>OX424535.1:2739195-7739195 GCA_949152445.1 Cerastis rubricosa | reverse complement strand
GAGCCTTCTGATGAGGCCCATTGTGAGCGACCGCATACATTTTAGTGATTAGATATTCAAAAACCTTATCGGCATAGTCTTATAGTCATCATTTTTCTGCCCTTATCCCAATTAACTTGGGGTCGGCGCAGCATGTCTGCTTCTTTCATACTTCTCTATTACTTGTCATCTCTTCAGACACACATTCTTTCTTGCCATACCATCCTTCACACAGTCCATCCATCGTTTCTATGGTCTTCCGCTACTCTTATTGTAATTTCATTTGGTATCAATTAAATAATTATTGGAATCTGGGAGAAGGGCAGGTAACTGATGAGTTATTACGACCGAGGCATCATTGTAATTCGTAAGAAAGTTTTTGATGATACTGATTTTAGTAGTCATGATTTTCATATCAAAGAAGCATACAACAGCTTCACCGCTGTTAAATTATCGATACTTTAGGTTAAATCCACCACAGTTTTCAACAACAAAACATCACGCCTAATATCTCCGAGAACTAGGCAGAGGTGTACCTCTATAGGTACACCTCTGCCTAGTTCTCGGGGATATTAACTGGCGAAATGTGGGTCTATACCCACATTTCGCCAGTTATGTTTAAGTCCCATGTAGGGGGCGAGCCTATTGCCATCAACCGGGCAGAACACAGACTCCGTGGCTGCTACGGAGAAATTTCTGATGGGTAAACCCAATAGCACTTTGCCCGACCCGGAAATCGAACTCAGGACCTCCTGCTCAGCAGTCGCGGTTGTGACTGTTAAACCAACGAGGCAGAATTTTTTCAACATCAATCTATCTAACAAAGACCTAGGTAGGTTAACTAGGTGATAAAATAAGAGCAATCGTCAGGAGCTCTATCCAGCACGCGTAGCATGACCGCCGTAGAAACAGGCTATGTCGACGGAGGAATCGACAAACTGACACATTGTCATTGTCTATCTGCCATTATGTCGATTCTTCACGACTTCAGACACGAAAGAATACACCAAAACAGTAATAAAAAAACCACACAAAAATAGAATAAGGTGAATTTTAAAAGCATAGGTAACAACTACCACCTTGTTCTTCGTTATTTTCATTTTTTTTCTATTTTATGAAATTGAGAGAAGTCCTCTTCTCTCAATTTCATAAAATAGTCTCAGCCACATTTGCAGATGGCACGGCCATCTTAGCAAGCGACAAGAAGCCGGTGCTTGTAACATAAAAATTACAAACAAGCCTTAATGGTTTTACCAATTTGGCTCTAAAAATGGAGAAATTGTCCTGGACACCTGAAAAATACCACGCCGCCTCATCAAGACTGTGTACAATACCTTGGACTACACCTAGATCGACGCCTTGGAGACACCATTTCAAAACTGAGAGACAAGAACTTAAAGTTCGATAAACTCGCCTATCTTGAACACTGGGCCGAAACAAAAAGCTTAGTGTAAACAACAAACTACTCATTAGGTATATATAGTAGGTACTCATATACAAGAGTGTCTTAAAATCTGTCTACATGTATTGGAATACAGCTCTGGGGCAGCGCTTGCGACTCCAATATCATAATAATACAGCAAATGCAGAACATGATGCTCAGAAACCTATGCAATGCCCCGTAGCACATCACGAAAGCAGGAGTAGGTATACCATCATTTGGGGAGAAAGCAGAATTTTCAAAAACCGGCCAAGTGCTAGTCGGACTCGCGCACCGAGGGTTCCGTACAAAAATTTTTGAAAATATTTTTATTATATGATGTGACTAAAATTTACGGTTTTCGCAATTTTTCCTTTATCTGTGCTATAAGAAGTTGCTTCGTACCAAATTTCAAGATTCTGAGTTCACGGGAAGTGCCCCGTAGGTTTTGATTCCCTTGCGAGTATCCAAAATTTGCGGAAATTTGCGGCATAAACGGCTGTATCTTTTGATTACGTTGGCTTAGAAGTTTGATTTTTTCACAACTCCAAGGGACAGTAGATCTGAGTATTTGATATAAATTCCAGCTTGATACCTCCACGCGTTCCTGAGAAAAAAGGTCTTGACAGACAGACGGACGGACAGCAAAGTGATCCTATAAGGGTTCCGTTTTTCCCTTTCGAGGTACGGAACCATAAAAAACCAATGCTACAGTTTTAGTTCTCATCGAAATCAGCCTCCAGGCCTGAGACTTCCTTGAAGTATTTTTCGCTATTCCTCATATTTTCCGATTAGTCACCGCTCGGGTCGATCTTCAGTCGCGCTTCCCTAGATTGGTCCGTGGATGTGTGACCATCCATTACCGAGGAAAGCACGTTAAGCCGTTGTCTCTGCTGTCATTTTTAGATCTTTGACAGTTGTTACAGATAGTCAGTAGCCCAATATTCTGACAACCAGTCTTACCAAGGGATATCGCATTACCTAGTAGTAAATGGGTTGTGGAGGTTAGATAGGCAGTCGCTTCATGTAAAATATGCATCAGCTGCATCCGTTCAGACTGAAAACCGATCCCAACACAGTTGGAAAAAGGCTATGCAGATGATGATATGAGAGTATCAGCTTTCTATATAATAAATAAACAAATTATGGGTTTGCTGGTAAAGGTTATCATGCAGTAATTAGGAAAGGTTTCGGCTTTATTTCAACTTCCGCTGTAAGATTCATACTACGAGTGCATGTAGAATAAAAGAGACACAATTTTAAAATTGGCTAGGATACTACATTTTGGTACTAAGTCATTCCACTAATAAATAAAAGGTCACACTTCCCTATTGCAAATTACAAAATAAGGGCCCTGGAAAGCTTAGGTATATCTATGCCAAGGTGTTCTTTTTTACTACCTTCAATAGTTTGTAGATTTTGCCTTATTTTTTGGGTAGATAAATAACTTTTACAATACCCTTCTTATAATTTCCTCTTCAATCATGTATTCCTCTCTAAACAAGCACTTTTAGTGCAATTTATGGATAAAAAAAACCGGCCAGGTGCGAATTGGACTCGCGCACCGAAGGTTCCGTAGAAACTCGTAGGAACGAGTATTTTGTTATTAAACCACATATTTATGGTTTTCATTTTTTATTTACATGTGCTGTAAGACTGCCTCTTGCCAAATTTCATGATTCTGCATAGGTTTTGATTCCCATGTGAAATTGCGACATATGGGAAAATAATGAAAATATGCAACATAAACGGAAAGTTTGACTTTTTCACGAATCTTTCTTGTTAACTTGATACCTCTACGCGTTCCGGAGAAAATGGCTCTTGACAGGCAGACAGACGGACAACAAAGTGATCCTATGAGGCTGAGGGTTCCTTAAGGTATGGAACCCTAATATTTTTTTTTTTATTTAAATTAATTTCACAAAAAAATAGAGAAGGATGGTGGTCAGTTTAAATAAAATGCAAGTTATAAATGTCCACTGAAATATTGTTCTTAAAACATTTTAAGGTTATAATTTTTGGTTACATAGAGTTGTTATAATTTTACAGTTCGATTAAGCTTATTGTGTTTTCTAAGTATTTCTTGAGTTGACATATAGTTTTGGTTCTATACCAACATTTATAATAAGTAAGTATTCGGTGTAATCAATGGCTGATTGGGTTATAATTTTAATTAGGTATAATGTGCTTATAACCCAAGTAAAGACTTCAACGCGTTATTTTCAAGTAACCAAAACACAATACCATCCAAAGCATTTTTTCCTGAATTAATTAATTTAAAAACTGTTTTAGAAAGCCTATACCAATCATATTAAATTTCGTAAGAACCAATTAAAATTAAACAGATTGGTGAATGAACGGATTGTTCATTTAACAGCCGACCTCATTCATCCGATCCATTAATCAAACGCAGCTATACGTAAGTAACAAAACTAACACTAACAGGCTCATTAAATGCGCAAACGAAACCCCGATTAAGGCGCATTAATATCGCGTTTCACTATCGCTATTAATCACAAAGAGCGATCAATGCCACGCGATTATTTTATAGCTTGAATAAAAACAATATAAGTGTAGCGGGCGGAGCGTGAGGCCGAAGTATCAGTTTGATATCGCGCGGTTTGATTCGCCGTGACGCGGCCGCCTCTAGGCGGGGCCTCGCTGAGGGGGGCGAGAAGCGAGCTGGCGCGCCATACCATTCCGTGCGAGCACACGCAACGCTCGTTTCTCGCCTCTACGGCCCGTGTACCCGTTGTATGTCCGACGCGAGTGTGTGAGCTAAGCACGTGCCTTCCGTGGCGTATTCGTTGCACCGTGCTTTGTAAAAGCCGCCAAGATTCGGGTGAAGAACCGTGATCCGGTGCCGGCGTACGCCATGGCCGACGCCGATCGTGATTCGGACCTTGGCGACGACAGTCCAGTGGTAAGTTGTCTTTTGTTTTTTTGGACTTCTAACAACAGAGGTCACAGGTGACGATGAAACTGTGCTCCAAGTTTGGCTGCCACTAACAACTTTATGTGGGTATTATCTGTCTCCGTTTCTTATTAGTTGTTGTCCCTGTGTTCCCATGCGGTTGTTTCCAGTCGTGCTGTCAGTCTGTCGGCGTCTCTGTCGGCCGTGGAAGGTATGTTTGAAGTGTTGTTAGCAAGCGTATTGTTGAGCCGGCAGCGACACGTTGTTATGTTGCCGACTGCAACCGGTTGTTATGACAACCGTAACCTGATAAGCTACCAACTTAGTTATGTAGGTATTTTTGATTGAAGTTAAATAATTGTTTTATGTTGATCAGTTTTTAGAAGATATATTTTGATGTGAGGGTAGGTCGAAATTAATTGATGAAGATAACTGTCTAAGCAGCTTAAATTATAGATGTTAAGAAAAGTAATGATGAATAAGATGAATGTTTAAAATCAATTACGAAAAAAAGATTAAATAAACAACCTGTGAGTGCAAAAACAAGGTTTATTTATGTCGTTCATAGTTTTTATGAACTACCTAACCCAAGAGCCATGTGTTGTCAACAAACCTCCGGCCGATGCTAGGCGCAAAAGACAACATAAACCTATTTATTTGTACACTCATAAAGAAATATGTACGTACGCTATGGTAATATGTCCTAAATAAGCGTACGGCTCAAGTATGTAAATTACACATAAACATACATGCACATGACTGCCATTTCACCGGATTTGTTCAGCAAAATACTAATTTAGGTACATTACATTAGTACATTGAAAAGGGGTTTCAATAGGAAAATTATAAAAGAGACTATAAATTGAATTTGCTTAATCCTTTGATGAGGAGGCGACGCCTATGTGGGTATTTGAATGTCAATGATTGAGTACTTTGACATTTCTGTCCACAGATTATATTATAGCAAGCTATAAACATTCTGACATTGAGAGATTCAGTTAGAAACTATCTCACAGATTGTTATTTTAGTCTTGCCTCATATTTTATGGTATTACAATAATTTATTATTTATTTATTGAGTATTGACCCCCCCCCAAGAACATGTTTGTATTTCCAGATTTTGTACTATAATTTACTCTATTAATGGTATTTTCAAGGCGACTCTTCTGATTGATGTCGTCTTTCATATTCTCAACATTTTTGTCTGTACAAGTTTTAATTATAAGTGTTTAAACTGACATGGTCACTAACACTATCAATAACACTTGCAACGGGATATTTACCATGTTTATGAAATATGGTAAATATCCCGTTGTTATTAATAAAGTTTTAATTAGATGAACTTTATATCTACGGTGAAGATTAATTAATTTTGTCTGATAAGAGAACATTAATGAATATACCTACTTCAGTATTACATTTTCTAGTTCCAGAAGAAATAGTTTCTATTTCATTTTTTAGTTTGAGATTAAAGGATAGACGGATATTTTGTTATAAAAATAACCTTGCTATAAGCGAAGTCAACCCTGATGTGAAGGCTAATAGATATACGACATACTTATAGCTGGGTTAGACTGGATTTGGAAGATTGAGGACCGAATATTGGAAGCCTTTGTCCACCTGTGCAATAGCCTCAGTGCATTGAAAGTTTAGGACATGAATTAAGACAAGCTAGACACGTATGCATTGTAAACACCTTTCCCTCAAATATTTAGATTTATAATTCCTATAAGAGTAAAAAGAAAATATATTTCTTGGACGCCAGTACACTTTATTATTTATATAATCCATCGTGGTGTTTTCTTCAATAACAAAAAAAATATCATCAATTGTTTTGAACCGATAACTGCGTCTGGGCCACACCTGGGATCCTATCCTATTGTTATAGTCAGGTACTAAAAGTTATTGTAGGTACATAGAGTTTATGACACTTTTATAATGTTTTTGTATCCATCTTATCGATGAGCATGCCCTGTGGTCTTTTGCTTCGAAAATAATAAGCGAAGAACTGCTACTTTGATGATGTTGCAATTGGTATTAAAACTGGGCAAAGTTTCTTGTCTTTGGTACACGTTTTTCTCAGTTTCTTAAGTTTGTGGAGTCAATTCAGACTGAGTCCCTAAAAATCAGCAACTTCTGAAAATCCATTTGCGGGAAGTCAATTATGACATTCTAAGTCCTAAAGTCAGTATCACTAGTGTGAGTGACAGAAAGCATGGAAGTGGTTAGAAAAAAAAGATTGCTAATGCAAGCAGCCCAATGCATGTCTATGACACTTGACACGTAGTTTCAGAAGATAATTTACCAGTGGATGAAGACACTGCCTCGTGATAATCCTGTACAAAAACTATAACTGCGAAAGCTTTCAAAAGAAATGAAATAAACAAAATTCGCAGCTTTAACAACACGCAGTAAACAAAATGCATGTTTGGCGTCACCTATGCAACACATGTGTCGCCTTCAATGTGGCGGCTTAAACAAAATGGCGCCGATATGATTATTAATAACGAATTCGGCTGCGATTCGGTTTCAAGCTTGTTTTATTGCAGGACGAAGGTTCCCATCTGCGGCGGCTCTACGAAATTTGACTGCACATTGTTTATTTAGCGGAACTGTTTTTGTCCATGTTCCTAATTCGTCAAAGGAACGGCATCGATATTTTGGCGTCTGTTTTTTGTGCTCCCCGCAAAGGCACCGGTTTATGGTTTCTATGCTAATAGTGACGTTCTCATTGATAAAAGTTACTTAAGTTATTAGTCTTGTAATAATTGTTGCTATCGAAACAGATACCCTAGTGCTAAATACGGCACCTGTGATTCATGGAAGTCATACATTCGGCAATAATACACACGCTGTCACATGATTTACGGTTACCAACATAAATATAATAATAGAATAATCTAGATTCAAAACTAAAATAACTGAAGCTGCATCAAATGTAGCCGAAACAAATATAATCTAAAACATTTTGAGCGCGTCAGAATTGATGAACAATCCGGGAATTCTAATGATGTTAAGGAGATCTGAAGACTTTATTATCGCTTACCTGTATAACACATCATTAGGCGTTTATTTCTGTCCCGACACATATAATGTTTGCGTTTGACTCAATCATTTATTCAGCAGTGTGTCGGGCTTTGGCGACATCTCACGGGAGGCCAGGACGCACGATTTATTATCCACTCGGCGAATAGAGGGCCACGAATTAATTAATCAAGCCTAGCTGTCACTCAGTGCACAATCGCGGACTATACTTAGCTCATATCCCGAACGCACGCTTCCTTTTCCTGTCGACACCGCGACGTACCATTAATTGAAATAATTGGCGGGCTTGGAGATTTTATTTTTTCGCGTTGACAACACCGCTTGGCGGTTTGCATTAATTTTAATTAAATATGCTTGTGTGGCACTTATTTTTACGCCATTTCTTGGTATTTTGATGAAAAATTATAATATTCAGTTATGAACTTACGAAAGTCATTTTTGTAAAGGTGTGTTGACTTTTGCTGTCGTACTTTAATATGACATACGAGTATTTATTTATCAACGTTAAAGTCGAGTTATTTGGGCTAAAACATGTTTGCTTTGTTGTTTATACAAGAAAAATGTACAACTTGTTTTATTATTTTTTCCTTTATATTAGCATTTCTTATCAGAAAATATAAACCCAAGTTATCTACTATGTAATATTTGAACGCGTGAATTAGTTTATTACATAACATTGCGCGTTGGAATATTTATTTGGCTTCATTTCAAATGCAGATGTATTCTGTGGAGGAACGAACTTTAGTTTACATAAAAAAGTCAATATCATTTAGTTCTACCGGTACATCAACAAAGCAAATGTTTCTAAATCACGTATCCATTAAGATTTAAAAAAAAAAAACATTGAATTACTGAAAGATTTTTTATCTTAGGGATTGAAATCTTTAAGAGCGTTTATACCCTACGGCATTTCATACAAACTTTCAAGTCGTTATTTTTCGAAATGACTGAACAGATTTTAATGAAACTTCCTACGCAAGCAGTATACATATGTCTAAAAAGTTACTAAAAAACATTTTCGAAAAATAATGTCACATCTAAATTAGACCGATTTTTAATTATCCATAGGAACAGCAATTTCCAATTATCTTCTTTCTTTTTTAAAAGACATTTCGAAAATGTTTTTTAGTAACTTTTTAGACCTATGTATACTGCTTAGGCGTATGAAGGTTCTGTAGTAGTTTTATTAGACCTGTCGAATCGAAACTTAATTCTAAATACCTTAATGATAGATTTATAAGAAAACTCAGTTGAAGTCTTTCTTTAACAATTAGTTGAACTATATACACATACGTATATATACCTAACCTAACCTAACCCAACGGTTAATATCATTCCATTACATTTAATATTTTGACGAAAGTTTTTTTTGCTGACGTAACCCACTTGTAGCACAAAGAGGTGTAACACACAGTTGTCGGCAGGTGGAGCGCACCACGCTACCTGGTCGCGTGCTAGCCACAATGGTAGGTGGGCTATGTGGGCATCCACCCTATCTCATCTATTGCTCTAGTCGTATTAGGAAAAAAAAACCATTCACACGTTTTTAACGTGACTTGTTAGTGAAACCTTTAATAAGGATTCTTTTATTGTGCCTTTATTTGTTTCAAATAGCGATAAACTTTTTTCATTGGCCAATCAGGTAACTTTGCAGCATTCATCATGACTTTCACTAAATTAAGTTCATCTGATTAACATGTCAAGCAAAACGGCAAAATTTAGTGTCCGACCAATTATTCGGTTTCGGCCAAACCTTCGGCTTCGGCCAAAATGGGTCGAAATTTGGCCGAAGCCAAAGGTATCTAGCATGCGCAAAATTGAACGAACTGTTACGAATGCAGGAGAGTGCGGTGGAAGTGGAAGAGGCCACACGCGGGGGCCGGGATAACAGCTTTAGAAGTGTTATTATTTTTGTCAAGTTCCAAAGTCCTTTTAATCAAGTATCAATTAAGTTTTTCGTAAACTTTTGATCTAAATGTAAAAAAAAAATCATTTTAGTATTCACTTATAGCCAATCTTTAACTGAATTTCTTAGGATAACTTTCGGTTGGTTTCGACTTCGGCTAGTAATCGGACACAACCAAAATGTGATAAATCGATAAGTTCATCTTCAATCCATCCATGTATGATATTAAATTTGAAGCTAGCAAATTCCCATATTTCTACTGTTTTTATACATACCTTTATTTATGTGACCATTGAACTATGTACTTACATGATTCCTAGTGTTTTCACTTTACTGTCAACTTATATTATGTAGGCATTTACCTACATACCTATCTCTTTTGTATTTTTTATGTGAACCTGCATATCAAATTGATAATTTTCATATGTTCAGATATTTTGATTATCCGACACGAACGGCCTTTTGTTGAACATTTTAATTTGCATACAAATAAAATGGCTGACTCGACAAAAGAACCATTGTCACTGTTCTTTATACAGGAATCGAACTTGATCCTTTATCTCTCATTTATATTCAACATATCTGTCGTAAATAATCGTATTGACATTCAATATTTATAAAGGAAAGGTTGCGTGGGTTCGCGTCGGCTGCCCCTCACACCGACGCGTAACGCCCTGAAGCGATTCTATTATTGCTACTATCTGTGATCACTTGATCAGTTGATCACGGATAGACTTAAGTCCGTACTTTGCTAGGGTAATCCTAGCTAATTCGTTAAATGTCAGTGTGTATGTGGGTTTGTTTGTCTCCTGATAACTCAGCAGCTTTTTGACTTATTGGTATCAAATTCCTGTTTGAAATCTTTGGACCACATTTTGAGATATTATAGATAGAGCAATGGTGTAACATTATCTTCGATTCAATTCGAAAACGATGTACTTTCCTTCCAACTATGCATAACGCAACATATTGTGAGGTGGCGACCTCATGTGTACCTAAGTAGTCACAATAGAGATGCATTATTCCAATAATATCCCTGTTTATCAGATGCTGCATCAGTATTCGCATCTCGTGGTGTTTACTAGGAATATCAGAGAATTACAATATTGGTGTCATTGTTTGATATAAATGATAAAAGGCGCAGTTTCCTGTGTTTGTCGTTTACTTCATATTAATGTGGTATTAATTATAGTCTAGTTTCATCTGACGTTGGTGAAAATGGGTATTAGGGTGATCTTAAAGACGTAGTTACAGTCAGATACAAGCCTTGCAATATTAACAATACAATTATATTACAAAAAAAACCCAAGGGATAGAAAATTATACTAGGTAATGTTCATGAGGTGGTTAGAAATTCAACTATCAAAGAAAGAACTGAAAAGTAAAATCCAAATATTTTGGTATGACATTCCGGATGTTCTCAATGATTATTTTTAATTCACTCCGTATTGACATTTGTTTAGTGCTGTAAAACCGTGGATTAGTTGTAAAATAACACAAGTGTGCACTATGGTTTGTTTACAGCACTGTGTAGTATTCTATTACGTGTTTGCATATTAATCACGTCAAAATGTCTATGAACCGTAGGATGAAAGGAAATTACTTTTCTATGTTTTTATCCATATGGCGTGTACAAATATTAAAATGGTCTATTGGAATTTGTAAAATAACAAGTCTTATGTGTACTTTTAATACGTGTGCAATCCATAATCCACGATAATTTATTGAATGGCATATCGTTTTTGCAGGATTTTTTTAAAATAGTTTTTATTGAAAATGATTGATGGCAATGTCAATGAATTAAGGGGGTAAACTGATTGATATAATTTTGTATTTGTAAGTGGGACTGGGGGCAATGAATGAGATTGGTATTTAAAACGATCATCAAGCATTATAACGGTTGCTAATTATTAGTGACTCCTCATCAGTCTAGCCATTACCCAAACTATCTCGGGGTCGGCTTTCAGTCTAACCGGATGCAGCTGAGTACCAGTATTTTACATGAAGCGACTGCCTATCTGACCTCAACAACCCAGTAACTGGAGAATACGATACCCCTTGGAAAGACTGGATGTCACTTTTGGCTTCTGACTACTCATAACGATTGTCAAAGATCTACAAATGACAGCCAGGACCACCGGCTTAACGTGTTTTCCGAGGCACGGAGGAAACTCGGTATGTAATTATGGTCACCCATCCACGGACCAACTTCGGCAAGCACGGCTTAAGCTTGAAGATCGACCAGTGCGGCGGTTATTATATAGCCACGAGCTTCTCAAATTAATCCTAGTCCTCCTGCTAATTATTATTGACTAAGTACTTAAAATATGATATTATACTTTTTGGCTCCTGTATAATCAATCGGCATAATTATACTGGCGTAATCAGTCGATTATATCTACACATAAACCTGTACGTTACTTTGCTATACCTATCTGCTTAAGGTGAAAGCGACAGGGTGGCCCACCAATTTCAAATATTCTTATGATTTTTGCAATTTGCCGGTCAGTTTCAAGTTTAGTCTTCTTCTATATAAATAAAAATGAATGTTGGTAAGCGCATAGCTCAAGAATGGCTGGACCAATTCGGCTAATTTATATAAATCTTCTATCTATTTTCTTCTATATACCTAAATAAAAATGAATGTTGGTAAACAAGCGCATAACTAAAGAATGGCTGGACCAATTAGGCTAATTTATTTGTTTGTATGTTCCTTAAAGTCCATGGAAGGTTTTAATACAAAAAAAAAAACTTGACAGAACGAATTCCGGGCTGCTAGTGTTGAATAAAATAAACGCGGCCGTAAAAGGTACGTACTTATATAACTGTAGTAATTAAAATCATCAATACACCTCTTTCAGTTCATTTAATCCCAATGAATGACTATTTCATGAAAGTCATTATAACTCAGTAAAGCCATATTACTTACGGCCGCGTATCATATTTTATTCAAAATAAAAACTGACAATTAGCGGCAAATTGCGAAAAACGTAAGAAAATTTGATTTTCGCGAGCCACCCGTCGCTTCCACCTTAAATTTAATTTTTGTTTTATTAAAATGATTACTCTATACCAGGGTTTCTCAAACTTTCAGCTCCACGAACCCTAGGTAAAGTTTCCAAGTGACAAAGAAAATAATAAAATTGACTGTTGAAGAAATTAAAATAAGGTTTTTATTTCAATAAAAGGTAATAAATAAGGTGCCAAAAGAAATGTCTTTTTAATATAAATGTGACAAGAAACAAGCACACTCAGTGCTTGTTTCTTGTCGCAAATGGAGTCAATATTAGGAGTTTTTTAATTTTAGAGATTTTGGACAATTTTAATCTTAATTCTGACTCGGTATCAAGTCCATTTCTGTATTTAGTTTTTATCATGACCAAGTGGGAAAACCCACTCTCACATAAGTATGTTGCAGTAAAGGGTAAAAGGAAATTCACCGCTATGCGTGAGAGTTCGGGATACTCTTCCTGTCTAGCTGCCCAAAAATCTATCAAAGACATCCTTTTTTAGGGGTTTTTTTGAAGGGTTTTATCTACGGACATTTCTAATAATAACTCCTGTTGCTTAATACTCAAACTAGAACTTATGCTTCTCGTTCTCGCTCTTCATTCGTTCGTGACCGCAAATGGGTTACGAATCCAGCCATCTTCAGCTTTATCAATATCCTGAAAATACCTTTTCAGTTCGTCGGAGAGCTGAGAAAGATGAAGAACAATTTCAGCCCTTATTTCCAGTCAGTCATCAAGCCACCATTACATAAATCTTGTCGCGGACCCCCTGCCGTCAAATGGCAAACCCCTACGGGTTCGCGTACCCCACTTTGAGAAACCCTGCTCTATACAATACAATTAAGCCGTTACTTCTGGAGTTTATGGCATCAGCTTTGTCTTTTCCATCGTTGTAGAATCAAATACAAATATTTTGTGGGTTAATTATCTTTTTTTTTAATTAAAACTTATACATAGTAAATAGTGTAGTACGCACGGCGACTTAACAAGCTATACAATCCAGTCTATGCGGATCTCTCATTGTGTTTGAAATCAATACAATTCGAGGCCATGTTATACTTTGAATGAATAGGTTGATGTGTCGCCGAGTGTACTTAATTTTAAGCATTTGATTCATTCTTTGTTTTTCTTTGCTCCAGATTGCTGGTCTGGCAGGAAAAGAAAGGAATGGATTCACACTCAATGTATGTTGTTACTTTTTTTTATAACGGCCGTTTTTTTCGATATAAGACCTAGATTTTATCATGTTAATATTACTTATTCGCTTAGTAATTTCCAACATGCGTAGCTAACGCAACCCGTAGCAATTCTTAGCAAAGCCTTATCGGTTACCACTATAATATTTTTCTATCAACGATTAAATTATAGGTACTATTACAATTCATTATTATTTACAACTTATAAATTCTGTAGAATACTGAAATGACATTTATTGTTGTAGCCATAAAGTTTATTTTGGAGAGTTGTTCATGTGGTGTTAAGATGTTTTGCTAGGTCAGTACGGTGACGCGCGGGCGCCCGCATATTCGTACTTAACAGAAACAATTTATTCCATAATACCTTCCCTATTGGTTAATATAGCATTCCTATTAATATCGTTGATTAACAATTCATGTTGGTTAACGGTTTTGTGGTTTATAAAATTATAACGAATTTTTTGATTTTATTGATTGGACGTTAGGACTTTTGAGAGCTTCAGCTTTAGCAAAAACTTTATTGCGTAACATAACGCCTGTGATCCCCAAAGGGTTGGGCAGAGTGTACTTAACACACACACATTTCGAAAGTTAAGTCCTAAGTAATACAGGATATAACTGGGTGAAGCTGGCGTAGGACCGTGAAGATTCATCATCATCATCAGCCTATAATGTTCCCACTGCTTAGACACGGGCGTCCTCTCTATGAGAGGGAGTGGGCTATAATCAACCACGCGGACCCAGTGCGGGTTGATAGATGTCACATGTCTTCGAATTATTAGTTCTAGGACATGCCGGTTTCCTCACGATGTTTTACTTCACCATTTTTGAGAGCAGTGGTGATGAAATAGCGGTTCGAACTCACGGCTTACTGCTCGTAAGTCGGGGCTGCTACCACTGGACCACCGCTGCTCTCTGTGGAGATTGGCACATGAAAACATTTTTACCCAGCAGTGGGAGGATTCGGGCTGCGAATCATCATCATCATCATTTCAGCCGAAAGACGTCCACTGCTGGACATAGGCCTTCCCCAAGTTTTGCCACATTGACATAACGTGGGGGGTTTTGCCATAATCGCCACGCTTGGCAGGCGGGTTGGCGATCGCAGTACGGTTGTTACAAAAGCACAGAGAACGCTGCTGCCCATTCTCTGGCAAGTCCCTTAGTCGCCTCTTACGACACCCACGGGAAGATATGGGATGGGATTCTTTACGTCCGACACCATACAGAGCAAGGCAAGGCTGCGAATGATGATGATGAATTGGGGGTAGGGGGCGAGCCTATTGCCATCAACCGGGCACAAATACAGACTCCGTGGCTGCTACCGACATTATTTTGACAAATAATGAAATTATTAAGTTTCGGTGTTGTCAATTTTCTTTAAGGTAACTGTATCTTCTCTCTAACATAATATCATAGTTCGATGGTATTTCTAACGATACATGTAGGACCATCATTTCCGCGTCATCTAATGAAGTCGGCACCTCCGACGAATCACATTGATAGTGAATGCTTGCCTGTCATTACATAGCGTCTCATCTGCATGCACATGAGCACGGTAGATGATAGGGCGGCGACACACGAACCACATTTTATTCAAATCAAGCCGCGGAGAAATTGCAAAGATTCATTTACTAAGGCATTTCCACAAGCTTTCTTTTTACATTTATTCAAAGTTCAAACAAACTAGCACCTCTATTAAAACTTGTCTTGTTTTATTCAACCTGTATTCAAAACGAACTCTGAAATTGCTTTTAATTTAAAATTATTACCAATTTTATATCATGTTTATTAGACATTGACGGTTTTAATTTATTTGTAAGCACAAGATCCTAGCTTCAAGGGCTAAACAGCGATTATTCAATTGTTTTATCTGCTCTGACGTCACGAATTGGAATTGCCTTGTTGGTCAAGCATAATTTTATATTTGGATATTAAAACGTTTGTTAGCAGTTTAGCATGTTATTAAGGTGTATCTAATAACTATAAAACATCAGGGCTTGGTGCAAACGGCGACCATCCAAGCCAAAAAAAACCATATTATGCGGATCTCTCATTGTATTGGAAATTTATACAAAGCGTGGCCATGTTATACTGGCATAGTTTGATGTCGTCGTGTGTACTAAAATTCAAGCTAAACATTGTAACAGAGTATTTGTTTTAATGTAATAACCAGAGGTCGGAATTAGGTAGAGTTATTTTTGTACTTGCATCGAAATTTTGATATGTATTAATATGGATCTTCCCTTGCGTGTGCGCTTTGGAATTTTGTAACTTCGGACATCCGATGTCGGGTGGTTTAATTTGTGTAAAAGTAAATATTTTTTTTATTGAATAAATCACGGGATTTTTCTGCTATTTAAAATAAATTTCGAGATTTGAGGCATATCCACTTTATTCTTTCGCTGTATAAAATCAGTGTAAGTACACAAATAACTCTACCTAATTCCGACCTCTGGTTATAGCTGTGCAACATCGCATCGATATTTCTGCGAAATCAATGATTGTATTTCATATTTCTATGATACATCTAGTTTGTCACACAAAACTATGTCTGATACGCAAATATAAGATTGCAAACATTTGAACCGTAGCCGATCATAAATGTCGCCAGCTAAAGAAATAAACACCTTGACTCATACAATTCATCTGTTATGGAAGTAATATTTCACACAATTGTGCTAAATCAATACGAGAAAAACATAGTCACGCTTACATTCGCAAAAGGGATGAATAGGAAAGTTCAAAACCTTCAATTAGCGATCATGTGTCTTCACCTCCAAATGTTTCAAGTTTCCAGAATTAACTAGTTTTTGTTCTTTGTGTTGTGATAGCCAAATTATATTTCCGACTTTCTGGGCTATTATTCCTATTGATAAATTAAACCTATTGGAATTCACAAGGGGGAGCTCGTGGCTAAAGAATAACAGCCGCACGGGTCGATCTTTAAGGTTAAGCCGAGGTTGCCGTGGATGGGTGAATTACATACCGAGTTTCCTCCATGCCTCGGAAAGCACGTAAAGCCGATGGTCCCGGCTGTCATTTGTAGATCTTTGACAGTCGTTACGAGTAGTCAGAAACCAAAAGTCTGTCATCCAGTTACCAATGGGTATCGTATTACTCAGTTACTGGGTTGTTGAGGTCAGACAGGCAGTCGTTTCATGTAAAATACTAGTACTCAGCTGTATTCGGTTAGACTGGAAGCCGACCCCAAGATAGTTTGGGAAAAGGCTAGGCAGATGATGGAATTCACAAGGGAGGTGTGGATGTGTCAGGTAGACCCTTAAAGGCGATGATGATGATGATCCGAATTTGATACTTCTTTGAATCTTGGCAAATTTTCACCATTACTCTATGAGATCCTGCTGTAACACCTGACCTGTAAGATAAGTAAGCTAAAGAAACTGCCATTGATTTTGACTGATGCACAAATTGCAGTGCACACAAGAATATTGATGATTCAAAGCTCAAAGCTGTTTATTTTACAAGACCTAATGCGTTGGGAGAACAAACAAAGGTCGATAAACGCACGTACGACACACATTCCAATGCATTAACATTGCTTATTAAAGGCCTTTCTCTAAGCAGACCTAATGTTATTTTAATAGAAGATGTTCGTTAGTAATAAGTGATGGATCGAGGGTTAAGCAGGGTCAGTCAATGGATGGGTAACCATTCATTTCATGTAGATACTCCTCCGTGTCACAGGAAGCACGTTAAGCCGTTGGTCCTCGCTGTCATTTGTAGATCTTTGACAGTAGTAACGAGTAGTCATTGGCCTGAAAGTCTGACAACCAGTATTACCAAGGGTATTGTATTTCCAGTTACTGGGTTGTTGACTGCAGATAACCAGTCGCTTCATCTTCTATACTAATATACTAAAGAGGTAAAATTTGTTTGTTATTTTGTGTATAGGGGGTTTAGGAGTGGGAGGGTGTAAAGTTCTTCGATATTTTAGAAGAAGGAGGATCCTCCGACCAGACAGGTGTCAGGTTTGGTGGGCAACTGCCCGACAGTTGTTGTCCGGTTCCTCTAGTCTTAAGTCGATGTAAAGTTTGCTTGCGAGATTCAGACCATATTAGTTCTTCGGTTTTATCATAGATGGCGCTGTAGTACTTTTTGTTATGAGTTGCTTTTTGTAGGTCGCTACAGGGGTAATCTTCGGAACTACTGATCCGATTCTGATAATTCTTTGACTAACGGAACTTCGTTATTCCCGAGTAACAAAGGTTATATTTAAAACGTCCCCGTGGGTTAATTTACCCGTACTTATGTACGGGTGAATAAAACCTAGTGTAAAATATTTTAGGTTATACTCGAAGCCGACCCTCAACATGGCTGGTAAAAGGTTAGCTGATGATGTTAGTTACAATAACAAACACAGCGTTATGAAAGGCGACACCGCGCGTATCATTGCACCGGTGGGTCTTCGCGAAGTCATACGAACATTATAATCGCGTTCCGATATTGCGATCAGTGCACGCCTGTCCTTAATTAAAATGTCGCGCGTGCATGTTGGACTTTACTCGTCTAGTGTGAAGGAATTGTGTTTTCTTGTAGTTGAGAACTTTCCTATTGCGGACTCTTCTCCTCTTTGCATGCTTGGCATTTTAAGGATTTGATTGGATTTCTCAAATCAAACTTCGGGTCTTTTGCTCAAACAAATCTACTCAGTGTTGTAGCTAGATTTTCTTGCTTTACTTTCTTTGAAAGAGGATTATTCCAAATCCCAATTAAGTGGACTAGAGTCAAGATCAAACCCATCTCAAAAAAAAATGGGAGCATAAGCTTTCTTCCATATCAATGACAAAGTCTAGATGCATGCAATCGACCATTTGTCAGTTTTAGACCACACACCTACAAATACCATTATGTTAAAGAACAACAGTAAAAAACTAGAAGTAATTAACGTACTTTAAAACTGAACTAAATTAACTAAAGTGAAGATCAAGAAGAAACGTTACTAAGTCACTAATGACGTTTTACATGGCTGATAGCCAATAATAAGGTAAAAAGTAATGGCGAAGATGCACGATCGCAGTGTAGGGGGCGGGGTGGGGATGATTGATACAGCCGCATGCGCGCGCGCAGCTCAAGCGGTCACGACGCGCAAGTAATCGTTGCTTTTAAATATTTTCATAATTTTCTTCTTGTTGAGAGTTTACAATAAGTTTCGCAGCTTTGGCGAGGTTGTGGTGGTTTGATTGGGTTCGGTGGCTTAAGTTGTAAATCCTCATGACGTATCACCAAGGGAGAGGGGGGGGCTATAAAAGTGGACTAAAAACCTCGCTTCATTTAAGGATGGCTCTAATCAGATTTATTCAATCACTTCCCTTGGCGTGTCAAGTTTATAAAGTAACTCGATGCTTCTTACAAGGTAGGTCGTCTTTATCGATTGGTGCAATATGATAGTCTTATGAACATTGAACAATCAATACTCCTTGGTATGTTACCGTTAGTCTCGTAGCCCTGATGAATTAGGTATGAAGTAATACAATTTATTTACAAGAATTTCTGTGACAGTAGTAGTAAGAAATGGAATGATAGTATAAATTATTAATTGGAGAGTGTTATTTGCGAATTGAAACGACTTTGAAAAATAAAGTATTAGGTAAAAATAAATTGCCCATTTGGTGTTGGTGGTCACGTTCATAATCTACGCTTTGGAATGGGCAACTACAGTACTTTCACAGTTATTTTGTCTTGTGACTGGGACTGTAGCTTCATTTTTATTGTTGTTTGACTATTCAAAAGTGCCTGTAACTGGCCTACTTGAAATAAATTATTTTGATTTAATAAGGTGATGTTTCGGTTGACTTTTAAGTTTGTAGGTGATGGATGAGAAAAAACCGGAAAAGTGCGAGTCGGACTCGCGCACCAAGGGTTCCTTAACATTATTTATAAAAACGAACAAAAAAAACACTTTTTGTATGGGAGCCCCTCTTAAATATTTATTTTATTTAATTTTTAATATTTGTTGTTATAGCATCAACAGAAAAACTTATTCTGTAGAAATTTCAACTGGCTATAACTACCACGGTTCATGAGATACAGCCTGGTGACAGACGGACGGAAGGACGGACGGACGGACAGGGAAGTCTCAGTAATAGGGTCCCGTTTGACCCTTTGTGTACGGAACCCTAAAAACAAATTTCCAAAAGTGTAACAAGTGTAAAAAGCTGAAACTTATCATGAACTACAAGCATGCCCATTTAGAGTGGCCAGTTTAAGGTGGCGCTGCTTGGCAAGAAAAAAAAAATAAGTCTAACTTGGTAGATGTGTATCATAGTTCTGTATTTTCCCGCCTGCACAGATAAGTTAGCTGAAGTGTACATACGGCGACACATGAAGTTATACATTTCCAGTATAACATGACCACACTTTGTATAGAATTCCCGTTCAATGAGAGATCCATTTAAACTGGTTTGTATAGCTTGATTGCTCGCCGTGTGTACAGTCCATTCTCAGTTATTTGATTTCTGACCGCATTTTGACAGCAGCAACCGACTAGCAAACTTATAGCAGCGAGAATAAAGAGCAGTTTACTTAGCCAGGGACGCAAAACAGGGTCATAATCATAACATAAGTACTATTGTGACAAGACTGTAAGTACAACACCTAGCCAGCAAGAGCCTAAAAATAAACGTCATTAATATTCCTAATAGTATTAAAACCCCTATTTATAATACAATTGTGAAAGGTTTTGATACCATACCTTGCAGATTAGATCGCATTACCCTGCGTAGGGCTTCCCAAGACTTCTTGCTTGAAACACGATAGGCTCGGATTGTGATCAATAATATAATTAATAATATATTGCCACAAATACGGAACTGTTTTGCTGTGGTTTTTATGATGTATTTATGTTGGGTACCAAGGTTTTTAGGCGTTAAGTAAATATTTTCGAGTCAAGTTTTAAACATTAGCCGAGAATTACCACTAGGTATTAGGTTAGAGAATAGTTTTGAATTAATAAAGTTGTTTCTATATTTTTTTATGACCCAAATTTTAATGTCCATCATCTTCGTCTTCATTTTAGTCTTTGGACAGATTATAAAAAAGAAAATCATGTAGTAGTTACTCTTTGTTATAAAGAAGCATTTATGATTTTTATTTTAAGTTATTTTTATCTAAGTACTTATTCGTTTTAATAATAGATACTGAATTGAGTAATTTTTTTAAATAAAAAGGTTTAAAAGAAGTGTAATAATTTAATTAAATAATTATTATTCCAAAAAGTAACTGGCCAATTACGAATAAATTTAATACTATTTTGCAAGAAATGATTATTTTTAATTTGAATATTAAATTGATCCTGTTACGATTTAATTTTAATTTTCTTTCCGACGCAATATGACGCAATCCACCATCGTAGCTATCTCGCTCTGAAGTTTTTTCTCCCTTTGATACAGAGTTCGTATTAATTAAAGTAATACGAACTCTACTTGTTCGAGATAAGGTTAATTTTTAATCGGTTTTTTGATATTGACATTTTGTTTATACACTTTCCAGTTAGTCTAAAAGTTCCTAGCTTTTCCCTTATTTAGTCATGAACTCATGAATGACATTTGTCACGAGGACGTTGTTTAAAAACATGAGTGAAATTATTTATCGTTTTTGTTTATGTTACATAGTGCATGACTTCCATTGTAAGTTCTGTTTAATAGTTTTAGTAGTATTTTTTTATAGGACGTTTTCCAAAGAGTTTTTTTTGTATTATGAAAATAACGAAGTCTCAATACATCAAAACACTGGCTAAATTTCCATAAAAAACTTTATGATGACATTAAACACTCGAAAAAAATAAAATCTCTTTCTTAATTTTATTTAATGTCATCTGAAGAGTTTTATAGGAAAAATGGCCAGTATTGATGCGATTTTTGAGAAGGTTGAATTTGCATTCAAGGTATTTTAGTAAGTTACAGTTTGTGTTAGTTCCCTTATTTGCTAAGGGGGTTGGTATAATAACCTAAGTATTTCCTTCTCTATGGTTTAATTAAAGTCTTATTTCCCCGCCACCATGATTACGCGTGCGTGCGGCGTCATTCAATCGACGTTGCCCACATAAACTACTCACTAAAGAAGCTTCCTTCGCATCAAATTAGGCGCTTTAATTATTTACTAGCACTAAAACGTACTGTTAACACTTACAAAATATAACTTGACCTACCCTCACCCTCTTTTCACTACCGGGGCAAAGAGTCGGAGAGGAAAATAGAAGGCTCTTCAAGGATCAAATTAGGGTAGTCTTTTCGGGTACTAAAACGCTGGAGGAAATAAAAGTGATGCGAGGAACAGACCGCTCAGGCAGGTGTATTTTTCCTTTGGGGATAAATAATTCTTTCTTTAATTTTGTATAAGTGCCTACACGGGTCTTACGTCTTTATATTTGAGCTTGAGTTGAAAATACAACAAACAGTAATTGTTAGTAGCTCAAGATAATTAGTTTGAGCATTAATATCGAATTATCTAAAATGGTAGTTTTCCATTTCATTAGTAAAGCTTTTAGAGATAAAATACCATTATTTATTTCGTCCGAACATCTGAATGTCGCAGGCGAGTGAGGTTCTTGTGTCAATCGCACATACCATCTTTAGAACGCTTGTCATTATAATAATTATGATTTGAGTTAATCTCGCACATATCCTACGCATCAAGATTTGCGTCATTCATTATTTACGCTGCGTGTGCGACTTTACAACATAACATTGGAGTGCGCAATTTTATACTGACACAAAAGAATTTAACAAGTCGTTTATGTACTTGTTTGTATTTTACGATTGATATTACCGAAGTCTTAGATTTGCCAACGCCATCTTCGGCGACTGACCTTAAGCTCAAAAGCCGTAGGTTTTATGTGTTCTATTCAGCCGTGACTAAAAGCAATTCATGTTTGACAATTTTACGAGCGCGACGATTCACCAATGGCGTCCACTTATAACTGCCGGCTACGCTCAATAAAATGATCATTTATTGCGCGTACGGTGAGTTAGTTTTATTGGGTTAATGTACTAATATTTTTGTTGCGCTACAAGGAAATTTATTTGTAAACACGTTGTTATATGACGAGATTTATTGATAAACTCTTGCAAAATATTGTAGACTGTGTAGGTGGACATTTATTTGGATTGCAAACTTTTTGGAGTTCATCATTCTGATTTTGAAAATGCTTGTGGTCTTGTAATGTGGTAGGAATTTCTAAGCTAGGAATTTGAACTTTATGAGATAGTTTAATTTGTGAATGCATTAGTATAAGTTGAAAAAAAATGTTCAACGGCCTATTGACTATTACATTATGCCCACCATTATCAGTAGGCATTGTGCTAATGGTATTTTAGATTTGAACTGAATTTGAATATTGAAATTCAGGAGACGGGAAAGTGGTAAATAAGTGTTTTCACATTAAATGCTAATATGAAAGCATAGCAAACATACACATTTCCTTAAGACTGCTTATGGATACAATAAATCCATTATCACATTGTGTATATCAATCAAATACGTAAATAATTGTGTGACCGTGTTTGTCGACATCGATGCACAAGTATGACCATGTTGGCACACTCCAGTATCATGGCATACTGTTTACACAAACACCACAAAGGTGCCGCCCTACACCGAAATGTACCATAGACCATAGAGGAGAGGAATGGAGTAGAAGTCGCCTTAAAATTGAATAGATTCAAATTACGAATCCAAGGCCAAAGAAGATCCCAATCCCTTAAAATTGATGTCTAAAACGTGAGTTATGGCATCAGGCGTTACTTTGCGGAAATTCATAACAGTATTTTTGCAAAACAATTTATTTTATGCTAAAAAATTAAAAAAAGGAACTTGACACGGGTTGTATACGGAATTCTTTAGTTCACGAGTCCGACTCTCACTTGGCCAGCTTTTTCTCTTGGTTGCTACGAGAGCTACACACAGTTATTCGTAGCACATACTATCGTGGTCTAATTTTTTTTTATTTTTTAATGTTTTTTTTTTTGTGTAGTATGTCAAGTTTTGCAGCCAGGATGAGAAATTTAGATGCTACTTAGTACATTTCCATACTAACTTGCGATTTTAGTTCAGATGATAGTACTACTACTAGTAAAAATAAAACTGAATAAGAACTCAGAAGAAATAGATGGTGTTACAATACATTATTATATGAAAGATTGTTATGAATAAGAAAATCACAAAAAAAAAAAAACTGTAATTAGATTGTTTGTGCTAGATTTGACATTTTTTTTTTCAGTTAACCTTATTTTTTCCGAAAAAGTCCCGGCTAAATACTACACGATAGATAATAAGTAAAATAACTAATACATAATCACAAAAATATACCTACATATACTTAAACCCACTTTCATCATTCATTCAAAAATTCATCTTCTGAAAAGTCATAAATAGCATACGATTTCACTTAATTTTGCCTCATAACAAACGCTGAATGATAAGCAGTTAGTACAATAGACAAAAAATACCTTTTTTGTCTCATCCTCCATTGTTAAATCTATCTCATAAAGTTCTCCGAAGGGTTTGGGGTATTTCCATTACGTCACTAAGGTGTCCTGTTTACAACGCTCAACCAATCTTGATCTTTGACCCATTTATACAATGATTGCTTATGATAATTATGTTTATCGTAATTTATTGCGACGTAGTTATAATGGTAATATTCTTTTGTTGGATCAAATGCATAAAGTGCCCTAAGAAGCTTTTGCGGCCATGCATGTAACACTTAAAACTCATCGTTAGGCACAGGATTACATGCAACTTGTAATCGTCGAAATATCCATGCACATAATTGCTTCAAATCTGTAACAAAACTGGTCAAATTTGCAACATTAAATTGAAATGAGAACTACGAAATATTGTTTTTAGTTTACTACATTTTCAACGAGGTATTATCAGTTTTAACTCGAAAACCGGGTAGGTACAGGTCCAAATTATCAGTAGTATAATTAAACCTTCATTTTTAGGGTTCCGTACCCAAAGGGTCAAACGGGACCCTATTACTGAGACTTCGCTGTCCGTCCGTCCGTCTGTCACCAGGCTGTATCTCATGAACCGTGATAGTTAGCCAGTTGAAATTTTCACAGATTATGTATTTCTGTTGATGCTATAACAACAAATACTAAAAACAGAATAAAATAAATATTTTAGGGGAGCTCCAATAAAAAAAGTTTATTTTTGCTCATTTTTTATAAACATTGGTACGGAACACTATTTATGCATTATCTTTAAAAATCCCCCATAAACTGTACATAAGATTTTGCATAATCCGTTCTCTAACTCATCATACATAATACAGCTACCTACTTATAGGATGAAGTTTTGAAAAATATTTACTTTTGTGCGTACATAACATTTGTAATATATTTGTACTTATTGTTAAAACTAGTCGTAGTAGGCATATTTTGTTATTACTTATTGTGAAATATTAGAAATGTAGGTACCGCAGTTTAAGATTACCTGTATGGGCGTGTAAACCATGGCTTATCGGCTTAAATATAAGATTAGAAACCATAGAAAATGGACACTGTTTTATCCTCATTATAAACCGTGATGACGGATGGGTAGTAACGATCAATACAAAATTTAATGATTAGCATACACTTCAAACCTAAATACGTATTTGTCGATGTCATTACTTATTCGATTGACGGAACATTAGCTAGTATCAAGTAGGTTAGCGTAGAGTTTTTGCGAGGGTTTGAAGTGTGATCTCTCTAGTACCGTTAGCGGTCGAATATAAGATGTTTGCGCAAACTATTTCACGTGTACTTTAAATAAAGTTTATTGAACGATGGCCGAATGTGATTCGAACTGAACTACTGTTACGAGGCATGACTTGTGTTTGATGTTTCTTTTAGAGTGGTCTGTCTAAGTGGTATACATTGTCAAGTAGGTAAGAACTTCAGAGTTACCTATGGGAACACTGAACAAGTTAAAACTACCCACCATCACTACCTACTAGTTGTAACTGAAAATCTCTGAAGGGGCCATTGTCAGAGGTCGGAATTAGGTAGAGTTATTTCTGTACTTGCATCGAAATGTTGATATTAATATGGATCTTCCCTTGCGTGTGCGCATTGAAATTTCGCAACTTCTGACATCCGATGTCGGATGGTTTAAATTTTGTAAAAGTAAATAACTTTTTTATTTAATAAATCAAGGGATTCTTCTGCTCTTTAAAATTAATCTCGGGATTAGAGGCATATCCACTTTATTCTTTCGCTGTATGAAATCTGTGTTAGTACTTAAATAACACTACCCAATTCCGACCTCTGGATTTTACATTTTAATAATGAACAAATTTTGATAAAGTACAAAAAAACTCATTTGTTTCCTACATTTTCTCGAGTTAACCGAAACTGAAAATACTTATGGATCGACAGATTTTTTTTTCACGGGCTGGGAACGTATTTGGCCCCATAGCATAGTATTTAAAAGTAGTGTACATTTCAGTTTACACTTGTACTAAGCAATTCTTAGTTCAAATTAATTCACAATTTGATGTAGAGAAACTGAAAAACCAAACTAGCGAAAGCGTACATCTCTGCCTAACTTATTGAGGACTACAGGTGTGACATTATGTTATGTTATTTATTGAGGACTACAGGTGTGACATTATGTTATGTTATTTAAAAAAATAAACCAGAAAATGTCTTCGTATATTAATACAATCAATTAAAAGTCCCTCCCAAAGCGTCAGGATCACGGCTATCAAGTTGTTTATAAACAGTCGGGCTCAGTAACGACGCGTGCGCACTTTGATCTCCCCCCTCACACCCACGGAGACGATTAATTCGTTCTCTTGTTTGTTAATTTGTTACCATGTTTTTATAAGAAAGGGTTACATTTATTGTTTTAATGGCTATAGTGGCGTTACCATAAGTCTGATAAGTTGTTTTTGGTCTTAAATATACAAGCTGTTCCTTAAAAATAAAACTTGTAAAGAACTTGTGATACATACTCTACTCGTACATTCTTTTGATAAGCGAAATCGTGGAAACAAATTGTGTTTTAATATAATTCAAAGAGATGTCTTTGTGACACATGAACAAAATAAATGAACATCCTAAAGCCCTCATACTGAATGTCAACCATTGCGAAATGTCATTTCATCTACCCGACAAAGTCTTCAACTTTTATTCATCATGTATAACAAATTCATCAGCATCGCACAAAAAAATATTAATACGACTTAGTAACAAACAAACGCGACGAAAACGAGCGACCGCATTAAATATAATTAATTAACGCCACATAAAAGAGCATTAAGCGATCTTCACAAACGCTATTCAATGGCCGAATGTTTCTTTTCAAGTAGCTGTCTCTATAAACGCGCGGTGCTAGTGATGTGGCGCATGCGTAATCGACGTGATTAATTGTCCAATCACGGCCCCACAGTGGAACGAATGTATGGGAGCGGTTGGACGTAGACATGTCCGAAAAATAAGAGTAAAATTATGACAAACTAATGATGCCATCTTATTCGATTACTTAATGCCTTCATAAATTGTGGTGATGAATTTCTTCATAACTCCCATATTTCGGGAGTAATTTGAGAAAATGTGAAATTTTACTATGAAAATGAGTGTATCGAGCTCTCTCCCTCCTGATTCCGGGCTTGTTTCAAGTAGCGGTCTCTAATATCGTAATGCTATTACTAAGAGCTATATTTAATACTAAGACACATAGTGCGCCAAATGTGCACTTTCTGGGATAAAAGGAAATGAAAATTTAAAAAAAAAAAACGTTTTTTCCCCATTTGTATTTACTTTAAACCGCAGACAGACTTATTAAGAGGTCTATAAATATATTATATATATACAGAAATATATATTAACAAAAATATTCACAAGAACTGATGAGAGTATGACTTTTAAGTAAGTTGATAATAAATTACCTAGTTTCATTAAAAGTACAATAAATAATTAAGATGTAAGCTCTAATTTACTAAGTTACACATTTTAAAACAATAACATCATTTAATTATCTTCGTCATCATCATCATCATCAATTAATTCAAATTCAGAATCGATGTCCGCTAAATCATTTATGTTAACAAATTCGATATCACTTTTCTCAGAATCCGTAAGCTCATAAAATTCCTTAAAAGAAGATTTTTTTACAAACTTATTTCCTTTTGGACGGATACTTGTAACAAGTGGATCAGAAGACAGTAAAAGATTGTGCATAATATCTTCATTGCATGAGATACTGCTATGCTTTCGAGAATGCCCCTCTCTATATTTTCTAAAATCTTTATTTCTAGCCTCAGATGCCTCTTCGGATAGAAAACCAATGGGCACAATTGACATGTTCTGAACTATGTCTGGCCCATGCATTAAAATTTTATGAAGTGAAGAAGGCATATAATACCATGGGTATAACTCCACGTAAAGCTTAGCAGTATCAAAGCAGAACTCTCGGAATTTAGTTACGTTGATCTTCTCTCCTGATGAAATACACTGCAAGATCACACAGATTTTTCTTAAAAGCATAGCATCTATTCCGGTCAGTTCAGCAGATTTAGTGTAGTTTTCAAAAAATCTCCTTGCCGAGTTGCCATTGTTGGTGGATCCACTGCCTTGTTTCACAACATCGAGAAGTAAGCCCGTTTCTCTTCTTACAGCCTCTTGAACTCTTTTCTTCCTGTCATCAACTTGCCTTTTTGCTATATCACCCCTTACTTGCCATGATTTTATGTCTAATTTGTAGGAAATGTGTAATAAGCATTCCATTGAGCGAATCCAAGCGTGAAGGGTGCTTAAGCTATATTTATACATGTCCTCGTTTGCGTGTTTATCTTTGATTAACTCTAAATTATTCATTTCTTTAGGACAAGCCTTGCATATGTCACACACTGAAGCTGCTGTATTGGATATAATGGAATGAATTTTACCATCAATCATTGTCAACAGCAGTTGGTGTTTGACACTAATTCCATCAGTGATGGTGGATGGAGTTAAGGCTTCAATCTCTGCTTCGATTTCAGCCATCTCTCTCTGCACATTTTCTTTGGTTTCCTTTATAAACTTAAACAATATTGGCCGGCAAAATGAAGTGGAAGATGGTCGCTCGTTTTCCCAAATTGTTACACCTTTTGAGACGAGCCGCAGTGGTACAAGACTAATCATAAAATTACTAGCAAGATCGATTTGCTCATCTTCACTCGTCCTTTGATGATAAATGCTTTGGCTAGATGATCCGTCAAAACCCCATTTGCTGGTCAATACGAGCTGTTGATTGGGATCAACAGGGGTTTCTAACGACCTAATAAGT
This sequence comes from Cerastis rubricosa, assembly GCA_949152445.1. NCBI lineage: Eukaryota > Metazoa > Arthropoda > Insecta > Lepidoptera > Noctuidae > Cerastis > Cerastis rubricosa. The sequence goes on along the minus strand of OX424535.1, from coordinate 7,710,445 downwards.
CTTCTTGAGGTTAAATCCATCAAGGCTTGTAATTTGATTTTTGCAGAGCTCTCTGTAACTGTGAGATCTTCTTTGGCCGGATAGCACTTAATTTTTTCTTTAACCAACATGTAGTAACTCGGGTATTGAAGAGCTCCTTCTTGAGTGTTGAAATCCCGAAGAGTGTTATAGCGCCATTTCGATAAGTTCATCGATACATAAAGAGCCAATGCCTTCAAAGGGGATATTTCCCGTACCTGAATTGATTTACCTTCAATGAAGGCTTTGATTTTTGAGGCCTCTTCTGGATTCTCCGTCAAGTATTTCATAACATAAGCTGTATCGCTTTGTCCTGCCTTTTGAAGCGCCCTTTCGGCCGAAAACATAATTTCAGCGCTGCTACTGCTGCATGAAAGACTATCTTCAGTGCGTCTTCTTTTTTGCCGGTTACTAAGGTCCTCAAAAGATTTACGAGGACTAGGATGTGTACAAGTTGAAGCATCAGATTTAGCAGGAGAAATTATGGGCTCGATGACGTCACTTATATTTTCTGTAGAAGGTTCCATATTTTCATTCTGTAATTCCGGCCATTGAATTGCAGCCTGTAGCCAAATCTCATGTTTCTTCCGAAACTTATCTGTGCTTCTTCCAGACTGTGTCCACTTTGCATAAATGCGGTAGCAAAATCGACGACACCAGTCTTTTAAACTTGTTTCAACACTTTCACATAACTGAACACAACTGTTATCTTTTAAAACACTGAACAAATAGTTAAAGTCGCGTAAATCTTTATGTGCGCGTGCGCATAAAGCAACGTGAATATCAAGATTTGTATTAAAATTTGGAAAATACATTGCGAGATTAGCTTGGATACAACGAGGTGTAAATCAACACTGATTTTAAAGTTACTAATAGTGACCTATTTATATAAAATCCAGGTATCCCAGGTATCCTTTGTTAAATATTGCAAGGTAATTAGTTATTGTGATAATTAGTAAATGATGCATGCTAAATTAGTGTATTAAGAGCCATTTAGTAATTAAATAATAGCAATGTTCTTATCAGTAATCATTAGTGCATCAGTTTTATATGTAAACCTTAAGTCCCTAATTATATATCCTAATTAGCTTATATCTTCTCTAATTGGCTGCTCAGAAATGTTATTGTAATAAGGTAAACCTTTAGAAAAACGGTTTTAATCAACAAAATAAACAAAAAATAAAAAAATTGTGTTATAAAATAAACATCACTCTTTATCCCAGAAAGTGCACATTTGGCGCACTATGTGTCTTAGTATTAAATATAGCTCTTAGTATTAGCATTATGATATTAGAGACCGCTACTTGAAACAAGCCCGGAATCAGGAGGGAGAGAGCTCGATACACTCATTTTCATAGTAAAATTTCACATTTTCTCAAATTACTCCCGAAATATGGGAGTTATGAAGAAATTCATCACCACAAGTTATGAAGGCATTAAGTAATCGAATAAGATGGCATCATTAGTTTGGCATAATTTTACTCTTATTTTTCGGACATGTCTACGTCCAACCGCTCCCATACATTCGTTCCACTGTGGGCCCGCTATAAAAAATCTCTTTATAATTTGAAGGTAATGTAGGGATGGCGACATTACGATTGAAATGATAATCATGTGCGGTCACTTGCGGATTTTTACACTAATAGGTATTTTGTATGACGTGCTTGCTTGTGTATTATTTATGAATGGGTTTACTTATTTTGACCAAGTTGATGGAAAAATACGACAATTAATGAGTGTCTACTCATTGAAGTCATATAATAACGTGTCGAGGACTCATGATTTAAGGGAATACTTAGAACCGTAGTTAGTGAATGTAGAACCGTTTCTTATCGAAACGTGGTCCTTCGGTCTTCAAAACGTTCTAAAACTGGTCCTAATCTATGCAACACCTTTTGACGCTTATATAAAACATCAGTAGCCCAAGTAGGTCCTTAACCAAACAAAAATAGATCAGCATGACATTGATCCGCCGTCAATCTAGCAGCAGGTACAAGATATCGCACAGATTCTCACGGGCCCCTCACGCCACCGGACTGTAGTTAGCCGGATCATGCAGACGATCCCGATTCTCGGAATAATGATGTGTATCGCAGCCCTAATGATATGTTTCCTATGCTTGAAGATATAACAATCAAAATCTAAACGGAACCTGTTACGTAGGTAATATGGACTATTTGGTGTTTGTTTTTAATGAGGACAGAAAAACAACGTGGTGTTTGGTTATAAGTAGTGTTTTGGAAGTGCAACACTGAAAAAATTACTTAAAAAAATATATTTTGTGTAATAATGATTAGGATTTAATCAAAGTGTTAAATGTATGAATGAGTCTGCGAAAGACTTTCGTATTTCGATAGTTCATTAACTCCTCGGAATAATCATAGAAGCTTATCATTTTATCTTCCTATCGACGTTATAGCAAATAGACGCGTTCGTAGAAAATGTAACATGTTACGAATACTCAGTAATCGTTTATCAGAAACGTAATTCACTAGAGTCAACATTTAATTAAAACTTTATCATCCATTGACATTCAGGTCCTTCTATTTCCGCATCCAAAAACACCTTTGCGATACTAATTTACGCTTTCACTAACTTCGGATTAAATCTTCGAAGTAAGCATGTTACCCAATCAATGAATGACACGTTATTTGAGTAAATAACAAGGAATCAACGACAATTTCGTCATTGAAAGTTTGTAATGGTAAGTATCTACGGAGTGTTTTTTTTTGTTAGTCACCATGTGTCCACTGCTGGTAAAAGGCCCTCCCTATGTCCTTCCAAACCTGTATATCTTGTGTGGTAACTGGCCCCGCAAACAAGATCAGCCCCCGTATTCACAAACGCTCGGTTTCGATTTCGATTCGATAACTCGTATGTCTAGCTTGTTTTGGCATACCGAAAGCGAGCGAGATAGACATACGACTTTCCGAATCGAAATCCAAACCGAGCGTTTGTGAATAAGGGGCCAGATGAGAGATATCAATAAAAAATGCTATGAAGACGAAACGACCATGTCAACGCTCAATGACTAAGCAAGTTTGTGTCAATTAAATCTCCATAGAGTTTATGTCTGTATAGTGTTGTGTTGCTACTGTTTAATAGCGGGCGTTTTGATTACAGATTACAGTAATTACGTATCTGGATCCCTCGCGAGACACGCGCGGTGGAGGGCGGAGCGCACGCACACGCTAGCGTTGCCGTCACTATACAACACTGCTAAAATTGAAACAATATTTTTGTTTTTTAGAAATTAAAAGCAATTTAACTGGTAACACTGAAGTTAAATTGGAAAAACCAAATCATGGGCAATGTGTTGAGTCTGTGAATAAATTCTGACGCATTGAAGGCATCTGCGGGTTTACGGAACCGTTCTCGAGCTAATGACTTGAAAATCGAATAAATGCAGAACGTTGATTACGCGTCCAGTGATGAAAATAGACGGCAATCAGCTAACTCCGAACGCTTCTCATACATTAGAAAGCAATTATTCGACGGGTTTACGCCTATTTTACGCCACATGTAACACCGCGTCGATCAAGTGAATTATATTTCCAGTTTATAATATCCAATATTATTTCTATTGCGTTGGGAGGCACCGGTAGCGGATAATTAGAGGATAGCAGGCAGGTCGCGCGATAACTAGTCTTAATGACGTGAAATCGCACTCCAACGCCCGCCGCCATCTTGAAAATGAAGCAGCGATGGCGGGAAAGCTTGCAATTAGCCATAATCGCACACCGCTTGATCACGGCATATCGAGCTTTGCCGCACATCTCCAGGAATGTTGTGACTAGAAAAGTCTTTACAGCCAATACAATTGTCATAAATTAAAAAGAAACTTTTCATTGGCTGAAAGTCATCATAATTGCTAGTTAGTTATCCCAGTGTTCCAGAACACCATTAAATCTAATTCAAAACTCTCACGGGTGACTTAGACAGCTAGCTTGAGAAATAAAAACTACCCACCACTTAAATACCAATTTAATGAAAATGATATTGAGCTCTAAAAGAAATAAATTGCATTGATGCATTTTTTGTCATATCAGACAAAGAACTATGGAGTAATCGATTCCCACAATTTAGCAGTGAGTTTGATAAGGTGTGCGATAGGTTGATGGTCTCGTCTTGACTTCGGCTCTGACAGGCAGCAATTTGGAGCCACGATCAGTGCTACTGTTCCCCCGAAGCAACGATTTGGACACGCAAACTCCAGCCAAGCAACGTGGAGAAAAAAACAGCTTGTATAAATGACGATGATAGATTGTGTTTAGATAACTTTCTTTGATGTAACGCTTTGCCTTGAAAAACACTGAAAATTTCTGGATAGTATTGAGATTATTGAAGTTCTGTTGTCAAGATAGAGACTTTTGACAAGTCTTCATAGACAAAGAAATCATCTTAGACGATGAAGACTTATCATAAGTTAAAAAACTGACTGTTGCAGAAAATATCAAAGGACCAAAAAATGTAATGCTAGTTATTATTACTGTTTCTGGTCCTTCGATTTTTTGTACGTCATCTTAAAAATTGCTTGGGCTAATTGGGTCGTTTAGGAAGCAAATAATATGTCTGCCTAAAACTTATCACTTTGATAATGATTTTAATGCAAATTCAAATTCCTAAAGCAAAGTAAGAAGAGTTCGAAAATCTTCATTTTTATTAGATGCTAATTTGATAGGAATCGGTTTTCGCACATCTCTGCAAAACTATTTTGTTGTTAAATTGAGATGATTATGTTCAAATGACTACTAAATTGTGGATCCATCGACAATTGAGCTCGGCTGTCGCCGCCGGCGCGGCGCTCGTGACGACACGCGAATCTAACTCGATGCTCCTGCGCAACTCTATTTAGTTTTAATTTGAAACTAATTCATTCTCTCTAATCATTATACTTTTTCATCGGTGGAATGTGAAAATTGTGTTGGTTTTTATGTGAGTACAATTTGACAGAAATTAGTTTTGAGATTTCTGTAAGGTCAAACATGATAAATGCATTTAGTTACCGATTATAAGCTACTAAAATTTTGGCAAAAAAGATTTTGCCATCGGGAAAATCTTGCCATTTATTACCGCGTAATAATGCTGAAAAATATTTTGAAAAGGAGATGATGTCAAGTGTTATGGTGCATATTTTCGAAATACAAATACAAAGTGTGCATACTTGTTATTGCGAATATTTGCATTGCCATTATATGCGCTGTAGTTGGTTAATTACAATATTGTATTTATGTTAGTAGACACGAGACACATGATTATGTATTGGGTAACACTTTGGAAGTGACACAAAGTTTCATAAATTATTTTCGATTCTATCGAAATAGAGGGAGCGTGCCCAGCTCCCGCCTTTAATAATATTTAAATTTAGAACAGCGAAGGGATGGGACATGTGTGTTGTAACGCATTTGGCGAAATGTGATTACAGTCGGTAATTAACGAGCCGCTATTTATGGGCTGCCTACGCGACATTATTTAAATATTTTCTTTTCATATTCTAATAACGACGTTGCGTACAGATCTGGCCGTTTGGGAATCATACTCTTTTGTAATAATTATCATTGTATTCGTGAAAGTGTTTTACCGTTGACCAACCATGTCATGTCCGTTTTGTCCGGTCTCTTGAAATAAAGCGAGCTTTCAATTGCAGACTAATTATTCCAACACGAGAAACTCATTCGGTGCCGTCAGTTTTTACGTGTAAAGAGATTAGTCCACTTAAACGACACTCGCACTCAAAGGAGCATTGTGATGCGGACCGATGATGATGATACGTTAAGAAAAGTATTACATTCTGTCCATAATGGGCTGTTGAAAAGGAGCGTTTCTTATAAAATTTCATTTGGATTCAGTGCTCGTCGCGCCGGTGTGTCACAGACTCTCCGCGTATGAATAAATTACGGTTGTACATTAATTTATTGATTGTTATTCAAATTGGGTTTCTCAATCGGAGGTTGGAGGTGATGTGTCTCGTCTCGGCTTTTTGTCCTCTCTGATGTTTTGAGGTTGAGCTGTGCTCGTTCTACGCGACGGAAAATTGTTTTCGAATGCTCAACATGGTTTGAATAGATACCTACTCGTGATATTATTATGATTTACTATATCTGCGTCATTCCGCATTGATTTCTGGAACGTATCTAATTTTATTGTGTTAGTTTGTGATTTGTGACCGACGACTGGAAAATTTATACAAATCATCATTTTACCGAGTTTGAATACTAGAAATAACTTTGCACTGTGGATTATTTATTAGTTAATCTCTTTTATGTTTCATATTATGTTCATGGATATTTTGCATTTGATCTACATAAATAATCATAGTGTTAACCTCAAATAAAACGTTGAAAAATAACTGGAAAATCGAAAACGATTAAAACAAAGGATGACCATTTAAGGAAAATATAAAGAAAAACTTATGTGAAAATGACTCATCGTCCAGATAAAGATTGAGACATCTTTAGAAACTTTGTGAGCGATCCGTTATAAAATGTACGTGTCCGGACTTCATTACAAATAATGTCCTCAATAGTTTCAGACACAGTCATACGTCGCATGAAACGTATAATACACAATATAGTAAGTAATTATTATATCCGCCATATTGGCGATTTGCGCGCGCGCCGTCCGATTGGTTAACGTCTGAAAACCGATTCATCGTCTATACGGAGTTATTATTATTCTTGGCGTTATGGTGTTTCTAAGAATGTTCGTCGCCTCGACTGTTTGTAATGACAAAGGCACTTTTTATTATTTGATCGCTCGCTCGTTTCTGTTAATTGTTCCGGAGACGTGATTTTAATATATCATGCATGTTGACTGGTCTCTTTTATCGTGTATGCAAATGTATCGATCCGCGTCGTGGGGCAGCGCCCGGGTCGGCTCTCGGAGTCTCGGCGCGAGACCTGCGCGCGCGCTCTGCGAATGGCACATAAAACAGTCGTTTAGCGCTCGTTGCTTTGTTTTGGGGTACCTTTTTGCGTTGAATTGAATTAGGCATTTGTTCGTCAAAGCTTGAATGCTGAACTTTATTCTATACCTACAGTCGAACAATGAAGGCATTACTTAAGCGTTAATTTGCATACAAATGGATTAATGAACTTCTAGTAAAACAGGAATGTATTACTTGGTTTCAAATATTGGTCTTCTACTGCGAGTACTGAGAAAGCGTCCGTATTTTTTCTTATAAAATAAAATGAGTTCGGTCAACTATACAAATGAGCCGTATCTCGGCGCATTGTATAAATTCAGTAGCTACACTTCAAGCGCCTCCGTAAAGCTTTTACTCCACTACAATCGTAAGACTAACGGCAGCTTCAAAGATATCTCTTTCGATGATATTGGTGTTGTTTTAGGAAGCCGGGATTTTTTTTGTAAAAATGTTTTTATTTTACCCTTTTTTGGTTCTGGTATCTCACATAAATCCTAGGCAAGTATCATTTTTACATTGTGACTAGACACCAGCACATCGTCCATACATACGACAAAGGACAAAATGCATAATAAATAGGATAACTCAAAAAGTACGTAAGCAAAGATAATAAAACTCATATTGGACCACCGCGCAAGCTTTCTCTGCCAAATGGAAAAAAAAAATCTAAATCGGTTTAGGAATCACGGAGAAATAGGTGTACTTAAATAAAAAAAAAGGTTCTGGTCGAATACATAACCACCTCCTTTTTAAGAAGTCGGTTAAAAAGTACATACCTACTTATACAAATACGAACAATGAACAGCTAATATTTTAAATGAAATGGCAACACAAAAAAAGTTCGGTGATTGCAAAAACAAACAAATAACTGTCGATCAAGTCATCAATAAGAAATATATTCGGTTTTTACTTTTATTGATGAGTCTCAAGCTACAAACAGTCTTACTGCATCAAGTAGATTCAACCCTAAAATGACTCGCGTATTTCTCGCTCCATTTGACTTGCTGATGCTAACACCGGTGGTCCTACGGGACCCGGGGTCTCTCCGACCTCTTCTATTTGTTAATAAGCACCCACTAGTGAGCATTCGAGGGTTATGTATGCATATCATTATGATAATGTTATCGTCAGATATAACTTTCCGTTTTTATCAACTGAATTTGATTGTGATTAATTATTCAACAACCATTGTTATGTTAAACGTTTAAGGTTGTTATTAGTTTTCAGCTTATCTTGATCTTGACTTTCAGTTTCGTGAAAATTATAATATTTGTTTTCTGCGTTGTTTCTATTTTATGGATTCTGGTACTTATACATAGATTGAGTTATACAGAGTGTTGAGAGCAGCGGTGGCCCAGTGGTGGCAGCCTCGCCTTTCGAGCAGTAAGTCGTGGGTTCGAACCCAGACAGGCGCATTGCTTTTTGTAATTTATTTCATCACCGCTGCTCTCAAAACGGTGAATGAAAACATCGTGAGGAAACCGTAACGTCCTAGAACTAAACATTCGAAGACATGTAACATCTATCAACCCGCACTGGGCCCGCGTGGTGGATTACAGCCCAGTCCCTCTCATAGAGAGGAGGCCTGTGTCCCAGCAGTGGGAACATTAAAGGCTGATGCTGATACAGGGTGTAACCGGACCCTTCACGAACCGGTCAATGAAGCATTCTGTACATCAAACTAAGTAAGTAACTCAACGCAAGAAGTATTGCTGCGAATTGTTTTTTTTTCGGTGAAAAATCACCTTTTATAGTAGGACTCAATGTAATGCACTCAAAACATGGTGGTGATAGATGCATTTAATAGTAATGGGGGGTCATGGAGTTATTTAACGTAAAGCTAAATGTATAACATCATAATTTATTAGAAAAAAAAACTTATAAAAAACCGGCCAAATGCGAGTCGGACTCGCTCACGAAGGGTTCCGTACTATTATTTATAAAAATGAGCAAAAAAAATCGCTTTTTTGTATCGGAGCCCCCTTAAATTTGTTGTTAAAGCGGCAACATAAATACATAATCTGTTGTAATTTCAACTGGCTATCTATCAGGGTTCATGAGATACAGCCTGGTGACAAACGGACGGACAGCGAAGTCTCAGTAATAGGGTCCCGTTTGACCCTTTGGGTACGGAAACCTAATAAGTTGGAAGTTTGACACTCAATATTTCCGTAACTAGAAAGTTGGGACGTATGATACTGAACAAAAAAAAATTGTAATAACGGAGAGTACAAGTGCCTTTTGGCTTCGTTAAGGATATTTTTGCACCCATTATACTATATTGCAGCCCAAATCGTTACACAGCTGCCAAGTTGCAACCTACAAGTCACGTAAACTTAGATTATATTGAATTTGTTTTTATCTTTGTAACCTACCAAATATTGGGTCTTTAGTCGTTTACACCGCGACTTGTTTGCCTAGTTAGTATCTACCTTTAACAGCTGACTTTACTGCTAATTTGCTTAACAGCTACAGTATATTCTGCTTCACAAATTCTGGTCTTAATAAGCGAAAACTTTTGGACCTGCCTCTTCCTATTACCGTTTCTCTTCTATTGTCTTAATTTCATTGTCAATACCCAAATCATCGTCGATACCGGATCCCTCCCAGCTCGGGCCTCCCGGGAGGGCTCTCATCTGAGGGTCATCACTACCGTGTTACGGATCGCCCCCACACTGTTTACCCTCTCAAGCGCTTGGTCCACGTTGTCACATAATTGGCCACGTGTGGTCCGTAACTGTGGTAGCTCGTCCACTTGTTTGCTGTATGAACTGCTAGTGGTTTTAGTGGAAATTAATGGACGTTTTAAGTTCTTAAAATGGTTTTGTAATTAACTTTCTTTTCTTTAAAATATGTTTAAGCTTAAACTAACATAGTCTCTCGTGTTGATCTACTAAAAATCAAACTTTTGAAATGAATTCATAAAGTTTCGAGAAATGCATATAAAATCTTCGATAAACTCGCCTAAATCTTTTAATTGCCACTTTAGATAATGACGGGCTCCTGCTACATATTTAAGTGGCAATTATAGCATTTTTCCTCCGTTAAATATGACGCAAGTTATTAATGTCCTTATGATATTGGGAGTGGGCCCAGTGTTGCCAGTGTGTTCCCCGAACAGTCGCTAATGTGCGGCGACCACGCCCCTTCCTGTCGCCTCTCCCGGCTCACCCCCGGACACGACGCGCATGCGCCGATGACACTGCGCAGCTGAAGGTTCAGGATAAATATAATCACTTAGCTTTCAGGACTGCATCTATGTTGTTTATGATTCTTCATTTTGGTACTGCGAAGTTTTTTTTATGTCGTGTAAAATGGAAAGATGATTAGAAGGTGAGGTGGAGATGGTGTGTTTTACAATGAATTATTTAGAGGACCTTCCACCAGCGATTACGGTGATGGACGTAGCCATGTCAATCATGTTGTAAATCGTTTTACATAAACGAAATACTTTGAAAGCCCTCAAGATACAATTTAACAACTGAAACCATTTGATAGATTCCAAAATGCAACACACTTTTTTTGAAAATTTTCCAGTCCTGTTAAACAGTCCCAAAATCTTATTAAAATTGTGTTTAGTCCAATTCCATCTGACCGAAAGAATACCAAAGAGCAAATATCAAGAACTAGTCCCATAATAATATATTCTTCAATACAGTATAGTATGACAAATAGTTCTATAAACAAACAGTAGTCCACTTCTCGCCATTCAGGTTTGTGATACCAAGGATCGAAGTTTTACAATGAGTAATTGCCATTGAGTCATTGATTAATGTTATCAATCAGACTTTATTATCTGATTTTATTTTGATCGTCAAGTTCTGATAACGGTTGATATTATTTCTGTTCCAGAGTTGGACTGGTCATTTGTTTTGTAAATATTTCTTCGCTAGTTGTCTTTCAAGAAAGTGCATCTTCTCTTAGGACTGTAATTTTTTTTTTATCTTCTGGTTGAAAATCTTTAAGTACTAAGTCTGCAGTTGTTACAATTTCTGGTAGATGTTGAATGTATCCTAGATCAACCAACTTAGTCTGCTTTATGTAGCGATATTCATACATCGATGGGCCTGGTTCCCAATTTAACAGCATCTAGACCCAGTTTCTGATGTTTCATTGGCCATTATCCTTAGGGTACACCTGATTGCTCAATTTAATATCAAGATACAGCTGCATTGCTTCTGCAACGTGCAGTTGCACTTAAAACGTCAGTGTTCGTGACTTATGCGTCTCGTTGTCGGGTGTCATCGGGTGTCGTCGGAGCGTCTGGCTACTGACGCGGGCGCAGCTTCGCCCACACGACCTTCACTGCTTATTCACCACCTCGTACATTAATTTTATTGTTTTCGTTACTGTGTAATTAAATCACATGAAAACCCGTTTTCCTTATCTGGAAGTCTTGTTTGCTGTACAGCGCAGAGGTTTTAATTTTTGAGTGGTTTCTGAAAGGTAGCTAAGACCATTAGCAGTATCGTACTACTTACTAAATGTTGTCTAGCAATGATAGATTGCTTATCTCTAAGCACCTTTTAAGACAGGTTTTCGATTGTATAATGTCTATTGCTAGGAGTTCCGAATTCTTCGCGCGTGCCTTTTTGATGCCCAATGTTTACCGCTTTTGGATCATGCATCATTTTTATGTTATCAATATTTCTCGATAATGTGATTATTGTATAACAATTCATTTTTCGCAAATCTCTACGTTTATGTTTCAGTTTAGAAATTATTACTAAAGATGAATTCATTATTTTGGGCAATGCAATCGCGTATCAATTTGTGTGTCGTGTGCCTCCAAAAGCTACTAGTTTACCTGTAAAGTATACTAAGTGCTATACTGTTGTTCTAGGGACCGATGTTGACTTGCGTCCGTGTGTGGTCCTATGGCCGCACTTGGTCCTAAACAAAATGCTATAACTCACCCAATTCGTCAAACAAACTTGCATCTTATTCCTGCTCAATTAAGACACAATTCAGCTCGTCCAAATATTGACTTACCAGATTGCCTCCCGAATGTTTGGCTAAATAAGACAGTGTTGCCTTTGAAAAAAAGAAGGATAATAGCGAAAGTGTTAAGTCGGTCTGGTTTGTTAACTTTTTGTAAACACATAAATTGAATTTACGTTATTTTTAGACACGAATGACGTGTGTAGATATGCAAATTGTTTCAAATTGCAAGAGGATGTGCAAGTTTCACGCCAGACGTTGCGTGGGAGAGCCATTGTGTTTTGTGAAATACTGGCGAGCATGCTATTACGCATTCAATGTCGCAAACTTTAATTAGATCATTTAAATCGTCACATCATGGAACGATATCACTGCAATTATTTTCTTTATCGCACTCAAATTCCGCAAGAATAACAATTGCCCTTTTTTATAACAAAAAGATAACATGATTCAAAAGGGCTCCACTGTATTGAGTCGTCATGTTTGTCTGTAAAATTAATGAGTACACAGAGTGAGACAAAGGGCCAATAAAACTCAAATAACTTTTTATTCTATCAAAGTGGCGTTCGGCAGGCATTAATAAGCTAATGACAGGCGAGTTTGACAGCCCGTTATCGCGCCATCTAGCGGGAACAGTTTAATATCGAGCACGTTTCTCTACGTCAAAATGTTATGATAGACGGTCACTTATTCTTTTTGATTTAGTGCCCCTCGCGTTGAGAACTGCATTGATTTATCAATTATTTCAGGTATGCGAGCTTGGTATTTTTAAGACACGATCTTACTTTCATGTCATTCCGTTTGAATTAAATCATCAATTATTGTGTTCGATGCGTATTTTGGTATTATCTGATTGGTATGAGTAATACTTTTAATAAAACGAAACGAGATTGAAATAACAGCGATAAAGGTGGTGGTTTTATAAAGCTATTATACGGATGAATCGGATGCGAATGTGAATGGTTGCGTGGAGTATTGTTTGTAAATGGGGTGCGCCTGCGCAGCGGGGTGCGCCGTTTTATTAGGAAGTGACAGGATCTGTGGCTTCGAAATGACATTGTCACCTTATCCCTTTTTTTTCGCCTTTCTGTGCCGTGTTAGTGGCCGTGTCGGTATGATTTGCAACAAAAAGTTCAAGTTTGTTAACTTTCTGGAAAATGTTCTGAACCCTATTGCCAATTTCACCAATGCAACTGAACGCGATCACCTCATCTAAACTACGTTCAAGAGATGTTCAGTGTCCATTGAACATCATGACAGCATGACACTGAAAGCTTGAATCATCGCTGATTGGCCCTTAATTACATCTCACTAAAGATAAACAATGGGTCCATTTTACCGATGTTTCTAAGCAATGACCAAATTCAAGTACAGATTAAAATCAATCGATTTATTACAATAATATGATAAGTTGTGTTCGATACAAATATTATAATACAATGATGGTTGACAGATTGTTGGTCTTCGATTACGATTCTTTTGGAACCCGAGATTTTTTGTCGATTTGCTTTCTTTTGAATCGACATGGTTTATTTGAACGCTATCGGGAAGGGTTCACGTTATTGATTTTTAAAATGCATGTTTGTTTTGATCGACGGACTCTTTAGGATGGTTTTAATAAAAATAATGGATTCGATGGTGGTTTTTGTATTCGTTGATATACATAGATATAATAATATGCTTTTCTGGAGATCAAATCGGTTGTTATTGAAGTGTATAAAAAGCCGAAAGAAAATACAACAATTTTATTTTTTTTCCAAAATGAAGACAAAAATAATGAAATGAAAGATAATGATGAACTGAGAAGTAGATGAAGGTAGCACAATTACAGAAACATTACACAATTTTATCAACACCAGCAAAAATGAAGACGGTAAGAAATGTGTGGAATGAGCCGCTTCTTGTTGATACAAATGTTGGTGCAAATATCAAGATCACGTGTTTAAATAAACTTGAAATCTAGAAGGTGAGCCTAGACGTCATATAATTTCTAACAATGGCGTTACGTGATGATAATGATTCATTAGCCCAAAGAATGAAATAAAAATAATTTGCATAAGCAATGAAGATAAACAGAACGTTGTATATTATTTATTTGTGTTGATATATTTCTGAAAATGTTTCGCAAGAAACTAGGAGGAAGATGAGAAGGAAAAACAAATATAAATCTTTAGAATTGAAATCTAATTCATCGGAGCACTAATAGATGTCGATGAAAAGTTTAAACATATAAATGCTGGAATGGACAAAGACAATAATGATTATTATGAAACACAATTCAAAGCAAAAATAAACGAAGAGACAGACACATTTAAGGACCTCAATCATCTATTACCCGAACAAACACACGACGCAACATAACCATATTAATATGTCAAAAAAAAACCACGATCGGAGTCCTTCGTGTATCATCGGGATCGATATTAACGATGTCAGTGGGTCGATAAGTGTCACTACAGGACTACTCCGTACCACAGCCTGCAGAGATTGATAACGGAACAGGTACACATCAATTCTCTTCTTGATTTATGATACCAATGAATTGTATTGACGTACTGCAAATCGTTTTGTTTGTATCAAATTCCTGGGATTTGTCTCAAGTTGGCTTGGCTTTGATGAATTTTTCTCTATTAATCAAGACTTAGATATTTGAAACGGTTTTGCTTAGATTTAGGCTTTAATATTGGAAATGATCGAATAATTGTTCGTTTTCCTATTCTGCTATATTTTACCGTTTCCTACGCGGTTGTCTAGGTTTGGGTAGGACATCTAACTCGAATGTTTCTTTTCTTGAAAGTTTTGTTTTGCTTTTCGACCACAATCGTAACTCCTCGCCCTGATTACAAGTCAAGGGCTGTTGTTGATGCTGTGTCCTCATCTCAGTACTTGATACAAAGTAAACGCATCCGTTTCACTAGACAACTGACCTACCTGCGGTCAGGGCATTAGTTTCCTGAAGTGTTTACGAGCACCGCAAGCCTTAGGTAATTAAACTTCGGTTAGGGCTGGGTTTAACGATACGGTTTACAGCCGTCACGCGGTCATTGTATGTGCCATATCTAGTGTTACCAAATGCGCAACTATGTAAATAGACAATGAGATTTCAAATATTTTGTTCTAATCGATTGTCAGACGTTCATTTCAACAAAAGTTCCTGACAACTGTCTTTATCTACCTTTCGCTGCCTTGGAAATCTTCTAGTAGTCTCAAAGATTAGGCTTGACCAAGATTAAGGTTCAAAGCCTTCTTTTTGTTTTTGGTCATCCAACGTCATTAAACCACAGCTTTCCGCATCTTAACCAAACACGAGTGACATTGCTAGTATTGTTCAAGGCTCTCAAAATTCTCAAGTTCTTAATTACTCACGAGGTGACAGGTCACCTGCCTATAAACGGAACGATTCACGATTTCCACAGAGGAAGTGACACAAGTCGGCCATCTTATATACAAATATAGAGAACACATCCGTTTGGCGCCTCTATTGATCAGCTTCAGTCAATAGGTACTGCGAAGATTAGTACAAATTGTTGTATTGGAAATTAGCTTTTAAACGTCCGGAATAGATTTGTTTATTGTTTACGTTCAGTTGGTTACAGTCATTTGTATTGCGGTGTTTTCCTTAGATGAATTGCGCGTTAAAATATTTTCTATAAGCACAAAATTTTCCTGTTTGAGATTTGTGACATATACACAATAATAAACATACAATATGAGAGATATTAGTGAGGAAGTGGCGAAGGGCGGGCGTTTTGGGGGACTGTCTCTTGTAATTTTTACATTCAAAAAGTGCTGATTATCAGCCTAATTTGAATAAATGACTTTTGATTTTGATATTGAGAGGCTTTTTCAGGGAATTTTATAAAACCCATTGATTGGTATACAATAAAAAGCATTAAATTTTGATCAATCATGTTATTTTTTTATGCAAATCTGTAGACAGCGATCACGATCATCCACACTCATGAATCCATTCGTTTCTAATATAATTTGCAAATCTTCCTCGTCGCTCATCGAAATTGACCCAGGGTCGCTTTCACGAATCAATGACACTTCCCTTTAAAAATAATGAGTCAAGCCAAACACGCTTATCGTCACAAAGAACTTTATATACGATGATGGCTGTTTGCCGCTTTGCAGAATAAGGTAATAATGCAAATAAAGGCTGCGCTTGGGAGTTTACCTGACATGTTCACATCTCACACGGTAAGTCCGCGATGCGTCAGCGGATCAACAGATAAATCGATGACAAAAGCCCTGCATACAGGCACATAGGCCGTGTGTTCCAACGAAATCACGTGTTAAGGACCGCTCCAGTTTGTCGGTCCACTTAACGTCCGTCTCGCGTTCGATTCGTCGGCAAACGACATTTCACATTAAGGTTCCTCGAAATGTCACCATCGGCCGGCGCGCCTACACACGCCACGCAATAAAAGCGATCGATTATTACCTATATGTGTGAAAAGCGGAAGGAATAGGGCGCGAGCGTCCAGCCGCGGCCGCGTCCGCCGACGCTCGTGAGAACTGTCAATATTTGACCCCGGCTCGTTGCTACGCTTCGAAATTGTCTCAACGACTTCGATATTTTCCAATCACAAATATTATCTTAATAACTGACAGCGCCAGATTCCCTACGTATTAATCGGCCGGCGACGTCGCTCGTCCGCGTCGGATCGCGCTCCGCGGCTCTCCGTAAACATCGATTCATTATCTCAATCGCAATGTTAAAGAACTCGTTTTTATTTGCGCTTTCTACGCATAAATAAATATGTATAAAGGTATATTACTGCGGAATCTGGCACGCGTCAATCAAACGGAACGTACACGAAACCCAACGATTTGTCACTCCGCCATTTTGAGGCATCCACAATAACGGCCGCCATTTTGGTGACAATAATTAACAGATAGGCACTTCGTCTGACCGCTTTCTAGTTTTTGTTTTCTAAAAATAATTATCATCACAATAACAGACGCGATCTCTTTCTACTTACCGCTGCTGTTGCGGTATTTTGAATAAAATTAAGAGGCCAAATGATTTCAAATTCAATAGCGTCGGTACGGTTGTAATGAGCATCTATTAGAAACCGTGGAACAAATGTTTATGTACCTGACACTCAAGAAACAAGTCGTACCTCCGGCGTTATCCTCTCGATGCTAAATAAAATATGTTGTGTAGTGAATCGGTCGGTGAGTTCGCAACGGCTCCATTCAACTCGGTAGCCGTCGGTCGCTAAATAGTCGACGCTGAAAATATTTCAGCGCGGTATTTGAAGCGTTAAACAGCTGTTGAACGAGAGTTTAGCGCCGGTGGCGGGTCGCGGGCGTCGCGCGGCGCGTGAGTACTGCGCGCGCGCCGCTCGCCGTCACGCCGTCAATGGCCCGGGTTATTTACCTCTCCTTATCACCTTTTGTTTTGCTCAAATACTTGTCTCGTTTGTTTTTTTTTTTGTGACACTCGTAGCTTCCTGATACGCTACTGCACGAAAGCACTATGTGACGTGCACCGACGTTTGTACGTCAACGTACTGGTATAGAAAGTATGCACTAGGGTTGTATAGACTATCTGTGCATGCAAAGAGTATATCGTATTTAGAAGTAGGTACTCGATTCAGGTAATCAACATGTTGAATATTAACATAAAAAGCTTGAAAGAGAAAAAACGACAAAGAATCCGTGGCATGTTTGTACAAGATATCGAGGATATCGAGCATCGCAGTGAAATAGAAGAAGCCACAGCTATTGGAAGGGCTAACAATAAACGCATCGGAGGCCGATCGGCGATACAGGTCCTTGTGTCCACATTAGCATCTCGAGCCAGGAGTGTGTGCAAACACCGAGGGTCATCTGATGAAATGTTCAAAGGCTTTTAGTTCCCGAGAATTATTAAATGAAGCCCCAGGATCGTAATGTAAACACTGTGTGTTTGTCGAGCCAAGAACCTGTTGCTTTGTCGACGTTTTGATGCGTGCTTCGGCTTATTGGCGGTTATTTTATGTCTGCTAATGTTAATGCGAGTGTGGCTGTTAATGTGGCAACATTGTGACACCAAACACATTTCCCTAGACGCGGTATTCTCGCCTTCTTTGTTGGATTTCAGCCTATTACTTCGTAGTTTGTATCGTACGTTCTCGCGGTTCAAGCATTCTTCAAATCGTATTTCGTTTTCCAATCTACGAAATCATGGAAGCCATCGTCCACCATAACAACGCGGAACGTCTTCAGTTGGCACAGAATAGCTGCATTTACAAGTTATTTGTGTGAAGCATCTTGTACAATCAGCATTCCCTCGTATATTACGCAAACACGAAGGCAGATTTCCCTTCGACGTCAACAATACATTGCTCAAATGAGTGTTGCAACGACCTCTGCGAAACACCAGATATGTGTGGATATCTAGGCAAATATGGAGGGGTTATGTCTAGGTAAACATGCAGGTAGCCATCCCGGGCGCTAACACTGCTAATGTGTGTGGACAAAGCTCGTCGTGACGGATCCTGCTAATAAATATTCCAGGGAGTGTGGATGCGCGAACATTACCATCACGCCGCCACGGTGCCGCTGCCGCCCGACGGGAACCTAATGAACTTCTTTGTCCTTTATGCGATGCTGCGTCGCTGCTGTAACAAATGAATGTGTTCTTCAAGTTTCTGCATGCTTCAATGAAAACTCTGAAGTTGCTTGTATTGAAATAACTCCAATAGGTTTAGCAAAGTTCATACAATACCGAAGCAATCAGAATTACATCTCGACCTATCGACGAATTTGCATTTTCGAGTTCTTACACTGCTAGTTAATGAGTATTTCTAAGTCCTCGTGCCCGATTTGTTAATTGTCGTGTGTTCGATCAATTCACACAGTCATCAATGTTTTCACCTCGCACAGCGACGATATCTCCGCCGACATTAACAACTAAATGTTCAATATTTTATTACCACACGTATTTGTCTTGCATACCGACCAAACATGTTAAGCGCACACGACATCTTTCATTACAAGTTTCTATTTGATTTCGCCTCATAAAATATACTCGCATAGACACGATTATGATTTCTATCACAAATATTACATTGTATAAAGTATCTGAAAGTTTGCTTTATTATTTCAACGGTGTTTCGACGACATAGAGTTCAATATTAGGTGTTTTGACTCCAGAATGATTGATGGCTAAGGCCGCAGCACTTGTGTCATCGACATAGAGTATATTTTCCTCTAAAGCTAATTTTGTGTTGTTATCTTCATTGATATTGGTAGCTGTAAATCATGCTCTATTTAGAATTGAGCTTAATTCTGAATGGTTTAAGACCACTTTTGGTAGCGTGTGTTGGCAGTAAAAGGCGCTAATCAACGGTGTGTCCTCTTGCTTATATCTGGGTATTACTTCGGGATTCTTCTGAGAACGGCATCGAGTCCATTCCCTGTTTATTCAAATAATAAGCAAGTGGGTTGTTTAATGGTTGCAATGGATGAATTCTTTCACTTTCCGTTTCTTTGTTGAGGTCACGATCACGATTTAAAACGTATCAGTGTGTTTTGTTTACATGTTACAAATTGGATGCAATGTTGTGTCAAGTGTTCCCTTCGTTTGGACACGCCGGCGAAGTTTCATTCTTCATTTCCCTTGGCATCGTGTTAACGTGTAGTGAAATTCCGGTCGCTTTTATTGACTCGTCCATTACTACGTACCTTTTCATCGGCCCACTAAACAACTTACAGTTAATATTATATTATAAAATCACGCGAGGGATTCCACAAAGCTGCTAAGTTGCTCCGATTCTGTTTGTAGAGGCGTTAGCGCGGGTAGTGCTAACGTTATCCTACTTATCGGAACGTGCAACTGTTGATTTTTACAGTTCGTCACATGATAATAACATCAACATTTAGTATGCCGTGTTTGTTTAGTCACTGAATTTGGTAAATCCGCAGCTTATAAGGTAGACGAACTTAAAATAAACGCCTTAAGTGGCTCATTTTATTGATATAACGTTTAAATAAAATTGCGGTCACCTTAAAAAGTAATAAAAGGTGGAAGGAATCCAGTAGCAGTCTGGAGCCATGAGAAAGAAAAGTCGAATGAAATGACAGGGTGTGGATACGGGAGCGCGATTGATGTGATTATAGGGTTCCGTAGCCGGAGTAGAGCGTTTCATGTGAGATTAATACTCTCTTGAATGGTGATATAGGAACGCCTAAATATAATAAAAACTCAAGGCATTTTGTCTTCAAATACTTTCTGGTGGGTCGACGACACTTGCATTTTTGTAAAAATCGGTGATAAAGCGTGGCATTTTTATACCTACAACATAATGTTTGGTTGTTATTAAAGTACAAAAGGAGTACGTGCGCCATGAATCACGAATCATGTGTAGCCTTCAGGATACTTTTTTAACGCGAAGCATTTACCCAATTTGGATAAAAGCCGACAAGTATTCCGAAGCACAATAAATTGTTGCATATTAATTGATATAACACGCGGAACCCTGAAGTGGGCCGGTGAAGGAAGCTTGCGTGTCGTTCGGAGGCGAGCGTTTATCCGAACGAAACATTTCACCGATAATAACTCCACACAATATAATAATGCGAATAATAAATAAAAATGGAAATAAAATAATAATTTTAATGTCGTAATTGTGGGCCGGGGGCTGTGTCGGCGCAAAACGCGCTCATTTCGAACAACGATTTGATTGCGGCTCCACAACACTTGGCTTATATTGATTCCGATGGAACTTTAAGTGTATTAATACTGGGACTGGTTTCGCATAGTCGGTACTTGTGTTTCTCGCAGTGGAACGATGCATTACGCGCGGAGACCTGCCATTAATTCCCATGTGCCGAGTACTGCCGAGCCAGCGATCGTGGATTTCCGTGAATCCGATTAAATTCACTCAATTGCTGTAATGGTTGTAATGATAGAACGGTAGATGATTGTATTAGTACTGAAACATGTCTAGTTGCTTTCTAGGAACTCAAATAGGTCCACTTTTCTTATTTTGACACCTTTCTTCCTTTAGATTTTAAAAACAATCGTGTATTCTTTAAGTTTATAAAGTTATTGTCCGCCTTCGACCTACAATGTTGATTTGGAGCAATTCAACTAGTTGTTACAATTACAATTCTTGAATAATAAGGCTGGTTTCAGCAAATGTAGGCCCTAGGCGACTTATTGCGGCCGCCACATGTTACTCTGCCGATATCGTTATAAACAATAAGTATAAATAATTGAACAAATTTAACTCCTCGGGCAATCCAGGAACGGAAGCTCACGGCAAATTGTGTTTATAAAATGTAAGCATCGGAAAGTAAACAATTGTAGATTAAATGTGAATCGAAGGTGAATAATAGTTTGTAATAATTATACTGAATACATTGTTATTACTTTATTAGCTGTTAACCCTCTGTATGCCGACGATCGTCCCTGAACGATGGTCTTGTAAAAAAATCTTAATAATACGCGTTCATGAGCTGTTTACGTCAAATATAGACATTTTTATTTATAGAACCATATTTTAACAATAACTTGACCATGTAAAGAGTATTGTTAACGTGTCATCTTCGTATTTTTCTACATTTACATGTAAGTTTGACGCCTTGCGACATTTATAAGTAATTGCAGTAAAACTGGCCAGTCTTGGTGGCCGCAGCTGCCACTTGCTTATAATTTAAAAATAAGTCACATGTATGAAACCTAGCTATAAGCTGTAATTATCTTAACGTTATACTGGAAAAGTCTATGATTTATCAAGAAACTGTATTTCCGGTTATAATATTCTGGATAAACCGGTGTAATCTAAATCCCTGCTGCAGTTTTGGGTTAATGATTATAATTGAATATCGTTTCAATGTTAGATATGTTTACATTATTGTATTAGTTTCGTCTGTTTTATTGTAATTGTTAGATCAAGCTCTATTATTGTTCGTTATTTCCGTTTGTAATTTATAATTATGGCTACTTAATAAGTAGTTCTTTTGTTATAGTTAGTTTGGTTTGACTGACTGAATATTTTGCAAAAATCGTTATTAAATTAGTGAAACATAGGGGTAAAACATACTTATTTAGGGGTATACATTTTCGTTTTCACAGTCTAAAGGAATCTTGTTGGTCTAGTAAATGCCTCGATGGGCTTGCAAAAGATACTGCAGGCCCTGGCTTAGAAGTAGTGGTTGATATTTTTTTCTACCACAAATTTCTCCGCTGCAATAAGCTCACCCTCGGGACTAACCTCTGCGGGAACCGTTTGGGGAAATACAGACGTGATAAAATGTTTTTTATTTTTTCTGTCGTTTTTCTGGGCAAAGGCCCATGCCTTTCCATGTTTTAACATATATTTTCTTTTGTTGCAGTCCGCTCGGTCAGAAGGCGAGTCTTCCGGGGAGCAATCCTGCGAGAGCTCAGACGAGGGCGTGGGGCGGGACGCTCCGGCTCCTCACCCTCATCAGCCGCACCAACCGCTACCGCTGCAGACGCACCAGGCGCTCCAGCATCAGCCCCTGCAGCACCAGCCCTCACATAACCTAGGCCACCATGCCTCCGTCCAGCATCAGCCGCTGAACCATCAGATGACGCATCCGCATCAGAGGAACTCGCCGAGACCTCTTGAGAGGGAACTTAAAGTAAGTCACTTCCTATTTCTGTATGCCTGTGTGGCTAGTCCGTTTCCCATTAAATAAGGGATTTACGCCTTTCCAAGTGGTACAGTATTGTTTTTAAACAATTCAAAAGAAGAAAGAACGTTTTGTTATTAATTACGGTTTACTTGTCAAGCTGTCAAACCAATCAAGACTAAGATATCTGGATAATAATTACGAGTACGTGACAGACAGTCACACCTCCATCATCACATTTCTTCGCAAAGACTTCTCCGTATGATAATCAGTTCTCTAGTCCAGGGCTAGGTTACTTCGCGGGCCTGTGGACGGTGAGTAATGGGCTAGCTCACCGTCCATCCGTCTTATGACGACAGGCCGTGCCGAGACGGCGCGATCGTGGTCCACGCGCGCCTCAAGGAGATGTCATCAAATCGGAAGGGGTCCGAGAGGGCCGAAGCCTGCCAGGGCTGCGGGACTGTTCGAAAGAGATACCGTGGCCCTGGAACACAAAGAGCTAAGAGAGAACATGGATGGGTTTTAGTCAGTACAAGTCTGACACTCCCTTCCGCTCCGAACAGAGCGGGAGGGGGTTATTTGATGATTTCCCATCCGAAAAAAATAGGGCTAGGTTACTTTAGAAAAGTCAATTTCGACATACATGGTAAGGTCCATAACTTTCCGGGTTACACACATCAGATTAATCAGAGGTATAAAACTATCATGTCACTAAATGACTGAAATTAAATCCCACGGTAAAAAAGTAATATTTTTGTTCAAAATAGTCTCCCTTCATTTCAGTCCATTTTTGTTTGGATATTAATCTAATATATTATTTATCCTTTATTCATTTTAAAACATATAATTTACATTTTTAAATATTTTTACAAAATTATATAAAAAACATTAAAAAATATAAAAAGTAGGAGCCCACCGGCATTGGGAACAGGGTCCGAGCTACCGGTGGTCAGGGCTCTTGAGAGAGGAACCTCCTAACAATACGCGCCGTGTCCAGAAGTACTGCTTTCTGAATCTAGCCCTTGATCCAGCTGCCAAGAGAAAGCCTACTAAGATGTTGGTCGAGGCTTTTGGCAATTAAGCCATTGGCCGACACGACTATCGGCACAATGACTGCTGTATTATAATATATTATAATACTTAAAATTAATAATAATTATTAATTTTATAATTGAAGCCGGACCTTTGCCGGTCTTTTGGACCTTACTGGCTTAATAATAATAATCCATTTATTTTCAGGTTACAACACCCATAGATAAATACCTTAACCTATAACTATAACAATTGTGTTAGTATATAACACTTAAAACTATGTTAGTAACACTTCACTTGTACGATGTTTTGTGCGCTCGTGTGGAATTTGTCCGCAGAAGCGACGGAAGACCACATCCTGCGGCCAAAAACTTTCTTCCAACACCTAATGGAGATAACATGTTGATATGCAAAAAGAAAACGATAAGAAAACGATATGATGTTGATATGAAAGTAAACTCACTTTTAAAAAGAAAGTTCGCCACTTTTTAAGTCAGACTAAATAGCACTCATTTAAAGTCTAGTCATAGTAATTATTATTAGGATTCTCGTTTTTTATTTCAGTATTTGTTATAATATTTATTAGTCTATTTTATTTGTATGATGTGTATTAGTATCTTTGTTAGTATATGAATTTTTGAGAACTAGTGGTTTTTTGTGAATATTTATTTGTACCCCTATCACAATGTTGTCGTATTTAACCCAAAGGTTGACTGGTAGAGAATGCCTTGTGGCATTAAGTCCGCCTATGTACCACTATTGTACATGAAGTTTAAATAAATAAATAAATAAATAAATATGCGCACCACAAACGCCTTGAAATTGACGTTGCGGCGCGAGTCCAGCAGCTGCACTCTTGGCGTGTACTTCAATCTCTGGCGCACGTACTCCTCGATGTTCTCTGGCTCAGTAGTGTAGTGTGACGAGCGATGTACACCGGGGTGTTCGGCTTCGCGGCACGCAGTTTTAGTTTTTGGTTGTTGTTTCTTAATCTATGGTAAACAGCAATTGTGAGAAGACCCTTGTTTGGTTGGATTAAATGGATGGTTATGAGAACATTCAATCCTTAATTTGTTCATAGCCCAAAGGCCTTTGGATCTATATCAGCTGTCTAATGATGTTTTCGAAACATCAACTCATGCTAATTTTGACGTGCTCATCTCGAACGATGTATTTATGCAATTTGCATCTTCGTGTTAATTATTGTGACAAACTCGCGTTCAGTATTGGCAATAATTTACAAAGTAGAAAACAGAAGAAAAAAAAGTATGGAATTAATGGTTTCGAGGGTCCTTAGGTAGAAAATACTTCATTATCTAGATTATAACTGATATTCTCCCTCGTTACTCGTCGAACAGCCTCGTTGGTCTAGTGGTCACAAGCGCAACTACTGAGCATGAGCACCTGGGTTCGATTCCCGTGTCGTGCAAAGTGTTATTGGGTTTTTCGACCAGGAATTTCTCAGTAGCAGCCACGGAGTTTGGACTAGCGCCCGGTTGATGGCAATAGCGTCGTCCATGTTACATGGGACTTTTAATACGTAACTAGCGAAATGTGGGTGTACTACATATTAGGTAAACCTCTGCCCTACCTTTCGGGACCTACAAGCGTGATGTTATAACATAAAATCATTCATTCATCATCATTTCAGCCGAAAGACGTCCACTGCTGGATATAGGCCTCCCCCAAAAGAGAGATTTTTGCCATAATCGCCTCGCTTGGCAGGCGGTTTGGCGATCGCAGTACGGATGTTACAAAAGCACAGAGAACGCTGCTGCCCATTCTCTGGCAAATCCCTTAGTCGTCTCTTACGACACCCACGGGAAGATATGGGATGGTGCTATTCTTTACATCCGACACCATACAGAATAACATAACATAACATTCATTAATTCTCAGGCAACTTTGGCCCTTAGGTAAATACCTTACAGACTAACATATACATCGTAAAAATATAACTCGTGTTTGTAAATAGAAACTTATAACTTATGTTAGTAGCACAGCGTAATGTGCAGCGTATGTGTGTTATGTATGTATGTGTATTTGGACCAACATCAAGTCAAGATACAATGATTTGTCACCACATCATTTCTTAACCTAACTTCTCTCCCATCAGGTACGCGATGACTTCGAGTCCCTCAAGTCTTCTCTTCACCCACACTTATCGTCACTGGCGTCCCTAGCTCAAGGGGCCCCGCTGTCGACCCCCAGCAGTGTGTTCGCTCTGGCCGGCGCGGGGGCAAACGGGGGCTTCCCTTATGCACCCCCAGCTTTCTTGGCCCCCGCTCCACCGCCGCCGGCGCAGCCTGCTGGCTCTGCGTCGTCGTCATCGTCAGAAGGCAGTGCTGCTGGATGGAGCTTTGAAGAACAGTATAAGCAGGTCCGTCAGGTAAGTTCGGCTTTCACTGATTTTTTGATTTTTTTGTCAGAGATTGTTCTGCCTTTAGAGCCGTTTTGACCTGAAAAAGTTAAATACGAAAATTTCCTATGTAACAAATTTTAATAGGAAATTCAAACGGACTGTAAAACTTTGAAGTAACACGATTTAAACAGAAACGTTACTGTATTCAAGAAGATGACTACTTACATTACAAATACATTCAAATATTGAATATTTACAAGCGATAGAAAGGACAAGACGAAGTAATACGATTTACTTCGTCTTGTCCTTTCTATCGCTTGTAAACCAAAAGTTTAAAAAAAAAAAAAAAAACAATACTTGTTACTACTTATTAACAAGTCGCTCTATCTAGTGTCATACGCTCGCTTGTCAGGTAACGTATGTCAAAATCGAAAATGCCCATACATTTTCGATTATGACTAGAGATCGGATATTCGGATGCATATTTACCTAAAGTTTGAGTGTTGACTAGTATGGAGCGCGCGTCAGTAAGGGAAAAGGAGTTTATTTAAAAAATATAAACTAGTCTAGTTACTTTTTCGTTTAGCTCCAAATGAATTATGCCCAGACATATTTACCATTTTGTTTTAGCATTCGACATTTCAGCACAAAAATACGAATTCAAATAGTTGTTGTATTTTTTTTTCCTTGTTATTTTCAACAAACTTGCCAGGTTTTAAATAAATTTAAAATATTCGTTACGATATTTTGAGTACTACATTAATTTTATACTTACTAAAGAATTATGAAATTTCGCAATCCTGCGACAAAAATTGGCATTTAAATAGCCGTTTCCATATTTTTGTACCTTTTGCCAGGAAAGAACGTATATATGCATCCGAATATCCGATCACTAATTATGACACACCAAATGTTTGTAGGAAAATATTCCCAATATCCGCTCTTTTGAAATCCTTTTGCTACATTATAAAATCAATAAGACAATAACCATTCCAATAGTCAAAGCAAAGTAACAACGTAATTGCTCAGCCGATGCATAATACATCATAAACGATTTACCTACCTAGAGCAATCAAATAAAATCGCGCCGACCCTCACACAACCCTGCTGAATTATTCACAGCACACATTACGTGTCTATGTGTCCAATAACATGGATTCTTAAATCGCTACATAATCGCCGGTTCAACCCGTTCCTTTGTTACATATTTCATTGGTTTTGCGAAGGGTTGTCAAAACATGTGAGGGGTCATTTGGGCCCCCGGATGAATAATAATCCGCTGTAGCGTTTGGAGGGTTGACAGCAGATTGACAATGTTCTTTATGACTTTATTGCAGTCGTGTAAAGGTTCCGTGGTGGTTTTTATATTATTATCAACTCACGAACTGTTATGAGGTGGGTTTGGTTATTTTGACGTTCGTAAAGGGATGTGTCAGTTGAATTTAAACGTTTTTTTTTCACACATAATACCTACACGTATCGCAGCCAGAAGAAAGGCTGTAATCTTTCTTTTTCTTCAAGGATTACCCTTTCATTCCTGTTTTTAATTTTTTCGGCACCATTAACTTAGTTTAGCAGGTAGTTAACTTTCTGCTAAATGGAGTCAAAAGTTCCGTAATTTTCTGATACAAAAGCATTAATAAGCATTTTATTTTCACCTCACGACCTTACTTAACAAGCTGTTAAGTATTCTATCAAAGGGAATAAAGGTATGAAATTGTTGAAAATCCCTTCGGCTGCCTACGAAACCGGAGTTTCGAACGAAGCTTTTTTCGTATTTGTACGTAACTGGTTTTTAATCAAGTATTTTTTTTACGTGTACGTAACTGATTAAACCCTTTAATTTTTTTTTTTAAATCTCGATAGGAAAAATTCAGTGAAAGGCTTTTTTGTATTTATGTTTATTTTTCCGAATTTCCTGTTCTGTAATAATAATTATTTTTGGCCCTGGATAGGAAGGTCCGCATTGTTGACGGCATATCGCGAGATACTCAGACCTAAGGAATATTTCCTAGATGCCGCCGACGTGGTGATGCATCGAGATGTGGTCGCGGTCGAAACTAGTTTCGAAACTCTGGTTTCGTAGGCAGCCGAAGGGGTTCAAATTGTTGTGGCTGATCACGCCTCGCTCCTATTGTTCCATAATTAACTGGGGGCGCCTTGTGTACCTTCACGTAATACCGAATAAGGTCTCACATTCACGGTAAGACTTTTTCTTTCCCGACTGTTTTTAAGAGTTTTCGGATATCTTGAAACGCTTTGATAAAATGTTTTTAGTTGAAATGTCACCTGTAATCTCGTAGCATCAATGAGGGGATAATGATAGTATTTTTTCCTAGCATTGTTAGGAGGAAGATGATTCAAACTTCATTCTTATACTTTGTTGAGTAAGTTACAATAGTGATGGCGTGGTACTCGTGATCTTAGTGCACTTAATCCGTGACTAACCATTTCTAGATATCCTCCTTTGGCAAGCTTAGATAAAGGTGTTGCAAGCTATTACAACATAAGGTTTATTATGATCTCTCAAGTTATTTTACTAACTTAGTAAAGCAGTAAGTCCTCGGATGGGCGGCATTTGGTAAACTGGAACATATTTCTCATATTGTTCAACCAACAATAAACTTCGGTGCCGAGACATGGATGCTCACAAAGCAGACTGTCCACCAAGTACGCGTGGCACAAAGGGCCATGCTCGGTATAACCCTCTTAGATCGAGTGTTCAACACCGAAATCCCATCACACGAAAAAAAAGCCGTCACACGAAAGTCTACGACGTCGGGGACTGGGCGGTGCACCTCAAGTGGACCTGGCCAGGACATCTAGCTAGACACGGAGATGGCCGATGGAGCAAGGCTTTGATCGAGTGGAGGCCAAGTTTAGGCCAAACCAGGACGTCCTAAGCTCGTTGGGTAGACGATATCGTCAAGATCGCGGGCAACACCTGGATAAAGGACGCACAGAACCGGGAACCGTGGCAGAATAAAAGGGGAAGCCTATACCCAGCAGTGCGTGATTTCGGGCTGATATGATGATGATGATGAAGTTCACCAAACAAAATATTGCTAAAATTTAAATAAGATTTATGAAATATTATCATACAATATTTACGTTGACAAAGCTTGAAAGTCGTGAAAAAATTATGTATGTTTTATGGTGTTTTTATTTTTTAATGGATTTTAAAGCTTCTTCTCTAGAAATGATCTAATTAATGTATGTCAAGAAAATATACAAGTAGGAAATGCGATAGACTTTCATCGTGGCATCCATGACCCCTTTACAAGCATACATATGGCGTCTTATTGAAGTCAAATTATCGAGTGGCATAGTCTCTTTTATCTCAGTATGCTCGCGTGCCCCGCGCGTTAACGAGGTTCACAATGACTCCAATTGATACCTACCCAAAGGATCAATTATAAACTGAATGTTCGCGGTTCAAAGGAAATTATGTCGGCGAGATATTGTTGAAATCTACCTTTGAAATTAATATGTACAGGCTGTTGGGCATCAAAAGGTTCAAATTGTACAATGTACACCATATCTTTTGCAAGTTTATAATCAGACTACATTTAATTTTGAATGAATTATTACCCCAATTATTAAATTAACTCAATTGGTCCTCTTTCATTAATTACGGTTCCTTTTATAGGCTGGGGTAGATAATACTTGCAAGCACTCTTTTGTAAACTTTTGCCTTACAAACTTACATAGAAATGTGACCAGACCAGGATTAAAATTATACCAAAAAAGCTTCATTATTACATGACCGTGTTTCACAAGTTTACACAATTACACCAGAAGCTAAAGCACCATGTTTTTCGTTTTTTCAAGGCGAAAGTAATTTCGGAAACGAGCCAGTTACAGACAATGGCCCAAATATTGTTATTTGCTCTTTAATATAGGCTTTTAGTCGTTTTGGTCTTACAGGCCATAAGGTGTAGACTGGTCCTTTGTGTCTAGGTTAAAATTTAGCACGTTAATTCGTCCTACATATCGTAATTTGCGACTTAATGTGAGAGGTAACAATGAGGACAAAGGCCCATGAGCTCTCACAAAGCAACATAGTCAACGT
This sequence comes from Cerastis rubricosa, assembly GCA_949152445.1. Classification (NCBI taxonomy): domain Eukaryota; kingdom Metazoa; phylum Arthropoda; class Insecta; order Lepidoptera; family Noctuidae; genus Cerastis; species Cerastis rubricosa. Next base: position 7,680,499 of record OX424535.1, on the reverse strand, counting down.
GTTAATGTATTGCAATTGGATGTTGACTAGTCCTCTCAGGAATTCTGTTTATGGCCTGTTATTGGTATTTATTCGGTTTAATGCATTCTTCCTTTGTGATGGTAGCTTGTATATGAAAGAAACTACAATGTTGATAGATTATCTTGATTAATAAAAGTGTGAGCTTTTATGTAGTTAGGCTTTGATACAATGTTGCGGAGCAAATCTGACGCTGCTATTAATTTTGATATAAAATGAAAACTATTTACAAAGTATTAATGGATGAGTGTTTGCAACAAAATTATAGTATAGTTTAAATGTAACCCAATCGCCTTTAGCGGACCTTTTGATGAAAATATTCGCTTATTGATATTCCTGAAGCTCATTAACTGTCTCACTTTTCTCCAAATACACTGGGAACTGCTTCCAGTCTAACTGAATGCAGCTGAATACCATTGATTTATATGTATGGAGTAATTGCCTTTCTGCTCCCGTATTCACAAACGTTTCGATTCGATGTCAATCGAAGCGTTTGTGAATACGGGAGCTGATCTCCGCAACCCAGATACTGGGTAGTTGTCGATACTCCACAGTAAAACTGGTCGTTAGACTTTCGGGCTTTTGACTGCCCGTTACGACTGTAAAAGATCTATTTAATGACAGCCAATAGAAATGGCATACCGTGCATACTTTTTGAGGACTGGAGGGGTCTTGATGCGGATGGTCACTCATCCACGGACCAATTTCGGCAAGCGAAGATTAACTTCCGACAGAATTTTCAGTAGCTATCAAGGAAAGCTATTAAGCAAAGCTCTCTCATTTTTACCTAGACTACATAACAACCATATTCCTCTAGCAACAAATTAATAACCATATAAGAAATCTCAGAATAGCATTTCGATAGTCGTCACCAATCGCGCCGACCATAACAAACGTGCGTCACGATAATCGCACGGCTGCACGCGCGGGCGATAATCGCGCATTTGACGCGCGACTGCGGTGCGTTTGCGCACACATCGGTCCACTTGCGACGCGTCACGGTGCCTTTGTGCGAATGCCGCTGTTTATTTAGATATTGTTCCTATACTTCTAATGCGCTAGTTAATACGGGTTTAGATTTATATAAAACGGTTTATTATGTTTGAGAGTTGTGTAACTGCTCTCCCTGAATTCGCTGTAAATCAGTACTTCTTTGACATACTTGAAATTCTTTAATAATATATCCTTGCACCATCCCACATCTTCCTGAGAGTGTCGTAGGAGGCGACTAAGGGATTTGCCAGAGAATGGGCAGCAGCGTTCTCTGTGCTTTTGTAACAATCGTACTGCGATCGCCAACCCGCCTGCCAAGCGTAGCGATTATGGCAAAACCCCCCCCAAATTGTCAATGAGGCGACACTTGGGGGAGGCCTATGTCCAGCAGAAGACGTCTTTTGGGCTGAAATGATGATGATGATGATATCCTTGCTGTATTGGAAACAGCAACTGGACTAAGAATAGGAAAACAAAACGAATACATTATTTTCTAAGTACGGAACACCATGATACTCCAGGCCGGGCTTATTGTCAAAATTCTAAAGGTCCATCATGCATGCTTGATTGTGGTCATACAATTTACTGTACAAAACATGAATAAGACGAGTCGTATCACACTTGGCTGTTATAATTCTATCACTTTCCTATATTTGATCAATCCACTTTGTACCTCCTCGTCTATTGACACAGAGAGTGATGAATTTGACGATTGAATGAAATCTCTGCCAACGTTTACTCAAGGGACTCAGTAAATACGTTCCATTCATTCGGTCTTCATTCTTCAATTATAGATAAACTGTGCCGTGATTATGAGCGGATCGCACCTCTACGTGAGTTTAATGACAAGTTTCAATATCTTGCAACTTTAATAACATAGTGGACGTTGTTTGCGTGCGTATTTAGAAAATGATATTTTTATGTATTACCTTTATAAATAATGACCCACCATTAAACGTTATACAGTTGCTTAATCATAAACACAAAGATGTAGATAAACGGTAGCGTAAACTTAAAGTAAAAAAATACGACGTTTTCCCCCTCGCTCTTCCCACATAATTTCTTCCCTATGACGAAAATGACAAGGTTGATACTCCTGCGAGGTTCCGTGTGTATAAACATTTATATTCCTGCTAATAGTATGATTATCGCGCTCTGTTTAGGGCGTTGTCGTTGAATTAACAGTTATTTGTGCAAAAACCGGAAACTGTTCGAATTTCCACCTTGCGGCGACGTGGTAGGGTTATAAATTAAAGAGTGTGGAACTAACGTGAGACTTAAAGTCCATAAACGGCGGCCATGTTGGAAAGTCCGCTGTTTTCCGACCCTAAATCATCGGCGTGGATTATTGTTGTTCCTTTTATTAGCGACTACTGTGTTGCTACTTGTCTGATAGCGTATTCATAGAGTAATTTTAAAGCGTACAACAATGTGTTTACGTGTATGAGCAATGGTTTTTAGATTTACTTATTTTGTGTCACAACAACCGAAAATGTTTTGCTTTTGAGGTGTGTCGTTTCCGCTACGTCACACCTGTGTTTAGGAAACTTTCCAACTTATAAGTACACAATATAAATAGTACGAGCTTAGCAACCTTGGATCCCGTAGTGTAGTTGTAGTGAAGTATAGGTAGATTTTATCTAATTCCAAATATCTTCGTTATCATATGTGATAAAATCTGAACTTCTACAATCCTGAACTAAAATTTTCAGTTTAGTGAGCCCTAAGTTTCTTTTCATGATTTGGAGGTATTTCATTTTAATTGGCTTTAGATATCAAAAAAAAAAATACATTAAAAAAATAAAAGTGATGACAATTTTTTCGATGAGCTCTCACCTAATGTAAGATTTAACTTGTGTTTAGGGTGCCACAAAGAATCATATTCATTTCAAAACATTACGATTGTCAAGGAAATCAGTTTGGATAGGGTTTAGTTTAGGATTTAGAATATTAAAACTTACCTATCCTATTAGTAAAATTGAAAATCATGAACAAAATCGTGTGGTTAGATATTCACCTGTAAGGGTAAAAGCTCCAGGGTAGCTTACAAAATTCAAATATTCTTACGTTTTTTGCAAATTGCCTGTCAGTGTGAGGTTGTATTTTGATTAAAATATGATTTGCGGCCTTAACAAATATGGCTTAACAGAGTTATAATCATTAAGAGCGTTTACACCTTACGGCATTTCATACAAACTTTCAAGTCCTTATTTTCCGAAATGACTGAACCGATTTTAATAAAACACAAGTAGGGTCTCTGAGCTCTGTATGGTGTCGGACGTAAAGAATAGCACCATGCCATATCTTCCCGTGGGTGTCGTAAGAGGCGACTAAGGGACTTGCCAGAGAATGGGCAGCAGCGTTCGTGCTTTTGTAACAACCGTACTGCGATCGCCAAGCCGCCTGCCAAGCGTGGCGATTATGGCAAAACCCCACATGTTATGTCAATGTGGGGAAGGCCTATGTCCAGCAGTGGACGACTTTCGGCTGAAATGATGATGATGAATGATGATAAGTAGGATACATAGGTCTGAACCGTTACTAAAACCATTTTCGAAATGTCTTTAAATAAAAAAGATAATTGGAAATTTCTGTTTCTATAGATAATTTATAATTGGTCAAATTTAGCTGTAACACTATTTTTCAAAAATGTTTTAGTAAATTTTTAGACCTATGTATCCTGCTTTATGCGTATAAAGTTTCATTAAAATCAGTTCAGTCATTTCGGAAAATCAGGACTTGAAAGTTTGTATGAACTGTCGTAAGGAGTAAATGCTCTTAATATAACTCCTTTAAGTTTATACTTGACTACTGCTAATTGAAAAAACGTAAGAAAATTTGTATTTCGCTCTACACTAGTTCCACCTTAACCAAAGAGATTCAAGGAACCTTCACTTGTTTAACCGTTTTATTACGAGCTCCTATAAAGTCCCTCTGTCAAAGATTCAGTATTGTCACGTCTCTGCGCACACGCCGCTCGTCCATTACTCAGGCACCCCGCGCAGGCGCAGTGAATGCGACACGTTTGATTTTATACTATTTATCATTGCTATAAATTGCCCACGTTGCGAAACACGTTGCTTGCTACAAATTGATGGGGTTATAGGCCGATTGTCTGGTTAAAATTGATTGTGGGATTAATCATGAGGATAAAAGTAATACAAGATATAATATTTTTATTTAGCTTTAATGCAGAATACAGCAAAAAAAATCTTGCATAACAATTTGCTGTCATAGATTTCTGTAGAGTAGCTGCCTTAAATATAATTCTTTTTACTTTTACAGTGTCTGTCAAAAAAAGCTCCATTTATCACCATAAATGTTTCGCCACTAAACAGCTCTTTTTTGTTGCCTTTTTTCTCAACCCTCAACTGATTCATTTGTTATCAGTAAATGTTTCACTGTTTTACTCCCTGAAGTCTGAAAGTAGTAGTCAATAAGATTGCAAATAGCTTAATTTTCACCGAAACAGTGTATTTTAAAAGTAAACAACATCACCACACCCAAAGGTTCTGTAATCTCAAAACGTGGTTGTTTTAAATGCACGTGAACTATTAGATTCGCCGTAAACCTTTTAAAGTGGCAGTAACGTTATGGGTGCGTTCGTCCAAAAAAAGTTAACTTATTTTTTTAACTGGCAACCCAAACGATTAGCCAAGTGAGCCATCGTGCTGGTATTCGAGTGTTTTGGATATTTATTCCGTCTAGACGGTTTATCTAGTGGATACTTTTATCAGGGTGGAATGTTTTATACACTTGAAATTGGAAAGTTAACGACGAATGAGCTTTTAAGCTTTTTTTCTGCAGAGTATAAACGTTTAAGCCGTTTAAAAGACGAAATAATTGTCTATAGATTGCCGTTATCATTCTAACAGACACTTTTGTTTATTGTTTTGTATTTAAATGTGGAAAATATTTAAGTTATGTGCCGTAGAAGTTTTTATTTTCCCTAAATAATTATTTGGCTACACATATTTTTCTGCCAATTAGTTTTAATTTTAATGGCGTCTCGAATTATAATAAGCTCTCGTTTTCAACAGTACTTTCGGCGTTATCGAGGTACTTTCTCGTGACGTCACACTTACAGCTACACAACAAACAAATTAGTCAAACATTAAAAAGCATTCGAGACTTCCGATCCTAATTAAGGTGTGTTCAAGCTCGTTATTGTTGTTTTTTCTTCAGATTTAGATGCGGCTATTATCGTTAAATAGCCGATTTGTCGTCGCAATTAGCCTTAAAATGTTGAGTTGTACATAAATCGGTACGATTACGTATATCGGCCTCATTATCGAGCGAGCAGCTATTTATCTTGTAACTACGTGTTACACGGACAGTTACATTCAAGTTTTTATTGTTGTGACATAAAACTATACTAGAAGTATCATTCTGCCATCCATAACTATTATATTATTTTTTTCTAAAACTTAATTAACGAAGAATTGAAGCAAAAAGTTCAGCAACACAAAAAGAAAAGTTTCCATGTCGATTAAAATGTGGAAACTATTTATTTTGTAGTCTCATATGCATTATAGCTAGTCCATATTGTCTCACTGCTGAGCAAAGGCCTGCCTCTATTCCTTCTAATGGTTACGATTCTTTGCTACTTCTTGGCCGACATCCAGTTCGCCTTGTTATCTCCTTCGTGGTCTGCCGCGACCTCGTGTCACTGTTTCAGGGCACCAATCCTGAGCTTTACGGGCCAACAGCTCGCTCGGCATGCGACAGTCATGTCCTGCTCAGTCCCATTAAACCCTTATTCAAGATGATTAGGCATACGCATAACTATCTTTAATAAGGATTAGACTCAAATCTATTTTGCCGTATAAAGGCTCTGTCGATGACTAAAACGACCAGCTGTAATATGGAGAATACTGTCAAGACATAATAGGGGTTGATCACTATTTTTTTTTCTTTGTCTGTCGGGTAGATTATTGAAAAGTATTGGACACGTATCTTTTCTTTTTTCACGTTTTCATAAAATTACGTAAATATATTGAGTTGAAATTGTGCATGACGTCACTTGTAGGTAATTTTTGTACCTACTTGTGACGTAGTGAGCCGCCACTCTCCAACTTTAATGAGTTTTAATCAAGTAATTTTTTGATATTTGGATAAAACAAAAAATTTGTGTCTAATATTTTTGTATGTGTCTGACGGACAAAATAGAATTTCGTTTTCTTTACCCAGTATTATACCCTATTCGGATACAATTTCAGTATCAAGCTACAAAGTTACCTTCAGCAATGACTTCACCGCAGTTATCAATTGTTATTTTAATACAGTAATTATCATTCATATTAACTTTGTCTGAACATACGTTAATGTATTCAACGGACTAAATACGAAACATCGATACATTTAACTTGTGAAGCAATAATTACGACGGCATTATCTAGTGACGTGCTCTGATTGGCCGATGTTTAATGTCATTCTGACAATAATGACATTTTGACGAGACGTTGTAACTAATTGCTGACAATTGTACGTATTGTTTGGTTTATACTTTTAAGATTAGATTAGTTCGGTTTTGTTACAGATTTTTCCTTATGTTAAGCTTCATTACTTAGTTTTTAGTTGTAATATAATACTTTTCCAGGCCTTACATTAATTTTTCCGTTCAAAATATTCAATAGCATTTCTCCCATTTTTTTCACTTGCAACCTGAAATCCACAAATTTTATCAAGAAAATTTGATCAGTATAGAGTTACCTTCTATTTGGATGACATATCAGTCGCATGCGTGGTTCTTGGCGTGATACCGGCGCTGACGCACCCCAGCTGATCGCTATTTCTGGGGGCTTGCATGGGGCCCCTACGATGGTGCAATTCACAGACTTTGAGTGTCAGGAGATGTAGAGCTATGGCACTGGTGATGAGATGAGGCTAAATCAAACATATTAAAGTCATTCATAAATTATTAAAGAATTGGTTAGAAAAAAGTGGTTAAAATTCAAAAATACGAAGCTACAGCCAACTTTAAAGCTTACGATTAGGTTTTATACATAGACGAAATCTCGATAGACTATTCTATTCAATTCACTGCTTTTAGTTCAGGCGCGTTAGGCAGAAATAATAAGTTATTCTTGCACTAAAGCTTGCAGTGTTTATGAAAAATACAATTTTCCACCAGTTTTTCTTCAAAATTCAGCGCTGTATTTTTTGGATTTCACCATAACATTTTTTGTGGTCTTGTTTTTCTATCTCCTGGTACATTTGTTCAGTAATCGCTATCTCTTGTATCTTGGAGCTGATTGCATCGTCTAACAGTGGGAGTGCTATCAATGCGTGCAACATGCCGCATGTGGCGTATTAATTCGATATCGTTTTTATTCGCATATGCACCGACCGATAAATATGGTCGTTGATCAAAATAGTTTGATTCTATTTATATTTTCTGGTCTTTTGGTATATTTTCTAAATCAAAAGGACCAAAGCATCTATGCCTAACAGGCACATGTGTTGCTAGGGAGTTTGTTCCGCCACTTCTTCTTTCCAGCTAAACACTAGGAAGTGACAAAGGGCGCGTTTTGGGGTACTGTCTCTTGTAAATTTAACGTTCATAAAGTGCTGAATATCAGCCTAATAGTTTGATTCTATTTATATTTTCTAGTCCTTTGGTTCAGTTTCTAAAACGAAAGGACCAAAGCATCTATGCCTAACAGACAGATGTGTTGCTAGGGAGTTTGTTCCGCCACTTCTTCTTCCCAGCTAAGAAGTGACGAAGGGCGCGTTTTGGGGGACTGTCTCTTGTAAATTTAACGTTCATAGAGTGCTGATTATCTGCCTAATTTAAATAAATTACTTTTGATTTTCATTGCGTAAATTACTTTTTATGTTGGTTCAATGCGTTATTTTTGTATCTTTCATCCATATATAAAGTTAATGTTATGTAACTGCGTAATTTGGACATTTATTTTCATTAGTGTCATCAAAATTAATACTGTAGTTAATTTGCAATAACCCAGTCACTACAGAATGGATGATATCATTCGCAACTAGAATCAAAACAGTTGTTGAAATACAAACAGAAACAAATCTTTACAGTTTCGATAGTAGAATCCAGCGTACTACAAGATATTTTGGTATCAAATGATTACTACATCGTGAAATTATTGGCTCTTCTACTTATAGATGAAATATCGTATCAACGATTACGTTAACTTGCTGATAGACGGAAATAATATTGATGGCAAATGGATGGTAATTGAGCCTGTTCCCAGCTTTGTTTTCGCCATTCCCTTAAGTACATTGTCTATGAGTATAAACTGATTTATTATTTGATATGATCCGTCGACTGACGGCTCACACTCGCAATACAAACTTGTTAGAAATTTGTTTTTATTGTGTGTTAATTCTACGTTTCTAGTAACCTGCGTCCGTAAGCGATTCTTTGTGATTTAAGAATGTTTATTTATTCTCAGTATTTTTGGAACTGTGTAAGTTTAGAGTATTTTTTGTATTTGTAGTTTTTTGTTAAACGGATCACTATGCAATGGTTTATTCGTATTCCAAGAATAAACGAGTGTGTGAATGATTTTTCCTCGTGTGTCTGAAGACAGGTGCTTTTACTATATTGTTATATTTTGTCTAGATTTCTGTTAGAACTGTTGATCTATGATGTTAGCATCACTAGACTTTCTTCCTACATAACCAACTTTGTAAATCTTAAATAACATTGTTGTTGTCTAAACCCAGACGTATTCTTTATGATGCTGTAATTTTCCGTAGCTTTCGGAAGCAAAACTCGTGTAGCTTCTCTATTAAAATTAACCAATTTTGAGTCAGTAATGTTATTTCCATTTGCAATTTCGAAATAGTGTGGATGGCCATCGCCATCGGCCATCGGTGTAGACACGTGGGCCATATGTATCGAGTCATGGCACATTAACGTGTCGGGTGACCGTCAACCCGCAACCGTGCAACACGTTATTAATAGTCCAACTGGGATACTGTTATCATTGTCTGAGGAATCAAATGATGAAATTGATGGAGTCGTGAAGATGCAAATGTATTTGGTGTAGATTTTGCGATAGTTGTTGATAGAGAACGTCTTCAAATGTTTCTGCTTAGCATAATTAACTAGCAAGGCTGCTTTTTTCCACTTTGACAAGACTACAAGAGCTATAAGAAGATATTTATACATACTCGGGGTGAAAAGTCACATGCACATTACGAAATCAGCTTTGAAAGGAAATTACAATTAATTACTATTGAGAAATTTTCTTCTCAATCTTTGTTATCCTTATTTTAGAAAATGGTCGTTTTTGCAACTGGCTTTTCCAGCTTCTGTCTATCTTTGCCATCGTTCGTTATTCTTAAAATTTTGGTCTTATTAATATCATCGTTTTTTGCCATAATGTCTTCCGTACCTCACCCCACATACCTTGAATCACTTACGATACGTAGTACATTAAATCAGTGATCTGATCTACCCCTCTTGGCCACGCGTCTTTTCTCGTGTTACTGGAGTGGCTCGCGCCGAGGGTGGCTAGGGTGGAGGCGCCGTAAATAGCGCATATGCAGCATCTGCCGATATTAATAGCCCCCCAAAGAGAATGTAGTATCAAGGACGCGGACGTTTATATCGCGTGATTGCTTAGCGGGATTGGATGGCGCAATGTTTGGGCATGGATTCATAGAAAGATTAGCCTTGAATGGTAATATACAGTGATTTGTTGCTTGAGTTATAAAACCTTGGATGATGAGCAGGAGCTTATGCTGTGGCATCAAGGGAGAGGGATGTGATAGGAAACGATTCCGTTAATCGTTTTATGAAAGATCTGAATATTAACGTGTCTCTCAATATTTGCAATAATGCTCTTGGGTTTTTATTATCTATCTTTCCAAAGACTTTAGACTTTTGATACATCAATAGTTGTTTTGTCAATTAAGTCTTCTTCTCATTCTTTTGGCTTATATGCCCATTCAATCACTGAAGCCTGTGTTGCGATATGAAAAACTGCATGCCCTATATTACATTGTACAGTAATTTAGGAAAATACACGGACTTCCTTTAACAACTTGATGAATGCCTCCGTCCCTTTGTTCCAAAACCACGGACGCAGATTTATTATTTATATTACAACTTCCTTTACGTGAAACCCCTAAATCGATACGAACATTTGGTTGGCAGTTTTTGCTCCAAACATTCCTATAAAATGTTTATCACCGATGCCTCGTCCACATGTGGCGGCAGCCCTCTTGACTGAAGATTATTCTAAAATTTCCAGATTGCCACCCCGGGCAAAAAATAAATAAATCCATGCTTATGGACAAAAAATGTCCCGAATCCTCGAGTAGATGATTACAATCCCCTTGAAATACAGATTTACAGTTATCGCTGTCACGAACCCTGAGAAGTAATCTGCCTTCATTTTTATGAGTGTTTTTAATATTTGTTTCATAATTCTTTCAGTGTGTGGCAATCATTTTATGTACCTAAAGGGGATGGATATTATGGAATAAATTATATAAGTTCGATTCATTACACCGTTGCTGTTACTTTGTTACATAGTAAGATTTTCTGAAATATTATTGTTTTGTTAATTATTTTTCTCTACCATATTGTCACTCTCAAATTAATCAATTTTCTTTCTTAATACTCTGACTTCTTTCCTCCGAAATAATACATTAGTGTGCGTAATTTAATTGCCATCTTCCTCATGTAGGCGTGCCTATTTTGATTATGTCAGTGTTATTTGCATGTGTTGGTGCGCGATGCCGGGGGTGCGCGGGCGCAGTCGACCCGCGGGTTATCATTTCCTGTTCTTATTTTAAATTTTACAACATAATATTTTTTGCTTAAAGCGGGATGCTGAAGTGGTTTTATTACTTTGTTACTGCTGAATGTTTTGTGATCAGTTGGTCGCGTCGGTATCAAAAGTTTTTGATGAACAAATATTTTTTAGTTATTTTGCTTGATCGAAAGTATTTTGCAAGAGCATTATGAATGGTTACAATTCAAGAATGACTTGTCGCTTGATTTCTTTTAACGACATGAAAACATGTTCCAAGCAATTGTAGAAAGGACTCGATTGTTACCATTAATTTTTAAATTCACGGCTTCCTCGCAATTTCTCAGCTTTCCTACATGGATTGGCGGCACAGTCGATTCGGTCGATAAAACTGCAAACAACAATAATTTTACTGTTTATACACGTAATTGTTTATTAGGTCGAGCTCGGTCGCAAGTCGGTCGCCGGCGCCTTTTGTCGGTCGATACGTCAATATGATTTTATTACGCGCGATTCGCTGCGGCCGCACCTATGTGTAAGCACCTTTATATTTTGCGATTCGAATGCAACACTTGACCTAACCTGTTGTAAGTTTATGTTTTTTACTCATTGTTTCTGTTCAGTAGGTTAAAATGTATGTCTTGTACTGAAGTTTGAAGGCAGCCATTTTTTTTTTTTTTAGTGGCATTATCATTTATTATCTTCTTGACTAAACGGCATATATACAGTACACAGTTTACGTTTTTCACTAAGTTTCATCATCATCATCATTTCAGCCCAAAAGACGTCCACTGCTGGACATAGGCCTCCCCCAAGTATCGCCACATTGACATTTTGGGGGGTTTTGCCATAATCGCCACGCTTGGCAGGCCGGTTGGCGATCACATCGCAGTATGGTTGCCACTAAGTTTAATCCTCAGATATTATTTTTATTAATACGAGTAAGTAAAATAAAGCCTTAAAGGATCTTCTAGTTGCTTCTTGCAAACACCATCTCTAATTGACTGAAACTGAAGACAATACTAATACAGTTAAAGATCCAAATAAGTACCTAACATTCGAATAAAATTCTTAATAGCCCAATTAGAAGAAACTCAACAATCAAATCACCCCCAACAAGACCAATGATCTACCAAACGAAAACCTAACAATGCTCATGTCAAAACATTGGTCCTTTGATCAGACTTCAATTAAAGGTTTTCTAGGAAAATTACTTAATGAGTTGCACGTAAACAGCTGCAGCTTGTAGCACTTAGAGTTGATTCACTTTACGTCTGGGGACTAAGTAGAAGAGCAGGTGCTCGGTGTCACTGGTCCTTTGGTTTGCCGGTCTTTGTGGACAGACAAGATTAAAGTTGATACTTATTGTTCTTGGTCACATTGAGGATCTTCAAATGATATTTTGTGTGTCTTGAGACAGAACGAATTGTTTTCTTCAGTAGAAAATTCTTATTCGTAATTGAGTAGGCGTATTAGCTAAAGGTTCTAATAGTTCTAGCTTATAAAAGTTTACTACTGCTAGTTGGTGTCAAAAATGAGTTTTGCTAGTTGCTAAGTTGATAAAAGTGTCGAAATTTTAAATGACTCAACGCCACAATGCAAAAAAGGGTTCGCTCGGAATATTAAGACCACACTGAAACTTTACCTATAACTATTAAAATAAAAGCACAATAAAGCCCAATCAATTGCTTGAGCACGCTTCAAGCGCTAGCCGGTAGCGTACACGTCATCCTCGCTAGAGGAGTGCGCTTGATTTGTTTAGACAGCGGCGATCACAAAGCGCCGGCGATCAGCCTGTAACGTTTCCTCTTTACGACCTCCCCAACTGTGGAACACTTTGTATAGTTATCCATTGTTTTATCAATTTCAATAATTTATCACTTGTGTCGAGAACGGAACGCGTCCGTCGCCACGTCGGTACAACGTGTGATTCTTGATATTCTTAGAAGTAAACAAGCAACTGTTACCATTGCTGATGGCTTTTTTATTACGTTTGGTTGCTGTAATCTGTTCGCCGTTGTGCAAGGAGGTTTGTCAAATATTTGTAGTGTGTGATGTGATGAAGTAAATGATGCAGTTGTTTACGAGCTTGCTATGTAGCAAACGTTAGTTATGGTTTCAGCGTAAACAACGTGCACTGATGTGTATAGTGTCGCATTTTATTGCAAAAAGTTTGTATACTCAAACTGTATCTTACAAGATACTAAACTTGCCATCTTATTTTCACCTGAATCGATTATGCGTATTAACATGCTCATTAGCGCACAGTAAACTAGAACGCCCTTAAAATTCTAATTAAAAATCAATAATGGTCCAAAATGGTAACAGTGTTGAAACAAGACGACTACCAAATAAGAATTGTCAAGCTGAATCTTACTTGCCAAGTTGCAAATCCAACAATTCCACTCAGACAGAAACTTTAAACGAAGTCAATCTAATTTAAAATCAAACATTTGTGATAGCTAGAACAATAGTAGCGACGGGCGCGCCACCTAGGGCGTGGGGCTGTAAACGAAGCGCCATTAACAGTATGTTTAAAGGCGCTTTAAACACTACTTTAATTAAGTAAGTCGTTTATGTTACGTTGCGAGTTATAGCACTTATAGCTGATGTAACACAGGCAAACGCATTGAATTTCTTTATGTATTGTCACGATCTGAGCTTAGAAAGGGAAATTTTGAGAGACAAGAATACTATGTGTTGCTGCTATAAGAGAGAAAGAGAGAGTAATGTCTTTCTATTCGGCATTGTCTGTTTTATATGACAAGATATGGATATTTGCTTCTTCAAATAAGCAATATTCATTATCAAGCAGGTAAAATTTACTAGATGCTTCTAGTAGTTGTTTACAATTCGTAAGTAGGGCTAGTAATGCGTTGTCGGGCCGTTATCTGTTGAAAACCATTTAACCCTCTTCTTAGAAGACTTTTACAACTTATGTAGGAAGATAAGCCGTTGATTGATTCTACGTTTAGTTTCATCACGGTAAAACAAAACGAATGGAATTGCCATAGAAATGGAGATTCATAAAACCATACGAATGAAACTGAGCGAGATAGTGACATTAAAAACCAAAATAAAAAGAGGTTTTACGATTCAAATCCATCTTAAATATTAGTATTCAAAACGGTCTCATGCGAAAATAAAACTCTTTCATCAATACAAATTTTTATAGCAACCAGAGTTGTAAAACATATTTATTTTCTTTTTCTAAAATACCTTTAATCTTGACTTGGTTCAAATCTGTTGTAAAACCACAAGTGTTTACGCTTTCAGTAAATATTGACGATGAAATTATTGAATTAATAGGTGTTACTCAGAAATCGGAATCAAGAGGCGGTTACGTAGACTGTTCGGCAAATTCTCTCATTATGTTTGTCTAAAAATGCATCACGGGATTCCCGTTGACATCTTTGCTAACGACAATAAAATGCGTACGTTTTCTCATTTATATGTGCAGACGTTTATGTGTTTGGTTGCTATTCAAGTGAGTAAAACTTAAAGATTAGTAATATCACTAAATAAGTTTTCTAATAATGCGTTTGTCACTGCTATCTCTACTAGTTAATTCAGGAACTTTCTCTGTAGCTTTCAGTCTTTCTCTTGATTAATTACATTCCAAGTATTAGCGATTATAATAATTACTTTGTTTACAAACATTAATTGACCATCACCATTGTCTGTGGTTATTTTATTAGTTGTTTCATTTTGCACCAATCATTCACTCCTTCATAATGGCCCCTGATCACGTTACGGTTTGCCCGCGCTCACCCAAAAATTGAGCTATCACGAGCTTAATAATTATACTCACTACGAGGGGAGATCCGGGCAATCGGGAACTATTGACTATCACGTGTTAATTAAAATCGCGCGACGATAAATCTTCGCCCCGTGCGAAACGACGAGTGTTAGCAAAAGGCAATTAGGGATGATACTTGAACTATCTGAGGGTAGCGTAAATATCTATTGTAATTGTTTGGCCATTATTGATACTTATTTGATCCCACACTGCAAACGTGGCGGAATAGATATTTTATTTGTGATAGTTCCATTACAAATTACTATAGTCAGAGCTTTAAAATAGAGACTGCAGTAAAAATATTCATAAAAAAGAATCCTTTTTTCTAACAATAGCGTTATCTTCCAACTCTAATTACACGTTCCGGATTGGTGCACTGATAATGAAATTACTAGTCGATGGCATAATGTCATAGCTTAACCCGCACTCACTCTATACAATAATATCACTTATAAGAATGTTAATTACATAAGTATTTTTGGAGTAGATAATCCTAAAATGGGTTGAAAATGTGGTAAATATCCATCTGGACTACACTTTTTGATGAATTCTCGATGTGTTAGATTTATCCTGGCTGTTCCTCGTCGGGTTGATGCTAAAGTTAGTCTAGACGCGCACGGGTCAATAGGCCTAAGTCAGAGGTCGATTATGAACGGTCTTGCATTAATTCGGTCGAGTAGGCTTGATCCCAAAGCCACAAGGGTAATAAAAATATTATTTTAAAAATACTACTGGCTCTAGTTCAATAATTTGCGTGAACGTTAATAGAAATTAAGTAGGCATAGGTTTACATAACAAAATTAACGAAAACGTGACTCACAAACAAGTATTCACACAAAAATGTTCAAATACCGAGTATTTAAAGTCGAACATTTGTTTTTGATTACGTTGGAATTTTTCGTATCCATTTCATTGTAATTGCTTTGTACTAAATCTTTATTGTACATCTTTCATCTCACCCACATGGTGAATAAAAACTATTGGTGTCCGTCTGGCCCATTGTTTCACGGTTTCACAGAATATTTCGTAGAATCGTGTCCAATAATACTCCGTATCTATTGACTTCCTTTCCGATAATAAAGATTCTTCGACGTTCTATTGTTTGTGCGACAAAAATAATATTTTAATCGTTATTTAAACTTTTTTTGCCAGAATTACCCAGTCGACCCATTCTATTGTAATTTTTATTGCAGTTAGATATTATTATGCTTGGGATAGTAAGTTTGGTGATAGTGCATAGTTAGCAGATAGCATAATTGCCTACGATACCGTAGGCAATTATGCATGTAGTTGTAAATTTTATTATGGTTGAAATTGTTCCAATAC
Source organism: Cerastis rubricosa (assembly GCA_949152445.1). Classification (NCBI taxonomy): domain Eukaryota; kingdom Metazoa; phylum Arthropoda; class Insecta; order Lepidoptera; family Noctuidae; genus Cerastis; species Cerastis rubricosa. Next base: position 7,664,626 of record OX424535.1, on the reverse strand, counting down.
ATTTGCTTATAGATTCAGGTAAGCTTCTAGAATTGACTCAAGCTTTCGATAGGATAGATCACGGAAAATATAGATGTTGTGTTAATCTGAAATATTAATTTTGTAATATATACGTATAAATTGTTTGTTGTAGTGATAGTTCTCCGAAATAAATTCGACAAGTGAATAAGGAGTCAATTTTTCAGAGTAATTACTTGCAAAAATTTCAGTTTCCTAGACTGTTTAGTTGATAGTTTTATCGAACACCAAAAGACCACATGTTAAAATCGAGAAAGAATTACCAACTAAAAATTGCACAAGATTAGGCGAATCAAGTCTCTAAAATAAACTTAAGGAAAAGTCAACCGCCGTTAGTTCAAAGGGTGTGCTTTCCGATCCCATAAGGGATGGGATGACGTCACTGGGATTTTTTCGGCGTCTATTCAGTGGATTCCCGAAATAACGGCATCGGCGGCGGCGGTCGGGCATTCCAAGGAGAGTTATTGGAATTGTGGTCATTTACGCAAAACTCCCCTCTTTATTGCGTTTATTAGTTCCTGATGCATTACTAAACATGTAATTTATTTTAGACTATTTGTGTATTTATAGATATCAGTGTAAAGTTTCAAGAGCCTGACATCTCTACGTAAACCACTTGTCTTATTTTTTTTGTAGAAGTTTTCCTTATTGCAAAAGTGTTAGGAAGACTTTGGAAATCTGATTCAAATGCTTCATAGATTATTGAGATCAATAATGAAAATCATTCTCTCGCACTCAATAACGAAAACATAATAAGGTTACTACTGGTGAATTGAGTTCTATTTTCCAAGAAATCCAACAATGAATAGTTAACCCGTTCAATGACTCAATGGACCTGTCACAACATAGCTAACCCTGCCAAATCCACCCGTATCAATTCAAGTGCCCGTATGACCAGATTCGCCCACTTTACCCCATTTATAAAGATATCAATAACAAGATAAACTCGCCCTATGCAATACTATGACATTTCAATAGTAGAATTTAATTGATTATTTGTGAAAGGACGAAATTATATTGTGGCGAAATTATTATGGACCCCTCATCGCCTGTACAATTACACAATTTCTGAGGGTTTGTGAGATTCGCTAGTGGGGTTTTTGCGATAATTTGACAGGTCATCGGCAAAACTGTGTTACTGTCATCTTTTTTGCCGTAGTTCGCCATGATTTCCGTGAAAATTTTAGCAACGCTTCAGCTATATCCATTAACACCAAAATATTTAAGGGTTCTTCTGTTAAAATGTGATGCATGAATTATTTGTTCATTCCGTCTCGTATCTTCGTTTACGCGTTTAATGCGTTTTCGTGTGTCGTTGACTGTGGTGTTTATTGGTTTTCAATAGGTATAACCGATGGTAAATTACGATTCTGTTAACCTAAATGTTGTTTGAAAACATAAATACATATCTAAGAATCTCTTTGTACTTTTATGTGTTGTTTTGCTCACAATTCACGCACTAATTTAAAATTGTATCTTTCAATCATCAATGTTAAATTATAAAACAAGACAAATTCTCAGAATAGCCTTGCGCATTGTATCCACGCGTTTGCTATTTATAATTACAACTTAAAAAAGCATGTTCTAGAAAAGCTTATTTATCTTGTTGGTGTTCATAAAAATAGAATTTTTGTTAAAGGAATAAAGTTCATAATCGTTTGAATGAGTTCGATGTTGTTTCGGTTTACTAAGCAGGTAGGAATTTTAAATTTCGTAGCGATCTCGTCTGGCGACAACCCCTGCGCCGCCAATGTCGATGGGGTGGAGCGGAGCCGTCTCGTAGGTCGCGCCATCTCGCTCGCTCCTCGCCGCACCGTTTATCTCTGTCTCGCCTATTATTGTCATATCAAGATTCGAACATTGCATTTTGTTTCCAATTTTCAATTTAGTTTATATCGGATGTTGGCAAGAGCAAGACGTCTGGCGTGCCGCCATACTTCATTGTGCACGTGTTTATGTCGCGCGCTCGACTTACAACATATTTGAATTATTAGTTCGCGGTTAATAATTGAGTTCCTATTGTTGTTTAGTGTGAGTTATTGGACTTTGATAGTAGTACTATTAAATGGAATTCATGGATTTCTTCAACACATTCATGGAGGATCATCATCACCATCATCAGAACTCGCACAGCGAGCCTCCGAAGATGCCGAATTTTTTCGAAGTTGATAAGAAAAAGGTTGGCTTTTTATTTAGTAATAATTAATTATAATCACTTACATAATTATTACGCTTTTTTATTACGCTAGCTAAACGTATGCTTTTATTTTTTTAAACCACCTTTTTGATTTTCATAGTTTATTAAAATGGAGCACGGGCAGTGACAGGTTAATGACAGTTGACAGTGACAGTTCAATACTATTTTCTCAATTTTTTTTTCTTAAATTTTGCTATATGAGCATTGTGACTTGTGCTGCGGCTACAATTAAAACTTATTTAATCTATAGTCTTGTTAATTAAATATAAATCAATTATAAAAGGATACTAAACTAAATTTACATATTTGGGGACAAATACCGTTGATATTTTTTTGTACCATCAAGTAACATCCTATTTTATCTGTTGACTTCCTCTTATTATCATCATTCCACTAATTTTATATTATTTAGATACCCGTGTGTACTTAGCATGGCGGTCTTTAATTTAATCGTAATAATGATTTTGTTTATACTGACAATCGGGCGCTAACGATCATAAATGATTTCAAAAGTTAATTAAGGACTCGAATGAAAGGAAAAGAATGTTTGTTTAATTAATAATTTATAATTAAACTAATTAGTTTATTCTAAATCAATACAATGTTACTATGCTGACTCATAAACAAGTTACCGACAACAAAGTTGCTCCAAAATTGCAATAATAATTCTGCAGTTTTATATTAGCCCATAAAATTATGTTATTAAGAATTCCATTTTAATAATTCAAATATTTCGAACACAGAATGAGCTAACGAACGGGTTTCGAATGGCGGACTTAAACAATATAAAATAAATTAGTAATAAAATAGAGGAATGAAGCGTAAAAGATTTATATGAATATTAAATCGCTTAATAAAAACTGGCGATCTGTTTAAAGGGACCTTTTTATGTGGAAGTTAATTATAGTTATAATGCCGAATTAATAACGAGAAGCGGACGGATTAAAAAAATGGATTCGATATAAATTTGGATTATTTATGGGGCATTTAATAGGCGTTTAATATCGTGTCATTATGAATTAAACTTTTGGTATACCTACTTGAGGTTTCTGTATCTATATGTCAAGTAAACATTATGCTAAGTCGGTAGTTCTATTCAAGTTTTTGCTGGGTGGTCTCTTTTCTAAGAATAGGTGATCCTGATCCATGGGGTTGCACTCTGGTGTCTCCAAAGGATTAAAAAGGAACTGATTTGATAAATATACATCATGAAAACAACAACATGTTATGTAATGAACATACACAAATTATTATTCGTTTGTCAAACGTTACCTGTACTTCCAGATAGCACTTCCCAGAAAATTCCAGAAAACTTGAGTAAGAACAACCACTGAACTTTAGTCTCATAATTAAGTGCTCTTTTGGGCACCTGTTGTGCACTAGTTGTCTAACATAAATACCGAGAGGCTTTTCATTTACGTAGGAAAAGCTCGCGAAGTGTTTTCCAGTTAAGATATAGGCGTAAATCTTGTCTCTATATTAATCAAGAAAGTGGACAAATTATGGTTTGGGCAGTATTTCAGTCAGTTTTTGTAGGATTCGGTCAGGTAGCATCGGTAGCGACGTCAGTTAAAATGTAAACCAAATCGAAATTAGTTCCACAATGTAGGTCGCTTTCGTATCTTATCTAGTTGACAAAGTTCTAATGATTGTGATGTCAGGGGTGGTCAAACTCGCGCCCGTTTACTTTTATGACGCACCTCCGTTTTATCACCGGATAATGCGTGAAACGGATCATTTTATAACGACAACATATCTTAATGATCGGATTAGAACCCTTCTTTATCCCCATTGATTTATCTCTACATATCACTTAAATTTTATTGGTCTAACTTTTAACTGCTACGCTTGAGTAATGGCGTCATGAAAACAAGATTATCTGGAGACTCTGGAGTATCATGTACCTATAGTACTCAAATAGTACATGTGCAGTCATAATTGTAGGTTCACTTAGGTTCGTAGTAACAAAAGTATTGCAAATACGCCTGGAGCCGGGTGTCATTTGTATTTATACGTACAGAGCGATTGTTGGGCTTGGTAAGAAATTAGCATGTCGTCGCTCAGTGCGGTGTGGTCATCCCCCCGCCCCCTGCTGGCTCGCCCCCCCGGGCGTGTGTGTACAACTATGTTGGTCGCTGGTGTTAGGGTGTGTTGGTGACGCACACAGCCGTCAGAGAGCGTTGACCGCCCGTTTGTTACACCTGCAAATAAACTGGAGTCCATTCGCGGGACCAATAAATGCATGTTTCCATGTAGTGTGTATTCATTAAGCACCTTATACGGTGAAAATCTTGGCTTTGTGAGCACGTTAACATGCGATCTTTATGTCTGTGTGTTAATGTTGTACATACAAACACTGTATAGAATTTAACACGTTTTATTATTTAGGCATAGCGTTTGAATAATTTGTTTAAATAGAAATTATTGTATATTATCGTTGTGGCCTGTTTTAGTTGGCATTTGTTTTTATAAGTAGATGGAATATTTAGCAATGTGAAATTAATTTGATAATATTTCTGTTGAAGCGACGAATATCGCGTTATTTATCACTTAAACAGGAAATTGGTCGGTTATTTACAATGCGGGCTGTTTACCTCCAGTTTTTGCATTGGCATAGTATCCGATATTCTAGCTAGAATAAAATTATCGTTTACATTAGTCATATTAACGGCTTTCTAATAAATAACAAGCTTATCTCAATAAATTGAATTATCTAAGAATTTCACCCACATTATACTTTATATCAATGAAACTGCGTTTAAAAAGTAAAATCTTTTAAAAATAAGATGGCAATCCAAACATAATTCATTTTATATTTTTAAGACGTAATTATTGTTTAAACTGTTCCTTACTTACTAACTTAACTACAAATGAATCGTCCCAATGCTAGACAGAAGCCTCAGTCCGTATTGATGATGACTACTCAATTTTGGGCAGATGTTTGCCATCCAACATTTTCTTTTTCGATAAAGTGTCTTGTTTTCCTAAAATCATATTCTTACTAACAAAAACCAACGTTTTATTAAATATCTGAAACTTTAAGTCCCACCATAAATTCAGTATGGTGCAGCCCGGGCCTTACACAACGTATGACTGAATGGATGCGTATGCGCATGTGTGCGTCACCCGCTAATGCCTCCGACACGCACTGACCGACGTTTAGCGCGTTTCCCTGAGCGAGGTGAAAACATGCGGGAAATGTCTGAAAAATAATATTGTGTAGAACTAAGAATAAATAAGATGTTGAGGCTTAATGATATTAATTGTTATATTTATATGTTGTATTTGCACTTTTGCAGTGTTCTTGAGACATCTGTGGATTGACAGTTTCTAATATTCTTGTCGTCACCATAAGGTTTGTAAAACTGTAGTCAATATTAATAATAGCTATATTTCAGTTATTAATATGAACGCAGTTCACAAAAATAACTTATTTGTTTAAAAAATTGCCACGATAAAATGTTGATAACCACTGTCGAATCGATGAAAACACTGAAATAAGTAAAAATACATTTATCAGCCTTTTGCATACAAACTCTCACTCTTCAAAAAATAATTTGTATGATAAATCTTAATACTATTGTTATGTACCAGCGGAAACCACGCAAAAAAAACATAAGAGTCAAATATAAGATAAATATAAACGTAGAAAACTGCTCATACAGCCAAGAAAATCTTTCATCACTCGCAGGTACGGAATTCTGTCAAAACAAATGAGTTTTTACTTGAAAAATGTGATATCTTTATAGCAAATTGTTTTTATGAAACTAGTTAAATGAAGACATAGCAATTAACAGGGTAGAATAGAGAAGGATTTAATTCCTCGTTAACATTCGGCTTCTATGATATTATTTTTTTACAATACATTTAACAGTCGGTACAGCTGTCCCGAAAATCTGCCAACCAGTCTTACCAAGCGGTATCGTATTACCCAGTACTAGCTGGGTTGTGGAGGTAAGATATGAAGTCGCTCCATGTAAAATACTGGTACTCAGCTGCGTCCGGTCAGACTGTAAGCCGACCCCAACATTGTTGGGAAAAGACTAGGCAGATGATGAGATGAATCGTATATGTTTTTCCCAGAACGCGATCGCTCATTTTATTTTATTTCTAGCTGACTTGTATTATATATTTGTAGTGGTTTTCTTTTCAAGAGTGTTAAACTTATAGAAATGTCGAACACTGGTTGTAAATCGACAATTTATCGGTCAAACTGATCTGAAAGAGTTTCCCATCCGTTTCCTATTCCGACACGTTTTCACGGATTCTTTCAATTTATTTTTGTAATAGGGGAATTTTCCAAATTGACCAAAGCTAGATTGGACAGTATAGAGGTTTTTTGCAATCTCGTCGAAATCTACAGATTTACTTGTAGCTTTTGGAACTGTAAAAGTAAGGTATTAAACAATCTAGTATTGGCATATCCCACAATTTTAAGAATAACAGAAAAATATAATAATAATAATATCTTCTCTCATTATTACATCAATACTAGTTTACACTCGACCGATCCGGTTCTAACCGGCTAAAACTGGCGACAACCGACTTAATCCGCGCCGGATAATTGCGGACAGCAATACGAGGCTTTGCGGGCGGGCGGATTAATTTTCCCCGCCCTAGTTCGTGCCACCCGCCCCAGTACCATGTTATTATTTCAGATTGATTATTTTTTATGAATTGGTTTTGTTTTCTTGAATAGAAAATATTTAAGTAGTAAGTAAAAGGGTTCTGAACGGTACTATAAGACTGAATGGATGAATTAATGTCGTTATATCCTCTTCATTCGTATAAGTATTCTATTCTTTGATCCTCTTCATAGTGATTATTCAAAATTGGGTTGAACATGACCTTAACATGTATTCTTTTTGTTTTTGAATTTCCAATTTTCACAGTTGTATTTTGTTGTTCTTGTAACAAGGTAGGTCCATAATTTTAAACTCGACAAATTATCATCCATAAATTCTTGTCCACATAATGATCTAATTTGGCACAGTTGGGAAAGTAATTCACACCCTCGCCCCGACCGGACGAGCACGAACATATTTATTTACAATCGGTGGCTCCCCTATCATACGGCAGATATGCGGAACCCCAAAATGTTCATCTAATTGGAGATCAAAGAGAGGGCGTGTAATCGTGTATACTTTGTGTATACTCTATAGTTGAGCGTACAAGGATGTGTGAAATACGGAAGCGACAAGGAGCTTTGTTTCAATCGTCTTGGGTAACACTTTTTTTCGTCGCTCGCTTATTTTTGACATGGTTCAGATTGTCATTATAACTTTTCACCTGCAATTATTGTCAATTTGTTGCTACCGCTTCATCAATCCCTGTGTCCTATATAGGCTTTCTTAGTTTAGTATGACTTAAATCAAATTCTTGAGAACTCATATTTTCAAACTCGTGTTGCTTATATTTTATAAGCAACACGAGTTTAACGCTAATAGTGAGAATGCAAAATTAAATGATTATTATTTCTTTTTTAACCGACTTCCAAAAGGAGGGGGTTCTCAATTCGACTGTTTGTATTTTTTTTGTATGTTTACCGATATCTCCGCCAATTGTGGACCAATTTCAAAATTCTTTTTATTATTATTTATATTCGAAAGCCTATAATACTCCTGAGGTGGTCCCATTGTCACCAAATCAGAATCTGATGATGTGATTCCAGGGAAATCGAGAGCAACTCTCAGAATTTACAGGCACGTGAAATGTTTTTCATATATTTTCTAACGCAATTCCGATATTTGAGCCGGTAATCATCATCTCATGTTGTAAACTGATGATTGAAGGTATAACTAAGGATTTGATGATGGGATCTCAGGAAAATTAAGGGCAACCATTAAATTTTAAGGCCATTGTAAGAAACAGTACCCATTTGGTCCCATGGTCAGCAGGTCAGGATCTGATGAGAGGATCCTGGAGAAATCGAGGGTGCTCTCCAAATTTTATAGGCACACATAAGCTTTAGGCTTGGTAATCATCTCTTGCTGCTGAGCTGATATGAAAAGTATAAATTGGTGGTTGTGTTTAAATTTGGTGAAGATCTGAGGCTGATCTACGCACATCAATAGAACTCTTTAATAATAGACGGCAAATCTGTCATGATGGCGGCAATCGCTTAGATGTTTATTTTTTACACGATATCATAACAACTGCACGCTTGTATGCTCTGAGGGGGTACACAGATGTGTACAGTACACCCACTTTTCGATAGTTAGGTGTGCTAATTTCCATTTTATTGGGGGCCTATTACCCCGTACACGTATTGTTTAACATTGTAAAATAAACGCATAGCGAATATTATAGGATATTACAACTTAAATGGGAGCCGGTGGCAAAAAACTTAATCAATAAAACAAAAGTCACCGAGTTCTGAAGCTAAATTTATTATTTTACTTTTTTGTGTTTTTGAAATCGGTTTTATTTTTTTGCACAAAAGTATTTTTCAAGTCGTTTTGTAAACGTTCGTATGTCTTTGGAAATACCAGGGCTAAACCTAACAGCGTTGTTCATTACGTCCTTTCTTCTGTCGTTTCCAGTGCCCAATAATCCTTGTACCCATGCGTTGATGACCACGAGCGTGTATTGTTTTCGTCAATTACGCGATTACTTGCCCGGAATAATTCCACCAGAGGGCGCTATCCGACTCCCTGGACATAAGCCGCTCACTATTATGTAGTTTTATGTACATAATGTACTCCTCCGTGTGTAATTAATTGTTCAAAGACCCAAATTTATGACTGGGTTGTTGGACTGGAAGGTTTCATTGCGTCATTTATCAATTTCCCAGATATAGGAGGGCTTTTCATTTTCTTTTACGTATTATTTTAAAGCTAAACTTAATGTTTCAATAATTGACTAAGTATATTATTAGGCAAACCTATTAAAACACAGTTGCATCAATGAAGTCTTCGCCCCAACAAATGGGAACACACCGTCACATCTATCAGCACTCTCACGAATTGGTATTTCGAAACCATTAATAATTCATATCAACATCAACATCACACAAGTATAAATTAATCTAATTGTAGGTGGAAATAATAATGATACAAGTGTGTGCAACGTAACCTATCAATCCAGCAAAGTACTGGCTTTCAAATGAGAAGTAATTTATGAGTAAACATCATGGGGAGGGAATCACTTAGCACTTTCGTACTTGCTATCAAAGAGTACACCGATTGAGGACGAGTCATTCATGAGAGAACCAAGACACTACTTTCCGTAATTTTCTGAGAATTCACAAATTCGAAATAGAATTTGGCTTTGAAATGAGTCATGTTGGAAAATATTAATTTTTGTTTTCATTGAGGCATTACAATTCGTTTAACATAGTGTGTTTAGTCAATGTCAATGTAGTTGTTTTAACATTTTAATTATTACTTATTTATTTAACAGTCCATGCATACAGATGGAATAAATAGACAAAAGATGGGAGACGAAAAAATAACCAACCATGAATTATCAGCTGTACCATTTCAAAAGCTTTGTAAAATAATACGCTAACTTTCCTTTCTATTCCTCTCAATAAATTAAAAAAAAAACAACTACAAACCATTAAAGACAATCACACAAATACACGCATTCATGTTCTTAATTAAATGTTCCATAAACATTTATACTATAACTACAATAGTAACAGTTGGTTCCATCCGCCATCACTGGTCCTCCATTAGTAGAAGCTGCTACTCTCCGGTTTCGACACTAGGCACAGCTATCAATTGAGGCATTGTTTTTGCGGCCAACGCCCTCTCGGCTACTTTGCTGTGTTTTACATTTAATGCGTACATTAAAACAAGTCATAGGCGGAAGCGTTTATTGTCATGTTCGTCATAGTTTTCAAATTTTAGATTTAATATACCTGTAACTAAAGTGGAGCTATGTATGGATGCTTTGAAAATAAGCGTAGTAACCAGAAATGGTTATGGCTTAAAATCTTCTTCTTCTTAGCGTGTCGATGACAATATAAATTGAGTCAGCCTATGGTTTATAAATATTTTCAGATATACACTTACCACTGTTTGTTTCTGCATCACCCAAAGGTTGACTAGTAGAAAATGCCTATGGCATTTAGTCCGTCTCAAGTACTTTGTGCTTGAAGTGTTAAATAAATAAATAAACATCCGTCATCTTTTAATCCTCTATTTCTGAGTAACTTTATTTGCGATGCAAGTGTTACCAAATCAACGACACATTTTCCATCTATAGCGCCCAGAGCATTTAAAACTTCAAGTCCTACAACACTACTACAACTTCCCACACTTTCATTACATTACTTTTAAAACCAGTACAAAATTATGCAACTACATACATATCCTCACAACCGAACTTAAGTGCTCCTTCTTACCCAACAATGGAGACACCAGTATCGCTGTCACTTACACCTTGTTCCACACCCCCCAGCGTTTGTTTACCTCATTACAGCTCCGGTTAAAACTGTGCTGCACACAATACAGACGCGACACCTGCCGGCTCTTCGACAACTCTCTCTCATTTAATTATTCTATTGATTTCAGCTTTTAACTGATTCACTGGTAGAGGTCGTTTACGGGACTTACGGGTTATACATAATTATGTCCTTCTGTTTGTTTCGGTTTGTAATTAATGTTATTCATCATGAACACACCACACAAACACACATATCGGAATTTCCCAGTAACAGCCACGGAGTCTGGATTTGTGCCCAGTTGATGGCAATATGCTCGCCCTCTGTAACATGAGACTTAAACATAACTGGCGGAATATGGGTGTACTATTTAGGTACACCTCTGCCTAACCCTTCAGGGATTACACGCCTGATGTTGTTATGTTCATCATCGAAATACGTCCACTGCTGGACATAAGCCTCCCCCAAAAGGGGGGTTTTTGCCATAATCGCCACGCTTGGCAGGCGGGTTGACGATCGCAGTACGGTGGTTGCAAAAGCACAGAGAACGCTGCTGCCCATTCTCTGGCAAGTCCCTTGGTCACCTCTTACGACACCCACGGGACGGGTTGTTATGTTGTCATCAACCTAAAGCAGTTTACTGCTGGAAATAGGCGTATCCAGTCGCTTGCTATTAAACTCAATTCTCGACAACTCTCATCCAGCTGCCTCTCTGTGAAGATGGTCGCGCCATCGAATCCAAACCTGAGGGTGTCCTATCTCCGCGGCAAATTGTCGCTCAGCGGACAGACCTCCGGCGCGATCTCATGGCGACATGGAGGGAGCGACTGTCGCAACCCCGTGCAGGGCACGCCACAATAGTGGCGATAAGTCCCCTCTTTGAGGAGTGGCTGGAGAGGCGCCACGGCGCCCTCACCTTCCGCCTGACGCAGGTCCTCACCGGACACGGTTGTTTCGGGAGGTTCCTGCACCGAATCGGGCGGGAGGAAACGCCCGGGTGTCACCACTGCGAGGATCGACCGGAGGACACGGTGGAGCACACTGTGGAGCTTTGCCCCGCTTGGGCTAAGCACCGCCGTGTCCTCGTAGCGGCGATTGGCGGCGGCGACCTCTCGCGTCCGGCCCTGGTTCAATCCATGGTCCGGAGCGAGAGGGAATGGGAAGCCGTCGCCTCCTTCTGCGAAGCAGTCATGCTAGCGAAGGAGGTGGCGGAACGTGAGAGGGAGAGAACCTCACGTCCCAGCCGCCGCGGGAGACGCCCCGGGCGTCGGGGGGCAACCAGTGGCCCCCGGCCACCGTAGGCGCGGGCCTGTGGACGGTGAGTAATGGGCTAGCTCACCGTCCGTCCGTCATATGACGACAGACCGTGCCGACGGCGCGTTCGTGTTCCACGCGCGCCTCAAGGAGATGTCAGCAAATCGGAAGGGGTCCGAGAGGGCCAATGCCTGCCAGGGCTGCGGGTTGTTCGAAAGAGATACCGTGCCCCTGGAACGCAAAGGGCTAAGAAGGAACATGGATGGGTTTTAGTCAGTCAAGTCTGACACTCCCTTCCGCTCCGCCCAGAGCGGAAGAAGTCATTTGATGATTTCCCATCCGAAAAAAAAAAAAAAAAAAGGGTGTCCTATCTGAGGGAGAGAACCTCACGTCCCAGCCGCCGCGGGAGACGCCCCGGGCGTCGGGGGGCAACCAGTGGCCCCCGGCTACCGTAGGCGCGGGCCTGTGGACGGTGAGTAATGGGCTAGCTCACCGTCCGTCCGTCTTATGACGACAGACCGTGCCGACGGCGCGTTCGTGTTCCACGCGCGCCTCAAGGAGATGTCAGCAAATCGGAAGGGGTCCGAGAGGGCCGATGCCTGCCAGGGCTGCGGGTTGTTCGAAAGAGATACCGTGCCCCTGGAACGCAAAGGGCTAAGAAGGAACATGGATGGGTTTTAGTCAGTTAAGTCTGACACTCCCTTCCGCTCCGCCCAGAGCGGAAGAAGTCATTTGATGATTTCCCATCCTAAAAAAAAAAAAAAAAAGGTGTCCTATCTTATGTTTGCCGTTTCGCTGCCACCACAAATGTTATTTACAATTGAAATGTTTTTGGCTTGATTCTGGCAAAGATTCATATTAGCCCTGATATGGTCGTTATCGAAAGAATAAACATTATTTAGTAGATTGACATATTGACAGTCAAAATCAATTTTTTTTCGCTGAAAATATGGGGCTAGTTGAATACTGTAAGGTACAACAAAGAAACCTTGTAGCTTTATAAATTCTGCTTTCCCTTCTGACAAACATCACCGAGTCTGGATTTGTGCCCGGTTGGTGCAAAACGCTGTATCATTAACGGTTCTTAAAAACTCCGAAATCAATTCATTTACTGTTTAATCAAATGTAATAACTAGCAGTCATATATATCGTGAGCTTGGTGATCCACCTTATATTAAATGCCTTCATTGATTTCATGATGCATTGCAGTTGCATTTGTTCGGATTATTTGTTATCATGATCTCTATCTAAGTAGTCTTGTGTGGTAAGACGATTAGATCTAAAATGTGTCTCACGATCTTCTTAATGATGTATATTAATTATTGAATTCATTTTAGCAGCGATTGAATTGTTATCATTGTAGAAAGTTTTTGTAGTATCTTCTTCCTATTTCTCATTAACATCATCTGCGCCTATTATTGTATGTATGTTGGCATCAACTCTAACTGGATGCAGCACAAAACCCTATTTTTTTTAAATGCACTGAGTAATGAGCTATTGCACTGATTTATCACAGTATATCTTTCTTCGTTAGGTATTAAAAAGATGAAGTACAAAATCCTTGGTTTTATATTTCTTTACTAGTATCACCTCTATCTACCTCTACTAAGTCACAAAGTGCTATCTCAGGTACAAACAGTGCGTGACTGCGACAATCTACAGCAACTTAGCATTTGACACTTATCAATACATTTTAATTTATTACAAACGGAAAACTGACTGTCGCTTATAATTATAGCATTCGAGCGATCGGTTGGTGCTTACAATATAGGTCGCATTATCGACATAATGTGCGCGAATACACGAGCAGACATTACCATTTTAGTGCTCTTGCTGATTGCAATGCAATGAAACATTGTCATTGTTACCTTCGACGTAATGGAAAATCAATTTCCTTAGTCGATTGGTACTTAGTATATTGTGTTATGTTTTTCTTTTGAACTTGCGACGTAATTACTGCTCCTCCTGAGTGTTATGATACTTTGTTACAATGTTTTAATATTATAGAAACAACGAAAATATACAAGTGAATCAATACTTCTAATAATCAACAAAAAAAAAAATGTAGATTGCAGTTACAATAAAAGATCTATAAAACGTTTCGAATGATGTAACGTTACTACCTCTATTTAATGTTGTAAAGAAACGTAAAACAACAAATAAAACAAAAAGAAAGTGCAATAAATTCTTGAAAATTAACACCGTAATGTCCGTAATGAATCACGCTATAAATGGCAGACGTAAAACGCAACAGCAATATATTTGTTATTAAACAAAACACGAACAAACGTAGAAACTAGTCTAACACCGACCATATTGTATGCAAAGGGAAATTTATACAGTAATTTCACCCGTAAACCATCAAAAGCAATAAGTATAAATCTCTTACATTACCATAAACGCTGTTACTATTATGTTTAGATACCCACCACGAGTTTATTTATAAACGCATCCTTCTTAAATATTACGCCTTTAAATTATTGCAAGCAATTTGAAATTGTCTCGCGGCACGGCGCGGGCGCTTGCGATGCACGCAGCGAGGCAAGGCAGCCTTCGCTCGCAGTCTAAAATGTTATTTAACGTAAGCGCCAATATGTCGACAAGTGCAGTGTAAATTGTATTGAAATTCATGAGAAGACTATATGAATCAGTCTCAGTACCTCAGTGCCTCGATGGTTACGAAAACGGAACTGATATGGACTGATGTTGACCTGTATTGTGATTTGAAGAAAGTTGTACGCATTGTCTAGTTCAAACTTGTTTGTTTGACATACCAGTACCTGACTTTCGATGTAGATAAGATAGAGCTTTTACTGGATTGAGAAGTAGTGTAGATAACGTGAATGTAATACACTACTCTTTCGCATTTCTTTTTTGCAGTCAGTTCGTCGCGTTGTTTCTTATCGTTTCCTTTTACCTGCATTAACAATTGCTGCTTTAAAACAGAATGTACTTTCAGATAGCACGTACCCTTTCAATGATATTCATCATTCGAATCCCACATTATGTCGTTGCAATGAAGGCCTTATAAGTTATAAAAATCGGTTCATAAATCTATCTTCGTACACAATAGTCTATCAGAGTGGTCTCGCCTACGTGTCCAAACGTTTCCAATATAAAGGTAATGGCGACTACACCTTGTAACATTTTTGCTAGTGATTCAGTGTTGAACATTGATTTATATTTTTCGATACATCAATGGTAGTTGGAGTGGTTCTTTTACGCAATTTTGGTACGATTGTTTTAGGGTTTGAAATATTGGAGCATGTCGCTTAGTTCGCTACAACGAGTTTTTACAAAACAAGGTTAAGCGTAGCGAAAAAAAAAAGCCAATTGGTCCAATGAAACTGCTGTCACTGTAAAAACATACAATTATGAAAACCTAATATGGCAATGAGATGTTGTTGATAGATTAGTATCAGTAAAATCTAAGTTAACTGAATAGTTTTCCATCGATTTCGTCGTCGGCTTTACAGCACAATAATAACACAGAAGATTGATTTTAAAATCACCTTGAGTTAAAGGCCACATCGATAAAATATGTATGGGGCCGATTGTTGACGACATCGCGCAAACGACAGTGATTGGCGCTTATTGTATTATTGTTGTACACTTGTACATAAGCAAGTCGATCGTAAAAGCTGTTGCAACGACTAATAATGTGTGCGATCGATTCGTCTAGTTTGTGATTCTATTCGATTTGCGTATCGATATCGATATTTGTGTTTTCTGGATTAGTTCTCGGTTATGTCAATGGCGATATTTCTTGTTTTGAATAATCCATGCAATGGTTTTTCTCTTTCAAGACGCTGAGGTTGAATCCCATTTGAACTACCATTCCAGGTAATTCTTCATTTTTGATTGATTTGTATGACCAGCTTGCTCTAAGTATTTCAGCTTATTCTTTACTGAAAAAAAAAAAAAAATATTTACTTCTCATATTATTCGATCTTGTCTTCTATCGAGTCATCGATACATTATCTTTTCTGCACACCAGTCACTAGTTAACTATTTATGAACTTCATTGTAATCATAATTTTATTGTTTCAAAACTATAAAATTACACGATTTATGTTATTTATAACTTTGTCCCATTTTATTAACAAATTGCAATATTTTCATACAATGTTTATACTGTTAATAATAATATTTTAAATAAATTGAATAACCAGGAAATATGCGATGTGCGTCGGTACAAATAATACAAAACCGATACAATTTTTATGTGTGAACTTTGACGCGGAGTTTTATCACATAATAGACCTCAAAGTAAAAATAATTATTTTTAAATCTCTGGCTACCACGGTACAATGATAATGTTTTCAAAATATTTATTTATTTATTCAAGCGGAAGGGGAGAGGTCGTTAATTGGCACATCACAATAGAGATTACGGAGATTACCGGCCAGTTTTGTGATTCAAATATGGCCGCGGTGGGCGACGGTATCCCGGCCCTGT
This sequence comes from Cerastis rubricosa, assembly GCA_949152445.1. Taxonomy (NCBI): domain Eukaryota; kingdom Metazoa; phylum Arthropoda; class Insecta; order Lepidoptera; family Noctuidae; genus Cerastis; species Cerastis rubricosa. The sequence goes on along the minus strand of OX424535.1, from coordinate 7,648,310 downwards.
TATGATAATATTCCCGTCATTTCATACAATAATTTGTTCGGGAATTGTTCGGGTGGACGTTGTAATACCCTTATAACATTCGACGTCTGTTTTGCGATAATTGGAATGCATAATGTAGTGTCTTACCCTATGAGAGTTACGACTTACGATAGTTCGGGGTCAATTTTGAGGAAGCGCTTATTTTGTAAAGAATATTTTCTAATCCTCTCTATTATTCGACTTTTTTTGTCATAGAATACCGGTTCAAGTTCTAACAAAACTGTCAGAGACAATCATAATCAATTAAGAATTCCGCATCTAAAACTGTAAATGTATTTACGTATCCTTAGCCACGTGTTGCCCAGGTGTTGTTACATTAGTCGTGTCGGTGTCAATAGACGATCATGAGCGTTTGCGCGAGGGCTTGACTCTTAATAGCGGCAACAGGCGATCGCCTCTCGCATCAATCTTCTCGATCGTCACTGTCTGCCCGGACTCGCCCCCCGCGATTAATCACCAGCCAGAACGTTTTCGATTAGCGCCGGATAGCACACACGGAATAAAAAAGCACGTTCCATTTACGAACGATCACCGTACACCATTTGTTTTAGCGTTTGGTCGCGGTCAAGTGTGTCCCGCTCTCGAAGGGTTAACCACGTAATAGTTTTTTTTTTTTGCAAGAACAATCTATCTTTAATGAGTATACAAAGGTGTTAGACGGAAACAGGAAGTGTCAAATGGCGTTTCGTTGTCTCTCCACGGCCCAGTTCTTCGTAGCGCTAAGTGCGTCGATGTAATTGCCCGGGCAATGCAAATAGCTCGGTGTTTGATCGCGTGTTCGAAGGCGCCGACATGTATAGAGCTATGGGACACTTTTGCCCGCTCGTCAATGTAAACCGGACGAGTTGCGCATGATTGTTTAACGGGATTCCCTTTGTTTGAGTATGATGTCAGGATCACGCTTTCGCGGTGACATGTGGCGTTATTACGTTGATAATTAGTCAATATCACAGATTTGATTGGATTTTCCATGAATCTTGACGCGAAAAATTAACACTGCACTAAGAGGTGTAATAAATATACCTGAATTCCTAAACAATCTATGCAGAATCTTGCGTCATAATTTGATAAAGTGATTGTCATAATCGTAAGCTACATGGAATAACTCAAGCAGTTTCCAACACAAGAAATTGAAGTAGCTTCGGAAGTAGCCAAGAACCGTCACTCAAACTTTAAAACAAAAGAAGTAGGTATTAATTAATACAAAATCTACCTGCCGCATCCTCCTAGCCAATGAAGTGAGTCGGTTTTATCTGCAGTAGTTAGTGATACGACCATGTTATCAGTATTGAAATTGCCGAGTGCATTTAAATGGCGGATATCGAGCTAATTATGTAGAAGACACGCCTTCTGCGGCTTTTAGTATTTCCAAGTGTCTTATCTGGAACTTGGGTTTCTGCATAATTAAACTAGCTGTCCGGCGCAACTTCGTTTGCGTTACATTTTCGTTTACCTTTTCCCCGTTTTCGCAACATTTTTCATTGCTGCTCCACTCCTATTGGTCGTAGCGTTATGATACAGGCCTATAGCCTTCCTCGATAAATGGGCTATATAATACTGAAAGAATTTTTCAAATCGGACCAGTAGTTTCGGAGCCTATTCAATGCAAACAAACAAACAATCAAATCTTTCCTCTTTATAATATTAGTTTAGAAGTTTAGATATAAAATGCGTATGTAAAGGCGAACTGTAAATTAATTTCTTCATCTTGTTCAATCTTGTTCTTTTTCGGCTTATTCATGGTATGTTTGTAAACTTGAGTTCATCATCTGTCTAGCCTTTTCCTGTGTTGGGGTCGGCTTCGAGTCTAACCAGATGCAGCTGAATACCAGTATTTTAGATGAATCTTTCCCTCACACAAGGAGCTACTTCCTATCTGACCTCCACAACAGAGTTATTACTTAGTTATAAGCATAGATCGGAGTAGGTAGATTGATTTTTGGTACTTGTTTCATAAACGCACACAGAAAGAATAACATTGATAAGCCATTTTTCTGGAAATTAATTACGGTATTTCCGGATTAAGGTTGATAGTGATATTATTACTACTCAATTCAAAATTTAAAGGAAGGTATCAAAACTAAATTAATATATTATTTATCTGTTGAATAATAAAAACAATCGAATTCCGATCGAAGCATTAATATTTTTTTTTACTTTTAGCCTTTTTAGGCCACAACTTTTTATAAATTGTTGCACTTAAATTTCAATCAAATCAACCAATTCCGGAGGAATGTCCATATTAATATAAACGTTTCGGATCAATGACCCCAATTCAATCTACCTACTCCGATCTATGGTTATAAGATATCCCTTGGTAAGACTCTGAAAGACTTAGTGTGAGAAAGTCGGGCCACTGACTACTTGTAAGTCTGCCACTCGGTATGTATTGGGTGGTCACCCATCCACGGAACAACCTAGGCAAGCGCGGCTTGACCTGGAGATCATCAATGGGGGCATCAATCCGAGCGGCTGAGATTATTTACCCACGAGCTCCTCTATCTTTGTCAACTTGAGTTGGTATCCCAATATTTGACAAGTTTTATCATCCTTTGTTCTGCTTCTCACATAATTTACAACATATCTAATAAATTCCAGCTATCTATAAAAAGGACTTAATAGTCCAATTTAATAGTCAGCTGAACACGCATATCTAAGGTATGACAATTGAATAAGGTGTAATGCAGTTCCTATGTTCTCTGTTTATGCGGGCGCACGTGGTCGCCTCGCTCTGTCGAACATCGCTTCCTATTCGGAATATTAATATCTTCATTATTACAATTGTTTTATGTGAAAATGCCTTTTTCCTAAGTTGTTTTAGTTGTACCCGCAAGTGGTGGTACATGAATTAGTTGATTACAAACCGTGTAAACGGTTCCAAACGGCAAATATGATGAATTTCCATGCAAACTGTTATCCCCTATAGTGTTTTATTGAAAAACAGCTCTTGAGCAAAATTTTATGTTTCTCATTAGCGGTTCAGGCTGTATTTTCTTCAGCAGTTTAGGCTGAGCTTATAGGTTTTTTTTTTATTAAGTATACAAGATTCGTTCCTACCTTGTGTAAAATCATCAATAGTTCATTACATATTACATCCTCACCAGTATAGTAATGTTTAAATCCAAACGTTTTTATATTATTCTTCTTGCCTTATCTATATACCTAAAGACCATTTGTCTCGTCTCTTGTGGTCCTAAGTTTTGCATCCTCGCTCAACTTTAATTATTTCGTCTTGTCTCAGGATCTTCCAGAAAAAAGTCCTAAGACTCACCACAATCCAAATTCTATGTTAACTTTTATCAAAATAATAATCTTTTCCTTTGCTTTCAGTTATACGAGATCAGCGATGATCCACAGAGGAAGGAATTCCTGGATGACCTGTTCTCCTTCATGCAAAAGCGAGGTAAGTGCACTTCCCACATCATTCATCCCTAAGGTTGCGGTTTGGGGGCCAGCGAGAGCGGTGTACTAACCCGTTGAAGGTTTATGGCGAAAGAAACAAACGCTGTTGATATCTATCCGAGTTATTCTTAAAAGATGTTTCGTGTAAACCAAGAATATAACTGAGCAGGATGAAGCTGAGGAGAAACTTGAATTTCGGACGATGATTTAAATCTTAGTCTATTTTTTTCGAAAGCTTTTTTTTCTATAGTTTCAATTGCTTCTGGTAAAAAGTAATTTCTCAGAAATTGTAAAAAGCTTGACAGCTGAGTTAACGTCGCTCGCTACATCTCTATTCTGTAACCTCAGCCGCAACTTATTTTGATTAATCCTTTGTAACGATTGATATTCATTGTAATTTATCACTACTCCAAATGCTCCATTCACGATCATCGATCCGAGTGATACGAAATAATCCAGTTTAGTAAGATATCTCTTCTCTAACAATTAATTATGAAACAGGGATCAAACTATTATGGTCTTTAGATACTAATCAGATACACGGTAATATCAGTCATTGGTTGTATAAACGGTTTTATATTGTGGAGATCGGTGATCGGGTGATAAGATCACGAGTGATGGACGAGCATGGTCTATGATGGTCGAACTATGAGATATTAATGAAGCTTAGCTACGAGATTTGAAGTCAAATTAATAGGGGGAAATTTCAATCAGGGCATGATTGTGTTCGAGAAAGCCTCCTTTTATATCTGCGAAGTTTTAACTTTTATTGCATGAAATTTTAATCATCGTCGTCAATGTAGGTACCTACATATCTCGGATCTAATTTCGTTTGAAACAAAAATATGTTGCTGTCAATCAAAATTAAAAACTAGATCACGTACAATTTTCTTTTGCTCATACGAAATCTGCAAAACACAATCAACAATAATGTCTGTAGCAAACGAGTACAAAACTACCAGAATACGGCTATTCTAAGAGCATTTTGCACTTATATCTTGCAGCTCTCAATCATCCATTAAAATAGACGTGTAACTTTCAAAACTGTGGGAATTCGCCATACGAGACTTATCCGTGGAGATAATCATTATATTTTAAATATCATAATAGAAATAATTAAGAGGGAGATCGTCCGATCGCTTCGGGCGTCGAGATCGTGCGCGGGCGTGTGATTGATAACTCGACACCTGTCTCTTTCACTCGCGCGTGTTTCTGTATCTCTGTCCTTGTCTAGCATTAATTGATCTTCGTTGTAAATGGCGCCGATTGTCGCTAGATAGATCATGTTGATATCTGACCGCCTAGTTGTTAGTCAAATCAATGGTTATTGTTGCAGTTGCAGCTTCGTTCTTGCCTTGTGTAGGATTTGATATTAGTTATGCATTTTCTAAAGTCATTAACTGCGTTTATTGGTTGTGATTTCCCTTTGTTTTCGTTGTATTCATTTGTAGCATTTATTATATGCGGGTATGTAATTCTATCATTGGTTATAGATTTAATGTCACCAAAACTTTCAAGCAAATCTATAAAAAAAAACCGGCCAAGTGCGAATCGGACTCGCGCACGAAGGGTTCCGTACCATTTTTTAAAAAAAAACGAGCAAAAAAAATCACTCTTTTGAATGGAATATTCAAAGCCTCCCTTGAATATTTATTTTATTCTGTTTTTAGTATTTGTTGTTATAGCAGCAACACAAATACATAACCTGTGAAAATTTCAACTGGCCAACTATCACGGTTCATGAGATACAGCCTGGTGACAGACGGACGGACTGACGGACAGCGAAGTCTCAGTAATAGGGTCCCGTTTGACCCTTTGGGTACCTACGGAACCCTAAAAACACTGATTTATTGCTTGTTTATATACACTGAAAACGAGTTAACTTCAACCCTAGAACAACCGTTAATGCTTGACAATTATAAAAGAACAATTTCCACCTTCTTTAATTTAATTATGTCCCAGTAATTAGGAACATTTAAAGGCTAAGGGCATGTTTTCCATTTGCCGAGTAGTTAAATTGACAAACGTAATAAATAATTAAGCAGATGTAACTGTCAGCTGTACCTAAGTGTAATTTACTGTCGAACCTGTTTATTTAAAAACACGAATCAATTTTTCGAAGAATTCTCAACTCTTTTTACACAGTACAGTTTTATTTTGAGTTCAGAAGAATCAATCAAATGATAAAACGGTTACGGTACCTATTCTAGAAATTGTATAGATACTTTTTATCGGTAATTATAAAAAAAAACTGCTGTTCCATGCATTTTGAACGTGTAGGTTAGTGCAGTTTTGTAGGCAGCATTTTTTTTTTTAAATAATCGACTAAAATTTTCAGAATGAAGTTGCTGAATACGTGGTACTTAATCGTTTTACTTTCGCTGTCCGATCCATCCAGTATAATGTAATATGCTAAAGGATTGTAATCTAGAAGCTATTCGTAAGAATAAGAAGAAACGAAGTGTCCAATAAATCGCAAAGACAGTCAAAAGTTAAAAACAAGGACCTTGTGTAGAACCAGAACCTTTTTCCCAAAACAAAATTTCAATTCTGGCAAAAGTATGCTTGTTTCTTATGGTTCCTTTTCTTCACAACTCTCGCTGATAAGGTGTAGGGTTGATTCACGTATAAAAACCCGATAGCTTCATCAGGGGTTGGGATCGGGGGCGGCTCGACTCGCTCAGCAGTTTGTTAGCCCCTGTGTGTAATTGAAACAGAATGTTGGCAGCACCTTACACCGATGTTCTGTGCCGAATGTTGCTTGTGCAACGGTGGCAAAATAAAGCTGTAAGTTAATTTCCGTACCTAAAACCTATAATAACGTTTAGCTAGCTGTAAATATTATATTTCTACATTACTTCAAAAACTGTCGCATTGCTCCAAGCCTATCGCATTTCTATGAAAGTGTTATAAGAAAGACATATTACATTTAGGTATTTTGTAGTTATTACAAAAACGAGAGAAGGTATCGACCTGTTACAAAATATTATATAACCAAAATTTCGTAGCACATCGTAGCAGCGTCTACGAACACGGCTACGAAGTTTTTAGAACATCATAAAGTCTACAGATTTCACTTATTTTAATTTGATGAGTTCAAAATGATTGCAATTATGTTATGCTTCGGTGTAATACGCAGCCGGTCACACGTTGAGAGTATCACAGCTCGCGATCTGAGCGCAGGCTTATCTTGTTCGGGATAAATTATTATTCAATTTATCATTCCGGAGAACTGGCCAATAAACTTCTGGTTATTATTACGCGGCCAGATAACACAGGAAACTAATCGCATAAGACTGATTACGATTTGTTGGCTAGACTACTAGAAATCAAAGTTTATCCTCTAATCAAATATACACATTTTCAATTCTGCATAAATATTTAAATCAAAAGCTACAAATTGTTACAGCCCGAGGGAGGAAACAACATTTAATAATTAGAATTAATTTATTCGACGTAGGTTAGCATGTGTGAGCCATCAAACGGAGTGATCTCCTCGTATTAATAATGTTTTATCATTTATTATTGCTGGTGAGTAATGAAAGTTAGTCTGCCACGCCCCGCGCCTTCTCTGCACTCTGTCTTCGTCTCGGTTCAAAAAAAGAAATTAAAACTTTTGTTTTTAATTTCATCGACTCCGGACTCGGTTTTAATGCGAGCGACAAACGTTTATGTAAATGTTAATCAAAACTGTGCATACGTTACACGCCTGGCGAAGTGGGTGTTCTAATTTTGTAAATAAATCGATTAGTTTTTTGTATCGACTCTAATGTTGCTATTGCAAATCGATGAACGAGTTTGATTGAAGGAAAATTACTCGATAATTTGACGGCGATTGATGTCTAATTTATTATTGATGATTTAAATGTAAGTTGCAGTTAATTTGTTTTTATTCGGCTTACAATGCAATGAACTCGAGAAGAGTAACAAGGCTGTCAAAATTTTAAATTACGACTATTTCTATACAGGGTGCAATAAAAAGTCCCTTATCAATTTTTATATTTTGGTCTATTTGTCTATTTTATCAGCTAATTATGATAGAAGATATGGTAAGAGTGTTGGATGCTGTGACCACGTGACCGGCTCGTTAGCAGCTGATTGATCGGCCAGCGGCCGCTCCTTGCCGTCTCTTGCATACAGGCTGATTTTAAATTTATAATTTAAAAGTATTTAAAACAATATTTTGTCAAACGTTTAAAAAATAGATATATACTCTAAATAAAGTAATTTCGATCAAAAGTTATCATATTTTCATTTGCGTCATGGTGAATAGGTATTTTCTTTGGAAAAACGTGATAAGTATTTTTCATATCAAATGTGTCATTCTTAATGTTCCGGAATTTAGATTTATTTTTTAGATAATTGGCTACATAGTTCTAACATAGGAATAAACATTTAACATATAAAATGTCTTATCACGATATTGATAAAACATTCACTAATTGCTAAATAAACGAACGGTAATTCCTTCCTGTTTGAAATAACAATTAACGCCATATCTTACTAGTACTGAATAAGCGCTCATTCACAATGCAATTTTAGCATAAACTAAAGTTAATCTCCGTTTAACGATCACCATGTAAAGTCGGGCTATTGTTTCACTTGGTAATAGCGAGTGTGGTATAACTAATAACATCTCATTCGGATTCATTTCCCGTGATTAATTATCTGTTTAATCGATATAAGATGTTGTGCCAACAGCCTTCTCGGGTTTCTTCACGGACCTCACCCTTTAATTTTGAACCATAGTGTACTAGGATAGAGTGTTATTCAGGTTGATGTTTAACAGATGATAGATTAGGTTAAAGAGTTGATCTATCAAATTTTTTTCGTCTCATTGAAGATAGCCTTTGTTGGAGGTTTAATTGGTGTCTTAAACATGCATGGCGGTTAATTCGATTTCAAGTTTGGGCTTCGCTCATTTGTTTTTGTCTGTTTAGCCTTTAGTTTAGACGAGTGTTAATCTAAAGTTGATTGATTAGAAGCGACTTCGATGTATTAATGGGCGTGGATCTTATTACGGTTTGAAAGTGGATTGTGGATTTAATGTGAATGAAAAAATGTAATTTTGTTTTTGTTGACCTAGATGATTTGGTTTTGAGTCGCTGTCTATTGTCTGAATAGGTTTGTGACTGATGGTAATCGAGCTTGATAGTGCTGTCAACGGGTTGTAGTTAATGTTTGGTTTAATTGGATTGGCTTTGAAAACTGTCCTGTACCTACTGCTAATAATATAATGTGTAAACGGGCCCTTCACGAAGCTGTCACCCAAGCATTCTGTATATTAAACTAAGTAACTACGCGGCTTTTTTGGGGTAAAAAAATCACGTTTTTGTGTTGATCGATGCATTTAATAGTACGGGAGCCATGGAAGTATTTTAAGTTAAGTTATAATTATAACATTGAGAAAATCTATTTAAAAAAAAATGTAACTTTGACCCTTCAGAGCGTTTACGCCCTAAGGGATTTCATACAAACTTTCAAGTCCTTATTTTCCGAAATGACTAAACCGATTTTACGTAATAAAACTTAATACGCATAAGCTGGTAGGTCTAAAAAGTGACTAAAAATATTTTCGAGTAAAAGTTTTACAGCAAAATTACAGCGATTATAAATTATGTATAGAATTTCCAATTATCTTTTTTGTTTAAAGAGATTTTAAAAATGTTTTTTAGTAACTTTTTAGACCTATGTATCCTACTTATGCGTATTAAGTTTTATTCAAATCGGTTCAATCATTTCGGAAAATAAGGACTTGAAAGTTTGTATGAAATGCCGTTAGGTGTAAACGCTGTTAACCATTGATTTAAAATTCGAACTTAAACGTCACTCTTTTCTAACAGCATCAAACATTTTAAAAACAAATGAACACTTTAATATTCAAAAGCCAAGTTTGGTATTCGTCACGGCCCCGTTTATTGAAGTAACAAGTCTAGGCATGTCCCATGCTTTAAATAACTGAAGATTGATGGCGAGGAGTCCCCGATTAGGACAAGGGGGAAGATGGGAAGATTAATGGTGCCCGAGTTAGTAATCATTGTCAAAATGATGTGCTTACAGTTGTTACAGTTTTAATTGAATATTTCGTAAAAGAATTGCAATGATGGTTTTTCGTTTTCGTCAATAGAAGACAGAGAGAAGGTGGGGTCGGTGCCTATTGTATAAATCACGTTTAGAATTGTTCAATAATATTCTAGTCACAATATGTTTTATAGTACTAGGACGTAAAAAAATATTAATTGCAGTTACAGTTTTAAAAGTTTCTTTATTGTACCCGGGTATTAGCTATTTTCTTCAGATAACGGTTTTTTTAAATCGAACCAGATTACAGAAATTTATTGAAATGTCTATACTAGGTGCAAACAGGAAATCAGATTATTATTCACTTAATTTTATTGTTTGATTTTATTTCGGCTAATCTTTTGATGACACTTTTTGCACCAAATTTCCGTGTAGTCACGTACCTTGCTGTTTAAATATCGATGAAAATTTGCGGATATGACTTGGCAAACATTTGGCTTTTATAATTAACTCGACTAAGAGCTTATTTATTAGTGGACATCAAAGCGCAGGTTCACCGCCTATAGCTCTACTATTACCGCCATGTAATATTAAATTAATTCCGTTTGACAATTTCAGAAGATATAAAGGACAATAGATTTTTACCTTTAGGTAATATTAAACACACTGTATTATTTTCTACCCGGGAAGTTAATTGTTAAGCAAATTGACACTCGATGTCAATCTGCCGTGTCATCATCATCATCATTTCAGCCGAAAGACGTCTACTGCTGGATATAGGTATCCCCCAAGTGACGCCACATTGACCGGTCCCGTGCGTTACCTATTATAATTATAATTTGCCGTGTGCCAGCTGTGATTTGAGGATACAGACAATTTAAGTTAGTAGTCAATACGCTTCACTATTAATTTCCATCTTTCCTCCAATAACAATCAACTGCCTCAAAATCTTAATGTTTTACAGTTAAGGGTCCTTTAATCACGTAAAGTTTTTAGGCCACTATTATGCCCCCCCCCCCTCCTAGGTGATACGACGTGAGGATTAAGGCTTCCCCCTTCCCGTCTCCGTGCATTACGTGTATTTTAACATGCTATTCGATACAAGGATTTATGTCTTCTTTCGACAATTAAGTTCCCAAATCGTATCCTACTCCATTTCCCCAATAAACTGCCAGCACGTGGTGTCAGTCAGTACTTCAGTAGTGAGCAGTAAGGAGGTGCACATCGGACATTGTGACGGTCATCTAGCGCCAATAACGGTCCGGATATCGCTGCGTCACGATAGGAGACCCGCGTCGTGACGCAGTGTAAGGGATAGGCGGAAGAAGGGGAAAACTTATAACTTGTTAGCCACTCAAGAAGTTTGTATACACGAGCTGACTATCCAGCGGGACGGAAGTTCTGGTATCGATGATGAAGATAATTTTAGCGATTGGGAAAAATCATCATCATCATTCTTTCTGCCCTTGTCTCATGTTACTTGGGGTCGGGGCTACACGTTTTTTTCTTCCATTCTCCTGCGTCAATGGTCACGTTATTATTTACTCTATATTTTTTTTCATATCGTTCCTCACACAATCCGGATTAATCAGAATTAGAAAAGAAACTGGTAGCCAGGAATCTATTAACTATGACGGAATTGGTTTAAAACCTAATCAAATAAGTATTTATATGGTATCCCATATGGACATTGTTGTTTGCAACAATAATGTCCATAGTAGAATTGTTATAGTGAAATAAGTGCCTAGGAACCATAATATAAAATCAAATAAAGAAGTGAATCCACGGATAGGTATTATAAAAAAAAAAAACAAAGATTAACAAAACAAGTGTGTTAGTGTTTCTATTGTTTACAATTCAATTGTAACGCATTCGTAGGCTGGAGCGTTACGTGTAAAATAAGTATTCAGTTTATATAGTTATGTTGAATAATAATACCCAATAATTGTGACTGCTAGTCATTTTGTTGACAGTCCTAGTCTTATAGTAAAATACCGCTTCTGCTTATAACTTAGGTCTGTGACAGTTGTATGGTTCTCTTCCCCCCGGACCTCGTTCACGAGCTAACGTGTACCAAAATCGCTGCTGCTTGTTATTTTGATTTAATTTAAATTTAAAAAATCCAATAAATACAATTAAAATATTCGGAGTTCATAAAATCGAAGAGTTAGCTGTCAACATTAAAACTACGAGCACCTACGAGTATAAGATAAGAACGGCCCTTCCCTCGGCGAAGAAACCCCGCCTACCTCAAGACGCCCCGCCTACTGCTGCAGACATCGGCCAACAGTGTGGCGCTGTCACCTGCGCGGGCGCTGCCTTCACTTGCCAGAAGCAAATCAGGACGCATCTCATTAGGAAGCTCATTAGGACCAAGGTCACCGACGCGTGAGTCAATACATTTACTTTCTAATAAGTGCCTAATTACCACCGTGTAAAGACTGTTTGAGATTGCACCTACAACTGTGCGCCTGGTACTTTGTTGTATCTATTTTCAAAGTGTCGGTTGTGTCTACTTGTTTTCGATATTTTTGCTTAACACAAAGCAAGATGCACTCTCCACCACTAAATAAAGCACAATCAGTGTCTGATTCAAATATCACGTCTAAAACTTGTGCCGAGGATCGCAATCAGCCAAATGTAACCTTGAGAGACAAGCGTCGCCGCCTTTCTGATGATGACTACGATGAACTCACGGCTTTTAAAATGGAAATAACAGAATTACTGAGAGACTTCCAGGACACCCAGAATAAAAAGTTTGACCTACTGAACAAACATCTGGAAGAAGTCAAATCACAAACGTCTTCGATACGCGGCATGAATCAAGACATTGAAAGATCTTTGGAAGACATGAATGACCAGTTGCGTTCCGTACAGTCCAAAATCGATGGACTGGAAAAACAGCGGAACAACTTCACTTCGCAAATAAACATCATCGACCAAAAATGTGATTTCTTGGAAAAAGCTCTCAAAAAGACGAGCCTCGAATTAAAGTATGTTCCCCGCATCGATAAAGAAAACAAAGAAACTCTTTTTAAATATGTAACCCAGCTATCAAAATGCCTCAACATTGCTCTGAGTTCTGGAGATGTGCGTGATGTATATCGCATCCCCAATAGGAAAGATCCAGCGAAGTCAACTGTCATTATGGAACTGTCTAATACCTTAATCAAAAGCAAATTTTTGGCCTCTGCAAAAACGTTCAACAAAAACAACGAGCTTAAAGTCAGCCACCTGGGGATAGACAATAATTCATCTCCACTTTTTGTTTCGGAATCTTTGACCGCCAAAACTAGGCGTCTTCACTTCCTCGCAAGAGACTTTGCTAAAATGGAAAACTACAAATATTGCTGGACATCAAATGGCAATGTGTATGTCAAGAAACAAGACGGTTCTGAATATGTACGTATCAGCGATGAAATACAGTTAAATAAACTGAGACAGTCAAACTGACTAGAACTGCAAAGAGTAATGATAGCTTGCATGTTAATATACTTTTGTTTTTCTTTATATGATTATGTTCTATATTTTTGTAATTGCATTATAACAAATTGTTCTGATTACCCACACAACTCACACTTACACATCATTACACAACTCGTACTTCATAATGCTACATCTAACACTAACTTCTCTAGCGTGCAAATTATAACTAAATTACTATCGTATTGCCATATATTCGAAGATTGTGTGCGAAGGAATAATAATCTGTTGGGCCACGTAATAATATCAAAAAGTTTACCTACAAAGTTTCAAAACATAGTAGTTAAACGCACCGTACGTAACAATAACCGAAGAACGAAAACTAAAAGAATCTTTGTTTTATTACAGCTATCATTTTTAATGATAACGGGCACAATATGTTGGTCGCTATTTTATATTCAAGCTCCTATTTATTTCTTGGTACTAGCCCTATTTTTGTCAAAGCGCAATGTTCGATAACACCTCATTTCTTGAAGATATTGACACCACGGACCTCTTAAGTTGCACTGAAGTCGACACCCCCGAAATTTGCCAAGAATATTTCAATGCTGCCCATGACAAACTCACAATCCTATCTCAGAATATACGTAGTATAAATAAGAACTTTGATTCACTACTTGTATTTCTACAACGCTTAAAATTCAAACCTGACCTTATAATACTTACCGAATGCTGGCTTGATGATTCTTTTAATACTATTAATCTAGAAGGCTACGACTGTAATTTTTCCAAAAAATATATAAACAAAAATGACGGCATTGTGGTGTTTTCGAAATCGGAACTTTGCGTTCTTATAACAGAGCCGCCTTTCAATAATGCCAATTGTCTACAAATAGATGTTAGTCAAACATATTCTGTTATAGTCATTTATCGTTCACCATCTTTTTATAACCTCAGTAACTTTTTGACTTCCTTAGAAAACGTTCTGAGTAACTGCACTAGCCAGCACTGTGCATTAGTTGGGGACATTAATCTTGATATTAAAGAAACTTCCACTGATTCCCGCGTTGATGAGTACCTAAACCTTATTGCCCATTATGGGTATGTTCCCGGCCACACTTATCCAACGCGTGGTACAAATAGCCTAGATCATTGTATGATCAAATCAAAATTATTCACCACAACAATTGTCTGTCATTCCGATATAACAGACCACAGCACAATATTATGCATTATGGGATCATCCGTCCCAAAGGACAAAAAAAATAAAACGAGTACCAAAATTGACTACAAAAATCTACTTGAAGATCTCAAGAAAATCGACTGGACTGATTTGTATGATACAACCGATATTAATGAAGCCATTAAACTCTTTATCGAGAATTTCAATCTCGTTTTAAATCAAAATAAATGTACACGTAAAGTTAGTAGTGCTGATGTTATTGTTAAGAAATGGATAACACCTGGTCTCTTAAAGTGCATCAGACGCCGCGATGAGTTGCACAGTAAAGTCAAAAAAAATCGTAATGACACCAATCTACAGGAACAATATAGGTTATATAGAAATAATTGTATTAATATATTACATAAACAAAAAACACAATATGAAGAAAATCTTATCACAAAAAATCAAAATAACATTAAAAAAACATGGGAGTCGATAAAAACCATTTGTAACATCAATAAGGTTGGTAACAAAAATGAAGACTTACTCACTATTAAACCGAATTCTATAGAGTCACTGAATGTAGTTAATGAATACTTCAGCACCATTGGAGATCATTTAGCTGGCGCAATGCTTAGGAGGTTGGGACAAACTGAAACTGAACTGGCAAATAAGACAAGCCATTCTAGACACTTCTCGCCAGATTCTTTATTTCTGTCACCAACAGATGAAATTGAGGTAATGACATTAATTAGTACCTTAAAATCCAGCACAGCTGTTGGACACGATAACATTAGCAATGATATGTTAAAACAGACAAAACATGTCATAGCAAGTCCTATAACATATATTTGCAACTTGAGCATATCCTCCGGCGTTGTACCTAAAGATTTGAAGATAGCAAACGTAATACCAATCTTGAAAGCAGGTGATTCGTGTCAACCAGCCAACTATAGGCCTATTTCCCTCCTGAGCGCGCTGTCGAAGGTAATAGAAAAGGTTGTAAATGTCAGACTACTCAAGTATTTAGAACGCAATAGTTTATTAGCCGGAAATCAGTTCGGATTTCGTGCTGGCAGATCTACGGAGGACGCCGTTACTCAACTTGTTGATTCTGTCGTTGGCAAAGTGGACAAGGGACAGCGGTGTATCGGCGTCTTCCTGGATCTAGCCAAAGCATTCGATACGGTTTCCCGGCCGATACTGCTAAAAAAGCTTGAGGGTCTCGGTATAAGGGGCTTGGCTTTGGACTGGTTTAGGTCTTACCTAGGAGAGCGAAAACAGCGAGTTCGCATTGGGGAATATGTCAGTGACCTTGCATATGTTGATTACGGCGTGCCGCAAGGCAGTGTTTTGGGCCCCACATTATTCCTGATCTACATAAACGACCTATGCTCTCTTGAACTCCGCAATGCAAGTATTTTTACGTTCGCGGATGATACCGCAATAATTTTTCATGAGAAAACTTGGAGTGATGTTGTTTCTGTAGCTGAGGAGGGGCTCAAAAAGGTTGCTACTTGGCTGCAAGACAATTTGCTGACCTTAAATGTCGGTAAAACGAAGTCAGTGTGCTTTAGTATTTCTGACCGGTCTGCCCCTGACAAAGAGCTACAAGTTAAACTTCACACTTGTGGCAGTGTCACTAATGAAAGTTGTCTCTGCTCGCCAATTGAACAGGTTCCTTGTATTAAATACCTAGGGATCCTAATCGATGAACATCTTACATGGAAAGGTCAAATTGATGCACTTGTGAAACGTACTAGGAAACTCTCGCACATATTCAAAAAATTAAAGTCCATCGCTAAACCCGAACTGATTCGCATTGTGTACTTTACCTTGTGCCAGTCAGTATTAGGGTACTGTGTATCAGTCTGGGGAGCAGCATATAAAACCCTCTTGTTAAGGTTGGAACGAGCTCAACGAGCTATTCTAAAAATAGCTTACAAAAAAACCTGGCGTTACTCTACTGATGCTTTGTACTCAGAGTGTAGCGTACTTCGCGTGAGGCAGTTGTTTATTGCTTCCACATTGCTGCGTTTCCATAGGCATGCTCAAGAATTGGCCATTCATTCATCCAGAACATTAAAATGGTATCGACCAAGAGTACACTCATGTTTTGCACGCAGATCTTTTGCATTTCTTGGGCCCTACCTCTATTCAAAATTCTACTCTTACAGTAAAACTATACTCACCCTAACGTACAGCTCTTGTAAAAACGCTATTTTTAAATGGCTGCATCCCAAAAACTATGACCAAACAGAACACCTTTTGCATATACAGTCGTAATATTGTAAAAAAAAAAAAACAATCATGCACGTACTCACTCACCATACACACCACACCCACCCAAATACGCCATACACACCCTACCACACATATCACTCTTCACCCACACACACCCACACTCTAACACATACTTCCAAAAACACCAAACCACTTGACCTCAAAATTTATTTTAAAATTATTGTTGTACTTCTTTATTTTTCTCTATTTCTTGTGTAATTAGTTCAGTTACAGCTAACATGTTACCCTTACTTGGGAAGAGACTGGACTCCACGACACAGGGTATCCTAGTGTGGAGTCCAGGGAATATGTAAAAATCTAGCGCTTAAGGATCATTGTTTTTTTGTTACTAGCTTTTTCATTTTGTATCTTGTTATTTGAACTGAATAAATTATTATTATTATTATTATTATGGTTGTATGCAAAGAACAACACTATCAACCGTTGTGTGCGGTGAATGGATGTCTGACTTGAAAAAGGTAGTAACTGTTTTATATTATTTTTTAATAACTCTTGTAAAAGGCTCTATAAAAAGACTGGCTCGTTCATTCAGTTTAAGGTTGTCATCATAGACAGACTTTAAGAAAATATTGTATTGAATCTCGTATTTTCTTTAATTAATTATTCCAATCACACTCGTACAGTACGTTACCCAAATATTCCACTACACACATAATAATGACGACATCTGACATCAAGGTATGCGCTTTCCCAATTAGCCGACTTTCCCTACGTGTGCGTCTGATAATTATGCCGTTTACACAAGTCTGGTAGCCGCTACTGGTTTGTTTGTTCATCTCTCATTCCATGTTCATCGAACAACTCACTCGTTCAACATTATTTTGATAACTGCTTTAATTTCGTCGTCGTCGTTGCGTTCTTTTTTGTTTTAATTGTGAATTTATGTTCCATTTTCAAAAGTGTTGGTGTGCCAGTTTAATTTATCGGATTATTAGAGTTCCATTCGAAATTCAAATAGCATTTCTATTTATTTTTATACAACAGACGATCTAAAAAGATTTTAATTAAAAATACAGCTATCTCATTTCTTAGAATTCTTCAAGATTATGATCGATTATTTTTGTCGTGTTTTCGTCGTGTCGTGAAAAATGCTCGCGACATTATGTCGACGCGCTCTGCGGCGTATCGGGATCAAAAGCTCGGTGCCAGCTGCTTGATTCTTATACAAATAAAAGTGGAATTAATCAACGCACTGCTAGTGTTGGGACAGTTTCTAGTTTTTAATAGAAAAAAGTGAATGACCGGTGAAAAAATCTGAAACCGGTGATAAAAACAAAACCGTGTCTTTCAATTGGAATAAAAAAATTGAGTTTGTGTCTATCTGATTTCTAACACCTTAGTTTTAAATTATAACCAGTATTATGTTATTTACTTTTCCCTGAATATTTAGTAAATGCTAGGTCTCAGCACTAGCGGAGGCGCGGATGAGCGGTTCCCGCGGTTTCCAGCGAATGCGGCGGCAGTCGGCACATACGATGCTAATCTCGCGCCGAAACGTGGATTAATATATCAAAGTCGCGGAATGTCCGACTTACACATTTTTAATTTAACGAAATCGTCCCGCCAACGTTTACCGCTCTATTAATAATTTTTATCGCGTCTTAAACGTTTCTTTTGTTTTTGCTACCAATAAAATTATTTTATTAGTCTTTATGCGATGCTCTTTGATCTCGGAAACGCTATATATCTGTTTCCATAACGCATTCGAATGTTACTTTTAATGTTGGACACTGTCATTTGTAAGTTTTTATCGGACACAAATTACAAAGTCTGAGCGTCGTTCATATTTACGATCGCTTAATGAACCGGTTTTCTTCATAATGCTAATGTTTATTGTTTCACAAATTCGGCTCTCTTAAAGGCCGATCCATCAGATTCCCAGAGGTTAATATTTATTCTTGGGACGAGCCTGAATGAGTTCTTCTTGCATATATTTAGTGTTCATTAATAAAAGTCAAAATATGCTAAGGGTCGCGGTCACGGCGCTGTTAAACTTGGTTTAACGTGAACTTCCAGGGATTAAGTGATTGTAATGTTAATAATAGACATGTCGGACTTTTCAATTTGTAAATAACTTCCTACAATCCTGTACGCAGCTTCCCATAATCAAGTTGTCCAAACCAGTTTCGTAAGTAGTTTTGAAAAAAAAAAACTAAAATATCATAAATAATAATAACAACGCGACATCAAACCAAAAAAAACGGCGCCAAAATTCACCATAATTTATAATATTTTCGTTTATACATCAACACCACATCAAGTCACAGCTATAATGTAGATAAACATAATTTTCCTGTAATAAATCTTTGGATTCTATCGACATAGCGACCTGTCACTTCATGAGAGGAGAGTTAGTTTGTGATAGTGGCATCGACTGAAGTCCGGTCCAGTGGGTGTGGTATATATCATCTCGCCAAATTAATACCGCGAATAAATCACGGAGAATAAAAGAAAACAGTGTTAATGCATATTTTAATGACAAATACAGGAACTGAGTAATGTGTGCGAATGTTGAGAATGTCAGCTGTGACAATATACTATTTTTTCTAGAATTTAATTTAGATTTAGATTGCAGCGTTTTAGTGGTGATGTTTATATATTCATATCAATTTGAATAGCTTTACATGCTCTTAGAAATGCGTTGTTTTATGTGCGTATCTATTTCAAAATGTTACAGCTGTTTAGAATTTTCTAATGACTTTGCCTTACTAAGTAGGTACCTGCTAATTACCTATAAAATTAATCAATCGCTAGGTAGGAACTTAATCTTGTTTGAATGCCCTAATTTTCCAATAGTTAGAACACTTTTAGAGATCGCCCATAAACTAATTTATTTTCAAAAAGATCTGCTAATGAGCAAAGTCACCTTACTGAATCTCAGTTATTCAAAGATTTGCATAAAACAAAAGCCGTTTATAACACAAACATACGTACATGAATCATAAATACTATATTCGTCACATGACTGGTCCTAATTCTGCCAAAAATAATCACGAGTCGAACCCGCATTGTATTCAAATCGAGCGCGTGTTTAATCGATTATGTTTAGGTATCGAATTCGGACGGCGATATTTGCAATTTAATTGACCTTCCGACTTCGAAACTTGATTTTCTTTTTAATTTTTCGGTAACAATGGTTGGCCTCTTTGCTGTGTTTCAAGGTTTATTTTTTTATATTGATTAATTTACGCGTTATATTAATTTTAATGAGGATCATACTATATTATGAACTGAGATGCCTGAAATTCAGTGGTTTTTCATAAAGGGTTTGCGAACAGGAATGTAGGTAATTGATTGAAAATGTGGTCATTGACAAGCGTAGATGATAAACGTACCTAATAATAATAAATTGCGTTGCGGTCTCCAGACGACAGGAAATCGTAACCAGTCATAATGAAAGCGGTTGTAAGGTTAACTGACAGTACATTTGAATACTCGATTACTGGCCACCTTTCATTTCAATTTAACAAAATAAAAGCGAGCGATAAAAGTAATCGAGCATTTGTTTCCGAGAAGTATAGGTAATAAAAAAAGTTGTTCAGGCTGTGTAGGGGGAGTGTGACCGCATTATAATACTAAAACATGGCGCGAGTTTCTTCCCCGCCGGTCCGTACGACCCTATTGTTGTCCGCCTGTCCATCTGCATCAAATACGCCCGTAAATCATATTCGTCGTAAATTCGATACGAGTTACAATGAAAGATCTGTTCTTATTTGAATCTCGAACGATTTTTGTGTGTGACATTCTTTACGAAACCTAATTGTATGAACGCTTTTAAGAGGACGTGGTCTTTAGGATTTGGTACGCAAATTACTGTGTGTATGAATTGCATTGTAACAATATAATGGCAACTATTTAAGTTAAACTGGTGCAACATAAACCCGAGGCTACGAAAATCGGGAAAAATAAATATTTTTTCTTTGGTGGTAATTATGGTGTATTATAGAGTAGAATCACAAATTGCACAGTAGCTATTGTTGCGTGGTCGGCCCCACACATCATCGCGTGTTTACGCAACAAGCACGTACGTTTTACTTTGTCGCCGGCGACATCTGCTACACTAAGTTGACGAATGATACACCTCTATCACAAGGCAATAAGGTTGAGAATTGATGAGCTTTGTGTCAAGTGTTAAGAAGCTGACCTATCAACCGTGTGGTCAATTCTATATACAGCCGTGTAAAAGGATTTTTATTGACTTTATTTCAAGCTTTTGTTTTATGAAATTGTAGTTTTTTTTATGTCACTGGCCAATGTAGTAGTTTTGATGTAATAAATTCGATTTTTAAACCAATAGGGTTTTAAGTATAATACAAGTTACGTTATAGCGTGAACGTCTTCATCGGAGGTCTTGTAAAATGACCAATTTGTTATCTAACAAAAACAAATACGTGACCACCTACACAATATGAGACTAAATCTGCACCGAAAAACCAACTTTAACACAAACCTCCTTAAGTTGAAGTTACTTTGGATATTTCTACACCGTGACAAAAAAGTGATAAGTCCTTTGTAATCCT
This sequence comes from Cerastis rubricosa, assembly GCA_949152445.1. Lineage (NCBI taxonomy): Eukaryota > Metazoa > Arthropoda > Insecta > Lepidoptera > Noctuidae > Cerastis > Cerastis rubricosa. The sequence continues at coordinate 7,627,436 of OX424535.1, read as the reverse complement.
TCTGACGCCACGGAGGCTTACTCAAGTTAATTGCTTTGAAATAGTTTTTTTTATACTTAAATGCTTTATTATTGTATTCTGTCTACCTGAATTGGTGGAGACAGTATCGCAAAGCTGCAATAGATACCTACGTAGACGTTGAAAAAACTCGATAATTTGTCGTTGAGTCACGATTCGGCAATGTTATCGATTCGAAGGAATGTTTTTATCGAATTCTGTTTGTTTTGGTTTGTCGTACTTAATTAAGATACCTATTTAGTTACATTGAAGTTTCAGTATGTAACTGATAGCATGTACTTAGATACGTTATGTAATGTTACATAATTTTTCATTTTCATTTCAGTCGCTTATTGAAGAAATTCATTAAGTACCTATACAAAACAAATCTTTTTCGTTCAAAACTTCTATTACAACAGTCCCTGTATTGGTTTCTATTGTATATTAAAATAATTTTAATAACTTACTGGCATAATTACAAACAGTAAAAGTTACAAAAACTAAGTCCTAATATTGTTGTGATCAGCTCCATTTTATGGCCAGCCATTTGGCCCAGACGTCCGTCGGGACTTTCCACAATGACAGCTTTTACTTATACCGCCATCGCCATTGTCTATCATTTGCTTCTCCACAAACATCCCAATTTCTTTTCAAAGTACACAGCCCCTATAAAATATAACCAATGAAAAAACTGGTCGGTCTTATTTTTTTTTGACAGTTCTTATTACTTACATTTATTAATGTCGTGTTATTTTCTGAGAATTTGAAACGGCATTCTAGAATTTTATAATTAAGAACAATGTGTTCGAATTTCAAAATTCATTTTTCTTTTTTGTGGCATCTAGTAAAGATTTACTGCCAGTGCTTGCTGCTACATAAAATTCTCGCATCCCTGTTCTAAAAAAGTGTTGTATCAATGTAAACCAATTACATGGAACTATTTAAAATGTACGTGCTAACCAAAATAGGGTTCTCTTGCAGCCGCCTTATTGACGGCAATAAGTAAGTACAGTTCGTTCAAATAAAACGTTTCAAGTTATTAAACGGCTCCACCACACCCAACAAAGGACTATTCTGGTAATGTCAACACGCGTTTCCGTCGCAAACGAGGCATAAGGAAACAAATGAAGTAAAACAAATTATTCGCAACTTTGTTACTGATTCATGAGTCGATATCGAACTTATCAACTCTATTGGTGCTCCAAGCAAATAAACGACTTCAATAAAAAATTATTTAAAACAATTGTAAATTCTTTTTTACGACACGATTATGACCGTCCCATATATAAGCCATCGATTAAGATGCAAAATTAATTCAAATGAGGCAATTAGATAAGTAAACTTCTTAGATGATTGGAAAGAAACCATAGAGTATTTTATTTACTTTCAAGAATCTTATAAGTATCATTAACAAACTCAACTTTACAAAACCATCCCACCATCTTGAAGTTTACAACTATTTCCAACAAGCACTCTTGCGCCTCATTTACAGCTAGCCAGCCCTTCCCGATATCGATCGTGTTCGAGATCGCGCTGCAATTTGCCGATAGATGACGTTTCGCGGAAGCGGCGTTCGACGTCACGCTGCGCCCGCGCAACTACCATTGCATATAATTTATCGGCCATTTCGCTGTAATTGTACCCTTGCCGCCCTATACTGAATGTTTCTTCTTCTTAGTTCTTAGGATGTTGAACAACAATGTTATAAGCCTATAATTTTATCTACGACTCAATTGAGTTCGCGTTTCGGTCCAGTAGTTATGACAGTTGTAATACCAATCGGAATAACGAGCTTTTCTTATTGGCTGTTGTTGAATGACATTTAGAAGAGTAGGGAGTACATTAATTCTCGTGAGAAAAACTGTGGATTATCTTATATGACGATGTTCTTTTGCCCGATTGAATTTTTTCTAAACCCTCTGATCTGGGGCAAATCAAATAGACCTGATTTTAAGACAGTTGGATGAGACTCGCACAGACCAGGGCAGCATGGCATGAAGAGAAGGAGACCTGATGACTCAGGTCATCTAGAAAATATAGCTCTACGAAACGATACATCATCTTGTTTATTTATGGCTCCCTACATTTCCCTCTTACTACATAGGTACATCTCCGAGAAGATAATCCATTCAACAAATCCAGATATTGACTAACTCATTATAATTGGATGAGTGCACTGGCTGCTAGTACTTGCCGCTAGTAGTCACGGTACTTAACCTCCAGTTGTGCGGACAAACATGGCGTCTGGCCCAGGCGCAGGCCGGTTCTTAATTGTTTTCATCGGCCTTTCTATTGATCGTGGCACAATATTAGTGGCCAGTAATCTGAATGAATATACCCAAGTCTGGAGTACTGTGTTCACTAAAACGTAGTCTGAGCTTTGGCAGCCCTTGATTGAAATACCTTCTGAATTTAAAGTTACTCATAATGAAAATACCCAAAGTAATAGGTTAGTAAACATAGTAAACAAATAATATATAAAACAAAGTTGAAAAATACAGGGTAGAAATTTTTCAAAGATAATTTAAAAACAAACAGCTGTTCCATACATATTGACCGTATAGGTATTGCACTTATGTAAGAAACAGCAGTTTTTTTTTTAATTACTTTTAAACAAAATCTCAAAAACGGTGAAGGAAAACATCGTTAGGAAACCGGCATGTCCTAGAACTAAAAATTCGAAGACATGTGACATCTATTACCAACCCACACTGGGCCCGCGTGGTGGATTACAGCCCACTCCCTCTCATAGAGAGGAGGCCTGTGTCCCAGCAGTAGGAACAGTATAGGATGATGATGATGATAAACAAAATCTACGTGGTTAAGAATGATGTACAGAATAAAGTTGTGCGTCGGTGTCTCTTTCATCATCATCAGCATCATTTCAGCCCAAAAGACGTCCACTGCTGGACATAGGTCTCCCCAAAGTGTCGCCACATTGACATTTTGGGGGGTTTTGCCATAATCGCCACGCTTGGCAGGCGGATTGGCGATCGCAGTACGGTTGTTACAATAGCACAGAGAACGCTGCTGCCCATTCTCTGGCAAATCCCTTAGTCGCCTCTTACGACACCCACGGGAAGATAAGGGATGGTGCTATTCTTTCTATGGTCTCTTTCAACCTGTATAATAAAAACGCAAAATTAAATCATCTTACTGCATTTATGTAGTCTAATCGACACGATCTATTTCATAAAACATTCACCAGCAATTATAACGCCACTGTGGTGAATCCCAAGCGAATAGTGGCGGGAAACAATTGTACGAAGTAGGTACTTCATTAAAATAATTGTCCAATTGTCGCGGCCATTGCGACTGCTCTGATGGATAACGTGCGAATCACACCTTACCATCTTGATTTGTAACTATAACTGTGGATATGCAATTTTCAATTTACAAGTATGCGACTGACGCAAATGACTTTATATGAGTAGATAATTGTAGGTCGCAAGTCGCAACTTTTCTTTATTGTAAGAACATGGTCTGACATTTTGTTTAGCCTTACTTATTCAGGTGTAATTATTTTAAAAGAGGAGCTAAAGAAAGTTGGCCAGTGAAAAAATTATATGCACTAGAGAAAAAGTTTGGTTGTTATTGGCTCTTTATCAGCCTTAGAAAATACATTTTGAACCGGTTTTTAGGGTTCCGTACCCAAACGGTCAAACGGGACCCTATTACTGAGACTTTGCTGTCCGTCCGTCCGTCTGTCACCAAGCTGTATCTCATGAACCGTGATAGTTAGCCAGTTGAAATACAGATTATGCATTTCAGTTGCCGCTATAACAACAATACTAAAAACAGAATAAAATAAATATTTAGGTAAGGTAAAAAATAAACTTTTTTGTATAGGAGCCCCCTATACAAAAAAGTTTATTTTTTTGTATTTATAAATATTATAAATAATGGTACGGAACCCTTCGTGCGCGAGTCCGACTCGCACTTGGCCGGTTTTTGAATAACCGTAACATAACTTCACGCAGAAGTTTTAATATCATACATGTCTAATGATAAAAAGAAAACACCTAAGGGTTTCAGCTTTTATAAATGAATTAAAATTTGCTTTTCGTGACTATACAATCATAATATAACTATTATAATTCCTTGAAATTAATGATTCAGTAATATTTACTGAAACTTTATGTATTTATACATCAAAAGTATACGAAATAGTTCCACCGACAAAGACTTAAACAATTTTGTTTTATAATGAATACAAGATTATTATTTAAACATATAACATGAATTTATAAACTGTACGAAAAACTCGGAATCGAAATAGTCCAATGTTGTAATGGTCTAATTCCAGATAAATGGAATAATGTTGAGGTCATGCGGTTGGCTCTGAACCGTCGCATATCGTGACTGGTAACACGACACTGACATCTCATTTATTCCGTCTTTAATGCACGTTATCACTGGTCAAATTGAAATGTATTTTGATAGTTAAAAATTTCGTGAAAAATCTTTCAATTAATTTCAAATATTTTCTGTGACCGGACTAAATGGAAGCTGTGACAGAATCTTGTGCTTATTTTGTTCGTGTTTTCGCATTCCAATGTCTTGTGACTTTGCACTCACATTGTGGTTGGTATCAAGTGTTTATCCACTGACCTGGCCTATTTAGATGTCAACAAACGCTAATTCCCTCCTGCCGGTGACTAGGTTATAAATAAAAACGGCCACGATTAGCGTCTGTCTCATTAATCATTCATTGTATAGTGTCACACCACGTCCACGCACTCTGTGATCTCAGTACCATTCAAAAATTACACTTTCCAACTCTCTCGTGCTATAACAGAAACGCTGGAAGCTTTTAAATTGTATTTCTTTTTTTTTTCTTCACATGAAATAAGTAGGCCACTTGAATTCTCTTTCAATTCAGTTTGTCACATAAGATTAACTACATAGATCGTTATTTGTCGTATTATAATAATTACGTGCTTTCTGTGTCAACTCGTCTACCTTAACAACATCGTTCCAGTCCCCTGAGTATTCCCCACAATCAAAATACAATAGTTCATATTTATTATTGGATTGCGGAAACGTGTTTGGCTCTGTTCCATCGTGTGGTTATTGTAAAATTTCCACGGGCTCTATCAAAAACATTATGAAGGTATTACTCAAATTGCACTTCTGAACCAAATGAGTCTTCGTTTAGTAGGCATGCATCATGTTAATTTCCTTTAAAGTCACCATTAGAGCAATAATGATTTGATTTAGATGAATTTAACACAATGTCTGCTCCAGCATCTTTCGGCGAGGTGCCAACATCCATAATAACAGCACTTGCCCACAATTAGCCGAGTGGTGGATGATAAAATAATTCGCCATGTCTCAGCAATCGTTTTATGTGTAGCATTGTTTCATCATGATCTAGTGCCGCGCTCTGATCAAAGGCGGCTGCACCCGTTACAGTGGTTTCGCGAGAATGATATTAATCAAACACATTTATTGCGGTCGCATTCAAAATTAACAACCGTATATTAAATTTGAGTTCTGAGAACAGTTGGCTATCAAATATTTCCTACAATAAACCAGTTGGGCCCGCTGTTAAACTTCCCAGATTCTTGTGCCATCTGAACATTACAGCCACAATAACAGCGACGTCATATTTCTGGATTGCAGCCAATGCTTTATGGATATTTATTATGGTTAATATAATAATGTCATTTAGCTCTAATAACATGTCGTTGTTGGAAATTCGGTGCGCAGTAGAGTCAGGAATCAACCAGCACTCATTGTGGTGCGATTCGTAACGCGCTCACTGTTAAAACATATGTGGCTCTCGCTCGTGCTTCTAATACATAAAATAATTAAAATAAATAACAAAGCACCAATAAAAGAATCCAGGCGGCAAACAAGAAGACATGAAATCTCCCGCGACGTCTGTCAAATTAGCATCACAAACGAAAATAGCGTCATTCTAATTATTTTGATGACTCAACCGAAATACAATTAATCTTGCCGCTTCTGTGAACTGTCCAAGTGACGGACGGACGAAAATATCGTCGCATTTCGCGATAAATAAACTTGTGAGTCGAATATCGGATTTCGATTCCATCGGTGCTGCGTATCAAAGATTTTATACGCGTGTTGGATGCGGCCAGCGGAGCGCAATGCCGCACCCGCCACCGGCGCGCGCACGTCACTGCACAGCCTGCCAATACTACACGAAAATAATTGAACGCATTCTGTTAACAGAAACTGCACAATTCAGCCACAAAATCCACCAGATCCACAACATCTGCTCTTTAGGCTGTCAACATAATTTTAGTAACAATCTTCATTCTGACAGGATTGAATCGGAGACTTGGTGCTATCTAGTGCCCGCCGTACCACGGGCCGGAAATCAGCTGTCGTATCCCGATTCCTAGTGGGAGATCGGCCAATGCGTCTGAGTCTACGATTACATTAGATCGAGTTGGTTCCTAGAGTTCTGATTGGAAACTCGAGACGGCTTGAGTTCACCGGAACACTGTCTCGGTTAATTAGACTGCTTTGTAAGAATAGATTTGCCATCGACTTTCGAATCGTGCTCCACAATGATTCATCTCGTCTGCAATCATTACTAATCTTCTTACATTTGTTACTATTATCTTGATCGGTCGGCGTGTTTATTATATTATAATTCTCCACTCGTCTGCCAACGCGAAAACAGAAAAATATGTAGCGTAACATAAAACTGAATAATCAGATAGGAAAACAGAGAAAAATGTGAGCGTTGGATTTTCCGCCATTAAAAAGTTTAGATAAGGTGTTTAACATTACAATTTTCATGTAATCATTTTACAAAACGCGATAAAACACATCAAACACCATGTAAACGTGAGCGTAGAGCGTGAGCACAATGCTCTGATTCGTCACTGTTCGTTTCGGTCGTAATCCAATTTCAGCCTTCAACTTATTCCAATCGATATCCTTGACGAGTATAAGGGGCGTTAATGTTACTATTTTATAGCTAGTCGTCATCATGGTGATACAGCGAACAGTGCGAACAGTGGCTCATTGTGCGGCGCGTGACGATGCGTCTGCGCGCCGTCTAGCGTCGATCTGGCCGCTCGTAAATCACGCGCGCCACAAATTGGAAACCCACCGCTAAACAGCTCGCCACTATAAAAATCTCAAATAATAACTTCGGATCTAAATCTCATAAAAATATGATTTCCAGTATTTTCGAGTGGGGTTTTAATCCCGTCGTGGTTTTACGATGTTGTAAAATTTGATTAATAACAGTTGTGTGTAGGTCTACAGAGGTCGGACATTGTTGCGGTGACCCATTTACGGGGCGTGTTTGTGCCGTATTTTGGCGGTGGCGCTCCGCAGACCAAACAAGCCGCAGCATGACCCTGTAACATGACTCATTTTAATCAAGGCCTTGTTCTCTTACGTAATAAGAAACTACTTCTAGCACCCTAAAACGACTGACGCCAGAAGTAAAGTTATTTGACTGCTTGAGTTAATAACCATATAAATTATCTGTACTCACAAAATTAATCCATCTGTCACTAGGAAATATTTATGCGCTTGTATCTGTCCCTGTTCTGTGAGTTTATGTATTGACACAAGTAAAGTTAAACCTAATTTTATTACAGAGATGCATAGTAAAATAATCATTATTACTTCTAAACTTCATAAATCCAGAACAGAAAAGTGTGTTCCTGTCAATTCTCCACACTTGACGTAATTAGATGTACCTACATTGCATTAAAAATAAAACACAGCTATCGTGTGTGTGGGTGTGACAATAAGTCATTATGTATGTAGGCACAGCCGTCAATCTACGTCCGCTGTCACTTCAATTTTTCTATTCTATTTTTCTCCTATTTTCTGTTAGATTTCCACATTGTGTTGCGTCTGCGACGCGACGGCGACTTACGGATGCGACGTTATTCCACGATCCGTCACATGATTTGAACGGTATCGGATTTAGCTTACCGACTTGTTTTTTATTATTGCTTTGTCCGGTATTTTTAGATTTGATTCCGTTTTTAAATTGGATTTGGCTGTAACGAGTTTCGAAATTAGGGACGTTTTTTATGAGTTTTCCGACGACTGAATGTCATTGTTTTTATGAGTTTTCCGACGACTGTATGTCATTGTTTTTACGTAACATCAGCAACCAGACACGTGGGATTTATTTCCGGGCTATCTATAATTACAACTACTCTAATCCCAAACAAATTAATTGCCCCATCTATAAATAAATTACTTTCCAAAATTAAACATACCACTAATTCATCTCAAAATATTTACACCATTTCCTTACATTGATAGCATAAGTTGTAATGGGATGCCACAGCCGATACATCTCGTTACGAATCGAATTTATTCATCGGCATATATTTTATAGTGTTAGCCTTGGGCCCAGGCCCGCCGCGGGGGCCTATAAAATCACACGGATAAATAAGCACACGATAGGCCCGTAATTAAAAACATAACTTATTAATATCGTTTATTAACGCTCGCGGGTCGTACGCGCACTCGACTCGTCCCGTGCCTCGTTTGGACGTCTCGCACCTTCTTCCGATAAATCTACTATGTCTTCAATTTCATTATAATTGTCTTATTTATTGCATATAGCTTGCTCGTAATCGTGTTTGATATAATTTGATTTGTTTAGTGGTTAGTTTGTAAATGTTGATTTGGTTGCTGTATGGGTATGGGTGCGTTCATCGAAAATCAATGTGCAAATCGAATGACTGAATTCTACAACTAATCATAGACACTAATTGACAAGTTTAGAAGTTTGAAATTTATTGGTTTTGAGAAACATTAATGACCTGGTGGCCTGCCATGACGAGTAAGAGATGGCGCTAGACGTTTTATATGGCTCCGTCTTTTTCCCAATCTGGATTAAAATTAAAACAATGCTGCTTTATGACGTCATCGTTGGCCACCAGAAATGTTTTGAGAATGCTACATCGGATACATACATGTAATATTGAGCTTCGGGCGCTTACAATATCGTATGTCATTACACAATTATTTTGACCATTGCAACATGGGGTCGAGTAACATGTTTATACTCATTGCGTGGTACAATAATGTGTGGATTACTAAAGCTAGCCCGCCGGCATTTGCAATATTTATAAGACAGCTAGTCGCGTGATGCTCTAGAAGTCTAGATTGATATGTGGATATTTAAACGCACGCTATCTAGGTATATCTCGATATTATATTGATGACAATATGTTATTCATGAATCCCGTTGTAAGTGAGTACCTAAACTTGAATGAGGTATTAAATGCTTTCCGGCTGATTAAACGAGAGGATTTAAATAGTTAGTTTTTAGTTATTTTTTAGTATTGTAAGGGATTGGCTAGCATCATTGGCAAATTATTAGCTAGAGTAGGCTACACTTATACCTTTTAAAATTTAATAAATTTAACACTCGTTACAACCGCACAGAAAGCACAATATTCGTCTCCCAAAACAACAATAGTCGCAAAGGCGAGAAGAGAACAATAAACTGGCTGATTTATTTTAATAAAGTAATTTATGGGCCCTTACAAATTGGCCTCATGACGGCCGCCTTATCGAGTGGAGAATCGATAAAATCGTTGGCGATGTATCGATACAAGGTTATTAATGGTAAGCTTATTGTACTCGGTAATGAGATAACATTTGTTTTCTTACTACTTGTCGTTGTTGACGTGGATGTAATTGTTGTTGATTGTGTGTGATTCAGTTAAATAAATGAATAATTGTTTTAAATTGATATCAAATTCACAATTGGAATACTGGGAACTGGTAACGGTCCAAAATGGAACTGAAAACTGTACAAAACTTAAACTACAAAACTGAAAACGATCGATTAAAAAAAGTCTCAAGATCAAAAACGATTTGCACTGACAGCTGATACAGCACCAAAATGGCACTTCGAAAACGCAGTAAACCGCAGAACAGTGTGAAAACAATATTTTTTCGTCAATTGGCCGTCCCATAAAGCAATCGTATCGACGATCGCTGATAATTCATCTGGGTGGATCGTAAATCGAAACGGGGTCCATAACTCGCGCGGCTTAATTACGAATAAATAAATAAATAATTGAATGTGAGCGGCCGCGGGCCTAATCGATCGTGTTCCAAGGTGTCGGAGGTGCTAACAAGGGCCCGCCAGCATTCGAAACGTTTGCTTTGTGATCGCGTACGAGTCGACAGCGAAGCGAAAACCCCGCTACCGCACGAGATAACACAATTGGATGTAGCAATTTATTGTTATCATAATCACGTTGAGTTAATTGATTTAGCGAATATTCATCTTTTGATTAAAATAAATCATGCAGTATTCTCCGTTGTTTTTAAATTGCCAGATACTAGCACCCTCATTGAAATCCGAACACCTCACGTCGTTCTAATTCAGACACCTACTTCTCATATCTTCCATTCAGCTTTTAAGAAGGTCAGAAGTCAATTCCAACGGTCCATTGAAACGGACACCATCTAAACATAGCAGCGCGGAAGCCGCACATTGTTCTTTTCATAACGCTTTTTTCGTGTGTCGGACGATTGACGCGTATCCATTTCCTCAGACAAGAATAGTAGACGGAGAGCCGTACTATAAAATAAAGAGTATCACTCAACGACCACCGACCATCTAGATATTAGGAGATGTCGCTGATTGCCGGTCGTTAGAATCTAATTAGCCCACGGATCACTCAGCGTCGTCTATTTCAATGGTTGTGGAAAATAATGTATATTTTGATTCGGCCTTCCCACTCAGTTGTTATTCGCGAAAAATCAAACGTCTGTCGTCGCGTCAAGATGAAATGTGCAGCCTACACGAATTCGATCTGCTCATGTGACCATGCATATAACATAATACGACATTTATTATTTTATACATAAATATTTCTAATATTGGTATTTTCCTAGTGGAAATCTACGTATGTATGGCCATATGTGTGATTGTCGTCGCCTTGCCAAAATGGTTAAAGATCGATCGGGTCGATTTTTAGGTTAAGACATGCTTGCCTTGGTTGGTCCGTGGATGGGAGATCACCCATTACATACAGAGCTCCTCCGTGCTTCGAAAGGCACGTTAAGCCGCTGGTCCCGGCTGTCATTTGTAGGTGTTTGACAGTAGTTACAGGTAGTCTGTCAGAGGCCCGAAAGTCTGACAACCAGTCCTAGCGGTATCGTATTACCTAGTACTAACTTGGTTGTGGGGGTCAGGCAGATAATGTTGACAGACTTGACAAATACGTTGTCAATCAAAGTGGCTTCAAGTGGACGATTTATGATTTTATTTTCTGTATTTTAATTTGATTTCTTAAAACAATTAGTCACTTTCATTAAAATACCTGTAGTAATTAATACAACAGTGCATTATACAATTGGACATGAAAAGAGGTTTTATGCAGATTTTCATACTGAATCTGTGACGATCATCAATCGAAATTAATTTGTACAACACAGGAACTTACTTTTATGGTGGTTTGTGTTGTTAACACAATAATAATTTATTTACAAATCATACATTACTTTCCTTAACAATATTATAATATTAGCCACAACAAACACATCATTCATGTTAGTCCGTACATTAAATCCGAATAAATCGCTGTTGTTAACCGTAAGATTTTTAAATATTCTTAATTGAAAGCTAAATCCAGGTCGGTGCGAAGGTGTGCTTGATGGATGAGCAGCTAAATTACCTCCCTCCCCCTCGTACCTCGCACCGGCTTCCCCCACTAACGACCTGTTGGCCAAAAGTGATTATTTATTCTGGTGATGACAGCACTTCCGGCGTTATAACTGGTGATTAAGACGCTGCCCGATTGAAATCTAGGACTATTCTAATAGGCACAGGTGCTGAATATATTCTGAATAATAAAATATGACTTGTGGTTGAAATTAAAGATGCTGATAATATGACGAACGAGAGTGTCGTTTTCGGAGGAGCTTCTAAGAATGAGTTCGATGACAGGTTTTTGACAAGACGGATTTTTGAATATTTTGAAGTTGTGTAATTCTCAAAATTGTATTTTTATCCGGGAGATAGTTTTGTTTCATAATCATTTTTTTTTTAATGTTTTATTGCTGCCTGTCTTTAAATTATCTTTCCAAGGAGTATCGTATTACCCAGTAGTAACTGGGTTCTGGAGGTCAGATAGACAGTCGCTTCATGTAAAATACTGGTATTCAGCTGCATCCGGTTATACTGGAAGCCGAACCCAACATAGTTGGGAATAGGCTACGCTGGTGATAAGTTTGTCCAAGCATACATTGAAATCTAGCTAATAATAAAAGGTCTCAGTCTAATATTATTTTGCCATTTGAACCCAGTCATCATAAAGACAATTACGTAACTCAAATATTGACAGTATTAGTTAATATCCGCCGATCGACTAATCTAAAGGTGCCGGATACTCGTTATCTGCGTACACAGGGCAACACAGCTTGCTTACAGTCTCAAACAAATTGTCACGAGTGTACAGCACAACTTTAGTGGGCCGGTGTACACTACATATCTCATATCCGCGAAATGCAATAATGTGTGTCTTTCCCACGGATGTCCACGTTTGGGCATCGTTAACTTAAGTTAGTATTTTAATTATCTTATGATGTGATTGTTAATATTTTGTACTGGTTTTGCAACTTCTAATTGTATGCAGCTACATCACTACTGAAACTTTTGAAACTAAGTCAGCTTTTTAGTTGTCCACTACAATTAATGTCTGGCTTTTTAGTTATAGGAATAATTTACTCATAAAACATTATAAAGAATTGTTCTTTAGCTCATTATTAATTTGTACTACGAACTTAATTAAATGATAGAGCGTAACACGGGTAGGCGGCGCCGGCCCGCCCTAGATCCCCGCCCGCCCTGCGAGCTGGGCGGATCTCATAGGGGACAGCTTATTGCGTTTATAAGACTATCAATTTAATATAGGGAGTGGGACATAAAGAAGGAGGAACTTGACAACCTATACATTACACAAGTAATTAGGTAACTACTTGTAGGCATAATTGGTAAAGGGAAAGCAGAAGTCAAAACATAGCAGTGTGATTATGACAGTACACGTGGCAAAAAAAAAGTTTAAAGTGAATGAAAACAAAGAAAATAAAAATGTTAATGGTATCAAACACTACAATTTTCAAGGAAAACACACCCACAAATCCCACAATCGAACTATATCAACAAATATCAACCCACTAATACCTACTGACGGAAATAAGTACGCGACACAATATCTACACGTATCTAAATGTAATCTATTATACAGGGTGTAACGGAAAGGGTATATACATCCTTAAGGGTGTGCTATAGACCATAAAACTGAACATGTTTCTCTACAAACAAACATTATAATAACGAAAAAATTATCTGCTGCCCCATAGAAAATTTCAATACCTATTCGACCAAATGTATGGGGCAGCTGATATTTTTTTAGCTATGACGATGTTGGTCCGATGGAGAAACTTGTTCAGTTTGAGGGTCTGTAGCACACCCTTAAGTATGTATATACCCTTTGTGTTACACCCTGTATAGATACGGATAGGGTCGAGGCGGGGCGGCAGGAAGTTTCAGATATAACGCCGAGATAAGCTAAACCTATCGCCTCATCGGATTACTCCAGAAAGAATATCGATCCATCTCAGATATAGAACTCTAATTCGATTACCGTAAATGTCAAAGTTCAGGGAAACCAATTTCGTTGTATACGATATTGAAGAGGAAACGTTGCAGATGAAGATGTTGTGGCAAAAGATTTAAAGGAAGGTGCAATTTTGATGCTAAATGATTATATTGATGTAAAAGCAGCAATTAATCATCAATTAATTGTAAAGAACGGATGAGAAATTCCTAATCTTTAATCAAAATAATCAAACAAAATTGAATATCCAAATGATCATTAAAACTTTAATATCACTAAACAAACATCCATCATAACCACGCTCAAACAGTCAGCCTCACTAAAAATATTCATGAGAGAATCAATAATAATAATTGTCCTTTCTTCTCGTTTTTAAACCACTGTCGAATGTCACCCTGTTCCTTCATCCCATCTTCCATCCAAGTATGTTAATGCAGCATTGTGGCAGACACCTCATTTGTTCTATCTGCCAAGCACGGCTATTGTCAAAACTTCTTGCCCTTTGACTCCATTGTCTGTTTTTTGTCAAGCAACACCAGATTATTTTATTTCCGTTATTAGTTTGTTATTCTTATTCTTTGTTGGCTCATGTTTATCAATATTAGCTTCGATAGCTTTTTATGTTGTTTTATTGTGATATGCTAGTTTATTATTTTATGGGCGTGGACCGTTAAACTTGGTTTCAAAGATGACATTTACCACAATAGATTTATTAGACGTTTGGGATTTACGTAACGCGTGCTTCTGTTTCTCTTAAACATGACATAACGTGAATATCTTTCATGGAAACTAGGTAAATTGATCGAATCTTAATAAACCATTATACCTCTTTATAAACTCTGTTATGGGTTATTAACAATATTCTGTTGAATAAATAGTGTAGGTGTTAGTTCTAATATGCCTCGTCATCACCGGGACGCCGTTCCACATTGTAATTTAAATTGTCATTCAAATTACCATTGAGAGGAGACAGTAAACGCGGTGGCACTCGAATTCTCGACACCTTCGTCTAGACACGTTCAAACATGAAGCTTTTATAAATTCTATTATTTGGGTACAACACTCGTGAATATGGAAACATTTTGAGCATACATATTTTTGTTAATAATAAGGATAATACTGGTGCAATCAAGCTAAGGGATAATTCCTAACCCCAAGACATACCTGAAACTTTTTATAGGTTTTCTTCAAAACCAATCCAGAAACATCGTAAACAAAGATTAGCAACAGTGTATTACAACAAAAGGAGTGATACACAAATTAAGGGTTTCCATCCCGATGTTATTTTACGATAGCCCTAAGCGACAAAACGAGAGTCATAAAAGAGACGATGTAGTAAGTAGAGATGGGGAATATTTGTGGTACCTGCACAATAGCTGCCAAGTCTGTTCGGTGTGGGACTGTGAGTAAGGCCAAATATCTGCACGTATACTATTTATAGAATACAATTTTTGATTAGAAACAACACCATAATGATGTTGGTCGATGTGTAATTAACTAATTATGCATAGTCGTGGAAACAACATTGTAAGCACCAGACTCGTTTTGTCGGTCAATTTTCTCCGCACCCATAAAAAGCGCAAACATGACTACGTTAATAATAAATTACATACATCTCAGCCAGACGATACTACCATTCGGAAACAACAAATGCTAATAATTACTTTTCAGATTTTAAATGTTTGAAGGGTCGAAGCGTACTCGGCCGACCGACCCGAAACAATGCTTATTATTGATCGTCTTAGAGACTTATTGAAGAATAAATCCGAGGGGCTTCTTGAGTTACAGTGCATCGGGGTGTGCCTTTGTTGTGATATCTGGCGACTTGCTCTGGCAGGCCTTATGCATTAAGCAAACATTTTACGACCCACATTTATATCGGACGTCGTATAGCTACGCTTTCCCTAGATTTACTACTTCTCCCGCAAATAGGTGGAATACAGTAATGGTATTCGTTCGTTAACATTGTGTGCGCACGCGCAGTTTTATTACAATTACATTATGTTGGTATTGTTCGTATCTGTCGAGTGTCATAACGGCGGCCGCGTCGCCGGATAGCTCAGCTTTACGGCCCTCGATAGTTGCCACCTTCGTTTGGAGGATTCCATTGTTGCATTCATCGCAATGATCCGGCGTAGTCGCATCGTCGTCTTTCAGCCGCATCCGACATTTCCATTGTTGCAATTTTATTGCCGGTGTTACCGTGCTGGCGGAGATCGTAAACTACGCACCAGCGCTCGATACTATCGGCGCGGCGGCGCGCAGATGGCTGATGGGCCCGCGACCGCACCGCGCCGCATTATCGCGCGCCACCGCCACCGCAGCCGCGATTTTCATTCGTTTCTAATAAATTGATACGAGGGCTACGCGACGCGCCATTGGTCGACTCGCTCCCCGGACTTCGATCCTCGGACCCTGACCGTAAATCAACTTTACAACCTTTAATTACAGATATTTGCCGTCTCATGTGAGCGTACGGGATATCGGAGGGCTGTGCTCGCGAAAATATAGCATAATAATGGGTATTGACCCGTAATGGTTCGCCTGTAGGTACTATCGGCCGCCTTTGTCTTGATTGTTCGAGCGAGAGTATATTCTTTTCTGAATGATTGCCAATTACATCGAATGGCCTCCTGAATTCCACTGAGAGCGATACTTTAATCTTTCTTGGTTTTGATTTGCATTCGAATAAAATGATTTATGTGTTATTGGGGGTTTATGTTGTGACGTTTTTTTGATTCATTGGTAGTTTTAATGTTGTCAAATTTTGGAATGGGATCGTTCTTAACGCGTACAGTAATTACAAATTGAAATGACTGTAGCGAGTGCAGTCAATGTGCAGTGTGCAGTGATTGCGGCGCGCGCTGGGCCGGTGTGGTGCTCTGCGGGGCGATGGCTGCCACATTGTTGCACCGGATAGGGCCGGCCGCTGTTTTAATGTCTCTCAGACGGAATTACGCTGGATTGTTCTCAACTTTACTGCTCCCTTCATGATTGATCGTTGTATCCTCAGCCTTATGTCATTTTCGCGCCGTATCTCCTGGAATTTGTACTACAAGCAATAAATATTACATTGAGTTATGGTAATTTCACAAAATTATAGTATATGACTCTTTTACTGGCGTTGTGTATTATTAGGTCTTAACGTATGTAAAAGATCATATTATGAGTTTTAATAAATAATTATTAGCTCGTATTAGACGCGGGTTTTGTGCGTGTGTGCACGTGTTTTGTTCCGAAGTGTGGAAATTAACACTAGAATGATCGTATTTCTAAATTAAAACCTCGCTCCGAGGAGCAATAAATTCTTCCGCCCATAAACTTATAACGACTGTCTAAATAGAGGCTAGCTGTCGTTTATAGCCTTAATACTCGAATAAGAAATAAAATAAACACTATGCACTTATGTTTTTGATCCATTTTGCACACCTTTTTGATTCCAAATAATATTAGAATGACTTTTTAGAAAAATAAATGTAATTTAAATGATTAATCTCTTCTTTCTCGTCTTTTACGGCTTTCTTTGTGGTTTTTATTTCTTAATAATGGGAGGTGATTTAATTTAAAGTCTTTCGAGCAAATTGGAATTAATTTTCCATTCGGTTGGCCTATAGACTAGTATACGGAATTAGTACATAATGTTGAAGCTTCAGGAAGGTTTTCCTTACAAGTTCATCGTTCTGTTATGTTGTTAACATCTTATACGTTTCTTTCCAATACAAGTTAGCAATGAATGGGATTTTACTTTGAAAGATTTTTACATGTGAACGTATAGGTTTATGGAAATTATTCATAATTAATGTAGGTTTATTTGTCACATTAGCATTAATTTATCTACAATCGTAAATGTTTTAGTGTTGTATTGGTGGGTTTTCTATATGTTTGTCAGTAACTATGTTTATATGCGAGTAAGAATATCTGATCCTAGTTAACTACCCATTATTATTCTTATGTAGGTATATTTCATTACTGTTAACGCTATATTTTGAGTTATAATGTAATAAATTAAATAATAAATATTGTGTTCAACCACATAATGTTGTCTTTGACGTTTTATTGTAGTAAAGTCCGAATCCGAACTCACTGTGCAAGAACTCTACCTAATATCTAATTCTACTAGTGTACGAATTGTGAAACAAATTCCCTGAAGTTGATGTGCAATTAAACGCGTCTGAGCTCGACCACTTGGAGTAGTACCAACACTCACGAATAATTGAGATTGATCGAGTCGTGAATCGAGTGGGGCGGTGCAATCAAAAGCGTATCAGACCAATGGGCGGCCGCTCCGGGCTCGCGGACGCCTCTCATTGGTCCGCCGCGGGGTTGTCGGGCTCCAAGGGCCTTGATACTGCTCTCGATAAGCGGGAGGCGTCGAATGTCGATTCGATCGATTATCGCCCATGTCGCCGCGCGCCGCCGACCGCGACCGCCGCGCGCTCCTCCGCGTCACCGCTACACTTGACATTTTGATGACCCACGTCGCGTCATTAATACTTCCATGTCATCACATCATACCACTTTATCACCGTATTTATTAACCAAATCACCATTTTACACTAATAAAACGTCGCTCGGAATTTATTAACGCACCTCAACAAAATTAAATTTTCAACTTAATCTGGCTGTAAAACGGTGCGCAAATCAAAGTTGCAATCTGCAACACTTAAAAGAGATTAGTTGGCTAATCGGGCGTTATTTACAATCCTTTATCAGCACTTGGAGGCGTTCGGTTAGACGATTTACGACACTCGCGAGTTGCCAGCACAAAAGAATTAGCCTTTCTAAGCGACACCGAGTGCCAATAAATATCGGGCGAGGTGCGAATAATCGCGGGCAACACTGTAGCGGGCAACACTCGGAATTTATTCCGTACGCAGTTCCATAAAGCGTACGTTAGTCCATAAAGTGAAATTCATAATACAGATTTAGCGTAAGGTTTCGTAGGAAAAGCAATAATTTGTCACAATTGGGCACGATTAGATTGGCTCCGCTGGCGATTAGACATAGCTCGTAAATAACGCTTCGGGCGGCCGAATTGAGTGAGCCGTCAGCCGCGCTACGTTGTGTGGGCCTTTATAAATGGTACGTGTATGCAAATAGCGCGCGCGGCTCGGCGCACGCGCATCGAATCGCGCGTTTTCCGCCGCCGGCGAGCCCATGCGTTTTGTGGAAATCGTTATTGGGGTGATTGCTTTCATAAACAATAGCTTTTGTCCACGGGTTCTTGTAAGCGCTGTGTTATTTAGACGGATAACGGGAGTGTTGGCGCGCCCCGCCTGATAACGCACCCAGCGTTTATGCAATGTTGTTTAGAAGCCATTCGATGTTGGAAATCGTGCTTTATCTGTACCATGTTCAATTGCGGGTAATTTGTATTATGTATTTACGATATTCTCGTAATTCACCGTAACCACTGACCCATAAGTTTTCTTGCCTCATTTAACTGTGATTTCATCATTATTTTGTAAGTTGGTACCAACACACTACAAAGTAAGCACACTTTTCTCTGCTACTTGAACTTTCCTCTTTGTACTAAGTAACCACTTTGACAGACATCCGTCAGTTAATTTGGATTTCCATATAACAATGTTTGACTGCAGCATGTCATTAGTATTTATTTAGGCGACCTTAACACTGAGGTTTCACTTTATGGTGACCATTACACACGTCACGGCATAGAAAAGTTACACATAATCTTGCACATCAAAGCGAGGTGCACTATCAAAAGATGACCAGTATTTCTTGGACCTAGTACTCTTTAAGGTGTGAATCAGAGTATTGAAAAGTCACAGGTCATTTTAGTGTGGGTGAAATGTTGGCCGTAAAAGTCGCTATCGGGCTCAAAGCAACTTAGTAGGGTGCAATAAAGGTTGTCAACGTGGTGTGACGAGCGTGGGTGGCGAGTGCAAAGCGAATCGAGAGAGAATCGATAGTAATGATTAGTGATGCACAAATATTGATTTCTGGGATGCAAATGATGGGATATTTGCAGATGTAGGTGAAGGGGTAAAAAAGGGGGATTTAAAATCTATGACTTCAGTAGTTCGACTAATGTTTGGAAATCAGAATTTAGAACTTGTTGGTCTTTATTACAAGAGTCGGATAAAATTGAACACTTAGCAGTAACAGCCTTTGATAACATACGTCATCATCTTCCTGCCCTTGCCCCATGTTACTTGGGGTCGGCGCAACACGTTTTTTTTTTCTTCTATTCTCGTCTGTGAACCGTCACGCTACCATGTACTACATTTTCTTTCAGATCATTCCTTACATGATCCATTCATTGTTTCCTTGGTCTTCCTCTCGCTCTTCGTCCATGAACATTTATATTCATCAATGTAATTTAATCTTCGTCATTTTGGATTAGTCCTTTCTTTGCTGAAATTCTGATTTCATTTGCTGCTATGTAAAAAAAAATCTGGCGAGTTCCAAACTCTTTGGCTCTCTGGCTGTTATCATGAGTCATCTATTGTTATATTTTGTTATTGACTGCCGGTTACATGGGTCAGTTTACGTTATCTTGTTAGTATTTAGGTGCTACCGTTAGTCATAGCTGCTTGACGATCATTTTTTGTAAGCATTCGGAATTCCCGTCCATTTACTCACTGTATTGTATTTTCGTCTCTGTACTTTCCAGATTTAGGTTGGTTTTTATGTGTGCCATGATTGATAGTAATTGTTAATAAGTTTTCTGCAACGTGATGATTATTGGAATTGTTAATGGTACCTAGTGATGATCGTTCATTTATTTTTATTCTTCTGTTTTTAGTTTCTTCTTCATCTTTTAGTTCTGATTCAATTGTTGATAGTATTCATGAGCTTGATTTATTTGCTAACTAGTGTATTGATATTCTGTAAATATCGAATGTAACATTGATGACCGCATACATAAATTCAGAAGTTAACTCATTTGCTTCACAATGTTTTTTTATATGGTTTCCGAGTGATGTTTATACGATACCATGTAAGTTTCCTGCTGATACCTGTCATGATAGACAAACAGACATATTCAGCCCATCTAATAACAAAATACCAGGTATCTCACATAATACCCAGCAAGTACTCTACACCAATTCTGCGCATCATGTTGCTCCATTTACTCTTCAAACGTGGCAATTAATCTGAACGGGTGACGTTGCCACCCCTTCAGCCACCACCCCGGACACCCCGCCTCACCCCCGCTCACCCCTGGCCCAGATAACCGGGGGAATGATTAACTGCAGACAGGAAGACGGATTGACAAATAGTCGTTTAGGTATTTTGCTAATGTTTCGCTCTCATCAATAAACGATCGAGGCTGTTACATGGGAGGGCTGTTCTTGTTTCGGTTATTCGTATTTCGGCCTGAAGGGTGTTATTCATTTGGTGAAGGTCGGAAGTTGTTTAAAGGCTCGTCATCGGATTCATCAGTAGAGTCTTAGTCAATGTAACAAATTACAATGGCAAAAATATGACACCATATGACTATTCAATATTGTAAGTAGCTAAGCTATTCGCCGCCAGCTTTATCCATCTACCGACACATTTGCTAGGACCGTAATAATAATAACTACGGACTTTACCTTTAACTCGGATTTTATATGTAAAAACGAGTATACACATACGTTTATGGAACTCCCAGAAAGTTACACAATCCAAGAAAATTCATTTACTGCTACTTTGAAGTTGTAAAAGGGTAAATTCTCCAACACTTATAGTACCAATCGACACATTACCATTCAGGAGCAGCCCGTAATGCCAGCAGGCGCGAACTGAGACAGCTTGTAACTCGATATCGAGCGCGAGGTGACTGTGCAAATGTAACGAATTGTTTGCAACAATCATTTAGACAATGTTGATTGATTGCCGCTTGCCGCTGCCGACGCGTTCCTACAAGTCAAATTGAAATAACTTTCAGAAGCTCCCGTCGGAGATAAAAGTAATGAACTTGGAATCATAGGTGATGTTCCATTGTTTTCTGATATAACAGAGTTTGCTAGTGATGCCTTGAAGTATATTTGAGATAAAACTGATTAGAGATTATAAAACAATTTGGGAAGACATTGATGTGATCATGTAGTGAAGACTTAAACACTTCCTCGGTGGTAATTTGACATCCACTTCGTAGTAACAAGTGCGAATGTAACTCCGTCTTCAGTCGGCGAAGTAATGGGATATAAACACTGTTGTTTTCTTGTTCCAAACATGTAAACATCAGAAGCTGACAGTTCCACTGTCTCACAAGCGTAACTAAGTGGGTAACAGTTCCTTATTGTAAATCGGAGTGTTAGTGTTGCCGGTACGGATTCGTCACGTCATCGGGTAAGTTAACAGCCAAATTACAGTAAATCAAATAGTCGCAAACTAGCCACATAGAACAAACGGGCCTGGCTTCCGTGGCCACACGGGCTGTGCTAAATCGGGGCCACTAATGCTGCGCGCGCGCATCGTAAAAGCGCGATCTGACTCGCTCGCGCCCGTAAATCATCGATCGTGCGATGCGATGCGATTTAGCACGCTCGCCTTGTTGCCCACTTGATGAGTGTTGTCCCAGAAAGCGCTTTAAACCATGTTTTGATAGATTATTTAACCTGCAACGTTTTTATTCGCATCTCATATAAAATTGTCTCGTAAAGCGCTTTTTAGCTTGATTTCATAAGCTCTGGTAGCCGACAAGCAACGCTTTACCTCTAAAGGTTGTGGTGTTGTTGTAAGATCACATTAAGGCGTGTAATGTCGTCGTATAAAATTGTGATTAATGTCTCAAAAGGGATACAGGTGGCGATAAGTTATGGTTGTCAACGTAATCAGCTTTTCTTCTCATTTTATCGTCACTGTTAGATATGCGGTTTGAGCAGTAAAACAAATTCTATTCTTCCGCTAGCTTTATTCATTTTGTTGGAGGATCGTTGGAAGAAACCGTTAAATTGTTAGTATTAAATTCGAAATATTGCCATTAGTATTTCAGCTTTTCTTCAGCTTAATCAAGCGCTGTATCTGTTTCTATATTTCTATATAGACGTAGTTTGCTTTTACGATCTTTATGAAGTACGCAGTAAAGGGTTTTACAGCTTGCAATAGTCAGGGAATGTACTGCTCTCCTCTATTGGAAGTTACATCGTGATGAACATGTTCCCAGTGTTTGTGAAGACTCTTTTGTTACATTCGATATATTTGCTATGCCCGATTTTGAATTGCTGCTGTGGTATTTTGAGATATTTTATTGCTGACGGAAGTTTCAAGTTGATGTTCTTCCAAGGGTAGTTGAGTTATCCTTACTTCATTGCGTAGTTCGTTATGGTATTTTATGTGTAGCATTAGGATTCTCTGTGGAATTTTGTCATTACTGTACACTCTTTGTACAGTATTTTAACGATTGTTTCGTTATCCTTGATTTAATGTCCAATAATACACAACACATGTAACTTCAGCAACTAGCTTCTCTTTGATTAAATTTATCTCTCTACCAGTATGCCATCGATATTTAAGATTTAGTATGATTCTTTTTATTGTCATTCCTTCCCACTGCTGGACCTCAGGCTACTGCTGTGGTAGTGGCCCATACACCACCCATACTCCACTGCCCAGAGTGAGTTGAAAGCAGAAGTCACATGTCATCCGTACTAATCCTGAACTATCCTTTGTTACAGGAACTCCAATCAACCGGTTACCAATAATGGCGAAGTCGGTGCTAGACCTGTACGAGCTGTACAACCTGGTGATAGCCCGCGGTGGGCTGGTGGAGGTCATCAACAAGAAGTTGTGGCAGGAGATCATCAAGGGACTGCGGCTGCCATCGTCGATCACGTCTGCTGCCTTCACGTTACGCACACAGTGAGTACCTCGTACTATATGGAGTCCTAGTCGGTGCTTCTAAAGCCTATTTTCAGAATGTAGAGGTCATCATTTTATTTAATTTACAGCAAAGAGAGAATGTTTGTGTCCTAACTGTAGAAATGTCATAATACGGTTAAGTTGTAAACTATCAGTACGCTGAAGAAAGGAGTGCCAATTTGTTTAATATTAGCTTAGAGTATGATTAAAAAAATTCTAGAAACTAAAGTATACAAAGATTTACAACCAAGGAGATTGAAACTTTTTGGAGACGTGACACATTATTCTCAAAATTAAATTCTTTCGAATAGCTTTCACCGTAAAAGTGTCCAACAAATCAGTATCTTTTATCCTTCAATCTAGAACATGATCGACAAAAGTTGTATCTGTGTGGTCTGACAAGTCAGGAGCTCGCTCCATATTCGACCTGCTTTGTATCACATCCTCATTCAAATTCTCACGAGGTGGAGACAAAAGATGACCCACAATGGCACTACGTGAGCATCCGACGCGACAATATGACAACTTCATAATTAATAACCTCAGCTCATCTCAGCCGATATAATTTCCCATTTATCTCGCTAGAGTTCCTTCACCTTGTCTTTTGTCGGATGTCATAAAGGTGGTTTACGTTTACGATTCAAAATGTACGACGGTTACGCACGAACCGATGATTTCGAACGCAGCTTCTTTTATTTCGATCTGTTTCTGTATGCGTCTCGTTACGTTAATTTTCAAAGTGTGTTTGGACTTTGAAGTGATTTTGTAACTAAATGTTTCAAATGATGTCTCGTAGATTGTTGTCCTAAATAGGTATTGTGAAACTAGAAAGCTTACTATTGTTTGGTTTGTACACATAATTGCTGCATTAATGCAAATCATTTTGAAATTTATGTTAGCTAGACATCCATTTCCAAGTATCGACTCTTTTATTCACAATTTTTCTTCAACGTAATGATTTCTAGTTTTTATGCTACAAACATTAGTCATACGTTAAAATTCTATCGAGACAAAAGTATTCTAATGCCAAAGCTTACATCTAGCAACATTCATAAATTTAGACTAACCGTAATGACGAATGTCGTATATATAGATCGCTTGTGACAGTTTTAGAGGTGGCGTTTTTATGAGACGGCGGTTCTCATTGTGTTACGCATTAAATATGTGACCGCTTAATATGACATATGGGAGGTACACTCGACAATGGGGTCATATAAAATTGACACGTTACAGAATAGGCTTAGGATTGTAATGGTACGCATTATACTTGAAGGATAGACTTTTGATAATAATTGGGCTTGTAATATGATTTATAAGGTTGTCAAGCCGCGGGCGGAGAAATAAAGTTATTATTAGATTAGTTCGTTCTAAAGGATTGAATGGTGACATCTTTTGATTTATTTCCGAGTTGATAGAAATGGAGATTATTTTGGATGATAAAAGAATCGGAATGAGCTTTGACGGTGCCGCTTTGCCATCAACTCTTGTCCTTCATTCTATTTTTGTTAAAATCCCATGTATGCTGTTAATGGCTAAAAATAAATGGTTATTCCAAATATCTCCACTATAACTAAGTTTCTACTGTGAACAAGCTACAATCAGCTAGTTTGTCATATTTTTCTCAAACTACGAAAATTCGACATCAACCAAGATTAATGAACACATCAATTAATCATTCAAAATAAACATGAACCTGGCTCCTTATGAAATTTGTATGATTTCTTTCCAGATACATGAAATACCTGTACGACTACGAGTGCGAGAAGAAGAACCTATCAACAAGAAGTGAGCTGGACGCAGCTATTGAAGGCAACAAGCGTGAGGGTCGCCGGGCCTCGGGACAGTACGACGCACAAGCTGCTTTAGCTATGGTACGTATTATCAAAACAACTGGTTTGGAAGTATTTAAAGCCAAATACTGCCCGTAAGATAGATACAATATACTTTTACTAAGACACATAGAAGATGAACTACAATGTTTGTAATTCAACACAGTCCATAATAGGTACGTTTACCGACTAAACGTTTAGCAAATTCCATCAGTCCAATTTTATACATGGCAACTTGAAATTCATGCTCCCAGTTGGCAATATACTGTTCAGTTGTACAGCCTATTGTATATAAATGACTGCAGTAATTTCATGAATACTGATGTTTTTTACTTAGCCTTTTAAATTTTATAAAAGTATATGGTCTAAATCTTTATCACCCGTACGTCCATCTATCATTACCATTATCTTAGTGTTCTCTTCCTCACTGGTGACACCAGAGAGTCCATCTTTTTAAACAAATTCGTACACAAAAATATTTCTTGGAAAAAATGAGTCCAACCTTCGGTGTCTGATCATCACCACCTATCGTCCCCCCACATGTTAGAAAAAGTTGTGTTGTCAAACCTTTGATGCCTGGCTATCTTCACCTATCGTTCCCTATACAAGCTTGGAACCAATTCTTGGAAAAACATTTACCTGTAGTCAAACCTCTGGTGCTTGATCATCACCACCTAACGTCCTATCTTCTTGCAGCCCCCACTAAATCGCGTGCCCGCGTCTCTCGCGCAGCTGTCGCAGCATATGCAGCCGCTGTCACTGTCGCTGGGGGGCGTAGCCCCACGCCTGCCGCCACTACCGCCGCACGCGCCGCACCTGGCACAGCACGACATCGAGTACAGGGTGCGCGAGTACATGAAGATGATACAGCAGCAGAGGGAACTTATGAGAAATGGTGAGTTTCTCTTGTTGGTGTTTGGTTTGTTTAGTAACTTAATCGTGATCTCTAAATCCTCATTGTTTTGAGCTGAAAATTAGTGTCAACAAAGCATTGTTAATGTTTGTTTCATACATATAATTTCTTATTGCAAAAACATTAGGCTTTTATCCTGTTTTGCCCCACAAGAGTGAGTTATGATATAAAAGAAAAAGAGTGAAAAAGAGGGATACAGGTAGGAATTGGATGAAGAATCTCAATAACAACGTTTCTTCTTTTCACAGGCTCCGAATCACCCCCCAGCAACGGCCAAGCTCCAATAATGTCACCTCGTGACGCCGCCCTCAGTGCCATCGACGTCTCCCGCCTCACTCTCTGGTCGCTCTACAACAATAACAACAACAACAGCCCACAACCAGACCTTGAGCCACAACGGTAAGTTGATAATTACCTACTTGAAAATGAAACTTGAAATTTTATATGGACCTAAGACAGTTCCCTAGGGTATACCCTACTTTTTGGTGGTCATAAAATGTAGATGTCGCAGAGTATTTACTTTGTGAGACTTAATGGACTGAATTATTTCCCAGAATAGGTAACGTTTAAGATTCTAGTCTGATATAATGATCTATCATAGCAGCTTGTAGGTATTATGTCAATTGAAAGCCGTTGTGAGATCAATATTCACATGGGCAATTGAAATTTGAATTAGGGTTGTATCTATCGTTACGTTTACTATAAGGTCAACCTCGGGTTGACAAATTCTGACACTCTCCTTATCCTCAGTATGGGTTACAGCGAGGCTCTGAACCTGAGCGAGAGCCCCAACTCGCTCACGAGCGGCGGCAAGCGCGAGGCGTGCCGCTCCCCCGCGCCGCCCGCCAAGCGCCGCACGCCTCGCCCCGTGTCCCGCCCCGCCTCGCCCCGCGACCACCTGCACTCGCCGCCACAGCACCGCCACAGCCGCCGGGACGCCACGTCACCGCCACAGATCAATGGTATGCCCAATACTAATGGTGTAAATGGGGCTGCCTTCAAGATTACCACC
Organism: Cerastis rubricosa; assembly: GCA_949152445.1. Lineage (NCBI taxonomy): Eukaryota > Metazoa > Arthropoda > Insecta > Lepidoptera > Noctuidae > Cerastis > Cerastis rubricosa. The sequence goes on along the minus strand of OX424535.1, from coordinate 7,600,271 downwards.
AGAGGTAAGCGTCTTCAACGTTGTTTGCTTCTATTATTTGTAACCGCAGCTTAGGTTTCTGGGCTTGGCTCTTGGCTTATTTAACGTATGGTTTCTTAGTCATGTTTTATGCTTTTGCTGCTTTCAATTTTTCTTTTTAAATCAGATCGCTTTCTACTGTGTGTTTTATTTATCTTTTAATCCGTACTTACGTCTCTTTGTCATAGTTTATTTTTTTATTAGCATCCTGCACTTCAACTCAGTCTGTTTTAGGCCCGTCTTTTATTGCTGATGCTTTTATCTAAAAAACAGATCTATACTCATATTATATACATACCTAATTTAACATTTTCTTGTCCCCCAGGAGACGCAAGCACAGGAGACCAGCAACTTGTAGTGTCAATAGAGCTGAACGGAGTAACGTATGAAGGTGTACTGTTCCCCTCAGGCAACGGTCAGAACGGACACAGACAAATGGTGTCCTAAACACACACACACACACATATTATAGCGTAATCGTTAAATGCGGCTTCAAGCATCGAGTATTTATTGAATACTGAATCCTTGGACTCGGTACAGTACAAAACATCTGGCCTCTGATAAGCTAAATAATTGATTACTTTGAAAAGGTAATCTTTATTGAAATAGACTGAAATTAACTACTGCTAACGCTCTGAGAAAAATAATGCCATCATATGTAGAATGTTGACGAATTGTCCATGTTTAGGAGTTGTGTTGAGTGAGGGAGACGCGGTCACTGTTAATCTGGGATTTATAGGGGATCATCCTGAATTCTACAACGCTACGTTAAATTACCTTAATGAATAAAAAATTTCAAGATCATCCCAGTTCCATTTCTCCCCGCTCTCCTTTTCAGAGCATAGGCAGTCAGTTTCGTCATCAGACTGTGTACTACAGTTGAGTTTATATCTTAAATTGCTTGTAAACTAATGCAAAAAAATATCTATATATATCTAGATATAAATAGAAACTTCGCTGCGAACAGCTTACGCTATGTATTGAGCCACTAACACTGGCGGAATTGTTTTTTAAACATCTTGAAATTAGTCTGATGTGAACTCAACAGCGACGAATATTTTTTTTTTATTTTTCTCTAGTGTGATTGTTTTCCCTTCATAAATAATACTCGGGACTTGAAACCGTATCTTACAAAAAAGTATTGTTTTAAAGATTGAACTCAAATTATTCGAGATAAGTACAAAATTTTCACCTTACGGATCATCCAATAAAGATATTATCTATGTACTTAGTTATTTTTAAATGTGATTAAGTTTTTTTTTGTATTTTTTCAAAGTATTTATAGTTCTCAAAAAATAAAAAATTACACTGCCTAAGAAGAACGTGAAATTATTTGTAAATAAAAAAAAAGTATAAAATAATTTCATTGCTGTTCTTTAATGGATGTTTTGTATGATAATTTTAATACATTTTTTATGATGTCATACAATAATGACAATTTGTGTAAATATAGTTTTTAGTTTATACGTTATTTATAATTTGACAGATGTGTGATGAGTGGACGTCGCGTCTGGGCTTGTGTTTGCGTGGTGACGGAACCTATTTAGATTACGTTGAGCTACGTATACTCAGCTGCAGAAGTGAGTGAGCAAATTGGAAATGCAAAGTGCTATTGAAGGAGTTAAAGTTATATGGGTACTTAATTTTGCACTTATGATTTGTTTCCTTATTACTGCGGCGGCAGCTTGTGTCTAGCTTATTATTAGTTGTACCACATTATTAATCTATTTAAAAACTCATTAAAGTGACAAGTAATTTTAAATATAATGTGTTTTTGTAAGTATTAACGCGTTACAACTACTAATGTGAGTTATGTTACATCTGTACTTAGTGAACGTAATCTAAATGTGTTTGTCGCATCTGTATATTATTGTAAATAGAGATATTGTTGTGTGGAAGTAGTGCAGCGTTTTATACACCGTGTCGTACGTTTGTGATTCTTGATTCAAAAGGTGTATATTTTAATTTTTCTATGAAGATGTCAGTATTGTACTTAGTGAGTAGGTATTTATAAATTGTGGATTGAAACTTTGTGCACTTTGGATGGAAAAGTCGATTGATTAAGTACTTACCCACTGATGATTGACAAATCATTTGTCATGGGCTTATTTCGACTTACTCGTTCATGGTGTATATTGTTTTGTAACTGTAGACGTTTATGAAAATAATGAATGTTACTAAAATTTATAAAGTACGTGGGTTTTTTACTTTTTTATTTCAACTTTGTGTCAGTTTCTATTTATTGACATTTTCAGTTGAAAAGTTGATGAATGGAAATTGTGACTTAGCTGAAAGTACCTAATTCTCGAATAGACGTTTGACGTTTTTTTTTCAAACCATTATTATTATTATTTTATTGAATAATTCAGACAAAGGTATTATATGGACGAAACATTTCAGGCTACTTAAAGTTCACAAATAGTTCGTTTAGCATCACAACATGCCATTTTATTAGTTTTAATTAAGTGTAATTTAAGCAACGTTTGTCAGAAGTGATTGAATGAGTACGTTGAGCTGGGCAGTCGAATTGTGGAGCTATGGCAGCTTGCCCTATTCATAAGTTTTCTTAAATTATAATAATCGTAGTGCAATAAGCAATATCCAAAATTACGAAAAAAAATCTCCAGTAAAATAGAAAAAATCTTATCGTAGCGTTGTTGTAAAAAATATTGAAAAAATGTTTTTTTTTGTAAATGACTGATTTAATGTTTTATAATCTTAGTTAATTTAATGTATTTAATTTTAAAGATTATTGTGTAAAATTCAATTTACTGTTAGCCGCATTATTGGAGCTAAGTAGTGGTAGATGTTAGTACATTCCTGAAGATGTACAATACTTGTTAAGAGCAACAATATATATACTGGCCTACTTATATACAGGTAGTTAGGCCAGGGGATTGCGCATTAGCGAATTTCGTATTACACCAAAAATTTTTGATGTATTCAAATAATTATACACAATTAAATAATTATGTATTACGAATTCTATATTTTATTTAATTGATTTTAACCCTACAATTGCCCAATCCTAAGACCATCCATAGTGATTGTATCCCTATGGTTAATCTCAATTGTATTATTGTCCTAGGAATCCACGAGAATCATCATAAATAGGTAGGTATTTCAAGCAAGTGACTGAGGATTAATATTTTTACAATTATAAGCAGATTTAAAAGCAATTACCTATTACATTTCTATGACTATTACTGAAACATAGTTGGCGAAATGTGGGTGTACTGTGTGGGTAGATAATCTGCCGCACTCTGCGAATCCCCACTTGAAGTACAGGCGTAATGTTATCATATTCAGCACCCCTGATTTCAATATTCAGCACCCCTATCCCCATTGACTGTCACGCTAACAATCACAAAGAAAAAGTAAGATCTTGATACAAATATAATCTATAGTTTCATACGTTTGAAAGATACAGGCGCGACATCAGTCAAAGTATTTAGCGTATCGTATAAAATGTTATAATATTAGTAACTTAATGTCTTAACAAGTTGCTTTTAACAAATTCAAATATTTACTAACCCTAAAATAGCTAGTTATTTTCGTTACTAAGCATAACGCCATCTATGTTGTAGCAATGAAACTATAAATAATAGTACTAGTAGTGACATCTGTTTTAACCTTCCTATACGAGAACGCAACGGTTAGTCGTTGATTCTGCATTGAGTTGGCAACAGAACGGTAGAGCTGTCACCGTTCGAGGTGTTAGTAGTTTCCATTAATAAAAATTAGATGGCGTTGCAAGTCAGATCCAAACTATGTTTGAGGCACAATAAAATCGAGTTATTATAACCAAGTAGATAGACAAATAATTTATACACCAGTAAAATACAAAATCATTATTATTATTCAAATTATTATATTATATTATTAAAAAAAATACCGACCTCCAAAAAACACAAAAGAGCCGAAAATAACTTTACTTCCAGTCGTTGGTGACTTTCTTTAACGATGGACGCTTTATCATTAGTCTTTTCTACGACTCCATAAGAAACTGCTTCTGCCGACTGCTGAGTTCTGGAGTACCAGGAGAAACAGAGAAGAGCTATTATGTTACATTTAGAATTTATAAGTTTGTAGACCAGGGTAGAAGAAGCCTTTAAATATAATAAAAAGGGAAAAAAATAATAGTAGGATGAAACCCATTGGAAAAGGAGGGGAATATTATAAAAATGAAAGGAAAAATAATTTACAGGCGATCTGAGGTCGGGAAGAGGAAGCGGAAGAGCTTTAAAGGGTAAAAAAACGGTTTATCTCAATTTCGATTGATTAATATACATATTTTTACACCATCTGAAAGTAGAGATTTCCTTTCACCTTCCCAACCTCAGATCACCCGTAAATTATTTTTCATTTAATTTTTATAATATTCTCCTCCTTTTCGAATGGGTTTCATCCTACTATTATTTTCATGGTTTCAAAAATTATCGACCCTGGTCTATTGACCTACAAAAACTGCACGTCTTAAAATAACTAATATTAGAAGAATTTGTATCCAAAGTCCTATGGCAGCTACAGGATTGAATATGCTTGTTTACAAGCAACAAACAGGTGGCACGAGTGATGTGGAACAGAATGGCCCAAGAAAGGTTAGAATGGAAAAGGTTGGAGGAGGCCTTTGCCGATTGGCAGACAGATCTGCAGAAAGTCTAATTTTGTAAGAATAATGTTGTTTTTAGATTTAAGGTCTGAATAAATGGCTATATTATTATTTATTATACAAGCGAACATAAACAAAAATTATTAGAAATGATTACCCCATATTAAGGCAAGAAACAGAACACTGCATAAAATATCGTTTAACTGCAATCATAAGCTACGGCGTTTTACGAATGAATATTTTATAAACCTATCTATCATTATCTGTTGTATGGTTGCTAAAGGAACCGTTTGTGTTTCGTATTAAATAGATTTAAAAAATTATATATTTTTTATCAACATTTATTCTTTTGCTGTATGTTGGGATTGGCTTCCAGTCTAACCAAATGTAGCAGAAGTGTTCATCAGTATTTTACGTGTAACGACTGCTTATCTGACCTCTGTACCCCTTCGATTTACTTTACAATACGATATCCCTTGATATTACTGATTTTCTTGATTTTTGACAGTCGTTAAGTAAGTACTACAGTGGCCTGAAATTCTGCCAGCCAGTCTCACCAAAGGGTATGGTACCAGTACTCAGTAGTAGTGGTTTGTGAGGTCAGATAGGCAGTCATTACATATTAATGTTTCTTATGCTTTGTATTTATTATATATTTACTGTTTTCATTTTGTATGCACGTCATGTCCCTGCGACAAATAAATATTTTTTCTTTCTTCTTTCTTTACATATAAAATACTGGCTGCATCCGGTTAGACTGGAGGCAAACCCCCTATATAGGCTGTAAAGGTTAGGCAAATGATGATTACTGATTTTTCAGACTTTCGTGCTTCAGACTACCGTATCGACTGTCAAAGTACTATTGTGAAAGCTGGAGCCAACTTAACGTACATCTTGGGCATCGAAGATATTCAGAATGTAAACTATAAATATACATTCATACATACATATATCTACCTATTAACACTAGTTTCTAAATTGTTACTACCCTGGACTTTATCCGAAATAATAGTTATTTGTTATACAAGAGTGCAAAGTTGCTTTTTAACCGCGTGTTCAATTTTGATGACCGAGCAAGCGAAGGATTGAAGGATTCTAAAATTGAATCACGAGCGCAGCGAGTGATTCAAAATTAGAATCCTGAGCGTTAGCGAGGGAATCAAAAGAGCACGAGGTGAAAAATCTTTGCACTCGAGTGCAACACGTAACTTTTCATTCCACCTCAGCGAGGAAATGACTAAATGCAAAAAAAAAACGTTTACAATCACAAGATAGGTACACTTTTATTTCAGTTTAGGTATTAATTACTACATTATGACAAGTAAGTATTACAGAATAATCTTTAAATTATAACAAAATAATATTACGGTATAATTAACAATGACGTGAAAAAATGCCGCGTAAAGAACCGCGTACAAAGCAAATTGCAAAAAGAACACCAAGAAGGTTCCGAGTCTGATTTTTTAACAAATTAAAAAAAAGTTGTATGATATATTCGGCACCATAGAGGTAGCAGTAAATAGGTTTAATGTTTTTTTTTAATTCACAAACTTAGTGCACACGATGTTCTAAATTCAATTTACTTTATCCTCTAGAGAATAAAAACGGCTTTTGCACTCAGATATCGAAGAGTAAACATACTCTTTCCGAGATGGTGGGATGAAAAAGTATTTGAATTGACTTGAATATCCTTACGTCAATTTCCCATAATGCCTGCTACAATCCTACATACTCCTTGTCCTCATTCGTACATCTACCCACTGTACAATACAGAGTCCAAAAACTAGACTAGAAGACAATCCTCATTTCTGTCAAAAATATTTACAGAAGTACTTAGATACTCATTGTGAAAATTATTCGGGACAAGATACATTTTACTGACTAGAATAATCCTCTCCTCTTACTATCCTCATGTTCATTCCTAATGTTTCTAAGGTATGCAAACCAAATCAGTTCAACCGTTCAAGGCACAATTAATAAAGAGATAAGAATCTTGTGGTCCTGCCCCAAACATCTTAAGTGTCATTCCGAAAACCTAAACACAAACTTCATCTGACTTCTACCCAACCCTGAACTTGTAAACTTCCAAATTGTGTACTTCCAAGGGTCCAAAATTAACATTTGAATAGAGCTTAAGTAGTTAAGTTGACCCCTAGTGGTGGGCCTTTGAACTTGAGACCTTGGGCCCGATTATGTTAGCTTAGGACCTTTGGCGTATGGTTCAGGGAATACATACAGAATCTCATCAGCTATCTACTGTTATTATTAGAAAGAGGTTTTGATTGATAAGGATATTGGTACGATAGATTGGTTTTAAAGTTGTGTAGATAAGAAAATTATTGGAAAGTTGTGTGGTAATCCGTTATCGTGGCATGGACTTTTGATAGGAACACTATAGAAAAGACGTGTGGTAATTAATCGGTTATCTTGGCATGTGATGTGGAGGAATGAGGTAAATATCGTGAGGGAAGTTTTGGGTATGAATAGATAGCCTAAGAGTATAGGAAGACCAAAGAAACGGTAGATGGAATGTGTGAAGAATGATATGGCTAGGAAAGAGGAGACTGCTGAGCTAACCAGTAAGAAGCATGGAAGAAAAAGATATGCTGCGCCGAATCCAAATAATTTGTGATATGGGCAGGAGAATGATGAGATAGGAAAATCAAATGGTACGCAAGTTTTAGACCTTGAATCAAGTTCTACATGCTATCTTTGTTAATCCTTGCAAAGCATCCGGGCATTTGATCGGCTGCATAGTTGTATAACGGCTATAAGAGAGAGTAAATAATTAAATGTAGATCCACAACACCTTCTCCTTCATGATAAATAAAAACAAACAAATATTGGCATCACAGATTCATTTGATGATTTACCATCCGTAAAAAAAGGCTCTATATGCTATCAAAAATAAAAGCAACTTGGTGAGAGTGAAGTGGATGCAAGCACTAGTGGCCTGGTGTTAAAAAATATCCAGCCAAGTTTAAAAACAAAAATGTGAAAGGTGTCTGGCATGGCTTGTGGCGGCAACCAGTTGCCGAGTTGTGGCTGACGCCAGTCTAATGTGGAGCTCGACATCTAATCTTATCTAATGCATACCCCGGCTCGACCTGGTGCGTTTCCTGCATTGCTACTAAAGTTGTATGACGATAATTAGGAAGTTCGTTTGTGGGTCAAATTATTTTATTTTCTTTCTCACTGGAAATCTTCTGAAATCTTCACTGGATGAATAATGTATCTATTAACTTAAAAATAACATCACTCTTAAATTCCGCGATGAAAAAACAAACCAATGAAAATAGTTTGTTACTAGGTTACTGCTAACAATAATTTCTTGCTACCGTCTATATTTAGACGCTTTGAAGGTATTCCCCCAAGCTCTGTAGTATCCCCAAGGAGAAAATGGAAATTAGCTAAAGTAATAAATCAACCATAACAATAAATATTCAAGAAGGAATCGCGACCCAATCGCGTGAGCTCTTCTCCTCTTCTTCTTTTTTCTCTTTTTGTTCCGTCCCATTTGTACTTTTAATATTTTTGTTTCTTGCGTTGTACTTATCTTTATTGTTTTATTTTTGTTAATTTTGTATGCACGTCATGTCCCTGCGACAAATAATTTTTTTTCTTTCTTTTTATCTCTTTCAAATTAGAGCTTCGTTTTCATATCTTTCACCTTATGCATTTGGGGATTTCCAAAACATCCAAAAAAGTACCCACCGAGTTAAACTCTACTCTACTCCCATTCATAGTGTGATGTCCCACATTTGGGCTATTGTTATTAAGAGCCCACATTGTCCCACCAGGACAAAGGCCTCTCGAGGTGACGATGTTCACAGTCCTATGATTCATATATGTGGGCTGTTCTGATTGTTAAACTACCGTATCTGATTTGCTAGTGTAGCTAACTACACTAAAAAACTAGCCTAAGCTAGTTTAATGCTTAACTACCTACATATTATCACAGAATCCATACTATAATAAAGAAAAGAAAGAAAAAAGAAAGAAAACATATTAATACGCGCTAGTTCAAAGTTAGGCTGGACAAGTCTGTCGCATGTCAGACGATCAATCTAATGTGTACCTTCACATTGCAGGCGACATAGTGACGCCCAGCCAGAGATGAGCAGAATGAACTGGACTCTTTTCATAAAGACTCGTCCAAAATAGCCCGTGAATTTAGATTTTGATGGACAAAAAGAGGGAGTATTCCCGTTTGAGCACCAATTTTTAGAGCACCTATACCTTAAGCACCAAAGGTATTCCCATTTGAGCACCAACCATTTTAATAGCTTGGTGCTCAATGGGGAACAATAAAAAATATTCAACTTTAATCCCTTTTGAGCACGTACGGCTCCCCTAGAGACTATAGTATGGAAATCTATAGAGTCCAAGTATTTGTTACACGATAACTGAAGGTCGAATTATTCGTCAGCCTGGAAGGTAAAATTAATTGAGTGAAAAGATTTTATTCCAGTTTGGTAGTGTTGTTGTTTGGGAAACATTCCGGTCTCCCCCCCAGTTTGGAATGCGCGACATCGCGGTGTGGTGCTATCTGTAGGTAAGTACTGAGTAGATATTGGCTTATATTGACACTCACCACTTTAATATGTTACTCTGAACTTATCCGGCGTTTGTGACAGCAATAATTCCATGGTTCAGCCATAATAAGTTATATACATAAAAGCGAAATACTCTCCCAGAACCTCGATTATTATGGATTAGATAGCAAGCTTTTGGAGTACCGTACCTATACATTGCGATGATGAACATGAGCAATAACGTAATTTGTCGTAACGAACTCTCGGAGTAACGTACATCGGAGTGACGATCATTCGAATAAAGTAATTCGTCATAGCGTACTTTCTGACTAACGTAATTCGTACTTACGACCTTTATGTATACTGTACATCGGTATTTTAAACTTCGGAGTAAAGTAATACAGTAGTAGACGTTAATCATAACAAAATTTATCAATAAGTAGACCTCACAATGAGAATATTAAGTTTGTGAACGCAACGCCAAGTTACTCAAAAAACTAATATTTCCAAGAATAGTTTTGATAAATTGGTATAATTGAGAAAATCTCACGCTCATTTCCAGGAACGTTGGCAGCTATGCAATGATAGACCGTCAAAGACCGTATCAAACGTGTGGTAGTGCCATCAATTATTCCATGTCAACACTCTGAAATCCGCGCCGTCGTCGGTGTCACGAGTTACCGCCACAGCAATTCGCATTGATTTATTGCATCATGTCCAGCGACGAATTGCGTTTGAAACTTTAAACTGATATCAGACGCTTTACTTGAATGGTTCACTCAGGTGACTGCTAATTTTTTGTTTCATTCCATGTTTACACGAAATCTTTGAAATTGTATATATCAAGGCGGGGATTCCACCATAAATGAATATCGACGCCAAATTGCCTTTCAGTCGCTAACTATGCAACTTTATTCTTCATTATTGCTAATTAAGTGGATGGGTAGTTGAAATTACACACAACACTTGACTCAAACTCCTTATGTTTATTTCTAATAAACCAGTTACAGGCACTTTAACACTTATAAACTTTCCATAGGTTGAGCCGCCCATTCACAAACATGGTTGATGTAATGTGTGTCTTTTGGATCTGTCTTTCAATGATTACAGTTCATAATAACATAACTTATTATTGCTCACTTCAAAAACTACTTTCAATTCATTAATATTTCAATTCTCTAATCGCGAGCTAGCTTGAACGGCATTTCGTCTCGCTGCGCCTGGTATGGTTCTGAGTGGGCGGAAATACGCACACACACTCAATAGTTCAGTACAGTAATTTATTACATAGTAAGTTCATTTAAACTTCAGTTAAACAATACTAACTTCACCATTAATTATTTTATTAATTAAACAATACCAATATCGACAAATGCAAAGGCGTTAAAGCTTAATTACTTTTTACAACAATTGCTTGCTTAAATTAAATATTGCCATTGTTAAAATCTAAAATGCCATTGCTAAAATCCCAGTCATCATAAAATGCTAATCTTAATTTTAACTATAGTTCTAGCTAAAGGCTTTTGTTTAATAAATTTCTCAATGATTTGTCAGAAAGACCAACTCCCATGTAAGCAGTAGTTAACACACAACCCAATAGATGGCGCTCAGTCTCTTAATAATCGATACGGACGTTTCTAGATTCTTTGTAATAATTGCACTGCCACTACACAGATGGCATGGCAAGTTCATCAATATTATCACAAATGAGAATTATGAGTTGGTTCTTTTAATTAGATTAATGCATAGTCTTACAAGGTAAACGCTCTTGCGGCGACATATATTATATGAATGAACTTTAATTTGCTTCCTTCATTTATTTTTCAATCATCGCGCAGCCAAGTGAAAGATGCCGTAGATATGTCGAAGTCGAAGGTAGGGCTTTCAAAAATCTTGGGTTTATCATAAGACAGTGTAAGGATTTTACCGATACTGGAGGTCTACTCTCTTTCTCCGAAACGCAACTTCGGCAACGAACGAAAATTAAACGTTGTTACGTTTGTGACCCTACTCTATATCATTTGCGGACGCACACAAGAAGTTCGAATTCACAGACAATTTGCGTGAACGAATGAATTGAATGTTATAGTGTAGGCTTTTTTCAATGTCTATTAGTATAAAATACGGTTTTTATTTTAACTTTAAATAAATTGGTCTTTTCCACTTTACTTTAAAATTTAACGTATGACTTGTAGTCTATTAAGCATTGCAAGCAATATTCATGCAAAAGACGTAACTATATCAATAAAATTTATATTTTTGGTGACATTGACCGAGACAATATAAAAAACCTATCATAGACATGCTATCCGACAAAATTTAAGAGTACCATTTCATGCAAACTATGGGAAGAAATGTATGACGCCAAAAATATTCGTATAATCTTTCAACTAAAATAAAAATCTGTGGTTCGGGTGTCAAATTGAAGTGACAGATGACAGATTTCTTTCCAAACAAAATACAAACAAATTTTCATTTAAATATTTTACAAAATAACCCCACGAAAACTAGTTTAACATCAAGAAATCATGTAAAGAAAAAAAAAAACCGTTACCCTTATAACAGAAAACTGGAAGAGATTGAACCAACAATGCAGAAAATTAAACCTTTGTAAATAATGTCACCGATGCATCGACACCGACGCCGAGCCAACAAGAGGCACACCTACCATCTCCGAGTCCGAGCTCGTCGCTTAGCTCCGCCTCGCAGCCGCCAGGACGCGCCACATCCGTGAGCGCTCCAGCTGCGTCAAGCTCCAGCGACGAATTTTTCACCCCGCCGTCGACCCCATCATCATTACCACCACGACGACGAAGAAGAGGACGGCCACCAGTGGGCTTGAGACCTCGAGGTCAACCAGCCCTGAACAGGGTCCCCGCTGCCAGTAGAAATGTGTCGCCCATGCGATAGACTCAGTCCATAAATGAACACCTCATACGCGCATATTATGGGGCTACTGAGGGGGGGAAGTACTAATGAAATTCAAATTTGACAAGCAGTCATCATCATCATCTTCCTGCCCTTGCCCATTCTACTTACTTCTACTCAGTGCAACACATTTTCTTCCATTCTCCCCGGGACAAGTCGGACGTCACAGCATTATTTACTCCTTTCTCTTGTATCACTCCTCACACAGTGCTTCCATTATTTTGTAAATAAATGACTTGACTTTAATACTTTTTAGTTTTTGTTACCTATATTTATACAAATAATCTGGACTGAGGACTGTCTGGTTGGTCTAGTCTAGTGGTCGCAAGCTACAACTGCTGCATGGGGTCCTGGGTTTGATTCCCAGGTTGGGCAAAGTGTTATTGGGTTTCTCCATCAGGAAATATTCAGTAGCAGCCATGGAGTCTAGATTTGTGTGCCCGCCAATGGCAAAAAGCTTGCCCCCTTTTACACGAGGCCTAAAATCTTAACTGGCGAAATGTAGGGTGTCCTATTAGGTACACCTCTGCCTAACCCTTAACTGCTACATGTTATACAAATAATCCATCTATATATGTGAAAGATTGAACCTTTGACTTTTCACTGTACTTTTTCAACTTGACATTGTATTAAAATCATACTATAATTACTTTAATGGGGATATATCTTAATTAAGCGTTTTTGATGACAAACTAACTATTATAATTACACAGTTGCGGCCTAGAACTTGGCCACTTTGGCTTTTTATGCTAATTTCAATATTTCTACACCGGCAACGGTAGTGTATGTGAAACTGTTTAATATTAAGATCCTAATGTACCATTCACTCAGAAATAAATTATTCTATTCTATTAGCAGTGAAGCAGTGGTATGAGTTTATGTTTGTATGTGGGGAGGTGTTAGGGTTTTAAGAAAATAAAAGTATTTTGTTAGTTTTAAGGTTTATATATCAGCCACCGAAGAGTTCCTCTATCCATCTCCTGGCCACATTATCACATCAGTTCCAATATACCAAATTATAGTATTGCCATCCGAAATCCATAGATATAATAATAATAATATAAATAAGTTAAAATAGACTTTGGTAGTCTATTTTAATGGATTATAATAAAAAATGAAGAGTATAATAATATTCACTTCTAAACTCATAAAACATCAACCAATAGTTTGAAGTGTTGTAGCTGATGAAAAGAAACTGCGCAAGAAGCTCTCAGCATCACACAACTCTTCTATTTTCAACTAAAACAAAATAAAAAAATATTAAAATATGTGGTGTATTGAGGGCGGTTGTAAGTTTCTGCAAAACGAGAAACGAGACAGTCTGTTGTGCCATGACCATCAATAATCTGCCCTATAGACCCTTGGTAACTACCTAAAAAATTCAAAGCTGTAAAATGATAAGTTAAATCTTACAACAGTGATATGTTTTATTGAAAAATAATAACATGAAGATACACTTCCTACCTTAACTGTGGGCATGATTCCATGACGCCTTGCCTTTGGAGCTAACAAAGGCACTAATATCTTGACACAGCTCTTCAAATAACTGCCGACTGAGTATAATTATCAACAAACTCCATGTCGGGAATTGTGCTTATTTCTAATTGATTGCGCAGCGGCGCCGGTTCCTCCTGCACTCTTTACGTTCTTCACGGTGAGCAGCCGCTGTTAAAAGAGATCTCGCAGCTTTTAAACCAAATATTTACGAAAATCCACACCAACGAAAATCAAACGTTAACACTTTTGGTGACGTAAATTTGAGGTTAAAATTCCGAAGAATGTTCTGTCAAAATTTGACGTTTCTTCCGCAATTGCGTGAATTAGAGTAGGTTTAGAAGATGTAAATGTCAAACAAACTGCGGCTGCCCGAAATTTCGGAACGAATAGAACCGTGGTAGGAAACGTTCGAAGTTTCGGCCGCAACTTCGTTTTGCGGAGAATAAGAGTAGGCCTCCTGCAGCGGTTAAAGTTTTATATAATGCACTTGTTAGAAGTCACCTTGAAACAAGTGCATTCATTTGGAATCCACATGAAACAAAATACAGTGTTGGAAAAAATGCAGAATATATTTTGTAGATTTCTGGAGGTCTACTCTCTTTCTCCGAAACGCAACTTCGGCAACGAACGAAAATTAAACGTTGTTACGTTTGTGACCCTACTCTATATCATTTGCGGACGCACACAAGAAGTTCGAATTCACAGACAATTTGCGTGAACGAATGAATTGAATGTTATAGTGTAGGCTTTTTTCAATGTCTATTAGTATAAAATACGGTTTTTATTTTAACTTTAAATAAATTGGTCTTTTCCACTTTACTTTAAAATTTAACGTATGACTTGTAGTCTATTAAGCATTGCAAGCAATATTCATGCAAAAGACGTAACTATATCAATAAAATTTATATTTTTGGTGACATTGACCGAGACAATATAAAAAACCTATCATAGACATGCTATCCGACAAAATTTAAGAGTACCATTTCATGCAAACTATGGGAAGAAATGTATGACGCCAAAAATATTCGTATAATCTTTCAACTAAAATAAAAATCTGTGGTTCGGGTGTCAAATTGAAGTGACAGATGACAGATTTCTTTCCAAACAAAATACTAACAAATTTTCATTTAAATATTTTACAAAATAACCCCACGAAAACTAGTTTAACATCAAGAAATCATGTAAAGAAAAAAAAAAACCGTTACCCTTATAACAGAAAACTGGAAGAGATTGAACCAACAATGCAGAAAATTAAACCTTTGTAAATAATGTCACCGATGCATCGACACCGACGCCGAGCCAACAAGAGGCACACCTACCATCTCCGAGTCCGAGCTCGTCGCTTAGCTCCGCCTCGCAGCCGCCAGGACGCGCCACATCCGTGAGCGCTCCAGCTGCGTCAAGCTCCAGCGACGAATTTTTCACCCCGCCGTCGACCCCATCATCATTACCACCACGACGACGAAGAAGAGGACGGCCACCAGTGGGCTTGAGACCTCGAGGTCAACCAGCCCTGAACAGGGTCCCCGCTGCCAGTAGAAATGTGTCGCCCATGCGATAGACTCAGTCCATAAATGAACACCTCATACGCGCATATTATGGGGCTACTGAGGGGGGGAAGTACTAATGAAATTCAAATTTGACAAGCAGTCATCATCATCATCTTCCTGCCCTTGCCCATTCTACTTACTTCTACTCAGTGCAACACATTTTCTTCCATTCTCCCCGGGACAAGTCGGACGTCACAGCATTATTTACTCCTTTCTCTTGTATCACTCCTCACACAGTGCTTCCATTATTTTGTAAATAAATGACTTGACTTTAATACTTTTTAGTTTTTGTTACCTATATTTATACAAATAATCTGGACTGAGGACTGTCTGGTTGGTCTAGTCTAGTGGTCGCAAGCTACAACTGCTGCATGGGGTCCTGGGTTTGATTCCCAGGTTGGGCAAAGTGTTATTGGGTTTCTCCATCAGGAAATATTCAGTAGCAGCCATGGAGTCTAGATTTGTGTGCCCGCCAATGGCAAAAAGCTTGCCCCCTTTTACACGAGGCCTAAAATCTTAACTGGCGAAATGTAGGGTGTCCTATTAGGTACACCTCTGCCTAACCCTTAACTGCTACATGTTATACAAATAATCCATCTATATATGTGAAAGATTGAACCTTTGACTTTTCACTGTACTTTTTCAACTTGACATTGTATTAAAATCATACTATAATTACTTTAATGGGGATATATCTTAATTAAGCGTTTTTGATGACAAACTAACTATTATAATTACACAGTTGCGGCCTAGAACTTGGCCACTTTGGCTTTTTATGCTAATTTCAATATTTCTACACCGGCAACGGTAGTGTATGTGAAACTGTTTAATATTAAGATCCTAATGTACCATTCACTCAGAAATAAATTATTCTATTCTATTAGCAGTGAAGCAGTGGTATGAGTTTATGTTTGTATGTGGGGAGGTGTTAGGGTTTTAAGAAAATAAAAGTATTTTGTTAGTTTTAAGGTTTATATATCAGCCACCGAAGAGTTCCTCTATCCATCTCCTGGCCACATTATCACATCAGTTCCAATATACCAAATTATAGTATTGCCATCCGAAATCCATAGATATAATAATAATAATATAAATAAGTTAAAATAGACTTTGGTAGTCTATTTTAATGGATTATAATAAAAAATGAAGAGTATAATAATATTCACTTCTAAACTCATAAAACATCAACCAATAGTTTGAAGTGTTGTAGCTGATGAAAAGAAACTGCGCAAGAAGCTCTCAGCATCACACAACTCTTCTATTTTCAACTAAAACAAAATAAAAAAATATTAAAATATGTGGTGTATTGAGGGCGGTTGTAAGTTTCTGCAAAACGAGAAACGAGACAGTCTGTTGTGCCATGACCATCAATAATCTGCCCTATAGACCCTTGGTAACTACCTAAAAAATTCAAAGCTGTAAAATGATAAGTTAAATCTTACAACAGTGATATGTTTTATTGAAAAATAATAACATGAAGATACACTTCCTACCTTAACTGTGGGCATGATTCCATGACGCCTTGCCTTTGGAGCTAACAAAGGCACTAATATCTTGACACAGCTCTTCAAATAACTGCCGACTGAGTATAATTATCAACAAACTCCATGTCGGGAATTGTGCTTATTTCTAATTGATTGCGCAGCGGCGCCGGTTCCTCCTGCACTCTTTACGTTCTTCACGGTGAGCAGCCGCTGTTAAAAGAGATCTCGCAGCTTTTAAACCAAATATTTACGAAAATCCACACCAACGAAAATCAAACGTTAACACTTTTGGTGACGTAAATTTGAGGTTAAAATTCCGAAGAATGTTCTGTCAAAATTTGACGTTTCTTCCGCAATTGCGTGAATTAGAGTAGGTTTAGAAGATGTAAATGTCAAACAAACTGCGGCTGCCCGAAATTTCGGAACGAATAGAACCGTGGTAGGAAACGTTCGAAGTTTCGGCCGCAACTTCGTTTTGCGGAGAATAAGAGTAGGCCTCCTGTACCTTAAGCAGTACGGAGTTTATCCCTTTTTTCCCCTGATGTATCCAAGTATGTTCGTCCTGGGCATGGTTGGGTACACCAGGCTGGCAGTAAGAAGAGACATGGCGTTGGACAAGTACGTGGCTCGCGTACTGCTAGGGTTGCTGCACCACCCCGAGGTGCTGGCTGCATTGCGGTTGTGCGCGCCGGATGGGTGCGTGGGAGCGCGTCGCCGCCCTGCACTGCTCGAAGTGCCAGCGGCTAGGACTAACTTACTCAAGTTTACCCCTATGTCGCGAGCCGCACGTATTATTAATATTATAACGGTATCGGAAGATATATTTGGGCAAAACCTGCCGAAATTTATTAAAGCGGCACAAATATTAATTGAAAGAGGGGTCCAACTATAAACGTTGTCATATTTAATTAATTAGGTTATAATATTTAGACTAGGTGTAATGTTAATTATTACTTTTATGTCGTTGTATACACATATATGTATGTTGTATTGTGACTTATAGCATCGCATTGGACTTGGTTGGTATGGTTTTAACGCTCACCACCGCAGCTTGCTTGGACTGCTCCACCCCGTGCTTAAATTACACTCTAGAGGTAGGGCAGCTGACAAGGCTGCGTGAAGTCGGTTTTGCAGCGATTCGTTTCTGTCACTAAATTTTGTAGCACAACATGTTGACTTTTAGTTTCTTCGAAGTATTGAAAATCGAAATGTCGTTTTTCGGACCGAGAACCCTTCGAGCATCTGATTCTTCGAACGTATGAAAATCCGAAAACTAACAAATCACATTTACGACTTTCGGTAAAATAAATTTCGTGATTTTTAATAATAGACATCAATTCTTAGGTATTATCAAATTCGGACTTTTAGCACTCGAATCATTGAAATTCGGAATAAAATATTTCGGAGTATTTGGGTGTTCCCCTTTTTACTGCGAGCGGAAGAAGAAGATTGCGTGAAAGATGCCAAATGAAAAGCAAATATGTATAAACAGAAAGTGAAGAGTCTAGTATTTCTGCAGTTTGAAATAAAAGCATCCTACACGTGTTTATGTCGGGTATGATTCATTAGTCAACTGCACTGGCTCATTTCGGACCCGCGGGATGAGTTTACTAATTCATAATTTTTCGTTTATCGACTGTTAAGTGAATGTTAAGAGGAATAAAATACTGTTTAATTATGGATAAACTCAGTAAATAACTTAACCAACAACTGCTGAAGAGGGAGATCTTTACAGCCTTTTATCTGCAGGAAATACGACATCTGGCTAATTGTGCATGATCAGCTGAGCATGAGGTACATTTGATGGCAAAATGTATCTTATTCTCAGCAGACCATTAGACCAATGAGGTAGAAAAAATATACAAAGTATCCAGAACATGTGCTAACTGCAAACTGAAAACTACATTTCATTTAACATTTAATATAGTACTCAATCTTCAGATATATAAGTTACGTTAAGCCTTATTTAAATGGTTTCTAAGATGCGTATCGTGTTCCTCGTGAACTCGGCAGTCAACAGGTTCTGAGTATCGCAAGATGATATCGCGAAGTAATAAACTGTGTAGGTATTTAAGAGCTTGAAATTCTTGAACATTTGTTAAATTACTTTACGCCCTTGTTTTAACGCCTCTTATTATATTGTTGGAGTGCTTAACTTTTAATAGTGATGAAGTTAAAACATAATCAACATCATCATTTCAGCCAAAAGACGTCCACTGCTGGCCATAGGCCTACCCCAAGTGTCGCGACATTGACCGGTCCCGTGCGACTCGCAACCAGCGGATCCCCGCAACCTTCACCAGGTCATCGGTCCACCTTCGAGGCCTTCCAACGCATCGTCTTCCGGTTCGCGTTCACCATTCCATAACTTTTCGGCCCCATCTGCCAAGCGTTCTGCGAGCAATGAGCCCTGCCCACTGCCACTTAAGTTTGGCAATTCTTCGGGCTACGTCGGTAAACTTGGTTCTCTTGCGGATATCCTCATTTCTGATTTGATAACGCAAGGAAACATCGAGTAGCCCTCTCCATTGCCCTTTGGGTGACTTTAAGCCTTCTGACGGACGTGTTCTGTATGGTGTCGGACGTAAAGAATAGCACCATCCCATATCTTCCTGTGGGTGTCGTAAGAGGCGACTAAGGGACTTGCCAGAGAATGGGCAGCAGCGTTCTCTGTGCTTTTGTAACAACTGTACTGCGATCGCCAACCCGCCTGCCAAGCGTGGCGATTATGGCAAAACCCCCCCTTATGTCAATGTGGCGTTGGGGGAGGCCTATGTCCAGCAGTGGACGTCTTTCGGCTGAAATGAATGATGAAGCCTTCTGATGAGGCCCATTGTGGGCGACCTCGTTTCGGTCCCGTATGTAATCACTTGCAACACACACTGGTCATAGACTTTCGTCTTGAAACACTGCAAAGTAAGTAAGTAAGTTGGACGAGAAGGTGCCACGCAATTTCCCGAACACTGCCCAGCCGAGTCGGATTCGACGATTTACCGCTTTCTCGAAGTTAGACCTACCCAACTGGACCGTATGTCCCAGGTAGACAGAATCGTCTGCAACTTCGAGTGTAAAGTCTCCGATCTTGGTAGGAGTGGGTGTTACATGGATATTCAACATGACTTTGGTTTTGTCCATGTTCATTTTAAGACCCACTTTTTCGGAAGCTCTACTGAGGTCATCGAACATTGTACTGAGGTCCTCCATGGTCTCAGCCATGACCACTACATCGTCGGCAAATCGAAGCTGAGAGAAGAACTCGTCATTGACGATAATGCCTAGCCCTCTCCAGTCCAGAACCTTGAAGACATCTTCCAGTGCAGCGGTTAACAGTTACGGAGATATGACGTTTGGCTGTCTCACACCTCGCTGCAGAAGGCGAAGTCTGGTCCTGAAGTGGGACAGACGTGGTGGCGTTTTTGTACAAAAACTTCAACACCTCGATTTACCGATAGTCAATTTGGCACCATTGGAGAGAATGCACATGCAGTACAGCCCAAGTCTCGATCGAATCGAAGGCTTTCTCGTAGTCCACAAACGCTAAACAGAGAGGCAGCTTGTACTCTTCGGTCTTTTGTATAACCTGTTGCAGCGAATGTATGTGGTCTACGGTGCTAAAGCCTTTTCAGAATCTTGCTTGCTGGAGACTATTCGTGATGACTCTTGAAAACTACTTGTAGACATGGCTTAGAAGTGAGATCGGCTTCAACCGGGCATTGTCGCCCTTTTTGAAGAAGAGTACTACAATACCCCTGCACCATGCCTGTGGCGTATGACGAGTATGACGGAATCAAACAGCTTCAGCAAGTTAAAACTTACTTGACGTTAATTTTCCAATGCAATACTTGTTCCTAAACTGAGAAGGAAAGAGCATGGATATTTTCTAATTGACCAACGTTGCAATTTCAGATCATATTTGATGATTCCTCTCGATTAAATTTTTGCCGTCTATGGTCTTAAATTAAATTTAAAAGTAAGATTTAAATTAAAGAAGTCACATAGTATGTATGTATGGATACTTATTAGACTATTAGAGTCTACAAAATGGAGCCTACGGTGCTACACGCTACGCCGTAGTAACAAGATCCTTTTTTCGTAGCGTCGTCGTAGCGAGCCCTATTTAGCACATTTTTTTAATGGCATGCAATAAACAGATCGTACTGAATATAGTACGATCTGTTTATTTTGATTTGAAAGTGGAAATTAGTTTTCGAAACTCTTAACATGTAAAATGTTTAGAGTATTTTCTGTAAAAAAATGCTTTACTAGTTTAATAGAATAAACTACTGTATATCCTACAGAGAACAGTGATCGACCGGCATTCCACGGATACCATTGTGCTCCAATTCAATACGAATTAGACGTAAGTTGAAATCCGACTCTATTACCAAACACACGTGTGTCTATGTAGGTAGGTCGTAACGAATGGGCGCGTTTGAATGTGCTAATAAACTCTGAAAATACACGCATTTCGCATGGCTATGTGAAATATTCGGGCACATCAGGTCGATTAAGCGTTGTTGATAGATAGATGATTCGGTTGTAGGAGATTTCGTGGGAATTGGGGATAGTCGAGATAATAATTCGCGGGATTAGTCGTAGATACTACAAAGCAATTTATACAACACAAAAAGTAATTTCAAGGTCTATGGGAGTTGTATGTGTAAAATATTTTAAGGTATTATTGTATAAATATTTAACTTTAATTAGCGTTAGAACCTATTATTTGCGTGCCCTAAAAAAGAAAAATATGGTTTGTGCCTAAATCACCACCTGTACATCTGGTAATACCTATATTTTAAGCAAATTAAAGATTCTTGATTTGTTGGAGAATAGTCTTGAAACCAGTCGAATAAATGTCATATGGAAAATTAGAATTATTTTTTTCTTTTAAAGATATGTACCTGCTCCTCCTCAACATCGCCTGATAAAAATGTTAGATGAGATTTTCGAAAATATCTTATTTTTTGTTATTCTGTAACGAGTTAAATATACGACATGTATTTGTCGCAGTTTGATGGTTTATTTCCGTTACACTTGTTCATCATGTGGGCAGAACATGGGTTTCGTGCAATGAAAACACACACTACACACGGTACACTGTTTTTATCAAACTAACAAATTACTTGAAATTACAATCCAACACCATAACACTAGGCACCATGAATCGGGTTACAGTTTCAGGACGTCTTGACTCCGCCGCGGTCAGACACAGACTGTCCTACTCGCAGCGAGCTCGAAACATCACGACTCTGTAGTAAGCGCGCTTAGGTGTGGGTAGACTGGTAAGTAGGTCGCTTGACCTTTGGCGCGCTTTCGATTCATAGTCCGTTTCCGACATATTTATGCTTCATGAGCCATATGGATCTTCGTTGTTATAAACCTTTAGTAGTAGGCTATATACACCAACAAACAGAAACAGGCTGACCTATTAACTTTACAAAAAACACACGCTATTACTACAGACATTTTGCTTCAAAAAATTATGTCAGAACGGAATATAAAAAAGATTTCAGAGTGTGTTGTCACGAAAGTCCCAAGAGGATGCCAATTACTGGCTCGAATCGGTCGGAAATCAGGAAATCGGTGTAAATTGAGCTCCAAGATTTTTGTATAAACGTACGAGATAGTAGAGTGTTGACGTTTATTTTGAGGAGGTCGTGGCTAAAAAATAACAGCCGCTCGGGTCGATCTTTAGGTTAAGCCGCTCTTGCCAAGGTTAGTTCGTGGATGGGTCACCACCCATTACATAACGAGTTTCCTCCGTGCCTCGAAAAGCATGTTAAACCGTTGATCCCGTCTGTCATTTATAGATCTTTAACAGTTGTTACAGATAGTCAGTGGCCCGAAAGTCTGCCAACGAGTCTTACTAAGGTGTATCGTATTACCTAGTACTAACTGGGTTATGGAGGTTAGATAGGCAGTCGCTCCATGGCAAATACCGATATTCAGCTGCATGCGGTTAGACTGGAAGCCGAAACCAACATAGTTGGGAAAAGGCTAGGCAGATGATTAGTGTTGGTTTTTTATTTTATAAATAAGAACTAGGTACTTACATATTTGACTAAAATATTTTTTGGCTATAATAACTTTTGCTTAAATGCGGATTGGTATGCGCGCTACCTATAGGTAAAATCAATCAATTTTAATAAATGAATGCAGCTGAATAGTATTTTAATACTGGTATTCAGCTGCATTCGGTTAGACTGGAAGCTGAACCCAAAATAGTTGGGAAAAGGCTAGGCAGATGATTACACTGTTCATCATCATCATCATTTCAGCCAAAAGACGTCCACTGCTGGACATAGGCCTCCCGCAAGTGACGCCACATTGACCGGTCCCGTGCGCCTCGCATCCAGCGGATCCCCGCAACCTTCACCAGGTCATCGGTCGCCTTCCAACGCATCGTCTTCCGGTTCGCGGTCGCCATTCGTAGGGTAAACTCAATCAATTTTAATAAATATCTTAGCTAATCTTTTCATAACATAACTTAGGTGCCCTTTTATTGGTTCCGTAGTCAACAAGGAACCCTTATAGTTTCGCCATGTCCAGACGGACATGTCTGTCTGTCTGTCCGCGGTTTAGCTCAAAAACCATTGGTACTAGAATGTTGTAATTTGGCATGAGTATACACGTTAATGACGCCAAAAAAGTGGTAAAATAAAATTTTGAAACAAACTTTTATTCAGGATACTTTACATGTACGGGAACATGTAAAGTGGGGATAATAATATGTTTTTTCGTCCTTCCCATAGAGTCGTATATTGTTTGATAGGTCTTTCAAAAATATTACGGGTTTGCGAAAACTGTTTTTTGATTAAGTAAACCGTTCGTGAGTTATCAAGCTTTAAAGTACCAATTTTCGTTACAGTCAAGTGTCCCCCCCCCTCTACCAACTAAACGGCTGTAGTTAGAAATACAAATGTCACGGCAGTAGTACCTATATATAACGAAGTTTAAAGGAAAACTATCACACTTAAGTGGGCTTTACAAGTTTACGAGTAATAGTCGACCAATTGTATTTGACTCGAAAATTTCGAACAACGCTATAGAAATGTCGATAGATAGCGCTAAGCGTCAGTTGTATCGCGCTAATATTTCATTCCTAAATAAATTTTACAAAAAAGAAAAAAAACAGTTGTTGTTGTTTGTATAGGAAGTCAAATTAGTTAGTGTAGCCATGTTTGACTTTTAGTTGGAGCATCGTACGAAACCTTACCAGAAAAAAAAGAAACTTGCCAGAGAATAGGCAGCAGCGTTCTCTGTGCCTTTGTAACAACTGTACAGCGATCACCAACCCGCCTGCCAAGCGTGGCAATTATGGCAAAACCCCCTTATGTCAATGCGGCGTTGTGGGAGGCCTATGTCCATCAGTGGACGTCTTTCGGCTGAAATGATGATGATGATGATGGTACGAAACTATCAGCCAGCGAATACGACCCGCACTTGGCTGTTATAAAAACTACGGAACCCTACACTGCGCGTGGCCCGACACGCACTTGACCGGTTTTTTCTCGAAAGGTTTGGCAGACACATTTCACCAGTTATGTTTAATTTCAATGAGTTAGAGGGTGAGCCTATTACCATAAATCGGACAAAAATCCAGGGTAGCTACTGAGAATATTTTTTTTTTTTTGTACATACTAAATCCATGACCACATCTTGAAATGTTAATCTGCACTTTGAGACAGCTCCAATAAAGTCTATCTTACTAAGTTATTATCAATGCGAAAGTTTGTATGGATGGATGTTTGCTAACGGCTGAATGGAACTGGATGAAATTTGGTACAGAGATGGATTATAGTCTGGAGCACATCGGCAACTTTTTTGTTTCTCACACATACACATCAACATTTCTACGCGAATGAAGTCCCTGGCAACCGCTAGTCTAAACTAATATTATAAAGAGGAAAGATTTGATTGTTTGTTTGCATTGAATAGGCTCCGAAACTACTGGTCGGATTTGAACAATTCTTTCAGTGTAAGATAGTCCATTTATCGAGGAAGGCTATAGGCTATATATATATCATCACGCTACGACCAAAAGGAGTGGAGCAGCAATGAAAAATGTTGCGAAAACGGGGAAAATGTGACGCAGACAAAGTTGCGCCGGACAGGTAGTATTTTAATATAGCCCCAAAAAAATATCTACTAACAAAAACATTAGGTTATTACTTTCTTTGTCTGTAATTACAATTTTACGTGAACATGGCGACTTGTCCGGCCCACGCTTAGTCAAAGTCAAAGTCAAAATGTTTATTGCGAACTAAGTGTACAATGTTGGTGTTGGTTTATGTTGGTAGGTACTTAAGACTTAGCAGCCTTTTACAAGCATTGCAATTGGGTATCATACGCCTGCCTTTATCGTGCTAAAATATCATGCATTAAATATTATTATTACTTAATTATTTCCTTTATATTAGCACAATTAAATTGAGAAAATTTTATTTATGTCAAAATAAAATGTCAATAGTTATGAATTCAATACAATTATTCAGTAATTATGTCATCATTTCAGGTAATACAAATTAAAATTATGAACGTAGGAATAAGATAGACTAATTTTATTTTGTTGTTATAGGACAGATCATCACTTTTGTACATGAGAGTAAATCGTTATTTTAAGCTAGACTCTAAATATTCTTTTACTGAGTAGAAACATTTTTGAATTAGGAATAGTTTTAGCCTTTTTTGGAATATTGTTACAGATTTTTCAGTTTTAAACGTGTTGGGCAACTTATTATATATTTTTATTGCCATATAGTATGGGCTGTCACTTAACATTTTAATTCTTGACGATGGGGCGCATAACCTCTTTTTATGGCGAGTGTTGACGTTGTGCGTATCTTCTACTTTAATGAATTTATCCATATTTTTAAAAGTAAACAAGCAAATGTCAAGTATATATACAGACGGCAGAGTTAGAATCTGATATTGAATAAAGAATGGTTTGCAGCTCTCCGTATTGTCTATTTGAGCTAGAATTCTTATACACTTCTTTTGTATTATGAATAGTTCATCTACATTTACACTATTACCCCATAGCATGATGCCATATCGCAGCCATGAGTATGCGTATGCGTAGTAAGCAGCCATAGCTGTTTGTGTGTTAGTGCTTTGTTTAATTTGAAAAAGAGCGTAAGTGAATCTCGAGAGTTTCGTTTTTATATGTTCTATGTGTGACTTCCAATTAATGTGTGTGTCAATATTAATGCCAAGTAGGCTAAATGTACTAACTTCTTCTATTTGCACGTTTCTAAATGTTGTTTTTAAATTGAGGGGTGTTTTTTATATGATCTAAATTGTATTATTTTAGTTTTATTGCTATTAATTTCTAAGTTGTGGATCTGGAGCCAAGTATTTATAGTTTGGAGGGTATCTTGTATTTGTAGACTAGGGTTATTTATATTTTTACACTTCATTAATATTGAAATATCGTCTGCAAATAGTACTGGTAAAGCGTTTTCTTTTTCTACTGTTTTGGGAAGGTCATTAATATAGATTAAAAATAGCGGGCATCCTAACACACTTCCTTGTGGGATTGAGCAAGTAATTTGTTTTTCTTGTGATCTAATAGTTTTGATCTCGTTTTTAGCATGGTCGTAATTTTCAATTTGTACTATTTGTGTCCTATTATGTAAATATGATTTGAACCACGAATAAG
Source organism: Cerastis rubricosa (assembly GCA_949152445.1). Classification (NCBI taxonomy): domain Eukaryota; kingdom Metazoa; phylum Arthropoda; class Insecta; order Lepidoptera; family Noctuidae; genus Cerastis; species Cerastis rubricosa. The sequence continues at coordinate 7,573,986 of OX424535.1, read as the reverse complement.
CTGGTCCTCGTACGCCGCAACCATATAGTTTAGTAAGTAAGATGTCATAAAGGACCTTGTCGTATGCTTTTGTCATGTCTAATAGTAGCCCAATTACGTATTGTTTGTCGTTTATATGTTGTAGCGCTTGTTGAACATATTTATAAACTGCTAATGTTGTTGATCTACATTTCCTAAATCCATTTTGTGCGTCGTCAAGAATATTAAACTTTTCCAGGAATAAATATAGCTGATTGCACATAGCCTTTTCGAATATTTTGGAAAAGGTTGGCAGCAGTGCTATGGGTCTATAATTGCTTGGGATATGCTTGTCACCTTTTTTATGCACTGGTTTTACTAAAGCTACTTTTAGTGCGTCTGGAAATTGGCCGTCTTGGAAGCTTTGATTAATTAAAAACATTAGAGGAATGGAAAGTTCTATTGCGCATTGCTTTAATAAAATTGGTGGAATGTCATCGATACCGCAGCTATGTTTATTTTTGGTTGACTTTATTATATTAACTATTTCTTTCTGGTCTACCGGGTGTACATACATTGAACAAGTAGGGGGGTTGACCACGGGTTTTCCAATGTTCGAGTTGGTTGTTTGATTTTGCCCTACCGTCGCAAAGAATTCGTTAAACCTGTTGGATACATTCAACGGACATTTTACTTCTTCATTGTCTATCTTCAGTGATATATTTTCACGTCTATTTATTTTTGTCTTCCCTGTTTTTGTGTTAATTATGTTCCACATTGTCTTTACCTTATTGTCAGATTTTTGCATTTGTTTAGTATATGTTAGTTTTTTTGTTTTTCTAATAGTCAATTTTAATATTTTACTAAATAGCTTATAGTGTTTTTTTATAACACCACTTTTGGTTTCATTTAAAATTGTTCTTAAGACTCTTTTGTGGTCGCATGATTTTTTAAGACCTTTAGTAAGCCATCCTTTTTTTGGTTTGCATTTTATTCTTATTTTTTGCAATGGTATATATTTATTTAGATTGTGTTTAATTATTGTAATAAAGGATTCGTAATTTGTGTGTACACTATTATTTTCATTTAGTATAATTTCCCAATTTACTGATTTTAGTGATGTTTTAAAACATTCGACGTTATTTTTTGTAAATAATCTTTTTTCGGTATACCAAGTTTTAGTATTGTTATTTAATAAATAGTCAACATTTAACTGAACATTTATTGCCTTATGGTCTGATAGTCCATAATCTTTGACAGTTGCTTTATTTATGAGTGGTGGGTAGTTTGTAAAAAGTAGGTCAATGCAAGTAGATGATGTCTTTGTTACTCGTGTTGGTTCGCGGATTATTTGTTGCAGGTTATATGTTTTCATAAAATTTAAGAACTCCAGAGTCTGTTTATTTTTATTGTTCACGTTTATGTTAAAGTCTCCTCCTATTATTAAGTGTTTATGTGATTTTTTTATATTTAATTTGTGTAAAACTTTTCCCAATTGTTGGAGAAATATATCAATATGACGATCTGCTCTATAAAGTCCTATTAAAGTACAGTTAAGTTTGGGTAAATCAATTGCACTAAATTCTATAACATATTCCTTTGAGTGATTTACAATGTCTATTCGTTCAGTAAAATCTAATGAGTCCTTAACAATAATACAAACTCCTCCGCCTTCGCGGGTTTTGCGACAAAAAATGGACGCTATTTTATATCCCTGGGGCAAGATTGATTGACAATAATTTTCAATAAATTCAGATAGTGAGATAAAATCAAATTCAGAATCTAAAAGTAATTGTTCTACTAATTCTACTTTATTTCCGATGCTTTGGATATTTTGGAAAACTAGTGTAAACTTAGTCAGACCTATTTTGTTTCTTTGTACTTCGTTTCGTTGATGCAATTCGATGTTAGAGAAAAAACTGAGAGCCATAATCTAGTTGTCCTTTTGTCCTCGATTGATCCTCTTGTTCGAGATCGCAGTTTTCGTTAGTCATAAGGTTTACAGCAATTATATCTTCCATTTGTCGTTTTATATCATCAAATATGGTGCGCATTCCATTGTTATTCAGTCTTCCTGTCAAATTGCTAAACATTGTACTATCATACGTAAGATGTAGGTTTGAGTCCAATAGGTATGCATGTAGATGAGTCATTATATCTAGATACAGTAAGTTGGCAAAGTTTTCTACTCTCCAGTTGAATAGATTTGAACTGCTATTAAACTTAAAGGTAGGTAGGCATAGGATAATATTTGTATTGTAAATTTCTTTTAAGGTGTTTCTAATGTCATAGATTAAACCAAAGTAGTCATTTGTTGTTATAAAGTCGTCTTCTCCAATTAATATTATGCAAAAATCTTCCTTAGTATAGTCCCCAAGCATGTTTTTTATTCCTTTGAGTAGTTGTTGGATTCCGCAGTTTGTTTTTAGGCAGTGATAGATGTTATAATTGTCTAGTTTTTCCTCCGCAATCGATAATACTTTATTAGATTTGTTGGTACTGATAATACAAATTTTATTTTGTTTAGTATGACTGTGTTGCACTGTAGTTGTGGTATATATTTCTGGTTCATTTAATGCTATTGACTTGCTTTTTTCGTCTAGATCTTGGTTTACTGGTGTTTTTAATTTGGAGGAACTACATGTCATGTCTTTACAATGTTCATTTTTCTCAAGCAACTCCTGATTAATACGCTTGAGATTAGTATTTTCCAGAGATAATGATTCTATTTTATAGTTAGCATTGTTTAAGTCTGTTGTTAATCGTTCAAGTTGTTTCTTTAATTCAATAATTTGGTTGTCTTCGTCATCAGAAATGTCAGGTAGGCTTGTTGTGGTGCCATCTATAGGCGATTCAGTTGAAGTTTTACTTTCATTATCAATACTAGTGGTGCTTGCGTCGGACTTAGTACGGTTGCGACGAAAGGTAATATTATCTAAGAAATTCATTTTAGAATTTTTTTAGAATACAAAAATAATTTCACTCTCTTGGATTTGAACCCGAAATCGCACGGAGCGGCGGAAAATTTTGTATCCTTACTGTAGCAAACTAGCCACTTGGTTGTTACGTATTAGTGTTGAAATTGTCTACTGGTTCCTTCTTCGTACAAAATTTGAATTAAAAAAGTACGTTACTGTGACACAAGGGATTTTTTTTTTCCACACTATGACATTTCACTTTTGTTTTTGTTTCGATGGTTTTATTTAATTATGGTCGTTTTATCACTGTCACTGGTCACTTTTATGTTCGTTGTTTGCCTTTATTTGTTTTTACTCACAATTTTAAGTTTTTGACAGCTTAGTTGTGAAGTTGACGATGATAGTTTTTGATATGTTTTATTATGATTTAACGCGTCACAGTTCACTCACTAATAATGTCACTAGCACTTTAGATGTTTAAGTACATTTTTAGGTAACATCGATTACAATCAGAGCACGATTTATAATTTTAAAGTATTTTTAAACACGGACTCGAAGTGATCGTGGCAGCACTAGCGCCATCTCCTCACGTCTGTCACTAAACATATCAAATCAATGTCGTCTGGCACTAAACATATCAAAGATGACTTAAACAACTACTTTTTCTTTGTTCTTTATTATCACTAAAACATTACATTTATGTCTAAAATCTCTGCTACTTGAATTAAGGTACCTAGTTTTTTTTTCTGTGTCAATTATGGTTTCCAGTATACACGAGATACAAAAAGCCACTACTTACCGGATAAATTAAAAAAATGGAACAGGATTGGATTGAATTCTGAATGAAATCTGCCAGGTAAGTTAACGGGAACAAAACAAAATGTCTAAAGTTCTCTTTACCAAATGTGGACATTGTAGGCTTTGATTTTTTTTTTGTCTGTATCATTTTTTTCTACCTTTTGTAGTAAGCGATGACTTATTGTCGGGCCTACGCTGTCCTCTCATACTTAGGTACTAACGCTGTAAAATCCAAATATTGTAGAACCAAATGATTTTAAAATAGTAGCCATAGAGTTTCTTGCCGGTTCTTTTCCATAGAAAACGACCAACCCGAACCGTGCCTCTTCCATGACGTTTTATAAGTGCCCATGTAGGCCTATGTAAAATGAAATATTTTGATTTGATTTGATTTGGAACTTAATCGTAGGTTGTGAAACAGGCCCTTAGACATCTATTTTCTGTAATTTTGCCTAGAAATTGCATTTCCGTTTAATATTTTATTGTAAAAACACACAGCAGTGTTCCTTGTAAAAATCTTTGTACGATACCACCACTACTATCTGTAATATAAAAATATAAAATTTCATGCGATAATCACGAAAAAAGTGCGATCCCACACGAAATTAAGTTCACAACTCTGCAGAAAAGAAAACACTTGTAGACCGTAGTTAGATCGAAAAAAAAGTTACCAAGTGACGTTTTCAATACATCACACACGCAAGTCATCGAAAAACTATTAGAATTAGCATATTGATGAAACAACAGTATTAAAAGTGTGTTATACTAGATGTTCGTTATGCAAACGTTCTTCGCTTGGGCGGTGGCGAGGCGATGGGCGGGCGGGGATTCGTCGCCAGTCGTCATGCACCCGCGGCCGGAGGTGCACGTCGCGTCGTTGAAGCAAGCACCCTCCGACATCGCCGACTCGTCTCAGTACCAGACCTCCCCTGCCCCCCGCGGTTAGTACTCCGCAAGGCGACAAAGGGGAACGCGGATTATCACAAAAGTACCCCGTGATTGGACGTCGTGATTGTCGAAAATTGACGTTTCACGATAACTAGAGTTGTGTGTTTAATGTGTTTTTGTGTGTTGTGTGTGAATTAGGTAAGTGGGCGTCGTTTTTTATTTTTATAATGTTAGTTATTTTGACGTGTTGTTGTAGTCAGCTGATTGTTCGGAATTAAGTTTGAAATTGACACGCTCCAGAAATTGGTGAACAGAAATTGCGAGTAAATAATTTTTCCCATTCTTGTCGTAGCTTTCGACGTTGTATCCTTAATAGGAAAAAACACAAAAATACAATAATTGGTAGCTTTTCTTATGTCTCAAGGAAAATCCGAGAGAAACGTTCGCACAGTGTAATCCCGCCAAAATTAATCCCAAGTCTTATGCCACTGTTGTTGGCGTATCCAAACAATATGTTGTATTATATTTTGTCATATTTCATGCAAAACTGTAGTAAAGTCTCTTATCTGGGTGATAATTTATAACAATGTTCTCGGAAAATATATTATAGGCTGATATCACTGTTTATGCTTGATTATATGTGTTTTTGGGATATGGAGAGGGTTGATAGAGTTTGAGTGAGAATAGTATGTTCCACAAGCCATGACTAATTTTCTTAATTGAGTCGAAGTTCGTTCTTTTTATCCGTTAAAGGAATTAATTAATACATTTCAAACATCATCAAAAGAACTCTATTGCCAAATTTCAAGCAGTACATTTACTTTCAGTGAATTAATGAATTTAAGAAGTTGAGATTCCTTATATTAAATAACACACTATATAGTGGCAATAGCTCAACAGCTATGTCATCTAACTGGCGAGCAAGCTTTTCTGAATTCGTTACCCGTCTGTTGCACTATTTTGACGTGGTCTCAGGACATCAGTGCTATCATTAGTATCTTAGTTGAGAGATATTTCCATCTAATGTGCAACCCACTTAATTAGTTATCTTTATGTTTAAGATAAAACAAAACAAATAACATAAAACATAATAAAGAGTACACATAACACAACGTTATGTGGTATGTATCTTCATATGATTTAAATAGTTAGTATGTCCATTCGCTTATTTTCAAATCATTTCTAGTTTTGGAAAAAAAATATATTTTATTTTTTGTACACAATTTAAAAACTGATGAGATTATTATTTCTTTGTACATCATTATCTACCTAGCCTTGTCCTAAATTGTTGTTGGGATCTTACAGTCCACTAACTATATGCTGCTGATTACCGACTACCAATCTGTTGAACCCGCGAGGATAGCACTTATTAGTATTTGATTTATTTGCATATTTTTCCCAAATTCAGTGATTGTAGAAAGCTCTTAGTCAAATAGTCAAGGAACGGTCTCCTAAAAACGTCTTTCTATAACTAGATCGTTTAAACGTCATACCGTAAACGTCACTCCAACATCTCCTGAGATCACTATCAATAACACTTGTAACGGGATATTTACCATGTTTATTATTTGTTTTGACAAACAGTTAACCCGTGGTCATGTCGTTCAACAGCGCTGAAATATCGGGAACTCAAAACAAATTATAGATATGGTAAATATCCCGTATATAAATCCCCGTATCCCGTATGTAAATATCCTGTACTGTATGGTGTCGGACGTACAGAATAGCACCAACCCATATCTTCCCGTGGGTGTCGTAAGAGGCGACTAAGGGACTTGCCAGAGAATGGGCAGCAGCGTTTTCTGTGCTTTTGTAAAAACCGTACTGCGATCGCCAACCCGCCTGCCAAGCGTGGCGATTATGGCAAAACCCCCCATGTTATGTCAATGTGGCGGCACTTGGGGGAGGCCTATGTCCAGCAGTGGACGTCTTTCGGCTGAAATGAAATATCCCGTTAGAAGTGTTATTAATGATCTCCTTAGAACGTCTTCCTTTAGCTGCAACTTTTTAAACGTGTAACGTAAAACGTTCTTAGCGAATGTAAAGAAAATAAACAGTTCAGTTAAAGTCCCAGTCTAAGATATCTGACGAGTCAACGTCTCGCCGGTTATCTTAAACATTCTAAGCTGTACTCGTGGAACGTGTGGAATGTTGAGCACATAACTATTAAGAGATATCTTGGCTTTAAGAGTCGGTAAGGCAGAGAGTTGAAGATTTATACATACAATACTAGCTTTTGCCATTGAGGTCGGGAGTTATCCATGGAGAATGACAATTAATTACTTACAGGATAAGAGAGAAACGGAGGAGCTCGTGGCTAAATAATAACAGCCGCCCAGGTCGATCTTTAAGGTTAAGCCGTGCTTGCTGAGGTTGGTCTGTGGATGGGTGACCATAATTACATATCGAGTTTCCTCCGTGGTCCGTTGGTCCCGGCTGTCATTTGTAGATCTTTGACAGTCGTTGCGAGTAGTCAGAAGCTAAAAGTCTGGCATCCAGACTTACCAAGGGGTATCGTATTACCCAGTTACTGGGTTGTGGAGGTCAGATTGGCAGTCGCTTCATGTAAAATACTGGTACCTACTCAGCTGCATCCAGTTAGACTGGAAGCCGACCCCAAGATAGTTTGGGAAAAGGCTAGGCAGATGATGATAAGAGAGAAACGGTCAAAAATCAAAATAATTTATTTCAAGTAGGCCAGTTACAGGTACTTCGAACCTCAAACAACAACAGGTTGTCGAACAACAATAAAAAAGAAGCTGCAGTCCCAGTCACAAGACATAATAACTGTGAAAGTACTGTAGTTGCCCATTCCAAAGCGTAGATCTCTATGGAGAAGAATGTGCAAGAAACTCCATCGATACTCTTTTAAATATGAATCTTTAGATTAAAGATAAAATACAGAAGGGTACTTACTTTAGCGTTTATAATAGTTTGATCATCATCATCATCATCATTTCAGCCCAAAAGACGTCCACTGCTGGACATAGGCCTCCCACAAGTGTCACATTGACATTTTGGGGGGTTTTGCCATAATCGCCACGCTTGGCAGGCGGGTTGGCGATCGCAGTACGGTTGTTACAAAAGCACAGAGAACGCTGCTGCCCATTCTCTGGCAAGTCCCTTAGTCGCCTCTTACGACACCCACGGGAAGATATGGGATAGTGCTATTCTTAACGTCCGACACCATACAGAACTATAATAGTTTAGTCTTAGAATAATAAAGCTTGCTTGGTGTGGAGATTCCCTTGCGGATTTGTGTTTCCTTATCAAAGCTAAGCCATTATAAACCTTCGTGCATTTATTAGTACTTTGTTTATTCGTTGTAAACAGGATAATAGGCTAAAATTGTACTTTGGCCATGACTCCTCGATTCTTTCTAAGACTAAAAACAAACTGTTGTCACCTGAAAAAGTTAGACAATTTTGAGAAATTGGTAACGGTAGTTTTGGTTTTTCCCCACTAGTTCTACTAAATAGTTCTACAGTAGAACTAGTAGAAATATTTTAGTCTTTGGCAACAAAATGTTTCTTGGGGTAGTCATACTGCCATCACTAATCGATTTAAATCGTTACTCAAACCCTTATAGGTCTAAACCTTTTAAAGTCTAAGCACTTAAATTCATTCTTGACAAGCAAGTTATTCCAACGTTTTTAACTGAAGAGCTAAAGCCACTTAAAACCGTTTTAGATTAAAAGATTTTGTTTTGCAGAAAGAAAAGAAGCGGTGGGGAATAAAACCGCTTTTCAGTGTTTTTCTTTGAGTGGATGCAGTTAGAGTCAACAAGCGGGTGTTTAGTTTTCGTTTTCTTGCTTCGGACTGTGTAACTAATCAACTTTATTTGAACGTTTTCGTATTTAACTGAAAATAGATAAATGGAAATCTCTTGTAAATCATTTAGTATTTCTACAGCGGTTGTTCATTGGGTTTCACATAGGAAACGTTGCGACATTGATTTATTAATGACTAGGGTATTATTAGACCTATTTATTTGAAACTAATTCGTCTGGAACCAGGCTTTAACATTTTAAAATAATTTTCAGGACATGTTTATTTTATTTATAAAAACCTTACATAAAACACGACTTACCACTGTGCCTAAATAGACACTTTTTGTTAACATACTTTTCAAATAAAATATAACTAACTATTATATCTTAATACGACACTAACGCGCGTGAAAACTCTTTGTTATTTATTTACTGATGATGATAGTACCTACTACAATCATCGCGAATCATATTTAGCTTACTGCCAAAAAGATCTTGATGACCGCCCCAAACGTTTGACTCATGTCAATGTTCATTAATCCGATGTACCCCGTTCCTTTTGTAGCATTGTTCAGCGAACCTAACAAAAGAAATATAATATACTTCATAAAATTCCATTATCGAGGTCGTCAACCCTTTCATTGTTGGCAAAAGATTTTTTAAATCAATTTCCATCGGGGCGATCGGGAGTATAAGAAAAACTGCGTAGCTGTATTTTCGTGTCGAATATTTGGAGGTTGTGTTGACACGTTCAGAAACCTTTTACTGTTTAGTAATACCGTGAATGATGGGGCTTTTTATACGGATTTAAAAGGAAACAATGAAATAAAATGGAGGAAAACAAAATTTTGTTCTTTATCATTGAGTTTTTTTTTTATAAAGGTTTATTGTTGTTACGTGTTCTTTAAAAGGTTAGAAGCTTTTACATTCTCAACATATAGCTCGCAATTTCTTAGACTTTTTGGTTATGTTTTATTATCTTAGGCAACAGTTGCTCTTAAAGATATGGCAAGTTACTTTGTCTTTGCTCACTTTATAATGAGGTAAGATAGTATAAGATAGTTTTATGCAACAAAATTTATCAAATTGGAAACGACATTTTCTATTATGGAACAAGGTGTCTTTACGAAAATTCAAGGCATTTTCCTTTACACCGTCACTTTAGCAATAATGAGAATTTATTATCGCCTACGTAATAAATAAAAACTAGAAGAACATATCTAGGATAGCAAATATTCATCGGTAGCAATAAAACCCTAAAGAATTCACCTACGTCTCAACCCATATCGTAAGACATATGAAAAAGGACAGTCCAGCCGGTGACCCACACATCTATCATTGAGACTGACAAATAACTTTCAGGGGTCCCCAATGACTTTTGCCTAAAGCTGCCTTTACACAGACCTTTTTTTATGTTAGTAGAGCAATATTTTTGTTTTAGTAAAGCAATCAGTCGTATGACTCCGTAAAATACTTACAAAAAATTACATTGCTATTTATTTTGACTGTTCAACAACATTCATTGCGTTATTTAAGTTGTTGAGCAGATAAATTATCAAACATACGACGCAATGCATTACCTATTTTTAACCGACTTTCAAATAGGAGGAGGTTCTCAATTCGTCTGTTTGTATTTTTTTATTTTAATGTATGTTCACCGATTTCTCCGCCAATTGTGGACCGATTTTCAAAATTCTTTTTTTATTAAAATTCTTTGGACTGTGAATAAAAGTGTGTTAAGTGGGGTGCTGGTGTATTTCCTATTTGGTTCCTTTGCTTTTTGAATTTATTTTTAAATTGTTCGTAATCAGTCAATACGGTCCAGCTATATCTCCAGCAATAATTTATATATAAGTTGCAATGACAGTGAGTTGTTTGATATTGCCCTTGACGTACTATTCAACCATTATTGCTACAACATGAGCAATTTAAGTTGCCCGTGTAGCGTTTGCCTTAACTTTAAGAGAAAAAGACGCTCGGAATACGTTTCAATGGTACCCCAATAGTTTTCCCTGAGGTGACCGCTCTTGAGTGCTTTTCCAAACCGCCGTCCTTTTTCTGTCGGCGACAATTTTCAAGGGTGGGTCGATACTTGTGACCTACGTTTATGTAATTAGTGGTCAACTCAATCGTGGCTAGCAAAAACATTCTGGAAATCTTTTATACATTTACTGCAAAGACATAATTATTGTCTTGATTTTTATAAACAAAGATTAATTATATTTTATACTAGCAGTCCCGCGCAACTTCGTCTGCGTCACATTTTCCTCGTTTTCGCAACTTTTTCATTGCTGCGCCGCTTGCATTGGTCGTAGCGTGATGATATATAGCCTATAGCCTTTCTCGATAAATGAGCTATCTAACAGTGAAAGAATTTTTCAAATCGGATTAGTAATTCCTGAGATTAGCGCGTTCAGGCAAACAAACAAACAAACTCTTCAGCTTTATTATTAGTATACTAGCTGTCCCGCGCAACTTCGTCTGCGTCACATTTTCCCCGATTTTGAAATATTTTTCATTGCTGCTCCGCTCCTGTTTGTCGTAGCGTGATGGTATATAGCCTATTTAGCCTATTATTTCGAAGACTGCAATAATTTTTCAAATCGGATCAGTAGTTCCTGAGAATAGCGCGTTCATGCAAACAAACAAACTCTTCAGCTTTATAATATTAGTATAGATATAGATGTTGTTTTTTATTATATTTTAATGACAATGGTGAGACCAAGGACGTTGCGTGTCGAGGACTATCTTTATTGAATCTGGCCAAAAGACGACGAGTTAAGCATCTTCAGTTAGCGTCCATCAAGCTCCTGTAATGTATAAACAATATTATGTCAGAAAGACACGATGTTAAGAGTCCTATTGTTTGTGGGACTACAGCACATATACAAATCAGTGCAAAATCATCCATGAATCTCCACCTGGGCCCCCTATTCACAAACGCTCGGATTCGATTTCGATTCGATAAGTCGTATGTCAATCTTGTTTTGGCATTACGAAAGCGAGCGAGACATACGACTTTCCAAATCGAAATCGAATCCGAGCGCTTGTGAATACGGGGGCTGAACAGGCTTTCCTTTCTTACTATATAGGAATGTCCTCACAAGTCCTAGGTGCCACTAGTTCCATTTCTACATTGTTAATGGCAGCCAACCAATAACTGGGTTCGGTGTACGTATTTGGTAGTCAGGTTAAGTTTTTATTTATAAACCGGAAAAGAATCGTCCGACCGTTTAAACCTCTAAGTTAAGCTATTATCAAAACCATATCAGCCAAGACTGTTCCACTGATAGGCATAGACCTCCACCTTGTTACTTCAAATCGCACCATCATCATCATCATTTCAGCCCAAAAGACGTCCACTGCTGGACATAAGCCTCCCCCAAGTTTCGCCACATTGATATTTTGGGGGGTTTTGCCATAATCGCCACGCTTGGCAAGCGGGTTGGCGATTGCGGTACGGTGGTTAAAAAAAGCACAGAGAGAGCTGCTGCCCATTCTCTGGCAAGTCCCTTTAGTCGACTTTTACGACACACACGGGAAGTTATGGGATGGTGTTATTCTGTACGTCCGACACCTTAAAGAGCATGCACCAAAAGTCGTGTAAAAAATAATGAGCCTCTCAACATAATTATCCATACCAATAAGGAAATCAAGAATGAGAAAAAAAAGACGATCGATTTTTACTCCTTGAATTTACCATTCAAATTCAAATTCATTCCATCTCTCGAACACACCTTCCAATTTTTTGAACACTCTAATGAATTTATGGGAAATCCAGTTACTAGGCAGGACGAAGTAGTTCAATTAATCCATTAGTCTTTGTTAATAAAAGGGTCTGTCTAAAATCCACGCCTTCGCTTCGCCTTTACAAATTACTCTGTTAGTTTCCTGGTATCTCTGTGAATCTCTGTGAAGATGGACAAAAATTATAGGTATTATTATAATCATACTAATACTGGGTATAGGCGTAACGTGCTTTCCGCAGCATGGAGTAAGCTCAGTGCGTGTTCGACGACGTAGTCAAGCGCGGCTTAACTTAAACATCGACCCTTGTGGCTGTTATGATTTAGTCACGAACTCGTCTTCTGAATAAGAGGGTATAAGTACAATTAACATCAGCTACTAAAATATGAAATTAATAAGAAAATACTCGGAAAAAGAAGATGTTTCTCCACTTTATTCATCGATTGCAGCCGGCAAACCTAAACAAATAGATACAGTACAAATATTGAATCGAGATCAAAAGAGTTCTCAGTATACATGCTGGGCTTTCATCAGTTTTGGATCAATTTTCTTTCAGTCTGTAACATGTTGGATGCAGGAATATCTTGGTTCTGAACAATGAAAATGATCCAAACGCATAATCGGCCCATAGGCGTTCCCACTGCTGGGACACAGGGCTCCTCTCCATAAGGGATCTGGAGGCCATACATCCAACTCACACTAGATGCGTACGAAATTTTGGTACGAGGGTCATGCCGGTTTTCTCACCATGATTTGACGGTTTTCACTCATTTGTTACGAACTGAAATGCCAATAGCCAATTCGGTTTTTGCGGTTGATGTCCGTCTGTCTCTAACGACCCTTTATACATCACCATTCATAAATGTGTTCACTAGTTACACTAGTTAGTGTTTAGAATATAACCACCAAATTAGCAGTAAGTAGATGAATGACTTTAAGTGTACGTGCTCTCGCTACCAGAGTTAGGTAAGCGTGGACCGTGGACTGGTTGACACGAAACCTTAAAGCTCACGCTACTTAATTAGAATATCATATATCTTCCTTTTGATTCAAAAATATTTATTTCAATGAGGCATATTTATATATAGTCATAGAAAGGGCACAACATCTGCTACAATGCTCTATGTACAATGCCGCGTTTTCAAGCTTATATCACAATCAAACAACTTGAAAAGAAAACAAACAAGCACACACCTATATTTTCCGTCCCCTAGACCTCTAGTACACCCACAGCAAATACTCGTTCAACGTTAAGTTATAGCCGCTCTGCTATAAGAGCTATACGTCTATAACACAAGACTTTATGACTAGAACGCACGACTATCGAGGCCACGCTAACTATTTCGTCATGCTGACGTTTCGCTGTTGACATAACACTCTCGGGACTTCCTGAATTATTACCTGAGGATATTTGAAACTTGGTGTGGAAATGTTACTACAGGTGATACTTTTTATTTGGCTACGTACTATATATTTTTGGAGAGTTTATTTTAATTTCTTATGGTTCTCTTATATTACAATCCATGTACTATTATTTTATTGTTTTATTTATGTATTCAAATATGTATGCTTTCTTGGTTTCCGTACGTTTGTTCATGGCTGACCATCTAAACCAGCGGTATGCTGTGTGTCCCCATAGGACAGCATCGTGCTGAGTGTAACCTGCTTGTCGTACTAACGACATGCAAGCTGTCAACTTTGTTCCGAACTGTTGTATTTATAAATATTTGTTATGCGTTGTTTATTGCTTTTTTTTGCATGTGTCAGTTGTCTTGATTTATTCCGTTAGACACGGTCATCATGTGGGCAGAAGATGGGTTCCGTGCTATGAAAACACACTACACGAGGTACACTGCTTTTGTCGAACTCACTTACTACTCACAAATTACTTGAAATTACAATCCAACACAATAACACTAGGCACCATGAATCGGGGAACAGTTTCGGGACGTCTTGACTCCGCCGCGGTCAGACACAGACTGTCCGCCTCACAGCGAGTTCGAAACATCACGACTCTGTAGAAGCGTGCTTAGGTGTGGGTAGACTGGTAAGTAGGTCGCGTGATGCTACCTTTGGCGCGCTTGCCGATTCATTTTCTGTCCGTACTAATGACCGGATCCTACACATGTTATGTCCCTGTGACAAATCAATATTTTTCTATTTCTTTTCGCACTGTATAATTAATTCTTAATGATTTGGTTCAGTGTCTGGTTTTGCTTTGTCTTGTGAACAGTTCAAAGACGTTTTCAATAACCATCTCCGCCAAAAAATATCCACTACTGACTGGACAAAGGCCTTCAGCTACCATGGAAATTGGCAGCATGTTTGTTGTTTTTTGTGTTGGCCTTTCAGAAACACAGTGGCTTTCAAATTTCGAAAACAGAAATGCAGCATTGAGCTGTCAATAAGATGCAGTGTTTGTTCTATGAATAAAATTATTGAGTTTGTGTTTGTAGCAAAATAAAATCTCTTTTATCATAAACACCGGTTAGTGCAGCCATATAAGTTTATTATTATATTCTACTTCTACACGACAGTTCATTATGTTTTAAATGTTATATAAACACGGCTGTTTGTTTGTTTGTCGCTCACACTCGTGACTGTGTCTGTTTTGTTATTATATTTTGTATTTGTTTTACATTCATAACACCTTTCCTTGTAGAGATTTTTAGATAACTTCCACAAAGTCGCTGCCAAATTAGCTAAAATTGTTTTTCTCTGTCATTACTTGTTCTAGTCAATTATATTAAAAACAATTTTGTATTAAGAAGGTACCTCCCTCATAAACTACATTATTTTCAGATGAGCACGCCAATAACACCAATAAATATATCCTATTTAACTTTAGCAATCAAATCTTTTCAAATATCCCGAACTTTTGAAATAAAACTTTCTGAAAAAGTTAAAAAAGTACACACATACCTGCGGGCTCTTTGAGACTTTGAATTTACTGAATGCAAAATCAACTTCTGACGAAGGTGTCAGAAAACATTAATATTTAACGAAAGTGAATGGAATAAAAACACTTTTAGTAACATAAAATAAATACAGCAGGTGAAAGACCTTCTTAGACTTTAAAGTTTAAATAGTAATAAAACCTATTTCAAATAACTTTTAGGAATATATTTTTGCAAGCTTATTTTCCTAAACGCATTTAGAAGCCAGTTACGTAAAGTAAATAGTAAAATAAAATAGTATGAGACCTAAAACGAATGTTGGCCCTTCACCTCAAAGTGCTCTTCTCTAGGTGGACTATCTACTAAACTAATATTGTAAAGCATTTTGTTTCTTTGGTTGAACGCGCTAATCTCAGGAACGATCAAGGTCCGAACGGAAAAAATCTTTAAGTTTTGGATAGCTCATTTATCGAGGAAAATTATATGTAAATAGGCTATATGTCATCACGCTAAGACCAATAGGAGCGGAGCATCAATCAATAATGTTGCAAAAACAAGGAAAATGTGTTGCAGATGAAGTTGTGCCGGTCAGCTAGTACGGGATTATACCTAAATCAATCAAATAAAAGTTATAAAACTTAGAATTGAGCAGGTTAAATGATCATAATGAGACAAACCAAGCAAATTCAAAGAAACCAAACGTTTTAAAGCATTCAAATAAACTATATCCAAAGTATTCGACGAAAAATGTGCCAAACGAAAATCCGTTCCACAAAAATCCGTGCCACCATTCAACAGGTAGTAGGTAGGGGGCATTAGTTCTAATACATTGTGTATGATAAGCGGTCTCATCATTCGTTATCACAGCGATAAATAAAGATAAGAGGGTACAGAGCACTTAGCCGAGTTATCTCTCGGGTCACAGTAGTCTTAAAATAGTTGGGCAATTTGTGACGCACGTACGGAGGATGCATTACTTACATGTTTTATTTTGGAACTGTTGGATTATGGGGCTTATAGATTGGCTTTTTTTGGCCACCGACAATCTAGACGAACGTTCGGAAGTTTTGATACGTAATCAAAAGTTGGAAAACTAAACTTTTTAGTATACTCTGTGTTTGGCTCTGCATGGTGTCGGACGTAAAGAATAGCACCATCCCATATCTTCCCGTGGGTGTCGTAAAAGGCGACTAAGGGACTTAGCAGAGAATGGGCAGCAGCGTTCTCTGTGGTTTTGTAACAACCGTACTGCGATCGCCAACCCGCCTGCCAAGCGTGGCGATTATGGCAAAACCCCCCATGTTATGTCAATGTGGCGACACTTGGGGGAAGGCCTATGTCCAGCAGTGGACGTCTTTTGGCTGAAATGAACGATGATACTCTTTGTAGATTATAAATTGGCGATCGATCCTTACACATTGCTAAAACTACATAGTTTTATTTGGCATTTACAAATTACTGGTCAAAATAAATTCGAGTTTAATAGATATGATAAGAAGAAGTTTTTTAAAGATAGACTGAAACTGGGGCTTTCTAGGTCCCATAAATACATATGTTAGCAAATGAATAAATTCTTATGATTATGATGTTGAAGTAGTTTGAAAAGGAAAGGTGTAATAGAAAATTGTGACGTAGAAGTAAATGGTGACGTAGAAGTATATTTTGAACAACATTTGGATAGGAACGTTGGCCAATATGTAATTATTAAGGATATAATGTAATTTATGTTGGGAAAAGACGAAAAACATTTGTTGATTGATTCCATCTGTTGCCAAAACCTAGTGCTTTTGGCGCGCGCCGACTGATTAAATCGACTAACAGTCAGAATATCAGAATCCAGATCAATCGGTGCGTGAACTATTATGACAGTTATGAAAGAAGTTAACATTGTAGTTAAGTTACGGCTGTTAGAGATCAAAGGGAATTAATGGGAAGAGGTTTTCAACATCTGCTGGCCTACCATGACGTCTTTAAAGCAGTATTGTTTTACTCTTATTCCAGTGAGGGAAAGAGACGGAGCTATACAGGATGTCTAGCACCATCTCTTTCCCACACTGGAAAAGGAATAAAGAATAATGTTTTAAGACGTCATGGTAGGCCACCTGAGCCTCAAGTCTGCTATTTTTATAAACATCGTCATTCCAACACGATCCCATTGTCATTTTGCTAAAAGTTCGTAATCTGCTAAATTCATAATGATCTGTCATTTGTGTGTCAAATTCTATACCATTTCTTTCAATGGAGTGTCAGTGGTTGACCATTGTGAAGTCATAATGACGCCATTATAATTAGTAGATTACAAAACTTGTCAAAATCAACAATTATGAAATCAATGATAGGCCATTCTGACACTATTGTAATAGCAGACTTGAGGCCCTGGTTAGACGTGGATATGGTCGATGGAGTAAAGTTTTGATCGCATTGTAGCCAGGATTGGGCTAAAGAAACCTGGCTGTTTCACCGTGCATTGGGTTCACGATATCGTCTAAGTCGCGGTACCTACACATTACGATGATGACGAAGAACTAGGAAGTATGGCAGAAGAAAAGTAACGAGAGACGTCGTTATCGCGGCAAACATTATATGAAATATGGCAGAATAAAGAGGAGGCGTATTCTGTACAGTCGGTGATTGCAAGCTGAAATGATGATGATGATGATGATGATGATGATGATGATGTTGATGATGTTGAAATAGACACACATACACACGCACATGACATCTTCCCTTACTTGTCCCATTCTATTTGGGGTCGGCGCAACACTTTTTCTTTTTCTATTCTCTTCTGTTCTTAGATTTTCCTCTGTCAGACATGCCGTGACGTCTGACAGAGGAGAATTTCTTTCATAGTATTCCTCAAACTCAAACTCAAAGCGTTTATTTCAATTAAACCATTACAGGCACTTTTGAAAGTCAAAAAACAAAAAACGCAAAGCTACAGTCCCAGTCACAAGGCATAATAACTTGTGAAAGTACTGTAGTTGCCCATTCCAAAGCGCAGATCTCTATGGAGAAGAATGGGCAAGAAACTCCATGGATACTCTTCATCTCATGGATTCTCTTCATTCCTCATACATTGATAGTACGGAAAGAAAAAATACCATCATTCAGCAGATCAGTAGTCACCTCTATTTCCGTCCGTAAAACCTAGAGTTTCGGTTAGATAAACCGATATTATGATTAATGTATTTTTTATCTTAAGAGCCCTGATGTTAGTGTTGTTATGACGTGTGTTCTAATGGCTGCAGTATCAAGGACCATTGGTGGCGTTTTGACGTTCTGTTTTTTGTAGTTCGCTTTTTGAGATCTGCGTTCGGTACTAACGAGCCAGCAGTTACGGAGTCTGAATTTGTTCTCGGTTTATGGCAATAGGCTTCCTCATTACATGAGAGTGGGACTTAAACATAAGTGGCGAAATGTGAGTTTACTATTAGGTGCACCTCTGCCTAATTCTCGGGGATTATAGTAGTGATGTTATGTTAAGTTGTTTTCAAAGCCCGGAGGCCGAAATCGGAGCTGACGTTACCAACTTGTTTTTTAAATACATTTCAAAGATTATCGAAAAGCGACCCTTTGTCAAAGTCATTTGAGCTCCAAAAGACCTTTCTATCTGTTTAGACTGTGACGGCTGCTGTTCCTGGAATTTCCGTTACTGTGAAACGGGCTTTAGAGCTGTCATCTAGATCTTACACTGCAACAGACGATGATTGGCGGATGATATACGAATAAAGCGATATAATTCCAAAGTACTTAAGCTAAGGGCATTGTTAAGAAGCATTCCAGTTTTTGGTGGCCTACCATGATGTCTCAAAACATTATTGTTTAACTCCTTTTCCAGTGTGGGAATGAGATGGCGCTAGACATCCTGTATAGCTCCGTCTCTTTTCCACACTGGAATAAGAATAAAACAATATTGCTTTAAGACGTCATGGTGGGCCAGTTGGACTGAATCGATGTCTTCTATTATTCAACCGCCTAGCCTTGTCCCAACAATGTTGGGGTCGGCTTCCAGTCTTACCGGATGCAGCTGATTACCAGTGTGTTTTTCCATGGAGCCTATCTGACACCCACAACCCAGTTAGTTCTGTACGATACCCCTTGGTAAGACCGGTTGTTACACTTTCGGGTTACTGCCAGTAGGTAACGACTGTCAAAAATCTACTAATGACAGTCGGTACCAAAACGGCTTAACGTGCTTTCCGTGGTACGGCGGAAAGCACGTTAAGCCGTTTTGGTACCGATTCGGTATGTAACCCATCCAGGGACCAACCTAGGCAAGATCGAGCCGAGTGGCTGTTATCTATTTATTGTTACTAAAAAATCTCAGGAGCAGCTCGGGGTTTCCAATATGGGCTCCCATAAATGGCAATATGGCTGTTCTTAATACATGCCAGTATGGGACCCAAAACTGCCATCGAGTAAATCTACCTATAACTACTCTATATTTAAAAAAAAAACCGTGACTGTGGAGATCAAGAATTTTTAGTAAAAAAGATGTTACGCAGTGAATGGAGGGTAAACGCAAGGAATTTGATTTACGCGGGGTACATAATATATTCGGAATTCCATACATACTGGATCAGATGGAGATATATCTTTCTTTATAGGGCTGTTATCTAGGATTCTAGAATCGAGAAACGTTTTGTAGTTTGTCGTTGTATCCATGTTTGATTTCAATCGGGTCACGTCAAAAATCTATTTTCTTTAAGAACGTGACGTTGTCACGTCAAAAATCTATTTTTGACGTGACAACGTCTTATAAATCGATGAACGCCAGATGCACGCACGAAAAAGGATGACTCATTGTAACGTTACGCTCATTGTAATGTTACGATCGGAACGAGAGCGCTGCACGAGCGAGCGAAAGGCACGATCGTCTTGAGCGTTCGGCTTGCTATTCATAAAAGTATGCAAACATTTCATCAATGTTTTGTTATGACGTGGTCAAGTTAAACTATCGTCCGTAAACCGACTTTACAGGCTACCAGTTTTTTCATTAGCTTTTATTATTGTTGTTTCATTTGAAGTGCTCTTACTTTCTATTTAATTATAAAAAATATAAAAAAAAATCTGCTAATAAAATCTCATTAAACTTAAGTTCCCGATTGTGTTAACGTAAAAACACTTTTGGGATCTTGTTGAATTTTGTTTAACGATTTATCTTCCGAAGTTTCCGGGCAAATATTATTTCTGCTGATACGTTTAATCTTAATCTTTGATGTCTTATAAATATTGCATAACAAAATTGTATTACTTTAGAGATGAGATGAGAAATTGTATATCTCCGGAAATATTTTAGATATTTTTTTTATTGGATTCTATGCGTCGAAATATTCAGCTGGGAAACTGCGTATCCTTGTTTCCATCTACTTCTTAAACCGATTATGAGAAAAGATGTCGTCATTATCATTATTTATTAGTTAGCCTTTTCCAAACTGTGTTGGAGTCGGCTTTAATACAATACAATCCAATATCCTTTATTTCAGGCAACTAAGGCCCATAGAACACAATAAATAATTAAAAACAATAACTATAAACTAATAAATAATTTATACAAAAATAACTCAATAACGGATTATTCCAGAAATCCCCACCGACAAATCCCCACCACTAGGGATCGTTACCTTTTTTTCCAGAAATCCCCTTTTTTTATATAGTGGGGATTTCTGGAAAAAAAAGTTACAATCCCCACCAAGTGTTTCTAAATTATTTGACAAAAAATGCTTTAAACAATTTAATTACTGCACACTAAGTGACGGTGTCGTTTTACGCTGCGAGGTATCACGTAGCTGGCCGCGGAAATGCCGATACAGCACACCTTTCGGCAACAAAAAACTCTTCCTTGAGGCAGTTCACCAAATGGTGAGTCGGAACGCGCACCACAAAAGAATTGAAATTGGTGTTATGGCGCGCCTCCAGCTTCTCCAAACTCAGGGTCCAGTTGGTCTTCACCCGTATATACTCTACGATGTCCTCAGCCTTCGTAGAGGTGTAAACGGGACATGTACAGCTGCGTGGTCGGTCGGTCGGTCGGATAATACCTGTGTTGTGTGTATCTGAATACTTTATAGAGCGCTTGTCTATCTGAGTTCTACAACTCAGCTACTGGGTAACACGACACCAATTGCTAAGACTTTCAAACTTCTGAATACCCGATAACGACGAAGTCTTCGAAGTCGCGAAATATTGATTGTTTATACATCATCATCATCTGCCTAGCCTTTTCCCAAGTATGTTGCGGTCGACTTCTAGTCCAATCGGATGCAGCTGAATACCAGTATTTTACATGGAGCGACTTCTTCTCGGATCTCCACAACCCAGTTAGTACTGGTTAAATAAGACCCATTGGTAAGACTGGTTGTCAGACTTACAGGCGACTGACAACTTGATGAATAATGACTGTCAAAGAAAACTTGCTTTCCGAGGATCGGAGGAAACTCTGTATGTAATGGGCGGTCACCCATCTACGGAGCAACCTAGGCATGCGCGGTTTCAACTGAAGATGGACCCGAGAGGCCGTTATTATTTAGTCACGAGCTCCTCTTTATTCATCATCAAATTAAATAAAACATAAGAAGATACATTGTCTTTTCTTTGCATCATCATACTCTTTACACTCTGACGTAGCAAACACCAGTGTTGCCATAATAACAGTCTAAACAAAGCCAAGTATTTCATCGACGTGCTGTAGTGACGACATTCGTGTTTCGTATGGCGAATCTAAAATACTCCGCTGACGATGCCCTGACGTCATATTATAAATAACTTTCGCTGTTGAGTTCGTCAGACATTCGATGCCATTGGATGGGGAAATCGAAAAGATTTGATGCGGATCGATGTTTTTTGATGCAAAACGATAGTTTGATGATAAATTCATAACATCACGCCTGTAGTCCCCAAATGCTTAGGCAGAGGTGTCCATTATAGTATATCCACATTTCGCCAGTTATGTTTAAGTCCTATGTAATAGGGGGCTAGCCTATTGGAATCAACCGGGTTAAAATCCAGACTCCGTGGCTACTACTGAGAAATTCCTAAAAAATTTTGCCCGACCAGGGAATCGAATCCAGGACCTCTTGCTAAGCAGTCGCGCTTGCGGCCACAGATTAACGAGGCAGTCTCAGTCAGCATTCAGAATACAAGTGTAAGATCTGATTTTATTTAAGTTTGATTGTTAATGATAATGGTTTGTGTTTAGAACTAGTAAGTACATAATTTATGTTGTTGGATCCTAAATACTCTCTGTATTCTTACCTACTAGATTATTTTTATACATGTGTGTTACTCTGTGTATCTACCAGTCCGTTTGTCTATGGAATAGTTGGTCTTCTATAATATAGAAAGAAATGCGGGAATAGACCTACTATCGCGTTTGTATGACTGAACAGTTTTATTTGAAACATGCATGTGGTCGGATATGGTTGAGAGCATAAAAACAGACGCGTTATCGAGAATGTTTTCTAAACGAAATTGGAAAATTGGTAAACTTTATTTGCACTGCAGTTTTTGATTTGGTACGTTGCATGGCCGATCGTATGGTTTCTTTTTTTTAGATGTATGTAGATTTGATTTGAGATTGGCTTATTCATCTGTATTTGTTCGGACATGTTCGTCTTTTTGTTTGTCCCCACTTAAGGGTGTTTTTAAAATAAAGTAGAAATTGCAGAAAACATAATAGTAAGATTTACAAATATTTTGCAAATATCCTAGTTTTCTTCAAGACTTTTCTAACAACGAAATTATAATCCTACATGAAGATAAACCACAAAGGTATGCAGTACTTTTATGTGATCTCCTTCCTCTCAAAACTCTTCATACCAGCATGTGATTGTCAAATGTTTTTGCCCCCATCGATTGACCCCAATTTGATTTTGCTAAGTGAAGTGTTTATCAATAATTCTGCATTTGAATACTCTCACAGCTTGCTTCCATGGTGTTAAATATAAATTCGATGTACGTCAATCACAACCTTTCTGTGAATCGAACGGTTTTGGGCGCCATTTTATCTGAATCGAACATTGATGCATTCGTTTGTGATATGATGTCAGCATAAAGTGCTCATTTTATTCCCGGAATTTTATATCAATGCTGTCACGATATTGTGGCATCTAGTTAATATTGGAGTATTTTGATGAAATGAAACGATGGAAAAGCTTCAGTTACAGCAGTCTGCATATATCTTTTATTTTGTTAATTTTTGCAGCATTGGTTTTATGAAAGAACGCCGAACAATATTTATAATTCTCTGAAAACATTTTTCCATACGCTTTTTTTTAATTCTCCGAGTTGTATTTGTTGAAATAGTCATGATAGCCTTGTGGTGTGACTGTCACCGTCAGACTGCCAAGTCTCGAGTTCGAACCCAAGTCACGCACCTCCGACCACGACCACGCATCCACGCAGATTCATGTGCGTATTGTATAATTATCAGTTGCTTCGGTGAAGGGAAATATCGTGAAATTACTGAGAGAGAAATATCTCTCAGTAATTTCACGATAATAGATAATTTCTCGACGGCATGTAAAGCCAAGTCAGAGGCTCATATAAACTCTGACACAAGGTCAGGCATCCACCACACGAAGAAGAAAAACAACACCTGGATCACTCCTTTTTATTAGTCGGTGTAATAATATAATTTTATTTTTTTTAAACTTTGCCCCACCCTAGGTATTTCTTCTGTATCGTGGGTGCGTTTACAAACTTTTAAACTCTCATAAATCAGCCATACCCGGAACAACCATCTGTAGGCTATACAAATATTTGTTCCATGCGGGGATCGAACCTGCGAAACGCAGCGCAGCAGTCGCTCGCTCAACCACTGCGCCAACCGTGCCGTCATAACTCCTCACTCTATTAGAGTGTAGATCCATCGCATTGCGTCAACGGGAACACCCCTTATCACTCGCGCACATCACATACTTCTATAGAAATAGGTTTATTAATTATTAGTAACAGTTTAGAATTTATATTTTTTGCACAACGAGAGTTATATTTTTCCTTCATGGCGGAATAGAACCTCATTCCTTACTTTGACAGTCTAAGCACGTAAACAAACGGACAGTAACATTAGTCATATTGTAATTAACTTTCACGTATACGTGTGACTGGCATTAATTAATCGCTTGCAACCAATCACAGGTGTCTTTAGTCTCAATTAAAACGTGTCTGTCTGCCAGACTGACTTACTGAGTGACGTCATGATATGAATGAGGGGCTTATCAGGGCGTTTCATCTTTTGATTGTGAATGGAATACTAAGGAGATGGATTTTTGATGGTGTACAGCTGGTTTGATTACCAAATAATTATATGCAGTAAGAAATTATGGAACAACTACGACCCGCCTCTACGTGGCAGATTTCTTTATTACACGTAAGTTTTCAGGAATAAATTATTCATTTAATTAAATTAAAAATTTAAGTTTGCTGTTCTCCCCCCGGCGATGTACTACATGGTGACAAGTAACAAGATAACAAATTTGGAATCAACCAGACCTGTGGAAGTTGTTTATTTCCCTTCAACTAGAAAAGAGGTAATAACCTCTAAGCGGCTGAGCAGATTTTCTCGAAACATAGCTAGGAACACTTTCGATTTAAACACCTTACAAACGAAACCAAATTTAACAAATCAAATTAGGAGCTACGATGCAACAGACGGACATACAGATACACACGTCAAACTTATAACACCGCTCTTCTTTGGTTGGGGGTTAACAATTGGGGAATAACAGCCTAGTGGTGTGACCGTCGGAGTTCGGACTACCAAGTCAGAACCCAAGTCGATCAAGTCAATTGTAAAATTATCACTCGCTTCGGTGAAGGAAAACATCGTGAGGAAACCAGCATGCCTGAGAGATATTTCTCGACGGCATGTAAAGCCAAGTCAGAGGCCCATGGCCGGCATAAAAACTTTAATACCAAGTTAGGCTCTGACCACACGAAGCGTCATCATCTGCCCAGCCTTTTCCCAAATTACTTGGGGGTCTGCTTCCGGTCCAACCGGATGTAGCTGAGTACCAGTTAGCAGTTAGTTAGCAGTTTACATGAAGCGACTGCCTATCTGACCTCCACAACCCAGTAACTGGGTAATACGATACCCTTTGGTAAGACTTTTGGCTTCTGACTATTGTAAACGACCGTCAAAGATCTACAAATGACAGCCGTGACCAACGGCTTAGCGTGCTTTCCGAGGCACGAAGGAAACTCGTTATGTAATTAAGGTCACCCATCCACGGACAAACCTCGGCAATCACGGCTTAACCTTAAAGATCGACCCGTGCGGCTGTTATTATTCGAAGACGAAAGAAGGAACAAATTCTCCAATGTTTGTGACAATCGCATCAAAATGCGTTGCGTAGATTCGAATAACAATGAGGTAACAAAAACAAACACGATAACCGACTTATATAACAAACATGCATTTGCATACTCCCGCAGTGGTTAAGATTGTGTTTACTCTAAGCCATGAAACATAAATTAACACTATTCTAAGCCACAGAATATTTTCTCTAGTTCCATCATAACTCCTCACTCCATTGGATTACAGTTCCATCGCATCGCGTCAACGGGAACACCCCTTATCTTGTATGTACACTCGCGCACATCACATTCTTCTTTAGAAGTTGGTTTATTGCGAAACTGTTTTAAGGCCTCCTTTATTGTGTGGGAAGGAATGTAAATCTGGATATATTCTAACATAAACATATCATCACGCCTTTAATCGTCGAAGGGATTGGCAGATGTGTATAGTAGTTCTCTGTAGCAGCCGAGCCCATTGCCATCAAACGGGCACAAATTCACCCGCGTGGAGATCAGTAATTATCCCTCCGACCCCTCGAGATCTTACTACCGGGATAAAAGTTCCATCCTGTGTTCACATTTTCCAGTTATGTTTAAGTCCCATGTAAAAGGGGGCGAGCCTATTGCCATCAACCGCTTCACAATCATAATTTTATCCTGTTTTAATCCAGATTACTAACTATGTCAAACATTCCAAACCGATGAGTGGTTTTTGCGTAAAAGAGTAACAAACATCATTCTATGGTAGAAATATTTTTTGGCGTGTTAGTGTTAATTTTATTTTGCTTTCAAACACTCTTATTGAAACGTAACTGTTATAATTCTCTTGGCACCAAAACAATTACAAAAATATGCTAATTAACAATCAAAGACAAAATTAACTTGTACAAATAGCCCAACCTATAATTTGACCATCAAGTACTCGCGAGACCATAACAAACATAATAACGAAGCTCCATTAAAATAATTAATAATTCCGAAGTAACCTTTGTCAGCCATGACATCGGGTTAAATCGCCATTTTGTTTACCTAACGCAAACAAATTCAGTTCATTTTCCCTCTTTATTTTACTAATTTAGGGGCGAGTTTTCCTTGACCTGTGTGTGAAAAATCGGTGAATAGGTTTTCCCGGGGGTATATGAGTGTTATTGGAGTTAAATGGTCCGGGATTCGTTGTTGTCACTCACTTTGTTTGGGATGTTCTGATATCAAAATCCGCTAGACCAAATACAATTCAGCTTTACAACAAAAATATATTTTTTATCGTCTTAATAACATCATCTCTCGGACCCCTTCCGACTTGCTGACATCTCCTTGAGGCGCGCGTGGAACACGAACGCGCCGTCGGCACGGTCTGTCGTCATAAGACGGACGGTGAGCTAGCCCATTACTCACCGTCCACAGGCTCACGCTTACGGTGGCCGGAGACCACTGGTTGCCCCCCGACGCCCGGGGCGTCTCCCACGGCGGCTGGGACGTAAGGTTCTCTCCCTCTCACGTTCCGCCACCTCCTTCGCTAGCATGACTGCTTCGCAGAAGGAGGCGACGGCTTCCCATTCCCTCTCGCTCCGGACCATGGATTGAACCAGGGCCGGACGCGAGAGGTTGCCGCCGCCAATCGCCGCTACGAGGACACGGCGGTGCTCAGCCCAAGCGGGGTAGAGCTCCACAGTGTGCTCCACCGTGTCCTCCGGCCGATCCTCGCAGTGGTAACACCCGGGCGTTTCCTCCCGCCCGATTCGGTGCAGGAACCTCCCGAAACAACCGTGTCCGGTGAGGACCTGCGTCAGGCGGAAGGTGAGGGCGGCGCCGTGGCGCCTCTCCAGCCACTCCTCAAAGAGGGGACTTATCGCCACTATTATGGCGTGCCCTGCGCGGGGTTGCAACAGTCGCTCTCTCCATGTCGCCATGAGATCGCGCCGGAGGTCTGTCCGCTGAGCGACAATTTGCCGCGGCAGCGGAGTTTCCCCCCGGCGTAGTGCCCCCGCGCGCCATTCGTGCAGGCACGCGAGGACTATCGCCTCCAGATCCCATGGCGGCAATCCGGCCAAGAGGCTTTCCGCCTCGCCGGAGATCGTGCGGTATCCCTGGATCAGCCTTACGGCTACCACCTTCTGGGCGTTCCGGTAATGGGCGGCTCGCCGCCTCAAAGAACGCGCCCACACCGGGGCCCCGTAAAGGGCCATGGACCGCACAACCCCCGTGTAGAGCCTCCGGCAGGAGGCATTTGGACCCCCAGGTTGGGTAAGAGCCGCTTGAACGCAGCCACTGCCCGTTCCAGTTTGGGGGCCAAACGTCGGAAATGCTCCACGAAGTTCCACCGGCTGTCGAGGACAAGCCCTAGGTACTTCAGCGTCGACTCGACGCCGATGGGAACCCCTCTTACCGTCAGTATGGATCCCGACGGTGGCGCATTCCGAGGCCCATGAAAGCACATGGCCTCGGACTTGTGCAATGCCACCTCGAGACCCAGTTGCCGGATTTTCTCCACGACTATCGCAACCCCGCGTGTCATATGTTCGGCTGCCGCCTCGTGCAACCTCCCTTGTGCCAGCACCAGCGTGTCGTCAGCGTAGCAAACTACGCTGACACTGCTAGGGAGGTCGGCGCGCAGCACCCAGTTGTAGCCGATGTTCCACAAGGGCGACCCTAGTAGTATTGCTGTGCCCTAGTAGCATCATGTTTGAAACCTATATATTTGTACTTGGAACAACTTGTAAACTACATGAATGCAATATATGATAACTAAGACTAACATAATATGTAACTTTGTACACATTTTTTTTTTCCTACCGTTTCGTTCCATGAAAGTGCTAGATTTTTGCCACTTTTTTCACCGTACAAAATCCTATGATGACTGTCAGAAAAATGTTTGATAGAACACATAGATTGTTAGAATTTTAGTAAGATCAGCTGTCCTAAAACCTTTCAAAATGAGATTTTTATTTTGCAGAATTTCATTTTTTTATTATAAGTTCTTTTTAATGTAAGTCAGATTTTTCTCTCAGAGTTTACTTTGGAACATTCTCCTAATTTGACCAGAATTAGAATATCTACTTAGCTTCCTAAAAATAAAATGGAATATCGGATTACAGAAGTCTTTATAAAGTCTTCAGAAACTTGTACAGAGATCCTTTAGATACTAGATCCAAACAGTTAAATTAGTAGGTATTTAGTCGACTATAGATACTACGAGTATATTATTACTTAACGTAACAAATATAACATCATGCTGTCTGACGTCTGTTCCGGCTTATCTCCGAAACAATTGGAACGATTTTGACGGGACTTTTACTGGCAGATAGCTAAGGTTATAAAGAGTAACTTTAAAACAAAAGAAATCGAGTTTCCTGCAAAAAATGAAACCCTTGAACTTGTGAACAAAATCCGATTCAAAAAGGAAAGTAATAGTTTTATAATAATTTCACGCGGGCGAGGGTCGCGTGAAATAGCTCTCATAAATAAATTGATAAATAATATTCTAATATGTTTGAACCGTCTAATGTCTTCCTAAAGACTTGACCCACTGACAAATTCTGAAGGGTAGTTACCCTTAGATAAAACATGGATAAACGCTTAAATAACTTATGCAAACCTATTGTCCCTATTCTAAACGGATTAAATTTAATTGCGTAACCCAATTGAGCCTTCAATTTGAGAAGTTATTTTAATTATACTGAAATTCTGTCCTTCTGTTTTTTAATTTGATTTAATTATTCCGAAATTGGGTTTCATAATTTC
Source organism: Cerastis rubricosa (assembly GCA_949152445.1). Lineage (NCBI taxonomy): Eukaryota > Metazoa > Arthropoda > Insecta > Lepidoptera > Noctuidae > Cerastis > Cerastis rubricosa. Next base: position 7,544,973 of record OX424535.1, on the reverse strand, counting down.
TTGTCTTGATTCTATTATTATGTAGTACTGGCTGTCCCGCTCGAATTCGTCACATTTTCCCCGTTTTCGCAACATTTTTCTGACATAATTTTTCAAACCGGCCAGTACTTCCTGAGATTAGCGTGTTCAATCAAACAAACAAACAAACTCTTCAGCTTTATAATATTGCTATGCTATTGATATTGTTAGATTGAGAACAGTCTTTGTAGCTACGCAAGTCACATATCCACATACCTAGCTATATACAGGTCGTCTTTTACAGCGTTGCTTATTATAGTTATTAGTCAGTCGCCAATATACTTGCATTCAAGCCACACGTATTTTATTTATCCGAATCCTGCTCTGCTCTGTATAGTGTCGGACGTAAAGAATAGCACCATCCCATATTTTCCCGTGGGTGTCGTAAGAGGCGACTAAGGGACTTGCCAGAGAATGGGCAGCAGCGTTCTCTGTGCTTTTTGTAACACCCGTACTGCGATCGCCAACCCACCTGCCAAGCGTGGTGATTATGGCAAAACCCCCCAAAATGTCAATGTGACTTGGGGGAGGCCTATGTCCAGCAGTGGACGTCTTTTGGGCTGAAATGATGATGATGATGATGGAATCCTGCACAAGCAATAGTGAACCTTAATACAATCACCATATATTACGAGTATGTAGTATAATATTAAGGAAAACGCTGAAATTGTGAATTTCATAATTAAGATGAAAGAGGCAGCGAACTTTTGACTTTTAACTTGTGTATTTGTTTGGCTTATGATGACGCAGTTGTCGAAGACTTGTAGTTGCTTAGCGTAAGATTTTATGAGTAGTCAGTTCTTTTTGTATTGATTTAAAGCGTGATGACCTTAAAGCTAGACCACCTACAGCGATAACTACAATGTCGTCAATGGTGTTCTGACATGTCCGCTTTCTGCTTGGAGTTGTTCGGCCAAAGCTAGATATGCTAGCAACTTGAGAGCACATGAAAGAGCAGCTCACCAAAGCTCTCGACAACCTATAAAACCATCGAATGTAGTCGCTGTGGCCGAAATCGGCTAGATGTCATCGTCATCATCAGTTACTGGTCCAGAACTTCGACACTTCCTCTGTGTCATAGATGGTAGCGCAGATATTTGATGTTATTGACCATAAAGGGTAAGATCACAGTCTTGAATATCTCCTTACGAGCTTATACAAATTGTAAACGAACCCTTCAGGAAGCCGTCAATCAAACGTCGTGTATATCAAATTGAGTAACTCAAGGCAAAAAATATTGCTGAACAACGACTCTTTTTGGGGTGAAAGATGACGTTAAAACGTCATCGTCGTCGTCATCGTCGTCGTCGTCGTTGTGTTGAGTGCGTTACAAGTAATCCTAGCGTAAACGCTAGGATTCCTTGTAACGCACTCAAAACGTTGTGCCGATAGATGAATTGAAGAGTACGTGTGGAGGTAGTTAAAGTAAAGGTATGGACCTAAGAACTGCGATTTAAAAAAATAAAAACTTATGAAAAAGTCGGTACTTTGGCCATCAATATCTTCGTAAATAGAAGGAGAGGTAAAATCAAGAACAAAATATCGCAATGACGGGTAGAACTAGTACTTTTTGGCGTCTGTAAGGATACTTATACACCTATTATGGCAATTATATCTAACATTCATCCTCTTCCTAGCCTTTACCCAAACTATCTTGGGATCGGCTTCCAGTCTAACCGGATGCAGCTGAGTACCAGTACTTTACATGAAGCGCCTGCCTATCTGACTCCAGAGCCCAATAACTGGGTAATACGATACCCCTTGGTAACACTGGATGTCAGACTTTTGGCTTCTGACTACTCGTAACGACTGTCAAAGATCTAAAAATGACAGCCGGGACCAACGGCCTAACGTGCTTTCCGAGGAGACTCTGTATGTAATTATGGTCACTCATCCACGGGCCAACCTCGTCAAGCACGGCTTAAAACGTGCGGCTGTTATTATATAGCCGCGAGCTCCTCCATTATAAATTGCTAATTGACCTCTGAAAGCTTTAGAAGACTACTGACTTAAAACACTTGCCTTCGACAGACTGCTATTATAATATTCATTAATTGTTGAACCCTGCAATGAAATAATTTACCAAAAAGTACTTAAGAACATAACGGATCCCAAATTACCTCATTAAACCATCTGCCTCACCGTAATGATATAAAATTATCAGCTAGAACCTTCGGCCTAACGATGTTCTCACTAAACCGAATTATTTTCAAATAATGGTCTCAAGGGAGCACGAAGGAACGAAGACATCCCCTTTCCCCTATTTCTTGAGGTAACAAATTCTCTAGAGCTGCCCCCGTTATTAATAGAGGTGTGCTGATTCGAACCCATGAAGTTGACTGGTCAATCGAGATGTATTGATAATCGAGTGGTTTGTCTATCTTAATCGGTTGCGTTGGTGGTGTTTGGTAAATGGAATGCTTTGTTGTTCAGTGATCAAGTTGATGATTACAATGTGATCATCCGCGAAAACTTTATATTTATTCAGTTAAACATCCTGAATGGCGTAGATTTTCCATTTATTTATGCAGGGGAATTTACCAAAAACGTTAAAATTTGGATTTTTCCCAAACAACGCAATTTGGACGTCAAGTTATCGGGTCAGATTTGTTGCAAATTAGGTGTGTCTATCACCAGTGATCGGAGTAGGTAGATTGATTTTTGGTTCTTGAATCCTAAATACACACAGAAAGAATAACATAGGTAAGCCATTTTTCCGGAAAGTAATTCCGGTATTTCCGGATTCAATTAAATGTTGTTAATGTTGGTAGTAATATTAATACTACTCAATTCAAAAAAAGGAAAGTATCAAAACTAAATTAATTTATTATTTATCTGTTGAATAATTTGTTGTTGAGGAGCTCGTGGCTCAATAATAACAGCCGTCCAGGTCGATCTTTAAGGTAAAGCCGTGCTTGCGGAGGTTGGTCTGTGGATGGGTGACCATAATTACATATCGAGTTTCCTCCGTGCCTCGGAAAGCACGTTAAGCCGTTGGTCCCGGCTGTCATTTGTAGATCTTTGACAGTCGTTACGAGTAGTCAGAAGCTAAAAGTCTGACATCCAGTCTTACCAAGGGGTATCGTGTTACCCAGTTACTGGGTTGTGGAGGTCAGGTAGGCAGTCGCTTCATGTAAAATGCTGGTACTCAGCTGCATCCGGTTATACTGGAATCCGACCCCAAGATAGTTTGGGAAAAGGCTAGGCTGATGATGAAGATGATCTGTTGAATAATAAAAACAATCGAATTCCGATCGAAGAATTAATAATTATTTTTATTTTTAGCGTCTATAAGGCCACAACTTTTTATAAATTTTTGCACTTAAATATCAATCAAATCAACCAATTCCGGAGGAATTTCATATTAATATGCTAGGTAGATTGAATTGACCTTAATTCAATCTACCTACTCCGATCTATGATTATCACCCATTTCAAGGAATGTGCCCAATCACCAATCATTCTGTTTAGTGTACTTATAATAAAGATTTTATGTTTCTTTTTTTTTTTGGTCTGTCTGTCGCTCCATGTAGAATACCGGTATTCAGTTGCATCCGGTTAGAGTGGAAGATAACCCTAACATGGTTGGGAAAAGGCTAGGCAAATGATGATACACAAGCTAAAAAGAAAAGATCGATATGAAAAGTTTCCACCATTCTTTGTTGTGGGCTTCAAAGGAGATTCGTGTGGTTTGGTGGCCAGTCTTATTGCTGCCCATAAATTATAACGATACTCACAACAAACGGCCACTTTCCACTAATTGGCCACTGGTTACTCTACAGTTATAACTCGTTGTAAATCACGGCCGTCAGTTCCTCAAGGATTAACATGGAATTTAATGGTAAGGCTTCTAAACTGGACCTAGTGGAAGCAGACTTCGAAACGTAACTTTTAAGCACATATTTTTTTACAATTATTATTTTTTATTTTAAGTAAACTAGCTTAGCTTAGCTTTTTTGTGAATATTTAGTTTTACTAAAAGTAGCTGCAATTCATCGATATGTGTATTTATAAACCATTAATTTTTTATGAAATTAATACAGGTATTCACTAAAGAATGAATCTATCAAAAAACTATTTTGACTTTTTAAAATCTGTTTGACTTTCCTTGTTTCTGCCTGTTTGTTGTAGAATGTAGGTATAATAATATGACGCTATATAATTGTCCTTTATTTTTTCAAGAATTAACCAAATACTTTAAAAATCCTGTACTGCTATGTCATTCGCCAATTTGTATACAAAATCAACGGGCGTCGCATAATTTAATGATACTCAGCCACTTTTGCTACGGAACCCACAAGAAGTACCTACTCAAGCACTTGACCGATTTCCAATATTGCCTGTGTAGGTCCGGTAAAACGGAAATCTCCGGTAAAGCTTGCCATTAATCCCAAGAAACGATAGAAATGAATCCTACAAGTACAAACTGTATGAAAAAATAACACGAGTTCAGCAGTACTTAACACATGCAGTCTATTCTGCTAACTATCTGAGCAAATACAAATAAAAAGAAATAGGTGTATTTTTAGTTAATAAACTGTTCTGTGTGGTTGAATTTTCTAGAACAAATAGTTTTGCGTAAACAGCTGCTGTGGGGACGTTCTCTGTATTGATGAGAACGGATCTATCTTGTACAAACCCCAGCACGCGTGGCATGACCGCCGTAGAAACGGGCTATGTCGACGGAAGAATCGACACATTGTCATGGTTTATCTGTCATTATGTCGATTTTTCCGTAGACAAAACTCGTTTCTACAGTGGTCATGCTATGCGTTCATCACACTACAACAATTTGTAAAATTTTTGTAAAATCAAAATCAAAATATTTTTATTTTACATAGGCCTACAGGGGCACTTATAAAACGTCGGCAAAAAGGTGCTCGGTTCGGGTTGGTCGTTTCCTATGGAGAAGAACCGGCAAGAAACTCCATGGTTACTCTTTTAAAATCATTTGGTTTTACAAAATTTCTGTTACAGCATTAGTACTAGATTAGGAAAATTTTACAGTTTCGGGTAGCAGTTTCGGGGTAAGGGAGTGTCAGACTTGACTGACTAATAAAACCCATCCATGTTCCTTCTTAGCCCTTTGAGTTCCAGGGCCACGGTATCTCTTTCGAATAGTACCGCAGCCCTGGCAGGCATCGGATCTCTCGCACCGCTTCCGATTTGCTGACATCTCCCTAAGTCGCGCGTAGAACACGAACGCGCCGTTGACACGGCATGTCGTCATAAGACGCACGGACGGTGAGATAGCCCATTACTCAAAGTGCACAGGCCCGCGCATACAGTGGCCGCGTCTCGGGCCATCCAGTGGCCCCCGATGCCCGGTGCGTCTCCTGCGGCGGATATCGTATAAACCTTACAGACTATCCAGTATTCTCCATATTTGTATACAGTATTTTTTGGCGAAAATCTAAAAGAAGTAATGTGTCTTCATGTCTTGAATTATCTACTCCTACCTACCGCTTTCCACCACCTAGACTGCCATTCAGGTCATGAGTCATCCAGGTCATCTTTTCGGTTTATTTAATAAATAGGTATATTCCATACCTCAAAAGATTTCAAAATTATTATTGAGATAGATTTCAAAATTATTAATTTATTTCGCTAGAGAGCAGGTAGGTAATCTAGCGAATTAAATTAATTTTGCTTTGAAGTATTAAGGCTTTATTCAAGGTTAATACTGTAAAATGTTACGAAGACGTAAACACCTCGATATTTAAATGAAAAAAAAAATCGTTTAATTTAATATAGTATTTTCATAATTTTAATAATAGGTGATAGTGACCGTACTTGTAGCAATCAATTTAACTAAAAAGATATAGGATAATTGTATTTTTGATTAAAAAATCGGCGTATAAATAGTCGTGCTTAGGGCTCTGATACCGCAGATACCGTGCCCCTGGAACACAAAGGGCTAAGAAGGAACATGGATGGGTTGTAGTCAGTCAAGTCTGACACTACCTTATCCGCTCCGCGCAGAGCGGGAGAAGTCATTTGAAGATTTCCCATCCGAAAAAAAGGCCTCTAATACACTATATACACAATACCAATTTCGTTCTTTTACCAAGATACTCAGATGTTTGTTTGTGTGTTTTTTTTCTTTTGGCACGACTTACAGACGGCATGTGGTGATAAATATTAGTCAGTCGCCAGGTAAATAGCGTAGGCATTTTTCCTGCACTTCCAAAGATACTTTATGATCTCTTCGATTCTTCTCTGCTTTATGATCTTGATTTAGCTTTGTTTGTCCGACAGTCATTAACGAAACAGTTCGATATCATATACAAAAAGCAGTTCAGCTCTGCATATACCTAATATAAGCTCAACGTCTTTGCAATCCGCCAAAGATATTAACATCAGCTTCTAGGTAACAGCTACTAAGATGAAAAAATACACGGACGGGATCAATTTCAATTTTCTCAGACAAACTAAAATTTGTGTAGGTGAGCCGAGATGAAAAATACAGGGATTACGAGATGAGGGAGGATGACGTTCTCAGCTAGTACTTGACCCAGTTTTGATAAAAATGATAAATATTCTCTGCTTGAGAATGTGCCCGGTATTTTTATTTTATTTTATAAAATAAACCGAGGTGTTGGCGGATCGATGGCCCGAAACGTTTTGTTGAGGTAATTTATGTTGTGTTTCGGTGCTTTATTAAGATTTTGTGTTGTAAGAATTGAAACTTTACGAAACACACCACAGTTTTATAACCAATGAATACAGGTTTAAGTTATAAGTATAACGGAGTCGAGGAGCTCGTGGCTACATAATAACAGCCACACGGGTTGTTATTTAAGGTTAAGCCGTGCTTACCGAGGTTGGTCCATGGATGGGTGACTATAATTGCATATCGAGTTTCCTCCGTGCCTCGGAAAGCTCGTTAAGCGTTGGTCCCGGCTGTCATTTGTAGATCTTTGACAGCCGTTACGAGTAGTCAGAAGCCAAAAGTCTGGCATCCAGTCTTATCAAGGGGTATTGTATTACCCAACTACTGGGTTGTAGAGTTCAGATAGGCAGTCGCTTCATGTAAAATATTGGTTTTCTATGACACAGCGGTTTTTTTAATGACTGACTTAAAATTTGTAAGTGGCGACCTTTAGAATGACATACTGAATATGTGGTAACTGTTTTAGCACCAGCGTCCCTACCACCTTGTATACATTCGGGCAATCAGGCTGTGTCGTAATTATCCCCGGTCCAGCTGGTCTACCATGACGTCTTGAAGCAGTATTGTTTTACTCTTATTCCAGTGTGGGAAAGAGACAGAGCTATACAGGATGTCTAGTGCCATATCTTTCCCGCACTGGAAAAGGAGTAAAACAATAGTGTATTAAGACATCATGGTAGGCCAGCAGGTTTTGAAACTTGAAACTTCGGGAAAAAACACAAACTCAAAGCGTTTATTTCAATTAGACCTTTACAGGCACTTTTGAAAGTCACAAAACAAAAAAAAAGAACGCTAAGCTAAAGCTACAGTCCCAGTCACAAGGCATAATAACTTGTGAAAGTACTGTATATATAGTTGCCCATTCCAAAGCGTAGATCTCTATGGAGAAGAATGGGCAAGAAACTCCATGGACACTCTTTTAAATCAAAAAATGTTACAAAATCTTGGGTTACATCATTCATGTTAAAAATTACAAATATGTGAGAACGATGTAGAAATACGGGCAAGTTAAGAGCGTCCAGAGTAAAAGATTAAATCAGTAATACAAAAACAAAGTAATTAAAATAAACCGTGGTAGCTAAGAGATGACCAGTCACAACTAACAGCGCCCGTTCACGAACATCACGCATGTATCAGCCATCATTCAACTCAACCATATTGAAGGGAACTAAATGACCCGACACACCCGCCACCACACACTAGAACACTACACTACACTTTAAGAATACCTTATATTTTTTTTGACAAAAACGATGTTTATGTTTTGAAAAGTCTGAGTAATATTTTGGTAAACCATTGGAATTAAAATAATGTCAGAGGTCGAGACAAATCACGATTTTCCCAACGAGATTTCTACCGTTACAGATTTATGTTACGACTCGAAACTAGACACTTACTAATTGATTATGTTTCTTATTACTAATTAATTATATTTCTTATTACTAATTAATTATACCTAGACTGGGTCAGGTCAACTATAAAGACTTTAGATCTTCATTTATAATCTTAGTGAGTTTTTCAATGCCTCCATAGTATCTGTATAAATAATAATTTATAGGCCCAGTGGTAGCAGCCCCGACTTACGAGCAGTAAGCCGTGGGTTCAAACCCAGGCAGACGCAATACTTTGTGTAATTTGTTTCATCACCGTTGCCCTCAAAGGTGAAGAAAACATCGTGAGGAAACCGGCATGTCCTAGAACTAAAAATTCGAAGACATGTTACATCTACCAACCCGCACTGGGCCCGCGTGGTGGATTACAGCCCACTCCCTCTCATTGAGAGGAGGTTCCTTTCCTGTTCCCAGCAGTGGGAAAATTATAGGCTGATGATGATGATGATATTTAAAATAATATCCACGCTAAACTGAAGGAGTCAGCCCCAGCTTGCTTGCTCTTAATTGGTCGCCTCCAAACCTTGCTGACTGGTTGATATTCTTACCACAGAATGTCTTTATTCTCACTCAGTTCCAGCCTTTAGAAGACAACATCTTCACAACATTATTTCTAACGCGAATAAGCAAAAACAGCTCCAACTGCTAATAAGACGATAAATGAAACTGCAAAGCGAAGATATCAGACAACTTGTAAATCAAATCAACTCGATTGTCTTACAGAAACAAATGTGGTTTACAATCCTGTAATATACCTTTCGCACGTCGTGTTAGAATCGCTCGGGACGTCGATACGTGGCGAAGTACAATAGCGTTGCGGGTGTGACGTCGTGGTGTCGCGACGTCGTCGCGCGGCTTATTGTGGTATCGGGAACATGCCAAGCGCTGAAAGGGATACGGAGAGAAGCTAGACTAGAAAAATATGGATTTTTTAATATGGATGTTTTTGCACTAGGGTGCTTAATATTATGATATTATGGGCCTGTATAAGTGGTAATTGCTTTCGAGCATTTAGTTTTTCTATTGCGACTTTCTTTTGACTAGGATTTCCGACACCTTGTGTTTTTTTAATTATCTTGTGTCTCCATCATTCTTATCAATAGATACAGAATTTCAATTCGTCTTCATGCATGTATCATGAATTCATGACAGTTATTCACAACAGATTTTCATATTTTTTTGACGTGACAACGTATAATAAATCGATGAACGCCGGCTGCATGCACGAAAAAGGATTATCCCGTTAAAATAAAATAATACTCACGTTTTAAAACCAGGGAAATTATATCACATTAACTCAATACGGTGAAATTTGACACCTGACGTTTAAAACTTTTTGGACATTTAATTTTGTACGACTGAGATTCTCGTTCTTTTTGCCATAGACGCGGAATTTAATACAGAAAATATAGAGGGCAAAACCATAGATAAAGCACGACATGGAACATTTGTAAGTGCGTTTTTTCGGAACTAATTTTTTGGGCTACTATGGTAGCGTGGACATTTGACTGTATTTGGTTTTGGGCTACTATGGTAGCGTGGACATTTCAACGACTTTTCAGACCACAAATTATAATTTTTATTTGCTAAAAATAAAAATTATAGGTACAGGGGGCAGTCACACTACGGATTGGTGGATGTCATAGTATATCTAAAATTTTTTTGACGTCATCTCGAATTTCGGGAATTTCTCAGTAGCAGCCTCGGAGTTTGGATTTGTGCCCGGTTGATGGCAATAGGCTCGCCCGCTATTACATGGGACTTAAACATAACTGCCTGACACTTGCTTCCTGCCTAACCCTTCGGGGATTATCTTATGTAAGGTTTTTTGACGGTTATTTCTTTCATCATTTTCTAGAGCAACTTAAATAATCTTAAAGTGTACGAGGTCTGAGATTACCATACTAAAATTCTTAAATTTATGCCAAAGAATTTGTTCACAAAAAACTTCCTAGAATGTTTAATATTCCAGCTTCACACCACAATTTATTTATACGTTGCAAATACAAACGTTTCCTATCGATCGGCCCCTATAAAGATACACCTACTAACTGTATTCTCCGTAATTAGAATATAAACACTTAATAAGTCCAATTAGTTAAAACTATTAGCTTAACCCAGTTCATATAACAATAGGCAGAATACGCCATTGATAGATGTGCGCACGGCACACGGCCAGGTGTGCAGTATTGATCAAATAATTGGTATGGGAATTAATAATAATCTGGAATTACAGTATAGGAAGGACACTCTATAGATTTTATGTGTTATGCCAAAGGAAATTAAACCCTTTTATTCGTTTTTTGCTGGGTTTATGCCATTGCGGATCGGCGCTTTCGTGGTGATTACAATCTGGTGCTCTTAAGATTGGGTGTAGAGTGAAAACAGAAACTATACATGGAGAAAACTATTATGTTCAAAGTACCCGAAGGATTCTACGAAATCTACCGCGACACCTTCTGGCTGTGTCTGGCCTCCAGAAAGTGGTATAAGCTCCTCTTCATGGACGAGTAGTCTTGTCTGGACTAGAAAGAGACTAACTGGCCCAAGTAGATGTATTCATGGACATATTCCAATTCTTCACCATTCCCTCAGGTCCTATGGTTAGTGGTGTTTAGAAATTGACTTTGATAGATTCAACGGAAAATAAAAGCAGTGCAGCTAACCCCGGTGTGTAGACAAGGTAGTTTATCGTTTATATGCGACGGGAACGCATTTAGAACGACTCAATATAGTTTATTCTTAAATTTTTTTTTTCTTTCGAACGGCTTGTTTTTACTGAGATATGAGGACTCTAGTTCCGTTTAAAACAAGAAAAGTAAAACTCATCTGAAAATTTAAAATAAACGATATTTTATGACTTAAAAAAATATTCAAGAGATTTCTTATTTATTTGCACAAAAAACTGAGTCATACACCTAATTGATGACAAATTAAATTTTGCATGAGACTTGAAACTTGGCATTGGTCTTAAAAAACATGCCACTACCCGACAGCCACAAATTAGCGATTTAACTAATTCCAACGTCCGTCACAATTTATTAATTTTAACATGAATCCAGTCACTCATAATTACTACACATTATTCCACGAGATTTAAGCCAGGAACTGATTTGCCACAGAACACGCGAGCTAAATTTGGTCACTTGTTGAAAACAAACGCTTTATACATAGTAGTTAGTTACTATAGCAACCAGCACTGTACTCGTAGGTCGAAGAATAGTATTTATTCTTCCAAATGAGTTTTAAACAAAGCTTTTTTTAGGTGGTGGTAAATCATCTGCCTAGCCTTTTCCCAGGTCGGCTTTCAGTCAAACCGGACGCAGCGGAGCACCAAAATTTTACATGGATCGACTGCTTATCTGACTTCCACAACCCATTTAGTATTGGGAAATACGATACTCCATAGTAATACTGGTACCCAGATTTTCATGTCACTGACTGTAACGACTCTCAAAGATTTAGGAATGGCAGACGGGACCAACGGCTTAAGGTGGTTGCTTCAGAGCGCTTTCCCATACATTGTTTTTTCCCAAATTCTCGATACTTACATGCTTTTTGTAGAAGTAATGAAACAACATGATGTTATTACGAATTAGTGTTGTCGCAAATCCCTTCAAACATAAAGAAATAACAAGGTTTGTAGGATTTCCAGGGCCGAAAAAAAACGAAAAATCTTTGCATGTGTGCGTGCTTGGAGTCACACCATCTACCGGATATCTAAAGAACAATCAAGCCTCTTGCATAAAAACCTCGAAATAATTATCTGCTAGGACTAGATGGCGTGACGTTGTCATTGTAAGGTGGTGACAGTAAGTCTTAGTGTGTGCGTGACTTTTGATTTCATTCGTCAAACAAGTAGGTAGGTAGGTAGATAAATCTAATTTGGGTAAATTAGATTTATAATTTCCTAAGAATGAAGTTAAATATTCTTAAATTATGTCAAGTTGTTCACCCAAACCAATGTTAGAAAGTACCTCTTAGGGATGAAATGTGTAATTCGGAGTTGGTTCTAATTTTATTGCGTGATAGCTAAAACTTATTAGTTATTAACAAGTAGGTAATCAGACATACCAAACAGTCGTTATGAAGCCACAGCTTTTTGTACGTGGACTTTTCGCGGTTTATCTAATAAACTAATAATGTACTTACATTAAATAACATTACATTCATTCATCACACTATTTACATTCATGAATGTAGGTAAGTACTACCTGCTTACCTACTAAAACATACACGACGCAGTCAAGGTTATGTTGGGACAAAATTAAGCGCCGTAACTGTTTCTAATAATAATGATCACAGTGAAAAACACAAACCTAACAGTCCGGTCAACCGACTTTGACTTCTATTCCGTAGGCATAAGAATGAAATTAAAAGCAAAAACGTGAAAAACAATGTTGGTATTGTCACGTTTTTGCTTTTAATTTAATTCTTATGTCTACGGAATAGAAGTCAAAGTCGGTTGACCGGACTGTAAAAAAGGCGAAGTGGTAACTGAACAAGAGCTCTTCGTGTTATTGTGTGTGTTCCCACGTTAGGGTAATTTCCCCTCTTGAGGGATTTTTCGAAATAATTGTAGATTTTGGCAGACTCTTATAAAACCTATGCCAAAAATTAGCTGGGTTAGATATTAACAAATTACCTGTGCTTCACTTAGGTATAACTAGACTAAAATATCTGTTGACCTCGATGGAATCCGCGCTCCGCCTCCTCCATGTCGCAATCGCCCCGCGCACATCCTAACAGAATCATAAAATCAATGGGCGCTATTGTACAGTGCTTCCTGAAATTAGTTTTTCACGAGTTTCTGTTCTAAAAGATTTCAACTTAGTGAATCATAAAAAAAAGTATTATATCATGTTCTGGACAGTCATCGGTAAGTGATTTTCCTATGTATGATGCAAACACTTTTTTTTTGTGATTTAAAAACATTAGCAGACTTTAGCAGAATCTGGGCAAGCAGCTGGCGTAATGTTCTAAATCTGGTCACACTGCAGTCTGTGGTCACGGTACTCAGACATGGGCGTTTTTGGTTTTGAACGCAAACTGATATTTATCCGATTTTAAAATCCGTTTTTAGAAATCCGATTTTGCCTATGATCTAGCCTCGCCAATTCGCTTGCGTACTTAGATTTCGATGGAATTAGATACAGATTGCGCGATTTTCCATCATGCTTTAATCTAGGCTTAGGACTAGCAGAAAAGTTTCCAAATATGCATTAGTATTTAATTTGGTTGAAACTACGTAAACTTACAAACATTAGGTATATACATTCTTTCTATTTCCAAGAAACATTGAAGCTTAAAACAAAATACATCAACGTATAATCTCGAAAATGTAGTCTTTAAATGCTTGACAGTAAAGATTATATTGATCGCATTATAATGTCTGTTAGATTTCCGAGAACCGAAAGAAATCTAAATCACAAAATTCGCGCTATCCTTTTTACTTCTGTGTTACCCTTAGTTAGAAAGAGAGAAAGCGGATTTCTAACGAAATCCAATCAAACGCCAACTGGCGGGTTTACGTTTGGATTTCATTTGGTGATGGATGTGATCCAGTGATTTGATTGTCGATTCGGTTGGTGGTAGATCGTTATTGTTTGGGTCGGCTAGGTAGATTTTTAGAATCTTCAAGTCAAGATCTTCAAGTTTGAGAAATCGATACGAATCGATTTTCTAAATTAAACTGCATATATGCACAGACAAAATTAGCGTTAAATAAATAAAACAAAGATTTTTTTCCAGTCTCTGTGTCAATTTGATTTATATTTGATACAAAATTACACATAATGATTGCAGACGAAAATATTAGGTAAAAAAAATTAAGCAACCGTCGACCTCCTTTGTAAAAAATTGCTCAGAGTAAAGGCTTTCCAAATAATCTAAAAACAAAAAGTTTGTTTCATTACCTACAGTCAATGACGTATCACTACATAGTATAAAACAAAGTCGCTTCCCGCTGTCTGTCCCTATGTATGCTTAGATCTTTAAAACTACGCAACGGATTTTGATGCGGTTTTTTTTTTTAATAGATAGAGTGATTCAAGAGGAAGGTTTATAGGTATAATATATGCATAAACTAGTAGAGAAACAATGATAATGTTAGAGGTTTCCAATGTGATGTCGACAGACATTCTGTAGTATATTTAGTATCAGCATTGCACCCGTGCGAAGCCGGGGCGGGTCGCTAGTTATAAATAAAGCGATGTTGGCGGGCATGGGCCGTACCGCCGAGCCGTACGGGAGGGGAATCAATGTCAAGAAATGATTATGTAGGTATACACATGATTAGAAAACCATGCTGAAAGTTACTTCATTACTTGGTTTATTCTATTTGCTTGCGGAATAATTTATTTCAATTGAAAACCCTAATTTTTCGTTGGTAGGTATCTATTTGATGTATGGAGTTGACGACTTTGGCGGCGGACAAAATAGGTAGGTTTATGTGTATGGTTTATCTCGCTTTGTCTATATTTTCTATACAGTGACAATTTGCATAAACTGGTTTTTTCATACCTTGATCAGCGGTCGTGCGTACCTACTGTTATAATTACATATGTACCTACAATACAACGAAAATGTCAAAAACCGACACTAAAAAGTAACTTTACTCAAAAATGCATGTATTGTGGTCATTATTTTGACAACCTTGTTTGAGCAAAGTCGACCTTGCCGTTCTGTTTCAAGGAGCAGCCGGCAAAGTTCTGCTGGCCGCTCTAACAGGCCGGCAATGTTTTGCCGGCCGCTATTTTGACGTTTCAACGTTTTAAAAAATCAAATCCAAAAAGATTTTATTTAAAACACAGCTGTTTGTATCTATAGAGATAGGTACAAAAAGATTTTATTCCATATTAGGCTGTATAGTTCCAACTACCATTGCTAAAAAAAAAACAAAGATGTAACAAAAGCGCGGTTCAGCGAAAATTTTGTTTTTATTTTGTGACATTTTTGCTAAAAATGAGCTCTCAAAGCGAAAATTCTTCCGATTCAATGAGTTTAACACCGCCAGACATTAAAGATGAATCTAAATTAGTGGTTGAAAATTTGATACCGCGAAACTCAAAGGAAAAATATAAGCTTGCATATGAAAAATTTGTGCAGTAGAAAATCAGTAGGAAATCTAAATCTTTATCCGAAAAGGTTTTTCTTGCGTATTTCAATGATCTTTCCAACAAAATGAAGCCTTCGTCTCACTGGAATACCTATTCAATATTAAAGTGCATGATTCTGATAAAGCACAATTTGAACATTAAAAATTACCACAATTTAACGAGTATGCTAAAACGACAGTCAGACGAATATAAGTGTAAAAAATCAAAAGTGTTGACATCACAAAATGTAGAAAAGTTTATAAATGAAGCCCCCCGACTCTGAGTACTTAGCGGTGAAAGTAAGTATTTAGATCTGAAAACCCAAAATTGTACTGTACCTACACGTTCTCATAATTAATACTCGTACTTGTTATTGTTACAGGTAGTTCTAATTTTTAGCATTTACGGTTCATGTCGATGCATCGAAATTACCAATATCACCGTTAATGACATGGAAACTCACATCAACGTAATGATAATTACGTTGCGAGATATAAACACGAAGATTGATCGTACTTTCGTTGTTCGTGACGCCTCCACTTGTAGTGGTGCAAAAATATTACGCACTACGTCCAGTTGACGTAAAACACAACCAATTTTTTTTTAATTATAAAAACTGCAAATGCTCCAAACAAGTGATAGGGAGGCACAAAATTGCTCAAATGCCCAAAATAATTGCTACATACATAGAACTGTCCCATCCAGAACAATTTACAGGTCATTGTTTCCGGCGTTCATCGGCCACTATTCTTGCCGATACTGGGGCTAATCTTATTACACTAAAAAGGCATGGAGGATGGAAATCCGATCGAGTTGCTAAGAGCTATATAGAAGAATCGGTGGAGAATAAAAACAGAATTACACAAAAAATCGGTCAAAGTATTAACCCAAAACGAACACCGTCTTACGAGTTCCAGGAAGCTTTAACATCTGCTCAAGAATCTGAAGAAAAAAATTATGAAATAAATGAAGTAATAAATGAAGAAATAATACAGCAGTCAAACACCGCATTAGAATTATCGCAAACTATTAGTAATATCAAACCGGGAAAGTCGGTGTTGAATTTTAGATAATGTACCTACTATTGTCATTTTAATTAATTAAAATTCTAGTTTATTAATATATTTTTTATTTAAATTACTTGCTGGTTTTATTAAGATTAGGTACTTGCATTTTTGAGTATGCACTATACAAACCTTGGCCCACAATGACTGCTTCGCTGGTCACGCTATGATTGCCTCGAGCTAGCCTAGCTACGCTTTAGGCCTTTCAGCTTGGCCATCATTGCAGCCCTTGCTGTCCCCGCTGTAATGTCCTCGACCCCGTAGGTCGAGGCCATTATCTCAGCTCGTCCATCAAGTGCTGCACGCTGACCGCGCTGTGTCGGCCTGGAGCTGCGCTACGCTGCGCTGTGCTACGCTGCGCTGTCAGTCATAATCAGCGCGACCAGCAAAGTAGTCATTATAGACCGCGGCAGTAATGTACTATAAGGTACGTACGTAGTAAGGTAATAAGAAAACAAACTTGTTTTGATAAAAACAGTGATTACATTTTGTGATATTGAGTATCGATAGTACCATTATTACCTCAAAAATTTAAGAAAACAGGTAGGTAAGTAATTTAGAAGAAATAAATATGTTGGTAGAACTAATTTAAAATTTTTATATTAGGTATCCACTCGGACATAAGACTAACCCGCACTAGGCCCGCGTGGTGGATTACAGGCCTGTGTCCTAGCAGTGGGAACATTATAGGCTGATTACGCTGCTGCGGAATATAATTGATCGGACATAAACTGCGATGAATTTTCAAGTAAGCATGCGACGGCACGGCGCGCGGCGGCGTGAAGTCTTGACTCTCTTGAGCGACCGCTGCATAACCCGGGGAAAAGTAAACATACTTATTTAATAAAATAAGCAATCCATATTAGGTATCTACAGAGCCCTTCAGCTGACCAGGTCATGACCTCCGACCGATATACCTATCAGCTGACCTAGATAGAGACCTAGACCCCTGACCTCAGTACTCATCAGCTGGCCAGGTCATAACCCCTGATCTTGGTACGAACCAGCTGATCCATGGTTACTAATATTAATGCTTCGATCGGAATTCGATTGTTTTTATTATTCAACAGATAAATAATAAATTAATTTAGTTTTGATAAATTATTAATTGGTATTATTGCTGTATGGTGTCGGACGTAAAGAATAGCACCATCCCATATCTTCCCGTGGGTGTCGTAAGAGGCGACTAAGGGACTTGTCAGAGAATGGGCAGCAGCGTTCTCTGTGCTTTTGTAACAACCGTACTGCGATCGCCAACCCGCAACCTGCCAAGCGTGGCGATTATGGCAAAACCCCCCTTTCTTGGGGGAGGCCTATGTCCAGCAGTGGACGTCTTTCAGCTGAAATGATGATGATGATGATAATTATATTGGTAATCTCTCGGGCCTATGGACGGTGGATACCTTCCTTTAAATTTTGAATTGAGTAGTAATAATATCACTACCAACATTAACAATATTTAATTGAGTCTGGAATTACCGGAATTACGTTCCGGAAAAATGGCTTATCCATGTTATTCTTTCTGTGTGCATTTATGATACAAGTACCAAAAATCATTCTACCTACTCCTATCTATGGTGATAAGCATATTACCATCATTATGTATTGTTAACAATGTATTTACATTCATAGCAAATAATTTACTAGGATATTACAACTAAATATGGATAAAATAAAAAATAGAAAAAAAGCAACTTCAAAAAAGTGAAAAATAACTTTAGTTTCAGAGAAGTTGGTGGCAAAAAAACTGAAAACAAACATGTCACCGACTTCTGAAGCTAAAGTTATTTTTCACATTTTTGCTTTTTGAAGACAGTTTTTTTTTTGCAAATAGTTTTAGTTTTTTCTTAGGTGACACTAACGAGCATGGCAGTTGAGAATTTGTCATGGTATGGGTCGCTAATGTTGGCACGTGTGTTGCACTTGCATCATACAGCTTCTTTACAACTGTTTGAGCAGAATGGCCGCCGTTATTCGAGACTGGTCATCTCTTAACTGCTAGGTCACCTAGTTAATCTTTGTAGGTATTAAATTGTTATACATTGTTCTCGCATGTAGAAGCAAAAAAAATAATGTAACCAGGATTTTGTAACAACTTGTTTTTAAAAAGAGTGTCCATGGAGTTTCTTGCACCCCTAAGACGACCCACTGACCGTACGTTCTTCTCCATAGAGAGACTGAGTCTTTGACAATTCAAAACTGCCTGTAAATGTTATTTAAATAAATGCTTTGAGTTTGTATCAATTGTATTTGTTTCCCTTATAAGTGCTTATATGATTTGACTTTGATTGTTTTTATAAACAATTTATTGTATTATGTACCTAGTTGAAAAGGGGGGCAGTGACAGCCTAGTGGAAATGGCCTTGACTAATGAATTGTAGGTTGTATGTTCGAACCCTGACAGGCTCTTTACTTTGGGTTAATGAATACTAATACTACTTGAATAAAAAGCATTACTTACAATAGTTATATAATTTGTGTAAACACAACATAACCACATTCATATTTTATTTGAACAGAACTTCATTGCGGCATTGAAAACGGACACAATGCTTTTATCAAATGGTACACTTACACAACACATTTATGACAACTAATTTGAGATTCCAGAACCAGAACATAAGATTCTCTTGTTGATGTGTAGAAGCTGATGTATAAAATATAATCTCCCTGTGATGTTTACATACCGTACCTAGAAGTTTAGTCCCTACAACCATGTCTGCTAACTTTCGGTAGATTCGAGTAGAGAAAATACAAAAGATTTTCGCACATTGAATGTTTATTGTTCCCAACAGAGAAAACGTCAATCAAACGAGAGACATTCCGTTTCAAGTTAGGTAGGTACTTTAGAATGGTAATTATTGTAAAAAAAATAGTAACTAAAATAAAAACGTTGCAGTGGCCCTTCTTGTATGTTTTTTTTTAAACATTTTTGTCACAAAATATTGATAAATATTATATCTGCATGTTTCCTAATTAAACGTTTTTGATGACAATGCCATCTAGCGGTTCAGAAATTAACCATTTACGTGTGCATGTGTGTGTGTGCATGGTGTGTACAGATATGAAGTTGAGACGGCTGGTGGAAATTTCGAAAATCTCCGTTTGAGAAGAGTTAACAAGTAAGCTGTATATGTGGAAAAATCAAGACAAAAGGCTAGTTTACGCAAATAGAATATTGTCCATCAAATATATTTTAGTTATGCGTAATCATAAATAATACCCAAATGCAAGACTACAGCGCCATCTATTGAAAAAACGGCGGCGGGATGATCAACGGGACCACCTTAACGTGTTTTCCGAGGCACCAAGAGGTGGCGGTAAATAAAAGTGGAAATATGATTTGACTAGGACATTTTGAGATCACTAAAAGCTGTGGCTACTGTGTACTGTGTGTGTATGGTGAGTACTGATTGTAGTTCTTAGTTTAAAATTCAAATTTTAAGCCATTCATTTCAAACAATCGCCCTACCTGCAGACCATCTTGCAATCAAACCAAAGTTATGAAAGAAAATAAAATGTGACAGCTGAGATACGATTACCTCATAGCCGCGTGGTTTGACATAAATGTGTTCCCACCGTTTCTCACTAATAATAAAATGTGTTGAAACGCGACATTTCATGACGCAGGTCGTCAACAAGTCAAAGCCATTTCTATATCAACATTTAATTTTATGTTTGTCTTGTGTCGAATGATTTCACCCTAACGACTTGACCCGTGTTTGATGATTCTTTTGAAGCGAAATAATTCATCAATTTGTTGCAATTATTATATTTAGATGTTACACAAGTTTCCGAGGAAATATAGCACTTAATTTCAACTGTTATTTGTGCGAAATGTGTTTGATTTCGTGTATTACGGGAAGTATATATCAACAAATTATGTAGCGGTTATATATCCGTTTATTGGAGCTATTACGGTCGTGCATTTAATAATAATCGGTACTGCAGGAAGATTTGTTTCAATGGAAAAGTTTACGGCATTTGCTCTTTGTACATTTTGGAAGCTTATCTATGACAGCAAACTGATTATTTTAGATAGTCAAACATGCAGCATAAACTTATACACCAACTTGTATAAATTAGTTACGCCAGATGATTACAATACAGAAATCTAGAAAAAAATACTTTATAGGCTGATCGTGAAACAGAACTAATAAACAGTGTTTTCTCCATAGACACATTAATGTATCTCTCAAAAGAAATGGGTCCCTATCAAATTCGTAGTCAACGACAGGTTTATATCAACCCGTGGGCGGTCCCCACTCTATCTCAAGATTGACAGCTACAATAACAAACACCGCTCTTTTACACCCACCGTAAAACTTTAATTACAAATCACCATCACAAATGTAACTCAGAGAAACTGAATTTACTGCCAATAAAAATTGTGCAAAGAAAAATATAAAGCGTATTAATTTAATCTTATGAAGTGTGTAGACGAGCGACTGATAATGTTCGACTGTTTGCCAGAAACGACAGTGAGTCGAGTTAATTTACCAATAAATAGTGTAACAGGAATGCGTTTATAACCAAAGGTATGAACATGGACGAACTTGAATGTAATAGTACATTGTTACCCCAGGGGTGAAAGTAACTTATTTAGTCCCGAGACGGGGTTTGGCGCCCGAATGAAGTGAGGGCGCCAATAGTTCGAGGGACTAAATAAGTCTTTAACCCGAGGTAAACACTGTGCTTTTCATTACGAATACAAGGAAAGTAAAAATAAAAACACGAATTAGCTAAAGAAAAAAATTGTACATTTTATTTCGGATTGCCGCCTTCCGGCCAGCCAGCTATTCAGCCTTTATTGTTCATTTTCATCATTGAAAAAATGGTAAATATTTTGCCCAACTCTATGTTATTTTAAAGAAATTGTTGAAACTAAATTAAAATGAAGTTATTTAAAAAATATTTATTCTTTAATCAATACTTAAATTTAAGTTATTTCAATTTTACATCATGGCTGCATAGAAAGTTGGAACATGTTTCAATAAAATGTGAAAATAGTTTTTTTTTTTAAACTTGACATCTGTCAGTTGAAAGCGATTCTCCCTAGGGATGAAAAGTATTACTTTCATCCCGCTCCTCAGGCAACTTCAGACCTACTTTCAGAGTATGAGTAATGAAAAAGTATATTACGGTGTCGTTCTGAAGTTGAAAAAAAGTCGTAAAAAAAAGTTTTCAGTATGAATGTGAATGGTATAAAACTGGAGGAAGACCAAAGTAACGAACGAAAGGACTGTGTGAAGGATAATATGGCAAAAAAGGAGGTGTCTGATGAGATGACAAGTAATAGAGAAGTATGAAAGACGAAGACATGCTGCACCGACCCCATATAAATTGGGGTAATGGCAGGAGAATAATGATAAGGTGTCGTTTTGTAGTGGCTGCCATTTCTATATAGAAAAAAGACGTGCGATTATGTATAAACGGGTATTGTTAGTCCAAACGTTAAAAAAGACAGCCCCACTATTCACGACGTTTTACGGTTCAAGCTGGTGCCATGTGCAGATGTGGCGCAAATTTGTGGTAGATCCGCGCCATTTCTCCTATACGTCTTGGTCGTCTTGTTAGAATTTAAAATAACGCTCAGAAAGAATTAACCCAAGTATGACCATTGATAACCATCAACAAGTATTAGCTATGTCTAAATAGAGAAACACCACTGAATATCGCAATCGCAAATGTATAATGTAGAGTTGTAGCAAACGCGAATATCAATAAAAATCGCCAGTGTTCCCGATTAAAATCGGTCGTTAGCATAGAACATCTAGTTCCACGAAACAGATGGGTCTCCTTGTTTTTGCAAGTTGATTGGTCATCCTCTGCTTTAATTATGTTATCGTAGCGCTGACGTTAATGGCTAAAGAAATTAACACTTTTTTCTAACGAAGTGGAATGTTAAGATAAATTCAATGGAAGATTATTATGATAAGCAATGGAACTTGCGTCATTGAAAACTGCTGTAATGCAGCCGTTTGATGTCAAACTGTACATTTGTACTCTTATTTATCGTGTGGTTAATGTCTAACCTGGTGTCCAGAGTTTTATGCCGCCCATGGGCTTCTGTCTTGACATTACATGCTGTCAAGAAATTCATTTAGGCATGCTGGTTTTCTTACGATGTTTTACTTCACCAAAGCAAGTAATAATTATACAATACGCACATGAATCCTAAAATCAGAGGTGCGTGTTTTGGATTCGAATTTGAGATCTATAAAATATGGTTGGATATTTGTACTGCGTGGAAACATTTGCAAATGGACCGGAATGCGCTTGAGCTGTTCCAACTAGCATAAGGCAAGAAGAAATATTTGGAGTTGATGGACAACCTTCAGTAACTGGAGAGGCAGAAAAAGAAGAAGGAGTATACTAATGGACTCGATGGTCTACTGCTGATGCTGAGCATGAGTCCCGGGTTTGATCTTTTAAAAGGGTTTTTCTGTAAATAATTCTCAGTAGCAGCCCAGGGACCAGGACTCAGGGACCCAGGGGCCTGCCAGAGAATGGGCAGCAGCGTTATCTGGGTTTTTTGTGACAACCGTACTGCGATCGCCAACCCGCCTGCCAAGCGTGGCGATTATGGCAAAACTCCTCATGATATATCAATGTGGCGAAACTTGGGGGAGGCCAATGTCCAGCAGTGGACGTCATTCGGCTGAAATGATGATGATGATGGTGATGATGAGCAGCCCAGAGTCGTCTGCCTGGTTGATAGAAATAGGTTCGACGTAATAACTGGTGAAATATTGGCTTACGTAAAAACACGCACATAACATCAATCCTTGAAGTGTTAGGCAGAGGTGTACCAATAGTACACCCCCATTTCCCAGTTACGTTTTAAGTCCATGTCATAGGGGGCGACCCTATTGCCATTAACCACACACAGCACAAATCTAGAGTCTGTGGTTGCTACTGAGAAATTCCTGATTGAAAACCCCAATAACACTTTGTCCGACCCTGGAATCGATCCTAGGACCTCATGGTCAGCAGTCGCGCTTGCGACCACTCGATCAACGAGGCAGTGGAAGATTAAGTAAAAAGTAGTTTAATAGTTTAGTAAACCGTAACCGTACTTTTAACGTGAGCACTATTAAATCTAGTCTAAATCCTCGATAACTAGAAGTTTCAGTCCGAAATCTCTATCCAGGTACCTTTTAATACATTTTGCTTTACAGGATTCTGCCGACCGAACTAGATGGAATAGATTTCGTAGAATCAAAGCCGTTTCTAACACGTCGATTTTGTTAGTGAGGATTTGTAAAGATTCAACTTGGTAGACTACTTGGTATTTTAGGCAGACGATTTTGTATCATCATACAACATCACGCCTTATCTCCGAAGAGTTAGGCAGAGAGGTGCCGTTAAACACAACAACCATATGAAATTCAGGGTTGTGAGGCGTGCGGGTGCTCTGCCTTCCCACAGTGGCACGGGTCCGATAGTAATGAGACAGAACGGCGTCACGCGGCTAACAGCTGATAGGTCACAGGCGAACGCGCGCGCAAATTTGCTGTTGTGTAATTGTGGAAAAGTAAGTGAGTTTAAAAAAAAAATTTTTTTTTTGGGAAGTTGCTTATTGTCATGAGTATAATCATGTGTTTAAGTATCGGCCAGTCACCCTATATGGAAGTCCTACGTAATAGAAGGCTAACTCATTGCCATCAACAGCGCACAAATCTAAAACCCGGGCGGCTATACTGTGATACTCCTGATGGAACAATCCAGTAGCAGTGTGCCCGACCTGGGTGCTGAACTCGCAACCATCATCATTCTCCTGGCCTTATTCCAATTTATATGGGGTCAGCGCAGCGTGTCTTCTTCTTCTATACTTCTCTAATACTCGTTATCTCAGCTGTCACCTCCTTTTAGCCATATCATCCTTCACACAGTCCACCCATCGTTTCTTTGGTCTTCCTCTACTCTTATATCCATCGGCATTCATAGTCACAACTTTCCTCACAACATTTTCCTCATTCCTCCGCATCACAGACCCATACCAGGACAACCGACTACCACACACCTTTTCAGTCATTGGCGCCGAGCTGAGCCCTCATTAGCAGACCTAAAGCAATTTTGTTCAAAATATGTGTTGAGAGCCACTATAAGACAAAATTATTATACTACGTTATAATGAAAATAGTACATTTTCCTTCTTTCCCACTACGTGATAAGGAAAAGGAAGCTCAAGCTTTTAATATGGAGATTCGATTGTGACTTTTCTTATTTTCTCATGCGTCTTAGTAGAGGATAAATATTACAGGCCCATCTTCCTCAACCATTAGTTGTTATACTGGCATACAGATGAACTTTTAGAAAAAGCTTTATTATTTGGGTAACGAAATCATATTTACACAAAATATCTTTGGAAATACGAATCTCGTGAGCTGTTTAGTAGCGATCAAACGTCCAGTCCTTACTTAGTCAGGGTACTTACAGCTTGTTTGAATATCCCTTAATAAATATTCAAATGCGCTTAGATATTTGACAGGTAATTTTGCACATAATTTCAGTTTGTAACGGAAAGGGTACTTTAGGGTGTGCTGCCCCATACATTTGGGTCGAATAGGTATTGAAATTTTGTATGGGGCAGCTGATATTTTTTTCGCTATTACGATGTTAGTCCGATGGAGAACCATGTTCAGGTTGATGGTCTGTAGCACACTGTACCCTTAAGTATTTAAGTATGTAGTTGTTTGTAGTATGTCCCTTATTGTTACACGTTGTATAAGTTGATTGTTAATGCCTAGTCATGAGTAAGTAGATAGGGACTGCCATATTGGTATATAGGCCACAAACGTGAACAAAACATGAGGTCCTGGGTTCGAGTCCCAGGTCATGGACTTTCAGGAATTTCTTAGAAGCAGCCACGGAGTCTAGATTTGTGCCCGGTTGATGGCAATAGGCTCATCCCCCTATTACATAGGACATAAACATAACTGGCGAAATGTGGTTGTACTATTAGGTACACCTTGGAATTACAGGTTTGATGCTATGGTATCAGATGGCTGACCATGACGTCGTAAAGCAGTTTTGTTTGACGCCTTTTCCAGTGTGGGAAAGAGATGGCGCTAGACATCCCGTATAGCTCCGTCTCTTTCCCTCACTGGAATAAGAGTACAACAATGACGTCATGGTAGGCCAGCTGTATATAGTTACTGCCTTTGAAGAGACTGAAAATGGCTACTAAAAGAACGATTAAACAACAACAACAACAGTAGTGTTGTTGTTGTTGTTTAATCGTTCTTTTAGTAGCCATTTTCAGTCACATCGTTCGTCGTTTCATCGTTTCGTTCGTCGTCGTGTGACATCGTTAATTGTAGAATTAACGATGTCACAACATGATTTCTTGGACAGGAAGTACCCAGGTAATAAATTTTACCAAATGTCATCAACTTTGAATCAAAAGGCTAGGTACCTTATCTACATAGCACATTAAGTTTACGTGCTTAGACTATAGTACTATGTTGTCAATTAATTTGGAATATA
This sequence comes from Cerastis rubricosa, assembly GCA_949152445.1. Taxonomy (NCBI): domain Eukaryota; kingdom Metazoa; phylum Arthropoda; class Insecta; order Lepidoptera; family Noctuidae; genus Cerastis; species Cerastis rubricosa. The sequence continues at coordinate 7,519,238 of OX424535.1, read as the reverse complement.
ATTAATGAAATGCATTGTTTTATGGTCTGATGGGACGTGTTAGAGAATTCATTAATAGAAGTTATTATTTATTATTGTTTTGGAACATTGTATAGCATGCTATATCTCCATATTGTAGTCGAATAAGAAAAACAGTTGGCATATAAATAAATAGTTAAATTGTCTGGATATGTGTCAGGTGGGTGGTTGGGCCGATTGAAAAGTAAATACCGTTGTTGAGGTTTTCACTGCTGTTTATCGGTGGTCCCCGGAATACGGAAAAGTTGGATATTTATTTGCAAGCGGTGACCCCTATGGGTTAGGTTTTTAAACAAAAAGCTATTATGGTATAACGAAATTAAAAAAAATTTCTAATGAAAATATAATCTTGCCATTTAAAAAAATCTTATGTTAAAAATTGTTTAGAAATATGTTGTCCAAATAGTTATTAATAGAGCATAACTCGGGTTTATCCTAGTACAGGCATCAGTTCTGTATGGTGTCGGACGTAAAGAATAGCACCATCCCATGTCTTCCTGTGGGTGTCGTAAGTGGCGACTAAGGGACTAAGCAGAGAATGGGCAGCAGCGTTCTCTGTGCTTTTGTAACAACCGTACTGCGATCGCCAACCCGCCTGCCAAGCGTGGCGATTATGGCAAAACCCCCCCTTCTTGGGGGAGGCCTGTGTCCAGCAGTGGACGTCTTTCGGCTGAAATGATGAGGCATCAAACTTTGATAAACCTATATTATTTCAAACATTTATGTTGTATTGTACCAATTTTAACTTTGAATATTTTTTTTTGTTTTTTGCCGTGGCAATGCTGGCAGTCTTCTGGGCACGTTTCCGGATGACAGCGATGTGGAGGAGTATTTTGTCGCCTAACCGTCCTGTTGTTTTTAAGTTATCTCATATTTAGTTAGTTGTAAATATTTAGTTTTAGAAAATAAAAAAGTTTGAACATTTGTAATTAAATCGTAATGAATTCATTACATAGTACAGAAAAATTTTTGGATTATATTCTTCATCAACTTCTATCCATACACTACAAAAATAAAACCATCTCCATGTAGCTCTTGTCTCAGCATGTCAGGGGGTCATTACTCGACCCATAAACAATTGCGTGCGGCCCCGCACTACAAGATATTCACATCACTATGTCCCGCACTAGTCCGATATTATTACATCACTACTTACGTTTACTTTGACTGTAAACTACGTGTTTCCAGATAAAAGGTACTCTTTAGAGTTTTATGGATGGTCCAGTTATTTTTGGTATCAATCGGATTTTTCACTTTTTTGATGGGAGGGATTATTTTTGTTGTTGTTTTTTTTTTACTAGATTACCTAATTATGGTACGGTATCTGAACAAGCATTAATTGTATTAGCAAAGCTTTTCATATTTAACATTGTTTCACTAATTGTCCCACTCGCAATATCTTTTAAGTATATCTAGAAGGTTAGAAAATCATAGGTATAATATAGTCGCGGGGAACTAAGACGTACTTTTCTTATTTTGGGACTCCACATTATCGTGCTAGATACAGAAAATTATGTAACAACAAAAAATCATCTTGTAAAAATGAGTAAGGCAGCCTCAAACGCAAATATTTTTTCCGTCACATAAACACATTGAGCGCTTTCTCCTTTACCTACAAAATCACCGTACGGCTCTCATGCCTCACGTTGATCAGATAAATAAAATTATTCGTCAACTTTGCATTCAGGTCCTCTGCCTGAAAGCCGTTCATCACTCACAATAACTCAAGTAGGTACAGCGGTATTTAAAGTATGTTCAAATCTTTATTTTGAATTAATATTTTTTGACTTGTACAAATATCAGCTTTAGGCACGTTTATTTAAAGTTGGTTTTGAAATTAATGGCTGTTTTACAAAACTAATAAAAAAACAGTAAAAAAAATAGATGACGTCGTGGAGCAAATTGAACTTGGTATCAGCATGTATCGATTTTCAAGTGATTTTTCCAAATACGCAAATACGTGTTTGTCGTGAGGAAAATTTTGAGTATGAGTGTAGATGGCTAAAAGAGACCCTGTGAACACTTGGTCCGACTGCTTAGTCCGATCAATCGGACCGCTGAACTTTCTTGGGCCGATTCATCGGACAAAACGGAATCACAAATTCTCATAGTCCGATTGATCGGTCAACGCTTAATTTTTTTTCCTAGTACATGACCAAAATACGATGGATGGACAGTGTAAAGGATGATATGGAAAATAAGGAGGTGACTGATGAGATGATGAGTAATAGACTAGTATAGAAGAAAGACATGCTGTGACCTGCCACCAAATAAATTCGGATAAGGGTAGGAAATTGATGATGAATGATGACGCATATAAAAACCAAATAGCGAATGCAGAATACTTGTAGAGGTACTTCACTGAATAAGATATGAGAACAATTGTGCACGATCCTTGGCACATGGGCCTCTGCCCTTACATGTCTGGTTTGCAGGAATATACTACGCATTTTAATGGCGTATTTATATTGTGGACTCGGCTTTACAATTGTTATCGATCAGCTGATGCTTTTGACATTGTATGGGTTCAAGTGTGATCGCTATCTTTACTTTTGTTAAGAGGTGAATAGTTGCCGCTTGTCTAGAAGTAATGGCATTACACACATCGTTATAATACACATGCTTAGAATTAACCCAAGCTGTTTTTTTTTTAAATTGGACTATTATGTACTCTGCGTGCCCATGCCCACCTTTGTTATTAGGTAGGTAAGAGATTTTTTATTTATATATATTTTTTATTATTTACATAAGTACAGTCCAACTTAAAAGAGTAAAAAATCAATGAAGGCGCCACAGTCGCTCAGGTAGCAACCCAGTTAGTACGACCTATCTGATTTTGATACTGGAATAGTATTATTTATTTATTAGCTATAAATAATTTATGTATTAAAAAGGTATGTTTTTTTATCAATTGCTTTCAATAAGTTCCGCGTAGATAGATAGATAGTATATTTTGGAATGTAGTAGTAAACTCCCCCAGCGACGCCCTGAGCCGAGGCTCGTACCCCACAGGGGGTGCCCTTAGCGTGTAGTCGCGTAGTTTGTAAGTTTTTATACCCTGGCTGGAGGCTTTACTCTTTATGCACCCACAGGATAGTCCGGTTAAGCAAACGACAACCTCCTAGGTTGAACTGCGAGATGCCATTCACAAAAAAAAAAAATTGTAGTAATAAAACAACTTCACAAAAACTAGGTATTTTTATTAATCAATTGCTTTCAGTAGTAATAAAACTTTTCATTTACTACGAAAATACTTTAGCTGAATTTCCCACAGTTTTTCTTGCCGTGTTTCACGATTCTGCGCACTGTGTTTACAGAAACTCTTAAGAGCGTTTATACCCTACGGCATTTCATACAAACTTTCAAGTCGTTATTTTCCGAAATGACTGAACAGATTTTAATGAAACTTCCTACGCATAAGCAGTATACATAGGTCTAAAGAAGTTACTAAACATTTTCGAAAAATAATGTTACAACTAAATTAGCCCGATTTTTAGTTATCTATAGAAACAGAAATTTCCAATTACTTATCTTCATTTTTAAAAGACATTTCGAAAATGTTTTTAGTAACTTTTTAGACCTATGTATACTGCTTATGCGTAGGAAGTTTCATTAAAATCTGTTCAGTCATTTCGGAAAATAAAGACTTGAAATTTGTATGAAATGCCGTAGGGTATAAACGCTCTTAAAACAAACAAAGCATGGCAATAACATCGAGAAGAATTGACAGCAAAACTCATTTCATATGTTGCAGGCCAGTAAACAGAAAGGCCAATTCCTGAAACTCAATGACGTCATAACAGTAAGGAGTATTGTTGAATTTCCATCCTTTGCAAAAATTATTCACCTTTCCGTTTAAAATCTATTTGTGGCCCTGATCGCACGAGATCGACCGTTTCGAACCCAAACATATTGAATTTTCGTTAATTATTTATAAACTTGATACGGTACCGTCCGGGGTTGTAATTGTAACTTTTCACAAAAGGTTGGTTTAAAAAGCTGGCCTTTGTGATGATTTTACCGATGATAAAGCTATTTCGTTTCGTGTAATATTTATGATTTTATTAAATTGACAGTGAAAATTAAAAAGTTAAGCAAAAATAAAGATTTACACCTGCATTGTTCTGATATTTGTTTTATTAGCAGAAGCTTGTTTATTTAGCTACACGAAAACATTTACTCGTGGAATTATTCTTAAGACAACGTGTAGTGAATATTGAATAACCATTATCTATTGTTACTAAACTATCCGAAATTCCGATAACCTCACGAGACACGCTTCAGTTGTTCACGAGATTAGTTCTCACATTGACATTACGATATATACCTACTAAAATAATTGTATTTACGAACAGTTCCACAGATTATAATTACCATAGATTAATAGATGTAACACCACTGTCAAAGTCACTGAGACATTTTAGCAAAACCATAAACAAAAGACGACTCCGCGGTTCCGCTTCAAAAAGATGGCGGCCGGCGGGAAAACATTACAATTAGTGGCGGACAAAAAAACTGATATTTTAATTTAACTAGTGTGCAAATTATTTCACAGTAAGGAAATACTGTGAAAAATTTAGCTATTGTTGAAAAATATGAGTTTGACGGATACGGTGTCGTATTGTTGTTTTAAATCGCATGGTAGAGGTTTTCGGTCACATTATTGAGTTTTTAAGTAAGTAATTGGTGTGGCTAATGTTCTAATTTGACAGGCGTGACGTAGAACGAGGTCCTTGACATACTGGTGTGTTATCTCGATGAGAGGTTCACTTATGTGTTAGCGATAATGTGGTGTAACGTTTTGTGTTTTGTTGTGTGTGTTATAAAAATAAATTCGGGTTTACGCTAAAAAGTAATGGGGCTGTAACATAATTTGCGTGCTAGTCTCGCATTTTTGATAGCGTGAAACTTGAACATCAGTGATATTACATCGTATATTAATAAATTGTTCAGTATTGAGACAATCTGATACGTCGTTTTCACTTGGCTTAGTAAGTTGTTAATGCAGTGTGACAAAGCTATATCAACCGCGACAACAGGCCTCGGCCAAATAAGAGGTTTCTAAGTCATCGTCATGTGCCTAGCCTTTTTCCCAACTATGGGTCGGCTTCCAGTCTACCCGGATTCAGCTGAATATCAGTATTTTACATGGCTCAGTCAAGGCACAGTCGCCAAATATTGATTGATACTCAACTGCATCCCCTTATTACTGGAAGCCGACCCCAACAAGTTTGGGAAAAGGCTAGGTAGATGATGACATGGAGCGACTGCCTATCTGACCTCCACAACCCAGTTAGTACTGGGTAATACGATACCCCTTGATAAGACTGGTTGTCAGACTTTCAGGTCACTAACTACCTGTAACGACTGTTGAAGATCTACAAATTACAGCCGGGACCAACGGCTTAACGTGCTTTCCGAGGCACGGAGGAAACTCGGTATGTAATGGGTGATCAGTGATCACTCATCCCAGGACAAACATAGGCAACCGCGACTTAACCTGAAGCTTGATTCGAGCGGCTGGTATCATGTAAGCGCGCGCGGCTGGCGTGCCTCGAGCTCCTTTCTACGGCAGGTGCCAATGTAATACTACGAAAGCGGAAATTAACGACAACATCGTCATCAACGGAAGCGTTTTATAAATTTCCTAAAATAAAAGATTTGAACAAAAATATGAGATGAGAATTATTTTAATTAATCTTTCAAAATCTCACCAGCCATACACGAGCGCCAGCAGTCCCGAGTGACACTTGTGACGTGGCCGTGCCATGAGTGACGCGTGATGTAGGTACCACACCACATAATGAGCCCTCCAGTAATGCGGAGCATTAACCTGCCTGAATATTAAGTAGAAATTGCTGAGTATATGAGAGACTAGCTTTTGCCAGCGCATATAATCAAGTTGACAATATAACACTAGTGACATCTATTACTCAAAGGAAGAACTAAACCCAAAATCCTAAATTGTATAATCTTTATTGGAACAGAATACATTTTAACCCCAGTAGTACTTACGTTCGCTAAACCCTGATATTAAGCCTTAATATCCAACCTCCATCCGGATGAAGCGGCGTGTTAAAACTAGTCAATTTTATAAATGGATGAAGATCGGTTTCTTAATAAACCATTTTCTACGTAGCACCTCAATACAGAGTTTCGCACATTTTTGAGAACGTGAAATTGCTGTTCGTCATCTTGATAATAATTAAACCAAGACACCGCTTGTTTGGGAGCTCAAAATGGGAATAATTTCATAATATTAGCCCTATATACATATACTTAGAATGTCAAGATATTAGAAAACGATTCATGGTTTTTTTTTGTAGAAAAATTTGTGTAAGTACTTAGTTGTGTAGGCTTGGCAGTGTTCCGCAGTCCTCTTGCAGCACTGGATAACTCCGAGTTTCGCTAAAGTTCTCCATCCTCAACACGTAGAAAGCGTAGAAACATCCATTAAATATAAAAACTGTGTCAATTAAAATCCTACAGATAATTTTAAAAGTGTTACTCTACGTCCATTAATATTACTCGACAGACAAATGGACAGATTACGCTTCTATTTAGATAAGGCATAGAGTAAAGAACTTTCAAAAGAAAAAATAAATACATATTTTTATACTGTAGGCTTACCTCTTCTTGGCCACGACCTACTCGTCCAAACGATACGCATCTTGTGACAGTGACTGTAGAGGGAGGTAACAGCATGCCATGATTCACCTTTTAATGCGGCTACCCAAATGTTGTTTCTTTGGTATTGTTCGTCGAGTTGTTGACCTCCTGGGTTATGAGTCGAGCTACACGATCACTGAAAAATGCTTTTCAGAGTAGTCAGGTACGAAACACACCGGCTTCATATAGTTAAAAAAAAGACGACGTATAACAGTGTTTGTAAAACCTATTTGCAAAATAAACATCATTTTATTTTGTACTTACGTGAAGGAAGTCCAAGCGACTCGCGCGTGTCGTTTGACGCTTGTCGCAACATCTGAGGCTGTGAATGGGGCCTTAAGGACAGTCCATTACTGCGGAGAGCTCAAATAGTTATGATAACAAATAGGTCATGTCGGTGACACGTCTTGTCTATGGTACCTTTTAGCGGTATAAAGCTTGTCCAAAAGATGTGTCGTCCTAGGAATTCTAGAATGTGTAGGAGGAATGGATTTCACCTACATTTCAAGCATATTTGGCACGTTTTTTCAAGTATTTTGTTATCCGTCTCTGGCTGCGTGTTTGAAGGTTCTTTTATTTGATTGAATCACACTCTTATTGACTGCTTGGTAGGACCAGCAGTGATTGCAAGTATACTGCGGTATACTTGTATGGCAGTAGGTATACTCTTGTAGGCCTGAGTTGTAGCCGCTGTAAGTCGGGATTAGTGATCGGTGAATACATAGCTACATGTGGAAGTTGATGCAGGTATTTACTTACTTCTCTGCCTAATCTTTAAGGTACGACAGGCATGATGTTTTGATATGATTTTTCACGTTCTATTTTAGTTTCTGCTGATCAAATAATATCGTTTTACTAAGCTCCAGAAGAACTATCATCTCGATACAGAAACTAGATACTACCACTTAAACTAAGTGATATTTGGGAAAGTGTTCTAGTATTTATTAAAGCATATGTATAACATCACGCCTGATAACTATTAAGGATTAGGCAGATGTTTACCAATAGTACAACCTCATTCCGCCAGTTATATTTGAGCGCCATGTAATAGGGGGCGAGCCTTTTGCACCAATCAAATAAATCCAGACTCTGCTGCTTCTGAGAAATTCCTGATAGAAAATATATAACACACAGATAACACTGTGCCTAACCTGGAAATCGAATCCAGGTGGCCTACCATGACGTCATAAAACATTATTGTTTTACTCCTTTTCCAGTGTGGGAAAGAGATTGCGCTAGATATCCTGTATAGCTCCGTCTCTTTCCCACACTGGAATAATAGTAAAATAATACTGCTTTAAGACGCATACTGCTGAAGCTGTAGCGCCTGTGGCCATTAGACTAGATTAGATTAGATTAGGAGAGAACATCTAGACTGAAATAGCTAGGACATGGGAATATTGAATCACATCGACCGTGATTCAGTTTGAATAAGTTTCACTATCGATTGTTCCATGTCTGCGATAGTGATGGCCTACCTAATCGATGGTTTTGCATATTTTATGTATGGGTGGCTCTTTGCTGTTGCTGACGTGAAAAATGTACGAGTATGCGGTTTTATAAAATTACTGTACAAGTTGCGATAGATATTGATTTTGCAGTTTAATTTGTGCCTTATTTTACAAAGGTAATAAAGAGGTGTTATTCAGTGAAATTAGATTTTTTCTCGATATCCTTATTTTAAAAAGGGCCTGTATTGTACAGTACAGGCTAAAAATAAAACAAATATTGTACAGTTATGTTTCGTCCAGGAGATATCGTTTGCAGCAATAATTGTGTAATTCCCTTAAGAGTTGTACTTCGTCCCGAAATGCTTTAGAAAACATCGTGAGGAAACCGTCATGTCCCAGAACCAACAATTGAAATACGTGACATCCACCAACACGCATTGGGTCCACTTGGGTCACGGCACTTTAGCTTGAGAGAAAGAGAGAACGTCATAGTAACGTAAACGGAAGTAAGTGCACAGTGGGAACATAATGGGCTATACATTATTTTTCTTCTTAATTATACATATTGTATCCGCGTATTGTATTGTGTTCTGTATAGTGTCGGACGTAAAGCACCATCCCATATCTTCCAGTGGGTGTCGTAAGAGGCGACTAAGGGAGTTGCCAGAGAATGGGCAGCAGCGTTCTCTGCCCTTTTGTAACAACCGTACTGCGATCGCCAACCCGCCTGCTAAGCGTGGCGATTATGGCAAAATTCCCCAAAATGTCAATGTGGCGACACTTGGGGGAGGCCTATGTCCAGCAGTGAACGTTTTTTGGGCTGAAATGATGATGTATCCGCCTCTTACAGAAAAAAACAAGTAAGTCGTTTGTCTTGGTATGGATATGTTATGAGGAGGGATGAAACGCATTTGACTAGAAGAATTATGGTTAAGAATGTTGATAGATGGAGATGGGGAGAGGGAGGCCAAAGAAAAGATGGATGGATGGTGTAAGGAATTGAAAGAGAAAGGAGTAAATGAGGCCGTGATGACTGACGGAGGAGAATTGAAGAAGAAAACGTGTTGCGCCGACCCCAAGTAGAATAGTACAAGGTCAGGATAGTGATGATGATGTATCCGATTATTTTCTGTTAAATGCAAAAGCATCAAACCCACATTAATTACAATTAAGCACATTCTAACGACTCTAATCAATCATTCTAATCTTTATACAGCCGTCCAATCGCCATTGTTCCATACCTCGTTTATTTTCATGTCCGCACTCAACATTATTGTGTTAGACAGTTAGACCATTATTAGATAATTCCACTTCCGATATTATTTTGTAACTGACAATTTTCATGTAACCCGAAGAAAAGTTTTGGAAAAGTTCTTAAATGAATTGGACGGCTTTAATCGGATTTTGAGAGAAAGGACAGTGAGCGTAAAAGTGGTTGAAAGTTCACTTAGAACTAGCTGTTTGACGTGGTTTCGTCTGTGAAGAGGTTGTAGATTATCCTACGAGATTGTAGTCATCATCTTAGCCTACTAGTCTTTCTCTAGCTATATTGGGGTTGGCTTCAGCCATTATTTTACGTGGAGCATCTGCCTACCGCACCTCCAAAACCCAATTAGTACTGGGTAATACATAAGACCTCCGATCCCCAGGTCATGGTCTGCCTGCGTGCAAATTTCATAGAAATCCGTTTTGCAGTTACAGTGTAAAAAGGTCAGATGGACAGACAAAGCTCCTTTCTCATTTATATTATCAGAAAAGAAAGGAATGGGGGAAGCCTTTGTCCTGCTGGGGCAGAAAATAAATAAAAACGAGGCTAGTAAAAAAGGTTTTTGCCACTATGAAGTCCATTGATACTATCACTTAAGACATAAAAAAATGAGGTCTTAATTGATTGTTCTTTTGTCTTTATTTATAAACTACGGAACCTGGAGGTTTTACCCTTTAATAATAAAAAGACGTGGGTGATATTGCTCTTTAACGAAATAGTAATTCAAGTTAATGAACACATGACTTATACATTCATGAGTTACTAGAAATCATTATCATATATATCAAGAGTGGGATTCCACCATAAATGAATATCAACGCCATATTGCCTTTCAGTCGCTAACCGTGCAACTTTATTCTTCATTTTTGCTAATTAGGTGGATGGGTAGTTGAAATCACATACAAAACTTGACTCAAACTCCTTAAGTTTATTTCTAATAAACCAGTTACAGGCACTTTAAGACTTATAAATTTACCATAGGTTGAGCCGCCCATTCACAAACATGGTTGATATAATGTGTGTCTTTTGGATCTGTCTTTCAATTGTTACAGTTCTTTAATAACACAACTTATTATTGCTCACTTTTAAAACTACTTTCAATTCATTAATATTTCAATTCTATAATCGCTAGCTAACTTGAATGAGACATCTGGATGCGCCCGCGGCTCTGATTGGGCGGATGTACTACACACACTTAATAGTTCAGTACAGTAATTTATTACATAGTAAGTTCAGTATTACTTGATTAAAACAATACTAATACTTCACAATTAATTATTTTAGTAATTAAAAAATACCAATATTCACAAATGCAAAAGCGTTATTAAGTTACAAGCTAAATTAGTAGCTTCATTACTTTTTACAACAATCGTATGCTTAAAACCATTTTCGGCAGATCAAATGATTTAATACAAAGAACTGGTTTACCACGAATAAAATACTCTGTAAAATAATCTTATTATTTTTAAGTTGCAGAGAATGGGCAGCACCGTTCTCTGTGCTTTTGTAACAACCGTACTGCGATCGCCAACCCGCCTGCCAAGCGTGGCGATTATGGCAAAACCCCCCATGTTATGTCAGTGTGGCGAAACTTGGGGGAGGCCTATGTCCAGCAGTGGACGTTAAAAGGGCTGAAATGATGATGATGATGATTTTTATTAAGTTTGTAGTTAGTTCTAGAAATTGTTTTAATTGTTGCTACAAATTATAAATTCACTAATTGACTATTCGGCGCTATTTCCCACAAGACTGGGTTGCCGCCTCACAAAATGAGCCATTGTTAAAATCCAAATTGTCATTGCTAAAATCCCAGTTATCATAAAATATTTGCTTATCTTAATTTTAGTTATAGTTCTAGCTAAAGGCTTTTGTTTAATAAATTACTCGCCATCTAAGCTAAACGAATCTATTATTTGCGCAGTAGTTAACACACAAGCCAATAGATGGCGTTTAGTCAAATGATTATCGTAATAATTATGCTGCCCCCACACGGATGGCATGGCAGGTTTATCAATATTATGACAAATGAGGATTATTAAGTTGATTCTTAATAAGATTAATGAATAGTCTTAGCACATAGACGCTCTTGCGGCGACATATACATTTATTTTTGTTTGAATAGCACGCATGGTCTTCTAATTCATATAAAAATATAGACAAATAGACAGGGTAAGCAAAAGGTGATTATGTCTCACCGTGAGGAGAACGAACATTTTCTGTCATCCGCATCACCCAAATTCTCGTTTTTATAATGCACTAGATGCTGCCCGCGGCTTCGCCCGCGTGGAGTTCGGCAATTGCCCTCGTGTGCGTTACCCCCGCAAAATAATATCGAAAATAGTCATTTAAATGTTATAGATAATAACTGTTGCCCGCAGCTTCGCTCGCACTTAAGTTTAAGTATAGATAGTTGTTTAAAAGTCTGTTTAAAAGAGTAACCATGGAGTTTCTTGCCGGTTCTTCTCTATAGGAAACGACCCACCCGTACCGAGCACCTTTTTGTCGACGTTTTATAAGTGCCTCTGTAGGCCTATGTAATATTTTTTTTTTAAATTGATTTTGTGATTAAAAAAAAATATCAAGAGAATCCATTCTGGTTACTAAAAACTATTTAAAGGCGTATTTTTTTTTAGATTGTTAGTGACCTAAATGTTTAAGGTTCAAACAGAATTTATTATATACATGTCTTCCGAGCTACGGTGCCGTAGCTCAAATGCCCTGGTCATCCATCCACGCCTTTCGATATAGTTAATGTTGTAAATGAGCTAGTTTACATTTTTTTTTAAATTCAGTAACACTCTGATTAAACAAAACTATTTAACTTTATTTTCCGGTGCGTCAACCTGGATTTTTATTTTGACCTCATTTTTATTGCCAGTGAAATGGAAAATCACGAAAACGACACCCATAAAAGAAAAATAGAAAATTTTCCGCGGCGCCATCTTTGTTTTTCATTTTGACCTCATTTTCTTTGTCTGCGACCCCGAAATCCACGACGTTAATTATTATTATTGTAGAAGGCACTAGGTGTCTAGAAACCAAACAATAAATTAAATCAACACGTAAAGATTAAAATCAATGAATTAGATTTTATCGGCGCGCGCGCATCACGATAGGTCATTGTTAAAGTCTAGTCAAATCCGTGATCACGTGATCACTTGTTGGTCAGAATTGTGTTATTTTACCAAATGAAGTATTGAAGTGTAAGATTTTCAAAAACATAAACTACGCTAATAACAACTTTATACAAGTATCTAAAAAATATGTTAATTGTAAAATTACTAGCATTATAAAAAAGTCTTAAAATATAATATTCAAATTGTTTTCCAAAATAACGTATTTGTTTACATGTTTGGAAATAAAATCGCGAAGAATGTTTACAATGTTGCAGAACACAATTTTATCATTGAGTACAATCTTTGTGGCATCACGATGTGGACCTTTGCCCTTCATTCCCCAGGGGTCAAGACTTGGCTTTAAAAGGTAGACATTTTATTTGCTTTATTTCTCAAATAATAGTAAAAGATTTTTATTTATTTAACAGTTTATATACACACTTAATGCAGAAAAGAAGAAAGGAACAGAAAATAGGTACAAAGGTGATGCTTATTTCTAAAGATATCACTTCCAGCATACCTGCGAAAGGAGATATGTATTAAAAAAAAACCGGCCAAGTGCGAGTCTTACTCGCACACAGGGTTCCATAGCTCCAAACAATATAATAACAATATTTTGAACTGTCATTCATTAGTTAGTAGTATTAGTTAGTAAACTTCCACACAACCGCAAAACTAAATTTGTTTTTCATAGTATGTTTATGAAAAACAAAGTTACTGCTGCAGTTTGATGAAAAAGTCCCATATCTCAAAAACTAAACATCATATCTTATTGAAACCAATTTTCGTTGATAGTTTTTTTTACGTTCTATAACCCTAAATATTTTCAGAATTTTCCTCTTCTTACTTTAGAAATTAGAGGGGGGGGGACACACATTTTACCACTTTGGAAGTGGCTCTTGCGCAAACTATTCAGTTTAGAAAAAAATGATATTAGAAACATCAATATCATTTTTGAAGACCTATCCATAGATACCCCACACGTACGGGTTCGATGAAAAAATTTTTTTTGGTTTTCAGTTCTAAGTATGAGGACCCCCTTAATTTATTGTTTTTTTCTATTTTTGTGTAAAAATCCTAATGCGGTTTTCAGAATACATCTACTTACCAAGTTTCAACAGTATAGTTCTTATAGTTTCGGAAATAAGTGGCTGTGACATACAGAAGGACGGACAGACAGACAGACAGACAGACAGACAGACAGACAGACATGACGAATCTATAAGGGTTCCGTTTTTTGCCATTCAGCTACGGAACCCTAAAAAAAGATATGCTGACATAGTGTGTAAAAGAAGAAGAGAGAATGGAAAACATAAAGCAAATAACTATTTAAAATACACACATCAAAAGTGTCTAGGGATCAACATATATTTTTGCAATAACTTTTCTCCTGATTGATATTAATTAAAATTTTCTTTAAGGATTTATCAAAAATAAAGTGTTTTCGTTTGACACAGTAACGATAAACCAAGTCACCTTTGCATTAATAAAGAAATTTGCCATTTTCTAATAAAGGGATTTTTGACATTTGAACCACTAACATTAAAGTTCGAAAAAAAGACTGAAATAACAGTTTTCTTTAAAATTTTATTGGGTAACTTAAACAATTAATAATCCGTGTTTCTACCGCGAACACTAACAACACAAGAACATCGGTTTGGCATACTCAAAATGAGTTCATCCAAATCACGCTGTGGAATGGCCGCCCATGTTCGTTGCAACAACAAAAAAAGGTCTTCTTGCGACTGGATACCCTCCATATTCGGCAGAGCTCTTCTCTGTAGCATATCCCATGCATGCTCAATCGGGTTCAAGTCTGGCGACTGAGCAGGCCAGGGCAGGACATTGATGTTAGCTGCGGCGAGAGTCTGTCTTACAACTCTTGCGGTGTGCGGTCGTGCATTATCATGCATTAACTGAAATAAGGGACCGATTTGCACTTGTAGAGGAACGATGACGTCTGATACAATCGTCTCAGCATAAATTTGAGCGTTGAGGTTGCCTCTGATCCAAATCAACTCAGTTCTTCCGCCGATCCAAATACCCGGCCATACCATGATGGTTCCACCACTATAAGGATGGACTTCCTGGCAGGATTTTAATCGCTGTTGGCGTCCAGGGGTTCTCCAGTGTCGTATACGTCTTGTATCCGGTCTCATACCAAAACGAGACTCATCAGAAAAGCACACGAAACGCCATTGTTCTTCTGCCCAATTTCTGTGTTCAAGAGCCCATTGATATCGAATCCTACGATTGTGCATTGCTATAGGTGGTACCCGTAGCGGTCTTCGGGAATGAAGGTTCACTTCATGCAAGCGGTTTCTGACTGTTTGGTCGCTAATTAAGTTCCCTGAAGAGTGATGAAGCCTCACGGCTAACATCATGGCGGTTATTGTTGGAGCTCTTCGAGTTAAGATTTGAATGTATCGGTCTTGTCTCCGTGTGGTGCAGCGATACCGTCCTCCATGGCGCTCAGCCACGGTACCAGTGCTTCGGTAACGTGTCCAAAGTCGACTGATAACACTCTGACTTGTATTCAGAGCTAAAGCCACAGTACGTTGCCGGGAACCAGCTTCTATCATTCCCACGGCTCTGAGCATTTCTTCCCTGCTTAAATGACGTCGCCGCTCCATAATAACGTTGGTTTTAATCAGTAGTAGGGAAACAGTAGCACTAATAATGTCTTCAATGCGTTGTATGTTTTTATAGGGAAAATATTGACAGCTGATTTTCATCTTTTACTCGAATTTGATTCACAGTTCCTGATTCAAATTATGAAATGCACCAAAAAGGATCCATATAAATATATAAAATCATAAATTTATTACAAAGCCACATCTCAATCTCAAGAAATCCGCATAAAAATGCTTGATCCCTAGACACTTTTGATGTGTGTAAGTAAACATAATGAAGTATCTGAACCATCGGGCTGGTTTAGATATTTAAACTATGTCGTTGGTCTAGTGGTCCCAAGCGCGATTGCTGAGCAAGAGTGCCTGGGTTTGATTCCCGGGTCGCGCAAAGTGTTATTGGGTTCTTCCAACAAAACATTCTCAGTAGATGCCACGGAGTCTGGATTTGTGCCCAGTTGATGGCTTCCCATCATATTACATGGGACTTAAACGTATCTGGCGAAATGTGGGTGTACTATTAGGTACACCTCTGCAGCCTTCGGGGATTATAGGCGTGATGCTACGTAGATATTTAACTGTTTCGCAGGTCGGATAGCGCGGCACGCTAGCATTAATGATCTCATTCGTCGTGCTCTTGCCACCGCCGGGGTGCCAGCTGTCCTAGAACCCAATGGCTTGGCACGTCTCGATGGGAAGAGACTAGATGGTATGACCATAATGTCATGGAAGTTGGGTAGGCCTTTGGTGCGGGATGCGACTTGCCTCGACACCCTTGCGCCATCCCATCTTTGTAGCACGGTAAGCTGCGCTGGGGCGGCTGCTGCAGGCGCTGAAAACCTTAAACGGCGCAAATACAATAATTTAATTGGTAATTATGTATTTGAGCCGTTTGGGGTTGAAACACTAGGGCCATGGGGCCCGAGTGCCCATCTTGTGTTTCGGGATATCGCCAAGCGGTTGGTCGACGCTTCACGGGACCAGACGGCTGGCCTCTTTTTTGGTCAAAGAATCAGCATTGCCATCCAACGTGGCAATGCGGCCAGCCTTCTGGGCACTTTTCCTGTCGACAGCGATGTCGACGAATTTTTTGGCTCCCTGTAATTTTGATACTTGTACATATTTTATTTTTATTTTATATTTATTTGTAGTTTGTAAATAATGTACATATGTAATATACAATAATACATGACATAAATAATACATGACATTGTTTCACAAAAAAGGAGATCCGCCCCAAATTAGTTCGTAAAGAGACTGTCTGAAAGCAAAGAATCACTAGGACTGAGGAATAACGATTCATATCATCTGATACAAAGGAAGAAAGAATAAAAACTGTAAAATTCAATTCAATTAATTTATTCACAGACATTCCTAATTTTGTTAGTAGGTACACTTTAAAAAAATAGTGCGTGGAGTCCCTCCGCGTGGAAGAAGTGAAACTTAACGCAACAGTGCTTTCATACCCCTCTATAGTAGCGTTAAACGTTTAACGCAACCTTGTTGGAAGTCGAATAAGAAGTTTCACTTCAATAATGTTAGTAATCCAGAAATCAGAGAAAAATTAATACACACCACACAATAAGAGAGTTACAAGGACAATAAGACAGGCAGAACATTAGTTCACTATTCTCTAGCATTTAATAATTAGAAATAACGAAATCCTGGGCAATTACCTGAATTGCACTTTAAGGTTCATTATGCGTTCAAACAAAAATAAAAAAACGGTCTAAAACGAGTTTGTACGCACGGCGATCAATCAAGCTATACAAAACCAGTTTATGCGGATTTCTCATTGTACGGGAAATCTATACCAAGCTAGGCCATGTTATACTGAAAATGTTTATCTCGATGTGTCATCGTGGTGTGTACGATTGAATGTTAAAACTAGTTTATTTCAGTACATAATCACGCAATATAAACCAAAGTTGTTCGTGTGGTTTCCAATTATAATATGCTCAGACTCACAGATCATTGAAGATAATTCTCTGAAGTGAATATTAAGGAAATATCAGCCTTTATTAATATACCGACAGCAAAGGAAACTCGTTACCGATATGTCTAGTATTTCATTCTACTGTAAACAGTAATTCTCTCATTAACAGAATATATCAATACTAAGAAATACTATTAGGTAGATATCTATACTAATATTATAAAGCTGAAGAGTTTGTTTGTTTGCTTGAACGCGCTAATCTCAGGAACTAGTAATCCGATTTGAAAAATTATTTCAGAGTTAGATACTTCATCTATCGAGGAAGGCTATTGGCTATATATCATCACGCTACAACAAACAGGAGCGGAGCTGCAATGAAACATGTTCAAAATCGGGGAAAATGTGACGCAGACGAAGTGGCGCGGGACAGCTAGTTTATAATAAAAGTGGGTGTTCGATGGCACGGTTGGCGTAGAGGCTGAGCTTTTGGCTGCTGACCTGAGTATCGCGGATTCGATGCCCGCAATGAAAAAATATTGGCATGGCCTACAAGGTTGGTCCGGGTCTACATACAGATGAAGTTCTAGTATGCGGAAAAGTACAAAAAAAAGTAAAAGTCTACTGTGATACGAGAAGTAGAAAATGTGATCTGTTGGTCATTAAAGTTTTTCGGGAATTCGTATTTATTTCATCCCAAGACGAACATTTTATGTCATGGGCGATTTTGAGCGAAAAGCATTGTTTAAAAAAAGGTAAAAAGACTAGGAACCATCCTTCTTTCATCCTTTCTACCACAAATTCCCATGTTCATGAAAGAAAAGACCATCACCAACTCCTAAACATTTTCGTAGAGAAAATACCCTTGACCCAATCACTGTACCAACTTAATAATATAAATTGAAAAGTTAAGGGCAGAAGTTATGAGAATGAGCGCAGCCATTTCCCGGAATCGAAAACTCAACAAATAATTAGCTAGGGGCGGAAATATTTCAGCAATGTGGCTAATTAAAAGTAGCTTATTACGGAACACAAACAATTTTGTATAATATTATTTTGAACAAGGTTTTCCTTTCAAAGACTTATAATTTTGCTACGCGTGGAAAATCATGAATATTTTTAAGGTGACTTACAAAGATGCAAGAAAAGGTTATACCTTACAGGGTGTGAGGGACAGCCCTCCTTCCCAGCAAACTGATAGGGTTGCATTTAGCTCCTTATCATTTTCATTCGGAATTTTTCTCACCAAACTTTAAGGCTCATTTAAATGAGCCTTAATGTCACAAGGGCGGTTTGATCAAACCCCCCTTGTATTGCTGTTGTTAGGGATCCGTACCTCAAAAGGAAAAAACCGGACCCTATGGGATCACTTTGTTGTCCGTCTCTCTGTCTGTCGCAATTACCCGCGTGGAGGTATCGAGTTGAAATTAAAACTCAGATCTACGGTCCCTTGAAGTTGTGAAAAATCAAACTTCTAAGTATACGTAAAAAAAAAGATACGGATGTTTATGCCGCAAAAACCGCATATTTCAACACGCTCAAAGGAAACAAAATGTATAGGGTTCTTCCCGTTGACCTAGAACTATAAAATTTGAAAAGTAGTAAGTATAGTCTTGTACTACAAATATAGGGAAAAATCTAAAAACTACATTCTAAATTAAATCATACACGAGATAACGATCGATATTACGAGTTTGACACTGTGGCACTTTCCAACTGAACCAAAACCGAATAAACCATGCCAAAGTCGATCAAAAGTCAAAGTCATGTTGACCGTTTTCTTTGCCCATCGCGGTGTTGTGTACTCGGATTTCATGCCAGGTCAAACAGTAAATAAAGAATATTATTTGAGCGTTATGCGGTGTTTATGAGAGCAAATTCGACGAAAAAGGCCAGAATTGTGGAAAGAAAATTCTTGGATTTTGCACCACGAAGGTGCGCCTTCGCACAAGGCCATCATAGTGAACTAATTATGGACAAAAAACTCAACCAATACCATCGAGCAACCACCTAATCACCAGATATGGCTCCAGCCAACTTCTTTCTTTTTCCAAAACTCAGGTCCTTTTCTATCAAAACACCTTTTTTGGCAACACTGAAAGACACTTTTTAACCGTCTTCCAAAAGAAGAAGGTTATCTTTCGTCATAGATCATTCAATGCTCAGTGAAAGTTTTCAACAGTATTCTTGCTTTAGATTATATAGGTAAGTTTTATTCTCACAATTCTTGCATCAGTCTATGATTTGTTCTAAGTCTACATATATTATTCGCGTGGGTAGGTTATACGTGCATAAAATATCACCCACGACACTATAAATCTGCAATAAGTATGACTAAACCGGTTATGATTACAATTCCTGACCGCGGAACAAATCTGCGTTCGCGCCTAAATCGTATTTTCACACTCATGTCAGTTATGATGCCAAGGTTCCAGAAAATTCTCTGAAAATGTACGTTTTATAAACATTGTCCAGTTTAACGAGGTCTTGTTTATAAAACCAGAGGCCGAAGAAAATGTAGCGTCAAGGATTATTTTGTGTACGGTGAGTCGGTGAGGTGAGGAAAATTCCTAGGATAGTGAATTTTAATGAAAAGCTCGGTCTTAGGAGGCACGCCTTGGGAGCTAATTTATTCGACGACTTCGTTGATGATCTTGTGTTAAATATTTTTATTGCTTTAATTTTAACATTAAGAAGGTTTTTCAACATTCGGCATCGACTCGAGTGTTGTAATTACCGCTCGCTTTTCTGGGCGTTCTTTTAGGTTTCTCTTAGTGTTCGCTAAAACGGGCACAAAAGGTATTATGCTGTTTACACATATGTACCTATAACACACAGACGATGGCAAGTAAACGAAAGAAAAGACGAAAAAAATCTTAGCAGCTGGAAAAACCACATCTTTAAATAAAAGTACCAGGAGTTAAGAGTAAGCAAGAAGCATATTGTTCATATTTGTATGCCCGTTTATTGCTTTTTGCGGCTATCTGTTCTTTAAACATACTTTGCATTGACTTCTACTTCGCCGACACATCTTATTCATAGCTAATTATAGATCAGCTCCTTCCGTGTTTAAAGACTAGAGAACTAATACGCGTTCGTTATCGACTAATAATTTGTTTGACTCCAGTTATATAATGACTTGTAATGTTGACATTTTGTAGTTAAGTGACTCCAAATTTTGCAATATCATATTGAATGACTCGAAATGTTGAAAGTGTGTAGTTAGGTTAGGTGTCTTCAAATGTGGGAACTGGTGGCCTATACTGACGTTTTAAAGCAGTTTTTTTTTGTTAGCCTCTCATGTGTCCTACTGCTGGGCAAAGGCCTCCCCTTTCTCCTTCCAAATGTCTCTATTCTGTGCGATATCTGGCCATGATCGCCCGGCAAACAAGATTAGATCGTCACACCACCTTCGCCGCGGTCTACCTCGACGGCGATTTCCTCCGTAGGCTTCCAGTGAGTGACGATCCCTGCCCACCTCTCTCTAGTTATATTGTTTTAATTTTATTCCAGAGTGGGAAAGAGATGGCGCTAGACGTCTTCTATAGCTCCGTCTTATTCCCACACAGGAGTGACTTTGGTAACCCCCCGGTAATTATTTGATAGAAGAATGAAAGAGTTCTATATTCGAAACCAAAAGTCGTTTTCTACAACTTTTTTTCCTCGATGATTTCAAATAAGGAGTTTCTATTTCCCGAGTTTTCAAAAACTAATTGTTTTTTTCATAATACGGCCGTGCGTAAGCACATCAAACCAATTCTTCCTTTGTTTTTTGTGTCTGCATTGTTCAGATATTTTTGTGATCATGTTTTATGATTTGTTATTGTCTGTACTTTTGACAGAAAACAGAGTTTAACAACATGTTTTATGGCGATCATTCGTCATGCAGACTTTATTTTGAAGAGTGAACCATTGTATGTCACTGTATAAACATGTTGCATACAAATACATATAACACGCACGCTTGCTCCGTATACATTTTTACCGCCATATCATAATCCTGTATCGCTTTATTGTACCGGGAAGATAAATGTGCATGACGCCATACTGAAACCTGCGTATCTACTTAATTATAAATGCATAGCAATGCTCATGTGAAATGCAACTTTAACGTGATGTACGAAAACTCTTATTTGAGTTTTAGGTGCAGTCTGATTTTTTAAATGGAACGTTGCGTTGGCATAGGGATGTATACGATCTACTGGAAATGGCAGTTTTGACAGGTGACACTAAATTCTGACAGGAAAAAACTAATATTTAAGGTTCTTGTATTTGGTATATCTGGTTCATCAATAAGTGTTGATTAACATAGAAGTTAGCTACTTTCTAAACTGTTTATGTACCTACACATTAAAATTCTGGTACGTAAATAGTATATCTCAGTATTAAAACAATGATAAAACGTACAAAATAAATAACCCTTTTCCATATTCATATCGTAAGATTTCTCCAATTTGGGTACCCCAGATACAAAAATAGCGTGGAAGAGCTAAGGTGTCGGGTTGTGAGTGATCGATCATCGTCTCTGCCAGCTCCGAGATAATAGGCTGGATTGATGACACTTTCTGAAGGAAACTGAGGTTCATTAATACAATGATTAACTACGGTTTCTGTTAACACCGCTGAGTGTTCAGTGTTTGTTTTTGTTACTGCATAAAAGGGTTTGAATGGAAACAAAGTTTGCTTAACAAATTATTTAATGGAAGGTCTGTTGTTTTTCTTATTTATTTCCGCGTGGAATGTGCGAAAATCACAAGGAAATTAAATATAATTAAACAGTCTGATTGTTTACTTTTATTTTTAGCAAATGTTTTCCCTTGTGGTTGTGAAAATCAACAATGAAAATGTTGCAAATGTTAATTGTGTGTGTGTTTTGTTTGTGTGTGAAATCATAATGCAAGTCTATGCCTGGCTGTATAAAGCAGAAAAAAGTCTTTTTGTATTGTAAATCTAGTAACGCTGTCAATATATTTAATCAAAAAGTGGAAAATTGTCCTATGTTCGGTTCGGCGTTACACTTTTTTGTTCATCTCTATTCTCCCACATAACAACCGTCACGATTTCATTTATCCCTTTTTCTTTAATATCATTCCTTACACAATCTATCCCTTTTCTTTGGTATTTCTTAGACTCAAATTACAATGAGGAAAATACAGTAGCTGAAGTGCTTACCACGGTATTGATGCTTTAAAAATCATTTTTGTAAAACATTACATCATGTTACTTCTAGCATCCTATATCGACGTTGTGACAAGTGTGATGACACATTAACCGATTTTCGGGAAAACTGTGTTGATGTACAGCACTCAACTTCATCTCAACAATGTGCTCTACGTAGCTCTATTCGGTTGGTGTGTACTGTTGACTTTGGTTAACGGTGATAGATAAACGCATCATAATCTGCGATTATCTGACGGTGGCAGGCAAACATGTTAGGAGTACAACTTTTAACTATGTAGGTTATTTTATTAGGCAATGTAGCCCTTTCCTTAGGTAGCGTCGACAGTCATAAGCCTCTCAAGAAATTAATTTTTAAGACACTTGAATACTAGAAATATAGCCATATTTCGTAATGTTAACCTAAGTATTTGTATTAGTTGTCAATATTATTGATTGACTCAAAACATGAGAGGTAATCAAACCTTTTACACGGCAAATGTTTATTTTATGCAAATGTTTATGTTTATGCATAATTATGCATAATCAGCCTGTTATGTTCCCACTGCTGGGACATAAGCCCACTCTCTATGAGAGGGATTGGGCTGTAATCCACTTTCAAGGCCCAGTGCGGATTCGTAGATGTCACATTCTTTGTTTTTTTTTTAAATCGCGTTGTTCATGACACCGGATAACAGTTTTAGGTAATCTATACTAATATTAAAAATGCGAAAGTCACTCTGTTTGTTTGTATGTTTGTTACCTTTTCACGAGTAAACGGCTGATCGGAACTTAATGAAAGGCATGAAGATAGAATTTAGCCTGGGGAAGGACATAGGCTATATATCATCACGCTACGATCAATAGGAGCGGAGCAGCAATGAAAAATATTGCGAAAACGGGGAAAATGTGACGCAGACGAAGTTGCGCGGGACAGCTAGTTATAAAATAAACTTTCAGAAACCAGAGTTTTCCTATCTATCTGATCAGTGACCTAATTAATTTTATATTAATGTTTACCTTAGTGAAAAATAAATCTTTCGGGTAGCTATCGAAAAATCGTATATGCTGACTCTATCTAGCATAATTAGAGCTTCATAATTTTTTAGAGGACTTTTTTTATAGCTTCTCGAAAACTAATTTTACAGAGCTGAGTAATATACTTAATTGCTACAATTTCCTTTTTTCTTTCTGCTGCATTCAAAGTAATATTTTAGTTTTTTATTAGCCTTGAAGTTTTATATCTTTTTTAGCTAGTTGCTACTAAAGAGATAAATGGTAGGTGGTGGTAATTTTCAACGATGACCTTTATGTCATGTAAATTTTCAGAATTTTCGGGTCGGGCAAAGTGTTATTGGGTTATTTCATCAAGAATTATAGTAGCCACGGAGTCTGGATTTGAGGGCAATACCCGATCCTGCAAGATTTGAGGGATCGGGTTGAAGGCAATAGATTCGCCCCCTATTGCATGGGATTGGGACTTGTCTGGCGATGTGTGGGTGAACTAATTGGGTACATCACTGCCCTTTTTTTACGTTTGGAAAATCGTCTAATGACCCCTCCCGTTCTGGGCGGAGCGGAAGGGAGTGTCAGACTTGACTGACTAAAACCCATCCATGTTCCTTCTTAGCCCTTTGTGTTCCAGGGCCGCGGCCACGGTATCTCTTTCGAACAGTCCGGCAGCCCTAGCAGGCCTCGGCCCTCTCGGACCCCTTCCGATTTGCTGACATCTCCTCACCTCTGCCTTACGCTATGTTATGCTACTACTTTTACAAATTTAATATTGCTGGCACATGGGAATAGATGACAGGAATTTATCGTAACTGTCGGCTATAAGATGACAATTTTATGCAGCAATGAAAATGAAAATAGGAATGACGTTTTGACATAATTACCGAGGATGAAGTTTTAGCTGACAGACTAAGTTCAACAGAAATATTCTTTTCCATTTAATTTATAGGCTGGCTGGCTCTTTCTTTGGGCATAGAATAAGCATTCCCATTCAACGTGGCAATGCTGCCAGTCTTCTGGGCACGTTTTTCGGATGACAGCGATGTGGAGGAGAACTTATATGCCCGAGCGTTCTGTATTATTTTGCATAAATTAGTTTTTTTTTTGTTATTAATATTTATTTTTAACCGACTTCAAAAAGGATTCGAGGAGGTTCTCGATTGGATTCGTATATATTTTTATGTATGTACGCCGATTACGCTGAGACTTATGATTCGATTTACGTGATTCTTCTTTAGTTTGATGCGGAATAGTTGCCATTTGGTCCCATGAAAAATTAAGATAGTTTGGCCCAGTAGTTTTCATTTTTGCAGCTGGGGGACTGTTTTTCATTTTATGAACATTTTATTTATTTCTTTATTCGTATGGTATGGATGATGTGCTGGTGTCTAATTACAAAGTAAAATTGATACTTGACTAGGATTTATGTGAGATAACACAACAAAAAAGGGTAAAATAAAAACATTTTTTACAAAAGAATAACCGACTTTTTTTAGTAATACAATTAAATTAAATACATTTGAAACATAAACGTGTACAAGTCCAACCCTGATTCTTATTAGAATTATAACACAAAATAACAAAAAGTAATGTTTTATGTAAGCTTACTTTACTTTATATTTACTTGCGCAAAAGCTAACAATTATTAGGTACAGATTCTTTGTTTCATTTCTGATTGACGTCACACAACTTTTTTTACGAAAATTGTTTTTTTTTTCACCCTTGATATTTGTTTTACTGTTAACTTGGGAAAACAGGCGACATTGACGTCTTCTGTAGGAGTGGGTGTCAGGCCAGCCCCGAGGGGACGATAACGTTATTTTGGACGAAAATGTGTTGTTATCTCTGTGACTGTAATCATTAGAAAATTGCTGAAAATATTATTGTTGATGTTTTGGACGTACTTAATGTAGAGTAGTTTATCTAAGTCTGGTATTATTTGGATGTTCTATTAATCTATGTTTGGTTAAGTGGCTTTAGTACTTTTAAATGCCTCGTTGGTCTAGAAGAAGCAAGCACGACTGCTGAGCATGTGGTGCAAAGTTCGACTCCCAGTTCGGGCAAAAAGTAATTGGGTTTTGCTGCGTTTCCTCCCGTGTTTGATTATGACACCAATCACCGTGTACCCAATAAGATTAAGAAGTCCGTGGGACTACACACTTACACAGGTCTTAATCTTGTTAAAAATAGTACATATCCACAGAAATACGACTTACTTGCTGTACCAATCACGTTTACTATGTATTTCGGTATTTATTACCACTAAAATTGAGTCACTCGGCTTTATATTGTGAAGCTAATAAACAACAAAGTTGTAACTTCATATAAGTGGAAATATTGCTTTCAGCAAGCACTGAAGTGGTCTATTAACAGGTTCATTCTATCTACTAGTGATATCTTTAAGTAACTACTGTTACTGAAAAACCTTTCTTTGAAATTATTTATTAGTTTTAATTTTGTCTGATTCCATAAATTATCTTAGGTTTTCTATGACTCAACTCTAAGCATTTATTTCGATTAGACCATAACAGGCACTTTCGAATGTAAAAAAAAGGAAAAAAAAGCAAAGCTACCTTAGTCACAGGGCATAATAACTTGTGGAAGTACTGTAGTTCCAAAGCGTAGATCTCTATGGAAAAGAATGTGACTTCAGTTTAATTAAAGCCAAGCTCTTTCTGCCTCCCATACAGCCAGCAAAATAATAAAAATAAAAACACTTTCTGCAACAAACTGGAGAGAAATACACACCTATGTATTGTATAGTGTTCCAACGAGCATCGGACAGCACTATCGCACTATCTGACACCAGTCAGTTCGACGGCGAAGTTTCCTACTCTGTGGTAATGTACTAAGTATGTTAGACGAATAGCTGCTCTGTGGCGCGAGGGAAAAGTTGTTAACATGTAAATAGAAAATGACGTGGTAGCGTGAATAAGTAATGCAGGTAGGTTTATGGAAATACGAATATTAAGTAGGAATCTATTTTAATTTCTGATTTTACCTGTTAGTACGGAAAATCCGGACGTAAAGAATAGCACCATCCCATATCTTCCCGTGGGTGTCGTAAGAGGCGACTAAGGGATTTGCCAGAGAATGTGCAGCAGCGTTCTCTGTGCTTTTGTAACAACCGTACTGCGATCGCCAAGTCGCCAACCCGCCTGCCAAGCGTGGCGATTATGGCAAAACCCCCCAAAATGTCAATGTGACTTGGGGGAGGCCTATGTCCAGCAGTGGACGTTCTTTTGGGCTGAAATGATGATGATGATGACGGAAAATCCAAATATAAAATCACACCTTTGGTTTCTTTTTTTTGTATTTAAAAACAACAGAATGCTACGATCTTTAAATCCATTAGATTCTGAGATAATATTATAGTAATGTTTACCTGGTATTGCATTTTTATTTTAATTTGAAATTGGAATCGAAAATATTTAATAACCACTAAATTAAAAAAAAAATGTTTTATCATTCACAGGAAAGTTAAGATGAATTTTAAGAAACGTTTACGTTCGACCTATTTTAATGAAAGCCTTGTTCGTCTCATTGAACAATTTTTAATGGATGAGCCCAAAATAATCGAAATAAAAGTTTCAAAATATTCCATTATTTGCGGACTTAAATACCCTATTTTAACAATTTCAAAATCGTATAAAAATACCGAGACGAAAAATAAGGTCACTGAGACTGTTTATAAAGTTCGTTATACATCAACGATATTTCATAACAAACAATGAATGATGACGTGGAAACTACGCAATGGACTGGAAACAAAAGCCACTATGATTACGTTGGCACACGATCAAGGGGGATTTCTCTGAAAACATTTAGTACTTATTACATCATAAGAATTTCACTGTATAGTCTACTAAGTAGTTTGACTATACAGTGAAATACGACTACGACTAGTAGACTCTAATAGTTAAAAGAGACGAGAACAACACTGGTTTTAGGATGTACTTACACCTACCAGTCGGCTTATCAGCAATAATGATGGTGGAAAAGTCATAATCAGAATCTTAAGTCAAAAATGTATTTATTGAACATAAGCCACCGAAAACCTTATGTCAATCCTGTAACAGTGCATGGATGTTTTGGGCCTTGAATGACATTGACAGGAGGGCGCTATTGATTGGAAACATATGGAAAATCAAGATGGCAGCTTTAATTCCGATGACGGTTCAACCAACTTATCTGTGTAGGCGGGAAAGCATAGAACTAAAATAACACCCATATTCTTTAAAGCCTTCCCAATTCCATTTTCGAACTAAGTCGACCGTTTTTGTCATGACAACAGTTGAAAACATCCACCAAATCGGATTACTAGAATTTCTGGGCCGCAATTGGCGGATCTTCGAAAAAGGTACCTCCTCACACTAGCTATCTTTGTCTAATCCATAGTTGCATTCGACTTCAATCAATGCTAAAGATGTCATATGCCACTTTAATCAATGTTAAAGATGTATATAATTAATAGTTTTCCGGTACTTTAAAATTAACAGATGAAAAGTAGTAGTTTATATGTCAATTTATAATTAAATTCCGCGGTATGTAGGCTCTGTATGGTGTCGGACCTAAATAATTAATTTTTCAGAGAATGGGCAGCAGCGTTCTCTGTGCTTTTTTGTAACAACCGCACTGCGATCGCCAACCCGCATTGATTATTGCAAAACCCCCCAAAATGTCAATGTGGCCACACTTGGGGAAGGCCTATGTCCAGCAGTGGACGTCTTTTGGGCTGAAATGATGATGATGTAGGCGTGGTTAGTCCGATTTTAGTTATGTGCATGACTAAGAATACCAGTGTAAATGTACTAAGTTTGAATCTAATCCCCAAACCAGCGTCAAAATTTATCGCCGGTTCCGTAAAAAAGCTAACTGTTCCATAACTGACGATTAATTTTGTCTCTCCCACATTGTACAAGTCCTTATAGAAATACTCGAACGTGACGCCCTGAAAGCGATTGCCATTAGTGTTTCGCAATTTCATTATCAAACATGGAGCCCTCTGACGTACACAAACACTGAGCCCGGTCGGCCCAGACCCCGGAAAACCTTGACCCATACCGTGGAGATAGGTCAGCTAATAGGGATTATTCAATTATTTCTGATCGATACTCGTACACATAATGACTTGACCAACATTATTGTGGACTTTAAAAGAGACTAGGACCTCAGAGTTTTGGGGTATATGAACAGGTTGCTCGGATAGTACACAGCCCACAAAGTCTGATCTAGTTTTAATAAAATAATTTAACGTGATTAAAAATGACCCTGTCTTCGGCCTTACACACAAGGCACCCCTTGAGTGTTAGGCCTCCAGCCAGGGCATAGAAATACTTACAAACTAAGCAACTACACGCTAAAGGCACCCGCTGTGGGGTAAGAGCCTCGGCTTAGGGCTTCGCTGGGGGAGGACTGCATGGGGACAGGACGGATCTGAATTATATCATTATTTAGGGGCTGATTTAAAACTACTGGCACAGCATTGTGAGCTGGACGGTGAGGATGTTTTGTCGAGCTAAGCCCCTGCTTATAAAGGACTGTTTTGTATTACTGGGAACGACCGCCACGGTCGCAAGAATAATATAAATCCTAAATTCTTCTAAAATAATGACGTCATTAGCTCGGCATTAAGAGCCTAAGATCTAAAGTGCCTACTTCTATAGCCACTCATAATTAATATCCATTTAATGAATGCCTAAATAAAAGCAGCTGTTCGATTTTCAACGTTGGGTTCAGCATCGCAAGCTGAAAATAAAACCGCACGTTCCTTTTTAGGCACAAATTTAGATGTCGCTTTGTGTTAGTGAGAACGGGCTAAAGGCATGAAAAAATGACGCAACACATTATTATTCATTTCAACGCACATTGTAATAAGTGTGCAGTAAACGTCTATTTCAAATGTATGTAGGTTCTAAATCCGCTACAAACCTACCGTATGCAGCTCATAAATACGAACATTCCACGAAGAGATGGGATTACGGGAATAGTTAACACAAATATCACGTTAGAACTTTGAAATGTCGTAAGCAACATTGAGCAGGGTATTGCATTTGCAACGTTCGGCTAGGCACCGACAGTTTAAAATCCAACAGCGCAATCAATGTCCCGTACGACATTTGAAATATTCTACGTCAATATGTGTTTTGTATTACAAATAACAGCAATAGTACACTTGATTAGTTGCTATTGTTCTTTAAAGTGTATTTTTAGTAATTTTCTGGAGGAAAATCTTGGTTTTACAGGTAAATCGTGTTTAATTTTAGAGTGGAAGAAATCCATTCATATTATTTTTGTTTCAATAGAAAATGTTGATTCTAGGAAAAGTGCTGAAAAGTAAATTAATTTTGTAGATGTTTGAATGATCGCTTTAGAAGTTTAAGTAGGTAATCCAATAAGTAGGTATAGATTTCATGATCTCTGTAATAACTTTTGATTGAAACGAATAGTATTTTCAAGTAAACAAAATGTAAAATTTTTCTCCACTTATGTTTTATAAGACGATATTAAATAAGTAAATTATTCCCTGATATTCTCATTAAAGAACTCGAGGAGGAGGAGCTCGTGGCTAAATAATAACAGCCGCACGGGTCGATCTTTAAGGTTAAGCCGTGCTTGCCGAGGTTGGTCCGTGGACGGGTGACCATAATTACATACCGAGTTTTCTTCCGTGCCTCGGAAAGCACGTTAAAGCACGGTGGCCCTGGCTGTCATTTGTAGATCTTAGACAACTGTCTAACGAGTAGTCAGAAGCCAAAATTCTGACATCCAGTCTTACCAAAGGGCATCGTATTACCCAGTTAGGTACTGGATTGTGGAGGTCAGATAGGCAGTCGCTTCATGTAAAATACTGGTACTCAGCTGCAACCGGTTAGACTGGAAGCCGACCCCAAGATAGTTTGGGAAAAGGCTAGGCAGATGATGACAGATGATGATTTTCATTAAAAACACAAACATCGATCTTTATTTCTGCTATAATTGGAAACAAGATTAAATTTTCTAAAACAGTAAAAATTATACTTTCCTTTGCCTTCACAGTAATCAAACTTGTCATAATACTGTGGATGCAGGATCATAATCACATATATCACAGATCTTAGGTATAGTAAGGTAATCCGAACACCAAGTAGCATCTAGTTAGCTTTGATAGCTCACACCAAACACTTGCAGATGCTGTCAGTTTCCTTCGTCTTTGTCAACAGTTCGGACACGGCAACCGAATCGTTGCACGTGATTAACTATAGCTATACTTTGACCGGCCACTATCCCCTAAACAAACACCTATTTACCATTGGTGTGACAGACAGCCCTCTGTGCAGAGGATGCATGGAGGCGGAAGAAACACCACAGCACGTGCTCATGAAGTGCAGAAGCGTGGCAGATCAACGGGCACGGACTCACCAATCGCCGGCATCGCTCCCGGAGGCCTGCAGCAGCCTGAAAAAGCTGCTAGCTTTCTGGGAGGACCTGGAATGGTTGGAGTAACAAGAGGATTTTCAGACGTACAATGGTCTAATAAAGAGGCTAAGTGCGGAAACATCCCCGCAAACCTAAACTAACTCATCTGACTGATTACTTAGAATATCTGCAAGTGTACACTGGGTAGGGATGTGTTAAGCTAGTAGGTATGGACAGCCATTATACAGGGTGTTATAGAATAAACGTCTCGTGTTTGTATCTCGGACCTTGTACCTAAACAATTGTCCTACGAGTTTTTGAAATTCACAGAAAAAGGTCTATTTTATCACCAATCATCATCACTCTAAGAATCGTTTCATCGATCACAGGCCATTGAAAATTTATTATAAGACACAAAAAAATACAAACGAATGATAGATAAGAGTACTAGAGTTTCTCTTTAATTTGATTTCGAACAGCAAGATATAATTCTGGTGTCAGTGAAGTTTTTGATCTAGAATTAGTATATTTCATTACGAGTGCGGAAAGCCTGTCATTGCAAAGAGTTCCGACAAATGTCTACCCGAGCCGAGACGCAGCCGAAGGTGAGGGTTGACAGTCGGAACAAGTTGCAATGACGGTTCCGCACGTGTACTGAACAACTATTTTAATACAGTTGCGAAAAAATGAAGCAAATTATTATAGAACATTTTTGAAAATGGCGCCAACCTAGGCAAAGGGAACTATGGCCCATACAGCCAAGTCTTCAGTAGATTTTTTTTATTGATATGAAATGAAAATGAAATTTAATGAGATGAAATGAAATGAAACCTAACCTAACTCATTGAATCAAATCATTAAATCTGATATTGAAACAAATTGGTACCTAGCTTCTATTTAGAAATATTTGCATGAATCATAAAAACTTCTATGTTTTTTTTTAGTATAAACTTCTTGATTGGTTTTTTCTTTTTAATAGACATTATTTTGACAGTTGGGAAAGAGAACGCACGAGTTCGGAAATGGTAAAGAAAAAGCTCGAGTATGTAATAGCCCACATCCCGAACGCTTTTTGAGCAACTGTATTAAAAATTATTTTTCATGCCTAAACTCACCTTCTTGATACTTCACGTCCAATATCAATATCGGTACGTTTCTAGATCAAAGAGGACGTCGAAATCAAAATCGAGACTTCAGTAATTGGAGTAGGCAAACATGCCTCAATATACGACATGCCTCGAGGCAATATGGCTGATGTGTTCGTTAGATGGTGCCTGACTGCACAGGATGAACTCGGTCTTTTTACATAACAAGATACGAGACATTTTTAATCTTTTCAGTTTTGAATTTCGAAGTTTATTTCTACAAAGATAACATTTCTTATTACGAAAGCTGAGCTTAAACACAAGAAGGCTTAAACAACTGACAGTCGCTGTCAAAAAGTTTCTGATTTCTAAAACGATTGTCAACAGTCTTCTTCACGATTGTTTTCGCTGTAAAAAAAAAACACTTTGTCTAAGCCCTAAGGTTTAGAAATCGTTCCGTAATAAGACGAATGAGTCCTAGTTAGTCTAGTGGTAGCAAGCGCGATTGCTGAGCACGAAGTCCTGGGTTCGGTTCCCGGATCGGGCAAAGTGTTATTAGGTTTTTCCATGAGGAATTTATTCAGCAACCACGGAGTTTGGATTTGTGCCCGGTTGATGGCAATAAGCTCGACCCCTATTACATGGAACTTAAACATAACTGGCAAAATGTGGGTGTACTATAATTGCTTACAGCTCTGCCTAACCCCTCGGGGATTACAGGCATGATGTCGTATTATGTTAATTTTTAGGATTCCGTACCCAATGGGTCAAACGGGACCATATTACTGAGACTTCGTTGTCCGACTCGCACTTGGCCGGTTATTTTTCTTCATCAGCATCGTATACGATGAAAAAAAATCAAGCCCTAAGTTTATCCATAACAAGACTAATGTGTCGAAGACATTCCTGAATGGAAAGTTCTA
This sequence comes from Cerastis rubricosa, assembly GCA_949152445.1. NCBI lineage: Eukaryota > Metazoa > Arthropoda > Insecta > Lepidoptera > Noctuidae > Cerastis > Cerastis rubricosa. Next base: position 7,486,580 of record OX424535.1, on the reverse strand, counting down.
GAAACATTATGTAGTAAAGATGGAAGGGCGAGCTATTGTTTTCGTATGACCTAGATTGAGGTGAGAATATGAATAATGTGCATTAAAACATGAAGTCACGTTTTAGAAACTAACATGTTGTGTGTTTACTGGCACAGTTTTCCTTCCGATGTTTACCTTTATACATAATACTGATGAAGTGGCCTACCATGACGTCTTAAAACATTATTGTTTTACTCCTTTAGCTGTGTGAGAAAGAGATGGCGCTAAGCATCCTGTATAGCTCCGTCTCTTTCCCACGCGGGAATAAGAGTTAAGCAATACTGCTTTAAGACGTCATGGTAGGGCAGTAGATCTTTGATTCTATCTTCGGACAAGCAGAGATACTGCGAAGCATCGCCGTTATATGGTTGAAGCTCCACGAGTCCGAACAAAGCGCTATGCTTCCACATTTGAACCACCAGTCTGTGGAATTCACTGCCAGCTCTCTGGTCCCTGATCATTACAATGTGGATCTCTTTAAAGTTCGAGTGAATTCATTCATTCATTCATTTTTAATTTTAAAAAAAACTTAAAATTTAGAATTTCTCGTACATCGTGGGTGCGTTTACAAACATTTAAACCGATATACACAAACAGCCAGACCCGGAACAACTATCTGTAGACCTTACAAATATTTGTTCCGTGCGGGGATCGAACCCGCGACACGCAGGGAAACAGTTGATCGCTCAACCACTGCGCCAACCGTGCCGTCAAAAAATCTAATCAAATCATCAAATTGGTTTCACCCTAGGCCGCATAATCGGTTCACTGCAGGCGATTTGCAGCCAAATTCAAGGCTATATACTAAATAGTATATATGTTCCATTTATTTCAACACCATTTGAAAAATAAATGCCAGGTTTTAAACACGTTCCGCAATAGCTGCAGTACACATATCAAATTAAAATGCACGTCAACATAATAACTCTTCAAAATTCAAAACTAATAAGTACCCATAAATCCATGGCTAATCAGCCATGGTTATTTTAATTCACCACACGTCATTTATGAGTGTGTTAATAGTACGTTAACCATAATAGCCCATAGCCCAGTCTATTGCTCAGTTTATTATTTTTTATTTTATTCTTTACCTGTTTTTTTTTTTAAGGATGGGAATTCATCAAATGACCCCTCCTGCTCTGGGCGGAGCGGAAGGGAGTGTCAGACTTGTACTGACTAAAACCCATCCATGTTCCTTCTTCGCTCTTTGTGTTCTAGGGCCACGGTATCTCTTTAGAACAGTTTCGCAGCCCTACATTCTTTGCCTTCGATTACCAAGAGAGGAGCTCGTGGCTAAATAGTAACAGTCCCTCGGGTCGATCTTTAGGTTAAGCCGTGCTTGCCTAAGTTGGTCTGGGCTGGGTGACCACTCATTACAAGCCGATTGGCCCCGGCTCTCATTTGTAGATCTTTGACAGTCGTTACAGGTAGTCAGTGGTCCAAAACTGTGACAACCAGTTTTACCAAGGGGTGTCGTATTACCCAGTACTAACTGGGCTGTGGAAGTCAGATACGCAGTCGCTCCATGTAAAATACTGGTAGTCAGCTGCATCAGGAAAGACTGAAAGTAGACTTTAACAGAGTTGGGAAAAGGCTAGGCAGATGATGATGCCCTCGATTACTAAGCCTCATTTAAAAAAACAATGCAGGTTACTTGCATACTTAGTTCAACCCACTGGAATGAGCTGGGCTGTAAACATCCGCCATCCATTTTACATTACATGTGCAAAAACTGCCTGAACAGATATTGAAAAACGCTTGGCCTGACATAATGCTTGTTTTTGAATAATAAATATGTTTGAGTAAGTGGTGCGAATGCATCACTTTGACAGCTCGATTGTCTCATTTTAAACCGATAACCAATGTCTTAATTAGGCCATGTTTACACTGGAGCGTAAAGTCGGGAAGCGACTGTGAGCATTCGGAGGCCCAAGTTGGTTTTATAATGAAATGGTGGCAAAATAGCCAATCATAGACACTGTTATTCTTGATTGTAACAGTTTTGGTCATACCCTCGTCTGCTTGTCGTGTTGATGATTTCCTAATTGACAGGCATTATTGTTGTTTTCTAACGTCAATATGGCGTGCCACTAACAAGTTATATTCTGGCATAGGCATGATTACTCAGTAAACGTCTATTACTTTGACATTTCATCTCTTTTTTACAAGCTGCGGGGATAGGTATAGTCAACTATCACCAACAATTATATCGTCCTTCTGACAGTTTTCGGTCACGGTGGCCACTCTTGGTGGAGATTAGCCATCGGCGCGGGAGATATTATAGTGCACAAGTGTGTACGCAGGCACAGGTGCACTCTCTGTTCCCTCACTCTCATAATCCGATGGGACGGCAATCCGACACGACCGGAGGGAGATCAGGCGCAGGACCAACGGCTTAACGTGCTTTCCGAGGCACGGTATCATACCGCCAATTTCCAAACTCCGGGTTACTCTTGAGAAATTCCTAATGTAAAAACCCAATAGCACTTTTTGCCCGACCCGAGAATCGAACCTAAGACCCCACGCTCAGCTGTCGCGCTTGCGACCACGAGACCAACGGGACAGCACCAACCAACAATTACATGGGTTTCGAATTCCGTACAGCAAAGCTATTAAGCAGCGATAGCAAGCTAGTGTAGCAGCAAGGAAGCTTTTAATAAACGTGTTTTTTTCTTTTGTACGATTGAACACAACTATATCAAGCTAACATTATGAATCAAGGGACTTACAATTTTAAGCACAATGGTAATGGCGTTGTCCTGGTTTGTTTATGATGTGAATGAAAAATCATTAAAACAGCAAAGCAAGGATGTTAAAAAAAAATAAACAGTTTTTACCGTCGTGTCGTCGGCAGTGAACATTAAATGTGACCGCAGCCTTAGTCCTTTTGAAATACCATAATTATTATGCAGTTACTGGAATGAACAATGCTACTTGTTAAACAGATTGGCAGGTGATTGACAGGTTTACAGCAACAGAAGAAGATTTTTCAAATACTCAAAGTCTGTTGACGTCCGGTCGGCCATGAAAACAAAACGTAATTTAGAACAAAGGTAAAAATAACAAATAACGATCTACCCACACGTAATTAACTGTAACAAACAATTGTATTAGAACGTGCATTTACTACAAAACATTAAAACACAAAGAGAATTAACGAAGTTTTATCGTTTACTCACATAATGTGGGAAGATTCGTGGAAACTTGGAACAACTGTTGCTTATGCCCGTTTACACCAACACTAAGTGACACCTAACAGGATACCTAAATAAAAACGTACTATTGAATTTTCAATGCTTGGCTCAGTTTAGAGATTTGAAATTCCAACAGTATAACAATAATAAGACATTAATTACGAAACACGTAAAGCGAAGAGTATTTTAGCGCCGCTCCCAATGCATCACCATCAATGTACGAGCCAATAACACATGTTTAACGTATCCAGCTGTCTAATAAATTCTTAGAAAGAGCCACTTCGGCACAAAATCGCCCGACCAAATATTCGCTCGGTGGGTTTGGACGGCCGCCAAATATCAACAGGTGGAACTTAGGGTGGGCTCCCTTTCTTACTCACCCCCTAATGGGCAAGGGATCACGGTTGTACGGAGGGTTTCGGGTGAGCTATCAACAATTATGTTTACATGTCCACATGATTAAGTATTTTTCCGGGCCTTCTTGCCTCGGCTTTTGCTGGCTTTTTTCAGGGTTGACTTAGTGTGGGAAGGTCGTTGACTTATGACTTTATGAATTTGTTATTGGACCTACCTTAATATGTGGCACTTCACCCGCGTCTTCGTCCGCGAAAATCGTGATATTATATAGCCTATGTTACTCGGTAAAGATGTAGTTTTCCAGTGTTGAAAGAATTTTTAAAATCAGTCTAGTAGTTTTTGAGTCAAATTGTTACAAACAATCAAATCTTTCCTCTTTATAATATTAGTTTAGATATAATCCAGTATATTGAAATAGTATATATATACATAGACAATGTCTTTTGTAGCTGTTTGCTCTGTTTGGTGTCCGACGTAAAGAATAGCACCATCACATATCTTCCCGTGGGTGTCATAAGAGGCGACTAAGGAACTTGCCAGAGAATGGGCAGCTGCGTTCTCTGTGATTTTGTTACAACCGTACTGCGATCGCCAACCCGCCTGCCAAGCGTGGCGACACTAGGGAGGCCTGTATCTAGCAGTGGACGTCTTTTGGGCTGAAATGATGATGATGATGAATGTGTTTTGTATCACTCAAAATAACATCACCACTGTAATCCTCGATGGGTAAGGCAGGGGTGTACCTAATTATCGTATACCCACATTTCTCCAGTTATATTTAAGTACCATGTCATAGGGGGCGAGCCTATTGCCAACAACTGGGCATAAATTCAGACTCCACTGCTCCTTAAAAATTCCTAATGAAAAAAAAACCAACAACAATGCCTCCGTAAATAATTGCGACAAGCAAGTCTGTCTGGCTGTTACTTTTTCGGGACTAAAAAACCGAACCGATCGTTGTGAAATTTGATATATGTAATAGGTGGTCTGGGACCTGGACAAGGACATATGCTACTTTTCATCTTGCTGACGAAGTCACAGACATCAGGCCCCCTATTTACAAACGCTCGGTTTCGATTTCGATTCGATAAGTCGTAGGTCTATCTTGTTTTGGCATTACGAAAGCGAGCGAGATAGACATACAACTTTCCGAATCGAAATCGAGACCGAAGGTTTGTGAATACGGGGGCGGAACAGCTACTAGGTTTCACAAAAAAAACCTAGGTTAATAGTAAACGGAGCCAACTAGACAAGGAAAGTGGCAATTCTATAAGTGTTTTACCTGTTGGGGTTTATTGAAAAAAAAAAACAATGAAGCCGATAATACAGAATGTTAATAAAAATGAAATCCCCTTTGTTAATATTCTTTGTTATTTATTTGTATTTTTGCCCACAAACTGTCCAAAGTTGTGTGGATTGTTTTAAAAACAGTTTGTAACAAACAGTGTGTGCGTTAAAACTGTTTTTTAAGGACTTAAATTGTTAATGTGTGCCTTTGATCAAGGGAAAAATAATTAACATTAGATTTGAGAGTTATTTTAGTATTCAATTAAGGGCTGTAAAAAAATGTGTGAAAAGTTTTGAAATTTCAGCTTTTTTTTGTAATTGATTGGTAAGTTTTATTTCAACAGTTTGTACCTAAAATACTACAGATTTTATCAAACGCGGTTTTCGATTTGTTTATTCAGTCCATTCATATTTTATTCTAAGTCAGAATCAGAATAAAGAATCACTAAAGAGCTGCAGAGTTGCTCTGTATGGTGTCGGACGTAAAGAATAGCACCATCCCATATCTTCCCGTGAGTGGCGTAAGAGGCGACTTAGGGACTTGCCAGAGAATGGGCAGCAGCGTCCTCTGTGCTTTTGTAACAACCGTACTGCGATCGCCAACCCGCTTGCCAAGCGTGGCGATTATGGTACAACCCCCCAAAATATCAATGTGACTTGGGGGAGGCCTATGTCCAGCAGTGGACGTCTTTTGGGCTGAAATGATGATGATGATGAAAGAGCTGCATGATCATTTTCACAATGTGAGAAAACTCAACTTGCAGCAAAGTCCGATACACACTTTTAAATATACACTAAAACGTGTATCTATTAGCTTCCATTTACATATATTAATTCTAGATTACCTTATGCCCTCGGCTTCGTCCGCTTTTTATTCGGTAATTGCCCCACGGTATCATACCTGTGGGATACAAAATCTATTATCTATCCCTGTGTCAAATTTCACCCAGATTCATTCAGTCGTCATTTAATTTTTTATGATTTTTTATTATTTTGTTCCCTTATTGTTTTGCTTTTTATATTGGTTAATTAATTGATTATTTTTTTATAATAATAATTCGTTAATTGATTTCTATGATTTTCGTATAGGTGATGTACTTTGATTAATTTTAAATATTTCTTTCTTATCAAACTTTTTGTACTTACCTCGATAATAAGTAAAGGATGTGTCGCCTAATATTGTAAGCGCACACTTGTATTGTCCTTGTATTGTTAGCATGCTCGTATAAGTTAGCATGCATGTAATTGTGTAGTCTCTCTCTCATTTATTGGCGATCCCAATAAATAAATAAATAAGTCGTTTTTGCGTGAAAGATTATTATTATATTAAAAATAAACATCGAGACATCAATACATGGCCTGTGGACGGTGAGTAATGGGCTAGCTCACCGTCCGTCCGTCTTATGACGACAGACCGTGCCGACGGCGCGTTCGTGTTCCACGCGCGCCTCAAGGAGATGTCAGCAAATCGGAAGGGGTCCGAGAGGGCCGATGCCTGCCAGGGCTGCGGGTTGTTCGAAAGAGATACCGTGCCCCTGGAACGCAAAGGGCTAAGAAGGAACATGGATGGGTTTTAGTCACTCAAGTCTGACACTTCCTTCCGCTCCGCCCAGAGCGGGAGAAGTCATTTGATGATTTCCCATCCTAAAAAAAAAAAAAAAAGACATCAATACATCCTCACAAATTTCCGCATTAATAACATTATAGTTTAGGACTTACGTCACAACCCTACCCCACATGCCCAGTTCTCACTTCCCAGCTCCCTAGTGCTCTGGACAGCTCATTGTTCCCGCCGCCATGACACCTACATTCAATTAACAACACAATACCTTTAATTTCTTTTAAACAATCGTATCTCACTTCTTTGTTTTTTCCAATCTCACTAGACGAAAGAATCGAGTGACGTCATAGAAAAGGGTACCGTCAGATGTACAAATAGATAGCTGGAAGGATTTCTTTATTTCTATAGAAAGTATTTTGATATGAGGTCAGGAGGATTTTTAATATATATAGAGTTTCATTGAGATCTATTTAAATCAGCGATTTCATTATTGGTTTTATTTGCTGATTAAAATAGATGTCTGTTGATCTTTATAAAAAAGGAGAACGTAAATATTCTGCAAATTTGTTTTGAAACTAATAAGAAAATAGAATTTAGCGAAATGCATTATTTTTCTTTTCAGCCATGTGGTTATATAAAGCATTGATTTTTTGGAAACTACAAAGAAATATAAAAAAATATTTTTCTTTGATTTTTCAATGAAAATTATTTAGAAATCTAATTAAAACTAGTTAATCAAATAGAAATCTTCTAAATTACCTTTCACTCATAGGCAAAGATCATCATCATCTTTCTGTCCTTGTCCCATTCTATTTGGGGTCGGCGAAAACACGTTTTCTTCTTCCATTCTCCCCTGTCAAACGGCACGGATTCATTTAGGTACTAGGAAAAGATATTAAAAAATATATATCTTACGAAGATCATCATCTGCCTAGCCATTTCTCAAACTTTGCTAGGGTCGACTTCCAGTCTAACCGGATGCAGCTGAGTATCAGTATTTTACACGAAGCGACTGCATATCTTACCTCCACAACCCAGTAACTGGGTAATACGAAACCAGACTGGATGTCAGACTATCGGTTTCTGACTACTTGTACCGACTGTCAAAGATCTACAAATGACAGCCGGGACCAACGGCTTAGCATGCTTTCCGAGGCACGGAGGAAACTCGGTATATAGTTATGGTCACCCATCTAGAGACCGACCTTTGCAAGCACGGCTTAACCCTCAAGATCGACCCGTGCGGCTGTTATTATTTCGCCACGAAGCTCGAAGTACGAAGACATAAACATCAATTAAACGACACATTCAAAAGAGCAGCTTCGCCGAGTAACTCGAAACAGTGCCATTTATCATTTCTCACAATTTATCAACGGAACCCATTAGCTAATTAAAGCGGCCATCTTCGTTTTGTATGAATATTTTAAAGTAATCTTTTTAGTTCCGGCCTTTGTATTGTTTTAGTCCTGAATAAACGGGAGGTACTTTTAGACTCAATTCGCCCATCAGCTGTTTTTAGACACTCCCTGATGTAAGTACCTGTGGGTACGCATGGCGACCAATCATACCAACCAGTTTATGTAGATCTCTCATTGTACGGGAAACCAAACTAAAGCGAGGCCATGTTATATTGGAAATGTATAGCTCTATGTATCGCCGTGGGTACATCTGGACTATGCGAAGCAAAGTCAATATTTTGTTTGTTTTAAGACGACAATGTTTTTGTTTGCTTGGCTTAGGTATGAACATAAACAAGAAGTTCTGAAGAGTAGAGAGTAGTGCCTATTTACTAAGTAGTACAGTCTAAAATAGCTAGTTTTTGTTTGAGTAGGTAGTTTCTAACCTAATCTAGGTTAGGGCACATTAGGGCAGATTAGGGCACCTACGTAACGTACCTTAAAAACCCTTGAGGTTATGTTTATATTATCTAAACTTAAAACTTTGAATATACGTGAAAATCTAGCTTATTTCGAGGTGTATGTTCGAGTTAGGTACATTAAATTAATGCTTTCACTTTCTATGAAGTCATTCACTCTTCAGTTTTGAAGCTTTGTTACTTCTCAACAAAAATAATGTTTTTCAACTTTAAACCTGATTAAACTGTTCTTAACTTCAGTGCTCCAAGCTCACGGGCTTATAAAGTCAGACAAAATACTGTCCTCTTCTGAATTATATCTTTTGGCTTGACGAGCTTAATAAAAAAAACTTTTTTTAAAGTGTATTTTATACTAATACTAGCTGCATAGATGTTGGCCGATTCAAACTCACACTCAAAGCATTTATTTCAATTAGACGATTACCGGCACTTTTGAAAGTCAAAAAGGCACAAGGCCTAATAACTTGTGAAAGTACTGTAGTTGATAGATTCTCAGACCTACGCGATATGCACACAAATACAAATCGGTTCAGTCGTTTCGGAGAAGTTTGGTAACAAACACCGTGACATGAGAATTTTATATATTCGATTATAAAGTGGTGAGTTTGTAAGTATTTTTGTTTTTCGCCCCTCACTAGGTATTTCTCCTGTATTGTGGTTGCGTTTACAAACATTTTAACCGACATACATAAACAGCCAGACCCGGAACAACTATCTGGAGGCCTTAAAATATTTGTTTCGTTCGGGGATCGAACCCGCGACACGCAGCACAGCAGTCGATTATTATTATTATTACTCAATAAATAGGTAAACAGAAAAACCCGCTTCTCAAAATTTTCTGAGAAAATATACTCCCTACTATGAAAGTATGTGTATTATCTAAATTAAAATAAAACTAAACTCCCTCAAGACAATCTTAGATATGTTAGAAACACTCTCAGATGATCTCATTGCTGTATTATAATAATAGAAATATACATAAGGGTTCCTTAGTCGGCCATTTTGAAACTAAATTCTTTAACAAACCCAGTGGAACTCTAAGCACTGGTAGTTAAACCTCGTTTGAAATTGCAATGCAGCTACCATTGCAATTTCAAACGAGGTTTAATGGATGCACTTTTATTCAAAAAACTTCTTTAAAATGAGTCTGTAGTTTTATTTACTCTGATTCTCATTGTATGAGAATTCTCCGGAGTAGCATTTTTTTTCAATAAGAAAATCTATCTACTCAAAAGTAACTTAAGTCCTCTAAAATGAAAATAAAAGCAAACTCCAAACAAGATCTTTCCCAAGGAAACACGATACCGCATAAGATTACCATTCGCAGTAACAATAGAATAGATGCTACAATATGTACCACACAGTAAAGTTTGTTCCACCCAGTTCATTTAGTATGAACTGGGTGGAACAAACTTTACTGTGTGATGACCACAGAATAATAAAGTGTACAGAAAGATAGCTTTAAACAACGAGTGAAAATAGGCGTACTCACACTAGGAAAAGTACGTCCGGCGATTTCAAACAAATGACAGTAGCAAGTGTACTTCCACTCGACGATCCCAAGTATCGATGACAAGCAAATGCGCATAGTATATCAAACTCGACCAAATTCTTTTTGTATAAGAATGAGGAAATGTTTGTGCTCAATCCATAATAAAATGTTCAGAACCAATGCCAGACAAACAAAGCTATTGTTCATGTACCCATGTGTGTGTGGCCTAGTCATGTTATTGGCAATCGCGTTCATCATTCATCATCATTTCAGCCCAAAAGACGTCCACTGCTGGACATAGGCCTCCCCCAAGTGTCGCCACATTGACACTTTGGAGGGTTTTGCCATAATCGCCACGCTTGGCAGGCGGGTTGGCGATCGCAGTACGGTTGTTACAAAAAGCACAGAGAACGCTGCTGCCCATTTTCTGGCAAATCCCTTAGTCGCCTCTTACGACACCCACGGGAAGATATGGGATGGTGCTATTCTTTACGTCCGACACCATACAGAGTAATCGCGTTCAAAGCGTTTCAAATGTCTGAATCATATTTTTATTTATTTAAGTAATACATTTTTGATTTCCATCATAGTTATCGCCATGACACTTACAGTATGTCACTTTATGTAGTTCCTCTGTTTCTAGGTTTTCTCGGTTTTAGTCGACCTTCACTAGTCGACTGATACTAGTAGAAAGTGCACTTACACTCGCTATACTTGAAGTGTGTAAATGTGTGCGTGAGTTTTCGCTCGTTGTGAGAAGTGGAGCTTCTGTACCTATCTACTCTGTATCAAAGGCTCCTCAGAAATCTAATCCTAGATAGCGAAGCATGAAATTTGATCTTCAATACTCTTTTATGTCTCACCTATGGTTTTCTCTGGTTGAGAGAATCTGGAATCTTTTAGTTTTGCTGCCGTGAGATTTTATAAGGTAAAGTCTTTTATTCAGTATTGGCTGACTTGGTTTTTGATACCAGGATTTATGGCTTTGGTTGATTAGATATTTTTTAGATGAAGTTGATTGATATTATCAAATCGGAGTTCATGTAAAATTGAATAATTGGGCGTCATGTTTCTATAAAAGAGTTGATACTATTCCATATTTTGGATATCATCTAAACTGGTTTATGCAAAACCATCATTATCTTCTGCCTAGCCTTTTCCCAAACTATCTTGGGGTCGGCCTCCAGTCTAACCGGATGCAGCTGAGTACAAGTATTTTAGATGAAGCGACTACCTATTTGACCTTCACAACCCAGTAACTGGATAATACGATAACCCTTGGTAAGACTGGATGTTAGACTTTTGGCGTCTGACTACTCGTACCGACTGTCAAAGATCTACAAATGCCAGCCAGGACCAACGGCTTAACGTGCTTTCCTAGGCTCTGAGGGTACCCGTGCGGCTGTTATTATTTAGCCACGAGCTCCTCGCAAAATTACAGCAGTTTATGCAAAACCGCTGTAATTTTATTAGAAATATTAGGAGGTACTAAATATAATATACGTAATTAATGTTGTTATTTCTTTGTTTTCAGGTAAGTCTGGTTTCTGGTCAACAATAATTGTTCATCATTCGTCGTACATCAGAAGAGAATTTACTTTGTTTTCTAATTTACTTTGTAGCAGGAGGTCAAACAGCACATAGACATAAAACAAACATTCTCCTAGAAAATAATCTTAGAAATAATATCATTTATTTATACACGAAAACATGATTTATTTCATTACATTTTCTGAGAAAGGGACTCACAAACACCCGGGAATTTAATAACAAAACATACATTTATTAATACATAGGTATATTTCGTTCAGTCTGCTTGTTGCGTAGGGCTTTAACACCAAATAGATAGTTACAAAAGGTCAGTTTCATACAAAGGGCGAAAACAGGCGCACGCACATATACAGACGCGTACGTACACACGGCGATGGCGACACAAAAAGCTATACATTTCCAATATATCATGGCCTCGCTTTGAATAGATTTCCGTACAATGAGATTTAGGCATAAACGTTTTGTATAGCTTGATTGGTCGCCGTGGGTACAGCGACTTCAAACAAATGACTGACGCAAGTGCGCTTGCACTGGCTGTACGTGAATTGTGACTATGCCTGCGTGCAGATCTTAAACATAATGAAAGTCGCGAGAGCGCTTGTTACTATAGGTCACCAACACTATATAAACTACCTATATGTACAGTCGCCAATTACAGATTAACCAAAATACTCAAATACAAGTGATGGCCAAGTGCGAGTCGGACTCGCGCACGAAAGGTTCTGTAAAATTATTAATAAAAACGAGAAAAAAACACGTTTCTGTATGGGAGCCCCCTTATATATTTATTTAATTCTGTTTTTAGTGTTTGTTGTTATAGCAGCAACAGAAATACACAATCTGTAGAAATTTCAACTGGCTAACTATCACGGTTCATGAGATACAGCCTGGTGATAGACGGACGAACGGAAAGCGAAGTCTCAGTAAGAGGGTCCCGTTTGACCCTCTTGGTACGGAACCCTAAATGTCTCAGTAAGAGGGTCCTCTTTGACCCTTCGAGTACGGAACCCTAAGAACTAGTTCTAGTATAAGTTAAATCCAATAAACAAAGGTACTAACTTATGCACTCGGTGGACGTGAAGCGTGTGTGCATTTTCGCTTATTGTAACGAGCCTTCTGCACAACGTGTTTTGTGGCCTACGGCAGCAACAGGTCAATTACGGGGAGGTCACGAGGTCATTACTAAGTGAAATGTATTGAATTTGTGCCCTAAGTTAGACCATTAAGTTACGATGTTTATCAAATACACTGTCATTTAGTGGTCTAGAGTAACACTTTCGTCAAAGTAAATGGTATTGAAATGGAGTTATAGTAAATTGACTATCTTTATAGGTACTCAACCAGTTTTATGCCGCGGTTTGGTCGCGTCGCTCGTGGTATGGTCGGAAATTATCAATCGTTTTAATCGGTGACATTTAGTCTGACACTCGGAAATAATGTAGCTTCCATTAATGATTTAATTTTCCGAATCGGATCAGGAGTTCCATGGATTAACCTCTACATTTAAACTTACAAACTTAACCTTTTTTAATATATCTAAAGTTATTTGTACCTAGTAAAGATTACTGTCACTTTTTTGACATACTGGATTCTTTTGAGATAAAATTATAATAACAATTAATAGTGAATCGACTATCGTTCAACAACAATACAAAATAATTCAATTACGTGCCTTAATATTCATAATTAGGTGTCACCTAATGGAACGATTATAAGTGGCAGTTTTGTCAAAGTAAATGATATTTAAACGAAATTATTAAAACAGTAATAGTTTATTCATTCATCATCATTCTTTTGTTCTTATCCCAATTTGTTTGGGGTCAGCGCAGCATGTCTTCTTCCTCCATACTTCTCTATTACTTGTCATCTCATCAGATACCTGTCACTGTCGATATAATTAACTTAAGTGCATCGTACGGCATTTCATACAAACTTTCAAGTCCTTAATTTCCGAAATGACTGAACCGATTTTAATTAAACTTAATACGCATAAGCAGGATTCTGAGGTATAAAAAAATACTTAAAACATATACGAAATGTCTTTAAAAAAAAAAGATAATTAGAAATTTCTGTTTCAATAGACAATTATAATCGGTCTAATTTAGCTGTAAAACTATTTTTCGAAAATGTTTTAATATCTTTTTAGACCTATGTATCCTGCTTATGCGTATGAAGTTTCATTAAAATCGGTTTAGTCATTTCAGAAAATAAGGACTTGAAAGTTTGTATGAAATGTCATAAGGCGTAAACGCTCTTAATTCAGCTATGTAGATTCACCAGTCATTTATAGACAAAAGTGACAGCAAACAAACTAAATGGCACTCAAATGAAGTCATTAATACAATGAACAGTAATTTGAGTATCATTTACCTAAATTAATTGATTGGTTTGATCATTCGCCGTATCCACAACATCAACATGTCGTAAATGAAATGTGTCTTAATTAATGAGAATTTGTAATATGAAAGTGAGTCTAATGTATTTTTTTTATTAGTATCACACTATTAGAGTAATGGAAGAAATATGATTGTCATGGCAAAAATGAGTTTAATTTATTCTTTACAGAACCGTGACTCCATAATACATGCAATATCTAAAATATGTAACAGAAAAATCTGCTCATATTTTATAGTATAGGCCATCACAAACTGAATCACTTTCAATACCGGATAAATAACGTAATCATGAAACAAAAAGGCACGGTTGCGGAAAAAGCATGGCTAACTTTTTATTTCCACGCAAAATAATATCATCATCTGCTTAGCCTTTTCCCAACAATAAATAAACGATTTCAACTACGTATATTGAAGTTGGGTTTCGGTCGACTATCAAAGATCCACAAATGACAGCTTGCTTTCCGAGAAATGACAGCCGAGAGCAAAGCTTAAAACGTGCTTTCCGAGACACGATAAATCTCGGTACATAATGGATCAAAATCTAAATGTTTTATTTTACATAGGCCTACATGGGCACTTATAAAACGTCGTCAAAAGGAGCACGGTTCGGGTTGGTCGTTTCCTATGGAGAAGAACCTGCAAGAAACTCCATGGTTACTCTTTTAAAATCATTTGGTTTTACAATATTTGAATGTTACAGCGTTAGTACTTGAGTATGGGAGGACATCGTAGGCCCGACAATAAGACCTGCATCCAAGGTGTCTTGGCCACCGGCTTAACCTTGAAGTTTGAGTCGTGCGGCTGTTATAATTTAGACACGAGCCTCTCCACACATAATAACAGACCACTCTAAATAATTGTTCACAGAATCATGATCGTACAAAACATAAGTCCATTATTTAGTACCGTGTTGGTGTGAAACAATGCAAAAAGTACTAAAAACCGATCATCAACACAGCTGCCAAGTTTATGTCAAGCGGACGGAGTAACACGTCAACGGAGATCATATTGTCACAGAACACAATTTCTACGACATCCGGCTGTCATCGTACCCACGAAGACACATCAAGCAATACATTTCCAGCATAACATGAATTCGCTTTGTATGTATTTCCCGTGCATTGTGAGATCCGCATAAACTGATTCTGTTTAGCTTGATTTGCTTGTTACCATGACAAATTTGCAAATCAGTCCCGACAATCCGCTAATTGGCTTTATTGGACACAATTCCCATGTATTGTATTGTATTGTATTGTATAGCGGGCTGGTTTCCGCAACTCCACGTCTAAAGCGCGTATTTTGCGTACGGGTGGGAACATTACTCCAACCACCCCAGCTCCCCGAGAAAGGCCAGCAGCTCCTTGGTGTTGCTGACGATCTCGCGGAGAGTACCTGGGTTACCTAAGTACTTTGCCCTGTATGTTGCAACCTCTGGGCAGTGTAGAAGCACGTGGGCTGCTGTCTCGTCCTCCTCCATGCAGGCTCTGCACAGTGGGCTATCTGTGACTCCTAGGACAAAGAGGTGTTTATTAAAAGAGCCGTGACCAGTGATGGCGGCTGTGACTATGCGGAGCTGTAATTTGGTCAGCCTAAGCAACCGTTTGGTGAGGCGGCCGTCTATAGAAGGAAGTGCCTCCTTGGCCTGCCTACACTCACCATGGTCTAGCCACAGTTTGTGGTGTTGATCACTGGTGCGTTTCCTTACCAGAGTCCGTAGATACCCGAAGGGGAGTGGCACGATGGGTTCTGGTCCCACTGCTGCCATACTGGAACCCCTTCTAGCGAGTTCGTCCGCTGCATCGTTGCCCCGGGAATCGCTGTGGCCCTTTATCCATTGTATGGTTATGTTGTTGTGCTTACCGACCTGGTTAAGGCGCTGGTGACACTCGTATATTAACCCGGAGTTGACCGTGTGGTTGTCAAGTGCTAACAGTACAGCCCTGCTGTCTGAAAGTATACGGATAGAGTGGTCCCTAGCCTTCCTGGCTAAGATGGCTGATGCGGCCAGGGAAATGCCCATGCATTCCGCCTGAAATACCGTGTTGTGGACCCCCAGTGGTACAGCTATATGGATGTTGAGATCCTCTGAGAATACTCCAGCCCCAGTACCTGTACCTGTTTTAGATCCGTCCGTGAATCCGTAATTCTGCGGGATTTAACCCCTCGCAGCGGTGATCCTCGTGGAGCTGGATCTTGTATTTTTTGTCGAATACAAATTGTTTTGGTACCCGATCGTTAATGGCTTTCGCCAGGGGGAACTCGTTGTAGAGTCCCTCTAGTACCGCAGTGTGTTGCGTGTTTGACTTACTCCAGAGTTGAAGAGTTTTAAGGCGTGCTGCCGCCATTGTTGCCTCCTGTTGTATGTACAGATGAAGCGGCGGAAGCTCCAGCATGGCTTCGAGAGCCGCTGTCGGTGTGGTTCTCATGCAGCCTGTAATTGCCATGCAGGCAAGCCTTTGCATGCGTTGGAGTTTATTCGAGGCCGTGACTAGCCTGGTGCGTGGCCACCAGACCACCGCCCCGTACGAGATCATGGGACGGATCACCGCACAGTATAGCCAAAGTATTATTTTGGGAGATAGGCCCCACTTCTTACCTATCATCCTCCTGCACTGCCAGAAGGTGATGCACGCCCTGTTTATTTTGTTGTCTAAGTGACTGCTCCAGTTTAACTTACTGTCTAGGATGACTCCCAGGTATTTGACTTCGGTGGCTAATTGAAGTTCTGTATCAAATAGTTTAGGCAAGCGATAAGGTCCTAAAGTACGTTTTTGGGTAAACATGACTAACTCAGTTTTCGTGGGGTTCACTGAAAGGTCATATTCCCTGCACCATCGTTCCACGATGCGTAGCGCCTGTTGGGTGAGGTTACAGATTGTTCCTGTCACTTTTCCCGAGATGAGAATAGCGAGGTCATCTGCATACCCAATTGTGTAGAAATGACTGGCGTTGAGTTTGGTGATGAGATCATTTATCACCAGATTCCAGAGAAGGGGGGAAAGTACTCCACCTTGGGGGCATCCTCTGGCTATCAGAGTCATCTGCTGCTCTCCTTCCAAGCGAACCGCTCGTTTGCTCAGCATGTTGGTGATCCAGTCAATCAGCACTTGTTCCACCCCATGACGAGAAAGGGCGGAGCTGATGCTGGAGAAGTTGGTTTTATCGAAGGCTCCTTCGATGTCTATGAAGGTTCCAAGGCAGGTGCCCTTCTGATGTATAGCATCTTCAATCCGACTGACTACCAGGTGGAGTGCCGATTCAGTGGACTTACCCGAGCTGTATGCATGTTGGTTACTGTGAAGTGGTATAGATTTCAACGCGCCCTCCCTCAGCTCTCTCTCGCAAATTCTCTCCATGGTTTTTAGAAGGAAGGAGGTTAGGCTGATCGGTCGGTGGGATTTGGCATTTGTGTAGTCACTCTTACCTGGCTTTGGAATGAATATGACTTTCACTTCCCTCCATCCTTTCGGAACGTATCTAAAGGCCAGGCACGCTGTCATTAGGGACACCAGTCTACCGGCAACGGAGATTCCCTCCCACTGTAGTAAGGCGGGAAATATCCCGTCCGGACCTGCTGCCTTAAAAGGATGGAAGCACTGGATCGCCCACTGGAGTTTTTCCAGCGTTACCACTTTGTGTGCGTAGCACCAGTCGTTCTCTGTTGGTGTTTGATTTGTCTCGGTCCACTCAATTACCTGAGCGAAAGCGCATCCTGGGAAGTGAGTTTCAATGAGGACGCGCATCGCTTCTTCTGTTGATGTGGTGAGTGTACTGTCTGGTTTTCGGAGAACAACAGGCCCAGTCGTGTTTTGCTGTGCCAGTATTTTCCTTACCCTGTTAGCTTGTTGGCATGATTCGATGTTGCCACAATATTTACGCCATCCAGTTTTGCTCCTGAACCTGATGCACTTTTTGTAGCAGGATTTTGCCGCTTTGTACGCGTCCCAGTCCTTATCAGCACAGCTGTTCATGGCTCTGTTCAGGGCTGTCCTTACCTTCCTGCGCTTGCGCTCCAGATCCGCTCCCCACCAGGGTTGCTGCCCCGGTGTAGAGGACGGAGTGGTTTCTGGGCAGGCTGAGTGGTAGCTTTCTAACATTGATTCTGTAAGGTGATTGACTTGATCGTCAATCTGCAAGATGTCCTCGAACGTCGACCGATAATCGGTCAGCGCAAGCTTGGACTCTAGGGTTCGTGTATAGGCAGCACGATCTGTGTTGCGTGGGTTACGCCGTGGCAGTATTGGCGTGACACTAACCTGGAGGTCGAAACGGATCCACCTATGGTCCGAGCAGGAGGCCTCCCTGGACACCTGCCACCCGGTGGCCATGGCCGCTGCACCTTCTGAAGCCAGGGTTAGGTCTATGATTGTGCGACTGCGCCTGGTTACGAAGGTTGGTTCGGAGCCTGTGTTTAGTAGGGTTAAGTTCGTAGTGAATAAATAATCAACTAGAGCCTTACCCCGTTCGTTTTGTGTTTCCATGCCCCATAGAGGGTGATGTGCGTTTGCGTCAGCGCCTATGACAACACAATTCCCATTAAAACCATTGACTGTGAGGAGGTTTCACGCATTGTAATTATTGTTATGATTTAGTTTGCCGTTTATTAGTCAACTAGTTTATACCCGCGGCTTGGCTCACCTTATGGCCATACATAAAATTATCCCATGTACACGTTTTAATTATAGGACATGACTCTCGGGAATAATTTAGCTTCTCATTGTGAATCGGATCAGTAATTCCGCAGATTATCCCCAACATACAAACTTACAAACAAATATTACTTTTTAATATAGTATAGACTAGCTTATGTCCGCAGCTTCTTAATACTAACGGCCGTACCTAAACCTTGTCCAATAGTTGGCGAAAGTCGTAAAAAAACCCCTCGTCAGCAAAAGTAAGCAAAGCTCTTACCCCTCCCCCCATGCTTACGTAAACATTGGCACAATTGATTGATTCATGAGCAGCAGTTATAAGTGACAGATAAGTGAATATCGCGCGGTAATTCCCCTACTCAATTCTAAACGAGTACCTAATTATATTCAGTATTTGTAGGAATCCCCGAAAATGCATTTCGTTTTCAAGCATAGACAATGTGTGGATTGCCATATGTGTAAAAAAGTAAGTAATTACTGCTGACGTAATCACCATCTAGACCCCCCCCCACCCCCATGTCATCCAAAATAAGCAAAGCAAAGACCCCCCCGCCCCTAATACTTGAACGGTCCCCTATTAGTTACACCTCTGCCTAACTCTTCTGGGTTAATAGGTGTGATGTTATGGAATCATTAATTAAAAGATTTATCTCAATGTTGTAACCGCACTTCTAAAACACTCCACCTACGACTTTCTATGTAAAAGAGAAACGCTATGCATTTCAAAAACTTCCCGTTTTTAGTTGAAGTATAACGAAACAGACGATTTCATGATTTCAGTCGGGAACACTATCACCTTCAGGCAAAGACAAAAGCTCAGCAATTAAGAAGGAACCACGGTATATTTCTCTATTTGTCGGATCCGAAAATAGAGCTCGAATGAATCGGATCCATTCGATCGGATTGGTCGTACGCGACACGATTACCATTCACCTGTATCGATTAAAGAGCAATCCTCTAAATTGTTCCGAGTGATTCTTTCCTAATACTCTCACGACGGGTCTATGGAGGCTGGGTACAGGTAGGGAAACCGCATCATTTATGCGGCCTGATTTCCCTTTTTCATCTGTGCAAATGGAGGTTGAACATTTTCCTGAAAGTTTGAGGTTTTTGGGGTTGTAGGATTAGGATTTTGTTGTGACGTTCCAGTCGATCACCTTTTCGTAGTAATATTACGAGTAGAATGCGAAATATACTCTGTCTGAGTATCAATATGTAGAATCTGATCGAGTGTGATCTGTTGAGCTTTAATGCCATAAGGTGGAACGTCAAGGTAGCCCACGACATTCAAATTTTGTTGGATTAAAAGAACACTGACAGTTCATGACTTGCTTGGACGGGACGTAAGATAATTTCATCCCCGTAGGATAATATCCGACCAGACGCAGGCAAAAGCAAATTACAAAAACAAAGATTATAAATATCTCTTTGTGTTGTTATAGAAAAAACATTCTGATGGTAGCACGTTAAATACCTGATCTTAGTTTAAGGAAAAACACATATCTAATGTAAGAAAAATCCAAAACATAAAAAAGTAAAACAATTTTATGAAAGAAGGAAAAATCTCATAATAAAATTCTTTCACTTTATTTGTATAATATACGACAAGGGTAACTTTGTTAAACAATAGGAGGCACATTCTATTGAAACACAACAGTATGTTTCGAGATACAGCCACGTGTAAGCGACCGACATCATATAGACATCCACACGCATGACAATTCAATTGTTCCTGTGTCAACTCGTCTCAGGTTGTAGGTACTGTAAAACGTACCAACAACGAGGTACTATTAGAATTTTCTTAGACTTGGTATATTGTTGGAGGAGGTCCAAAGTTAAAGCTTATAGTTTGTGAACTATGAAACACTAGAACAAGGAACGTAGAAATGTTGGAAATGTAGGAACGCACAGCTGTTGTCAAAAGTCAATTAATGTTATCGAAGTTGGGCTACCTTACAAAAGATACTTTGAAAGATCATCAGTTTATTTATTTACATAAATAACTTTTTCCTTACATTTTTGAATGTTCCTTTAAAAAAAAAACAATATAAAAACATTTAAAAATAGTAGTTCACCGGTATCGGGAACAGGGTCCAAGCTAATGAAACAGGGTCCAAGCTACCTTAACATCTTCTTCTTCTTCTTAACGATGACAATCTAAATTGTGTCAGTCCAGAACTGAGCCACTAGTTTGGCGCCCTCTGTAGCGTCCATCAGTTCCTGTAATGAACAAACAGCAGGACACGCAGGACACGATATTAAGTGCCGCATCGTTTGTGGAACAGCACCACATTTACACTCCAGGGCAGAGTCATTAATGAATCTTGCCATGATAATCCATCATATCATTATCATGCGTATCTGTCGAATTGATAATCAACGTAGGTATCTGGAGTTGGCGTTACACATTCCTAACATTCGGATAACACAGGGACACCAAAGAACCCGTAATTTTCCTCGTTACCGTAAGATCAATTAAACGCATGTTTGGAATTTTTTTTTACCTTTTTCTGAACAATATTTGGCTAGCGAAGGTTTACATCACAAAGGTCTTCATAGGTTGCCTCCAATATTTCCGTTGCATCTAGGTTATTATTTGTAAATTCGAAAATCAAAACGTAATTAAAGTGGCCACTTACTGGGTCCAGTAAGGCAAAAGAAGAAGAAAATTAATATCATCTACGTACAAATCACTGTCCCTATCACTTGCACCACTCCCTACCACAGACCAGCTTGTTATAGTTATCCAACTCTACGGGGATTATTGTTTATAGGTCCCTCTCGAACATGTTCGAAGCCATAAATTGGCAAACTACTGAGAGATACGAGTCGTTTATCAAGGATCTTCAATTAGGACTATGATGAGCATCTGATTCAGTTTTTTTTGATGTTGTCCTAGTTGTCGAGAGGATTATATATAAAAACCTTCGAAAATATCAGACAAATAAATAATGTTAGTTTAAAAACAATTTTGCTTTTTTTAACCCCCGACCAAAAAAGAGGTGTGTTATAAGTTTGACGTGTGTATCTGTGTGTCTGTCTGGTGGCATCGTAGCTCCTAAACGGCTGAACAGATTTTGATAAAATTTGTTTCTTTTGAAAGGTGTCTGAAACAGAGAGTGCTTTTAGCTATGTTTTGAGAAAATCTGCTTAGCCGTTTGAAGGTCATCACCTCTTTACTAGTTGATTTAGGAAATATAAACTTTTAAGGGTCTAGTCGATTCGAAATTTGAAATCTTGATACTTGTCACCATGGACATCGCCAGGGGGGAGGGGACAACCCCCTTCCCTCCCCCTAAAAACTCTGGATTTTTTTAAATTTATAACTTTCCTTGTTTTCTTTAATTAACGAGAAGAGGCGCAACACCGAGAAAAGTGGAAGGAGTGGGAAGAAACCTATGCCCAGGAGTGGGACGGTCAAGACTAAGAAAAAATAGTATAAGTTTAAAAAGCATGAAATAAAAATTAAAAAAAAACCCGCCTAAAAAAACCTCTAAAAACCAAAAATAAATTTACCCAAGCGGCGTAGCGTCGGGGGACCGCTAAGTAGACCGGTTAACAAAAGAACAAAACAAAGCGGACCCGCTACCCTACGACGCCTGGATTATTTTTTTGATGTTTTAGAGGTTTTTGAGCCGGGGGTTTAATTTTTTTTTAAACTCAAACTCAAACCATTTATTTCAATTAGACCATTACAGGCACTTTTGAAAGTCAAAGAACAAAAAAGAAGAACGCGAAGCTACAAAAAGAAAAATAAAAAAAATAAAAAAAATTGTTTAGCTGAAAATACATTTTCAATTATTGTTGAGCCACTTTTCTGCGATTTTTGTTGTTCCTAAAGTCAATTACACTTGTGTGTTGGTATATTGACTTCTCCAAATACTGCAGCCTTCCTAAAATAGAGATTCAAATCATTCATACAATTTCACTTAGAAGAAGATGATGTAGATCCACCAGTTTCCTCAACTCCAATTGAGTTAACTAGCTACCCTACCACCCTTGATCGACTCTGCAGCCACTAACTCCACTGCAAATCGAATGCGTTCGACTTTAAAGTCAGCGCAGATACTTGTCCGACGGAGGCAATTATTCTTTCCTTATTTAATACGGGACGGTAATATTCTATGCCCAGCAGTTTACTTCGAAATCGTAAACACTTCTATAACTAGGACTGGTCTGAGTTCAAAAACTAATATAGAGTCAAAAGTTAATTCATAATCATCATTTTCCGGGTCATTCATCTTTGTCCCATGTTACTTTGGATCGGTGCAACACGTTTTTTTCTGGCATTCTCCTCTGCCAACCGTCACGCTAAGATCACACACACACACACACACACACATACACACACACACGACCCACACACACACACACACACACACACACACACACACACACACATGATCACATGATTCTCACATGATCCATCCATTGTTTCCTTGGTCTTCCAAAGTAAATTTTTATGTGGAAAATACACGGACAGCTGAGAGCAGCGGTGGCCCAGTGGTGGCAGCCCCGACTTACGAGCAGTAAGCCGAACAGGCAGGCGCATTACTTTGTGTAATTTATTTCATCACCGCTGCCCTCAAAATCGGTGAAGGAAAACATCGTGAGGAAACCGGCATGTGCTAGAACTAAAATTTGAATTTTGAATGCCTCTTCTCATTGAGAAGAGGCATTTGTTGATCAAGTGGGCTGTAATCCACCACGCGGTCCCAGTGTGGGTTGGTAGATGTCACATGTCTATAATGTAGTAGCGTATAATGTTCCCACTGCTGGGACAACTGCAAAACACTGCTGGGAAACTGAAATAATTGCTCAATTCTGCTTACAGTGACGGGTAATTACGCAATTATAAACGTATTGGCAGCTCTGCTTTTGTTGTTCAATTAACTGGAATCCACTTATTGGCTGATTTCAAGGAGTAAGCGTGTTTATTAGCAGTTAATGTTCTCTTTGTTTTTACAGACAAATGAGGGATCGGTTTAGTGTCCGGGGATAATCAGGGCTTTAATGTTGATTATTGAAATCGTAACAGATGGATTATCAACTGGTTGGCATACCATAGATAAATTAATTAAAAAAAACATGGTTTCTTAGGTACAGAAGAGATATTATGCAGAACCCAAACCAGTTTATTTTTTTCTTTCAACTACGTAGTAATGTTATCATTGATCACTACAAAACCGATCACAAAGGATGATGATTTTTTGCTTAGAACCAAAACAGTGCAGAAATGTTATTTGAAATCTCATTATTGCACTGTTTTTCATGACTGCTACTGTTTTTATTTTTTAACTAGCGACCCGCCCCGGCTTCGCACGGGTGCAATTCTGATACTAAATATACTACAGAATGTCTGTCGACTTCATATTAGAAACCTCTAAAATTATCAGTGTTTCTCTACTTTATTATGCATGTATAAACTTTTCTCTTGAATCACTCTATCTATTAAAAAAACCGCATCAAAATCCGTTGCATAGTTTTAAAGATCTAAGTATACATAGGGACAGACAGCGGGAAGCGACTTTGTTTTATACTATGTAGTGATTAGATCTAAATTTAAAAACTACAGAGGTTTAATGTCTCCCATTAAGTTTTAGTACATTGTGTATTAAGGGCGGTAACTAAGGAATTACGATCGAGGGTCTAGTAGAAGCCCGAAAAAAGGGGCCTAAGTACAAATCAAAGCATGTTGGCGGCAAGTCTACTGAACGCGTACGAAAGTTACCTATCCGAATATCCAGAAATTGGCTAGAAAAAGACTGTTCAAATACAATAGAAATGGAACCAATTTTTCGTTCCATTTATTGATAATAATGACACATTCGCCGTATCATAGAAAAAAAGATAATATAGACTTCATTCTATGTTTTCCTATGAGTCGAAGTCAACATGGGAAATGGATTAATATTGTGTTTGCCGACGATAGCTTAGTACTGTACCATAGAGGTAATGTTTGTATTTTATACCTGTCTTCAGTTAGCAAGAGCTTCGTATAACTCGCTATTTTATCTCGGTTGGATGAAATATTGTTTATATAAAAATAACGAGAGTAAAAGGATATCTTTTGCATTTGTTTTTATTTGCTATGTTATTTGTATAAGCGAATGTGATGTATGAATAAAATGATGTGATGAAACACACTGTTGATAGACGCAATCAAAATATTTTTCGTTTATCGAGTTTACTTGACAACTTAAAGCTACATTGATAACATTTTCTTTGAGTACAATATTTCTGTCAAGAGTTTCTCCAACATTTCGCTGTTTACATACAAATGCTTATATTCGCTTAAACGAGGTTACCGCTTGAACCGTCACAAGTACAAATACGTGACGCCAAACATCAACAGGCAAAAAATAAGTAAAATACAGACTTTTACGCAAAATACTCAACAAATTGTTATTTCGCGTTTATATTTATTTCTTTCACCTTCCCTGTTCAATTTCCTTTGCGAGGGAGACCAAATTATCTCCCCTTGGGGTAAGATAAAAATGTCGAATAGGCGAAAATTACTGGAATATTGTCGTGAATCTTTCAACACGTAGGTGACTGTACCCCGATTTGACGGGGTTGGAAGTACCTTGGGGATGCTCAAGCCTATAAAAAAACATTGTTCGTTGAAAAGTTCAACTGTTGTACTTAAGTATTGTTAAGTTTTTATTGACTTCGACAGAATTGGTTTTGAAACAAAAGGTCAACTTTGGATTAGACTTCGAGCTTTCTATGGTCCCTTTGTGTGCGTGTGTAATCTATTAATTAGTATTGTAGTACTTTTTTGAACGCCTGCTGTACCCAACGGGTAGGGCAGAGGCATAAGTCCCGTGTAACTTGTAATTATTTTTGGAATGTGAATAAAAGATTTGGTTTCTTATAAGCCAAAAATATATTCGGCTTAGTTACCAACGTTATTTACAAAGTGACCATAGTGACATGATTATTTTTAAAGAGCATCCGTACATAAAGTATCGAAGAAGTTTATGATGTTGGAGTAAAACCTCCACCATAACAATTATCAACTAGGCACATATCCAGACTCGAATCTTCATCTTTCTCCTGCCCTTATACCTAACTTATTAGGGGTCAGCGCGACATGTATTCTTATTCCATGGTTCTCTGTTATTCGTCATCTCATCAGACACCTCCTTTCTTAACATATTATCCAGACTGTGATTGACAAATTCCTTATGCAAAACTACAATATTATGTGAACTGAAAGCAGGACTCCTTTTGTAACTTATTACACTCATAAGATATAAAAGAGCGGCGCCTCCGCCACCAACTGTATAACTTTGTATAACGTGTAATAACGAAATATTTTTTTTTGATTTTGATTTTTGACTCCACCCTCCGCAGTGGCGCTTGCGCTCACCACACCACCGAGACACTCAATTACTTTTTTGGTATTATTTATTTCATCTTGTCTTTTAGCTACATTTTAAACAAAATCACTGTTCATTCTTCGTGGCTAAATAATAGCAGCCGCACGGATCGATCTTTAAGGTTAAGGTGTTTGCCGTGGTTGGTCCGTGGATGGGTAACCATAATTACATACCGAGATTCCTCCGTGCCTCGAAAAGCATGTTAAACCCTTGGTCTCGGCTGTCATTTGTAGATGTTTGACAGGCGTTACGAGTAGTCAGAAGCCAAAAATCTGACATCCAGTTTTACCAAGGGGTGTCGTTTCAATCAATACCTACCCATTATCAGGCAGTCAACATCATCATCATTTCAGCCCAAAAGACGTCCACTGCTTGACATAGGCCTCCACCAAGTGTCGCCACATTGACATTTTGGAGGGTTTTGCCATAATCGCCACGCTTGGAAGGCGGGTTGGCGATCAATTAGGCTTCAGGCAGTACTCGAGCTTAAATCAAAATCAATGTTCCTGATTGCCAATAACTGGCAATTCAAAATAATTAATTTAATTACAGCCTCCTTTGAGATACAGAAAACTGAAGTGGTTACGTGAGTGTATGTCAGTAAATTGCATTGTTTTGGACCGAGTGAATAAATTAAAAGGCAGCCTTTTATTATGACGTGGCCTGACGTGGTGTGACGTCATATGGACAAAGGGTAGGGTTAAAAATAGGGTTAAGGGTTCTTACTGACGGCGCGGACGCTAGCTTGCGTGCTTTTGTCAAGTCTTACGATGGATGAATATATTAGAAGTTGGGAATTTTATAGTACGGTCTTTGTTTTTTCTTGGTTATAGTTTAGTGGAAAACTTAAATAGCATAAGAAAACCAAACTATCAAGGCTGAAAAAATGCAGAAAAAGCTCTGTTACAACTTTAATAAATAAAATAAATTTTAGAATATTTGAAAGTACTCGTAGTCTTATCATTATCAAGCTCATAGCTGGGGCATATGAAACGGGATTTTGGGCCTCTAGTAAAACCATAAAAATCAAAAATCAGAAAAATCTGGTTTTACTATGGGACCGAAAATCCGTCTCGTATCCGCCCTTCTCATATCGTACTGAAGGGTTTTTTAAGGTCCCAGATACCTGCTTTTTACATACCTACATATGCCTAGTCTAAATTTTCAGATGTTCAGTGAAACTTTCATTTCTACTGGTAAACCTGTATGTAATTTCGCAAGACAACCAATCAAGCTATACACAACCAGTGAAAGGGGATATCTCATTGTACAAGAAATCTATACAAAGCGAGTGTACACACTATTTACCAATTCTATTCAGTATATAATATTATAAAGAGGAAACATATGACTGTTTGTTTGTTTGTTACGATTTAACTCAAAAACTACTCGATCGATTTTAAAAATTCTTTCACCATTAGAAAGCTACATTTTTACCGAGTAACATAGGCTATAATATATCACAATTTTAGACGACGAAGTCGCGGGCGAAGTGCTGGTTAATAATATTTACTAACTAAATTAAGGGTGCATAGTAAGCTCTCACATTTCCATCAGTACATAATATATCTGTATTCTGCTCATTGGTGAGTGAGCAAGCCTCCTCCAATAACCACAAAATAAATTAAAGTAAAGTACTGGTACTCAGCTGCATCCGGTTAGACTGGAAGCCGACCCCGAGATACATAGTTTGGGAAAAGACTAGGCAGATGATGATATTTAAAAATAATTTGAAATATTGTGAAATACAATGGTGTACAATGAAGTAAATTCCATATACATTCTAAATATCCATCGATAATACTTAATTATTTTAAAACTTTTATAAAGTAATGGTTATTGACGGGTTCAGGTTGGCTGCTGTAGAAATTATCTGACCTAATGGGGTATCATCGACCCGTCCCACATACAATGCCAGTGTGGAGCCCCTCAGCCGGATAAGCCCCACCTCTTTTGTTGCCTACCCTGCACAACCACCTGCACCTTCCAGGATTTAAATGAAGTCAACCAAATGTCAAAGATGAGGTGGAGGTGAAGTCAAGGATGAGTAATGGGCTAGCTCACCGTCCGTTCGTCTTATGACGATAGGCCGTGTCGACAGCGCGTTCGTGTTCCACGCGCGCCTCATGGAGATGTCAGCAAATCGGAAAGGGTCTGAGAGGGCGGATGCCTGCCAGGGCTGCGGGACTGTTCGAAAGAGATACCGCGGCCCTGGAACACAAAGGGCTAAGAAGGAACATGGATGGGTTCTAGTCAGTACAAATCTGACACTCCCTACCTCTCCGCCCAGAGCAGGAGAGGTCATTTGACGATTTACAATCCGTAAAAAAAAGGTGGCTATATCCTCGTCGGGTATTATTTGAGTCAATCGACACGCAAAGTAGAAGAAGAATTGATCAACAATAAAGATTCTTCTAGACCAAAGACTCCACTTATATAAAATAAAAACCTTCAATAACTCGTATTCCTCTAGCGCACTCCCACATCTAGACTAGCCTAAGAAATATGACATTGTCAATAATAAACAAGATTCGCTATGATCCTGCGCTCCGGAGTGCATCGCAATGCGCCTCGCGTGTTATACTCGTGCCACGAACAGAACTATACGTGACGTGTGTCGGAGATAGAAAGCATGTTTTCGCTTTCGACGATGAAATTGAACTTTGATATTAAGAAGTGCAATAGACAGTGGAGAAGGGTTTATGTGATGGAATGGAGTTGAAAATCTGGATTTGGAAAGGCAATTTTAAAAGCTTGTTGGGTAATACAAGTGTGATGTTTTGAAGTGCATACTTGAGTGGCGAGGATATTGGATATATTCCTGGAATATACATAACGTACCTAACATCAGGCCTGTAATCCCCGAATGGTTAGGCAGAGGTATAAGTACCTTATACTAAACCCATAATTTAAAATTTGCTAGTTTTGTTTAAGTTCTATGTAATAGGGAGCGCGCCTATTGCAAAATTGTAGGACTGGTAGGAAAAATTATTCCCACTGTTGTTGGGAAAAAATATTCCCAATAGTTCTGTCCAGTTAACGGAGGATGGATTCCCTCCCATGCTATGTTACTAAAAGCGAGTGAATTATAAAATGATACTTTATGGTCTTTTAGGTGTTGTCTTGGGTCTTCTAGCTATAGTTTCGGAGAAAACCTGCCAAAGTTATTTAGATTTCAAAACTAGACTAGCAATTATACTCTAAATACGGCTCATATTTGAGGTAAGTTATATTATCTCCCTACTTACCTATGCAAACGGTGCGTATATGAACACTCGTTGAGCGTTAAAAGGGTTGAAAAGGAGATATTCGTAGAGGTGTACGCACATTTCGCCAGTTTTGTTTAAGTCATGGGACTTATTACATGGGTACTAGGAGGCGAGCCTATTGCTATCGACCGGGCACAAATCCAAACTCCGCACCTGCTACTGAGAAATTCCTGATGGAAAACCCCAATAACAAAATCAAAATCAAAAGTCATTTATTCAAATTAGGCTGATAATCAGCACTTTTTGAACGTCAAAATCAAAATTACAAGAGACAGTCCCCCAAAACAATTGCCAGACCCGGGAATCCACCCCAGTACTTATGCTCAGCAATCGCGATTGCGGCCACTAGACCAACGAGGCAGTCCCGGAATATAAAATGATCAAAAGGTGATCATAATTTACTGAATTAATAATATATTTTAATAAAATTAATGCTTGCCTGTATTAAGTGAATAAAATTATCGTCACTGATGTGTTATAATTTTAATATTATATTCATTTCGATTTTGAGTTTAGAATTAACTAAAACCTGCACTTTCCGTAAAAAACGTAATTGAAGTCATTTAATTTTCTATTTCAGTGCCTCTCAAGGTACAAAACAAAGAAAATGTTTTTGACATAAATCAAAAAGTTACTGAAATCTGAAATGCAGTGAAACTTTTGTTGCGTGGCAGTAATCTTTTTATTTATTTCTGACGTTACTGACTTAATTAATGAATGCCTGTAAAATGAGTGACTGAAAATAAAAGGTGGTATTTAAATGAATGATAAATATTAACAGGCCTATTCTGGAAGGTACAAATTATTATTACTTATTTTAATTCATACATATTTAGATAAGTATGATAATAATTACATTTGAAAGATATTAGATGTTTCAGTTTTAATACTGTTACTACTACGACTGGGGTAAAGCCCAAAAGGAGGGTAATGTTTTTAATTTTGTATGAGTGTAGGTCAGTCTGTCTGTTACCCTCCTAGAGGCTAAATGCTTAACTGATTTTAACAAAAGAGGTCCTTAGATCAGTCATGATCGATGATCATATCATATCTTAAATTTGTTCGCTGTAGGTACTTTTAAACGGAATACACTGAAACATCAAAATATATTTGAAAGGCATTCTCAAAAGCTATTAATTACCTACCTCCACCTCTTTCATATTCTACCCCAGCGACATTTTCAATTAAATTACTCGATACCTTATAGAAGACCTCGAATCGATTATTAATCGTTTTCAAAACACTCGGTTACAAAGCTTAATGGAAGCCCTTTTATAATGATTGCTTTTGTCACCTCATTATATTAAGTAATGTAGTGAAAGCTTTTAAATCATTTTAATTAATGGAATGTGAAGGCTTTTGTGCAAAAATGTGGCGGTGTGCGTCTGATGTTTGTGTATGTCGGTGTGCCTTTCGTTTGATAAGCCGAAGCTATTGTTACAGCTACTTTGAATGGATTAACGAATTGTAGTCGTAGTTAAGGGTGGCATTCTGAGAGACGAGAACGTCGCAATTATAACGCTGTTTTGATGAATGTTTTAATAATGAAATATCGCTTTATGTGGCACTAAAATTTTGATTTTGAATTTTAATAGTAACAATAAATTAAGCGTATAGTTACAGTTTAGACCTAAAA
Organism: Cerastis rubricosa; assembly: GCA_949152445.1. Classification (NCBI taxonomy): domain Eukaryota; kingdom Metazoa; phylum Arthropoda; class Insecta; order Lepidoptera; family Noctuidae; genus Cerastis; species Cerastis rubricosa. The sequence goes on along the minus strand of OX424535.1, from coordinate 7,455,903 downwards.
CAATATCTTTAGAAGATTATCAAGTTCTTTGCATCTGTGTAATATACAGTGTAACAATTCGTAATATATATTTTATTTTTCTAAAGATCATTTCATAACTTAATTTACAGTCATATTTGTACAGGTGGTTACGACGTTTACAGTACATCATTCTTAACCGCACACAAAAACCCCACATAAAAAATATTATACAAGGTGTTGTTTTGCATCCTCGTCAAATTCAAGGAGGTCACTATGCTAATGATTCTCGTCCGGAATCAATAATAAAATAAGTAGGTAGGTAATTTTTATTTTTTTTCTTATTAATGGATATCGGTAAGTGTGATGAACCACCCGTGTTTTAAATGGGGCCCGTCTGATTCTCGCTCTATCACCGCGCTTCCACACATATAAACAATATCAAACGTTCATTCGATAATTTTTTGTTCCTACCACGTTAAGGGGGTTATTTTGATATACTGACAACTTAATCAACCAAAAAATTCAGCTTTAGGATATCAGGAACAGGGTGTAAAGTTCCTCGATACTCCTTAGAAAAGGGAGGATCCTCCGATCAGACAGTTGTTGTGTCTGGCGGGCAACTGCCCGACAGTTGTAGTCGGGTTTTTCTATATACTCTTACTCGATGTAAACTTTGCATGTGAGATGTAGGAAATTGATGTAAGTTATTCCGTCGTGTCATAGATGGCGCTGTAGTACTTTTTGTAGTAAGTTGCTTTTTGTAGGTAGGTTACACAGCTATTATTCATGATTAACTAGATACCGTAATATAAATTGATTATTTGTGTCTTATGTGACAACCTCCAATGCAAAACAACACCTTGTATATACAAATTTATACAAAAATTTGATGAGAAGGTATAGGTATTGAGTTTGGTAGGAAACTGCAATTTTTTTTTTATGAACCGTCTAAAAATTTCTGTTTGAAACCCTCAGAATGATTTACTGCATACATGGTAATCGTTTAAACGTCGGTGTCCCTTCGACCCTGTATAGATAAATTATTCAAAATAATTGACAGCTGTTTACGATGTTACTAAGTTCCAAAACGCACCCTCCTACAAAAGTTTATAGCGAAATACTTTACTATAAGCTTCTATAACGTTGCTTCATACATGTTACTTCGCAAGGGGCCTCCCCTATTTTAGACCTCGATGTTGCAAATTACCAAGGAGGGTTGGTAATCAACCATACGACATATTGAGTGAGGGGAGAAAAAGCTACTCGCCGAGATTCGTTTTGAAAGTAAACTAAGTATATTAGTTGGGTAAAAAGTCTTAACATATGAAATGGCAAAATTAAAATGCATAATACTTACTTAATTTGAGTAAGGCAAATGAAACTCCTTTTTTGTTTTTTAAATAGTTGGCTCTCATTAGGATGTTTCCAGTATCGTGGGTGCGTTGTTTCGTGCAGGAATCGAACCCGCGACACGCAGCGCAACAACCATTCGCTCAGCCCCTGCGCCAACCGTGCTATGCTGATCAGATACATAGTTACGTATGTATTGATCGGACTAAATTTGAGCTATCTATTGGAGAAGAAGAAGATGAGTGATGCCGTGATCTGAGTCAGATAATTTCTTTATTAAGAGAACGGGCACACTTTTAACAAAACTGTCTCAAAAATAAAGTAGTCTCGAATCCACAAAAAAAGTGTTTAATTCACGACAAAATTGAAAAAAGTGTCTTTCAGTCTACAACTAAAAAAAAAATGTTGTTTTAATTCTTATCTTAGTCGAGTTAAGTTATAATGTTCTAACATAATAGTCCTTGAACAATTTTTAAATGCCTTCTTTAACATTTTTATTCCCCTTTTGGACACAAAAAAGGTTCAAAAAGATAAGCCAATTACGTTTTAAAAATGATTGTCGTGTTTCTTTTAAACAAATGACAAATTGTACAAACAGGAGTATAAGAAGAAAAGTTTCTACGAGAGTTCTTCAAAGGATCATGAAAAATCTTTTTCATGTTCCTTTTATTCGTGAAGGTTGTAAATAAATGTCAGAGAAAGCCAGTGAGGGATGATACCCCTCTCATATTTAGGCGGGTATGAATGTAAGTACAGTCGTAAAAACAAGTTTTTACTGTGGACGCAGCGAGAAATAATTTTAGATAAGTAGTGTTTTATTATAATGGGTTTTTGCTTTTTATAATACTTGGTGAAAGCTTTCGTTCTATGGCTGTTGACCTCTTTCTTTATCACTGAGTATTTTAGAATTCTTGACAGCTTTTCCATTTAAACACTGCAAAATGTCAATTTCCACAATAGAAGACGTAGAAAAATCAAAGTTAAGATAAAAAATCTATCTGTGTTGTGGTTGGAACAAAATGTATTAAAACAAACAGATTTATTGAAGTGATAACTTCTTATGTGAGGATAAACCGCTTCGTAACGTAACGCGTTACGGCGCCACTCTGTCTGGCTTCCCTTTCTCTCAAGCATACGGTAGCAGTAGGCAGGTTCTTTCAATATTAAATAATTCAACTAAGATTAGTTTAAGTGCGAGACGCACACCTTTTTTTATGCTATTGGTTTTCCTGTTACGATAACTAATGGTGAATATATAATTATTTTCAGATCCTGATGTACTCGATAGTACATACATTGCATTGGCACTTTGTCTTACAACTGAATAGTATTTCATGGAATGGCAGATATATTTCATAGTTAGTTGTTGAAATTGTGCATTTGGAGGGTAATAACCCTTTGAATTTTCGGGCTTCTTGTTTGAGACTTGTTGCCAACATTTTGTGTTTGGCCATTACTTTTACACCAAATAAAAATCAGTAGACGACTGCTGGGTCTACGAAGAATCACTTTACAAACCCATTTGATTGTGAATCCTCTGCTTATCACTTCGGGAATTACAGGCGTGCTGTTATGTTATTTAATTACACAGTTTCATAAATGTATAGCAGCCACACTTGTCTGTCTTAGTAAATGTAAATTCAAGAGCCAGAAGATCATTATGGCGATTTATCTTCATTTGGCTTCATTATAGAAAATATTGCCGTATTTTTCCTCCTTTTAAAGTAAAATAAGAGGTTCTTGTACAGACAGCGTCGGTATGTGCTAACCCCTGTACAGTCCGGCTGAGTACGCCAGGGGGGTAACTACTTAATGACGCTGTCTGTACTTATGGGATGACGCCATCTAGTAAATTTTAAATAACACCTGTCTCGGAGATAATTAGAAGATAGTAGTGTACTAAAATTTTTATAACTTCTCATTAGTTTTATGGTCGTATAACCAGAAGAATAGTTTGAAAGTTCAAGTCGTAATTATTTTGTCAAACGATTTTTGAGTGCCATTTTGTTCTACTAATTTAAACACAGTAAAAACTATCGTAATTTCTATTCGGTTACTGTTTACCGTGAGGTATAAGCTTGCTGGATCTGATCAAAAGAATTCCTATAAATTGAAAGCAAAATTGCGAGCTATTTCTTAGTGTTTTGACGATATGCGGTACCAACAAAAAATCCGTATATTTCGCAGCTCACATTTATATGCGAAAACCACATTATTTCTACTCTTGTTACATTCCGTCAGCAACTCAAAGAAACACATTTTAATTAGACCCCTATATCTTTTTCAACACAACTGTTCTGGGAAAAGAGAATTTCTTGTTTCAAATATTTCGGGCATGTGTTGAAGATTATTAATTTTATGTTGCTTACAAATTAAATTGTTTTCCCTTAAGGTTGTGAAAATTATATTTATTTGGGTTGATTGTTATACCCTTAACTAATCAAGCCAACATGAAACTGTATTAATTTAAGCCCTCATAGTAATACTTTTTACTGTCATTTGTAGATCTTTGACAGTCGTTAAGAGTAGTCAGAAGCTAAAAGTCTGACATCCAGTCTTACCAAGGGGTATCGTATTACCCAGTTACTGGGTTGTGGAGGTCAAATAGGCAGTCGCTTCATGTAAAATACTGGTACTCAGCTGCATCCGGCTAGACTGGAAGCCAACCCCAAGATAGTTTGGGAAAAGGCTAGGCAGATGATGATGAGTAATTACTCTTTAAATCATTTTGTTTTTTGGGGTCGGCGCAGCGTGTCTTCTCCTTCCATACTTCTCTATTATTTGTCATCTCATCAGATAGCTTTCTTCTTGACATTTCATCCTTCACACAGTCTATCCATCGTTTCTTTGGTTTAAACTTTGTACGGAACTGGCAAAATGTGAGTAGATAGGTTTTAGGTAGTTGGATCTCTGCACGACCCTTCGGAAATCACAATCGTGAAATAATTTTTATTTATAATTATCATTGCATCGTCATCTGCCTAGCCTTTTCCCAAACTATCTTGGGGCCGGCTTCCAGTCTAATCTGATGCAGCTGAAAACCAGTATTTAACATAAACCGACTGCCTATCTGACCTCCACAACCCAGTAACTGGGTAGTATGATACCCCTTGGTAAGACTGGATGTGAGACTTTCGGTTCCTCACTACTCGTAACGACTGTCGAAGATTTAAAAAGACAAAATTTTCATTGCAAATACACCGTAATTTCGTATACCTGTTTAAATATTTTCAACAACACTACAGATCCTTTCCTAACTCATTGTCCCTCCCCAGAGAGACATAAAAATAAATACAAAAATAAAATGAAACCTTAATATCCATAATCCCATAGGGCTTACTTGTTTGCCGTTCCGTATAACCGTTACGGATGGTCGCCCATGGTTTCCGATTACCCACCAACCATGAAAGTATAAACATCGTACTAGGTGTAAAAGTATAATAAAGTGCGGTTTACACAGGCTACTTAAGTAAATAACACGTACCTTCATAACTACACGTTGGGTTTTATTTTCCGTATTGTTACTACACAAAAACATGTCTAAATTGAACCTTAGATTTTTCAAAAGCCTTATTCATCTGTACGTGCGATTTTCAGTAGTACATCATCATCTTCCAAAACATGCTAAACATGGTAAATATTGTAAAATATCCTGTTTTAGTGTTCATGATAATTAGCGTTCAATATCTTCGTAACTAGAAGATAAGGTATGATTTAATACAAAAAATATATCGCAGGTCGAGCCGATCACGTGCGTCTCGGTTTCGTTCAGGGTCTTTTTACACCCCTTTATATATTTTGAATATCACAAATACATTCGAGTAATAAAAAGGTAGGAAGAAGCCACCAAAATTAGCTCAGAAAAGATTATTGTTAAAATTTCTCGTAAAAGATCAAGATATGAAACCAGTGGCCCATTAAAAAGGTTTGTCATAGTAATATTTATTTTATATACAGTCCGATTTAAAAGGAATCCGTACCTCATTGCCTTAGGGCAGGTTTTCTCAGAAAAGCGGTCAGTTTCAACGAGCCCCGGGCGATATTACATAACCTTACAAATAAAATTGTTACGTCAATTATGTTAAAGATTTTTGCTTTTCTTTTGTGATGTTGTGGCCCTATTGTGATGTTTTTATTTCATTAAAAAGTTTGTGATGAAATTTTGTAAACGAAGTTAAAGAATAATCATATGAAAACAGGTCACAAAAGTAATGCTGGTGAATTCTTGTCAATTAGGAAAACAATTATTCTCACTAATAGTGGCCATGCCTGTTGCATGTTCGCTTGCATGCTGCATGCGGCAAGCAAGCAAGCATGCAGGATGCAAGCGAACATACAACATGCAGCGTGCAAGCGAACAAGCAACGGTCCCACGCGAGCTTATCGTCGCAAATGGTATTACCATTCACCACCGCAGCTTCGGCTTGCTGGCCAGCTAGCCGGTCAGCCGCGGCGGCGAGTGTTAGAAACCACCTGCTCTTCAGCTCGCGGGCCGCCACAACCCTCGCGCCTACGCGGGCTTAAATACACTCTAGGGGTAGGCCAGATAAGACTCCATGGATTCCGTCTAAGATTAAATCATCCTTACCAACGGCAAAGTAATTTATGCTACATCTAAGAATGAATGCTTGGTAACGCTGTTACCATGGAGATATGTAATCTCCGTAAATAGAGAATTTCTAACACTTGTATCTATCAAGTATCAATCATAGTCGTCAAGTTTTAATTTTATTTGATTTTTTTATTAAATCTTCTTACATTTTTATTTTTTTGTTTTTATTTTTATTGCAAGGGACAGTAAACAGTTACATTATGAGAACTTAAACTTACATAAAACACAAGTTATTTTTTACAGTTTTTACTCCCCAAACTTTACAGTTTGATGGCAAGCCTAAGTCGAGTTAAAGTCATTACTTTTATGTAAGTAATTACTTATGCAACCATTTTATGCAATAGACACGAATTTGAAAGTGAGAACAGTCAAAGAAAGCAATGATAAGAATTCTAACTTCTGTCCGTTTCTATCAAAGCAAGCAATACTAAGCAATTACTTTTACTCAAGTAATCACTTTGACTTGTTTATAGATACCGGGGTTAGAGGTTCTAATTTATATTTTTAAATCCGAATAATCCAAAAAAACCCTATAAAACTAATAAAATCACATTGACCACATATGAACATTAAAACGAAATTATAATTTTTTTTTCGTTCTCCCTTCCCTATCAAATATATCCTATGTTGCCGTTGCCTATTAGTAAACAAACCACTACAAACAAAGAACGCTAACCATAAGAACATGAAGTTATAATTGAAAAACTTGTCTCAACGGTAAGTAGCAGTAAGCTGGAGGTACTCGGAAACTGATACAAAGAGTTTATGGCATTATGTTTTATAGGAAAACTTTCTTCTGTTAAGAGCATATTTATTACTTTTTTTTTTGGACTCCGCGATCACTGGTCGAGTGGTCTCAACTGCGACTGGTGAGCATGAGGTCCAGGATTCAATACCCGGGTCGGCAAAGTTTTCTTGGTTTTTCCATCAAGAATTTCTCTGTAACAGCCACGGGGTTTGGATTTGTGTCCGATTGATGGCAATAGGCTCGCCCCCTATTATCCATGTAATAAGTCCCATGAATTAAACATAACTGGCGAAATGTGAGGGTACACCTCTACGAAAATATGTCTCCGATTCAACCCTTTTAACGCTCCACGAGTGTTCATTCTTAAACGCACCATTTGCATAAGTGAGTAGGTAGATAATATAACTTTCGTCATACTCATATTTAGGGTATTGCCAGACTAGTTTCGGAATTTAAATAATTTTGGCACGTTTTCTTTGAAACTATAGTTAGAAGACCCAAGACAACACCTAAAAGACCTATTTTTTTTTTTTAATTCACTCGCTTTTAGTATCATAATAATGGGAGGCAATCCATCCTCCGTTGACTAGATCATTCTTACTAGTTATATTAAACAGTTATACGGTAGAACTAGTGGGAAATAAATATATAAATTTTCCCACTAGTCCTACGATTTTGTGATTGTTTTTTTTTGTTACGTTGTGTTTTGTGTGTTGTTTGTGTTGTTGACGTAAGAGTTGAATGAGTGAGAATTTAAATATTTCTACCATTATTCAGTGAAAGATATTTTGAAATCGGATGACTTATTTCGGCGATTACCTCCTGCATGAAAACTTACAAACTTTACCTGCGTAATATTAGTGGAAATGATGCAATACCTAACGCTATCCCTTTCTTTGTTACAGATAAAACAATGCTATCAAAGTTCAGTGTGAGTGTTAGTGCCAAAGTGTAGTGCCAACATGGGGTGCACCCCAAGCATGTTGCTTGACCACAAGAGTCGTCGTCGCGACAGCACTGGATCCCAGGAGGCGGCCCTGGCCAAAGTGGCCCCCACCCCGGTCTGTAACAAGGCCGTACAAGCTGCCAAAGCCCCCAGGGCCTCCTTAGAATCTGATGGCTTCAGCATCCAGCTTTCCAGCAAGAAGGACAGTTATGTGTCGCAAATGGGGAACAATTTTGCAACACAGCTGCATATTAAGAGGATATCTGGTGAGTTGTGCTCTTTTGCTATTTATCATCATAATCATGTACAGTAACAGCCGTAGGTATCAATAAACTAGTCAAAGGGTTTACTTGAGTAAATCTCATTAATTAAGATACGATTTTTATAATGTAGCTTAGTAATTGCTTGAAATTATTGGAACTGCAAAGTTAGAACTCTTAACTTTACCCTCTTTGTCGGTTCTTACTTCGTGTAAATTTTGTTTTATTGCATAAAAAAGGCCTAAGTAATAAAATACTTAAACTCAAGTAATTACTGACTTGACTATAGATACGAAGGTAAGACTTTACCCATTGAGGGTTGTTATTTTAGGATAACACCTAGCATAGTTTGAAGTAAGAAGATTATCTACATTCAAAAGTGCCTATTTACATAGGTTAAAGTTACATTTTTACCACGAGCGGTGTTACCGTGACAGGCGGTTTTATCTAAACTTCTATAACATTTCATATAACCTCATGCACGATAGATGAAAAGTTATTGCAGAATATCAGTTTTAACCAGAAAATGTTTGTGCAGTTTCCAGGGAGTTATTCTTGTTAAAATCGTTCAGAGCTGGTAACTCAATCCGTTCGTTGGAATTTGTAAAGTGATGCGCAGTTCCTGTGGTATTACGTATTATTTCACTGTTTTTATTAACAAGGAGAGAAATAACCTGAATTTAATCTAGAAACTTTGATTTGCAATCTCTTACGATTCCCTTATATTTTAATAAGATTCTACATGGCCCGCATTGCTCAATCCCTTTCCAACACTAAGTAAGATAGAAATAACACTGCTTCTTTAAGAGGCAAACGACGAAATAGACTTGATACTTTACACACAGGCAGAACAGTGGGACGACTAGGTATGACCTCGCGAGTAAAACAAATTTTTCACATACTTAAAATACTTCATTGGTGTCTACGGGTGATACTAATTGTTTATGTTGCAAAAGTTTAACCCAGAATGCTTTAATTCTAAAGTTGCATTTTCGAATAAAAAAACGTTCTAATTTACGTTACGGTATATAGTAAATAACCTTCCGTTTTCCATTAAAAAAATCAGGAGCTTTGAATAACATCTTTTCTCTGGAATCATGAACCGGTTTCGGCTCAGTTGGAATTTTCACTTCTATTTCATCGTCGGTGCTTCTTGAATAAGAAGATTTAATATCTGAATCATATACGTATTTCTTGATAAAAACGTAGAGATTAAGTTCATCCGGACCAGATCGTCTAATCTTTGTACTTTTGTCTGCATGCCTCCTGCGTGCTTTCTTGGAACTTATCAATTCTAGTATGCAAAGTAGAAGAATCTGTAAGAGAGTAAAAATGTAGTTTTAGAGTAATTCATCATTTTCGAGGCATTATAACAATTTGAGATCGGCGCAGTCTGTCTTCTTCCGTATTTATCTGTTAGTCGCCATCACAGTAGTGTAGTCACTAGCTTTCTAGCCAAATCCTCATACAAACAGTCTATCCACCGTTTCTTGTTCTAATGTTATATCACATTCAGCACACGGCCTGTGTTCAAACATTTCACAAAAAAAACTCTACAGCACAGGAACTCCAAAAAAATATGAAAATCCACTTACGTATTTCCATTTTTTCATCACGATTTCATTCGCAAAAGTGTTAAAGAAAATTAAAAATGCGAAAAATTTGTTGGCATTTAAATAGTTAGCGCTTATCTTAATTAACCATAATAGTTTTCCGAGAAAATATTAATTTTCTGTTACCTAATCAATTCGATACGACGACAGTCAACATCAAACAAACTTGATTATTTTAGAAATTAGTATAAAGAGTTAATAATTTCAAATTTATTAGCTCGATGTTCTGTGCACACAGTGTAATCGTGATCGTATTACCACAAATAAAATTATTGCGTGCTGGACTGCGACTGGTGGCGTACACCAGACATTGACAGATACTTCAGTCAATAATTAGGAATAACAAACCTAAATAAAAGCATAACGGATTTTTGAATCTACCATCCAACCGCAAAGACAAACCTTCATAATCAGCGTCGGATCTATAAGAGGATGATTTTTATACGCCAAAATTCCCTTAATTTATTGATTTGCAACATAATTATTCTCTGATTTAGTTTCTTCCGTGTATAACCATAATGCTTCGAACAGACTCAAACGACATTTTTATTTCTAATCTACATTTTGAGAAGTAAGCAGTTATGGCTGAACTGAAATCCTGAACCATTAAAGCTCCTTAAGAATGTCCTTAAAATACAGCTATCTCTATCTGTTGGCTCCTAGCCTTAATCTACATTAAATACACCACTCAAGGTCTTATACCAACGGTCATTGCAGCATGGTTTTGTGAAAAGCAATCTACGACAGCTAATTTGTTAGTATTTCCTAGTGAGCTTTTTATAACATCCATAATCGTTTAAAGATTAGCGCGGTGTATGGATACGAACTTTCATAAAGCTTTTGACATGGTGGATCATGAATTGTTGATGAACCAAATAGCCTTTATTCGTCATCGTGGTAGCTTGTTACGGTTACATTTAGTCATCGCTTATCGTTAGCAACAGGTTGTAATTAACAGATACCACTCTTATGCTATTCGGGTGTATTTCTGGTGTCCCACACGGTACTCTTTTCGGTCTAGTTTTTTTTATTCTCTTTATAAATAATACTAGCTTCTGCCCGCAGCATTCGTCCGGGTCTAAGAAAGATATTCTATGGCACTCAATTATAGTTTAGCTTCTCATTAGTGGAAGAGTTTTTGAAATTGAATAGATTTTTTCGGGTATGACCTAATATATTTTAATTATATCTCAACTTATGAATTTTGCCTCTCTATAATATTAGTATAGATTGGTAACTGTGTTTTTCATCTTTACAATTTTTTAACATATAATTAGATGTTCTCAAAGTATATAGACCTATTCTTGAAATTTCAGATTTTCCGAACGCTATCGCCAGTAAGCTACATATTAAACGAAAATAACAATTTCAGGTTGCATTTTTTTATGTAAAATCTTATTGAGCTCTGTTCGTGAAGTTGACATAATATTTGTCTCAATACTCTGCTTGCATATCGAAGATTTGTAAGTAAAGCAAAATTTAAGATGTACATATTTGTAATAAGCTCCACTCATGATCTAAGAGTTCGTTTTCATTCTATTACCTGTAAAAACCCTACTCCGATCACAGGTCGAGTATGTCTGGAACGTACCACAACAAATACATTGATAGCATAGAAAACGTCCAACGCAAAAAAAAACAATGAAAATACAAATTATAAGAAACAATGATACTGTAAAACTGTATTGTGTAACTGTACTGTACAGTATTGTACTTGCAGTTTCCAGAAATGTGCAGACGACCAGTACGTGCAGGCAAAATACTTGCAGTAGGTAGGCAGTTTTCGATCTAACACTGGCCTACATTCACCAATTCAGAAAGCCGTGAAAATACCGAAATACAAAGAATTTTCGTCTTGTCATAAATAATTAGGGTTAATTTTATGTCATTATTTTTATTGTAAAATATTATTTAAACATGCTTTTTTCCTCTAAAAAAATAAGGCGGTCTAAATGCCATAAATTCATTGGAATCATTCGGGTTCTTCGCAGCGGAAGAGCTTACGGGTTTATCGTTTAAGAGTTTCAGAACAAACTGCACCCAGCCATCTTCTACTGCATCATTACGTCTGAACCCTGCGTTTCTTTGTCTTCTGCGTTCTTCTGTGGAACTAGTCAATTGCAATATGCAAAACAGGAGTAGCTGTGAAAGCAAATATTCCATTTTAGCATTAGCATTTGACTAGTACTCATAAAATGCTCTCGATACCTTGTCGTTTTCTCCGCACCCGATTTAGCATAGCCAACTTTTAAAGGCCGTCGGTCTTTTTTTTAACAATGAAATAACATAGGTAAGCCTCTATTTACCAGTTGCAACGTACACACGGCGATCAATCAAGGTATACAAAACCAGTTTTTTATGGATCTCTCATTGTACGGGAAATCTATACAAAGCGAAGCCCTGTTATACTAGAAATGTATAGCTTGATGTGTTGCCGTGTGTACTTAGTTTTGGACTGAGTAAGTTATAGAACCTGATAAAAAATTAAATGGATTCACTTGTTCTTAGTTTTGCAGCCATAAATTGGCTACTCACTCGGAAGGTGTACTCAGCACGAAAACTTGATAGTTAAGTGGAAAGGGCGCGATCATAGAATCAGCGCCGTCTTTAACCAATTGGAGGCCCTGGGCACTTGAAAATAATGGGGCCTTTGTTTGATGCAAGAGCGAGCCAAGCGAGCTCCATTTTCTTTGCAGCCCTCAAATTTTAGTATCCTGCGGTCCTGCCTGGGACAAGTTAAGTTTCTTTTGACAGCCTCTAGTTTGGCAGGTACAGGAATTTGGGCCCCTTTGGACCGTGGGGACCTGGGCAAGTGCCCAATGTGCTCAGTGGGAAAGATGGCCCTGCATAGAATGCCTAACCAACATTTGAAAAGTTTCGAAGGTAGCCTGTCTCCCTTTCTTCCTGCTTGGTAAGGTCATATTATTATCAAGACATACTATTGAATTTTTGATCTAATACATTATGAATATAGATTTAAAATTCTAGTCATTTACAAAACACAACAGCACTGTAAAATAATAAAAATCACTCACGTATTTCCATATTTGGTTCATGATTTTAATTACCAATATTTTACACCCTGCATAAGTTTCTGAAATTCAGAACGAAAATGAAAAAAATCACTGTTATTTTAATAGTTAGTGCTTGTTGCAATTAACCGTAGTAATTTTTACTAATTACTCATTTTCGCATTACTGATCAATTAGCTACGACGGAAATCATTACCAAACCCGTTATATTTTAACTGAAAGATGGTGATAAATTATGCATATTTTTGTCATTCTCGTGAACAGTTTATCTTAATGAAACAAAAAATTAAATTAAAAATTTAAAAAACCCCCGACACAAAAAACCTCTAAAAAGCCAAAAATAAATTAATCCAAGCGTCGTAGCGTCGGGGGTCCGCTTTGTTCTGTGCTTGTACTTAGCGGTCTTCTTAGCGGTCCCCCGACGCTACGACGCTTGGATAAATTTATTTTTGGCTTTTGTGTCGGGGGTTTTTTAAATTTTTAATTTAATTTTTTTTCATGATTTTTAAACTTATTTTATTTTTGCCTAGCCTTGACTTTCCTACTCCTGGTTAACGAAACCAAGGAAAGATATAAATTAAACAAAATATAAACGGGGGGGGGGTGCACCCCCCCCCCTCAGCAATGCCCATGGTGACAAGCGACAACATTTCAAATAGACTACCTGTGAAAGTTTTTAAATCCCTACATCAACTAGAAAAGACGTGATGATCTTCAAACGGCTGAGCAGATTTTCATGAAACATAGCTAAGAACACTCTCGATTAAAATACCTTTCAAACGACACCACTTTTATCCAAATCGGTTCATCCGTTTAGGAGCTACGATGCGACAGACAGACACACAGATACACAGATACACAGATACACACGTCAAACTTATAACACCCCTCTTTTTTGGTCGGGGGTTAAAAAAAAGATCCTTGAAAGACTATCTATTAGGTTTTTAGTGCTTATATATGAACATCCTTAGCGATACTAATTAATGACTAGGAAAAAAATTAATTTAAAATTTAAAAAAACCCCGACAGGAATAACCTCTAAAAAAACAAAATTAAATCAATCCAAGCGTCGTAGCGTCGGGGGTCCACTCTGTTCTTAGCCTTGTCTGTACCACTCCTGGGCGTAGTTCTCCTACCATTTCTTCCATTTTTCTCTGTGTTGCCCCTCTTTTAGCTTAAAACGAAAACAAGGAAACTTAGAGCCTGGTCGTCTGGTCGATGCGAATCGAATCGACCAGAGTCGTAAAAGTGTATATTAATAAATCAACTAGAAAAGAGGTGATGACCTTCAAACGGCTGAGCAGATTTTCTCGAAACATAGCTAATAACACTCGCGATTAAAACACCTTTCAAATGAAACCAATTTTATCAAAATCGGTTCACCCGTTTAGGAGCTACGATGCCACAGACAGACACACACACACACACGTCAAACTTATAACACCCCTCTTTTTTGGTCGGGGGTTAAAAATACAAGAGCGTCACAACATGTTTACACTATCACAAATATATTTCTATTTTTTTTTAACTATGCCCCACACTAGGAATTTCTCCTGTATCGACGGTGCGTTTACAAACATTTAAAGTCACATACAGCCAGAACCGGAGCAACTATCTGTAGCCCATACAAATATTTGTTCCGTGCGGGGATCGAACCCGCGACACGCAGCGCTGCAGTCAATCGCTCAGCCACTGCGCCAACCCTGTCGTCTATCCAGGTACTCTTATTCTTCCACTTTTTCCGCTTTACAGGCCGCCGATGTAAAAAAGAAGATGTGGATTTTAGATTTTTTTACACCATAAGTCAAATTAAACTTATCATAAGCCGCATGAGATAAAACATAATTTTATAATGTGGTAAAAAATGAAGCAATGAATCTTTCACAAGTTGATATAGTAACCCCAATCAGTACTCCATATTGGACCCTGTTACAAAGAACTTAAGAAATATTTTACAATTCTTTCGACAGCAGTAGAAATATTTTTGGGTGTCCATTATTTTAAATATTCCAACATAAGAGTATCTAGTTGCCGAAATAAGTAGTTGTGACAGACAATCGGACTAATTAAGTTGTACAAGTTATTGTTGTTTTTATGTTGTTGTCATTTTGTTAATCCTAAAAATTTCAATGAAAGTTTGGTATAATTATCACCAATCGCACCTTTAGTAATTTAGCTAGAATGTCTAATTTTACTTGATTAACCTTACACTTTTTTTACGGATGCGTAATCATCATCATCATCGAAGCGGAAATGAGTGTCAGACTTGTACTGACTAAAACCCATCCATGTTCCTTCTTAGCCCCTTGTGGTCCAGGGACACGGTATCTCTTTCGAACAGTCCCGCAGCCCTTGAGGCGCGCGTGGTACACGATCGTGCCGTCGACACGGCCGGCCTGTCGTCATAAGTCGGACGTACGGTGAGCTAGCCCATTACTCCCCGTCCACAGACCCCCATCAACCTTACCCTGAACTAGAAATGTCAAGGTCCTAATTAGTGGTGGTTAATATAACGTATAGCGCCAAAATATAGCGCGCTTTTTGTACTCAACGTATAACATTTGTTATATCGGCTCGGGCTTCGCGCTATCATTATAACGTTTACTAAAACTCGCGACAGCGGGGCCAGAACAGGATAGCAATTATTAGCGTTATTAGTCTCGGCCTGCGTCGCGTTTCCTGTTTTAAATTGGGTAAATAATTAATAATCACGTATGTCAATGATCTTTTACGATGCATGAGATATTAATTTAATATACATATTCTTTCGTGTACAGTGCAGCGCGTAGCGAGATAACATTCACCACGCGTTATTAGTTCATTACGTCCATTTAGCGCGTTGCCGAATAAAACGGTGATGTCTCCGCGTTTAGATTGCTGCCGAGTTATGTGATAGCGTGTTATAATGATAGCGTATAAAATAGCGCGCTATTTATTTTTAGTTTGTAGTCTACAGCGCGCGATTGCCTTACAGCGGTTTTGAACATCACTAGTCCTAATCCTTGAAGCAAAAATTGTCAACACGCAGCACACATCACCGTCATCCACAGCCCGACTTCACCCACAGCTGGATATAGGCCACTCCTTGCTTGTATGACAATGTCGTCTGCTCATCTCACCGCCAGACGACCAACACTTCTCTTCCAATCCTTGGACAAGTACCCCAGTAAAAATTAAAAACAAAGAGTTAAACATTTATTAAATTAAACTTTCCTAAACCTAGCGCCTTATACTTTTTATATAAGGCGGTTTAAATAACATCAATTCCCGGGAACTATCGTCATCCGGTATTTTAACGCTTGAGCCTTTCCTCTGGTCTTGCCTTTTCCCTGACCGGCCCTGAAGATCAAGAGGTAGAAGAGCTTTATTTTCTAGAAACTTCTTGATTATTTCGGCAACAATACCATCTTCCGAGCGATAACGTGCGATATTTGGACTTCTTGCTTCATCTCTTCTGTCTTCATCTCTAGTCCGGGCTGTCGTGTAACTTGTCAATTCTAATATGCATAGCAGAAGAAGCTGTAAGAAGGTAATGATTTATTGTTTATTAAGGCTTACTTTTATTTGTTTTTATTTTAATAGATGCGTCTTCTTTGCTGACGTTGTACCTACTATTCCGAGTTCCTTATCAAAATGGTCACCTTTTGGTGCGTTAGTCTGCTGTCGCAAGGGCTTATTCCAGTTGGTTTATTGCTATCAACTTATTTGAATAATGTTTGTCCTCCATTTTCTGGTCGAAGGTTTTTTTTTAATAAAAATAATGAATCGTTGGAGTCGGTTCAAAAATAAGTAAAGCACATAAAAGAAACCACTCACATATTTCCATTTGTTCATGATTTCAATTTGCGAGAGTAAGAAGGATAATTAAAATATGAAAATTGCTCCGACCTATAAATAGTCTGCGCTTATCTCAATTAAACGTAGGTAGTTATTTTCCATTATAGTATTTATGAATCAATTTGATACGACGAAACTTATTGCAAGAACACTAATTATAATAATTGAAAGGTGTATAATGTTTTCTTTAATTAGTCGGAGAAGCTAATGTTTTAGCCAATATTTTAATGAGCCGTAGAAATATCAATAATTAAGGAAGATTATGATATTGTCTTGTAACGATACTACCTCTAGTGTTTAGTATTTTTCATACTGGTATCCTCATACCCGTATGAAAAATCATCATCTGGCTAACCTTTTCCCAACCATGGTCGGTCGGCTTTCAGTCTAACCGAATCCAGCTGAATACCCGTATTTTCCAGGGAGCGACTGCTAATCTGACCTTCACAACCCGGGGCAATGCCATACCCCTTGGTTAGACTGGTTGGCAGACTTTCGGGCCACTGACTACCACGATACCTTAATTAATACCAAAATAAGGTCAAACTATTGTATTTTCTAACAATATTTTGTCCAAGTGTCTCTTAGTGATACTTATGATTATGAGTGACTAAGAAAACCCAACACCTTTATTCCCAGGAAAATAAGGTTGAAATGTGGTCGACCGTCTGTGAGCGCCGTAGTACCTACAGAAAATTTACACTTGCCTAAATGCTAACAAATGGTCCTTACCATATTTTTAGATCTTGCGAAAGGATTTGAGACGTTCCCGTCTCTACTCTTCTACTCAAGCTTGAAAACCTAGGTATCAGAGGGTCTTCATTTAACCTCTTCAGGAGTTATCTAACTGGTCGCTCGCAATTAGTATCTATACAGAACAACAAGAGTGAAGATGTACCCATTTACTATGGCGTACCTTTTTTTTTTTTTAGGATGTGTAATCATCAAATGACTTCTCCCGCTCTGGGCGGAACGGAAGGGAGTGTCAGACTTGACTGACTAAAACCCATCCATGTTCCTTCTTAGCCCTTTGTGTTCCAGGGCCACGGTATCTCTTTCGAACAACCCGCAGCCCTGGCAGGCATCGGCCCTTTCGGACCCCTTCCGATTTGCTGACATCTCCTTGAGGCGCGCGTGGACTATGGCGTACCTCAGGGTAGCATTTTGTGGCAATCTCCTAATTCCAAATGCCACAATAGTTTTATTGCAGACGACACTGCCATCACTTTCACCGATGATTCATGGCCGGAACTCCAAGTTACTGCACAAGAGGGCTTTAATACCGCTTTGAAGTGGCTTTCCTCTCACACCCTTACTCTTAATGCCAAAAAGACTAACCTCGTCACTTTTTTAATGACTAACACCTCCCAGCTTAAAACCACAATCTCTATAAAAGCCCATTTCTGTCCTACACAAAATCAACTTAATTGTCAATGTCCTACCTTAACCTTAGTGGAGCAAGTTAAATATCTTGGTGTAGTTCTGGACAAAACCCTTCATTTCAAATCCCATATTAACACTAGGACGTGCACATATTCGTAAAATTTTGGTATTCGAATATTTTTGCCGGTGAAATTCAAATATTATTCGAAATATTGGTTGATCCCACAGCGCCAGTTTTGCTTACCAAAATTTGTAAACTTGCCACCGTCACCAGATCTTCGGCTACACCGATCGAGTAAGCCGGAGTACTCAGTCATTTAAAGTTTAAGAACAGGTTGAGTTCATTGTGCGTAATATTCTGGTCTTTGAGCAATTATTCCGATGCGCTCACAGTCGCTGCTCTTAGTAATTGCTTGCAGTCTGTATCAGGCGTTAATCGTTGGCTAGACCCATTAATTGAGTTAACTAGTTAACGTCTACTGTTTGATCTGGCTTGTGGGGAAATTACTGTGATGGGATGAGAAAGAATAGCAGTGGGAATGAGGTTTATGCTAATGACCACATAGGTAAGTTCCATTAATATTGGAACTACTCGTTGACCTAGCGGTCTTGAGCGCTACTGCTGACCATGAGGTCTTGGCTTGGTCAGACTGAGTGAATGGCCTGCAGTCCAGATGCCGCGTTGATGGCAATAAGCCGGACCCTATTTCATTCTACTTAAACATAACTGGCGAAATATAGCAGACTTTATGCCTTTGAGTACATCTGCATGCAATCATAATGGTCTATTGGTCATATAAATCAAATTCTGAGCAACAAATAAGTTTTCTGACATTATGTCACTGTTTATTCCCAACATATGGAAGACCAAAATCATGTCATTTAAACATGTTCTAACTTTAGGAGAGCGTTTTTACCTAATAAGCTTACTAAAACGATTAGCAAATGTCCTTCAAAAATACTTAGCAGTATCTCGTTGCTATATTATAACAGCCGCTCGGGTCGATGTTCAGGTTAAACCGCGCTTGCCTTGGTTGATCCGTGGATGGGTGACCACGCATTACATACCGAGTTTCCTCTGTGCCTCGGAAATCACGTAAAGCCGTTGGTTCCAGCTGTCATTTGTAGATCTCCACTCACCGTCAGTCCGACAGTCGTTACCGGTAGACAGTGGCCCGAAATTCTGACAACCAGTCTTACCAGGGGATGTCCTATTACCCAGTACTAACTGGGTAGTGGAGCTCAGATAGGCAGTCACTGAAAAAACCAGGTTTTCAGCTGCATCTGGTAAGACTGCCGAAGCCGACCCCAATATAGTTGGATAAAAGGCTAGGGAGATGGTGAATACTTAGCAGTATCATAATTTTCCTATACATTTTTCCTACCGGATCTCGTTCCTATTAACCATTTTTACAGATCTCATAATTTCATTATACTTAAGCGTTAAGGCCTAATTTAAAAGAAAATTTATATAACATTGGAGTTTATAGCTAATAATTTTTGATAACCCAAGGCTGTTGGAGTAAATACTCCCGGGAGATTTCCATTTTATTGTTCGTACAATTTGTTTGATCTTAAGGATCTTATAACGGTAAAGTTGATATTTATATGTTGGCCTGAGGCTGCAAGAACATGGAAAGGGATTTATCGTGTGTTAGCGTACCTTCCATAGTTTGGAACACAATTTTGTTTACGTCAAAGTTGAAGTTTTGAATTTTCATTCCCGACTTGCGTCAAGCGTCACTAGCGTGTGTTGTATGCGTGGAGTACAAAAAAGTACTACAGCGCCATCTATGCAATAAAAGTAACATAAAAATATCTGAATCGCGCTATTGAAACTATCCGCGACTTAAGACCATACAGAAAAACCCGACACCAACTGTAAAACAAACAAATTACAACAACTGTTGGGCAGTAGGCACCAGACAAAGCACCCGCCTGGCCGATGGATCCTCACTTTCATATGGGGGATGAAGAACTGCTTTATTACCGTCGCATCACACGTCAAGGTACTCAAGGCCCCGTCGCCAGCCGTAGGATGTGTTAAGCAATTTCTGTCAACTTTTTCTTCGCAGTTGCTATCGTAACACGCGTTTCTTTTTTTCGTTACGTTTTTCATTTACTTTATCTCCATGACAACATAGGAAGTTAGAAACATTAAAACTGATTGAAAAAAAAATCAATATTTATAATTCAACCGGATGGTGCTCGATAGTGCGTAGATAATCGGATAAGCAGATTGATTGATAGTTTTATTTCAATAGGAGACCGTTTCCACGTGAATGGAAAATAAACGAAAACTCATCTATTTGAAATAGGTATGACATCAGCATGATAGGTATCTCCCTGTTAAGGGATGAATGTCAGGATGAAGTAAGGGACAGTATTTTTATTCGTTATTTTTTAACGGTAATCATTTTTGCAAAACAGCACCCCTTTCAAACTATGTATGCCCCCATGTATGCTCATTTTTCTGGAGATAGTTTGAAAGGGGTGCCTGTTACAAAAGACATGAAAGGGAGTTCGTCTGACTTGGTATGGACATGCGATGAGGAGGGATGCACACATGTGGCTAAAAGAGTGATGAATATAAATGTGGATGGATGGAGAGGGAGAGGAAGACCAAAAAATAGATAGATGGATTGTGTGAAGAATTATATGAAGGAACAAGGAGTAGATTATAGCGTGACGATTGAGAGGTGTGAATAGAAGAAAACAACATGGGCCCTGAAATTACATGGGACAAAGGCAGAAAGATATGATTTCGGAAAATAGACATTCAGTAATCTCCTATAGACATAAACAAGCCAACTTGAAGGAACCTCTATTAAGTAAGAAGACGAATACTCTGGGTCTATACATTCCCGCTAGATTTAATTCCTCAGAAAGACTCCATTCATACACCCTTTACAGAAACCTGAAGTGCGTACAATTTTTCCGTACCTCGATTCACGTTTCGTCTTTTATTAGGTGCTGTTTACACTCACTGTTGATGTTCAATGTCGATGACGTAATTTTTTACGTAGGCAGGTAAGTATGAAATACACAAAAAATATATTTGTGTGTATGATTACGTAGCATAACAGTAGACATGTTTAGAAGAGTCGGTACCAAAGCAAATTTTTGTTATGAGGAAATTATGAGTTCTTGGGTCTTAACACAATGTTAATTCTTTGTTGTTTAAGGAAATCTCTTTGAAGATGTTAGTCTAATTTCCAAGATAGTGTGTACCTATATTAGAGACAAGGTTTCCGTTGATCTATATAGATCAACGGAAACCTTGTCTTTATTTAGTATACTAGCAGCACGCCCCGGCTTCGCACGGGTATTTCACAAAAAAATAAAAATCATAAAACACACAAATAACAATAATTTCTTGACATTGATTCCCCTCCCGTACGGCCTGTACCCCAGTGACGCCTACATCGCATTAGGTGCTACCTAGCTAGCTAGCTGAGCAGGCTGAGTGGCGACTACGCAACTTTTTTCTTATACTTACATTTTTAAACTCGTGATATCTTTCAAATGGAGTGTCCGAATTGAAATAATTTAAAAGTTATCTAAAGGTATTGAAGCAGTCTTGAATCGTCGTGAAGTAATTTATTTTGATAAGGATTAGTACCAAGATACAAATAAAGAGTCTTTTCTAGCGGCGGCACTTCAATTATTATTATTTTTAACTGTAATAGTTAGACATATGCTGTTGCGAGACTTTTTGTAAATAATGATGTATTCTCCAAAGTCGTCCTACATTATTTTACTCTATTATCAATAGTTTTCGCAGCGCACGCGATGTAATAGTAGATTGTTGCATCGACCGCAAAGTGAGTTATTAATGCACGAGTGTTATGTTGGTGAACACTAAATTAACACAAGTGCAATAATAACTCACTTTAGCAAGGTGCGTAATCTACTTTTCTTTCAACTACAGTGACAAAATATACCTACTTGAAATAAAAACTCAAGTTAATGAAACAAAGTTTAATTCATCTTCCCTTCGAACATACAATTATTAAAAGTGCAGTTATTAAATTAAAGGTTATTAACAACTTAATTTGTAGCGTTTTTATACTTTCTGGAGTTGAATCCATTTCACTATCGCTGTCAATTTCCATGTTTTTTAACTTTTTTTTGCTAACTAAGAAGTATCAAAGTGTTACTATGGTACAAAATGCGCGCAATATGATTTTTTTTTCACCAAGTCGGTTTTATTCAGCCGATTTATACTTTCAGCCAGTGTCTTTTTGATCGAATGTATAGATTTTATTAAAATTAATAGCAGGCATTAAACCTCTGTGGTAAATTTAATTCTAAATTTAAAATTTAAAACAGTGCAGTAATGAAAAACAGTGCAATAATGAGATTTCATATAACTTTTCTGCACTGTTTTGATTCTAAGCAAAAAAGACATCCTTTGTGATCGGTTTTGTAGTGATTAATGATAACATTACTGCGTAGTTGAAAGAAAAGAATATTTTTTACACATTGGGTTACATTATTGAAGTTTTAGTAAAGATCCCTATTTTTTTTTTTTTAAATATAATATACCCTGTGTTACTCAGTGATAATGTAGCTTTCTAACGGCAAAAGAATTTTTGAAATCGGTCCAGTCTTTTTTATGTTTATTCCTTACATACAAAAATACAAATCTTTCCTCTTTATTATATTAGTATAGATATGCTGGTGATATATCAAGTTATCCAGACTAGGGCCGGAACTAAATTCCCGATGGAAACACCCACTTGAGTCAAGGTCTGGATTTTTGACTGTTTTTTTTTAGCTATCAACAAAAGGAGTAGGTTTATGAGAATCGTAGCAAGTGGCGTTCTGTGGTTTCCACCTACCATGAGATAAAGGCGTGAGTTAATGTATGTATGTAGGTTTTTTTTGGCTATACCAACTCTTGCATTATTAAATGGCACTCAAACATATCTGGTGAAATATTGGTGAACCTATTTCAAATCTTCAACTCTGTCCTATCCTCGTAAGGCCCAACCTAAATTTAGGTCGATATAAATTACGACCCAATGTACTAAAAATAGGCGCAAGTAGTTGCGGCCCAGAACTTTGATTTAGAAAAAAGTGTTTTAATGTAATGCTTGTGGCTAAATTCTTTTAAGGGGGGTTTCCTATAACTAAAGTTAAGTATATCATGCAAAAAGTATGTTGAAATAAGTTGACCTTTTTTAATTCATTAAAACAAATGATAAACATATCATTTAAACCAAAAAATACATTGATAAACATATCAGAGTGACAACGTATTTTTGACATTAAATTAGGTCGTTGGGCCTAACGAGGCTGGCTATAACCGTCGAGGATTGCAGGCGTGATGTTTTGTTTTCTACTAATCTACTTAGTAGTAGTACTACTACTACACAAAACATTGTATTCAATTACGCTGAAATTCCGTAGCCAAGTTCATGGAATTCTTAAAATAGTTTGACTAACAATAAACTTGTTTAATGAGTTTGTGAACAAACTACTTCAGAATCATACCTACTCGTGATAATACTATATAATTTTACTGAGCTTTAAAATAATTCAAATAAATGTACACAAGGTGATTGTCAATCAGTCAACCAATTAATTGCAAATTATACATACTGATGGATGCCGTCAATTGTATACCCCTGGTAAAAGCGTGGAACGGAGCGATATACGAGTAATGCTATTGCCTCGGGAGATCGGGAAGTTACTTTATGTGAGTGAAAAGATATTGAATGGGAGCGATAATATTCTTTTAATTAAAACAGGAATTGTATAAAGAGTCACTTAGTAAATAGAATTGTATTAACCTGTGAAGCAGGCCTTTGTAAATATAATAGTGTTTTGTTTTGTTTACTGAAAAGGTTTTTGATTATTAATAAGCGAGCGAAATATTTTCAATGGCGCGGTGTAGGTATTTAGTTATTATACTTAAAACAAAGAAAGAAATATAAGCGATAATAATAACTTGTAAGTATTACCTACAAGTTCTACATTATATTCGTTATTTCTTCAAAGTTTGACGCGCAACAGGCAACGACATTTATTATTATTATTATTGGCAGCCCTGTTCTACCCACTACGTTTTCTGCCTTTTGTACCTGGTCTGCACAAATTAAATCTAAACCTTTAAGCAACGACATGGTTCCGGAGGGGACCGGGGTAGACCTGACAGTGGCGGTAGGCAGGTTTAAGGCCAAAAATACCGCCCCGGGTCCGATGGCTTGCCTGGCAAAGCCTGGGTCCTGGCCTCGGAGGTTCTCGGGCCCCGACTAGAAGGGCTTAAGTTCGTGCTTGGAGAGAGGCCAGTTCCCGCTTCGCTGGATGATGGGAAAGCTGGTCTTCATCCGGAAGCCGGGACGCCCTGCGGACTCTCCGTCCGCTTACCAGCCTATCCTTTAGCTCGACAAGGTGGGGAAGCTCTTTGAAAGAGTCATTGCCAACCGCCTCGCCGGGCACCTTGTGGGAATGGGGCCGGATCTTACGGAACATGGTATGGTTTCCGCAAAAGGCGCTCGACGGTGGACGCCAGCAATCGCGTGAGAGCCATCACGACGGGTGGTGCAGTGTCCCGGGGTGGGGTTGTCTTGGCAACGACATGGCCTGTGTAAATGCATACAGTATTTTTACTATTTTTTTTTCTCTCTTTTGACTGCCTCGTTTGTCTAGTGGTCGCAAGCGCGGCTGCTGAACAAGAGGTCCTGAGTTCGAGTCCCGGGTCGGGCAAAGGGTTATTGGATTTTTCCATCAGGAATTTCTCAGTAGCAGCCATGGAGTTTGGATATGTGCTCGGTTGACGGTAATAAACTCGCCTCCTAATTTATTGGCCTTTAACATAACTGGCGAAATGTGAGTGTACTATTAGATACAACTGTATCCAACTCTTCGGGGATTACAGGCGTGATGTTATGTTCAGTTTAGAAACAGACAGACAATCAAAAGCCAACTATGCCTATAATATTCCACTTCATGAATAACTTAGCAACTACAAGCAACTTTAGTTAGAGTTACCTACATGCTACCAAGTTGTACCGAACTTGTGTTCAACCACTTTAAGTTGCTTGCAAGACTACCTATTTGCATGTAGGTTCCATATAACAACATTACGCTGCTAGTACTTTAGTTTGATGGTTATGTATAAATACGCAAAGTTTTAAAAACTTACTCAGTTAAGCGTTTTATTAGATCAAAGATCTAAGTTTTCTTAGAAAACAATCTCTTGTGTGTAGCGTTAGAGGTAATATGGTTGACGTTTAAGTATAGAATACGTTTAAATTAACGCTTTGGCGTTTTCTTAGTATGCAAATAAGTATAGTCAGGTAATTAGAAATTCTACTACAAATGTAAAATCATGCAAGCAAGCAGCAAAAACCTACAAGAAAAAAATGAATATTAACAGATACAATACCTAATTAATAGGAGCCCAAGTCACGCGCAGTAAGCCGTGGGTTCGAATCCAGGCAGGCGCATTACTTTGTGTAATTTATTTTATCACCGCTGCTCTCAAAACGGTGAAGGAAAACATCGTGAGGAAATCGGCATGTCCTAGAACTAAAACATCAAAGACATGTGGAATCTACCAAAACGCACTGGGCCCGCGTGGTAGATTACAGCCCACTCCCTCTCATAGAGAAGAGGCCTGTGTCCCAGCAGTGGGAGTGACATTACAGGCTGATTCATCATCATCTGCCTAGCCTTTACCCAAACTATCTTGGGGTCTACTTCCAGTCTAACCGGACGTAGCTGAGTACCAGTATTTTACATGAAGTGACTGCCTATCCGACCTCCACAACCTCCACTGGTAAAACTGGATGACAGACTTTTGGCTTGACTTTGGCTGACTACTCGTAATTAATGTCAAAGATCTACAAATGACAGCCGGGACCAAGAACTTAATGTGCTTTCCGAGGCACGGAGGAAACTCGGTATGTAAACCATGTGGAGTATCATAAATGAGAGAACTAATAAAAAACAAAAAGAGGAGCATAATAATATTAAATTGCAAATAGATAACGACTTTATATCCGAACCTAAACAAGTAGCCAACATTTTTAATAATTTCTTTGCGTCCATTGGAGAAAACAGCGACAATTCATCTAGTAGCAAACCGGGGAGCACCTCTGTACTAAATCCCACGGAGAACACGATGTTTCTTGGCCCAATAGATGCTTGGGAAGTAAACAAAATAATTAAAAACCTAAAAAACAAAAGTAGTCACGGGATTGACGAAATACCACCATTGCTTTTAAGACAATGCGCAGATGAACTTACCTTACCGTTTTACCTGCTACTGAACCAGTCATTTGACGAAGGTATCTTCCCGGATCTATTAAAAAAATCTTTAATAAAACCAATATATTTGATGAATGCCAGAACGGTTTTCGGAAAAACCGTTCCACCACCTTAGCAGTCTATAAGTATATTCAAGAAGCACTTAATATTATTAATACCAAAAAATACGCAATAGGAATATTACTAGATATGACCAAAGCCTACGACAAAGTACAATTTGAGATATTGCTAAACAAATTATACGGAATAGGTATACGCGGAAAAGCTCACGAATGGCTAACATCTTATCTTAAGAACAGAGAACAATTAGTTGAAATAGAATACTTTGACCATAAAAATAATGAAATAGAAAAAATCCGATCATACACTAAAGCAATTAACGCCTCAATTCCCCAAGGAAGCGTCATAGGATGCCTCTTATTTTTAATATATATTAATGACCTACCAAAGACCATAGAAGGGCCATGTGTCTTATTCGCGGATGATATATCCATATTAGTCTCATGCCAAGACAATGTAAAAATAGAAGAAACTCTCAATTCCCTTCTTACTAAAACATGCAACTGGATGAACGAACATAACCTCGAGATAAACTACTCCAAAACCAAATTAATAACTTTCCAGCCTTACCAAAAAACCCCCTTAATTTTAGATTTTATTTTCAATAACTCAAAATTAGAAACTGTTAACGAATTTACCTTACTCGGACTAGTTATAGACACACACATAAACTGGAAATCACACATACAGAAAACCCACTCAAAAATTTCTAAATTCTCCTACGCCCTTCGTGAAATAAAAAAGACCACCAATTTACAAACAGCTCTTACCACCTATTATGCTTATGCTTATGCTTGGCTTAGCTATGGTGTCACCCTTTGGGGAAACAGCACAGGTGCACAAACTCTTTTCACCCTGCAAAAGAAATTGGTCCGAATCCTTGTTAACATTGAGCAAACAGACAGTTGCAAACCTTTCTTTCAAAAACATAATATTTTAACCCTTCCTTGTATATACATTTTAGAAACATGCAAATTTGTGCGGAAACATCAAGAATTATATTCCAAACGCGAAGACATCCAGACACGCTATCTACTCAGACACCGAGCTAGGCTAAACTTACCAAGCTCTAAATTAAAAATGCACTCTAAAAGTCCCTACGTAATGTCCATCAAATTACATAATAAATTACCCGCATCAATAAAAAAGAAGAAAAAATTAACATATTTTTAAAAAAACTTAAAATGTTTTTGATAAATAAAAGCTACTACTCTGTAAACGAATATCTAAGTGATAGACTTATAAAGTCATAAACTTAACGTAACGTACTTAATCGATACTATTTATAAATTCTTAATTAATACTATCTCTTAATTTATACCCGACTATGTATTTAATTTTAAGCTATTAGTTTCCCTCAAAAAGTACCTTTTTTGTAGATACATAAACATTTTTTTTTTATAGTAGTAGTTAGTTTTAATATTATATAATTTATGAAAATGCTTTCTCTCTCCAAATTCACTTATTTGCTGTGCCCGAAACTTATATGTAAACTTATAATTAGATCATATGGACCCTGTCCATATGATCTAATTATAAGTTTACCACCTAAGAATAACATGTGGAATGCAATAAAAGTATTGAGTATTGAGTATGTAATTATGGTCACCCATCCACGGACCAGCCTCGGCAAGCACGGCTGAACGTTAAAGATCCCCTCCTTCTCTTCTACACTACTAAACCACACCACTAGTAGTGTATCGACCCGTGCAGCTGTTATTTACATTTAGTTATTTTATTCACATTACGGGCTGTTATGCTACTTAATTAATACATACAACTTTCAACCTAATTACGAATCCCGAACAAATCCACGAACAAACTACAGTAGCTAATGTATTTTGAACGGAACAAAAGTTTAAACAATTAATTTGTAGTGAGAATTGCAATCCCTTAAGTGGCGTGCCAGTTGTGCGCCATTATGGCACTACTCTAACTTTACAAAGTGCCACTCTAGTCTCTATGCGGCACTGCACGATACTTATGACGTCATAATCAGTGGACACTGACGTGGAATACCTAAGAGCCAGCAAACATGGGATACTTTTAATTTCGGTCTGCAGCGACTGTTCTGTGTTGCTGTTGTCGGAAAGCCTGAACAATTTTATCTGATAAATTTTTGATCATTCGGCTGCAGATTTACATAATCAAATGCTTTATGAGGCTTTCTAGACCTGCACGCGTAGCATGACCCCTTAGGAGAAACAAATTTTATCGACGGAAGAATCGACATAAGGACGGATAGACATTGACATTGTATCTGATTGTCGATTCTTCCGTCGACATAGCCCGTTTTTACGGCGGTCATGCTAAGCGTGCTGGAGGTGGTCCTGGTTTCTAAGGCTTTTGAGACTCCATCCAGAAACGGGATCTTCGCGAGGATTCAATAGTGTGGGTAGGGTAGCAATGTAATGGTTACACAATCTTACCACGCCCTGGAATATACAGGGTGTAACGGAAAGGGTATATACATACTTAAGGGTGTGCTACAGACCATCAAACTGAACATGTTTCTCCATCGGTCAAATTCAATTCGTAAAATTTCAATTCCTATTCGACCCAAATGCATGAGGCAGCTGATATTTTTTTCGCTATGACGATGTTTGTCCGATGGAGAAACATGTTCAGTTTGATGGTCTGTAGCACACCCTTAGGTATGTATATACCCTTTCCGTTACACCCTGTATATAAACCAAAGTTGCAAGATACATAAACTCACGCCTTTTTAGGTTTTTAGGCCACCACGCGGGCCCAGTGCGGTTTGGTAGATGTCACATGTCTTTGATTTTTTAGTTCTAGGATATGCTGGTTCCCTTACGATGTTTTGCTTTTTCGTTTTGAGCGGTGAAGAAATAAATTACACAAAGTAATGCCTGGATTCGAACCCACCGCTTACTACGCGTGATTTGTGCTCGTGCTCTTACTTGGTAGGCAGACACCATACAGAACCACCTGCTACGATCCTTACTCCTTTCACACGTCCGCGATTACACATCTGGTCACCTGAACTAAGAGGCGACTAAGGGATTTTCCAGAGAATGGGCAGCGTTCTCTGCGTTTTTGAAACAACCGTATTGCGACCGCCAACCCGCCTGCTAAGCGTGGCGATTACGGCATAACCACTTGGAGGAGGCCTATGTCCAGCAGTAGACGTCTTTTGTGCTGAAAGGATGATGATGATGCGCGAGCAGTTTGGTTTGGTAGATGTCACATGTCTTCCATCTTTCAGTTCTAGGACACGCTGTTTTCCTCATGATGTTTTCCCTTACCGTTTTTGAGGGCAGCGGTGATGTAATAAATTACACAAAATAATGCGCCTGCCTGGGTTCGAACCCACCGCTTATTGCTCGTAAGTCGGGGCTGCCACCACTGGGCCACCGCTGCTCTAAGTAACTTGTTTATACGGTGGTCATACTATGCGTCCTGGTTAGGTAAGAGTATGCTCTTCGAAAAAACCAAAGTTATTCGAAAGTAATTCTGTTAATAATGTCCTCTCACTGAAATGGATTATGTTCTTTTATTAATAAAGTTTTTTGCAAACCTATTTCGTGTACGACAAAACGCCCGATTTGGTGTTATTGTGCAGGCGTTAGTCGCTGAAGTTAAAAGTACCGTGTGTGTCTGACGTCACCGTAGACAGTCTAGTGACGTAGCTAATGCACGTAAATGACTAAACACTTCTTTGAAACACGTACGGTACGCTACCAACTACGTATGTTGCTACTGTACGTACTTTTGTGGCGTATAATATTTTTACTTTTTCGAGTATACTGAAAGTATTATTGAAATTAAAACCATGCCGTCTTTCGCAAAAGACAGTGGCTCACTTTCTTAAAGGTCGCTTTAGGAGAGTCGTATCTAATAGTGCTCACAAAATGAAAATTTATAATATAAGCTGCGTCTGCGACCATTTTACGAATTATAACGTGATTATTATTATGATTCTGCCACAGCGGCCTCTTTAGGTCCCTTACTCATGGTGAACGTTTGTTTTATTTTTTTTCTTTCCATCAGTAATTGGACATCGCGAAGCCATGCAAACGCAACTTATAGTGCTTTTTACAAGATTATCAGTGTAGATAAAGGAATTCACGAACTTACTGTGCACAGTCCCTTAGATCTTCCATAAAATAAAGCTTTAAATACTTTAAATACTTCGCAGGCAACTTTCATCTTCATCTGCCTAGCCTTTTCCTAAACTATCTTGGGGTCGGCTTCCAGTCTAACCGGATGCAGCTAAGTACAAATTACAGCCGGGACCAACAGCTTAACGTGCTTTCCGAGGCACGGAGTACACTCGGTATGTAATTATATAGTCAGTCATCCACGGATCAACACCTCGAAAAAACCTCGTGTCAACCTCGGCAAACACAGCTTAACCTTAAAGATTGACCCGTGCGGCTGTTATTATTTAGCCATAAGCTCCTCAGGCTACTTACTACTCAGGCTTACTGGTGAGTAATTCCAGTGTTGAAGTCTGGAATACTGATAAGAGTGCTTTGAGAGATGAGCACGATTTATTACAACGTTGAGTGAGGGATTATAAGAAAGATTGGAAGTTTCACCTCAGATAATAATTTTTTTGTAAGACCAAAAAGCTTTGTTTTGATGTTAGAGTTATAAATCTAAAAGTCTTTATGTCGTATCTAGTTGAAGGCATATTTTCATAACTTACACTTTAAAGGAAAATATATATTTCTTTACTAAAACATAATTTAGTTTGTTATTGTTATTGCAAAGGTAGAAGGTCAATGCTTCAATTATTTTAATCACATAACTGCTCTTGCTTCGATCCCCCATGTTTTGTATTGTTCTTATTGGTTTTTTTCGTTTGTATTGTTTCATACGAAACTTACAACCACCACCACTACCACCACAACAACCACAACCACAACACACACAGCCACTTACAACTTGAAGATGGATCGGCGTTTTCACCAATGACAAGCGACACTGAAAATAACTTAATGTTATTAAGTACACTGTTTAGTTTGGCATTCAATTGGGAGAAGGCACTGCCTCTTGTAACACGGGTCTAACACCAAGCACTGGAGTCAGGGACTTATTTAATTAACAATTTACGTACACACTTAATACAGAGCAGAAGAAAGGAACAGAATATACTTACAAAGGTGATGCTTATTTCTAAAGAAATCTCTTCCATCATACCTGCGAAAGAGGAGATATTAACAAAAATAGAAGCAGACATAGTGTGTAAAAGATGAAGAGAGAATTGAATACATAAAACATAAAGCAAATAACTGTTCAAAATATAAAATACAACATATAAATATACTAACTTACGTATAAATACAAAACGAAATATACCAATAAAATAAATACCTACGCAACTGTGACGGAATGGAAAGATAATGTTCTTTTATTCTCTTTCTCTTCTCTTGAAAACTTCACTCAATGTTATAAACACTTTCTTGTACAATAAAGATTATCTAAACTAATATTATAAAGAGAAAGGATTTGATTGTTTGTTTGCATTGAATAGGCTCCGAAACTAATGGTCCGATTTGAAAAATTCTTTTAGTGTTAGATAGCCCATTTATCGAATAGGCTTCATATCATCACGCTACGACCAATAGGAGAGGAGCAGCAATTAAAAATGTTGCGAAAACGGGGAAAATGTGACGCAAACGAAGTTGCGCCGGACAGCTAGTTGATTATAATTAGTTACCACTTAATGTTAGTGGCAATGTCCATAAAACAGTCCTCGGCAACTTTCCACTTTTCTTATTGTGTTCAGTTTAGTAATCGCCATAATATATTCTTTAATATTATTTTAACCATCTCACATGTGCCAAATCCCCTTTCAAAGAGCTATCTTACGTGAGGCTATAAAGAGGGGTGGGTCGTGCTAGATTCATTTTACGTGGAGTAAGTACATATGAACTAGTTTACTCTCGTATTGTACACACATTCTGTGCACTTTGAGACATTCTTACTAGAGTTAGAAGCTTTCTAATTAAACAAAGTGTTTCGAAAATAATTAATTTAGTCAACACAGTCAGCAGCAAAGACGCTAGGAATATGATCATGAAACTGTAAACTTTTCATATGATTCATAAAAACCAAGGAAAAATTTTCACATAGAGCCCCATTACGAGTTGAAACACTATGAAAGTAACGGCGTATTTTATAAAAGAGCCATGGCATTCAGATACGGTTTTTTTCTATATCTGCTCATACCTACAGTGCCCTCAAAAAGTTAGTCAAAATGATTCACTTCAGACGTTACGTTCATCTCTCATTATTATCTGAAATCCTACCTCCAAATGTTAGAACTGTGCATTAAAACGTTTCTAAGGACTAATCCAACCATCCATACTCCATACTATGGGATGCCCCCACATTTTGTTTTTTTAGGGTTCCGTACCCAAAGGGTCAAACCGGACCCTATTACTGAGACTTCGCCGTCCGTTCGTCCGTCTGGCACCAAGCTCGTATTGTGCTAATTCTTTCAGTGATACGAGTATATAGTCCATTTATCGAGGAAGGCAATAGGCTATATATTATCACACTACGACTAATAGGAGTGCAGCAATAAAAAATGTTGCGAAAACGGGGAAAATGTGATGCAAACGAAGTTTTTTTTTTTTTTAATATTTTTTATTTAACGGATTTTTGTACACAAATGCGACGATGTCAATCCCATCGTACTTATACAGATATTAACTTACTTCCTAAACTAATTTAGCTTATTAAAATTATACAAAACTTAATGAACTTAATCTAATTATTTATCTAATAAAAAGTATATAATATTTTTGCTAATTCAGATGTAGGCTTAGCTAAAATACCATGAAACACTCCCACGTCCATTACTGACAATTTTAACGCGTTGAGAAGTGCGTTTCTTTTATTAGTATGTCGGACACATTCCACCAACACATGATGTGCATCCTCTATCTTGCCACACACCTCACAGTTTGGAGAGTCAGCTTTTCTCATGAGGTAAGCAAATTTGTTTAGTGGGATATGTCCTGACCGCAAACGATGCGCTGCAACTATTTCGCTTCGATTCAGTTGCAAACGAAGTTGCGCTGGGCAGCTAGTTCATATCTATGTATGATACTCATCGTGCTTGTTGCAAACAATTTAACTAAAATTCTAAAGGGTTATTAATTATATTTAAAAATCGACATTTTTACGTTATGTTTACACCGTGCGCTCGTGCTAGGGCCTCTGGTCTGACCAAATTTGAGTATAATCTACAGGATGTAACGGAAAGGGTATCATAATTAAGGGTGTGTTACAGACCATCAAACTGAACATGTTTCTCTATCGGACATACATCGTAATAGTGCAAAAAGTATCATAATAGTTTGATGGTCTGAAGCACACCCTTAAGTATGTACCCATTCCGTTACACCCTGTATACTTAAAAAAGTAGAATCTAGTTGATAAAAATCATAAGGTCGACTATTCGTAGAAACGTTCTAGCCTATTTAGATTATGATTCTAAATGTAATCTAATATGAATAAACATCGTTAAGCAGCCATGAATGAAATTGGCATCGGTAAGTGGTCGATTGTGCCAAAAGGTAAATTAATCCATATCTCTAACGTACCAAGATACTTATTATACGTGTTTGTAAACTAGATCACAGATAATACAATTTGTGGGTATAGCTATCGCTCAAGCAAATTACATGGCCTAATTAACCTTACTGCTTTAAGAGATTAGGTGGTCCATGTAGTTTGCTTGAGCTACAGCTATTTCCCATATATTATAATATCTTATCTTGGATGCAATTTACCTACACGTTATACATATCTTAGTGCTCAAATTTCAGGTCGCATACCTAAAGATCATTTTATCGGGCCTACGCATCCTCCCATACTTAAGTACTAACGCTGTAACATTTTTTAAAAGAGTACCCATGGAGTTTCTTGCCGGTTCTTCACCATAGGAAACGACTAACCCGAACCGTGCACCTTTTGTCGACGTTTTATAATGCCCATGTACGCTTAGGTAAAATAAAATATTTTGATTGATTGATTAATTCATAAAAGTCCGGCCCTACCGAAGGATTTTTTTATCGACTTCTATGGCCTTACGAGTTTTTATGGCAGTTCGTAATTATAGAGATATATCTTTTTTAACTTTTCTACCATATGATTTTCTCCTGTATCGTGGGTGCGTTTACAAACATTTAAACTAACATGCAAAAACGGCCAGACCTAACAACTACCTAAGGGCTATACAAATATTTGTTCCATGCGGGGATCAAACCCGAGACACCCAGTGCAGCAGCCAGTCGCTCAGCCACTGCGCGAACCATGCAATCTTGGACTCACGGTATATACATATTTAGAAGCTAGTTTTCAGTTTCCTTGCATCACAATATACAATATATTTGTCATAGCAATATTGATGAAACAGTGCTGAACCGAATAAGGCCTACAGTAAATAGGTACATGTAAATTAGTAACCACTGCTGTCACCCGTGCGTCATAGCCGTGATAACGATAGCAGCTGATAAGGTGATTTGAAGGATCATGGAATCAACATACTTCGATAACCAACCTAATAACGTAGAAAATTGAGTTGACATTCGATTGGGGCGGGGTAAAAGAGTTTTTTGACAATATTCGAGTTACCAAAAGTAACGTTTAGTTATGTTTGTAATCAAATGTTTCAATTAATTGTGTTATTTTTTTTAGTTTTGTTTATCAAACTGTTTATCTATATAGGTCATCTAATAATGGTTGATGTGTCATAATTGATCTTGTTTACAAGTGCATTTCAAAGTCATTGTAGATTGCTGAGCCCAAAATATCCTGAATGCAGACATGTGACAATAATTCTTCCAATGTTTCGTATTTCTTCAACAATATTCAACAGGATCGACATAAGCATTCTAGTAGCATCAGCTTTCCCACTCAATTTTTAATTTTCTTATCATCGTTTCAGCTGACAGAACGTCACTTTCTCTAGGCCAGCTATACTTAACCTGCGGCCCGGAGGGCCTTTGTGATTACCTCACCTGGAGCACAGCCTAAGGGAATATGTTTTGAAAGCCGAGGTGGGTATGCACCGAGATGTGGTCGCAGTGGACAAGGGACTCATCCCGCTGTTCATTGCTAAAGAGAACTGGCGCAAACCCGTAGTACAGTCAGTGAGCAGCATTAACTGACCCATTTGTCTCTTTTTTGCTTTGTGAGATAGGTCAGGTAATGGTGAAGGGCACTGTACTTACTAACGATGACCGCAAGGAGGTTCACGGGCGCTTCTACCGGGTTCTTTATGGGCCCGATGTAGGTTTTCTAACGTCCGTGTCCTGGCTACGTTTCAGTGAAGTTCCTGAAGGTATATTTACATTAACATAAACATCTCCTTACCCACGTCAGGACAGAGTGAAACAATCTTCTACAAACTAGCCATTTCATAAGCCCTAGAATAAGTATATAACACCGTCTATTTTGTTCACATTCTACCTGCCCAGGTAATATTTTTCATAATTCCCGGATCTGTATGGAGATTCATGTACACGTCCGTTTTTTTTCCGGGAAACCAGTGGCAATTAGGTTTAATTTCAACGGCCATTGTTATTTGTGGCTGACACGTTGGCCTCATACGGGTAAACCGGATTAAAGGGCTTTGGGAAACAAACTGCTTGAGCTTTGGTGTGGGATGAATTAAAATCGTATTCTAGGTTTTTTTCGACTTCGTCCTCATGTTCATGTTTTGTGTTAGACGTTTAAAGGAGGCATGCGAGCATGTCTGAATGACTGCTGAAAGAAGTACAAGCAGTAAACTGATATTAAAAACGGAAAAAAAATTGTGGATATAGTGCGTTATTTATAAGGAGATAATACAATCGATCAATTCTCCAGAAATCGTGTGCGCCTCTAATTTAGCGTATAATCTCTTAGACGGTGTTCCTTCCCGGAAACCATTTGGATACAGATTTATCTGATTGTCATAGTTATGATACGTTCAATGGTCTACTATTACTCCTATTCACAGTTCTTATTTCTAAATATCACGTTAACATCCTGCGAAAAAGTATAGGCTTAATAATTCCGAAAAAAATCCCCTAGTTACACATAAGGACGTACACTGTAAGTCGAGATGACCTATTTTCTATATAAAATTAATACGATAGGTTAGCAACAACACGGTACTAAAGACAATTGCTATCTTAATCCCGGCTTACGCTAATCGTGACTGTGTGGCGCTAACACATTTAGGGCATCTGCACACGCTGACCTTTTGGGCAACAAGTGGTGGGTCCGTGATACTGGCCGCAAGTGTATTTGTATGAGCAGATGTAGATTAGATTTTCGACCCGCATCGTATAACCTATATGAAAATTGGCAACAATATTAATATTCTAGATAGGAATCCCGCAATGCAGTTACAAAAAAAATTGTGTCCGTATTTTCCCAATGTTGTTAATTTATGTTTTCATCCCATTTTTCGCGATTGCAAAGATAATTTTACGGTAATCAAAATCCCTTATCTATAAATATAATTTTCTAATGAATTAATTGAATTATCTATCAATGCGACGGTATGTCGTCGAGTCGATATTGTCAATAGTGAAATGACAATATTTTTTTTTCTAGTGTCAAACATGATCCAACATTCAAACAAAAATGATGAATGTAATTCATTCATCGCTTGTAATTTTGTGGAAAGAAAAGTTAACTATTTTCAATGACGCTGTCCCTACTAATTGGGCACTATGCGCATTGGTGTTTGTTGATACAAACTTATGAAAAAAATGAAATGAAAAAAATGATCTTCATCAAGATTTACACTGGTTTTCTTAGTCATGAACTGAACTAAGTCGGACTTAACCACGCCTATATTTCGCCCTGTTCGTTTATAAATTGACATTTTCATCTGTCAAATTCGAAGTACCGGAAAACTAATAATTACATACATCTTTAACATTGATTAAAGTGACTTATGATATCTTTAGCATCGATTGAAGCGGAATGCAACTATGGGTTTGACAAAGATAGCTAGTGTGAGGAGGTACCTTATTCGAAAACCCGCCAATTGCGGTCAAAAAATTCTAGGAATACGATTTGGTGGGTGTTTTTAAATGCTGTCGTGGCAACAAGGGGTGGAACTAGTCCAAAAATGGATTTGGGAAGGCTATATGGATGTTAAAAGCCGATAAGAAAATAATAAAAACGAAATATAAAAACACCACTTATGGCTATCAAAATAAGCTTATAGATCAGAAATATAATGAAAATTCCCTCATTACTTGAGAGACGGGAAGCCCTAGTATAAAATTTATGGACATCGATTACCAACGCGTTTAATAAAACGCTGGCTGTATGGATGTATGTAATATATAACATTATACTCTCTGTATCTAATCGGCTTTGTCGGTTTAACGCGTTAACTCGAGGTGGCTTACACGGACTCTTTGATCGCCAAAATCGAAATGATATTTTTTTGGTCTAAATCGATGACACTTTGTATAAATTTACTTGACATGAGAGATGTTTAAATGTGAATGTTGAAATCTCTAAAGACCAAAGGAGTGTCCGACAGCAGTCGAGACCTAGTCAAGACCATACCGATCAACATCAAACAATACAATCACCACAATGCTACTCTAACGTGTCCTCCCTGTGCATATATGTACTTCCAGTACCAAGATAGGCTACGTAAGCCACATGAGAACAGATCCTTTGGCCGCCTTTGGTGATACGTCGTGAGGTTTTAGGCTACCCCTCCTCCCCCCTAAGAGAATCACGTGGTCATAATGATTGATTATTTTTTTGATAAAAAATCTCTTGCTCAGGTTTTTTAGACATAAAATCATTCGCTCCTGTTTTTAATTCATTATTAGTAAAACATATTTACATGTCGAAGTATCTCGTCTATAAAGGACGACCTCTATGTCTAACCAATAATCTCAAAATAATACAGAAATAGTCAACGTTGCTGAAATTAGCATGCTAATTGTAATATTATACTAGCTGTCCGGCACAACTTCGTTTGCGTCACATTTTCCCCGTTTTCGCAACATTTTTCATTGCTGCTCCACTCCTATTGGTCGTAGCGTGATGATATATAGCCTATAGCCTTCCTCGATAAATGGGCTATATATCACTGAAAGAATTTTTCAAATCGGACCAGTAGTTTCGGAGCCTATTCAATGCAAACAAACAAACAATCAAATCTTTCCTCTTTATAATATTAGTTTAGACTTAGCTGATGCCCGCGACTTCGTTCGCGCGGAAATTTTGCTGGGTTTAAGGGATATGAAAAATAGATGTTGGCCGATTCTCAGACCTACCCGAACACACAAAATTTCATAAAAATCGGTTCAGCCGTTTCGGAAGAGTTTGGTAACAAACACCGCGACACGAGAATTTTATATATTAGAGGAAGGATTTAAATAAGCTAACTTATTGCAGCAAGTTTTTCCAGGGTATGGAAAATCTTTTAGGTCCAATGAAATTCAGTCTATAAGTACTTTAAAAACAAATAGGTAGAGACCTTCCTAGTTGTCATTCACTCGAGTGAATTATCGAATTGATTAAACATTTATCGATTACGTCACAAGACTCACAAGTTACCTCATAAGTAACTCTGCAGTTTGTTTTAACAATGAATAAAAACCATTAAGTACCATTATTTTTTGTCAGGAAATTTGTTACAAAAGGCAACCACAAAATGATGACGTAATTAAAAATAAAGGATTTTGGGCAAAAAGAAACAATGCCTCATAAGCTTATCTATTCAACGGGATGGGAAAATGGAAAACGCATTAGGTACGAACTGAATTCTAAATGTAAGGAAAACACCATGATTTTCCTTGTCATCAAAATATCTTTCAACCGCATGTGACATACAATTTTAAACTATACAGCTAGTCACGAGAGTACAATATGCAAAAAATATCGTGCGACGCGAAGAAGAAGATTAAGAATCATCATCATCTGCCTAGCCATTTCCCAAATTATCTCGGGGTCGGCTTCCAGTCTAACCGGATGCAGCTGAGTACCGGTATTTTACATGAAGCGAAAAAAAAGAATATGAAAAATTAATTCATTTATTATTTAGCGAAAAAAATATCAGCAGCCCCAATCATTTGGGTCGAATAGGTATTGAAATTTTGTATGAGGCAGCAGATACTTTTGCTTTAATACGATGTTTGTCCGATGGAGAAACATCTTCAGTTTGATGGTCTATAGCACACCCCTTAGTATGTATAATACTCTTATTGTTACACGTTGTATAATTCAATAACTGATTTTGTTGTAGCAAAAGGCGTTCGCAACATAATAAAATAAAATAAAATAAAATAAATTGTGTTTCGTTAGAGGCAAAATACCCAATAAATAATAAATATAAATAAAATACAACAATTAAAGACAAATAAAATAGTAAAAACGGTAAAGAAATCATTTGAAAAACATATCATTAAAAAAACATTAAAAAGACATTAAAATCACAAAAATCTCAAAAAAAAAACACAAATATTATAAAACTCATTCATAAAAATAAAATAAACCATAAAAATCATAAATAATGGTTTTAATTTGAAAATTATAATACCTAATTCATCATAGTTCCAAAACACTAATTAGTTCGTCCTACTATAATATTATAAATGCGATAGTTTGTGAGGAAGGATAATGTATGAATGTTTGTTACTCTTTTACGTAAAAAACTGAATGGATATACAGACTCTTGTTTTGCATCCTCGTAAAATTCAAGGAGGTAAGTCTGCTAATGATTAAGTGGCGCCGGTGACTGAAAAGATGTGTGGTGATCGGTTGTCGTGGTATGGGCATGTGATGCGGAGGACTGAGGAAAATGTCGTGAGGAAAGTTTTGACTATGAATGTGGATGGTTATAAGAGTAGAGGAAGGCCAAAGAAACGGTGGATGGACTGTGTATGATATGGCAAGAAAGGAGCTGTCCCATGAGATGACAAGTAACAGAAAAATATGGAAGAAGAAGACATGCTGCACCGACCCCAAATAAATTGGCATATGGGCAAGAGAATGCTGAATTATGCTAATGATTCTCGACCCGAATCAATAATAAAATCAGTAAAGTATTTTTTTTTCTTATTTTCGGAAATCGGTAAGTGTGAACCGAACCACCTTTGTTTTAAACGCGGCTCGTCTGATCCTCGCCCTATAACCGCGCTTTCACACTTACAAACAATCTCAAACGTTTAATCGATAACTCCTTCTTCCCTAAACCACGTTAAGGGGATTATTCTGAAATACTGACAAATCGAAACAACAAAAAAAGCTGCGTTTATTAATAATTAACTGGAAACCATAATTTAAATTGACTATTTATGTCTTTTGTGACAACCTCCTGAATTTTGACGAGGATGCAAAACAACACCTTGTAGATGAAATTTGCCACAGGGATCGGTAATAATCTGGAATAGCACATAGGATACTTTTTATCCAGGTTGTACAATTACCGAACAAAACGCGGGCGAAGCCGAGGGCATTAACTATAAGCTAGTTACAACATATAATAAATTACAAACAATAAAGTAGGATAAAAAATGTTGTTTAAAAAAAATGTTCGTACCTTTTCTAGGTTTTTTCATCATTTGTCCACATTCAATCTAGGATAACGTATAAAGCTTTTTTTAATAACTTCTATTACTAGCCATTTAATAATTTCACTTTTAGTTTTTCTCTTATTTCTTTATACAAATATCTATAGTCACACAGTGATGTATGCAATTTTATCGATATTTTTTCGATGGGCAGACGAGATAATACTCGTAGTGTTAAGTAATGAGTTTGGTTTTACACATTAACATAATAATGATTACGCGCGTGTGGTGACATTAACTTGCACTTATAACGTTATAACACACCGGTATTTAACATTAAAGTACTTTTGCTTTGCAACTTGTCAAACATGGTGAAAAATTTGTAGGTATTCCACGCAAAAGAGAACAAAATGGATATAGTTTTATTTAGTGATGTGGTTTCTAAGCAATGAAAAACGAAGGAAGATCATTAATAGAAGTTGTTGTAGTCACAAAGTTAAACAGATCGATCATCTCTATAAATAACAACTTGAAGTTTGGCATATAAATAACCCTAAAAAAACTGCCTGCTATCACCAATCGGGAAATAATAACCGTTTTATTTGCTAGGACTCCCGTTTATAAATAAAAATAATATCTACAGCTTCCGACACGTGCTACGATCATTTTTTGTACCAATTAGTAAAATTCCCGCCATAACGTAGTTCAGCGTAGATAAAATCTACGAGTCAATTGAAGAATAATTGTTACGTCACTTTTTGATTATCACCTAGATTATCACGTTGTTTTTATAATTAGCGGTCAAATGTCTTATCATAAATGTAGTTTTTATATGTA
Source organism: Cerastis rubricosa (assembly GCA_949152445.1). Lineage (NCBI taxonomy): Eukaryota > Metazoa > Arthropoda > Insecta > Lepidoptera > Noctuidae > Cerastis > Cerastis rubricosa. The sequence goes on along the minus strand of OX424535.1, from coordinate 7,414,462 downwards.
TGTACAGTAATTAGAATACAGTTAATCAAAATGTGAATTCACTACACTTGCGTGGAAAAAGTTTCGACTCATTTTCTTCAAGTTCCGTATTTGTAGCGTATCCGACGTCAATAACAAACTTTTTTCGTCAGTAAAAACGTCTTGACGTCATACGCCGCAACGTAATTTACGTTCACCTGAACTTCTTCAAACAATAGAACAAATGCATGGTTAATCTGAGAGAGGCGATTACGATAATCGCTCGATAAGTCTAATTGGTAATCGATGTCAGAGGCGGTCTTGTTGACCTTCGTTCACGTGGACCGCGTAAATATGCGAATGTTTTTATCTCCCCGCTAACTAGACTCTAACGCGATGCTGTAACATTAAAAATGGTGTGTAGACACGCAGAATATCTTGTAGTTCATGACTGTGTGCCGCGGCCTGCGCCGGCGCTTATCAGTCGACCTCCAGTTACGTGCAACGACGCTCTATTAATTAGATAAAAAATAAATTAAATAGTGTATCGCTACCAAATATTTGTGGACACACTTCTCACCTACTGTGTTAAATATCGTAACGCGAACCACGTGGAGAACGTGACGGAGTTTGTGACAAACGTGTGATTTTACTTAGAATGAATTTGTATTGTGGTTTAATTAGCAATTGTAATAGGCAAGGCGCAAGGACTGACCACTGACGAGTCCGCGATACATTCAAAGTAAATGGCGAATTCTATTTCGAACGTCGAAGGATGTGGTCGAGACCGGCGGCTAAGCATATTGATCATAATAATTAATTAAAAAAATGCTGCGTTCCAAAACCAAAATTATGTGTAATAAAAATCTGTGTTTTCTAGTGCGCAGGCGTTTAATGAGCACAGACTACCGCTTTGTTTACGGCTGTGTATCATGTTACTGTAGACGATAACGTGTTGCCTAGTCAGTGATATTCAACGCGTTCGACGTTCGGTAAACTGTTCCATGTAGTTTATACAGTGTGCGACTTCCTTGCTACGAAATATTTGTTTAAAAAATTATATCGATAAACGGAGTGCACGTCACTAGTGCTGGGATTTGTATCTTGACTTGGCATAAGCCTTTGACGCGGTGAACGTCTTGAAATAAATCTGCGTGATTTATTACCTTTTTAATTTTAACGGGAAATGTGACAAAATGATGGACTTTTAGTGAAGAACAATATGTGTGTGTGTTAGTTTTTGACTAAATGGATTTTGACACAATGGATGTGGATACTGAAGAAAGCACAGGTGAAGTTTTTTTTAAACTACATTTGGCGTAATGTTATTAACTGAGGAAAAATCTTTACAATCTTGTCACGCCTAGGACAAAGTCCGTCATTTGACCCCTTCATATATAACTAGGCATTTTGACCTAGTTCAACAGCCACCTGAATATCTTATTTATAAATTATCATAGATACTTAATTTAATATTTGCGGTAAATTATATTTGCATGGAATAACAATTATTTATTTACATTATTATTGATCTATATGTCAGTGACGTAGGTCCTACACGTACATAATACCTCGATAGTTATTATTAGTATGTATGACATTGTGGTTTATCTGTGGGTATAAACACGTACGAGCGGTCACAGAGACCACATTAGTGAGCAATTAATGAGAAGGAAAAGTTATATTCCGGTTATTTTTAGGTACTTTGAAAACACAAGACATTAATTGTTATTTTTTTATTATCTTATAGTTATTATACTCGTAGAAACAACTAACAGTATTAGATATTTTCCAGAAACTCGTAATAGGTAGGTACAATTGCGGATATAAGTTTTTAAACTGACATGGCCACTAACACTGGAAACAGGATATTTTCCCGTGTTTACCATTTTGTTTTAAGTTTCCGATATATTTCGGCGCTATTGCAAGCGCCATGATCACAGAAAAACTGAAGTCATTGCGGGTGGGTGTTTATGAGCAGACAAATTCAAAACGAAACGTAAATACCTATTCCGTTTGAAGTGTTAATATACTAGAGTGGATATAAACAAAAAACACTTTTTTTCCCCATCTAGTTTGCAGATCACCATCCATTTTGCTATGTGCTTGTTAATTAAATAGGTAATATCAGTCAATAATATTTTTTTTTCCACTTAATTCGCATACAAAACACCGTCTTAAACAAAATAACAAAAATGCGTCCCAATAAATAATAAATGCCCATCACTAGTATTTTAGCAGTTTAGGTTATCTTAACACTCTTAATTCTATTCGCGTTGGCACCAAATATTTCCCGCCAAAACTGCATTCACTTTAACCGGTTCGCAGATGTACTGATGGTTCATGTAGATAGGTGTTGTGTGGCACTGAGCGTGTTGCTAGTTGACATATTATATGTTAAATCCAATTATTATTTTTAAATATTCTTGTGAAAAATGGCAAGTAATGTCGCAACCCACCAGCACGGAATAGACAGTGACAAACTGTCATTTTGTCGATTCTTCCGTTGACATTTATCTCTTATACTCGTTTAAAAATACAAGACGCTGTAAAAATGAATTACTTGTTTATGGTTTATGGTACCACCAGAAGGCCTAGAAGACCTTCTGGTGGTACAAACTTAAGTTGTCATACCAAAGAAAAATTTGAAACGTCATACGCCTGTAATTACATCTGAACATACCATTGTCCGTAATATTGTCTTGAATATGACTTTTATGATGATCATATCAAATTATTCAGTAACAAAAGTCGTCTCTTCATTAGGTACCCACCTGACACCGGCCTTCTTGCTGAAATTACTAAAATAATAGCACATTATGTGGAATTACGGGCGAAATATGAAACTTAATTAAATTCTTGTTAGCGCGGTGAGCAGTTGGAACTTAAGTTACTTAGGTGTGACCACGTGGAAATTCCTTTGAGAAACTTGTGAACGTTGTCTGTACGTAAATTCATTAGTTTTATCTGTTTTACATTTGTAAATTAATCAAGAAAAAATAAAGGTAAATGGCCGTCGTAGCAGGCAGGCCGAACAAACGCTGGCTGGACAATCTGAACTTATTCTTAAAGGATTGGTTGGAGAAGGCAAATTTTAAGTAAAATTGGAAAGCCATGGGGAAAGCCTTTGCCCAGCAGAGGGACAGAGTAGGCTGATATAAAAAAATATATATAAGGATCCTTGCATTGTAACCTTTATAAGGTTTAATTTTGCCTTTATTATCACGTTCCGCAAATTACGTAATTGCGTAAAGTACTCACAGTACACAAACTTATACATACAACACATGTAATAATGAACCTTATAAAACCAAACACAATGAAAAAATTGAACCTGAACTCGGATACAATTTCAATTAGCCTTTAAAACAAACATTTCCACGAAAACCCAACTAGGTGCTATTGAATTTCAAAAGTTGGTAACTGTTCATTTCCCAATATTCCACCGTTGGCCTGAAGCTATTATTTCCTCCACCGGCGTAAAAAATGGCCGATCGTATGACGTGAAAAGTCTCCGTGATCGACGAAACATGGCCGAATAATACCCAGACTTCCGCAGTCAAAATATTTATTAATTTTCTTCCTTCATAATTTTGTAAATATTTTCGGTTCCGCTGTTGCTATTCGATCAGCTGTAAACTTGTGCGTCAATATTTTTTTTTAATGTCGTCGGTTTTTGAGGAAAACGGGGCTTGAGTGGTTATGTATGACGTAAATGGGGAAAAGTGAAACATACTTCGGGATTATATAAATTTTATGACACGTTTATGATTGTGTTCAATCAAACTAAGGTTCAAACTATGTGTTGGAGTATATGGATACCAGAGTAACTTGGTTATTACCAGAGGTCGGAATTAGGTAGAGTTATTTTTGTACTTGCATCGTAATGTTGATATTAACATGGATCTTTCCTTGCGTGAGCGCATTAGAATTTTGCAACTTCGAACATCCGATGTCGTATGGTTTAAATTATGTAAAGGTAAGTAACTTTTTTATTTAATAAATCACGGGACTTTTTTGCTCTTTAAAATTAATCTCGGGATTTGAGGCATATCCACTTTATTCTTTCGCTGTATGAAATCAGTGTAAGTACACAAATAACTCTACTTAATTCCGACCTCTGGTTATTACACAGGTTTATTCGATTCCAGTGGTTTTATTTTCGCCCTTAAAAATTGGTCTCTTCTATCGGAGGGTTACCATGACGTCTTAAAACATTATTGTTTCATTTTTATTCCAGAGTGGGAAAGAGATGGAGCTAGACGACCTGTATAGCTCCGTCTCTTTCCTACTCTGGATTAAGAATAAACGCCACCTAGTGTCAGAGTTTTTATGCCGCCGATGGGCCTCGGACTTGGCTATACATGCCGTCGAGAAATATATCTCAAGCATGCTGGTTTACTCTCGATGTTTTCGTTCAGCGAAGCAAGTAATAACAAAATTATACAATACGCACATGAATCCGAAAAATCAAAAGTGCGTGTCTTTGGTTCTTACTTGATACAATGACTTGACAGTCCGACGGTACACCACTAGGCTATCACTGCTGCTCTTGGTACTTATATCGCCCCATGGAGTAATGGACAACGTAACACACACTTTTACCATGGTTTCAGTGCATGATTCATGTATTTTTTTCATAACATTGCCCACTACACACTGCACACTAGGATTTTCACTTGTATCTTGGGTACGTTTACAAACCTTTAAACACAAACAACCAGACCCGAAACAACTATCTGAAGGCCATACAAATATTTGTTCCGTGCGGGAATCGAACCCACGACACGTTGCGCAGTAGTCAATCGCCAACCACTGCGCCAACCGTGCCGTCAAAAGCCGTCGTGATTAGTACATGACAGATGTGCATGTTAAGTGTGCGTTTCGTAACATGGAGAGATCTTCAATTTAAAACCATAGCACACTCATAAGCATTGCGCTGGATCGGCATAACCTCACCCCATGCTTACTGGCAGATTTTTTTTAGGAGTGGACCGTGATATGCGTACCGCAACGAGGTTGAGTGGATTTTGGGTGCCCCACGGTGGCCCAGCGTGGCCCAGTGTGAGAATGCGCGGTGTTGCGTGATGTGTAAGTGCTATTGTTTTGGGTGATACCATTACGGTGATTGTGTGCATTGCAGTATAGAATTTTGTAGAAAGAATCCCGAAAGGCTCCATACAGTGTTTATAACTGTGAGTTAACCCCATGCTGCGTGTAAAGCCAGCAGATTTAAAAACATTTGCTTTGTTACGGAAGTTTTTCAACTGGGTTATGTTTCCCACGTGTGGTACTATGGACACCTGTTAATCTGTATTCCTGGCGCCATCTAGACCTTGAACTCGTTGACTGTTACATGTTACACGTGTCTCTGGGATGAGAGTAGAAAAGTAGGGATGCATCGACACGCACTTCAGCTGATACTAAGAAAAAGTATATTTATTTAAACTTCATGTACAATATGGGTACATTTGAGTACTTAATGCCAGATGGCATTCTCTACCAGCCAACTATTGGGTTAACCTCTAGGTCCCGGCCGTTCCATGAACGGACGGACCTTTGCCTTGAGCCTCGCCGTTCCATTTATGTAAATTTCTAAATCGTTCTGTCAAAATTTACCTCTATGGTCAACTAGTAGTCGATTCAAACAAAATTAATCGTTAGTAATACTAAACGGCACAACATTATTAAAAAAAATATAGAAACTCGTCTATGTAGAATGTCAAACGCAATGGCAACCCGTGTTATTATGTTCGGAAAAGTGTTGTTTTTGTGAGATATACGTTGTAAAACTTTGGTAAGTAAATGTATAGTATGTTATAAGTGTATAATGCAACTTTTTAGATAGTCATTTGCTTGAAAAAATAACAAAAAAATTATGATTTGAGCCAACAAAAAATCCTTTGTTGTGAAGTTTGTTAGTCGAAATAAAAAAAAAATATTTGACTCTTTAACCATGTAAAATGGTCTTGGAAACAATAGTAGCAAAGAAAAAATAGTGATAATTCATTATTTCATGTATTCGAGGCATATCTATTCATATTTATTGATATTTCAAGTATTTTCATGCTTTGAACAGCGGAATTCTAAAATGGCCGATTCTAACAAGAAGTTTGAGTTAGGATCTTATAAGAATAATGTATGTAGGACTCCTAAAAAACACTGTCATTAGATTACTTGTATATTTGTGATGTTAGATATAAATTTTCGTGTAAATTGAATGAGTAGTTTTACCAAACAAAAATAAGCAACGAAAACAGACGTATTTGCTGCGACCTCTCTCATATCTATGGGATATGTATAATTCTCAAGTAGTTCTAAAAGAGTTGGTTATTATTAATAAATGGCCCCGTTCATCACGAACCCGACACTGTTTACCGTTTAAGATTAGAGCTAATATAACTCGAGTTATAAGTGTTTATCTTTACGATATCGGATGACTCACGCAATGGCGTAATCAAGGGGCCCCCGAAGGGTTTCACGCGGGGTTTTACTGTTACGCGCGAAAGGACAGTGAGGTTAAAAAGGACAACATTGTGATAGGGTGGGTACAAAGTAATATATAAAAATATGTAATTAATTTCGAAATTGTATCGATTCCGATAGATCGAAAAACCTGCGATATATCGGTGTCGGGTGCATACCTAGGGAAAAGTGTAAACTTGCTTTAAAAAAATCTGTGTAAATTCTGTTAGTTCTATTTTATCTTCTAGCTCAGATTTTTAAAAAGTAATGCAATTTTTAGACAGAAAATTTTAAAATAACACAAATCTGCCCACAACGCTCCCTCTGCTGGAACTACGGCATTTAAGAGAAGGAGCGGGCGAACACTACTCTGGTCCCGTATATTGATTATCTTACTGTTGATATTGAACAAATCAGAGAAAACCCATTAGTGCAAAAAACCTTATCCATTTTCCATACTTCGTATAGATAGAAACAAGACTATAGCTTTCTCAAATAAACTTAAGAAAACCCTTCTACATAGTACTTTCTCGGCAGAATAAATTGTCGTTTATTATTTTAGCCGCACGCTTTTCCAGTTCTCTTTATCTGTAGTACCGAGGCATTATGGGCAAAAATCAATAATACATGTTTACCCGAATACGTAGATAACGGCATAGGTTATATGTATACATTTATTATGTACCTAGCTGCGCATGTAGTATGTAACAACAACCACATGTCTATCTTTACATAGTGAAACTATGTTGTGGACTGTGGACTGAACTAGGAATATAGTATTTTGCCAAACGGCATAGCAAGTTCTCGGCTATCCATGACAAGTCTGGCAGATAAACTTTCGCAAAACGCAAACGCTTTCGCTTTTCGTAATATCATCATCATCATTTCAGCCCAAAAGACGTCCACTGCTGGACATACGCCTCCCCCAAGTGTCGCCACATTGACTTTTTGAGGGGTTTTGCCATAATCGCCACGCTTGGCAGGCGGGATGGCGATCGCAGTACGGTTGTTACAAAAGCACAGAGAACGCTGCTGCCCATTCTCTGGCAAATCCCTTAGTCGTAATATAACCGTCACAATTTGCCATTTAACCGCAACTGGCAGATGTCGGTTCGAATCTGCCAACTAATTGCCAGTTGAGTGGCAAATACTGGCAAAGACAGCTGTTGACGATCAGTTTGTTTTTGCATCAATGTATACTATTGAGGCGTTCATGCGAAAGGAAATTGTAAATAGGAACAGATGGTTGAGAAAATCTTTATTTATTAGACTTGCAATCTTTATATCCCAGATGTCATAAAGCCTTCTTAAATAACTCTTAAAAGTATATAATTTTGAATAAAAAATCATATTAAAAACTCTTCGGAATCAGTTCAGTAGTTTTTGAGAACAGGACAAATATGCAGACAGGCAAACATAAATACTTTGTGTGAACATACTGATAAGAATGATTGTTAGAAAATAAGGGGTTTGGGAGGTCGTTTGTTTAAACAAGATAATGTAAACATTTTACATTTAGTTATAGTAAAACGTATAAGAAAAAACCGGCCAAGTGCGAGTCGGACTCGCGCACGAAGGGTTCCGTACCATTATTTATAGCAAAAAATTACTTTTTTGTATGGGAGCCCCCTTATTTATTTTATTCTGTTTTTAGTATTTGTTGTTATAGCGGCAACAGAAATACATAATCTGTAGAAATTTCAACTAGCTAACTATCACGGTTCATGATATACAGCCTGGTGACAGACGGACGGACGGACGGTCAGCGAAGTCTCAGTAATAGGGTCCCGTTTGACTCTTTGGGTACGGAACCCTAAAAATTAAAGAAGATGAATCTCGATAATCTCGTTGATCCAGTGTTTAATCTCCTTCTTCAATAGATAGATGGTTATGGGCGTGTTGGCATAGACCTTTGAATGTAAATAACCCATCAAAAGACATCTAGTGGTGTTCAATAACATGGTCTGTTCACCGAAACGAGAGAGTAGGTATATGACAAAAAATGTGACATGCAGATATTGCATTGTTTCACGGGCTGTTTGGCGTTGTTCTCTCGTATAGTGCTCCATAGTTACTAACTCTAACTTTTCCACAGAGAACTGTATTTTTTGGTTGCCCAACCTTAACAATCAATAGTCTGTATGGTGTCGGAATTAGAGAATAGCACCATTCCATATCTTCCCGTGGGTGTCTAAGAGGCGACTAAGGGACTTGCCAGAGAATGGGCAGCAGCGTTCTCTGAGCTTTTGTAACAACCGTACTGCGATCGCCAACCCGCCTGCCAAGCGTGGCGATTATGGCAAAACCCCTCTTCTTGGGGGAGGCCTATGTCCAGCAATAGACGACTTTTGGCTGAAATGATGATGATGATGATGAAACTTTAACGCAAATCGCGGCAAATTCAAATCCTCACAATCAATCCTTAAAATTTATAAAAAAATGTGCTTAAAAGTGATTTCTAACTTTATATTAGGCTACATACATCAAAATACCTATATAGGTACTTTTCGATTACATTTTAGTATCGCTGTCTTTGACGGCAGACTTTTAAAAAGTGCTTTAAAAGCTTTGAGAAAGGTCAATACCCTTTCATGTCGTGAGAAGTTGGTATCCACACTCACTTCGACCCAAAAGTTTTGATGGCACTTTAGACCTTTATCGAGGCCCAGCCATTAATAAGTTTTAGTTTATAGATGAACGTGTACTTTATTGATTATAAAAGCAATGGTAAAACAGTCTTAAAGAGCTTTTGAAATAATATTCAGCAATACGAGGCAGGGAGCAGCGGTGGCCCAGTGGTGGCAGCCCTGACTTACGAGCAGTAAGTCGTAGGTTCGAACCCAGGCAGGCGCTATACTTTGTGTAATTTAATTCATCACCGCTGCTCTCAAAACGGTGAAGGAAAACATCGTGAGGAAACCGGCATGTCCTAGAACTAAAAATTTGAAGACATGTGACATCTACCTACCCGCACTGGGCCTGCGTAGTGGATTATAGCCCACTCCCTCTCATAGAGAGAGGAGGCCTGTGTCCCAGCAGTGGGAACATTATAGGCTGATGATGATGGATTATAATCAACAAGTTTCTGGTGTCCTAACTATCCTGTTCTTTGCACTTCACAGGACCTGATGGACGCTACTAAAAGTGCTAAACTCAGCACGAATTGTCATTGGCTAAGAAGTAAAAATCAATAATTTTCATCACTGCAATGTTCTGCATTTTCCAGAACTAGGATCTTTATAACTATGCTCAAGATAGACTTTTAGCGTAAACCCTCAACTTTTCTAGGAAGGAAAACAATATTCCAGCAGATTCAAGAACAAGAGAAAGACAGGCTGTTTAATTTTCTCGAAACATTTCAAACGCTTGTCGCTACTCAGAAAAACCCGCCACCATCCAATTTAGAATAAGTAGAAAAACAAATAGAACAGAGATATAAAAGCAACTGATAACGGCCACAATAAAATATCCGCGATACAGGAATGCCTGATAGAAATAGAGATGTTACGTCGACGGCATGATGGACGCGAGCCAAATGTCACACAACAAACCGAGTGATAGGGTTGTGCGTTCATATCGTGGATTTTAGCTTACGAGGGGTTTTTTTTACTGTTATGGTTGCGGCAGTTTTATTGACGTCTCGTAACGCAGAAAAGATGCTGTATAGATATAGTACCTATATGATGTTTACAGCATCTTTTATTTCGGTGGTAGTAAGCATCCTTACTATTTTCATTCATTCATTTCTATTCATAGAAATATTATATTCATAGATATTTTTCATTTATGAAATAGTCGTCAATCAAACTCAAACTCAAAGCATTTATTTCAATTAGACCATTACAGGCACTTTTGAAAGCCAAAACACAAAAAAAAACCGATTGATATACAAACTGTTGTACACTTACGGATTTCCGTAAATAAAAAAAATACCTACCCATCTTTATTATTGATTCGGGTCGAGAATCATTAGCATAGTTACCTCCTTGAATTTGACGAGGATGCAAAACAACACCTTGTATAGTATATCCTTAACTTACTTGGACCGCGTGAAACAAACGCATTGCGAGGATGAGCGCGCACATCCCACATCAACGATATAATTTTTAGGATGAGCTAACAAAATATTTATTTCTTAGCGTGTTTGGCAAAGCCAGTAGCCTTCATCAGCATGTAACATGGAGACCACAGGATGAGTAGGACACCATATTAAGGGTTAATGTAAAATACATATAATATAATAAAATAAATATAAAATATATAAATTCAGCTGCATCCGGCTAGACTGGAAGCCCACCCCAATATAGTTGGGAAAAAGCTAGGCCGATGATGATGATGACAATATTGATTTCAATCTTTACCTTTTTTTATAAGTGCTGGTGTTTCCCTAGAGACCTTGAAAAACAACAACCTCGTGAGAACTCTTGATAAAAATGAGTTTCTAATCGTAAACTCCTTAGTGGTGTCTTAGCAACAGTTGTACAATTAAACAAAATAACGTTATCTTAATCTTTTTATCAGAAGAGACAATACTACGAACAATATTACAGCGACAAAATAGAATAAAAAATTTTTAGACTGGAATACAAAAAATAAATTGGCAGTATCTCTGAAAGAAATCAAAATGAAGGCTCAAGGTATTTCTAATATCTTTTATAAGGTGGTATTTTCAAATAAGTCTGCCTTTGTGGCATGCCTACAAATTTAGTATTAAGAGCAGGTGCCTATTATATCTAGATTTTTGAGCAGCTCACGTCTTTCTTCTTTGGATTCATTTACATATTCAATGAGTTTTTTTTTTGTTTATTATATATTCGAGTCTATTGCCATCAACCGGGCACAAATCCAGACTCTGTGACTGCTACTGAGAAATTCCTGATGGAAAAACCCGACGACAAATTTGCACGACCCGGGAATCGAACCCAGGACCTCTTGCTCAGCAGTCACGATTGCAACCACTGGACCAACGAGGCAGTACCTCACCAATAATGACAAAACATCAATTTGAATGAAGGAGTTGACACCCCTAGACGATCGATAGTATGTATGACAGGCACGTCACGGTCACTTTGATGTTGTATCGGGGGTGTTAAGTATTTGCCTATAGCTAGACTGGGCAAGAGTCTAAACGTTTCTGTATCAAAATTTAATTTAATACCTAAGAATTTTACCTGGACCTTATCACTTACCATTTTAAAAAAATATTTCATAGTCAATTAATTAAACTGAAGAGTCAATCGACTTTTCAACTGCCCCTAGGTACACCATCGAATCTAAAAATAAAAAAATCCAGTAATTATCAGTACAAATTCCTTTTTAGCAAGCACATTAAAATATACCTACATCCTAAACTTAAGAGCATTTACGCCTTACGATTGAAAAATAAGTACTTGAAAGTTTGTATGAAATGCCGTAAGATGTAAACGCTCTTAAAAAAGATATTAAAATGAAATGCATATTTTCAGATTCGATAGTTTATATAGGGACAGTCGTTTTGTGGCTTTCTGTGTTACGTAAGTTGTACGGCGCGTCTGTAGTGAAACTTGAGGTTACAATAGAATACGAGTCCAACTTATGCTGGCTTTACTACTACTGACATGTGGCCTACCATATAGATAGGACTATTAACTTGAAAATCAGTTCACGTATTATTTCACACGGCTGTAAGTTAAGCCTATCACATTTCATTAACTGCATAATCGTATTATAATGAAACTAATCGCACATCATTTCGATTCATCACTACATATCTCTTTGAAATTCAATATTCACATAGAACCACGTCATTTGCTGGTAAATAGCTATTGAAATGCCAGTATTGAGGCATATCAATGCAGTTTATAGTTATTTGTGATTGAGGCAGTACATCAGCTTAGGATTTCAAGCAAAATATATCTGCAATTAGTCTATTTTGTACGTTTAATAGTCTTTTAAAGGCTTTTTCAAACGAATCAGCTACAAATCAAGTTACCGAAAAAAGTACCTACTACATATTTTAGCGACCCTCACACTTGGTGAAGGAGAATGCCTTTTGGACAGACCAAGGTACCTACCCTGAGGTGAATCAACTCAAACTAGTCTTCAAAAGATGCTTGTGGGACCGTAAGCGGTATTAACATTCACAACCTTCAGTAAAATAACTAGGAAGGGAACTATACAATTTCGTAGACGTATCATTTTTTTTATTCTTTTTGTCCCACTGCTGTGCAAAGGGCTCTCCCATATCCTTCCAGGTACTCTTTTCCTGTGCTACCTCGAACCAGCCTTCGCGATGTGCGCCTAAATCATACCATATCAAAAGATAACCCCTCTTTTCACCCGCCACTTAAAACTTGAAAGTACTCTATACTCTAACGAATCCAAGTTCTAACCTCCGAATAAACCAAACTTTGTCTAAAAAACTCAAAAAAGCGGGGCCTCGTTATAAAGTAAACTACGTATGCAATGTTGCCAGACTCCACAATATTCACTCACGAATGGCACCGAGTAAATTTTAAATGTGGCCCGCTTCAAAAATTGCATTTGCATGCGAAGTTGCCTAGAGGAGTATTCTGCCCCCTTGATATGATATACAGGGTATTGACTTTGTAGAGACTTCTGTTCGTTTTTGTATTTCGAACAGCCCTAACACAAGGGTGATTCTTTGAAGATGTGCATATTCGGGGTTCCAAAATTAAGTTCAAATATTGCTTCCAATTAAAACTTTTAGAAATTTGAAGCAAAGTTAATGGTTTGCTATATAGGTCTGAATCTGAATATAGTCTGGGTTCGATCCCCGCACGGAATATTTGTAAATGGGACTTTTTATCACAATACCGACAGCCGTATGAAATTTGTGCGCTCGTGCGCGCGTGTGCCTGTGACCTATCAGCTGTTAGCCGCGTGCCGTGACGCCGTTCTGTCTTATTACTATCGTAGGGTAGGCAGAGCACACGCACGGCTCGCAAACCCGAATTTCATATGGCTGTTGTGTTATTTTGATAAAAGTGAATGAGTACAAAAAATATGTTTCTTTGAGAAAGTTGTTTGTTATTATGCGTACAACCACGTGTTTAAGTATCGGTTACTAATTACCAGTCACCCTATATAACTTAGTTGTTTGTAATAATAGGAGTATGTTATGTACATCTGTAAATAGTGCTGGAGCTATATTTTACAGGATTTTTTTTTAAATGACTTTATAAAGTACTAAGTAAGTATTTGGGGCGCGCCGCGTATTATGCACATCTTCAAAGAGTCACCCACCACAAATTTTGAAATGTTGTCGGTCTTATGTCGTACTACCCTTTAACTGAACTGTGAAGGTCAGATTGGCATTCGGGCCCATGTAAAGTAGGATGATCTATAATATATATAAGTAGTCATCTACCACGCAACAATTAATACCTTGTCTCATTCAGTGCCAAGATAATTGTAATTAAAACGTTGCCATATTGTTATTAATAGCCATACTTTAGGTTTCTGGGACGATAATTAGGTATTTTAAGATTTTGGCTTGTCCTACACAAGATGAATAATTACGATATAATGAAGGTTTCGAATTCATAAAGAATAATAAATTAAAAGCACTGCTGACCACGCAAATGGATGATGGATTAAAAAATTCACTTGGACAGTTCTAAAGTCGAAGCTTTTATTTTTGTAAATGCTCCTTATATTCTATTTTTAAATGATAAACGTACTTTATGGTCCTAGTTACCATTTGTAGATCTTTGACAGTCGTTAAGGACAGTCAGTAGCTTGAAGTTTGACAGCCAGTCTTACCAAGTTGGTCTCTTGTTAACCAGCCTCTGGGTTATGGAGTTCAATTAGGCAGTCGCTTTATACAAAATACTGGTTTTCAGCAGCATCCGGTTGGACTGAAAGCCGTCCCTAAAATATGTACTTATAACGATGACTAAAACCTTTTCCTCTATAAATCAATATCATTTTCTCTCAGCCTGTACTTTCGTTACTCCATTCAACTATGTCACGGCAGAGATCGCAAACATTTTCAAGTGCTACCGCGAAGGTTCCGCACACACGAGGTTTCAATTCAATTTGCCGAGACCACTTACACAAACTTTTACCACAACTCCGCATTACACGGTGTAAGTGGGAAAACTAAATATTATACTTAGACAGGCTTCACGTTGTTGGGAGTCAACAAATTGTAACGGCTGTTTTAGTGGGTAGTAAATGGAAATGAGTAGAATCCGGAGCGATGCGGGTCGATAATTTTCGCATCGATAAAGCCTTGGTGCTGAATTGGTTTCAAAACGAACTAGAGGATGGGGTAAAACACAATACACAGAATGCGACGTCGCATCTTGGCGTCACGTCTTACCTTTGATATCTGCGACTTGCAGCGAATTTTTTTTAAATTAATTTAAATTGCGATGTTATACCGTGATACGATAAACAGCACATCACTGAAGCTACAGGGTTAATTTGTGTTTCCAACCTAAAGATAGCACCATCAGTTTTCAAGACTTGGTGTAGCAATTTTCTGTGATGCTTGTCACAGATTTCCACGAAACGATGACGTATCGCTACACGAGGTCACAACGAAAGAAAAAGAAAGAAAATTGTTTTTTAATTGGCATTATAAAAAACAGAAACACCTTAAAATTAAACAAAACAAATAATCAAAACGATTACTACCTCAGTTCAGCATAATGCCAGCTGGCAACACAATCACAAGGGTATACCACCTGATGCTGATTTTCAGCTGCAGCCCAAGAGTGCCATACGCTCAAAACCATAACACACATATTATAAAAGTCTAAAATATTTTGTACAAAAAGCAACCAAAATAAACTGTTGCAACTTTTTATTTAAAAAAAACAAAAAAAAAAGATTTACGAGCCCATTAACGACGCGCGTGTGTTTTATCCCTAACGCGGTTAATTTTCTATAATTATCAGTATTCAGAAAATTTTAAAACAATTCACATGTAACTAAATGGTCCTTAAAACCTGCAATTGCTTCGGAATAGCGACAACAAGCGGCTGGAATAAATAAGAGCGAGAACCGCTGCATACAACCTGACGAAAATATAAACTCAAAATAAACTACTTTCGTTCAAACCCATGCAAAAGCATGAAGGGTTAGATAAACATTTTGTTTTTTCTTTCTACGTTAACGATACTTATTTACTTAAAAACATGTTTATAAAATGAACAGTATTTTATATTTCAAGAGGATTAAAAATTAACTGACATCCTGTTTTAAAAATATATCATGTTTAACGTTAAAAAAGGCACGAATGTTTACAAAACAAACAATATTTTATTTTTCAGGAGGATTTAAAATAACAAGGGTTTCTGCTTTAATTCTGTATATTTCTTGTTGAATGTTAAAATAAGGTAAAAATACGTTCTCTGATAATAAAGGATTCGGTCGTTATGTTGGGGAAATTTAAAGCAAACAAACAAAATGTAAAAAGGTTGACGACATTATTAAGTCGCCGAAAAAAAAAGACCTAGAGATAACCGACTGGTGAAATAAAAAACAACATATTGGATTTGAAACGAGATTTCATTTACTACGAAAGTCTATCTCCATACAACGTAAACTTTTTATTTACAGATAAGTGTTATTATAATATAAATTAAATAACTATTAGATACATTACAGCGATTAACAAAGTAATAAATTAAATAACTAAATCTACACTAATATTATAAAGAGGAAAGATTTGATTGTTTGTTTGTTTGCATTGAATAGGCTCCGAAACTACTGGTCCGAATTGAAAAATTATTTCAATGGTATATAGCCCATTTATCGAGGAAGGCTATAGACTATATATCATCACGCTACGACCAATAGGAGTGGAGCAGCAATGAAACATATTGCGAAAACGGGAAAAATTTGACGCAAACTAAGTTGCGCCGGACAGCTATTAACAATAAACTATAAAAGGGCGTCAAAAACTCCTCCTCAATGCTGTCAGCTGGTAACGTGCCCAATAGACTGGCAGCATTGCCACGTTGTATGGCAATACTTAGCCTCTGGCCAAAATAAAAGCCAGCCCTTGGTCACGGGGAGCGTCAATTAGGCGTTTCAAAATTTCCTTAAAAAGCTCTGAGCACTTGGACCTCATGGCCCCAGAGTTTCAACCCAAAACGGCTCGAAAATATAGTTACCACAAAGGTTACTATTTTAACGCCGCTTGAGGTTCTCCGCTGCCGCTGCGGCAGCGCCAGCACAGCACGATGAGCTTGGAAGATGTGACACTTGACTTCAAATAGGTACGCACGGCGACACATCAACCTATACCGTTTCAGTATAACTTGGCCTCGCTTTGTATAGATTGCCCGTACAATGACAGTTCCGCATAAACTGATTTTGTATACCTTGATTGGTCCCCGTGCGTAGGTACACTGCCACTATTTCCCAAAATTTTAAAACACAGTAGCGACAACCATTTTAATTAGTCTTTTGCATTGGTGAATATATAAACTATTGGCTATCATTGCACATTTGTGGGTATCCGACACAAGTATTTTTAATTACTTACTGGGGTTGTCACAACTCATGTTTGTCGCACTACCGTGATGTCGATCTTCAGTTTGTCGCACAAGCGTACATTCGACCATAGTGAGTCGCAGTACAGTTTTGTCGCACAAGCGTTAATCGCGCTTCCGTGTGTCGACTTCACACGTTATTCAGTCATAATATGTATATATTCTAATATAGCATGTAACTTTTGAGACTCAATAACCATTTTTCATTTTCATTGTGGCTATCAGACTAATAGCTTTGCCGTTCTGTGGTGGAAACTATTGCGTAGTAGGTGAATTTAACTATGCGGTTATTTGATTATATTAATACAGAAAGTACAGTTATTCAAGAGTAGCTCGTGGCTAAACAATAACAGCCGCAGGGGTCAATCATCAAGGTCAAGCCGTGCTTGCCTAGGTTGGTCCGTGATAGGCAATCGCTCCATGTAAAATACTGGTACTCGGTTGCATCCGGTAAGACTGGAAGCCGACCCGAAGATAGTTTGGGAAAAGGCTAGGCAGATGATGAATTGTTCAAGAGTAGCTGACGTGATTTAGACGACAATCTCAGGCATCAAAATGATAAGTGGTCTCAGGCATCAAAATTATAAGTGGTCTCGGGCATCAAAATTATAAGTGGTCTCAGGCATCAAAATTATAACTGGTCTCAGGCATCACAATTATAAGTCGTCTTAGGCATCAAAATTATACACATACATAAACTCCCACGTTTATCCCACGGGGGTAAGTAGAACTACAGAATACCTACAAAGATCTCTAAATGAAATTATTACCTAAATGAAATCCTTACTAAACTTATTATCGTCCGTGATTATAATTTATTGGAAGCTCACACAGTGTAAGTTAAGTTATAAACCGTGAATGCTTAGAACAGTGTCGATACGTTTGTCGCAGTGGCTGAGCGATCGACTGCTGCGCTGCGTGTCACAGGTTCCATGCCCGCACGGGACAAATATTTGTATGGCCTATAGATAGTTGTTCCGGCTCTGGCTGTTTGTGTTACATGTGAGTTTAAATGTTTGTAAACGGCACCCACGATAAAGGAGCAATTACTGGCCTGTGGCAACGTAGATGAAAAAAAAAAGAAAAAATATCCTTAGTCACTGAATGGCCTAATTAACTTCACACATCATTTGCACCTCGTTCTATATTCTATCTGTAGGTACAAAGTACAAAGGATTAATTTAGTACCATCAAGCCACGTTTTGTTTGCTATTCTTGAACGTAGAAAATAAACACGGGAGCGTTTCCTGCAAGCCATTTGTAATGTAAATGTGGCTCATCGAAGTACGTACGGCGAAACATCAGGCTATAAAGTTCCAGTATAACATAGCCTAACTTTGTACAGATTTCTGGTACCATGAAAGATCAGCTTATACTGGTTTTGTATAGCTTTATTGATCGTCGTGCGTACAATTCGTATTGCTGTGCCGTGATGGTCGGCCTGATTTGAATATTAAATCCTGCAGAAATTTTCTTTGCTATAAACGTGTCGGCTGTTTGAAGGAAATTAAATTGTTTGTATTTAAATAAGCAAAACTGTAGGAACGAGACTGGGTTTTGTAATAATGAAGTATGCTGCAGCTTGCAGTTTCTTCTTAGTTGTTTTCAAATTGCTGCAAAATTAAAAAGCAAAATCTTTTCAGTACTGAAATGTTTTGATAGTTTTTTTTTTTGGTAAGTTAACGGTTGCAAAAAAAAACCGTTACCGGACCTCTGTGCTTAGACAAGTCACTTTCTATGAACGATAAATATAATGAAAATGTCTAATATCTTATGGCACAGACATAACCTGCCGAAAGTTCTACCTGGTGGCCTACCATGACGTCTTATAGCAGTTTTAATCTTATTCCAGTGTGGGAAAGAGCTATACAGGACTAGCTGCCCAGCGCAACTTCGTCTGCGTCACATTTTCCACGTTTTCGCAACATTTTCCAATTGCTGCTCTGCTCCTATTTGTCGTAGCGTGATGGTATATAGCCTATAGCCTTCCTCGATAAATGGACTACCTAACACTGAAAGAATTTTTCAAATCGAATCAGTAGTTCCTTAGATTAGCGCGTTCAAGCAAACAAACAAACAAACTCTTCAGCTTTACAATATTAGTATAGATGTGTAGCGCCATCTCTTTCCCACACTGGAAAAGGAGTAAAACAATGTTTTAGACACCTGATGTGTTGTAAATACGAACCACTTTGAAATCAATTGTCATTTGTCTAAGATCAGTCCTTAACATGTATTCACAGATCATATGTTTAAACAAGCTCTACAATAATCACGTGCCAGATCCTTTAGTTTCTCAAATCCCAGGTCGGTATCTTATGCAAGAGACAGCTTTATGTCACACAACGTCCAAGACGACATGAACTATCTACAAACCAAATTGCCATTTAAACATGTCCAGCCAATTCAACAACAAAATTAACAACAGAAACAAAACTATGTGCCTGACATGTGTAATCCATTTACAAATCCGTGGATTATTAGCATATCGCCCATATACCTGTGTTTATTTGCCTTTATGCACTAATACCACAGCGCAGATAAGTACAGGCAGAAGGTCGACCGTTAAATTATCATCATCTAAAGCCCAAATTCACCCATTGCTGGGTATGGGCCTCCCTTTTTAACACCTGACCAAAAAAGAGGGGTGTTATAAGTTTGACGTGTGTATCTGTGGATCTGTGTATCTATGTGTCTGTCTGTGGCATCATAGCTCCTAAACGGATAAACCGATTTTGAGAAAATTGGTTTCGTTTGAAAGGTGTTTAATCGAGAGTGTTCTTAGCTATGTTTCGAGAAAAAAAACTCGAACAAAAAACCTCTAAAAAACGACGACGATACAACGCTTGGATATATTTTTTTGATTTTTTTTTGTGTCGGTGGTTTTTTTTAATTTTAAATTTAGTTTTTCTTGTGCCAATCTCGTCCTGTGCTAGCCTCATCATGGTTTTTCTCCCGATAGCAACTATGTCGTCGACTCTGCCCATCTCGTCGGCCGTTTACGGAGAGCGAAATCACACGTTGACATGCATAGACATGCTTCACATACACCGTACAGCGAGTGCAACGCAAACGCTGTCGAGATTGTCATTTGTTTGAGATCTCCACGCACACATCGACACGCTTCACGTACGTCGAGTCCAAGCGCACTCGCCACTGTCATTTGTTTGAGATCTCCACGCACACATAGACACGCATCACGTACCATCACCAAACTGGGTATCGGAGCACGGTAAGGACTATCCTTGCTTGCAGAGTTAAAACAGTTAAAAACTTTCTATTATTTGGTCTCCTATTTTGGTTTAATCCTATTGTTCGAAAGCCGGTGGTCAAACATCTGGGATCATTAACAGGGCCAAAGTCAAAGTCAAAGTCAAAATGTTTATTGCGAACTAAGTGTACAATGTTGGTGTTGGTTTGGCTGAGATTTTATTAAAAACAAAACATATTTAAAAAAAGGGTCGCGTTTTTTTCGGTTAACGTTTTTTTTGTTTAAGTAGGTACCTACTATTGGTCCGCAAACTATTTGTGCGGACAAATATAAATAAGGGTGTTAAACAGATGTGGTTATTGTGTACACGGGATTTTGTATGAAAAATGAGCCTATTCCCACTTTTCTGATAGTACGTCACTCGACGTACTATCAGAAAAGTGGCAAGCTTACTCGGGACTGTCATTTGTTGAACATCTACACGCACACGACACACGGCATACGTAGACACGCTTCACGTATAGCGAGTGCAACCGCACTTGGGTTTCGACGGTTATTATTTTGTTTGGGATCGCCATACGTTGCGTCAATGTGTGCATGCGCCTGTTTTCGTTAATTGTAGAGATTGGACCTTCTGTCTTTATATTACTGTCTATTTTGTTATGCTTTGGCCGTTGGCGGCCCGCCATGCTTCCATTCACCTCCCACAAAAATAATATTGCCCTAAATAATCGAACGTGTGTAACACCTCTGTTCGTGATTGTGTTGAATGAATCATTGAATCCAAATATGTTTATGCTGATTTTGATTGCAATTTACAGGTTAAATGAAAACAGTGTTTGTATTTTAGGTTTTCTACAAACTAATGAATGTTTTATAAAACAAGTTTGTTAGATTCATGAGGAGTGAGTTAAGAATGCATAGATAAAATAAATCAAAATCAGCATCAGTAAATACAGTCTGCAGACATAACGTTCTATGTCCTAATATCCTACCCGAGGCTAATGATAAGCCTCATTTTCATGTAGGCCTCTATTGAGTTTAGTATTCCTTCCTAGTCTTCTTCAAACCGCTGTCACGTTAGGGTTGGACCTCATCTGGCAGCACGGAATCGCACTTTTCCATGCTTATATCCTTTTCAGTCGCTTAGAACAGTCATTTGCTAGAGCGAGAAACATAGCGGAAATGCTATCGCACGCGGCAGCATTGATTATGCGGTCGGCAGCACGCTCTGATTCTCGCTCTAGCAAATGACTGTTCTAAGCGACTGAAAAGGATAGAAGCATGGAAAAGTGCGATTCCGTGCTGCCAGATGAGGTCCAACCCTTAAGCGTCAGTTCTATTTTCGGGTAGTCGAGCTCGCTGTTGTTCCACAATACCCTGAGGACTGGCCAGTTCGAATAAAAACCTAAGCACCAACAGAAAATGTACCAATAGAAATATTATTTACTTTTTCCGGTCGATAAATCATTCCCCCGGAAAATTTAATCATTTTATTAGACCATCAAATTATTTTTTACAGCCTTACCTAATAAATTATAACACAACATCCAAGAAAATCGATTTCCTTTCGTCGTTTTTCCTATAATTACATTTATTACGCGTCCGTATAATGTTGTAATGTAAAACGGATGGCGTCGCCCATGTGTGGGTCGTGTTAACAGCAAGGCCGCTATAAAATGTAAGATGGCTATTCCAGACTGTCAAAGCTGTTTTATGTTTCCTTGTTGACTGGTATAGTAGGTCTCTCCACATTTACATTTTTCATCGATAATTTTAAAAACTATTAGCTGTTCCATACATTTTGGTCGTATAGGTAATACAGTTTTGAAGGAAGAAGCGGTTTTTTTTTTAAAAAAAACTCCCGACGAAAATTTTCTAGTTTGGGGGGATTCGGAAAGATGTACTAACGGTAACCGTTCTAGCGGCGGCGTCCTTTCCATCCTGTATACATGGTCCCACTAGTACCTAGGTTGGTTACCCTGTATATTTTTGTAGGTTTAGTTTGGCTTAATATACAAGGTGTTGTTTTGCATCCTCGTCTAATTCAAGGAGGTAAGTATCCTAATGATTCTCGACTCGAATCAATAATAAAACGGGTAGGTATTATTTTTTCTTATTTACGGAGATCGGTAAGTGTGAATCACCCGTGTTTTAAACGCGGCCCGTTTGAATCTCGCCTAACCTCGCTTACACACATACAAACAATCACAAACCTTTATTCGATACGTTCTTATTCCCTAAACCATGTTAAGGGGGTTATTCTGAAATACTGACAAATTTAAACAACAAAAAATTGCAGTGTTTTTTAATAATTAACAAGGTACCGTAATTTATATTGATTATTATGTCTTTTGCGACAACATCCTGAATTTTGATAAGGATGCAAAACAACACCTTGTATACCAATTATAAATTAAGTATATAAAAATAATACAGCTCTTGCATTTCAATATGAAGCTTGTCTAGCTTCATATTGAAATGCAAGAGCTGTATTATTTTTTCATGTTTTTGATACTTACCATTTCTGTAACATGTATTTTTTTTTACTTTGCCCCACACTAGGTATTTCTCCTGTATTGTGGGTGCGTTTACAAACATTTAAACTCACATACACAAACAGCCAGATCCGGAACAACTATCTGTAGGCCATGCAAATATTTGTTACGTGCGGGGATCGGACCCGCGACACGCAGCGCAGCAGTCGATCGCTCAGCCACTGCACCAACCGTGCCGTCATTCGTATGACACTTGAAATAATGAGAGCAAACACGCAAACTAACAAACATGACTCATACACATATAAACACATTCAATTCCGAGCCACCACACGCTTGATCACCTCTGTAGTCTCTACTCTGGTAATTAAATCTCGAACCCCAAGAAACAGTCCAACTATCTAGTTTGGGGCTCACCGGCTTCTACACACTACATGTATGTCAGCTAGCTGTAGGGTATACAAGGTGTTGTTTTGCATCCTCATCAAAATTCAGGTTGTTGTCGCAAAAGACATAATAATCAATATAATTTTTTTGTCAAATCAAATAAGACGCAGCAATTACTTATATTTGTACCAATGTACTTTGTACACACAGAAGCATATCGCCTACGTTTTTCATAACTGTATTTCCCCATTTGATGCTGATAACTTGCGCACAATGATAAGGGATACGTCACACGCGCATTTTATTCATATCTTTCTATTTTTAGTGAAAAATAAAAACAAAAAGATACGTACTGATACTGATATTTATATTTTTGCACACAAGAACTACAAGAAATACTTAAAACAGTGTATAGTAAAAAAAAATACTTTTTCTCTCTTCTGTTCATTCCTGTCATCATCATTTGCATTTTTTTTTTTTTTTGTTTGTTTCCCAAACTTTGTCGGGGTCGGCTTCCAATCTAACCGGATGCAGTTGAGTATCAGTATTTTACATGAAGCGACTGCCTATTAGACCTCCACAACCCAGTAACTGGGTAATACGATACCCCTCGGTAAGACTGGATGTCAGACTTTCGGCTTCTGACTACTCGTAACGACTGCCAAAGATCTACAAATGACAGCCGGGACCAACGGCTTAACGTGGTTTCCGAGGCACGGAGGAAAGATGGCCACCCATCCACGGACCAACCTCGGCAAGCACGGCTTAACCTTGAAGATGGATCTGTGCGGCTGTTATTATTTAGCCAACAGCTCCTCTTGTTCACTCCTGACATCCATCACATTGACACTCTTAAACTAACAGTGATTGTGTCGGATAGCTTAGTGGTACAATTACAAGACGACCACGTTCGTCGACCGCATCGGCAATGATTAACGCAGCGACACAACTGGTTTCTAGTTATATTATGTAACTTTACCAAAACGGTAACAAACGGCAATTTAACCATCTACGAAAACGTTTTCATAGGCGTTCTTAAAGACCATATAAGTTTTTACAACAGCGCCGAAATATTCTGAACTCGTAACAAAATTAGTAAATAAATATAAAAGTGAATATCACGTTTCCAGTGTTAATTAAATAAATTGTGTTTTATTTCAGGCAAAATAATGTAAAGACAAATAAAATAAAATCACTAAAAAAAATAAGACCATTCATAAAAATAATCCATAACAACCATCAACAAATATCAATTCATTTATTGGTGTGATTTTTGGTACATTTTACATAAGATCTTAATAATAAATAATTAGTTCCTCAAAAATCTATCTTAAAGGTGTGCACTCCTTCACATATTTAGTAATCATTATAAAAAAGAATAATCAACATAATTATTATAATAAAATAATTACAACAAAACACAACATTATATAAGACAGAAAAGATAGAAGATATCAATAAAATCATTCAAAAAAATTAAGACATTGAGGTATGTATAGGTACTCATAATGATAGCCATAGAGAACATTTTACAGGAAGACAAATAACAGAATTAATTCATAATTTTACCTTAAATGTAGAAATAACAAGGATTAGGTAATTCAATTAAAATAGTTTTCCTGTTGACAGCGATGTGGACGAATTTTTTGACGCCCTGTAATTTTGATAATTGTACATATTTTATTATTATTTTATTTTTATTTGTAGTTTGTAAATAATGTAATATAATAAAGATATTTAAATATATATCTTAAAAATCACGTGTGACTATGGTCCTACGTGATTTGAATGAAATTTGTGTATAGTTGATTCCAGCTTAATAGTATAGGTTTGGACCTGATATGTGGTGCTGCTGGCGGGTCGCACCCGTGCGAACCCGGGGCGGGTCGCTAGTATATGTCTAAACTAATATTATAAAGAGAAAAGATTTGATTGTTTGTTTGTTTGTTTGTTATACTAGCTGCCCGGCGCAACTTCGTTTGCGTCACATTTTCCCCGTTTTCGCAACATTTTTCATTGCTGCTCCACTCCTATTAATCGTAGCGTGATGACATATAGCCTATAGCCTTCCTCGATAAATGGGCTATCTAACACTGAAAGAATTTTTCAAATCGGGCCAGTAGTTTCGGAGCCTATTCAATCATCATCATCATTTCAGCCGTAAGACGTCCACTGCTGGACATAGGCCTCCCAAGTGTTGCCACATTGACATAACATGGGGGTTTTGCCATAATCGCCACGCATGGCAGGCGGGTTGGCGATCGCAGACCGGTTGTTACAAAAGCACAAAGAACGCTGCTGCCCATTCTCTGGAAAGTCCCTTAGTCGCCTCTTACGACACCCACGGGAAGATATGCGATGGTGCAATTCTTTACGTCCGACACCATACAGAACTGAAATGCCTTTTCAATGCAAACAAACAAACAATCAAATCTTTCCTCTTTAAAATATTAGTTTAGCTAAGTGTTTAAACTGACATGGTCACTAACACTATCAATAATACTAGTAACGGGATATTTATGTTCCCGATATTTCGGCGCTGTTGCAAATGCCATGATGACGGATAAACTGAAGTTATTGCGGCTGGGTGTTTATGAGCAGACAAATCGGTCTACCCTCTTTCTTGTTAGTTTTTTGCGCTCCGTACCACTACCACTGTCACCCACAACACGATTCTGTTCCCGACACACGAAACTCTCTGTGTCCACTTACAAAACTTTTTACAGCACTTTTTCGATAACTTCAGTTTATCCGTTAACATGGCGTTTGCAACAGCGCCGAAATATCGGGAACTCAAAACAAATAATAAACATGGTAAATATCCCGTTACAAGTGTGATTGGTTATGTATATAATGAAGCAGACATTGATAGAGACTGTATTTATTCAATGGCAGAATCCTTTGTCATTATTAAAATGCAATAAAAAAAAACGAATTGTGCATTAGCAATCATGCATCATTATTGTTTCCTTAATTGCAATTATTTCAAAGACAATCAAAATAATAACAATTAATTAGTACAATCTTGATCTACCACTAATTAAAGAGTGTATATTATCTATGTTTTATTTATCTTTATTTTTTAACTCCAAACAGTCGATTTAATTTTCTTGAAATATTATGTTTTGACCTTTAGCATCTATTTATAGGAATAGAACTAAATATTTATCAATACAAAGTCGTTAAATATTTACAAAATCTCTTTATATTATGTCTACAAAGGCTTGGAGTGACCAAAATATCTGACTGAAAATTCCTAATGTAAAGGATTAATTTTAAATTATCATTTCCCTACTGGATTAAAAGAATTATGGGCAATGTTTTACGGGTTTTATCATCTGAAATCATCAAAAGATTCGTAAGTTATAGTGTCAAAAACTTCAAGCGGACATTTATCGTTAATACTTCTTATGACGGGCATGCGGGACATAATTACAGAGTTAATAAGTTGATTGCACCCCTAAAGTCATATAGCAATAAAACCCAAAATACACCGATTTATTCACCTATTTTTACCCAAATCTAATCTTGGAAATATAATTACAAAAATATAATTGCAAACATAATTAATAATAAATAAAAATTCTTCGCAATTTATTTCTGAGACTGAACAAAATACGAAATAAAGGCATAAAAGCTTTGAAAACAGATTAAAAAAAAAACTGAGGTTTTGCAAACACAAGTAATGGCAAGGCTCCTTTAGTATCGTAATAGCATCGATACTTCATATAGTACCTACTGTATGTATATATATATAAGGAAACTTAAAATGTTTAGTTACTTTACAGAATACAATAAATTAAATTAGCCTATGACAGACCACTGCTGGCCGTAGCTCGTAGGTCTTGCCCAAATTCCGTCAGAAAACCATTTCCTATAACCACCCTTGAAAAGTCGTCTTTACATCTGGAGGTGCTTAAATAAGACTACAACTTAGCTTGATTAATTATAAAAAACTAGCTGTCCGGCGCAACTTCGTTTGCGTCACATTTTCCCCGTTTTCGCAACATTATTCATTGCTGCTCCACTCCTATTGGTCGTAGCGTGATGATATATAGCCTATAGCCTTCCTCGATAAATGGGCTATATACCACTGAAAGAATCGGACCAGTAGTTTCGGAGCCTATTCAGTGCAAACAAACAATCAAATCTTTCCTCTTTATAATATTAGTTTAGATCATGGTAACGAAAATAAAATTGCAAAGTAACCGATGACGTTCATCGGAAACCCTTTGCCCGCCGCGTCACACATTTGCCCACTGCCAACAATCATTGACAACAATTGCACCTACGGAGACATCGTATCTTCTTATCAATTGTTTACGTCAGATCGCATGATAACGCCGTCAAGAACACCACGTAGATATTTTTTGTTAGTTTTTGTTCTGAAGCGAAACAAACGTGGCGGCTTTTTGCTTTACCGTGAGAAATGATATCGTGACGCTGGTTTGTGAGGCCATTATGCAGAGACCTAAGAAGGTTCGCAAGGGTGAGTGTCTCTTATGTTTATTACTAGCTTATGCCTGCAGCTTTGACTTCTTGCAGGTCGGTAATTATCCAACAACATTTTAATACAGGGATTAAAATTATCCTATGTGTTAATCCAGTTATATACCATTTGAGTGCAAAATTTCATAAAAATCCGATCAGTATTCTTTGCGTGAAAGAGTAACTAATAACATCCTCACAAACTTTGGCAAGTGTTTAATAATATTTCTTTTTAGGGTTCCGTACCCAAAGGGTCAAACGGGACCCTATTACTGAGACTTCCCTGTCCGTCCGTCCGTCCGTCCGTCCGTCTGTCACCAGGCTGTATCTCATGAACCGTGATAGTTAGCCAGTTGAAATTTTCCCAGATTTTGTATTTCTGTTGATGCTATAACAACAAATACTAAAAGCAGTATAAAATAAATATTTTAGGGGGGCTCCCATACAAAAAAGTGAATGTTTTCCTCTTTTTTTATAAAAAATGGTACGGAACCCTACGTGCGCGAGTCCGACTCGCACTTAGCCGGTTTTTCTTATTTTGCTCATCTTTCCCGCTTGTAGTCCGTGGTCCGTGGCCCTTTACGGTGCCCCGGTGTGAGTGCGTCCTTGGAGGCGGTGAGCCGCCCACTACCTGAATGCGCCCCAGAAGGTGGTAGCCGTAAGGCTAGTCCGGGGGTACCGCACGATCTCCGGCGATGCGGCGAGCCTCTTGGCCGGATTGCCGCCATGGGATCAAGAGACGATAGTCCTCGCGTGTCTGCACGAATGGCGCGCGAAGGCACTACGCCGGGGGGAAATTCCGCTGCCGCGGCAAATTGTCGCTCAGCGGACAGACCTCCGGTGCGATCTCATGGCGACATGGAGGGAGCGACTGTCGCAACCCCGTGCAGGGCACGCCACAATAGTGGCGATAAGTCCCCTCTTTGAGGAGTGGCTGGAGAGGCGCCACGGCGCCCTCACCTTCCGCCTGACGCAGGTCCTCACCGGACACGGTTGTTTCGGGAGGTTCCTGCACCGAATCGGGTGGGACGAAACGCCCGGGTGTCACCACTGGGAGGATCGGCCGGAGGATACGGTGGAGCAAACCGTAGAGATCTACCCCGCTTGGGCTGAGCACCGCCGTGTCCTCGTAGCGGCGATTGGTGGCGGCGACCTTTCGCGTCCGGCCCTGGTTCAATCCATGGTCCGGAGCGAGAGGGAATGGGAAGCCGTCGTCTCCTTCAGCGAAGCAGTCATGCTAGCGAAGGAGGTGGCGGAACGTGAGAAGGAGAGAACCTCACATCCCAGCCGCCGCGGGAGACGCTCCGGGCGTCGGGGGGCACCCAGTGGCCCCTGGTCACCGAAGGCGCGGGCCTGTGGACGGTGAGTAATGGGCTAGCTCACCGTCCGTCCGTCTAAAGACGACAGGCCGTGCCGACGGCGCGTTCTTGTTCCACGCGGGCCTCAAGGCGATGTCAGCAAATCGGAAGGAGTCCGAGAGGGCCGATGCCTGCCAAGGCTGCGGGACTGTTCGAAAGAGATACCGTGGCCCTGGAACCCAAAGGGCTAAGAAGGAACATGGATGGGTTTCAGTCAAGTCTGACACTCCCTTCCGTTCCGCTCCGCCCTGAGCGGGAGGAGTCATTTGATGATTTCACAACCAAAAAGAAAAAAAAAGGGCTCCCTCCGTTCCTTCCACTTCTCTCGAAATTGTGCTTCTCCTCTCCAAAATAATTCGTATTTTAATTTAAGATGTCCACACATCTTAAAGTAAAAATACTCAAGGAATAATCTTTTTGTTATTCGCGACGTAGGTTTCATATTTTACGTCGTGGTAGGTTATGAGGACGAAAACAATATTTCTAGTCGTTCCATTGTTTGTCACCTATGATGAGGTTGTTTTTATTGTCATATCTGACTGGAACTGTTGTTTTTAACGCGATTCAATGATATTGAAAGACGGACGTGATTATACAAAAAAAAAACAATTGTGACAGTTCTGATTTTCCGAGCGTTTCCTCCGCTAGAACCAAGGAACAAACACATTCAGCCTTGTTTCCTATTAATAATTCCCAGCGCAAGGAGGTTTCATATACTAAAACTCCTTACACCGTTCCGTGCAACATTTCCAACAAATTTTTTTCCATTTAATTACTTTAATATATTCCACATGACACACGCAGACACACTATTTCACAAATTTACACCCCTGAGTAGAGTGAACAGGGTCGTAAATCCCTTCAACAATATTGGCCCACAAACGAGGTAGTAAAAATATTCATTAAATGCGGTTTTACACAAGAGGTGTTAAGATGGCTGCTCGTGGTTTATGATGGCCCACAGTGTTGGCCTATGTGTTATGCAGCTTGTGGTTTTGGTTAGAAAGTAGTTGAATAAGAGAAGTCTCCAGCTTCTTTTTTTTCTTGTCGCTGGTTCGACATAATATTTTATTGCCGTCAAAACTGCGTTGGTTCCACGTCATCGTCGGTGACAGCGCAGAGGTTCTATTGCTGCATGTTTTATTTATTTATTTATTAAAACTTTATGCACAAGAATAAAAAAACACTGTACAAAGGCGGACTTAATGCCTTGGGCATTTTCTACCAGTCTACCTTAGGGTGATGCAGAGAGAAAACATAGTAGGTGCAGCAAAACAAATGGTAATGTAATATTTACAAATAAAATATAACAATGAATACATAAATAATATACCAATAAATACATAAATACATATACTACTAACAACAATTTAATTATGAGATGAATCTGCCAGCTTCTCGAGTAAGTGTTCGCGAGCTTTAACTTTAAATGTGAACCGACTGTTGGCCAACCTGACGTTCAGAGGGAGCGCATTCCAAAGGAAGACAGCCTGGACAAAGAAGGAAGATTTGAGAAAACCAGAGCGGTGAGAAGGACAACGTAGAAGACGATTATTGGAAGAACGAAGATTCTTACTGTGCGCAGAGCATAAATATTGAAAATGAGTAGTCACATAAGAAGGAGAAGTAGGCTTATTAAGAAACGAAAATAGGGTACTCAAAGCTCTCAACGCTCTGCGCTGTCGGATGGGCAACCATTTTAAAAGTGACCGATGTGCGGAGACATGGTCATACTTACGAAGATTAAAAACGAATCGAATGCAGTTATTAAGAAGTCGGTCAAGTTTATTGAGGAGATCTGCATTCAGGTCGTAGTAGCACACATCACCGTAGTCAATTATGGGGAAGATTAGGGACTGTACAAGCATTACCTTGATGTGTGATGGTAGAATATTTTTTAGCCGATAGAGCGACCGCAACGTTCCAGTGACTCTCTTGCTCACCATCGCGACCTGCTTACGCCAGTCAAGGCAAGTGTCAACATACAAACCCAGATCCTTGACGTCAGAGCTAAACGGAATGACTGTTCCGTCAAAGGCAACCGGTGGCACCGTTAAGCCATTCAGCCTTCTCAGGCTATGGGGACTCCCTACAATAATAGCCTGGCACTTTGTTGGGTTAACCGCCACCCCGAAACGATCAGACCAGCTTTTGACAAAACCTAAATCCCGGTTTACCTTCTCGATCGCATCGGACAAGCTGTCAACACTTGCCTGACAGTAGAGCTGTAAGTCGTCAGCGTAAAGATGATACACACACTGAAGCTGGGTAGTTATGAGATCTATAAAAATAGAGAACAAAAGTGGAGATAAAATACCGCCTTGAGGGACGCCAGCATCAAGATCACACCAGCTGGAGTTAGAGTCACCAACAAGAACTGACTGCTGACGTCCCTGAAGATAGGAAGAAAACCATTCCAATACGTCCGGAGAGACCATGAGATAGGAGAGGATGGATAAAAGGACTTCGTGACTGACGGTATTAAAAGCATTGGAAAAATCGATTAACACCAAAACCGAAACTTTAGTGTCTTCCATTCCCCGCCTTATATCGTCAGTCTCTTTAAGAAGGGCTGATACGGTACTGTGGCCGGGCCTGAACCCGGATTGCAATGGGCTGATAAGGGAGTTG
The DNA here is from genome assembly GCA_949152445.1 of Cerastis rubricosa. Taxonomy (NCBI): domain Eukaryota; kingdom Metazoa; phylum Arthropoda; class Insecta; order Lepidoptera; family Noctuidae; genus Cerastis; species Cerastis rubricosa. Next base: position 7,382,958 of record OX424535.1, on the reverse strand, counting down.
TGGTGGATGAAGTGGGAAAATTGCTTGTGAAAACAGGCCTCAAGTACTTTAGATAAAAAGGGAAGGATGGAAATAGGTCGAAAGTGGCTGAGAAGAGTGGGGTTAGGAATTTTAGGGAGTGGGCGAACATGGGCTTTCCGCCATAAAGAAGGGAAAACACCAGAGTAAAGGGAGAAGTTAACGACATGGGATATTGCAGGAAGGAGCTGATCAAGAGCCGTCACAATCATGTGACGACTGATGTTATCACAGCCCACGGCTTTGGACTTAATGGACAGGATTATCTTCTTGATCTCTCCGGGATCGACTGGGGTGAAGACAAATGGAGAAATATTGGGTCGCGTCAGACCAGCAAGATATTTAATGGTTTGACATTTTTAAGACTATCAAGAGTAGGGACAGTGGAGAAATGGCGATTTAGATCGTCCAAACCAAATGCCTTAGGAAGGTCTGAATGCCGCGATCTGCCGATACCTAGAGTTCCAAGGAATTTCCAAATATCAGCAGGAGAAGCAGAAGTGATAGTATCAAGAATGTGGCGGCGTTTAGCGTTGCGTATCATCTGATTACAACGATTGCGAGCAGTTTTGAAAAGGGTCCAATTGTCTTCGGACGGATCCTTTTTAAATTTCCGGAACGCGTGATCCCTACGTCGCATTGCCATCCGAACTCCATTATTCATCCATGGCGCAGGTGGACGCTTCAGCTTGACTTTCCTGACAGGAGCGTGGGTGTCATACAAATTGCCTACAACCGAATTCAGATAATTTACTTTTGCATCAACTGATGTGGCTTCCTCCAGGGGCGTCCAGTCAATATTCGAAGCATCCTCAATAAGTTTTCCTGTATTTATCCGCGCAAAGGCACGCCTGTACTGAAACGTAGGTTTGGGTTTAGGAGGTTTGAGGACATAAGACAGGAAAATAAGGTCGTGATGGGAAAAGCCAGGAGCGACATGTTGACCATGTGAGGAGACTAGGGAAGGATTAGATGTGAGAATCAAGTCGAGCCAAGTATCATCCCCGACAGTGTTATGATGCGTTGGTTGGAGAGGCAACACATGCAGACTAGCTGACTCGACCAGATGTAGGAGTTTACGGGTTCGAGGGGAGTTGTGGGCAAGGAGATTGGTGTTGAAATCCCCCATGACGATGTGATGTGCATACTCCGAACCTAATGATTCTAGGACCGATTCGAATTCGATGAAGTAATCAAGGGACGGGGGACAATACACAACTCCAAGAACAGTTTTAGCTCCTTTGATACAAACTTCTAAAAAAAGAAATTCAGCCAAATTATTAGAGGAAGAAGTAGCGAGAATTTTAAAAGAAAAATCAGCGCGAAGGTAAATTGCAACACCACCCCCTCTCTTACCGATTCGATCGTTCCGTAGAAGAACGAATCCTGGGAGAAAGTAAGTGGTTGATGAAAGCTCAGGTTTAAGCCATGTCTCTGAAATCAAGACGGCATGGACGTTATTGTTCGTAAATGTATCGTAAAGCTCGTTGTAGTGGCTGGGTATGCTCTGGGCATTGATGTGACAAATATTAAACAGTCGGTTAACACCTTGGTCAAAGCTTTGACGTAAAATATCACCAAGGGTGTCTGTAACGGAACAAAAACTATCATCAGAAGTGGCATAGATAAGAGGTGGAGCATAGCTTGTGACCCACATTGACCTGCCACTGAAGAGAAGTGATCAGACAACTTCATTCTTCTGCCGCAAGAAACCACAGTTATTATATTATTTCGTTATCCACACTGGGGCCGCAAGTTGTATGACGGCTTACAGCCCACTCCTGTTTTTTGCACAGAAGAGACCAGTTTCCGAACAGTGGGAAAGTAATAGGCTGATTATACACTGACACCGAGTGCGATTACGGTGCTCCTTACCAAATCATGCTCTAGGGCAGTGGTTCCTAACCTTTTCGGTCTTGTCACCCCTATGATTTAACTAGAGAATCTGATTTAGCCCTCCCGCCCTCCCTCATGTTACCAATGGACATGTCTCCTTGCAGTGAGATATTCAAACTATTAATTTCAGCCAAAAAATGGCGCGGGTGGCTTGCATCGTACTCATACAATACGTAAACCGTACGTAAGTACTTTTCGCGCAATATAACAGAAACTCGGCTCTGACTTGTCATTTGATTACACAGTTAGGGCATGAAATGCACTGGCGAGCTAGATTTGGTCTAACCTTTGTTATAGTATATTACCACTTATTACCCCCGCAGAATACCAGTTTAACCCCCGCAGGGGTAATTACCCCCAGGTTAGGAACCGTGGCTCTAGGGTAAACTTGCTTAATTCGTACTTACGCCAAATTCGTACTCCACTTAAAACTCGGCTTCGGTAACAGCTATCAGCGCCTCTAGTGTCAAAAAATTGACGCAACAGTCGGCCATTTTACCACCAGACAGATGGCACCTGATCCTGCAACCTACGACTCACAGGTCAACAGCTAAACCGTCGGGCTATTTACTTCGGTGTGTATCTTTGCGATTTTATCTGACGTGTTATCATACTCGTAACTGTTGTCAATTTTATTTGGAGGCAAATTTAAAATTTATTTGGCTCTTGCTCCTATTTCGTACTTCGACTTAAGTTCTTAAAACGTACTGGTACGATTTAGTTATAAATGCGATGATTGCCGAGAATTGGCGAAGACCATCCGTCGAATTTGTTAAGAATTACTACTTGATTTAACATTGTTGATTCTGATGCTGATTCTCAATACTGTATACCAATGAATAGATCTCAAAGTACGAATTAAGGATAGCAGTACGATTTGGGATGAATGATCTTAAATCGATAAAAACAAAAAACAAGAAACTTTTTTAGTTTTTTTTAAATTGTTTTTTTTTAGAGATTTATAAGGTTTATGTTAAATTTGATTATAGAAACAATAAAGCATTTAGCAAACAAAAATTACTTTTGATTAAAACTAATTTATCTTTCCTAATTTCTTAAATATGAAGGTTTTCTCATAAGGGGTACGAATTAGGCAAGTTTACCCTATATGTTGGAGTCCCCCAATAAGTGAAATACCTGCACTTCTGGGGAACTCAACTCAATTGAAAGATATTTTTTTCCCAGCAATTCGTAAAGAGAAGAAGAATTATGCACCTTGTCTATCTCGAGCTGATATCTTCGGATTAGTAGAACAATAAGATGATTTTGCCCTTTTTTAAATAATGTAATTATTGTGAACTTCAGCCACAGCCAATGTCATTTTTGTTAAGGTCTGTAGTGTAGAACACTGGGAACAATAAAATGCCATTCGTTATTTGTCTACTTGCTGCAGCTGTCACTAATTCACAATGATAATTGAGTTTAATTACCTACCTGATAACGTAACGAGATAGGTAGGCTACGCATGTCTCACTTTTTATGACATCTTCATAATACGAGACGGTATTGTCTAGCTAGAGTAACCATTAGGAGTCATTAAATATAGCATACGTGGGTATGGCCTTTTTTTTGTGGATAATTCATCATGGAAACCCGGGGCGAGCAAGGGTTATGTTGGATTCCAACCGACTAAAACCCACTGTTTCTACTAGTATCATTAGATGGGCGTTTTTTTTGTGTGTATGTCATCCCGAAGTTCAACCTAAGAGGTTGTCGTCGGCTTAACCGGACTATCCTGTGGGTGCCTTGAGTGTAAGTCCTCCAGCCAGGGCATAAATAAACTTACAGACTAAGCGACTACACGCTAAGAGCACCTCCTGTGGGGTACGAGCCTCGGCTTAGGGCGTCGCTGGGGGAGGACTGGCCGGATCTGAATGATATCATTTGTGGTGGGGGCCCGAGAGATCGGTACAAGTACCTACATAAATTCTCGCGCACCCCCAACTGACGTTGGTAAAGCCTACCCAACATCCCTGCACACTTCTATCTCACACTTATATCGATTTGTGGGGTACTTGTTGTGATTTTATACAGAAATTACACGTATTTAGTACATGCGGCGACCAATCAAGCTATACAAAACCAGTTTATGCGGATCTCTCATTGTATTGGAAATCTATGCAAAGCGAGGTCATGTTTTACTGGAAATGTATGGCTTGATGTCGTCGTGTGTACTTAGTCTAATTAAAATTTCAACGCGCCTTATGCTACAGAACATCTTACAACTCTTTCACGTCTACGTTTCCTTTAGATTAAGCTTGAACTAAGAATAAACTCTTCCTCGAAGAACGTTTAAACTCGAAGAAAGTTCAAACTCGAAGAAACTTGTGTACAAAATCGAATTACTTACGCCTCACTTTGAACCGAGTTTAAAGTATAAGCCGCTCCATACATTGTCTTTCCTATGTTATTCTTTGCGGCTCCCGCGGTATATCCCCGGGTATAGGGAATAGAACGTTTAGATAGGGTTGTCAAGAATTAGAACAGATAGAAGTTCTCTTGTATTTTAATTTCAGTTGATGTTAAGGATCATCAGCAATGAATTAGATACTTAACTGTTACTCAAGTAGCCACTACATAAATGAAACACTGCAAAAATAGCTTCAGTTTATTTTTTTCGGACGAGACTGTAACTGTCTAAGTAAATATTCTGACAAATAAAATTGTTAACTTATTGAGTAGAACGTATGTAAATTGCCTGTCTATTTTTTCAAGGCAAAAGATTCTCCACATCACATTGATCACAATAATCCGGCAACATGGTTAGCAAGAAACCAATTTCTTGTAAATTAATGAAATCACCTCAAGAATTACCTCGAATTTCGTTTCCATATACGTAAAGTCCTTTCTCTGCAACAACAATGAGACAAGAGACAACCCTTATTGGAACGTCTCAATCTGATATTGAAATATGGCTTCGCCTTGAACATAAAATGCATTTAAATGCAATATAAATGGAAGCCTGTCGTCTCCATAGCATGGTGTAATCATATTGTATTATTTTTATTGTATGGATATAAGATGCATGTAGGTACAGTTTTGCTGTCTCGTGGGTCTTAGTTGACGCACGTGCATGAAGACTAGGGTAAAGCGTTATTGAGTATTTCCTTAAGACCGTTTACGTGTTACGACATTTCATACAAACTTTCAAGTCCTTTTTTTTCCGAACCGATTTTAATGAAACTTCATACGCATAAACAGGATACATAGGTCTAAAAAGTTACTAAAAACACCTACGAAAAATAGTGTTACAGCTAAATTAGACTGATTATAAATTATCTATGGAAACAGAAATTTCCAAGTATATTTTTTTTTAATACATTTCAAAAATGATTTGGATAGATTTTAGTCAGTACAAGTCTGACACTACCTTCCGCTCCGCCCAGAGCAGGAGGGGGTCATTTGATGATTTCCCATCCGTAAAAAAAGCCGAATAACGTAATATTAAAAGCACCTGGAAAACTCCATTCATCGCTCACAGTCAGGTAGTGGCGTTTTGCTACAGGTGTCCTAAATTTGGAATCACGAGCCCATTGTGAAAGGCGCCGGTGAATATTTTCCCCCGAATGGCGCCCGGATTACGAAACTACAGTGGGATTAAGTAATAACTTGACCATAAAATGGTCAAATTATTATTATTAAATGGGTGGTTTGTTAATTTTTTTTTTGAATGTTCTAAGTCTCCAGGCTGTTCGTCTCAGTTTTTCATAATTACTAGGAGATATTACTATCTACTATTCGTTCGGGCTTTAAAAGAGGCTGTGATGTTTCAGTATGTTTTTTGGCTTATTCCCAGGCGCTCCAAAATTCGGCTCCAAAACAACGGGTGGAAAACATTTAATGGGTATCTACGCTACGTCCCAACTGGTAACTTTTATTGACGTTACTGCTATTTTTGTCTGTCTCTGGCACACTAAGGTTTGTTACGAGAGAACTCAATTTACAACAGAAAGTACTATAGAGCAGAATCATGAAGACGATGTCGGTGCCGCTAAAATCATCTTTTTAGTGAATACTCTTCAAAAAGTACTAGGCTTGTATGAATTCAATGTGACATACATTCTAACAGTTCCGTCTGCACACACAAAATCTAGGTAGGACCTACTTATTGTCAAAGTACTAGTCTTGCTGAAATTTTAATGTTTTTTTTTTTATTTCATAGCTAGGAGTTTTGATTTTCTGTACCTACCACCATGTTTGGGTATAAACGTAAGTTAAAATTATATAAGAATTAACAGATATTAATTGTCGTACTCGTATTTGTTTTGGAGTTCACCTGAGTCGTAACTGTACTTGCCAAACAAAAAGTTTACCAAACGGGAATGAATGCACGCATACTCAAAAATTTACGAAGCGCGACTTGATGTATGAAAGTCAAAATAGTTACGAGACGGCACTTTTGTAATGGTATTTTGTTTAGTTGGCGAAATGTAAAAGAACCAGACGGGACGTAGCCGATTTTATGTATTGCTGTTTTGTTTTATTGGAGCGCGTGGTAATAAGACGTTTTTTGGCTGTCAGGGATCTCCAGTGACAAAAAAAATCCTTCCAAAAGTTTTCTCAAAGGTGTTCATAGAGAAATAAACATCATTACAGTTTATTTGCGTCGTTGGTTCAGTAGTCGCAGACGCAACTGCTGAAAAAAAGGTCCTGGTCTCAATTCCCGGTTCGGGCAAAGCGTTATTGGATTTTTCCATCAGGATTTTTTCAGTAGCAGCCACGGTTTCCGGACTTGTGCCCCGCTGGCGGCAATAGGCTCTACAACATAGGACTAAAACATAACGGGAGAAATGTGGGTGTACTGTTAGGTACCCACAACACTGCCTAACCATTCGGGCATTACAGACGTGATGTTATGTCATGGTTTTAAAAAGTGAACCGCTTAGTAATCATAATAGCTATTTATGCAACTGTTACGTTATGGACGGTCTTTTAATACGAGTGCCATTTTTCGGTACAAGCGTAGCGCGTACCGAAATAGGTGGGCACGAGTTATTAAAAGACCAATAACGTATAGTTGCATACAAGATTTTTATCTACGAAGGAAGGAATAAAACACAGATTTAGACAAATAAGTATTTTTATCTACTTCGGTTTCATAATATTTCTCATATACATGTCTTGATTTTGGTAGTCAATTATTAGTAGCCGCAACTGCTCTATTTGTTATATCTGGTGGAGTATTTTCAATATCACTTGATGTTGAAGACATTTTTAATAAAATGTCGAAAAAAAATTCACTCAGAATTTTTTTCCCGCGTCCACTCTTTTTTAATTTTGTTTATTTAGTTTTTAATAAGTATAAGGCAAAGATCTTGTAGCCGCAACAGCCAAATAGTATACGATACTTTTGTTCTAAACTTGTTCCATTTTTAAAAACATCATTGGCTGGCAGTACCTATAATATTACTTCGAAATCGAGACAATTAAACTAAATAAATACCTACCTAGATATTGTAAATGTCTAGGTAGATGATGAATATCCAGTATCTCCTCCACATCTTTCAGAGAACCTAGTGTTCTTAGAGGTTCTACAGTAAAACTTATTGCGGAAAAAATATGAACCGTATGTGTGCTCTTTACCATTATAAATTTATAACGGTGTTACCCGTAATAAGGTTTGATGCACGCCAAAATTTTACAGGCCATAAACATGAATACATTTTTATTCGCATCATAAAAGTGATTCAGTAGCCATAAAGGGACTTTTTGCGGTTCAAAAAGTTTATATGGTTCTTCAAGAAACCGTATTCTTGCGTAAACGTTCATGTTTTTTTTTTAAAAACAATGTTAACCTGTTTCTTGTGCCAATGATCACAGTAAAAAAACGTCCGTCACTTAGGGGATATGTCTTCATTGCAGACCATATGCTGCTGACCGACTCTCATTTTTTTCAGGCAACAAAGACAGAAACGTATTACACCTATTTCTTCGTTGGTTTGGTTGGCTTCTTTTGAGAAATTCCTAATTTTAAAACCCAATAACTTTTTACCCAAACCAGGAAGCGAACCGAAGACCTCCTGCTAGCATTGGTAGGTACTAGACTAAATTCCGATCACGTTTCATCTGTAACTGAATCGCAGAAGTTAATCAAACTTAAACTTGATCAACGTGGTAACTTCAATACTTTTGATATTAGCTGCACTCAATTTTATTTGCGGGAAACTTTGTCTCTCTCGCTTTACACTTCGACCACAACCTCAGACGATACAACTCGCGACGTGTCTTGGCTCATTTGTTTCCTTGTGGCATGCTTCAAACAACCATTCTGGTTTTATATAAATGTATATATTTATTTATGTATTATATTTATCTTATACATTTATATGTACTTATATGAAGCAGATAATTTAACTTTTGTTATTTAAAATGTTTGTGTAGTACACCGCTTACTACCCCCTTTTTAATTTTAATTCCTTAATGTCCATCCAACGGTTGTCTGGAAGATATTGCTATCAGCGATAAGACCGCCGTTGTAACCATAAAATTAACAGTTTTGTAAGCCCGTTATGTTTCATTTTTGGTGTACAATAAAGTTTTATTCTATTCTATTCATTTATTATTTTTCATGCGCGTAGCTTGATTTTGTAGTTCGTGGCCAAGACGTAATTCTTTTCATATTTGCAATATCTGTAGTCAATGGGGCCAGTTGAAAGCTAAGTGTAGATGGCGCGACTAATGCTAGTTCTCAGTCTAACCAATGAGGTCAAGCTGATTAAAAAATTAAAATATTTTTTTAAAAACCCCCGACACAAAAAGCTCTAAAACACAAAAAAATAATTAATCAAAGCTTTTCTTCTTTAATTTTTTTAGACTCTCCTGGGCAAAGATCTCCCAAATTCCTTCCACTTTTTTCGGTGTTGCGCCTCTTCTCGCAAATTAACGACAACAGGGAAAACTAAAACTTACAAAAATCCTGAGCCTTTAGGGGGAGGGGGGGTGTCCCTCCTGGAGATGCCTATGGTGACATATAACAAGATTTCAAATTACGAATCGATCAGACCTGTGGAAGTTGTTTATATCCCTTCATCAACTAGATAAGATGTGATAATCTTCAAACGACTAAACAGATTTTTTACTAACTTTATCAAAATCGGTTCATCCATTCAGGAGCTATGATGCCACATACAGACACTTAGATACACACGTCAGACTTGTAACACCCCTCTTTTTTGGTCGGAGGTAAAAATAGCATTCCCAGATTTTCAACCAATGACGATGCTTGGCGCCAGCTATGCTAGCGCCTTTATTAACACAGTTGCTATACCCATTGGATTTGTGGAAAGCTACCATGTTGATCTGTCGATCGGGATGACTCGGATAACATAGAAGCTGGATAAATCTACAGTTTAATTGACTTGCCTGCCTCGGTGGTCGAGTAATTGCCATCGCGATTTCTAAGCACGAGGTACTGGGTTCGATTCCCAGGTCGTGAAAAGTGTTATTGGGTTTTTTACATCAGTAATCTCTCAGTAGCAGCCACGGAGTCTGGATTTGTGCCCTATTGATGGCAATAGGCTCGCCTCCTATTACATGGTACTTCAAATATGACAGTAGAAATGTGAATGTATTAATCTACTCTCTGTCTAATCGTTCTGGTATTACAGTCGTGATGTTATGTTAAAACTGTTATAGAAATTATTGTGTGTTGAAAAATGTTTGTATTCATTTAATTTAAATTTCATTTTGTGTACAACTTAGTTATAATAGTATCGTGTGGTGTATCTCTGGTTATTTGATTTCATACTAACATTATTTTTAAGTGTACTTACTTACTAACTAAATTATGGATCGTTGTGTCTGAAACAAATAAATAAATTAAAAAAAAAGTATACTTCATTTAATAAATTTTCGTTTGATAAATTTATAACAAAACTGAGCAGTTGAATTTCAAAGAGAAAAGTAGTGAGTAGTCTCAATTTCTTGGCAGTGAAGGATCGCTTTGAATTCCATAGCTGAAGGGAGGTTTTATTCGTTGTCAAATTAAAGAAAGGTACAGTCAAGACACTTATACCTTTGTCAGTTTTCTAATTCAGGTATCAAGTCAGTTTTCATTATTTTCTTTATCAAGTCAGGTAGCTTCATACTTTTCGAATCTACGGCACTATTGAAGAAAAATTATAATTATAATTTTGAATCAAAATGGCACTCACTTTGACTAATGTATCTACCGTTACTCAAAAGTGACATCTAACCGAAAACTTTACGGTTTTTTTTTTACATAAAACTTTTTTTGTAACTGTCGGATTCTCATTTTTAATTCGATCTTGCAAAAGATGTATAATTATTTAATTAATCCCATTCTGTGACACACAGTAGAACAGAAACACCGAGTTGGTAAATCGAATTATATCGTGCAATGAGCTAACAAAAATTACTTTTTTAATAACTATAAGGTGACGAAGGAGATATTTTTTTTTTCTGTATTTATACAATACAATACAATACAGTCTACATGCAAAACCTTAAATTTACGCTTAACACCTAAAATTAACTAACATATAAAATTGTAAAATAGGAAGAAAGAAAAAGTATTTATTTGGCACAAGCGACAAGTAAACACAACACAAAAAAATAACATAAAAATATTCAGAAATAGAAAAAAATAAGATATAATAAAAATACCTACTTGACTGTACATACTACCTATTCAGGCAAAAGTTTGTGAGTTTATTGACCTCAACGCAGCTTGAATTCTTCCTCTATCACTACAATACAATTTTCTTATTAACGACTACTACGCACAGAGTAAAAAACATTGTGACATGTTGTCGTACGTAACTAGTTTATCAGCCCGTTCACATACATTCTGATTGAATGTACTACCTAATGACCCAAGGAACCTAACCTTATCTATAGTAATTATATGTCTGACAGTCCATTGCTAATCTCAACGGGACTTACACGCGTTTCTGCGTCAATAGTATTATCAGTACATGAGTACAAGTTTGTTTTTTAATTATGTTTCTTTTTTATTTGTCTATGATTGTTAAGTGAGCAAGTGAATTCGGCAAATGTGATCGAAAGGAGGTGTGATGTGTTCAGTGATAGTATAGTGTGATAGTTTTTTTTATGCAAAATGAAATGGTGTTGTGGTTCAACTTTTAGGAAACATGTGAATGGTTTAGACTCTGAATTTGGTAACATTTTTTATTATGTACTTTAGTTACTTTGCTTCTTTTAAAACGATGTAGGTTTGCTTAGATATTAGTTATATTACTCAAGTAAATACACACATTATACGGAAGTAAATTGACTTGTTTTCAACATAAAGCATCGTGCATTCTTACTACGACTATGTTCTTGTGTACTGACGTTTTTAAAATTATGTTGTTAGTCATTATGTAAATATTCAATCATCTTCTGAATAAAATTCTCATTTAAATGATAACTTAGTGCTACTGTTAATGAGCTTGAGAAGCTTGAGAATAACTAGTAGTAAAAGTAATACCTAATTCCCACACGACTCTTTATTACATATTGGCAGAAACAGAGAAAAATTGTGTGGGCAAAAAAAGTTCGAAATATTTGATGGTTAAATCCAAACCGAACTTTAAAGGTGGGTTTCACGGTTGTTTTTCCACAAACACATGCCATATTTGTTTACATGTTCGGAAACTGAATCACGAACGCAGTATACATAATTCATAGGTAAGTATGTGTAGGTATGACAGGGTTGTGAGCTCAACAATATACGACCTGTTGAGCGTCCAAGACCCAAAGATGACAGTATCACTTTTGTAATCCTCTCCCTTAGCCGATGAAACGATTACGGTTCCAGTAGGTATTACGTGGATACTCTGCAGTTTCATTCAGACGTTATGATGACCTTGTATAACCTTTTGTCAATGTATTTATATTGCAGTATGGTAATATTAGGTAGGTAGTGAAGTAATAAACTCGCTCCCTATTACGTGGGACTTAATTATAACTTTCAGAATGTTGATGTAATTTGTACTCGATAGGTACATCATCAGCCTATAATGTTCCCACTGCTGAGACACAGGCCTCCTCTCTATGAGAGAGTGGCTGTAATCCACCACGCGGGCTCTGTGCGGGTTGGTAGATGTCACATGTCTTCGAATTTTTAGTTCTAGGACATGTCGGTTACCTCACCATGTTTTCCTTCACTGTTTTGAGAGCAGCAGTGGTGAAATAAATTACACAAAGTAATGCGCCTGCGTTTGTTTGAAATGGCCTCTAAATAATTAAGTATAATTAAGTTTATAAATTAGAATACACACAGCGATACAAAAAGGTATACATTTCCAGTATAACATGGCTTCGCTTTGTATAGATTTCTGGTACAATGAGAGATCCTAAACTGGTTTTGTAGAGCTTGATTGGTCGTCGTACTTGTTCATAGCATATCATATGATATCAACGATAAAATCCCTTTCAAAGCTTTATGGCGGTTCACCCCAGTGTCTCTACTCACCCCGTTCTACCCAGTAACATGATACTTGACTTTTTAGGGTTCCATACCCAAAGGGTCAAACGGGGCCCTATTACTGAGACTTCGCTGTCCGTCCGTACGTCCGTCTGTCACCAGGCTATATCTCATGAACCGTGACAGTTAACCAGTTGAAATTTCTACAGATTATGTATATCTACTGACGCGTTATCAACAAATAATAAAAACAGTAAAAACAATATTTAAGGAGGGCTCCCATCGAAAAAAGTGTTTTTTTTTGTTTTTATAAATAATGGTACGGAACCCTTCGTGCGCGAGTCTGACTCGCACTTGGCCGGTTTTTTTTAAATTGATATGTTAGTAATTGTAACTAGATAGAGGCATCATTTTGAGCAAGACGTGTCTAAATTGATTTTACAATTTGAAACTGAAAAATTCTTTCAGTGTTAGATAGCCCATTTATCGAGAAAGGATGTATCATCACGATACGACTAATAGAAGCGGAGCAGCAATGAAAAATGTTGCGAAAACGGGGAAAATGTGACGCAGACGAAATTGCGCGGGTCAGCTAGTGTTTTAACATGTTGAAATGTTTTTCTTAACAGCGAATAACTTTAAAAAATAAAATTGACAACAAACTCTGCAAGATATTACAAGAACCACCAAGTTTTATAGAAAACCTTTCTAATATTAAAATACTTAAAAAGTGTAAGTTAAGGATTTGCTTCAACTTGCAAGCTTTAAGAATGCCTTTTAAATTAAAAACTACAAGACTGCTTATATTAAGATCTAAGCTAATATTTGCACCTTAAGTTACTAACTTAACTTTCAAGGGAGTGCTGAGAATATTCAAGCTAGGCTTTTAACTTAACAGTGTCCACTGGGCACTACTGCAAGTTTTCACTAAAACCGCTCTATTAGATTTTGAACGCTCAGCTCAATACCTAGAGCTGAAAGTCTGCAGGTGCAGCTTAGTTTTAGTGAAAATGGGTGACAAAGTTAATAAATAAAACTGAACGCAACTAAGTTCGCGCGTTCAAACAAGGTCGGGAAGCAAGCTTTACTAACTCGAGTTAGTAGTGTGAATAATGGCAGGATTAACTCGTTAGCTGGTCCCCACAGTTTTATTTATTTTTACCGTGTTTTACAAGGCTCATAAAGTATGGTGTTAAGTCGTGTTTGGGTATGAGCAGTTGATATATGGGACGAAGTTAGTGGGGAAAGTCAACTGAGTGATATATTATGCGTTTACTTAAAGCTCGTGGTAGTTCGAGGCTAATTAATAACAGCCGCACGGCTGCATCTTTAGGTTCAGCTTCGCTTATAGGTTGGTCTGTGGATGGGTAACCCATTACATAACTTGTTTCCTCCGTGCCTCAGAAAGCAAAGCAAGGCAAGCGTGTGTTAATTGGTCCCAGCTGTCATTTGCAGATTTTTGACAGTCATCAGGTAGTCAGTGGCCCGAAAGTCTGACAACCAGTCTTACCGAGGGGTATCGTATTACACAGTACTAACTGGGTTGTGGTGGCCAGATAGGCAGTCGCTCCATCTAAAATACTGGTATCCAGCTGTATCCGTATCAGTCCACACTGACTCTGGTTTCAAAACGTTTTTACTAAAGTACGTGTTAGTCCAATGTACCTATAGTTTGAAACAAAGTACTCGAATCAAGGTCCTGAAAGAATTACGAAATCAAGAAACTTAATATTATTTGGTGTGTTTAGACACATGATAATTTAAATCCTAATTAAACATTGATAAGAGATATGAGAACAGATCTCAAATGACGAAAATAAGAACGAATCAAAATGATGTAATTAGTGGGATTCCCCATATTTAATGAATTTACCTTAATTAAGACTTTTTATCGTCAAAAGGAACTGAAAGTTTCTAAGAATAACAGATTGTAAAGTAGGTAGTATCTAGGTGTCAAGATCAACACAAAATATTATTATAAACAATAAAATATAGCAGAGCAGTACCTTTGTGCTCTTGTATCTTAATGGATTGTCCTGTTAAGTGTTTTGTGTGTACAAAAAAAAAGATAAAGCTAAAATTAAAACAAATTGAGAAATGAGAACGTTTATGTCTAAGAAGGTGTAGTAACAAAAATTGGAAAGAGTATGCTTGGATGGTTTGGTCATGTGGAGAGAATGAGTGAAATGATGAGCCATTAACAGAACGTATTTACAAGGCAGTTGTGAGTGGCAACGCCGGGAGGTGACGCTCTAGAAGGACATACACTGACGTTATTGGTGAGGTTCTTCAGAAAAGTCAGATACGTAGTACTCGCAACCGGCGTGCGTTTAGTATGACCAACTCACGTAGCATGACCGCCCGTAGAAACGGGCTATGTCGACGGAAGAATCAACAAACAGACACATTGTCATTGCCTATCTGTCATTATGTCGATTCTTCCGTAGACAAAACTCGTTTCTGGTGTGGTCATGCTACGGGTGCTGATGTATGATCGTGGACGAGGCAAAAGGAGCATGTAATCTATGGTTTCTGGCTTTCTGCCCATGGGAAAATACATAAATATAAAGTCAGGCCGAGTTTATGTTTATGTATGTAATTAAAACAATATGACGTAAGTACGCACCAGCATCTTTTATCTGTCTGTTGATCTGTGCAGTTGATAACAAGCTCTAGATCTGCTGATCAGCTTTATAGAAATCTCCTTTTCTATTTCATTACTTAAGTTTTGTTTCCAAATCCAATTAAATCACCGAAAACATATAATAACGTCCAGCGTCAGCGTCAGCGCCAACTTGCCATGACACACGTTCAGGTCAGTCGGACAGAAGATGTTCGATAGGCAGCCGGAACCATTTGCTTCACGTGTTTTCTTAGGCACGGAGGATTCTTAGTATGTAAAAGACAGTCACTGATCCATGGTCAGACCTCGGCATCATCATCATCATTATTTCAGCCCAAAATAGTCCACTGCTGGACATAGGCCTCCCCCAAGTGTCGCCACATTGACATTTTGGGGGGTTTTGCTATAATCGCCACGATTGGCAGGCGGGTTGGCGATCGCAATACGGTTGTTACAAAAGCACAGAGAACGCTGCTGCCCATTCTCTGGCAAGTCCCTTAGTCACCTCTTACAACACCCACGGAAACATATGGGATGGTGCTATTCTTTACGTCCTACACCATACAGACTTAGGCCTGTGCTGCTTAACCTTGGAACCCCTCTTAACCGAGAGGCCACGTTGTCTAAAAATTTCCGTTAGTTCATTCTAATTTTAAGCAGGTGCGTAATTTTGTCGTGCGGCACACCTATTAGGACCTTCGCTAGAATTAACCCGTTAAGTGTGATAACTGATAACTATGATTTTTTAACTGAGAGACTACAAAAAGATATGAACTAGGTATGTTACTGAAATTTATTTTCATAGAGAGCAGTGGTGGACCAGTGGTGGTAGCCACAACTTACGAACAGTAAGCCGTGGTTTCGAACCCAGGCAGGCGCATTATGGTTTCACTTGTTCCATTTTTATACTACATAAGTTATTTATTTACGCCCAAAGATGAGTTAAAATTAGTGTTGAAATATGAAAGTTTCGACGCTCATAACTTCCAAACCAATTTTTTTTTTTCAAATTCTGCTTCCATACAGGGCTAGATAATGACAAGACCACAGAGAAAGTAATGCGGCATTACTTTGTGTAATTTATTTAATCACCGCTGCCCTCAAAAACGGTGAAGGAAAACATCGTGAGGATATCGGCACTATGTTGGGGTCGGCTGCCAGTTTAACCGGATGCAGCTGAATACCAGTATTTTACATGGAGCGACTGCCTATCTAACCTGTGATGTCATACTTTCGGGCCACTAACCCATAACGACCGTCAAAGATAGCCGGGACCAACGGCTTAACATGCATTCCGAGGCACGGAGGCACGAGGCATTCGGTATGTAATGGGTGGTCACCCATCCACAGACCAACCTAGGCAAGACCAGCCTAACCTGATGATTTATCCGAACCCTTAATACTTATTAATCAGCCACGAGCTCCTCATCCTCTTTTCTTTACCACAAATACTTAACATTATTAGGTATATTACCTGCAACATTCCATGACTTCCTCAACACAATAACAATGTTTTGATAATCAATGTTGTGCCACTTTTGTTTACCTTTGAACATGCGGGTTTACTGCCGTATGTGGTCATAATGCAACCAAGTCACTAGCCAGCTGTCTGACTGCATTCTCGGTCACATCGACATTTGCGGTCAATTGAGGAAGTGGTCTCGACACTCTCTACTTATCGTAGAGAGTTCCTCAATTCGATGGACAATATAGCGGTGACAAGCAGTCTCTCACCGAAGGTGGGGTTCAATGTTCACCGCAAATTGGACCCCATCATCAATCATGAGAGCATCAGGAGAGCAGCGGTGGCTCAGTGGTGGCAGCCCCGACTTACATACAGTAAGCCGTGGGTTCGAACCCAGGCAGGCGCATTACTCTGTGTAGTTTATTTCTTCATCGCTGCTCTCAAAAACGGTGAAGGAAAACATCGTAAGGAAACCGGCATGTCCTAGAACTAAATATTCGAAGACATGTGACATCTACCAACCCGCACTGGGCTCGCGTGGTGGATTATAGCCCACTCCCTCTCATAGAGAGGAGGCCTGTGTCCCAGCAGTGGGAACATTATAGGCTGATGATGATGATCAATCATTGTAGGTTATAATTGCTTTTCTGGTCGCTTTCGCTACCTTCGTCGCAGTAAGTACCGCTAAATGAAGTCTTATCTTTTAAGACAGATAGTTTACCACTGTTTTTTTTATCCTTGTACCTGGGTGTACATTCCCTGATAAATCTTTGCTGTACGGATATGACTAAACAAAGAATTTAAATCAATAAAGCACTGTAACAAATCGATATCCTCGATAAAGCAAAGAATATCCAAGAAATTACCTACATTAAAAGTTATGCTGCAAAATTCGTACTTATTCACGAAAAAGTTAATTGCAGATTTTTACCGTAACATTATAAGCGCAAAACCTGCTTTAACTAACTGCAATTTGGTATTAAATTACCTTGCAAGTCAAGGTTTATATTAATCTTTTATGACCGGTACAGCAAAAAACATAGGTAACATTTACGAAATTACTAAACATAGTTTTCAACTTTAATCAATTTTGACTGACTACGTAATTATACTTGCAATTATAGATCTTTGATCAGCCTGAGGAAATATGGTCTTTTTGTAGTTACTTTATCTCTGCGAGTAGCAAACTAACAACAACCTTATAGTCATTATCTGCCTAGCCTTTTCCCAACAATGTTAAGGTCAGCTTCCAGTCTAATCGGACGCATAGCCAATTAGTACTGGGTCATACGATACCCCTTGGTAAGACTGGCTGTCGGACTTTCGGGCCACTTAACGTGCTTTCCGAGGCAGGGCGGAAACTCGGTATGTAAAGGGTGGTCACCCATCGACAGACCAACAATAATCAAAATATTTATATTTTACATAGGCCTACAGGGGCTTATAAAACGTCGACAAAAAGGAGCTCGGTTTGGGTTGGTCGTTTCCTGTGGAGAATAACCGGCAAGAAACTCCATGGTTACTCTTTTAAAATCATTTGGTTTTACAATATTTCTGTTACAGTGTTAGTACTAAAGTATGGGAGGACATCGTAGGCCCGACAATAAGTCGTTGCTTACTACAAAACGTAGAACGAGATAAAAAGTTAGCAAGGATTTAAGAATCTATAAGGCCTACAATCTCCATACATTTACAAACAATCGGTAAATAACCAACAACACAACAACCTAGGTAAGCATGGCTTAACCAGAAGATTGATCCGAGTGGTTGTAAGTATTTAACCACAATCTCCTCCTTATGATAATGAATATAAAGGTCAATAGGGGTTTGGCAAACGCGTCAGTGACAGAAACCAACAGCAACCATATTCTTTGACAGTGATGCAGATGTCACAGGTAAATTAGTCGTGGAAAGACTGTAGTAACCAATTAGTATCAGTTTCTGCAATATTCTAGATCTGTTAAAACCACTAAGTAGGTTTAACCAGTTGGTTGATTAAAATATTCTAAATATTCCAGTCTATTTGCGTGACTACCTTAGATTATCAAGTTCAGCCTACGTAATCGTTAATGGTTGCGTCAGTATACGAAAAGGACCTAGATAATCTACTTATTGTATTTTATCAGATTAAAAATCCAACATGAAATATTTCATTGATTGAACGTTGGTCCAGGAAAATCCTATAAAAAGTGCGTCACGTTTTTTTTTTAAGCTTGAATGACACTGCCAAGAGAGAGCTGCTGTTGATAAACATTTCTTTCAGTGCCTAAAAAACACAAAATGGCGCCAAAACATTAATGTAGCACCATTTTTTTAGAAGAAAATGTCACCGAACCGTTCTGCATTGTTTACCAAGTATAAGTAGTAGCTCTTTGTGTTTACCAGCCAGCCTTAAACAATTCGAATTCAAATAAAATTCGGCACCGCAGATTCCATTTTCAAAATCCTTGCAACCACAGACTAAAAAATCAGGCATTGCTTAGTAAATCCTCTTTGTTTTGTACACGTGGTTGTTAGTCGGTACACGGCATAGCATAAATCATTTCCTAAGTGGGAGCCGACTAGCGAGCGTGTGTGCAGATAATAGCGCAGTGATTAATTGAGCCCACCTGGCCACCAGTCGCTATTAAGCCTTATTTGAGACTGGATATACCTTTTGTATTGTTGTATTAGCTATCCGATAGCTGAACTATTATTACGCAAACCGTCTTAAATGCAGTATTGTGTGCGGTTGACACAAATCAAGCTACAAGAATCTGTCAAATTTATTTAATAGATTTTCAACCTTATCCTTAAATAATTAGGTTCAAGGTTGATTGGGAATGTTTGACAGTATCGGGTACCTTGATTTGCTGGCGTCTGTACCTTCCTAATGTAAACAGTATCAATATTTCTAAAAACAAGACTGGTGCAAGAATGAATGACCTATGAAAAAAATTACGTTTGTTTGTGTTGGGGATATTACATAATATGGAAAAATATATACTTTAACGCATTTCAGGCAGTTCATCATAAGATGTTCTACTTATCGTTTATTACATTAAACA
Source organism: Cerastis rubricosa (assembly GCA_949152445.1). Taxonomy (NCBI): domain Eukaryota; kingdom Metazoa; phylum Arthropoda; class Insecta; order Lepidoptera; family Noctuidae; genus Cerastis; species Cerastis rubricosa. The sequence continues at coordinate 7,363,519 of OX424535.1, read as the reverse complement.
AAAGGCTCCAGAAGAGTCTACGCGTCACAAAAATCGGACCAGCCATTCATTAATTTTCATCTCGACATCGTGTTTTTAATTAATTGAAATATTAATTACATAAACCTCATTACAAGAAATGTAGTTGCATTATACACAAGAATTTATCATATCAAAGAAAGTCTATAATAAACAGGAAATCCTTCTAAAACACCTAGATTGCTAAACTGTCTTGCTGTGTCCTTCAAACACTAAGTTTCTATCATAACATACAAAGTATTGACATAGTATACCACCTAGTTACAGTATAGAACACTACATACCTTTAGACATAGGTAGGTAACTACGACGAATGTCCTCGTGCACTTGATACTGCTGGCCGATAAGACACCACGGTGCACTGACGTCACATCTATGTACATAGATATTACGAGACATATTAAAAAATATAACACACTCACCGACACACTTATCTTTGCGCGTCATAGTGGCGCTGCTGGGTAAGGAAACACGTTTGACACCTGTCAAATCTAGTCCATTTTATTTTAGTTCTCTTCTTTGCCACCCGCATAAATAGGTGTGTTGGGGTTTATCAGATTGTACGTCATTTACTGTATTTGTTTTGCTGTTGAATTTAGAATTGCTTATTTGTTTCTTACGTGAGATGTACATTGTATAAACTATATTTTGTTTTGACATTGTAGCATTTTTCGTGTAGGTAATTACTCGGTACTTATATTTATTGTTTCGAGAGGTAAATATTTATTTAGTCCCTTCCTGAATCGTGCTTCGCTGATATTAGGAAGGTTACAAATGTTTTCATAAATAAAAAATTTCAAATGGTAGTAAAATTACGTTGATGGACTGTAAACGGTGAATAGATTTTTTTACTCTGTGGTTGAACTAAAATTGGAGTGTCAATAACTGATATTGACAAACTTATTAAATTACTAGAATATATTTTAACTGTTCATTTTAACAGTGTAGGCTCTTATTAGATTTTTTTTGGTGACAGTTCTGCAAGGATTTTCGGTTGGTTTACATTTTGTGAAATTCTTGAACCTATTTAAAAACAAGAAAGCGATGTTCAATAGAAAGTTTGCCGACTTGATCAATAGTAATGTCACCATCTGAGTACTTTCACTCAGTTATTTGCTGTTATCAACATTTAAATAAATAAAATTTATAATAATAATAAGTTAATTTGTATAACAATACATCACTATCACATCACACATGACTCAAAGATCAAACCCAACGCACATAACAAACCAGTTCTATTTTTCTAAGTCAACTCTCGTCATTAGCTCCGTATTGTTTTCCATATCGTAACAATCGTTCTCGTGATACAAGCATTAGGAGCTGACATTATCTGTACCTCGATAAGTGACAGCCTTGTGCTAATTTCGCTTATTATTACCTATTACGTCGGTACTGTGAGCGATTTGCATGTTTAATACGGTACCTAAGAGTTCGGAGTCCTTTTATAGGTTAGAATTAAAAAGTGTAGCAGCGCGCGTAGCATGACCGCCGTAGAAACGGGCTATGTCGACGGGAAAATAAACAAAACTGACACATTGTCATTGTCTATCTGTCATTATGTCTATTCTATTCTATTTTTAATTATGGCAAGCAGAGCCGATGTCGACTATTCTGCCAATGTCGAAAGTGACTTGGAAAAGCAAGTGTGTATACAGAAAGTGTTACAAGAGAAGAATTTAGAAAATAAAAAAAAACTTTGACGATACATTGGACTTAATGTAGATCTTGAGGGGTTAGTACTGGACTGAAACAAACAAAAAGTATATAATTAAATAAATAATATAGGTGATAAAACATTAAAATACAGGGTGTAACGGAAAGGGTATATACATACTAAAGGGTGTGCTACAGACCATCAAACTGAACATGTTTCTCCATCAGACAAAAATCGTAACAGCGAAAAAAAAACAGCTGCCCCATACATTTGGGGCGAATGGTATAAAAATTTTGTATGGGGCAGCAGAAAATTTTTTCGCTATTACTATGTTTGTCCGATTAAGAAACATGTTCAGTTTGATGATCTGTAGCACACCCTTAAGTATGTATATACCCTTTCCGTTACACCCTGTATACGTAGGCCATATCCACACACAGAATAGGGGAATACAAATATTATAGTTTTATGTTATTGTGACGGATGAAAATCATCAACGCCACAAGCAGTTCAGGAGTGGAATATGTTAAAAGAGAGGGGAATGTCATTATGTCGATTCTTCCGTAGACAAAACTCGTTTCTACAGTGGTCATGCTACGCGTGCAGTGGTTTTATAGGAAATATATAGAAATCTCTATAGTTCAACGAGGAAAATAAACAAGTGTGATGTTATACCGATAAAAAGTAAACCACGAAAAAAATATAGTACAAACGCCAGCACATCACTACAACAATCTGGCCTTTAATAGATTTTGAAATTTATTGTTAAAGAATTAGGTTCAAGGTTGATTGGAAAAAATTGACAGTTTCGGGTAGTTTGATGTGCTTGGCGTCTCTACCTATGTTTGAAGACTGACTTCACTCCATGTTTATTAAAACGTACTCGAGGGGTCAAAGTAATATCGTGCTCTCATCCGGAAATGTGCCCAGAAGACTCGGGAGCATTGCCATATTGAATGGCAAAGCTAATTCATTTGCCAAATAAAGAGCACTGTGGTAAAGCGAAGTTACGTTTCAAATGAGGTAAATGCATTTTTCTCAACGTTTAAAAAACGTTATTCGCACTTCATAAATATTTCCTTAATCACCATTCCTCACATGAGTCTTTATTTAAGACAAAGAATTTCCAAAAATCATCCAAAAATTAAAGTAGGACTCGTAAAAATATTTGGTCATTACAAATTTCGCAAATGCCGTCGTCGTCGGTTGAAAAGCTGAAGGTCTGACATTTAGACACTCTTAAAGAATAATGAGAAGAATTATTACTATTGTTTTTAACGAACAAAAACTGTCTGACAGTCTGTCTGTGCAATCAAGATTACGGTTGATATTTTCGCGCAAGACAGTGAAACGTCCAAATAACTTTGTAAGAAAAACTTATTAAGTGGGCTATACAGAAAAGTTGGATAAGTATGTTTTAAATATTTATTTTAAACTTCCTCTGTAAAGTACTACTTAGGTAGATATTTTTATAGCACAGACTGAAACTTTTAAAGAATCATCTATCCGGTGAAAAGTCGGCGGTAGCCATGGCGCGCACTCGGATTTTTTTGCCGCGCAAGCCGGGGGGGGCTTCCCATTTAAAGCTTATTTTCTCGTAAACTGCTGCAGCTACACCAAAATAAAAAATACGTGTGTATAGCTGACACTATACAGAATCAATAGAAGTAATTTGTTTTAACTACGTTAAAACAAATTACAACAACTAGATATAAGTATTTCGAAAAAAATGTGAACTGGCGAATATGCGTTGAGTTTCAGTTTCTCCAATAAGAATGTCAAGCCTTTCCAATAAGAATTGTAGTTCGTATCAATAAAACCTATTTATAATGAAACTAGACTATATAAGCTTTGTTTTAATACCCATATGTCCTTACTTTGGCACTTTCTTAGTAGCCAAATTAACCAAACCAATCAACCCCTGCTCTGATCGATTCGATACCTACTGATTTTGGCAATGCTAATTCTCTGCCCAAAGAAATAGCCAGCCCTCTGGTCTCGCGAAGTGTCAACCAGTCGTCGAGATATTTCCTTAAAAAGGGAATGCTCACTTCAGCCCCATGACACGATCGTTTGACCCCAAACGGCTCAAAACTGTAACTGCCATTTAGGTTACAGTATTTACGCAGTTTGAGGCTCTCAGCAGCCGCAGTAGCAGCAAACTACAATCCTTTTACCTTAAATCCTTGATGAAACTCGGCTTTGGTGCCCTTTCCGTAAGAAAATACGAGATGTTTTATTAAAAACCTACCTTTTTTTTCTGTTACTTTGTCATCAAACACAAAAATACAGGAGATATAAACACGCTAGATGTTCATAATAATCTAAATATATTTTCCGTTGCCATAGCTACCACCGTATTATGATTTACGGGCTTATGTGGTATTCGCACCAGTGTTCGGTCTAACCGCGCGGATATCATATCTCATTAAATTAAATTCTTACATATACAAACATGGTTGTATCAGGAAGTATATGTATATGTTATTTACAGTGGCATCTTGTATACATTATTTCTGTGTGGTATTGGCTTTTCCATCATGTGTGGCAATCGGTTGTCGTGGTATGGGCATGTGATGCGGAGGAATGAGGAAAATGCCGTGAGGAAAGATTTGAGTGTGCATGTGAATGGTTATAAGAGTAAAGGAAGACCAAAGAAACGATAAATCGTCTGTATGAAGGATGATATAGCAAGAAAGGAGGTGTCTCATGAGATGGCAAGTAATAGAGAAGTATGGAAGAAGAAGACAAATTATTGCCTAGCCTCCACTCCATAATAATGATGATTGGCTTTTCCATCAAAAAGGACAACGGGCAACTTTAAATTTAAGTTAATATTTGAGATATAATATTTCAATTCTTTTGGACTTATCCTCCTTTTGACCAAGACTTTTTCTTAGTAGCAGCATCGTTTGAGTTTGTGCCCGGTTTATGGTAACAAGCTTTTCCCCAATTTAATTGGACTTCAACATAAATGGTAAAATCATCATCTAACTAGCCTTTTCCCAAGTTTATTGGGGTCAGCTTCCAGTCTTACCGGATGCAGCTAAATACCAGTATTTTACATGGAGCGACTGCCTATCTGACTTCCACAACCCAGTTAGTACTGGGTAATATGGTTATCAGGTTCTAGCCTCTAAATATATAAGCTGTTGTTTTGCATCCTCGTCAAATTTAATGAGGTAATTAAGCTAATGATTTTGGACCCGAATCAACAATAATAGGTAGCTATTTTTTAAGTGTGAACCACCCGTGTTTTAAACGCGGCCTGTCTGATCCTCGCCCTATAACCGCGCTTTCACACTTACAAACAATCTCAAACGTTTATTCGGTAATTTCTTATTCCCTGAACCACGTTCAGGGGGTTATTCTGAAATACTGACAAAAACCACAACAACAAGAAGCAGCGTTTTTTAATAATTAACTAGGTACCATAATTTATTTTGATTATCTACGTCTTTTGTGACAACCTCCTGAATTTTGACGAGGTTGCAAAACAATACCTTGTATTTATTTGAAATATGGGTGAAATATTATGTGTTAAGGTAACCTATGTACAAACTTTCGAGAAAAATAGGCGTTATGTTATGTTATCTACAGCAATAAATAATGTTTAAGGCAAAAGGGCTATTTAAAACAACCCCATTTTTTCCCACTTCACCAAACTGTCTCGACTTTCATAAATTATAATTTGTTGCGTAAAACTGTCAGATTTTATTTACGCTAATGAAAATTTTAAATCCTAATTGTTTTGCGAGATGCTGAGGTCCGGGTTGGAAAATTCCATTTGTAATTTTTGTTACAATTTTTCTTTGACCGAACACAATAATCAACTTCATTGTATACATAATTTTAAATATTCACTAGCTGTCCCTCGCAACTTCGTCTGCGTCACATTTTCCCCGTTATCGCAACATTTTTCATTACTGCTCCACTCCTATTGGTCATAGCGTGATCATATATAGATTATATATATAACCTATAGCCTTCCTCGATAAATGGGCTATCTAACACTGAAATATTTTTTCTAATCGGACCAGTAGTTCCTGAGATTAGCGCGTTCAAGCAAACAAACAAACAAACTCTTCAACATTATAATATTTTTATAATTTTATTAAATAAAATAAATAGTATAGATTAAGCAACGACTTATTGTCAGGCCTACGATGTCCTCCCATACTTTAGTACTAATGCTGTAACAGAAATATTGTAAAACCAAATAATTTTAAAAGAGTTACCATGGAGTTTCTTGCCGGTTCTTCTCCATAGGAAACGACCAACCCGAACCGAGCACCTTTTTGCCGACGTTTTATAAGTGCCCCTGTAAGCCTATGTAATTTTTTTTTTTTTGTTTCACTGAAAATGCCGTCGACCGCTCACCACTGTGTCTAACTAAAAGCAACAAGGATTTCTTGTATCATAAAAGTTGTTTTTTTTTTTTTAAAATACTTTCTCTAATGCCCTAGTGGGTTTAAACAAGGGATAAAAGTTTATATAGAAAGAACATAACATCACGCTTGTAAACCCCAAGTTTTTGGCAGAGATGTATCTAATAGTACACCCACATTTCGCCAGTTATGTTTTAAGCCCAATGTATATTAGGAGGCGAGCCCATTGCCATCAACCGGGCACAAATCCAGACTCCGTGGCTGTAACTTAGAAATACCTGATGGAAAAACCCAATAACACATAGCTCGACCCAGAAATCGAACCCGGAGCCTCATGCCCCGCCCTGCCTCGTTGACTAGACCAACGAGGACGTATAGAAAAAAAAAACATAATTTTTATTCCGATCTTTAATCTTTATATTAATCAAGCTCACAGCTTGTGGATGCATAAATGAATACATTTTTTTCTTCACAAATAGCAGACAATCATGTCCTGTAGAGGTTTACGTCCTCTCTCGAACGCCAATAGCCCTTGAATGAGCGTCTCCACATTCATGCGTCACAGCACATAAACTACGCAGTAAATTAACTCCGCTATTATGTGTGGGAAACGTCCTCCACAAACGGTAATGTTTTCAGGGACGTTAGTCTTGAAAGGGTACGTAAGATCTTTGTAAGACTCTTATGTCGCAGTGTTTTGCAATTTTTTATTATTTTCTCATAGATAGGTAAAACATTTTCAGGCGTCATTCAGTTCCGAAAAGTTTAATTTGTCTGTGTTTGAAAATCCCGCAATAAGTATAGCTTGTTTTTCTTTATAAGAAATCGTTTAAAACTCACACCCAATACATCCCCTCAAAACGACTTCAAAAACTCTATTTAAATCTCAAAGTAATCAACTGAAATAAAATTGAAGTTAGCGATATCTTACGAAAATTTCAGAGCTACAACTTAATTTAACTTAGTCAGAAGGAATTGAAGAAACAGAACTTGGCACAGGTCTGTCTACCTCACTTGTGAAATCACGTTCATTCCGAGTGTTCTTCGGAATTAACTTACTGAGTATCAACCTGCTGTGTATTCAGTGTCTCTTTATTTAGTCCCAGTGGATGTTCTCTTAATTAGCTGTCTTCCAGCTCGTATGGAGAGCTTTATATACCTCTATGGTTATCCAAGCATAAACTAGCACATTGTAAAGAGAAGTAGATGAATTTTGTAATTAGAAAAAGTAAGACAGAGCCTGCGCTGTCCCCTCTTACTTGAGTACTAACGCTGCAGCACAATAAGATTGTAAAACAAAATATTACAAAAAAGTGACGCATGTCTTGCTGGTTCTTCTCCATAGGATATAGCTAGAGATTAATTTGTTTTATATGTGCCCATGTAGGTGTATGTGAAATAAACATACCTTCTCAACCGATTGCCTGCTGATATAAGAAGTCACAAAATTAAAGGCGCCAAATTACTAAAACAAAGAAATTACTTAAAGTATAAAGAAAGTAAAATTAAAACTTAAAAGTAGTAAATTAAGTATAAATTGAGTGTCCGTATTAGTAAACTATACTTAAATACCGTTATAATTATTGATTTTAGCTCCAATACGCCTTTTATTTTTTTTACACTACTTGCATTACGGTACGTGAGAAGTACGATATATTCTGTAAACGATGTATTACTTTGCTGTTGGCACCTCTATATTGTCCTGGAACAATGAATATAATCAGTGGGCCTAGTACGAACGCGCGGTGCAAACGTAACGTAATTTATGTAGACGCCTTTAAGGCCCCTAGCACACGGCGTATTTTAAACGCGCAGATGACGCGCAGACGACGCGCGTATACGCGCCTCAAACAACATTTGAACGCAACCTTGTGTATATATGTGTATAACCTTGTGTAGTAATCCCAATTTGTGCCTTGTGTGCGCCCCCCTATTATTAGTATGTAAATAGGGTTGCCATGTGTCTGGAATTTTCCGGACAAGCCCGGAGTTATAGACCAGCGTCCGGAATGCGGCGGAAATTATAAGACGTCCGAAATTCCCAGAAATGAGAAAGCTAAAATAAGTTGCGATAAAAAAAATTAAGTGAAAACAAATCACTTGCTTATTATACATATAATGTAAGTAGCGTTAATCTATCTATCGTGCCTTATAAAACCGTTTGTCCTGACTGACTATCTAGAGTCAGCACGAACCATTGGACCAACATTCTCTCTCAATGAATATTTGTCTTGAAATAAAAATTATACTGCTCAATGCAAAGGCCAGAAAAGTCCGGAATTGTCTTCAAATGTCCGCAATTTTCTCTGGAAAACTTATTTATAGATTTGGGAACCCTATATACAAGGGAATTAGCTACAGATATACCTACCTTACTTTCTATAGAAATACCTCTATCAAAACCTTAGCGGATAATAGGGGTTACGGTACGCTAATAGATAAAAAAGTTTCTTTCTTTGAATATCTAATACTAGCACTTCGCCCGCGACTTCGTCCGCGATATAATATATCATATGTTACTCGGTAAATAATTTAAAAAATCGGCCAAGTAGTTTTTGATTTAAATCGTAACAAACAAACAGTCAAATTTTTCCTCTTTATAATAATAGTTTAGACGAATCATAAATAGAGCAGTCTTGTATAAACCTCAGAAGAGTTGATTGACACTGAATTTAATATCGCTTTAAGGTCACATAGTGACATTAATTGTGTCAATCATGACACTTGCGAGTCACGAAAGCACGACATTGTTGAATGCACGCTCATTGCACCACTTGTGTACTCACGACGACACATCACGCTATACATTTCCATCAAGCCATACATTTTTTAAGGGTTAGGCAGAGGAGTACCTAATACTACACCCACATTTCGCCAGTTATGTTTCATCATCATCATTTCAACCAAAAGACGTCCACTGCTGGACATAGGCCTCCCCCGAGTGTCGCCACATTGACCGGTCCCGTGCGACTCGCATCCAGCGGATCCCCGCAACCTTCACCAGGTCATCGGTCCACCTAGTGGGAGGCCGTCCAACCCATCGTCTCCCGGTTTGCGGTCGCCATTCCAGAACTTTTCGGCCCCATCGGCCATCTGTTCTGCGAGCAATGTGCCCTGCCCACTGCCACTTAAGTTTGGCAATTCTTCGGGCTACGTCGGTAACCTTGGTTCTCTTGCGGATGTCCTCATTTCTGATTTGATCACGCAAGTAAACTCCGAGCATAGCTCTCTCCATTGCCCTTTGGATGACTTCAGCCTTCTGATGAGTCCCATTGTGAGCGACCACGTTTCGGTCCCGTATGTAATCACCAGTTATGTTTAAGTCTATGTAATAGGAGGCGAGCTTATTGGCATCCAATTGACACACATCCAGACTCTGTAGCTGATAATGTGAATTTTTCCATGGAAAAACCCAATAACACTTTGCCCGAACCGGGAATCGAACCCACAGACCCCATGCTCAGCAGCCGCGCTTCCATCCACTGAACCAACGAGGCATTGAAATCCATTACATAAGCACAACAATAATCAACGACATCAAACAGTAAAGATGGATGTAATTTCATCACAAATGCAGTAGCCAGCCATCGATCATTCGCTTCTGAATCGACCGTCTATCCATGTATTAACCGGTTTTAACAATAGGTGAATAGCCGACGAGTTGCGCTATATGGAATGATAAACGCAATTCCATATGAAGTTAGTGTTGTAGACTTAGAGGCACTAGACGAGACAGAACTTTCTATTATCTGACCTTTTAAGTTGCGTTAAGATATCATGTTGTTCTGTATGGTGTCGGACGTAAAGAATAGCACCATCCCATAGCTTCCCGTGGGTGTCGTAAGAGGCGACTAAGGGACTTGCCAGATAATGGGCAGCAGCGTTCTCTGTGCTTTTGTAACAACCGTACTGCGATCGGCAACCCGCCTGCCAAGCGTGGCGATTATGGCAAAACCGATGTGGCGACACTTGGGGGAGGCCTAAGTCAAGCAGTGGACGTCTTTTGGGCTGAAATGATGATGATGAATGAAAATATCATGTCGACGGATGACTAATTGATGTGTAAGATAACATCACGCCTCTAATCCCCGAAGGTTCAGGCAGAGGAGTACCTAATAGTACACCCACATTTCGCCAGTTATGTTTCAGTCATCTAGTATGAGGCGAGCCTATAGCCATCAACCGGGCGCAAATCCAGATTTCGTGACTGCTCCCGAGAAATTCCTGATGGGAAAACCCTATAACAATTTGCTCGACTCGGGAATCGAACCCAGGGACCTCATGCTCAACAGTCGCGATAACTACCACTAGACAAACGAGCCAGTCGTTATGTGTATTCAAAGCTACACATGTTGAACATGCTCCCATTGTATGAACACTTTTCTAAAAGAGTGAAAAGCAGAAAGCCAAATAAATTACCTTGCACCTCACCAGAGACTACATTTGTATAGCAGGAATTCTAATGGAATGGTATTCAAAATCTTTAACCATTTACACCCACGCATCAGAGTGTTATTGTATATTATTAATAAATATTATTCTATTCTATTCTATTCTAAAATATATACAATCATACCATACATACCTACAGGGATCACCACACGCAGAAACATCAGTCTATTTGGCTTATCATTGTGTCCTCTAGTTTTTTGTTCAATAAACACTTGGACAAAGTTCAATTACAATTAGGCTTAAAAATAGAGCCTCCTTCGATTTATCGGAAAACCCCACATTTATAAACAGCAAACAAATCAACATATTAAGTAAACTTATTGAATTATAATATTTGAGCAATGAGTTTGTCACCAGCATTGAACCGAACTCTTTCAAGCCAATTTATCATTAAAAAATCTCCGACACAAAAAACCTCTATATTACCAAAAATAAATTAATCCAAGCGTCGTAGCGTCGGGAGTCCACGTGTTTCGTGCTAAGTGGTCTACTTAGCGGTCCCCGTTGACTGTCCCACTTTTGGGCATAGGCGTTCTCTCATTTCTACCACTATTCTCGGTGTTGTGCCTCTTCTCGGTAATTAACGAAAACAAGGAAAGTTTAAAAAATAATTTAATAAATTTTAAGAGATCCGGAGCATTTAGTGGGGAGGGGGTTTATTTGGGGTTGCAGTCCCCCCTACCTAGCCCTACCCCCTACAGAAAATTAGCCCTCGAAAAGTTTTAAATGTAGCTTAGGACACTTAGCGATAATGTAGCTTCCCGTTAGGGGAAGAATTTACGAACTCGGATCAATAGTTCCACAGATAACCCGCTACATACAAACTTAAAAACCAATTTTACCTCTTTAAAATATTATCAGTTTACGTATCTTAGACAAAACGATACGAGGAGCTCGTGGCTATAATAACAGCCACACGGTTCGATCTTTAAGGTTAAGCAGTGCTTGCCGAGGTTGGTCCGTGGATGGGTGACCATAATTACATACCGAGTTTCCTCCGTGCCCTGGAAAGCACGTTAAACCGTTGGTCCTGGCTGTCATTTGTAGGTCTTTGACAGTCGTTACGAGTAGTCAGAAGCCAAAAGTCTGACATCCAGTCTTACCAAAGGGGTTTCGTATTACCCAGTTACTGGGTTGTGGAGGTCAGATAGGCAGTCGCTTCATATAAAAAAACAAGGAACTCAGCTGCATCCGGTTAGACTGGAAGCCGACCCCAAGATAGTTTGGAAAAAGGCTAGGCAGATGATGTATCTTAGACGAAAAATTCATAAACAATTTTCTTAGACCTACCTTCTCATCTTTCTTATGGCGGTAGCGGTCCGGACATGCATAAAATATGTATTGCCAGTATCTTACATTACCTTCGTAGAATTAACTAGCAAAATGGCACTACCTCCTGCATACAACCTACTTGCTTTTGACCTCGTAATTTTCTACTGACAGCAAACTTGGCGGGAAAACTAGGTACCTTTCTATTGACGCGTTCATAACATTACCAAAACGTTACTCCACTAAGGTGTGTTCTGATTAATGTTTTCAGTTTCAAAGGAGTCCTGGCATTAATGAGTTTCAATACATCTTTGATGTGAGATGTAGGATTTTGGCATGAATGAGTTTGTTTAGATGTTTGTGTGTTGATTTAGATTTTGAGTCAGAGAGGCGGCAATCTAGAAGATCATTTAGTCAGATAAGGGGAAACCAGAGTACTGCAGTAAATTTTTGATAGTGATCCAATCTTGTTCGTTGGTGCCGAAGATGTGTCAAATTATGCTTTAGATTATCTGTTGCAGCTATCTTATTCGCTCTCTATATTTTCTGCTGCAACTATAACAAAGTCAAGCTAAGGTCTAAATGGCACCAGACATACAGTCGAAAAAACTCGTCGAAAATATCCATCGTATATGCTAAGGTGCGAGAAAAAAAAAAGATTTATTTTTGATATAAAATGGTGATCAAAGTTGCGTGGTATCTTCTCGTCCAACTTACTGCAGTGTCTCAAGATGAAAGTCTATGACCAGTGTCTGTTGCCAGTGATTACATATGGGACCGAAACAAGCTCGCTCACAATGGGCCTCATCAGAAGGCTCAAAGTCACCCAAAGGGAAATGAAGATCAAGGGTTATGCTCGGAGTTTCCTTGCGTGATCAAATCACATATCGCTATCAGCGATAAGACCGCCGTTGTAACCATAAAATTATTAGTTTTGTAAGCCCTTTATGTTTAATTTTTGGTGTACAATAAAGTTTTATTCTATTCTATTCTATCAGAAATGAGGAAATCCGCAAGAGAACCAAGGTTACCGACGTAGCCCGAAGAATTGCCGAACTTAAGTGGCAGTAGGCAGGGCACATTGCTCGCAGAACAGATGGCCGATGGTGCCGAAAAGTTCTGGAATGGCGACTGCGAACCGGGAGACGATGCGTTGGAAGGCCTCCCACTAGGTGGACCGATGACCTGGTGAAGGTTGCCGGGATCCGCTGTATGCGAGTCGCACGGGACCGGTCAATGTGGCGACACTTGGGGTAGGCCTATGTCCAGCAGTGGACGTCTTTCGGCTGAAATGATGATGAGTGATCAATCTAATTAGCTAAAAGTCCGACTAAGAATTTTTCTAGTCTCAACATTTGAACAGATGTCAAATAGTTCTAAATATTTGGCAACTGGTAGGAATGTGACTCTCAAGTCTTGAGGCCACGTGATTAGTGTGAAAGTTGTTTGGACTCACTTAGGCAAATGGAATAATCGCCATCGGACCTCCCACTCATAAATTACTAAACACAGTCTCTTTTGCGCAATTAATGGCAGTAATTTATTATATATCTATTTGTAACGAGTCTTTCCATGGTCAAATATATGAAAAATCTTAGTGTACCTTTACAAATTAATATGCTTAGATCTCAGTATGCATTGTCCAATTATGAAAAACATGGTATTAAAACTTCACCTCAATCGATTAACATTCTAACAGCCAGCTAATACACTATTAAGTTTTCTGTGGTAATACTTCAAGTTCTTAAACATTAACATAAAAACCTACAAGAAAAGGTAAACATTTATTTAAAACGGTCTAGTTGATTGCCCTATTAATTTAATACAGAGGCTTTGCTCCCATGACATTTAAACTTTGAAACTGGACCAAATTCCGTGCGTAAATATGTAATAAGCAATTCGACCCGAACCTAAAAAGCGACCACCATAATTTTTCAACGAGAAACTCTGGCAGTATATCACGGAGCCATCAACAGGCTGTCAGTATCCCTTCCAGTGGGTTAATGTATGCTCAGACCACAATCGTCCTACATTCACCCCCCTTCTTCGATCAACTGTCTCGGCTTGACGGCCATTACCTAACCGGCTAACCGACCGCTTGCGCGCTCTACAAACTCCACACCACGACACCAACATACAAACGCGCTTCAAAAACCACTAAACTCTCTTATCACACCGTATTATGGTTGAGAATTTAATTAAACAAGTGCAAAATTAATTTGGCTTCATCTACTCTACTCGCTGTTTACACTCGGCCGTCGACGTTCGTCATTTAATTAATTCGATATTTGAACGCGGCAAAGTGCTGTCATTTCTTTCGGCCAGTGTTTTTTTACGTTGTGTTTTTGGTATAGGTAACCATCCTTTGCGATGATAAGTACAATTAAAAAATAATAAAGAAGAAGATTTTTTCTTGTGTTTAGTGAAATTATTAGAAATGTGTTCTGTTGTTTTTATGTGTGTGCTGTGATTTAATAATATGTGAATGATAATGTTGGCTGGTCAGGAAGCCAGCATCGAATTGGTGCAAAGGTGGCTTCAGAGACGAGGCAGTGATGACACCGACACAGGTTAATAAAACTACTTATTAATTTATAAATCATTATAAAGACTATTTTAGAAATGATTAACATCATAAACCAGATCGTTATTTAAGCTAAAGGTTTCCTATTAGGAACTCTGATGGGTTAGAAGATCCTAAAACTTAGTGCATTACCTAATGTTATTTTTGAAACTTTTCTATAAGTTTACGTCTAAATAGACCCAATACATTAGTCTATCCATTTGCAACCTAAACTTAGCATCAATAAATATGCCAATACCTAATTTTAAAACCAGTAGACCGAAATAATCACAAATTCACGCACAAATATGGATACAGATAAAGACTCGTTTTTAAGGAAAAAGGCTAAAAATATACCTTGTTTTTACCGAATTATGTAGTTAAAATTTATATGCGATTGTGACGTTCTAATCGGTAGTAGTGGAATCCTGCAGAAGTACTTTTCCGACGATTTCATCGAATATACAGAGTGGAAGGGTCATTGATGCTTATACAGTTAACATTACGTCAAAATAAAAAATAAAAATATTTTAATTTTACTTATGCCTACATAAAACTACAGTACATACTTATAAAACGTCGACAAAAGGTGCACGGTTCGGGTTGGACCTCGTGTGTAAATCATTCCGAAAAAAATTATCTTAGGAGCACCCAATATTTCCACGGTAATTTTAAAAAATCTTGACAAAAGATATATTTAGAATATATTTCAAATAATCGTTGCTAAAAACTTAACAAATATACGTTTACGTTCTTAATTCAGAAAAACCCTAGTAAAAATGACGATAATATTTTTGGTCGAAAATATATCAGCACAAATTTTATGAAATACCTGTACCTAGTGTAAATCTGTATTAATTCACAAACATTCCGTGAACATTTGCCTAGATGTCCTCTGTTTTTTTTTTTTTTATCGTAGATTTTAAGCTCGTGGGCGACCTTTTTTGGAGCTCGTGTAACAACAGCTGCTTGGGTCGATCTTTAAGCTAAGACGCGCTTGAAGGTGACCACTGAAAGCCAGCGCTGTGCTTTGGGTCCCCCCCATGGCACAGCATCATGCTGAGTGGTAACCTCCTTGTCACAATCACGGCGTGCAAGCTGTAAACATTTTTGTTCCGTCCTGTTTGTACTGTTTTTTACCTATGTTTATTGTTTTTTTTTTTTTTTTTTAATTTTGTATGCGTCATGTCCCTGCGACAAATAAATATTTTTTCTTTCTTTCTTCTTTATTTCAGCCCAGCACTAACTGGGTTGTGAATGTCAGTTAGGCAGTCTCCATGTCAAATACTGATATTCAGTTGCATCTTGTTAGACTGGAAGCCGGCCCCGAAATAGTTGGGCAAAGGCTAGGCAGATAATGATGATTTTTCATTGAACTCTTTCTTCTATCTGTACCTTTTTGTGAGTTAAAGGGATAAGCTACAATGATGATTTGCCAAGCAATGTCATTCTCAACACAAGCAACGAAAAAAAATTGCGGTACAACGTTTTAATGCGTTGTGTAGCTTGGCCTCAAGGAGAGGAGCTTGTGGCTAAATAATAACAGCCGCCCAGGTCGATGTTTAAGGTTAAGCCGTGCTTGCCGAGGTTGGTCTGTGGATGGGTGACCATAATTACATATCGAGTTTCCTCCGTGCCTCGGAAAGCACGTTAAGCCGTTGGTCCCGGCTGTCATTTGTAGATCTTTGACAGTCGTTACGAGTAGTCAGAAGCTAAAAGTCTGACATCTAGTCTTACCAAGGGGTATCGTATTACCCAGTTACTGGGTTGTGGAGGTCAGATAGGCAGTCGCTTCATGTAAAATACTGGTACTCAGCTACATCCGGTTAGACTGGAAGCCGACCCCAAGATAGTTTGGGAAAAGGCTAGGCAGATGATGAGCTTGGCCTCAAGGTTCTCAGCTTGGTGATCTTGTCAGTATAGGTTCAGCCCTAATCACTTTTGATGATGATAATGATGATTACGACAACATCAATGATTATATCCCTGACCGCTATCAGGAGTTGATAGTGGACGATTGCGTGTTGAATATTATTATACCAATGATTTAAGATTGTTCTTGTAAAGCGAAGTACGAAAATCTCCGTTTAATTTAAAGTCATCTTTATTTACCTTAAACCTCATTATGGGGTCATTGCACTCATCATTAGGAAGTTGTTCAATTGCCTTGGGACCAGATATTAAATTGGGGAAGGAAATCAGTGATCTCATTCATTTGAATTCACTAATGTAAAACGTCAAAATGTAGGGAACCGCTGATTATTTTATCGCGATTTAGAGATTCATCCTGTGTTCAACCGAATCATGAAATCGCTACGAATCCTGAAGTTTGACATACTGATGGGTACAAGTATCCGTTAGGACATGTAGAGTCAGAAAAAAAAATTTGAGGCCTGGACTGTCAACTAACGGCCCCAATTGTATGCAAAGAAATGAATTTTCTTGCTGCTTTCTTCCTGCTGAAGCATCTTGCTTTTAGCCACCGTAAGCAGTGATAGCCTAGTGACGTGACCGTCGGACTGCCAAGTCAGAGTTCTTAAGTTCAAACCCTCAAGACACGCACCTCTGACTTTTCAGACTCATGTGCGTAATATACAATTATCAGTTGCTTCGGTGAAGGAAAACATCGTGAGGAAGCTACATGCCTGAGACATATTTCTCAACGGCATGTAAAGCCAAGCCAAAGGCCCATGAGCGGTATACAAACTGTAACACTAGGTTAGACACTAACCACACAATAAAGAAAGAAAGAAAGCCTTTAGTCCACTAGTTACATCATAATATCATATAATAATGTGTTATTTCTGTTGTCGCAGGCAGTTCGAGCGGGTCGCCGGGGGCTCGCGCCGGCCGACGCTCCTCGCTTGCGCTCACGCCGGAGGACGAGCCCCTAGTGGACGTCGCCGTAAGTTGCTCTTCACATAATACTATATCACTCACACACTCACACCCACACATCGACCATCTCACGTATGCACAACGTTACAACCACAAGTTGCGGAGGTTACCACTAGGTTATACTCGTATATACATGCGTGTAGCGAGAGCGGCTGCGGAAAAAACAAATGAAAGAAGCTGTTTAGACGGGTTGTTCCATGCCACGAATTACTGCGACATGCGACATTACTCACATGAAGGAAACAAGTGAAAAGCGCATGTCGCTTGACGCAAGTCGTCGGAAGAATTTGCATGTCTTAGGTCGTAAACGGGGCCTTAACGCAGAATGCATCATTCAACACGTTGAATCGCTTCACTTCGATTTTTGATTCATGGGGTGTCGACTCTTTCTGGGTTTCCCTTTAATGTGTTTTCCTTGGAGGGGCGGGGTTTTCTGTTAAGTAATACTGACCGTCTCAGTAAAACGCATTAAAAGTCTTCTAAGATAACTTTATCCATCATAATTGGCTCCAACAGGATCACGTTTTTTCATTCCGTCAAACACGTTCGCTTTCTTGTTGGCCTATTCACGCATAAATACATTCGTAATGACGATTTATTAATTTGGACGAACTTGGCGACGATTTTTAAACGTCAAGTATTTTTTATTTTTATCATTTCATTCCGTATAATTGCTACCAAGCTGCAATTTGTTTCCTCAGAAAAGTTATCAGAAGACAATCAAAAAATACATTTAAAAATCGTTTCCCACGTTTACCTTCTAGATACAGACATTAATTCACACTTACATTATCATCTGCCTAGTCTTTTTCCAACCAACTCTAGGTTCGGCTTCCAGTCTAACCGGACCCAACTAAGTACGAGTAATTTACACGGAGCGACTGCCTATCTGACCTCCACAACCCAGTTAGTACTGGGTAATACGATACCCCTTGCTAATACTGGTCATTCTTATATTCATACTTACATATTAACAAAAATACATATTACAAAATATGACCTACCTTTTGCGTTTCGCAACAGTCAGGTAAAATTAGCCTTATTGGTACGTATTTTTAATTTGACATGATTGATGTGAGTGTTAGCTCCTGATTAAATAATAAGAGTCGTACGGGTCGATCTTAAAGGTTAAGCCGTGCCTGCCGTGGTTAGTCCGAGGATGGGTGACCGTAATTACATACCGAGTTTCCTCCGTGCCTCGGAAAGCACTTTAAGCCGTTGGTGCCGGCTGTCATTTGTAGATCTTTAACAGTCGTTACGAGTAGTCAGAAGCAAAAAGTCTGACATCCAGTCTTACCAAGGGATATCGTATTACCCAGTTACTGGGTTGTGGACGTCAGATAGGCAGTCGCATCATGTAAAATACTGGTAGCTGTATCCGGTTAGACTGGAAGCCGATCCCAAGATAGTTTGTAAAAATGATGATGTAAGTGTGAAAACAGTTCATAAAAACTATTAGTGATAATGTTATATCACGACCCACGATTAACAATTCACTCACGTATGAATGGGCTGTATTCAGCCTCTATTACCATAAATATTAACTGCACGGTTAGAAACAATGAAAACATTGTTCAGTGAGTTATGTAAATGTTCTTAAGGTTCAACTAATTTGATGTCGTTAACACTTAACCTCGGGATCGTTAACTATTCAAGACATGTATAGCAAATTAATTCTGCTAAGCAACTTTGACCTTTCGTGGTGCAAAGTATTTATATTGCTATGACGTTTTATGTTGCTTCATGAATATATTTTGCTGAAGTTTTTCTTTTAGTTTTAGAACGAAATTTACTAGTAGTGGTAGGTAATTGTAAGATTTGAGGATGTGCTCAATATTTTAAGAAGTATCTATTTAAGGACTAAGTGCATAATCTATATCTATACTTCTATACTAACAGAGAAGTATTTGTTTGTAAGTTTGTACACGACGTAGCGGGTAATCTCCGGATCTACTGAACCGATCCAAAACATTTCTTTCACTAATGAAAAACTGCATTATCTCCGAGTGTCAGAGATAACCTCGGACATAATGACACTCGGAGATAATGCAATTTTTCATTAGAAGAGCGTTTCAGAGTTTCATGGGACACTTTAAATATAGATTTAAAGTGTCCCATGGGATAATTTCCGACCGTAACGGAAGCGAAGCCGGGAACATAAGCTAGCTAGTTCAAAATATTTTTGGGAATAAAGACAAGTTTTACACAAAAACTTGCACATGCATGCATTACAATCATATTCCACATCTAGAACAATGTACCAAAGAAATATGAGCTTAGACCATTTTCGTAATCATTCATAGGAGATCAACTATAAATCAAAATACCACTTTACCGAAAGGTGGAAACAACGGAATGATGTTCTGTATTTCGTGACCAATAAGTGTCTACGGACGCGACCATCAATTCACAAGTCCTTAACAATACCATACTATAACACAAAACCTATTAATAAAACAGCCCAATCCCTTTTTCTCTCATTAACGAACCTCTTTATTCGCAATAACGTATTCAAAACACTAAATTGCTGATTGAATTCTGGCGCCGAACCAATCAGAAAGGTCAAGGTTCATATCCGCGTGAGGCAAAACGCCTCACTTAAGAATCAAAGATGGCGTCCGCAAGATTCAGTCTATTTGTAGAGATTGATGATGATGTGATCTTTTTATGAGGCGTTGATTGGTGCAAAAAGGCTTTTTAATTCAAAAGAATGAAGGAGTTATGTAGGTCACTTTGTATTTATGTAAATTGTTGAGGTGAGCTGGGTTTCGTTTTTACGGGACTCATTCCAAAGCGTTTCCTTTAATTTTACGACTTTAACCGAAGAATGTCACTTCACAGTTGTCAAGCTCTCTTCAAAATGAGGTTTTAAGTGTTTTTGGTAAAGTAATATATAAGGTGACTGGTAATTAGTGATCGATACTTATACACGTGATTGTACTCATGATAACAAACAACTTTTCCAAAGAAAAATTTTTTTATTCATTTTATCACAATAACACAACCGCCGAATGAAAATCGCGAGCGCGCGCCTGTGACCTATCAGCTGTTAGCTAGGTACGTGACGCCATTCTGTCTCATTACTATCGGTCTATCGTACCGTGCAACATTATGTAGGCAGAGCACCGCGCGGCGAATTTGTTGTCATGAGTACAATCACGAATTTAAAGTATCGGTCACTAATTACTAGTCAACATTTAAAGTAAAGTATATAATAATATAGCAATAAATATGAACTAGTGAAAAAAATTGACACACTCAGGTAAGAAAATGTAGAAAAACAATTACAATGAGTTTAGTGCAGAGAACACTTGTAAAAGTACCCGTGGGCCTGAAAGTAGGCACAGAGCCTGTATCTTGGTAGAACTGATAATACAGATGAACATAGTGGGCTACGATATCATCATTATATTATAATCAGCCTATAATGTTCCCCCAGCTGGGACGCGGACCTCCTCTCTTTGTGAGGGAGTCGGCTTCTATCTAACACATAGGCCATGCACATGTCTCCGAATCGCTAGTTCTAGGATTCTAGGCAAAATGATAGCGTGACGGTTGACCCCCAAGTGACATGATGGGACCAGAGCAGGAAGATAAAGCTAATGGAAAAAAAACACAACCCGTTAAGAAGGGAATACTATGTTAAGCATTAACATAATCAGCCTAAAACATTCCCTCCCACTGCTGGGACACAGCCATTCTTTCTACCTTTCTATGAGAGGGAGTGGGCTGTAATCAACCACGCGGGCACAGTGCAGTTTGGTATTAGAATATGATGTTTGAATTAGAACATATCACAGTTGTTATTACTGTAGATAATACGATACAACACATAACAACTATATCTACATAACCACAAGATCTTAATGAGGATAAACACGACAGACGACATCTTGAACAATCTACGTATTACGATCATTGGCTAATTACGTTTCATTCGCTTCCAAATCTTCCAATCAGCCATCTGTCCATGAAGCCGAGCCCTTAATTATAATACTAGTCAACTGATATTAACTTCTCGTAGAAAATGGAATACTTTCAGACAATTCGATCAGTGAGCTTTATCTGTTAAACTTGTGTTTGCGTGGACAATCTGTAGATGAGTAACCGTTCTCACCATAATGCACTTCTTCTTCTTCTATATTCTTATAAGTGTTGGTAAGGCCCAGTCTGTCGTCTGGGCATTTTAGAGCATGATTAACCGTTCGATCCTGACGCATCTGCACATTTTTTTTTTCACAAATCCCCCCACAAGGTATTTCTCCTGTATCGTGAGTGAATTAACAAACATTTAAACTCACATATACAAACAGCCAACCCGGAACTACGACCAGTAGATCATACAAATACCGCGACACGCAGCGCAGCAGCCAATCGCTTAGCCACTGCGCCAACCGTGTCATCACAAATGGCAACTTCTTCCAAAACGCTTTGATAACTGTTATGTTTACGTTGACATCTTTCACAGGATTAACATATTATTATAAGCTTTTTGGAAGTCAATCCAATACATTTTCGACTTTTCTGTCATCATTGTCACGAAACACAGTTTAAACTCAATCTAATTTAGACAAAGCTAGTGTGAGATGATCATCATGCATGTCACTTATTTGGAGTTGGTTCGTCACCTGACACAAAATTGGCTTACGAATGTCATTTCACTATCTCCATACTACGTATGTTGACAATAAAGCTCATCGCACACAGAAAGCAGGTACGGATCGTGCGCGGGTCGTGCATGGGACGGGCGCGGGTCGGGTGATGCGCGGGTGTGCGCACATGTCGACCGCTACCACAGAGCGTGTCCCGAGCGTCGCCTGAGCTTCACCCGACCCCGCCTGAGCCGCGTCCGACCCGCGTCCGACCAGCGCACACTCTCTGTGTGATGTCGTCCATATAAGAACATGAAATACACTGTATGCTGTACACCCGCACCCGTCCCTTGCCCGACCCGCACCCGTCCCTTGCCCGACCCGCGCCCGCTCCCTGTGTGTGATGCGCTTTAGCAATTTAAATGCGATGACAGAATTTGCAGAAATATTAGTTGAATTTGCAGTTCCAATTTGTAAACACATAGTGTTTGATTTGCAATTTATGTTGTAGTTATGAGTTCAGCAGATAATGCTGAATAAACGGATTGGAATAAAACGTTTCCATTAATTCAATAAGCTGTTGGTTCAGTGGTTACAATGTGCTCCCAATTATTTTGTATTAAAACTTTTTTTGTACTCCGAAGCTTAAAGTATTTAAAAAAATTAAATCAATGTTATATCCTTGGCCAGCTCATTGAAGCAATGCTATAATTATTTAATCTACATTTTCAAGTAACTTATAAAACGTAATCAGTGCGACTCTAATCGATAAGTGTTATCATATTCAATACAATGATTCTTAATGTTTTAGTTTGATATAAAACGCTGTGTGAATAAGTCACGGGGGATGTACGAATAAAACTTAATCCACGTGCGAATTCAATACTTTGTGATGTAACTGTGAAAATATTTTGTGATTCAAGTGATACTTTTTTAATGTGTTACGTAAGTGAAAACGTGGTAATGGTCTACAAGTGAACACGTCTGTTGAATTTACGAACATAATCGAGGTGTGAACGCAATCGTTGGCAGTTGGCACTGCTTGAAGAGCATTTTAATGTCGATGCGTCGTTAAACGAATTGAGTAACAGTGTTTAATTTAAATCAAGTAACAGTTTTTAATTTAAATCAAGCAACATGTAACAATTTTGAAATCAACTATTAATATATCATCATTATCAAGCAACAGGAACTATCTGTTATCTACATAATCAGTAGAGTTTGGATAGGCATTGATTTTGATTGGGAGAGATTAACTCACGCGTTAGTAAGTAAATTCATTATGCGAAAGATTATAGTATAAGGGATTCTGTTTATCCTAGTGAAGAAAAGTGTTAACAGGAAAAAATGGATAAGACTAATGCAGTAGTAGAGAATCAGCCGGTGGCCGATCCAAAAAAGGATTTGGGCTGCTGGGCTCGATTCAAGTCCTTGTTCGAAGACAGAGGTTTCGATTTAGAGTATGAATATGGGCCGCGAACCCCAAGGCCGATCAGCTTACTTGGCGAAGACCAAGACGCAGAAGGCTATAGAAGAATATCTGAAAGAAAACAATCTGTCACTAGGGTTAGCAAAAAGGCTCAAGTAAATAACAATACGACTAATAACACTAACGTAGATTTGAGTGGTGCGGTTAATTTTTATGAACAATTTGCTACTTTAAATGATGAGGAGACGAAAGAGGAACCTGATCTGTTTAGGAAGTCAGTCCGGCATCGAGTGTCCATGAGACCTAGTGCCATTCTCACTAACATTATGGAGGAACCTGACGATGAAATTGAAGTGGTAAGTGAAAATTCCTTTAACTAAGCCAGCATCATTCCAGTAATAGACAAAAGTTCAATGATCATTATAATTTGAATCTATTCAAAATTCGAGTGCATCATCGGTTCACATCAGGCGAGTCGCAGCCAAGCGCAAGCCCATTTAGTTATAAAAAAAAAACAACAAAAAATGACTACCGCTGGTCGTTGGTTGTGTCTAGCTCATCCCGCCATCTTCTACGTGGTCTGCCTACTGGTTGTGTCAGGGTTCCACACTGTGGCCATTTTGCCTCACAGCTCAAAGGGCAATCAGACGTGACCAGCAAGCACTGTTTACTGTTTATCAAATTTTAAGGAAATTAAATTTAAAAAATGCATTGTCAGTTTGGAGTTGTATACAATAAACACATTTATGATTAAGATTTCATTGGAAACTATGCATTACGGAAATCCGATCTTGGAAACCTAATCTTATCAAAGAATAACAAATGGTATCAAATTAAATACGAGTATTACAAAAATTGCGATCCAACCGCTTTCTTGTTCCTGGAGTTATCTTGATACAACATTTTACTAAGAAAGAGGTAGCCATTTATTATCACAAACTATACTAAGTTCATTAGATTTAGAATTTCGGTTACTGACTTGAATAAATGAGACTAGTTTTTTAGGGTTCCGTACCCAACGGGACCCTATTACTGAGACTTCGCTGTCCGTCCGTCTGTCACCAGGCTGTATCTCATGAACCGTGATAGTTAGCCACTTGAAATTTCTACAGATTATGTATTTCTGTTGCCGCTATAACAACAAATACTTATAGAATAAAATAAATAATGAAGGTGGCTCCCATACAAAAAAGTTATTTTTATACATAATGCTACGGAAACCATCGCGCGCGATTCCGACTTGCACTTGGCCGGTTTTTTTTTGTAATAATATAATGAGAGACCAAATGAAACTGGTTTTCGATTTATTTTATGTGCTTTGGTGACAGATTAACCTGTCAGAGCAAGCGTCGATAGATTGGAATTAATCTGATAGGTTAGTAAACGCCTCTGGCAACACTGTCGGACGTCGCAACATGACTTTCTCCATAATTGGATTGCGATCTGATATGACAGGATGTGGAGCAATTACGCGGCCATTGTGTGCTGATAGTGATTTAGAGATCTGGGAGGTATTTGGTATAACGTTTCTTATGCTTCCGGACTCCCGGTGGGACAGTTGAGGTTAACATCATTATGAATAACCTTTACAGACTGTGTCACCAGACTCTTTTTTATGCAATTTCAGGGATTGCATAAAAAAGAGTCTTCACATACATGTGTAATCAATCTTATAATTAAATATAATGAGAGATTGGGAAGCTATTATTATACGTACCTACCTAGGTATTGAACTATCCAAACTGGATCTCGTATACCTACAAAAACAATAACATACAGCTTAAGTAAATACTCAAACCCAGTCGCGTGATTGCCGTAGAAAATTTGTTGATTGACTTAAAATAACCAAACACTCATGTTTGCGCTAACACTCAACTTGGAGAAGACCTATACCTACAAGGTGTTGTTTTGCAACCTCGTCAAATTCTAGGAGGTAACTATGCTAATGATTCTCGACCCGAATCAATAATAAAATGAGTAGGTAATTTTCTTTTTAGGGTTCCGTACCCAAAGGGTCAAACGGGACCCTATTACTGAGACTTCGCTGTCCGTCCGTCCGTCCGTCCGTCCGTCCATCCGTCCGTCCGTCCGTCCGTCTGTCACCAGGCTGTATCTCATGAACCGTTATAGTTAGCCAGTTGAAATTTTCACAGATTATGTATTTCTGTTGATGCTATAACAACAAATACTAAAAACAGAATAAAATAAATATTTGAGGGGGGCTCCCATACAAAAAAGTGTTTCTTTTCTCGTTTTTTATAAATAATGGTACGGAACCCTTCGTGCGCGACTCCGACTCGCACTTGGCCGGTTTTTTTCATTTATTTACTGAAATCGGTAACTGTGAACCACCCGTGTTTTAAACACGGGCCGTCTGATCCCCGCCTTATAACGTCGCTTACACACAAACAAAAAACCTCAAACGTTTTTTCGATAATTTTATAATCCCTAAACCACGTTAAGGGGGTTATTCTGAAATATTGACAAATTTAAACAACAAAAAAACGCAGTGTTTTGTAATAATTTACTAGGTACCGTATTTTATATTGATTATTCATGTCCTTTGTGACAACATCCTGAATTTTGACGAGGATGCAAAACAACAGCTTGTATAAAGAGCTAGGTAATTATCATGTGGTAATAGATAAGTAGAATAAGTATCTACCTAATTAAGGATAGTAATACGTAATCTGTTTGTTTTACAGCCTGTTCAGTCTCTACCTTCTTCATTTTTGTTCATTTGTGGTCTTACTTTAAACTATGAAATATAATTGGTGTACTAAACCGAAATGCGCTTGTTTTCGCCCTCATTGCTTTATTTTTGTTTAGGACCATATCTTCCACCTTCTAGGTACCTACGTAGACCCTTCTAAGAGGATATTGGAGGTCAAAGTTCCAAATATGCCTTTAAAAAATAAATTAAAAGTGTTCATGTTAACGTTAAGTTATACTTAACTCCACCCAATCATTATTTTACTTTTATCAGCGCATATGAATAAACCCTTAAGTGTGTGTGTTAAATATCAGCCCCGGTATTCACGAACGCTTCGATTCGATGTCGATCGACAAGTCATATATCTCACGCGCTTTCGTAATGCCAAAAAAAGATAGACATACGACTTGTCGATCGACATCGAATCGAAGCGTTTGTAAATACGGGGACAGAAACAGAAAAGAATCGGACAGCACTGGGAGCTAAAGAAATATTTTAGAGTAGGTATGTTAATGTAGGTACACTCAAGGACGATCTCAAAGTATATTTAAGGCCTAATGCCTGAATCCACATTGCTAAAAAGGACTGGTCCTGATTTCCATAAGGGTGAAACAGATTTTGAAAGGGTGGGTAGTAAATTTTGTTACTGCTTTTCAGCATTCGTCACGTTTATAAGTTTGAAAGTTGGTTTGGATTTCATGAAATGGTATATTTTTAATAAACCTTATTTATACCTCCGTCGTTTGGTGTCGGACGTAAAGAATAGCACCATCCCATATATTCCCGTGGGTGTCGTAAGAGGCGACTAAGGGACTTGCCAGATAATGGGCAGCAGCGTTCTCTGTGCTTTTGTAACAACCGTACTGCGATCGCCAACCCGCCTGCCTAGCGTGGCGATTAAGGCAAAACCCCCCTTCTTGGGGGAGGCCTGTGTCCAGCAGTGGACGTCTTTTGGCTGAAATGATGATGATGATGATGATACCTCCGTATTTGTAACAAACCAATTCTTGATGGGAAAACCCAATAACAGTTTCCCTGACCCGGGAATCGTACCCAAGACCTGCTCAGAAGTTGCGCTTGTGATCACTCGTACAACGATTTACCTATCAGGAAAATAAGCCTCTAATAAGCCTAAACGGTTTCGAAGCCTATGATCGACAGTAATTTACCTGTGCGTGGTCCGAAAGCGAATATTCGATGACAGTCGTTACAATAGGCTCGAACAATACTGGGCTTTGGTGGCGAACAATGGTGGATAATGGTCGACAATGGGCCACAATGGCAGCTGTGGGGATGCCTATTCACCGCGTATCCCCGATGTGACGGGTACCCGATCAGGTACGCACGACAGCCAATCAAGATATACAAAACCAGTTCATGAGGATCTCTTATTGTACGGTAGATCTATACAAAGCGCGGCCATATTATTCTGGAAAATTCTAGCTTGGTGTGTCCGTGTGTACTTATTGTGTAGGACTAGCACAAGTCTTAATTTAAACTCGTCCTTTTGACTAGAAGACGAAGTTCCATAAGTTCAGATACGGAATTTGATTAAAGTACAATCTTACCCTACCCTTTAAATGCAAAATAATAAAAGCTTAGGCTTTAATTTAGGCTAGTGACGGAAGTAAATGTCAATAAAACTCGGTTCAAATATTCACTTATTAACCAACACATCGTAAGGTGTCGTAAGAGGCGACTAAGGGATTTGCCAGAGAATGGGCAGCAGCGTTCTCTGTGCTTTTGTAACAACCGTACTGCGATCGCCAACCCGCCTGCCAAGCGTGGCGATTATGGCAAAAGCCCCCCAAAATGTCAATGTGGCGACAGTTGGGGGAGGCCTATGTCCAGCAGTGGACGTAGGTAGGTAGGCCGAAATGAACCAACACATCAACAACATTCTCCTAAACCTAATATCCCAATATATTTGGGCTCAGCGCAGCATGTCTTCTTCTTCCATTCTTCTCTATTACTTGTCATCTCAGCAGTCACCTCGTACGACAACAAAAATCTTTAAAAAAAATCTTTTAATTTTTTAAATATTATAGTTTTTGATAGCTCTTGAAATATTGGATAGCAAATATTAAAAAAGAAAAATTTTTACGTCGTTATCGACAGCTTGTTTAGACATAATACTTTAGTTATACGCAATATTTTTTTTTATCATTTCATGATTAGATGAAATAGTGTTTTGATGTCAAATGTCTATTTTAAGAACCATCTATTGGCTTCCCACTTTGTGCTATATATGTTTATCTAACCTGTCAATCGGCTCTTCGTTTAAACTTTCAAAATAGCAACACCGCTGCCTAATGCCTCAGGAATTCCAGATGAAAAACTCATTCATCTGAAGTGTATAATTATTTTCCATAACATTTTCTGAAACGCAATTACTTATACAGAGTTTAACGGAAAGGGTATACATTTACATACTTTAAGGGTGTGCTACAGACCATCAAACTGAACATGTTTTTTCATCGGACAAACATCGTGATAGCGAAAAAAATATCAGCTGCCCCATACGAAAATTTCAATACCTATTCGACCGAAATGTATTCAATCGATGGTCTGTAGCACCCCCTTAAGTATGTATATACCCTTTCCGTTACACCCTATATAACCAGAACCTGTGTAAAATGAAATTTTTCTATCTTACTTACAAAGATTACTTACAAACATTTTTCCATGAAATTATTAAAGGATTTACATTGAAAAACGTATTCATCATTACAATTCTGATTTCTACGAAAATCGCCAATGTGAAATCCAAAGACTGCGTGGTTGGTCTAGTGGCAGTAAGCGCGACTACTGATCATCAGGTCCTGGGGTCCGATTCCCAGTCCGGGCAAAGTGTTACTGGGATTTTTATCAGGGATTCCTCAGTTGCAGTCTGCATTTGTGCCCGGTTGATCGCAATAGGGAGCAGCGGTGGCCCATTGGTGGCAGCCCCGACTTACGAGCAGAAAGCCGTGGGTTCGAACCCAAGCAGGAGCGTTACTTTGTGTAATTTATTTCATCACCGCTGCTCTCTAAACGGTGAAGGAAAACATCGTGGGGAAACCGGCATGTCCTAGAACTAAAAAATCCAAGATATGTGACATCTACCAACACGCACTAGGCCCGCGTGGTAGAATACAGCCCACTCCCTCTCATAGAGCGGAGGCCTGTGTCCCAGCAGTGGGAACATTATAGGCTGATGATGATGATGATGATGGCAATAGGCTCACTGGCTTATCCTCTTTAACATGGGACTTAAACATAACTGGCGAAATGTGGCTGTACTATTATGTACACCTCTGCTTAATCCTTCGGGGATTCCATACGTGATGTTATGTTATAAAATACAAAGTAACTACGACCTAGAACTCCAAGATGCCAGGGACAAGTTTGACCTACTGAACCCATTTAATTCATGATGATCAGAATCTGACAAATAGAATCGGAAACTTACGGGTTGATGTACGATGATGATCATCATATCAATCTAGAGAAGACCTTGCATCAATTGGCATAATTTGTTATTCACATTCAAATTGATTTATGTATTGTGTATCATGGATGATAAAGATGTTTGTACAATAACAACTTTGGTTTAATGTCTTGTGTGTGGGCATCGTTCATTGGACATGGGGCATGTTGTTGTTAAGATGATAGTTCTCAAGGTCCGCATGCACCAAAGATCACTAAACGGGATGCTGTGCGTTTAACTGTAAACATAAAGGGGTTTGGGTAACTTTGTATGAACCAAGGGCATGATTTTTTTTTCACAGCAAAGATGCTATCTAGTAGAATAATAATCTAAATCTAAACTTATAATATTATAAAGAGGAAAGATTTGATTGTTTGTTTGTTTGTTTGCATTGAATAGGCTCCGAAACTACTGGTCCGATTTGAAAACGGGGAAAATGTGACGCAAACGAAGTTGCGCCGGACAGCTAGTATATTATAATTATGACTCCTAAAACATTTTTGCTGAAAATGATATCGAGTTGGTTGATTACTGCTAAAAACTGTTAAAAATGAACTCTTTCCTTTCGTTTGCCGTAAGTTATTACTTCCCAAAATTTGATCCGTAGCAGCGCCACTATTGAATGGTGTAATAATAAAGCGTGTGTTTTTTTTCTTAAAATCAACTGGTTCGTTTCCTGACTAGGAACATTGATTTTTCAAAAAATCAATGTTGCAGTTTTGGTTTTTATCAAAATCGGGCTCGAGACTCCTTTGAGTGTTTTTCGCTATTCCTCATAGCTTCGGATTTGGCCTCCCCCCACTCACTTGAAAAAATCACCCTGTATATCTTGGCTCCGATGCATTTTGGAAATAACTGTTCATAAAAGAAAATGAATGCCTTATTGTCTTCTTACAAATTAGATATTATACATTAGTGTTCGCAGACTTAAAAAAATCATGCCACTTTTACCCAAACCCCTTTAATAAAACTTCGTTCAGTTGTTGATAGTCGTATGAAGATGACACTGGCAGAACGATGCATTGAATATTTTAAACGAGGTTGGCGTTCCCTTCAATTATTCCTTTTTTTAATCGCTGCCCCACACTGGTAGATTACGAGGCGTGATGTATATTTATTGATGTGAGTGATTTCCTAGTTCAAATACCGTTAAACTTACAACCGATTATCTACATCTAAGAGTAAATTAGAAACGTCATAGATACTAGTTAGTTACTTGATCTAATCTCAGATTAATTACCAACCTAAAAAAACATGTATTGACATTGAAACGAACGTCACTTTAAAATGTTTTTAGGCTACCGGGCCTAATTATGATATTATTATATCTTGATGTACATAGTTACCTATTAAATTAAATTTCCTTCGTAACGTAGTTATCCGTCAGCTGTAGAGTTCTGTAACCGCCGCATTGTCAAACGACACATAACTTTTTAGAAGGACGCTCTTGTTAAACTTTTTATCGCTACATTAACCACCTACACCTTTACAGTGTGAGACTTAAAATTTAGTGGCATTTGAGAATTCGGCCGTAAGTAATTCACAGATCACTTAGGTATGATAAGGAGCAAGTAGACATTAACTGGGCTGATAAGATTATCTTATCTTACTTATTATTGGATATCTTAACTATTTCACTTACGGAATGGCTGTCGTTTCTTGATATGGAAATAGTAAACAAGGTAAAACTTGGTTTTGTGAGTTTATTCGTAAAATAAGTCTGAAAAAATATACAACAGGCAAAACTGCAGTCTTCAATATAATTCCTCAAAAGTCATGATTTTAAGAGTTTATAAAATATTCAGCCGAAGGATCGTGAAACATCGTGAAATATTTCACACGAAAAAGAAAAGAAGCAGATTTTTGAAGTGAAAACTTCTTTAGCGGCGTTGTGAACTTTTGTGATAGGTAAAAATGTTAAACTCGCGTCAGGACAGGTGACCGTCAGGTCACATGTCACTTCCCCACGGACCCTACTCATCATCTATTTAGTTCTTTTCCTAAAGATGGAGAAGAAATCATTGATGGAAGCATCCGCAACCATTGCGGAAGCACTGGTTGCGGATGTACCTGGATTAGTCAACACTGGCCTCAGAGCGTCATTGTACTGAACCTGCAGGGTGTAGTAAGCCCGCCGCGTAAAGTTGATCCCCAGACTGCATGTGTAGAATGAATGACAGTAGGCTCTGAATAGTAATAGTTTTACATCTGTACATCGTACAAATCTACGCGCCAACATATTGCAGCGGACTGCCAACCCCCTGCCCTTCTGTGTATCTTTGGTCTTTCATACAAAGGAGGTCTTTCCAGGTCTTCATCGTCCTGTAGCCGCTCTGTCAGCATGTGACCCTAATATTTTACTTTAAACACCCTCTCTAGTGCCGGACCCACCGATCATAATTTGCGGCACGTTTGAGGGAGCTGTACTCCCCGCTTTGCATAGCATGAGACCACTCTTACTAGCATTATGTTTGAGTCCATGAGACAGGGCATACGATTCACAAATGACCAAGTCTTCTGAGCGCACTCACTGAAGGGCTCAACAGAATCATGTCGTCCGCATAACTAATGTTATTGATCATTCTCCCGTCTATTTATAACATGCGACCATGGCTCCGCTAAGCCTGCCAAAGTTTAACAACCTCGGGGAGGTTAAGCCGCCTTGCCTAACACTGCATTTCAAATTATATTCCTGAGAATGCGAGTTGACCCATCTGACAGCATTCTTTTGATTACTATACCAATACTTGAAGAAAGGTACCAGCTCCCTCGGCACAGTGGTCTCCTCAAGTAGCTTATGCCAAAGAATATCGGAAGACACCAGCACGCGTAGTATGACTACTGTAGAAACCAGTTTTGTCTACAGAAGAATCGACATAATGACAGATAGACAATACAATACAATACAATACAATACAATACAATATCTTTATTTTCTCTCTTCGCAAAGGTTCACATAGTAACAGTAAATATAAATGTAACAAAATTTATTAAATATGTTCCTTTGTGAGAGACTGGCGTCCATACTAGGATACCCTGTGTGACGGATCCCCAGGCTCTCACCTCGAATTAAATCTAGATTACATACAGTGCAATAGCTAATTTGCATACTCAAACAAATAATTTATTGCAGTAGGGAAAAAGCAGACATATTAAAAAGAAAAAAAAAACGTAAAAAATAAAATTAAGCTAAGGTATCGTGTTAAGTAAAGTGTGAAGTAAAATGTGCCGTGAGGTGTGTGGTGGTGAAGTGTATAGGTGATGTGTGTGAGTGAAGTGTGTGAGCAGAAGTAGGATGATGGTGTGGGCATACGTCTAAAGGGTGATACAGTCATAAACCAGAATATGATTTTTAAATATTACGAGGGTACGAGGAGTAACTGCTCTGTAGTGTCATAGTCTAGTTTTTGCAACCAGTTTGAGACCTCTATTTTACAATCTTTTTTTGGTAAGGAATAAATTGACAAAATTCTGTTAATTTTGTTGTACAAATAGTTGCCAAGAAAACCATAATGTCGACGGGAGAAAGCGGTGTGGAACACAATGACAATGTGTCAGTTTGTCGATTCTTCCGTCGACATAGCCCGTTTCTACGGCGGTCATGCTACGCGTACAGGTCGAAGGCCCTCGACAGATCAAGAAAACATGCATTTACTATTTTTCTGTCGGTACAACAAACTGTAAGGTGAACCTTACAGTTTGTTTCAGACACATAATTGCCATTTCCGTTGACAAATTGGGTCAGAAGCTAAACTGCATGTCATGTATCTGAAGGTGTTCGCTCAGCTCGTATATTAAAAACAAATAATAAGCAAGGATGAATAAAATAAAAGCGTGTCCTAATTGTGATAATTATTTTATCGTTAATTCTAAATCTCTGTTGAAGGTGTTGTAAATTACTTCGCAGATTTAAATAGATTATCACTTATTATTGTTGTTATTACTTCCTGACTTATGACGATGAAGATAATTACGGAAGAATGGATTTTAAATCAATTATCGCAAGTAGTAGAGATTGGAACGTGAATTTGTTTTCGTCTTTCATTACTTGAGCGCCTAGTGTAATCCGCCACGACTTTCGTGTTTATTTATTAATATTCTCCATCTTACAACTATTATTTCAGGGTTACCTTGAATCTTGGTACTTAGGGTATTGTTAGAACTCTGACAGGTATGACGGGCGCGAGTCTCAACCAAGTCTTACCCGCGATCTCTTGGATATTTTCCACCCATCTGACTGTTGTTCTGTCATCCCTTCTTCTAACTTCCCTTAACAACCATTTAGTGAAGTCTCTACTCCACATACCATCACCACGTCTTACCAGACTATAACTACTTACGTCTTACCAAATATTTATCTAAAATCGTTTCACTACTAAAATAATTTAAGAAACTTTCTGTATGGCTATAGCTTTGCCAAAACGTTTAACTCTCTTTGTGTTTTTAAAAGCGTAGAAAATCGTTCTCAGCATGTTTGAACAGTAAAAAGAGAAAAAAAAATATTGGAAAAATTGAAATGGCAAATAGAAACACAATTTTACAAAAATACTACTAATGTTTATAACATGCTGTGTTTGAATTCAGGTGAATGCCTGGGGCAAAATAAATACCGCACGGCTCAGCCAACGGCTCAGTCAGATGAAAATTCGTTTCGATTCGGGTTAGGACAAGGGTTACTTTTATCCCGGTATGTTACCATGGGATAATTTCCTTGTTACAAGCGGGTAAAGCCTGGGCAAAACCTAGTCAGCAAAACATCAAAGTCGTCATCAGAAATGCTAATCAAAAAATTTTTTTCAGTAGGTACTCTTACGTAACTGGTTTCGATCAAGCACTTATTTTTACTTGTGCGTAATTTCAAAGAAATTTGGGTCGGACAACAAATAATAAATTTTGAAAAATTAAAAGTTTATTCATTGTTAAACAGAAACCCTGATACATAAATCTAGATACATTTCAGACGAAGTGGTTAGAAACTAGTAAGCTAATTTTAATTTTGTCAGCTCGTTTGTACTTAACAAACGAGCTGACAACACAGTTAAAAAAACTGCCGTTAAGGAGTTGTAATGTTGACTACAAAAGACAGCAGCTGTGTCAAAACAAATAATGGTCCCTACAGAAACCCCGGTAAATCCCGCGAGGCTATTACGCTGGATCAATTACCTTCAAGCGAGGGATCAACGTCAGCCTGTCGCAAGGACTAGACTATGGCACTCCATCGGCCAGCCTATTAGGACCCGTCACCGGCAATGCTTCCACCTCTGAAGAGATTGAAACAGAAGGCCGGGTAGCAACAACGGGTGAAACAGGCGCATGCACACATATACGCATACGTACGACAATAAGGCGATCTAAAACAAATGACAGCCGCAAGTGCGCTTGCACTCACTGTACGTGAAGCGTATCCATGTGTGCGTGCGTTTTCGCTCGTTGTGTAGAGAGTAAAACTTCTGTATCTATTTATTCTGTGATTCCACCAAGAGGATTATGTTCCACGTTCATTATGCACGGGAAATAGCTCTCGAAATTCAGCTAAGCTTTAGAATTATTTGCCTTATTTTGCAAAAGTTTAGGTTGAAAATCAATTGGCAGGTTCAGGATTTATTAATAAGGTTGTACACTGTACAATTTCGCATGAATGAGCTTCATTGATAAATCGAAACTGATAATTTTGATGGGATTTCGTTCACAAAGTACGAAGTATTTATATTTATGGAAGGCACAGTGACACAATGATGCATGTATTTCATTATTAAATGAAATAATAACCAGCACGACTGTTTTTCTCGTTGTGTTGGCTAGAGGTGTTCTTAGAGTACCTACATACATACCAACCAGATTCCGAGACCCGAACCCGGTTCCGGGCTGCTATTGAGAAATACCTAACGGAAAACCCAATAACACTTTGCTCGGCCTGGGAAACAAACCTTCATGCTCAGCAGTCGCGTTTGCGACCGATGGACCAATGACGCAATAATCATATATGGTAAAAAACTAGCTGTCCCGCGTAACTTCGTTTTCGTCACATTATCCCCGCTTTAGCAACATTATTCATTGTTGCTTCGCTCCTTTGGTCGTAGCGTGATGACATAGCCTATAGCCTTCCTCGATAAATGGGCTATCTAACACTGAAATAATTTTTCAAATCGGAAAAGTAGTTCCTGAGATTAGCTCGTTCAAGCAAACAAACAAACAAACAAACTCTTCAGTTTTATTCTTAGTATATATAAATAATATATATAAATATAGATTATAAGCATAGATTAAACAATTATGTAAAAAAGCCACTGCAGCAGAAAACGGATAATTTCGTAGTGATGCGAGATAAATCGCATGTGCACAGCCAACCGATGTGAATTGCTCAACTAACCAGAATGTGCCGTCGCGATGCACTAGCCTCAGGCATCAAAATGTCAACACATAGACTATAGAAATATGTAGATATGCTATAAAAATGTACTCGTACAGACAGCGTTATTAAGTAGTTACCCCCCTGGCGTACTCGGCCGGACTGTAGAGGGGTTAGCACATACTGACGCTGTCTGTACGTAGTGAAGAGTACTGACTTGTTGTTCTCGTGGCCGCAAGTGCGACTGCTGAGCTTGAGGTCATGGTTTTGTTTCCAGAGTTCGATTCTCGGGTCAGGCAGTTGGGTTTTTCCTCCAAGACATTCTCAGTACCAGCCATGCTGTCTGGATTTGTACCCGATTGATGGCTTTATGCTCACCTCCTATTACATGGGACTGAAACATTGCTGGCGAAATGTTGGTGTACCTACTATAAGGTACACCTTTGTCTCTTCGAGGTAGGCACAAACTATAAAACGCCATCATAAGATCCTCGCACACTCTTTTCGACACGTC
The DNA here is from genome assembly GCA_949152445.1 of Cerastis rubricosa. Taxonomy (NCBI): domain Eukaryota; kingdom Metazoa; phylum Arthropoda; class Insecta; order Lepidoptera; family Noctuidae; genus Cerastis; species Cerastis rubricosa. The sequence goes on along the minus strand of OX424535.1, from coordinate 7,327,208 downwards.
TACCTGCTTCATCAGGTCATCCTAATTTTCTTACAGCAAAATAATACAAATGCAGAAAAAACATCGAAGTAAATTCTTAACAAAAAAGTTCAGGAATGAAAAGGCAGTTCGAGGAAAAGAAAAACATTTTCACAATGCCGGTTCTTTTAGCAAACAAGGCATCTAATTAGGTTAAGTTCTTGGCTATAAACTGTATTAAATCTTTGCCAGCCTTTCTTTGCTGTTATTGCATGAAAGATAGTACAAAGGATTACCCTGCAGTTGGAATATTAAAATACTGAAAGAAGAATTGAGTTGGCTGCAAACGGCGGACACAATTTTACGTCTTTGGAAGCAAATATCTCATCGCCCATTGTCTTTTAAAAAGTATGTAAGGAACCTCAGTATCATTTTTAAGAGCTATCGATAGCTATTTACACCCCACACAGTTATATGCCTAGACATTTTTTTTCAACCCTCGATTTCATGTATGGAAAAAATGTACAACACCATATTTGTGTAGCGGTTCATAGAAGGCAGGTACATTCAAAATTTGAAGTATTTGATGCACAATAGTCTCGGAGCGAAAATCTTGTTACATGCGGTCGGACAGACAGACGGACAGACTGAATCTATAAGAGTTCCGTTTTCGCTATTTGGCAACGGAACTTTTTCAGCTATCTGATCCATTAAAACGGAGACAGCAAAGAGTTTGGAAATTAACAGTCAGTCCGAGGTAAAGTTAGTTTTGAAAGGATACAATGACATCGCGAGCTTTTTAAAAATTTGTAAGATTGTTGAATTCCCCCAGATAATTCTCAATCCATTTTAGACTTTAGTTTCACGTCATAGAATACTGTTTCAGTTAAGTGGTTGGAACCATTTCTTGTCTTTTGTAATTACTAATGAAACTGAAAAAAAAAAGATTCGATTCGTTAGTTCTTATTTTGATTAGATATCAATATCATTACGTCTATGTAATGTCGCCAATTCATTAGAAAACCTAATTAGCCCGCTGAAATTGATGATGTGGCATTAAATTACACATTATTAAAGCACATTTTCATACAAGTGCGTATAATGTAAGTTTTAATTTAAGATTGAGTGAATAGGTTTCTTCTAGGCAAGCGTGGTCCACCCTCCACGCGCTTCCCACCAAGCGTGTTGCGGCCATAAGCAAGCCAATTTTGTGTTAAAAAAAAACATTGCCCTTGAGAATTGACTGCTGAGCCAAAGACTATAAAAAATGCATAGTAATTATCGAGCGAGTATGTTGAAAACAATATTATAGCTTGTTTCTTTACTGAAAAACATACCGCACACATGTTTACCTTCAAAAGATAAAAATCTGAAACTATAATCTTGGTCATAATTAGTATTTTATCTAGTAGAGAATCAGCTAATTCGTTTCACGTCATATTGTTACTGACAAATAAAATTTATGTCTGACGAGGGTATTTTGTGTTTATCTGAACTTGGTATCTTTAATCACAAATTAAGTTCTCTAAGTATTTCGATGTTGTAGGTATGTATGACAAGAGTCTGTATTATACTGACAATGGGCATTGAATCAAATCGCCCAATATCGTGATAAGTTTGGCTGTACCAAGTTAATTAATTAAAATATATTGATTCGTGTCTGTATGATGTCTATATGGTGTCGGACGTAAAGAATAACACCATCCCATATCTTCCCGTGGGTGTCGTAAGAGGCGACTAATGGACTTACCAGAGAATGGGCAGCAGCGTTCTCTGTGCTTTTTGCAAAACAACCATACTGCGATCGCCAACCCGCCAGCCAAGCGTGGCGATTATGGCAAAACCCCCCCTTGGGGGAGGCCTATGTCCAGCAGTGGACGTCTTTCAGCTGAAATGATGATGATGAATGATGATATTGATTCGAAGACATTTTTACCACCTTGTAGCTATAATTGTGCTAGATATTTTTTTTTATGTAAGCCAGCACCATATACAAGCTGTTGTTTTGCATTCTCGTCAAATTCAAGGAGGTCACTATGCTAATGATTCTTGTTCCGAATCAATAATAAAATAGCATTTTTTTTTTTCTTATGTACGGAAATCGGTAAGTGAGCCACCCGTGTTTTAAACGCGGCCCGTCTGATTCTCTCCCTATAACTGCGCTTCCACACATACAAACAATCTCAAAGGTTTAGTCGATATTTTGTATTCCCTAAACCATGTTAAGGGGGTTATTTTGAAATACTGACAAACCTAAACAGCCAAAAAAATCAGCGTTTATTAATAATTAACTATGAATCGTAATTTGTACTGATTATTTATGTCTTTTCTGACAACCTCCTGAATTTTGACGAGGATGCAAAACAACACCTTGTATAGGGTGAATGGGACTGCCTTCCGCAAACTGACAGAGTGCTTTCAGCTCCTTATTTTGAATCAGCGGCGCATCTCTGTAAAGATTCTGCAAGCGTTCTCTGTCAGTCGTTTCTCCTTTGGACTGATCAACAGGACGTTTCGTTTTTGATTTGTCGATAGAAAGTTTCACCTATGGATGATTCGCCGACAGAATGGTTCGCATTTGTCTGTTTCGACGACACGACTTTTCAATTATGGAATATTCGCCGTCAGATCGTTTTGTCTACGATTGTTTCGACATGGCTTTTTCACTATTTAACTACAAAGCCACCAAAAAGCTACTAGCTTGCTACAAATGAGCCCTAAGTTTCCTGAGAAGAATTCCAGTGAAATAAGATTCCTGCCAGTTTGCGGAGGCCTGTCCCTTACACCCTGTACTATACAATCCCAAATAAAATTAAGTAGTTACAACCAAACACAAAAGTATAACTTGGCAAATAAAATAAAGCTGCCGTAAATCCATTATAGTTGTTTGATTTTCGAGTATTGAAAGATTTACACCGTTGACGTTAATCTTACTCGGCGCTATCACCGCTGTGCGTACGTGTACCAAGGACATACAGAGATGGACTCGGGATTTTCCTACACAAAACATAACCCCTGTTATCTACAAGGGGCTAGACAGAGGTGTACCAATATTTTGTTTGTCCTCGAATGCCTCGTTCGTTGGTGGCTGCGCTGCTGCTGACCATGAGGTCATGGGCTCAATTCATAAATCGGGCAAAATGTTGTTATTTTCCATTTGAAATTTCTTTGTAACGGCTTGGAATTAAGCCCAGTTTATGTCAATAGGTTCAGTTGATGCTAAAGGCAGAGGTGTACCTTTAATACGCCCTTAATAGGGGATGTTCCTATTTGCTGATAATTTTATTTGTAGCATTTTTTTCTGTTATACACTAAGTACACCAGTATGCAATGGGTGTACGCAATAGTAAAGCCATTTTTAACAGCATTAAATAGTTAAAATATACATATATGTATTAAAATTGACTTATGGGACCATACTGCGAAAATCACAAGAGATTTTAAACCTTACAGTTTTCCTCCATTATGTAAAAACCCCTACAAAGAGAGCAATCTAATAAAACTCCAAAACGATCGTAGACCTCACGCTGTTTTTCGTAAACAAATCTCTGGAGTGTTCGCAAATAGTTGCAAATTGATATTTATTCGTTATACTTCGGTGTCACTGCGGCCCACATGTTGCGCGTCGACACTGATTTATGTCGTTGTGAATTAGTTAACAGCTTTTTGGTTGACTGTACCTACCTCTACCTACTCTATGGCCGTTTGTTCGTGGCGTGATTGAGACCGTATTTGTATAGTGTTTTAGAGAAGGTATAATTAACTGTTCTGTTTGATCTTTGGCCTACTTACTGACTGCCAAGACACGTCTTTAATCATCGAAAATGTAAACTTTTTCGTTAGAAACACAGTCAGAAGTTTTCAAAGTCAATAGTACTTATATCAGACTATTAATGACCCACTGCATGGTTCGCCATGCATACTGAGAAGGTGAAAGTTGAACATAAAAAATATGAAATCGCAGGAACAAAATAAGTATTAGAAGCTCCTCATGCCGTCAAAGACGCCGTAAATAGGTGTAGTCTCAATTCCAAATCCAAAGTATCGATAAAAGTATCGTACATCCCATCGTCGCCAATTTGGTGGTTTTTTATTCTAAACCCTAACTAGTGTAACTAGTGAACACGACATTTCTGACTTAAAACACTGTTTTAAGGTTTATAACTAAACTCACACTTACGGGATATCTTCCGTGATTGTCAATAACAGTATATTTTGTCGTTGTTGCAAGCCCTATGATCGCTGTATGACTAGTCTTGAGAATGCGAGTGGATGGGAAATACATAAATGATTAGGAGCAGACAAATCTGTCTACCCTCTTTCTTAGTCTTTTACTATGCTCTCTACGGACTCTCTACTGTCTTTCTGACTTTGTCCAGAGGACCTAGACCAGCAGTAATCACTTTCCAAGCGGGATTTTCTACATCGATAACGATGTAGAACATTTTCGGTTATAGCTTGTCAATTCAATACATTGGTGACTTTTCAATCTTCTATAACGCTGATCGAATTTCCTTTTTCTACCAAAGTTTTCCGTCACCAACGTGGAGGAGCTCGTGGCTAAATAATAACAGCCGCACGGGTCGATATTTAAGGTCAAGTCGTGCTTGCCGCCGTTGGTCCGTGAATGGGTGACCTTAATTACATACCGAGTTTCCTCCGTGCCTCGGAAAATACGTGAAGCCGTTGGTCCCGGCCGGTCATTTGTAGATCTTTGACAGTCGGTACGAGTAGTCAAAACCCAAAAGTCTGACATCCAGTCTTACCAATGGGTATCGTATTACTCAGTTACTGGGTTGTGGAGATCAGATAGGCAGTCGCTTCACGTAAAATACTGGTACTCAGCTGCATACGGTTAGACAGGAAGCCGACCCCAAAATAGTTTGGGAAAAGGCTAGGCAGATGATGATGTTTCCCGACACCAACGTCAGTTTATCATAAACGACAAAAGATTTTTTTTAATTCCATTATCTCTACCTGTAAAAGAAAAGAAATTTCCGATACGTCCAAGGGACTCCGCTGCAACAAAAAGCAAGAATATTGGAAAACACGGGCAATACAATAGCTTGTTGCTCAATAATACAAAACGAGGCGATATCGTTACAAAACGACTACTATGAATAAAGCTACAATACCTTCTATTGACTTTAATTGAGATATCGTTGTCTTGGCGTTAGGCAGGCTATACTTTAAAACGTAACCAGTATAACCTGGCCTCTTATTCTATTAAAACTCTGTACTACGATAGTTCAGTTGATGGTCAGTGGTATCATCGACGTACGGTGTACTGTAGATGAAAAATTGTAGTGGATTATTACAGCTTCGATGGAAGTTGAAATATTGATAGTAATATTTTACACTTGCTAACAATACCTACGGTTATTACCATTATTATAAGAAACACTTCACTTTGTAAAACATACATAATATGATGGTTTAATAAAGATTTATGAAGATTTTAGTGTTCTAGTAGCCTAGGTATTGTGATCAAAATAGAATGGTGGACTGTTTACCAATGAGGTTGGTTAATGGGGTACCTAATCTACTTCATAGAAATATTATTTTCACTGAGGGACAACGCACAGCAACCGAGTCTTGGTAGAAGCATTATATTTTACACAAGTGTTCATTATATTTTAAACAGGTGTAGTAATAAGGGCGATTTTTTTTTAAATTAGTCCTTAATCGATTCAATGTATACCAATCATCTGCCTAGCCTTTTCCCAAACTATTTTGGGGTCGGCTTCCAGTCTAACCGGATGCAGCTGAGTACCAGTATTTTACATGAAGCGACTGCCTATCTGACCTCCACAACCCAGCAACTGGGTAATACGATACCACTTGGTAAGAGTGGATGTCAGACATTTTTAGCTTCTGACTAGTCGTAACGACTGTCAAAGATCTACAAATGACAGCCGGGACAAAGGCTTAACGTGCTTTCCGAGGCACGGAGGAAACTCGATATGTAATTATGGTCACCCATCCACAGACCAACCTCGGCAAGCACGGCTTAATCTTAAAGATCGACCCGGGCGGCTGTTATTATTTAGCCACGATTCAATCTGTACCAATAAGAGAAGAAAAATATGGTTTAAATTTGGAATTTTGTATGTAAGCAGTAATCTTCGGATCTACTGATCCGTTTTCGAAATTCTTGTACTATCAAGAAGCTACCTTATCCTCAAGTGTCATAGGCTACATTTAAGACGTTCCCGTGGATTAATTTCAGTACATTACGGAAGCGAAGCCGCGAGCAAAAGCTAGTAGGCAGTAAAAAACCGGCCCAGTGCGAGTCGGACTTGCGCACCGAGGATTTCGTACAATTTTTATTTTTTTATTAGATGATGTAACTAAAAATTTATGGTTTGCGCAATTTTTCCTTTATCTGTGCTATAAGACGTTGCTTCGTAGCAAATTTCAAGATTCTGAGATCACGGGAAGTACCCTGTAGGTTTTGATTCCCTTGCGAGTGTCGAGCGGAAATTTGCAGTATAAACGGCTGTATCTTTTGATTACGTTGGCTTAGAAGTTTGATTTTTTCACAGCTCCAAGGGACAGTAGACTTGAGTATTTGATAGAAATTCCAGGTTGATGATCCTATAAGGGTTCCATTTTTTCCTTTCGAGGTACGGAACCCTACAAATCAAATAGAATTCGCCGTAGTAGTAAAAATTCAAATAAATTTCAATCCTGCTCACGGCAGTCACACACAAGATAAGAATCAATCTGTAATAGGTACGTGTGATTAAATAGATGATTAATTGCAATAATGATATTTATTTCCTCCTTAATAGCTAACGTATTCCTCAATAAAAACTCCAAAGTCGAGTCATGTCGTCATTCAAAATCGACTCAAGCGTAAAATAATCGACCATCGCTATAGAAACAGTTATCCCTATCTTCGATGATTCTGACGTCACAGATAGTAAGATCAACGAATACAGATTATGACGCAAAAGACTTATGACAATTAAGTGACGCGAAAATGATACTTATCTTTTCAAGAATGAGCTCGGAAATCGCGAAAACCATCACATAACTAAATGATTACGTCAGGAATATAATCTGAAAATCAATGAAAATACTTACCTACATCGGCGGCGCGTCGCATCTTATCGTATGCGAAAATGACGCATCAATGACTTTTGGTAATATTTTTTATTGCTATGCGCACTTACCTTGATATTTTCACTTGTTTACAATTTATATTCCTTGACAGATGATGACTAGCAATTTTGTAGCCCATAGTCCACCTACGTCATCATCAGTCTGGCTGAGCCAGGAGACGCCTTGGCGAACGCTCCTAGAAGCAGCATTGTCAACACTTTCCATACAAACCAAGCGTCACTGCTTACAATATGACCACTTTAATTTTGCAGTTCAAGGTGGCGCTAGCAATACTGCATCGATATGTCAAACTTAGTACATTTGTTTAAGTGCTGTGTTTGCTGAACAAATAAATTTGTTGAAGTGTACTTGCACTCCGACACCGGTGACGTAAAGAAACTGCCAGCTTTGAATGACAGTCCATGACAATAGTTTTGCGCTTAACGTATTTTCAGCGCCACAATTTCGTTAGACGCCATTCTATGCTTTGTTGCGGTCTGTACTGCGGAAAACATGTCTCTCAAGTAAAGTTTTTGTTTTAACTTAAAAGGAAAGATACTGCATATTTAAACGTAACAATGAAAATCGCGTGCAGAGAAAAGTTACTGAAATATTCATAAATACTTTTAGTTTTTCCGACGACCGCAAGAAAAAATTAAAAATGTAAAGGATTTGTTTTCTCTTCTTGTTTGCTTTACTTTACCCTTTCTTTAACATGAAAATGACAACAAAGTGTTCTCTTTTTTAAAGTAAAAATGCGTTACTGTAATTTGCATTAAACCAATCAAGATTAGTGCTGTGCTGGCCATGTAGTAGTCAGGTTTTGAACCCAGGCCACATTAATTTGTGTGCATTTTCATCACCTCTCAAAATTGTGAGGAAACCGGCAAGTCATGGAACCAAATGCCAGCTAAAATAAAATCTATGTCCTAAAACACAGGCCTGGAACGATATACAAGATGTAAACGAAGCCGTAAACCAAGCATTCTGTACACCAAACTACGTACCTCTACGTAAAATATGTTGCTGGAAAACGCGTTTTGTGTGAAAAATTACGTTTTACGAACTCTATGTAACGCACTCAAAACATTGTGCTAATGGACGCATTGAGTACGATATGACTCCAGTACATCTAGCATCACCGCCGTAGAAACGGGCTATGTCGACGAAAGAATTGACAAACTGACACATTGTCATTGTCTATCTGTCATTATGTCGATTCTTCCGTAGACAAAACTCGTATTTACAGTGGTCATGCTACGCGTCCTGGAGTCATGGAGGTGTTTAAAGTTATAACATTAAAAATATGCATTAAAAAAAGAACTATGAAACTTTGACTTCCAATATCTCTGCAACTAGAAGGTTCCCAGGGGTGATCTAGAACAAAAAGAAATCTCAATGACGGGAAGAACTAATACTCTTCGGTTTCGTAAAAATACCTTTACGAAACCGAAGAGTATTAGTTCTTCTTACACCTATTAGGATTGTTATGCTATGTTCATGTATCAAGAAATCAGACATGAGCATAGCATAGAGGAGCTCGTGGCTAAATTATAACAGCCGCACGGGTCGATCTTTAAGGTCAAGCCGTGCTTGCCGAGGTTGGTCCGTGGATAGGTGACCATAATTACATACCGAGTTTCCTCCGTGCCCCGGTTAGCACTTAAAGCCGTTGGCCCTGCTGTCATTTGTAGACCTTTGACAGTCGTTACGAATAGTCAGAAGCTAAAAGTCTGACATCCAGTCTCAAGGGGTAACCCAGTTACTGCGTTGTGGAGGTCAGATAGGCAGTCGCTTCATGTAAAATACTGGTAGCTGCATCCGGTTAGACTGGAAGCCGACCCCAAGATAGTTTGGGAAAAGGCTAAGCAGATGATGATGATGTAAGTGTGAAAACAGTTCATAAAAACTATTAGTGATAATGTTACGTTACCCGTTAAGAATTGAATACTATGTTTAGCATAAGCATAATCTGCCTATAAAGTTCCCACTGCTGGGACACAACCCTCCTTTCTATGAGAGGGCTGTACCCTCTGTACATAGTATTCACTTCTTAATGGGTTGTTCTGTATTATCAGTTCTACCAAGATATAGGCTCTGTGCCTACTTTCAGGCCCACAGCTACTTTCATAGAAGTGTTCTCTGCTCTATAGTCATTGTGATTGTCATCCGGTTAGACAGGAAGCCGACCCCATGATAGTTTGGGAAAAGGCTAGGCAGATGATGACCATGCATCAAGAAAGGCTAAAAAGATAGTTAATACGAGTGAACTTTCTCCCCTATTCATGTTTACGGCGTGAAAAGTCACTCATGTGGTAATCATTGGTTGCCGGATAGGTTTAAAATTGATAAGCGATTACACATAGCTACGTCATGACGGTGTGCCGCGATGCACGTGTTTGTGGCTCGGTCTCTGCATGATTTACTATTTGTTTATTCCGTGGTATCAGCGGCGATAGCGTTCTTGTTTACGAAGAAAACTCCGAACTTTAACTGAACGCACGGATTCAGCTTTGCCTCAACTCGAGCTGTTCGGAATTACCATAACGCATAACATCACGCCTGTAATCTCCGAAGGGCTAAGCAGAGGTTAGCTCACCGTTCGTCCGTCTTATGACGACAGGCCGTGCAGACGGCACATTCGTGTTCCACGCGCGCCTCACGGAGATCAGCAAACCGGAAGGGGTCCGAGAGGGCCGATGCCTGCCAGAGCTGCGGGATTATTCGAAAGAGATACCGTGAACCTGGAACACAAAGGGCTAAGAAGGATGGGTTTTAGTCAGTACAAGTCTGACACTCCCTTCCGCTCCGCCCAGAGCGGGAGAAGTCATTTGATGATTTCCCATCCTAAAGTGATTTTTTGCTCGTTTTTATAAATAATTCATTTTTTTCGACCTTCAAATCATCCATTTTCTAACTGTTTGTTGTTTCTAACTGTTCGATATTCCAATAACCTTGTCTGTATCTTCACTAAGACAGTAGCATGAAATAAAGGACCTGGTGGCCTACCATGACGTCTTAAAACATTATTGTTTTACTCCTTTTCCAGTGTGGGAAAGAGATGGACATCCTATATAGCTCAGTCTCTTTCCCACACTGGACTAAGAGTAAAACGATACTGCTTTGTAAGGTCATGCTAAGCCAACTGACTATTACAATTTGTGATTCCATAGTGTTTCCCAACTCTCTTGCAAACGGCACCACGGGTTCAACTAGTTTTCAAACCAAATATAAAAACCGAATTTTACTAAAACAACCAAGAAATAGGAAAAGTTTTTCTAGGGTTTTCATTAAGATTTTGTTTGGAAATAAACAAACAACCTTCTCTTGTATGCGGCTTCAAAAAGTTCTGGGTAATATGAAATTGAATATTCAGCAGTGGAACGTTTTATTCTATTTACTCTAGGTTCTGATTAACTTAGATGAAAACTGAATAATCCAATTATTTTCTACGTAACTACATAGCAAGAAGATACATAATTAAATCACATTCGAGTCGTTCGTTAATTCTGTAGCCTGAGAATCGCTTAAGTCGCATTTAAACAGGTTTTAGTTAGTAAAATTTGTTCTACAGTAATGAGAAAACTTTATTGTGTCAGAGACTTTCAAAACAAAATACCTAATCTAGTAGTTTACTACTAGATTGGGTATTTTGTTTTGCCTCTTTCTGTATGTCTGACGTCAAAGCGTCCATAATCAACAGCCTCACCTTACCTCTTCCTGTTGATTATGGACGCTTTGACGTCGAACATCTAGGAAGAGGCACCCTGGTGCATGCTGTTCGCCGACGACATTGTTCTTGTTAGTTAAGATGGACCAGAGATCCAGAGTAACTTGGAGAAATGGCAACAGAAGCTGGAAAATGTTGGCCTGAAAATCAGCAGAACTAAAACCGAATACATGTTCTGCGATTTCGGCGGTCTCTCCAGTCCTGGCGTCATAGCGCTAGATGGCGCATTTCTTCCTGTCTGCTCCGACTTTCGGTATCTCGGTTCACTCGTGTAAAGCGATGGCGAAATAGATCGTAGTGTTAAGCACAGAATAAACATTGGATGGATCACATTCTGACCCATACAAGAAAGCAGGTCATGGGAACTATCTGCGACTCCCGCATTCCCCTTAAACTTAAGGGGAAGATTTATAAAACAATGGTTAGACCTGCTTTCTTGTATGGGTCAGAATGGTGGGCCACAAAAGAGATGAATGAAAGGCATTTGCATGTGGCTGAGATGAGAATGCTAAGGGGGATGTGTGGTGTTACGCGAATGGATAGAATAAGGAATGAGTACATTAGAGGAAGTCTGAAAGTGGTGCCGGTGACTGAAAAAATGCGTGGAAATAGGTTGTCGTGGTATGGGCATGTGATGCGGAGGAATGAGGAAAATGTCGTGAGGAAAGTTTTGAGTATGAATGAGGATGGGTATAAGGGTAGAGGAAGACCAAAGAAACGATGGATGGACTGTGTGAAAAATGATATGGCAAGAAAGGAGGTATCCCATGAGATGCCAAGTAATAGAGAGGTATGGAAGAAGAAGACGTACTGCGCCGACCCCAAATGAATTGGGATAAGGGCAAGAGAATGATGATGACTTATCAAACAAGGTCATTTATCTATCGCGATTTATTGCAATCGGCATCTTCTCAGTTTGTTGGCCGCATCCAAATCAGTCTTGGCTAGGTAGTTCTACAGTAAATGTTTTAGAGCACATACACCTGCGATGAAAATTGGCTATTTCCTTATACTAACATCATCTCTCAAAACGGTGAAGGAAAACATCGTGAGGAAACCGGCATGTCCTAGAACTAAAAGTTCGAAGACATGTGACATCTACCAACCCGCACTGAGCCTGCGTGGTGGATTAAAGCCCACTCCATCTCATAGAGAGAACGCCTGTGTCCCAGTAGTGGGAACATTATAGGCTGATGATGATGATGATGAACACCTTCATAATGGTTAAACCTGGGTTGCGTGCTGAGACAGTCGCAGGGATTCACAAACATTACCACGCTCAGGGTGCTGTATGATGCTTTGGTAAGGAGTCACTTTGAACACAGTGCGGTGATTTGGGCCCCTCATGAAGCGAAATACAATGTCATGCTGGAGCGAGTTCAGAATAAATTTACTAGACATTTGTATTTTAAACTTTATGGGGTGTACCCATTTTACCCGCTGATGTATCCTACACTGTTTGTACTGGGTATGGTGGGGTACAACGAACTCAGAGTGCCGTGAATTTACACTTGCGGCGTATGCGCTAAAGCTCCTGCGTGGAGTAGCTTATAACCCGGGTGTGCTGTGTCACCTTAAGCTGTCCGTGCCAGACCGGTACGTGTGGAGGCGGCGGCGGCCACCACTGCTGGCCGTGCCTGTGGCCAGAACCAACCTGCTGTCAAAAACACCCCTCACCCGCACAATTTGTGTACTAAACGAAGTGCATGAGAGACTTGACATATTTTCGTGCAATCTGAGTGAATTCGCAAAAGTTTTGTTGAACTATGTTAGTTATATTTAAATATTCTGTGTTATGTCTGTTTTTATATTTTTAGATAGATTTTTAAGTTTTAGCTGTAAGTTTATTTTTCAATTTATTCTGTGTGTGTTTGCAAACCACTATTGTATTGGGGTTATCCTGTAAAGATAGTGTGTGTAAGATAGATAAATAAATAATCAGTCTAGCCTTTCGCTAACTATATTGGGGTCGGCTCCCAGTCTTCCATACATTTACATCAGTTTTTTATTTTTTTTAAATCGTTTTCGAAACGATTGTCTTGTGGTTAATCGGTTACTCTATAGCTTTTGAAATTTCACTGTTAATTATTTTATGATTTATAGGCTCAATAAAATGCATTAACATAATCATCATCATCATCATCATCATCATCACCACCATCATTTCAGCCGAAAGACGTCCACTGCTGAACATAGGCCTTCCTAGTGTCACCACATTGACATAACATGGGGGGTTTTGCCATAACCGCCACACTTGGCAAGGCGGGTTGGCGATCGTAGTACGGTTGTTACAAAAGCACAGAGAACGCTGCTGCCCATTCTCTGGCATTAACCTAATCAAAGAAAATATTAATTAAAACTTTGTACTTCATTTAGGAATTGCAAGAAAACTTTAGTAAAATAATTTACATCTTAATCCGGAACTTGTCTGAAAAATGCTGACCGTCAAATAAGCCAGACCTGCAGTTTTATAATTTGAAAACTTAAAAACCGGAACTTAATTTAAAAACTTGGATAACCAATTCAAGTTCGAGTGTTGTTTTTGTTGTATCTTGCTGACCGGATTATGCAAGCACGACGGTAAAAAAGACGTAACGTTCTATGACAAATTAGTTTTATAACATTTACTTCATATAAAAAACATGATTCATCATCATCTGTCTATGTAGCCTTTCCCCAACTATGTTGAGGTCGGCTTTCAGTGAAACCGGTAGAAGCATGATTCTCTCTTATTATTCCTTCTTTATACAAATACTTGACCATCAAACTGAACATGTTTCTCCATCAGACAAACATCGTAATAGCGAAAAAAATATCAGCTCCCCATAAATTTGGGTCGAATAAGTATTGAAATTTTGTAAAATTAAGATAATTTTCAGCTAATTTTTTCGCTATTACGAAACGTTCAGTTTGATGGTCTGTAGCCTTAAGTATGTATATACCCTTTTCGTTACACCCTGTATAGCGTGATTCGGAAAGGGGTAGGTTCCCTTGTTGATTATTTTTTCCGCGATTCAAATTGAGTTTGTTCAGATTTATGGTCTCTAACACCACACCTTCCTGATATCCTGTGGATACAGTTTCATGATAAACACGAATAGATTAGATTTTAAATACTCTATTCATTTTGGATAAGCATTTTCTTTGTACATATCACAAAGTACCTACAGCTAATGTTTAATCCATACTTAATATTATAAAGTCACTGTTTGTTTGTATGTTTGTTTGTTACCTTTTCACGACTAAACGGCTGATCCGATCTTAATGAAATTTGGCAGGAAGATAGATTTCAAACTGGGGAAGGACATAGGCTATATATCATCACGCTACGAGTGCTACGACCAATAGGAGCGGAGAAGCAATTAAAAGTGTTGCGAAAACAGGGAAAATGTGACGCAGACGAAGTTTCGCGGGACAGCTAGTAAAGATAAATGGAAATATTACTGAAACGACTTTTCATTAAAGTATTTTTCCTTCAACGCAGCAAACAGCAAAACGTTTGAGCCATGTCGTTTGCATTGAAAATGTAAAAACGCATTAGTTTGTAGCTATTTAGCTTGCAAAGTCCTTAAGCTCAATGCATTTTCTTCTATTTTGTTTTTTTTCCTTTTTGTAATCAGTTTTAATGCGATAAAAAGAATATACTAATTAACTTTCATCATATTACTGTCAAGAAAGTTTACTACCTAATTAATATTTAGTAGCGACTGTTTTTTTTTTTGCGTTCATCGAAAACCCAAGAAATAATGTTTTTTTTACGATAACTTAATGGTCATTAAAATTGCTGTCTTACAGCTCGAGTAGGTCAGTAATATATAAAGTTGACACCGATTCCTACCCAAAAGGAACTCTTGGCTAAATAATAAAAGCCACTCGGGTCGATTTTTAGGTTAAGCCGTACTTTCCTGGGTTGATCCGTGGATGGGTGACCCATTACATACCATCCTCCCTGCCTCGGAAGGCAGGTTAAGCCGTTGGTCCCAGCTGTCATTTGTAAAACTTAGACTGTCGTTACAGATAGTCAGTGGCCTGAAAGTCTGATAACCAGTCTTACCAAGGGGGTATCGTATTACCCAGTGCTAAATGGGTTGTGGAGGACAGATAGGCAGTCATCATCTGCAGCCTAGCCTTTTCCCAAAATATCTTGAGGTCGGCTTACAGTCTGTCCGGTTAGATTGGAAGCCGACCTCAGCATAGCTGGGAAAAGGCTAGGCCAGTAAGAAAATGTTGATGAACAGAATGATTTTATATGCATTTAGCGCCTAACTTAGGTAGGTACATAAGTATTGAGTGTTTTGGTGCAAGCAGGTGTGGAACCCTGAGTACTTTAAGTATATTAAAAATATTAATTATTTTCATTTTAAATTAAAAGCATGATAGATTAATTTTATGCAGTACTTAATTAATTTAGTCAACGTACTCGTAATTATTACTGGATGCAGTAATTGAATTAAATCGTGAATTTAATTACACAGTTTTAATTATAATTGCAAATATTAGTTTACTGGTTATAGCGTCTATAATGAAGAAAGTAACTCAGCGGAAGTAATTTAATGGCAACGTCGTCCATTACTTAGGCGTTTGGTTATTAAATAATATTGTGTTATTTTGTTATTAATCGGTGTTTCTAAGAAAATAGAAAGTGTTATGACCGGAAATCATAATAGTGTCAGTTTGGTCTTTCTGTTGAATTCGTTTTTGATTAAATCATATAAACTTTGCCCAATCTTATTGCTCCTTAAAAAAGTGACAGCATTTGTACATAGTATAATACTAAACTTCATACTTCGTGAGTAACCATAATTTCGAGATGAAAATAAAACTACTAAGTACCTACTTACTTTCAAGTGAAAGCAAGTAAGTAGGTACTTCGTTTATTCTTCATATTTACAAACTACAAAAATATGTTTAAGAAAATTACTGTGTAATATTCTTCAAAATATTTATCCAAGCTTTAGTTGAAATAACTCTTAAATACAAAGTTTCTTTATCAAATCAAATCAAAATCATTGATCTGCTTAAATAAGATACATAAACTAATTAAAGATAAGTATATAAATCTCTTATTCTGTCATTAATTTTGGTGTGCACATAATTATTAATTTATTTCAGTTTTCAGCATGTTAAATCTTTTAAAACTTCTACTAACACTTGAAAATAAATTGACGAAATAATAATATTTAGATCGATTTCAATATTAGATATTTTGGCCTCAATACTGCCATTTAAATCTTATACAGATCTGTAGTTAAGTTAATCTATTCATAGCCGTTTATAACAAAGGCTAATGAATTTCAATTAGAGCCGATTTGTGGCCATTGTTCTCTGCTCATATCTATGCCCAATTGGTTTGGGGCAATTGTCTGTGGTCTCATTATTGGTTAGCGGGATAAAGAAAGACTTATTGAAAAAATCATGAGATAGAAGAAAATACACTTTTAACAGAAAATTTCTGAAATAGCTCGTGTCTAAATAATAACAGCCGCACGGGGATCTTTAAGGTTAAGCCGTGCTTGCCGTGGTTGCTCCGTGGATGGGTGACCATTATTACATACCGAGTTTCCTCCGTGCCTCGGGAAGCACGTTTAGCCGTTGGTCCCGGCTGTCAATTAGATATTCGACAGTCGTTACGAGTAGTCAAAAGCCAAAAGTCTGACATCCAGTCTTACCAAGGGATATCGTATTACCTAGTTACTGGGTTGTGAAGGTCAGATTGGCAGTCGCTTCGTTTAAAATACTGGTGCTCAGCTGCATCCGGTTAGACCGGAAGCCGACCCCAAGATAGATTGGGAAAAGGCTAGGCAGATGATGACTTTATTGTAAAAATGTATAAGTATATTTTACATTTTAATTTGAAGCTTATTTTTTACTTTTTGGGTTTAATCCTGACTGGCCAGTTGGCTGATAGATTATTGTAGTCGGCAATCATATATAGATACATCATTTTGTTGGCAATCTAAAGCATGACTTCACTAAAGGATCTCTCACACATGCATCAATCTAATATCGATGCATCTATCAGCACCCAATTAAAACCTAATTTTAAAAAACTCGCTCTAATTTTCCATATATCTCACAGCTACGGAACGTAATCTGATCAAAAAGGCACTCACGCGGTACCGCAGGCGGTCCCTGGGGATATCCCGGACTCTCCCCGGGGAACACTATCCCGGTATCCAGTAATACGCCCTCATTCCCGCAACCGCGTGAGATTACCCCGGGGCTTTCTTAAGGCAGATGTGGAGGCAGGCTTTATGACTGCACTAAATAATTTTATAGGCTTCGATAAGACGACAAACTGGCTGATAGGCTGGTTATTTCTGTTGTTGATAATAACCATATAAACAAAAGTCGCAGGCAATCCTGTAATTTCAAATCCATTTATACAAAAACATACAAAGTCAGAGATTCTATTATATATAAATATATATTATTATATTTATAATAGAATCTCTGACTACTGCTATACGATAAACTTTATATAAATATATAAAGTTTATCGTATAGTAGCCCGCAACTCTATCCTGCTTTTCATCCAGGATGAAAAGCATATGCTTCACCAGGTCCGGTCCCAGACTACCTATAGGTCTTTCATTACGACTAATTCAGTGGTTGAGGATAAAGGTAACAGACAGCCTTTGATATCTAAACTCAATAATAATCATTTATCTTTAATTCATAATTCATTCAAGTTCTATTTAATTATTTATTAAAGTTGGCTTGCAAAAAAAAGTTGCCCAATCTGGGTGATCTCAGACATTTGTGGTTGAATTACTTCTCGGTGAATAGACTAACGACTTAGATGTTTTAGTACAAAAATCTTTATTTTATTATCTCTATTCAAATAATAAGTATATTTTTGTTTGACTATTGAAATTAGCCCAATCTGGGTGATCTCCTTTCACAAGGACGAATGTCGGGGCAACAGCTAGCTTTTAACATTTGTATGGATTTGTCAACCACTCGAAAACTTTTTGAAGTGATCGCTTGCCTTTATTTAGAATTGAAAATGTTACATTTTATAATATGTTTGTAATATTGAATTATCATAATCGTAACATCATTGTGACTGTGCTGGTGGTGTGCTTATTATAAATAAATAACATAGGCTCAAGAGCCACTTGATTCAGATAGATAACCGTTTATATGGAAAATTAGGGCACACTGCATTTGTATTTCAGTTAACCAGAATACCTATTATAAACCTATTATGTAGCTATTTTATACGTGCTGGTTTGATTCAATATCAGTAGATAGGAAACGCTGAAGCAGAGTATTTCGACAGTTTGTTCGCTAGCCAGGAGACTCTTATATAAAAAATATACATTTGAAAATGTGTTTAGTTGACATAAGCAATCGAAAAGTTCATGTCAAACTCATAGTTCAATCTTTTAACAGTTTACAACTAGAAATGATGGCGGTTAACCAGTTTACAAAAACACAGAAAAACGCTGCTGCCCATTCTCTGGCAAGTCCCTTAGTCGCCTCTTACGACACCCACGGGAAGATATGCGATCGCCAACCCGCCTGCCAAGCGTGGCGATTATGGCAATGCCCCCCAAAATGTCAATGTGACTTGGGGGAGGCCTATGTCCAGCAGTGGACGTATTTTGGGCTGAAATGATGATGATGATGAATGAACCAGTTTAAACTCGTTTCAATGGTTCTTCTGTAGAACATTTTTTTTATACAAACCTCGTTTTCGTTAATCCTGAAAATATAGGTGTCAATCCTGTTGAAATCCGTTACAGAAACACTTTAAAGGAGACCATTTATTCAAGGCCCTCTGCTCCATACATTGCAAAAAGTAAATAAAATCTCTGCCATTACTAAAGATGTTTTTCAATACCAGACTATACTTCTGCCATCTGTATCATTGACCCATTTTGCCTGTAATTCAGCATGTTCAGGCAATTTGATTGATCGTATCGGAGCGAACCAAATGACGCAGATAAAAAGCCCGTCTTAACCCCGCCTACGCTGAATATTAACTGAGCATTATCAATACGTATACCTGTAAGCATCTTGACCTTGACCTTGAAGATTTAATATAAAGAGTGGTGTATAGGTCGCGAACCTCTAGTAAATGATAAGTGTAGGTAGCATAACGTAGTTATCAGAGAGGTTGAATTAATATGAATGAAGTGTGAGATAGCAGTGATAGCTTAGTGGTGTGACCTTCGGACTGCCAAGTCATAGGTCTTGAGTTCGAACCCAAGACACGCACATCAAATTTTTCGGATTCAATTGTCAAATTGTATAAATATCAGTTGCTCCGGTAAATGAAAACATCGTAAGGAAACCAAGTAACCTAAGAGATATTTCTCGACGGCATGTAAAGCCAAGTCAGATGCTCATGGCGGCATAAAAATTCTGACACCAAGTTAGACACTTACCACACGAAAAAAGAGAGAAATATAATTACGAAGAGTGTAATATAATTACGATATTACTCGTATTTAATAAATATTTAAGAAATATCTAATAATGGACCCCAGGCCCAAAGGCCTGGGGTCCATTATTAGATATTTCTCATTAGTAGACCAGATTCCAGAATTGTTCACGGTGTTAATTACAGGCAATTTGATTGATCGAATTGGAGTGTACCAAATGACGCAGATAAAAAGCCCGTCTCAACCCCTGAACATTAACTGCGCATTACATACCTATAGGCATCTTGAGGATTGACCTTGACCTTAGAGGTCTAGGGTATGAAAGGGTTAAGGTCACGAACCTTAAATAAAACATAGGTGCAAGTTGTAGTATAGCGTAGATATGTGTTAGAGAGGTTTGAATATTAATGCACTGCAAGATATTACTTTTTTAATATTTTTCAAGGTCGTAAGATTTTTTTCCATTAGGTATTAGGTATTTCTCAGGTAGTGCAGATTCCGGATCCATGCCCGGTTTAAGGCACACCGACTTCGGAAGCTAAAAGTTATTTTCCACTATTTGTGTTTTTGAAGTCGGTTCTGATTTTTTTCAAAAAAAAATAACTTGACACTTTAGTAGCTTTCGACCGAAAGATTTTAATTTTTAGATTCCTTCGCCCTACTAGTTATACTAGTGTACATAATTTTCAGAATAAATGCGCGCCGCAACATTTTTGAAATGTTAATGTAATAATTTTTTCGGACCCGTCAGGGTGAGGTTTGTAATCAAATCTTTGCTTCGTCCTCTTACAACTTACACATAAAACTCCTTCTACAACATAAGCTGTTATGCTTTTACATAAACACATTATAATACCAGTTATTTTATAATAATACACATAGAAACAGCGACATTGCTTGTGGTGTGTCGCGTAACTTTCCATGAAGTCGGAAATACACGACACCTTCCCGCGATATGGAATATGATTGCACTGAATTTAAAAATAATGACGTTGGTAGGGTGCCGCAGGATTGAGTACAGCCATGTACCTACCTATGTAAATAAAAGGAAGCAGACGAGACGCCTTCCATTTTTTAAATTTTGTATTCAAATGTCTTGCCAGCTTCCAACTTTTATCTGATATAAGCTTGTTTTTTGCTTTACTGTTATTTAACGCACTCTGATAGGCTAAGTGCAAGTAGTGAAGTGAAACTAATGTTCAATAATGTTCGGCAGGGACTTAAAAACACCTTCAGGTTACAGAATTATAAGTGTTAAATGTTAAATTGGCAACAGAATCAAATATGTAACACTTTTAAAAGTGTTTTCAACCGTAACATATCTGTACCTAACAGATATAAAAGTGTTAACAGTGTAAATAAGTGTAACATGTAAACGCAGCTTACTAAAGCTATAATTGATTATTTCAGTTACACATATTAACACTTATTAGCACATTTAAAAGGTTACAGTTTGAGTCGGTAACATTATTGTATCTGTTACATTTAAAAGGGTTTTTCTGTTATATCTGTTTTAAAAAACAGTGCTAAAACACTTATTACGGTTACAGTTTGAGTCCCTAATGTTCGGATCTGGCCGCACTGTACGCATGGCGCCTTCGCTACTCGCCTAGCTTGTATTGGAGTAGCACGCAGTGCTGTTGCGCAGATTCTAGAACGTTCGTTTCACTTCGCTACTCGCAAAGTAACTAGCTAGGCGCTTGGCACTAAGCAAAACTTTCAGTGCTATAAGGAATTGTTACAGATTAAACATCACGGGCATCAGTGTCAATAACATTACACGTTACATACATACATTTACCTATGTGTATACTTAAGCACATAATTTTTTATGGCTTTCTCAGAACTTTTTATAGAATATGTATTACATTATGTTGACCGCGAGCATTCTGAATAACTGCGGGAAGTTTCTTATTCTGTGGTCTTGTAATGTTTCCCAGTTTGTAATTATACGAAGTTAAACACTGGTTAATGTGTGGGTTTACCACATAACTACATATAAAGCGGATACATTTTTATACTTACCTGAAATCTTAACACAATTTGGACTTTAATGCGAACTAAATTGAGTAGAAATAGTTGATCAACCTTTGACTAAACTACCTCAAAAAGTGTATGCTATTAACAGTAAATCATTACATACTACACCATCATTTATTGATATACTGTTTTTGAAAACCTTTTTTTTTTGCCAAATCTCATAACAACTTAAACTTTTGGCGATATGAATATGTGTTAGGCATCTTATTTCGCTCAGCCAATCACAACAGGTACAAACGCCAGCACATTAAGCTACAACAATCTGTTTTTCTCTAGTAGATTTTCAGCTTTATCTTTAAAGAATTAGGTTCAAGGTTGGTTCGGAAAATTTTACACAGTTTCAAGTAACTTGCTTTTTATTTATTAATTTTTTACTTGCGATGGGTTTGCTCTTGACTCTAGTCTAGGTCAGAGATGACAGAGACAAATTAATGTGCGGACGTCCGTACATGATTTTAGACAGACGATAATTCAGGCATGGTTATTGTTGTAAAATCTTAATGTTATGTAAAGGTGTTGTTAATGTATATTACACAGTGGTATCTCTTTGCAGAACAGGTCGCCGCCGCCCGCACACATCCCCAATGCTATGCTATACTCGCCGCCGGAGCCGCTAGAGGTGAGAAAACATTCAACATATTATTTATTTTAATAGGAAACTACAGGTTTTATTTTTTTTGCTTTGGCCACTTGCCGACAAACCTGCTAAGGTTGTGACTGCTTAACCGGTCTATGTTGTGGTAACCACAAATTAATTTAATGCCCCCAGCCAGGGCTTAAAAACTAGTTAAATTAAATGACCGCTCGCTAAGGGCACCCCCTGTGGGGTTCGGACCTCGGCTTAGGGCGTCGTTGAGGAGGGGCAGCAAGGGACAGGCTGGGTCATACAGCAATAAACAGACAGTTTGTCACATTTTATATGAAACCAATCTATGATAAACTTACACGGTCGCTAACGGGCGATCTTCTTTGATTTTCAATTATTATGAGCTCCTGATGCCCCCCCCCCCCCTAGTGCCGTGCTCGCGCGATAACTCATTCAGTCATCCCGCGATCATTGCGCTTAAAAATCATGGCAAATCTTAAAACAGAATCTGTATTCATACAGTATAGGATTTCATCATCATCATCATAATCAGCCTATAATATTCCGACTGCTGGGACACAGGCCTCCTCTCTATGAGAGGGAGTGGGCTGTATTCCACCACGCGGGCCCAGTGCGGGTTGGTAGATGTAACATGTCTTCGAATTGTTAGTTCTCACCGTTTTTGAGAGCAGCGGTGATGAAACAAATTACACAAAGTAATGCGCCTACCTGGGTTCGAACCCACCCCCGAATAGGATTTAATAAAAATGTTATAAAAGATCTTTTTTAATACAGTTGCTCAAAAAGTGGCGTATTGCAGGGACGTATAGCGTTCGGGATGTGGGCTATTACATACTCGAGCTTTTTCTTTACCATTTCCGAACTCGTGCGTTCTCTTTCCCAACTGCCAAAATAATGTATATTAAAAAGAAAAAACCAACCAAAAAGTTTATACAAAAAAAAAGACATAGAAGTTTTTATGATTCATGCAAATATTTTTAAAAAGAAGCTAGGTATTTTACATATATTTTACATAGGCCTACATGGGCACTTATAAAACGTCAACAGTGTTGAACGACAGTGAGGTAACTGCTACGCGTACGACGTTAAATGAGACAGTTACTAGTGTACCGGGGATGTCCGACGATGATGACGATGAAATCAAGAAACTGCGAGATCAAATTACTAACCTTACACTTGACCTGCAAAGTGCTCACTTAGAAATTGAAGACTTAACTTTAGAAAATAATAACCTCAAAACAATGAACATTAATTTGAGCAAACAAAATGAACTGTACAAGAAAGTCACTTACAGTCCAATTAAACTAAAATCACCTAGCACAAAAAAGGCAAAAAATCTAAATAAAAATAAAACAGCGCAAACAGAAACAACGAAGCTTGGAGAAAATATCAAAATTCCCATTACCAAAAATAGCAAAGCCCCGGTAATGGTGGAAGAAAAAGATAAACCTACACCACCAATAGACCAATGCAGAAATAATGTTGACGAAAACCATTGGAAGCGTAAAAAAATCTGCATATTAAGCACAGACAACAAAAATAAATTGCTTCATATTGCAGAAAATACTTTTGAGAAATATGAACTGTGCCATTACATCACACCTCATGGAGCTATGGAGGTTCTGTTAAAAGGTATTAAAGAAAAACTGTCACAGTTCACTTTACAGGACTTCTGTATTATATTAATTGGTGAGGAAGACTTTAAAACAACAAATAAATATGTTGATAGCATTATACTAATTAGGCAAATGTTGCAAGAAGTCTTGAACACTAATATAATTATCTGCACTCCGACGTACAAGTTCTTCACAAATAACTACCTTTTCTTTCAACTACGCAGTAATGTTATCATTAATCACTACAAAACCGATCACAAAGGATGTCTTTTTTGCTTAGAACCTAAACAGTGCAGAAAAGTTATATGAAATCTCATTATTGCACTGTTTTTCATTACTGCACTGTTTTAAATTTTAAATTTGGAATTAAATTTACCACAGAGGTGTAATGTCTCCTATTAAGTTAGTAAAATGTATGCATTAGATCAAAAAGATTACTGGCTGAAAGTAAAAATCGGCTGAATAAAACAGACTTGGTGAAAAAAAAAACAAATGGCGCGCATTTTGTACCATTGTAAAACTTTGATACTACTTATTTACCAAATAAAAAGGTAAAAAATCATGGAAATTGACAGCGATAGCGATATGAATTCAACTCCAGAAGATATAAAACAGCTGCAAATGAAGTTGTTACTAACTGCACTTTTAATAATTGTATGTTTGAAGGGAAGATGAATTAAACTTTGTTTTATTAACTTGAGCTTTTATTTTGAGTAGGTATATTTTGACAGGGTAGTTGAAAGAAAAGCAGATTACGCACCTCGATAAAGTGAGTAATTAATGCACTCGTGATAATTTAGTGCCCTCGCATGCGCTCGGGCACCAACATAACACTCGTGCATTAATGACTCACTTTGCGCTCGATGCAACAATCTACTATTATAATTCAAGAGTGGAAACATTTAATAATTTATTATATCTAGATACTATCACTCATGAACACGCATATTTTCTGGACAGTAACATGAACCTAAAGTATGACGACACCATGTTCAACAAACGCACGGGTGTAATAAATTACTCTGGGATGCAATCGATTTTTAAGGATATTTTTAAGATGACTATGGACATACAATCATTAAACACTGACTTTCACCAACCAGACAACCAAATGAAGACAATAACTGAAACAGAAGACACGGGACAGTTTTTTCTTCAGTCGTATTAATGTAATGCATCAAAACATTGCTGGATTGTTAAACAAATCAGATTTGTTAACTGTACAGTTAGAAAACTTAGAAAATCAAGGGACAACTGTAGATGTACTCTGTTTGACAGAGCATTTCATAACATCAGGACATGAGAGTTTATTGCACATTCCCAATTTCCACCTAGCCGGTCTTTTTTCACGAAACACAAATCGGGGAGGCACTTGTATTCTTGTAAGACATGGGCACCAGTACAGGGAACTACCAGATGTTGCTAAACAGTCTGTATCAGGGGTATTTGAAATTTGTGCTATAGAATTGACATCCTATTCAATTATTGTTATATGTGTGTATAGAGTACCAAAATATAATTACTTGACATTTTATGAAAAGCTTGACATTGTATTAAAAAAAATTTGTATATTATCAAATAAAAAAACTGTATTGTGTGGTGATCTGAACATTAATGTACTGTTGAGAAATAAGATTACTCTGGATTTGGAACACTTCCTACTTAATTATAACTTGACTCTAGCTCTAAACCAGCCTACTAGGCCTCATAGTAAAACATGCATTGATAACTTTGCACATAATCTAAGAAAAGGATGGAAAACGGAAATTATTGACCTCATGTTATCGGATCACACATCACAAATACTTAAAATACCTGTTAATAAAACGTGTCGCTTAAAATTTTGGAAAACGGTAAAAAAAGATTACTCAAAAGAAAACCTTGAAAAATTTAAATCTTTTATAAAAAAAATATCTTTCAAAGAAGTCTACGAAAGTAATGACGTTAATGTAGCCTATAAGAAATTTTTTGACATTTTCTCATTGTTTTACAATCTCTGTTTTCCAGACAAAACAATCACTATAAGCACCAACAAACAGGTTAAATGGATTTCTCATGGCATAAAAACATGCAGTAAAAGACAGAGACGATTATTGTGGGCTTACAGACTACACCCAACAAAAAAAGCTAAAAGTGACTTGAAAAAGTACACTACGCAGTATAAAAAAATAGTTAGACTAACCCAGAAGGCACAAAATAACTACTTTATAAACAACTCGCAAAATAAATCTAAAGCCACATGGCAGATAGTAAATAGATCTAAAACTAACCTGCCTAAAGAACAGATACTGACAATAAAAACAGAGCAATTGACTTACACAAACCCGAATGACATAGCAAATGCATTTAATGACTACTTTATAGATGACATTGAGAATAATTTATTAAATGACATTAAAATAAACAATAAATTTGATAATTTGACAAAGCAATCAATGTTTATGCAGCCTGTTCTAGAATTCGATATTATTTTAGCCACAAAGACGCTTAAAAATACTAATACTGTAGGAATTGATGGAATATCTACAAAAGTAATTAAATATGTAATTGAGCTTATAGCACCTGCCCTAGCACACATTATTAATATAGGTATTACCGAGGGCATCTATCCCGAAGACTTGAAAAAAGTCATAATAAAACCGCTCCACAAAAAGGAAGATAAGACGCTTTTAAAAAATTACCGGCCAATAGCGAAAATTTCTGTTTTTTCCAAAATCTTTGAAAAAGTTATTTATAATTCGTTATACCAATATCTTCAAAAATATAATATTTTGTGCAAAGAACAAAATGGTTTCCGGAGAAATAAAACTATTAACATGGCTATTTTCGACCTTTTAAATAATGTTATGTCTGCTGTTGATAAAAAGACTCCCATATGTGCTATTTACACAGATATGACTAAAGCCTTTGATTATGTTGACCACAAAATCCTTCTAGACAAATTGCATTCCTATGGCATCAGAGGGAACATTTTAAAATTATTAGAATCATATTTAAGTAATAGGTTGCAATGTACTGAAATCACAAGAGTTTGCGCGAAAACCAAAACGGAACGAACGTATGTGTCGAGTTTCAGGAGTACAAAATATGGAGTGCCTCAAGGTAGCGTGCTTGGGCCACCTTTATTTCTCATTTACATAAATGATTTACCAAAAGTGACGCAACAGCAAATGATTTTGTTTGCAGACGATAGCACTGCCATAGTTAAGTGTAAGGACTTAAATACCTATCAATTTGACATTAATAATACTCTTACTGACATAATTAATTGGCTTAATATGAATAATTTAATAATCAACCTCAAGAAAACTAAAGTAATGCATTTCCGCCAAAGAACTGAAGCTCCGAAAATTCGTGTCAATTACAATGGCAACGAAATAGAAGAAGTAAAAGTAAGTGTATTTTTAGGTATCCATATTGATAATAATCTTAATTGGAAAGCTCATATAGAACAGTTATGTAAAAAAATAAATAAATCTGCCTATGCACTTTTTCAATTGGCCAGAAAAGTAAATATAGACACGTTACTTGTTGCCTATCATGGTCTAGTAGCCTCACTCCTACGATACGGAATTATTTTTTGGGGTAATTCCCCGGACAAGGGATTACTATTCAAGGCACAAAAAAGGTGCATTAGAGCCATGTGTGGTCTGAAAACAGATGACAGCTGTGCACCGTACTTTAGATCATTAAAAATACTTACGGTACCAGCGCTATACATATTAGAAATTAGTATCTTCGTCAAAACGAATCCCAACCTTTTTGAAAAAATGACAATGGTACGAAATGTTCCAATTCGTAGTCAGTACAAAAATACTTTGAGTAATTATAAATGTAAAACTGCATTAGTAACAAAAAGTGTCCTTGGTATGGCTCCACTCGTTTATAATAAAATTCCAGATGCCATAAAAGAATTAAATTTTACACAATTTAAGAGAAAAATGAAATTGTTCTTAATTGATAAATGTTATTACACTATTGACGAATACCTAAATGACGAATTAATTTAGAATTACAAATATTGAGTTTTCAGATAATTTGTTGCAACTATTGACATTAAATAACTTTTACATTTTAATTTCTTTGACATAGATTATTTTGACATAGATTACTTTGACATTTTAATAATTTTTCATTTAGGTCTGACATAATTGGAGCATTAAATAATATGTAATTAGTCAATTAATTTCAAATGTAATACCATAATTATGCATGATTAATTTGATAATGCTCAGCTAGATTTGCAAACAATATTTGTACGCCTCCGGGCATAACATAGCGTTCTGTTATCAAACATAAAATCTGTACTACTTTTTACCTATGTTAACAAATAAATTATGATTTGATTTGATTTGATGATTGAACAGAAGAGGCACGGTTCGGTTTGGTCGTTTCCTATGGAGAAGAACCGGCAAGAAACTCCATGGTTACTCTTTTAAAATCATTTGGTTCTACAATATTTGGATGTTACAGCGCTAGTACTCAAGTATGAGAGGACAGCGTAGGCCCGACAATAAGTCATCGCTTACTACAAAAGGTAGAAAAAGATGAAAATGACAAAAAAAAATAAAAAAATACAAAGCCTACAATGTCCACACATTCACAAAAAAATATGAATGAAAAAGAATCTATACAAAAGTAAAAATAAAACTAAGAACAATTAAATACACAATTGACACAAATGTAGTCATCAGTACTGTAACGATTCTGCACAATGAATAAACGGTGCAATGATTTGCAAACTATTGTAAAACATCTGAAAAAAATGAATAGAATAAATAAAATTCGGAATAGTTAGAGACATCCACATATTTGTGTCGTTTTTGAGCTACCAGGGAAGCCGCATGAGCAGAGGGAACTACAGCCAAACTTCTTTATCTTCAACATAGTCCTTAATTTTGTAATATGCTTTTTTAATAAGGACACGTTTGATGCAATTTTTAAACTTTCCATTGGTCAGTTCAATAACTGACTTTGGCAACTTATTATAAAAGCGTATACTGTTTATGAGAAATGACTTGCTAGTTTTTGTTAATCTAAATTTGGGTATTACAATTTCGTGTTTACTGCGTGTGTTTATATTATGGAAGTCGCTTCTAATTTTGAAAAGCCCTCGGTTTTTGCGGACGTATAAAATACATTCTAAGATATAAAGTGAAGGCAGAGTCAGTATATCGATCTCTTTAAATTTTTCTCTAAGGGACTCGCGAGGACCCATTTTATAGATCGCGCGAACTGCCCTCTTTTGCAATATAAAAATTGAATCAACGTCTGCTGCCGATCCCCACAGCAGAATTCCATAAGACATAATACTGTGGAAATACGCGTAGTATACTAACCTAGCTGTGGCTACATCAGTCAACTACCTTATTTTCCTAACTGCATAGGCGGCTGAGCTTAACCTCCCCGAAAGAGTTCCAATGTGCGCGCCCCACTGCAGTTCACTAGTTTCAGTACTTTCAATTTAAGATTTAATGATTTGATTCAATGAGTTAGGTTAGGTTTCATTTCATTTCATCTCATCTCATTAAATTTCATTTTCATTTCATATCAATAAAAAAATCTACTGAAGACTTGGCTGTATGGGCCATAGTTCCCTTTGCCTACCCAGAATGGGTAAAGAAAACAAAAAATTACACTGCTTATATTCTTTTACGGTTGGCGCCATTTTCAAAAATGTTCTATAATAAATTGCTTCATTTTTTCGCAACTGTATTAAAAATAGTTGTTCAGTACACGTGCGGAACCGTCATTGCAACTTGTTCCGACTGTCAACCCTCACCTTCGGCTGCGCCTCGGCTCGGGTAGACATTTGTCGGAACTCTTTGCAATGACAGGTTTTCCGCACTCGTAATGAAATATACTATTCTCTCTCTCGTTGTCCAATTTAATTTCGATTTCATCATTATTGCAACAACTGGCCCTTTTCTTCATAGTACGTGGAAATTATAGCAAGGGATGTATTTCGGCAGTATTTTCCTTCCAGTTCTCGTATGTCCTCCGGCAAAGACCCTCCTCTCGTATCAGACGAGAAACTTGGAAGCAGTTGGGATATTCCTTGAGAAAGTATTACTCCAAAAATAACTATAGTAAAGCTTTGAACGTTTTTGTTAAAGTACCTACGTCAGTAACAGTGAAAATTAATAATGGTTTTTCCTACTCCTCCAATATTCTTTTCTGATTAATTTTGTTGTGGGATCCAAGACAGTTCAATTGTTTCTCTGGGAGTTCGTCGAGCTTCATTTTTTCGCTTTCCTGGTAGATGCCAGTGTTAATTGCGGCTTTCAGGGGTTGCAGTGGTTTGAGAATAGTGGTTTGTCCCAAAAAAGTAAGAGTGAAAATGTAAAACAAAACAGTTACACAAAAAAATACCCCATAACATTACAAAGACAACCCTCTCATTACCACTAACGGTCCGTTATCCCGCATGTTAACAAAACGCCTAGCTTGATTAAAACGTCTCGTTCTTAACCTTCCCAAGTAAAAGGCATCAAATATTTATGTTGCTATTAAAACTAATCGCTATAAGATTTCACGAGCTTGTTGTAATCAGACACTTACGGATTATAAATGTAGTGTCGGTAGTTGGGGTTCTGTTCTGTGAGGAGCTTCCCGATTTAATAAGTAAAATAATTAAATAAAGACCTACCACCACCAAGAGTACTTCTGGACACGGCAAGTATTGTTAGGAGGTTCCTCTTTCAAGAGTCCTTAACCTACGGACCCTGTTCCCGATGCCGGTGGGCTACTATATTTTTATATTTTTAAAAGTTTTTAATATCATTTTGAAAATATATTTGAAATTGTAAATAAAATGTATATAAGTGAATAAATGTTGGTATATAACGAAAAAAAAATGTAATATCAATACCGTAGCATGCTTAATCAGGAGGAGCCCGTGGCTAATATAATAACAGCCGCTCGGGTCGATCTTTAGGCTAAGCCGTGCTTGCCAGGATCCGGATGGGATGGACCGTGGATGGGTCCATCTGTCCATCATGACCACCCCGCTATATACAGAGTTTCCTCCATGCCTCGGAAAGCATGTCCGGCGGTAATTTGTAGATTTTTGACGGTCGGTACAGGTAGTCAGTGGCCCGTAAGTCTAAAAACCAGTTTTACCAAGGGGTATCGTATCACCAATTACTAACTGGGTTGTGGAGGTTAGATAGGCAGAGGCTCCATGTAAAATACTGGTATCCGGTGGTACCGGTTTTCCGGTTAGACTGGAAGCCGACCCCAACATAGTTGGGAAAAGGTTAGGCGGATGATGACCGTAATCTTAATAAATCAACATTAATGTTCTTACTGCTGGCGCACGGTTCTTTTACTGCACCTCTTTGCGAAGTTGTCGCCAATTATCACCCATTTTGTTCCAATCCGGGTTGTTAGACGTAAACATCCTCATCATCATCATCAGCTTATAATGTTCACACTGCATGGACACAGGCCTCCGCTCTATGGGAGGGAGTGGGCTGTAATCCACCACGCGGGCCCAGTGCGGGTTGGTAGATGTCACATGTCTTCGATTTTTTAGTTCTAGTACATGCCGGTTTTCTCACGATGTTTTCCTTCACCGTTTTTGAGAGTAGCGGTGATGAAATAAATTACACAAAGTAATGCGCCTGCCTGGGTTCGAACCCACGGCTTACTGCTCGTAAGTCGTGGCTGACACCACTGGGCCACCGCTGCTCTGACGTAAAGATCATTGATAAAAAAAACTTAAATTCCGCCAAAACCTAGATTCAGGCTTGGACGCAATATGCACCGCCCTCCCTCCTGCATAATTACGTACTCGTATATGCTGAAGGGGGCACAAGAAAAGAGAGGCGTATCTCCAGCAGTGGGTGAATTCAGGCTCGTGGATGATGATAATAAAATGCAGAAGGTGCGATACCTAATTGTAATACCTGCACGGGCCTTCCTCAAGAGTTGTGGACATTGCGTTGTTACTCGTTACGTTCACGCTAAAGTCTTCGCGGTTTTTTATGAGCTCGCTGAAGCAACATTCCCTTTCTATGTTACTAGCTGACCCGCAACTTCGTCTGCGTCACTCTCAAAAGGAATAATTCCCGAAAATTGTTCCCGTTTTTTCAAAATTTTTCGTTGATACTCCTCGCCTATTGATCCGTAGCGTGATTTCATATAGCCTATCTATAGCCTTTCTCGATACATGGGCTATCCAACATTAATTTTTTTTTTTCAATTCAAACCAGTAGTTTTTGAGATTACCGCGTTCAACCAGACAACAGTAAAAATAACGAATAAATAATATGAAAATAAAATAAAGCTTGCGGAACCAAAACAAAAAGACTCCGCTGAATTTTTACAAGGTCGTTGTTAAACATTCCCTTTATAGTGTGCACTGTAAAACGGAGCAGTGTTACCAACTGCCATTAGCAATTAACATTGGCAACACCGTTAATTAAAATATTTTAACACAATCTGTGGAAACGCGGGATGCGGTGCGTTTTAATTGGACTAAAAGTAAACACTGACTTTTTTTTTTTTTTGTGAATGGCATCTCGCAGTTCTGCCTCTGAGGCTGGCTACTGCTTAACCGGACAAACCTGTGGATGCCTCGAATTTAAGGCCTCCAGCCAGGCAAAAAGCTTATAAACTAAGCGACAGCGCTAAGGGCACCCCCTGTGGGGTACGAGCCTCGGCTTAGGGCGTCGCTGAGAGAGGGCAGCAAAGGGACAGGCTGGATCTGATTATCATTATTTAGGGGCTGATTTATAACTACTGGCTCAGCATCGCGGGCTGGCTCGAGCAAGGGTCGGGGGGGGATTTGAATTTGGACGTCGCGACGGGCCTCGGCGGCGAGGCCGGAAAGACGGCGGTTTGTGTCTGTATTTACGTTTTAACGTACTGGTTTCCCTACTGCTCTCTTGAAGGAGGGTAATAGGGTCATCGGGAGTGACTAGGGTATGCCGAGGACGGCGAATCCTACTAATACGCGATGGTACGTATCGGGCGGCCGATGCGATTAAGGGGTTACGGTGCTTGACCGCTGAGTCAAAGAAACGCTTGGAAAGACGTTTCATGAACTGAACTATGGTCGGGATTTTGAGGTCAAGGTGCAGGTTGTCGTTACGGACAAACCAGGGGGCGCCCGTGATTTTACGTAGGAAACGGTTCTGCAATGTCTGCATCCTATGAATGTGACGAGGCTTTGTGTGTGCGAACACGACACAAGCGTAAGTCATAATGGGACGTATTACTGCGGTATAGAGTCGCAATTTGCACTTAAGTGACAACTTGCTCTTAGCCGTCAGCATGGAATGGAGCCTACCCATAGCAAAGGCAGCCCGGTTACGGGCCGCTTTGATATGTGACGCGAAGGTCAAGTGACGGTCGAGTGTGACTCCTAGGTACTTGGCTTGCTTCTCCCAGGGGATAGGCTTGCCGTACATAGTGATCGGGTGGGGGGGGGGGTCGGTTGAGACGCGGTTTGCAGAACAAAACCGCCTGGCTCTTATCGGGATTGACCTCGATTCTCCACTTACGGAACCAAGCGCCTAGGACGTTGGCTGCCGTCTGCAGAGTGCCAGCGATGCTATCTTGGCTGTAGCCAGTATAGTAGATGGCCGTGTCATCGGCGAATAGGGCTAACTGAGCTCTGTTGCTCTTAGGGATGTCACTGGTGTACAGTGTGAAGGCGAGTGGGGATACGACGGAGCCTTGAGGGACTCCGGCTCGTATGGGGTGAGGAGAGGACAGAGCGTACCCTATTCGGTAGCGGAAAGTGCGATTCGACAGAAAGTCCCGTAAGATGAGTACGAGACGGTCTGGCACTCCCATTTGGTATAGCTTATATAATAAGCCGTTGTGCCAGACTTTGTCAAACGCTTTCGCTATAACGAAGAAGAGTACTCCCGTCATCGCTCCACGCTGAAAGCCAGCGCAGCGAAAGCAACACTGACCTTTGTGAGCTGACTTTTATTTTGTGTAGTATTTTGGAATTGCGTTCCGAGTGCGGTTTACCGCACTCGGAAACGAAAACGTACAAATGTTTTTTTTAAAATAACATAACAACATGCTTGTAATCTCCAAAGGGTTAGGTTAGGTGTGTGTACACCCACATATTATATTGAGTTACATTAAGTCCCATGTAATAAGGGGCGTGCCTATTGCAATCGACTGGGCACAAATCCAGCGTGCTGCTACTCAGAACTTCCTGATGGAAAAAACAATGTTTTTGTCTTGATCAAATCCAGCGTACTTTCGTATCGAAAACGATTTATAAGCTCACTTATTTAGATGATAATATTTCTTGTCTTTATAATAGGTCTTTACCTATGAAATTGCCGTATTGCAGTACAGACTTTTTCAAACAAAAAAAAAGTTTTGATTGGCTATGAGTTCTAAATTCAAATTAATTTTGTTTTAAAAATATGACATTCTATTTACAAAATCAGTCTTTTGTTTATTGATTAGCGTTGTATTTTCATTACATTTCAACATTTTTCCTCATAATGGATACTTTGAAATTTCGTGTAATTATGGAATATGAGTTCCGTCGTGGCACCAACGCGGCACAAACGACCCGTAACATCAACGACGTTTACGGAGAGAACTGTACAAACGAACGCACAACCCGTTATTGGTTTGCTCGGTTCCGTTCTGGGAATTTTGACTTGAAAAATGAACCTCGTGGTCGTCCGGAAACTTTGGTCAACAATGATGAATTAAAGGTGATTGTTGAAGCTGATGAAACTCAATCTACAGCTGAGCTGGCAGCAGCTTTTGATGTTAGCATTAAAACAATATTGGTCCATTTGCGACAGATTGGCAAGATAAAAAAGCTTGATAGATGGGTGCCCCACGAACTTAACGATCGCCAGCGCAACGTACGCGTCGAGACTTGCCTTGCGCTGCTTAACAGGCACAGAAATGAAGGAATTTTGAACCGAATTGTTACGTGCGACGAAAAATGGATTCTTTTTGACAATCGAAAGCGCTCAGCAAGTTGGTTAGATCCTGGTTCGGTACCAAAGCAATGTGCAAAACGAAAAATGACCCCTAGAAAGGTGATGGTCACAGTTTGGTGGTCTAGTGGTGGGTCTGGTGTGATTCATCATAGCTTTTACAAAACGGCGAGAGCATTACTGCAGATGTGTACATTGAAGAACTGACCACAATGATGGCGAAACTCGCACGTCTGCAACCAGCTTTGGTCAATCGGTCGTCTCCACTGCTACTTCACGACAACGCGCGGCCCCATACTGCACAACAGACCGTCTCTAAGCTGCATGAGTTGGGTTTGGAAGCTCTCCCTCATCCGCCATACTCACCAGATCTTGCGCCTTCCGACTATTACTTTTTCCAAAATTTGGACAACTTTTTAGCGGGAAAAAAATTCAATTCCCGAGAGGCAGTACAAAACGCATTTGAAGAGTTTGTTGTCTCCTGTCCAGCTGATTTTTTCAAGAAGGGCATCCATAAACTGCCACAGCGTTGGCAAAGATGCATTGATTGCAGGGGTGATTACTTTGAATAAAAGAAATAAATAAGTTCGAAAAAAAAATACTTTAACTTTTTTCAAACAAAACGGCAATTTCATAGGTAAAGACCTAATATTATCTTATTATTGTACAATAAATGTTACCCACCTAATTACCAACGGCTTCCAAAAGAAAAATTTAAAAATCAAACCTTTAATTGCGTCTTTGTAAGATTTTTTTAAAGGTAAAAAATCTAGCATAATTCCTTCTTTAGAAAAGATGCCTTTGAAAATTACGGCTCTATTCAAAGCCCGGTTATTTTCTATTCTTTCATTCCTTTACCGGTATTTTAATACCAATTTTGAATTGCAGGAACAAGCTGCTTTTACATCACATTTTGTTATGGAAAGACTTTGTATGAACCCTTAGACTGAACTAGAAGATCTTTTAAACATTGCTTGATGTTTATTTTATATTATAAGTACCAGCTGCCTAAGAAAACAGAGTATCAGGAAAGACTGCACGTCGTTCACTTGAAATACTCGTACTTTAAAGTATTTCAATAATTGGAGGGTTTACCCATAGGTAGGGTTTACCCATAGGTTACTTCAGTTATTTTTATGACATCCAGTATAGTTTGTATTAACTGCTTTCAGTATTGTACTGAAATTATCAAAACTTTTTAAGGCTCTGCGCTGCATCTGCGCCCTTCTAAACGTCTAGGTTAGGGTTGCACTACATTTATGATCACGAGTTAGAGCGAGAACCGACAAAAATATATAAACATGGAAAAAGGCGATTCCGTGCTGATAGTAGTTTAACCCTTGGTCATCATCTCAGCAGTCACTCTCTTCTAGCAATAACATCAATCACACAGTCCATCTATTGATTTGATTTTTTTGTCTTCTCTTGCCGCTTTACATTCTTAATTAAAACATTCCTCAAGATATTTTCCTCAATACTCCGTATCACACGACTTCACACGTGTAGGTAGGTATTAAGCACTTTATAAATAAAGAACCATCTTATAAGAGTTCTCAAAATTGTGGAATATTTATACGTATATTAATGGGGCCAAGAGAGTTCTCTCTCAAAACGCGTTCTCGGTAGATTCGACCTTTCTAATTGATTTACGTCACTCTAATGACATTTTCACTTAAATTTTGGACCCCAGCATTAATCAATACCGTCATCATTGGACTAAGTTATTGGATAGAACTGAACTTCATAAATACAGCCACGGAAATGTTTTAATAAAGTATGTCGTGTTATGCTGCTGTTTCATAAAACCGTTATAGACTGACAGTTGCGATTTAAATGTACAGTATGACCATTTGAAGTGTCGACTCCAAGATGGCGCTGCTTGTCAAAAAAATATGCATTATATTTTAGTTCTGTGTTTACCCGCCTACAATGATAAGTTGGCTGAAGTGCACAGACAATTGTCGGTTGTCGATTTGCGTAGCCTTTATTTTTCATATCGTTGGCTCTATTTTGTCCTGTCTTTTTGCTTATTATTACATAACGACTGATACACAAACCAAAAACCATTTAAGCATGGTGTACAGGCCACTATCTTCCCGTTAACGCCTACTTTCGAACCATGTTATGAGTGTGTCATTTATTTTAGTACGGTAGTTTTAGTTAATTCTTATAAATCACGGTCCTAAGTTTGCTATAATAAACGCTTAAAAATAAGTTACGCACTCCATTTTTTTGTTATCGGGAAACCAAGCAGTTTGTTTGCCTGTCTGTACATCATGGCACATTGTTGGTACTCAACAATAGGAACCTGAAGACCTATTCTGACAACCCCAATACACTACAAGGAAAATACACCATAAATGAAGAAATCGTTCATTAAATGAACGGCCTGTGTTAGTGAGTGAATGAGAATAGATTCAAAACAATGGTGAGCATCGTTCGATACTGAAAGGGAAACAAAAGGCTCACAGAAAGATAAGCCTAATAAAGAGTTGTTTGAAGATCAAAGGATGTTACCCTGAAATATGGAACATCGTAAATTTTTAGTATTAATAAAAATTGAGCAGATATTACGAGCGTTTACGCCTTACCAAATTTCATACAAACTTTCAAGTCCTTATTTTCCGAAATGACTGAACTGATTTTAATTAAACTTCATACGCATAATCAGGATTCATAGGTCTAAAAAGTTACTAAAAAACATTTTAGATTATAAAATATACTTTTTAGACTTATGTATTCTGTCATTTAGGAAAATAAGGACTTAAAAGTTTGTATGAAATGCCGTAAGGCGTAACCGCTCTTTTAAGACACAATTGCCACCACAACTCACTTAATGCTTAAAACATCATTCTGTTGACAGGGATAGAAAAATGTTATAAAACATTTATAACATTGTAGTGCAAGTGGGCCTAATCTTGGTGGTCTTTGATATCTACATAAATCATGATGATTATTGCAATATCCATACGCCATATTGTAACAACTGTGCCATATTCCCTTCAATGAGCCATAATTTCCCATGTTTGCTTATATTATTTCTATTGTTTCCTGGCAGTTACTATGCGTGTTTCCGGAGCGACAGTCGCGCGTGTGCGCGGCGGCATGCGGTGCGGTCGCACGGGCGGGTGGCGAGGCGCGCTCTGTGCGGAGCGCTCGCGACGCACTGGAAACGCTGCGGCGCGACTCCGACGCCAAGCAACCGCACGTTATCGTCGTGGACGCGCGGCAGCCGCAGACGCTGGACGCGTCGCTTCTAGCCAGGTTGGTGATCGACACTTGATAATACCTAATAGTCTTCTTGACCGTATTTCGGTCACGACAGCCAAGCTCAGCAGAGACTAGCCAGCCAGCATTTCAAAAATTAAAGTGTGTACGTGTACCAAACTAAGTTTAATCACCACTTTTAGTAGAAATCTAGGATCATTTACGGTTAATTTTCGAACGTTAGCACTAAAAACAAACCTACCTACCTACGAACGGTCGGCAACAAAAGTTGTTAGTATACCTAGTAGTAAACTCTCCACATTCAATCTCCATTGTGATCATGAGAGCAACTTGTGTGCATCGCTGTACCCGATGGAACACAATTTGCGTCCCGTCCGCGCGGCTATGTTAAATTGGACGCCATGACGTGGTCCACGCACCGACAAATTGAAGTGCATGCTTTCCCACTGGCTTACAAATAAACAACCTTTTAAACTGCATTCGCGTTTAAGTTTCTGAAATGTTCAGAAGCTTAAACGCGAGTGCAGTTTCATCATCATCATTCCAGCCGATAGACGTCCACTGCTGGACATAAACCTCCCCCATCGCCACATTGACATAAGGGCGGTTTTGCCATAATCGCCACGCTTGGCAGGCGGATTGGCGATCGCAGTACGGTTGTTACAAAAGCACAGAGAATGCTGCTGCCCATTCTCTGGCAAGTCCCTTAGTCGCCTCTTACGACACCCACGGGAAGATATGGGATGATGGTATTCTTTACGCCCGAGACCATACAGAACAAGAGTGCAGTTTAGTTCTGGAAAAACAACTAAAAATAAAAATAAAATAAACAATAAATAAAAAAAACCATACATAAGTTCAGTTTGCACTTCAATAGTTTTAATGATTTTGCTTTGTTTTTGTGACTTTTGCAATAGTCATTCTAAGATCAACTTAATTTCCATGACACTAAAGTTGATATTCGTTTAAATGGAAATAACATCATTTGGAAACAATATCTTGGATAGACTTTATGTACTCTATTGAACAGAGTTGTGGACTGTAATTTGGTTTGGCTTTTAGCGTTCAACATGTACTGTAGTACTTACCACTTTGAAACTTCATGTTTGAAGCACCAGCATATATTCTTCGCTGTACTTACCTAATTTGTACGTCGGGTGAAGTTTGTCAAACAGATCACGGTCCACCTGATTGAAACCTGGCCCTACATCCTATGTCATTAAAACTCATTATTGTTAAACGTGACTTGACTGGTAGTGGGAACACCGTATTTTTTTTTGCTGTAGGGGAATCTGGGTTTTTATGTAGAAACCTAAATTTCATCTACCTTGGTTGAATATGCTCTCTTTGGGTTCACATGTGTAACATACAGATTAACCAATACAATGCTAAGCGTAGATACATCATTGACCATAATATTATGTCTCCTTTATCTGTCATCACTTCATCAGGGTACAATTCCTTAAGAATGAGATATCAATATATTTTATTAAACTGACATGGTCACTAACACTATTAATAACACTTGTAACGGGATATTTACCATGTTTATTATTTGTTTCGAGTTCCCGATATTTCGGCGCTGTTGCAAACGCCATGATCACGGAACGAGACATACACACACACACACGGAACAACGCACACACAGACAGACAGACGGAACTATTGAAGCGCAAACTGAACTTTTGTGTGGTTTATCCGTGATCATGGCGTTTGCAACAGCGCCAAAATATCGGGAACTCGAAAAAAATAATAACCATGGTAAAAATCCCGTTACAAGTGTTATTAATAATGTGATATCAATCACGTTATCCACAGACAAACCCTTTTACAAATGGTTCGATTAAAAGCTCTGCACGCAAACATTCTAGGACTACTCTGACGTCAAATCACTATTAAAAATAGGTATATAAATAGCATAAAGTACTCCACACACAGTCGGAAATCCAACGCAAAGTTTGCTCTCCTAATATTTTCTCTATCAATATTGACGTTTACTCAAACATAAAATGTTGACAACCCCACCCGTTTATTTTAAGTTACAGATCCGCGATTTGTTTAAATATTTTCGTTTTGCATATTGTTTGCATTGATGACAGCGATCGGTGTTGCTTATGATATTCTTGTCAGTTTCAAGAGAAGATGGAAGTGTACCGTTTTACAAAGTCTATTTATCGGCCTTAATACTGGCTGTTGTTTTGCATCCTCGTCAAATTCATGGTGGTAACTATACTAATGATTCTCGACCCGAATCAATAATAAAATAGATAGGTATTTTTTTAATTTTTTCTTATTTACGGATATTGGGACAGTGTGAGGAGCTCGTGGTCAGTCAGAAGCCAAAAGTCTGACATCCAGTAATATAAAGGGGTATCGTATTACCCAGTTACTGGGTTGCGGCAGTCAGATAGGCAGTCGCTTCATGTAAAACATCAACTGCATCTGCTTAGACTGGAAGCCGACCCCAAGATAGTTTGGGAAAAGGCCACTCGTATTAAAAGCCCGTGGCCCGTCTGATCATCACCCTATAACCGCGCTTTTACACATATAAACAAACTCAAACGTTTATACGATAATTTCTTATTCCCTAAACCAAGTTAAGTAGGTTATTCTGAAATACTGACAAATTTAAACACCTAAAAAAAAGTTTAATTGATTATTTATGTCTTTTGTGACAACCTTCTGAATTTTGACGAGGATGCAAAACTACAGCTTGTATACTCCTTTTTTGTGGCTGTTTGAGAACGTTCCTATATCACCCGTGTGCTAAGTGTTAGTCTTCTTCTATGTGACGCTGGCAGGACAGTATCTTCTTTTTATTGGCTGAGAACTTCGCCACTACCTCGGCGTCATTGGTGGCAGTGCGAATATCACTTCGGTTGAATGTATTGTTATTCAGAGGGGAAGGTATATAACGAGGAGCATTTTATATCAAAAATCGAAGTATTTCATAACTGACACATAGTTATGAATTACTTTGATCACTAAGGCTTACATACATTACGTAACATAACTGTCTCCATAGTTCTTATAAGTTGAAATAACAAGCTGCTAATGGCGGCGAAAATGACAAAGGGCTACTTTCTAAGCCTACAGGGTACATTACGTGCTAATAGCATTGAGATTTTGATAGAAGGTGAAACCAATTCTTGGCACAATTTCAAAACCCGCTGAAATACCTAAACTTTCAGTAACGAGAGCAATCAAAAGTTTCGCTTGTTACAACTACACCAGCTTACTAACAAAACTCTTTCCAGACCCACTAAAGATGGCCGATTCACCACTAAGTTAATTTGAACTGTCATAAACTTTTAACTAATATACATCCAAGATCAGTGCAGTTTCGTTTCAGATATAAATACTCGTATAACAGAATCGATTTGCAGAAAAAGTTTTTAATCTGACATGTTCACTAGCACTGACAACGGGATATAATCTCATATATATATAAATTACGTGTGCTCAATCTAATTACGTGTGGAGCTCGTGGCTAAATAATAACAGCCGCCCAGGTCGATCTTTAAGGTTAAGCCATGCTTGCCGAGGTTGGTCTGTGGATGGGTGACCATAATTACATATCGACGTTCCTCCGTGCCTCGGAAAGCACGTTATGCCGTTGGTCCCGGCTGTCATTTGTAGATCTTTGACAATCGTTACGAGTAATCAGAAGCCAAAAGTCTGACATCCAGTCTTACCAAGAGGTATCGTATTACCCAGTTACTGGGTTGTGGAGGTCAGATAGGCAGTCGCTTCATGTAAAATACTGGTACTCAGCTGCATCCGGTTAGACTGGAAGCCGACCCCAAGATAGTTTGGGAAAAGGCTAGGCAGATGATGATGATATAAATTACGTGTCACTTTGTTTGTCGGGGATGGACTCCTAAACTACTTAACCGATTTTAATCAAATTTGCACACCGTGTGCAGTTCGATCCAGCTTGAAAGATAGGATAGCTTACATCACAATTTATAGTCGAAATATTATTTTATTGCAAATTAAGTCACAATTATCTGTTAGCTCTAAACGATTCTAACAGATGGCGGTATCTGTTGACTGGATTGAGTAAGTATTCAATAGATGGCGCTGTATCGGAGCGAAGCTGTAATGAAAAATATTGTAAAAACGGGGAAAATGTGACGCAGATGAAGTTGCGCGGGACAGCTAGTATTATAGTAAACATGACTAATATCCTATTTTCAGTTTTAACCCTTTCAGTGTTAAGCACCCAGCATATGGGTTGAACAATAATTCGTTCGTGTGCCCACAACCCGCCTCTCGAGTCATCGCTATACATAGCTCTAGATCAGCTATCCTCAACTTCCGGCCCGCGAGCCGCATGCGGCCGACGGGCCTCTGTGATTGGCCCACCTGCAGTTGACAACCGTTTTTCAAATTACCCCTTAGTAAGACTGGATGTCAAACTTTTGGCTTCTGCCTACTCGTAACGACTGTCCAAGATCTACAAATGACAGCCGGGACCAACGGCTTAACGTTCCGAGGCATGGAGGAAACTCGGTATGTAATAATGGTCACCTATCCACAGACCAACCTCGGCAAGCTCGGCTTAACCTTAAAGATCGATCCGCGCGGCTGTTATTATTTAGCCACGAGCTCCTCGTACCAAATTAGACATATCGATGCAAATTTTCTTTACAAGCAACGCGACCTTGAACTGCACACTTAAAGTGGTCATAACTTAAAGTTCTATCCTATATCTCCGAAAAACTTGTAGGTCCTTAAACCGAATCTTTGCACTACTCTTTGAATTCCATTAAAGTACTTCCAATGTTAGGCGTCTTCATCGAGTGTTAACGTAATTGGTCGAGATTGAATTAGGTTCGTCCAATATTGGCAGTGCACACCAAGCATGTGCATACTCATTCAGTCTAACATGGCCTCTCTTTGTATAGATTTCCAGTACAACGAGAGATCCGCATAAACTGGTTTTGTATGGCTTTAATGGAGGCCGCCGTGCGTACATCCGAACAGCTAAATCCTGTTGAATTTCAGTCACCTTTTCATTATTAGCATTCTATTTGTCAGCTGTCACAGGGTCTCCTTCACTCTTTAAATAAATACAAAGTAAATATTACTAAATAGACCTTTTCTGTGTTTGAAAGAATTTCTTTCTTGGAATTTTGTCTGACGGAAAATTGTATATGTATCTTTTAACGGAATTTGAGTGCTATCCTTTACATAATTTATCCTGGTATATTCAAAACAGGCTTTAATAAATAGAATGTGGTCCACGTTGAGTTTTCTAATGGAAAGTCAAAATATTGTGAGCTTAGGTACTTCTTGTCTTTTGCTACATGCAGTTTCTAGAAATCCTTTACCTCAATAGCAAACCTTGCTCTTTGTTATTTTCGGTATTGTGTAACTATTTAATTATGTTTTCTTCCTCCTTAAATATTTTTCAAGTTTGCCCCCAATTCTTCATATTCATTTAGCTTTTCGAGCCGTTTGGGGTTGAAACTCTGGGGCCGAGTGCTCACAGCCTTTTTAAGGAAATCTCCAAACGCTTAGTTGACGCTTCCCGTGACCCAAGGGCTGGCTTTTAATTTGGCCAGAGGTTAAGTATTGCCATACAACGTGGCAATGCTTCCAGTCTCTTGGGCACATTACCAGGTGACAGCTTTGGGGAGGAGTTTTTTGACGCCATTTTATAGTTTATTCTTATTTTAGTTATTTAATTTTTTAGTTTCTTAATCCTTGTATATAGTAGATATTTTTGTTCATTAATAAAGATATATATTCTTTATTTTAAGTTTAGCTTTTCAATAATAAGAAAATTAACACGTTCCGACGCCATATCCTTAACATCATCAAGTTACTTTATTGCCCAAATCTCCCATGTAAATAGCCTATTGATTATTGCTTATTGCCTCTTAGTTGGGTCCAATTCGGGACGATTGTTTCTGATGGAATAATGAGCCTATTGTCTGTACACAAACGAGGACAGCCTTGATATGCTTGCGTTCGCATGCCATTTCATCAAGTCCGATGATGTGTTGGAATTTCAGTCCGCTTTACAACGTCATCATCTGCCTATCCTTTTCCCAGACTATCTTGGGATCCAGTCTAACCGGATGCAGCTGAGTACCAGTATTTTACATGAAGCGACTG
The DNA here is from genome assembly GCA_949152445.1 of Cerastis rubricosa. Classification (NCBI taxonomy): domain Eukaryota; kingdom Metazoa; phylum Arthropoda; class Insecta; order Lepidoptera; family Noctuidae; genus Cerastis; species Cerastis rubricosa. The sequence continues at coordinate 7,283,472 of OX424535.1, read as the reverse complement.
CCTATCTGACCTCCACAATCCAGTAACTGGGTAATACGATACGTCTTGGTAAGACTGGATGTCAGACTTTTGGCTTCTGACTACTCGTAACGACTGTCAAAGATCTGCAAATGACAGCCGGGACCAACGGCTTAACGTGCTTTACGAGGCATGGAAGAAACTCGGTATGTAATTATGGTAACCCATCCACGGACCAACCTCGGCAAGCACGGCTTAACCTTAAAGATCGACCCGTGCGGCTGTTATTATTTAGCCACGAGCACCTCCATTTTAAAACGTATTCCTATCTAAAAACCAAAAACACCTAAACATAACCAAACATAACTGGCCGGCTGGCTGACTGGTTTATATAATAATTATATGACTGGGGAAAAGTGGGTGTACTATTAGATACACTTCTGCCTATCCCTTCGGGGATTACAGGCGTTATGTTATGTGCGTTCAATCTAAAATGTGACTTTTACCTACACACATTATTGAAATTACCCTAAAGATTATAAATAAAATACCAGTTTTGGGTAAATCATGATTCATGATGGTTTGAAAGAATCTCAGCCAATTGTATTGTCTTAGCAAAATGTATAGTATGTGTTACTTTTAGCTCAAACTACGATGGTTACCATTACCATACATAAAATGTTGAATGCTCGTCTGATTTTCAGGGTTATTTTTCGGATATTTGAGTCGATCTCCAGTACTTAGAATATTCCTCTCAATACAATAAAATAAAAGAGCTTTTATAAGTATGTGTGTTCATCGTTTCTTCCCTAATATTTTGTATTCCTCACACTTCGCCACACAAGATTTCCATTAACGTCGCGTGTGTATTATCCCTTTCACGAACTTGTATCCGAGGGTCCGGAATTCAATTCGCGTTCAGGACAACTTTGTTAAGTCCAACATGATGAGATTTGTGGTTATTTCTTAAAAGGAGTATGCTGGAACAACGTGTTTCTTGTAAACAATAATATTATTATTATTAGCCGTTTGTGTCCCACTGCTGGGCAAAGGCCTCCCTTCCCTCTTTCTACTTATCCCTATCCAGTGCTGTTGTCCGCCAATCCTTGTGGAAAGAGTCGAGTTCGTCCCGTCATCTCCGTAAACAATAAGTTTGTTCGAAATTTAACCTATATCGCAAAGATTGTTTCAAAATGCTAAGCCATTTATAACTTTTGCTCATCATCTACCTAGATTTTGACTAAATGAAGTTCGGCTTTTAATCTTACTGAATGCAACCGAATACCTACCAGTATTTCACATGGAGCAACTGCCTATCCAACCTTCGCAGCGTAGGACGTTACAAACGTAGATTTATAACTATTCTATCTTACTAAACAGAAGAATATATTAACATACAATTTTCTTCAATATTAACTTTGCTTTCAATAAAAACTTTTCAAAATGCACTAATAATTCGTAGTACCAAAACATGAAATATTCAGCATAAATCTCAGATATAAGCTCAGATACTCTCACTTCACATGAAAGGCATTACATTCAACAAAATATTCCCTAACGTGACGGCGGATATGCGTCGCCATTTTGAACGAAAAATAAGTTATGTCTCGGCAGTTATTTGAAACATTTCATTTCCCTATATTTTTGTGCGGGCACAGTGCTAGGAAATTGACGATGACTGTAAATGTTTGTCGCGCGGAGATTCGATCACGAACGGAAATGTTGACAGTTTATGAAATGAAATGAAATAATTTTATTTGCTAAGAATGTAGGTACAAAAATATGGTGTTAAGTAGGAGAAGGATTCAACACATTCTACCGTGAGGCATGCAATTTTTTTTAAGTAGAATTAGTTATGAAATAATTTATAAAATAAAAAATAAAAAAAATTATCTAATGTCAAATGATTAAGATAGTCAATAAAAAATATAAATCACTCAATTTGTAAATTCATTCAGTGGTAAACAATGTCAAAAATAATGATGTTGTCTTGTTTATATCACGTCGGGGTTGCCAGTTTGGGAGTATGACGAACAGAGTGTAAAGGTCTTCAATACTCCATAGGAAAAAGGACGACCCTCCGATGTTGTGTCTGGTGGGCTATCACCCGACAATTGCTTTCGGGTTCTTCTATATGTTTCTTAACTTGCGGATGACTTTAATATTACCATTTAGAATTTTTTATGTTATTTCTTCATATACTTACTACTATTTACTAGTATGCCGCTACAGCTGCATCATCGTCCTGTAGCGTTCCCACTGCTAGGAGTTAGCCCGCCTCTCTGTAAGTAGAAGTGGACTGAAGGCCAACACACATGCTCAGTGTGGGTTGGTAGATATCACATTTCTATGATTTTTGGGCTCTAGGACAACCTAATTTCCTAACGCTTTTTTTTATCCTCACTGTTTTGAGAGGAGTGATGATGGAATAATTTTGACAACAATTTTTCAGTAAAGATCGAGCCTAACTAAGCTTCAAACCCTAGCCCCCCTCCTACCCTTGACCCCTACCTATGATGAGAAAGTTAGCGCTTTACGACTGAGCCATCACTGCTCTAAAGGGATGTAGGCTGTAGTAAAAAGTTATTTAATGTCCTTGCAGTAATATCTGTTAAATGACTTATGGTTTCGACTTCACCATATTGGCAACAGAAGTGTTTTAAATTGTTATTGCTACCATAATTATCTGGAAATCGATCAAATCCCGAAGGTAATTCCCAGAGCAACCTATAATGTGGAATCGATCTGTTGTTTCAACAATAAAATGATGTAGGTGGATCCCGATACAATATTATGCTGTGCATTATTCCAAACGAAAGAAAATTAATTCCTTAAAGATTATATACAAATGGATACGTTAATATTAAACTTACATAATTACCACAACTATCATAATATAAGATATCTCGAGGTTTGGTTGCGCAGTAAAAATCGTACGAAGCGAAATTTTGCGAATAATACTAGCAACCCACTAGTCAAGATGGTTGCTGGGCTTCTGTCTGATATAGACCTCGGACGAAACTGGTAATTACTTCCAGAAAATAATTTGTCGCAACGCTTACCCAAAGACAGGAGAAAAGAGAAAACCTTTTAACAAAGCTGTTAATTTGAAACATTAATGCCAGCAGTTCGTAATAAGTACTTTTTAAATATTAACGCGAATTGCAAATGGCTGAAACGTCGTCATAAGTGGATTATGAGATTTTTCTCGTCCGCCTTTTATTTATTTGACAGCAAATGTTTACGCCAGGAACAAAAAAATGTTTTGTAATTTCTTTTGGAATTATTATCTATCTAACCTTTTTCCTAACTGTTCTATGTAGGGGTCAGCTTCCAGTATAACTGGGTGTAGCTGAATACCAGCATGTAAATTTTTTTGCAATATGACTTGTAATTCGTCAAATATATCAATGGGCCTCATCAGAAGGCTCAAAGTCACCCAGAGGGCAATGGAGAGAGCTATGCTCGGAGTTTCCTTGCGTGATCGAATCAGAAATGAGGACATCCGCAAGAGAAACAAGGTCACTGACGTAGCCCGAAGAATTGCCAAACTTAAGTGGCAATGGGCAGGGCACATTGCTCGCAGAACGGATGGCCGATGGGGCCGAAAAGTTCTGGAATGGCGACCGCGAACCGGAAGACGATGCGTTGGAAGGCCTCCCACTAGGTGGACCGATGACCTGGTCAAGGTTGCGGGGATCCGCTGGATGCGAGGCGCACGGGACCGGTCAATGTGGCGTCACTTGGGGGAGGCCTATGTCCAGCAGTGGACGTCTTTCGGCTGAAATGATGATCAGTAAAGTCCAAAAGTTTCAGGCTACAACTATAAAATTAAGGATTAATATCCAAACAAAAATAGATTGAAATATAAAGAGAGAATATATTGAACAAAAATATTCCTTTTTTCTGTGGGTAACTAGAGAAAACTTCAGTAATTTAATGATATGATAAATCTCTGTTGAATCTAATGTGTGTTGGCCGGACTCTTTTGGACCGTCCCATGTAATAAAGTTCATAATAATCCTTGTGATTCTGGTAAACCCCACAGTAACTGCGGTTGGATGCGCTCCAATTTTTTTTTCATTTCATTTATATCAAAATCCGCACGCAATCAACTTGGCTGCAGCTATTTAAATGCATGCGACCGCATCGCGACATGCAAGCTACTCGTGAAAGTCGGTAAAGTAAGCGGCGCGGCGCGGCGGGCGCGGGTCTTACTTGTGTGGTGTAGGATTTGTAAGGTTACCGATTCGGAATTTGAACAGTCCCGGCAAAGAGGAAAGCATTGATGAGCATAAGAAAATGTCGAGACATTTTACCTCTGATTATTCTTTTTTTTCCTCCGTGCTTCGTAAAACACGTTAAGCCGTTGGTCCCAGTTGTCATTTGTAGATCTTTGATAGTCGTTACGAGTAGTCAGTGGCCCGAAATTTTAACAACCAGTGTTATCAAGGGGTATCGTATTACCCAGTAATAAATGGGTTGTGGAGGTCAGATAGGCAGTCGCTTCATGTAAAATACTGATATTCAGCTGTTTCCGGTTAAGCTGGAAGCCGACCCCAACACAGTTGAGAAAAGGCTAGGCAGATGATGATCTTTCTTTTTTAATTACCTCAACTATAAATGCCAGGACAAAAAGGACAGATACCCAAAAAGTCCGGTTACCATCCATCTGAATTTCACTGGAAATCAGTGTAATCCAGATGGATGGTAACCCTAAGCGCGTGGCACCTACAGGTCTGGGCATAATGCCTGTGATTAGTGTTGGAGTTTAGCACAAGTGTTATTTAGTATTTTTGTGGTCGGGCCAACAGTACAGGCAAGCTTTAATGCCCGATTTAACTAACACCTAAGTGTTAGTTAAATCGAGTTGTATAAGACTCACTCAATTAATAAATTAATTGAGTGAGTCTAACCTCGCCCAATTCACCATCATTCTCTTGCCCTTCATCATCTGCCTAGCCTAACATTGCATACTAACACAATAAAAATAATTTACAAAATATAAAGTTATACAGTCCATCCATCGTTTATTTCGTCTTATACATCGTTTCAGCAATATTAATATAACCGTTCACTTGTAAGTACCTACACGCACATATCTTACAATCAGTCAGAATATAGAGAATCCGATTGTTTCTCGATTAGAGTATTGTTATATTCTGAGCAATTAATTTTATCAACGAAAACTAGTTTTAAACTTTTGCTTTTGTTATGTCAGCCAATTCTGAGCCTTATCATTTATCAACGTAAACTTGTTTTAAACTTTTGCTTTTGTTATGTCAGCCAGGCTATTCAGGATAGCTCATGCCACAGATTTGCCTGCCAGTCAGCGTCAGCACATTAAAAGGGTGCTGACTTCCCGGAATTCACAAGCGTACTTAATTATCTTCACTCATGGAGGCGCATTTAATGCAACCCGATTTTCAAAGTACCCACGTAGTTAAAAAGTAATTATCAGTATTCATTCTAACACGCTATGGCAATTACTAAGTTCAATTAATTTCTACATGAAAATAATTCAGGCAGAATTGCCATTTCAAATGTATTTGTCATAGACAAAAACTGAAACTGCGTCAAAGCTACTTTTGACCGGTTACAATTACCGGCTTTTCCTTTGGAACTTATTAACTTGAAAGGTTTTTAGGATCGATTAATAAAAAATGTAAATTAAGGTTATGATAACTAAAAAGTTTCATAATAAATAGAGGTTTAATAGACAAGACGAGCAAACAACAACATAACAAATATGTGAACATAACTGTTGAGATGTGGGTGTACCTACACCTGTGCCTAGCCCCTTCGGGGATGACAGTCGTGATGATTTATGTATGTTATGTAAAACTCTATTATTTTGTTACTATTTTATGATTATTATCCTTAAATATAAAGTGTTAACACCTAAATTGATTTTAATAGAAATGTAAGTACTTCACTGAAGGTAAGGATACAAATTAGCCTATTCAGATTTCACATACCTACATAGTTCTTTACAAACATGATAAATCCTATTTTTGCATGACTCAGTGTTATTAATTTGCATAATTTTTTAATTATACTTTTTAAAGCTACTGGAATTAAAAAGCTTTTTGTATTATGTAAAACGAGCTGTAACTCAATTGCGGTTTTCACGGCTTAGGTAAAACCGATGAAAATATTGACTGAAACAATTGATACATAACATGACACCTGTGTGTTCTGTATGGTGTCGGACGTAAAGAATAGCACCATCCCATATCTTCCCATGGGTGACGTAAGGCGACTAAGGGATTTACCAGAGAATGGGCAGCAGCGTTCTCTGTGCTTTTGTGACAACCGAACTGCGATCAGCAACCCACCTGCCAAGCGTGGCAATTATGGCAAAACCCCCCCTTATGTCAATGTGGTGTTGGGGGAGGCCTATGTCCAGCAGCATCAGCCGAAAGACTCCCAGTCTTTCGGCTGATGATGATGATGATAATGACACCTGTTATTCTCGAAGCGCTGAGGCACCCACAGTACACACACATATCACCAGTTAAACTTCAAGTCCATATAATAGGTGACGAGCCTATTACCATCAACCGGGCACAATTTCAGACTCGGTGGCTGCTCCTGAGAGATTCTCTCTCAGGCTCAGCTCAGCTCGTATATGACCTCCCGACCATTGAGGCACACAACAAACATATTGATCTTTCTTATTAAATGAATTCATAAAACAATTAAAACTAGATAATTAAAACTAAAATAACAACAAATTATAAAAGGGCGTCAAAAAACTCCTCCTCAACGCTGTTAGCTGGTAACGTGCCAAAGAGACTAGCGGCGTTGCCACGTTGAATGGTAATACTTAGCCTCTGGCCAAGGTAAAACCCAGCCCTTGGGTCACGTGAAGCGTCAACTAAGCGTTTAGAAATTTCCTTTAAAAGGCTGTTAGCATGGTTTGGTCTCCTTGAATTTATTATTAAATAAATTCAATTTCACAAGCAAATTTAAATTCCAAATAAAAGCCACATCACATCGTAATTTACTATTGGAATGCTATTAATTTCAATAAACAAGTATCCAATACTTTACAATGCCAATAAATATGGTTGGCATTTTATACTCAGCTTAAATTAAATTCAGATGATATGCGGGGTCTCCATTTTTAAATCGAGCGTATGTAGCTCTCATACGTATTTCACACTGCGGTTTTAATTACTGGAAAAATGTTTTTAACATATTTATGAATCGATTACTTATACTGAACGGGCGATTTGACTGAGTCATTAAGTAAAAACCAGCCAAGTGCGAGTCGGACTCGCGCACGAAGGGATCCGTACCATTATTTATAAATACGAGCAAAAAAGAACACTTTTTTGTATGGGAGTCCGCCTTTTTTTTTTTGGGATGGTAAATCATCAAATGACTTCTCCCGCTCTGGGCGGAGCGGAAGGGAGTGTCAGACTTGACTGACTAAAACCCATCCATGTTCCTTCTTAGCCCTTTGTGTTCCAGGGCCACGGTATCTCTTTCGAACAACCCGCAGGCCATGGGAGTCCCCCTTAAATATTTATTTTGTTGTTTTAGTATTTGTTGTTATAGCGGCAACAGAAATACATACCTAATCTGTAGAAATTTTAATTGGCTAACTATAACGGTTCATGAGATACAGCCTGGTGACAGACGGACGGACGGATGGCCGGACGGACGGACGGCCAGCGAAGTCTCTGTAATAGGGTCCCATTTGACCCTTTGGGTAGAGAACCCTCAAAAAGAATCATCATCATTTTCCTGCCTTTATCCTAATATATTTGGGGTCGGCGCAGCATGTCTTCTTTTTCTATACTTCCCAATTTCTCATCAGGCACCTCCTAAAGCAAAAAATTGTGTCTATATTCAACCACTTAGAGACACATATCTCTGATTAAACTTGCTACGAAGTAATGCAATCCACATTCAATTGTTTGCAGAACCTTAACTCGTTAAAAGCTTATAAGATGGGCATGTAGACCATGGTATACCCACATTATGCCCATTATTTTTATTTAAGTCCCATATCTTCCCGTGGGTGTCGTAAGAGGCGACTAAGGGACTTACCAGAGAATGGGCAGCAGCGTTCTCTGTGCTTTTGTAACAACCGTACTGCGATCGCCAACCCGCCTGCCAAGCGTGGCGATTATGGCAAAACCCCCCCTTCTTGGGGGAGGCCTATGTCCAGCAGTGGACGTCTTTCGGGCTGAAATGGTGAATGGAAGCATACTTTTCGGTTACATTTTACTGTATGATCCAGTAAATACATCATCAGTTTTCCACTAACATTTTCAAAAGCTATTTCAAAACTGACATCTTTTTTCAATTCAAGTTCAATCGCCATCAAATAGTAATTGATGAGCCCGTCATATCCTCTAAAGGTCTTATAACTGCAATTTAATTGCTCCAAAGCAATTTGCGTCTTACTTACTGGAATTTAGATTGAATTTCTAACGACAGACGACCGGTCATAACATTTTATAGGGATTCATTTTCATTTTGCAAGGTAATACGTTAGGTGGACGTCGCGCGTTGTAAGCTTGCAGAATTTGATTTTGAAACTTAAATGCTCCATTTTGTAACAGGGCCGAAGATAGATATTGAAGTGGAGTCATATTATTTTGTACATCTAACTTTTATTAATACAATGTTTCGAAGGAGTCTGCAAAAAGTTCATAAATCAGTTTTCATTCCCAAAACAGTGTGGTTAATTCTTCAAAACACCATCTTAGACACTGATCTGCATAGTACTCAATTCCTCCTGCAAGTTGACCAAGACTATAAAATAGTCTTGGACCACTGAGTTTGTTTCGGCTGTTTCTTCTCAGAGTAGTCAGGTACGACAGGCCACCTCTAAATAAAAAAAAAATACGTGTAAAGGTGTTCGTAAAAAGTTATTTTTAAAATTAATATCATTATCACAAAGGTAATAAATGATGGAGGACTTATAAGTTCTCCATCACTTAACCAAATTTTATTAAAAAGAGAAGAAATTGATTGTATGTGTTGTAATTGTAACGTATAAGATTACAATTTAGTAAGTACTGATCATATTTTTTTAATGAAAACAAACTATACCCGGCATGCGTTGCAATGTACTTTTTCCTACCATAAGCTACCCTACCTTACGCTACCCAACCTACCTACCTACCCTACCCAACCCTACCTACCTACCCAAAATTTTCTTATATCCAAACCTTACCCCGACAAAAACGAACACAAAAGAAGAATTATCCAATTTGGTGCACTCGTTCGAAAGTTATGCGCATACATACATTTAGGCAATTATTTTTAGGGTTCCGTACCCAAAGGGTCAAACGGGACCCTATTACTGAGACTTCGCTGTCCGTCCGTCCGTCCGTCCGTCTGTCACCAGGCTGTATCTCATGAACCGTGATAGTTAGCCGTAGATAGTAGTTAGAGTTGAAATTTCTACAGACTATGTATTTCTGTTGACGCTATAACAACAAATAATAAAAATAGAAAAAAATAAATATTAAAGGCTCCCATACAAAAAAGTTTTTTTTTTCGTTTTTATAAATAATGGTACGGAACCCTTCGTGCGCGAGTCCGACTCGCACTTGGCCGGTTTTTATACAGATATTAGCATACTAGTTAGACACGAGACAAAACATTATAACTTACTAAAAGTATGTATAACATTTGTGTAGCCACCGACGTCACATTACAATTAATTCCACATCGCAGTTCAAATAACACATTACTCCAATATGAACACAATACGATACGGTTGTTTTGGTCCCAGGAATCCGACCCCGATGAGGGCTGACAGTTGAAGACGCGGGCACATTCCTGACCTAAGCACTTTCAGTATATACTCGTAAATATAAATTAGACGTCGAATGCTCTGCTCGCATTCTTTATTGAGTATATTTACGGTTATATTAATTTTGGAAGACAGCAGAAATGTTTGTATTAAAGTCTGCGAATACTCGTGGTTGTCTTGACTTTTCGATGGTGGCAAGTTTCTGCTTAAGAGCGTTAACGCGTTACGACATTTCGTACAAACTTTCAAGTTCTTATTTTCCGAAAATACAGAACCAATTTTAAAGAAACTTCATACGAATAAGCAGGATACATAGGTCTAAAAAGTTACTTCCGAAAAATAGTGTAACATCTAAATTAGACTGATTATAAATTATCTATAATAAAAATAGGTAAAAAAACTTTTTAAGTTAAACGGTTTTATGTTAAACATACATTGCAATGTTTAAGATAAATGTACTAAAAACCAAAAAATAATAAAATAGATACAGTCGAGGGAATTATAAACATATGCATAGACTAAGTAGACTAAAATATAAAAAACCGTGGGGCACGTTTTAATCAACGATTGTAGACAATTGACGTGCCCCACGGTTTTTTTATATTTTAGTCTAGTCTATGCATATGTTTATAATTCCCTCGACTGTATCTATTTTATTATTTTTTGGTTTTTAGTACATTTATCTTAAACATTGCAATGTATGTTTAACATAAAACCGTTTAACTTAAAAAGTATTTTTACCTATTTTTATTTTCTAGTTTTTAGTTTTTATTTCGCATTCTGTTTAATTCATTTAGTGCTTCATTATTGCAAGGTTTCTTGCCAATATTTAGGTTGTATAGTGCACTGTATTCTTCTTGTCAAGCCCTTTTATTTGATACCCATATTGGTGGGATTGATAAAAAATTGTTATCAGCCATTTGGTAGCGGCGGCCATCTTAGATTTCAATTTTGCATAGTCAATTGTATTCTACTTGTTGAGACCTTTCATTTGATACTCATGTTGATGGGATTGATAAAACCTAAGTTATCCGCCATTTTGTAGAGGCCGCCATCTTGGATTTTAATTTTATATAGTACATTGTATTATACTGGTTGAGCACTTTCATTTGATACCCATATTGATGGGATCGATAAAACCTACGTTATCCGCCATTTTGTAGCGGCCGCCATCTTGTATTTCAAGTTTTTATAGTATATTGTATTCTGCTTGTTGAGCCCTTTCATTTGATACCCATATTGATGGGATTGATAAAACCTACGTTATCCGCCATTTTGTAGCGGCCGCCATCTTGGATTTCAATTTTTTATAGTATATTGTATTCTGCTTGTTGAGCCCTTTCATTTGATACCCATATTGATGGGATTAATAAAACATAAATTATCCGCCATTTTGTAGCGGCGGCCATCTTGGATTTCAATTTTTTATAGTATATTGTATTCTGCTTGTTGAGCCCTTTCATTTGATACCCATATTGATGGGATTAATAAAACATAAATTATCCGCCATTTTGTAGCGGCGGCCATCTTGAATTTATAATGATAATGAATAAACATAATTGTATTGTCACCAAAATCCAAAGTGTATACAAAATTTCAGATTAATCGGTTGACAGGAAGACGGTGAAATTTGAATTACTAAATTTGACACAAGAATAATAAATAAATAAAACAAACGGGGTGAGCTAAATAAAACCGTTTAATAATAAAAATAGAAATTTCCAATTGTCTTTTTTTAAAGACATTTCGAATATGTTTTTATGTATATATTCGAAAATGTTTTTATGTATTTAAATACACATACAGACACAAACAGTGTCTGTATGTGTGTTAAGGCCAAGATCTATAAACATTGATTAGGTAACATGTAGGTACTTTATCCAAGCGTTATTTCTGTCACTTTCGCACTACTGTCTAGCTACAGCAGAATCGAGAAAATTACTAAGGCAAAGCTCGCGCTAAGGAAACAACGCATAACCGAGGTATCTAAACGTAGAGACCTCGGTCATGCGTTGTTTAGATTTATGGACTCAATAGGTAGATTAATGAACCTAAAATATGGAGAAGTATCCTTACACAGTACCTCGGTCCTGTCTAACAAAAATCATCATCATCATCTGTTGAGCCTTTTCTCATATCCGTTGGGGTCGGCTTTCAGTCTTAACTTTAATCGACTGCAACTGACTACCAGTATTTTACATGGAGCTACTGCCTGATTACGTAGTTAGTACTGGGTAATATGATACCCTTTGCTAAGACTTGTCGAACAAAAATATCAGAAAAAATCTTCACGACAAGATAACTTATGTAATTGATCTGAACCTCTTATTGTAATACGTAAATCTTTTAATAACACCCAACATCACACCTATAATCCCCGAAGGGTTAGGCAGAAGTGTACTTAATAGTACACTCACATTTTGCCAGTAATGTTTAAGTCATATGAAATAGGAGCGGCCCACAAACGTCGTCTCAATCCTCATTATAATAAAAAAAAAGTTTACAAGCCGTTTAGAAAAACATATTAACACAAACCAGCGGAGAGCAGCGGATTCTCAGTGGTGGCAGCCCCGACTTACGAGCAGTAAGTCGTGGGTTCGAACCCAGGCAGGCGCATTACTTTGTGTAATTTATTTCATCACCGCTGCCCTCAAAGACGGTGAAGGAAAACATCGTTAAGAAACCGGCTTGTCCTAGAACTAAAAATTCGAAGACATGTGACATCTACCAACCCGCACTGGGCACGCGTGGTGGATTACAGCCCACTTCTTCTCATAGAGAGGAGGCCTGTGCCCAGCAGTGGGAATATTATAGGCTGATGATGATGATGATGATGATGATGGTTAACACAAACCACCGGGTTTAACAGTGGTAATACAGCCCTATTTAACAGAGGGAACAATAGTTTCAAACATCCTTATTAAGTCAATTCAAATTGCATAAAGAACTTCAAAGTTAGTAGTACCCAGGAGCGATGGCATGGTCACTTTGACTTTGTAGTCGCTTCGAGAACAAAGTTATTTCAATTATTGCCTTCTAATTGATTCGATTGGATCCAGAAACTTCAAGAGAACAGGGACAAATTCATTGTGAATATAAATGTTGATTTTTTAACAGACTCGATTAAGTTCTCGTTCGTCGGAAATATAGAAGTTCTTTTAACAATAAAAAACCCGGCCAAGTGCGAGTCGGACTCGCGCACGAAGCGTTCCGTACCATTATTTATAAAAACGAACAAAAAAATCACCTTTTTGCATGGGAGCCCCCCTTAAATATTTACTTTTTCTGTTTTTAGTATTTGTTGTTATAGCATCAACAGAAATACATAATCTGTAGACATTTCAACCGGCTAATTATCACGGTCCATGAGATACAGCCTGGTGAAAGACGGACGGACGGACGAACGGACGGACAGCGAAGTCTCAGTAATATGGTCCCGTTTGACCCTTTGACACCCTAATAAAAAAGTGTGAAATCCTTTTAGGCTGTACAGTTTTGATTATTAATATGTACGTATGTATGCTTAGGACTGCCTCGTAGGTCTAGTGGTCGTAGCGACTACTGAGCATTAAGGTCCTGGGTTCGATTCCCGCATCAAATCGTCAAATATTAGTAATGTTGTTTGGTTTTTCCATCAGTAATTACTCGAAAGCTGCCACGGAGTCTGGATTCGTGCTCGGTTGATGGCAACAGGCTCACCCCTATCACATGGGACTTCAACATAACTGGCGAAATGTGGGTGTTCTAATAGGTACACCCCTGCGTCATCTACCCTTCCAGGATTACGGGCGTGATGTTATGTATGTACAGCTTAAGGTTACCTCGATACTATCGCCTAGCACTTACTGCTATTAAGAGCGTTTACATCTTACGCCCTTACGGCATTTCATACAAACTTTAAAGTCCTTATTTTTCGAAATGACGGAACCGATTTTAATAAAACTTCATCTGCATAAGCAGGATACATAGGTCTAAAAAGTTACTACAAACATTTTCGAAAAATAGTGTTACAGCTAAATTGAACCGATTATAAATTATCTATACAAACAGAAATTTCCGATCATTTTTATTTTGAAATATTTTTAGTAACTTTTTAGACCTATGGATCCTGCTTATGCGTATTAAGTTTTAGTAAAATCGGTTCAGTCATTTCGAAAAATAAGGACTTGAAAGTTTGTATGTAATGCCGTAAGGTATAAACGCTCTTAAGAACAAATTTAAAGTAATCAAATATCCATGCTTACCTAACTCCTAAGTTTTCCCTCAAGCATCTGATACCTTACCTATCTTAATTCACGAAGTTCTACAACTTACTATAATTAGTAATAAGATCTACGCTCTTCTATCTAGACTAGGTAGCTAGGTATCCACACATTCATAATCGTGGAAAAGTTTTAATGAGTGCTAATATAAAACGCATAACTCTCTTTTTTATTTAAACTTTGCCATTTTTAACCCCCGACCAAAAAAGAGGGGTGTGTTATAAGTTTGACGTGTGTATCTGTGTATTTGTGTATCTGTGTGTCTGTCTGTGGCATTTTAGCTCCTAAACGGATGAACCGATTTTGATAAAGGTGGTGTCGTTTGAAAAGTATTTTAATCGAGAGTGTTCTTAGCTATGTTTCGAGAAAATCTGCTCAGCCGTTTGAAGATCATCACCTCTTTTCTAGTTGATGAAGGGATGTAAAAAACTTTCAGTTAGTCGATTTGAAATTTGAAATATTGTCGCTTGTAACCATGGACATTGCTGAGGGGGGGCCCAAAAAATTACATTTCTTTTTATAAATTTATATCTTTCCTTGGTTTCGTTAATTAGCGAGAAGAGACGCAACACCGAGAAAATTGGAAGGAAAGGAGGCATGCCTATGCCCAGGAGTAGGACAGTCAAGGCTAAGAAAAAATTATATAAATTTAAAAAGCATGAAAAAAAATTAAATAAAAAATTCACGAAAGAATATTTTTCTTAAGTTCGTGGTATTTTTTCCTCTTTTTCAATAAATGTACATCTTATGGCCGAAAATGAAACATCTCCTTTCCAATTACCTTTTTTTAAAGACATTTCGAAAATGTTTTTTAGTAACTTTTTAGATCTATGTATCCTGTTTATACTTATTTAGTTTCATTAAAATCGGTTCAGTAATTTCGGAAAATAAGGGCCTGAAAGTTTGTATGAAATGCCGTAAGTCGTAAACGCTCTTAAGCCTGACCTAAATACGGGAGAACCAACATCTAAAACAGAAAAATACCGATTGACTTAAGAACACACAAAGCCAATTACAGGTTTTCACTCAGTATCCTCTTAGTTATGAAGACTTTAACCACCCAAAATGCTCGCATCAAATTGACTTAGGTACCTTATTTGCTGGTAGTTTTGAAACTCGGCCATTTTGAAATTGTTGGCTGTCAGCTCGCCGTTTTGTTTGAACGCTCATGTTCTGCGGAGCAGTTGGGAAGCGTTGACGTTGAAGTATTTTATGGTTTGCAGAAAAGTTTGATAGTAAGCGGGCGTTTGTGTAAATAACGTTTTGCAGTTACTTGACTGTATGGTGTCTTGCTCTGTAGGGTGTCGGATGTAAAGAATAGCACCATCCCACATCATCCCGTGGGTGTCGTAAGAGGCGACTAAGGGACTTGCCAGAGAATGGGCAGCAGCGTTCTCTGTGCTTTTGTAACAACCGTACTGCGATCGCCAACCCGCCTGCCAAGCGTGGCGATTATGGCAAACCCCCCCATGTTATGTCAATGTGGCGGCACTTGGGGGAGGCCTATGTCCAGCAGTGGACGTCTTTCGGCTGAAATGATGATGATGATGATATTGAAAAGAATTCTAATTTTTCGTATTAAAAGACCGTCCATAAGGTAACAGTTGCATAAATAGCTATTATAATACGTTATATTATTCTTATATAATTAGAATTCTTTTAAGAAAACCAGAAGTTGAAAGCGGCAGTTAGTTTCACAAACAAGACCAGATTCGAATGATTTTACAACAAAGGGTTTGGTCCCTTTGTTTCTAACAAACTAAAACTCATTACGCCCACACAATCCTATTCCAAAAACCTTTAATTAACAAATCCCTGTCGAACAAATCAAGTCAGCATCAGGACACAATGCAGTCAATGACCCGTGCTAAAGGAACCTCAAGTACTCATTAAGCTGGACCACAATATATAGGTACAGAAGTTCTGCTTTACACTACGAGTGAGAACAGACGCACACAAAACAAGTGACGCGGGGCTCGGATAAACGTTTGCCGCGGTCGGTCAGTGGATACCTGACCATCACTTTTATAACGCGACCCTTTCGTGCCTCGGAAAGGACGTTCATTTGCCCCGGCTGTGCTTCGTAAATCTTCGAAAGTCGTTACGAGTAAGCAGCCTGAATGTGTGACAAGCAAGAGCAGCTGCATCCAATTAAACTGGAAGCAGACATCAACATAGTCGGGGAAAGGCTAGTCAGAGGATCTGATATAGAAAGACACACGTTTACGTTTAGAAACTGCACACCTGTGTCTAGCACTTGTTTGAGATGGTCGTACGTCTGCGTTTATTTGTGCGTGCGCCTGTTTTCGCTTCTTGTTTGGCGTCGACCTTCTACACTTGTCTATTTTGTGGCTGAAGGAACCTCATTGACGTCAGGTAAACCCTTGACAGGTAACTAATGAAATGGGGCTGCCCCATGTTTACACAGCAGTCAATGATAAAGGGTATTTCTGCCTATTGGATCTTGGTTTGGCCTGTATTTATTTCCCGGTTTAGTTGGTAATTGCGATTTGGTTGTAATTTTATGTCGAATTTATCAAAAGGAAGCAGAAGGGAGGAGGAGTGGACACACATATTCCTTGACAAAAAATATATAGTAAGATTTACGTTACTTGTTTTTCTTACTTATTAAAATCAATTCAGTTTCAAAGCCCTTTTAAGTGGCCTTTATTTTGGTAGTCAAGTTACAGCAAAACGTTATTTACACAAACGCCCGCTTACTATCAAACTTTTCTGCAAACCATACAATACTTCAACGTCAACGCTTCCCAACTGGTCCGCAGAACATGAGCGTTCAAACAAAACGGCGAGCTGACAGCCAACTATTTCAAAATGGCCAACTTTCAAAACTACCAGCAAATAAGGTACCTAAGTCAATATGATGCGAGCATTTTGGGTGGTTAATTTACTTCATAACTTAGAGGATACTTAGTGAAAACCTGTAATTGGCTTTGTGTGTTCTTCAGTCAATCGGTATTTTTCTGTTTTAGATTTTGGTTCTCCTGTACTTAGGTTAGGCTTAAGGGTTACTTAGTTTAATGTACAGAATGCATGGTTGACGACTTCGTGAAAAGTCCGTAAACACCTTATTTGGCTACAAACTAACAAACTTAAGTCCTTTTAGTGGGCCATAGCATACCATAATCAGCCTATAATATTCCCACTGCTGAGACAGGCATCCTCTCAAAAAGATTAGGTATAACCTATTTTTTTTAATCTCTCTGTTTATTATTAATTAGCTTACACTTTAAATTCCGCTTTTATCTTCCGATTTACGTGATTTTTGGCTTGTGCTCTCAAGTTGAAGTTTTCACGCTTGCGATTCAACAAACAACTAGTTTACTAACTAAATGTACAGCAAAATATCGCATCTTTCAGACAACTGAAAACTTAATTAATATTGTAGAACCTTAGTTCCTCTCGTGCGGTATTGAGACCCCAGGGAGGTAATTACGAAATTCCATGCGGGAACAATGTGACGTGTGTTTTACGCACACTTGTGTAGAAAATAGTTATTTGTGTTAACTGTGACGCCACTAGCGACAAATTCTGTATTGTTTATTGTTATGTAAGTCTATATGGTTATAAGAGCCAAGAGTTTATTGTGTTAAGTAGCCAAATTCGATTCTCAAGCAGGTCAAAGTTTTACAGGGTTTTTTTACATGGGACTGAAATATTTGTAGTGATATATCGTTGTACGCACGGCGACCTATCAAGCTATACAAAACCAGTTTATCCGGATCTCTTATTGTACCGGAAATCTATAAAAAGCGAGGCCATTTTATACCCACTGGAAATATAGTGTGACTGGTAATTAGGGACCGATACTTAAACAAAAGATTGTACTGCTTATTATAATGAGTATAATCACGTGCTTAGGTATCGGTCACTAATTACCAGTCATCCTATATTGCTATTTTTCTACAGACACGGCTGATTTCATTCGCTTACGGTGTATAGTAGTCCATATTTTGTTGCTTTCCAAATAAAAAATGCTGCAAAGGCAATTGTTGCTATAAATACTTTAATTAGCGTATCATATTCAAGACAAACATGGAACACCGTATTATTTGTGTTTCTGAGACGTTTGCTGTTTTAAACTTTTAATTAGATTACGTTCAGCGTTGCCAATTATTACTTTTATGTTTCTTGGCGGAAGTCTTCTTGAAGCAAGATACTTCAAGTTGCTAATTTAGAATTAAACTATACAACAATCCTGCTCTGAGCCGACCACTAGAAATTCAAGAGCAGGCTTTTACTTCGGCAATAATTAAGGTGACACCTAGCTTTAGTGATAACGGGAAAACATTTGTTATCTTAGTACGGGCTAGTTAGGTAGGTACTTAGTTAATTAATACCACATTTTCTCACCCAAGCATTATCAGATTATCACCTGCAACATACTGTGTGCTATATAGCCAGGCACCGAAAACGAGGGGAGGTAACGTAAACCCTGTTTAATAACGTAAACGCTAAACGCGGCCCGGGCAATAACCTGATTACCAGGATTATAGTAAGCACCTAAAATTAATTTGTGAACACTTTATTTTGTAATCAAATTTCGTTTATGTGCACGGAAAATCTAAAATTTTCGGTGTGATTTTCAATGTTTATTTTCTCCTTTTTAGAACTTATCTGGTATAGAAACATGGACCATCATTGTAGTATTATAAATAAATGAAACATTGTTTTTCTCTATTTTGAACGATATTTGTGTTTCGTAGCAACAAAAAAGGAGTAGAACGAATACAAAAACTAGTGTACTTTTCAAAACAATATCTTCTTCTTCATACAAAATCTGCACTTTCAATTTTATGTAAGCCTGGAATTGTAATTTAAAAGAAACCGATTCTATCGTTTATAGGTTACCTATTTGTGAATTCCTAAACTGGACTACCTAAAACCTCGACCTCTGAAAACAATTATTGTTTTTTTTGTAAATGGCATTTCACAGTTCATCCAATGAGGCTGGCTTTTGCTTACCCGGTCTATGCCGTGGATGCCTTGAGTGTAACCACCAGAGGCAAACATTGACTGTTTTTTTGTTTCTTTAATTAACATTCTAACAAAAAAAAACGTTTTCGTTTTATTAAATCCTATTTATATTTTCGCCAATTGCTAAAAAACGACCCGTGAACCCTACTCAGTAGTAATGTTTATTGAAACAAGAATAGTGTTGTCACGTTATCCTATTTCTGTAATAACAATGTCGATTTAAGCTCCTTTGCAATATAATATCATAACAATCCAGCTTTCAGGGAAGTTACCTTCGTAGGAAGTAATAAACAAGGACTTCTCTTTGTGAATGTTATGGTCTGCTGGCAAAAAATTTATTTTAGTTATTAAACTGGTAGTTACTGGGAATTGGCAAGGCTTAGGATTCTTTAATAGTAACAGGTCCAGATTCAATTATTCCATAACATCACGCTTGTAATCCCAGAAGGGGTAGGCAGAGGTGTACTTAATACTACACCCACATTTCGCTAGTTATTTTTAAGTTGGGTCTAAATTCAGAGGGCGGTTACTTAGAAATTCCTGATGGAAAAACCCAATAACACTTTGCCCAACCTGGGAAGCCAGGACCGTATGCTTAGCAGTCGCGTTTGTGACCACTCGACCAACAAGGCAGCTATATATGTATATAAACATCATCATCATCATTTCAGCCCAAAAGACGTCCAATGCTGGACATAGGCCTCCCCCAAGTTTCGCCTTTGACATTTTTGAGGGTTTTGCCATAATTGCCACGCTTAGCAGGCGGGTTGGTGATCGCAGTACGGTTGTTACAAAAGCACAGAGAACGCTGCTGCCCATTCTCTGGCAAGTCCTCTTTGTCGCCTCTTACGACACCCACGGGAAAATATGGGATGGTGCTATTCTTTACGTCCGACACCATACAGAGCCTATATATGCATGTATATACATAAATAACAATAAAAAAATCTCTCTGAAAGACGAATTCACACTCCAGATAGAGGATTATTCCTCCGTCTACGTTTCATATTTACATCTTGTTGTGGAGTATAACTACAAAGCGCATTACGTACGCAACATCGGATCCGAAGGAGTTCCTCTTTCGAAACTGATTTTGCCTACCCGGGTATATTCTACCTACCCGGGTACCCAGTTCCATGTTGCCTACTTACCCGGTTACATTTCCGTGTGATCGGTCTTGGCTTTGAAATAAGCGGGCACGGAATTCTTAAGTCGGACAAGATGGGTGAAATAAATCTTTTCACACCCTGTGCCATACAAAAATGTTCTCTTCCTAGTCAATACACAGGGTATACTACAATTACATTAACTACGACCATAAACTTAGTGACCGTAATCAGTCATAAATTAGTTTAATCTTCATTTGAACCATCACATCAGTGGAGTTTCACAAGCAAATTTATTTTGACCCAGTCAATTATTCCCCATAACATATTTATGTGACATTCATCATCTCGACGATATAGTAAGATGGATCACCAATAGAAAGACTATGAGCACCTATGATAAATAATTTATAACCCCTTCGTATTTACTCTATATTCATAGTGCAGAAAGTTTTAGATTGTTTGGCGTGTCGTGCTACTCTCAAACACAGAAAGATCCGCTACGCGGTGCTACGGGTCATAACTGTAACGCTACGAATCGCTACGCACTCGGCTGTTCTGTGTCACGTGGCTTACAGCATTTTTTCAATTTAATGGATCTATTCAAACTAGACAGGTTAATTTATTTGAAAAAAATTGTATGTCCCAGAGACGATGTTCAATTTTAAAGCTATTCTGAACCATGTACCACTCGAAAATATTATATTTTCGACGCCATTTATTATATGTCTTTCCCAAACACTCATCAAAATCCACTTAATAATTTGAATGTACTTTTGTTTCAGAGCGATACGGGGAACTAAGAACACGCAGCACATCATTCTCGTCGCTGTCGTCAAGAAAAGGTATGTTTTTATCTAATTTACGTTTTATTTTTATGCGAATCGTTTTATTCATTATGAAAACAAAAAATATTTCAGGACCGGTTTACGCGTATATTATCTTTTACAAATGGCACGGTGGTACAGTGTGTACAAGCTAGCTTTGAATTAAAAACATTTCTCATATCTTTTTTTCAGTACCTACTTAGTAAAACTCGAAACGGCAAATGAATTTTGTGTTTTTACTTTTCTGTCTCAACCACACAATTGGTTATCACCTCATGAAGATTAAATAAAATAGTTTCGAAAAGGGCACGTTTTTTCACTTGTGTTGCAAATTTTTTGTTTAGTTGGCGAATCGAAAAAGTTAGCAAACGGGATGTAGCCAAATAAACTACTTCAACATTCAATAAGAACTTATAATTTATAAAAACTTTAAACTCCAATTAGCAAAAAGGCTGCCGTACGATTTCAAGATCGACCATGAATTATATAAACGTAGCTATGAAGCCACATTGAGCTCAACGTAAAATATATGAAGAGACATTTATTGTGATAGCAAGCGACCTTCACAGGTATTCGAGTCTGCAAGGACGGGATAAATTTGATCCATTTTCTCCGCAACAAAGATATTCAATACATTCCAATGCACGTAGAAAATGTCTTTGATATTTAGAATATGTACTTAAGGGACTGCAAAGAAAATTCTGAACACTACTCATTGGTCAACGTTGTTATTCTCACAGATCGCTTTTTAGATACACTCATAATCATTAGAACGAGAGTGAATAGTGATAGCCCAGTGGTGTAACCGTCGGACTGCCAAGTCATAGGTCTTGCGTTCGAACCCAAGTCATGCACCTCTGATTCTTCGGATTCAGGAAAACACTATTTGAATGGCTTTTAGACAACTGTTTCTATTCAGTAAATGAATTTTAAAATTTTAAATTTTGAATTTTTTTTTTTATAACTTGTTTGTGTGTATGTATACCTGTTGACATGTATTATCATTTTTTTTTATCCTTGACATTATATAATTAGTAAAATTTGACTTTTCACTCTACTTTCCAACTTGACATTGTATTAAAATCATATTTAAATTACATTAATGGGGATATATTTTTATTTTGCGTTTTTGATGACATACTAACTATTATAAATATATTGTTGCGGCCTAAAACTTGGCCACTTTGGCTTTTTATGCAAATTTTAATATTTCTACACCGGCAACGGTAGTGTATGTGAAACTGTTTAATATTAAGATCCTTATGTACCATTCACTCAGAAATAAATATTATTCTATTATATTCAATTCTATTCGGATTCATGTGCATATTGTACAATTATCACTTGCTTCGGTGAAAGAAAACATCGAGAACAAACTACCATTCCTGAGAGATATTTCTCGACGGCATTTAAAGCCAAGTCAGAAGCCCATTGGTGGCATAAAACTCAGACACCACGAGACAATTGAACTTTCTATAGTACATACTGCAACTTTACTAACCAATATGGTTGTCAAGTCATTTTGAAGAAGGCCTTATAATATGCAGAACAAGGTCTAGTCTCCAAGTGCTGATAATATGTTATCTTGGAGGACTGACTATACATGGAATGTTGGATGTACTTTATATCGTTACGAATGGAAATATTTTATTTCACGCCATGAAATAGTAGGAATCTGTCATGATTATGTAAATCAATGTCGGACGTAGCCTCTGCCTGACCCTTCGGGCATTACAGGCTTGATGCTATATTATATAAATGTCGAGATATGTGCACAGTGATGAATCCATAATTGCCTGCGGAAATATATTCAAGCGGCACACAAGTTAATTAAAAGAGGGGTTCAACTATAAATGTTGTCATATATAATTAGTATTAATATTTAGACTCTCTCGACACTTGGGGGAGGCCAATGTCCAGCAGTGGACGTCTTTTGGGCTGAAATGATGAATGAATATTTAGACTAGGTGTAATGTTATTTTGTACTTTGATGTCGTTGTATACACATATACGTTTTATTGTAACGCTTTATAGCATCGTATTGGACTTGACTATAATGTTGCTATAATTGGTGGTATATAAATAAATAATAATAATATGAGTTCCTCACACCACATCCACGTGTTTCACAGTTATTCACAACTCACGTATTTCAGTACTCCTGTGGTTCACTTTTTATGGAATTTCCTGTGTTCGCTGAATTTTAAGCTTTCAAAGAATGATGTGTATACAGATCGGTCATTTAAACCCAGTTGGAAATTGTTCAGATATCATCAGTTTTACATTGTGCAGATTTTTCAGAGAGATTCGCTTGTATAATACTATTTGTCATATAATATGCTGAAGAATACAGCGGCCATATTCGAATCAAATGATTCAACGATTTGTTGAAAATTCACGCTGTAAAATGGAAATTCGGAAAGTGAATTTAATGCGTTATTCTGTAGGATGGATTATAGACATATTAATAACTAGCTGTCCGGCGCAACTTCGTTTGCGTCACATTTTCCCCGTTTTGGCAACATTTTTCATTGCTGCTCCACTCCTATTGGTCGTATTGGCGTGATGATATATAGCCTTCCTCGATAAATGGGCTATCTAACACTGTAAGAATGATTCAAATCGGACCACTAGTTTCGGAGCCTATTCAATGCAAACAAACATACAAACAAACAATCAAATCTTTACTCTTTATAATATTAGTTTAGAAGTTTAGACATATGAGCACGTATTAACAAGGTGAAAACCTACTAGGTATTATTTCACACATCAAAAGCTTTCAATATAGCCATAATATATTATACAGAATAGTTTCAACATACTGAAATATTTCACACTGACATTGTTATATAATAACAATAATCCCTTGACTCTAAAATATGCAGGTATCTCAAAATTAGTAAGCTGGATATTAATCAGAAATAGAGAAAAAAAAATATACGCCTAATTTGTTAAAAAGTTCTGTAGGGTTTTCTTCAGTGGGGTACTTTTATTATACGGTACGTCCCTCGCTCCCGGTCATATTTGGAGGTAAAAAGGTCGGACACGGTATTATTGGCTAGAAACTGTCTTAGGTTGGTGTATTTTTGTATGATCGAGAGTCTGTAACCGATCCTATAAAACTTGTGACTGACTGACTGACTGGTATCGGGAAATCCCAAGCATAGATTTTTAAACATAACATCGAGCCTGTAATCCCAGGAGCGTAAAGCAGAGGTGTACCTAATAGTACACCCACATTTCGCCACTTATGTTTTAAGCCCCACGTAAAAAGGGGCGAGCGTTTTGCCATCCTTAAATCCAGACTCCGTAGTTGCTACTGAGAAATTCCTGATGGAAAAACCCAATAACACTTTGCACGACCCGGGAACCGAACCCAGGACCTCCTGCTCAGCAGTCGCGCTTGTGACCACTAGACCAACGAGGTAAAGATTTTTACTCGATAGTTATTCAGAAAATGGTTTCATGTCTATTCTTCAGTCAAAATTCAGGAGATTGTCACAAAAGACATAAGTAATCAATTTAAAATTACGGTATCTAGTAAATTATTCATAAACGCTGACTTTTTTGGTTGTTTAAGTTTGTCAGAATATCAGAATAACCCTCTTAACGTGGTTTAGGGAATAAGAAATTATCGAATAAACGTTTGAGTATGTTTGTGAGAATCAGACGCGCCGCGTTTTAAACACGGGTGGTTCACACTTACCGATTTCCTTAGATAACAAAAAAAAAATACCTACCCATTTTATGATTGATTCGGGTCGAGAATCATTAGAATAGTTACCTCCTTGAATTTGACGAGGATGCCAAACAACATATTGTATATTTTGTAGAACCAATTTGTGTGAGTACAAGTGAGGTTCTTCGGTAATCTTTTCATAATGAAAAAACTAATCTGTCCATGTCGCGGTAGAGAGATTTTCCAAAAAATGCTCTGTATCTACCGACAAAAAATCAGTCACCGATTCAAAATCCAGCTTCTACATTCAACCTTATTCATAGGACCCTAAAACATATTTTTCATACCTTTTATAGCAAGTTTGAAGGTAAGGTTACTTAAAAACTTCTCGTTCAACAGACACATTGCAAATTCGCTGAGTTTAAAAGTTTTGTTTGACAGCGCGAATCGATACGAGCTCTGTAAACCGTCGTCTCAAATGCTTTAATTAAATAACTTTTAAAACTGAATTTATGGGCTATTTGTTAAAGAGGCTGATGGCCTTATTATTAGCTATTTTGAATTTGAAATTGTTTGCACAGTTTTTCGAGGATAAGATGAAATAAATAAGAAGATTTGTGCTTTTTTAGTAGCGTTATTGGGCCGATAAATTATAAATATTATAACGTTACTTCACACTCTGTTGCTATTGGCAGTGGCACGTTTTTCGACGGCATTACAGTAGTCAGTGGCCAAACAACCAGTCCGAATCCGAATCTGACAACCAGTCTTACTGGAGGCCCCTTAGGGTATCCAGTAACACTGAACCCCTTAGATACTTAGGGTATCCAGGTATACTAACTGGGTTGTGGAGGTCAGATAGGCAGCTACTCCATGTAAAATACTGGTATTCAGCTACATCCGGTTAGAAGGAAGGAATCCGGAATCCGGTGAAAGTTGGGCCCAAAATAGTTGGGAAAAAGCTATGGCACCATCATCATCATCAGCCTATAATGTCCTCACTGCTAGGATTTTTTAGTTCTGGAACATTTTCCTCACGATGTTTTCCTTCATCGTTTTTGAGGGCAGTGGCGATGAAATAAATTACACAAAGTAATATTCGCCTGCCTGGGTTCGAACCCACAGCTCACTGCTCGTAAGTCGGGGCTGCCACCACTGGGCCACCGCTGCTCTCCCAGGCAGGGACCGGCCGGATACTCGTTGAAAGGGTTTTTGAAGGGGCCTTTTTAAGCGCTTAAAAAAAAAACCCTATGATTCATGTTACACCTTCGAACGGGTGTAGTTAACCCGTAACGAACGGGTTACCCTTTCAACACCCTGTAACACTGTAACACGGTAAGCCATTCCAATTAAAGACATTGTAATATGCACTGTTTACAATTGATATTAGTTTGTAAATTGCATAACCACGACCGCACGCATCGTACCGCGCCCGGCGGTCCGCCAATCTTGCGTGTAGTGAATTGCCGAGCGACTTGTAAACATGCAAAAATAACTATTGTCTGTATGATCTTATAGTTCAATTATTAACAAAATAAAAATAGTAAGGCAATAAGGCGCCGCACGGGAGCAAGTATTCCCCCACCTACATGCGCCTCAAGTTTATAAGGTAGTCCAGGGTAACCCGAAAATAAGTTTTTCGAGAAGGTAACCTCTTCAAAGGCTTAAGTCATTGAAGGGGTTAACCCGTTCACGTGGTTACCTTAATAAAGGTGTTAACCATTTCGCTGGGTTTCGAGGGTGTAACTCGAACAAAAGGTAACACTGCGATATGAGTTACCACATGTACGGGTTACCCTGTCCAAAGGCTTAACTCTTAACCGGGTTGTCCGGTCCCTGCTCCCAGGCTATGCAGATGATGGTTTTTCACATTCTGTCGCTATTGGTGGCCCGCTGTTTACGGCCCTAATTTATAAGTCATGGTCGTGGGTTTGAACACAGGTTGTTCTTTACAATCATACTCAATACGGTTGAAGAAAGTACGTAAGTAGAAGCCCATGTTCTAGCACCAAACATTCGAAGTAGTGACATACACCTTTTCAGGTGTCTTAGACGTTATCCAGTTCACATAAAGAGATCTTGAACGTTTGCATCATCTTCATCACATTTCAGAATAGAAGTCAAATCGAATACGTGGATTTAGACTTTCCTCGAATTGTGCTGAGGTGACCTGGTGGCCTACCATGACGTCCTAAAGCAGTATTGTTTTATTCTTATTCCTGAGTGGGAAAGAGACAGAGCTATACAGGCCTGAACTCAACCGCAACCGGTGGCGGCTCTTTCCACTACAGACAGAAGGAACCCTTTTACTGGATAATAGCTCTTAGTAAAACATAATAACAATTCATATAGAGTGTGACTTATTTATCTCCATAACCTACGCCCATCCCAACACCCCTTGGTTAGTATTCCACGCAGCTGAGGGGTGCAGGTTATGCCTTATCTGTCGCACGTAAAACGTTACTTGGCGTTAACTTTACGCGGCCATACAGGACGATGATAGGGTTGAGAACTGCACTTAAGCAGAGGTTTTAAAATCAAGCTTGTTTAGTTAATGTATATTATATTTTCGTTGATTCTAGCAACTCGCCTCTGCTTTGCACTGTTTTTCGAATTGATGAAACATCGAGTAATCTTTTCTTTATTCAAGTACTTATGCCTCTGGCTTTGCCCACGTTTTGTTCGGCCCCACGAATCGTACTACGGGTATAAACATATCCTATGCGCTATTCCAGATTATCCCTGTACCAAATTTCAACTAAATCCAATCAGTAGTTTTTTTGTAAAAGAGTAACAAACATCCATACATTCAGTCATCCATACATCCTCACAAACTTTCGCATTTATAATATTAGTACGATACTAATCTGGGGGCTCGATAGTAGAGCCCGCTAAGACGAGGCAAAAAAGAAAAAAGTCACTGCCAACCTTTTCTCGAACCGCTTCGTAGCAGTTTCAAGCTCATTCCCTTGTGACTCCTTTTTTTTACGGATGGGTAATCGTCAAATGACCCCTCCCGCTCTGGGCGAAGTGGAAGGGAGTGTCAGACTTGTACAGACTAAAACGCTTGCGATCCCTCACATCATCACCATCATGTCAGCGCGAAATCACCCACTGTTGGGTAAAGGCCTGCCCTTTCTTCTGCCACACTTCTCCGTACTGTGCGACCCTCATCCATTTATTTATTTATTATAGGTTTACCAACAGCTTCTGTGTAAAACATTATCTTAAAAAAAAGGTTTTTATTGTAACGGACTTACATAATCGCCAATTACTCAACCAGGATTCACAAAAATAAGTGATA
The DNA here is from genome assembly GCA_949152445.1 of Cerastis rubricosa. Taxonomy (NCBI): domain Eukaryota; kingdom Metazoa; phylum Arthropoda; class Insecta; order Lepidoptera; family Noctuidae; genus Cerastis; species Cerastis rubricosa. Next base: position 7,255,560 of record OX424535.1, on the reverse strand, counting down.
ACATATAATTGAAACCGGTGAAACGTTCAAGGTCACAAAATACGCCTTATTATTTGTCCACTACGCATTTTTTAAACTCGGCAATTTTTCGCCCCGTGCCACGGCGCACTTAAAGCTTATTATCTCGTAAACTACTAACAACTAATTACGACAACTAGATATCAGTATTTCGAAAAAAATGTGAACTTGAGAATATGTGTTGAATTTCAGTTTCTCCAATAAGAATGTCAAGTTTTTTCACAACAGAAATTAAATATTCATATATTAATATTCATAAAAATCCATCCCGCGATCTCTATGTGGTACATACCTAAATAAATCATGTTATAAGCATTACGATCTACTTAGAAGTCTTTCATTCATGAAACAAAAGTTTCTTCTGTTCGCGGTAAAAGTCGAATACCAGCACACCTCCTTTTTGTAGGAGTTTTCCAAGTTTGTTTCGAGTATACTCATCTGTTTTATGCTAATGTTCTGAATATCTGAGCATGTTTATTTATGCATACTTATGAGTGTAACAAGTTATGTTTGCATGAAGGTAACGAGATTCTGAAGAATTCATTTAGGCGTTTACCTGTTTTTTTGGCTTTTCACAACGGTATTAAGGCCTACCGCTATTTGACATGGAGTTATGATATCCGATAATGACATCTATAACCCGGTTACAGGGTAATACGATACCCTTAGTAAAACGGGCTTTCAATAAATAACTGTGCACAAAATGTTTCTTACATTTCAACCCACGGAATCTACTGCTGCAACTGATCAGCCATTTCCATATAAATCAATCTTCTAGCACAACTAAGAATTGAAACTTGATACGTTCCAATTTCACAATAACTTCGACGTCGACGGACGACGTTCAAACTTCCCCTACACAAGCAACTAAGGTACTTTACCTATAAGGGGTGCAACACACATATTCGGCTCGGTTTAATTCGGCAGGGCGACAAAATCGTTCGGAAAAAAACTGTTCCGGCTTAGTTCGAACTGTCCTGAGCCGATACGAACATGATTCAACGATGGTAGATGTCAAACAAAGTCTTACAAACTTCACGAATGAGATGTATCCGGTTATGTATAGTCATAGCTTTGGGTCGGGTTTGTTGTTTAAGAAATACTGCTGATTCCAACGTGTAAGTGTCCAAACTGGCAATTGCTTTGAAAAAGTTCCGTATTACAAGAATGGCTTTTATCTGAATTGAAATGAACTTTCCAGTAGCTTATGTCTGTCCTGTATTTTTTTTACTTTCCTATGGATAACGCAGATAGACTTTATAACTTTATCTAACCCCTCTTACACTTCATATCCCCGCTGACGGTAGACTTTATATCGGCCGATAGTTTAGTTGGGCTTTATCATAATAAACATGTATACTAGTGCACATATTGCAACTCTTCGGTATCGGCCGATAAATCAGTTTGATGGGATACATGATTGCCTGCCAACTATATTATCGGAAAACTATCGGCCTGCTAGATCAGTATGGCGTTCTTAACCCGCGAGCATACTTGCCGATTGTTCAATCGGCCGACTCTGCGAGAGTGCGAGCGCTGTCTTCAAAAGCTGCCTAAACCTAATAACTAGCAAATTGTTCGAGCTCAGTCGACCGACTGTTTATCTAGTTTACGCATTCTTCACCAATCGGAACGTTTAGTTGGCCTAATACGAGCACTAGCAACCCGACTAAACTATCGGCCGATAGAGAGTCTGCAGTCTGTGAGGGCTCTTAACGTATATGTGTAGGATGGTAGCACCCCCTAGTGTCAGTACACGTCCACACCACCTCGCCTCACGTCGTAAGTTCATTACCGTCCAAACTTGTGTTTTACTATGAACATTAGCATGTTCATCGTACGACAAACTTCAGTTTAGATGCAACGACCCAACTTCGTCGCAATTTTGAATGTACTGAAATTGCCATGAGGAGACTAGGCTACATGCCCATTGTAACGGAGCTATGCGAAGCTAGGAGAATGTTAAACAATAGAACTTCTCCAAATTCAAGTCTCCGCACAGTATAGGAGATACATACATTCATTTGTGAGTATGCAAATTGATTAATTATACGCAGTATTCATAAATAAGAGAAACTTTTACCTTTACTAAAAACTGTTCCCATAATCTTTTCGAGTTATGCGACCGTGAATGTATGGAGCAGCTGATATTTTTCTCGTAATTTCATGGTTGGTACCATAGTAAAAGTTCATTCGATTCATGACTACTACATGCTCTTAAAGTATAGCCCACGATCACCAAAACACCCAGTATTACACATTTTCATAACCGCAGGTTGTAGAAAGCGTTGTTTCAGCTGACTTGTTCTGTATATGGTTCTCTCAGTAAATAGAGATACAGTTATACTGCTCTGCCTTACTCCCTTTACTTTCTTCAGTTACTCTTCGTCATTAACCTCAGTGCATGAAGCCTCCCCGAGCGATGTACCTTCTGTTACGGCCGGCGCACACTGGGCAATCGACTACAGTCGATTGGCTAATCCTTTCACCACGATGGCAAATATAAATATAAGTTCTAACCGATCCTTCTTAGGGCCAAACAGTCCACTGACAAAACTAGCCTTGTAATTGGCTGAGTTTTGGGACAAATACATTTGAACCTTTTGTCATCAATACGCTAAGAAGAAGATCATTATCATAAAACAAAAAACATCCAATGCTGGACAAACTCCGTCCAAAACATTCCCAAACTGACCGGGCTTCTTGCTTCACACATCAAGGAAATGCTCTCAATCGCTCCACTCCGATGGATAGGCATCTTTAAGCTGAAGTTTCATAAGCGCGTAGCTTTTATTGTCCTTTGTGAAACGTGTACATCACTCACAAACATTTTAATGTGAGTTTCAAAGGAATCGGTGAGCTGAATGCTCTGTTTGTAATAAATGAGAATTCTTTCGGATTCAACAAAGTATGACGAAGTAAGAGAACGTTTGTTTTGAGTTGTATTGTGTAATTGCTTATTCCTTTCGCTTTTTATTTAATTTGTTTTAGCGGATGTAACAGAGCATTGTGAGCATTTGCTTCGATTAACAGCTTATATGGAAATATGTAAAACCAACTCATTGTCCCTACCTAGCTTTTCTATCTATTATATCCCTATTCTAAATTTCAAAATATCCCCATTTATTAAAAGTCAGACACACAACTACTAACTAATATTTTCCCCGTAAATTACCACTTACAAAGTTAAACAAACCAAATACAACTACAAAACAAACGTTACCAGCCCTAAAAGAGAAATTCAAATACGGGTAGGTACACATCAGCTATTTTGGGAATCTAAAACCGTGAATCCGTGACGGACAAATAAACAGAGCCACAGGGTTGATCCTAAAAGCGTTCCATTCGCTCACCGGTGCACGCTACGCCACCAAAAAGCCTATTTACGAGTTGGTGCCATCAGGCCAAGAGCCACGGACCAACCTAACATTTACAGGGCACTAGTGGTCTGGGAGTTTTGTGGAACTGCGGGGAAATTGTGTTTCACATTCATTCAACAACATAGATTGCGTTTTTTTCATTGCTGTGAAGATATGTTTTCAAACATGTATAGCGGTTGCTCCTATGCGGCTCCTATAGGCGGGCTCCTATTTCTGTCTGCAGGGTTTACAGTAACCTAACACGAAGGGGATGTCGGGGTCTTACTTCCCGCCATCCCCTTAAAACCTAACCTGGCCGCGTCGGGGTGCTCTTGCATCCTAAGTTCTCCTTAATGTGTTTCACTACACTGCCAAATCCTTTGCTCTGCACTCGTACGTAGTTTGCCTTGAAAATGACGAGCATAATGTTCACTAATACAGAGAATGTCTGTGTTGAAATACATTTGGCTCTTTAGTGTAACGAGCACTAAGCAGTCCAGCACAGACTATGGATGTCTGTGGCAACAGACAGTTTGGCATTAGGCCTCCGAGGCACGGAGGAAACTCGGTAGAACTATTACCTTCCAACCTTGAAGATAGACCCGTGCGGCTGTTATTTTTTAGCCACGAGCTCCTCATTATATAAACCGTGCATAAATCAAAATTCCAAACTGTTACTGAAAAGGATCTGATGGAAAACTAATGTATCAACTAATAATACATAAATAATTGTTGCTCCCTATTACCTCTGCATATCACTTCAGAAATATAATAGACGTAATTTTGATGATACCCTAATTTATATATTTCTACGAATATTGGGCAGATCGTTTACGTCGGAATTGCCTGAAACGAAAAACTCAAACGATATTTAATTAATTAAAGCGGGTAGGGTTGTCAGAGTACTTCCCGGATGTGACGGTAATACGAACCCGGATGTGTAGCTATGTACTCGTATGTGACCGGTACGGTATATTGGTCTCTGTAAAACGTTAAGAGGGTAAAAGGTCATCGATATACCCCGGAACCGTTGTTGCTAAAAATATTACTTAAAACAGTGGAGATTTTTCCATAAAAATCCATAAAACAATAGGAATTGGACAGAATAAGTATGTCATACAAATAGATTTGAAGTAAGAGTGAATTCCAAAATGAAGATTTTTCTATAACAACGTGAACGAACTGAGACAAAATATATTAAAAATATGTTTCGTTTTTTAAATGCTGCTTCGTTTGATGTCTTATAAATACCAAAATATCAAATAGTGAGACTTTAAACGGGTTTGGAGCGGCACTATAAATAATACTAGCATCACGCCTGTAATCCCCGAAGGGTTAAGCAGAGGTGTACCTAATAGTACACATCGATATCGCAAGAAAAAAAATATTAAATAATCGTAGTATATTTTTTTCTACGCCGAGGAGCTCGTGGCTAAATAATAACAGCCGCCCAGGTCGATCTTTAAGGTTAAGCCGTGCTTGCCGAGGTTGGTCTGGTGGATGGGTGACCATAATTACATTTCGAGTTTTCTCCGTGCCTCGGAAAGCACATTAAGCCGTTGGTCATCAAAGATTTTTGACAGTCGTTACGAGTAGTCAGAAGCTAAAAGTCTGACATCCAGTCTTACCAAGGGGTATCGTATTACCCAGTTACTGGGTTGTGGAGGTCAGATAGGCAGTCGCTTCATGTAAAATACTGGTACTCAGCTGCATCCGGTTAGACTGGGAGCCGACCCCAAGATAGTTTGGGAAAAGGCTAGGCAGAAGATGAGTTTTTTTTCTACGCCGATGGTTAGTAAACCTAATCTTGATAAAACAGTACAACATTTCAGCTTCATACAGAAACAACTCACAGGTTATTTTCCACAAAGTATTAAAAAGTTTCGTAAATTTCAAAGTAACGGTTAACAGAGTTATCTCGAAGCAATCCCAAAGCGGTAAAGACCAAAGTTTGCTTAAACCGAGTTCAGTTTGTATTCACTTTTGGCTATTAAAGTTTCACACAAGTCTGTATGGAAGTTCCTCCCTTGTAGTCTAGAAGCTAATGTTATTTTAATTTTAGTATTTTGTCATTTGGACTTATAGAAGAGCATTATTAGTTTGTGGATTCTTCGAAATGAGACGGATGAAGCTTACTTTATAACTGCTGAGGAATAACCTACCCAAATGCAGGTAAATCAGTCACATCGTGGAACGACTCTGATTTGCAATTGCATGAAATCTATACCGCCTAAAGTCTGATTAAATCCTGCTAATATTATAAATGCGAAATTCTGTGAGTATGTATGGATGTTTGTTACTCTTTCATGCAAAAACTGCTGAACGGATCTGGATGAAATTAGGCACGGGGATAGATAATATTCTGGAATAGCACATAGGATACTTTTGATCTCGGTAGTACGATCCTATGAGACAATTACCGAACAAAACGCGGGCCAAGCCGGGATATAAGCTAGTATTAAAATAACACTAAGTGCTTTTTCTTTACAAAATAATACAATCCCTTGATCACGTACAAATTATACCCACAAATAAAATATCATTATGATTTGTTCCGAAGATACTTTGGTAAAGATATAACTCGATAAAGTTCCGAAGTAATGGTCCAAACAGAGAAACGTTGGGGCAAAAGGAAACACCTTTAGGAGATATAAAGAAGTCATCATTACGATCGGAAGTTCGTGACTGAACCCAGTGCTAGGGCTGTCCAGAAAAATAATAAAACAAAAGTTATGTTACAAAATGGTATTTTTTTATTCTTAATTTTTTTGTACTCTATCACAATTCTGTCCTATTTGACCCAATGGTTGTGGCAATAAGTCCGCCTATGTACCATTAGTGTACAAGAAGTTTAATTTATTTAATTATTTATATAATTAAAAGTATTATTACTTGTCTTTGCTTCTAGTACTTTATCGTAGATTTTTATCGTCAAGGTGTCAAAAAAAGCAATTGAGTCGAACAATTTAATGACTCATTTTAATATCTTTAATGGCGAAAAAGTAACCTTTGATCCTTGGAGTTGTACGTTTTTTGAGAGAAACAAGAATAAACCGGAAAGCTCTTTATAACCAGTCTCAAAAGATTCCTTAAAAAAATCGACACAGCTGATTAAAAGAGGGAAACCAATAATATATTTTCCAGACTAACTTAGGCACGTCTTGCCAACCCTATCAATAGAAGTAGGACAAATAAATGACGTACAATTTAGGGGACTAATAAGTTTTCTTGTTGTACCGTTCGTTGCGGCCATCTTAATATTTACTACGTGTTATATCGTTAACAGTTATCTAAAGGCTACACATAGCTTTCACAGCGGTTCTGTTGCGATTCAGTCGCAAAGTGTGCACACGCTAAGAGCGTTTTAAGACTAGCGTGTTTTTCGGCGTGTATTTAAGCTTGTATCGGATTACGCACGAACGCGCGCAACTCATTTTGCACTCAAAAAATCGAACGCGCGTTAAATCGCTATCCCCAGCGAGTTCACTCGAACTGGTGGGCTCTGTCAATAGCCATATCCTCGTTGATAGTCCAAAACCGCGTAACTACCATTGTTAAATACCGCGTATGTGCAAAAAAATCAAAATTGACATTTCGCAGCTGTAGGTAGCTGATTGTGATTGGCATCGACGCGTATGACAAATATTTGAATTGACCAATAGGAAGACGAGTAAATGAAATGCAACGATACCGCGGGTCTATCGTCGAACAAGTTTCAACCTGAATTCCGCGTATCTGCGCAGATTGCTAAGAGTGTGATAGGATTTGTGTGGCGCTCCGGAAGAAAATAGTTTTTTTAATAGATTTACGGGACCGGACGGACTGCACAACTTCTGGCTCAAATGGCTAAGTAGTTCACACACTCGCTTGGCATCTCAATTCCAGTCATGCTTAGAGTCTGGGTCGCTACCAGAGTTTCTTACAACGGGTGTTACCTACCTGCTCCATAAGTCAGGTAGTCCTACGGAACCCAAGAATTATAGACCGATCACGTGTTTATCGACGGTCTATAAACTTCTTACATCCATTTTGAGAGATAAAATTAACAAACACATCGATAGTAATTCTATTATGTCGGCCTCTCAGAATGGATGTAGGAACGGGTCCCGTGGTACTAAGGAGCTACTCCTCATCGACATGGCCATTAGCCAACAGGTTCGTCGATCCCGCAAGGATCTGTCGACATGCTGGATAGATTACAAGAAGGCCTACGACTCTGTGCCACATACATGGCTCATGAGGGTGCTGGAGTTGTACAAGATTGATGCAACTCTACGCGCCTTTCTTGAGTCGTGTATGGGGCAATGGAGGACGGTGCTCCGATATCCAGGATGTCGACAGATCCAGGGGAACGATGAGCCTGTATGGATTAAACGGGGAATATTTCAGGGCGACAGTCTGAGTCCACTTTGGTTCTGTCTGGCCCTGAATCCTCTAAGCACATTGCTGGAGGATTCAGACCTAGGCTACCGGTTGAGGAGAGGTGGTCAGGTCATATCTCACCTTCTTTACATGGATGATCTGAAACTCTTTGCCCCTAACAAATTGCAACTGATGAAGCTACTGAAAGTAACTGAAACTTTTAGTAGCGCCATCAGAATGGAATTTGGTGTGGACAAATGTGCAGTCATGTATGTAAAGCGAGGAGAGATTATGGAATCCGAGGGAATCCAACTCTCGGATTCCATAGAAAGAAAAGAAAGAAAGAAAACATATTTATTTGGCACATGCCACAAATGCACACAATAAAAAAAGAAAAACATAAAACTTAGAACTAAAACTGAAAAAGATAATATTGTGTCTCACGGCTGCTCCAAAAAGGCCCAGTTCAGCAAACTGCCGAGCAGCTAGTGCCCGACGCTGGTTTTCAACTGGACCCGCGATAAATGACGTGACGGACAAAAACAGTACATACACCATACACCTCAGATCTCTCTCCTCATCAGAAAATTATAAGTATTTGGGTATGTCGGAAGCGTTAGGCATTAACGTAGCTGACATGAAGCAATCGTTGAGGGAACGCTTCTTCGGTCGCCTGAAGAAGGTATTAAAGAGCTTTCTTTCGGGCGGTAACAAGGTGCGCGCCTTCAACTTCAACTTTTTTTAATAGATATTTTTAGGCACATCACCTTTAAAGGACTTTAGTGATTTATTTTGTGATTGTTAAAATTACTTTCTAGATAGTGAACAGTGTCACTGTCAACACTGATTACTTTTTGACTGAGTTTTGATTGTTTTGTTATTTTTTTTGTAGTGGTGGAATAATTATGATTAAAATGATTAATGTGCAATGATTGGAATACTAAATAATATTAAATGAATCGTTAATTGAGTTTAGAGTATTATTTTATTTTATTAACAATTCCGCGTAAGTACTGATAATGATCCAGAACTGTTAGAAAAAATACAGCGTAAGTGACTTTGTAAACCAACTAATAGCAATATTAACTTTAAAATTAGTACATTAGTTAAAGGAGGACGAAATAGTTCTAAAACACAAGTTCGTTCGAAATTCGGCTGATTCGTTGTTTAGAAAATTAGTTTTTTGGCCCTCCTGTAAAGTTGCAAAGATGTACTTACGCGGTATTTAACAATGTTAGTTACGCGGTATTGGACTATCAACGACGATATGTCAATATATCTCACAGTTTGCGGTTATAGGAGCTTATAAGCGCGTCAACGCTTGTACAAGTTGCGCGTGTGGCAAAAATACGCGCATATACACGCCTATACGCGCTTCAAAAAACCAGCTTATACGCGCCGAAAGCACAACAATCTGGAACCAACCTAACTGTCTAATTTTAGGCCCCTTTCACCGGCCACCGTCGATCCGACTTGAAAAAGGCTTCAACTATCTCCATCCGTCATTCCTCAAGTTGGGATTGGTAACTCGTACCATGTTCTGAACAACATTTTTTTTTGTTGCTAGATTTAGCGCGTTGTAGGCGCACGTGTGTGTCGCTACAAATTGTCCCAAAGGCGTATGTACAAGCCTAAGTGCAGGTTTAAGCCTTCCTTACGTGTTGAAGGCAAATTACGGCAGTTTTTACCTAGTTTTGTGATAAATAAGGTCGAAGTTTGTTAAGCCGCATTTCCACATGCAACGAAACTTGTGCAAGAAATTTCCGTGCCTCACATATATAGCTGATGGCAGCAGCGATTAGTGTGAACTGGGTTAAAAAGATACGAAGGCACACACAAATGACTATCGGACCGTCCGACGTCAATTCTTCTAGCAGATTACTCCTTTTAAATGTGGGTGCAGAAAAGCAATCTTCAGGAAAATTTGCTCTTCATTTTTCACCTCATTTTAAGAATTTAATATACACTTGCCTAACCTCTAAATAACTGCAACTTATTACTCTGTACCTAGATTCTAGATATTTTATGCCTTCCCAATAACTCGATGGCAATGATTAAGTTTGACTTTGATGTCTGATTGAGGACATGAGCGGTACCACTGCGAGGATCGGCCGGAGGACACGGTGGAGCACACTGTGGAGCTCTGCCCTGCTTGGGCTGAGCACCGCCGTGTCCTCGTAGCGGCGATTGGCGGCGGCGACCTCTCGCGTCCGGCCCTGGTTCAATCCATGGTCCGGAGCGAGAGGGAATGGGAAGCCGTCGCCTCCTTCTGCGAAGCAGTCATGCTAGCGAAGGAGGTGGCGGAACGTGAGAGGGAGAGAACCTCACATCCCTGCCGCCGCGGGAGACGCCCCGGGCGTCGGGGGGCAACCAGTGGCCCCCGGCCACCGTAAGTGCGGGCCTGTGGACGGTGAGTAATGGGCTAGCTCACTGTCCGTCCGTCTTAGGACGACAGACCGTGCCGACGGCGCGTTCGTGTTCCACGCGCGCCTCAAGGAGATGTCAGCAAATCGGAAGGGGTCCGAGAGAGCCGATGCCTGCCAGGGCTGCGGGTTGTTCGAAAGAGATACCGTGCCCATGGAACACAAAGGGCATGGATGGGTTTTAGTCAGTCAAGTCTGACACTCCCTTCCGCTCCGCCCAGAAGGAAGTCATTTGATGACTACCCACCCTAAAAAAAAAAAAAGGACATGAGCGGTGCGCCTCAAGTGGCATGTCCACTCAGATCACCGATTCCTTTGAAACTCTCATTAAAATGTTTGTGAGTGATGTACATCTTTTACGAAGGACAATAAATGCTACGCGCTGATAAAACTTCAACTTAAAGATCCATTGCAGTGGAGCGTCGGGGACTGGCTCCTCAAGTGGGCCTGGGAAGGACATCTGGTTAGACGCGAAAATGGCCGATGGAGCAAGGCTTGGACCGAGTGGTAACCAAGGATAAGCCAAAGAAACTAGACCCGTTCTAAAGCTCGCTGGGTCGACGATAACACCTGGATAAGGGACGTACAGAACCGGGAAGTGTGGAAGAAAAAAGTTTAGGCCCATATCCAGCACTGGATGATTCTGGGCCTATATGATGATGATGAAGTTCCTTTGGAATACTCTCTCATTGGACTTAATTCCCATATTGTACCGTAACAATGTAGTCACTGAGGTGTATTTATGGAGCGCTGCAGCTGTAGTGACGCTTTTAACCTAGTTTCGTAAGTGTTGGAGATGTGCTCCAGACACATTGTGGCCTTCTAACCTAGTTTTTGGAGGGGTTTGTGATTTTCGTTATGAATATATAAAAAATCTGGTTTAATTTGATAGATGGTGTGATGACGACAATGGAAAACTAATAGCTAAATATGGACACTAATGCAAACAAATTAAAAAAACACTTAACTGCCAACTTGAATTGTCCGTACATTCAAATCACTATTGTAATTTTTTGATTGTTACATGAAATGGTTATGACACGGTAAATTGATGAAGTTTATCAACAATTGCCTTAACAATTAATTTGCCTGAATTTTCAAGGGCTGTACCTATATGTATTGGTATATGAGACTGTGAATTTAAAGAAAAAGTTGGAACTTAGGACGAATAATAATTATCGCCCTCGTGTTATTTAGCAGTACACACGGCGGCACACCAGTATAACATGACTTGGCTGTGTATATATTTCCCGTAAAATGAGAGATCCGCATTAACTGGATTTGTATTGCTTGATTGGTTGTCGTACAATAATTATAGCTATAACACTTCACAATCGCTCCAATGAACTTTCTCCACTTTTTTATAAAACAGCTTAAAGAAATCTTCCCCAGCTATGTTCGCAATTAAATCCCATCCTCAAAATCCTTCGTTTAGCTCCTTAAACTGAGTCGGCTTGTATATCATTCTCAAAGGAGCCTGCAACGCGAGATAAGTAGAAGTCTGCAACCTTACACGAAATATACCGAAGCTCGGGCTAATTAGTGAATGCTAAAAATACACGTCGGTTTGCCCTGAGTGTCTGGTGAAAATTGCTTGGTACGTATTTTGAGTAAAGAATTCTAGTTTTGACAGTTCTAACTTCAAGCAATTACTAACCCTCGTATCTATAGTCAAGTCAAAGTAATTGCTTGTGATTAAGTAATTACTTATTTTTTTTATGAAATAAACAAGGATTTAAACGAAGTAAGAATCAACGAAAGCAAAGCTAAGAGTGAAAGAAACTTTTGCAGTTCCTACTTCAAGAAATTACTAATTTAAGCTACATTATAAAAATTGTATCTTAAATAATGACATTTACTCAAGTAAACACTTTGACTTGTTTATTGATACGGGTTATTACTCGAGTTATTTTACTGTCCCGTTGGTCACGTGGTCGCAATCGCGACTGCTGAGCGTGGGGTCTTGGGTTCGATTCCCGGGTCGGGCAATAGTGCTATTGGGTTTTTCCATTAGTAATTTCTCAGTAGTAGCCCGGAGTTTGGAAGTATGATACCCAGTGCATCAGAAAGCACGTTAAGCCATTGGTCGTGTTGGATTGCCGTCTCATTGGACTATGAGAGTGAGGGAACAGAGAGTGCATCTGTGCCTGCGCACACACTTATGCACTATAATATCTCCCGCGCTGATGGCTAATCTCCACCAAGATTGGCCGTCGTGCTTGGGAAGGCGCAGCAAAGGATGCTTTTTGATTTTTAGTTCCTAGCTCAATTGACAAAAAAGGTTTCAAAGTGCCCAGGATTTAACCAATGACTATAATATATGCTATTGTCATCTTTTCACTTGTACCTCCGCCTTATCTTAGGAATGCAGTGAACTCGCTTCTAATTTTCTGACAATGATCAGCGTGTATTTTGCTTTTTGTTTTACTTCTACCCGCACGGATTTTATAATTTTTAGTAATAACATGTAATGTTCTCATGTAAGTGACGATTTTCTTAATAGGAATAAAGCTCTATAAACCCATTGTAAAGAGAACTTTGAGAGAAGTAGGTAAAAAAAAACATATTTTATTGTGCCAGATTTCTTTGTGTCCACACTTTACGGATCAGTGAGGTACTAAGCTTTTCGTTTTCATAGAGTACGATAAGCCTAGACTATAAGACTGATTCAATTGAATGTTCTTCTATGCACGCTATGCGGAAGAATTTTAATTATTCCCGCTGAAGCTACGCTCATCCTACCGCTTTGTTATTTGACCTGAGCAAGCTGACCTAAATTAGATCCGAGGATTTTCTATAAACTTTGCCGGATATGTTTCGACTTTCAAATTTCAAACAAGACATCGTTAGACTACTCAACACTTTTATATTACTTTTGCTGTATGTGTATAATATTAGTAGTTACACTATTTCATTCGTGCTTTTATTTTACGCGTCTATATCAGGCACAGACTGTGCTGGTGCTGTGCTTGCCGAGGTTGGTCCGTGGATGGGTGACCATAATTACATATCGAGTTTCCTCCGTGCCTCGGAAAGCACGTTAAGCCGTTGGTCCTGGCTGTCATTTTTAGATCTTTTGTGGCAAGTGGGTTTCGTGGCAGGTTATACGAAGGAAACCAAAAGTTACTTTACACGTTTATTAGACATGAGACACAGAAAATATCAGGGAGTGAGTTCTTAAGGTCTCTAAAGCACTTTGCACTGGTCACTTGGTAGAAAGAAGTAAAGTTACTGCCCTGGGCTTAGGCTACGTCGCAGCACGTGGGCCGGCGTGAGGTTGCAGGGCAGGCAGCGGAGCGGAGGGGCGACCCCAGAGGTCACCATTGCAGTGCGTGGGCAGCACCACGCAGGGAAGAGAACGAGCACGCGTCAGTCGTGCTCGCCGGCAGGTAGGCAGGCAGGGTCTTCAGCTTGGCACCGGGCCAGCAGAGGCAAGTAGCCTCAGCACGTGGTAGCGTGGGCTCTCGGTAACCACGAACCACGTGGATGCAGGCACAGGCGGCGGTAGCGGCCGCGTAGGTAGTGCGTGTGTCGACTGGAGCTGTAGCCCTAACCTTGAGGTGTAACCCAAGACTGGAACCCTGGAATCAGCGCGTGGCGGGTGCATCCGTAAGCGTTGTGCCAGAACATAGCAAGCCTCCGTCGATGCGTGCGACTCCCAGCCGTAAGCCCATAGCAAGGTGGATGAAGGAAGACTCACCCATCGTGGCGGCTTACAATAAGAGGTTATGCGCGCACATGCCCCCCAAGCCTTTCGAAGGTTCCTTGCCGCGCGGTCAAGCGATTTAAGCGAGCAGCTAGGTGCTGCGCGGCGAGGCAAGCATGATGCAGGATGGAGAAGCATGTGAGCGCATTCACAGTGAGGTGCAAGGTGGCAGTTAATAAACATAGTTTATCTCGACAGTCATAGCGAGGCTGCCGAGAAGTATTAATGGCGGCCGGACTGCGCCGACAGACATACATAGTTAAAGAAAGCAATACATAGAAAACAAATAAGAGTTACAATCACACTGAGCACTTACCCGTTTATCTCGGGGTTTAGTATTTAGACGCCTGGGCTGGAGTTGGAGAAAGAGGTCGTGGAATGACCTGCTTGAGCTTATATAGTACAGTACGAACGGACGCCACTCCTACTCAAGCAATGACGTGTTCGTATTTGAAAGATTTAGGAATGTCACTCGTTTCTAGTGATGTGCGTTTTAATCGGTTTTTTTTAGAAAATCGACTACAACGCTACACTTTGACAGTCGTTACGAGTAGTTAGAAGCTAAAAGTCTGACATCCAGTCTTACCAAGGGGTATCGTATTACCCAGTTACTGGGTTGTGGAGGTTAGATAGACAGTCGCTTCATGTAAAATACTGGGACTCAGCTGCATCCGGTTAGACTAGAAGCCAACCCCAAGATAGTTTGGGAAAAGGCTAGGCAGATGATGATCAGGCACAGACTATCAAAAAGAGATAATTGCACGTACGTGGTTAGTCATAAATGCATCCATAAAAAATGTAACGAATTCTCTGAAGTTCGGATATAAAACCTTTTTGAATAGCATATTCATATGAATATCGACATTGTCATTTTGCTCTATGGATCGTTTAAATTCCATGTTCGAATATGGTTCGAAATTAAAAATAGTTTCGTTGCATTTTTAAATATTCACATATATGACAGATGGACAGATGAGAGTGTAAATAAAAAAGGAACCCATAGACAGTAAAAATTGTTTGTCTCTCTGCGTATCAAAAATATAATCGAATAGAAACTAAAAAGCTATTAGCTTAAAAGGCTCATTCCACATTAACCACAATGTTAAATGCTAAACCACTTACTAAATTGGATTTTAAACTATGTACTGAGCTCTAGGCAAATACGTTAAACATTTAATATTTGGCTTTAACCTGTGAAACAGTTTGAACTGGACTGGGCGTTCCAGTAACTGTAGCAACCCAAATTTCACTTAAGTTAATTACGTTGAAAAATCCGTTTTCGCGTGGCAATTCGAAAATTAAATCATTAACCGAGCTACTGGTTGGCTTAGAGTTTTAATTTCTTCATGCATTGTTGCCTTGAAGCTTTAAGCTTTATTTACAGCTTGTTTAATTCGTGTAATTGTGACTTCGGTACATTTAATGTTTCTGGACGCAAAATAGGAATGACTGAAATATTATTTCAATAAATATTTCGTTTGCTAATTTAGAGGGCTCGCGGCTCGCTAAACCTAGACTGTTAACCTGAGTGGTTAACACCGTGGTGGTGAGTGGTGACTGTTAACCTGGTAACCTGTGTGTTGAACCTGATTACAAGAACTCATCATCTACCTCGCCTTTTCCCAAACTATGTTGGAGTCTTCTACCAGTCTAACCGGATTCAGCTGGATACCAGTATTTTACATGAAGCGACTGCCTATCAGACCTACACAACCCAGTAACTGGTAATACGATACCCCTCGGTAAGACTGGATGACAGACTTTTGGCTTTTGACTACTCTTAACGACTGTTAAAGATCTACAAATTACAGCCAGGACCAACTTCGGCAAATACGGCTTAACCTTAAAAATCGACCCGTGCGGCTGTTATTATTTAGCCACGAGCTCCTGCTGATAACAACAATAAAGAATAAAAAGAATTGTTCAGTTACGGACAACTTCAACTGAAATTGACTAAAACAATAAACTACATTTTCAGCCACAACTTTCCTATAACAACCGTCTATTACTAAATAATTGTACAACAATACTACTATTCGTCGTAAAAACTTCAACTTAACGTCGTTTCATTAACTATGTAGTCTAATATACTATCGAAATCCCTGCTATATAGCCCAAATTGATTCACGATCATGATTTTTAATGCGGCATAAAACTGTTACATCAAAAATTTATTATTTATCGCATAAAACCGTTGACGCAAAACAAGTAACGCGTTTCGGCATTTCACGACGCATAAAAACGCTTTTGTCATAAATGATTCAGAAGCTGGTTTGTGTTTGATTGCATTGGGACAGTGCTGATTACTAAATACAAAATGTGCGTGCCTTAACAAAATGATATCTTGTGAGATACGTGATCCTATTTTAAAAAACCCATGAATAATAGGAGATTATATTTTTATTTTTTAAAAGCAACAACGTTTATATGATGTGTTATACACGATAACACATAGCCAGCCAACGCGTGGCACCCAAAACAAACATTCAACTTACAAAAAAAAACATAAAATAACTACGATGATTACAACGCCGTCCAATCAAAATTCGTATGAAAGACTGATTGACCACTTTAATTTGTAAATACGACGAGTAGCTTTAGTAAATAAATGGTGGAACAGTATTTTGAAAAGATTACAAATACAATCAATACTCGATAAACTATCGAGAATTATTTGCATAGGTTTTTCAGTTAATATTTCGGCTGAAAACTTAAAATAAGGACGTAAATTTTCAACTGTAAGCAACCTTTCCAAAACCATCTGGTTTATAATAAAACCCGGGTCTTTTTCATAGTTAATTTTATCCACAGAGCATAATTGTATTAGTCAACTATATTAGATCTGATTTATAGATTGATTACTTACTTATATAAAGGAATTAAATATTATTTAATTGTTATGAATGACTTTATTTATTTTTACTATAGGTTATTTTGAATGCTACTATTATACTTTATAAAATTGTTGTGCTCGACAGGGTCCATGGGATTTATATTATTATATAAGATCTGGTAAAACACACGTGACATGCAATAAAAGATTGTATGAATGTGTATTGAATTTTGGGGGACATCCTTTAATCATGTGAGGATTTTTAGGCCACTTTTATAGCCCTCTCCTCTTTGGTGATGCGTGGTGAAATTTGTCTACCCCTCCTCCTCCCGCCCAGCATCATGTGTATTATTTTTGAAAATATAATTATCAGATAGTTTTAGATCAAACAAATGTTGTAATGGTAAAAATCTTGGACACGTCACTCATTTGATTATTTTTTTCTGTCCTACGAAAAAATACCCGTGATTGTCACATTATCACGATCCCCACCCCCACCCCCATCGTGATTAAAGGACCCTTTACATTGAGAACCCAGATTTACATAAAAACCCTACATTCCAATTTCGAAATTAAATTAATAAAAGAAAACCTTTGAATCAAAATTAGATCCAACCCTCACTTCCCCGATTCTCTGTAACTTAATATAATTCCAGTTTTACTTTTAGTACTAGCACCCGAATAACGACTTTAATTCTACATCTTGTTTTACAACTCGTCCCTTCCTTATTTAACGGTTACCAATGCTCTCAGTTTTAGTGGTTTAGCCTTTCAACATAATAAAATAACCCCACAGCCATATCCTTTGATCTGAGTCACAGTATTTGGAATTATAATTACGGAAAGGTTTATTAGGACATCCTTTTTGAAGTTATTCAGGCGGTATAGAAATAGCAGGTAAATCTTTTTGTAGGAAATATTAGGTAGTCTATCAATTAACATAATTTGATACTTAACATTAATAAGATTTATTTGACATTATTTACTTTTTCAAGTACTTATTGTATTTCCTTTTTTTTTAGCTTTTTTGACTCTACTAAGTGTTGTATTTTTTTATTTATTTTTTATTACTGTGAATATGAGGACTACTTGGGTCATATTATTTCGATCTAGTTTAGTTAGTTTGTCTGGCAGATTGAGTACTATATGCGGCCTACCCAAATGTCCACCCAAATGGACAATCCTTTCTTTGGTATTGTTCGTCGTTTCTTTGAGCTCCTTGGTCTATAGTCGAGCTAAACACTGGACAGGTCCACTCAAAACTGTGTGGTTTTTTCTTCAAAACACTACCTCAGACGCTAATTTACATGGTCCTCAAATGACTTGAACTATGTCTGTAGTTTAAAAGAGACAATGACCTCTGAGTTTGTTTCGGCTGTTTCTTCTCAGAGTAGTCAGGAACGAACACCGGCCTCATAAAGTTAAAAAAAAAAGACATCGAGCAAAAGCGTTTGTAAAAACCTATTTGCGAAATAAACATTTGGTTTTGATAATGATGTTAATTGTAAATATAGGTAGCCTAGCCTCCTCCTAGCCTTCTCCCAACTTTGTCGGGGTAGACTTCCATTTCTAACCCGATGCAGAAGAATACCATTATTTTACATGTAGTAACTGCCTATCTGACTCAAACGTTCCGATGGTTACCATAAAAAAAAAACATCTCGTTTCTACAAAACTGCAATACCTACACGGTCAAATGTAAACTACGTAAGCTGTTTTTAGGGTTCCGAACCCAAAGGGTTAAACTGGACCCTATACCCTACTGAGACTTCGCTGTCCGTCCGTCTGTCACCACGCTGTATCTCATGAACCGTGATAGTTAGCCAGTTGAATTTTCTACAGATTATGTATTTCTGTTGCCGCTATAACAACAAATACTAAAAAGAGAATAAAATAAATATTGAAGGGGGGCTCCAATACAAAAAAGTGATTTTTTTGCTCATTTTTATAAATAATGGTACGGAATCCTTCGTGCGCGACCGTTCACCGTCTGTCCGTCTTATGACGACAGACCGTGCCGACGACGGCGCGTTCGTGTTCCACGCACGCCTCAAGGAGATGTCAGCAAATCGGAAGGGGTCCGAGAGGGCCGATGCCTGCCAGGGCTGCGGGTTGTTCGAAAGAGATACCGTGGCCCTGGAGCGCAAAGGGCTAGGAAGGAACATGGATGAGTTTTAGTCAGTCAAGTCTGACACTCCCTTCCGCTCCGCCCAGAGCGGGAGAAGTCATTTTATGATTTCCCATCCTAAAAAAAAATAAGGGGGCTCCGATACAAAAAAGTGTTTTTTTTCGTTTTTATATATAATGAAACGGAACCCTTCGTGCGCGAGTCCGACTCGCACTTGCCCGATTTTTTTTTAATTACCCATGAAAAATTTGCTATGTGAGGTTCAGAATGAAACACTGAATAAGTGGTAAGTGTTATAGCGGCGGTGTCCCTTTCACTGTGTATACAATCAGTAACTATGTACAAATTGAAAGTTTTGTGACTAACCCGTCTGTTTTGCACTACTCTCTGCCACTTATAATCCCTTTGAAGATCAAAAGCGTCGTAAATCCATGTCAGTTGTTAACTTTTCGCCATTTTTTCCCGCGTCGTACTGAAACCGAATGAAACTCGTCGCGCAGTCATGATTTAGCCAAACTAATAGGGTTGCCTTTTAACTGGCTGTAAAATTATGACATTATTCCGCTTAGCCTTGCTTAGCCTGGAGGAGCTCGTGGCTAAATAGTAACAGCCGCTCGAATCATTCATTCATTTTCAAGTATATTTATTCACCATAAAAATAATAACAAAATGCACTTATCCTAAGCTAAATTAACACATTAAAATTAAAACACTTTATTAGGCTAGCAAGACGCCTTTTAAAGATTATAAGAGATAGTTTTAGCTGGAAATTATATAAACTTAACACACAAAATTCTAGGTATATAAAGACAAAAATATAAATTATTTAGTAAAATATAATTTACTGCTTACATGTAGGTAAGACGAAAATATTTAAATAGTTAGCTGATCACGCAATCAACGTATGTAAACATGCAAACGAACGACCAGTCAACGATCAGCGGACGGACCCTCGAATCCGCCCGAATCAATCTCCGGGCTTAGCCGCGGTAGCCTAGGTTGGTCTATGGATGGGTGACCACCCATTACATACCGAGTTTCCTCCGTGCCTCGGAAAGCACGTTGAATCTTTTGGTCTCGGTTGTCATTTATAAATATTTGACAGTCGTTACAGTATCAGTGGCCCGGAAGTGTGACAACCAGCCTTACCAAGGGGTATCGTATTAGCCAGTACTAACGAGGTTGTGGAGGTCAGATAAGCAGTCGCTCCATGTAAAATACTGGTATTCAGCTGCATCCGGTTCGACTGGAAGCCGACTCCAATATGGTAGGGAAAAGGCTAGGAAGATGAATAAATAATAAATAAATAATAATTTATTCAAAAAAATATAAGGTAAACATTAAATACAAGTTTTCTTAAATCTATGTCATGTTCACTCATGGTTTGTGCCTGAACTAGGTAATCCTGTGTTTCAGGCGATTGGAGGTAACATTAATTGATTAAATAATCACATATCATATTAATCTTATTGGTACATGTGTAAAAAGGTGTATAAAATTATAATATCTTAACTTACTAACTAATACAACTAACAATATTTACTTTAGCACAAGTAATAATTTCTCTGTATCTTCATAGGACATAGCTTGAAGAGTTTCCTTAAGGAATTTTTTGCAGTTGCTATAATTTAGGGAGTACATGTTCCCATTTTCATTTAGCCTGTTATAGAGTAGCGGTCCGAGGTACATACAAGGTGTTGTTTTGCATCCTCGTCAAAATTCAGGATGTTGTCACAAAAGACATAAATATTCAATATAAATTACGGTACCTAGTAAATTATTAAAAAACACTGCATTTTTTTAAATTAATTTTTTGTTTAAATTTGTCAATATTTCAAAATAACGCCCATAGCGTGGTTTAGGGATTATAAAATTATCGAAAAAACGTTTGAGGTTTTTTGTTTGTGTGTAAGCGACGTTATAAGGCAGGGATCAGATGGCCCGTGTTAAAACACAGGTGGTTCACAGTTATCGATTTCAGTAAATAAATAAAAAAAAGAAAATTACCTACTCATTTTATTATTGATTCGGGTCGAGAATCATTAGCATAGTTACCTCCTAGAATTTGACGAGGTTGCAAAACAACACCTTGTATAAAATTTTGCTGTGAAAGCATGTTTTGTACTTTTTTGAGGGCAAACTATATCTTTCCGTCTCCTGTTAGTACATTCAGTGCTGTATGGAAGTGCTGCGTGTTGTTTTAGTACAGTGTTCATTATAAATAACTGTCGAACTGTTAGCACTTCACAGGATTTATACAGGAGGTTTGTGGGGAAAAGGAAAGGGCGGCAAGTAGCCACCTTGAGAATAGCTCTTTGAGCTCTTTCAATGGCCAATAGCAAAGTCTTACTCGTCCCACCCCATGAAGTGATGCAGTAAGTCAAAATTGACTGACAAAGAGCAAAGTATACTTGCCTAATTATTTTTGAATCTGCGATAAATCGTAGCTTTTTGAATATGTATATCAGCTTACGAATTCTATTATTTAGAGCTTCCATATGCTGTTTGAAGGAAAGGGTTTCATCTAATATAATTCCCAGGTATTTTAATGTATCTGTCTTTTTAATATTGGGACATTTACACTGGTTATCTCCAGGGACTGGACAACAATGAGCATGCAACGCTATAGGGATATTCGATATTTGCTTGCGCATCGAAAACTTAATGTATTTTGTCTTCTCTGCATTTAGAGTTAGTAAGTTATTTTGAAGCCATTTATTTACAATATTAAATCCGTGTTGCGCACGATTGTAGACTTCATATTCTGAGTCAGCCGAAAAAAGTAGAGCAGTATCGTCTGCATAAGTTATGATAGTGCCATGCTCTAGCTTTAGATTGCAAAGGTCATTTATGTAGATTAAAAACAAGGTGGGCCCTAAAATACTTCCTTGAGGAACACCAAAACATGTGTTTTTTTGAAAAGCGCTGAGAACGTTTCCGATCTTTATGCATTGGGAGCGATCTTCTAAATAACTTTTGAACAACTTCAGCTGGATGCCTCTTATACCCATGATCTCAAGCTTGCGCAACAGAATTGGAATGGAAACCGTGTCAAAAGCTTTAGCGAGGTCCAGGAAAATTCCTACTGTGTGGTTACCCTTGTCCAGTTTTTGCGCTAGATAGTCAGTCAGATGGTGTACTGCATCAGCAGTTGAAACTTTAGGCCTAAATCCAAACTGCTGTTCAGAGAGATTTGATTTGTCTTCCAAATATTTCAACAACCTTTTGTTTATATTTTTTTCCAATATTTTAGATATAGAAGGCAGTAGAGAAATAGAATCATGAACTAATGTGTTTAATTTATTTAATAATAAATAATAGGTTACCCCACTTGTATTATCTTCACTAAGTAAGGATAAAACTACTAATGCAGACCACGTGATCTGAAAAAAATACCAGCAAATATTGTTAAAACCTAGAACTTACACAAGTGATGTACCAACCCTAACCGGAACTAAATCGGGTCAGCATGAATTTTAGTTAGTGGGGACAAGCCAACGTGAGGGGATGAGACGCCATTTAATTTTGAGCCCAGACAAATTGGAACTGGCCATGGTACTGGCACTAAATAAATTGTTAAGTGCCAACTGTATCGGGAAGAAGTTGTGAGTGATCTTGTAGGTGTCGGGTTGTACTTTTAATTAAGTTGTTCGTTAAGGAGTTAGACTAGAGTCTCGGCTGGATATTACTATGGAAGTTAGTTGCCCTAAGTAACTTCTTTATTTATTTATTTAACAATTTATGTACATACTTTATACAGAGAAGAAGAAAGGAACAGAAAATAGGTACCAACCGTGATGCTTATATTTATAAAGAAATCTCTTCCAGCATATACCCGCAGCATATCCCTGCCCTTATCTTCCCGTGGGTTTCGTAAGAGGCGACTAAGGGACTTGCCAGAGAATGGGCAGCAGCGTTCTCTGTGCTTTTGTAACAACCATACATACATACATATTGCCAACCCGCCTGCCAAGCGTGGCGATCCATGCAAAACCACAAGCCACTCTCGCCCCTATCTAACTATTTGTATAAATAATGTAAGGTTAATGATTTTAGGGAGACAACTAAGATTAATTAATATCTATTTGACGGGTCAAACTGTGTCACAACCTCGTTTGTGGAAAGGGACGAGTACAAGGTGGATTTACGTTGTTATAACCTGTTTTGTCATCATCCTGGGGGGTTACTCCAACGTCATAAAGCAGTAATGTTTTATTTTTATTCCAGTGTGGGAAAGAGACGGAGCTATAGAGGACGTCTAGTGCCATCTCTTTTCCACTCTGGAATAAGATTGAAACAATACTGCTTTAAAACGTCTTGGTAGGCCTCCTGTACTTATGTTAATAAATTGTTTGTTGTTCGCGTTCACAACCTGTCTATCGTTTATTTATGTGTATTGTGTTTTTCGACATTAAGAGGTAAAACGTGTGTCAATAAGGTCTTTTTAATTTTCTCTTTTCTAAAAACCCAAGAAAACAACTTCAAAAAATTTAAAGAATGGGAGGCTATTCGATATTTGTTGGAAAGCTTCTTTACTTTTTACGATACTCGATCTCAACCTCGTTATTGCCTGTTGCAAGCTCTTCAAAACCAGATTACGTTTCAATTTTCTATTAAAAACATACAATCACTAACTATTGGAACGGGCTTT
This sequence comes from Cerastis rubricosa, assembly GCA_949152445.1. Classification (NCBI taxonomy): domain Eukaryota; kingdom Metazoa; phylum Arthropoda; class Insecta; order Lepidoptera; family Noctuidae; genus Cerastis; species Cerastis rubricosa. Next base: position 7,232,080 of record OX424535.1, on the reverse strand, counting down.
AGTTTACTTTTGTCTTTCCCATTACACAATTTGATGAAAAGCAAACAGAACCGTATTTACCAAATAAATATTTTTTTTTTAGTGGACTAGGCCAAAAACTTTATTGGAATAATTTTCGGACGATGAGATAAAATCGTTTTCATATTGTGTGTAGTTATAATAGATAAACTAATATTACCCCAAAGCTCAAAATTATACAAACACAACACAGATTCAGATTATTTCAGCTTGTAATTACTATTGACTAAATCAAACAGTGATTTGCAATCACATCTGTTCTGTTCCAGGGTCTCGAAAACGAAATACATTAGAAAATAATTTTCATGTGTATACTTTTCCATTTCATATTATTGTGTACTACTCGAAGAGCTCGTTAAATAATAACAGCCGCACGAATCGATCTTTAAGGTTAAGCCGTGCTTGCCGAGGTTGGTCGTGGACCATAGTTACATACCGAATCAAATCAAATCAAATCATTTATTTGCTGGAATATGGGTACATACATGAGGTGTTACAAACAAAAGTTCTTGCTGCCATATTCTACCTTAACAGGTGTGCAAATATGTGTTACATGCAATGTCAAATATTTTAATAATAATAGTTTCATAATTTAATAGTTAATACATCTAAATTACATTGTTTCATTTAAATAATCATTTACATTTTATTATATTTTACATTTACCGAGTTCCCTCTATGCCTCGGAAAGCACGTTAAGCCGTTGGTCCCGGCTGTCATTTGTACATCTTTGACAGTAGTCAGAAACCAAAAGTCTAGCATCCAGTCTTACCAAGGGGTATCGTATTACCCAGTTACTGGGTTGTGGAGGTCAGATAGGCAGTCGCTTCATGTGAAATACTGGTACTCAGCTGCATCCGGTTAGACTGGAAGCCGACCCCAAGATAGTTAGGGAAAGGGCTAGGCAGGTGATGATGATGATTATTGTATACTGCTTTTGCTCCCGGCTTGGCTCCCGTTATGTAAGATAATTAAACCTACGGGAACGTTTCAAATGTAGCCTATAAGACCCAGGGATAGCTTCCCGTCAGTGAAATATATTTTGGAATCGGATCAGTAGTTTCGTAGATTACCATTATACAAATGACCCTACTTACACAAACAAATTTTACGTCTTTGTAATAAAAGTATAGACTAGCACTTCGCCCACTGCCTCGTCCGCGAAAATTGTGATATAATATAGCCTATGTTACTCGGTAAAGATGTAGCTTTCTATGGTAATAGTGAAATATTTTTTTAAATCCGTCGAGTAGGTTTTGAGTTAAGTCGTAACAAACAAACAATCAAATCTTTCCTCTTTATAATATTAGTTTAGATAGTATAGACAAGGTCTGAACTGATACTTCACGAAGCCAGCAACCAAGCATTCTGAACATAAAACTTAGTAACGCTATGCAAAACATAATGCTGGGAAACGACTTTACTTGGGATCAAAAATCTCGTTTTACTGTAAAACTAAATGTAACACATTCTAAACATTGAGCTGATGGAATAGTAAAGTGTCATGTTGGTATTTGAAGTAAAGTTATTACCATATATTATTACTACCTTAAAAAATTTTTCTTTTTTTTAAACTGGTAAAAAATTTGCAACTCTAACCTCCAATGTCTCTGTAACTAGAAGGTTTCCCAGGTATGGTCCAGACCCAAAAAAATGTCCAATCATGGAGAGAACAATTGCTTTTCGGCTCCAATAAGGGTCTTTTTACACCCTTTATACAGTCTAATAAGCAATTTAGTATACTGGCAAAAATATTAATCTTACCACTTTACTGACAGTATTCATTTTAATTTTGTGCAAAAAAATATTATTTTAGCCTATCTTGGGCTTAAGAGTGACGTAAAACAATTGACTACTCAGCACACATGAGGTACTTTAATTTGTACAGTTGATTGTACTTAAATTTCTTGACCAATAGCGTATCTGGCCTGTTTCGTAATTGGACAAACAGACGATTTGACGAACTACAGCTTTGACCAAATTCAAATTTGACGAATTGCTTTTTGACGAATATCAGACTTGACCAATGTCGTTAAACCCCCTCATAACGTTATTTAAAAATAGATGCAATTTACCTGCGTGTTTATTTCCCTGCCTGTTTATTTACCTGCCTGCTTATTTACCTGCCTGTTTATTCTTTCTTTATCGTGTAGTAAGTGCTTAACCTGGAGTCAGGCCTCTGACAGGGCTTTTCATGCCGTCGAGTAATATCTCTCAGGCATGCTGGTTTCCTCACGATGTTCTCCTTCACGGAAACAAGTGATACCTAATTATACAGTACGCACATGAATCCAAAAAACAGAGGTGCGTGTTTGGGTTCGAACTTAAGACCTATGACTTGGCAGTCCAACGGTCACACGTATAATCTATTACAATGCATTAGGTTACTTTTTCTCGCACTGGACAAGTAATTCAATCATTCAGCCTCGTCTTAATTATTCATCGCCGAGAAAGTATATTTTAATTCAACTTTTTTACAGAGGCAGTCTCAGACATAATGGAATTAAATTAGTCAGAAAATTAATACTTTAACAGCGTAAAAATGAATCTGGAAAAGGGTTTTATTTTTCTCTTTATTTCTGCAAAATTCAGTGCTAGTCATGAATTCATAATCCTTGCCTACTTTTCTGCCAAGAATTTAAAAGTATTTTGCTGAAGCTCCGTGCAGAGTAATAAAAAGCCTTCATGTTTACGAGTTTTTTCAGTAAATAAATCAGAAATGGTAATATGCAATGAAAATCTCGGTCCAAACATTGATGAAAGTCGTTAAAAATGTAATAAAAATCGAATATTAAGTATGCAATAATCGTTTAGAATTAATCTTCAATAAATCAAGTAAACCAAAACAATGCTTGACTTGAATTAATTTACAGTAGATGCTTTTTACAACCGGCCTGTTAAAATAAAATTAAACTTACAGTGAACATTTTATCAATATAAAAGCAGCTCTGTTATGTTTCTAACAAAATGTTAAAAATATTAAAACAACCAATCGTTAAAAAATCTACGCTATTCATAAAACCACTTAAAAAGGCAACTTTTACACAGCGTCCTGGATTAAAGCTTATTAAGAAAATGTCCTCTTTTTGTTGAATATTTTTCTCAACAAAACGTCATTAAAGTTAAAGCGGCCATGTATTTTCACGTTACTATATTAAACTCTACGAAGTTTTCAGGGTATAAAGACTAGTTAACAAAAACTCACGAGGAAGTATTTTGCTCTGACCTTCAGTTTTATACGTACTTTTTTTTGTTTTATTAATCTTCTTTATTATCATGGCTAATAATATTTTCTCTCTATAATGTACTGTGGTTTCTATTGTGTCCTTTGAAGAATAAAAAACAAAGCATTGCCAAACCTTTTTTCCTGGTGGAGCTTGTGGTCTGGTCAACTTTTGTGCAGCAACTTTATTTGGCAGACAATAAAAACCGCTTTCCTGATAACTGAGGGTCTAGAGAAATGCAATCTATTTTAAGTTTTGAAGGCACGTTTGGCGCTGTGGCTGATCGATTGGATGCTGGGCTACGTGTCGCGGGTTTGATCCCCGTACGGAACAAATATTTGTATGACAGGCAGTTGTTTCGGGTCTGGCTGTTTGTGTATGCGAGTTTAAATGTTTGTAAACGCGCCCACGATACAGGTGAACTTCTTGTAAGCCAAATTTAAAAAAAAAGGAAAATGTAAATCATTTTGTATTCCTGCGATGACTTTCAAAATTATTAATATAATTTTTCGGAAGTTTATCAAATATATTTTTGACTATTCTATCACCGTTTTTGTTGATAGAATGTTACTTTGTGCAGGCAACCTAGACGTTAGCCCGTCCTTTGACTCCTGGCAACATTGTAGACAACACGTCTTCTCCGTGAATTGTTGCCTAGCGAAATACAACACTACACTACTACTGAATATCCAATAGTTATACTTATAACGTTTATTTACTTACTTGTATATTATTTATGTTACCTGTATTGTGCTGTGCGAGGCGTCTTTTGTCTTCTGCCGGGAGCCGTTCTGACATAATCCATTAAACCTCCTTTGTCAACAACTTGGAGATGACACATTTATTAAAGAGTCTGGTGGGACTTCCCTTTATGGTCTACTGTATAAAGGGTGAGATGGAAACAATATATGTTACTGTCAAAGAAAGACCACCATCTTGCCGCTTATTTTTATAATGTTCCATATCAATACCTCTTTTATTAATTTATTTAAACTTCATGTACAATAGTGGTACATAGGCGGACTTAATGCCACAAGGCATTCTCTACCAGTCAACCTTTGGGTGAAATACGACAACATTGTGATAGGGGTACAAACAAATATTCACAAAAAACCACTAGTTCTCAAAAATTCATATACTAACAAAGATACTAATACACATTATACAAATCATCACTTCAGCCCAAAAGACATCCACCGCTGGACACAGGCCTCCCCCAAGCGTCGCCACATTGACACTTTGGGGGGTCTTGCCATAATCGCCACGCTTGGCAGGCGGGTTGGCGATCGCAGTACGGTTGTTACAAAAGCACAGAGAACGCTGCTGCCCATTCTCTGGCAAGTCCCTTAGTCGCCTCTTACGACGCCCACGGGAAGATATGGGATGGTGCTATTCTTTACGTCCGACACCATACAGAACATTATACAAATAAAAAAGACTAAAAAATATTATAACAAATACTGAAATAAAAACGAGAATCCTAATAATAATTACTATGACTAGACTTTAATTGAGTGCTATTTAGTCTGACTTAAATAGTGGCGAACTTTCTTTTTAAAAGTGAATTTACTCTCCCTCTCTCTTTTTCCTTTTCATTATTTAAAGCAGTTATTCGTGCGATTTATATTGTCCTGTTAAGTATTTTTATCATCATCATCATTTCAGCCCAAAAGACGTCCACTGCTGGACATAGGCCTCCCCCAAGTGTCGCCACATTGATATTTTGCGGGGTTTTGCCATAATCGCCACGCTTGGCAGGCGGATTGGCGATCGCAGTACGGTTGTTACAAAAGCACAGAGAATGGGTAGTATTTTGCGTGTACATAGATAAATAAATTACGCTCAAACCGGAACAATCGTCACGCAATAGCTCACCAGACACAACAACCAGTGTCGCAGTATTCTTCTTTTTAAACGGAGAATGAGAAATTTTCCACTCAGTGCCTCATACACAAAAAAAATGCTATTTCACATGATGTATCTGGACGTTTCCTACGTTGAATGCCATCGTATCAATCATACTATATGTGCGGCAGTGCAACAGATAATGTAAGCCAAGACTGAATAATTCATTTATCTTCCAAAGAACGTCATAAATATCTCTCGTATTTAATTGGACAACCAACAGATTGATTAAAGTCTCTCGTAAATTATCAGCGAACATAACGAACGTCCCGAACAATGTTAATAACCAAATGTTCAGTAACATGATTTATAAACTTATAAACCAACTTTATCGGTTCTGAAACGGTAGTGCTTATATTACTATTTAATATCAGAATATCGCTTATTTAGTACCCAGTTTATGAAAATAGCAAGGAATAGGCTATTGTCATCAACCGGGTTTCACCAAGTTACATAGGACTTGAAACTGGTGAACATGAAATGTGATAGTAATATTTGCTACACCTCTGCCTAACTCTTTCGGGATAACAGACGTGATATTATGTTCAGCTTTTTCAAATGAAAAATATGAATAAATGTCTCGCACATCCCTTGGTGGTCATTTCGTACACATGTTTCGACAATTTGTACTTTTTAATGTCGTTCGTAGCACTATTGTCAACCTGTGCTACGCCTGCTACGCCTGCTACGCCCGCTACGCCGTAGCATGACTTTTTAGTTTGTTTTTTTTTTGTTTCACCGCGGTTTTGGTTTGGTTTATTGTTTTAAATTCTAACTTTGCTTTTGAGTATTTTATTTGTTTCAGTTATGTGCTAGCACTTTTCAATTTTCTTCTTACAAACTACAACTGTAAATATGGTTTATCTTTTTTCAATAAGACTTGATATTTTCAATGCGAAATTTAAATGGATTTTCCTTTGACAATAGAGTAAATACAGACTTTTTTATCTTTAACCCTTCGACTATGGTGGAGTTTTTTGGTCGAGCAAGAAAACCTGCTTTTCTGTCACCGTAGTATAATCTCAACCGCAATACCTAGAACCAACAAATTAAACGTTCGAAACATAAAAAAAAGAATAAATGGGATGCAATATTCTGTACCGATCCATCCCTTTAATGAAGCAATCCCTTTTACTGGCCATAAAGAGCGCGTCGACCCATCCGAGCGACCTAAAATGTGGTACACCCCTGTCAATGTAGCTACTTTTAAATATTTTGCACTGTTTAATCTTTGTAACATAACATAACATAAAACCTGTTAATTGTAATCCCCGAGGGGTTTGACACAGGTGTACCTAATGGTACAGCCACATTTCACCAGTATTTGTTTTAAGTCTCAGTCTGCTACTGAGAAATTTCTGATGGCTATACCCATTAACATTTTGCCTAACCAAGGAATCGAACCCAGGACCTCCTGCTCAGCAGTCGCGCTTGCTACCACTCGACCAACGAGTCAGTTTACCGCTGTTTATGGCAGTTTATTGCATCATTAAACGTATCACTTTGTGAACGAACTCTTCTAGACGTACCACCCTATGTATTATATTTATGTCGTCACAGACAGCGCCGATGTATCTCCGACCTCGCCGTCGAGGTCCGTCGCGACGTCCCGTTCCATGCCCTCCCCGACTCTCGCTCGAGCCAGCCCGCGATGCAGTGCCAGTAATTTTAAATCAGCCCCTAAATAATGATATCATTCAGATCCAGCCTGTTCCCATGCAGTCCTCCCCCAGCGACGCTCTAAGCCGAGGCTCGTACCCCACAGGGGGTGCCCTTAGCGTGTAGTCGCTTAGTTTGTATACCCTGGCTGGAGGCCTTACTCTTAAGGCACCCACAGGATAGTCGGGTTAAGCAGACGTCAACCTCCTAGGTTGAACAGCGAGATGCCATTCACAAAAAAAAAAATATCGCCGATGTATTCCAGTTTGCAGGGAGCGTTTAATTGCTGGTATGATTACTAAAACATAATAATGACACTACCATTAACACTAAAAACGGGATTTTTTACCATGTTTACGATTAATTTTGAGTTTCCGACATTTCACAACAAACTATTTTTAACCGTTTTTCTATTTATTTTAAGTGAAGTGTACTCGTATGAGTACACTTCACTTAAAATAAATAGTAAACGGCATGGCATGTCAGTTTAAAACTTACATTATTATGACATTTAGGCTTGGTCTGCCTTACTTGCTGCTTAGCTCGTTACTTTTGGCAAGCAAATAACAACTCAATGATTTTTGGGCAGCAGATCAGAATTGATCAGAAACTTAAAAAGCTTTTCAGGAGCCTTACGTTGTCTACTCTTAAAATATTATACATACTTACAAGAAAACCGCTTTTCTCTTGCCATATCATCCAATAAAATTGCTTCACCAATCCTTGAGAACAACTTGTTAAAGTTAACTCTGACAGTCACCCTAAAGGCTTTACCCGAACACGAACTATCGCGTTTACGCTGCGTCAACGTCAAACTCGTTGACAGGCCAGAAAGCGGCTTTAGGCAGCGTACAGGGATCAAAAGAATGATCAAAACATTCCTAGAGGTCTACTCGTATAGTTTGCTTTTGTGTACGAGTCGTTTATAATTAAAGTGTGCGCTTTTGCCGTCGAAACTTTGAAGGACTGCGACACGCGCCTGGTCGTGCGCGTGGAGCTTTTTAACGCTTGTTTTTTGTTTTGTTTATAATTCTGCAGTTTTGTGCTAGTGTTTGGCTAGTTTTGTATTATTTGTTTTGAATTTAAACGGTAAAATCATGTTTTGGTGCATTCAGTGAAGTAATTATTTTCAGTTTAAAAAAGAATGGACAAATTCTTATTGTTTTTACATCAGGAATTTCTCAGCCACGGAGCCTGGATTTTTGCCCGGTCGTTGGTACATACATAGGTTCGCCTTCTTTTACATGGGTCTTAAACACTGCCGACAAATTGCTTGGCAGTTTGGCAGGTGTTGTGTAAAAATAAAACTCTGTATCATTATCGAAAAAATAAAAACATTAAAATAAAACCTATTGGTATAACTCAATTTTTTTTATTTTTTTGTTTTACAATATAGCATAACGACATAGTTTACTACGTAACTCGTTAGACTAACCTCCCTCCTTTTTACTTTCTGAACAAAGCGTTAATTTAGAAAAGCTTTCAGACAAAGCTTTATTAATTTTGTCAGATAAGCCACACCTTTGTTGAGCTTTGTTGCATTAAGCTAATATCGTCATAATATCAGCTTTTATACCAAGCTTTCACAAGATAATGCTTTTTTTTATTTAAACTAATTAATCAAACGAAATTGCAAAAAGGTAGAGGTTTTCTTTTACTGCATAAAATGCCTGATTAAAACCTTTAATAATAACAGCCGCCCAGGTCGATCTTTAAGGTTAAGCCGTGCTTGCCGAGGTTGGTCTGTGGATGGGTGACCATAATTACATATCGAGTTTCCTCCGTGCCTCGGAAAGCACGTTAAGCCGTTGGTCCCGGCTGTCATTTGTAGATCATTGACAGTCGTTACGAGTAGTCAGAAGCTAAAAGTCTGACATCCAGTCTTACCAAGGGGCATCGTATTACGTATTATGATGATTCAATACTTATAACGTACTATTACGTTCCTAACTGGTGAAATATGGGTGCACACCTCAGCCTGATTTTTCGGGATTAACAGACATGATATTATGTTTTAAAAATAATTCACAAACAAGCATGCAGTTGGGGAGTATGTCTAATCCCCTCTTAAGTTTATGTACCAAACGATATACGTTCCTAAATATGAGGAATTCCACGTATTCCAATCACATAATCCCGGGAAATATTTCTTAGTAGGAAATTACTTCGGCAATTTCGTCTCGTCTTATTGAATACCGTATTTCAGTTTATGACGTCACTCTTGTTCTTATAAATAGTTGTTTACTGAAATTACAGATTGCTCATTTTCTGGGACTTTATTGAAATTTGGGAAACTAGCAGTTCGGTAGATTATTTTCACCGAACTGTCAGGTCTTGCAGATGAAATCTATTTAAAATGGGTACTTAAAAATACAATTATATACATAAATAATAGTTTAACAGTGAAAAGTAGGTCTATACACAACATAAGTGTGTCTAACAATCATACAATACAAATTATAATTTGTAAACAAAGAAGTACCTACTATAAAAAGTGAGCTTAAATTGAAACGTAATTTGAAACAACGTATTTTGCAAAAAAATATTCCAAAATGAATGCACCTGTTTACAGAATATTTATCTCGTATTTCTTTTACTTTTTACAATGTTTACTAACAAAATCTCGAAAGCAGTAATTTTATCCATTAAATATATCTTGTTATGCCTTAATAATTTCAAAATGTTAAATTTTAAATAAAATTTAGAAAGCAAAGGATTAAACGCATAAAATATCTGAACAAATCATAGAAGAAAATACAGCAACTACTAACTTTAACCAAGAAAACCTCTCACAACGCAAACACAACTTAAACCAACTGTTGCCCGCACTATACAACAAACTTATCTACTCTCAAAGATTATCACAATACACAACAGAAGCCATCACATAACAAACTAAAGGGTCAAGTTCCATCGAAGCGGCAAACCACTGTGAAAAATCTTTGACAGGATTTTTGCTGAGCCTCTCCATTTTCGAGCCACTGGGCCGGAAAAGCTTCTCACATTCACTTTGTACATACCGCTACACAATTTTTATAGAGAAAAATTATGAGTGAAGTAGATTAACTATCATGAAAATGTTTCTACTGAGAAACCGCGAACTGAAAGGCTATATCTAAAACTTATGTCTTTGAAGTACTTGTTTTTAAATTCAAGTCAAGTAAGTGTTGAAAAACGTCAAGAAATATAAGGGAGTATTAACAACAGATAAGTATTGTTTACAGCTCATGTCAAACTAAAGCGATTTTTTCTTTCGCGCCGATTCTAACTTTTTTTTAAAATTTTGTTTTTAATAAGAACACAAGGTTTTCTTCTGCATCGTGGATGCGTTTACAAACATTTAAACTCACAGGCAACACACTAACAGGCAGGCCTGGAATAACATCAACATCAGGCCATACAAATTTTTGTTCCATGCGGGGACCGAACCCGCGACTCGCAACGCTGTAGTTAATCGCTTTTTCAGCCACTGTGCCAACCGTGCCTTTATTTTAACTCTTGTTTTTAACTTATTATTTGGAAAGTTCAAACTGTCACGATATTCGCGTGAATTCCCTAATGATTAATAATATATAAACCTGCGCGGGATTTTTCTCAATGTGGATTTAAAACACACTTCTCAAACCCACGCAACGATATTATTGTTCCACAAAAAGACGACGATTTCAATACACTTCATAAATCTATCGAGACACTATCATAGGATTCGTCATATCCAGTCAATCGTATCGAAGTTGATTTTCAGTCAATATTTCGTGTTTTTTCCTAACAAAAAGTTATTATGGAATTGCGAAGTACATACACATTCGATACCTATTGTGTTGTGACCTCTTTACTCTGGAATCAATGGAAGCTATGATCCTACAAATGTGTACTTCAGACAGCCAACATAGCTTTTTGCAGGCTCTCCTATTGTATCGAATATTATTTTTATTTGTACATGCATCATCATCTGCCTAGCCTTTGCCCCACTACGTTGGGGTCGGCTTCCAGTCTAACAGGATGCAGCTGAATACCAGTAATTTACACGAAGTGACTGCTAATCTGACCTCCACAACCCAGTTAGCACTGGGTAATACGATACCCTTTGGTAAGACTGGTTGTCAGACTTTTGGGCCACTGACTACCTGTAACGACTGTCAAAGATCTACGAATGACAGCCGGGACCAACAGCTTAACATACTTTCGAAGGCACGGAGGTAACTCGGTATGTAATGGGTGGTCACCCGTCCACAGACCAACCTAGGCAAGCACGGCATAACCTGAAGATTGATGTTCGGCTGTTATTATTTAGTCACGATCTCACGCATATAATTTACTATCTTCTACCTGCGACTTTGCCAGCACATGTTACTTGGCAATAGTGTGGCTTTCTATAACTATTTTAGGATAGTTTTAGGGAATAATTATCTCAACCCAAAAAAAAGTTTAGTCCTTTATAATCTTATATAAAATTCTCGTGTCACAATGTTAGTTACCATACTCCTCCGAAACGGCTGAACCGATTTGTATGATATTTTGTGTGCATATCGGGTAGGTCTGAGAATCGGCCAACATCTATTTTTCATACCCCTAAAACGCATCAAAGTTTTCACGTGAACGAAGCTGAAGAAGAAGAAGAAGCAGTATAGATTTTCCCTTGTCAGAATGTGATGAAGAAATTTGCCAAGTCTCTTTTATATGAGTAAAGATAATATTTGATTGCAGTCAAGGCTCCACACGAAGAAACCCTAGTCTAATGATTACTCTGTTCCTCTCTTTTTCTCTCTCTAATCCAGTCTAGAAAACCCAGATCATTTTAAGTTCATTAGAATTGGAAGGTTTTGGTAAGGTACTCGACGCCAGCCCAGCCTATGATAAGACAAATAACTTATTTAACTGTGAAGCATAAAGAAGAAACATCTTCAATCTTTAATTATGTGCTTTAACGTTAATTCAAGGCTTTCTTTCTTTCCGCATTTCTCGATTTAAGTAACAACTCGGCCTTTCAAAAACATCAAGGAAAATTGCAAAAAAAGTCTTGTTTTTATTTACAAGAGAATGCAGGTAGCTTTCAGCAAGTGGATTTTTAATACACATGCGAACAAACTCGTTTATACCAAGGTACACAAGGTTAAGGCCTTTGCCCAATCACATTAGCTGGATGGAGTCTGTCTATCTGACCTTTACAACCCAGATTCTGTAATATTAGAACCTCTGGCTTGACTGCCTGGTTTGTCGCGTGGTCGAAGTCCTGAATCTCGGGTCGTGTCCGTAAAACTTCTACAGATGACAACCGGCTTAACATGCTTTCCTAAGCTCGATACCTAATCGAGACCCTTCCGACGTCCGTGGATGGCCACACATCGGCAGACTGACCTCGGCAAGCGTTGCTTGCATTGAATAGACCTATTCAGCTGTCATTATTAAGCCACAAGCTCCTCGAAACTAGTTTATGTGTCATCTTAAGATAATATTAAAAAGTAGCTCCCAACAATGGACAAAGTAGTATATTCAGATGTCAATCAATATGCCACCAGAAACTATTTATGAAGATATTAGTTACACTGTGATGTGTTTCATAACAACATTTGCTCAGACACCCTACACAATAAAACGATATCTGTTGCCATGACAACATAGCAAAGGCATTGGTATTAGTTCGATGTTACACAAACATTTCCTGAGAAACGATCCACAAGAATGCATATGCGGTACGTGATCTCGAAATATGCTATGTCGAATTACACAGCGCCGAAAGTTTGCAACAAATAATGTTTAGACGACGAAAGCACGTTAGCAACGTATGCTGTAACAACGAATTCATTTGTTTTTATATTTATTTTTTCGTTGCCATGACAACATAACGATGCACCGACCTGGCGCCACCCCTAATCAAGAATGAACGACAACATAACTGAATATTTTAAAAAAACATTTTCATAAAGAATTATTTATATTCTTATACTAATATTAGCTTTCGACGCGTTCGATTCAACGCTGTGATCTTTGCTACTAAAATTAAGTATAAAAGATTTTTCTTTTTATTAAATCATAAATTTGGTTAAGGGTATAAGAATGATAATCTTTATTTTTGCCATGAAAGTGAACGCGTTCCGAAAATAATTTTCTAAATCATCCAAAAATATAAAATGGCTGTAAGTAATACATATTTTCTTTTTTACCTAGCGACCCATTGAGAACAAGAATTTTTATATTTTTTTTATATTTTTAATAGTTATTTGCTTTATGTTTTATGTATTCAATTCTCTCTTCTTCTTTTACACACTATGTCTGCATCTCTTTTTTTCATATCTCCTTTCGCAGGTATGCTGGAAGAGATTTCTTTAGAAATAAGTATCACCTTTGTACCTACATATTTTCTGTTCCTTTCTTCTTCTCTGTATTAAGTGTGTACATAAATTGTTAAATAAATAAATAAAAATAAGAATTTAATAATACTACTATCCAAAATAAAGACCCTGACAAATTAAACCTCAGAATCTAATCCAAGGTAACTACGGCCCACCCAAAACTACCCAACTTTTCACAAACAAGCAGATGAAGTTGGATTGCAACCTTCACGCAAAACTATGAAACGAAACAATTCAACAAAACAATTCAACAAAACAATTCAACAAAACCAAATCCAACTGTACATTAGGATACCCAACTAAACTTGTATAAAACACAGCTTTGTCTCTTATCAAGATTAATTGTTGTATGCAAATAATTAAGCCAACGCAGAGTTTAATTTATTCTCGAAGTACAGTCACGAGCATAAATACAGCATGTTTCAGAAAGTGGGATATATGAAAGTGGACTAGATAAAAGCAGTATGTAAGGATCGTGCTAGTGATTCAATGAACAACTTAGGAGATATCGCAATTTTAAAATTACAGCGCAGCAAAATAATGACCAAGAACTGCGCGCACGTTTATGATGTGCAAGGCCGGCCAGTCATCTGCGGGTTGTTCGAAAGAGATACCGTGCCCCTGGAACACAAAGGGCTAAGAAGGAACATGGATGGGTTTTAGTCAGTCAAGTCTGAGACTCCCTTCCGCTCCGCCCAGAGCGGAAGAAGTCATTTGATGATTTCATCATAAAAAAAAAGAAAAAAAGAAAAAAAATGAAAAGGATCGTGGCAGTTGGCTGCTGCCTGCCCTCATGAGAAAAGGGCGTGACTTTATTTAGTATCAGAACGATGCAGTCATATTTAAGCGAACATGAAATTGAAAAAACATCTTTATGATGTTTTGCATGGAGGAGCTGTTATTCTTTTTGCGATTACAATGTTCATCCCATTAAGAAAGTAGTTCCCTTATTACATGACCACACCATTCTGATACACGCTACAATTGCAAGGTGACGATTTAGTCCTAGACCTGCATTTCTCCAAGGGGGTAATTCTACCCGTCACACTTAACAACTTTCGACATCCATACATTGCTTAAGTGAAGAACCATTTCCCCTTATTTAAACAATTGAATTCCATGTTGTTACCATCATAGTATTCTCCAGCCCATAGTACCATATCAAATAGGTCTTAGCTCAAAGTTTCAATCGATATGGCGAAAAAAAAATAACTCAGATATTTAATAAGTGTGTACATATTTATGGTCGTGACTGTACAAGCTACGTTGAACCTTCATCACAAATCCTAGCAATTTGTTTTGATAAAGTAAAGTGACAGTGACGAAAGCTGTGACATTTTCAACCATTATACTGGGTGGTATGACACGATTGGAAGGGACGGATGTACCTCAGGCATAATACAGTAGATTCATTTATAGTCTGATGCAGTCGTTACGAATGGGGATAGGTAGACGTACTTATATGCCCGTCTGGCGTACTCTGCTCAGTCATCCTCCTTACCACTTGGCTGATTAGCAAATACTTTTACCACGAAAGATAGAAACTATTCACAAAAAGTTAGTCATTATCTGCCTACCATTTTCACAAGTATGTTGAAATCAGCTTCCAATCTAACCGGATGCAGCTCAATACCAGTATTTGACATGGAGCGACTGATTACAATCTGACCCATTAATCACTGGGTAATTCGATTCGATGCTCTGTGTGGTGTCGGACGTAAAGAATAGCACCATCACATATTTTCCCGTGGGTGTCGTAAGAGGCGACTAAGTGACTTGTCAGAGAATGGGCAGCAGCGTTCTCTGTGCTTTAGTAACAACCGTACTGCGATCGCCAACCCGCCTGCCAAGCGTGGCGATCATGGCAAACCCCCCCATAATGTCAATGTGGCGACACTTGGGGGAGGCCTATGTCCAGCAGTGGACGTCTTTTGGGCTGAAATGATGATGATGATGAATTCGATACCCCTTGGTAAGACTGGTTTATTAACCAAAAGATAGTATTGTGCGGTGAATATTGAGCTGATATGAAAGAAGAAGCAGAACATGAATTGGAGAAGAGGAGAGTCAAATATAGATAGATGGTGTTATCAATACTATTTTTTTAAACATCCAATTTATAGGTCACACAAAAACAACCACAAAGAATAATTTTACCGTCATTCTACCTGTTGATATTCTTCCATCACAAATACTATACAAATACCTACCTATATGGCCTAGGCTCGACCGCTTTCAGACTCATTCAAGGCTGGTTTCAATCTAACCTTCGGGTCCTATTGTCTGTCGGCTGTCTCAGGTCCGATTTCGGACAGAATTGTGTAGACAGAGACAATGTTCGCAGATAATATTGTTGGACTTACCGCTTGGGTATTGAGGACAGAGGAAACTCTGTGTGATGGATATATGAATGGACTCTAAGTCCCGAATGGACGTGTATACAGGCCGAAGGATTAGTGCAAATTAATTTACGAACACCCTCTGTGTAGCCTTGACACAATTAGCTTGTAATGGTTTGTTTTGTTCCCCTTTGTGTTGTTTTGGGTGATTATATTTTATTGTAATACGGTTTTGACTTTTTCGAATCTGTTTTATTTTTTTCGTATTTTATGTTAGCGTGAAGTGGTCCTACGATTCTAGCTGTGGAGGCTTGTAAATGACTTGTCATGGATTATTACTATATAGTACTTGCTACCTGTTAGCCACGCAAACACATAAAATTTATTAAATGAGAATAATTAATTAATTTCGCTTCCACTTCATGTTAGATAATTTCAAAATTAAACATTTTTATCATCTGCCTAGCCTTTTCCCAAACTATCTTGGGGTCGGCTTCCAGTCTAACCGGATGCAGCTGACTCCCAGTATTTTACATGAAGCGAGTGCCTATCTTACCTCCAAAACCCAGTAACTGGGTAATACGATACCCCTTGGTAAGACGGGATGTCAGACTTTTGGCTTCTGACTACTCGTAACGACTGTCAATGATCTACAAATGACAGAAATAAATATTTTTTAATATAATTTTATATAATAAAACATTTTACTGAATACAAAAACTTTCTGCAGCTTTCATTAGGTTCTCAGGATCTTTTCACCGTGTTCGTAAAACTCTTGATTTCTAAAGAAATATTATTTCCACATGAACTGCTAAAAGCCAGGCGCGTACTCATTATAAAAACATGGCATTTTCCAGTAACCTTTAACACGTGAAAACAATATATAACGTACTTTTGCACTTGATTTGCGAGAAACTGTCACGATCCTAAAAGGAAGGTCATTTTTTCTCGGGTCTGAATAAATAATCCGTGTAAATTGGTTTTGGGGATTGTTAAATCTGCGACGTATTTGTACATAAAAGAAAAAGCATTTTCCTTAGGCTTCAACGCTCTGAAGCACCCACACGTTTAAAAGACTACACTTAGAAACACAACACTTAGAAAGACTTGTAAAAAAATAAGCGTCAAATCCAAGGCAAGAAGCGAAATTCGCAATACATAGGTACTTAAGTCTTCATCTGCGAAGCCTTTTCCAAACTCTGTTAGAGTCGGCTTCCAGTCTAACCGGATGCAGCTGAGTAGGTACCAGTATTTTAAATGAAGCGGCCTGTCTGACCTCCACAACCTAGTAACAGGTTAATACGATACCCCTTGGTCAGACTTCATTTCAGACTTTCGGCATCTGACTACTCGTAACGACTGTCAAAGATCTACAAATAACAAGCGAGGCCAACGGCTTAACCTGATTTCCAAGGCACGGAGGCAACTCAGTATGTAATGATGATCACCCATCCAAGGACCAACCTCGGCAAGCCTTGAATAACCTTGAAGATAGACCCGAGCGAACCCTTTTAAATAACTTAGCCACAAGCTTCTTCAAATACGTACTTAAGTACCTTCCTATAAAAATAAAGCAAAATTGACACAACTTCCTCAAGCTTTAAAAAATAATTAGTTATTCCTCCCAAAAGCAAAGCTTTCATACAAACTGAATACAGTACCTATGTGTAGGTACAACGCTCCGTGGAACGAGCGGAAGTTGTTCATTGCGAATTGAAAACAAGCCGACTTTCATGAAACTACTCAGTAGGTACGGAATTAGTACAGAGCGGTCGAAAGAATTCAATTAAAAAATCAGCTAAAGCGGTACCGTCGCTGTAAAATTACTTTGCAACTACCAACAGCGAAATGCGAGATACCACTTAATATTTTAATAAATTGAATCGGATTTCAGTTGAGATGTTAGAGGAGTTTTAGGACGATATTTCTAGGAACGCTTTTAGATATCATAACTACATATATGAAGAGCAATTCTGTGTAATCTTTAGAATACCAAATGATTGAAATATATAAGGCAATGTTTTTCAAAGGTAAAGAAAACAGTTTTTTTCTATAAAACTGCAATACCTACTACACGGTTAAAATATGTATAATGGCGTATCCACACATGCCACCGGCTTATGCCGCCGGCTTTCAGACCGCCTTGCCGCTGAATTTGCCGCCGGCATTACCGGCGGCCTGCAGAGCGGTTGCAACAACACAACCACTACGTATCGAAGCCGCAAGCAAACTGCCGTCGGCAACCAAAACAAAAACCGCGCGTGTCGCAGATAAAAGATGCTTGTGCAGGCGGCATGGCCGACGGCCTGGCCGCCGGCCGTGCCGCCGGGGATGTGTGGATGTGCCATAAGGAACAGAAGAAAAATGTCTAACCATTTCAGCGTCGGTTTTCTTGCGAACCTGTATACATATACATGCCAAAGATTTAGTTCTTGACAGACAATAGTTTCTGAAACCACCTAATCAATACTTCAATAGGATTTGTTCATCTATTGTTGCGAGATGAAAGAGGTTCTACAAATTCCTAATTTATTATCTCTTTTGTTACAGTGCTTACCTGAAGGACGACTTTGCGGTACTTCCCTTCCTGGATGCTGGCTTCAACCGGGTGAGTTTATATATAAACTGGACATTAGTATTGTATAGAAACTGACACAAGAAAGCTTTTAGCATTAGAGAACTTTATACTGCGCGGGCAGAGCTTTATTGGTAGCTAAGGTTCTTTTCATTTGTTCATTAAACTTATCTCGGGGATTTCGAATCGACCAGACATGTGCAAGTTGTTTATATCCCTTTATCAACTAGAAGAGAGGTGATGATCTTCAAACGGCTAAGCAGATATTCTTGAAACATAGCTAAGAACAACGTTTAGGAGCTATGATGCCACAGATAGACTCATAGATACACAGATACACACGTCAAACTTATAATACCCCCCTTTTTTGGTTAGAAACGGGTCTGATGTTAAGTTACAATCTATACAAATAAATAAAATTGAAGTGTCTGTTTGTAATATTAAAATAACCGCTTTTTACTACATGTACCAGGCCCCTCAGAAAGTATTGCGAAAAAAAGTTTTTATATATGGGAGACTGGCCAGTTATTATGTTTTTCGAAAATATGATTATTTATAAGTAAAAATAAGTAAGTTCCAATTTCAAAATTTCCCTCCACATTTTTTGCGAGTTAATTCAAAGTATTGTGTCTCACTGAAATATGGATCTGCGCCGGGAACATTTTAGAGCTATGATTTTATACGATTTCAAGTGTCGCCTGAAACCGGATGAATCGTACGATAGACTTCAAATGGCATTCATGGATGAAGGCCCTTCCAAGGCAACCGTGTATCGTTGGTATAACGAATTCAAGCGCGGTCGACCAACTTTGGGGGATGACGAAAGAAGCGGTCGCCCTTTGACGGCTGTTACCGAAGAAAACGTGCTAGCAGTGAAAAATTTAATCCAAGACAATAGGCGAATTACATATCAGGAGATTCAACACATATTGAAGATTGGATCGGGAAGCGTTCACGAGATTCTACACAGCCATCTTCGCGTGAGGAGGATAGTATCACGCTGGGTGCCGCACAACCTCACCGATGCTCAGAAGCAGGCCCGGGTGGAATGGTGCCGTGATATGCTTAACAAATTTGAAGCAGGCTCGTCTCGGCGTGTTTACGACATCGTTACAGGTGATGAGTCCTGGATTTATCAATACGACCCAGAAACCAAGCGCCAGTCGACTGTTTGGGTGTTTCAAAATGAGCCAACGCCTACCAAAGTGAAGCGATCTAGAAGCGGGGGTAAGATTTTGATCGCTAGCTTTTTTAATTTGACTGGCCACTTGGTATCAATTCCCTTACGGGATCAAAGAAGCATTAATGCCGAATGGTATACTTCCAAATGTTTGCCAGAAGTTTTCTCTGTTATAAGCAACAAGCGACCAAACACAGGGCTCCGCGGGCTACTGCTCCACCACGACAATGCACCTGCGCACACCGCACTCAAAACGAGGGACTTCCTGGACAGCACGCCAGTCAAACTCCTGGGTCACCCTCCTTACAGCCCTGATCTAGCACCGTGTGACTTCTTTTTATTCCCAAAAATAAAAAATCAGCTCAAAGGGATACAATTTTCGTCGCCGGAAGATGCGCTGGCTGGGTTCGAGCAGGCTGTAAACGAGGTGTCTGCGGCGGACTGGAAAAAGTGTTTTGAAAACTGGTTTAGGCGCATGAATCTTTGTATAGAGGCTGGTGGAAAGTACTTTGGAAAGATTTAATAAAAATATATGTACGTATAGAACAATTTTTTTTAGTTTCGCAAAACTTTCTGAGTGTCCCACGTATATGAATGTATATACGGTACCTATACCAAATAAACATATTTTTTTGTCTGTCTGTTTGTTCCGGCTAATCTCTGGCTGACCGATTTTGACCAGATAGCTGATGCAATAAGGAGTAAAGGCTTCTTTCATTTCAGAAGAATTCTAAAATTCAAATGTAAACTAAAAAAAAAATTAATATAAAAAAACGAAATAACCTTTTTGTCAAATTCCACGCGGACGAAGTCGCGGGCACAGCTAGTACTAAGTAATATTCTAGTACAAACCGTTGATTGAAACGTTGGTCTCTCATATACCTAGAAATGTATGTGTGTGTTATGTATGATACACTAAAAGTTAGAAGCAGTGAAACAATATGTAAGTATACAATCTACCGCCTGCATACTTGGTTTTACTTCTTCAGACATAGCAACATTGTAAGCAATTTTGTACCAACAGAGTCGGTTTTAAGTCACAGCTATCAACTCGGGTGGTTACTGGATACGGTAAGCTGCGCCTTGCTTGCGATCTGTTTAATAACCATTCCGAACAAACTATGTAGGACGTTCTACGATATATGAACGCTTTGTACGTCGTTTTAGCTACAAGTTAAAAGCAGTAAAAAGAACAATCTCGTGTGTTTACAATTTTACAGGAGTTTTTTACAACTTTGTAGCCGTGCTAAAGTGTTTTAAAAGTCTTACAATACAAACAACAAGAATAAACGTCATTGCGTTGAGATAAAAGTTGAAAAGGCGGATTTTAAAAACTTTCACCATACTATAAACTTTCTCTGATATTAAAGTTCTCGAAAGTCACAGTCGAAGACTTCAGTTCATACATGTATATATCATATCATCATACATGTATACTACTTATTACATGGACCACGGGCCGTCGATCATTATTAATAATGGCCGGTCAAAGTGATAAATTAATCACTTTGCCCATCGATCTTGGGCCTTATTAATAATCATCATCAGCCTATATTGTTCCCAATGCTGGGACACAGTCCTCCTCTTTATGAGAGGGGAGTGGGCTGTAATCCACCACGCGGGCCCAGTGCGGGTTGGTAGATGTCACATGTCTTCGAATTTTTAGTTCTAGAACATGCCGGTTTCCTCACGATGTTTTCTTTCACTGTTTTGAGAGCAGCGGTGATGAAATAAATTACACAAAGTAATGCGCCTAACTGGGTTCGAACCCACGGCTTACTGCTCGTAAGTCGGGGCTGCCACCACTGGGCCACCGCTGCTCTCTCATAATAATGGCCGGTCCTTATTAATAATGCCCAGTTAATCACGTTGCCCGTAACATATATATCATGTTCAAGTTTTGTATATATCATATCTAGAATTTTGAAATGGACTAGATACAAATTAGCACATGAAATGTGATATTTTTATTATTACCTGAAAATAAACTGTACCTATTTGAAATGAAACTTTCGAAGAAATATTATTGTCCCTCAAGTTTGAACGACAAATAATAATTCAGTTATATTTCAACGTAAGTCACTTTACTGACTGATATTTCCTACAGAGATAGGTGCCTATCCTAATTGGATCTGACAGGGAGCACTTCTGGATAACAAAATTCAACGAATTTCTATTCTCCGCATAAGTCTTTATTTGCTTGTTTTTCCTGTAAAGCGTAGATTTAGTTATTTTAACGTGAAACATCTTGTTCAATTATTTCTTAGATTGGCTTCGTTTATACAACTATTTCCCGTTGTCACTCAAACAAAAAGACTTTTTAATAAGACAAAAATCTTTTTTAATTCTTAAAAAAACCTTTACTAAATTGACACATTAAACACAGCAAATTACAAACAACACAATATTAAATGGCCATGTTTAGTGGTTTACCCTTGTAAACACAACAACATCATTTTCATAACACTGGTTCAACTTACCCTGGATGCATATATTACCTAGTTTCCAGTCAATGAGATGAGACAAGAGGGTCGAGCTGAACTAACGCGGTTTACAATGACTACACTGAATAGCAATGAGTTTATGTAAATGCGAGCCACTTTGCTCGAGCGCCGGCTTTAATCTGACCTAGTAATACATGTAATAAGAAGCCATAGCCACCCATTGTGTACAGAGTCAGGCGCCAGTACTCGCCACTACTTGCCAGTTGTCGCCTTTCATTTCCCTATAGTGGGTTTAAATGGGTCTTGAAGGCATTTTACGTATTTGTTTAAGTGGCCAGCCTATGCAGTTTAAATACGTTTGACAAGCCTCTGTTATTTGAGGTCTAGAGGTTCTTAATAACTCTATCATCATCATTATGAGCCTTGTTCTGTTAAGAATAGGCCCCCTTCTGTCTCTGGTCTATACTACAGATAACTTCGAATTGGAGAACTTACTATGATATAAAGGGTGACTGGTAATTAGTGACCTATACTTAAACACGTGATTATACTCATGATAACAATAATACAACAGCTGTATGAAATTCGCGCGCGCGCGCTTGTGGCCTATCAGCTTGAGATAAAAGTGATATGAGTATAAAAAAATGCTTCTTTGGGAAAGTTGTTTGTTATCATGGGTATAATCACGTGTTTAAGTATGTTGCTTCATGTTTCATATGCACATACTTCAAAACTATGAAAAGATCACTAAAAGACATTAGTTGACAAAATTCGAAAACTTTAAAACATACTAAAAATTCTTCATGTGTATTGTGAACGTCTTACTCCCAACTAATTTACCAAAACGTCTAGACGTACCCCTATAAATCTAGATAGGTAGGTAGAATAGTCTAGCAAAAGATGGTTGTCTTAATGACACGGTGGAACAATGGCTTGGTCTGAAGTTTGGTCTCTCATCTCGGTCTAGTAATGAGCTCCGAACGAACAACTTGTAAGCCACCCCTATCGAAACACGTATGCGTATCATATGACAACATTTCATTAAATTCGAGAATGCTAAGTAACGCAGCCTTGGGTATAAGTTTTGGGTAGTCTTCTTCATTAAATATTTGAGTGAATACACTCACTTTCAGTTTTGGTTAAAATAATATCTTGAGTAAAACACGGAGTAGTGCCATGAGAATTTAACTAAATTCTAGCGACCTGCCTCTGCTTCGCCCGGCACCACCTATTGGTGTCAAAACTATCTTAACCTTCAAGCTGGAACCAGACATTCACAAAATTTCATTGAAATTTGTCGGAAGGGTTCATGTATTAACATAGTGAAGTGAATTTTATATGGTAAAAATATTTTTTTATTTTTTTTTGAAAAATCTGTATTTTCATAAAACCTTCTTTTTTGTTAGCCAATAAAAAAGTTTCATAATACCAATACTGGTCAGTTTCATTATTGACTTTTAACCTAATGTGTTGATAGAACATCTAAATAATCACTTCAGTTTACAAATGATACTAATAATAATCTCATTAAATGAAAACATTAGCCCGCAGTTGACCAAATCATAAAAATGGACCAGCGTTTCGTGATAAACTCATTCCACAAATATTTAACTTTTCAAATAAAACGAATGTTTCATTTAACTTTCAGTATTCACTGTTAATAAATGCCAAAACTAGTTCAATTTGTTTTCAAGAGAATGGCGCCAAATAGTCGCATTTGTTTCAAAGAATTTCAAGTCGAGAATATTTAGACTCGCACCGAAAATACTACAAGTACCAGGCCCCTCAGAAAGTATTGCGAAAAAAAGTTTTTATATATGGGAGACTGGCCAGTTATTATGTTTTTCGAAAATATGATTATTTATAAGTAAAAATAAGTAAGTTCCAATTTCAAAATTTCCCTCCACATTTTTTGCGAGTTAATTCAAAGTATTGTGTCTCACTGAAATATGGATCTGCGCCGGGAACATTTTAGAGCTATGATTTTATACGATTTCAAGTGTCGCCTGAAACCGGATGAATCGTACGATAGACTTCAAATGGCATTCATGGATGAAGGCCCTTCCAAGGCAACCGTGTATCGTTGGTATAACGAATTCAAGCGCGGTCGACCAACTTTGGGGGATGACGAAAGAAGCGGTCGCCCTTTGACGGCTGTTACCGAAGAAAACGTGCTAGCAGTGAAAAATTTAATCCAAGACAATAGGCGAATTACATATCAGGAGATTCAACACATATTGAAGATTGGATCGGGAAGCGTTCACGAGATTCTACACAGCCATCTTCGCGTGAGGAGGATAGTATCACGCTGGGTGCCGCACAACCTCACCGATGCTCAGAAGCAGGCCCGGGTGGAATGGTGCCGTGATATGCTTAACAAATTTGAAGCAGGCTCGTCTCGGCGTGTTTACGACATCGTTACAGGTGATGAGTCCTGGATTTATCAATACGACCCAGAAACCAAGCGCCAGTCGACTGTTTGGGTGTTTCAAAATGAGCCAACGCCTACCAAAGTGAAGCGATCTAGAAGCGGGGGTAAGATTTTGATCGCTAGCTTTTTTAATTTGACTGGCCACTTGGTATCAATTCCCTTACGGGATCAAAGAAGCATTAATGCCGAATGGTATACTTCCAAATGTTTGCCAGAAGTTTTCTCTGTTATAAGCAACAAGCGACCAAACACAGGGCTCCGCGGGCTACTGCTCCACCACGACAATGCACCTGCGCACACCGCACTCAAAACGAGGGACTTCCTGGACAGCACGCCAGTCAAACTCCTGGGTCACCCTCCTTACAGCCCTGATCTAGCACCGTGTGACTTCTTTTTATTCCCAAAAATAAAAAATCAGCTCAAAGGGATACAATTTTCGTCGCCGGAAGATGCGCTGGCTGGGTTCGAGCAGGCTGTAAACGAGGTGTCTGCGGCGGACTGGAAAAAGTGTTTTGAAAACTGGTTTAGGCGCATGAATCTTTGTATAGAGGCTGGTGGAAAGTACTTTGAAAAGATTTAATAAAAATATATGTACGTATAGAACAATTTTTTTTAGTTTCGCAAAACTTTCTGAGTGTCCCACGTAAACTACTCCTGGCGCCCTAATTTTAAACGCGAAATAAATGAATGTAGTGATTTAAAAAAAGGCTCGTTCCAATTTCGAATGAAATCCTTGCGAAGCGTTAACATAATTAGGAATTATTAAAAAATTACGCCATCTCTATCAATTTCGAAATACTTTTTACTGTTTTGTGTAGTTTTACCTTATAACAAATACTTCGAAATGTTCTTACTAAATAAAGGTACGGTATTCACATTTCCTTCATTTTATGCTCATTACGTAAATTCTAGCTCGGAAGTTGAAATTGCAGACATTTTCAATGCAGAGGAAATATGAGAACTCTTTGTCGCCGCGTCAGTGCGAGCGCGTCTATAATTTCGTTATCATTAGGAAATTAAATAGTAATAATAGACGTCCTATTTCTGTATTAACATCCGTTCCTCTGGACGTAATTAGTTTCTTTTTAGCAAGGACAGATAAATAATAAAAATGTTGTTGGTGCCTACCACATCAGGAATATGTTTAGGCTGTGCATTTCTAAAGTTCGCTATGACGTAAATAGAGGCTGTCTGTTATATTTGTATTTCACTGTTTTGATAAATTTATTTGAATTATACAGGGTGTATCGGAAAGGGTATACACATACTTAAGGGTTTGCTACAGACTATCAAACTGAACATGTTTCTCCATCGGACAAACATCGTAATGGCGCAAAAATTTTTGCTGCCCCATACAAAATTTCAATACCTATTCGACCTAAATGTATGGGGCAGCTGATATTTTTTGCGCTATTACGATGTTTGCCCGATGGAGAAACATGTTCAGTGTGATGGTCTGTAGCACACTCTTAAGTATGTATATACCCTTTCCGTTACACCCTGTATATGTGATTTATGTAAATTATGTGTGTACATTATTTGCAGATAAACAAAGAGAATAACATCATATCGTTCTCCTGCCCTGGTAGCCCTTATCCCATTTTAATTTAGGGTCGGCTCAGTATGGTCATACTTCTCTATTACTTGTCATCTCATCAGACACCTCCTTTCTTGCCATATCATTCTTTACAGAGTACCTACATCCATTGAGAATAACAATAATATTGTTTGAATCATTTTTTGCCACCGACTTCCGATAGTGATGCTTTTAAAACGACACTAACCTACCTAATCTCTCACCCTCATCAGGTGATGGTGGAAACCCTGAGCGTTACAGCATGGTGCGCTGAAGTCCTGCAATCTCGCGCCGCGGGCGCCTCAGTGCGCGCGCATGTGGCTGCCGTGGCTGCGCTGGCCGCTGCTGCCGACCGCTGCCGCGACCTGATTGCCGTCACTGACGACCAGCAGAGGATACTCGTGAGTAGAAACTCCTGTGGGGTTACCATGAAGTCTTAAAGCAGTATTGTTTCAATGTCACTCCAGTGTTGGAAAGAGACGGAGCTATAGAGATCGTTTAACGCCATCTCTTTCTCACTCTGGAATAAGATTAAACAATACTACTTCAAAACGTCATGATAGGCCACCTGATATGCTTCAGTCTTGCTTCGCGGGCGCATCTATGTGCGCGCATCTCGCAGTCACTGACGACTACCATCATTATTTTCCCAACTATAATAGGGTCGGTTTCCAGTCTTACCGGTCCCCCTGGTCCTCTTTTTTAATATTAAGAGACTGCCTATCTGACCTCCACAACCCTAGTACTGCGTAATACCCCTTTTTAAAACTCCAGCAGAGGATACTCGTACGTAGATCTGAAGGCTTGGCACTATTTGAATGTGGGAAAGGGATGAAGCTATGCAGGGCGTGTAGCTTTATTATCTTTTCCACCCTGAAGTTAGTCTAAAATAATACACACTGGTTCAAGAGGTGGTTGAAGCACCCTTGGCAACACAATTGGTGGTTTAGTTGAACATTGACATAAAACACCGGCTAAGTTTTTACGTGGAGCGAGTGGGCTTGTC
Source organism: Cerastis rubricosa (assembly GCA_949152445.1). NCBI lineage: Eukaryota > Metazoa > Arthropoda > Insecta > Lepidoptera > Noctuidae > Cerastis > Cerastis rubricosa. The sequence goes on along the minus strand of OX424535.1, from coordinate 7,205,370 downwards.
CAGCAGTGGGTAACCTATTTTCGAGGTGAAAGAAGTAGCTAATCTATATCTAAATGGTTGTTCCTTGGATGCTTATTCGTACTTTAAAATTGTATTTCTATAAGTGTTCATTTTCTATGCTGGAGTGTCGGAAGTGCCCTGCTTCACTTGTGAGGACCTAAAAAACGGCACGGATGGATGCCATAATTGGCGTGGATCGATCCAACTCATTTAACTAATAATAATTAAATAATAACTAATAATTTATCATCTGATATAGTGGTGATATACCGATCAGCGCTTGGCGTAATGATAGTCGGATGTTACCATCCCGCATGACGAGAGCCTCGTGAAATCTGAGAAAGAGAAACAAATAAAATATCTCGTCTTGGCCCACAAAGTTGTCGACACGAGAAATGTGAACTCGGCTGTCATTGTGACGATTTTCGTGATGGCCAAAAGCCCGGACGAACATCTTTCGAGGCTCTCGCTTGGAGATTGGATCAAGGGCCTGTTTCAGAAGGCAGTACTTCTCGATACGGCTCGTATTGTGAGGAGGTTCCTGTCTCTGGGGCCCTAACCACTGGGAGCTTAGACCCTCCCAAAACCGGAAAACCATTTTTTTTAAGTGTTTTAAAGAAACATTTAGAAATGCAAAATATGTGTCGTAAACATGAATAAAGGGCATGAAATATGTACTGTGTGTGTAAACGCGTCAAGTTATTCAGTATCGCGTTGCACGCGCAGCAGTGCACGAGTGCCGGCGCGCTTTTGTTTTGATACAGCGTGTGACTTTTATAATAAAACATAAAAAGTCGTAACAACATTAAACTATATCTTGTTCAACAGCTGGCTAATAAATCGTGGTGCAAAGTCCTGGGCTGGCGTGTAGACGAGGGTCCAAGGCTTCTGACGGAGACCGCAGGCGGCGAAGCTCTGCGCCTGGCTACCAGCGGCGCACGTGACTGGGAGGCACCGGTCACGCTGCGTCGTCGCGCCGCCCCTGACCCCATCCTGCTGCCTTGCCGTGGAGCTGCTATTGGACTCACCAGGTAAGTTACTATATATCATTTTTACAATCCGTAAATAAATCTGAGTGTTATTGTATAGAAAATTCGAAAGGAGTAATTCAGTTATTGAGCAAGATATTAACTGCTTCCGTAGACATTTCTAGTTAAATGTGATACGGTGTACACATCTTGGAGGAATACAAAAACATTTAACAAGTTTTTTACACGAATATAAATTTTGCAGTAGTTTCTGTAGCTACCATCCACGACTCATTACCGCAATCACGTTTTAATTGTAACAATGGATTCGTTTAACCTTGCAAATTAGTGGTAAAATAAATTAATAAATAATATTACCAAAAATATAATTATCCTTAAAGTGACGTCTGTTTAATTAACCTTCGAAATGTTAATTAAAATTACGCGTCTACCTAAACAAAACAGGAAACCTAAAAATAATTATGTAGTAATAAATGCGCAGTTCACATTTCTGTGGTTATCGCTGCTGACCACAGTTGTCATGATCCGAGATCAGGAGATACTACTCAAGTCATCGCAGTATAGAGACCTTCCGCATATACAGTTTCTTCCAAGGTTTTTTTTACCCAAAACCTAATAAATGTAAAGAACTGTTAAGTAACCCTGAAATCGGGAAAAAAATGTCTGTTGCCATACATTGGTTCTTTCATAAATTGTATTGTCAAATAGTAGGGAACAGCTATTTTTTTGCGATTCGCTGATTCTTCGTATATTAAAGTGGTTCATAAGGATGAATGCAATGATTAAAAGTTTAGGGTAAACAGTTGTATAGACATATTTTTACTGTACGTACCTTTAAATTGGGTCACTTAATATTTGTGTCAGCATCCTTAAAAAGGCAGGTTCAGGCAGGTTTGCACAGTAAACGTACGAAGACTAAATCCCACGGGCCTAATATTTGTAGGATACATTAACCGGCCTTTACCTATGTTGAAGGTGCTTTTTACCAATCATAAATACAAATTCCAGAATAAGTATTTTGTAACCCAATAGATACAGCCTGTATTGATAGTGAGCAGCGGTGGCCAAGTGGTGGAAGCCCCGACTTACGAGCAGTAAGCCGAACCCAGGCAGGCGCATGTACACTTTGTGTAATTTATTTCATTACCGCATCTCTCATAACGGTGAATTCGAAGACGTGACGTGATAGAATCCAAGTTGTTACGCTCAGCCACGTTTGCAGCAGACCTATGAAATAGTTTCTCCCACATAGTTTTCTCTTTTTCTCTTTCTAACTCTGTTCTCTGTTCCACAGGAGCACTTCGCACATAGTATTCGTGTGCGAGCCGACTCACGCGATAGAGAACGAGCGTGGTCGAGGATCCCTGCACTCCATCCGACGAGGGTCCCTGGACGTGCGCTCAGTGGCGTCCGATGGCTTACGACGCACTTCTCTTGCGAAGCTGCAAGGATTACCGCTTGAAGCTCCTATTACCAAGGTTAGTTTGAGAACTTTATGTTCTACCGCCAAAAAATGTTTCTGATCACCGTAAGGACTAGTCTTGCTTGCAGCGCCCGATCAGCGCTTATAGGAGTAAACAGATGTGGTCTTCATCATTATTTTTGAGGGACTTAGAAGCGCAGAATATTATTGTCAACCCAGGATAGACCATTCTGGCGCAGATGCCCAAGGCGAACCTTCAATAAGTTGGAATAGGGCAGGAAGATATTTTAATATTGTAGTATGAATACATACTCTCCTTTCTTATAAATGTTTAACAATATGTTTTAAACGTTTAAGCTTATTTAAGCATCGTTTATAAGATGGGTAGAGTAAAAATACACGTGCAGACTCATGTTAAGGGGTCGTCTAGCTGACGACTGATGAGAGTCGCTCGCTTTGACTCGTTTGAAGTATTGCTAAATTGCAGGAGGAACCTTCTTCTTAAGACCGTTTCGCTCGAGCTACGGTTTGTATGTTTACTATAACGAGTCTGTCCATAGGTTGTGACTTGAGAGCACTAAAGTCCTATTCATAGACAAAGAAAGCATCACTTAATCACACCCAGAAACTTCCGAAGCAATAAAGCAAGAAGTCGTTTACGAATCACTTTTGTTATGACAAATGTTTACAGCTAGTACTTAAGGAAAGATAAAATGATAGAGCATGTGGTGATAGAAAAGAAATTATATTTTATGCGACACACGTGGCCCACTAAATTTTATTACAATATATTTCATCAAAGAGCATTTCGTACGATATATAAGTCTCTTTATGTCCACATATTAATATTATATAAGCCTTTGTTTCATGATAGCTCCAGGTGTACATTATAACCAACTTTCGTTTACCTTGATACAGTTGGCGGGCAATAAATTTTCATAGCCACTGATAGTCGTAATGAAGAAGAATTTCAGCCAAAGAAAATGCAGGTCTTGGTATCAAACATATTACATGGTTCGATAAAAATGTAAGTTTGTAGATCGCAAAAAAAAACTTTCAACCAAAATTGGTTAGAATAAGATTTGATATTTAGTTTTTGAGATATGGAACTCTTTCATCAAAATGCAGATGTTTTGCATTAACAGTGTAAAATAATATAAATAGGTATGCGTAAATAATAAAAAACATGTAATATGTTAAATAGGTAATATTATAAATATGTATTATAAATATGTGTGAGTGTCTAAAATATTTTTAACGCCATACAATATTGTTTGGTGCTACGACACCCTGTGTGTGCGAGTACGACTCGCACTTGGCCGATTATAAAAATCAAACCGGCCAACTGCGAGTCGAACTCGCACTTGGCCGGTTTGTTTTATTTGGGTATGATTTTATCAATACCCTAATAAATGCATTTTGATTGACCTAATAAATAATATTTGTTCCCAAAATAGTAGATCTGTCACCTAAATTGAATCATCAAATAATATCAAAACGCTTACGTAAATATTAATTAAGAATTACTTGGAAATAATATCAATCATCAAGTAATTTTATTACGTTTAAAAATAATAAAAGTGTCACGAAAATTGAATCATCAAACAATGTAAAAATGTTTACATAAAAACTCCAAACCACAGGTCCAAACTAAGGCGTTGTCGACGTAGCCCCGCTAGGCGGGGCTCCTATTTCTGTCTGCAGGGTTTACAGTAACCTAACACGAAGGGGATGTCGGGGTCTTAGTTCGCTCGCTCCGCTCGCTCACTAGACCCCGCCATCCTCTTCGAACCTAACCTGTCCGAGTCGGTGTGCCCAATGTCTCGTATAAAGCATTTCTTCATAGAAATAAGGAACTGATCTATTTATTTGGTGACAGATCTACCATTCCGAGCACAAAGCTATTATTTAAGTAATAAAACTATTATTATAAGAACGAAGTTTATATTCATCTAATGCACTACAATTTTATTGGTAATCCATCTCTTATTTTACACATGTATCAACATTTATTTGATAATTCATACCTGGGAACACTTTTTGTTTATCTGAGAACGAAAATATTTCGTGGCGATAGATCTATTTACTAGGTGATACAACTTTGATGACAAATATAAATTTTGGTGACAAGAAATATAGTTCCCGTTTTTTTATTTATAATTGTGTCCTTTCTACACTTCGTCTTTCTGAGTCACACAATCCCTTTGTAATCACTAAAGTTACTCCAACAATGGTATCATTAAAATGAGCCATTGCAACACATTTTGTTGGCAAACAGTGATTCAGTTTATATTAATACATCCTTTATGTGATAAAGAAGTACCTATGAATAGTGAGCATCGTTCGATATGTGTGTGTATGTGATAAAAAAGCTGTAATTCAACCGACTTTTACTTTGTAACATTCATGAATTTTAAACATAAAGAACCTATTGAAGCATATTATTAATCGGAAAATAGACTTCATGGTGCTGAAAACTAAGTTCAAAATCACAGTGTCATTGCTTTTTCATTAGGTGATATCTTTGCTGTCTGCGGCAACGGAGGGTGCCCCTCCATCAACAGTGGCGTGCATCGACAGGGCAGTGGACATGCTGAGGACTTCTGAGCTGTACTCTCCTCAAATGAGGGGAAATGATGACCCCAGAATGCGCGGAGTTGAAGACCCCATCGCCACTGACCTCATCGGAGCCCTACTTTCGGTGAGTTGAAATCCTCTTTTGGAAGACACAGTAGGAGCTTTCTACCAAATTGTAATAATTATATAATTCGTGTTAAATTCACAGTGCGAATTGAATGTGCAATTGTTCCTACCAGGTGGCCACAATGACGTCTTAAAGCAGTATTGTCTTAATCTTATTCCAGAGTGGGAAAGAGATGGTTCTAGACGTACTCTATAGCTCCGTCTCTTTCCCACACTGGAATAAGATTAAAACAATACTGCTTTAAGACGTCGGAGTAACCCCCAACTCGTAATGCTACTCCGCACACAATTTAATTGCTAAATGTCATTGATGTTGTCTGTTCAAATTACCATAATTATAATGGATTTCGAAATTACTTCTACCTAGATAGTATTATGATATTTATAAAACACGATATTTTAATTATTTTAATTTATTTTCCTTATTATTTAAATGATTATTGTAGATATTGGTTATTTATAGTATTGTATGCATGTATTGTTGTTGTTGTTTATATAATAATATGTACTAACGGTGGTATTTATTTGTTTACGATCCTGTTCGCGTGGGGAAGAGGGAGCAAGTGAACACTAGCCTATTCTTTATGGTAGGAGGTTTGGAATTACAAGTCTGTCTGTCTATACCTTCAAACATATAGACCATTTAGATAGTACATAGATCTTTGTGATTCATGCTTTCGTTTCTTTTACACAGGGCTCATTTTTAAGTAATTTGTACTATTTTTTATTTTATATTTATTATGTATTGTATTTATATTTAATTATAAAATTATTTGGCTTTCTAGGATAGCAACTAACACATATAATGCGGTAACAATATTTGCACAATCTAACCTAAATATTATGTAGATACGTAACATATTTAGATGTTTGTTTTGTTTTATAATAATTATATTATTTAATTAAATAGGAATTATAACCGTAAAATGAACCCTGGGTAACGTAATTTCCGTCTCACTCTCAAATCTATCCCGTCTTTCGGAATGTTCCACTATAAAATATTGAATGTGGCACAATTTCCTATAATCTTTCTAACAGTTACATGTAATCATTTAAAATCATACATAATAACTATAATTATTTAACTAGTCATTTATTATTTACTAACATATACACTAATAACTATTAATATTTGCGAAATCAGCTACGCTATAATGCAAAGTAAATTAAAACGAATTAGCAAGCTTCAGATTAATTTAAACTGTCTAAATCTTCTGAAAAATAAATATTTACCTACAGAAGACAGAAAGCTTTCTTAAGAAAACTTACCTCAACACAACTTCAAAATCATTAGAAATTTAGAGCATGATTCAAATCTCGTAGAATACCTACCTAAAATCTGTAAAAAAAACAATTGAACTACTATACTCATTAGAGAGACTATTAATAAAAAAAACTTTAATTTAATTACAGCAAGGGCCGACCAACACGTTGTCCTCTCGACGAAGCAGCAATGATTCTACTGTCGTCAGATCGCAGACCAACAGGACTAATATCAAGCACAAGGTAAGCATACTAACAATAATATCTTTGTCTATTTCAACTGTTGTAATAAAAATATTCCAACTTTGATAACAGGAATACAGGATTGGCAATTAGTTTGACGATATGTCTATACTAACAATAATATCTTTGCCTATTTTAACTGTAAAAATAAAAATATTCCAACTTTGCTAACAGAATTGGTTACTACAATTAGTTTGAGAATATGGCTTGGAAAGTAGGAACATTATTTTATATTCAAAGGAACAGCAAAGATTTTACAAGAACTTACGACTAGTTCATGGAAATTAATTTTTGTTTGTAATTTAACATGTAGACATAGAAGTTTAAAGTAAAAGTTTAAAGTATTTTTAAGTTTGCGGGGCAGCGACAATAGTCTTCTGAGCGTTGTTGCTAGTATTTTTTTTTTTTTGGTATGGACTCTCGTAGTTCAACCTAGGAGGTTGTCGTCTGCTTAACCGGACTATCCTGTGGGTGCCTTAAGAGTAAGGTCTCCAGCCAGGGCATAAAAACTTACAAACTAAGCGACTACACGCTAAGGGCACCCCTTGTGGGGTACGAGCCTCGGCTCAGGGCGTCGCTGAGGGAGGACTGCCTGGGGACAGGCTGGATCTGAATGTTATTTTGTTGCTAGTAAGACTGAGAGCCGCCTTATGGGGCACCTGTGCGCAGTGCATGTACTGTTGCCGGGTGTCTCCGTGAGGTGGCGCAATTAGGAATTATTAGTTATTGTGTGTTTTTACTAAAATAGGTTAAGGAACTAACTTTGTTGTACCTGAATTAAATATAAATAAATAAATGAATAAAAGAGTATCTAATCAAGTTTGTATTGAAACCGAGTATATTTCGATTCTGGTTCTATCTTGCACATTTGGATGATTAGGTTAGTGGGATTCGAGACACTAATCTTGAGCACTTGTACTAGTGCTTTAGTATTTTGAAAGCTAAACGATAGCTCAGAATTATTTTAGAATCATTCGACTGTCGCTCATCGTTTTTTCACTGCCATCAAGTTCACCCCTGAATTAAATATCAAATAAAGCTTTTAAAACTGGGTTGTTTTTCTAAGAATATAAAGTCGAAAATGTCAACCGTACAAGGAGAAATAATATAAGCTCCTTGTCGGCTTTCTTCACCCACGACACCTTCAGACATAGTCACTAGCATTCTTAGAAAAGTTATATTTAGAAAAAATCTGGAAAGCGTTTTTCCAGATTCGTTATGAACTTATTTATTTATATTGCCTTCTAACGGCACTTTTCTATCAACCCACACAGCCTGTGTGGGTTTTAAGCATGTCACGATTTTCTATAATTAGGTAAATGTGTATGATCATTTTATTAGGTTTCTTTTTATTGTTGTCCGTTTTATCATTTTTGATATCAATACCCGTGACGTTTGAAATTTCACCAGTTAGTCTAACCCTGTATTTCCTCTTACGTTACCCTTACTAATTTGGGAGGCTCTTTATTAAGGAAAAGAAGTTTTCTTTATGAAGGCTTTGGTGCTAGTGCAACTAGACTTTTCAACTACTTCATGATTTCAATGAACTTCGTCAAGAGCCTTCGTCAAGTGTCTTCGTCAAGTGTGTTCGTTAACCAACCCAATGACAAGAAAAAAATACAGATCGAAATCACTGAGACTTACAGCCATTTTGATACTTATTTTCAGACAACAGGCCAGCTCCGCGAACTCCTAGACACAGCTTTAAGCTGGGAGTTCGAGATCTTCAAGCTAGAAGACATGACGCGCGGCCGGCCTCTCGCACACCTTGGTCTCGCCCTCATGGGAGGACGCTTCGACGTGTGCGCTGCACTTGAGTGCGATGAACGGACGCTACTGCACTGGCTAACTATTGTGGAGACTAACTACCACGCTGTCAATACGTATCATAATTCTACGCATGCTGCTGATGTGCTTCAGGTAATGATATATTTTAAACGTCCATAGCATTATTAGTTAAGGCTTGAGTGAAAAATTCTTTGTGTATTCGAGTTTGTAGACAATTGACGTTTTAAATATCCATGATTTGATAATACAAAGTTAAAACTAATTCAATTTTTGATTTGAGAAAAGCCTATCATTTCTTACGGCGTGACATACCATTAAATTGTTGAAAAATAACAAGGTGTACCACAGGGTACTAATCTTAGCCTCATTCCGTTTCTTACTTGAATTTTACTTACTTTCCAGGCGGTAGCATTCTTCTTGGAGAAGGACCGACTGAAGTCAGTACTAGAGCCTCTGGAGGCCGCCGCAGCTCTGATAGCGGCCGCAGCGCACGACGTGGACCACCCGGGAACATCGTCAGCTTTCCTGTGCAATGCTCGACATCCTCTCGCTGTACTGTACAATGATGTTAGCGTGCTTGAGTCGCATCACGCTGCCTTGACCTTCAAGTTGACTCTTAGTAAGTGTACATTTACTATGATAATCAAGAGCTCTGGACGGAATTGTCGTTAGCCTTTGAGGAAAGGCTTTCCCCCAGAGTGATGAACAATGTTCTGGCATCCTTATGTCTCTAATAAAACACTGTATTTTACCTCCATAGGGATAAAATTCTATAACATCAACCTAATAGTACCTACAGTGTGACTCATTTTCGCTTTCATTTTGTTGTCTACAGTTAGTTCCCCAAAATTAATGTAAAACATTCGACAACCCCCCAAAATGTCAATATGGCGACACTTGGGGGAGGCCTATGTCCAGCAGTGGACGTCTTTTGGGCTGAAATGATGATGATTCGACCACCCCATACAATAAGTCCATAAAATCCTAATGTTACTCGAGCCATTTGTTTCTGCTTTTTGTTTAAACTATAACATAAACCTGTACCCTCCACAGATGATGACCGAGTAAACATCTTCAAGAACATGGACCGCGACACATACAAGCAGGTGCGTCACAACGTCATCGACATGATCCTCGCCACAGAGATGACGAAGCACTTCGAACATCTCGCCAAGTTCGTCAACGTCTTCTACGCCAAGTCTAGTGGCAGCAAGGAGGATAATATGCATACTGATGTGAGTAATGATAAACATTGTATTCTTTGTGTTTTGGTTAACTTCGAAAGTATTTCTTGATCGCAGTTTCAGTTGCATTGCAGAAAGGGACTTCAAATCATGACTTTCATTCTCCTGACTTTATCTAAATCTAAAATCAAATAATAAATTTTTACTTTTATGCGCAAGTCATTATAGCTACGTATAAAGAAGACTCGGGAGGGAGGCTGTGCGCACACGAACGAATTATTGTTCGACCATGGTCTGGGGGCTTAGCACCGAAAGTGTTCATCGGGCTAGTGTTAGCACGTCTGTTTAGTCATATCTATAGGACATGGTTTAGCTAGATGCTGAGTTTACTCAATTTTTTTGCAGCTGGTTCATCATAAACAATCTCTCACTCCTCTATCACTTGTCTATCTCTCTCTCTCTCTCTATTTCTCTCTCTCTCTCTCTCTCTCCCTCTCCCTTTGCAAGTAAAGAATCCGGAGGTGGTCTGGTTCATTAAACCCTGGTTTCTTACAAATTCCAGCAAGAACCACTGGCACTGGATACGACTGCGCTGTCGCTACCGGAGAACGTGGTGCTCGTGAAGAGGATGATGATCAAGTGCGCTGACGTGTCCAACGCGTCGCGACCGCAGAAGTTCGCCTTCGAGTGGGCTAGGAGGTGAGTTCAATGCAATATGATCTTTTTTATTTAATTCTACTAAATAATAAATGATGACCCCGACGAAGCTTAACATCATGTGATTCTCTCTCAATAAAAAATCTTTTTTTTTTCTAGTCTTGTGTTTATATTTTCTTCATTATAGGCCTTATCTACCAGAGGTATGCCAAAGACTTGCAGTATAATCATACCTTAATGTCACTGCTGGGACACAAGCCCGTTCTCAGTGAGAGGGAGTTGATTGGTGGTGATGAAATAATTTGCACAAAGTGCAATGGTCCAATCCAGTCGCGGCCGTTTCGACTGGACTACCACTGTTGTAATAAACTAAACACCTGTAACTAAAGCCAATTTTACTAAATCTGAACCCTACGTATTCCAGGATCGCAGAAGAATACTTCCTGCAAACGGACGAGGAGAAAGCTAAAGAGTTGCCTGTCGTGATGCCCATGTTCGACCGCGCGACCTGCTCCATCCCGCGCTCGCAGATCGGCTTCATTGACTACATCATCATCGACATGATGGAGGCCTGGGCTGGTGAGTACTGTTACTGTTAACATGTGTCATCCTACTTCTGGACCAAGGCCTCTCCCCATTACTTCAAAATCCTTTGATCAGGACCAAACTGGTTGTATGTTCTATCAAGCTCGACCCGCCATCTCTTGCGAGATCTACCGCGTCACCGTCTGATTGTGTCAGGGCTCTACATCGTGGTTATTATGGCCCACAACTTGTCGGGCATACGGCTGACATAGCCAGACTAGTCCCACTTCACCTAGCAGCTTTTTGAGCAACGTCAGTACCTAATTTGTGTTTTGTGGCGCACTGTGGTATTGCGAACACGGTCGGTTAGTTTAAAGCCTAGAATACTACGCTCAGCTCTCGCCTAGCCACGCAGTGTCTCCTTCTTCAATACATATCTTTTAGCCATAACAATGTTAATTATTGTAGTCACCTCCTTGGTATCTATAACATCTTTCATTCATAATTCATCCGCCGTTATTTTTTTCTCAGTCATATCATGATGGAGAGATTTCTTGCTTATTGACTGGCTTTCTACTTATACATAAACAGCATATTAAAGAAGAAGTATGCCACTTCTCTATGAGAGGCAGCACGCCGTAATCAACTGGGTCCACGGTCACCGCAAGTCCAGTGCTGGTTTTTTAGCTGTCACATTTCATCCAGTTTTTGGTTCTAACTTCAGACAAGCAGGTGTCCTCACGATGTTTTCCTTCACCGATACTTTCCAATAACACGCAGGCCCAGTGCTGGTTTTTTGGTTAACATATTTCATCCAGTTTATGGTTCTAACTTCAAACAAGCAGGTTTCTTCACGATGTTTTCCTTCACCGATACGTTCCAATAACAATCCAACCTGTCAATCCAAACTGTATCCACGTCATGTTCCAGCATTCATCGACATGCCGGAGCTAGTGAACCACGCGCGCACGAACCACGCGCGCTGGCGCGAGCTGGACGACGCGGGCGTCACGACGCTGGCGGACGTGCGGCGGGCGCAGGCGCGCAACACCGCGCACGCCACCGCCGAGGAGTAGCTCGGCTGCGGTCGGCACAGTTCGGTACGGATGTCAACGTTATAAGTCTGAAACGGATCATAGGCACACGCCTGACGGATGAGTCCGATAATACGCTTATTTTATACTTATATAACCGTGTTAGTGTGGATATCACTAATCATAATTGTTGATATCTACTTTTTTAAGTAGTCGTATTTATTAGGTAATATTTGAATGCAAAATATTTACTGCATCGATGTATCATTGGATTTTTTCATTAACTGTCCACAGATGGCATGATTTTGTCTGGCTTTGTGTGTACTTAAATGTCTAACTTGTGTGATAGAATATGTTTACTAGTGATGTGCTGAACTATACATATTGGCCTTATCGTAGCCCTGAACTTTATCGTATTGAATATGTCGAGTCAGGAGTCCTCTTAAAAGCTTATATTGTCCTATTAATAAAAGCAAATTATGACATGGATAGCAAAGGCAAAATGTACGGCATACAATATAATACTTTGTGCTTATCCAAATATTGTCTATTATTGTGTCGTCTGTGGAAATATACAATCGGCATAATCCACTAATTGTTGTATTCAAGTTGCCATATACACGGGTAGGTATCTTAGTAACATAATTATGTAATGTTATAATGTTTTACAATGTCCGTGATATAAGTGCCATATTAACGGTTGGCCATGTTTCATTCATTTTAGCGGTGTTACGATCCGTTCTCACTGCATCCCATGACAGTACCTTTATCACCCACACCTCACCATTTACTTACTGATAGAATATGTACAGTGTACAGTGAGGGCGTCTTGTCGCTTGTACCAACCGAACTAAGATGAATATAGGAATACTTGCTTGTTTATGACACTTTTATCCATGGAGTCTGGAATTCCCCGTCAATCTGCATCCTGAATCTTTGACGCCCTCACCATAAGATTCGCACTAAACTTGAAAAGTGTTTCTCTAATTCTTATATTGTTATACTATTGAACGATTGGTCCATTTATACACTTGAGCTTTCAAAGAATTCCTATTTTTGTATAAAAAAAACTTTTTGTAGTACACACCTTCGGCCTCAGTCATATCAAAATTCCAAATTTTTTGAATGATTTTGATACAAAAACTGTTGAACAATAAATCTACCTAGACTCTTTTGTTTCATTCCTGGGGAATATTTTATAACATTTTATACTTAACAAATATAAATGTTAATGTTATTTATTAATAGATATATTAGAACACTTGAATATTTCTTTAATAAAAATAATTTATTGTAGTCGAATAAGGTCTAACATTATATGTAATAGCGATTATTGAATTATGTATTCGTCTATATGACGCTGGTATATTAAGAGTTGTACTATAGTTGATACAATTGTATTGAGATCATAAATAAAATACGCTTCCTTGTGCTCAATGTCAATACATAGCGGTCTAATGTTAATGTTATACATACCTATTTCAATATTCGTCACCTTTATACATAATAAACGTACTATATTGTACTGCATTGAATAGATCGCAGTCTTAATCTCGTAATTATTTAATCAATAATAAGTATCAAAACTACCAAAACGTACTTTTTCGCCTACTAACAATTTCTAATGATCAAATTAGTTAATTTTTGTTATAGTTAGCTCAATTTAATTAGATTTTAATGATTATGAATTCTTGATTTGGGAGTGTCCTTCGTTGTAAATGATTTCGAATCCCAGGGTTTAAGATAGTCTCCTACAGTTCTCTGTACATTTTTTTGTTAATGTAGAAGATCAAGACCTAATCCAACTGATTTCTATTTATATTGAGTTTGTACTTTGATCATGTTTGAGGAATTATAACTATTAAGATACCGGGGGCTGGTCCCCATATTTAAATGTGAAGAATAGATAAAATTACATTGTTGTGAATTTTATATGCGGAGGGAGACGTGTGCTATGCATAACTTGTGTAAGTACCAATTAATTAATGTTAATGTAAATGAATAAAGATTCAAAATACTTCTACAAAGAAGTGACGAAACGAGCCTGTTTTATTTCCCAGAATTATATTTTCCCCCACCCGCACCACGGTTCCCTAAAGTGCGCAAAAATACTCTAACAAGTCAATGCAGAAGACCAGGGTTTCTCAAAGTGGGGTACGCGAACCCCTAGAGGTTCGCCATTTGACGGCAGGGGATTCGCGACAAGATTTACGTAATGATAGACTGATGACTAACTGGAAATAAGGGCTGAAATTGTTCTTCATATTTCTCAGCTCTCCGACGAACTGAAAAGGTATTTTCCGGATATTGATAATCGTAACCCATTTGTGGTCACGAACGAGAGCATAAATTCTGGTTTGAGTAAAGCAACAAAAGTCATTATATGAAATGTCCGTAGATGAAACTCTTCAAGCTGATTTTAAAAAGATGTCCTTGGTCGATTTTTGGGCAGCTTTAGCTAGCAACTTTAACAGGGGTTCGTGGAGCCGAAAGTTTGAGAAACCCTGCAGTAGGCAAAATGTCCGAAACGGGAGGTGCCATTCAAGGCAGAGCTGAAAATTATAATAGCGTCTTGTTTGAGTCATGTTCGTCAAAAACAAATAAAAAAGTACTGCTAAAACCGTAATCCTACCTGTTGGCTTTGGCGTAGTCGCATAAAAAGGACGCAACTAACAATAACACTTGTTTTTGATCGTTCTTTTATTTAATCCACTATTGTGTATTTAATAAAAGAGGCATTGCCTCTGACACCTAGACTTCGAGCACAGAATAAGTTAGCTGAAGTGGCCTAAGACCGATGACTGTTATGGCCTGCGCAGACGACGCAGTTATCTCCGTGGCGGAGAAAGAAGTACGCTCCGCGAATAAAAAGTCGATTTACCGCGAACTCAAAGCACACGGTGTGACAAATTTCGATCGTGATACTCTTTTTTTGACGTACCATATAAAGAAGTTCTTTTTTCGACATATCCTATTAAAATGTTACAATCGATTTCCTGCTACATCGTTTATCGTCGTGCATACGTACGTCACTCTCGAGCGCCCAACGCGGACTAAACTCCGGCATGTGCGTGGCTTCGCCTAGCCACACGAGTTCTATTTTTTTCGAAGACTCCCCCGTACTTTTGTCCGGTCCGCTCTCTGTCCTCGGTTATTTGGAGGACTTTTTGTGCGCGGTACTTTTAATCCCTCGTTTGCGTTACTCTATACAGTTGTAAGCGATCTATATCAGTGGACAAAAAAGTCCGCGGACAAAAATCCATCGTCTGCGAAGGCTATTAGGGTAGTGTGTGTACCTTGAGTGGAGACCATGAATGGGCAAGCGTACAAATTGTGGCACGTCCTCAAGAAGAAATTGAACACGGAAAGGGAAATCCGGGCGCAAGGCTTCACGCTACTTCCCGAGGATACGCAAAAATGCTCGAGCATTGAGGCGTAGTGGGAAACGAATTATGTATTACGAAGATTAATAAAAACGAGTTATTTCCATAAAACATTTTATTATAAACAATAATTATTTAAAAAAAACATACTTTATATAACTTAATACAATTGCAACATTGCGGTATTATAAATGCAATTTCCTTACACTTCCGCTCAGGTATTAACTTTTATAGTGACGTAATATTCACCGTTAACCTTTTTACTACGTACAACAAAAAAGTTATCAGTTCAACATTAACAGCAAATTATATATTACTTTGAGACATAAACGTGAAATTCTGTACAATATTATATATTTGAAGTTAGTCCAAGTAACCGTTAGTTATTTAACCTATCTTATTTTGAAATGTATACAAAATCAGATATTTGATAAAAGCTGGAATGGAAGTCTGCTTCATACAAAGTAAAATAACATTAAAAAAAATGACAGTAAAACGTCAGTAATACTATCGTTTATGTGCACAATAAATAGTTTTGACCAAACAAAGGATCTAGAAATATTGAATTAAGTTCCACACTGAACAAATAAAATAAAAAAATGATACTTAATCAAATTCAAAATGTCAATTCCCCGATCAGTAATAAAATCTGCAACAATTATTTAATTTTTCAGTCACATTTACGTAAGCCAACTCGTCTAGATTTTATTTGGTCAAAAACCGAAGTAACATAATTGATATAATAATTATTAAGAACTATATTTATTTAGTCCCACCCTGTACATGAAATGGATTAGAGGTCGTAGACTTGGGAAAAAAAAACTGAAGCGAGAACAGAAAACACGTGACGATTACTTTTGCAGAATATTTTTAACCGACTTCAAAAAAAGGAGTAGGTTGTCAATTCGTTGCAATCTCTTATTTTTATGTATGTTCCCCGATTACTCGAAGACAACGATGTGGAAAATGTTTTTTTTTTGGGTATGCTTCCCATCCCGTCATCAGGTCAGGATCTGATGATGGGATCCTGAAGAAATCGAGGGAACTCTTCAAATGTTTACTTTTTCCAGTTACAATGTAAAATTGATACTTGACCTGATGGCCTACCATGACGTCTTAAAACATTATTGTTTACTCCTTTTCCAGTGTGGGAAAGAAATGGCACTAGACATCCTGTATAGCTCCGTCTCTTTCCCACACTGGAATAAGAGTAAAACAATACTACTTTAAGAATCATGGTAAGCCAGCAGGATTAGTGTGAAATACCACAACGTGGAAAATAGCTTTAGTTGCGGTAGTCGGTGGAAAAAAAATCAATGAAACAAACAAACATTATTTTCCACTGTTTAATGTTTTTTTGGATATCGGTTTTTTTTTTACTTGAAAATGGTTCGTTCGTGTTTCAGCATTCGCAGTTGACCTTTCCCGAGCCCACAGCCCAGAAAGTGCTAAAATACGTGTTTCCTTTCGCAAACTTATCTAACTGAACACATTAGACTATCACCATCCTTGAATATTACCCTCTTTCCTTCATAAACAAGACCTTCTATAAAAGATAAGTACTAATTAAATCTTTCAGTACATAGACATGTTTGCTATACAATCTTTTCAATAATTTGTATTGTATTGTTCAGCCATAAAGTTCAATTCGGCGTGACAATCTACGTCAGGTACTTGCACGCGCCTTGAAAAGAAATTTCGCCCGAGATTCCTCAGTTTACACTCAAATAAGTTAAAAGAGTCCAATACATAAGAGCCACAATATTCACCCAACACTTAATTATATACAAAAGGCATTTTCGACATGATTATTGACGAGTCTCCGGAAGAATCAGTACGTAAGTAACGGAGACTGCCCATATCGTTAGAAAATTTTCTCTTTAGCCTATTTTAACAATGCTTGTACATCACCGATACAGTCGAAGAAGTATTTCTCTCATATTTTTAAACAATAAAAGCTTCCTTTTAATATCTAAAACAGTTATAATATATGTTCCGACAAGTCTACATCCTCACCGATACAGTTTTGTTTAAACCAAAGAAATATACAATCAAATCATAGATAGTATATGCAGTCAAAAGTGCTTTAGAAATATTTATCTTTTCACAACATCGCCTTTAAAGAATTGTATCGACTCTTAACGAGTATTTATATTATATTTTATAGAATTATATTGTATAAATTTTATTATATAGTAACACTCAACGACATAGGTACATTATAATATTTTACAGTGTATTCTACAATCCTTCACACATTAAAATTCAATTTACAAGGTTTTTAGAAGTCTCCTTTTATGAATTATAGTTGACAGCAAAATATATTTTATAACTAAGTAGATTCCTACTTATTATATCGTTATTCGAATTTATATTTAAAAGTTCTTATTGAGAATTATAAAATAAACCAATCCAAATTAAACATTAAATAATAATATTTTGATCATACAATGTACTAATTATGACACCGGCTTATCCAGCACGATTACTGCCAATCCAATATTTTATAAAAAATCAGTTAGATAATTAGCGCATAACAGGCGGACACGAAACGTTCGCTCTCTTTCTAGCGTTTAACCGACATATAGCGACATCCCGCTCTGTAATTCCGGAAGTAATCGTTACAAAAACTCTAATTCGCAACGACATCAATTAAAAAACTATCCACTTATGCCCGGGTCTATTTTCAAACGAAAATGTTCCTGCAATTTCGTTTAAAAATCAGACTCGGTCACCGAGATCGAAAAGAAAATACAATTATTGAACGGAGTACGATGAAACAGGAATCCTTAACATCACCCTGAATAAAACCTTTAACATTACATAACACCTATTTAAACGTCTAATAGCACTACACTTCGGTTAGGAATTCTCAGTTCGCGGGAGATTTTGTCTCTTTCTCACCAACGAAAAATAGAAAAGTACAGCTATATTTTCTGAGAAAAATATTATGAAATGTAGTGCCGGTACGGGTTTTTATAATGATTCATCACCTGTTGATGTGTGTGCTATCATTGTGGGGAGGTGCTGCATCCTCCGTGTGTGGGGAGGCGCCGCTAGATGGCGATGGGCTTGTCGCGACACTGCTCCACCACGTAGTTGGTGAAGCGCTTGAGGAACTTGGGGTACTCGCGCTTGTACACCGCGCGCAGCACTCCGGCCGGCGCCCAGCCTCCTGGGTTCACTGGAACAAAACAAGGATCATCATCATCATTCTCCTGCCCTTATACCAATTTATTTGGGGTCGGCGCAGCATGTCTTCTTCTTCCATACTTCGGTATCACTTATCATCTCATCAGACACCTCCTTTCTTGCAATGTCATCCTTCAGACAGTCCATCCAACGTTTCGTAGGTCAGCAACAACACATAAAATTTGCTCAGTATTTTTATACATTCCTCAAAAAATAAGACTACATTCAACCCCATGTCTCGTAGCTTCAAAACCAGGTACATGGACAGAATTAACGGGTAACATTTGTTGAATTTTGTTATTGATAAAATATTTAATTTACTGGCAGACATCTCACAAGTTTAACCTAGAAACATGAAATTGTGATACAGGAATATTTCCTATGAAATAGTCCTGTGTCTCTGTGATCATCACAATTACACATAGTGTTGACTCTCGTTATCAGAGTTGTCAAAAGGTGACCACTAAAGTTTTATAGGATTAAAAAGGGGCGAAAGTTTTAATGGCGGTTCCTCGCTTATGCGATGTCTCATTGGGCTCGTGCTTGTAATTATGATAAACTAGCTAACCCGCGCAACTTCCTCTGCGTCACATTTTCCGAGTTTCTGCAATATTTTTTATTGGTACTCCGCTCGTATTGGTCGTAGCGTGATGTTATATAGCCTTCCTTGATAATGGGCTGTCCTTCAATTCAAACCAGTATTTCCGACCGATTATCGCGTTCAACCAAAGAAACAAACTCTTCAGCTTAATAATATTAGTATAGATAAAAATATATAAGGTGTATGTACCTGTACTGCAGTAAGCAATGTCGGTAGTGATGTTATTCCTTGTGGGCTGCTCCCCGGCCGGGTACGTAGTGCGGCACGCCAGGCACACTGTCACGAACAGGCGGATACACGCGCCTGTGTTTGACTGGAAAAAAGACAGAACGTTTTACAGAATCTTCCTAATGACAAATATATAAATAAGTGAAAAAAGAGTAGTTAGTCGTTTTGAAAAAGCTAAAACTCGTGTAACGAATAGGATAAAATATTGCCACTACTGGGAAATAGGCCTCTTCTGAGTGGACTATAATCCTACACGGGCCCAGTACAGAATGGTAGATGCCGCATTCGGCTTCGAAATTTCGTTTCTAGGACATGCAGGTCTTTGCTGTTTTCCTTAGCCATTTTGAAAGCTATGGTGATGAAATATATTACACAAAATAGTGCGCATGCCCGAGTTCGAATCAACGAACTACACCACCGGGCCATCAATGCTCATTAATTCCGAAGATGACGATAATTGCCGAAGCGGTTACTTTTCCAAGTACCTATGCAACTTACCGGATAGTCAGCATTGGTGGTGGAATGGTTGGTGACGGCGTACGTGTTGTCGGTGGACTGGCGCACGTGCGACCAGAACAGCGCGTCCCGCTGCGACGCCGGCCAGATGCGCTTGAACGTCTGGTGGAACACCAGCGCGTCTGACGCGATCTCTTCGACTATTGTCATCGTTTCTAGCGTGGCTGGAATGGAGAAATGATCATTAATATTTATTATATACTAGCTCTACCCTCAATGCACTTTTTCCTACCTACTTGTTTTAGTGATCTTAAACCATCTTCGCATTATTGACTTTCTAAACTAGTTTGGGGCACATTGGTTAAATGGTTTCAAGAAACATTTTTTTGTCTTTTATATGCACAAAAAATTACCAACGATTATGATCTATCTATCTATAGATAGATACACTAGGTCTATCTATCTATAGATAGATCTAGTGCAGCTAATTTTAAACAAAAATAGTTTTCATCGAAATCGTGCCCTATTCCTTAATGTTGGATTAGGCCATCCACGCCCACTTGAAAAATTCACCCTGTATACACTAAATTAAGACACTATCGAATGGTGTTTACAGGTTGTTTTTTTTTTCAAAGTCTACGATTTCGATTACTGGCTAGGAATACTGTATTTTCAAAAAACCAACGATGCAGTTTTAGTTTTTATCAGCCTGTATATCTCGGCTCCGATGCATTTTGGAAATAATTGTTCATACAAGAAAATTAATGTCTTACTGTGTCCTTACTATTGAAATATTTTTCTTACTGGCCGCAAACTTAAAAAAATAATGCCAAACCCCTTTGACAGATTGTTGTGGCATAATGTGCTGACGTCTGTCTGTACATTCGATTTAAAATTCTCTAGGTCTTTGAAATGCCCACAACAACCATTTATCATCAGTAGAATCTTTTGAGATATTTATTATGCTTGGCTGTCAAAGAATAAGAAAATGTTATTTTTTATATGATCCAAGAAACTCAGAGATATTAAGTATTTGTATCGAAGGACGAGGAACATCAAAATATATTAGTATAATAATATAACCTTACACAGTGCCTTTATAATATTTATGTTTTCGAGTAAACATTGACAGTTGACAAAATAATCGTACACAAAATTGTGCCCATGTTTTATTTATTATAAATCATAAATGTAAAATCTTTAATTCTTTAGTATTTTAATTATTCATTAGGACCGCGTGGACGAATTTTTGTCGGTCATGGCTGGCAGTTTTGTCACTCGAAGGAAGTACGACTACTACGATTTGTTTTTTTTTTGTTTTTCATCGTATCTTTCTTGATTTTATTATGGCAAGTAATGTGTAGTTTGAGTTTAAGATTCAACCAGTATGTTAATAAATTGTGATTTTACATTAAATAAAAGTATAAACATATTTTTTTGTAGAAGCCCAACATAAATCTGACACAAGTGAGCAAAAAGAAGGAGCTCGTGGCTAAATAATAAGAGCCGCTCGAGTCGATCTTTAGGTTAAGACGTACATATAGCATCAGTATGTGCTAACCCCTCTACAGGGTGTAACGGAAAGGGTATATACATACTTAACGGTGTGCTTCAGACCATCAAACTGAACATCTTTCTCCACAAAGAAAAATGATCATAGCGAAAAAGATATCAGCTGCCCGATACATTTGGGTCGACCCAAATGTATAGGTATTTAAATTTTGTATGGGGCAGTAGATAAATTTTTCGTTATTACGATGTTTGTTTCTGGAGAAACTTGTTCTGTTTGATGGTCTGTAGCACACCCTTAAGTATGTATATACCCTTTCCGTTACACCCTGTATAGTCCGGCCGAGTACGCCAGGGGGGTTACTACTTAATGACGCTGTCTGTACTCGATTGACTTACGTTGGTCCGCGGGTGGGTGGATGGTGGGACCTATTACATAGCAAGTTTCCTCCGTGCGTTATGCACGAGTTTATTTCAAATCAATATTATTGTACATAATACTCACTTTCCCACTCATATCGGTACCGCGGGTTGAAGAAGTAGTGACACATCTCGCGAGCCGTCACTCCACGCACCTTGTGCATCGCCTTCAGAGGATCGGTCACCATGCCGTCAACCTCCATCTCCCTGAGGAAGTACAGCAATTGAGCATCCTGGGTTACTGGGACTAACCGTTCGGCCCATTTTAATATTGTGACCAGATTAAACCGTGTATTGTGTTCATGCAGAGTAAGCCTTGTGGTTTACATGGTAGGGTCCAAAAGTTTCTGGCATACACACTGTAGCGACCGACAATACTACCTTAAATTACTCAGAGATACAAAACTATCATACAGTCACTAAATTACTGCAGTTTTCTCTAGTTACCCACAGTAAAAAAAGTGATATTTTTGTTCAATGTAGTCTCTCTTTATTTCAACCTCTTTTAGTTTGGATATTAATCCTTAATTTTATAGTTTTAGCCGGAAACTTTTGGACTTTACTGATATGTTCACAAATATTTATGAAATCATAGAGATCAAAATATGTGTGTCGCATATCATCACAGCACCTTTACCAACAACTTTACAGTATCTACCAATCCAAAAGAAAAACTTCACATTTTATTTACAGTACTAACCAATCCCAGAAAAAAACATAATATATCGAATGCAAGAAGAACGAAAATAAAAAAAAGCCTACTCTACTAACTAGCAGAAACCTTCCAAGCAATACTGTTACTAAAAACTACCAGCTTACATTACAGGTTTTACAGTAAAGGTGCTCTTCCGAACATTAATGTCTCACATCACGATTGGGAGTCGTTGACGATGGATGGATGTTGGAGGAATGATATGAAAGAAAAGGGAGTAAATGATAAGTTGACGAATGACAGCGGAGATTGGAAGAAAAAAACGTGTTGCGTCGACCCCAAGTAAAATGGGACTGGGTCAGGAAGACGATGATCACGATTGGGAGACACCGTTTGCGGTTCAGAAAAACATAATTTTTTTGGTATAGGAAAACATCAAATGATTCCTCCCGCTCAGGGCGGAGCAGAAGGGAGTGTTCAGAAGAGCACCTTAAATCTACATTTTTACCCCCTTATTCATAACAAGAATATTAATTTACTCTTCATCATTTAAATTAACAGAGCCATCGTGGATCTACACATTAAGTTCTAGGTTACTTAGGTGCAAGGACGCGAACGGTAGAATCGCGGCAATGGTCTCGTTGCTATCAATTTCAATCGAAAATATGAATTAATCTTCAAATTTGATGGCTAAGGATTACTGTCGCCGCAATACTCCAGCGAGTATAGAGTAACATCTAATGTAAAAATGCTAAGCCGGAAGGCATTGAGCCGGAAATGCGTGATAAGCTGTATAAACAACGATTCCCGGGAAAACAGGGTCAATCGCAACTAAACTTTGAAAGGGATTTTAACGTTGAATTAATATGTCATGTTATAAGTACAATATGACAAAACCCCCCAAAATGTCACTGTGAAATGCGACACTTAGGGGAGGCCTATGTCCAGCAGTGGACGTCTTTCGGCTGAAATGATGAAGTACAATATGTGATTTACTTAACTTTACTGAATTATTTAGGGACCTTACTGGCGACAAACCATATTAATTCAACGTTAAAATCCCTTTCAAAGCTTAGTTGCGATACACCCTTGCGTTTCTAGTCCCCCAGTTTAGCGTTATATTTTTATACGTTAAATCTACAGCTTGGATGATGGATGAATAAAGGGGTAAAACATAGGTAAGAACAAGTAGTATAAGAATAGTATCTACATACCCACTTCTACAAACATTTTCCACGTACCTCCTGTACATCCTCATATCGCCTTCCTCGGCGAACAGCTGCCATCCAATCTCGCCGCCGACGCCTTCGAACGCCGCCTGGATCTGCTCTGTCGATATCCTGTCGATCTGGAAACATCAACATCGGATATCAATATTTTTGGAGAAAGATGGCATTAGTTCAAGTATTTTTTTTTTACTTGTTCTAGTATCTAATTCGTTTAGCAGATTTACATTAAGTACGAGCGACACAAAACTAAAATGCGGTAACCATTTCTAGCAAAAAAATATGCCCGGTACTCAGGTCATGCAGATTTTACATTGATATGAATGAATTATTTAAACCATAAAAATATTATTTTGAAACTAGTATTTTTTAATTTTTATATCGACATATTTACGTTACGTTTCACCACGGGCTCATGCTAGGGCCTCAGAACACGCATCCAAAAATGAGTGCTGTCGTTATCAGTACTACGAAAAAAGACACACGAAATGTTTCCCTTATCTGGCCATTAACCCAGAATATTAATACCACGGTATTTTCATCAACTACCTGGCCTGTGGTAATTTGGATGGCATTAAGTTTTTTGGGCCAACGGCGAACTGGGACAGACTTAGTTGAAAGGTTTGAGCCAAATAATCAGTCTACTATAATCCCGACATAAGTTATAGTAATCCAGGGTTAGTTATAGTTTATCGGAGACGATAAAAGTGGACTTGGGTTATGCAACCCTTCGAAACTTATATAAAAACCACCTTGTTATTGGAAGAGTCATAATATTACTAACAGGAAAATCTGGCAAGAAACCCAGATGATTTGTCCAGCGTGGCATGACCGCCGCAGAAACGAGCTATGTCGACGGAAGGATCGATAAACTGACACATTGTCATTGTCTATCTGTCATTATGACGATTCTTCCGTAGACAAAACTCGTTTCTACAGTGGTCATGCTACGCGTGCAGGTCGAGTCAAACCAGTAAGCAAAGATGTGTCACTGTCGCAGGCATCGTCGCTTTACAACGAGATGGTCAAACACGAGCTACGGCACCTCACCCACCGCCCGTCGTGGAAGCAACTAGCTATCGACTATTTTCTCGCTCAAGAAACGTACGAAACAGATACAAACCGCTAGAGAGAAGTCTATTAAACAAACAACTCGTTTTTAGTTGTTAGCTCTCTACTCGCTTCTAGCTGTAATCAACGGGCGGTGGTACACGTGACTAATGAAACACGATCTCCTCACCTCAGACCACAAACTGTGCACGATGAGTCTGTTATCAAATCAATAGCCGGCGCACACTAGGGCAGGCTACATGATCGTGATACCCAAAATTCCGTTTTTAAAATGAAAGTTAATTATAAAACTCCTTAATATATTTTATAAGACACCCTGTCGTGTATATTCTTGAAAATAAAATCTGCTTAAAGGTTATCAGTTGGGTATGAGACATCTGCAAAGTATGTGTTTTTCATCCTTTTCAATTTGCATCATAGTTTATCGAGCCGTTCGATAATTTGCAGGTGTCTCCTAGCTAACTGATAATCATTTTGCAGATTTAACTTTCAAGAATACACGCACGGATGTCTTTAGTAAGATGCATGATGATGATGTATGATGGTGTAGAGTGCTTTTTTTCCAACTTTAATTTAAAAAAATGAGTTTTTGGTATCTAGCTAATATATAGCCCGCCCCAGTTTGCGGCGGTCTTGGACTTTGGAGTTGCTAGATCAACTCTCTTCGCTATAAGCTGGTGGTAGGACAGGTAAGTACTTAAAGAAACATGATCTATGATCTCACCTCAGACCACAAAGTGCACAAGGTGAGGCGGTTATCAATGGCCGGCGGAGGCAACTGCACCTGGTCACGTGTGCACGGTGGACTTTTAGTTTCTAGGTCTACTCGCTTCTCGCCATAAGCCAGTGGACAGGTACCTAAAGAAACAAGATATACAATCTCCTTACCTCAGACCACAGCGTGTGCACGGTGAGTCGGTTGTCAATGGCCGGCGGTGGCAACTCCACCTGGTCCCGTGTGTGCACGCTAGGGGGCACCACTCGGGCACACCTCTCCACCTCCATCTTGTCGAAGCCGGTCTCCACTGCATCGTAGAACTCGTCGTCTGGCAGTGTGGAGTGTGGACCCTCCTGTTGACAACCGATTTTTTTATTTTATTTATTTATTGTTAGATAGACCTTAGTCATTTGAGAGCACCACACCCTAGTTCTCAACAACCACCCTGAACAGCCATCAAATGCAGTCGCTTCGGCAAAAATCGGCTAGATGGCACCATCGTTTTCCGACGTCGAAGCATGTCTTCTTCTTCCATACTTGTCTATTATCTCATCAGTCACCACGTTTCTAACCATATCATCCTTCACACAGTCCAACCATCGTTTCTTTGATCTTCCTCTACTCTTATACCCATCCAAATTCATACTCATACCAATCAATAAATTATATGGCGTCATCGTCACATCATTTATTTGGTCTATCTACAATCATATTCAACCTATTGTTGCTACGCCAAGTGCACAAAATAAACCAATAGACACAACATGCAAAAATATTTTCCGCAAAATATTTACATGCTAACCTCGGTGCACCACTGTGATTCGATGAATGTTATTTGAGCAACGGAATCGTAGCCATCGAGAGGCGAGCCATTGCCGAAAAGGATCACGAGTCGATGGATTAACCATAGAGACGGTTTTTTTTTTATTTGGAACGCCATGCCAGGCAGAAGAGCTTCACTCAATAAAACAATAAGGCAACTTCTGTCTCCAATTTTACAACAATTCGAAAAAAAAATTCGTTGTAAATGGAATTCTAACATTTCAATTGCGTCCACGTTCGCCGACATATTTAGATGGCCAATTAGTTCCCAGCCGTAACTCTGCAGAATCAAATTAGTCTAACGAACTGTGCCTAGCCGGACTAATGCATGCATTAGTGCATTTAATTTTCCTAGTTAGAGAGAGTTTAAGATATTTCTGTTTTAGGAATGTTTGCTTTACAATTTAATATCATTGTCATTATCTTCCTTGCTCTTCCACTTAGAATTCCACAAATTTTGTACGGAGTCGCATTATAATGGCATTTACTACAGAATTATCTCGAGTCCAGGTACTTTAATCCCTAAACTTAGAATCGAACTCAAGCAATTTACAATCAATAGTCCTTTTAGTAGAAGCAGAAAAGTCCGTAATGCAAAGACAACTACCAAACGTAAACAAATATGATAAAGTAGTAAGTATCCGTAGCCTCTAGATAATATTATTCCGCGTCGTTCCGACCTACATACATAGACACAACAGTGAGGACACGTTAGTAAATAAAATTTGGTTGATTGCGCGATCCACGTGATGGCTCGCCCCGCATAATTATTAGCTACGGCTTACGGTTAGATACGACTGTCAAGCACAAGCCCGTTAGGATTTCCGAAACAGGAAAATATATGTTTTGAAAGTTACGAGTATCTTCTAAACTAATATTATAAAGAGGAAAGATTTGATTGTTTGTTTGCATTGAATAGGCTCCGAAACTGCCGATACGATTTGAAAAATTATTTCAGTGTTAGATAGCCCATTTATCGAGGAAAGCTATAGGCTATATATCATCACGCTACAACCAATAGAAGTGGAGCAGCAATGAAAAATGTTGCGAAAATGGGGAAAATGTGACGCAAACGAAGTTGCGCCGGACAGCTAGTAGTTAGTAATTAAAGTTTTACATGATAAGAATAACGTAGATTTTGTTTAAAGTGTGGGTTCATACCTACATGGTAAGGTCGAAAAGTTTCCGGCTTTAGCTACAAAAAAAAAGGAGTGGGGATTAAAATTAAGGATTGGAATTAAGAAGGCAGACTATTATTGAACAAATAAATTACTTTGTGTGGGTCACAAGTCAGAAAACTTCAGTAGTATAGTAACATGATAGTATTGTATCTCTTATTAATCGAATGTTACACACATTTGATAGCCGGAAACTTGGACCTTACTGATACAATTTTCTGTTGCATTACTTTAACACCTCAAAGTTCAACTACTCGTAGGTATAATAAGAAGACTGCACGGGAACAGTATCACCTGAATTGAAACCGTTCGGCATTCTTTTAAGTACATATAACTCCATGCCGCAACACACACTTCATAAGCACCGTGACGGGGTGGTCTCAAATCAAAATCATTCAGCGAGTAACATTGAGATGAGCTGATGCATAAGTGTGTGCCTGTGGAGAGCTTTTTGGATATAGCGGATACCGAATCGTTTCATTGTTCAAGGTTACGATTAAATCTCCTAAGTGCCGGAGCACACGATGCGTTGCGGCGCCGTAACGCCACAGATATTTCTAAGTAAGAAAATGCAGCAACACCGCTGCGGCGCCACGCCGCCCCCACAACGGATCGTGTACCCCGGGCTCTTAGAGTACGAGAACCGCAGAACCAATCGTCATGGCGTCAACTGTGTCCAGCAGTGGACTTCATTCGACTAAACGATGGTGAAGTAGATAAAACCTAATGGTTCAACAAATTGTAATTCCCATATCCAGCTGGCAAGGCAACCATGCCATTAGACCTAAGCATATGTTGAAAAATCGATGCTCCCGACGCTAAGGCCTACACTTTACGATGTCCATTTAAAAGCAGGCGAAGTTAATTATTATCTAGGTAACTGAGTAATATATAATTGTTCGAATTCAAGTTTAATTAGTTTCGGTTTCACGCACGAATGAACCGACAAGTCGTTTAAAGTCAGGGAAAATGAATAATCTAAACTAATATTATAAAGAGGAAAGATTTGATTGTTTGTTTGTTTGTTTGCATTGAATATAGGCTCCGAAACTACTGGTCCGATTTGAAAAATTCTTTCAGTGTTAGAAAGCCCATTTATCGGGGAAGGCTATAGCCTATATATCATCACGCTACGACCAATAGGAGTGGAGCAGCAATGAAAAATGTTGCGAAAACGGGGAAAATGTGACGCAAACGAAGTTGCGCCGGACAGCTAGTATGTATAGTAAAATTAAACACATCTATCGGAAGAAGCTATGTCTGTTTCGTATAATCTCTCAGTCTGTTAACTTTACCATGCCTTAACAGCTGAAAGGATTTCGATAAAATTTGGCACACAGGTCACCAATGTGGCCATGGTCTGAGGTAGAACATATCATCATAATTCTCCTGCCCTTACGCCAATTTATTTGGGGTCGACGCAGCGTGTCATCTTCTTCCATTCTTCACTATTACTCGTCATATTATCAGATACCTGGGGTAGAATGTAGTATACTGTTAAACCCGTTAGCACGTTCCTATGGGCACAAGCTAGTTTAGGTATATCCTAAGAGATTTAAAAGACTTTAGAGCAAACATTACGAATATTTTCATACAATAATTTGGGCCCCGCATATTTTCGATTTTGACACCCGAATGCTACCTGACGAGCGAGCGTTTGACACTCAGTACGTCTACCATGAGTTGTCATAGTTAGATCGCTTGACGTAACTGCAATAGTTGCGTCAATACGCAAATACTATAGTTAGCTTTTTCAATTGTACCATGAGCTGTGTTGGTGCTTACTACTAATGTCATAGTTACAACTACACAATGTTGTTATGTTGGCATCATTTTATGAAACGATGCTCACTTCACATTGCATATTTTCATCTCTTTTTAAATAATGCACGATGATAGAGACAAAAGACAGGTCATATGGTACTATTATCCAACAAAATGTAGATAGTCGCCTGACTCACTCTTCTCAATGAAATCTAATGCAGCCCAAATTTATTCGTGTTATGACGGTTCATCAGCTTGGTGTCCGTTATGCAAGAAATCACACAAATTCTCAAAAGCTTCTTTGGTTAACTATAAAGTTACCCAAACCTGGTATCACTTAAAGTTTCAAGTGGATTTCCAAGTAGAACACGCATCTCACTTTGAAACTTTTTTTGTTTGCGTCGTTCATTTTCTAATTCGGCAACGGCTTACATTTCCCATATCGTCGGCTTATTGCAAGAACTCACTAATGGCAAAAAATCATTAAGTACAGTTATTATAACAGTTATACTCGTCTCGATTAGCTCTATAAAAGGCAAAAACTCATTTATTTCTAGCATTTCAAATTTGGCCGTTATGACCCAGACATAAAGTCGATAATTACCATTTTCGATTATCTGGTTCTTAGAAACTCGATAAAGTACTATAATAGTTTTTAGCAAATAAAAATAAAAACAAAACGGCACTTTTTTTGTAATATAAATATCATTAAAGTAACATAATAACTTTTTAAGAAACGCGTTACGCACATCGCTTTTGAACAGCATTTGGTTAAAATTCATTAAGTGCACATAATTACTTCTTTAAATCTATGATCTAAGACAAATAAAACATTATACAATTTTAACGACTTCTGTTATAACGAGTGACGGTCATTGTTTACAGTTTTAGTTCGGTTAAAATTAATTATTGTATCTTGGCGATTATTTGTTTTTCGAGGTTTAAGCAATCTATTTATTTTTGTACAAATTAAATGCAGTTAACTACTTTTGATAGGCTCCGGTTTCACTCTTTTTGACTTTTAATGAATTTGTCGTCGGCTGATTGCAATAATTTATTAAGTGACATAAATAAAACTTGTCTATTAGGTTTTGGTACAGTCAGCAACAGAAGTCGTTGAGCATAATTTGTTTCCAATATTTACTAATCATTACTATTGAGCATAAGTTACTGACCAAAGTAAATTATAAAACAACTTGTCATAATAAAACTACAAAAGTCGCTGAACTCAGTTAAACCATAAATTGCTATACATTACTACCAACAAAATTGTATGATCTGTAATAAATACAAAAGTCGCTAATCATAGCTAATTTCCTACATTTCCAGTTCATTGAACCCGTTTGCTACAAGGCACTATCCGGCGAAGCGCAGCGCACTGCATTTTTCATAATCGAAAAATTGCTGAATAAACACAGCTACTAGTTTAGAATACAAATTCAATGCTTTTTTTTTTAAACTTCTCATAGGAAATAATAATATAAAGAGGAAAGATATGATTGTTTGTTTGCATTGAATAGGCTCCGAAACTACTGGTCCGATTTGAAAAATTATTTCAGTGTTAGATAGCCCATTATCGAGGAAGGCTATATATCATCGCCATGGGATCTGGAGGCGATAGTCCTCGCGTGCCTGTACGAATGGCGCGCGGAGGCACTACGCCGTGGGGAAACTCCGCTGCCGCGGCAAATTGTCGCTCAGCGGACACACCTCCGGCGCGATCTCATGGCGACATGGAGAGAGCGACTTTCGCAACCCCGTGCAGGGCACGCCACAATAGTGGCGATAAGTCCCCTCTTTGAGGAGCGGCTGGAGAGGCGCCACGGCGCCCTCACCTTCCGCCTGACGCAGGTCCTCACCGGACACGGTTGTTTCGGGAGGTTCCTGCACCGAATCGGGCGGGAGGAAACACCCGGGTGTTACCACTGCGAGGATCGGCCGGAGGACACGGTGGAGCACACTGTGGAGCTATGCCCCGCTTGGGCTGAGCACAAGAGCCCGCACCGCCGTGTCCTCGTAGCGGCGATTGGCGGCGGCGACCTCTCGCGTCCTGCCCTGGTTCAATCCATGGTCCGGAGCGAGAGGGAATGGGAAGCCGTCGCCTCCTTCTGCGAAGCAGTCATGCTAGCGAAGGAGGTGGCGGAACGTGAGAGGGAGAGAACCTCACGTCCCAGCCGCCGCGGGAGACGCCCCGGGCGTCGGGGGGCAACCAGTGGCCCCCGGCCGCCGTAGGCGCGGGCCTGTGGACGGTGAGTAATGGGCTAGCTCACCGTCCGTCCGTCTTATGACGACAGACCGTGCCGACGGCGCGTTCGTGTTCCACGCGCGCCTCAAGGAGATGTCAGCAAATTGGAAGGGGTCCGATAGGGCCGATGCCTGCCAGGGCTGCGGGTTGTTCGAAAGAGATACCGTGCCCCTGGAACACAAAGGGCTAAGAAGGAACATGGATGGGTTTTAGTCAGTACAAGTCTGACACTCCCTTCCGCTCCGCCCAGAGCGGAAGAAGTCATTTGATGATTTCCCATCCTAAAAAAAAAAAAGGCTATATATCATCACGCTACGACTAATAGGAGTGGAGCAGGAATTAAAAATGTTGCGAAAACGGGGAAAATGTGACGCAAACGAAGTTGCGCCGGACAGCTAGTTATTTATAAAAACGAGCAAAAAAAATCACTTTTTGGTATGGGTACGGAACCCTAAAAACTCGCGCATAACACGTTTAGCGACTTACGGCAAAATTTAAAAAACCCCCGACACTAAAAACCTCTAAAAAGCCCATAATAAATTAATCCAAGCCGGCTCGTAGCGTCGGGGGTCCACTTTGTACTGTGCTTTGTTTTGTGCTCAAAGCGGTCCCCCGACGCTACGACGCTTGGATTAATTTACTGTGGGCTTTTTAGAGGTTTTATCTGTCGGAGGTTTTTAATTTTTTTTTTTCTTAGCCTTGACTGTCCCACTCCTGGGCATAGGCTTCCCCATTCCATCCAATTTTTTCGGTGTTGCGCTTCTGAACGAAAACCTATTTTATCAAAATCGGTTCAGCCGTTTAGGAGCTACGATGCCACAAACAGACACAGAGCCGTTTTGGTCGGTGGCTAAAAACAAGGAAAGTTATAAATAAAAAAAGAAACTATACTTTAGAGGGGAATAGGGTGAAGCCCCCCCCCCACTCGGCAATGCCCATGGTGACAAGTAACAAGATTTCAAATCGACTAGACCCGTGGAAGTTGTTTATATCCCTTCATCAACTAGAAAAGTGGTGATGATCTTCAAACGGCTGAGCAGATTTTCTCGAAACATTCTCGATTAAAATACCTTTCAAACGAAACCAATTTTATCAAAATCGGTTCATCCGTTTAGGAGCTACGATGCCACAGACAGACACACTGATACACAGATACACAGGCACACAGATACACACGTCAATCTTATAACACCCCTCTTTTTTGGTCGGGGGTTAAAAATGATAGTTATCGACTTACGCTGTAATGATGTTTAGCGACTTACGGCAAAATGATAATTATCGACTTACACTGTAATGATGTTTAGCGACTTATGGCAAAATGATAGTCATCGACTTACGCTATAATGATGTTTAGCGACTTATGAAAATATTAATGCTTAGCGTTTTTGTAAAATTGAAATGATAACCTTATTGTGTACTCTATTCTGGTAAGTGATTTATGGTCCGTTTTAGTGTTCAGGTGTTTTGAAAATTAGTATCTGTTCATGGACTTTTGTTGCTGACTGTACCAGTGATAAAGCTCCGGGGGTATTATTTTTTCTGAGCACATTTTTGAGAAATCTTTTTTCTTCGCTTTGGTTATAGGACACTTTTTGTTGCAAGCTGTTTTTAATGCATAAGCGGAATAACCGGCGGAGTGTCAGACTTGTACCGACTAAAACCCATCCATTTTCCTTCTTAGCCCTTTGTGTTCCAGGGCCACGGTATCTCTTTCGAACAGTCTCGCAGCCCTGCCAGGCATCGGCCCTCTTGGACCCCTTCCAGTTTGCTAACATCTCTTTGAGGCGCGCGTGTCACACGAACGCGCCGTCGACACGGCCTGTCGTCATAAGACGGACCGACGGTGAGCTTGCTCATTACTCACCGTCCACAGGCACGCGCCCGGGATGTCTCCCGCGGTGGCTGAGACGTGAGGCTCTCTCCCTCTCACGTTCCGCCACCTCCTTCGCTAGCATGACAGCTTCGCAGAAGGAGGCGACGGCTTCCCATTCCCTATCGCTCCGGGCCATGGATTGAACCAAGGCCAGACGCGAGAGGTCGCCGCCGCCAATCGCCACTACGAGGACACGGCGGTGGTCAGATCAGGCGGAGCAGAGCTCCACGGTGTGCTCCAGCGTGTCCTCGGGCCGGTCCTCGCAGTGGTGACACACGGCCGTTTCCTTCCGCCCGATTTGGTGTAGGAACCTCCCGTAACAACCCTGTCCGGTGAGGAACTGCGTCAGGCGGAAGGTGAGGGCGCTATGGCGCCTCTCCAGCCACTCCTCAAAGAGGGGACTTATCGCCACTATTGTGGTGTCGCTCTCTCTATGTCGCCATGAGATCCCGCCGGAGGTCTGTCCGCTGAGCGGCAATTTGCCGTGGCAGCGAAGTTTACCCCCGGCGTAGTAATATGTGCAGGCACGCGAGGACTATCGCCTCTAGCTCCCATGGCAGCAATGCGGCCAAGAGGCTCGCCGCCTCGCCGGAGATCGTGCGGTACCTCTAGACTAGCCTTACTCCTACCACCTTCTGTGGCAAGTTCAGGTAATGGGCGGCTCGCCGCCTCAAAGAACGCGCCCACACCGGGGCCCCGTAAAGGGCCATGGACCGCACCACCCCCCGGGTAGAGCCTGAGGCAGGAGGCGTTTGGACCCCCCAGGTTGGGCAAGAGCCGCTTGAACGCAGCCCCGGTCCGTTATAGTTTGGGGGCCAAACTACCGCCCTCCTACCGTCAGTATGGATCCCGGCGGTGGCGCATTCCAAGGCCCATGAAAGCACATGGCCTCGGACTTGCGCAATGCCACCTCGAGACTCAGTTGCCGGATTCTCTCCACGACTATCGCAACCCCGTGTGTCATAAGTTCGGCCGCTGCCTCGTTCGACCTCCCTTGTGCCAGCACCAGCGTGTTGTCAGCGTACCAAACTACGGTTTTCGCTTTCGCAGATTTATAGTTTGGGTGGCTGTTTCAGTTGCTCCCATTTGATAAATCCAGTTCTTTATAGTCTGACCTATGGTCATATCGATATTGAACGATGTTAGGCTTCTTTTTTTCAAACCTAAAACTTTTAACTTTTAGCCACTGTAGGTACTCTTTCTCCATCAGGCCCAAGAGATCTATTCAACCTCAAATTATTTCTGAGATCTTTTATCTATCTATTTCATTTATTGAGTGCCATGGTTACTTTTTTTATTTTTACTGATTTATATGCCGAAGTGATTTTTTTGAGTTCTAGATTGTTGACGTTTTAAGAATTTGTTATGAAGGTAAAGAAGACTGTTACGTTAACTTTTAGGACTGATTAATACCAGTTGGTTCCTTTGAGAAACTAGTCTAGTGTTAGTACTTAGCGTTATTAAAGAAGTGTTTAATTCACACTTAGTGTAAACTTTCAATGACAAGAAGTCACTAACTTGGTTTTTAAGCTTTTAAAAAAATATCTCTCTTTATTTTTAACTGCTTATGTTTGATTTTATTAATAAATATATTTAACTTTCTAGTGGTGTTTATTTTTTTTATAAACATATAAAATATAAGATTTTATAGGACATCCAATGAAATCAAAAGTAATTAATTGATTTCTCAAAGTTTTGTTTATGTCACTTAATGAGTTCTTGCAATAAGCCGACGATATCTTCCCGTGGGAGTCGTAAGAGGCGACTAAGGGACTTGCCAGAGAATGGGCAGCAGCGTTCTCTATGCTTTTGTAACAACCGTACTGCGATCGCCAACCCGCCTGCCAAGCGTGGCAATTATGGCAAAACTCCCCTTCTTGGGGGAGGCCTATGTCCAGCAGTGGACGTCTTGTAATGGTTAGGACTACGCAGGGTAGGATGCGTAGGCCGCTGACAAGTAGGTAGGTAGGTTGTTGTTCAGTAAAACAGCCGGACTAGTTAATACATATATTTAGACTATGCTAGGTCGCGGGTACGCTGTCACTGAGTTCTGTTCCGTTCACTATCACTGTAATTAACCGGAGGGTACCGTCCCTTGGCAGCACGTGCAGACGTGGGGGGCCTGTCAGTACAGGCTCAGCAGTAGACCTCCGGAACTGTAGCGGCCAGGGTTGCGCAGGGTAGACTGCGCAGGCACCGGCTCGCGTGGCGGTAGGCCGCAGGTGAGCAAGCCAAGACCTGGTCAGCGCACTGGCACAGCAGTGGGTAGCTTGCTTAGCTGGCGAGCGTAGGCAGCGTGCAGGAGCAGGCAAGGGTACAGCAGTAGGTAGCGTGCTTGGTAGCGCGCTTAGGTAGCGCGTGTGGCGTAGGCAATGGTACAGCACTCAGCCTGAGCGAAGAGCCCCTAAAACCGGGGCTCACACTCACAGAATCTTGAGGTCAGAGAATAACTTCCTTCAGCTAAGCCAGCGGAAAAGAAATGCTCGAGCCATAGCGTCCTGTCAAAAACTAGAGTTGTACCGCGTTTTTAGTGAGGTCCCTAGTTACTTACTAATAGTGACATTTTAGAATCACTCGACTAATTTCAGTTGAGAACCTCACAACGCTACAGTCTTTTGGCTGAAATGATGATGATGATAACATTTCCCACACAAAAAGTGATCTATTGAACATTATAATTAAAAAATAACGAAATTGATCGCAAACTATAGTCTTTTCACGGAACAAAATGTCGGTGAGTGCCGCAACTACAATAGTAATAGTTCGTTACTATGACATTTGTCAAATTTGTAACTCATGGTACAAAATTCTAAGCAAATGAAGCCCAAACTACAGTCGCTGTAGTATAGTTTACTACACGGTGACGTAGGATAGATAACTATGTGACTCATACTGCGCATTTTAGTACCCAACTATCCGCTAGAGGCGCTGTAAAAGTTTTCATACATTTTTTTTACTACAGACGCTAGCTTGTACAGCAGTGGCGAAGGGTGAAAATATTGAAAGGGGAAGCCGAAGAAAAAATGAGAATTTTAATTTTGTTTTCCTTCATCGCATTTTTCAATTTTCGTTTTGATTATCAGCCAACCCGAAAACCCCGAAAATGACACCCATGACGAAAAAAACTGAAATTTACGTCGCGCGTCGGCGCTATTTTTAATTTTGGTGTCTTTATCAGCGACCTCGAAAACCAAGAAAATGTCACCCATGATAAAAGTACCAAAAAATTTCGAAGGATCCAACTTGATCTTTTTTTCATAACTTATGTAATTTAATGATTAAATGCACAAGAACTACATAAAACACTGTATAAAAAAATTAAAATATAATATAAAAAACCTTTTTGAAACAAGCTTTTATGAATATGAACTGAAAAGAAGAAAATAAATCTTTGAAAAAATTAAACCGATGTAGGTTAATTTTCACAAAAGCTTGTCGCGTTTAGTTTTTATAGCATTTACCAATCACGCGACAAGCTTCATTTATTATGTATATTCATAAAAAGTGAACGCGTAAATTTACAAAGTTTCATATCCTTGCTATTAACCGCTGAGGAGTTCCCTCGTCCTGGCGGTAGGATGAGTTCATGATACAAATCGTGATTATCCATCAAATTTGAGCTAGTATGCAACGTAACGTGTCTGTGCTATTAAATGTTGAGGAGTTCCCTCGTGAGCAGACGATCCTGGCTGCAGGATGAGATCATGATAGAATTCATGTTTATCCATCAAATATGAACGTGCATACAAATTTTCTTGTCTGTGCTATTAACCGTTGAGGAGTTCCCTCGTGCGAAGACAATCCTGGCTGCAGGATGAGTTCATGATACAAATCGTGATTATCCATCAATTATGAACTCGTATACAAAATTTCATGTCTGTGCTATTAAACGTTGAGGAGTTCCCTCGTGAGGAGACGATCTTGGCGCTAGGATGAGTTCATGATACAAATTGTGATTATCCACCAAATATGAACCTGTATGCAAAGTTTCGTGTATGTGCTATTAAACGTTGAGGAGTTCCCTCGTGAGGAGACGATCCTGACTGCAAGATTAAGTTATGTTTGTCATAAGAATGTATTGATTTTAGAAACAAAGGTGTGTGGAAAATTTCAGCTCAATCCGACGTCGGGGAGTGGTTATAATTTAACTTTCTATACATACAAACACTGTCGTAACTCGATAAACTTCGGCTTACCTAGTCCCTACAAAACGCTGCTGATAGTCGCGAAGTCATGTGTCCGCGTCCATACGAATTTAGTTCTGAATTCTGACACCCGAGCTCCGGCTTACTTTTGGCGCCACATGTAGCTTTCTTTGTTGACATGAAAAATGTTGGTATTCTTTTTTTTCAATCCGATGTATTTAATGCCTATACTGTAATGTGATAACCACAGATGTGTACATAATTTACTAATTGACTACAGTAGACACTAGACACTACGTACATTGCCTTGTTCTCAAAGGTAAGCCGGCAGGAATCGGCTTCTTAGGTGCCTTCGGGCCTGTTGTACAGATTGTTAAAACTCATGGTAGACGTACAGGACTATTTGTTACCAAGTAGTAACATTACGATTTTCTTCGTCTTGTCCCGTCTATGGCTCGTAAATATTTCAATGCCTTTGGACATATTATACATAAAAGAATAAATCCAATACTTGACCACTAGCTCTTGAAAATACAACAACAGCCCATAACATGCCATATTTTCTGTTTCAATATTAAACGAATGACATTTAATGTTTTCAGAGTGACAAGCCGAAATTATCTTTGATTGGATACAAACAAAAAGGTTTAAAACAAACCGTACAAAGTGGTATAACGTAACTCTTTCGATATTTATTCCACTAATACAATAAGTCACTGACCTTTTGTTTTGGCAAGTCAACATGGAAAACACAAATTTTGGGAGAGGCACGCCTATCCATCATCAGACCAATCAATTTAAACAGACAGCAGCGTATAATGATACTTACTTGTGATTGTTTGTACAGCTAAAGTAAACTAAAGATATATCAGTGTCCTACCATTATTTTAGGAACCAATCATGAGTATTAGTGCACACACAGATTTGCTACGGATATTTGTGTACACTACTATGTATCAGTTATTAACTCAAACCATGGCCAGCAGAGCAAACAATAAACAATGAACCCAGTACTCACATCATGAAATGATGCATGAAGGTCGTACACGACAATAGTTTAGGATATCGCATTTCACGCGTACAATGTTATTCATTATGGTCAAACCTGCGTATGGAGCTGCTAGTTTCGATGAAATTATGACGAAAAACCGGGGACGAGCGAAAACAGAGCACATTAAAGAGAAAAACACGTTATTTTCTTTACCAGAAACGAAATGGTACTATACAAGGTGTAACATAATAAACGCAAGACCTCCCGTGTCATTCGGACCATGAAAGTGAGCCACTTTTGTTCTACGAAATCTTGAAATTCACAAAAAAAAATTGGACTTTCCATAGAAACTGACGCGACCAGCTGATCAACATGTATGGTAAAACTAAAAAGAAAGGTATGCATTTCCAAAAGTCATACAACAAAAGTTGTTCAGTTTCATGGTTCGAGAGACTTTTCGATTTTCTAAACTACGCAACGAATGTTGATGTGGTTTTCATCAATAGACAGAATGATTCAAGGGGAAGGTTTGTATGTATTTGTCCCTGAAAAACATATCAAAATTTCCACGCGAACGAAGTCGCGGGCAGCAGTTAGTATTTAATATGCGACAGTTACTCTATCTGTTTGTTTACACGTCTTAGTGGCTCAGCAGATTTGGCAGACAGGTGCCCAAGACCTGGGTTGGGGCAAAGCATATTATTATCTCGATAATACTTTCCCCTAGCATAATTTCTGAAAGCCGAATTGGTGAAGCCGCGGGAAAATAACAGTCATGAATTTAGAACAAACAAATCGTTTGATACCAGCAGATGCGGAAATAGTTTATTAAATACCTGTAGAATATTTGTAGTTACATACATCTGATTGTGCGAGACGAAACCGCGAAACGAGGCAACCATGTCGGAGTCAGGGCAGATATAAATACTATGAAGTACCCGGTATAACCCGGTGATTGGTTCATACCAGCACAAGGGCTTAAAATACCACCACGTAAACATATTTAAATACACCGGTAACAGTGAAGTATCTTGATGAATTTGAATTAAAACATTATTTTGAGAATAGGAAGTGGATTGGGTAATTTGCAAGAGATAGCTTTGACCACTGGAGAAGTTTTTCTGTGAAAGCGTTTGAACAACAATATCAAGGAAGAATTGGGATATGAGATATATATTTTCTAATACATAGCTGGGGCGGCCATGTCTGCCGGAAAGCTGTTCATGCCCGCTTATCACAAAACTGGAGCCCAGAGACAGATAGACAGGGTTGTGGCAGACCGAGAAGATGGCGGGACGCCTTAGATTGCGGTGCAACATCGAGAAAAGTGGAAGAAAAGAGGGAACCCTTAGCCCAGGAGTAGGACAGTTCAGGTAACAGAAAAATACATAACATTTAGCTATAACATAACATTTGACTCCCTAACACCGTCAGATAGCGTTGCAACAGACCACTTAGAAAATAGTGGGACCAAACCAATGACCAGTGGTCCAGATTAGCGCTGCATCGAAAGAGCTAGAAGTCACTTAGAAAGGCCTTCACCTGCAGTACAACGAAGTAGGCTAAAAAGCAACAGCTTCAGTTGACAAACTCCCATACCGAGGTTAAACTTCGATAAGACATTTTATCACACAAACAAAAATAAATCCAGTAGATAAAACACCACCTGAAAATTACCCAGGGTATCCCCCAAAATCCTCCAAGGATAACAAACACCTGCTCTTCAAGCACACTTTATCTTTACGAGGCAAAGCTTTTAAACAACAATATTCATAAATTCTAGTGTCGGGAACATTTTACCCACCTGTTAGGGCGATCCCCTGACACTGTATGTAGGTTAAATTTGCTTTACGCCCTAAATAAGAACAATGGCTGTCTAGGGGTACCTTTAGTGACCCCGATGGGTTATGTCTGGTGGTAGCTTTAGCGACCTCGATTGGTGCTGTGATGGTGTTTGGGTTAACGATGGGTAATTAGCAGGCTAGTGTCTATTTATCTGTTGTTTTAGGTTATTTAGGTTAGAAGAACGCGCCCTTTTATGTTAACGTTATAAGACAGTTTAACAGAGAGTAAATATCTATACAGGGTGTAACGGAAAGGGTATATACATACTTGAGGGTGTGCTACAGACCATCAAACTGGACATGTTTCTCCGTCGGAGAAATCGTAATAGCGCTAAAATATCAGCTACTCCATACATTTGGGTCGAATAGGTATTGAAATTTTGTATGGGCAGGAGCTAATTTTTTCGCTATTACGATGTTTGTCCGAGGGAGAAACATGTTCAGTTTGATGGTATGTAGCACACCCATCGGTATGTATACGAAATCGGACATCGTGACACAAACTTTATCTTTCAGTGAGTACATGATTCTATCATCATCTGCGTAGCTTTTTCCTATGTTAGAGTCGACTTCCAGTCTAACCGGATGTAGCTGAATACCAGTATTTTACAAGAAGCGACTGCTTATCTAACCGCCACAATCTAGTTAGTACCGAGTAATACCATATCCCTTGGTAAAACTGGTTGCCAAAATTTCGGTACACTACCTGTAACGACTGTCAAAGATCTGCAAATGACAGCGGGACCAACGGCTTAACGCGTTTTCCGAGGCACGGAGGAAGCTCGGTAAGTAATGGCTCACCCATCCACGGAACGAGGCAAGATCGGCTTATCCTGAAGATCGACCGGAGCGCCTGTTTTTACTTAGCCACGAGCTCCTCTTAGTATATTTCATTTTATTAAAAGAAAAAACACTTTTCCGTACATTTTGACCGTGTAGGTTTTGCAGTTTTTATGAAGCAGCTGATCATTTTTCCGACTAAATAGCAATGGACTAGAGATGGGTCTAAAATTAATAAGCTGCTAAATTAACACTGCTAAATTTTTTTAGTGTCAACACCTGTTAAATAAGTTCTGAGATAGCTGTTAAATTTAGCAGTCACAACAAAATAATATCTGGTATCAGCCTTGAGCCTTCGTCTATGATTGGCTGTTTGTTTTGATGATATGGCGTCCGAAACGAGGGCACGCCGAGGATTTGCTCCCCGTGGATATATTTGTCTAGCTTTATCCCACTACTGCAGGCCGCAGGCAGACGCGACGGCAACAAAACAACAAAGAAAAGGACACACGACACACGGTCGTGTTCCTGTTCCGTTTCCGTCTCTATTGAATTGTTTTCAACATAGCGATTGTAAAATGCGTTATTTAATTAAATGATAATTATAGTTGCAGTTGCACAGATTTTTATTTAGCGTCTTTTTTAACATAAGCTTTTTCCACTTGACAGTTATCGAACACAACCGAATTCAAATATCAGACGCATCGACTTTTATATCTACAGTAGCCTAAATATAACCATGAATCACTCAATAAACTGTATAATATTAATTAAAAGCTAGTTAGCAGAAAAAGTTGACAGTCCTAAGCCTGTGAAAAGTATGAAGGAAATGAGAATTAATTAGGTGATAAAAATCTGTCTGTGACTAAATTTAACAGTTGCTAAAAATAAGCCTGTGAAAAGTATGAAGGAAAAATAATTAATGACGTATAAACTCACTCTTTATAGTCTGTGACCAAAATTTAACAGTTGCTGAAAATAACTGCTAATTTTAACTGTTAATTATTTTTAGCATTAGCATTTAGCAGTGTTATTTTTTTTTAACGTTTAAGCCCATCTCTACAATGGACTTTATGTGTATCTCCATAATAATATAACTTTTCGGAACTGTTAGTTTCAGAATGTTGCTCTGATTGCGTTTTCAAATAAGGTAAAATAACCTGTGTATCTCATGCATATTGTTCTTATCAAAGTAAACTCCAGTATTTGTTTCATGACAAATACTACGTATTTTATTGTTATAATAATGTCTTGCAACAAGTACATATAGGTACTTTACAAACCATTCCAACATTCTGTCTGACGCCAGTAATTGTTTAAAACCCCAGTAATTTGTAAAGACTTTATCTTTACTTCTATTTGTTAAATGCCAGTACATATTATTTATTTAATGAAGAACAGAACTAATGAGATATGTAAATGACAACATTTACTTTATGGTGTTCAGATAACTATTACGATAACACGACTGACATTAGTACAACGAGCATTTTGATGGAGACCTTATTTCAAGGGTATATAAGATTGGTTATTCAGTACACTTGATAGGTTTCCCATTACTTGATTTGAAAGTTAAACGCCTAAACCTCATCAACATTAAAATAAAACAAATTTAAAAGTAAGAAATTAATCGCTTCACAATTATTCATTCTTTACGAGTTTCACAAAGCAATTTATTCGAAACAAAACTGATAGCAAGCTCAATTGAGTTAATTTTACTAACGCATTTCATCGCGTGTATATTTTAAGTAATGAGTGAAATGCCATTTGAGTATTTGAAAATTCGTGCAATATGCGGGATGGCTTTGAGGAGCTCGTGGCCTAATAATAACAGCCGCACGGGTCGATCTTTAAGGTTAAGCCGTGCTTGCCGAGGTTGGTCCGTGGATGGATGACCAGAATTACATACCGAGTTTCCTCCGTGCCCCAAAAGCACTTTAAGCCGTTGTGTCGGGTGTTATTTGTAGATCTTTGACAGTCGTTCAGAGTACTCAGAAGACAAAAGTTTAACATACAGTCTCACCAAGAGGTATCGTATTACCCAGTTACTGGGTTATGGAGGTCAGATAGGCAGTCGCTTTATGTAAAATACTTTATGTAAAATATTCAAAATACTTTATGTAAAATATTCAGCTGCATCCGGTTAGTCTGGAAGCCGACCTCAAGATAGTTGGAAAAAGGCTAGGCAGTTGATGAAGATGGCTAGAATTCCCGCAACACAGTCCCGCAATCCAGCTGAAGGGTAGCCGGCACACCCCGTTTGTAGCGAGCAGGTCGCCAGTGACGTCAGCTGGGCACTCCCCGATAGAAACAACATGCTATACATAAATATACAGTCCCTTGACAAGTCGTAACCGTAATGATAGCTATTTTCAGACACGATTCCGGCAATAGTGTTGAATATTTTTTAGAGAGGAAATAAAATTTTCGCGTGATAATGTCACTAGTGTGAACAAAACGGAAAATGTTATTCAGATTAGAAATTTTAGTAAAATGTACATTCCGCTTTTTAACGTTTGTTCAGTTACTGGGTTATAAATGTAGATTATGAAAAACCGGCTGATCACAAGAGACTGTTTGCTAAGTAAAAAAACACAACAACATAAGTACTGCGATT
The DNA here is from genome assembly GCA_949152445.1 of Cerastis rubricosa. Classification (NCBI taxonomy): domain Eukaryota; kingdom Metazoa; phylum Arthropoda; class Insecta; order Lepidoptera; family Noctuidae; genus Cerastis; species Cerastis rubricosa. The sequence continues at coordinate 7,161,846 of OX424535.1, read as the reverse complement.
CGCTTCCATAGCGGCGATCATGTCACCATTATTCAGCAGAAGGGCCTAAATCAGCAATAAAAAACCGGCCAAGTGCGAGTCGGACTCGCGCACGAACGGTTCCGTACCATTATTTTTAAAAAACGAGCAAAAAAATATTTTTTTTGTATGTTGTCTTATTTATATAAAAATATAATAAAATAAATATTTAAGGGGGGCTCTCCCTTAAATATTTATTATATTTTTAGTATTTGTTGTTATGACAGCCTGGTGACAGACGGACGGACGGACGGACGGACGGACGGACGGACGGACGGACGGACGGACGGACGGACAGACGGACGGACGGAGGGACGGACAGCGAAGTCTCAGTAATAGGGTCCCGTTTGACCCTTTGGGTACGGAACCCTAAAAACGAACTGTTACTATAATATTAAATTCAGGTTAAAGATAATAAACAAAGGTTCGCTCCGTAAAACCCCTACATCATTCTTTACACAATAACAATTACTTTCGATGTGACTTCTCATATTTCACGGTGGTATCTAATTTAAATGCCTAGCAGCACTTTTTCATAGCAGTGCCAATCCGTGATTCAGACCATTTATTTTACAAGCATAACGTTTATTTTACGATAGACTCGTCACGCGAGGCCCGCATTAAAATTTCGCATATTTCTATATGACCCATGAGGATTCCTTGCATTTCTCTTGGAACGATTTCATAAATCTGGAAGTCCATTAAAGTGTCCTTAAAATACTGCATCAGTGATTTCATTAACCGACCCCTCAAAGGAGAATTCTTAGTGGAGTTCACTAGTAACCGTACTGCACACCATAATATTAGAATATTAAATAAATATTAGATTATTTTGTGTATTTTATGTATGGGCCCTAGTTGCCTGATAATAAAATGATTGATTGATTGATTGATAATCATATGGTTACTTCTTCCCTTGCGCAAACATAGTCAATTCTATGGTTCAAATTCTATGGTTTTTTTACATAGTATACGAGCAATGCAAATTAAGCAAAGCTTAATAGCTCTTGCTTTTTAACCCTCGTTTGTCATCTGACAATAACATGTAGTAAGAACCTATTGACATCTTTTGTGCCATTTTTTATAAACAAAATCTTAATGAGTAATACTGAAATAAGTGTACTTCATGACCTTCATCCTCTAAACTGTAAATAACAAAACATTTACCTATTCTGAACCAAGAATCCCCAATCGAATCAACTGAAAAAGAGTTCAAAACATCGAGGTCTTATCACTCCGAGTCACATCCAGGCATACGGATTATATTACTAGCACATACACCTCAAGGTTACACGATTACATCAACTTTACTGTGAGACCAGTACATCTGTACCCACAATAGTGCTTTGTTCTGGGATACAGTGAGGGAATTAGCACATCAAAGAAATCCTGACTTACAATGTGTTTGGTCGTTAGCAGAACACTAAACACTTATTGGTTGGAGTTATCATAACAGGTGGTAACTGACGTTGGTTGTTTTGCTTTGGCTTGTGTTGTGGAAAAACTGGAAATAGTGCAGATAATTTGCATTCTTATCTGATTGTAATATGCATTCAATTCGGAAAACATACACTTGGAGTTGATGAAACTGAAATCTGTAATCTACGTGGGATTCTGGGGAAATTTAAAACACTAGTTGACACCAGAATTAATTCCTCAAAACGGAGTGAAAGTCGTCGTTGGAATTTCAACTACACTACCACTACTACTGCACTACTACTATTAGTGAAAACGTACATATGAATTTACCACGTCAGTCCTTTTAAAAAAGTAGATCTATAATTTATTGATTGGCCATGACTTCTAATAAAAAAAGTCTAGTAACAAATCTACAAAGTGAATAAAAATGTGTGAGCTACCATCTGCTTGTATGTCACTATATTTTTTTTACCGACGTCTGTCAGTCTTTCATTATACCTGTCGTTTAAAAATGGCAGAGCAATAAAATAAATATATAGTTTGCCCTGTTATAGTGTAGTATTTTCAGCGCTCGTTAACAATCAGTAATTTTACTAAACTTAAACTTCTTGTAAATCTTAAAATTATTCACTCACTCTCAGACCGAGAAAGCACAGCCTATACGGTCTTGGAACTGGGTAACTGGATCGAGAAGGTTGAAATTTAATTTATATAAAGTACTAATAGTACAGTGCAAGTACATATAAAGAATATGAACACTAAGGAAGGAGTCTAGAAAAATCATGCCCTAAATTCGTAAAGCCGAAGGGAAAGTCCATCAGGCACACGGTTTGAATAAATTGTAATAATTACACTTGATATTTCGATATCTGGTAATCTACAATTAGGTAGTCCGTGGGTATTCTAATTACAGCGATAGAACGAGGTGTCTCGTAGATTAACATAGTAATTAGTAGCACCCCTAGAAATTATAGGAATTCAACAGTAACGTTGTACAACTCTAAATGCTTTTACTAGTACAAAGTCAACACTCTTCATCCATCATACTCCTACAAATTAGCAAAATGCTGCGCTACTACTCTCGTCTATTTCTACACTACAGTCCAGCGTTAGTAGCAAAAGTAAGAAAATCCCACTTCAAAAAAAAATCTTATTATCTTGCCTCTCCTTTTCGACTCAGGGTCACACAGTACATTCCATCCTCTCCTGGCCATCCTAACACTCAGTCGTTTTTCTTTCATACCATTCCTGACACAATGCATCCATCTTTTGTTGGCCTTCCTCTCCGAAATAAACATCATCAATGTTCTGCCCTTTTCCTAATTTATTCGGGGTCGGTGCAGCATGTCTTCTTCTTCAATACTCGTTTATTACTAGTCATCTGATCAGTCACTTCCTTTCTTGCCATATCATCCTTCACACAGTCTATCCATCATTTCTCTGGTCTTCCTCTACTCTGATACTCACCCACATTTATACTCAAAGCTTTCTTCACGAATTTTTCTCATTCCTCCTCATGATATACCACAACAACTTTTTAGTCTTAAGTCGGCACTTTCAGACTTCCTCTGCATATGTACTCATTTCATATTTTATCCATTCGCGTAACATCACACTAAAGGGGATCCCTTAGCATTATCGTAAAAATAAAATATGCTCCTCAATACAATAAAAACAGCTTACCATCTGGACAAAACATCCAACTAACTCAATGACATCATAACAAACCCTAAGTTACGACATCAGACTCGCTTGTTACGGGACACGGGAGTATGACGTCAGAACCGTAAACGTCATGATGAGGGGAAACGAATGTGCCTTTTTATCGGCGACGCGGTATTTGAGAGACCTTACCAATGATGATGTCATGGAATTGAGTGGAAGGTCAGTAGATAGTCTTGAATTGATCTGCATTGTATTGTTACAATTTGGGACGTATTACATGAGGAGCTCGTGGCTAAATAATAACAGCCGCCCAGGTCGATCTTTAAGGTTAAGCCGTGCTTGCCGAGGTTGGTCCGTGGATGGGTGACCATAATTACATATCGAGTTTCCTCCGTGCCTCGGAAAGCACGTTAAGCCGTTGGTCCCGGCTGTCATTTATAGATCTTTGGCAGTCGTTACGAGTAGTCAGAAGCTAAAAGTCTGACATCCAGTCTTACCAAGGGGTATCGTATTACCCAGTTACTGGGTTGTTGAGGTCAGATAGGCAGTCGCTTCATGTAAAATACTGGTACTCAGCTGCATCCGGTTAGACTGGAAGTCACCCCAAGATAGTTTGGGAAAAAAAAGGCTAGGCAGATGATGCATGGTTCATCTACATTTACCAATTTTAATAATAAGTAATTATAGATGAATTTTATACCAGCTTTTCTAGTGTTTCATGATTTCATCCGCGTAGACGTCAAAAATGATTCCTCTATCGTGGTAAAGAGTATTCTGTGATTTCAGTGTGTGAGCCCAGGTCTATAGCTATGTGTTAAAGATCATCGAAATCCGTTGATGTATTAAGGCGTGAAAGGTAACAGACAGACGGACAGACTGAGTTACTTTCGCATATATTCGTGTAAGATAAATAAATAAATAAATAAATAAATAAATAAATAAATATTAATGTTTAGTAGGTTTGAATAAAAGTTAGTGTTTGAATTAGTAATAACATAACATACCATTCCCGATGGGTTAGATAGAGGTGTACCTAATCGTACACCCCCATTTTGCCAGTTATGTTTAAGCCCCATGTAATAGGGGGCGAACCTATTGCCATCAACCGGGCACAAATCATCACTAGAACGACAAGGTAGTCAATTAGTAATAAACCCATAAATAATAACTAAACCACATGGCTCCAACCACGATAAGAAAACAATGCGAATATGAGGATCGTTGGGTTCAGTTGATTCATCACAAAGATGTCAGCAATAAATACTTAATACGTAATAAACATGTTAAAAAGAATCAATTTCGTAATTTTCCTGATAACATGAACACAATACATAAACTATTTAGGAAGGAAACAATAACGAGTTAATGACAGCATGAATACGGAAGAACGATAAATAACGTACCAACAGCGATAATTGGCACTCACAATCTACACGAGCTGTTATTATAACTTTCCTTTGATTTGATTGTTGACGGACAACATAACAGACCAACCTTGTTAACCACAAACTGAGTAAACCCAAAACTATCGTTAGGCCAACCCGCCTGCCAAGCGTGGCGATTATGGCAAAACCCCCCTTGGGGGAGGCCTATGTGCAGCAGTGGACGTCTTTCGGCTGAAATGATGATGATGATGATCGTTAGGCCCGTTTATACCACAAATTAACATGTAGCGCTAACGAATTTAAGGCATCGTCCTGTTTCTATCAATAGTTTCAAGATGAACGAGACGGGCTGATTTTTTTTAAAATGTTAGTACAGTATTACCTATAAATACTGAATTAAGTTAAATAATTTACTCGGTCTTCTCACAGAACCACAAACATTTTAACATTATCGTCTTCCATCCATCAGCAAATAAATCTAATCCAGGGTTGGTCTTCACGAGCGCGTTTCGTAATTTGTGGTGTAAACGGGCCTTCGAGCTCGAAGCTGTACATGTTTCATGACCCCTCTGTTCCTAGGAAAAAGGATGACGTAGAAGGCATAAACAAAATAGTACTGGTACCTACAAGAAATTTCCATGAAATCGAAGCCTTTCAAGAGCGTATTGAACGTCAATTAATTATACTTCAGCACACAAATGAAAGTGGTCTCATCAATTATACTCGACTATGGCGGACTTTGATTGGATGTTTGTTTTTTACAATACTAGAACGTAATGACTATGACGTAAGCCAAAAAAGCAGGGTAATCAATGGGTTATCAACCGAAAATTAACGTTACAAAAAAATTGGAAAGAAATAATCGGACCCTTTCAAAAACTTGACTGTGCGATAATAACACTTAAAAAACCATCATGTTAATAGTTCCAGACACTTAGTTAATAGAGTAAAATATAGTCTTGTAATTTAATGACAACAATTGAGTAAATTAGAGCTCAAACTTTTTAACTCATTTGACCTACAAACTTGAACTTGACTAGGGTGTGTTACACTCGTAGCATGACCACTGTAGAAACGAGTTTTGTCTACGGAAGAATCGATTATAATGACCGATAGACAATGACAATGTGTCAGTTTGTTGATTCTTCCGCTGCCATAGCCCGTTTCTACGGCGGTAATACTACGCGTGAAGGTCTTATGTTTAAAATGTTACTAAAGATGAAATATTAGTGAATATTGTAATAGTAGTGGATGGATTTGTTTGCCTGTATACCTAACTGTTTTGTTGACTGTACATCGCTCTCTAGTAACAAAATTGTTTAAAAATGTAACTTGACTACAACTACATTGTATGATTGGTTAAATATTATATTTTTTATCGAAATAACATTTACGCAAAGGGGAAAAGCAGCAGCGGTGACCCAGTGGTGGCAGCCCCGACTTACGAGCAGTAAGCCGTGGGTTCGAACCCAGGCAGGCGCATTACTTTATGTAATTTATTTCATCACCGCTGCCCTCAAAAACATCGTGAGGAAACCGGCATGTCCTAGAACTAAAAAATCGAAGACATGTGACATCTACCACCAGCACTGGGCCCGCGTGGTGGATTACAGCCCACTCCCTCTCATAGGGAGCATATAAATTGTCCCACGTTACTTGGGGTCCTTTCTTCTATGCTCCTCTGTCAACCGTCACTATACGTGTTGAACATACGCCATTAAAATAATTGCTTCACAAGATCGGATATTGATTAGCTGCACTGAACAGAATAGATCCACATTTACGTATTCAAAGTCCTAATAGAAACGATTACTGAAACCTTCAGAGCTTCAATGTGTATAATTAGGTTATTATGAACATAGTCTGGGATTGACATTCAAAGTCGCGTGGGACTGGCCGTGGCCTTAAACAAATACCACCACCATTCTACAAACATAAACACAAAAAATCAACTAAAAATAAACAAATCTATCGACGTTGACTTAAATGTCATGTCAGTTAATGTTTTGACAGGTAACGCGTTAGATATAAATAAAGTATACCACGAAATAGGGTTAGAAAATCGATAGGCATTGTGTTCGTTAACCTTCGACTAATCGGTTTATACATCAATCGGAACCGATTTTAGTAAATATACGTGGGTGAAATAACGATGGAAATAAAAAGATCTAAACAGTAGCAAGGTCATGGTTGGCGATAGGATAAACTTCGTTTTGTTGCAGTCATACATGATTTTTTTCGCTGAAGTGTATTATCAACATAACATCACGCCTGTCATCGTCCAAGGGATAGGCAGAAGTGTACCTATAAGCACATAAAATCTGTCTTAAGTGGAAAGAAATCATGATCAAGGAGCGTATTTTTTGCGCCCTGAAAAACTTGATCCTCGAATATCCGATACTGTTTGATCTGATTATATAGTTACATACAGCATAGATAAAATGTACCTACAGATAAGATATATCATGTACGACGAATAAAACGCATATTTAAGTATCTCCAAAAATAGTTTTATCATTTAATATTAGTTACATGTTACATCTCACAGTATGACGTGTCCCTATCTAAAAGAAGTCTTTCATTTGAAATGTTTATCAAAAATCAATCTTGTCAACCAGTAACTGAGTCACCTTTTCCATGTACTTTTCAATAAGTAACTTTTTATAGGACATCACACATCATCATATTTATTTTTAAAAGCACGTTGCTATTGTTTGTACCCCTATATGAGTCACTAATTGTAGTAGCCAACTTTTAATATTCTATAATGCGATTAGAATGCAGGCGGTTCATTGTCTTATAATCACATAAAACGTATACTGAAAACTCTTGGAAACACCTCACACATATGTTTAAACGTAAATAGTACAGAAAATATAGTTATTAGTATACAGCGCAAGTGTTAGAAGTACGTTATTATAAATTAGTGCAAGGAGAGCGAGTTTTCAAACGAGATATGGCCAGATGGTGGCATGACACTGGCAGACGAGACTGGTTACTGGTGGAGACTGGCTGGGTGATGGTTTAGGACAATGCACACGTTTTAGGACGGATTGCAACTCAGAAGTAGTCCAAAATTTGGAAAATACAAGGAGAAGCACTACACCTGAAATGAATTTCAGTTATGACAGATCAAAGAGATAAAATTTTGTTTGTATTTTCGTCTATCTGCTTGCCGCGACTTCGTTCGCGTGGAAATTTTGATAAGTTTTTTTGGGATAAATTATACATATAAACCTTCCTCTTAAATATTTCTGTCTATTGACGTAAACTGCGTCAAAATCAAAAGATAATCGTTGTTCAAAAGATCTAAAGCTTAGACGGCGGGAAGCGACTTTGTTTTATACATGTAGAAATAAAGCGTTTACTCGACTAGAATGAGACAGTATTGTCGTCGAATAGTATTGTTTTAGAATGAATTCTCAAGCTAGTTACTAAAAGATATAAGGTACGTATTGCAATGCAAACTACGACCGCTACACAAGCATGACTGCATGAGTGCATTCCACATGTTTTATTTATTTATGTGAGCTCCTTTCTCGCCTGGAAAGGAAGAGGAAGACCAAGGAAATAATGGATGGATTGTGTGAGGAATGTACAAGGAAAAGGAGGAAATGATAACGTGACGGTTGACTGAGGAAATTGGAAGAAAAGAAGGCTGTGCAGACCCCAACTACCATGGAACAAGGGCAGGAAGATGAATGACTAGTTCTAGATAGTCTCTCTAGGTAGTTCTCAAGATTTAAAGTCTACCTCTTTCATCATCATCAGCCTATAATTTTCCCACTGCTGGGACACAGGCCTCCTCTCCATGAGAGGGAGTGGGCAGTAATCCACCACGCGGGCCCCGTGCGGGTTGGTAGATGTCACATGTTTTCGAATTTTTGTTCTAGTTCATGCCGGTTTCCTCACGATGTTTTCCTTCACCGTTTTGAGACCTTACCTACTGTTCGTAAGTCGGGGCTGCCACCACTGGGCCACCGCTGCTCTACCTCTTTAAAAAATGTTAATTATGAATTCTTTCTCGTTTAAAGCTATACGGCCACTATTAGCCTTAGAAAAAAAACCCAACGAAAAGTATTTTATTAAACTACGCTTAATTTGCCGACCTTTACCAAGAATGGTATTTGAAGTATTCAGAGCCTTATATACTCGTACATATTTAATTATAAGCTATTATAGAGCCACCATATTTCTTTACAATTTACGATCGCATGCAGTGATTGAGGTTAAACGTCTGTATCAAATAGAGTGCGTATGGTTTTAAATCAAAGAAGCCATTTTTTGATTGATTGGAAGTAGTATGACCATTTTTTACGAGCAAGCAATCAAAAGAAATCTGAAAACTAGCTTTCAACTTTGCCCTTAATAAGATATCCCATTAAGAGGGAACAGGGCCTACGAGGAATTAACAAAATAGGTATGTATTTGATTAAACTGTTGCCGATGCCGTCGCGCTGCAATTGCTTGTCCCCGGAGATTGCGATAAGCATCTGCAGCTCATACCGATTATATCACAAGACGACATCAACGTTTCGTATTCGCCTTTTATTCTCCTAGAAATCTGGGCCCATTCAATTTTTTTTAATGTTTTTTTTTTAAGAAAGAGGTCTAGTTTCCAATCTATTGTTTTTATGTGAAAAGAATTTCAAATTTGTCTCGTATTCCTCTAATCACGCGGTAAAAATTGAGGCTTTTCATTTATTTTATGTTGGGTCATTTTTTCTTTACTTTAAGTTGCTGAAAAAAGGAAATGCCAGGGAGGTGTCAGCCGACCTTGATATTATGAACAAAATGATTGCTCTAGATGCATTATTCAGGAAGAAAAAAGGGGAATACATTTATATAATAGAGAATTGCAGACCCCGTTCCCCCTTAAGGTTAAAATTGAAGACGTCGAATTAGGTTTACAAAATTTAACGCAATCACACCGTTTTACGTTTAGAAAAGGCGCCAGTTAAGGTTGCTCAGAATGACTGGAATCTTTTTCTCTCGTTTCGACTTTTAACTACTTTAGCTTTAGTGGTAAAATTTTGGACCGTAAGCAAGATTCTGGCGGGGCAATTTGCACAGTGTCTCAGCCATACATCCCTTCAGGGCGTAACAGAATAAGCGCAATGCGTCTTAGGTGGTGATTTAAACAATCAAACAGGACCATTTTCCCTATGGAGCACAAGTCGAAAAATTTGGACTTCCCATACAAATTACGCATCGCCTGCTGGAATTAGTCTATACAGAGTGTAACGGAAAGGGTATATACATACTGAAGGGTGTGCTACAGACCATCAATCAGAACATGTTTCTCCATCGGACAAACATCGTAATAGCGTAAACAATATTTGTTGCCCCATACTAATTTCAATACTCATTCGACCCAAATGTATGGGGTAACTGATATTTTTTCGCTATTAAAATGTTTGTCCGATGGAGAAACATGTTCAGTTTGATGGTCTGTAGCACACCCTTCAGTATGTATATACCCTTTCCGTTACACCCTGTATAATCCAAAAATTATCGACACATCTTTTTTTTTTTAATTATCCAGTTTGATAGTTAACCATCACCACACGGAGGTGCTGAATTTCATGCACATACCAATACTAGCTTAAACAATAACACGTATTTTTTGGAAATACCTCTTTATTATTGTTTCTTTCAGCAATAATGACCTACTAAATCTAACAAGCACACGCAAATCATATAAATCAAATACCTTGCCTTGTATGACTCAGACCTAAGGTAAGAAAGTCTAGCTACAGAGTACCTTTAACAAAACAATAATAACATAAACGCCACCCGATCAATGACAAGTGGGCAGGTTATTGAACCCCACCCCAGTACATGCAACTAATGACCTTTGTAGTTTGTAGTATTCAACGTAAATATCAAATATTGATTGACAAAAGTGCCAAGATAAATTATATGTTGTATGCAACAATCTAATACTTACTAATACTAATAATAAAGCTGAAGAGTTTGTTTGTTTGTTTGCTTGAACGCGCTAATCTCAGGAACTACTAGTCTGATTTAAAAAAAAATTCAGTGTTAGATAGCCCATTTATCGAGGAAGGCTATAGGTTATATATCATCTACGACCAATAGGAGCGGAGCAGCAATGAAAAATGTTGCGAAAACGGGGAAAATGTGACGCAAACGAAGTTGCGCGGGACAGCTAGTAAGTAAATAAAGGTTTCTTTATTATTATTTTATTTACGTTATTTCATGAATATAAAAATAATAACTGTTACATACCATGTATTATTTATGGCTCTACAATGTGAAAAAATTGGCAAAACTATTCTCATATTTTTTTCTTTGAAATAATCAAAGTATTGTACTAAATGCTAGATTAATTAGCCAAACTCCCTTCTTTTGCAGACAGTTTATTTGGTTTTGATACCAAGCGTACCTGGCAAACTGAGTTACGAAACGAAAAGAGCCAGACTTTAAAATCTTCATGGTTTTTGGTGCCATCACCAAAACGATTAAAAAACATTACTGTCGTAGAATGCAATAAAAATTAAGCATTATTCAAGTAACAATTTAAGCAGAAAACATTCATGTGCATTCCAGTCGAACGGTTCAATAAATGGAATAGAAATATGCAGTACAATCCTAGGTACATCGTTGATACCTCTTGCATAGAATACGGATGAGCGACGTGTCAGTGCATTTGGCACATTGTCAACGTTCAATAGTCCTATATAACCAGTTACTGGAGCCATGTGGCTTGTTGACCTAGGCCCCGTGCCAGGTGGCTAAGCTCTAGGGCTGACACTCTCAAGTTTTTCTAAAACATTGGGCAAGACTCACCTAGAAGGAGACTTTTATAGAGAAATGTAGAATGTCTCTGCACATTGTATACCTACTTAATGAAGTGAAACTTCTTATGCGACTTCCACCAAGGTTGCGTTCAACGTTTAACGCTACCATGGAGGGGGTATGAAAGCACTTATTTCCACATTACGAAGTTTCACTTCTTCCGCGCGGAGGGACTCCACGCACTATTTTTTTTAGAACTCGATACGGTCTCAATGTATGGTCGTGTCCTGAATTTTAATCGCAGATACAGTTACTCAAAGCCAATCATCAAACATAGTCAGTAAACATCATACACTGACGCAACAAAGGAAAAACGATAAAAAATACGAACTAAAAGATGCGTCACGCATCATGAAAAACAATATTACATTTTCCTCTTTCTTTTACGCCTCAAATATATATTGAACACCTATTTAATTTATAGAATGACTCACTTTTCAATTTGACCTAATAATTCACATAAAGTCGAATGTAAGTTGTACAGTCAGAGTTGTCAGTTGTTGTGTGTGTTGTTGTTGTGTGTTTGTTGTTGTGCAAATCAAAACGCCAAAGCAAAAGCCTAGCAAATCTAGAAGTAATACGCGCTAGGCTAGCTTAAGATATTATATAAGCACACACATGAGCTCTCGTGATTGGCAGGCGGATTAGACTGGTTGCAGTCGTAATAATCTGGCACATGCCATGCGAGCACTAATCTGTGGACATTCCAGACTGGCTAGGTTAATTCAATGACGGATGATACACAACTACACATTATTATTATGAGTGTAAGTACCTATTTAAAAATATGTCATGAAACTAGGGTTGCCTTCTCTAAAATTTGGCCACCAGGACAAGACGCGTGAAAACCCAAATCTTAGAGCCCAGAACCCGGACATGTCAACAGGTTTTTTTAAACATAGTCAGTGTAATAAAAAACTGTTGATTACGGCGTTCGGGTACAGTGCGTGTATCGCGGGCGGCTTTAAATTTTTAAACCCGGACTACAAATGAAGCCCGGCCTGGACGCTCCCCGGATGCCCTCTAAACTAGGACAAATCCGGGGAAACCCGGACGGATGGCAACCCTACGTGAAACTAATAGATGTCCTGTTGGAGGTGGATCAAAGTAAGAGTACTATCAAGAATTTGGAGAAGGCCTTTGCCGAGAAGTAGGATAAATCGGAAAAGAAATTGACCATAACTAACCCTCAAAAAAAGTATAGGCTTTCATTTGAAATCTGAAGACCGGACGATAATCTATGCAACGAAGCAAAGGCACAATACCGACCCACTTTTCAGCACATACAGATGTCTATATGGGTCGTTGAAGAATTTCCTTATCACATTATGATTACAGAAATTCTGAGAGAACATCACATGTTCTTAGACAAACACCTGAAGGCAATACGTAGCCCATCTTATCTACATCTCACGAATTATGAAGCTGATAAGCTGTATTCTTATAGTTAGTTATAAGTATAACCCAGATCAACAATATTACCTCTGCCCTTGTAGCAGCGCGCATGAGTCCAGACCTTTTTAAAAACACTAGCTGACCCGCGCACTTTGTCTGCGTCACACTTTCCCCGTTTTTGCAACATTTTTCATAGATCTTGCACTCCTATTGGTCGTAGCGTGATATTAAACAGCCTATAGCGATCCTCGATAGATGGGTTATCCAACAACAACAAAAATTCATTTCGAACCAGTAGTTACCGAGATTAGCGCGTTCAATCAAACAAACTCTTCAGCATTATAATCTACTACTATATATATAAATTACGTGACACGTTGTTTGTCGGGGATGGACTCCTAAACTACTTAACCGATTTTAATCACATTTGCACACCGTGTGCAGTTTGATCCAACTTGAAAGATAGGATAGCTTACATCTCAATTATTTATAGTCGCAATATGATTTTATTGCAAATTAAGTCACAATTATCTGTTAGGTCCAAACGATTCCAACAGATGGCGGTATCTGTTGACTGGATAGAGTAAGTATTCAATAGATAGCGCAGTATAGGAGCTGAGCACCAAAGAAAAATATTGCGAAAAGGGGTAAAATGTGACGCAGACGAAGTTGCGCGGGACAGCTAGTATTAGTATAGATATCCGATTATGTGGCCACGACCGCACTCGAATCACGTTTTACGTAAAGACAGTCGTCAGCCATGATAATGTTTCCGTGTCCTATACTTATTTCGCGATCAATGGTGTCGTCCTACAATGTTTGTCAAAGAAAATACAACTTTGCCTTTGTACGTTTTATTACAGATAATATTTACTTTTCACGTTTGCACGGTAAATGGTAAATGGTGGATGTAATAAATCTGTAATTGCTGCTTTGAAAACATGTTATGCACGAGAATTGCAGTGAAGAGTAAATACATAGTTATGTTGTTTTTTGCAATTTGTCTTGTGGACCTTTATGAAGTCACTAGCTGCACCCCGTGGTTTCACCCGAGCAGACCGGGATTAAAAAGGGATAGCTTATGTGTTAATCCAGGGTATAAGCTATCTACTTAAGAAATTTCATCCGTTCAGTCATCGAAGCGTGAAGGAGTGACAAACACACACATCACACTCACTCACAAACTTTCGACTTTATAATATTAGTGCGATTACTTCGGTACTGTGGGTTATAATTTATTTCAGTATGATGTGATGGTAATGAGTATACAGGGTGGAATCCCGACAATGACTCAAACGGTTTTTTTTAAACTCTGCTCTTGCCTCCAAAGATGCACGGGTAAACCTACACGGTCAAAATGTATAGAGCAGCAATATTTTTTTTTAATTACTGAAGAGAATTATCGATGTGGGTTTTACAATGATGTAATGAGCACTTATTAACCATTTTAGCGTCGGTGTGCCTTCCACCTTTTTTATGAGAAAGGATTCAAAATATAGTAAAACAAAAAATAGTCTACTATAATAGACGGGCCCATGCCATTACTAATAACATTAAAACAGCTGATTCATCTCATTCCCTCAGCCATCTAAGATAACAAATCCATCATAACCACAAAGGAAATCTATACTAATATAATAAAGCTGAAGAGTTTGTTTGTTTGTTTGCTTGAACGCGCTAATCTCAGAAACTACTGGTCCGATTTGAAAAATTGTTTTATATACACCGTGGCATTTTAATCGTCTTACAAAGGTGGTCCACTCAATGTATCCGACATAAAATACCTCCAGACACGATTTTTTTTTTTTTATTTGCAATAGTAATTTCTTATTATTGCAATAGTAAGAAACACATTTTTGCAATAGGGGGAATGAACTCTGTTAAAGATGCCGCCGCTTCAGTCCGTGCCGCCTTTGGAACGCAATGCTCGGACCGCGCTCATAACAGGGTGTTTCAAACTACGTCATGCGTCATAATAATAAATAATATTTTCATTTTTTTAATTATTCAAATGTTCATAAATATGTTTTTTTTTATTATGAATGTTTACTAATCATTGGATACATGAAGTGGGCTGCCGTTGTAAGACGATTAAAATGCCACGGTGTATATATAGCCCATTATCGATGAAGGCTATAGGCTATATATCATCACGCTACAACCAACAGGAGCGGAGCAGCAAATGACAAATGTTGCAAAAACCGGGAAAAAGTGACACAGACGAAGTTGCGCGGGACAGCTAGTTATACTATATTTTATCAACACTTTTCTATATATGTATAAATAGTTATTTTATTGCTCTTCATGCAGGCGTCAACTACTAGTTACATGACCGAAACTTTCCAAAGATACGGCTTTCCGACGCGCACTATATTTTTTATAGAAGAAAGAATGTAGGCAATGATGCATGAAAATTTAAGTAAACACCACAGTGTCTTTAATTATGTCAACAAAAAAACCTAAAAACGCTGTTTTGCGTACGGAACTTTGCGAGTTACGAAAGACTTGAACCAGATCCAGTGGCGTAGCAAACGGGGGCGGCGAGGACGAGCCGCACCGGGTGTCACCCTGTTTGAAATGACACTCGGTGAAAATTACATAAACAAAATACAAAACATGAAGAACAAAAAATTGGCCAGCACAGAGATGTGAGAGGAGAGGAGTTTCAGTAAACTAAAATTAAAAAAAAAAACTACTCGAGGGCAACAATGACCCAATCACGACTTAGCAATCTTGATATTTTCGCCATAGAACACGAGACAACACAAAATATAAATTTTGGAGAAGTTACTTCCGAGTTCGCAGCTGTCCAACCTGTAAGATGTTTTTTTTTTTGTTTTAGTTTTTATTGTGTTTTCTAAACTAATATTATAACGAGGCAAGATTTGATTGTTTGTTTGTTTGTTTGCATTGAATAGGCTCCGAAACTACTGGTCCGATTCGAAAAATTCTTTCAGTGTTAGATAGCCCATCCTTCGAGAAAGGTTATAGGCTATATATCATCACGCTAAGACCAATAGGAGTGGAGAAGCAATGAAAAATGTTGCGAAAACGGGAAAAATGTGACGCAAACGAAGTTGCGCCGATCAGCTATAGTGTTCAATATTTTAAATATTAATATTAAATTTTCCACGACATTTATCATTTAAAATTTATTACTTTTAACTTTCGAAGGGGTGACACCACCAACTTCCGCATACCGGGTGCCACCTTAAGTACCTACGCCACTGACCAGATCGTCAAATTGTGCGCCCGTGCACGCTTTTTAGGCGTCAATTTGTTGATAAAATTACATAATAATAGTTACTATCAACCGTATTATTAACCTACATAAACAACCACAAAGAGTTAAGTACGCAACAACTCAACTATCGCAAAGAGCATTCTCACTACTGCATGAGCGATATCAGACGATTCGCCAAAGGGTGTTACATAACATCGACGTAAGTGGTAATGAGCGAAAAATATAACATATGTACTCCTAGGAAGTAAACGTAATAAAACTGTGCATAATCCTTTCACTTTTTTTTTATTATTTCCTTACTTTTTAAAGTGAATACTCTATAGAGCTTCCTTTCGAAATAAGCAAGCGTGAAGTAATTAGTAGTCTACTCAGTATTTGTGACAAGGATTTCTGACACAAGGAAAGGGGTATCTAGGCTCGTTTCAACATAACTTGCTCAGCAATCGAAATACGGATTAGTAAAGCCAGCTAGTCCAGTGCCCAAAAGCTGGTTCATCCCAATCTTAATTTCGGGAAAAAAGTCTTAACTTGTCTTTTATACCAGTTTAAAAAAAAAACGACGTAGATTGATGATCATCATCATCATCTGCCTAGCCTTTTCCCAACCACGTTGAGGTTGACTTGCAGTCTAACCGGATCCGGCTTCGAGCCTATCTGACCTCCACAACCCAGTCAGTACTGGGTAATACGATACCCCTGGTAAGACTGGTTATCAGACTTTCAGGGCACTGACTACCTGTAACAACTGTCAAAGATATACAAATGACAGCCACCAACCAGCGACCAACGACTTAACGTATTTTCTGAGGCACGGAGGAAACTCGGTATAATGGGTGGTCACCCATCCGTAGACCAACCTAGGCCAGCGCGGCTTTACCAAAGATTGATCTGAGCGGCTGTTATTAATTAGCCACGACTGCCAGAACTGAAGTTTCTCCTTTGACGTAGATTGATAAAACCGCCAAATGTGAAGAGATTTGGAAGAGGCCTACAGTACGCTTTGGGTGGCCAAAGATAGAAGAAGATAGAACACTTTAGATAACATATTGTGACTCTTCTGTCTATCAGGACTTTAGTTCGAACTTTTGACACCCACCATTTTGATGTTAAACAATTGATAAATGCATAACTGATAGTTATGCAATTGGGCTAACGGACAAAGTAGTTAACATTGATAAGTAATGGCAATTTGCATTAACTTCTTGTAATTAATGCACAACTTCTCATCTTACCAATATTTTAATTCTGTATCCATATTTGGTAAGATTAATTAAGTTATTAATCATAATTGGAAGAGATACAGGTATTGTTTGTAGGTCAGTGTACAAACTAGATGCGACGGATCTGAAACCGGCTTCTGCGGCTGTTTCACTCGCGTGCCTTTGCCTTTTAAGTATTACAACTGCACTATGCAGGTTGTATAATAGTTGCCCCTCGCCTGTGACGAGGTAGAATTTTGAACAATTTTTTTTTTATGTACTGCCAGACAAATGTAGGGGGAAAGTTGACAAGTAAGTCAACTTTGCCTTAGCGTGGTCCGAAAAAGAGATGAAGGAGATTCGAACTTTATCTACTTATAGAGGGATCTTATGGTAATAATCGACGTTTATTGTATTTTTTAGTTGTTATAGAATAATTTGGTTGTGTTATGTGATTGATAACTTTACAAACACTGTAATATTATCAGTTCAAGACGGAATAAATCAAATACTTGACTAACAACAACTACTAACGGCGACTAACAGCAAGGCTACTTTTTGTAGCAAAGAAAGAAATGAGTTCCGAATTACTTTCTTTTGTAGAAAAAAGTAGTATTACAAGAAACTCTGCCCTTGGGGTGTTCATGTCGTTAGTTTTGTAATAACACTTCGCCTTGCACCAAATACCACAAAGGGGCATACCACCTTACATGAATCGTCTGGAAAGGTCACGCAAAATATTTGTTTGTTGTGTGATTTACGAAATAAATAAATGCCTTTAGAACGAAAGTTAGGTTGCCTGGAAAGTTTCGGTCATGTAACTAGTAGTTGACGCCTGCATGATACAATGTTACATGATACATTGTTAACGCTGTTATCTGTTTTTGCGGAATGAAAAAACATAATTTTTTTTGTTACGTTTCCAATAATTTTGGGATTTAGGCAAATGCATCACCAGGTAATTTCAGCATAAAACAGCGTTGAAGCGTTCTAGGAAAGAATAATGAAACACTTGCACAAACAAACCACGTAAGTTTACAGAAACTGCACAGTGAACAGGCAAAGTGACCCAACATGAAACACGGCTATTTTTACCTAATAAACCATGCAATCCATCATGTAAACATTCAGCTAATCGAAGTGTAACAACGCTGACTCAACATACCTGACGCAGAATCTTCTTGAAAATTTTAAACTTCATATCGGCAAAATAGAACTCACTTCAACACAATATAAACATCACAGAACTTAATGGTAACTAATTTTATATCAAGGCTAGAGATAAAAGCACAGAAATAGCGGCAAAGTCAACGGAACGCGAAAGTAAATAAATAAAAACGAAATTATGAATAAACGGACGTCCGTTCGATTTGGCGTCCGCGCCCGAAGTGACGCTCGGGTAGAAAATAATTCTGTCCACGATACGCCAATAAAACATTGTATAGTGTGCAGCAACGTGGATATATCGCTAAGTAATTTTCACTTCCATAAAAACTGGGAAAGTTGTCTTGTAGCTGTTAACACAGATTGGTATCAGTGATATCGATACTGCAATCACGACTCTATTATATCTTGTTTTGCTGGATTATAAGGTACGCTGGATCTGCATATCGAATGCATAATGTGCAGTTTCTTGCTCGTGGTGTATTTCTGGTGGTGTTTACAAATTCTGCCAATGCTAACACGAGTACGAGTGGCAAAACAGAATTTGTAATGAATAGATGATGGTTTTAGATGGAACGACTGTTATAATTTTACGGCACCTTTCGGTCAAAATGCTGAGATCGCAAGTACGAATTGACACAGTTTATTGGCAGTTTAAACTTTTAAATCAATTTTGTGAAATAAGTATCGGTCATTACTGCAACTATCATATGGTTATACGAAAAGATATGGCATAGCAAACTATACATCCATATATCAAATTAATCTGATCATAATTGTCATTGATTAACAATGTTATCTAAACTAATTGATGAGCCATCAACATCATCATTAGCCTATAATGTCCCCACTGCTGAGACACAGGCCTCCTCTCTATGTGAGGGAGTGGGCTGTAATCCACCACGCAGGCCCAGTCGGTAGATGTCACATGTCTTCGAATTTTTAGTTCTAGGACATGCCGGTTTCCTCACGATGTTTTCCTTCAACATTTTTGAGGGCAGCGGCAAATTACACAAAGAAATGCGCCTGCCTGGGTTCGAACCCACGGCTTACTGATCGTAAGTCGGGGCTGCCACCACTGGGCCACCGCTGCTATCTATTGATGAGTAATTCATTAATATTACACTCATCTAACATATTTATACTGAACACATGACACATTGCTGTAGTAGTTTTGCATGTTTTAATAATGACAGTCTATTACTGTCACACTGAAATCACCATCACCATTTCCCCACCATTTCAGCCAACAAGACGTCCACTGCTGGACATAGGCCTCCCACAAATGTCGCCACATTGACATTTTGGGGGGTTTTGCCATAATCGCCACGCTTGGCAGGCGGGTTGGCGATCGCAGTACGGTTGTAACAAAAGCACAGAGAACGCTGCTGCTCATTCTCTGGCAAATCCCTTAGTCGCCTCATACGACACCCACGGAAAGATATGGGCACTGAAATATCGGAGTGAAAATTCCAAGGTTTCAGTTTTTTTTTTTGTTTAGTTCAAGTTTTTAATGTTAACGTTACTGAATGCATCCATCAGTATAATGTTTTGAGTGCGTTACATCAAGTCCTACCGTAAAACTATTTTTTCACCCCAGTCGTTTCTTAGCAATAACTTTTCCCTAGTTTTACTTAGTTTGATGTACAGAATGCTTGGTTGAAGGCTTGTATAACGTTCCTGGTACCATTCGGTATTGTTCCGACGAACGTGTCCGATATAAGCGCTCTCGATGTCGTTCATTTAAACTTGGCGCTAGCTCGGATGTCATATGCATCCGAATACAGATCAACGACCAAATGTAATTGCCCCATTACACAACATTAAAAAAACACATAGACATAAAAAATCCAAGATCATATCTATATAGCATAATCATTTTGGATGAATCTTGTAAATTACTTCACGGTAGGTTTAGTGATTTTTATGTCATTAGTAGCTGTTGCCCGCGACCTTGGTTCGCGTGAAATTATAATAAAAACATTGCTTCCCTATTTGAATCGGATTTTGTTTTCAATTACACGAGTTTTTTGGACAGGACAATAATCCTTTTTTTTAAGCCTAAGCCTAATAACTATTTGCCAGTAAAACTTCCGTCAAAATCGGTCCAGCCATTTCGTAGATTAGCTGTTTGTAACCGGAGATTAGCCGGTTACAAACAGACAGACAGCCAAACTTTTTTGTTTGTATAAATGCCAGAATATACTTTTAATAGGCATTCAGTAAAAAGCTATTTTTTTTTAATTTACAAACAGACACTTCAATTGTATTTATTTGTATAAATAGATGCTTCTTGGAAATAACTTAATAATAGGTTTAGTGTTATCATATCTTGTGGGTGTCGTAAGAGGCGACTAAGGGACTTGCCAGAGAATGGGCAGCAGCGTTCTCTGTGCTTTTGTAACAACCGTACTGCGATCGCCAACCCGCCTGCCAAGCGTGGCGATTATGGCATAACCCCCCATGTTATGTCAATGTGGCGACACTTGGGGGAGGCCTATGTCCAGCAGTGGACGTTAAAAGGGCTGAAATGATGAATGAATAATGAGGTTTAGTGATTTTTATGTCATTATAGTTTTTTGGAACAAAACCACAAACCAACCGTTGTAGTGGCGGCTAACTAAAAAATAATAATAATATCTTTAAGATTAGAACAATATTATCAGTAACTCAATGGTTTAGCTTAAAAACAGTGGGTGTATCATGTTTCCTGGCAAAGGATGGGTCATATCGTTATCGCCAGAAGTGACTCATATGATTGTGCTAGTATGATGGTTCTTTCGCCTATCTGTCAGTCAAATGATCAGTTCAAAATATTACGTGGGTCGTAGAGAATAGCAATAGTCACTCATGATTATTTGCCTACAGTACATTTTTTCCTGGCAAAGGGTACTAAAGTGTATAAGCGGCTTCTTATAATATATTTTTATCCCGATTTCGCGGGAGTCCATAAATTTTACAGGGCGTTTTTTCAAATGGGAAATCCGCAACTATGAGGAATACCTCATAGTTTCGGATTTCGGCCATCCACGGTATTGCCCGAATTTGACTAAAACTAAAACTGCAACTGCTCTGCATGGTGTCGAATGTAAAGAATAGCACCATCCCATATCTTCCCGTGGGTGTCGTAAGAGCCGACTAAGGGATTTGCCAGAGAATCGGCAGCAACGTTCTCTGTGGTTTTTGCGACAACCGTACTGCGATCGCCAACCCGCCTGCCAAGCGTGGCGATTATGGCAAAACCCACCAAAATGTGGCGACACTTGGGGGAGGCTTATGTCCAGCAGTGGACGTCTTTTGGGCTGTAATGATGAAAACTGCATGCTTGATTTTATAAAAAAATATTCATAGATTCGAACCAATTTTGTGTTTTTCAATATTTCTCATAGTTTCGGATTTGGCCATCCTTGCCCACTTGAAAAATTTACCCTGTATAATGTGTATAAAATGTAGTATATCTAAGAATAATACTTAGTGCTATTGTGTTTAAAACAAGGAAATAAATTAAAGGAAACACGCGGAAAGATGCTGCAACTTCAAAATTTTGCTGCTGATTATTCAAATATAATAAAATGGAAAATATGACAGGGCTTATCACAATGTTTATTTTAATACTCGAACTCGCACTCCATACTAGTCAACACTCAAACTTTAAGTAAATATGCATTCGAATATCATTGGGTGGTTTCTATGACATCTTAAAAATCAATATTGTTATATTCTTATTCCAGAGCGGGAAAGAGATGGAGCTAGACGACATGTATAGCTCCGTCTCTTTCCCACACTGGAATTAGAATAGAACAATACTGCTTTAATACGTCATGGTAGGCCACCTGATCTCTACTATTCATGAGACTTTGTACCATATAATGTGGTCATAACATCATTATTCCTGAGGTGTACTTGTGTTGTACAAAATTATATAGCCTAGAAGCCAGCAGGTGCGAATTAATGCGAAACCATTTTTTAGTTCAATGTGCAATACATAAATCAATCATTTTGTAACATCCGCTAACAATGAAGAAGTTGATTGATAGAGTGATTATTTACTTATTTGGTCAGTACTTAAAACTTCATTATAAACGATACATTTTAGCTAATACTCCGTAACCATCCAAACGGTTTCAATGATTTTTTTTAAATGTAAAGTTTGGTTCGAGCCAGTATTTCAAAACGCTTACTCGACGCTTCTCGGGAACCAAAGGCTGGCTTTTACCTGGGGCAGAGATCAGAGGCTAAGCGTTGCCATACAAAGTGGTAACGCCGCCAGTCTCTTGGAGACAGCGTTGAGGACTTCTTCGACGCCATTTAATTCTCTTCCAGTTTGAAAGATAGAATATTTTTGGACTCGATAGATTTGTTGCGCACATCCATACGCGTGAACGAAGTCGCGTGCGAAGTTAGTATTAGTATTACCTAATATAATTTTGATCGTGGTCGAGCCTCGTTCTAGTGATCTATGCAATTAGCATGCCAGTAACATATTTGCATGCAAAATTCTTCCGCTATGAAATATCTGGGCCCGATTTTGTGTAAATTGAATTTCCTGCTCTTACTTTCCTTGGCTTGCAGGGAATTATAATTGCGCTTAAATTTATTTTCATATTAAAAAAGGTATTTTAATTTCCTGAATTAGAAAAGGTCCTGAGTTTAGAAAGCCTATAATAAAACAAAAAGTTTGTGTCATGAACTCATGATAAATAAATATAATATTACATAGGTTATTTTTTTAATAAACATAGATTTAATATAACAAATAAACACATACACATACTACAAACAGGATACCTATCATCTTTAAAATATATAAATACACATAAATGTGGTTCAATATAATATTTATCATGCGAATCACAAGACGTAAACCAATAGAATTTCATCAATAACAGTATATTGTTTTTCCATTTTATAACCCGGTCATGGCATACATACTAACCGACTTAAACGAAACGTCCATTGTCTGGCTACACAAAAATGATAAAAATAATAAGTAGAAAAAAACAATATAAGTATAGGCTTTGTTTTTTTTTCTTTTCTTAGAAGACGTTCACATAATTCTACTAAAGAAGCGCAGTGACTGTGACATAGGCCATCACAGCTAGGCTGGCTGTAACAATATACGTCTTGGTTTATCAACTTATACCTTCGGTTTCGTGCTTAAACAAAGCAAAGCTTTTGTTTTTAGGGCTTTAACGCGACGCAAGGTACTTGAAAAAGAAAAGGGCGATGACATCACCCGGAATAACACATGTAAAGAAAGTACTACATTACGAAATCTATGCATTGACACAAAGGTACACTACAATAAGGAAATAGACGTTGTTTTTTTTTACAATATGTTAGGACTCACCTCATGGTCTGGTCCTGGTTTCGATGCCAACCTGGCTTCTGTCAGCTGATTTTTCAGAGCCCTGCAGAGAAACAACAAATTATAAATGTCGTATACCATCAAAATGGAGTTTTCAGTCAACATGTCAGTAGCGCCATCTAGTGACGACGACGAGAAACAGAACTTATTTTACATCAAAACCTTTTAAATTGTTCAATTTCTAGACAACATCTATTTTAGAAACTTGGATTATCATCGAAAGAACTGAAAAAATATATCAAAAGCTAAACATCCCTCTAAAGCTGTAATCATATGCGAGTGGCCGTAGGATCTAATGCTGGTACTACACTTAGTCAAGTATTTGTAAAATTCGCGTTATTTCGCATCATCATCGTCATCACCAGCCTATAATGTTCCCACTACTGGGACACAGGCTTCCTCTCTATGAGAGGGAGTGGGCTGTAATCCACCACGCGGGCCCATTGCGGGTTGGTAGACGTCACATATCTTCGAATTTTTAGTTCTAGGACATGCCGGTTTCCTCACGATGTTTTCCTTCACCGTTTTGAGAGAAGCAGTGATGAAATAAATTACAGAAAGTAATGCGCCTGGCTAGGTTCGAACCCACGTTTTACTGCTCGTTAGTCGGGGTTGCCACCACTGAGCCACCGCTGCTCTCTCTCCGTTATTTCGTTTATAACCCAAATGAACTTTAATTCAGTAGTCTTTTTGTTTTGTAGTGACCAAAAAGCGCTAATCATCATCATTCTCTTTAACACATTTATTTGGAGTCGGCGCAGCCTGTCTACTTCTTCTATACTTCTCTATTGCTCATCATCTCAGCAGTCACATTGCTGGCCATATGTGACCAAATAGCGCCAATATTTCGTCAAATAACCAAATGAAGTACAGGACTGCCAAAGTGCTGTGCCAGTGCGCAGTGCTAAGCAAAACCAATTGTAGCCTCTCGGATAATCAGATTAGCTGACATTTACCAATATTTCTTTATTTTTTAAAAAACGTTTTCCACACTAGTAATTTCTCCTGTATCGTGGGTACGTTTACAAACATTTAAACTCACATACAGAAACAGCCAGACCCGGAACAACTATCTGTAGGTCATACAAATATTTCTTCCGTGCGGGGATCGAACCCGCGACATGCAGCGCAGCAGTCGATCGCTCAACCACTGCGCCAACCGTGCCGTCACATATTTACATTACATCACGCCTGTAATCCCCAAAAGGTGAGGCAGGAGTATACCTTAAGACCATAAATAGTAATAGAGGGCAATACTATTACCATCAACCGGGCACGAGTTTGAACTATGGCCTACTATTGAGAATTTCATGATGGAATAACCTAATAACATTTAGTCCGGAGAGCAGCGGTGGCCCAGTGGTGGCAGCCCCGACTTACGAGCAGTGAGCCGTGGGTTCGAACCAGACACAGCAGGAACAGGCAGACGCATTACTTTGTGTAATTTGCCGCTGCCCTTAAAAAGGTGAAAAAAAACATCGTGAGGAAACCGGCATGTCCGAGAAATAACAATTCGAAGACATGTGACATCTACCAACCCGCACTGGGCCCGCGTGGTGGATTACAGCCCACTCCCTCTCATAGAGAGGAGGCCTGTGCCCCAGCAGTGGGAATATTATAGGCTGATGATGATGATGATTTACCCTGGCCTGGGAATCGAACCCAGGACCTTATGCTTTATATACTGCTTAGTACTGATGAGATGGAAGTATGGAAAAAAAACACATGCTGCATCAACCCCAAATATAAATTGGGAAAGAGAATCATGATGATGATGACTTAGTACTTACATGTAAAGCTCCTCAGCCTTGCTAGCCTGCTTCTCCCGACGCCGCAAGAGGTCAGCACAGTGTTGCAGAGTGGCGATGGTGGCGCCACACGTCGCCCGGAAGGACGCACTAGTTGCCCGCACCTCACCCACGTGTAGGCTCAGGTCGTTTCCTGGTAAATAATATACATATAATTAGTCATGTTTACCATTGGGGATATATAAAATTTTCCTACACATTTCGGTAAAATTATAATCATAGTTCTGACTGCCTCCTTGGACTAGTGGGTCCTGGGTTCCATTCCACAGACAAAGTGTTATTGCTTTTTTTTTCATCTAGAATGATTAAATATCAGCTGATCTGTGCCCGTTGCCCCCTTTTACATTGGACTTAAAAATAACTGACGAAATGTGGCTAACCTATCCTGATTCTTCGGAAAAACAGGCCTGTTTTTTTTTTGGCAAATATGGGTACAGTAGTTGTTATAATTTAATAATTGATGCACAGCCATATTTGACCATTCGGCATGCAAACATTTACTTACATTATATCTGAAACATGTACATAGGTACACATTACATTACAATTATATTACATTTTAAAACCAATTACAATTATCATTCAATAGACTAATTAATCAACAAATATATTTATCTCTGCCAGAAACTCAGTTACACTGTAGTACATTTTATCTATCAAAAAGGTACGTAGCATACTCTTAAAAATCGCGGTATTTGAATCTTTCCAACCACTTGGTAATTTATTATAAATAATTGGGGCCATGCAATAAACACTGTTGCGCATCAAAGCCGTTTGACATGATACTGATATTATGTTATGTTAAAAAATCATAAAACCACAGTTTAGACGTTCGCGGGAATACCGGACATCCATTCAAACAGGGACTAACCAAGACTTTCGAGACCCGGGAATTCCAATAAAAGTCACATAGTGCATATTAGGGTCAGTCCTCTAAGACTTATGCGGGTCAAATTGATTAGTCATTAAGCTAAGTCACCATTACTATATTGTATTTAAATGAAGACCTACTAATATGACAAAGGATGATTCCTTGTTATACATAATTTCCCAGACATAATAGTGTTATATTTCTAGCCTCATCATCTCTAACGAAACTCGGTATGTAATGGTTGGTCACCCATCCACGGACCAACCTAGGTAAGCACGGCTTAACCCAGAGATCGACCCGATCGGCTGTTATTATTTAGCCACGAGCTCTTCAGCTCTAGAGTATGATCAAGAATTTAGTACCAAAAGACCGATTTTTTAGGCTGCTATCTATGGATGAGCAGCTGTGGCCCAGGGGTGGCAGCCCCGACTTACAAGCAGTAAGCCGTAGGTTCGAACCCAGACAGGCGCATTTGTTTGCGTAATTGATTTCATCACCGCTGCAAAAACGGTGAACGAAAATATCGTGAGAAAACCGGCATGTCTTGGAACTAAAAATTCGATGACATGTGACATCTACCAACCCGCACTGGGCCCGCGTGGTGGATTACAGCCCACTCCCTCTCATAGACGAGACCTGTGTCCCAGCAGTGGGAACATTATAGGCTGATGATGATGATCCATTGGAGCCGAATGGCGCGAAATTGACAAATGCAAACACTATACAAAAATATAAATACTTAAAGATAATACATCGAACTTAAGGTTTGCTACAAGATTTCCTTTTATAAAGAAGGTGAGCACTATGGAATGACTTAAAAATTCAAATCCTGAACGGGTTAATTGGGATGAACTTTTGTATAGAAGTATGTAATTTTACCCTATGGGAATACATAGACTTAGACGCAGTTAATAAAGTGTCAACTACCCTGACAACCAATTCACCATCAGACATAATAATTTAATTTGAAAGCAATTCATTCAATCTTAAAACTTAACAACCTCGTGCAAACCAATTGAATATGATGTCATAGTATTATATGTGGCTGCTCAATTATTTCTCACATATAGAAGCAACAAGAATAATGTACCCGGGATTTTGTAATAGGTACCTATCATGATTTATAAGTATCCATAGAGTTTCTTGCCCCTTCGTTTAATTCTTTAAAAAATAAACTTTATAGAGTTCTTCAACTTTCTGATTTACTGACAAGGTGTTTGACAATTCAAGTTGTCTGTGACTGGTTTATTTAATAAGTTGACGAACTGAAATTGCGTGATAATTGATAATAATAAGCGGGCCGGAAATGTTTAGATTTTTATTATTTCTATATCAGCTGTATGGTTCGTCGGATCGATGAGGAAATATGGTTTTTTGACGTTAAAAATAAATAAGGTAATAACAATAACCTTATAGCTTGGACCCGACACTGGTCGACCTCTCTATTTTTATAAGTTTTTTTACAAAATGAGTTGACTTTCCCCCGTGACTCGGAAAGCACGTTAAGTCCCGGCTTTCATTTCTAGATCTTTGACAGTCATTACAGGTTGTCAGTGGCCCGAAAGTCTGACAACCAGTCTTACCAAGGGATATCGTTTAGCCCTGTACTAACTGGGTTGTCGAGGTCAGATAGGCAGTCACTCCATGTAAAATACTGGTACGTAGCTGCATCCGGTTAGACTGGAAGCTGACCGCAACATTGTTGGGAAAGGCAATACACATGACTTACTTACTGAACTTAATAAAACAAAAAACAACGTACCATCAGCAAGTTTGACAGCATCGATGGCTTCTGACGCATCATCATTGATCTGAGGGTACGCAGCGACGCACTTGTCAAAGTACTGCTGTAACTGCACCGCCTGCTTCGAAAGTAGCTCGTTGTATGTGTCCAACTCAGCGATCTTCTCTGCAAGGCGTCGAGCTGTGCGACCTGGGGAGTAGAGGTGAGTTCAGATATTTTTTTTTATTTTATTGGTATGGTTAGTGCCCTGTATACCTGACCCGCCTTACAAGGCTAAAGAGGGGAAGATGGGTCAAGTAATGCAGGGCACTGACTGCACTAGCCCGCCACACTGTTCCCAAAGCACTGCAGCTCCTGTACGCTAGAATCAACATTGGCGACCACTAGAAAACCGCCGAGATAATTTAACTGCCTTGGATCCCCAAAGAAATTAATCAGAAACGAATACGGAGGAGTAGGAAAAACATAATTTCCATTTACGCCTTAGCATATCATGCTCACTCCATATCAGCAGGAGACAAGGGCAAAACTGGGCTAATAGGCACAAAGGGTCGTTTATAATGGGGAGATGAGCTCAGTTGCCTTGAAATAGAATCTATCTTTCTACCTGATAGATAAACACGCATGGTTGGCGCAGTGGCTGAGCGATTGACTGCTGCGGTGCGTGTCGCGGGTTCGATTCCCGCATGGAAGAAATATTTGTTTTTAGGGTTCCGTACCGAAAGGGTCAAACGGGAACCTATTACTGAGACTTCGCTGTCTGTCCGTCCGTCTGTCACTAGGGTGTATCTCATGAACCGTGATAGTTAGCCAGTTGAAATTTCTACAGATTATATATTGCTGTTGACCCTATAACAACAAATACTAAAAACAGAAAAACAAAATATTTAAGGGGGCTCGTTTTTATAAATTACTAGCTGTCCGGCGCAACTTCGTTTGCTTCACATTTTCCCCGTTTTCGCAACATTCTTCATTGCTGCTCCACTCCTATTGGTCGTAGCGTGATGATATATAGCCTATAGCCTTCCTCGATAAATGGGCTATCTATAACACTGAAAGAATTTTTCAAATCTGACCAGTAGTTTCGGAGCCTATTCGATGCAAACAAACAAACAATCAAATCTTTCCTCTTTATAATATTAGTTTAGATGGTACGGAACCCTTCGTGCGCGAGTCCGACTCGCACTTGACAAGTTTTTATTTTTGTGTATAGCTGTTTGTGTGTGTGAGTTTAAATGTTTGTAAACGCATGCACGATACAGGAGAATTTCATAGTGTAGGGCAAAGCTTTGAAAAAAAACTTGTTTAAAACGCCAAAATACAAGTTTTGTTAACTTACACCAAAATACAAGTTTTGTTAACTTACACCAAAATACAAGTTTTGTTAAACGGCTTGTCATGATTTCACCTAAATTTTGTAATGAGGAAGGAAAATATAGTCAATGAATTCTACCTACCTACCTACTTTTTATGAACAGTGAAAATGGTAATTTACACAATTTGCTAAATCAGCTGTTGTATTGTTCTTCTCTGAGTACCAATGTTCCAAGTAGCTTACGTCCAGCGCTTCCTGCAGCCAAGCTCCAGATTTACGTAACTACCTAAAATTCAGTATTCTACGGGTCAGGTGAATTATCGGCTCCGTATCGAAGCGTCTTATTGGCAAAACGACACTTTAGCAAAATCTCGTATCAGCTAATTGTCCTATACATATATAAATCAATGCCACTTTTCGTTGTAATTTTGTAACTCGAGAACGGCTGGGCCGATTTGGCTAATTTAGGTTTTAAAATTTTTCTTGTAGTCGTGAGAAAGGTAGGGTAGGGGAGGGGAGGCTAGGCTAGGTAGGTAGGTAGGTAGGTAGGTAGGGTAGAGTAGGTAGGGTAAAGTACGGTAGGTACGTAGGTAGGGTAGGTAGGGTAGGGTAGAGTAGGGTAGGGTAGGGTAGGTAGGTAGGTATGTAGGTAGGTATAGTAGGGTAGATAGGGTAGGTAGGAAGGGTAGGGTAGGTAGGTAGGGTAGGGTAGGTAGGTTTGTTGTGCATTGCATTAACTTTTGACAGAACGAAGTCTGTCCGGGCAGCTATTTGTCCTATAAGATATTGCTCCTAAAAAACAAAGGAATGGTGACTGTAGTCTTACCACACATACATGAAGTTTTTTTAAGGATATTTATGATCTGTTCGAAACAATAAACTAAACCAAATTAAATTCGGTACGGGTTGGCGGAAGTCATATATCTTCGATATTTGGTTTTGACGGAAGTCCAAGGTTTCCATATCTATTTTGAAAGCAGTGGTAATGAAATAATTAATTCATAAACAAAACTGATGCAATTCCATTAACGGCTGCCTATATCTGGAATTTACGTACCTAATTGGTCACCGATATGAATAATCCTTTAATATGTCAGTTCAGACGTCAATATTCTATTTTTAGCGGCATATCATACTAAAACTATAACTAAAGTAAACTAGGTAGAAAGAGAAAGAAGAAGAAAGAAAGTAAGTTTATTTGGCACATGCCACAAGTACACAAAATTAAACAAGAATTAACAAAAAATACTTAAATCTAAACAAAAGAAAAAAAAAAGGGATAATTATCCTGTTTAAAATCAATACAATAAAAAAAAGGGATAATTGTTGTGTGCCTCACGGCTGCGCCAAATAGGGCCAGTTCAGCATAATGCCGGGCAGCTAGGCTGCCTGACGCTGGTTTTCAACTGGACCTGCGAATGTGATGTGACGGACGTAAAACAGTTTCATATTTTGTGTAAGTGTGTATGTGTATGTGAAACGGATAGTTAAAATAAAATAAGATTGTGTACAGCAATAATAATAACAAATAAAAAAGGATCTAGAAACCTGTTTCGCACGTTGCCATATTTCTACCGCACACTGCATTTTATTACATTAGCTGAGAGCAGCCAAGCAACACGTACTTATAAATTAAAACGAGACAGCGTTTTATCATTTTTGAGTGTGGGTTGCATTGTCGATTTTTGTCATCCCAATCGGTACGATACGTTAGTTTCGTAGGCTGCGTATAATATAACGATGACAATGTAAAATTCAGACAGAAGAGGAACTGGACAGCCAAAAACTTGCGTGGATAAACGTATAGTAGGAATAGAAAATAAAATAGTAAGTGCTATTAAATAATAATAATAGTATAGTAGGCAGGTTCAATCATCATATAAATGACACATTTAGTTCGACCATATCGAGTTTTCGTTGGGCTTCCACTAGATACTGCCGTAAACGTCTTCTAAATGTGTCTATTGTGTTTATCTGTCTAATTGGTGGTGGCAGGTTATTCCATACTTTGGATGCTGCATACCGAAAGCTACCTCTAAATGCTGCTGTGTGATGTGGGTGAGTCGAGAGTTGTTGCGAACATTGTCTTCTTGCACATTCCCGTGTACTAGCTACCCAACTAAGTTTGTTGTATAGGTATTCCGGTTTTTTGTATTTAACAACACCAAACAGAAGACACGCCAGGTGAAGTTTGCGTCTGGATTTCATTTTTAAAGTAGAATGGGAAAAGGTACTTATCTTAATAATAAACAATGAGAAGCGCAGTAGTCACTAGAGATGGAAACAAAGCATATTTACAGGGAATATTTTTAATTAACCTTTTAAGGCATCCTACACTAGTTCGGATCGACATGATTCGATAGGTACAGTTAGGTGAATATACACATGTTCGCAAAAATGCCGCTCGGCTTCTAAAATGAAGGATGATAGGAAAATTTAAATGGGACAATATTCACCAAATATGTAACATACAGGTAAAGCCAGAAATATCCTGATATTTTAGTTGATTGCAGTAATACCCGAACAGTCATCTCAATAACACTAATGTCTGTTTTCAGTAACACTAAATGAAAGCCTAAATAAAGGCTAACTTTTGGATTTTTATCGCTCGACTCAGGCCGGACGGTTTAAATTCCAACAGAGCTAATGCTTAGGTGACGCCTAGTCTAGGTCAAAACAGGTATAAGACCCTGCAAAATACAATCACATCTTCGTCTTATAATAAATATCTCTCAATGCTAGATAAATTATACGATACAGACACGCAAGTCGACGCGGTACATTCGTAATTATATGCAAACTGAGTCTTATCTTATAAGAATAAAAAGAAATGTTCATCCATCCATATATATATTACCATAGCTAGCCAAAAGTGTATACTTGTATAAGTGAATAAATCTACATTCAAAAGAGGTTCCCATTAAATCCGTCCAAAAGCGTCCAAAAACTGGAAAAAGAAATGTGGGTCGTCCGGCGGCTAGATGGGCAGACGACAAAGTAGCCATCGGGGGAAAAGCCTGGTTGAGGCTGGCACGGGACCGTGGAGATTGGCACAACACAAGAATAGAGAGACCTACACCCAGCAGAGCAGCGAGGCAGCGGTGGACCAGTGGTGGCAGCCCCGACTTACGACCAGTGAGCCGTGGGTTAGAACCCAAACAGGCGCATTAATTTGTGTCATTTATTTCATCACCGCTGCCCTCAAAAACGGTGAAGGAAAACATCGTGAGGAAACCGGCATGTCCTAGAACTAAAATTCAAAGACATGAGACATCTACCAACCCGCACTGGGCCCGCGTGGTGGATTACAGCCCACTCCCTCTCATAGAGAGGAGGCCTGTGTCCCAGCAGTGGGTGAATTCAGGCTGTGGATGATGATGAAATCCGATAATGTTACCCACAGCTTATTGCCGTTTCAAGGCTCAAAAAGTGAATTGCTCTCCCAGGCCTGTTCTGCAGCATATAAGACACTTGAACACTACACGCTACCACTTTTGTTTGGCGTTTGACGCCATTTCGGTTCGAAAATTCTAACGAAAGATATGATCTAGCGAGCTGCGAGACCAAATTCGAAGCCATGTTACATCTATTAGACCGCACTGGGTACGCGTGGTGGATCTGACAGAAAGTG
This sequence comes from Cerastis rubricosa, assembly GCA_949152445.1. Lineage (NCBI taxonomy): Eukaryota > Metazoa > Arthropoda > Insecta > Lepidoptera > Noctuidae > Cerastis > Cerastis rubricosa. The sequence goes on along the minus strand of OX424535.1, from coordinate 7,128,798 downwards.
TGCTTGTGTCCCAGCAGTGGGAACATCACAGGATGATTATACTGTGATGCATATGCTGAAAAAAACGCGCGCTCGTCGTCTTCGTGCATAAGCCTTAATTATATTTTTGTCGCTATTAAGTATTACCATAACGTGCAATTACAGTGACTACCTGAAGGTCGTCCATTGTTTTATATTGGAGTAGGACGATCCTAACTGACGGAATACTCAAGAATAGGTAGGCATTGGCTTTCAGTTCCACGTGATTTTATTAAGTGGTACAGAATTGCGCCGTAACACGATAGGAGGCCACTTTAAATGATACGATTGTATGATAAACGTTAATGAAAGACAAATAAAAGATTTACGTTGCCGGCGACACGTACCTACTTATCTAAACTAATATTATAAAGAGGAAAGATTTGATTGTTTGTTGGTTTGCATTGAATATGCTCCGAAACTACTAGTCCGATTTGAAAAATTATATCAGTGTTATATAGCCCATTTATCGAGGAAGGCTATAGGCTATATATCATCACGCTGCGACCAATAGGAGTGGAGCAGCAATGAAAAATGTTGCGAAAACGGGAAAAATGTGACGCAAACGAAGTTGCGCCGGACAGCTAGCTAAAATTAAATAGTATCGCAAAATTGGACGAATATCTCAGTAGAGGAAAGAAGTTAGAATACAACAAAGGTCAAATTAACTTGAGTAGCAGGTTCTCACAAACGTGTTGTGAATTATTGGTGGTGTTAACATAGGAGAATACTAGAACAGTAATAAAAATACTGTATACCAACTGGCACTGCGGCGCTTTGTCGGATTACAGCCCACTCTCTCTCGCAGAAAGAAGAGCTTTGCCTCAGTGGCGAGAACATATAAGCAGATTATGTATTAACAAAAATAAATAAATATTAACCATGAGAGCCAGTTGACTGCAACGAAGTAGCTGAGCCATGTCTTCGGAGTCCACCGCCATTGGAACTGCTGTCTGAACTGGTCCCGTACCCTGATTCCACCTGAGAATTAAATTACAATAGATATTATTATCTTAAACATCAAAAATTGTTCATTGTATAGTCACTTTGTTAATCATCATCTTCCTGCCCTTTTCCCATTTTATTTGGGGTCGGCGCAACACGTCTCTTTCCTCCATTCTCCTACGTCATTCGTCATGCTATCATTTACTTCTTTTTCCTTCATATCATTTTTCACACAATCCATCCATCTTTTCTTTGTTCCTCCTCTGGGCTCCATCCATCCACATTCATATTCATCACTACTTTAGTCACATGTGTTCCATCCCTCCTCATCACATGTCCATACCAAGACAGATGACTTCCCTTTCATCTTTTCTGTAACATACGCCACTTTCAAACTTCCTCTTATGTACTCATTACTAACTTTATCCATTATAGTCACTTTGTTAATGAATTATTTAATTGTTAATTAAATAACTCATTAACAAAGTGACTATAAAATAATGTGGTAATTAAAACTAAATTAGTATTGTAAAACCTAATAACATCATTTCAATTATGAGACTTGTATTTATTTTAATAATACTTTTTGTGTCCTCTGATGGTTGAATTTTCTTGTAATAATAAATACCTACATAGGATTAAGAGTTTAATTTTTAATTTAATTTAATATTTTTAGAATTTTTAATTATGTAAATAAATAGTATTAAAGGAAGTAAAGTAAGGAATGTAAATTCAGTAATCGTTCTAAAAAACGCAAATTATCTCATAATTATGTTTTCATCATAAAAGTGAGGGTAGATAGCAGTACAGTAACCATCTTTGAAAAGTAAACAATTTGAGCATTATCACTCATAATACCAAAATTCAAGCTAATTGTGACATATTACGGGCGCTGCAAATCTCTAAGTCATCATCATTTGTTATCTCTAAGTTAACATTGGGCACTTTCGCCTCAACAGTTGTGTACGCATGATAAGCAATCAAGCTATACAAAACCAGTGTATACTGATCTGTCATGGTACGAGAAATCCGTACAAAACAAGTCCATGTTTTACTGGAAATGTAGTTTTCTACATATTTTCAAAGTTTTGATCCTTAAGTATGCCACAAAAAGATGATTCAGTGCTTACTAATATTTTAAAAAAAAACTGAACAATACAAACAATCTTATCATAAAATCTGTCAATTCTTATATTTAGAACAATTGAATACACTCATTTTACATAGAGAATAGTATCAGTTCTTATCAGCATTACTCACTAAGCTGATAATAAGTAATATTATTATAACACAGGCAAAACAGTTGTAGACCAAATAGCGCAGTGATGACTCATTTTAAGAAGTAATAAATTAAATAATTAATGTAGAAAAATATATGACTCATGTACTGTAAACAAAACCAAAGTTGCTTAAAAGTCTTTACTTAAAATTTCTGTCTTATTTGCCGAGACTTTGGAGCACGGTTGCCTAGAAAAAACTGATTCACTCTAACTTTAAAGAGATCCAGAAACACAAAACTTAAAGTACATCCACAACTAGAGTTCGAAAAATACGCGCTTTAGACGTGGATTTGCGGAAACCAGCCCGCTATACAATACAATCCACACTTTGGCAGTTATGTCTAAGTTTCAAGAAATATATAAACGGTTATATTAAGTAGTAGTTACATAATTATCTATGGAAGTCTGTCAAGGTCAGAAATAATTATAATCAACATAATTACATTGACAATTATTCAGAAAAAATTATAACATGAATTTACAGAGAGAAAATTGTAGTTACAATGTGCGTTAGAAGTATTGGATGTTCATAAGTAATACGATACTATTGTTTGATAACAAGATGTCCACACAACTACACATAAACGCTAAGTACTCTGATTGAACTGAATCATACATATTGACTTGTTATAAATATCACATGATATTGATAATATTTAATACATACTACTTTTTATTTATGAGGTTATTACTTGATTGTGAACGTCATTCTACTACATTTAAAATGGCGCTCAAGGTGATCATGTCAATTTAGATGTAATATGGTAATTTTGATGCCACCAGAATAATTTGATCGGATTAGATGTTGTTTTAATATGCATTGGTTAGAAAAATTCTAGCTAACCTTTTGTGTACTAACAAAAAGTGGATGTTTTTAAATAGGGTAAACAAACACTTTTAGGATAACAAGTCATTGTAAATGTGCTGTTGACATAGATGTCTTTTATAAGTAGAAGAGTGTAGAATATATATTGAATGTACATAAATAATGATAGCTATCCGCTTACAACCAATCCGGTTATAAGTAATGTTAATAATAAGTTGAAATTATGATCATTTTTTGACATACTCACTTTGAATGACTCCAAAACATCAATCCATTGCTGCTTCTCCTCAGGGCTCGTCGCCCTCAAGTACCAAACACAGTCATTTACTGACACATCAAATCTGCAGTCATCAAATTCATGAGGCTGAAATAATAAACATTCAAGGTCGAATTTCTGAATATTAGATCACATGCTAAGTCTATTTGTTCTCAAGCAGAACCCGCTGCGACAAAAAAGTCGAGACGCAACAAGGACAAATTAATCTTTTTATTGGACTTCGCCGATAAAACAACTATGCATAGTCACCTTGACTTTGGCTTTTTTCAGACATAAGGCACCTCGGCATCCAAGATTACTCTCTAGCTCACTCTTGTAGTACGATAAAGTAGAATCCTTCAAAACAATAAACCTGTCCTGCCAACCGTGAATGTAATTTGTCCATTTACTCAAGTATCCGCGAAGTTCAGGATTTCCGCCATCCTCTAAATCCGAGTTATCGCTCACTGTTATATTTTCTTCAATCATGTTGCAAATGTTAAGAATTAATATTTACATTAAATTCTACACAAAACAAACAAAACGAAAAATAATAATTAATAAAAACTCGTTACATGGGAAAATACACAACGAAAATTGTTGCTGTTATTTGACGTTTGATTTCAGTTCAACAGTCAACAGACTATAAATAAATAATGATTGCAAGCACAGATTAAAATTCATATCATTATCATAGTCAAAAGTGGGCGTATTCAAGACATTATCATATGACAAACGGAAACGATAATTACGGCATAATCAATTTGGTATATTTTAAAGCTACCGATATACATAAAATAGTGATTTTCACACGATTATCATTGATAATAGTGAATGTTTTTTTTTTTCGTAAGCTGTAAATAAACTTACTGACATAGAAAACTTTGGGGTATTTTTATGTTCCCGTGTGATATGACTATGATATTGATGCATGCAGTCTACCCATCAATTTTGAAATCTATTTTTCTTATCATTTCAATTATAAGGAAAAACATCATCATCATCATCATCTAGTTAACAAAAATGAAAAACAGAGTGACGTCGTTTAATATTCCTTGATTTGGTATTTGAACGTTTCCAGTTTGACATTCCAACGAGTGCCACTATTTCCGGAAACACTGTTCTTTTGCGTATCGATTTTGGTCGTCTTGTAATGTCATTGGTGGAAATACATTAGCCGCCAAAACTGCATGATACCGGCCAATAGCACAACGCTATTCTACAAATAACTCACCATATCCGTTCAAGATGGCCGACAAAACTATGCCTATTTTTGTTCCATCAGAAAAACCTTTGAAAGTAGTAAAGTGGAAAGTAAAACAAGGTGTTTTTGTGTCGCAAGGTCAGATATTATTTTTATACAACGATTCATCGGGCTCAGGCACTGAATTAAAGAAATATAAGGCAATACGCGCTGGTACTATCTCATCGATCAAGGTGAAGGAAGGAGACATTGCAGAGCCTGGGTAAGTGACGTCACATTATAAATGCGCTATAAATTAATATCCATCATATAAAAATGCAAAATATCCATAACAAACAATAACAATTTGCATAATACTGCATCACTTAGGTTACTCTTTATTTAAGGTGCAGTTGCATTGTTTGCGCGGCAAATACAAGTGCAGCAATAGCTTCCCGCGTAAAAAGTAACCTAAAACAAACATTCCAAATGTTTTGATAGTTTTCTTTCATGTAACATTCAATGAGGCACCTGTATTAAACTTTTCCCAAAAATGCCTGACGAAAGTTAATTCAAAACCAATCCTTGCTACACACATTTTGTCAACTAAACAAATAATACAAAAAGTTGTTGTTTAAAGAATTAGGGTCGCTATCTCTCAAACTTAAATAGAATACCAAATATTGTTAGTATATCGCATGATCTGTAGTTACCCGAGAGATAAATCCCATATTAAACGATAATTTCATTAATGAAACCATTTTATCGTAATTTTCAGTGCACCCATAGCAGAGCTTGAAGAATGTCGCCATCCTACTGTGATGAAGGAGATGTGTGCAGAGTGCGGCGCCGACCTGCGCACGGACGAGGTGACCAACAGGGATGTAGCCGTCGTGCCCATGGTACACTCAGTACCTGAATTGAAGGTGAGACCAACACCATAAAATGTATTAAGGCAAATTGGCAGTAATCTACGAATAACAGTGTGTCAATACGTATAAAATTGACAACCTTTGTACACAATTAGTAAGGGCCAAAAATTTGCATCTGAAATACACTCTACTTTGTAGTAATTTTTTTTACTACAAATGCACCTTTAGTTTTTTTTTTTTTGCTATAATAATGCCTATAAACAAGTATTGGCCGTTAAGTTATAAGTTTGTGTTGTAAACTGGATTTGATAGATACAAGTTTTAACTTTGAGTAATGGTTATAACTTCACTTGCAATCCAGAGAGCAAAACATACAGTCCTTCTGAAGACTTTCTTTTTTTGAGCTTTTAATGAAAGACAGATACGAGGACTACATTCATTAAATTAAAAATAGCAGATACATAATATAACAATAATTTTTTATTTTCAGTTATTGCTATTTACTTGGATATCTGAAAATGGTTCATATTTCATTTAACTGGTTATTTGATTCTTATCTTTTCATAGTCTCAAATAACTTATGATATTTTAACTTATAATATCTATTTTCAGGTGTCAGAAGAGTTGGCACAAAAATTGGGTCGAGAGGATGCTGACCGTCTTCTAAAGGATAGGAAGCTAGTATTACTTGTGGATCTTGATCAAACATTGGTTCACACAACTAATGATAATGTACCACCTAACTTGAAGGTAAATATTTTGAAAATAAGGATAAATACTTCTAAAAATAGTTGTTATGAACTAAGTTCTGGTTTCCTATTTGACTCTTATGGATAAATATGTCTAGCTAATAGGATCTGATTTGTGAAAAATTTAATTATTATACACCCAGTTCAACCAAATAATAACGACAATTGTGGAAATTGTTATCCACAACTGGTCTTTAAAATTAAAATTTCATGATTACAGGGTGTACTTCACTTCTTCCTGCGTGGTCCAGGGGCTCCCGGCCGCTGGTGCCACACGCGCCTTCGACCACGAACTCAGGAGTTCCTGGAATCTGCCTCCAAGAACTATGAACTTCATGTATGCACCTTTGGCGCCCGTCAGTATGCACATGCCGTTGCCGACTTACTTGATCCAGAGAAAAAGTATTTTTCTCATAGAATCCTGTCCAGGGACGAGTGCTTTGATGCTAGAACGAAAGCAGCTAACTTGAAGTAAGTTAATTGCTAAAATACACAAATGTAATATTGCATATTTCTCCCTATCACATTATGAATTTATCATGTCTGTATATCTTTTCAGGGCATTATTCCCTTGTGGCGACAACATGGTGTGTATTATCGACGATCGTGAGGACGTATGGCGACACGCAACAAATCTGATTCACGTCAGGCCTTACTCGTTTTTCCAGTCTACAGGCGATATAAATGCACCTCCCCCACCTGGTAAGACACATTCATTAGAATTAATTATTGAACTGATATTTGTATGAACACATAAGATATAGTAGGGGATCATCATCACCTTCCCGCCTTTGTCCGATATTACTTGGGGTTGGCCCAACACAATTTTTTATCTCCCATTCTCCATTGTGTGAACCAATAAAGTGATAAGTGCCCTAAACATGTTACAGAAAACGAAAAACCTAAAGACAAACTAGCAAGCGGCAAAAACGGCGCTCAAAATCAGATGCCCAACTTAGACGCTGAGCCAGAACAAAAAGACCCATCAAAGAACAAAGAGAACAAGGAAGAAGGTGGTAATGGTAAAATAGTTGCTAAGGACATAGAAGTAAAGAGTTCTAATACAGAGGAAAAGGAAAGTGAAGAAGCTGATCAAGAGGGTGATGAGAGGATAGCTCAGGACCCGGCAGAGCCGCGGTGGGTGGAGACCTCGGATGGACAGATAGAAGTAGAGGATCCCGATGACTACTTAATTTACTTGGATGATATACTTAAGAGAATACATACGTAAGTAGCAGCACAAGTCTTGTGTTTATTTTATATGGTATGGAAGTGTTTGTATCAACACTGTGATCATTCTGCAATAAAATCCAAATGAAGGATTGTAAAAATCATATTATAGCAGTACACAAAAACAAATGGTCAAATTAAATATTTCTGTACTACTTTATTGTTTCTGCATAGTAGTTACTATGTTTTTCTTACTTTTCCAGGCACTTCTACGATAACTACGACAAAATGGGCAAGAATCAAATTCCAGACTTGAAGTCTATAATCCCAGAAGTGAAATGCGAAGTATTAGCGGGTACTAGTCTAGTCTTCAGTGGTTTAGTTCCGACGCACCAGCGTTTGGAAACGTCAAGGGCGTATCAAGTAGCAAGGAGTCTAGGAGCCGAAATCACGCAGGATTATTCTGATAAGACTACACATTTGGTGGCAGTAAGAGCAGGTAGGCATTGTAGCAGTTGGTTGAAGTCAATTACACCAGCTAAGTGCGTATATACAGGGTGTAACGGAAAGGGTATATACATACTTACGGGTGTGCTACAGACCATCAAACTGAACATGTTTCTCCATCAGACAAACATCGTAATAGCGAAACAAATATCAGCAGCCCTATAAAAAATTTCAATACCTATTCGACCCAATATTTGGGGCAGCTGATATTTTTTTCGCTATTACGATGTTTGTCCGATGGAGAAACATGTACAGTTTGATGATCTGCAGCACACCCTTAAGTATGTATATACCCTTTCGGTTACACCCTGTATAAATGCTTGTTTTAATGTTTAACTTTACAGGAACAGCAAAAGTGAATGCAAGCAGGCGAATTGGCGAAAGCAAATCGAGCAAATTACATGTAGTGACTCCAGAATGGCTGTGGACGTGCGCCGAGAGATGGGAGCGAGTCGACGAGAGACTGTACCCTCTACAAAGAGTGGGCCAGGTACAGTAACTATTTTTTTTTGTTTTCCTGTCTTATATCTGCGATCAGTGTTTGGCACTATTAGCAAATTTGGTGAGCTCATTATGTCGGTTAGAGTGCGTCCCCCAGTGAGGGCGTCTCCTCATCGTCTATCCTTGATTGTTTGTTCTAGTTATATGATGTCCTTCCGCTTGAGGCGCTTTATGTAGCTACGTATCGTAAGCTGTTTTGCCAAGGTATTGGGGTGTTTCAATAGCTTCTCCCGGTATTTTAAGGTGACGTTTTGGATTTCGTCCTTTATTGTGGGCATATTCAGATGTTCATGAATTTCCTGGTTGGTGATGTACCATGGTATGTTGCTTATTGTTCGCAGTATTATATTTTGCATTCTCTGTAAGCTTGAGATGGTTGAGTTGCTGGCGCTACCCCAGAATTGGACGCCATACATCCTTACCGGTTTCAGGATTACTTTATAGATGAGTAGCTTGTTATCCATCGACAATTTGCTGTTACGACCCAGAAGCCAGAGCAGTTGCTTGAAGCGAATGTTAAGTTTATCTCTCTTTTTTTTCAAGTGTTGGTTCAATGTCAGGCGCCGATCGAGATGCAGCCCTAGATATTGTTCTGGTGTGGTAGGGTGGTATCTTCCAGTTGGACAGGGGGGCAGTTGCCTTTTCGAAGAGAGAATGTAACATGGACAGATTTTGAAGCATTTGCTTTGATACGCCAGTCCTGCAGCCACTTGGTTGTTAGTAACTAAATAGCTTTATTTTTTGAAGGGCCTAAAAGATCCTGTCAAAATTGAATCATCTCCAAGGATATTTTGGCCCTTTGGACTACCGCCTTGACTTTTAAAGGCCTATCCATGACAAAAAAAACTGTCACCTTGTAGAAATGGGATGTGGTTGCATTTGTAGAAATGATTATCTCTAAATGATGAATCTGTTGGCATCCGCAGAAGACTTAAGTCTTTAGCATTAAATCGGACGAGTGCATGACCAAGCAAGTTCCGTATCCACAGAGCAGTTCCCGCCGGCCGCCGGCACACTGCAGCAGTCCGCCGCCGGCGCCGGCTCCCGTGGCCGCTCTGCGAAAACGCACGCCTTCCGGACGGTTTATGGATACGATCAACCCACTGCTGTCTTTCTCCAGCGATGATATCGCCGATATGGATAGAGAAGTAAGCCATGATAACATTACTAATTAAATCCATGTATGGGGTAAAGGTTCTACCTTTAATGTATACTAATATTATAAAGCTGAAGCGTTTTGTGACTCAGACAAAGTTGCGCGGGTCAGCTATGTATCTCAATAAGGAAGACCGTAAAAGCAAATTTTAGACGGCGCGTTCATAGCCAAGTCTAAATCTGACCAACGAGGTCAAAGCATTTTGAAATAAAAAATGTTTCAACCAATGACGATGCTTAAAACCAACCATGCTAGCGACATTACTACCACAGTTGCCATCCCTATTGTTGTAGAAATACATGTTCTTCTTGTTTTATAGGTGGAAGACATATTCAATGAATCGGACGAAAGTTCTTCAGATGACGAAAAACCAGGTGATGATGACCTGGATGATGAAGAGAATCCTCCTGAGCATAGGCTGATATCAGTCAGCGCAGAAAATAGCATGCAGGACAGCTTACAGGACAGGTAAAGATGATAATCATGTTGCTTATCCAAATCAGTTTGTAACGATGAGAGCTTTCTGTACAACTTATAATAAAATGCCAGGAAGAGATGAGCTGCTCTGTAAAAATGTGAAACTAAATTCTTTTAATTTTGTTTTTCAGAATACAAGATTCGCAAGAAGCAACAAATGACTCTGAAATGGGTAAGCATCTTCAGTTTTTACCCTCTTAATCACAAAGGCTTATGTATGCCTTTTTTATTTCACTTATTTCACACTTTGTTTTGTAAAATCAATCGTATTGTAGTTTCTGTCAACATCTATGGGTGAAAGGCGTAAGTTTGTGTTCATGTAAACTCAGTCTTGGTTTTTTTTCGCGCTTAGATCTGCATCCATAATATAAAATTCAAAGTCCTGACTGACTAACTGAGATATCAACGCACAGCCTAAACCCCTGGTCCTAGATACCTGAAATTAGGATGATATGTTCTTTGTGAAGAGTAGGTATCCACTAAGAAAGGGTTTTTCGAAATTCCACCCCTAGGGATAAAACAAGGGATGAACGATTGTATGGAAATCGGTCATTTTTAAAGTTAGAAGCATGTAATTTCATATGCAAGCTTCTGGTTAGAAATAAATAAATACGTATTTTAGTGTTTTTGAGAATCAGCCCCTAAGAGGGGTTCGATAGGGGTTGTAAGTTTATATGCGGAATCCGTCATTTTTGTAGTAAGACGAATAAAATTAAATATTGAAGCTCCCAAGCAAAAATAAAGGAATACGTATATTATCGTCGATTTGGAAACTCAGGTCGAGTTTCCAAAAAAGTCAAACGTGAGAACAACAAAAATGGTCTGATTAACTTGAAATTTACTATTTGTGTTTCTTCTTCTTATTTCTTTCTTATTCTTTTTTCTTTCTTAAGCTTGTGTGTGTGGTAGACCCATTAATCGAATTGATAAACACGTATTTCAACGTTTTTGGAAATTCGACAACAGACCTCAGACAACAAAAACGGTTGTAATTTTTTTTATTTTTGTTTTGAATTGTTAGCACGTTAAATTATACTTGCGCCGTTGCGCGACTCAATGGCTCCATGGGTGTCGTTTTCGGGGTCGCAGATATCAAAAATTAGGTCAGAATGAAAATCCAAGACAGCGTTGACGAAAATTTTCCAGTTTTACCGACAACGGAAATAAGGTAAAAATAAAAATCGAAGTTGGTGCCGAGGAAAAAAATTGTAAGCTAGCTCATTTACACCATTGACTATATCGAAAGGCGTTGATGGATGACCAGGACATTTGAGCTACGGCACCATAGCTCGGAAGACTAAACTTGTATAAAATAAATTCTGGTTCAACCCATTTAGGTCACTTATCTAAAAAAGAAAATACGCCTCAATATACTTTTTTTTTCTAAACAAAATGAATTCTCTGGCTTTGAAAATCAAAGACTTTTAAACAACTATTTATCCTATACTTACAGTCACGCGCGAGCAACGGTTATTATCTACATTTAAATGAGTATTTTCGATATTATTTTGCTGGGGTCACACGTGGGTAATTACCGAACCCCACGCGGGTGAATCAGCTAGTCCTAAAATAAAACTCGACCCTAAAAAAAAATATTTTTATTCCTAGACGACGAATCGCGCCCTCGCAAGAGACCACGACGATCGTCACCACCATCAGATGAGGAACCACCAGATGACGACGACAGCTCCTGGAACCTCATGGGTGCGGCGTTAGAGAAAGAACTCCTGGCACAGGACTGATGCCACCAATATAAGCAATCTTTACAAATTATGAGCCCTATGGCTAAGAATAAAATAAATGCTCTTTTATTTATTTAATCGTTTTTTTTTTTAACCCAATCGCAAAGGGCTGACTTTATAGCTGTCTAGACTAAATGCAGACACGGTATCTAACCTGACTGAAGAAATGAAACCCCCCATCCAAGTTAAGGCCAGTGCACACAAAGGACGGTGCAGCAAGGCATTTTATCTTTACCCAACGTAAATCTAAACTAATATTATAAAGAGGAAAGATTTGATTGTTTGTTTGTTTGCATTGAATAGGCTCCGAAACTACTGGTCCGATTTAAAAAATTGTTTCAGTGTTAGATAGCCCATTTATCGAAGAAGGCTATAGGCTATATATCATCACGCTACGACCATTAGAAGTGGAGCAGCAACGAAAAATGTTGCGAAAACGTGACGCAAACGAAGTTGCGCCGGACAGCTAGTTCATAATATTATTATGTAGGTAGAAGTAACAGCAGGATACATTGCAATGTTCAGGAATCGACCCCAAGGCATCAAATAGGAGTAGAGGGGAGAGGAGGGAGGAGGAATTATTGAACATTGCAAATCTGTATCTTTTTACGACTACCTACATAAATGATTTTTACTTTGGATAAAGATAATAGTTATTTGTTATACAAGAGTGCAAAGTTTTAGCTTTTTAACCGCGTGTTCAATTTTGATGACCGAGCAAGCGAAGGATTCTAAAATTGAATCACGAGCGCAGCTAGTGATTCAAAATTAGAATCCTGAGCGTTAGCGAGGGAATCAAAAGAGCACGAGGTGAAAAATCTTTGCACTCGAGTGCAACACGTAACTTTTCATTCCACCTCAGCGAGGAAATGACTAAATGCAAAAAAAAACGTTTACAATCACAAGATAGGTACACTTTTATATCAGTTTAGGTATTAATTACTACATTATGACAGGTAAGTATTACAGAATAATCTTTAAATTATAACAAAATAATATAACGGTATAATTAACAATGACGTGAAAAAATGCCGCGTAAAGAACCGCGTACAAAGCAAATAGAAAAAAGAACACCAAGAAGGTTCCGAGTCTGAGTTTTTAACAAATTAAAAAAAAAGTTGTATGATATATTCGGCACCATAGAGGTAGCAGTAAATAGGTTAAATGTTTTTTTTAATTCACAAACTTAGTGCACACGATGTTCTAAATTCAATTTACTTTATCCTCTAGAGAATAAAAACGGCTTTTCCACTCAGATATTGAAGATTAAAAATACTCTTTCTGAGATGGTGGGATGAAAAATACCTTGCCTAACTGTGCTATAGACTATGACCACCTACTTTTGTACTGGTTTTAACACGAGTGTAGTGCCTTTTAGATTTTTTTTCCACACACTAAGTGCCTATCTACAAATAGACCTAGAAGTTATGCACAAAAGGACTGAGGATCCTTGAAAATCAAATGAGTCAAATAGGGGCATGGTAGTTTGCACATTAATCACTTCTGCTGGAGGGAATTCCTATCAGATAGTATGCTTGTGCACCGAAAGATTTTGAACCTTTCTAAAAAATCATTTATCTTGTCCATGAATGAAGATTGAATAATGGTATCTGTCTGCAGAGGTTACTAGGCAACAGCAAACAGCATTTGTGATGAATTAGGCAAATCTCTCCTGTAATTTGATGATAATAAAACATAGATAAACACTAACTAAATATTTAATTGCTAATTTATTACACTATACAACACTAGGTAACTTAAATGGCATAAGGATCATTTTCATCAAAAACATGGAACTTTGTGTATGTAGGTTTTGAAGTGAAGTCTTTCTTTCCATCTTGCCAGCCTCGCTCCGGTGCTTTATCATGCTCAAAGGTAGAATCTAATTTTCCATACAGCTCCACTTGCCTGTCCATGTCTTCTCTGTACTGTTCTTTAGCAACCTTTTTGCCTGTGATAGGGTCAGTAATGTCACCGAAAGGATACACAACCTCTTTGACTTCATGAGTAATCAACTTGGTCAATTTTTGTTGTAGCGACTGTATGAGGACAATATCGCCAGTCTTACAGATCTTTTTGGGATCATGGCAGTAGTAAAATTCATCCTTTCTAAAGTACTGAAATAGTAACAAAAATGTTATTAGTGATAAAATATTATATTTGTAATAATCTCTGTTATAAAAAAAAATACAACAAATACAAACCATCAGTAAATTCTCGTCCAATTCTAACCTCTTCACTCTGATTTTGGCAGCATTTTGTTTAACAGTAGGAACACATTGGCCTAAGAGTAGGAATTTCTTTGCCGTCTCTGCTACATTACGGGCCATTGTTATTTATAATTCAATGCAAGTTTAACAAACTTTGAAAATAAAATACAAATTAGTGCTCGTTTAATGACAGATTGACTGACAGTGACAGTTTTAAGAGATGAAACGTATATACTAGAACAGATACAGGGACTAGGTATTTAACGCGACTAGGCTGCACCTATTTCAACTTTTCAAATACTTGATCCACCTAGTCTCACTGTGCCTACGCAGTCACAGCACCCGGCGTCCCGCCCACATCGAAGTACCGACGTGGCGAAGCGAGATAGCATTACGTTGCCTTAGATATTAGTCTGCTTTGCCACTCATTCATGTTTGCCAAAATCATTCGTGTAACAGTCACTTGAATTTGAACCTTATTTCAATAGCATAAAAGTAACGCGACGCGCACTCGAGTTGTGCAAGAATATATAATATTCTGTCCTTCTTCAACTTCACCATTCCGCAGTCCTTCCATCTTTGTCTGTCAATACTCGATCGAGACAAGGCGGGACTTGAGACTAGTCGGGACTCTGGACTAGGCAGACTTTATAGAATAGGTACTTTGACAATACTCGATACGAATGAAGACCATATTATGCATCGATTATCAAGTACGGACTCATGCGATGCGACCGTGTTCTCAGTGGACGACGGCCTCCGTAATGTGTTTATTTTTCTAAAAAATGGCTCCTAAAGGAAGTAGTGTTAGTAGCTAGTTGGGATCATTTTACAGACAAGGGCCAACAAATGGCTGAGTGTAAAATGTGTAAAATGCAATTGAGTTTTAAAAGTTCCACGGAACTTTTTGACACGTCAAATCTTACAAAGCACCTAAAACGTAAACATCCATTCGTAAGTTTTGTAGTTACGTGATTTAAAACAAAAAAATATGTCATTGAGTACTCTGAAAAATGTATTGAAATCTTTTAAATACGCCAACAATCTTCAATCTATATAAATCTTTACGACTGTCCTAAGCCTATGCAAAGTATGAAGGGAAGATTACAATTCATTACTGCGTACGTATCGGTGGTACGCAAAGACTCATCATCTGCCTAGCCTTTTCCCAAACTATCTTGGGGTCGGCTTCCAGTCTAACCGGATGCAGCTGAGTACCAGTATTTTACAAAGACGCAAAGACTAAGCATATTTAAAGTCTGCGTATTTCATGGACTAGGTGGACTAGGTATTTGGATCGAGTATTTGTACGGACTTGGACTAGGTGCACCTAGTACAAAATTTACCTAGTACTAGTACGACCCATCTCTAACAGTTGGTCAGGTTGATATTTTTGTCCAGGGGTACATGCGCTAAGAATTATTTTGTTTTTAACCCCCGACCAAAAAAGAGGGGTGTTATAAGTTTGACGTGTGTATCTGTGTGTCTGTCTGTGGCATCGTAGCTCCTAAACGGATGAACCGATTTTGATAAAATTGGTTTCGTTCGAAAGGTATTTTAACCGAGAGTGTTCTTAGCTATGTATCGAGAAAATCTGCTCAGCCGTTTGAAGATCATCACCTCGTTTCTAGTTGTTGAAGGGATTTAAACAACTTCCACAGGTCTAGTCAATTTGAAACCCTGTCACCATGGGCATTGCCGAGGGGGGGCTGCACCCCCCCCCCTCTCCCCTAAATTATCGTTTTTTTCTGAATTCATTACATCCGTTGTTTTCGATAATTAGAGAGAAGAGGCGCAACACCGAGAAAATTGGAAAGAATGGGGGAAGCCTATGCCCGGCTATGCATAAATATTATATTAAAAATTTAAAAAACCCCCCGACATAAAAAACGTCTAAAAAGCCAAAAATAAATTAATCTAAGCATCGTAGCGTCGGGGGTCTGCTTTATTCTGTGCTCTAAGAGGTCTTCTTAGCGGGCCCCCGACGCGACGCTACGACGCTTGGATTAATTTATTTTTGGCTTTTTAGACGTTTTTTATGAATTCTTATATCTATAAAAAGGGTGTAAAATAAGCCGAAAGGCACTGGTTCTCCCTGTCATTGCGATCATTTTTTTTGTTCTACACCGTACCTGGGAGTTGGAACCTTCTAGTTACGGAGATATTAGGGGACAAAGTTCTAACTTTTTGGCAAGTATTTTTTTAAAAATACAAATTTTTAATGGAATATTTTTACTTTAAACACCTCCACGACCCCCGTACTATTCAATCCGTCCATCAGCACAATATTTTGCTGCGTTACATTGAGTTCGACCACAAAACATGATTTTACACCCCGCAAAAAAGTCGTTTCCCAGCAATATTTTTTGCGTAAAGTTACTTAGTTTCATGTACAGAATGCTTGGTTGACGGCTTCGTGATGAGGTGATTTACACCCCGTATATAAAAAAAAACCGGCCAAGTGCGAGTCGGACTCGCGCACGAAGGGTTCCGTAACATTATTTATAAAAAACGAGAAAAAAAAACACCTTCAATATTTATTTTATTCTGTTTTTAGTATTTGTTGTTATAGCATCAACAGAAATACATAATCTGTGAAAATTTCAACTGGCTAACTATCACGGTTCATGAGACAGCAGCAGACCTGGTGACAGACGGACGGACGGACAGCGAAGTCTCAGTAATAGGGTCCCGTTTGACCCTTTGGGTACGGAACCCTAAAAATCAATTCCACTTTTCGTTGTAATTTTATAACTTGAGAACGGCTGGGCCGATTTGGCTGATTTTGGTTTTGAAATGTTTGTCGTAGTCCAGGTTAAAAAAAGGAAAGAAGGTTTAAAAGGATAGGTAGGTAGGTAGGGTAGGTAGGGTAGGTAGGTAGGTAGGTAGGTAGGTAGGGTAGGGTAGGTAGGTAGGGTAGGTAGGTAGGTAGTAGGTAGGAAGGGTAGGGTAGGGTAAGGTAGGTAGGTATGTAGATAGGGTACAGCTTGGCAAAAAAGACTCTGATGCGGTGACAGTTGGAATTAAAATTCGTACTGGACATTGTAGCCTTCCATGGTGTTTGCGTAGCGTCCGAGGGACTGAACCACCCTCTTGGAATTGGGATCATATCCCTAAAGATAACAAGTATCAAAATCTGTTGAGTTGTAGTATTACGGGTTGCCACAGTTGCGATACTGGCGAGTGGCGACCTCATTTATTCCACACTCATTTTTGCCAAGCTGTAGGTAGGTATGGTAGGGTAGGTAGGTAGGAAAAGTGCATTGCATTAACTTTTGACAGAACGAAGTCTGTCCGGGCAGCTTGTTTAATATAATATTAAATACCGTACTGCCTTTTGAAGATATTTTTATTTTATTGCTTTTTTAGCCATGTTCAACGTATTTCTACCCTAAAATCAATACTACATGATGTTATTGTTCAAGCTAATCTACTAATCTACATAGCATAAGACTGCTAACTAGAGACCATTTTGTTGTTTTATACATGCTATGCTATGTCCTAAGAGACCATTTTGTTGTTTTATACATGCTATACTATGTCCAGACATGTTAGAATAGGCCACCAAACTCTCAACCAATTCCAAACGTTAACTCTCAAATCCAGCCAGTAATCAAAGAAACCAAACCCTGGTTTGTCACAGAGAAATTCCAGAAAAACTCCAGCTCACCGCCGGCCTCCTGCGGAGTAAAGCCGTACAGCACTTGCACCAGCATCTCACAACACACCCTTTTATTTAATTGTTTACGTAACTATCAATAAACTAGGTATTTATGTAATCCTTTTTGGATAAATAGAACGAATAAAAAGACAGCATGCTTACCCATACTGTGGATCTGACAAAATGTGGCTGTACCCGCGGTCTATCCCTTTAGGGAATTGAGGCGTGACGTTGGGTTACCTTATAATTATAATGTAAATAAATAGATTATACAGTTTTGTGGGTTGTTGCAATAAAACATTTACTGGCTAAACTAAAAAGATTTAATATTTCTTTATAAACTTAAAACCCATAACAATTATACCAGTTAACACAGCTACATTGTGTAACAAAGGCAATTATTAACAATAAACTAGGTACTTATTAGTTTGATACAAACTTAAGGTACAAAAAGTTGAAAATTCCTATCTTTGTTCACATTATTTCATACACAATTTTAAAGAGGTTTCTCCAAACGTTTACTTATTAATTAAGGCTGACATGCCTGAGAATAACCCTAGCACTTTTACTTAGAATTAACATTTTTTTTTGAGCTTTTATAAACTCAAACATAAAATATCACAATCTACATACTTAGCCCAGCACCATTTGAAACAAATCATTCAGAAATGAACTATGTTCAAGCGGGGACCAATTTCGTAATTGGTTTAACAACAGTCATTAATGCAGCCACTGATGATACTGCACCCAGTACACCCACAGTACTGGGACTTAGTTTAGTAAACCCTAATGCAGTCAGCGGAATGAATATGTCACAAGAATTTTTCAAAGTATCAATAAAAACATCTTTGTGACAAGTCATTAACATATACATATACTTCATCCCTCCACTCCAATCATAGTTTGTGATTGAGCTATTCAATAGTTCAGATGGCTTCAAGAATGTTGACTTGTGCAAATCCATGAGATGAACAATTTCATAGAAGTCTCTAGCTAAATTCGCAATGATTGAAAGAAGCCAAAATTTATTTGCCGTTCTGTTCCATTTTTCCGAGTCTGTTTTAAGAAATCCACTTTTGGTGAGCCAGACTACATGGTCAGAGTAGAGAAACAATGCATGTGCCAACTTGCTGATTGTCAATGTTACCCTTAAAATGGGATCTTCAATGTGCATGCTATTTAAGGCAGTGTAACAGATGTCTATGCATCTTCCAAGTCTTAAAACTGAAAAAAAAAATATGATTTAGATAATTAAAGAAGTTAGTCTGCACCTGCTTCTATTGCAAGAATAATGCTGTTGTTGGACACAATTAGCAATATGCTGTTTAAAGAAACCTTTTTTTTTAAATAAAGATATCATGTTTTGGAGACATGTCCCCTCACTAACAATTAATGACTTCCACCCCTAAGATGACCCACTGACCAAAGTATTGCTTAATTTCAGTGAAATCAGTTAATACTCTGAGTAATTTAAGCCCTCCACCACAAAACAGAGACAGTGGTTGTTAAAGCCTCCTTGTTGTTTGTTCAGCTGCAGTGACATAATTACTTTTTTATAAGTCGTGTCACTTGTCACCTTTCGTTTGTTCTCTAATATACGTTTTCTTTAATTATATTTTCTATTATTCTATTACAAAACCCTGAGTTTCGCTTGAGACGCTTCACCGCACATTCAGCACTCTGCTACAGGTTATGGGCTAGCGGAAAAAAAAATGGAAACGAGCGAAAAAGTGGAAAATTTAAGTACAAAGGTACATATTACACCACTTCAAGGAAAGAGTAACTGGGATACATGGAAGTATAAAATATCCATCCTTCTAAGAAGCATACCCGATGCATTGGATATAGTCGACGGAAAATGTAAGAGACCCGTGTTGCCAGCAGGTGTAGGAGACGCAGAAGTTACTGCATTTAAAACGAAACTAGCGCGTTTTATACAGGCAGAAAACAATGCAATGATCCTGCTTTCAACAAATTTAAACGAAGATACCGTTAGAAAGGTAATGTCATTCACATGTCCTAGAGAAGTTTGGTTAGAACTACATCGGTTATTCGACGGAGATAATGAGAATCGAGCTTATAATCTTTGTTTAGAATTCTTCGGATTTAAGTTAAATCACTCTGATGATATGGTCACACATATTTGTAAATTGAAAACTCTCTGGTGTCAGTTGAATAGAGAGATTGGTAAGGATGATCCTAATATGAAACTACCAGAAATATTCCTCATTTGCAAAATTCTTGACACATTAGATCAGAAGTATTTCGAGTTTAAATCAAGTTGGTTGTTGTTAGCCTAAGAGCAGAGGACAGTAGAAGGTTTGACAAGTCACCTTTGCGCTCACGAGAAGTCACTTGAAAAGAAGAATGGTGAATCGAGTGAAGAGGTATTTGTGACGACACAGAATAGCACGATTCGTAAAGACAAGAAGAATAAGGATAAGCATATGAGATGCAATTACTGCCATGAGATGGGACATCGAGTAAGATCCTGCCAAAAGTGGATGAAAGATGGTCGCCCGCCAAAAGACAGTAAAGACAAGCCATCTTCAAGTCAAAGTGCGAATATGGCTATTATGAGCGTGGATATTATGGCATTTATACCGCAAGATAGAGAGTCATGGTACGTGGACAATGGAGCGACTAGCCACGTAACCAACAGGAGTGACCTATTCCAAATATTCCATGAGTTTCACGAGATCCAAGGAGTTACTACAGCGAATGGTAACATTGTTCAAGCAAAAGGCAAAGGAACAATTTATTTGGAAGCAGATGTCAAAGGAAAGATTGTGAACATAGCACTCACAGACGTTTGGTATGTGCCTGAGATCCAGAGAAATCTGTATTCAGTGCTAGCTATGCACGATAAACAGAAAAATAGCAAGTTCATCTCGACCCCGGAAACTTGCGAAGTAATTTTGAATGGGGAAGTATCAGTTGTTGGCAAACGTAATAACTGTGGAGGACTTTTTAAGTTGAAAGTTCGCAATGTCCTGCCACCAGTACCTGTACTTGCCACTACTACAAGTGATTTGATGCAGCTGTATCATGAGAGATTAGCGCACCAAAACAAAAGGCACGTTAAGGAAGTTATTCAAAGAGAATTAGGATTGTCTCTTCCAATAAACAAAGAGTTGTGTGAAGCTTGTATCTACGGAAAGATGCATAGATTAAAGTTTGGCATACGAGAGAGATCTACACAGCCAGGAGACATAATTCATACAGATGTTTGTGGTCCTTTCCCTATGAGTTTTACAAAATATCGTTACTATGTACTTTTTAAAGATGACTACTCCGGATACTGCATGGTTTATTGCATTAGAAACAAAAGCGACGTCAAAGACAAATTGAGAATAATGCTACAAGAAGCAACGGTCGCAGGACATGTAATCAAAACGTTGTTGAGTGATAACGGAACCGAGTTTGACAATAAAGAAGTTAAAGATATTTTAAATCAAAAAGGAATTAAACAACGTCTTGTTATGCCGTACACGCCAGAGCAGAATGGCTGTAGCGAGCGCCAAAACAGGACTCTAGTAGAAACCGCAAGAACATTAATGAATGCTCAGAGAGAACTGCCAAAAGCATTATGGGCAGAACTAATAATGACAGCTGTGTATATTTTAAACCGAACAGGCGCAACTAGAGAGAAGGACAAGTCACCCTATGAATTATGGTTTGGGAAGAAGCCCAACATAAAGCACCTTAGAATAATTGGAAGCACGTGTTACGCTCATGTTCCGAAACAAAAACGTAAGAAGTTAGATAAGAAAGCAACTAAAGGCATTCTCATAGGATACGACAATGATGACGGTTATCGTATCTGGTATGAAACACAGCATAAAGTTGATAATCTAATCCGATCTAGAGATGTTGTCTTCGAAGAGACACCTATTCCAGGGGTTGAAGTTAAAGTTAAAACTTCAGGAGAAAATGCTAAATGTGACCCAAAACCAATTGAGAAAGATTGGACCGTCTCATATCACGCATTTCCTGAAGAAATTATTCAAGAAGAGCATTCGCAAATCGCTAATCCCTTGAATCGGGAAGTCCGATCAGAACAGAGATCTATTCTATTAGAGGGAGAATTAGAAGATAGACATTCAATGAGACCTATTGAGACAGCAATAGAGGCATATGAATCAAATGAACAAAGACAGTCAGTCCAATTAGAGGGAGTAAATGAAGGAGAGTTTATAGAAAACGAAACCACATTTTCAGATAGTGAAACTGAAGAAGAATTCGTAGATGCTGTTCCTACCTATGTGGAGACTCCGATGAATTTAGCGGGAGACGTTTCTCTACCGGACGTTCCAAGATATAATCTCAGGGACAGAAGTACTCTACGACCTCCACGTAAATTGGATGACTATAGTTTATTCCTAGTCGATACTGAAAAAGAACCTTTGACGTATAAGGAAGCAGTATCAAGTGGAAAAAGTAAAGATAGATGGTTAGAAGCCATGAAGAGTGAAATCGATTCTTTGCGAAGATTAAAAGTATGGGACTTGCAGAATCTACCGAGCAATCGAAAAGCTCTTCCATGTAAATGGGTTTTTAAAGTCAAAAACAAACCTGACGGTACAATAGAAAAGTTTAAAGCTCGACTGGTTGTAAAAGGGTTTAAGCAGAAGAAGGGCTTTGACTACAACGAAACCTTTAGCCCAGTAGCGAGGTTAGCAACTATACGATCTTTGCTCAGCGTTGCAGCAAGAGAGAAACTTCATCTTATTCAGTTTGATGTTGCAACAGCCTTCCTAAACGGAAATTTGACTGAAGAGATTTACATGCAGCAGCCAGAAGGCTTTGAAGATGGAACATCCAGAGTATGTCGTCTAAAGAAAAGCCTTTATGGTTTGAAGCAGGCACCGCGCTGCTGGAACTACTGTTTTGCAGAAACACTTGAATCTTTAGGCTTCAAGACAAGCGACGCTGATCCATGCTTATATACAAAATTTGTAGGAGATAAGAAAATCTTAATAGCACTCTACGTTGATGATGGTTTGGTTGCAGCGAGTAATGAAAACCTAGCAAATAGTTTCATCTCTGAACTAAAACAGATTTTAATGATTACTAGCAAACCAGCTTCATTCTATCTTGGGTTGGAGATAGAACAAATGAAGGACGGCTCGATTTTCATAAAGCAGGAAGCTTATGCAAATAAGGTTTTGGAGAGGTTCAATATGAAAGACTGTAATCCAGTATGGACTCCTTTACAGAAAGAAGGAATTATCGAAGAAGGGAAAGCTGACAAAGAGTCACAGTCATTTCCCTACAGAGAAGCAGTAGGCTCGCTCGCTTACTTGATGGTGGGCACTCGCCCTGATTTGGCGTATGCTGTAGGAATGGCTTCGAGGAGCTTAGAAAATCCAACTTCTAGCGACTGGCGTATGGTTAAGCGGATAATGAGATATTTGAAAGGAACATTATCAAGAGGAATAATGTATGTTCATGATGCAAATTCTCCTAACCAAATAAAAGCCTACAGTGATGCTGATCATGCTGGATGCTTGAAAACAGGACGTTCTACGACTGGAGTATTATGTTTGTTTTCAAGAGGAGCTATCTCCTGGATGAGCCAACGACAACCTTCAGTCGCCATTAGCACTACAGAAGCTGAGCTTGTGGCAGCAAGTGAAGCTGCAAGGGAATTAATTTGGCTAAAGAGACTGTTCAAAGACTTGAATGACCAAAAAGAAATTCCAGTTTTGTTTGTGGACAACGAAGCAGCGGTGAAACTAGCACATAATCCAGAGTTTCATCGTCGCACCAAGCACATTCGTGTGAGGCACTTCTTCGTGAGGGAGCTTGTGCTTCAAAACGACATCGTGGTTGAGAGGACTAGCTCTGCTACCCAGTTAGCAGACCTCCTAACTAAGGCCCTGCCCAGACCCAGATTGCAGGAACTAGCTCAGAACTTGGGTCTGAAGGATAAATTCAAACGGCCGACTAGCAGCTGAGGGAAAGTGTTAAAGCCTCCTTGTTGTTTGTTCAGCTGCAGTGACATAATTACTTTTTTATAAGTCGTGTCACTTGTCACCTTTCGTTTGTTCTCTAATATACGTTTTCTTTAATTATATTTTCTATTATTCTATTACAAAACCCTGAGTTTCGCTTGAGACGCTTCACCGCACATTCAGCACTCTGCTACAGTGGTTTACTTACTTTTTCTGAAAGAACTAAAAGTAAGTTCCAGATTTTTTATTCGATCAACAGAGTATTTGTTTGCATTTCTTATTTCCAATTGGTGCCAGACAAGTCGACTTGTATATTGAATGAGTCTGAAAATATTGTAAAATATTAACCGGCTGAAGCATAACTGAGATTTTTTTAAATTCATCTCTTATACAAAAAAAAGAACTAGCTTTTGTCCGCAGCCCCACACACACACTCTTATAGCTATAATGGAAAATCCAAAAGCATACCACTGGAAGAAAAGAATCCTATTTATGTCAAGTTTACTAATGTGCCAAATTTCATAAAATCTGTTCGCCGTTATGGCTTGTAAAAGCCAGATAGACAAGCAGAGCAATGTTGGTATGGATTAATTAAAGATACAATAACAATAGATACTGACCTGGCTAGTTTGTCTCTACCATTTGACTGGTTATTAACTTTTATAATAACGTCCATCCTGGCACCGTTGTGGTCTTGAATTAATACTGTAAATCTTCAGTAATAAAGATATTTGTTTATCTGACGAATTTAGCCACTATCAGTGAGATACCAAACATTGTTACCAAGTTTATGAATATTAGATATTGTACTTATTAGCACTATGTATGTTTGTTTGCACTATATATGTCTATATACGTTTCCGAAGCGTCGATATGAACCTTGAATTGTGCACGAATAAAGTTTTGTTCTGTTTATCCTAACTAATTTACATCAGATGTATGATTAACCTAATTTTCTGCAGTACCTTTGACGTGACTTTAGTAGCGGATCTGAAGCGGTAATGTTATGAGATTAACCTTGCAACATAAAGTTGATTCTAATGAATTATTCAAATATTTCTTCCATTATCTCAATTTTAGAGTCAACGAACTTGAAAGTTGGTTTTCATCATTTGACATTTTGTTATTTTTGTTGCTGTAGTGTTGCCTTCATTATTTTTATCCGTGGTTTATCATTTCTTTTTCAAAAGAAGTTGTAAAACGGTTTTCTAAATTGCAGACATCTGAGTTGTATCTATCCTTGTTGCCCGGTTCATCATCACCATCCACAACCTGAAATCTCCCACTGTCTGTGACAAGGTTTAGGCCTTGTATATGCCTCTCTTATACAAGATTTCATTTTGTATCAATATCCTTGTGGCTCGTGGCTGCCATAGAAGTGCCCAGCCTCATCCTGCCAAATTTTTTACCCGATAGTAAACTCGTCTGGCCAGTTTCCACCTACCATCACCTTGTCACCTTGATTTACTATTTTACATTTCGCGTCTTCTCATTATAACGTTAGAAACGTAGGCCGGCTGCACAACCAATGGATAAGTGGTTTGCCATTATGTTGTAGTGATTTAGCGAATGCAGTACAGTAATAAAACAAAGTGCAGAAAGATACGGATTCGGATAGATACGGTAGGAAAAGCTATAAAAATAACCTCTTCGTCTATGGTTGATAGAAGCTGATTGGCTAATTTTGTTGAAAGAGGATGAATAATGATGAACGAACGAAACGGATGTTACAAGTTTACAACTTTTAGACTCGAAATCAGTGATGCCAACTTAGCAACTTTATAGCTAGATCTAGCTATTATTTGGTGACAGACAGCTACAATTTAATGAAACTTGTAGCTAAACTTTTTAGCTACTTTTTTTAGCAACTTTTGAGGCTATCGAGATTCGTAAAGTAGGGTACCGAGTCTCGTAAAAAAATATAAAACTAAACTCGAATCTATGTTCATAGATGCTATGGTAGGTACAGGTCTCAGGAAAAGTGGTAAATGCTGCTATAACTGTGTTTTGCTTAAAGATATACTACAAAAAATGGGCACCGCTGAAAAATATTTTAAATCAACGAAAGATACTGAACCCCAGCCATCGACATCTTCTTCTTTAAATAATTAATTTTTGATTTATTTTTTATTCAATAACGTACACATTTTTAACTCTCTTGTTAGAATTAATGAAAATAAAAATGATTGTCAGGAATTTACATTTCATTGTAACCTACTTATCTACTGTACATATAACATTTAGCTACTTCTAGCAACTTTTTGGGGTACAAAAAACTGGCAATCTAGCAACATTTTAAAATTGTCTAGCTACTGGGTAAAGCTAGCAGTTGGCAACACTGCTCGAAATTGTCGGTGAAGTGGGGCGGCGCCGCAGCGTCACGTCAAGCGGCAGCGGGCGGCAGCCATATTGAACTTAATTTTTGTTGCGCGGTGCTTGTGTGACCCAGCCCAAAGTTTCTATATCTTTTACGTTTCGTGATCTTCTGTATTCTGTGATTATCGACTATATATTGTGCAGAGTGGAGGTATTCAGTGAACTAAGTGACTCAAGTCGCTAATTTCGTTGTGGTAAGACTAAAACACTATTGTGCGTTGCGGTGATTTATCTTCTGGAACAAAGCGACATTTTGAAGTGACGTGTAATGTTGTGCATTTCAGATAGTGGTTCGTCGTACTGAGCTTTCATGATTGGATTACCGCGTAGCGATAGAGATAGAGATCGAATAACGGTGAAAATTCGTAACATGAAGAGGAGTTCGTCAAGAGATAGTATGCCGCGATCGAAAAGGACACGCAGTAGTATAGGCAGGTATGACGATAGCTCCGATGAGCGCGTCACTCCCGAGCGGGTGCGCCGGCGGGTGCGCTCGCCGAGCCCCCGGGGGCGATACGTGTCGCCGCACCGCGAGGACTATGTGAGATCCCGGGACGTCAGAGAAGACTCGGCTCGCCCCTATTACAAAGTGCTGTGCGTTAGTGCACTCCATCCAAAAGCTTCGGATGAAATCATCAAGGATACCCTGTACAGAGAATACAAGAAGTTTGGTGATTTTAGCATCAAAATTTCTCATGAATTAGATGAGAGAGTTGCTTATGTTTGCTTCCGTAGTGCTGAAGACGCGAGAGACGCTAAACATGCCAAGCCCAGGATTATATTGTATGATAAAGTAGCTATTGTTGACCCTGTCTATGAGCCGGTTCGTGCTGAATATAGAAGTAGGCCTAGAAGCATCACACCCCCTGATTATGAACGCCCGTATTCCTATGCTTGGTCACCAGTGCCTGAGAGACGTAGACCACCTCCTGATGATAGGGCTTATGGTATTCCACCAACAGTACCTCCCCACCACAGAGATTTCCGTCCTCCAATGCATGAATACCCTATGGCTGGGCCTCATGGACCCCCAATGCACCACAGGCCACCTATGCATCATCCACCTCACCCTCATTACATGCCCCGGCCATATATGCCTCGTCCCCACCATCCTCCATTTGAGAAAATTGAAAATAAAAAAGACAAATTCCCCAATTATCTACATCATGTTCAGCCAGAAGATGATCCACTGGCAACTAGAACTCTCTTTGCTGGTAACTTGGAGATTAACATTTCAGATGAAGAGCTTCGACGCATCTTTGGCCGTTATGGCATTGTTGAGGACATTGACATTAAACGCCCACCACCGGGCACAGGAAATGCATTTGCATTCGTTCGCTATCAGACTTTAGATATGGCTCATAGGGCTAAAGTAGAACTTTCTGGCCAGTATATTGGCAAATTCCAATGTAAAATAGGATATGGTAAAGCCACACCTACCACTCGAATTTGGGTAGGTGGTCTTGGTCCCTGGACATCTGTTGCCCAGTTGGAAAGGGAGTTTGATAGGTTTGGAGCCATTAAAAAGATTGAATATGCCAAAGGAGAACCTCATGCATACATTTTGTATGACTCAATTGATGCAGCTCAAGCTGCCGTTAAAGAGATGAGAGGTTTTCCTCTTGGTGGTCCAGAAAGACGCCTACGAATTGATTTCGCCGATGTCGGCACTGGGGGCCCATACAGGCCAAAGCCTTATGCACCTCCTGTTGGGGAAGACGGTAGACCTGTTGAAGGTTATGAAGGGTATGAGGGCTGGGAGGAGGGGTCGACAGCTTACCCTGCCTATGGAACGCCTGGCTACAGAGGAAGAGGTGGTCGCGGCCGAGGGCGAGGGATGTATAGAGGCGTATATCACGGCTCGGGAGATTATCGCGACGAAGAGTGGAGGCGTGCCCCAACAGATCCTGAGTACGAGGGACGAGTCCGTCGTTCTGGTTCCAGGGAGCCAGGTGTGGACCGCTCTCGCTCACGAACACCGCGCCGACGCTCACCCGACAGTGACTCAGACGGGTCGCCTCGTCGTGGTGGCGGCATGCTAGCGTCCGCAAGGACATTGCCTGAAGTTGTACGCAAAGCTACCACAATATGGAATGGTGCCCTGATCTTGAAGAACTCTCTATTCCCAACTAAGTTCCACTTGACTGATGGTGATAATGAAATCATCGACAGTCTGATGAAAGATGAAGATGGCAAAAATCAACTGAGGATAACACAGAGACTGCGTTTAGATCAACCAAAGCTAGATGATGTTCAGAAGCGCATTGCCACATCCAGTTCACATGCCATTTTCTTGGGAGTGGCAGGATCAACAGCATCCATCACAAATGAAGATGCGAGTATCCAGACCAGACCAATGAGGAACCTGGTGTCTTACTTAAAGCAAAAAGAAGCAGCAGGTGTCATTTCACTCCTGAACAAAGAGACAGAGGCTACTGGCGTACTATACTCTTTCCCTCCTTGTGAATTCTCAACTGAGCTTCTCAAGCGAACATGTCACAACTTAACCGAGGAGAGTTTGAAGGAGGACCATCTGGTAATAGTGGTAGTTAGGGGTGGGTCAGCCTAGTATGAACTTCTGAGCTCCCAAACTGAGGTCACAATCTGACCAGCAAGTTTGTAGTGAGATCAGTAAAAGTGGTGACGATGGGTGGTTCTTCGTAGAACGAACTAATTTATTAGATTTACACATTTTGAGTTTACATTACTAGCCTAAGTTCTGATTTAAAGTTCCCTTGTCTTCTTCAGAAATTTAATAAAATGTATACTTGTGATGTGTAGTGAGGTGAGGTGTTTGTAAATGTAAGTTAGTGAAGTTTCACATTTCTTGTGCAAGTGCTGTGTTAGCCTTGTAGTGACAGCAATAATCAATATTATTGCAAATATGTAGATGAACGATAGTTTTGCTAGAATTGCAGCAAATATTTTTTTTTGAAACATTTTTTAAGTGTATATTTATTATGATAAAAAGTTATAGTGTATACTTATTCAGTGTATGTTAGGTGATGTGTAGTGTAAGTGTGTGAGTTGCAAATAGAATATTTCATCTTAAGATGTAGTTTTTTTATACCTTGTGAGTTGTGATCAGGCAAGTGCAGTTATTGATACAGTGACTGGTTTGTGATGTTCAAATGTGCCCTCAGTGATCAATAATCACTTGAGTGAATCTCCTAATGACTTGAAAGTCACTGCTCAGTAATCAAGTGAGAATGCTTCAACCCTAAAATGATACAGTGAAGCCTTGTGTTTGTGTTGTGGTCCGTAAAGACTAAAATATGACAATAACAAAGTGTAGGTAGATTGGTGATTGTTCAAAAGGCTGTGTTAAAAACCAAAGTTTTAGTTTCGTTTTGTCATTGTGAACAAAATAATAGTGACAGTTAGGTATGAAACAATCATATTAGTTCCACCACTTGGTAAGTATTTTGTGGGTATGGACACATCCCCCTGCTTTTGAGGCTTTTGATTGACCCCCTGCTCAATGTTACATCTAATTCTAGTTCAAGTCATATGTAGTCTTCACAATAAACATTTTCCATATTTGTAGGATCAAATTAAATTATCTGGTGTAACTTCACGGAATCGACGAGTATCACACGTAAAATCAAAACAACAAACTGTTTTTCTTAATAATTAGCTTAAATTATGAATTCAGAAAACTGTTTTTGTTATTATATTGTTATTTTATACGATACCCATCACTTCTGGAGTTTGGCCAAATAATTAAATTTTAAGAGGCAGGTACCGCATACCGGTAACAATTCATTATATAATAGTTTTGATTTCCAGGTAATAATAATGTTTTTTTTTCTTTATTGTCATCTTAACTGGCATGAAATTTTTGATTTTAGTAAAAAACTACCTTTTTTACCATTTATAAGCACATTAACCTCTAACCACGGCATAAAACCTAAAGAACGATACACAACCTCGCTATTATAGTATTCTTATACCAGCCTTAACTTTGTTCCAGAAAGTAATTTAATATTACTTGTTATGTATTACAATAAGTAGGTATCACCTAGTTGTCATTTAGTTTAACATCATTTTGGTAAGGTTCATAATAATTGGAAAGTGGTTTCTATAGACTGGGATATTCGCGTACGTTCGCGCACACAATTCAAGTATTTTACCATTGCATAATCAACAGATTTTTATACTGACGACAGCATTTTTTTGTCTTGCCCACCTCAATCTGTGGAACCACTCTTTTATTCGAACTACCGAGTAAGTAATTAGGTAAATAAACGCTGCTATTTTGAACTTATCTAGCTGACAGCCGCCGCTCGGGGCAGAAGAGAAATCCTGAAATCAATCGATTTCGTAAGTATCTGTGACCAGTGGTAAGCATATGAGGTTCCTTCCTATTCTGAAGCAATCATTGTAAATAACTACTGGTCTCTACTGTGGGTGAGCGATTGGCTGCTGCGCTGGGTGTGGCGGATTCGATGCCCGCACGGAATTCGTATTTGGATGGCCTACAGGTAGTTTTCCCGGGTCCGACTGAGTTTAAATGGTTGTAAAACACACCCACAATACAGGAGAAATTCCTAGTGTGGGGCCACGTTTTTATTTGAATACTAGCTTTTTCCCGCGACCTTCGTCCGCGTGAAGTCAATAAAAAAAATATAACTTTCCTATTTGAGTCGGATTTTGTTAACAATATAAAATTATTTTTATTGCACGGTAATATAATTCTTTTTCCGAAGTTCTCCTTATAACATCGGCTGTCTGACGAGTAAAAGTCCCGTCAGAATCGGTCAAGCTGTTTCGGAGAATAAGCCGGAACAAACAGATAAAAAAATGTTTTTTTGGTTATAATTATACTTTCAGCGTTCAGTAAATAGCTGTTATTTTGATATTAGAAACAGATACTTAAATTTTAATTATTTGTAAGTCTACTCAGACCAATATTTACAGCAACTTTTTTAACCAGTCTGCCTGCTGTCGACAGTGATCACTTGAGTGGCTTTACCCAATTGAGGCCACCAAATATGCATAGGTAGGTACCTACAGAAAGCAGCCCCCAGAACTAATTGAAACGGCGATCAACATTGATACTTACACGAAGAGTATGATCTACCGTTTAAGCAAGCACTCGCGTCTTAGTTCAGCACATGTACTTACTACGTCGTACCTAATTATTTTTGCATAATTTGAGAACCTAAGCTAACGGAACTTGCAGGATAAGTCCTGTAGATGCACTAAACCTTTACTCCTGCAGTGTGTTTACTAACGAAAGCGTTTGTACGTGTGTACCGCTTTGATTTTTTATTTATAGGTCCGAAGGTCGACGACCCGAAGATAAAAGTTCGCCAACAAGACTAATAATGAGGTCATAACGGTGCTATTTACTTGTGCTTTTCCGTGTAGCTGTGGTTTATCAATAAACGTTTCTTTGGTACAAGTTTCTTGTTTTTTTTTATTGGTCCTGAATTTATTTACTTTTTTATTACTTATGTGAATGACAAAATCACGCTACCAACCTACTCAAAACTACTACTCTCACCTAAAAGCCAGCTATAAAATGAATACAAGAACTTACACCACCATATAATATATAAATATACCTACCAGACGTTACCTTAGTTCGAGCCACACTGTTTATCATGTTAAAGACACATCACCAGAGATCGGAATACCTAGGTAGAGTATAAATTATTTAGTGTACCACTTCGAACAAGGGACTTGTGGATAATATCTCCCTCAGATTTAAACAGCTTTATTTCGGCACTTAAAAAATAATTCTGTGATTTTATGCGAAGGTATTATCCACATGTTACTCCTCCTCCTCCTCAAAGTTTAGGCAAATACGAATATACTCTACGTATCCCGATCCCTGCACATCACACAACAACACTTAGCTAAACAGTCACTTGCTGTTCTCAATTAAGATATAGGGCTGAGCTCCACCGAAGCAGAGGCGTATTATCCGTAAGAAAAACTAGGCACGTACCAAGGGGCGCGCGCGTGGAGTTTTTAAATAAAAATTAAATGAACTTAAACTGAATTTACACAGTAAAAACGATCATGGGCGTCGCCAGGGAGTGAGCTCGAAGAGTAACCACTACCGCACAAGTAGTACCTAACGTTAACTATAATAAATTAATAAGTCATCAATACTACTAGTAAATAGGTATTCAAAATATAGAGGGGCGCCGATGAGGGTGCTTGTCTAGGGCGCTCTTGACTCTTAATCCGCCTCTGCACCGAAGCGGATACGAGAGGAGAGATGTGTTGTAAACCACTAATAAGAATTTGTTATTCACACATCTCGTCTCCGCTTAGTTTTAGTTTAGGCCAGCCTCCGCACTGCGGCCACGCTCACACCGATAAAGTGAGCGGTGGGTGTGCTTGAGCAGTAGAGATGGGCTGAGTGATGATTTTTCTGTGTCGATGACTGCATGACAATGACAAAAAAATATCGATGACAGGAACAATGACAAAATCATCAATGATTTTTATTTGAGTATTAGATCTCGTCACTTCACTTGTGAGTAGATACTCAAATGATCGCGGAACGGCTTCGTGAAATTATCATTAGTTTTTTGTTGTGGGTATTGGTTGAGTTTGTCAGTTAGCGCTCGTAATTATTTTTTTCTTAGTTTGTGACGTTCATGGCAGGGTATTATAAGGCGGCGCATTTCGCACGCAAACGTAAACAACGTAAGTGAAAGCATTATCGCCGTTTCGTGCACCCAGTCCCGGTGATTTTATCGAAATATATGCGAGTTCTGTGACTTCAGAATCGCCGATCACGCAGCCCCGGAACGTCGCAATTCACGCCCGAGACCGTCCGTCCATCGATCCGAATCACCGAAGTTCGCGTTCATTCTAGTAATGATTTAAAAGCATCGATGATTTTGTCTTTGTTATTGCATGATGAAATGATTTTAAAATATCGATGATTTTTACCTGTGACATGATATCAGACACATCTCTATTGAGCAGCCTGCCGCCTTGCACATCTCTCCTCTTCAGTTTGAACGTCTCCGCATAGCTTTGGTGGATACACCCAAGCTCTTCCTCTCCTCTCCGCTTTGCTGGAGTCCAGGCCTTAGTAAGGCTTTTAGTACGACGATGGATCAGTAAATGCAGATAGGATCAGTCTATCTTAGATGTTGACACTTAATAAGTAAGGAACATGGCACATTATTGGGACCGGAGTACGGGACAGAAGAATGGGTGATTGAGTCAAACTTTATCCTCCTATTAATATCACACTGACACGCTGAGGGACTGCAGGCGATGCCGAAGTATTATCTCCAAAACTGACTGAAGTATTGTCACTTGAACACATTACAGGACGACGCTGTTGTGGAATTCATGACCATAGACTTCAGTACGACCTAGGTACAGCTAGCAAAGGAAGCTTTTGAGTTGTTTTTTTTTTTTGAATTAAATTGAATAAATCACAAAATATGATAATATCAACTCCTAAGGTATCTATTACCTATAGTAAAGCAGTAGGTAGGTACCACTACCTACCGATATATGTATTTTTTTTAATCGTAAAAAAAACTTTGACTTTTCACTGTACTTTTTCAACTTGACATTGTATTAAAATCATATTATAATTACATTAATGGGGATATATCTTAATTTAGCGTTCATGATGACAAACTACATTGTTGCGGCCTAGAACTTGGCCACTTTGGCTTTTTATGCTAACTTTAATATTTCTACACCAGCAACGGTAGTGTATGTGAAACTGTGATCATAATGTAATGTACCATTCCCTCAAAAATAAATTATTCTATTCTAAGTATTTTTAAAATCTTATCGCATGTAAATCTTATACAAAAAAAAAAAGTGTTGTTCTACTTCTGTTGCTAACCTTATCTAGGTAATTTTGCTAAGCATTACAAGATGACTTAGGTACTTATGGTGGAAGTAGTGAAACCAAAGATAGATAGATAGGAAGGTCGACGATATCATCAGAACTGGCTGCCGTCACGTCGGGGATACATCTTCGAGGTACGCTAAGAACCGGGAGTACTGCAGAAAGTAACTGATGCTTATGTCCAATTCATTTCATATGGACATAGTTCTTAAATCATCAGCCTATAATGTTCCCACTGCTGGGACACAGGCCCCCTCTCTATGAGCGGAGTGGCTGTAATCCACCACGCGGGCCCAGTGCGGGTTGGTAGATGTCACATGTCTTCGAATTTTTAGTTCTAGGACGTGCCGGTTTCCTCACGATGTTTTCCTTCACCGTTTTTGAGGGTAACGGTGATGAAACAAATTACACAAAGTAATGCCTGCAGGGCTTACTGCTCGTAAGTCGGGGCTGCCACCGCTGCTCTCATAGTTCAATGAAGATTTGTGTTAATTAACCTTGTTTTTAATAAATAAATAAATAATAATGATGCTAAGTAGGACATTAGACTAGTACGACGTGGTTCTTCTTTATAAGGCGCTTGAATTATACAGGGTGTTTGGGCATCATTTGCCCCATCGAAGGGGCTGAAAGTAGGGGTCATTTCCCTTCTCTTCAGCCCCAATAACTCATCCTTGAGCCCCAAGGATTTTATTTCAATTTTATATTTTATTTTAATATACAGCAGTCTAACAGCAAACTTACTGAGACGAGAATAGAGGTCACTGATATTTTGAAACTTGAAATGGGTCAGCAATAATACACACTCACACACTTCAAGAATAATCACAATTATTTAATAAAAGGTAATATAATTTTAAACACTTGGACAGAGTTTCGACTTTTGTATCCAACAGCTAAATGCACAGAACAAGATATACCCTTTGTGTCGGCAAACTGAACGACCCGAGTACATAAACTCTTTGGCCGTCGCCGTCGGTCTGACGTCACTAACAGTCTTTGGTGGCTGACAACTTTAGCTCCAAATTGTCGTAAGATGGCGTTGGTTTGCTTAGCGAAGGCTGAACACATGGCGTGGTTTTACAAAGTGATGAAAATTCAGAGGTAAATAACTGTAGGTACCTACTTACCGACTATTTTATTTTATTACACACCAAAATTCTTACACAGCTTTTTTATTTAAAATTTGTCGGCACGGTTTGGCGCAGTGGTTGACCAATCGACTGCTGCGCTGCGTGTCGCGGGTTCGATCCCCGCACGGAACAAATATTTGTATGGCCTACAGATAGTTGTTCCGGGTCTGGCTGTTTGTGTATGTGAGTTTCAATGTTTGTAAACGCACCCACGATACAGTAGGAGAAATTCCTAGTGTGGAGCAACGTTTAAAAAAAAAATACTATAAATCATAAGTCTATATATACTTATGTTTTATATAGTATTTTTTATAGTATTTTTTTTTTGCCTGTCATATCGCTGATAGATTGATTACCTACACAACGTGGTATTACATACTCATTGATCTGATAAAAAGTTGTAGGTCACAATTGAGGAAAAAGCTTCTTCTTGGTTTCTTGGTAAAAGTACCTATTCTAATCTTTGGTTTATTCCTCTATGCCTGTCACTCATTTTTCATTGAATATCAGTATTCTACTCTTTGATTTTATAGCACAACAGCTAACCAATGTAATAATTTTCACTAAGAACGTTTTAAACCTGGTTTCAACAATGCAGGCTGAAAAGGATCCATCACGATCGGAACGAATTGTGGGCAAAAATACAACAGGAGCAAGTACGTAGCTACCTACATACTTATAAAACAACATAAATACTATGCGACAGAGAAGGCTGTAATACATCAGCCACATGTGATTGTTAAAGGAGGTTTCATAGGCTGATATTGAAACTATACTATTTAATTTTTTTTGATAACTGTTACTTTGACTGTGTCACTCATAGATTTTTCTCGTTGTACAAATACATTATATTAATTGTTTCTATGATCGTTTCAATAAACAATCCGGATTCTTTAACATGGTAGCAGAGCGTGGTTGAAAAAGAATTCATAGAAATGATATAGAATATAAAGTTGTAAATACTTAAGATTTCCGGAAAATATTTACGTAAAAAAATTTTTGCCATTTTTTTTTGTCGAAAATGTCTTCATCAGGCTCAACCAGCTGTAAGATTGACATCGGGCAACTAAAAGGAAAAGAAAATTGGGCCACATGGCGCTACAAAGTCACTCAGCTTTTAAGGGGCAGCCAAGGTGGATTGAGTGCTGTCGAGGGCAAACTTGCAAAACCTATCCATCCAGGGTCTACAGCGACTGTAGAGGAAGTGGCTACGTATAAAAAGGAAACACAACACTACAACGAAGTTGACAGCCGTGCCGTTTTGTTGTTAACGGCCAACATGACGGACGAGACGCTGCAAAAAATCATGAGGCTTCAAAATGCTCAAGAGATTTGGGACGAGCTACATCGCCTGTTTGACTCATCGTCTGATGACAGGACGTACACGTACTCGCTGGATTTCTATCATTATTGTAAAGATCCGACACATGATATGGCGACACATATCTCCAAGGTGAAAAACCTATGGCATGATTTGAAAACAGAGCTGATAAAGGAGTACAAGTGTGACCTACCGGATGTTCTCCTAATTTGCAAGATTCTCGACTCACTCCCCGAGGATTACTTCAGTTTCAAATCATCATGGTTGCTAATGTCAAAGTCAGATCGCAGTATAGAAAATCTAACTGCGCAATTGTGTCATTTTGAAAAATCATTAGCCGGTAATAGTAACGGAAATTCAGATGTATTGAACGTTCAACCAAACCAAAATAAAAAGTTTTCCAAAATAAAATGTGGTTATTGTGGCAAACCAGGCCATAAAGTCAAGAGATGTCAAAAGTGGATCTCAGATGGTAGACCACCGAAAGCTCCTACTACAAGCAAAGCTACCCTGACAATTATTACAGCAGAAAGTCACCAAGTGTTAAAGAAACCCGCTGTTTTCAAGACAGATACCGAGAGTTGGTATGTTGACAATGGTGCGACAAACCATGTCACAGGTCGTAGAGACTACTTTACAACTTTCGAAAGTTTTGAAGATTCTACAACGGATTATACGTTGACCACCGCAAATGGTGCTGTTGTAAAAGTGATTGGAAGAGGTACAGTTGACTTGATTGCCTATGTTCATAAAGAAAAGCAAGACATACAACTAAATAATGTATGGTATGTACCGGGTATTACTAAAAATCTGTTTTCGGTACTTGCGGCACAAGACACATTGGAAAATAGCGAATTTACTTCTGAAAGAGAAACTTGTTGGTTAAAAGAAAAAGGAAAGGTCTTGCTAATGGGAAAACGTTCAAAGAATGGAGGACTCTATGAACTACTTGCGAAGACAATAGTCAATAAAGCTGCTTCCAACATTGAAACCCAAGTAATGACCAACCTACAACTTTACCATGAAAGATTTGTCCACCAGAACAAAAGACATGTAAAGAAGGTCATCGAAAAGGAACTCGGTATCAAAGTGAAGCTAGATTCCGAATTATGTACAGGTTGTGTATATGGAAAGACACATCGTAGAAAATTTGGAACAAGGGCTCAAGCGAAAGAACCTGGTGAAATACTACAAACCGACGTTTGTGGTCCATTCCCACCTTCCTTCGGCAAGAATAGATATTTTGTCCTATTCAAAGATGACTATAGCAAATATCGCTACGTCCATTTCATGAAAAATAAATCGGAAGTAGCAGATAAACTTGTTCAAGTTCTGAAAGAGATTAAAACAAGGGGACACACTGTAAAAGAAATTTACAGTGACAATGGCGGAGAGTTCGACAATGGTAGAGTAAAGCAAATCTTGCAAAATGCTGGTATTACCCAAAGGCTGAGTATGCCCTACACCCCAGAGCAAAATGGGACAAGTGAACGGGAAAATAGGACGCTTGTAGAAGCCGCACGCAGTATGATGCACTCTCATGAAGAACTTCCGATTGCCTTATGGTGCGAGCTGATAAGTACAGCCGCATATGTCCTGAATAGGACAGGGCCCACATGCATAGATTGCAAATCACCATACGAACTTTGGTATGGTCGAAAACCAGGAATAAAGCATCTCAGAGTCATTGGCAGTGAATGCTACGCCCATGTGCCAAAACAGAAGCGTAAGAAGCTTGCCAAGAAAGCTCAGAAATGTATCCTAATCGGTTACGAAGGTGATGAAGGGTACCGTTTAGTAAGCTTCGACAAATGTGGAAAGCCAACGCTCATCAGATCAAGAGACGTTATATTTAATGAATCCATCATAGAATCGATTGGATTAAATGATGAGATTGAATCAGAACCTGATAATGAAATCGAGTGCAAACTTCCCTCAATTAAAGAAAACGGTCAAGTGTCAAGAGCAAGGGAGGATGAGCCTAAAGAAGCCATTCAATTGCCTGTTGACATGTCAGGTGCAAGGGAGGATGAGCAAGATGAAGCCGACCGGCCATCTATCTATATGCCCCAGACAAGTCAAGATTTTCGTGACACAACGGATGAAGAACAGGAAAGTTACGATACTCCATATGATTCTGAGGAAGAAGAAAGTGTAGATAGGGTCCTTCGAGATAGAAGCCAGCTACGACCACCTGCGAGGTACGGTGACTTCGTATTAAATTTGAGTTCCTTTGTTGAACCCAAGACTTACAAAGAAGCACTGACAAGCTCACAGAAAGATAAATGGCTGAAAGCTATGGAAAGCGAGATGAAAGCGCTGTCTGAAACTAAGACCTGGATTTT
The DNA here is from genome assembly GCA_949152445.1 of Cerastis rubricosa. Classification (NCBI taxonomy): domain Eukaryota; kingdom Metazoa; phylum Arthropoda; class Insecta; order Lepidoptera; family Noctuidae; genus Cerastis; species Cerastis rubricosa. Next base: position 7,090,270 of record OX424535.1, on the reverse strand, counting down.
GGTGGACTTACCCAAAAGTCGAAAACCAATTTCATGTAAATGGATCTACAAAGTTAAGACAAATGCGGATGGAAGCCTCGACAAATTCAAAGCTAGGCTAGTGGCTAGAGGATTCACTCAAAAGGAAGGAGTTGACTTCTACGAAACTTTCAGCCCTGTGGCAAAGCTAGCTACAGTCAAACTGATCATACAAATCGCAGTTGATGAAGATCTTGCTCTAACACAGTTTGATGTTGCAACGGCATTCCTCAATGGTTCACTCGATGTAGATATTTACATGAACCAACCGGAAGGTTATAGTGACGGAACAAACAAAGTGTGTAAACTTCTGAAAAGCCTGTATGGCTTAAAGCAGTCTCCAAGATGTTGGAACAGATGTATTGTTGATTACTTGATCAGTATTGGATTTAAGCAATGTCAAAATGATCCTTGTTTATTTGTGAGAGTTAAACAAGGTGCCAAGATCATACTTGCATTGTATGTGGACGACGGTTTGATTGCTGCCACGAACCCGAAGGATTCAGAAAGATTTTTAGCTGAATTGAAGAAAAGGTTTAAAATAACCGTAAAGCCTGCGTTATACTACTTAGGTATGGAGATATTAAAGCATGACAACGGTATCAAGCTTACGCAGAAACATTATGCTGAAAAATTGCTAGAGCGCTTTGGAATGCATGAATCTAAATCTGTGAGCACTCCTATTATCAAGGATGCTACAACACAACCAACAGCAACCGATGAGGAACTTAAATTCCCATACAGAGAAGCAGTTGGAGCACTTATGTATCTGATGACTGGATCTAGACCGGACTTGTCTTACGCGGTCAGTGTTGTTTCACGCAATCTTGAGAATCCCAGCAGGGAGGATGTTACAAAAGTAAAGCGTATATTCCGCTACATCAAGGGTACTGTTGACTATAGTCTAATTTACCGAAAAGGAAATAAAGGACTAATATGCTACAGTGATTCTGACCATGGAGGAGATAAACAGACAGGACGCTCTACATCGGGTATCCTCTGCATGTACTCCGGTGGAATTATATCCTGGGCCAGCAGGCGCCAGACCTGCGTAGCGATCTCGAGCACTGAAGCCGAACTAGTAGCGGCCAGTGAAACTGCAAGGGAGATGATCTGGTTGAAAAGGCTGATCATAGAAGTCTCCCAGCTGAATGGGACTCCGAGCCTTCTGGTGGACAATGATGCAGCAATAAAGATATCCCAAAATCCTGAAATGCACAGGAGAACCAAACATATAGCGCTCAGGCACTTCTACATCAGAGAATTGGTGACCGATAAGGAAGTCCAAGTGAAATATACTCCAACTGAGTATCAATATGCAGATATGCTGACAAAGCCAGTAAGTGGACCAAGGCTTCTGGTACTACTAAAGAAGATTGGCCTGCTGAGCACTGATTAGTAACAATGATATCAAAAAGGGAGGATGTTAAAGGAGGTTTCATAGGCTGATATTGAAACTATACTATTTAATTTTTTTTGATAACTGTTACTTTGACTGTGTCACTCATAGATTTTTCTCGTTGTACAAATACATTATATTAATTGTTTCTATGATCGTTTCAATAAACAATCCGGATTCTTTAACAGTGATGTCCTATTTATTTTATTTGTTTCTCGGGCATGACGGTTACCTCACGATGTTTTTGGTTTCTTTCCCCGTTTTGAGATCACCGATGATGAGATACTAACTAATCGTTACACAAAGTACGTACCTAATGCTTGCGAACGAACTCACGTCCTAGCAAGTCGATCGTGACCAGTTACCATCTGAGGCCGCCGTTGTAAACTGTACGTTAATACGACGAAATCGAAAATGCAATAATACCATAGAATCTATATCTTCTATATCTATCTATATACTACATACTATACTAATCATAAAGCTGAAGAGTTTGGTCCGATTTGAAAAATTCTTTCAGTGTTTCATAGCCCATTTATCGAGGAAGGCTATAGGTAGAGGATTCGATCCCGGTCTATTTTTCTAATCCCGGGATTACGGGATTACCTACAGTTAATCTCGGGATCCCGGGATAGCCCGGGATTGTATTGGTAATGGAAAGTGGTAACAAAAAGACATTAAAACATACAAAAATCATTTTTTTTATTTAAGTAACTGTTAGATTTGTGAGGACATAGAATATTTCAGTTTTAAATCTTCAAAAGGGCGGTTTATTAAAATTATATTTTCTTCATATAGAATAAACAAACTAGGCAATTCTGTAAATTATTTATGAAACTAAAAATAAACTTCAAAAAATCAACTTCTTTAGACTTATTTAGATAAACTATAAAAAAATATATGCTAAAGAAATTAATGTTTATAGGTACTTATACTTTTAAATTATTTACTCGCATCAAACGTCTCATCTGCAAGCATACTTCTCAATTTGTTGCACAAATATGAAGAGGCTGAAAAAGCACGTTCAGGCTCGATGGAAGTTGGATGAATCGTCAATGAATTTGTGATTTGGCGTGGAGGGCACGCGCGTGCGTTTATGCTCTGGCGTTCAAAACGTTAAAAAAATTACCAATCCCGAAAATCCCAGGATTCATTAAATTTAATCCCGAAAATTTTGGGATTAAAATATGGCCGGGATCGAATCCTCTAGCTATAGGCTATATATAGATATCATCACGCTACGACCAACAGGGGCGGAGCAACAATGAAAAATGTTGCGAAAACGGGAAAATGTGACGCAGACGAAGTTGCGCGGGATAGCTAGTTTTAGTTAAATTGTTTAGTGTTATAAAATTAAATGGTTGTAAATGATTGTGGGTTTATTGTTTGTAACAAGCACAATCAGTAGCATCCATAGAAATTATAAATTATGAAAATATTATACGTGAAACGATTATTTTAAATTCGACGTTTTTACGTAACATCACCATCATCATCATTAAAATCATCATCATTCTCTTGCCCTTATCCCAATTCATTTAGGGTCGGCGCAGTACGTCTTCTTCTTCCATACTATCTACCATCTCCACATCTCACATCACTATCATCTCTCTATCTATCTATTCTTCTTCTATTACTGGTCATCTCATGGGATACCTCCTTTCTTGCCATATCATTACGTAACGTTTACACCGCACGCTCGTGCTATAGCCTCTGGCCATCATCTTCCAGCCCATGTCCCTTTTCTTGTCTTCCTCTCCCTCTCCATCCATCCACATTTATATTCATCACTCTTTTAGTCACATGTGTTCCATCCCTCCTCATGACATGTCCATACCAAGACAGACGACTCCCTTTCATCTTTTCTGTGGGTCGCAAGTTGTTCGAGTGAACTGTTGCTTTTTCATCCATCCTGAGTGGATCCGGTGCGTTACGTCCCGGTCTACATCGCCATCCCCTTGGACAAGCGATCCGAGGTACCGAAAATCGGAGCAGATCGGTATGGGCGTTCCGGCAAGGGCTATAGGCACAGGACTGGAGAGACCGCCGAAATCACAAAACAAGTACCTATACCGTTATGGTTCTACTAAGTTTCAGGCCAACGTTCTTCAGTCTTTGCCACCACACCTCCAATTTAATCTGGACCTCTAGGCCACTCTCGGCAACTAGTATAATGGCGTCGGCAAACAGCATACACCAGGGAGCCTCTTCCTGGATATCCGACGTAAGAGCGTCCATTATCACCAGGAAGAGGATAGAGTCAACCCTTGCCACAACTTGAACAACTGCCACATTGAAGCTGCCGGTAGTGCCCGCTGTAGACCGTACTTGAGTCCTACATCGATTTTACATCACTCAGATCAACTGCACATACTTCCCATGCACACCTTTCTCCATAAGAGCCCACCACAAAACCTCACGGGATACCCGGTTCTATGCCTTTTTCAGGTCGGTGAACACCAAGTGCAAGTTTGTGAACAAAAATACAGAGGTGCACCTCTGTATTTTTCGCATAACTGGCGAACAGCATAAAATGGCATCCGTCGTTTTCCGACCAGGCATAAAACCGGATTGGTTCCGTGAAATCTCGCTCTCTTTTCTCAGTCGCCTTTTAATAACTTTCTCCCATGCTTTCATAATACTATGCGACGCCGACGTTATAGCCCCTGGCGATCTTTCCTCAAAACAGCGCTAAATATAAAGCATGCACTTTTATCTGCACAGACCTTTTGAGCCAAGCGAGGGGAAAATTGACGGCTCATAGAAATCTTCAAACTAGAGAAACAAATTACGATAAATATCTGATGGCCATGAAACGGGTCTACCATAGACAGTCCGCTTCCAACGAGATGCCGTACGAGATTGAGACTCCAAGAGAACGCAGAAGAAAACAGAGCTTGTCGAAACAGCCTGGGTATGAAATAAATTATTGTTGGTATTTACCTATAATTCGGTATGTCTCCGTCATACCAATTTTGGTTTTATGACAAAGTAATCCTGCTATTTATCTAAAATTGATTAGGTTGAACCATAAAAGTGGGTTTGCCAACTTGCCACACGTCCGAAATGCACGGGGGAATATTTAAAACGCCCGGAACTTAAACAATCAGAATTTTAAAACCATCCATGACATTAATGTCAATCAACAGCTGACTTGCATTTTACATAGTTATAGAGTCATAGATAAATACATATTATGTAACAAGTAAGTACTTAAATAGCTTTTATGCTTGATAGTTTAAGCAAACCGCAATGTTTTGCAATAAACGTTTCTCATTTAATTTAGGTAATATTATAAACAAAAAGGTACCAGATTAAAATTAAAGGTACCTCTGCAGAAAGAATAGTCCGGAATTTTTATAGATCTGGGAACCCTAGGCATTAAGGCAGTGCTTACCTACATATTCATAATCCTATAATAATTATTATATGAGTACAACCTAATGTGTCACCTGTAGTACCTACCTGTACCTACATGTAATACTTGCCGCCCGATACAATTGGAGGCCGTAGGAAAACCTGAAGAAGAGGATCATCATCATTTCATCATTTCAGCCCAAAATACGTCCACTGCTGGACATAGGCCTCCCCTAAGTGTCACCACATTGACATTTTAGGGGGGTTGTGCAATAATCGCCACGCCTGGCAGTCGGGTTGGCGATCGCTGTACGGTTGTTACAAAAGCACAGAGAAGGCTACTGCCCATTCTCTGGCAAGTCCCTTAGTCGCCTCTTACGACACCCACGGGAAGATATGGGATGGCGCTATTCTTTACATCCAACACCATACAGAACAAGAGAAGAAGAGGATCATACCAGCTATAAGTCATTGATAGGGTACCCTACCTCGTCACATTAAAAATATTTGATTAGTTTGGATTAGTGACTGCAGTTTAGTGATGTTAAATTCTGCTACATCTGTCACAGACATGAGGTTAGCAGTAGTTTGGGTACCTATGTTTATTGATCTGATATAATTACTCGGCATACTGGCAAAATGTGGTTTAGGTACTATTTCTAAACCTCTGTCGTACCTTTCGGGAATTACAGGCGCAATACTATTTATTTAATAAATATATTCCTCAGATTAAATGGCAGTAATAATTATTCTATGAGCGATGCGGCTCGAATGGGAATAATAGCGTCTATGGTTCCCGATGAGATCATTTACAAGCATAGTGATTATTCAATCAGGAGCTACGAGACGGCGCTGATGTTTTGTGATGTTTCTGGTGGGTATCTTGCTGTCACTGTGATGTGTTGGGTTATGGGTTTTAATTTATTTTAAAAGTAGACATCTATCTGAGGGTAAATAGTGCTGAGTAATCTTGATAATAATTACCACGCTTGCCCAAAAAGTTGGTGATTGCATAGTCGCGTTGCTAGACTTAATAGGGTCCTCTGAACTCGAGTGCGGCGAAGCCCAAAAAAAGATTGGTTACAATTTTAGCAACATTTCTGGACCATTATAAGCGAAGCGTTCATCGAAGAGCGAGGATAGTTGGCTCGATAAATTGGAGCTTTTTAGACCGCGATAGGTTACATTTTCATTGATAACTACCTATCCTCAAATCAATAAGAATTTGAGGTTGGGGTGCGAAATGTAAGTCATCATCTGCCTAGCCTTTTCCCAAACTATCTTAGGGTCGGCTTCTAGTCTAACCGGATGCAGCTGAGTATCCGTAGTTTACATGAAGCGACTGGCGACTGCCTAGCTGACGTCCACAACCCTGGACTGACTGGATGTCAGAGTTTTGGCTTCTGACTACTCGTAACGACTGTCAAAGATCTGCAAATGACAGCCAGTACCAACTCTTAACGAGTTTTTCAAGACACGGAGGAAACTCGGTAAGTAATTATGGTCACCCATCCACGAACCAACCTCGGCAAGCACGGCTTAACCTTAAAGATCGACCCGTACGGCTATTATTATTTAGCCACGGGCTCCTCTACTGGCGAAATCTAAGTAAGTATTAAACGCTATTGCTTAACTAAGTAGGTAGGTTATCTAATCACGCAAATAACAACAACAGAAACTCAAAATAAAACCATTGTTTGAAGGTTTCACTAACCTCTGCGAAAAATACACAACTTTTGGCCGCGGAGGACCTTCGAGACTCACCAAAGTTTTGAACTCCTACATCGGGGCCATGGTTCAGGAAATACTGACGCACAACGGAGACGTGCTGAAGTTCTCCGGTGATGCCTTCCTATCCATGTGGAAGAAGACTGAGAAGTTATCCATGCAAGATGTGGTGCACAATGCTATTGATTGCGGACTCATTATACAGAAGAACTACGGGACTTTTACCACCGATGTTGGGGTGGTTCTTAAGGGTTAGTTATTTATTCTTTATTTAGGTACCTACCTACTAGACTGATATTTAGCTAAGGGGTTTGAAGATCAGGTGGCCTACCATGACGTCATAAAGCAGTATTGTTTTAATCTTATTCCAGAGTGGGAAAGAGAGCGCCATCTCTTTCCCACTCTGGAATAAGATTAAAACAATTGAAAAAGAGACGTCCTCTATAATTTCGTCTCTTTTCCACACTGGGATAGTGAAAACATGTTGGTGTCAACCTATGTAAATACATATAGCTGTATCATTTCAATGGTAACAACGTCAATAAATGTGGGTATCGTAACTTTCAGTGTTAGATAGCCCATTTATCGAGGAAAGTTATAGGCTATATATCATCACGCTACGACCAAAAGGAGCGGAGCAGTAATGAAAAATGTTGCGAAAACGGGGAAAATGTGACGCAGCCGAAGTTGCGCGGGACAGCTAGTAATATTATAAATGCGAAAGTTTGTGAGGATGGATGAATATTTGTTTGTTACTCTTTTACGCAAAAACTACTGAATTAATCTGGATGAAACTTGGCACAGGGATAGATAATAGTCTGGAATAGCACATTGGATACTTTATATCCCATAGTGCTGTCCCCTGGGACAATAACCGAAATAAAACCTCCAAATCTTTCCTAAACCAGTAAAAGTCGCGATATCAGCCGGCATGTCCCACTTCTCTATCATCGGCGACGAGTCCTTAATCCAGTCGAGTTCCTCGAGCTACGTCATCATCGGTCAGCCAGTGTGGGACGTAAAGATGGCTCAGTACATGTCCAAGTCAGGAGATGTGCTCACAGCCGCTAGTGCCTGGATGTATGTTAACGAAGCTGAGTATTGGACGCAGCCTTGCGGTGATGGGAGGCATACTAAGGTACCCACCCATACAAAAATTATATGAGTAGGTATACAATAAATCCATATCTATCTAATCTAATATAAAAAAAATCTCGTGTCGCGGTGTTTCTTACCAAACTCCTCTGAAACGGCTGAATCCATTTGTATGAAATTTTGTGTGCATATCGGGTAGGTCTGAGAATCGGCAAACATTTAATTTTCATATCCATAAAAAAACCCCGCGAACGTACTAGTCCCGGGCAGCATATGTATTCATACATATAATTTTCTTAGTCTTCTAAACCGCTGTACTGATATTTTCATGAAATTCAAATTTGGTATAGATATAGCTCAAACCCTGGCGCTAGTAGCTCAAACCCTGGCGCTAGATAATACGCGCAGGTACCCGGCTTACCTATCAAAATCAAAATATTTTTATTTCACATAGGCCTACATGGGCACCTAAAAAACGTCGACAAAATGTGCACGGTTCGGGTTGGTCGTTTCCTATGGAGAAGAACCGGCAAGAAACTCCATGGTTAAATACTCTTTTAAAATCATTTGATTTAAAATATTTAGCTATGTTACAGCGTTAGTACTTAATTATGGGAGGATATCGTAGGCCCGACAATAAGTCATATATTGTTTTATTGATATTTCATTTTGCTTATGAAAAAACTCGAATGAATGTTCAACTGTCTAGTGGTCACAATCGCGACTGCTGAGCATGAGGTCCTAGGTTCGATTCCCGGGTCAGGCAAATTGTTATTGGGTTTTTCCATCAGCAATGTATCAGTAGCAGCCTCGGAGCCTGGATTTGTGCCCGGTTGATGGCAATATGCTCGCACCCTAATAGATGGGACTTAAAACATAACAGGCGAAATGTGGGTGTAATATTAGGTACTTACACCTCTGCCAAACCCTTCGGGGATCACTTGCGTGATGTTGTGTGTCATTTTGTTTAATTGACGTTAGGTTCTTGGAGTTGGAGCCTCTTGGAAAAGAGTGGAAAAACTACAAGAAGAAGACAAAAAAAGTAAGTCACTATCTGTAGGTAACTATTTGTATTTGAAATCATATTCTCGTAACTGATCGTTTTATTGTTCTGCATTTATCCTAATTTATTTGAGGTCGGCGCAGCATGTCTTTTTCTTCCATACTTCCTATTACTCGATATCTCACTAGTCACCTCTTTTGTAACCATATTATCCTTCACACAGTCCATCCATCGTTTCTTTGGTCAATCTTCCTCTACTCCTAAAGTTAACTACATTCATACTTCTCGTAACTGAACTTACATATGGACTAATCTCATTTTCAGTATCGGAAACTGCATTTCCTCAAAAACCGTCTTCATATATAGGGTCAAGTCCTTCACTTAATCATTTGTATAAGGAATTTTCGCGTAAGTTGATATTTTGGACATATTTTTTATTATAAGTTTGCCTGCTTATAAATCTTAAAATCCACTTCTGTGCCTACGAAAGTACATTCCCTACAAAATACGAAACGTTGAGTGCGTTTCGTGATACAAAATATCACAGGCAGAATTTCAGATCCAAAAAGATATTTCGTAAGAAAAATGTAAATTCACTGACAGGACTATTGTTGCCAACAAGCCTGACATTAACTAAAAGCTTCGACCAAAATCTGAGGAGTCTTTCGCTTGGCAGCTGGATCAAGGGCTTGATTCAGAAAGCAGTACTTTTGGACACGGCACGTATTGTTAGGAGGTTCCTCTCTCAAGAGCCCTGACCACCGGTAGCCCGGACCCTGTTCCCGATGCCGGTGGGCTACTAATTTTTATATTTTTAAATGATTTTTTACATAATTTTGTAAAAATAAATATGTAATTGGTATGTAAGTAATAAATAAATAAACGACATAACAATGTAAATTCAAACTAATGATGTACGGTCTCCAAAAGAGACCTTTGGAGACTGTACACTAGAAGTCATATCGCCAATCAAGTAGATGGTAATCTTCTCATTTCATGACAAAATCTATTAGGGTGATTCCTTTTATGTAACTGTACTGAATCCAATTCCGCAATATGCACGAAACGTAAGAAGTTCTTAATTTCACGGGCTACCTTGGTACCTTGATCGCTTAAACAGCCGAATCAAAAACTATAAATTAATTTTAGTTCGTCCAGCCGTGATCGCAGCAGTCCAAACCTCATGGTTTCCGGGTCTCCGTCGTTTCATGGCGACGCCTGTCCTTCGGGCAGTGGACAACGAAGAGCCCATGGAATTCCTGACCGAAGTACGTCGGGTCGTCGTGGTGTTCCTCAATATTATCACGAAGACTGTCACTGATGAAGCGCTTATTAAACTCGTTGATGGTGTTTATAAACTTGTTTCAAGGTATTATGTTCAATAGTAACAGATAAATTCTGGTGTACCAACGCATGTAATGAGTTCCGTATTCTTCAAAATTCATCTTAGAACTGCTCAGCTGGTCATATTTTCTCCTTCATCATCACGAAGCACGTATTTGAGAAAACAAAGCTTTAGCTAGCGTAAGGCGGTAAAGTATACTACATCCAATTCAGTCGCGCGACCTGTACCGGTTCCTGTCAAAACTAAATCACTGGCCTCGATTGCTTCCTAGAATTAATGATTTGTTGCTCTTCAACCGTAAAAATGTTACAATCTATCATCTTCGTCATTCCCTCACTGCTAAAAATCGCGACCGTGTATCTAACGGTCTTCCGAAGTATGGGGTACAGGACCTATTACATTAGATATGTGGACGGATAATCTTCGAAATCGTTACAGCGTGACATTAGAAGCAGACGGGCTGGTGAACAAAGTGTCGATGTTTGACAAAGACATGATGATTCTCATCGTCTTCGGACTCCGAGGCTTGAGCCACGAAGATGAGGCACAACACGCCTTGCTCTGCGCTTTCATGCTCAAAGATAGGATTGTCAATGAGAATATTAGAGGCGTTTCGATTGGCGTTACTTCTGGTAAGAAGATCTTTTCTCTATTCTAGTTATGTACTTATTGGCTAAAGAGAGCGCGAAGTCGAAGTAATGAGTGCAGACTGTTTCCTGAGTGAAGAAAAAGCTAAATTCATGGTTGATGATGATATGCATTTCGCGACCGTCGTACAAACTCTGGCGAATGCCAACCGTTTTAACTGCAGCATATTAGTCGCAACGTCGTGCGTCTTGTTATTGCGACGTGAACAGCAAGCAACTGCGTACCTACAAAAGATGACAATGTTAATGTCCTTCCATCTTCTTCAGTAGGCTATCGATGATATGCATTCAGAAGTCTCTTTTTCGTTGAATACTTTTAATCTGTACAGGAACGACTTATTGTGGAGTTGTCGGACACGAACTGCGAAGAGAATACACTGTTATTGGACCTGCTGTCAATAAGGTAGTATCATAATAGCATAGAGTGACATACAGAGTTCCTCCGTGCCTCGGAAAGTACGTTATGCCGTTAGTCCCGGCTGTCATTTGTAGATCTTTAACAGTCGTTATGTAGTCGTAAGCTAGAAAGTTTGACCACAAGTCTTCCCAAAAGCTATTATTATTACGTAGTAAATGTATTGTGGAGGTCAGACAGAGTAGTTCTATGTAAAGGACGTAGAAGCCGACCCCAACATGTACGGAAAAATCTACTCAGATAATGATGATGAAAAGAGTGACCACATTTAGCGACGTTTTAGAAACTTTCAATTCTCCGACGTAGCGTCGTGTCGTGTCGTCCTAATGATGTGAACATGTTTTTCGGCTTTGTAACATGTACACACGTCGACACATTAAGATATAAATAAATCCAGTATAAATAGCCCCGCTTTGTATAGATTTCCAATACAACGAGAGATCTGCACAAATTGGTTTTATATAGGTACATATCTATCTTGATTGGTCGCTGTGTTTACCTACATAAAGGTTTGACTGGCTTAAGCCGATTCCACCTTCCCAAACAGATGTGTGGCAAGGTGGAATTGGATACTTTTGTTCAGAAACAGCAAAGGTTTCTCTAAGACACGATTTGATTTTTTTATCCTTATAGGCTGCAAGACTGATGATGACATATCTGGATAAAGTAACTTGTGATAAAGAAACCTTCCTGAGGAGCAAGATTGAACACGAGTTCTTCAGGCAACTTGAATCGAAACCTATGAAGGGTATAGCGGAGCCGGGACCGGTGTATGAGTTTGATTACTACGGGTTAGTACCTACGTACTAGAGATGTTACGGATATGTAATTATTTCGGATTATCCGTTAGTTTCGATTACGGATATTAGATTGTAGTAAAATATAAACACAAATAGTATGTAATAATTTGGTTTTATTTATAGGTTTTATCTAGTTTAGGTTACCATTTCGTATTATAATCAGTCATAAGTAAGTAATTATTTAGAGATGTTATAATAATTACGTGAAACAAAAACCTGTCGAAACATGTCGTTTTATTTAGACTCCGCCCTTATACGAAACTATCCGACACTTATGAAACGGATACGGTTACGGTCACGAATACATTTTTATTTCGGATATCCGATAGTTACGGTTACGGTGCTCCATAACATCCCTGCTACATACTTATTTTTACCATTTCGCTGATTATGATCGCTCCTTTATTACTAGAAGGTGGAAAGCATAGATATAATAAACAACAGATTTTTATATTTCGATGGTGGGAAGGCAGAGGTGAATACTTTTGCCCTACCTTGGATCGTACATATGCCTCATGTTTAGTCGTTAAATATAAGTAAATCGTTGATTTGTGGTTTATTTGCATGGAGGTACCGAACCCAAACTTCATTCCTCTGGAAATAATTTCGTCATAATCATATCAGCCTGGAATCGCCCACTGGGTATAGGCCAAAGACTATAAATGACTATAAGTGGCTATATACTCTATGGTATAGGCCTACTCTTTTTCTGTCACACTTCCCGGTTCTGTGCAAGGGACGCACAGTGTGACAGAATCCTGGTGTTTCCCGCAACTTAGACGTAAGGAATTTAATTCGTTACCTCCTCCTCTTCCATTTGCATGAGGATTTGCTCACACAAAACTCGGAAATACTAACTAAACATAAAACACACTTAATTAAAAACGGACCTGCAACTACTTAGATGTTTTACGTCTTACAGATAAAGTATAGCTAGACCAGCACAAATCTACCAAATCTGTACAGATTCCCTCTGTTCCAAATAGGTGGCCAGAGCGTCCGCCCGGTAGTCTTCACCCACTGTTGGGCCGAAACGAGGAGATGCGCAAATTCAAGATGGCGCTCCAGAATGCGCTGGAGCAACAGGCTAAACCCTTTACTCGCTACCGGGACCATGTATACGGAGTAGCTTTTACTGTTAGTATAAGCTAAGCTAGATACCTGTTGGTTAAGCATAATAAATCACTCTGTATATTCCCACAGCTGCACACAGGCCTTCTCGGTATGAAGGGAGTAGGTTGGCTATCCACCAGGTAATGCGCCTGCCTAGGTTCCTACATTAATACCTAGCAATAGTCATCATCATCATCATTCTTTTGCCCTTCTCCCAATTTTTTGGGGTCGGCGTAGCATGTCTTCTTCTTACATACTTCTCTATTACTTGCCATCTCATGAGATACCTCCTTTCTTGCCATATCATCCTTAACACAGTCCATCCATCGTTTCTTTGGTCTTCCTCTACTCTTATGTCCATTCACATTCTCCCCCAGCAATAATTCTAGGTATTATTATTAGGCTGAGATGACGAGTAATAGAGAAGAATGGACAGAGACATGCTGCGCTGACCCCAAATAAATTGGGATAAGAGCAGGAGAATGATGATGACTGACTAGGTAATCAAGGCAAAGCACAGAATCGCAAATGCTTTTCCATCCCAGAGACAGCTGGAGTATACAATTTCTGAATGATCATACAAGCCATAACAGCGTTAACACCTTACGGCATTTCATACAAAATTTCAAGTCCTTATTTTTCAAAATGACTGAACCGATTTTAATGAAGCTTCAAACGCATAAGCAGGATACGTAGGTCTAAAAAGTTACTAAAAACTATTTCGAAATGTCTTTAAAAAAAAAGATAACTGGAAATACACTAAAACTGTTTCTATAGATAATTTATTATCAGTGTAATTTAGCTGTAACACTGTTATTTGAAAATGTTTTTGCTAACTTTTTAGACATACGTATCCTGCTTATGCTTATCAAGTTTCATTAAAATCGGTTCAGTCATTTCGAGAAATAAGGACTTGAAAGTTTGTATGAAATGCCGTAAGGTGTAAACGCTTTTAAAGTTTTTGGTTGTCTTTATAACCTACTACTCTTCATCATGTTAGGCTTTCTGAACCGTCTGCTTTTCCTTATGGGTTTGCCGTATTGATGGCCCCTAGGTGCGCCACTAACGTCTGGCACGCATACCCTTTCAAACAAGAACACCACATTTCCATTTCAATTTCAGACATTTTCAACGCAAAAATCAATCGTTAACCAAACATTTTTGCCAAACGGTTGATTCCTACTGAAGGTGAAAAACAGATACCGCGACAATAAGTTTTTTTTTTTGTAACTTCAGGGTCCGATTAATGTTGGGAAGACTCGTTTATTAGAAGAATGTCTGGTTGCCACTCCGGATTTCATACGCAAGGGAAAAATAAACTTAACTAAAAATGAAAAGGTATGGGTATCTATAAAATTAAACAAACCACGCTATTTATTTAAAACAAGATACACTTTTTTATTCACCTGTAATCTGTAAAAAAATCTTAGGAGTCAAATTTCACCCAACCGGTTTCAGATTTAGCTGAAATTTTGCATACATGTTTAGTTTGCATGACACTATATGGTACGCTAAGTGACGTTATTCTAAATCTAATATGGCGCACTCCCAAAGATGGCGGATTCGTTTTTTTTCATGCATTTCCATAATACAAGGTGTTGTTTTGCATCCTCGTCAAATCCAAGGAGGTAACTATGCTAATGATTCTCGTCTCGAATCAATCATAAAATGGGTTGGTAATTTTTTTTTTCTTATTTACGAAAATCGGTAAGTGTGAACCATCCGTGTTTTACACGCTTCCCGTCTGATCGTCACCCTATAACCGCGCTTTCATACATACAAACAATCTCAAACGTTTATTCGATAATTTCTTATTCCCTAAACCATGTTAAGGAGGTTATTCTGAAATACCGACAAACTTAAACAACCAAAAAAATCAGCGTTTTTAAAAGCTTTTATTTAACTTGCAATGTATGTATGTATGTATGTATGTTTGTTACGGTGAAATCTTGGAAGCTTAATTAGCACCACTTCCCGATGACCGATTGGCCTGAAATTTTGCACACACCTTTGATTCTGAAGACAATACATGCTCATGACAGACATAACTTAATCCTGCAGCCAGGATCGTCTCCTCACAAGGGAACTCCTCAACGGCTAATAGCGTGGACACGAAACTTTGCATACGAGTTCACACTTGATGCATAATCACGATTTGTATCATGAACTCAACCTGCAGTGAGGATCGTCTTCTCACGAGGGAACTCCTCAACGGTTAATAGCGTGGACACGAAACTTTGCATACGAGTTCATATTTGATGGATAATCACGATTTGTATCATGAACTCAACCTGCAGCCAGGATCATCTTCTCACGAGGGAACTCCTCAATGGCGAATAGCGTGGACACGAAACTTTGCATACGAGTTCATATTTGATGGATAATCACGATTTGTATCATATACTCAACCTGCAGCCAGGATCGTCTTCTCACGAGGGAACTCTTCAACGGCTAATAGCGTGGACACGAATCTTTGCATACGAGTTCATATTTAATGGATAGTCACGATTTGTATCATGAACTCAACCTGCAGCCAGGATCGTCTTCTCACGAGGGAACTCCTCAACAGTTAATAGTGTGGACACAAAACTTTACATACGAGTTTATATTTGATGGATAATCACGATTTGTATCATATACTCAACCTGCAGCCAGGATCGTCTTCTCACGAGGGAACTCTTCAACGGCTAATAGCGTGGACACGAATCTTTGCATACGAGTTCATATTTAATGGATAGTCACGATTTGTATCATGAACTCAACCTGCAGTGAGGATCGTCTTCTCACGGGGGAACTCCTCAAAGGTTAATAGCGTGGACATGAAACTTTGCACACGAGTTCTTATTTGATGGATAATCACGATTTGTATCATTAACTCAACCTGTAGTGAGGATCGTCTTCTCACGGGCGAACTCCTCAAAGGTTAATAGCGTGGACACGAACCTTTGCATACGGGTTCATATTTGATGGATAGTCATGATTTGTATCCTGAACTCAACCTACAGCCAGGATCGTTTTCTCACGAGGGAACTCCTCAACGGCTAATAGCGTGGACACGAATCTTTGCATACGAGTTCATATTTGATGGATAGTCACGATTTGTATCATGAACTCAACCTGCAGCCAGGATCGTCTTCTCACTAGGGAACTCCTCAACAGTTAATAGTGTGGACACGAAACTTTACATACGAGTTCATATTTGATGGATAATCCTGAATTGTATCATGAACTTAACCTGCAGCCAGGATCGTCTTCGCGCGAGAAACTCTTCAACGGCTAATAGCGTGGACACGAAACTTTGTATACGAGTTCATATTTAATGCATAATCACGATTTGTATCATGAACTCAACCTGCAGTAAGGATCGTCTTCTCACGAGGGAACTCCTCGACGGTTAATTGCGTGGACACGAAACTTTGCAAACGAGTTCATATTTGATGGATAATCACGATTTGTATCATGAACTCAACCTGCAGTGAGGATCGTCTTCTCACGGAGGAACTCCTCAAAGGGTAATAGCGTGGACACGAAACTTTGCATACGGGTTCATATTTGATGGATAATCAAGATTTGTATCATGAACTCGACCTGCAGCCAGGATCGTCTTCTCACGAGGGAACTCCTCGACGGCTAATAGCGTGGACACGAAACTTTGCATACGAGTTCATATTTGATGGATAATCTTGATTTGTATCATGAACTAAACCTGCAGCCAGGATCGTCTTCTCGCGAGGGAACTCCTCAACGGCTAATAGCGTGGACACGAAACTTTGCATACGTGTTCATATTTGATGGATAATCACGATTTGTATCCTGCACGCATCCTTCAGCCAGGATCGTCTCCTCACGATGGAACTCCTCAACGGTTAATAGCATGGATATGAAAAAAAGTGTTGAGATTGAGATAATAAATGTGTTCAGAAACGATTACGGCAAAACTAAAAATGTTAAAATAAAATTATAGGTAAAAAAACCTTTTTAAAAAAGCTTTTATTTAAATGCTCTAAAAAGGAGAAAAATAAAATTTTCTTTTAATTTTTTAACTTTCAACTTTTGACCTCATTATACACAATTTATATGATCATAAAAGCTTGTCGCGAGGTTTAATTGTATAATTAAACTAGTACCTATTTAATTGAGTAACTTAAGCTGCTAAGTTTAAGTTTTTTTAAATTTCAGTTTAATTAAATACTTATAGGTATTTACGCAAACCTCGCGACAAGCTTTTATGATCATATAAATTGTGTATAATGAGGTCAAAAGTTGAAAGTTAAAAAATTAAAAGAAAATTTTATTTTTCTCCTTTTTAGAGCATTTAAATAAAAGCTTTTTTTAAAAAGGTTTTTTTACCTATAATTTTATTTATTAATAACTTAGAGACCGTAATTTTAATTCATTATTTATGTCTTTTGTAACATCCTCTTGAATTTTGACGAGGATGCAAAACAACACCTTGTATGAGCTAAAGAATACGAGAAATAAAATGACGTTACTATATAGCTTGTCTTTTTTTTAAAACTATAACGTTATTAAAAAAAAGAATTACGAACATATTTGTATCACGAATTCTAGCTTTTTTCTTTGAACTAAATACCTTGCGTTCAGCCGCAACTCGCCTGATGTGAAGCGATGAAGAGGCCTATGGTGGAGCACGCTTGCCTAGCTAAGTCTACCATTTTATTAAACTATCTCTCATAATCAGCTCATAGTCCGTTAGGAGATCAGATACCACCAATACCATGAGAGAAAGAGAACAGATACTTCACCTGTGTTCGCAAACACTTGCGCACTAAACTACTTGACTAATCCTGCGTACTTGACTAATCTCCGTTGAGATGGTACCCGTGGCCGAAATACGGTCAGGAAGATTATTTTGTTTCTTAACTTTACCATTTTCTTTTAGGAGCCGTACTATCTCTTTCGAAAGATCATGATAAAGCACTTCAAGCGAGGAAGAGCACGGAAAACGAGAGAAAACAAAGAGAACAAAATAAGACAGGCGTATGTTTAGTAGTTTTATTTTGGCCTTTTAAGCACTGCTTTTTGCATCTCATCATCATCTGCCTAGCCTTTTCCCAAAGTATCTTGGGATCCGCTTCCAGTCTAACCGGATGCAGCTGAGTACCAGTATTTTGCATGAAGCGACTGCCTATCTGACCTCCACACCTAGTAACTATGTAATACGATAGTAAGACTGGATGTCAGACTTTTGGCTTCTGACTACTCGTAGCGACTGTCAAAGATCTAAGAATGACAGCCGGGACCAACGGATTAACGTGCTTTCCGAGTCATGGAGGAAACTTGGTATGTAATTATGGTCACCCATCCACGGACCAACCTCGGCAAGCTCAGCACGGCACGGTATTTGCATCTATAATAACTATTAATATATCTCTGCAAACAGACACTTTCCCAAAAAAAATGGCCAACAGTATTACAAATGCCATAAGGAAGTATTATTACCTGGTTTTGCAGAAGTCCCACGACAGGGCCAAAAAAACACATGGCAATAATTTCCTTCTCCTATTAATTTCTTTTTCCATTAGCATTGCCATGGAGACCTTAACCCCACTTCAGATCCACGGCATCAACACCATTTTTGACTGCCAGTTTCCGTTACCAGAAAACTTTCAGTATAAAGGTGATGTATTATCAGAGACCACGATCAAGATGATAGTACGGGAAATTTGCACGAAGGTAACTATGGCATAGATCAGATACTATGATAGATGAAATTGTCTTCCTTTATCTGGAATTAACCAAACACCTTCTGTAATATTCTTTAAGAGCCATCAACCGCTGTAACGGTGGAGCATCTTGGCTTTAATCTCTAATACTTAGGTTTCGAAAAAACGTCAAGATCACTGCTACTGACGACACTATGACTGATCATGTTAAAGGTGTGCCTTCGACATGATCTTCAAGTGCGACATTACATCCACTATCTAAACTGGCCTTAAATAAGAAGCTCTTCATTAGATTCCGAATTCTAGTGTAAAATTTATTGCTCCAAAATTAGGCGGTTAATGCTGTGCACTGTCTGTCGGTGAATAAAATGAAGTTCAAGATTTTAATCAATTAATGCGTTTTTTCTAAAAATACGCATTAATTAGTTTGCCTGACTATTTCATCATTCATCATCATCATCATCATCATTTCAGCCGAAAGACGTCCACTGCTGGACATAGGCCTCCCCCAAGTGTCGCCACATTGATCGGTCCCGTGCGACTCGCATCCAGCGGATCCCCGAAACCTTCACCAGGTCATCAGTCCACCTAGTGGGAGGCCTTCCAACGCATCGTCTCCCGGTTCGCGGTCGCCATTCCAGAACTTTTCGGCCCCATCGGCCATCTGTTCTGCGAGCAATGTGCCCTGCCCACTGCCACTTAAGTCTGGCAATTCTTCGGGCTACGTCGGTAACCCATCGGTACCCGTCGGTATTTCATCATTATCATCATCATTTCAGCCGAAAGACTTCCACTGGACATAGGCCTCCCCCAACGCCATATTGACATAAGGGGGGGCCATAATCGCCACGCTTGGCAGGCGGCTTGGCAGTACGGTTGTTACAAAAGTACAGAACGCTGCTGCCCATTCTCTGGCAAGTCCCTTAGTCGCGTCTTACTACACCCACGGGAAGATTTGGGATGGTGCTATTCTTTACGTCCGACACCATACAGAACCTGACTATTTAATCACTTTTAATTGCATTTGATTATGGGCTGCATAAATATCATAGACTAATGTTTTAAGGTTCTCAACCAGCTTTCGCTGGTGGCCGTCGATGATGCTCAGAACATGGACATCGAATCGGGGCGTCTTATACTGCTCCTGCTAGAGACTAAGATGATCTTTTTCGTTATATCTATCACTAATCCGGACAGCCTTCCTGGTAAAACAGTTTTATTTTGTTCAGTGTAAAAAGCTAAAGCACCTAAGAGCATAGATATTGACGAAAATTTTTGGCGCCATTTTTTTTTTTTAATGTTACCCCGCTACGCACTGCACAGTGCAACATCACCCATCGCCTCAACTCGAGTCGAGAGAGAAAACTTTTTGTTGCGACGTATTTCATAAGAACCGTAACGGTAACGCTGAGGATAGGGATCGCCAAGTCAAGAGATTATAGCAGTTAGCCTAGTGGTTTGGCTATCGTACTGACAAACCTTAGGTCTCGAGTTCGAACCCAAGACGAGCATCTCTAATATTTCGGATTCATGTGCATATTCTAAAATTATCACTTGCTTCGATGAAGAAAAACATTGTGAGGAAACCAGCATGTCTGAGAGATATTTCTTGACGGCATGTAAAGCCAAGTCAGATGCCAATGTGTGGCATAAAAAGTCTGACAACTGTTTAGGCGCTTTAACCACACGATCAACAAAGAAATTAAAGATTAGGTGATGCGGCCGTTCCGGTGCATATCTCATAGACATATTATGCTCTGAGTTTTGAGACTTTAATTTGAACTATTAGACACTGTTAGGGTTGCTGTCATACCATACCTATGTCTTGATTTACTTTGCCTTTCAGATATGGCTAAAACTTGTCTGCAGAACAACATGATATTGAAAATTCCACTGTCAGGCATCGACCGTACGTACCACGCCGCGCTAGCCTGTCAGCTGCTCGACGTGCAAGCCATTCCTGCTGATTTGGAGAAGTAATCGCTTCACTCTTTAACAACCTTCCACCAATCTAATCTTACCGTCATCATCATAGATCGGAGTAGGTAGATTGAATTGGGGTCATTGATCCGAAACGTTTATATTAATATGGATATTCCTCCGGAATTGGTTGATTTGATTGAAATTTAAGTGCAACAATTTATAAAAAGTTGAGGCCATAAAAGGCTAAAAAATATGCTTTGATCGGAGTTCGATTGTTTTTATTATTCAACATATAAATAATAAATTAATTTAGTTTTGATACCATCCTTAAATATTTTGAATTGAGTACCTACTAAAATATCACTACCAACATTAACAATATTTAATTGAATCCGGAAATACCAGAATTACTTTCCGGAAAAATGGCTTATGCATGTTATTCTTTCTGTGTGCATTTATGATACAAGTACCAAAAATCAATCTACCTACTCCGTTCCTTGGTCATCATAGTTCTGATTGTTTCTATTCCAAGGGTGTACTTAGAAGGACATGAGAGGTTTCGGTTATATAATGGCAAAGGCATAAATGTATTTTTGCATTATATGCTGATGTCTATAGGTAACGTTAGTCAATCAATAAAAAGCCGTCAGCCTCTTCGACGAAAAATAAGGGGGTAGTTTCTTTAAGACTATGCGGAACAAAAGCGGGGAGCGCTGTTTTAGGTATTGCGCTCGCTGTGTGCGAGTTACGCACACAACTGCAAACACACACGTGCGTGGATGTTAAAAAGCAAAACGTGGTAAATTACATTTAGTAAAATATGGTATCAAGTGGATTGTAAGTGAATATAATTAGAGTACAGTCAGTCGCCAGGATTACCTGGCCCATTTTCCTCTTTTATGCTTTGTGAGATGGGTCAGGTAATGGTGCATGGCACTGTACCTACCTAAGCTTCTTACTTAACTGCAAGTAATCTTTTAATGAAAAATGTTTTGCAAAAATTAAAACAAATGCATATTCTTAGATGCCTTTGTTTTAATTTTTAGCTATCGAATTTTCAGGGTTATCGAAAGTGCGAGTAGTGGTATGCCGGGTTGGATTCAAAACTTTCTGATAGGCCTGGTTCAAAGGGGAGCCCTGACTATAGCCACACTTACTCGTAGTCAGGCCGCAAAGAAGCCAGGGGTAATCATGCCTGCGCAGTCGTTGTTACAAAAACCCTTTGAAATTGAAGGGGACCACGTGCCACGCGCCCGTAGTGCCCAGGTAGGTTTAATGTTCTTAAACGTTGGAATTAAAAAATCATCAGAATACCAACATGATCTAGAATTAAAAATCGAAAACGTATTATCACTAACTTTCTGTGCCAAGTAGGCTGGCGTGGTGGATTACTGCCCACCTACAGAGATGAAGGGTCTGATTTTCAGAATATGATGCCCCCAACATAAAAGGCCAACAAAAAAACATGAAAATTTCTAAAAACAAGTACACAGGCTGGTTTATAAGTAAAAAACTTAATTGTTTTTCATATTTGTTTGGTAAGGAGCTAAAGTAAGGAGTCGCGCGATACGGCGCAGTTTACCATCAGCTGGTTATATCTAAACACTACATAACCAACGTTATACGTTCCCACTGCTGGGAAACCGGCCTCCTCTTTGTAAGAGAGAGCGGGCCGTAATCCACCACGCAGGCCTAGTACACACGGCGACGCATCGAGCTGTACACATAGGTTCCCACAGCTGGGAAACCGGCTCCGTCTTTGTAAGAGAGCGGGCTGCAATCCCCCACGCAGGCCTAGTACACACGACGGCACATCGAGCTGTACACATGATCAACCTATAACTTTCCCACCGCTGGGAAATTGGCCTCCTCTTTGTAAGAGAGAGCGTGCCGTAATCCACCATGCAGGCCTAGTACACACGGCGACGCATCGAGCTATACTTTACAAGTATAACCTGAAATCACTTTGTAAGAGGTTCCCGTACAATTTGTTTTTGCATATTTTGATTGGTCATCCTGCGTACGGTTTAGTAGCTAGATATCAAGTACATGTCTCGAATCTTCGTATTTCAGAGTATTTACAGTGAACTCATCAGCTTCAATATACAAAGCAAACGTGGGAGCTCCGTAGAAGATGAGGGTAAGGAAACTATTCAAATGGCAGTGATGGCTGACTCCTACTCATTCGAGGATATGAAAGTCGATATGGCTATGGATGGTAAATTCTTTCCAAGTACTTTGTGTTTCTTTTTGGGTCAAGCAATTTCACGATCATCATCTTCATTTCAGCCCAAAAGACGTCCACTGCTGGACCTAAGCCTCCCCCAAGTATCGCCACATTGACATTTTGGGGGGCTTTGCCATAATCGCCACGCTTGGCAGGCGGGTTGGCGATCGCAGTACGGTTGTTACAAAAAAAGCACAGAGAACGCTGCTGCCCATTCTCTGGCTAATCCTTAGTCGCCTCTTAGGACACCCACGGGAAGGGATGATGCTATTCTTTACGTCCCACACCATACAAAGCCAGAGAGAATTTCACGAAACATTCTGTGTATATTGAATATCCATAGAACGTATCCAGTTCCTCTGTGACTTCTGTTTCAAGCCATTCGTTTGGAAATTTATTCGGTAAACACTATCATGGACACTAAAACGGAATATTTACCATGTTTACTATTTATTTTGAGTTTTCGATACTGTCTGTTGTTTTGATTTTATTCGGTGACAATAAGCTTGCTCTATCCCATAGTCCTGAATATCGGCACAATACGGAATCAACAGATATGGGCATGAGTCCACATCCGATACGACGGCCAAAGGTAGTTGTAGGAAACCGTGTGGTTTTTCTCCGTAAGAGCTTGACAGACCCGCTCGCCCACGACTGTCGACTTCAGTCAAGTTCTTTGTGTGAAAACCGCTAGATGTCCTCCACATCTAGAGGTTACCTCACAAAGAATAGCTCAGGGCAAGACCACCCTTTAAGAACAATAGGAGTTACTTGATCATTTCTTAATTTTCGCAGCAATAATCCTGAAAACATTCGACGCTTTGACACCGTTTGAGAAGATGCTGCTGAAGTGTGGCTCGGTGCTGGGAGATATATTTTCTAGAAGGATGCTCCTGAACTTACTTCAAAGCGATTCTCCCAGGAAAGTTGCTGAAGGTAGGACTTCTCAAAAGACTTCTGCATCACTAAAGCTATGCCAGGTTTACCCTTGTGTGATGTGTATAAGTTTTCATGTTCTAAAGCTATTACTCGTGACAACTATTGGAGCTCGTTGCTAAATAATAACAGCCGCCTGCGTCAATCTGTAAGTTAAGCCATATGTTGGTCCCTTGAGGGGTGTGCACCCATTACAAACTGAGATTCCTTCGTGCCTCGGAGAGTACATTAAGCCGTTGGCCCCGGTCCCGGCTGTTATTTGTTAGATGTTTGACAGTCGTTAGCTTTACAGGTTGTCAGTGGACCAAAAGTCTGAGAACCAGTCTTACCAAGGGGTATCGTACTACCCTTAAAATAATAATTATAGCATAAAATAATATGATTACAATGTCAAACTGCAAAATACCTACGATGACATGGTGCTTCTAGTTGATTACATGGCGGGGAAGCACTGTACATTTTGTGACGGCGTGTTATTGAAGGCGTAGTCGACGTAGCTTCGTTGCGCGGGGCTCCTTTTTCTGATTGCAGGGTTTAAAGTAAGCTATCACGAAGGGTTTTAGTTCACTCGCTTCGCTCGCTCACTACACCCCGCCATCCCCTTCTAACCTAACCTGTCCGAGTCGGGGTGCCCAAAGTCCGGAGCTCGCTTCGCTCGCTCCTGAATCCTTAGTATTTGTTGTTTAATTTACACTATTGCCTCTAATGAGTATTTTTTTTAAGAAATTGCAATATGTAAAACGTTGTTGTTACGACATGAAATGAATATAAAATTAACTGTTTGTCAAATAATACGTTTTCAAATAAAAGTTCAAACTTCTTTTTGTAAAATGTTAAAATAACCTTCCATGTTTTTGCCAATCGTTGGTTGTCAACTAAAAATTTATTAATTAGTTTTTGGTGAAAAGGCAGGATACCCTGCACTTTGGCTTGGGTAATTGGGATAAGAATGTCATAACAATATAAACTTTGTTCTTACAACATAAATGTTCGAACTCACATGCAACGTTAGCACACATGTCGTAATGAGAATAGAAAATGACCTTAGTCTCACCTTTTCACAGCTGTTGCAAAACTCTTCAGCATCAGAGTGCTGGAGTGTGAGGGAGGGGATTTCACTCATGACACCTCACTAGTGTTGGTACACCCAACACCGGCGCTGTCCAATCCCACGCCGCCCTACTGCGCCTGCTTAGGGACCAGGAAACCCCGTAAGTTAAGTTAAAGGGGAAGTCCAAGGATAGCCCGCGAATTTTAAAGTTTCTTATTGAATGACTTTTTCATGAAATAGTTTTTCGTTTCGACAAAAGTTGGAAGCAGGCGGGGCCCATTTCATTTTCATAATTTTATATTCAAATGGGCCCCGCTTGCTTCCAACTCTTGTTTATTTTTTTTAAATGTGTTTTTTTCTCTTCGGTTTTTTCAGTGGGTTTTTTTTTGTTTTTTTTTCAACTACCTACTTTTTTGTTGATGTATTATTTAAATTCTGTTATTGCAAATCTTTATCAATTAAATGTATTTGCAGCTAATTGCAGAGACCTTCCAATGTACGCGTTCTGTGGCTACATGAAATTCCGCCACACCTTATTCAGGACAACCACTTACGATTTACTGACGGAGACTCAAAAGGTAAGATAAGACACCGAACACGTATCTACTATCTACCGATATTTTCTTTGAAGGATTAATACGCGACTTTTTAGTAGCGAAAATGACTTTCCTCATGAGATTAAATGACGTGACATAAAGTATTTCGGTATCAAGAGATCAGGTAGGCAAAGACTTAGATCTAAGCAATAAGCAAACAAAACATCTAGCCTATGTTCCACCAAGAGGAACGCAGACGTGTATCACAGTACAGCCATGTTTTACCAGCTCATGTAATCAGGGGGCCATTCCCCATTGCCACCAACCAGGCACTAACCCAGATTTCATGCCGCTACATGACTTCCGAAAATCCAATAACACTTTGCCTGGTCTCTGAATCAAAGTCAGAAACTCATGTTCAGTAGGACTGCTTCCAACCACTAGACCAACACACGAGCCTAAGGCAGGGACTTAAAAACACCTTCATGAAGGTTACAGAATTATAAGTGTTACAAGTTGAATTGGTAATAGAATCAAATATGTAACACTTTTTAATGTGTTTTCAACCGTAACATTTCTGTAACAGATATAAAAGTGTTAATACGTGTAACAGGTAAACGCAGCGTACTAAAGACCTGACTGAGACCCCGACGTGATTCGTTCGCAGTCACGAAGATCTTGGAACGAATCACGTCGGGGTCACCAGTTTAGGGGTATGAGGAACAGGGTGTAAAGTTCCTCGATACTCCTAAGAAAAGGGCAGTTGCCCGCTAGACACAACACCTGTCTGGTCGGAGGATCCTCCCTTTTCTTAGGAGTATCGAGGAACTTTACACCCTGTTCCTCATACCCCTACTCTATAATTGATTATTTCAGTTACACAAGGGTACTACTTATTAACACATATAAAAGGTTACAGTTTGATTCGGTGACATTATTGTATCTGTTACATTTAGAAGTGTTTTTCTGTTATAACCAGAGGTCAGAATTGGGTCGACTTATTTTTGTACTTGCATCGAAATGTTGATATTATTATGGATCTTCCCTTGCGTGTGCGCATTGGAATTTTGCAACTTCGGACATCCGATGTCGGATGGTTTAAATTGTGTAAAAGTAAATAACTTTTTTATTTAAAAATCACGGGATTTTTCTACTCTTCAAAATTAATTTTGGTATTTGGGGCATATCCACTTTATTCTTTCGCTGTATGAAATCAGTGTAAGTAAACAAATAACTCTACCTAATTCCGACCTCTGGTTATAACTGTTTTAAAAATCAGTGTTAAAAACACTTATTACGGTTACAGTTTGAGTCCCTGGCCTAAGGCCTAACTGACAGTTATCATTACCATAACAGCTCGAAATGCATGGTCGTGCGTTGCTTTTCCTCGAGCGCTACACAAGAAGATGTCGTAGCTGTGGCGCTGGCTGCTTCGTGAAACTTCTTGGACTGCGGTGTGATGACGTATGTGCTACCTCTTATCTACATTGTCCAAGGAATCTTTTACAAGCCATATCGATCAATGGAGCTTGTGGCTAAATAATAACAGGTCCTCGGGATCGATCTTCACATTAAGCCGTGCGTGCCTTGTTTGGTTAATCATTTGTAGATCTGGCTATCATTTGTAGATCTTTGACAGCCGTTACAGGCAGTCAGTGGCCCGAAAGTCTGACAACCAGTCTTACTCAGAGTATCGTAGTAACCAGTACTAATTGGGTTGTGGAGATCAGATGCGCAGTCGCTCCATTGAAAATACTGGTTTTACGCTGCATCGGGTTAGACTGGAAGCCGACTCTAAATTAGGTAGGAAAAGGCTATGCAGGTGATGATGATAGCTATTGATGGATGGAGGGGAAACAAAAGAACAAAGTAAATATAGATATGAATTATGTCAGGCCTGAGGAATGACTTTATGAATGAAAGGTGGAAGAATGAAAAATAAAATAGTACCCAAGTAATACGACTTGTTACGACTTGGCAATCTGATACATAAGACATGAATCAAATAGATTTTAAATGCCGTGACAAATTTGTCCACATTCACAATCATCTGCCTAGTCTTTTCCCTTCTGTGTTGGGGTCGACTTCCAGTCTAACCGGAGGCAGCTGAATACCAGTATTTTTAACAAATACGTTCACAACAGAAATTAATACAGTTAAAATAACCGCCCATCCACAGCCAATTCATCTTGCTTTTCAGCCGAGGCCTGGGCTGGCATCTAAATATTTGAGTCGAGTCTTTAATCTGCATTATGAGTAGTTTTGAGTTAAGATTTATAAGATGTGTCTTAACTTCAGGGTCTTATCGAAGAGTCGGAAGAACTGAAGAAAACGCGTCTCCAAATATGTGCTCTAAGTGCTGAAGCCCGGATGAACGGCGACGACACGAGTTGGTTGTACAATGACAATAGTTTAACGGTACTAAAAAAAGTTTTTACAAAAAACACACAAAAACAGTGGTTATCCGACCGAATTCGGATGACTTCTTAAAAAGCGGGGTGACCGTAATACCGGTGACCGTTAATCTGCAATATCTCGAAAACCTGAAGAAGCACAAATTATATTTTCGGGGCACATTTTTGCACAAATATAAGCTCTCTGCCCATGCGCAAAATTTCTCTCTCCGATCATTCGTTTAGAATTTTCCTGCTAGAAAAACGTTACCCTAGCAGGAATTGCTTTCGCCGATATTTTTTTTTCAAAACGGTCCGGCGGCCAAATTCTATAAGAGGTGCACAAATTCTATAAGTTGCGTATTTTTTTAACAGATTACGCACTAAATATACGTTCCACTCATATCACTTTAGGAGACACTTTCCTGTTGGGGTAACGTACACCAAATATTCCCAGTCGTCCCCAATGGATTGCCCCCGGGTGGCAATTGGGAATGAAAAATTTCCAGTTGCCCCCTGGTAGCGACTGGGAAGTTATGGCCCTCACTTCTTATCGCTGTACATTGCGGCTTGGATCCTCAACATCGCTGGCTCCCTTACGGCCGCGATTGCTGGTTGGCGGTCAGACTTTTCCAATGTGGATCCATGCCTCCAGGTACAGCGATTTGAAGTGGGGGCAATAACCACCCGCGGGCAACTGTGAATTTTATTCTCGATTGCCACTCGGGGGCAATCTATTGCGGGCGACTGGGAAATATTCACAAAGAAATAGGTGTACATACATAAAAAAAACGATGCTGGTCGAACAACCTAGGTGGTTGTTCGACCAGCATCTTTTTTTTTCATGAAATTTCTTTTTAAGAAATTGGTAAAAAATAGGTCTTTTCTCAAAGTAGAAACCCGTTATTTACATACATTATATTGCTCGTTATTATAAAACCGCATAATATAACCTACGGCCGGAAGGTTTTTAACTTGTTCAGCGTAATATTCTATTGAAATTGTTTATTGAAATGCAAAAAAATATACAATATTGCTTCGAAAACTAAAGCTAAATAATAATTCGATTTTACTTGGCGGCCAAAAATGTCCGCATTAGCAGAATCATAATAGGAAAATAATATGAATCGCGGTTAAAATGATCACAGACGCAGTAATACTATGAACTGTCACTTTGTGACCATTTTACGAATTGTAACGTAATTCATATTATTAATTACTAGTTGTCCCACGCAACTTCGTCTGCGTCACTTTTTCCCCGTATACGCAACATTTTGCATTGCTGCTCCGCTCCCATTGGTTGTAGCGTGATGATATATAGCCTATAGCCTTCGCTCTATAAATGGGCTATCTAACACTGAAAGAATTTTATTCGTTATCCGAAAAAAAACCGAATTTTTCAAATCGGACTAGTAGCTCCTGAGATTAGCGCGTTCAAGCAAACAAACAAACAAACAAACTCTACAAACAAACAAACAAACTCTTCAGCTTTATAATTTTTAGTATAGATCATACTACTATGATTCTGGTAAGCGGCCATTTTAGCCCCCCGAGTTCAGGGGTTCCTAGTTAGGAATAAACCTATTAAAACAAAGTAACGTACTTTTGTAAAAAAACACTCTTGCTTTTAGGTTGAAATGGCGCCAGAAGACTTAGCTAGCTACGAAGTGTTGGACACCGCTGGCCATTTGATGAATCTTCAATTAGGTAAATGTTTTAATTTTTATCTAAAACTGTCATTAGTTAAACTTGGGAATACTTTATAACCCGAACATTAAATCGCGAAATAAATATCATGTACTCCACCTTGTCGCGTAACTTGAATAAATGTAGGCAATAGCATTTTTTTTTTACGTTTCATAGTAAGTCCCAGACCCATTGAAAAATTTGGTCTTATAAATTATGAGAAATTCATTCTCTCTCGCTTTCGCACACTCGCTTTGCCCACGTTTTACCAATCACCCTGTATAAAAAGCCATCACACTGAAGGCGCGGCTGGCGCGCGGCGGCGGCGCGGCGTCGCGGTTAATATGTACATAAGTACACAATGACATGACATATACACATGGGTTATATAGACCATACGGGCTTGACAACCCACCAAACAAGAGATGGTCCACATACCAATTAGCTCTGGACCGGTAAACCTGAGGTTTTATTCCCTCACGGGAAAGTCTTTGACCAGAAATTTTAAAGCTAAAAAAAGAAACCGACTTCAGAAAACACTTAACGCACTAAAAAGTTGAAAATAATACTATAACCTACCTATATTAATAAACCTAACCTAACCTACGATTAACCTATAATAAAATTTAATAATTCTTTGGAGTCGGTGCCAAGCAATATAATTAGAATTAATGAATTAATTAATATTAAGAAGCTATAAGATTTATGTTTTGCTTTTTTCTGGCCTTAGTCTGTATATAGTCATTTAGGTATCGTATATTGCTTGGCACCGACTCCAAAGAATTATTTAATTTTATTATAGGTTAATCGTAGGTTAGGTTAGGTTTATTAATATAGGTAGGTTATAGTATTATTTTCAACTTTTTAGTGCGTTAAGTGTTTTCTGAAGTCGGTTTCTTTTTTTGTAAAAAAAATTATTTGTTAATTTTTAGTGACATATTTTAATCTAATAATAAAATATGGGTAGGCCTAGTAAAGATGCTTCTCGTGTGAGAAAAGGCGTCGAACTGAAACTGAGAAAAAGGAAAACGATTAAAATAAATTAGGGAAAGAAATGATCAACGCATTTTGAATAAGAACCCTGATCATCGCGAAAACAGACTGTCAAAGCAGATGACCTACATGTTACGTAGGTTGAATAAGGAAAGTCAAGAAGTTAGTCTGTGGTACACCTGGAAAGTGCATACCGTTACAATTCCAACAACCCCAAACACAGCTAAGATACATTTTATTATGGAGTTCCAGTGCCTGTCTCTTAGCTTCATCATCAGATCTGATGGTAGAATGGTTCTTATTGAACGCAAATGCTTCACTTGTTGTAGAAAATACCAAAATTGCTGTACGTTTTCCTATAAAACTTGAAAAGTTCCCTCGATTTCGCCAAGATTCAATCATCAGAAACCGACTTGGTGACTATGGGACCAAATGGAAAGCATAGCCTTTGGAATAAAAAAATAATTTTCCAAATCGGTTCGTAAATGACTGAGTTATGCGCGAACAAAAAACGCAATGCAGAGTAAACGAAAAGTTAGAAATATTTAATTTTTGTTGATTTTTTCAGAAACGGCTTGTCTGATTTCGATAAAATTTTCATGGGACCATTTGGAAAGTATACGCTTTCAAACAAAAAAGATTTATCAAATCGGTTGGCAAGCAACGGAGTTATGCGCGAACAAACATAAAAAAAAAAAATACAAACATCCGAATTGAGAACCTTCTCCTTATATAGAAGTCGGTTAAAAAGTTAGATTTACTCCCAACTGGACGGACGAGGGAGGCTGCGGGAATTCGTTGGATGCGGGAAGCGCAGGACCGGCCGGCACCGGTCAAATTGAGGGGCATAATCAAAATATTTTATTTTACATAGGCCTACGTGGGCACCTAAAAAACGTCGACAAAATGTGCACTGTTCGGGTTGGTCGTTTCCTATGTAGAAGAACCGGCAAGAAACTCCATGGTTACTCTTTTCGTTCGGTCGCCGGTCGACTATGTCCAGCTATGAACTTTTTTTGCCTCATGCAATGATGGTGCCTTCTAACGGGTGGGCCGTATTTGAACCCCATCATACATGACATAGATATTTCAAACGACTAATCTGACATCTAGCGACATAGCCAAAAGTACTAAAATAATAGCAGGCTATGACGCCAGATGTGTAAAATTCCTGCATCGTGTAAGTACAAGAAACCGCCCCAAGAAACGGCACCAGACACAACTCATGTCTGGTTGGAGGGTCCCCTCTTTTTAACGGAGTAAGAGGACCTTTACATTCTCGTACCCCTAAAGGCACATTACGCAGTCAATATTTGTTGTTTGCAACAGGTCGTGACCGCCCACCAAGGGACCTGTATTCGAAGAACAAGCGTGTTCGTTCCTTCTCATCTTTGGAGATGGAGAACTGTGAATGTTTAGCGATCCTGATGAGTTTCTACACTCAGGTCATTGATCATTGTAGAGGAGCTGGTGAGAACGAGTTTTTATATTTATCTTTTGCTAAGCCAGTATAACGTGTCCAGCCTTTGTAAAGTCAAAAAGGCACTGGCCGAGGGCGTCTTTGGGTGAAAGATTTTTAGAATAACATTTTATTAACCTAAGATAAAAGTGAGTGTTAATCTAAACTAATATTATAAAAAGGAAAGATTTGATTGTTTGCATTGGCTCCGAAACTACTGGTCCGATTTGAAACATTCTTTCAGTGTTAGATAGCCCATTTATCGAGGAAGGCTATAGGCTATATATCATCACGCTACAACCAATAGGAGTGGAGCAGCAATGAAAAATGTTGCTAAAACGGTGAAAATGTGACGCAAACGAAGTTGCGCTAGCTAGTCTAAAATACTTTGAATACTGTCTATAAATGGCATACTACCTAAAATATAATTCATGTGTGTTTGTTTCGGTGTTTGCAGGCGAATTGCAGAAATTGTACGATGCGTATTTGGAGTATACAGATCTGTGCATTAACATAAATTCGAACATACCACAAGCTGTTCGACTGCTGACTGAGGTTGAGGAGTTTGTTGAGGTGCCAACCTTATAAATTAAGTAGATGGTTCATAATATAGCTGTTCATAAAGCAGAAATATCCTTCTAGTAATAAATAATCACACACTATGGTCAAAATTTTACTTAAAGAAAGGAAATAAAGTACCTACACTGCTCGACGGATTCGCCTGAAGCCGGCTAGAAAAACCCATTTTTGGGTCCATAAAATAGAAGCGAAGAAGATCTTATCTCGACTCGACACCGCGTCGAATAATTCGGTGTTTTTCGATTCAATTCGCTAAATCTGGGCCACTCTCGAAGCCTTCTGCCAATATGAGAGGCAGAGTGAATGTCGAGAATCGGCAATCTAACACAAAAGCATAAAACACCATGGTCGCGAAAATGACACAAGTCACGAACTAAATGCCCACATCCCAGAGTCTGCCTAGCCTTTTACCAACTATGTTGGGGACTGCTTCCAGTTGAACCAGCAAAATACCAGTATTTTACATGCAGCGACTGCCTATCTGACTTCCACAATCCAGTTAGTACTGCGTAATACGATACCCCTTGGTAAGACTGGATGTCAGGCTTTCGGGCCACTGACTCCCTGTACCAACTGTCAAAGATCTACAAATGACAGCCGGGACCAACGGCTTCACGTGCTGCCCGAGGCAAGGAGGAAACTTGGTATGTAGTCACCATCCACAGACCAACCTAGGCAATCGCGGGTTAACGTGAAGATTGATCCGAACGGCTGTTATTATTTAGCCACGGGGTCCTCACCCCAGAGTGCTCTTTCCTAATTCATAAGTTTCTTTCAGAATGAGAATTTTTACCCAAAGGATATGAACAAGCAATGGGTTAAAGATTTTAGCATGGCGTGTGTATACTCACTGCGCGGTATATGTATGCTAGAGTCTGGAGACCATGGTGAAGCTAGGAAGCAATTATTTCAGGCTATGCAGCTGTATAATCACCCTTTCCCTACTTCCAAGTGAGTGTTCTTTGACGTTTAATGGTGTTAATACACCCTTAACGAAACACCCTCCCGTGATTGCGATATTTTTTTGTTTTAGACCATAGCTGGGAACCTTCCAGTTACGGAGATAGATATTTTAGACGTCAAATTTAACATTTTTGCAAGTTATTTAACAAGTTTGTTTAAATCCAAGTTTTTAATGTTATAAATAACTGTACTTTAAATACTTCCACGACCTCTGTAATATTCAATGCATTCATCAGCACAATGTTTTGAGTGCGTTACATTGAGACCTACCGTAGAGCGTGATTTTTCAATCAAGAAGTCGTTTCCCAGCAATATTTATTACGTAGAGTTAATTAGTTTGATGTACAGAATGCTTGGTTGACAGCTTCGTGAAGGGTTCGTTCACACCTTGTATTATATACAAATTAGCTTGTAACCTAAATACTTTTCGATCCACCAACGCACACTGGGCACGCGTGTATTGCAGCTCACCCCCAGTCATAGCTGAAGTCTCAAAACCTGTCCCACCTGTTAGATAATTAACGTTGTTTACCACTTTCCGGCAATGAGAAATCATGCACACCGGTCACCGGTCTTAAATATATACCCGCCTATCCGCTGAATACATACAACGCATGATCCAGCTATCGCTTGATAAAACTTAGGCCGCAAATTTGGAACGGCGGGGCGTGCAACGGAGGGTTCCAGCGTGTATTGTCGCGTGCAGCGTGCGTTCGGCGTGCACGCAACTATTTTTCGCTAGAGCGTGGCGTCTCAGTACGTTGACCAATCGGAGGCCGCCATTCAAGGAAAAGTATCACGTCAAAGGAACGATATGACTTACGAGACATTAGTGTATAATTGTTGTTGTTTGTTTTGTTTAATCTACGAATGCGATCCTTTCAGGATAGTATTAATGTCCACATAATGTCGTTTGAAATGATAATTAGCGAAGTGCTATCACGGCCGGAGTTATGGCTTTTAAGTCATCCATTGTTCAAAAATAAGATTGTGTCAAAGAAGAAATGGAATGAAATGTAAACGCTCGTTTAAACGCCAAAACACTGATCACGCCGCTTAACTACACGCTAAAAACGCTGCTACGAAAACACCAAGAGAGAAGTCCATACGTTCAGTAGTCGAGCGTGCACGCTCAAAACAACGCGCCGCTGCACGCGCCGCCGTTCCGAATTTGCAGCTTTAATTTAGCGTCATTTGCTAGAGCGTGCTGCCGAGTGCATCGTCGACTCTGCCGCGTGCGATAGCATCCCTAGTACAGCAAAAGTTGGATCTGAGTGACGGAAAAGCATAGGCGTAGACCGCGTGGAAATATGCGATTCCGTCCTGATAGACAAGGCTCAATCCTAAAAGGGACATCCATATTTCATATTTCAAGAACTCGATTGCCGATTTATGATTTATTGCTTTTAGGCACAAGAGAAGATTATGTAACTGGGGCGCATCGTTTCATCAAAAGATGGCTCTTTATGTCGCCCCTAATCTCTACATACAGCGAGATAAGGGTATCATTGGCAACTTCTACGAGGATATCGCTACTACGCTGTTTAGATTGTACCGACTTTTCACTGTGAGTTTGTAGGTTATTCAATCTGTGGTAATTCTAAACTTACCCTGTCAGTTACGGGATATCTTCCATGATTTTCAATTACCTATTGTGAGCTCCAGATATTATCCCGTAAGTGACGGTGTAAGTTTCGTTATAAAACGAGAAAGTTTAAAACAGTACGATGGAACAGTATGATGGGTATTCCGTATGATAGCGATTAACATAAAGATCCAGCGTATTTTCTCGAATGGGTAGGCAGAGCTGATGTGCTTGTCTGTAGCACTCCGACATTTCGCTGTTATTTATGAGGAACGGATTTCAAACCGACGAGCCAAACGAACCACCGGAGCTCAAATCCACGGCTACTGAGAAATTCCTGGATTTCCCTGTAACAATTTATTGCGAATTTGAAGTCCATATTAAAATCGTCGATTCAGGGTATTTTTAAAATTAAAATTGGTTATTGGTTAACAAACATTTTCTACAGGAAACGGAGGAGCCAGAAAACGCAACTTTAGCAGCTAAGTGGTGTTTGCACTACGCTCTGCGAACTAACTCCAACTTCCGGCTCCTGTGCGTCAGCTTTGGGAATATGATAAGAGATTATGGACAAAGACAACAAGTAAATTATTTTTCTTTTTGTAAGAATTTAATCAACCGAGTAATTTCTGAATACTTAAGGGCAGCCAGCGCCTTTGTACATAACAGGATGTTTCAGGCAACAAAACAAAATTGTTTATGTTTAGACACGGCTGCATTCATATCACCTTACTTCTCCAGATCCCTTTCCAATAGAGAACTAATATGACCTCAGATAAATTGATATAAGGGCCTCGGAAGACGGACGGCGCCGCCGAGGCCGGCCCAGAAAGTGTCTAAGTGGTGGCGAGAGGATCAGGACGCGTACCGCGAGGAGGAAGCTTATGTAAGGAATTGGGGGAGGCCTTTGCCCAACAGTTGGACAGTACAGGCTAAAAAAAGGGAGTTTAATAATGAAAAGGCTTCGATGCGAAAACATTCCCACGTTCTCCAAATCCATCAAAGGTTGCGATCTGAGATCTTTGGGTAAAACGGACGCGCCAATATTTTGCTTGTGAGTTGCAAGATGCGTCAAAGTACTCTTTAATATTGGTCCGACCGTGTTACTCGGATTGAAACTCATCATCTTTCTATTTGTGTAGTTCTCTGCATGCCAAAAGCTGGAGCACCGAGCGATGGAGGTGTGTCGCCGTAAACGTGGCCAGTTGGACGTTACTGAGGTCCCAGCCGTCTGCTATTTGTACACCAGCATATTCCTTTTCTAGTTAGTGTTGTATTTATTTTCTCTAGGTCGGCAGACCTAGTAACCTAGCCGACATTACACTTAGTGAGCTATGCAGATACTTAACCTCGGTCCGCCGGATCTCTCTTATTGTGTTTGACTTTGGACTTACGGTTTCCGCACGAGTTCAACGGCACTTGTAAGAAAGGATTTAGTTTTGAATTTATTTATCAATCATATTCATCTTAATATGGCAAGAAATAGAGATGACGAGTAATAGAGAAGTATGGAAGAAAAACATATGCTGGGATATGGGCAGGAGAAGAATTTTAATAATACATGCTGATATTATTCTTAAATGCGAAAATAACTCTGTTTGTTACCTTTTCACGTCTAAACCACCGTCTAAACCGTACTATAAGGTTAATTATGATTATGAACTTTTTAGTTTCTACATATTATAGTTTGGGGTTTGGGGCCTGTAGACGGGTCCTCCCTTAAGACGAATTCCGATCACCATGCAGGCGAAGCCGTTGGCAGCAGCTAGTTTGTTATAGTCGCAAACGCACAATGACCTAACGTAATGATCCTTTGATTACAGAGAGATACATTTGCAGAAGCCTCCCATAGTAAGATATTACAGGTTTTACATTACATTTCTTGCTGGGGAGTTTGTTCCGCCACTTCTTCTTCCCAACTAAAACACGAAGGAAGGGCGTTTTGTGGGATTGTCTCTTGCAAATTTTGACGTTCAAAAAGTGCTGATTATCAGCCTAATTTGATTAAATGAATTTTGATTTCAGTGTTGATCGCGGGAAAAAGATCGAAAGTCTGGAGTTCGGTCTCTCAGTGATGCACATGGTAACAACGCGGACGGAGATGGGGACGCGGGAGACCTTGGTGCTGTGCATGCTAAAGCTTCTGCTCGATGACCTGAAGATACATGACATGGTCACTATTATGAGGGAGTTCTTCTACTTGACTGATCATTACGACTTGTGCTGTAAGTAGCACTACATGATAAGGTTATGCCTTACGGTGCGTCCAGCCAGATTAAGTAACATTTCGCAAAATTATTGTTACTTATATACTTAACACGTCAAGATTATGTTACATTAGTAACCTCTCTACTGAATTGTTTTAAAACCATTTTTTATAACATGTTACATAGTGTGGACTCACTCTTAGAAGACGGCAAGTTCTTAGCCAGTTTGGTTTTCATCAATGATATGCAACAACTGTGTTCCTATGGCTCAGGTTTTGGCCTAGTTTAGGCATAAATATCCCACAAGCTCCCTAAACCCACACCTTTAAAAATACTTCAAAATATTACACCTCAATTTTGGTATTTTTATTATCTAACGTTTTCCAAACTAAGACTGACAGCAGCTGAATACCAGTATTTTACATGGAACGACTTCATATATGACCTCCACGATCCTTCCGCTATTAGGTAATAATACGATACCCCATGTTAAGATTTATCGTCAATTCTTACGGGCCGCTGATCTCTACCTTGGTCATCATCTGCCTAGCCATTTCCCAACTAGGTTGAGGTCAGCTTCAGTCTAACCGGATGCAGCTGAATACCAATATTGTACATGGAGCGACTGCCTATAATCGGACCTCCACATTTTTTTTTTCGAATATTATTGATATTTTTCAGCCGAAACCTGGTACTATTACTATGCAATAGTGATTATGCTCGACACTGGGTATTGCGTGGAGTCTTACAATGCGTGTGAAATGTTTTACATGAAGAAGGGCGAGGCCTTACTTAGGGCCAAAATACCGGAAGCCGCTTGGAATTTCTTCGTTGCCATGTGGCTGGTGTAAGCTAACATTATTCTGTTCACTGTTTATTTGCATGTTTTAGGTAGTAACTCTTGTTTAAATTATTAGTTTACACCTTCTTGTTTTAGTTTTTACTTTATTTATTCATAATGAAAGAACAGTTACAACACAAAACAGTACCTAATACTTAGCATCCGCCATATTTAATATAAGCAGTGTTGCCAATATAAATGTACACATATACCAACAACTCTAACTTCTTATTCTATCAAAGTAAAAGAA
Organism: Cerastis rubricosa; assembly: GCA_949152445.1. NCBI lineage: Eukaryota > Metazoa > Arthropoda > Insecta > Lepidoptera > Noctuidae > Cerastis > Cerastis rubricosa. The sequence goes on along the minus strand of OX424535.1, from coordinate 7,052,034 downwards.
GACTGGTTTTATGCAACAAAATCAACAAACGAGTAAAACTATTTTGATTATTTTAACTAGCTTGAACACCATCAATGAAAAGTTGCTGCTTATTGCAGTTGTTTACCATTTTAGAAATGTCGTATTGCTCTTAGCCAGTCAAACCAAGCATTTTCCTAACGACCTTACTTACACTGGGTTCAAGTAATTCAGAAAAAAAAAATAATACGTAACGTACGTGGTTATTAGTAAGCAGGAGAGTTTTTTGTTCGTAAGGGTCACTTAAGCGTCTTCAGAAATTCCTGCCCTTTCAAACTAAAATTACTCTCGCTCAATCTCTTCTTCTACCTCTTCTAGACTATGCTGATGTCTGTTTTCTTGATGCAACTGAAGAACTTCTTGATAAGCTCGAACGTCTGCAAAATTTGTGTATCCGCTTCATTTTCAGGCTTCAAAAGGACGACCATGTGTCGGAATTTCGGCAGCAGCTTAAGTGGTTACCTATTCGGCAGCGTCGAGATTCTCACACTCTTTCTTTTCTTTTCTCTGTTCTTCATAACCCTAAAGCTCCTTCGTATCTTCGGGAACGCTTCGAATATCTTGTTCCTCGAGGTAAACCCTGTCGCTCATCATCATCTCTTCTCCTTCGCTTCTCTCCCCACTCCTCAAGTCGGTATGATGGATCTTTTACTGTTCGTGATGTGCGTCTTTGGAATTCACTTCCACACTCCTTGCGGGATAGCCCTTCGTTAGACGTGTTCAAGAGAGGAATTAGAGAACATTTCCTGTCAACATGATTATAGTATATATTAGGTCTTTACCTATGAAATTGCCGTTTTGTTTGAAAAAAGATAAAGTATTTTTTTTTCGAACTTATTTATTTCTTTTATTCAAAGTAATCACCCCTGCAATCAATGCATCTTTGCCAACGCTGTGGCAGTTTATGGATGCCCTTCTTGAAAAAATCAGCTGGACGGGAGACAACAAACTCTTCAAAGGCGTTTTGTACTGCCTCTCGGGAATTGAATTTTTTTCCCGCTAAAAAGTTGTCCAAATTTTGGAAAAAGTAATAGTCGGAAGGCGCAAGATCTGGTGAGTATGGCGGATGAGGGAGAGCTTCCAAACCCAACTCATGCAGCTTAGAGACGGTCTGTTGTGCAGTATGGGGCCGCGCGTTGTCGTGAAGTAGCAGTGGAGACGACCGATTGACCAAAGCTGGTTGCAGACGTGCGAGTTTCGCCATCATTGTGGTCAGTTCTTCAATGTACACATCTGCAGTAATGCTCTCGCCGTTTTGTAAAAAGCTATGATGAATCACACCAGCACTAGACCACCAAACTGTGACCATCACCTTTCTAGGGGTCATTTTTCGTTTTGCACATTGCTTTGGTACCGAAACAGGATCTAACCAACTTGCTGAGCGCTTTCGATTGTCAAAAAGAATCCATTTTTCGTCGCACGTAACAATTCGGTTCAAAATTCCTTCATTTCTGTGCCTGTTAAGCAGCGCAAGGCAAGTCTCGACGCGTACGTTGCGCTGGCGATCGTTAAGTTCGTGGGGCACCCATCTATCAAGCTTTTTTATCTTGCCAATCTGTCGCAAATGGACCAATATTGTTTTAATGCTAACATCAAAAGCTGCTGCCAGCTCAGCTGTAGATTGAGTTTCATCAGCTTCAACAATCACCTTTAATTCATCATTGTTGACCAAAGTTTCCGGACGACCACGAGGTTCATTTTTCAAGTCAAAATTCCCAGAACGGAACCGAGCAAACCAATAACGGGTTGTGCGTTCGTTTGTACAGTTCTCTCCGTAAACGTCGTTGATGTTACGGGTTGTTTGTGCCGCGTTGGTGCCACGACGGAACTCATATTCCATAATTACACGAAATTTCAAAGTATCCATTATGAGGAAAAATGTTGAAATGTAATGAAAATACAACGCTAATCAATAAACAAAAGACTGATTTTGTAAATAGAATGTCATATTTTTAAAACAAAATTAATTTGAATTTAGAACTCATAGCTAATCAAAACTTTTTTTTGTTTGAAAAAGTCTGTACTGCAATACGGCAATTTCATAGGTAAAGACCTATTATATAGTATTTTATATATAGGTTGATTTAAATATGTATAGTATGTATTAAGTTTATTGTATGTATTAGTTTTAGTTTTTAAAATTAGTTGAATTAAGTTTTAAAAGTATTGTTCATGCACAAAGCTGTATCCTCTTTGGCAAATACTCCTGTTAAATAAGGTTTGCTGTAAGAAAACCCATTTCTGGGTTAAGCTCGCCGTTGTACATTAGCTATATATTTTTTGTGTGTATATCTTTTAATTTTATGTGCAATAAAGAATAGAGAATAAAGAATAATACCTGCTATTGATTCGAATACAAAAAGCTTCACGATATGATCTATTCAAACTCAAATTCTTTATTGCATTCATGTGTTTACCATTAGTTGTTACATATATAGCAAAGTTCCAACATGAAACCCCGTTAGGGCACGGCAACATAATAGATTGGATAAAACAAGCGTCCAGTCAAGTGCATTCAATCTCCTGCGTTATTTCACAAGGTTTAAAGATTTTATTTAATTTAATTGATTCATTATCAAAACATTCCTTATAACTCTCATATTTACTATTTTAAGTCAACGTCTCCAAGGTGCATTACACAACGATCCTCAAAAAACTCTACGTTTCCCGCGAAAAACAAATTTTCATTACTTATACTCTGAAGTAGGTCTGAAGTTGCCTGAGGAGCGGGATGAAAGTAATACTTTTCATCCCTAGGGAGAATCGCTTTCAACTGACAGATATCAAAATATTAAAAAAAAAAACTAGTTCTATTTTCACATTTTTATTGAACCATGTTCCAACTTTCTATGCAGCCACCATGTAAAATTGAAATAACTTTAAGTTAAGTATTGATTAAAGAATATATATTTTTTAAATAACTTTATTATAATTTAGTTTCAACAATTTCTTTAAAATAACATAGAGTTGGGCAAAATATTTACCATTTTTTCAATGATGAAAATGAAAAATAAAGATTGAATAGCTGGCTAGCTACAGAAAAAAAAATTGGTGGGAAAGCGGCAATCCGAAATAAAATCTACAATTTTTTTCTATAACTAATTCATGTTTTTATTTTTAAGTACTTTCCTTGTATTCGTAATGAAAAGCACAGTGTTTACCTCGGGTTATAGACTTATTTAGTCCCTCGAACTATTGGCGCCCTCACTTCATTCGGGCGCTAAACCCCGTCTCTGGACTAAATAAGTTACTTTCACCCCTGGGGTAACAATGTACTATTTCTTACGTTTTTTGCAATTTGCAGGCCGCTAATCATATTTTAATCAACAAAGAGCCTGACGATGACCGGCAAATGAAACAAAAAAAAACTTGAATTGCAAAAAAGACTTTAATTTCGCGGTCTATCCCGACGCTTCAACCATAAAACGGTCCTAGGGGTCTATCAAACTTCGTTGCTTCCTCTCTTACTTTTCAGAACTATCAGAGTAGGTGCATGGGAGAGGACCGTCGGATGGGAAGAGAAGATTAAACAGCTGATGTCGATGACGTTAAGCAAGCATGAGTTTAACATGATGATAGTCATTCGATTAGTCGAGGGTCTTCTCATAACGCTTGTGAGAGAGGTAAGTGTTTTGTTGTGCCAGCAGCAGTGATAGCCTAGTAACCTGGCAAGTGGCAACTACCACTTGCCAGGTTACTAGGCTATCACTGTAAAAGTTTACAAATACTTGCTAACGTTTTTTGACAGATGGACAACATGAATTTTAAAAAAGTCTTGGTTTTGGAGAAACATCTCAAATCACTGTTCAAAGATATGAAAAAAGCATGTACTAGAACTCCGATCCATAAATCAAGGTAGGTAATAGTAGTACAAGGTTTAGGTAAGGGAGAGCAGCGGTGGCCCAGTAGTAGCAGCCCCGACGTACGAGCACGGAGCAGTAAACCGTGGGTTCGAACCTACGCAGGCGCGTTACTTTGTGTAATTTATTTCATCACCGCTGCCCTCAAAAACGGTGAAGGAAAAAATCGTGCGAGGAAACCGGCATGACCTAGAATTAAAAATTCGAAGACATGTGATATCTACCAATCTGAACTGGGCTCGCGTGGTGGATTACAGCCCACACCCTCTCATAGAGAGGAGGCCTGTGTACCAGCAGTGGGAACATTATAGGATGATGATGATATAAGGTATAAACGGACACGGCACGGAAAGCATTCTGTACATACATCTAATTAAATAACTCTACGCAAAAAATATTGCTGGGAAACGACTTAATTTTGTTGGGGTGAAAGACCACGTACGGTAGGATTCAAGGTAAAGCAGTCAAAACCTCGTGCTGATGGATGCAAGTAGCAGAAAGCAGAAAGTCATTTCCCAGCAATAATTTTCGCATATAGTTAGGACCATAGTTTGATATTCAAAATGCTTAGTTGGTTGACCGCTTCGCAAAAGCGCATTTATAGTGAGTATTTCAACACGAACGTAACTAAGAATTGTGACTATAGCTTCGTTAATTTCTAGATATTGCCTGATGTTCGCCTACTACAATTACATACGCGGAAAGAAGCACCGTGCATATAAGTACCTAAACAAGGCTCGGGACCTTGCCAACGAGTACTCGCATCTGGTCCTGGTGTTTTGGGTTGAGCATACTCGTGATGTGAGTAACCACTGGCATTCTGCAACTTCTAGATTGCTTCATTGTTCTATTTATGTGGATTCAAGACCTAGGACCTAAACTTCACTGAGTTTTTTAAAACCTTGACACTTTCACCAGTTATTTTGTATAGCCAGTTATGGGCCATCCTTTAATCACGTAAGGGTTTTAGGTCACTTTTGTACCCCTCCCGCCCCCTCGGTGATGTGTGAAGGTTTCACGTTACCCCCTACTCCCTCCTCCCAGCATCACGTGTATTGTTTACTATTGAAAAGATCAGAAAGATTTAGAATCGGTATTAGTAAAAAAAATATATACAAATTCGCTCGTTCATGTTCACACAATTCAATTCATTATTGGTAAAAACAGATATGGAATGTGTACGTGAAAAGTAGTACACGTTACACCTTCAATTAAAATTATCGCCGCACGAAAATCGACACGTGATTGAGTTTGTAGTGTAGTGATTTTTTGCTGACCCTCTTCTCTCTGAAGCTCCCTGAAGTGGTTCGAACAGGGGGGTGTTCGAACCTCTCGTGATTAATGGAAGACCCCTTATAGATATTCTGCTATCTGAAATAACTGACCAATTAAACAGTTTGATGATATGATGGGCTTTAACAATAGTACAAGGCATCTTTAAAACTTTATAATCAAGTTTCTACTTTTAATTAGCGTTTAAGAATTCTAATACATTTGACACAATAACAAGTGATTAACTTTCTTATAATGTAACTTACCTATTGTCTTGGGAGCCTTGAGAACCGAGATGAATGAACATAAATAAAATGAATATTCTATGTAGGTAGATTAGATAAATGTCTTCGTAATTTTTTCACCGCCACACACGTGATTCACTTATTCAGCCGGGCCAAACCACCGGCTTGATTGTTCGTGTCGTGGTAATTTTGAGGAAATTAGGTTGGAGCAATTGATTCAATTTGGACTATTGTTGCAAAGGTCAAGATGGTTCGCACAATCTGACTTCATCATTTCAGTTAGTACTTACAAAGACACCGTCATTATTCATTAGGCACTTATCACATACTTGGTACCTACTGTCAATATTCTTCGCCAATTATCCCGAAAACACTTGCCCTTTATTTGCCATAATAACAAATGGAGATTATCAATTATTAAACTGATTATTCTAAAATTCTAAATGAACTTAAATACCGTCAAAAATGATTTAAGTTTTAATTTTAATAATAGTCCCTAACCTAGGACTAGGGAAAAGTTCCAACCAGCATACACTTCAGATTTACTTACCTACTTTACATTTTTCGGGGTTCAAAGGTAACGTTTAACATATTTTATTCCTTCAATTAATAGTCTTGTATGTTTTCAGCACTGGAAAGGCACTCTAAGCCCGAAGTTCGTAGATTACTGGTGTGATCACGTGGAACAGAACAATTTGTTGGACTACAGAGATTTTGATTCGGAAAGTGGTACAATGGTACCCTATACTCTGCCTCTTCCCGACGACATAGACAAATAGATGTTTTTTTTTCAGCAGTTATTTTTCACCTCTCTTTTTTAGCGAGGAAGCCCGTTTCCCAACTGTGGGAACGTCTTAGAATCTTGCATTTTTTTAAGTGCACTTATTTAGTTAAAAAGAAAAATGTTTTAGTTCACTAAGTGTTAACTTATTAAAAATAAAAGTAAGTAACATATTGTGAGTTTCAATTAAAATCCAATAAGTGATAGGCAAAATAATTTTATTGAATAATAAAAATCGATAGCTACCAGTTAAATAGAGCAGGTGTAGACGACGTGTGCCCAAATTTTTTTTTATCAAACCCACACGTGTGGGGTATCTATGGATAGGTCTTCAAAAATGATATTGAGATTTCTAATATCATTTTTTTCTAAACTGAATAGTTTGCGCGAGAGACTTCCAAAGTGGTAAAATGTGTGTGTGTGTGTCCCTCTTATTTATAAAGTAAGAGGAGAAACATCCTGAAAATATTTAGGATTGTAGAACGTAAAAAAAACTATCAACAAAATTGGTCTCAATAAGAATTATGATGTTTAGTTTTTGAGATATGGGACTTTTCCATCAAACTGCAGCAGTAACTTTGTTTTTCATTAACATACTATAAAAACAAATAAGCTTTGCGGTTGAGTGGATGTTTACTAATGAATGACCGTTCAAAATATAGTTATTATTTTGTTTGGGGCTATGGAACCCTGTGTGCGAGTAAGGCTCGCACTTGGACGGTTTTTTGTTCTGGACCATACCGGAAACTTCTAATTTTTTTAAAAAAAACCTCCATGACCCGTTTACTATTCAGTGCATCCATCAGCACAATATTTTGTTTTTAACCCCGACCAAAAAAGAGGGGTGTTATAAGTTTTACATGTGTATCTGTGTGCCTGTCTGTGGCATCGTAGCTCCTAAACGGATGAATCGATTTTGATAAAATGGGTTTCGTGAATATTTCGAGAAAATCTGTTCAACCGTTTGAAAGTTATCAACTCTTTTCTAGGTGTTGAAGGGAAATAAACAAATTCCACAGGTCTGGTCGATTCGAAATTAGAAATCTTGTCACTTGTCACCATGAGCATTGCCACGGGCGGAGGCGGGGGCAACACCTACTCGCCCCTAAAAGCCGGGGATTTTTTAAAATTTATAACTTTCATTAATTAGCGAGAGAATAGGCGCAAAACCGAGAAAACTGGAAGGACTGGGAGGAGACCTATGCCCAGGAGTGGAGCAGTCAAGGCTAAGAAAAAATAATTTAAGTTTAAAAAGCATGAAATAAAATAAATTTAAAAACAGAAAACATCTCTAAAAAAACAAAATAAATGAATCCAAGCGTTGCACATTGCAGCGTTGGGGGGGCGCTACGAAGACCACTTAGCACAAGCACAAAACAAAGCGGACATTTCATTTTTACATCGAGTTTTACCGTTAAAAGAGACTTTGCAGCCCAAAAAAAGGGTTAGTTAGTTTGATGTACTCAATGCTTGGTTGACAGCTTCGTGAGGGTCTTTTTACACCTTCTATGCAGCGAGTCGTACAGTCACAGACTTTAATAGATGAGCCACTTGCCACTGTCCGAGATCCGAATCATCTGGTTTTGTATTGCAATCATTGGCAATTTTACGGTTTATTTGCCTTTTGGCACAATAAATTAGTGGTCTCGTCTACACCGACTCTTACTTGAAATCCAGGTTGCAAAAACAATATACCTACAGCCATTGTTTTATAAAATATCAAGGAAAAGTAACATGATCCAACTTTACATTCTAATAACTTAGCGAGGGAAACAAACATTTTAAAAATATACAAATGTATCACAATGAAAACATAATTTTGTGATCGTTTTTTTTTTCTATCTTTTTTCTTTGTTGTTGACCAAACTCAATATTTAGATAAACTGGCTGCGCCTGGGACAAAACCGATGATTCTCGATGTCCACCAGTTGCTTGTCCACCACTGGTGGACAGCGTAACAATTTTTTTAAAAATAATACCCAACCTTTTAAGTCTCCCTGGGCACGACTTGTGGATATGCGTGACATGACTTTTTCTGACATGTCTTATTTTTTAAATTGTTTAGCTGTGTGCCACTGGTGGACATCGGGAATCATCGCGATAAAACTAGGTCTTTCGAAACACTTTGGGACGTTTAGCCGAAGAAAATCTTGAATATCGAAGCAGATACCCAGCGGCCGGAGACCTGCTTTCTACTAGAACCAACTATGGGCAAAAGAACCGACTAAGGGCAAGCACCTCGTTTGAGACTTGCAAACACAGTGGTATTGCACTCTTACAAACTGGATGGGCTTGAAGTGTTGTTATTTTGAAGCTAAGGACATGATGTTGTAGTGTTACTAGTATTTTATTTTTGTTTATTAGAGTAACTTAGCAACTTTAAAATTTCTAAAAAAACACCATTATTTGAAAAGAAAAAAGCAAATGTTTTCTTTTCACAGATTGCCCTGAGCTTTAAAAATGAGACTTTGTCTATGTAGAACATGAATTGCTTTTTTTTTGTTTCGTAGGTATCATTAATTGGCAATAGTTAATTGTTTCATATGTTACTTGGTTGTGCATGGAGTATTTAACAAAGGTTACATTTTCTATACTAATTCAGCGATTTCCTTAAGTTGATTACTGCAGATCAAAATTATTTCAACCAGTGATTTGCTCTCGTTATTTCTCCTTTCTCAGATGTTAAAAATTAAAAACCACTAACACTACCAATGAAAAGCGTAATTTAGACTAAGATTTAATTGTTAAAAAACTTAACTCGTTTCTCCATCCTAACTATTCACAACTTTAAAAAAATAATTATGAAAGCATTTTATCCAAATTCGAAGATAAGAATTAAATTGAAATAAATAAATTATGACTTGTTCTAATTAACTGGTACAAATTACATTTGCACAAGTTAGGGATGCTACACACTTGTCCGGTTCGGCACAGCCGGGCGGCAAATCGGCAAAATTTTATATACGTTCTGGAAAATGACGCTTAACTTTGCTCTTAGGGCTATTTCAGAGCGAACGCAACCTGCGCTGGTCAGGCGTTTCGTTACGTCATTTTGTGTGATTCGAACGCTATCATTTTAGTCTATGGATATCGAAATGCCCGACGGCGCTGTTCACGCTCTGATATAGGCCTTTTGGTACCGATGCCGACCCGAACTAAATAAGTGATGGTAGATCAGTTCGGACCGTTTGCAATGTATGTAGTGTAGATATGTCGTCGGTGACTACTTTATAGACATGTATTTCAACGAATACAGCTGAGTCGAATGTGTCGGTTAAGTGTATAGAATCCCTTACAAATCACCTTACATACGTTTTTTAACGTTTGAGTTTGAGTCTTAATGTGTACATTTATTCAATTATTGTGAAATATTATCATTCAATCATCAACATAGTTCCCATATATAAAACTAGACTTCAACCATTTACGATTTCTTGGGTGACACATAATCTAAACTAATATTATAAAGAGGAAAGATTTGATTGTTTGTTTGTTTGTTTGCATTGAATAGGCTCCGAAAGTACTGGTCCGATTTGAAAAATTCTTTCAGTGTTATATAGCCCATTTATCGTGGAAGGCTATAGGCTATATATCATCACGCTTCGACCAATAGGAGTGGAGCAGCAATCAAAAACGTTGCGAAAACGGGGAAAATGTGACGCAAACGAAGTTGCGCCGGACAGCTAGTGAACTAATAATTATAGTCTAATATTTAGTGATGCTACTTGACACAGTTACATATTATTTCTTCTCTCTGTTTGTCATTTCATTGACAAACAATATTGTCTTGCTCTAACATTATTAAACAAAAACAGTTTTCAAGAGCCATCACTAAACAATGTACAGTACTGCACTGTTGTTGCAATAGGGTAGTTGCCCCACTAACCAATAGTTCCAAGAACAACTGAAAACCAGTTAATTTTCAATTGACTGTAAAATCAGATTTGGATTGCTTTGTAATTGACAAAAAATCGAGTCTTGAGTTGGTAATTTATTGAAGTCACAGGTTGCTGCCATACAAAACCTATGAGGTATACAATTGATTGGTGGTGCTACTATCATTTTTAACCTTAACTGGCACTACAGAATCACACATTTGCATGCGCCTATCCATTCCTGCTTAGCCAATGACAGTTCTGAGCGCCAAAAAAGAACACAAGCAGAAAAGTGTGATTCTGTGTTGCCAGATGATGTTCAACACTTATACTGATTCTGAGCCACAATGGCTGTAAATATATTTAAATTGTATTCAATCATAAGAACCAACGTAGTGAATACATATGCTTCCTCAGTCTTTTAATGCCAAGTTTTACAACAATTACATTTGTGAATTAAACTTTGTATTTAAACTTAAGGAACCACGAGGTATACAAACTCTGTGAATACAATAGTCTATCTACACACTCTTGTCCTGTAAGTTCTAAAAAGATCTAATAGAGCTGTAGTTTAATCAATTGAACTTCAACAGTACCTCTTACCCATGTTCATCAAATTCCAATCATATTTTATACATTTCAAACCCTCACATTAGTACTAGTTTTGTCATAGAAAATATTATCAATTTTTGCACAGCTCTCTTGCCCATAGTTTGCATAACTTCATGATGATTTTCACACATTTCTAGATCTAAATTTGAAAGATATATAAAAAATTTAAATATCACCTAGTCATTGTTTTTAAAAGAACAGTTGTTTAACATTTGCCTTATTGTCAAACATTTCACACTTTGCTTTAAGCCCAATCCTATGAAAGTAAAAAGTCTTTTAAGCACTTAGGCAAAGGTAACGCCTTTATCGAGCCATTATTCACATATTGTAGAATTGCATCCCTGCAAACACTTTGTAATGTTTTCACTGAAATAAATAATAAAAATTGTGTTAATGATTACAAGACAACACATTACACTTACAGAGATTCAACAAGTAGTCGGAAAACAATGTGAATATAAATTGCATTAAAATGTATTTCAATTACTTTTGCTTTTGTAAACAAAAACATGTTTTTTCAGTAACAATGGATGACTCACCTCCATACAGTTGAACAATCTTTACTTGTTTAGTAGTCCCATAGACATCCACAACCGCATGAAGGAACCCTCTGGTGTATGGGATAGCTTTCGTGCAAGGCCCCTGGTCCTCACCATTTATTATAAAATGCATCTCTGCTAAGTCCTGCTCATCTTTACTCACTTTGGCACAGGGTACAAACATAACACCAATGCGACTGCCAGCATCCATTGGTAGTATGCCTTGTGGGACTCCACTCTGTGATAGTGGTTGTGGTCTGAGAACCATCTTGGACACGAACCCGCGTGGCGTCTTCACGACGTGCCCATCGCCCAGCACAGACACACGAGGCTCATTCTCTCTCCGCCCATTAACTACTTGATTCACAAGTTCTACAAGCACATTGTTCTGTGATTTTGAAATTGGAAATATCCATGACATACCAGTGTTTGCAAGATCAGGCAGGGCATACTGTGGCAATCCTTTATCGCCCAGAGCAGCCGTCTGAGGATCGAGCAATGTCAGTCCGAGTCGCATATGACCACTCCAACCGCGTTCAGTTTTCTCAATTTCCACCAGAAATATTTCCCCCGGTAGCAGGGGTTTCTCGCTAAAGGTTAACCCATGAGCAAAGCTTGCTTTTCTGTACGCAACGGTATTATCCTCTAATAAAATAATATTTGATCCGTGATAGTGGTGAAATCTCGACAACATATTCACAAACACATTTGGGCTTCTATGAAGAATGAGAACACTACCTAGCACTATATATTTTTTAGTTACACTTTAATACGTTATACTGTTTTATTGTAGTGTACATCAAAACGGTAAATATTAAACAAAAACCTAACAAATTATCCAACGTCCATCCGTCGTTGTTCGCTAAAGGTGGAATTTGTTGACATTCATTTTGCAACATGACGTAAGCGAGATGAGAAATGTCTAGGGTTGTGAAAAAATAATCGATTATGGTAAAAATCGATTAAAAATCGATTTCTCCCCATAAATAATCGATTTTTATAACCGATTTTTATATTACAAAAAATCGATTGTAAATCGATTTTTGTTTTTGCACTGCCGATTTATTTTCCTCCGGCACCCACCGACATTTAGTCCGAACTTTGGAACCAGAATTACTATGAGGTCCATCACTGTAACATTAAGGCCATCTGTGCGTCTACAAGGCTGTATATTTAGTGTTTTTTACACTTGTATTCAGTTGTTTTTAATTAACGATGTCAATGACCAAAAGGCCGATGAGCAGTTGGCGTCTATATTTTAGTATTAACAATTAATCTGGCAAAGCTCGATGTAAATATCTATCATCATCATCATCACTTCAGCCTAAAAACGTCAACTGCTGGACATATGCCTCCCCCAACGCCACATTGACATAAGAGGGGGTTTGCCATAATCGCCACGCTTGGCAGGCGGGTTGGCGATCGCAGTACGGTTGTTACAAAAGTACAGCGAACGCTGCTGCCCATTCTCTGGCAAGTCCCTTAGTCGCCTCTTACGATACCCTCGGGGAGATATGGGTTGGTGCTATTCTTTACGTCCGACACCATACAGAATATTGCCCTAAAATATTAAAAACTTGTAGCGTATACGTGTACTACCAATTTAAAACAGTACATGGAAAGGAAACATTCTGGTGTCATTAGCAATATTGAAAATAACCAGATCAAACGATAAATGATTCTTCCTTGATTTAAAACAATAAAATTAAACAAAAATGCAAATTTTTGTTTAATTTTATTGTTTTTATGTTTGGTACAAGTTATTCAAAGTTACGTTCTCTGACTATTTTGAGCTGTCAAAATGAATCTTTTTTATAATTTAGACTGTAGCTTACCTTGTAATTTAATTTTTGATTCTAATTATTTTTAATGTGAGTAGGTATGGTATGGCTATGTAAGTATGTACCTATGAATAAATGATTATTACTCTTTTCTTATTAAGGTAATTTTAAACCGATTTTAGAAAAAAAACGCAAAAATTTGTTTTTTTATATGTTAACTTAGGAAAAAATCGATTATTTTATAAATAATAATCGATTATTTAGTAATCGATTTTTTACGCTAAGAAAAATAATCGATTAAATAATAATCGATTTTGTATGTAGAGGGTCACATCCCTAGAAATGTCATACATATTTTTGACAGCAAGTTACAGCATTCACTGCACAGAACATATAATTCACTGATTCACCGTGGCCTTGGGTTCTGGAAATTGAGGTACTACTCCGTGCTCACTCTTTCATCCTACGTAGAAATAAAATTCTGAATCTTTTCTGCATAAGTTGGTAATGTCACTCCAGTTTCTGAAAGAATGGACAGACATATGAAAACCAGAGTACTTAAGAACATTATGTTATACTTGTTATAGGAAGGTTAGAAAGTTGCTTCCACGGACGCTGCGAGGCTTGCGTATTCTTCACCACAGAGTACTTTTCGTAATGCTTATTAGTTTTTCGAATGGCTAACAGTGATAGTGACACCCGCATGCAGCGATAAAATCTGTCCCCGGCATAATATAATACGTTCTTGATCACCGAGCCGGGCGAAAAGAAAAAAAAAACAAAATGTCACTCTCCGGCAAAGTGGTCACGCGGGTTTTTCAATTAAATTTACGAAATAATATCTTAAATATTCGGCAACGAACATGTTCAGTTATTTTAAAACAACCTAAACACCATTACAGTGCTTTATACAAGCAGAAGATTTTTGATACCAAAGGGGTTTTGTGTAACACCATGTCAACAAATACATCAAAGCGGTAAGTCGTTTAGTTATTGCTCTAGTTTATACGAGTAGCAATCACTGAAAATTGCAATATTATAGGTTCAAGGAATCTTCTAACTCACATAAGGTTATGTAATAACACAGTATTTCAGTTATACTTCTAATTGTTTGCAAATAATCATTGTTGCTGAATTGTTTTTAATGTTTGCATTGTATTTTTTTAACGAAGTTACTAAACGTAAATACACTATGCAACTGACTGCAATAAATAAAAGTGCCGCGTCAAGTAGAGAGGAACTGGAAATAGTTTCCCAAGTTTTAATAAATTAACACCACATACAATATTTTATTAAGTAGTGAGTTACAAATAAATTCTTACTTATCTCTATTTCTTTGTACAAATTGAAAGGTAAGTTTATGCAATGTAATAGAACATAACCTTATTAAAAGTGTTTGTACAGTTCATTAAACTTATAATTTTAATGATAAGATTTCCATGATATTAACACTTTGAAAACAAAAAAAAAAAAACAGATTTCTAGATTACATATGTTTATTAATATAATAATAGTTAATTTCATGAAATGTTTAAATTATCAGTTTTCAAAGTTTTAACAACCTTAGATCTTAATACTGCGGGATAAATGCAGCGGACATTCGCTATCATTTATTTGCCGAGTTCAAGTACAGAGTGGCTTAGCAACAGCACAGATAAAAATAAAACAGTTTGAATAGAAAGAAGTTCATCAAATATTACTCATTAACTAAGAAACAATAGATAACTTTTGGAGAAAAGAGTGTTTAATAATGTTAGATTGCACTATTCAGGGTAGATTTCGGATGAGGCAGTAAGGACAGGGACCATAACTATTATAGCTACAGGAAAAGAAAAACGTGTTAACGAGTCTGTCATTAACTTTTAATTAATAACAAATTAAAATAGCAAGAAATAAAGATAATATTTTTATTTATATGTGTTATTAAATTTTTCTTTAATTTGTTTTATATTATAGAAACAGCAAGGTTTAAGGTTAAGCCGTGCTTGCCGAGGTTGGTCTGTGGATGGGTGACCATAATTACATATCGAGTTTCCTCCGTGCCTCGGAAAGCACGTTAAGCCGTTGGTCCCGGCTGTCATTTGTAGATCTTTGACAGTCATAACGAGTAGTCAGAAGCTAAAAGTCTGACATCCAGTCTTACCATGGGGTATTGTATTACCCAGTTACTGGGTTGTGGAGGTCAGATAGGCAGTCGCTTCATGTAAAATACTGGTACTCAGCTGCATCCGGTTAGACTGGAAGCTGACCCCAAGATAGTTTGGGAAAAGGCTAGGCAGATAATATATAATAAAACAGCATAAATTGCCCATTTGAATGTTATTTAGGTACAATCTTGCTGGTGATTCTACATAGCAATTACTCCTATTCTTGTCTAGGACAAACTGGAATGTCATTATGAAGAACAAATATTATTAAATTTTCCTTAAAACATGTGGGTTGGGATGCATTATAAGCTTATTTAAGAGGAAATATTAGTAACACAGCATTATATGAAGTGAAGTGTTTACAACCACAAATCAAGTTCAGGAAGTTGTGGATTTATTGATAAATTATCTGTAGGGATGTATCTTGGTAATGTAATCTACATGCATCACATCTTTTGTCTCAACCAGCATGCCTGAAAGATAATTCTCAAATGCATGTATAGCAGAGGCCCTTTTTTTTTTTTTAGGATGGGAAATCTTCAAATGACTTCTTCCGCTCTGGGCGGAGCGGAAGGGAGTGTCAGACTTGACTGACTAAAACCCATCCATGTTCCTTCTTAGCCCTTTGCGTTACAGGGGCACGGTATCTCTTTCGAACAACCCGCAGCCCTGGCAGGCATCGGCCTTCTTGGACCCCTTCCGATTTGCTGACATCTCCTTGAGGCGCGCGTGGAACACGAACGCGCCGTCGGCACGGTCTGTCGTCATAAGACGGACGGACGGTGAGCTAGCCCATTACTCACCGTCCACAGGCCCGCGCCTACGGTGGCCGGGGGCCACTGGTTGCCCCCCGACGCCCGGGGCGTCTCCCGCGGCGGCTGGGACGTGAGGTTCTCTCGCTCTCACGTTCCGCCACCTCCTTCGCTAGCATGACTGCTTCGCAGAAGGAGGCGACGGCTTCCCATTCCCTCTCGCTCCGGACCATGGATTGAACCAGGGCCGGACGCGAGAGGTCGCCGCCGCCAATCGCCGCTACGAGGACACGGCGGTGCTCAGCCCAAGCAGGGCAGAGCTTTACAGTGTGCTCCACCGTGTCCTCCGGCCGATCCTCGCTCGCAGTGGTATAGCAGAGGCCCTTGGGTGACATAAAAACTGACCAAGTTAGGCACTAACCACACAATAAAAGAGATCTTACACATTCCCAAAGAAAAAGTAATTCTAGCACAGGCAGGATTAATTTTAGAGGATTGCATCTTCAGCTCCAGAATCTAGGTTGTAGTTTTTGAAATCAATATGAAAATGATGTGTGTAAATTAAACGCAAATCAAGCTATGTAATTCATCATCATCATCATTCCAGCCCAAAAGACGTCCACTGCTGGACATAGGCCTCTTCCAAGTGTCGCCAAATTGACATTTTGGGGGGTTTTTCCATAATCGCCATGCTTGGCAGGCGGGTTGACGATCCCAGTACGGTTGTTACAAAAGCACATAGAACGCTGCTGTCCATTCTCTGGCAAGTCCCTTAGTCGCCTCTTTCGACACCCACAAGGTAAGATATGGGTGGTGCTATTCTAGCGATGCGATTGGCTACCGATAATTCATTCATCCAATCACAGTTGGCGCTCGCTTGTTAGCAAATTTTTGTGTATGGGAAATGTGTGGATTTGTCAAACTGGTGTTATGATGATGCTTGAAAAAAGCATGATATACCCAGTAGATGTTCTTTGGCAGATGATGTTTATGACCAGTCTAAGATATCAAGGTTAGGCCAAAGAAACCAGAGCCGTCCTAAAGCTCGTTGGATCGACGATATCGTCAAAGTCGCGAGAATCACCTGGATAAGAGATGAACAGAACCTGGAAGTGTGTCAGAAAATAGGGGAGGCCTATGCCCAGCAGTGGGTGATTCCGGGCTGATATGATGATGATAGCACGCCGATGATATAACTAGGCTTTAGCCACTGAACTCGATCCACTTTCGTCTGTCTATTTTCAGCCAACTGGCCTTATATTTTTGAAGGAGGCGCAAAGATAGCCGTAAAAGAGGAGTCAGTAATGGTACTTTAGGAGTATGAGGAACAGGGTGTAAAGTTCCTCGATATTCCTTAGAAAAGTGAGGATCCTCCGACCATAATCCTATTTAATGACTTTGTCATGAAAAAGTTATTCAATGAGATTAAATGAACTTGGAAAATCGAAATTTTAATAATTATAACTCAACAATGCCATATTTGTTTGACCGCAAAAAAATGACACTAGCCTGCAAAAAAACGTAAGAAAATTTTAACTTCGCGGGCTACCCTTGCGTAACCGCAGAAGACATGCTATCTTCTTGCACCCGATTTGCCGCCACTGTACTGACAGCCTAAAAAAACACTGGTAAAAACGAAAATAAACTTGTCAAAATTTCCTTTTGATATTGTCTATGTCAACAATTAAACTTTTGTGAATATTATTCGTTTGTAACCATTCGTGACTGTTATTTAGACAAATATTGTTATAAATAATACACCTTTTATTATTGATGTCAAAATGTCGACTGATGACGAGAAAAATTCACCAAGGTTGAGTTCCGCGGCTACCTCAAAAACGACGATTAAGAAGATCCATTCGCAGACCTTGAATTGCGAAGCGTGCGAAGCGGTTTCCGTAAAAATGATAACTAATGAGGAGATCCAACCTCCAAACATGAGCTGCAAAGACTGCGTGTGTGGGCAGTACTGTGAATGTAAAGAAGACATTCCCACACAAATGTCGGCTTGTGATCAGATGCTTAAGATGCATTCAGTAAACGCGAGTTGCGAGAAGTGCAACAAAGCGTTAATTTTGAAGAATGAGGAGAGTCTTTTGCCAACACTGAACTTCAGTGGCAAAGCGCTCGTCATAAAAACAGTGTCTGATCAGAGGCCTTCATTAAATGGTGAAACCAACATTGTTTCCGAAGGGTATCCCTCAGAAATGTCCAATGAGGAGATCTATTCACGAAGCAGTCTTTGCAATTGCCAAGCGGGGCACGCAAAAATGTTGATTAAGGAGCAGATTTATTTGTCATTGAACTTGAGTAAAGAACCGCTTTACACAAAAACTGTGTCTGATCAGAGCCAATCAATAAGCTGTGAAACCCACATTGCTCGCGAAGGGTGTTCCACAAAAATGTCGATTGATGAGGAGATCCATTCACGAAGCAGTAGTAGCGATGCGCTTCTGACAAAAATGTTGAACGTTGAGGACATTGAAATAACCTCAATGAGCCCCAGTGATAAAGCCCTTTTCAAAAACCTTTCGACTGATTCTGATCATATAGTGCGCCAGAGTCAATCACCAAGCAATGAAACCACGATTGCTTTCGCATTTTCCAAAACAAAATTGACTGATGAGGCGGTATTAACATCACCGAGATTCAGTAACAAAGCAGTTTCTCCAAAAACGGATTCTGATCAGAATCAACCATTAAGTGGCGAAGGCCAGATTCCGGGGCCTCCTGCAGAAATATCTACAGATGAGGAGACCTATTCACGAAGCAGTATTTGCGAAGCGCTTCTCAAAAATATGTTTTCTACTGAGGAGATTCACTTAGCATCTCCGAGCTATAGTGGCAAAGCGCTTACGACAAACATGTTCTCTGAACAGGGACAATCATGCAAAGGGCATCTTTTAACCAGAAAGGCTGGTACAGATTGTCTGAATGCGTATGTATTTCTTTTATATCGGTTCAATAATAATATTATTAAATTCGGCATAGATCTTGGGTATTAGTCGATATCACGCGCTAGAAGACATCGCCCTTCGTGTTTGGAACTCCTTATTCAAGACAGCGCGGTCGAGGGTGGTCAAAATAACGGGCGATTTCTTAATTAACATGCTTACCAATCGTTTATACTGGTCGCCTATACACAAATCTTATTGCTCTAAAATTGAACTAACTATAACTGACTATAATGTCAAAAACAAACGCTACGTTCGTCCATTCACTATGTACGAAGCCTAACTTTCTAATCTTTTCAATTTAGTTATCGCCAAAGAGAATATTGATCATTCTGTGTACCAATTGTGTTAGAGACACTGGGCAGTGCGGTCGTGCCTCACAATGGCCGATAAAATATGTATTTTACTATCATGTTTCGTTATTGTTCTGTGTTTTAGTAAAATCAGAGCCATGGGTGCCTTGAGTCCTCTTGATCCGTCTTCGTATTCGCGGCCGGGTAAGTTTTTAAACCCTTTTAGAATAAACTTCTTGGTCCTGCTGGCCTGGCGTTTGGGACTTTTTTGGCGTTATTATGTTACGTCTCGTACCGTAAGAAATGTTCAAGCAGTGATTGCCTAGTGGTGTGACCACTGACCATCGGGCTGCCAAGTCATATGTCTCAAGTTCGAACCCAAGACACGTACCTCTGATTTTTCGGATAATTATCACTTGTTTTGGTGGAGGAAAACATCGTAAGGAAACCAGCATGTCTGAGAGATATTTCTCGACGTCATGTTAAGCCAAGTCAGAGGTCCATGGGCGGCATAAAAACGGACACCAGGATAGGCAGTAAACAATAAAGAAGAAGAATGTGGAACGATCGAATGTAGTGGGAATAATCGAGACATTATGTCTGTTATAAGGTCTCGAGATGCGACAACCCCTTCCTTTAGATGCCGATTAAACAATTTACTATGCCCGATACAGACGGCCACAAATCAAGCCATACATTTCCATTATAACAAGTCCTCGCTTTGTATAGATTTACCAACACAATGTCTACAATGAGGTATCCGCATACACTGGTTTTGTATAGCTTGATTGGTAGCCGGGTACCTACTTATTATTTACCATGTATTAATTGAAAATATCTATCGATTAGAAGGAAAGTTATTACTTTAAAAAAATGAAAATCAAAAGTCATTTATTCATATTAGGCTGATAATCAGCACCTTTTGAACGTCAAAATTACAAGAGATAGTCCCCCAAAACGCCCGCCCTTCGCCACTTCCTAGTGTTTTAACCAATCATCATCATCAGCCTATAATGTTCCCACTGCTGGGACACAGGCCTCCTCTCTATGTGAGGGAGTGGGTTGTAATCCACCACGCGGGCTTAGTGCGGGTTGGTAGATGTCACATGTCTTCGTATTTTTTGTTCTAGGACATGCCGGTTTCCTCACGATGTTTTCCTTCACCGTTTTTGAGGACAGCGGTGATAAAACAAATTACACAAAGTAATGCGCCTGCCTGGGTTCGAACCCAGGGCTTAAGTCAGCTGCTCGTAAGTCGGGGCTGCTACCACTGGGCCGCCGCTGCTCTCCAACGATTTTATTTTAACCAATAATTGACTAGTTATTTCATTAAAATGCTTGATATACAGGGTGTTTGGTGCATCGTGAGCCAAATTGAAATAGTCGACTGGGGGGGTCATCTGCTCTCCTTTCAGTCCCCTAAACAATTCTCATGCCCTGTGGTTTTTTTTTCATCGACTTTTTATTGTTTTATAATAAAAATACGCAAATTTCACACTCACTACAAATTTTTAAAAAAATATAGGTAAGTCGTAGACTCTGAATTTTAATTTTATTTAGATGTGTATTGTATTCCAGTACTTAAAAATTAAAAATTATTGACATTAGCCATCTAGTTTCTTTTTAGATTACTCGCAGTTTCGGAGTTCAATTAAAGCAGTCCATGTTACAGCTATTTATATGGCTATAAAATAAAAACCAAATCAATAGGGCCATCGCGACCAATCCACGCATTGGGGAACACATCGTCAAACAAAATTATTAAATAAATGTTAAAAACTCATTTTATTTTATTTCTAGAACCCCCCCTCCCCCCCCAAAGAAAGATACGAGACAGATTTTACCTTATAAGAGTGAGATAATAGATTTAATGAGTTTTTCAGGTATCATTTAAGCAAAAATAATATTTTAAATCATAATTTGGAATTCAATATTTTGTGACTCGATTCACAATTCTAGCGAATTCACAAAGTTGTAAAAACACACATTTAAATAAAATTAAAATTCAGAGTCTACGATTTATACTTCTTTTTAAATTTGTATTTGAATGTAAAATTTGGGTATTTTTTTAATAAAACAATAAAAAGTCGATGAAAAAAAATCCACCGGGCATGAGAAGTGTTTAGGGGTCTGAAAGCATAGCTGATGCCCCCTCAGTCGACCATTTCAATTTGGCACACGATGCACCAAACATCCTGTATATATATTATTATTTAGACTTGTGTTCTTGTTACAGAATTGGCGATAATAAAACACATAACGTTGGATTTAAACGTCGACTTTGAGAATCACGTTCTGAATGGACAGGCTAAGATAGACTTCGATGTTTTACGAGACATCAACGATTTGGTAAGTTCACAAAAACTGAGGCGAAATTAGAACCCGAAGGGATCCAAGAGGGCCGATGCCTGCCAGGGCTGCGGGACTGTTCGAAAGAGATACCGTGGCCATGGAATACAAAGGGCTAAGAATAATTATAGATATGTTTTAGTCAGTACAAGTGTGACACTCCCTTCCGCTCCACCCAGAGCACTAATTTGATGATTTCCCATCTGTAAAAAAAGCCGAAATTGGATGTGTTGTAATTCGGAGCAAATAAAACTTCGACGGCGTCAAAAAAACATATCCTATAGTAGGTACTCACGGCGACAATTCATGTAATACATTTCCAGTACAACATGACCTCGCATTGAATAAATTTCCCGTACAACGAGATTGTTTTGATTGGTTTGCATTGCTTGATCGGTCGTGCGTACTCGGTAGGTAATAGTAGTTTCCAATATTTTTCAAATCCTACTTACATCGCAACTTAAATGTTTTATAACTTAATTAAATCTTTTTCTTCTCTTACAAATATATGGTATTGATATTTATCCATACAGTATTATTATTAAATGCAAAAGTGACTCATGTCTATCTGTATTTTAACCAATAAATTATATAAAATACCAATTTTTTCGTTTAAATCTGTTGTAGTTTCATTTATATGGTTAATTTCGTGGGTTAAGTTACTCCAGTAAAAGTCCGGTTAAAATCAGTCCAGACATTACGTTTCGGAGTTTAGCCGGAACGAACAGACGGACACAAAAATTTAAAAAGTGTAGCCCCGAGAAAAGCTATCCAAGAATAAAACATTGGGCCACTAATTCTTTCTAGTTGCATAAAAGATCGTTGGGATGAAGCGGTCTGAGATAAGAGAGACACATCAGTTTAGATAATAATTTACTCACAAGTATCGATATGTCACTCATTTTTAAGGCAATCGATTGTAAATATCAAAAGTACTTTGCTATCTGGCAGGCATCATAAGTAGGCATAACATAGAATAGAACTCTGTTATGACTTGGTACTTATTTTATATAAATATGTAATACACAATCACCCGCGACTTCATCCGCGAAAATTGTGATATAATATAGCCTGTGTTACTCGGTAAAGATGTAGATTTCATAGGGTGAAAGAATTAAAAAAGTCGATCGAGTAGTTTTCGAGTTAAATCGTAACAAACAAACAATCAAATTTTTCCTCTTTATAATATTAGTTTAGATTAAGCTCAGCCATACTTTACCACTACCTGACCTGTGCAACTTCGTCTGCGTCACATTTTCTCCGTTTTTGCAACATTTCGCATTGATGCTCCGCTCTTATTGGTCGTAGCGTTATGTTAGCCAATAGCCTTCTTTGATAAATGTTTTTTTATCAATTCGTAGCAGTAGTTCGCGAGATTAGCGCGAAACAAACAAACTCTTAAGCTTTATAATATTAGTATACATTGGCATGCAAGATAAACTGCCTCGTTGAACAGATGGCAAGAGCGACTGCTGAGCATCTCTCAGAATTTTGAGAATACACACTTCTGGGTGGACAGGAGACATGTTGCCGTCGCCTGTAAGGCATTTAGTAAACATAATATGTTCAGCATTTAAGTCTTAATATCAAAACGGCATTTTAAAGGCCAGTCTCATAACCCAGTGGTTATTGTCGCCCGATTTCTTTATCAAACTTTTTAAAATATGAGGTGAGACACCACCATACATCAGGGAAAAATAAACATTCAAATTAGGCTGATTATCAGCACTTTTTGAACGTCAAAATTACAAGAGACAGTCCCCCAAAACGCCCGCACTTCGGCACTTCCTAGTGTTGTAGCTATTGTTTCTGTTCTGCTAAGCCAAAAAAGACGGGTCAAAACTTGCCTTGCAACCCGTGGTAACCTGTGCCTTTAAACCAAACCTGAATTTAGTCATTCATAATCACATACATATATTTTTTCTGTTAGTCGAAATAATAATCCATACCTACTTACATATTATAAATGCGTTACTCCGTCTCTCTGTTTGTTATCTCTACATCCCTTAACGGGGGTAGGATACTTTTTAACCCCTCCGGCCGTGATGGCAACTGAGTTTGGCAACCAGTTGCTTAAAAATATTGGATATTCTTTTTACTCAAGCAGTTGCCAAAGACGAATGTCGATTCTTGATACGCACCTAGTTGCCAACTAAGATTTTCTCAAAAGGTGTGGTTACTTAAGAAGAATTACCACTCTCAGTTCGTAACTAACATCAGTTGTGGAAATCAAAATAAGGACTAAGGTCTGTATTATATTAAATTAGGATGTTTTCAATCAGATGCATATAAAATTTTGTTTCTATTGAATTTGTTTGATTAAATTTCTTAAGAGTTGCGTCATCGAAAGGGAACAAGGGTAGGTACATTATGTTTCAAATAATAATATCGTGAAAACAACATAATATAGGTGTATATGCCTTTATTCCATGTAATTACCTAACTACAGCTTAAAGTTACTGAAAATTAACAACTAGGTTCCCCATTTGCAACAAAATTGAAATTATAAGTACACTTCGAATTTAGTAGGTAGTTAATATGTCTTTAGAATGGGATAACAAATGGACTGATAATTTCGAGACAGTGTCCGACACTAATTTTGTTTTCATTTAAAGTTTTTATCGCTAACCCAATTTCCTCATCGATCTCCTCGTACTCCTTCTTTTTTTTAGGTGTAATTTTTTTCAAATCATAGTATGTCGCTTCAGATTCTAAAACATCGAGTAGATGTGCCAACGTTGGATTTTTCTTACCAATAAAACTGTTGATCTTTCTATGCCATCCCTCTATATTGTTATTAGTTCTAAATTTTTCAGTTTCACAACAACAAGATTCAGCAAAAAAATCTTTATTAACCCACTGCTTTTGGAAATATTTATTAAACATATTGATTTCCTCACCAACAGGTCTTTTTGCCATTACATAATCATATCCTTCTCTTAAGTATTGTTTTGGTAACCGTGCAATTCCAATACATCTCGCCACATGCCTTTTTTTTACTCTAGTTTTTATTTGTAAGGCCTTCGCCTTTTTCCATAACGCATGGTTGAAGTGATAGTAACATCCCTTAAAAAGTATACCAGGAAATATGTCTTTAAATGCATTAATTGCTGCAATTTCGAAATCCAATGTAATTTTTTTTGGACTCCAGGTAGGAATTTGAGATTTAATTATACTGAACAAAATTTTATATGTGTTATTTCTTTTATCGGGAAGAAGTGCGAAAAATAATGGAGTTATGATATTGTTAATTTCATCATAGCCATGAATGGTATACAACTGTTTAAAGGCTTTTGGGCAACTTCTGAAAGTGCCATCAGCAAAGAAATGATTGAAATTACTCATTTTTGTTGTCACATCACGAATACAAAATACAATGATTCTAAAATCTCCATCTTCATATTCACAAAGATAAAAATGTTGGTACTTCATGGGTATTTCAACGTCCGTAGCATTTGAGAAACGCATTTTTGTGGTACCAACTACTTTGTTTCGCCCATTGTAAAGGTCACTTTTCACACTGCTGAACTTTGGTATATCGCCGACGAAATTATATCCATCGTTTTTTAAATCACGAACCATATTGTCGTATTGTTTGGGGATTGATTCAAAATTGCAACTACTCACTCTCTTGAGATCATCCAATTTTTTCAAAAATGTGGTTTTCGCAAAATTACGTCTGCAATCGGTTTCGTGTGCTCTTTGCATTATTATCTCATTACGAGTATTTAAAGTAATATTACCTCTGCATCCTTTTGTAAGGCTACATTTCCAAAATGAGTTTTTATTTACATATATTTTTTTACGGCTGTAACGCCTACCATCGTACAACGCAGAAACACCTCCTCTTCTTGAACTAATGAATTCAATGTTAGATGTATTTGGGTATACATTTAAAGTAGACATGTTGATGTCTCCGGAACAGACTATTATACTGGTCTTAAATCGTACACATACTCGTGCAGTAAATACAGTAATCTAATGTGTATTACACATATATTGCAATTAATCGATAACCTCAAGAGGCAAATAAAATGATAGATGTCAACTACGTCAGTAACAAAAGAAAATTTATTCTGAACATCTGAAAAAAGTTTGAATTCTTAGCAGATTTGGTTGAGTAACAAGAAAGTTTTTACTCCTTCGGCAACTGGTTGCGAAACTGCAAAGGTAAAATATTATAGGTGCGTATCAAGAATCGACATTCGTCTTTGGCAACTGCTTGAGTAAAAAGAATATCCAATATTTTTAAGCAACTGGTTGCCAAACTCAGTTGCCATCACGGCCGGAGGGTTTTTAACCCGGTGGAAAATCCGTGGTATATTTTCAGATCATCAGGCAAACATAGACGCGGGCAATAGCTACTAGTTATACCATAAATTAGGCTCAACGCTGAATAATAATACTTTTTTCTTTCAGGTACTAGACGCAAGCAATCTAAAAATCGAGTCCATACAAGGGGAAGATGGCACGCCACTACGTTTCGAAATGGGGGAACATTTGGCTAACTTGGGGTCCAAGCTGACCATATTTTTGCCGCAGCAGCTTACTGTAGGGGATGAGTAAGTTGATTAAAGATATTCATCATTATTTCAGTTCGTTTTAGGAACTCCGAAAAAAAATAGCCGCAAAATGTGTACCGTACCGTAGTACAGTTAAGGTTGTTAGTAGAATTTAAAATTATAACACGCTTGGTAGATCGAAGAGTAAGACAGAGGTGTGCCTATAGAAAGAAAGAAAGGAAAGATATTTATTTGGCACATAGCACAAGTGCACACAACAAAATAAATAAAAAGACAACCACATTTCGCCAGTTATGTTAAAGTCCCAGGGGGCGAGCCTATTCTCGCCGACGCCTAGTCCACGCTCCGGGCTGCTAGCTAGATATTCCTGATGGAAAAACCCAATAGTTCAAAAGCCCAAATCGGACTACGTTTAGTCCGATTTAATTCAGACTAAATACATTGGTTCTGGGTAAAAAAAAGAGACTCTTTTTTTACCCAGAATTTTTCACGAAAACACGCAAACCAGGTGGTCTACCATGACGTCTTCGAACATTATTGTTTTACTCCTTTTCCAGTGTGTGAAAGAGATGACGCTAGACATCCTGTATAGCTCCGTCTCTTTCCTACACTGGAATAAGAGTAAAACAATATTGCTTTAAGACGTCATAGTAAGTAGGTCAGCAATTTTTTGCTTCCGAACAAAATAAATCGGTACTTACTTACCCTTTTTCTTTGGAAAGAAATGAGGATTCGTGCATAATGAAAGCTGAAGATGAAGGTGTCCCGAGCAAGCCTTGTCCAAAAGACGGCAAGACCTCTTTTGAGAAGTTCTCATCAATCCTCCCCATAAATCCTGTAATGATTAACGGATTTGCGTACGAACCGACAATGGGGTGTTCCAAAAACGGGGTGCCGTTCTCAAGAGAGGAATCTTCTACTACCTTGGACGGGTGCTGTGATGATAATATTTCAGCAACGGCGTATCAAGGATATAGGTTAGCAGCAAGGGGTCCGTAAAAACTGGAGGATGAAAAGCTCGTAAAGCCACGTTCGTGGTAGGGCCTTTAGCGGGTAGTTGCATCTTTATGGCAAGATACAGAGACGAAACCAAAGGTGAAAGCTTCAGGGTAGCCCGCGAAATAGAAATTTTCTTATGTGTTTTGCAATTTGCAAGTCAGTGTCGTCGGGTTGGTATGTTTTAATTAAACCATGCCTTGCGGCCGTAAAAACACGGTTTTACTGATTTATAATAAAGCGAGCTACCCTGCCGCTTCCCCTTTAAAGTAAACCTACGCCTCGATCTGTCAAAATCAGCGCAATTATTGCAAGTAGTATTATGGGCTAAAAAAATTGAACTTTTTGCCTTCGATAAGGACTTTTTCTCATCTATGGTTTGGAACTCCAGTTTTTACTATTTTCGTCAGCAGTAGTTCAGAAGTGTATTTTTAGGTCCATTTCACTATGTAAAACTAGGGATGAAAAAAAAACGGTTGATCCAAAGTTTTATATTCTATTTACGTAGTGGTTTTTATATATGGTGGTTTTTGGGATAAGGTCTCAGAAAACGAAATTGTAGATTCTGCTTCACTAGCTAGAATTTTGCAATTACATTAGCATTTGAATGTCACTGTAATGAGTAGGAACTTCTCGAAAATCCATTATAAAATATGTTTTATTTATTTTCACAGATATACTGTTCGGATAAAGTACAGCACGGATCCCCAGGCGTCTGCCTTGCAATGGCTGGACCCAGAGCAGACCTCGGGCAAGACACACCCTTATTTATTCAGTCAATGTCAGGTCAGTTTAAACATATGTATATATAAACTAGCTGTCTTTATTAGATACAAAATGTGGTCCTAAAAGCTCTGATCAGGAAGTAGCTCAAGAATTTGTAAATTTCTTTACCGATATTCCGCTTAAAACTACGGAGGCTCTAAATTCCTCACCGGAAGTCTCACTTGCTTTATTAAAGGCGAACGTGTCTGGCTGCCCCGCTGAATTTAAATTTAAACACATAAACCCTATAACAGTTATTAAAGCTTTCCGGCAAATAAAAATCAAACTGACCGAAGATCTATGGGGAATGTCTATCAAAGTTTGTACATCCATCGTTGAGACTATAGCACCATACTTAGCTTTAATTTTTAAATTGTGTGTGGACCAAGGAGTTTTCCCTGATTTAATGAAATACAGTAAAGTCATCCCTCTTTTCAAATCCGGAGACAGTAAAGATACTAATAATTATAGACCTGTATCCGTGTTGCCAGTTTTTAGCAAGGTGTTTGAAAAGGTAATGCTTAATCAAATGCTCAATCATTTTAACACCAACAAAATTTTGCACGAGCAACAGTATGGTTTCACCAAGGGACGTTGTACAACTGACGCCGTTGTAAACTTATTAAAGCACATATTTACAGCGTGGGAAGAGTCCCAAGACGCCATTGGAATTTTTTGTGACCTCTCCAAAGCATTTGACTGCGTAAATCACGACACATTACTTTTGAAACTTGAGCATTACGGACTTGGTAAACTTGCACTTAGTTTGGTAAAATCATATTTGAGTGATAGACAACAGCAAGTTCAAATAAATGGTGTTAATTCACAGGGTTTAAAAGTAAAAATGGGGGTTCCACAGGGGTCAATATTGGGTCCTTTCCTCTTTCTAGTATATATTAACGATCTACCCTCTTTATTGAAAAGCCAACCACAAAATATGGTGTTATTTGCTGACGACACTTCCTTAATTTTTAAGATAAATAGACGGGCCCAAAATCTAGATAACGTCAATAATGCACTACTTCAGGTACATAATTGGTTCACAGCAAACAATTTAGTATTAAATGAAAATAAGACTAAATGCATAAGATTTTCATTACCGAATGTTAAATGTAGTGATTGTGATATAATATTGAATAAAGAGAAACTAGAATTTGTCGATAAAACGGTTTTCTTGGGGGTTACGCTTGATTCAAGGCTTCAATGGGGTCCTCATTTAACATCTCTTGCGGGGCGGTTAAGTTCAGCAGCATATGCTGTTAGAAAAATCCGTCAATATACCGATGTTGATACCGCGAGATTGGTCTATTTTAGTTACTTTCATAGTATAATGTCTTACGGCATTTTGTTATGGGGACGGGCTGCAGACATTGAGTCTATTTTTATTTTGCAAAAAAGAGCCATCAGGGCCATATATAATCTCCGTAGGCGCGATTCTCTAAGGGAACTGTTTAAGGACATTAACATCATGACGGTACATTGCCAATACATTTACGAAAACATAATGTACGTAAGAAAAAATCTGCATCTTTTTAGTAAAAGAGGTGACAGACACAATTACAATACTAGAAATAGAGACCAATTAGTTCAGCCAGGCTTCAGACTCGCTAAAGTAGACTCATCTTTCATGGGGTACTGTTTAAGATGCTATAATAAAATTCCACAGAGTATTCTTGAACTGAATGAGACGAAATTTAAAACTTGCATTAAACGCACACTTTGTAAGCAGGCTTATTACAAATTGGACGATTATATCGCTGATAATAATGCTTGGCTCCATGCCGGTCCTGCTCCACAAGGACAGGTTCGCATAAATTGATAGCATTTAATAGTATTGTTGGAGCTGCTGAAGATTGTACAACTATCTTTGAATTGTATAAATTCAATTAATTTAGTATTATATAATCGCATAGCCCATATTGTGTGAGTCCTATGTACTAGATAGCTATCATTTACTGGAAACCTACGTTTTTTATTGACTTGAATGTGCCCTGGCGGTTGATAGTATGTCATGCTCACTCAAATGTCACGCTGATGGCGGCGTGTGTGTCGGGTCATTTAGTTCCCTTCAAAATGGTTGAGTTGAATGATGGCTGATCCATGCGTCATGTTCGTGAACGGGCGCTGTCAGTTGTGCCTGGTCGTCTCTTAGCTGCCACGGCTTATTTCGAACTAATTATTTTATCTTTTGAATGTTTTTTTTTTGTTTTTGCTATGGACACTTTTAACGTGAAGTCTTGCTACATCGTTCTCACATAATGTACCATCTCAACATGAATGATGTAACCAAGGTTTTTGTAACAAGATTCTGATTTAAAAGAGTGTCCATGGAGTTTCTTGCCCATTCTTCTCCATAGAGATCTACGCCTTGGAATGGGCAACTACAGTACTTTCACAGTTATTATGTCTTGTGACTGGGACTGTAGCTTAATTTTTATTGTTGTTCGACCATTCAAAAGTGCCTGTAACTGGCTTATTTGAAATAAATGATTTGATTTGATTTGATTTGATTTGTCCCCGCCATGCGTTGCAATGCACTTTTTACCTACCATATCTACCTACCTACCATACCCTACCCTACTCTACCCTACCTACCTACCTACCCTACCCTACCTACCTACCTACCTACCATACCCTACCCTACCTACCTACCCTACCCTACCTACCTACCTACCCTACCCTACCCTACCTACCTACCCTACCCTACCCTACCCTACCTACCTACCCTACCCTACCTACCTACCCTACCCTACCCTACCCTACCCTACCTACATACCTACCATACCCTACCACCCTACCCTACCTACCCTACCTACCTACCTAAAAAGTCCCTACCAATTTTCACCCAAATCTGTTCTGCCGTTCTTGAGTTATAAGTGGTGTAACTAACACGACTTTCTTTTATATATATAGATTACGTGTCACGTTGTTTGTCGGGGATGGACTCCTAAACTACTTAACCGATTTTAATCAAATTTGCTCACCGAGGGCAGTTTGATCCGACTTGAAAGATAGGATAGCTTACATCTCAATTTATAGTCGCAATATTATTTTATTGCAAGTTAAGTCACAATTATCTGTTAGCTCCAAACAATTCCAACAGCTGGCGGTATCTGTTGACTGGATTGAGTAAGTATTCAATAGATGGCGCTGTATAGGAGCGGAGCAGCAATGGAAAATATTGCGAAAATGGGGAAAATGTGGCGCATACGAAGTTGCGCGGGACAGCTAGTAAATATATAAGGTTTCAAAAGTTTTCGACTGTATTTTGACTTGCGAAGTCAGAGTCCATGACTTCTTTTCCCGAAAAGGTTTATACATTATATTATCTGTATCTCGAAATTGCAGATCAGGGAAGAACATACTACATTTGGGCAACTGCAGTACTTTCACAAGTTATTATGCCTTGTGACTGGGAATGTAGCTTCATCCTTTTGTTGTTGACCTTCAAAAATGCCTGCAACAGTCCAATTGGAATAAATGCTTTGAGTTTATCTGTTTACACTATGCTGGTATATAACCAGATGCCACTACAAATCAGTATTTCACACAGATCAACTGTCATCTGGCTTCTTATCAAACTACAGGGGAATACCTAAATACATGATTATATTTGATCGACATAATATATATACAGTACATTTGTCATGTCCATTAAAATCTACAATAAGTTACCGGAATACATCAAAAATATGAATAAAAATAATATCTTCATCAATAAATTAAAAGAACTTCTAATAACCAAAAGCTACTACACCATTGACGAATATTTTAACGATAAATTTCAACAGCAATAAAAACTATTTTTACATAATTCTATTATCATTGTTAATAATTTCGTGCAATATATAATATAAAAATACATAAATATAACTTTAAACCAATTGTATAAATATGTACCATAAAAAGCAAAAAGTATGTATAACAATTTTAGCGATATGATTTTATTATTACGTTTTGTGCATTATATGTAATTATTTAGTTTCTCATGAATAATTTAATTTTAATTTTAAGCTTTTTAAGACTGACATTTTAACTTTAAGTATATTGACATTTCTCTTTTCTAATATTTTTAATTATTTTGTTTTAGTTTTCATGTGATTTTGTATTTTTGCCATGTTTGAATTAGGTATATTTTATTATTTTGTTTTAAACTTTTGGGAATATGTTACCCTAAATTTTGCTGTGCCCTGGCAGGGTCTACAACGGCTCTTAGCTCTAAGCCATTTGTTAACACCATGTTTTACCTTGTAGAATGCAAATAAATGAATATGAATATGAATATATTTTACTTGTGTCATAGTAAGAACCAAATCAGTTATTCTCATATTTCAAAGTATGATCATATCAATCGCTAGTAATATGAAAACAATGGAATGTAACAATAAAATGTAATAGAATTTGTATGTGTTCGGACGCAGTACATTTAATACTATGATAGAATTGATATGTATTACAACAAGTGTATTTTATTTGCTCTATATGTGTGCTAGAATTTGTAGGTAATGTCAAAAGATTTGATTTGGACCGGAATAACACTCATTGGATATTTCCACTTTGATTTGGCAATAGGTAACCATCTTTTACGAATGTTGTCATAATCATGGCCTGCTATGCAGACTTCGAGACCGAATCATCATAAAAAAAGAAAATGGTATTTTTCTGCTTTTATCGTTTGAGTTCTAAAATTAGGTATACCTCTTAAATATATTTTTCTCCACAGCCAATCCACGCCCGCTCGATCCTACCCTGCCAAGACACCCCGGCTGTCAAGTTCACGTATGATGCAGAAGTGACAGCTCCTAAAGAGTTCACAGTCCTCATGAGCGCACTGAGAAGTGAGCAGAGAGATAACAAGACTAGGTTCAATCAGCCCATGCCGCTGCCTTCTTATCTCGTGGCCCTCGCTGTAGGTGTGCTGGAGTCTAGGACGCTTGGACCTAGGTGAGTGGAGTCAGCCTATGTTTTAATGCAGTAATCTGTCCACATAGATATCCTCCAATAAACCACTTGAGTGGAAAATGATAGTTGGTAGAGGAAACAAGTTCTGCTAAGACTGCCTATGTATGGTCTCCCTTAGGAATTTACTAGAAAACAAGAAACCTGGCAGAAAACTTATATGCCTTTTTTTAATTGTGAAACAAGTGAAGGGACATAATGAACAAGGAGTCTGTCTCTAAATTGATTGCCCCATATTCCTCAAATTCTAATTTTGTCTCAGAGAGCGTACAACGAATGCAATCTATACCTACTTATTATTATTATTTAATATTATAAAGTTGAAAAGTTTCTTTGATTGGTTGAACGCACTAATCTCCGGAACTACCTATAGGCTATATAACATATCACGCAACGACCAAAAGAAGCGGAGCATTAATTAAAAAAATGTTGCTAAAACGGGAAAAATTTGACGGAGACAAAGTTGCGCGGGTCAGCTAGTCTTGTAACAAACTCATCCTATTTATCAATTCTAACATATCTTTCAGATCAAAAGTATGGTCGGAAAAGGAAGAAATCGAGCGCAGTGCATGGGAGTTCTCGGAGACGGAGAAGTACCTGCAAGCTGCTGAGAAGCTGTGCGGACCGTATGAGTGGACGCAGTACGATCTACTGGTGCTGCCGCCCTCCTTCCCCTATGGGGGGATGGAGAACCCCTGCTTGACCTTCGTTACACCTACGCTTTTAGTAAGTTGGTAACTGACCTTTTGCCAGCCGTTCCGCCCGGATATTTATACCACAAAGTCTTGTGTCACCTAAGTGCATTTGCGGTAGTTGATATTCGAGTCAGGTGAAGTATCAACGGCAATTTTCGTTGGAAAACCGAGTAGCAGCCAGAATATTGAACATACAGTTGTGGTCATAAAATTAAGAACGATTTTAAGTTCCAGACTTTTTTATCTAAATCATGTCATTTGTAGTTATGTGTTCCTTCTTAGAACTAACTAGTTATGTTATGAAATAGCCACATGAATAGAGCAAACGTGATTAGGAATATAGAATTAAACCGCTCACAATTTTTTTTACAAATTATATTTATTCTCTATCGTGACAAATTCAAATAGTAATGAAGCTGGACAAATAATTAAGAACGATCTATTAAATTGCTGAATAGTTGTTTTATATGAAACTTAGATTAAATAATTCACATTAATGTGAAGTGCGTAAAGAAAAAAATCAATTTCATACATTTTAAACTACAATTAATAGTCAGTAGCATGTCCACGGCTTTTAATTACTGCTTTACACCGGCGAGGCATTGATTCTATAAATTTTTGACATTTCACAAGAGAGATAGAGTTCCATTCTTCTAAGAAAACGTCATACAGCTCTCTTAGATTGCCACACTGTCGATTTGAAACCTTTTTCTTGACCTCGCACCAAAGATGCTCTATTGGGTTTAGATCTGGGCTGTTAGCTGGCCAATCTAAGACAGAAACTGATTGCGATGTGAGGAAATCCTTAACGGTGCGTGCAGTATGCTTTGGATCATTGTCGTGCTGGAATGTCCAAATAACCGGAAGCACGTCTTCAGCATAAGGTAACATTGTTTCTTCCAGTATATCTTTGTATTGGAATTGATCCAAGTTTCCTTCTATCAGCTTAACAGGTCCAACACCATGTCCAGAGAAGCGCTCCCAAATTTTCACATTTCCCCCGCCCAGCTTTAATGTCTTTTTTGTGTACTTAGGATCGAATGATTTATTCGGAGAGCGTCGTACATATCGTTTTCCATCAGAACATACCCTGTTTATTTTAGTCTCATCAGAAAATAGAACATTTTTCCACTGTCTAACTGTCCAGTTTCCATAAGTTCTTACAAATGCAAGCCGGGCTTGCCTATGGCACCGTTTCAACATGGCCACCTTCCTTGCTAACCTTCCGTGTAACTTTTCTTCCACCAAACGCCTTCGAATAGTGCGTGCCGAGATTGCTGAAGGTTTGTTTTCACCGAAATATTCTTTTCTCAGCTTATTAGTCCCTTTAAAAGGATTTTGTTTTGCAAACGAACGATATTTCGATCATTTCAACGAGATGACTTTCTCTGTTTAGGTACACGCGGTACATTTGAAGTCGTTTGATACGTGGCAAAATGCAACAGCGTCACAAACGATGGTTTTCCAGCGTGGAAAACCATCGTTTTTGAGCATTGCAGATGATTGGCTATCTTTTTATACGACCAATTCTTCTCCTGAAGTTTTATTATTACTTCCCTTGTAGATTTATCACAAGTTTTATTTTTCCCCATTGTTTTCATATGAAGCAATCACGTTTAACACTTTCACAGCACTAAATGGTGACAAAATTATACGAATAGTCAACTACAACCACAGAGCCACAGAGTGTTCTCTACTTAAATTTGATTTAAAAAAAAACTATTCATCGTTCTTAATTATGTGACCAGCCAGTAAATAGTAATAGTAGGTTCAGATCTAATGTATAAAGTTTATCTATTTATTTTTTAGCCAATCATGTGTATCAACGAATGTACCGCTAATAAGGAAAAGTTTTGCGATACCGAGAGAAATACAAAACAATACATGCAATTAGTTATATTTGTAAGTTTGAAAAAATCTGCCCTTTAAATAAGCGTTCTTAATTATATGACCACCACTGTATACCCAGTTAGTGGTGTTGCCCTTTAAAACATGGAATTTGAAAATATCTTGCGGGAGGGGATGTATCGAGCACCACTAACTTTTCTCTCTCATCTCTTTAAAGACGTACTTTTATGTCATCAACTCATCAAAATGTTAACTGCTCAATAAAATCCACAATACAATGATAAATTCTAACGCTAGTCAGGTGTTAGTACATTTCCACTAATGTAATTGCTAATTAACACAGATTACCAAACAATGCTTCATGTTCTGATTAGATTTTGACGTGATAAGAGAAGCATTAAATTATAATGCAATTTTCTTTGATGATCTATTGATGATGGATTGTATTAATCTTTTAATCAAGAAGTCAAATCATTACTAATGATAAAACTGAACTGAAAAAGGTTGAATAGATCAGCAGCTTAATTGCGTGATTCATTTAAAATGGCTATGCCTTTCATCCTTGATGAAGTTGAGTTGAATAAATATTATTAATTGCGTTGCTTACTTTATCGACCAGACGAACAGATTAGAAATTTTCTGCTGACTGAGAGTAGCGGTGGCCCAGTGTTGGCAGCCACGACTTACGAGCAGTAAGACGTAGGTTCGAACCCAGGCAGGCGCATTACTTTGTGTAATTTATTTCATCATTGCTGCTCTCTAAACGGTGAAGGAAAACATCGTGAGTGTAAGAAATAGACTGCTCTTAATCACTGTATATAATTTATTTTCTGGTTAACAAGTACTAGAATGTAACTCGAGACAACCTTCGACGTCTGTGTCCGAAAAAGTAATGACCGTTGTAACAAATATTTTTAACCAACTGTCCTAAAGGTGATGCCGCTTTAAAAATGAACGGATGATTTACTAAATAATACAGTATTCGATTTTTGTCTATGATGTTTTGGTATTAATGAATCGATAATGTCAACATAGAACTAAAAATTCGAAGTTATGTGACATCTACCAACCCGCACTGGACCCGCGTGGTGGATTAC
The DNA here is from genome assembly GCA_949152445.1 of Cerastis rubricosa. Classification (NCBI taxonomy): domain Eukaryota; kingdom Metazoa; phylum Arthropoda; class Insecta; order Lepidoptera; family Noctuidae; genus Cerastis; species Cerastis rubricosa. The sequence continues at coordinate 7,015,673 of OX424535.1, read as the reverse complement.
AGGCAGCCCACTCCGTCTCATTGAGAGGAGGCCTGTGTTCCAGCAGTGGGAACATTATAGGCTGATGATGATGATGAGAAATTTTCTTGCTGCCTCGTCGTGGTGGCAAACGAGACTGCAGAGCATGCGGCCCTGGGTTCGATTCTCAGGTCAGGCAAAGCCACGCAGTCTGGATTTGTGCCCGATTGATAGCAATAAGTTGGCCCCTATTACGTGGGACTTAAACGTAACTGTTTAAACATGGGTGTACTTTTGGGTACATCTTTGCTTAACCCTTCGAGGATTACAGGCGCGACGTTATGTAAAGGGTGTAAATAGACCCTTAACGAGGTCGAAAGGCACTCGTTTCCCCGTAATCGCGTTTTTTTTTTCTGGATCATTTCTTGGAACCTTCTTGTTACAGTGATATTGGAGGTCAAAGTTCCAACTTTAAAAAAAAAGGAAGTTCTTAATGTTTTAGGCGGGGGTAAACATGCCATATATCGGGAAAGTAGCTGACATGAAAGTCACTGTATCACAATACATTTGCAAGTAATACTGGCATGCATGTTGTGCCCTTGCATGCTAGTATTACCATCGCGTATACACAGGACAGTTCGTGAGAGTCACTCGTACCTAATCTTGCGCCAAAAATGGATAACAACCGAAGTGAATTAAACAAAATCGTGTTGTTACTAGCAATTGAATGTGAAAGTAATGGGATAATAAGTGAAAAAGAGAAGTCTGAGAAAGAGATTGGATTAGTAGAAGCGAAGATTTTGGAGCAAGTAGTTGTCTACTTAAAGAAATGCGTCAAGAAAATCCTGATGGTTACAGAAACCGTTTGCGAATACTCCCAGAAAAATAAATGAATTGTTAGGATAAATTGGGGAAAGAATAAAGCTGGGGATACACATGGTAGCTTGTTGATATTTCGGCGCTGTTGCACACGCCATAATCACGGATAAACTGAAGTTAGTGTTGATGGGTGTTTATAAGCAGACAAAACGGGCTACCCTCTTTCTTGTTCGTTTTTTGTGCTCCGTACCACTACCACTGTCACTCACAACTCATTTCTGTTTCCGACACTCGAAACTCACTGTTTCCACTCGCGAACTTTTTATGGAACTTTTTCGGTTTTTACACAGTTGAACCGCTGAAAAGACTGACTGAGATGGAAAGTGTATTTCACGTTCACATACTGCATCGCTCAGTTACTTAAATACTCATATATCTCTCTAGGCAGGCGACAGGAGCCAAGCTGACGTCATAGTCCACGAGATAATGCACAGCTGGACCGGCAACCTGGTGACGAACAGGAACTTCGAGCACTTTTGGCTCAACGAGGGCTTCACCGTCTTCCTGGAGCGAAAGGTCGGCGCCTCCCTCATCAACAACACGGTTGAGGCCAAGAAGAACAGGGACTTCCAAAGCTTGCTGGGACTTCAAGAATTGAATGAGGCGGTGAGTTATAAAGAAAGGTGGAAAAAAAAACCGCGCACGAAGGGTTCCGTACCATTATTTATAAAAACGAGTAAAATTACTTTTTTGTATGGGAGCCCCATTAAATATTTATTTTATGCTGTTTTTAGTATTTATTGTCAACTGGCTATCATGGTTTATGAAATACAGCCTGGTGACAGACGGACGTTTGATCCTTCGGGTACGGAACCCTAAAAAATGTGTTTATTGTAGTCATGTTACTTCTCTTAGAAAAATCTGAGAGCTCGACATAAAGCCCTGGTTCTGGAATATTTACCTTTTTCCCTATTTATAAAATTTTAAACAGGGTGAAAGGGGGGATATCATTCTAACCCCCCCCCTCCCCATTCTCATAGAAATTTCAGCTGTTTCGTACAAAAGTGCGATACCTACACGATCAAAATGTATGGAAAATAAGATTTTTTTTTTTTAATTATTAACCATTAACATTTTTGTGGTGGGGGGTTTAGAAAGATGTACTTACTGAGTACCTGGTAAATGTTTTCGCGTCGTTGTCCCTTCCACCCTTTATAAGTTTTCTTTCTTCACTTCAATGCAGCTTAAACCTGTTGTCTAAAAGTATGTTTTTTTTCTGTTTAGTCTGGGTGGATCTCCTTATTAAATAAGTACTAACTGCTTACTATTTGTAAAATAACTTTTTGAATGTTACACAAACACGCGACACTGTGAGCTGCAAAAAGGTGCAATGCGTAAACTGAAAAAAAAAAGAAACAAAAGCCATCTCACCTCGCTGCGTCGTCGTGTTTACTGCTTAAAAACTAAAATGACAGAAAGCGCAAAATTACAGATCCAAGTCTTCGGCAGTTCTAGTCCCTTAACGAACCTCGTGGTAGACCTAGAGGGCATCCACCCAGACGACGCCTTCTCACGAGTGCCTTACGAGAAGGGATCCCTCTTCTTACGCTATTTGGAAGACCTGGCTGGAGGCCCCGGTAAGTCTTGACCCTCCGTCTCTGTTCTAGATCAATGATGTACTGGGTCGTTCGAATCCTTTGACGGCGCTGGTGGTAAATTTGAATGGAATTCACCCTGATGACGCGTTTTCGACTGTACCTTATGAGAAAGGGTCGTTATTCTTGAGGTATTTGGAGGACTTGCTCGGTGGACCTGGTGAGTTAGAAAACATCTTTCACCAGTTTATGGGGACTCTCATTGTATGGGAAATATAGACAAAGCAGGGCCATGTTGTACTGCAAATGTATATCTTGATGTGTAGCTGTGTGTACAGATGAGTAAATCAATTAAATAAAGGGTGTCGTCTTCATCATCATCATCAGCCTATAATGTTCACTGCTGGGACACGGGCCTCCTCTCTATGAGAGGGAGTTGGCTGTAATCCACCACGCGGGCCCAGTGGGTGTCGTTGGTGTCATTAATTGGATCCCATATTTCACCTGTAAATATTAATTGGGTTGTAATTTTTAAATATATCATGCTACTGATTTTGTCATTTCCGTGCTGTACTATAAAGCCAGTAATAATAGTTGAGTGCCATTCAATCATGCCATATTTAAGAAGGTCTTCACTATTTTGAACTCTATTCCTTTTACATTTGCAATCGGTCGTTTAAGTCTGATGACAGATTGCAAATGGAATACAGTAAACTGTGGTGGTGTGTTACTGGGTCGCTTATGGTCTGACGGTCAGACCACTTTACATGCCGTTGTGGTGGAACAGCCAGCGCTGCGCCACCCACTTACAGAAGGTTGTTCGTCTTCAGCCTATTTACCACAGCTGTCGGTTTTAAGTGTTCAGTAACTAATAGGTTTAGGTGCATGATTTGGTGTGACCTGTGTTGACATTTGTACAGACAGCGTTAATGTGTGCTAACCCTTCTACAGTCCTGCCGAGTACGCCAGGAGGGTAACTACTTAATGACGCTGTCTGTACTGCTTATCATCATCATCATCATCATTTCAGCCCAAAAGACGTCCACTGCTGGACATATGCCTCCCCCAAGGGTCACCACATTGACATTTTGGGGGGTTTTGCGATAATCGCCACGCTTGGCAGGCGGGTTGGCGATCGCAGTACGATTGTTACAAAAGCACAGAGAACGCTGCTGCCCATTCATCATTATCATCATTCATCATTTTTCATCATTATCTTAGGCACAAATAATCCTCATTCTTGTGACATTTATCATTGAATTTGAGCGTAGTTCCCATCACAATAACCAAATATTTTGTTACTAAACTGACAAGTACCTAACACCACTTCGCTAACCTTCTCTTAAACCACCCCCTCTTTTTTCTCCACAGAAGTGTTCGATGACTTCCTCAGAGCGTACCTGGCCAAGTTCAGGAAGAAGTCTCTGGACACTATACAGTTCAAGAGTTATTTCGAACACTACTTCAAGGATAACGAGGCTCTGAAGGCCGTTGACTGGGACACGTGGCTGTACAAGGCTGGTATGCCGCCGGTCATTCCTGCGTGAGTTTTAGTTATTTATTAAGTTGAAAATGCCAGGGTAGCCCCCAAAATTTAAATGTTCTTACATTTTTTGCAACTTGCCCGTAAGTGTCTGGTTGTAAGTTGATTGAAATATGATTTACGAACATAAAAAATGGCTTGACCAGCTTAAAATCTATTTACAACTAGCTGCCCGGACAGACTTCGTTCTGTCAAAAGTTAAAGCAATGCACTTTTCCTACCTACCTACCCTACCCTACCCTACCCAACCCTACCCACCTACCCTACCCAACCCTACCTACCCTACTCTACCTACCTACTACCTACCTACTCTACCCTACTCTACTCTACCCTACTCTACCCTACTCTACCCTACTCTACCCTACTCTACCCTACTCTACCCTACTCTACCCTACTCTACCCTACTCTACCCTACTCTACCCTACTCTACCCTACTCTACCCTACTCTACCCTACTCTACCCTACTCTACCCTACTCTACCCTACTCTACCCTACTCTACCCTACTCTACCCTACTCTACCCTACTCTACCCTACTCTACCCTACTCTACCCTACTCTACCCTACTCTACCCTACTCTACCCTACCCTACCCAACCCTACCCTACCTACCCTACCCTACCTACCTACTACCTACCTAAAAAAAAAAAAAAAAAAAAAGTATCCTATGTCCTTCTCCTGGCTCTAAACAACTACCTCCCTGCCAATTTTCAGCTAAATCGGTTCAGCCGTTCTTGAGTTATAAGTGAAGTAACTAACACGACTTTCTTTTATATATACACCGTGGCATTTTAATCGTCTTACAAAGGTGGTCCACTCAATGTATCCGACATAAAATACCTCCAGACACGATTTTTTTTTTTTTATTTGCAATAGTAATTTCTTATTATTGCAATAGTAAGAAACACATTTTTGCAATAGGGGGAATGAACTCTGTTAAAGATGCCGCCGCTTCAGTCCGTGCCGCCTTTGGAACGCAATGCTCGGACCGCGCTCATAACAGGGTGTTTCAAACTACGTCATGCGTCATAATAATAAATAATATTTTCATTTTTTTAATTATTCAAATGTTCATAAATATGTTTTTTTTTTATTATGAATGTTTACTAATCATTGGATACATGAAGTGGGCTGCCGTTGTAAGACGATTAAAATGCCACGGTGTATAGATATACAAAGCATACATACAAATGAATAAAATTGAAGTGTCTGTTTGTAATATTAAAGTAACCGCTATTTACTACATGCATTTCAATGTATATACGGTTCATATACCAAAATATTTATTTTTTAAAATTTTTGTCTGTCTGTGTTTGTTTCGGCTAATCTCTGGAACGGCTGGACCGACTGACGCGACTTTCACTGACAGATAGCTGATGTAATAGAGAGTAACTTAGACTAAAGATAAAAAAACGAAATATTTTTTTGTTAAATTCCACGCGGACGAAGTCACGGGCACAACTAGTCATCAATATTACCCTCTTAAGTTCATTTAATCCCGTTGAAAGACATTTTCATGAAAAAAAAAGTGAATAAATTTGAATTTCGCTAAATACTGTGCTTCCCTCTTATACAAGGTGTTGTTTTGCAACCTCGTCAAATTCTAGGAGGTAACTATGCTAATGATTCTCGACCCGAATCAATAATAAAATGAGTAGGTAATTTTCTTTTTTTTATTTATTTACTAAAATCGGTAACTGTGAACCACCCGTGTTTTAAACACGGGCCGTCTGATCCCTGCCTTATAACGTCGCTTACACACAAACAAAAAACCTCATACGTTTTTTCGATAATTTTATAATCCCTAAACCACGTTAAGGGGGTTATTCTGAAATATTGACAAATTTAAACAACAAAAATACGCAGTGTTTTTTAATAATTTACTAGGTACCGTAATTTATATTGATTATTTATGTCTTTTGTGACAACATCCTGAATTTTGACGAGGATGCAAAACAACACCTTGTATAATTTGTTTGAGGATCGAAAATGACTGTTGAACCTGAATGAAACAAAAGGAGTGTGTAAGGATTGCAACAGGTGGTTTCTATAGTTTTTGCGAACCCCCATTGGAACAGGCATGAGTTTATGTGTATGTGCGAAAATGGCTGTTCGTCGTGCCTGTATGCAGTGGTTCGTCCATAAAGATGAGATTTAAAATTGTAATTTGAACAAGTATTATTAATAATTGCAGTTGCAGTACATGCAATGGAAATTGACTGCTTGTGAAACATAAATAGATTTTGTTATAGTTTCTTTAAAAATAACTCCTTTTATAAAATTGTTATCCATCTAAATAGTGCAGATTACACTTCACTTTTTCAAACGTCGTCAATCCAACGCGCTTTTGCACGGCCCTAGTATCTTGGTCACTACTCGCTCAAAACCATCCTCATACTCATACTCCATCGGCCATCTAGGCGTCTAGCCAAATGTCCTACCCAACTCCACTTTACGCTTGGGCTGCGGGTTGTTCGAAAGAGATACCGTGGCCCTGGAACACAAAGGGCTAAGAAGGAACATGGATGGGTTTAGTCAGTCAAGTCTGACACTCCCTTCCGCTCCGCCCAGAGCGGGAGAAGTTATTTGATGATTTCCCATCCTAAAAAAAAGGGGGGTACGCTTAAAGCGGAAGTCCCCGACGTCGTAGACTTTCGTCCGCCTTTCCTCCTTGTCATAAGATAGAAAATGTTGGTACATGTTCTATCGTATGACAAGAATATGTATGATAAACGTAATTGTCAACCATATGATAAAAAAGTATTTTAATTCCATTAGCTTTTACATTTAAGAATTACAAAACTATATACCCCTCTAAAATGCCCCTCATTTCACCCACAGGTACGACACATCAATGACAAAAGCTACATCAGCCCTCATCGTGAAGATCGACGACCCGACCACGACGCTATCCCACGAGGACGTGGACACGATCGGCCCTCACCAGATGATTCACATGCTGCAGCAGCTGATCGATCGCCCGGCGTTACCGCTCGACAGGCTCCACACTCTAGGCACCGAGTACCAAATCAACGGGAGTAAGAATACCGAGATTCTGTATAGGTGGGTGGTTTGGATTTTATTACCCGCTCTTTTTTACCCGACTGCTGTGAAGCCCAAAAGAGTTATGTGTTTGACCTGTATGTATGATAAATGATGATCAGTGATCGGAGTAGGTAGATTGATTTTTGGTACTTGTATGATAAATGCACACAGAAAGAATAACATGAATAAGCCATTTTTCCGGAAAGTAATTCCGGTATTTACGCATTCAATTAAATATTCTTAATGTTGGTAGTAGATATTATTACTACTCAATTCAAAATTTTAAGGAAGGTATCAAAACTAAATTTATTATTTATCTGATGAATAATAAAAACAATTGAATTCCGATCGATTTTTGATGGGGGAAAAATCTTCGGGTATGCGTGACCGACATGCTCGTGACGTCTTGCACCAGACTAAGGACGCGTTTAAAAAAAAAAAAAAATACACGTTATACGTTCCCATTGTTTTCAGTTTACTCTTCTGCCGTGCTGTTCTCTGTTTTTTTTTCTTCTTTCAATCCAATTGATTGTAATTAAAAAAAACCGGCCAAGTGCGAGTTAGACTCGCGCACGAAGGGTTCCGTACCATTATTTATAAAAAAGAAAAAAAAAACTTTTTTATATGGGACCCCCTTAAATATTTATTTTTTTCTGTTTTTATTATTTGTTGTTATAGCGTCAACAGAAATACATAATCTGTAGAAATTTCAACTGGCTAACTATCACGGTTCATGAGATACAGCCTGGTGACAGACGGACGGACGGACGGACGGACGGACGGACGGACGGACGGACGGACGGACGGACGGAATAGGGTCCCGTTTGACCCTTTGGGTACGGAACTGTCTCCTTTATGATGTTTTGATTTAGTATTCATGTTTTCCTAGCGTGAGTGTTGTGTTAGCGTAGCCGTACTTTGAAATACAAAGAATTTGAAACGGTTCATATTCATTTCCAGCATCGAACACCTAACAAATGACTTTATTTCATTTCCAGATGGCTGAGACTGTGCATCAGAAGCAAAGACTACTCCAAGATCAACGAAATATTCAACTTTGTAAACAGCCAGGGGCGCATGAAGTACGTCCGTCCTATCTACAGGGACCTCTATGCCTGGGAGGACGTCCGGCATCTGGCCATAGATAACTTCCTCAAGAACGAGAAATACATGATGCATGTTTCAGCCTATACCTTGAGAAAGGACCTCCATCTCGAGGAGAATATGACTAAAGAATAGTATTTTTACATGTTTATTATGTAAGATAGTGTATCTATAATTAATACCATACTGATTTTGATTAAAATTATTATTTTATGATGGTTAATAATTCTTTAATTTTTACCTTTTTAGCAGTATTCTAAATTGTGTGGAGGGAGGCATTTGCCCTGGAGTGGGACAGAGCAGACCAAGAAAAAAAAACAAATTATAATCTTTTTATACAGCCAGCTTTGTGATGAAGCCATAGATTAGCATTTGTATGGTAGTAGACAATAGCTGAACTGCTGCAATGAAGACAATATGGGACATTTGGGTCGGATTTTACAAAAAGGTAAAACAAGTCATCAAGGTAGGTTCCTGGTGAAGACTTGTTTTACTTGATGCACCTTAAAAACTAGGACGGTCGCTAAAACTCGCGCCGGTGCACGGAGCGGGTCCTTAGAAAACCCGTTTCAAGCGCCTGCGCCTTCTTGTGCTCTTACTATTTTTTCAATACCCGAGCGAGTTTACCCGCACCTGCGTGTGTTTTAGCTTACGTGCTAAAAAAGTGAGGGTTTACTCAAGTTCAGCGTCAGATAGAGCTCCGCCGTTCTCAGCCCCGGCAGGTCATTGTGGCGAAATGGCGCAGGAGGCTCGAGCTCCCTACAATCGAGGCACTCCGGCCTTCCGGCCTCCACAGGTTCAGGGGACGGATTCGAGGACATCCAAAGTATTTTTTTTTTTAAATAATCATGTTATTATTAACAACACTTAAGAATAAATTAACATTTATTTCTGTTATAAATACAAAAATATTTGAATTTTTAATATTAGGCTGTTCAGCGGCTTCACACATATATTTATGAAATGCGCGCCTTCCTGTACTAAATCAAATACGATTTTCATAATGTAGTCCATGACTTGGTTTGGAGTTTTATACCTTTTTATATAGTTGATAACACAAGGATATTTTCCTGTTATTTTTTACATCAGGCGTACCATTATTTTTATGCAATAGACAACATGTTTTATGAAGTACCTACACTACCTACCTAAAAGCAATAATTACAAAAAAAAAAATGTTTTATTAGTGATCCTTGCAAAAGTTGTAGGCATTTTTGAACTTTTGATTAAAAAGGCCTTCTACGGTTTCAACTATGATAATAGTTTAAATTTCAGTACAGTCGCGCCGTAAATATTTTTTTAAATTGGCTTCAAATTATTTATGCTGGGATTTTTCATTCAAAAACTAAAATCCAATTTACTCAAATCTACTGAATTTCTGTAGAATATTTGGTGGCATTATTTCTTTCATTTTAACCCTACGTTTTATGACGTGCTGCAAGGAATACGTCGAGTTACTAATAATTAGAAAGAGAGGGTGCAGGACGAGGACATCCATCGACGATTTCCACATCCTGAAAAATCAAAAAAAAGGGTTCTCTCAAATTACGAAGAAAACTCAAACTGGCGTTACAGAACGAATTGAGAACTGTCACTAAAAAGTAAAAATAGTTTTGACATTGACATACTAATATAACCAAGAAATTGTTGTAGATATATTGCATTTTTGCGAACGTAAACTTTTAATCGATTTGGTTAAACAAGTTGGGTTAAAATATCATGACTGCAGCTAAAAGAGTACAGGTAACATTCTATCAACATCTTTTAAGTCAACTTTTGCTATTAATCCAGTGTAACACAAGAATTTCTGAAGATAACATAACCTAACAGAAACAATATTATTTTCAGCAATGGGCTACTTTTGCTCGTTCTTGGCATATATTTGACTGCAAGTGGCAAGACCCTTATGAATCTGCCAACATTATAAAAAAATATCTTATGGGTTTACACAAACCCATCTACCATCCTATGAACGATTGTGGAGATGTTGTAGTCTGTATCAATAGCCGGGATATCGCTTTAAGAGGAGATGAGTGGCGTAAAAGAGCCTATTTCCACCACACTGGGTATCCTGGAGGAGCTTCATGGACTTTGGCGTGGGAACTTCACAATAAAGACCCAACTATGGTAAGCAATTATACGCTAGAACGTCCACACATACTATATTTGTATGAGTGGACATTCAACTGAATAACTCGATCATTGAATATCATGAAGACATGAAGTGTAGTAGGCAACCTGGCTTATTGGTTTATACAATCTAATGTCTGCTAAGTACCATTTGTTGTGACTCCTTTATAAACAGTCAGCACTCTCTATTTTAGTAAACAATTCTCGAGGTTGAAGACAAAGTGATATTCAAACAACACATTACATACACAAGTGCTTAAAAGCACAATTGTTCAATTGCTCAAAAAAATATTTTAAAGGCAAGGCAAAGCAAGAAATTTAGTTACCCTACTAGAGAATTACTACAAGACGTTACACTAGACCGTCAGCCAAAAGTAGGTGTGCCACGGAAAATTAAGGTCTCGCTACCGTGAAGCTTCATGCAGAGAAAATGAATTTCTATTTCCCTAAGGGTGATCTTCAATAGTTCTACAACTTTAGGACTGAGTATAAAATCTATTCTCCCAGAGTATCCCTTTTGGACACTCACCAATTAACGAATAGGAAGAACTGTTGGAAATGAAAATGGATTGCACATAAAAATAAGCAGTCAATCGCTCAACCACTGCGCCAACAGTGTCGTGTCAAATGAATATCCTCTGCTTTCTAATCATGCTATTGTACTTTTGCAACAATCAATTTATTTGAATTAGGCTTTCAACTCTTACCACAATAAGAACCAAAAAAAGGGGAAAGCCTCAGGATGATCGACAAAGAGATGAGAGCAGCCCTGTCAATGATTACTCCAAATTTCGACCACATATGCTCAATTAAACAAGCTCATGTTTCGCATTAAATACCTTTTCTGCAACATAAAAATTGGTTTGTTGATTAATATGATGTAAAAATTGATTTTTCATTTATGGTGTTCCTCCAAAATTTTCCGTTTTCCTAGATGTCTCTTGATCACAACAAATATTGCGGAACAGTGCACTAGATTATTAATTAGGTGTCCGCTGATCCTTATGCCTCTGCTCCAGTCCTCTAGCACTCAACTCATTATTACTTTCTTTAAGTAATAAAAACCGGCCAAGTGCGAGTCTTACTCGCACACAGGGTTCCATAGCCCCAAACAATATTTTGAACTGTCATTCATTAGTTAGTAGTATTAGTTGGTAAACTTCCACTCAACCGCAAAACTAAATTGGTTTTTCATAGTATGTTAATAAAAAACAAAGTTACTGCTGCAGTTTGATGAAAAAGTCCCATATCTCAAAAACTAAACATCATATCTTATTGAAACCAATTTTCGTTGATAGTTTTTTTTACGTTCTACAATCCTAAATATTTTCAGAATTTTCCTCCTCTTACTTTAGAAATTAGAGGGGGGGGGGGATACACATTTTACCACTTTGGAAGTCGCTCTAGCGCAAACTATTCAGTTTTGAAAAAAAATGATATTAGAAACCTCAATATCATTTTTGAAGACCTATCCATAGATACCCCACACGTAGGGGAATGATTAAAAAAAATTTTTGGTTTTCAGTTCTATGTATGGGGAACCCCAAAATTTATGTTTTTTTTTCTAGTTTCGGAAAAAAGTGGCTGTGACATACGGACGGACGGACAGACAGACAGACATGACGAATCTATAAGGGTTCCGTTTTTTGCCATTTGGATACGGAACCCTAAAAATGGTAGAACTTCTCTAACTAAACCATCCTGATCACAGTTGATGAGTATGAATGCAAAATATATACCCTAATTTCCTTTTCAGATCATCAAGAAAGCAGTTTACAGGGCAATGAAAGGCAACCTCCAAAGACGTCACACTATGGAGCGACTCTTTATATATCCTGGTGAAAAAGTGCCTGAAGATGTTCTGCAAAATGTGACCAATCAGATTCGCCAAATACGTCTTGTTCCAACTAGGCTTGATCAAATACCTGAAGAAGTGACGCAGACCTATCCTAAAGTAATGGAATACCCTGAAGACTATGTACTGAAATAAATTTGTTTAGATATTATGTAAATGTTAAGTAGATAAGATTAGATTGTTAATAAATAAATGAGGATGAAAGAGTTGCCCGTTTCTTTTAAACATTTGTCATATCATCACGCCTGTATTTACTGGAAGAGTACGCAGAAATGTTTAGGTGTTAACGGACCCTTCACTAATCCATTAACCAAGCATTCTGTACTAAAACTAAATAACTATGCTAAAATTATTGTTGGGAAACAACTTCTTTATTGTGCTATTTAAAGTAAAGTTATAAGTTTATGACATTAATACCTTGTATTAAAAAAAAAAAAACTTGGAAATTGATGGAGCTTTGACCCCCAATATCGGCGTAACTAGAAGATTCTAGGTTAAGATATGGTTGAGAACTAAAAAAATATCGCAATGACGGGGAGAACAAGTGCCATTCGGCTTCGTTAAAAGGATAATTGTTCACCCATTAGTATGCCTACATTTCGCCTGGGGAGGGACCTGCAGGGTACAGTACTAGGCCTGACTCTAACGCACCCTGCTCCTGAGTGCAGGTGGGAATGACGTATGAATAAACGTTGAAAAACAAAGCATTGAACTCGTCATAGTGTTGTTGTTTATTTTGGCTTCGGTTGACTTACGTACGGCATGTGGACGCGTCTTTGATTTTGATGGAAGTCATGGCAATACACGCTGAAGCTAAGCCCGTCGTAATCGAACTTCAATACCCACTTAATCACACAGTGGGTAGGTAATTATCTCCTAGTAATCAGCTAAGTTATCTATAAAAATAAGTCTAATATATTGGTTTTCCCCAGTAATTAATTTTTATTTCTAATTAGGGCTTTATAAATTATCTTATCAAACACTTGGGCAAAATCAGTGGTATTTCCTTTTGTTGAAAGGTAAACAAGTTGTAGATTTTATCCTGTCAATGAATAATGCTAAACAGCTTGAATTAATACAAAATATTGGAAGAGGATGGTGTGTGCTGATGCTGGTTATTCTTATCGCAAGTCTACTCTCCCTTATGCCAACCCTATATCATCTGCTCAGATCACATTTTAGGTTTTGTATGTAGTTCCTACTCTACTCGCATCAACATCATCATCATTATCTTATATCCCAATTTATTTGAGGTCGGCGCAACATGTCTTCGTCCATTCTTCTCTATTAGGTACTTGTCGTGGTTGTCATCTCATGAGACACCTCCTTTCTTGCCATATCATCCTTCACACAGTCTTTGGTCATCATAAAAAGTTTATACGATTTATCGACTTCATCATCATCATCATTTCAGCCCAAAAGACGTCCACTGCTGGACATAGGCCTCCCACAAGTGTCGCATTGACATTTTAAGAGGTTTTGCCATAATCGCCACGCTTGGCAGGCGGGTTGGCGATCGCAGTACGGTTGTTACAAAAGCACAGAGAACGCTGCTGCCCATTCTATGGCAAGTCCCTTAGTCGCCTCTTACGACACCCACGGGAAGATATGGGATGGTGCTATTCTTTACGTCCGACACCATACAGAGCTTATCGACTTATTGACCAGCAATTCGGTTTCTTCCACTCAGTCACTCGGTATCGTAGCGATTAAGAATAATGTAGACAGGATGAGAGGAAACTGGGTAACGTAAAAAACCAGTATATTTTGGTATTCTCTTGTTTTATTTTGGTCCTGATAAATTACAAAATCATTGTGGTGTAAAAAAAAACATTTATTTGTGAGATTATGTACAGGGAAAATAAAGATTGTGTCGCTTAACCAAAATTACGACGGACGAGAGTTTATTTCATAACTTAACGCAACATTTCGTTGTCGTAGATCTTGCCGGGGTACCTGGGGAAATCGTTGTCGGCGCTTGGTGCTACATCTACAACCTTTACTGCGGAAACCTCCTGAGCAATATCAGCGGCAAAGCTAGGGACCTCTTCGGCGTTCGCGACGAAGTGAACAGGCTCAGGAAGGATCTCCTCTGCGTTAACTGCCTCCTCGGCGAAATCTACGAAGTTGACGGCGTCAGCGGGAATTTCCTCAGCAGCGGGGGCGGCGACTTCCTCTTCGGCGACATCGCTGTATTCAATGTTCTCGGCGACATCAACAAAGTTGACGGCGTCAGCGGGAATTTCCTCTTCAGCGACTTCGCTGTCTTCAATGTTCTCGGCGACATCAACAAAGTGGACAGCATCAGCGGGAATATCGTCAGCAGCGGGGGCGGCAATTTCGTCTTCAGCGACATCGCTGTATTCAATGTTCTCGGCGACATCAACAAAGTTGACAGCGTCAGCGGGAATATCCTCAGCAGCGGGGGCGGCGATTTCGTCTTCGGCAACTTCGCTGTATTCAATGTTCTCGGCAACATCAACAAAGTTGAGAGCGTCAGCAGGAATTTCCTCAGCAGCGGGCGCGGCGATTTCGTCTTCGGCGACTTGGCTTTCAATGTTCTCGGCGACATCGACAAAGTTGACGGCGTCAGCGGGAATTTCCTCAGCAGCGGGAGCGGCGACTTCCTCCTCAGCGATTTCACTGTATTCCGCGTTCTCAGCGACATCTACGAAGTTTACAGCATCAGCAGGAATCTCTTCAGCAGCAGGGGCGACGAGCTCCTCTTCTTGGTCTTGTTCGTATACAACGTGTTCCACGACGTGAACTTCCTCTACTTCTTGCTGCATAGCTTCAAAAACAGCTTCGGCGCCAGAATGGAACTGTTCCTCTGCTAGCCTGAGGGCCTCAACGATCTCCTGGGGGACGAAGAGGGGTTTGATGGCGACGGGCTCGATCATAGGCACGTACGGATTGTCTTCGAATTCGGGCAGGGGAGCCTCGGGCATGGTGATTGGCTGGACCAATGGAGTGGCCATAGCCACGGTGGCGAGTGCGAGTAAGATGAAGAGCTTCATATTTGCTGAAAATAAAAAAAAATATAACACTCAATTAGTTGTGATTCTTCTTTTAGTTTAGATTGTGAAACAGTTTAATGTATCGTAAGTTCTTGAATGTTAAAATCTTATCTATTGTGAAATAGGGCAAAGTGTTTTATGATTAATTAAATTTGATAGCCTGACCAAGGTGACTAGATTTTGAAACCGCTGTATGATATTTTTTTTTACAACCACAATAAAAGAATATATTATTGAGAAGACAACTATTTTAAAACGTAGGTACACCTACACAGCAGGATAAAATCGGTTGCATAATCACTACTTCTACATATACTCATTAATCAAGACAACAGGTTTACCTATGTGACACACAATTAGCAGATTTCTTATCGAAGAAGCGAAAAATTTAAAACAACACCTATAAATAAATAAATGAATATTCTATATACGTTGAAATCGAAAACTCACCTGTTCGATATATTGTTCAACAAATAAACTGTCGTTAATTACATTTGCTTTATTATATATAGTTGTAGTTATCCTAATCTTAAGATAAGTCTATCGACTGATCTGATTTGTCCACGTAGGTACTTTGATTTTTGAAATTAATGCCTTATTGTTATCCATATAGTGACTAAACTAAGCAGCAAGCTATAATTAATTAGTCAGACAGTTGATTATCTATAACAAACAATAATATACGTATCGTACCATCATCTTTGGAGAATTTTCCTTAAAGGATGGTCGCTATTTCAAATTCTTATTTCATGCTAACAGTGTGGTTAAGCAACTGCTAGACTAATCTTATACCATCCTAACACTCAACGAAGATGTATTTGAGTTAAATAAGGCTGTGCTGCAAAATAATATTTTATTGAGCCTTTTTTTGGCTTGGGAAAATCCTAAAGGATACTCTCTCCTACTGGGTACAACTCCTTTCTAATAAAACCCCACTGTTCCCTCAACTACCATGAGTAGCGGCCCGAGAGATACAATATACGTTCGCGCAGGCACGCACAACCGCGACTGGCATCAACCCGCCATCGAAGACCCCTTCATCGAGTGCGGCCGATCTCACAACGTGGAACAAGGCTCCACGCTGCGCTCCACCTATCTGAGTTGAGTCGACGTGCTGCCAGCATATGACACGTTCAATATTGAATAATACTGTTGTTTCAAGTAAACTACCTTACTTCCTACTCAGTTTATGTCCGCATAAGTACTTACATTGTTAAATTATTTAACTAGGTACTTATTCAAACTGCAAATAAACCCGAACTAAAGTATTATTAAGTAGATGGCTTGTCCGAAGAAAACGGCTTCCTCAGGGAAGAATGCTGGGACTAATCTTATCCTATACTCTGCAACTCTGATTAGCCTTTAGCAAACAAAAATGTTTTTTCTTTCTTTCTTCCATTTAAGCCGACCACTGACTGGCTAGGGTGCACCGGTCAAATTAATGCCTGTTTTCATCCAAAATTTGGTAGCAACTCTTTTCATCAAACAGATTGAGAGGATTATTTATTCAAGAAATTCAGTACCTAGTCATTTAGAAAAAGTTTTCATATAGGCTGAAAAGGGGAATTTTTATGTAATAATTTCCTTTCCTATAAATCTCATTCACAAATTACAAAATGTGTTTTTGATTTATAACACCAATAAGCTTATCCGTTACTGATTTATCATTATTTTTGTCTTTGAGATTATAAACTTACAATACCTAATAAAAATCACTCCGTAGATTACGGGTTTCCGTATCTGCAATAATTATAAGTAAGTACCCAGGTAAATCCCAAATATTACTCATTCATTTCGAATTGATACTCATCAATCTATTAATAAACGCTAATAGAATTGAGGAGGATAAAAAGAATGTAAATTGGAGAATCCAAAACCATCTTCATAGATTGTTGCCACGAAATCATATCTATCATTCAGGTAATTCATGTTTTCTGTTTTTTTTTTCATCCGCATTTTTATAAGCTTTTATTTAACGTGCCTTGTTAGTTAGATACTATGTATTGGTCAAATCTTGCAACTGAATTTCAAACCAGTTCCCCGAACCGATTCAGCTGAAATTTTGCACACACCCTTGGTGACAATACATTCTTATGACAGACATGAATTGACCCTGCAGCCAGGATCATCTCCTCACGGGAATCTCCACAACAGTTAATAAGACGGTTATATTTTGTCAGAAAGTTAGGTTTATGTATAAACGTAATTTCCTTCTTTTCATAAAATTTGAATAAAAAATTAAGAAAAGATTAATTTTTTAAGGTAAGTATAATAATTATGTAAAGTCTGGTAAATTCAATGTTACGCAAATTGAATCAGAAACTGTTATTCTATGACTGTTCCATGCAAAGAGTAGAATACTTATACCAAGCGGATGTTCCACAACAAGTTGACGTAAGGTATCATATTGTCTAATAAAATATTTCCTTGACGGTAATACCTTTTCAGCGGCAGCGTTGAGTTTACACCGCTACAATACTTCCTTTAGCACCGTCATTAGTCCGGGGCTTTTAGATTTGAACCCTGCATTAAATATAAACAGCGATTTTTTTCTTGAATCGTGTACTTGACCTTAGCTCTTCAAATAATAAAAAAATATTAAACATTTTCCGAGACCGGATCAAGCTGAAAAAGACGAAAACGCGTTTTTGTGAATAAAAACATAGGAAAAAAAGTTAACAGGACAAGTTTAGTTACTTTAGGTAAAGAATTGGTGACAGTAATATATTTTTTCAGAATTAAACATTTTCGTCCACGGAAATTACGGTAAAAAAACATTTACGAAATTTTTGGATTGTACTTAGGGCAAAAATATAAACAGCGGTTTTTTTTACATAAAATAACTTAAATTAATATATTACACCGCCAATATTTTAATTAATATTCTCCGCGTTAATATTTTTGCCTTAAGTACGAAGTCAAATTATAAGTTTTTTTAAAAAAACGAATGTTCTGTGGACGAAATTGTTTAATTTTCTGACCTACTTGTAGTACTCAATCTGTTCTACAAATACTCCAAATAAACATACCTGTTTATATTTTTTTACCACCAAGTTAAATACATATAAGACGTTTTCTTAAAAAAAACATATACGCGGAGGTAAACCTTTCGCGGGATACAGCTTAATATACTCTCCTGTCCATACCCTACACATTCAATGAAAAAAATCTCTGTTTTTAATTAATGCAAAGTAAGCCTAATATTCGGCGTAAATTCCCCGGACTACATAGCTCCAAACCTCGTTGTCTCGTAAGAAAGTAAAGAGTTAACCAGTTCTATACTTTTTGGCCGATTCATTCTTACCTCGTTATATTTCTTTTTGTTGCAGGTCATTTCCTTCTCTGCAGGCAATTTAATTGGCTAGCGATACTTTGCAGATTCGATGAAGACTGAAAATCTTTATTTTAGGGACTACAACATTTAGAAATATCAGTTCAAATCCGAGTTATTTTTTGTGTAAACTTCACATACTTGGAGAATATCGATACTAGAAACACGATAAAAAAAACTGATACTTCAACTAAACATAGCAGCGGTCGTTGACATCAAAAACACTACCTACTTCCACAAAATTCTATTTGCTTTTTTTTTATCGTGTCTGCGAAGTTTTGCTATTTAGTTTTATTTGACCCTGAATTGGCATAAAACTAAAAATAATGAACGGGCGGAACCACACGCACAGTTTAGTGTTTTATATTAGTATTAAGATAATGATGTAGGTATAAGATAAATATGAAATACATAGCGATAGCTATTTTCCTTCTTAATTTTATTTGAGGTTTTGCCTCATACAGGAAAAACTAATCGGCATATCGATACAGCTACTGGTATAGAACAGACTTGTTCCTCCACTTAGGTATAATGTTCATAATTGTTTTTTTTTTTTTTTGTGGATTTAAGATGTTTTTTACGAACTAGCACGGATTCATAACGTAAATTCAAACAATTTAACGTTTCGCACACAATATTTTCTTAGTTTATAGAATTTTGAAATTTCTGTGAGTGATACTCTTGGATAGTTAGAATGTTCGATTAAAAGTAGTTGAATGTACGTTAACTTTACGTTTCGCGTTCGTGACCCATGTAGTTTTGATGCATAACACATCATTATCATCTGCCTAGCCTTTTCCCTATGTTAGGGTCTGCTTCCGGCCTATCTAAATGCAGTTAAATACCAGTATTTTACACGGAACGACTGCCTGTCTGGCCCGCCAACCCAGTTACTGAGTAACTGGGCTTCTGAAAGAAGTCAGAAGCCACAAGACACAGTTATCAAAGGAAACCAAAGGAAGAAAAACACAATCATTGAAATGGAAACCAACATTATATACTTTATTCATAATTATTCATCTCTTCCATTACACCAAATTACCACTAAAATATATTTGGCAATATAAAAAATAAGGAATACATTAGACTCGAATTTTCTTTCAATCATACTACCTAATATTCATATCTAATGTAAATATTTTTGTTACGGTCAGAGTAATTAATTCGGACAAATGGAAATTTACAAGTTACGATTATAAAACTACAACATAGATATAATCATCATACCGATAAACATCGATACTTATTATATAACAAAACATTTATGAAAAAATCTAATCGTACTACCAACTAATATTATAAAATCTCCAATTTAATACTTTGACTGTAACATACGCATAAACATTCTTTTGGAATACAATTCTAATATGCAATATCTAGTATTCTTACATTTAAGATAAAAAAAAAACAAATGACTATATAAAAATATACAATGATGATATAACGAATTCTTAAGAGTAGTTATTCGTGAAATTAATATGACGAAGCGATGAGCGAGGACCTACGACGAAAATATACTTCTACCATAACCCCACATTCGCAAGGATATCTAACTGCGATGATTTTTTCCCCGAGCACTGGATTTTCAGCTTTAGGTGTTAAGTCAAGCGTTGAGAATCTAACAAAACCGCATTCCTAGCGCGTTAAAGAAGGTTACTATTGGATTTTCAATGCTCGGTGTAACGTAGAGAGACGAAAATCGCAAACCGTCGATTTTCGAAGAAAATTATATGAATAAATATCTGTATTATGTCACACAGTTATGGATGTTAAGTGTGGGCTAGAGACATTAAATAAATAGTGAAATTACTAAAACACTATCATAAGTTTCTTAACATTATTTTATCATAAAAGTAACAATAAAATACCGGAAAAGAGAGGTAGTTCAAAAGTGCCAGATACTGTGTGACAAAAATATAATATGAAATCGTTTAAATTCTCCCAAAATCTTTATTTTGATTTTATATAGGCTCATCGCAAGTAATAATAGCAAATATCTATATTATAATTTAGTACATATATGAATGTTTTCTTAAAAGTAATGTCGACAAAAAAAAATAAAGGTACATCACATTTTTCTATATAGAAATATAAATAAATTGAAGCCTGACTGAAAATATGCGAAGCAAACAAATGCAAGCTGTTCATAAGATTTATGGTAATAATAAGAAAGATGTTTGAATTGAGCGTATTTCATGGGACGACCTTAGGCATATTGAGTTTAGGTTGTTGTCTATTATTTAAGGTCTGTTGTTGGATAGTATTTCAACCAATCAAAGAAGCAAACTTGAGATTTAACAGCAAAGAGATTTTAGAGACGCGGCATCTGCAAAACGCTGAATACAAAAATTATAAATTGATCTATCTACCATTTTACTAAACTTGCGCCCCGCGTAAGCACTAGGTACCTCTGAAAAATTTGCTGACTGTTTCCACATGCATGGTGCTAGCGCGAACGTTCAAATACATTTGAGCTAACCGCGCACGCGCCAGCAATTGCCTGTACTCCAATTGGCTTCTTGCACCGAACTAGTACTGGGAGCCTAAAATGCCCGCTTTAGCAGAACCTTAATGAATACTAATATGAACTGCTAAAGTATCCATTTTAGGACCCCATTCCATCAATGGAATTTTACACAAAAAATGTTAGTAACGGTCTAAGAAAAATTAAAAATACTGGTGAAGTTTAGTCTCTAAAACCTACAGGAACATAATTCGAGACAAAATATTATTATTTCACAGTCAAGGCTTCAATTTCTATTAAACAAGTAATTGTATACATTTTAATTTATATTCATATAAAAACGTAGAGATCAATTTGATGAACAAACGTTTTATTGGACCTTCATAGTGTCTAGCGCGGACTGAGGCGTGCAATCTAAATCGAACTGTAATGAAAGCGTGCAATCTAAATTCAACTGTAATGTTTTGAAAATAAGTCTTACATTTGTTTAATATTATAATATACGGTTCAGATTACATGGACATGTGATATTTTAACCATATTTATTATTGTTAAAAGCATCTCATGTCTATATGGAATCAAATAACGTTAGTAAATGAATTAAAAATGCCGATTTAATACAAAAAAATGGTTATTTTAAACAATAGAATCAATTTGGAATGTATTTTTTTATTTGGCATTAAAATTCCGCTTACTTTATTCAGAAATTACATAACTATCTACCAGATGACATTATTTACGATTTACACTAGATTTAGGGTTCATTTAAAATATCGAATTCAACGACATTTTTATGAAAACGATTCTTGTCAAATTATAACACGTTATAAAATACAATTTAAACCTAAAATCAATTACATTTTTAGGTTTTAAAATAATCTATACATAAGTTGATATTTATAGTATTATGTTATCTATAAAATTATAAAAAAGAAAAGTATTACAAATCCTCGAAGCTCTAGAAACCCTTGGTGATTGAAACCCTTCTAGATGGTCAGAATTAATTTTAGCCAGTTTATTGACATGGGTCACAAATTTTACACCAGAATATGAAAAAATATTGAGAAAAAAAAAAGACATTATGTCTAGGAATAAATCTTGACTATACTCATCCGAATAACCAGACGATGTCTATCTGTGCGTTTGATCTCGAAACCACTGAGCAAACTTCGATACAATTGCTACCATAAATCGAGAATACAAATAAAACTAAAAGTGTATTTATTTAATAATTGCAAAGCTGCTATTCAAAGAAGACACACTTTTTACAATCTGAAAGTAACATAACAGTTTAAAAAATAAATAGTGTGCCCATAACAAATTCCTTTCTTAATTTCTACTTGCCTTTTTGCAAAGGCGAATGTGGGACTATCATTTAAACACCACATCGTAAGGCCTAATATTTTACCGAAAATATACAAACAAAAAATTTAGACGTATATATATAAAACAATTTATTTATCCCCCACGAGCTTTCTACACTCAAATCAGTATAGAGATATCTCCGTGGTCATGAAACACAAAAGTTTCACAACATGTTCGGCAACATGTTTTATGTTGCAAGAAACATGTTGGCATGTTGCAAAACTTTTGTTTGCTACGTATATGGGGCTGAACTCTCTGTATGGAAGGTAGTATGAAATTCATTTACTAACGTTAAACGATGGTCGACGCGTTAGGTGTGAGGCGCGCGAGGTCGCCGTCACTCCGACACTCATTTGATGGCTCGAGCTTCTGGCAGGAACGCGTCCCAATAGCGGATTGCCTAAAAATAATATTTGCATTATTATTTTCATGAACTGCCTAGCTTTTGTCTTTAGTAACATGGGGCTATTCCGTATGGTGTCGGACTTAAAGAATAGCACCATCCCATCCCATATCTTTCCGTGGGTGTCGTAAGGGGCGACTAAGGGATTTGCCAAAGAATGGGCAGCAGCGTTCTTTGTGCTTTTGTAACAACCGTACTGCGATCGCCAACCCACCTGCCAAGCGTGGCGATTATGGCAAAACCCCCCAAAATGTCAATCTGGCGACACTTGGGCCTATGTCCAGCAGTGGACGTCTTTTGGGCTGAAATGATGAATGATGGTGATGACCATGGGGCTAGGGCAGGAAGATGATGATGATCTGCCTAGCGTTTTCCCAAGTATGTTAAGGTAGGCTGTCAGTCTAACTGGATGCAGCTAAAAACCAGTGTTTTACATGCAAGCAACAACCTATCTGACCTTTACAACACAGTTACTATATCATGATACCTCTTGATAACAACAGTAATCAGACTTCCGGGGTTCTGACTATCCGTAACAATCGCCAAAGGCCTACGGATGACAGCCGGGACCAACGGCTTAACGTGCCGGGACCGATGGAATTAATTGAGGGAGGATGTTGCCCAGCAGTTGGAACAGCACAGGCTCGCTATAAGATAATTGTATACAGGGTTCTGTATGGTGTCGGACGTAAAGAATAGCACCATCTTCCCGTGGGTGTCGTAAGAGGCGACTAAGGGAATAAGGGAAGGGAAAGGGAAAGGGCCAGAGAATGGGCAGCAGCGTTCTCTGTGCTTTTGTAACAAACGTAATGCGATCGCCAACCCGCCTGCCAAGCGTGGCGATTATGGCAAAACCCTCCTTATGTCAATGTGGCGTTGGGGAGGCCTATGTCCAGCAGTGGACGTCTTTCGGCTGAAATGATGATGATAATGATACAGGGTGTAAACGGACCCTTCACGAAGCTGTCAATCTAGCATTCTGTACCTTAAGGTTGCACAAGTCGACGGCTCGAACTCGTTAACGGGCGTGGCTAATATGCATCTTATTTAGTAAGTTTTTAATTTATTTAGTTTAATTTACATAGTATTCATTTATCTAGTTTTTATTTACTTATTTGTATATTTATTTACTTGTTTAGTGAAATATACGACGATTTGTAGCGAAAATGAGTGCGTCAATTTCATAAATTGAGTTTTAGACGTATAGATATTATGGGAAAACTACTGGACGTATCTACTCAAAATAAATTATTTGAACTTTTCAATAAATTATCTATCCCTGTACGGTTTCACTTTTTCCATTTTCATACTAGATAAGTTATTTATTTACGCCCAAAGACGAGTAAAAATTTGTGTTGAAATACGGAAGTTTCGACGCTCATAACTTCCAAACCAATATTTTTTTTCCAATTCTGCTTCCATACAGGGCTACATAATGACAAGATCAGTTGATAAAATTTTTAGTTTTTAACCTACACCGTCAAATAGACGAGTAATCACCATACTACGTTTGTATGGAAGAAAGACCGACTTGTGTATCCTTAAAGTAATTTCTAGGCCAAAAATATTGCTTGGAAACGTTAACGTTTTAAATTGGGGTGAAAAATCACGTTTTATGGTAGAACTCAATGTAGCGCACTCAAAACATTGTGCTGATGGATGCACTTAATAGTACGGGGTTTTTAAAGTCATCATCATCATCAGCCTATAATGTTCCCACTGCTGGGACACAGGACTCCTCTCAATCCACCACGTAGCCCCAGTGCGTATTGGTAGATGTCACATGGCTTCGAATTTTAAGTTCTAGAACATGCCGGTTTCCTCACGATGTTTTCCTTCACTGTTTTTGAGGGCAACGGTGATGAAATAAATTACACAAAGTAATGCGCCTGCCTGGGTTCGAACCCACGGCTTACTGCTCGTAAGTCGGGGCTGCCACCACTGGGCCACCGCTGCTGTCAGCGCTGTTTTTAAACTAGACTTATATAATTAAAATCTTGTGAAAATATTGGCACTTGGACCCCCAATATCTCCGTAACTAGAAGGTTCTCAGATATGGTCTAGAAGAAAAGAAAAATCGCCTTGATGAGGAGAACAAGTACCTTCCAACTTCGTCAAGGGTACTTATATACCAATTATAACAGTGATGGTACCTGTGCCTGATGTTTCATGTGCTCGTCCAGATAGCGCAGCAGTGCAGCGCGTAGCTCGTTGACGCGCAGTTCGTCCCATCGTTCTAACTCCTTTTTTATGACGCGCGATATTGTGTCGAACTCTTGTTGGCCGCGTTCTACTTTCGCCTCCCACTGTGAATACATTTATTACGTTTTATTCGGGTCTATACAAAATCAGCTCTTATTTCACGATATTTTTGAATACGAGACATCGTTCCGAGTTGTAAATACAGAGGCGGGGGAACCAACACTACTTTGCAAGAGTGCTCAAAACTTCTTGGCCGCTTTGAATTTAGGAATACTTTACTTCTGTATGCTCGCATGATAGGCAAGCGCAGTAGACTAGAAATGTCTTCAAATTTTTGGTTCTAGGATATGCTGGTTACTAACGATATTTTCCTTCACCGTTTTTAGCGCAGCAGTGATGAAATAAGTTACAAAAAATAATGCGCCTGCTTGAGTTCGAACCCATGACCTACTGCTCGTAAGTCGGGGCCGTTACCACTGGGTCGCCACTGCTCTTCTGCTGTTTGCATTGTTTGAATAAAAGTACCCCGCTTTTTTTAGCACTGAAGCCTACACTTCTGAATTGGAATAAAAATGCGTTTACAACACGACATGCGATCGCAGTTTATGAGACGATTACCTATCAGACTTTTTTCGACAGAAATAACGAGTTTAAAGGTGTCTGGCAGGGATTTTCCACCACCCAAAGTTTCTGGCACTGGAGGATATGAATCATCATACTAGCCCTTATGTACTTCCACAGAAAAAGTTTCAGCTTTTATAAAAGGACGTAGATCTAGCGGTTACAGGTTCTCCCTCTATTAACACATACCTCAATAATTTCATTGGCAGCTTGTTCGATCTTCTCGGGCCGGTTGGCGAGCTCGGCCTTCGCTTTGTTCTCTCTCCGCTTCGTCAGCTGCATCTGAGCGTGTTGCCAGTTTTGGAACACCTGATAACACACACAATTCAAAAATATATACTTTCAAGAAAATGTTTTTACATGAACATTCAGTCACAAAAATTAAAACAATGACAACAACAATAATACAAACAAAAACAATCACAATTTAATTCTTGTCATATTTTGACACAGCTCGCAAGGGCGTTTGATTAAATTATCATATCATATATGCAAAAGATGGATGGATTGTGTGAAAAATGATATGAAGGAAATGTCTGTCATTCGTCATGCTATCATTTACTCCTTAGTAAATGATAACATGGCGAATGATATAGGAGAATGGAGGAAAGAGATGTGTTGCGCCGACCCCAAATAAAATGGGACAAAGGCAGGAAGATGATGACATGCAAATGGCCACGCCAAAATTTATCATTTTCAAAATAAAAAGTTGGATGTTAAGATGGCTGTTTACATCACGTCTATAATTCCCGAAGGATTGGGCAGAGGTGTACACCCACATTTCGCCAGTCATGTTTAAGTCCCATTTAATAGGGGGCGAGCCTATTGCTATCAAATCAACCGGCCAGACACCTATTGGCTATTTAAATAATTTCGCAAATTGATAATGATTTTATTGAGTCCAAAAGCGATCAAAAATTTAGGAAGGTAAGGTGCCTCCTTAAATACTGCTTTTTTATCTCAAAAGAAAAATGTAAGAAGGCTTTCAGCTATTATAAATAAAGTTATTACTATTTTATGCACTTATTTCTATGAATGACTTAATAGTCTAAAATAATAATTACAAACCTTGACCCTCTCATGGAATACGTCCTTGATAGCGCCGATGAGTCCGAGGTAGTCTTTGACATGCTCAGCCAGCACGTAGAAGTCTGTGTTCGATTGCTCCAACCTTAAGTGTTCTATCTGTGAAATTATGATTAATAGCTTATGTTAATTTCGTGAATCTACCGTAACTTGAGATAATACAATTTTGACCTCATCTGGGCTGTGGTCTGTGGACTCTGATACGTAATTACCGTAATTTAGCCGGCCAGATTTGTTTAGATATTTCGTAAAGGTCTGTGTCCTTACAGGGGAAGAGTTATAGGCTGATGATGTTATGTTACCTTCTCATGTAAGTCGGCAGTGTGCGAGAGCGCGCGGGACAGCGGCGCGTGCGGGTCGGCGCCCGACAGCGCGGCGCACGCGCGCGCCGCCTCGTGCGTGCGCAGGCTCAGCTCGCGCCGCTCGCCCGCCAGCGCCTCGCACGCGCCCGACAGGCGCCGCAGGCACGCCTCCAGCGCCTCTATGCGGGTAGAACGCTCTTCGAACCACTGGGGATGGGAAAAGTCATGTTGTAGAATGGATAGAAGACAGTTGTATATCAATCACAGGTAAAAACAAAATAATTCTAGAATAGACTGTTGAAATAGTTTAGTTTATTACTAAATATAGAGCGGCGGTGGCCCAGTGGTGGCAGCCCCGAATTACGAGCAGTAAGCTGTGGGTTCGAACCCAGGCAGGCGCATTACTTTATGTAATTTATTTCATCACCGCTGCCCTCAAAAACGGTGAAGGAAAACATGGTGAGAAAACTGGCAAGTCCTAGAACTAAAAAGTCGAAGACATATGACATCTACCAACACACACTGGGCCCGCGTGGTGGATTACAGACCACTCCCTCTCATAGAGAGGAGGCCTGTGTCCCAGCAGTGGGAACATTATAGGCTGATGATGATGATAACTAAATATTGTGTAGGTGGGATTTTTGAGTTGTAGCGATCAGAAGACTCAAGTCACTTCAGGTAAAATTCTAGTACTCAACTGCATCCAGTCGAACTGGATGCTGATGCATAAAGGGGCGAAGGCTAAGCAGATGATGAAATTACATAACTAGGGCTAAAAATAATAGCAAGGCGTCATGGGACTTAATAAAATATAATTAAAATAATAATTAAATTCTGGAATCAAGGAGAGAGAAACTGAAACCGGGCATTATGTAAATGAATATTATAACAATTTGACGAACAACGACTTTGACATTAACACTAATAATTATGACATTGATCCTATTTATTCTAGAATGTTTTTAGTGCCCACTAATGATAGCGAAATACTAAAAGTAATAAAATCAATCATACAAATTCAACAGGTTATGATCAAATACCTACAAACATAATAAAATACATAGGTCCTATTATTACTCCAGTACTCGTACATCTAATGGACTTATTTATTCACGGGAGTGTTTCCTGAGAAATTGACAATGAGATAATTAAACCAATACATATATATTTATTTTTTTATAAAAACTTGTTGCTTATTACAGACCGATAACCCTATTGATTTTGGCGAAAATTTACGAAAAGGTCGTGCATACGTGATTAATAAATTTTATTAGTGTCCGACCGAAACTGGGGACATAGTTAATGGTATCGACACCCTACTTAAGTTAAGATTAGGCAAATTAATTTTATGTGCATTGCCATACTCGGATAGCTTACTTGATCAGGAAAGTATTATATTTCTAGTTTAAATAACTTGATGCATATTTTATCATGTCGTCATAGTGACCGTATATTGTTTTTTGATACTAACAATTTTGTTAGAGATTTTGTTTTGATTCGGGAACATATGTTTCTTGCCAAAAAAAGTCGACATTTTTTGGCTTCACTTTTAGCATTTTTTATACACGCAGTTATTGATGATTTAACTGAGACTAGGTTAAGTGACGAAATGGTATTATCTTGTGACTCCAATAATACCGTTGTAGATTCTATAGATTCTTTAAACTATTAGAGCCGACAGAAGAGAAGCCTGGTAACAATATCTTACTTTATCACCAGAATATTAATCGCTTCTCCGGCAAAATTCTAGACGTGGAAATGTTAGTAGATAAATACAACATGGATATTTTATGTTTTAGTGAAACTTGGTTAAAACCAGATAGGATGCTGTTTAATGTAAATAATTTTTCAGTTGCCAGTGCGTACAACAGATCCTCAGTGGGTGGTGGTACCCTGATACTTTGTAATAGCTGTCTCAGGTATAAGGAGAGGAAGGATATCACTGCTTACTCTGTTGATCGCTTATGTGAGGTAGCATGTGCAGAGGTTGAGGGTCATACTGTCTTATGTGTGTATAGACCACCAGCATCAAATTTGTCATTATTTTTAATCACAATGGAAGAAATATTAAGTAAACTTTTCACAGATAATAAATTAGTTTTTGTTTGTGGTGACTTCAATATTGACCTGTTAGTCAATTCACCCGAAAAATGTTAGCTGGTCTCATTGTTTAAAACATTCAACTTAAAATATTTATTTAGTGTAGCAACTAGAATAACAGCAACCTCAGCTACATGCATAGATAATGTATTTACTAGTTGCATAGTAAAAGAGTCTTTATTAATAAGTGGCGTTAGGTCAGACCATACTGGACAACTTGTATCTTTTGAGTTAGACAAAAAGTTACACTTCGTTAAATCAATTAAATTAAGACCTCTTTCCAAAAATAAATTAAAATCTTTTAATAATAATGTTCTTAGCAAACTTTCTAATGCTAGTTTTGATTTAGAAGACCCCAATATAAACTACAGTATATTATTTTCCACAGTTTGCCAGGAATTTAATAAAACGTGTCCTGTAAAAAATGTTAAAGTCAACTCAAAATCCAAATTTAGCGAATGGGCCACTGCGGGAATAAGAAAAAGTAGAGATATTTTATACAATTTATATCACGAAAAATCTCTGACTTCAGATCAAGTCTTTCACACTTATGTTAGAAACTATTCAAAAATATTCAAAAGTGTCTGCGTTCAAGCAAAATCTAAAATAATAACTAATAAAATCGGTGTTTCTAAGAATAAAATAAAAACTGTATGGCAGGTAATTAACAGAGAAACAGGAAAGACGCAACAACGAGATAAGACTGAATTGTCTTTGAAAATAGATAATAAAACAATTTGTGATAAGCTAGAAGTTGCTGAGACTCTAGACAACTTCTTTACCAACATTCCGTTAGAGGTTACGAAATCTCTTCCCTCTTCAGCTAAATTTGCTGAAGCTCTTCTTAAAGAGAACTTTACAAAGAACATACCAAACTTTAAATTTAAACCAGTATGTATTGCTACAATTAAAAACGCATTCAAAAGTCTCAATATAAATTAATATATAGTCAAGGTTCTTGGAGATATTATTGATACGATTGCTCCTGTCTTAACAGGCATATTCAACCAATGTTTGGACAGCGGCAAGTTTCCCGACTTGATGAAACATAGTAAAGTAGTACCAATTTTCAAATCAGGTTGTAAGAGTGATCCCTCTAATTATAGGCCTATATCTGTGCTGAGTCAAATCTATGAAAAAATCATGCTGGACCAGTTGTTGTCTCACTTCAACTCTAATAAGATACTGCATAGCCAGCAGTTTGGCTTCACGAAGGGTAGGTCGACAACGGACGCGGGAGTAAAACTCATCAGTCACATTTTGGAGTCCTGGGAGAAGTCCCAGGATGCTATTGGCATCTTCTGTGATCTTTCAAAAGCGTTCGACTGCGTCGACCACAAAACACTGATCTGTAAATTACACCACTACAGAATTCGTGGACAATCTGCTGATCTTGTTCTCTCTTATTTATCAAACAGGCTGCAAAAAGTAAATGTAAATGGGGCGACGTCCTGCGGGTCTATAGTCAAGATGGGCGTGCCCCAAGGTTCAATTCTCGGGCCTTTCCTGTTTCTTGTTTATATTAATGATCTCCCTTATATGATGGCCAAATTTTCGGATATAATTCTATTTGCTGATGACACCAATCTTTAAAATTGATAGAAAAGATACGGACGTCTTACATGTTAACGAAAGCCTAACTATTCTCTCGAAATGGTTCGCAGCCAACAATCTTTTATTGAATACGAATAAAACAAAATGCCTTAAGTTTTCTTTACCAAATGTACCACAACGTGACCTAAATTTAAATCTTGACGGCAAGAAGCTTGATGTTATAGCGGCAACTGTATTCTTGGGGATTACTATCGATTCAAAACTGCAGTGGGGCGAGCACATTAGAACTCTTTCAGGAAGGTTAAGCTCAGCTGCCTATGCAATCAGAAAAATAAGGCAGTTAACTGATATAGCCACAGCTAGGTTAGTATACTACGCTTATTTCCATAGTATTATGTCCTATGGCATTCTGCTCTGGGGATCGGCAGCAGACGTTGATTCAATTTTCATACTGCAAAAGAGGGCAGTCCGCGCTATCTACAAAATGGGTCCTCGTGAATCCCTCAGAGAAAAATTTAAAGAAATCGATATACAGCTTGGCAAAAAAGAGTAGAAACGGAACTAATTTTTTTGTCTATTGGCAACATTCCCAAAGTAATGACGTTTTAAGTAAACAAGTTACACGAACTTCGTAAATTTCTTATTTCGACCATTAATCAGTAAAATAGGTTCGTGAAAAGTGGAAATAATGAATAAAACAATTCGAAGTGCCGGCAGGGAAGTTATATACAAGGTTTACAGGCGATGTCTGGCGGAATATGAGGCCCGAACAATTCTTTCCGATCTGGACAATGTTTTCCAAAGAACCGCTGAGATGACAGGTATGTATGAGTTTGTTTTGTTGTTTTTAGTTGAATCAAGTGTTAATTGATGAACCCAAAGCTGTTTTGAATTGCTTGCATAAGGAATAAGTAAAAATTTGGAACAATAAACATCGAGCACATAGGTTATGTTTACATTTTGTCTGCATTACTCTGGTATAGCGCGCCTGGATTATTTGATACTTGAGTAACTTGATAAATAGGTAAATGAAAATTCGATTTCTACTTAACTTTAACTTTGAGTGTAATTACAAGGTTATATACTATATGTTTGTTATATACTATAATGTATTTTTTTTTATAATTCCTAAAAATATTACAAACGCGTACTTACCTAAATATTTATTTTTAGGTACTTAGTAATCAGTTGCATGACGAGAACACGTCCTTGTTCAATACTTACTGATTTGAATCAATTAAATTAACATAAATGAATATCCAACAAAAAATATAAATAAATATCCAACAAAACTACAGCCAACTATCAAGACTACATTGGTACGCTATTCGGGTTGCCATACGAACAACACAGTGGCGCCCCCATTATTTTCTACTCTTTTTTGCCAAGCTGTACTGACTCTGCCTTCACTTTATATTTTAGAATGTATTTTATATGTCCGCAAAAACCGAGGACTTTTCAAAATTAGAAGCGACTTCCATAATATAAATACACGCAGTAAACACGAAATTGTAATACCCAAATTCAGATTAACCAAAACTAGCAAGTCTTTTCTTATAAACAGTATACGCTTTTATAATAAGTTGCCGAAGTCAGTTACAGAACTGACCAATGGAAAGTTTAAAAATTATATTAAACGTGTCCTAATTAAAAAAGATTAGAGATTGATTATCGGTACATCGAGGTGCTGAAGTGTTTGTACAAAAACGCCACCATGTCAGTCCGACTTCAGGACCAGACCTCGGAACCTATCCTTCTGCAGCGAGGTGTGAGACAGGGAGACGTCATATCTCCGAAACTGTTCACCGCTGCACTGGAAGATATCTTCAAGGTTCTGGACTGGAGAGGGCTAGGCATCAACATCAATGGCGAGTACATCTCTCACCTTCGATTTGTCGACGATATAGTGGTCATGGCTGAGACCATGGAGGACCTCAGTACAATGCTCGATGACCTCAGTAGAGCTTCCGAAAGAGTGGGTCTTAAAATGAACATGGACAAAACCAAGGTCATGTTGAATGCCCATGTAACACCCACTCCTATCAAGATCGGAGACTCTACTATCGAAGTTGTAGACGATTATGTCTACCTGGGACAAACGGTCCAGTTGGGTAGGTCTAACTTCGAGAAAGAGGTCAATCGTCGAATCCGACTCGGCTGGGCAGCGTTCGGGAAGCTGCGTGGTATCTTCTCGTCCAACTTACCGCAGTGTCTCAAGACAAAGGTTTATGACCAGTGTGTGTTGCCAGTGATTACATACGGGACCGAAACGTGGCCGCTCACAATGGGCCTCATCAGAAGGCTCAAAGTCACCCAGAGGGCAATGGAGAGAGCTATGCTCGGAGTTTCCTTGCGTGATCAAATCAGAAATGAGGACATCCGCAAGAGAACCAAGGTTACCGACGTAGCCCGAAGAATTGCCAGACTTAAGTGGCAGTGGGCAGGGCACATTGCTCGCAGAACAGATGGCCGATGGGGCCGAAAAGTTCTGGAATGGCGACCGCGAACCGGGAGACAATGCGTTGGAAGGCCTCCCACTAGGTGGACCGATGACCTGGTGAAGGTTTCGGGGATCCGCTGGATGCGAGTCGCACGGGACCGATCAATGTGGCTACACTTGGGGGAGGCCTATGTCCAGCAGTGGACGTCTTTCGGCTGAAATGATGATGATGATGATGATGAATTAAAAAAGCATATTACAAAATTAAGGACTACGTTGAAGATAGAGAAGTTTGGCTTTAGCCCCTTCGCACATGCGGCTTCCCTGGTAGCTCATAAACGGCACAAATGTGTGGATGTCTCTAACTATTATTTTTTTTTCCTTTCTTTTTAATCAG
This sequence comes from Cerastis rubricosa, assembly GCA_949152445.1. Taxonomy (NCBI): domain Eukaryota; kingdom Metazoa; phylum Arthropoda; class Insecta; order Lepidoptera; family Noctuidae; genus Cerastis; species Cerastis rubricosa. Next base: position 6,982,345 of record OX424535.1, on the reverse strand, counting down.
ATGTTTTACAATAGTTTTTAAATCATTACACCTTTTGTTTAGAATAGTTACAGCACGGATGACAACATTTGTGTCACTTATTTGATCTAGTCATTTTGTGATATTTTCTATTTATTTTTTGTTGTTGTATAGACTCTTTTTCTTATTTACCGATTGTTTGTAAATGTGTGGACATTGTAGGCCTTATAGATTCCTAGATCCTTGGTAACTTTTTATTTCGTTCTACGTTTCGTAGTAAGCAACGACTTATTGTCAGGCCTACGATGTCCTCCCATACTTTAGTACTAATGCTGTAACAGAAATATTGTAAAACCAAATGATTTTAAAAGAGTAACCATGGAGTTTCTTGCCGGTTCTTCTCCATAGGAAACGACCAACCCGAACCGAGCACCTTTTTGCCGACGTTTTATAAGTGCCCCTGTAGGCCTATGTAAAATAAAAATATTTTGATTTGATTGACTGGTTTTTACGACCGAAACCGAAACCGAATTTCGGCAACAGTCTCAGTTTCGAAACCGAAACTTCCTTACAAGGATCATGTTGTGAGGGAATAATGAAGAAAACATTATGTTAATCAGTCAGTCTTTATTTTTTATCTCACACACATATTTTTTTATGACAAATGGTCATGCAGTCTTCGACATAGGTACTTAATATTTAAGTAATAAACAAAAACAAAACAAAATAAATCACTTTTATCTCAAGAACAAATTAACTTCTTCGTCTAAACTTATTTCGTCATTTTGTATGACACTTCAGCCACAACAAAAAGTAACCACAAAAGCTAAACGCCTAAATAGGTAAGTAACACTTATCCGAATGCAAATATGAAATAATACTTACGAAATAACTATATCTCTATCAAAAACAAAATATTTACTTCTTCTAAACTTAATTCATTTTATATGACAGTTCAGTAAAAACAATATGTAAAAAAAACAAAAGCTAAACGACTAAACTAATTGTAATCGTAAGAATGCAAAAGGCGACGTCTAGATACTAATAATTTCAAGAAGGTATCTGTAATCGTTACTTCTTATTAGTATTCAAACAATCTTACATTATAGGTAAGAAACAATAGTTTATCACCATTTTAAACTTAGAACCGGGGTACTCAGACGATCGATTGTCAACAGTCATACAAATTCCAATGTTTGTTTAGGTATTAGCATTAGCGAGATAGTTAGATTAACCAAAAAAATATTTAGATAGTTAGGTCAAACTTGATTTTACTATAATATAGGAATTGAATTTACTATAATATTTACTATAGTATTAGTTTGTTTGTGTGTTTGTTATATTGAATTATTTTTTGATGTGTACTACCTAATCCTTTGGGTATATTACGTGATAACACATACCAAATTAAAAAAAATCACACGAAATCTCACAGCAAACAAAACGAACTGCAAACACAAGCCAGACACGACATGATTAGCCACGTGAACGCGGCAAAATGTCTTCGTCGCTTGGAATTCAACGCGCCGAAGATGACCGATCGCAGCTCGAAATCTCCCGAATGCAGTTTCGGTTCCGGTCGTAGTTTCGGCAGGTTTGCTGCCGAAACCGAAACTAAACCGAAACTCGATTTTTTTCCGAAACTCGACCGAAACCGAAACCGAACATTCGGTCGGACACTAAATAATAGATACTTTTTATCGATAATATCCAAATTTTGAAATATGAACAGCATGTATTCCAAAAAAGATAAATCGACAACCACAGCGACTTTTAACTTAATTAACCTAGTCACTAAAAATATTGACCAGAAAATCCCGACAACTGTCGTATTTTTTGACATGTCAAAAGCCATTGACTTTTTATTGCACGGTCTACTACAAAAAAAATGTGATAAATTTGAAATACGCGGTAAGGCAAACGCATGGTTAAAAATTTACCTTCGAACAAATCGCAATTTGTAGAAATTACTGTGGATAAACCAAATCAAAAGAATAAACTTAAATTTTAATTCAAATTATGTTACAATTGCACAGGCGTTCCACAGGGCAGTATTTTAGGCCTCCCACTTTTTGTGATATCTGAATTAAATGCATTTATTAATTTATTTTAAAGTTATAAAGTGGTATCTTACCGGGTCAGACTCGTCCATTCTGTAGGTGATCTTGTTGACGGTCTCGCCGACCTTGTTGAACAGACGCAACACTCCGGCGCCGCTCAGCGCTGACGTACTCGTCGCTTTTGGCAGCTCAGTGTCTGAAGGCACAAGAATCTTGCGTCAGATTGTGGTTATAAACCCATAAAAGGCCAAAAGGGTAAGGTTTAAGGTCTGTGAGGTTATTTATCTATGGGTCAAAGTTGCCTGAAAATAAAGGTGTGTTTTAAAGTAGCTGGAATTAGTGATCGATACTTAACAAAATATTGATTGTTCATCATTATGAACTACCTTTTCTAAGAGACTAACTATGAAATCACGTTTGTTTTTATCCTGATCATACAATAACATCACGTCTGCAATCTCCAAAGGGCTAAGCAAGCCTACATGTACACTTTACGCCAGATATTTTTAAGTCCCATTTAATGGGTATACAAACCCTATCCTCCTCCGACTCCGTGGCTGCTACTGAGAAATGTGTAATGGAAAAACCCAATAACACTTTGCCCGACCTGGGATTCGAACCCAAACCCTCATGCTCAGTTATCGCTTGCGATCACTAGACCTACGAAGCAATTTTTCGGTTTATGTTACAACAAATCTACTGGAAAGCTGTTTTTTTTGTCACTGTTAATGTTAGATGGCAGATTCTCTCGGTTCTTCGGAACAGTTTTAGAAAATCACCATCAGCCTAGCCTTTTCCCAAATTATCTTGGCGTCGGCTTCCAGTCTAACCTGATTCAGCTGAGTACCAGTATTTTACATGAAGCGACTGCCTATACCCCTACTTGTTTTTAGAAAATCGACGAAGCAAAATTATAACTGGTTAGCTCACTTATCATCAGTACTGTCTTACAACAAAAAAATAACAGATCACAATTATTTTAATATTGCAACGGCTTCATTACGTGGCCTAAGTATGAACTAAGATTAGGGCGTTATTTAATCATAGTTCAAGACTAACCAGACTCAAGAAACTCCCTGAAGTCAGGATCAATGCACAACACGGGGTGCTGTGCCACTCGGTTGAGAAAGCGCTCGAGCGCTGCACGACGTCTCTCTACGAATTGTGACTGAACGCTTCCAGCTGCTACGCTGCCGTTTGCGCTTTCCGTCGATGGTGTGGATGTCATCTTTAGTTTTGTGGTGCCTGAGGAAGAGAAATTACTGTAATTACACCATGGATCAATTCCAATTTTTACTGCTTTATACAAGAGACAGCGTTATCAACCACAGACTGACTTCACACAATATTGGTATCATTCAGATCCAGCCTGTCCCCATGCAGTCCTCCCCCAGCGACGCCCTGAGCCGAGGCTCGTACCCCACAGGGGGTGCCCTTAGCGTGTAGTCGCTTAGTTTGTAAGTTTTTATGCCCTGGCTGGAGGCCTTACTCTTAAGGCACCCACAGGATAGTCAGGTTAAGCAGGCGCCAACCTCCTAGGTTGAACTGCGAGATGCCATATATTAAAAAAAACACACAATATTGGAAATAGGCTTTCTGCTTTTGCCAATTTCTGCGCAAGTCCCATCCCATTTTTACCATACCAGAAACAATTTCGTTCGCTCATCTCTTCTGACGAGTATAACATAACATCACGCCTGCAATCCCGATGGGTTATGCAGAGGTTTACCTAATAGTACACCCACCATTCAACAGCTATGTTTTAAGACCCATCTATTGCCATCAACCGGGCACTGATCCCGTGGCTCCTACTGAGTAATTACTGATGAAAAAACCCAATGAGACTTTGCCCGACTCGTGAATCGAACCCAAGACATCATGCTCATGCAAACAGTCCCATTTGCAACCACTCGACCAAAAAAAAAAGGAATGCATGAAATCACCCGAAAAATTCCAAAAAAAGTGTTCATAAAAAAATTTACTACAAAAAATCTCCATCTACCCACCGACTATACTCTTCTCAGGCGCCGGCGGTATTATTCTCCCCGATCGCAGATATTTCTCGGTCAGTTTCTCATGTAGCCCAAGAAAATCGCTAAACCTCCTCAGTACTGCAAAGTCATGCTTGCTGAATATAGGCATATTGGTCTTAGTAAGAACCCGGTATGCAACATACGAGCTCATGCCCTCGCCTATCTTCTGGGGTTCCGTTATTGTGATAATGATGTTGTTCGCGCGTTCTGTCGCTATCTGTGGAATAATAAAGTTATGTTATTTGTCATAGTGTTCGTACTAGGCGAATGTTATCTTTTGATGACGTCAGTTTGGGTCTGGTTTTGTTGACGCGATTCTAATTTTTATGTTTAGACTTTATTCACGTAGTTTGGAAAAGAATGTTCCGGGATGTCTAAATTGGTGTTTCGTCTTTTTGACTGCAGGGTATTCTCCGGAAAAGTAAAGGGACTTATTATTTGAACACGTTCAGGCGAAGTCGGTGCTGCCTGTCTTCTTCTTTCATACCTACGTCTTTATTACATGTCATCAACAACATGTCGAAACCGGCATATTCTAGAACTAAAAAATCGAACAACATGTGACATCTACCAACCCGCACTGGGCCCGCGTGGTGATTACCGCCCACACCCTCTCATTGAGAGGAGGCCTGTGTCTCAGCAGTGGGAACATTATAGGCTGGTGATGATGATGATGACATGTCATCTCCGCAGTCACCTCCATTCTAGCCAATTCATCGTTCACACACTGTATCCAGCGTTTCTTTGTTAAGTATGTTCCTCTACACTTATATTCAATTATTATTTATCCACATTCACACTAATAACTTTCCTTAGTACATTTTCCTGTTTCCTGTGCTTCATATAAAGTATTTAGGAACAAGAAATCTCATCGTTTTTCGACCCCGTGTTTTGTTGGAAAGCCCTGACCCTTATAATATGACCTATGTCTGTCAGGTCTGATCACTGGCTAGATACTAGAAACTAGGACTGCACCCTTCGTCGGCCGCAACACGCAACCCTGTTTGCACGAAAGTGTTCAAGAGTGACATAAGTAGGACACGTTCGTAGAATTCTACAACATAGAATCCTACTAGCCTATATGCCAGTGGTGTCGCACGCGTGTATTTCGGTAATTGTCCCACGGGATTGTACTACCGGGATAAAAAAATATTCTATGTGTTAATCTAGGTTATAAACTACCTGTGTGCCAAGTTTCATCTAAATCCGTTCAGTAGTTTTCGCCTGAAAGAGTGACAAAATCCATCCATCCACACACACTGTCGCATTTATCATATTATATATTAGTAGGATTAGTACAATGTGTATTCCAAACCATATTTTTCTTTTATTAAGAGCCCGTAGTAAATACACTAAAGTCGTAATGAAGCACTAAAAGTAAATTATGTATCACTAGCTGTCCGGCGCAACTTCGTTTGCGTCACATTTTCCCCGTTTTCGCAACATTTTTCATTGCTGCTCCACTCCTATTGGTCGTAGCGTGATGATATATAGCCTATAGCCTTCCTCGATAAATGGGCTATCTAACACTGAAAGATTTTTTCAAATCGGACCAGTAGTTTCGGAGCCTATTCAATGCAAACAAACAAACAAACAATCAAATCTTTCCTCTTTATAATATTAGTTTAGATTTAGATAAAACTTAATGGGTTTAAATGATGATATTTGAAGTTTAGACATTAACATGACCTTTGTTTTATTAATTTGTTCTTTTAAAATACTGCTAGTTAGAATCGGTGTTAGAATGTAAGTCCTAATACATAGAATGGCTGCACAATCACGACGGGCTGGAGGTTCGATGCCTAGATCTTGGAAGATCTGTAGCAGATGTTCAAAGATTGAATTTGTGTCCGGTTCATGCCCTAAGAGTTATTTCATAAAAATAAATAACAAGTATTTCAGTTCTTACTTCATAGGAATACTTATTTAAATCTAAGCTAAGCTAAATCTTAATTTAGGTTCCTGTGGTAAAGGCGCAGCTTAGTACAGGATGTCTTTGAAATTGCATTACTGTATATTCATAAGAAATAGACCACGTTCTAGACATAACTCGTATAATTCCCATCTCATCCTCTTATTTTAAACGTAACTTCTCACCAAAGTTATTCTATTTGACTAACGAAAGAAGCAGCTGTGGCCCAGCAGTGGTGGCAGCCCCGACTTACGAGCAGTAAGCCGTGGGTTCGAACCCAGGCAGGCGCATTACTTTGTGTAATTTATTTCATCACCGCTGCCCTCAAAAACGGTGACGGAAACATCGTGAGGAAACCGGCACGTCCTAGACCTAAAAATTCGAAGACATGTGACATCTACCAACCCGCACTGACCCCACGTGGTGGATTACAGCTCACTCCCTCTCATATAGAGGAGAGGCCTGTGTCTCAGCAGTGGGAACATTATAAGCTGATGATGATGATGAACTAACCTCTCGATGAAACACATAAGATCACGCCTGTAATCCCCGAAGGGTTATGCAGAGGTGTAAGTAGCTAAATTTCTTCAGATATGTCCATGTAATAGGGGGCGAGTCTATTGCCTCAACCAGTCACAAATTCAGACTCTGCGGCTGCTACTGAGAAACTCCTGATGCAAAAACCCAATAACAATTTGCCAAACCCGGGAATCGAAATCAGGACCACAAGCTCCACAAGAATACAAACAATATTTCGAGGAATACAAGTGAAATATTACTAAACTAGCTGTCCCGCGCAACTTAGCCTGCGTCACATTTTCCCCGTTTTCACAACATTTTTCATTGCTGCTCCTCTCTTATTGGTCGTAGCGTGATGATATATGTATAGCCTTTAACCTTCCTCGATAAGTGGCTATCTAACACTGAAAGAATTTTACCAGTAGTTCCTGAGTAATCTCAGGAACTACGCGCGTTCAAGCAAACAAACAAACTCTTCAGCTTTACAATAATGATAAAGATACTAACTAAATAATAGTATTTTTCACACGTTTCATAATCACGGAAAAAATAATTTTACAATGTAATGACCAATATCTATGCAACCTCCTCGAGCTATTACAAGACAATCTATACCGGTCGCGCATGGCTCGTTTCTCCGTCGGGTGTTCTCGTGTCTGGTCGCGGATTTAAAATCAGCTATTTATTAGGCGATTACTTAGATCACCGACCTTGTACGTGCGCAGGCATCGACGAGGCTTACCGATTTATTTCACACGATTGAAGCCGTAGTGAGCAGTAAATTAAGGTACTTTTGTGAGGATTACTTGGTCAATATAGCTAAACATATTTTGATAGTAATACTGTATACTGGGCTTACGTGTAGTGATTCGTATGGGATTAAAACTTTCGACTCAATGACTATCGTCATTCGATTGCCGTTACCCAATTCATTTGAAGTCGGCAAAGCATATCTTCTTCTTCAATACAGTCAATACGTTTCTTTGGTCTTCCTCTACTCTTGTACCCATCCACATTCATACTCAAAACTTTCCTCACAACATATTCCTCATTCCTCCGCATCACATGCCGGATACCACGACAACCGATTGTTCCCGTGACATGCCGCCATTTCAACCATCCAGTGTTAATTCTGCGGTTAACACTACGGTCTATTTCACCATCGCTTTGCACGAGTGATAACCCGTTATCATCAAACAAGAAAATAATTGCTTTAATTATTGTTTCTTTTATTTTTACCTCTTCCATGATAGGGCTGCTCAGTGAAGTGGTGATAGAGGGCGGAGCATCACTAATGCTGACCTTCTCAAGACCTTCACGAGCTCCATTCACCTCTGGGTCCAGGCTCACTTCCTGTAACAGACAACATATTCTTTAACTACTTAATAGATCTTCAATTTATGACAAAAGGTCAATAGCTGGCAGTTTAGTAGGACGAGAGAGCAGAGGTGGCTCAGTGGTATCGGCCTCGACTGATGCTGATGTTATAAGGAGTAACTTAGGAAAAAGGATTAAGGATCCGTGCAAAAAAGAAACACTCCCTTGAAATCATCTCTTGAACACTTAGGCAGCACGGTTGGCTACTCTGTGTACCATTACAAAAAATCCAGATAAACTCTAGACAAATAACACCCAGTAATTTGAATAAATTTAATAATAACTTAATTAGTAATTTAGGTATTCCGGGCCATGTTATTGAAAATGTAAATCATTTTTATGAGGAATTCTTTTCAGTGGTTAACATAGAGTTTAATAATACATTAAAAATGAAAACTAAATCTATTTACCCTAGATTTATGTTCAGTGACTGGGCAACTAAGGGTATTAGGATAAGCAGGGAGCGATTGTTTGAGTTGTACGGCCTTAAGCCTTACATCAACTCGGAAACTTTTAATAAATATGTTGCAACTTATTCAAAAATCTTTAAAAACACTTGCAAGGTAGCTAAAGCCTTATTTATTAGCAACAAGATTAAGTCCGCCGATAACAAAATAAAGACGGTTTGGAAAATTATCAATAGTGAAACAAATAGAAATAAAAAATATAATAATGATATCAGACTAGAGACTTCACATGGTCTTCTAAGTTCTAAAAACGAAGTAGCTCAAGAATTTGTAGATTTCTTTACCAATATCCCGCTTAAAACTACCGAAACCTTAAATTCCTCACCCTTGCTTTCCATTGACTTATTAAAAGAGAACGTTTCAGCATGTCCGGTTGAGTTTCAATTTAAGCATATAAAACCCATAACAGTCATTAAAGCTTTTAAGGAAATCAAAATCAAATTAACCGAAGATCTATGGGGAATGTCTGTTAAAGTTTGTCAAGCCATTATCGACACTATAGCACCGTACTTAGCCTTAATTTTCAATTTGTGTGTGGACCAGGGAGTCTTCCCAGACCTTATGAAATACAGTAAGGTAATACCACTTTTCAAATCTGGCGACAGTAAAGAGACCAATAACTATAGACCCGTTTCCGTGTTGCCGGTTTTCAGCAAGGTGTTTGAAAAGGTAATGCTTAATCAAATGCTCACCCACTTTAACACCAATAAAATCTTACATGACAAACAGTATGGTTTCACCAAAGGACGTTGTACGACTGACGCCGGTGTCACTTTATTAAAACATATATATACTGCGTGGGAAGAGGCACAAGACGCCATAGGAATCTTCTGTGACCTCTCGAAGGCATTTGATTGCGTAAATCACGAAACCCTGCTCTTGAAACTTGAGCATTACGGTTTAGGTAAACTTGCGCTCAGTTTAGTAAAATCGTATTTGAATGATAGACAGCAGCAAGTACAAGTAAATGGTGTAAATTCAATGGGTTTAAAAGTAAAAATGGGTGTACCACAAGGTTCAATATTGGGTCCTTTCCTCTTTTTAGTATATATTAATGACCTACCCCATTTGTTTAAAAACCAACCACAGATGGTGTTGTTTGCTGACGACACTTCTTTAATATTTAGAGTAAACAGACGTGCCACAAACCTCAAAGACGTAAATAACGCTCTAATGGAATGGAGACGTAAATAACTGGTTTACCGCTAATAATTTAGTATTAAATGGGAAAAAAACTAAGTGCATAAGATTTACTCTACCAAATGTCAAATGTAGTGATTGTGACATAGTATTGAATCAAGAGAAACTTGAATTTGTCGATGAAACTGTTTTCTTGGGGATCACGCTCGACTCAAGGCTACAATGGGGTTATCATTTAACATCTCTTGCAGGACGGCTGAGTTCAGCAGCATATGCTGTCAGGAAAATCCGTCAATTTACTGATGTAGATACCGCGAGACTAGTGTATTTTAGTTATTTTCATAGCATTATGTCATACGGTATTTTGCTATGGGGACGGGCTGCAGACATCGAGTCTATATTTATTCTGCAGAAAAGAGCTATCAGAGCCATATATAATCTACGTAGGCGCGATTCTCTAAGAGAACTGTTTAAGGAAATTAACATCATGACGGTACCTTGTCAATACATCTATGAAAATATCATGTACGTTAGGAAAAATCTGCATTTATTTAGTAAAAGAAGTGACCGGCACCACTATAATACTAGAAACAGGGACCAACTAGTTCAGCCAGGTTTCAGGTTGGCTAAAGTAGACTCATCTTTCATGGGGTACTGTTTAAAATGTTACAATAAAATACCTCCCCCCATTCTACAACTGAATGAAACGAAATTTAAATCTTGCATAAAACGCACACTATGTAGGCAAGCATATTATAAGTTGGGGGATTACATTGATGATAAAAATGCTTGGCTCAATGCTGGTCCTGCTCCACAACCATAGGGACTATCAAATTACCATGTGAAGTTATTGTGGAAGCAGCAGAAGATTGTATAAATATCTTTGCTTTGTATAGATTCAATCTCTTAGTATTATATAATTGCTTAGCACATGTGTGAAAACTATGTACTGTAAAGCCACCATTTACTGAGTACCTACATCTTTCATTGACGCGAATTTACCCTGGCGTTTGAGTGAATGTCATGCTCACTTAAATGTCACGCTGATGGTGGCGGGTGTGTCGGGTCATTTAGTTCCCTTCAATATGGTTGAGTTGAATGATGGCTGATACATGCGTGATGTTCGTGAACGGGCGCTGTCAGTTGTGACTGGTCATCTCTTAGCTGCCACGGTTTATTTTAATTATTTTATTTTAAAACTTTATTTTAGAACTATTGATTTGGTCTTTTACTCTGGACGCTCTTAACTTGCCCGTATTTCTACATCGTTCTCACATACTAGTAATTCTCAACACAAATGATGTAACCAAGATTTTGTAACATATTTTGATTTAAAAGAGTGTCCATGGAGTTTCTTGCCCATTCTTCTCCATAGAGATCTACGCTTTGGAATGGGCAACTACAGTACTTTCACAAGTTATTATGTCTTGTGATTGGGACTGTAGCTTCGCGTTTTTTTTTTCATTTTTGACTTTCAAAAGTGCCTGTAATGGTCTAATTGAAATAAATGCTTTGAGTTTGAGTTTGTGTGCTGCGGGTTCGATTCCCGCACAGATCAACACATTTGTATGGCCTACAGGTAGTTGTTAAATGTTTGTAAACGCAACCACGATACATGAGAAATTCTTAGTATGGGGTAAGGTTTATTCAAGAAAACAAAAAAAAAAAAATAGTTTAGCACAGATGTTTCGACAGGCGTCATTGCAACCATGTGAAGAAGGGATCGGCCACTAGTTTTCAATAAAAAACAAAGTGGTAGACTGGTCAAAGAATTAAAAACACCTTTCAAACGAAACCAATTTGATCAAAATCGGTTTATCCGTTTAGGAGCTACGATGCCACAGACAGACACACGGATACACATGTCAAACTTATAACACCCCTCTTTTTGGTTGGGGTTTAAAAACAACGGCTGTTTGAAACATCCAACAAAATATTTTTATTATGTGTCACACTCACTTTCTGTTAGTTAGGCTTAGTGCCTTATCTGTTTTAATAAAAGCACAACATGTTTGATTCTTGTAATCTAATCTTTTATTGCTGCAACACAACATCAATTAATTGTTCAGCATTATGATGTTCCCATTGTTGGGAGTGCTGGGACTCAAGACCTTCGTCCTGTAAGAGGGAGTAGGACATAAGCAGGCCCATTGTGGGATACTTGATGTCACATGTCTTTGAATTTTAAGTCTAGGACATGCAGATAATCTCTCTTGCAAATAAATATTTTTTTAGAGTCAGATCAAAGTGTTATGCCGTGCTTAAGCCTCTGACTTGGCTTTACATGACGTCGAGAAATATCTCTTGAGCTTGTTCGGTTTCCTCACAATGTTTTCCTTCACAGAAGCTAGTGATAATTGTACAATACGCACATGAATACGAAAAATCAATGGCTTGCCTTGGGTTCGAACTCGTGTCCTATGACTTAGCAGTCCAACGGTCATATTAATAGGCGAACCCCGCTTTTTTATTTAAAAAAATTAAAACCTTTTTGGTGTATTCTCGTCGTTGACTGATACCCTGGTAGTTGTTGTAGAAAGGTAGTTAGTTCACACCTGGGTTTAAGTGTGTAAGTTTGTTATAATGACCATAATACAGGAAAAAGTCCTAGCATGGGGCAAAGTTCTTTTAAACAAAAAAATTAGGTTAAAATAATAACTTTCACTTAAACGTATGTCCAGCACGTCATACGCAATTGAACAACTGAATTGTTTTTTCTTAAAGTCACAAAAAAAAATATTACCATGTCATGATATAATTTTCATAATATGTATATGTGCCAATAATAAAGAAAAATATCAGCTTATCATTAAATCTACCCACATACAAGTGATTCGTAGTGTTATATTTATTTATATTTTCTACAATTTCTTGGAACTTTTTCATGTTCACTGAAATAAAGCAATTGATAAGTAGTGTCCGACCGAAGGTGCAATTCTGGCCGAAGCCGAAGCCGATTAATCGGTATTCACCAAAACCTTCGGCCGAAGCCGAAGCCGAAGCCGAAGGTGTCATTGACCTTGAGAAATACGATAGTTACTTTGATCTCAGAATATCTAGATACATATTGTGAGAGCTTTAGAGATTTAGCCCAATAACGAGCCGAGTGACCAACATATACAAATAGGTAATAAAATATTGTCTAAAACCAGACAATACTTACGGTTTTTTGGTTCTTAGACTGCCTCACAATAATGAACGTATCACCACAGGTACTACTCACAGTAATAAATAAAATAATTTGTAATAACAAATATGGAATATTTAAAAACAAAACACTTATTAGAATTTTAAGACGCGCTCTCAAACTTGTTTTGACTCGTTTAGTTTACTAACTGCGATTCGTTTGGTCCGGTGCGGCGGCGCGGCGAAACTCTGCTGCTCTGCACACTCTCCGTCTCGCTCTAGCATCGTTCAGTAAATTTCAAATTTTGACAACTAGCAAACCTTCGGCTTCGGCCAAACCTTCGGCAATTTTTTGGCCGAAGCCGAAGATTTGGCCGAAGGTGCTTTTTTGGCCGAAGGTGGCCGAAGCCGAAGCCGAAGCTTCGGTCGGACACTACTTGTAATGTATTGCACTGGACTAGAGACGCGTAGTATAGCAGCCTGATATTTTGTATTGAGCTTGTGCAGCTCATCATGTTGGATTAAATAATAAATGGTATAATAAATATAATAATTATTGCTTGGGTGCCATAAATGTGAAAATGAAACTAAAGTTAATAATTTCAATTTACAAATTATGAAATTTAAATAATTCAGACTAAAATTGACTCAAAAAAAAAGAATACAGTAATTCAATTGTTTTGAGTTTTTACTTCTCAGTCAGTCAGTCCTTATGAGTGCCTCTGTTTTTTAACCCCCGACCAAAAAAGAGGGGTGTTATAAGTTTGACGTGTGTATCTGTGTATCTGTGTATCTGTGTGTCTGTCTGTGGCATCGTAGCTCCTAAACGGATGAACCGATTTGGATAAAAGTGGTGTCGTTTGAAAGGTATTTTAATCGAGAGTGTTCTTAGCTATGTTTCATGAAAATCTGCTCAGCCGTTTGAAGATCATCACCTCTTTTCTAGTTGATGTAGGGATTTAAAAAAAATCACATTTAGTCTATTTGAAATTTGAAATGTTGTCGCTTGTCACCATTGTCACTTGGCATTGCTGAGGGGGGGGGGGGGTGCACCCCCTCCCCCCAAAATTTATATTTTGTTTAATTTATATCTTTCCTTGGTTTCGTTAACCAGGAGTAGGACAGTCAAGGCTAGGAAAAAATAAAATAAGTTTAAAAAGCATGAAAAAAAATTAAATTAAAAATTTAAAAAACCCCCGACACAAAAAAACCTCTAAAAAGCCAAAAATAAATTAATCCAAGCGTCGTAGCGTCGGGGGACCGCTAAGAAGACCGCTTAGTACAAGCACAGAACAAAGCGGACCCCCGACGCTACGACGCTTGGATTAATTTATTTTTGGCTTTTTAGAGGTTTTTTTGTGTCGGGGGTTTTTTAAATTTTTAATTTAATTTTTTAGTTCTATGTACAGTTGTATACTTTTATATGCATTCAGTAAAAAACTGTTACTTTGACATTTCAACAGACACTTAAATTTTATTTATTTTTATAGATAATTATGTAGTGTATTCTTGCGGTTCTTAGAGCAACCAACATTTTATGACTTCTTTTTGTTTTTTTGTTGGCTACAAGGAAAAGAATGGATATTCATTTTATAATAAATTATTATTTATGTTCTCAGTAAGGAAAATGGATAAAACAGATAACATAAACATAATCAAACACGTTGATGCTAAGGATAACCGCCTTCATAAATTAATGCTATGCAGGAAATGTTCAATTACCTATATTTGCATAGCAGTGAAGTTGTGAATAAAATAAATTCTTTCAATAATATGGCAACTGATTAAACACAGGGTAGTCTTTTATTACACTTCTGGCTTCCTATTGGAATGGTGACATTGAATCAGAATGAATCAATTTAAATTGCCATCATCATGCTATGTTATGAAGAAGGTAGAAATAAGAAGTCACTTTATAGTTGAAAATATTGTTTTGCCCAAATACCTGCACAAATGTAAACACAGGATTAAATTCAAAAGCCATAACAGTTATTTAACTGACACTATCTTCCAAAACTACTTTTATTATTGATAACTAAAAAAACAACTGAGAAAACAAACAGCTATCAGAAAGTGACTAATACTAGATAATACACAGTGTTATTACACTTGGGGCATTGATTCAGTAATTAAATTACCTTTCAAGGATGTTTCAAAGAGAAATCAAGTTCTATAGAACTCTGTTTCTTGTGAAAAAATGCTATTTACGATTCTCATGCAAATTTTGGTCAAATGATGGTAATAAGCGGTAATTAACAGTACTAGAGCAGTATCAGCAACAAGAGGTCTGTGGAATGTTGTAAATTCGTTTATCTTATATCATGCACAGGGGCGTCAACGATCTGCCGGGCGCCGGGGGGCGGACGCGAACACAACAAGTTATTAAAACAGGATTCCAATAAGATACCTGGACCGCAGACGCGAAAAGATCTTCGTCATCCCTGTTATCATTGTTGATATCCACTGTGCTGAAGGGCGGCGTATCAGGCTCTTCCGACATGGCTAAATTTCACTAAAAGTAGACACGACCGCAAATAATTGAACGAACAATAGAGCGTCTAATCAAATTTTTCCCGAAAACAGCGAGATAACTTTCCGATACCAAGGTTCGCTCGCTTGACAGAAATGAACAACCCCCCGTCTGTAATTGTGACTATAAATTAAATACAATTTTAAACATGTTTAAAATGACGTTCTCAATAAATCCATATGATGTGTAAGGGACAAAATAAGGTTAATGTTTCAAATGTAGACGATTTCAGTACCATGGTTCTATCGGATGCCAATTGTCAGATTTTTAGTGACGTATTCAATTCTGTTTACGGATACAGTTTTGAATAAGTGCTGAAAAATAATAAATGTAAATTGGATTTATTTATGAATCAAAAAAACTTAATTACAGGTAATTCTTTACTTCGTTGTATCATACTAATTTTTATGTTGTAAATAATCAATAAATAAGCTGTTGGTCTTTGTAAACGACTTGTGAAATACAATACAACACTAAACACTTTGCTCATTGCTGTCAATGTCAACCTGGGCCTTTCCTTTATCAGTTGTCATATCGTAAATAAATCCACGAAATTGTTTTGTTGTGAAGGTAAAAACATGTTTTTTCACTTTGAATGTGTGCTTATTTAAATATATTGAAGAGAATTCTAGTTTTCGTTTATTTATTACTTTGTAGACAGTAAAAAGATTGTTTTGGCGTTGTTTTTTATAGACGTTTTGTGATTTTGTAGTAGTGATAGGAGATATCAGAACAAAATGAGTGGGTTGGATAAGAAGCCGAAGATCCCTCAGCCACCGGCGCCTGTAGGTGGTACCGGTAACCTGCTGTCAAGTGTAGCCCCGCCGTCGCAGCTGCCTAACTTCGTCACTGCTAGTCCTGTAATTCCAGTTGCCGAGGTATTTGACATTTGTTTACGACTTCGCTAGCATATGCTTTGAAACAAAATGAATTATTTGGCGCGAAGAAACCAATTATAAAAACAAATTAACCATGAATGCCTGCTAATTTATTTATTTTCTTAAATTTAAAACAGAGACAACATACATCTTATTATGCATGAAGTGTGTCTGCCAAACTTTTCAGGATTTTTCTGTGATTGCAGATACCCCAAGCCCAGTCTCTACCAGCCCCAGTGCCAGTCCAGCCAATCATAGTGCAGACTAGAGATGCACCACCACCGCAAGCTGAAAATGTGGAGAAATTCAGGTAATGTGGAGCTTTCTGTCTGTTGCATAATGTTTAATAATATTTCTGTTTGAAATTTGTTTATAAAGACTAGACTATATTATCTAGGAAGTAAGCGTCTAATATGAATTCTATTGTAATCAATTTTGATTATTTCCATACATCCTGTATCCGTAATAAATTAAATGTGATGTGTAAAGTTTTGTTAAATATTAGCAAATGTAAATATTATTAATCGATTATTAAAGTATTTTATGTTTCTCAAATATTAATAAAACAAAATAGGAAAATACTTTATATAAACAATATAATGCACAACAAAAAGCCATGTTGTGCCTAGGATTTGATCCATCAATCTCGGGCACGTGAAGTGGTCTTGCAACCTACAGTCTATTTATACATTGAGATTATAGTAGTAAATGTTAAGCCTATTATTTCTTGTCAATAAGCCCAATTATAAAAGTTTTAATGTTTTATAGTTGTAGACAATATTAAAAACAGACTAAAAACCTACCTTAAACTTATATATTCACTAAAACAATAAATTAATTATAATAAAATGCTTTTGCAAAATACAGATACCAACTAGGCCCAACACGGATTTGAACGCACATGTCTTTTGGAGAGGTAGGTAACTACTTAATGGAGCCGTGTGTACCAATAATAGATATGATACTTCTTCTTCTTCTTCATGGGGTTTTCGGTTTCCGCACTTAGTCCCTTAGTGGACCATTGTGCGTGAGCCATAGTGGCCGTTACTCTAACCAGCCCACCTCCCTCCAGAAGCAGATCACACTTCCCGGTCTTCTCAGGGCATCCGCAAGGGATCTTGGTGTTCCCAGGGTCGCCTCGCGAATCTTGGTGACACCGGTGCACTCAAGCAACACATGCGCCACCGTTTCCGCCTCATCCATGCATGCTCTGCACAGGGGACTGTCAGTGATTCCTAGAGTGTGGAAGTGTTTATTCAGTGAGCAGTGTCCAGTGATGGTCCCCGCCACCAGACGTAGGCCATCCCTGTCCAGACGCAGAAGGCGCCTGGTCAGCTTTGCGTCAAGGGACCGGCATAGCTTCCTTGGACTGCCTACACCCTGGTGTCGAGGTCCACCATTTTTCCGCTTGTGTTCGAGTGTGATCCTTTAACCAGTTATTTAGCTGCTTGAAAGGAATGGACACAATGGGTTCGGGTCCGTAGGGTTTTGTGCAGGATCCTCTTCTGGCAAGTTCATCCGCCGCATCGTTCCCCAGGGATCCACTGTGTCCTCTGATCCATTGTAGTGTTACCGTGTTGTGGTTTAGTACCGTGATTCGTTCTAGGGCATTATGGCATTGTAGTATTAGTCTCGACGTGATCTGATTACTGTTTAGGGATTGGAGAACTGAGGCACTGTCGGAAAGTATTCGAATATTGGTATTCGTAACCTCTCTGATAGCGTGTGCCGCTTGGATTATACCTACACACTCAGCTTGGTAAACAGAGTTGAGCATTCCAAGTGGTTTGGATATTTTTATATTTAGGTCGTCGGAGAACACCCCGAAACCCGTCCCGTCATCGGATTTTGATCCATCAGTGTAGATTCTTAGCTCTTTTGTACCTGAGTAGTCACACGACTGCGCTGTCAGTACGATGTTGTAGTGTTTTTGGAAGCAGTGGGACTTCAGGGTTCTGTCGATGGGAGATGCCATCGTAGGCTGTTCTTTGATTGCATATATTCTGATGCGTGTGTTTGATTCTGGAATCATTAATTAAGGTGCCGGATGCTTCGAGTCTGAAATTAGCTTTTGCCGCCTCCTCTCTTAAGACGAGGTGTAGAGGTGGTAGCCCCAGCATCACCTGTAAGGCGGCAGTGGGACAAGTTCTCATGCTACCGGTGATTGCTACGCAGGCAAATCTTTGTAGTTTCTCGAGATCCTTTTGTGACGTACTCAGATTGGTCCTGGGCCACCAAACTAAAGAGCTGAATGTGATGATTGGTCGGATAACTGTGGTGTATAGCCAGTAGGTGATTTTGGGGCTTATGCCCCAATTTCTCCTGAGTAGTCTTTTACATTGCTTTTACATAGGTCTATACTGGCTTTTGTGGTGATGTAATCAGTGTGTCTCGCCCAGTTCAGCTGTTTGTCCAAGAAGATACCCAGGTGTTTGGTTTCAGTCGCTAGGCTTAGTGTGGTTCCAAAGAAGCTTGGTAGCTGTAATGTTGCCAGCTTCCTTTTCTTTGTGAAGAGGACGAGTTCGGGTTTGGTAGGGTTCACTGTTAGTTTGTATTCCTTGCACCAGTCTTCTACTATCCTCAAGGCTTGGCGCATAAGGTTGCATAGTGTGTTTTCGTGTGTTCCATTTATTATTATGGTCAGGTCATCAGCATAGCCCACCGTGTAGTAGCCTCTGCTATTGAGACGTTTGATGAGGCTGTTTACTACAAGGTTCCATAGTAGCGGTGACAGGACACTGCCTTGGGGGCAGCCCTTCGCTACTACGGCTCTAGTGGTGTCGTTTACCGTAACTTGTACGGCCCTCAGTCGGAGCATGTTTGTGATCCATCCACGCAGGGTCCGCTGGTGTTCCTCGAGGGATGCGTTGATACTATGGAAGATGGTTTTGTCAAAAGCGCCTTCTATATCAATGAAGACAGCTAGTGAAGACCATTTGTGATCCACTGCACATTCGATCTTGGAGATCACACTGTGCAGTGCAGATTCTGTTGATTTTCCTGTGGGAAGAGATGTGATTATTTTTGAGTGAACTTGACATAGATTTAAGAAATGTATGCTCTAATCATGTCTGAAAACAACTTTGTACACCATGTTTTATGCAAATAAAATTGATTTGATTTGAAAATCTGTATTTAACATTATATTAGGTCTTTACCTATGAAATTGCCGTTTTGTTTGAAAAAAGTTAAAGTATTTTTTTTTCGAACTTATTTATTTCTTTTATTCAAAGTAATCACCCCTGCAATCAATGCATCTTTGCCAACGCTGTGGCAGTTTATGGATGCCCTTCTTGAAAACATCAGCTGGACGGGAGACAACAAACTCTTCAAAGGCGTTTTGTACTGCCTCACGGGAATTGATTTTTTTTCCCGCTATAAAGTTGTCCAAATTTTGGAAAAAGTAATAGTGGAAGGCGCAAGATCTGGTGAGTATGGCGGATGAGGGAGAGCTTCCAAACCCAACTCATGCAGCTTAGAGACGGTCTGTTGTGCAGTATGGGGCCGCGCGTTGTCGTGAAGTAGCAGTGGAGACGACCGATTGACCAAAGCTGGTTGCAGACGTGCGAGTTTCGCCATCATTGTGGTCAGTTCTTCAATGTACACATCTGCAGTAATGCTCTCGCCGTTTTGTAAAAAGCTATGATGAATCACACCAGCACTAGACCACCAAACTGTGACCATCACCTTTCTAGGGGTCATTTTTCGTTTTGCACATTGCTTTGGTACCGAACCAGGATCTAACCAACTTGCTGAGCGCTTTCGATTGTCAAAAAGAATCCATTTTTCGTCGCACGTAACAATTCGGTTCAAAATTCCTTCATTTCTGTGCCTGTTAAGCAGCGCAAGGCAAGTCTCGACGCGTACGTTGCGCTGGCGATCGTTAAGTTCGTGGGGCACCCATCTATCAAGCTTTTTTATCTTGCCAATCTGTCGCAAATGGACCAATATTGTTTTAATGCTAACATCAAAAGCTGCTGCCAGCTCAGCTGTAGATTGAGTTTCATCAGCTTCAACAATCACCTTTAATTCATCATTGTTGACCAAAGTTTCCGGACGACCACGAGGTTCATTTTTCAAGTCAAAATTCCCAGAACGGAACCGAGCAAACCAATAACGGGTTGTGCGTTCGTTTGTACAGTTCTCTCCGTAAACGTCGTTGATGTTACGGGTCGTTTGTGCCGCGTTGGTGCCACGACGGAACTCATATTCCATAATTACACGAAATTTCAAAGTATCCATTATGAGGAAAAATGTTGAAATGTAATGAAAATACAACGCTAATCAATAAACAAAAGACTGATTTTGTAAATAGAATGTCATATTTTTAAAACAAAATTAATTTGAATTTAGAACTCATAGCCAATCAAAACTTTTTTTTGTTTGAAAAAGTCTGTACTGCAATACGGCAATTTCATAGGTAAAGACCTATTTCTTTATATTTTAGAATTATTATATTATAGCTAGCCTGTATTGTCCCACTGCTGAGCAAAGGCCTCCCTCCATTCTTTCCAACGGTCACGATTCTGTGCTGCTTCTTTCCAATTATCAAGGAAGACATCCAGTTCGTCCCGCCATCTCCTTCGTGGTCTGCCGCGACCCCGTGTCACTTTTCAGGGCACCAATCCTGAGCTTTACGGGCCCACAGCTCGTTCGGCATGCGACAGACATGTCCTGCCCAGTCCCATTTAAGTTGGGCAGCCTTTTGAGCCACGTCAATGATTTGTGTTTTGGAGCGCAATGTAGTGTTTCGAACACGGTCTGTTAATTTAACACCTAAGATACTGCGCTCCATAGCACGTTGGCAAACCTTGAGTTTGAACTTTTGGATGTTAGTCAAAGACCAAGTTTGTGCACCGTAGGTCAAGACGGGGAGAATACACATGTCCATTAGCTTTCGCTTCAGAGACATGGGTAGAGTGCCCTTGAAATACTCCTTCATGGACCAGAAACTCTTCCAGGCATTTTCTGTGCGTCTTGCAATTTCCTTATCCTGCCTTGCCTGGAAAGAGATTACTTGGCCCAAGAATTTTAGAATAAATAATTTTTATATTTTTTTTTTTTTTAATAAAACTTTTGTTTGTGCCATTTGGTGACTAATTTTCACAGTAGTCTTGATTGATAATTGAAGTGAAGTTGAGTATTATCTTAAAAACGTAATATTTTTGTGGTGTCAATTTTTTTTAGGGGACATGCAATATATCCTTACCTTTGTATACCAATTTCATTGGTAGGACATAGAGTTCAACTAAAATGTATGAATACGACCTTTATTTCAATACCTGTGTTCACAAATAAAGCTGATTTAATTTGATATGTGCTCTTCATGCCCTGTTAAGTATTTTGAGTGTACAAAAATAAAAATAAAATAAAAATAAGATTTTTCAGAATTTCTTTTGCAAAACGACTGTAATTTAAACTACTATAAAATCTATAATCTATAAACACTTCAACAATAAGTTGAAGCTTGTACTGAATCTAATGATAGGTACTTGAACATAGAACAATACAAGTAACTCTAGATACTTTCAATATGGAGTTTCTTGCCCATTCTTCTCCATAGAGATCTACGCCTTGGAATGGGCAACTACAGTACTTTCACAGTTATTATGTCTTGTGACTGGGACTGTAGCTTCATTTTTATTGTTGTTCGACCATTCAAAAGTGCCTGTAACTAGCTTATTTGAAATAAATGATTTGATTTGATTATGCAGAATTTGTAAGGCTTTCTGTGATAAATTCTATACAAATGTTTACATAATTTGTGATTTGAGAATACATATAGAACATTAATTTCTTTAATTCTGCAGTACTGTAAAGTAGTGGAAAAAAAAATCCATGCAAACGATGTTGCAGAGAGCAGCTAGTATTATCATAAAGGGAATCAAGCTTGTGTAAGTTTATGAATGTTCTTGGTTCCAGCCCAGCAATTCCATTGAGTAAGGGAGAGCCACTGATGTCAATTAGGTCCCCTGAAGACTCGCAGTCCACACCATCTCCAGAATCGTTGCCTGACTCCACATCAGAAGTTGATAAACTTGGTGAGTTGGTTAGAGGTTTCTAGGCACATATTTTAGATAACTTTGAACCGCAGCTATTGATCCCTGACATCCTTCATCGTGAGGCTTTACAGCAGTAAGTGGGCCTTAGCCTGGTCTACACTTGATCTATCATTTCTTGAATGATGTGGTTTGGTTAACTGGAGCTGCAGATATTATGCACTAATATCGAAAATCTTACTAATTGGTTTTTATGAAACCGAATGCAAGAAGGTGTCAAAGCAATATAAACCATAACATCTGAGATTTAGGTGTTTTTTCTCAAAAGCAGAAGTCATTCTTATCCAATTAGTGTTTTTTATGGTTGGTTTTGATTTCTTTTATTAAAGCTGGTTAGTTTACTTGTTTAATGTATAAATGTGCTGAACAACAAAACTATCTACAAAAAGCAATTTACAACAAAAAGTACTACAGCGCTATCTATGACACGACGGAAGAACTAACATAAATTTCCTACAAGTCGCAAACAAAGACATCGACTTAAGAATATATAGAAAAACCCGACAACAACTGCCGAGCTGTTACCGACCTGACATAACACCTGTCTGGTCGGAGGATCATCCATTTTCTATCGGGGATGAGGAACTTTACACTCTGTTCCGCATAATCCTAAACTGGTGACCCCGTAATGGACGTCAGTGCAGCCTTCGAGCAACGTGACGTCATCATCTTCAACATCACTCTCTCAAGCTTTCAAGCAGCGAGTCTCACAGCCAGCCAGCTTCAAATGGGTATTCCTGATCACCAGCATGCAGCGGAAACGAATTCCTGGTCAGCACCCTCAGCCACTCATCAAGCGACCTTGGCACAGCACATTGCGCTTTCGGTCGGTCGAGAGCTTCATTACCTCCCGGTTCACACCTCTTGAATCAAACTTAGGAAAGAATTTACATGAAGTTTAAAAAATTATAATTAAAAAAAAACAATGTGACGGCTACTGTCCCGATTCTGGCCACTGGCCAAAAGATATTTGTACAACTTAAGGGCATGATTCAAATTAATATATTTGAACTACACCATGATGTTTTTCTTGATTTTGGGTAACCATTCAGCCTGTCGCTTCCAGTTAGATCTCGAGGGTGACAGACTGACTGTCCTAAAAAGGTGGCTGGGTCAGACTAGATGCTGTTGGCGGAAGATAGGCAAAGCGATCCTTGGGAGAGGCCAGGTCTAGCAGAAGCTTGGAATAGGCTGACTTGATTAGTTAGCCGGTCTGTCTAAATATTATCTATAGATTGTTTTTATATAAGTTTCTGGATTAATTATATTCTTTTTACAAAATCAGGTGACATAATGCCAGGAAGTGGCATCTTCACATGGATGAAGGGCGCAGTGTCCACGGGAGGTATTCTGCAGCGAGTCGCGGAGAAGGCGAAGAGTTCCGTCGACTCCATGATCACCACCCTCGATCCTCAGATGAAGGAGTACCTTAGTAAGTACACTCGTGGAATGAAAAGGTTAAGAGGGAATAGGGGCTGCGATTCTCCAAACAAATGTATCACCCATTTTAGGGTTCCGTACCCAAAGGGTCAAACGGGACCCTATTACTGAGACTTCGCTGTCCGTCTGTCCGTCCGTCCGTCCGTCCGGCTGTCACCAGGCTGTATCTCATGAACCGTGATAGTTAGCGAGTTGAAATTTCTACAGATTATGTATTTCTGTTGACGCTATAACAACAAATAATAAAAACAGAAAAAAATAAATATTTAAGGGGGACTCCCATACAAAAAAGTTTTTTCTTTTTGGTTTTTGTAAATAATGTTACGGAACCTTATGTGCGCGAGTCCGACTCGCACTTGGCCGGTTTTTTCTTACTGAATAATGCCTGTAGCTAGAGCAATCTTTTTAAAATTTAATAATTCTTTGGAGTCGGTGCCAAGCAATATACGATACCTAAATGACTATATACAGACTAAGGCCAGAAAAAACAAAACATAAATCTTACAGCTTCTAAATATTAATTCATTAATTAATTCAAATTATATTGCTCGCACCGACTCCAAAGAATGATTAAATTTTATTATAGGTTAATCGTAGGTTAGGTTAGGTTTACTAATATAGGTAGGTTATAGTATTATTTTTAACTTTTTAGTGCGTTTAGGGTTTTTTGAAGTCGGTTTTTTATTTTTTTATTTTTGTATAGTCTGTATGAGCTGCAGCTGTCCCTATCGCACTCTACGGGGGTCGGAAATAGTAGAGTAGTTTCTTACCAATTTTCAAATTCCTCACTGGCCCCGTTCCCTCTACTCTTTGGAGAAACTGTTGCTAGTTTTAGCGGGCAAAAAATGATAGCAATATCCGTAAAAGTTATAGAAATGTATTATCTCATGTAATTTAGAGCTTATTTTTCAGATATAGTAAATTAAATGTCTGAATTTGTTTCAGGAAGTGGCGGAGACTTGCTAGTGATTGTTGCATCGGACAAAGAAGTAAAGGTCTCACCTGTCAGAGAAGCATTTCAGACTGTTTTCGGTAAAGCTAATGTAGTGTAAGTATTTCTATGAACATCAGTAAATCCCAAAAGTGTTTGACCTACACACATTACATTAATCAAAGATAATCATGTATCACTAAATTACTGAAGTTTTCTCTAGTTGTCTCCCTTTATTTCAATCCATTTTCTTTGGATATTAATCCTTAATTTTTAGATGAAGCCGGAAACTTCTGGTGCTCACCATGTAGATCTTTCTGTGTCTGTTAGTTTCAAACAGTTTTCAAAATAAGATGATGATTAAAATTTCGCGAAACTTTTATGATTTGTAGTTCATGCTTTAGTTAATCATTATTGGGTAACCAGTCGGATTCCAATCATTATTGGAAAGAGAGCCTTTAGCCTACTTATCGTTTAGATCACCTCTCTCTTTCTATCCTATTTTGTCATTGTTAGTTATACTACCGACTACCGAGTTCACAGACGGTCTGTCACTTTTCACCCATATGCCCTAAGTAATAAGGTTAAAAAGTCAGCGATCTCGGTAGTACTAATCAATAACCCTCCTTATACCGAACTAAATAAGGATCAATTTCCAGTGGCTACGCCGCTCAGAGTGACGTCACGGCAGATCAGCCGGTCGGCTATGCGGCCGCATACGCAGCGGCCAAACAACGCATTGCTCACATACGATCAGTGCACAGCGAACTTAATAACAATGTGCCTGTGCTCGCCGTAGAGGGATATCTACACGAGTCTGTTACTGACAGGTTAGTAGCAAGCAAGTAGATCATCAAGCAAGTAGATTCTGTATGGTGTCGGACGTAAAGAATAGCACCATCCCATATCTTCCCGTGGGTATCGTAAGAGCCGACTAAGGGACTTACCAGAGAATGGGCAGCAGCGTTCTCTGCGCTTTTGTAACAACCGTACTGCGATCGCTTTCCCGCCTGCCAAGCGTGGCGATTATGGCAAAACCCCCCCTTTCTTGGGGGAGGCCTATGTGCAGCTGAGGACGTCTTGCGGCTGAAATGATGAATGAAATAGATTATCAGAGGCTCTACCATGACGTCCTAAAGCAGTAATTTATATACTTTAAATGTCATTCCAGTATGGGAAAGAGACGGAGCTATAGTTGACGTCTAGCGCCATCTCATTCCCACTCTGGAATAAGATTAAAACAATACTGCATTAAGACGTCATGGTAGGCCACCAGGACATTAAAAGCTTGCGACTTGAGTGACTTGTAGATCTAGCGGTCGCAAGCGGGACTGCTGAGCATAAGGACCTGGGTTCGAGTCCCGGGTCGGGCAAAGTGTTATTGTTTTTTTCCATCAGGAATTTCTCAGTAGCAGCTACGGAGTCTAGATTTATTTAGTCGATGGCAATAGGCTCGCCCCTATTACATGGGGCTCTAATATAACTGGCGATTTGTGTGTCCTATTAGGTATATCTCTGCCTTACTTTTTGGGATTACAGGGTTGATGATATGTTATGTAAAAGCTAGCGAATAGGCTTTATTTCGTTAATAAAACTTCGGCGAATAGGCTAAATTTAGTTTAAACACTTTGTACTGATAAACTTTTCTTTTAAAGAAAGTCTGATCAAGTGCTATTTCTTTGGATTTTTTGAGCTTAAGTACATTAGAGGGTTTTAAAGGTACAGATAATATCAGGTTTCTGATTCATATCAACCAGAAATAAACCTTGACTCGGTAGCCAAAGCACCAGGCTTTCACCTCATAATTTTTTTGTATTTTTATAACATGTAACTGTGTTATTTAAAAACAATCTATGGATTGAAAATCGTTCATCATTCGTCTTCTTGAATCGAGAATAGACTACACGCAAATTTTCATATCGTCGTTGCAAAAACATACAGGAGTCTTAATTAAAACATGCTTTTAATAATGATAGTAAACTTAAGAAGACAAGTAAGAAGTGGTAGTTGGTACCTTTTTAATACAAACAGAGAAAAAAAAAAGATTTGGTAAGTCACAATATTTTCCTGCAATTAGATCGCACGCAGTTTCATATCGGCCGCGGCATCGCAAACACAAACACTGATACTTTACGTGTGAACTAAATTATCTCTTCTGCCGCCCAGATGGTACGATATGTCCCTGCTCATCCTCTCCCAACCGTCCCTCGGGATCGAGCTGCAGCTGCAGTCCCAAGGCACGCCCGTGCCGGCCGCGGCCGTCGCCGCTGCGAGTGCAGCCACGCCGCACGACTATGCGCACGCGCAGACCGGGTACAGCGTCACCATTGGATCTATTATGGGAGCTAGCTTGCAGGTAAAGCCACTAGAAACATGAATAGTCTCAAGAGAACGGTGAATGACACAAGATTATGTCACAGTTTAGTGAATTATACTTTACGTCATACAAAAAGTTAGTCCCGAGACGGGGTTTGGCGTCCGAATGAATTGAGGGCGCCAATAGTTCGAGGGACTGAATAAGTCTTTAACCCGAGGTAAACACTGTGCTTTTCATTACGAATACAAGGAAAGTAAAAATAAAAACATGAATTAGCTAAAGAGTGGCTGCATAGAAAGTTGGAACATGGTTCAATAAAAATGTCAAAATAGAACTAGTTTTGTTTTATAATTTGACATCTGTCAGTTGAAAGCGATTCTCCCTAGGGATGAAAAGTATTACTTTCACCCGCTCCTCAGGCAACTTCAGACCTACTATGAGTAATGAAAAAGATTTTGTTTTTTTTTTATTTTTTTTTATTAACTCTTCTTAGATAAAATACAAGTTATTTTTTTTACAGTTTTTACTCGCCAAACTTTACAGTTTGATGGCGAGAAGCGGTCGTTTATCATACATAACTTAAAATTTAATACACAGTATCAGACAATAACGCGTTTGTTCGCTGATAAAATAACGTTTGCGGACGGACAACAAGAACCAATAGAATTAATTATAATCTATTTTAAAAGGTGTCTAATGGTCTAATTGAAATAAATGCAAGTGCAAAGGTTGTTCTACATCATAATTAGCTATAATGTTCCCACTGCTGGGACACAGGCCTCCTCACTATGAGGGGGAGGGTTGTTCTACGCCACGTTTAATAGAATCATATCCATAGTTAATATATAATACATAACGTGCATATTTTCGGGGCCGCCCGTCTTTAATTTTTATTTGGCCCGCATTTCGCAGCACCAAATCATAAAGTTTTTTTTGTCTTGAGTAGCTTGGTTCGATGACCAACTGTATGTTTGGTTCTAGTCTCTAACTGAAGTTATTTTTCATCTGGTTTTGCGTCAATATCGTTGCGATCTTTATTCTAGAACTAGCTGTCCAGCGCAACTTCGTTTGCGTCACATTTTCCCCGTTTTTGCAACATTTTTCATTGCTGCTCCATTCCTATTGGTCGTAGCGTGGTGATATATAGCCTATAGCCTTTCTCGATAAATGGGGTATCTAACACTGAAAATTTTTTTTAAATCGGTTCAGTAGTTTCGGAGCCTATTCAATGCAAACAAACAAACAATCAAATCTTTCCTCTTTATAATATTAGTTTAGATTCTAGATACTGCTGTTGGGTTACTGACAAGTCAAAATGATCTTTATTTTAACCAAGATAAGATTGTTGTTAGGTTGTTGCTTCCAGAGAAAAAAACTGGCCAAGTGCGAGGCTTACTCGCACACAGGGTTCCATAGCTTCAAACAATATAATAACAATATTTTGAACTGTCATTCATTAGTTAGTAGTATTAGTTAGTAAACTTCCACACAACCGCAAAACTAAATTTGTTTTTCATAGTATGTTTATGAAAAACAAAGTTACTGCTGCAGTTTGATGAAAAAGTCCCATATCTCAAAAACTAAACATCATATCTTATTGAAACCAATTTTCGTTGATAGTTTTTTTTACGTTCTACAATCCTAAATATTATCAGAATTTTCCTCCTCTTACTTTAGAAATTAGAGGGGGGGGACACACATTTTACCACTTTGGAAGTGGCTCTAGCGCAAACTATTCAGTTTAGAAAAAAATTATATTAGAAACATCAATATCATTTTTGAAGACCTATCCATAGATACCCCACACGTATGGATTTGATGGAAAATTTTTTTTTGGTTATCAGTTCTAAGTATGGGGACCCCCTTAATTTATTGTTTTTTTTCTATTTTTGTGTGAAAATCCTAATGCGGTTTACAGAATACATCTACTTACCAAGTTTCAACAGTATAGTTCTTATAGTTTCGGAAATAAGTGGCTGTGACATACAGACGGACAGACAGACAGACAGACAGACAGACAGACAGACAGACAGACATGACGAATCTATAAGGGTTCCGTTTTTTGCCATTCGGCTACGGAACCCTAAAAACTGTAGGAGTACTGTATTCTATCCCTTCGTCCAACAGGTACCCCACAACCAATGGCAGGAGGCTTCGACCGGCGTGTCAAGGCGGGAACTACTGCAGTTAGCGGCGCGGTCGCTTGCGGGCTCCTATAAGAAACTGCTGGCAGTGTCGGCGGCAGAGGCGTAGAGTAAAGACTGGATCATTATCGACGGATTTGAGGATATGTACAGTTAGTATTTACTTGCCCATGGGCGGCATAAAACTCTAAAGCACTAACCACACGAAAAGGAGAAGAAGAATTTACTTGTTACATAAACATATACAGGTTGTAACGGAAAGGGTATATGCATACTTAAGTATGTGCTACAGACCATCAAACTGAACATGTTTCTCCATCAGCCAAACATCGTAATCGTTACGATGTTTGGCTGATAGAGAAACATGTTCAGTTTGATGGTCTGTAGCACACCCTAAAGTATGTATATACCATTTCCGTTACACCCTGTATATGTACGTTTGAGTATGAATGTGAATCGCTAAGGAAGACAAGAAATAATGGATGGTATATGTAAAGGGCCACCGCTGCTCTCGGGAGAGCAGAGAGCAGCGGTGGCCCAGTGGTGGCAGCCCCGACTTACGAGCAGTAAGACGTGGGTTCGAACCCAGGCAGGCGCATTACTTTGTTTAATTTATTTCATCACCGCTGCTCTCAAAAACGGTGAAGGAAAACATCGTGAGGAAACCGGCATGTTCTAGAACTAAAAATTCGAAAACATGTGACATCTACCAATCCGCACTGGGCCTGCGTGGTGGATTACAGCCCACTCCCTCTCATAGAGAGGAGGCCTGTGTCCCAGCAGTGGGAACATTATAGGCTGATGATGATACGTAAAGGACAGTTTGGCTTGAAAGTAGGTGACTGGTGAGATGACGAGAAAAAGAGAAGTATGGAAGAAGACATGTTGCGCCGACCCCAAGTGGGTTGGAAAAGGGCGGGAGAATGAATGATCCAGAATTGAGCAAAGATCAAAATGGATAAGTAAGAAAAAAAATATAATAATTATTATTAATAATTAAATAAGGAAGAGTAAGATAAGTCATCAAAGAAAAAAAATTGCGACATTGACCTTCCAAAAAATCCGTCTCATTATCCTTTACAGCCCAGTTGACCGTTTATGCTGACTAAAAATGATCACAAAAACTCGTCCCCATAACATTAAATTGTAATGGTGGTTCTCTTATCTGTACCTGCATAAAGCAAATATCTTGCAAACAAAACTTATCAAAGTTATTTTGTGGTGTAATCAAAATGCATATTTTGTTTAAAATTATGTTTTCTTTTTGTTTCAAGGACACGAGAAGAATGTGAAGAATCTATAGAAGAATATATCGTAAATTATAACTAATTACTTATAATATATGAAGTTAAGAGTTACTATAATAAAATTTATTTGGGGCCAAATGTGTTTTCATTCTTTTTTCGGCGTTCCAGTTTTAGATGTTACCTTAAAAAAAAAGGACCACAGAGCACAGAAACAATAAGTAGGAGCGAGTGGCTAAATAATATCAGCCGCACGGGTCGATCTTTAAGGTTAAGCCGTACTTGCCGAGGTTGGTACGTGGATGGGTGACCATAATTACATACCGAGTTTCCTCCGTGCCTCGGAAAGCACGTTAAGCCGTTGGTCCCGGCTGTCATTTGTAGATCATTGACAGTCGTTAAGAGTAGTCAGAAGCCAAAAGTCTGACATCCAGTCTTACCAAGGGGTATCGTATTACCCAGTTACTGGGTTGTGGACGTCAGATAGGCAGTCGCTGCATGTAAAATACTGGTACTCAGCTACAACTGTTAGACTGGAAGCCGACCCCAAGATAGTTTGGGAAAAGGCTAGCCAGATGATGAGAGCACAGAAACAACTTGGTGTCCACTTTATCATGCTAATGTATAGTGTCAACAATTATAAATCATAGCTTGATACAGTGTCTGTATTATATGTGTCCTGCTAATATGGAAGGTAGTGGAAATTAATGTTTTTCCTACTCCGCTATTATTTTCTGATTAATTTCGTTGCGGGGTCCAAAACAGTTAAATTGTTTGTCTGGGACATCGTCGAGCTACATTTCTCTCGGCGCTTTTCTGGTGGTTGCCACCGCTGATACTGGCTGCCAGGAGTTGCAGTGGTTTGGGATAAGAGTAGGCCTTGACTTGACGCAAAAAAAAACATGTCTCTACAGTCAATGGTCCACCTTCCATCTTGCGCTGCATGCCCTGTCACCTGCGCACTTGAAGATCTTATGACTGCATCAGCGAGCGGAGTTCGCTTGGCTGAGTTTTGGGCTAAATATATTTGAAAGAAAGAAAACATATTTATTTGACACATGCCACAAGTGCACACAATAAAAAAATAAAATAGAAAACTTAAATCAAACAGAAAATAAAAAGATAATACTGTGTGTCTCACGGCTGCGCCAAATAGGCGCAGTTCAGCAAACTGCCGAGCAGCTAGTGCCCATTTAACGATTTGCCGTCGACACGTTAGGAAGAAGGCCAAACGTTAGATGCTGATGGCCTGTGAACATTTCTGACAATCCTTCTGACAGCTGGACTTGTGCTCAGCGCTTATAAAAATTGTGCAGGCACGCATATTATTATTAGTACCGGGTAAAACGGTGTGAATAGAAACGCAGAGGTGAACTGAAACAAATTTTTTAGAAAAATAAATTATTTGTTGGAATACAAATATTATTATATATTAATTCAACGTTAACATACCTTTCAAAGGTTTGTCTCGATCTACCCCTGCGTCTGTATCCACAGCGTTTCCCGTTTTATGCTACTTTCGTCTCCATTCGCTGCTCTCTCGGCGATTACTTGCTCTGTGGCGCTTACTTATCAAAAGATAAACAAAATTAGACCCTTCGTAAACCCGCTGTGGGGGTTGATTCTAAAAAGCCGTTTAAAAGCCATCAATAAAATAAATTTTATTGTTGACTTGGTCGTCCATTGAACTGTGTGCATCATGGAACGCGGTGTCATTGACCATGCAAGCTTTTTACTAATAACTTATTTCTACAGGGGCCAACGACCGAGTCATATGTTCAATGTAATTATAAATGTGGATGGCCTTAACGGCTCAATTCAAATAAAAACTTCTTTAGAACATAACTGTACATAAACGCTTCTTAAGACAGATGTAAACAGCAAAATACTTGATCGGGCACTCAACTTCAGTCAATAAGATTAATTTATTAGCGGATTTTAAAGATCTAATTTTAAATTAGGTGTATATTTATGGTACAGTCACGTGCGAAAATTTTTGGTAATAACCTCTGATTTTTCGGATTCATGTGCGTATTGCAACAGATTAATAGTATTGTATAATTATCACTAGCTTCGGTGAAGGAAAACATCGTGGGAAACCAAACCAGCATGCTTGAGTGAAATTTCTCGACGATGCGGCGGCGGCGTGTAAAGCCAAGGCAGGGGCCCATGAAGGTTTGTTCCCACTAGTTCTACTGAACAGTTCTACGGTAGAACTAATGGGATTTTTTTTTCTCACTAGTTCTACGATATTAGGTGTAACAAAATAGTAGAACTATTGGGATTCTCTCTTCCCACTTGTTCTATGAACAGTTCCACGATAGAACTAATGGGAGTTTTTGTTCTCACTAGTACTACGATATACTATGTTACAAAATAGTACAACTAGTGGGAGTCTCTATTTCCCACTTGTTCTACCTGTTCCATCGGTAGGACCCAATATTAGGTTTATAAGACACTTAGATATTACTGGAAACATTACAACACCATTAATTAAAAGACACATTGTTTATATAATGGTAAATATTGTAATAATATTTATTTAAGACACATTAGTTAAGTAAAATATAAATTGTAATATAAAAATGACAAATGTTCTACATCTACTCGTATATCCATAACTATATTAACACATGAAGCAAAAACTTTGAAGTATGTAATTTGGCACAGTTTAAGTTTACATGGAGAAAAACAGCAGAAAGCTAATATTTTTTTTCAATATGCATTATTATTGCAGGACCTCTAGTATATCTAACTAGAGACGGTTTTTGATTGCTGTATTTCTAAATTCTTACTTAATTACCGAATCATTTCTAAAAAGTGCCCCACGCTAATTTCGCTAGTTATTTATTTTAATTGTGCATTTCTTATAAAATCATCATTTTCGATATCAAGTCTTCGACTGATTAAGTTGCGATTACTGCCAATATCGCCATGAATACTGAAAATCTGCTTAAATGGTGAAGGACAGGACTTAAACGTCCCATTCATGAAAAAATGTTTTACTTTTTTCATATTTTCTCTGGCATCCTCTGAGTACTATTAACGTAAGTTAATTAGTTTGATTACAGTATATTATTGAATAATTGAGTGTATGATACCTCAAAAGGAAAATAACTATAAAAAATAAATATTATTACAAAATTTACCATTATATAAACAACTAGCTGTCCGGTGCAACTTCGTTTGCGTCACATTTTCCCCGTTTTCGCAACATTTTTCATTGCTGCTCCACTCCTATTGGTCGTAACGTAATGATATGGCTATAGCCTTCCTCGATAAATGAGCTATATACCACTGAAAGAATTTTTCAAATCAGACCAGTAGTTTCGGAGCCTATTCAATGCAAACAAACAATCAATCTTTCCTCTTTATAATACATAATATTTGTTTAGATGTGGCTTTTAATTAATGGTGTTGTAATGTTTCCAGTAATATCTAAGTGTCTTTTAAACCTAATTTTGGGTTCTACCGATGGAACAGGTAGAACAAGTGAGAAATAGAGACTCCCACTAGTTGTACTATTTTGTAATATAGTATATCGTAGTACTAGTGAGAACAAAAACTCCCATTAGTTCTACCGTGGAACTGTTCATAGAACAAGTGGGAAGAGAGAATCCCAATAGTTCTACTATTTTGTTACACCTAATATCGTAGAACTAGTGAGAAAAAAAAATCCCATTAGTTCTACCGTAGAACTGTTCAGTAGAACTAGTGGGAACAAACGCCCATGAACACCAGGTTAGGCCCTAACTACGTAAAGAAAGCCTAAAATTTTCTGACTGTTGAGATACAGGCCTCCTTTGAGTGGGGGGCTAGTAACTCGTATTTTATATGCCAATCTTCCCACACACGGGTGCCCCCGTGTACGGGTTGGTACTGTCAAATTGAATGTCTTCGAATTTTGACTTCTACAACATGCAGATTTCCTTCACTGTTTTTGAGAGCAATGCTGATGAAATAAATTAGGTACACAAAGTAAAACGCCTGCTTGTGCTCGAAACCGCGGCTTTAAACTCCACGGTCAGTTGCCACCAGCTATTTTGCCTTTAAATATAAAATTGGGCACTCGAGCATTTTCGAAAACGCGATAGGGTCGGATTTTATACTCATTTTCAAGTATCTTTATTTACCATAAAAATAATAACAAAATGCACTTATCCTAAGTTACATTAACCCTTTTAAATTTAAACACTTTATTAGGCTAGCAACACGCCTTTCAAAGCTTATAAGAGATAGTAATTATATTATACTGATACAGTCCTTAAACAGTGACATCAAAAAAGTTCGCGAGGATTTTTAGCTTGGCGGAAACTGGTATGTCGGGGTCGTTACCACTGGGTCGAAACTGGCTCATCTCTGCAAAATAAGTCTACTCAGGATATACATGATGTTAATGATGAAACATGTAACATATATCATTGCAATGTAATCAGATCAAAAGAATCCTTATTCAGAATTCCTGACTATATAATTCCATATGAACACATAACATGATTCGAGTATAAAATGCCAGTTTTATTCAGAAATTCCAGTGTACTAGATCCGAGCTCGTAGTAAAGGATTATCCCGAACAGCGGCTTGCAATTAATTACTTATTACGCACTAGTGGCTCGGGGAGTTTAGTCTCGCTTTTACTGACTTTTCACTACGGTTTTTAAAATTCAATAGCACTTGCTGTGCTTGATTGTACCCATTGAATGTTTTTGTTATTTGACTTGGGTAAGGGACGAAAAAATAAAAGAAGTATCAAGGGACGAAATAAATGGCTAACTTTTAGGTAGAAAATTTTGTGTTGCTTTGTTAGCAATAGGTACAATGCTTGGATTCCTGTTTGCTGAGTTCCTGCTTTTGATGATGACCATGGTTAACAAAATTTTGCGTGACTTCATGAGATTCAAATTTCGAACCTGTATTGCGATCTGCGTTATATTCCGGGGCTAAAGGCCTTCGGTGTCCAAATGCCCTTTGCGTATTATTCTGAAATATTGAGAGTAGCACATCTTTTGTCTCTCTCGAATACTGTGTTAAAGAAAAGATAGGATAAGCTGGTTTATGAGCCGCAGATTTTATGCTAACCCAACGTAAGTGCCTTATTACACGGGTAGGTTAGGTTATTGGGCTATCAAGGTTTAAGTAGCGACTTATAGCTCAATGTTTATTATGATCCGGGATGAGTTGAATAAAGCTGACGGTATGAGACTGATTAAAAGGGATATCTACCTACTCATCAGGATAATTGGTTAGAACAGTAATATGGATAACCTATTTTGTGTTTGGTTTAACAGAAACTTAACCTTTTTTTCCAATCCCAAATACACACATCAACACGGTCTAGGGATATTTTTAAAAAAGCGAATTACTATCTGTTGTTTAACTGTTAATTATTTATATGACATGTATATATTTAAAAGATACGTTATTTAATATTCTACCATTTTTTAATAATGGTTAAGGTACTTCGATTAAAATTTCAGGATTTTATGGAAAAAATGAAGCATAGACGGAAACCGTATATGAATTTACTTTTAATTTATGAGTAAAAACTGAAAAAAATAGAAAAATCATTTAATTTGTGTTTATAAACTTGAAGTTAGTAGTCTGAGAAAACGCCCATGATGTTCATAACACATCGGCAACGATTCGGCATGCTCAGAACAAGGTTGTCAATGTCTTGCTGCGGAATATTGTCCCATGTCCTTCTGAGGTGCGCAAAAAGTTGATCTTCTGTAGCCAGATTTTCAGGAACTTCCTTCAGAGCTCTTCTTTGCAGCATATCCCACGCATGCTCAATGGGATTTAGATCTGGCGATTGAGCAGGCCAGTCTATGGCCCTAACATTGTGTGTATGTAACCAAGCTGCTACCGTTCTCGCCGTGTGTGCCCGGGCATTGTCGTGCATGAGCAGGAAATCTTGCCCCATTTGTGTTCTGTGGGGCAAGATTACGGGCCCCAGCACCTGTTGGACGTATCGTTCTGCCGTCATATTGCCCCGTACCCAAACGAGATCCGTCCGTCCTCCAAGACGAATTCCTGCCCAAACCATAATTGTTCCTCCTTGGTATGGGTGAACTTCCTGAGGGTTCTGAAGACGGCTCCATCGTCCAGGAATTCGCCAAAAACGCGTCCTTCGTGAATCTGGATGGAAGCCGAACCTGGATTCATCCGTGAACAGCGCATTGGACCATTGCTCACGGCCCCAGTCCACGTGGTTCCGAACCCATTCTAATCGTCGTCCACGATTGCCTCTCCGTAAAGGTGGGACCCGGAGTGGTCTACGAGAGCGTAGATTGCTTTCATGCAGTCGCCTTCTTACAGTTTGGTCACTCACAAGCACTTGGTGTTCCACTCGCAGCCTTTGGACCAATTGAGTCGCCGTTGCATTTGGTTGAGCTCGCGCAGTAATTTGCAATAATCGGTCTTGTCTGGGGGTAGTGATGCGACTTGGCCCCCGGTGCCTCTCCGCTACTTCACCTATGGCACGATAGCGTGTCCACAATCTTGAAATTACATTTTGGTGGGTCCCTATGGCCTCAGCAACATTACGCTGAACAGACCCAGCTTCCAGCATTCCCACAGCTCGTAACATCTCCGCCCTCGTCAAATGTTGGCGTTGCATGGCTACAATACCTCAATATTAACTTTATCTTTCGTTTAAAAATGAAAAAAAAACTGTAACTAAACGTAATTCGTTTGTTTTCTAAATTTCGCACAAATGAAAATTCCCTCTCCTACACATAAAGACATTTTTATGCCACCGAAACAAAAGAATTTTCAAAAATTTGAATTTGGAATTAGTCTGAGATAAATTACAAACAAATCGGTGTAATAAAGATTCCAATGCGGCCAGTACTTTTCGAGTTATTTAATTGAGTATGAAATATCCCTAGACCGTGTTAATGTGTGTACTTATATACTATCTACTCAGTGGTTTTAGTATTTGGGATAGCAAAATAAGCAGGTTTCAATTTGATCTTCGAAATATGCTGTCGTCATGTCGTGCATCAACATTTAACCGCGGGGGTGCACCACTGTAGGTAGATTGGGTACTTTTCCCCTTTCACGTTTATGCTACAGCCTACAGATTGTCGAAATTGCAGCCTACCCGTAAAAAAACATTCACCAAAACCAACACCTGTCTCACCGCTGACGAGAAAGTGATAAAAATCGTAGAAAAGCTGGCAAGTCCATACCAGTAAATAGATCCATTTTCTATATCCCTGTGTGTTCACAAAGCCGCGCGCGAACGAAAGCTCAAAAAAAGAACTCGTTTTACAAGATTTATTTAGTTAATTGCTAACTCGAGGTACTAACTTCTCGCTCATTATCGGCTATGTACTTATTCGTATTCGAGTATAAAATACTAGTCATCGTAAACGCAATGGAATACAAGCTAACAATTGCGAAAAAAACGAACGGTGAAGCCGGACAAGTTAGTTCGAAGACATTAGATTACAGTACATTTTGTCGTGTGTCTAAACAATCACAGCGGCACGGATCGCTTCTGGTTAAGCCGCCATTACCTAGGTTGGTCTGTGGATGGGTGACCATTGACCACCCATTACATACCGAGTTATCTCCTTGCTTCAAAAATCACGTTAAGCCCTTGGTTCCGGCTGTCAGTTCTCTACACTACTACGCTGTTGTTAGTTCACACGAAAAAGAAATAAAGACCCAGTCTAAGTGGGTTTTGGAGGTCATATAAGCACTCGCTCCCTATGTAACAAAATACTGGTATTCAGCTGCATCCGATTAGACTGGAAGACGACCCCAACATAGCTGGGAAAAGGCCAGGTAGATGAGGGTTGCCAGAATTCCATAGGTTAATCAAATTTGGACGAACGACCATGTGTATTTGCACCATAAACAAAGGTCAGTAATTTTTGATACCCCTGGGTGCATATATGTTTGTTTAGCTGGATGATATTCTAAATGTGATGGTGTTTCTAAAGACAACAATATTATGGCAGTGGGTCGCGACACTAATGATCAAGACGATTTTCCTCAATCGGTCATATACCTTAAAGCAGCGTTTCCAAACCTTTTTCAGCCATGGAACGAGTCAAAGACTTTTTTTTTATAAAAAAGATCAGCTATATATTTCGGACCCTTTATACAAAAAAAGGATTTTGCACTACAAGTACAAATAAACTTTTTTTAAATACTTATTTTGTTTTCGTTTTTATAAATGCGCTAGCATACGATTGTTGATATGAAGGTTGGTGTGGCATAAGTTATATTCTGTAGTAGTGTGTTAGTATTCTGAAATCGAATACCTTTACACAGAGGTATGTCGTTGAGAAAAGCAGTAAATTGTTTCAGTGTTTTCGGACCCCATACATAATATATACTCGCGAACTCCCAGGGGTTCGCGAACTACAAGTTAAGAAACACTGACTTAAGGCAAACACAGTTCGAAAAGTGTTACCTAATTTAGTACTCTATTGCTTAGACAATTAGATTGATGCTTGTATAACACAAGTAAGATATGTGAAGCTTATGGGGAGACTTAAAATTCTTATTGGATGTTGTTCTTCGAACGTGTTTAGTATTGTGCGGGTTGTGTTCGTTGCTGCAAGTCAAGTATATTTGCGTTAGAAATTATTGATTTACTTATTTTTTTATTTGCAAATTTTCGAGTTTTTTAAGGTGAGTCTGAACTTAACACGACGTGAAGTGTTAATTATACTTATTTAAAGGGGTTTGGGTAAAAGTGGCATTTTTTTTTAAGTCTGACGCCTCTAATGTAAAATATTTCATTAGTAAAAACACAATAAGACATTAATTTTCTTCTATGAACAATTATTCCCAAAATGCTTCGGAACCGAGATATACAGAATGAATTTTTCAATTGGGTGGAACGCCAAATCCGAATCTATGAGGAATAGCGAAAACACTCAAAGCAGTCTCGAGCTAGATTTTGATAAAAACTAAAACAGTATCATTGATTTTTTAAATAATCCATTTTCCTAGCCAGGTAGCGAACCCGTTGATTTTGAAAAAAATACATCCTGTATTAACACCATTCGATAGTGTCTCTACTAAGGATCAAATTCTGAGAAGTAATGACATACGGCAATGGACAAGAAAGAGAGATTTTTTAAAATATGCACGTAACAGTAGCAAATAGTAAGCAATAATCAACGCACAACACATCTTTGACATCAACATTTTCGGCAAAATTAATTTAGGAGTCATTGTTACTATATATTCCACTATACGTTAGCAACCATACATCAGTGGCCGCTGAAAAATAATATCATGCCACTGGTCCATACAACCTTACCCAAACCGCTTTCTAGATAAAATCTGTCAAAGGTCAAAAGTCTGACAGAGTCAAAATATGAACATATCATATCTGTCTATGTATCTGTTCATATCATATCTATATTCATATCATACCTAATGGTTGTAAAAAAGACCCTTTACGAAGCCCTTTTGTCCCCGTCATAGCGATATTTTTTTTCGTTTTGGACCATACCTGGGAACTTTATACTTGTTTTGTCTTGAATTTCTTGTATGTAAGTAAGTAAGTATGGAGGAGAATGGACAGAACTCCATCGTTTAACAATATTTATTTGTATACTTACATGAAATTATAAAATTATGTTTGAAAAATCTAAACTAATTCTAAGTATTTAACCCAGTTTTCTTTGTTGATTATGCATTTTTCTCCTCAGCAATAATGAAGGTGCTAGCAGTATTCTCCTTGGTCCTGGCAGTAGCCACCAGCTACCCAGTTGTGAAAACCTGGACCCTCTACAAGCTGTCTGATGCCATCGTAACCAAAGCAGACCCTGCCATGATGCCGTATCTTGAAGATGCCCTGAACCAAATCATGTACGCGCTATTTACTGGCAAAAATGAGGTTTGTAGCATTTTGAAGTACATTTATGAGTTTTTATAGCATCAGTTAGTTTCATTATTATAGGCTTGAAACAAAACTTTCCTGCAACAAGATTGTTTTATTAAACGTCATGGTAAGGATCAGAGATCCTGGGGGGATCCGTGATCCTTACAAACTTTGTAAACTTTTAAATATTGTGTGTTTATGTTTTCGAGCGTATGGCGCTGCAGTTGAGAGTTGAGAATCAGTATCCGATGGTATACGGTATCCCCTTTGTTGCCATCTGGCATTGTACGGAGCCGAGGCCCTTTTGGCATTAATAGTTTTGATTTTATGTTGTTTCTGTTTTCTATAATGCCAATAAGCACAATCTTTCGTATATAGGTACTTTCATTTCTGCTAGATTCTCGGTGCTCATACAGATTTCCCACATGCACAAATCACCGATCCGACCACCTGTACAAAATTTGTTCAGAGCGAAAAACGAATTTCTAGCGTTATTGGCTCAGTTATTTCATCATCATGATAAGTCTAAAGACGTCGAACATCATCACCTTCATGCCCTGTTCCCATATTGCTAGGAAACAGTAAAACGTTTTCGTCTTCCATTCTCATGTCAACCGCATCGATAACATCGGCTTTCATATAACTCCTCACACCATCTATCCATCTTAATCTTCCTTTTCTTTTTCTTAAGGAGTCAAAGGCAATAAAAGTTTAGGCACCCCAGAACTTAACTGGATGGCCTATTGTTCAGCTATTGTACCAATCGAAACCGCTTTTTTTTTTCATAACGGAGTGGCTGGTTGTAATTTAATAAGAACTTGTTGCAATACCTCATCATCATCGGCCTTTAATGTTCCCACTGCTGGGACTCAGGCCTCCTCTCTATGAGAGGGAGTGGGCTGTAATCCACCACGCGGGCCCAGTACGGGTTGGTAGATGTCACATGTCTTCGAATTTTTAGTTCTAGGACATGCCGGTTTCCTCAAGATGTTTTCCTTTACCGTTTTTGAGGGCAGCGGTGATGAAATAAATTACACAAAGTTATGCCCCTACCTGGGTTCGAACCCACGGCTTACTGCTCGTAAGTCGGGGCTGCCACCACTGGGCCACCGCTGCTATACCTACTCGTAACTAATATAATAATTTGAATGTATGATGCAGCTTGTGATCATGCTTATTTGAACAAAAAATAATAATTTTAAAACGTGGTTATACGATATCTTTTCTGTTCATGATACTTGTTATCAAATACGAAGAAAATACCTCGTTACTCAAAATATGAACTGGAGCTTGAGTTATAAACATACATACATATATAACCTGTTGAAATCTTTGCCAGTAGGTAACTGAACTAAGCAGTAAGCACTAAACCCGACTGGATAACCGACTCAAAAATCGAGTTATTTTTGTAGAATTTCTGCAGAGTTATGTATAGTAGTTATCTGTTTAACGATATGTAAATTATTGTAGTTATATATTATTTCTGCTAAGCCCATTTGTCAATATTATTTTAGAAATAAAACTCGATTTCGTAAACTTTGAACCTCTAACAATAAACTAATTTCGGTCAAGTGTGAGTCATAGTTTCGCATTGAGAGTTCCGTACCACGTTCCTGCCTCGCGTAGGTATTTATTTTTACAAGCTTTTATTTAGTTTCACTTGTGCCGTTGTCTGTCTGTAATCAAATCTTGCAAGTTAAAGAAGATGTTTGATTTTGGGCTACCACTATGTACACTACATAGATAAATAAGAAAAAATAGAGGAATATCATAAAAATACTAAAAAAATAATTTGAAGAAGGGTATAGTCGTACAATAATTTTCATTTGAAAAGTAGTTTTTTACTACGATAACCCTATTTTTAGGGCAGCCATGACAGTTGTTTGACGTTTGACGACTTTGACAGTTTTAAGAAGTGCCGTCTTTGAGTCTTTCTTTGCATTGAGTTTGGATTGAACTTGTTGTTTTGTTCAACCAAACCAAACAAAACAAACCAAAACCCGAGATTTTCGAAATTCCAGTTGTTTTGTTTACTAAAGCAGTTATGACAATTACATTTGATTGACGTGTATTGTAATACACTTCAATCAAATGTCATTGTCAAAATGACATTTTTCGCCTGCTGATCACGTGCTGATCTGATCCACGACCACCATGGTTAATTTTTATGTTGTGTTGCTCTCTTAGAATATATGTACATTAAAACGAAGTGAAATTAAAGAAAATTGATAATAAAAAACGGTTACTGTATTATTTAGAAATATTTACATATAGTGTACATATTGCTAGCCCAGGCTCCATACATTTCTGGAACATCTCCTTTGACATAATTACCGATGTCCGATGAAATTTTGCAAAAACCCTTAGGTTCTAATGCAAATACATTCTTATGACAGACATAACTTAATTCTGCTGCCTGGATCGTCTCCTAACAGGGGAACTCCTCAACGGTTAATAGCACGAATATGTAACAAGTGTTGAGATAATGATGTGTCGTAATCGTTTCTGACCACAAATCATTATCTTAACACTTTTTTTCATATCCGTGCTATTAACTGTTGAGGATTTTGAAGCACATAAATATAAAGCAAAGACAGATTTCTACCAGCCAGCCTTATAATTCATGTAGAAAGTGTAGAAACTAGTGTATTATCTACAGCTATGTAAGGTCGGTATAAAACGATTGTTTGCCAAAGAAGCAACGACAAGCGAAAACTAGTGGACGAACGTTTTAATTTTGTTTTTTTTTTTTTTTTGTTTCCATGTGTACAATTTCACGGAACCCAAACAGTTTAATGTTCAAACAATCTATGTAATAATTTAACGTCAAGATTCGCATATTTTTCTAATTTTTAAAAAAGATGGATAATTATTAGG
This sequence comes from Cerastis rubricosa, assembly GCA_949152445.1. Lineage (NCBI taxonomy): Eukaryota > Metazoa > Arthropoda > Insecta > Lepidoptera > Noctuidae > Cerastis > Cerastis rubricosa. The sequence continues at coordinate 6,939,480 of OX424535.1, read as the reverse complement.
TATTTCATGTATTCACATAGGTACTGTGATTATTATCACGCACATAGTTGTTTTTTTTACTACACAAGTAGAATATTAAGTCATGATTTCAATAATTTATTGGTTTTGGTGAGAAAAATATACCTGATTACTTAATAATTTTAAAATTTTTACCCATCGGTAATTAAAGCAGTAGACTTACCTTGGATTACCTTAACGTGTTTAAGAAACATTCAACATATTAAAACAACCGAAAAACACATTCATATTAAAATACCTAAGTAAACGTACTAAGTAAATTCCATCATATTTTTGACACTTGGATACTTAATTCAAAAAACATCTAATAAGAATACTTCAGTAAGTGCAAGGACGAGCTGTAAACACATTTTATTATAATTATTACATACATACGGACGTGTGTTTCGACCCAACGGCCTTCTAATGTCAGTCACATTAGACATGTCAGACTGGATGCGATAGGAACAAAGCGCTATGCTTCCAAAATTATGTGTGACCCGCCAGTCTGTGGGTTTCTCTGCCGGTTTCTCTGGTCCCCGATCATTATGATCTGAAAGTTCGAATCGGTTTCTTCTAGGAAAGGGCCACACTAGGCCGCATCATCGCTTCACATCAGGCGAGTAGCGGCCAAACACAAAGCCTATTCAGTATAAAAAAGGTTGCTGCCACTAACAAGTATACAGGGTGTAACGGAAAGGGTATATACATACTTAAGGGTGTGCTACAGACCATCAAACTGAACGTGTTTCTCCACAAACAAACATCGTATTAACGAAAAAAATATCTTCTGCCCAATACAAAATTTCAATACCTATTCGACCCAAATGTATGGGGCAGCTAATATTTTTTTTGCTATGACGATGTTGGTCCCATGGAGAAACATGTTCAGTTGGTGGTCTGTAGCACATCCCGAAGTATGTATATAGAATAGAATAGAATAGAATAAAACTTTATTGTACACCAAAAATTAAACATAACGGGCTTACAAAACTAAACCCCTATACCCTTTCCGTTACACCCTGTATATAATTATATACTATAAGAATGACTTAGATCTCGATGATGGTAATATCACGTTGTATTGGTGTCGACCTATCGTCACTGACAGTGAAAGTAGAGAATGATAAGCAATTCAAATATCTAGATCTGGTTCGCGAGGTTGTCGACATGTGGGACGTGACTACAGCAGTCATTTTGCCGAAAGTCGTGTCGGCCAATGGCTTAATAGCTAAAAGTCTCGCTCAGCATCTGAGGAGTCTTTCGCTTGGCAGCTGGATTAAGGGCTAGATTCAGAAAGCAATACTTCTGGACACGGCGCATATTGTTAGGAGGTTCCTATTGTAACAAACTTGCTTATTCCTTGTGATGAAAAAGGAAGAAGCTAATTTGTACATTAAAAAAGTTAAAAGGGGAAAATTAATATATAATATTATTAGATTAGATGAAAAATACAACTAATTATTAAAAACCTGCTTATCATACACACTTAACGTCTTTAAAAGGCAAACTGTAAAAAATGAAGACCAACTCAACAGAAGAGGCGAGATCTGGCAACGAACCCGATTGTCAGAACAGTAATAGTGATGAGGCGAGATGAGTACTCAGGAACGTAGATCAGCTTCAGAAGATCCGCAGTAGTACTCAGGAACGTAGATCAGCTTCTGAAGATCCGCAGTAGTTCTCAAGAACGTAGATCAGCTTCTGAAGATCCGCAGTAGTTCTCAAGAACGTAGATCAGCTTCTGAAGATCCGCAGTAATAGTCAGGAACGTAGACCAGCTTCTAAAGATCCGCAGTAATAGTCAGGAACGTAGATCAGCTTCTGAAGATCCGCAGTAATAGTCAGGAACGTAGATCAGCTTCTGAAGATTAGTAGTAGAGGTCCCAGGAGTCTGTAGTGAGATCTGCTGGAGAGTCGTGACTCGTCAGATTCAGATCCAGACCTCCTTGACTCAAGCTTGACTGTGCTTTTACTCACTCCAGTCCCGTCCGAAAAAATCTCCTCCCAACCCTGATCCTCCGTTTCTTTTTTGCTTTTCTTCTCGAATTTATTTCTCGGATTCAAAACTGCTGCGCTAGTAAGACGCAACCTGCCAGTCTTCAAAACAGACAGTAACAATTGGTCAAAAACCTTGCGCATAATATTTTTATAATTAAAACTCAGAATATCTTTACACAGCAAATATTCGCAATTAAATACAAAAATTGAACTAACGTATTGATGATAATTATTTTCGTAATATAAAATCCCGTAGCCCGGACCCTTTTCCCGATGCCGGTTACAATTTTTTTATATTTTTCAAATGTTTTTATTTTGTAAAAAAAAATATACATGCAAATAATATGTTTTGAAAATGAATAAAGGAAGTATATAAATATGTATAATTACAATGATCCTTATTTTCGTTACAGTGGGCGGTTGGATTGCTGTCAGAGGCAAAAATATAAAAGCGTGTTCCTATTTTCGTGTTAAAAAAAGCTGAGTACATTGATGTGATTGATGGTGTTTTCAGGAATCCATCAAAGCCGTAGTGCCGTCTCCTACCGGCGGCACCACCTGGACCGTGGAACAACTGAACGCGGCCCTAGTAGACCCTGCAACCAATGAGGACTACAGGTCAGCGCTGGTCCAAGCCACCAAAATACTTCAAATGCAGAATGAAGCTGGAAATGTACAGGTAAACCTGGATGCTGTTAACTTATCCTTAAAGCAATTAAATTAGGAAAATGTTGATATGGTGTTTTAACCAAAGCTTAGAGGTCTTTTTGCGCTACCACTTCAAAAATTTTAGTGACTTTTTCGGTAAAAAAGAAATTTTAGAATTAACAAGAGCGTTTACACCTTATTACATTTCATACAAACTTTCAAGTCCTTATTTTCTGAAATGACTGAACCGATTTTATTGAAACTTCGTAAGTACGCATAAGCAGGATACAGAAATAGAAAGTTGCTAAAAAACATTTTCAAATTTCTTTAAAGAAAAAAGATAGTTGGAAATTTCTGTTTTTATAAATCATTTATAATCGGTGTAATTTAGCTATTACACTATTTTTTCAATAAAATGTTTTCGTAACTTTTTAGACCTATGTATCCTGCTTATGCGTATGAAGCTTTATTAAAATCGGTTCAGTCATTTCGGAAAATAAGGACTTGAAAGTTGCTCTTAATAATTACACAGTAACATACAATTGTGTTGATTTTTATTTGAGTGGTAATACCATAATTTTGAAACGAATTTGATGTAGTAAAAGGAATCCGTCAACCAAGCATTCTGGGCCTCAAGTCTGTTATTTTTATAAACATCGTCATTCCAACACGATCCCATTGTCATTTTGCTAAAAGTTCGTAATCTGCTAAATTCTGTCAAATTCTATGCCATTTCTTTCAATGGAGTGTCAGTGGTTGACCATTGTGAAGTCATAATGACGCCATTATAATTAGTAGATTACCAAACTTGTCAAAATCAACAATTATGAAATCAATGATAGATCATTCTGACACTATTGAAATAGCAGACTTGAGGCCCTGTAATCAAACTAAGTAAGCTTATGCAAAAATGATCGCTGGAAAACAACTTTTTTATTGGGTGAAAAATCTCGTTTTACGGTAAAACTCAATGTAGGTAACGCACTCAAAACATTGTGCCGATGGCATTGAGTAGTAAACAGGTCATGGAGATATTTCAAGTAAATTTGCATTTTTCAAAAACAGTACTTACTAACCCATTTAAAAACAAAATTGTGAAAAAGTTGGAACTCGATGCATCAAAATCTCGAATAATTTTACGCTCGAATCATCGGCAGCCCGAAGCCCATTATCTTGAAACATCAGTTCCCGACCGACCATCTAATTGATTTACGTAATAGTTTCAAGGATTTTAATTTTTTTAACGTAGGTAATTAATTGGCAGTACGTGGTAGTTTGTGTTTGTAACTACAATTTACAAAATTATAATTGTTTTTTTTTTTCAGTACTTATGACATTTGTTCATGTTTTGTAAATACTTAGATGAGTTTTACCTGTTTTGTAAAATGACTAAGTACTAATTTGTAATGTAATTTTATTAATTTCATATTTTTTCATGATTACAGCTGATTTTAACGCATACATAGTTTCATATTGTTAGTAGTCAAATAAAAATAAAATCCTTAAAACTATTGCGTAAATCGATTAGATGGTCGGTCGAGAAATGATGTTTCAAGATAATGAGCTTCGCGCTGCCGATGATTTCGAGATTTTGGTGTACCGAGGTAGTGAACTGTCGCGCTCATAATTTATCGATTTCAAATACTATCGAGCTAACGTTTTCGAGCTAGTGTTTTTCGATCTAACGTCATTCGATTTTGAGTAGGGAACCCCCCATATTAAGGTACCGACCGTTTTTTGTCAACATTTGTGTGTCGTCTTAATCAAATAAAATGTGCCTAGTGCAGTCGGCTCTGCTTATATTTTTATCATAGTAATGATTTTACGAGTAATATCCAAACAAGATATTAAAACATATCTAAATACGTGTTTTTATTCTTTACAGGATTCAATGGAGGTAGTCATCCCAGCTTTGGACATCTCGACCTGGACTCCGGAAGATCTGACCGAGGCCCTCAGGAGTCCCACCACGAAGTCTGCCCTCATTCCTTACTTGGAGAAGGCAAACACCGAATTGAAGGAGGCTCTTGAGAAAGGAGAAAGACGGGTAAGCACTACGGAAACTTTCGTCCACATTTTGAATTTGAACGTCACAAAGCTCCATTCAAATCACCAATGTTCTCAAAACGATGTCGGAAAACATCTAAAAAATACACACACAGTTATGTGCAATGAAACCAAATATTGAAGACTTGTGCCATTCACCAAGTCGCGTTGGGCCCACGTGTTGGATTATGGTCCGCTCGAAGTCTGACCACAATGTCTTTAGTGGGACGATCGTCCACCTTATCAAAACTGGATCGTGTCACGTGATAAAAAAACGCATGGATTATGAACCGGTACGACAACGTGGTATCCCTACTTCTCTACTAATATTATAAATGTGAATGTAAGTTTGTTTGTTACGCTTTCACGCGAAAACTACTCAACCAATCATCATGAAACTTTGTACACATATTCTTGGAGGTATTAGAAGTAACATAAGCTATATATCACGCTACGACAAATAGGAGCGGAGCAGCAATGAAAAATGTTGCGAAAACGGGGAAAATGAAACGCAGACGAAGTTGCGCGGGACAGCTAGTAGGGAATATTTGAACAGCTCTATTTCAATAATACTATTAGTTACGTCTTTTAAAATAGGAAGACTGACGATTCAAACATCGGCAACTAAGAAAATATTCAACTTTTTCAGGAAATTCTGTACATGGTGACACCCGTTGGTCTTATCCCTCCTAAGGCAGACTACCACTACCTTCCCAAGCCTTTGAAGAACCTCATCAAGAAGACGAAGAAAGGGATATAATAGGTAATCACCATGTTATACCCATGAGACGTTGGTGAAACAAGAGCAAGGGCAATTCACTATAGAAGGTCCCACTACAATACATGGGACAAATTTTAACGCAGCGTTCAGAACGTCTAACCAAAGATATCCAACCAAAAAAACTATTCCAAACACTGATTTAAACTTTCACGAATTTACGGGGACACACGGGTGGAAGGAAAATAAATAATAAGGAGTAGACAAGTCTGTCTGCTCCTAATTATTTATATTAGTATTGTTTTAATTCAGGACCTGAAGTTTAATATTTATCTTTATTTTCAGGTATAACTGATTTGCGAAATGTTTCAAGAAAATTGTAGAAAACGGTGTAAAGAGATTGTGATATAAGATAGGTCTTGGTGGTCTTTAGTTGACTATGTTTTAATAAATTGGTAAAAAACATTGGTGTTTTATTCATAAACATCCACAGCCTAACTTCGGGTCATAAGTGTTTGATATAACTGTTAACAAAAACAGTAAACAGTTAAACTGTTGTTTTGCATCCTCGTCAAATTCAAGGAGTTAACTATGCTAATGATTCTCGACCCGAATCAATAATAAAATGTGTAGGTTATTTTTGTTTTGTCTTATTAACGGAAATCGGTAAACGTGAACCACCCGTGTTTTAAACGCGGCACGTTTGATCTTCGCCATATAACCGCGCTTTCACACACAGAAACGAACTCAAAAGTTTATTAGATAATTTCTTATTCTCTAAACCTTTTTAAATACTGACAAATATAAACAACAAAAAAGCAGCATCATCATCATCATCTCTTGCCCTTATCCCAATTTTTTTGGGGTCGGCGCAGCATATCTTCGTCATCCATACTTCTCTATTACTTGTCATCTCATGAGATACCTCCTTTCTTGCCATATCATCCTTCACACAGTCCATCCATCGTTTCTTTGATCAACTAAAAAAGCAGCGTTTTTTAAATAATTAACTAGGTACTGTAATTTAAATTATTATTTACGTCTTTTGTGACAACCTCCTGAAGTTTGACGAGGATGCAAAACAACACCTTGTGTATAGGTCTCCCTTTGCTTGTGCCAGCCTCATCCAGGTAATTTCCACGAGTGCAATAATGTCGTCTGCCCATCAGCTGTCTTTTTATTTATTTTTACGGATGTACTGACTCGTTGGTCCAGTGTTCGCAAGCGCGAGGTCTGAGTGTGAGGTCCTAGGTTCGATTCCTGGGTCGAGCAGTGTTATTGGCAGGGACTTAAAAACAACTTCATAAAGGTTACACAATTATAAGTGTTACATGTTGGATTGGTAATAGAATCAAATATGTAACACTTTTAAATGTGTTTTTAACCGTAACATATCTGTAACAGATGTTAAAGTGTTAACAGTGTTAATAAGTGTAACAGGTAAGAACAGCGTACTAAAGCTATAATTGATTATTTCAGTTACATATTAACTTATATAAAAGGTTACAGATTGATTTGGTAACATTATTGTATCTGTTACATTTAAAAGTGTTTTTCTGTGATAACTGTTTTAAAAAACTGTTAAAAACACTTATTACGGTTACAGTTTGAGTCCCTGGTTATTGGGTTTTCCATTAGGGATTTCTCAGTTGCAGCCACGGAGTCTGGATTGATGCACCCGGTTAATGGCAATAGGCTCGCCCCTATTACAAAGGACTTAAACATAACTGGCGAAATGTGGGTGTGCTATTAGGTAAATCTCTACCTTACCCTTCGGGAATTACAGGCGTGATGTTATTAACATAGCTGGGAAAAGGCCAGGTAGATGATGGTTGCCCGAATACCATAGTCAATCAAATTCGGACAAACAGTCCTGTGACATTGAGGAGCTCGTGACTAAATAATGAAAGCAGCACGCGATCTTTAAGGTTAAGCCGTGCTTGCCGAGGTTGGTCCGTGGATGGGTGGCCATAATTACATACTGAGTTTCCTCCGTGCCTCGGAAAGCACGTTAAGCCGTCGGTCCCGGCTGTCATTTGTAGATCTTTGACAGTCGTTATAAGTAGTCAGAAGCCAAAAGCCTGACATCCAGTCTTACCAAGGGATATCGTATTACCCAGTTACTGGGTTGTGGAAGTCAGATAGGCAGTCGCTTCATGTAAAATACTGGTACTCAGCTGCATCCGGTTAGACTGGAAGCCGACCCCAAGATAGTTTGGGAAAAGGCTAGGCAGATGATGAGTCATATGTCATTGCACCATAAACAAAGGTCAGTAATTTTTGACACCCCTGGGTGCATATATATTCTTGTTTAACTAGATGCGTTTATTCTAAATGTAATGATGTTTCTAAAGACAAAAATATTGTGGGAGTGGGTCGCGACATTAATGATCAAGACGATTATTTTCCTCAATTGGACTTTGTGCTACAAGTACAAAAACACTTTTTTAGGTCTCCGTACCCAAAGGGTCAAACGGGACCCTATTACTGAGACTTTGCTGTCCGTCCGTCCGTCCGTCCATCTGTCACCAGGCTGTATCTCATGAACCGTGATAGCCAGTTGAAATTTCTACAGATTATGTATGTCTCTTGCCGCTATAACAACAAATACTAAGAACAGAATAAAATAAATATTAAAGGGTCCCATTCAAAAAAGTGTTTTTTTTGTTCGTTTTTATAAATAATGGTAAGGAACACTTCGTGCGCGAGTCTGACTCGTACTTGGCCGGTTTTGTTAATACTTATTTTCTCTTCGTTTTTAAGGTTCCGTAGTCAACAAGGAACCCTTATAGTTTCGCCATGTCCGTCTGTCTGTCTGTCTGTCTGTCTGTCCGCGGTTTAGCTCAAAAACTATTGGTACTAGAAAGTTGTTATTTGGCATGAGTATACACGTTAATACAATTATTTAGGGGAGGTATCCCCTACATGTAAAGTTGGGATGTTTTTATTTCGTCCTTCCCATAGTGTGGGATATGGTTGGATAGATCTTTCAAAAATATTAGGAGTTTGGAAATACCGTTTTTTGATTAAGTAAACCGTTCGTGACTTATCAAGCTTTAAAGTACCAATTTTCGTTAGAGTCAAGTGTCCCTCCCCTCTACCAACTATACGGTTGTAGTTTGAAATTCAAATGTCACGGCAGTAGTACCTATCTATACATAACGAAATTTATAGGAAAATTATCACTGCCCTGGCTGGAGGCCTTACTCTTAAGGCACCCACAGGGTAGTCCGGTTAATCAGACGACAACCTCCTAGGTTGAACTGCGAGATGCCATTCCCAAAAAAAAAAAGAAAATTATCATACTTAGTGGGCTTTACAAGTTTACGAGTAATAGTCGATCAATTGTATTTGACTCGAAAATTTCGAACAACTCCATAGAAATATCGACAGATGGCGCTAAGCGTCAGTTGTATCGCGCTATTGTTTCATGCCTAAATAAGTTTTTTAGAAAAAAAACGGTTGCTTTCGAATAAAATTATAGTTGTGTTTAAGTAATTACATTAGTTGAAGATTGTGTCAGACCAGATCTCATTTTAGTTATTCATTTTCAGTTTTGTGTATCAATTAGTAGTTATTTTCTAACTAGATGGCGTTGTCGTCGAATTAGATTTATACAAATCTCAAAAAAAAAAACGTCCTTGCAAAATTGTCGGATCAGGTGAGGATTTGTATAGGAAGTCAAATTAGTATTTAGTCATGTTTGGCTTTTAGTTAGAGCATGGATACGAAACTATCAGTCAGCGAATACGACTCTTGGCTGTTATAAAAACTGCGGAACCCTACACTGCACGTGGCCCGACACGCACTTGACCGGTTGTTTTATAAATGCGCTAGCATACGAATGTTGATGTGAAGGTTTGTGTTGCATTTTTGCAATTAAATTAGTGATAGGTATTCAGGTTTATGTTACTACTAACTAGTATTCTGAAATCGAATGCCTTTTCACAGAGGTATGTGGTTGAGAAAAGCAGTAAATGTTTCAGTGTTTCGGACCTCATACATATACTTAAAATTCATATTGGATGTTGTTCTTCGAACGTGTTCAGTATTGTGCGGGTTGTGTTCGTTGCTGCAAGTCAAGTATATTTGCGTTAGAAATTATTGATTTACTTATTTTTTTATTTGCTAATTTTCGAGTTTTATAGGGTGAGTCTGAACTTAACACGTGAAGTGTTATTTATACTTTTTAAAGTGGTTTGCGTAAAAGTGGCATATATTTTTAAGTCTGGGGCCACTAATCATAAATATTTTAATAGTAAGAACACATTAATAAGACATTTGTTTTCTTCTAAGAACAATTATTTTCTTTCTTATATTTGATTTTTTCTTTCTTATATTTACAAATACTTATTGTCTTGTTAGGAGCCGAGTTTTTTTTTCTTTTACTTACTAATATTCTCTTGTTACTTAAAATAAATAAAACCTATCATATCAATTTGAAGTGATAAAATTTATAACAGACTACAGACTTTTGAATCTGGCAGACTTTTTATTTTTGTCAGATTTTATCAAGAAAGGGGTTTTGCGTAATGTATGGACCAGTTGCATGATTTTTTTTTCCAGCGGCTACTGATGTAATTGTTGCTAACGTATAATGTATTTTATAAAATAATTACTCGTAAAAGAATTTTGCCGAAAATGTCGATTTCAAAGTTGTGTTGTTCGTTGATTAAGTATTTATTGCTTTGTTTGCTACTGTTATGTACATATTTTATCAAAAATGTATATTTCCTATAGTTTGCCGTATGTCATTAATTCCCAGAATTTGATCCTTAGCAGCGACACTATCGAATGGTGTAATAATACAGGCTGTTTTTTTTTCAAAATCGACGGTTTCTATTTCCGGCTAGGAATATTGATTTTTTAAAAATCCAATGATGCAGTTTTAGTTTCCATCAAATCTATTCCTCATAGTTTTGGATTTGGCCATCCACGTCTACTTGGAAAATTCACCCTGTAAACACACGTGTGCAGTAACTTCATGTGTTATATAAAGTAGGTACCTATGGTTAAGTTTATAATTATTGCTTTTATGCTTATATATATATTGTGTCTTATGGGCCTTCGTTGCCTGAAATAAAGGATAAATAAAATGCATGTCTATTCCTTTTGTTTATTTTAGTCCATTTATTTCAATAAAGCTTCTTTTGAACGTCAACATTTGAAAACAAAGGATCAAGAAATTCAAGTCCCTTTCGCAAGTGCAGTTAGTATGGAGAAAAATGGGCAAAACTTCATCGTTTAACAATATTTATTTGTATACTTACATACTTAATTATAAAATTATCTTTGACGAACTAGAAAAATCTAAACTAATTCTAAGTATTAAAAATTGAGTAGCAACCATTTTTTTTCCTGTTTTGATAAATACTTGGTAAGATCTTGGGGAAGATAACGGTTTCAGCGCTTTAGCTTATCAAATCGAAACCTGATTATTTATTAAAATATTTGTGATTGTACCATGTTCGTGTAGAAAGGTGAACGAGAACGCCTGTTTATTTCACATGGCGATAAGCAGCAACTAAAGTACGCCACGGGCTACGTTCCTTACATACTCGTACTTAGGTACTTCTTTTACTTCGTCCACTTTGATATACTTCTCATATACTTAATTAAGGGACAAGGGCAGGAAGATGATGATACTGTGACCTTTCTGAAGAACATCGCTAATTATTGTGTTTTAAGAAATTTTGTTTTAACTTTAAGATATCGCAACTCCGGGCCCCAAGATACAAGCGCAGCCTAGTTTGGGTACCTCTGTTTTTTCTTTACTATATTAAAATATAGCTTGTTACGATTACTAATAGTGCTAAGTTAGATTAAGAAAATGATTGTAACAATGGCTTAATAAATTTATTCCTGTTCTACAATTCCTATGCCTTTTTGTCCTCAGCAATAATGAAGGTGCTAGCAGTATTCTCCTTGGTCCTGGCAGTAGCCACCAGCTACCCAGTCGTGAAGACCTGGACCCTCTACAAGCTGGCTGAGGCCTTTAGAACCGAACCAGACCCTGCCAAAATCCCGTATCTAGTAGATGCCCACAGCCAAATCATGTTAACGCTTTTTACTGGCGAAAATGCGGTTTGTAGCATTTTGAAGTACATTTATTCGATTTTTATAGCATCAGTTAGTTTCTTTTTAATTAGTAGGTTTAAAAGCTTGAAACAAAACTTTTCAAGATTGTTTTATTAAAAGTCATGGTAAGGATAATGGATCCTGGGGGGATCCGTGATCCTTACAAAGACTTACTCGTAAGAATATAAGCGTCACAACATATTATATTAGTTGATATTTTTTGTCTTTTAAATATTGTGTGTTCATGATTTCGAGCGTATGGCACTCATGGGCTGCAGCTGAAAATCAGCGTCAGGTGGTATACGGTGCGGGCCTGTGGTCGGTGAGTAATGGGCTAGCTCACCGTCCGTCCGTCTTATGACGACAGGCCATGCCGACGCGACGGCGCGTTCGTGATCCACGCGCGCCTCAAGGAGATGTCAGCAAATCGGAAGGGGTCCGAGAGGGCCGATGCCTGCCAGGGCTGCGGGTTGTTCGAAAGAGATACCGTGGCCCTGGAACACAAAGGGCTAAGAAGGAACATGGATGGGTTTTAGTCAGTCAAGTCTGACACTCCCTTCCGCTCCGCCCAGAGCGGAAGAAGTCATTTGATGATACCCATCCTAAAAAAAAAATACTGTTATACGGTATCTTTGTTGCCTTCTGGTATTGAGCTGAGCTGAGGCCTTTTTGGCATAAATAGTTTTCATTTTATGATGTTTCTGTTTTTTATAATGCAAAATAATCACAATCTTTCGTATATAGGTACTTTCATTTCTGCTACATTCTCAGTGCTCATACAGAATTCCCACATGCACAAATCACCGATCCGACCACCTGAACAAAATTTGTTCAGAGAAAATCGAATTTCTGGCATTATTGACTCAGCCATTTCATCATTATGATAGGTTTCTAAAGACGTCCAACATTATCACTTTCATGCCCTTCTCCCATATTGTTACGAAACAGTAAAACGTTTTCGTCTTCCATTCTCATGTCAACCACTTCGATATCATCGGCTTTCATATAATTCCTCACACCATCTTTCCATCTTAAGCTTTCTTTTCTTCTTCATAAGAGCGTTTACGCCTTACGACATTTCATACAAACTTTCAAGTCCTTATTTTCCGAAATGACTGAACCGATTTTAATGAAACTTCATAAGAATAATCAGAATACGTAGGTCTAAAAAGTTACTAAAACATTTTTGAAAAATAGTGTAACAGCAAAATCGATCTATCGATTATAAATTATCTATGGAAATGGAAATTTCCAATTATCTTATTTTTTAAGACATTTCGAAAATATTTTTTTGTAACTTTTTAGACCTACGTATTCTGATTATTCTTATGAAGTTTCATTAAAATCGGTTCGGTCATTTCGGAAACTAAGAACTCGAAAGTTTGTAAGAAATGCTGTAAGGCTTAAACTCTCTTAAGGAGTCGAAGGCAGTGAATGTTGAGTCACCTGAGAACTTAACTGGCTGACCTATTGTTCAGCTATTGCACCAATCGAAGCCGCCATTTTTTTCATCTCTGAGTGCCTGGTTGTAATTAAATTCGAACTTGTAGTAGGTATACCTATTCGTAACTTAATATAATAATGTTGCAATTTGAATGCATGATTCAGCTTGTGCATGCATAATTGAACAAAAAATAATAATAATGAAACATGGTTATACGATATCTTTTGTTTTTACGATATGTGTTATCAAATACAAGAAAATACCTCGTTATTCAAAATATGAATTGGAGTTTGAGTTATAAACATACATACATATATAACCTGTTAAAATCTTTGCCAGTAGGTAACTGAATTAAGCAGTAAGGACTAAACCCGATTGGATTTTAACCGACTCAAAAATTGAGTTTTTTTGTGGAATTTCGGCAAAGTTATGTATAGTACCTAGTTATCTATTCAATGATAAGTAGATTATTGTACCTAGTTATATGTTATTTCAGCTAAGTCCATTTGCCTAATAATTTACTTATTTTTAGCAATGGTAATTAAAGCAGTAGGTGGGAGATTACTATAACGTATTAAAGAAACATTCAACATTTTAAAACAACTAAAAAACACATTCATATTTAAATACCTAATTAAATGTACGATGGAATGTACCAAGTGTATATTTTTGACACTTGGATACCTAATAAAAAACATATAAATAATAAGAGGAAAACATCGTGAGGAAACCGGCATGTCCTAGAACTAAAAATTCGAAGACATGTGACATCTACTAACCAGCACTGGGCCCGCGTGGTGGATTACAGCCCACTGCTGGGACACAGGCCTCCTCTCTATGAGAGGGCTCATAGAGAGGAGGCCTGAGTCCCAGCAGTGGGAACATTATAAGCTGATGATGATGATAATAAGAGCATGGACGAGCGGTAAACACAATTTTTGTTGGATTTATCATCGGATTTTATTATAATTATTACATACATACGGACGTGTGTTTCGACCCAACGGGCATCAAAATGTGGCTGGGTCAGACTGGATGCGATAGGAACAAAGCGCTATGCTTCCACAATTATGTGTGACCCGCCAGTCTGTGGGGTTCTCCGCCGGTTTCTCTCGTCCCCGATCATTACGATCTGAAAGTTCGAGTGAATCGGTTACTTCTAGGAAAGGGCCACACTAGGCCGCGTCATCGCTCCACATTAGGCGAGTTGCCGCCAAACACGAATTCAGTATAAAAAAGGTTGCTGCCACTGACAAGTATAGAATAGAATAGAATAGAATAGACTTTTATTTGCTTTGAATGCAGGTAAATACAAATAGGATCGTAAATAACATAATAAAGAACCGTGTACATTCTGCCTTGTTGGCATGCAAATACAATACTTATTATATAAGTTATAAAAACAGGTTATTAAAGTGTATCATTTAGGAAATCCTGAACAGAATAATAACATTTATTTACAAGTAGTTCTGTAAAACATTTTTTAAATTTCATCAATGGCAAGGTTTTCATATGATCAGGAATTTTATTAAAGACAACAGGAGCCATACAGATCACACTTTTTTTTAATAAACTAGTTTTAAATGTGCCTGTGTGAAGTAAATTCTGATATTGTGATCTTAATGATTTACTCCGCTTTCTGGTTTCTGTTAGTGTGGCAAATAGATTACGGTTTGTTTTTACAAATATTGCTAATTCGAGGATATAGAGGCATGGGAAAGTTAATAGTTTCTGAGACTTAAATATAGGCACACAACTGTCAGTAACTTTGAGGCCAAATATAGCTCTCAAACAGCGCTTTTGAGCTTTAAAAATGCTTTCTCGTTCACTACAATAACCCCAAAATATTACACCAAACCTTAAAATAGAAGTTACAAGACCATGGTAGGCCACTAGTATTGTTGTCAGATTTACTTTTTTGGATAGGTTGTATAACATAAACGCGGTTGTGCTCAGACGTTTACAGATATCTTCTGCTTGCGGCTTCCATGTTAACTGGCTATCAATTAAGATTCCCAAAAATTTTGTGCTATTCACTTTATCGATAGTTTGGCCGTTGTAGTTGATAACCATGTCACCTGTAGATATACGTTGGTGAAAATGCATAGTTTTAGTTTTTTGTAGATTTATAACTAGGTTATTATTGTCAAGCCATTTTATTAAACTGCTGATTGAGTTATTGATGTCATTTATGTAAGAGTCTTTATTGATACATGAAACAATAGAAGTACTGTCGTCTGCAAATAAAACCATTGGATTAGATATATGACGTGGCAGGTCATTAATATATAGTAGGAATAGTAGAGGTCCGAGGACACTTCCCTGCGGGACTCCATATTTTATTTCTTTAAATGACGATAAAGTTTTTAGTTCCTTCCTAGATTTTAAACATAGGCTTGATATCTCTATACATTGTCTACGGCCTTTGAGGTAGGTTTTTATTAAATTAAGAGCATTTCCACGAATACCGTACGCATCAAGTTTGGTTAAGAGAATATCGTGGTCCACGCAGTCAAAAGCTTTCGACATATCGGCATATATTGCACATACCGGTATTTTGGAATCTACTTTAGGCATTATTTCATGAAGAAAATCAAAGATGGCCATGTTTATATTTTTGTTTTTCCTGAAGCCCTTTTGTTCGTCACATAGTATGTGGTATTTAGTTAGGAAGTTGTTAAGAGATTCATAAATAATTTTCTCTATGATCTTAGAGAATATAGAAATAAGAGCAATTGGCCTATAATTTACCATTTCTTCTTTATCGTTTTTTTTATATACTGGTATGACTAATACGCTTTTGAGACTTTCTGGAAATACGCCAGACTGTATGCTCAAATTAATAATATGAGCAAGGGGTTCAGCTATACAATGTGCAACAAATTTAATAACTGTTGTTGAAATGCCATCGAGGCCAGTGCTCTTTTTATTTTTCAGGTTTCTAATTATACGCATTACATCTTGAGGTATAATTGGGGCCATAAATATTGTATGTGGGTTTATATTTATGTTAATGGTATCGCATAACGTACGTTTAGGTATGCCAGAGGATTGTTCAATGAAAAAATTATTAAAAAATTCGGCTATTAAATTAGGTTTTGATATTATTTCATCTCCTTTTTTTATTTGAGAAATGGGTTCTCTTAAACTCTTGTTATTATTTATAATTTGCCAGGCCGTTTTGGATTTGTTTTTTGAGTTATTTATTAAGTAGTTATTCTGCGCTTTTTGAGTAAGTTTAATAATTTTCTTAAACCTCCTTGAGTAAATCTTAAATTTATTTTTGTTTTCAGACGTTGGCTTTAGTCTCTGTTGTCATAACAGAGACTAAAGTATATATAATATTATATATTATACATAAGTATATACATATAATTACAATGATCCTTATTTTCGTTACAGTGTGGCGGCTGTTATTGGATAGATAGATAGATAAATCATTTATTAAGTGCACACAAAAGACATAGCACACACACAGCACAATTAAACGATGACACAGAAGCACAATTAAATGATACAGATTACATGAATGAATATACAGGGTGTAACGGAAAGGGTATAAACATACTTAAGGGTGTGCTATAGACCATCAAACTGAACATGTTTCTCCATCGGACCAACATCGTCATAACGAAAAAAATATCAGCTGCCCCATACATTTGGGTCGAATAGGTATTGAAATTTGCTATGGGGCAGCAGATATTTTTTTCAATTATGATGTTTGTTTGTGGACTGTAGCACACCCTTAAGTAGGTATGTATATACCCTTTCCGTTACACCCTGTATAAAAAACATGGTACTAATTTACAAAAAGAAAAAAAAAAAATTGTGAAAAAGTTATAGCAACATCGTGACATATTTCAAATAAAATAAACAGTATACACGGTGCGATGTGCGTCTCAAGGTTGCACCAAATGGGAGTCCAGCTCAGCATGTGTCAGGCATGCACATGACGCTATCAGAGGCAACGCATTGCTGTCAGAGGCAAAAATATGAAAGCGTGTTCCAATTTACGTGTTAAAAAAAGCTGAGTACAATGATGTGATTGATGTTGTTTTCAGAAATCCATCTATACCGTACTGCCGTCTCCTACCGGTGGCGCCACCTGGACCATGGAACAGATTAACGCGGCCGTAGCAGACCCTGCGACCATCATGGACTACAGGTCAGAGCTGGTCTTAGCCCGCCACTTACTGAAAGAAATGCAGAATGAAGCTGGAAATGTACAGGTAAACCTGGATACTGTTTACTTATCAAGCAATTGATTTAGATATCTAATTTAATTGATGTTTGAATTGCTTATGCTGTACCTCTATTTATATGCAAATGTAATTTATTGCAATCATTGACAAATTAATTTCAATTCTGTGGGTTTTTTTTTAAATTTTTATATGTTTAATGATCAATAGAACTAGCAATGAATTGAATTATTATCAAATATTATTGTAATACATATTTGTACGCCGTAGAGGTAAAACATGACTGTGATCCTGTATGTAATGTACCAAACATCTTGCATGCTTTTGTGTGTGCATACTCATGTTTCTGACAAATAAATGAACTCTGAACTCTGAACTCTGAAAAATGCTAATAGGGTAATATGGTGTCTTTGGAAAGTTAACCAAAGCATAGAGGTCTTTTTGTGCTACCACTTCAAACATTTTATGACTTTTTCAGTAATAAAGGAATTTTAGAATTAACTTATGAGCGTTTACGCCTTACCAAATTTGATACAAACTTTCAAGTCCCGATTTTCCGAAATGACTGAACTGATTTTAATGAAACTTCATACGCATAAGCAGGATACATAAATCTAAAAAGTTACTAAAAACATTTTCGAAATGTCTTTTAAAAAAACTACAAGGTGTAAACAAAGCCGTCAATCAAGCATTCTGTACATCAGACTAACACTACGCAAAAATTTTCGCTGAAAAACGAATTTTTTTTTTAGTGAAAAATCTCGTTTTACACTCAATGTAACCCTCTCAAAACATTGTGCTGAAGGATGGATTTAGTAGTAAACGGGTCATGGAGGTATTTCCAGCCTGTATTTGTAGCCTGTTCCCGAACTATCTTGGGGTCGGCTTCCAGTCTAACCGGATGCAACTGAGTACCAGTATTTCACATGAAGCGACTGCCCATCTGACTTCCACAACCCAATAAAAAAACAGTACATACTGACCTAAAAATGAAGTTGTGCAAAGGTTGGAACTTTGACCTCCAATATCTCTGTAACTAGAAGGGTCTCAGATAGTCATAGTCCAGAACAAAAAAATATCGTAATGATGGAGAGGGTAAGTGCCTTTCGTCTTCGTTAAGGGTCTATTTACATCCATTATTAAGTGAATATAAATACAAACCCATACGCCATATTTAGGTTTTTCGTCAACATTTTGTGTGTCGTCTTAATCAATCCACAACCTTTTCTTTTGATAGCTTAGCCGGTAAGCACACAGGTGTAGCAGACTTTTATTTATTATATTTGTTGTGTCCGGGGGGACACATTTTACCAGACCGACACAGACCTTTGGAAGTGTCTCTCGCGCAAACTATTCAGTTTAGAAAAAATGATATTAAAAACCTCAATATCATTTTTAAAGACCTGTAGCGACCAACAAAAAGCAACTTACTACAAAAAGCACTACATCGCCATCTATGACACGGCGGAAGAACTAACATCAATTTCCTACATCTCACATGCAAAGTTTACATCGACTTAAGAGTATATAGAAAAACCCGACTACAACTGTTGGGCAGTTGCCCGCCAGATATAACACCTGTCTGGCCGGAGGATCCTCCCTTTACTTCGAGGATGAGGAACTTTCCACCCTGTTCCTCATACTCCTAAAGACCTATACATAGATACCTATTTTTACCCCACACATACGTGTGGGGTAAAAATTGTTTTGAGTTTCAGTTCTAAAAAACCTATTTATAGGGTTTCAATACTATATCAATATTCGCTTAACACGTTAAACGCCGTGGGGGACAACATATGGGCCTCACTTATTTAGTAAAAGGAGCCAGGTTAAAAATGCCCGATTGTTAAATTTTACGTATAAGTTTTTATTGCTTTAGGGGCTAGAAAATGTGCCATATCACATGAAATAAATCGAAGAAAAGTAATTTGTGACTTTATTCTACCAAAATACTACTGTCACTCAATAGTTGTCCCCCATGGCCCACGCGGAAATAAATCGCGTTGTTCGTTGGCGGGGGCCGCGGGGGTCGGGGTGTCGGTCATCCCCGCTCATGTCCTGCCGGCCGCCGCATGGTACAAAAAAGTTGCCATAAAGTTGCTGTTGAACACTGCAGTTATCAATGCACTAGTATTATATAAAGCAGTAACTGGGACGAAAATCCAAATAGTTGAATTTAGGAAACAGGTGTTGAAGGGCCTGTTAATGAGAAGTGAAACCTCAAGTCAGGTTTCAAGACCAATAAGAATGAAGCATAAGCTTGCGAAGAAAGACGGCACAAGCAAAAATAGTCGACGAACATGTCAGCAGTGCTACAAAGACAATACTAAAGTAATGGGACGAGTATTAGCCAAAAACAAGACGAAAAAAGTTGTAACTTTTTGTGAAAGCTGCCCTAACAAACCATTTCTTTGTTTTGATTGTTTCCATAAAATTCATTAAAATAATAGGTGTAGTAAAGTTTATATTGATCTCAATCTAAAGTCTGATTTAATTTTGATTCATTTAAAATATGTAATAAATATACTTTAAATAAATAATTATTATATTTTTGATTTACAAACATGTAGTTTAATTCATCAAACTATCCCGGAAAAATTAAACCCTGGCAGCTATGTAGTGCAACATTAACAGATTTTAACTATTTAAGTAAATAGTAAGAGTATACATTATTTTAGAACATATTATAAATAGTAATATTATGGAAAAATATAAAATAACACATTATCATACAAACTTTTTCCTTTAGAACTTTCAAACAAGTCTTGTCCCGAAATTATTTGTCATATTTTTCTAAGTCATATTTTTTACTAAAAACCAAATACAATCTATTTGTTTGCAGGGCCGTGGGGGTCACGTCAAATACATATTAGCTTCATATCTGTGCCCGACGGCCCAATAGAGACGCTTAAAATCGCCTCTGACTCGCGGTCATATGTTGTCCCCCGCGGCCCAAACGAAACTATTGTATGTCGACCACACGGTGTCCCCCACGGCCCAAATAGAAAGACTGAAAAATTAAAGCGGCGTTCAACGTGTTAAAAATACTGAAATATTCAAAATGTGCCTAGTGCACTCGGCTCTGCTATTTTTTTAGGGTTATGTAGTCAAATGGCAAAAAACGGAACCCTTATAGATTTTTCATGTCTGTCTGTCTGTCCGTCCGTATGTCACAGCCACTTTTTTCTGAAACTTTAAGAACTATACTGTTGAAACTTGGTAAGTAGATGTATTCTATGAACTGAATTAAGATTTTCACACAAAAATAAGGAAAAAACAATAAAGTTTGGTCCATACTTAGAACTGAAACTCAAAATTTTTTTTCATCAAACCCATACGTGTGGGGTATCTATGGATAGGTCTTTAAAAATGATATTGAGGTTTCTAAAATCATTTTTTTCTAAACTGAATAGTTTGCGCGAGATACACTTCCAAAGGTCTCTGTCGGTGTGGTAAAAATGTGTCCCACCCCTGTAACTTCTAAAATAAGAGAATGATAAAACTAAAAAAATACATGATGTACATTGCCATGCAAACTTACAACGAAAATTGGTTTGAATAAAATTTGATGTTTAGTTTTTGAGATATAAGAATTTTTCATCAAACTGCAGTAGTAACTTTGTTTTTGATTAACCTACTATGAAAAACAAATTCAGTTTTGCTGTTGAAATTAATACAATACAACTTAATATAAAAGAGCCTTAAAAATATTTTTATTATATTGTTTGGTGCGCATACACGGTTCCGTCCCTGTGTGCGTGTGAGTATGACTCGCACTTGGCCGGTTTTTTATAATAATAATGATTTTAACATCTAAGCAGTTAAGCACGATATTAATATAATACGTATCTAAATAGGTGTTCATATTCTTTACAGGATTCAGTGGAGGTACTCGTCCCAGCTTTGGACATCTCGACCTGGACTCCGGAGGATCTGACCGAGGCTCTCAGGAGTCCTACCACGAATTCTGCCCTCATTCCTTACTTGGAGAAAGCAAACAACGAATTGAAGGAGGCTCTTGAGAAAGGAGAAACACGGGTAAACACTACGAAAATTTCGTCCACGCTTTGAATTTGTACTCAAAACGAAGTAAACATCTAAAATATACAAAAAAAATATCTGCAATAAGACCAAATATTTGAAGACTTACGCCATTCATCATTTTGCGTTGGGCCAACTTTTTATATTATGGTCCGCTCGCGGTACGACTACAATGTTTTTAGTGGGACGACCGGCGTCCACCTTTTCAAAATAGGACCGTGGTAAAAAAATGCACGGAAAAACAACTGCTACGATAACGTGGCGCAGAGGATATTTGAACAGCTCTATTCAATAATACTATTAGTTACGTCTTTACAGGAAGACTGACGATTCAATTCTTCGGCAACTAAGACAATATTAAACTTTTTCAGGAAGTTCTGTACATGGTGACACCCGTTGGTCTTATCCCTCCTAAGGAAGACTACCACTATCTTCCCAAGCCTTTTAGGAACCTCATCAAGAAGGCGAAGACATGGATATAACAGGTAACCACCATGTTACACTCGTGAGACGTTGATGAAACAAGAGCAAGGGGCAATTCACTATAGAAGGCCCCACTAAAATTGATGGAACAAAGACATCCAACCAAAAAAAAAACTATTCCAAACACTGTTTTTTTCTATCACTTACAGGATCTTTCGTGCTTATTTATTGTTTTGAGTTTTTTGTATCGAGTGCTGGTGGTTCGCGTAGCAAAAGACAAAGAAAGAGGGTAGACGGATTTTATCATCATCATCATCATTTCAGCCGAAAGACGTCCACTGCTGGGCATAGGCCTCCCCCAAGTGTCGCCACATTGACCGGTCCCGTGCGACGCGCATCCAGCGGATCCCCGCAACCTTTACCAGGTCATCGGTCCACGTAGTGGAAGGCCTTCCAACAGTACGCGGTCGCCATTCCAGAATTTTTCCACCCCATCGACCATCCGTTCTGCCAGCAATGTGCCCTGCCCACTGCCACTTACGTTTGGCAATTCTTCGGGCTACGTAACCTTGGTTCTCTTGCGGATGCGGGTCAACGGATTTGTCTGCTCCTAATTATTTATTTTCTGTCCACGTGCATTCTCCACTCATCCCGCGATCATGGCCCTTGCATGAGCGTCGAAATATCGGGAACTCAAAGCAATCAATAATCACGGAAGATATGCCGTAAGTGCTAGTGTTAGTTTAAAACTATTCCATCTCTAACTAATTTATATAAAACACTAGCTGTCCCGCGCAACTTCGTCTGCTTCACATTTTCGCAATATTTTTCATTGCTGCTCCGCTCCTATACAGTGCCATGTATTGAATACTCACTCAATCCAGTCAACTGATACCGCCATTTGTTAGAATCGTTTGGAGCTAACAGATAATTGTGACTTAATTGGCAATAAAATAATATTGCGACTATAAATTGAGATGTAAGCTATTCTGCCTTTCAAGTTGGATCAAACTGCACACGGTGTGCAAATTTGATTAAAATCGGTTAAGTAGTTTAGGAGTCCATCCCCGACAAACAACGTGACACGTAATTTATTTATAATAGATTATGTTACATCGGTATCGGATAATGTTAGCACGTAATGACTTATGAAACACAAGAGAGCGCTCCTGACACTCTTGACAAGTGATAAGACTATGTATCAGATTGCTTTGGTGCAGGCGTCCATGCTTACCATCACGTCAAAATATGTAAGCAGGCAGTGGGCAGAGGCGAATGAAAATATCCTGCAGAAATTTCGAACTTGGTGGTCAATTTTTTTTTTATTTGTATATTTCCCAGTGAACAAACTTGGGATTAGTGGTCTTTTAGCTCTGAATCTGGAGATCCATTTTAATCGTTTTATTCGGGTCCTAAAGTTAAATTTTAATTTTAATTTCCAGGTGATTGATTTGCGAAATGTTTCAAGAAAATTGAGGAAAACGTTGTAAAGAGATTGTGATATAAGAGAGGTCTTGGTGGTCTTTAATTGACTATGTTTTAATAAATTGGTGAAAAAATTTGGTGTTTTATTCATCAACTTCGGATCATATTGTGTTGGATATATAGGGTGACTGGTAATTATAGTTACTGATACATAAACACATGATTGTTCTCATGATAACAAACAACTTTCCAAAAGAAACATTTTTTTATACTCATTCACTTTTATCACAAAAACACAACAGCCATAATAACATGAAAATCGCGCGCGCGTGCGCCTGAGACCCATCAGCTGTTAGCCCCGTGACGCCGTTCTGTCTCATTACTATCGCACCGTGCAACACTGGGCCACCGCTGCTCTCTTCGGAGATTAAAGGCCTGATATTATTATGTTATTATAAGGTAGGTAGACGTCGACGAAACCAGCTGCGGCCTAGTGTTGGCAGCCCCGACTTACCAGAAGTAAGCCGAGGCTTTGAACCTAGACAGGCGCATTACTTTGTGCAATTTATGTCATCACCGCTGCTCTGAAAAACTGTGAAGGCAAACATCGTGAGGAAACCGGCATGTCCTAGAACTAAAAATTCGAAGACATATGATATCTACCAACCCACACTGGGCCCGCGTGGTGGATTAAAGCCTCACCTCTCATAGATAAGAGGCTTGTGTCCCAGTAGGAACATTATAGGCTGATGATGATGATGATGATGATGAAACGTCCGAAACGTACTAGAGTGGTGATCAGACCACGTATCGGAAGGCATAGCGTAGGTAAACCGATGTTAAGAAAGGGAGTCTGGATGCGACAACCGCAGGACCAGTGCATGTGGCAACGCTTGGAAGGCCTATGTCTAGTACTAGACACATTTCGGCTAAAAAGATGCATGAATCACAACATAACATAACATCACGCCTGCAATCCCAGTAGTGTTGGGCAGAGGTGTATCTTTCACCCATATTGTGCCACATATGTTTTAGTCCCATGTATTACATGTTTTTGATCTGAAACGGTGTAAAACCGACTTCTTCAGGAAACAAACGTGCTACATGAGCCCATACCTTTATAATAAATTAAGTAAAAAAATACTGTTACATAACTTACCTATAAAACATTAAAACTTACCATAGATGACTTCCTTTTCTCCCAAAATTATGAAAACACTGAATATACAATAAAAAGTATAAAATAAAAGCCACTCACGCCCATGACCACACGCAAAAGAAACACATAAACACACCACACACACACACACACACACACACACAAGCACACCATACACTAAACACAAGCACACAAACATATGTTCATACACACACACACTCACGCACGCGCATGCATGCGTGCGTGAGTGAGCGACACAGATTTGCCATTGATTAAAAGAAAGTTAGAATACTTACCTTGCACCGCACCACAATTCGTAAAATGGCTGCTGGAACACGGTGGTGATATAAGCAACTAGTGCTTATAGCACAGGAACCTTACTAGTTTAAGCCCAGTTGCACATGTTTTGTAACTTGCCTCTTACTTAATCGAAATTTAAAAAAAAGAAAACAAAATTTAAGGTTAAAACTTTTTTGTAAAATAGGTTACGTCTTGAGCGAATAAATATTGTTTATTAGGGGCAAGTCTATTGCCATCAAACGGGCACAAATCTAGACTCCGTGGCTATTGAGAAAATCCTGATTGAAAAACCCAATAACAATATGCCTGACCCGGGAATTAAACCCAGGACGTCATACACAGCAGTCGCGCTCGCAACCACTAGACCAACGGGCAGTCATGCGTGCATGTATCATTGTAGATAATAAGCACAAAGGTATGCTTTTTATTGTTGTTATTGATAGATTGTTTTGTGATAGCGTTTATCTGCCATAAAATAAACGTGGACCTTTATCTAGTCACAAGACACGTAGCTAGTCTGTCCTTAGCAATATCATTCATAAAAAACAATTCAGAATATTAACACAGGTGTAATTAATTGTAAGATCAATTTATGAAACTAAATATTTGTTCAACGGAAAAATGTTAAACTAAAGTAAAAAGCGTTTACAGTAAATGACATTACTTGAAATCATTTTAATTTTAATTTTTTTTTTGCTCTGTTTGGTGTTGGACGTGAAGAATTGCACCATCCCATATCTTCCCGTGGTTGTCGTAAGAGGCGACTAAGGGACTTGCCAGAGAATGGGCAGCAGCGTTCTCTGTGCTTTTGTAACAACCGTACTGCGATCGCCTACCCGCCTGCCAAGCGTGGTGATTATGACAAAACCCTCCTTATGTCAATGTGGCGTTGGGGGAGGCCTATGTCCAGCAGTGGACGTCTTTCGGCCGAAATGATGTTGATGATATCTTCCCGTGGGTGTCGTCAGAGGCAACTAAGGGATTTGCCAGAGAATGGGCAGCAGCGTTCTCTGCAGTGCTTTTGTGACAACCGTACTGCGATCGCCAACCCGCCTGCCAAGCGTGGCGATTATGGCAAAACCCCCCTGATGTCAATGTGGCGTTGGGGGAGGCCTATGTCCAGCAGTGGACGTCTTTCGGCCGAAATGATGATGATGATATCTTCCCGTGGGTGACGTAAGAGGCGACTAAGGGATTTGCCAGAGAATGGGCAGCAGCGTTCTATGTGCTTTTGTGACAAACGTACTGCGATCGCCAACCCGCCTGCCAAGCGTGGCGATTATGGCAAAACCCCCCAAAATATCAATGTGGCGACACTTGGAGGAGGCCTATGTCCAGCTGTGGACGTCTTTTGGGTTGAAATGATGATGATTTTAATGTGTAATGTAAAAGTCTTGTTTTTCATGAAATTTTTATTGTGAGGCGAATTCGGAGAAAATGTATTCCACAAACCACCATTGCATAGGATTAAGGATACCTAAGTGCCAGCTGTGCTAAAATCAAAGACTGATTACCTTCTTTTGTTTACCTATGACGTAATAGAGAAGTATGGCAGAAGAAGACATGCTGTGCCGACCTCAAAAAAAAATGGAATAGAATAAATTGAGAAAGATGACGATTGCTAGTTTTGTTTCTACTGATAACCTGTAAGCCTGCGTCATCCCACTGCTGGGCAAAGGTTATGTGGACCACTGGTCGCTGGTCTTGCCCAGCTCATACCGCCATCTTCTACGAGGTCGCGACTCGCGTTCTGTCTGTGTCAGGGCTCCAGAAAGTGGTTATTTTGGCTCATTGGGCATGCGGTAAACGTGATCAGTCCAGTCCCACTTCAGCTTAGCTTGTTTTTGTTCTAATGAAAATAAATCACATCAAAACATTTATTCGCATAACAAAGGTAGATACATATATTATGAATCTAACATTTACTTACGTTAACAAAGCTCAATATGGAGACCTGCCTCCGTATTCACAAACGCTCGGATTCGATTTCGATTCGGAAAGTCGTATCGTATCGGGAAGTCGTGGCCTACCATAGCGTCTTAAAACATTATTGTATTGGTACGTCTCCAGTGCGGCAAAGAGATGGCGCTAGACATCCTGTATAGCTCCGTCTCTTCCCCACACTGGACAAAGAGTAAAACAATACTGCTTTGTGACGTCATGATGGGCCACCTGATGTTCACATCGCTTTGCAATCTTACAAGAGCGTACAATTTCTCACTGTACCTACGACGCATAAAATCATTCGTTAGATTAAGAATGTTATATAAACATAATAAAAAGAATATAATTAATCCATTTTTAGTCCACATAGGCTTATGAGAGCACGTTATCGATGATAAAAAAGACGTGTTTGTCAAAGCGCAGTATCTTGCCACCTATAATTATTGATAAAGGGTGCGAGGTGTAACAGGTTCATAAAAACACTTGGGGAAGCACTAATCAGAACATAATGGGAAATTATAAATCTAGCCGCAAAATTTTTATTTGGCCATAGAACCATACCTCTAATTTTATATGTAAGCCACGGGAAAATAAGAAAGCTTCTAATAAACTAATTCATCTTTTTTACAACGTCAACAATTTTTTTCTAAGAAAGCGTCAAATAAAGATCAACAATTATTTCACTTGTCTCCTTAATTTATACATCACCGTCTAAATTACTAACTCAACCACGGATTTTATAACTCACCGCAGCTCACAAACATAATTAATATAACATGCAACATGAATATAAGAACTTTGTATGTACAATCGGGTAAATAAACAACTCAAACCCACTGACCTTGCAAGAATGTCGAAGGATAACGGATAAATGGCTTTATACACTCATCATCATCATCATTTCAGCCAAAAAGACATCCACTGCTGGACATAGGCCTCCCCCAAGAAGGGGGGGTTTTGCCATAATCGCCACGCTTGGCAGGCGGGTTGGCGATCGCAGTACGGTTGTTACAAAAGCACAGAGAACGCTGCTGCCCATGCTCTGGAAAGTCCCTTAGTCGCCTCTTACGACACACACGGGAAGATATGGGATGGTGCTATTCTTTACGTCCGACACCATACAGAACTACAGTTTTTGGGGACCGAGTCACCCACGTCCGTAGGAGAGTACCCTTTGTTTCCCTATACGTGGTCCCTGGGTGGTGCAAATCAGGTGACACTAACTGGTGGTAGGTTTCGGCCGAAGGCTTGCGACCACCCACCGGGCAAAGACGTAGCGCCAAGCGGCCTTGCCGTGTTTCGGTACGATGCTCGGTGTAGCCAACTAGAGGACTTGGGTCGAGATAGCTGTTCCACTGTAGGCAGACCAGCCTGACGCGCGCTGTTATGGATGTATCGGGATACTAGTCGCGGAGGGTAGCGGGATCCGAGGCACGGTGCGCCGCTGGCCGACCGCAGGTAGTTGGGGGCCCAAGTAGTGTGCCAGCCACACACGAAAGGCTGCCCCGCCAACTGTCGAAAAATCCCGGAATGCGCCATCGTGCTGGTTGGCGACCAGTTTGGGAGGGCCCGATGGACATTCCGGGGGGGCTCGGGCGTCCCCGCAGTCTCCAGACTAGTGCCCCAATGATGGCATCCTTTCAGTGCGTGTCTGTAGGTTAGCTGCGTGGAACCTCGTCTTACTTCCTTCTCCTCTTCTCCCTTCACTCTTATAACATGGCAAGGAAAAATAAAACTAGAGTTCAACAGCGGCTGCACCCCCTCCCACACAAAGTGCACCTTACCAACATTAGAGGTCTGCACTCAAATCTCTCTGCAGTCCACTACCACCTAGAGACTGAGAAACCAGCGCTGTTTTTCCTAACGGAGACGCAGATAGCGAGCCCGTCAGACGTGTCGTACTTATCTTACCCAGGGTACACCCTGGAGCACAATTTTAAACCACGCGCGGGAGTGTGTGTGTACGTTCGTGACGACGCTTGCTATCGGCGTCTCCGTAACCTTGAGGACTCCAGATTCACGACGCTTTGGACACTGGTGGACACAGGTCTGGATAAAATTATCTATGCCTGTGTATACCGTTCGCACAGCGGAGATCAGGAGACAACCAGGCTCACAGAGTACATCAGTGAGGCGGCTGATGCGGCTCAGCAGCGGTACCCTTCCGCCCAATTAGTGTTACTGGGGGACTTTAATGCCCACCACCAGGAGTGGCTTTTCCCATACCAGTGCACCGATCATGCTGGGCGAGAGATGCGTAAGCTTTCGCTAGCGCTAAACCTCACCCAGATGGTTCAGGGGGCAACGAGGGTACCGGATGTAGATTCGCACACGGCTAATTGCTTGGACCTTCTGCTGACAACAGATCCAGACCGATACTCCGTGTCGATAACTTCACCTTTGGGTAGTTCCGATCACTGTCTGGTAAAGGCTGTGTCCGTCTACTCCCCGCCCGATCCTAGCCCGAGAGGCACCCGGCGGGTTTGGCGGTACAGGTCAGCAGATTGGGATGGGATGCGATCTTTCTTCGCATCCTATCCATGGCGGCCTACTTGTTTTTCATCGGCTGACCCTTCGTCATGCGCGGACGCCGTGACAGATGTGTTGCGTCGGGGAATGGAGTACTATATTCCGTTCTCTGACATAACAGCGTCAAGCGAAGACCGGCCATGGTTTGGTGCCGATTGTTATCGCGCCGACGCGCTCAAGCATGAGGCCTACCTGGCATGGGTCGATGCTCGGTCGCGCAAAGCGAGTGACGTGGGTCAGAAGAAGAAGGCCTTCAACAGGGCGGCCAAGTCCTGCAAGAAGGTGTTGCGTGGAGCTCGGTTCGACCACATTGGCCGAATAGGGGCTAAACTTGCTTCTTACCCAGCAGGTAGTAAAGCGTTTTGGTCCCTGGCCAAGTCGGTCGAGTCGAACTTCTGCCGTCCCTCACTGCCACCACTGCTGAAACACGACGGGTCGCTGGCCCACTCCGCTGAGGAGAAAGCAAATTTATTTGCCTCTCTTTTTGCGGAATCTTCACGTCTGAGTCCTGGTGACGCGCGGCCCCCTCCTTTTCCTGATGGATGCGAGACGAGTATGTCGGATATTCGCATCCATCAAAAAGACGTTCGTAGGGTGCTCCGCAACCTCGACGTGAACAAGGCTAGCGGCCCTGACGGTTTACCAGCAATCGTTCTTAGAACCTGTGCGCCTGAATTGTCTCCGATTCTGACACGCCTGTTCCGCCTTTCGTACGAGGCTGGAAAAGTGCCCAATGCTTGGAAACAAGCCAACGTACAGCCCGTGCCCAAGAAGGGCAGTCGAGCTGACCCGGCCAACTACAGACCCATCTCTATAACGTCCATACTCTGTAAGAGTATGGAACGTGTACTTAATTGTAAGCTCCTAGCATACCTAGAAGCTAACGATATCCTTAGTGACCGCCAATACGGCTTCCGTCGTAATCGGTCTACTGGGGATCTTCTAGCGTATGCCGTTCACATATGGATTGAGGCCATCGAGAGGCACGGGGAAGCGCTTGCCGTCTCCCTCGACATCTCGAAGGCTTTTGATAGGGTCTGGCATGAAAGCCTTATTGGTAAGCTTCCTTCATTCGGTCTGCCCGGTGGTCTGTGTGATTGGATTGCAGACTTCCTGAGAGATCGGTCCATTCGAGTGGTTATCGATGGCTGCTCGTCAGACCAACTGCATATTAATGCCGGGGTCCCTCAGGGGTCCGTACTCTCAGCAACATTATTCTTGCTGCACATTAACGATCTGCTAAGACCCGGCACCTTTGGGTATGCAGACGACAGCACTGTTGCTGAGAGATACCTGTCTAACGCACGGGCTACCGGGCCTCAGATCCGGTCTCTCCGTGAGGCCCTGGTGGAGCGTTTGAACCTGTCCTTGCAGGCAGTCTCCGAATGGGGCGAGGCCAATCTGGTCAGTTTTAATGCTGCTAAAACCCAGGCGTGTCTTTTTTCCGCGAAAAAGAGCCAATTTCACCCGGCTCCAACTTTCCGAGATGTAACCGTGCCAATAGCAGACCATCTTGAGCTTCTGGGCGTTACTTTGACATCAACCCTCAATTTTGGCTCATATATTGAGGCAAAAGCACAACAGGCTGCCAAAAAGTTGGGGGTCCTTGCAAAGGTGAGAAGGTACTTCACGCCAGAACAGCTGCTCAACTTGTATCAAGCGCAGGTTCGATCATGCATGGAGTACTGTTCTCATCTCTGGGACGGATCTGCCAAATACCAGCTTGATGCACTTGAGTCGATTGAAAAGCGTGCCAAGAGGCTCATTGGCAATGAGGCACTGGTCAAGTCTAAGCTCCAGAGCCTTGAACATCGTCGCCGAGTTGCCAGCTTATCGGTTTTTTATCGGTTACATTTCGGGGAGTGTGCGATGGAATTGCATGATCTGATTCCGCCTAGCCCGTTTCATCATCGGACTACCAGACGTACGGCGATGCGCCATCGGTACTTGGTGGACATCCCACACATACGCACTAAGCGTTTTGGGAATACTTTTATAATGCGTACCGCTAAGGAGTGGAATTCCCTGCCGGAGTCTGTGTTTCCCGATAGCTACAATCTGGAGGTCTTTAAGTCAAGAGTGAATAGGTTTCTTCTAGGCAAGCGTGCTTCACCGTCGACCACATCATCGCTTACCATCAGGTGAGATAGTGGTCAAGCGCAGGCCTATAGATAATAAAAAAAAAAAAAAAAAAAAGAACCATTATACACTCACTTAAGAAGAATTAGAAAAATTTTAAAAATCTTAAACTGTCTTTCCAATTCCCCTAATATGTATAACATGCGCAAACACACACCCCCTGCACAAACGTACATCCTTCTTCCACACACACACAAACACACGCACACATAATACACTCCACACACAAAACAAACAATCCTTCCATACAAACACAGTGAAAATATTGTTAACTTTTTAATTATTTTTTTATTTCTAGTTTTGCTTTGTATCTACTTTAGGAGGTGGGCGTTAATTTTTTTTTTTTTCGGGAATTGCTTCTCGCAGTTCAACCTAGGAGGTTGTCGTCTGCTTAACCGGACTATCCTGTGGGTGCCTTAAGAGTAAGGCCTCCAGCCAGGGCATAAAAACTTACAAACTAAGCGCTACACGCTAAGGGCACCCCTGTGGGGTACGAGCCTCGGCTTAGGGCGTCGCTGGGGGAGAACTGCATGGGGGGGACAGGATGGATCTGAATGATATCATTATTTAGGGGCTGATTTAAAACTACTTGCACAGCATCGCGGGCTGGCTCGAGCGAGGGTCGGGGAGGGCATGGACCGGGACGTTGCGACGGACCTCGCCGGCGAGGTCGGAAAGACGGCGGTTTGAGTCGAAACTTTTTAAGAGTGCTAGTCTCTTTGCTACTCTCCTGGAGGAGGGTGATAGCATCATCGGGAGTTACGAGAGTATGCTTAGAACGGCGTACTGCACTAATGCGCGAGGGTTCGTAACGGGCGGCCGCTGCGATCAGGGGATTACGGTGTTTAATGGCGTTATCGAAGAAACGCTTCGAAAGACGTTTCATAAACTGAAGGACGGTGGGCATTCTAAGGTCTACGTGTAGACGGTCATTACGGACATAAAAAGGGGCTCCCGTGACTCTACGTAAGAACCGGTTCTGCAAGGTTTGCATCCTATGGATGTACGTATATGTGTATGTATGTATGTACTTAGGCTTAGTGTGAGCGTACACGACGCAAGCGTACATCACAATGAGGCGGATCACCGCGGTATAAAGGCGCAACTTGCACTTGAGTGACAACT
This sequence comes from Cerastis rubricosa, assembly GCA_949152445.1. Taxonomy (NCBI): domain Eukaryota; kingdom Metazoa; phylum Arthropoda; class Insecta; order Lepidoptera; family Noctuidae; genus Cerastis; species Cerastis rubricosa. The sequence goes on along the minus strand of OX424535.1, from coordinate 6,907,264 downwards.
TGCTTTTTGCCGAAATCATGAAATGAAGCCTACCCATAGCAAAGGCAGCTCGGTCGCGAGCTGCTTAAATGTGCGCCGCGAAAGACAGGTGGTTGTCAAGTAAGACTCCTAAGTACTTGGCTTGCTTCTCCCAAGGGATAGGCTTACCGTACATAGTAATCGGGCTGAGCGCGGGTGGCTTATTTTTACGCGGTTTGGAGAAATGAACTGCCTGGCTCTTGTCGGGGTTCACCTCGATTCTCCATTTTCGGAACCAAGCGCCTAAGACGTTGGCTGAGGTTTGGAGGGTGCTGGAAATAGCGTCGTGACGGCGACCAATGTAATAAATGGCCGTGTCGTCCGCGAACAGGGCTAACTGAGCCTTCTTGCTCTTGGGGATGTCACTGGTGAACAGAGTTAAGATAAGGGGAGAGACGACGGAGCCCTGAGGAACTCCGGCTCTAATGGGGTGGGGGGAAGACAGTGCCTTCCCGATGCGATAGCGGAAGGTGCGATCCGACAAAAAGTCTCGTAAGATGAGCACGAGACGGTCTGGCACTCCCAGTTTGTACAGCTTATATAATAAGCCGTTGTGCCAGACTTTGTCGAAAGCCTTTGCTATGTCGAAGAACAACACACCCGTCATTGCTCCACGCTGGAAGCCAGCGCTCAAGTGTTCTACGATGCGGTGGGCCTGTTGAATGCAAGAGTGTCCGGTCCTGGGGTGGGCGTTAATGACCGCGACAAAATTTTATACAAATGCAGTTGTTATCGAACACAGAGTTTTTGTAAACTGAGTTTTTCGTTTCAATAAATTATTATTTATTATTATATCAACTGCCACTGGCTGCTAACACAAATGAGAGAGCGTTATTCGATTCACGCGGTGACGAGTCGTTTCACGTTGTCAGAAAAATCATAGTCTACTAGCTTGTAGATCTTTTATTTACTTAAAATAAATACTAACACTCCTCGAAATCGTATTAAGGCATTTCGGCTACGAGAACGTAGGATGCGAGAGCGAGCGAAGCTAGCTCGGGACTTGCGGCACCCCGACTCGGTTTTCCGAAATGACTGAACCGATTTTAATGAAACTTTATACGCGTAAGTAGGACACATAGGTCTAAAAAGTTACTAAAAACATTTTCAAAAAATAGTGTTGCAGCTTAATTAGACCGATTACAAATTGTCTATAGAAACTAAAAGACATTTCGAAAATATATCCCTGTTCATGCGTATTAAGTTTCATTAAAATCGGTTTAATCATTTCGGAAAATAAGGACTTGAAAGTTCGTATGAAATGCTGTAAGGCGTAAACGCTCATAAGTTTGTAGTTACTAAACGATTTAATCTAAAACCATGCTGAGAGTCGCATAATGTTAGGCTGTGACCTTTACAGTATATCGTGGAAAAAAAACGGTTTATCAAGTTAAGTAGGTATGCTTAAATACATCCCCTGGAGCTTTCCCTGGATTAACCACATGATTAATATGTGACAATCAATACGAGATTACGTGTATGTTTCTTTCATAACAATGAAATTATTTTATCATGATTTATTGTCCAAACGCAATAAACTGCTCAAGATACAGTTTATTGCAGTTTCGATTAAAACAAGTATAAATATTGCTGTCTCGCAGAATATCACCAAATTACTCGACGGTAGGTAAGTCAGACATATTAAAATGTTAATTAACACTTTAATTTAAGTGATTGGGACCTGAGTACTCCGTTTTCTAATCGTAGCAAGCGCCACTGCTCAGCACGGGGCACTAGGTTCGAGCCCTAGTTTCACCTAGGGCTCAAACGTGAAAAAAAAGAAAAACGATAAAAATATCATGTTAAAAAATATTTAAACACAATTGGTCGACCGTCATGGTCTACGCGGTGTAAGGTCTTGAAATGAGAAGCGTAGACCAAGACGGTCGACCAATTTTGACCCATGGTCACGATGGCTAATTTGTGAAACAGCCGGTAAGTGTGACGAAGTTCGGTGATGCGATGGTACGAATCCAAGTGGAAACAATGAACTCTTTTTGAAGTATACTTTAGATTAAATGTAACGAATTCAATATGATAGCAGTGTAACATTTTAACCTAGAAGGGTTAGGACATACTGAAACTGTCTGTACACGCGTGATGTAGGTATAGATAGTGTTTACATGATAATATAGGTAGATATTGATAACCATACTATTACCAATAGTGATACTAGGAAAATTTTGGCTACTGATTTTCTTTTTTGTATAAAATGAGTTACAAACCAACCAACCAGAAAGTGTTTCATTAACTTTAATTTTTTCTAAAAAAGTTCTCTTCACCAGCAGCAAAAAAAATCTTGAAAGATGAAATTCTTCGCTGTCTTCGCCGTCTTGGTGGCCGTGGCTGCCGCTGACTTCAGCTCTTGGACGCTGCCCCAGCTGTCCGATGCCATCCAGAACCCCAACACCGACCCTGCACTCCTCCCGGCCTTGGAAGAAGCTCTCAATAACATGATGGATACTCTCTTCGCTGAACAGCCCGTGGTAAGTCATTTGTGATTTCTGCTCGTGGATAATGATGTAAAAATTAGACAGCTTCAAAGGTAGTTAAAATGGTAACGGCAATTATGTTTACTGGGTGTAATACTGGACTTGATTCTTATTTCCGGCAAAGGGTTGCTGAGTTTTTATCTATTATGAATTACTCAGTAGTAAGGGATCTTACCCGGTTTATGTAGTTTTATATGGGGACTAGCTGACCCGGGCAATATCGTCTGCGTTGAATAAGAAAAACAAAAACATTTTTGTAACTTTTTTCATTGATGCTCTGCTCCTATTGGTCGTAGAGTTGTATGTTATATAGCTGACAGCCATCTTCGATAAATGAGCTATCCAAAACACTACAATAATTTTAAAATTCGAATCAGTAGTTCCTGATATTAGCTCGTTCAGCGTCGTAGCGTTCGCGCTCTTAAGCTTTATAATAAATTTGGGGGTTTTGGCAAGGAGCTGCAGTCAAAGCGACGGCTGCGCCGCCAGCGACGATGATTTTATTGAGCCATTACAATTTAACATTTCCGTCGACAAGAAGAATAAGCCCTGGGACTGTACCGCCACCTCTTATATCAGTTTTATTTCAAGTGTGGGAAAGAGATGAAGCTAGACAAGACGTATAATGCCTTCTCATTTCAACATAAAAGTAAGATAAAAGTAATACCATCCTATTATATTACAAACTTATAGGACTTAAACAGAACTGGCAAATTGTGGGTGGTGTAGGGACTATATCAGTCTCCGTGTATCTCTTCAAGGGACACAGACATGGGTTCTTTCATAAGATATTTTATTATGTATCAGGCACCCGCAGACGCCCCCGTTGACCTGACCGGATGGACCCTGCACGACCTCTCCGTAGCCCTGCAGAACCCTGAGACCGACCCCGCTCTCGTTCCCTACCTGGAACAGGCCCTCAACGAAATGATGGAAGCCATCCACGCTGGAATCCCTGTTGTGAGTTATTACAATCAAACATTTTTCGCGCTTTTATTAGCTTGACCAAACAAACCATGTAAAAAAAAGTTAGAAGTGAAAGACCCACTTTCCGGTTTCCGAAATGTTTAGTTTGGAGGACAATGCATCTTTAGCTAAGTGACGTCATTCTAAATCAGTCTGCCAGGCTCTCAAAGATGGCGGACTAGCTATTTTCTATGCATTTCCATGATATGGGTATCTAACGATACGGATTGCTGATAAAAAAAAACGAATATTAAAATGACGTCATGATAACGCGTGTTTTTTGTTTTGTTTTTAATTATAATTTTTTTATTACGGGGTATTGTAGTGTAATAAAAAAAACACTCACTTCCGCTACATATTAGTTTATTTTATATAAAAAAGGAATATAGTTAAGCAAGAAATATATGAAAAACACTTAGGACGTAAAACTATTAGAAAAATTTAGCATATGAATGTAGGTAATGTTTCGTCCAGAAGTGGTTTATGCTTTTAAAAATTTAGTATCCCGTATTCAAATTCTCTAAACCTAAAAGCAATTGCAAATAGTTTTGAGGCGTTAGGACCCCAATAGCGTTTATAGAAAATGGGTAATTACTAACTGGGTTTTAAAAAGGTGAGATGAACAAAATTAATTAGGCGTACAAAACAAAAATATATAAAACCATGGTAGTTGTTAAATTTGTTTCTTCAAAAGCGGATCTGATCGGAGTGTCCTGTAAAGTCGTCTGGTGACAACCTCAGATAACGGTTCCTAAAATTCCGCACCGCTGAATTTTATGGTCTCATAACCAAAAGGAGAAATTTGGAGAGGAGAAGCCAAAAAAAGGTGGCCTTGTCAACTGGTTTTACTTAACCCAAATAATGGAATATCATAAGCACTTAATGCGGTACACCTCAAAGACGTCAATGGAAGATTTTGATGGATTGCCATAATTATGCAGTTTTATTTTTTTTTATAACATGAACTTCTTCCAAATTTTTCAAAGTAAAAATAACATTCTTTCTGTATCAGGGATCTATGCCAACTAAAATGATGAGTTGAAAAAAACTGAAGCGAAAAACAATTTAAATTCCAAATTAGGCGATGCCAGAATTGAAAAAAACCGGCCAAGTGCAAGTCGGACTCGCGAACGAAGGGTTCCGTACCATTATTTATAAAAAACGAAAAAAAAAACTTTTTTGTATGGAAGCCCCCCTTAAATATTTATTTTTTTCTGTTTTTATTATTTGTTGTTATAGCGTCAACAGAAATACATAATCTGTAGAAATTTCAACTGGCTAACTATCACGGTTCATGAGATACAGCCTGGTGACAGACGGACGGACGGACGGACGGACGGACGGACGGACAGCGAAGTCTCAGTAATAGGGTCCCGTTTGACCCTTTGGGTACGGAACCCTAAAAAATAATACTCTGCCAGTAAATCCATAGGTTTCTATGATAGAGGTGATTATGCAGGGAAACACTGCAGTATGTACAAGATCTTGATCTTTAGGTTAGATTGATCCGAGCTACTGTTGTTATTAAACCACAAAAATATTTAAATGAAACTTACCTAGATCCTTAATTTTTGAACAACCTCCTTATTACATTTCAGGAGGCCGTCGGCGTTCCCGTCAAGCCCTTGGAAGTCAGCTACTGGACCCTGCCAGAGCTGAGCGCTGCTCTTCAGGACCCTGCCACCGACCCCGCTCTCATCCCCTTCCTGGAACACGCCCTCAACGAGATGATGGATGCTCTCTTCGCTGGCAACCAAGTTGTAAGAACAACAATAATTTTCTTTATTGTTAAGCATAGTTTTTTTTTTTTAAACGAGTTATTTGAGAAGTAGACTTATAACTCCACACCTTCAAAAAACGTATGTAGTGTGACTGATTTTACATGCAACAAACAATCACACAACATCTACAAATGGCTCGTTTTGGGTTTCCGAAAAAATATGTAACATTTTTATTCTTTTTTCATGGCGCCTGACTGACGTTGTCAGGGGACACTGTTTCTGGGCCTCAAGTCTGCTATTTTTATAAACATTGTCATTCCAACACGATCCCATTGTCATTTTGCTAAAAGTTCGTAATCTGCTAAATTCATAATGGTCTATCAAATTATATGCCATTTCTTTCAATGGAGTGTCAGTGGTTGACCATTGTGAAGTCATAATGACGCCATTATAATTAGTAGATTACCAAATTTGTCAAAATCAACAATTATATATGAAATCAATGATAAGCCATTCTGACACTATTGTAACAGCAGACTTGAGGCCAACATTTGTGTAATTGTTTTAAAAAACTTAATGTACTCAGGTTCTGACTATGACCACGCATCCAAAGAACGATTTACATGGTAAGGTCCAAAAGTTTCCGGCCAACTCACATTAGCTTAATCAGAGAGGGAGAATCATGTATCACTAAATTACTGAAATTATCTCTGGTTCCCACAGTAAAAAAAATATAATTTTGTTCATAGTCATAGTCACTCTTCATTTTTGTTTGGATATTAATCCTTAATTTTGTAGTTGAAGCCGGAAATTTTTGGACCTTAGTGATGGCACAATTTGTTGTGTCTTCAGAGCTCAAATTCACCCTCCGTCTTCTTGTTTCACAGGAGGTCGTCGCCGTGGTCGCCCCCGCTGGTCTGGCCCCCGTCAAGCCCGATGCTGTCGTTGTCCCCTCCCCTCTCCCCGTGGACGAGGTCCAGCCCTCCCCCGTCTCCCCTCCTGCCACCACCGCTACCAGCCCCCTCGTCCAAATCATCGTCAACGTCCAGCAACAAGCTTAATTCTGTTGAAGTAATCCTCTAGTTATTCCTGCATGATTAAACGCGGTTTTGAATTATAAAATGTTTTTTTTTAGTCCATGTTTGGTCTGGAATCCCTTAATAATCTTAATTTCACATTCATGTACAGTCCATCTCATGAAACAGCATTTGATACAACAATTCTGAAGGTGATAGCTGCCAGACCACACACTGCCCCATTCAGAGACACTGGCTGTGGGGGGACAGTCATAGGCCTGAAAAAATGATTAAATTGGAAACATTAACAATTCTTACCTATGTATTCACTTATGTATAGTTAGGTACTACTCGTACCATAACCTAACTATAAGACCTACTGTATCACCAAAAATCACAAATATATACTTCGACTTTAATTCTACTCAATACAAATTTTGAGTTCTTAGACGACATACTAAATTGCGTCTAGCTAGAAGCATGAGATTTGCTCACTATGTCATCATCATCATCATTTCAGCCGAAAGACGTCGACTGCTGGACATAAGCCTCCCCCAAGTGTCGCCACATTGACCGGTCCCGTACGACTCGCATCCAGCGGATCCCTGCAACCTTCACCAGGTCATCAATCCACCTAGTGGGAGGCCTTCCAACGCATCGTCTTACGGTTTGCGGTCGCTATTCCCGAACTTTTCGGCCCCATCGGCCATCTGTTCTGCGAGCAATTTGCCCTGCCCACTGCTACTTAAGTTTGCCAATTCTTCGGGCTACGTCGGTAACCTTGGTTCTCTTGTGGATGTCCTCATTTCACGCAAGGAAACTCCGAAGGTGGCTTTGAGCCTTCTGATGAGGCTCATTGTAAGCGACCACGTTTCGGTCCCGTACGTAATCATTGGCAACACACACTGGTCATAGACTTGAGACACTGCGGTAAGTTGGACGAAAAGATACCACGCAGCTTCCCAAACGCTGCCCAGCCGAGTCGGATTCGACGATAGACCTCTTTCTCGAAGTTAGATCTATCCAACTGGACCGTTTGTCCCAGGTAGACATAATTGTCTACAACTTCGAGTGTCATCATCATCATCATCATCATTTCAGCCCAAAAGACGTCCACAGCTAGACATAGGCCTCCCCTAAGTGTTGCCATATTGACATTTTGGGGGGTTTTGCCATAATCGCCACGCTTGGCAGGCGGGTTGGCGATCGCAGTACGGTTGTTACAAAAACACAGAGAACGCTGCTGCCCATTCTATGGCAAGTCCCTTAGTCGCCTCTTACGACACCCACGGAAGATATAGGATGGTGCTATTCTTTACTTCCGACACCATACAGAGCACCACACACCACACTTCGAGTGTAGAGTCTCCGATCTTGATAGGAGTGGGTGTTACATGGGCATTCAACATGTTCTTGGTTTTGTCCATGTTCATTTTAAGACCCACTCTTCCGGAAGCTCTACTGAGGTCATCGAGCATTGTACTGAAGTCCTCCATGATCTCAGACATGACCACTATATCGTCGGCAAATCGAAGATCAGAGATGTACTCGCCCTTGACGTTGATGCCTAGCCCTCTCCAGTCCAGAACCTTGAAGACATCTTTCAGTGCAGCGATGAATAGTTTCGGAGATATGACATCTCCCTGTCTCACACCTCGCTGCAGAAGGATAGGTTTCGAGGTCTGGTCCTGAAGTCGGACTGACATGGTGGCGTTTTTGTACAAACACTTCAACACCTCGATGTACCGATAATCAATTGCGGTCTCTCCAACGCTGGCACCGTTGGAGAGACCGCAATTGATTATCGGTTTGTACAAAAACGCCACCATGTCAGTCCGACTTCAGGACCAGACCTCGAAACCTATCCTTCTGCAGCGAGGTGTACCGCAGTACAGCCCAAGTCTCGATTGAATCGAAGGCTTTCTCGTAGTCCACCAACCTGTCGCAGCGTATGTATGTGACATACGCTGCGACAGGTTATACAGAAGACCGAAGAGTACAACCTGCCTCTCTTTTAGCGTTTTGTGGACTTCGAGAAAGCCGGTCCGGTGGAGTCCGGTCTCCGGGGGGAGTGATATAGCGACCAACAAAAAGCAACTTACTACAAAAAGTACTACAGCACCATCTATGACACGACGGAGGAACTAACATCAATTTCCTACATCTCACATGCAAAAGTTTACATCGACTTAAGAGTATATAGAAAATCCCGACTACAACTGTCGGGCAGTTGCCCGCCAGACATAACACCTGTCTGGCCGGAGGATCCTCCCTTTACCACGGGGGATGATGAACTTTACACCCAGTTCCTTATACCCCTAAATTTGTGACCCCGAAGTGGACGTCAGCGCAGCCTTCGAGCAACGTGACGTCATCATCATCAACATCACTTCCTCAAGCTTTCGAGCAGCGAGTCACAGCCAGCCAGCTTCAAAACGGGTATTCCTGACCACCAGCATGCAGCGGAAGCGCATTCCTGGCCAGCACCGTCAGCCTCTCTTCAAGCGACCATGGCACAGGCCACTGCACTTTCGGCCGGTCGAGAGCTTCTACCTCCCGGTCGACACCTCTCTAGCTGTCTGCCACATCGCGGCGCTGCACCACGTCCGACGCACGGGAGCAAACGCAGCGCCGGCCCCGACTCACTGGGGTTCGCCTCACCACCGCAGACTGTTCCGACTCACCGTGAACAATGCGGCAACGAGCTCATAAAAACTGGCATGGCAAAATACTACAAGACTCATTCGACTATCGACCTCCTGTCTCCGGGGGGGAGTGATGTAGCGACCAACAAAAAGCAACTTACTACAAAAAGTACTACAGCACCATCTATGACACGACGGAAGAACTAACATCAATTTCCTACATCTCACATGCAAAGTTTACATCGACTTAAGAGTATATAGAAAAACCCGACTACAACTGTCGGGCAGTTGCCCGCCAGACATAACACCTGTCTGGTAGGAGGATCCTCCCTTTTGTAATGTTTATCGAGGAACTTTACACCCTGTTCCTCATACCCCTAAAGTTGTAAGCGTAAGTTTATGTGATGGCAGACCAGAAGAGTCAGACTATTAGGAAATTCTATGACAGCATCATCTGTTTCTATAATTTTTCAAAAAATCTGTGTTAAAACTTTTGTTCTTTAGATGGTTTTAACAAAAGGTCATTAATGAAAGCTGCCGTCAAAATAGGTCCAGCCGTTTCGGATATTATCCGAACAAACAACAGACAAAGAGAAAGACAAAAATAAAAATTAAAGATATTTGTTTTAAGTACCATAAATAATTTCATATGCATTCAATAAAAAAACTATTATTTGGAAATTACAAACAGACACTACAATTTTATTTATATGTATTAAAGATATATTGGATCTAATGCAATATTCTGCTCAAGAAACAGTTTACTTCAGTTTCTATTAAAACCTGTGTAAATATTGCTGTCTCGCAGAATATCTTCAAATGACTCGACGGTAGGTAAGACACAAACATATTATTTATAAGTTATTTTAAATTATTACATAATATGATTGGTACCTAAGTGCCCCGTTATCTAATCGTAACAAGCGCCACTGCTCATCATGGGTTCCTGGGTTGGAGCCCTTGCTCGAGTGTTGTGTGTCATATATTTTTTTCCGGAATCTAGAATTTTATTATTCCCAGTTCTTGGAGATGGGGTTGTCCCCTTTTCGTGGGATTTTTTAAAACTGGTATTTAGGTATATCTACTTGGGGAATACAGTAGGTAGAAGCGCGTTCACTGATGGTGAACCACTTTCCGCCTTTATGCCCTGTGTTATAAGGTTGAAAAGTGATCGAAAGTCAGTGAGCACGGTAGTACATGCGTGATGTGAATCATTCTCTTAAATAGTGTCTACATAATAATCTAAGTAGGTACTATAATTAACATACTATTACCAATACCAAAAAAATACTAGCTGGTATTACTACCAACCAGTTATTTTTTTGTATAACCGTGACATCTGATGATGTTGGCGGGGCTAACATGGTCAGAGATCGCACAGGACAGACACGTATGGAAGGAGAAAGGGGATGCTTTTGCCCAGTAGTGGTACACGATTTAAGCTAGGAAAAAAAAAACAGTTACAAACCTACCAAAGTGTTTCTTTGCCTTTGAATTCCTCTAACATTGCCTAAAAAATCCGTGTTCACCAGCAGCAAAAAAAAACTTGAAAGATGAACTTCTTCGCCGTCTTCGCCGTCTTGGTGGCCGTGGTTGCCGCTGACTTCAGCTCCTGGACGCTGCCCCAGCTGTCCGATGCCATCCAGAACCCCGAAACCGACATTGCACTCCTCCCGGCCATGGAAGAGGCTCTTAATAACATGATGGAAACTCTCTTCGCTAAACAGCCCGTGGTAAGGCATTCGTGATTTCTGGTCGTGGATAATTATATAAAAGTTAAACAGCATCACAGGTTGCGCTGTTGCAAACGCCGTCATGACGGGTAACGTCATCACGGCGTTTGCAACAGCGCCGAAATATCGGGAACTCAAAACAAATAATAAACATGGTAAATATCCCGTTACAAGTGTTAGTGACCATGTCAGTTTAAAAACTTATATAGCATCAAAGGTAGCAAGAAATAGTAATGTCAATTATGTTTACTGGGTGTAATACTGGGCTTAATTCTTATGTCCAGCAAAGAGTTCCTGGGTTTTTGTCTATTATAAATTGCTCAGTAAGGGATTTTACCCGGTGTATGTAGTTTTTTATGGGGACTAGCTCAGTGGCATATTCCGCATATTTTAAGATTTGGCGCCCTGGTCAAAACGGTTCGCCGCCCCGCACTTTTCCAAAAAAAACCAACAATATAATAAAAATATTTTCTACGCTCATTCATTATGTTAGTAAATTTACATTCAACAGCAAAACTAAATTTGTTTTTCGTAGTATGTTAATAAAAAACAAATTTACTGTTGCAGTTTGGTGCAAAACTACAATATCTCAAAAACTTAACATTGCATCTTATTCGAACCTGGTATGTCGGTAACGACAACCTTCACCTTGACCTCAAGATCCCGACCATACTTCAGTTCATGAAACGTCTTTCCAAGCGTTTCTTTGACTCAGCGGTCAAGCACCGTAACCCCCTAATCGCATCGGCCGCCCGATACGTACCATCGCGTATTAGTAGGATTCGCCGTCCTCGGCATACCCTAGTCACTCCCGATGACCCTATATGATGATATTACCCTTCTTCAAGAGAGCAGTAGGGAAACCAGTACGTTAAAACGTAAACGCAGACACAAACCGCCGTCTTTCCGGCCTCGCCACCGAGGCCCGTCGCGACGTCCAAGTTCAATACCCCGACCCTTGCTCTAGCCAGCCCGCGAAGCTGAGCCAGTAGTAATAAATCAGCCCCTAAATAATGGAAATCAGATCCAGCCTTCTCAGCGACACCCTAAGCCGAGGCTCGTATCCCACAGGGGGTGCCCTTAGCGCTGTCGCTTAGTTTATAAGCTTTTTGCCTGGCTGGAGGCCTTAAATTCTAGGCATCCACAGGTTTGCCCGGTTAAGCAGTAGCCAGCCTCAGAGGCTGAAATGCGAGATGCCATTCAAAAAAAAAAAAAATCGATCCAGTTTACGTAGAAAGTTTTTTTTTTTACGTTTGTTAGAAATGTATCTATTAGCGATATGCCGTCGACAAAAAGGTTTTGGGTTCGGGTTGGTCGTTTCCTATGGAAAAGAACCGGCATGAAACTCCATGGTTAGTCTTTTAAAATCATTTAGTTTTACAATAGGTATATCTGTTACAGCGTTAGGACTTAAGTATAGGGGAACAATGTAGGCCCGACAATAAGTCGTTGCTTTCTACAAAACGTAGAACGAGATAAAAAGTTACTAAGAAGAAAATATTACAAAAAGACTAGATTAAACAAGTGACACAAATGTTGTCATTGCACTGACCTCTGCACTAGTGAATAAATAGTATGCAACGACCTAGCGAGTTTCATTGACGACATAACCTCTGAAACGGACAAAGCGACGATCAAACGGAGGACGATTTTGTTAACATCGTTATGTGAATCAACATTCAAGCTAGCTAGTGACCTGGCATGACCCTGCAAGGTGGAAGAACTGGGTTACGAGGAAAAAGTAAAACTCCTCGACGAGCACTTCACACCAAAAAGGTACGGGTTCGCCAAAAAGTCCAAGTTTTATTCGGCAACACAGCAGCCAGGAGAAACGCATCCTCAATGGGCGGCCAGGATAAGAGGCCTATCGACTCACTGTGGTTTCAAGAATTTGGAGGAGGCCTTGCTTGACAAATTTATATGGCACCATGACACCGGGTCACACGCGGGATAAACTGTTAGTGCAGGATCAGTGGGAGCTGACCCTCGCGAAGGCCATCGACTTGACAGAGAGCATGCGCTGCGCGCGCGATGCTTCGTCGATGGCAGCGTCGGCAACAACGGCACCGGCGCAGCGGCCCCGGAAAAGGAAAAGTGCGGTGTGTGTGGGTTTACGAACCATAAAGCCAATCAATGTCGTTATAAAAACTATAAGTGCAAAAAGTGCGGCAATAAGGGCCATTTGCGCAAAATGTGCCCAAACGAGGGCAAAGTTAAGTTTATGAAAAAAAGATCTGTGCACGACGGAGGCGGCGACGATGGTGAGGGTTTTTACAACATTCGGTGCGTCAAAGGAACCAATGACGGAGCGTATAACGATCAGTGGTCTAACTTTAGAGTTTGAAATCGATGGTGGTTCAGCAGTAAGCGTAATCTCCGAGGAAACTTAGAACTCGAATTTTAAGCGATAACCTTTGTCAGTCACCAACAGAAGGTAATTTAGTTATACAGGGGATTTTATTGAAACGATCGGAGTATTTTTATTTGGGAACTATATTTCTTGTCACCAAAATTTATATTTGTCATCAAACTTGTATCACCTAATAAATAGATCTATCGCCACGAAGTATTATCGTACTCAGATATACAAAAGTGTTCCCAGGTATGAATTATCAAATAAATGTTGATATATGTGTAAAATAAGAGATGGATTACAAATAAACTTGTAGTGCATTAGATGAATATAAACTTCGTTCTTATAAAAATAGTTTTATTACTTAAATAATAGCTTTGTGCTCGGAATGGTAGATCTGTCACCAAATAAATAGATCAGTTCATTATTTCTATGAAGAAATGCCTTATACGAGACATTGGGCACACCGACTCGGACAGGTTAGGTTCGAAGAGGATGGCGGGGTCTAGTGAGCGAGCGGAGCGAGCGAACTAAGACCCCGACATCCCCTTCGTGTTAGGTTACTGTTAACCCTGCAGACAGAAATAGGAGCCCCGCCTAGCGGGGCTACGTCGACAACGCCTTAGTTTGGAACTGTGGTTTGGAGTTTTTATGTAAACATTTTTACATTGTTTGATGATTCAATTTTCGTGACACTTTTATTATTTTGAAACGTAATAAAATTACTTGATGATTGATATTATTTCCAAGTAATTCTTAATAAATATTTACGTAAGCGTTTTGATATTATTTGATGATTCAATTTAGGTGACAGATCTACTATTTTGGGAACAAATATTATTTATTAGGTCAATGAAAATGCATTTATTAGGTTATTGATAAAATCATACCCGTTTTATTTTAGTATTATTTTCGTATTTGGGGCGTACGCATACTTTGAATGGAATGGAATGTAGGAGAAATAAAAAGTTCCAATCATCACCACTGGGGAGGAACGAAACTTTTTTTTCCCATTCTTACCCAATGGGGACGACCGGGAATAAACCGGTCAAATGATTTGATATGATGATTTTATTTTTAGCAGGCTATCGATAACCGAACTTAGACTTACATAGACGGGGTTAATTATAAAAAGAAATATGGTTAGGTTAGAACTGTGACCTCAGGTAGAAACGACTAGATTATATAGAAAGAAATATGAAAAAAAAAAGCCTAAAAAAAGGCTACCCGAAACTGAACAAAACTGAACTGAAAAAGTGTGATTCCAACTGAAATATTTGACTACATAAAAATTGGTAAAAGTACTAGTTGGTAAATAAGTTATTGTTTAAACGTTCACTTGCCAAACATTAGGTTTGCGTTACAATTATTTGTGAAGAGATATTTTGCTAAGTAATAATTTGGCAAATGAAATTATGCAGAAAATTGTTTGGGAAGTGATAATTTGTCAATTTCTTTTCGATGAAACATAGGTAACCCCTTTCAATGGCATACAAACATGGGTTGTTTCATAAGATATGTTATTCTGTGACAGGCACCCGCAGACGCCCTCGTTGACCTGACCGGATGGACCCTGCACGACCTCTCCGTAGCCCTGCAGAACCCTGAGACCGACCCCGCTCTCGTTCCCTACCTGGAACGGGCCCTTAACGAAATGATGGAAGCCATCCGCGCTGGAATCCCTGTTGTGAGTATATATAACAACTGTAACTATGTAAAAAAATCTTAGAAGTTGAACCACTTTTTTTTTAACTATAATATTTTATTTGGGAAGATTTCTCAGGAAAAGTAATCGTTTCGGTAATCGTCTATCTTCGGAAATACGAACGCACGATGATGATGTATATTGTTGAGCTGTTTCAACCATAAAAGTACTTGCTTTTTTTGCATTACCAAGGTTGCTTTGGCTCTGTTGGGTTTACTCTGAGGCGCGACGTTCGTGTTAATTCGGACACACGAAGATTACCGAAGCCTATACCTTTTCTGGTTTAACTGTACCTCATTTGTCATGATCCCGTATAAAGTTGATGTGTTATTACATCCACAAGATGGACGTCGGATTGATTGCGGCTTGGTCTGGTGCACAAATAAATGAAGATCAACGTCCATCAATGTCGCTGACAGCTTTAAATTGTGCGGGGCAACACTATGGAGAATGGTTATGATGTAGCTGTAAGAAATTTCGACGGACGACTTGTAGACTTGTTCTAAACAATGATTCTTGATAACGCAACGAAACTGATAACATTAAACTGGATTATAATTTCCTATAACCCTATTTATGACACAGATAACATAAAACTAGGTATGTAATGGGTGGTCACCCATCCATGGACCAACCTTGGCAAGCACGGCTTAACCTGAAAATTGACCCAAGCAACTGTTGTTATTAAACCACAACCATATTTAAATGATACCATTCAAGATTCTTAATTTTTGTACAATCTCCTTATTCCATTTCAGGAGGCCGTCGGCGTTCCTGTCAAGCTCTTGGAAGTTAGCTACTGGAGTCTGCGGGAGCTGGACGCTGCTCTTCAGGACCCTGCCACCAACCCTGCTCTCATTCCCTTCTTGGAACGCGCCCTGAACAGGATGGTGGATGCTCTCTTCGCTGGCAACCAAGCTGTAAGAACAATAATCATTCTCTTTATTGTGAAGCTTAGATTCGTTCTTTTTTGAAGGAGTGGTAATAGGAGACCGTTAAAAAACTTATTTAGTGTGACTGATTTTATATGCAACAAACAGTCACACAGCATCTACAAAAGTCACATTTCGGGCCTCCAAATAAATGACTGACGTTTTTCGCATGACTAAAATTGTCAGGGTGACAACTGTTGCTGAACATTTTGTAGAATTGTTAGATGCATCCAAAGAATGATAAATTTATACTAATATTTGTATGCTTAATGGCAAAGCAGCAAATCTTGTGTACCTGCACACACTATGTTTACAAACAAGGGTGTTTCTCGGATTTCGTGCATATTCCATGAAACTAAGCTTCAAATTATTGTCGAATAAGGCTGTATTTTGATACCATTAATATATAGATAATAATTCAATCTTTCTTGGATTAAACCTTCCTTCTATAGAAAACAAAGAAAATACTATCTTATTAAAAATCGGGGTACAATGGTAATGAGAACGATAGGGATTTAGCAATCAAGAGTAATAAAACAATCTAAAAAATACACTCACAAACTTATTAACTTTTTAGACCTATGTATCCTGCTTATGCGTTTTAAGTTTCATTAAAATCGGTTCAGTCATTTCGGAAAATAAGGACTTGAAAGTTTGTATGAAATGCCGTAAAGTGTAAACGCTCCTTAAGTCATACGCACACAATAATATAAATTTTCTTTCAAACCGACTGACGGTAACCAGTAAAAAAATATGGTAAACATTTCACTAAAATTTACTGAGTTATTGTTAAGTATTTAGTTTAGGTGTTAACGTTGCATTTTTTTTAGTAGTTTCATAATATGGTTGCTTTGTTTAATTTCAGTGTGGATATTGTTTGTTAAAAGCAAATATATTTGGGAAATTAGTAAATGGATACGGATTCGAAGGAAATGAAAATTGGTCAAGTTTTTCATTTATAATTGTGTCATTTTGACCTGTAAATGTTCCATGCATGGCACAATCTGATTTTGTTTGGTTTCCTAAGGAATATAGATATTTAATAACTATTTTTTTTTTATCTGGACGTGTAATATGCATGAAAATGGAGAAACACCCATAAAATACTCTGACTCTGGCTCTAATGCAGCACACACAATTTGTTGTATCTTCAAAGGTCAAATTCACACTTATTCTTCTTGTTTCCCAGGAGGTCATCGCCGTGGTCGCCCCTGCTGGTCTGGCCCCCGTCTAGCCGTCTAGTTTATTTAAAAGAGTTTGCCTGGAGTTTCTTGCCCATTCTTCTCCATAGAGATCTACGCTGTGGAATGGGCAACTTCAGTACTTTCACAAGTTATTATGCCTTGTGACTGGGACTGTCGCTTACTGGTTTTTTTGTTTTGTTTTAATGGCTGGTCTAATCGAAATAAATGCTTTGAGTTTGAGTTTCAGTAATCCTCAAGTTATTCCTGCATGATTAAACGCGGCATTATACTTTTTTTTTTTAATTTGTTTTATGTGTGTTCCGTAATCCCATAATAATCTTTATTTCACATTCATGTACAGTCCATCTTAGGTAACAGCATTTGGTATAATTTTGGAGGTGATTGCTGCCAGACCACACACTGCCCCATTCAGAGACACTGGCTGTGGGGATTTTCCCCACAGCCAGCGTCAGTTTCAATTTTTTTTTTCAGACTTATGACTTTTGTCATATGTCTGAAAAAAACATTAATTCACGCGGGGTTTTACTGTTACGCGCGAAAGGATAAAGAGGTTAAATTGGAAACACTAACAATTCTTAACATATTTACTTTTAGTATAGTTACCAACACTAGTTTATTTAGTAACCATAACCTAACTATAAGACCTACTGTATCATCAAAAATCACAAATAAATACTGTGACTCAGATTCTACTCAATTAAAATGTTGAGTGTAGGCAACGTACTAAATTGGGTCTAGCATGAAATTTTCCTCATTATGTGTTTTCAATGTAAGCAAAATAAGCACGAAAGAAGGATATTAGAACATTAATCCCCTGAATGTGTGTGTGTGGTTAAATTGAGGGTTAAATTTTTATTTATTTGTTTATAACCAATGTACACTAACAGTTGTGGTTACAATTTTGTAATTTTTGGTTATGGGAAGTTCCTTCGGGCGCACGGATTGCATTAGATAATACCTAATATGTAATAATAAAATTTCAATTGAGCTCATGGCTAAATAATAGCAGCCGCTCGGATCGATTTTCAGGTTAAGCCGCGCTTGCCTAGGTTGGACCGTGGATGGGTGACTACCCATTATAGACCGATTTTCCTCCATGCTTCGGAAAGCACGTTAGGCCATTGGATCTTTGTCAGTCGCTGACAACCAGCCTTACCAAGGAAGAGGGGGAGTATTACCCAGTGTTAACTGTGGAGAGGACAGATAGGCGGTCACTCCAGAAAATACTAGTATTCAGCTGCATCCGGTGAGACTGGAAGACAACCCCAAAAAAGGGGAAAGACTAGGCAGATGATGAATCTAGTTATAAGCAATAATTTAGTCATCATTCATCATCATCATCATTTCAGCCCAAAAGACGCCTACTGCTGGACATAGGCCTCCCCAAGTGTCTCCATATTGACATTTTGGGGGGTTTTGCCATAATCGCCACGCTTGGCATGCGGGTTGGCAATCGCAGTACGGTTGTTATAAAAGCACAGAGAACGCTGCTGCCCATTCTGTGGTAAGTCCCTTACGACAACCACAGGAAGATATGGGATGGTGCTATACTTTACGTCCGACATCATACAGCGCAATATATAATTGAGTAACCAAAACAAAAGAATGGACTACAAGGACATCAGTCAGCTATCTACGGCTAAGTATGTATTTTTAGACCCTATCTCCCAATCCACGGATTTATGGAAAGAAACAAACATAAACAAATGCGCATCAAGACATGAGTAGATAAGATAAGGAAGATAAGACATAAGAATGACAGATCGATGTGTCTCCGGAGATGATGATAACTTATGAGGGCTGACTGGCTGAGTATCATGCAGTTGCATTATGTGGGTGAATGGCATATCACTATGGATTGTCTGACGTGGCTTGCCTTTGAACCGCGTGACCGCTGCATGAGGTCTCCTATAGATTTATCTGTTTCCTTGGAAGCTGTTCAGTGTCCTCTTCTTACCGATACACGGTCTCCAAACCAGGACTTAATGGCGCCAAATGGGATTCCCTGCTCGACTCGAAATCGAATGACGTTAGATCGAATAACACAACACTTGTTATTCGATCTAACGTCATTCGATTTCGACTTGCTCGAAAACGTTAGCTCGATAGTACTTGAAATCGATCAATTCTGCCAGTAACTGTTAGCTGTTAGGATTTATTGGAAAGGCAGTTTCTATTTCGTCGAATAAGACATTCTGAGAAAGACTAACAATGCCTACATTTGATAATAGTGAAAGTAAATCTCTAATAAGTAACCTTAACCTGTATTCTAGAGCGGCACTCATATATTGATACGGTCAAATAACTAACTTGATTGTAATCTATGGCTTTTGCCCAGCAGTGGTATTTTATAGGCTAAAAAACCAATGATGCAGGTAGTTATTCCGGGGCTGATTGTTTTTTATGTGAGTTTAAATATTTGTAAACGCACCCACGATACAGGAAAAAATCCAATTGAGAGAGAACGTTTTAGAAAAATAAAAGTCATTTAACAACTTGCCGATACGTGAGTTATTATTGCAATAGGCCATTGCAAAAATTGACTCACAAAAGTTGATGCAATTTTTTTCAATTTCTCGTTTATGAGTGGAAACTATCCTTGTTTAAAACTGCGCAGTACGAATCATGAGCCACATGCATTATTCGTCATAGAATGTGACACAGTAATGAGTGTTCAGTTCCATTGAAACCTTTGTTATCTCGGCTTTTGTGTTCTTTTATCTATAAGTCAAACATTCGAATGAATTGAACGTTTTGCGCCGCACTCACAACTGCTGATAATATTTTCAGTTTAATTTATTAACACACTTATGCTTCACCTGAAACTGTTGTTTTGCATCCTCGTCAAATTCAGGAGGTAGTCACAAAATACATAATTAATCAATTTAAATTACGGTACTTAATCAATTATTAATAAACACTGATTATTTTGGTGGTTTAAGTTTGTCAGTATTAAAGAATAAACCCCTTGATGTGGTTTAGGGAATAATAAATTATCGAATAAACGTTTGAGATTGTTTGTATGTGTAAAAGAGCGGTTATAGAGCGAAAATCAGACGGGCCGTGTTTAAATCACGGGTGGTTCACATATACCGATTTCCGTAAATAAGAAAAAAAATACGTACCCATTTCATTATCGATTGGGGTCGAGAATCATTAGCATAGTAACTGCCTTGAATTTGACGAGGATGCAAAACAACATCTTGTATAAAGAAATCTTAGATGTTTTATTTTTGACCAACTTCCTGGTTACCAATTAAGCTGAAATAATACATACATGATTAGTTTAGATGACAATAATAATTGATGTAGGAACGGGTCCCGCGGTACTATGGAGCTACTTCTCATTGATATGGCCATTAACCAACAGGTTCGCCGTTCCCAAAGGGATCTGTCGACATGTTGGATAGATTATAAGAAGGCCTATGAGTCGGTGCCACATACATGGCTCATGAGGGTGCTAGAGTTATATAAAATAGATGCAACTCTGCACACCTTCCTGATGTCGTGTATGAGGCAATGGAGGACAGTCCTTCGCTATCCAGGATGTCAGCATTTCCAAGGTAACCGCGAACCGATAAGGATAGAGCGTGGTATTTTTCAGGGCGATAGTTTGCCCACTTTGGTTTTGCTTAGCCTTGAATCCTCTTAGCACTCTGCTAGAGGATTCAGGTCTGGGCTTTCGGTTGAGGAGAGGTGGTCAGGTTATATCTCACCTTCTTTACATGGATGACCTGAAACTCTTTGCCTCCAACAATTTGCAACTGATGGAACTACTGAAGGTAACAGAAACTTTCAGTAGCGCCATCAGGATGGAATTTGGTGTGGACAAATGTGCGGTCATGCATGTAAAGCGAGGGGGGATTGTGGAATCTGCGGGAACCCAGCTCTCAGATTCCATAAATCTTAGATCCCTCTCAGCGACCGAAACCTACAAGTATTTGGGTATGTCGGAAGCGCTGGGCATCAATTCTGTTGACATGAAGCAATCTTTGAAGGAGTGGTTCTTTGGCCGCCTGAGAAAAGTATTTAATAGTCTTTTATCAGGCGGAATTAAGGTGCGTGCCTTCAATGGTTGGGTCATGCCGGTTTTGATGTACTCTTTCGGCGTACTCAAATGGACTCAAACAGAACTAGACGCCCTGGATAGGAAGGTCCGTACATTGTTGTCAGCATATCGAATGCATCACCCACGTTCTTCGGTTATGAGACTGTATATCCCGCGGAGTTGTGGAGGTCGAGGCTTTTTAAACGCCAAGACTCTCCACAATCGCGAGATATGCAGTCTCAGGGAATATTTCCTAGAAGCCGACGTGGGATGCATCGAGATGTGGTCGCGATGGACAAGGCCCTCACCCCGCTCTCCTTGGCTAAAGAGAACTGGCGCAAACCTGCAGTGCTTGACACTAATGACCGCAGGGAAGTATGGCAGAGTAAGGAGCTTCACGGACGCGTCTTCAGTGCCCTGCATAGACCTGATGTAGACGATTCAGCGTCCGCCTGGCTACGTTCCAGGGAACTCTTTGGAGAAACCGAAGGTTTTGTTTGTGCAATTATGGATGAAGTTATGATGACGAATAACTACCGGAAATTTATTGTGAAGGATGGCACGGTTGACATGTCGGGCACACACATGTCACATTATCTCTGGGTGTTTTCATCTAGCTAACGGAGAATACTTGCACAGACACAACTTTGTAGCCAGGATTATCCATCAGCAACTTGCTCTGAAATACAGCCTTGTGGAATCGGAAGTGCCGTACTATAGGTACAACTCTCGAAAATGGCAATATCACACTGTATTGGGATCAATCCATTATCACTGACAGGACTATTGTAGTCAATAAGCCTGATATAGTGGTGGTGGATCGATCAGAACGGCACGCAATGATTGTTGACATAACGGTTCCACATGACGAGAACCTCGTGAAAGCCGAGAAGGATAAGCAAATCAAGTATCTTGACTTGGCTCGCGAGGTTGTCGACATGTGGGATGTTGACTCGGCGATCATTGTGCCGATAGTCGTATCGGACAATGGCCTAATTGCCAAGAGCCTCGACTAACATCTGATGAGGCACTCGTTAGGCAGCTGGATCAAGGGCTTGATTCAGAAGGCTCCTCGATACGGCCCGCATTGTGAGGAGGTTCCTGTCTCTGTAGCCCTAACCACCGGCAGCCTTGGATCTTGCTCCCGACACCGGTGGAAACCTGTTTTTTTATATTTTTAAATGTTTTTTGATATTTTTTTAATTAAGAAATATGTAAAAAATGAGAGGACAATCGAATAAAATACATAATAATCCATTTATTTCAGGCAACTAAGGCCCATAGATAAATACACAAAATGATCTAATACCAGGCCCCTCAGAAAGTATTGCGAAAAAAAGTTTTTATATATGGGAGACTGGCCAGTTATTATGTTTTTCGAAAATATGATTATTTATAAGTAAAAATAAGTAAGTTCCAATTTCAAAATTTCCCTCCACATTTTTTGCGAGTTAATTCAAAGTATTGTGTCTCACTGAAATATGGATCTGCGCCGGGAACATTTTAGAGCTATGATTTTATACGATTTCAAGTGTCGCCTGAAACCGGATGAATCGTACGATAGACTTCAAATGGCATTCATGGATGAAGGCCCTTCCAAGGCAACCGTGTATCGTTGGTATAACGAATTCAAGCGCGGTCGACCAACTTTGGGGGATGACGAAAGAAGCGGTCGCCCTTTGACGGCTGTTACCGAAGAAAACGTGCTAGCAGTGAAAAATTTAATCCAAGACAATAGGCGAATTACATATCAGGAGATTCAACACATATTGAAGATTGGATCGGGAAGCGTTCACGAGATTCTACACAGCCATCTTCGCGTGAGGAGGATAGTATCACGCTGGGTGCCGCACAACCTCACCGATGCTCAGAAGCAGGCCCGGGTGGAATGGTGCCGTGATATGCTTAACAAATTTGAAGCAGGCTCGTCTCGGCGTGTTTACGACATCGTTACAGGTGATGAGTCCTGGATTTATCAATACGACCCAGAAACCAAGCGCCAGTCGACTGTTTGGGTGTTTCAAAATGAGCCAACGCCTACCAAAGTGAAGCGATCTAGAAGCGGGGGTAAGATTTTGATCGCTAGCTTTTTTAATTTGACTGGCCACTTGGTATCAATTCCCTTACGGGATCAAAGAAGCATTAATGCCGAATGGTATACTTCCAAATGTTTGCCAGAAGTTTTCTCTGTTATAAGCAACAAGCGACCAAACACAGGGCTCCGCGGGCTACTGCTCCACCACGACAATGCACCTGCGCACACCGCACTCAAAACGAGGGACTTCCTGGACAGCACGCCAGTCAAACTCCTGGGTCACCCTCCTTACAGCCCTGATCTAGCACCGTGTGACTTCTTTTTATTCCCAAAAATAAAAAATCAGCTCAAAGGGATACAATTTTCGTCGCCGGAAGATGCGCTGGCTGGGTTCGAGCAGGCTGTAAACGAGGTGTCTGCGGCGGACTGGAAAAAGTGTTTTGAAAACTGGTTTAGGCGCATGAATCTTTGTATAGAGGCTGGTGGAAAGTACTTTGAAAAGATTTAATAAAAATATATGTACGTATAGAACAATTTTTTTTAGTTTCGCAAAACTTTCTGAGTGTCCCACGTATATTAATAAACTAATACATACAAAAACCTTATTCTACAAATTAACTAAACCTTTGAAAATGTTAAAACTATTGTACAGGAAATGTAGGCGTCGTGTTGCAATGCATTAGTGACGTCATTCTAAATTCAATATGGCGGACTCTCAAAGATGGCGGACTAGTTATTTTTAGCATTCCCATGATATGGGTACTTATCATATAAAAAGTGTTTGCTGAAAGGAATACGAGGAATAAAATGACGACACTGAAGCGTGTTTTTTAGTTTTTTTAAACTATAACATTTCAATAGTTAAAAAAACAGCACTGAGTTACTTTTATTTGAGAAATCGTGTTTTACTGTCAAATTATTGTGGCTAGTCAGAAATAAATAGGTACAACATGCAACTTCTAATTCTGTGAGAATATCATTTCACAAGCATCTGTCAACGTCTATGAATACTGTTAATCAGCATGAATCATTAAGTTCAAGTTAAAAGGCAAATTTATTGGTATCCTATCGGTATTGTAGATTAGGGTATCAGTATCGTTGTATTTTATGACGTAACTTTACTCATTTAAAGTTTCCCCGTGTTCCGCATGATAGAATGTGATTGAGGTGCACATAACGGTTGGGATTTGTTATTATAATGTTCAAACATAACTAGAGCAGTTTAGAATGATCTTATAATCTGCCAACTCTTATGTATAGATCTGAATGTATACTTAACAGTTAGCGGAAGCATTCTTTCAACAACTCCTAAGCACTTCCATTGGAGTGCTACCTGCATAATCCGGATCAGTCCCCGTTCACAAACGCTTCGATTCGACTTTGATTCGACAAGTCATATGTCTATCTTTTTTGGCATTATGAAAGCGAGCGACAAAGACATAGGGCTTTCCGAATCGAAATCGAATCGAAGCGTTTGTAAATACGGGGGCAGCACACTTTGACACAACCAGGCGGCGATATTCAATATTATGTCGATATACGTTCTGGAAACAGAAGAAGTAAGGAAGAAGAGGACGAGGAGTGGATAGGGCAGAGGCATGAGGGTGAGAGCGAGTTGAAGGTAGATGTCACAAGCAGTTTGCTTATCAGCACGAACAAATATGCCGAATATGTTTAGTTGTATCTGGTCGGCTTTGCTGTTCAATAAATACTACTGAACCGAATGTGACGACCCGAATATAAGCTTTTTTATATTACTGAACATAAGTCTTTATGTGGATGAGTAAGGGGTTACTTACAGCAATGAAATTTTGTTACGAACTTTCATTGCAGTCCAAGCGTCAATAGATTTGACAATCGCCATCTTCCTGCTCTTGTGGCATGTTATTTGTGGTCGGCGTAACGTTTTTTTTTCTTTCATTCTCCTCTGTCATTCGTCACTCTACCTTTTGCTCCTTTTTTTCTTTATATAATTTCTCATACAATCCATCCATCTTTTCTTTGACAATGTACTTTCCATATTTCTAGATACACAAAATAAATTAGCCGTTTTAATTCCTTGAATATAATAAATCTATGAACTAATGAGCTGTTTTACTCACAATGTTATACAGTTAATCCCAAAACATTTCAATTTTATCTTTCTAAATGATCAAAGGTATTAATTTTACTTACATGCCAAATAAAAAATAGCAATCTTATCAATGTTCTTTAGTCTCACATATTCACTTTCTCAGATTTTATACACGTAATACATTTTATTAGAAACATACATGACTGATATTTATTTTCACTGAATAAAAATGATGTAGAGTGTCGATCAATTTTCTGCAAAAAAAAAGAATAACAGCTTTCTGTCTATTTGAAAATACAATCTAATTTGGTATATTTGATGATGAATAATTTCAAATAATAATAATATTTTCATTGAGATTTATGATTTTACTAGCTGTCCGGCGCAACTTCGTTTGCGTCACATTTTCCCCGTTTTCGCAACATTTTTCATTGCTGCTCCACTCCTATTGATCGTAGCGTGATGATATATAGCCTTCCTCGATAAATGGGCTATATAACACTGAAATAATATTACAAATCGGACCAGTAGTTTCAGAGCCTATTCAATGCAAACAAACAATCAAATATTTCCTCTTAATAATATTAGTTTAGAAAAAGTAAGACGATCCTGTTCTCTAGAACGGTTTAGCTGTCTAAAAAAGTATTCAGTTGAATCCGGTAAGTCTTGAAGCCGACCCCAACAAAGTTGGGAAAAGGCTTGGCAGATTTTGATGGATACTAAAAACCATGCCATACAAGTGAACAAAGTCGCAGGCGAAAGATAGAGAATGGCAAAAGTTTGACACCATTCAAGTGTTCTCACAAAAAAATGTTATCGTTTTGATATGCACTTTCGCAACGCTGCATCAGTATTTTATCAAAATATTTGTTATCAATGAATCATGTGTGTGCGAATTTTTGGCCACAGTTTGCGGAATGCTTATCAATTGACTGATAGTGTGTGGTGACTTCAGGGTACCGTGTTGATACACGAGAACGGTTATGTTTCATGGTGGATGTTGATGATCAGAGATCGTAATAGCTAGAGTATATTTACCTAAACTTTAGTAACTTGTGGATAATACCTGCCTCTGATTTAACAGCTTAATTTCGACACATAAAAATCATTCCGTGTTTTTATGCGGAGGTATTATCCACATGTTACGAGTAAAAGATACGAGAGTAAACTTTAAGGAGGTATCCTTAAAGTTTAAGCAAAATTACTTTACCTATTTCCATCTCTGTTGATGATACTTGCGACAGTCACAGCACATTGTGATTTTTTCTTAGCTGTGGGTACCTATTGTTTTCCGGGGTCTCAAAATTTAATAATTTCCAAAAATTCCAAACTGTTAAAATATCCTGTTTTAGTAAACTTATATTTCGATTGCATTGACCGCAATTCATTGGGGGTAAAACATGAATTATTCTTCCAAACGTCACTATGACCCCTCATTTTAACTGTCACATAATGATAGGCAATAGAGGTTAGGCAGAGTTGTACCTGATAGTACACCCACATTTCGCCCGTTATGTTTAAGTCCCATGTAATAGGGGGCGAGCCTAATAACCACAATAATTTGATGTGATTCGAAATGGGATGCACCGAACCGCATTATACCAATGCAGTGTACTGAATTATGGCCTACTCTATCCAATGGAGTAAAGCCTATGACCCAGCAATGGGAACGTTATGGGCCGATTATGCTTTAATAAGGTTGACAAGTTTGACAACCAGTCTTATCAAGGGGTAGCGTATTCCTCAGTTCTAACTGGGTTGTGGATGTCAGAGGGCAGTCGCTCCATGTTAAATACTGGTGTTCATAGCTGAATGCGTTAGGATGAAAGCAGACCCCACCATAGTTGTGAAAAGGCTAGGCAGATAATGATGAGGTTGACAATATTTATTTGTCAAGAACTGATATGATGATTGCAGCTGAATGCTGCCGTGGCCCAGTGGTGGCAGCCCCGACTTACGAGCAGTAAGCCGTGAGTTCGAACCCTTACTTTGTGTAATTTATTTCAACACCGCTTCCGCCCCTCAAAAACGGTGAAGGAATACATCGTGAGGAAACCGGCGTGTTCTAGAACTAATAATTCGAAGACATTTGACATCTACCAACCTGCACTGGGCCCGTGAGAGGAGAGGAGGCCTGTGTCCCAGCAGTGGGAACGTTATAGGCTGATGATGATGATGATGATATGATGATGAAGGAAACAAGAATCCTATCATTTCAATATCGTTACATAATCTTTAATATTATCAGACAAACATAGTGGAGTAATAATCTCTCCTAACCTAATATTCTAAATTGGGAATAATTTAATTACCCCCACGTAGTTTCGTGTTTGTGAAGTTTATGATTAGTAATAGCTAACGTAATATTAATGTCTGCACAGTTTCTGTTGTTGAATTAAGTACTCCTTTGTTTATATACAAAGCTAGGTAGGTAGGTATAGTTTATAATGTTTGAGTTGTAACCTCAAATACATACGTGATAATATCTGCCTCGTAACTTTCAAACTTTTACAAGGATTTACTTGGGTTTTGTTTTGTATTGTTGCATATAACTAACCTTTTTTGTTGTGTAGTTCGCGATCCACGATGTTTGTCCTCCGCCCTGGGGAGAGCGGAGGGGTGTGTCAGACTCGTAGTGACTAAAACCACACCGGTGTTCCCTCGCACACTTGCGTCGGAGGGCAGCGGGATCTAATGCGACTTCCACTGCCCCAGACTAGTGCCGGCCCGCTTGCCCTGTGCGGGTCTCGTCCCTGGGGGGAATAGGGTGTACTCTATAGGGGTCTATGCGAGGCGCGCGTGGAACACAACGCGCCACCGTCTCGGGTTCATTGAGATGGGGGCGACAGAAGTCCCCGAATCCGTCGCCCCTGGATGAGTTAAGGGGGTCCGGAAGAGGGCGTTATCCACCCTCTGCCGACGACGCCCGCGTGTGTCTGCTGCGGTATGAAGGAAGAAGGAAGCTGAAGGAAGCTGAAGGAAGCTGAAGGAGCTCGGCATATAGCTTATCTACCTTTTCCCAATTATGCTGGGGTGGGTTTCCTGCAGTCTATAATTCGCCTTTCTCGTTGGTCTAGTGGTCGCTAGCGCTACTGCTGTTCCTGAGGTCCCGGACTTGATTCCCAAGTAAGACAAAATGTTATTGGGTTTTTTCCATCAGGAATTTCTCAGAAGCAGCTACGAACTCTGCCTTTGTGACGGGTTGACGGCAAACCCCCTTTTGTATGGAGCTTTAACAAAACTGGTGAAACGTAGATGTACTATTAGATACCTCTACCATATACCAACCCGAATAATATACCCGGTAATCCCGAAGGATTACCTTCGGGGATTACTAGCGTAATTTTTTGTTATAATTGCGGCATATTACTGAATACTAGTATTTTACAAGTTCACCTCCACAACCTCGTTACTGGATACACTACAATACCTCTTGGGAAGACTGCAATCAGAATATCGGGGTTCTGACTACTACTTCGGACCAACTGCTTCTGCAGACATAAGAAGGGTCTGACATGTAATGGATGGTCAACTGTCTACGGACCGACCTCAGATAGTGTTGCTTACCGTACCTTGAAACTCGACCCGTGCGACTGTTATTATTTACCGACTTTTAATAAAGGAAGCCGTTACTTATTCCACTGCCACCCATTTTTTTCGAGTATGTTTACCGATTACGCCGTGATTACTGGGCTGATTTATGTGATTCTTTTTGCTTTTGGTATAGGGGGCCCGCTCTTATATTTTTTTATAAACTTTGGCAACATGATGGTTACTTAAAAAATTTTTAGCTACAAGTAAAAAGGGTAAAATTATAAACTTTTTTGCAAAAACGTTTTTTATTTTGCCATGAGCCATTGCCAGCGTTTATTAATAGGAAAGAGTTTTACGTATAAAAATTGAAACTTTAAAAAAAACATTCTACGGAACACCAAAGAATTATCACCAGCACACTTGACACACCCATGACAAGTTGACACGTACCACGCCCATATCTCGACACTCATCGATTGTGTGTGATTTATATACTGGGGCCTAAACTATCGACGTCAGTACATCACTAAAGTTCCAAGGACTGAGTTCTAGCTGTATTAAACAAGTGA
The DNA here is from genome assembly GCA_949152445.1 of Cerastis rubricosa. NCBI lineage: Eukaryota > Metazoa > Arthropoda > Insecta > Lepidoptera > Noctuidae > Cerastis > Cerastis rubricosa. Next base: position 6,878,218 of record OX424535.1, on the reverse strand, counting down.
GTACCTAATCATAGGAGAGGAATTCCTTCCCTATTCTTCTTCCCTCTTCTTTTAGATTAATTTTACTTGTGAAAAACTTGTCTAGTTCGTTTCGAAAGTTGTGTGTTGTTATTGTTTTTGTCATATTATCGTCGGTATTACAATGTTTTAGTTTCCACTTCCTTGATTACGGTTGATCATGGCATTATTTTATATATAGTTGATAAAGTGTCTTATCATCTTTAATCCACCATACAATTAATTGATTACAGAAAGATATTGAAAAGATTCCGAAATTGTTTTCAGGTGGGCTACCATGACGTCTTAAAACTGTAATGTTTTAATCTTATTCTAGAGTGGGAAAGAGATGGCGCTAGACGTCCTCTATAGCTCCGTCTCCTTCCCACAATGGAATAAGAATAAAACAATACTGCTTTATGACGTCATAGTAACCCCCGTGGTGGTATTTTGTGTTTGGTCATTTTCATTTAATCCAGTTATTTATTTAATTAAATGTAATTTGCTGCAGGTTTTCTTCTTCTTAGGCTCACCAATTATCTACTTGCTAATGACTTGACATCGTTCCAATAGTACAATAAAGAGTAACTGAGTTTTGATATTGGTTTCGTTTTCAATCTCTCGTATTTTTAATTGGTTTCTATATATTGTTTGCTCTTTGAGATAGATCCAATAGTAGAATGTGCTCTTTTTAGTAAACGTCGTAAACATAATATTTGAGACGTTTATAACTATAAATTTGCAAGTTAATCTAACTATGCAATATGTGTTCATGTGTTTCTGTATTGTTTGTTTAGTATCGCGAAAAATATTTGCAGCCGCAAAAAGCATTCCGATATATTTACTAGCCGGCAATATGTCATTCGCGTGTTCATAAAATAGATATATCGCGTAGAATGTCTGGTCGAATCAAACTTTTAGTTATTAACACTACATTAGTCGTACAAAACCGCCACGTGTTGGTCCAATTTAAGTTATAAACACGGTATCATCGGTGACAGCACGGAGATCGCTTTGACTCTAGTTTTTTTTATTAAAATATGGGATGGCAATAATAGTATATGTCTAAGTCACACGGCGACATATCGAGCTATAAATGTCCAGTATAATCTGACCTCGCTTTGTATGAGCTTCCCGTACAACAATAGATCAGCTTAATTTGGTTTTGCATAGCTTAATTGGTTGTCGTGCATATAACAAGTTTTTAACGGGTTTAACAGTATTGTGCTATTTAGTAAAAATACCTTAAAAATAAAGATAGAATCGACAAAAATACTTTTCGTCCTAAATTCGTTGTCGAATTGTGTTTTCAACATAATATTTTCTTTATCTAAAGTAAATAAACGCGTTTGGTGATAACGCGACAATAATGTGTGCAGATAGTCACTCAAATTAATCGTCCATGTAGTTCTTAATAGATTAAGTAACATCTTAACGCAAAATCTGTAGATTCTATGATAACTATTTTGTTGCTTATTTACCGAGAAAAATTACACTAGAAGATTACAATTAAGAAAGTATTATATTTAACTGAGTAGAAATCATTTATTTTCTTCGCGTAGATAAATTAAAATCAGATAATTTTATTAGATCCAGTGTTGATTGTGGGCCTAAGCATTGCGTTTAAAATTACGACTCCCTAAGCGATTAAATTAAGATTTTCTCATGATCATCATCATCATCATATTATCACCCCGGAATAACGCCCATGGTCTGTATGGTGTCGGTCGTAAAGAATAGCACTACCCCATATCTTCCCGTGGGTGTCGTAAGACGCGACTAGAGGGTCTTGCCAGAGAATGGGCAGCAGCGTTCTCTGTGCTTTTGTGACAACCGTACTACGATCGCCAACCCGCCTGCCAAGCGTGGCGATTATTGCAAAACCCCCCAAAATGTCAATGTGGCGAAACTTGAGGAAGGCCTATGTCCAGCAGTGGACGTCTTTTGGGCTGAAATGGTGATGATGAATGATGAATCACGCCCTTGCACTGCTGGGAATCATCACTCACAGTCCTTCGCCCACTGCTGGTTATAGGACTCTCTTTGCTTGTGCTAAACTCCACGATCTTGTGCCAGCTTCATCCATGATCTCATCCAGCGATGGCAACAAGATCGTCTGCTGGGTATATGCCTCCCCTTATTTCTGCCACACTTCCCAATTCTGTACGTCCCTTATCATGGTGTTTCCCGTGAATTTGACGATTTTATCAAATACCTCCTAGTCTTTGCAATATTCACTCGTCGAAAAAATAATCATATCTGGCTTCGTCTTAGTCGGTAAAAAGAGGTTGAGTTTTCTCCATTTTCGACAAATAATTACTTTTGTACGGAAATGCTTTCCTTATGTTGTGTTAAAAATATAGGCAATTTACGAATGGGCTCTATTTCAGGATTGGGTTTAACGATTTCCACTCACCATATTTTGTGTTTATAGCGACATGTCTTTATCTTAACAGGTTCAGTACTTATGTTTGTTTTCACTTAAACTAAGTGAATGCCAAAATATTACTGCACGTTAGGAAATGCTTCGAAAATACAAAAGTACGATTTTATTTACGAATTCGATAAGGTGTCTTCTAGTTTTAGTGAAAACGAGTATTCAAATTGGGTGCCAAAATGTGGAGAAGGGGTTTAGGTCTGGTTTACTTCTTTCAGCCTGTTATATTTTTGGTTTCATGGTCTGCTGAGTTTGATTCAAATTTTCGGCTTTTTCCATAGGGAATTTCTAGGTACCTTGTCATGGCGAAATGTGGGTGTACTATTAGGTACACACTACACCTCTGCCTAACCCAATTATATAATTACAAAAAATAGATCATAAAAAGTGCCTTTTTGGCAAGTCAGTACCTAACAGAAAATTATTTGAAGCGCCCTTGACGAGCTGGGTGTATTTATCCAAAATGGTATCTGATGTGTCATCGTCGATGTCTATGTACTATCCACATTCGTATTTATATAACAGCTGAACTTCGCACTAATATACAAGTCCCAAAACACTGATAAGTATTACTGTGGCCTTATCATAGATAGCGATAAAAAAAACCCCACGAATTCAGAAAGCCGTGTAATGCGTGACTCATTTTACACATTGATGCTAAGATAACATCGCGACTGAAATCTCCGAAGCGTTAGGCAGAGGTGTCCGTAATAGTACCTACATTTCACCAGTTATTTATTTAATAACTAACAACAACAACTAACTCTAGTTCTATATAACCTTTTTTAAGTTTTTTTTTTTATATCTTTGGTCTGTTGTAGCCTGAAATAAACGATGTTATGTTTTGTTGTGTTAATCCTAAGTAAAAAGGGTAGACCCTATAAGTGTTTCCATTAACCGGACACAAATACAGACTTTGGGATGTTACTGTGAAATTTCCAATGGAATAACCAATTGGCACTACGAACCAATCGGAATCGAACCCAGCTACAACCCCACATTCGGACCAATGGTCATAAAATAGTCAGCCATTTTTACTTTTTCCCACAGTACTAAGTTCTCAATGAAAGTTCAAATTAGATCGCTAATCACAAACTTTCTCCCAACAGACAACAAACCGAAATGGCTCTTCCGACCGTGACGATTCGCGAACTGTCCGACGCAACTCAGGACAACACACTGTGTCCGAGCACCAAAAAGGTGGTCGAAGGCTTGCTCAATGACTACATGGACTTGCAATACGGCAAGGAGACACCGTACACAACTGGAAAACAAGTCGTGCCATCGGGAGCTGAACTTTCGGACGTCGAAAAAGCAGCAGCAGATGAAAGCGCTCCTAAGAAGTTCCACGATATCTTTGCCCTGATTGAGAAGACGGCCAAGAGCGGGGACTTCACCCCTATTTCCAAGAATGACGGCACATGGGATCCCAAGTTCACCCCTGTCTTAGTCCTCATCACTCCCAACCCTTAGATTAAGTACAGAATCTGTTTTACTATTTATTTTTAATCTTATGTTATTTTTATTGTACTTTGATTACTTAATGATTAAAGTTGTGAAATGAACTAATTTCGTCTTATTTAGAAAACTATAAATTAAACAATAACATTTACCCAATAAAGAATTCCGCCCTCTACACCGTACCATATCATGATTGTGGTACACAATGGTGGTGGACACGGAGTTCACTATAATTTTGGTCCACCTGACCAAAGGGTATCGTATTACCCAGTACTAACTGAATTGTGGAGGTCAGATAGGCTGTTGCTCCATGTAAAATACTGGTGTTCAGTATTTTACTGAACACCAGTATTTTACATTTTAAAACATTTTTTAACACCGGCTAGACTGGAAGCCGATGTCAACATAACTAGTTGGGAAAAGGCTAGTCAGATGATGATATACGATGGTTGTATAACTTCAAATAACAGGAAAGATTTGAGCTTTATTTGGTTACTAGCTGTCCGGCACAACTTCGTTTGCGTCACATTTTCCCCGTTTTCGCAACATTTTTCATTGTTGCTCCACTCCTATTAGTGGTAGCATAATGATATGTAGCCTATAGCCTTGATCGATAAATGGGCTATCTAAGACTGAAATAATTTTTCAAATCGGACCAGTACTTTCGGAGCAAATGCAAACAAACAAACAATCAAATCTTTCCTCTTTATAATATTAGTTTAGGAGACAATTATAACGGTTCCGTATATGCGAATGAAAAAACAGAAAAATGTAACTGAACACCATTTTGATCGTGCAAACGTTTCGGATACAAAGGATTTTGTATTTTCAAGCGGCTTGAAAACAACATGCAGTAGTTAAGCTTGAAGTCAAAAAACTAAATGTATCTGTAAAAGCCTAAACAAATCCGTACACGCCCGGAATATTTATCCAAATCCACGTCGACGTCGGCAAACTTTTTTGTAGAAAAGACAAGACAGGGATTAACGAGTCTATACTATATTGTTTTCTAAACATTTTTGTATGGAATACTATGGTATTCAAGTAAGAAAGTGGTAAAGAAAAGATGAAAGGGAGTCGTCTGTCTTGGTATCGACATGTGATGAGGAGGGATGGAATACATGTGATTAAAAGAATGATTAATGTAAATGTTGATGAATGGAGAGGAAGACAAAAAAAAATTCTAATCTAATCTAATTTCATAATTTAATCTAACAAAATAATAATTTTTTCCTAACTCAAAAAATTAATCGATTTCTAAATAAATGTCATTAACGGTTACTTAATTAATTAAAAATAGTTAAATTAATATTATTGTGGATATGTTTTAAAATTAGTATCATCATCATCTAATGATGATGATGCAAGTTTATTCATTTGTGGTATAAGAAAACTTTGTCTGGCATTTTCATACTTATAAACTTATGTGGTGTGCGATGTTTTCGTGGCGTGCCCCAGCCCGAGCTATATCGCTCAATGTCAACTAAAGTGACAAAGGTCCCTTAACAGATAGACATTGAGATGATTCAATAAGTGATTCGATTTTTGTATTTCTAGTAGGAAACAAAAAATGTTGTGTCATTCAATATTTTATGATGTCTACTCACCTTGTCCGTAATGCTTAGAATTCTCAAAAGGCCAAATTAGAAATGTATTTTTATAATTTACCTAGACTGTCACATTGCTAAGTCATGGCGTACAGGCGTTTTTGTTGTTTATAATAAAATGTATTCATTTTGTTAAAGAATCCGTTTAATACTATAAGCAATCTTTAATAAATTGTAAATACAGGGATTAACGAGTCTATACTATATTGTTTTCTAAACATTTTTGTATGGAATACTATGGTATTCAAGTAAGAAAGTGGTAAAGAAAAGATGAAAGGGAGTCGTCTGTCTTGGTATCGACATGTGATGAGGAGGGATGGAATACATGTGATTAAAAGAATGATTAATGTAAATGTTGATGAATGGAGAGGAAGACAAAAAAAAATTCTAATCTAATCTAATTTCATAATTTAATCTAACAAAATAATAATTTTTTCCTAACTCAAAAAATTAATCGATTTCTAAATAAATGTCATTAACGGTTACTTAATTAATTAAAAATAGTTAAATTAATATTATTGTGGATATGTTTTAAAATTAGTATCATCATCATCTAATGATGATGATGCAAGTTTATTCATTTGTGGTATAAGAAAACTTTGTCTGGCATTTTCATACTTATAAACTTATGTGGTGTGCGATGTTTTCGTGGCGTGCCCCAGCCCGAGCTATATCGCTCAATGTCAACTAAAGTGACAAAGGTCCCTTAACAGATAGACATTGAGATGATTCAATAAGTGATTCGATTTTTGTATTTCTAGTAGGAAACAAAAAATGTTGTGTCATTCAATATTTTATGATGTCTACTCACCTTGTCCGTAATGCTTAGAATTCTCAAAAGGCCAAATTAGAAATGTATTTTTATAATTTACCTAGACTGTCACATTGCTAAGTCATGGCGTACAGGCGTTTTTGTTGTTTATAATAAAATGTATTCATTTTGTTAAAGAATCCGTTTAATACTATAAGCAATCTTTAATAAATTGTACAAACTAAATATTTCAATATAAGTACGGACATATTATATACCACGACGACAAAGGCGTTATTTTATTCCATCTCGGATTTCTCATCTCATCTGCCTTACCTTTTCCCAAACTATCTTGGGGTTGGCTTCCAGTCTAACCGGATGCTGCTGATTACCAGTATTTTTCATAAACCGACTGCCTATCTGAACTCCACAACCCAGTAACTGGGTAATACGATACCCCTTGGTAAGACTGGATGTCAGACTTGTTGGCTTCTGACTACTCGTAACGACTAACAAAGATCTACAAATGACAGCCGGGATCAACGGCTTAACGTGCTTTCCGAGGCATGGAGGAAACTCGGTATGTCATTATGGTCACCCATCCACGGACCAACCTCGGCAAGCACGGCTTTACCTTAAAGATCGACTCGTGCCGATATTTAGCCATGAGCTCCTCGGATATCTTGGCAGTAAAATGGTTTTGTTTCAGTTACGCCAGAAACTAAAAAATCAAAATCAAAATCAAAAGTCATTTATTCAAATTAGGCTGATAATCAGCACTTTTTGAACGTAAAAATTACAAGAGACAGTCCCCCAAAACGCCCGCCCTTCGCTGCTAAAGGTTATGCAGATCATGGATCGAGATGCATGGTCGGATGCAGAATGCAGTATCGCTTGCAAAAATTTGCTGATGATGCGACAATCATATTGCAACATACAACCCGTACCTATGGTACTCGACACGCGTTCCTCCCTCTTCGTCCAAATGACAATATTATTGTCCTCAACATCTTCTACCGGGGGCATCCCTTAGAAATTATGGAGGACATTTTAGTGTCACTGCTGCTGGAGGACATTTTAGTGCTACTTGCTATTAGCAATAGCTTAGACAGTTCTAGTACCTTGATAATTGAACTCTAAACACAGATGGCGTTAAGCTACGAAATACGTACTGCAAGCAGACTCTAATACCAACTTTGATATAATTCAAAGTTGGTATTAGAGTCTGCTTAAGTATTGACGCTATGACATAGTCTCGAATACATCCACGTGAGGTATTAGCTACACAGGTAGTGCAAAAGGGAAGAGATAGATGGCGTTAGTAGTCTATTATTTTAGCCTAAAAATAGCGAAAAGGACAGCACACAGTCAAACAGGTTTAACGAGGGCAATGGAAAAGTTGAACACAATTCAATTTTATTATCTAATTGTCTTATCAACATTATAGTTCAATAAAATGAAAACTACTTAGTATACAAAAGTAGCCTAATCTTTTACCACCTCTAGGATAGTACCAATAATGTTTACAATGGATAATAATAGTGTTATCGTTTATCTTTAATAGTCTTTTTCATAATATTTAACTGTTCCGCAACAAGCTACTGGGGCATACGTCAAGGAACCTTCATCGTGAGCACATGTAAGTTTGTTTATGATTCTGACTTTGACAAGTGTGACAACATGACAGAATATTTGGCACAATTCGCGTTACATTGCTGTTCAAACTTTTGGTTTACAAAACTATTGCTAAAGTCTATTTTTGTTTAAGGTGGTTCAAAATGAAAGCGATATTTCTGGCTCTGTTCGTCGTGGCAGTGACTGCCGCCCCTCTGCCCGAGGATGTATCAGGGAATGACGCTGTTGAGTTGATCGTGAATGGATTGCCTGATGGGGTGGCTTTGGAAGCCGGTAACATTGTGGATATCAAGTTGAAGGAGCACGCTGATAATGAAGTTATGGCTACCGACCTCCTGCATCCGTATACTGCTGTTGGTATCGCTGAAGCTGCTGCCGCTGCCGCCGCAGCTGCTTCAAATGACGTCTCAGTTGTTAACAATTATATGGCGGAGTTCTCACGTAATCTCCACCCTATGCCTGTTGTGATACCTTCCCCGGGATTTGAACCCATTCAGATTCCCAGCCCTGTGATCCCTGAGCCCATTGTGATGCCACCTCCTCCTCTTCCCGAGGTTGTTGACAAGCCGGAACAGCTGCCAATCGCCGCTCCTCAGTTCAGCAATGACATATACAATGATGGACACGTTCAGGTACAGTACAATGGACCAGAGGAACCTGGCATGTTGTCCACCCTTCAGGATTGGTTCCAGCTTGTCGTCAATTACTTTACCCCCTCAAGCAACGCTCCCGCCGAGGCTGTTCCCGAACCTAAACATCTGCACATTCATCATCATTAGACAGACGTTTTCAGACCCTGGAATGCCCCACATTTTTTTTTCATAAATTATAAGAGCAGATTTTTGTAATGTTTTGTTTTTAAAATCTTGTTTTGTTGAAGTGTATGTTAAATACTGTGGTTGAGTATTAAGGAAAAAAGGTGAAATAAACTCGTTTCTTTTTCAAGAATGTCTTTTCTTAAGTCTGTCTCTTGTCTGGTTCCTGCTGCTACTGCTACTGGAATAGTAAATTACGCATAAAATCACGCCTGTAATCCCCGAAGTGTTTGGCAGAGGTACACCTAATAACTAAAGTAGGTACACACATTTCGCCAGTTATGTTTCTAAGTCCCATGTAATAGAGGGTGAGCCTATTACTATCAATCGGGCACAAATCCAGGCTCTGGGGCCATTATTTAGAAATTCCCGATGGAAATACCCAATAACACTTTGCATGACCTGGGAATCGAACCTGGGACCTCATGCTCAGCAGTCGCGCTTGTGACCACTAGTCTAACGAATTACAACAGAACAATAATAGTGAGGGAGAGCAGCGGTGGCCCAGAGGTTGCAGCACCGACTTACAAGCAGTAAGCCGTGGGTTCGAACCCAGGCAGGCGCATTACTTTGTGTAATTTATTTCATCACCGCTGCTCTCAAAAACGGTGAAGGAAAACATCGTGAGGTAACCGGCATGTATACCAACCCGCACTGGGCCCGCGTGGTGGATTACAGCCCACTCCCTCTCATGGAGAGGAGGCCTGCGTCCCAGCAGTGGGAACATTATCGGCTGATGATGATGAATCACGGTGAATCAACAACGAATAGTGTTATTGTTATCGAAATCGTTTTTCAAAGCTATTTGTAGCCTTTTTAACGATGACGAGGAATAGATAAGTATGGAAGTAGAAGTCATGCTGTGCTGATCCCAAATAAATTGGAGAACGATGATTTATAACCTTTTTCTTTGCGACTATTTTACTTTCGTGTGTGTTTAGGAAGAACTCGGGGCTAAATAAAAACAGCCGCTTTGGGTCGATCTTCAGGTTAAGCCGCGCATGCCTAGGTCGGTCTTTGGATGGGCGACCACCCGTTATATACCGAGTTTCCTCCATGCCTCAGAAAGTACGCTAAGCCGATGGACCCGGCTGTCATTTGTAGATCTTTGGTAGTCGTTACAAGTAGTTAGTGACCCGAAAATCTGACAACCAATCTTACCAAGGGGTATCAATTACCCAGTACTAACTGGGTTGTGAAGGTCAGATAGCCAGTCGCTCCATGTAAAATACTGGTATTCAGCTGCATCTAGTTAATTAGTTATACTGGAAGCCGACCCCAACATAGTTAAGAAAAGATGATGTGTTTTTTAGCTTTCAGATTTGGACATAGTCATCATGAAAAACTTCTAAACTTAAGGTAAAGGCCATCATTAAGGTTTCCCCTCATGAAAATGGCCGTAACGGCATGCGTTTTAATAAACTATTCAAGTATTGTGCGAACTGGCTCAAGGGCTTGGCACGTACTCGCATAAGTTAGTCGAACTTCACTTATAGTCCTTTCAAATTTAATTTACCTCGTGACTTTGCACTACACGACAAATTAAAGTTATATTTATTGTCATTGGAATAAGGTTGCTTTTGGATTACCGTTACTGATAAGTGTCAAAATAGTAATGATCTTTAGTCTTGTTTCAGTAAGGTTGATGTTATATTGTGGCTGCTAGAGGTTACGGGTCTGTAAGTGGACTGTACTTAGCTCGTTAGTATTAAGTTCGCTAGTCCTGCTATAATATGATCGCTTCTATTATGTTTAATAGTTTAGTGTGCAACGCTTGAAACACGTGGATATCTTGTGTAAACATAAAATATATCTACATTCAGACATGTAATTTTCCTGCTTTTTGTTGAAAATGGTCTACCATTCTTTTAATGTTTTTTGTAACTAAAGCTTGGATTTAATAAAATATTGGGTGACTGTTAGTGACCGATACTTTAACACGTATGAAATAAGCGCGCGCGTGCTCCTGTGACCTATCAGCTGTTAGCCGCGTTACGCCGTTGTCTCATTACTCGTTCCGTGCCACAGTGGGTAGGCAGAGTACCTGTATAGCTCGCCACCCGGAGTTTCATATGGCTGTTGTGTTATTGCGTTAAAAGTGAATGAGTATTAAAAAAAATGTTTCTTTGGGAAAGTTGTTTGTTATCATGAGTACGAGTACAATAACGTGTTTAAACGTGTTCTGTATGGTGTCGGACGTAAAGAATAGCACCATCCCATTTCTTCCCATGGGTGTCGTAAGAGGCGACTAAGGGACTTGCCAGAGAATGGGCAGCAGCGTTCTCTGTGCTTTTGTAACAACCGTACTGCGATCGCCAACCCGTCTGCCAAGCGTGGCGATTATGGCAATGTGGCGTTGGGGGAGGCCTATGTCCAGCAGTGGACGTCTTCCGGCTGAAATGATGATGATGATGAACGTGTTTAAGTATCGGTCATTAATTACCAGTCACCATATATACAAGGTGTTGTTTTACATCCTCGTCAAAATTCAGGAGCTGGTCACAAAACACATAAATAATCAATTTAAATTACGGTAACTAGTTTATTATACGCTGATTTTTTTGGTTGTTTAAGTTTGTCAGTATATCAGAATAACCTCCTAAACGTGGTTTAGGGAATAAGATATTACCGAATAAACGTTTGAGATTGTTTGTATGTTTGAAAGTGCGGTTATAGGTCTAGAATCAGACGGGCTGCGTCTAAAACACGGGTGGTTCACACATACCGATTTCCGTAAATAAGAAAAAAAAAATTACCCGCCCATGTTATTATTGATTCGGGTCGAGAATCATTAGCATAGTTACCTCCTTGAATTTGACGAGGATGCAAAACAACACATTGTATGAACGGCAGAGGTGTACCAGTACATCCACTTTTTAACAGAACTGCCTCGTCGGTCTAGTGGTCACAAGCGCGACTGCTGACCATGTGGACATGGGTTCGATTCCCGGGTCGGGCAAAGTGTTATTGGGTTTTTCCATTAGGAATTTCTCAGTAGCAGCCACGGATTCTGGATTCATGCCCGGTTGATGGCAATAGCAGTGCCTTGGCGGGACCCAGTATAAAAATTTGTTTGGGGGCCCTTATGAAAGGTAACGCTTTCTAACAAAAGAAAAAAAATGGTTGCATAAAATTAAAAGAAATATTTTTCATCATAATTATCTATGTTTTACTTTTTCCAAAATTTTTACAAACAATTCAAATTAAATATTACACTCTCCATGCCTTTTTTCGGCAAACTGATTTATTAAATCATTTATAGCTGATGATAACTTCAGTTGTTCTAAAGTTTTTATTAATTTTTGTTTACGCACGTCGGGGCCCTCGTGGCCCGGGGGCCCCGTGTAATTGATACGGCAGATACAGCGGTAGCTACGCCCCTGGGCAATAGGCTCTTCCTATTATATAGGACCTAATCATAACTGGTGAAATGTGGGTGTACTATTAGGTACACCTCTGCCTCTAACCCTTCTCGGACTACAGGCGTGATGTTATGTTAACGTTCCATGTAATATGGGAATTGAACCGAAGTTTTCAAGCTCAGCGGTAGCCCTTTTGACCATTGAATCAATAATGCAGTAAGTCTTGAGTTGTCCTCTTGTATTTTATACACACGAACAAAAATTGCTGATTAAAGTGGTTCTTTCTTCTACAAGTACCTTTATTTATATTTGATTCTTATCAATTTTGTTGCAGTAGGATAAGTCTGAATTTAATATTATGCTATATAACTTCATGATTATTATTGTATATAATAAATAAATATGACTCTCGTACTCCCGTATCACAGATTTTGATAAACGCAAATAAATATCCATAAAATGTCTGAATGATAAAATCGTTTATTTGTATGTTCACGATGAGTCTGATAAACAACTTTGTTGATTGTTTTAACTTCATAAAAAAAACGTAGAAATGAAATCGGAAAACCCTAATCTGCATTTGCCACGAGGCACTGCCATTTATATTATTTTAAAAAAGTCATAGCACCGCATAAGAAAAAGCTTAATCATCCTTAATGTTCCTACTGCTGGAACATAGGCCACTCCGTGAGGTTCGCATAGTACAGTGCCCTTCACCATTACCTGACCCATCTCACAAAGCAGCATCACAAAAAGAGGCAAATGGGTCAGGTAATGCTGCTCACTGACTGTACAAGATGAAAAATAAACAGAAAATAATTACCCAAAATAACAGCCGCACGGGTCGATCGTAGATCGAGGTTAAGCCGTGCTTGCCAGGGTTGGTCCGTGGATGGGTGACCATAATTACATACCGAGTTTCTTCCGTGCCTCGGAAATCACGTTAAGCCGTTGGCCCCAGCTGTCATTTGTAGATCTTTGACAGTCGTTATGAGTAGTTGTTTTGGTAGTGGCCCGAAAGTCTGACATCCAGTCTTACGAAGTGGTATCGTATTACCCAGTTACTGGGTTGTGGAGGTCAGATAGGCAGTCGCTTCATGTAAAATACTGTACTCAGCTGCATCCGGTTAGACTGGAAGCCGACCCCAAGATAGTTTGGGAAAAGGCTAGGCAGATGATGATCTGAGATAGTTAAATTATTTTTCCGGGACTTCGTCCAGTTTCATTGCCTCGGCGCATTTCTGGTGGTTGCAATTGTTAATTCTGGGTTTCAGGAAATGCAGTAGTTTGGGGATAGCGTGGCAAATCCCATTATAAAAAATACTAAACATACGTATAATGATACTAAATGCAGGAATTATTATAAAAAAGCCTGAAAAAAAGTAAAAGTTTAAAGCTATAGCACCTACACAGCTGTAGTGATCCCAATAGTACTGGTTTGGATTGCTGCTGCTGAAACAAAGTATGTAAAACTCATAACCCAACTTCAGCAAAACAAAACATGTATGCAAGTTTCTCGGATGGGCGCCGGTCATACTTTTACGTTCATGTGTAATGTGTTCGTGTGTGTGTTTGTGTTCGTTGTGTGTGTGTGTGTGTGGTCTTCGGTTCGATTCCCAGGTCGCGCAAAGTGTTATTGGGTTTTTCCATCAAAAAATTATCATTAGTAGCTACGGAGTCTGAATTTGAGCCCGGTTGATGGCAATAGGCTCGTCCCTTTTACATGGGACTTAAACATAACTGGCGAAATGTAGGTGTACTATTAGGTACTCCTCTGCCTACCCTTTCTGGTGTTAGTTATAAAAACTGTAAAACTCATAACCCAACTTCACAAAAATCGGCAAAACAAAACCTACATACAAGTGTATCTCGGATGTTCGCCGGGCGCCGCCCGTTGGTCAGCGGTGTGCCGTGTGCGGGTTTTAATACGTTTTTTAAGAATCACAAATAAAGTAGAAAGTGGCACGCATCTGGTGTCACGCGAGGCTTGCACGCCACCGTGCGACGTGCGAGCTGGTCGATTACCCGCAGTGCCCGGGGATCGAACCTGTTCCTACTGGACTTATGTCATTACGTTTAACACTTTCGGCGCTAAGCACACAGCATATAGATCGATTCGTTCGTGTGCTCACCACCCAACTCCCGAGCTATAGATAGCCGTAGCTATAGATGACGCGCATATACTAGTAAAAACGGACTATTTGAAATTAGCAGCGAAAGCGTTAATTAGGGGGTGACTGAGATTTTGGCATTTGGACCGGTATTCAGCTGCACCCGGCTAGGAGGGAAGCCGATTCCAAAATAGTTGGAAAAGACCAGGCAGATGATGATGTGGTTTTAATTTGGGCAAAAAGGATGTTAATTTTTTTTGAATTTGAAATGTTTGTATCTAATTGTAGTCCATTCTTCTACTGTCGCATCGGATAGCGCATAACACCGTGCTACCTCTAACTCTATATTCTCCTTAAGAGGAAACTTGGTATGTAATTATGGTCACCCATACACGGACCAGCCTCGGCAAGCATGGCTTAACCTTAAAGATCGACCCGTGCAGCTGTTATTATTTAGCTACGAGCTATGTATTATAATAGTCAGCAAAATCTTAGCGATACTGACTGCCTACGCATACCCAACGCTCAGCATACCTTAAAGCCTTAAAGTATTGTAATCCATTCGAACCCATCATCATCTGCCTAGCCTTTTCCCAACGATGTTGGTGTTCCTGTAGAACCGGATGCACCTGAATATCAGTATTTTACATGGACCGACTGCCTATTTGAACTCCACAACCCAGTTACTGAAGACTTTGATGTATCCCACAGTGAATTATAATATAATTAAATCCTGGGTTGAACACGTTCAGTTTATGCATCTTCTGAATTTAGTTTTTCGATTGCAAGCATTTTTTCCCTTTGAGGATGAATTAAATTATAATCTAATTTCTTATTCAGTTAACTGACCCAACTGAAAAACAACTTCAAATCTTTCCTTACTAATTTACTAACTCTCTACTATAAATAAATAAACTCTCCACAAACAATTAGTTGCAAAACGTCTAAGTTTGGACTCCAAATACAACAAATTCTATTCACAACTTTCATACTATTTCACAATCAACAAAAAAAATGGTACAACCATTTCCTTTATTCCTACATTCTTCGTTGACAGAATATTTTTTGTCAAAAGCGCCTGCCTGCCACTATCACGAGAAATCATGATTATCCTTTGTAGCACGTCGTAGCGCTGACGTCGTAGCCGCGTAGCTTGTCGTAGCAATCGCCTACGAACCTACGGGCCCGCGTAGATAAAGGAAAAAGCATAGCTTTATTTACGTACCATTTTTGTATACGCCTACAGCTATTTATAAAACCAAATTATGGCATAAAACTCGATTAGAATAAAAATATTTCGGCGTTATAAATTATTTATTAATTCAAGGAAATGTGTTTTTTTATTAACTATAATAAAACCCACGTCTACTCGTTTGTTTAAAATCATTTTCCTGTTGCTACAGACTTTCAGGGCTGCGATAATTTGTTAGCTTATTTTTTATTAAAGCAATCGTAGAACTTGCTGTCGTTAGTTTGGATATTGTCCGAGTTAATTCATATAATAGTCGTACAAGTCAAAGGATCAATAGTAACTTTTTAAATCGACTTTGTGACCTAGAAAACGACTGGATCGCGTTTTCAGAAAACCGTTGACCGCATCGTATTCGATCGAGTTAACTTTTTACTTTCACGAAACGTACGCGCCATTAATCGATAGGGTGTGCGGCCGTCGCGGCTGCAGGCAGCGGCACGACAATTATTGTGCCGGTGGTAGCGCGAATTTAGGGCATCGGCGCGGCGGCGCGGATCGGGGGGGGCTTGTAGGGGCCGGGGGCGAGGGCGCCGGCACGCCCGGGCAGTCCGCGCCGCGCCCCGCGCCGGCCGCTCGTGTGCCCCGAGCGCACACCGCGCCGAGAGCCGCGCCGCGCCGCGCCGCGCCGACCCGGCGTCGCTCGCGCCGAGCGCCCTCTGCCCGCTCCGCTCGCCGCCCGCTAACATGTTGCGAGTGTTGTGATACCGGGCACAGGTGAGCATGCACTAATAGTGAAACTTTACGGTTTTTAACGTGAAATCGATTGAACTTTCGTCGCTGAGATCGATATTTGTTGGTGAGTCGTGTTACTGATACATTATTTATTAAAGGACTTTTAATTTGGTGTAACACCCTAATTATAGATTTCGGACAGCGCGGCGTGTATTTTTGGTTTTATAGGTTGTATTTAAAATTTTCTTTAGTGAAAGTTTTGTTGTCCGCGTGGGTAGCGCATGGTGTGTCGGATGGTTGGATGTTTCCCATGCTGGTATCCTGACCTACTTCAATAGTGCAGATCGATGACGGCATCAGTCGTCGTAAGGGGACATTGGTGGGCACAACACTGCTCCTAATAATACAATAAGTGCGGCGACAACGCGCTGCGTTAAAGGTAAAAGGTCAGCAAGTCGAAACTAAGTTCGTTACGTCCTGGTACTGCAGATGTTAGACCAAATAATTATTTAATGACATGAGTGAAACAATCAATAGTAGTAGTAGTATAGTATCAATTGTTTTACTCAAATAAGTCTTCAATTGAATATAAATAAAAAAAAGACATCATATTTTTATATGGATCTTTAAAAAAAAAATACATTAGCACATACTAATTTGAAACAAGAAGCATACAATGTGCAAACTTATTAAAACATAAAATAATTTCGTTGTGTTGCGCTCATCCGCTCTCTAGTTCGGCATGGTCAAAGGAATTCTTACTCGTATACCTTAATACAAAGTTCTATATACACACACACAAACATATATTCACTTTCTATAAAGCTGAATCTTTGTAGCATTCTTTCAATTTCCTTGTTATCGAGTAGCGAGCGGTCGACCAATGAACAAAAAATCATTCTATTTTCAAAATGTGATTTCCAATAGTTTTATTTGCTAGAGATTGGGCACTGGAGCAAACAAAGTCTGCGTTTTCTAATAGAATTTTCAAAGGCCCCCTGAGGATAATAACAAAGACTTTTTTCTATATCTGTTGCTACATCTTTGGTATATTTATCTAGCCTGTTAGTTGATAGAGGCTAATTTTGATGAGCCTTTTATATACTCGGGTTTTGTGAAGGAACTTTGGTACAATCGCAATCAAAAGTCTTTTCTTCCCTGACTACTGAGTGAAGGCGTCGCGGTAGACCTCGTAGAAGATAACGGGACGAACTGGACAAAACCAAGGACCAGTGGTCCACATAGGTCTGGATCGATACAGTTGGAAGTCATGGGGAGAGGCATTTGCCCAGCATTGGGATGACACAGGCTATCAGTAACAGTAAATGAGGGGTGGGGGATCGTTATAAATAGCTGGTGGGTAGTGGAGGTAAGATAGGCAAATTCTGTAAAATACTGGTATTAGCAGCTCGATCCGGTTAGATTGGAAGACGACCACAACATAAATCTGTAAAAGGGCAAGCAGATGATTATGAGCTGCTAATTACCCTTTCTTCGAGTCTACTGTGGCGTGCTGACTTTTTTGCTACTATCGTCTTTATTTCTCATGGTTTTTGCAAACCAAGCTTTTAGTGAGTAACCAACACTTACCTATTGTCAATAATGTGTTATGGCTCTACCATTTTATTGAAAGATATGTAGACGGAGATGCATATGTTCTACGTAATCTTATCAATTTTTCTCGTGGGGGTAGTCAGAAACTATAGATCGCTACCCTGTACAATCCTTTCATACTAATTAGGGTTCTGAGTCGAACTACACGATAACTGAAAAATACTTGCATTGACTGGACTAGTGCACTCAAATCTGAGTGGTTTTTTCTTTAAAAGACCATCTCAGGCACTGATTTGCATGGTCTTGATATGACTTGACAAATTTCTGGATATAAAAGAGAGAATGATCTACAAAGCTCTTTTTTTACTCTAAGAATTTCTCCTGCATCGTGGGTTTGATTAAAAATATTTAAACTCACATCTACAAACAGCAATTACTCAATATCAAGCAAGCAAGCAAGCTTAGCTTCTATTCTATTCTATTCTTAATTAGTCAATATTGTAACAAAATATTCTAAATAATAACTTAATCGAAGGGAAAAGTCTTTGAGTGGTTAATGAAATTCCCGTATTTAATTAGAAGTTTAGAAAGAAACATAAAACCTCTGTGATCCGATTTATCCGAACAAGTTTAGGAAGTTCGGAAAAAGCAATACTTTATTGGTTTCGAGACTTAAATTACTTCCCGAATATTGGGTTTTATTACACTTTTAGTGATTAACTTTCACCTTGTAAACAGATATGGTAATAACTCATTAATTTTTTTCAATATATTTACATGATTTAGTATCACAAGACCCAATGGTCCACCTGATCTTTATCATAGAAGATAGATCTTTGACAGTCGTTACAGGTAATCAGTGGCCGGAAAGTCTGACAAACAGACTTACCAAGGGTTATCGTAATACCCAGTACTATTTGGATGGTGGAGGTCATATAGGCAATCGCTCTATGTAAAATACTAGTTTTTAGATGCATCCGGTTAGACTGGAAGCCGACCTTAACATAGTTGGGAAAAGTCTAGGCAGATGATGATGAGTACGAGTATCAGAAGCCTATAGGGCCTAAGAAAGTGGTAATAACTTTCGAAGCGTTTCGTATTTCTGCAATTTAACAGATTTTTGGTTTTTTTGGGTTTTCAGTGGATCATCATCATCAGCCTACAATGTTCCCGCTGCTGGGACACAGGCCTTCTCTCCATGAGAGGGAGTCGGTTGTAATCCACCACGGGAGCCCAGTGCGGGTTGGTAGATGTCACTTGTATTCGAATTTTTAGGTTCTAGGACATGCCGGTTTTCTCACGATGTTTTCCTTCACCGTTTTTGAGGGCAGAGGTGATGAAATAAATTACACAAAGTAATGCATGCGCCTGCCTGGTTTGTACCCACGGCTTACTGCTCGTAAGTCGGGGCAGCCACCACGGGGCCACCGCTGCTCTGGTGGATAATCCCATGTATTTTAAACTTTTCGCTGTCACTTATAGTTAACATAACATAGCTTTAAGAAACAGTCAAAATGAAAATAGACTTTGACAGACGGGATAGACTTGATCTAAAGCTAATGAAAACTACTGCGATGTAAATGTTACAGTTCATAATCGTATAACTTTGTAATAGAAAACATAGCAATCAAAGGCAGTAAAAAGTCAATTACAAAGTTATCACTGAATAATAAATATTTATTTATTGTGATTAAAAATATAGCATAAAAAGTAATGCCACTTTTTAAATAACTCTTTCTAATAACTCAGGAAGTTGCTAAATAATTTTCTTCAAAAGCGACAGCAGTGTTTTCTTTCAACTTCTATATTACGTCCATGTTAAAAATACTTTATGAGGAAAAACGCCATAATTCATTTTTGCACGATAAATTGGAAATCCGAACGTGTCCCCTTCACTTTACACTCCGGCTTTACCGCTAGAACGGTTTTTATTACATTTATATTTTTTATCAATAATGTTGGTAGAAAATAAAGTCTAACTTCGGGGTTTAACATTTTAATATCCTCATCGGCTTAGCTTTTTCCCAGAGATGTTGAATCGGCTTCCATTCTAATCTGGTGCAGCTGAATATCAGTATTTTAACATCAATATACTCTCAGGGCAGTTATATATTTTTTGGGCAAATTTGACCAAGCTTTAGTATCTAATTATTATTATTTGAAAAGGTTATCCTAAACAAATGAAATTAGTTTCTTTCATTAAAAAAAATCGAATTATGAATTTTATTATCGTGGATATATGTAGATATCGGCCTTGGACATTACATCGGACTTCGGTGAATCAGCCCTTAAAGGAATAATGTTAAAGAATAGAGTACAGTATCTACTAAGTGTATGTACATATAGTATGAGATATCTGATTGCGAAACGTAGCTTTTATGAAAATTAACTTTTGCACGGTGCAAAAAATCGCCTGCTTCATCATCATCATAATTCTCCTACCTTTATCCTAACATATAGAAGTTTCAAAATAAAAAGCATTGCCATTGTGAAATGTACTACAAAATCACACCGTGGCTTAGCAAAATCCAGAACGACAAAGTCACTTAGTTGTGAACAAGTGACTTTGACAAACTGAGCTGAAAAAATCCGTGTCGGCTAATCTGATTGATCTCGGACTTTGACAGGTCCATCGAGCCGACGAAGCTCTAGTCCGGCATTATCTCCCGATACGCCAGGCTCCTCCATCCGGTAATCCCTAAGTCTCACAGTACATAGCTTTTAAGAACCGGGACATCCCTATTTATGAAGGAATTTTACAGTAACGCACGACCACGACCTTAAGCGAAGCGACTAGCATCAACAGACACGCTAGTATTACTTGTTTCCTTCACGTGAATACTGCTGCTCCGCAAGACTTAAGGCAATGATATTTAAAACAGTCCGAAAGCAGACATTGAGAATATTGACATACAATAATTTTGATCCCGAACATTTTCGATTTTGACACGCGAAATGCTACCTGAGAAACGGACGTATGACACTAGACAGACTAACTTGTTACAAAGTAGTAATAAGTTTTAGATTACGATTTTCCTCGACTTGTCCCGTCTATCACTCGTAAATATTTTGATGGTCTTTGCTTCCAAACAACTTTTTACATATGTTTTCTGCTCGTCCGCAGTCCCTGTCGCAAGACGCGTGTCGCTTTCGTGTAGGTCGTGGTCAAGGTATACCTCTCACCATTATCTCGACTTGGCTGTAAGGATCGGGACCGCCCTACAACCTATTTGTGCGAGAATTTGATACACTAATACCGACTTAATGTGATTAATTGCACTTGAATGATTTTAGTGCTTCAAAGGAATGTTTAGTTAATTATCTCTGATGGGCATAACTGTTGGCTCGTGGCTTAATAATATTAATCACTCGGGTCGATTTTCAGGTTAAACCGCGCTTGCCTGGGTTGCTCCGTGGATGGGTAAAAAGCATGTTAAAGGATTATGCCCTCTACACCGTAGCATACCGTGACCGTGTTATGAAGCCGTTGGTCCCCGCTGTCATTTGTAGATCTTTGGTCCGAAAGTCTGACAACCAGTCTCCTTGTAAAATACTGGTATTCAGTTGCATCCTGTTTCCAGAAAGCCGACCTCAATATAATTGAGCAGAAGCTAGCCAGATGATGGTAGTGACAAGATCTTGAATATTGAGGTATTGCTTTGCAAATTATTCAACATAAAAATAAGAAGCTTTCATTTGATCTGATTCGCTATACAAAAAATCTAATATAAAGTTATCAACTACCGTATAATGTAAAATACACCATATAACTTCAACCTCTGCCGTCTCTTTCAGTAAAAGCGCAAAAAATATAATTTCCTGTATACCTCTTATATTCTTGCAAAATCGTATATTCCTCATGACTTACGATGTACCTCGGCTTCGTACTCGCGGGCCATAGTCCCGTATCAATGAGCAGTAAATTTTACGCCTCTCTCGAGGCCCGCGGATTGATTGCACAGAAATTGTTAGGCTGTGCATGCTTACTCACTTTTACGTTACTGTATAATATATAACTTTGTGATGTTATGCTAGAATATTGATTTAGTGTAACCATACAGTTTTTTGCTGTTCTTGAAAGGAAGGAAAACATTGTGAGGAAACCAACATGCCTGAAAGATATTTCTCGAAGGATTTTAAAGCCTAATCAGAGACCCGTGGGTGGCGTAAAAGCTCTGACACGCTCTGACAAGTTAGGCTATAGTCGATAAAGAAAAAGAAGAAGATCCTTTATTGATGTTAGTTTGCTTATTTAATAGGTATTTGATTAATCTGTGGCAGATTTTTGGTTTCAATTAACCTCACAACTTGGTTATCCTCAATAGGTTCTGTGTTAAGAAAATTGTTACGAAAACTTCAATATTTTGCGAACCTTAATAATATTATTCAATTAAGTACCCACCATTTTAAACAGGTGCTTTTCATAATTTATAACTCCAGAATTACTAAATTTTCGTTCACGTAAAATAATAATTTAAACCTTTATTCTATGTCATTAAAAAAACTCCACTTTAAAACGAATCGCTGTATATGCTTTTACCTTTTCCAGAAAAAGGTTCCATTGTGAAAAGGTAACTGTAACGTAGGGCGGGCGGTATTCATAGTAGGTACTTAGTAGCACAGAAAACTAGCAGAAGGTCAGTTCCATACATTGAGAGAAGACAGGCGTACGCACACATAGAAGCGTACTGCGATCTCAAACAAGTGACAGTTGTGAATGCGCTTGCAATCGCTGTACGTGAAGCGAGTAACACCCATATTCTAAGAGCCTTCCTAAACCCATTTTTGAACTAATTCGATCTTTTCTTTAAAACACCCACCAAATTGTATTCCTAAAATTTCTTGGCCGCCATTGGCGGATCTTCTAATAAGGTACTTCCTCTAGCTAGCTATCTTTGTCAAACTCATAGTTGCATTGTGCTTTAATCAATGCTAAAGATGTCATATGTCACTTTAATCAATCTTAAAGATGTAAAGAATCAATAATATTCCGGTACTTCAAATTAGACAGATGAAAAGTAGGTGTTTATATGTCAATGTAGGCGTGGTTAGTCCGACTTTCGTTCGATTCATGACTAAGAATACAGTGTATGTCTGCGTGGATATGTTAAACCAATGGCAGTCGCGAAAGCGCTTGCACTCGCTGTACGTGAAGCGTGTCAAATGGATTTAAAAAGATCCTTAAAAAAACTGAGAGGCATATGTGTTTCCCGTCATTGCGATTATTTATTTGTACTGGACCACACCTGAGAAACTTTGAGTTACGGAGATATTGGCGTTCAAAGTTAAGTTCTACACTCTCACTCGTTTTTTTCCTACGTGTTTTTATTGTTATAAATTGACTTTAAATAACTCTAAGACCCCTGCAGTATTTACGAATTTAATATTCTTATTAAAAATAAAATAAATAAATGAAATAAAACAAATTGAATATTTCACATTATGAATAATTTAAAATGAATAATTCATATTTTTCTCATAGTGCGTCCATTCAGCAATAATGTTTTGAGGGCGTTAAATTTAGTGTTACCGTAAACAGTGCTCGTTCACTTAAAAAAAATCGTTAAATTGATTCACAGCAACAATGTTTCCGCAGTATTACTTAGTTTGATGTATAGAATGCTTGGTTGATGAATTTGCGATCAGACCTTTCACACCCTGAATGTTTGCTTGCGGTAAGGAGTTCGTAGCTAAATACATCCGTTCCGTCGATGGTTAGGTTATGCCCCTCTTACCTAGGTTGGTCCATGGGTGGGTGACCACCCATATCATATCGAGTTTCCTCCATGCCTCGGAAAACACCTTAAGCCATTGGTCTCGGCTGTCATATGTAGATCCTTGATAGTCGTTACACGAAGTCAATGGCCCGAAAGCCTGACAACCAGTTTTACCAAGGGGTATCGTATTATCTAGTACGAACTGGGTTGTGGATGTCAGATAGGCAGTCGCTCCTTGTAAAATACAAGTATTCAGCTGCATACGTTTAGACTGTAAGCCGACCACAACATAGTTGAGATAAGGCTAGGTAGATAATGATTATGTGTGCGTGCCTTTTCGCTCGATGTATGGAACTGACCTTCTGTGTTATCCCGCGGTAGTGGGTATACCGCCGTATCTCTAAGTTACAATGTCAGCTTATCAGGGATTACTATCCTTCCGAAGTGCCGCCTCTTTCTTTATGTACTTGTAATCTAGGTAGGTGAATGGAGAGTGGATTCCAACGAAATGGGTGCCTTACTTAATGGAACGTGATGATTTTTATTGAATTTTTTTTTGTGAAAGGAAATAGCTTGTAAACATTTGCGTTGAGGACATCTCTTTTTCTGAAGGAGAAGAAATATAATATTATAGTTAATAATAAGATCTCAAGGTTAGCCCCAGATAACAACGTGGGGTCAACTTTATAGGAAGACTAGCTGCAGCCCACGACTTGAATCGCGTGGAAATTATGATGTAAACAAAATGCATATAAGCCCTTCCTCTGGAATCGTACTTGACCGCTAAAACCGCTTAAAAATGCGTTGTGTAGTTTAAAAGATCTAAACGAGCATATGGCTTTTTTTTTTTTTTTGGGAATGGCATCTCGCAGTTCAACCTAGGAGGTTGTCGTCTGCTTAACCGGACTATCCTGTGGATGCCTTAAGAGTAAGGCCTCCAGCCAGGGCATAAAACTTACAAACTAAGCGACTACACGCTAAGGGTACCCCCTGTGGGGTACGAGCCTCGGCTTAGGGCGTCGCTGGGGGAGGACTGCATGGGGACAGGCTGGATCTGAATGATATCATTATTAAGGGGCTGATTTAAAACTACTGGCACAGCATCGCGGGCTGGCTCGAGCGAGGGTCGGGGAGGGCATGGACCGGGACGTCGCGACGGACCTCGACGGCGAGGTCGGAAAGACGGCGGTTTGTGTCTGAACTTTTTAAGAGTGCTAGTCTCTTTGCTACTCTCCTGGAGGAGGGTGATAGCATCATCGGGAGTGACGAGGGTATGCCGAGGACGGCGTACTGTACTAATGCGCGAGGGTTCGTAACGGGCGGCCGCTGCGATCAGGGGATTACGGTGTTTAATGGCGTTATCGAAGAAACGCTTCGAAAGAAGTTTCATAAACTGAAGGACGGTGGGCATTCTAAGGTCTACGTGTAGACGGTCATTACGGACATAAAAAGGGGCTCCCGTGACTCTACGTAAGAACCGGTTCTGCAAGGTTTGCATCCTGTGGATGTACTTAGGCTTGGTGTGAGCGTACACGACGCAAGCGTACGTCATAATGGGGCGGATCACCGCGGTGTAAAGGCGCAACTTGCACTTGAGTGACAACTTGCTTTTTGTCGAAATCATGAAATGAAGCCTACCCATAGCATAGGCAGCTCGGTCGCGAGAATAGAATAGAATAGAATAGAATAGAATAAAACTTTATTGTACACCAAAAATTAAACATAACGGGCTTACAAAACTAACAATTTTATGGTTACAAAGGCGGCGAGCTGCTTTGATGTGCGCCGCGAAAGACAGGTGGTTGTCAAGTAAGACTCCTAAGTACTTGGCTTGCTTCTCCCAAGGGATAGGCTTACCGTACATAGTGATCGGGCTGAACGAGCATATGGCGGGAAGCGACATTGTTATATACTATGTAAAGATACACAAACATGTAATGGTCTATTTATTTAACACTTCAAGCGCATAGTACAGAGGTGGATTTAATGCGACAGGTATTTTCATATTTTATTTATTTATTTAGAATAAATAAAATATTTAATGCAACTTTATAATAAATTATATTAATATTACGGCTAAAATAACGTATTTGTTTACCTTATATAAATTGATTTAAAGCTAATTTAATTACGGCCAGTATACTCAACCGCTAAAAACCAACTCAAAAAACCCTTGAGTCAAACACAAAGAAAACTATCGTCGATCAAAGTTTATTTATTTAGCACCCAACTCGGTGGTTTATGAGCAATAAAGTGAATAAAAATCAATAGGAATGGACCGTAAACTATTTTTATGATGCCTAGACCAGAGGTAAGAACGTTTGAAAAGGTTGACCTAACCTGAGTTGTGTCCTTTCTTACACTGGGCATATTTTGGTTTAGATTTAAGTTCTTTTTAGGATTCCGTACCCAGAGGGTCAAACGGGACCCTATTACTGAGACTTAGCTGTCTGTCCGTCCGTCTGTCTGTCACCAGGCGGTCTCTCAAGAACCGTGATGATTAACCAGTTGAAATTTCTACACATTATGTATTTCTGTGGCCGCTATAACAACAAATACTAAAAACAGAATAAAACAAATATTTAAGGGGGCTCCCCTCCCCGGGGGGGTGATTTTTTTGCTCTTTTTATAAATAATGGTACAGAACCCTTCGTGCACGAGTCCGACTCGCACTTGGCCGGTTTTTTATTTCATATTGTGCGCACTTGTGGCAAGTGCCAAATAAACATGTTTTCTTTGTTTCTTGGTATTCTTCTTCGCTCTCTTTAGACTATGAGTACCCTATAGTTGTAGAAAGTGCAGGTTTTGTAAAGCATCATCTATCACTATACAATATGTTATAATATGTTGTTATGGCTCTTACCCGCCCAATGGGAATCACATACGATTTGTGGCACCAGATGAAAACAGACGTCGGCGATCTGTCAACGCCTTGTTACGTGCCATCTTTTTTAACCACCACACAAGTCAACATGGCTGCCCGCAATGACTTGACGTTCCGCCAGAAAGAATTGTAGAACACTTCTCTCTACCCTGTGGTCACAGTTTAGTTTGCAACGTTAATCATATGAAGCCTTTTTGCAAAGGCGCCGTCATAATTATATCTTCGAGTCCTGCTACAATTTCATCAATTGTCTCCTATTCCCAACACTCTAACAATATTGGACAGTTAGGTGATATGTCTATTCTGTCTTTACAGGAATGGAGTAGGTGTGACGTCAGAACGACCACAGATACGCAAGCAGTGCTCGCTCTAACGCATACGCCATGCAAATTCAATTTTCCAATAGAGTAGACGGCTTTGCAACAGAAAACTATTCTTATTTTCACCAAAGGAAAGGATTCTATTTTTGGAAGTGGAATCAAAGGCCTGTATCGGGGAGTGCGAATCTTTAATATGAATCAAATCAAACATTTATTGATGAACACAGTATAAATAAATACATTGCAAGATGTTGAGCGAATGCGCAGTTCACTAAGTTCTACCGATTACGGCAGTAATTATTACTCATTGCAGCAAAAATATATTATTATAGAATATTACAGCCATTATACAATTAAAATCAAATAAATAAAATCAAATAAACGTAAGCCAAATCAAATAAAATGAATAGCAGGTTATTTTAATGTGTGACAATATAAATGGAAGTTTAAGGGCGAGATTAAAGACAAAAAATAAATTAATAAATTACAAGTAAATTGTATAAGGTTTGTACAGAAAATATGAATGAAAATATTTTTTGTAATATGTCATCATCATCTGCCTAGCCTTTTCCCAAACTATCTTGGGGTCGGCTTCCAGTCTAACCGGATGCAGCTGAGTACCAGTATTTTACATGAAGCGACTGCCTATCTGACCTCCACAACCCAGTCACTGGGTAATACGATACCCCTTGGTAAGACTGGATGTCAGACTTTTAGCTTCTGACTACTCGTAACGACTGTCAAAGATCTACAAATGACAGCCGGGACCAACGGCTTAACGTGCTTTCCGAGGCACGGAGGAAACTCGATATGTATTATTATTTTTGTAATATGTATAAAATATATTAAAACGATCTTTGACGTATACACGTACAACAATTAGTGAAGCTCTGGCATTTCTTTGTAGCTTGTCATGGCTTTAACATCCCTGCCAGCCTAGCCATGTATCCGGATGACTCGTAGTTAAGGAAACATGTGAGTGCGATTAGGGAAGCTATCCTATAAAGGGTCCTTAAGAAGCCGCTGAGTCGACAAGTTTCATGTTTTTGTGGATATTCTCAGGATTTGGAGGACTAACGTTTAGCGTAATGATACTTGCTTCTTTTGAGTATTTGCAGTAGTATAATTTTGCTGTATTACAACAACAAAAGTACTTAAGAAGGTTTCATACCTAATTCTTATTTAATCTAATATATTTCAATAAAAGATGTTCCCAATCAATTGCGAGATGATGAGATAGTTATTGAAAATTGTGACGTTAACTATGCAGCGAGACTTACTATTCTTGATAAAATAGCAGCTGAAATATTAAAAAAGGAAACGATAATATCAAGTAAAAGCAAGTAAGTTAAGTAAGAGCAATATCCAAGAACACAAACACTTGAATAGTTAAGTTTAGTTTAAACATAGAATCTCAGAATATATTTCCATATATATCCGTATATTTTATATATTGTAGTGAACGAGTGGAAATTGATAATGCAACGCTTAGTGGCTGCATAAATGAGATCGAAATAAGATGCTCCTGGTATTTTGGTACAGTGAAGGACATAAATATGTACACATTTAGGGTACTTATGTCAACAAAAATTTTCTTCTACAGTCTTAAGTATATGCCGAGGCTTTTCCCACTATGTTGGTAGCTGCTGAATTTTCTTATTAATGACATTATTAATCTAGGTGTTGGGCATACAGCCTTTATGTAAATATATCGGTATGTTTTTGTGAATTATCACATTTCAACACTAGTACTGAACAAAAAACTTCGGTTGCATTTTTGATGCGTGAATACAATAGTAATCTGCAGTTGACTGTACACAAGGATTCTGCATCGGAAACTCGAGCACACTTTGGGATATTCTAGGAAACTATTGTCTAAAGGTTTCAGAGAATCCACCTGATTCCTAGGCTCACTTCTTAGCTGTACCTATTGCGTAGTATCATGAGGGTATCGTGATAATAATGCACCATGTAACTATACATAGTGATTGAGTATCTGGTGGCCTACCATGACGTCTTAAAACATTATTGTTTTACTCCTTTTCCAGTGTGGGAAAGAGATGGCGCCAGACATCCTGTATATGTCCGTCTCTTTCCCACACTGGAATAAGAGTAAAACAATACTGCTTTAAAAGGTCATGATAGGCCAGCAGATCAATAATTTATTTATTGATTAAATTGATAAGCGTGGTTCAATATAATTGGTACAAATATAAATTCGAAACATTTATTCTTAAAAAAGTATTAAAATATACTGCGTACTTTTATAGACCTACCTAGATTGTTTGAACCCGCTTCTATGTTTGAATAAACTTCTACAACCAGGGATGAAAACAGTCTAAAACTCCTTTCAAACCGCTCAAACGCTGACGCCGCGGGGCAATCGAAACGTAACATCCATACCGAATGCAACATAGTTAACGACATGCGATAGCGTTCCGTGTATCGATATCTAACGGCATTGTAGCTATGTTTTACGATATATTCATGTTACTACACACTTTTACTTCAAAATAGATATGTCTGGTGGCCTACCATGACTTCTTAAAACATTATTGTTTTACTCCTTTTCCAGTGTGAGTGAGAAATGGCGCTAGACTTCCTGTATAGCTCCGTCTCTTTCCCACACTGGAATCAGAGTAAAACAATACTGCTTTAAGACGTCATGGTAAGCCAGCTGATCCATACAACTAGCAAAAATGCACGAGTTAATTTTTATACTAAACTAGCTGCCCCGCGCAACTTCGTCTGCGTCACATTTTGCTCCGCTCCTATTAGTCGTAGCGTGATGATATATAGCCTATAGCCGTCCTCGATAAACGGGCTATCTAACACTGAAATAATTTTTCAAATCGGATCAGTAGTTCCTGAGATTAGCGCGTTCAAGCAAACAAACAAACAAACAAACTCTACAGCTTTAAAATATTAGTATAGAGAATAGATTAGTATAGATAGGCTTTGGCCAGAACTCGCCAGATGTGAAGAGATGCTGCGACCTAGGGTAGAGATCACGCTTACCTACAAGAAACTGATTCACTCGAACTTCGAAGAGATCCTGATTATAATGATTAGGGAACAGAGAAGCCGGCAATGAATTCTACTGACTGACGGTTCGTACAATAAATCTGGAAGCTTTCTTCGGGTCCGTGGAACTTCAACGATATAACATTGATGCTTCACCGTATCTATACTCGTCCGATGATAGAATGGGGATAGCGGAATTACATTGTAATTTGATCATACACTCAATTCACGTACTGAGAGTTCAAGCGCACTCGCGATTGGCATTTATTTATTTATTTATTTAACACTGCAAGCACAAGTTGCAAAAGCGGATTTAATGCCATAGGCATTTTCTACCAGTCAACGTTGGGGTGATGACAACTGTCGTAGGTATATTTTTTTTTGTTTGAACTCGGGATTTACACAAGATTAAAAATTTAAGAAGATTTTTTGGGCGGATTTTTGCTAGTTCATCATCATCAGCCTATAATGTTCCCACTGCTGGGACACAGGCCTCCTCTCTATGAGAGGGACTGGGCTGTAATCCACCACGCGGGCCCAGTGCGGGTTGGTAGATGTCACATGTCTTCGAATTTTTAGTTCTAGGACATGGCCAGTTTGTTTCTTAACGATGTTTTCCTTCACCGTTTGGCTAGTTAGTTTGATGTAGGGCAGAAGGTTGATTCCTTGCAGGGTTGCAAGGAATCAACCTTCTGCCCTACTTTTGTGGTACAAAAAAATGGTTTCTTTTTCCCAGGCGAGGTGTTACATAGTGCTTAAATATTCACAAACGGTCTTAGAAAATGGTATTTTCGTCCAATCTAAGTTTTGCACAGTCAGTGCGGTGGCGTGCCGTTTGCAACTTCAAGCAATGCGACTTTCGACGCAAGTAGTTCCCTCGCGGATTATTTTTAGTCTGTGTTGTCGGACTGCAGTGCAAAGGCCTCCTTTACCTCACACAACTAAAGAGGGTAAAATAAAAAAAGTGTTTCCTTTTTTCCTTTCAAATCCTCTCCTATTTGTAAGCGCCTCGTCCTACCATCTTCGTCTGGGTATGCCATGATGCGGCAGTGCTCTTGTGCTATTTCTTCAATTTGTTTTGCCCGCAGTGTGTCGCAACTCGTGTGTATTTTGTGGCCAGGCGGTAAGGCTGTTTAGTATTGTTGTTTATAATTATGTTAATGCTGTATGGGTCAGATTTATTGGCCAAGTTTACTTTGCTTGGGTTTTCTGGGGTTTGTTTTGTCTCACTGCAATAGTTGACGGTGTATTCTGAAGAAAGTTAGATGGATTCTATTATTTTGCTCTGTTTTACTTTGATATCATTTTATTTATCAAGGCTCATGCCTTGAAAAATAAAGTGATAGTTGATTTAGAAAAGGTACTTTGCCAATGACGAATGATGTCGGAAATTATCTGACGAGAACGTACTCGTCACGCAACCCTGGTCATTGTGTATCTAATCCATGTTTTCACTTTATTCAAATCTGCTTAGCCGTTCGGTGTAACAGATTAATCAACAGACTGAGCTTTTCGCAGGTATTGTAAGCAGGAAGGGTAGGCAGGACATTCATACCAATCATATATATATTTCATACCAATGTATGGATGTCCTGCTTACCATTCAATAATATGTAATCACAGGTCGGGTAACCTTCTGTAAAACTATGTTTTTTACAAGCGTTGGTTTTATAACAAGGGAAAAATAGCCCAGTAATAAAAAGCTCAAAGCACAAAACGGAATTAAAAAGAAGCCGACCAAATAGCAAAATAAATGTAAAAACGTCCTAAAAAAAGTGTGCAACATTAAAATTCATACTTTTTTGTTTGGTTTATCATACCCTTCAGGGAAGCGGAAAGGTCGAGAATGACGTATTTCGTTTTAAGGCCGGTCCATTTGGTAGAACCCAAAATAGGGATATTCTATCTACTGAAGCAAAAGTATAAATAGACTAAGGTTTTCATACAATCAAACTAGAATTAATGATGTTAGCTGAACCAAAATATTTACTCATGTGTTTTTATTTATAGGTCATCCAATTGTTTAAAGACGGCACTGCATACACCGTGTGGTGTTTTTTAGTAGTTCTCCTGAGTCCAAACTGTAGGTACTTGCCAAAAAAAAAGTTACACGCATATTCAAAAGGTTACGAAACGAGACTCATGTATGAAGATCAAAATAGTTATCAATCGGCACTTTTGTGATGGAATTTTGTTTAGTTGGCAAAATGGGAAAGTGACCAGATGTGATTTAGCCAATTTAGAGGTCTAAAGGTCGCTTGAAAAGTATTGAATTCAAATGGAACCTGTTTTCCACAACCTAGTAAGTTCCGTTTAACGTAAGAATCTGTCCTAATTTGTCTGGATTCTTGATTAATCAAATACTGTTCCACATTTAGCTTTATTTTGGCTGAAACAGGTTCGTACTAAGTAGATATCGTAGAACACTGTCTATACTACTCTTGCTTCGGTTTAAAGGATCTGTCAAAGTGAAATGGACAAAATTGCGGATTAGCTGCGTACACCAGGCACTGTATACACTTTGTGTAATTTATTTCATCACCGCTGCCCTCAAAAACGGTGAAGGAAAAACTAAAAACTTCGGAGACATGTGACATCTACCAACCCGCGCTGGGCCCGCGTGGTGGATTACAGCTCAGTCCCTCTCATAGAGAGGAGGCCTGTGTCTCAGCAGAAGGAACATTAAAGGCTGATGATGATTATGATGATGACCAGGCGCTGACTATAGTCCTTACGCCGTAATCGACGATAGTCTTGTCACCCGCACCACCCGTGCGGGTGACATTAAATTAACCGTTCCTCTTCCATCTTTAACGTTATCCTGATTTACAATAATTACTGAATATTTTAGCTGCACCCTGAATACCATAGTCGTAAAATGTGGAATCAGTAATAAATGTAGTTTTATTGAAAAAGAACGGTTCATCCTACGGCAAAAGGACTTTTATAATACTTCAGTACACTTCTGTCGGAATTAAGTGTTCGTTCTGTGAGTACCGGCTCACGCGAACCTTAAACCAGACCCCAATACCCCTAATTCCCATAAGCTTGCTTCTTTATAAAAAACATGCTTCACGATACCAAACAGGGGTTTCTGTGGTCAAGTTAACCCCTATTTTTTTTCACACAATCCCTTGGTATCACTGTTTATTGCAATTTTATTCAGGTAAAGTGGTCAAACGGATTTGTTATTATTAGGGAAATGGGATCGGTATCAAAAGGTCCCTATTGGATCAAGGGACCAATAACTTGTGATATTTTGAGTTTGTTTTACTTATTTAAAAAGTTATTTGCCTCTGTTTTGTTTAAGTGTTTGTTTTTGTTTTATTATCTTGGATTGGAATCTTCTATGTGATTGGGTTTTTGTTTGTTTTAAGAGTTTATTTTGTTTAGGTACCAAATTGTGTGGTATTTGAAAAGGTATATCCTTTGTTAGTGGAACGTACTAGAAGTATTGTGTGGTTTTAATTAGCGATCATGAAGCAATCAATTGAAAACTGATCTTTAAAACCACTAGCTTATGCTCGCTATTTCACTCTCGTGGATGTCGAAAAATACGCCATACGGGATACACAATAAATGTACGTTTTCCAGTGCAGGTAACCAGACTTCACACCGAGCTAAAAAAATTAAAATATCTATTCAAAAAACTAAAATCTGAACCATATTTTTAATCTATCGGTATTTCACGTCCGATTATTCCTGCATATATTTTTCAGACCTGTTGCAACACTGCCTACTCCGCAGTTTGCACTCGACTGCACTTGAAATACTCTTTCGCGAATATTGAGCTATTAAACTGACCGGATTCAACGCTTTAGAGTAGTGTCGGTTTAAATAAGAGTTTTAAGGATAGTTTTGAGTTCTGTATCTTAAATAAGAGAGTTCAATTAGCAATGTTCAGCTTTATTGAATTGAAAAAAAGGATCAAAATGCATTTACAGCTTTTGTTTTTGTTCGCGTGTCCGTCCATTTAAATTTTCTGCTTACGAAAAAATCACGGCAATTATTTACCTTTTAGCACAAAGGCTAGTGCAGTTTAAAAAAGCTTCTTTCAGCTTCTGTATGGAAGGCGAAAGGGGAGCTCATGGCTTTTTATTAACAGACGTTTGGGTCAATCTCCATTGACGTCATGACATATCACTCTATTCTCCATAACGTGTTGTTTTGTCTTAGTAAGCAGTACTAGAGAGCGATCCAGAATCTCACCAGTGACGTCATTTAGTATGCTGACGTACATTGCGCTGGAAAATAACAGAACACGTCACAGCAATGAAGTTGGAGGATGAAAGCGTATGCATTCCAGTGTGATGCCGTTAAGTGTCGAGTGGGGAGCCTTTTTAACTCTATGGTCAACTGGTAGAGAATGCCTTGTGGCATTTAGTCCGCCTATGTACCATGTGGTGTATGTATTTTTTATTATTTTATAAATATTTGCCCCAGACTAGGAATTTCTTCTGTATCGTGGGTGCGTTCACAAACATTTAAACTCGCATACACAAACAGCCAGACCCGGAACAACTATCTGTAGGCCATACAAATATTTGTTCCGTGCAGGGATCGTACCCGCGACACACTGCGCCACAGTCGATCGCTCAACCAGTGCGCCAACCGTGCCGTCAAAATGTACAAATTGTGTATGTTGCGTATGTAGTACATGAAGTTTAAATAAATTACCCTTTGAGTCCGGTATCAATTTATCCTGAAATACTAAATAACTCTAACAGAGCTGTCTAGGCCGATATTACGTACTGTTTGATAAAACAAAGTGATCGATTCGAGAGGAAAAAGAGGACTTAGGTAATGCTACCTGTTTTGATCCACTGCAGGACAACGACGTCCCTCTCCCTTTTCCACACCATCAGTAAAAAAACGGGTTGCACTCCGGGAGTGCCGGCAGAAGTGAAAACTTGAATATTAACGTTGTGAATTTTTGATATTTTGGAATGGTTAGGGAATAATTTTGCACGAATTGCTTTTATACTAAAAGCACTGCCACTTATATGGTAAAATACAACATTCATTTATTGCGCTATCGTACCCAAACATGACAATTTATTTTACATTTACAATTTAACACTTCAGAACTATTACAATCCGTCTTACGAATTTTACCTCTTTGGAGAAACCGAAGGTTTTGTTTGTGCATAA
Source organism: Cerastis rubricosa (assembly GCA_949152445.1). Taxonomy (NCBI): domain Eukaryota; kingdom Metazoa; phylum Arthropoda; class Insecta; order Lepidoptera; family Noctuidae; genus Cerastis; species Cerastis rubricosa. The sequence continues at coordinate 6,843,468 of OX424535.1, read as the reverse complement.
GATAATTATCCAGTTTTGGAAACCCAAACTCAATGACAGATGTCATAAAGTTCAAATTCCTTCGTAACCTAATGTCAATCCGTCTTACGAATTTTCGATCACGTGTCCTGACGCGAGTTTAACATTTTTGACCGCTAAAGAAGTTTTCACTTCAAAAATCTTACAAAAAAATCACCTGTCCTTCAGTGTCCTAATTATTTTGAAGAAAATCAAATAGCCTGGTCTAAATCTTAAATCTTCGTGTATTAAGAAAATAAAACACTTCCATACTATTGAATGTTTGAGCACTGGTAGTATTTCCTCGCCCCGGATTCGTTTTAACCGACTTCAAAAAAAGGAGGAGGTTATGTATTCGACCAGCTGTTTTCGTATTTTTTTAGTCCTACTTTGACAACGGTACTGGTGGCCGCTAACATTACCAAAGCAATTCCACCTTTTTTAGTTTCGGAAATTAGAACTGAAACAAATACCCCGGGTATCTCCAGTATACTAAAAAAACGTACGTAATAATAATCCTTAGTTTCTTAAAATTGCCTGTTAAATTCTTATATTATTGTAACTAAAAATATTTTAAACCACATTCCACTTGAAACTCAAACTGCTAACAGTAAACCACTATTAAAAGTTATGTGAAGTCAGCTAATTCTTTCCGTCGTATACCAAGCCTGAGGGAGCGATTGTGTAGGCTTCCTCTCCAAAAAGTTTTTGTAAAAACTTTGACTTGGCCTGTAACAGTATTTAAAACTGAATCGGCGGGAATGAGGCAAAAAATGCGTAGAATGGTGACGTACATTGCGCTGGAAAATAACAGAACACGTCACAGCAATGACGTTGGAGGATGAAAGCGTATGCATTCCGTGTGATGGCGTTATATGTCGAGTGGGGAAGCTTTTTAACTCTTTGGTTAACTGGTAGAGAATGCCTTGTGGCATTCAGTCCGCCTATGTACCATATGGTGTAATTATGTTGCGAGGTTAAATAAATTACTCTTTGAGTCCGGTATCAAATTATCCTGAAATACTAAAGAACTGTAACAGAGCTTTTAGAAATCAGCGACTGCCTATCTGACCTCCACTACCCAGTTAGTGCTGGGTAATACGACACGGCTTGATAAGACTGGCTGTTAAACTTCGGATAACTGACTACCTGTACCGATTGTCAACGATCTAAAAATCATAGCCGGGACCAACGGCCTAACGTGCTTTCCGAGGCATCTTTTCAGAAAACAATGACGTAAATATAAAAAAAATATTTAAAGGAAGAAGTTTGAATAATTAACAACACGTTCGTTGAAATAAAAAAATTACGTAATTTAAACAAGATAAACCTTTTATGTCGGAACGATTGATACAAATTACCGAGGCAAACAAAGTTGACCAAGTACCAAGCGTATCTTGAAACAAAGTTTACTTTAAAAATATTTTAAAAAATAAACTGCCTATCTGATCTCCACAATCCAGTTAATGCGATACCCCTTCGTAAGATTGGTCGTCAAGCTTTTGACCTTCTGACCTCTCGTGAAGATTGTCAAAGATCTACAAATGACAGCGGGGACCAACAGCTGAACGTGTTTTCCAAAGCACGGAGGGAACTGGGTATGCAATGATGATCACGCATCACCAGAGAGTACTTGGCAAGCACTGTTTAACCTTGAAGATCGACCCATGCAGTGGTTATCTAATTTTGGTGTGTTTATTGTTTTGCACGTGGGTGTTATAAGTGACTTGGCAGATATGTTTATACAGACTGACAAAAAATCATTGTCTTAAATCCCTGTCATTTGGGTACATTATGCTAACAAAAAGCCAGTAATTTTAAGAATCTTGAATCAGGATTTTTTTACATAATAAGATTCCACAAGTACCGAACAGAATCCTGCTTGAGTTTATACACTGTGTTTCCCGAGACTGGAGGCATAATGTGAAAATACGTTCATTTGTTTTTGCGGTATGTGAGGCTTAAGGCGTTATGAGTAAATGTTCCTCCTACCAATGTATGGAGCCCTGGTACTTTATGATCCACGCTGATGGAAGTAATGCGTACCATATAATAAAGATCGCAATAATGCACGTGACAGCTGGCTAACCCATTACAGAATTAGTACCTGTAAAAGTCAATGGGACTCTTCGAGTTTTACAGCCCTCGAGATAAGAATTTTTCGTTTATTAGCTTCTGAAGGTTTTTCTAAGCAGTACTGGAAAGCTGAGTATTTTATTCAATTTAAATACACACATCAAAAGTGTCTAGGGATCAACATATATTTTTGCAATAACTTTTCTCCTGATTGATATTAATTAAAATTTTCTTTAAGGATTCATCAAATAAAGTGTTTTCGTTTGTCACAGTAACGATAAACCAAGTCACCTTTGCATTAATAAAGAAATTTGCCATTTTCTAATAAAGGGATTTTTGACATTTGAACCACTAACATTAAAGTTCGAAAAAAAGACTGAAATAACAGTTTTCTTTAAAATTGTATTGGGTAACTTAAACAATTAATAATCCGTGTTTCTACCGCGAACACTAACAACACAAGAACATCGGTTTGGCATACTCAAAATGAGTTCATCCAAATCACGCTGTGGAATGGCCGCCCATGTTCGTTGCAACAACAAAAAAAGGTCTTCTTGCGACTGGATACCCTCCATATTCGGCAGAGCTCTTCTCTGTAGCATATCCCATGCATGCTCAATCGGGTTCAAGTCTGGCGACTGAGCAGGCCAGGGCAGGACATTGATGTTAGCTGCGGCGAGAGTCTGTCTTACAACTCTTGCGGTGTGCGGTCGTGCATTATCATGCATTAACTGAAATAAGGGACCGATTTGCACTTGTAGAGGAACGATGACGTCTGATACAATCGTCTCAGCATAAATTTGAGCGTTGAGGTTGCCTCTGATCCAAATCAACTCAGTTCTTCCGCCGATCCAAATACCCGCCCATACCATGATGGTTCCACCACTATAAGGATGGACTTCCTGGCAAGATTTTAATCGCTGTTGGCGTCCAGGGGTTCTCCAGTGTCGTATACGTCTTGTATCCGGTCTCATACCAAAACGAGGCTCATCAGAAAAGCACACGAAACGCCATTGTTCTTCTGCCCAATTTCTGTGTTCAAGAGCCCATTGATATCGAATCCTACGATTGTGCATTGCTATAGGTGGTACCCGTAGCGGTCTTCGGGAATGAAGGTTCACTTCATGCAAGCGGTTTCTGACTGTTTGGTCGCTAATTAAGTTCCCTGAAGAGTGATGAAGCCTCACGGCTAACATCATGGCGGTTATTGTTGGAGCTCTTCGAGTTAAGATTTGAATGTATCGGTCTTGTCTCCGTGTGGTGCAGTGATACCGTCCTCCATGGCGCTCAGCCACGGTACCAGTGCTTCGGTAACGTGTCCAAAGTCGACTGATAACACTCTGACTTGTATTCAGAGCTAAAGCCACAGTACGTTGCCGGGAACCAGCTTCTATCATTCCCACGGCTCTGAGCATTTCTTCCCTGCTTAAATGACGTCGCCGCTCCATAATAACGTTGGTTTTAATCAGTAGTAGGGAAACAGTAGCACTAATAATGTCTTCAATGCGTTGTATGTTTTTATAGGGAAAATATTGACAGCTGATTTTCATCTTTTACTCGAATTTGATTCACAGTTCCTGATTCAAATTATGAAATGCACCAAAAAGGATCCATATAAATTTATAAAATCATAAATTTATTACAAAGCCACATCTCAATCTCAAGAAATCCGCATAAAAATGCTTGATCCCTAGACACTTTTGATGTGTGTAGTAACAGATACTTCTGTTCGTACCATCCCCAGTTCCACAATTTCAATTCAGCGATCAACGGTTCTCGTTTGAAACACGTCAAAGTCTTCCCACAGTCCATCGGTTTGCCGCGAACTCGTATATTGAACGAGAAACACTAAAAAGTACAACAAATCAAAACTTTAACCTCAGTTAGTCTCGGTTTATTTGCCATCCACGACAATTTGTCCCAAGACTCTGAAAAGTTTGTCAACGACTAACCAATGTACAGTTGCGCTCAAAGTTTTACTTTTCGGCTTAAGAGCGGTTAGCAAGTATTAAAACGTCAGGAATGAAAGCACGATCAACTGAGGAAATGAAGAGACAAGCAAAGTGCGATTAAGCATTAATGAGTAGATAAATGGGAGCTCGTTCAGCCGAATGCTTTTTTCAGCGCCTGTACTTTTTAGGTTTGAATGAAAATTTTACATTTGGGAACGACTTATTAAAGTGTCACGGAAGTGAAAGGCTAATTTAAGTAAGCGAATAATAAGTAGTTAAGGTTCATTTTTGCATAATTGATAGACTCCTGGATGATCATAAAAAAATACTATCTTGCACTTTATTAGCATTAATCAGGAATTTATGTACGACAACTTAATTAAAGGTACACATAGGTTTACTAACTGGCCAGTAGACATATGTAGGCACAAAAAACAAACAATAACTCCATTGAAAAAAAAAACAAAACATTTCAGCCACTCGAAATCGGGTACAGACATGAAATCCGGTTTTCTCAAGAACCGGAAACATCTTAATCCAGTCAACCCCAATGTCAATACCTGCCCTTACCACTTACTGAAGCAATTAAATAAAAATAAATGCGTAAGCTGTCACAAGGTTACTGGCACAAAAACAACAATTCCAAGTTAAAAAGACGTAAGTACCAGTATAAATACACGTTAATCGTTTTTCCGATACCGGTAACGGTGACTAAGAATGTGCCAAAACGGTTTTTCTGTAATAATATTTAGTCTGTGTGTACGATGCCGGGGCCGGAAATGACACGAACCGAGCCGCCGGTGTAGCTTCCCCCTTACCATTTGTAATTAAGTTTTTGTCGGTGAAACCTACACTTTGTTTTGTTTATTTAGATTGGAAGCTTTTTTGATGTGATGTGATATGATTAGCTACGGAATATTTTCATTTCTTTGGGAAGTCTTCTTGTGCTTTTATGGATGTAATTATTTTATTCATTCTCCTACCTTTATCGCAATTTATTTGGGGTCGGCGCAGCATGGTTTCTTCCTTCATACTTCTCTATTACATGTCTGCTCAACAACTGTGAGTGTGTCAACTATATATTTAGTCTGTGTGTGTCAACTGTCTGCGATCTGTTCGGCAACTATTTCGCATCGGTGTATACACCTGATCTTGACACAGAGTTTAAGAGCGACTCAAATTATCTGCAAGCAATAGACGTTAATAGCCAGTGCCTAACAGTCCCTCAACTAGACAGTGAATCCCTCCTCAAAAAACTACAATCAGTCAATATAAGGAAAGGTGCTGGTCCGGACGGAATCCCTCCTTTATTCATTTCGGCCTGCGCTACTGCTTTGGTTACCCCACTTTTAAAAATATATAGGGTGTCATTAGCTACTGGAACCTTCCCTGCGGAATGGAAAAAAGCCAAAGTTGTTCCTGTGTACAAGTCGGATAAAAAAGATACCATATCTAACTATAGGCCTATTGCGATTCTCTCCACGTTTGCCAAGATATTTGAGTCGATAGTATGCCCTCACATTCAACGTCATTTCAGACTTTACCTCAGTGATCACCAACACGGATTTGTTGCCTCTAGGTCGACCGCCACAAATTTGTTATCCTTCACTGAGTCTCTCATAGAATCTGTTGATACAAATAAGCAATTTGACGTATTGTACACCGATTTCAGCAAGGCTTTCGATAAAATTCCTCACTCCATACTAATTCATAAATTAGCAACGTATGGTATAACTGGGCCCTTGCTCGAATGGCTGAAGTCTTACCTATTGGATCGGGAATTCTATGTTGTGGTGAACGGTTTTCGCTCAGCCAGCAATTATCGTATGACTTCCGGAGCTCCGCAAGGTTCACATCTTGCTCCCATATTGTTTATTGTATTTATCAATGACCTTCCCAGCTGCTTTTACTTCTCTAAGTGCTTTTTGTACGCCGATGACCTAAAGTTTGCCAGAGCAATCGATTCGTCTAGTGATATCGCGCTCTTACAGGATGATTTGAATAGGGTGGTCGATTGGTGTAAAAATAACAAAATGGAACTAAATTTAAAAAAATGTTACCATCTGTCATTTTCTAGGAAGGCACATCCTATACCCTCAGAATACCTGATAGAAAATTCTAAAATTCAACGAGTCGATAACCTCACGGACCTAGGCGTAGTTTTTGATAAAAAAGTTACTTTTGTCCCTCACATCGAGAACATTATAAAAAAAGCCTCTAAAATGTTAGGTTTTGTAATAAGAAACGCAAAAAGTTTCAAACTGGTTGGCACTAAAATAATGCTATACAATAGTCTTGTACGGAGCGTCTTGGAGTATTGCAGTGTTGTATGGAGGCCACACTACGCCACGCATAAATTACTTTTAGAAAGGCTACAAAAGCGGTTTCTTTGGCATCTTGCTTTTTCGAAAGGGAAAAGAAAACTGCTGCCCTCCTACAGCACTCGTTTGAAATACTTCAAGATGACCTCGTTGTCAACTCGAAGAGATATCATAGATGCTTCTTTTCTCTATAAACTGCTCAGAAATAGAATCGACTGCCCTAATCTACTAAGTCTTTTAAAGTTTCGTGCCCCATCCCGATATCCGCGAAACCCTATCACTCCGTTACACCCACCCTTACGCAGAACGGTTCTGGGTGCAAACTCTCCGATCCCACGCTTTTGTAAAATCCTTAACAGTTGCAGTGATTTAATAGATATAAATCACGACAAGTTGAGCAAATTTCACAAAATAATTAGAGAGCACTACTCTCAATGAATATTAATAAATGTGTAAGAATCGATTTGAATTGAGATATTTTGTCATCCAATCCTAGTTAATTAATTCAAGTAACTATAATTCAATGTATTAATGATGAGCTGTGATATATTTAATTTATTAATGTTGTGTGTTTAATTTAATTTATTAATGTTTTGTGTCAATTATTTTATTTTATTTCAATGCTTTTAATTGTATATGTTGTGTGTTTTTTTTTTTTTAATTTTAATATCTGTTGTTTCTTATGTTAATTTAACGTTTATAGTAAATGATACTTTCTTTTAAATTTTATAAAAAAAAATGTATTTAATACTAAACCAAAATTATTAACACTACTTTTAAGCTGCTGTATTCTTACCGTCAATTGTTGTTGTCAACCTAATGTGCGAATTTTTTGTTAAAACAAATTTAACTGTTGTGATAACAATGTGTTTAACCTATAATTGTGCATGTGGTGTTAGCCTATAATTAATTGTTACACTTATAAATGCAAGTAAAATGAAATCATTAATGTACTGTGTAAACAATTGTTGGCTAACCAAATAAATAAATAAATAAATAAATGTCATCTCATAAGACATCAACATTAAAAAACCGGCCAAGTGCGAGTCAGACTCGCTCACGAAGGGTTCCGTACCATTATTTATAAAAACGTGCAAAAAAAATCACTTTTTTGTATGGGAGCCCCTCTTAAATATTTATTTTATTCGGTTATACATAATCTGTAGAAATTTCAACTTTCTAACTATTACGATTCATGAGATACAGCCTGGTGACAGACGGACGGACGGACGGACGGACGGACGGACAGCGAAGTCTCAGTAATAGGGTCCCGTTTGACCCTTTGGGTACGGAACCCTAAAGCGAACATCCAAATGAGAAATAAACTCTCTTTTAAAATCATCCATCGATTTCGTCATATAAAGTCTAGGCAAAAAGACATTACATTCAAAAGAGAGTTTGTTTCTCATTTGGATGTTCTTTAACATCCAAATGAGAAACAAACTCTCTTTCAAAATCATCCATTCATCATCCATCAATTCATCCATCGATTTCGTCATATAAAGTCTAGGCAAAAAGACATTACATTCCTGCATTTATTCGATAAACTGCCTGTACTCAGTATACCTGCATAAGCAAAATCAAAATCAAAATATTTTTATTTTACATAGGCCTACAGGGGCACTTATAAAACGTCGGCAAAAAGGTGCTCGGTTCGGGTTGGTCGTTTCCTATGGAGAAGAACCGGCAAGAAACTCCATGGTTACTCTTTTAAAATCATTTGGTTTTACAATATTTCTGTTACAGCATTAGTACTAAAGTATGGGAGGACATCGTAGGCCTGACAATAAGTCGTTGCTTACTACGAAACGTAGAACGAAATAAAAAGTTACCAAGGATCTAGGAATCTATAAGGCCTACAATGTCCACACATTTACAAACAATCGGTTAATAAGAAAAAGAGTCTATACAACAAGAAAATATAGAAAATATCACAAAATGACTAGATCAAATAAGTGACACAAATGTTGTCATCCGTGCTGTAACTATTCTAAACAAAAGGTGTAATGATTTAAAAACTATTGTAAAACATCTGATTAAAAAGAAAGGAAAAAAAAAATAAGATTGAGAATAGTTAGAGACATCCACACATTTGTGCCGTTTATGAGCTACCAGGGAAGCCGCATGTGCGAAGGGGCTAAAGCCAAACTTCTCTATCTTCAACGTAGTCCTTAATTTTGTAATATGCTTTTTTAATTAGGACACGTTTAATATAATTTTTAAACTTTCCATCGGTCAGTTCTGTAACTGACTTCGGCAACTTATTATAAAAGCGTATACTGTTTATAAGAAAAGACTTGCTAGTTTTGGTTAATCTGAATTTGGGTATTACAATTTCGTGTTTACTGCGTGTATTTATATTATGGAAGTCGCTTCTAATTTTGAAAAGTCCTCGGTTTTTGCGGACATATAAAATACATTCTAAAATATAAAGTGAAGGCAGAGTCAGTATATCGATTTCTTTAAATTTTTCTCTGAGGGATTCACGAGGACCCATTTTGTAGATAGCGCGGACTGCCCTCTTTTGCAGTATGAAAATTGAATCAACGTCTGCTGCCGATCCCCACAGCAGAATGCCATAGGACATAATACTATGGAAATAAGCGTAGTATACTAACCTAGCTGTGGCTATATCAGTTAACTGCCTTATTTTTCTGATTGCATAGGCAGCTGAGCTTAACCTTCCTGAAAGAGTTCTAATGTGCTCGCCCCACTGCAGTTTTGAATCGATAGTTATCCCCAAGAATACAGTTTCCGCTATAACATCAAGCTTCTTGCCGTCAAGATTTAAATTTAGGTCACGTTGTGGTACATTTGGTAAAGAAAACTTAAGGCATTTTGTTTTATTCGTATTCAATAAAAGATTGTTGGCTGCGAACCATTTCGAGAGAATAGTTAGGCTTTCGTTAACATGTAAGACGTCCGTATCTTTTCTATCAATTTTAAAGATTAGCGAAGTGTCATCAGCAAATAGAATTATGTCCGAAAATTTGGCCATCATATAAGGGAGATCATTAATATAAACAAGAAACAGGAAAGGGCCGAGAATTGAACCTTGGGGCACGCCCATCTTGACTATAGACCCGCAGGACGTCGCCCCATTTACATTTACTTTTTGCAGCCTGTTTGATAAATAAGAGAGAACAAGATCAGCAGCTTGTCCACGAATTCCGTAGTGGTGTAATTTACAGATCAGTGTTTTGTGGTCGACGCAGTCGAACGCTTTTGAAAGATCACAGAAGATGCCAATAGCATCCTGGGACTTCTCCCAGGACTCCAAAATGTGACTGATGAGTTTTACTCCCGCGTCCGTTGTCGACCTACCCTTCGTGAAGCCAAACTGCTGGCTATGCAGTATCTTATTAGAGTTGAAGTGAGACAACAACTGGTCCAGCATGATTTTTTCATAGATTTTACTCAGTGCTGGAAGCACAGATATAGGCCTATAATTAGAGGGATCACTCTTACAACCTGATTTGAAAATTGGTACTACTTTACTATGTTTCATCAAGTCGGGAAACTTGCCGCTGTCCAAACATTGGTTGAATATGCCTGTTAAGATAGGAGCAATCGTATCAATAATATCTCCAAGAACCTTGACGGATATCCCCCATAAGTCTTCAGTATTTTTTATATTGAGACTTTTGAATGCGTTTTTAATTGTAGCAATACATACTGGTTTAAATTTAAAGTTTGGTATGTTCTTTGTAAAGTTCTCTTTAAGAAGAGCTTCAGCAAATTTAGCTGAAGAGGGGAGAGATTTCGTAACCTCTAACGGAATGTTGGTAAAGAAGTTGTCTAGAGTCTCAGCGACTTCTAGCTTATCACAAATTGTTTTATTATCTATTTTCAAAGACAATTCAGTCTTATCTCGTTGTTGCGTCTTTCCTGTTTCTCTGTTAATTACCTGCCATACAGTTTTTATTTTATTCTTAGAAACACCGATTTTATTACTTATTATTTTAGATTTTGCTTGAACGCAGACACTTTTGAATATTTTTGAATAGTTTCTAACATAAGTGTGAAAGACTTGATCTGAAGTCAGAGATTTTTCGTGATATAAATTGTATAAAATATCTCTACTTTTTCTTATTCCCGCAGTGGCCCATTCGCTAAATTTGGATTTTGAGTTGACTTTAACATTTTTTACAGGACACGTTTTATTAAATTCCTGGCAAACTGTGGAAAATAATATACTGTAGTTTATATTGGGGTCTTCTAAATCAAAACTAGCATTAGAAAGTTTGCTAAGAACATTATTATTAAAAGATTTTAATTTATTTTTGGAAAGAGGTCTTAATTTAATTGATTTAACGAAGTGTAACTTTTTGTCTAACTCAAAAGATACAAGTTGTCCAGTATGGTCTGACCTAACGCCACTTATTAATAAAGACTCTTTTACTATGCAATTAGTAAATACATTATCTATGCATGTAGCTGAGGTTGCTGTTATTCTAGTTGCTACACTAAATAAATATTTTAAGTTGAATGATTTAAACAATGAGACCAGCTTACATTTTTCGGGTGAATTGACTAACAGGTCAATATTGAAGTCACCACAAACAAAAACTAATTTATTATCTGTGAAAAGTTTACTTAATATTTCTTCCATTGTGATTAAAAATAATGACAAATTTGATGCTGGTGGTCTATACACACATAAGACAGTATGACCCTCAACCTCTGCACATGCTACCTCACATAAGCGATCAACAGAGTAAGCAGTGATATCCTTCCTCTCCTTATACCTGAGACAGCTATTACAAAGTATCAGGGTACCACCACCCACTGAGGATCTGTTGTACGCACTGGCAACTGAAAAATTATTTACATTAAACAGCATCCTATCTGGTTTTAACCAAGTTTCACTAAAACATAAAATATCCATGTGGTATTTATCTACTAACATTTCCACGTCTAGAATTTTGCCGGAGAAGCGATTAATATTCTGGTGATAAAGTAAGATATTGTTACCAGGCTTCTCTTCTGTCGGCTCTAATAGTTTAAAGAATCTATAGAATCTACAACAGTATTATTGGAGACACAAGATAATACCATTTCGTCACTTAACCTAGTCTCAGTTAAATCATCAATAACTGCGTGTATAAAAAATGCTAAAAGTGAAGCCAAAAAATGTCGACTTTTTTTGGCAAGAAACATATGTTCCCGAATCAAAACAAAATCTCTAACAAAATTGTTAGTATCAAAAAACAATAGACGGTCTAGTGACCGTCTATTGTTTTTTGATACTAACACTCCCTCAAATACACTACCTCAAATAACTTGATGCATATTTTATCATGTCGTCATAGTTGACGACATGATAAAATATGCATCAAGTTATTTAAACTAGAAATATAATAATTTTCCTGATCAAGTAAGCTATCCGAGTATGGCAATGCACATAAAATTAATTTGCCTAATCTTAACTTAAGCAGGGTGTCGATACCATTAACTATGTCCCTTTTTGAGATACTCAGGCTATTTCCAATTAAAAGTACTACTATGGTCTGCTCATTCAATTGTGTGTGTTGAATTTTATTAATGAGCTCATTAAAATGTAGATTATGGTGACAATGGTTCACTACTGTGTGTTTAGACTGGTTATTTAACAATGAACCAAAACCTGTTCCTATTCTATCTGAATACACTAAGATATTACTTTGGGTGGGTTTCAAAGTTGCTAAAGTACGGTTCATTATGGGTACAGCTATAGGAGCCACATGCTGTGACATGAGAGGTGGCAGAGGGGCAGTACAAGTACAGGTGAGATTGGTAGTTAGTGACTCATACCTCTCCGCGTTATACTTCACCAGGTCCACCAACTCACATGCCTCCTGCATACGCTCACTCAACATCTGTTGACTAGACTCATACTTACAAAAAAAATCCTTAAGTGTGTTTTCCCTACTCAGTAATTCCCTTTGAAGGTTCTGTATGTCAGCATCATACATTTGTTTGCTAGTTTCTAAGATACTGTTACACATATTTAATTGCTTTTTTAAGTTTCTAGATTCTCTTCGGAGGTTAACATTATATTTATAAACACTTTGATTTTTTTAAAGTTTCTTATACTTCTTTATACTTTTGTTGATTTTAATATATTTCTTAATTTTATTATGACTACTTAGAATTGGACATTTAGTTAAGGTATCATCCCCAGTTAGGTCTATAGTGATGGTGGGCTGCTCACACTCCAGTCTGGATACACTGTTCATCAGCTCAGTGTACAGGTTGTTGGTGTTAGTAACCTCTTCACTGGCTTTCATAGAGTTGATGGAGGTAATGGTGGTTTGTGCCTCGCTCAGTTTTGCTTCCAGTTCAGAAATGCGTTTCAGTGCCTGCTCATGAGTGTCATGGCATTGCTGAAAATCTGACACTAGTTGACGAAGATGGTGATGCTGGTCCAGTATGTCAATGTGCTGGGTGTGAAGTTCTGCAAGCTCGCTCTTTAGTTGTGTATTTTTGGTCACTATTAATTCAATCTCCACTTCACTTTCTTCTCGTTCCCGCAGCAGCTTGCTGCACTCATTTCTACATAAGTCCAGCTCTCTCAGCGCTGCTTTCAGCTTGTCGCTTATGTCACGAACAGTAGCTCCGCGGGTCATCATATTAGCTGATTACCTCAAGCGACACCTGAAATGTGACAGGAAACAGCTGAGTATGTGAAGAGAATATTAAGTTAGTAGAAAACTTGAGAAAGTTTTAGAATTAGAATGCAAAAGAAAAATTTAAAAAGAGAAAGGTTGAAGTTATAGATTATGAGAAAATGGAGGTAGGTATATGGAAAAAAAAATATAAATGAACTAAAAATATAGAAAAGCTATTGGATTTAATATTCTCAGACTTATTACAGTTAAAACTTTAAATAATGACTATTTTAACATATAAATTGTTTGCTAGACTAGTTATTTTCTACAAGGAATGGTTAAAACATGAGCTTATATGAGAACAAAGTGATTTGTTTAGTTTACATTAAAATTTATGAACTATGTGGTTTACTTAATATTTACAGCATATTATAGACAAATATTTTGTGTGTAGTAGGGTATGCAGTGATATTTCATGTCTGGGGCAAGTGTTTGCGTCCTCAATTTTGCTTCCACAAATTGTCAAGCAAAATGAGACATAAACGTAGCCGGTGTGTACTGGACGTTGCTCAGAGCCCTGAGCAGTGTTTGTGTGATGATGTATAGTATGTAAATAAGACAACATTAATAAGTAAATTAAAACGGAATACTCTCCCAGTTCGAAGAATTCAAATCCAAAGTTCAAACGTTGACAGCCGGTAGGTGACTTGGCGAATCGATGGAATGTCGATTGATAAGAGTTATCACAATAAATACAGGTCACAAACACTACGTGTGTCACTTTATAAATTGATTCTAATATAAACAATAGATTTAACACAAACTAAACACAATAAAACAATATTTTATAGAAAAAATTGTTAAGGTCGTTTTTTTCACGACCAGTCGCCAGTGTTGCCAGCGCAAAAAAGCCAAGCGTATAGGGAAGCACTACTTGAGTACCTACGAACACGTAAAAGAGCCACTTATAGTTAGAACCGTTTTAAAACTTCGTGCGTCGATCTAGCAAACCAAGAGTAACCCGTTGTAACGGCTGCTGAAACGCTGGTAGGAAATAAAACGAAAAAAAAACGATTTTAACTTGGATCGGTATGACGCTGCCGTCCCGTTCAGTTTTCTGCCAAGCGAGTTTTATATTAGCGTTACGGCCATTTTGATTTTTGTCGCCATTTTGAATTTAGTCGCAGTTTTGTCACAATGTCATGTGGTTTGTGATTTAAAAAGTAAAGTTGTTAAAGAATTTTATTCAGTTTCACATCCGTGGGAGTAATGGTAGATTGTTTTTGAACTATTTTACTGTAGTATGAAAAAGTTGTGTGAACCTGTCATTCGGATGTTATAACAGACGAAAGGTATTGCGGGGTATTTGATCACAATGGTTTGCGTTTTAAATAACGATTAACAACTTTTATTTCTAAGATATTTTATTTTTAATATTTTATTTTTAAATTACAACATGAAGATGTTACAAATATTGGAGGTACAAAGGTTTGTGGAAGTTAGGAATCTAAACTATCATACCCTGCTGTGTTATGAACTCTTGGCCCCCTCCGCCGAGATTGGAATTTATCACAATTGCAGATATATGATTTAAAATATGTAAGACTTTTGTAAGAAAATAATAAAATTAAATAATATAGGATGTAATGGGACATGGACTCGCACTCGCACGAATAAAATGGAGTATATGATTCATAACTGCGGGGTAGGTATTTTTCATTAGTTATCTATCAAAAGTCAGTCATACAAAATACGCTGATGAATGAAAGTACTGTATTCGTGGTAATAGGTTGCGAGTTGATCACCGATAACATACCGAGTTTCCTACGTGCCTCGTAAAGCACTTTAACCAGTTCGTCCCGCCTGTTATTTGTAGATCTTTGACAGTCGTTACAGGTAGTCAGTTACCCGAAAGTCTATCAACCAGATTTAGTAAGGAGCGTCGTTTTACGCAGTACTAACTGGGCTGTGGAGGTCAGATAGGCAGTCGCTCCATGTAAAATACTGGTATTCAGCTGAATTCGTTGAACTGAAAGCTGACTCCAACGTAGTTGGGAAAAAGCTAGGCAGATGATGATGAGGTTGTACGTTGATGCCTCGAAACTTTACGCATGTGTATCACGAAGTAGACTGGAAACGAGTAACAAAAGTTTCTACAGCCATTAAATCATTAAATCCAAATTCCAGTGATACTTCCCGTGACCCAGGGGCTGGCTTTTACTTTGGCCAGAGGCTAAGTATTGCCATACAACATGGCAATGCTGCCAGACTCTTGGGTACATTACCAGCTGAGAGCTTGAGGAGGAGTTTTTTGACGCCCTTTTATATAGTTCATTGTTATTTTAATTATTAGTTTGTTAATCGTCGTAATGTATTTAGTTAGGTCCCTTTTTTGAAATAAATATCATTTTATTCCAGTTCATTGTACGGAAATCCCAGTCGATATCAAAGGTACTAAATAATGTACGTTATGTACTGTCTTATAACGATTAGTTATTTATAGTAACTCCAGCCAGTGGCCATGACCACTGTAAAGTGTTCCAAATACACGTGGTGTTGACGTGAAATAGGTGGATATGATTTTCCAAGTTTCCATTATTATTTATTAATGATAGCGCTATGTTTTTAAATAATATATCTTCTTCTTCTATATATACAAATAAATTATGTGTCACGTTGTTTGTCGGGGATGAACTCCTAAACTATTTAACGGATTTTAATCAAATTTGCACACCATGTGCAGTTTGATCCAACTTGAAAGATAGGATAGCTTACATCTCAATTTATAGTCACAATATTATTTTATTGCAAATTAAGTCACAGTTCTCTGTTAGCTTCAAATGATTCTAACAGATGGCGGTATCTGTTGACTGGATTAAGTAAGTATTTAATAGATGGCACTGTATAGGAGCGGAGCAGCAATGAAAAATATTGCGAAAACTGGGAAAATGTGACGCAGACGAAGTTGCGCGGGCCAGCTAGTATTATTAAATATGTTTTAATCGAATACTATTGCAAATATTTCGAGACTTTACTTATACCCACCCCATTTGTTAGACTTTAGTGGATTGCCTCGTTAGTCTAGTGGTCACAAGCGCGACTGCTGAGCATGAGCCCTGGGTTCGAATCCCGGGTCGGGCAAAGTGTTATTGGGTTTTTCCATCAGGAATTTTTCAGTAGCAGCCACGGAGACTGGATTCGTGCCCGGTTGATGGCAATATGCTCGCCCCCTTTTACTTGGGACTTAAACATAACTGGTGAAATATGATTGTTTTAGGAACACGTCAGCGTAACCCTTCGGAGATTACAGTCGTGATGTTATGTTTTCTTTTCTTGACTTTAAATTCACTGTCTTAAACCAAAATCAAAAGTAAATTTAATTCAAATAAGGCTGATAATCAGCCCTTTTTGAACGTCAAAATTACAAGAGACAGTCCCCCAAAACGCCCGCCTTTCGCCACTTCCTAGTGTTTTAGCTGGGAAGAAGAAGTGGCGGAACAAACTCCCCAGCAACACATCTGTCGGCTAGGTTAGAAGAACCAGATTCTATACAATAGTGTTCAAGTGTATATAAACAAAGAACAATTACATTAAATTAATGTCACATGTCAGCCAGCACACATCAATAATAAAACCCTATTGTTTCTCAAATTTCCTAAGAGAATACAGGACTTAACACATGTCTAAGCTTAAAACATATTTTATTTGATGATTAATGTTTCAATAGATACGGAGGCCTACGCGTGCGTCTTAGCTTTGATTACCTCAGGGAGGGCGAGCTCATGCATTCGTGATGGCGGCAAACTACTCTAATGTGCTGCTATATAATTGCGGGGAAGACGGACTAAATATTATATTGAGGACTTGTTTGTTATTCTTGAAGGGTTTTAAGATTTTTTTTATGTTACACCTGCATTGGTTTTTGGACTGTTTTATTCATTTACTAGCTGCGCCCCGCGGTTTCACCCACGCATACCGGGATAAAAAGTAGTACCCTATGTGTTTATTCAGGGTATAAGCTAACTACATACTAAATTTTATCCAAATCCGTTCAGCCACTAAGGCGGGAAAGAGTGACAAACACACACAGACCAGACCCTCACTCACAAACTTTCGTTTTTATAGTATTAGTGTGATTTTACTATTTATGTACGCACAGTAGACAGCACAGTAAAATAATATCAAATATTTGAGTGCATGAATACTGCTTTATTTCTTCAAAAATTTTTGACTACAGACCTGCGAAGGAGAAATGAAAAAGAAATAGTGAACGATAGTGTGTGAGAGAAGGAACAGCAAAATGTGTTATTGTGCCTTACCTAACTTAACCTATAGGTACTACCTTTCACGTTTACTTTTTTAATTAAACTTTTGTGCGTACCTTTAATGTTTACAATTTATTTATTTAAAATGGGAACACCATCAGTAATACATCAAACATTCAACAATAAAAAAGTATGTACGTTACTACTTTACTGTAGGTACCAATTAAATAATTGTTTTTTAAAATATAAAAAAAATTTTTTTTTAATTGTAAAGTTATATACAATTAAAAAACAGAAATAAAATGAAACATAAAATTGAAAATAAAACATCTGTAGGATCCGGTCATTAGTACGGACAGAAAATGAATCGGCAAGCGCGCCAAAGGTAGCATCACGCGACCTACTTACCAGTCTACCCACACCTAAGCGCGCTTCTACAGAGTCGTGATGTTTCGAACGCGCTGTGGGGCGGACAGTCTGTGTCTGACCGCGGCGGAGTCAAGACGTCCCGAAACTGTTCCCTGATTCATGGTGCCTAGTGTTATTGGGTTGGATTGTAATTTCAAGTAATTTGTGAATAGTAAGTGAGTTCGACAAAAGCAGTGTACCTCGTGTAGTGTGTGTTTTCATAGCACGGAACCCATGTTTTGCCCACATGATGACCGTGTCTAACGGAATAAATCAAGACAACTGCGACACATCTATTACTTATAAAGATCATTTATCTAACAAAATAGTGTTTTAAAGAATCGAATTCCGAGCCTAAAGTCATTCTGAAATAGTGACTTTCCATTCTAGGTATTGACGGGAAGTTATTACTTGTAATGTAAAGTTTACCACAATCCATTTTTTTAAACGCTTCACCCGCAAGGAATTTCTCCTGTATCGTGGGTGTGTTTACAAACATTTAAAGTCATATACACAAACAGCCAGACCCGGAACAACTATCTGTAGGCCATACAAATATTTGTTCCGGGCGGGGATCGAACTCGCGACACGAAGCACAGCAGTAGATCGCTCAGCCACTGCGCCAACCGTGCCGTCGTACGTATAAACGCACTTAGGTTCGGTAAATAGGTATTTAATTTCAGGAGGCTATAAAGCCTCCTGAAATTTTTGGGGTTTAATATCTAAGTACCGATTTTAAAACTCTCCCCGTAAATAAATCCTGGCTAAGTCTGTGATAGTCACTTAGGAAAGCTGAGCACCGGTGCTCAAGCAGAAAGCAAAAGAGATTTTTTGCCTTTAAAAGAGAGACCTTTCCTCTTAAGGGTCAGCGTAGAAAAGGGCAATTTGCCAATAGTGATTTGCGCGAGAATTTCTGGCCATATAGAATGGGCGGTTATTTTAACTCGAAGCATTTATTTCATTTACCAACACTTTTGAACGTGAAGGCGTGGGTAAGTTAGTATACTCTGTATGGTGTCGGACGAAAAGAATAGCACCATCCCATATCTTCCCGTGGGTGTCATAAGAGCAGACTAAGGGACTTAAATTGCCAGAGAGTGGGCAGCAGCGTTCTCTGTGCTTTTGTGACATCGGTACTGCGATCGCCAACCCGCCTGCCAGGCGTGGAGATTATGGCAAAACCCCCCACGTTATGTCAATGTGGCGAAACTTCGGGGAGGCCTATGTCCAGCAGTGGACGTCTATCGGCTGAAATGATGATGATGATGATGAATGATGGGTAAATTGGTTAAAAATTGGAACTAAGTGGACCGTTCTTAATAGAAAAAAAACTTCATGTTCTTAATTAATAAAAGCGTAAATCTCTTTGGACACACAACTTCACGGATACTGTTATTTAAATCAGGTTAAAACCCATAAACGAAATCGCCACTTAGAATCAGATAAACGAATTGTGTAGTAGATTGATACACTAGATAACATAATTATAATAATAAATAAATGATTTGTCCGTGTTAAAGACCGTGTTCAAAAGAAAGAGAATGAGTTTTTTACGGACATTTTGGTTGCCAATCAACTTATGACAATTAATACATTAGGAGCTCGTGGGTAAATGATAACAGCCGCACCGGTCCATATTTAAGGTTACGCAGTGCTTGCCGAGGTTGGTCCATGGATGGGTGACCAAAATTACATACCAAGTTTCCTCCGTGCCTCGGAAAGCACTTCGTGTCGTTTGTAGATTTTTGATAGTCGTTACGAGTAGTCAGAAGCCAAAAGTCTGACATCCGGTTAGACTGGAAGCCGACCCCAAGATAATTTGGGAAAAGGCTATGCAGATGATGAACCAACTTATACAATACATTTTTTTGACCGATCATTGATAATTTCAGACATATTCTCTTTTTTGTATCCCAATACCTTATGAATCCTAATAAATTACCCTTTTTTGCTAAGAATTGTCTTTAAAAAGCCATAATAGCTGGTCGGCAAAACAGTTACTGACGCTATAGGTGTTCCAATTTCATATTTATATAGCCTGCGACGGTGTACCCGGGTTTTCAATACATCATGTAGCCGCTTGATCGACCATTAATAGCAAGTTATCTGCCGGTGTTATTTTACAGCATAACGGCACCGAGTACGGAAATGAAGCAAACATTTTAACATTTAATTTTCATTTTTGCTAAAAGAACTTTTGAACGATATTTAATGCTATTCGGTTTTATTTGGGGACGAGGCATGTCGATGCAAATGTTAAAAGGACAATTGAATATTATATAACAAGTTGTTACTGTACCGTGTAGTATTTTATGAATGATTGTAATAACTAAATATCACATATACTCAAGTGTTTCAAAACAACCAGCTTGCATATAGATAAATTCCGTAAAGTAAGAGCATGAAAACCGACCATTTTAATTTAAAATGGTGGAAAACTAAATTTTATTCAGTTCCTGGTATCATCTTGAAGCTGCAAAGGGAACAAGAGATTTGTATGGGTCTGACTTTATGTATGAACTTATTTTAATCTATATTTGTAAGTATCATCATCATCATCATTTCAGCCGAAAGACATTCACTGGTGGACATAGGCCTGCCCCAAATGTCACCACAATGACCGGTCCCGTGCGACTCGACTCCAGCGGATCCCCGCAACTTTCGCCAGGTCATCGGTCCACCTAGTGGGAGGCGTTCCATCGTCGAATCGGACTCGGCTGGGCAGCATTCGGGAAGTTGCGCGGTATCTTCTCGTTTAACTTACCGAAGTGTCTCAAGACAAAAGTCTATGACCAGTGTGTGTTGCCAGCGATTACATACGGGACCGAAAGGTGTCACCCAAAGGGCAATGGAGAGGGCTTGTAAGTATAGATTAAAATAATACCTGATATTATACATTTAATTGGAAAAAATGGTGAAGTTAAATAAACGTACAATTTTTGTTAACTTATTTCTTTTTTTTGTAGAAAACACACTGATTTTATAAACGGACAAATTATGAGTCTAACGGGACTTCCCATTGGCAAAATTTGTTCCCAATTTAACACTATTTTCTTAAGGAGGGTTTTTATCCATCAACTTAATTAACTTTAATTTTTTTGCACATGGGAACATTTTTGATTAATATCGGTAAAACTTATGACACTTCTAAAATCACTCACGTCTTTGAGTAATTTTATCAAGATCACGTCAGCATCGCGTGAGTCTCAAAATGACGTCACTATATCATTATCTTCCCATAACCGGTGAGTGGGTAAGCAGATACGGTGATTTAGATTGTTTACCCCCAAGGCCTCGCGCGAAAACTTCCATATTATTTTCTTTAGTAAACGTCTACGTGCTAAGAAATGTATGATGCTAGGGATGGAAGTTTATTTTCTTTTTGTTTCGGTGTTTTATAACCTACTGTAGCTTCTGGTCTCCTGGTAGTCGGGCCTCATTTTTCGCCTTAGATATGTAATATTTTTAGGTTTTAGTTTGACTGAACCATTTATTTTGATTTTGTCGTATCGTACTTTTGTATGAAAATAGCTGGTTTTTATATTCAGTGCTTTAACAAAAGTTAATCAAAATATTTAGTTTCACATTGACTTACATGGCCTATAAACGTCGTGAAAAGTGCCCGGTTAAGGTTGGTTGTTTCCTATGGAGAAGAACCGGCAAGAAACTAGACGGTTACTCTTTCGATGATCTATTTCATCCATCTCTTGCGATCCAGGGGAATTGTGGTCCGGGGCTGCGGGACTTTTCGTAATGGCCGTGCCCTGGAACACAATGAACTAAGAAGGAAGCGAGAGCTGTCATATAATGATTTCCCATCAGTAAAAAAGGGGTATTGTGGTCGTTTCTTTTGCCCAGAATTTTTTCAAGTGTACCATTTCCTTATTTCCATTCATACGGACCTTTCTTTCTCTTCTTGTTTTTGCCGTTTCCTCTAACAGTGTTATTCTGCAATTAATAAAGTTAGATTGATAGCACAGAAATAGAGCCTGTCATAATGAGACCCTATTTTTTTTTCTTTCTTTAAAAAAACGTTGACCCACACTAAGAATTTCTCCTGTATCGTGGTTGCGTTTACAAACATTTAAATTTACATACACAAACAGCCACACCCGGAACAACTATCTGTAGGCCTTACAAATATTTGTTCCGTGCGGAGATCGAACCCGCGACACGCAGAGCAGTAGTCAATCATGTAATCACTGCGCCAACCAGGCCGTCACTACTTGTGTATTCTTTCGCCTGACTCAACGGCGAGGCTTCAATGACAAACTGTGTAGGATTGATACAGAAATAGTTTCAGGGGCTGTCTAATTACTGTTGGGGATAAGTTTGTTAGTTTTGATTGACCTATATTTGAACAGTATATGTTTAGTGTAGTGAGTGACTATGTTTTTAAAAAGTTTTAGAAATTTTTTCTAAACTAATATTATAAAGAGGAAAGATTTGATTGTTTGTTTGTTTGCATTGAATAGGCTCCGAAACTCCTGGTTCGATTTGAAAAATTATTTCTCTCATTCAGTGTTAGATAACCCATTTATCGAGGAAGGCTATAGGCTATATATCATCACGCTACGACCAATAGGAGTGGAGCAGCAAAGAAAAATGTTGCGAAAACGGGAAAAATGTGACGCAAACGAAGTTGCGCCGGACAGCTAGTTTCTTCATAAATTGTTGCCTAATTTACGGAAGACAATGAAGAATATTTTAATATTTAAGTTTAGTAGCCTAAAATGCGTTGCGTGCAACATGTTTTATTGTTAAGTCGGTGTTTTTAGTAGTTCCAAATGCCTGTTAATCAAACCTAGAATAACGGACTGATAATCCACAATAATAATTGGCATTTAACTTTGGTATAAAAGCAAAAACCCAATAGCTCACCAAGTGCACATTTCATCCACAAAAGTTTTGGCAGAGCAGCACTAACAAAATCGTGAAAGGTGAAATATTTTCCAATAGGAATAACTGAATACTAAAACTAGCTCTATTTCAATACTGGTCACAGAATCAGGGAACTGTACCGAGCAAAATCGAGCCAACTAGATCAAGGGCACTCCACGAGACCAACCGATTTTGGCACAAAACGTACAGTTTATGGACAGAACAGATTACAAAGTAAAAGTTAATAGAAAGTCAGATAAAGTCTCCAACGATTTCGGCTACCGGCAAAGAGAAGGTTAAAAGTTAAAATGGCCGACATGCGCAGTACAACCCTAGCTCATTAAGTCGACTCGTTAGGCTCAGCCCTATATTTTATAAGTACTTACTAGTGAGGTTTATGAGTGTATACCCACAAAGGTATATATGTAGACTTACAGTAAATATGGGAGCTTTTTATAGTATAATTTAAATGCAAGCTTTTACGAAAGCAAGTTGTGCTTGTATTAATGTATCTTCTTGAAGCATTTTGTTTAAAAGCCATGCACTGAAGTCTGAATAATGATGTTAGCTGCGTCAGAGCAAAATGCTTTTAAGACGCATTTTAAATTCTTTGATGTAATTAGTTTTCTCCGCTACATCCGCAAGAGAACCAAGGTCACCGACGTAGCCCGAAGAATTGCCAAACTTAAGTGGCAATGGGCAGGGCACATTGCTCGCAGAACGGATGGCCGATGGGGCCGAAAACTTCAGGAATGGCGACCGCGAACCGGAAGACCATGCGTTGGAAGACCTCCCACTAGGTGGACCGATGACCTGGTGAAGGTTGCGGGGATCCGCTGGATGCGAGGCGCACGGGACCGGTCAATGTGGCGTCACTTGGGGGAGGCCTAGAGGCCTGTCCAGCAGTGGACGTCTTTCGGCTGAAATGATGATGATGAATGATGAATTAGTTTTGTGTTTGTAGGAGGTTAGGTTTATAAAACGTTTTGTTATGTTACAAGCAAATATTTTGTACTACATTCTGCCAGCCGTTTCACCTTCGTGGAAAGCGAAATTATCCCAGAGGCACATACAATAGAGTTCAAAATATCCTTTGTCTCTGTCAAACATTGATTGAAATCCGTTCAGCCGCCAAGGTGTGACTGTGGCTGAACAGAACATCATCTTGCCTAGCTTTTTCCTAACTATTTTGGGGTCGGCTTCTAGTTTAACTGAATAGTAACTGAATAGTCAGAGTTAGCTGAAGACCAGTAGTTTACATGGAGCGACTGCCTATCTGACCTCCAAAACCACTGGGTTTTGGAGGTTGCCTATGTTATGTACCCAGTACTAACTGTAGTACTGGGTAATACGATACCCCTTGCAAGACTGTCAGACTTTCGGGCCACTGACTACTTAACGACTGTCAAAGATCTACAGTTGACAACCGCGAACCAATCTCGGCAAGTGAGGCTGCTTGAGTCGCGCCGCAACGACAACTTTGGCGTTCGTAGTGCGAATACCAACCTGTTATCTGCACCTCGTCTTGGAAGAGGACTTTTGGCCGCAGTGTTCCATCGCTTCCTCGGGCAAGTACCACATGAACGCACAGTGACGTAGTGCGCAAGTGAAGTGTTACTAACGTATGTAGTTTTGAGGTTTTATTTACTAACACAATTTGTATTTTATCATATGTAGTTGTTAGTCTGCTATTCTTTACGTCCGACACCATACAGAACAATATCCATCCCATATCTTCCCGTGGGTGTCGTAAGAGGCGACTTAGGGATTTGCCAGAGAATGGGCAGCAGTGTTATCTGTGGTTTTGTAACAACCGTACTGCGATCACCAACCCGCCTGCCAAGCGTGGCGATTATGGCAAAACCCCCCAAAAGTTAATGTGGCGACACTTGGGGGAGGCTTATGTCCAACAGTGGACGTCGTTTTGGCTGAAATGATGATGATGATGTTAGTCTGTAAGGTAATATCTATGGGTCAAAGTTGGCAGATAATAAAGTATTATTATTTATTTATTTATTTATGTACACACAAAACACTTAAAAGAACAATACATTAAGATCCAAGAGCACAAAGGTACTGCTTATTATGTATGTTGTTGTTGACCTGAAAATCGACCGAGCGACTGTTGTTCTTTAGTCACGAACTCCTCCAAGGTGTGAAAAGGTATCAGACAGATAAATAAACAGAGTTTTCTTTCACATATTAGTATGGACAGATTAGTATCATTTATTACCCTTACTTTGCCACCACTAAGGCGTAGTAAACAAAATCAGCACATAACCTGAAAGTGTAATAAAAAGATTGAACTCAGCATCTAAAAAATTAAATTAAAAATTTAAAAAACCCCCGACACAAAAAACCTCTAAAAAGCCAAAAATAAATGAATCCAAGCGTCGTAGCGTCGGGGGTCCGCTTTGTTCTGTGCTTGTACTAAGCGGTCTTCTTAGCGGTCCCCCGACGCTACGACGCCTGGATTCATTTATTTTTGGCTTTTTAGAGGTTTTTTGTGTCGGGGGTTTTTTAAATTTTTTAATTTAATTTTTTTTCATGCTTTTTAAACTTTTTTTATTTTTCTTAGCCTTGACTGTCCTACTCCTGGTTAACGAAACCAAGGAAACATATAAATTTAAAAAAAAATATGTCAATTTTAGGGGGGAGGGGGGGGGCTTGCACCCCCCCCCCTCAGCAATGCCCATGGTGACAAGCGACAACATTTCAAATAGACTACCTATGAAAGTTGTTTATATCCCTACATCAACTAGAAAAGAGGTGATGATCTTCAAACGGCTGAGCAGATTTTCTCAAAACATAGCTAAGAACACTCTCGATTAAAATACCTTTCAAACGACACCACTTTTATCAAAATCGGTTCATCCGTTTAGGAGCTACGATGCCACAGACAGACACACAGATACACAGACACACCGATACACAGATACACAGATACACACGTCAAACTTATAACACCCCTCTTTTTTGGTCGGGGGTTAATAATTAAAATACCTTTCAAACGACACCACTTTTATCAAAATCGGTTCATCCGTTTAGGAGCTACGATGCCACAGACAGACACACAGATACACCGATACACAGATACACACGTCAAACTTATAACACCCCTCTTTTTTGGTCGGGGGTTAATAAAAAACCGGCCAAGTGCGAGTCAGACTCGTGCACGAAGGGTTCTGTACCACTATTTATAAAAAATGAGCAAAAAATCACTTGTTTGTGTGGGAAATCATCAAATAACTCCTCCCGCCCGAGGTAGTGTCAGACTTGACTAAGTAAAACCCATCCATGTTCCTTCTTAGCCCTTTGTGTTCCAGGGCATCGGTATCTCTTTCGAACAGTCCCGCAGCCCTGGCAGGCATCGGCCCTCTCGGACCCCTTCCGATTTGCTGACATCTCCTTGAGGCGCGCGTGGAACACCAACGCGCCGTCGGCACGGCCTGTCGTTATAAGACGGACGGACGTTGAGCTAGCCCATTACTCACCGTCCACAGGCCCGCGCCTACGGTGGCCGGGGGCCACTGGTTCCCCCCGACGCCCGGGGCGTCTCCCGCGGCGTCTGGGACGTGAGGTTCTCTCCCTCTCACGTTCCGCCACCTCCTACGCTAGCATGACTGCTTCGCAGAAGGAGACGACGGCTTCCCATGGATTGAACCAGGGCCGGACGCGAGAGGTCACCGCCGCCAAGTATTGGAGCCCCTTAAATATTATTTTATTATGTTTTTAGTATTTGTTGTTATAGCAGCAACAGAAATAAATAATCTGTAGAAATTTCAACTGGCTAACTATCACGGTTCATGAGATACAGCCTGGTGACAGACGGACGGATGGACGGACAGCGAAGTCTCAGTAATAGGGTCCCGTTTGACCCTTTGGGTACGGAACCCTAAAAAGTTTTTGTACCAATTATCTAATGGACAGATTCTGTTGCAGAATCCTCATATGACGTAACGATGTCGTCATACTTTGTTTTGCAGTAGGTTACAATGTGTGGGTGTTTTATTTTCTTTCTATATTTATTATGAAAGTTTGTCGCATGTTCTCGGCTACTTATTTGAGAACTCTAACACTTTGTTTGCTACATACGGTGACACATCAAGCAACATACACATTCAGTATAACATGGACTCGCTTTTTATTGATTCTCCGTAAAATGAGAGATCTGTATAAACTGGTTTTAGATAGCTTGATTAGTTGTCGTGCGTAGTAATCACGAACTACTTTATCTGATTGGGTTTTCTGTGAGTATTAGAAAAATATGTTGTCTGTGTTATGTATGTTCGTTACTTGGAATTTTTTCTTATCTGATTTAGGTGAAAACTACATATCATTATTTCTCTTGCCCTTATCCCAATTCGTTCGAAAGGGCTCGGCGCAGCATGTTTTTTTATATACTTTCTCTATTACTCGGCGGAGCTCGTGGCTAAATAATAACAGACGCCCAGGTCGATCTTTAAGGTTAAGCCGTGCTTGCCGAGGTTGGTCTGTGGATGGGTGACCATAATTACATATCGAGTTTCCTCCGTGCCTCGGAAAGCACGTTAAGCCGTTGGTCCCGGCTGTTATTTGTAGATCTTTGACAGTCGTTACGAGGAGTCAGAAGCTAAAAGACTGACATCCAGTCTTACCAAGGGGTATCGTATTACCCAGTTACTGGGTTGTGGAGGTCAGATAGGCAGTCGCTTCATGTAAAATACTGGTACTCAGCTGCATCCGGTTAGACTGGAAGCCGACCCCAAGATAGTTTGGGAAAAGGCTAGGCAGATGATGACTTAATTCTCTATTACTCGGAATCCCATAACATCCTTCACACACTCCATTCATCCATCCGTTTCTTTAGTCTTCCTCTACTTAAGAGCAGAGGAAGACCAAAAACCACGCCACATTCATACTCAAAACTTTCCTCATTCCTCCGCATCACATGCCCATACCACAACAACCAATTATCACATAACTTTTCAGTCACCGGCACCAGTTTCAGACTACACTAGGTAGGTGAGATCACGCTATGGTATCTTTCTTGTCTGGCTATTTTCCATAAAGTACCTTATAGAAGACTTCGTTACGGAGCTCCCAACAAACTAACCAGATGAATAACTGATCATTAAACTTAAATATCAAAGTTAATGATAACATCATCCTGGTTGTATAAACTTTGAAGTTTACCGAGTTACAAGAACAAAGGATCAAGCAATCGATTCAACCGGCTTATTTGACTTATAACTAACTTAGTCCATGTTCCCGTGGTTTGGTTATTAGTATTATTGGGGTTATTGGTATTTAGATGACTTTAGTGAAAACAACTGGCAAAGTCATCTGTTTGTTATTAGCAGAGACAGTTTGGGATAAAATAGTATGAAGGAAATACAGAGTGGCGGATTCTGAACACGATCTTAATCGATAATCACGATTATTTTTCTCGCATCTGTCTTTTTTTTGTCTTTCTGAGTCTATCTGGTGTAAGAGCCAGCGCAGGTATATCAAGATGCTCAATACATTAATTACGATAGATTGGAGACCCTAGCTCCAGATTTTACAGTTTTTGGTATATTATGTGGATATTAAAAATTAAAAGTATTCATTTCACAAACAAAGTTTTCTAAATTTATTCAAATCAATGGATGATACATGTATTTTCGTTTCAAAAATCGACGTATTTACGTAATGAAACCCGTCAAAACTCGTGCTTAGAGCCTCAGTGATTGTTGCAAAGATTACTAAAGTGCTCAGTAGAGGTTGTAGAGGAACCTAGAATCATGCGAGTCTTACTTGCTAGTTATTTCTTTATTGGGATTCTTTTATTTTATTACAACTTTGAAGTATATTTTTTTTAAGCTTTGCCCCGCACTAGGAACTTCTTCTGTATCGTGGGTGCGTTTAGTTTTATTTAAACTCACATACACAAGCAGCCAGAACCGGAACAACTATCTGTAGCCCATACAAATATTTGTTCCGTGCGGGGATCGAACCCGCGACACGCAGCGCAGCAGTCGATCGCTCAACCACTGCCTCAACCGTGCCGTCAAGTGTAGAGCCTCCATAACTTTTGATAAAAGCATAGTTGTTTAACACTCATACATATTGCGGCCGATAGCTGGTATTATTAATACGTGAAGGCCCAGTCTTCAGTTCCAGTGATTAATGAGTCATATTGTCATCACGTCTGAGTGATTTGCTCCACGTTTTCGCTTTTGTTTCACGGAGTTTCTGCGTATAGAGCTAAGGAGGGACACATTTGTCATTTTGTATTTGATTTATTGTAGCCATACGACTATTTCTGTTGTTTCGTGTGTTAATATCACGAGCATATTGTGTGTTTGTAAGTTATTTTAGGCTGGTAACATGATCGAAATGAAGGAAGGTAACAAGATAGGTCCAAAAATCTATGAATGAGTGAATGGAAACTTTTCAAAACACTTGGCAAGCTTGTACTGTTTTTGCGTCAAGGGTTGGGATACATATACTACTAACTGTAGAATACTAAATTTAAGTTAAGGGTATACTAACATAATTTCATTTCGCGCATAAATAAAGCTTCGTCACAACATCAATTTCATCTCGTCTGCTCGACTTCTGTATGTTACTACAGGGATCCATCAGAATATCAGCGTCAGGTGCATGCCTGGCACATGCTGAGCTGTTCTCCTTGAGACGCACACCGCACCTTGTATCCTGGTTATTTTATTTAAAGTATGTCATGGTGTTATAACTGTTTCGTAAATACGTTTTTCTTTTTCTTTTTGTATATTGGCACCTTGTTTTTATATAGGTACATTCATTCATGTAATCTGTATCATTTAATTGTGCTTCTGTGCGTTGTGCTATTTCTTTTGTGTGCACTGAATAAATGATTTATCTATCTATCTAGATATAGGAAAACTATTGTACATGTCTATGTCTTCTGCTCGGTAACAGTCACATAGCATCGTACTGCTGGGATAAAAAGAATTGCATATGTTTATGCAGGTTATAAACTGTCTGTATACTAAAGTACACCGAAATCCGTTCAGTCATTTTTGCGTGAAAGAGTAACAAACATCCAAACTTTCTCATACTAACATTTTTGCTTTTATGACATTATGTACGTAAATATACACATACGTATATTATGTCATAAAAGCAAAAGTACAGTAAGATAAGCTAACGATAAATCTATCAACAAAATAATGATCAACCTACTCGTTTCAAAATTAATCAGCTTTACTGGGGCAGTCATTATTTATTTACTTATAATTGGCTTTTCCGGAAAATCCTCTTCCATAAGATAGGATCACACTATTAATGACATCAGTTCCCTAGAACTTCTTGATCTTCGGGCGAACAGAAACGTTGGTAAGCAGCTTATTATCCTGCCCGACTAAGCACAGCTAACTGAAGAGGATCGTTAGATGAATTCTTCTTGGAAACTGGAGGCCTACCATGAAAGTGGAAAAGAGACGGAGCTATACAGGTCGTTGAGCTCCATCTCTTTCCCACTCTGGAATAAGAATAAAAAAATAATGTTTTAAGACGTCATAGTAACCCCCCTGACCAATATCGCACTATGCAGTATTGCGAAATGGTTTTGTGATATTTTTCTATTCTGTTTTTGTTGATTTTTGTTTTTCATAGTATTTCTCACACAATCTATATTTTCCTTGGTTTCCCTTTCTCTGAATCTAACAACATTTATGTTTTTATATTCATAACTCTTTAATAATAGAATACCTACTGTGTGTGAAGTGAGTGTACTATTAAGTGCGCCTCTGCCTAACCCTTCAAGGATTACAGGAGTGAATAGAATAAAACTTTATTGTACACCAAAAATAAAACATAACGGGTTTACAATACTGCTAATTTTATGGTTACAACGGCGGTCTTATCGCTGATAGCGATATCTTCCAGACAATGTTTGGATGGACATTATGGAATTAAAATAAAAAAGGGGGTAGTCAGTGGTGTACCTACTACACAAAAAAGTTAAATAATAAATTTATCTACTTCATATATGTACATATATACGTGTGTGTAGATCTTTGACAGTCGTTACGAGTAGTCAGAAGCTAAAAGTCTGACATCCAGTCATACCAAGGGGTATTGTATTCCCAGTTACTGGGTTGTGGAGGTCAGATAGGCAGTCGCTTCATGTAAAATACTGGTACTCAGCTGCATCCGGTTAGACTGGAAGCCGACTCTAAGATAGTTTGGGAAAAGGCTAGGCAGATGATGACATATCTACATTTACATGAACAATATAAATATAATCCATAAATAAATATATATATGGATATTTGTGTTTAAATATTAAATGAATAAAACTAGAATAGTGACTAATTTTGACTGAATGAAATTATAGAGACTGAAAATGGTTTGTTACTAAGCTTTTAAAAGCAACGAGCGACTGTGCTTGTCTTACCGTCACCGGCAATTCGTTCCATAAACGGACAGCCTAGACCGTGAAGGACTGGTCATAAAATTTGGTGGAATGCATCAAAAGCATCAAAAGTCTCAAATTCTCCGATGATCTCAAGTGTCTACTATGAGTGTCATGCAGGAACTTGAAACGTTGTTTGAGATAGGAGGGCGTTGCGGGATGATAAGTTACTTCCAAATAATGGCTAAATATATTAGTGATTACGAATAGTAAAACTACACCCTAGTTATGATGAAATTGTTAAAAGGTTTAGCATTCACCACTATTCCAAGCTACCCTCTGGGTACTGGAGCGTCACAATTACATCATGTCTACGTTTTCACGTAACGACGTTTGAGGGCGTAACTCATTTAAGATATTCCTGTATCTTAATTGTGATCCTATCTGTCTAAATAGTTAGTTGAATTTCAGCGTTTATGAAGCATTAAAGCTAAATTTGCGGATTTGAAGTTTTTATTTCAATTGGAAAGCACCATCTTGTATCGTAAAAAGTTAGTTTTCTCGATTCAAATTGTAAGAAATTCCATAAGAGTATAGTCAGCAAGAAACTCTATATTAACTATTTTTCATTATTTCCACAAAAATAATATAAAAAATAAAGGGACAAGATTTTTAGTTAGTTGAATTTGCAATTTACAAGACCTTAATGTAAATTATGTGAGGAAAAACCTTACAGTTCTGTTTTAGTACTAAAAAACTCCTAAGCCTTACAATTTCATAATTATATTTAATTTCAATAACGCCTCAATCGTTTTTGTTCTTTCAAGCAGTCTGATCCTTAACTGAAGCATGAAAATGAAAGACTAATACCGTTAATTAAGTACAAACACTTTCCTCTGTTACGCAAATTATTTCTTTCATTCTCTTTCTTTAAAAGATTTATTCAAATTCATCGGCGACGAAGAGGGCGATTAAGAAATCCAACCACGATCCAGCCAAGTTTTGATATGAAAAAGAAAAAAAAAATAAAGAAAGAGTCTTTATGCAGTATTGTTGAAAAAGACGGCCTTGTTCGCGGATTTTTTCTTTTTCTTAATTTTAAAGCTGGCCTGTGATTTTAGTTGCTGGAAAAGGTCTTACTTTCGTAGGAGAATATTCTTTATTTTTGACGTGAGATCTTTCATTGTATTTTTTGCACATAATATGGATTGCTTCGTGTGTGGTAATCGGTTGTCGTGGTATGGGCATGTGATGCGGAGGAATGAGGAAAATGTCGTGAGAAAAGTTTTGAGTATGAATGTGGATGGGTATAAGGGTAGAGGAAGACCAAAGAAACGATAGATGGACTGTGTGAAGGATGATATGGCAAGAAAGGAGGTATCTCATGAGATGAAAAGTAATAGTGAAGTATGGAAGAAGAAGGCATGTTGCGCCGACCCCAAATAAATTGGGATAAGGGCAAGAAAATGATGATGAATATGGACTGCTTTGTTGGTCTAGTGATCGCAATCGACTACTGAGCTCAGGTCCTGGGTGCAAATACCAAGTCGGGTAAATTGTTATTGGGTTTTCCATTAGAAATTTCTCAGTAGCAGTCACTGAGTCTGGATTGGTGCCCGGTTGATGGCAATAGGCTTGCCCTCTATTACATGGGACTTAAATATAACTGGCAAAATGGGGGTGTATTATTAGGTACACTCCTACCTAATCCTGGGGGGATCAAAGGCGCGATGTTGTGTCTTCAGTAAGGTTTTCTTGGCAAAGCCCCTGTAGGGAAGATAAAGGTTTGTTAGTGGTTGTCTCACTAATAGATAGGTACGGAACGTCGGAGATATGCGATGAACGTAAACGCACGTACTACGGCGTGTGCATATTAGGAGTAACACAGATCAACATAATCTATACATTTGTTCATTTTGTAACACCTTTTTTTACGGATGGGAAATCATCAAATGACCCTCCTGCTCTCGGCGGAGCGGAACGGAGTGTCTGACTTGTTCTGACTAAAACCCATCCATGTCCCTTTGAGTTCCAGGGCCACGGTATCTCTTTCGAACAGTTCCGCAGCCCAAGTTGTAACATCTGATTCTGAGTTTAATTTCCACAAGATTTTACTATGATAAATACTTGAATAATAGGATAAGTTAGGAGGTAGTTAAATATCCTCGTAAATTAAACTACGTATTACGTTCATCATATTTCCAGTTGAGAGGGGTAAGGTACTTCTTAGCTTTTAATTGCAAATAGGAGTTAGAAGATTACGCTAAACACAATGTACCAGAAAAAATATATATTTAGGTGAAATACCTAGATCAGGCCCTGAGATTACAATGTCAAAAATCGAAGAGTTTTAGATAAGGACTATCACACATGTATTTAAAAAGTGACGGAGACAATGCTCTACAAATCCAAACTTTTTTGTAAAACTCAGTGCCCTCTCCTCGTAAGAGCTTTACGATCATAATCCGCACTCTCAACCTCATTTCTGAGGACTTAGACATATTCTGTTGCACTTTGGGTGAATTTACAAGAACTTGCTATGTCACAATATCGCATTGGGTTTAGCCTGTAAGGATATTTGTATGTTTGGATTAAATAAATAAATACAAAAATAAATCAATAATCATTCAAAATCCATTCAAAATGAATCAAAAGCCATTTCAATCAAAAGTCATTTATTCAAATTAAGCAGTTTTTGAACGTCAAACTTTACAAGAGGCAGTTCGCCAAGAAGCCCGCCCTTCGCCACTTCTTAGTGTTTAGCTGGGAAGAAGAAGTGGAGGAACAAACTCCCCAGATTATTGTTGTTCCTAGTACATTTTCCTTATATAGTATGTCGCTTTATACGACATTCATCGGGTTAACCTAATGTACTTATTCGTATTTCCTTTCCTTCCTTTTCCATTCTTCTCCATAGAGATCTATGCTTTGGAATAGGCAACTACAGTACTTTCACAGTTATTATGTCTAGTGACTGGGACTGTAGCTTAATATTTATTGTTGTTTGACTATTCAAAAGTGCCTGTAACTGGCCTACTTGAAATAAATTATTTTGATTTGATTTGATTTGATTTGATTTGATTGATTTGACTAGTATTCAGTACAGCATCCATATCTAAGCTAAACCAATGACCTCCCATTTAAAATACAGCTAGTAAAACAGTGAGTTTACGTACAAACGTGTGGGGTTGGTCCACAGCACCCCGTAACCGATCGCGTTAACAATTCACTCGTGTGTTTTAAACTTATTTGTTTACGAAAGAAAATTCTGTTTGTATTAAACTTGGAGGCCGTATTGTAGGGTTATTAATTTATGCAACTAGAAATGTCGCTGGTTTTTTTGAGGAGTTTGTTTGGGGACTTGAAGTGGGTTCAAATAGGAGGTTTTTAAAAGTTGTTTGTTTTATGTGGCTCTTTTGTTTTATGACGGCATGGTTGGTGTAGTGGCTGAGCGATCGGTTTCTGCGCTGCGTGTCGCGGGTTCGATCTCCGCACGGAACAAATATTTGCATAACCTACAGGTAGTTGTTCCGGGTCTGGCTGTTTGTATATTTGAGTTTAATTGTTCGTAAAAGCACCCACGGTACAGGAGAAAACGCAAGAGAGGGGACCAGTTCAAAAAAAAAAGGAGGCGCTAAGGATTTTTTTTTAAAATTGCATATCAGTGTCAGGTTGTATGTAAAATAAAATATTATTCGCGATAGTGTATATATGTATGTATTTACAAAATCATAATATCATTAAATCATTTGCCTGAATGCCTTTCTCATGAAATAACCATTTCTTTGCTTCAACATTTAGCCCTTTCTTTGCTTCTACAAAATAACGCACCCATTTTTTACTACTTTACTTAGGTTTAAACTACATCAGCCTAAACTGAAAGTGCTAACGCATTCCAAATAAATGCAGTCTTAAACAAAAGACGACACAAAAGAGAGACAACCATTAAACAGCTACCCATTGGTCAAACAAAGTATGACGTCAACTAACAAAACCAAACTCTATCTACTAAATGCTAAAGTTGAATCAGAAAAGCATTAGGGGCAAAACAAACAGCTGTCATTAAGCACATACAGGGTGTTTCGGAAAGTAATCATTGCTGCTTTCAATGGCTGTGCTGTATACAGGGCGTGGGTGTTTTGAAATGAAGCTCTTTGAAATTCTCAAAGTGGAATGAGTAAGGCGAAACGTTGGACGATGTTGGTTAGACGAAGTTAGGTACTAGGGCAAGTTTGGATAAAAAAATGTAGTAAGTCTGTAAGTAAATATTCATGATGAATTTTAGTTCCTGTTTTGGTTCGAAGTGGAGTTTTTCGAACTGTTGGCCTACCATGACGTCTTAAAGCAGTATTGTTTTACTCTTATTCCAGTGTGGGAAAGAGACGGAGCAATACAGGATATCTAGCGCCCTCTCTTTTCCACACTGGAAAAGGAGTAAAATTGAGGAGCTAGTCTGATCATTTTCTACATAATTACGTTTAGGTATCAAAGGCTTATTTAAGCTCTTCATGTTGAAGCCTCCGCTTTTTTCTGCCATATTATCCGGTTCCGTGCGTCTCTCATCCAAGTATTTTCCGTGACTTTGCCGGTATCGTCAAGACAAGCTATTACGTTTGACTAAAACATTTTTTTTTAAATGCCGAAGCTTGCCTGATGTGAAGCGATGACGCGGCCCAGGACACGTTTACCTAGAAGAAACCGACTCACTAACATTACTGGGAATGTAATAAGATAGTGCAGAGGTGTTATACTCGTCCTTACTCCATCCGGAAAATTCCGTCGTTATGTACCAGTTATAAAAAAAGGCTTTTGTTTATGTAACAGTTATGTTAGAAAGAAATAAAAAACATTTATTGGCGCAATTGTCACAAGTACACAAAAAAAAAAAAACAAATTTAAAAATAAAAATTTAATACTAAACAAGAAATACCAAATACCAGGCCAAATAGGCCCAGTTCAGCATAATGCCGGACAACTAGTGCCCGACGCCGGTTTTCAACTGAACATAAATGGTGAGTGTACGGATGTCAGTAAATACAGTAATTTTATAAATATTGTGTACGATATGATAATATTATGTAGTGTATAAAAAAAAAAAAAACTCAGTTCCCACGCCACAAATAACCGTAAGTCCAGTACGTGATTCGTCTCCGTTCAGTTGTTAGGATAATCCTTCACTAGCCAACAATACCGGGAGGGAGAGTTGGGAGGGTCGGCTTACCGTACCTCAGGCCATGTATCCGACCGTACATTCCATTACCAATGACTTAGTTTGGGCCATTTCTTTCGGAATGGTTGAGAAATTACTTAGACGGGAAAGCCTTTTGGACGAAAGGAATGATAAATGATGTGGAGTCAGCAGCGAGTATGAGTTGGATTTTCAGTTGTGTTAAAGTAGTGTTGCATGAAATACCCATGTTGCAAAGCGTCATTGATATTTTTTGAGTGTAAAAAAATATAGGCAAAAACATAAAATAGATAGTTTACCATCAACCATTATTCATCAATCATCTAAACTAATAATAAAATGATATTATAAAGAGGAAAATTTGATTGTTTGTTTGCATTGAATTGGCCTCGAAACTACTGGTCTGATTCGAAAAATTCTTTCAGTGGTATATAGCCCATTTATCGAGGAAGGCTATAGGCTATATATCATCACGCTACAACCAATAGGAGCGGAGCAGCAATGAAAAATGTTGCGAAAACGGGGAAAATGTGACGCAAACGAAGTTGCGCCGGTCAGCTAGTCATTAATAATGTAGCCATGTGTAATCCTAAAAATATTGGTTTTTCGGGGTTAATTATTATGAATAATAGCAGTATAAGCAGGTATACTTCTCGACGGCATGTAAAACCAAGTCAGAGGTCTATGAGCGGCATAAAATCTCTTACAACAATTTAGGCATTAACTACTCCATAAAGAAAGAAAGATCAGCAAACGTAACCAAATCAGATTAGAACACTTACCCAAAAAATATCAAAACCCCATTTAAATCAGATATAACAAGCACGTTGTCATAAGCACACTCCATACGACCTCTTGTGCCAACCATTACCAAAGCTAAAGTACCACAAATTCCAAAAAGGTCGCTTCACACGACACGGGACGTCCCGTTATGACAGTTATTGTCAATATAGCTGCATATTTGGATCAGTGCCCAACTCGACCCAACTCGGAATATTTAGCTCTGGGACGTGTCACGTAGTCGTGCCGCAGAATATATTGTGGTGTAAAGTAGCTGTCAAATGTCTATAAGATATAATATTGTAGGGTTAGTGGGTCTTGTTTAGTATTAATGGGGTTTCGAGAGTGTTCGAAATTATTTGGGTTATTTTTTTCGATTTTTCTTACGTTTTTGTAGGTACAGTCTATTTTTCTCGACTGTACATTTTGTATTTGGTTTATTTTAGTTTTAGCAATAAAACTTAAACTACTAGAACTACTTGGTTAATAAGTCAAAATAAAATAGGTTTGCCTCCTGGCAGTGGTATACCCACATTTCGTCAGTTATGTTTCAAGTCCCATGTAACAGGGGGCGAGCCTAGTGCCATCAACCGGACACAAATCCAGACTCCGTGGCTGCTACTGAGAAAACTATCCATTGGAAAATTCTGCCAAAATGTGAAAGATCTGGACACTACTGCACACCCCTTCGAGGAATATAAACGTGATGATTTATAAGCGGAATGCTAAAGTGAAAAAAGTTCTTTAAATGTCACCACATGAAATATCAAACGTTGTGTACTTTACGTAGCAAAACCTTTTTTAATCCAACCGTATCGTAAGCGACAAAGCCAATTCTTGTTCAGATAGTCCCCATATTTGAGGGCTTAATTCTAAAATAATCTCGTATGACATGTGGCCGGTGAAAAGTTGTCGGTAGCCGGATTACCGTGTCGAATGGTTACCTTATTGCCGGACGGTAACCGGACGATTGTCAGACGGTCACTTTGTTCCCTTTATACTCGGTATAAGTTGGTGGTGTGTTTAATTGGTTTACTGGCTTCATATTGATTTACTTTGGGAGTTGTGGTGTTAGAGGAAAGCGCCAGCGGCGATCTCCGGCGAGGCGGCGAGCCTCTTGGCCGGATTGCCGCCATGGGATCTGGAGGCGATAGTCCTCGCGTGCCTGCACGAATGGCGCGCGGAGGCACTACGCCGGGGTGAAACTCCGCTGCTGCGGCAAATTGTCGCTCAGCGGTTAGACCTCCGGCGCGATCTCATGGCGACATGGAGGGAGCGACTGCACGCCACAATAGTGGCGATAAGTCCCCTCTTTGAGGAGTGGCTAGAAAGGCGCCACAGCGCCCTCACCTTCCGCCTGACGCAGGTCCTCACCGGACACGGCTGTTTCGGGAGGTTCCTGCACCGAATCGGGCGGGAAAAAACGCCCGGGTGTTACCACTTCGAGGATCGGCCGGAGAACACGGTGGAGCACACTGTGGAGCTCTGCCCCGCTTGGGCTGAGCACCGCCGTGTCCTCATAGCGGCGATTGGCGGCGGTGACCTCTCGCGTCCGGCTCTGGTTCAATCCATGGTCCGGAGTGAGAGGGAATGGGAAGCCGTCGCCTCCTTCTGCGAAGCAGTCATGCTAGCAAAGGAGGTGGCGGAACGTGAGAGGGAGAGAATCTCACGTCCCAGCCGCCGCAGGAGACGCCCCGGGCGTCGGGGGGCAACCATTGGCCCCCGGCCACCGTAGGCGCGGGCCTGTGGACGGTGAGTAATGGGCTAGCTCACCGTCCGTCCGTCTAATGACGACAGGCCGTGCCGACGGCGCGTTTGTGTTCCACGCGCGCCTCAAGGAGATGTCAGCAAATCGGAAGGGGTCCGAGAGGGCCGATGCCTGCCAGGGCTGCGGGTTGTTCGAAAGAGATACCGTGGCCCTGGAACACAAAGGGCTAAGAAGGAACATGGATGGGTTTTAGTCAGTCAAGTCTGACACTCCCTTCCGCTCCGCCCAGAGCGGGAGAAGTCATTTGAGGATTTCCAATCCCAAAAAAAAAAAATGGGTATCTTATTACCCAGTTACTGGGTTGTGGAGGTCAGATAGGCAGTCGCTTCATGTAAAATACTGATACTCAGCTGCATCCGGTTAGACTGGAAGCCGACCCCAAGATAGTTTGGGAAAAGGCTAGGCAGATGATGACATTCGGAAAATCACGGAAAATATCCCGTAAATGACAGAAAACCTAACAAATCATGTCAGTGAAACTAATTTTAGCACATGTGAAACTTCTTTCGTTTAAATTATAGTGTCGTGAAATTATCAGTATCGCGGAGATAATGGCCCTGTCAAAATCAAAGCTGTATTTTATGATGGTCCTATTTGTCTGCAATCCGACAAAAAACCACACGTCCACTCTGTACAGGTGCTGTCGCGACACTAGTTTCGCATCGCATTTACATGATGAAAATGCCCTTTGAATATTTAATTTTGCACTATTCGAAAAATCGATGCTATTGCCGTTGACATTATTGAGCATTTGCTTGTCACAATACTACATTCAAATGAAACCCACGCGGAACCTACTTTTTACAAACCACAACTAGAGTCCCCACACTGTTATTTTTAACCTTAAGCCAACAGCATAAAGGTCACTGTACTCGAAAAATCCATGATAAAATAAAAAGGAAAGGACAGTCACACATCTAGCTAAACATATCCAGTATAACCTGACCTCACTTTGGATGACTTTCCCGTACAATGAGAGATCAGATTTTATAATATCTTGATTGGTCGATTGCGTACAATGACGTGACGTCATCAATGACGTGTTGACATATCAAATTCATTCAATAGCCAATAAGCGAAGGCTACGGGAACAGCAATCAAGTAAATTGCGATTGGTTAGCGTCAAAATGACTACACAGATTATTTTGTCGGTCAGTGATTTTGCAAGTTAACTTCAAAGTAATCAAAGCTTGGTAATGTGTTATTAACTGACAGTGTATGTTTTTACCAAGAATTGAATTTAATGACAAAAAAGGTATGTAAATATGAATGGAAATATGGAATTTTGATTATTTGAAAGGTCTTGGTTCCGTTGTTTGTAAGTGTAGGAATGTGGAAATTAACACTTTCTTTGGCTAAGTCAATAGAATCAGGCGTTACTTTGCGGAAATTTATGATATTATAATATGTTTGAGAATAAGTTTGGGTGCATGGCATGCTAAATATTAAGTATTTATTTCCTGCATGTGCATATTTTTGATTCGGTACTGCATCCTGCATCCACGCCTCGAACTTTTTTACGGAATTAAAACTACATATCTTGCATTACATTAACTTTCTTTTTTTTTTATTTATTCGGGAAAATAAACAGTTATACATTAAAATCTTACAATAAGTAATACATACACAAGCTTTATAAATGTATAACCTACGACATTTTCCACAACATATTAAAAAGCTATATTTAACAGTGCGCTATTCTAAGTTTTTAAAACAGAAAAGTTAAAGTGAACTTAAACATAGACAGGCATGCAAACAACAAAAAAAAAAAACAAAGAGAGCAAAGCTTTTGAAATTAGACACGATAAGCACGTAAATATCTGACTCCAATGTCATATTTAGTTGCACTCAGCTTGACTTAACTATCAATATAAGAGCATTATTATAATAAGGCGAAGTTTCCCTTGTTTTGCAACATAATACTGCTTTTTTAAGGCTTACGAAAAGTGTAACAGTTTTCATCATCACATTTATCATCATTAAACAAAAACCAAAATAAATCATATTTAAATACACCTCCACCACTATTTCGAACTTGTTTCCCGAACGGATCACGAACTTTTCCGATCAAGGAACTCATTTCAATACGACTAGCCGATCAAAATCCGGTCAATACTGGCGAAATCCGGATACGTGGCAGTTTTGTGAATGAGTATCTTGAACGTTCACTGCGTTACAACCTGTCTTCGGCTTAAAATATATTTATAAAGCATTTTTGGGATTTTCTTTGTACAGATCAAGCTACCCGAAACTGTCAAACTTTCCCAATCAACCTGGAACCTTATCCTTTAACAATAAAGTTGAAAATCTATTAAAGAAAAAATTTTTGTAACTTGATGTGCTGGCTGTCTGTACATAGAACATTTTATTTCATTAAATATTTAAACAATTTTGCTCGCTATTTTGCCTTCGGGCCTGGCCTTGAGCAGGGCTGGTATGCGAAACTTTTTTACTTAGAAGTTACGAGTATGACAAACTATAGACAATTGTTTATGATATTTTAGAGTGCCAGTGTCTTAGATGATGATATTCTCAGAAGTTTTCGTCCTGAGAATGTTGTAATAACTGGAGTTTTGTAATTTAAGTCGTTTTGATTCGGTTTTGAATCGTGGATTGTTTGAGTTGTCTGATTGGATTTATGGAAATTGATATCAATGTAAAGTTCAAGATATCGTATTTATTTTTCAAGCCACCCCATTCATCATCTACCTAGCCTTTTCCCAACTATGTTGCGGTCAGCTTCCAGTCTAACCTGATGCAGCTAAATACCAGTATTTTACATGGAGCGACTGCCTATCTGACCTCCATAACCCAGTTAGTACTGGATAATACGATACCATTTGTTATTACTGTTTTTAAGACTTTCAGGCCACTGACTACGTGTAACGACTGTCAAAGATATATAAATGACAGCCGGGACCAATGGCTTAACGTGCTGTCCGAGGCACGGAGGAAACTCGGTATGTAATGGGTGGTCACCCTCTACGGATCAACCTAAGCAAGCGCGGCTTAACCTGAAGATCGACCCGAGCGGCTGTTTTTATTTAGCCGCGAGCTCCTCCCCATTTCTAAATGTCATAGTTAATCTCCGGACTTTTTATCGAAATGCATTTTTTTATGGCAACTTCATTTTTTTATCTTTCTTTAAATCCCAGGAGCGTCAGCCCTGTATAAAATTCTCTTTCAGTTTGAAGGCATCACTTGAATGCCTTGTTGACTGTCGCGGAACAAAACCAAGTGTTCATCGTACTCTTGTTTCGTGTGTCCTCCATGGGGTCCCAAATTCAATTGTCCCTTCAGGAGCCCTTGATGGGCATTTCCTTTCTTTTTTACACCCGTCTATTGAAATATTTCAATAAGTATAATAATGGTACATCCGTCTGTGTAAAGGGATAGAAAAAACTTCAGCTTTTTTGTACAGTGTCTACCAACAAATGTGTTTGGTTTTAAACAGATTAGCGCGGTAAAAACTAAAAGATTTTAGTTGTGGTTTGCCATCAGTTTTTTTTTTAATCCTGATATGTCTACTTTGCAGATTCCTAACTAACTTAAGTAAATCTCTAGATGCCATTTTATTATTAACCGCATTTTTGTTTACCGATCTTCACAATGAAAAGCTACACGGATAAAGTCGCACCTTTTACTTTTCAACCATTTTCCGATAGGCTTAAGCGCTGCAGTTTAAAGCTGTTCATTTTTAATTACTACGACGGGATTTAATTCAGCATCATAAATTTAATCCTATAGAAACAAGATGGTGAAATCTTCGCCAAAGTTATAATCAGAAAGCTGGCATTTTTCAGGCTTAGCGGAAGACGCAACGGTCCCACTAATTACTCAAATCTCCTTTGTCATAAGCTTATTCTATTACAGCAAAAATTGTAGCTAATAATTCTTGACAGTTTGTTGTTGGAATTACAATCTAATTCCGTGGTGTTAACTGTTAATTTTCTTTGGTTATTGTGTAGTTTGAAAATGTTTAAGGTCATTCAGAGGTCGTTGCCTGTTTTCATAACGATTTCTTTATTATAGCTATTGGGTCTAGAATTGTTGGTTCACCATTTGTGTAGAAGGTAATGTTGGTAAATTTGATTATAATGTTGATGTTTCGCTAGCGTTGCTTTCGCTTTCACTCGCGTTTTTGACGGAAATTATCAAAAAAGATCGTACTGGAATAAATTCCACCTATTTTCCTAACCTAGGACATGTGCTATCTGTGTGGCAAATTTTATTGAAATCCGTTCAGCCCTTAAAACATGAAAAAGGTAACAGATAACTGACCGATCGAAAAGTAGAATTACGTACGCATTTTTAATATTTACTTTAAAAGTTTCTTACTTCACAATTCATGTTACATTTGTTTATAACTCGTATGATGATCAAAACTTTATTTATTTATTTATCACAGACAAGAAGAGATTGCCCAGTGGGAAAAAAAAAGCTAACACAAAAAAAGAAGAAGGAACAGAAAAAGTTTTCTAAAGAAATGTCTTCGAGCAAACCTGCGATTGGAAGATCGATAACAACATATTTTTAATGTTGTTTTCAGAAAGTCTGAAAAATACTGTGGATCCCAAATATTCACTACTAGCTGTCCCGTGCAACTTCGTCTGCGTCACATTTTCCCCCTTTTTGGCAACATTTTTCATTGCTGCTCTGCTCCTATTGGCTCCTATTCGTAGCTTGATGATATATAGCCTATGTCCTTCCCCAGGGTTGAAATCTATCTTCTTGCCAAATTTCATTAAGATCCGATCAGTCGTTTAGTCGTGAAAAGGTAACAAACAAATAAAAAAACAAACAAACAGAGTGACTTTCGCATTGTAGTATGGATAAGGTAATCGCCTCTGTAATTAATTCACAATTAAAACCTCCGCATTAATTATTATTGAGTGTAAAAGCAACAAATTGCATCGTTATTATATTTATAAATAAATAGGTTTCCCAGGGAGGATTACGACCTCATTTTCATCCCTCAACGTCTCTCTGTAATCCGTGTTGGTATTGTGAATAAATAATTATTACTGCTAATTGGTTTGTTTGATCGCTAAGCTTATTATTAATATTGTGGCATTATTATTTAGGGAGAATTAATTGTATGGTTGGAGTTCATTGACATTATATTTATTATTTAATCTCTCTTCACAAAGCTGACTTCTAGTTAATGTGAACAAATGTCTCAGCTGTTTTCCACCGAGGATCGAAAAACCTGTTACAGGTGACTAGGATAATGATGCAAAACACCGCTCACCGAAAAATGTCATCAGAGTCAGATTAAAAAATCAGATCAAGATCAGATTGAAAAATTATTACTGGACATGTATAGCTTGATATGTCGTTATTTGTACGTGTACGGTCTATTAACAGTTAACGATGTTAAACCGTCTTATTCGTAAGATATCGACCTCTCCATTGACTCCTGAAGTTCAATGTATTGTACCTACTACGGCGCTAAACGGTGCCAGTTGAAATCAATAAGTAATTTCACTCTCTATAGTTTCTTCGACAACTAGGTACTTACTTTAATCATTGTTTTGTTTAATCCACGGAATATTCTTAACTAGTTTTTGCCGCGCTGTTGCCCACTTAGAGGCCGGAATATTCCCTACGGGATCGTACCCCCGGGATCAAAGTATTCGATGTCATGGTCTATCTGACATCTGTGGGCGAAATTTCAGGACACGTTCTTCCGCAAAGGCGTGAAAACAAGATACATTTGAAGGTACATTTGTGTCGAGTTATAGGGAAATATCAACTTGCAGAGAACATGTTATACAGCATGTTATATAACATGTTGTACATACAGAAAATGTTTTAGTTCTTAACACACTTATAATATGGGCTACATTTGTAACAAACAATGTAATCAAATCTTGGAAGTCAATTTTAAACAACTTCTAACTGTCGTAATGAAATGAAACTGTGTATGTGTATGTAGTTTGAATGACGATACCATAATTTGGTATT
The DNA here is from genome assembly GCA_949152445.1 of Cerastis rubricosa. Classification (NCBI taxonomy): domain Eukaryota; kingdom Metazoa; phylum Arthropoda; class Insecta; order Lepidoptera; family Noctuidae; genus Cerastis; species Cerastis rubricosa. The sequence goes on along the minus strand of OX424535.1, from coordinate 6,798,913 downwards.
TTGGAGCTGATCTGATGATGGACCCATTAGGTAGATAGCAACTCTTCAGTCGCTACTAGCAAACCCCTCGAGTTAGAGCTCATATGATGGTTCGTTTTCATCAACATCATCATCAGCCTATAAGTTCCCACTGCTATAATATAATATATTCGACGCCTGAGGTCACCTTTTAAATTCATTTTACAGCCTTTTGCTGAGTAACCTATATTTCTTTAATTCAATTTACAAGATGCAATCAATAACAACACAAAAAATGTAATTTAAGAAAAATCTAGAATCCTAAGCTACTGGCTTAAATAAATTTAAATGTTCAAGGGTATATTTTGCTTGTTTCATTGGAAATTTATCACAAAAAGCTACCTCCCTGCAGATTAAAAGTTCGATCCCTTCGATTTGACTATCTGGCTATTTTTAGTGTGCTCCAAGGCGCCCGAAATCCTGTTTATATTTTATTTTTAGGAGAACACACCTTAATTTTGTTCCAATACACACCTACATTGGCCTAGGTGGCTTTATATAATCTCACACACAGTTATAAAGGTTACATTTGGCTGCTGAGACACAGGCCTCTTCAATATGAGAGGGAGTGGGCTGTAATCCACCACGCGGGCCCAGTGCGGGTTGGTAGATGTCACATGTCTTCGATTTTTTATTTCTAGGAAATGCCAGTTTCCTCACGATGTTTTCCTTCACCGTTTTTAAGAGCATAATTCGTTTTGACGAGTTCAATATATTGGGATTATGGAGCCAGTAGTAGCCAATGAAGAATTCAGGTCCCTCCCAGAATCCCTCAAGAAAAGTGGTTTGTTAAGTATAGTTGAGGTAAATCTAGATAAATATTACTCAAGCTACATACCTGCCACATACCATATATTCTACCAAAAATAAGCCTGTAAGGTTGTAAGAGTAATTGAAAACGAAAGCAATACGAATAGGTTGAAAGTCATCGCTCCCGGTATCGCGAGCCGGTTTATTATAGCAATAACTTATTTATAGCTTCGCGTTCAATATAGACCATAAGTTACTAAGTGGATGTTAAACGGCTTCTGCCGTGTTGTATTTATGTTAGGGAAAATTTGGGAAGCATTGATACCCGACATTCTTGTTGCGGAAGGGTTTAAATATGTGAAAACTTATCATAAATCATAAAAATACGTCACGCACGTAATCCTCGAAGGGTTTAGGCCTAATTATAGTACAACCACATTTCGGATAGTTCACTTTAATTCTCATGTAATAGGGGGTACTAAATTGGGATAAGGGCAAGAGAATGATGAGTAGGTATGATGATAAAATAAGGGGAGAGCTTATTGCCATCAACCGGGTAGAAATCAACACGCCGCGGCTGCTACTTACAAATTCTTGATGAAAAAACGCATTAACACATTGCCCAACCCGGAAATCAGACCCGTGACCTCATGCCAACGAGGCAGTACCACAATCAGCAGTCATCGTGCGACCGATAGACCAACGAGACGCGTGTTATCAAGTTATCAAGAATGGTTGGTAAAGGGTTTCGATAAGGTACATCATCAGCACACAGCAGCAACGCATCTGTTTACAGCAGTCTATTGCTGTAACTAAGCCCCGATTATCGACCGAAATTCATCGCAGTTCTCGGGAACTCTGACCCAGATGCTACCAGACACCGACGGCCTAGCTTTCGTTTGCAGATGTGCGGTATCCATTCAAGGAAACGTCTACCGATTCGTCATCGGCTCTACGAGCTTGAGCTCGCTTTGAGCTACGTTTCAACTTTGATTCTGTGTCGGATCACCTTGGTCCGGGTTCGATCCCTCAGAGAGAATCCAATTTTAGCTTTTGGAGGTTTTGGACGCTATAAGGTGATATATTTTCGCTATCTCAAAGTAAACAAGCAAGATGCATTTTTAACTAAAAATACTTAAGCTAAAATATTAACTCTGTTAAAGGGATTTAAACCGTGAATAAAAAACATGGGGTAGGTTGTGATTAAATAAGGGCACGCCCTGGATAAGCAATGTGGCGTTAAATGACATGCGACAGTCTCCGAGCTATCATAATTATTGACGGGCAGATTTTTCCTGTTAGAAACTACAATAAACGTTGCATCACGTCTATTTTTCTTGAAGGGGCAGTCAGGGGTGTATTTTATTTCAACATTCACATTTCACAAGTCTCGTGTAGTCCAGCAACATTTGGAGCATAATTTATAAAGTACTGGGGGGTTATTAAAACGTCTTAAACCATTATTGTTTCAATCTTATTCCAGAGTGGGAAAGAGATGGAGTAAGACGACCTGTATAGCTCCGTCTCTTTCCCACTCTGGAATAAGAATAAAACAATAATTTCTTAAGACGTCATGGTAAGCAACCAGAAGCAAGGTTAATTTTTAACATTGGACTACCGCGCAAGCTAATTCTACCAAATGAAAATATAACCACTTAAATTGTACCAGTAATCACGGAGAAATCGGTCTAAAAAAATGGCCGAATTCATAACCACCTCCTTTTTTAGAAGTCGCTTAAAAAGGTAAGTTCTATTGCTATTGACCATGTCGAGGCCCAAGTCCGGACTATGGGCTGCTACCGATAATGTCGAACCATTTATTTCAATTAGATCATTAATAAAAACTACTTTTGAATGTAAAAACAACGAAAAAAAATAGATTTAAGTTTCGTGAAATACCCAATAAAATTATTCCTGACCCGAAACTCATTCCTTAGTCTAAAATCAACCTTTTTTGTTCTCTATGCAACTCTTCTCGATCTATAATCTGCTGGCCAACCATGACCTCTTAAAGCAGTATTGATTTACTCTTATTCCAGTGTGGGAAAGAGACGGAGCTATACAACATGTCTAGCGCCATCTCTTTCCCACACTGGGAAAGGAGTAAAACAATAATGATTTAAAACGTCATGGTAGGTCAGCTGATCTGCGTTCTTCTTGATCTAGAACAACGAGGTAGGCTTTTAATCTTAATAAATACTGTAGCTTCTTAATGGAATTATTTCGATTCTAGATGGATAGGAGTACACAGTCCTGCATTTATCGGTTCTAATAGCTTATCTTCTGGTATAGAACCCTTGATTGCTGCAATTATAATATCTGGAAGGTCACGTCCACAAGAATCACTGGGAAATTGTGTCATTGTAGTACACACGACAAGCAGAAACTAAGTTAAAAAGTAAGTAGACTGTGTCGATGTACTACAAACGACTGCTTACCCGCTTAGGGAATGCAGGTGTTATGTTATGTTTACAATCAAAAGAAAACAGAGAAAAAATTGATCGTAGACAATTTATATACTTACACAAAAAAGATAATGGTGTTAGTAGAATTTCATATTTGCAAGTTTTGCGGGCCTAAAATTAAAACTGTCATAGATTTCAAAGAAGAAATGCTTGATTTCATTCATCAAAAAATGGGCACCAATCAAATAACTACCAGGTGTCCAGAGGCATGCCTAGGGAGTACGGCAAGCCTGTAAGGTAGGCAGGGTGTTCAGAAAACCGAACATCATGAAGAGTAGCAGGTTTTAAGGACAAACCAAGCTGCTGCGGGACTGTTCGAAAGAGATACCGTGCCCCTGGAACACAAAGGGCTAAGAAGGAATATGGATGGGTTTTAGTCAGTCAAGTCTGACACTCCCTTCCGCTCCGCCCAGAGCGGGAGGAGTCATTTGATGATTTCCCATCCGAAAAAAAAGGACAAACCAAGCTTGTAGGCTTGTATGAAAGTACCGCCACCACATGTTACACAGTTTTTCCACCTTCATAAGAAACTATAATTTCATAATTTACAGTTCCATGAGTGTTTTACACTCGAAACGTGTCTAAATTGCCTTTAATACTACATAGTGGCCATAATTTCGTTGTAAAGTTAGACAGTAGTTCATAAAATGAAAAAAAAAAAAAATATCGTACCTACTGCAACAATGTAATATTCTGACAATTATTTAAAAATGTTAAGGTATAGTGAAAGTTTTTCATGAAAATATTAAATAAAAGATGGCAGTGACCAGATGATAGTGAGACAAAAGGAAACTTGTTTCATATAAAAATGTATAAGACTTTCTAATTTAATGTCAATTTTCTGTAGTTATAACTAAATAAAAATACTTACAATTCGATGAGATAGGGCGAAGATAGAAAGATAAGTATAAAATAACCAAGACTTTGTTATATGTGATATAAAATGATGTAAAATAGAGCAGAAGAATAGGGCTGGTTTTGAAAAGTAAACGTTCTTGATTTGAATATTTAAAACTTTTATAAACATGACTTAATAACAATAAATATGACTTAATAAAAAAATAACAGTATCGAAGTCTGAAAGCCTCTAAACTTTAATTCTGAAAACATGTTCAGACTAAGTAAGACATCCATCTGCTGGAGCAGAGGCAAAGGGAAGTAATCCACCACGCGTGCGAGTAGGTAGATGTCAAATCTCTTCGAATTTTTGGTTCTAGAACGTGCCGCTTTCCTCAACATGTTTTCTCCTTTTTGAGAAGCAAATAGTTGTTGTTTTTATTTCACTTTTATTTTTCCAAATTGTCCGCGTAACTCCTTAAAACATAGTCCCAGTATTTTCGTATATAATTTTTCCGCATGGGCGCGCAGTGTAGCCACACGATCGATAGTTCCCACGACATCCGCTCGCTATAATGAGTATGATGACGTCATTGTTATAATTAAGGCTTTACCTGTGTGTGTAGACGCGAATTTGTGTACAAACGCACACCTTTTTGGAAAGGGGTAGGCAGAAACATCAACATGCCACCTGCTACGCGCTTCAAAACATAGGTCAAGCATAGACACTCTTGTTTCGTCCATGTTCATCCATTGTTACCTTATTAGGTATATGTCAATCCAATTTAAATTAATTGCTGCATATTATGATGGACCTTCACTTGAGCACTTATACCGATTTGGGTGTTTTATTTTTTTGTGGTCGTTATTTTTAGGACAAGGTTTGTACCAATGGATTTTTTTTAGGGAAAACCACGAAGTCGGCAATTTGGGTGGTATTCTAGAATAAAAAGTAAAATTAGTAATTTAAATCGCGCCCGGGGGAAGACGGGTCGCTAGTGAATATTATACATTATGTTAAAAAAAATCTGTCCGATCTGAAAAGGGCATAGGTATAGCAATGACATTACCAAATCAAATAAGAGACATAAAATATTCATGAAGGTAAACATTTTAATGAATTTTAAAAACCTGATTTTTGTGCCACCATTTCCCTAAAATATAACAAACTTTTAAAACGTAACAACACCATCTTTTACCATTTGTATGTTCGATCTTCAGTTGTTCTGTTATGATCACTCCTGAGAAGCGACCGGAGTGTTGCCGTGTCAGTTTCCTCATTTTAGTCAGGGTATTTGTTTTTCTTGCTATCCAAAAAGGACTTCCTAATTAGAATCTAATCTCGATATCTAATAACACCCTAGCGGATCGGACAGGATTTTTTAATATATTGTATAGCATATACGTATACATGTACACAGACATATAATGCCTGTCGGTGTAGGCATTCCGCGTCGATTTCTCCAGCATTCATTCATTTTAGAATAACTTCAAACAACAAAGTAAAAGAACAAGAATTTTGTCTAACATTGTGGACGACGTGGGAAACCATTTGTTTAAATTTTTAATCAATTTGGCTTTGTTGCCAAAGAGTATAAAGTTTTGTTGCTGTGAATATGTTTATTATTTAGTACTGCGTATAGTCTGCGTTCTGTGTCGAAGACAGTCAGGGTCATCATCTACCTAGCCTTTTCCCAAACTATCCTGAGGTCGGCTTCCAGTCTAACCGGATGCAGCTGAGTACCAGTATTTTACATGAAGCGACTGCCTATCTGACGTCCACAACCCAGTAACTGGGTAATACAATACCCCTTGGTAAGACTGGATGTCGGACTTTTAGCTTCTGACTACTCGTAACGACTGTCAAAGATCTACAAATGACAGCCGGGACCAACGGCTTAACGTGTTTTCCGAGGCACGGAGGAAACTCGATTTGTAATTATGGTCACCCATCCACAGACCAACCTCGGCAAGCACTGCTTAACTTAAAGATCGACCTGGGCGGCTGTTATTATTTAACCACGAGCTCCTCCGAGTCAGGGTAAATACTGTTTTTAATGTAATTTGTTAAAAGACAGATGTGAAGCAGACTATCTTATTGTAAATGCTTATCACCGTTTCTACAGTTCGTTTAGTTAGGACCGATACATAACGCGTTGCGGTGATGCACCGCCAAAATGGGCGTTACCGTGCGTCACAAGCTCACAACACAGTTGCGGGGTGAAATGCACCGCACATTCCATCGTTACTACGACTCAAATTTATGTAATGTTTATGTTTTCTTAATAACAATAAGCTAGATATTACGATCCATGGCAGAGATGTCATCAAAACACTTCCAGCAAAGCAGCAACACTTTCACAAATCACAAAAAAATACTCTCCTCACAAAAGAATAGTAGTACACACAGCGACCAATCAAGCTTTGCAAAACCATTGTATGTGGATCTCTCGTTGTACGGGAAATCTATACAAAGCGAGGCCATGTTATCCTGGAAATGTATATAGCTTGATGGTTCGCCGTGCGTACAGGACGCTTTGTTTCGGAGCGCGTTTTGTGCTTCGGCCTGTATGTTACCTCATTGCTATCTCGAGTTTTATCAAAACCACAATGACCTTTATTTTTGTTGCAGGTGAGTTGCTGCTTTCGGTTGCAGTAAGAGGTAAAATAACAAATACACAAACAAAATAACTTAGTCAAAAAACCAGCACCAAACTGGCTTCTACGCTAATCCAGCTCTAGGTATACTGTTACCACAGACGGGCAGTCGACTGTGCACATCTTAAACACAAAGTTTTGTATGTTGGTGTATACATACGTGGGACACTCAGAAAGTTTTGCGAAACTAAAAAAAATTGTTCTATACGTACATATATTTTTATTAAATCTTTTCAAAGTACTTTCCACCAGCCTCTATACAAAGATTCATGCGCCTAAACCAGTTTTCAAAACACTTTTTCCAGTCCGCCGCAGACACCTCGTTTACAGCCTGCTCGAACCCAGCCAGCGCATCTTCCGGCGACGAAAATTGTATCCCTTTGAGCTGATTTTTTATTTTTGGGAATAAAAAGAAGTCACACGGTGCTAGATCAGGGCTGTAAGGAGGGTGACCCAGGAGTTTGACTGGCGTGCTGTCCAGGAAGTCCCTCGTTTTGAGTGCGGTGTGCGCAGGTGCATTGTCGTGGTGGAGCAGTAGCCCGCGGAGCCCTGTGTTTGGTCGCTTGTTGCTTATAACAGAGAAAACTTCTGGCAAACATTTGGAAGTATACCATTCGGCATTAATGCTTCTTTGATCCCGTAAGGGAATTGATACCAAGTGGCCAGTCAAATTAAAAAAGCTAGCGATCAAAATCTTACCCCCGCTTCTAGATCGCTTCACTTTGGTAGGCGTTGGCTCATTTTGAAACACCCAAACAGTCGACTGGCGCTTGGTTTCTGGGTCGTATTGATAAATCCAGGACTCATCACCTGTAACGATGTCGTAAACACGCCGAGACGAGCCTGCTTCAAATTTGTTAAGCATATCACGGCACCATTCCACCCGGGCCTGCTTCTGAGCATCGGTGAGGTTGTGCGGCACCCAGCGTGATACTATCCTCCTCACGCGAAGATGGCTGTGTAGAATCTCGTGAACGCTTCCCGATCCAATCTTCAATATGTGTTGAATCTCCTGATATGTAATTCGTCTATTGTCTTGGATTAAATTTTTCACTGCTAGCACGTTTTCTTCGGTAACAGCCGTCAAAGGGCGACCGCTTCTTTCGTCATCCCCCAAAGTTGGTCGACCGCGCTTGAATTCGTTATACCAACGATACACGGTTGCCTTGGAAGGGCCTTCATCCATGAATGCCATTTGAAGTCTATCGTACGATTCATCCGGTTTCAGGCGACACTTGAAATCGTATAAAATCATAGCTCTAAAATGTTCCCGGCGCAGATCCATATTTCAGTGAGACACAATACTTTGAATTAACTCGCAAAAAATGTGGAGGGAAATTTTGAAATTGGAACTTACTTATTTTTACTTATAAATAATCATATTTTCGAAAAACATAATAACTGGCCAGTCTCCCATATATAAAAACTTTTTTTCGCAATACTTTCTGAGGGGCCTGGTATGTACAAGGTGCAAAGGACGCCGACGCTGAAACGGTTACTATGTATTCAATACATTATTCGAAACCCCCTACATAGAATTTACGTATCAGTATTTAAAAAAAAACTGGCCGAGTGCGAGTCGGACTCGCGCACCGAGGGTTCCGTACAAAAATTATCAAAATATTTTGATTATATGATGTAACTAAAAGTTTACGGTTTTCACAATTTTTCCTTTATCTGTGCTATAAGACTTTGCTTCGTACCAAATTTAAAATTTCTAAGTCGTGAACTCAGAATCTGGAAGTTCCCAGTAGGTTTTGATTCCCTTGCGAGTGGCGGCATAAACGGCTGTATCTTTTGTATTGCGTTGGCCTGAGACCTGAGTATTTGATATCATTTCCAGCTTGATACCTCCACGCGTTCCTGAGAAAAATGGTCTTGACAGATAGACAGACAGACGGACGGACGTACAACAAAGTGATCCTAAAATGGTTCCGTTTTTTTCTTTCGAGGTACCCTAAAAAGAACAGCTGTTTCGTAAATTTTGACCATGTAGGTATTGCAGTTTTGTAGGAAAGAGCTGTTTTTTAATAACCGACAAAAAAATATAGACAGTTGATCAGAATGATGACCTACTAAATACCTGGTCAATCGTTTTAGCGTCGCTGTCCCTTCCAGCCTGTATATTACCACTTTAGTTTTTGTTAAAAGTTACTTCAAAATGACAAGTAGCCACTACAGTATGACTAGTTAGTTATAAATAGCTAGTTAGTTTATCCAGACTTAGCGCTCGAGCGCTATTTTGATGAGTTGGATTTCCAACGTTCGACAACGTTACGACGTCTTAAAGCAGTATTGTTTTATTCTTATTCCAGTGTGGGACAGAGACGGGGCTATAGAGGGCGTCTAGCGCCATCTCTTTCCCACTCTGGAATAAGATTAAAACAATACTGCTTTAGGAGGTCATGATAGGCCAGCTGATCCGGCTTAACTCTTTACCAACAAGCTTTGCAACTAGCAACTAGTTATCACTACTCGGAATTCTAGAATTCGTTTTTGATAATTCAAACAGTCAGTTCTAAACATTTTGAATAGTAAAACTAAAACTATGTAACTTTTCGTAGTTTCCGTTTCAAAGTCCACTTTCAGCCGCAACAGTTCAGAATTTTCTAGGAAATTCGTTTACCGTAAAAAGTTTAACATAAGCTTAGTAGTTAGTTACTGTTAGTAGTTTTTATATGCATTTTGGTAACTTTCTGAAACTATTAATGTTCATTCGTTAATGTTTCCAGTTTGACTAACGCGGTTATCTCAGAATCTCCCGACTAGCCGCGAACTCGAAGGGAGCTCATCATTAGCTGATCAGAGGTGTTTTTATTGCATCTTTTGCTACAAAAATATTTATTGCATCTCAAAAATACTTAGACTAAGGCAGCCCCAGTGAGTTACAATAGCGTACGTTTATTATTTTTTCCTATATTCGATGTTTAATCAGTGTTACGATAGAAACATAACAGTGTGAATATGAGCCTTAGGATTTTTTTTCAAACGCCTGTTCGTAGTTGCAATCACATCCCATTGTACTACTTCATGACTTAAGAGCGTTTACGCCTTACGATATTTAATACAAACTTTCAAGTCCTTATTTTCCGAAATTCCTGAACCGATTTTAATGAAACTTCTGCATCAGCAGGATATATGTATCCTGCTGATGCATATGAAGTTCGAAAAATAGTGTTACAGCTAAATTAAACCGATTATAAATTATCTATGAGAACAGGAATTACCAACAATTTTTTTTAACGTTTTTATTTCGAAAATGTTTTAAGTTACTTTTTAGACCTATGTATCCTGCTTATGCAAATTAAGTTTCATTGAGGTCGGTTCAGTCATTTCGGAAAATAAGGACTTGGAAATTTATATGAAATGCCGGCGTAAGGTGTAAACGCTCTTAAGAATGTTATAAAACTTAAGTTACTCTCTTGAGCACTTTACATAGACGTATCTAAACACCGTGTATTTTATAAAAACACTCTCAAAATAACCAACAAAAGCGTCTCCTACATCCAACAGTTATACAACCATTGAAATCGTTCATCTGAAGTGGACCTCGATACCTCGGGCTTCAGATCTTGAAGCGGCTCTCGATAAGGTATTGTTGTTTGTGCTATAGTGAGCGCTGAAGCTGCAATATTGCATTATTGTATGGTCACTATATTTGATCTAATGTGGTTTGAGATCCGAGATTTTATAGTGGCACCGATCTTCTTTCGACATTCTCTCTTCCCTCGCTCGCAATAAGAATCAATCAGCTTCAGCAATCGCGCTTTTGACCGAAACCTACAATTGAAATATATGCTGTTACGAAACACCCCATGTTTTTGTAGCCATTTGATCCAAAAAAGATTCTCAGGTCAAGGTCAAAAATCTGCTACAATATAAGATCAAAAGCTTTTAAGCTGGAGAATAATATTTTTTCACTTGAAATAAACCATTTACACGACTCATGAAAGCCACAACAAAGTGTAAAACATAGGAAGTAAGAAGCTTACAGAGTATCTTTGCATTAAATATAAATAAACCTTCTATTTTTAAAGCCTTCTTAATCCCTAGAGAGGCCACGGACCACGCTCTATATGTGACGAAAAAATGCAAATTCCCGTACATGCCGCTAGAGGTGGCCAGTTACGTATCGATCGTGGCCTTCAGTGGTCCTCAGTGGCCCACAGGTGTTGCCATACGAGCTGGCGTCTTACCAAAACCTCCTTTGTTACAATTTCGGCGTTCGGTTTTTAAATTCGGATTTTTATTCTTCTTTTCTTCGTTGTCTTCGTTGAGAAAACAGGTTGCAAGTTCAGATTGAAAAATGAATTTCTTCAAGGCTAGGGATGGCAAGGATTTGTAAAAGAAAAATGATATTCCTTTGCTATTAACTGTTTATTTTCCGCTCTTATACTCTTACTATACCATTCTTCTTACTGACTTACCATAGCATTCTTTAACAAATATGTGCATATTATGTGTATTCTGATATCTGGATTTGCGCCTGGTTGATGCCAATTAGCTATCTTCTATTACAGGCGAAAAGTTTGTGTATTGTTGCCTTTGTCCAACTGTAATATTATGTTCCGTTGTTATAATATTTTTCTTCTGTTTTGTAAAGCCAACAAATAAACCCAGTATCTTTTACTAAGAAAGAAAGAATATCACACAACATTACTTTATTGTTTATCACCTTCACGTATCGACAGCTCCAAGTTCCACCAACGCCGTACGTGCAGAAAATGCATCAATACAAACTCATATAAAAAATAAATACCTACGTTGTTATTTGCATGTAAATACTCCCATAACTATTGACAAAAGATCATGTATATATGGGAATTATGTATATTTACATAAAAATGTCCTATTACTGTCGTTGAGTGCACGTGCACTTGATTTATGTTACAAGTTCTTAGTATTTATTTTATGAAGAGTATGCCGCTATAAGTATTGGTTCGGAGAAAGCTTTAATGTGAGAATTATTTATTGCATGACCTTTTAAATGGTGGAAATGGAATTCTAATAAGTTTTGCGGCTTTCAGCTGTTGTATTGCTGTGTAAAATAATGTTTTTAAACTTTTGTGGAACACACGTTGAAGTTTTCGTCAAGAGGTAAACTTTCCAGTAAGGTATTTTAAAACTCATTACGAATAAAAATATCTACAGGTAAAGTCAATAAATCAAACATAAAATCACAAACAATACGAAAATTCTCAGATTTTGACCCCCACAAAGCTTTCAGGTACAATTAAACTGAAATACAAGATCGGTCTACCATTTCTGCAGCCGAAGTTGATTCTGACAACGCAATCCAACGTCAGAACGTGTGGCTAACGAGCATCGATAAAATCCGATAGACATTACGAGGATTTGCACCGTGAACGGTTTCACTGCTCGCTTCGTTCAACTCGTTGTTTTTGTGAGCAATACTGGGCCATCAACGTCATTTGCTTTTTGCATGATCGAGAAAATACCCGGATATATTTCGGTTTTCTTTGTGGATGGATATTATTAGATTACAAAAAAGATAAGTGCATTTTTTTCAATATTTTATGTTGGAGCTGTGATATTATTGTGTCGGTGATCTGGTTAGTTGTTTGAATTTTAGTTTTTGCGAAATTTTTGCGCCTACCTAGTTTAGAATTGGCCTTCCTCTATTCGTGGTATGTAATGGTACATAGTATCGCTCAGTCAGTCCAATTTTTCATTCGACATACGTGTGAGGATTTTAAACCACGAACAAACAAAGCGAGAAAAAGACACTTAATTTCACCGTATTTCACATACTGACCTACATTTAAGTTTCTCCTACAGCTCACTCAACTAGTAAAAGTTTGTTAGTGATCTGGAAAATTAATTCTCGATGTCGATTAATTAAGCCCAATATGTTACCTGGATCCCTGCGGGTGTACCCAGCCGCTATCGGAGATGTAATCTACAGGCACCTGTGGGCCAAGCCAATCAGTCTTACAGTTTTCAGCAAATGGATAACCCTGCGAGACGGCGCCCTCTAGGGGCTCTTTTCAACAAAATTTAATTCAATTTATTATGCAAAATGGAGTAATATATCTTTTTTTAGTCCTCTAATGTTCGTAACTGTCAAAGCGGGGGTTTCTGAAGTTAATTGATGTGTATGAACGGCGACGCTGTTCGAGCGCTTGCCTCCGTTGGGACTTAAGCCCTTGTTCACGGCCTAGGCTTGCGTCAAGCGACACTGCCAAACGCGCGTTCGTCATTTGTTTTCTTTAGGTGGAATCACTAGGGTAGCCCCCGAAATTTAAATCTTCTTAGGTTTTTTGCAATTTGCAAGTAGTTGTCATGCATTTGTTAAACAAAATATGTTTGACGGCCATAATATTTAAGTATGTATAGAATTATAATCTTAAAATCATCAATACAACTCTATAAATTCAGAAATAGTCATTCATTGGCACTTCTCCCTTAGGTAGCAACGTAGAAACGCACCGCAAATCGGTCACGTCGTGGTAACGCGTGGGGCGTAAAGCATGCTCAAAACATTTTCGTTAATTTGTTTTCTCCGCACTCGCTATTGCAAGGCGCGAGTCGCTTGATCGTGTCGTTTGTGGCCATATCGCATCGCTGTTCGAGTGTCGATCTCCGCAGACCCGCAAATAAAACTTGGTGAGCCAAGCTTGTAACTGCGGTTAAATAGGGTAAAATAAAAGTTTGTTGCTTCGATTAATAAATCGGGTTTCGATTCAAACGTCTTTGCTTAATATAGAGTTGGTAAATTGACTGACGAATTAGGGAAGCGGTTTTTGTTTTGTCGACTTACCATTCTAGGGCGATCGTATGCATGCGTTATATATCTTAAAAGCGTTATGCTTTTACACGAGTTTGGCTTTAATAATAACCATGTTAATTACTTTTAGGTTAAGAATATTATTGAAATTTTAATGCATCAAATATCTGACAATTAAATGATCATAGTACTTATACTATGACAATTTTTTATCATTTAATTGGCGTTTCAAAATGTAAGAGTCAGAACAAAAGATTTTATGTATCCAGAAAAACGATAACATGATAACAATGATCATTTTATATCTAAAGTATCAAGAATACTTGCTACTGGTAAATAGGGCCATCTCCTGCAACCATTAGTCGAAGAACGAACAAATAAATGGTTTGCGGAAATTAGCCGTACTGATGTGCTGCTCATTTCCCCTTCTTCCTCTCACCTATCTTCAAGTCATTAGTAGGTGGCGTGACCGAGCAGAATGGCAAATGACAGCAAACCGTTATCCTTATCTAATGATCTACACGTAACATCACGCCTGTAATCCTCAAAGGGATAGGCAGAGGTGCAGACATCTACGTATAGTAAACATAACTGCTAGTAATGTTTACGTTCTCTGTAATAGGGGGCGAGCCTATTGCCCGTACCTGGGCACTAATGCAGATTTCAGAGACAAGTGTACAACTGTTCAGTGACCACCACCATAAAAAATATGGGTTGTCTGTAAAGTCGGTTTACGGACGATAGTTTAACGTGATAACGTCATAAAAAAACATTGATAAAATGATTGCATACTTTTATGAATAGCAAGCCAAACGCTTAAGCCGATCATTATTTTCGCTTGCTCGTGCAGCGCTCTCGCTCCGATCGTAACGCTACAATGAGCGTAACGTTACAATGAGTCATCCTTTTTCGTGCGTGCAGCCGGCGTTCATCGATTTATTAGACGTTGTCAAGTTAAAAGTACTGAGAGACAATGCCAATGGTAACGGCAGCGGTGATGCGGTTCACTGTAAACGCAAGCGACAATGCCTGACTGTGTGGTTTTTAATTCCTATTTTAGTTTTAATATAATTTGACGTATTTGCGACGTCATAACTTTGACGGTACCCCTGAGGTATTTCTGATCTTCAGTTTCATGTAAGCCATTTTTCACACCAAAATTGGTATTGTCAATCTGATAGTGATAGCACTACTGGTTCACCGACTGCGGTGTCCGCTCGACCCAGAGAGATTTAAAAGACCTATAGATCAGGCGTTCTGTATGGTGTCGGACGTAAAGAATAGCACCATCCCATATCTTCCCGTGGGTGTCGTAAGAGGCGCCAGAGAATGGGCAGCAGCGTTCTCTATGCTTTTGTTACAACCGTACTGCGATCGCCAACCCGCCTGCCAAGCGTGGCGATTATGGCAAAACCCCCTTATGTCAATGTGGCCTTGGTGGAGGCCTATGTCCAGCAGTGGACGTCTTTCGGCTGAAATGATGATAATGATGAGATCGGGCAAAGGGAAAATTTTCTTAAAAAAAATGATGATCCTGAATGTTTGCGATTTTGACTCAAGAATGCTACCTGACAAGCGGTCGTATGACACCAGACAGACCGATTTGTTACTAAGTAGTAAGGAGTTTGACACAAAATTGGATAAAGTTTTTCTTCGTATTGTCCTGTCTATTACTCGTAAACATTGGAATGTCTTTTGCTCGACTAAAGCTGCAGACACTAAGTTGCCATGTACGAAAAGGATTTTCAGAAAAAAAAGAAGTATCTCTGCGGTGTTTATGTTTCCAAAACATTCAAGAATTTTACTCAAGAGTTCTTGTAATATATTCTGCTATAAACTACACGAAAATGTACGACAAGGTTCTCATTTTCGTGCAACTAAAGTTAATGGAGTGAAAAATGTGAGCACGTAGCTTGAAAGTGACGGCAAGTAATCTGTCATATTCGCGCTCGAGAACGCTTCAAATTGATATTATATTCTAAATCCCTGACTCTTTCTTCCCAACCTAGCTTTGTTACGGCTTACTGATACGAGTTAGTTTGGCAAATGGGGACTATATCATGTTATATCTTAGGGCAAGTGCTTGGTTTTGTTACCACCATTGATAAATAGGGTAGAAGTAACATCGACACACAATTGGTTACTACGTATTCGATACATCATACTCCATTCACAACCTCGGGCGATAGCCTCAAGCGACATGCGCGCTTCACTTGTTTCTTCCGCGTTGCTGCCGTCTGCTTCGTGCCTGGCAAGTGGACCTAAAATGGCCGCTTTCATACAATATAAATAAATAAAATAAAATAAAATAAAAATAAAAATAAAAATAGCTTTATTGATTCCTTACATTGTTTGATACCTTAATCAGTTGTTTACATTATTTGTTTTTGGTAATCCAATTTTTCCTACGCGCTAAACATACAATTTACTATTAATAACAATTGAGCTAATTTAGATTAACATATTATATTAACTTCTTCATGCTTCCTAAACAGTATTTTATAACAATTCATGCAATTTTTTTTTTTAATATTAACAATTAACATTCATGAGTAAGAATTTCATCATATGAAATAATTAACATAATTCTAATATTCTTAAAATGATTGACACTATTATTTTTTTTTTTTTCTTCATGCATTATTGACTTAAATATTTATTAATTTATTACTTATTATTATCAACAATTTACTATTATTTTAAAAGATTTTATTCATTCAAAACTATCATAATGTTTATATAAGTAATTATTATTTATATTCTGAATACTGTTTTAATAAAATTAATTATTTAAATGTAAGGACCGCCTATAGCGGTAAAAGCCTCCTCCATTATTTTCCATCTCGCTCTGTCTCTGGCCAGCCTGCTCCATATTTTTCCTGCTACTTTGGCTATGTCATCGTTCCACCTCTTACATGGTCTACCTCGGCGGCGTTTTTTGTTTATCGGGTACCAGTTTGTGGTTATTTTTGTCCATTTCTCGTCATTCATTCTTTGGATGTGTCCTGCCCATTTCCATTTTAGCTTAAGAGCTTGCTTAACTACGTCCTTGGCTTTGGTCTTCTCTCTAATTAGCGTGTTTTTAACTTTATCCCTTAGTTTTATTCCCATGTAGCTCCTTTCTATAGCTCTCTGACAAACTCTTATCTTTTGTAATGATTCTTTGGTTAAAGACCACGTTTGGCATGCATATGTGAGGCACGGCATTAAGCAGGTTTCCATAGCTTTTGTTTTTATTTTGGCAGGCAGTTCACTTTTAAATATTTCTTTCATGGACCAATATTTGTTCCAGGTGTTCTTTATTCTGCGGTTTATTTCTTTCTTTGAACAGTCTTTTATAGAAATTAAGTGTCCCAAATAAACGTACTCGTCAACCCATTCTAAGGGTTCCCCGTTCAAGGTTAAATTTGTTTCTTCTCTATTGGTCATAGCTTTTGTTTTGCTTTGGTTCACCTCAAGCCCTACGGTCTTGCTTTGTTCATTCAGTGTTTGTAGCATATATTGTAGCTCTTCGGGGTCTTCAGATAATAGCACCAGGTCATCTGCAAATCGAAGGTGTGATAAGTACTGTCCATGTAATTTGAGGCCAACTCTATTCCAGTCCAGTGATCTAAATATTTGTTCTAAGACTGCTATGAAGATCTTGGGTGAGAGTGGGTCACCTTGTCGCACACCACGTTGTATATTAAAGACTGGTCCGTAAGATTCAAGTTTGATTCTTGCTTTACTGTTTTTATATATTTCTCTGATTATGTTTATGTATTCTGCGTTCAATCCTTGCTCCGCCAGCGCCTTCCACATCGAGTTGTGTGAAATAGAGTCAAAGGCCTTTGAATAGTCGATAAAACTAATGTAGAGTGGTTTGTCATATTCGTTGTATTTTTCAATAATCATTTTGAGAGTGTGAATGTGGTCCACCGTTGATCGAGTCTTCATAAACCCTGCTTGCTCTACCGCTTGATTCTCGTCTATTGTTCTGGTTATACGGCGTAGAAGAGTTGACGAAAATACTTTGTAGAGACATGGCATAAGACTTATGGGTCGGTAGTTTGATATTTTTGTTGGGTCTCCTTTTTTGTAGAGAAGGATAATGTCTGTACATGCCCATTGACTAGGAAGTTGGTTCTCCATTAAGATTTGATTGAACAAAATCGTGAGCGGTTTAATTAAGTTGTCTTTGCCTGCTTTTATGAATTCATTCTTTATTCCATCTGATCCGGGGCTTTTTTCTACTTTTAATTTATCTATTGAAAGCTCAATTTCATTTTCATTAAAAAAGGGAACAGGGTCGTAATTAATTATCATGTTTGTGCTATCTTCTGTGTTGTTATTAGAATATAAAGTTTCATAGAATTGAGTAGCTATTCCCCATACAATATAAATCATGTTAAAATTCTTAAAATTGTCACAGATGCAATCGTCACTAAGTGGCTATTTTACGAATCGTAACTTAATTCGAATCGAATTTCGAATATATTCGAATTGTGATTCGTGTATAATTTTCCTATTATAGGGGGAAGCGCCAGTGTAGCTTTCGGATTCTGCTAAAGCGGACATTATAGACCGCAAATTCTTAACAATATTCTTTTGTTTATTTCTTGCGCAAGAGGTCAGACCATAAAGACGATTTTCACTCGCATTTTATAATATTATAAGAGTAGTAACAATTACCTAATAAAAGATTTCTATTATGGCTTGATAAGGGAGATTTCCTACTCAGATTTATGATAATTCCTACCTCCAACTTTGTATTCAGAATTCAGGATAGGTACCTATTAAAGTTCATCACTCCTCTTATCCTAAATAGCATCAGAGAAATTATCCGTTTACTACAATTTATTAATAAGTAGTCTAGTACTACTAGAATACTCTTTATTTTCCTTTTACATCGAAAACTCAACCGGTGTTTTGTTCACTATTTTATTGAAAGTATTGAATTGCGATAGATTCATATCGATAAAATATGATCCTTTACTGAAAAGTTGAACGGTTCTGGCTTTTTTTATTGCGCACAATGCTCGTGTTTTTACAATAATTTTCCAAGAGGTTTTTCTCTATGAATATTTTTAAATAGAGTTCTACCGAGTTCCATTGCTCGGATTACACTATTCCTTTTCCTTTATTTTTAATAACTTTGATATTTGATAGTTATAATCGGGAAATAAGGTTTAGCTTGAATTGTGCCAAGCTGATCCAACCACGATTCAGATGCCCAACGAAGTTTTCCGATCAGAATGAGACGAACGAAAGCCGAACGAAACAGTGTAGTATTTATTTGCTTCGGCTCGTCGTGTTATTTAACATGCACAGTGATACGCCTATGTATACTTACTGCCATGTAACATAACACCTCCTACTTAAAAACCTACACAACTAAAACTATTCTAACACCCGCATTTATAGTCAAATTAAAGTAATTACTTAAATTTAAGCAATTACTTAAGCAAACATTTTTATGCAATATACAAGAATTTAAAAGAAGTAATAATCGTCAAAGAATGCAAAGCTAAAAACTTTTACCAGTTCTAACTTTAAGCAATTACTAAACTCATCATCTGCCTAGACTTTCCCCAAACAATGTTGGGGTCGGCTTCCAGTCTAACCGGATGCAGTTGAGTACCAGTATTTTACAAGAAGCGACTGCCTAACTGACCTGCACAACCCAGTAACTGGGTAATACGATAAGAGAAAACGATGGTAAGACTGGATGTCAGACTTTTGGCTTCTGACAACTCGTAACGACTGTCAAAGAGCTACAAATGACAGCTGGGACCAACGGCATAAGGTGCTTTCCAAGGCACGGAAGAAACTCGGTAGGTAATTATAGTCATTCATCCACGGACCAACCTCGGCAAGCACGGCTTAACCTAACAGATCGACCCGTGCGGTTGTTATTATTTAGCCATGAGCTCCCCAAACAAAACAAGCAATCACTAAACTACAGAAAATCATGTCTTTAATAATTACTTCTACTCAAGAAATCACTTTGACCTGTTTATGGACACAGGTGTAACAATTTTGACCTAAAAAGAAATAATGAAACCGAAAACATATTCGACGATAGGGCAAATCCTAAAGATACCGTTTGCATCACAATAGATATGTAGCTTATGATTTTCCCAACAAGCATGTCGTAGCAATTCCGAGGGTACCAGGGCATCATACCCTTTTACGCCACCGCGAACATGGGAGGGACGACTTGTAAAACCTCCTTTCGTGTGAAATCACTGTAACCGTTTTCTTGAGCTGAATATACTATGAAATGATATAGTTATTATATAATAGTTTTTAGGTATTTTTCCAACAAAGGAAAATCAAATATGGATTGTAAGGACCTAACGATTTACGGAGGTATCGTATTACTCAGTACTAACTGGGTTGTGGCGGTCAGATACGCAGTCGCTCCATTTAAAATACTGGTATTCAGCTGTATCCGGTAAGAGTGGAAGCCGACCCCAACATAGTTGGCAAAAGGCTCAAACTCAAAACTCAAAGCACTTATTTCAATTAGACCATTACAGGCACTTTTGAAAGTCAAAAAACAAAAAAAAAACGCGAACCTACAGTCCCAGTCACAAGACATAATAACTTGTGAAAGTACTCTAGTTGCCCAGTTGTTGGGGCTAGGCAGTTGATGATAGAGACTAAACTCCTGTGAGTGCCATGCCACAGCAGAGTACAATTTAGACTAGGAAAACAACATATTTCACATGGCACATGACTTAAACCTATTTGTTTGTGTACAAACTGTCCATTTGAAACTATTGCAGTTCAGTCAGTTAAGTTTTTCCCAATTGTCGCAATACATTCCTCTACAGTCAAGCGCCATGTTTGCTTGCTCAACGTAGTGACATATGCAAGCGAAACATTTTTCACAGTGCCCACGTTTGAAAAAATTCCATGCGTTCTGTCTCCAAACGTCATTGGCATCTAGCTCTGAGTTGGCTCGGATTTTAAGCCTGAATCTTTGATAAATATTAGGTCTATTTTTAGTTTTTTTTTTTTTTTTTAATAGCAACGTAAATTACGAAAGAATTCCTTCGTTTCTTATTCTCCTTCTCAATGTCATATGAGAATAATGAATGAATGAATGAGCTGTGTTTTGCGGAAACGCTCGGAACACGAGATCATACTCATCATCATCAGTCTATAATGTTCCCACTGCTGGGACACAGGCCTCCTTCCTATGAGTGGGCTGTAATCCACCAAGCGGGTTGGTAGATGTCACATGTCTTCGAATTTTTAGTTCTAGGACATGACGGTTTCCTCAGGATGTTATCCTTCACCGTTTTTGACAGCAGCGGTGATGAAATAAATTACAAAATGTAATTCGCCTGCCTGGGTTCGATCCCACGGCTTACGGCTCGTAATTCGAGGCTGCTACCACTAGGACACCGCTGCTCACCCATACAGAACATACTTATTATCTTTGTCCTATGTTACTTGGAGTCAGTGCAACACATTTTTTTTCTTTCATTCTCCTCTGTCTACTGTCACGCTATCATTTACTCCTTTTTTAGGGTTCCGTAGCCGAATAGCAAAAAACGGAACCCTTATAGATTCGTCATGTCTGTCTGTCTGTCTGTCTGTCCGTCCGTATGTCGGTAGTTTTGCGGTTGAGAGGAAGTTTACTAACAAATACTATTAACTAATGAATGACAGTTCAAAATATTGTTTGGGGCTATGGAATCCTGTGTGCGAGTAAGACTCGCACTTGGCCGGTTTTTTTTCATATCATTCCTCACAGATCCATCCATCGTTCAATACAAAAACATTCTATATGGATACAAAAGAAAATGTAAAAACTAACACGACTTCAAAAAAACGAACTAAAATAACACGACATCAAAAGATGTAAAGTTATGACACGTGTTTTTGGACAGTTAGTAAGCGAATAGGTAGCCTCTAGCTGCATGGGTTAACTGCTTGGTCAATCAGTATATCGTCATCATCATCATTCCAGCCCAAAATACGTCCACTGCTGGACAAAGGCCTCCTCAAAGTGTCGCCAAATTAAAGTATTCATTGGATTTGATTGACTTTTTGTATACGGGTAAAGAACATGACACTCTCTACGCGATTTAAAGGAATGTAGATCGTCCCGCTCCACCTTGTATGTTGCCTGTTATGTTTTAAGTCCCATGTAACAGGGGGCTTCTTGCCGGGCACAAATCCAGACTCCGTGGTTGCAACTGAGAAATTCCTGATGAAAAAACCCAATAACACTTGACCTGGTAATCGAACCTGGAACCTCGTGCTCAACAGGCGCGTTGCGGCCACTAGAACAACAAGGCGGCAGCACTTTCCTATAAATACCACTTTTTTATTACATCATCATCATTTCAGCCGAAAGACGTCCACTGCTGGACATAGGCCTCCCCCAACGCCACATTGACATAAGCGGTGTTTTGCCATAATCGTCACGCTTGGCAGGCGGGTTGGCGATCGCAGTACAGTTGTCACAAAAGCACAAACAACGCTGCTGCCCATTCTCTGGCAAGTCCCTTAGTCGCCTCTTACGACCACGGGAGGATATGGGATGGTGCTATTCTTTACGTTTGACACCATACAGGGCCAAATCAAATCAGTACATCGTACGAACAAAAATCTCAAATCGTTTTTCGAGAAATCTACACGAAAAAAAACTGAAAATACAATTTCCATTTTAATCAACGTATAAGTACGTGCTGTGAAAACAAATTCACTCTATTTACCTCTTGGGGAAAATATAATACTAATTAATAATATCTGTAGGGGTTTTCTTTACTTTGCTTGTTCATTATTTTCAGGAAACTGTTTATAATATTTACTTAAAACTGTATAATTTTAAATGACTTTCGCGGTTTGTGTACATTTATTGTTATTTATTTATTGTTGCGGAGCTCGTGGCTAAATAATAAGAGCTGCACGAGTCGATCTTTAAGGTTAAGCTGTGCTTGCCAAGGTTGATCCGTGGATGGGTGACCATCGAGTTTCTTCCGTGCCTCGGAAAGCACGTTAAGCCGTTGATCCCGGCTGTCATTTGTAGATCTTGGACAGTCGTTAATAGTAGTCAGAAGCCAGTCTTACCAAGTGGTATCGTATTACCCAGTTACTGGGTTGTGGAGGTCGGATAGTCGCTTCATGTAAAATACTGGTACTCAGCTGCATCCGGTTAGACTGGAAGCCGACCCCAAGATAGTTTGGGAAAAGTCTAGGCAGATGATGATTTGTTTACATTTATGTTCTCTTTGGTATTATCTAAAGTAAAGGCTGCCTTCACCGAGTATACTACATAACATAACATCACGCTTGTAATCCCTAATGAGTTAGGTAGAGGTGTACGTATCTACATACACCCACATTTCGCCAGTTATGTGTAAGTCTCCTGTATTATGGGCGAGCCTATTGCCAGCAATCAGGCTTAAATCCAGGCTTCGTGGCTGCGAGATGAGAAATTCCTGGTGGAAAAACCCTATAACAAATTGCCCGACCCGGGAATCGGACCCGGGCCTCATGCCAACGAGGTAGTACCACACTATAGTACCGTAATATAACAAATCGGCTTTTGGAGAAGCGTGTAACATAGGAATTAGTGACTGAGACGATTCTCTAGCACGTGTAGCATGACCGCCGTAAAAACGGGTTAGGTCGACGGAAGAATAGACAAACTCACACATTGTCATTGTCTATCTATCATTATGTCGATTCTTCCGTCGACAAAACTCGTTTCTACAGTGGTCATGCTACGCGTGCTGGTAGTAGAAGAAAAGGGTTACTGTAGTCCCAGTTTTATGCTTATTTTGAAACCGAGATCTAAAAACGAGATTTATTTCATTTTCATTTCACACTTTTGTTCAACACCGATTTTCCGTGATTCATCATCTGCCTAGCCTATTCCCAAACTATCTTGGGGTCAGTTTCCAGTCTAACCGGATGCTGTGCTGAGTACCAGTTTTCCAGTTTTCACCGATTTTCCGTGATAACTGGACTGACTTAAGTGATTCTTTTTCATTTGGAAGAGGAAGCTTACGCGGTGACCCACATAAATTTTATTAATTTTGCTCTGGTACTTTATTAGTTATCCTCAATAATAATATGTATTATTATTTTTCTTCTATGTGGATGATGTGCTCATAACAACTAGTTACAATGTAAAATGATACTTGGAAAGTATTTGTGTGAGATACCATACCTAAAAATGGTAAACTAAAAACTTTTTTGTCAATCGCCTAAATTTTTTTGTGATTCTTTTTGGTAATTGGTTATTTTTTTATACATATAACCCATTTAAAAAAAAACACTAAAAAGTGAAAGAAAGAAAGAAAGAAGAAACGTTTATTGGCGCCATCGCAACAAGTACACACAACTTAAAAAACAAAAACAAATATAAACAAAATACAAAAAGAACACATAAAAACAAATATGAAAATAAAAAAACTTAATTCCAAACAAGAAATACTGTGTGGCTCAAGGCAGCGCCAAATAGGCCCAGTTCAGCATAATGCCAGACAACTAGTGCCCGACGCTGGTTTTCAACTGAACCTAAATGGTGAGTGTACGGATGTCAGTAAATACAGTAATTATATAAATATTGTGAACGATATGATAATATTATGTAGTGTATTATGAAAATAAAAACAAATAATGGTAAAAATAAAATATTTTAAAACCGGGATCAAATAGTTTCAAACACACCATCTTTAGTCCGTAGCAACACACTGCGCCGCACGCGGCCGAGTGTGATGCACCAACCACCGCGTCGACTTAAATTGCACATTTTTAGATGTAGAAAATTTCTAGTTGTTGCGGGTATACTACATATTTATGTGGAAAAATTGTTTCTGTTTTTTATAGCAAAAATTGGTCGATTGTACCATGGAGTTCCTTGCCGGTTCATCTCCATAGGAAACGACCAACTCGAACCGTGTATTTTCTATCATCATCACACTGCAGCACACACTTATTGCTAACAACCAATCACCAGCACTTAATTCACTGCTAAGTTCAATTGTCATACACATTTCAGCCAATGAAATTGCATATACCTATACCTAGGTACAAAGTTATTGGCAGTTCAACATTTCAGTCGTCCCAAAGACGTTCCCCGGACGTCGTGTTCAATTAGGTAGCACCCTTTGATCCAACATAATAGCGATTTGACATTAGATAGAACTTAGACGGAGATAAAGTACGACCCAGTTCAATTGTCTGGTGTTTGAATGGAGTTAGATATTACCTGACAGCAAGTCAAGGAGCCAATCTATGCCTACATAGATCTATGTACTCGTAGGCATAGATTGGTGAGAGAATGTGTTCACGAAAATATTCCAATGTGTTCACGAACATCACGGCAGGTGTTTTTATTTTATTTTTTATATTTATGTTTTTTTATTTTATTATTTTCAGAAAACTTACAGCTACAATACAGACACAATAGTTTCGTTAATAACAACAAAATGGCCAATTACAAGTTTGCACAAAATATATAATACTTTTAGATGATATGAAAAGAAGGACCTGACTGTTGCGATGACAAGTATATACTTCTCTATTAGTATGGAAGAAGAAGGCATGCTGCGCCGACACCAAATACATTTTGGTAACGGCAGGAGAATGATGATCATGGTGATGATGATGGTAGTAGTTGTAGTTATTCGTTGCAAAGCATTGTGCGTTGTCAGCCACCCAGTGTCCCATTACAACACACTTCCTCTGTCGTGGGAGTGGGAAGAAGAGAGCTGCAATTATGACTCGATAGTTTTTCGATTATGCCAGTCTCGTCAGTAAGTTATATTTCGCGTGTCGTGGTAGTAATCCTAAATAAATAACTGTATACCTATTATCGGGTCAGTTTTAGAGCTTAAAGTAAATCATATCATAAATCATAGCCCTTCTTTTCAGCACCATCGCAGTCGGGTAAAAATAAAGACCCAAGAAATGTGATTTCACAAATAACACACTATTCGTATTCGCCACTTACTTCATTAAGAAACAAGACGGAAACCGTCTATTTTCAGTCAAGGACCTGTCTAAATCAACTGCCCTCCTAAGAAATTAGCTCGAAACCGCGTACTCCAAATCCCAAAATATAAACGTCTTATTTTTTACATCAAAACCGTTCCCCATTCCCCCAATTTTTATGGATCCGCAGAACTTGATTAAAACTCCAGTAATTAAGTGCGTCGTTAAAAACAGGTTGTTTTTCGGTGCGAGGGTGCGCGATGACTGCGTACTATCCCCAGCTTTGTATCGGTAATCGTTATTTGTTTCGAGCCCACAGTTTTCGTGTTCCGCCGGGGTTCGACGTGGCGTGGCTGAAACTTCACAATTAGCCCTTTACAACCTTTGTAAGGCATCCGGTGAAAAATGGAACATCCTGTCTATGGGGCCAGTAAATTTTCCTGGAGTCTTTTTTTTAAAGCTCTACAAAATGTTCGTTACATTTTTAATTTTAAAAACAGTGCAGAGGTAATGCAGTGACTCGTTGGCGCGACTGTTGAGCATGAGGTCTTGGGTTCGATTCCCGGGTCGGGCAAATTGGCTATTGGGTGTTTCCATTAGGAATTTCCCAGAAGCATCGGAGTCTAAATTCGTGCCCGGTTGAAGGCCATAGACTCGCCCCCTATTACATGGAACTTAAACATTAGTGGCGAAATGTGAGTGTACTATTAGGTACCCACACCTCTGTCTAATCCTACGGGAATTACCGGCGTTATGTTATACAGCATGGTTCATATTGCGCTTGAATGGCCTTATGAGAATGGTGCAGTTGGTAAACATTTTCGAAATTGTATTTCAAATGCAAGATGGCTGCGCTAATCCCGTCTATGGTCACGTGCCTATAGAACCAGCACTAAACATTGGGATCTAATTTAAAAAAAAAAAAAACACCTCTGTCCCTATAAAATAGGTGAAAGGGACATGAAATCCGGCGAGAATAAAATTATATAATCGACAGAAAAGTTTAATAATTGTATTATCCGACCAAAAACGCTTTTGAACTGATTTACCTGATGCCATTTAATTTAAGTTCGAAGTTATTTTAATGATGACATACAAGCTGTGTTAGCGTGTAGGAAAATTAATTTATGTTTGATGTTGACTGCATTCTGTAGTTATTAATTAGACGTTCTATTATTCGTAGTTGTTTTCGGTAATTGTGTGTTTATCATTATCCTGCTGTTTATCATCATGAGCAAACTGATAACATGAATTCAGTATGATTCTAGAATCTCTATGCTAGAGGGCTCAGCGATGACATTTTTCGTTGGCTATTAGAACACAAAATAATGTTTACTTTTTGTTTTCATTTTAAACCTTGCACCTCATAATTTTTTTTAAGCATTTCTCTTGAATCTTGGGTGCGATTACAAATATTTAAACTCACATACACAAACGGACCCGGAAGCCACTATCTTTGGGTCATACAAATATCTATTCGTTCCGTGCGGGTTTCGAACCCGCGACACGCAGCGTAGCAGCCACTCGCTCAGCCACTGCGCCAAACGTGGCATTCCCTTGTACGATTTTCTACTCGTCTAGAATTATGTAGTACCTACTTACTATTGATGATAACAGTACGCGTCGATGCCCCTGTATTTATCAATAAATATTAAACATAAAAATAAGTACTTACTTAGTTAAAAATAAAAGTCCATTCATGGGAGCTTATATTCGTGACGCTGAATAAAATAAGTGGTATCATCATCATGAGAATATTCCGCTGAGTCACGTTAGCATTCACCTCACGACTGACGGACCTTTACGTTGTTATAAAGGTTAAAATTATGTTCCGGATATAATATGACTAGCCTATCCCCATGGTTTCGTCCGCATTTTATTCGGTAGTGGTCCTACGGGATCGTTTTACTGACCTTTTTTTTTTATTTAAAAACACTGTTACAATTTTGACAGAACGTAAACATACCACACAAACCATCGTGGGTTTAACAGTGGTATGCCAGTCACGGCAACTCGGTGCCACAACATCATTAATCATTACATACGTAGGTATAGGAAATATATAGAAAAAGTATAGGTACTAAATAAACACTTCCTAGATTGTACCACAATCAGGAAAGTATCTCTTTAGCACCGTCGAGCAAATAAAGCTTCGAGCGATAAAAAGTATTATATGTGCTCTTCTAGACTATTATCTAACCTTGTACAAAATTTCATCCAGATCCATTCAATAGTTTTTGCGTGTATGAGTAACAAACATCCAAACATCCAGACATCCGTACATCCAGATATTCATACATCCAGACATCCATACATCCGTACATCCATACCTACCATCCATACATGCATATATCTAGACATCCATACATCCAAAAATCCTCACAAACTTTCGCATTACTAATAATTATTTATAATATTCATCATCATCATCATCATTTCAGCCGAAAGACGTCCACTGCTGGACATAGGCCTCCCCAAGTGTCGCCACATTGACCGGTCCCGTGCGACTCGCATCCAGCGGATCCCCGAAACCTTCACCAGGTCATCGGTCCACCTAGTGGGAGGCCTTCCAACGCATCGTCTCCCGGTTCGCGGTCGCCATTCCAGAACTTTTCGGCCTCATCGGCCATCTGTTCTGCGAGCAATGTGCCCTGCCCACTGCCACTTAAGTTTGGCAATTCTTCGGGCTACGTCGGTAAACTTGGTTCTCTTGCGGATGTCCTCATTTCTGATTTGATCACGCAATGAAACTCCGAGCATAGCTCTCTCCATTGCCCTTTGGGTGACTTTGAGCCTTCTGATGAGGCCCATTGTGAGCGGCCACGTTTCGGTCCCGTATGTAATCACTGGCAACACACACTGGTCATAGACTTTCGTCTTGAGACACTGCGGTAAGTTGGACGAGAAGATACCACGCAGCGTCCCGAACGCTGCCCAGCCGAGTCGGATTCGACGATTGACCTCTTTCTCGAAGTTAGACTTAGTGAGTAGTGAGTAGGATAAAATTATGTACCGGATATGACTAGAATAGATTGGCTTTAAAATATTTT
The DNA here is from genome assembly GCA_949152445.1 of Cerastis rubricosa. NCBI lineage: Eukaryota > Metazoa > Arthropoda > Insecta > Lepidoptera > Noctuidae > Cerastis > Cerastis rubricosa. Next base: position 6,770,444 of record OX424535.1, on the reverse strand, counting down.
CCTTTTCATTCACTTAATTACTAAAGTTATTAGGCACAATTTAATTACAGGGTTTTGATCAAGGGAAGTTTTTAAACTGACCTTCTTTTTGATGATGGTTTTATTATTAGTGTCAATGTAGCCCTTGTTTAAACAGGGAAATAAAACCTGATTAAATAAAAAAGTTCTGAATGGTGTCGGACATAAAGAATAGCACCATCCCATATTTTTCCGTGGGTGTCGTAAGAGGCGACTAAGGGACTTGCCAGAGAATGGGCAGCAGCGTTCTCTGTGCTTTTGTAACAACCGTACTGCGATCGCCAACCCGCATGCCAAGCGTGGCGATTATGGCAAAACCCCCAAAAATGTCATTGCCGCGAAACTTGGGGGAGGCTTATGTCCAGCAGTGGCCGTCTTTTGGGCTGAAATGATGATGATGAAATAAAAAAAAATGGTACTTATAGGAAAGTACTGCCTTGGTGTTTTAGTGGCCGCAACGCGACTGCTGAGCACGAGGTCCGAGAGTTTTATAACCAGGTCAAGTGTTATTGGGTTTTTCCATCAGGAATTTCTCAGTTGCAACCACGGAGTCTAGATTTGTGCCCGGCAAGAAGGCTCGCGCCCTATTACATGGGACTTAAAACATAACTGGCAACATACAAGGTGGAGCGGGACGATCGACATTCCTTTAAATCGCGTAGAGAGTGTCATGTTCTTTACCCGTATACAAAAAGTCAATCAAATCCAATGAATACTTTAGCCACAGGAAAACTTTTTGCACAGGTTCTTGAGCTTACAATGTTTTACTATTATTACTGACTCAGATCTACATCATGTTGAAAAATAATAGTCTGTATGGTGTCGGACGTGAAGAATAGCACCATCCCATATCTTCCCGTGGGTGTCGTAAGAGGCGACTAAGGGACTTGCCGGAGAATGGGCAGCAGCGCTCTCTGTGCTTTTGTAACAACCGTACTGCGATCGCCAACCCGCCTGCCAAGCGTGGCGATTATGGCAAACCCGCTCCTTTCTTGGGGGAGGCCTATGTCCAGCAGTGCACGTCTTTTGGCTGAAAATATGAAAGTATTCATTGGATTTGATTGATTTTTTTGTATACCGGTAAAGAACATGACACTCTCCACGTGATTTAAAGGAATGTCGATCGTCCCGCTCCACCTTGTATAAAACAAACCGCCAAATATTGTACAAGACAAGAGCAGTCTTAACAATAAAGGTTTTCGTGACAAAAAATCTAATAGCCGAAATAGCCATAAGGAAACTATGAAGATATAGCTCGGCTATGACATTAGACGTTGATAGCCGACAAATCGACAGGGTGTGGGCTATGGGGCTATCATTGTAACTGTTATTGCCTGATCAGGGGCTGAGTGATGGGTCGCAGTTTAGTTTGTGATTGTTTCTTTGTTAAATGGAAAGATTTGTGTCTCGTTTCGATGGATTTAATTTTTTTTTGGGTTTTAAAATGGCTGTTTATTCATTTACAAAATAGATAGTTCACGATGATGATATTACGCATGCATGATCAGATGTATGAACGTGGACGAGGCTGAGCAGGTGGCGTGCGCATGGCCGTAAACAGAAACCACAGTTTCTGCTTACGGCCATGCGTTTATGTATTTCAACATTTCATGATATTGCAATTTTTTAAGTTTTTGGTATTGGTACCGTAACAACCAACCCGCACTCGCGTGGTGGATTACAGCCCACTCCCTCTCATAGAGAGGAGGCCTATGTCCCATCAGTGGGAACATTAAAGGCTGATGATGATGATACCAATATCATATAACTTCTGATGCCGACTGTACCAATACAGTCGGCATCAGAAATCGATAAACACTTAACAATATTACACCAAGTTTTGTGCTGATCAGTGAGATCTGTTGTAGGTAATGTTTTGCAAATTGATTTTTAATTTTTGATTCTGCAAAACTGCGGAGCTGATAGGTTGGACCTCTTTCGATCAGTTATTCCATCGACAAAACAGATCCGATCTAAGGCTTGAAAGTTCCGTCTACTACTCGTATGATCACTTTATGTGTGCAGTTCTAGGTGGCGTTGCTTGTCAAGAAAATCTGCATCGATACGTCAAACTTGGTACATTTATTTTAGTTCTGTGTTTTTCCGCCTGCACAGATAAGTTGGTTGAAGTATTAATTAATTAGTACCTTTCGGATGGAACGACGGTACTTTTGACAAACCATAGCCAAAACAGAATCTCTTATTAATCTTTTAGTCCTTCTACCAACTATTTAAACCCAAAATCAATTCTAATTACTATCTAAATCGTTAAAAGAGTATAATTAAATAAGGCGAACATCTACGACACCAAACTAGTGCAAACTAGTCCGGAAGAGCAGTGGCGTGCTCAAGACAACTTGTTTACAATTCCGTATTGACAAGTCAACGACAACTTCACTATAAGTGTTGTAGTTAATTTGTATGTTAACAGCACAGTTTATACGTAAAAACGTTAGAATTTAAAGGGGAATGTGAAGGAAATAAAAACATATAAAATACAAAAATCTATCAAAGAGACGACGAGATAGAGGCTAAGAGCAGCCTCACTTTTTATTTTACCAATCGCCTTACTGACCTGCCTGCTAAACAAATTTGTAGATTGAATTGATAACTCACATCACTGGCATGACTACAAAGGTACAAAGCTAAAGAATTGACATTGCTTTTTAACAGAATGCGCATTATTCTAAAATCTGTCAATTTGTCCATCGTTTTTTTTCAGATTCTGCGATAGTAATACATTAAGCGGAATTTTCGACATCGGCATGACTGCCATCAATGAAAATGGGAAATTATAAGTCAAGCCACAATTTTTTTGTTCACGGAACCCTACCTCTGATTTTACATTTGACCAACGGGAAGATAAGAATGCTACTAATAAACTAATTCGTTTTTTTACAAGGCCAACTAAAGATTTCAAAGAAAGCCTTAAGTAAAGCGCAAAAATTGTCTTTACTTGTCTTATTGATTTATAAATTACCATATAATTTACTAAGTCAGCCATAGATTTTACAACTCGCGAACATTTTACGTTTAACAGCATACAGCTTGATTTTGATAGAATATAATACTATGGTCATGCCACGCATGCAGCAAGTTACAAAGCGAACCAATATCTGCCTATGTATAGAAGGAATATACCTACATATTGTAGGGATGTGATACAAACCGCATATAGGCTGAACTAATTAGAATGATCGCTGCGGCGTGTCAGCCCTCTGTTTAGCATTTACAAGCCATCGACAAGATATGCAATCTAGTGGATAGGTTACTTATGGGGTAGTGACGTAATAGGTTGTCCCGGAACTTAGTTGTTAATCTATAGTACCGCAGCAGGAAAGTACATTATCTGCGTAAAATATAATGGATTTTAAACACAAGGCAATAAGGACATAGCTACAGGAAAACGTTATTAAGTTCACCATCTTAAAAATTCACCATGTATCAGGCCGTAAATATGGCCACATCCAGTTTTAGAAAAGATTTTGTGTTGTATAGTTTCGTCTATGTTGTTCATACTTGTGTGACAGTATCTTTCAGATACGGTATTTGTTTTGTACTATCGTTTTACTGTACTAACAGCTGCTGCTCCTGTAAACTTCGGTTCATTGAACTCAACCAAAATTTGTAAAAAATAAATGGACGAGCAAAAACCTTCCATAATATGAACGGTCAAAAGTAAAATAAATATTCGTTGATTTATCATTAAACGCTGTGTGATATTTTCATGTGTTTTCAGCGTGATCGCTCATTCCGTTTGACTAATTTATGTTCCGTTGTCCTTTTCCCAGAATTCCGCCATTCAATAATGAATTATTATCATTTCAATGGCTTCGTGAAATCAGAACAATGCAGCCGAACTTATTCCTGGAAAATATGTCGGAGTCAAAGGGCAATTCGAGTTTATTTTAACTTTGTAAAGCACAGGTTGGATATATCGCTCAAGCGAGAGTTGGACTCGTATACAAAAGGCCAAAGTATTTTACGAATACTGTGAACTCTAGCTAATGTTCGCGGTTGCACCCGCGTGGAGTTGAGTAATTGTCCCACTGAATTTTATAACTGGGATAAAAGTAGCCCATGTGTTATTCCAGATTATAAACTACCTGTGTGCTAAATTTTATTAATACGTTCAGATTTTTTTGCTTGAAAGAGTATCAAACCTCCACCAATCAACAAAAACTTTCGCATTAAAATAATAGTAAGATAAGAAATTGAACTTGGCTAACTGTTAAAAATATACACCTGTGACAAATATAGGTGGTCGTCCACGACTTCAGTCCATGCGACTAGCGTCAAGCAACACGCCCGTACGTCACATCGCACTGACGCTTGGTCAAAGGCAACGTACGCACTGGCTTGTTTAGCGCCTAGAGCCTAGCGAGTTGCCTTGCGGGCAGCAAGTGTAGCAAGTATAGCAAGTATAGCAAGTGAAACGAAATTTCTAGAATTTTCATAACCTCACTGCTACTTAGATAGGCTAGGCGACTAGCAAAGGCGCCAAGCGCGCAGTATGGCCTTTTGCAAGCAAGCCACCTGTCAGTGCGTACATCCGGCGACACAAGCTACATAGTTCCAGTATATCATGGCCTCGCTTAGTATAAATTTCCCGTACAGTGGGCGATGCGCATACACTCTTACCATAGCTTGATTGGTCCACGCCGTGCATACTTAAGCGATTTCTTTCTTTTGTTTTTTCCCGCAGTCACTTGCAACACCCTTCTCTTGAGCATTTAGCTATTGGTCAAACGGTAAAGCCTTGGTCGCACAAAGGGTAATCCCGCGCGATGCGAGATGATAGTCGGTCGCACCCAATTGTGTGAACGTGGACTTACGTTGGCAAATGCAATTTGTGGTTTGTCTATGTATCGAGTACTGGTCTGCGTGTATTGGCATTGTTTATCCTAAATAGTGGTTTCTATTCTGCTTGTTGAATTTTAGTTGAATGTCTATATATTCAACCAAAATTCAAGTATGTAAGAAGAAGACTTGCTGCGCCGATCCCAAATAAATTGGGATTAGGGCAGGAGGTAGGCAGACAGTTGTGAAAAATACTTGATAGATAGAATAATTAATAAATTTTGAATGTTATGTGATTATACATTGGGTATTTAAATAAATGTACAATAAATTCATACTTAGAAATTTATTTTGCTTTTTATACTCAATTTGTATAAATACCACATGTTTATTGTCCTATAAGCACATGATAGTTGTGTTATTTTATATAAAAAGCACAACCTATAAAGCACAACCACCCAAAAACAGACTTATTCTTCTTATTTTGTTCTTATTCAAGCAGATAGCTAATAACAAAACCGGCGGTTTTAAAAATGTGCTTACTTTTCCCAGACATCATTGACGTTGCAACACCATATTACACCGTTATGTTTTTTTATGTGATATATAGCACAACCACCCCAAAAATAGACTTATTCTTCTTATTTTGTTCTTGTTCAAGCAGGTAGGTAATACTAAAAAAAACCGGCGCTTTAAAAACTGCATGGGCTTACTTTTTCCAGACATGTTGCATCATCTTATTAAGAATCTACATTATCACCCTACAATCATAAAAAATTCCCCACCCATTCCCCAGTACGATAATACCTACTATAAATTCTCCCGGCAGCCGATGCAATTCAGATCCATTCCTAATTATATCTCACCTATAATTAGAAATAGATTAATGTTCTGATCGAGCTAATTACAATCGATTCCAGCAATTCATTTACTTCAGGAATGTGTGTTTAATGTTTTATTTTGACATATTTAGACTAGCCATGTCTTTCAGGCGTTCATCTTGTTTTTATCAGTTTTGTTTTTTTCTGTTTCTATTTGCTGATTGTTTTTATTTACGTCTAGTGTGATTCGACTGTTTCTCTTCAATTATCCGATTCATTTGTTATTGTCTAAAAACTGGTGAGTCAGTTTTGCTGGCTTATGTATGTACGAATCTAGCATAGTGCTCAGTCTAGTAACTACACATACGTCTTTTGTTTGTGCTATCGTGTCAATAATTGTATACCATCTATCTTTATCGTCATTCTTTGCTTAATAAATTACTTTCCCGGAAAAGTCAATAAGGTTGAATTCTTGAAATAACAGTTATTATTGAGAAGAGATTTAATTCATCTTGATTTAGTCTACATCCTCTTCCACTAAAATATGACCAGTGGGGTAGATATAAAGGGTGTAAAACACCTCATAACGAAGCCGAAAGGCACTGGTTCTCCCTGTGATTGCGATCATTTTTTTGTTCTACACTATACCTGGGAACCTTCTAGTAACAGAGATATTAGGGGTCAAATTCCAATTATTTGACAAGTATTTTCTTAAATACAAGTTTTTAATGAAAGATTTTTAACACCTCCACACGCTCCCGTACTATTCAATCCGTCCATCAGCACAATGTTTTTTGTGCGTTATATTGAGATCTACCACAAAGCATGATTTTACACCCCTCCAAAAAAAGTCGTAAAAAAACATTTTCGAAATGTCTTTTAAAATTGAAGATAACTGGAAATTTCTGTTTCTATAGATAATTAAAAATCGGTCTAATTTAGCTGTAACATTATTTTCGAAAACGATTTTTAGCAACTTTTTAGTCCTATGTATACTGCTTATGCGTAGGAAGTTTCATTAAAATCTGTTCAATCATTTCGGAAAATAACGACTTGAAAGTTTGTATGAAATGCCGTAGGGTATAAACGCTCTTAATAAAAGTGTGCGATACATTGTGCAGAATAAAAAGAACAGTAAACACAAGTAATAACCACAAACGCAGCTTTGATTCAATGAGGGGCTCGCAAAGGATATGAAATTAATTCAGTTTACCATCACAACAAGAGAAAGCGAAGTGCAAACAATAATATAATCACGCCGGCAATTGTAGCCGACTCGCTTTGTGGTTTAGTTACAATGATCGTGGTTTAGCGAGCGTTTAAAGCGACTAAAGTTTGCTGTTAAGCTGCGTTTACGCGGCGGCAGCGTAGCGTTGTTTAGAGATTATGTCGTTGTTCTATAAAACGCTTGTTAGTCGAGTCAAACAACACAGCAAATATTAATATTTGTTAATAGTATGTTAATGTATGACAGATTGAAATAGAGAGATTGAAAAGGAGGCATTCCTGCAGTGGGTGGGACGAGATAGGGTGAAACAATATTTTTTGTGCACACCCCAAATTACAGTCGGAAATATTTCAGTTGCTTAATTAGATAAGATAAGATAAGAGATAGGTAGGTATTTATTTGTCAAAAACATGTAACACGTGAGGTTTACAATTAGAATGATTGCAAAGATATAAAAAAAAGGTTGATCATGTTTTGCCTAGAAAATACCATAATAATATAATTCAAAGCAAAAAAATCATTAACTTACGCTAAATTAATAAAAAAGCTCTCTGCAGTTTAGTACCTACTAACTGTAAATTAAAGAAACATTTCATCTCACCTCGGAGGACCTCAGCAGTTTTAGTTCGAAGGTAAAATTAAGTATGTTTTTAATTATTAAATGTGATTTACGTGCGTCAAACTAAGCAAATAAAAAGCTGAACTTACGCCCTCATCCTGGTCCTACCCTCGCCTAAACTGCACCGTATTGTAAAGTTAAGAATTGAAGCAATTCATGCCATTAACATCACGTTACCTGCTAGTTCGGAGGAGCCGTAACGTTAAGGAGGAAGCGACAGGGTTGTCCGTGAAATCTATTACAATTATTATTTTTTTGCGGTTTCTTCAATTTGGAGGCCAGTGCCAGGTTGTATGTTGATTCAAATATGATACGCAACCGTAACCAATATGGCTTTTCAGAATCATCATCATCATCATTTCAGCCCAAAAGACGTCCACTGCTGGACATAAGCCTCCCCCAAGTGTCGCCACATTGACATTTTGGGGGGGTTTTGCCATACTCGCCACGCTTGGCAGGCGGGTTGGCGATCGCAGTACGATTGTTACAAAAGCACTGAGAACGCTGCTGCTCATTCTCTGGCAAGTCCCTTAGTCGCCTCTTACGACACCCACGGGAAGATATGGGATGGTGCTATTCTTTACGTCCGACACCATACAGCGTAATTAAGCGCTTTACAGAATAATAATGATTTAAATCATCAACACAACCTCTTTAAGTTCATTTAATCCCACTGAATGAATTTTCATGAAAAAGTCATTCAAAGGGGTTATAAGAACTTAAAAGGGTTTTATTGATGTCTTTAATGACTACAATTCTATAACTACATACGTTTTACTACCGCGAATCATATTCTGGTTTACATATAGCCTGAAAAAGACCAGATAATTGCAAAAAAAACCAAGAAAATTTAATTTTCGCGGGTACCCTTTCGCTTCCACCTTAACGCGTGCGTAAACGTTAGCCGCCATAATAATGTTTCACAGAGATGTATTTAACGTAATTGTGAGTACATTACTGTGTTGGATTACAGTAAACAGTCATTATTTAGGCTTTATTAGGAGATTTCCGAGTTAATGAGGCATTTGAAATTTTATCAAGATATTATTGTGTTTTGTTTCTTGAAGACTGACGACTGAGACTTGTGACAAATTAATTGTGCAAAGTGAGAATGCCTGAGGAATAAAGGTTTGGGTAAACTTGTACGGACAAAATACGGACCAGTTGAGGACTAGGGACACGGCGGACAATGACAATTATTGCAATAGATTATCTGTGCACCCGTTTGACTAAATGTTACTAAACCTCCTCCTTCTTAAGAGTCGGTTAAAAATCAATTAAATAAACAACATCTTTAGAATACGTATGAAAAAATCTGCAGAATTAAAAGCAACACACGAAAACATTCTAAAGAAATTGTCAGCAAATACATCAAAATACCAAAACACTTTCACACATTTTTAACAATTTCCAGTAAGAAACATCCTGTGTTTGCTCAGTCTACTACTCGTAAAGGCGACGGGAGCCGCTAATCATATACCCATTCACTTCTGAATCCCTGGTACTCCGAATCAACATAAATATGCCATCAACATCTTGTAGTAACAATAAATTATTTCGTATCTTCGTAAATATCCCTGTCCGACAAGAAAATGGAATAGGTGTAATACTTATTTATTACTTGCATGGATTTCTGGAGATGTTTGTGCTAGATCTTGTGTATCTTGCATCCACATTTATCTCTTCAAAGTTCGACGCACCGTCGCTTCACATCAAGCAAGTTGCAGTCAAATGCAAGCCTATTTTAATATAAAAAACCGGCCAAGTGGGTTCTGTAGCACCAAACAATATAATAAAAATATTTAGAACGTTCATTCTTAAGCTGTAGGTAACTTGTATTACATTCAACAAAGTCATCGAATCGATCTCGACATTCTTGAATATCAGGAAACTTGCTCAAAAGAGAAGACCAGATAAGTCGAAAACCTTTTTATAGTCAGTTTAATTAAAACAAAAAAAAAGGTCCTGTAATTGTTGAATTTGTTCGTTTAAAAAGCTCTTTAAAATACCGTGTCCTGATCTGCGGTAGTACTGAAACAAAGTGCATTAGATGCTTATTTTCTCCAAGTTGAAAGTCAAATGGGGTGAAATGGGGTAATGGTAATCGAAGGCGATGTCCCGTGGCGACGGTATTTGCGTTGTATTATGAACCTTACAGTTTGCAACTTAAAGAAGTTACATGTGTGTTATATAATCCAAATTATTAAACGTTTTCTCTGTAACGTACAAAGATGAGTATGCTTTGTTTAGTCTACAATTTTCAGACTTATATGAGGTTATAATTTGTGGTTTGGCTACAATTTTTGTTTTTTTTTGTTTTTATGACTATTCGCTCATAGGACATTTTGCTAAAGTGTCGTTTTAATAATAGGTCGTTTTGAAAATAGGACCATTTGCTAATAGGAAGTTTCGATACGGAGCTAAAATGGCGACTTAGCAAGTAAAAGTTACATTTCAGGAATAGATTCCAAATTATTCACCTGTGGCCAGAGGCATAGAAACTAAAAATAGTAGGTAATCGATATCGGAGAGACAGAACTTCCTAATAATTTATAAATAATGTATTCAGAACTACCGCTTTCTGTATTAAATTCTTGATCCAACAGCCTAACGAGAGCCTCTTCAAGCGTTGATTGAGGCTTTTGTCTATTAGTCTATCGATTGTCACTATAACGTTCTTGTCGACGATATCTAGAAAATAAAATATAATTAATGTTTTTTTTTATTTTATCTTTATTTAAACCAAATTACTGACGTTGCTAAAAAAGCCGCTAAGCTTAAGTGGGACTGGGCTGGCCCTGTCTGCCGTATTATTTTGACCCACAGCTCAACGAGCTGTGGGCCAAAATAACCACGATGTAGAGCCCCGACACTGCCAGAAGGCGACGCGGTAGACCTCGCAGGAGACGGCGGGACGAGCAGGACAGAACCAACGACCAGTGTTTCACATTGGCCCTGGATCGAAGGATTCGGTATTCATGGGGTGAGGCCTTTGCCCAGCAGGGGGATGACACAGGCTAACAATACCAGTTTTTTTATCCTAGCAGAAGTATTTTAATTGATTTTGCGTCATTTTATAACATTTCACATGGAACTCAAACGTAGCTGGAACTAACGAAATGTGTATGTACTAAAGGTCACTTCAGCCTAACTCTTCGAGAAACCACAATGTAATTGTTATGTTAAGTGTTTCTAGATTTCCGTACCTAAAGGGTCAAACGGGACCCTATTTCTGAGACTTCGCTGTCCGTCCGTCTGTCACCAGCCTGTATCTCATAAACCGTGACTGTTAGCCAGTTGAAACTACACATTATGTATTTCTGTTGCCGCTCTAACAACAAATACTAAAAACAGAATAAAAACAATATTTATGGGGGCTCCCATACAAATAAGTGTTTTTTTTTGCTCGTTTTATAAATAATGGCCCGGAACCTTTTGTGCACGAGGCCGACTCGCACTTGGTCGGTTTTTTAAAATAACATAACTCCTGTGATCCCTAAAGTTTGAGACAGAGGTTTACCTAATAAGTGTTATTATTCTAGTATTTTTTTTTAAAAGTTGAAGACAATGCCATGCAATTGACTGAACCGTTATCTTTGTATTACAATGTATTTCTATCCACTCATCCATTTATATCCTTCCTTACATTTTCCAAGTACTCTCCACGTTGACTAGGCTACAAAACTACCCCGGCTTTCTGCTGGAAATCTAGATAAAGTGAGTGCGGCCGAGAGCCACATAAATATCCAGTAGATAAGAGCCAGCAGACGTTTGCTGGGCGCAAGTTGCGCGGTTATTGTGCACTTTTATATTGTAGCTTTGAGCACTGAGAGGGAGGCAGGGATGAAAGGTTGGCAAATACTGTTGTGTTGGTGTTTTTGTGATTATTATGGAGAGTAAAAGTGGGTTTGAAACTTCCAATCGAAAAAAGAACGGTCTATTTAAAATACAAACGGTCCCATAACAGATTTAGGTAAAAGCACGCATCATCATTTCAGCCGAAAGACGTCCACTGCTGGACATAGGCCTCCCCCAAGTGACGCCACATTGACCGATCCCGCGCGCCTCGCATCCAGTGGATCACCGCAACCTTCACCAGGTCATCGGTCCACCTAGTGGGAGGCCTTCCAACGCATCGTCTTCCGGTTCGCGGTCGCCATTTCAGAACTTTTAGGCCCCATCGGCCATCCGTTCTGCGAGCAATGTGCCCTGCCCATTGCCACTTAAGTTTGGTAATTCTTCAATATAGTTAAGCACGCATACTTAATTATATTTCTGCAAAAGCGCCACAACAATACTAATGCATAAGCGGTAGATATGTACTTTTTCATCATCTGCCTAATCTTTTCCTATGTTGGGGCCGGCTTCCAGTCTAACCGGATGCAGTTGAATACCAGTATTTTACATGGAGCGACTGCCTAACTGACCTCCACAACCCAGTTAGTACTGGGTACGATAACCCAGTAAGTGTGATTGTCAGACTTTCGAGCCATTGACTATCTGTGACGACTGTCAAAGATCTAGAATTGACAGTCGGGAAACTGTTTAACATATTTCCGAACAAAGAAGATAGAGTTCAACGGACAAACCTGGGCAAACGAGGCCTGAAGATTGACCCAAGCGGCAGTTATTATTTATCCACAAGCGACTTGGTAAAAACTTGTTCATTCATGAAAAACAATGTTAGCCCTCCCCGTCTGTAGTTGTGGAAGCTATTAACATAAAGCCATTATCTTATTACCTATCTTATGTTTGTGTACGAAAAGGCATATTCTACTAACTGTCTAAACATATCTTTTTTGTTCTGTATGGTGTCGGACGTAAGGAATAGCACCATCCCATATCTTCCCGTGGGTGTCGTAAGAGGCGACTAAGGGACTTGCCAGAGAATGGGCAGCAGCGTTCACTGTGCTTTTGTAACAACCGTACTGCGATCGCCAACCCGCCTGCCAAGCGTGGCGATTATGGCAAAACCCCCCTTATGTCAATGTGGCGTTGGGGGAGGCCTATGTCCAGCAGTAGAAGTCTTTCGGCTGAAATGATGATGATTAAACATATCTTTAATTTCTAAATGTACATCGATCGACGAGAGAGCAATACAAAGGTGGTGTCCAAACTTTAAATCATAATTCATCTTCATTCCAATTTCAACACCCATCAACCATTCTACACAATTATCCATGTCCTTCCCAGCCTGAAGTCACTGATGTTATTTCCTTAACGCCTCAAGTTAGAGAACTTAAGCACTTACTTAGATTTACACAAATATGTGACCGGATGGCGTCGGTCACAAGAATCTGAGAGACGGTTTCAAACTATTTGACGGAATTTGGCTCGAGCTTAACACCATCGTTTTTAATGGGTCGGTCAATGGCCAAGGATGAGGGCTTTTTATTAGTCAGGGGCTTTGGCCGACCGACTTGTTATTTTCTTGCATTGTTGTTGGGGGGAAAATCACGGTTTTATGGTAGGACTCAACGAGTAGTCAGAAGCTAAAAAGTCTGACATCCAGTCCTACCAAGGGGTACCGTATTACCCAGTTACTGGGTTGTAGAGGTCAGATAGGCAGTCGCTTTATGTAAAATACTGGTACTCAGCTGCATCCGGTTAGACTGGAAGCCGACCCCAAGATAGTTTGGGAAAAGGCTAGGCAGATGATGATGGTAGGACTCAACGCACACACACAGGTAACGCACTCAAAAGATTGTGCTAGTTTGTGGATTGTGAAGATATTTAAAGTAAAGTTACAAAAACTAGTTTAAAAAAAAAATCAATAGAACTTCGAACCCCAATAACTTCGTATCTGAAAGGTTCCCAGGTATGGTTTAGAACAAAAATATTACCATTACAGGGATCAAAACTAGAACAAGTCTCTTTCGGCTTCGTTAAAAGTTCTGTTACACCGATTATAAGCTACGGTGGAAGCTTATTATGCCAATCTCTTTGAAGGTCTTTGTGAAAATACAAAAGGCTTGGAAAACGATTGCCCCTTATCTTGGCTCTCTGATCAAGGCAAGTCAAGTCTAACTTAATAACGGAACTGCCCATCACCAACTGAAAAGTTAAGCCTCCGTAACGAAATTTACAAATTAATGAAACGTCTCTCTCAATTGTAGTCTACAAACAGATACATTTTAAATCCCCGAACTCCCTCCAAGTTTCGGCTAATAATTTATTAAAATCGTAATTAAGGCGTCGGAAAACGTCCAAGAAAAGGTCGGCTCGTGGCAAAGGGCAACATTTATCTTACAAGTCTTAATCCGGCTTAACTTACTCCTTTCAATTTTTGGCTAATTGCTGGCAATTAAGGTTGTGGGGGGACCTTTAAACTTGTAGGATTATTTCGAAAGGCTCTTTACTCGATTCTCGTATCGGGAGCCTTTATCGAGTTGGTATCGAGTGGCCTCTTGTGGATGTGTTTGCTATCGAGGTTTGGAACAGTGTCTGTTGTGCAAATATAAAGGGTCTTATCTTTCCGTATCCATTGAGTGGGCTAATTCGGTTAGCATAGAGGTAATCAAAGATTAAATCGTAATGATGATAATTTTGTTTTGCCTACCTTATCTTCATTGACTGCCTCGTTGGTCTTGTTGTCAGAATCGTGACTGCTGAGCACGAGGTTCTGGGTTCGACTCTCGGGTCGAGCAAATTTGTATTTGGTTTTTCCATCAGGAATTTCTCAGTAGCAGCCACGGAGTCTGGATTTGTTCCCGGTCGGGATTAGGCTCGCACCCAATTACATGGCACTATAACATTGCTGACGAGAAGTGGGTGTACTATTAGGTACACTTCTTTCAGCTCCTTCGGGGATTACAGGCGTGATGTTTGTATGTTGTACAGACAGCGTCAGTATGTGCTAACCTCTCTACAGTCCGGCCGAGTACGCCAGGGGGTAACTCCTTAATGACGCTGTCCTGTCTGTAACTTTTCTTTAACTCAACCTACATTTTCTTAGTCCATTGCGAATCATTTAACAACTACATAAAAAAAAAAAAACTGGAATGAAACTCCTTGGTGGAAAAGATTTCTGAATCCACTTTGGCTGCTTTTCCCGACGCATTTCTTCTAAAACATTCCCGGAATATTACCAGTTCCTTAGAACGTGGTCGATTTACAGAAAGCGAGTTTACATGGTAAAGTACTACGCAATCTTCACGCATAGCTGAGGATTCGACTAAATGTTAGTGCTTTCAGGTTTTAGACTCTGATCCATCGGCCTAAGCTTCAATTTAGATCGTGCCTTGTTGATTTAAACTAGGGATTGTGTGGGCAAACATTTGTATTTGACTTACCTATTGGCTGAAACGATGAATTGACTGAATGTTCTAGAATACGTTTAAAGAATTTCTGGTTTTGAGAAAAGAGTTGGTGTTTTTTCCAAGCAATAATGACACAACTGTGGGTAAAGTTTACTGAAGGGACTATTATTATCAAGGACGTTCTTCTATTCAATTTTTTTATCTGGTTCATGTGCGTTTTTTTTAAACGTTGCCCGACACTAGGAATTCATCTCATCTCATCTCATGTATCGTGGTTGCGTTTACAAACATCTAAACTCCCAGACCCGGAACAACTATCTGTAGGCTTTACAAATATTTGTTCCGTGCGGTAATCGCTTAGCCACTGCGCCAACCGCCGTATTGTATAATAGGTATCAATAGCTTCGGTGAAGGATAACATCGGCAGAAAATCAAACATGCCTGAAAGATATTTCTCGACAGCATGATAAGCCAAGTCAGAGGAATATGGGCGTCATAAAACTCTGACACCGGGTTAGACATTAACTAGACGAAAAAGAAAGAATAAATAATGCGATGATCAATTCATCGAGGCTCTTGTTTCAAAGAAACGGAATGGATGGCGTCAATGTTTTTAAAATGTCAGTACGCCCTCTTAAAAATTCTTGAGTGATTAAGTACATGAAAATAGAATTTTTACTATCAGTAACTCTCGGGAGACTATTTGCAACACACGCGGAAGATAAAATTAAATAAATATACCTATGAATGTAAGGATGTACTTACATTTTATTATGTACTAAATGTAGACACTACTGCAGTATAATCGATATAATGTTTCCACTGTTGGGACATCCGACCTTAAACGAAGAGGAGGCCTATGTACCTAGGCATCCTCTCCGTGAGGCGGACTAGTGCGGTTAATGCATGAAACGACTGTAGGAAGGTATATAATTGAACTAGCTGTCCCGCTCAACTTCGTCAGCGTCACATTTTCCCCGTTTTTGCAACATTTTTCATGGCTGCTCCGCTCCTATTGATCGTAGACTGATGATTTATAGCCTATAGCCTTCCTCGATAAATGGGCAATCTAACACTGAAGAACTTTTCAAATCGGATCAGTAGTTCCTGAGATTAGCGCGTTCAAGCAAACAAACAAACTCTTCAGCTTGATTATTAGTATTAGTATAGATATAGAGTATAGATATAGAAGATAGATATAGATACACCACAGATACCTCAGATACTCATACAACTCGCCATTAATCATCTGCTTAGCCATTTCTGAACTGTGTTAGTGTCGGCTTCTAGTGTAATCGGAATACTAGTATTTTAAATTTAAAATGTATTGACTGCCAAACAGACCTTCACAACCCATTTTATGGTAAATTCGATACTCCTTGGTGACACTGCTTGTCAGACATTTGGGTTCTAACTACTCGTACCAAACGTCAAAAGTTTACAAATAACAGCCGGGACCAGCACGGCTTAACCGTCCTGGTCCCGGCTGCCGTGCTGTGCCTGCCGTTCCGTGCCGTGTTTCTCGAGGCACGTAGGGAACTGGGTATGTGCTGGAAGGTCACCCATCCACGTAGCGACTTCGGCAAACGTTTCTTAGCTTTGAAGATAGACCCGAGGAGTCCCGAACGTACAGACACGACTGTACGTAGGTACAACCGAGTTCACTGTTTCACGGCCAACCACTTTTTACCCTTATTTCCTGGGTAATAAGATTGAAAAGTGTACGATTGAGCGCGGTAGTACATAATTACACGAGTCCGGAGGTTTGTCCTTCACTCGTTTTATTTTGGGTAGTAGTTCTATTTCCATTATTTTATACTTACCGGGGTGAAATATCTCTGAAACCTACACCAGCTAATCATCGTAGCCGCGTAGGTATTTATCTGATTTATAACCGTGCGTGACAACAACCATTCCTCAAAAGTGATTTTATTGCCACTTCTCCTCGTATAACTTTCGACTTTAAGCTTCCAGTGTTAGAGTCCGTTTTCTAACGGGTTGAATGTTAAATGTTGTCATGTTTATATTGTATAACCCTGAAAATAGGAATGGCCAAACTAATCAAAAGACCATTATTAATTGTGGCGAAGACTTATTTTTTATATTACATTTGTCGTTGAGTTATCGAAACGTGACTTTTGTCTTCGATTGTGACAGCTTTTAAAAGTTCGTTACGACCCTATTTGGATTTGGAAACTTCTACATTCTGAAAGCAATTAGGAAGTTTTATTTGGAGTATTCATGAATCGTTTAAAATTTTGTTTATTGCTTTAAATCAAATGTTGGATGGCAGAACGCTACAATTCTTTCTATGAAAATTAAAAATCTTAATCTTAATTAAAATTCTTTTCTATGTTTTTTTCTGACAGACTCTTCATCAACACATAACTTCAAGCGGTTTTCGCATAGGGGTAAGCTGAAACTACAGAAAACCACCTACTATTCTCCCTAAATACTTCTTTTGCTTTAGATAAAGAACTACAAAAAAATGCTAATACCCTATACATACCTAGCTGTAGTTTTCCTAGGTGCGAAAGAAATCACGCCACATCCACAAAAATAGCAGACACCCTAATGTCTGCTATTTTATTTTCAGCCTATTCTAACACCAATCCCAAATATTAAGGCCCTTGGCACACGGCGTATTTTTAACGCGCAGACGACGCGCGTTTCACGATCGCCCCGTGTGCTTAGGTTACAAGGTTGCGTTCAAATCTCGTTTGAAGCCCGTATACGCGCGTCATCTGCGCGTCGTCTGCGCGTTTAAAATACGCCGTGTGCTAGGGGCCTTAGTCCTCAGTATTAAGTCATAGACAAAACTTGGCACCAAAAACAAGACAAGATACAATCCAAAACCGGAATAACAAACAATGAAACTACTTCATAAAACGGTCTAGAAGATTAATGTGACCTCGAGCCGACCCTGAAACTGTTGTGGGCTTGTTAACATACATATTATCACGCTCAGTATCCTTAACCGACTCGGCAGAGTAGCTGCTAGTGCCAAAGATGGTATTTGAACGATTGGTTGACATATATGTTGGTAAAAAGTTGATCAAATTGCGCTTTCATGGCGAGCTGCCAGTTTTTCTTTTGGTATATTAGCTAGTGATATGAGAAAAATGCACGTAGAGTATTGTTCTGAAGTCGTTAGTAAAAGGGCGTAATTGAGGAAAGTGAACGAGGAAAAATGAGCATTATCAGGTGCGCCTTTTTTGTATAGTAAGGTTTATTATTCTTTACATGTTTTTTCTCAAATGCGGCCCTTTACTTAAATTTTGCTTATGGCGTTAGTATTGTAACTAAAGCCACTGAAATGTGTTTTTCAGGAATTAAACACAATGTAATATGCAATTTAGAACACTGAGTACGGAGACTTTCAATAATAAATTAACTATTTTATGTTAGCATATGTATCCGGTTTGTTTGTTGTTGTTTGTTTTATTCCGGTAATACAGTCCCGTGAGCAGTGGTGGCCCAGTGGTGGCAGCCCCGACTTACTAGCAGTAAGCCGTGGGTTCGAACCAGGCAGGCGCATTACTTTGTTTAATATATTTCATCACCGCTGCTCTCAAAAACGGTGAAGGAAAACATCGTGAGGAAACCGGCATGTCCTAGAACTAAAAATTCGAAGATATATGACATCTACCAACCCGCACTGGGTCCGCGTGGTGGATTACAGCCCACTCCCTCTCATAGAGAGGAGGCCTGTGTCCCAGCAGTGGGAACATTACAGGCTGATGATGATGATATGTATACAATTCTAGTTAATAGTAAACAGTAGGTACCTTTATTTTGGTTAAATTGTTTCTTGGCCTGTATTTAGATGTAGTTACTACTATAAGGCTGGTAATCAATGTTTTAGTAAGGCTTTTAAACCAACTTTTGTTTAAACCAACCCGTGCGGCTGTTATTATTTAGCCACGAGCTCCACAAAACCACAGCCTGTACCTATGTACAGGTAAATAACCAGTCCATTCGTAAAGCCTTGACATCCATCGTCGCTCGATAATACCTTACAGGTCATTGTCATTTACTCACTGTTGTACGTACATAGGTACGACGCACATAGACTTATGCGTGTTACGTTGTAAAAGTTTTACATGGTTGTTAATACGGGTAAGCTGTATTGTGTATAAGGTTGGTTCAAATGTCCAGAAGGCTAGTGTGTCTTTTAATTCTTCTCGTTATACGTTTTGTTGTAAGCAACGACTTATTGTCGGGCCTACGATGTCCTCCCATACTTAATTACTAACGCTGTAACATAGCAATATTGTAAAACTAAATGATTTTAAAAGAGTAACCATGGAGTTTCTTGCCGGTTCTTCTCCATAGGAAACGACCAACCCGAACCGAGCACCTTTTTGTCGACGTTTTATAAGTGCCCATGTAGACCTATGTGAAATAAAAAGATTTTGATTTGATTTTTAATTTGCTGTTTTAGAAAACATATTATTTGAAATCCGCATTAGTGCTTTTTTTGTATCATGACCTGAAAGTCTGACAACCTCTGGCTTCTGTCTTCTGTCTTACCAAGGGGTATCTTATTACCCTCAAGTAACTGGGTTGTGGAGGTCAGAAAAGCAGTTGTTCCATGTAAAATACTGATATTCAGCTGCATACTGCTAGATTGGAGCCGACCCCAATGTTGTTGAGAAAAAGCTAGGTAGATGATGATGATATAATTCAATAAATTCCCTAGAATTAATCTTTATCAAACTTAAAGTAAACTCCACAATCGTCAATCTTATTTTGATAAGTAGGAATTGTATTAAATCAAAAACTAAACCAATACCAAAACACCGTTTTTTTTTTGTTAACTAACTGATTCGAATAAGAATATCAACTTTATGCTAATAAGCAGCAGAATGAGCTAAGTCTAAGTGCGCTCTATAGATGTCAGCCTCAGATCCGACCAAAAATATCAGTACGGTATCTAAGCCCTACGTACCTAAAGTGATCACGGCCGGTTAATCCGTCGCCCGTACGAGTGCACCTCAAACAACCCTCTTCTTCGGCTCTTCTTCGGACTTCGGCTTCACTTGCGGCTTCAATTTGCGATTTTACTTTTTGGTAACCGCTTGTACATTCTTCGCAGATTGGGAAGTGTAGTAGCTTTAAAAATTCCTTTATGAAAATTTTCTGTAATCATGAACAAGTCAGTCTTAGAAAGGGAGTAAGAAAAGAAACTAGATTGATAAAAAAAAACAACGTGATATCTGATCGCAGGATAACTACTGTGCTGAGTCATCCCACGATCATGGCATCGAGGATTGAAGGCGTGATGTTACGCAAACATCACGCCTAACAATGCATAGATTTTTGTTATTTTTTTCCATTTTTATTTTACTTTCTTTTTTTTTTGTCTGTATGCATGTGTAAGCAGGCACGTCCTTTATGTCTGGAGGCTTTATTTATTCTTGAGTATATTTGTAGGGGTTACCTCAAAAGGCAAAAACGGAACCCTTATAATATCACTTTGTTGTCCGTCCGTCTATCCGTCTGTCTGTCTGTCAAGACCCTTTTTCTCAGGAACGCGTGGAAGTATCAAACTGAAATTTATATCAAATACTCAAATCTACTGTCGCTTGAAGCTGTGAAAAATTCAAACTTCTAAGCCAACGCAATCAAAAGATACAGCCGTTTATGTCGCAAAATTTCGGCACTCGCAAGGGAATCAAAACCTACAGGGTACTTCCCGTAAACTCATAATCTTGAAATTTGGTACTCGACGAAGCAACGTCTTATAACACAGATAAAGGAAAAAGTGCGAAAACCGTAAAATTTTAGTTTCATCATATGATAAAAATATATATTTAATAATTTTAAACTTAATACCCTTTTCCTCATGAACACGTAGAGGTATTAAATTGAAATTCATATCAAATACTCAAGTCTATTACACCTTTAAGCTGTAACAAAATCGAACTTCTATGTCAACGCAATCAAAACAAACAGCAATTTAAGCCGCATATTTTCAAACACAACTACTCGCAAGGGAATCAAAACATATAGGGTACTTCCAGTCGACCTAGAATCTTAAAATATGGCATGAAACAACTTCTTATAGCACAGATAAAAAATTGCGAAAAACGTAACATTTTAGTTGTATCATATAATATATTTTTTTTTATAATTTTAAACTTACTACCCCTTTCCTCATAAACGCGTAGAGGCATTCAATTGAAATTCATATCACATACTCAAGTCTATAATAACTTTAAGCTGTAACAAAATCGAACTTCTATGTCAACGCAATCAAAACAAATAGCAATTTAAACCGCATATTTTTTTTACTCGCAAGGGAATCAAAACCTAAAGGGTACTTCCAGTCGACCTAGAATCTTGAAATTTGGCATGAAGCAATGTTTTATAACACATATTTAGGAAAAAATCCGAAAATCTTAAATTTTTAGTTACATCACATTTTTTTTTAATATTTATAACTTATTACCGTTTTCCTCATGAACGCGTAGAGATATCAAGTTGAAACTCATATCAAATACTAGCAGCCCGCCCCGGCTTCGCGCGGGTATTTAACAATACACAAACATAAAAAAAACCCTTCTATTTGCGTCAGGTAACTAAAAAAAATCTCTGTGGTGTGAAATTCTGTATGGTGTCGGGTTCTGTATGGTGTCGGACGTAAAGAATAGCACCAACCCATATCTTCCCGTGGGTGTCGTAAGAGGCGACTAAGGGACTTGCCAGAGAATGGGCAGCAGCGTTCTGTGGGCTTTTGTAACAACTGTACTGCGATTGCCAATTCCACCCGTACCCGAACCCGATTGCAAAACCCCCCTTATGTCAATGGCGACACTTGGGGGACGTCTATGACCTGCAGTGGACGTCTTTTGGCTGAAATGATGATGAACTAAAAAAAAAAATTATAAACAAAGTTTGAATATTCCTCTCCCGTACGGCACGTACCCCAGTGACGCCTACATCGTATAAGGTGATGCCTAGCCAGCTGCGCAGGGTGAGCGGCGACCACGCAACTTTTTTCTAATACTTACATTTTTAAACTCCTGATATCTTTCGAATGGAATGTCCGAATTGAATAATTCAAAAAGTTATATAAAGGTATTGAAGCAGTCTTGAACATGAAGTAATTTATTTTGATAAGGATTAATACCAAGATACAAATACAGAGTCTCTTCTAACGTCGGCATTAAAATATTTTTTTTTGTAAATAAAAGAACACTTATTGTGGCATAAATATAATAGTTAGACATATGCTGTCGCGACACTTTTTGTAAATAATGATGTGTTCTGCAAAGTCGTAATACATTATTTTATTCTATCATCAATAGTTTTCGCAGCGCACGCGATGTAAAGAATATTTTAGGTAATTTTTATACACCTTGGGTTACATAATTGCAGTTTTAGTAAGGATCCCTAATTTTTTTGAAAATATAATATAGCCTATGTCACCCGCGGATAGTGTAGCTTCCCAACAGTGAAAGAATTTTTCAAATCGGTTCAGTAGTTTCGGAGCCTATTCAATGCAAACAAACAAACAATCAAATCTTTCCTCTTTATAATATTAGTTTAGACTTAGGTCTAATTGCCTTTACGGAACCCTCGCCTCGGTGCGCGAGTCCGACTCACACTTGGCCGGTTTTTTTAAATATTTTATTATTGGTGTGTGCTAGCTGACATGTGACAATAATTTGATGTAATGGATTCTTTTTTTATATAAACTTGAACACTATTGTCTAGAATCTGGTTCTTCTAACCTAGCAGACAGATGTGTTGCTGGGGAGTTTGTTCCGCCACTTCTTCTTCCCAGCTAAAACACTAGGAAGTGGCGAAGGCCGGGCGTTTATGGGGACTGTCTCTTGTAATTTTGACGTTCAAAATGTGCTCATTATCAGCCTAATTTGAATAAATTACTTTTGATTTTGATTTTGAATGTTTCACATGCTCATTTTCGAAATAAAACACTCTGAACATAAATCAAATTATTTTTGTAATATTTTTATTCATTTATCACCATGAACAGTACGTTTACACTGAAAGCCAAACTCAATTCACACAATGACATAACATTTGTGCGCGATTCACGCTTCCTTTACACTGGCGTGCATTATCAGTGTCGAATGGCGTGATTTATTCCTTTTTGTGACACTTTTGTCACAGGAATGGGACGATTGTGTCGCAACAAACAAGAATGGGACGTTTTTGTTATAAAAAATATACGGAAATGATCAATGTTAACAGGGATCTGTATGGAAAAGTCAGTGAACTGCTGAATTCAATGTTTTTTATTAGGAATGTTGTGTTTAGATAAGTCTTGGTAATGTTTTCTGCAAATTTGGGATTGAATGAAATAGAACGAGAATATATACAAAACCAGATTCAGGGGATCTCTGATTGTATTAGAAATCTATACAAAACGAGGCCATGTCATACTGGATATATGTACCTTGATTTGTCGCCGTGTGTACTACGTTCTTTTTTTCTTTGCTGTAGTTAATTCCGCTCCACCTTCTTTCAATGCAGATTAGGCTTTATGGAATACATTTTGTAGGTGGTCGACATTTATTATAATTTGTTAACAATGCAGATTAATCTATTCTAGTAGGCAGAAGCTCCATGTAAAATACTGTTAATTAGCTTCATCAGGCTAGGCAGATGATGATAATGTGTGTAGATTCACCTATTCTTCTACTATTATTATAAAACCACGAAGATAACCTATTTGTATGCCAATTTAAAACAGAAGATTCTTTTTCAACACGTTCTATTATTTACATGCACCAATTTCACCAAGATTTTAACATCAAATAAACACTATGCCCCAATTCGGTCTACCATGCCCCTCAACGCTACGCGCTTATTATACCCCTCTCTTAACGACACTCAAGAGACGTGCCTCGAAATCACAGCAAAGAAATAAAATATTCATTTTGAAATCTATTGCATTTTGATCAAACAGTACCACACAAAATATATTGCTGCTACGAGACTTGGAATACAGAGTCTTTGGGATGAACGTGCGACGTATCCTAAATTAAGACGTTTTTTGAACAACAAATATCACTACACTTTTAAAGCTTAGTTAATATTATCTGCAAAATGTATAAACGTGATGCGGTCCAAAAGTTACCTACCTGCTACACACATTAGGTTAATCAGAGATAACAAACTATAATGTCAGACTATATCTTTTTTTTTTAATTTAGAAGGGGATCTTCAGTGTTTTAGTTACTGAAGTTTTCTCTTCTAAATTTAAATAAAGATATATTTTGACTAGACAAAATTAACTAAATTTTCGCTAGTTACCCATAGTCATCTTCTGCCTAGCCTTTTAGTTACCCATGGTAAAAAAGTAATTACTTTGTTCAATATAGTCTCTCTGTTAGTATTTCAGTCCAGATTGTTTGGATGTTAAGCCTTAATTTTACAGTTGAAGCTGGAATATTTAAAGTCTACTGATATTTTCAACCAGCTTCCACCCGCTATTTAGACCGGGTGGAGTTTTTTGGTTTTATTAACATATCTATACTAATATTATAAAGCTGAAGAGTTTGTTTGTTTCTTTGCTTGAACGCGTTAATCTCAGGAACTACAGATCCGATTTGAAAAATTCTTTCAGTGTTAGATAGCCCATTTATCGAGGAAGGCGATAGGCTATATATCATTACGCTACAATAAATAGGAGCCGAGCAGCAATGAATAATGTTTCAAAATCGGGGAAAATGTGACGCAGACGAAGTTGCGCGGGACAGCTAGTCATAGATAGTGTGGCACCTATTGCCAGTGTCTAGCTTTCTATCAGTGAAAGAAATTTTGAAATCGAATGAGTAGTTCCCGAGATTATCCATCCATGCTTTACTTCTTTAAAATGTTAGTACAGATTTTAAAATCGTTTGCTTTTACTTAACCGTTCCTCCGCGCGTTCATGCTAGCCTTACAGATCTTAAAAGTTAAAGCAAATTGACGTCAGCATAAGTATTAAAATTCATACAACGTTGAATACTTTCATTTTGTCTCGAAAAATTCAAATATAAAGGAGAATCGAGTTACATTTGCTTCAGGAATATTAATTTGAGCTCATTCCGTTGAGTTATTTCAATGAAGGAGATCAGTTTCACCTGATTCGTTTATTGATATTGCTTCATTGAAGTTTTACGGGTGATAGAAAGAGACAGGTATTGGATATTATAGAAGTTTCTCATTTTGAGTAGATAATCATATAACACTCTGATATCTTTCAAGCTCCTTACGGATATACGTGTACAACGTAGGTACTCGACAAGAAATTTGTGGGAGATATTATTATACCACAAATTAAAACGCGAAAAGTGACATGAATACTTTCCAGTGGCCTAAAAGCCAATGAAAGAAACAAAAGTTATTGATATAAGTCTTTAAACTGACATGGTCACTAACACTATCAATGACACTAGTAACGGGATATTTACCATGTTTATTATTTCCAGCGTTTTAGAAGGATGTTTCTTACTACACTTTATCAAGAATTCCTTTTAGTTGCCTTTCATAACACTCACAGGAAGTGGGCGCCTACACTTTCCGGTCCCATTAGTGGCTAAACGATAACAGCCGCAAGGATCAATCTTCAGCTTAAGCCACACTTGCTTTGGCTGGTCTGTGATTGGGTGACCACCCATTACATATCGAGTTACTAGTGTGTGTCGTAGTGCCTCGCAAAGTGTGTTAGATTGTTCCTTACTCTAATTTTTAGTTCTTTGACAGTCGTTACAGATAGTCAGAGGCCCGAAAGTCTGACAGCTACTCTTACTAAGAGGTATTGTTTTACCCAGTACTAACTGGGGGAGGAGGAGGTGTAGAAGTCAGGTAGGCTCCATTAAAAATATTGGTATTCAGCTGTATCTGGTTACACTAGAAGCCGACAAAAATATAGTTCGGAAAAGGTAATGCAGATGAGATGGCGAGTCTATTTGTTTTATAGCATAAGGTGTCATAATGATATTAACACCTGAATACTGTACTTGAGTTCACTACTTAAAGCTACTAACTCATCATCATCTGCCTAGCCTTTTCCCAAATTATCTTGGGGTCGGCTTCCAGTCTAACCGGATGCAGCTGAGTACCAGTATTTTACATGAAGTGACTGCCTATCTGACCTCCACAACCTAGTAACTGGGTAATACGATACCCCTTGGTAAGACTGGATGTCAGATTTTTAGCTTCTGACTACTCGTAACTACTGTCAAAGATCCACAAATAACAGCCGGGACCAACGGCTTAACGTGCTTTCCGAGGCACGGAGAAAACTTGATATGTAATTTTGGTCACCCATCCACAGACCAACCCCGGCAAGCATGGCTTAACCTTAAAGATCGACCTGGGCGGCTGTTATTTATTATTTAGCCACGAGCTCCTCCACTACCTAAGCTACCTAAGCTACTTCTAACTAAAGCCCAAAATACGAGTCCTAAGACCATCCCCCATTACCATCCTGCAATTGAGGTCACGCGTCATAATCCCTAGATGCGGGTGTCTCGGAGGCACGTAGTCGCCCCTTGACACCACGCCACTCTGTAGGGCTCTCGTGGCGCCTCGAGGGTCAACACTCGGCTGCCGACAAATACCCGCGGATCTCCCTTTGTTTGATGTATGATGAACTTAAAAGCCGGTTTGGTTTTTTATTGAAGGTTTTTTGTGGGGCGATTATCTGTTGGTTTATATTTTTTTTTATAATCAAAATTGAGTATTGAACATTCAAAGGTAATATATGTATATTATTATAAGTCGATTCAAATATAAGTCAAAATAGTGATTATTAAAATATTTTTTTTTTATTTACATTGAAATCGCATCCAATATCGTGTTAATCGGCTTTGGTAATATTTACAACATTATTCAATGCATTGTATTTCAGCATTTCATAATTCTAGATTCGAATCATTCCATGTCAATTTATTTTGTACTTACTTATCAGTCCAGATTGAAAATATTTAATCATCTGCCTAGCCTTTTCCCAACTATTTTGGGATTGGCTTCCAATCTAAATGGATTCAGCTGAATATCAGTATTTAACATGGAGCGACTGCCGATCTGACCCCCATACCCAATCCAGTACTCAAAATTCTTAATATCTTCATAATTAAGTAACATAATCAAATATTAGAAGACATAAAAAAAAAAACGATTTAATCGCTGGTCTTGTCGTGTTTCCGATTACCGAGGGGTTCAAAATAACAACTTTTTGACATATTGCGACATAGTAGCACACAGCTATGCGGAATAATGCTAGAAAGCACATCATCACCGATTCCGATTCTGACTGAATTCTGGCTGACATCATGTCAGCCCGGAATCACCAACTGCTGGGTATAGGCCTTCCCATTCTTCTGCCACATTTCCCGGTTCTATTCTGAAATCAAACAGTAACTTCTAAATATTTCCATTAATTTCTTAAAGAAGCCCAAACACAATTTATTAAGAACAAGATATAATGATCTTTACGCTAAGATACCAAACAATTACGAATAAGCTATGTTAATTTTATTCAGAGTCAATCCAGTCGTTAATACAAGGGTATTTAATGTAGCCGACTTTGAGGGTTTTACATCAGTGAAGCAGGGTTAAATAGCATTATCATTAATTGGATTTTCAATTAATTACGTAGGGGAATTGGAGAAATTAGTGGAAGCTCATGATAATGATCGCTTGGTCCGGGGAACTCGTATTTTCAAATAGGTTTTGTTGCTCTAGTGGCGTTAGCCTATACTTGTCACCATCATGGTTGGTATAGGTCTTTCTGATACTGATAATGTTAGCCTGTGTCACCGCACTGCTGGGCAAAGGCCTCTCCCTATGACTTCCAGTTGTTTTGCTCCAGGGCCAACGTGGACCGTTGTGATTGCGTAAAAAAACTTATACCTCGAAAGGAAAAACGGAACTCTTATAATGGAATTTATATCAAATACTCAGGTCTACTGTCCCTTAAAGCTGTAAAAAAAACAAATTTCTAAGCCAACGCAATCAAAAGATACAGCAAAGTTTGAAATTGTTTGTTTCACTGAACATTGGTTAAAAGACTATGAAATGCTAATTAATTACACAAATTACAGTGTGGGCAGTTGCTATAACAGAAAATCTAAGATGCGTGGGGGTTCATTAATCTTAGTTAAAAATTGTATTAAATTTAAGTTGCGGAACGATATTGTGGATCTATCGGTTGAGCATAATATTGAACTGTCTTGTGTTGAGCTGGATAAGCATATAATAGTGTGCGTTTACAGACCCCCAAATTATCAAAACTACTCCATATTTGAGTCAGTAATGGAAGATGCTTTAGCAAAACTTGCAACTGGTAATAAATCACTGGTTATCTGCGGTGACTTTAATGTTAATATTTTAGACAAAAATTCAAATAGTAGTAGATTGTTACACCTTTTTAAATCTTTTAATTTGCTAAACGTGTTTTTGGAACCAACCCGAATTACTACAAATACTGCTACATGTATTGATAATGTTTTTTGTAACTGCAACTACTTAGATAAATCCATTGTTAATTACCTCCCTTCTGATCACAGTGGGCAAACCGTTGTTTTCGAGTCCTACACACCATTACAAAAAATCCAGATAAAATCTAGACAAATAACACCCAGCAATTTGAATAAATTTAATAATAACTTAATTAGTAATTTAGGCATTCCGGGCCATATTATTGAAAATGCAAATCAATTTTATGAGGAATTCTTTTCGGTAGTACATGTAGAGTTCAATAATACATTAAAAGTTAAAACTAAATCTATTTACCCTAAGTTTATGTTCAGTGACTGGGCAACTAAGGGTATTAGGATAAGTAGGGAGCGATTATTTGAGTTGTACGGCCTTAAGCCTTATATCAACTCGGAAACTTTTAATAAATATGTTGCAACTTATTCAAAAATCTTTAAAAACACTTGCAAGGTAGCTAAAGCCTTATTCATTAGCAACAAGATTAAGTCCGCCGATAACAAAATAAAGACGGTTTGGAAAATTATCAATAGTGAATCTAATAGAAATAAAAAAAATAATAATGATATCACACTAGAGACTTCACATGGTCTTTTAAGCTCTAAAAACGAAGTAGCTCAAGAATTTGTAAATTTCTTTACCAATATCCCACTTAAAACTACCGAAACCTTAAATTCCTCACCCTTGCTTTCTATTGATTTATTAAAAGCGAACGTTTCAGCCTGTCCGGTTGAGTTTCAATTTAAGCATATAAACCCCATAGCAGTCATTAAAGCTTTTAAGGAAATCAAAATCAAATTAACTGAAGATCTGTGGGGAATGTCTATTAAAGTGTGTCAAGCTATTATTGACACTATAGCGCCGTACTTAGCCTTAATTTTTAATTTGTGTGTGGACCAAGGGGTCTTCCCGGACCTTATGAAATACAGCAAGGTAATACCACTTTTCAAGTCTGGGGACAGTAAAGATACCAATAACTATAGACCCGTATCCGTGTTGCCGGTTTTCAGCAAGGTGTTTGAAAAGGTAATGCTTAATCAAATGCTTACCCACTTTAACACCAATAAGATCTTACACGACAAACAGTATGGTTTCACCAAAGGACGTTGTACAACAGACGCCGGTGTCACACTATTAAAACACATATATACTGCGTGGGAAGAGGCACAAGATGCCATAGGAATCTTCTGTGACCTCTCGAAGGCATTTGATTGCGTAAATCACCAAACCTTGCTCTTGAAACTGAAGCATTATGGTTTAGGTAAACTTGCGCTCAGTTTAGTAACATCGTATTTGAATGATAGACAGCAGCAAGTACAAGTAAATGGTGTAAATTCAATGGGTTTAAAAGTAAAAATGGGTGTACCACAAGGTTCGATATTGGGTCCTTTCCTCTTTTTAGTATATATAAATGACCTACCCCATTTATTTAAAAACCATCCACAAATGGTGTTGTTTGCTGACGATACTTCTTTAATATTTAGGATAAACAGACATGCTACAAACCTTGACGACGTAAATAACGCTCTAATGCAGGTCCATAACTGGTTTACCGCTAACAATTTAGTATTAAATGGGAAAAAAACTAAGTGCATAAGATTTTCTCTACCAAATGTCAAATTTTGTGATACTGACATAGTATTGAATCAAGAGAAACTTGAATTTGTCGATGAAACTGTTTTCTTGGGGATCACGCTCGACTCAAGGCTACAATGGGGTCCTCATTTAACATCTCTTGCAGGACGGCTGAGTTCAGCGGCATATGCTGTCAGAAAAATCCGTCAATTTACTGATGTAGATACCGCGAGGCTAGTGTATTTTAGTTATTTTCATAGTATTATGTCATACGGTATTTTACTATGGGGACGGGCTGCAGACATCGAGTCTATATTTATTCTGCAGAAAAGAGCCATCAGAGCCATATATAACCTGCGTAGGCGCGATTCTTTAAGAGAACTGTTTAAGGAAATTAACATCATGACTGTACCTTGTCAATATATCTATGCAAACATCATGTACGTTAGGAAAAATCTGCATTTATTTAGTAAAAGAGGTGACCGGCACCATTATAATACTAGAAACAGGGACCAACTAGTTCAGCCAGGTTTCAGGTTGGCTAAAGTAGACTCATCTTTCATGGGGTACTGTTTAAAATGTTACAATAAAATACCTCCCCCCATTCAACAACTGAATGAAACTAAATTTAAATCTTGCATAAAACGCACACTATGTAGGCAAGCATATTATAAGTTGGGGGATTACATTGATGATAAAAATGCTTGGCGCAATGCTGGTCCTGCTCCACAACCATAGGGGCAACCTGAATCATCTGAATTACCATTTGATGTTATTGTGGAAGCAGCAGAAGATTGTAAAAATATATTTGCACTGTATAGATTCAATCTAGTATTATATAATTGCATAGCACATGTGTGAGTACTATGTACTGCAAAGCCACCATTTACTGAGTACCTACATCTTTCATTGACGCGAATATACCCTGGTAGTTGAGTGAATGTCATGCTCACTTAAATGTCACGCTGATGGTGGCGGGTGTGTCGGGTCATTTAGTTCCCTTCAATATGGTTGAGTTGAATGATGGCTGATACATGCGTGATGTTCGTGAACGGGCGCTGTTAGTTGTGACTGGTCATCTCTTAGCTGCCACGGTTTATTTTAATTTCTTTGTTTTTGTATTGCTGATTTAATCTTTTACTCTGGACGCTCTTAACTTGCCCGTATTTCTACATCGTTCTCACATATTTGTAATTCTTAACATGAATGATGTAACCAAGATTTTGTAACATAATTTGATTTAAAAGAGTGTCCATGGAGTTTCTTGCCCATTCTTCTCCATAGAGATCTACGCTTTGGAATGGGCAACTACAGTACTTTCACAAGTTATTATGCCTTGTGACTGGGACTGTAGCTTAGCGTTATTTTTGTTTTTTTGACTTTCAAAAGTGCCTGTAATGGTCTAATTGAAATAAACGCTTTGAGTTTGAGTTTGAGTTGAGCCGTTTATGCCGCAAATTTCCGCAAATTTTCGACACTCGCAAGTGAATCAAAACCTACAGGGTACTTCCCGTGAACTCAGAATCTTGAAATTTGGTACGAAGCAACGTCTTATAGCACATATAAAGTAAAAATTGCGAAAACCGTAAATTTTTAGTTACATCATAAAAAAAAAACTTAATTTTTGTACGGAACCCTCGGTGCGTGAGTCCGACTCGCTTTTGGACGGTTTTCACACTAAATAGGCTTGCATCTGGCCGTAACTCGCCTGTTGCAAACTAATGATGCGGCTTTGGGTGAAAATGCTTATCTAGAAGAAACAGATTCACTTAAACTTTGAAGACATGTTTTCACATGAATAAGTTGCAAGATACCCTTAGAAATTTCTCAGTAGCAGCCCAGAGATAGGAAGTTGGTTCTGCGCCTGATCCCTCTCCGGTCTTGTCGGATTGTCGTCCCTATCGGACTATGAGGGTAGGGATGAGAGACTGCACCTGTGCCAGCACACACACATGAGCACAATAATATCTCCTGCGCTGATGACTAATCTCCGCATAGACTGGCCGCTGTGACCGAAAACAGTCAGGAAAACTATTTTATCGATCATATGAAATAATCCTCACATCTTTATTTAAAGTAGACACCCAACAAACATTTATTATCAACAAAAATGGCCAACCGAATATTCACAGCTTAAATCACTGAAGTAACATAGCAACAAAACGAAGCATAGCATAACCTAGCATAGCGTAACAAAGCGGTTTTAATTCCCGCACATTCGGGTGCAGACTGGAGTAATGAAACCGCATTCAAGTCGTGAACACTGACAACTGAAATAATATGCGTTATAAAGAATAATTCATCGTATTCTACAGTTGATACCTCGAGTTGAGAAGTAAATTGTAATTAACTTTAACTTACAGTTCCATAAAATGTTTTTTCGAGATACTCTAATACATCAGAGAGATGCTCAACCAGACAAGATGGTGCTTTCTAATACAAATAAAGCTTCAACTTCGGCAATGCTTAAGAGCGTTTCCGCTTTACGGCATTTCATACAAACTTTCAAGTCCTTATTTTCCGAAATGACTAAACCGATTTTAATGAAACTTCATATGCATAAGCAGGATACGTAGGTCTAAAAAGTTACTAAAATTGATTTTCGAAGTGTCACAGCTAATTAAACCGATATTTTTTTTAAAGGTATTTCGAAAATATTTTTTAGTAATTTTTTAGACCTATGTATCCTGCTTATGCGTATTAAATTTAATTAAAATCGGTTCAGTCATATCGGAAAATAAGGACGTGAAAGTTTGTATGAAATGCCGTAAAGTGTAACGAAAACGCTATAACTATTTAGACAGTCAGGTTCATAATGAAGATACAGGAATATCTTAAATTAGTTACGTCCTCAAATGTCGTTACGTGAAACCCGAGACATAATGTAATTGTGACGCTCCAGTACCCAGGAGGTCTTGGAATAGTGGTGAATGGTAATCCTCTAACCAATTTTATCATACCTGGTGTGTAGTTTAACTTTTTAGTTTTTTTGTTTGGTCCCGGCTGTCATTTGTAGATCTTTGCAGTCGTTACGAGTAGTCAGAAGCCGAAAGTCTGACATCCAGTCTTACCACGGGTTATAGTATTACCCAGTTACTGGGTTATGGAGGTCAGATAGGTAGTCGTTTCATGTAAAATACTGATACTCAGCTACATCCTATTCGACTGGAAGACGACCCAAACGAAGTTTGGGAAAAAACTATGCATATGATGATGGTGTGTAGTTTAACTATGAGTAATTATTAAAATCCTCATATGTCTAGGTTTTTCCCAAATTGGGGTCGGCTTCCAGTTAAACCAAATGCTCCTGAATTCCAGTATTTTACATGAAGCCACTGTCTACGTAACCTCCTCAACCCAGTTAGCACAGGATAATACTTGTTCTCAGACTTTCGGGCTTCTGACTACCTCCACCGACTGTCAAAGATTTACAAATGCCAGCCAGCTCTAACGGCTTAACGTGCTTTCCGAGACGCGGAGGAAACTTGGCATTAATGAATGGTCCCCCATCCACGGACCGATCTTAGCATGCGTGGCTTAACCTCGAAGATCGACCCGTCTGGCTGTTATTATTATAGCCACGAGCTCCTCATCAAGGTAGAACAAACTCTCTGTTATAACATCAATATAGTTAGACTATATTGATGTAATAACAGAGAGTTTGTTCGAATCCTCATAATATAAATGTCTTTTTTTAAATTTTGAATAGCTTTTTAGGGTTCTAGAAAACAGAGCTCGTTTTGCTTTAATGGCCATAGTTTCCGTTTTTGAAATTCATTCCCACAGTAATGTTTTGTGGTTTTCGGATATTATCCTTCAAAAACACTCACAAGAGTTTAGTTAAAGTAATGTGTTCACAACACAGCAAGAACATGAATATTTGCTGAAGTGTTGCCCAAGCATTTTCGTAGCCCGGGTGCTACGACGTAGCAGCTTGTAACCACTATGCAAGGTGCGCTGACCTACGAGTCTACGCTCTCGTAGCAAAGCAAACCAAGCATGAAACGGTTGTTAATTTTATTTGTGAACATTGTTCTGTTTATTTTGGTAGATGAAATGTTTAAAAGTGTTTTTACAAAATTGTCGAATATATAGTCTACCATGACGTCATACACCCGTATTGTGTTCATCTTATTCCAGAGTGGCCAAGTGATGGTGCTAGACGTCCCCTATAGCTCTGTCTCTCTCACTCAGACGTCATAGTATCCCGCCAGTTTTTTTCACCAAATAAATGTTTAATATTTATCCCAAAATTATTACGCACGTTCAATAAAAAATGCCTTTACAAAACACCATTCACGAAAATGAAAATAAAAATCTTTCCATTCAACAAAACAGACCCTTTAGCCCGAATGAATAACATATTCAGCTCCTTACAAATCCGCCAAGAAATCACTGGGAACATCCCATTTTCCCGACTCAATGATCCCCGAAGCGCTCATTAATCAAAACCTGCGAACTAAATAGCCAGTTTCATACATAAATAGATGATAGTAACAAACTGATAGCTTATGATGAATGGTCTGAGACCTTACCGTTAAACAAATGGGCGTTGCTAACTGCTTTGGTATTTAGATTTACTTTGGAAGTCGGTTGGAGTATGCTTTGTACGTGGATTATTAATAATTTAGTGATTATAAAGCCTGGATAAGTACAATCCGTTCAATTCGTTCGTTCAATAAACTTATTATTTTTCTGCCTTTGTCCCATGTTATTTGGGGAAGGCCCAACACATTGTTTTCTTCCATTCTCTTCTGTCATTCGTCACGCTATCATTTACTCCTTTTTAATTCATATCATTCAATCACATCACACAATCCATCCTTTCTTTGGTTTTCCTCTCCCTCTTCTTCCATGAACATTTTATTTATCACTTTTTTAGTTACCTGGGGGTTACTATGAAGTAACGTTGTTTTATTCTTATTCCAGTGTGGGAAGGAGACGGAGCTTTAGAGGACGTCTAGCGCCATCTCTTTCCCACTCTGGAATAAGATTAAAACAATACAGCTTTAAGACGTCATGGTAGGCCACCTGTGTTCCATCCCTAAATAAACTATCGTCGTATTCATTTCTGTGAACCAAGTATAGTCATGCATGTTTGATGGATTAGATTGTACTACAACTTTAAACATAAACGTGGATGTCTATTGCAATTTCCATTCTTTGATGAAGTCTTTAACTCTTCTGGACTTAGATAATCAACGATTTTTTTCTATAAAATTGGAAGAACAAATAACTCGTCCGTTTACACTGTTAAGTTTTAGTCTATCCCAAGAAGCGCACTCCTCATCTGCTTAGTCTTTTCCCAGCTACGTTGGGGTCGGCTTCCAGTCTAACCGGTTGCAGCTGAATACCAGTATTTTACATGGAACGACTGCCTATCTGAACTCCACAACTCTCTAAGGTAATAAAATACCGCTTGGTAAGACTTAAACCAGTGGGTGCATTAATAAAACTATGTTAAAAAAAAACACTTTATTTTCATGAAATCTTTTGCAAAACAATAAACGTTGATGATAATTTTCGCGCCAAATTAAACGATACAATGGCGCCCAATTTCCCCAGAGATGTTCTGATCCTTCAGTTTAAGGTTGTTGTTTGAAGCTTATTCATCTTGATTAATGTTCTGTTCGCCTGTTGTTAAGGCATTGATTTACCTTATCATGGAAGAAAGATGTAATGTTTTTGAGTTCAAATGATGGAAGGGCTGGTATAGGAATTTAATTCTTTCCCAAGGCGTAGGCGATATCAACAGAGGTATAAGAGACAAAGAGACGATGGATGTGCTGTGTGAGGGATCATATGGCAAGAGAGGAGGTGTCTGATGAGATGACGAGTAATAGAAAAGTATGGAAGAAGAAGACATGCTCAACCAGCACCAAATTAATTGATAAGGGCCAGAGAATTATGATAAGGTGGAAACAACAAATCTATTGCTACGATGGAAAAAAAAATCAAAATAATCCGAACACGACTGATCGCATTCAGTTTTATTTTGTGAAGAGTTTGATTGTGTGTTCTTTATGGTGACATTTTCAGCTCATGAACGTGGTTTAAATGTCAGCATCGGCTGCTAGTGTCACCAATGTTATGGAATAGTAGCCAACCGGCACTGGCTTCGCCCGGTGACAGATTTTGATACAAATTTTCAACGCTTAGGGATTGAAAAACGCTTAGGGATTGAAAATCCTTTCTTAGCGGATGCCTATGTCGTAATAGATGTCTGTTGATAGCCAGTCAGGACAAACGATTTTATAAGTATACGTTGACACACACAGATGTTGACATGCTTTAGATGAGCTCATGGCATTCAGTTTCATTCGTAAATTTGGATCTGTGTTTAATCTTTTTGCTTCATCCTTATATCGTCATTTATCCTTCTTCTTCACGCATGCGCGTTAACAAGTAGTAAAAGTATTTGTAGCCGTCCGAAGACAAAGGAAAAACAATCGTATCAGCAGTTGGTATTAGTGACAATTATAGACAAGGTCAATTCAGTCGTGGACCACTTTCTTAATCAACCACTTTTACACCCAAAGTTTTTGTTATATTTGTTTTCGATAAGTCGTGTAAACACTACTCTTTGAAAACAAACCGTGTATATGTTACCGGCCAAACCCGATTTCAGGCCAAACTAGTTTGCCTAGGCCAAACCGGTTTACTGGTTTATCGTGTCAGGATATACTAACCCAAACAAAACATTTACAATGCGCTCAACTTTGATGTGGCATCGCTCGCTACGCTCGCTCAGCTCGCGCGTTTATAGTCACAGTTCTAACCTAACCCATTTCGATGGGGTGCAGAGTCCTTTTGATTGAGTTTGGCCTAGGACAAACTGGTTTAGCCGGAAATCGGGTTTGCCCGGTAACACATATAACATTTAACATACATGGTATTGACATCGTTTCAGACATGTATTACTATTTTGTTTTCATTCCTACATTTATGACAAATTCTTATACACAATTTATATATATATTTTTTTCTGAATTGGCTTGCGTTTGTCTGTAACTCGCCTGATGTAAAACGCTGATGCTGCTGAGGGTGGAGCACGCTTGCCTAGAAGAAACCGGTTTACTCGAACTTTGTAGAGATCCTGATTATTATAAGTTATTATCGAAAACAGTAGACATAAAATGTGGAGTAAGTGGCTACAAATAAAAAAAAATGACATAAAACGTTGTACACAGTACGTAGGATTCTCTGACTCATGCGACAGTTGAAACTGTGTTGAAGGAACTAGTGTCCTCCCCTAATAAAATATTACATTCTTATGACAAAAGAAGCAATCAAACGAAAACTTTGAATAAAAACATGTTTTATATGGGTATGATTTTATCAATAACCTAATAAATGCATTTTCATTGACTTAATAAATAATATTTGTCCCCAAAATAGTAGATCTGTCACATAAATTGAATCATCAAATATTATGAAAACACTTACCTAAATATTAATTAAGAATTACTTGGAAATAGTATCAATCATCGAATAATTTATAAGGTTTCAAAATAATAGAAGTGTCACGAAAATTGAATCACCAAACAATGTAAAAATGTTTACATAAAAACTCCAAATCACAGCTCCAAACTAAGTCGTAGTCGACGTAGCGCCGCTACGCGGGGCTCCTGTTTTTGTCTGCAGGGTAACCTAACACTGTAACCTAACACGAAGGGGATAGTGGGTCTTAGCCAGCCATCCCCTTCGAACCTAACCTGTCCGAGTCGGTGTGCCCAATGTCTCATATTAGGCATTTCTTCATAGAAATAAGGAACTGATCTATTTATTTGGTGACAGATCTACCATTCTGAGCACAAAGCTATAATTTAAGTAATAAAACTATTATTATAAGAACGAAGTTTATATTCATCTAATGCACTACAATTTTATTGGTAACCCATCTCTTATTTTACACATATATCAACATTAATTTGATAATTCATACCTGGGAACACTTTGTTTATCTGAGAACGAAAATATTTCGTGGCGATAGATCTATTTATTAGGTGATACAACTTGATGACGAATATAAATTTTGGTGACAAGAAATATAGTTCCCGTTTTATATCTTCTTGTAATCGGAGGGCTAAGACTGCTTTTATTATGTAAAGTAAATTAAAACCCAAGTACACACCGCCTCATTTTAATATGCTACAGTATTCCTGAATAATCTTATAAACATAGTAATTTCGTCCCTGGTTCAATATAAGCCGGGGTTCGAGACCGCAGACTGTTTGTTCCGAAGCTAACCACGCCGTATTTATGGTACACACGGCGAAAAATCAAGCTTTAGGTTCCAGTATAACATGGCCTTGCTTTGAATAGATGTTCCGTACAGTGAGAGATCCGCATAAACTAGTTTGTATAGCTTCATCGATCGCCGTCTGTACATTAAACGGTTATAATAACAAAACTCTAATAACGTTTAGTCATCTCTAAAGACGGTAACATGGCGCCCGTTTTGTTGTACGCTGACTCAACACAAATGAGAAAGTTGTTGTCCTTGTCTAACGGAAAGGGCGGGAAAGAGAAAGCGACGAGTTCGGAGCTGTCAAAATTGTTTACAGTTTAAACTTTGACACGTGATGGAAATCTCGGTTGGTTTGACGGGTCGAATTGGTCTAATCCTAGCTTTATTTAAGCTTCATTTAACTTGTCTTGTTAGTTAGTACGCATTGGCCAAATCTTGCAACGGAATTGAAAACCAGGTGGCCTACCATGACGTCTCAAAACATTATTGTTTACTGCTTTTTCAGTGTGGGGAAGAGATGGCGCTAGACATCCTGTATAGCTCCGTCTCTTTCCCACACTGGAATAAGAGTAAAACAATACTCCTTAAAGACGCCATGGTACTCCAGCAGTTACCCCAACCGATTGATCTGAAATTTTGCACACACTTTTGGTTCTGGTGACAATACATTTTTTTGACAGACATGACCTAAATCTGCTGCCATGGTTGGTTGTCACGAGAGAACTCCTCAACAGTTAATGGCATGGACACGAAACGTTGTATACGGGTTAAATTTTGGTAGATAAACCTAAGTTTCTTGTCTTAATTTAATTAAAACCTTTTTTTTAAAAGGTTCATTTATTTATTTGCAGTTTTGTATACCTACTCGTATTGTGCCTTTTCGTTGTATTTTCTGAGTGTTTAAAGCAAAGGCTTGATTTCAAATTTAGGATAACCAGCAAACAAAGGATACACTGATATATTAGAAATCACCATTTTATACTAATGGTACATTTACGTGTGCTCCTGCAATTAAAGTTAGTCCTCAAGAAGGCTATTAATGTACACTATCTGTCACCATCTTTTCACATAAAGAGCGTTTACACCTTACGGCATTTCATACAAACTTTCAAGTCCTTATTTTCCGAAATAACTGAACCGATTTTAATGAAACTAAAGACATTTTGAAAACGTTTTAGTAACTTTTTAGACCTATGTATTCTGCTGATGCGTATTAAGTTTTATTAAAATCGGTTCAGTGATTTCAGAAAATAAGGACTTGGAAAGTTTGTATGAAATGCCGTAAGGTGTAAACGCTCTTAAATCAACGAATTTCTTAAATTAAATCTTTCTGTGATCTTCTTTCTTGTTCTGCATTCCCTATACACCCACCAAACGGTAACCATACGGCCATACTTCTTTATGAGTCGGCAAACATCGGCAATTTTCGGCAAACAGTATAACCTCGTAGGTGACGAAGCGTTATCGTTAAATTGATCGCAAAGTGTAGACAGTACGGGACTGTCGTTTACGATAATATTAACCTTTTTTAACGTTCAGTTTTCGCTTTTTTCGTAACGCATTTAAGTTTAATATTAATTGGATCGAGAATTGCGGCCTTAAAAGGCTGTTAAAATATTTTATGGGTCCATTAGTTTATTTATTTATTTATTTTAGTTGTTAATTTATGCTTTGAAAATCAATTTGTGAGTTCAGAGTGTTGCTGGCATTTACTGATGTTTTTTAACTTAACGCTTGTTTAAAGGAAAATTGAATCTGTCCAATAACTATAGTGGAAATAAAGTTAATGTCCAGTTGCAAATTATTTATTAATCAATCAAAGCTATTTTACAATCACTTGTAGGTAAATAAACACCACATACACAAAAAAATTATAAGAATAAGCTAACTTACTAAGTAATAGAGACCAATATTCACATAATTAAAATTGGAAATAGTGAAATACAGAAAATTCATAAAAGTAAAACTAATTTCACAGATAACGGATGCTTACAAATTCGACACTTACCTGAACCTGAACATGGGCCACCATGTTCTTTTCATCACAGGTATTTGTCGAATTTGTAAACATCCGTTTTTTCCTTCCCGGTATAAACGATAGCAGACGGACAGATAATAGAGTGCATGGAGAGCAGCGATGGCCCAGTGGTGGCAGCCCCGACTTACGAACAGTAAGCCTTGGGTTCGAACCCAGGCAGCCGCATTACTTTGTGTAATTTATTTTATCACCGCTGGTCTCAAAAACGGTGAAGAAAAACATCGTGAGGAAACCGACATGTCCTAGAACTAAAAATTCGAAGACATGTGACATCTACCAACCCGCACTGGGCCCACGTGGTGGATTACAGCCCACTCCCTCTCATAGAGAGGAGGGCTGTGTCTCAGCAGTGGGAACATTATAGGCTGATGATGATAAGTACATTTAGGTAAACACATCCAATTTATAAAAGACTAGCTATTGCCCGCGACTTCCGACCGCGTGAAATTATTATAAAAATATGACTTCCCTAGATTTGAATCGAAGTTTGTTAACAATTTCAAGGGTTTTACTTTTTTTCACGGATCCCTGATCCTTTTTCTATAAAATTAATAAAAGAAGCCTAAGTTACACCGTATGACAACCAATCCGCCAATAAAATTACAGACAAAAAAAAAACAAAATCTTTTTTTTTGTTATAGTACCGTGTATAATATAATATTCTGAATATGAGTTAAAACCTGTTATTTTAAAATTCCGCAAGAGAACAAAGGTTACCGACGTAGCCCGAAGAATTGCCAAACTTAAGTGGCAATGGGCAGGGCACATTGCTCGCAGAACGGATGGCAGATGGGCCCGAAAAGTTCTGGAATGGCGACCGCGAACTGGAAGACGATGCGTTGGAAGGCCTCCCACTAGGTGGACCGATGACCTGGCAAAGGTTGCGGGGATCCGCTGGATGCGAGGCGCACGGGACCGGTCAATGTGGCGTCACTTGGGGGAGGCCTATAACCAGCAGTGGATGTCTTTCGGCTGAAATGATGATGATGATGATGATTTTGAAATTACAAAGAGATATTTCTTTTTTTTGTGAATGGCATATTGCAATTCAACCTAGAAAGTTGTCGTCTGCTTAACCGGACTATCATGTGGGTGCCTTGAGAGTAAGGCCTCCAGCCACAACAATCAATTTCATTTATTTTTATGTGTAGATGTGGATCTGCCTTGTAATGTATTCTCACAATGTAGCTTATCACTGTTTATCCTTGTAACTTGTACAGGAGTAGGACAAGTAACTTCAACAGTAATTAATACAAATTATCATCATAACAGGTTCCTATTAATTCAACTTACCTAATACTTCGTAACAGCAAGCAACAGGGGCGCAGGCAAGCTTATCTCAATCCCTTCCGGGGCAAGCTCCGTAAACAGTGCCCGGGCATTATGTGGCAAATTGATTGCCCGATACAGTAGAGATACTTTTGATTGCTCGTATACGGCAAGATGCGATTATTTCAGCTTCGCATAGAGTTTATAGGGTGATTTTGTTGTTATTGGGTTTAGTGGCTTCTTTTAGCGGGGTGGATGGAGTTAGTTATTTTTCTATTGTTATTGTATTTTTTCGAAGACTTCACGAAGGATTTACTTTTCTCGTTTCTTGGGGTTATATTTGAGTTCGCTGTTCGTCTTAAGATCTACATCAGTTCAGACTTCAAAAACATGGCAGGGTGACCATGCTTATTGTTAAATTGAAGACATGTCGGAGTGCTATAATGTTGGAATAAAATTTTGCTGTAGTAACGTTTGTCAAAGATCAGTTTTTATGTCGCTGAGAATACAGAAATGCGCCGGTCTACATTATCAGTCAAGGGTTCAAAACTTTATTTATTCCCTAGCTGTCCGGCGCAACTTCGTTTGCGTCACATTTTCCCCGTTTTCGCAACATTTTTCATTGCTGCTCCACTCCTATTGGTCGTAGCGTGATGATATATAACCTATAGCCTTCCCTGATAACTGGGCTATCTAACACTGAAAGAATTTTTCAAATCGGACCAGTAGTTTCGGAGCCTATTCAATGCAAACAAACATACAAACAAACAATCTAATCTTTCCTCTTTATAATATTAGTTTAAATAAATAAAAGATTCATTAAACATTTTATTCTCTAGTCTGCTCTTTTTTTCTATAGATACTTAAATCTCTGTAGATCCACTTCAGCTTCCCAGCATCATAATACTGCCATATAAAACCTCATTACTTTTTATTGGCCCAGCCCTATACGCCTTTTACCTGACATCACCGCGGCAACGGGAGCGTAAATTCCACATATTACGCGAACGAGATTTACGCGCGTAAAACGGACGTTAATTTGGTGATTCATGGACGTACGTATACGTCCAGTGGACGTACAAGGGGAGGCGCGAAATGGATTGTATTTAGACATCTTGATACATTCTACGACCTGAGGGGGAAAGGGGATAAAAGGATCCGTTTGAGTGAAAAATTACTACCGATTTGGTTTGGGACGTTCCGTATTTTGGGTTTGTTTTAATGGAAATTAGTGGGATATTGATGCTATTAAGTGCTGGTTGGATAACTGGTTCGGTTATAAAAAGTATTTCCTCCTTTTGTATCTTCCATTAGCTGTATTATAATGTTCCTTCCTTATTTAGTTCCTTTTGAAGGAAAGGAAAAGTAATTTATTAGTCTCACACGGGAAATAAAAATGGTTAAAATAACCATGAATCAAATGACATAAAAAAAAAACATATAAGAAAAAAAATAAGACGAAGACCGTTTTGCTACCTTTACGCCGATTTAGAGCCAATTTGCAACCGTGCCTAAAATGGTGTAAGCACTGTTATATAACTACATATGTTCTTAAGGAAATAGTTTATATATAATAAAGCAGAGCCTGCTAACGTCTAACAGTGGGAAATGAACACAGTTTTTTCTCAACAAACATTATGTTTCCCCGCCGTACCTACCGACCGACCGTATTTCTATTTTTTTTTCTGGTTCTTTGTATCACAATAACGTACTACTCAGACCCTGTTTATCCCTATTTACGTTAATAAACCAATTATCTACCTAATTAATTTATATTGCTAATCATGCTAAGCTGTGGTTTCAATTATACGTGATCCTTTCTGTCCCACGCAACCATTAAATTGTTTCTCCTTACTGCTATATAATTAGTTACGAAAATGTGAAAACGACAATTCTTTCTTTTCCTTTCGGGGGATTTTCGCATATAATACGTTTTCAGAAAAGTATCTTAATAAGTTTCTCAAAGAAACACTAACAACAAATCCTAATCAAAGACGAACTCGACCGAACTCGCGTTCGTCTCGTTCATAATTATGTGATAGGAGTCATTTATTTGGAAAATGTTGGTCGAACAATATGATCGCTTTGGTTAGAACGTGGCCTGAAATGGCGCAGTAATTATAGAAGCCATTGTGCTAATAAATATAATGCAACTACGTTATTTATTCTATATTTAAGTACTTACTGTATATATTTGGTACAAATGTTTATAATAAAAATTCATTGATTTTACAATTTACATCTTACATTTTAAACATTGTTTATGGCTCAAACCTACCCATAGATTCCCATATCAGTATTATAGAGCTGTACCGTATGAAGATAAGCCACCATAAACAAAGAGTTTTAAAAATGCAGTAGAACGGAACCAAGGCATTTTGTTGGCATTTTGCCGACAAGCATGATTCAATGGCTGAATAGCCTTTATATTCAAGACGCTAACCGTACCTCTCTGACCTATTAATTTGGGCAGAACATTCATTACACTATTAAAAGAAATAATAAGAACGTACTTTATTTTCTTGTTTCTGCAAAACAATACAGTCTTAAAGAGCGTTTACGCCTCACGACATTTCGTACAAACTTTCAAGTCCTTATTTTCCTTAATTATTATTTCCTTATTTTCCGAAATAACTTAACCTATTTTAATGAAACTTCATACGCATAATCAGGATACATGGGTCTGAAAACTTACTAAAAAACATTTTCGAAAAATAGTGTTACAGCTATGTTAGACCGACTATAAATTATCTATAGAAACAGAGATTTCGAAAATGTTTTTAGTTACTTTTAGACTCATGTATCCTGCTTAATGCGTATTAAGTTTCATTAAAATCTGTTCAGTAATTTCGGAAAATAAGGACTGTAAATTTTGTAAGAAATGCCGTAAGGTGTAAACGCTCTTAACCCGTAGTTAGTCATGTAAATCAGTGTTACAGATACAAGCGACACGTGAAGCTACAGATTTCCAATATAACATGGCCTCGTTTTGTATAGATTTCTCGTACAATGAGAGATCTGCATTAATTGGTTTTGTATAGCTTGATTGGTCGTCGTGCGTGCACAATAATTTTTATGTAGTTTTTAGTATTTACTGTGCAAAAACTTCTTCAATCAATATACATATTGCTTAGTGTTTACCCATGTAAAGTTATAAACAATCTCAGTCTATGACTAAGCCAAAGTTATGGTGTTCACAATCTCCTTTCATACTTACCTGAGTTTAAGGCTGTTCTTAGTGCAGCTAGAATCATATATGTATCTATAGTTTTCAACGCTATAATATTAATATTTTTGTAAATCAATTATTTAATCTAAAGTACTTAAACACTTAAGAGCAGCAATGGCCCAGT
This sequence comes from Cerastis rubricosa, assembly GCA_949152445.1. Classification (NCBI taxonomy): domain Eukaryota; kingdom Metazoa; phylum Arthropoda; class Insecta; order Lepidoptera; family Noctuidae; genus Cerastis; species Cerastis rubricosa. The sequence goes on along the minus strand of OX424535.1, from coordinate 6,725,755 downwards.
GTTGGCAGCCCCGACTTACGAGCAGTAAGCCGAGGGTTCGAACCCAGGCAGGCGCATTACTTTGTGTAATTTATTTCATTACCGCTGCTCTCAAAAACGGTGAAGGAAAACGTAGTGAGGCAACCGGCATGTCCTAGAACTAAAAGATCAAAGACATGTGACATCTACCACCCGCACTGTGCCCGCGTGGTGGATTACAGCCCACTCCCTCTCATAGAGAGAGCTTTTGTCCCAACAGTGGGAACATTATAGGCTGATGATGATGAAGACTTATACACTACACTTACTACACTCAATCTAGCTGCTGCCCGCTACTTCGTTCCCGTGGAAATTGTGTATAAATTGTGTTTTTTAGGAATAGGTATAGAGTAGTAACAGATAGTTATAAGTAAACCTTCCCCTTGAATCATTCTGTCGATTGATGCAAACCGCATCGAAATCCGTTGCGTAGTTTAAAAGATCTAAGCGAACAGACGGTGGGAAGCGACATTGTTTTATACTATATAATTTCAATATCAATAGTGCTTCATTTCTGCAGCTTAAGACAAGCTTTTCACTCGACAAACTTTAGCAATCACCCTCAAAACTTCTCATAAAGAGCAGTCCATTCAACAAAAGCACAAAATCTTTCTAGCTAAATTAAAAACATCATTTTCCTAAGCGAATGTGTGCAGCGAGTGGACTGTATACATACGTAGCAGCTAGCAGGTCACTGGGAACTCCCAAGAGAGGGGTTCTTTTTAGGAATAAGTACTTTAATAAAACAAGTCTTTAATTACTGTAAGCGATTGAGACTGAATTAAAATACCCTAATTTTACGGAGCCAAACGGACATAGTGATCTTCTAGACTTTACAATTATTACTGGTTACTTAGTGATTGGCGCGTCCTCTTTTATAACTTATTGTTTCTAGAACATTCGGTGGCCGACCGTTGCGGACCGTGCGCTCACACACACTTAAAAAAGTGCAGGCTCAATATCGGGTATTTTGACTCACACTCCTTCAAATCCTTTATTAAGATTACATTTTTGCTGGCCAGCGGACCCTAATTACGCACACATATAAAGGGCAAACTCGCGTCCAAGCTCACGATTGGTTGTAAACATTTTGGTAGGCATAACAAACCTCATTACTATTCTTTTGTTAAATTAATTTTGCTACTCAGTAACAGGTGGCGTTGTGCCATGACGTCACATTTCTGAATCGCGGTGTTAAGATTTTCCTGCATCGAATGACATCTGCGATTTATTTTAAAGAGAAAGATATTTTTGAGACTATATACAATTTAAAAGTTCTTAGAACTAACTCTATACAAATATAACTTTACTATAGTATCTAAATTAACTAAGTATAAGCATTTTAAGCAGGCTAGTTACTGTCGTGCACATTTCTCCCGCCGTCGCCGTAAGGCGACTCCGTGGGGAGCACGACAATCCGCTTCGATGGTCTTCGAAGTACGTGACCTTTGGTCATCACGTCTACTACTCGTACCTCACCGTCTGCGCCTGGCAACACCTTCGTTACCCTTCCCTTGGGCCACGTGTTACGTGGGAGGTTGGGGTCACAGATTACAACGACGTCTCCGACCTTGGGTGGTGTGCCGCTACCGTAGGGCTCCCGCCGGTTTTGTAAGAGCGGTAGGTATTCACGTACCCATCTTCGCCAGAAGACGTCTGCTAGTGCCTGGGCGCGTCGCCATTGTTGTCGTGCTGTGACGTCGGCATCGGTGAAATTACCCGGTGAGGGTACATGTGAGTTAGGGCCGATCAGTATGTGGTTAGGCGTTAGGGCTTCGGGCTCATCAGGTTCCACGTTGACATGCGTGAGTGGCCTGGAGTTCACCGTATTTTCTACTTCTACGAGCAGCGTAGCGAGGGTCTCGTCTGATGGGTGAACTTCTTTTAGTGTGACGTACAGTGCTTCCTTGACTGCCCTCACCATCCTCTCCCATGCACCGCCCATGAATGGTGACGCGGGAGGTATGTATCTCCAGCTTATGGACCGCGCATTGGACTCACTACCTAAAGCACTTAAGGTGCTTTCTCCTAGTTCCCTATCAGCCGCTTTGAAACAAGTAGCGTTGTCACTCCATATTTCTTTTGGACAACCTCTCCTACCTATAAATCGCCTGAGAGCGGCGATAGCTGAATCTGCACTAAGTGAATTTGCTATCTCTATATGTATAGCTCTACAAGTAAGGCATGTAAATAAAGCTCCATATCTTTTTTCTTTATGTCTACCTACAGTAACAGATATGGGGCCGAAATAATCTAAACCAGTAAAAGTAAAAGGTCGTACATGATGAGCTAAACGGGGGTACGGTAAGTTTCCCGTAGAGGGATTGGCTGGCTTTGCCTTCTTTATTCTACAATATAAACAGCTCTTTAAAACATTATTTACAGACGGACGCAGTCTCGTTATCCAAACACGCTGTCTTAACTCGTTTACCGTTATCTCGGTTCCGCCATGATGTAAACTTTCATGCACATGAGCTATGTATAGCTTCGTATATCTGTTCTTACCCTCGAGTATTATAGGGTTTTTTATTTCTTCATTTACGTCATGTACCGCTGTGATTCTCCCGCGCAAACGTAAAACACCTGTGTTGTCTAGGTATGTACTTAATACGGATAATGGGCTGTCGCCGGGCACCGCTTTGTTGGTTTTTATGGCAGCAATTTCTTTTGTGAAGCTCTCGCTTTGTGAGCCCTTGACCCATTGTTCTTCGGCGCGTAGATTATAAGTAGCGGGTATTGGTATGAAGTTTACTGTTTTTACGATTCTAAATATAAAACAATCTGTCCTAGTATCCCATCGTATTCCTAGGGCTTTCTCGGTGTCGTCCCCGCCTAGTACTTTTATTTCTTGTGAAGGCGCGAGTTTATTGTTCAACACATTTTTGTTGTTTGAAATCCAACCACATAAAACAAAGTTGGCTTTTTTATGAATGTTATCTACTTGCGTTGTTATTTTCTTGGCTTCCTCTTCGCTGGGAAAACTCTGAAGATAATCATCCATATAATGATTGTTTACTATTGCTGACGCCGCGGCTAGGTATCTGTCGGCAAAGTCGCTAGCATTGCGATCCTTTATATATAGCGCTGTACATGGGGATGACGTCGCGCCAAAAATAACAGATGTCATTCGATATTCGTCTGGGTCTCCATTCCGTTGCTCACCACGCCATAAAAATCTCAATGCATCACGATCATCTTCTCTTATCTTTATTCTCATAAACATTTCCTTAATATCTGCTGACACAGCTATTTTATTTTGACGGAAGCGCATTAAAATACCGGGCAACGATTTTAACAAGTCAGGTCTCGACAGAAGTAGGTCGTTTAGGCATAGACCCGCTGTCTTTGCTGCTGCATCGTGTACGAGTCGTGGCGGCTTATGTGGCTTGGCTGGGTTAACCACTGGAAAGTGAGGTAGGTACCAGGTTTTGTTAATTGTGGATGTATCGGGTGCCTTTTCTGCATAGCCTGAGTTAAATAGATTTTCAAGGCGCTGCAAGTACTGGGTCTTGAGGTTCTCGTCCTTATCTAGGCGCCGTTCTAGATTTTCTAGCCGCTTTAGGGCACCTAGGTAGTTGTTTGGTATTTTAGGTACCTCTTGTTTCCACAATAGTCCGGTCTCAAAGCTGCCATCGGGTAATCGTCGACTCTTCTGTTCTAGTATGTCTAAGGCTCTCTGTTGCGGGTCATCTCTAGGTATCCTAGGTTCTATGCATAGTGATTCTAATTTGAAAAAGTTTCTCATGCTTTCTTCGATTGGTTCCAGATTTTCCTTTATTTTAATGTTGCCGCAAAAAGTAGCTATAACTTTATTTACAGAGTACTGACATCCATGCAATACCCATCCAAGCTTTGTGTACGATGCTACTGGTTGATCACGCGCGCCTGTTCGTGTTTCTGTGGCTACTAACAAATGCCAGTTATCTTGGCCTATTAAAATCATTGGCTGCGCGTGTTCATATACAAGAGTGCTATGAATGTCGTTCAAATGTCTACAATTATTAATGTCCTCGGTATGTACAGTTTGCGCCATAATTTCAAGCCTATTTACGGTGCGCGCCGCCTCTATTATATGTGGCTCGCTATGGTGCTTGCCTTGAATGTGGAAGCTCACGGTTCGGCTATTCTCATGCTTGACCTCCGTGCCTACGCCTTGTATCCACATAGGTTTGGCTGGCCCATCTGCACCTAGGACGTCTGCTATTGACGCGTCTAACAAGGTGACTGTACTTCCATCATCTAACAAAGCGTATGTGTTTATACTTGTATGTGGTCCGGTCAATATGACAGGTACAATTTTTAAATAAGCGCGGCGATTCTTAGGCGATATCGCAGATACTGTTTCCCGCGTGGACGTAACGGCTTCGTGTGTGATAACAGGTGCCGGCGCCGGTGGCGATGGCGATAACGTCACTACATTATTGTGTGTCGCCTCCACTTTACGCTCTTTATGTAAAAGTTTGTGATGTTTCATTTTGCATTCTTTTATTTCACAAATAGGTGCTTTGCACGTAAACCTTCTATGCTTGTTTCGTAGACATCTAAAACACATGTTGGATTTTTTTGCTATTTCCCAACGTGCGTCTATGTCTAGCTGTTTATATTTATAACAGTCTGGTAATTTGTGCCCGTGTTGCGTACACGCCGGGCATCGCTCTTTTGTTGTTTCTGTATTTACGTTAAACGAGCGCTCTACTCTGCGCCGGTGTCGAGTACCGTTAGCGTCGCCATTGTCTTGTTCGGGCTGTGCGTACGCGCAACACTTATCAGCCTCTTCATTCATAAACATAGATAAGCGCTTCAACTCAGGAATATCTTCCATCTTTTTATTTGCCGCATAATCATACCACTTGTTTCTTAGTATCGGCGTTAGTTTTTCAATTATACAACGCGACATTTCAGGGCTATGTAAATACTGTATTCTTTTCAATGCTTCTACCGTACCCACCGTATTTGCTATACGGCTAGCGAATATACATATGTCCCTAGGATTATCATTTAATTTAGGTAATGACTTTGTTTTTTCTAATTCGGCTATAATCAAGGCTTCGGGCCTACCGAAACGTCTTTCTAATGCGTCTACAATGACCTGAGGGTCAGATTGACTAAATAATAGGCAACCTACAGCTTCCTTTGCGGCGCCTCTGAGGCTTGTCCTAATTCTAGCAACATTTTCTACACAGGAAAAATATGTTAGTGAGTCACAATACGCGGCCTTAAAAGCTATCCACTCACCGGGTTTTCCATCGAAGATTGGTAGCTGCTGTATGTACTTGGGGGGCTCCCTTGAGCTGCGCGCGGCCTGTGCTAGGGCCGCGGCGAGCGTCCCCACGTCTATCAATTTCTCACTCACTTCGTAACCGTGTAACACTTTATCACTCGCGATATTGCCCTTGTTTATTTTCGCACTTAATTGCTTACGTACACTTTGTTCGTGGCCGTCGTCCCACAGCGGTTGAGCGCCTGCGGCGCCGGTGTCCCTCGCTGTGTCCCTGCCTGTCCTTTCGCCACTGACGTCGTGTGGCGGCGGTCGAGCCTCATCTCCGGGTGGCGGCGCCGGTTGCGCTAGCCACGTTCCAATCCTTACGGAGGCGAGGTCGTCCACCACGTCGTCTTCCTCACTTGAGTCAGCTTCGGCTCTGACTCGCTGCAACTGTATTTCTTGCAGCTCTCGCTCTGCCTGCGCCTGCTTCACTTTCATTTCAGCCAGCCGCTCTGTAGCCTTGAGCTCCGCGAGGCGCTTGTGCTTTGATGCTGTAGAGCGGCGTGACCTGGTGTCGCCAGGCTTGAGCGTACCATGTGAACCAGTAGTCGTATTCTGCGTAGATCTGCTGCCTGTGTCCATTTCAGCGACCAGGCCCGTGCCGGTCTCTGGTGCCGGCTCGCTGGCACCCGGCTCGGCGGTCGCTGACGGCTCTTGCTGGGCCGGTTCTCTCTTGGGGTCTCTGCTAGGGCTGCGTGTCATCATCCTGCTGGATGTACTTACTTAAAGATTTGGCTGCGAAGGACCAGAATGTGCAGCGAGTGGACTGTATACATACGTAGCAGCTAGCAGGTCACTGGGAACTCCCAAGAGAGGGGTTCTTTTTAGGAATAAGTACTTTAATAAAACAAGTCTTTAATTACTGTAAGCGATTGAGACTGAATTAAAATACCCTAATTTTTACGGAGCCAAACGGACATAGTGATCTTCTAGACTTTACAATTATTACTGGTTACTTAGTGATTGGCGCGTCCTCTTTTATAACTTATTGTTTCTAGAACATTCGGTGGCCGACCGTTGCGGACCGTGCGCTCACACACACTTAAAAAAGTGCAGGCTCAATATCGGGTATTTTGACTCACACTCCTTCAAATCCTTTATTAAGATTACATTTTTGCTGGCCAGCGGACCCTAATTACGCACACATATAAAGGGCAAACTCGCGTCCAAGCTCACGATTGGTTGTAAACATTTTGGTAGGCATAACAAACCTCATTACTATTCTTTTGTTAAATTAATTTTGCTACTCAGTAACAGGTGGCGTTGTGCCATGACGTCACATTTCTGAATCGCGGTGTTAAGATTTTCCTGCATCGAATGACATCTGCGATTTATTTTAAAGAGAAAGATATTTTTGAGACTATATACAATTTAAAAGTTCTTAGAACTAACTCTATACAAATATAACTTTACTATAGTATCTAAATTAACTAAGTATAAGCATTTTAAGCAGGCTAGTTACTGTCGTGCACAGAATGCACTGAGAAAGACGAACTTTTCCCTCTGTAAAAATACTTGGTACTGGCGGTAACAATGGCACAAAATAGCACAATGATCATTCGCCAAGCTCTCTCAATAACTGTGCCTTTGTATGTGTGCCACGGCATAGTGGGGAGGTATGATTTGTGCTAGATATGCTGCTGGTATCTATGAGGTCCTAGTAGCTGATTTGTTATTGTGTGTTGTTTCTGAAGTTCCGTTGGTGATTTTGTCGTGAAAAGATGCAAAAATATGAGGTTCTAACTAGGTTCTAATTGAGTTTAATGAACATGTTACATCACGGCGTACCTAAATATATCAACATTTAGGTACGCAATGATATTAAAAAAAACACTGGCAACTTATAACTATCCTCGAAATTCTTTTGACAACGACGTAATATGTTCATATTTTACCGAACGTTCATTTTATTAGCCATCTATTTGGAATAGCTATACGTTAGCAGCTGCCTCAGCAATTAATGTACCAAAAATATAGGCACAGAAACCCTCGGCGAGAAAGAACCACTAATGGAATTGCGACGAGTACCTACCTAACATAGGTACATACAGGATTTCATAGCAAAACAGCCGGAGCTCGTACAATATTCATCCGCTTTAAGCCGCCGGGAGAAGATAAAGGAACTCTTAAAACACTTTCATAACTTCAATTCATCCGGTGTAGTTCCCGGCTTTGTTCAACATTTTGCACTTTTATTTGACTAAGAAAGTAGCACCGCAATGCTCAATGAATCTCCGTGCGTCAGCAACATTTTATAGTAGTCCAGCTGCTGCAGTATGTTAATCACAAAGTTTCTTAATTAAAATAAATAGAACGACGTTGTTTATTTGACGTAAGTCGAAACTATGCACAAAGATGGGTTTTGCGGCCGTTAATAGAATGCACTGAAATGTTCCCTATTTTCACATACGTAAACACAAACTATTCGAAACGTCTGTATCAAACGGAAATTCTCCGTTTATTAATCGTCTAGAAAATGTTGCTTACGTAAAATGGTCTTCGCAAATAAACTGATTTATTAAAACAGCAGCATTCACGCCATCTACAAATAATAACGTTGGTGAGTGAGTGGCCAGCTGATGCACTATTACAAACTGTTTGTTTTTGTTTCAGGTGGCAGTAACATTAGAGAATGGCGTCATCGGTGCGCAAATAGTGAGTGTGAGTGCGAGTGGGTGAGAGCGATGTGGCGGGCGCGCGCGTAGCCTCGCGCGGCATGGAGGAGGACGAGCGGAGGCTCTCGTTCCCGCCGCCGGCGCCGCTCAACTCGCCGGGCGAGGAGATCGACGGCTCGCGGCTGCTGAGCGAGATCGTGCGCACGCTCGAGGCCACCAACCCGGAGGCCGCGGCCCCGCTGGTGGCGTCGCAGTCGCGAGATGCGCTGCACGTGGAGGGCGAGAGGCCGCGGCGCGATGAGCTGCGGATCCCGCTGGAGGGCGTCACGTTCGCGCACGAGAGCGTGGCAGGCGCCGCCGAGCGCGATGGTCCGCGCGCCGCTGTCACGCCGTTCACGCGCGAGTCGGCGCGGCGCGCGGGCTCGCGCGGGGCGCAGCTGGTGCGTGAGTTCGGCTTCATGCCGCGCCGCCGCCTCAGCGTGGAGGACGGCGCGCGCCTGCCGCGCAAGTACGAGCCTTTCCCGCCCAAGCTTTACGGACGACCGCTCGAGGAGATCGACAACTTTATTTACGATGAGGTGAGTTTCTTTTTCACCCTTTTTTATCCCAACAGCTTACCGCTCTGTTACTCTATTTAACAGCGGAACATTTAAAATACAGAGAAGCGCTTCAGTGCAGTTGTTCCATTTTGCTGTCAATTCTCTTGACGCATAATAACTCAAAAGTTGCTCGTAATCATAAGTCTTTGTACGTTTCCTCTTTATGTAAAAACGTTGGAAATGGCACAGTTCCAGTCGCGATTTCGTTTAAATTTAGCATATCTTTAGGTAGTCTATGCATTTTAACTGGTAATAGAGAAGAGTGAGGCCGCCCTTTCCGTCTCATAACGTTTTATGCCTCTTCATACACGCACCTCACGTCACACGACCTCACGTTTTCACTTACGTTTTGGAAATAAAGGAAATCTTACGGAAATATTTGTTATAGTCGATTGAATAGATGTGGTCTGATGGATCAATACTTCTTCAAATTATGTTTTAAACACAGTTCATGTTTTCAGTACCTCCGTGGAATTAACAACCATTTTAATGATATAATCATAAGTGGCAGGAAAACAAAAAAACAACAAGCACAAATATTAAACAAAGAAAGTAAAACAAAACAATCCCTAATGACAAAACAACTCCGAAATCTCTTTCCCGTGTACCATGACAAATGAAGCTCATTACTGTTCAACCAATTTTCGTCACCCTCATCCACCAACAAGATGAACGTATAATACCTTGTATTTACCACCATTTACCCGTAATAATGTCTTTTAAGACTGCTATAACATCCACTGGGGGTACTAACATCTCGCTGTGGTCGGCGGCCATTTTATTCTGACCCAGTTCAAATTCGAAGCTCCCTTATAGGTTAAAAGACACGTAGAGGTTATTTTAGACTGGTAGGTGACCATTTGATAGGTTCTCGTTACAAGTGGTTTTCGGACGACGGATCGTAAAAAATAATGACTTAACGACTCGACGTGACTTGGTGATGTTCTGTTAATCCCTCGTTACGGTTTGGAATGGAATATCCCAAAATATATATAATATATGGGATATAAAAAAATAGTTTTTGGCCTCTCTGGAGGAATTTTGTGTTTGTGGTTCGATGGATTCAAAATGAAATTTTAAACCCGTTTACTTACACGCTACAGATTTATAAGGTCCACTCAACCTAAATGCATTTGTTGAGTCACAAATATTCTAAACAATTGCGTCGTAACACAAGGAAAATATACTTTGAAATAAGGTTTACAACATTGAACAAGAAGACGCAAAGATACTTAGACCTTAATGAACAATGGTAAACTAATTTTGAGATTATTGCTCATCAAAAGAATGATGCTCTTAAAACGCCAGTAGATACAATGTAGAATTAAACCAAGTGCCTAAGTTAAAAGAAGGAATGTAAAATTGTCATACACCAAGCTTGCATGCACTTGTCCACTTACAGCACTTACTTGACTTTAACTTAAGAGCGTTTACGCCTTACGACATTTCATACAATCTTTCAAGTCCTTATTTTACGAAATGACAGAACCGATTTTCATACGCTTAAGCAGGATAAATAGGTCTTAAAAATTACTAAAACATTATCGAAAAATAGTTTTACAGATAGGTAATTTAGACCGATTATAAATTATCTATAGAAACAGAAATTTCCAATTATCTTTTCTTTTAAAAGATATTTCGATTTTTTTTTAGTAACTTTTTAGACCTCCGTATCCTGCTTATGCGTATTACGTTTCATTTAAATCCCTTCAGTCATTTCGAAAAATAATTAAAACTTGAAAGTTTAACTTAAAACAAAACAAAACAAAACTTAAAACTTGAAAGTTTGTATGAAATGCCGCACGGCGTAAACGCTCTTAACATATCTTGCATCAATGTTTAAGGGGAAGGTCGTGAAATTAGGTCGGTATCGTTGTACTTTAATTACAATATATTATGATATTCGATCGCAATGAAATATGCACTTTCACAATTTACCATGAATGATCAAATACAGTACTAAAAGTTAATTCTATCTTATTATATCATGACCTAATTTCGTGAAAACTGAATTTATAGAGAGTTGTATTGTCGATTTTAATGATTACCTATAATCTTAACGCATAATTGAGGAGCTTTTGGCTAATTAATAGCACCGGCCACTGGCTAGCATTTCTATAACCCGAGGACGTTGGTCCTGGCAAGCACGTTACGCCGCCGTTGATACTGTTATTTAGCCTACTCAATTCACTGACTACCTGTATCGACTGCCAAAGGTATACAAAGACCTCGTTACAGGTAGTCAGTGGCTCGAAAGTCTGACAACCAGTCTAACCAAGGGATATCGTATTACCTAGTACTAACTGGGTTGTGGAGGTCAGTTAGGCAGTCGCTCCATGTAAAATACTGGTATTCAGCTGCATCCGGTTAGACTGGAAGCCGACTCCAACACAGTTGGTAAAAGGCTACGCAGATGATGATGAATCTTTGCGCATAATTAATATGGTCGCAAATAATGAATTTTAATTAACAAACATCCAAATTATTGTTTGATGTAGACTTAACGCGCCTGACGGTAAAGAAAGGACGTTTTTTATAAATTCGCTTACATAAAGCTTGCATGCACTTGTACCTTACTTAATTGACTTAAACTTAAGACGTCTCACATCATTGTTTAAGGGGGCGTCTATTGTAGTAAACTCGCCAATCGTCATTAAGATTTTTCTTGTAATTAAACAACAACTCGGTAAAAATTAAAACAAATTAAGTAATAAACTACATTAGATTTTCGAACTGTTTATGGAACCGAAACATAAATAAATATTTGCTCGATAGAAAACCTTAACTTACATTTTCAATTGACGGCACGGTTGGCGCAGTGGCTAAGCAATTGACTGGTGCACTGTGTGTCGCGAGTTCGATCCCCGCACGAAACAAATATTTGTAAGGCTTACAGATAGTTGTTCCGGGTCTGGCTGTTTGTGTATGTTACTTTAAATGTTTGTAAATGCACCCACGATACAGGAGAAATTCCTAGTATGGGGCAAAGTATAAAAAAAGACCGGCCAAGTGCGAGTCGAACTCGCGCACGTAGGGTTCCGTACCATTATTAATAAAAACGAACAAAAAGAACACTTTTTTGTATGGGAGCCCGCCTTAAAAAAATATTTTATTCTGTTTTTAGTATTTTTTATTAAAGCGTTAACAGAAATACATAATCTGTAGAAATTTCAACCGGCTAACTAACACGGTATATGAGATACAGCCTGGTGACAGACGGACGGACGGACGGACGGACAGCGAAGTCTCAGTAATAGGGTCCCGTTTGACCCTTTGGGTACGGAACCCTAAAAAAACAAAACAAAAAAAAAGTTATTTAGATACTACTCACTCATCATACTGCCTTAACCCAATTTCATTTGGGGTCGGCGTAGCATGTAATCTTAGATACATCTCTATTACGCATCATCTCAGCGGTCACCCCCACTCTAGCTTCATAATCCTCCGTACAGTCCATCCATCGTTTATTTGCTCCAACTCTTATAGCCATCCATATTCATACTCACAACGTTCCTTGCAATATTTTCCATAATAAATACAGTAGTGTATATTTTTTTAATAATCATCAGCCACGAAAAACATTGCGCAGGCGTTTTATAAAATGCTCTAAGTATTTTTTTGGCATTTTAATACAGTTTCCAAGAGAATCGGAAGACGCGGAGTTTCAGCCAATCAGAAACAGACAACATCATCATCATCATTTCAGCCCAAAAGAGGACCACTGCTGGACATAGGCCTCCCCAAGTGTCGCCACATTGACATTTTAGGGGGTTTTGCCATAATCGCCACGCTTGGCAGGCGGGTTGGCGATCGCACTACGGTTGTTACAAAAACACAGAGAACGCTGCTGCCCATTCTCTGGTAAGTCCCTTAGTCGCCTCTTACGACACCCACGGGAAGATATGGGATGGTGGAACCATTACATAGGTATAATTATGCATTTTTTTCACTCTCCTGTAAAGTTGCTATATTTAGCTCACGTGGTGTTAGAATTAAAGCGGCGATATCTGTAGACGCACCCTTAACGTTAGCTCGCATGGCTGTAAGGTGGCGACTTATCGCAGCTGCCCCGACCACCTTATCGGATCAGTTCGCACCCCACTTGTTGCACCCTGTATACTGAACCTAGGATACTTTGAATGTGTTAGATTGATATATTATAGTGCTAATCTATTGGTTAGGAGTAAAGTAAGCAAGTTATTCTAAGAGTAGATTTGTTACACACTTGATTAGAAGTAATAAACTAAAGTTGCGTACTTAAGTAGGCCGCTGCAAACATAATCTGACAAAATGGGGAATTATTATTAATGGGGTATTTTATATAATCGCACCATTGGAGTAGTTTCTCCAACGCCGAATGCGAGTACGGCGCTCCAAAATATGCCTCCCCTGCCGGAGTGTCCCAGATGTCCTGCACTCTCAAAGACCTGAATAACACCTCTGACGCAGCTATAGACGTGGCCACCTACTGGGTCCAAGCGGTGTAATATGGAAGAAACAGCGATTCGACAAAAAGAAGAATATCTAAATATACTGATAGTGTGATACATTAACGCAGACAAAATTGGAGTGTCTTAGGTTTAAAATTCAGTTACATCTGCAATTAAACTTTACTTTAAAACTACACAGTTAATAAGACTATACACAGTAAATTGTACAGTAGTTAAACGACGACTCAATATTTTGAAAGGAGGTAACGAATAAGAACGTTTTAGTTTCCTCTAATCAACTGTCCCTTTATTTAAGTGTTTCAACAAAAACAATCAAGTTGTTGGTATGATGTTGTTTCTTAGAAAGTACAGTTGATTCCCCCAACCACACCATCACCCGTCCTCACTTCACCAATCCAGCAGAACATCTCCCTCCTGGACAGGATCTGCAGTGGCTAATCTGGACATCTCTCATCCGTTTGGGAGCCCCGCTGTAGAAATAATCTGGTCAAATGGGACCGCCCCATTGTATTTGCAGGATTTGCCCCACCCTTTCTTACTCATCCTGCGCTGCCACCTGCACATTCTAGGATCAAAAAGAAGCCAACGAAAGAGCTGTCCAGATGGCTATATACTGGTCGAGAAAAACTTGATTCCATCAACACGCAAAAAATAAGAAGAATAAGACAGTTGATTTTCCTGATATATACCTATTTCTCAGAATTTAATATCATGACATGCTAAAACATATCACACGGAGAGAAAAAAAGGTTTTACAAAGCCCGAAAAAAATAAAGTCTCTTACCACGAATTGGAAAGCTCGCAGCGTTTCCGTTTTCTTTGCTTCATCCACTTTCGTAGTGCTCTTGAAACGAGTGGCCGGTCCAGGGTTGAGAGCCTTTCGGAGGCCCTAGTGGCCTCTTTAGCCTCCCATACAGCTGGTATTGACACTTCAGAGGCTTCGACGGGTTGCCAGAGTGTTGGTTGACTCTCATTGTGGTATTGACTTTTGTAATGGTGCAATTATCATGTGTCTGTGTAAATGGATGTGATTTCACGACAAAAGAGAAGGTTTGAAAAATAATTTGATGGTTTGACTTTTAAGCCGCTTGCACCAAAACACCTAAATACGTTTACCGCTAATTTTAGTTTATACATTATTTGTTCTTCTTTAAACGATTGACAGTAAATGAAAACGATGGTTTAAATACGTTTAACTTTATACGAAATTACAGTGATCTGCAGTATAACCGAGGTTTATTAGCTTAAGGCTAAAATGAAACAAGATTTGACATTTGAATTTGTGGTATCTTGATAAGAGAATTGTTTTCTTTCGTTTGTCGACTTCGAAATGAGAGAAGTTGAAGTAAGATAGTCAGTATCTACCTAATTTTCAAACGAATTGTTCATATCTACAAAATATAGCCAAGTAGACACGGCTCCTAATTTTCGCCGCGCGTGAAAAACACCATAAAACAAACTAGGTTTATTTATTAATCTAAGAGGAAAAAAACCTATAAATGATACATTGTAGCAGTGACAGCGGGCCCGGCCCGAATAATCCCTCGTTTACTATTCCAAGTGCCGTGTCCTCGGGCCATAAATAAAAAAACTCTCCTCTAGCAAATCGGCCAACTCTCGTAAAAGTAAAATCACCGGCTTTTCGACGGAAAAGTCGCAATTGGCAGCGTTTAATTTATTCCGGGAAGTCGGGTGTCGCTCAATGGCCTGTTCTCCCTACTCAAGTGACTTAAGACCGCTAGAGTTGCCACTAAACAAATTGAAATCAGAAATGTTGCCAGTAAATAAAGTTTTATGTTTTGTCTGTGTTTTCTTGACTTAACGTAAACCCTTTTTTAACGTTTTTATTGTATATTTTTTATTGTTTTCGTTTGTGTGGTGGAAAATAGCGGTGTTGTAAAACTAATGTTTGCCTACCTAATGTGTTTTTCGCACGTGTTTTTTCTCTCTTGGGAAATTTAGTGCGCGTTCGACAAGCATCTGTAGATTGGAAGCAACAGTGAATGAATTTTGCAATACTTGTTTACATCGGTATTGGAAACAATGGATGAATTGTGTGCAACATTATTTATGACTACAAAAGGGGTGAATACTAACATCGACAGAAAGTGATGATTACAGTAAAACTCCAGTCTTTGTGGGTACATTCTTCAAATATACACGAATTACAAAACTCCACTATATTTTCCTGGGTCTGTAAAAATAACAACAATTCAGTTATTAGCAATCAATTTACCTACTTATGACATTCTGCTTAAATCATCAATATCACTGAATCACTTATTTACATCTTTAAATCTATAGTAAATCGTTACTTCATTATCATTTTTCTGCCCTTTACTCTATTTATTGAGGTTGCCGCATTATGTCTTTTTCCTTGCCTATTACTTATAATTTCAACATACCCTCCCTTTTTATCCATATCGTTCTTTACACAGACCGTCTACCGTTTCGTTGACCCTTACTATAGCCATCTCACATTAAAACCATCCACATTCATACTCAAAACTAAATGTTACAGCACCAAAAAGCATCAAAATATTTTTAAAACGTTACAGTTACATGCTGAGTTATGGTTTTTTTCATATTTTGTTTCTTATGTTTACTTTTTATTAATTTGTTTTTTTTTTCGTTAATTTTAACCATTTTTTTTTGTCGGTGCGGTATGAACTAATACTTTTTCTTGCTTTCTTTTCAAAAACTTTCCTCTCGACATTTTCCTTTATGAAACGTATCAGTTATTCATCATCTGCCTAGCCTTTTCCCAAACTATGTTGGGGTCGGCTTCCAGTATAACCGGATGCAGCTGAGTACCAGCATTTTACATGAAGCGACTGCCTATCTGACCTCCACAACCCAGTAACTGGGTAATACGATACCCCTTGGCAAGACTGGATGTCAAACTTTCAGCTTCTGACTACTCCTAACGACTGTCAAAGATCTACAAGTGACAGCCGGGACCAACGGCTTAACGTGCTTTCCGAGGCACGGAGGAAACTCGATATGTAATTATGGTCACCCATCCACAGACCAACCTCGGCAAGCACGGCTTAACCTTAAAGATCGACCCGTGCGGCTGATATTATTTAGCCACGAGCTACTCAAACGTATCAGTTGCTGCCACAAAAAAAATACAATACACGAAACATTTACCAATCTACATTTCTAAACGATGTATATTTTCCGTGACGTTACAGGAAAAAATATTACCACAGTATTGAGTGCAGATAAACTTTCATCGGCAAAATGAAGCAAATAACACTTTGGAATAACGCCAAAGTTGCGAGCGAAGCCCATTTCAGAATTTATGTGACCATTTATGATAGTCACTTTTAATCGTGTTAAAAGAAGTCATGGATGTGAATCTAGGAATTGCAGGTGTCATTAATAAATTATGTAGGTACATATTTTGCAAATTTTTGACGTGACAACGTCCAATAAATCGATGAACGCCGGCTGCACGCACGAAAAAGGATGACGCGTTGTAACGTTACGGTCATCGTAACGTTACGATCGGAGCGAGAGCGCTGTACGAGCGAGCGAAAGGCATGGTTGGCTTGAGCGTTCGGCTTGCGCCGCATCTATCAGCCTTACAAATGATTCAATTTTATTCATAAAATGCATGCATTATGCAATCATTTCATTAATGTTTTGTTATGACGTAGTCACGTTAAACTATCGTCCGTAAACCGACTATACAGACAAGCAATTTTTTTACAAACTTTTGCCCTGTCTAAGGCACATGGCTTAGTTATAACAGCCGCATGGGCCAATCGGAAGTTAAGGTGGATACTATTTCTGAAATCGGTCCGTGTATGGGTGATCATCCATTTCATATCCAGATTCCTTCGTATCTCAGAAACCACGCCGCCGATCGTGGTTGTCGTACGTAGATCTTTGACAGACTTACATAGCCCGAAAGTGTGACCTCCAATCGTACCAAGGGATGTCGTGTTAAGTAACAAGTTTCTGGGCAATGTATGTCAGAGAAGCAGTCGTTTCATGGTGTTCAGCTGTATCCGGTAAGACTGGAACAACCGGCTTTTAATATTTTGTTTACCTTTACATTTCTTGCAGGTTAGCACCGCATGCCCCATAAACATATTAGGCCACAAACACTCTGAGTGCTTTATAATATTAGGTAATATCTAATTAACTAAAATTAACAAGTTTAAATAAATATTACGTAACGCAAAATAAAACTAACATATACAGTAAAAGTAAAGTAAAAAATCAATAGAACAAAACAAACAGAGACAACAGAATCGAATGACTTGGTTAGGATAAAGCAACGCAGACAATGATGAATAGTTGTTTTAAAAAAAGAAAACATAAATAACTTAAATCCTCTAACATCTGTGTTAGCACTTCATTAACAAACGCTGAAAGGAAACACAATAATTCATTCAACTCAGACCTCATTATTGATGCAGATCACAAATTCTCCCCCCTCGCAACAATTGACATCATAATGTCCATTCAAAATAGCCTACTGTTTACCTTTTAAGAATGGTTCACGATATTCTTGGCAGATAAAATGGTACTATTGCCAAAACCATATTGTTATACCATTTTCCGCTTCAGAACTTAAAATTTCCGTGAAAGGATGAACTCTCTTTTTAAACTGTGAATATTTTGAAATGGATATTACATTCTAAAAATATAAAGTACAAGACGTTCCACATTCGCCTTTGAATATTATTTGTCCATAAAATATAACTGTTCTAACATATTTTGTGACAGCAGAAACTGTGATATTTTGGCATAAAATAAAAGGACGTGGATAGACTCCAATCTTTTAAACGTGGGTTGAAGATTATTCAGTCTTGCAACCCCAATGTTTAGTGCTGTTCCCAACGATCTCTGATGGCGGATATGAGTCAGCAATGAGAAGAGAGCAGTAATGCGATGCGGATATTTGAATCCTCCGGTTGAATCGTAATATAAGCATTTTAAGAGGTAATAAAAATGTCATTGTGACACATAATGTGTTTCCTCTGAATAATTCCCAAGACTGCAATGATATATGCCTGTCCTTTGTTTTAAAACATTGAATTTTATATCTTAATTAATTAAGGAGCTATATTTTCTTAATTTTCCAAGTATACAATCATAAAGTATACAATTTGTCAGTTAGTATCCTAACTCAATGTTCATCTCTCATTCGCTCATTTTGACAGCAGCTTGCTTCCCATTAAACATAAGTCATTTGTTTAATGGGAAGCAACACACAGGCCCAGAACAGACTACAATTCACTAGATTTTACGAGCGCCGATTAACATAGTCGAAGGCTGGCTACTCGGGAGTGTATTCACATAAATGTAGGCAATTTTATGATAATGCTTAGTTGCGGCAATATCGATAGGTTAAGCTCATAAAGCGCTTTTGCCGCTGCATTTTACGTCAACATTTTTCGCGGCTTCACTTGCCTCCAAACATGCGGCTCGCCTCAGCACATTGAAGTGGTTAAAAATTATATTTTTATTCATCGCTGGTACGCTCCCGAACACTTTAAAAAAGAAATTAGGGCTGGGAAAGCAACCAATTAAAATTTTAAAAGTAGAGAGCAAACCGTTTCAGTTTAATGTATAGGGGATCCACTTTATATCAAGTATTACCTAAAGTTTGCTAGCTTTTACTGAGAAATGGGTGGAAATCTATTAGGTCCGTTCTCCCGGCACTCCTGGTTAGATTTATGTTCAAATGTGCTGGAATTTCTCCGTTTTCTGTTACGCGTAAGTTGTAAAGCTAAATTTCTTCTTGGATGTTGGATTTTTTCCCTGGATTGGGTAGATTGAAATTGATTATGATCTCGAACCTTTTTTTTCTGAATTTTAAAAGTTACTTTTGTTTTTACTAGATTTTTTTATTTCCTTAATTAATAAGAAAAATGGATCAATATCGAAAGGCATTAAATGAACACGAGTTCCTTTTATAAAGAAGGCGGACAATATTTTCGAAACTTTCCCAATCTGAGATTGCCATTACTCCGCAAATCACACCACATCTTAGTTCTGCATTCCCTTGGCAACAAACAACATATTTCAGAATAAAACACATCATTAATTCCGACATGGAACCTCATTCACTCCGTATCGGTAGGTGTTGCCAGTTGAAATATACGCGGACATTCGAAGCAATTTGTTCGAGCTGTCACATGCAGAAACCCCTTATGTCGCCTTGTGCCTGAATGCGGTGCTAAATAAATGGCAGCAGAAGTTACAACGGATGTATAATGTGAAATCATGAGATGTTTCACTCATAGAAATTGTCTCTGGAAAGAAATGCATTGCTACCAAGACCTTAGCAATACATGATTATTGGACAGTATTTCGTTAAAACAATAAATTCTTTATAAAAAATATTTTTCAAAAATTATGAAATGTATCCGGAGTATTTCATTTTCATTAACCCCCGACCAAAAAAGAGGGGTGTTATAAGTTTGACGTGTGTATCTGTGTATCTGTGTATCTGTGTATCTGTGTGTCTGTCTGTGGCATCGTAGCTCCTAAACGGATGAACCGATTTGGATAAAAGTGGTGTCGTTTGAAAGGTATTTTAATCGAGAGTGTTCTTAGCTATGTTGCATGAAAATCTGCTCAGCCGTTTGAAGATCATCACGTCTTTTCTAGTTGATGTAGGGATTTAAAAAATTTCACAGGTAGTCCATTTGAAATGTTGTCGCTTGTCACCATGGGCATTGCTGAGGGGGGGGGGTGCACCCCCCCCCCCAATTTATATTTTATTTAATTTATATCTTGCCTTGGTTTCGTTAACCAGGAGTAGGAAAGTCAAGGCTAGGCAAAAATAAAATAAGTTTAAAAAGCATGAAAAAAAATTAAATTAAAAATTTAAAAAACCCCCGACACAAAAAAACTCTAAAAAGCCAAAAATAAATTAATCCAAGCGTCGTAGCGTCGGGGGACCGCTAAGAAGACCGCTTAGTACAAGCACAGAACAAAGCGGACCCCCGACGCTACGACGCTTGGATTAATTTATTTTTGGCTTTTTAGAGTTTTTTTGTGTCGGGGGTTTTTTAAATTTTTAATTTAATTTATATTTATATTTTTTTGGTGTTGTAAGTATTGTAAAAGAGATTTTTTTGTACCTTTTTGTAACGAATTCAACAGTGAGTTTGCAGTCTTCTAAAATATTCTATCGTCACCCAGCCTATTCCTTATTCTGTGTCATCGGGAGTTGGTATTCTGTCCTCCATTCGTCGCTCCTTTCAGCAAGATTTGTTTAGTTTTATTCCCCCTCACTAGGGATACAAGCCGTGTCGTGTTTCACACGGAACTCGGATTTGTCGCGAACCTCTCTGGGGACCGCACCGATTTTATATTTCATTACTGCTAGGAAGTATAAAGGCGGTTGTGTAAAATAAAATGCAACGCTCCTGGGTTCAGGCTCCTTTCACGGACTCACTCCATGCGACTTGCTTCTTGCGACAAACGGGCGTGACCAATGACTAGTTTTCAATCTAACCTCTAACCTCAAGGTTAAGTTTTGCTTGCCGAGGTTGGTCCGTGGATGGGTGATCATAATTACATACAGAGTTTCCTCCGTGCATCGAAATCCCGCTTGTCATTTGCATATCTTTGACAGTCGTTACGAGTAGTCAGAAGCCAAAAGTCTGTCAACCAGTCTTACCAAGGGGTGTCTTATTACCCAGTTACTGGGTTGTGGAGGTCAGATAGGCAGTCGCTTCATGTCAAATACTGGTACTCAGCTGCATTTGGTTAAATTGGAAGCCGACCCCAAGGCAGTTTGGGAAAAGGCTAGGCAGATCATCATCTGCCTAGCCTTTTCCCATACTGCCTTGGGGTCATCGTCATCATCATGACGATGCTTGGAACCAGCTGTGCTAGCGCCATTAGTTTTACAGTTGCCACCACCATTGTTAAAGCCGCGTGAGTAACTTGCAAGTCGCGTCGTTTTGACAGGTAACACTCAACAACTGCTTTCATTTGTTTTGTTCGCAGTCGCAAGACGCCAGTGGCTTAGATTTTTTTATTTCTTGTGAAAACCATTTTTAAGAGCACTGTTAGCTAATGATGACTTTTTAGAGAGCAGTCCTTTGTATATAGTGTCCTACATCCTGTTTTTGTATAAGTATTATATTTCAACGATTAATTTTTGAGCTGTCTGTGTGTCTGCCTTTGCCTTTCAGCACCAATTTCATTATGGAAATGGCCAACTTCTATTATATTTTGCTTCAACATTCGAGCCGAATTCTTTTAGAAAAAGATTCGCATCTGGCTACTATGAGCTTAAAATTTCATCACCATATTGATAGGACATGTCCAAACCCATATCATTTCTAGCAGAAAAATATTACCTACACTTTGTTCGCTGTCGACACCCTAGCCCAGACCACAAAGAAAACCAATAAGACCACGAAAACTTCAAAAATTTAAAAAAGCCTAGAATAGAAACTAACCCACATTGACAGGACACATAACTTAGCCGAAAATGTATAAGCCACAAATTATAAAATGTGAAGTAGTAGGACAATAAAGACAGGCAGGCAGTAGGTTATTCTGACTATCGCCAGCTATTTAGTAGTAGAGTGAATAATGTCCCGGCTTGCTGTCGTGTCACGGATTTATTTGCTCCAGCGATCCGTTCGATGTCGTAAACTGTATTTTAAAGTGGAGTTCCAGTGTAGAATGTTAAGAAGGTGCCAGGATTTCTTTTTTTTATACATAAGACTTCAGAAATTAATATGTATTTTTAAATCCGTAGGTATGAGGGGTAAAATTTGTAGGTTCTAATAATCAAACTTCCCTATTCATTTCGGATTTTAATTTACTGTCCCATTCATGTTGACGGCACGGTTGGCGCAGTGGCTAAGCGATTGACTGCTGCGCTGCGTGTCACGGGTTCGATCCCCGCACGGAGCAAATATTTGTAAGGCCTACAGATAGTTGTTCCGGGTCTGGCTGTTTGTGTATGTGAGTTTTAAATGTTTATAAACGCACCCACGATACAGGAGAAATTCCTAGTCTGGGGTAATCTTTAAAAAAAAAACAAATGTCATATTTCAATGAGATTCAAAATATTTCATCACACATTGCCCTGGCTGGAGGTCTTATACTCAAGGCATCCACAGGATAGTTCGGTTAAGCAGATGACAACCTCCTAGGCTGAACTGCGAGATGCCATTCACAAAAAAAATACATCAGACAAAACAAACCATTTTATTACACAAATGAACGATCCGGTAACGGAATAAGTAAAAAAACCAATAACACTAAATTGAAAGCCGCGTTCAATTAAATTTATTATTGAAACTGCAATCAAACTATTTTAACGGAATATATAAACCTTTACGAACATTTATTTCTCAACGTAGTTTGTGACATTTTTCGCCTACAGTCCATTCGCTTTTATTTTACCCCTGCCCGGTGTGATTGACAGCGATGCATATCGCTGTCAATCACACCGAACAACACACTGACAAATCTATCAAGATTTTAGTGATCTTTATTTTCATGAAAATAAGGTTGCTGTTTGACTGTAGCTGTCAAAGGTGGCAGGTAAAGGTATAACTGTAAACGGACTGTATATTGGTGCGCTGAATTTTTCCGTCTATGGCATAGACAGCCAAGTCTAGAAGCTGGAAGTTTCTTTAGATAATTTAAAGTTAACTCCGGCACTTGACTAAGACGCCTCTAAATAAATAAAATTCAGGACTATAGAGCAACTGAGTAAGTTCCTTAGCTTAAATCGAATTGCGAGCTGCATAAGCTTCTCTCATAATATTTTTGCGGTGAATTGTCGTTTCTTTACAACATTTTAAGCGTCATTTTATTTTCTTTTTAGTGTTTTCTTCGTGATTTTACGCTTAAATGGCTTATGTCTCCGCGATATTGGTGGATTGATTGTATTCCTATCGTTTTATTGTGTGCATTATTTTCTTAAGACGGTGTAAAGACATATGGAAGCCTATTTGAATAAAGCATCTGCCTAAAATGGCTTGTTAACTCATTGACATCTCGATATCAGTCCTTGAAACCCGACTTCTGTTCCATCAAATTGAAGCCAGGCTTCGCGTTTCGCCTCCCATCAATTATGAAAATGTAAATTAAGTTAATTGGATCCATTTATCCCGTCTTGGCAGCATTACATTCTCGTCACGTTCACCGATATTTCTATAATTTCATTTGCAAGTTCCTCGTTCGTAACGCAGCCATTGTTGCCAGAGGTACAGAAAGTAATATTAAAACAAAAGCGTTGCGCGCCACGCCGGAAGGTTGCGGGATCTTGTTCCAGCTTTAATACATTCCGTGGCAAAGGGAACACTGTGGAATATTAAACAGATACCCCATTCATCTTCGTTCCGCGACCCAGATACCTCTGAAGTCTCTTTAACAAGCCAGTAAATATGGTCCATAACTTGGAAAGAGTGTGGGACGGCTTTATGCTTAACAGCGACGTTACTATTTTAAGATTGTGAATTTATTGCCATTTCCAAATTGTAATGATGCCTTCGTCTTCCAGTTTAAGGTAAAGTGCAAGACGACGCGAGCCCTCACTGGTGATGCGAGGTACCGGTAGTTACTATCATCGCCACGGCCTATAGTTTAATACATCTTTCTGTAAACAATCGGTGTATGTATTTATAGTGCAGCCATGTAGATAATCTGTTTCTAGATAAGACTTCTTAGGAGCTGGAACGCTCTGTAAGTTAGACTCATATTCACATATTTTTAAGTCATCAGGCTTTTCGTCTAGTCTAGACGTTTTCTGTGTATCTAAATTGATAGTCTATAAATAATTTCTAATGTAGTCGTAGATAGTTGTAGTAAGTACCTATATAGCGGGCCGGTCAAAATGTTACTTTTGCAGCTATGCAGATTGGATTTATTTTTAATATTTATAGCTTTTAATTTATTATATTGTTATGTAATATTGAGGTATGTATGTCATTACTGTTTTTATTCATAGTTTGGTATGTTGGAGTCAAAATTCATCAATGTTTTTCTTCTTCTTTTTTCCTAGTTTTGCAGTTTACTTGCGCTATTGCGAAAGTATCCTGCTTGCCTTGTGTAATTTGATTATAGAAATATACTTCAATTAAAGTAGCTAGATGGATTGGCCAGACTAAAAGAGATAAAGATTAGATGAATTGCAGAAGGAATTAATTGTTCCAAGACAGTACTAGCCTGTAATCTACAGAAAACTAGACAGGGCAGAAGTTTTCTTTAGAGAAAACCAGCATTATCCAGAATCACCAAGAATCTCACTTAGTTCCTATTTTTTATTTTTTTTATTTAGCTTAAATATTTTTTTATTTTTTTATAAAAAAATATTATTATTAAATATTTATTTCAATCGCCACCATGGCGAAGGTGGCGTAACGATCTTATAATGTTTGCAGAGCTAACATGGCCAAAGATTCTCACAGGATAGAGAGGAACGGAAGGAGAAAGATGAGGCCTTTGCCCAGCATAGAGAACGAAACAGGCTAGTAAAAAAAATAATAAATTGAATAGAATTATCGTTATTCAAGTATCATATGACTCAAAAATCATTAGTAAGACTTACAACTATGTTAGTAAAAATTGACAACAAAATCACCGTTGCGGCTACCTAGCGATGGCACAACAGAGACCCACGAAAACACAGATACTGTTGGAGTTGCTCCACACCCTGCGCACTATGAAAGCTCTGCTTTTCAGAGAGCCTAGACAAAATAACATTCTATCAGCAATACCAATGATGATGGAATTACATAAACTATCGAAAAGCTTTTGATTGACTTTGAACTTGCGAAATTCTTCTTTTTTGACGGATGATTAAGACGCCATAAGGTCTAGTTAAAACCAAAATACACACCTACCTATACTCCTCTTTTTTAGGCCTTTTCAGAGGGGATGGAAATTCAAGGGTAGCCTCAAAATGTTTATGTGTATATAGATCGTACGTAGTAACGTACGATCTATATACACATAAACATTTTATTTAAAAAAAAACACATACACGTACCTTTGGACCCTTGACTATTTTGAGCTTCCTTTTATAATTATACCGAACCTACTCTAAAAATATTCTCTCAAAAGTCCAGCCGAACCGTACTTAAACACTATTAAGTAGGTCCCAACATAGAAGGGAAGCGTTGGTGCGAAAGATAGCATCTGCCGTCAGTCAGTATCCGGCCAGGCTTATCAGCTGAACTTAATATACCTACTAACAAAGCCTACCTTTGTTTTAATACGGGCTTGCTGAAACGATAGCTCCTGTAATTGAAACAGCTATGTTATCGTGTACTAGGAATGTAGCATTTGAAAAAGTTTACTGTACTTTGATTTTTATGGGAGTGTTTTAAATAGAAGGGAAGCACGTTTTTGTTGACAATGGTAGGAAAATACAACCTTAGGATGATTCTAGTCTTCAATGATGATGATGCTATAACATTAAAGTGGAGGTAACATTGCTACTAGTTGCACAAAGTCTTGTCTTTGTTAATTTATGCAGCTTTAATTGAAAAGCTGTCATCGGGCGGTAGAAGTACCAGGAGTATAGAATTTATTTATTAATTATAAGTAATAGGAGGTCAGCCTATTGCCATCACCAGGCATAAATCAAGATTCTGGAGCTGCTACTGAGAAGATTCCTGATGGAAAAACCCGATAACACTTTGTGCGACCCTGGAATCGAACCTCATACTCAGCAGTCGACCGCTAGACCACTAGACCAACGAGACAGTCCCACAACAAATCCTTTGTTTACCTTGTTGAAATCTGTATTTGAAATACTTATGTTATCCAGCTTTACAAGTTACTAGGAGTGTAGGATTAGAAAGGGTTTATTGAGATTTTAGGATAACTGATAGGATAGCCAAACGTCATTATGTTTAAAAGGTTTCGGCTTTTGATGTTATCAGTGATTTAGCAAATATATTGATATGTTTAATGGTTTTTTAGATAAGAGTTTATCAGAATTGAGTGAATCTTCTACTTGATGTTGTGAATGTATTATTTTTTGCGTATAATAGTTCCTACAAATCTATATATACTAAATAAATAAAAAAGAAGTGTCTGTGTGTAATTTCATAATAACATATGCAAATGAAAGTATATACGATACTTTTAACAAAATCATGATTTCCTTTTTTGTGTCTGTCTGTCTATCCGTCTGTCCGTCTGTCTGTTTGTTCAGGCTAATCTCCAAAACGGCTTTTACTGGCAGATAGCTGATGTTATAAGGAGTAAAAGTAACCTATGTTAGCGTACTTTTATTTTAGAAAAACGAATTACAGTTCCTTGCAAAAAAAAACCCTTTCAGAAACTCTTAACACAATCCGGTAATATTTTATTATATTTTCTCGCAGACGAACGTCACGGGGCACAGCTAGTTCTATATAAATAAATAACAAATCAAATAGAGTACCTACGTTTCTTCTCACCAATTAAGTGAATAATTAAACACACAAAACAATATTCAAATGAAACAATTCTTTCACATAAATGGACTTTGAACACAGCAGAAATGTTCAAAACAAAACCAATTTTCTTTTCAAAAGCCAACGAGTCTAATTAAAATGTCGAGGGATAAATAATTTTTATCTCCGGTTCACGGGTGTCACTGATGTCCGCAGTGTCACTGATGTCCGCCACAAATGTCACTAGTGTCTGGGGTGTTGGTGACACGTCACGCTGTCGAGTGTCCACGTTTTAGTTGCATGCAAATTATTTCTGGTTTCTACTTTGTCAACGTTTTGCATTGGAAATTTACAAAGCCGGGTGGTACTTAATTATGTAGGTGTAGTAGTGGTTTTTCTTTAGTTTACGCGGTGTCCTTTGATAGTTGATACTCTTACATTGTAATGCGTTTTACGTAGTACCTACTTTATTTTTATATTTCTTGTGCGGTCTGTTTTTTTGAATGCAACTTGTACTATGTGCGTGATTAGCTTATAAGTTATAAGTTGGTGGATGTTGCGACTCTTGGATAAAACCTTCCTGAATTGTCATATATCCATCAAAAAATATACACGCTATCTGTAGTATTTTAAATGAGAAATCTTCACTCTACAACTAAATTACCACGCACAGATGACGACTTTATTCAATGGCAGTTTACATTAAAAACAAAAAAGAAAACACACCTGCCTAGTCCTTGACATACTTAAATAAGTAAATAACATAATGTCACCGTTCATGCCACCCATGAAAAAGGGAGATAAAAAAAATCCACAGAAAGAAAAATACCTCCCTAATTATTCCAACAGATTCTCCGAAGCATAAAGTTGAATCACAGATTATTAATGCTCGAAAAGATTCGGAGATAGATAAAGAACAGATTTTTCCTTTTCGGCCTCTGTTCATCCAGCCGGAACGGTTTTTTTCGTTACGATTTAGATTATATCTGGGGGCAAAGGTTGAGTTTTTATTAGGAGGGTAGGAATTGATAGGTTAAGTGTTAATCTGTTTTAAAACTTTGTCGTGATTTGATTGCTTATTTATTAGATTTAATCAAAAAATTTACTGAGTGGGAGTCTTTGGTCAACTGGACTCGCTCGCTACTGGACGCCTAAATTCTGTTGCAATTAATAGCCGATTAAAAAAAAATACTACTAACCGACACGCGCTAACGTGTGTCGCGCTGATGTACTGTCGCACCACTGATGGTCGACATATCGTACTGTCGCCCTAACATTTGTCGAGTATTTGTTTGTCGCAACTTTGATACGGAGTACATTCATACAAACATTGAATAAAGCACAATTCACTTAACACCACAGTACTCATAAATTGCGCTGTCCAGCACGTCCGCCTTGCGTGACCGTCACATATAAACTGAGCGTCGCGCGCCGCAAATTTTTAAAACTACCCTCAAATGCTCCAATTGTTATTGGCGTTCCATGAAACGGCGATTTTGCAAACAAAAGTATTTATGTAAAGTTAGCTATCGAGACGAGATATTACTTCGTTTATTTTCATTGTGGCTTCGCTGCTTGTTAGTCGATACCTAATGGGCTGTCTGATAAAAAAAGGAAAACGTTAAGGCCGTATAATGGCTTGTTTACCATCGAATATGCTAAATAGGTTATTGAAAAAAAAATCTGAGTCACTGGGTAATAATAGTTTGCATATTTTTTGTGGTTTGGTTTACTTTTAACTGGGTTTGTAGGGTAGTTTTAGACACGAAAAATTGAATCGAAACTTAATTTGCATTTGATACTAATTAAATTACTTATCACAATGTTGAAAGCATAATTATTAATAAGCTTTTTTTACCTTTATGACAAGAAATAAGAAAATAAAGCAAGTGCCGTTAAAGCAACTATGACTTTTAGTCATACTTTATGGGAGCGGGTAGTTGTCCCACGTCGGGCGCCAATTTGTCAGGGCACGCCGGCATCACCCAGATGAATTAAAATAACTTTTTGTTTGTAAGCCAGAACATTTTTCTGGCTGTTAAGACTCATTAGGATTAATTAGGGAGGGGAGAGCCGGGCTTAACTTTTTTCGTAATATTTTTAGCTTCGCTGTTTGAAAAGTTAAGAGTGTAAAGTCATCATTATCATCTGCCTTTCCCAACTTTATTGGGGTCGGCTTCCAGTCTTACCGGATGCAGCTGAATACCAGTATTTTACATGGAGCGACTGCATATCTGACCTCCACAGCCCAGATGGTACTGGGTAATATTATACCCCTTGGTAAGACTGGTAAGCGTAGAGAAATGATTAAAATTAAGTTACACTTGTTAAAGTTACTTATCTGATTATGCTGTCTTCATTGTTAACTGATACAAAGCTGCAATTAAATAAAACTAAAGTAGATTACTAAACCCTGATGTGCTTTAGTAAGATTGGGACCTATAATCATCATAATCATATTACGGTTGGCGCAGAGGCTAAGTGTTGTGCTGCTACGCCGGGTATTGCGGGTTCGATCCCCGCATGAAATAAATATTTGAATGACCTGCCGGTAGTTCTAGGTCTTGTGTTTGTGAGTTTAAATGTTTGTAAACGCACCCACAATACAGGAGAAATTCCTAGTAAGGGGCAAAGTTTAAAAAAAAAATACTACAGTTAGTCCAACCTATGGCGTCATATGCAATTTTTATTTTTAGTAGGTCATCATCATCATCATTCATCCTTTCAGCCGGAAGACGTCCACTGCTGGACATACGCCTCCCCTAAGTGTCGCCACATTGACCGGTCCCGTGCGACTCGCATCCAGCGGATCCCCGCAACCTTCACCAGGTCATCGGTCCACCTAGTGGGACGCCTTCCAACGCATTTCGCGTGCTTTAGTAGGTATCTGAATATAATTAAATTGCTGGTAACACGAAACTATTTGCTCTAAACTAAATCTCATTTATACCAATCACGTGAATGCTTGTCTTCTAAAACAGATGGCCTCGGTACATAAAAATCTCAATAAAAAAACATGCGTCTTCCCAAACCAAACAAGTCCGCCATTATCTACAATTAGTTTCTGTGAACAAAAAACTCCGATTCAGGTCGTCCATTGTTTATTTCAGCATTGTTCCTCTTTTGTTCCACATTTTGTAAGTATCCTATTTCTCGTCAAAACTTTTGATTACAAATTGTGTTTTGGTTTCGCTTTTGATTCGGTTCAAGTGATTGTAGGAATTAATTTTATCAAAACTTTCACACATCCCGCCTTATTTGTGTAAACATGATGAAACGGTATCAATTTTGTCCTTTATTTACACAAATATGACTGAGTAGGCAATGATTTAAATCGACAGATTCGCCCACTGCGTCAAAAGAAGTGACGTTACGTTGACAATGACCTGAATATTATTGTCTCGCTAACTCGTACTACAATCTTGTCTATTCCATAAGGGATACGGTAACTTTAACTACTCTTCTTAGTGATTGCAAGCCGTAAGGACGTCAAAAGCACAACTAATAGGTAAATAGGTGTATAGGGATTATGGGTTAATGTTATTATTTATAGGTAGTCATATCATATACGGTAAGGTAGAACTCTATTAACTTATATTTTATTACTGTTGTAGTAAAAAAAAACGTAGATTTCTACCTAGACCCAGTTTTATTACACGTTTGTTGCTACGCCGTAGCCAGCGGTGACGTCACGGCTACGAGCTACGCTGTCGTAGCAGATGGTCGGTGTGCTGCGATGGTTACTAGCATTATGTTACTAGTCTTTGATCTTTGTTGTGTATCGGACGTTTCTACTATTTGAATATAAATACGAAAGATAAGAAATAAAATACGCTTATTTGGCACATTCCACAAGTGCACCCAAAATCAAACAAATTTAAAACTTACGTCCAATCAAAAAAAGGATAATATTGTGTTTCACTGCTGCGCCAGATAGGCCCAGTTCAGAAAAAAAGTGCCCGATTAACTGACTTTTTGTGACCTGAGGAATACAGTTAATAAGTGAAGTTTTTGGTAACAGTTTTTTTTTTATTGTAAATTATGAAAGAGGTTTGTGGCGACTTACGAAACCATCACCTGCACCAAACCAGTCTGAACCAAGTAAGTTTTATCTTTATCTGTTTTTATTATATATCCGTATTTTTTACTTTTATGTGTCTATTTTAGTCAATGAAACTTCAGAACTTTGGGCCAGATATAGAGTATTTGAACTGAAACTTTTTAACATAATTATAACATTTAGGTTTAGTTGAAATAACACAAAAAATATCTGTCAAATTCATAACAAAATCAGCAAATGGAATAAACATTTGTTTTTAATCAATGTGCACAAAAAAAGTACGAATATTTTGAATTGCTACTTATTGCTACTCATGGACAAAATCTTATTATAACAAAACAATACAATAAAACACTGTTTGCTTCCATCCTTTATCTTAACACGTCAAACTTTTGTATACCACCTACCCACACTTACACACACAAGTGTTAGGGTGGGTCACACAGTTACCGTCCCACACAACACATGCGCGGCGAAAGCATGCATGTTTCATGCTGCAGTTGAGAAGTAGGCTGAGGCACGGAGCTAGAACCTATAGAGGTGACATCGACCTGGAGAGGTCAAGGTTGGGTTTGGAGAGATTATTGAGGGCTGAAATTAAGTAGTTATTTAGGAGAGGTGTAAGGTTGTTAGTTGAATTTTACTAACATTATTAAGCGAGGTAGGCGAAAATAAAATATTTAAAAAGTGCATTATACATAATAATAAACATAAGGTATAACGGTTATACTACGTGCCATCTTATGTGTGATTAATTAAAATCGCTTTCGTGTTTGTCTGTGTAACCGCGTTTTTTTGTTCTGAACTGCACAATTGACTTTGATGCTGTTTTTACCATGTATTATAAAGACTATTCTGAAATTTTATGTGAAGAATACATTAATATTTTGCTCAGATATATTACATAATTGTCAGTGTTAAGACATGCTGTTATTAGCCCCGTGTGATGCAGTAGCAGGTCGATAGTCAACTCATACAAAAGCATCTAAAGAAACATTGGTTCCTTAAACACAGGCTTCTAGAAGGCCTAGTTTAGGAGGCAGAAGTTCGCGTTATAACATGTTTTCACTGTACAACTTTATTCACTGTGTGTTATGTAAGCTTTTTCCTTGTGTGTAAATAAATTATTATTATAAAACAAAAAATAAAAGCCTCATCGCAAAAAAACTCTGTACAGCTATTAATAGCACAGCAATTCCATTGAGGAATATTATAACTGTCGCATCCAGTGTCGGCACTTTATATCGGTGTCTCTCTCAGCGTACTCTCTAGGGTGAGCGGGCCAATTCTTCTCTTCAATTTATTTTCACAATTTTATCGGTTAAGTAATGTTTATTTAACCACGTGTTGGGATGTTCACTCTGTGTATAAGGAGCGAGAGAGCGCGATTATTTTTTCTTTGATTTTGTGTTTATTTATTTAAGGGTATATTTGTATTCACCTTACATTTGGACGCTTTTATTTTGCTATATTGAAAATTTTATTTTAGAACAAATGTTTATTAAGACTTGCAATTTTATTTGATTCCATTACCACTAAATAAATATATTGGTTTTCAAATACATTTCTTTTGTATTTTTATTAACCTTGATGTTTTCTAACATAGACAGGTCTGATGTTAGAAAATATATTAAGTGAGAATTATAACTATCTATTTATACTGAAGAAGAGGTTTAATCCGTTTAGATCTAAAAAGCTCCCTAGTTTATACTACAAATTCGACCCGTATAATCTGCGGTCTAACGTAGCGGGAATTAGCGGAAACTAAAGCTTAGGCACTTAAATTAGTATTTATCACGTTAGTCCATTAGAAAGTTCCACAATACCAGTGGTGCTATACAAGAATTAAATTATCTGAGTCGAGCAACAGAGAATTCCAATTGAAGAATTGGTATTTTTATTTAAAAAATAAACAACAATAATAAATTGGATAGGTAATTTTCAGTAAGTGTGAACCAACCGTGTTTTAAACGCGGCCACTGTTCTATAATTTCTTATTCCGTAAACCACGTTAAAGGGGTTATTCTGAAACACTGACAAACTTAAACAACCAAAAAAATCAGCGTTTATTAATAATTAACTAGGTACCGTAATTTTAATTGATTATTTACGTCTTTTGGGACAACCTCCTGAATTTTGATGAGGATTGAACAACACCTTATTTAAATAAAATCACGTTTTTCTGTGTGGTGCAGACACTACAAAACCTTTATGGTCTTCTTTATTTGTAGGTACATTTTATCAGAGACGAGCCCTAATTTTTTATATCGAGAAAAAATAATATCATAATATCTTAAAAACTTAAAAATGACCCTGACTTTTAGCAGAGGCAGAGTAAAGTATATAGAAATAAGTTAAAGTGTTTACATGAGTAATTGGTATTATTTAAGATACGATTTTTATTATAACAAATAATAATAATCCATTTATAATCAGGTTACAAAGACCCATAGATAAATACCTTAACCTAAATATACATACCATAAAAACTGTTAGTATTATGAAACTAAAAACTATTATTATTATTATGCAGTAATTGCTTGAAGTTGGAACTGCAAAAGTTAGAATTCTTAGCTTTGTTTTCTTTGTCGGTTGATCTTTCTTTTTTGGTCTTTGTCTATTGCATAAGTAATTACTAAAGCTCAAGTAATAACTTTAACTGGACTAAAGATTCCAGGAATAATCATAATAAATTTAAGGAAAAAAAATCGGCGCTAAATTAACATCCTCGTCACCCTCTTTTCCTACGAAAGTATAAATAGAAAAAGAAACTCGTGGCCAGACGAAAATGAGCCTAAATTGTGAACAGGAAGTTAAGAAACTTTTTTATTTCGTTTACGTTTGACTAATGCCATTTGTATATACTTATTTCCTGTTCGTTCTCGTTTTCGCTTCTATGTCGTGTCAAATTGCGAAATTTCAATTAAAAATTAACAAGCATGTGACGTCAACATATACAAATAGCAACATCCATATTTATTCATCAAATAACCTACATAGTGTTCGAATTTTACAAAATAATTACATTTCAAATCATAACAGAAGCAGTAATAAAATTTAAAACAAACAAAAATAATTTAAAAATGAGTACGTCACTCATCAAAAACTTTTGTGAGAATTACGCCATACGCCGTATAGCTTAGAGATATAGTCTGCCCGATTTTGCTAATCAGCCATCGCAGACTTTGTTGTTATACAAAGTGTTGTTTTGCATCCTCGTCAAAATTCAGGATGTTGTCACAAAAGACATAAATAATCAATATAAATTACGGTACCTAGTAAATTATTAAAAACCACTGCGTTTTTTTGTTGTTTAAATTTGTCAATATTTCAGAATAACCCCTTAACGTGGTTTAGGGATTATGAAATTATCGAAAAAACGTTTGAGGTTTTTTGTTCGTGTGTAAGCGACGTTATAAGGCGGAGATCAGACGGCCCGTGTTTAAAACACGGGTGGTTCACAGTTACCGATTTCAGTAAGAAATTAAAAAAAAGAAAATTACATACTCATTTTATTATTGATCCGGGTCGAGAATCATTAGCATAGTTACCTCCTAGAATTTGACGAGGTTGCAAAACAACACCTTGTATAGACTGAATGTAAAGTGAAGAGTAAATAAAAAAAAACATTTGTTTACGACATTTGTTTGAATCGCGACTGCTGACCATGAGGCTGTGGGTTCGATTCCCGGGTCGGGTGAAGCGTTATTGAGTTTTTCCATCAGGACTGTATGGAGTCTGGATTTGTGCCCCGTTAAAGGTAATAGGGTCGCACCCTATAATATGGAGCTTAAACATAACTGGCGAAATGTGTGTGTACACTATGATTTGTTGATAGAACGCACTAGGCATCCTATACTAAATCCAAAACTACACCTCATAATATTGAAGTTTAACAACCCTGGTGACTGCGTATTCTGTAGTAAATTAATTAATTTATTCATGGGAGGATATGCATATGAATGTATTCAAGAGTAGGTAAGCATAAATTGCCGCGGGTATTCATAATATTTTCGTTCGCACTTGGAGGTGCGAAGGAATATCATTAAGCATGTTTACCTTACCAAAATAATACGGAATCGGGAATATAATAAAATTTGTGATAGCGTATTTTATAACGAGCGACCTGCCGATTTTTCTCAAGGTTTTTACGGTTTGGAGAAACATCATCATCATCATTACAGCGCAAAAGACGTCCACTTCTGGACATAGGCCTCCCCCAAGTGTCGCCATATTGACATTTTGTGGGGGTTTGCCATAATAGCCACGCTTGGCAGGCGGGTTGGCGATCGCAGTACGGTTGTTACAAAAGCACAGAGAACGCTGCTGCCCATTCTCTAGAAAATCCCTTAGCCGCCTCTTACGACACCCACGGGAAGATATGGGATGGTGCTATTCTTTGCGTCCGACACCATACAGAGCAAGAAAACATCGATAAACATCGATATTTCTTAAATATTTAAACCTCCTGGAATACATTCTCCTGCGCAAACATGTGTATTGTGTCGGATACAACTTGAATGGCTGAAATGGCAAACGTCCTGAAACACGATAAATTATTTCGTTAATTTAATCTTTACACATAAAATAGTTTATACTGCATTACGAGCTTCCAATGCATTTCTGGTATGGCATTTACCTCTGTAAACCAAGGTATACTCGAACACGTTTAATTCTACCAGTAGCGAGGTGCAAATGCATTTGAAATTACATCCTAGTTCGGAACTAAACACCCTACATTAACAAGATACGTATATTATTGTGTTTACTCGTCATTTCCGTAACATCCACGTATATAGTGTTCAATTAGTTGTACGTTTACTAAGGTAATATTATGTTTAAGATAATGTATAATAACAGCACGAACGAATAATTGCGGACATGGGTACCATCTATCAGATAAATTAATAGACCAGAGTTAGTGTGAAATTATATGCTGAATTATTTAACCTTGCTATGATGTTATCAGGCGGAGGTAACACGGGACCTGAGTCGCATACGGATATTTGTTAAATAATGAACTGAATTGTACTGAGAGCAGCGGTGAGCCAGTGGTGGAAGCCCCGACTTACGAGCAGTAAGCCGTGGGTTCGAACCCAGGCAGGCGAATTACCTCATGTAATTTATTTTATCACCGCTGCCCTCAAAAATGGTGAAGGAAAACATTGCGAGGAAATCGGCATGTTCTAGAACTAAAAATTCGAAATAATGTAACGAGCATTGGGCCCGCGTCGTGGATTACAGCCCTCTCCCCCTCATAAAGAGGAGGCGAGTGTCCAAGCAGTGGGAACATTATAGGCTGATGATGATGATGATAAACTGAATTGAGATAGTCTTTAATAACTAAACTCTCATTTTGATGATATCGATTCTGTTTTGAACCGACTACTAAAAAAGGAGGAGGTTATGTATTCGACTGGCAAGGTATGCACTTGCAGTACTTTGTCAAAAGTTTAATTTTTACCGCCCTCCACGCGAGCGCACATACGGACTAAAGCCAGTATTTTATATTTTTGTGCTCACACTCCAAAGTTAATTTTCACTGCGGACAGTACCATCTTAGCTGCCGAGAGCTACAGAGTAGTATCGGCCATAAATATTATAACAGCCACGGAGATTTGATTTGTACATTTCCGTTGAGCGCCGAGCGATCGACCTAGTTGTGAGACGACTTTATGTGATTACGTTAGTTCTCCCTCAGTTAATGCCTTTTGTGTAGCTTTCATTTAATGCTTTTAAAGGTAAGTGTTTCATCGTTCTAGTCTTTATTCGTTTTTAACACACTATAGTCACAATAAACGAGGAGCTCGTGGCTAAATAATAACAGTCGCACAGGTCGATCTTTACGGTTAAGCCGTGCTTGCCAAGGTTGGTCCGTGGATGGGTGACCATAATTACATACCGAGTTTCCTCCGTGCCTCGGAAAGCACGGTAAGCCCTTGGTCCCGGCTGTCATTTGTAGATCTTTAACAGTCGTTACGAGTAGTCAGAAGCCAAAAGTTTCACATCCAGCCTTACCAAGGGGTATCGTATTAGCCAGTTACTGGGTTCTGTATGGTGTCGGACGTAAAGAATAGCACCATCCCATATCTTCCCGTAGGTGTCGTAAGTGGCGACTAAGGGATTTGCCTGAGAATGGGCGCTTCATGTAAAATACTGGTACTAAGCTGCATCCGGTTAGACTGGAAGCCGACCCCAAGATAGTTTGGGAAAAGGCTAGGCAGATGATGATGAGTCACAATTAACGAGAAGTACAAAGATTTGATTTAGTACCGGTAAAATTTGGTGCGTGTGTGTGCTCTGCATGGTGTCTGACGTAAAGAATAGCACCATCCCATATCTTCCCGTGGGTGTCGTAAGAGGCGACTAAGGGATTTGCCAGAGGATGGGCAGCTGCGTTCTCTGTACTTTTGTAACAACCGTACTGCGATCGCCAACCCGCCTGCCAAGCGTGGCGATTATGGCAAAACCCCCCAAAATGTCAATGTGACACTTGGGAGAGGCCTATGTCCAGCAGTGGACGTCTTTGGGCTGAAATGATGATGATGATGAAAATGTGGTGAATAGGGATGCGAGGGAGAATAGGGACAAAACTTTGAATGGGATTTCATCGTTGAATACAAACAATTCTTCACTAAAAAGCTATTGGGATAATTTCTGTTTTAAATTAATAAACAATAGAGTATTTTCAGCTAACCAAGAATATTTAAATAACGTGAATCTTTCAAAGTTTCGTGCCGATTCACCCCCGTATCTAGGGACACGGGGGTGAAATAGGACGAAACTTCACCCCATTTTACTAACTGACTCGTTGGTCCCATCGTCGCAAGCGTGATTGTTGAGCATGAGGTCCGGATTTCGATTCCCAGGTCAGGCAAATCACTTGGTTTTTCCATCAGGATTTTCTATATTATTATTATTTGTTCCGTGCGGGGATCGAACCCGCGACACGCAGCGCAGCAGTCATCTCGCTCAACAACTGCGCCAACCGTGCCGTCTCTATATCGGTTGATGGCAATAGACTCGTACTATTAGGTACACCTCTGCCTAACTCTTCAGGAATTATAGGTGTGATGTTAAGTTTAATCGTTTTGAATAAAAATTAAATCACGCACAATAGTCTCAATTAACGAGAAGTGCAGAGATTTGATTTAGTTTTTTATAGCACAGCCCTTGTCACTGAAATTACTAGTATAATACCTTCGTGATAATAGAATAGGATCCCGATATAGAACGACATTCACCGAGCTGGTTAATGGATGAAACATATTTTATATTCAATTTTTATGTCAATAAATATATTGCATATGGGTTTTCAAAAAAAAATTAAGTCAGTATTTTTTTTATTTTTTTGAAACATTTCACCGGTTTGGTTAATAGACAAATTCCATACCAATCGATAGTAAAGACATATTAAATTGAATATAAAAAGAAGTTTCATCCATTAACCAGCTCGGTGAAGGTCGTTGTATACCGGGATCTTAGACTATAATGATAACTGAAGTAATTATGTTTTCTCTTATGTCTGCAGAATGATGCCTAGTTTTTATTAACCTTGGATTTTGAAAGTAGATCGTTAGTTTCATGATAATTTTTCCAGCACCAATATGCAAGATATTCAATAGGTAGTTATGTTCATTACAAAGTATTATTATATTATCATCAGCATTTCCGCCGAGAGACGTCCACTGCTGGCCATAGGCCTCCCCAAGTTTCGCCACATTGACATAACATGGGGGGTTTTGCCATAATCGCCACGCTTGGCAGGTGGGTTGGCGATCGCAGTACGATGGTCACAAAAGAACAGAGAAAGCTGCTGCCCATTCTCTGGCAAGTCCCTTAGTCGCCTCTTACGACACCCACGAGAAGATATGGGCAGATTAATAATTTATACTACCGTGAAATACCGGGACTTTTATCAGAAACTTTGATTTCATCCTGTAAATCTCTTTTTGGATACAACGCTCAGATAAAA
Organism: Cerastis rubricosa; assembly: GCA_949152445.1. Classification (NCBI taxonomy): domain Eukaryota; kingdom Metazoa; phylum Arthropoda; class Insecta; order Lepidoptera; family Noctuidae; genus Cerastis; species Cerastis rubricosa. Next base: position 6,687,386 of record OX424535.1, on the reverse strand, counting down.
ACAATTCAATAACGATAAACTATTCAATATTGAAACTGGAATCGATGAGTGCGAACTCGTAAATTGCAATGAAACTTCAGTTTTATTACAAGTATGTTACAGCGGGTCAGTGCAGTGAGCATGTGGGTTTATATGTTACGTGTTATTGTATCGTAACAGTGAATCTAATGGTCAAGTGAATTACAAAGTAGGGAAGTGCATTGATATGATCTTCTTTTTAACACGCTTTTATTATCTTCACCTGTAACTCACTGTCCCTGACATCACATCGGGCCCCAAACGGCGCGGGGGCAACAAAACCTTGCTCGCCCCTCCAGCCGCGCAGCAGTGGGACAGCGCTGCACCACTCACTGGTTACAAGAAAAACCGGCCAAGTGCGAGTCTTACTCGCACACAGGGTTCCATAGCTCCAAACAATATAATAACAATATTTTTAACTGTCATTCATTAGTTAGTAGTATTAGTTAGTAAACTTCCACACAACCGCAAAACTAAATTTGTTTTTCATAGTATGTTTATGAAAAACAAAGTTACTGCTGCAGTTTGATGAAAAAGTCCCATATCTCAAAAACTAAACATCATATCTTATTGAAACTAATTTTCGTTGATAGTTTTTTTTACGTTCTACAATCCTGAATATTTTCAGAATTTTCCTCCTCTTACTTTAGAAATTAGAGGGGGGGGGGGACACATTTTACCACTTTAGAAGTGGCTCTAGCGCAAACTATTCAGTTTAGAAAAAAATGATATTAGAAACATCAATATCATTTTTAAAGACCTATCCATAGATAGCCCACACGTATGGGTTTGATGAAAAAATTTTTTTTGGTTGTCAGTTCTAAGTAGGTATGGGGACCCCCTTAATTTATTGTTTTTTTTCTATTTTTATGTAAAAAAATGCGGTTTACAGAATACATCTACTTACCAAGTTTCAACAGTATAGTTCTTATAGTTTCGGAAATAAGTGGCTGTGACATACAGACGGACAGACAGACAGACAGACAGACATGACGAATCTATAAGGGTTCCGTTTTTTGCCATTCGACTACGGAACCCTAAAAACGGTTAGTGTGCGCACACTAACCGTTTTTTCTTGTAACCAGTTACCTATTCAATAGTCTTATTCATTCGCAAGTAGCAGTTTTATTTATTAGTCAAGACAACCACTCACTAACCAACTAACATTATCATTATCTTGCCCTAATCCCAATTTATTTGGGGTCGGCGCAGCATGTCTTCTTCTACCATACTTCTCTATTACTTGTCATCTCCTCAGATACCTCCTTTCTAGCTATATCATTCTTCACACAGTCCATCCATCGTTACTTAGGTCTTCCTCTACCCTAACCAACTTACAATGTAAATAAATATTTGAAGTGAAATTAAACGCACTTCCCGGAATCCGATTGAGCTTACATGAACATACATGTTCAGTTTGGATGACAATGCATGGGCACCTAAGAGACGTCATTCTAAATTCAATATGGAGGACTCCCAAAGATGGCGGACTAGTTATTTTTTATGCATACCCATGATATGGATATTAAATGAAAGGGTTTGCTAAATAGAATATGAAAAGGCATGTGTTCAATTATGATATTATTGTATATTTATTTTGTCTTACTATAAAGAGTCCGGTAAGACGAGCGATGCGGAGAAGACATTTACGAGATTCGACCAATCATAAACGAGAAACGATTTGGACTTCAATGTATGTGATTGATCGATTCATGCATGTCACACCTCTTGTCCACCCCGCAATCGTAACCGGACCAAAAACCCTTAGAACAGAATAGAAGAATAGAAACAACCATCCTCCCTCTCTTCCTTCTCATCTGCAAATTCCGTGCTCATTCTCTCAAGTTTGTAAGAAGTAGGTAAACATCCATTTCATGTGCTGGACTCACATAATGCAACATTAAACTCCTTCTAAAAATACAAACAAAAATATCGTCTATGCAGAAACGTGCCTAGCGAAGCAAACATTCAATATATCCGGCTCAATACTAACCCAGCGGTCAAGCGAGCCGGTAATGCATTCCATTGGCTACGTTTACGCTACGGTGTCAAGACTAACTTCACTAAAAGCATCATGAATACAACGTCGACACACGTTTAGTTAAACTTTGTGTTCAAGTACTGTTACGATATGTAACTTGCATGACTGCGGGTTAAAGGAAAATGGTTCGTACAGATAAGGCACTTATGCTCACTGCGGCTCAGACTATCATGAAGCCAACAGCATTGTCGATCGATTCACTTGTGACCCTGAATGATTCAAATTTGATTCAATGAATCCTTAGACGATTCTCTACGAGTCAACGAAGCCAAATGGAAGGCAAAATTAAAAAAAAATATATATTCAAATAATAGGTAATCATTTTTTTTAAATGTTGCCTTTTTTGCACAGATTCGCTGTTGCGTTAACTTGACATTCCTGATGGAAAAACTCTATACCAGTTTGCTCGGAATGGGAGAAGATTTCCTGTAATGCTCAAGCAGCACCTGCTGGGCCAACGGAGCAGTAAAATAATTTGATGTATAAGATTGTCTTATAAAGTGTGAAATTGAAAAAGCAATTTGGTTTACCCAGGTAAGTACAGACAGCGTCATTAAGTACCTGGCGATGGCGTACTCGGCTGGACTGTAGAGGGGTTAGCACATACTGCTGCTGTCTATACCTGGTTAAACCAAAGTGCTTTTTTATTTTGGTATGCTCCAGCCCGCTTGCTCCGCAAATCATTTTAAACACCTGCCTACCAATAAACTCCTCTAAAACATAATTCTATTTCTGTCAATCTTTTGTAGTTGGCAGTGACTGAACGATTTTTTAAGCGGGGTTACTCGAAACATTGGTTGAAAAGCGGATTTCGAGCCATGACGGCCGGCATTATATTCCATGACAAACAATTCGTTGGATTTAAAAGCTTGTAACAATATTTTGTCTGCCAGCATTTTTATTTAATGTAAATCAACATTGTTAACGAGATTATATTATCGCTTGTGAAATTCGGCAGCTTTTTCGGGGAATTGGATGTTTTAAGATCGCCCATCATTAATTTCGAATATATTTTTGATAATGAACCCAATCAAAATGGAATCATTAAAGAAAATATAAGAGGTTTTCGTATATTGAAAAACAAGTAGGTACTTACTGACCCAATTAGATGATTTTCCGTTTTAACATTCAAGCTTTTCCGGCAATTCTTGAATGCAATAAATAAAACCGTCTTTCTTTGTGAGCAGACTGATGTTAAGATGATTGATCAATGGGTGTTCTTACCATGACCTACAAAAAAGTTAGGTAGGTATGTCATTACGAATTCCTGAACAAACGAGCTGATGGCCAGAAACACAGGTTTAAATAATCCTAGTTCGGGCAGGTCGCTATCAAACATCTGAATTGAACTATTATTATTTACAACTTTTGAATATGTTTTAGTTATAGTTTACTTATAAGTACTAATTATACCCTTGTATGAGAAATAATACTACTGTGCCTAAATGTAAACTTTTTGTAATACTTTTTAAATAAATTTATTTATTACTATTTTTAACTTGATATCAGCCTGGCCTTTTCCCAAACTATGTTGGGGACGCCTGGCGGCTTCCAGTCTAACCGAATGCAGCTAAATATCAATATTTAACATTCAGCGACTGTTCACCTGACCTCCAGAACCCAATCATCATTTCATCATCATTTCAGCCCAAAAGACGTCCACTGCTGGACATAGGCCTCCCCAAGTGTCGCCACATTGACATTTTGGGCGGTTTTGCCATAATCGCCATGCTTGGCAGGCGGGTTGGCGATCGCAGTACGGTTGTTACAAAAACACAGGGAACGCTGCTGCCCATTCTCAGGCAAATCCCTTAGTCGCCTCTTACGACGCCCACGGGAAGATATGGGATGGTGCTACTTTACGTCCGACACCATACAGAACCCAGTAACTGGCTAATACGATACCCCTTGGTAAGGTTGTTTGTCAGACCTTCGAGTTTCTGGCTACTTAACGATTGTCAAAGATCTACACAGGACGGCTTGAACGAACGGCTTAACGTGCTCTCCGATTCACGGAGGAGTTCGGTATGTAATGATGATTACTATAATAGCTAGCCAAAATATCAAAACATCAATGACTTTTTATTTTAGACTAACTTTTGCCCGCGGATTCGCCGGAGTGTAGAGCAAATAATATTCAACGGGAAGACGTTCCCATCGGATAAAAAGTATACTATGTGCTAAGTCAAGTCCTCGTCTGCCCGTTTGGCAAATCATGTATATCATTCCCATTAAATGTCTATTTCATAAAAAAGTCATTCGATGGTATTCTATGAACTTAGAGGGTTTTATTGGTGATTTTAATTATTATAATTCTGTCCGTTTTATGGTCGCGAATCATGTTTTTATCACCATACAACCTGAGACACCTGAGATCTGAGAGCAGCGGTGGCCCAGTGGTGGCAGCCCTGACTTACTAGCAGTAAACCGTGGGTTCGAACCCAGGCAAGCGCATTACTTTATGTAATTTATTTCATCACCGCTGCCCTCAAAAACGGTGAAGGAAAACATCGTGAGCAAACCGGCATGTCCTAGACCTAAAAATTCGAAGACATGTGACATCTACCAACCCGCACTGGGCGCGCGTGGTAGATTATAGTACAGCCCACTCTCTTTCATAGAGGGGAGGCCTGTGTCCCAGCAGTGGGAACATTATAGGCTGATGATGATGATGATTATGACATACTAACACTGGCCTGCAATTGCCAGAAATGTAATACAATTTGAACCCTGACGCTTCCCCCTTAGGGAACAAAAACCCACAAACATATATTGTGATATAACCTAGTATTCCGAAGCTACGATGCTTCACTGACCATCCACGCGATCATACATCACATGCCCCACAAAGTGATCTACCGCCTACTCGCCGCTCACGGATACCGTATTAAACCCTCGCTTCATTTGCAATTCGATTGGACAATAAGAAATTATAATGGGCATTTGCATGCTTTTGCAGTATGGTAATCGATAATTGTATTTGTGGTGGGTAGGAAAGGTCAATTTCTAATGGGATTTGCCAATAAAAGAGCTTTTGGAAAGGGTGAAAACAATGTAGGTGTTGTTGGGACACGTAGAACTTAAACAAAAATGTCGAAATGTGTGTTTACTATTAGGCACGTCTCTGCCTAACCCTTCAGGGATTGCTGACGTGATGTTATGTTACTTAGACAAATATCTTTGTCAACAACCGACGTGGTAATGCCACTAGTCTTTTCACCACTCTTCCAGTCAACAACTATGCCGAGAATATTTTTAAACATGCTGAAATACTTTATTGTTTTCTATTACATTTGTAATAACGAAATGTTACGAGCCGTGGGCATGTTAGAAAATGGTGTCATTCAACGCGTCGTTGCTGAGGCCCTACATACCAGCCAAAACGTAATATAAAGGTTGTGGTCACATTATTGCAGAGACAGGATTGATTTCTCCAAATGACCGCCAGAAGACAACCCAATATCACAGCGATGCTTACTAGTACATACAAAAGCTCCAGGAGGACCACCAGCTGGTGGTAAGCGACCAAACCTTACGAAGGGGGTTGCATGAATTTGGTCTTCATGCTCGAAGACCGCTACGTGTAAAATATTAGTACTCAGCTTTGCATTAGCGTGTAGTAAATATTGTTTACATATGTTTTACAGACAGGACCATAACAACCAAACTCAATATTAAACTTCACTTTAAAATAACGAAGCCGTTCAAAGTTTTACAAGTAAACATTTCCAGGATTATGTAAATCCATGTAAATAAACGATACATAATCTTAACGATTACAGTAAATTTGGTTTTGGGCTACCATAGTAGCGTGGACATTTCAACAACACTAAACAGCTAGTCCAGATGGCTGTATGACCTCGGGCAAGTATGCCAACTTGGCAAAACTTGGCACATGTTCACTGCCACCTTATCAGGCGGTGTTCTTGGTTAATTATTGAATAAGTAGTAGCTTATCCACACATCAACAATTTTCCCCGCTCTAGGTGGAGCGGGAGCGAGTGTCAGACTTGTACTGACTAAAACCCATCCGTGTTCTTTCTTAGCCCTTTGGGTTCCAGAGCCACGGTATCTGTTTCAAACAGTCCCTCAGCCCTGGCAGGCATCGGCCCTCTCGGACCCCTTCCGATTTGCTCACATCTCCTTGAGGCGCGTGTGGAACACGAACGCGCCGTCGACATGGCCTGTCGTCATAAGACTGACGGACGGTGAGTTAGCCCATTACTCACCGTCCACAGGCATCAATCACCGTCCACAGGCATCAATCACCGTCCACTGGCATCTAGGGATACCTTAATCCTAAATAATTTACAACTTTATTATTTAAAATCTTTTTAGTTTTCATAAAAAGTTAATTACAGATTGGAACCTCTTTTATTCTATTTTCAAAATTTTTAAATAAAAATAAAAGCAAAATGAGAAACAAAATACGGCGGCAAAATTGTTAATAATTCGTTTCGTTAAGGAAAATTAAAATTGTTTTATATTAACTAATGAAAATGGAGTAGATTGTTTTTCTTTTTTATTATAACGTGCCGTGTGAGCTTTAAGAGTCATGTTGAATAGTTGAACGTTCACGTTGATTTGTACGGCGGTAGTGGAGGTATTTAAAGTAAAGTAATAACATTAAAAACTTGTATTAAAAATTTACTTACTTTGGAAAAAGTTGTAATATTGACCCCCAATATATTCGTAACTAGAAGATTCCCAGGTAGTCAGAAAAGTGATCGCAATGACGGCAGGAATGAGTGCTTTTCAGCTTCGTTAAGGCTTTTACATCCATTATTGTGAGGATGTGTAATGTGAGATACGTAAAAACCGCAAACCCCATCGCAGAGCCGCCCAATGTCTATAACAGACTGGGGCTGTTTTTTATGGAAACCCTCTGTTTGATAACTCGCTGGGTAAAAATAAAAATGGACTGTATATAGGCTTGGTATATTGACAATTAGATTACAATACTGAACTGTGACGGACAAACAAAATAATTTAGAAAACGTTTGAGAATGTCGTCCATTGCGGTGGTGTCCGAGGAAGCGAGTGTCCGCAGTCCGGCCGGCTCTCCGCCCGCAGCTCCCCTCGGTCGCCGATAACGCGTAGGTTGGTCACGTCGCCCGCGCGTGTCGCCTGCGTGTGCCGACTGCGTGTTTGTTGGGCGCGATTCCCAACACCCTCCAATTGATTGCGACGTTACCACGTTTCATAGAATTATAGGAAAAAAATTCAAGTCACTGCGGTCTGTCACAAGAATTAGCTGCCTAATTCTTGTGACAGACCGCAGTGACTTGAATTTTTTCCTATAATTCTATGAAACGTTACAGCTGCAGTTTGGGATTGCGACGGTCTTTATTCCCATAATCGCATTTATTCATCATCATCTGTCCAGCCTTTCTCAACTCTGTAGGGGTCGGCTTCTAGTCTAACCGGATGCAGCTGAATACCAGTATTTTACATGGACCGGCTATCTATCTGACCTCTGCAACCCAGTTAGTACTGGGTAAAACGATATCCCTTGGAAGACTAGTTGTCAGACTTTCGGCCCACTGACTACCTGTAACGACTGTCAAAGATCTACAAATGACAGCCGGGAACAACGGCTTAACGTGTTTTCCGAGGCATAGAGGAATTTGGGTATTTAATGGGCGGTCACCCATCAACGGACCAACCTCGGAAAGCACAGCTTGGCCTTAAACATCGACTCGAGCGCCTGCTATTATTTACGAGCTCCTGAATAATCACTGATAATCGCATTTATGGTCATGCAAATCTCATGTGCAAACAATTATTATAACATCAACAATAAAGTAGTCAACAAATAATAGCCGAAATAGAAATAACTACAAACTAAACTCGTCCATTAAGCCGAAGTTAAGTGCGAACGGCGAATTTGTTGGTAATTCGATTGTTTTCCACTAAAACTAGAACGGGAAATAACATTAGCTTCGTCGGTACTAACTAGCTAATGTATTTTAGGGTTCCTTACCTGAGAAGGAAGGAGAAATCCGAAGCTCACTTTTGTGCTATCTTTTATCGCGACTTTTTTTACGAAGTGATACAACAGGAAGCATCTTTTGTGATTTGAATAGGTTTGTGGTCGTGAATTTGTTTGACTATTCAAAAGTGCCTGTAACTGGCCTACTTGAAATAAATGATTTTGATTTGATTTGAATCGGCAGTGCAAACTATTTTTGTACAAACCCTAGAGGCCGCGCGAGTATGGTGTAAGTATAGGGAAGTACTGGCAAAACGCCAAGAAATTTTGGCAGTATGGTAAGGTTATTTCAAGAGAATTAAAGCAAGTACTTGCTTGCCTATTTATTATTGTTGACAATCGCAAGCTGAAATCTCGACTAGGCTTTTTTGTATGGTACTGTTTTTCCTTGCTATGCATAACAATGTATTTGGAAATGACGGTGGGATATAATTACTTTTACTTAGTACTTACTGCTAATGCCGGTTAGTTCGACTGCTTCGTTGGGGTCCATGAGGTCCTCGGTTCGATACCCGGGTCGCGAAAATTGTCATTGCGGTTTTTCCATCAGGAATTTCTCAGTAGCAGCCACGGTGTCTGGATTCGTGCCCGGTCAATGGCAATGGGCTCGCCCCCTTTTTTCATCATCATTTCAGCCGAAAGACGTCCACTGCTGGACATAGGCCTCCCCCAAGAAGGGGGGGTTTTGCCATAATCGCCACGCTTGGCAGGCGGGTTGGCGATCGCAGTACGGTTGTTACAAAAGCACAGAGAACGCTGCTGCCCATTCTCTGGCAAGTCCCTTAATCGCCTCTTACGACACCCACGGGAAGACATGGGATGGTGCTATTCTTTACGTCCGACACCATACAGAACCCCCCCCCCCTTACATGCCCCCTTTTACATGGGACTTAAACATAAATGGCGAAATGTGGAGGTACTATTATGTACACCTCTGCCTAACCCTCCAGGGATTACCGGCGTGATGTTATGTTATGTTACTAAGTACTTACTGCTCTTTCAGAGAATGGGCAGCAGCGTTCTCTGTGCTTTTGTAACAACCGTATTGCGATCGCCAACCCGCCTGCCAAGCGTGGCGATTATGGCTAAACCCCCCCTATGTACACTTGGGGGACGCCTATGTCTAGCAGTGGACGTCTTTCGGCTGAAATAATGATGATTTACTGCTAAAGCCACTTAGTTTGATAGGCTCATAGGGCTAATGGTGGCAAGCGTTACTGCTCAGTGAGGTCGTGGTTTGATATCCAGGTCGGGCCAAGTGTTATTGGGTGTTACCTTCGGGAACCTCTTTCTACCAGCCCGGAGTTTTGATCCGTGCCCAGTTGAAGCCAATAGGCTCGCCTTCTATTTTTTGGGCCCTAGAAATGTGTAACCAAATGTTAGAACAAAACATTAGATGCTTCTGGGAATCATGCGATGTTTTGTATGTAGTTTACTTATTTAAAAGATAGCTAGTACAGAACTATGAATCGCAAAAAAAATAAAACTCCAACCAATTTTCTTCAACAAAAAAAATAATAAAAGAAAAATTCATTTGCATGGCATTATCGTTAAAATACAGCTTCGATATTTGATTAGAAAATAATGGTATGCAAATACATAGACCCTTTTTCAATTTACCTTCGCAAAGTACAGCTTTTTGTGTGCCTGCCTTACATAAGTATATAAAGCTGTTGTTTTTAGGGACCTCTTAATAACAGCGGGTTCGACGTTTACATAATAAATTATGTACGTAGGTAAATAAGCACAGGTTTGTTACTGTAGGGAAGTTATGGATATGTAAGGGAGCTAGTGTAGGCTATTGTGGTAAGTATGTAGCGTTGGTATAATGTTAAGTTATGTTATGTTGGTAATATTGTTAAGGCCGACAATTCCGTCTGAAATAGTATATTTAATTTTCGAGGAGTTCGTGGCTAAATAATAACAGCCGCACGGGCCAATCTTTAAGGTTAAGCTGTGCTTTCCGAGGTTGGTCCATTGGTAGGTGACCATAATTATAACCGAGTTTCCTCCGTGCCTCAGAAATCACGTAAGTCGTTGGTCCCGGCTGTCATTTGTAGATCTTTGGCAGTCGTTACGAGTAGTTAGAAGCCGAAAGTCTGACATCCAGTCTTACCAATGGGTAACCTATTACCCAGTTACTGGGTTGTGCAGGTCAGTTAAGCAGTCGCTTCTTGTAAAATACTGGTACTCAGCTGCATCCGGTTAGACTGGAAGCCGACCCCAACATATTTTGGGAAAATGCTAGCAGATGATGAGCCTTCTATTACCCACAGCTACTATACAGAAGCTATTATTACATTAATATTATGAAGGCGAAAGTTTATGAGTGAGTGTGTGTGTATCTGTATGTTTCTCACTCCTTACCGCCTCAATGGCAGAACAGATTTGTATGAAATTTGGTATGTAGATAGCTTATACCCTAGATTAACGAATAGGCTACTTTCTGTCTGCAAGCACTGAGAGCAGTGGTGGCGGCCCCAACTTACGAGCAGTAAGCCGTGGGTTCGAACCCACGCAGACGCATTACTTTGTGTAATTTATTTCATCACCGCTGCCCTCACGCCTATAATGTTCCCCCTGCTGGGACACAGGTTTCCTCTCTATGAGAGGGAGTGGGCTGTCATCCACCACGCGGACCCAGGACGGGTAGGTAGATGTCACATGGCTTCGATTTTTTTGTTCTAGGACATGCCGGTTTCATCACGATGTTTTCCTTCCCTGTTCTTGAAGGCAGCGGTGATGAAAAAAGTTACACAAAGTAATGCGCTTGCCTGTGTTCGAACCCACGGCTTACTTCTCGTAACTCGGGGCTGCCACCACTGGGCCACCGCTGCTCCATATATTTCGGCCATCGTTAAAACGCTAACTGATAAATTCAGAAAATCGTCTCTATTCGCTTTAACCGTATATTCGCGTCCGGTAAAGCCGGAAACGCATAACCGTAAATTCGATACACAACGATAACTCAGAAACATCGGACATTATCTATTTCGCAGTAATTTTTATTTTTCGGACTTCGGATGTTTGTGTCCATGGCCGTATTTTTCCCTGAAAATGTCGCCTGAATTGTAACGTGTATTGAAAATAACGGTAACGCAATTATTATTTTTGACGTGCTCAGATTTGGGTTGAGAGGGTATAATTTTGTATTTAGAATGTAAAAAAGTAACATTTTACATTATTCGGAATACCCTGTTAGCAGGCACTACCTGACTATACGTGAAATAAGAACCGCTATGTTTGCTTCTTCAAAAATAAACATTTATTAACTGTGGTTGAACTGTGTATTCCGTCGTAACCAGTATTTTGTAATCAATGAATGAAACGGGTGCTACAAACAATTATGCTCTGTTCAGAATACTGTTGCTTAATGCGATACCCCTTGGTAAGACTGGTTGCCAGACTTTCGGGCCACTGACTACCTGTAGCGACTGTCAAAGATCTACAAATGACAGCCGGACCGACAGCTTAACGTACTCTCTGAGGCACGGAGGAAACTCGGTATGTAATGAGTGGTCACCCATCTACGGACCAGCCCAGGCAAGCGTGGCTTAACCCGAAGGTCGACCCGAACCGCTCTGTTAGAATTTAACAACAGGCTCCTCATAACATTATTATGAATAGTGTTATTTGATATTGAACCAAGCTTGGTTCAATATCAATTATCACTTTGGAGAGTACCAAGAGTAAACTTTTAAGACTTCAGTCAAATGCCTGTGTATTTTCGGTAACCCAATTCTGTTTTACAGTATACCACAAAATTTTCTACCTATATAATACAAACGCGGCTACATGTACCAGGCAAACAGAATAATCAACGGACCAATTTCAATACGTACATACAAAGCCATATCCAGAGCTACGTGTCGCGTCCACGATGCAGTTACGTGCGAACGTCAATTGGTCACCGGGGGCATCCCCGGGTATAGTGGTCATTTCATACAAACATCTACATGCATGGCCAGTCTCTATGGATACTGGGATACTGTGCGCTTGCGTGCTAGGGATGTATCGAGATGTAGAATGTTTTGTGCTGTAGGGTTTTTCGTTAAATGGTCTATGATGAAAATGTGTGAGAGTAGAAAATCAAATATTAGGCTAATTGTCTACTGATCTTAATTATTCATCTAATTTTATAAAAATTTCAACCGTCATTGGTTCAACTGCTAACGAATGACGGTTGGGATTAAATAAAAAAATAACATCCTTTAATTTTCGGCGTGACAACCATTTTCGGAAAATTGTAGGGTATCAATTTGTTCAACAATTAATTTCGGACTGATTTTGAAACAATTATTAGTTAACTTTTCATGTCCAAACTTACTACATAAAAAAACACCATTTCATGTACTCACACTTTTTTTTTTGCTACCAAAAAATCCTAAAAGTTTTAACTCGCAAACCAAACAATAGGAGCACAAAAAACCGTACTAAAATAGAGCTTAAATTTTTGTGTATGACGTTCAGCGATTTATAATCATAAATACTACACAAATATACAAATATTCCTGGAACACAAAAAACGGAATAAACGCAAGCATTGCGGATATCATACTAATAAAGCATAGAGCTCTGAATGCGTAGAACGAGCAATATTGTCATGTTGAATTTGTTTGGGTGTAACAGTTCTATTTCGAGTATTGGTAGAGAGATTAAACATGTAGAAAATGAACAAACATTTTAATCACAGTCTGTAAGATTTTCAGGGAAAATACATAATCCATTATTTCATGAGTTTACAAAACTCGTCTTCTCATCGAGAAAAATAACACAATAGGTTTTAAACTCTCAAAATGAAACCCATTGCCAAATCTGTTATCCCATTTATTTGTAACATAATAATATGTCATTCATTTCATATTTAAAAATGTAAATTATATGTTATGAAATGAATAAAGGACATAATAATATGTTAGTACACCCTTTCATGAAAATATAATTCATAATAAAATGAGTTTCAAAAGACTGTGTTCGCAATAACATGAAATTTTAATTAGAACAGTAGGAGATAATCTTGTTTAATTTTTTTAAGTGTTTACATATTGGGGCTCGTGACTGTACTATTAGAAACACCTCTGCTTAACCTTTGTGAGATTACAGCCGTGATGATGTAAATTGTAAAAACTAAATTCCAACCGCTGATTCTATTCAATAATAGTCTAGCTCACTAACCTAGCTCACACCACATTCAAATTCATTCTACACAGCTGTAATGAAGTTTGGAGCGGTTTACCGTAATACTCTCAAATCTATTTTACAATCACATTTAATGCCTACTTTGAAGTAGGCATTAAATGTGATTGTAAAATTATATACAGCATGATTTTTTAGTCACCGACCAAATTTAGGCATTTTAATCTTTGTCGAAAACCATTGAATACGTGTTTTTTCTTTTAGTATCACTCAATACAAAAATATTGAGATATCATGGACACCGCCGCGCCGTGTGCGTAGGTACACGCTGGGTAACTAGGCGGGCTGCCCCCCCCCTCTCCATTGAATTTTTGCGCGGCAAGTGTAGTATTTTTAACGTTTGACTTAGTGACCAGGCAGAGCGGAGAATTTTTTCGAGAAAATGATTTCATATGAAAATATGAAAATTTCACTTATCGATTTTTTTTCAAAAATGGAGTTAGTGAATGATACATAATGCCTAGAAAAAATTTGGATGGTGACTAAAAAATCTTGCTGTATATTGAGCTCTATTGAGGCTTTCCGAACCAACATTTCATTACTCTGAATTAAAATATGAATTCATTTTTGGGCAACTGCGAGCTAATCTTTAGTAAATGCTTACATAATTTATGTGTAGTTCGTGTCCTTTATTATTGTTTGGGTCAAATATGAGGTGACTGGGTCAGTGGATAAACATCTTAATCCGTACTATTTTTAACCCCCGACCCGAAGAGGGTTGACACACGTCAAAACCTTTTGTTTTGTGGGTTGTGTGATTTTTTTTTCTGTATGAACTTTGCACAACTTAGATAGTGTTGGAAGAATATAGAGGAGGCTTTTCCCCAAAATTGAACAAAATAGAATTACTTAAAAAAGCTGATGTTGATGGACGCTACTTAAGTAGCCAAACTCGTCGCAAAATTTTGGGTAGACTCGATTTTGGGCTGACTTTTCGCCAAACTTTGGGCTGACTGAATTTTGCGCTGACTTGTCGTCAAATTTTTGGGCTGACTCGTCGCCAAATTTTTGGATGACCCAATTTAAATTGGCACCGACACGCTAAGAAGACACTTAAAAAAACTACCTTGCTTTTTTGACAAATTAAGTTCTGGCATGGTAGTAAGAGTCCCCCGTCTTTAATATCAACTTTTACGAGAAGACTGTCACATATGTGACAGAAGCGACTTTCTACACACTCGAACTTTTTCAATAACTTGATATATCTACAGTCATATGTACCAGTTGATTAGATTCACTCTCTCGAGTGACGAACGTATGATCGAAAAAGAACCGTAAAACTTTTAAGTAGAGATTCACAACACATTTCAACTTCGAGTATCATACGCCTGAAAATATTTTCTCGCAAATCTTTCAGTAACGATACGAGGGTATATATATAAATTGACACTTTTTAGCTTCTTGGCGTCTCAAAGTCTGAAATTTCCCGAATTAACCTAATATTTATCAATACTAGGTTAATAAACAAACATACTTGCAAACAATAAAAACTTGTAAAACATTAAAGGTAATTTAGCTACCTTTTGCCACATTATCGATTCAAATTATGGCAGTTGCGGCCAAATACAAGCCGATATTGTATACAAAAAAAAGAACCTTGATGGAACTAAAAAGTTCCACGATTGGCCACTGGCATCCACTTTATAGAAACTGCCTTTTCTCCTCCGTCTTAGTACGAAGTCTTTCACAAATATACACTACCTCGCTCGCCTGGTCCCCTGGTATTCAATACAGGATGCACTAAAACTCGCTGGCTGAATAGAAACCTTATAATTCTCCACAAAATGGAAAAAGGGAAAATTGAACATATTTTTAATGGTCAGAAATGGTATCAGAAAATGTAGCTAACTTAAAAATCTTTGGATATTATTCTTTCAATATTTTGTGAAATTTTATAGGAAACTTTACAATGGTGATTGACTATCGGAATGTCTACTTTATATCGAGATAATATTATGGATATTACGAGCTATGAATCATTAAAGTTTTTTACTGACGGGAATCTGAAAAACGGCAAAAGCTTAAAGGAATTTACAAGAATCGACACTAAAGGCAAGTTTTTTGCAAAAGAACCAAAAATATAAACCCCTAGGCAGGATTACCACATAATTTTCCACCTACTAGATATTTATTTAACTTCAAATTGGCACTGTATCAATAAATTAAACTCTTGTAGAAAGTAATGTATGCCTGAACGCCTACCAGGATAACATAACATGGCAACAGTAAATTGTAGTAATAAAATTTATCTTTGTCATAAATCGTGCAGACTCCACGGTGTACGAAATGGAATACTCGCAGCAACACGTAAATAAATAAAAACAATTTGTGGGCTGAGGTGATGGATGGTCTTTACTCCTTCTGAGGTAAAGTCATTGAAGTTTCGACTAAGATATATCTTTCGGCCTTTTTACTAGTAAATTCTATTAAGTCTTTCGAAGTAAGTGTTATTTTAGATGATTTGAAAGTAATATTATCGTATCTTGTGTTTAAATAATCTCTTTCCATTTTGGATTGAGTATTTATTTAACTCGGTCAACTCTTTCAATTCACGAAACGTGAATTAAATTAATCATTGTTATGTTTCTGAACCAATGAAGCTATTTCTAGTAACCGTTCCTCTTCACAAATAATTTATTTTCATCGGTTTTTTTGGGGGTCCGAACCACGATTTTCACACGAAAGCAAAACCACAACCAAATATTTGTTACTCTTTTAATTTTGATAGAAACCGAAACATTTGAAGATAGTTAAATTAACATTATTTTCGGTCATATTTTGGCGAAACTCTGGATTCGTGGCCGAAATTGACTATAACCGAAACTTCAGTCAGGTAATTCCATTTTTTATTCAGACACAAAAACGTTTGTCATATAAGTGGTTTCGTTTCTGTTTTATTCAAAACAGTTTAGCTATCATAAAAATTATAAATTAAACACGGAATTTATGGCTCTTAAACGACCATAATTGAAACTTTTGCCAAGCTATTATGTTGAAAATAACACTCTTGTTTGTACGACCTTCCGACAAAACGTTTCGTTGCTGGCTATTAAAAAGTTCCCAACTAATAAAATTGGTGGGCAAATTCACCTTTATAAATTATTCAAAAGCAATATGCGTTAGATTGGCACCACTAGTTTCCAATGCAATTCGGTTGGCCCTCCCGCAACTTGACACGAAAAGATAGTTATTTTCCTTTCTCGATCAAGTCGGCAATAATCTCGTCAAAATGGCGATTTCCGCCGTTTCTAATGTCATAACAAACTGAGAGGACAGTGTTTACTATTTCCCTTTTATAGAAAAGCAATTTACGCGGGTTTATGTTAATATTTTTCTCGATTATGCTAAGAAGACCGCAACTTTTTTCAGTCGTAACGTAGTCCCTATTTTTGCGACGGTCTCTCAATTTGTATTCAAGAGGGCCGTCAAAGCAGTTAGTAATTTGTGAATAAAATATTGCTAAAGTGTGTCCATGGTCTGAAAATGTTTCTTTAATCCATAATCTTAACATAACATTACTTTCAAATATGTTTTTCATATTTTTTAGGTTAAACAAAACATAATTGAGGTTTTCGTGAAAGTTCGAAATTTGAATTATGCAAAAAGGAAAAATTCATTCGAAAAACATGCGACCTCTTTTCTACGATTAAAAAAGTTGCCAGTGCCAAATATTGTCGTTTATGTACGTTGTAACATTTTATTTTTCAACGTAAATATAGTTGCATTTTATCTAGATTCTAGGTAATATTTACTGTGATACGAGTTTATTTTCAGTTGTATGTTTTATTAACTAACCGTTTTAAAGACTCGCGTTTGCTGGAACCACCTGTTTTGCGCTCTCAATATATTATTATTTAAAGCTTCAGTAAAATTACAGTTTATGTTCTTGAGTTCACTTTGATGTAGGTACGATTATGAGGGCGAATAAAAAGTTAAAACTGTTTATTTTTCTTACACTGCTGTTATTAACCTCAATTGGATTAAATTATCATTATAATCGTTAAACGACGTATGAACTAGAACGTAGCAAATAGAATAAGATGGTAGCACGTGGCGTTCTGTTTTGTCTACCTGCAAGGATAAAATCATGAGTCCATCTATAAATATCATACCATCATTTATTTACTTCTCGAAAACTCGTTAGAAGCACCTACACAAAATCACCCTTTTATTTTTTCTCTGCACTAACTATGAATTAAGAAGTGTAGGCATTCAAATGTATCCATTTGTCGCCGCGACACGGCACGGCAACGGCAACACGGCAATGCGACACGACGGATGACGTCACTTCCCAACACCCCTTCACCCCCCCAGCGCCTCCTAGCGGCGGTAATGAGCCTCCCGGCCACCTGCGCGGCCGCTTTGACCACACACTTGAAATTATATTCCCACATTGTATGAAATATTTCGTTTTAGTTTGTGAAAGTATTTTTTTGTATTGTGGAATCTGAAAATGCTCATTTCCTTGAATTACATACAAACAACATGGATGCATAAAGTTACGATTTTTTCTTAAGGCTGCAATCCTTACATGCTCGTTTTCCGAGAATCTTAATAAGGTTTTAATATTTTATGTTTTAATTTAAGTAGCAAAATTTTTGTTTGTTGTTTTGTAAACATGTCAATGGGTGACATCCAAAATGCAGATAGACAATGAACAGCTGACCAACCAAAAACCCTATTTTGTTCATTTATTTTTACCACAAATATCCCTTGCATACATTCAAAACTTCTATAAGAAAACCAACTAAGAAACAGGTGTGAATACTTCCATGTAGTTTGTGAACACGACATCCGCAGCATACTCATGAATGAATCAGGAGCTGCCGTAAACACGGCTCGGTGACGAACCGGGGCGAACTGGGCCGAAACGGGACGAATTGGGACAAACCGGGAGGCGGGACATGGGAACACGAGTAGCGATCTGTATTCTATTGATGCTGGTGTTTGTGGAAAAGTGTTAGAGAATTGAAATTGAGGTGATTTTGTGATTTATTTGGAAGGGAAGTTATTTTAGTTTGTAGGCTGTAACAACTCAACTAAGAATTATATGGTGATTTTTATTTTTATTATTTATTTATTCATTAAACAAGTTTATTATAAACTTTCATTTAAAAACTAACCCAGCTACGCCAGAAAATAGAATAGATTTAGTAACTAATCCGAAAATTGTATTGGTTTTGATTACCTCGTAATAGGTGCGAAAAGTAGAGTATCCACTTGGGAATAAAAGTGTCTTCATCTTGGGTGTGCTTAAAATCCTTGCGGCACTCGGGAGTGTTAATCATCTTGTTTCGCTCTGGAGTTAATTTTTGACGCTAGAATCCTTCGCTATCTTCAGGATGATAATTGTGACGGCGATTTAGGATACTACTTTATCCAATCACTGAAAAATCTCCTATTGAACAACGGAAATAAACAAGAATGGTCGCAAAACAATAGAACCGACACATCCAATCGTAATCATTAAAGCACCAATACCCAAACATAACCAACTAAAAGAAAAATCTATAAAACCACTCTAATAGTACAAAAAACCAGAAACCCAGAAATCCGGAATCTCTACAAATGTCTACATGATAATCAAAAAACTTGAACGGCTGAAAAGGTCGTGGAATCCCGGACAATATAGATTTGTTGAAGGGACGACCGCCGCCGTTGACGGGCCCGTGCTGATTGATGCGACGACAGATTATCCCTTCAATGTTGCCCGGTAATCATTTAAAAGGTCCACATGGCCACAGTGACGGTGGGTAATGATTTAATATGAAGGTTGCTTAAAATTCAGAAGGAAATAAGGTATCGGGGCCTGTGTTTAAATTAAGGACTGGGTTGCCATGTTGAACATTATCGTTCTCTATCATTAACTACGTAGATTGAATATGGTTGGTAGTCTTTATATAGACTACATATCGTTATAGTTACAACACTTAGGTCAAAAATAGCTACTTTACAGGCTAATCAAAATCTGTATTTATAATTAGACAAGGACACAGAATGAGGAGTTTTTTCGAGGGTAGAGAGATTTTTCTGCTACTAATTATGTATTTGCCATCGACCCGCATTTTCCAGTCATTCCGCGATGATGGCGCTTGCAACAGCGTTGAAATGTCGTGAGCTCACAATAATAATTAATAATCCCGGAACATATCCCGTAAGTGACACTGTAAGTCCCTACGGAATGGTATAAAACCTTTTTATAATTTGTGTTCACTTTAAATTAGATAGAGACGTTGTTTGTTTCTGATTGGCAGAAACAACGCGTCTTCCGATTGTCTACCAATTCAAAATTTCAGAACCGACAAAAATTTACTTGCGTGGTGTAAGCTTTACAAAAAAAAATGTTAATTTAGACCGATTATAAATTATTATTATAAATTATCTATAGAAACAGAAATTTCCAATTACCTTTTTAATAAGATATTTCGGAAATGTTTTTTAGTAAATTTTCAGATCTATGTATCTTGCTTACGCGTATTATGTTTCATTAAAATGGGTTCAGTCATTCCGGAAAATAAGGACTTGAAAGTTTGTATGAAATGCCGTAAGGTGTAAACGCTCTTAATGTAAATAAGATACAGAATGGTAATGAATTTCTTTTAATATCTACTCTGATTTATCAAGAACAAAAAAATGATACATTTATATACGTGATGGGCAAAACAACGTCTGAGAAATTAAATAACATACGTCTTGTGTTTATACAGGATGTTTGGTGCATCGTTTGCCTAATCGAATAGGTTGAAAACAGAAGTCATTTGCTATCTCTTTACGCCTTATAACTCATTCCTTGCCACACCGGTTTTTTACAACAATTTTATAAATTAAATTTTGAAAAATTCCAAAATAAAAGTATTTTTTAGACTTAAAATTTCGATTCAATTTTGATGTGTACTGTTGTATGATTCTATCAAATTCAAAATTACTAGCTAGTAACAATAACTTTCTTTTTTAATAGCTCGTAATTTATTCGTTTAAGAAAATAAAACATAAAACTCAACTTTAAATTACTATAAAAAAAAACTAAAAGCGATCGGGTTCTTTGAATTCTTTTACTAAATGTGTAATCGAGACACTAGGCTGATATTCGATATGACAATAAGAACAGTAGTTTTAACATAAATAACATGCCTCAAGTAAGTAGATACATACTGTTATCTAACTATTACGTAGTGTCCTATCTCTTTCTTAAACAGTGTACCAACTTTTCAAGAATTTTATAAAAAAAAAACACAAATCTTGTCCGCCACTGTTGCGAACGCATGCGCGGCTTCTTCGTCTTATCTCGACTGTAGTTGTGCGTAAACGTATTTCTGCTTTGATAGTCACGAAAGCCGCATAGCGTTGGACTAAATCATCTCTAGTCTCAACTTCCGTGGCGTAGATAATTTCTTTGACTCGTCCCTAGACGTAAAAATCTAACGGAGTTAAGTCTGGGGAACGTGAAGGCCATAGAATATATACTGTTACTTCCCACTCTGGGCGGAGCGGAAGGGAGTGTCAGACTTGACTGACTAAAACCCATCCATGTTCCTTCTTAGCCCTTTGCGTTCCAGGGGCACGGTATCTCTTTCGAACAACCCGCAGCCCTGGCAGGCATCGGCCCTCTCGGACCCCTTCCGATTTGCTGACATCTCCTTGAGGCGCGCGTGGAACACGAACGCGCCGTCGGCACGGTCTGTCGTCATAAGACGGACGGACGGTGAGCTAGCCCATTACTCACCGTCCACAAGCCCGCGCCTACGGTGGCCGGGGGCCACTGGTTGCCCCCCGACGCCCGGGGCGTCTCCCGCGGCGACTGGGACGTGAGGTTCTCTCCCTCTCACGTTCCGCCACCTCCTTCGCTAGCATGACTGCTTCGCAGAAGGAGGCTCCACAGTGTGCTTCACCGTGTCCTCCGGCCGATCCTTGCAGTGGTAACACCCGGGCGTTTCCTCCCGCCCGATTCGGTGCAGGAACCTCCCGAAACAACCGTGTCCGGTGAGGACCTGCGTCAGGCGGAAGGTGAGGGCGCCATGGCGCCTCTCCAGCCACTCCTCAAAGAGGGGACTTATCGCCACTATTGTGGCGTGCCCTGCACGGGGATGCGACAGTCGCTCATCGTGATATCAGCATAGGGTCTCGATTACACATTTCGAAGATCCCAATCCCCTTTTAGTTTTTTTTTTTAATTTTAATGTTTTTTTTTTCTTAAACTAAACATTTACGAGCTATTAAAAAAGAACCTAATTGTTACTAGCTAGTAGTTTTGAATTTGATAAAATCATACAACAGTACACATCAAAATTAAATCGAAATTTTACAAACAATTTTTTTATTTTTGAATTTTGGAATTTTTCAAAATTTAATATAAATGTTGTTACAAAAAACCGGTGTGGCAAGGAATGAGTTATAGGGCGTAAGGAGATAGCAAATGACCTCTCCTTTCGGCTTATTCGATTATTATCATATCATATAGATATTTTTTTTCTATGTATAATATATTGGCTTTTTGCTTCTCATTACGAAAAAAGAATCAAATCTAATGAGAAATAAAAATAGACTATTCATATACAGCGAAACTTGACAGACAGTTCCAAGGCATTAAAATCAAGAATATCGATGGAGTTCTTGGTTGGTGTACGTATGACAAAGTAACTTGCTAATGTAACACAAAACCGCTGCATGAAAAATACTGGTATTCAGCTGCATAAGGTTAGACTGGAAGCCGACCCCAACATAATTGGGAAAAGGCTAGGCAGATGATGGTCATGAATCCATTACTCTAATTGATAGCAGCAGAATTCAACAATGTTGAAATCAAACGCAAAAATACTAGAACAACACCGTCGTATTTTCTTCCAAACATACCTGAAGTGGACAATGGGAAGATGTTTTTGTGAGAAAAATGAAAAGTGCCCCTTTATGAGATGAATGATGAATGAGATTGCGGGCTCTCGGACCCTTTTCTGAAACAATAAAATCACGCTATAATCCCCGAAGGGATAGGTACAGTGTACCTAATAGCTATGCTAAGTTTCATGTAATAGAACGAGCCTATTGCCATCAGCGGGGCAGACATTCATACCCCGTGCCAGCTACTGATAAATTCCTGGTGGAAAAACCCAATAACACTTTGCTCGACCCGAGAATCGAACCCAGGACCTCTCATGCTCAGCAGTCGCACTAGCTTTCGACCACCAGACCAACGAGAGAGTTTTTTGTTCTGTTTAATTTTTTATATATTATTTAATCCAAATGCCTCATCGATGGACATAATGCGCCATAGATAGTTTAGATGTTACGCGATCCTAGCTGAAGCCATTAAAGTGAGCAAGTTAATACATTCAAAAATGTATGGAATAGTTCCCGTGGAAGGTTATTAAAAATTGCTCGGAAGTAATTGAGTTGAGAGCTCGATTTATGAAGGCGTTGAGTGCTTTGGTCTCTTTATTGAAAGTAGACGGTGCAGTGTCTATTATTTAGCTCATAAAAAAAAAACCAACGACCACAGTCATCTCACTTGAAAATGCATTTATACTGATGTTGTAGTAGACCCAAAAAATACATAGAAGAAGGATCAAGAACATACACACACAAGATTCATAACTCTTTATTTATTTCGACATCAAGAATTACTGGAATACATCAATATAAATGTTGGTCTGTGTGGTGTTGGACGTAAAGAATAGCACCATCCCATATCTTCCCGTGGGTGTAGGCGACTGAGGGACTTACCAGAGAATGGGCAGCAGCGTTCTCTGTGCTTTTGTAACAACTGTACTGCGATCGCCAACTCGCCTGCCAAGCGTGACGATTATGGCAAAACCCTTCATTCTTGGGGCAGGCCTATGTCCAGCAGTGGACGTCTTTCGGGCTGAAATGATGATGATGATGATGATGATGATAAATGTTGATGGATGGAGAGGGAGAGAAGACCAAACAAAAGGAAGATCAGGGGTCAAGAGAAAGGAACCTCCTAAAACAAGCCGTGTCCAGGAGCACCGCTATTTGCAATTATCCTTATCATTGGTAGTTGTTTGCATACAGCAGATTTTCGGTTATGAGACTAGGTTATAAAACTGATTGTTTTTAGGGTTTCGTACCTCGAAAGGAAAAAACGGAACTCTTATAGGATCACTTTGTTGTCCGTCCGTCTGTCCGTCTGTCTGTCTGTCAAGACCCCTTTTCTCAGGAACGCGTGGAGTTATCAAGCAAGTAATGGAATTTTTATCAAATACTCATGTCGACTGTCCCTTGGAGCTGTGAAAAAATCAAACTTCTAAGCCAACGCAATTAAAAGATACAGCCGTTTATGCCGCAAATTTCCGCAAATTTTCGACACTCGCAAGGGAATCAAATCAAAACCTACAGGGTACTTCCCATGAACTCAAAATCTTGAAATTTGGTACGAAGCAACATTTTATAGCACAGATAAAGGAAAAATTGGGAAAACCGTAAATTTTTAGTTACATCATTTAATAAAAATATTTTTAATAATTTTTGAAAGGAACCCTCGGTGCGCGAGCCCGACTCGCACTTGGCCAGTTTTTATAACTATCTGGTGCTATAATTTAGAGAGTCCATAAAAAGTAACCGCCAGCTGTTATTTTTGTGGAAATTTTTCAGTTTCCGCTACTACGTTAACAAGTCTCTATATAAATGTGACGTAATTAGCGTTTCAGTTTCATATCCAATTAAGAAGTTACGTAGTCATGAAAAAATAAACTGCCAATTTATTTTTTACGCCTTTTAGCTACGAGTGAAACAACTTTTACTATGTATTACAAGATAAATTAATTTTCAATTAATCGTTAGCATTAATTTTTATTTTTTATTTTTAAAAACGTTGCCCCACACATGGAATTACTCCTGTATCTTGGGTGCGTTTACAAAGATTGAAACTCACATACACAAATAGCTAGACACGGAACAGCTATCTGTAGGCCTTACAAATATTTGTTCAGTGCGGGGATCGAACCCGCGACACGCAGCCCAGCAGTCAATCGCTAAGCCACTGTGCGAACCGTGCCGTCAATTATTATATTATTAATTAATTAAGACAAAAATAATCAGTCAGTAAATACAGTACTGGCACGGCCGTAGAAATATCACACATTAGCTTCGGCCCGCGACTTTATTCGCGCCGGTAAAAAAATAACATGTCCGTTGGCACTCTGTAATTACCAGTAGTACCAGTGAAAGATATTTTCAACTATTTTATACCCACGGCTTCGCCTGCGTTTTGTTATGTTATACAATACAATACAAACCTTTATTCCAGGCAACTAGGTCCATAGAACACCATACATAAATAAGCATAAAAAGACTAACTATAAACTAATACATACTTTATAAAACTAAATCTTTTAACTATTATTGTTATTGTTTTAGTTTGTTATTCCCATGGGATTGTACTACCGGTATAGCAAGTATCCTATGTGCTATTCCAGTCAATTATCTTCTCCTGTGCCAAATTTCATCCAGACCCATACAGTAGGTTTTGCGTGAAAGACATCTTCCAGACATCCAAAAACTCGGCACTTCTGTAGACTGTTTGTATGCGTCTTGTTAATACTTTTCTATCCTTTTATTTTTCGTGTGGTTTATGGCTAACCTAGTGTCAAAGCTGTTAAGCGGACCATGGGCCTCTGACTTGGCTTTACATGCCGTCGACAAATATCTCTCAGGCATGCTGGTTTAGTTTCCTTCAACGCCCACATGAATCTGAAAAATCAGAGGTACGTGCCTAGGGCTTCGAACTCGAGACCTATGACTTGGCAGTCCGACGTTCACAGTACTAGACTGTGACTGCTACTTACATCGATATGTTTTATGGAGTTATGCCCCACTCGTCACTGTTCCGATTCGTCACCAATATTTTTTTCATATGTCATGGATTGTTGGCGCCATGGTGCAACAGACAGCGCCATCTAACAGTTTCGTGAACTAATAATATCGTTACTAGAAACGCTAGCGCGCCCTCCCGCTTGGACACGATCGTCGATAGAGGGGATGCAGTGAACCCTAGCAGAGGGACGGAGTGTTGTGACAGTCGAACTCCAACAGTCTTGAGAGACACTCAGAACCAACGCACGTGTTGTTTCTGGTGAACCGTTAGTCTGATTAAAGTTATTATGATTTGAATTTAAAAAAAGAGCATTTTGGTTAGAGTACCCACGACAGTGCCCACATCTACTTAAAACTATGTCGGATCGTGAAGAAGACCCGATGCTTCGCATCTCGGCCACCCATGATGCGACGTCATCATAAGAAAACAAATGATTTTTTATTTAATATCGATTACGCATTACAAATGTGAGCCTGAGCTATCTTGTTGTTGGCTAAGTCCTTTGTCAACCAATCACACTGTATAACCACCGACTCACAAAGCTCTGAACAGGCATAAATCATCAGAACAACGAGTGACATGCGAAATATATCAAACACACTCGTATCTATACGTTCACAGGTGTTATAATCGCAAAGCAGCGGGATTTCAAAACGAACAGTTAAATTATTAATTGATGAAAACGTGAGTCGCGTAACAGTTCAAGTTGAACCGCGTTCATTATGTGTATCAAATATTTATGCCTTTATGTTCTGTACCGCGCCGAAGAAAATGACTTTACATAGTGGGGTTCGGTTGCGTATGTGGCGACATGATATTGTGTACCTACTACTAGCTTTTTAGCGAAATGCTCCCACTGGAAGGTATTCCAGTGGGAGCATTTCGCTAGTCTCATTTTAGTCTCTTGTACCTCGTTGTCTCGTACCCTACAGAGACTAAAATCTTACGCCTCAATAAAGAACAAGGTCTATCTGATTGCAAATTTTTATCGAAATCTGTTTAACCTTTTAAGCGTCAACAGGTAACATATAGACACCTTTGTCTATCTTCGCATTTTTTAGATTAGCAGGTATGTAATTGTCAATAAGAAGGTACGGTCACAAAAAAAGACACAGGCGACGATAATTTTCATAGCTTGGAAAAACTTCATACTCAACTTTTTTTTCAAAGAGGATTTTGTACTTAATTTCACCTTTCATATTTTTTAACGCTTATACTATTATTCTCTAGATGTGAATAGAAGGAATTTCTTAACCCTCTCTTCGCTCTGTATAATATAATATTTATGATGTATTGACTTCCGTGCGCTTTTTCACAAACCAGGGCTGTGGGCCCCCCATAGCACAGCATCATGCTGTGTGGTAACCTGCTCCTCAGAATCACGACGTAACATACAACCCATAACAAATATTTGAAAGTACATTGCAAATATTTGTTACAGGTTGTATGTTTACTGTTTTCTTTGTAATTTTGTATGCACGTCATGTCTCTGCAACAAATAAATATTTCTTCTTTCTTTCTCTGTATTTATTTTAGGATTAAATTTGTCATTGGCCGAAATGTAGGGCATTTCGACCAATAACGAATTTAATCCTAAATTTGCAGGAGGGAGCGAACTTATTGACCTTTACAGGACACAATTCCGAATCCCTGATTGCTACGGAGAATCTTGATTATTATTACAAAAGATCTTACAACTGAGAATTGGTTTATTGAACTCTGAACTCGAGTTGATCCGAGTTAAGAACGTTCCAAATTGAGATTGCATTCGGATATAGATTCGGACTGATACTTTCCTCGTGTCAGCACGAATTTATATTTGAACTAGGTCATGCACTCGGCTGCAACCGCGTAGAGTTCGGTTATTGTACCACGGGACTGTCATCATCATCATCAGCCTATAATGTTCCCACTGATGGGACACGGGCCTCCTCTCTATGAAAGGGAGTGGGCTGTAATCCACCACGCGGGCCCAGTGCGGGTTGGTAGATGTCACATGTCTTAGAACTTTTAGTTCTCGGACATGCTGGTTTCCTCACAATGTTTTCTTTCCCTTTTTTGAGAGCAGCGGTGATGAAATAAATTACACAAAGTAATGACCCTGCCTGGGTTAGAACTCACGGCTTACTGCTCGTAAGTCGGGGCCACCGCAGCGGAATAAAAAGTAACCTGCGTTGATCCATGTCATATAATCTGTCTGTGTGCCAAATCTCATCCAAATCAGTTCGGTAGTTTTTGCGTAAAAAGTAACAAACATCCATGAATCCTCACAAACTTTCGCATTTATAATATTAGTAGGAAGTAGGACATTGAGGAGCTCGTGGCTAAATAATAACAGCCGGATCATTCTTTCAAGGTTAAGCCGTGCTTGCCGAGGTTGGTCCGTGGATGGGTGACCATATTAACATACCGAGTTTCCTCCGTGCCTCGGAAACTACGTTAAGCCGTTGGTCCCGGCTGTCATTTGTAGATCTTTGACATTCGTTAGTAGTCAGAAGTCTGACATCCAGTCTTACCAAGGGGTATCGTATTACCCACGATACCCCTTGGTAAAACTGTTGTTGTGGAGGTCAGATAGGCAGTCGCTTCATGTAAAATACTGGTACTCAGCTGCATCCGATTAGACTGGAAGCCGACCCCAAGATAGTTTGGGAAAAGGCTAGAGTATTAAGTAGGCTATGCCCATGCCGTGATAAAAAAGTGATTAAGTGGCCTGGAAGATGGAACTAGAAGTAGAGAAAACTGTTCAGAGGGCAGAGTCAATGTGGAAAGACAATTAAAAAATTTATTGAATAATACGCAACGCTTTTTTTTTTCTTTTCTATAAAACTTTGCCCCATTAGGAATTTCTCCTGTCTCGTGAGTGCTTTTACAAACATTTAAACTCACATACACAAACAGCCAGATCGGAAACAACAACCTATAGACCATACAAATATTGGTACCGTGCGGGCATCGAACCCGTGATACGCACCACAGCAGCCAGCCACTCAGCCACTGTGCCACCCATGAATCTTGCTTGAATACAATCGTCACAGGTTTAACCCTTCAGGGGCGACAGGCATTCACTCGCTTCAAAATACTTCATGCCACAGCTAGCGTATTTTTTCATAGAAGTTAAAAACAATTTCAGGTTACATTATTTCTACAAACTTTTTCTCACTGTGAAAATGTGAAAACTAATGTTCAAAGGTAATTTAATATGAACTTAATTGTTTGAAATTGTTCGCCAAGCGTCCCGGCTACGTGAGTGATATTAAAATTAGACTTTATTTGAATACTTAGCTCGTGACGTAAGTTTATCGTTTAAACGTTTTTTCGAGTTTGCTCGTAAGGAAGAACATAAAATGTTTATTAGGCTTATACCAACATACTGGTCCATTCCGGTGAATTAAAATGATTAAGAAGCTTCAGAATCTTGATTAGACAAGAATATTCAAATACAAGAAACTTAATAACGATTTTATCCAATTATAACCAGTCTCTCAAATATTCTGCTAAATAAACACAACCCACACTTTTGTTGAATTGTAAATGATTATTAAAATAACAAATTCTGTTTTGTAATTCACTTTCATTTTGGGTAAAAATACAACAAAGGAAATGTTTCTTTAGTTATTATCTTGCCTTTTCTGCGCGTCTGGTACAATGAAATGTTACGCTAAACAAAATGGCGCGGAAAGGTAACATGGCCGTTCAATGCCTTCTATTCATTGGAGAAGCAATCACGGTGGTGGCTTTTGAATTTAGAATCTCCCGAGTGCGTGTGGGCGTCTTGACCTACTTGTTTGAAGCTATGACCTCCTGGTACCTTGCTCTCTTCACTGATGTTATCTTTTTCATTAATGTTAAA
The DNA here is from genome assembly GCA_949152445.1 of Cerastis rubricosa. Taxonomy (NCBI): domain Eukaryota; kingdom Metazoa; phylum Arthropoda; class Insecta; order Lepidoptera; family Noctuidae; genus Cerastis; species Cerastis rubricosa. Next base: position 6,658,456 of record OX424535.1, on the reverse strand, counting down.
GGCCAAGTATGATTTACGAGGTTTTTTAATGATGATGATTTCTACTGCTGTTTGCTTTGGCCGTTGGTCAATGTTTATTTTTGTTTTCAAATTACTTAATTTACACGTGACAATCTTGTTTTGTATTGTAGATTAGCTTTCTAGTTTACCAGAAATTACTACCACATTTTTCCCTTCACAATGTATCAATTATGTCACAAACAAAACCTTCGGAAACGATTACATTACATCTGCGATAGTTCCCAGTGAATCTATTTTGGATATGGTAACTTCCCAAGGGTCGCTTTTGTTTTCCATAATAGAAATATATTTTAGCCAACTTAGAAAATGGAATCTTTGTGTTTCTATTTATTTCTTCATTTTACTATTTATGTACCTACTCACAGTAGACAACACAGGAAAAAACATAGAATATTAGAGAAAAAAGGTACTGCTTATTTCGTATGAAATTTCTGCCAGCAGACCTGCGAAATAGAAATACAAAATAAATATAGACGATAGTGTGTGAGAGAAGGAAGATAAAAATGTGTTTTTGTGCCTTACCTAACTTAACCTATACTATTACGCAAATATACATACGCAATCACATAAATATATAATGCTAAGATATATAAACAAATAAAAATATTTATACGGATATTTAAATCACAGTTGAGAGGAAAGGTAATGAATCCTCTTTCACTCTGTTTTTGAACAGAGAAATACTCTTCAAATTACGAATGCTAGGCGGAAGTGATTTCCACAACCTTATAGCATGGTCAGAGAAGGAATAGGAGTAATAACTGGATTTATTAGGATGAGATTTAAGGATTGATCTAAGGTGTGATCTACACGGTACGTCACTATGGCGTGCGTAAGGAAAACGCTCGCGCAGGTAAGAAGGACGGGTTATGTAGGCTATTGAAGAGGAGACATAGGATCCTAGTGTTCCTGCGAAGGCGGATTAGAGCCACTTGAGTTCCTTGCGAACGTGAGAAACGTGGTCATATTTACGGAGAACAAAAATAAAGCCAATACATACATTTTGCAAGCGCTCAAGCTTATTTAATAGCTCCTTAGTAGCATCCAGGTAGTAGGCGTCAGCATAATCTATTATCGGCTGAATAACTGTTTGTGCCTTGGAGACTAGATTTTTTTTTTATATTTCTCATGGCGAAGAAATATATGTGGCTAGTAGAAATGCAGGTTTATTACCAAAAATTATACATTGCGTTATAGAATTTACGCAATATATATTTTTTGGCTCTGAGCATAAGTTAATAAACCTGCATTTCGACGAGCCACATACATTTCTTCGCCATGGGAAAAATAAAAAACCTAAAAATCTAAAATCTCCAAGGCACAAACACTTATTCAGCCGATAATAGATTAGATTAGATTTACCTTGCTCAACTCTGAAAAAATTACTTTTTTTCAATCCTTCTCTGTAATTGACGTCTTCCTTCTTGTATGTGTTTCCAAACATCGTTGATTAAACTGTGTAACTATCAATCCATATTTTTATGTAAATAGGTGTTTGTTAAGCATGAAAACTTTTAAGAGTACGAGCTGGTACTTACACAGTATTTATCAAACACAAATCTTTACCGAAATAAGTGAAAAACCAGCGTCAACATTTACATACACACATTGAATGTAAAAATAAATTACTTTTTCACGCGTCTTCGCTTCGCTCTATAGAAAGAACCGTTCTAACCTGTCATAATTGACAACGGCTTTCGATAAGGTAACGCAAATATTACCGTAACATATAAGAAAAAGATTCACATTCCAATTTACTTTTTTCTCCCCACTGTTTGTGTTTGTTGAAAACATTTTCTTTACTCTCTTCTATTTGAATGTTACATTATACTTTTTTTACTTTTAGAGTAATTGTTTTTTATCGTCAAACATACTAGGAGCGAATAAATTTGAAAGACAAATGTCAACATCAACATTATCTTGCCCTTATGCCAATTTATTTGGGGACAGCGCTGCATGTCTTCTTCTTCTTCAAAGGCAAATGTATATTTCCGTATTGCTTTGTGTAGATTTCTTTCGCCTATAATTAATTCTCACTGCTGGGACGCAGGCCTCCTCTCTATGACAGGGTTCTCGCTTTCGACCACTCGGGCGAATGTGGGTTAGTACGATTCTTGGTCTTACAAAATTATATTCAGACTAGCTGACTTGCGCAACTTCGTCTGAGTCACATTTTCCCCGTTTTTAGAACAATTTTCAGTAAAGCTCTACTCCTTTTGGTCGCAGCGTGATGTTATCAACTCGAACCCGTAGTTCCTGAGATTAGCGCGTTCAAACAAACAAACTCTTCAGATTTGTAATATTAGTAAAGATAATATAAGGAACTGCAAAATATTAAAATAAACAACGAAATCATAATTCCCACTCCCAAAGTCCCGATACCACCAACTTAAAACCAAAACAATCTCAAAGGAAATTCAAATACAATGTGGAAATTACAAGAAAACTTTAAGGCAATTAGTTGGTACGGAATTAATTAACGAAGGTCTGCGTTTCAGTTGCTATGTGTTTGTTGAACAGGCGGTGAGAGCCGACTTTATGGGACAATATGCGATACGTTTCATGAAATTCAAGATGGTTGACTATTGATGACGAAGTTCTACGTCAGTTGTGTATTATGGCTAGCTTTTTTCTGCGGATACGCCCGCGTGTAGGTTGTAAATTATCCCACAAGGACTACTATTAGGATAAAACGTAATTCATGGCATATCCAGATCCATGTTCGTTACTTTCGTATTTATAATATTTGTGATGCTGATGACTAAGATGATTAAAATGTTGGACATAATTTGGTTCCGATCTTTTACTACATGCCATGCCATTTTCAGTAAGTATGCCATTATGATGAAAGTTTGCACGAGGCTTGTGAGTAATAGCTAGGAACGTAGTGCACCTGACCTTTCTTAAATGACCTACATGATTAGTGTACGTATATCATTTTAGGGCAACACCCAGCATTCTCACTCACAAACATAACCCTAAAAATCCTTTGACTCAAAAACAAAAGCAAACGTTTTCTCCTTTTAAACAGTGATCCATTATCTTCTATTCAATTCAGATTTTGCGAAATTATTTGTAAGAAATCATTTTGCACCCTACGCGCCCTTAATTACACCCTAAATTGACGCAGAAGCGAGAATCCCTAATGATTTATATTTTTGCGTAATAATATTTACCAAAATGTTTTATGAGTGTAGTATAAATATTTGTCGGAATCTTAAATGTTAAAGTATCGTTTTGCTAATAGGACGTTCTGATACAGAGCCAAATATACCACCGAAATGCGGTAACCCTATTCAGTATGCTGTCGAAATATTTGTTAATGCATTATTTATTTAATAATGTATCACATCGGATGATAGAGAATGGAAGAAAAAAACGTGTTGCAGTTGGGCAGGAAGATGATGATGATGAATAATGTATAGCATGTCATACAAATATCTATGTATTCTATAATTTAGTTAAACAATAATAATGGGGAAAGGGTTTGAAATGTTTAACTGACATTAACTAAGATGTTATTTCAGCATCACAGGTAAAATTAGTATAGAACTTTTAGCACTGACTTTAGTATAAAATTGTTTATGTTTGCATTTTCCTCGGTCAATTACCTACCTATAAAATTTATCTTTTTGTGGCAATTATTATAAAAATTAATAATCCAATTTAATTTACATAACTGCGTAAAAATATTTAGCAAAATGATTTATGACTAGTATAAATATTTGTCGGAAACATAAATGTTAAAGTATCGTTTTGCTCATAGGACGTTTCGATACGGAACCAAATATACCACCGAAATGCGGTAACCCTATTCCGTAGGCTGTCGATATATTTGTTAATGCATTATTTAGCATATAGGATGACAGAGAATAGAAGAAAAAAACGTGTTGCGCCGGCCCCAAGTACCATGGCACAAGGCAGGAAGATGATGATGACGAATAATGTAACATATCACACGAATATCTATGTATTCTAGGTATAGTTTAGTTAAATAATAACAATAGGGAAAGTTTTCGAAATGTTTAACTAACATAAACTAGGATGTTATTAAGAGCGTTACGCCTTACGACATTTCATACAAACTTTCAATTCCTTAGTAACCGAAATGGATGAACCGATTTTAATGAAACTTCTTACGCATATGCAGGATACATAGGTCTAAAAACTTACAAACATTTTCGAAAAATAGTGTTATAGCTAAATTAGACCGATTATAAATTATCTATAGAAACAGATATTTCCAATTATCTTTTTTATAAAGACATTTCGAAAATGTTTTTAGTAACTTTTTAAACCTATGTATCCTGCTTAAGCGTATTAAGTTTCATTAAAATTGGTTCAGTCATTTCGGAAAATAAGGACTTGAAAGTTTGTATGAAATGCCATTAGGCGTAAACGCTCTTAAAAAGCATCACAGGTAAAATTAGTATAGAACTTTTAGCACTGACTTTAGTATTAAATTGTATTATGTTTGCATTTTCCTCGGTGTTCATTTTTAATTAATAGCCGAATTTAATTTACATAACTGATATTAAGAACCCAAAAACTTCACCGTTATAACACAAATAATAAGTAATGGAAAAACCTCATTACGAAGACACATAATTAGTATCACTAATTAATAAATCGCCTGCTTAATAACGATATATGTACTAGAGATACCATTTATTTCCAATTACCAAAACAGTATTAATTGGTTTACAAAGTACATAATTCAATATAAAAAGAACAAAAATAGCTTTTGTCAATATTGGGTAGACAGTATAAAAAGTCATATTTAAAGTTATAGACTCGTTAATTTGTGGAAATCCATGACAATAATTTTATGTATTTTAATCATCATCATCATTTCAGCCGAAAGACGTCCACTGCTGGACATAGGCCTCCCCCAAGTGGCGCCACATTGACCGGACCCATGCGACTCGCATCCAGCGGATCCCCGAAACCTTCACCAGGTCATCGGTCCACCTAGTGGGAGGCCTTCTAACGCATCATCTTCCGGTTCGCGGTCGCCATTCCAGAACTTTTCGACCCTATCGGCCATCTGTTCTGCGAGCAATGTGCCCTGCCCACTGCCACTTATGTTTGGCAATTCTTCGGGCTACGTCGGTAACCTTGGTTCTCTTGCGGATGTCCTCATTTCTGATTTGATCACGCAAGGTAACTCCGACCATAGCCCTTCCCCATTGCCCTTTAGGTGGCTTTGAGCCTTCTGATGAGGCCCATTGTGAGCGACCACGTTTCGGTCTCGTATGTAATCACTGGCAACACACACTGATCATAGACTTTCGTCTTGAGAAACTTTGTATTTTAATATTTATATTCAATTGAGTCATAAACTGGAGCTTTGCTTCAGATTGCAACGCCATCTCATCATCAAGCTTGAAAAAAATATGCGCATGCAGAAGGTGTGATAATATTGCAACCCAAACCTATATCAATGAACGTAACTAAACAAAGTCTTGTTCTTCTGTAAAGAAGAACCAGAATTTGTTGTTGTGTAAACAACTACTCCGTTATAAGTTATGTTTTCAGTGTTCATGTTTTTTTGTATTCCATTACTCTACACATTCTTTTGTTTTAAGATGAATCCAAATTTATTCTATTTTAAAGTTATTCAAAGCGTTAAGTAGGGTTGTAAAACGGTGTAAAGCTTCAAGTTACCCCCACTTTACTTGATGCCTCATAACTTTATAGGACAAAGTTACAGCCCACCTGCGGCCGAATTAAAATAGAAACGCTTGTGCTACCCTTTACTTTCTATTTTACTTAGCTAATTCTGGATAAACAACCTACTTTCGACTGCTTTGGGAGTTATTAGGAATATTAAGAGAATAAAATATTATAGTTAGAAAAAACTAAGGAACCTTTAGACTCTAAAGGTTCTTTTTTTCTAACTATAGAACTTTTGGAACTAAAATGACGTCACTCTAAAGTTTAGTGTGACGTCATTTTAGTTCTCGTATTCTTCTCAGCAAACCCTTTCATTTGATACCCATAACGTCATTGAGTTAGTGCTCGAGAGCCGCACGGGTCGATCTTAAAGGTTAAGCCGTGCTTGCCGAGATTGGTTCGTGTATTTGTGACCATAATTACATACCGAGTTTCCTCCGTGCCTCGGAAAGCACGTTAAGCCGTTGGTCTCGGCTGTCATTTGTATATCTTTGACAGTCGTAACAAGTAGTCAGAAGCCAAAAGTCTGACATCCAGTCTTACCAAGGGGTATCGTATTACCCAGTTGCTGTGTTGTGGAGGTCAGATAGGCAGTCGCTTCATGTAAAGTACTGGTACTCAGCTGCATGCGGTTAGACTGGAAGCCGACCAATAGTTTGGGAAAAGGCTAAGCAGAAGAGGCAGATAATGGACGTCATTGAGCTAACCACAATTGTCATTTTAACTTCTTAATGTTTTTACGCAGTTAGATACAGGAGAAATTAATAAAAGCGTATTAATAATAGAAGTATACTGGCTTATTATTTGATTGTCCTGAGGACTAGACATATGGGAATCGCTTTTTAAACATATAGTATTTTAAGAACAGCTTTTATCGGAATTGACGTATTTTGGTAGCTTGACACAGTTCAATATTTCTTTTTTATAGTTCTATTGTCGTGACGCATAGTCGTAACAAACTAGGTGTAGGATAATTGTTTCTATTTTCGTAGAGAGAAGACACTTTCTGAAAAATTTCAAGAAATTGTAAACCCAACCCAAACCAATGCTGGTACAAATAAACTGAAAAAAAACAAAAGTGTAGATAGCACCGGCACTTACTTAGAGTACCTGGATTTTTATTATTAAAAAAACAGTCACCTTACTTTTAACTTACAAAGCAACACTACAAGGCTCACTTTTTAATGATACGACAAAAGTTTTCAAAGATATATAGAAAGGCAAAGCAAAAAGTGTACTGCGACATTCAAGCGTTTATTCTCTTCTGTACTATTTCTGAAGCGTGCGAAAGACAGCGAGGGAATTTATTTGCTCAACCTGTTATGTCTTATTTCGTTCTGCTCTGTGTAAATTATGAGTTATTGGAATTCTCTTCGTGGAGGTTATGCTTGACCTAGTAAACGAGGTATTTAAAAATTAAATATAGTTTTTTTTTTTTCTAGGTAGTCGTGTTGTTGGTCATGATGCCTCGATAATTAACACCACAAAAAGCAAAAAGAAGAATGCATTTTCTACAGTTTATAAAGTGTAATTGAAATTAACTGAAAACTTATTTATATCTAAATAATAATATTTCAATTTGTAATGACGAGCATGGCCCCATGCTCGTAATTAAAAATTCATATTTATGAACTACTTTATAAACACTGAAATCGCATAAAAGCAGCTGCTCCCTACAGTGGTTGAGGAAAACGATCAAACCTGTATGGAGCACCTGATGTTTTAGTAAAACAACTGCAAAAACGTGACGGAAACAGAAAAACTCTTTAATAGGCAACAAGAACATCGATTTCCCCAATAAAACATATTAAAAACAGCCGTTTCTTCATGTACAATGTGTGAATTGTAAAACAGTCACAACTTCCATTATTATCGGATTTTACGGCTCAAGTTGCGGCCGGGCGGCCCGGGGACGGACTTAATGCGGCCCATAAAACGCCCCAGTCCGGTCCTGGACGCTTTAAAGATGGCCGATGTTTAAACCCAAAACAGCGCAGTAAAATTTTTAGGAAGGAGAATTAATTGCTTAGGTTTTTAACCGACTTCTAAAAAAGGAGAAGGTTCTCAATTCGGATGTTTGTATTTTTTTTTTTTTTATGTTTGTTCGCGCATATCTCTGTCGCTTGCCAACCGATTTGAAAAATTGTTTTTTTGTTTGAAAGCGTATACTTCCCAAATGGTCCCATGAAAATTTTATCGAAATCAGACAAGCCGTTTCTGAAAAAATCACTAAACATTAAATATTTCTAACTTTCGTTTACTCTGCATTGCGTTTTTTGTTCGCACATAACTCAGTCATTTACGAACCGATTTGGAAAATTATTTTTTTATCCCAAAGCCTATGCTTTCCATTTGGTCCCATAGTCACCAAGTCGGGATCTGATGATGGAATCTTGGCGAAATCGAGGGAACTCTTCAAGTTTTATAGGAAAACGTACAGCGATTTTGGTATTTTCTACAACAAGTGAAGCATTTGCGTTCAATAAGAACCATTCTACCATCAGATCTGATGATGACGCCAAGAGACAGGCACTGGAACTCCATAATAAGACAATGTATCTTAGCTGTGTTTGGGCTTATTGGAATTGTAACGGTATGCACTTTCCAGGTGTACCACAGACTAACTTTTTGACTTTCCTTATTCAACCTACGTAAAATGTAGGTTCTCTGCTTTGACAGTCTGTTTTCGCGATGATCAGGGTTCTTATTCAAAATGCGTTGATCATTTCTTTCCCTAATTTCTTTTAATCGTTTTCCTTTTTCTCAGTTTCAGTTCGACGCCTTTTCTCACACGAGAAGCATCTTTACTAGGCCTACCCATTTTTTATTATTAGATTAAAAATATGTCACTAAAAATTAACAAATAAAAATATTTTTTACAAAAAAAGAAACCGACTTCATAAAACACTTAACGCACTAAAAAAGTTAAAAATAATACTATAACCTACCTATATTAATAAACCTAACCTAACCTACGATTAACCTATAATTAAATTTAATAATTCTTTGGAGTCGGTGCCAAGCAATATACAATACCTAAATGACTATATACAGACCAAGGCCAGAAAAAAGCAAAACATAAATCTTACAGATTCTAAATATTTATACATTAATTCTATTTTCATTCATTAATTCTAATCATATTGCTTGGCACCGACTCCAAAGAATTATTAAATTTAATTATAGGTAAATCGTAGGTTAGGTTAGGTTTATTAATATAGGTAGGTTATAGTATTATTTTTAACTTTTTTAGTGCGTTAAGTGTTTTATGAAGTCGGTTTCTTTTTTTGTAAAAAATATTTTTTTTAGTGTGCAATGCAAATGCAATGTAAATTTTCCTAAGAAATAAATTCATTGGGTACTTTATTCTACCGGGATTTGTTTAAAAAGTTTAAATGCGAGATATTTTCACTAACTGTATATTCTCTTTGTCTTATGGCTTTTACTATGCTTACCTGCGGTTTTGAAACCAGCCAAAATAAACGTTATTTCAGAGAGTTACAGAGTATAATCATTCACGGCCTGAATTCACTCTGCTGGGTAGAGGCGTCTGTTTTTGTATAAATTCATTGAAATAGTTTCTTTACATCATTTATGGATCGATATGGTTTGTATACATATACAATAGCAAGACCATGTTCGTGCTTTACTGATTTTTTAATAGGAAGCCAAGAAAAGAACGGCAATGTTTCACGTCTTGATCAAATCGTAAATGTCTGAAAGGGCGGCCGTTTACACCAAAGAACAAACACCAAGGTACATAATACTTCTATTTCCAGTCTACTATACACAAATAACTCCATACATGTTGCCACTACATTTTTTTTTTTAACAGCTAAACTAAAAATAAACTACATTTTACCTTAATTCTATAATCTTTACATAGTATAAAATAAAGTCGCTTCCCGCCGTCTGTACGCTTAGATCTTTTAAAATACGCAACGGATTTTGATGTGATTTTCATGAAGAGACAGAGTGATTCAAGAGGAAGGTTTTTTAAATGTATAATTTATCCCTCAAAAACAAAACAAAAACAAAACAGAACATCCATAAGGACCAAGAATGAAAGGGATTGATAAGAGTATTTAAATTAAACATTCTGGACGTTGGGCTAATCCAAAACATTTTAGCAAATCCTAAACCAGTGATTGCAAAGAGACTGTGTGGCTTGGTGAAGAGGCCTAATCAATGATTCTCCTTCTAATGCATAGTAAGATATTGAAAGTGTATATTAGTGTATAACAGTTTATAAGGTACGATGGGGTTGGCATAACCGTATCGATAAAAGCCCCTTTGAATATATATATTTTTTTTAATTCTTTATTAAGACTTAAAAAAAAACAAAAACCCTGAAAAACACATCAAAAATTCCACGGGAACGAAGTCGCGGGCAGCAGGAAGTAATATTCATCATCATCTTGCCCAGCCTTTTCCCAACTATGTTGGGGTCGGCTTCCAGTCTAACCGGATGCAGCTGAATACCAGTATTTTACATGGAGTGACTGTCTATCTGACATGCAAAACCTAGTTAGTGCTGGGTAATACGATACCCCTTTAAGACTGTTTGTCAGACTTTCGGGCCACTACCTAACGACTGTCAACGATCTACAATTGACAACCGGGACCAACGGCTTAACGTGCTTTCCCAGCCACGGAGAAAACTCGGTATGTAATGGGCGGTCACCCATCCACGAACCAAACTAGGCAAACGCGGCTTAACTTGAAGATCGACCCGAGTGGCTGTTATTATTTAATAACGAGCTCCTCCAGCTAGTAACTTTCTAAATGTGAAAGATACTCTGTAAGTCAGTTTGTTACCTCAGCATCGCTCAATATTTGAACCACAGAACAGTATAATATGAACAGAATCCCAAAAAAAACGGGTTGCAAACCATTAAGTTCAAATTCCTTCGTAACCTAATGTCAATCCGTCTTACGAATTTCCCAGTTTTGGAAACCCAAACTCAATGACAGATGTCATAAAATTCAAATTCCTTCGTAACCTAATGTCAATCTTTATAACGAATTTTCGATCAGGACCTACGTGTGTGTCCTGATGCGAGTTTAACATTTTTTACCCATCACAAAAGTGCACAACGACGAAAAGAAGTTTTCACTTAAAAAAAAAAACGAACGTCGACCATGACCTGGGACTTGAATACTCGGGATATATTTTATCCCGGCAATATGTTGCAGTGGTATAATTCCCGACCTCAACACGGCGAACCTACAAGCAAAAGGCAGTACAAAACAAACATCACACTTCTGCTCCCTAGATGGCGCTAATTCATGTAGTTGTCAAGAACTAAGAACAATCAGTTGTATATCGTTGTGTTAACCTGTAGCAACTGGTAGCAACTTGTAGCAACTTCAAAGTTTACCGTCCCTACGGATAAGGCAGTTTAATTAACAGTATGTTGGCGCTCAGCTGTCTCAGGCCCTTTGTTAATAGAAGACACGTGCTTAGGTTAAGTTGCAGTTGTAACTACTTAGATAACGTACTCTACTACTACTTAACAAGGTCGTTAATTGCTAAATTGTTTTTGAAAAGGTTTAACGTCTTTTTTTTTACTCATGTCTAGCTCCATGTGACATAAAAAGTCCACGCAATTTGCTTTTCAAAGATAGGTGGATAGAGTATATACTTTGAGGCCAACGGGGACCACAACGGGGACGGCATGGCAGGGCATTTTATCTTTACCCAAAATAAATTCATACTTAGATTGTGGTAACAAGATACAAAATCCAATATCCAATGTTTAGAGATCGACCCTAGGCATTAAAAGGGATGTCCCTTCACGGTATTGAACTTTGGAATCTGTATTTTGTTACGACTAACTACGTGTGATTTTACTTTGGGTAAAGATAAAATGCCTTTCCTTGTCCTTTATTGTACACTAAAATCATACACATCACACAGCTCTTTCACAATACTGCACTATCCTGTCAGCTTACTTGCAGCTGGTCGACGCTTTGACTTTAAAACAGAGTATTATACATACATACGTATGAAACAAATGGAAGTCTGTTGTAGGTTGTAAGGAAATTACACGTGCACGCCTTTTATTTTATCACTCTCATGGGAAGTCTCCAACTTTTTCGCAAGATGAAGGATTATCGTTGGTTTATAGAGCCTCTGCTTACTCTTACTGGGAACATATATGCTTGATGTTATATAAAGCGAGAGCATTTTGCAAATAAATAATATTATGCTATTCCATTCAAAGAAAATTTTAACATGTCCCGTTAGAATACCGCCCAGACCCAAACGTCAAAATTTGGTGCAGCATACCGACAGACATACGCTCCTTTTACTACATGATTTATGACGAGATTTTTCTGAATGCTCACAGAGACATGAAATGCGAGAGATTTTTAACTTTTGACCCCGGTGATAGGTCGTTTTACATCTGTTGAAAATTTTTAGCGTTGGGTCACTCTCGTATTGCGATGAGGAAAGAATTGTACAAACCTTTTTTTTCATAAAAGAATTTTGCATAATATAACAATGCTTCTAATCTCCGTAAGGTGAGTACTCTTCCTTTTCTCACCTTTCGAAGGAGAGAAAAGGAATAAGGGTATACGATATACAACTCCGTGTATATCGTATACCCATATTTCAACAGTAACGTTTGTTTCCTATATAACACGGAGCGAGCCTATTGTCATCAATGTGGCACAAATCCAGACTCCAGGCTTGCGAGCTTACAACGGTTCGGGAATTTTGCAATTTATCCCAAATATAGACCTCAGAATGCTTTATAAAACATATTATAGTATTGAAAAATACGTATCACTCAACAGCTCGTAAAAGCAAAACTAACGCCTTCAATGAGCAAAAATTCACTAATTCATACTCCAAAACCCCGTTACGACTAAATTGCAAATCCGGCTGAATTTATACGTGGCCAATCCCAAATATTGCCCTACACATACACTTGTGCAAATATCTGTGACCAGCTTTACAAATTGCCGGTCCGATGCAAGAACCAAGCCGTTTCCGCCAATTTGGATTTATACATCAAAAGCTCTGTTATTTCGGAAGCAAACCGTTCAAATTTTGATCATCCAATCACAGCCAATCAATGTTGGAATACCACATTCGATCGGGTCTTACTATTGGCTACTGAGCTCACTATTAAATCTGTGCTTTCAATCAACGTGGAACGATACGGGTCGTCTGCTATATCGTACTGTGTTTTTTTTTGTCTTTATTTATTTATCGGCCATTTTGTTCTCCGCTATTTGTCTTGTTCTTTATTTGAACCATTGCTATTCTTATTTTTTTTATTTTTTTATTTATTTACCAGACTACATATTAAAAAGGTCCACTGTGTTAGTAACAAAATAACTTAGCCTATGTTAGTACTTAATAACTAGAAGAGATCGAGTGCGATTAGTTAGCGCCCACACTAGCGGGCTGTCTGCCTGGGCGACTATCGATTGCAGGATAGTGTAGGGGGGTTCTTATAATTTGGCTGTTTATGTAAGTGATCTGTCAAAATGAACGGATATGATTCTTTCGAACGTTCGTTTCGATATCAGTAAAAGAAGTAACTTTGTATCACTTACTATTGACTAAATAATTATTTCTTATATGCCATATCACATTTTCATAAATATGAACATCTGCAGCAGTAAGTAGGTATAGGTACTGTACCTATATATACGCGTATCTTACCTTATATGTATTTAAGGGCATCGTTGATAGGTGATGCCTCGCCATTTCTTTCAATAATGCTTTAACTGAAGGACAATAAATAAGTGTGTAGAATTATAATATGTCATGTCCTACACATTGACAACAATGATGCCCAAAATATATTTGTATGAACGAGCGGTCTCTGGAACAACCAATGGAAAGCCAAAAAAAAAAACAACTATCTAAGGCCAAGAAAATTCTATAGCCCAATTATTGAAGGAAGCTATTTAACATCACACAAAGATGTTTAAGAGCCGAACAAATAGAGAAACAGTGAAACCGCACAGCTAGTATAACTATAAAACTACCACCTCATTTAAAACTTCATTTCCCAGCACAAAACTGCAGCTGATTACCTTCGAAGGTAATGTTCAGGTAAACAGAGCGAAACAATTATTTCGAACGCGGTATTAATTCGCGCTGGCAATTAAAACTGTAGCAGGTCTCCGTGGCTAATGGCTAACGACCGAGTGGCTGGTGGCTGGTGGCAGGTGGCTTGCCAATTAACCACGCTAATTTGCAAGCCTCATAATTGTTGCTTGTACAAGCTTTTATTTAGTTTATGCAGATAATTAGGAAGCGATATTGTTTGTAATCTGTCTAGATTTGAAGATACTGTTGTTTTTGTATTTCATGCTTGAATTTCAGTAACATTTGTTTTAAAACAAGCTATGCGCCTTAAGGCATTTCACTTCCGCAAAAATGTCAACATTCTATACAAACTTTCATACTATGTATAATTATGTATCCCATGAATCTTCAGAAATCCTTCCATCCTTGATTTCAGGATCTTTCGTGCATCTAGACCCAGCGGTTTAGGCTGTGCATTATACATATGTCAGAAAATTTAAGATTTTATAATGTAGAAGATATACGGTATCTACGCTTGATACTTGTATTTGTTACTGATAGCGCTTAAATGATTGTTGTAGTTCTTTTGCCAATTTAGTGATAGAAAACATTACGTTACCAAAAAAGTTTTTTTTTTTTTAATTTTACCCATAAAACGTATTAAAAACGCCTGGGTGTACTTGGAGGAGGAGCAGTGGGACAGTACAGGCTGGAAAAAAACCTTTAAACCCAAGCTAACAACACCCCTATTGACTGCCAACTTACTCTATTTTATGTCAACTGATTCTATTTCTCTTTGTTACAGACTTTCTGCGTGGTATCAAAACGTTTCCGAAAGAACTACATCCACCGGTTCACAGCCACGAGGTCCCTGTTCTGGTACTCCCCGTGGTCTCCAGTGCGTCGGGCCTGTGTCTACCTCTCCACTAACCAGTACTTCGATTACTTCGTCATGGCTACCATTCTGCTCAACTGTGTCTTCCTTGCCATGTCGGAGACTATCGAAGAGGCTGAGTGAGTATTTTTTTAATTTTAAGTATACCTTTACATTATTTGGTAAATTAAGGGACATAAGTGAGTAGTACTCATGCAACGGAACAAGTTTTACTATGGAACGCACTCTGAAATATGAGAAAACATTTGATCAGTGTTGGTGTACTGCAAGGACTTATTCTCTGCCTACATCTGCGTAGAAACAGAAGTTGTGTTTTTATGTAACAGTTGTAACCCGTACATATAAATCGTGTTTGTGTAGCGCAAATGCCAATCACAAAAAACGAAGGAAGGGATACCGACGCTAAAAGGGTTACAACGCATTCAGTACATCATTCTGAACCTACCACATAGAAATTTTACATCGAAAAAAAAAACAGTTGTTCTATACATTTTTACCGTGTCGGTATTGCAGTTTTGTAGAAAACTGTGTACTGTTTTTTTTTAAATAAAATTTCTATAGGGTGTGTTCAGACTGATGATGTACTGAATACGTGGTAAGCGTTTTAGCGTCGGTATCCCTTCCATCCTGAATTTCAGAGTTCATTGCAAGTTCGGACAACACGGTTAGCGCAGTAGCTGAGCGATTGGCTGCTGTGCGACGTGTCGTGGGTTCGATCCCCGCACGGAACAAATATTTTATGGCCTACAGGTAGTTGTTCCGGGTCTGGCTGTTTGTGTATGTGAGTTTAAATGTTTGTAAACGCACCCACGATACAGAAGAAATTCAAAGTTTAAAAAAATAATTGTAAAGTTAGTTCATTATCGTTAGTACCTATTACACTCCCAAGTATGTCCCTACTATCACTTAACATACCAACGGTACGGATAAATTGTAAGAACTCCATTTGTTCATTATAAATTGTCTGTACTATATGAAAGTGTGATCGTCAGCGACAATTAATAACAACCACGCGACGCCACGCGGGTTACTTGAATGTACAAATTAAAGCTACGTTTGTCGCGCGCAATCCGTGGATCATCATCATCCATCTGTCCTAATCCCAATTTGTTTGGTAGCGGCGCAACAAGTCTTCTTGTTCCATACTCTTTTAATGCTGTGTTTAGCTGAGTATAAAGTTTTTTTAACGTCGTGATTGAAACCGTTTCTGATTTAGGAGAACACGTCAATCCGTAAATTCTTTAGCATTACAAATGCTATCATTATCGTCTTCCTGCGTTATCCCATGTTACTTGGGATCGGCGCAACACGTTTTTTGCTTCCATTCTCCTCTGTCAACCGTCATGCTATCGTTTACTCATTTTCTTTTATGTCATTCCTCATACAATCCATCTATAGTACAACGATAGGAACTTAAATGTTCGACCTTCAACCAACATAAAATAAATATAGTATATTAGTCGCAGCAACAGAGATCAGGAATGCTATTAAGCCCGAACTTCTTACAAATTGAAGCCAATAAGTCAAAAGAGGCTATTGACATACAGTATGACCACTTAAAGTATGCAGATCAAGGTGGCGCTGCTTGTCAAAAAAAAACCGACCAAGTGTGAGTCGGACTTGCGCATGAAGGGTTCCGTACCATTATATATAAAAACGAAACAAAAAATTGATTTTTATAAAAAAATATATTTTATTTAATATTTATTTTATTCTGTTTTTACTATTTGTTGTTATAGCGGAAACAGAAATACATAATCTGTATATATTTCAACTGGCTAACTATCACGGTTCTTGAGATACAGCCTGGTGACAGACGAAATATCAAACTGTATTTATTATAGCCATGTGGATGAACCCGCCTGCACAGATTAGTTGGCAGAAGTTTAATTTTCCTAGTTACGTCAAAAAACAAACCAAAACACTAATGCACCTAACGTTAGGAT
The DNA here is from genome assembly GCA_949152445.1 of Cerastis rubricosa. Lineage (NCBI taxonomy): Eukaryota > Metazoa > Arthropoda > Insecta > Lepidoptera > Noctuidae > Cerastis > Cerastis rubricosa. The sequence goes on along the minus strand of OX424535.1, from coordinate 6,641,865 downwards.
TGCAACAGAAACCTTTGTTTCCTCTTGCAACATTTTAGTCCACCACAAGGGACGTTCAAAGTGATTCGACCCTTATATCTATAGTGCTTCGACCCTTATAAAAAATATTGTCGGCCTCCCTTGAGTACACCCCATGCCTTCCACAACAAGGTCATATGTTATTGTAACTTACTGCCTGTTCTGAGTTATTAAGCTTATTCCAAATAAATATTGTTTTCTCTGGGGTTAAGTAATAACGGCGAACATAAGTTGTTTATCTTTACTTGTGAAGCCATGCATGACCTCTGCTGAACTTACGTGAACTTTATGGGCCAGTAGACCATTATTTTTGGTGTCCTATTTATTGTACCAGTATTAAGCAAAGGCCTCCCCTTTCTCCTTCCATACCTCTCTATCCTGGTCGATCACTGGCCACGTAAACCCCGCAAACAGGACCAGATCGTCACGCCACTTTCGCCGTGGTCGACCTCTACAGCGTTGTCCTTCTTAGTAGAGCTATAAGTATAGTAAATAATCTTGAGGATCGTAATCCTGGAAGGGTAAGAGGTGCACCTAATAGTACACTCACAATACGGCAGTTATGTTTAAGTCCAATGTAATAGACGGCGAGCCTATTGCCATTAACCGGGCACTAATCCAGACTCCGTGGCTACTACTGAGAAATTACTGACGGAAAAACCCAATGGCACTTTGGTTGACTTGAGAATCAAATCTAGGACTTCATGCTCAGTAGTCCACTAGATCAACAAGGCAATCTTGAGGAACCATTGCCAAATTGTCGACTGCAAGTTATTATTTAGAAAAGATACAAGACACACTAAAAAGCTGTGTTTGAACAATTCTAATTAACGCAATTACATCAATCGCTTTAGCAAGTAAGAAAATTTTAAAGATAAAAAAAAGAGACTAAGAGATTTTTTTTTAAGATTTGCATATTACTAAAACTATGTAGAATTATTTAAATAGTTTCTTTACATAAATATATGTGACTGATTAACGAAATTCATTTATTAACCTTATAATGTTTAATGAACATATTTTACTTTAATACTCTTTTGAATTTTATTCACAAACTTTCCTTATTTTATAAAACTATAAAATATTTACATGAGCTAACGAACTAAAAATATGACTGACTATACAAACATATTTCGTGAAACCGTTATGTCTTGAAACAAACCGATTTTTCAATCAAACTCATGCACAAATTCGCTTTACCATTCTCCAAATAACTCCTTTTTAACAACCCTCATTAACCTAATCATACGGTTAATTTTATTAGCCCCAAAAATAAACAATTAAAATGTCAATTGGCTTAAATTACCAAACACAGCCCAATTCAAAAATAATGCCGAAATAAACGAGTTCTTTGCTCACTTAACAAGAGAGCCCGAGTATACGCGGTAATACATTTACCCGGGTTAAATTACCGGTATTTTAATAAAAGCTTCACGTAGGAGGCTCCAGATATCCGCCTATCATGTTCTGTCAAGCACTTGTTGATCGAATTTGACGTATGAATGGGTTAATCCGAATTATCCGGGTCGCAATTACCGGGACTTCAATATTGGATTAAAACAGACGCTTGACATTCCGATAGTTGAGAATTTGAGTGTGAAATGGGTAACAATGATTGATTATGGGTTATCAAATTCCAACACTTTATATGTGTGACTTGTAAGCAATGAAGAAAATAAATGAATAAATGAGTATGTAGTATAAAATTTGTTCAAAAGTCTTCTTAACATTTCGTGTAACTGGGGGCCAAGAGTTTTCTTTCAATCACCCCTGTCAGCTGCTACTCTATCATAAACTCCTTTTTAACCGACTTTTTCTTTTAAATATATTCTCTCTAACAATCCATGTGTTATCTCTCTCTGTTCTTTGGTATTTGTCTCCCTCTCCATCCATAAAAAAATCTCTCATGCCTCTTTTAAATTGGCAACATAAAAGCGATTGTTTTCAGTTTGTATGATCGGCAATGTATTTATTATAAAATGACATTTGCACACGTGTATGATTTTATAAACACATTACCAACTACAGTAAAGCGCTTTATCCCACAAGCTCCCCAAGCCCAACACTCCCTCAATTTACCAAACTTGTACTGCTCCAAAAAGCGCTTTAAAGTGACATTCACATCTACACTCTCCCTATCAAAATTATGCACAAACTCAGCTCATGTATGAGCAACAAAATCAGTTTGCATCGGCGACGGCTTAATCAATCATGTCGGTCGCTTACTTGCGTTTACGTCGCCGTTATAAATGATCTCGTTAGTGAGCACGATTGTACCACCATACCTACAAACATACGGTGTAAGCAAATGTACTGTCTGCGAAGTATGAACGGTTGTAATTTACCGTCGCGTTTGAAATTTATATCTGGTGCATTTTTGTAAGAGATTGGCGCTGTTGTCGCAAAAATGTTTGATATAGAGAAGGTGGTTTTTTGTCGCATTACTTTAAAATTGTAATTATACGTAGGTTCTGATTTGCATAACCATTGGGCATTTGCCTTTTTTTTAATAAACTTGTCTTAACTATAACTGATGTTTACTGTCAAACATATTCATATTATTGAATTTGTTCACGTTTACATATACTGGCTGAATCGCTGCACAACTTGCAGCATATGATGGATGGCCTAGTTAATTTCTCAATATGCATTGGTCAACGAATACGTCACCCCAGGATAGGTCCTGGGGTGACGTATTCGTTGACTAATTGTCAATGACGGTCCTCTCGAGGATGTTCGAGAGTATGTTTACCTCGGCAAAACTCTGCAGTTTAAAAAATAAGAAAAACTTTGTGGCGTTCAATTGGCGCGGCTTTTGTCCAGCAGTGGACTGCTGTAGGCTCATGATGATGACAAATACCTAAACCTGTTTTGGTCAGCATAATTTCCATGACTGATTTCAAACAGTTTTCTAAGCTAAGTTTACAAATACATTCAAAAATACTCTGTTGATAATCCCCATTAAACATTTAATTAAACTTTCTCCAAAAAAAGTTTTAAATTCCTCAAAGGCAACCAAGACATCCGTCCTGAAAACAAACCAATTTAAGTTGTCAGTTATTCATGAAGGCGCGACTAAAACCGGATATCCGGTTACAGCGCCGGTGGTAGTCGCGATGGGCTTTGAATGTTAAGCGGATGCACTTTAATACCGGCTTTAGGTGGCGATGTTAGGTTTTGAATGAATTGGGGACATGTACCCTAAAGGGGGAATGGGGGATTTAGGATTAGTTTCAGTGTGACTGTGATTTTAAGAGATCAGATTTAATTTCTGTATATTCTGTATACAGAAAATAAGTTTATGTGCGGGGTTCAAGATTATGTACTTAATACGGGGTAACCGTTTAGGGGTCGTTGTCCCTTCCCCCTGTTTTAAAATATCTATTGGTGTTGAAATGAAAATGAAATAAAATGATGCATATATTGTGTATCCTATGTACCATGATTGCTGATATTGATTGATACCAAGAGATAATCATACAATAATCTCTTGGTACAGACAGTATCAGTATGTGCTAACCCCTCTACAGTCCGGCCGAGTACGCCAGGGGGGTAACTACTTAATAACGCTGTCTGTACCAATCAACATCTATCTATGTATTCTAACATCTATTTATTTTATTAGTTTGGATTCTAATGTAAGGACAGTAGCTGATACCAATCTGTATTTTGTAAACATGGTTTTGATTCTATTATTTTCTTATCTTTAGAATAGAACCATTTATTTGTATCTTGCCTACACCCCTATATCGCTCAGACTTGGTCTATGACTGATAAGTCTAAACTCAACGTTTGACAAAGAGCGATGAAATGTAGGCCTTTGCCCAGCAGTGGGAAAAAAACAAACATTGATAACATTCAGAAGAGAACTAATTCAAAACTTACTGCAAAAGCCACACTAGTAAGGCTTCTGCAGTAAGTTCAACTCAAAAAGAAAAACAGATAGATAGTGCACAGAATATAAGCCAGTGTCGTATGTCGAAACCGTTTTTAAAGCATATACGCAAATGTCCACTAAAAACCGTACGGAATGACCCACCAAAACCCACACGAGACAACAAAAAGATCCTCAACACGTCCCCAACTTCATCGCAACCCAGCCAGAAATACAGACGTCCCTATAATCTAATTCCTCACATGTAATTCGAGATGTAAGTGAAAACAAAGTTGCTGACACTCAATTTAACCGAGCTCCCCCAAGTTGGGGGCCAAAGGTGTCGGGTGATCAGCTATGCAGGGTGCGTACCCCCCAAGTGTCTCCACGTGAGCTGACTGCGAAAATGTGAAGCTTCAGACAGCTTTTATGATAATGTTGGACAGTTAATCTGATTGTGTATTAATACTTATAAATTGGTGATGAGTTTAGGTTTTGTGGGATTTTTATGGGGTTGGGGTAAATTAAGTAAGGATGTTATACATTTTAAGTTCGGAAGATAGTTTATAACGCTACTATAAACTAACTTTTAAATTCAAGTCATGCCTCCTTATAGTAAAGTAAAGTCGGTGCGTGCTAACTTTTTAGACAGATTTTCCTGGTTCGGTATGTAACGTCCACATGGCGCAGTCCCTAAGGTTTTAATTCTTAGAGATCAAAATATTATTTTCCTTATAAAAACATGTCCCATCTCCCAAGGTATATCTTACTTAATAGGACCCTTAAGACAAACATAAGATTTTGCCTTACATAATTCAATCCCACTTTATTTTAACCCCTAAAACGAATAAAATACAAAAGGAAAAACCGTTTAGGTAGGTGGTATTTGCTTACAACAAACAAATGCCTTTTAATGTGAGTCGGCCACAGTTTTATAAATAAAACTTGGTCGGTTTAAACTCATTGTACCGTTTTCAGCGGCCTTCAGCCCTGTAATTATTTAAATACGAATACAATTATACGGACGAATTGAATAAAAATACAAAAACCTATTTTCTAGCCGTGTTTGAAATTGTATGTTGTATTTCAAATGGTTTGGAACGTTAATAATGATTGTGGTTTGAAAATGATAGTGAAAATATTTTCACCGCTTTCGTTTCTAATCAGAAATTCGTTTTTATTAGCGTTGTCGCTACCTATCTATCTATCAGCGCGACAGCCTCTTTGCTTCCTTTTCTAAAACTATGTGTGCCATTATAAACACCAGGGTAGAAATGTACCTAAAATACAGGTAATGCTGAGCTGAGGCCCTTTTAGCATTATTAGTCTTGTTTGTTAAGGTATTTATTTTGTATAATTTTTAAGGTGTTATTAATGCCAAATAAAAACAATTTTCTTTCTTTCAAAGATGTCAATCAAGCATTCTGTATATCAAACTAAGTATTTATTTAACAATTTATGTACACACTTAATACAGAGAAGAAGAACAAAAAAAAATAACTCAGAAGAAGAAAGAAGTAGGAGAAGAGTAGAAGTAACAATATATTTACGGTGAAACTCAATGAAACGCACTGAAAAGATTGTGCTGATGGATGCATTGAAAAGTAGTCGGGTCATGGATGTATTTAAACCACGGTAACCTAAAAACTGCCAGAGAATGGGCAGCAGCGTTCTCTGTGCTATTGTAATAACCGTACTGCGTTCGCCAACCCGCCTGCCAAGCGTGGCGATTATGGCGAAACTCCCCCAAAATGTCAATGTGGCGACTCTTGGGGGAGGCCTATGTCTGGCAGTGGACGTCTTTTGGGCTGAAATGATGATGACCCTAAAAACTAGGTTTTTTAAAACTTGTCAATGAGTTGGAACTTTGAACTCCAATATCTCCATAACTAGACTAGGTTCCCAGTACAAGGTATGGTTTAGAACAAAAAAATTGAATGATGAGGACAACAAATGCCTTTTGGCTTCGATAAGTAATAATAATAAATTTTAATAAATTTTATTTATTTTCTCCCACAAATATTAAAATGTACACAGTAAAACTTTAAACAATTTTGAAGATGGGAGACAGGAGCCCATACTAAGTAAAACCTGTGCTACGGGTCTCCTGGTCTCCTTATCTCGAACATTATTGAGAGCTATTGTAATGACATAAGTAACAGCAGCAGGGAATGCTAACAGCTAACGAACATTAAATGAAATAAAACAATAACAAAAAAATATACTAAAAATAAAGAAAATAAAGAAAATAGAAGTGGTGTTTCGTTAAGTTTGTGGTTTTGTTCGTGAGTGTGTATTGAGGGTGTGTAGTGGACGTGATATACGTGTTGTGCATGTGATGCTTTGGGTGTGTGTGTGCGTGTGAGTGTGTGTGTTATACTTCTCTGTAACTGTATAGCAATTTCTCCGTATCGTCATAAGTAAGTGTTAGGAGCCATTTTGAGACGTTACGCCTGCATTCAATTTTCGTTACAGGATAAATTTTAAGCAGCTTATTTGCAACATTATACAGACGCGGCCCTTGGAAAAAGAAGAAATATCGACTGAAACTAGTCCTAGCCGGCCTCGCTTGGCAGACTTGGTGAAAACGCCTTCTTTTTAAAATTGGATTAATACTACTGTAGCACAAGGATGCATGTTGCCTAAGTATAGGAGCGTATAATTGTCTAACCGTTAAAACCTCGGCTTGTTGATACAGTTCTGTCGTAGGAAAAAGGCGCGGTTTGAAAAGGCAGATTTTTAGGATTAGTCTTTGAGCTCTTTCTATTTCAAGGAGGTGAGTTTTTGCTGCTCCACCCCATGAAGAGATGCAGTAGGTGAGAACAGACTGACATAGCGCAAGATAGACAGTTCGCATGACTTTAGAGTCCGCTACGTGCCGAAGATTTTTAAACACATAAGTGAGCTTGCGGATTCTCTTGGAGACATTACTGATATGTTCGTTAAAGTTTAGGTTATCATCTATTATTACACCCAGGTACTTAATGGATTTAGATTTATTAATATGTGGACAGTTACAAGGCAATTTGGTGAGGACAAGAATGTGCGATTATGTTCATTACACGTTCATTATACGCGGAAGTTGAGCCATCAGCATTGATCACTTCAAAACCACACAGACCTAGGCCGCCGATCTGAGAGAGAGCCCTAACCTACCATGCGGGCCCAGTGCGGGTTGGTAAAATACAACCATTTGTAGACAAATAATGATATTATATCAACGAAAACTAACAGTATTACCGCAAATATACAAAACCCCAAACACATATAGCAATTTCTCTTCACTAAAATTGCCAAACGAAATGGACTTCACAACATTTTTGTGCCACGTTATTTTAACCCTCAATAATGGTACCCCAAGCTATAAAGGCTGCCTTATCTAGCCGACATTGTGGCACTGCGGTATTCGAGCTTAATACCGACTAATATTAGTGTGTAGCATGTTTTATCGGGCCGTTTGATCAACAGGTTTATTGATTATACCAAACGGTGAAAAGACCTGCGCTGCCCGTTTTAGGGTTGACGTCGACGAGAATTTTAGTTGAAGCGATATGTCAAGAACGTTTATTATTGGACGTTTGCAGTTCTTTTCAAGTTCTTAAACTGTTATGTCCTGTATTCCATAGTCGCTAAATACTTCGTTGATAGGTACGGTTTCCAATCACTTTGTTGAAACTTTGCATTTCCCTTCGTTACATACATACAGGTGTAATACCTAATTACGCGGTGCAAAAGATCAGTATTTTTTTTAAGTTTGAAAAAACTGGCCTGTTACACCGCATTTAAACTGAGGTTTCAAATTTGGAACCTGTATTTTGTGTCTGATAGTTTGAATAGTTGACAATACGCGTTATAGAAAATTCACATCAATTTTCTTCCACTAAAGTATCAGTTAATTTTGTTTGTGCCGATTTGAGCGAACCTTAAATTGTCCCTTCGACAATATACTTGCTTGTCAGTTCAGCCAGCTTTGACAAACAGCCTTTTGTTTGGCGTTCTCAAATATCATCACCTCATTGGTTCATCTAATACTGACAGGCGTGATAAATGACATATGGTAGAAATATACTTCATGGTTAATATTATGGATTTGCGAGTTTATTAAGTTGACAGTTTGTTTGTTTTGTAATTTGGACACAAAACGGTGATTATTGTGTTCGTTTTGAATTCAAATGTTACGAACAGAAATATCTTTAAATAGTATAAAATCAAAAGTCATTTATTCAAATTAGACTGATAATCAGCACTTTTTGAACGTCAAAATTACAACCGACAGTCCCCCAAAACGCCCGCCCTTCGCCACTTCCTAGTGTTTTAGCTTGGAAGAAGTGGCGGAACAAAGTGTTCAAGTTTATATAAACATAGCTAGTATAGCATAGCATAGTCACATAACATATAAAACAAAGTCGCTTCTCGCCGTCTCTACGCTTAGATCTTTTAATCTACGCAACGGTTTTTGATTCGGTTATCATCTATAAACAGAATGATTCAAGAGGAAGGTTTATATGTAGGTATAACTTATTCCTGAAAAACACATCAAAATTTCCAAGCGAATGAAGTCTCGGGTAGCAGCTACTTAATTTATAAAATGAAAATAAATAAATCAGTTACTTACTTTCTAAAGCTTTTGAAATAAACATAATCTAATTAATGTTACAATTAACTTCAGTTTTGAGCTGACTTACTTTTCAAATTCGTTCTTTCATGCCCTTAAACACAGTGAACGCTTCAAACTATGCATACATTTGGACTACATGGTTTACAATGTAACCTGAAAAGAACACAATGTAGCAGGTTTACACCGTATTCTACAACGTACATTTATAACATAATTTACATCAAACAATCTCGATTACCACAAAAACAATAAAACCCTCGAAGTTTCACTTTCCAAAACAATTGTTTCGTTAACCAGCTGTACGAGTACAAGGGTCCTCAAACCAAAGGCACAAGTATTTTACGCATTGCGCTAACTTATTCCGATAATGTGGATGCCGCAATTTCACGTTACACAGTATAAAAGCAACAAGCGACGGTTATAATATGAATTCACAGCTTCTTGCTACTTAAAGTCAGTACTTTATGACGAAATTCTCGTTAATCCCCTTTTTGTGGACGGTTTTTACTAGGTTTGTGACCTCTGGCTGTGTTACTTAAATTTTTTGGGGACGTAAGCTTGATGGTGGGAGATCTACAATTTGTTGGAAATCAAAATCGTTAAAAGTCACTGATGTGTACTGTGTAAGTAATTACAAAATATCTAAATCCTTTATAATAAACGTCACTCAACGTTCACTGTTGATAACATGACCGTCTTCAAGCATGGCTGTACACAGTTTTTATCTTTGATTAGCGTACCATCTGGCCATTACATTCTGATCTCATTCTTAGCAAATCGGAGGTCGTTTTTAATGAACTGATGAAAACCAATTTTAATTTTAGACAGAAAGTAAAGTGTTTCTCATAAATAGTATTTATGTTAACGTATTTAAAAAATACTGTAACCCTGTAACCTGTACTGGGAACCCTATAATCCCTGATAGATATGGCAGAGGTGTGCGAAGCTGTAACATTCACATTTTCGCCAGTTTACGTCCAATGTAACACTTTGCAAAAATCTAAACAAAAAGTTTAATTGAAATCCCTGTAAATGTTAAACCTTTATAATAAACGTCGCTCAACGCTCACTGTGGGGAACATGACGTGACAGGGAATCTGACGTAACGCCACAACATGTCCGCGGAGCGATTAGTCGCCGGCGGATCAACGTCGACTTATAAACATGGCGCCGATTGGCGGTCACTCAAACTGTTTGAGTATCAAAGCTATTGGTCGCTCTTTGGAATTCGAACTTTGGTAATCCTTGTTTGATGGATAAAAGGGCTTGGATAATCGACTGCCCAGCTACAAGTTGTTATTGAATTCTAGTTTCACGCGATTGCAATCTTCTGCCTAGCTATTATCCCATACAAGGATGTAGTTTTTCTCCTAGTCACGCTAATTTAATAATTGCTAGTTTTCAGACGTTTCGTGTACCCCTCATGAAACAAAAGGAAAAATTACAACTAGGTGATCCGCGGTCACTGACGGTTGATCACTTCTGAAACCTTATTACTCAAGGCATAAGGGTAAAAAGCGGTCGATCGTCAGTGAACTCGGTAGTACGTGTTTAAAGTATCGGTCAATAAATACAGTCACTTTATAATCTGTATACTTTATGACCGCCAACATCTACTATTTAACATCCTCTTCGAAAGCCAACGAAACTATACAGTCGAAATAGATACAGGAACCAATAATTGCGATAGCGTGACTGCTACGTCGTAGCTCGTAGCTGACGTCACGGCTACGCTTGCTACGTCGTAGCCAGGCTACGCGAACTTCTTGAACTCGTTTGTGTTCTATTTGCGGAAGGCTTACATTGTGACAAATGTCTTGTCTTGTCACAGTTATCACTGTATACAGAATATTTTTATTGGGTCGAATTAATTACTTAAAGGATAGACGTGATGGCTATTATAATAATAATAATTTATCATTTATTTTCTCTTCACAAAGTTTGACCCCAAAAATAAACAAGCATATAATTTTTATTCTCATGTCGATACCCGTAACATCATTTGACTTTCGCTAGCCAATTTACTTTGACTCCTTATACTGATAAAATATTTTTACAATATTAAATAACAGTGCATGGATTACAGAATTATATCTAGAACAGTAAAATTGAATGTTAACAGTAAATATGTTGAAAACAACGTTCATTTAACGTTTCCAAATAGTAGTTTCAATAAGCGAGATATAGAGGAAAGTGCTGTATTATTTGTGATTATTTCGACCGCTATTTTGTTTCTGTTACTGGCCGTGCGTAATCAAATTAATCCAATTAGTATTTGTTGGGAACACAGAAAGATGGGGTTTTGGTTTGTAATGGATATTGTTCGATGATGTATGTTTTTAATTATTAATATATACCGATTTTGATAAAAGTGGTGTCGTTTGAAAGCTATTTTAATCGAAAGTGTTCTTAGCTATGTTTCGAGAAAATCTGCTCAGCCGTTTGAAGATCATCACCTCTTTTCTAGTTGATGTAGGGAATAAACAACTTTCACAGGTAGTCTATTTGAAATTCGAAATGTTGTTGCTTGTCACCATGTGCATTGCTGAGGGGGGGGGGGGGCGGGTTGCGCCCCCACTCCCCCCAAAATTAACATTTTTTTTTAATTTTGTATCTTTCCTTGGTTTCGTTAACCAGGAGTATGACAGTCAAGGCTAAGAAAAAATAAAATAAGTTGAAAAAGCATGAAAAAAAAAATAATAATTTAAAAAACCCCCATTACAAAAAACCTCTAAAAAGCCAAAAATAAATTAATCCAAGCGTCGTAGCGTCGGGGGAAGAAAAGAAAAACATGTCCGTAAATTTTTATGTTCTTTTTAATCACTAATTTATATACCTCATGTAAAAAACATCATTTACGTAATTTAGCATTTTGCCCACGTGTCCGCCAGCGTGGTTGCCAGAAATTATCCCACGGCAACGTCCTAGCGGAAAAGAATGTATCCTACGTCCTAATCTAGGTTTTAACCTGCCTGTGTGCCACATTCACATCCGTTTAGTCAAAAATAAATCAAATTCCTTAACTGCAGTAGCTGAAAAGTAACCCCAAAACCTCAACTAACATAAAAGAGGAAACAATTCGTCAATCCAAACTTTACAAGCCCGAAAAGTCAAACTCAAACGAACCCCGAAAATCAAACAACGAAAAATCGTTTCGGAAACGTCAATTTTCCTGTTTTATCGCCCAAAATAGACCTTCGAAAAATCCCTAAGATCCGGATGTCAAATAAAGCTATCAAAGTTGATTCTGACCGGGGAAGGATCGGAATAGTTTTGTGATTACTTTACAAAGGACTGAGTGATAACAGGCACGTCGACCGAGCAGTCTTGTCGACATTTTATTGCCTCGCCATGTCGCTTCTAGTTTGTGAAAATCGATGTCCACTTGTTCTGATAGTTCCACGCATGGTCTTATGAAATAAGTGTGTAACTTATGACACTTTTGAAACTGATGTTCGTTTGCTTCTTTGACTCAGACTTAATTGGCCAGTGTCGGTCTTCCAGTCCAGAGAGGGTCTTCAGTATTTCAGTTGTTGGTCCAGGGTATTATCATGTTAAAATAAGTAAAAAATAGTTCTTTAGACTAAATTTCGCCTATAGCGACCAGCCAAACCCAGCCATCGTCTTGGAAGATATTATATCATAGTGCACGATCTTTTCGTAGACTCAGGTGCACTCTGTCTTTCCTAACTCTCGAAATCCTGTGGGACGACAACCCGACTGAACAGGAGACAGATGAGGCGCCAATTCTAAAATACTAACTAACAACAAAGTAATAACTACACATCACAGAAGTCTAGGCAACACTGATATATTTTTGAAAATATTTAATTTATTTTCTATGTTTTGTCGTAGGTACACAAAATACAATTTACGCAATAATTTAATTGGCTAATTATTTTTATTTTCTGCTCATTTGGTAATTCTGTAAATTTTTTGCAGCTTATTAAATTATGTTTTGCCGAACAATGAGGGCATTTATTTACTGACTCAGACACATGCATTGATTTCGCCATTTCCATTTTCTTGCTATTTTTAGATTCATTGCCCAATTTAAAATTATTTTTGCGATTAAAATTGGATGAACCATTGGATGATTGAGATGAAACTGCCTTAGTTGTTCCATCTTGACGTCGCCGAGATGACTCTAGGGCAGTGAACTTGTTCTCTAAGTAGTCCAAAAAGTCCCGAAGTACCGGAAGCTCTCGCGAATTCTTCAACGACTCTATATACTCGGAATAAGACTCACTATCCAATTTTTGTGCTAGTATATATACAAGAAGAGGATCCCATGTCGTAATATCTACGCCTAGATTTTTTATGGCGTGGAGGCTCTCTAAGGTGACATCATGAAGTCGTTTGATGGCTGTGTACGACTGCTGCGGTATATTGGCAAGATTGTAAAAGGAATTTACGTGGTGTGACTGTTCCTGAATTACCCTAGGCTGATAAAATTTTCGTTTTTCCTAAATCATATTAATTCTTAAGACTAAGGTCGGTTTCCCCCTAAGGGGAAAGGGCCGGGCCCCGCCATTTCCGCACGGCCCTGTAAGGTTCGTCCCTGACTGGTCGCCTTCCCACCGACAATTTGAACTGAATTCCTTATGTTGAAGAAGTCCAACGCCTCGTCTTATTATGAGAACAAGGAAAGGATTGAAAGATATATAGTAAATCGGATTATGGAATTCGTAGTTCTTGAAATATATTGAAAGTGGTTTCAAAAGGGCAAAGTAATTTATATTACAACCAATAGTTTTTGTAAATAACCCTTACGCTAGCGTAATAGGTAATTGGTCAGTCGTGACTCACACGATACTTTGCATCTGCACCTGTAGGCTTAGCCATGTTGACAATCTACAATCGTTAACGCTAATAGAAACCTAGTCAAATGTATGGGAATGACGTCATCTCAACGCTAAATCACGTGGTCAGAACAAACGAATAGAAAATTCGTAGCCATCTTTACAATTTATTCAAGCGTTCAGAATGATAGAATGAAATGTGATCCTTTCTACAATGTTGATTGCTACATCCCGTGTAAATGCTAGCCATGTCGCAGTTTTGACAAGCGCTAACGAAACGATATCGAAGTTTTTGTACGCTCAACTAGCGATCGCCCGGACCCAATAGAAAACGCTAAAAAAATGGCGTCTATATGATACAGCTGTGTTGAGAACGTGAACGTGTGTTTGTTTACCTTAATTTTTGGACTATATTTAGCATTTATAATGCATACTTTAAATATGTTGTGGTGCGCTCATAATGAAGAAGTACACATATCCTCCAAGTACTTCAAGGTTCTAGGGAAGAACAATACACTCAAAAGCTTGTGCAAGCCTGTAACTGGATTGAGTTTAATATTACTCGAAGCACGGTGGGGATGTTTGCTTAGAGACAGGGTTCTTTACCTTCATCTTCATGTAGCTAGCAATATTACAATGGCATGTTGTTTGTACACAACACAACTTTGAAAGAGCTGGCTTACCATCATCACAACCACTTCCTGATGCATGTGACAACAGAGTTGATAATAATCATGCAAGATCCCACACCCACTGCGACTGGGTAGCCAGAGTGAAGTAATCGAAGGAAGAGGCATGATGAGTTGTTTATTGAATGGGTTGTAGTAAGATTATTTTAAGCTTTAATAAGAATTCATTGACATTTCCAATTTATTTTATTTAAAAATGATTGATAGTATTTTGAAAATGTCCAGTTTATTTTAATTTGATTCTTATGTTCTTAGATATTAAATTATTAATAAAACAGCTTTATTATTACAAACAAGTTTACTATTATTGTATACACTGACATTCATAATAATTTGGTGGCGGTGTGCACGGTAGTTAAGAAGGAAGAAATTTACAGTTACCTAATACTTGGTATTTACAATTCACTCTATACATTTTAAGTATTATTGTTAAAAAATACTTAACATAAAAATCAACCTGCGGTTACTGTACATAAATATTAGTCTCAGTTCTCACAATGAATGTTTAAATTAAAATAGGTTTTATTTAATACTAAGAACTAATTTAAGATCAATTATAATAATTAAAAGAAAACAAACATACAATTTGTATATTCGTTTAGAGAAGTGAAAAGTAAACTGGATAACAAAAATAGAAAATAAAAATTAAGTGTTACTCTGATATTGTAGGCAATTTGAAATGTACTTAGCTCACTGCCGAGACCACTACCACTACATATTATAGTTTCAACTTGATGATTGATGATTTCAAAGTGGTGAATTTTCTATATTGTATCATTTAAATTTCTGCATGTGGCTCGTTCAAAGGGTGTTTGTATCCAGCGTGAACGCGCTCGAAGCAGCCGTGCCAGGCGGTGGCGTTAGCACTGTTGGTGGCGGCAGCGAAGGAGGGCTGGTAGATGGTTGCTGTTGCTGAAAATAAATAGTTATATTAAATTAAGTTCAAATGAATTATTTAGCCAAAACATTGCATCTTTAAAAATAAATTATAGGTACCTTGTATAGAATAAGAAAGAATAAAATGCAACATTATCATCTGCAGCAGTTGGGACGGACAGACAGTATGTGCAGAATTTCTGGTCTGTGGTGGTGGTCCTGAAAAATTTAAAAGAATATAAATTAGAAAAATACACTTGTATAAAAAAGAAACTAAGTATAGTAATAAGCATAAAAAAAACAAACATAACATCAAAGACTCTCTCTCTTCTCAATTAGTGCCAGTTAGTCTGTTGCTTAGACCACCACCAGTACCAGAAGCCTCAAAATGTATTGCCATGGCTTTCTGCTTTGTTTTAGTCATGTACTACATCTTGTAGAACAATAACTCCAAAACCATAAAATATATTTTTTCTAGTGGTTTATGTGTTCTATACAGGTGAAATCTTACTTTTTTCCATCTGTCCATTAGCTTTATTACTCCTCCATCATTGGAGTCTAGCCATTCTCCCAGTTCCTGCTAGTCGGTCAGCTTTTATTTGGCCTTGTGGCCCTTTCTGGGGCCTCGTTAATTTGTTATATCCCCATGGCTAGAACATAAGTTAAAACTATGTCAGAGAAACAAAGGGTCTATTGGTAATTTGGTAAAGTAAAGGATCAAACACAATTGTTTTCTTTGTTTCGTAAGTATTACCTCTTGTCTCGTATCACGTCATTGCTTATGTTTCAAATGTTCAAGGGCAAGATTAGCATAGATTTTAAATAACAAAGGAAGATATTTACGAAATAACTAATAGTTTACGTACCTTGCCATGAATTCCATGAGAGCTGCAAACTGTTACAGTCTTGCTCAAGATCTAGATTTCATCTTAAAAAAGTTAGCACTTCGATCTTTCATTCAAATGCAGGATCATAACATTTCGAGTCACAGTAATGTTTAAACTTACATTCCGCCCTTTGATATTATTATTTCGCATACATAAAAATCACCTATATCAATAATTAATACCTTCTTAGATACAAAACAAAAGTTCATCCCGCGGACATCACAACTGCGAGTTTGACGTTAGTTTGACGTTTTTAGGAACGCTCACCATAGACTAAAGTATAGGTTCTTTCTATGGTCATTGTAGAACGAGCGATCGACTCAGTGATGTCAACTTGGCTACCAACATAGCGCTTTCTACAATCGCTTACGCCGGGGCGTCAACAATTATAGAAAGAGAATAGATACGAATCGTTTGTGATATGGCTAGGCCTTGCACCTGAAGCACTCAGAGTAACACTTCCATAAGTGACGTAAGCGGCTTTTCAGCGGCAAGACGTCGGCATCATGCTCCTAGTGAGCACTGTCCCTAGCAGTCCTTTCGAACTGGAGAACGTGACAAGGCGGCATTTCAGCGGCAGAACGTCGATCATCATGCTAATCAATAGACATGGTCCCTAACAGTCCTTAGACTGGTTATAATAAATCAGTGGTATCAAACCAATCCCAACCCTCCCCATGGAAAGTGTACTTTTTGTACAAGTAGCGCATCTGCAAGACACGTGTTCATGTCAGCCTGGCCGAATCATTTATCAAGTATACAGAATATATTATTATTCTAGAATCACTATTTATGGTTGGTCATAGTAGGGTTGAGAATTAAAACTCAAAAGCAATGATTGAATTGTTAGTTAGAGCTAATGAATACATAATTCAAGAATTAGCAGATAATAGAGTTGATAATCAAAACTCATGAACCATTTTACAATAGAGTTGGGGAGCAACTCTATTGAAACCCTATAGACAGCCCCAAAAGCGCCCACCCTTCACCACTTCCTAGTGTTGGGGCTGAGGAGAAGAAGTGGCGCAACAAACTCCTTAGCAACACGTTTCTGTCTGTTTAGTTTTAAGAACTTTAGTCATAATAATTACACCATCAGCCTAAGATAATTATTGTAATAAAGGACTCACCCAATCGCTCACCAACAAACACACACACATACTAGATTAGTCTAAACAGGGTTTTCAACCCAACTATATCTAACTTATTAAATCATTATCACACTCGTGAAACTGCCCACTTGGACATAGCCTCTCGGTATTTACCAAGTATCCTAACTTAACTCAATAGCCCATATCGTCCGAACCCTATCGCGATCTAAGACCGACTGCCTCGAGTCAAAACTCCCTTGCTTCATCCCCAGCCTTTCTCAAAACCCCACGAGCGGAGTATTGTCGCTTTTTGCGATGTATCTATTGTTTTGTGGGTCCTTTCGGGTGAAACCCATAATATGTTATCCAGATGTGGCGCAAGTATTGTGAACTACACTTAGAAATTGGATATTTTTAGCGTTTCTTAGGAATTCGTAGAAGTATTCCTTTAGGCCTATCGGCAGACTCTTGTAACGAGCCCGGTTCCCATTAAGTAGGGAATTTATGGCTTTCCAAGTGGTGCAATATAGTTTTTACAATTCAAAGTAAGAAAGGACGTTTCGTTATTAATTACGGTAACTTGTCAGGCTGTCAAGCCATAAACTAAAGGTTTAATGTGTTTCTAAGTGGCCCAATACCATGTGATGATTTTGAAATAGGAATCAAGTCTAAGATGTTTGCTAAATAATTAGGAGCATGTGACAGACAGTCACAGTGGGACATAAATATCTGCTTTTTGTTGTTAAACCTGTGAGTTAAAATTTCCCAACAGGTGTTATAGTTGTCCGCGCTAATCGGGAGATGCTGGATCAAGCGCTCCGCTTCTCCTTTTACCTTGCTCTTCAGGAATTGCATCTTTTGTGCCTTTGATAGAGATGGATTGTTGTGGATTGCTTCATCGAAAAGATCTTTGAAGGATACCCACTGCTGATAGTTACCTGAGAACACAGGAATTTCCATCTTCGGTGTGGACTTGTCACGGTACGATGTTGCCCACATCTTAGAGCTGATAGCCTTTCTCAAGCCGTTATACGTACGTTCATGTTTAATGTAGCTTAATTCGTACGCCTCGTCGTCTTCTAACTCCATCATTAGTTCCCAATGGCTGTTGTCCACGGCTGTCCATCGAGTTTGTAATAATCGCAAGGCGTCTTCAAACTCCCATTTATCGGACATGGATTCGACATCTATGCTTTCTACGGTTCTTGCGAATGCTTTGAAATTGATATGTTGCTTGCGCATCATATCATCTAGTTTGCTATAAATACCTTTAGACACCTCGGCACGAGCGCGCGCCGGGCTGGCGGATGCTGAGGATGGCTCGTGGTCCTGGTGCTGTAAGTGTTTGCCCCCGGCAGGACCTGCTGTTGCTGCTACTTGCTGATTAGAAGGGTTGTCTTCTAGATCAGAGAATCCTGGCGGCTTTGCTTGGTGACATAACGCGTCATAATATTCGGATATGGCGTCTTTTGCTGCTTTATAAGACTACATTGTCCGCTCGAACTCCGAATTTACGAAGTACTTATGACCTCTCTTTTCAAGCGGCACAAGTTTTTCGTTGTTTAGCTGATACTCTCTCCAATACGACTCTAAAAGATCTAGTCTCTTTTTACAGTAGTCGATGGTCTTACGCTGTTTGCTATCCTTATTGAAATTAATAAGGACCTTGGCAATGCTCTCTGCTAATTCAGTTTGTTGGAAGTATAAAGTCTCCATGGTGCTGCTGTTAGACTTAAGCGAGACAGAATATACGGAACGCTCTTACTTGAAAGCCGCCTTGTCCTACGGCTATTGCTGCTATGCTGCTGGCTCGCTGTTGTCGCTGCGCGGGTAGCTCCCCCGGTGGTTGTGAATCCCTATGAACTCACGCCTAATCTAGTTCGCGGCAACCCACAGGTTGCTGGTACGGTACAAGCACTTCGCGTTACGACTTGTCGCGGTCGCGGAGTCCTTGACGGTTTCGAAGGACCAATATGAACGGTAAGGTTCGTGCTGCTAGCTATTTCGGGTGCTAAATGATAAGTCTGAGCTAAGATTCAGAGTACGTTTATTCCGAAACTTCACGCTAATTAATGCTAATGATGGTAATGAGTGCTACAAGTATGCCGGTCGATCGCGCACTGGCTCGCGTAGCTCACGCTTTCCGCTGGTGCGGCCGCGCGACCTACTTGAGTCAAAACTGCTGATGATGATGTGTTCGATGAGTATCGAACAGTCATACATCAATAAAATCGTAATTTAATACTTAATTTAATTGTTAGGCTTTTATAAGAATAGGATAGAGTAGTAATTAAAAGTATTTGTTAAGTTTTAATTAAATTTACACTTTATTTATTTATTTTTATTTATTTATTTATTAACTTAACTCAATAAATAAAGCCTGAATAAAAAAATCACACATAACGAACCTATCAATCATTATTTAGCTGTAATATATTCCTACCGTAATAATTAAACATATGATATCTTATTTAAAGTTCGATATTCATATAAACTTGATTGCGTTTCTGTAATATAATAATGTTCAGGAACTCGGCACGGTGAACAAAATATCGTACTAAACAACCCTTTGTGCAAACGGCGCTTAACTCACCCTTAACCCAAAGTATACTATTACATGAGTGTATACCCTTCCGTCTAATACAAACCATAAATACACTCAATAGATGGGAGTTTTATAATCAACGATATTAAATTTAAATATAACCCCGCAAACCCAAAGTATTTATTTGGATTATATTGTAGATTTCACTGAAAAATAATAAAGTCAGCCTGTAATTTGATACATAAAAAGCCTTTCAAGATCATTATCTGCCTAGCCTTTTCCCAGCTATGTTGGGGGTCGGATTCCAGTCAAACCGGATGCAGCTGAAAACCAGTATTTTATCCATGTAAAATAGGCATATCTGACCTCTAAAACCCACTAGTACGAAACCCCTAGGTAAGACTGGTTGTCAAACTTTAGGATCAGTAACCTGTAACGCCTATCAAAGATCTACAAATGACATCCGCGACCAACAGCTTAACGTTGCCCGAGCGGCTGCTATTATTTAGCCAAAGCCTTTCATGGTATGCAAGAAAAATCAATCTTTTATTTTTCAGTACCTACTTCAAACTAGTTTTTATTAGTCAGAGAGTTCATCAAAAATGCAACGCGCCACATCTGTAGACCATGTACAAACCCGTCTAAAAAGTTCATGTGCCTATTGGATAGTTCACCAGTTCTAATAATACGTGGGACACTCAGAAAGTTTTGCGAAACTAAAAAAAATTGTTCTATACGTACATATATTTTTATTAAATCTTTTCAAAGTACTTTCCACCAGCCTCTATACAAAGATTCATGCGCCTAAACCAGTTTTCAAAACACTTTTTCCAGTCCGCCGCAGACACCTCGTTTACAGCCTGCTCGAACCCAGCCAGCGCATCTTCCGGCGACGAAAATTGTATCCCTTTGAGCTGATTTTTTATTTTTGGGAATAAAAAGAAGTCACACGGTGCTAGATCAGGGCTGTAAGGAGGGTGACCCAGGAGTTTGACTGGCGTGCTGTCCAGGAAGTCCCTCGTTTTGAGTGCGGTGTGCGCAGGTGCATTGTCGTGGTGGAGCAGTAGCCCGCGGAGCCCTGTGTTTGGTCGCTTGTTGCTTATAACAGAGAAAACTTCTGGCAAACATTTGGAAGTATACCATTCGGCATTAATGCTTCTTTGATCCCGTAAGGGAATTGATACCAAGTGGCCAGTCAAATTAAAAAAGCTAGCGATCAAAATCTTACCCCCGCTTCTAGATCGCTTCACTTTGGTAGGCGTTGGCTCATTTTGAAACACCCAAACAGTCGACTGGCGCTTGGTTTCTGGGTCGTATTGATAAATCCAGGACTCATCACCTGTAACGATGTCGTAAACACGCCGAGACGAGCCTGCTTCAAATTTGTTAAGCATATCACGGCACCATTCCACCCGGGCCTGCTTCTATAAAAAATAATCCAAGATTGAATTTTCACAATTTTGGGGTTATTCTGGCCCATTAAACGAAATATTTTGCGTAACACTCAATGTCATAGAATTCCGAAAAGTAACACCTCATTCTTTATCTTATCTATTCGTTTTGTATAATTGAATAAGAGAGATTAACATTCATGAGAAAGTGATCAATTAAAACTTTACGAGTTTGCAAAACTCCAAACTCTCAACAATTTATTCAGAAGCGTCAATTTCCTTGTTTTATCCTCTTACTGTCTAAAATAAATATTCGTTACAATCAGGATTTGTAAACTTTTTTTTTAATATTACTTGCTGTATAATGAACCTAAACTATATTGATGCGCTCTATTTTAATACCTCATAGGGATGAAGTTGCAGTTTTCTAAAAAAAGAATCAACCCTCATAGACGTGAGAAAAACAGTTTTTAAACTGGGAAAGGGGAGCGAGATAATAAATCACTTGGACACTAATATGCCTTTTCACTCTTGGGTACATTATGTTGCCGCTTTTACGATGACTTTCATAGTACCTAGTGCTCTTATGTAGCGAGTATACCTTCTGATGAATACAGTGCTTCCTTAAAATCTTCAAATATAAAAAAAATTCTCGTGTCGCGGTGTTTGTTACCAAACTCCTCCGAAACGACTGAACCGATTTGTATGAAATTTTGAACGCATATCGGGTAGGTGTGAGAATCAGCCAACATCTATTTTTCATCCCGCTAAAACCCATCAAAATTTCCACGAGAACGAAGTCGCGGGTAGTAGCTAGTAATTCTACATATAGTATTTGGTTGGTTATGTTGTAGATGTCACTCACATAAAATTCCTTAAAAAATATAAAATCTGTCTGTAATTAGAGAGATAAAAAGCCTTTCTTGTACTTCAAGTACTTTTCGTTTGCCAGAGAGGTCTTGACTTATTCACCGGTTAAAAATGCAATGCCTCACATCTGTAGACTTTTGTGGATATTGGATTTTTTTCGTTCTGTCTCCTACTGACATGGAGGGAAGTGACATTCTCAGGGATTATCATTGTTTTGGCGATTCCTAGTGGTCACCGCTGTTGATTCTGGCTCTCAGAAGATGCAGTGGTTTGGGAAAAATGTGGCGGACTTGTCCCAAAAAAAAAACTTTTAAGTTAGAGACCAAAAGTTCTGAATAATTTTGGACAGAAAAACAGCGACTATGT
This sequence comes from Cerastis rubricosa, assembly GCA_949152445.1. NCBI lineage: Eukaryota > Metazoa > Arthropoda > Insecta > Lepidoptera > Noctuidae > Cerastis > Cerastis rubricosa. The sequence goes on along the minus strand of OX424535.1, from coordinate 6,619,838 downwards.
CGGGGTCGGCTTCCAGTCTAACACGAAACAGCATGAAGCTGCCTATGATCTGATTATCTCCACAACCTTTTGGTAAGATTGGCAGTCAGGCTTTCCGGTTTCTGACTGAACTGGCAATGATCTACAAATCACAGTCGGGATCAAACGGCTTAACGTGCTTTCAAGCCACGTAAGAGTCTTGTATTAATAGATAGTCACCCTTACTTCGAAATTAGAAACAACAACGTTTCCGACATCTATCACTAAAACATAATCCTATTCGGGTCACCGCACAAGTTTTTACTTAAAGGGCGTCCTAAGTGTTTCCCGGTGTTGTGGACGCAACAGCTGACGGCCAGCAAACAGACTAGCCTAATTAAACAAGTTTGGCCGCTCTGCAAATGCAAGGATTTTGTTACGTGATTAAATAAGTTAAATGTTTGCTTTTCGCTGTTTGTGTTTGGTTTATGTTTATAGTGATATTGATCATGATTCTTCGAAGCGTTCTGGATTGAAAATGTTAATCGTATGATCTCGGACGTTATATTGATTTTTGTTAAATTGTAAGTTTGTTATTTAGATACTTTGGTAAAAATCATCGAAGATGCTATGAAGCTATGTGGATAGCATTCAGCTTCAGCTAGTCTTGTCAAATTGTTTCTAAGGACCAAACCAGGCTTTTAAAAACGGTCACTAACCAGTCTACACTTTATCAATTCCTAAACCAACCAACCTTTTTATCGTATTTACTCCTTCCTATTCCATTTAAAAAAAGAAACACCGAATACGCAAGAACATTTTAAATGAAACCTTCTTTCCACGATACATTTGTTTCTGAGTCTCGGAGGTATCTGGCCTCTTTCGTACTTAGTTGCCAGTTTTATTTTTTCATGTTTCGAACGTTCGCCGTTCGTCTTCGCTTCGGGATTGTTCGGCTTTGGCAACGTGCCCGAAGTGAAAAAAGGATTCTTTCTCTTGTGGGTGCTATATAGGTACTTTCGTATAAGTTATTACGTAGGCGTAGCTTGAAACGTACGATGTATTGTGTGTTATATGTGTTATGTAGTTTATACTACTATGACTCTCTTATATGTATTTCGGATATGAAAGTAATATTTCTTACTTTCTCTATGAATGAATGTTTTCCCGATAATAATTGGATTACCTTCAAGAGTTATGGGTCCTAGGTAAATATGTGTGGTTGGAATTCGTGTTAAGTGTTGTATGTTGCACGATAAATTGAACTTGAAAAATCCACCACAATAACTAAATCCATAGTGTGTCCCCATGAAAAGCTACAAAATGTATGTTTTCACACGAAGAACATTAAAGTATGTTACCCAAATAATTAAGTAAGTACTAGTATATTTTTACATTTTTCTATATGTGAAAATTAAAGGTACTGACACAATCAAAAATACCTCACGCTTTCACAAAATTTAAAAGCTATAAGCTATATTCTCCCAAAATTATTAATAGTAATGTCGTCTTGTTACGAACATAGTATTTTTGACGCTATAATATTATTAAATATGTCTTTTCTCAACGTTAATAATCATTACTTTATAAAAAAACTAGCTGTCCGGCGCAACTTCGTTTGCGTCACATTTTCGCCGTTTTCGCAACATTTTTCATTGCTGCTCCACTCCTATTGGTTGTAGCGTGATGATAAATAGTCTATAGCCTTCCTCGATAAATGGGCTATATACCACTGAAAGAATATTTCAAATCGGACCAGTAGTTTCGGAGCCTATTCAGTGCAAACAAACAATCAAATCTTTCCTCTTTATTATATTACATAGTTTAGATCACTTTTGAATTTTACTTAGTAGGAATAAGGTATTTAGTCTTGAGCTATGACTATACAGATAGTCAGTGACCCGAAAGTCTGACAACTAGTCTTACCAAGGGGAATAGTAGGTACTACCTAGTACTAAAGGGGTTGTGGAGGTCATAGCAGTCGCTCCATGTGAAATACAGGTTTTCGCGGGTAGGTGTAAAAAAAAGACAGACGTATCTCCAATATTGATTTTATATTTTAATTATAAATACACAGTTTATTTACCTATTTTTCATAAAATATCAGTATATAACCTCTGCACAGCGAGTACTTACGTTTGTAGCACATTCATGTGACTAAAGCTATAACTTTCCACCACCTGCCAGCACATCACTTCACTTTTACCGTTTTTTTTTTACTGTCACTGGTCACAAGAACACCATGTCACAACTTGATGAGATCGTATCGGCACAGAAAAGCCTCGAGGATAGCTTTGTCCGGAAGATGAGTGAACTGGAGGCACAAATTCAGTGTGCAGGACCAACCAAAGATACCGTGGCGAGGGTAGCTGAGGAGTTTCGGACCTTCAGGGAGCTAATCTTTAGCATGCTAAGTCTGCTTAGGAGACAGATCAGCGAGTGTGCTAGACAGGTTGACGGATTGGAGACCAGGCATCGTCGGAAGGCGCTGATCTTTCAGGGCATAGCAGAGGCTGAAGGAGAGGTCAGTAGCGCAGTGATCCTGGATCTAATTAACAAGAAGCTGGGCCTTAAATCAGTTACTGCATCCTCCTTAAAGGTCTGCCATAGACTAGGTGCAGCCAAAAAGGATCACCACAGGCCTATTTTAGTAAAATTCTTAACCTATGATGATAGGTCTGCGGTATGGAAAGCGAAGACAGGTCTTAAGGGTTCATCTGTTTCCGTCAAAGAATTCTTGACCAAGACCCGACAATCCATCTTTGGGAAGGCCAGGCTTCACTTTTCTATGCGGTCATGCTGGACTCAGGACGGTGTCATCGTAATTAAAGTCCCAGATGGAAGTAAACATAAGATCACATCATTTGAAGAATTGGGTCCGCTGCTGCTGAAGTATCCCAAGGTGCAAACTTCTGGAGATAGCCTGAAAAACAAGACTCGTTAGGTAATTAACTCCTGTATTATCTTACAACATTCACGCATTAGATACCTACGTTGCGTAGGATCTACTTACCTTAGAATATGCTATCTTTCGCTGTTTGGTATGATAACCTTAAATTACTTTTGGCTCGTAGACATTGTATTGTTACTTTGTTTGGTTTTCTTTCATTCTCACAGTCTTTGAGATATATATCATTACATGTCTCGCGTACTATAATAGTTTACCCTCAACAAGTGTTTTTATTTGTCATTATTTTCCTTTTCTGTAGACATGTTACTAATGCCAAATTGTCAAGACTGTCAAATTTGACATCACGTTTTCAAGGATCGGATCGTGATCGGATAGTTTCACGTATAATAAAATATTTTGTTGAGGGCGTAAGGTGCGTTCCGAATGCCACAATATTTTAATTTTCTGTACTTACAACTTTTGTATATATGCGTTTTTTTGTTTTTAATTTCAATTTTTTTGTGTCTCATTGTCTTTACTTAGTTGTTCACTGTGTTTTATAATGATGATGTTAGCTGGCGGGTGGTGCAGAGATGCAACCATCGTACTTGTTTTGTGTGTAGTTCTTTTTTATAGTTATTTTTTGTTACAACTATTTTTTTTTTATTTATATCTATGACAACTTTTTTTGATAATGAATCGTTTTTCTCAGCTAACGAATCTACTGCCTCTTCTGATGATAGTTTTTGCTCCGTGTCAGACACCCTTGGTGATATCTTACGTCAAAGCTTTAACCATAGTCCTAACGGACTGTTAAATGTTTGTCACATCAATGCCCAGAGCATACCCAGCCACTATAACGAGCTTTATGAAACCTTTACAAACAATAACGTTCATGCCATCCTGATTTCAGAGACCTGGCTAAAACCTGAGCTGTCATCTACCACTTACTTTCTCCCAGGATTTGTACTTCTACGGAATGATCGAATCGGTAAGAGAGGGGGTGGTGTAGCAATTTACCTTCGTGCTGATTTCTCTTTTAAAATTCTCGCTACTTCTTCCTCTAATAATTTGGCTGAATTTCTTTTTTTAGAAGTTTGTGTCAAAGGAGCTAAAACTGTTCTTGGAGTTGTGTATTGTCCCCCGTCCCTTGATTACTTCATCGAATTCGAATCGGTCTTAGAATCATTAGGTTCGGAGTATGCACATCACATCGTCATGGGGGATTTCAACACCAATCTCCTTGCCCATAACTCCCCTCGATCCCGTAAACTCCTACATCTGGTCGAGTCAACTAGTCTGCATGTGTTGCCTCTCCAACCAACGCATCATAACACGTTCGGGGATGATACTTGGCTCGACTTGATTCTCACATCTAATCCTTCCCTAGTCTCCTCACATGGCTCTTGATCAGCTCCTTCCTGCAATCTCCCATGTCGTTAACTTCTCCCTTTACTCCGGTGTTTTCCCTTCTCTATGGCGGAAAGCCCATGTTCGGCCACTCCCTAAAATTCCTAACCCCACTCTCCTCAGCCACTTTCGACCTATTTCCATCCTTCCCTTTTTATCTAAAGTACTTGAGGCCTGTGTTCACAAGCAATTTTCCCACTTCATCCACCACAACTCTCTTATCAGTCCATTGCAATCCGGGTTCAGGCCCGGCCACAGTACCGTATCAGCCCTTCTTAAAGTGACTGACGATATAAGGCGGGGAATGGAAGACACTAAAGTTTCGGTTTTGGTGTTAATCGATTTTTCGAATGCTTTCAACACCGTCAGTCACGAAGTCCTTTTATCCATCCTCTCCTATCTCATGGTCTCTCCCGAGGTATTGAAATGGTTTTCTTCCTATCTTCAGGGGCGTCAGCAGTCAGTTCTTGCTGGTGACTCTAATTCCAGCTGGTGTGATCTTGATGCAGGCGTCCCTCAAGGCGGTATTTTATCTCCACTTTTGTTCTCTATTTTTATAGATCTCATAACTACCGAGCTTCAGTGTGTGTATCATCTTTACGCTGACGACTTACAGCTCTACTGTCAGGCAAGTGTTGACAGCTTGTCCGATGCAATCGAAAAGCTAAACCGAGATTTACATTTTGTCAAAAACTGGTCTGATCGTTTCGGGGTGGCGGTTAACCCAACAAAGTGCCAGGCTATTGTTGTAGGGAGCCCTCATAGCCTGAGAAGGCTGAATGGCTTAACGGTGCCACCGGTTACCTTTGACGGCACAGTCATTCCGTTTAGTTCTGACGTCAAAGATCTGGGTTTGCATGTTGACACTTGCCTTGACTGGCGTAAGCAGGTCGCGATTGTGAGCAAGAGAGTCACCGGAACGTTGCGGTCGCTCTATCGGCTAAGAAATATTCTACCATCACACATAAAGGTAACGCTTGTACAGTCCCTAATCTTCCCCATAATTGACTATGGTGATGTGTGTTACTACGACCTGAATGCAGATCTCCTCAATAAACTTGACCGACTTCTTAATAACTGCATTCGATTCGTATTTAATCTTCGTAAGTATGACCATGTCTCTGCACATCGGTCACTTTTAAAATGGTTGCCCATCCGGCAGCGCAGAGCGTTGAGAGCTTTGACTACCCTATTTTCTTTTCTTAATAAGCCTACTTCTCCTTCTTATGTGACTACTCATTTTCAATACTTATGCTCTGCGCACAGTAAGAATCTTCGTTCGTCCAATAATCGTCTTCTACGTTGTCCTTCTCACCGCTCTGGTTTTCTCAAATCTTCTTTCTTTGTCCAGGCTGTCTTCCTTTGGAATGCACTCCCTCTGAACGTCAGGTTGGCCAACAGTCGGTTCACATTTAAAGTTAAAGCTCGCGAACATTTACTTAAGAAGCTGGCAGATTCATCTCATAATTAAATTGTTGTTAGTTGTATATGTATGTATTTATGTATTTATCGTTATATTATTTATGTATTTATCGTTATATTTTATTTGTAAAATGTTTTATAACCATTTGTTATGCTGCACCTACTATGTTTTCTCTCTGCATCACCCTAAGGTAGACTGGTAGAAAATGCCCAAGGCATTAAGTCCGCCTTTGTACAGTGTTTTTATACTTGTGCATAAAGTTTTAATAAATAATAAATAAATAAATAAATACAGCTTTCAGCATTGAGCTGCATCCGGTTAGCCTGGAAGTCGACCCCAACATGCATGGTTGAGAAAAGGCTTGGCAGATCGGCAGTCATGACTATTCTTGCTTACGTGTTAAGTGACTCTAAAATTACCGGTTTCTGTTTAAGGGAACCACGTTCTCCCAGTACTAATTAAGGTAGCATTTAGTTAGTCCAATGTTATTTTTATTTTTTTACATTTTGGAAATATGCTAATTGCAAGCTTCCTCAGATGAATACAAAATTTTTACTTCCTATTACAAGTATCTGTTACTTCCTCAAAGTTAAGGGCCCGTTTCACTATGTTTGGGCCGGGTGGCTGTTCCTAAGTAGTCTGTTCCTTTTTTTTAATGAATAACAAGTTATCTGAAGTTAGGGAAACAAGCTGTAGATTTGAGACATAATTATTAGAAAATAATATATGACGGAGAAAATGTCTCCGTTCCGTTTTTAAAAAGCGTGACGTCAGCATAGCTGACGTCACTGACTATGTTCAGGGTGATCACTCATCTTCGATCTTCCAAGTAAAACACCACAAGTACACTGTATGACTCGTTTATTCAACCGACAGCGTAACGACTTATTTACATAGATCCGTACAGTTCGGCGGCTCAAGCAAGACTGACCCGATCGCCTTTTTTTTTTTTTTTTTTTTATGAATGGCATCTCGCAGTTCAACCTAAGAGGTTGTCGTCTGCTTAACCGGACTATCCTGTGGGTGCTGAGGGCACCCCCTGTGGGGTACGAGCCTCGGCTCAGGGCGTCGCTGGGGGAGGACTGCATGGGGACAGGCTGGATCTGAATGATATCATTATTTAGGGGCTGATTTAAAACTACTGGCACAGCATCGCGGGCTAGCTCGAGCGAGGGTCGGGGAGGGCATGGACCGGGACGTCGCGACGGACCTCGACGGCGAGGTCGGAAAGACGGCGGTTTGTGTCTGTACTTATTAAGAGTGCTAGTCTCTTTACTACTCTCCTGGAGGAGGGTGATAGCATCATCGGGAGTGACGAGGGTATGCCGAGGACGGCGTACTGTACTAATACGCGAGGGTTCGTAACGGGCGGCCGCTGCGATCAGGGGATTACGGTGTTTACTGGCGTTATCGAAGAAACGCTTCGAAAGACGTTTCATAAACTGAAGGACGGTGGGCATTCTAAGGTCTACGTGTAGACGGTCGTTACGGACATAAAAAGGGGCTCCCGTGACTCTACGTAAGAACCGGTTCTGCAAGGTTTGCATCCTATGGATGTATTTAGGCTTGGTGTGAGCGTACACGACGCAAGCGTACGTCATAATGGGGCGGATCACCGCGGTATAAAGGCGCAACTTGCACTTGAGTGACAATTTGCTTTTTGCCGAGATCATGAAATGAAGCCTACCCATAGCAAAGGCAGCTCGGTCGCGAGCTGCTTTGATGTGCGCCGCGAAAGACAGGTGGTTGTCAAGTAAGACTCCTAAGTACTTGGCTTGCTTCTCCCAAGGGATAGGCTTACCGTACATAGTGATCGGGCTGAGCTCGGGTGGCTTATTCTTACGCGGTTTAGAGAAAAGAACTGCCTGGCTCTTGTCGGGGTTCACCTCGATTCTCCATTTCCGGAACCAAGCGCCTAAGACGTTGGCTGAGGTTTGGAGGGTGTTGTAAATAGCATCGTGACTACGGCCAGTGTAATAGATGGCCGTGTCGTCCGCGAACAGGGCTAACTGTGCCTTCTTGCTCTTGGGGATGTCACTGGTGAACAGAGTAAAGATAAGGGGAGAGAGCGGGGAGCCCTGAGGGACTCCGGCTCTAATGGGGTGGGGGGAAGACAGTGCCTTCCCGATGCGATAGCGGAAGGTGCGATCCGACAAAAAGTCTCGTAAGATGAGCACGAGACGGTCTGGCACTCCCAGTTTGTACAGCTTATATAATAAGCCGTTGTGCCAGACTTTATCGAATGCCTTTGCTATGTCGAAAAACAACACACCCGTCATCGCTCCACGCTGGAAGCCAGCGCTCAAGTGTTCTACGATGCGGTGGGCCTGTTGAATGCAAGAGTGTCCGGTCCTGAAGCCGAACTGTTCGTTGGGGATGAGACTCTTAGCCTCGGCGAAGTCTTTGAGTCGCTTATACATAAGTCTCTCGTAGATTTTACCGAGTGCATTCAGGAGACTTATAGGTCTGTAGCTCGAAGGCTCAGACTTGGGTTTGCCTGGCTTGGCGAAACCGATGACAGTGGCCTCTTTCCATATTTGGGGAAACGCGTTGTTGCTCAGGGCGCCATTGAAGATGGCCGCCATTAACACGACGAGCTGAGCGGGGAGGAGTTTGAACACCCTATTGGTGATTCCGTCGGAGCCGGGTGCTTTCCGCGGTTGAAGTTTGCTAATGATGTCTTGCACTTCGTCAGCTGTGACCGGAGGCAGAGGATCATCAGGGTCTTCTTCGGGGGGCAGGGCGGCTCTACGTTCGACGAATGCGTTCACCTCATCGAGATGTCGCTTGTCTACTGGTTGCGAGCTGGGGGAGCACTGGGACTCCAGGCTGTCGGCTAGGCATTCGGCCTTCTCAGAGTCGTCGAATGCGACGCTCTTATCGGGTCGGGTGAGGGGAGGCATCGAAGCCTCTTCGGTGGAGCGCATCTTGCGTTGCAGCTGCCAGAAGGCTAGGTGGGTAGGCTCGAGTTCGCTTAGCGTTTTTTCCCATTGATTATTACGAAGCTCACTGGTGCGATCCTTTACAGCACGCTGTAAATTACGCATGTGGGCTTTGTTTGCCTCGCAGGGAAAGCTGCTGTAGGCACGGATGGCCGCGTTCTTTTCGTTTATCAGTTCACGTACGTCAGCGGGTAGTATCCAGCGTTGATCGCTCATTGCTGGGACTTCCCGTGAGCAGTCCTTCAGTACGGATTGCACGTGTTCTGTAAACGAGTTGATGGCGGCCGTCGTGTCTGCGACTGAGACTATGTGGTCGGGGATGGCCTCTAGGTGAGGCGACGTGGTGGATTTCAGCTTTTCGCTGACTTTCCTCCAGTCGGTTATCACTTGGGTCGGCGGGGGTGACCCGATCGCCTACAGTGCGGCCGTATTTATAGGGCTCGACGTACGTGCACGTTTAATTTTAGGTTAAGTATTGAAATTACAATGATGACATTCATTTTACATCGTAATAAATTCAAAGTAATCAACTTATGGTTTTTAAACTAATTTTTAGGACAATTAAATGATTAAACTTAGTTATTCTAGGTTTTTCTAGACGAATTGTTGTAGTTGCGCCGATACGGCCATACTGACAGGCGGTGCGCGCTCTGCACCAGCCTCGTTGGTTCTCGTCGATTTTTGTGGATTCTCGTAGACCTGAAAGAATAGAAACAAAACTTCCTCTGAGTAGTACATCTGTAAACAACTTGCGTTGTTTTGTCTTTTGAGAATATCGATTCTGATAAGGTTAGTAGGTTCTCGGAGATTTTATTAAAGGGTTCTCGGAGGTTCTCGTAGAGTTCTCGGAGGTTCTCGTAGAGTTCTCGGAGGTTCTCGTAGAGTTCTCGGAGGTTCTCGTAGAGTTCTCGGAGGTTCTCGTAGAGTTATCCGAGGGATATTTAGAATATTTGAATTAAGTTACTTACGGTTTTATTCTGATGAATTACGGTTTTCCGATTCCGATACGGCCACACTGACAGGCGGTGCGCGCTCTGCACCAGCCTCGTTGGTTCTCGTCGATTTTTGTGGATTCTCGTAGACCTGAAAGAATAGAAACAAAACTTCCTCTGAGTAGTACATCTGTAAACAACTTGCGTTGTTTTGTCTTTTGAGAATATCGATTCTGATAAGGTTAGTAGGTTCTCGGAGATTTTATTAAAGGGTTCTCGGAGGTTCTCGTAGAGTACTCGGAGGTTCTCGTAGAGTTCTCGGAGGTTCTCGTAGAGTTCTCGGAGGTTCTCGTAGAGTTCTCGGAGGTTCTCGTAGAGTTCTCGGAGGTTCTCGTAGAGTTCTCGGAGGTTCTCGTAGAGTTCTCGGAGGTTCTCGTAGAGTTATCTGAGGGATATTTAGAATATTTGAATTAAGTTACTTACGGTTTTATTCTGATGAATTATTTTCACCCTGTACATAACAATGTCTCGGGAGTATCTGTTCTCAGGTTCAAATGTGGTGATGATGTTCTTTCGTAACTCTTCCCAGGTACTACTGGTCACCATCCAATCATCGATCCACATTTTCGCACGTCCCTTCAGCAGACTGCAGACTTTCATACGAACGTCGAAATCACTCAACTTATATGCCTCAATGGCCACTATCAATATGTTGACACCACTCACGTACTCCGACATGGGTATCCGGGTCGAAAGATGGCAGGTAAATGCCTTTGATCCTTATAATTGATTCGGTAGGCGGAGCACACAAACGCTCTGACATTCTCTGCATCATTTCCATCATCTGCATAAGGAATTGTGGTGGTATTCCGTCCATCCGCATTCCTTGATCAGGGTATGTATGCGGTCTTGATTGATTCATGGCTTCCATTGATGTATTGGAGACCAGTCCAGGCTCCTGACGCCGAATGTTGGCTGGTTCCAGTTGCTCAGGTGGTAAACGAGCTGATGAGGAAGTGGCTTGAGTAGAAATCTCTTGCGATCCCACTTCTGATGACGGAGAAAATGTCTCCGTTCCGTTTTTAAAAAGCGTGACGTCAGCATAGCTGACGTCACTGACTATGTTCAGGGTGATCACTCATCTTCGATCTTCCAAGTAAAACACCACAAGTACACTGTATGACTCGTTTATTCAACCGACAGCGTAACGACTTATTTACATAGATCCGTACAGTTCGGCGGCTCAAGCAAGACTGACCCGATCATCGTTCGAGCAATCGCAACGTCCCCGACATGGGGGCGTGGCGGGCGGGATATGGGCAAGCCCTTTCCCCGCGGATATCAGCATGCACCCGTAAAAACGGGTGCCTCATATGGGTGCCGTATAGGCGTGGTAAATTGGCGAGTGCGTGTAAACAGTGCAACTCGCCAGTGTGTAGTTGTCATTATGTCCGGTAGGAGGCGCCAGCGGCGCTGAGCGCTGCGCGCTTAGCTACGGCGAAACTTTACCGTAGCGAGCGCCGCTATCTTCACGCCATCTCGGCGGCCTGACATCGCCAGGTGAGACCTCCGGTTGCCCGGAGGAGGCCCAGCAGATGCAGGCCTGCCAGAGGTGGCTTTGGTGGCGCACCCTACCGCTGAGGATGTTGACCCCCGTCCGTTGCGCTCTCAGAGCTAGCCGATCACGTTCCGGACTAAGGGGTCGTAATGAATGTGTTTGAGCGGCAATGTACTTGTGTAACGCCGCTCATGTAGCGAGCGAAAGGCGAGCCCGCCCTGACCCGATCGCCTACAGTGCGGCCGTATTTATAGGGCTCGACGTACGTGCACGTTTAATTTTAGGTTAAGTATTGAAATTACAATGATGACATTCATTTTACATCGTAATAAATTCAAAGTAATCAACTTATGGTTTTTAAACTAATTTTTAGGACAATTAAATGATTAAACTTAGTTATTCTAGGTTTTTCTAGACGAATTGTTGTAGTTGCGCCGATATATATAATCACACTTGTATTCCACGATTCAGCAGATATAACCCCGCATTTCGCCAGTATTTTTGATATTGAATCATAAAACGTCCATAATAACGACATCTATTTATTTCTAAAGCTGAAACCAATTAAACCTGTTGACTCAAATAGTCGTCAGCAATATTTGAAAGCGTTTTCGCACATCTTTATTGACTCTATCTTAATACAAATATATCTGTCACTGAAACAATATTTCACAAGCTACAGGAAAAGTGGGTAACTGTTGGACAGCTGACAACACTGTCGCTAAAAGGTGATTATATTCCCCAATTCAGCAGATATAACCCCGCATTTCACCAGTTCGCGACACGAGAAATTTATATATTGGACTAGCTGCTGCCAGCAACTTCGTTCGGGGTTTTATTTTTTATGGATATGAAAAATAGATGTTGGCCGATTCTCAGACCCATCCCATATGCACACAAAATTTCATACAAATCGGTTCAGCCGTTACGGAGGAGTATGGTAACTAACATTGTAACACGAGAATTTTATTTATAAGATTTGTATAGTAACTACACAATTTGCACCGTCAGCCTTTTACACTTTTAGAAAAGCGTCATGATAATATCATATCTTCCATTAAGCTAGTTCTTGTGAGAATTTAACGATCTTTAGTTCATAAACATGAACGACTGATACGCAGAGTGTTTCATATACAGCATATGGACCGAGCGTTGAACGAGGACCCACTTAAAACTTAAGCCCTTAAAAACTTTCTTTGGACCTTTTTGTGATATGAAAGACTTTGGTGCCAGTTACATTTTTGATGAGACACGAATTTTCTGCCGAGTGAATACCACAAGAGGGACCAAACCGGCTAAACCAATAACTTTTTATACCATTATAACTGTAGACAAAAAGTTAGTCAAATTGTAAATCATTCAATACTTCATCAGCTTGTCATAAATGAATACGGTTACTATCCATGCATCTTGCCTAGTTACTCTTGTAAACAACACAGCGAGCTGCTGCCCGCGACTTCGTTCGCGTGAAAATGCGTTTTTCAGGGTCAAGAGGAAGGTTTATACGTCAAATTATACATATAAAACTTCCTCTTGAATCATTCTGTCCATTTATGAAAACCGCATCAAAATTCGTTGCGTAGTTTAAAAGATCTAAGCGTACAGACGGCGGGAAGCGACTTTGTTTTATATAAAGTAAAGATTATATCTTATACAGAATTCTGGACGTTTTGACAAGTCGTTAAAACCGAACGAAGCATGGGCGGGTTGCTAGTTTTACATAATTTGATTGAGAATCGATTGATTTATAAAATATACCAATATTTCTAATACTATCGCGTTTAAAAATCTGCTCATACAAAAGCCGTAAGCTGCAAGCTTCTAAATTTAACTTGGTTCGGCCAAGAAAGCCAGATTTCAGTCATGACTTTGATCGATCGAGCAAACAGCCAGGGTAAATAAGAAACCACAAGTAATGATGGATTATGAACGAAAACATTTTATTGGCTGTAACGAGCTTACTTTAATATTAGCTGTATAGAAAGAAAGAAAGAAAGAAAGAAAATTGTTTTTATTTGGCATTAATAAGACCTTAAAAATAATTCAAAATAAATGAAAAAACAGGACTAATAATGCCAAAAGGGCCTCAGCTCAGCATAATGCCAGATGGCAACACAAGGTGTACCACCTGACGCTGATTTTCAGCTGCAGCCCACGAGTGCCATACGCTCGAAAACATAAACAAACACATATTTAAAGTATTTTTTCCCTGCACAAATTCCAATTGAATTCTATTGTTATTTAAATACATAAAGAAACAATACAAAGTAAAAATTAATGATATTGGTTAAATTAATTAATTAATTTTATAGTTGGTGTTCGCTTTTGATTTCTCGATAAGCAAGCTAGTAAGCTTTAGCATTGTTTTATGTTCCTAGTAAGTAGTAGCTAGTGAGTTGATTTTAACCGCCCTGTTGGCTTCGCGGTCACAAGCGCGACAGCTAAGTGTGGGGTTCTTGGTTTGATTCCCGGCTCGGGCAAAATGTCATTGGATTTTTCCATTAGGAATTCCTTAGTAGCAGAAGGAGCTCGTAGATAAATAATAACAGTTGTAAGGCGGGTATTATTTAGCAACGAGCACCTCAATGAAACTTAAATATAACTAGTAAAATGAAAAAAATATGAGTGTAAGGTACCTATAGTTCTGCCATAGTTACGACAGGCCGTGTCGACGGCGCGTTCGTATTCCACGCGCGCCTCAAGGAGATGTCAGCAAATCGGAAGGATTCGAGAACGCCGATGCCTACCAGTGCTGCGGGACTGTTCGAAAGATATACGGAGGCCCTGGCACTTTTCGACCACTGGGTCAGTTGAACATAATTATCGTGAAAATCAATCAAAGACTTGAACATTACTAGTAAAATATCTGACTTACTAATTCTTGATCAAAGGTCTGCGTACTTCTGAGAAGAAAACAAGGGCAATGCCACATTGTTTCCAAAATATATTCTAAAATTCGACGACAGAAAATTCCAGTAATCTGTTCTTGCAGAGATAAACACAATGTTGAATGTATTTGGTTTCGCTACAAGACAAACAAAGGAGTTTATTGCTGAAAACGTGTTTTTATTTATTTATTCAACGCTGTAAGACTCATTAAAACTTGGTAATGTGTTTTGACGCTGAATTCTGTTGTTGACTGACTAAATAAGCTTTTCTTAGTATTGATAGGTTGACGTAGTACCTAGCTAAGCAGGTTCATATAGGTATTTATGTTTTTATTTATATCATGGTTGTACACTAGTTAGTTACAATACATCCAAATTGATAAAAACTTTAAAAGTACCAGGGATATCGTATTATCACGGTAAACCGGTAATGTTTCGGGTATACTAACAGGTGCCTTAACACTTTAAAATAACACTGAAGTTAGCTACGAATGTCAGCCTGCTTTCAAGATATGACGTGTGCGCAGTCTTATCGACCGCGAAGTCTTACACCCATATTCTAAAAGCCTTCTCAAATCCATATTTGAACTAAATCGACCGTTGTTGCATGACAACAGTTGATAAACATCCACCAAATCGTATTCATAGAATTTCTTGGCCGTAATTGGTGGATCTTCGAATAAGGTACCTACCTCCTCTAGCTATCTATCTTTGTCAAACCTATAATTGTAGTCTGCTTCAATCAATGCTAAAGATGTCATATGTCACTTTAATCAATGTTAAAGATGTTTATAATTAATAGTCTTCCGGTACTTCAAATTTGACAGCGGAAAAGTTGGCATTTTATATCTTAATTTATAAACAAACACTCCATAATAGACGATGAAGACATAGACGTGTTTTAATTATATTGCGGGATAATGTAGACATTATTAATTAAATATCTAGTCTTTGAATTCAAATTAAAAGGGAATATGGCAAATTCTTTAGTTAGACATTAGTTTGATTAAATGGACCTCATACTGAAGTATGCCGTTCATTTTTAGTCTTCTCAAAAGCTCACGGGAACTACAATCTCCTCTTATAGCATATCAGTATTATTTTATACAAGATGGAGCTATACACTTCAACCAACTTATATGTGCAGGCGGGAAAACACAGAAAATAAATGTACAGTGTTTTGCATATTGATGAATTTTGTCTTGACAAGCAGCGCCACCTTGAAGTTTACTCCTAAAGTGGTCATACTGTACGTATTCTACACTGAAGTGAGTGGCATAAAAGTAATCCGCTAAGAAGTAAGAGATGTGGTGGTACAGGCCAAGGATAGAATTTATGCTTTCATGTGAAAATTATCCGTTCATAAATTGAAGCGTGTCCGTTGCAGGCATAGACAATGGCGGCCATTTTACGCTTATTCCGCTCACACATGACCTCTTTTGTTGTCTATGTTCATTGCGTTATGATCTCGTGAGAATTTAGCCGAACTTTGTGTAAAGTTCATGATCGAGGAATGAATGGGAGTATTATATTGATGACGATATACTTTGCTTGCTCTCTTTTCATTGACGGTTTATAACTGAATATTATTGTACGTTGCCTTCGTCACTTAAACGTGATAGATATTTATAACTAAGCTTAAAGCTTTCCTGAATGTGTTTTATTGTAATCGATACGAGAGATAAATAATTAGTAAGTAAGTTGTTTTGATTACAGTTAGCATGAAGCATAATTATTATCTATTGCTCCCACTGCATGGAGTCAAACTTCTCAGTGAGAGGAAGTGGGCTGTAGGAAAGCCACCATGCGTGCTCAGTATGGGTTGATAGATGTCTTCTAAGTTGACCTCCTTCATTATCTACGCTTGGTACATTTTGATGCCTGTACAGTAATGTTATAAAGAAAATCATCACCATCATATACTCCAGTCCTTATAAAAATTTATTTGGTGTCGGCGCAGCATGACTTCTTCTTCCACATTAGGAAGAAAATGCAAGCAAAATTCTACCCCAGTCACGTGACTCTTTTTACTGAACTACAGCTACTTCTTGCGTTCACTAATCATTGAATGATCGCGTCATTAGCAACGTGTTCAAATCGTGCGTGTGTGGAAACACACAAACCACAAAAAGCACATTAAACCATCAATGGGAATTGATGGCTTAATGATGAATCTATTTCGTTTACTAACTTGAGGTTTGAATTTATCCCCAGTAGAACAATTTTACCTCAAGCTCATCATCATCTTCCTAGCCTTTTCCCAAACTATCTTGGGGTCGGCTTTCAGTCTTACTGGATGCAGCTAAGTACCAGTATATTATATGAACCGACTGCCTATCTGAACTCCACAACCAGTAACTGGGTAATACGATACCCCTTGGTAAGACTGAATGTCAGACTTTTGGCTTCTGACTACTCGTAACGACTGTCGAAGATCTACAAATGACAGTCGGGACCAATGGCTTAACGTACTTTCCGAGGCACGAAGGAAACTCGGTATGTAATTATAGTCACCCATCCATGAATTAAACTCGTCAAGCACGGCTTAACCTTAAAGATCGACCCGTGCGGCTGTAATTTCTTAGCCACGAGTTCCTCGATTTTTCCTCAAGCTATCCAATTTTATATTTAACGGTAAATCAACTTAACAAGTAACAAGTTGTTTAGGGTTTGCACTTTTTCTAAAACACAATGTGTTGTCATTTTTACGGCCGGGCCGATACGTCAATGTCACTTCTAAATTATTTGACTACATAATTTTACGCAATAATTAAATTTCGCAATATTCTTGTATCTGCTCTTCTCTCAAAATACAATTTACTAAGCAAGGATTTCTAAAAATTACCCTCTTAAATGAGTTTTAAGAGGGACGAAAGATTGTATGGTATGGAAGTTGGTTATTTTGAAGATATCGGTTTTTGGATAATCATATATCCTAACTATCCTAGGACCCTAAGAAATAACAATTATTGTATTGGAACTTACCGATTAAAATCCAATCAGATACCATCATAATCTGCCTAGCCTTTTGCCAAACTATCTTGGGGCCGGCTTCCAGTCTAATCGGATGCAGCTGAGTACCAGTATTTTACATGAAGAGACTACCTATCTGACCTCCACAACCCAGTAACTGGGTAACCATACTGTGCAATAAAATTCGAACTCTCTCTAACATTTCTTCAATCATCACGCTAATATCAGTGCTAAACGATTCAAGAACTAATTACACAAGTGAATATTTAACCACACAAAAATATTGATTATAACTAACTAACACAGTTTTTCACAACACTTGAACCCTGCGGCATAGCTTAACTTGTTATGAGCGAATTAACCTAATTCTTAGCTTGTCAAACAATAAAGTTAACGATAATATACTACATTGTAGCTCTTTGTTTTAAGCCAGAAAGTTTCAGAACTGAAATAAAAATATGGTTACAATTTCTTTATGTACAAGGCTTTTCTATAAATTCGGAGTACCGTATTATCATCATCTGACTGGTCTTTGCCCAACTGTATTGGGGTCTGCTTGCAGTCTTACCGAATTTAGTTGAATGCCTGGTAATTATTTAAAATTGCTTTAACTTAGCTGAGGGTAATTTGATGAAAATTTTATTTTTTATCTTTAAAGGAAATTGATCATTCTATTGAGGTCGAATAAGAATTAATTTTCTATCATACATTTCTATTAGTAGTCACCTGAGCGGGCACTGCCTTTCAAGCCATGTCGTTAAAGTAATAAACTAACTGTTGTTAGTAATTTTGCCACAATTTCCAAATTAGTCCTCATTTTATAATAGAGAGACCCATTAACCATTCTGCAAAGCCTAAATATACACACCGATATCTTTAGTCACTTACTACAACACAACTCCATCTTTAATGGACATACCGTGTTCCACAATTACGCAGAAACCAGAAGCAGCAACAGTTGTTTCAGTAAACAACATAACGATAGCGAAATTCGAAAATAAACAGACTCTATAGCGAATTGTCGCACTCTGGGGACAACTAGACCAAAGTATACAGATAATATACCGAGTATCCCAGTATCCTAGTATCCCAGGCTACTATATATCACATTCTAAAGTTTATTTTAACAAAACTACGATGATGAAGTGGAATAGTTGCTGACAGCTCTTACAGGCTAATAAAGTTAACTAAGATTTACTCGAGCGCTATTGCATTCAGAGCTTCGCAAGAATATTCATTTTCATAATTAATATTTTAAGCTTCAATGTAATTTTATTGGATTTGGATGAACAAGGAGCTGTAAGGTTTGTTCGGATGAGTTAATTCTTTGTTCTGAACTGGAGTGACTGGAGTGTGGATTTGTGGCCAGCGTTAGTTACCAAAAATACATGAAGTTTAAAATAAAAAGTGAACAACGAAAAATTTTATTTAGTCTTTGATATCGAACTAGATCATTATTAGATAGTGTTATAGGGAACGCATATATATATATATATATATATATAAATATATATTATATATATTATATTATATTATATATTTTATATGTCGCAGTCTGATGATTTTATTCCGTTAGACACGGTCATCATGTGGGCAGAACATGGGTTTCGTGCAATGAAAACACACACACACTGCACACTGCTTTTATCGAACTAACAAATTACTTGAAATTACAATCCAACACAATAACACTAGGCACCATGAATCGGGTTACAGTTTCGGGACGTCTTGACTCCGCGGTGGTCAGACTCAGACTGTCCGCCTCGCTGGGAGCTCGAAACATCACGACTCTGTAGTAAGCGCGCTTAGGTGTGGGTAGACTGGTAAGTAGGTCGCTTGACCTTTGGCGCGCTTTCGATCCATAGTCAGTCTTGTATCCGTAATAATGACTCCGACTCCGACATATATATATTATTATATATATTTATTTATATATATATATATTTATATATGTATATTTTACAAGTACCTACGATACCACCAGACCAGTAATGCAGAAGGGAAAAATAAATACCTTCGACACTACCAGTAGTGCGGTTTAGTAGTTTGGAAGGGAAGGGAGGATCATTAAGATCATTCCTTACTCTAGAGTAAATTACATTGATTAACCTAATTCAGACTTTCAATGTCACTAAATCAAAGTGGTAATAAAAGGAAAGACGTACCTAAATATCTTCGTTTAATATTGACAATGAAGTCTTAGGGTGAAACCATAGACGCGCAAGATTTCTCAAATTCTGTCCTTGGTTTGGTCACTTGGGAATTGTTGATTTGAGATCGAATTAACAAGCAAGTCCCTATTAAAACCCATACTAATCGAAATGAAACTCTTTCTGTCGACAGACAGACTGAGTTACAGACCGACAGGTCTACTATTTGTCTGTTCCATTCACGCCTTGATAGCTGAACAGATTTCGATGAAATTTGGCAAAATATGGCACTTTAAAAGTCTTTATAAACGTTCTATCTCCATGCCGTTAAAGCCATGACTAAAAGCTTGTCCTCCAATAAAATGACAGCACCAGGAATTTCAATTTTCAAGCCCAAATTTCGACCATAGTCCTAGTTAAATTCGTTTGCTCTATCTCCGTATAATTAAATTCCGTACCGTTATGTGAGTCCAGCGCTATGAGTAATTCAGTTACAATGTGGTACCGCTATACCGCGCACTTTGGGTACAACACCAGTAATACATACGGTCTACTAAAATCCATGTTTAAATTGATGTTTTGTTAGGTTAGGTTAATCTTAGGTTATCACTTAAAGTATAATGAACTTTATGCCAGTTTTAATCAAGTTGATTTCAGATTATCCAAAACCTATATTACCTATACTATTTAAAAAATCATAAAAATATTTAAAACTGAACTTTGGACGTAGGTTATAAAGTTGATATTCTAAAAATACAAAAGTGTTAACATTTTGAAAACTGAATCGAGAGTGCAGTTTAGGCGACTAAGTCAGGAAATATGCCTTGGCAAACGGTCGTAAGGTATAACGTTTGAATCTTTCGCCAGAACAATCAATTCTCTCCATACAAGTACCATGTGTGGAGAGAACTGATTGTTTTGGCGTAAGGTTCAAACGTTATGGTACCTATTGTTTACGTTATGTTCTCGACACTAACCACATTAAAACAAAGTGATTTTGTAATGGTTCGTGTTTTGGAAGCAATCTTCGGGGTTACCAGCACGCGTAGCATGACCACTGCAGAAAAATCGACATAATGACTGATAGACAATGACAATGGTTTGTCGATTCTTCCGTCGACATAGCCCGTTTCTACGGCGGTCATGCTACGCGTGTAGGTCTAAAATTATCCATTTTTATAATATAATGTAGATGTGTTGCTAAAGTCGTACCCGATGCAGGTCGCATGCTCGCCTTTACAATACATTTTATAATTCGTGATTATTCCACAAACGTCATTCAAGCCCAAAAAAGCCAGAATATCTAAAATTAGAACTCTTTTCTACTCTACATACGTCTGGCGTGCATCGGATCAAAAAATCATGAAATGCCATAAGATATTTTTTTTTAATTATCTTTTATAATAATAAAGCATCCATTTTTTCACTGCAAAAGTGGCCAGCATTTTGATTAAAATTGGTGTAAAATCTTTTTAACCGTACAAGTGTGAAAATAAAACGAAAGGCAATTCCACTAATATGTATTATTTAGGATTAAAATAATATCTATAGATTAAAATAATATCAACAAAAACTCTTTTCTAAAAAAGACTAGCTGATATCAGTAAAAAAAATCATAAAATGCCATTAAATAGATATAGTTTTTTTTTTTTTTAACTTTATTAATAGCATCCAATTTATTTACAGCAAAAGTGGCCAGCCTTTTAACTAAAATTGGTATAAAACCTTTTTAACTCTTCGTGTGTAAAAATAATTCGAAGGTCATTCTCATTAATATTATTAAGACGTATTCACACAAAACGTTCGCTTATAAAATAACAATGATAACCGACATTTGGTTTTCCCAAAAAGCCTTACAAAACTGTTACTAACCTACCTACTAAGTTGCCTATTCAACCTCGATGATAAATTACGCGGGACCACATTATGATCCGGTGTAGGAAAGTAAATTACATCTAAGTGACGTAGGTATAACTAAGCATGGAGAAACACGGCTCCTTCATTACTTGTTCCGATGCTAGTACTGTTAACGACGACATTGCATGTCTATTTAACCGCCTGCATGTAGGAAGCAGAGGTTACGACACAAACGAGTATTTTC
Organism: Cerastis rubricosa; assembly: GCA_949152445.1. NCBI lineage: Eukaryota > Metazoa > Arthropoda > Insecta > Lepidoptera > Noctuidae > Cerastis > Cerastis rubricosa. The sequence continues at coordinate 6,598,613 of OX424535.1, read as the reverse complement.
GTGGAAACAATCGTTTATTACACTGAATGGAAAGGAAACAATTAAATGGTAGTACGTTTAGTAGTCTGAAATGTGACTTATTGTGTGACAGGTGCATTGCAATTTTGTACTTAGGGTGCATTTTACATGTTAATTGTAAGTAATGTCATTTCACATTATTGTCGTTATAATTGTCTCGTATACAATAAACTAATAAAATGGAAACTCGTACTCTGATTAGGCACCTACCTACAGTACTCTTTGCAATCATTTCAACACTGTCAAAACCACAGTGATTTTCATTTTCTTTGTGATATGATTGCTGTTGGATTGCAACCACTGTCACATCTATCAAAATCACGGTGACTATTATTTAACTGTTAATATAAAAATAATCGTATAAATAATAAATCCAAAAAAATCATGAAAGCAATTAATCAAATCATGTCATACTCAGAAGACGTCGTCGTTTGCATAACTTTATTAAAATTCGCGGGAAAATGAGGGACCCAAGATGGCGACCATCAATGGCGGCCATCTTCAAAATTTTGTTGACCTACAAAATAATGAACCGTCGTTTTTTTATTAAATTAATCACGAAATTCTTGAAAATATTCCCTTCGGTGGCTTATTGATGGTTTGATGATGTTTGGACAGATTTTATGATGGTCGTTTCGCTGTGGGTACTTAGTACTGATAAAGTCATCCTATAAATCGGTGCTACGATATTTTGTAATGGTGTAATATTGTTTTAATTTCAAGATATATATTGAAAATTCAGAAATGATTTTGTTTTTTTTTTTAACTAATAAATATGTCTAGATTATTTATTTATTTACCAGCAAATAGCCTCGTTGATCTAGTGGTAGCAAACGCGAAAGCTAAACTTGTGGACCTGCGTTCGATTCCCAGGTCGGGCAAAGTGGTATTGGGTTTTTACATCGGGAACTTCTCAGTGGCAGCCAGGGAGTCCCGGATTTGTTCCCTGTTGATGGCTATAGGCTGGCTCCCTATTACATGAAACTTAAACATAAATGGCGAAATATAGCTGTACTATTTGGTACACCTCTGTCTAAACCTGCTGGGATTACAGGCGTGATGTTATGTTATTTTAATTAGCCTAGGCGATTTCTGTAGTTTTCCTTCATTTGTTCATCGTGTCCGAAAGCGAGGTTTTTTGTCTCATAAAACGGTGTGTAAAAAAAATTAAATTTGAAAATTAAAAAACCCCCGACACAAAAAACCTCTAAAAGCCAAAAATAAATTAATCCAAGCGTCGTAGCGTCGGGGGTCCGCTTTGTTCTGTGCTTGTACTAAGCGGTCTTCTTAGCGCTTAATTTATTTTTGGCTTTATAGAGGTTTTTTGTGTCTGTATTTTTGTGTAATTTTTTTTAGAGTTTAATAAGAAAACTGACAGTAAAATTCGACTCATCTGCATTCTATTTCGCAAAATTCTCACAATGTTTATCGATGTTCTTTCCTCGTTTATTTAATAGTGTTCGTATATTGCAACCATCTCAATACACGTTAAAAGATTATACCTATTCTAAATTCTCTAAAAAGGTACACAAACGATTGTGAACGACTATAAAACTTTTCCTGCTTGAAAGAGTTCCTGTTTCTTTTTGAATATAACCTCTTTTGTCCCCCAAAAAAGGAAATAGGCCTCCTTTCCTTCTGCTCTCATTTTTCTCTTGATTAAACTCGTAATGATTACAGACAGTCAAACAGTAGGTAAAGTTGGTACAGACCACTTTAAGTGTGCAGCTCAAGGTCAAGCTTGTCTAGGAAACTTGCATTGATATGTCAAACTTGGTAAATTTATTTTAGTCCTGTGTTTGCCCGCCTGCACAAATAAGTTGGCTCAAGCATAGGTAACGTTTGGCGACACCTCAAAGTACCATAAATTTCAGGGTGACCATAAGATCTTGGCCTACAAATGGTAATTAAGCCGTAGAATATGGCGCCGCGCCGTGTGGTGGTTCCGTATTAGGGTAAGGTCTACCCAACCCTTTAAAGGTAAGATTATACGGGTAGCTAGGGTACAAGGTTTCACCTGTGAACTTATAACTTGGAACAACTGTACTTTGGCTATAAGGTTGAAATTGATTTATTTCTAATCGTTGCAGTTTAACTGAAACTCGACTTAGTTTAGTTCAATGAGAAATAACACGTTTTCTTTTCTAGAGTTTATGAATGTTTCGAAGAATTATGTTGTGACTGCCATATCCGCCAAATCTAGGCGTAATAAATACCACACATATATAAATAACTATCTAATAATTGAAGTATTTTGTTGCCTCCAAAATGCATATTACTACAATGAAAGACGTCTACGTTTGGTAGTGGTTTCGAAATTCCAATTCAAGTTAGAGATAAAAAATATAGGTATAAATGAGTAGTGGAGTTGTTTAAGGAGTTTAATTGAAATAACTGCTTTGAGTTTTATCAAAATGGTTAGGGTTTATTCTATAAAATCAAGAATCACAATGCCAGTCCATTTGTTAGTAAAGTAGGTACTTTGCAATCTTTTCCGGAACACCATTTTGAAAATATAAATCATAATGTCACTTTGTGAAATAGCCTAATGATGTTCTTAACGGTAAAACACGCAACTCCTTTATTATTTTTACCAAGTTTCTTGACAAATTATTAATAATGTTAATAGGAATAAGTACCCAACTTTGGGGAAATCATGGTTGACCTCAAATGAACTTTGTTGAGAAAAAGTTTAACGAACACCGTAACTTGCTTCTTCTCCTACGAAATTCGAACCAAACGTATTTATCGTAGGTTTTTTACACATATTCCCCTTTTAATGGAACTTACAAAAAAAACTTGTAACTTAAAAATATGAGAATAAAAGTTAAACCAACAAAAAAAGTGCAAAAAAATTCAACGTGAAAAAAAAAATTTGGCCATTTATTTCAGACTTAGTCCATACATTAAATAAAAGTATCAAGAACAAATAAAATTACACATACACATGACATTAGAATTACAAAAAACAATGTCCAGCAATACAATTAAATAATATGAAATAAAATTACGCGGAATGAAATAAATTAATATAAAACACTAAGAGTGCTTGCAATTGATTGTTCTGAAAATCCGAGCTTTGTTTTTTTTTATATTTTGTATGACTCACAATAATTTTCTCTATTCCAGATATATTTTCCTGGCGATATACACGGCGGAGATGATAATTAAGTGTATAGCTAAGGGGTTCATATTAAATAAGTACACATACCTTCGGAATCCCTGGAACTGGCTGGATTTCGTGGTCATCACTTCAGGGTACGCCACCATTGGCATGGAGGTCGGCAACCTGGCCGGTCTGCGGACCTTCAGGGTCCTGAGGGCTTTGAAGACTGTTTCTATAATGCCGGGTAAGTAGATATCAGTGTTTTTATGCAAGAATCAGAGGAAATATGTTTTTAGGATTAGCTTTTGCATTGTATATGTTTTCTAGAAAATTATCTACTAGAAAATGGTGATCATCAGACCATAAATTTATAGCAGAAATACCCAAAATCTCAAGCTTTTAATACAAGAAAACAACAACACATCAGCTTGTTTGTTGTCAATTTAAATTCACTTAACTGATAAACGTTAGAGCATTGTAATTTATCCTTAGACCACAAACACAAAACTACAACCAAAACTCATTCGGCCCTGATTTGGTGTCAGGGCATGAAGAAGTCATTTGATGATTTCCCATTCGAAAAAAAAAAAAAAAAAAAAAAAGGGCATGAATACTCCCTAAACGAATGAGAGGAAAGAGATACTCGTATCTGAGTTCCTGAAGTGTGAGTGAGACATCACGAGGACATTGGAGTCGTTAATTTAATGACTCATTAAACTTTATCGTAGGTACTTATTAAGAGCCTCAACGGTAAACTTTCAGATAAAGATCAAAAGACAGTTAATGAAGATTGCCCAAACAAGGAAGATTTAAAAAGCCTTGTCGGTACGCACGACGACCATTCAAGCTATAAAAAAACAGTTTATGGGAAACTCTCATTGTACGGGAAATATATATAAAGCGAGACAATGTTATACTGGAAATGTATAGCTTACTTTACCGTCGTCTGAACGTTAACTTTCAGAGAGGAAAGATTTGATTGTGGCTTTGTTTGTTACGATTGAACTCAAAAACTACTCGACCGATTTTAAATTCTTTCGCCATTGGGATGTTTACCGAGTAATCTAAGCTGTATTATATAACAATATTCGCAGACGAAGTCGCGGGGGAAGTGCTAGACAATAATAAAATCAACAGATGTTATATTATTTAAATAAAACTAGAACAAAATTTCTTAATTAGTCATTCTAAAGCAATTTTAAATTGCAAAATAATTCTAAATTGGTAAACAATAGATAATCATCGTCAAATCAAAGTCACAAATCGAATATCATTGCATGCTGTCGTGAAAACATTAGTTTTTAGCCAAGAAGATTGGTTACTAAGAAAATTGCTGTCTGGCTATAAGGCTAAAATGCGCAGCTTGGCTTACCTGCAAGGAACCTAAGCTGCCACGGATCAGTGGACTTGCTATTTTTTCGGTCTTAAAGTGTATTTTATTAGCCACTCGGAAAGGTTCTTGTAAGGAGCTCGCTGTTAAATAATTACAACCGCACGTGTCGATCTGCAAGGTTCAGCCGCGCTTGCCAAGTTTTGTTTGTGGATGGGGGACAATACATTACATATCGAGTTTCCTCTGTGCCTCGGAAAGCACGTTAAGCCGTTGGTTCCGGCAGTCTTAACAGAGGGTACCTTATTAGTACTAACTGAGTTGTGGAGATCAGATAGGTAGCCGCTCTATATAAAATACTGGTATTCAGTTGCATCTGGTAAGATTGGAAGCCTACACCAATATTTTTTTTTCATCATCAATTTCATTAACCATCTTTTCGTGCCTAAGATAGAGGCTTACCTAGTTCGGGGTCATACAAACCCTTTAATATTTTGTTTGGCAGTAAAATTTTGAGAGCAGAGGTGGCCCAGTGGTAACAGCCCCGACTTACGAGCAGTAAGCCGTGGGTTCGAACCCAGGCAGGCGCATTACTTTGTGTAATTTATTTCATTACCGCTGCCCTCAAAACCAGTGAAGGAAAACATCGTGAGGAAACTGGCATGTCCTAGGACTAAAAAATCGAAGACATGTGACATCTACTAACCGCACTGGGCCCGCATGGTGGATTATGCCCCCTCCCTCTGATAGAGAGGCCTGTGTCCCAGCAATGGGAACATTATAGGCTGATAATGATGATGATAAAGTTTTATTTTGTATTATCATTTCACCTCGGAATCATTCACTAGATACGGTGCGTAAGCCATAATTTTCCTTTGCCTAACATCACAGTTCCATGCACCCCTAACCTACGTATTATGAATCAACAATATTCTAAAAACACCCTCCTCACAGGTCTTAAAACCATCATCAACGCGCTCCTGCACTCGTTCAAACAGCTGGCAGAAGTAATGACGCTGACCATCTTCTGTCTGATGGTGTTCGCGCTGTTTGCGCTGCAGGTCTACATGGGAGAGCTGAGGAACAAGTGTGTGAAGAACCTCGTTGTTCCACCTGGGGAGAACTTCACTGATGAGGCTTGGTCGGCGTAAGTAGAAAGCTTTATAAATTAATGGCGAATTTCATGAAAATCTGTTTCCTTGGTGAAATTTGCTCTTAAAACTGTGGCATCCATGCATGCGGCAATGGTCGCAACATGTCTATAGAGAATAATTTGATGAGAAAAATGAAATCTTTGAAAAAGGCGATATTATTTTTATTTTATTTTTCCAAAGAAATGCAATAACGAAATCAAAACTGATTGAGATGACTGACTATGCATCTGAATTATTATATTTTTAGGCATAGTTTTTAAATTTTGAAATAGACTAAAATGTCTTCATTATTGTTTTTTTTTTTGATAACTTCACTCAACCATTAGGAAGACAAGATCATAAGAATAATTTTGTAAAATACACACATCAAAAGTGTCTAGGGATCAAGCATTTTTATGCGGATTTCTTGAGATTGAGATGTGGCTTTGTAATAAATTTATGATTTTATAAATTTATATGGATCCTTTTTGGTGCATTTCATAATTTGAATCAGGAACTGTGAATCAAATTCGAGTAAAAGATGAAAATCAGCTGTCAATATTTTCCCTATAAAAACATACAACGCATTGAAGACATTATTAGTGCTACTGTTTCCCTACTACTGATTAAAACCAACGTTATTATGGAGCGGCGACGTCATTTAAGCAGGGAAGAAATGCTCAGAGCCGTGGGAATGATAGAAGCTGGTTCCCGGCAACGTACTGTGGCTTTAGCTCTGAATACAAGTCAGAGTGTTATCAGTCGACTTTGGACACGTTACCGAAGCACTGGTACCGTGGCTGAGCGCCATGGAGGACGGTATCGCTGCACCACACGGAGACAAGACCGATACATTCAAATCTTAACTCGAAGAGCTCCAACAATAACCGCCATGATGTTAGCCGTGAGGCTTCATCACTCTTCAGGGAACTTAATTAGCGACCAAACAGTCAGAAACCGCTTGCATGAAGTGAACCTTCATTCCCGAAGACCGCTATGGGTACCACCTATAGCAATGCACAATCGTAGGATTCGATATCAATGGGCTATTGAACACAGAAATTGGGCAGAAGAACAATGGCGTTTCGTGTGCTTTTCTGATGAGTCTCGTTTTGGTATGAGACCGGATACAAGACGTATACGACACTGGAGAACCCCTGGACGCCAACAGCGATTAAAATCCTGCCAGGAAGTCCATCCTTATAGTGGTGGAACCATCATGGTATGGGCGGGTATTTGGATCGGCGGAAGAACTGAGTTGATTTGGATCAGAGGCAACCTCAACGCTCAAATTTATGCTGAGACGATTGTATCAGACGTCATCGTTCCTCTACAAGTGCAAATCGGTCCCTTATTTCAGTTAATGCATGATAATGCACGACCGCACACCGCAAGAGTTGTAAGACAGACTCTCGCCGCAGCTAACATCAATGTCCTGCCCTGGCCTGCTCAGTCGCCAGACTTGAAACCGATTGAGCATGCATGGGATATGCTACAGAGAAGAGCTCTGCCGAATATGGAGGGTATCCAGTCGCAAGAAGACCTTTTTTTGTTGTTGCAACGAACATGGGCGGCCATTCCACAGCGTGATTTGGATGAACTCATTTTGAGTATGCCAAACCGATGTTCTTGTGTTGTTAGTGTTCGCGGTAGAAACACGGATTATTAATTGTTTAAGTTACCCAATAAAATTTTAAAGAAAACTGTTATTTCAGTCTTTTTTTCGAACTTTAATGTTAGTGGTTCAAATGTCAAAAATCCCTTTATTAGAAAATGGCAAATTTCTTTATTAATGCAAAGATGACTTGGTTTATCGTTACTGTGACAAACGAAAACACTTTATTTGATGAATCCTTAAAGAAAATTTTAATTAATATCAATCAGGAGAAAAGTTATTGCAAAAATATATGTTGATCCCTAGACACTTTTGATGTGTGTACTTTGCTTAGAGCCGGTTGGGCCGGAAAACAAAGCCATAAATAAGCCTAAAAACACAACTATTGCGCTTCGGCTGTTTTTGAAACTATAGTTCTATTTTCATTTACACAGGTGGATCCAAGAACCATCAAACTGGATGGTGAATGCGGACGAAGTGCCTATAATCTGTGGCAACCTGACCGGCGCGAGGCACTGTCCTGAAGACTGGACCTGCTTATGTGTGGGCCCCAACCCAAACCACGGGTACACCAACTTCGACAACTTTCTGTGGTCCATGCTCACCACATTTCAGTTGATCACTTTGGATTATTGGGAGAATGTATATAATATGGTGAGTTTCTTCATTTATTATCTGTATTACATACGTGATCGTTAAAATGGAACAAAGTTCGTTTCTTCAAAGTTCCATTTTACTTGGGGTCGGCGCATCACGTCTCTTTCCTCCATTCTCCTCTGTCATTCGTCATGCTATCATTTACTCTTTTTTCCTTCATATCATTTTTCACACAATCCATCCATCTTTTCTTTGGTCTTCCTCTCCCTCTCCATCCATCCACATTCATATTCATCACTCTTTTAGTCACATGTGTTCCATCCCTCCTCATCACATGTCCATACCAAGACAGACGACTTCCTTTCATCTTTTCTGTAACAGACGCCACTTTCAAACTTCCTCTTATATACTCATTTCTAGCTTTATCCATTTTAGTCACTCCACACATCCATCTCAACATTCTCATCTCTTCTGCATGCAATCTTTTTTCATCCGTCTTCTTCACTGCCCAGCATTCCGATCCATACAGTACGACAGGTCGTATCACGGACTTGTATTTGCAAGCTAGCTTCACTATAGGCCTAAAAATAAAGCGTTGAACAAATGTCTTGAAATCATGCCTCGACCAGCAACATCACATAACAAACGCCTGCCCCGAAGGGTTAGGCAGAGGTGGACCTAAGAGAACACCGACATTAAGCCAAGTCTGCATCGAGCATAAATCCAGACTCCGTGGCTGCTACTGAGATATTCCTGATGGAAAAAACCCAATAACACAGCCTGACCTGGGATTCCTCCTGAAAACCTAAGGCAGTTGTACTTGCAACCACTAAACCAAGAGGCAGTCAACTAAAGCAACTTGGAATATACCTAATCTTGCTCAGCAATTTCAAGCACGACTGCTCTCGATAACTTTGGGACTGTAAGTAAGGAAACACATTAGAAATGGTGGAATTCTACACAAAAGGAATCTCTATCAATAACACTAGAAACGGGATATTTACCATGTTTATTATTTGTTATGAGTTTCCGATATTTCGGCGCTGTTGCAAACGCCATGATAAAGGATAAACTGAAGTTATTGCGGGTGGATGTTTATAAGCAGACAAAACGGTCTACCCTCTTTCTTGTTCGTTTTTTGCGCGCCGTACCACTTCCACTGTAACTCACAACTCGATTCTGTTCCCGACACACAAAACTCACTGTGTCCACTCGCGAACTTTTTACGGCACTCTTAATAGGTATCTCATCCGAGTGTAAAATTTCGAATCATTACCGTCTAGAATGCCAATGGTATCTGTATCTATTATTTTCCGATATATTTGTTGCACAATGTAATAGGTACTGTGAAGCTCCTCCGGTTTGATTGCCTGCCTCGTAACAGTGGACTCGTGTTACAAAATGAAAGTTTATATAAGACTTAAACTGTTCAACGGTGGCAGTCTATAATGCTTCTCTTTTAACAAACAATAATGATTCAGCGAAGAAAAGGTATAAGAAGGTAATAAAAAATGAATATTGGCATCATCGAAAATGATAAGCCCTAACACAATTTCAGCAGGTTCATTGACGGCTCAGATCTCAAGTGTGTATGGAGTGTGTCTTCATAGTCAATGGCCAACCGTCCATCTTGCGCTGCATGCACTGACACCTGCGCACTTGATGATCTTGTCACTGTAGTGAGCGGAGTTCACATAGCTGAAATTTGGGCCAAATATTTTCTCGCTTTTGCCTTCGACACTCTAAGAAACAAATAAAAAATATCGGTGAATTCACTGTCACTATAAATCTTACTAACATTACAAATCCGAAAGTTTGTAAGGATGTATGGATGTATAGCTGCATCTTACTCTTTCACGCAAAAAATTCTGAATTGATCTGGATGAAAATTGGAGGATAGATAATTGTCTAGAATAGGATTTTTTTCCCGGTAGTAGGATCTCGTGGAATAATTACCTTACAAAACGCGGACGAAGGCGTGAGCATTAGCTAGTAAAAAAATTGAGAAATAGGAATAATTTATTTACATTGAATGTAGGTACATAAATGAGTTTTTACAGTAGTTATTATTTGTTCCTGGTACATTCTACCATTTGGCATGCAAAAATTTAAACTTTAAACAATTATACAATTCAATTTACAAACACTCAACAAATTATCTAAATTCTCAAAAATTAAATTATTCTCTAACAAAAATAAAAAATTAAATCAAAATAAGGTAACATTTTTGTATTAATAAAGATGAGAGCTGTTTTTTAAACATTCTCAAAGGTTGCTCCTTGATGCTGTTAGGGATCTTATTATAAATTACAGGCGCCATGCCTAAAACACTTTTTAAGAAAAGTGTATTATTTTCAAGCTCCATAAAAAAGAGCTTAGTTCATCAAGCATGCACCTAACTAAACCCTTAAAACGCTCCAACGGTTTTGAGGTCCGAGAATTTTATTACAAAGGGTTTGCCAGACCTTAGGTAAATGAAGTTTACGTGAGTTGCGGGTGCGGTCATTATGTGAGGGTCGTTTACCGGTCTGCCCTTAATTAATTCTAAGAGAACCGCTTTCAAGATGGCATTGCCACTGAAACGCTTTCAAACGAAATTCTGTGACGTAGACGAGTAATTGCGAAATGTATAAGTGGATTTGTGTAGTTTGGGGGACTTTAATGAATATACGTATACCGTGTTCTAGTGTAGAAAATGATTAGGATTAGACGGTAGCGTTAGCGTGGCGGTTCACAGAAGAAAATGGAAAAAATAATGTGAAGCTTCAACTCCAAGTAATTAGGGACAAAAGCAGGAAGATGATGATGATATCTAATTCTAATTAAAAAATAATTTTACGTGACTGATTTATTATTATCTAAACTAACATTAAAATAGTTATATCTGGTAGTACTGGTCTGATTTCAGAAAACATTTCTCTGATTGTAGATAAGCAACACTATTCCCGAGTGCCATAGAAAACAGTTGAACTAATAGTCAACTTGCCCTGCACGTGATAATTACTGGCCTAATAATTACGAGACATCTCTCTTCTCTGCTCAACCATTTCCACTAAAACTAAGACAAGAAGTGTAAATAAGGAAATACGGTGGTTTAAAACACATGTCCTCTGCTCTCGATTCGTCTCCGCTTTAGTAGAGTCCGGGCGATTCAATAGGTTCCGTTTTTAGGGTTCTGGACCCTATTACTGAGACTTCACCGTGATAGTTAGCCAATTGAAATTTCTACAGATTATGTATTTCTGTTGCCACAAAACAACAAATACTAAAAACAGAATAAAATAAGGGGGTCCGATACAAAAGAGTGTTCTTTTTTTAAAACGAGCAAAAGAATCACTTTTTTGTATAAAAGTGATTTTTTTGCTCGTTTTTATAAATAATGATACGGAACCGTTCGTGCGTTTCGTGTTTGAGTCCGACTCGCATTTGTCCGGCTTTTATAAATAATGGTCCGGAACCATTCGTGCGCGAGTCCGACTCGCACCTGACCGGTTTTTTTTCTCTTAAGTTTCTCCTCTAATTCAACCCATTAAGATTTACCACAAACTAACTAGACTCTTGTGGGACTATAAATTGCTGCATAGCAAATGGTGCAGCCAGCGACTAGAATCAACCATTCTCACATGCCATGGGATTTGCATAGGTATAGCTGAATTCGGAAATCGGATCCACGGTAGCTTGGGGAGGTTGAAACCAAAGTGAATTGACTATTTCAGTGCCATAGGAATTAGTCAATTCATGGCCAATCAAGCTGTACAAAACCAGTTTATGCGGATCTCTTGTTGTATTAGAAATCTATTGAAAGCTAGGCCATGTTTTACTGGAAATGTATAGCTTGATGTGTCGCTGTGTGTACGATGCCTTCACACGTGTAATTGAAGATTAGTTAATTTGTTAAGGAAATTTATAAAATATGTCAAGTCAAAGAAATTTACTGTCTAGCAAATTGATTCCCATCTAAGATTGTACGTATTCAGAATCACAACAGTAGGTACTGTCATTCTTTAACAGTTGTATGAAATAGCTGTGACACGGTCAGTGTCAATTGGTTCTGAAAATAATTTCCCTGTCTGTACAACATAACTCATGAAGTTAATTTGAAACTAAATTACAAATAGCAGTCAACTTTCTACGAAACGGTGGCATGAAGTTAAAAGTCAAATATAATTTGTCGGTGTATTAAATAGTCCGGCAGGAGTTTGTGGTATAGTATAGTAATAATATTTGCTTGAGTAAACATTAGTTTAAAAAACATACACTGATCAATGATATCAATAATTGACAAAAAGTTAATTTTATGGTAACTGCTAGCTGCTAGCTAGCTGATCCGCGCAACGTCGTCTGCGTTACATCCATACTAATATTATAAATGCGAAAGTAACTCTGTTTGTTTTTTTGTTATTTACCTTTTTACGACTAAATGGCTGACGATATCGCAAATCGCGAATCAAAATTTAGAAAGGAGATAGATTATATTCTGGGGAAGGACAAGCTATTTTTTTCACACACATCAAAATTTTCATGCGAACGAAGTCGCGGACAACTAGTAAGAGATAAATTAAAATAACTCGTTTTTGCAACATTTTTAATTGATGCTCCGCCAATAGTAATTGGTTGTAGCGTGCTATATAGCCTATAGCCTTCCTCGACATATGGGCTATTCAACAACAAAATAATTTTTCAATTCGAACCAGTTGATGCTGAGATTAGCGCGTTCAACCAAACAAACTCTTCAATTTTATCAAGGTCCATCATATTTTTTTGTGTCTAATGGGTGTTCATGATTGTTTCGTACGTGTGTACGTCAAGAGCTGATTTCGAACTTCTATGTCGCGTCGTAGCTTGTATGTGCTACGGCGTAGCAGCTCGAAAAACAACCTGCTATTTGTGCTACTAAAACCCAGCATGTCTACGAGCATTCTAAGTTTGCAGTATACAAAGTATATTTCAAGTAGTACATTCCACTAGCATGTTCCTAAGCAAACACAGTACACGTGCTTATCTTACGGCGGGTCGGGCAAGCGGTTACACTAATAAATTACTTTGCACAATCTTCTACAGCGGTTAAGAGGACAAACGATTAGAGGCAGTTTCTGGAGACCTACACGACACGGCTTGACACTAAAAGGATGCTGTTACAGCTGTTTTAGTCATTTGAGTTAGTTATTGACCAGTTTAATTAAGTCTCGGTTTCTGTATCCTGGAACGACTCGTTTACGGTCTTGAGGGAGGCGACATGCGATAATAGACCTTCGCACGCGTTACCTACGATCATAGCATGATATGGCATATTTTGTCATTTGTCACAGGAGATAGCGCTTGCCATCTCTTTCTTTTGAAAAATGCTTTTGTCACATGTGTGAAAAACCGCCATGCTATGGGTACTGATACGTCGCATCACGGTGACTCACGCACGACGATGTTCTACGACATCTTACATTTGGTTTCTCCGCAAACGCTGGGGGTTACATTAATATCAGTCGTAATTTTGAGATATGTAAATTGGCTTAGAAAGACTGAACACACACTTTTAGACGGATCTTCACGCTTATTACAAGTCAAGTCATTTTAAACGTTTAAAAGCTGCTTTTAACATTAAAAAAATACAATCGTCGCTGTAAAGTCGTTACAGAGTCTAATCAATTATGACTATGATATGTTTATGAATTTATCAAAATTAGATTGTAGTAAAGGTCATACGTTCTGTATGGTGTCGGACGTAAAGAATAGCACCATCCCATATCTTCCCGTGGGTGTCGTAAATAGCACCATCCCATATCTTCCCGTGGGTGTCGTAAGAGGCGACTAAGGGACTTTCCGGAGAATGGGCAGCAGCGTTCTCTGTGCTTTTGCAACAACCGTACTGCGATCGCCAACCCGCCTGCCAAGCGTGGCGATTATGGCAAAACCCCTCTTATATACATTTGGGGGAGGCCTTTGTCCAGCAGTGGACATCTTTCGGCTGAAATGATGATGATGATGATGAAAAGTTCATACTGTTGAAACACAAGCCCTCTTGAGAGGAACTGTGGGTTTTAAGCCATAATCCACGCGCGGCCAATGCGGAATGTGGACGTAAAACCAGTGCGCAAATTATTTCTGGTGGTTCAGTATTAGTAATAGATTACACACTAATTTTCAAAATTTGTGATCCTTTTTTTTCCAACTTGTAATCAGAAAATGTGGTCACAATCTATTTCTAATAATATGAATTGCCGCGCGCATATACGAGTATGTATAGTTACCAGCAATACCTAAACGTATTACAATTTGCAATGCAAAGCGCAAGAGTAGGTAATATCCAACAATAACGTTGCTGAATATTGCTCCCAATACACGAGAGTTCAAATGTGAGTGTGTGGTGGACTCGTGGCAAAATAACAGCCACACGGGTCGATCTTCAAGGTTAAGCCGTGCTTGCCGAGGTCAGTCCGTGGATGGGTGGCCATAATTACATACCAAGTTTCCTCCGTGCCTCGAAAAGCACGTTAAGCCGTTAGTCCCGGCTGTCATTTGTAGATCTTTGACAGTCGTTACGAGTAGTCAGAAGCTAAAAGTCTGACATCCAGTCTTACCAAGGGGTATCGTATTACCCAGTTACTGGGTTGTGGAGGTCAGATAGGCAGTCGCTTCATGTAAAATACTGGTACTCAGCTGCATCCGGTTAGACTGGAAGCCGACCCCAAGATAGTTTGGGAAAAGGCTAGGCAGATATATAGATTAATTACAATATGATTTATATATAAAATAATACACTGCATATTTTGGTGGTTTTATAGGCCGTCTTCACTTTGATTTGAACATCAAAATAAATGGAGGGTAACTGCGAAACTTGTAACGATTCGGTATACAGAGGTAATGTAGGTTAATTTGCCGTCGCGGCTTTCATGTATTTGGGACAAATATTTACTGCCTATTATTATAATGTTTGGTTTATTATAAAACCCGTTCCCGGTTTAAACGACTGGTATATGCTATATTTAAATTTTTCTATAAATAAAACCATTACGCTGCGTGTGGGCTCCACTCCATCACAATCGGGTCAAAAGTTAGAAAATAAATCCTTTAAAAGCGGTGGCTATAGTACATTACTGCCGCGGCATATAATGACTACTTTGCTGGTCGCGCTGATTATGGCCGAAAGCGCAGCGTAGGGCAGCTCCAGGCCGACACAGCGCGGTCAGCGTGCAGCACTTGATGGACGAGCTGAGATAAAGGCCGAGACCGTAGGTCGAGGCCTTTACAGCGAGGACAGCAAGGGCTGGAATGATGGCCAAGCTGAAAGGCCTAGAGCGTAGCTAGGCTAGCTCGAGGCAATCATAGCGTGACCAGCGAAGCAGTCATTGTGGGCCAAGGTTTGTATAGTGCTTTACTCAAAAATGCAAGTACCTAATCTAAATAAAACCAGTAAGTAATTTAAATAAAAAAATATATTAATTAACTAGAATTTTAATAATTAAAACGACAATTATGAAAAGTACAGAAATCTTTTTGTACCTATCTCTATAGATAAAAACAGTTGTGTTTTAAATAAAATAGTTTGGATTTGATTTTTTAAAACGTTGAAACGTCAAAATAGCGGCCGGCAAAACATTGCCGGCCTGTTAGAGCGGCCAGCAAAACTTTGCCGGCCGCTCCTTGAAACAGAACGGCAAGGTCGACTTTGCTCAAACAAGGTTGTCAAAATAATGACTACATTACATGCATTTTTGAGTAAACGCTTTTTAAAGCACTCCGAGAATTCAGACTTAAAATAAAAAGCACCATAATAAGTTAAAGATAATTTGGATGTAAAACTCAGTTATAAATCAAGATCTTATCAATTAGAACCCCGCTGTTTCCACAGCCATATTGTTCCGGGCCGTCTGTTTTACCGGTCCGTTGAAATAACCGGAAATCGTAGTGACAACACTATTTATGCGGGCCCGTCTACTTTAGGGTGGCACTAGTTAATCTGTCTATCTTTAATGTAGTCGGGTTCAATCAACGAAGCCTGGAAAAGGCCGTATTTACATCAAGTTTTAAAGAAGGATATCAGGTTAATCAGTAAAGTTTGCAAAGTTCAGAAGACTTTGCATCGTTTGATGATTTTGATATCCCACTTAGGAAAGACTTAGAAATTAATTATGAAACCAATCAAAACAATGTCTGCTAATAAAAGCTCGATTGGAGAAGTTGCTTGGCTTGCTACGTCAAATATTACGTTTAACGTAAACGTTTAAAATTATTCTTTATTGATTTACTTAGTTTTATATCATATTGTAACTTACACGTCCATACTAACCGCATCCACATCTTTACATACTATATCCCGCTAGTACGTCTCCGTGGGATAATTTTCGTGGAAAAAGCTTTTACATAACATAACTTCACGCCTGTAATCCCCGGGTTAGGCAGAGGTGTACCTAATAGTCATCATCATCAGCCTATAATGTTCCCTAACACAGGCCTCCTCTCTATGAGAAGGAGTGGTCCACCACGCGAGCCCAGTGCGGGTTGGTAGATGTCACAAATCTTTGATTTTTTAGTTCTAGGACATGCCGGTTTCCTCACGATGTTTTCCTTCACCGTTTTGAGGGCAGCGGTGATGAAATAAATTATACAAAGTAATGCGCCAGCCTGTGTTCGAACCCACGGCTTACTGCTCGTAAGTCGGAGCTGCCACCACTGGGCCACCGCTGCTTTCACCCTACCTAATAGTACCCACAAAAATTAATAAGTCCAGTATTTCGAGTTGCAAAACCTGTTTTGACAACTCTTAAATAATCATAATAAGAAACAAAAATACAATACGGTATAAGTATCGGTTGATCAAGACTTCGAGACACATTCCGCCAAATCGCCCGAATCATTACGTCCAGTTCTAAATGAACATCCTTACCTCCAGGTGCTGTCATCGTGCGGGCCGATGTCGGTGTCATTCTTCACGGTGGTGGTATTCTTCGGTTCATTCTACCTCATCAACCTGATGCTGGCCGTCGTGGCGCTCAGCTATGAAGAGGAGTCGCAGATCACGCAAGAGGTATGTACAGCTTCTATTTACACACAGATTGAACATAGCTGCAAAGTTCCCAGCCTATCGGTTTTCTATGGGATAGATTCCAAAGCACACTCTCCTAAATGAGGAGAGCAGCAGAGATACAGCGAAGCGTTCCGAAAGGGGTTCCGATATGGTTGAAGTTCCACGGACCAAGCGCTATGCTTCGACATTTTATTGTGCGAACCACCGGTTCATTAGAACCGGATTTATTTTTTAACTGACTTTATTTTCTACGTTTCGACTAATTAATCTCGATACGTAGAATATAAAGTCAGTTGAAGGTTAAAATGATCTGGAACAGAAACTGCCTCAAATTCAATCCTCTTAAAACGTTTTTACTCCTCATCCAGGAAAGGAAGAAAGACCTGAACGAGCACCGCGACGACTCGACGTTCAGTTTCGACCCAACCTCGCTGGCGGTGCGCACGCTAGCCAAGGACTCGCGCAAGCGCATCGACGCACGCAAGGGGCTGCTATTAGCCTCATATTCACGCAAGCGCACTAGAAGACGTAAGCGCGGAAGGAGTGCTATACATCATGCGGCTGCGGTCGCTGCTGTTGCTGAGTAAGTAGACAGCCTTATTTTAGTATGTCTAGAAAGGTAAAGGTAAAGTTTCTTTCAGACCTTTACCGTCAATATTGAACGTACAGTTTCACAATGACCTTCTGAATGACGTTAGACGGGCGCCGTTGGTCATTATACAGAGTGACCGCGACAATACGACAGTAAAGTACCTCATGATGTTCCCAGTCTGCATGCAAACGTTTGATCGAATAAACAGATAGCCAGTAGTTTAGTCACGTCGACATTTCTCATATTTTGCATTTTCTACATGACGTAGATGAATAGGCAAGCACCGACAGGTTAAGGACCCCTGCATCGGTACTAACGTTAGACACATGTTGCCAACTCGCTAGTTCAAAACCCTTTGCCAAATTCCTTCCTTTATTTTTCTTTCCTGGTGCAAATTATACCTAAGATTAGTGAAGTACGTGGGACACTCAGAAAGTTTTGCGAAACTAAAAAAAATTGTTCTATACGTACATATATTTTTATTAAATCTTTTCAAAGTACTTTCCACCAGCCTCTATACAAAGATTCATGCGCCTAAACCAGTTTTCAAAACACTTTTTCCAGTCCGCCGCAGACACCTCGTTTACAGCCTGCTCGAACCCAGCCAGCGCATCTTCCGGCGACGAAAATTGTATCCCTTTGAGCTGATTTTTTATTTTTGGGAATAAAAAGAAGTCACACGGTGCTAGATCAGGGCTGTAAGGAGGGTGACCCAGGAGTTTGACTGGCGTGCTGTCCAGGAAGTCCCTCGTTTTGAGTGCGGTGTGCGCAGGTGCATTGTCGTGGTGGAGCAGTAGCCCGCGGAGCCCTGTGTTTGGTCGCTTGTTGCTTATAACAGAGAAAACTTCTGGCAAACATTTGGAAGTATACCATTCGGCATTAATGCTTCTTTGATCCCGTAAGGGAATTGATACCAAGTGGCCAGTCAAATTAAAAAAGCTAGCGATCAAAATCTTACCCCCGCTTCTAGATCGCTTCACTTTGGTAGGCGTTGGCTCATTTTGAAACACCCAAACAGTCGACTGGCGCTTGGTTTCTGGGTCGTATTGATAAATCCAGGACTCATCACCTGTAACGATGTCGTAAACACGCCGAGACGAGCCTGCTTCAAATTTGTTAAGCATATCACGGCACCATTCCACCCGGGCCTGCTTCTGAGCATCGGTGAGGTTGTGCGGCACCCAGCGTGATACTATCCTCCTCACGCGAAGATGGCTGTGTAGAATCTCGTGAACGCTTCCCGATCCAATCTTCAATATGTGTTGAATCTCCTGATATGTAATTCGCCTATTGTCTTGGATTAAATTTTTCACTGCTAGCACGTTTTCTTCGGTAACAGCCGTCAAAGGGCGACCGCTTCTTTCGTCATCCCCCAAAGTTGGTCGACCGCGCTTGAATTCGTTATACCAACGATACACGGTTGCCTTGGAAGGGCCTTCATCCATGAATGCCATTTGAAGTCTATCGTACGATTCATCCGGTTTCAGGCGACACTTGAAATCGTATAAAATCATAGCTCTAAAATGTTCCCGGCGCAGATCCATATTTCAGTGAGACACAATACTTTGAATTAACTCGCAAAAAATGTGGAGGGAAATTTTGAAATTGGAACTTACTTATTTTTACTTATAAATAATCATATTTTCGAAAAACATAATAACTGGCCAGTCTCCCATATATAAAAACTTTTTTTCGCAATACTTTCTGAGGGGCCTGGTATATTTATAAGTGGTGTTTAATTTCAATGTAAAGATTTATTTGACATTTTAAAATATTCCTATGAACTAGTAGTACAGACAGCTTTAGTATGTGCTAACCCCTTTACACTCCAGCCGAAGAGGCCCCCCCGGCCTCTTCGGCTGGAGTGTAAAGGGGGTAACTACTTAATGGAGCTGTGTGTTCCAGTGTTTTCATTTACTGTCGTAGCGTCGCGTCGGCGCCACGACCTTGTATAAGCATCGTTTTGTGTATTTTTGTGAAATTGTAATTATGCATAAAACAAGATGGCGAAATTAGTTTTGATTCGGCTTCTCGCCAAAAGATCCTTTCTGCTTTAAATTATTTAGAAGTTAAGTCAATCGGAAGTTATTCGGAGTTGGTTAAACGAGTCAATCGCGTACCTGTAATTGCCCAAGATTCGCATGAAGAGGCTTTTAGATTAAAAAGTCTCAGTAACACACGTACAGCAGTTTGTTAAAAAATTCCTTTCAACCGGCAAGAAAACACTTTCAACGAATTCGTAGATACTTAATTTAACAAACAGAAATAGATCGCTGCCGCAAAACTATGTACCAACAAATACAGACGCATATGTCCCACTGCTACATTCAGCGAGACATTAGGGTAATGTATGTAACTGGATGCCGGTGGCTGAACATGACATCTGGAATCGCTTGAACGTGCTCAAACGTGGAATTTCAGGAACTGAAGCGTTCAGCTAAGAGATTTTTTTGTAAAGATTTCTATAAGATTGCCGATTTTATACAAGAGTATATAACCTGTATTACCTCGTACTCACTGGGTTGTGGAGGTCAGATAGGCAGTCGCTCCATGTAAAATACTGGTATTCTGCTGCATCTGGCTAGACTTGAAGCCGACTCCAACCTAAATGTAGTTGGGAAAAGGCTAGGCAGATGATGATAACTTGTCAATGAAATCAAAGGTTTGATGCATCAGAGTAACCACGATCCACAAATGAATAAATATTTGAATACGAATACTAGCCGTTTATCTTATTAAAATGGTCACGAAAACCATTTACTAATTTTAAAAATATGGTAAAGCAAACTTTAATGGCATCTTGCAATTACTTTGGCAACAAAAGGCAAGTTTTCGTTTCGATCGTCCAACTGTTGTAGGTATTTACTAATCAACAATATTTTACGCATAAATTCGAATAAGAGAATTCCACAATATGTGGGAAAATCTAATATTTTCGTACGTCGCACATGGGAAAGTCCCAAAGCAAAAGTTGCATGGAAATTTCCATACCGTAAAAGTTTTAAAAGTCTGAAGAGAGAAGAGGAACTGCCACTACCTTACCTTACCTACGCCTCACACTTGGTTCATCGAAATAAAGGCACGAAACCGTTACTACACGTAACGCGACTTTGATTGCAATAGTGCTACTTCCCTCTTAACCTCTATTTATCCTTTTATGGAGAACTCGACGCAGTACGAACTAAAACATAATTACTTCAAAATATTCCAGGAACATTTGTAATATACAACACGAAATTCAAAGTAAAAAAAGAAAACAGTTTATTTCAATTACCTCATTCTGAAACATACATGATTTGGAGATCACCTTTTAAGCAAGGAGATGCTTGTGTTAGGTAGGTGTAAACGTGACTGCAACTTCATAATTTTGCAAAAATTGCTGGAAACTCAACCATGAAAAAACAAACAAAAACATTATTAACTCTGGTTTGCAGAAATCGATTAGGTTTTTCATTTGTTTTTCGACTCCATCTACTAGTGAAATACGATTCAACGGCTTAATAATTTATTATCACAGAAATATTTTCAGTAGTCCAAAAAATTAGTATTCAATTTACAATTTCATTCAGTTTCAATTCTAGCACTTCACATTTTACAGCTTAATTCTTTTAACAGATATATTTCGATTTAGAGTAGAGTAAACTAACTATATACATTATTTATTAAACTGATAATTCATTTCAGTTTAATAAATAATGTATATAGTTAGTTAACAAAAAACTAAATAACTTTAAAACGTCATCAAAAAACTCTCTCTAAAAATAGCACCAATTCCTTCTAAGGTTATTTTTCCTTGTAAAAACATTCTTTTACGAGCTTCATTATCCATCTGCACCAGTATTTCATCCACGGAAAGCCAAGGGAACCTGAGTCAGTTCCTCTATACTACTATATAGTAAAGCTGCTGGTAATTGAACAACTCTGTCGTTGTGTCACCAGTGCCAGTGCGAACCTTTATCACAAAACCAAAGTACGGTCTCTTACAAACCATCAACATCAATAGATATCATTTATCTTGTCATATCAACCCTATAATAATATAATTTTTCCTTGTAAGTAAGGGACGCACGAACAAATGGGATAGGAAATCATAAGAGGTGGCCCCGGGCTCAGAAATAATACCTAAGTCAATGGTTAGCAATGGCCGATGAACTGGATTTGCCCTGTGGCTACCACACGAAGAAAAACATATGTTTTCCGATATATTACCTACACAAGATTTCTAAGAAAAACAAATCTCTCAATCTGGAGGCAAACATAAAATTCTTAATATAAAAACTAAGCTAGTCTAGGTAATATTAGTTCTTGGCCACGAACTACGTGCTCAAGCGAGGCGCGTCTGAGGGGAAAAAAGAAACGAAGTTGTTTAGAGCGCGCTGCGGGACACGGACAGTACTCACGCGAAATGTGACGCGTATCACTAGACAAAAGAGACCGCAAGTCACATCGCTTAAGGTCGTGAACGTGGCCTAACGCTTTCCGAAGTGAAATCATACAAGAAATAACAAAGTAACTAGAATGTACAATGAATGCTCAAGTAGAACTGTATTACAAATACAAGTACCTGATGCTTGCAATATTTTATACAATGCGATTCCTCTGAATGGCTCCCCAGAGCCCCGGAGCGAACACTCACAAGAGGTCATTTTCTAAGTTAAATAAAACTTTAAACTGCATATTTGTGTGAAATACTCCTATTTCTAGACTATAATAGTGCTGAAGAAGGATAGAAATATTGTAGAGAAAGGTGAGAGAATTTAATAAGCGCCAACTGTTTCCATTGAAATATTGGCTCAGAAATCCGACTTAGGTTCAAGACGTTGGACTAGTAGCGGTTCTGAAATAGAGGAGGTCAGGGCTCTAGGCTAGATGTGGTGATGGCAGGCAGAGCAAGCCAAGCCCTTACGACATGGCAGCCGTGTAAGTGTTGAACGTTAGGGCGGAGGAGGGGGGAGGTTCATCCCCTTAAACTATACAAAATAGATACCCACTTGCTTAAGAATAAATTCTTTAAAGAAAATTGTTTTTTATAATTAAATTGTTTAGGATGGTGGTTTTCTCACACTAATTAATTCTTACTTCACTTAATGAGGTTGTAAAAATAATTGTTATTAAAAGTAAGTTCCTTTAGTAACGCCTTTTTTGTCTATTATGAAATTAAATTAATGGTGTGGGTAACATATCTTTTACAATTTCTACGAATGTCGCTGTCATCGGATAAGTACGGTGAAAACGACTAAGTATGACATAGTAAAATAGCAACAAGCTTTTATAATATATTACAAAAGTCCTTATGGTCAGAATTAATGCCTGCCATTCGGGGATGATGTCACGGGTCGATCTTTAAGGTTAAGCCGTGCTTGCTGAGGTTGGTCCGTGGATGGGTGACCATAATTATAACGTACCGAGTTTCCTCCATGCCTCGGAAAGCACGTTAAGCCGTTAGTCCCAGCTGTCATTTGTAGACAGTCGACAGTCGTCTTTGACAGTCGTTACGAGTAGTCAGAAGCCGAAAGTCTGACATCCAGTCTTACCAAGGGGTATCGTATTACCCAGTTACTGGGTTGTGCAGGTCAGATAGGCAGTCGCTTCATGTAAAATACTGGTACTCAGCTGCATCCGGTTAGACTGGAAGCCGACCCCAAGATCGTTTGGGAAAAGGCTAGGCAGATGATGATGATGACTCAGAGATGATGTAGCTTCCCATAAGTGACAGGATTTTCGGAATCGGATCAGTAGTCCCGAAGATTACATCCAAACTTACAACCTAACTCTTTATAATACTTATTAGTATAATGACAACATTCATCATACTAGCTTCCCGCGGTTTTGCCCGCGTTTTGTTCAAATATTATCACAAAGGGAGACAGGGTGACATCCCACTGCTGGGCAAAAGCCTCTCCCCATGACTTCCAAATCCTTCGATCCAGGGCCAATGTGGACCACTGGTTATTAGTTCTGTCCAGCTCGTCCCACCATCTCCTGCGAGGCCTACCGCGTCGCCTTCTGGCTGCCAATGTCAGGGCTCCACATTGTGGTTATTTTTGCCCACAGCTCGTCGGGCAAATAACAGATATGGCCAGCCCAGTTCCACTTCATCTTAGCGGCTTTTTGAGCAACGTCAGTTATTTGTGTTTATAATAATAGTATTGATATCATGCGTTCCACCGCATGCGTTTAAACAAAAGGTAATTATCTCTTCAAATATCATTCCAAAACAAAGCATGTATACGAGAATGAGCAGATCAATACCGCTTCTAATGTGCCTACGAATTTATTAATGCCATCGGCAAATGTTGTACCAAATAATAACTATCAATTCTGACGTTTATTGAATATGTATCATCTTACCGGTGCACTTCGATAGTCATTTTTTTTCCTTTCTCATTTACTTTGCACCTTATTCTTACTTGTTTTTGGTGACTAGGCTTTTTCTTTTTAGAGTTCCGTACCCAAAGGGTCAAACGGGACCCTATTACTGAGACTTCGCTGTCCGTCTGTCTGTCACCAGGCTGTTTCTCATGAACCGGGATAGTAGTCAGTTAAAATATCTACAGATTATGTATTTCTGTTGCCGCTATAACAAAAAATACTATTTTTTTTTTATTTGTAACGGTACGGAATCCTTCGTGCGCGAGTCCGACTCGCACATGGCCGGTTTTTTTTTCGACCTTGGCGATATTTGTGGACTAGACTGAATCGAGACTATGGTCTACAATCTTATTACCATAAATTTAGTGCAACATGGTTTTACCGGCACGTGTCCATACTCGGAACTACACGATATATCATCAAGCCTGTAATCTCTGTAGGGTTTTGGCAGAGGTGTACAGTAATAGAACAAACACATTTCACCAGTTATGTTAATTCCCATGTAATAGGGAGCGACCCTATTGCCACCAATCGGGCACAGATCCAGACTCCTTAGTCTAGTAGTGGCTCCTTTGTCTAGTGGTCGCAAACGCGATTGCTGAGCATGAGATTGGGTGGGGCAAACTGTTATTGGGGTCGCCTATTGCCACCAATTGGGCACAGATCCAGACTCCTTGGCTGCTACTGAGAAATTCAAAGTGGAAAAAGCCAATAACAGTTTGCCCCACCCAATCTCATGCTCAGCAATCGCATTTGCAACCACTAGGCAAAGGAGCCACTAACGCCGCCATTTTATTCTTTTTTACAGCTTTATAAACAAAAGCATATCCAACACAACAAAAAAAGGAAACCGTTCCATATTCATATTTTAAAAACTCAGAAATAGAGCGAATCAAGCGCGACATCGACAATAGTTGATTGTTGGAAGCTGTCGACGGCATGCGGCTCTGCAGTCGTTTCACAATTTATCTCTGATATACAGTCCAACAGCATCCTTAATCACTAACGAAAAAGATCACTGTAATCTTGGCAGACTTCTCACTCATCATCTGCCTAGTCTTTTCCCAAACTATCGTGAGGTCGGCTTCCAGTCTAAGCGGATGCAGCTGAGTAGGTACTAGTATTTTACATGAAACGACTGAACTTGCAGACTTCTAAGTGATAGCAACTTAACATCAACCTTATTGCTGCGTTCCTAAAGATCACTATTATTTTGACAGCGTTATATAGTTAGAGGTAACACAACAATGGAAGGACAGTATACGGACGTTTTACAGATACGTCCGTATCTATCGCGATATAACCGTCGCAATGTCAGCTGCCAGCTGAAGTATATCAACGATGCATTCGCTTTGATATCGAGCTCGCTTTTAAACGAGATTCAGCGTTTTGCGGTACTCGCTAGATGCGAAATTGTTCCGCTTACAGTCTAATAGCAGATGGAAACCTTTTTGTTTTGCACTTTTGATGATATTTTGTTTATAATTAATGGCATACCAATCCAAGATGGTGATGGATTAGATAACTTTGTAGTATAAATTAAGCAATCAGATAAAGAAAAGTTTTAGATCGCCAGCTGTAGACACACATCTTCACACTTATAACTGAATTCTAACAAAAATATTAGTTGAATAAATCTCCTAAAATATACAGAAAATCATCAAAGTAAGATTGACAAATACATCTAATCACACTTAGCCAACCAAATCTAAATAAGCTCCGTAGCAAGCGTTAAAGTTGTCTCTAAAACAAGAGTGTCACAAAACTAATTACAAATCTCGTGCTACAAGTAATTATACAAAGAAAACACAGAGACAACAAAGGAATGCAGTCAAAGAGCGAGGAGGCAACTAACAAGATTCCAAAGGCAGGATTATCACGAAGTTAAGCCTGGAATTAGGACGAGCAAGGAATTATCTGAGCCAACCATGGGACACTTCGCCGCCGACGTTCCGCAAAAAATAAATATCTGCTTTATGAGCGATAACATTCAAAGGATTTGCGTTTTGTACTCGAAATAAGCTATGAATTCTGAGTGAGTGGCTTTGAATTAAACCAGCTCGTTGCTTCAAAAGATGATAAAACAGATGAAGAAATACAGATAGAAAACGGCACGGCACGACGGCACACTTGGCGCAGTGGCTAAGCGATCGACTGCTGCGTGTCGCAGGTTCGAACCCCGCACGGAACAAATATTTATATGGCCTACAGATAGTTGTTCCGGGTCTGGCTGTTTGTGTATGTGAGTTTAAATATTTGTAAACGCACCCACGATACAGGAGAAATTCCTAGTGCGGGGCAACGTTTTTCAAAAAAAAACCGGCCAAGTGCGAGTCTTACTCACACACAGGGTTCCATAGCCCCAAACAATATTTTGAACTGTCATTCATTAGTTAGTAAACTTCAAGTCAACCGCAAAACTAAATTGGTTTTTCATAGTATGTTAATCAAAAACAAAGTTACTGCTGCAGTTTGATGAAAAAGTCCCATATCTCAAAAACTAAACATTATATCTTATTGAAAACAATTTTCGTTGATAGTTTTTTTTACGTTCTACAATTCTGAATATTTTCAGAATTTGCCTCCT
Organism: Cerastis rubricosa; assembly: GCA_949152445.1. NCBI lineage: Eukaryota > Metazoa > Arthropoda > Insecta > Lepidoptera > Noctuidae > Cerastis > Cerastis rubricosa. The sequence continues at coordinate 6,572,241 of OX424535.1, read as the reverse complement.
CTTACTTTAGAAATTAGAGGGGGGGGGACACATTTTACCACTTTGGAAGTGGCTCTTGCGCAAACTATTCAGTTTAGAAAAAAATGATATTAGAAACCTAAATATCATTTTTGAAGACCTATCCATAGATACCCCACACGTATGGGTATGATGAAAGAAAAAAATTTGGTTTTCAGTTCTATGTATGGGGAACCCCAAAATTTATGTTTTTTTTTTCTATTTTTGTGTGAAAATCTTAATGCGGTTCACAGAATACATCTACTTACCAAGTTTCAACAGTATAGTTCTTATAGTTTCGGAAAAAAGTGGCTGTGACATACAGACGGACGGACAGACAGACAGACAGACAGACAGACAGACAGACATGACGAATCTATAAGGGTTCCGTTTTTTGCCATTCGGCTACGGAACCCTAAAAGGGTTCCGTTTTTTGCCATTCGGCTACGGAACCCTAAAAAAGAAAGAAAGAAAACGTAGTTCTTTCAACGCAAATTCTTTGAATCGAAGTTTACAGCTATTTTGACAGACAATTTCTAAATAGAAACCAAAGCAATGAATCACAAAGGCCATGATGAGAAACAGACCGATACAATCAACGCCTTCCATTGTAAATAAACTAGAAACAACATATCACTAACACCCAATAATTAGATCGCAAAACAAACTGGAATCAGAAACTAGTCTGTTTACTGAAACCTGAGTGGAAGGTGCGCGACTTAGGGGATCGAATAAGCAAGTCAGCGGCCTGTGCCAACAAACTTACTCACGAGTTTACTTGCATCCACAGAGAAAACTCGTAGATAAGTTGACTGAAATGCAACCCCGTATTGTATTGGCAGACTTTGTTGAACTAAGCCGATGTTCCTTGTTTATGAAAGAGGCGTGCACGCTTTAGCTACTGTGCTAAGTTTCAAAGGTAGTGAAAAACCGTAGGTAGTCGGAACACCTAATTATATTTAAAGAAGCAAAATGTTTTTTTTTTATCATGTTCTGGACACTTATAGACAGTGCGTGTGTGTGTGTGTTCATACGTATACGAGTAGTTAATAGACGAAACTATGTGCCTAATTCCGTTACAATTAAAATAAAGTATAAATAAAGTATGAAATAAAGTATGTTTAGTGTTTTACCAATCTCAATAAAGTGTAATACTGTATATCCTGTGAAATTTTACAACAAAACCGTAACCTCAATCGATCCGCAATTGTCCAATTATGAAGCGTAATTCAATAAAAACCAAACGATTCCCGACCCGCAGCAGATTGTAAGCCCCGAGGTGATAATGAAAAAGCTCATTTAGTCTGAGTTCTACCGAGCTTTGTCTGCCGTCTGACTATTGACTCGACTCGATCATCAAAATATTGTAGACGAATTATCAGACCAAAAAGACGGATTTCATGTTTTAAAGTATTGGTATCTTTTGACAGGGATATTTTAAAGGAGATCCCTGCAAAGACCACAGTCGGATTTCATCCCACCATATTGCTATGAAGTTCCTAAAGTTCAAAAGTTACACGTGTGATATCGAGAAATGCAAAATATGATTTCCAGTAACGTAGATGACGTAACTGAAGCAACTCGATTGAGTTGGAGTTATATCGAGTTTCGCCAATCGTAATCCAATCTTTGTAAAACTCCATTGAGTAAAGTCTCTTGGGAGACATACAGGGAACAGTAAAGCAATTTAAGGAAAGCGTCAAACGGATGAAATGAGCTCGTTGTTGGAGCAGCATTTAACCTATTTATAGGTAACGTATTCCAGTTTTAAGAAAAGAGATATCTATAAGACGACGATAATTATTATGATAGAATACTGTTCCTATATTTGTACGTACCTACTACGATACGTGTGTGTTTTTGTTCCCGAGCTAGTTTACTCGAACTTTTTTCAGTTTCCTTACTAAAATTTTACATTCCAGCTCTTAATAAAATGAAGAATCTCTAAGCACTTCATTAACTTGATCCGATTTAAAGTTCAAAGCACTTGGCCGCGACACTCTTAGAGCGAGTTGTACAAAGACTTACCTCTTCCTCTTGAAATATTAAAGCAGCAACTCTTTACATTAATGTTATAAATACTAAACTCGCCACATTACAGCTACAATAAAACGAAACTATTAATAGAGTGAAGAGAGAAGCCGACGACAAATGTAGTTCCCGCAGTCCACAATACATATTTCCGTTTGAAAGCCAGCTCACCTGTTTGACCTCATTCCGGAAAAGTCTGAGTCAACACGTGAATTTACATGATAATGCTGTTTGCTGCGGGACCATTTACCATAGCTAGCGGTTGCCGCTAAGCCGAGTACCTATCCATTAACGGTAGAACTTGAGAGACCATACATTTTTGAACATGCCAGCCACGATGTATGTTTAGTTTTTGATGATATTGATTGGCAATAGTTGACTTAACGTTTTTGAAGACTGTCTTCCTTACATACTTGCAGATACATGAAATTTCTTTCGTTTTATTAAAATTATGAATTCCTAAATTATATTGGTTAACAAATATTTTGCAACTGTATAGTCTCAAGACTATTTTGTTTCCTACCTGTGTGACCTTCATTAATTATTTAATAAGTATTTTTAACACACCGCTAGAATAAATATTTTTAAGATTAATATTAAATTGCATTTCGACAGCCTGCACACAGCGAGGGCGGTTAGACGTCATACCTGCGTGCAGAATACAATTTTGAAATTAGAGCAATGGCAACTTGTGTACAATGCAGACTAAGTTAATGTTTCTATAAAGTTAGGTTACGTGAAGCTTGCAGCTAGCATACCTAATAACATAACGAAATACTGTTCTTTACCATGGTGTATTTGTGACAGGTTGCAAGTTTTTGATTTATACTCGTACGTGCAACAGTAATAACATATTTACTGCTCCAGTAATTAAGCTCAACGATTCCTCATAAGTTTGTACGGGCCAGATACAGGTCACATTTTAAACGTGGAAATTTAATTGTGTTTTTGTGTGTGGTGGTGTGTTCCTCACCAGACCCTGCTTACCTTTGCTTAGACCTCTGCTTAGAGATCTCTACAAGTAATTCGTAGAGCCTGTTTCACCATATGTAGTTATTGGTAGGACAACTTGCACCAGAGTCACTTTTAAACGTGGAAATTTAATTGTGTTTTTGTGAGGTGGTGTATTCCTCACCAGACCCTGCTTACCTCTGCTTAGAGATCTCTACAAGTAATTCCTATAGCCTGTTTCACCATCTTCGGATAACTTTATCCATCATATTATGTAGGCCTTAGTAGGACAACTTGCACCAGAGTCACTAAAAGCCTTCAGCGGTCAACGAATTTATTAAAAACACCATTCTTTTCCTGCTAATCTTTTAACGGAGACAAATAGATGTATTAAATCATTCAGCATTAAATGCATTTTGCATTTAGTTATCCCTGGTGCTAGATGGTTTTAAATAATTCCTTTAATTTTAAAAGATGCAAACTAATCACCTGTTTTTTTACATTTCAGATGGAGGACAATTTTCTTTCTTTCTTTTTTTACGGCTGCCATGTTGTTTCAGTGACGCTAACCGCCGGTCCCGGTCGCGGTCTCGGTCGCGGTCTGTGACCCCAAGCAACTCTCCGCCCCCGCTGCCAGTGCCTCAGCCCCCGCCGCCGCCCCACACCTTGCACCCAGACAATGCATTAGGTACAACATCGTTTTATACTTCTTCGCAGCCTGTGTTTATTTGTGTAATGGCTATTGAGGTTCTAAAGCTCAAAGGAAAAGATTGGAAATGTTTGAACTTGACCAACGGCTTTGTAGAGTCAAATGTTATTTTCAGGGTTCAATATGTTTGCATCCTGATGTTTGATACTTCAGTATTTTTTTACAATTATTTAATCTTCAACTGTTCAACATAAATACTGGAGCTGAATAATTTAAAAGCACCCTGGCCTTGAACAGCAAATCTTATGCTTTATTAACGCTATGCTTAATTGTCTATTTAATTTTCTTGACGTTAATCACAGATAAAGAATTGATGAGACAAGGATTGAGTCCAAAATACTCTATGCACATTTAATATTAAATGTATTATAAGCTACACCCTGTATACGACATAATTATGTAGCAGACTCTGCTCTGTAGTACGTCTGTACCATTTACATCGCACGTCGGGCTAAAAGCTTCCAAATAAATATGAATCTTGCGATAGAACGACAGAAAGATTGATTCGCCGTCGAATACCGACTACTCTCGAATATGTTAATATTTTCCTTGAGCAGAAATTTATTGGATAAACATTTTCAGATGCTCCTACAGAAGACGAAGAGTTTTCTCTCCAAACATAATTTGTAATAGATGAGAAAGGAATAGATATGAAAATGTATTTGGTAACAGTCAGTTTATTAGAGGTAACGATATATCAGTTGGTAAATTCCGAATTATTGGTAAGATCGAAATGAAGTTAGGTAATATACTAATAAACCTGTAGATGTAGTATTCTAGAATATTATTGAATGGGTTGTATATATTCTAGGTCGAGGTGCACTAAGTGCAGCGGGTCGCCAGCTAAGTGACCACAGCAACAACAGAGAGTCTTCCTTAGATGACTCGGGTGTGGTGGATGACCACGATGATGGAGAGCATACGTCGGACGACCAGGCACCACACCCGCACCCACGGAGACATCTTCTAGTACCGCAGTTACCGCTACCGCCAAACCACCCACCAACGCCGATGCCAATGCAAATGCCGATGCCAATGCACATGCCCACACCGATGCCTACGCCGATGGCGATGCCGATGCCCATGCAAATGCCCCAGATTCAACAGGTATGTCATTAAGTGGCCAGCATAGGGATAAAAGATATAGATAGATGCCGTCACTATGAAGATCTTTGCGAGAACGCCATTGTGTCAGAAAGCTGACTACTAATATCATCTAAGAATGTTATAAAATAGAATATGTTGAGAAAGAAACTTCTGGTTTAGTTATAAAATATCGTACGATGACGTGCTCAATAATTCCACTTTTACAGGTTACCCAAGACACACAAACGCAAGAAGTAAAATTTAGACAACCAACAAAAGGTGAAAATTCTGCTGTGAAACCAAAAAAGCCTGTGAAAAGCATTCAGGACAAGTATCCGCTGAACCCTGACTACCTCAACCAGATCGTGGTGCTAGGTAAAATCTACTTCGAACTTTAGCACAATTTTCACTTCCTAAAAACTTTTCGGGTTTAGTAATGCCATCAAATTCAACAAGGATCCGAAACTAATACTTTGCGAAAACATATTCGGACACATATGATAGAGAAATTGGAAGACAATCAAATATAACTCAACAATTTGATGGCACTACACAACCTAATCCAATTTATTGGCACGGCTTCAACACTGAAAAGCACGAGACAAATAACACTGAAACTAAACGATGCTGCCACTATGTATCAGAATGAACGCTTTGCAAACACGAAGGGCTAACTATACTATAACGACGAATGCATTTAATAGGGGTTCGGTACAATTCTTGAAATTAATGAATTTGCAAACTTAATTTTGTAGATTTAGATTACGGATGTAAGTTTATTGGCTCTAATTCTGCATGTTCTTAAATAACTCTTGTGAAAATTACGTCACTTAGGAGTTCATTATTTCGATCTCGACATCTATCAAACTTTAAATGCTTGCGTTCTTTGCAATTTTCCACTTTTCTAAATTGAAATTACAGTGTACAGGATAATTTTAATTCTAAAGTTTTTAAATTATTAGGTAGTTTGACTTGTTACTTTTTATTCTAAAAATTCTAACTATTCTTCAACTCTCATTTGCAACAGATGATATTTTCTTTGGATTTCAGAAGCATTATGTAAGATTCCACTTTGATTTTTGAACAATCCTCGAATACGTGGACCGTTTGATTGGAGAGAAATTCTGCGAAACTCTCGTGTATTGGAAATTCCTGATCAAACGGTTTCACATTAATATTCTTTGGTAGCTTTACGATTAAATTCATTCACTTAGTACATCAAATAATTCAATTCGCTCTCGTTAAAGTTACCAAAGTTGTAGATACTGCAATTACATTATGCAATTAAAACAGTTTTAGGTACTGCTAATTTGTCATAGAATTATCTATTCCATTTCTGCGATTTCAACTCAGTTTTTTTCAAATGATAATAAGATGGAATAGTTATATTCTATGATTGGTAACATTCACCAGTAGCTTCACTTCTCAATGAGGAACACTTCATTGAGCACTTTAATACGACACGGTTGCAATCTCGCTTCTACCCTCATTAATATCGTCAGGGGCGGACTGGCCATACAAGCGCGCGCCCGACCTCCCGCAAGCGGAGACGACGAAAATTAATGAGCTCAGTTTATTGGCAGCCACGCACAAAACTCATATGGGCAATTACGAGCAAAATTGCACTTACTTCACAGGTTAGTAAACACAGACGCAAACGCTTCTACCCCCCAGTCCACCCCTGTCCCCACAGGAAGACTGCAGGGTGACTGCGATTGACTAGCTGTCGTCTTGTCATAGCTCAAGAATCGCATTCAAGTCTTTCTACATTACAATCAATTACTTTAACAAATACTTTGAACACTAGTGCATAACTTTTATGCGATTCGAATCTGGAAACATCAAAATTCATATCAGTGTTTTGTCGAACTTTCAGTGTAACCACTGTACCGGTAACTGCACCGTTTGTACACATAATTGGCATATCAAAATTTTTCGTAATACCATGCTGGTTTTCCTTGCATTTTTATGCAATTTTCCTGCATATTTTCTTTGTCCTGACTTCGCTTTCAATGCATGATGAGTTGTTTAATATTTGATAAGTGATAGATTAATTTAGTAAAATGAAAGCTTTGCGTCGATGAAACTTGAATTTGCCTCACTATGCTTTCGCTTATTCTAATTGATCTATTTCTTCACTTCTTTCTTTCTTCTGTTCGTGACGTATATGTGTGATATTTGTTGTTATTGTATGTGTGTATATTTTTGTGACTGGTTTGAAATTTCTGGCAGATGAGCTGGTGGATAGAAATTGTGAGTGCTGCGTCACTTGCTGTATAGACTATGAAGGCTGGCTGCAGTTCCAGAATTGTTTGTATGGGATCGTGAAGGATCCCTTATTCGAGTTGTTCATTACAACTTGCATTGTTCTCAATACACTCTTCCTTGCGCTAGAGCATCATGGGATGAGTGAGAACGTTAGATCGGCCTTAGATATAGGAAATAAGGTAATCATCGCTTTACCGTAGATATACTCTTACGAGAACATTGTGATGGCTATTAATCATATTAAAGAAATTTTTACTATTCTGCCGATCATTACATACTTAATGATTATCTTTTTATCCCATATCATACAATTTTAACCACACTGAATGATTTGCAGGTGTTCACGTCGATTTTTACGTTAGAATGTATGATGAAAGTGATGGCGATGAGCAAAGACTTCTTTGCGTGCGGGTGGAATATATTCGACTTGATTATAGTGTCAGCAAGCCTTCTAGATCTAATATTCGAACTCGTCGATGGCCTATCAGTGTTGCGAGGTCTTCGTTTGGTAAGTCATATAAAAAGAAAATTGTATTTGCACAACTTTATGGATGAGAAATATCTACGAACCTAATGTCCAACTTTGATTATTTTCTCTTGGTGTTTTAATTTTAATGATTAGGTATGTCATCTTCTTCCACAATTCAGGTATAATAGTTAAACTTAATGTAGATAGCCTCAATTTTTCCCTAATTTACTAGGTAGTTATATATATCCTTACATCTGGAAGTAGTACCCATCGTAATAAATCTTTATCTCTGTTTCAGTTACGAGTGTTAAAGTTAGCTCAATCATGGACTACAATGAAAGTGTTATTGAGTATTATAATATCGACAATCGGTGCTCTTGGTAATTTGACGTTCGTGTTAGTGATAGTTATATACATATTCGCTGTGATCGGTATGCAGCTCTTCTCCAAGTCCTACACACCGGATAAGTTCGACCCGGATCCAGTACCCAGGTATGAGGTCATCGGTTATTGCATGATGATTATTCAAAACTTCTGCAGCTAGTATTATAACAGAATACTACGTTATTTCTTTGTGTATCATTTCTTTCCCATTGAGTAGCTTTTTTATTTTTTCATATTTTCTCTTCCCTAAGATATTTTCTATTGCATGTAAATGTTCATTTTTATCAAGATTTTTTCTATAAATGTGTTAACTGACAATCCTGAATCATCAATATACAAAGGTGGAACTTCAACGACTTCTTCCACTCCTTCATGATGATATTCCGGATCCTGTGTGGCGAGTGGATTGAGCCTCTATGGGACTGTATGCGCGCGGAGCAGGAAACCGGGGCAGAGAGTTGCTTCTTCATATTCTTGCCCGCGCTCGTCATGGGCAACTTTATGGTGCTCAACCTCTTCCTTGCCTTGCTGCTCAACAGCTTCAATAGTGAGGAACTTAAGAATAAGAAGGAGGTTAGTAACTATGTTATTTGTTCTATCAAATATGTACAAGTATCAAAATTACAGGGCGTCAAAAAATTCGTCGACATCGCTGTCAACAGGAAAAGTGCCTAGAAGGCTTGCCGCATTGCCACGTTGGCTGGCAATGCTGATTCTTTGACCAAAAAAAGGCCACCAATTTCTATCAAATTGTCTGAAATCTCTGTTCTATATGTTTGTATTTTATACAGTTGAAGTTAAAATTGTAACTTGTTCAATAATTCACGGCAAATGTCAATGTCTACGAAAAAAGGCATCGCTTTTGCCAGTTACTTGACAAAAATGAATATATAATTCGATCCAACACCACGAAATATGCAATGGCAAATATTAAGTACCTGACATAACATTTTAAATTCAAAAGTACGTTGATGCTACTTGCCAGACATCCATTCTTTTCAATCCCTTTTTGCAATGCCTAAAGATGATATCGCACTACCGTTTACCGAGCGTGCAGCGTAGGCGTTCGTCAGCGCCATTATCCATTCTTCATTAGCGAGGCGTCTGTGTGACGCATGTGTACGATAAACGCCGCCTACACCGCAGATATTAGTGAGATAATACCACTGAAGAAGCAAGGGAAAGTGAACCTTATTCAAAAACTTAATGGTATAAGTAAGAACGGTAATGATCTCATTAATAATTTTCAGGAAGTTGGTGAAGATTCAAAATTAGCTAAAAGTTTCGATAGAATACGTTCTATAGTAAGAAAAAAAGGTTTCCTTATATCGAGAAGTAAAGAGACTGACAAAAAATCTAAGTTAGAAGAGCTAGTTAACGAATTTATGACACAACAACAAGCCATAAAGGAGAAGAAGGTGTCGATACCATCGATACCGAGTGAGCAAATAGATAGATACTCTGCGTCGATACAGGAGACCATCCTGTTCCCACACGACAATATTTATAGTCATAGTTATCAAGAAGCGTTAAATAGGTATGTAAAATTTATTTTCTATAGGATCGAAACAGATGTTCAACAAAATAATGACAATTAATTATAAAGTTAGAGAGCAAAATTAACATACTGAAGAGGAAACACGTAATCTTCAAATGAAAATAAGTGTTCTCAGTTAAAAGTTATATTTCTTAAATAATAACTTAAATCGTCTATATCTCAAACTTGTTCACAAGACCAGTTATCTAACTTTACAAAAATATTTCAGGCCAATTTCAGTAGGTTCCGACTTCGCGTACCCACAGCTTTACCAAGCTCCCAACAACATTAACCACGGCAGTCAAGAAACTTTAAAAGACGTACGTGACTTGGCAGCGGAACATAAGATAACTAGTATTAGGGAAGACTCGAAAGAAAATCTTGAAGACACAACATCGCCGACCGAGCAAGTTGCCGCTCAGAGGTTATTGAACCAGATGTCTTCGGGATATCACACACAGCCATCTGATTCGAGAGGTACTGTATTTTTATAATAGTCATAATAAGTCTCGGTTGTAATACCTACTTAATCATTAATTTTTTATACATACGTATTTAGTACAAAAGTATTTTATTGGATTAAAATAATGCATATATTTATGTATGATTAGGGCAAGATAAAAACTCGGGTATAATAAAAATTACAGATGAAAACGAACACTATGAAATGGCACAATTGTCATGTAGAACAACGCCAGAAAAGCCGAAGAGGGTACACCAGCCCAGGGAACAACTGCCAACTAACAACCTAAGTAAGGAACCAGCCAAAGGAAATGACGAAGACATGAAGCGTCCGTGGCAAACTTTAGTCTCATATGTAGATGAATTAACCGTAGGTGGGAGAAAAAACTCACAGGGTCAATATATTGATGCGATGGGAAACTTCCCCGGATTTGGGAAACAGAAAGAGCCGAAAGTACCCGAGAACTGTTTCCCTCGCCAATGTTACAATGCGTATGTATTCATTTAAGAATGTCTCGATGCACAATGCCATATTCGCTTCCATTTCTATTGTAGGAGTTTGGTAGTTATCCAAGCCTTTTGAAAACCGATTTTTACGATTAACTCTTCTTCCTTTGACATTAATCTTCATGCCCTTACGAGTTGTGTATGTCTCTTAACCTTTTGCACTTCTTAACTACAAAATGCATCCCGTAATGTAATATAATTATTATGTAACTCATTTAACTTTTTTGCTATGACCATTGCTTCACAACATTAATCGTACTAATATCCCTACAAAACTACGGAACCAAGGTAACAAATAAAAGGTTCCAGGGATGGAAATTAGAATCACGACTCTCCGTGTTTAGGATATCCAGAAGTATGTAGGTAGGTACAGGGTTGTAATAGTTGCTTGTGACCCGAATGAATGCAAATACGCTGTCCTTTTAGGAGTTCTTGTTGGGATGCATGTATTCAGACCAACTTGGGTCAACGTTGGATGTTTCTCCGAACCTACGTCCTGCGGTACGTAGACACCCCAGCCTTCGAGTGGTTCGTGTTGGTGCTGATCTTCGCGTCCAGCATCACTCTCTGCTTCGAAGATATCCACCTCGAGAAAAACAAGCCGTTGAAGAAAATACTGTACTGGACCAACTTGGGGTTCTGCATGATCTTCATCATCGAGATGTTTCTAAAGTGGATAGCGTTGGGGTTCTTCAGATACTTCACTAGTTTCTGGACGCTATTAGACTTTACTATAGTTTTTGTAAGTATCAATTCTTCAAACATTTTTATTGACTCTTTCATACTTCTCTTTTTAACGCTTCAATTCCGCTTGCAGGTTTCAGTATTCAGTTTGTTGATAGAAGAAAATGAAAACCTAAAAGTGTTAAGATCGTTACGAACTTTACGTGCATTGAGGCCGTTGCGAGCGATATCGCGGTGGCAGGGAATGCGTATCGTAGTGAACGCTCTAATGTACGCGATACCTAGTATCTTCAACGTATTGTTAGTGTGTCTAGTGTTTTGGTTAATATTTTCTATCATGGGAGTGCAATTTTTTGGTGGGAAGTTTTATAAGTGCGTCGATGATGAAGGAGAATTATTACCATTAGAGGCAAGTATTCCTACATAAAGAGCAATATTTGAAATTTTTGTAAGAGTCTTTAATAGTTTCCGTTTGATTTTAGATAGTGAACGATAAATGGGAATGTTATTACAACAATTTCACTTGGATAAATTCTAAAATATCGTTCGACCACGTGGGCATAGCCTACTTGGCGTTATTTCAAGTGGCAACGTTCGAGGGTTGGATGGAGGTGATGGCCGACGCTGTGGACGCGCGAGGAGTAGACTTACAGCCGGCGAGAGAAGCCAACATTTACGCATATATTTATTTTGTAATTTTCATCGTATGCGGTTCATTCTTCACACTCAATCTGTTTATAGGAGTAATTATAGATAATTTTAATATGCTCAAGAAGAAGGTAATTTATTTTCTATTCATAATTACATCCTTATTCTGTTCAATACTTTTGTCCAGTGTTAATTCTATCAATTTCCTTTTCAGTACGAAGGTGGAGTTTTAGAAATGTTCCTTACCGAGAGTCAAAAGCATTACTATACAGCAATGAAGAAGCTCGGTAGAAAAAAACCCCAGAAAGTAATAAAAAGGCCGAGGAATCAATTCTTAGCGATGTTCTACGACCTCTCGAATTCGCGAAGATTCGAGATCGCCATTTTTGTTTTAATATTTCTGAATATGCTTACTATGGGCATAGAACATTATGATCAACCGCATTCTGTTTTCTTTATATTAGAAGTTAGTAATGCGTTTTTCACGACTGTTTTTGGTTTAGGTATGATAATCTTTTCTATCTACATATTTATTTAGTATCTACTATGCCAAACCCTTCAATTCTTTAAAAGCCCATTATATCGTCATCGAACGAACCCTAATCATCGTTTTTTTAATGACCACACTAGACTTATTGAACCTTCAATAACCATGAGGTTTCTTGATTTGAGCTTGAGGGTATGGCGCTTATAATTTACCCACTGTCATCATCTTTGCTCCTAATATCTTTAAACCTTACAGAAGCGATAGTAAAAATAGTAGGTCTTCGGTACCACTACTTCACGGTGCCGTGGAACGTGTTCGATTTTTTGCTGGTGCTGGCTTCGATTCTGGGCATCCTGATGGAGGACATCATGATCGACCTGCCCATATCGCCCACCTTGCTGAGAGTCGTCCGGGTGTTCCGGATAGGGAGAATTTTAAGACTGATTAAAGTAAGTACTGTTCTTATTGCCTGGCTAGTCGTGTCTAGACTACAAACCAGGCAATTCGAACTATTTAGACACTATGTACAGTCGGTTCCGTTATCCACCGGATTAGACTAAAGAAGCTGTGAAAAGATTTAAATGAAACAAATCAGTCTCGTTTTTTAGTGCCTAAACTTTTATTAGAATAAAATATAATAGGAATTTCAATAGGAATTTTGCAGCAACCCAGAATTATTGCATATGATACCGTTTTGTTAGTAGGTACTCATCATCTGTTCTCTTATGGTACCTCCTATAACAGCACCCTATCTATCTTTCTTCCAGGCCGCTAAGGGCATTAGAAAACTACTGTTTGCGCTAGTGGTGTCACTGCCCGCGCTGTTCAACATCGGTGCGCTGCTGGCCCTCATCACGTTCATCTACGCCATCATTGGCATGTCGGTGTTCGGCCACGTCAAGGAGCAGGGCGCGCTCAACGACATCGTCAACTTTCAGACCTTCGGGAGAAGCATGCAGTTGCTTTTTCGGTAAGTTTCTACCAGGGTGTGCACCAATGTTTGGTTTGTCTATTTTCCGTATAGGCGATAACCTGGGCACCGTCAAGACTTTTAAAAAAAGACCTTTGTGAATGTGCTGGTGTGAGTTTTATTGCACAAATAGGTACTTATTGTCGATAAGGACAATATAATGCTAGTTGGATAAGGGACGCGCAGATACGGGAAATGTGGTTGACAAAAAAGGAGGCTTATACCGTGCAGTGGGTGAATCCGTGCTGATATGATATGATAGATTGTCCCGTTGACGTCGATATTAATCAAGAATGCAATAATTTGTGGACTACTAACTATTCCTTCTCTCTACATTCCAGTTTGATGACATCAGCTGGTTGGAACGACGTACTAGAATCCCTCATGATCCAGCCTCCTGAGTGCGAGTTAGGAGAGCACCCTGGCCAGAACGGCAACTGCGGGAGCCCCCTACTGGCTATCACATACTTCACGTCTTTCATCATAATCAGCTACATGATTGTCATCAACATGTACATCGCCATCATCCTCGAGAACTTCAACCAGGCGCATCAGGAGGAAGAGATTGGCATCGTGGAGGATGATCTCGAGATGTTCTATATACGGTGGTCAAAGTGAGTATATTTGCATGTACTTGTCAACCATTTTATTAGCCAATAATACAAAATTGTATATATTCTTTCATTCCTCGTAACTGCACCAAATTTACGCCACCATTGGCGGAGTTTTACTGTTCATTGACACTACGTATTTTTTGAGCTTTCTTGGTATTTAACTTTTGTTTGAAATAAAAAATCCGTACCTACATAATCACGGAACAACAAAAATACCGCTAATAAAACTTGGCTCACCACCTCCAACATTAAACCATTCTGTAACCAATAGGCCACTTACAGTTATTAGAGCTATTTACAATTACGACAGTTCAGAACGGACACTTTAAACACAAATGACGTCGTAAAGGGAAGCTCGTAAATCTTGCCATCTATCTCGATCCCGGCTCCAGCTCAACACATTAAAAGTTACTTAAACAATTATTGCTTGGCATTAAAGTCGTCATTTCTGGGAACAACGGTATTTACCAAGTATTTTGTGGTTCTCGTCCGCTATAAATGTATTTAGGTAGCAAGCACGTATCGTATCTACGTTAGTTTCTTTTTGAAATAACAACAGTCTTGATGTAGGTATTCAATTTTTTTTTTTTTTTTTCAGCTTCGTCTTTTTCTACCTTTTGTAGTAAGCGATGACTTATTGTCGGGCCTACGCTGTCCTCTCATACTTAAGTACTAGCGCTGTAACATCCAAATATTGTAGAACCAAATGATTTTAAAAGAGTAACCATGGAGTTTCTTGCCGGTTCTTCTCCATAGGAAACGACCAACCCGAACCGTGCCTCTTCTGTTGACGTTTTATAGTGTGCGTGTGGATTGAGAGATCTTTTCGAAAAACTCTTCCAATCACACCCAAATTATAAGAGGATTTAGGAAATAATTGTAAAAACTTCATGGTAAGGTATAAAATTTGTCAAACCTAAACAAAAAAAGTTAGAACTCATTAACTGGATCTCTCAATCTGGACAACTGAAGAAAAAGCCATAACGCGTATCCAAGAGTATACTGGCTATGTGTTTATAATTTGCATTTTAATTAATTGTGAAGGATTTGTTAAAGCTGCTAAACAAAATTTCGATTCGTTTCAAAGCCACGTTTAAGATTTATAACAGTTTATATGGATCACTCAGAGTGGACAATTTTCAATTGAGTGATCTTGTAAAACACGACCTAGTACTGAAAAAGTATGAATAATTATCATGTTTATTACAAATTATGCTTCTGGGAGAATTTGTAAAACGAAAATCGTGATTGAAATCTTACTGGTTCAAGGGAAAATGAAAATCTTGTTTTTTGTCGATCGTCCCAACTGAGAGATCTTTATTTTGAACTATATTTAATAAACCAAAACTTATAGGTAGAAGGTAGATACATCAGAAATTGTTAAAAAGGTTTTACTAAAAATTGACGAATCAGTCGTCCCTGTAAGTGTTATACTTAAAAAGATAAATCATTTTTTACAATCCTTGAGGAAAACGTTGAGTAGGGTGACCATATCGCCGGTCGGAATCATTACCGATACAATAGGGATGGTGACTCATTTTTTTTATTTGTCTATCGGGTAGATTATTAAAAAGTTTTTGCCACGTAATCGTAAAATTACGGAGATATTTTGAGTTGAAATGGCGCATGACGTCACGGCTCAGTACATTTTATACCTAGTTGTGACGTAGTGAGCCCCCACTCTCCAACTTTAATGCGTTTTAACTAAGTATTTTTTTGTTAACTTGATAAAACAAAAGATACGTATCTAATATTTTTGTATTACCTTATTGACGGACAAAATAGAATTTCGTTTTCTTTACCCAGTCATCATCCCTATTATGATGCACTTTAAACATTTTTATACAAGTTTGTGTCTGGTTTCACTACATAATTTAAATAATATAAAATTACGTTTTTAAATGACAAGTTTCTGCTAAGTTAGGTACTGTATGTGAGAATAGAGTAAGAATCCTGAACGTAGCGTGTTTTTATTATTATTTCGTGAATTTCATGATAATTCGCATCACCCTGTCGAATCAGCTGATGTGTCAAAATCTTGTCGGGCATAGTGGTAAAGAGATTTGGAGGTTTTTAAAACCAATTATTTTCTAAAGTTTTATCAAACGTGTTGACCTGTATGTTGATTATATTCAGAAATAAATGAGTAATATTGAAATTAAGTTAGTTTTCATAAATTATTTCATTTCTTTTAGTTATTTCAATTATATAAAAAATCGGCCTTAAAAGGCGCATGTACCTTATACATGCATATAATATACGTGCATTTAATGTAAGTTTTTTATTATTGTTGTGCAATAATAAAAAACTTACATTAAATGCACTGCACAACGCCAGCTTCGCAAAACGCAATGAATATACACAATGTTTGCAAGCATAGGGCAGTCAAAAAAAAAATCGGACAAAATAAAAAAGTGTGTCTTACACGTGTGTTAATAAAAAATACGTGTCAAATACTTTTTAATAATCTACCCGATAGACAAATAAAAAAAATGAGTCACCATCCCTATTGTATCGGTAATGATTCCGACCGGCGATATGGTCACCCTACTCAACGTTTTCCTCAAGGATTGTAAAAAATGATTTATCTTTTTAAGTATAACACTTACAGGGACGACTGATTCGTCAATTTTTAGTAAAACCTTTTTAACAATTTCTGATGTATCTACCTTCTACCTATAAGTTTTGGTTTATTAAATATAGTTCAAAATAAAGATCTCTCAGTTGGGACGATCGACAAAAAACAAGATTTTCATTTTCCCTTGAACCAGTAAGATTTCAATCACGATTTTCGTTTTACAAATTCTCCCAGAAGCATAATTTGTAATAAACATGATAATTATTCATACTTTTTCAGTACTAGGTCGTGTTTTACAAGATCACTCAATTGAAAATTGTCCACTCTGAGTGATCCATATAAACTGTTATAAATCTTAAACGTGGCTTTGAAACGAATCGAAATTTTGTTTAGCAGCTTTAACAAATCCTTCACAATTAATTAAAATGCAAATTATAAACACATAGCCAGTATACTCTTGGATACGCGTTATGGCTTTTTCTTCAGTTGTCCAGATTGAGAGATCCAGTTAATGAGTTCTAACTTTTTTTGTTTAGGTTTGACAAATTTTATACCTTACCATGAAGTTTTTACAATTATTTCCTAAATCCTCTTATAATTTGGGTGTGATTGGAAGAGTTTTTCGAAAAGATCTCTCAATCCACACGCACACGTTTTATAAGTGCCCATGTAGGCCTATGTAAAATAAAATATTTTGATTTTGATTGATTTTGATTTTGACAATCGACGGATATTGCTGCAACCTTTTTATGGATAAACAGTTTTCAACTATTGTATACAGTCATAATCTTTTGAGTGTCAAGAAAACTAATGTGATAACCTTCTTTTTTACAGATACGACCCCCACGCAACCCAGTTCATAAGTTTCGCTCAACTATCAGACTTCATAGCTTCCTTAGACCCTCCGCTAGGCATTTCCAAACCAAATACAGTGGCTTTAGTCAGTTTTAATCTGCCGATCGCGAAAGGCAACAAGATTCATTGTTTAGATATACTCCATTCCCTGGTCAAACATGTTCTGGGGCATGTTGAAGAGACGGACACGTTCAGACAGCTGCAGGAACAGATGGATATCAAGTTCAAGAAGCAGTTCCCAACGAGAAAAGAGCTGGAGATTGTGTCCTCGACTAGGATATGGAAGAGAGAGGATAAGGCGGCCCGCACGGTGCAGCGGGCGTTTAGAGAGTATGTTAAGTGAGTATGAAAGCATTCTTAATCTTTGAGTGGTGAAGTTTTAGTTTGGGTTCTTGGGGGACTGTCTATTATGATTTTGAAAATATGTTAATTATCAACCTAGTTTGAATAAATGAATGACCCAAGAAATTAAAAACATGGACCAACATCTTCGAATTAAAAAGACACATTTTTGGGTTATTATGTTATTAAGAAGTCCGTTTATAATGGATCCGTTTTGGATGCCTCCTATTTTTTTTTCACTTCATCGAACTCCATGAAAAGTAGGATAAAAAATTAAAATCACTTACCACAATTCCAGGCGTAAGAACCGCAGCCCCTCACAAGAAGAAGAAAGCACGAAGTGGTCCCCCGGCGGAGGCTGGGGTGGTCGGCTGAGCGCGCTACTGCATGTGCGGCGCGGTTCGCACGCGTCCAGTCGCAAGTCGTCGCGCGCTTCCGACGCGTCCGATATCAGCGAGTTGGGAGGAGCGTGGCTCAACCTGCCGCTGCTGCTGCTGCCCGGGGCCGCGCCCGGAGAACAGGTGGGTACCGAGCACCTAAAGTACTTCCAAAAGGAAAACACGTTCCCACGTGACAATCTCAGTACCGGGGCAGTTTCATATGCCCCAGCGTCTGGGTGTTTGACGGGTCAAATGGCACTAACCTTACAACTCATTCCATGTTCCCCAGCCTAAGTACAGATGTTGATTTGAAATGCATACCACATTTTACACAACTCACTTAATATACACACACACAGAACAGATATACGATTATGCTTAAGCAGCGTCCTAGTCCTTGATGATAGATTAGAGCCTTATGATTCAGTACGATTTCATTTATGGAAAAAAAACCGCCGGAGTAGTTGGTAATTAAGTAGTCAAGTTGACTTTGTTCTATCTGTAGTAATTTAATATTTGCAGAACGGTAGTCAAGCTTAATTTCTTAGTAAAATACAGCCGGAGAGATTCGTCCTGGAGGAAAGATACCTTCAGGAGGAATCTCACCGTTTCTTGTCTTTATCATAATAGAGTTTTAGGTAAATCCCACTACACCGGTCATAACCTGTTTTGGCAATACCGGTCTCCGGCTCCTATCCTCTCCATTTTTAAAGCTAGTAACATTTATCGTGGTACAGCCAAGTGGTTCAGAGTCGGC
This sequence comes from Cerastis rubricosa, assembly GCA_949152445.1. Classification (NCBI taxonomy): domain Eukaryota; kingdom Metazoa; phylum Arthropoda; class Insecta; order Lepidoptera; family Noctuidae; genus Cerastis; species Cerastis rubricosa. The sequence continues at coordinate 6,553,525 of OX424535.1, read as the reverse complement.
GCCGCCCCGAAGGCGCTCGGCCTACGGACTGCCGATCTTCCTTCGGCATCAGGACGCCATGGACGAAGAGACCGGCCCGAAACGAGCAGGTTCATATGTAATGTTTTGCTTTCCGTGTCTCTTCCTCAGTAGGTTTAGAGATAGATGCATTTTTGATTAGACTTCGGTATAGCTGGGCAACGCGTTGCATTGTGTGTAAAAAAGTTTTTTGCAGAAAACAGCATTTTGCAATGAGTTTCCTTTCGCAACGCCTTGCTTAGCTAAGACTTGGCTAGCACTGAGTGGTTAGTCACCAGTCTTTAAAGTTTTTCCCTAATCCTTTAGTAAATGGACTCGGAAAGTAAATCTTAAAACAATATTTAGTCATTTCTTGAGTGTTTGCTTTCGTTTGATTGTCTTGTGCCTGTTTTACTGGAAATATTTGCAAGTCTGGTATTTATAGTCAAAAGTAGCCCCAGTACCAACCACTCGGTCCTAAACTTCTTAGGTACCAACCTAAAATCATTTGATTCCAAATTTTTAAGTGATTGAAGCATTGATTAGCCTTTTAAATTCCACATACCATCTGGGTACTTAAATCTGTTACAAATGAGTTTATATTTCACGTGTATTTCTCCGTTTTTAGAAGGCGTGTCATACAAGCGTACCTAAGAACAATTCCAAAGTATACAGGACGTAGAGCTTATGCATGTTTTAGTAGTAGATAGATACCCCAGACTCTCGCTTCTGTAGCTATATCTTTGTAAGTGAATGTCCGGCATGTAGTGTGTAAGTCTAAGTAGTTTGTTCCCCTCTACAGTCTTTCCTTCACTTTTAACGCAACTCAGGAGTCCGTAAGTACAATTCTGTATTTTATTCATTGGGAAAGGTTAACCACTCGATCGCACAGATCAACACAATAGATGACACGAAAACACTAGCTGGCGTAGATGCCACCTTCATTATTACCGAGCTACTTAGCCGCGGCAGGCGGTTACACAGTTGAGTCTATGGCGTTCTGTTGCCTTAGTCGATCTACTCAAGATAATTTTTCTGAGTTATTGTGAAAACGGCACCTGGTTTTAATAACAGAATAACAAAATCCAAAAACCACATAAACGAAAAAGTTTGATTGGTTTAAAAAATTTGGACATCATGCAAGGATTACCTAGATGGCTTTACCACCTCAACTGAAGCACTACAACAAAAACACTAAAATCAACTGCTAGGAACTACAAAATATTTGGGAAATGGTGTGTTATGGTGTTGTGTGTGACTTCCCGCAGGTTCCCTTCGGCTGAGCAGCTCACGGCGCAGCAGCGTGCGGCGCGTGACGCCGCCGGCGCGCGCGCGCACGCCATCGCCGCACGCCAACAGCGAGGTCAGCATCCTGGTGACGGAGGCGTCGCCCGACGCCGCGCCCGCGCCTCCCGCGCCGCCGCCGCCGCCGCCCACGTTGGTGCGCGTGCTGGTACACCGCGAGTCGGACGAGCGCCCCAGCTGATCTCAGACTCCCGAGCTCGCGCCCCGAGCTCTGCCCCAGGACGTTCCCGAACCGAACGATCCCCATTGACTCTCCAACCGGCAGTGTTCCGGCGAATAATTGTGATTTTTAAATTTAACTAGCCCCGCGGTTAGCCGGCGGAACTAATTCGCGGTTGTCATTATGGTGGATACGTTGAGATAGATGACCCCGTTTCTGTACATCTACCAGTAAACGTTAGGTTAGGGTACACGAGTGATTTAATTTTGTTACTTACTGGTAGATTTTGAAATGTGTCCATTTATCTCAACGCTTTATAATAATAGATAGTTAAATACAGTACTAACCGGAAACTTCCAGAGTCGTTACAATAACGTTTTCATTAGTATCTCGTCGAATTCAATAAGCTTTACGATACTGAACTGCGCCACGCAAGTTGCAATACACGCAGAAGGTAACATTCGTTTGTAGACGCTTCGATAGATTAATGTTGCTGAATCCGGTTTTTTGGATTGTAGAAAACTAGGATTTATTTAGGTTATTAGTTTTTTGAAGATTTATAAGAGTCGTAACCACGATACAAAAAGCAATCGCAGATTTAGCAAGAAACAATACGCTGCCTATAAATGTGCCTAGATACTAACGCATTACTTATATACAATAATTCAGAAAAATACGATGTACTTAGGGGAAAGGGTTTTAGCTTTACAAAGTTTACATGTGTGAAAAGAAAACTACACGTAAAGTGTAGACATATATAATTACAAGATTTTCGTCCTCAAACTTTCTCTTCTTTCGAATAATTTAATCATACTTGATTGATTTCGATTATTCTAAAAATAAATAGAAACTTGCCATGTCCTTTTTCTACGATCCAAAATTCGGTAAGACAGCTGTTTTATTTAAATGAATTTTAATATTTATTTATGTAGATACGCGAGGCCATTGTCAAGTTGTATGTAAATCAATTTGTTGTTGTAAATAGTATTGTATATGAGAATGACTGATGTCACCATGTCGATAGAATTAATAAAATGGAACTCATGAAAGCAAGCTGCACACCAAATAATAATCATAGGCATAATACTAATTTTTTTTATACATATATTAATAATCTGAGAAAACGACAATTTGTGTTCACTATAAATTATATATTGCCCGTTCTTTTCATGGCATAAATATACACATAATACCGATATTATCACGACATGGTTAAAAAAAACTTGTAATAGCATCGGACCTAAAATATTACCCTGAGGAACTCCACACCGATCACAGTTGTGAATAACTAAATATTCAATACTGTGGGTCATTTTTAATTTGTCTTTTGTATTGTATTTTTTTACTTTTTAATATTGCTACTTTTATCCCTTATTTTATATCTTTATTTTTTTTTAATCATTATGAAATTATGATCGACATGATTGAAGGCATCGCTCAAATTCAATTAAAGGTTGGAATATTTTCACGCATCGTTTTGAAGTTTTTAGTCTATTCTAATTTTGCAAAATAAGTATATTACATGCCTTAATGCTTGTTTGGTGTGCGGCCTACCGAAAAATGACGTCATAATGATTGTCATAGATTTATCGCCTCAGTGAGTTCAGGCTTTCTAAATTAGATGCATGTTTCCAGATCAAATGCCATTATTATTGTTGAAGATTATTAGAAATTAAGTATCTGCAAAATATTGGTTCTAATACAATTATGAGTATTAAAATGGTAAGCATGTTGTTATGTATTAATTTTAAGTAAGTTGCCATATTATTTACGGAAAAGTGTGCTTGATATATTTAATATAATTAAACCTCCCATTTTCTCGTTTATATAAAATCAATTGGTATATTTCTCTCTTAAAACCTGTATTATTAAATATATAAATGCTATAACTAAATCCAGGCAGAATTTGTTTATACTCAGGTTGTGGAAAAGGCGTGACAACGTCAAAAGACTAAGTAAAAATAACCAGCTCCCTTTTAGTAGTTTAAAATAGTAATGTACAGGGTGGATATTGCAAACTACGTGAGGTATTTATGAATTTGGTTCAAAACTTCCACCACCAAGAGGCTCGCCCCAAACTTGTTCCGAACTTTAGTATACACTCTATACGGGGTTGGAAGACAGACCGATGCTAAAACAGTAACCATGTATACAGTACATCATACCACAGAGACTTTTCGCCAGTTCTTTTTTTTTAAAAGCAGCTTTTTCAGAAATGCAATAACTACACGGTCAAAATGTAAGGAACAGCAGATTTTTTTAAATTACTGATGATCCATTTCTATGTAGTGGGTTCAGAAATGTTGTACTGAATACATGGTAATAGTCGTAGCATCGATCTACCATCCACCCGGTATAGACTGTAAACTACTAAAATTCTACAGCTTTACGTAGATTTGACAGTATTAGAAATGTTAAACTCCAAAATTTTAAATGGTTAGTTTCTTAGCAATTTATTTTATAACATGTGCAGCTATAAATAGACGTAGTTTTTTTTTAATTCCCTAAGTAGTTTTTTTCTACGACAAAAAATGAATTATAGTCTTAACTACCTACTAGTCAATATGATCTCGATAGAGCTTTAATCTTTTTGACATGATAGGTAGATATTAAAAATAAGTGGGTATTAAAATCGTTAAAAATTCTATGGTTAATACTGAAAATAATCATAAGTTTACCTCACAATTTAGGTATCAACATCAGCGATTAAGAACTTAACGGTAGACTTGTTGCTTTTCACAAACACATTGTAATTTGAACCAAATGTCAATGTTAAGAGGTCTTATGAATTGCACTCCTGATTTGCAACAGCAAAAGGCAAGTTTAAGTACTTATGCACAATAATGTGACCTAATTCGCCATTTACTTTTAGGAAATGCAATTTCTGGTATAAATCTTTACTTCCTACCTTAATACCTACTAAAATTACATTCAGTAACCAGAATTTCCTTTCATATAAGGCAAGCTAAATGCATACAGACATGTACAAAAAGAGCATATATTCGCACAAATCTCAATAGATTTTAAAATATTACATAGTTAGTTTTTGACGTTACATTAGTATTTATTTGTAAAAGACAGTTTCATTTTGTTTATAATTCTTCTTTATTTATATGCCATTTGCCTAAAATATTGAATTTGATTGATTATGAACTTGTGTGCCTACAGTTTATAACTAATTAACGATTATTTTAATGTGTTAATTTTATACATGTATGAATTCTGATTATGCGAAAGTGTATTATTTGTTAACATTTAGCCCGTCCACATGTTCCTTTTGTTGGTTGTTTTATAGTTGTAACATTAGCTGCTAGTAGTCTTAACGAGTTGCTATATATAGACGCACCAAGTGCTTTCGAATTATATTTTAGCTGCATTTATGTACAATCAGCTCGAAAAGTGATCACATTTTATTTGTTGGCGGATCAATTACCGCCATGAATCACTTTTCGAACCGATATTACACTTATGACGAGAATTTACTTAGGAAGATTGTAAAGCATTCAATAAAAAGTTAATGCGTTGGTTTTAAATAGTTTATAATAACTATAGAATTAGCTTTTTTTCTAAAAGAAAAGTTTAAAAAGAAAATTTTAAGATTTCTCTAGAAGTATACTTGAGCAGGTAAATTTTAAAACCCCCAAATATTTTCCAATTTAGCAAGGACCAAACTTGATTTTGTTTAAAAAATATTATCTCAATTTACTAATTCTATTCTTGACCAACTTTTGAATTCTTTTTTACTTAGAATTTTCGAATTTTCGAGGCCTGTATCAGATTATGCTAGAATTTTAGACGCTGACACCTTGTAACATACTAGTATTTGTACCACCTCGCTTTATGTCAAGTTTTACACTAATTGCTTTGAACCCTTTGATATTTCAACAACCCACACACTATTAAATATTTTGAATTCTAAAAAGAAGAAGCATGATAAAATTGTTCTAATAGAATAGATTATATTTCTCAATATTGTTCATTACTATGTAAATAATGAAGAAGATGCAATAATTTTTCATAATTTTATCTATAGTTAGTATCTTGAGAGGTTGTTAGCGGTTACTTTAAATATAATTTATAATTATGTACGATGTACATGTAAAACTATTGTAGTTAGTGAAATTGCAATGTTTAAAGCATGTGTTGGGCATGGTTCGATTTGTGTAACATATGTTTAAATTGTATGATATGTAAATAAAAACTTTAAATGAGACCTGCGAAATATGATTTTCTTCCGAGGTACAAAATATAAATTAACCATGTTGAAAACTATGATTAAATGAAAATATAGAAAATGTTGCATTTTATTACATACCTTTGTTATGGTAAGTAGCTACATAAAAAAGAGGATGAAGTGTGTGTGTGTGTGAGTTTATGAGGAAGTATAAGGGACCTTGGGGACTACGCGGCCATGACCACGACTTTTGGCCGCAGAATCTAAGCGACTTTTGCTTGAAACCAGGAAGAAAGTTTGGTCGCATGGTCTGGCGTCCGACTAGTTTTCTTCAAGATAGAAGCTGGCCATGCGACCTGTCGGAGTCGTAGCCGTGTAGCAGGCGAGGTCCATAACCCCCTTACAAACAAAACAGGCTTTAGAGTTACCTAGGCTATTTAATTAGACAAAGTGGAGCTATCTAAAGTGATTTAATTACTGGATGATGTTTGCTAACATCATACACTTCATCCACACTTATCTAATCCGCATACACAATTTAGTTTCCAAGAAAATTAACTGTAAGTTGCAGCTTAAACGTAACTTAAGGTTTTGTTCACTTTAAGCCACAGCTTGAACAATTGTTATGACTTTTCAAAATACTAGCCATCTTAAAATTAACGCAATTTATACACCCACCCAAGTAAATCAAAATAATATCAATTGGAAACAAGAATTTGAAAGTCCTTAGAATATAACCCAAATATTACACCAAACTGAATCTAATGTAAACATGCAGTTTGTAAAGAAAAACCTTGAGAAAATAAACCAAGATAAAATCAACATGAGCTATTTATTGAGGTGTAGTAATAGATATACATTTAACTCTTCTAATTTTAAATTAAAATGAAAATGGATTGTATTTTAATCATTTAGTATGTTAAATAATCTAAAAGAACAATTAAATTTTACTAAAATGTTTACTTCGTAGATACCCTTGTGCGTCGGTTCCATGAGAAATTAAGTCCGTAGCTCTTGGGCCTTACTGGTTTCTCAATCTTAGGGACATCTAGGTACCAGCACCATCCGTTCTTCTCACAGTGTTCAATAGCCTCATCAGGATGTTTGAATGATATTTTCATGTTGGATAGCGGATCTCCAGTGGATGTCCAGCCCATCAAGGGGTTCTCCCAACGTTGGCGGTTGTCAAACTCCATCTCCCAATGATGGATGTTGTTGGTGCCACTCTGCATGGCATTCTTGGGGGGCTGGTAGATGCGCACACGACGAGTTACAACATGTTCCTCTGGTACTCCACTAACAGGGGTCAGATCCACCTAGGAAGCATTGTATGAATATTTTTAAATAAATATGCAATGTTTAAGCATATTTCACTGTTCTTGACCAAGTTTCAGAGGGATTCTATTATTAGATATAGTTATAACAACCCACTATTTTCAAAGAAGATATAGGCAGAATGCCCCAGTACTGTAGCATTTTTTACTTAAATCAAAATTAAGATCTGTTCAATCCTAACATTATATTCTATAACAGAATGCCCCTAATTAATCAAATGAAAAAGTTTCACAGCAATTCAAACATTCAAATAATTATTAGTAATAACTTAATTGTGTCCAACATGCATTTTGTTATGAATAATTTTGTTTTATGTGTGGACATTCTTAAGTAATAATTATGACCAATGCTAATACAGGAACTGCAAAAATAAAGCATCCAAGATCACCTCCACATGAAGCACTCCCTAATGTTCATTAGCTTGACTTGATGACTTGCCATAACTTACATAATGTATTGTTGTGAGCTCTGAATGTGATACAAAATGGCACCTCAGTGCTATTAATTGTTCAGGAGTCCCCAAGTAAGGGTTGCATCCTGGCCGCACCTTGCAGCACCGAGTCATTGCAGTAATTTCAGTAGTTCATAATAATTGATTCTTATGAGCACTCAATTTGTTTTTTATGTGTATATATGTGGTAAATACAATGAATGGGTTCAGGATTATTGATCAGTCCTTAACTTTAAGATGGTTTTTTTTTTTATTTTTCTCTATTTATTTAGAGAGGGTTTTAATCTAAGATTATGCCACCTCCATTGTTACAAATCAACTTATTTAATACTAAACAAAAATTAAAATGACTTTAATCTACTTCTGCGACTGTACAACATCCTGGCTGCTTCTAAAGCAGGGGCAGCCAGGACGCTGTATTTAAGATAGGTTAGAAAATGCTACAACATTGAGCCCAGGTTTCACTTAAATTGCCCTTTCTTTGTACCTATTAAATGTAATCAGTACTACAATAAAGGGGTGATTTATTACCACTGATTTATTCGCCCCTAAGGTGACCCACTGACCCAATATTGAAACCTTTGCTAGCACAGTATTTAACTGCAAGCAAGTTCAGGCCACATCAGGCTTATTACTTCAGAGACAGTAGCTTCCATCACAGTAAGTGTGGGAGCGTTTGAACTGAGACTAACTCAAAAATAAAATTATTAAGATACTTTCTCTTAGTAATCAGAATGCCATCTTTTTCATACTTTAATTCCACCTCAGATCGAAACTAATCTCACCTTGACTGGAACCTGAATGGTTGCGTCCAAAACACTTCTTTGTTGGGTTTCGGCGGGTGATGCGACCGCAACATCATTTTCAATCTTAGGCGCCTCTTTTCGACCGAGTTGATCGCGATCATTAAGACGCGATGTTGTCGAGAATGCGGGCAAAGATCTAAAAACAAAATCTTGCTGTCATTGAATTGGCATGAGCTGTAATAAAAGTTCTATTTGTATGAGCAATTGGATTTTAACTGGGGATTGTTTTGTTAATACACTTACCTAGACAGCGGAGCTCTAGATAAACTTGCTGCACGACTAATCACCTGAAACATCTTAAATTTTACGTAACAATCACAGGAAATGAAAATTACGTTTATATTCCTAATTCTCTGTCACAGTTTTTTTTACGGTGACAGTGACACTGACAGTTTTTTTTCCACTTCATTGGTAGAATCAGAATGGAAGTATTAAGTACTGAAGCAAAACCACAACATTTTCGATACCAAAACAAAGTAAAAAGCGCGAGTTATAGATTTTTAAGTCGCAAAAAAATCTAAAAGTTTGTGACATTTTAGTTTGCCCATAGTTTTTTTAACCATGCCATTATTTAAATTACTGTCACGTAGGCTAAATCTATTAAGAGACAGCCGCAGATTGTACATGGGTGACCAACATTATATAACGAGTTCCTTCCGTGCGTGTGTCGAAAAAAGTTCGCTTAGCCATTGCTCCTCACTGTCATTTGTAGATATTTGACAGTAATCGTTACAGGTATCTAGGTAGTCAGTAGCCCGAAAGTCTGACAACAAGTCTTACCATGGGGTACCGTTCTAACTAGCACTAACTGTGTTGTGGAGGTCAGATAGACAGTCATTCAGCTGCATCCGATAAGACTGGAAGCTAACCTCAATAAATTGATAAAAGGCAGATGAGTACTTATAAGTTCCATGCATTCAATACCAAGTTACAACTTGTACTCACAAAAGTGGGGTGGGCCGAGGAAGATTGTGGGGTGTGGGTGCATGAGCAAAAATGATCATGAATGAATGCAGTTCATTGTAGTTGTGACTCGTGCTCTGTGGAGACGAAAGTGTTGAAAGCTAGTCAATATTCGAAACAAGTTTGAATTGGTCAACACGAATATTTTTAAAAACATTAAAAAAAATCCAAAGTCGTCTAAAGTAGTTGAGTGATTGCCAACTTAACGTGAAAAGGGTGTGCAATAATTAATTTACGTTCAATAGACTAAACCGCTGTGTTAATGTAAAGGTAAGGTTTTCTTTTGTTTTTCTCAATTCTAAGATGATTTTTAGTTTATTCATTGGTGTTCTAGTGTCTTATTATCGATATTTGTATTTTTTTACCTCCTCGCGGATCTAGTGGCTGCAAGCGTTATTGCCGCGCATGATCCTGGACTTGATTCCCGGGTCGGAGCGAGTGTTATTGAATTTGTTATTTAAGAAGATATTCTATGACGTAGGTAACTAAAACATACAACTACTTGTAACTGGTGAAATTGGTACCTTCACCTCAACCCAGACGAAGTAGACGTGATGTTATATTGTTATTTTAGTGTTTTGTTTAACATTAGAAACCAGGGCCCGTCCCAAAGCTCGTTGGGGCGGCGGTACCGTCAAAGTCACGGAAACACCTGGATAAGGGATGTACAGAACCGGGAAGAGTGACAGAAACTTTTTTTCTGAACTGGAAAGTAGCAGCAGTGGGAGATTAGTGGCTGATATGACCATGATGAAAACAACTTACAGCATAGACTGGAAAACCTTTATTTATTTCGAAGACCCTTTTTTTAGGATGGGAAATCATCAAATGACTTCTCCCGCTCTGGGCGGAGCGGAAGGGAGTGTCAGACTTGACTGACTAAAACCCATCCATGTTCCTTCTTAGCCCTTTGTGTTCCAGGGCCACGGTATCTCTTTCGAACAACCCGCAGCTCTGGCATTTCGAAGACCCCTGCCTGACATGCATAATATTGCAACGGTGCCTCTGAGACCGTACAACACGTAAACATAAATATGTATATCAATCACACAGACATTATTATTAGTTATAACGACAACTCAATCCCGACACCTCGATCCCTGGATAACTCGACCCTGACAGTTCCAACCCATAAAAACACGATACCAACTGCTTCGGACCTAAGCAGTACACTAAGGGAATTTGTGGCGTGGAGGATACCTTAAATTAGGTTCGAAGCGGATGGTGGAGGTGAGAGGGAGGCAAAATAAGGTTTCTTTATCCCCGTTATCTATCGGGGTCGAGTTTTCAGGTTATAGGTTGTCGGGGTGGAGTGGTCGATTGGAGTCGTAAGAAGCGAATAATCCTCTTGTCGAGAGGTCCCGGAATCGAAATGTCGTGGTCGAGTAGTATCGGGATCGATATGTCCTAGATCATGTTACAAATAATGAAACGAAAAAGTGGATATAACTTAAATGAGATCCATAGTAGGTATTAGTATTTAATATGACAATTACTTATCTATATTAGTAAAATATTATAATTTATTTTAATTCATTTATTTTCATGCATAAAACATCCACCTCACGCATCTGGTAGGCGCGTGACTGTGTATCCAATTATTGAGAAACGGAATATCAGGCTTCTAAATCAAGGTCATTTGGGTACCGTTGGGGCTCCAATATGTTGCACGCATTCTTAATAATAATAAATCGGCAGTGAAGCTTCTCTCTTTCTAGTGATGGCAAAGAATTCATCAAGGTCACCGCAAGGTGCGCTGCAGGAATACGGAAACCCCAACACCATCCTAAAACCGTTATTATAATGAATACGTAGGGCATTGTGGTAGGTTTTTGCGCAAACGCCACTCACTGGCAGGATGTGTAATAAAATCTGGAAAGCTAAGTCTAGGTATGCCATGATAAGATTCACTTTCACATCCCTTCGACGGCACGCAAACCTGTTTACACAGAGTAACACCATGCAATGGTTTTCTACCTTTAGTGAGCTTTAAGGTTCCGTGTCGACTTATCCTCGCTTATCCCGGGCAGCGAGTGCACGTACACTTAAAGTAATTCATCTACTTACTGATCATTCAGCAGTTTTATTCTAAACCCTAACTATTGATTCTACTGAACACCAGATTTAATCACAGAAGGAACGATACACGTGTGGTCCTAAAAATTAATATTTGCGAATTCGTGACGTTATAATATGTTGGTAAGCCCATGTGTCACCTCATAAAAGTAACCAAACTGGCTGTGACAGACTGCACCGACTCAATCCATATCAACTGGTTTTTATGTAACTCTCTGAAAACACTTCCGTAGATTGTAACCGCAGCATTGCCATCGATCATTGCGATTGGATGGCTTTCCGGTTTCCGGTTTCACGATTCACCCACGACGAACAATTTCAAGATACTGATGATTTCTGGAGTACACTGATTGAGAAGAACCATATCTTCTGCAAAGCTCAGATTGTTAAACTTTACACCAACTGCTGAGTTTTGTTCACCAAAACTTGACTTTGGTTCTACTGAGGTCAGCTCATCAATTAGGTCATACATGTGCAGGCTAAACAGAGTAGGCGATGATTATCCACCCTATCTAACTCCACAGTCCAAAAGATACGGCCACTATAGCTGTACTAGAATTTTAATAAGGTCACTAGTTCTGGATTATGGAGCATAGATGAGGATGCAGGTGTTTCTCATAGGTGATATATAAACATTTAAAATCTAAAAAAATAGTAGCCCACCGGCATTGGGAACAGGTATCGAGCTACCGGTTATCAGGGCTCTTGAAAGAAGAACCTCCTAACAAAACGCGCCGTGTCCAGAAGTACTGTTTTCTGCATCAAGCCTAGCTGCCAAGCGAAAGACTCCTCAGATGTTGGTCGAGGCTTTTGGCTATTAAGACACTGGCCGACAGTCGTGTCGGCACAATGACTGCTATACTCAAGTTCCACATGTCGACAACCTCGCGAGCCAGATCTAGATATTTGAATAGCTTATATCTTTCTCTGCCTTCACGAGGTTCTCGTCATGCGGGACCGTTACATCAACTATCATTACGCGATGCTCCAATCGATCTCAAATTCAATCGATCGATCGATCTCAATGTTAGGCTTATGGGCAACAATAGTCCTGTCAGTGATGATAGGTCGATCCTAATACAACGCGATATTACCATTATCGAGAACTGGGTCAGGTGCATACTTATAGTACGGCACTTTTGATTTCACAAGGTTGTATTTCAAACCAAGTTGCTGGTGGATAATCCTGGCAACGAGGTTTTGTCTATGTAAAGTGCTCTCCGTTAGCCAGACGAGAACACCCCGAAATAATGTGTCGGATTGACTCTCCCAGACGGTGGCATGCCCCACACACGTCAACCATCCCTTCCTTCATAATATGTTTCCGGTAGTTGTTCGTAACTTCGTCCATAATCGCACATACAAAACCTTCAGTTTCCCCAAAGAGGTCACCGAAACGTAGCCAGGACACGAACGCTAGAAAATCTTATATTAATCGAGATTATGTAAAAAAAAATGGGGATCTTTCTTTTCGTACACGTAATGTTTGCTGTACAATATTACCCACATTTTGCTTGATTGAGTACATAAACAGCGTTACGAAATAGGCTGGTCCATGCTAATAAGAAGAAAGTTCAAAAATTCTTAACTTTCGATTGGGTCAATAATAAAAAGCCAGTTTTCTTGGAATTCTACACACACCATATAATTCGCACCACATAATTGAGGATAGAACTAGATAGCAATTAACCCAGATTGTTATATAACCACATTAGTATCGCCACTTTTATGCCTTTGTCACGCTTTCATATACCTTGTTATACAGGAGGGGATGTAATCACCTACATCGGTCAAGGGGGTGATTCATAATCATTTAAAACAACTTTCGCCATGATACTCATAATTAAAATAATCGTTACAAAAAAAAAACTTTTCGTACATATATTTATTTATTTATACACTCCAAACATACAAATATCCTTACAGGTTAAACCCAATGCGATATTGAAGCACACTTAAAATTTAAATACTTCAACTGTTATTGACATAGCAAATTCTAAAGGTTCTTGTAAAGTCCCCCAAAGTGCAACAGAAATGTCTAAGTCCTCAGCAATGAGGTTGAGAGTGCGGAGCGCGCTCGTGAGTGGCGTCTCGCGCAGCAAGTTAGTTCGCGCGCGCGGTTCCGCCAGCAACCGCGGCTGACGACGATGACCCACATCGTCTGGCACAAGTAGCTCCACCCTTCGCAATATATCCGCATTGTGTATCTTCCCTCTAATAACCTTAAAGAAATAAGTCACTAGTGTGTAATTGCATCACATCGAATCGAGAGTTCCATATCGAAACTTGTTTATTATAATGGATAGAATCACCCCCAGACTTACAAAAAAAATTAAAAAGAATTGAAAATTTATAATACCTATAGAGAAATATAGATCGTACTCGTATAGCAATTTTGTTTCGGAGAGGCCGATGCATCTGCGATGTCTCAGGTAGGTATTGTAGGTGTCCATACTGGGGGTGAACTGTTTAACTAATTTTGCTTTTAAATTCCTAAGGGTCACGACTTTTTGACCGACGAAAAAGCACAAAGTATGCGCACGCGTTCGGCACGGTCAAAGCGAAAGGATACGGCGGTGGCGGCGTTCCATACTTAGTACTACTCTTTTTTTGTGGACAAACCATCGTATACCTAACTATTGTAACCGTCTAAGGTCGGTTCCTAAGGTCTGGTGTCGTGTTATGAGTAACCAGGGTGTCGACGGAGACAGGCATTCGTTTCACGTAAAAATTGGTATTCAGTTGCATAGGATTAGACTAGCCTCCAACCCCACAACACAAGGATACAACCCCCACATACATAGCTGGACTGGCAAATAATGAGTTTGGGATGATTTGCAAAGAACCAAAGATAAAGATAATTTATTTGTTAAAAACATGCGTTTACACTCCAACCAAGAACCCCATAAAACTTATTCTCTTTATTTTCTCCTGTATACCATTCGAATCCTCCAGACACAGAAGGTGCCAAACGGAGAGAAATCAATTTAATCAGACATTCTCCGTTTCTTCATTCATGTAACATCACCCTGGCCGGATACGAACAAATAATCACAAAAAACAAAAGTTGGATAATGATGTCATTGCGCATAACGTGCGTATAATTTTGGTACTTAGAAGTATTTAACTTTATTTGTTTATGACGACTTCAAGAGAGTTTATCTTTATTCATATTACCTACTTTAGTTGCTTTATGTAATTTACAGTCAACTGTGACTTGCATAATAATAAATTATTATCCATTCTGTTCTTACGCAGTCCTATTAAAAATGCATTATTGTTCTTTAACGTATTCTTTACACGTAAGAAAGCCACTTTCCCTGATTTTACCCGATTGCGCGACAGTAGAGCAGTGGTGATGACTCTGATGACTCAGTCGTATCGTATCGGTTCTAACTTACGAGCAACTTAGGTCGCGGGTTCGAACCCTAGCAGGATTTTTACTTTTTACTGTAATTTGTTTCGATAACATTACTGTCTAAACGATTAACGAAAACATCATAACTTATAATCGAAAACGACTTGTCTTGCCCCGTGTAAAACTTTCGAAGATATCTAAGACCAATGAATCCCAAAACATATATATACATATAGATTAATTAACGGCACTGGACTATTCCCGATGAAGGGCAATATGATTCCTCATTCCGCATCTCGCCGTATATTACATGAGATTTATAGGGTCTAACTCATAGGTCTAACTCATTTGTAACTTATGTACGTATGATGTATGACGTATGGTTCAATTTATTTTGGCTTTGCCTAATTGGCCGTACTGTTATGTACGCCCGTATTTTCATAATGTTCGTCAACAGTTTCTCGTGAATATCAATAAATAACATCTGATTTCTCTTTGTTTCCAGAACCATGCGGCTCAGAATACTTCTAGCAGCTGTTACAATTGCAGTTTTATTTACATCTTGCGGAGCTTTCCATAGGAAATCAAGCGCAGTTCAACAAAGGAGTATGGCTTCTGCAGTGATGGACTACTTGGACTCAGTGTTCCCTAAAAATGACTACGAGTCCAGAATGCTGAAGTGGGTCTTCAATATATTGACCGACAATGAAAGTATTATGGGTGGAATGATGGAATTGATGACGTTGTAATCATTGAAAGTGTTGGATGGATGACGTGGTAATCCTATTTGACCTAAAGGTTGACAGGCGTACCAACTTAGACAGCTGGTTGGAATTTAACAAGGAGGGTTGGAATATTGGGTAAATGTTTGGCTTCTACAGGCTTTAGGGTGCTCGCATATCTTGGATAAAACAAACGTGCGTATTGGCTACAGACAGTCTTGATCCGACTCCGGTTTTGTATGTGCCGTGTTGTAAAGGCGCCCATGATACTAACCTATCCCTACCTCTAATTAATTAAATCTGAATTTCACATTATTGACTGTTTATCAAAACATAGAACCATTGTCGGTGATAACATCTCTAGTGTAGATCTAAAACTAATTTTAAGTAGGAAACATTTTTTGTACAAATTATTTTAATGTAATATTGCTCTATCTATAAATGAATAAATTAATGATAGAGATTTATCTCATTCAAAAATTCTTATGCTATGTACAATTTAATTAATAAAATTTATAAATGTTTAGAAGTTAGGTCTAAACTAACGCCTGGTTTCTGAAATGAAAATTCTCGACGCGTCAAAAAACTCAAATCAAATGCTGTGATTGCTTGAATTAACTATCAACAGCCTCAATTGACCTGCGTTTAATTTTAATTCTACGTTATTGTACGTCTAGATTTTTCGTTCTAGAAAATGGGCGTTAATGTTGCAGTCTGTGGATTGATGTGCGTGTGGCATTAAATTACCTAAGATTTCAAAAAAATCGACCCTACGGGTTATGAAACTGTTTTTTTGCAATATTTTTAGCTGTTACTGTGTTAATAGAATTATTATTTATTAAATTATTGTATTATATGGCTATTATGATTAAATTATAAAATAAATAAGTTTTACAAATAAATTAAATTATCTTTATGAGTGGTTATTCATTTGAAGACTCCATTTACAGTTGGTTTTATTTTAGGGGAAGGTTGCTATGAATGGACCACTTAACTTTATGACCTCAAATCTCAAAAAGTATAAGTGTTAAAATAAAACCAGTTTATTATTTTTATTTCGTAAGATGTTTATTTGTAATAATCAAACTCTCAAACATTTCGGGTTAACACTTTTTTATTTAAACGAAGAAAACTGAATCTTGGGCTGTTGCCTTCTTTGGACCATGAGCACCTTCATTGAACCACCAAGTTGCCATCAATGGACTTCGAGAAATTTGTTCTAGAGGTCCATTCGAGGCAACTAATTATTATTATCAATTTATTTCCTAAAATAAATAAAAGCTCCTGCTCTAATTCTGAAGGGAGGTCACTTTCGGAACTCAGTATTTGGACGTGTTCTTTAGCTTTCTGATTAAATCCATCTAACCTTCGTTTCTTTCGGCACTCCATATATTCTTCTTGCTTCATTTAAACCAACTCTTTGTTTCTTTACCGATTGTTTAATTCCATGAAAAGTACTTTCTTTTATTTGGCGACATTCTGGAATTTTAAATTTATATAATTATTATGACCAAAAAAATACGATCAAAAGTTACTATGATTGGACCGGTCCAACGGTGGAACTGTCTTGAGGTCCATTGATGGCAACCAGGTACTGGTTAAGAAAAACTAAACTAAAATACACATGGTCATGATTAGCCAAAAAGTAATAATACTCATGGAATCTCAAATAAACTGTCCGATATTTCATAACAGTGCAAGCAGACAAATATGAATACAATGATACTTACGTCAAATTGTTCTGAGCGAAATTATAAGATTTTGACCGTCGCAATCACAACCACACGCGTCACTCCTCGATATGTGCCGCAACGTCACTGGGGTAAGAGGGGGGTGCAACTGTGTCGCCAGGGACTCGTTTCGACTAGTTTGGGTGTTGCTAGCTTGCACAGTTTTGGAAATACTTTGGTGGTCCAATGAAAGCACTAGTCCAATGATCGCAACCTTCCCCTATTTGCACGTCGTTTATCCGATAGGAATTCCGACCCGCAAAAATGAGAAACTGCCATACAAACTTTCATCCCCTTCTCCTTTAGGGTATTAACTTTCTGACATTGGTACCTACACCCTTTCTTGGTGCTCACGCCTCTACGTCCAAAATAGACCTAACTGGCTAACCAGTTAGGTCTATTTTGGTTACTGGTTGTGTCTAAACACAACCAGTGGTCCGCAAACTTTTTGTGATCAAGGTATATCTAGGAAATCCACAAATTTTGAAGGTAGTACCTACACCATAAATGAAAAATCAATTTTTACGTACTCAATATTATTCATCAAACCAATTCTTAAATTGCAGAAAAGGTATTTTATGCGAAATATGAGCTTGTTTAATTGAGCATACGCGGTTAAAATTTCGAGTATTCGTTGAAAGGGCTACTCTCAACTCTTCGTTAATCGTCGAGGTATTCCCTGTTTCAACCGACTTCAAAAAAAGGAGGAGATTTTATGTTCGACTGTATGATTTTTTTGCTATGTATGATCAGTGATCACATCACCCATTTCTCCGCCAATTGCGGACCGATTTTTAAATTCTTTTTTTATTTAAAAGCCTATTCTCCTGAGGTGATCCCATTGCCACCAAGTCAGACTCTGATGATAGGATCCCAGGGAAATCGAGGGCAACCGTCAAATTTTATTGGCACAATGTTTTTCATATACTTTGTAACGCAATTCAGATATTTGTGCCGTAATCATCATCTTATGTTGCTAAGTTAATGATGGAAGGTACAACTCAGGATCTGATGATGGGATCCCAGGAAAATTATCGGCAAGCCTCAAATTTTATCAGCAATGTTTTAAACAGAATACTTCCCATGTAGTCTCAGGTCAAAATCTGATGATGAGATCCTGGAGAAATAAAGGGAACTCTCAAAATTTTATGTGTGTACCTACCTACACTAAAAACAATTTTGGTATTTTTTTTCTTGTTGACAAGGATTTGTGTGAGATACCACAACTGAAACGGGTAAAATAAAAAGTACTTATGTTGCAAAAAATAACCGACTACCAAAAAATCACAATAAAAGTGGAAAATTACTTTACTTTCGGAAGTCAGTGACAAAAAAGTCAATGAAAAAAACAAAAGTCACAGACTTCCGAAAGTAAAGTTATTTTCCACTTTTTTTGTGTTTTTTTGATAATCAGTTATTTTTTTTTATTTTTTTGGTAAGAGTTTTCCAATAGCATGCTTAGAAAGCAGAGGATGCACACCGAGCCAAAACTGTTATAAATCTGTTTTTATAAAAATATTATAATGTGCGGTCTTTTTTCATTTCCAACAGTTCCTCCTGTGCGTTAAGAGTAGGTAAGTATCCAAATGGGATGCTCTTTATGAATAGAATTAGAACTCTGTCCAGAGTTTGTAGAACTTATAGATCACGCTTAGGGAAATAGAAATTCATTTTCTCTGAAGTAACTTCAAGTGTTTAACAATCAAGGCTCGCACTTTGTTTCAGGATCATCTGATTAAACATTTGGGAAACAAAACATTTCATTATAAGACCTTATTTTTCCGCGGCACACCAACTTATGACCACGGTACACCAGTGTGCCGCGGCACACGCTTTGCAGAACACTGGCCTAAACGACTGAAAAAAGTGCAGAAAAGTGAGAACCTAATTTGTAGTTAGAAAGTAAAATTTATCTTCTCACTAAGTCGCCATATAGCAATTACCTCAATGCTGCAATGGAGCAAAAAATTACAAAAGTACATAATCTACCACTTTTCGTCCATCCTGTGCGTGGTGGACATTATTATGGTCATGCTCGCTCAAGCAGAGTCAGCCCACCACTTTTCTTTAGTTCCACATGCTCCACTAGCATGCTCCCGCGTTTTGGTCGTAAACTTTTTCACAGGAACTTCCTGTCTTTTTGAAATGTAGCTTCCCATTATTGAAAGAATCAATTCGGATCGATAGTTTCCAAGATTATCTACCCCGTAGGTAAATCACAATTTTATCTTTTTAGTATACTAGGTGCATATTCTCTGGGAAAGCTATAGTCATAAGTCGGAATAGTTATAGGTTATTTGCATAAAGTCCTAAGGACTACTAACTTACTATTGCAAGGAAGTAAGTAACAAGTGGTTAATACCTCCCTTTAATTTAACAGCTTTATTTCGGAAATTTAAAATGTTTCCGAGATTTTATACGGAGGTATTTAATACTACTTCCTTGAAGTTTGGGCAAATAAACTGTGCCTATTTAGATATCTGACTACTTTAATTATTTTGAATCTGATTGATTTTTTTTAATCAAATTATGATTTAAGACCGTAACAAACCACATGTGTGTATATGTATTTTACAAAATAATAGTCAGTAAGATAACAATAACAATAAACGAGTCTCAAACAACAAGATTGAATTTCGCTGCTACCGGGACCGATTTCATTTAGCCATGGAACTAATACGTACTACATTTTTGCAGGTCAGCTCATTGAAAGTTTTTTTTTTAAGGTTTTCACTTATTGTTATTAATTATTCGTTTTTAAGGACCCCTAAGATGACCCACTGACCGGAGTAGGCTACTGAATAGCCTGCGAAATTAAATCTTTCTTGTTTCTTGCAATTTGCAGGTCAGTGTTGCAGGCAGGGCTGTATGTTGAACAAAATATGATTCGCGACCAAAACACGTAAAGAATTATAATCCTTAACTAAATCATCAATAGAACCTCCGAAACCCAGACAGTTATTCAGTTAGGTATTTATTATTTTCAGTTGGCAATGTTGTGACTAGTAGTGACGTGAGTGTCAAATGTCAAGTTAAGTTTGGAATTATTGTCTGTCTGTCAATACGAATATTTGCTAATGCAAAAATCTATTTTGGCTGCACTGTTATTGCAATATTTTCAACGAAGCTATTATATGCTTAGATAGTTATCGATTGCGTACATTTATGTGTGATTTAACAATATTTTTAACGTAAAAAATGGTTTGCAACGTTTCTTTCGTGTTCCGTAGACTTCAAACAGCTGTTTTTATGTAAAGGTGAGTTTTTCTATAAAGTATGTCGATTTTTCAAGATTTTCCCCGTGGATCCAGTCTTTATCGGTGTTTGTTCATTATTATGATATTACGAAATAGGTAATCAAACTGTTACCAAGGCGGGCACCGAATAGCCGGTGTCACCTATCATTCGACCTTGGAAGGCGATACGAAAATGTTTTTACTACATTACGAAGCTATACGAAAAGCGTATTTGAAAAAAAAAAAACATTAGAAGCCGTTTTTCATAAATGACTTCTAATTTCATAACATCCTGTGTTATCTCATTGTAAATTATTGTGAAATACCAAAGCAATTATTGTATGATTTCACTGATAAGACAACTAGTGAAAAATTACGACATGGTAAAATAACTTACTTATTTTTGTTTGGATTCAAGAGATTCAAAGTTGCAAATTCTTATTGGAAAGTAAATAAAATACTAAAATATTCCATGGCCATCAATTATGTGATGGTTATCTAATAAATATAAAAGATATTTCTGTAAAAAATGTAGCTCACATTTAAGTCGATCATAAAAAATGTTACTATATTTTATGTAACACTTTTGGTGCACATAATTTTGATCACAACATGTGGTGCAATCACGTGCAAGCAAAATTTAAATTCATTTTTTCAAATGACGCTGAGAATTTGACTTTCAAATGCAGGAAGTCAAAATTGCATAAAAATCCCATCCTTCACTATTATGTAGTTTTATTTTTTGTGGTTAAAAAACTCTATTTCCACTAATTGTTGTTGTTGTTAATACAAAATGACCGCAATTCGTGCGAAATTCATCATTTTGTTTGGCACTGTTCGTTTTCTTTCTGCTACTTTATAATTGATAAAAAGTTAGTTGGTGTTTAATTACCTGGGAAATGTACTTATGAGAAAAGCTTTTTGCAATTTCTGACTTTTCTAGTACTGAATCCTCAGTTGTTTCTATATTATGGTTCTTTGATCTTTTTATGATTTAGAAAAGTTTTTGTGAAAATTTGTGTTTTTATTGGCGACTTGTAATTTTGTTCTAAAATCTGTGAATACAGATCAAATTTTCTCAAAAAGTTTTGCTGTAGCTGCCGTTACTGCCCCTTCTCAAAATCCACCTGTATATTGTTATCTAAACATTATTGATGAAATGTACAATGTACTATTTGTGGTATGTTATTTTATTATAAAGAACCACCATTCTGACCAAACATATTATTTCTATTGCAGATTGCCACCTACCCAATCATGTGCTGTTAAAGAGGGAACCGTAGCTCCTCCGGGAGCTACCGTTGAGCTGAGCTCTACACCGTACCTGTTTATTGCTCATTGATATCATTCACATCTTCACACACATATCTATTTATATACAAGAGAGATAATCTAGTCTTTAATGTGCAGCACAATAAAATATTCAAGGGGAGAGAGAGGATAGTGGACAAAGGAGGTGCACACACACACTTGTGTACAACAGTATCTCCTGCAAACTTGGCTAGTTGGCACTGGCCGCCTTGACCGAAATTCGGTTGATTATTAATTTATTTTGGTGGTGTGTTTGAACTTTTTAAAATGAGTAAGCACAAAGTGGAAGTGGACTGCACCCCACGTTGCAGGTCTCGGATTCACGGACAGGCTCTCACAAGTGCCATAACAAAGAGATCAGTCAGTGATGAAGCGCTGGCTAGCTTCATTAAAGGAACATGCGCTAACTTTATCAAGGCTTTTGATTTTGAGGTAAATGAAATTACTCTTTGAAAAAATATTAACCTATTACTGCCTCATTTACTAACCAATCTGCAAGGCGTTGTGCAACATTTATCCTAATTTTCGAGTGAAAATGGGCTTGAATTTTTCAATCATCATGCATTCTCTCTATACTAATATAAAGAGTGTTAGAATTTCTACTCTCACGCAGAGCGTTTATAACCCTGGCAGGCACAATTTGTGTAATTTATTTCATCAGCACTGTTCTCAAAACGATAAAGGAAAACATCATGAGGTAACCAGCCGTGTGATACCTACCAACCCGCAATGGGTTCGTGTCGTGGATTATGGCCCCTTCCCTCTCGTAGATAGGAATCCTCTGTCCCAGCGGTGGGAACATCATAGGCCGATTATGCTATGCTATCGGAGTCCACCGCTGGACATAGGCTTGTCCCAGCTCTACCTTTTTAGGTTCGACTGCCATCGTCGTTAACGCGGAAGCCCCAGGGTACCCCACAAATGCATGGGATTAAATCCGACTAGCAATACCTTTCAAGAATGTTCTTTTCCCCAAGTAACAAAGGATAAGGGCAGGAAGGTGATGAACAATATCCGTTTCTCCAGGGTCGCACCGCCCTCCACACGGCAGCATCCCGCGGCCGCGTCGCGCTGATGGACTGGCTGATCCGGCACTCCTCAGTAGCCTTCATCAACGCGCGCGACCGGGAGTCGGGTTACACGCCCTTGCACAGAAGCGTGTTCTACGGACAAATACATGCTGCAGTCGCTCTAATGAAGATAGGTAAGACTAGGATGGGATAATGTTGTAAATAAGATTCGAAACTTGACTACTCGAAATTAATTTAGGCAGATAGTGCATACACGTTTAATACTGGCTATCTTTTATTTTATTATCGTTCTGAAAAACTAAAAACGCTAATACATAGACCACGACTTCAATGACATTCATGTAGCGCCATTACGGCTCAGTGCGATGCGCATCATCCGTGGTCGCTTTTACTTATTTTATTTTATTTATTCGGGAAAATAAACAATAATACATATCTTACACTAAGTTATAAATATACAAGGGATGATGATCGAAAAGCATTCCCTGAATAAGTAGTAAAGTAAAGCCAGTTATGGAATAAAGGTTAACCTACTGCCAGGAACAGACTAAAATATGTCAGAAATTAAATTATCGTTACAAAATTCCAGGCGTAAACACCGACATAGTAGATAAGGACGACTACAGAGCGCTGGAGCACGCCATGCTAGATCGCCAGTACATGTACAAGCACGACAGCACTCAGCCCAGCGAGGTTTACGTGTGGGGCAGCAACTGCAACTACACGCTGGGCACTGGCACGCAGCAGCAGCGCAACTCGCCCGAGCTACTCACCTGCTTCAACCGAGCTAACACTTGTGTCAAACAGGTATGTATATCAGTCATCATTATCTTCTTACCAGTCTTGGGGTCAGCGAAACACATTTTCTTCGTATACTTGTGTCAAACAGGTATATCTTGGGCCTTGGGCACCACTGTAAGATGATTTTCTTAGCTATCGAATAAGTTCACGTACAATATGACAGTAAAAAGTATAATGTTCGTATACGTAATCAGGTAATAACACCGAACTTGGTACATTAAAACAGGGATAAAATTCTGGTATTTAAACGACGATTGCGCGCACTACCCGTATCATGGCGTCAGACACGCGGGACATGGGGACATGGGGCGAAACACGTATTCTTATTCCCTTTTCCTTTGTCAACCTTCATGCCCTTGTCTTTCATTATCAATCCTTACTCAATCCACCCATCTTCTCTTTGACCCTCCTTTCCTTCTCAACAAGTAATGTGAATACTTCTGTTTATAGTTCTTATTGACAAACTGATAAATTTCACTCCATTCTCCTTGTTCTAGACAAAACTCCAGAAAATACTTTCCTTTTTACTTAACTAAAAAAATGCTGGCCTGCTAGAAAATAATTTGACAATGTCATAAACGTCAATTTTGGAAGTAACCTACACACTTAATTACAATAAAATTTTAAACTATTTAGTTTTGACTTGTTATAATTATCATCAAAATATGCACACAGTTGGTTTGCCGCGAACATGTCTAGGATTCACCAATTTATTGTTCTTTGTGTTCGGTATGATCGCGTTCGTGATCTGCGTTTGGTGTGCCATGAACACGGATTTCTTCCGCGATGTGAACTACACCATCACGAAGAGCTCGCTGGTAGATGTTATCGCTAAATTCGTGAACTTGAGGCTTTGGGTGACCCCGCTGACGACGATACTGATCCCTGTAGCCGGACTCGCTATGATGACGTCGTGCTGTGGGGTCCTTGGCGCCGGCTGCAAAGTGAAGTGCGCAATAAAAGCATACATATTTCTCGCTACTATACTCTCTTTCGTCGCATTTTGGGTATTCTTTATAACAGGAGTCTACA
Organism: Cerastis rubricosa; assembly: GCA_949152445.1. Lineage (NCBI taxonomy): Eukaryota > Metazoa > Arthropoda > Insecta > Lepidoptera > Noctuidae > Cerastis > Cerastis rubricosa. The sequence continues at coordinate 6,529,037 of OX424535.1, read as the reverse complement.
ATATCTACACTAAAAATGAGAATACGCGGAAATCCATGCAGGCATCCATTCATACGTATTACGGAAAAGATAACGACTTCGTCACGTATATGCTTGACTACGTAATGGTGAAGTACGAATGCTGCGGCGCGGTCAGCTATAGAGATTTTACGAATAGTCACTGGCAGAGTTTGCATCCCACACAAATATATCCTATCCAATGTTGCAAGTTTACCAACTTGAGCAGTCTGGTGCCGGTGTCGAAGGAATGCTCCAGGAGTCTGGACCCCGACATAAAGTCGAACAAAGAAGTGGGATGTTTTTACGCGCTGCGAACAGCTATAATCAGGAATAAAGGAACATTAATATTCTATGTCGTGTTAATAGCTTTCTTGTATTCAGTTGTGACACTGTTTGCTTATTGTATAATACGAGGAGAGCCGTTATTGGGGGCGATGGCGGGGCAATGGACGGAATGGTTGCCTTCGAGAGCTCCTCAGGTGGCTGCGACGAAGGTCGAGGCGCCGAGTGCGCCGCTGGTGTGTGTGGAGCAGCAACCTCAGAAGGTGGTGCGCATGGTGTCGGCCGTGAACCCCTTCCAGACGTACACGATCACTCCAAGCGCGTACAGTCGTCCCGAGGACTACCACGCCGACGTCTATCGGACACACACTATGAGAAAATAGATTTAATGTTCAATAAAACGTTTCGAATATATTTGTGTTTAATTTGTATACAATTAAAGTAAGTGATAGTAATGGGTCTGTTGGTTGTTCTACATTTTAACTCTTTCTTTAGATACAATGAAAGATGGCCCTCATGCATAGAAGACTGCTTTTCGTGAGTGTGAATTCTGCTTTGCCCCTTTTAAAGGCTACTCTGTACCGCCACTTTCGTGCTAATTCAGAAACACGGAGATATCCGAAGCGCAGACTTTTTCTGGCTTAACTGTATCACTGTGCATATATATGGTGTAAAAGTGTAGTGCAGGGTTTCTCAAACTTTCGGTTCCACGAACCCCTGTTAAAGTTTCGAAGTGACAGCGAACCCCTTGACTAATTAAATCCTCCCCCCCCCCCCCAAAACATAAAATAGACTGTTGAAGAAAACAAATAAAGTGCCAAAAGAAATATCTTTTTTTAAAATATAAATGTGATGAGTGTGCTTGTTTCTTGTCGCGTACCCCACTTTGAGAAACTCTGGTGTAGTGTAACTAAAATAGTCTAAAGTTCTATTTATTGATTGTATTTTTAACATAATAATGGATGTAAGAAAGGTACTTGTTCTCGCCGCCATTTCAATTTTTTTTTCTAGGTACCCCTCTCAACTATCTCAGGAACGGAGTTTACGGAGATATTGGGGGCCGAGGTCACACTTTTCAGAAGTTTTGTATTTTAATGCTAGATTTTAATGTTATAACTTTGCTTTAAATACTTCCACGACCCTCGTACTTGTTAATATATCCATCAGTTCAGTGTTTTGAGGGCGTTACATTGAGTTCTACTGTAAAACGTGATATTTCACCCAAAAAAAGTAGTTTCCCAGCATTCATTTTTGCGTAGAGTTACTTAGTTTGAAATATTTACAAAATGCTTTGTTGCCGGCTTCGTGAAGGGTGCGTTTACACCTTATATGTATGTTAGTAAGGTACAGGGTAGGAGTGACACGGTGCGTTCTTGTTCCACGAGCGCCTCAAGGAGATGTCAGCAAATCGGAAGGGGTTCGATAGGGCCGATGCCTGCCAGGGCTGCGGGACTGTTCGAAACAGATACCGTGGCTCTGGAACACAAAGGGCTAAGAAGGAACATGGATGGGTTTTAGTCAGTCAAGTCTGACACTCCCTTCCGCTCCGCCCAGAGCGGGAGGGGTCATTTGATGATATGCCATCCGAAAAAAAAAATGGTAGGAGGGACACCGACGCGAAAACGGTTAAGTACCACATACTACTCAGTACCTACTCATTCTAAACTTGTGGGAGCTATTTAAAATCGGTATCGGTATTGGAACTGGCCCCCTATTCACAAACGCTCGGATACGATTTCGATTCGATAAGTCGTATGTCTATCTTGTTTTGGCATTACGAAAGCGAGCGAGATAGACATACGACTTTCCGAATCGAAATCGAATCCGAGCGTTTGTGAATACGGGGGCTGGTATCCAGGGGTCGCCTTCCAGTCCAACCGGATCCAGCTGGGTACCAGTATTTTACATGCTGGGTAATAGATACCCCTTGGTAAGACTGGATGTCAGAGTTTTGCCTTCTGACTATTCGTAACGACTGTCAAAGATCTACAAATGACAGCCGTGACCAACGGCTTAACGTGCTTTCCGAGGCACGGAAGAAAAAATTCGGTATGTAATTATGGTCACCCATCCACGGACCAATCTCGGCAAGCACGGCTTAACCTTAAAGATCGACCCGTGCGGCTGTTATAAGTTATCCCACGAGCTCGTAATTAAAAAAAAGTAACGTTATACATATCGCAGGTGTGCCTGGGCAAGTTCCACAGCGTGTGGGTGTGCGGCGCGGGCGAGGCGTGGTGCTGCGGGCAGCAGGCGCGTGCGGGCGGCCCGCTCGCCACGGCGCTGCGGCCCGCGCCCCTGCGGCTCGGGGAGCCCTGCCGCGCCGTGGCCATTACCTTGAACTCTACTGTGTTCCTGCTGGAGAGTGGCACGGTATGTACAAGAGCTTGTACCTACACAAAATTACGATGCGACGTCGCATCGTAAAAATCTGCGAGCTCTCACGACGCATCGCAAGAACTATGAATTGATTCGCATCGCGCATTCCTGCGATGCGAATGGAAGGGCGAGACGCCTTGCGCACGGAATCGCATCGCAGCAATTCGTGTCGCAGTTTTCTGCGTTGCGAATTCGCATCGCGCTGATTCGCAGTTTTGTGTACAAACCCTAACTCATCATCTGCCTAACCTTGTAGAATAGAATCTCAACTATCACTTTATTCCCCTGTCTTGAGGTCGGCTTCCAGTCTAACCGGATGCAGCTGAATACCAGTATTTTACATGGATTGACGGCCTATCTGACCTCTATAACCCAGTCACTGAGTACCCCTTGATGGGATTGGATAACAACCAATCTTAATTAATGTTAAGACTTTCAAGCTTCTGTCTAAATATGCACTGATGAAATTTTATATCTCGCGCTGAGAAAATCCAACAGTGTGCTTTAATTTACACATTAATTCATGAGTCACTTAGTGTTACTGAAAACTGAAAACGGTTACTACCTATACATGAATTAAGAGTCCGTTTTATGTAGGTATTAAAAACTTGAATATAAAAGTTATCTTCTCTGCCCAAACATTAACATAACCACAATCCCTTACATTCAGGTCCTCCAATACGCCCTAAACAGCACCGACAACATAGCAAGCCAGTCCACCACCAAGACGCCGTCGAGCATCAAGTTGCCCTCCGTGAAGCCACTGATGAAGCTGTCGTCCCCGCTGGGCGTGGCGGGCGCGCGCGCGCACGTGGCGCTGTGGAGCACGCACGCCGTGTACACGTGGGGGACCAACCATGGCCAGCTTGGACACTCCAATGAAGATAAAGTTGTTGCTGCACCAAGGCGGGTCAGTGTAAATTCGTTTTTTTTTATCATTTTTCCAAGATTCAGGTCCAGAAGCAGCGGTGGCCCAATGGTGGTAGCCCCGACCTACGAGAAGTGCACCAAGGCGGGTCAGTGTATATTCGTTTTTTTTTCTTTTTTCCAAGATTCAGCTCCAGAAGCAGCGGTCGCCCAGTGGTAGTGGCGTGCCTGCGTTGAAACGGGGGCAAAGCCCAAATATACGAATGACGAAATTGGGCTAAAAAAAAAACGCTTTGTGTTCTGGCATTGGTTTGTAACGTTTTTGTTTTCCCGGTTTATAAATATGCCTAAATATGAAACTGCAAACAGTGGTGACATACTTTGTGGTGGCGTACTTTATATTCCGTTAAAAAAATTACAACTATTTCAATATCAAGTTGTCAGTATGCAGTAAATTATATAAGAGCCATCTATTGACTCAAATGTTACAACTGCACTGAACTCGGTGAACTCTGAGTCAATTCGTTTATTTCGATCGGTCGCTATGGGCAAAATATTAAAATCACCGCTAGATGGCGCTTAAAAAACAAATTGGTTTCTAACTACACATTGTTGAAAATATTTGTAATTACTCACAATGTAAACAGCCATAACTCTTCATTCTTCTCTTCTTTACCACGGACAGATGACAAACAACAAAGCACACAGAAGGCATGGTATTATTTTCGGTAAAACTCAAATATTTAGAATAGAATAGAATAGAATAAAACTTTATTGTACACCAAAAATTAAACATAACGGGCTTACAAAACTAACAATTTTATGGTTACAAAGGCGGTCTTATCGCTGATAGCGATATCTTCCAGACAACCTTCGGATGGACATTATGGAATTAAAATTAAAAAGGGGGGTACCTACTACACAAAAATTTTAAATAACAAAAGTAAAGTTAACTACATATGTATAATATACATATTAAAAAAAAAAGTAAATAAATATATATGTAGATATTTGTGTCTTTAACATTAAATCGCAAAAATAAAACAAGAATGGTTACAAATTTAACTGAGACTGCATGAAATTACAGAGACTGAAAATGATTTGTAACCTTGCCCAGTAACGATTTCACATTAATCCTTCACAAGGAACAATTGCATGCGTTTCCGAATTCATTTTAGTGTTAAGAAACTAATCACTTCAAAACAAAGTTAAATCCAGCAAAAACTAATCACAAGAATAGAAAAAAATAATATCACAAAAAGAGATGCACCCAGTAATTGCTCAACAAAACTAATTTGAACTAATTTGAAATAGTTTTACTTTCTATGGAAATTCGCGCTACGCGCAGGTCTTCGCGCCGCTTGCCCGTTCATTCTTGGCGCGCAAACACATATTCTCTCTCAAACTTACACGTACATACACGCACACATTCAAAGAAAAGCCCAGCTTTTAACTCTATATAAATTTCCAAATTTTATACCTAAAAATTTTATCAAAACAGAGACATTTTACAAGCAAAGACAGAGAGATCCTACAAGCCAAATACAGAAGCCAGTGAGTGCGACTGAGAACGCAAGAGTCACTGACCGAAGTGACCGAAGGGACTACTTGAACTCTTCTTTTGTTTAGTGTTAGAGCGAGTGCCAGAGTCTGGCGATTGCTCGCGCGCGGCAGCTATCGGAGATATCAGTGGCAACGCGCGATAATAATGCGCGCGAATAGACAGTTCTGTGAGTGTATAAACCTGGCAACCTCGCATCGTTTGGTGCGTGGCGCGCGGAATTTAATGTTATCATTATTTTGACACATTTTTTTGCTTTGTAGGGAATGTTTATTTTTTTTTGTTTTCGTTGTCGATTGTAAGGCAAGCCGGTCTTTTAGGTATGACAGCTCCGCCGGTCAGTGTATTATCGTTTTTTTTTTCATTTTTCCAAGATTCAGCTCCAGAAGCACGGTTGGCCCAGTGGTGGTAGCCCCGATCTACGAGAATTGCACCAAGGCGGGTCAGTGTATATTCGTATTTTTTTTTTAATTTTTCCAAGATTCAGCTCCAGAAGCAGCGCTGGCCCAGTGGTGGTAGCCCCGACCTACGAGGAGTGCACCAAGGCGGGTCAGTGTATATTCGTTTTTTTTTTCATTTTTCCAAGATTCAGGTCCAGAAGCAGCGGTGGCCCAGTGGTGGTAGCCCCGACCTACGAGGAGTAAACCATGGGTCCAAACCCAAACAGGCGCATTACTTTGTGTCATTTATTTCATCAAAGCTGCTCTCAAAACGGTGAAGGAAAACATCGTGAGGAAACCGGCATGTCCTAGAACGAAAAATTCGAAGGCATGTGATGTCACATGTCTTCGAATTTTTATTGCTGTGTGAAGTGAACAAAGACGTCCAGTGAAGCCCGGCGATGATAACAGTAAGAGTCTGACGTATGTAAACAGAAAATTGAGTATGATTGGTGTACAACACAGATAACCTCTAGATTCCATCGGGCGCACCGCGTGCCAAACAAAAACAAAACAAAAAAAATGTTTAACATGGGTAATCTAGTGCAGGTTACCTGTGGTGTACAATAAAGAATTAAAACATGCTTACCAGAAAAATGCAACGACAAAATGGCCTTTGCCATTAATATTAAATACTAGCTGTCTGGCAAAACTTCGTTTGCGTCACATTTTCCCCGTTTTCGCAACATTTTTCATTGCTGCACCACTCCTATTGGTCGTAGTGTGATGATATATAGCCTATAGCTTTCCTCGATAAATGGGATATCTAACAGCAAAAGAATTTTTCAAATCGGACCAGTAGTTTCGGAGCCTATTCAATGCAAACAAACAATCAAATCTTTCCTCTTTATAATATTAGTTTAGAAATAGTCATTAAGGTTATGATAGAGTTTCCCTACCTTCCTCATTCTGCTAGATATTAGCAATTTTCTAATAGAATCGACAAGTGTTGCCTCACTCGCCAACCGTCTTACGATTACTCTTATTTTGTCTTCAGGTAGCAATATCGATGAACAACAAAGAAGAGGCAGGCATTCAGCTCGTGGACGCGGCAGACGCGGCCACAGTCATCACCACGAGCCGAGGGGATGTGTACCTGCTGCACAAGTATATCTGTAAGAAGATCGCTATCAAGTGAGTGTCATTCTGTAACAAGTAGGTGTATTTCGTCAAATATATAACTAAGGTGCACTGGGGTAATCCCAAAAAAAGGGTACATTCCGAAAGTCAAAAAAATCTATCACGATTACACCCAATATTATCAGACATAAAGGTGGCTATCTCCATCTATTATAATTTGAACCATAGTTCAAAATGTCTGTTTATGAAATTCGTGGTTGAAATCCACGCAGTATCGGTTTTTTGTAAAAAACATTTTTCAGTTTTCGAGAAACCCTGATCAATCAAGTCTCTGATATTTAATTCAGGTCTTGGACTAGAACAGTTTCATTTCTACCTTTTCGGATAACATAAGTTTATTTTACCAGACAACACAACACACACACATTCACACACACAAACAAACACACAACACACACACGACACGACGACACACGACGTGTGTGTTGGACACTTTCCAGACAATATTAGTTTATTTTACCTCTTTATTTTCCAGACAAATAAACCTGCGTCAGGTGTGCGTAGAGGCTAAGGTGAACGACCAGGGCGTGTACTCGCGAGTGACGGTACTGTTGCTCACCAACGTGGGACAGCTGTTTATTTGGCAGGACACCACCAACAAACTGACTCGGTAAATATAACATTACTCGCTGATGCCCGCAGCTTATGATAAAATATAATGTGTTGGTAAATAAAACTTTAGAACTACGTGTGTTAGTAACACTTACCTTGTGCACTATGTCACTGTATACATGGGGCACTTGCCCGTGGAAGCAACGGAACACCACTCTCTGGGGCCAAAAGATACCAGAAGCACCTCAAGGCCCATTGCCATTAACTGGTTAATGGAATTGAGGTCTGCTAATGACCTCTCATCCCTCCATAAAATAAGTAGAACTAACCTGCATAAACAACCCCATGGTGTATCTTTTTTTTGTACCTTTAGGCCAAAGTTGCCTGATAATAAATTAATGTTATGTTATAAACATAGGAAACTTCCTTACCTAGAACCAATTGGTGTTTCCTTAGACTTAATAAAATATTTTCTTCATCCCAGATGTGTCTTCGGCCTCGTCCACCAAACAATAATAACAAACGTAGCGCTCACCCACGACGCTCTCTACTTCACGACCAAATACGGCGAAGCGTTCATTGGCACGATCTCGCGCAAAACCACGCCCACCGCGCCACAGCAGCCAATCAAGAAGGAGAAGGAGAGAGACAACAAGAGCGCGCTTGTGAAGTTTTTAGAAAAGGACGACTGTACTTCTGTCAAGATTGCGAAGATACCGAACGTTTATAGAGCGGTGTCTCTTGCTGTGGATAGTGAGGGACTTAATTTTGCGTGTCTACAGGTTTGTAGTATTTTAATAGCTTTTACCCACAGGTTTAGGATTTTCGCTATCTTTTCCGTGGCTTGCCTATTCGTCAATATTCTGGCAAGCTAATCAAGCCTAAAAGGCAAGCAGACTGTTCAGAAACTTAAATTCTGAACTGGTATATTTTAAGCAAGCCAAGCTTTTAAGTTCTGTATGGTGTCGGACGTAAGGAATAGCACCATCCCATATCTTCCCGTGGGTGTCTTAAGAGGCGACTGAGGGACTTTCCAGAGAACGGGCAGCAGCGTTCTCTGTGCTTTTTTGTAACAACCGTACTGCGATCGCCATCCCGCCAGCCAAGCGTCGCGATTCCGGTAAAACCCCCTTGTACACTTGGGGGAGGCCTATGTCCAGCAGTCTTTCGGCTGAAATGATGATGATGAAGCTTTTAAGTTTGCTTAAAAGTATTACTAATATTTATCTATGGTCGTTATTATAAGGTTTTACTTTGATTCAAAACAGTCAATGCGAAGGTAGTAATAAAATAATTGCAACAATTCAATTGCACGTCAGTACCACTTTCTTGTTCAAAAGCATGTGACATTCCACACCCACACGTGGCCACGTGGGCCCGCATAGTGAGTTACAGCCCTCTCTCCTGCCTCAGAGAGAAGGCGTGTAGTCCAACAGTGGGAAAATAAAGGCTGATTGTGCAGTGTTGTGATACTTGCTACTTAACAAATAGGTCAACGCAATATTATTTTTCAACGTAAGTTATCATCTTCCTGTTCTTGTTCCATGTAATTCGGGGTCGGCACGGCTCGGCGACAACACGTTTTTTTCTTCCATTCGCCTCTGTCATTCGTCGCGCTATCACTTACTCCTTTTTCCTTTATATTGTAGCGACCTACAAAAAGCAACTTACAACAAAAAGTACTACAGCGCCATCTATGACACGACGGTAGAACTAACATCTATTTCCAACAAGTCGCAAGCAAAGTTCAAATCGACTTGAGAATATATAGGAAAACCCGACAACAACTGTCGAGCAGTTGCCCACCAGACATATCACCCGTCTGGTCGGAAAATCCTCCCTTTTTTATGAGGCATCAAGCCGGAATTAGTTTCCAGAACGATTGAGATTGAAAAAAATCTTATGCACATGCAGAATGCAAACCTTTTCCGAACGAAAATTATATCGACGCTTAAAAATTAATGCAAGTCTAGTGCTTTTATTTGCTGTTAATGATTCAGCCGACTAATCCTTCCTTCCTTCCTTTGTTATTGGAACTTCACACCCTGTTCTGTCATTTCTCACACAATGCATTCATCTTTTCTTTGGTCTTCCTCTCCCTCTGCATCTATCAACATTTATATTCATCAGTCTTTTAGTAACTATTAATCAGCATTAATAATCGCTTTCCCAGATAAAACCGACATGCGGCCTGAAGTCGTTACCGCAGCTGTCTCCGAGCAGTATGTCCAAACACATGGAATCTCTGCGGGAATGTGCCTCCGAAGACGATCTGCTGCATGATGTGGTGTTTAAGGTAACTCGATCTATTACATTACAAAGTATTCTTAACCAATAAATTTCACTGCTATTCTTTCCTACAAATAACTTTTACTCAAAAATGCATGTAATGTAGTCATTATTTTGACAACCTTGTTTGAGCAAAGTCGACCTTGCCGTTCTGTTTCAAGGAGCGGCCGGCAAAGTTTTGCTGACGTATATTTTGACGTTTCAACGTTTTAAAAAATGAAATCCAAAAAGATTTTATTTAGAGCACAGCTGTTTGTATCTATAGAGATAGGTACAAAAAGATTTTATTCCATATTAGGCTGTATATAATAGTACCAATGACAATTGCTCGAAAAAAAAAAAACAAAGAAGTAACAAAAGCGCGGTTCAGCGAAAATTTTAATTAATACGTTTTTTATTTAAATTACTTGCTGGTTTTATTTAGATTAGGTACTTGCATTTTTGAGTAAAGCACTATACAAACCTTGGCCCACAATGACTGCTTCGCTTGTCCCGCTATGATTGCCTCGAGCTAGCCTAGCTATGCTCTAGGCCTTTCAGCTTGGCCATCATTGCAGCCCTTGCTGTCCTCGCTGTAAAGGCCTCGACCTACGGTCTCGGCCATTATCTCAGCTCGTCCATCAAGTGCTGCACGCTGACCGCGCTATGTCGGCCTGGAGCTGCGCTACGCTGCGCTGTCGGCCATAATCAGCGCGACCAGCAAAGTACTCATAATGACTACTTTGCTGGTCGCGACCGCGGCAGTAATGTACTAATAATGCATCTGTAACATACATTAAGATGGACAACGCATAGGTTCCTATTCCTCCAATTCTGGTTTCTTATAACCTGAGGCATGGAACCACCACCTTTTATAGAAATACTAGCTGTACCGTTGCACGCGACAAGCTGTATGCGTTGCAATGCACTTTTATCTACCTACCCTACCTACCTACTCTTCCCTACCCTACCTACCCTACCCTACCCTAAATACTTACCCTACTTATCTTTTAAACCTTCCTTAGGCTTATACAAATATTACAAAACCAAAATTAGCCAAATCGGTCCACCCGATCTCGAGTTTTAGTGAGACTAAGAAACGTCATTTCATTTTTATATATAGAATTTTTTTCTCAGTGTGTATTCAGCATCCTATATTGGTCTATGTCTTTCCCATGCAGTAAAATAAAATAATACAAAATAATATAATAATATATTATATTATATAATTTTATAAGAGTCGGTGGTAGATCCCAGGATCAGTGGATCGCCTAAAATCTCATTACCTAAAAACCAATTACGCTTACCAACTTTCTTTCGTGAAGTGAAAGTCTAATCTCTTCAAAGTTAGAGTGAACAGGCTTCTTCTGGGTAAGCTCGTACCATCGTCGACTTTGTCTTTGTCATCTCTGACCTAGCACACACAGAAGCACAATTCAATGATAAAGATTACATGAATAAATGTAAATAACAACAAGGTGCCAATTTACAAAAAGAAAAAAAAACATATTTCCGAATCAGTTATAGCAACACTATGACATATTTCAAATAAAAATAAACAGTATATACGGTGCGGTGTGCGTCTCAAGGTTGCACCAAATGGGAGTCCAGCTCAGCATTAAAAGCAAATAAAAACTAACTATTAAACCGTTGTCACTAGGTCGGCACAAAACTCTTCCCCGCACACATTTTCATCGTAGCTTCAAGCAGCGAGCTCCTCTACAAACTGTACCAGGACAACATAACCACATCGGGAGATAAACCCGAGGTCACACTCGACAACGTGCATCCCGAGGCCTTTGAGAGAATCATCAAATTCATGTACACCGGCACTTGTGACGTCACCGAGCTGGGGCCTTGTGGACTGAAGATTACGAAGGAGGAGTTAGTGAAGAGGGACAAGGATTGTGATGAGGAGGAGGAGGTGATTGGTGAGTGTTTGTTTTGGTGAATTTGGGTTTAAATGTACATGATGCCATATAGCCGATTTCAACCACAACGACTGCGTTCGATGGCTCTCTAGGGTGGTGTTCGAGAGCTTTGGTGTGCTCTCAAGTGGCTTGCATATCCAACTTTGGTCGAAAAACTCCGAGAACAAAGCGGACCTGTCAGAACACCATTGACGACATTGTATATAGTATAGCTGTAGGTGGCCTAGCTTTAAGGGCTTTAAATTTAATGTAACTGTTAACGTGTAGCAGCAGCGTGTAGCGGTGGGCGCAGACTGTCTTCTTCCAAATTTCTCTAATATAAGCCATCTCATCAGACGCCTACTTTCTTGCCATATTATCCTTTACACAGTCCATCCTCTACTCTTATCCAAACTTTCCTCATTACTCTCCATCACATGGCCAAGCCAACCGGATTACCACACAACTTTTCAGTACTGCAATGTATACATTTACGTCAAAAAATTACAAATTACAAACCATTGCAGGATTATCAATAACACTTGTAACGGGATATCTACCATGTTTATTATTTGTAAAAATGGTATTTCCGAATGGTAGTGGTAAATATCCCGTTACAAGTGTTATTGATAGTGTTAGTGACAATGTCAGTTTAAAAACTTACATTGCAGGATTTATAGAAAGGCCTAAGCAGTGAATCATTGTCAAATAGTTTATTTGAATTCGTTAAGCCAGATGTAGCATTTGAGTTTCCTGCCTTGAGATTCCCAAAGAAGCATAAAATTAAAATGAATAGAAGCATAAATAGAAGCATAAAAATAAAAGAATAAAATGCATGAGCATTTTTATGCCATCTTAAAAAAATAATAGGATCAGCATTTCTAGAGTGACATTAAACAGATATCCTATCTTTTGTTTTTATTATTTTTTAGAAAACCCTTCCGAAATATCAGCGTTCGAGGTATACAATAAACCTCAGGACAAGTCGAAGCGGCAACGCAACCGTCGCAACACCGACACGCCGCCGCGCACCCATCTGTACTGTGACCCCGTCAAGCTGCTGCAGGCCTCCGCCAAGCGACTGCAAGTCATGAGTCTACACAAACTGCTGGATAAGTTTTAGTAAGTAGACATAGTCTGCAATGAAATACTTTTGTAAAAATTGATGATGTTTTTTTTTATATAAAATTAAATTGAAAACGTGATGCTGCCGCATAAATCAGAGCTACTTACTCTGTCCGACTCAATTCCCAATATTCTTGATTGCCAGTTCGTCGTTTAGTAAAGTGTTGTTTTTTTTTCAACAATAGAAAATTCTGAGTAGCAGGGCGTGGACTTGTTATATGCCTTTTTAAAGATAAGGCATTAATACACTTACTAATAACTTGCATGCCATTGTGCGATAACGTCTTCTGATTGATGACTATTATATGAATGGCCTGCCAGCTACTTGCATCATTTTGTGCTAGTTACTGGCATATGCCTTTTTGAAGATAAGGCATTAATACACAAGCTAGTATCTTGCTCGCCATTTTGCGACAACGACGTCTGATTGATGATTAAATGAATGGCTTGCTAGCTACTTGCATCATTTTGTGCAAGTTACTGGCATATGAGTATTCCTGGATTTAATAAAAAAAAAACAGGCAGCAATAACACACACCTTTATCTCACCTCATATTCTTCTCCCCAGCTACAAGAACGGCTCAATATGTCTGAAAGAGAGCGCAAGTGCGAGTTACACCCGCAGCCCGTGCCTCTGGGAGCGCGAGTCTTATCCCGAGCTCGTGGACACCAGTGTGCTGTCCAAGGACCGAATGGTAGTACCCGCACACAAGTGTGTACTAGCGGCCCGGCTGGAGTACTTCCAGGGCATGTTTATGCATTCTTGGACTGAGGTGAGGTGGTCTATTCATTTCTAGCTTGTAATAGACGTTATTTCCATTATTTTATATTAAATACTGTTGCGTTTGGCCGCAACTCGCCTGATGTGAAACGATGACGAGGCCTGGGGTAGAGCAAGCTTGCCTAAAATAAAGAAGAGAAGGAAGAGAAGAGATCCAGATTATAATGATCAGGGAACAGAGAAGCGGGCAATGAATTCGACAGACTTGCGGTTCGCCCAATAAATGTGGAAGCTCTTTGATCGGGTCCGCTGAACTTCAGCCTGATAACGGTGATGGTTCGCTGTATCTTTGCTCGTCCGATGATAGAATGGGAATGAGATTGTATAATTCCAAAGCACACCTCATTTAGATTAAAAAAAAACAACTTTACGAGTGTGAAATTAGGTTGCTTTAAAAATAAGAGGCAGTTTTAAAATCCTTAGCGTCCTGACTGTAATCGATGAGACATTATTACTGACTTTATAAAACTCAGACAGATTTCCTCCGCTTTTTGAGTTGGCGAAATAACTTAGTTGATTTGCATTCACATTGCCGATAAACGTTTAATTTGCGTAGCTACTAAGCCCAAACACCTTTATTTTAGCAATCACTACATTAAAAACTTTATTTCATTGGAATAAAACTTAAGTTTCAGTTACATTTTACATCGATACTAAATAGTTTATATTTTAATTTATTTACAGAGCAAGAAGCTGTCAACAGTAACTCTCCCTATAAACTATGGCATCCTGCTACCAGTCATCAACTTCCTGTACACCGACTGCTGCCCTGAACTAGAAAACTGTGACAGCATCGACTTCATATGCAACCTTCTAATAGTCGCCGACCAGCTGTTCATATCGCGACTGCGAGAAATGTGCGAGATCGCACTAGCAAACTTAATCAACCTCAAGAATAGCACAGAACTCTGCCAGTTCGCACACACATACAACGCAACACAACTCAAACAGTGCTGCATGGAATTCATTGCATTAAACTTAAACTGTGTACTAGAAAACAGATCTTTAGATCTGCTAGAACAAACCTTACTGGACGATATAACTCAGTATTATTGCAAATTCAACCCAATCATGTCTTCTAGAGTAATCACTCCGTTCTACAACGCTCCAGATGATGAAGTTATTGAAGAATTCGCTAAAACACATCCAGTTAACTTAGAGCTAACAGACGAAGATATCAAAAGAGATGACAGTATAATAGAAATAGTTAGTAAGAAGAAAAAAGGAAAGAAGATTGAATACACTGACAGTGAGAAGGAGAGAATGAGGTACGAATCTGTAAGCTCGGTGACATCATTGGACCTGTCTAATGATACCTCCGGCAATATTACTCTATCGTTGAGTAAGATAACCAAGGAATCTGAAAAAGGAACACGGGACAAGCAGGAGAAATGGACCGAAGTGCCGTCCTCACAGCAGAAACAATTGAAGGTCGTCCAAGCAAGACTCAAAGCCATAAACATTGCAAAGGATATATTGAGCGAGCCTCCCGCCGAATCATTTACAAAACTGACGAAGAGTAGCTCTTCCAGTGCCATGACAATACAAGAAACATTACCCACCTCATCAAGAATGTCCGTCTCACCAAAGGACTCTCCAGTCACTGAACCAGCATGGAGTCCAAAACAGGGTAATGTAGTTATAAGTCATGTGGGACCTAAATTATCTCAGAAACAAAGAAAAAAGTTGGCTTTA
Source organism: Cerastis rubricosa (assembly GCA_949152445.1). Taxonomy (NCBI): domain Eukaryota; kingdom Metazoa; phylum Arthropoda; class Insecta; order Lepidoptera; family Noctuidae; genus Cerastis; species Cerastis rubricosa. Next base: position 6,514,037 of record OX424535.1, on the reverse strand, counting down.
CAAGGTAATGATACAGCATCACAAAGTATTGATGACTACTTTACTAAGGTTAACGTGGGTAGTCCGCCCGAAAAGCCGAAGAATCCGTGGAAGATCTGTGAGGCACCGCTTGCTAGCAGCAGCCCTAAAGCGAAATCTTTAGAATTTAATAAAATATTGACTGATCAGAGGAAACAGAAGGAAGATCACTCAAGAATCATGACCAAACCGCTTGTTTTGACTCAGGTATGTAAAATATATGGGGTGGATGGGACAACAATGCACAAACAGTTAACACTTAGTCAGTACATCAATCTGAACCCATCAGTGTTAGGATAGTAATTTTATTTTTCAAGTAATTTAATATGAAAAATTCTATGTGCGAGACTTCACTGTGGAGTTTGATGTTCTGGAGAGGAAGGATAAAATAGTACATTGTTACCCTAGGGATGAAAGTCTATTGTCCCTCGAACTATTTGGCGCCCTCACTTCATTCGGGCGCCAAACCCCGTCTCGGGACTAAATAAGTCTTTAACCCGAGGTAAACACTGTGCTTTTCATTATGCTTACAAGGAAAGTAAAAATAAAAAGAAGAATTAGCTGAAGAAAAACAACTTCAGACCTACTTTCAGAGTATGAGTAATGAAAATAAATTTTTTACTTTGCTGTAATTTTTCATCAACCTTTTTACTGTAAATTCTTGATTTGGCCTCCCTTACATGTTAATTTATGTGTTGGTATTTATTACAAGCTATGCTTTGTAATCACAATAATCATAATATTTATTTGCTTACAGCTTGAAGACAAAGCAATAGAGCAACTGGAGAGATTCTATAACATCCATGAGATAGATGACGAGTTGATCACCGTCCGCCGCATCGAACTGCAAGTGTCTTCTCCACAATGGTTACACACTGCCCCTAAGTGAAAACTGTGCTATTTTATACACTTTTCTACCTTCTATGATATAAGATTGTAATTGATTACCTAACTTTACTAATATAATGAAATGTGACATGATGGGAATGTTTTAATTGCTCAATATTACCTGCCCATTACCACTTAGACCAGGACGCATAGCATGACCATTGTAGAAACAAGTTTTGTCTTAAGAAGAATCAACATAATGACAGCTAGACAATGACTTGTCATTTTGTTGATTCTTCGGTAGACAAAACTCGTTTACACGTGGTCAACCAGTGGTCATGCTGCACATGCAGTTATGTGTATATGCAAGTTTAAATGCTTGTGGCAGTGTGTGGGCGCCTTACCCACAATACAGGAGAATTTCCTGGAGTGGGGCAAATTCTTGGTAGGCTTTATCTGCAATCTTAATAGTCCCCAGAATTCCTCTTCTGATTTGATCATGATCCAGAGAAAATCCAAGCACAGACCTATCTACCCTTGAGTGTACATAGCATGCACACTCAACTGGGCACTGTTGAAGAGACCATAAAACTATGCTCTGAAGCAGGTTGTTATCATACAAATAAAATTTCTGTTTGGTCTCAGCCTGGTTGATCCATACCGGTAGGTACTAGTCAGTGTTGAATGATAACTCACTGAATAGAATGCCGGCCTAAGAAGGTTCAGGAACGGTCATTAAGCATAAAGATTAAATGTATAACAACTATTTATTTCTATATTATTTATAAATACCAATACAAACTACCATAACAATTAAACTACTTTTTGGGTGGAAAAGCTTTCAATAATTGGTTTAATTGTCTATGCGTCAGTTTCTTCTCTCCTGGGACGAGGATACCTTTCTTGCCCTGTTCTCTCTGGGCACTCATTCTTTCACTGTATTCCTTGTAGCATCCTTGGAACGCCGCCACTTCCTTCAAGCAGGCTGTCTGGTCGAACTCTGACTTCTTGAAACATGCAAACATAACAGCCATTTCTTGCATACAAGCAGCTTCTTTGAGCTTATCTCCTTTGCCAGAAACTGTTTTTTTCAGCTCCAATGGTAACAACTGTTGGAATGGTACAGGCTCTCGCTGAGGCCTCCTGGCACTCTTCTGCGACGGGCCCGCAAATAACATATAGTTTAGCCTCATTATGAATGCCAAAACTATTCTATTTAATTCAAAATAAAACTAATTTTGCTGTTTCCTCTAAAATAAAATAAGAGAGGAAAGGTAAGAGGTTATAATAAGTGCGTTCTAGAGTTTTAGTTTGAATATTTTCTACCTTGCTTAAAAAGAGTGCACGAGACAGGTATATTTAAATGCCAAAGTTGACAGAGTTAAAGATGAAAACTAATGCAAAATTTCGTAACTTTACGTTTCACTGAACTTACATGTCATAAGGTTTGGCATTGACATTGTTGAAATCGTTCAGAAATAAAACATTTTTCAACATCATTCATGAAGCGCACTAGTCGGTCCGAGAAGGAAAGCAAACTGATTACTGAGTTTTGGTAATCATCAGTCGAGATTTTGAAAAACCATCATTTTTAAAATAAACAAAAACAGTTTTTTGCAAGTTGGGTTATCGACCATTAGTAACCAATTGCGCTGTTTTTCACCGAGACAAGTCAGGAAATCAGGCCCCCTATTCACAACATTTATTTATTTATTTAATTACAAAGGTTTACCACCAATTACTGCAACTAAAATTAAAATGATAATTATTACACATATTAAAATATACAAAATGACAAACTAAAGAAAATTAAATTGAAACATAAAACATGGTATAAATAAAAGGAGGATCTTTAACAACACTCATAAATTCCTCTCACAGTACTTCTGACATACCAATAAAATCTTCATCCATCCATCCGCAAACAGATCGCTAGTTGGACTAGACTTCAAGAGATCTTAAGCGTAGCCAGAGTTCGAGCAATTGGCGACTTAGCACGTGCAACAGTACGACATGAAGGCACGGCAAACAGCCTGTGCTTTCTTCCCCGGCAGTAATAGTCTGGGACAAAGAAGCGCGCCAGCACTTCAAGCAGATCAGCCCCCGTATTCACAAACCCGTTCGATTCAATGTCGATCGACAAGTCGTATGTCTATCTTTTCTTGGCATTACGAAAGCGAGCGAGATAGACATACGACTTGTCGATCGACAACGAATCGAACGGGTTTGTGAATACGGGGGCAGGTGCATCTATAGCGCCACGGAGCGTCTTACAGGCTATTGTGAGCTGATCTCGAGCTCACCTTAACACTAGCGAGTTGCAAAAAAAAAAAAAAGCGCTCGGATTCGATTTCGATTCGATAAGTATGTCTATCTTGTTTTGGCATTACGAAAGCGATGAGCGAGATACACATACGACTTTGCGAATCGAAATCGAATCCGAGCGTTTGTGAATACGGGGGCTGGAATGATTGCAATCTAAAACATCTAGGTAGACAGAGAGAGTGAGAAATTGGAATAGAAAAACGTCTTTAGCAATCCTACTCAGCAGACCTCTAAAAACTAAAGAGACCTGACCTGTTACGTGGGACCTGTTTACTTTTGAGCTTAGTGGGATTTGCTAGGTAAATACCCTCTATTAGTTTTAGTCACTCTACTCCACTGCACAATGCTTCAGCGCGCTGGCCGAATGGCGCATGGCAGCAGGTTGCAAACCACTGTCGGATATTTTTTTTCGAGAATTTTATGTTTTACTAAAAGTACATAAGTTAGTTACTGTTTGAATAAAAACTTAAGGCGTCAAAGTTGCTTTCCAAATTAGTTCATCACCTATAATATCAATAAGTGTGGTAGTGTCCTCCTCTAATCTTTTCCTGTGAACACTGAGCATGCACAGGCCGCTTAGCCTCGCGTCTTCCATCATCAGGGCCGTAGACAGAGTGAAGATTTTTGGGGGTTCAAACCTCCAAAATCTCGGGCAAGCATATAGAAACCAACCTATCTGAAGCGTAATGCAAAAAATTCGAACTGTTTTTATGGTACCTGCCTACTGATGATGCACCCCCTGGAAATAATCCTGCCAGCGCTCATAGCTTGGGTATACGATGTTTTCTTAGGACGTAATAGTACGGTCCAAGATTAGTAAGATAATTTCTTTGTCTGGTCATTAATTTTAGGATTACCATTCTTATGTACCAACCTACCTTACAAAAACGTGTACGTACGTCACACTAAATAAGTATCTAAAACGTGAAAATGTATTATTTTACAACATTCGTCTAAGCCGTATCATAAATAGCTACTACATTTGAACAAGATAACTGAATCATAATTATTGTATCTTTAATACCGGTATAAAATATATCTGATCTGGTAATAACAGGTGTTGTAAATTAAAAAGTATTTGTACTGATAACTTAATGTTTTGCAATGTTTTGTTATTGATTCCAAAATTCAACTGACAGAGAGTACTTATAAAATGAAGAGATGCACAAGTACTTGCTGGTGGTGAGGGTAACGAGCGATCCCACCCCTGCTCTGAATGACCTGGACTCCTGTAAGAGTCTGAATTACCCATCCACAAGACCCAAGAAAGAGTTCAGTCTATACAATTTCAGTGCACAAAGAATATACAATGTTCCTCGAGATTTAGTTGGATGTTACCAGTTTTAAAACCTATGTTTTAAAACTGGTAACATCGTAATATAAGTGTTTTATCTGAAGTGAGATCTTTGAGATGATAAAGAGACTTCAGCTGGTCATTCCATTACGTAATTTTATGAAGGATTTAATGCAGGGTACAATAAACAAAGATCCCGAGCTTTATAGTTTAAGGTTACTGCGGCATAATATCAAATTGATAAACTGCAATTGTGTTTTAACACATAATAACAGAGATAATGAACAATATAAAAAGGCAACGAAAGTGCAGGAACGGCATATTTGTTTTACAAGTACAGAAGGAAAAAGTAAGTACTCTCAGCACATCTGTGATCATATTTTAAATAAAATAATGAAGCGATTAGGATATCAAATGTACTTCTCTAATATTTTTGTCAAACATCACATTTTCACAATTTAACCTTGTTACCTTTGTATCTACTATAATCATCTCTGTTTATTTCTAGATCTATCAAGATGAGATTCTTCGCCGCCATCGTTCTTATCGCCGCTGTGGCCTCGGCCGAGCCCATCAACCACCCCAACGCAGCTTCAGTCATCGGACACCTCCTTGAAGCCATCGCTGCCCTGAGACCTGAATCCATCGCCGTTGGACCCGCTATCGTCGAGTCTGAGTACGAGCCTATTTCTGTTGGCCCCGCTATTGTTGACTTCCCCCTCCCCGATGGTGGTGCCGCATCTGAATCCGTCGTCGCTCCCTCCCCTGTGGCTATCATCGAAGGACCCGCTGACGTCTCCGCCAGTTCTCCCCTTGTTCAGATCATCGTGAACATCAACCAGGCTGAGTCCAGCCCCATCGGTGTTGCCCCCGTCGACATCGTCGCCCCCGAGATCAAGCCTGAGCCCGTCCAGGTTGTTGAGACCGCTCCTGAGCCCGTGCAGGTCGTTGAGGTCGCTCCTTTTCCCGTCCCTCCTATTGCCGTGAACCCCATCGGTGTGGTAACCCCCGAAGCCGTTGAGCCCGTCCAGATCGGCGTTCCCGTCATCCCTGAAGCCGCCGTCATCCTCCCCGAAGAACTGAACTAAAAAGTAAAAGAAAAATTCACTTAATTTATTGACCAAACACTTATTTTATTTACTCACGATACCTGCAATAAAATGGTCACCAGTTATTAAAAAAGCAAAATGTTTTTATTATCCTATAATTGCTACGCGACTGTGTATTAGGTTTATTCTTATACAAATGATAGGTTATTTGATACATCGCCTGGTATCGCCTTTATGCGTCTTTAACGCCTAAAGGCGATCCCTCTCCGGGAGCATTGTAACTTTCTGTAACTTATGTAACAATCCAATAATATTGTACAAAAACAAGTGAATCTGAACTGTTAAATTACTGGCCAATGCTCCCCATACGTAGTTACTGGGAAATATTGTGTTACCCAGTAATGCCAATAAAAGCCAGACTGGTTCTTAGACTTCCAGGTTACTAATTCCTCGTAACGGCTGTACAAGTCTACGAATGGCAGATAGGTCCCTATGAACAATATACGTAATAAATTAACATTTGGCTGGTGAAACGGAAAACGTTGAAGGAAAACATCATTAAGAAACCGGCATGTCCTCTAAGACATGTCAACATGAAGCAAAACGCACAGAGAGCAGGCCTCCCAGCATTGGAAACATCGTAGACAAATAATGCTTCAAACAAAACAATTGATCGGCAATAATCTACAAGCTAGAAGGATACTCGTATGAGGGAGGTCTTTGCCCTACAGTCGCACATACAAGGCCACTAAAAGAAATACAAGCCTACTAACTCATTAAAACTTTGCTCGACTCCGAAATTAAACCCAAGACCTCACTTTCAGCAATAACTACAGCAACGACGCAGTTATGAATCAGAACGAACAGTCAAGAATGTTCTGAAACTTACAAACATTTATCCCAATAAGGATTTTATCCCAAGGATTCCTCAAGGCAATATTTATAGCCATTGTCTTTCCTCAATGCAGGGCGGAAAAAATCCTATTGATAAAACCCAATAATACTGTCTGCGTACTAATAAGAATGACCTTATGTAAATGAGTGCCTATCCCTTAATCTATATGAAATCAATAAGGAAAACTATACAAACCCAATAAAATAGTTTCCTAAGCCGAAGTGGTTGTAAAATTTATGAATAGTAAATTACAATCTCGTCTACAGTTAGATAATTTTCTAATTCACTTAGATAAATAGCAATATAAAAAGTTCACCAAAACCAGAAAATATCACAGTCGTGTTCAAAGCAGACAAAAGTAAGTACCGATACTACCAACACAATTACACAAATACTTACCTGTAGACCTAATTTTATAAGATTTTATAGCATTTTTGAATAACCTAATTTAGCTAGACGAGACTTTATGTATTTGCAATTAAACCCGCTTTAATTAAAAGCGTGATTTTTAAACTTTTATGTATATTTTTGTCTGTCAATCAGTCAAAAACTTGGATTACTAAATACCCTTTTGTTGATGCGAGATTTTTGCTAACATTAACTCCTTTTCCAGATAAATAATAATGAAATACTTCATTGCCATCGCCCTCTTCGCCGCCGTGGCTTCGGCCGCCGTCAGGCCCACCCCTGTGAGCGCTGAGACCGCCGAGATCCAGGAAATCATCGCCGCCATCCAGAGCCCCAGCACCGACCCCGCTACCGCTGCCGCCCTCGAACAGATGCTCCTCGATGTCCTCGGAGTCAAGCCCGAGCCTGTCGCCGTCGGACCCGCTATCGTTGACTCTGAACACGAAGGCATCTCTGTTGGACCCGCTATCATTCCTTTCCCCCTTCCCGATGGTGGTGCTGTCGCTGAGGTGCCTGCTGTCATCCCCAGCCCCGCTATTGTTGCCCCCGCCCCTGTCGCCGCTGACAGCGCTCCCCTTGTTCAGATCATCCTGAACATCAACCAGGCCGCCGCTGAGTCCAGCCCCGTCTCCGTCGGACCCGCCCTCGCCCCCGAGCACGTCGAGATCAAGCCTGAGCCCGTCCACATTGTGGAGTCCGCTCCTGAGCCCGTACAGGTTGTTGAGGCCGCTCCTGAGCCCGTCCAGGTCGTAGAGGTCGCCCCTGTACCCGCTGAGCCCGTCCAGATCGGCGTCCCCATCGTCCCCGTACCCGTTGAGCCCGTCCAGATCGGCGTCCCTGTCATCCCCGAGGCCGCTGTCGTCCTCCCCGAGGAACTCAACTAAATAATTAAACAATACATCTCCGGAAAAAAAACTACTGAAATATTATATTAATGAAAATATGCTGATGATCTAAACACGTAACTATGTTTTTTTTTTACAAATAATTAAAATAATGCAATAAAATATTCAATACAACCACTTAAATGTTTTCTTGGGGTACTGACCCCGATTTGTTGCAAATGGTGATAAACTTTACAGAGCAGCATAAATTACGATAGATTCATACAGTTGAAAATACGAACAGATAAACTCCAGGATTCCATTTGACACTCCCGTAGGCCATAGTGACCTTTAAAAGGCTTTCTGGATTACCGCATCTTTTATAGAGCAAGTAAGACCGATGTTCCTGGTTATGCAAACATAACATGCAAATTAGCGCAGCCCAGCTTTGATTAAAACCAGAGTACCTCAAGGTTATAGTATAAGCCCCCAAGACGTACTAGCTCGTGCAGTCCGTTACCTAACTGGAAATCTGGCCGGATGGACTGCACAACTTCTGGATCAAATGGTTCCAAAGATCGCACGCTCGCTGGGCGTCCCAGTTTCAATCAGCCTTAGAGTCAGGGTCACTGCCCCAGTTCCTGACGACAGGCATTACCAACCTGCTCCATAAATCAGGTAGTACTGCGGAGGCCAAAAATTATAGACCTATCACTTGCTTACCAACGGTCTATAAAGTTCTTACATCCTAAACCAACATATTGAGACTAATTCCATCATGTTTCCTTCTCAGAATGGATTTAGGAACGGGTCCCGTGGTACTAAGGAGCTGCTCCTCATAGATATGGCCATTAGCCAACAGGTTCGCCGCTCCCGAAGGCATCTGTCTACATGTTGGATAGATTATAAGAAGGCCTACGACTCGGTTCCACATACATGGCTCATGAGAGTGCTGGAGTTGTACAGGATAGATGCAACTGTATGCGCCTTCCTTGAGTCGCGTATCATCAATGGAGGACGGTCCTTCGCTATCCAGGATGTCGACAGATGCAGGGGAACAGCGAACCGATAAGGATCGAGCGTGGTATATTTCAGGGTGATAGTCTGAGTCAATTGTGGTTTTGTCTAGCCTTGAACCCTTTTAGCACACTGCTGGAGGGTTTAGGTCTAGGCTATCGGTTGAGAAGAGGTGGTCAGGTCATATCTCACCTTCTTTACTTCGATGAACTGAAAATCTTTGCCCCCAACAATTTGCAACTGATGAAGCTACTGAAGGTAACTGAAACTTTCAGTAGCGCCATCAGGATGGAATTGGGTGTGGACAAATGTGTAGTCATGCATGTGAAACGAGGGAAGATTATGGAATCCGTGGGAACTCAACTCTCGGATTCCGTACACCTTAGGTCCCTCTCCTCAACAGAAACCTACAAGTATTTGGGTATGTCGGAAGCATTAGACATCAATACTACTGACATGAAACAATCGTTGAGGGAACGTTTCTTAGACCGCCTGAATAAGGTGCTAAGTAGTCTTCTGTCAGGCGGAAACAACCACCACAACAACATCACCCACGGTCCTGGGTGATAAGACTGTATATCCCGCGGAAGTGTGGGGGTCGTGGCTTCCTAAATGCTAAGACCCTGCACAACCACAATTTTTTCACAGCTCCAAGGGATAGTAGACCTGAGTATTTGATATAAATTCCAGCTTGATACCTCCACGCGTTCCTGAGAAAAAGAGTCTTGACAGACAGACAGACGGACAGACGGACGGACGGGCAACAAAGTGATCCTATAAGGGTTCCGTTTTTTCCTTTCGAGGTACGGAACCCTAAAAACATCAGGAGATGACGAATTAAAGACTAATCTAGCACCAGCTAGAATATTCTTGGTCTTGGTCGGCATGGTTAACATTAGATAACCATGTTAGGTAAGGTCGTATACTGTATACTGTGTTTAGTTCATGAATGCTCATATTCTAAAATAGAGCAATACCTAATCATATTCTGTTTCTGTTATGTCGAAATTCCATGGTACAAGATCTATCCAAGCTTACTTAACTGTATAATAATCTAATCTTTATTACACCTGAAGCGAAGCAGCTCCTCCGCACTTTGTCTCTCAAGCCTGGCCTTCAGGTAGACTTCCTCCACTGCTTTTACCTGCCACTCCTTCTCCGCCACTCGTAGACGGTGCAGTTCCTCCTCTCGTTCTTTAATTCTTTTACTGTTCAACCATTGCAAATCTTCGGTGACCGCGTGATCATTTTCACCTTCGAAAAATTTATAATTATAAATTAACTAGCAAACTACCTCAAAAATCATTAAAACTATTAACGTCGGAATGTGGAGGCTATAAGAGTAGGGGAAGACCAAAGGAACGATGGATGGACTGCATGAAAGCCGATATGGCTAGAAATGCGATGACTAGTGGCATGTTGTGCCGGCCTCAACCAAAATTTGTAAAAGAGCAGAAGAATTACGACTGTTGGAAATACGCGCCCTGATGATTTGCAATGCCCCCTGTTCTGCACCCTTATTAGTAAATAACCGACACAACATTCCTTACGACATTCCACGTCGATAATACTAGCTAATCTGGATTATTTCTACAATCACTGGAATAATAATCATCATCTGCCTAGCCTTTCTCCTACTATGTTAGGGTGGCCCACTTAGTATTGTTTATAGTGGAATAATAATACTACTTATTTTCCCACTTATTATGTAGGGTCGAATGATTACAATATATTAACTAGACGGAAAAAATTTTAGCGCATCAGAAGAACCCCGAAAAAGAAGAAGAATGTATTCATGAAAGTTACTAAGTGCCACACTGTTGTGCCATATACAGATAAAATTTGCTTTCTTGTGGACTACAAAGGTCAAGAAGACTAAAATCAATGTTTTCAAGACCTACCAAATGACGTTGATGGCGCTGAAGAATGAGGGGACTCATTTTTGATGTTGAGCACCAGTGCCATCTGCTCTTGGACTATTTCTGGCGGTAGAACTTCCATTTCTGAAAGACAGAATTTAAAATTGTTAATACAGGCAACACTACTAGAACTAATAGGTAATGAAATAACTGTGAGGTCGAATAAAATTAGCTGGTGAGACCAAATTGGTGGGTACGGTTAAATAAACCCGGTAATTATAAAACAACAACAAAAAATGTGTAAGAGATATTTTAAAGTCAACGATAGCATGTTGATGTATTGCAATAACTTAAAATATCAAAATATCTACAGTTCTTTTCTGTGTTGGTAATCTTCACAGGAGTGATATAATATGCGATGGTAGCTTAACACGATCAAATATAAATATAACTGTTTTCCTAAACTTATAATTTACAACGGGAGTACCTGCAGTCGAGGAGTCCACAAAAATCATCGAATTAGTTCCATCGTTTATGCGGACTGGCGCTAGCAAAATTTTTGTGACATCTTCATTTGTCTAAGTTTTAAGTTGTCTATTACAATGATAAATGTTTTTATTTTAATGATTATTGTGGTGATATGTCTACCACAGAGGTAGTAGGTTAGAAATGGGTATACCGTCAGTGGGAGTTTCAGCAGGTATTCTGTCAATATCGACCTCCAGCTTTACTTCGTTGGTGGGTTCCAACGGATCTTCCGCATCCTCAATTACTGCATAAGAATTCTCACTCGACTTCGTAGATTCGCCTTCAGTTTACGACCCCTCGTTTTTTATTCGCGCCAAGATCTTTTTTCTTGTTTTTAGATTTTTCCACCAATTTATCAACTGGGCTTCGGTTCTCTAAAAAAAGCAAATATTCGATCAGCAAGGTATGTAAACTGCCTTTTATATAGACGAGGTACTAGTAAAATACGGAATGTCGAACAAACATAATGCAATAAGACTGAAATTGCCTAGAAAAAGAATGCGATATCGCGTCGCTGGTTAAAAACGCACTAAATAGCACACACGTAGGTCTTATCACATTCACTTCTTCCTGCTATGGATCACCACAAAAATCTATTAATTGTTGTCTAAATCTTTGGCAAGTTTGTATATTAATACACATTATACACAGTTATTTTATCTCTGACAGGTGTGTCCCAACAGCAACGTAACGAGCGTAAACATCACTGTACCTACATGTGATGGACTTGTCAGTGGCATCAACCCAACATCAACCCTATTGTTGCGAGAATATAGACCACAATGTAGTTCTGTATGGTGTCGGACGTAAAGAATAGCACCATCCCATGTCTTCCCGTGGGTGTCGTAAGAGGCGACTAAGGGACTTAGCAGAGAATGGCCAGCAGCGTTCTCTGTGCTTTTGTAACAACCGTACTGTGATCGCCAACCCGCTTGCCAAGCGTGGCGATTATGGCAAAACCCCACCTTCTTGGGGGAGGCCTATGTCCAACAGTGGACGTCTTTCGGCTGAAATGATGATGAGACCACAATGAATTTGACAGTTAGGAACAGTCAGAGGTAAAATAACAACGAAATAGAAACTGTAGGAACATTTGAAAAGGTACTTACTCGCGAGTTTGATTTATTAGAGTTAAAGTCTTTGATCACACGACCCCATGCTCGTCTTCTGATTGATTCATCTAAACTTCTAAACTAATATTATAAAGAGGAAAGATTTGATTGTTTGTTTGTTTGTTTGCATTGAATAGGCTCCGAAACTACTGAACCGATTTGAAAAATTCTTTCACTGTTGGGAAGCTACACTATCCGCGGGTGACATAGGCTATATTATATTTCCAAAATAATTAGGGATCCTTACTAAAACTGCAATTATGTAACCCAAGGTGTATAAAAATTACCTAAAATATTCTTTACATCGCGTGCGCTGCGAAAACTATTGATGATAGAATTCTAAACTAATATTATAAAGAGGAAAGATTTGATTGTTTGTTTGTTTGTTTGCATTGAATAGGCTCCGAAACTACTGAACCGATTTAAAAAATTCTTTCACTGTTGGGAAGCTACACTATCCGCGGGTGACATAGGCTATATTATTTCCAAAAAAATTAGGGATCCTTACTAAAACTGCAATTATGTAACCCAAGGTGTATAAAAATTACCTAAAATATTCTTTACATCGCGTGCGCTGCGAAAACTATTGATGATAGAATTCTAAACTAATATTATAAAGAGGAAAGATTTGATTGTTTGTTTGTTTGTTTGCATTGAATAGGCTCCGAAACTACTGAACCGATTTAAAAAATTCTTTCACTGTTGGGAAGCTACACTATCCGCGGGTGACATAGGCTATATTATATTTCCAAAAAAATTAGGGATCCTTACTAAAACTGCAATTATGTAACCCAAGGTGTATAAAAATTACCTAAAATATTCTTTACATCGCGTGCGCTGCGAAAACTATTGATGATAGAATAAAATAATGTTTTACGACTTTGCAGAACACATCATTATTTACAAAAAGTGTCGCGACAGCATATGTCTAACTATTATATTTATGCCACAATAAGTGTTCTTTTATTTAAAAAAAAAAAAATTTTATGGCGCCGTTAGGAAAGGCTCTGTATTTGTATCTTGGTATTAATCCTTATCAAAATAAATTACTTCATATTCAAGACTGTTTCAATACCTTTATATAACTTTTTGAGTTATTCAATTCGGACATTCCATTCGAAAGATATCAGGAGTTTAAAAGTGTAAGTATTAGAAAAAAGTTGCGTGGTCGCCGCTCACCCTGCTCAGCTGGCTAGGCATCACCTAAATACGATGTAGGCGTCACTGGGGTACGGGCCGTACGGGAGGGGAATATTCAAACTTTGTTTATAATTTTTTTTTTCGTTCATCATCATTCATCATTTCAGCCAAAAGCCATCCACTGCAGGACATAGACTTCTCCCAAGTGTCATAGACGTCTCACGTTTTCTGACGTATTTGCCGAAAACGATGCAGAAATAGCTTTTAATAAATTTTTTGATGACTTTCAGTTATTTTATAATCTTTGCTTTCCTGTTTTAAGAATAAAAAATACACCAACCAAAAGACCTACATGGATCTCAAAGGGTATGCCCTTTGAGATCCATGTAGGTCTTTTGGTTGGTGTATTTTTTGCCAAATGTTGCCGCCGGAAGAGAGAATTGTTATGGACGTATCGGAAAACGTCTAATAAAATGGATCATAATAAATTCAAAAAATATTCTTCAAGGCTGAAGCGAATAATTAACTTGACTCAAAAATCGCAAAATGACTACAATATAAAACAATCCAATAATAAAACAAAAACAACTTGGAAGATAATCAACTTCACTAAACATAATATTCCTAAAGAAGAAATTGTACGAATAAATCAAAATGGCAAATCTATAACGGATCCGCAACAAATTGCTGAAGCTTTTAATACCTACTTTGTTAATCTTGTTAAACCTATAAACCCTTCAACATTGAATTATTTGACACCACATGATAATAAAACGCTGACATTGATTGATAATAATTATAATTCCTTATTTATGAGTCCTACAATTCCAAATGACATATTTAAAATCATAAAATCTTTAAAAAATACACAAAGTACTGGATACGATAATATATCTACGTCAATTATAAAGTACGTCGCACTATCCATTAGTCCGGTGCTAAGCTATTTGATCAACCTCTGTGTTCAAAACGGAAAATTTCCCAGTAAGCTAAAAGTCTCAGTAATCAAGCCTTTATTCAAAAAGGGTAAAAAGGAGGATATCTCTTGCTATAGGCCAATAGCTTTAATCCCTATTTTTTCCAAAATCTTTGAGAAAGTAATCTACAATAGCATTTATAACTATTTCGAAAAATATAATCTTTTTGCCAGTGAACAAAATGGATTTCGTAAAAGCAAGACTATCAATATGGCCATCTACGATCTTCTTATTAGGATTTACAAAAATATGAACAATAGGACGCCAGTAACGGCTATGTACATGGACATGACCAAAGCATTCGACCATGTGGATCACAAATTACTGCTCGAAAAACTGTATAAATACGGCATACGGGGTAATGCTCTTGACTTGATAAAATCGTATTTAAGCCAGAGATTACAAGTAACTCAAATAAATAAGGTTTCTTTTGCGACGAAAACTGAAGAGCAGTATTTATCAAACCCGAGAGATGTCACATATGGCGTGCCACAAGGAAGTGTTTTGGGTCCCTTGCTTTTCCTTATTTATATAAACGATCTACCAAGAGCCGTGAAAATTCCATTAGTCCTTTTTGCTGATGATAGCACTGCTGTATTTTCTCCGACTGACATCAACACTTTTGAAAATGACATAAATGATACTTTGAATGACATTATAAATTGGTTAACATGTAATAATCTCATAATTAATTTAGATAAAACAAAAATAGTAAGTTATTCCCAAAGAAAAGCCCGTTTGACATTAAATGTAAATTACGAAATGAAAAAAATAGACGAAACAGATACCACCAAATTCTTAGGACTGTGGATTGACAAAAATATGTCTTGGAAAACGCAAATTGATACGGTGTGTAAAAAACTAAATAAATTTTCCTACGCTTTATACAGGCTATCTAAGATTGTAAATCAAGCAGCAGTACTAACCGCGTATCATGCCTATGTAACGTCTACGCTTAGATATGGACTAATTTATTGGGGGAATGCTACGGACAGGGAACTCGCTTTTAGGGCGCAAAAGAAATGTCTTAGAGCTATTTGTGGCATACGTGTCCCAGATAGCTGTATGCCATATTTTAAAAAGCTTAGGATTTTGACCCTTCCTGCCCTCTATATCTATGAGGTCGCTGTTTTCGTAAAAACCAATAGGGAAAAGTTTGGTAACCTGCACTCCCGTCGACATGCCGACAAAATAGTAAATAATATGCCCTCAAAAACAGCCCTACTGTCTAAAAGTTTCTTCGGAATGTCTTCACGAATTTATAATAAGCTTCCTAAGCAATTAAGAGAAATTGAAAACATTAATTCTTTTAAGAAAAAATTAAATGACTTCTTGGTAAATAGACCATATTACACAATACATGAATTTTTGTCCGACAAATTCGTGATGAGTTGAGTGCCAAACTGTTTTTTATGTTTTGATGCAAAATTTCATTTTTTAGTAATTCAATTAAAATGTCTATTTGAATTAATATATAATTTAAACAAATTACTATTGTATGCCTAACATGGCGGAGCAGTGCAATCGCACATAAAAATTAACACAATAACAACTCTGTAACCACTGTCTCACAATAAAGATCTTTGACTTTGACTTTGACTTTGAAGTGTCGCCATTGACATAAGGGGGGTTTTGACATAATCGCCACGCTTGGCAGGCGGGTTGGCGATCGCAGTACAGTTGTTACAAAAGCCCACAGAACGCTGCTGCCCATTCTCTGGCAAGTCCCTTAGTCGCCTCTTACGAAACCCACGGGAAGATATGGAATGGTGCTATTCTTTACGTCCGACACCATACAGAACCAAAAAAATTATCTGTGGTGTGAAATTCTGTATGGTGTACATACAGAATTTCACACCACAGAGAATTTTTTTAGTTACCTGACGCAAATAGAAGGGTTTATTTATGTTTGTGTATTGTTAATAATTCCTCTGTATGGTGTCGGACGTAAAGAATAGCACCATCCCATATCTTCCCGTGGGTGTCGTAAGAGGCGACTAAGGGACTGCCAGAGAATGGGCAGTAGCGTTCTCTGTGCTTTTGTTACAACCGTACTGCGATCGCCAACCCGCCTGCCAAGCGTGGCGATTATGGCACAACCCCTCAAAAAGTCAATGTGGCGACACTTGGGGGAGGCCTATGTCCAGCAGTGGACGTCTTTTGGGCTGAAATGATGATGATGATGATTGTTAAATACCCGTGCGAAGCCGGGGCGGGCTGCTAGTAGTGCATAAACGTTGAATTAAGATGCAAGCCGTATTTGCGGATAAGCCCTTGCAAGCACTGCTGTTCTTTTTCGGTGAAAAAGGGTGTCCCTACTGCAACTCTTGAACATGAGCAATGGGACTCCTGTCCAGTCCAGTTGAATTTTCTGCAAGTTACAGCACACGATAAAACTGTATGTTTTTGACTGGTTTCTATCAAAATGATTATTCGTTTAAAACGCATTTATCTGCTAAACTAAAAGTAGCTTATTCTGCCCCACAGTTGGCCTAAGGACTCCCCCAAGTTCATTCAGGA
Organism: Cerastis rubricosa; assembly: GCA_949152445.1. Classification (NCBI taxonomy): domain Eukaryota; kingdom Metazoa; phylum Arthropoda; class Insecta; order Lepidoptera; family Noctuidae; genus Cerastis; species Cerastis rubricosa. Next base: position 6,497,243 of record OX424535.1, on the reverse strand, counting down.
ACTCTTGCCGCGTCACTTCGATTCTGCCATACAGATACATATAAATTAAGTTTTCTAAACAGCAATAGATCGATCGAGATGACTTGGTAAACTATTTTTTCAAGACCTATCAAATAATTGTGAAACGGCGATGAAATATGAGAGGGCTCATTTTGCCTAAAACGTTCCTCAATAATGCAAAAATAAACTTCCACATCCGTAGTTGCAGAGATTAGCCTGCTAACACAAACAAACAAGCTATTTCTTCAGCTTTATTTTATTAGTATAGATACATAACTAGCGTTCGGAGAACTCCTGGGAAGTTGTACCTGTGTTTTCCGTTACCGGTGCGGCGTTTTTCCTTGCTTTGCTTTTCAGATTAGCCCAGCACTTTCTTAACTGAGACTCGGTTCTCTAAACAAAATCCAAAGATTGATTACGATCATCAAACATTTAGTAAAGACTAGGTGGTGTTTTCGGCGATCTCTCCAGTCCTGGAGTTACCCTAGTACTAGATGGTGCATTTCTCTTTGTATGCTCCGAGTTTCGGTATCACAGTTCACTCGTGCATAACGTTGGTGAAATAGATTGGAGTGTTAAGCACACCATTAATAATGGATGGATGAACTGGCGGCGTTAAGCCACGGGAACAATCTAAGACTCCCGCTTTGCCCTTAAACTTATGGGGAAGATTTATAAAACAATGACAAGATTAAGAACAACAGCGGCAAGGCTCCTTCGGAGCCACGTGCCTATTCGTGCCGCGAAGCCGAACACTCCGGTGTACATCTTCCGCCTACACTACACCACTAGGACGGAGGATATCGTGGAGTACGTGCGTCAGAAGACCAAGAGCGTTGTGAGAGTGCAACGCATGTTTTAACAAATAAATTATCTTTATCTTTATCATAGATAACAAAACAATTTCTGACAATTTAGAAGCTGCTTGAGCCGCGCCACAACGTCAACTTTAAGGCGTTCGTGGTGCGAATACCAACTTGTTATCTGCACTTCGTCTTGAAACAGGACTTTTGGCCGCAGGGAGTGGTGGTGTCCGTCGCTTCCGCGGGCAAGTGCCACATGAACGCACAGTGACGTAGTGTGCAAGTGAAGTGTTACTAACCTAATTAGTTTTAAGGTTTTATTTACGAACACAAATTGTATTTGATCATACATATGTATGTTAGACTGTAAGGTATCCATGGGTCAAAGTTGCCTGAAAATAAATGTATGTTGTTGTTTGTTGTTATAACTGCGTACGAAAAACTAGAACTTTTATTATAATCATAGATATATTATATATCTAAAAATGAAATATGGATATAATAAAATAAATGTCTATGGTAATATACTTATAGGTATGTTAATAAAAAAATTACTTACGTAACGTTGCTTTTAACTTAATCTGTTTAAGTTATGTTATTTCTCTTTTTTAATGATCACGAATTATTACACAAAATTTACACTACTAATTTGATGTTTTCTAATAATGAGTATGAGAGACCACTGAGACCAGACCCCGTATCCACAAACGCTCGGATTCGATTTCGATTCGGAAAGTCGTATGTCTATTTTGCTCGCTTTCGTAATGCCAAAACAAGATAGACATACGACCTATCGAATCGAAATCAAATCCGAGCGTTTGTGAATAGGGGGCCAGGTATGAAAGTAACACGGGATGAACGTAACAAATGAATTTTCGAACGATATCATGATTGTTTCATCGATATGCTCTATTTTGGATCCCAAATTCACCGCTCACGGCGCTGTGCCTTCAGGTTGTGGACGTAGTGAGTCAGTGCGTCAAAAATAACTCAAAAATAAGCTTTAATCGTTTTTTTCAACTACGTTTGTTTTTATTATGGTAGGTTCAATCCTGCATGTCACCACCCTATCAGTGAAGTAGCGTAACTATTCATCTCTCTGTTGTCTTATTAGGGAAATTTTTAATGTAGGAATGAAATTAACAACTTATTACTTTCATCCCAACTTCAAATATACATGCAGGTTTTGCTTGCAAAGGGATATGGTCCGTTAATGCACAAGTATTTACGGACGTCGACTTCTTGCCCAGCTCCGTTACTGATCGACAGTTAGAGATGTTACTGTTCCACTACTAGGCTCGATTCCGTCAACAAGTCGTCAGATTGATGCAATGCCCACATTGCCCACTTCATCTTCATCACGCGTGCAAGCGATTTCGACTGATGATTTGCTGCCCCTACAGAGTGAGGTACTAACACCATTAAGAACACTGTCATTGGTAGCTTCACCGGCTTCACTAGCTTCACCATTACTGCCAAGAATTCCTCCTGCATCAACTTTGCCACCAATTATGGCATTACCATCAACAATTTTTCGGAAGTAGAAGTGGCTATTCCATCGACATCGTCTCGTAATTTACACTTCCCATCTATCTCTTCAGCTAGTGTTCGGGACATCACGATGACATCGTTTAACCCCTTCATAGGGGTTAAGCCCCTATCAAAAGCAGGACCCAGAAAGAATAATAGAAAGGGAATAAAATGCAGAAAATTGGCATCAAGACCAAGAAGAAAGAAGGTTAAGAGCCAAAGAAGTATTCCAATCCATTTTGCAGACTGCTGCCATGCCATGCGGAAGGGACATAAAAGACGAAGACTTTAGTTGTTAAGTATTAAAACTACAAAAAAAAAGAAGTAAGGCCAAGTGCGAGTCAGAGTCGCGCACGAAGGGTTCCGTACCATTATTTATAACAACCAGCAAAAATTTCACTTGTTTGTATGGGAGCCCCCTTAAGAGTTTATTTTATTCTGTTTTTAGTATTTGCTGTTATAGCGGCAACAGAATTACATAATTTGTAGAAATTTCAACTGGCTAACTATCACGGTTCATGAGATACAGCCTGGTGACAGACGGACGGACGGACGGACAGCGAAGTCTCAGTAATAGGGTCCCGTATTACGTGTCCGTGGTACGGAACACCAAAAAGGGTGATTAAATAAAAAAGGATAGTGATGATTCACACAGCGAAGATTGCTTCTGTATAATTTTCATGGAATCCTTTTCAAACAGCAGGACAAATGAAAAATAGGTACGGTGCCTAGAGTGTCAGTTGTGGGCTCATGTAGAATGCACTTATATCGAAATAAGCTTTGTGCCAAAATGGTTTGTCTGATTTAGATCTCATTTTTGAATAATATTGATCATCTTCGAAAATTATTGTGTTTCCTAAAATAGTTTAGTTTTTTTAAGAATTGTAATGCTATTGTAAAACCCAAAAGGCTGATTATAAATAAATATGTTGAGTAGGAAAGTAAGTTTATTTTTATTTACAATGTTACAACTAACCCTAGGGGTAGGGATGGTTGTAACAAATAAGTACATATTTAGTCGTAGTATTATTTAGTAATTAACATATTTAGAAGTTTTTCTCAAAATCTGTAGTATAAATTGTATTTGAACTGGTGTTAAAAGAGAACTGAAAGACCAAGCTGTATATCATGTCTATTAATTTGAATTTATTTAATATTCAGAAATCTCTGTGTGATATTACGAAAAAAACAAAAATTGTAACGTTCATCCCTGGTCTCCCCTACAATAAAAAAGGCATATAAAATAGAAAAGGCAAATATTTTTTTCATCATAAATATTCTTACGTTTTAATCATAAAAATTAAAAAAAAATAAAAGCCTTTATTTACTGAAAACTAATTACAATTTAATATAAAATAAACAAAACATAACTATTGCACTTCGGCGTCTTCGTTTATCAGCGCGTCCTTTGACGCATAGGCCTGACCAGGTACCTCCATTTGTAGCGGTCTATTGTGTCTCTAGCCCACAAAGCACCAGCCGTCTCGACTATGTCATCATCCCAGCGTTTGCGTTGTCTTCCTCTACTTCTTTTAGAACCATCCCTGATTTGCCATTCAGTCACGGCTTTTGACCACTTATTGTTTTTATCACGCAGCATATGACCAGCCCATCTCCATTTCAATCTTTTTGTGTGAAAGGTAGCATCACTTAATTTGGTTATCTTCCTCAGATCTTTAGCTCTCTTTTTGTCTTTCCTCTTGACATTCAGAATACTGCGTTGCATGCCTCGTTGACAAACCTAAATTAGATAATACCAAAAAATAAAGAACACGGAGATTCAATGCATCCAATCAACTCTTCGTGGAAATGTTTAATTATACGTGACCACTAAAACATAGCAGAGGATTTCGAGCCGCCATAGTTGTTTACAAAAGTGGTGCATCGTTCTTTTGGCGCGTGGCCATAGTCGGAACTAATGCCGCCATCTTGTTTTTCCAATAGAATGTCCATAGACAATATCACAAATGTTTATCATCAGCGCCTTCAAATTGAACACAGCGTCTATAAAATATTGCTCTATAAGTTATATATAATATGTTACGGCTAAAGGTGGGTGTGAACATAAACTTAAGATTAGCCGGCTAAACTTAGGTTTATCTTCGAGAAGCAACAAAAGTTCGATATCATGTTAGTTTGTGTCGTGATATTCCATCTTTACCCGGCTAATGTGCTAATTAACCGAAACGAAACGGCTAAAAATATATTCGATAGACGCGGCGATGCCAAACTGTATGTTACCACAGACATCCATAGTCTGTGCTGGACCGCTTAGTGCTCGTTACACTAAAGAGCCAAATGTATTTCAACACAGACATTCTCTGTATTAGTGTACATTATGCTCGTCATTTTCAAAGCAAACTACGTACGAGTGCAGAGCAAAGGATTTGGCAGTGTAGTGAAACACATTAAGGAGAACTTAGGATGCAAGAGCGAGCGAAGCGAGCTCGGGACATTGGGCACCCCGACTCGGACAGGTTAGGTTCGAAGGGTATGGCGGGATCTAGTGAGCGAGCGGAGCGAGCGAACTAAGACCCCGACATCACTTTCGTGTTAGGTTACTATAAACCCTGCAGACAGAAATAGGAGCCCCGCGTAGCGGGGCTACGTCGACTTCGCCTTAGTTTGGAGCTGTGGTTTAGAGTTTGCGTAAATAAGATAGCATAATGTACAATTTTAGGTTAAAATTTCACATAATGGGGTTTTAATTTTGGTGATAATTTACTATTTCTGGCAGTATAAAAATGTTTTCGCTTCTTTACTGTGGCATGAACCGTCGATCGCATCATAGAGGAGTAAAAATACGCTGCCGGGCCGGCGGAGGGCTTATTTCATTTCATTTCCTTGTACATTTATGGCCAAGGGCCTGCAGTTACACTTAATTTTAGCCGGCTAAAGATAGAAGAAACTAACATTAACACCTCCTCGAAGTTAGACCTAAGTTTAGCCGGCTAATCTTAAGTTTATGTTCACACCCACCTTTAGCCGTAACATATATACTATAACCTATAGGCTCTTTATAGGTTTATTACTTAGAAACTATACTTAGGTATATTTACTAAGGTACACTTACTTGCGAATTTGCTTTTACTGAGTTAAACTCTTTGCTCAAGCGAGACCAGGCTATTTTTTTTTCTCTTGGCATGCCTATAAATTTAGAAACTTGGTGCAAGTCGTACTTGTGGATGAGCCCCTGCAAGCACAGCAGTTCACCTTCGTTATAAAATCGACTTCGTTCTTCCTTAATTTTAACTGCAACTCTTGAATATGGGCAATTATATTTTGACGCCTAAGCCTCCTATTGTTTTTATTTTTAAGTTAGTTTATAGTTAGTTTATGTAAATATTTAGTTTTTAATTTAGTTTATACTTAGTTTATGTAAATATTTCGTTTTAAAAATTGATAATAAAATGTGAATATTGTGTTCTAATAATAGACCTCCAAACAGTAGTAGCTTTTTCGAGGATTATTTACGTGTTCTCTCACAAATGTTGACTCTGTCTCTGACAATATAAAGTAATTCAGTAGAACTATAATGACACTTTATAAAGTCTTTAACATCACTAAAGTAGCACGCAACATGCTTATTACATAGGAGTGATAAGGACGGTGTGCGTTAGAGCGGAGACTACTCGAACGCATAGCTCGTCATTTTATGCCACAGTGTTGAAAGTCCTGACTTGTCTTATGTTTGCTTAATTTTACAGAATAGCTTATTTCAACACTGTGGCATAGAATGACTAAGTTGGTGACTTATGATGTAATGACCCGTATAAATACGAGCATTACGTCTTAGCTCCATTTTTTATCGTATAGGTGAATCTGTGCAGTTCTAAATTCATTTTTCATAATCCCACCACACTTGTTTGCAAATGTTGTAATCTGTTTCCACACAGTATTCAATGGTAGCTGGGGATCTAAGTAGTTCAAAGGAGACTATCACACTTCTTTAACTCTTGAATTAAATTTAGATTTTTTTGCCTGAGTTTATTATTTTGTTTATTTACTTTTAGGCATTTTAGGGATTTTTTAATTTCGTTTTTAAGAATTCGTTTATTTATTTTTTGTATTTTTTAATCTTATTATGACTAGAGAATAAATTACATTTTGTGACGGTTTCATTAGTTAAATCTATAGTTACAATTGGCTCAACACATACAGGTACTGACCGGCTACCAACCAACTCATCATAAAGACTGCAGGTGTTTGCAGACACTTCATGGGCTCTAAGAGCTTCCAAGTGTAATATTGGGCTGTGGGCCTTGCTTAGTTCTTGTTCCAGTTCAGATATGTGTCTCAAGGCCTGATCGTATGTGTCACTACATTGCTGGTAGTTTCCAGCTATAAGGAATTGAAGAAATATAAGTAAATACTTACCGGAGTAAATACTACGGTAGAAAATGACATTAATCAGGAAAAGAAGACACGATTTATGCACCCAAATAAAACGTAGATTCGTTATCCAATCAGGGTTGTAAACGAGGAATACTACAGTACTGGCAGTCAGATAATTTTCTATTACCCCTAAATTAACAGATAAACCAACCATATAAAAAGTGCATGAAAATCTAAAATGTCACAGTCGTGTAAAAGCAGACCAACGTAAGTATACTTGAACAAGTAATTTTTTTAAAGTTACGAGGTTTTTCTATGTCCTTCAATGCCTATTTATAGCCGATTTTTTTCGCATCTAATATAATACATAAACCATTTCAACACTGATTTAACAAAGTTGATTTTAAGTCTGTCTTAGTAGAAACGATTGTCTGTATTTTATTATCTCTTAAACTTACGACAGTGTCCAAACATGTCCGTCAGGAACAAAAACTTCAGCGGCACGAGATGTGTGCCAACTAACATGAACTCTATTTTCAGATAAATCAAAATGAAATACTTCATCGCCATCGCCCTCCTCGCCGCCGTAGCTTCGGCGGCCGTCGTCAAGCCCACTCCCATAAGCGCTGAGGCCGCCGAGATCCAGGAGATCATCGCCGCCATCCAGAGCCCCAGCACCGACCCCGCTACCGCCGCCGCCCTCGAACAGATGCTCTTTGACGTCCTCGGAGTGTCTCCGTTGGAAGGCATATCTGTTGGCCCCGCCATCCTTCCCTTCCCCCTTCCCGACGGTGGCACCATCGCTGAGGAGCCCATCGTCCCCGGCCCCGCTATTGACGCCGCCGCCCCCACTCCCGCTGCCAACAAACCTCTGGTCCAGATCATCTTGAACATCAACCAGGCCGCTCAGTCCAACCCCATCGCCGTCGGTCCCGCCGCCGACTCCGCCCCTGAGGCCGGCCATGTCATCAGGCCTGAACCCATCGGCCGCCCCGAGCCCGTCGGTGAGATCCCCGCTGAGCCCGTGCAGGTTGTGGAGGTCGCCCCCGTGCCCGCTGAGCCCGTCCAGATTGGTGTCCCCATCATCCCTGAAGCCGCCGTCATCCTCCCCGAGGAACTCAACTAAATGCTCACTGATTGAAACCCTTTATTTTTATGAGTAATACAATAAACAATTTAAAATACAAAAACCGTTTTAAAATCTCCTTTGAACTACCTAGGTCCCCAGCTACTATTGAATACTGTGTGGAAACAGATTACAACATTTGCAAACAAGTGTGGTGGGATTATGAAAAATGAATTTAAATGAATTTAGAACTGCACAGATTCAGCTATTCGATAAAAAATGGAGCTAAGACGTAATGCCCGTATTTATGCGGGCCATTACATCTTAGGTCACCATCTTAAGTCATTTTATGCCACAGTGTTGAAACAAGCTATTCTGTAAAATTAAGCAAACATAAGACAAGTCAGGACAGGACTTTCAATATTCTTTGTGAAGAGTTCTCATTTGAACCATTTACCACTAAAACCTATTCTGCACGAATTCGGCTGAACGCACAATTTTTTAAAAGCGCTTAAGTAGTATTTTTTGTAGCTCTTATTTAATTTCTTATCTTGCTTTTTAGTGATCCTAAGATTTCTACCGCTTTATATGATGATTTTAGGTACTCGGGACAACCTGTAATTGGCTCTGTGTTACATAAACAATTGTTAACCAGCTGTTACAGCTGTTAATTCTCCTATTAGAACATAAATTTAACCAAGTACCTACTATACTACGGTTTTGGACAAGATGACTTTACCCCAAGGTTCACTCTGATTTACTTTCTAAAATAACGTATTGCGTTGTATGAACTAACATCTAATTTAAAAGAAGAATAATAAACACGAGTAGATTTAGAAATATGTGGGAACAAGGATAATTGTTTTCAAATTAAAACAAGGCTCCAACAACTTGACTAAAAGTTGTTAAACTGACATGGTCACTATAACACTATCATTAACACTAAAAACGGGATATTTACCATGTCCGGACATATCATGTGTCATATGTGGATATTTACAGTGATCATGGTGCTTGCAACAGCGCCGAAATATCAGGAACTCAAAACAAATAGTTACCATGATAAATATCACGTTTTTAGTGTTAAAGATAATCTTAAACTTGGACATATCTAGAAACACTTTTCCCAAGACTATAAAAAGTCTAAAATTAATATAATATTATATGACCATGTGTGTAACGTGTAAAAACATAAGGCAGTTAGAATGCAGGAGGGCTTTTATTTCAGCAGCTGTCAAGTTTACAGAAAGAAGTATCATTTTGATAGAACTGTTAAAATTCTGACATTGCTAACTGGCATAATAAAAATAATGGCAATGTCATGAGCTATTATTTGATGACTATTGTCGACGATGCGACACTAGCTTGGAAAAGGTAGGTCGGGGGCGACGTTGTCGTCTTTATAGAGGAGTGGAAATAAAACTCACTATTCGTCTTGATTTAAAACACGGTTTAATCACTTTATAACGATACAGACACTGGAGCTTTACATGAATCACACACAAACTAATTTAAATGAAAGAGTACAAACAATAAGACTGGCAAAACATAAACACAGATTAAAACAATATTACTTAGGAAATTTGGCGATATCGCGGCGCAGAGTAACTACGACGTGTTACAATTTCGAAGGATATGAGGATACTAAACTGTTTGCGGCCGGGGCCGCAATATTTATACCTGTGCACATGGGTGCAGGTAGTGGAGGCGTTGTGCATTTTTTGTCGCCTTTTGACCATTCATGCAGAAAAAACCGTTAAAAAACCCTGCCTCTCGCGTCCCGCTCTTCACCCCTGTGACCTCAATACGGGGACTTTCCTAATGACGCAGTTACGATCATAACAAAGGAATCTCTCGACCAATCAGGTGGTTTGTTATGATCGTACGTTAGAACCTTGTCATTCCCACTTACACAGATTTTACTGGAAGTGACATTATTTTATCTTTATTTACAGTAGAAATGTTCTTATATACTAATGAAAATATGCCCAAATGGCTATGTGTTGGTTAGTTAACACATACATGTTTGCCCTAGACATATTAAATAAGTATACATAGCTAAACAAGATACCTAACTTAATTACAGATGTCTTAAACTATTACTTATTACTAGAACCTACTGTTTTTTACTCATAGCTAGCATTACTGTGCTTCCATTATAACTGTGCTTCGTCTACATTCCACCCCCAGTAATAGGGTTCAACCTTTTACTTCTTGGTCTGTGGGAAGCACAATAATCTTAGCTACGGGTCGACGCAGGACCCCATTTACTGTCTTAACGTCTACTACACGGATAACACCATCGTGTCCATTATATACAGCCTTTATGACACCTTTTGTCCATGTACTACGGTCTTTGTTGTTGTCCACGATCACTACCACATCACTGACCCGCACATTTGGCACATTATTTATCCACTTATCACGTCGTTGTAGCGTCGGAAGATATTCCCTCAGCCAGCGGCGCCAGAACATATCGGCGAGCGCGTTAACGCGCCGCCACTGCCGGCGGGAATCGATGTCTTCAGTGTTGCTCGACGTAAACGGAGTACTCCCGGACGCAGTGCCCAGGAGTAGGTGATTCGGCGTCAGGACCACCGGCTGGTTGTGATCGTCGTACACGTAGCTCAGCGGTCGGCTGTTCACGATGAGTTCGGCCTCAGTGAGGAGGGTGTAAAGAACCTCCTCACGGGGCGCTCGTTCTCTTAGTGTGGTCCGTAACGCGTTCTTGACGGACCTCACCAGGCGTTCCCAACAGCCACCCATATGAGGTGCTGCCGGGGGGTTGAAGTGCCACATTATGCCACGTTTAGTGGCCTCGTCCCTGACCTTGTTGTGGTCAATTTCTCGCAGGGCTGCTCGAAGCTCGGTGTTGGCCCCGATGAAATTGGTACCCTGGTCCGAGTACATATGTGCTGGTTGCCCACGGCGCGCTATCAGGCGCCGCAAGGCTAGAATTGCTGAGTCGGCGCTCAATGAGGCGGCCAACTCCAGGTGAACGGCGCGTGTAGTGAGGCAGGTGAATAGTGCCCCCCATCTCTTCTCGCGGCGTCGCCCAATTGCTACTTCCATTGGGCCGAAGTAGTCCACCCCTACTCGCACAAAAGCTCTTCTTGTGGACTCTAATCGTGCGGCAGGTAGATCGCCCATCTTTGGTGGGGCGGGTTTGGCTTTGCCAATACGACACAGTTGGCAATTTGCGACCACCGTTTTGACTGCTGCTCTGATCTTAGTGATCCAGTACTTCTCCCTTAGGTTATTCACGACGGTTTCATGATTTGCATGCAAAGCTAGCGCGTGATAGTGTGCGACTAGCTTTCTTGTCAATGGATGACGTCCGTCCAAAATTATGGGGTGCCTTTCTCCAAACGTGAGCTCCTCGCAGGCACTCAGACGTCCTCTGACTCGTAACAACCCATCATCGGTAATCATTGGGTCTAATGCCTTCACATGACTGTTTTTCGGCACGGGGAGCCCCTGTAGAATAGCAGCCCGTTCTTCGTGAAAGCTGTCTTCTTGGCACAACCTTATGAGGCTGTCGTGTGCTTCCTCCATGTCGCGCAGCTGTAACTCTGTTGTGGTGCGACGTCTGCGACACCGCCCAATGAAAATTAGGACGCATGCCATGACGCGCTTAATGCGCGTCCAAGATGAGTATCGCTCGTACTCGAAGAGCGGTGTTGCAGGTGCAGTTGTCACGTGCACTCTTTGGATGCGCTCCAGGTCGTCCTCTGCTGCCTCAGACTCGCAACACGCTGGCCACTGCTCCTGTGGATCACGTAAAAACAAGGGGCCCGAGAGCCACTTTGTGCAATTATCGGGCCAAAGGAATCTGGTCGCATCATCAGCTGGGTTATCCTCCGAAGGGACCCAGCGCCAGTTGCCTCTGTCTGACAGCCTATCTATTTCCGCTAATCGGTGGGAAACAAATCTTTGAAATTCTTGTGCATCAGAATTTATCCATTTTAATACAGTTTTACTGTCAGTCCAATAAAATTTCTTGCTGATCAGTAACCCTAGTTCGTTCTCGACAGTCTCCGCTAGTCGGCAGGCTAATACTGCGGCTTGTAGCTCCAACCTTGGTATGGAAACTACCTTTTGTGGCGCTACTCGCGCTTTTCCTAACAGCATGACAGTTTCCCTATTTCCTTCGGAGTTATAGCCTACTAGGTAAGCGACTGCGGCGTAGGCTAACTCGCTTGCGTCTCCGAATATATGTAGCTCTACGTTGTCTTTATTTAACCCATACCACCTAGGTATTTTAACTTTATTTAATAAGTGTAAATTCTGAAGCCATTTAAACCAGGTTTTGGCGTCTTTATCTTGTAAGAGTTCATCCCATTGGATTCCTGATTTCCATACCCGTTGCATTAATATTCGTGATTGAATCACACAAGGATATAGGAAACCTAGAGGGTCATAAATTGACATAATTAAACTTAAAAATTGTCGTTTAGTAGGCACTAAATTACCATTGACAAGCTCTGTTGGTAATCTTTTAAAAGAGAGATCAAAACCTAATTCATCCTCTTTAGGTGACCATATTAATCCTAACGTTCTTTCAGTAGTGCCTGCTCCCTTTTCCAATGCTACTCTATCAGGCATGTCTAACTTTAGCCTTTCTCTGAGTTCTGTAGAGTTCGTGACCCACCCCCGTATTATGAACCCACCGGAAGCGTGTATTTTGGTCACTTGCTCTATAAGCCTATTAGCGTTTTCATTTGACCAAGCGCTATCTAAATAGTCGTCCATATAGTGCTTGGTCCTAATAGCTTCTACAGCTTCAGGATAATATTCAATGAATTCACTGGCGTTTTTATTTAATATGTATATCGCCGTGGTTGGTGATGAGACGGCACCAAATATCATAGAGTTCATTGCGTAAGTATCTGGTTCTCTATCTTGGTCCGTCCCTCGCCATAGAAATAATTGAGCACCTTGGTCCTCTTCCCTGATCCTGATTCTCATGAACATATCTGCTATGTCCCCTGAAAATGCTATGGGACCTATCCTAAATTTTAATAAAATTCCTAATAATGAATTTAACATATCGGGTCCTGTTAATAAATTATCGTTTAAACACGTACCGTGAGACGTAGCGGCGGCGTCAAACACTAATCGTAACTTCCCTGGTTTGTTAGGGTTTACTACTCCGAAATGTGGTAGATACCAAACCGGAGAGCTATCTACTTTGCCTTCTACCTTACGTGCATAACCCTCATTTAATAGCCTTTCTATTTGCTTACTGTATGCCTCGGCAAACTCATTATCTTTGCGCATGCGCCTCTCGATACCGTATAATCGTTGACGAGCCTGATTATAATTATTAGGTAACTGTGTATTTTCTTGTTTCCACAGTAAACCTACTTCCCAATGTGACTGGTTAGGTGTGCGACGACTAGTATTATTTAAAACATTTAGTGCACGTTCAACGTCCTTATGTTTTCGAAGGTTCGCTGAAATTCCTAGTGCTTCTAACTCAAATTGTGACTTTACTAAATTATGTAATTCAGGAAGGGAGACTGTCGTACAATTTACTGAATTTATATGGTTAGAATTATTAAGTGGTCCATGTATGACCCAACCTAGCTTAGTAAGTGAGGCAACTGGCTTACCGGATCGTCCACGGCGAATGTCCTGGCCGACGAGCAGCTCCCAGTTGTCCTGCCCGAGCAGCAGCATTGGCTTGGCACCCCTCATTTCCACGCAACCCAAGTTGCTGAGGTGCGCATTGTCACTGATTACCGCGGCGGGCACTGTTTGTGTTGGTAAGTTCGCGTTTGCTATTGTACGACACTTGATTCTATGGCATTGTCCATTTGGTCCCTTCACTTGTACTTGTACCACTCTTGAGGTTAAATCTGTCACTCCGTGGCCTCCCGCTGTTTTAAGTATGAGAGGTACGCGCGGTCCCTTCAAGTTAGTAGCGAGTGCACTGTCGATGAGTGATACGGTCGCACCGTCGTCTAGTAACGCGTAGCATTGAATATCGTCACTATTTTCACTACACAACGTTACTGGCAATATTTTCAATAGGGCTGAGGCTCGCCATTCACCAATGTTAGTTACACTGTGTTCTTTGTTCTCTTTATGTGCTTTGTCTGCGTGTAACAATAGGTGATGAGCATAGCCGCACTTCTCACATTTATTTGCGCGGCAAAATCTCTTTGGGTGTTTTCCAATGAGGCACTTAAAACACATGTTCTTATCTTTAATTGTGTCCCAGCGTTTTTGAACACTCAACTTATTAAATTGTTCACACTTTTCTATTGTGTGCTCTTCTTTACATATTACGCACTCTTTCGGTATTGGAGATTCGTCGCTCTGTGCGTTTACTCGTTGTACGAACGGCGGTCTGTTGTTGCTTGGACGTGCGGTATTCAATGGTCGGGCTTGACCGGTAATTTGTTTCTGTTGCTTCACAGGATTCTTTTGTGTACTAGGCTCGTACATGGTTGCCTGTACATAATATGATGTTGATCGTGCCAAGTGTACCAAAAAATGCGATACTATTTCCAAACTTGGTGACACTCTCAAATCCACTCCCTGTGAGTTGTCCAAACCCATAGCAAAATCCCCATACTGCGCTCGTTGTACTGGAGTTAGTTTATTCAGTAATTCACTGACTAACTGTGGATTGTTTAAATATCCTTCTGCGTGAATATTTTTCAGTATAGACACGCAGTTTTTTACTGTTGTGGAGAATTTTCCCAGCTCCCGGCAACTCTCCGTCACTCTGGGTAAATTCTTGACCTTTTGCAGAGCATATTGTAGCACTAGGGTCGGATGACCGAACTCTTCCTCTAGTGCGCGCATTATTGCCGTCGGGTCTGTAGATGTCCGTAATAAATCTTCAACCGCAGTCTTAGCTTCGCCGTGCAAAGAGGTTTTTAGTCGCGCTAAATTCTCATGCGCTTTAAAATTATATAACTCTGTTGTATCGTAATACATGTTTCTGTACGATATCCAGTCGGCAGGGTCGCCGTTAAAATGCGGCAACTCATACGCCTGCCGAGGTACCGGCCGCGGTCGTGCCAGGCCCGTGATTGCTTCTGCCAGTTGGTCGATTTTCCTGTCTCTATCTCCCGACGATTCTCGCCGCCTTTCTTTTTCATCCACTCTGTCAAACCTCTGCCGCCGTAGCTCTGCTTCGAGTGTTGAAACTCGAGGTACACAAGCGGCCGGAGTGGAAAAGACGGTACCGTAATCGGGTAGGTTGAACCTTACTGCTGTCGACACTGGCAAGTACGTCTGCGTAGTAGGTGTCATAATATTTCCCACCGGGACTGACGCAGACGACTCTATTACACGTGACACATTTATCTCGCGGGGCACACCACATTCACTATAAGTAAGCGATTCAATATTCTTTCTACTTACAGTTGGCTCCTGGATGGCAGCTGTTTTACTGGGCGCGGCCACTTCAACAGGCTCGCGCGGCACAGACTGCATCACTGTGTCCGTTTGAGTTACTTGGGGCGTTGTATTTATCCATTCTTCAACGCGATGTGTTTTCTCCACATCCGAGTCTGAGTCCTCACTTTCAGCAGCCGCTTCTAGTTCGGCGAGGTCTGCTTCTAACCTTTTCTTCACGAGGTTCTCCTTCAATTGTACCAAGTCGCGTTCAGCTTCGTACTCCATCCTTTTTCTTAGGCTTTCGACGCACTTGCGACTATTCCTAGAGGAGCCTTTGCTGCTTTGCCTCGAACCCTGGCGTCTTGCCGTGGTTGCCTGTCTCTCTGACGAACTTGTAAAATCGTACACTCGACCGCCGGGGCCCGACAGGGGAATATTTCTTACTGACGTCGATGCCACCGTTGGTGCGGCGGACGGTGAGCCCGGCGTTCTTTCAGACGGTAATCCTGAATCTGGGACTACGTCATTATTACGACGACTCCTTTCGTCAGCCAAACTTCTTAGTTTGCTCATCTTGCTTCGCGTGGTAATGGTACTCTTTTGACTCATGATTCCACTCCTCTTGACAAACCTTATCCGGCTCGAAGGACCAAAAATGTCGACGATGCGACACTAGCTTGGAAAAGGTAGGTCGGGGGCGACGTTGTCGTCTTTATAGAGGAGTGGAAATAAAACTCACTATTCGTCTTGATTTAAAACACGGTTTAATCACTTTATAACGATACAGACACTGGAGCTTTACATGAATCACACACAAACTAATTTAAATGAAAGAGTACAAACAATAAGACTGGCAAAACATAAACACAGATTAAAACAATATTACTTAGGAAATTTGGCGATATCGCGGCGCAGAGTAACTACGACGTGTTACAATTTCGAAGGATATGAGGATACTAAACTGTTTGCGGCCGGGGCCGCAATATTTATACCTGTGCACATGGGTGCAGGTAGTGGAGGCGTTGTGCATTTTTTGTCGCCTTTTGACCATTCATGCAGAAAAAACCGTTAAAAAACCCTGCCTCTCGCGTCCCGCTCTTCACCCCTGTGACCTCAATACGGGGACTTTCCTAATGACGCAGTTACGATCATAACAAAGGAATCTCTCGACCAATCAGGTGGTTTGTTATGATCGTACGTTAGAACCTTGTCATTCCCAATTACACAGATTTTACTGGAAGTGACATTATTTTATCTTTATTTACAGTAGAAATGTTCTTATATACTAATGAAAATATGCCCAAATGGCTATGTGTTGGTTAGTTAACACATACATGTTTGCCCTAGACATATTAAATAAGTATACATAGCTAAACAAGATACCTAACTTAATTACAGATGTCTTAAACTATTACTTATTACTAGAACCTACTGTTTTTTACTCATAGCTAGCATTACTGTGCTTCCATTATAACTGTGCTTCGTCTACAACTATATTGATTCTATTGAAGTACAATAAGACACTAGTCAGGTCGTAGACAAAGAAATAAATTAATCTCGCAATAATCCTGTAGAAAAGAAGCCAGTTTTCAATGAAAAACCTACCCAGACGCAATGATGATTTTACGGATAATACAGGAAATTAACGATAGTGTGATTATCTGCCGATAATGTGTTGATAGGATTTGAAACTTCGCACTAAGCTTCGTTATTATCTATGAATGAACGCCATAATTTATTTTTACAAAAACTTGGCGTACCTTTTGGACGAAATTGAATCTCCATGAACACTGGACGAGAGGCCAACTTCTGGCCGCTTAACAGCCGCTCGGGTCGATCTTTAGTATTAGCCGCACTTTTCTAGGTTTGTCCGTGAATGGGTCACCCATTACTTACCGAGCCATGCCTCGGAAGGCTCGTTAAGCCGTTGGTCTTGGCTGTGATTTGTATATCTTTGATAGTGTGGCCCGAAATTCTGACAAGCAGTCTTACCAAAAGGTATCGTATCACCCATACTAACTGGGTTGAAGAGGTCAGATAGGCAGTCGCTCCATGTAAAATGCTGGTATTCCACTGCATCCGGTTCGACTGGAAGCCGACCCAATATAGTTGGGAAAAGGCTAGGCCGATGACGAATCCAGAAATTACGTTATACGTAATACATAAAGACAACAAAGAAACTTTCATTTGTCGCAAGTCATCATTACCTCATCGATAAGGGTTTGCAGTTCAATCTCAAGTTGCTAAATGCATAGTGCGTCACAAAATACACAAAGAGTCTGTTTTTGTGTTCTGTATGTGCATATAACTTCATCCCCTCATCAGAGATGCAAGAGAAGAGATGCTTAGATTTATGGCTTCTTGTCATCATCCTCATCTACAGCCTGAATTCAAGCACTGCGGGTATAGACCTCTCTTTACTTGTGCCAATCTCCATGGTCCTATGCCTGCCTCATCCAGGTTTTTCCTCCTGTACCTTTTACTAAACGGCTTGGTAATACAGAAGTATAGGCTGATCCATTAGCACCATGAAACGTACAAAACAATATCTAAACTCCTTATCTTAAAGCTCTAAACTTTTAAACCCCTCATATCATGAAATACGATAAACCAAATTGCAGTAGAATCAAAGATAAAATTTAATATAAATACTATACAATCATTTCAAAAAGCAAGTCGTCTTCGAAGCGCGTTTCATAAAGTGAGTACGCAAATATGGTTACTGAATACTTTTAGCCTGCGACATTCTACTTCTGGTGACCTACCATGACGTATTAAAACACTATTTTTTTTACTTTATTTCCAGTGTGGGAAAGAGATGGCGCTAGACATCCTGTATAGCTCCGTCTCTTTCCCACACTGGAATAAGAGTAAAAAAACACTGCTTTAAAACGTCATGGTAGGCCAGCAGGGCAAAGGGTGTAATGTAAACTGGAAGTCATGGGCCTCTTCCCATGACTTCCCCGGCTAATGTGAACCACTGCTCGTTGATTTTATCCGCCATCATCTACAAGACGCGACGCGACACCTTCTGGTTTTGTCAGGGCTTTTCAGAAAACGCCTGTTTTGGCTTATAGTGAAAACTATATTTTTATTATCGTTTACAGCCAGTGCTTTGGCAGTTATATTTATTTACACTAACGTTGAACTTTCAGATACTGTCAAAATGAAATACTTCATCGCCATCACCCTTATCGCCGCTGTGGCCTCGGCCGCCGTCATCAGGCCTCTGAGGTCTGAGCTCGCCGAGATCCAGGAGATCATCGCCGCCATCCAGAGCCCCAGCACCGACCCCGCTACCGCCGCCGCCCTCGAAGAGATGCTCCTCGACATCCTCGGAGTCAAGCCCGAGCCCGTCGCCGTCGGACCCGCTATCATCAACCCCGTTGAGGGCATCTCTGTTGGTCCCGCCATCATTCCCTCCCCCGTTGAGGGCATCTCTGTTGGCCCCGCCATCATTCCCTCCCCCGTTGAGGGCATCTCTGTTGGCCCCGCCATCATTCCTTTCCCCGTTCCCGACAGTGGTGTCGCCGCTGAGGAGCCCATCGTCCCCGGCCCCGTTATTGTTGCCCCCGCCCCCACCCCCGCTGCCAGCAACCCCCTTGTCCAGATCATCGTCAACGTCAACCAGGCTGAGTCCAGCCCCATCGGTGTTACCCCAGTTGACATCGTCGCCCCCGAGATCCAGCCTGAGCCTGTACAGGTTGTTGAAGCCGCTCCTGAGCCCGTGCAGGTTGTTGAGACCGCTCCTCAGCCCGAGCAGGTAGTTGAGGTCGCTCCTTTCCCCGTGCCCTCTCCCATCAGCCCTCCTATTGCCGTAAACCCCATCGGTATTGTCGACCCTCAGCCCGCTGAGCCCATCCAGATCGGCGTCCCCGTTATCCCTGAAGCCGCAGTCGTGCTCCCCGAAGAACTTAATTAAGAAGTAGCAGAAGCATTGATCGAATTGTTGTATCTATAAAATGTTATTTTCTGCATGTGATGCAATAAAAGTGATTTGCGGAATTTACACAAATTGTTTAAATTTTATTAATAATTTAGGGGTATGAGGAATAGGGTGTAAAGTTCCTCGACAGTTGTAGTCGGGGTTTTCTATATACTCTTAAGTCGATGTAAACTTTGCATGTGAGATGTAGGAAATGGATGTTAGTTCTTCTGTCGTGTCATAGATGGCGCTGTAGTACTTTTTGTAGTAAGTTGCTTTTTGTACGTCGCTACAATAACACTAGCAGCCCGCCCCGGCTTCGCAGGCTAATTAACAAAAAAATAAAAAATATAATACACACACATAAACCCTTCAGCGCGAGTGAGCCGCGCGGCACTTCATTTCTTGACTTTGACTCCCCCCCCGGACAGCCCGTACCCCAGTAACGCCTACATCGCATAAGGTGCTGCCATGCTAGCTAGCTGAGCAGGATGAGCGGCGACCACGCAACTTTTTTCAAATGCTCTCATTTTTAAACTCGTGATATCTTTCGAGTGGAATATCCGAATTGAATAATTCAAAAAGTTATATAAAGGTATTGAAACAGTCTTGAATATGAATATAAAGTAATTTAATACCAATCTAAGAATAAAGAGCCTTTTCTAGCGGCGGCAAGTCTTTTTTTTTTAATAAAAGATCCCTTATTGTGGCATAACTATAATAGTTAGACATACATATGCTGACGCGACACTTTTTGTAAATAATGATTCGTTCTGCAAAGTCGTAGTAAAGTATTTTATTCTATCTTCAATAGTTTTCGCAGTGCACGCGATATTAAGAATATTTTAGGTATTTTTTTCAAGGATCCCTATTTTTATTCGAATTTTCAAGACGACAAGGGCCTCTTTTCCATGAGAGGGGGTGGGTTGTAATCCACTACGCGGGCCCAGGGCTGGTAGGTAGATGTCACTTGACTTCATATTTTTGGTTCTACGACATGTCGGTTTCCTTACGATGTTTTTCTTCATCGAAGTAATATCAAATAGTAAGTGATAATTATACAAAACGCACATGAATCAGAAAAATGCAGCATGCCTGAGAGATATCTCTCGACGGCATGTAATGCCACGTCAGAACCCTTAAACGGCATAAGAACTCTTACAAGCACCAGGTTAGGTATATTTTTTCCCAACTACGTTCGGTTCTACTTCCAGTATAACCTGATGCAGCTGAATACCGGTATTTCACATAGAGCGACTGCCTATCTGACGTCCACAACTCAGTTAGTACTGGGTAATTAATACAATACCCCTTAGGAGGACTGCTTCGTTGTCCGACCTTCGGGCCACTGACTCCCTGCAACGACTGTCAAAGATCTACAAATGACAGCAGGAACCAACGACTTAACGTGCTTTCCCAGGCACGGGGTAAACTCGGTATGTAATGGGTTGTCACCTATCTACGGAACTACTTAGGCAAGCTCGGTTTAACTTGAAGATAGACCCGAGCAGCTGTTATTATTACAACAACAACAACATACATTTATTTGCTGGCAACTTTGGCCAATAGATATATACCTTACAGTCTAACATACATATTATGATAAAATACAATTTGTGTTAGTAAATAAAACCTTAAAACTAATTAGGTTAGTAACACTTCACTTGCACACTACGTCACTGCGCGATCATGTGGCACTTGTCCGCGAAATAAGCGACGATACACCACTCCCTGCGGCCAGAAGTCCTCTTCCAAGACGAGGTGCAGATAACAAGTTGGTATTCGCATCACGAACGCCTTAAAGTTGACATTGCGGCGCGACTCAAGCAGCTGCACTCTCGCCACGTACTCTTATTAGCCACGAGCTCTTTTTCTAGGGTGTTACAATTAATAGAAATAAATAGAAAATGTAATTCTAGGATGTACAAAGGAAAAGGAAAAAGATTGGGTGAAAAAATATTAAAGTAAAAGTCCATTGAATCTTCTAAATATTCAATAATTGAATTGAAAAGCAACAGGCTTTTTCAAAATAAAGAGAGGATCATTGTTTTTAGGGTTCCATCAAACTTCTAAGCCAACGTAATCAAAAGATACAGCCGTTTATGCTGCTCCGTTAATTTTCGACACTCGCAAGGGAATCAAAACCTACAGGGTACTTCCGGTGAATCCAGAATCTTGAAATTTGGTACGAAGCAACGTCTTATATTTAGTACAGATAAAGGAAAAATTGCGAAAACCGTAAATTTGTAGTAATCTTCTACTATATAAAAATAAGTCGAGTTTTCCTTCTTGACGCTATCACTCCAGAACGCACGAACCGATTTCCACGGTTTTGCATTCGTTGGAAAGGTCTCGGGCTCCGTGAGGTTTATAGCATAGAAAATTCAGGAAAGGTAGGGTAGGGTAGGTAGGTAGGGTAGGTAGGTAGGGTAGGGTAGGTAGGTAGGGTAGGGTAGGTAGGTAGGGTATGGTAGATAGGGTATGGTAGGTAGGTAGGTAGGTAGGTAGGTAGGGTAGGGTAGGTAGGTAGGGTAGGTAGGGTATGTATGGTAGGTAGGTAGGGTAGGGTAGGTAGGTAGGGTAGGGTAGGTAGGTAGGGTAGGGTAGGTAGGTAGGGTAGGTAGGTAGGGTA
The DNA here is from genome assembly GCA_949152445.1 of Cerastis rubricosa. NCBI lineage: Eukaryota > Metazoa > Arthropoda > Insecta > Lepidoptera > Noctuidae > Cerastis > Cerastis rubricosa. The sequence goes on along the minus strand of OX424535.1, from coordinate 6,475,596 downwards.
GGGTAGGTAGGTAGGGTATGTAGGGTAGGAAGGTAGGGTATGGTAGGTAGGTAGGTAGGTAGGTAGGTAGGGTAGGGTAGGTAGGTAGGGTAGGTAGGGTATGTATGGTAGGTAGGTAGGGTAGGGTAGGTAGGTAGGGTAGAGTAGGGTAGGGTATGGTAGGTAGGTAGATAGGGTAGGTAAAAAGTGCATTGCAACGCATGCCGGGGACAGCTAGTCATAATATAAAAATATTTTTAATCATTTTTGTACTTGGCCGGTTTTTTTTTCTCAATGTGGCTGATAACTTATTATTAATCGACTGCTTCCCCGCCGACCCATTGGATGGTTCAGCTAGCTGTGCAGTTGGGAACACTATTGCAACACTCTTCCCCTTTGGTTTCCTTTGTATAACCTGCCACGAAACCCACATGCCACAAGCCCACCACAACCAGGTCATCATGTGGAAAATGTCGTGAGGATAGTTTTGAGTATGAATGTGGATGGGTATAAGAGTAGCAGAAGACCAAAGAAACGATGGTTGGACTGTGTGAAGGATGATATGGCAAGAAAGGATGTATCTGATGAGATGACAAGTAATAGAGAAGTACAGAAGAAGAAGACATGCTACGCCGGCCCCAAATAAATTGGGATAAGAGCTATTGCAACATCCTTCCCCACGGCACAACCAGTTGTATAGTCTTGTATATTTATAAAAATAATGTTTTATTTGGTCCTTTCCGACCAACTACTCAATGAAATATCATCATCATCATCATTTTAGCCGTAAGACGTCCACTGCTGAACATAGGCCTCCCCCAACGCCACATTGACATTTTGGGGGGTTTTGCCATAATCGCCACGCTTAGCAGGCGGGTTGGCGATCGCAGTACGGTTGTTACAAAAGCACAGAGAACGCTGCTGCCCATTCTCTGGCAAGGCCCTTAGTCGCCTCTTACGACACCCACGGGAAGATATGGGAGGGTGCTATTCTTTACGTCCGACACCATACAGAACAATAAAATATAATAAATCAATAAAATATATCTGTTATCAAATGAAATCATTTATTTAACAAATCGTCATTTATTTAGAAAGAGTAATACTCACAAATCCTAAGCAACCAGTGTTTACTTTTAATTCATTTACTTTTCTGGTATATACCCTCGTTCAGGAATGGACCCTGCTTGGGATTTGAGGGCGCTGCTTTGTGTAAAAATCGTGAAGTTAGTTCACTTTTTGGCCAGGCCGTTTGTCTTACCTAGGTTTTACTGAACGCTCTCTGTAACTTACTGTGTTGTTTCATTAGTCGATGTACACGGTACCTGACACAAATGCTTGCACTGGCTGGACAGATACACTTAAATCTGTGTGTTTCTTAACTCAAAAGACCATCCCGGACACTTATCTGCATATTTTCATGTGAGTTGGCCAAGACAAGTCAGGTCCTTAAAATAAACTATGACCTCTGAGTTTCTGCTGTTTCTTCTCAGAGTAGTCAGGTACGAAACACCAGACTCATCTAGTGATCTAGTGTCAAAAAATATACGTGTAAAATTGTTTGTAAAAACCCATTTGCAAAATAATCATAATTTATCATTATTTCCAATAAAAAATCGTTTTGATTGTTATAGTTAATATTCCCATGAAAAACTACTTAATTAATAAAGGGAGTGGAGGGATGACTATAGTGAGAAACATACAGAAGTACCTACCTACTTAAAAATTGAATGAATCACTTGAAAAACATAAAGAGTTTGAACAGTCAACAATGATTAGCTCAACTCAATACCATAAGTTGTATCAAAGGGATACCGGTATGTATAATAATATTTGTATGTAAATCCTTATCATTTCTGCTGTAAATCAAACTATTGCTAACTAATAACAGTTCGCACTAGTAAAATTAAACTACATGTAAAGGTCATTCGAGTTTACAAAACGTAAGGCCGGAACATGGCTTATACTAATCCTAAGATACTAACTAATCTCTAAGTAAAACATAGATAATAGTTAATATAAATAGTGATCGAAAATTGAAAGAGACAAGTCGTCTTCGATACGCGTCTTATAAAGTAAGTATTGTGATCAATCAATCTTTGTGTTCACCATATAAGGAAATTAATTAATCCAGTCATAAAATTACTTATTATTTAATTACTTTTCCATTAGATCACACTAAATTTCATTTGCAGATACTGTCAAAATGAAATACTTCATCGCCATCACCCTTATCGCCGCCGTGGCCTCGGCCGCCGTCGTCAGGCCTCTGAGGTCTGAGCTCGCCGAGATCCAGGAGATCATCGCCGCTATCCAGAGCCCCAGCACCGACCCCGCTACCGCCGCCGCCCTCGAAGAGATGCTCCTCGACATCCTCGGAGTCAAGCCTGAGCCCGTCGCCGTCGGACCCGCTATCATCAACCCCGTTGAGGGCATCTCTGTTGGCCCCGCCATCATTCCCTCCCCTGTTGAGGGCATCTCTGTTGGCCCCGCCATCATTCCCTCCCCCGTTGAGGGAATCTCTGTTGGCCCCGCCATCATTCCCTTCCCCGTTCCCGAAAGTGGTGCCGCCGCTGAGGAGCCCGCTATCATCCCCACCCCCGTGATTGTTGCTCCTGCTCCTTCCCCCGCAGTTGATGCCCCCGCTGCCAGCACTCCTCTGGTCCAGATCATCCTGAACATCAACCAGGCCGCCGCTGAGTCCAGCCCCGTCTCCGTTGGACCCGCACTCGCCCCTGAGCACGTCGAAATCAAGCCTGAGCCCGTCCACATTGTGGAGTCCGCTCCTGAGCCCGTGCAGGTTGTTGAGGCCGCTCCTGAGCCCGTCCAGGTCGTGGAGGTCGCCCCCGTACCCGCTGAGCCTGTCCAGATCGGTGTCCCCGTCATCCCCGAGGCCGCTGTCGTCCTTCCCGAGGAACTCAACTAAGATGTTAATTGTTTGAAGTGGTTCTAATTCTTAATTACAGTATCTAGAAAATGTCTTTACGTTTGATACAATAAAAGAGATTTGAGAACAATTTATTATTTTTATTTTGCATTTTTCCATTCCTTGCTTGTCTTGCTACACTTAAGCTAGGTATCATAATGGGTTTGGAAATTGGTGTGAGAAACAGCGATATATTTAGTCGGGTGTGTTAATGTCGACCACCTCTTGAGCAAAAGGTGGAATTACCTATTAACGAACTTTGCTAAATGGGAATGTGTGTGATTTGTATAAATCATCAGGTTAACGAAATTGATCAGTAAAGCAATCCTTTCAAACCATTTTTAAAATGGTGGCAAAAAAAAAATTTACACCTTACTCATAAATAACTTGATTACAATAAAATCTGTGAGGATGTACATAATTAAGCCGATTATTTTACTAAGACCATTTTGTTTAATAGTTTAATTTAATTGGCAATTATCTTCTTCTTAGCGTATCGATGGCAATCTAAATTGTGCCGGCCCAGTCTAGTTTAGACCTAATAACATTATTAAACCCATATTTACTAGCGTAAGACTGCAAAAATATGCATTTTAAAATATTTATTTCGAAATGACCAAAGCTACGGATCCCATAAGTTTACCAGCTGTAATTTTCATCATTTTAGATTTTGTGGACTTATTATGTGGGGTGAACTATTAATACTAAATAAATAATAGCTATTTATGCAACTGTTACGTTATGGAATAACTCGTGCCCACCTATTTCGGTACGCGCTACGCTTGTACCGAAAAATGGCACTCGTATTTAAAGGCCAATAACGTACAGTTGCATACAAGATTTTATCTACGAAGGAAGGAATAAAACACAGATATAGACAACTAAGTATTTTTTCAACACACTTGCTCATGAAGTCGCTCTATGGTCACCGCAATTAGGCACAGAATGACATCCATAATCAAACTGTGACTTTTTCATTGCTATAACTCACTAGTGAGTTATAGTTTTTTTTTTTAATTTTATTGGTTGAGGTGCTTTGTTCTTAAAAAAGTTTTTATTCGAAAAAAGATCGTGTTTAATAGAACAAATAAATTAATGTTCCTATTGCTTGCTCATTTCATGCAACTTCTTATTTATACATATAGATAATTTTAACTCGTACATGTTTAATAAATAAAACTTTCACTGAAATATAAATTTTGTTTTCTCTGTAATAAAAGAAAACTTAAAATTCTTCATTTTCTACGTGGCAAAATAGGCGCAAACCCTATGCGCGGAAAATAAAAAAAAACCTCATCCCTTTAGTCTGTGGCTGATCGCAATGCGCGCGCATAGGGAAACTGATTAATTTTTCCCGCCATAGCTTATTATTTTTCACAACTCGTTTTTACTGTTGAAATTATAGTTATTTATTAAATAAAATGTCTTTTGCTTCGTATTTTCTTCGTAACTAGTACTTGTGTACTAGTTACGAAGAAAATGATTTATGTTGTACATCGCCCGATATAAGATGTGAAGCCCTTAACGTTATGGAAAGTTTACTACCTGAAAACTCCAAGGAAAAATATCTATTAGAGTACCAAAATTTCATAAAATGGCAAAACAGCAAGAATACGCAGACTTTTTCAGAAAATGTGTTCATGGCGTACTTTAAAGAATTATCTTCTAAGCACAAACCTAGCTCTTTGTGGTGTTTATACTCGATGTTAAATAGTACAGTCCGAACAAAGAATGGAGTGGACTTAAAAACATACTCTAATTTGTCAGCTTATCCTAAAGAGACTATCCGATGGATTTAGAAGCAAGAAATCAAAGGCTTTACCGTCTGAATATTTTGAAAAATTTATAAAAGATGCTCCAGATAACCAATATCTGGCTACTAAGGTTAGTTAAATTAATTTTAAATATCTACGCGACTTCAGCCTGTGTTGTGTGTTGAACTTAACTATTGTTTCTTTTTTTTCAGGTTGCATTAATATTTGGTGTAACTGGTGCCTGTAGGATACAAGAATTAACAAATATAAACATAGAGAACCATGGCCACATGCTTTTAGTGAAGATACCTATCACGAAAAATAAAATACCGAGGTCATTCACCATACACGGTCCATTCTATGAAATTGTTAAGAAGTATGAAAGTTTGCGGTTACCAAAAGCAAAAACTGACCGTTTCTTTCTAAATTATCAGAATGATAAATGGACCTGTCAGCCTATAGGTGTAAACAAATTTGGTTCAATACCTAAAGATATCGCTAAGTTTTAGGTTTAGCAGATGCTGAGAGCTACACTGGACATAGTTTCAGAAGAACCTCAGATACATTGCTGGCTAATTCAGGAGCTGATATTTATATAGGTATCTTCACTAAAAGCATCTGGCCATGGTTCTCTATGTCTTTTTATGGTTATATTTGTTAAAGGATTAGGCAGAGGTCTGCTTATAGTACGATCACATTTGGCTTGTTAAACAGGGGCGGCCCGCTATTACTTTACTTTTATTTTACTTTACTCGGGACTTTTTTTGTTTAGCTCTTGCGAACGCGAGACCAACAAGGCACCCTATGAGTAACTATGGTTTTGTAAAGGTACCTACGTTGTTTTCTACATAGATCGCCCCGGTGAAGAGTTTCATTATGATTATAATTGCAGTAGGTATAGTAAGCACTCATACCTATGTAGCATAACTCATTGATGAAAAACCTGGAATAACGTCGGCCCCAATATACTTCCCTGGGGCATTCCGAAACTGATAGTTTCTACTGTTTTAATCTTGTAATCAACTTAAACATACAGGCTTAGGACAGTAGGATAACGCGACAGGATAGCGCAGCAGATTGGCGCGGTAGGATTGACGCGATATTATGAGATAATTAGGTACAGATACTGATAGCAGATCATTAGGTCAAATGAACACAAAATGAGTTAGCGTAGTGTGCTTTAAGAACTCAAAAATCTGTTAAGAGCATACTTCATTTATCTGGTAACTTTAAAAGGAATTAGAAGATAGCTACATAGTTAATATTGATAATATTTTGATTAAATTATTGTCAATAATTATGTGTCATACCTCGATTAGTAATTATGACAATCTAAGACGTGAGGATTATCTCAGGAAGGTAGTATTAGTGAAAGTACAGACATTTAATTGACTATCTTGGCATTAATCATTTTAGCATTTATACTTTATACACAAGATTATACTTTAATTGATATCTTGTCTATATGGAGACTAACAATCCCTTATTATGTCATGATAGAAGGATTTGTCATTCAGGAATTTTTTATAGATATTCAGCATTAATTTCGAAACTAACCTTTCTTTTTAACAAACAAGGGTTATTTTATGCCGTTTTGTCCAAAATATGATGCTATTTCTACTCCATTGCAACATTTTATGTTTATAAAATCGTCATCCTTCAATTTTTTTGGATTGGGATTGTAATTGGGGTGCTGTTTTGTATCGACGCCACCTTAATTTCAAATTCTGGGTAGGTTAAATGTTATAATATTGATTCGCTAGCTAATCTTGACCCTAGAGTCAAGTTAAATCTAGTTCTCGATTATACTTATTATGTAAGTAACGTCACTTACGATGCTAATAAGTGATGGGCATGGGGGACTAGTTTTTGTATTTACTAATTAATACTAGAATAAATTAAACTTAAAAAACACGCTTTGATTAAAATCAAAAGAAGAAAAATTGGTGTTCTATCCACATTGAACACGTGCAATTAACCCGTAAAGGAGTAGTCTCTTGGCTTTGGCTGTGGGATCACGACATGTCTGTCATAAATATGAATCTAGTCATCAGAACCAAAGATGTGTGCAAAATGTCAGCAGCGGTTGGGGGGAACTGGTTTGACACACAGTTGCAAGATTTGACAAAACTAACTAACTAACAAGGCAAGTTAAATAAGACCTTATAAATTATAATAAAATGGCGTTTCAAAATAGTAGTTATCATTACAAAACTACAAACAATAGCACAATGAAAAGCAAGACGCATTTAACATGCGTTAAATAAGACGTTAAAACTGATAATAAAATAGCGTTTCGAAACAGTAGTCATTATTACAAAAAACAATGGCAAAATGAAAAGCAAGACGCATAATCATTATCATAATACAATATACCGATAGCTGAAGATAAAAGGCACAGTTAATTTATTAGTGTACTTTGCCGTCGCGATTAACTCAAGTTAATTCGGCAGGAATTAGAAGGGCTCATAAAACGATAAATTCAGATTAACAATATGTCTACTGTGACGTCAACACTGGCAAAAACGTGATCGGAATCTTTTCCTTTGTGTTTTTTTTAGGTGTACACAATAATATTAAGAACATTTATTGATCAACGGTCAAAGGCAGCTGGGACAGATAGAGATATATATTAATAGTAGATTATGCACCGAGGGGCTAAAGCTGTGTCTTATGTCACGGGCGTCATATTGAATCTCGAGCGCAATGAAGGATTCGGGATTTAACTCACGAGCAAAGCGAGGGAGTTAATACAAGAATCCTGAATGCAGCGAGGGATTCAAGCTAGCCCAAGGCAAAGACACCTTTAGCCCAGAGGAGGATACTCTACTTTTTACACCTACTGTGAGAAAATAATAGCCATAGTACGAAAAACAAAGTATTTATTAAATAAACAAAAAGTAAGAATAACTTATTTAGAACTAGTTAGTTATATGCACTTTAAATTAATAATTTAAAGTTTCAACATTCAAAGGTGTGAAAACTTTCGATTTCTTTGATTGGTGACTTTCCGATATCCTCTTTAAAAATGCTAATAGCTTAGCGTATGTCTTGATGTCTATATTGTGTTTCATGCTTATTGTTGACCTAAGCATTGAATAAGTACACCATAGGCTACTTGACTTCTGAGTACAAGATAAATGCTGAAAATACACTAATAGAACTGGTTCCGAAATGGACTTGACGCCTTTCGTACTTTTCCATTTTTGGAAATTGTCGTAGGCTTTTATATAAGTTTCCTTTGACTTTTCTGGCAGTAAATCATTGGAAATATTATTAGCTTCGGTTGTAATGAATTTAGGAGTACAATCACTTTCATCACTCGACATTTTATAATACTTTGTTGATAAATTTAAAGTTTAAATGCCAAAAGTTCGCGCCTTTATTGCGTCTACCAATAAGTAGCCAAGACACGATCAATTCGATTTTCAAAAAAAAAAGTCTCTTCTACGGTTTTGTCGTGTGTGTCTTTTGATATCACTCTCATGGAAGTGGCGTTTGTGTAAACTAAGCTTTATACAGGGCTGGTAGAATGGTTTTGGATGATTGGCTGTATGAATTTTGAATTTAGAACGTCATTGGAGACGCTCGTGAAAATAGAGTATTTTTGATAAAATGTGATAAATCGACTGTAGTACAGAACGGTTTTATTATTTATTTATTAAATCAGAAAATCCACAGCAATCTTTGCGCAGTTTACTTAAAATAAATTAACTAATGTTTCAGCCAATTACTATTACGGTATTACGGCGCGGTACGGTATTTGTTATTTTTAATGCCAGTTTTAATGTGAATCCATTACTTTTAAAAAAATGGTTCGTAGTTATCTAATTATTCTTATAATTTTTGTCTTCGAAAACATGGCAACGATATGAAGAAGCAGTTGTTATGATTTTGTAGGAAATCGAGAATATCATCCACGTGTAGTAAGGGTATCGAGAATAGCTTTCCTCTTTCTGGCACCAAAGGGTGTTTGTTAGTACTATACTGCCAATTTAGCTGAGCATGTGAGATTCCAAATTCAAATCACATAACTGACCAGCGGGTCATAATGAAATCCAGTACAACATTATTGACCGGCTGTGCCCCCGGCCACTAATGACTCACTTTAGGTTAAGGTTGCTTGACATATAATTTGACATTTTCGAGCAGGTGCAGTGGTGTGAAAATACTATTTATGATGTACACCTTTTTACACTAATGAAAATGATAACTTAAAGATGAAGAAGGTGCAACTTGGGAAACGGCTGAACTCAACAATCCACTAGGGTTAGTCAACTGAGAGGTGAATGATGATGGGAGCTAAAAAGACGTGCTGCCTGGTGACTAAAATATAGCTTAAATTCACAAAGGAGATGAATAAAGGCCGTTTGAACGAAACCGAGGTGAGAAATTGTACATGTTAAGAGGGTTCAGTGTTGTTTCCCGATTGGCCGGAATTTGAAATATATACTAGAAATTGTATAAGAAATGATTCATCCTGTAGATGTACGGAGAAAAGAGTTAAAATCGTGCTTCGAGAAGTTAAGAATAATTTTGAATATAATATAACCACAAGAATAGATGAAGACGAAGGCGCAAGGGATGACAATAACATTACGACAAATAAAAATCTTTGAAGTAGGCTGCGCTGACCCCAAAGAAATTGGGATGAAAATGTAGATTATAATTTTTTTGCATAATTAGAGTAGCATCGTCATGTTGCTGTTTTCATGATTATCTATGATTGTATTGTATACGCAATATGCTTTATTGCTGTTGTATCATTCATCAATCATTCGTATTTTTAGTGCATTTTATTGCATCCATATCTGTTTCCTGTGGAGTATGTACCCTTGATAAAGAATAGTATATATAATGGTCAAAATTTAGTAAAAGCTGTGTATTTGTTGTCTGAACCAGAAAACAAACAGGTGCGTACGTGGACATTTTACGGAGTTCCTTAAAATATTGTTTTATTTACTTTGGAATTTTAGACCACTTTGGTTGGTTTAGAGAGCTATTTTAACATACCCACGAATTGTGTTAACGTGTGAATATGTGCTTGTGCAATCTTCAGTGCATTGACTGATACCAAGAAAAAGCTTAAAGTTAATTCTATAAACCGAAGTAAATTATAATACCACGCTTAAGCATATAGGCTTAAAACGCGTTCTAACTCGTTAATTTAAAGCATAATTAATTGCCCCCAGAAACCATGAAAGTGCTGCTTCTCGCCGCCCTGCTCGCCGTAGCAGCTGCCAAGCCTGGACTAGTCCAACCTGGCGCTGCCGGCCCCGCGCCTGCTCCCAACCCTGAGGATTCTTTCTACCCAATTGCGATTGGCCCCGCCATCATTGACTCCTTCGAACCTGTTGCCATCGGACCCGCTATCGTTGACAACTTCGAGCCCATTGCTATCGGACCCGCTATCGTTGACAACTTTGAGCCCATTGCTATCGGACCTGCCATCGTTGACAAGCCCGTCCCTGCTGCTTCGGCTCCTCTTGTGCAAATCATCGTGAACGTCAATGCGGCCGCCGCCGCTGGTGAACCCGTCAGGCCTGTTCCGGTCCCATCTGAACCCATTGAAATCCCCGTTGAGCCCGTTCAGGTAGTTGATGTAGCCCCGGAGCCTGTGCAGGTTGTTGAGGTCGCCCCCGTGCCCGTCGAGCCCGTCCAGATCGGCGTCCCCATCATTCCACAACCTGTTGTCTTACCCGAAGAACTGAACTAAGCTCAAAACTTTATTTTATTCTGCAAACAACCAAAAAATACAAATCGGCTAAAATGTGTAAATATTTTTATTAGGTCACGAAGAACACATGATTGTTTTAGTTTTATTCAGACCATTTCGTTTTAAAACTACTACAATGTGATGTGTTTCAGAAAGAGAAGCTGTAAAAACACTAACACAAAAAAAGAATAAAGTATATATTTTCAAGTTAACACCTACTGTATTATTATTTACTTGTTAACTATAATTTTGCTATAATTAATTGCACTATTTAAAAAAAATTAAGGACATGCTATATCATTCCTATTAATTAGTCCCAAGGAAGATTTATTGTTAACGTATTTTTTTTTTGGCGGTTTAATCTGAAAGCTATGAATTACTTACATACGGTTATCTTAATAACAAGTTGTAAAAGGTAACGGATAACGATAAATCGATATTATTCATTTTTGCCATGATAGTTGGTTAAGAAGCTTCTACAATTAAGTAATTTCCCATGGCTACTATACAATAGACAACTGCCTGATGATGACTGATGGGTCACATTGTAACGTCCGTATTTAGATTTGGCTGCAGGTAGTATGGTGGCGTGGTGGAAAGAAACAGAATGAAGATTGTCTTTTCAATATGAATGACTAGTGAACGTAATTTAAACGTAAATATAGAAAAGAAGACGAAGAAAGCCAACACTAAGTAATGAAAATGAGGAAGAGGAATTTAATCACAAACTAATGCATTTTATTGCTGTTATCGAAGGCAATAATTATGGGAATACCGATGTTAATACCATTTTTTAAATTATCAGGGATGACGCGGATGTAAAGGTTTTTTATACACACCTCGGTTTGTTGTGCAAGATCGCTTCAGACTGCCCTGATATATCAATGAAATCCTATCCTCGTGATGATTTAGACTTAATCAATTATATTTTGTACGCACTTAAGGCAAAACATGAAAGTGACACAATTGAACATTATTTAACATCTTGCATGTATGTGTATACTCATGTTTTAGCAAAATAAATATCTTGTATCCTATTCGACGCTGCTCAGATTAGCGAAAAAGTTATTTTCCATAGTTTGAAGAATTTTAGACTGAAATGGCCGACTGTCTGACATAGTTATTTGGCTTGCATGAAACAATATCATTTTATCAACTTAAAGGATTCGCTTTTGAGCGTGGTCACTCCTGCCGTCGTAGGCGCATCTTAGTTCTGAAGAAGTAACTGCCAGATAAATTTTAGAAATGTTAAGGGGAACAAAACTTAACTGACCTCATAGGAAAGCTTAAAATCTTACAAACTTGCGGAACAGATGCCCACTATGTGTTACCAACTCCCGTGAATACTAATTCACCCTACTCTAAACATCAGTGATCCTGAAAATTCACGATCGTACCTGATTTTTTTAATGACCTTCCTTAATGTCTGACGATTTACCAGTGTTCTCAAATAACTTATAGTTCGTGTTTGGTACTAATGCGAGTAGATAGAACAATCTTAGCAATTTTCGTCCTGACTTTTTCGCAATTTTTCATCACAAACAGTGCATAAGGGGTATTAATTCTGTCATGCTTCTAGTTCCTTACGTTTGGAAGAGCCGTTGGTTCTGTGCCGGATTTATCTCCGGTCGCGTCGGCATCTTACGTTGGATTCCCTCACTCGTATCTGTGACTGCATACTTGTGCACTCTAATATCTCTTACGTCGCTAGCTAGTCTCGCTGAGTTTGGCTCCCATGGCCGAAATTCACTCTGAAGGAATGAGAACGAACCTTGCTCTTTAGACAAACGTTACTAATACTTTACATGTTTTACCACAATTTCATCAGCACGTAGAAATTCAACTTGACAAGTCATGAACCGATAACACTGAAAGGTGTCGTAAATTAGCTAACAATCAAGAACTTCCTTGTAATTATCTGTAACTTTAGGCGTAAAATATTATCTTCTAAGATTAATTAAAAGTTTAAGTATTTTTATGTGATAACAACTTTGTATAAAAAAGCGGGAGTTCTAATCAAAAGACATACTTTGTATTTTGCAAGTAAACCAAACACAAGTAAGTAAATATTTTACTGTAATCTGTTTAATTATCACACTTACCATATTATGTCTATTTGGACAGCAATCCCAAAACAAAATGTTTCTGTGCCGATTTACTCAAAGTTATATTTTGTTACCAGAAATGAAATTCCTGCTGACTGTAGCTGCCGTCATTGCCGTAGCCGTCGCTGTGCCCACACAGCGCGGTCTAGTGGCCCCTGGACCCGCCGGCCCCGCCCCTGCCCCTGAAGACTCCTTCGCGCCCATTGCCATCGGACCTGCCATCATCGACTCCTTCGAGCCCGTCGCTATTGGACCCGCTGTTGTCGAAGGTTTCGAGCCCATCGCTGTCGGACCCGCTATCGTCGAAGGTTTCGAGCCCATCGCTGTTGGCCCCGCCATCGTTGACTTCCCCCTTCCCGACGGTGGTGTCGCTGAGGACTCCGCTATCGTCCCCTCTCCCGTAGCCATCGTTGAAGGCCCCGCCTCCAGCGAGATTGCTTCCGGCACTCCTCTGGTACAAATCATCCTGAACATCAACCAGGCCGCGTCCAGCCCCGTCTCCGTCGGACCCGCTCTTGCCCCCGAGCACGTCGAGATCAAGCCCGAGCCCGTCCACATTGTGGAGTCCGCTCCTGAGCCCGTGCAGGTTGTTGAGGCCGCTCCTGAGCCCGTCCAGGTTGTGGAGGTCGCCCCTGTTCCCGCTGAGCCCGTCCAGATCGGCGTGCCCATCATCCCCGAGGCCGCTGTCATCCTCCCCGAGGAACTCAACTAAGCCAAAGCAACTAGACGTTATTATAATTAAGAAGAATTACCCGAAGTACTTTGTTGACGGTCTGCTGCCAACATGCTTCGCTTTTGAAAGACTTAAATATACGACTTGAATCATCAATTATGTTATTTTCTTAATATTTATTATGACCTTTTTGGATTTTTCGTATTATTTGCTACTGTTGCCAATAACTAGGTGTACATACTATGTTTTAATATTTTAACTTAAAATATAAGCATTTTTTAAAATTTTCATGATTGAATGGATACTGGCTATATCAGTGAGTTCTTAGTAGTTTTTCTAAAATATTAAATCTAAAACTCAAGCTCTTCATTATTATTTGAAAAAAAAAACCCAGGAACAAAAACATCATTGGCGTTGAATTAAAGTTTCTTTCTTAGGACCTACGTGTTTGAATTCGAACTAAAACATTATTTTTAGAGTCGACGCCCACATTGGGCCGTGTTTATCTAGAAAATGTGGCCCAAGTTTAGATTTGCGGCAAAAGGTCGTTATTTCATGGGTAACCTGGATAACTGGTCAAAGGATGACCAGTTTACCGATTTTTTCTAACTGCGTATGCTGCGGAGCTTAGCTTCTTCGACAAATGATCCATATGTGGGCGCCACTGAAGCTTAGGGTCTAAAGTTAAGCCCAACAACACCGTGTTATTTTCAGGATTCAACTCTTCGCCACACTAGTTTTGACCTGCCTAACGTGAGTAAACTTAATGCATTTGGTTTTTCTGTCATTAAGAAGTAAATTATTTACTTTAAACCAATGCACTACTATTGAAATCACTCTATTTACATCGTTAGTAACTAGCTGCTGACGTTTTAATTTAAGCAAAAGCGAATTGTCATCCGTAAAACAACACTATATCGTGTTTATCCTTTATGAGGTAAGGCACGTCATTAATATAAATAAGAAACAAGCAAGGAGCAAAAATTTTGCCCTGTCGGACTCCCATTGTTATAATAGATCCCCGATTTTTTCCGGTTAATTTCAACTCTCTGGTTCCTTTTTTTTTAGTATTACGGGTATAATAAGGCAAGAAGATCCGGAGCGTTGTTCCGCATTCCGTAGTGGCGGACTCTCATGATTGACGTTCATGAAAAACGCAATCGAATGCCTTGGACAAATCGCAAAAGATGCCCAAAGCATCGCATTTATCTTCTCAAGACTCTAAATATGTCCTAAAAGTTTAACATGCAGTAGTTAAACGACCCCTAGTAAATCAGAACTGTTTGCTATTTAATAAACATAAATTATCACATAGCAAACAGTTCGGACATTACATAACATTACATCGTAATAAAGTCTTAAGTCAGACTGCCTACCCAAGATAGTCTTTCATCTTTTGATAAATTTATCAGAGCTAGATTTATCAGTGGACCAATATATAGGTGTTCCAATTTCAAACCATACAAAGAACACCAAACAAAAGAAAATAATATTATGTTTTAGTAATTTGTAACCTTAAAATAATACCAGTCAATTACAGTCACAAAGCTGGGCAAAACCCTCTTCTCCATCAGAACAGCATTGATCACCTTGCACGCTTGCTCAAGTCAGATAGGCAATTTCCGATTAAGATTATTCAGGTTTCCTCACTATAAATATTATTCAGGGAGCAAGAAAAATAATACCGTATCCTATTTGTTTTAAAGCGCTTAATTATGTTACCATAGGGTGGTATTCAGTAGGAAATGAATCATGTTGGATGCTGTTGCTTGCATACCAAAATGAGTAAGTTTTCGTGGAATAAATGATAGGCAGGAAAACAAAATATTAACATTTCAGATCTTTTAATGTTTTTCAATATATTGGACATACACGCGTTTCAAGATGTTGGTAGAAAGTCCAAGGAATATAATTTCAGATATATTTTAGATGTTAAATTGTCATGCGCAGTGGCTTCATCGCGATGATAAACGCTTAGTTGAGTTCCTCGGGAAGGACGACAGCGGCCTCGGGGATGATGGGGACGCCGATCTGGACGGGCTCAGCGGGTACGGGGGCGACCTCCACGACCTGGACGGGCTCAGGAGCGGCCTCAACAACCTGTACGGGCTCTGGTGCGGACTCCACAATGTGGACGGGCTCAGGCTTGATCTCGACGTGCTCGGGGGCAAGTGCGGGTCCGACGGAGACGGGGCTGGACGCGGCCTGGTTGATGTTCAGGATGATCTGCACCAGAGGAGTGCCGGAAGCGATCTCGGTGGAGGCGATTCCTTCGACGACGGTCACGGGAGAGGGGACGATAGCGGCCTCTTCAGCGAGGGCACCCTCGGGCAGGGGGAAGGGAATGATAGCGGGTCCAACAGAGATACCCTCAAGTCCACCGACAATGGCGGGTCCGACAGCGATACCCTCAACGGGGTTTATGATGGCGGGTCCGATAGCGACGGGTTCAAAACCTTCGACGATAGCGGGTCCGATAGCGACGGGCTCGAAGGAGTCGATGATGGCAGGTCCGATGGCAATGGGCACGAAGGGGTCTTCAGGGGCAGGGGCGGGGCCGGCGGGTCCAGGGGCCACTAGACCGCGCTGTGTGGGCACAGCGACGGCCACAGCGATGACGGCAGCAACAGTCAGCAGGAATTTCATTTCTAGAAATGGAAAACAATTTTGTATTAAATTAAGTAAATCTACGAGTCAATACAAAAGTCAGTACGGATAATCACATTTTTTTTTTAAATCTGATATTTACAAGAATATAATACTCACTTATGCTGTTTGTTTATAGCTGCGAGATACAAAGTATCTATTGATTTTAATTTAAAATTCACCCTATTTATAGTAATTTGTTATCAGGCTAGTTGATTAAATGATTAAGTTTTATTTATTGCTACATGCTTAATTACGGATTAACTGCCTCGGTGTCTAATCACGTGTTACCTAGGTTTCGCACCGAAAAGCCTTTGGTTCGTAAACTAGCTTTGTCGAAGTTTCATTTTGCTAAAAGTTTCCAAAACTTTTGTCATTCGCACCTCGGACTCTCGAATAATGCTTGTTTTGTGGCAATACCAGCCTAGTGCTTGCATTATATTGTACTTATTGTATGTCGTTCGCTACAGGGCGCAGTGGTGATTTTAAAGCTTTGAAAGTGTAAATACGACCAAATTTTTACAAATTTTGTGTTAAAACAGTGCCGAACAGTGAAAACCTCAACTACAAGAGATATCAACAAAAAAAAAACCGGCCAAGTGCGAGTCGGACTCGCGCACTCGCGTTATTTCTAAAAACGGGCAAAAAAAACACTTTTTGGTATGGGAGCCCCCTTAAATATTTATTTTATTCTGTTTTTAGTATTTGTTGTTATAACGTCAATAGAAATACATAATCTGTAGAAAGTTCAACTGGAAAACTATCACGGTTCATGAGATACACCCTGGTGACAGACGGATGGACGGACGGACACCGAAGTCGCAGTAATAGGGTCCCGTATGACCCTTTGGGTACGGCACTCGAAAAAGGTTAAAAATGGAAAAATTAAGTGAGGAGAAGTGCTAAGTGGTTGGAAACAACTGCTCACCTTCCCTTATCGAATTTTTCACGTGCAATAGAATTTGGCAACCAAAAAATCTTTAACATCACAAATTAAAGAAAATTGTAACATTTCGGCTCAAGATTTAGACACAAAATTACCGACACAGCGATATACCTCTTCAACAGTTATATCCCATTTGGTGGAAACCAAGTTAGAGGAAGGTGATATTAGTGGAGCAGCCAGGATTCTCTTTAGTAGCGATGTGGTGGCACCGTGTTCTCCAGAAAAACTCGCAGCTCTGGAGACCAAACACCCTGCCCTAGCGGATGGCGTTTCTTTTCCCCAGAAATTAATCAGAAATATCCTGCTTCTCCCAGGCTATCGATGCTTGGAAACTCGCTTGCCCGAATACTGAAGAACCCGTCAATCCATTTTCCCAGAGCCGGTGGGACGAGCCGCTCTGCAGAGTAGTTCAGAACAATTTGAAAATGTCCGAAAGAAAATGAAGAATTAGTCATGGGAAGATGGTTACGGAAAAAGGTATGATAGAGGAGAAATGTTCATAAATTTTTACTCGTTTTATTAAAAATTAAGTGCTCTCTTATTTGTTTATTTGTAACACCTTAACTCATAAAGCCTAATGCGACAGTTCAGAACTTAAACTAATTACACTTTATTAGATTTACAAAAATTAAAACACCAGCGTTGTATTGTGTATTGTGTCCTGTTGACTAGCAGCAAAGTCTTATATACTACATATTATTTTCTGTATCAGACATTGCTGCATTGATATTAATGGAATTCACCCCAGACCAAAAGACCATACCAAAGTAAGTCTGTAGAATGCAGTTCGTGCTAATCATTTAGGAGACCAATTAAACTTCCTTGGAGTACTCCTGATTAGGTTTGATATGTATTTAATACTTTTTGTTTACGATAGGATAATAATTAATCCAATTATTAGAGTTTTTCCCTTGATCACGTGGCTTGTCACAGTATGAGTAGTTTATGGTCAATAAAGTCAAAAGCTTAGCTTATGACCATAAGTATCGCAAACTGCTTTTAATGAGACTGACGTAACTAAACAATACTAAAGTTAATTAATGTGATATTTAATCAAATTAGGTGCTATGCAAGAGACGTCCAGCACGTCCAGTTATGGATGTTTTACTTCTGTACAGCGTTTATATATTTGTATTCAGGTGTATTCATTGTTTCCTACATTACTGGGATTATTAAGATTTCCTAAGATTTACTTCAGTGCTAAAAATGATTCTAATGTCAATAATTAGTATTAGAGGGCAAGAAACAAAACACAAAAGTATTTACATTTTAGATCTTTTAATGTATTTCAATGTATTTGGACATACAAGCGTTTCAAGGTGTTGGTAGAAAGTCCAAGGAATATAAGTTCAAACAATTTTAGATGTTAAATTGTCATACGCAGTGGCTTCATCGCGATGATAGACGCTTAGTTGAGTTCCTCGGGGAGGACGACAGCGGCCTCGGGAATGACGGGGACGCCAATCTGGACGGGCTCAACGGGTACGGGGATGATGGGGACGCCGATCTGGACGGGCTCAGCGGGCACGGGGGCGACCTCCACGACCTGGACGGGTTCAGGAGCGGCCTCAATAACCTGTACGGGCTCAGGAGCGGAATCCACAATGTGGACGGGCTCAGGCTTGATCTCGACTTGCTCGGGGGCGAGCGCGGGTCCGACGGAGACGGGGCTGGACGCGGCCTGGTTGATGTTCAGGATGATCTGCACCAGAGGAGTGCCGGAAGCGATCTCGGTGGGGGCGATACCTTCGACGACGGTCACGGGAGAGGGGACGATAGCGGCCTCCTCAGAAGGAAAGGGGAAGTCAACGATGGCGGGTCCAACAGCGATGGGCTCGAAACCTTCGACGATAGCGGGTCCGACAGCGATACCCTCAACGGGGCTTATGATTGCGGGTCCGATAGCGACAGGCTCGAAAGAGTCGATGATGGCAGGTCCGATGGCAATAGGCTCAGGGGCAAAGGTGGGGCCAGCAGGTCCAACGGGTACCAGACCGCGCTGTGTGGGCACAGCGACGGCCACGGCGATGACAGCAGCAACAGACAGCAGGAATTTCATTTCTGAAAACAGACACATATGGTTTAAAATTGTCTTTGCATGGTTAAAGATTTAGGCTTTTAATATGTTGGAAAATAGTAAAGCAATTAGAAGATAAGAAACTTTGATATTAGAAATGGGTTGTTGAAAAATTGATGCAAGTGTAGAAATTTATATTATATTGGTACTTACTTAATGCTGCTTGTTTATAGCTGCAAGATACAAAGTATCTATAAATTTTTGAACAGAATTCACGACATTTATACTGATTTTTTATCAGGGTAGACTGTTATAATGATACCGTTTTATTGTTAGATACCCGGTTTATGGTTATTTACAGGTTAAGGAGGTGTGGAAGAACCTTTGCAGCGCATTTTGTACTTTGGATTTTGTTATAATATGCTTGAAGACTGGTTTTTGTCCATGATATCTTTCCTTTTATCATCATCTGTGTCTAAAATGTTTCTAAGTATGGTAGAATTGACTTCAATGTTCACCTTATTTCTATATATGCAGCGATTGATCCCTGATCGCCATTTAAACTATTTGCGAATAAATTATGCTTCGACTACTTCTTCCTATAAAACACCTTTCAAACGAAACCAATTTTATCAAAATCGGTTCTTCCGTTTAGGAGCTACGATGCCACAGACAGACAGATACACAGATACACAAATCCACAGATACACACGTCAAACTTATAACACTCCTCTTTTTTTGTCGGAGGTTAAAAATCTGCTATTGGCATTTGTTTGACAACCGGTTCTTCGTACAAAACAGTACAGTTCTGTAGCTCAGTGTTCCGCAAAGTCTATGCGCGGCACACTAGTGTACCGTGGTCAATAGTTGGTGTCATCATCATCATCATCATTTCAGCCGAAAGACGTCCACTGTTGGACATAGACCTCCCCCAAGTGTCGCCACATTGACCGGTCCCGTGCGACTCGCATCCAGCGGATCCCCGCAACCTTCACCAGTTCATCGGTCCACCTAGTGGGAGGCCTTCCAACGCATCGTCTCCCGGTTCGCGGTCGCCATTCCAGAACTTTTCGGCCCTATCGGCCATCTGTTCTGCGAGCAATGTGCCCTGCCCACTGCCACTTAAGTTTGGCAATTCTTCGGGCTACGTCGGTAACCTTGGTTCTCTTGCAGATGTCCTCATTTCTGATTTGATCACACAAGGAAACTCCGAGCATAGCCCTCTCCATTGCCCTTTGGGTGACTTTGAGCCTTCTGATGAGGACCATTGTGAGCGACCACGTTTCGGTCCCGTATGTAAACACTGGCAACACACACTGGTCATAGATTTTCGTCTTGAGACACTGCGGTAAGTTGGACAAGAAGATACCACGCAGCTTCCCGAACGCTGCCCAGCCGAGTCGGATTCGACGATTGACCTCTTTCTCGAAGTTAGACCTACCCAATTGGACCGTTTGTCCCAGGTAGACATAATCGTCTACAACTTCGATAGTAGAGTCTCAGATCTTGATAGGAGTGGGTGTTACATGGGCATTCAACATGACCTTGGTTTTGTCCATGTTCATTTTAAGACCCACTCTTTCGGAAGCTCTACTGAGGTCATCGAGCATTGTACTGAGGTCCTCCATGGTCTCAGCCATGACCACTATATCGTCGGCAAATCGAAGGTGAGAGATGTACTGGCCATTGATGTTGATGCCTAGCCCTCTCCAGTCCAGAACCTTGAAGACATCTTCCAGTGCAGCGGTGAACAGTTTCAGAGATATGACGTCTCCCTGTCTCACACCTCGCTGCAGAAGGATAGGTTCCGAGGTCTGGTCCTGAAGTCGGACTGACATGGTGGCGCCGTTGGAGAGACTGCAGTACAGCCCAAGTCTCGATCGAATCGAAGGCTTTCTCGTAGTCCACAAACGCTAAACAGAGAGGCAGGTCGTACTCTTTGGTCTTCTGTTAAACCTGTCGCAGCGTATGTATGTGGTCTACGGTGCTAAAACCTTTTCGGAATCCGGCTTGTTCGGGAGGCTGAAAATCGTCAAACTTGTGCGCGAGACGATTCGTGATGACTCTTGAAAACAACTTGTAGACATGGCTCAGAAGTGAGATGGGCCTATAGTTCTTCAACCGGGCGTTGTCGCCCTTTTTTAAGAAGAGTACCACCACACCCATGCACCATGCCTGTGGCGTTTTCCCCTCGAGTATGACGGAATCAAACAGCTTCTGAAGGGCCTTAAGTACCGGTTTTCCACCCGCCTTCAGAAGTTCGGCCGTAATTCCATCATCGCCCGGTGCCTTGTTGTTTTTAAGCTGTGTCAGATCCATCCTAATCTCGTACAGGCTGATGTCCGGGATGTCTTCGGTGTAGTGTCGGGTCAGTCTAGCTCTTGGGTCATTCGCTTGATTTACAACGGGGTTCCTGGTTGACGTGTACATCTGCCCATAGAATCTCTCGATCTCCCTCAGTAGCTCCGGTTTGGCGGATACGATTCTGCCATCGTCGGTCTTCAGTTTCGTGAGGTGGCTCGGGCCAATAGCCAGATCTCTTGCAAATACCTTTGAGCCTTTATTCCGCTCAATGGCGTCTTTAATACGCTCGGTATTAAAGCGGCGGAGGTCGCTCTTCAAGGATTTAGAGATCCGTCTATTGAGCTGCCGGTATTTCCACGCGTTTTCTGAAGACCGCAGGATCATCTCACGCCGTTCCTTCATGAGCTTGAGAGTATGATCTGAGAGTTTTTGTTCTTCTGTGTACGACGCGTCTTGAAGAACTTAGACCCTGTCGTATGGACAGTTTCCACGAATCCATCGTTGCATTCGTCCACTGAGCTTCCTAGGCACTCAAAACGATTCTGGAGTTCATGCTGAAAGCTTTCGGGGTTTTGGATCTGGATCTGTGCTGGTCGGAGCGTAGTATTCATCAGTCGAGACCTTTCAAGCTTAATATTGATGTTCAATGTGCCTCTTACCATGCGGTGATCGCTCCCAGTTTTCACATCATTGAACATTTGCTTCTTGGTTGACATGATGAAGTCAATCTCATTTTTAGTTGCACCATCGGGGCTCTGCCAGGTCCACTTCCTGTGCTCACGCTTTCTGAAGAAGGAGTTTATCATATAGAGGCCCTCCTTCTCCATAAAACTAGCCAGTTCGTGTACCCGGTGGTTCCGACATCCAAACCCAAATTGCCTCACCAGCAGCTCATCTCCGTTTCGTTTGCCCAGTTTCGCGTTGAAGTCCCCCATGACAACGGTAAAGTGAGTTTTGAAACCATGCATGGCTTTGGAGATATCCTAATACATGGTCTCCAGTCTCCACTTCGTCGTCGGGGTGTGCCGAGGTCGGGGTGTAGATCTGTATGACCTTCAGCGAATATCTTGAGGATATTCTGAGTATCAGGTACGCCACCCTGGTCGACACACTCTCGATCTTCACCACGTTATTCACAAGGGACTTGTGGACGATAAACCCAACACCACCCTGGGACTGCCGGTCACCCTCTCGGAAATAGAGTAGGTTGCCGGATTTCAGGATCATCGTTTTTCTCACCCTCTCTTCGGACTTCAGATAATCCTACAATACTCCACCGCAACCTGCTCAATTCCTCTTCGAGTTCGGTTATCTTCTCGTCAGTTCGGAGTGTTCGCGTGTTGTATGTTACCAATTCGTCGTTATAGGCAGCCGGATCTCTTCCGGAGATTCTTCGCACCCTTTGCCACGCCATTACCTCGACCGCTTAAACCATTTATTATAAACGTATTGTGCTCATTAAACATTCATTCATTCATTGGGGGTTTTGCCATAATCGCCACGCTTGGCAGACGGGTTGGCGATCGCAGTACGGTTGTTGCAAAAAGCACAGAGAACGCTGCTGCCCGTTCTCTGGCAAGTCTCTTAGTCGCCTCTTACGACACCCACGGGAAGATATGGAATGGTGCTATTCTTAACGTCCGACACCATACAGAACACGTCCGACACCATACAGAACTAAATAGTTGGTGTACCTCAGAAAAATAAGGTTATCAGTTAAAGTTGAAAAGACAGACTGGAGGAAAATATCTACTTGGACAATCGCAAAACACACTGTAGCGACCAACAAAAAGCTCCTTGAAACTAAAAATACTACAGCGCCATCTATGACACGACTGAAGAACTAACATCAATTTCCTACAAGTCGCAAGCAAAGTTTACCTCGACTTAAGAGTATATAGAAAAACCCGACAACAACTGTCGGGCAGTTGCCCTCCAGACATATCTCGCGTCTGGTAGGAAGATCCTCCTTTTTCTACGGAGTATTCAGGAACTTAACATTCTGTTCCTTATATACCTAAAACACAATAGATTTATGGTGTACCTCCAAAATTTTCCATTTTCCTAGATGTACCTTGTACACACAAAGTTTGCGAAACACTGCTTTAGTTGATAAGAAGTCTGCAATATTATAAAGTAGTTTTTCTGTTAACCTAGGACTAGCATCATCTACTTAGAACTTGATATAACAAGAATACATTTGTCAAGATAGTCTCTGTCTTGTTTGTCTGTTGTGTTGTCTTATTGTTTTTGCTCTTGTACATTTAAATTTAAAAATATAGTGTTATGTCTTATCTTTTTGCAGTTTTATAATGCTCCGTTGATGCGACCTTGTTCTCTGTAGTCTAAAATAAAATTCTATTTTTGTTCCCCAGTCCCTACCACCAGGTAAAGTATCTGTAACTAGAACTCAGACATTCCAATTTAAAAAAACAACGACTTGCTACACTTAACTCATCCTTTTAATAACAGCATGACCTTCTATCTTGCGCTGCATGCCCCGACACCTGCGCACTTGTCGAACTTATGCCTGCATCAGTGAACTTAGTTCGCATAGCTGAATTTTGCGCCAAATATATTTAATGAAAATTTTCTATCGACACGCTAACAAAAATAGTAGCACCACAATCAGTAATATCAACCGCACTTATAATTTTTTTGTACTTAACATTTAGATAACAGGATTGTGTTTAGGTTTCTTTCGTGCCTCGGAAAGCACGTTAAGCAGTTGGTTCTGGATGTCAATTTTATAGGTCTTTGACAGTCGTTCCAGGTAGTCAGTGGCCCGTAAGTCTGGAAACCAGTCTCATCAAGGGGTATCCTATTACCCAGTATTACTAACTGGGTTGTGGAGGTCAGATAGGCAGTCGCTCCATGTAAAATTCTGGTATTTAGCTACATCCGGTTAGACTACAAACCACCTCCAACATAGTTGGAAAAAGGCTAGGCAGATGATGATGGTGTTTCGGTTTTTTTTTGGTATTGCACGGTCCTGATGGCAAGGGATCACCGCCGTCTATGGGTATCTATAGTAAAGAACTAGAGACCCATTGATAATAGGTCTCTGCAATTGCAAATGTATCGCCAGTACTTTGTCCTTCTACGGATAAAGAAAAAAAAAATGTCTCTTATCATGCTTGTGCTCATATAACTACTGATGCAACATTTAAAACTATTAAGTTTCCAACACGATTTTATGGCAATAAATTACTAAAGGAACGTAGTAAGTACACGTGCATAATATCGTTTACTATCGCCACAGTAGACGATATCAATTCGCAATCAGACATAATATATAGTGGCTGAATTATAAACTTTTCCGGCAACAGCTTACTACGATAGCTGAACATTTTATTTATTACTGGTGCGATCTAACTGATTACAGTTAGGTACATGATTATTAGATATGTTGACATGCTGCTTGAATACAGTAAAAATTTTAGAATTTCACTTCTGTTTTTCCCCTTTCTAGTTGTGTTTAAGTCCCATGTAAAAGGAGGCAAGCCTGAACCGAAAACAAATTCAGATAACGGGCTGCTTTTGGAGAAATTTCTGAAGGATTACCAATAATACTTTGCTCAACCTGGGAACCTAACACAGAAGCTCATAAAAAAGTAGATAAGGCAGCGGAGAAGCATCCGTATTAGCATAAACAAAGAGAGGCACAAACAAACCACTGCTTGTCAGTGGGTGAAGTTAGACTGTGGACGATGATTATAAAGTCAGTTTATAAGTCTGCACGGCTGTTAGGTTCCCTGAAGTCCTAAGTGAAATCCTTGGTAATCTTTTACAGATTCCGGACAAGAAGAAGATAAAGCTGATGACATAGTTCAGTCCCATAACTGGTGAAATTGTTCAGTCCCATAACTATTGTATAAGCGGAGTGCTTAATTAGTTTAGTATGCATAATGAAAAGGGTTGGGCTCATAACTAAATAATATTAGCAACAAGGCTCTTTGTTCGATAAGGCTTAGCATGATTAAACCACCCAGCCCGTGGAAGTATGCAGACCGAGACACGACCGTAGTACCTGGCTAGGCAATTGGTTATAAACAGAGGTAGACCAATGAAATAATTATGTCAATGACGATTATGACTAGAAGAAGATTGGCTAGGAATAATCAAAATTTAGGGATCATGGCATAAAAGGAGATGCTGCATGACTCCAAATAAATTTAGATAAAGGCAGCAGATTGATGGCATTGATTGGCATCAAAGCATCCTCAACGCAGTCAAGCTGGTAATGTGCGCAAGAGACTGACAGCATTGGCACGTTGCATGGGATCTCTAAGCCTCTGGCCAAGGTAAAGCTCACCTGTTGGGTCGCAAGAAACGTCAACTAGGAATTTCGAAATTCCATTAAAAAGGCTGAGAACACTCGGACCCCAAACGGCTCGAGAATATATGTACCGATGAGATTAATATCATATTTATGCTGCTTGAGGTTCTCCGCAGCCGCAGTGGCAATCCCAGCGGCAACTCCAGCACGATGAGCTAGAAAGATGGGGTGGCGCAAGAGTATCGATTGAAATAAGATTATACTAAGTACAAGACAAAGCCTGTGTCAATGATTACAAATATTAGGTAGTCAAAAGTTTTTAAACTTACTTTGTACAATCAGGATTATAACAGTTATCATTTCTATTTGATAAAATGATCATATAAAAGGTTACGAGTCCTATCTAAAATCATAATTTGTTTTCAACTACAAGAAATAACAAGTAAGTTTACATAAGAAATATACCTAATTGATTTAATATTTGAATCTATTGAATTTATTATTGCCACCGAATGTGTAATAATTTCTTATTTTCGGGAAGACATCATAAACTAGGTGCTCAAATAGTCATATGAACCTTACTTACATTTAGTGTATCATTTAAAGGACTTACATTCAGATTGTCATCAGTATAATTTACTTTTAATAATACTGTCCATAATAAATTTGGTTTTTGTAAATAAAAATTAATAATACTCTTGCTCGTTCTAGAAATGAAATTCCTGCTGACTGTAGCTGCCGTCATCGCCGTAGCCGTCGCTGTGCCCACACAGCGCGGTCTAGTGGCCCCAGGACCCGCCGGCCCTGCCCCTGCCCCTGAAGAACCCTTCGTGCCCATTGCTATCGGACCTGCCATCATCGACTCCTTCGAGCCCGTCGCTATTGGACCCGCTGTTGTTGAAGGTTTCGAGCCCATCGCTGTCGGACCCGCTATCGTCGAAGGTTTCGAGCCCATCGCTGTTGGCCCCGCCATCGTTGACTTCCCCCTTCCCGACGGTGGTGTCGCTGAGGACGCCGCTATCGTCCCCTCTCCCGTGGCCATCGTTGAAGGTCCCGCCTCCAGCGAGATCGCTTCCGGCACTCCTCTGGTGCAGATCATCCTGAACATCAACCAGGCTGCGTCCAGCCCCGTCTCCGTAGGACCCGCTCTTGCCCCCGAGCACGTCGAGATCAAGCCCGAACCCGTCCACATTGTGGAGTCCGCTCCTGAGCCCGTGCAGGTTGTTGAGGCCGCTCCTGAGCCCGTCCAGGTTGTGGAGGTCGCCCCTGTGCCCGCTGAGCCCGTCCAAATCGGCGTGCCCATTATCCCCGAGGCCGCTGTCATCCTCCCCGAGGAACTCAACTAAATAACCAAACAATACACCTCTGGTATAGAACTACTGAAATATTATGTAAATGAATTGAAGAAATGTCCTATAAATTTCAAATTATATTTTGCTGATGTCGATATAAGAACTTTATCATACCTGTATTACCATCTCATATGTACCAATTAAATAAACATCGATCTGAATTCTACATTAGTTTGACTTATCAAAACCCTAGAAACACCAATCCTCACCGCCCTTGAAAACATTTCCTTTTCTCAAAATGGTCCCTAAATCAATCATATGTAAGTGCTGATTTATTAAAAATCAAAACCGGCCAAGTGCGAGTCTTACTCGCACACAGGGTTCCATAGCCCCAAACAATATTTTGAACTGTCATTCATTAGTTAGTAGTATTAGTTAGTAAACTTCCACTCAACCGCAAAACTAAATTGGTTTTTCATAGTATTTTAATAAAAAACAAAGTTACTGCTGCAGTTTAATGAAAAAGTCCCATATCTCAAAAACTAAACATCATATCTTATTGAAACCAATTTTCGTTGATAGTTTTTTTTACCTTCTATAATCCTAAATATTTTCAGAATTTTCCTCCTCTTACTTTAGAAATTAGAGGGGGGGGGACACACATTTTACCACTTTGGAAGTGGCTCTAGCCCAAACTATTCAGTTTAGAAAAAAATGATATTAGAAACCTCAATATCATTTTTGAAGACCTATCCATAGATACCCCACACGTATGAGTATGATGAAAAAAATAATTTTGGTGTTCAGTTCTATGTATGGGGAACCCCAAAATTTATATATTTTTGTATTTTTGTGTGAAAATCTTTATGCGGTTCACAGAATACATCTACTTACCAAGTTTCAACAGTATAGTTCTTATAGTTTCGGAAAAAAGTGGCTATGACATACGGACGGACAGACAGACAGACAGACATGACGAATCTATAAGGGTTCCGTTTTTTGCCATTCGGCTACGGAACCCTAAAAAGACCAAGTTGCCGTATTGAGATTAGAATTAACCAGAACAATATGTATGAAACCATTAACAATATCTTAGTCAATGACCAATACCGGTTTAGAAATGGAGTAAGTATTGAAGATGCAGTTATGGACTCAGTTATCTAATCATGCAGCTAGGACGCTAAATAGAAAACAAAAATGCCTGGGAATTTTCCTTGATTTCTCAAAGGCATTTGACATCGATTTTTCCCCAGCCCTATTGAGTAAAATGGAAGGCATTGGAATACGTGGGGACACCCAGTGAAAATCTTCACAGACTATCTCAGCGATCGTACCGAAATAGTAAAAATCGGGCAACGTAAAAGTGATGAGTTTTCCAACCACATACGGCATCCCGCAAGGCAGCTTCCTGGGG
Organism: Cerastis rubricosa; assembly: GCA_949152445.1. Classification (NCBI taxonomy): domain Eukaryota; kingdom Metazoa; phylum Arthropoda; class Insecta; order Lepidoptera; family Noctuidae; genus Cerastis; species Cerastis rubricosa. The sequence goes on along the minus strand of OX424535.1, from coordinate 6,447,545 downwards.
CTCTTTCTCTAGGGCGATCTGTTTTGTGACTAGCAACAGCAGGCCAACACATATGATTGTTAACAAGCAATAAGGCTGGTTCAGTACTTAACTATTTTATTATTATGTTAACGATAGAGTTTTCTGGAATTTAGAGATGTTTGAGTGAACTTAAGAGAATGTTGTGTCCATTTATGTAATGGGTACCAACATAAGAACCCTAACCCACATACTATTCGTGTAAAATGTATGTACTGTTGGCGTACGTACAGATTTTTAGTAAATAGTTGTTATGTGTACAAATCATCATCTGGCTAGCCTTTTCCGAAACTATCTTGGGGTCGGCTTCCAGTCTAACCGGATGCAGCTGAGTACCAGTATTTTACATGAAGCGACTGCCTATCTGACCTCAACAACCCAGTAACTGGGTAATACGATAACCCTTGGTAAGACTGGATGTCAGACTTTTGGCTTCTGACTACTCGTAACGACTATCAAAGATCTACAAATGACAGCCGGGACCAACGGCTTAACGTACTTTCCGAGGCACGGAGGAAACTCGGTATGTAATTATATGGTCACTCGTCAACAGACAACCACGGCAAGCACGGCTTAACCTTAAAGATCGGCCAGTGCGGCTGTTATTATTTAGCCACGAGCTCCTCCACAAGCTGATAAGTGACTTAATGTAATATTTTAAAGCAAATCAAGAGCTTCAATGTTTTAATAATGTGTACAAAATGTGTTAATTAAACTAAGTAAAATAGTATCAATAGAGTATTTATATTTTATTTACAAAACTAATTGAGTCTCTCTAAAATCATTTTAATAAAACTACATCTGATTATAATTTGTGTCCGAAACTGTTTCTTGATGATCTCTGAGAAAGTTATGTGCCTACCTACAAATACACGCTTCGACAAGTTCATTTTATTAACCCCCGACCAAAAAAGAGGGGTGTTATAAGTTTGACGTGTGTATCTGTGTATCTGTGTATCTGTGTGTCTGTCTGTGGCATCATAGCTCCTAAACGGATGAACCGATTTTGACAAAAGTGGTGTCGTTTGAAAGGTATTTTAATCGAGAGTGTTCTTAGCTATGTGTCGAGAAAATCTGCTCAGCCGTTTGAAGATAATCACCTCTTTTCTAGTTGATGAAGGGATATAAACAACTTTCACAGGTAGTCGATTTGAAATGTTGTCGCTTGTCACCATGGGCATTGCTGAGTGGGGGGGTGCACCCCCCTTCCCCCAAAATTTCCTTTTTTTTAAATTATATCTTTCCTTGATTTCGTTAATTAGCGAGAAGAGACGCAATACTGAGAAAATTGAAATGAAAGGGGGGAGGCCTATGGCCAGCAGTGGGACAGTCAGGGCTAAGAAAAAATAATATAAGTTTAAAAAGCAAGAAAAAAATTAAATTAAAAATTTAAAAAACCCCCGACACCAAAAAACCTCTAAAAAGCCAAAAATAAATTAATCCAAGCGTCGTAGCGTCGGGGGACCGCTACGAAGACCGCTTAGTACAAGCACAGAACGAAGCGGACCCCCGACGCTACGACGCTTGGATTAATTTATTTTTGGCTTTTTAGAGGTTTTTTGGTGTCGGGGGTTTTTTAAATTTTTAATTTAATTTTTTATTTACCTACATACTTATTAAAATCTTAATAGTACATTATGATAAAAGTGCAATAAGTTGAAAATTACAGCCGAGGCGATATTGCTACAAGAAAGCAGAGGTAATCAAAGCGCACGTAAAAACTTTTAAACTTTTTTGACGACATTTTCAAATAAAACCAATACAGCGAAAATAAAAAACGCGCGGAATAACTTTTACTTGTTCAAAAATTAGCGATGTGCGCGCATCAACGCTTTTTTTTTAAGGCAAAGGCACAAAAACAGCAATAAATACTATTATAGTAAATTAATTAGTATTTTTGTGTTTTGTTACAGATAAATAAATAGATAAATAAATGGTTGTAATTTAAGGTCAAAATTAAAAGCTTAAAGAATTAAATGTTTAGTTATTATATATTATCTCCCAAAGTTAATTTTATTCATAAAATGTTGATCACTTTTCTGACATAAAAACTCTTTGCTAAGATTTAAAAAAGTACCGTTCGTTTTAGACGGAGCATCTTGATAAACCATGCCTTTTACCTTATTAAAAAAAAAGAAACTCGTGCGTTTTACATCACAATAACGCACAAATACGTCATGAGATGCAATACGATATCGAAATTGGTGAATTATGAGACTCTTTACGAGCAAATCACTATCATCATCACTACATAGTATAAAACAAAGTCGCCCGCTGTTTGTCTGCCCCTATGTATGCTAAGATCTTTAATACTACGCAACGGATTTTAATGCGGTTTATTTTAATAGATAGAGTAATTCAAGAGGAAGGTTTATATGTATAATATATGCATAAACTAGGAGAGAAACAATGATAATTTTAGAGGTTTCTAATGTGTTGTCGTAAATAAACACATTTTTATGCGCTTACATTGCAAACGCTGGCTGAACCCTACGAGATAGATCAAAATAATGTACTACAGTATTGTACACCTTAAAAAGGTCTACCAAAAAGTCCGCGATGGTATATGTCTATCACTTAGGGATAATCCACAATATCTATTTTTTTTCTTTCACTTTTTACGAGAAATAACGGCTTATTTACGAAGAGATTTTAACCAATACAGTATTCATCCTTATAAAATTAAGTACCTTAAATACATTGTGCATTTAATATGGGTGCGCCAAAGTTCACCTAAATTTTCAACTCCGATAATTGGAACTCCGAAAATGTTCTTCCTAACATTTTTCATCCTAACAATCGCAATTCCTAACAACTCTGTCTCTAATGTTCATAATTCCGAAGCATTCACTTCATAATGTCAGTAGCAATAAACATCTATTATACTTTTATATGTTTTCCTATATTTTCTCAACATAACCATCTTTTACACTATTATTCAAAGTCATATTTTTTTTGTTTAGATTTCTTTTTATTCATAATAATCAGTATTATATACATTGATTTTGCGTAACTTTTCCTTTTTTATTTATTGCGGTGTGTACCTGGGAAAGATATCCATGGGTTAGGTTGGAACTGTGACCAACTACGCGCGAGCCGAGCGAGCGGAGCGAGCGGTGCCGCGGCAGCGTCCGGCGAGCGCTACCTCGAAATTGGTCACAAATTTTTTTTAAGTCTTCTTTTTCATAGTGCCCCCAAGACGACACTCTGACCTAATCCCCACCCAAATTAAAACTAAAAATATCATCTTCTACCCACATATATTTTTATTACACTTGGTAAATGTTTCTATCTGAGTATCAGTGAAAATATTATGGTAATTATGTTTAGGGATAAAAGCGTTATGATAAAAAAACAGTAGGAGTTTAAATTATTTACAATAATTACAATTTTCGGAAACATGAGTGTTATGAACATCGCCGGTAGCACTACAAATAGTATGAATGAAAACTTTAGGATGAAAAATTTTAGGAAGAATGATCATTCGGATTACAAATCGTTAGGAAGAACAATTTCGGGTAAAGAACTTTAGGTGAGCCAATATGGACCCATTTAATATAGATCGATATGGCCCTTTACAGCATGTAATTTAAATAAATATTTTCGAAGATATTACAGATTTAAAATGCAGGGACATAGCGGATGCGGCGGTGACAAAAAAGCTATGATCGTATATTAAGACATTCTGTAGTATAATTTAGTATCATCCTTGCACCCGTGCGAAGCCGGGCGGGTCGCTAACTTAGTGTGTTATAAATTAATTTAAAATTAGCCTAAGTTTAAAGGCACCATCATCATTCTCCTGCCCTCTTCCCAATTTATTTGGGGTCGACGCAGCATGTCTTCTTCTTCCATACTTCTCTATTCCTCGATATCTCAGCAATTACGTCCTCTAAAGGCATATCATTCTTCACATAGTTTAAGCGTTATTATTCTAAGGTAAGGCACTAAGATTATTAATGACTCACATTCAAAAATGTAGTTATTCTTTGCCACAGCCACCATTTAGCAAATTGACCAATGTCTATGTATTGCTCGAAGAAATCAGTACGGCGTCAAAACATCTTATTTTTAGATTTTTTTGCTAAATCCGTTTTATGATTCCGTAACCAAATGATAAAAAACAGAATTGTCGAGACTGTTGGCTCAGCTCAGTTGAAATTTGAAAATTTTTTCTTTGGTTTTGGGTTGGGTGGGTCTTCTCTAAACCGCTACAAAACAGTGAATTGTAATCGTGAACAAATAATAGGGTGGCATTCCATACTTGTAATTGAGGGTAGAAAAGAAAATTCTACGTAAATAAGTAAATACAACGGCTCTTAAAAATTTATACCAAGGTTCCTCAAATACTAGGTAGGTATGTTATGTTCTTACGCTGCTACAATATTCGCTGTTAGAGCCGTAAAAAACAAAGTAAGAGTAGTAAATTCTTATATAATGTAGGTTTGTAAAATAGAACTTTCAACGAAAATTGCTTTGAATAAGATTGGTATTTAGTTTTTGGATTATGAGACTTTTCCGTGAAACGGCAGCAGTAACTTTGTTTTTCACTACAAACTCCTTTACCCTGCAACATGTATTAAAAATAATTAGGACTGAATAATTCAGTTTAAGCCGTGCTTGCCCAGGTCGGTCTGTGGATGGGTGACCGTCATTCCATACCGCGTTTCCTCCGTGCCTCGGAAAGCACGTTATACGTTGGTCCCGGCTGTCATTTATAGATCTTGGACAGTTGTTACAGGTAGTGGCCCGAAAGTCTGCTAACCAGTGTTACCGAGGGGTATCGTATTACCCAGTACTAACTGGGTTGTGGAGGTCAGATAGGCAGTCGCTCCATGTAAAATACTGGTATTCAGCTACATCCGGTAAGACTAGAAGCCGAACCCAATAAAGTTGGGAAAAGTCTAGGCAGTAAAAAAAAGTCTAGGTAGCGTGATGTTAAATAGCCTATGACCGTTCTCAAAAATTCATTAAACAAACTGACTGTACAGCTTTATGATATTGAGCATAAATTCATGACTTCTAAATTTTTGTTTGTCCTCTTGTTTATTTATTGGGTAACCTGGATAATTAACCTGCTTTTTATTCAAGGGTTTTTAGGTGACGGGAATTAACCATGTCAATACATTACAAAAGTAGTGTCACATTTACGTTTCATGTTCTGGTAGGTGTAATAAAATACAAAAGTTTGTAACTATAACATTTATTCAGAATTTTGCATGTTAGATCATCGGAAAGGTGTTATGTCCTCAGAGATCACTCTTCAAGAGCTTAGTTGAGTTCCTCGGGGAGGATGACGGCGGCTTCAGGGATGATGGGGACTCCGATCTGGACGGGCTCAACAGGCACGGGGGCGACCTCCTCAACCTGCACGGGCTCAGGGGCGACCTCAACAATCTGCACGGGCTCAACGGGGATCTCACCGATTGGCTCGGGGCGACCGATGGGCTCAGGCCTGTCGACGACGGGACCAACGGGGATGACTTCAGGGACGGCAGGGGATGCCTTGTTCACGTTGACGATGATTTGGACCAGGGGAGACTGACCAGCGGGGATCTCGCCGATAACGACGGGGGAAGGAGCAATGGGGCCAGCGACGGCGCCACCATCAGGCTTGGGGGGAATAATAGCGGGTCCGACGGCGATAGGTTCGGGTTTGTCGACGACAACGGGGGTTGGGATGATAGCGGGGCCGACGGCGATGGGGTTGATGGCGGAGATGATGTCGGCGAGCTGAGCCTCGAGGAGGGCGGCGGTGGCGGGGTCGGTGCTAGGGCTGTTGATGGCGGCGATGATGGCCTCGAGCTGAGCGAGATCAGTGTCCACGGGCTTGCTCAGAGGCACGGCGACGGTTAGGGCCACGAGGGCAGCGAAGGCAACGAAGAATTTCATTTTTCAGGCTTTTTTTGGTCTGAAAATAGAAATAAGCATGCACTTATAATTCTGATTCTTTTGATATCTTCACATAGAGTAGTATTATTTCGACTTAGAAATTAGATCGTCTCGGGATTCGAACCACGAACCAACTACTAGTTTAGGAAGCCACGAAGTGACCACTAAACCAAAGATTATATATGGAGTCAATAGCGATTAACTTTGTATCGTTTTTGATTAATATTAAAATTATTATAAAACAATATTATTAAAAGAAACTTCAGCTTACCTTTGCTGATTGCTGATCAAGAAGATGCTATTACAATCATGTCTTTCTGTTTCTAGACACCACGTTTTATACCAAAATGTTATCATATCAGAAGAAATAAATTGATTCGTTTATGGTCCAAATAAATTGATAAATGCGATGCGCCATTCATTTTTATTATGGTTGTAAGTGGTATCAATGACTTAAAACCATTTACGTCAACCACAAACTTATTCCGCTACATTGCTTCTTGGTTTGCCCTACGAAAGAATCCCCAACGGCTGGACCTGAGGCCAAACTGATCACGCGAACATAGAACCTCCTTTGAAAGTCTGTTAAAAAATATGAATTTATTTATTTATGTACACACAAAATACTTAACAGGACAATACATTAAGATACAAGAGCACAAAGGTACTGCTTATTTCAAAAGAAATTTCTGAAAAAAATATTTAAAAAAAAGATTATAGATTAAAGATTTTGGAATTTATTGGGATAAATGGACAACAACCACCAAGGATACCTTCCTTTTGGCCTCAAAATAAAAATCTTTTTTACTTTACATAGCCTACACGGGCACTTATAAAACGTCAACAAAAAGGTGCTCGGTTCGGGTTGGTCGTTTCCTATGGAGAAGAACCGGCAAGAAACTCCATGGTTACTCTTTTAAAATCATTTGGTTTTACAATATTTCTGTTACAGTGTTAGTACTTAAGTATGGGAGGACATCGTAGGCCCGACAATTCGTCGTTGCTTACTACAAAACGTAGAACGTCCACACATTTCCAAACAATCGGTAAATAAGAAAAAGAATCTAAACAACAAAAAAACCTCTGCCTCTGACCCAGTCGAGTAAAAATGGGTTAAGTGTGTTTGTTTTGGACCATGAAACGTCTTATGTTCATAAGCTATGAGGAACCTCTAAGAGTAGGCTACTATAATCTAGAACGCGGACGCAGCGCCCGTTGACGATACCCGCTAAATTCCACCAACTCACCATGCCACAAAAAAAACCTTAGTGTTTTCAATTAGACATAGGTAGGTATTAAGTTTTTTTGTTAATTACTACAATTCTTAGTTTCTTTGGCAGACTGCTACTGAGGGTGGTCTATTTCCATGGCTAAACCAGTATATTATAAACCTCTTCTGACACACTTTAACTGTGCCAGATTCTGGCTGAAAAGACTCATTTGTAGGAACTTAGTTTGTAGAAATAGAACCAGTGGCGGATTTAAAATTAAAATTTCAAGGTATAGGCTGTAAAGTTTTTGCCGCCCTTGCCTCTACAATTTTCATGTCCTAGATTATTTTTACAATCCAACAATTTCGTTGAAATTGCACGTAAAGATTACTTTACGTGAAAATAAACCAAACAATTATGTTTGGTTTATTTTTGAGCTAATCAAAGCTCAATCTTGTACGATTTTCTGCAATTTCGCTCTTTTCACTCATACAAAGTGTGGCCTGAGGGCGCAGAGGACGATTACTGGTAAGGGGACGGCGAACTAGCTGATTTACTCTAGAATATGGAAGTTTGCTACACCCAATGTACAATGACAAGTGAGAGGGGAAAGTCATCCGCAATATTTGTTGCACTTTTATCTGTTAAACATCAGAAAACCGCCATGCATAAATCTTGAGTTAGCAAAAAAATAAAAAATAGAAAGAAATTCGGTCCCCAAATTTGCCGCCCTAAAATCTGCCGCCCTAGGCTCCAGCCTACTCAGCCTACTGGTAAATCCGCCACTGAATACAACTAACTAACTGAGCTGCGCTGGGGCGGCTGCTGCAGGTGCTGAAAACCTTAAACGGCTCAAATACAATAATTTAATTGCTATCTTCACGTGACCAGAGGACTGGCCTTTTTTGGCCAAAGAATCAGCGTTGCCATCCAATGTGGCAATGTGGCCAACCTTCAGGGCTCTTTTCTGTTGACAGCGATGTCGACGAATTTTTGACGCCCTGTAATTTTGATACTTGTATCTACATATTTTATTTTTATTTTATATCTATTTGTAAATAATGTACATATGTAATACAATAAAACTAACCAACGGAAACTAATGTTTTTTTTTTTATCAGCATCCAATCTTCTCAAAGTCCCTTACAGCATTTCAAAGTTCCACCGTCGACGTAACTCCTAATAATTCCTTTTCATTATAAAAATGTCCCTAAACAGATTATCGTAAAGTAAAAGCAGGTGCTTATATATTATTGCATATAACGCAATAAACTGATAACAGTGATAACACCACACTGTTAATACCAGAGATCTCCAGTATAATACCAATTCCGGTGCACTAAGCTATCTATCTATCTACTGATGCAGGGTGTTTAATGTATACGTCTTGCAGATCTAGACTGACTTGCGAGCTGGTTGGACGTAGGTACGTACATTCAACATTAGGTGGGTGGGAAAGAGTGGAGGCAGGAGGCGGAGGAAAGGGCGTTGTGGAACAGCTGGGGAGAGGGCTTTTCTTTTCACTTGGTAGAGGAATCCTTACTGGATTTCCCCCGCCCTGGGAAGAGCGGAGGGGTCTGTCAGACACTGACTAAAACCATCCCGGTCTTCCCTCGCACACTTGCTTCAGGGGGCAATTAGATCTAATGCGCCTTCCGCTGCCCCGGAGTCCCGGAATGGTGGCGGGCCTTGTCCCGTGGGGAGAGTAAAGTGCCTTTTTTTTCACGAGTGCAAGCAAATGTTTGCCTCCTCCCTAAAGATGAAAGTACTTTAAGTCTTTGTTTGCAAATTTAATCGAGTCCTGAAACCCAGACCCTAACCATCGACCTAAATATTGATCGACTTGACTAAAAATAATGTAACATCGCGCCTGTTTTACCAAAGGGTTTGGCACACGCAGACTTATATTGAGCGGGCCAACACGCTCAAATCGCGACAGCAACTCCGGAAAGAACAAAAGAAGTAGCTAGTGGTGCAGAGCATGCCACGAATCACCTTGACGTAACACGACACACACGCAAAGGCAAAAAGTGACGCTCGCTTGTAGATAGACGTAGGTAATTCGCGTCGCAACGCAAGACGTATCGCCCGTGGCCGTGAACGACGTAAAGCCGGCCATAGATGATAGGTTACGCATGTGCAGTTTAGCCAGCACAGTCAAACTGTGCAGGAACGTGAGTATAATCTAGAGACTATCGAAATATATATTTTTCGCTTGGTTATGTCTGAGAGGTATGACTGCGCAGATATAGCCGAGGGTGTGTCATACGCCTCAGACAGGTCGCATGCAACATACAGTCGCGTGTTGCCGGTGATGGCAATTTAAAACTAGAAGTAGATAACTTAACTTTTCTTATTTAAAATTTTTGTGTAGTGGGTACACCACTGGACTACCCTTTTTTATTTTATTTCCATAATGTCCATCCAAAGATTGTCTGGAAGATATCGCTATCAGCGATAAGGCCGCTGTTGTAACCATAAAATTAGCAGTTTTGTAAGCCTATTTTATTATATTCTATTCTGTCATGCACAACTCGTTTACGGTCGAGTTAACACTCGTCAGTAGTTCCCCATGAACTGCAGATAATGACAATAAGTATTATTAGCTATTGTGTCACTTGAACCATCTAAACGGTCTCATGAATTACAAACAATTACCAAGACAGGAACTTTTCAAATCGCACTCAAGGTCGTTCATCATTGACAGCCATGTACTATTCACTGGCAGCTGAGAATCTTGGCCGCCTCCTTTGGTGGCTCCCAACCAAGTCTTACCCGTGATCTTTCGAAGATAAGGTGTACTGTATATATGTTCTAAGTTTGCATATACCTATGTATGCTACTTGTGTACTTAAATACCAATCCTTATTAATAAATGACTCAGTTATCAACGAGCAGTCAGAGCGTTTTACTCTTCTCCAATATCTAACCTTTTTTTTTTGTTAGCCTGTGTCGTCCCACAGCTGGGCGCAGGTCTCCCCCAATTCCTTCCATGAGCTTTTTTCCCGTGCCTTCTGGAACCAACTGTCCAACCGGTACGTGTCCAAATCATCTCGCTACCTCTTGCTATGCCCGTATTTGCCCGACGAAATTTATCATTTTTGGAAAATATAATAGAGTTTGCTAGTTTCTGCCAAGTGCCATGAGGGTACTTGGTCTACCATCATACCATGGTAAAAAGGCGTAGTTTATGCATGGAACCTCTAAATTATGTCGCATTTCAGCAACCGAAGTACTAACGATATTGTAAAGAGTACAATAGCTGTTTTGTTAATCTCATGCGTGATATCGCAACCAGGTAACCATTTACCAATATAATCCGATAGCAACGAATGTTTGATTCTGATAACAACTTCAAGCATTTACTTACATTCTGACAACTACCTAAGACACAAAATCAAAAGTCATTTATTCAAATTAGGCTGATAATCAGCACTTTTTGAACGTCAAAATAACAAGAGACAGTCCCCCAAAACGCCTGCCCTTTGCAAGTAATGGCTTTGGCCAATTTGCCATAGTAGCTGCACTTTAATAAATGAGTATATCGATGGCATCGTATGAGAAACTATAGGTAGGTACTTAAAATATTATGTAACCACCAAGTCATCATCCTGAAACGAAACACAGATTTGAATAAACCGTACCTACAGTAATGGGCATAATGATCGTAATACATATAATGCGAGGAACAAAGTAGAAACCTCGGTCTCGGAAAATTGTTCGCACTGCCTTGTTGGTACTGCTGAGGTCCTACAGGGTTCCATTCCCTGGTCGGACAAAATGTTATTCGGGTTATTCTGTCAGGGATATCTCAGTTGCAGCCGGGAGTCTAGATTTGTGGGCGCCTGATATAAAACAATGGCGAAATGGGTGCACTTTATCGGACATCTCTGCCTAACCCTTCGAGGAACACAGTCGTGACGTGATGTTATGCTTGAACAAAGACATTTTGTTCGCGGCCTTGGCGTAACAGTTAATTTTCTTCATCATTTCAGCCCAAAAGACGTCCACTGCTGGACATAGGCCTCCCCTAAGTGTCGCCACATTGACATTTTGGAAGGTTTTATAAAGTAAGACAATGGGTGGCATCATTCCGCTGCTGCGTCGAATGACACACGACATTTGGCAAAGCAATAATAACCACACGGATCGAATTCCAAGGTTAAGCAAAGCTTGCCAAGGTCGGTTCGCAGACGGGTGACAGTTCAAGACATAACGACTCCCGCTTGTGTTTCAAAAGCACGTTAAACAGTTGGTTCCCGGTTTTAGGTAGGTATTTGACAGTCGTTTAACTGCTTGAACGTCCATACATACTAATATAGTATGTATGGACGTTCAACCGTACCCGTAACCGGTAGTAAACCGTTCGAAAGTCTGGCAACCAGTCTTACCCAGAGTTATCGTGTGACCTCTTTAGTGGGTTAATGTATTCTGTATTCGTTTTGACTGGAAGCCAAGCCTAAACTCGAGGAAAGGCTAGGCAGATGCGTGGACACGAAGCAGACTGGGGAGACGTTTACCCAGGCACCCAGTAGTAGAAGAGTTTAGGCTAGATGGCTGGTAAGTATTAAGCAGTGATAGCTAATAGTGTGACTGTCCGACTGCCAAGTCATTTGGTCTCAAATTCGAACCCAAGACACACACCTCTGATTTTTCAGATTCATTTGTGTATTGTTTAATTATCACTTGATTAAGTGAAGGAAAACATAGTGAGGAAATTAGCATGCTGAGAGATATTTCTCGACGGCATGTAATGTCAAATCAGAGGCCCATGGGTTGCATAAATACTTTGACACCAGGTTAGCGCTAACCACACGATAAACAAGAAGAAAGGCAAGTTTTGAAAAACCGGCCAAGTGCGAGTCTGACTCGCACACAGGGTTCCGTAGCCCCAAACAATGTAATAACAATATTTTGAACGGTCATTCATAAGTAAATTTACATTCAACAGCAAAACTTAATTTGTGTTTCTTACTAAGTTAATAAAAAACAAAGTTACAACTGCAGTTTGGTCAAAAAGTCCCATATCTCCAAAACTAAATATGAAAACTTATTCAAACCACTTTTCGTTGAAAGTTTTTTTTACGATCTACAAACCTATTTTTTTTTTCAGAATTTTCCTCCTCTTACTTTATAAGTTAGAGGGGGAAGACACATTTTACCACTTTGGAAGTGTCTCTCGCGCAAACTATTCAGTTTAGAAAAAAAAAATACTAGAAACTTCCATATCATTTTTGAAGACCTATCCTATACCCCACAAGTATGGATTGATGAAAAAAATAATTGAGTTTCGTTTCTATGTATGGGAACCCCCAAAATGTATTAATTATGTTTTTTCTATTTTTGTGTGAAAATTTGCCGTTCACAGAATACATCTACTTACCAAGTTTCAGCAGTATAGTTCTTATAGTTTCGGAAAAAAGTGGCTGTGACATACGGACGGACAGACAGACAAACAGACATGACGAATCCATAAGGGTTCCGTTTTTTGCCATTTGACTACGGAACCCTAAAAAGTGCTCTTAATGCCGCTGCTCCGAATTCAAAAGACTTAATACTCTGATGTCATCCACAAAAAGACAGGATGTCCCATTCTGATCACTGATAGGTGTCTACGTCACGTCCTGTTTTCGTCCAACAATCTCCAGAAACGTATGTCAGTAGTACAATAGGGAAGAATACTAAGCCAACTTATCTAGATAAGACGGCTTTGTATTGTATTGTAAAGATTATCTTGCTTATAATAAGTGAGTTCAAACGTAACGTAATCGCTGCCGGTCATCAGAGTCAATTTATTGCAGGCGTAAGTCGGTGGCGTGTTGTGTTTATTTATGTTTTTTTCTTCTTTTATTTTGCATACAGTATGCTAAGTTTCATTTGAATATTTGCATTTTTATCCGACTTGAGAAAACCATAAAAATATGGGGTTTCTGTAAGTAAAAATCGCACCCATTTTTAACCGACTTCTTAAAAAGAAGGCCAATTGACCAGCATTTTTGATTTCATCATCATCATCATTTCAGCCAAAAGACGTCCACTGGACAAAGGCCTCCCCCAAGAAGGAGGGGTTTTCCCATAATCACCACGCTTCGCTTGGCAGGCGGGTTGGTGATTGCAGTTCGGTTGTTACAAAAGCACAGAGAATGCTGCTGCCCATTCTCTGGCAAGTCCCTTAGTCGCCTCTTACGACACCCACGGGAAGATATGGGATGGTGCTATTCTTTACGTCCGACACCATACAGACGATGGTCCGATTTAGGGGATTCTTTTTTCATTTGGTAGTGGAAACTCACGCGGTAGTCCTTTGCTTCGGTACTTTTTGAGTTATCCTCTTTATTATGCATTTTTTATTTTGCGTATGTACGGCGATGTGCTAGTGCCTAGCTTTTTTCAAAAAAATATCGACTAACAAAAAAAAACACTAAAAAGTAGAAAATAACTTTCCTTTCTGAAGTCTGTGGCAAAAAAGTAAATCAAACAAAAGTCAACGACGAAGTCGGTTCTTTTTATTACACTCATAGTCATCTAGTCATAATAAAGACTTTCCTAGAGGTTATCAGTGGTGCCTGATTATAATTGCCTACCAGATATCACTATAGGAATTTACCTACTGACCTACAATGACCGCGATACTGCAATGACGCATTTATTTCTTTAGATTTCCTTCATCATCAAATTCGCTATCAACTTACGTACACAAAATATCCTTTTTTAACTTCCATAACATCGCGCCTGTTATCCCCGAAGCTTTAGGCAGGACTGTACCTTATAGTACCTACATCCACATTTCGCCAGTTATGTTTAAGTCCCATGTAATAGGGGGAGAGCCTATTGCTATCAACCGGGCATAAAATAATTCTAATGGAAAAACCCAATAACAATTTGGCCGACCCGGGAGTCGTAACTAGGACCTCATGCCTCGTAGTCACGTTTGCCACCACTAGGCCTACGAAACAGTCCTCCTTTTTTTACGTCGGCTAAAAATGAGGAACCTAATCGTAGCAAGTAGCTACCTAATTAATTCCACTTGGAAACTAGAAACAAATTAATCTCGGTTAACTATTTACATGCTAAATATTACATGCAGAAAATGCATGCACTGCCTGCAGTTACTGATATCTGCACCTACCTGCCTACCCACCTACAGGAAAACACAAACGAGTGTTGTGTTTACATACACCGTTTATATTACAAGGATTGAAATAGAACCAAGTAGGTACCTACGAGCAGTAATCAGACTAACGGGGCATAGTACGAGCATTCGTGGCGATAATCGGATTGATAATTATGTGAGCAGTTGAATCATGCATGCTATACACATGCTATACCATAGCATGCATTCCTTTGTAACCAGGCAAGCATTCCCGGTTATACTGAAGAGTTCCACATTAACTTCACAGTTAGTTCAACCAGAGTTAGTTTTCTTTGAAAATTAGGATCTACCAACTTAGGTACTTTAGAGGAGTGGCGATCCAGCAGTGGTCGTTTTGAACTCACGACTTGTATGTAGTGATATGAGATCGAACCCCAGCAGGCTATTTTGCTGGTTGTACTGTTTACTCAGATAGATCAGATGCGTGCGAGAGAACTCGCAACCGGCGTGCGTGCATGACCACTGTAGAAACGAATTTTGTCTACTGAAGAATCGACATAATGACAGAAAGACAATGACAATGTGTCAGTTTTTCGATTCTTCCGTCGACATAGCTGGTTTTCCACGGCGGTCATGCTACGCGTGCAGATTTATGAACGTGGATGAGGAAAAAGGAGTATGTAAGGATCGTAGCAGGTGGCAATCTGGGGTTCCTACCTACTCCAATGGTGGAAAAAGTTCATGTACGTATGTTTGTTGTATTGTTTATTACCTCTACTCTCAAAATGGCGAAAAAACATTAGAATAAAACCAAAATTCGCGTGGTGAATTACTGCGGGCAAGTGTAAATATCCGACATTAGTCTCTTTATTCATTTTCTTACTTAGGTATTTACATTTTTTTAATTATATAAATGAAACTTTTAAAAACAGGGTCTAAGCTATCGGTGGCCAGGGCTCTTGAGAGAGGAACCGCCTATCCAATACAGAAGTACTGCTTTCTGAATCAAGCCCTTGATCCTGCTGCCAAGCGAGAGCCTATTTATTATTATCAATGTTCTATTGTTTTACCATAACAATGAAAATCAACCTCAAACATTCATAAATTCTACTTGATTGTGCACAGTAAAATTTGCTTTTTACGCGTCTCTATGTACGATTAACATAATAACTAGATAATATAATGATCTCGCGGTAATACAAATGAGATATATTCGTCATCGAAGTTACTTTGAAAAATAATAAGAATGCAGGAAAAAAACACGATAGGTCTACGGTAACTAGATTAAATAAACAGCATCATTCTCCTGCCCTTAGCCCAATTTATTTGGGGTCGGCGCAGCATGTCTTCTTCTTCCATACTTCTCTATTACTCGTCATCTCATCAGACACCTTTCTTGCCATATCATCCTTCACACAGTCCATCCATCGTACCTATAGCTAGAATTTCTAAACAATGATCTGAAAAAAAAGGCTTGAATATAAAAAAACAGTAGGTACCGAATAAACTAGATTAATAAACTACATAAAAAGTAACCACCTTCACATTCCGCAGTCACGTTACTGTGAGTTCGCCGTAACGAAAAATTCACACAAAAATGCGTGATAGAGATTTCAACATTGTTTCCCGATAGCTACAATCTAGGGTTCTTTAAGTCAAGAGTGAATAGGTTTCTTCTAGGCAAGCGTGCTTCACCGTCGACCACATCATCGCTTACCATCAGGTGAGATAGTGGTCAAGCGCGGGCCTATAGATAATAATAAAAAATAAATTAAAAAAAACTCAGAGAAGAGAGAAAACTAGAGATTTTGAATTGATTTATTTGAATATTTTGTCACTTAGCAATGTTAGTATCTACTGAGCGAATGGGACCATTAAAAATTATTTTACCTAAGCCTAAGAGATACAGTTATCTACAAATAATAACAGTATTGTTTGGCAACAGTAAATAATAAAACAAAACATTGAATTCTCAATAAGTTTATTGACAATATGCAGTATAATGGTCCATTTCATGGAATTTATTTTGCGATTTTTATGAATAATAATTTATAATTGCACTAATATCAAATACCAACTTAATAAATAATTGCATATGAAATTATAAAAAGCACAACATCTCTTGATGTTGTTATAGGTTCTATAGCTTTGGTGTGATGCAAATTATATAACTTTGAGCTTTGCACATACTATACATAAGAAATAATTTATTGAAAGTGATAATGACATTATAAAAGGGAACATCGAGAACTGTAACACTTATAACTTATACATAATTGTTTCTTTTATATCATTAACCACTCGCATAGCACTTAAATATACCCATTTAATAAATTCAAACCCTCACAATTCATTTCTACATTGTGTATTCAAAATACATAATAAATGACTAAGATACCAACACTATAAATACAAGTCATAAATTTGATTGATTTTGTGTGCAAATGTACTGTACAAAGTACACTTGCTTCCTGAAGTTGATGTCTTATTTTGAGGTGAATAGGTCACAATAATATAAACAGTGCTAATTAACAGTTAGGAGCAGAATGTTTCACAAACATAGCAAACTAGATAGATAACAGTCTCAATTTCTAATCAAACTACAAAATAATAAATTTTAAACCAACAACACCGAATAACTCCTGCACCAAGTCACACAAAATTAAACTAATAAATAAATATTTATTTCAAACTTTCCTTGCGTAAAAACGTCTTCTTAGTTCATCAATATCAATGAGGTAGTATGTACCGGGGAACAATATGTCTATTGAGCCCGATGGTTGATAAGGTGCTGTGTGGTAGTTCATAGTTCTATTGTCCATGATATCAGAGAACTTGCTAGGCTCCACACACTGCCTCTCATCCAAAAGAGACACGGTTTTATTCAAGGAACTTAATAATTTAGCCAATTTTGAACCAACACTTATATCATTGCAAATATTTATAGAATACATTGTAGATGCAAGACCGGATCCATAAGAAAATAATCCAAACTTCTTCCCGATCAGCTGTTCGGGAGATTTACTAATGAGGTAGGATGCAAGCCCGCCGTACAATGACGGAGTGTACATGTTGCCTACATTCTTAGCTATGTACAGGGATGGTTTGGTTTTCTCATCAAACAGAGCCTGGCTGTATGTCATAAATGCTTTCTCAACATCTCTGTCAAAGTATGTTTCCTCTAGTTTATAGGAACTGAATTTTGATAAGCCTGGGAATTGCTGCTCCTGTTGTTCTGGTGATGCATTAAGGAAATCATTAAAACACACTCTGGCCAGAGATTTCTGTACTAGTTTACTATAAGGACAGTGGAACAACATACCGTCTAAGCTCAATAACCCTCTGAAGTCCGGATCAATCTTCCTCATCTTCTTACAATATAAATTGTAACAATTATCTAAAGCACTGAGGTAGCATTTTATAGAGAGCTTCCCGTCCACTAGTGGGAATTCTGATGACAAGTCTGGCTTGTAAAAGTCATATGCATGCGTCATGTATGAGGCACGAACACCGCAGTCCAGCACCAGAGGTGCACCTGGCCCTATGAGCATGGCCACTGCTCCAGCACCTCCTGTAGGTCTCGCTGGGCCTTTACCATACACTGCAATGTCGCCTGCCACCACTATTGCCTTCCTACCATCCCAGGAGGATGACTCCACCCAGTTCACAGCATTAAACAGAGCTGCAGTACCACCATAGCAAGCATTTGTTGTGTCTATACCTTCAATGTCTGTGGCTCCTTCCTCAGCAAATAAGGTCATGAGGTAAGTCTTAACACTTTTGCTTTTGTCTATAATTGTCTCGGTACCAACCTCCAGCCGTCCAATATCATGAAGATTGATGTTATTTTTCTCGATCAGTCTGTGTAAAGCTGTCATGCAAATTGAGTTTATGTCTTCCCTGTCCGAGCAAAAGCCCATTTTGTGCTGGCCGAGGCCCACCGTGTACTTGCCGGTGGACACTTCGTCGAATTTTTCCAGTTCCGTTTGGTCTACATACTGTGAAGGGAAGTACAACTCCATGGCGAGGATGCCGACGTTTTCTACTCTTCCGCCCATCGTTGTTAGTAACTTTCACGCTCGAGATTAGTGTTCGTGGTCCGTTAGTTCGTCGGTACGTGTTACCCGAGCGATGTAACCGGCGCAAACTGATGCCTCGGCCCCGCGCCTGCCGCGTCTCGCACGGTGCCGACGTCAGCACCCAGCCTCACGTTACCGGCACGAATACACCATTGACCTAATACCAATAACCAGCTTTCTTTCGCTCTTACGCGAACGTCCGATAACAGTATTTACGTTGCGCCGAGCGCGCCACCGATTAATACTCGTTTATAGCAATGTCACGATCAACTTGTCCGCCTTGTGTTAACAATAATTTAGCGTAAATCTTTTGTTATTTTAACTTATAATCTAGCCGCTTGATTCCATTTTCTTCCGAATTTCAGATTTCTAATTTGACATAGTTTTGACAAATTGACAGTAAGGGAAATCATGCGGTTACGTCAAATAGTTATGTCATGAAACAGCACCGTTCGGGAATTTACAAAATTAACTCATTAAATCAAAATAAAAACCAAACCATTTAATGGATTAATCTATAGACTAAAATACCATTCAAACTTTCACTGAGAATAACGGTAACCTAGAGCTTGAATGAGCGACATACCAAACAAAACTGGTTTTTGAAATAATGGCGATAGGTATGTAACTAGGTACTCACCTACTTAAATAATTAACAAAGTCTTTAGCCTATCAAAATATTGTTCGATCATTGACCCGAATATTCAGGCCAGACAGCCTTAATTCGGTAGACCGTAAGTACATACTTATCAATAAGAAGACCTGATAAAAATCTTGATAAGTGTGGTTTACAAAATTACAAAATAAGAAACCCTGTGTAGAAAGATATACGACCAGACCTTAAGTTTTCTAAATAATAGTCGTAGGAAGTAAAAAAAAATTGTTGACAAGGTGCTATACTCTGATCGTTTGAAGAATTTCGTCTCTTATTAACAGTTAAATACAATTTTCGTAGAGCCTTTTTAACCAATCTTGCACATACACCGACTCCTCTTACCCAAAATAATATAATAAAAATATCTTTATTTTTTTATTATATAAAAAACATAGGACCTACACATTGAGACTTAGCCGCCAAGTTATCAGAGTGGTTTGGAAATAAAGTTATTTGGAATAGCATCCTAGATAATCATATAATGCCCTATAATACACTCCTTTTACCTATAGGTACATAAATATGAGCCCCGCTGATAGAGCCTCCAACATTCTTGTCACTTTTTACTCAGAACGGAACGAAATCGTCGACATAATTTAACTTAGTTTTTTCGTGTCCTTCAATTTACGTGTTGAGTCTAGTAGTATAATGAGATGTATCTGACCCAGTCGCTGTTGCCATGTAGACACGGCCTTCACAACAAAAACTTATTTATGACGACAATAAGTACGCAGCACTTCACCTTAACGTTATCGAAAGTTAATGAAAACCTTCCGCAGCTTCAACCTGGATATCAATCGAAGCAAACATTGATAATTGTGAGAAACTCTGATTGGTTAACTCACGCTTGCGTGTTCTTAGTTCGAAATTCTGTAACAGCCTGATAAGCCCTGTTGCAAAACAGCCAGTCTATTATAGGCAGATGTCTAAACGACCAAGATGACCAAGTGCTTTGCAAATGGTATATAGCTACATTGGTATATATATACATAAGTAGGTACATTCATTCATGCGTTTAGTAAGGGGGTTCTTCTCTTCGTGTCGATGATGCGCATAATTATTAAGAACTCGGCCACATCGACGTCGTCGGTAGTGGTTTCGGATAGGTTCCTATGGTTCCTATATATAATGGAGGTGGAGTTGCACATAGAGCAGGTCAGGAGGAGAGCCACCTTGTCCGGTGGTCGAGCAGCACTGGCGTAGCTACCGCCGTATCTGCCGTATCAATTATACGGGGCTCCCGAGCCACGGGGGCCACCGACGTGCGTAAGCAAAAAGGAGATGTTCCAGAAATGTATGGAGCCTGGGCTAGCACTATGTACACTATATGTAAATATTGCTAAATAATACAATAACCGTTTTTTATTATCAATTTTCTTTAATTTCACTTCGTTTTATTGTATATTCAAATTAATTTGGTCAAAGAGAGCAACACAACATGGTGGATTAGATCAGCACGTGATCAGCAGGCGAAAAATGTCATTTTGACAATGACATTTGATTGACGTGTATTACGATACACGTCAATCAAATGTAATTGTCATAACTGCTTTAGTAAACAAAACAACTGGAATTTCGAAAATCTCGGGTTTTGGTTTGGTTTGGTTGAACAAACCACAAGTTCAATCCAAACTCAATGCAAAGAAAGACTCAAAGACGGCACTTCTTAAAACTGTCAAAGTCAACAAACGTTAAACAACTGTCATGGCTGCTCTAAAAATAGGGTTATCGTAGTAAAAAACTTTTCAAACGATAATTATTGTACGACTAGACCCTTCTTCAAATTATTTTTTTAGTATTTTTATGATATTCCTCTATTTTTTTCCTTTTTATCTATGTGGTGTACATAGTGGTAGCCCAAAATCAAACATCTCCTTTATAAAAACTTAAAAAAACTAAAATCAGTTTGCTGAAAACAAGGCAAGGAGAGTGTAATAATTAATTTAAATTGTTTGTTAACATTTTGGAAAAAGTGACAGATAGATAATTATGATGAATAAATATTTCTTTTAATTTTACGCAAACATTGTTTTTTCTTTTTTGAGAAATCTTTACCCTTCGTAAGGGCCCCCAAACACATTTACACGGGGCCCCGCCAAGGCACGCTACGCCACTGTCGAGCAGTTTGCCAACAATCTCGAGACACAAAAGAAAGACATTATTTTTAGGGTTCCGTACCCAAAGGGTCCAACGGGACCCTATTACTGAGACTTCGCTGTCCGTCCGTCCGCCCGTCCGTCCGTCTGTCACCAGGCTGTATCTCATGAACGGTGATAGTTAGCCAGTTGAAATTTCTACAGATTATGTATTTTTGTTGATGCTACAACAACAAATACTAAAAACAGAATAAAATAAATATTTAAGGGGGGCTCCCATACAAAAAAGTGATTTTTTTGTTCGTTTTTACCAATAATGGTACGGAACCCTTCGTATGCGAGTCTGACTCGCACTTGGCAGGTTTTTTTAAATTGTTTTATTAGCGGGTTTTCAGTTTTATTAGCGAATGACTACTAACAACAACAACAACTAATGTCAAGTCATCGAACTTTACCTACATTATAAAAAGAGAATAATTCGCGACAGTATTGAGTGTCAACTTTGTTCTCAATTCTATAGTAAGTGGTGAGCAAACACAAAGAAGTTGGATTTTAGTATATTCTGCAAACAAGTACACACATTACGTATGGTCGTTAATTTGGGTACAGTACGACATGAGGCTATGAGAGGACCAAAGTTCTACTTTGACATTAGCAGAATTGTGAACATCTAATTGCTATAAAAAAGGAGAATAGAGAAGGATAAAAAATAACGAAAATAAATATTTAAAAAACTTTTATTTAATTTGACCCTTATATGATGACGTGAGAGCAGTGGTGGTCCAGTAGGGACGCCCCGACTTACGAGTTGTAGGTCCTAGGTTCGAACCCATGCTGGCATTTTATTTATGTACTTTATTTCATCACCACTGCTCTAAAACCGTGAAGGAAAACATCGTGAGGAAAACCGCCCTGGCATAGAACCAAAAACTCGAAGACACGGGTCACCTACCAACCCGTACTGAGCCCGCGAGGTGAGACTCCTCGAACCCCCTCTAATTGAGAGGAGGCGCGTGTCCCAGCAGTGGGAACATTACAGGGTGATGATGCTTGTACAGTTATACTTATAATATTGTACCAATTTACCTTATCCTAAATAACTTGAACTTACAAACTAACTCTTTGTCAGTAAAATGTTTACAACTACATCAGATACGGTACTGCTTTCAGTCTTGGAAGTTACTTCACCTGTTGAACTGGACGTCTTCGGAATAAACTTGTAGAATTTTACACCTGGAAAAACGAATAATGTGGTGGTTTTTTATTTGGACAAATAAATCAGGATTAATTTGCTGTCCGTCCACGATTCAAGATATTTCAAAAACCTTTGATATAACGTGTTTCACTACAGACTAAGCGGTCCATTGGTAGATGGATGGTGATTCATCTCCTAATGGGTCTCTCGTGATGTCGTTTGAAACTAGCATTTGAGATCCACTTTCGCCTTCCTTGCACTTTCGTCGTCGCCCTTACCTCTTAGTGGCGTTGCCTCACTGGCCTCCTTCCTTGCTTTCTTGATTGATCCTGAACTATAAAAAGTTCCAGAAATCTCAAACTAACCTGATGGATTAATCCTAACTTCGAAATCTTGCTCGGAGTTCCAATTCCGCACTCCTTCATCTTTGTAGAGATCCTGAAACAATGAGTAAGTAGGTGTTTTAATATTTTACGGTAAAGGCAGTAATGTTCGTTTTCACCAACACTAGCGGACTCTAATTATTGCTCTGTTGGAATAGAAAATATCAAACAAATTGCTTATTAGCTAGAACTAATAAGCGCTTTGTGCTTTAAATTCTGTATGGTGCCGGATGTAAATGTATAGCACCATCCCATATCTTCCCGTGGGTGTCGTAAGAGGCGACTAAGGGATTTGCCAGAGAATGGACAGCAGTACAGCGTACTGCGATCGCCAACCCGTCTGCCAAGCGTGGTGATTATGGCAAAACCCCCCATGTTATGTCAATGTGGCGACACTTGGGGGAGACCTATGTCTAGCAGTGGACGTCATTCTGCTGAAACGACGAATAAGCGTTTTGTTTCCAAGCCTAGTGTCCACTAGGCCACACTATGCGCGCGACATGTTGCAAAACATGTTTCTCAACATGTTGAAAGTTAGCGCGGAACTTTTGTTTGTCTGTCTACGCATGATCAGTCGTGGACAACATGTCACCAGAGAAACTAGTGTTGATTTCACCGGCGGTGGTTATAATTTTATTGAAAAATGCATCAAATAGTTAAAAACCGCGTTAGAAATGACTAATTAAATTGTGCTTGCCTTATGCTCAATTGCATGTTGCACGGAAACAAACAACAAGACGGGCGTCATATTGCGCGCCAACTGACAACGTCGCGAGTTGTTGTGCAACGCTGCAGAACATGTTGAACGTTACGTGTGGCGCGTCAATTGTTGCCTAGTGGAAACGAGGCTTTATTTAGGCATTCGTGTAGCTGTTGCATTGTGTTAGTGAAAACAATGTAGTATTATGGAACTTCTAATACATGTAATTTAAAATAAAGCTCTCTGTATTCAACCACACCCAGAAATTAGCAAATTTACCAATGCCTACTTATTGCTTGAATAATTTTATCAGGCGCCGTTCCATTTCCGTTCTATCCGGTTATTTGGCTAATCCTATTTTATAATACTCACATGTCTGAGAGATATTTTTCGACGGCTTTTAAAGCCAAGTCAGAGGCCCATGAGCGGCACAAACTCTGCAACCATAAAAAAGTACTCACCTGAACTTCATACTCGCCCTGCGCCAACTGCATGTCAGCGGAGGTGAAGTTGGCGGCGTAGGGGATGCCGTCGTCTCGTTGGCTCACGAAGGCCAGCGCGCGGGAACCGTCGTGCAGCTCACGGCTCCACACCTCAAGGCGAGACCGCTGGAGGTAGATTTCAGAGACGTTTATAACAGTATTGCTATTCATAAAAAATACAGTAAATTGATTATTTCATAGTAAGCAACTATGACAAAGTAATGTTTATTTATCAAATAATGGGTGTAAAAGATGACACTATGACAAAATAATGGTTTTTTGTCAAATATAATAGGTGAAAAAATACCTTCAACGAAGCACCCCACCACACCCTTAAGAAACGCACTCGTCGTGTCATTACCATCACATTTCTGTACCAGGCCATACCTTCTATTTACGGAGATTTTAGGGGAAAAACATCCGTTTTTTATTAGTATTATCTTTTTAACCTCATATTTTTTTAATTATGTAAAACTTCATTTTAAACACAAACTTTTGAGTGCGTTACATTGAGGCCTACCGTAAGAAGTAAGGTTTCACAGCAAATAAAAAGTCGTTTCCCAATATTTTTTGCGTAGTTACTTTCTTTGCCGTGTCAGACAAACGTTATTAGGGAAACCACCTGGAATTTCTCAGTAGAAGGTTCTGGATTCTTGCCCGGAACAAACAACAATATGAAGTCTACTTACAGCTCCACGTTCCGTTTTCTTCCACACCCTCAAGCCCTGCTTGCCCAGGGGGTCCTGGTTCACCGCAATGATGTCCTTATTCAGCAGGATCTCCTTGAACTCCGGTCTGATGGTGGCTAGGTCCACGCTCATGAGGAGAGGAGCCGCCAGGATCGACCAGACTGCCATCTGCACGCGCGCCTGGTCTACCGTGAGACCGAAGTTACCAATCAGCAGCTGTTGATGATAAAACACCAACATTTTGAAAACTACAATTTTATTTTTAGGGTTCCGTACAAAGCTCCCATACAAAGAAGTGATTTTTTTGCTCATTTTTATAAATAATGGTACGGAACCCTTCGTGCGCGAGTCCGACTCGCACTTCTCCGGTTTTTTTTAGTTCTTTCACAACTATTTTACCTTTTTTATGTTAATTTTTTAGTAGTATATTTAACTTTTGTATGATCTATTGTTAATTATTGTACATTTATAAAAATATGGAGATATAAACAATATACAATTTTATACAGTTGTAAACATTTGATTATATTCCAACATTTATAAATTGTATAACTTTAAATTTTGCTTTGTATGGTGTCGGACGTAAAGAATAGCACCATCCCATATCTTCCCGTGGGTGTCGTAAGATGCCACTAAGGGACTTGTTAGAGAATGGCCAGCAGCGTCCTCTGTGCTTTTGTAACAACCGTACTGCGATCGCCAACCCGCCTGCCAAGCGTGGTGATTATGGCAAAACCCCCCAAAATGTCAATGTGGCGACACTTGGGGGAGGCCTATGTCCAGCAGTGGACGTCTTTTGGGCTTTAGATTGCTACAAAAGATATCGCAGTTGTGGCAAACATCACTACCGATCTCGCAGATTGGTTACACCATTAATGTCGCCTAGCATACTGTAAAAAACACCTTTTGACCGTTTCAAAGAGTTGTTAATGGACCGATCAATTCAGGACGAATATCGCCAATGACACGGCGCACATACGGGTATTTAATACTAAAAAGTGGCCAATAATCAGTATTTTGAAGTTTGCTATTATAACAATATTATTACTTTGTAGTATAGTATAATACATCGTGCACGTTATGGCGGCCATCTTAATGCGCTAGAGTTAGCAATTGATCAGTAGCGTCAGTCGGAACATAGCTATTGTCTAGAGTGCACGTTTTGTTCTCGGCGCCTTAAAAAAATCAGGCTTTCCCCGGTGATATAACAAAAAATTTAAGTGTTAGTGACAAGTGTTGATGATGGATTCTGGTGATGGAGGTATGTAGCTTATTTTATACATTGTTTTACTAATGTTTATACCGTTTGAATCTTTTTTGTGGCTTAAATTAGAAACAGTAAAAATTATGAAAAAAATATCGAACTAGCTTAATTAATGAGTAACTTTCTTATATTTCCGGACTAGTCCGAATAGAAAAAGTAACAGAATCGTAATCAAGGGTAATCTCGAAAGTTAATAATGAACAAAGATGTTGCGGAAACAGAGCGTTTTTTTTTTAATGATTTTTTTCGTCAATTATACCCACAGTTTTAAAAACCAACTTTCCTGCATACGCAAATTGCCAAGAAAAAAAACTCAACCATTTTGTAGGGAAACTATTGGACTGCTACGCCCTGTGGAATTTGGAGTAACTGGAGATGAAAGTGGAGATATTCTGGACGAGGAAAATTCGGAAAATGATGAATATAGTGATAGTGATTAAAGAAGATTTTGTATTAAGTATGCTTTTATTAAAATGTATAAGTCTGTATCTATTATTTTGGGTTTTATTTAATGCCAATCGATTTTGATTACAATTTTGCTGAGAAAAAAATCAAAAAATATTTTTGGCCATATTTTAGTATCAAATACCCCTTTGTGCGGCGTTTAAAACTTGTTCGACACAGTCAAACAGAAAGCTTTTATTACATTGACAGCTTCTTTTTAGCGTGTCGATGCCAAATTTTCATCAAATATATTTGACCCAAATTACAGCTATGCGAACTCCGCTCACTGATGCAGTCATAAGATCCACAAGTGCGCAGGTGACAGGGCTCGCAGCACAAGGTGGAATGTGGGCCATTGTCGGGGTACACATAAGAAGCCTCCCCGAGCAACGTACTGTATCTACTACCTTCTGATTCGTCCGGCGCACCCTGAACAATCGACAGAAATCGATTGGCTAATCCTTTCACCACGATGACAAATATAAGTTATTGACAGCTCATAAACGCCTTTTAAATAGTATTAGCGACTCGCCCCGGCTTCCCACGGGTGCTATGCTGATACTAAATATACTAAAGAATGTCTGTCGACATCACAATGGAAACCTCTAAAATTATCAGTGTTTCTCTACTATATTATGCATGTATTATACCTATAAACCTTTCTCTTGAATCACTCTATCTATTTAAAAAAGCGCATTAAAATCCGTTGCGTAGATTTAAAGATCTAAGCATACATATGGACAGACAGCGGGAAGCGACTTTGTTTTATACTATGTAGTGATGATGATGAGCGCGGCATAGTGTGTTGTATGGCAGCTAGATTACGTTCATGCATCCCTTTTTGTTTTGAGGCGATCAATATCGACTGGTCACCCTCAAACGACTGCAATCTAGTTTCACCTTAACAAGAATAAAGGGTTAAGCTTTTCCTACCATGTCTGGATCGTTCCAGTGTCCTGGGCCCGCGTGCAGGACCAGCCTGTCCTGGTTGTCTCCGAACCAGTTCATGATCTTGGTGAGCGAGGCCCAGGAGTCCTCGATGTCATCCCAGTTACGCCACATGTTGCAGTGCTGGGCTATCGATCCGTAGTCCGGCTGCAAAGAGTTTGGATGGTATTATACGGGGTGTAACGGAAAGGGTATATACATACTTAAGGGTGTGCTACAGACCATTAAACTGAACATGTTTCTCCACAAACAAATATCGTAATAACGTAAAAATTATCTGCTACCAAATGTATGGGGCAGCTGATATTTTTTTCGCTACGACGACGTTAGTCCCATGGAGAGACATGTTAAGTTTGATGGTCTGTAGCACATCCTTACGTATGTATATACCCTTTCCGTAACACCCTGTAGATACATATATCATGTTAGCCATTCACTGTTGCCTCAAAAAAAAATAACAAAGAAGGAACTTGTATAAACTTTAGGAGTCTTTGGTCAACTGGCCCCACTCGAAATGAACCCGCGGGATCACTCGACCGAGTCACATTTAGAATCGGTCGACTGGACCCACTGCCCAACAGTGGGTTTTGAATTTGATGGCAAGGTTTGCGCAGTGTGCGATTGGGAGCTGCGCTGCGTGTCGCGGGTTCGATTCCTGCACGGAATAGATATGTTGACATTGTTGTGTATGATATTGTGTGGCCTACAGGTACTTGTTCCGGGTCTGATTTTAAATGTTTGAATGTTTGAGTATGACTGAGTTTAAATGTTTGTAAACGCACCCACGATACAGAAGATATTCCTAATATGGGGCAACATTTTTTCTCGGATATGGAAGAAGTTTGTCCATGATGAGGAAAAGATACAATACAACGAACCTATTTCTATTTCTACTACTAAGTAGTAACATTTCCTAACCTCGACAATGGACGCAACATGAGGAAAATCGGGTGACAGAAATAACGAAGGTTGAGTTAACTTCGGAATTATAATCGGCTCACAATCACGTGCACTATGTAAGACACAGCAGACAAATGGCAAAGAGGATAATAAAATATTAGTGTAGCTTTACAATTAAAGAGGTTTCCTGCCTCAGGATTAAAGTAAAAAAAGTACCTTTGATTAAACCCCTCTTGATTTGGACACCCCAACACTTTTATGTTCTACTTCAGACCAAAGAGTTACTTACAAGGATTTTGGCGTCTTCCTGATAAGCCGGCCAGCTGCACGAGTAGAGTATAGACCGACCAGTGTTATTCAATAGTTTCCCGAAAGACGGATATCCTGGAACATGAAATAATGGTAATCTAAAAAGTATCCAGTCCGGATACTACCGGATTTCAATAAATCTAAAACAGCGAAAGATTTGACACTAGAAACGGGATATTACCATGTTTACTTTTTGTTTTGAGCTCCTGATATTTGTGCTGTTATAAACGTCATGATCACGGATAAACAGCGATTTAATAGTACATTACTGCCGCGGTCTATAATGACTACTTTGCTGGTCGCGCTGATTATGGCCGACAGCGCAGCGTAGCGCAGCTCCAGGCCGACACAGCGCGGTCAGCGTGCAGCACTTGATGGACGAGTTGAGATAATGGCCGAGACCGTAGGTCGAGGCCTTTACAGCGAGGACAGCAAGGGCTGCAATGATGGCCAAGCTGAAAGGCCTAGAGCGTAGCTAGGCTAGCTCGAGGCAATCATAGCGGGACCAGCGAAGCAGTCATTGTGGGCCAAGGTTTGTATAGTGCTTTACTTAAAAATGCAAGTACCTAATCTAAATAAAACCAGCAAGTAATTTAAATAAAAAACGTATTAATTAAAATTTTCGCTGAACCGCGCTTTTGTGACTTCTTAGTTTTTTTTTTTCGAGGATTCGTAATTGGAACTATACAGCCTAATATGGAATAAAATCTTTTTGTACCTATCTCTATAGATACAAACAGCTGTGTTCTAAATAAAAACTTTTTGGATTTGATTTTTAAAACGTTGAAACGTCAAAATAGCGGCCGGCAAAACATTGCCGGCCTGTTAGAGCGGCCAGCAAAACTTTGCCGGCCGCTCCTTGAAACAGAACGGCAAGGTCGACTTTGCTCAAACAAGGTTGTCAAAATAATGACCACATTACATGCATTTTTGAGTAAAAACTTATATAAGTAGCAAAAGTTTTACATAAACCTGTTGGTTGTTCGGATATTATTTTAAAGCATCCTTTGTCTTCATCTACCAAGTGTGGTCATAAGAAGTTTTGGATGTTGACGAATTATAATCAACATCTTTGTGCCCTTATCCTAATTCATGTCGTATTGGCGGCATCACGTTCCTTCTCAATAGTCACCCCCTGTCCTTTTGGACTGGTGTCGTCGGACTGTCAAGTTTCAAGTTCGAACCCTAGACACGCACCTCTCATTTTTCGGATTAATGAGCGATAATTGATTGTATAACTTACTTCGGTGAAGGAAAACATCGTAAGGAAATCAGCATGCCTTAGAGCAGCGATTCCCAATTGATGGGTCGCGACCCGATACCGGGCCATCAAAATAAAATACCGGGTCGCAGCATTACGGCCTCGTTTTAAAAAGATATTAATTTATCTATTAAAACTTAATGCACAATTAAAATTACTGTATAAAGGCGGGCTTAATGCCTTGGGCATTTTCTACCAGTCCACCTTAGAAAAATTGCTCCATTCGTATAAAATAGGCGATACCTACCGATTTATTTTAATTAATGTAACTCGCGGGGGAAGAGATTTTAAAGTATTGAGTGGGTCACTTAGGACTAGTGTGACATTTATCGGGACATGGCAGAATAATGCTTGGGAATCACTGCCTTAGAGGTATTTCTAGACGGCATGTAAAGCCAAGTCATGGGTGGCATAAAAACTGACACCAGGTTATTCACTAACCACACGATAAAGAAGACCCCCCTTTTTACCTATCTAGAGCCTTTACCTTTACCTTTTTTTGTACCTTTCTATACCTTTATCCATCTAAAGACTATTTCGATATCTTCGCTATATAAGATGTATCTACCTAAATTGTCATTCTGTCAAGAAGTATTTAAACCTACCGGCATCCATTTCCTTAGGATCAATATAGCATCCATCAAGCTTGAGGTAGTCGATCTCCCAATCGACGAAGGTCTGTATGTCCAGATGCTCGTGGCCTAGTACTCCAGGGTAGCCAGCACAAGTCAGATTGCCGTAGTCCTCGTACATGCCGAACTTCAAGCCTTTGTTGTGTATCTGGAACGTCAAAACGAGATCGTAATTTTAGAAAAAATTAAGACGCAGACGCCAGCCCATCAAAGTTACCACAATCTGTTAAATTTCTATAATAGATATTCAACTTTAATGTTAAAGAATAAAGTTCAAGATTGATTGGGAAAATTTGACAGTTTCGGGTAGTTTGATGTGCTGCTGTCTGTACATCTGGCGACCACAATTATCTTGGATAGTTTTGCAGCTTCAGTTTACGGTTGTGGTAGCCTTCGAAATTGTACCTTTAGCACATACAGATAGAGACTGTCTTGTATGTTTATTTTTAGAAACTAGACTAAAACAAAACGTTTTTAGATATCGGGATTTTTTTGCAGAGAGACAAGATTTGTTTAAAGTTGATATCATAGCGCCTTAATAATAAAGATGGGACTTAAATACATAGACGCGCAAACCGAAAATTTCTATGCTATGGGAACTAAAACCATATGCTGAACATGGTCCTTACTCCGGGTAGGTACTAGGTACTGTAGATACAAGTGTACAGCTGCCTTCCCCATCTTTCGGGTTCCTAGACAGGCCCCCTATTCACAAATGCTCGGATTCGATTTCGATTCGATAAGTCGTATGTCTATCTTGTTTTGGCATTACGAAAGCGAGCGAGATAGACAACTTTCCGAATCGAAGCGAATCGAATCCGAGCATTTGTGAATACGGGGGCTGGTGTGATGTTATGAAATACCTACATAATCGGCAATCGCCTTCATTCCATTGGGGAAACGTTCCTTATCGGGTACCATCCGTCCGTCTGGTCCTCTCTTTTTCTCCAGCCAGCAGTCGTCGATACCCAGGTACTCGTAACCAGCATCCAGGTACCCCTCGTTCACCATCAGATCTGCTGTCCGTTTGATTAGGTTCTCACTGAAAATGTTTGAGGGGAAAATCAGAAGATAGAGTTGCTGCATCTAAACTCGATCATGGAGTTTCGTAACGTAACATACTACGTGAATTAGTCAATGTGATTCATTGGTAAGTAGTCCGGGGAATTTACGCCGAAAATTAGGCTAACTTTGCATTAATTAAAAACAGCGATTTTTTTCATTGAATGTGTAGGGTATGGACAGGAGAGTATATTAAGCTGTATCCCGCGAAAAGTTCACCTCCGCGTATATGTTTTTTTTAAGAAAACGTCTAATATGTATATAACTTGGTGGAAAAAAATATAAACAGGTATGTTTATTTGGAGTATTTGTAGAAGAGATTGAGTACTACAAGTAGGTCAGAAAATTATTCATTTTCGTCCACGGAACACTCGTTTTTTTAAAAAAATCTTATAATTTGACTTCGTACTTAAGGCAAAAATATTAACAGGACAAAAATAGTCCTAAAATGATTTATGTCACCATGTCTAACTATTATTATGAAAATTAAACAAATTCTGCTCCGGACTTCACAGAAAATCAAGAAAATCAAAAAATCTTAAATACTACTTACGGCAAAAATGTAACAGGATTTAAATTTATTTAATAATGAGAAATATATAAATCCAAACCTTAATCCCCCAAAATTAAACAAATTAGAGCGATAATTAATATTGTCAAAGTAAAAATTAAATTACGATGCACGGTGTCAGCGCTAAGCAGCGTGCGGCGTACGGCGTGTGCTAGTGTGCGTAAACAAGATAAGCGCTGCGTTCATTGTGTGCGTATGACTGTGTTGTTGTTTAAGTCGGTGTTTTATTGAGTTACGCGATTGTACACCTTATTTCTATTACGGAAAGATCAAATTTCTATGAAAGTGCTGCGCCAAATACAAGAAAAAAGTTTGCAGACGTATTTTACGTAAACATTAATTGATTTTTTTTTCACGATTTGCTTTAAAGTGTTTAATTTTCGTGTTAAGGTTAGGAATAGCCTTTAGATGAAAGTTAAACTAAATTAAACCCTGTTACCATTTTGCCTCAACCGCTATTGTAAAAAAACTGGTAATAATAACTTCCGGTAGTACAATTTGTTTAATTTTGTTTATTGGCGGTGTAATATATTAATTTAAGTTATTTTATGTAAAAAAACCGCTGTTTATATTTTTGCCTTAAGTACAATCCAAAAATTTCGTTAATGTTTTTTTACCGTAATTTCCGTGGACGAAAATGTTTAATTCTGAAAAAATATATTACTGTCACCAATTCTTTACCTAAAGTAACTAAATTTGTCCTGTTAACTTTTTTTCCCATGTTTTTATTCACAAAAACGTGTTTTCGTCTTTTTCAGCTTGATCCGGTCTCGGAAAATGTTTAATTTTTTTTATTATTTGAAGAGCTAAGGTCAAGTACACGATTCAAGAAAAAAATCGCTGTTTATATTTAATGCAGGGTTCAAATCTAAAAGCCCCGGACTAAAGGTTGTTAGGCTCTCCCCATTACATGGGACCATAGACCTTTTAGATTATTCCTCTCGAACAAACTGACTGACTGCCTCGTTGGTCGAGAGGTGCTGGGTTCGATTCCAGGGTCGGGCAATGTGTTATTAGGTTTTTTCCATCAGGAACTTTTCAATAGCAGCCACGGAGTCTGGATTTGTGCCAGATTGATGGCAAAAGGCTCGTCCTCTATTACAGGGGACATAAACATGACTTGTGAAATCCCTTCGTGAATTCGTACAGTTTCTCAATCTGCATATACTTCTTACCACGAAAACTATTTTAGAATTGTACTCTCCACAAGCAATAGTAAGACAAAGATTTTGAACCAACACTAGGTAATTATTCAACAAGGTATCTACTGCAGTTCTTAGCATTCTCCAAGCAATGGAAGGAATATCAATGTTGGTAACGGCACAGACAGAACAGATCATACATAAACATGTCTCCTAACTGTAGATCAAATACGCTTAACATAAGTTCTAGAGAATTTAAAATGAGCAATTTAGCATCAGTCGCATTATCTTGCAAACTTGAGGAACGAGAAAACGATAATAGGCATGATGACTGGGTAAAGAAAACGAAATTCTATTTTGTCCGTCAGGAAGGTATTTTTTGTTTTATCAAATTAACGTAAACTTACTTAATTAAAACGCATTAAAGTTGAAGAGTTTGGGCTCACTAAGTCACAGCTAAGTATAAAATTTACTTAACCGTGACGTCATGCGCCATTTCAACTAAATATATAGAAAAGTATAGTGGCAGAAGACATGCTGTGCCGACCCCAAATAAGTTGAAAAAAGGCCCAGAGAATGACGATGATGAAATCTCCGGTTTTTTTTTATTACGGGTTAAAAGAAAAAACTTGTCCAAATCTTTTAAATAATATACGCGATAGGTCAAGGAAAAAAGAATTGTGATTATTTTAAAATGCCAGTCAACTTCAGTACGTTGTAACCACTTGATCCTTACCTGATGCACTCATTGGGGTACTTCTTGCAGTCTGTGATGCACCTAAACCGCTCCCACGTGAGCCAGCCCATGGGGGGAGTCAGGGCCAGCCCGTTGTCCAGCGCCAGGGTCGAAGACACCCCCACAAGCAGCATCAAAGTCGCCAGCATCTGAATTAGGATCCTTTATTTGAACTTCAGACACTAATGAATAACCTGAAAACCAGTGCATCTGCCTTGCCGAAATATGTTCGAGTCAGCTTCCAATTTAACCAGTTGCAGCTGAATACCAGTATTTTAAATAGATCGACTGCCTATCTGCCCTCCACAACCACAGCCCAGTTACTGCGTAGCAAGAGATACCAGCAGTTGTTAAGACTGATTATCAGACTTTCAGGCTTCTGACTATCACAGAATACAAAACAATTGGAACGCGTCCACAAGGTATTAATTATTATGTTTAATTGTTTAGTCGACGTGAGTCAACTGGTACCGCACAGGAGGGACCCACGGATCCAGTCGGCCTACTGCATTTTTGAATTGGTCAACTGGACCCGTTGATTAATTTTGTAACTTGTGTAGTCAAGAAGAAAAGTTTTCTTGATATGATAGCGACCACGATCTTAGTCGCTGCTCACATATCTGTATGTCGGAATCCTTTTTTTACTGTATTTGTTACCTAAAGCTGTATGTGATCTATTCTAATTTCCTTGGTAGGTAGTTTTCATGCTTAATGACCTCAAACATAATGTCCGTAATTAAATTAATCAATACAATAGACTACGCCAATCTGTCTACTGATTAGACAGATATTATCTAGCCGACTATGTAACAACTCACACAATACCAGACTATCTATATTTAGTTTAAAATACATCTGGTTGATGAAAGACTTTACTGAATCTATAATGCCATCGACCCATAGATATAAAACTAATAAGACTAAAAATAAAAGTTTTTGCTATATTTCTATGCATCGACCCCTCAAATAACGTAAGTATATACATAGATATAATAAACAAGGTATGTACCACAGAATACGGACAGCTGTGTCAACCACCTCTGTCGAAATAACCAGTATTGAAACTATTCAAATAAAATCATCCGTTTTGGACAAACATTTCTGGTATTTTAATATGTATATGCTAATTTTGTAATCGTATTTTTAGTATTTGCCAAAGTGGGATTTTTCCAAAATAATAACGGGACGTAGACTCTTTGTAAGTTGTACTTAGGATTAGGAGGTGGTGCTCCGTGCTTACTACAAACTTACAAAGTAACTAACCTAAGTGCCTGATGTGGTGGAGTAGGCATATTCATTCTGTGGTATAGGTAATAGAATTTTACCAGTTTTTGGCGTTCCGTTGCCAAATATACATACGTAATGGAAAACGAAACTCTTATGGATTCGGTATGTCCAATTTGCTCCACACAGTTAAAATTTAGTAGAGTAGATGCCTTCTATGAACTGCTACACAAATACGATGTAAAGTAATGAAAAACATAAAATAGGGGTGGCCCTCGAAACAAGTAACTGAGGGTTGTAAAAAAATCCGCGTATTAAATATAAATGTGTCGAGTGCCTATCGATAACTCTTTAAAATAAAATCAAATCAAACATTTATTTCAAATAAGCCAGTTACAGGCACTTTTGAATGGTCGAACAACAATAAAAATGAAGCTACAGTCCCAGTCACAGATCTCTATGGAGAAGAATGGGCAAGAAACTCCATGAACACTCTTGTAAATCAGAATCTTGTTACAAAAACCTTGGTTACACAATTCATGTTGAGATGGTAAGTTATGTGATAACGATGTAGCAAGACTTCACGTTAAAAGTGTCCATAGCAAAAACGAAAAAAAAATTAATTAAAAGTTAAAATAATTAGTTCGAAATAAGCCGTGGCAGCTAAGAAACGAACAGGCACAACTGACAGCGCCCGTTCACGAACATGACGCATGGATCAGCCATCATTCAACTCAACCATTTTGAAGGGAACTAAATGACCCGACACACACGCCGCCATCAGCGTGACATGTGAGTGAGCATGACATACTCTCAACCGCCAGGGCACATTCAAGTCAATAAAAGACGTAGGTTTCCAGTAAATGATAGCTATCTAGTACATAGGACTCACACAATATGGGCTATGCCATTATATAATACTAAATTAATTGAATTTATACAATTCAAAGATAGTTGTACAATCTTCAGCAGCTCCAACAATACTATTTAATGCTATCAATTTATGGGAACCTGTCCTTGTGGAGCAGGACCGGCATGGAGCCAAGCATTATTATCAGCGATATAATCATCCAATTTGTAATGAGCCTGCTTACAAAGTGTGCGTTTAATGCATGTTTTAAATTTCGTCTCACTCAGTTCAAGAATACTCTGTGGAATTTTATTATAGCATCTTAAACAGTACCCCATGAAAGATAAGTCTATTTTAGCGAGTCTGAAGCCTGGCTGAACTAATTGGTCTCTATTTCTAGTATTGTAATTGTGCCTGTCACCTCTTTTACTAAAAAGATGCAGATTTTTTCTTACGTACATTATGCTTTCGTAAATGTATTGGCAATGTACCGTCATGATGTTAATGTCCTTAAACAGTTCCCTTAGAGAATCGCAACTACGGAGATTATATATGGCCCTGATGGCTCTTTTTTGCAAAATAAAAATAGACTCAATGTCTGCAGCCCGTCCCCATAACAAAATGCCGTAAGACATTATACTATGAAAGTAACTAAAATAGACCAATCTCGCGGTATCAACATCGGTATTTGACGGATTTTTCTAACAGCGTATGCTGCTGAACTTAACCGCCCCGCAAGAGATGTTAAATGAGGACCCTATTGAAGCCTTGAATCAAGCGTAACCCCCAAGAAAACCGTTTTATCGACAAATTCTAGTTTCTCTTTATTCAATATTATATCACAAATACTACATTTAACATTCGGTAATGAAAATCTTATGCATTTAGTCTTATTTTCATTTAATACTAAATTGTTTGCTGTGAACCAATGATGTACCTGAAGTAGTGCATTATTGACGTTATCTAGATTTTGGGCCCCTCTATTTATCTTAAAAATTAAGGAAGTGTCGTCAGCAAATAACACCATATTTTGTGGTTGGCTTTTCAATAAAGAGGGTAGATCGTTAATATATACTAGAAAGAGGAAACGACCCAATATTGACCCCTGCGGAACCCCCATTTTTACTTTTAAACCCTGTGAATTAACACCATTTATTTGAACTTGCTGTTGTCTATTACTCAAATATGATTTTACCAAACTAAGTGCAAGTTTACCAAGTCCGTAATGCTCAAGTTTCAAAAGTAATGTGTCGTGATTTACGCAGTCAAATGCTTTGGAGAGGTCACAAAATATTCCAATGGCGTCTTGGGACTCTTCCCACGCTGTAAATATGTGCTTTAATAAGTTTACACCGGCGCCAGTTGTACAACGTCCCTTGGTGAAACCATACTGTTGATCGTGCAAAATTTTGTTGGTGTTAAAATGATGAATCGAGGTTTCAAAACTTTTTTCTATGCTTACTTTTTTTCTAAAGTCAATAGTTAATTTGATATGTGCTCCCAAAGTCATAAAAATTGACAAAAATTGTGTAACAACAGATTTAGTAGATTTACATATTTTAAGGGTTCCGTAGCCGAATGGCAAAAAACGGAACCCTTATAGATTCGTCATGTCTGTCTGTCTGTCTGCCCATCCGTATGTCACAGCCACTTTTTTCCTAAACTATAAGAACTATACTGTTGAAAGTTGGTAAGTAGAAGTATTGTGTGAACCGTATTAAGATTTTCACACAAAAATAGAAAAAAACAATAAATTTTGGGGGTTCCCCATACTTTGAACTGAAAAGCAAAAATTTTTTTTCAGCAAACGCATGCGTGTGGTGTATTTATGGATAGGTCTTCAAAAATGATATTGAGGTTTCTAATATCATTTTTTTTCTAAACTGAATAGTTTGTGCTAGAGCCACTTCCAAAGTGGTAAAATGTGTGTCCGGGGGGTACACCATCTAATTTCTAAAGTAAGAGAAGGAAAATTCTGAAAATATTTAGGATTGTAGAACGTAAAAAAAACTACCAACGAAAATTGGTTTCAATAAGATATGATTTTCAGTTTTTGAGATATGGGTCATTTTCATCAAACTGCAGCAGTAACTTTGTTTTTCATAAACATACTATGAAAAACAAATTTAGTTTTGCGGTTGAGTGGAAGTTTACTAACGAATACTTCTAACCAATGAATGACAGTTCAAAATATTGTTATTATATTTTTTTGGGCTATGGAACCCTGTGTGCGAGTAAGACTCGCACTTGGCTGGTTTTTATTATATCGTTTGGTGCTACGGAACCCTGTGTGTGCGAGTACGACTCGCACTTGGCCTGTTTGTATTTATAAAGGCATTTATTTCTCTACAAAATGTTTATTCTTGAAATCTAGACCGATTGCTGCTGTATATTGTTTCCAATATAACTATGCTGCCACAAAATTCCAAACAATGAAAGATTTTGTTTTAAGGCAAACTAGCAACAGTGGTGGATTCAAATTATTCCAAAAGATAACTACAATCTACACTAATTTAAATATTGACGACTTGCGACCAGCTACTGTGTCGCGTGATTAGGCGATATTGTTTAACTAGTAGGCCTTCCGGAACAAAAATGTTCTACTGGTTGAACTTGGAACTCAAAATTCCATAAAAAGTTTCGAAGATTTAAGTAGTCACACGAAAAGCGACTTTGTTTTGCTCGACTACTCGAAATCGAAGGGTGTACTATGTATAAAATTAATAAATATGCATAGGTGATAATCAGAGGTCGGCATTAGGTAGAGTTATTTTTGTACTTGCATCGAAATGTTGATATTAATATAGATCTTTTCTTGCGTTCATTGGAATTTTGCAACTTCGGACATCCGATGTCGGATGGTTTAAATTGTGTAAAAGTAAATAACTTTTTTATTTAATAAATCACGGGATTTTTCTGATCTCTCGGGTTTTTTGGCATATCCACTTTATTTTTCGCTGTATGAAATAAGTGTAAGTACACAAATAACTTTGAAATAACTCTACCTAATTCCGACCTCTGGTGATAATGCATGAAATTCTGAACGATATTTTTTTATCGTTGGCACATTCCTACATAGGTGGTATGTGCAAATTGTTTAGGCTGGTATCTTGTCACATTAAACATTTATGTGAAGACATTATAGAAAAAAAAAATGATAAGATTAACGTTTTATTTTTAGTTTTGATGGGTTTTTTTTCTGGCTTTTATTTTGATCGTCAAGTTATTGCTTACTTTCAAATTGTATTTTTATGTTTCAATGTCGAACATTTTTCGAATTTTCGAACACTTCTGAATTCCGTATCCCTACAGTCGGACAGATCTAATAAAAAAATAGGACACATCTTCAAGTAACATAAACATTAAACCACCTATTTGCTCAATTATTAGGTTCAATTTTTATTTCTGCAACAGGAAAGTTATGCATAAGGAGGGTCTTTATGTTGCAGTACTCCTTGGATTGTGTCACTTCCTGTTTCATTAAGATTTCGCCATTGTAACATTATGATGAAAAATGCTATCAGTATATTACTGCTGTAGGAAAGCATTCATGCTATACTGAGAGCTTTTCAGCCTTAACAGCTCACTGGAGTTAAATGAAATTTAGCATAAGTGCAGATAGGCTACGATTTGGGTTTTATTATTATGTATATGTATAGGTTTAATCCTGGTTGTATGTCCCCATAGGATGAATTCTAATCTTGCTCAAGGCATAATATATAATTAATTTGTGTAGCAGCAAAGTTTTCCAAAAATATTCATTATATTTTGGTATTCAACAAAAGCGACGATGACGTGTCGAGGTGAGTTGTAATTATGAAGGACACATTTAATTTCACACTTTCAATTATAAGTAAGTAGTTTAAAAACTGACCCAAATATTGGAGACAAAACACTAATAATGACCGTGACCCCCAAGTCCCCCAATTTGACAATGGCGCCAGTTTCTATACCTGTGGCTAATTTTAGAAGAACGGAAGCTTTTGTTGTGGAAATGAATGTTGGTCCAAATCGGACACACTTCGTCCGTCGTTTTGGTTTGGTTAGCATATGTTGTCCCACAGCTGGGAAATGTTTTCCGTGATATTCCTACAGTCCTCTGGAGGACTGGGGAAAGTGCTCCAGTCAATCTACGCTAAGAACGAACAACCAGCGTTTCCTAGATTGGCCTCGGCCATGACGAATTTTTATTATGCCAGGATAAAACTGAGACCTTATTCCAAAACCATAATCTAGATTTAGAACACCGTATTATTCGTATTATAATGCGAATACTATTGTTATTAAAAATTTGTACTTTAACTGGAACTGAATTTTTTTACCAGCCAGTAAGTAAACAAACATAGGTAACCTACAAGATAAGTTTCTGTTAGCTGTCTAATAACAGCTGTTCAAATAGTAAAATTAGTATACGTAACTACCTACGATGCCGGTTTATATTTTTTTTAAGAAAACTTGAATAAATACGTCTAAGTTGCTAACTTGGTAACTATTCTATTA
The DNA here is from genome assembly GCA_949152445.1 of Cerastis rubricosa. Lineage (NCBI taxonomy): Eukaryota > Metazoa > Arthropoda > Insecta > Lepidoptera > Noctuidae > Cerastis > Cerastis rubricosa. The sequence continues at coordinate 6,407,209 of OX424535.1, read as the reverse complement.
AAATAACAATTAGGTAGACATACTTTATTTTAATACACAAGGTGGGTAAACGAACGCTTAGTTGAATTAAAAAGCTCGACTTGTCGGGTACATAGCTAATTTATCAATACTTCGGAAACGATCAACTGATAGTGGTTGGTTGGTTACCTAATGAAAAGCTTCAAAGTACTCATTGGCTCATTTTACAAAATTCCATGAAAGGGGTCAAAACAAAAATACAATGCAAAGGTCATAACAAGAAAAGTATTACTTACCCAGAACAGCAAATACAAAAACTAAACTAAATAATAATGCACATCGCGTACTTACCGCGCCAAATTATTTTGTTCGAATTTCGAATGAGACTTTTTTTTTAATTTAATTTTCAAGCATTAAAAAAAAAATACGTCTTCGTCTATGGCACTAGTTGGATCGCGAGCACGGTCAAAGCGTCTATGCAGAAAGGCGCACCCAACAACGATTGGACGCCGAATGATAAGGATCAACTTGTTGCTTGTATTCAATACAATCAACACCGCTTGGCTTCACTTGTTCGTAGAATTAATTATAATAAGGTTGCTCAAACCCACACAAGTGCCTCTACGTTAAAGCATTTACATTAGGTACTTTAAAATAACAAAAGGAATGCCTTAATATAATCAGCTCTTGACTCCTAGCATAACCAATTAAAAACCTGAAATAATTTTGTACACAAAATTAGGTTTTGTGAGTTCTCGCTACATGGACACGTTAACCGAGAAAAAAAATCAAAAAAAAAACCTAAAACTTGCTATTTCAGTCATCTTAGAAAATAAGTCAACCTGAAAAAAATACCGGTTTCTTCGTACATACAACTAAGCACATTAGAAGACTATAACCATTTGTTAATTAAACATCGTATAAAAGTAAAATTTTAGCTTGTTCAAGTGTAAACAAGCTTGCCTAAATTAGATAATTTGTTAACTCGCAAATCTATCAAGATTTGTGTCCTAAATTCTATAATGTAGGTAACACCTGTCAATTATTTAATATCTTGTTTTTACACAAACAATAAACGACCTCGTTCTAAAAAACTGTAAATCTACTTTTGTTTCGAAAATCGATAGCCATTTGAAGCTTGAATTGTTTATCGTTTTGATTGGAGAAATAAAAGTTTTTTTTTTTTTTCATCCATCTGTGAACAAAACAAAAGCTTAAAAAACGCTAAAAGCCACTTTGCACTGAATATCGAAATCGAAAGACATGACAGTACACTTATAACCTAGTTACTTAAATAAAAAGATATCTCTGTTTGTCGATACTTGACACCCATACAAATTATTTGGTAATCTTATCTCACCCACAAAAATAATTCTTATGTTTAAAACGAACGAAATTCCCACTAAGCATTGACTTAGAAAACACTCAAGCAGATAAAACACACATTTCGGTGGTACTTCGACTATTACTATGAGCATACACAATAGTTGCATTAATGCTTTTGTCAGTCTCTTTTAAATAAGGTAGCGAAACCACGCAGAATGATACATTTCTGTCATCATTCTCCTGAGTCCTGCCCTAGTACCAATTTATTTGGGGTCGGCAGCATGTCTTCTTCTTCCATACTTCTCTATTACTCGTCTTCTCATCAGACACCTCCTTTCTTGCCATATTATCCTTCACACTATCACACAGTCCATCCAATCACCCATCGCTTCTTTGGTCTTCCTCTTTTCCTATATCCAACTACATTCAGTCTCAAAACTTTCGGCACAATATTTTCTTCATTCCTCCGAATTTAATTTCCCATGCCAAGACAACCAATCACCAGAGCACTTTTCAGCATACATTTTAGTATCATGACAAAATAAGACAACGCCCCAAGGGTCTGAAAATGTGGTCTAACTAACTAAGGCATATTATTTATTGTACGAGTATATCTAAGGAAACATGTGAGCATACAAAATAATCCCTTTGTGGTTTTAAAATAACAAGTATATGATCAACTTTTATAGCCAATTTATGATCCAGGTAGTACCACAAAATAATTAAAATAACGGGACCTGCTGCCTTTCGTGGCCTGTTTACAAATCTGTGGCGGGGCGTTAACCCCGACTGGTTTTGTGATTAGATTGGATTGATAAATTGGCTTCTGGGGCCTGGCCGCGCGGCCGCCTGACTCGCTACACCCGGCCGATTGGAACTCGTAGTTAGTAGTCAAAAACTCAAAATACAGTTCGTACTCGTATTTAAAACAAGATGCTGCATCCGGTTTTTGAAAGGCCGATCAGGGACAAATTACCTATCAGACAAATTAATATTTTGGCAATCGGTCGGCCAATGACAGCTGTTCTCATGAGTCTGACAATCTGATTCCGTCAGCTTTTGCTTGTGTTGATTAGCCTTTTAGAACCGGGAATTTATCGAAAAAACAATTATATCGATATCGTGTGGCAGTCCACCGATCCCGGTACCAGATTGAATTACCCACGGATCACGGCGAGGTGTATCCACCGTTACCGTGATCCACCTGCCTCAAAAAAATGGAATGATTGTACACTGATCACGATGTCTGTTGCTACAAGAAAAAAGTATATTCTTAGTAATATTATAGTAATAATTAATTATAGTAATGTTATAGTATAATAGTCTTACAAAAATTTAGATTTCGATATTTTTTTTATAATTTGACACTAGTGATGGTAAATTCCCGAGAATATTCTCCTTGCGAGAACTTTGCTGTTAAGTTCTCGAGAATATTCTTTTGGCAGAGAATTTACGAGAATTTATAAATTGAATGACTGTTTTGTGTCGATCTATTTAAGAGTAATAGTTTTTAGTGCATTTTGAACTTTTACGAAGTTTACGTTAAAATAATCTACTCCACAACTTAAATTCTCAGTAAATTCTCTTGAGCAAGAACATTCCCGAGAATATTTCCAAGAACATTTTCATAAATTCTCATAAAGTTCCTAAGGTATTTATGTTAAATTAGGATTTCTGTATTAGAACAAACTTTATGAGTTATACAAATAATCAGCTTTAGTCAAATTTAAAAAAATAACATTATAAGAACGGTGTATGGCGTTCCTAAATAATTAAAAAAAAAGTAACAACCACAATCTTAACATTTCTTGAAATCGAATCAAATTGCTAATGCAGTAATGCTATTCGTCTATTGATAACGATTGATCCATGCCACCTAAGTTGATGTGGTGTGTTTCTGCCAAGATTACTGGCTCATCCTCTGCCTATTCTTCTGATGAGCTCTTTTCAGATTCGTTGTCTAAATTGATTGTAGGCTCTTCTCTTTCGCTTGTGGCAGAGGTAGTTGGATTTGGTTCTTCAGACTCTTTGTTTAAACGTTGTGGTTTGTTCATAATTTTCTAATCGTGAGCAATCCGACTAAGGGACTTGCCAGAGAATGGGCAGCAGCGTTCTCTGTGATTTTGTAACAACCGTCCTGCGATCGCCAACCCGCCTGCCAAGCGTGGCGATTATGGCAAAACCCTCCAAAATGTCAATGTGGCGACACTTGGGGGAGGCCTATGTCCAGCAGTGGACGTCTTTTGGGCTGAAATGATGATGAATGATGAGCAATCCGACAAATTTTGCCTAAAATTTGGATTTCAGTCAAACGTCAGGTAGAGCAGTCACGCGATCTCATGGTGACATTGAGGGAGCGACTGTCGCAACCCCGTGCAGGGCACGCCATAATAGTGGCGATAAGTCCCCTCTTTGAGGAGTGGCTGGAGAGGCACCACGGGGCCTTCACCTTCCGCCTGACGCAGATCCTCACCGAACACGGTTGTTTCGGGAGGTTCCTGCACCGAATCGGGTGGGAGGAAACGCCCGGGTGTTACCACTGCGAGGATCGGCCGGAGAACACGGTGGAGTACACCGTGGACCTCTGCATCGCTTGGGCTGAGCACCGCCGTGTCCTCGTAGAGGCGAGTGGCGGCGGCGACCTCTCGCGTCTGTCCCTGGTTCAATCCATGGTCCATGAGGGAATGGGAAGCCGTCGCCTCCTTCTGCGAAGCAGTCATGCTAGCGAAGGAGGTGGCGGAAGGTGAGAGGGAGAGAGCCTCACGTCCCAGCCGCCGCGGGAGGTTCCCCGAGCGTCTGGGGGCAACCAGTAGCTCCCGCTCACCGTAGGCGCGGGCCTTTGGACGGTGAGTAATGGGCTAGCTCACCGTCTGTCCGTCTTATGACGACAGGCCGTACCGACGGCGTGTTCGTGTTCCACGCGCGCCTCAAGGAGATGTCAGCAAATCGGAAGGGGACCGAGAGGGCCGATGCCTGCCAGGGCTGCGGGACCGTTCGAAAAAGATACCGTGGCCCTGGAACACAAAGGGCTAAGAAGGAACATGGATGGGTTTTAGTCAGTACAAGTCTGACACTCCCTCTCGCTCCGTCCGGAGGGGTTATTTGACGATATCAGATCCGAAAAAAAAAAAACTTGAGACGTGTCAAGGGACACCCGGATGGAACGAAGTTCCTTTTAACTGACTTGCTTTCTATGAGAGAGAGTGAGAGAGACAAACAGAGAAACACGCACACGCCGCACGGCTTTCAACTATAGCAATTGTCCCTATCCCTGTCCTTGTCCCTGTCCCGGTCCCTAGACCCTGTCCCTGTCCCTGTCCATGTCCCTGTCTCTGTCCCGGACCCTGTCCCTGTCCTTGTTCGCCGCACGGCTTACAACGATAGCAAAAACCAGTCAAGTGCGTGTCGGGCCACGCGCAGTGTAGGGTTCTATAGTTTTTATAACAGCCAAGTGCCGGTCGTATTCGCTGACTGATACTTTCGTACCATGCTCTAACTAAAAGCCAAACATGACTACCTACCTAGTTTGACTTCCTATACAAACAACAACAACTTATAAAACTTATTTAGGAATGAAACACTGACAACGCGAGACAACTGATGCTTAGCTCCATCTATCGACATTTTTATGGAGTTGTTCGAAATTTTCGAGTCAAATACAATTGGTCGACTATTACTGGTAAACTTGTAAAGCCCACTTAAGTGTGATAGTTTTCCTTTAAACTTCGTTATAATTATATAGGTACTACTGCCGTGATATTTGTATTTCTAACTACAACCGTTTAGTCTGTAGAGGGGGGGACACTTAACCCTAACGAAAATTGGTACTTTAAAGCTAGATAAGTCACGAACGGTTTACATAATCAAAAAACCGTCTTCCCTAACCCCTAATATTTTTGAAAGACCTATCCAACGATATCCCACAATTTAGGAAAGACGAAAAAAAAGAATATCATCCTCACTTTACATGTAGGGGAGGTACCCTAAATAATTGTTTTTTTTCAATATTTTATTTTACCACATTTTCGGCGTCATTAACGTGTATACTCATGCCAAATTACAACTTTCTAGTAAAAATCGTTTTTGAGCTGAACCGCGGACAGACAGACAGACGGACATGGCGAAACTATGAGGGTTCCTTGTTGACTACGGAACCCTAAAAAGTGTCGTTACAACTTTTTTGGTCTTAATTTTTTCCGTCTAGCCCCGTTTCGCAACGCGCGATAAGAAACTTTGTTCCAAAAAAAAGTTAGAGCAGTCAGTAAATCCAATTTTAAATTCTCGTAAATTCTCCGTCGAAAAGAACATTGCAGAATATTGCAGAATATTCTCGATCCGAGAACATTCTCCGGGAGAGAATATTTTTTATTTTTATTTTTTTTTATTTTATATGTAAGCCGGAGAGGTACTCGCACCTCAAGACCTTCCTACTTCAGACACCTTTCTCTAAGATTGTGCAAATTTAAACCAGCGCCTTAATTTCTGATGTCTAGAAAAATAATGATTTATGATTATTGACATTATGATAACTTCAAAATATACCGTGTAAAATGCTTACTTAAGGTGACATTATAACATTCTAGAACACTCAAACCTGTCACATGTGTTAATAAATTTGTATCCCGCATACAATATAGGATAAATTTAGATAAGAAATCAACGATTTATGGACATATTGGCTGACATTCTTTACTGCACATTTTCAAATGCCTCTTTCCAGTGATCGTAAGCGCGATCGCTGCGTTCAGAATCCTGCGTTCAATTTCCAGATCCCAGGATTTTTTCTTTAATAGCTTATGACCGGTGCCAGACTGCCAGTAATCTCTGGTGGCCTATGACGGCCATGACGTCTTAAAACTATTGTTTTATTCTTATTCCAGAGTGGGAAAGAGATGGAGATAGACGACCTGTATAGCTCCGTCTCTTTCCCACTCTGGAACAAGAATGTGACAATAATGGTGTAAGACGTCAGAGTAACCCCCTGGACAGTTGATATGGGGATCACACCTGTTACTTCAGATACGGTAAAAACTCTGTGTTTATCATCTAAACTAAACATTTTAAAGAAGAAAGATTTGATTGTTTGTTTGTTTGCATTGAATAGGCTCAGAAACTACTGGTCCGATTTGGAAAATTCTTTCACTGTTAGATAGCCCATTTATCGAGGAAAGCTACAGGCTATATATCATCACGCTACGACCAATGGGAGTGGAACAGCAATGAAAAATGTTGCGAAAACGGGGAAAATGTGACGCAAACGAAGTTGCGCCGGACAGCTAGTCCTATAATCTCATTATTAGATAAGTCGACATCGACAATCCCACAATAGTGGAGCGAGATCAGGTACAGCACCAATGGCTTAGCGGGCTTTCCAAATCTTGGGGATATCGTGCCGCGAGGGAGTACAATAGGCAGAAAATCAATTTTTTTATCGGCTTTCTAAAGCCTCGCGTCATCTGTGTGACAGTCTTTCAAAAAATCCTTGCGCTATTTGAACGCCTTCGTACATAGGTACCCACTAAGACAGGCTAAGTATGTGTCATCACAGGAGATAGGTACTCATGAGTCTAGGTAATGTATATGTACCATGTCACGTTCCTTAAATTGCGACTGCTGAGCATGAAGTCCTGTGTTCGATTCCCGGGTCGGGCAAAGTGTTATTGGGTTTTTCCATATGGAATTTCTCAGCACCAGCTACGGAGTTTGGATTTGTGCCGGGTAGTTGGCAATAGGCTCGCCCCCTATGACATGGAACTTAAACATAACTGGCGAAATGTGGGTGTACTGTTAGGTTAAGTACACGTCTGCCTAACCCTTCGGGGATAATAAGGCGTGATATTATGTTATGTTACGTTCAAGTATTACGTAAGCAGATTTTTTACAATTATTAACAGACCCCTCCCCCTCGTCAGCAAAAGTAAGCAAAGCTCTTACCGCTCCCCCCCCATGCTTACATAAACATTGGTACAATTGATTGATTCATGAGCAGCAGTTATAAGTGACAGACAAGGGAATAGCGCGATAATTCCTCTACTCGGTTCTAAGCGAGTACCTAAACGTTTTCATTATTTGTAGGAATCCCCGAAAATGCGTTTCGTTTTCAAGCATAGATAAGCTTTACATCTCCGATTCTCTGCTTGGTATAGATTTCCTGTACAAAGAGAGATCCTCATAAAATAGTTTTGTACAGCTCGATTGGTCACCGTGCGTACTACTCCTGTTTACGCAGCGTCTTCTGGTTCGCATGCATTTGTATCCTAAGCCATATCATGATCAATAATCCTTTTGAATCTTTCTATCCCATCAAAATCTTTGACTTAATCAATAAGTCTCATAAAACTTACATTACTCTATAGAATAGTGATGGTATAAAAATCTAGAGAACGTGCAAGTTCTTTTTTTAATGATTCTGGTTGTAAAGAATCGTGAATGAATGGAGTATGTATGAGATTCAATGGAGTAAGTCATCTCCCTATTGCCTTTTCCCAGCTTTGCAGTGGTCGGCTTTCAGTCGAATACCAGTATTACACGGATGATAGAATAGGAGCGTGTCAATAAACGACGGGGTCGTTTAATTATACGCTCATGACAAAGTAATGATATTGGCAACTTTTTATAGAACATGTTCCCATCACTGATGCAATGATAAGTACCTACAGAACTATAAATTATAGGAGGAATAAGTATAGTTTAATAAGTATAGTCCAGGAATGTTCTCACCAGTACTATGTATCATTGTGAGTGGACTGCTCTCCTCAACGCAAGCCTTGGACAATGGGCTGGCTCTCACTCCTCCGATGGGCTAGCTTTCTTGGCTGCGATTTGGCTGTACCATCGACTGTGAACAGAAGCCTAAAGAATATACTTATCAGGTAAGTTTATGCCGTACATAAGACATGTATTACACATCCACGAAGAAATATGCAGTACATGCTTAGTACAAGACTATTATACACCCTTATTTCATCAGCTATGTTAAAGCCTAATAGAGGATAGTCTACTCGCCGTAGACCGGTCAAAATTGAGACTCGGAGCTGGCCATCGGGGCTGGCGTGGTTGGCCATCAACTCCAAGCTATTTTTCCTTGTCCATTGCGAGTTGAAACAGCTCCGCTGCATTCGTGATGCTGGTCCATTCGTGAATGTTATTTTCGGGTACCTATATTTGAAAATGTGCCTACGTGCACAAGATTATAAATACAGATATTGATACTAGAAAAGGTGTATTCTTTACCATATTTTCATGATCCGTTTATAAGTCTAGAGCATTGTCATCGTAGTAATACGAACTATACGTGTTTGAGATAAAGTTCATTTTTAAACGGTTTTTTTTATATTGACATTTTGTTTTTACTCATTCCAGTATACAATAAGTTCCTTGATCGGCAGTCCTTATGACTGCCTCTGTTTTTACAAGCTTTTATTTTATATTTCGAAATAGCTTGACCTCATTGGTCAGATTGGGATCCATGGATGGACCAGCCGTCTACAATAAAGCTTTGACCGACCTTCCCCGTTGTATCCGAACTCTTTAAATGTCTACGTTATAAAATATCTAAAGTTTTCAGGAACGTGGGAGTTGGGACACTCTTTTTAAAACGGAACGAATCACTAACTCTAATTATCAATGGGACAGGTCAGTATAAATGTAAAATATATCTAGTACATAGTGGTACGTATGGACTAATATGGACCTAATGGGACTTAAAAAAACATAACTTTTTACTTTCTTTTTCAGGGTTCCGTACCCAAAGGGTCAAACGGGACCCTATTACTGAGACTTCGCTGTCCGTCCGTCCGTCCGTCCGTCCGTCAGTCTGTCACCAGGCTGTATCTCATGAACCGTGATAGTTAGCCAATTGAAATTTCTACATATTATGTATTTCTGTTGACGCTATAACAACAAATAATAAAAACAGAAAAAAATATTTAAGGGGGGCTCCCATACAAAAAAGTTTTTTTTTTTTCGTTTTTATAAATAATGGTACGGAACCCTTCGTGAGCGAGTCCGACTCGCACTTGGCCGGTTTTTTTTTTGAACACCTTTCCTCACACTAGGAATTTCCCCTGTATTGTGGGTGCGTTTACAAAGAATTAAACTCACATGCACAAACCGCCAGACCCGGAACAAAACCTGTATACCATACAAATACTTGTTCTGTGCGGGAATCGAACCCGCTACAAGCAGCGCTGCAGCCAATTGCTTGTCCGTTGCGCCAAATGTGCCGTCAAACCTCTGGGGCAAGGACCCTTAGGGGATTACAGGCGTGATTTTATGTTATGTTAGTACCTAATTTAGATACACGTGTATTAAAAAAAAAAAAAAAAAAATTCAAATACCTGTTTTTTTCTTTTTCAGGTGTGAAGTTTTACAAGTTTACTCCAGAGAGATGATATAGAAGACACTTCCCTGAATAATAATAGCTATAAAAAAATAGTTCTTATGCTTTGTAAGGAACAAAACAAATATTACTATACTCTTTAACACAAAACAAGTCCTTGGACCTTGCTCCATAGCGCCCCTAAACTCTAACCTCGGATAGACATATACAGTATGTGACATACTGGTTTCTAGTATAGCCAGTTCCGCTACGTACTTGGCGGTAATGTAGTAATGCACTATCCTATCCATTTCACGATTACTGCCCATTACATTGCATTACGGCAGTTTGGTGATTTAGTATAGCCATTAGCCATACACGGCCAATATTGGCCATTGTGTGCATGCTGTACGTGTCCACACAGAGCCATCTATGTTTCATTGTGCAAAATAAAAATGCTGGTTCTACTGGATAATTTGGTTAATGAAACCGTAGATTATTTATTATTATAAATACGAAAATAATGTAACAATTATTTTATTATGAATAACGTTTAAAGTTTCTCATTACGTTTCAACAAGTTTCATATAAAATGGAACGTTTAATCTTGCATAACTTTGCACGTGAAAAGGAACGTCAACCAAACGTAAACAAAATATTCCCAAGTTAACTTGACGTTAATTTAAATAATTTTAGAAAACAAAATACTGAAGATAAGTGCGTGTTTTAACCTCGATAGTACGATAATAAGGGGATAATCGTTATCGCTGTGTTTTTGATAAATAGTTTCAATGCCAATTTATTGTAAAAAGTTACGTAGCCGAGGCAGGAAGCAAGAAAGGAAATGAATACATGTTAGGAAGTCGATGACTAATACACAGTTCACTTTCAAAAATCATGGGAACGGCGTACAAAGAGATTTTCAAGCTATACGATATAATTCAGAATGGAACTGAAAGGTATGTAAAACTTGTCTGTAAAACTTTTTGCCAAAGTGTGTTCTTGTAGCAATTAAATTGCGAACACCTGCCGCAAAACCAGAATTTTTGACTGAGTTGTAATATCCCTTTGTGATAGCAAACATCTGCCTGCTACGAAGAATAACAGTTTACTTTTTATACCTTGTTTAATTTAATAATTCGCAAAATTCTCAGTTTATAATTTTGTGCTACCCCCCACAGAGATATAAATTGCACCACAAATATAATTCAGGTTGCAACTTGAATTATTTTTCCTTATTCGATATTTCATAACAATACTCTACCCGAAATCACATTGAAAGTTTTGCTAATGATAAGTAGTTATATTTAATTTTGTAAACTTTAATATTAATTTCTGTAGCAAAAACTTTATCTCATATTACACAAATGATAATAATATTAATAAATGAAGCTGAAATTGTCTAAATCTCAAGTAGGAATGTGCATTTGCACTGTACATCATTCATCATCATCATCATTTCAGCCTGAAAGACGTCCACTGCTGGACATAGGCCTCTCCCAAGTGTCGCCATATTGACATTTTGGGGGGTTTTGCCATAATCGCCACGCTTGGCAGGCGGGTTGGGATCGCAGTACGGTTGTTACAAAAGCACAGAGAATGCTGCTGCCCATTCTCTGGCAAGTCCCTTAGACGCCTCTTACGACACACACGGGAAGATGGTGCTATTCTTTACGTCCGACACCATACAGAAGTGTACATAGTTTATTTGAAGTTGGACAACTGGGGGAATGAAGGTGGATAAAAGAAGTTGGTTAAATCAAATATGTATTACTTAGAAAGTGTATGACAAAACATTTATTTAATCTTGCTTGTTCAAATTAATTTCTCCCCACAAAATGCAATTATCTTAACAAGAAACTGAGCCAATCAGCATGAATAAAAGGTAAGTTTTTTGGCTACACAAATAATCCTCCCTTTTCCCACAAAAATCCCACAAAATTCATGTAATTTCACTTTTCCGTCAATATTTTCAGGTCTTTAGAAAATTTCCTAAATGAAAACCCAATAGAGATCAATCAGATCATACCATGCAAGGGTATCGGAGTGCTCCACCTCGCTGTGGGTATAGAACCGGAGGAGAAATCCAAGAAATGCACCGAGTTACTCCTGAAGAAGGGGGGAGATCCCAATTTATGGTAAGAGTTCTTTTTACAACTTTCTGTAAATAAAACACCATTTTACCTTAAATTGCTGGGTATTTCCATTTAAAATTTCTGAGTAGTAGCCCGGAGATTTGATTGCTGCTTTGTTGATGGCAATATGCTCTGACTTACCACCTACCTTATCACCCCTACCACCCTTGCCTGCATGTGACTTTCAAAATATCTGGCATTGGCAAGATGTGAGCGTAGTAGCCATCCAACCCTTTGAAGAAATACAGGCGTGGTGTTATCTTCTTCTTCCTCGTTTCCTCATGACTGAGGGTCGTGATCACATGAGGCCGTCGCCTTCTCCACCAACGCTTCTCCATGCTGGACCGTTTTCAGCCATGCAGACAGATGCCTATATATATATGAGGAAATTCGCTTTGCAGACTTCCTTCACCGCATCTGTCCATCGGATTAGTGATCTTTCATGGCCCCTTTTCCCTTCCAAGTTACCAGCCACAATAAGCTTCTCCAAGCTATCAGGCTCCTTCGTTGCCACGCCTTGTGTTGTGGTGTTATATTTACCTTTAATTCTTTATTACAGTAATGACGATGGAGTAACCCCAGTCCACATAGCTGCCATATGGGGCCGTGTGGAGAACCTAAAGCTCCTTATAGGCTGTGGAGGAGACCCTTCACAGCGGGACCTGGATGGACACTCTGCTTTTGACTACGCTACCAGAGAGGAGCAGTGGGAGGTGTTTGACTACCTACACAATGTTGTAGATGTGACTGACGATGGTCCCGCTAACAAATGTGCTTACACATTGGACTTAGGTAAGCTGTATTTTATGACTAGTATATATAGTGACCTTTTTGAAACCCCACCCAAAAGAAAGGAGCGATAATAGTCAATACAATAGTACAGTCAAGACAATAGTCTGTGAGTCCGTTGGTGGCATCGTAGTACCCAAAAGAAAGGAGCGATTTTGATGCAGTTTCTTTCACTAATAGTTTTAGTGCAAGTTTGCATTTTGAATTCTGCGCACAAAAATGTGCTTTTATGCAAGCAGTTTTAATTTTATTTTTTTATTTTAGGCCTTGTCTTAGTGAAATCGGCCATTATTATTTATTGATAGTTTTTTGAACTATAAAAGTTTGTAGCAAACACTCTTGTGTAAAGAAATCACATTAATATCAAAATTAATTAAATTCCAGAGAGAGTATTATTGACGACAGACCAAATAGTAGCTGAATATGGACCTATTGTTGACGAAAACCCGCAAGAAAATGCTCCCACAATCCGGAAATCGGGACTAATCAACGAATGGTGCGAAAAGAACACTCTGACCATAAACAAACTGTACCCCACAGTAATAGGGGACACATACCTTATAGACAACGAATCAGCTCCATGGAAAAGTACCTGCTTAGATTTTACAGACAATGTAACACTCGATCTCACTAAAGATAGGATATCTAGTGATATAAACACTACCTTTAAGTCCTGCATCTCAAGCAAATTATCAGATGTACAAATAAGTGGTATACAGCGGTTAGAGTTTACTTCAGACGAGACGAGACAGTGTAGTGAACCGTCAAAATCAAATGTGATGAACCAACGCATCAGTGTGTATGAGAACTTTTCTTTACCGGGCTCACCGAGTAACATAACTCACACAAATTACAATACAAAGAGTAGTTTGAAGAAGCAAAGGAGTAAACATGGCAAATGCGATACTAATCTCAAGTGTAGTCTGATCTCAAGTGAGTGTTCGCAAGAATTAGACAGGGTTTTAGCAGTGGTTCAGAACAAAACCAATGAGTATTTATGTACGAGCAAGGGTGAGGAGGCCGGTAATACAAGGAGATCATCGGCGAGTAGTGGTGTGAGTAGTAACTACTCGGGGGGCAGTATCGTGATCGCGAATGTACATGAAGAATACAAGTATGAGGATAAAGAGGAAGATGTAGTGTTGATTGAGAAAAGGCTACTTGTTTCGCCTGTTGTGTAAGTAGTTTTTTTTTTGTACATAACATAACATCAAGCCTGTGATCCCCGTGTACTATTAGGTACACCTCTGCTTAACCCTTCGGGATTACTGCCGTGATGTTATGTTCAGTTTAATTTTATTCAACTAAATTTTAAGTACTTATCCTAAGGACACAACAAAAGTTTGTTGAAAATACTTTTCCAAATGCAAATGTTTCAAATTGTACCAATATTATAAACAGTTCAGAAAATACTTCTGCAGAAAATACTTTTTGGGAAATTCCCCTAATGTGTTTGTTTTGCCCCTTGAAGTATAAATCTTCAGTCCGGAGGAGAATCCCTGTCGGGACGCGAGTCCGGCCTACGATGTTCTTATCAACTGCTGACGTCACGTCGTTATCATTACTTAATTACCTTCCGAAATTACCACTATCGAATAATCCTTATCATTATAGTTCGTGAGTTTGTTTAAAATAGTTTTACTGTTGTCGTACAGTGTTAGTCCGTAGGTATCTGTCAACCAAGAATACTCTTCTAAAGTGACACAGATATACCTAATGTACTTGATTCAGGTCAACTCATTAACAGTCTTATCAACCAAAAAGTTAATTACCTATTTAGAGACACATAAAGCCATACTTACGTATATTCCCTGTGATTTATATTAGAACATCAATAAATTTGCGTTTTGGCAAACACAAGTTATTTCTGACTGCACCCTTTTAGTACGAAGCCCAAAAGATAAATATAACAACAATGTACCGACGATCCCTCAGGCTTTCAGTGGATGAAGACAAAGAGCTATTCACCCCTGACCAGACGATAGTCTCCGTGGCGTCTTCCCTACCAGCGTCGGTTCAGTACGATGACAATACCCTCAGGGCTGAACTGCTACGATTAGGGTTCACCCCAGGACCCATACAGGACACAACAAGGAACCTGTACTTGAAGAAATTGCAGGCGCTGAAGAAAGGACCAGGAAGACCTAAGGAATCTAGGGCAGACGTGGATGAACTGAGTAGTAATCTTCGGGGAATTGCTATAACGAGTAACCAGCAGAAGAAAAGTAAGTATCAATGATTAATTTGTTTCGTTTGTAGAAAATGCCGGTAAATGTGACCGGTATAAAAGTTCGACTTTGTAGGACGCCTTATCTGTTGACTTGAGTGAGAAAATGATGTTAGCAAAAACTCGATGGGCCATATTCGCAGTTGGATACTGTACCTACCTACTTCGATTTTTAGGATGTGTGGCGATTGTCAAACTGCACCGCGCTACGCGACGGAGTATGGTGCAGAGTGATAATCGGCATATTAATGTTAGTAGCTATATTCCAATTCATATTTTTTTCCTTAGTACGGTAAGTGTACTTACACATCAGTGATGCCAGATTGGGGGGAATCCCCCCAAAACTGGGGTATTTTTTTAAGTTACGGGGGACAGAATTTTTGGGGGGATTCACGGAGGAAAGAAACTGGGTTCGGAGGGAATTGGGGGATTTTTATGAACAAACCAATTTTTTTTTGTTCTTAAAAATTGAAAGTTTGGTTAAAAAATATTATAACCAAACGCGATCAGATTAACAATTTTCACGTCTGCTGAAACCATCTTAAGAATAAGATACTCCTTACTAGAAGGATGTATTTATTTCAAACCCAGTGCAAATATGTTATGTATGTGTGTACTCGGAAAAAATGCACGGCACTGCAGATTTGTGGGTTTTTTTTTTCTTCAAATCCTGAACTTTGGGGGGATGTCGGGGAAAGTTTGGGGGGAACGCGAGACGTTCATCTGGCAACACTGAAGTCCATGTATTCCAATTGGTGTATAGTTTCGAAAATAATAACTAACCGTAGGCGATATTTCATCAACATTATAAAGGGTGGAAATAGACCCTTAACGAAGCCAAAAGACACTTGTTCTCCCCGTCATGGCTATATTTTTTTTATTCTGTACAATACCTGGGAATCTTCTAGTTACGATGATATTGGAGGTCAAAGTTCCAACTTGCTCATTTAAAATACTAGTTTATGCTTCGGCAGATGCTGATTGTTTTCGCCCGCAAGGGTTTTTCTACCGGAACAGAACCCGCAGAAAAACTAATAATAACATACAGGTTCAATATGATGATAGTTATTGCAACTTATTAGAAACAACGAATCGTTTTATTTTACCTTTTATATGATTCTTTGACACTGACAATAATGGACAATACTGACAATAGTCCTGGCAATGATTTTCTTAGATATTCTTTATTTTTTATATTTTTGTAATAAACTGATTTAGTTTTGCACAATGGTAATAAAACTGAAATTACCGAGTAAAGAAGGAGTTAAATTATTCCTGAACAAAGGTTATAAATTCTTCAGTATTTGCGTCGTTTTGACTTTGGTATTATCTTTGTTTTTTGGTGCAAGTTTATTGCACTTGCACATTAAACTCAAGCATGCTTTCGCTGATAAGTGATAGCACAACAGCTCTAGAAAAAAGAGTATGGCTATCTCGATGAGTCATTATCTAAAACTTTTTAAAATATTCTGTTCTCGTTGGCAACAACCCAATGTCCCAATGGTATATATCGTCATCATTTTCCTGTCTTGTTCCATGATACTTGGGGTCGCCACAAGACGTTTTCTTCTTCCATTCTTCCCTGCTCATCCTTTACTCCTCTTCTTTTAATATCATCCTCACACAATCTCTCAAATAATGTAAATATCCCTTTCAAAGATTTCTCTTACCCATCATCCCTGCTCATCCCACTTTGCCTTAGCTATCATAGAGATCATATAATCCGGCTGATGCTGTTATCAGTATGTTTACATCGTCACAGCTGCCGTATGATTATGACCTACTGGGAAATACTAATATTATGTCAATGTTAGTAAGGTCAGACTTGCGGGGCTTTCCGAAACAACTAGGTATTATTAAGTCTACCTATCAGTATTATGATGTCATCTGTTTAGGATTTGGGACAGCCGTAACATGTTTTTTTTATCAAATAATTACAAGTAGTACCTTCACTAACTGGTGAATATAGTATAAGATGTAATTACGGCTTTTTGTTTCACTCTCTTCTCTTCTCTCTTCTTCAACCCTTTACCACCCAATGCTGAGTGTAGGTCTCTTCGAAATCTCTCCACTTTTGGTGATTGTGTCATGGCTATCCAGTTTCTTCCGGCCACTTTAATGAGGTCGTCTGTCCACCTAGTCGGTTGTCTTCCCACATTCCTCCGTCCGTTATTAATACCTAAACTGGAGAATATATTTAGGTAGTAACTTTTGTAACTGTATTCAGGACATCGAAATATCTCACCTCCATGGAAAACCATAAAAAAAACTAGCTGTTATTTTTCACTAAAATCACAGAGACATGGCCTATCTGCGTACTTAAAAACAATCTTTAATTTCCAGCATACAGTATAGAAATAGAAAAATCTCTACGCAACAAAGACTGGATAAATGATCTCACAGTGTATATGGAATTGGAGAGCGGGGCCCGGGCTAACTTCAGCGACAATACTAAGAAATGGCGCGAAGGGACCGCCAAGACTTCATTCACGTATTTGTTACTGGATCCCAGACTGACTAACAATTTACCTGTGAAGGCAGGGAACCAGGACAAACACGCGTGCTGGGTTACATTTCTTAACTCAATATTTTATGTTGGAAAAGGTAATTAATTTATCTATCTAAACTAATAATTTATACAGAGGAAAAATTTGATTATTTGTTTGTATGTTTGTTTGTTTGCATTGAATAGGCTCCGAAACTACTGGCCCGATTTGAAAAATTATTTCAGTGTGATATAGCCCATTTATCGAGGAAGGCTATATATCATCACGATACGACCAATAGGAGTGGAGCAGCAATGAAAAATGTTGCGAAAACGGGGAAAATGTGACGCAAACGAAGTTGCGCCGGACAGCTAGTAAATTATAATGTGTGTAAAAGTACCCCTAACAAAGCTGAAAAGCTCTTGTTTGCCCCGTCATTGCGATCATATTTTTGTGTTAGACCATACCTGGGAACCTTCTTATTACGGATATATTGGGCGTCAAAGTTCCACAAGTTATTTTTTAATACAAGTTTCTTCATACCTTCCTTACATAACTCTCTACATACCTCCACGACCCCAAACTATTCAATGCATCAGCACAATGTATTGAGTACGTTACGTTGAGCGCTATCGTAAAACGTGATTTTTTTACCCCAAAAAAGTTGTTTCCCAACAATAATTTTTGCGTAGAGTGATTTAGTTTGATTTTCAGAAAGCTTGGTTGGAGGCTTCCTGAAGGCTCGGTTTACCTGTATTATTACACAGTCACAAAGCCTAGCCAAATTTGTCTATTTCAATTAGGCCAATACAAGTGTCCGTTTCAACCACGCGGCCACCTCATAATACTTGATGAAACTTTGCCAGGAATTAGTCCTAATTTGTTCCTATACACACCTCTTTTCGTGAATTTGTTCCTAAAAAAACCAAGGCGCTATGACCAAGAATAGTTGGCCGCTAGAACTGCCACTTGCCGTAGTCATCGCCCGTGATTACACAGAAACTATATAATGCAGATAGACGAATTATGCATCAAAAGAAAGGTCTTAATTTGTTCCATTTGTTTCAAAAATAAAAAACACCAAAAAGTAAATAAATGAAAAGTTATGCAATATTTAGTTTTCAGGTTATGAGTAGGTAGGTATCTCACCTTATATATCAAATTATTAGAAGCTAATGTGTATAAACAATTAGTCCCTAATTTGTTACAGCGAATAAACAGAAAAAAATACTAGAAAGTAGGTTCAATGATTTGTTAGAGTCGATTTTAGTTGGCCGCTCGGACGGCAATATGCCTAAAATACAATGGCGTTTATCTCGTTATTAAAAGCAGGTTTAAGCTTAGTTATAGTACTAATTGACGGGTAACGTAACCTAGTTTGGATAAACATGGAGAATATAACTGCAGCATTCATATTTTAGAAGAAATTTACAAAAAATCTGTAGTATGAAACCGTATGAGAGTAGGGTGACCATGATTACATTGGTACGAAGGCATGTTTTTAATGTTGGACTCTGTTTGAACGAATATGCGGTTCGTTTTGCGGCCATTGTCTATTGTTCTTAATTCTTTAAAGTATTTACTGATTAAATTTTCGTTTCATTGACTTTCCACAGGTGTTTTATGATGGGAACGATTCCAGAAAAAGGATCTCTATTGTTTCCAAACTATTGTTAAAAATATTTGTCACAAGGGGTTTGAACGATTATTTTTTGTTGTGAACATAGTCATTACTGTGCTGAATTTTTAACTGTGTGCTCGTACCTCGTACGTATTTAATTCCCGAGATTAACAAACTACTAAGTTACTGAGACAACTATCACTAAATCCAGAAGTGTCTAAGAGTGCTTAGCTATGAGTTGTGTCACTTATATGTTGGATTTGTTAATGTGGAACTCACCACCAAAAAGTATTGCAGAGAGATCCAAATGAACTGCGGTAAGTTAAATTTTTACTTTTTCATGATGACTGTAAGCAAGCCTGCTTTTGGCTGCTCACAAACGAAAAAATCTCCTTTTGAAAATCTTATTATTTCTTTATTATTATTTTTTTCTTTTATTATTTTTTCTTATTTATTTTTTTGGATTAAGAACAATAGGCAATGGCCGCAAAACGAACCGCATATTCGTTCAAACAGAGTCCAACATTAAAAACATGCCTTCGTACCAATGTAATCATGGTCACCCTACTCTCATACGGTTTCATACTACAGATTTTTTGTAAATTTCTTCTAAAATATGAATGCTGCAGTTATATTCTCCATGTTTATCCAAACTAGGTTACGTTACCCGTCAATTAGTACTATAACTAAGCTTAAACCTGCTTTTAATAACGAGATAAACGCCATTGAATTTTAGGCATATTGCCGTCCGAGCGGCCAACTAAAATCGACTCTAACAAATCATTGAACCTACTTTCTAGTATTTTTTTCTGTTTATTCGCTGTAACAAATTAGGGACTAATTGTTTATACACATTAGCTTCTAATAATTTGATATATAAGGTGAGATACCTACCTACTCATAACCTGAAAACTAAATATTGCATAACTTTTCATTTATTTACTTTTTGATGCTTTTTATTTTTGAAACAAATGGAACAAATTAAGACCTTTCTTTTGATGCATAATTCGTCTATCTGCATTATATAGTTTCTGTGTAATCACGGGCGATGACTACGGCAAGTGGCGGTTCTAGCGGCCAACTATTCTTGGTCATAGCGCCTTGGTTTTTTTTGGAACAAATTCACGAAAAGAGGTGCGTATAGGAACAAATTAGGACTAATTCCTGGCAAAGTTTCATCAAGTATTATGAGGTGGCCGCGTGGTTGAAACGGACACCAATACAAGGCACTTTTGCATGGCAACAGTTACAAGGAAATACAATTGGTTCTAGATGTCAATAAGAGAACTTTGCAGGACTGCCGTTAATTCGAAAGGTCTACGTCTATTAGTGGACTGATAATGCCAGAAGTTTGTTAATATAAATAAATGCCTTTTTTTTCAATTAATATTTGTTAACAAAATCACTTCCGTCATCGATAAAATACCCCTCAAATAGGAGAATCCTTCTATTCTCCAATAATGTCTAAATCTGTAACACTTTTTCAGGAAAACGCTCCCGCCCGTACTCGCACTTATACCAAGCTCTGACATTATGGAAGAAAGACTTCAGAACATCCAAAGACAAGAAGGTTCAACACATCCTCGACATCTGGTCTGACAAAGTAGGTGTGGTTTGTCTTCATATCTTTCAAAACGTTATACCAGCCGAGGCTTATACGTACGAAGCATCGATGATAGATGCTTTAGGTTTAGCGTCGTTGAAGAATCTTAAAGTCGGGAACTACTACGGCGTGGTGGCTTCCTGGCCGATGAAGGAAAGGCGTATGCTCGGGCTATACCTCCTATACAAAGCTATGCTCATCTTCCTCAGCGAAGGAGAACGACAACTGAGACCTGACGATCTAGACTGAAGTAGGACTACCTACTATATTTTTACATTGGTTGTGAAAAATTCTTGCGGTAAATTAAAAGATTTTTTAAATGTATTTATTTTCGAAATTACGTATATAAATTTCAATCATCAATTTTTCATTTTTAAGTGTACTGTAGTGTATATTAAGCTTTAATGTTTTATTTTAGTATTTTATTTTTACCACAGTTTAGTATTGTTACTGTACAAACCGGAGGCCAAAGAATTTTACAAGAATAGGGTGGAGCTACCAGTTGTGGGAAACTCATTATTTTCTCTACCTTATTTATTTAACGTGATATAGTGCCCAAATGTGTAAGGGGCTATATGTCTCAAAAATACTAAGTGACCTTAATAAGTACGCTTTTTACTATTTAGTTATGGCGAAATTAAGAGTTCGTGAAATATCTAAGCTTTTATTTTATTAATGTAACCAAAAATACTAAATATTTATTTTGCATGACAATAGAAATAAATACCAATGACTGGGCATACCTGTTAGCTCCACCTTAGAATCAACGAAACAATTGTAATAATGTAGTTTGCCATAACTCAACGAGTTAGAACTGACGTTTTTATGGGTCCACATAAATTATTATAACGCATTTCGCATAATTTTAGATTTACATTAGTAATCAGTATTTTTGAATAATTTATTCGACATTATAAGTAGCTTTAACTTATTTATAACTTGTGCATAAATATTTTAAGTTACCATAATGCACTTTCCACGTATCTCGCACCGTTTTAATTTGAAATTAAGTTGCTTTTTAAATATTGCCTTGTTAGTACCTATATAATAAATGTACGTATTGTATAACGTTGCACTCTGTTCCTAGTCATACAATAACATGTAAGCATAATGTATTAATCATGACAATAAGCTTTTACTAACATTTTATGCAGGAAATAAAACACATTTTTTTAAGAAATAATTTATCTTTATTATTCCTTTTTTCAACGTCTCGAATTCTTTTCTAAGTAAAATCAAACTTGGCTTTAGATACATCAAAAAAAAATACACAAATGTTCATTTATATATTGATACATTATAAATACAATGATCAAGTTATACCAAGTGACGCGACCGGTACAAAATGTATGAAAGCGTAATATGTCAGTGGTCGAACGGGGTTCGAAACAAAAGATTGATCAGTCTATGCGTCGATAATGCACCGAGCGCTTGGCTATGAGATCACGTGAGCTCATGCCCGTGCCTACTCTCCTGGTATATAAAAACAAGCTACACGCGCGAGCTGAGCGCAATACGCGGCGCGATACGACGCATATATCATCAGTCATCACAAATCAATCACTAATACAATGCTACGCATCTGACGTACCTTGCGGTGCATCACATGCCTGCTCCATTTATTAAACAATCATTTTTCTAAATAAATCCTATTGGCCAGACTGCATCGCATCGCGACTTACCGCATACTGCTACAAAGCCTTAACTGAATTTTCGAGCGGTGACAGTGAGTGTAAGAGGCCAAGAGCCTCTCCACACGAATGGCTTATCAACATAACATCCTGATTGACCGCTCATAAACTCCAAAATAGCGTTAATCACAGCTGATTATCACGATCTTGATAACGATTGCTTGTAAGCAGGTACAATTCAGAACACCTAATGCTTGTTAACAGATTTTTGTATAGTTTTCACATTCTCACATCAAGTAAAGATAAGTTCTGTTCAAAGTTACGTTATTTTACGTGACTACTTAAAATTTGACGGAAAATAACAATATTCATATCTATTAATCATGATTGAGTGTCGTAACAAAGTTTTTCTTTCATATATTCAATAACAGTCATATAAGATGGTTGATTGATGTTTATGATGTTCGGTTTTATCTTTCAAGTTAGTTTTTATGGTTATGGCTATTGTTACATCATTTGTTTTGAAATAATATTGCCATTGCTAAGGTAGGAAATTACACTGCGTAGTACCCACTCTTAAAACACAATTATTTTTATGGATTTTAACCATCTATCAACCACATAAATTTAAATGATATGAATCACAATCGTCTGTCTAATAGTCCTGTATCAATGTATGCAGCTTCAATTATAATTAATTAAGTAGACATTTGCTTTCAATCAACAGTATTTAATAACAAGAGGTTGGAAGTCACTGGTTATTTGAAATTCCTTGTCACAGACTTGATTCACTTACACCATATAAACTTAGGTATTAGGCCCCGCATTTTCTACAAAATATTGTTTTTTTTTTTTGTTAATTTAATATGAAACAGGTACGCGCGTACATTGACTAAAATGTCATGAAAATAATACCATATCACTACAAATATTTTATGTAATTCTCTAAAAATGTGTTTATAAATGTTTTCTCTACTAAGTTGAAATGCAACCGACATGTGGTCTCCGCCAGAGGGAGCCGTCGCGCCGCACACACTCGGTGTACAGTCGCAAATTAAATAACAAACATCTCATCAGTTAATATTAAATACAAAATAGATTCATCAACACAATAAGATTTGCCCAAGTTAAACAGTTGGAAGACTACTTGACGAAACAATAGATTACATTCCCGTTGAGACGATCTAATAGGAAGTCAATGGTATTTTAAATGCATGGAAATTATAGTCGTCGTCGAACACAGGACAATGCCACTCTTATCTAAGTGCAGTACAGAAACCCTAATCCCTTGTATTGAGACATATCGGACTATGAGATTTTTATATTTATGATTAAAAGCCTGACATACATACACGCACAGCGATGCTCAAACACTCGACGAATCTATAGGATGCTCTCTACGTTATATAATAATAAGTCATTGTTCACTATATCGAGACAGAGTACGATTTGTGCACGCTACGACTCATATTGTAATGATCACATTGACGCCTTTCAACTTACGCTATGTTACTTAAAACTTAACTAATATTATACCTACTTTAAAACTAGATACGCTCGCTTTCGTTTTGTGGAATGCAGATATCATCATAAATAAAGATCTTACTAGGCTGTATTCGCAATGATATAAATTTTAGACACGGGGCTTCAAACATCAGTACAATGCCCAGAGGGAGAATCGGAAAATTCGATGTTTATATTACATAACCCTTATGGAACACTAACAATCGTAGGGTACTTTACACATAACACTAATATGTACAAAACTAGTTTGTGCTTCCACTAGTAACATATAAAACAAGGTAGACAGTGTCGGGCGCGCAGGTCCACGCGCGCCCGCACAACGTTCACAACATCCATCGCGGAGTCAACAGTTCACAACACAACACTCGCAACTATAAAAGGTAACTATCGGTCCGGACACATTCTAGAACATTCAAAGCGCACATCACATACACATTTTGTGGGTTACGCGAGATCACAGTGTTTAAATTATGGCTACTGGCATAGAGATAAAGTTTTCGATCGGAGTTCGATCATCACGAAGTCACAGTCAGTCCGCGCGGCGCTCGCTCGCGCGGTCGGGGCGCGGGTCGCGCGGTCGCGCGTGTGCGCGGATCACGCGCGTGTCGCGGGGCGCGCGGTCGCGGGCGCGGACGCTCCGCGCGCGGGTCACGGTCGGCTCACTACACGTCATGGCGTCTCTCTCATTTTGGTGGCGTCGGGAACGAGTTGACTACGGCCTGCGTGCTGGCTAGCACGGCCGCCGCTGCAAAACACAATCTTCCATTACTGTCTCTGAGCACTAGGTGCCGCCTCGACTATCGTCTCTCTACGATAGCTACGGCCGGGCGGGGCTGCCCCGCTCGTCCGCCGTGTGCTATCGCGCCCCTGCAACCAACACATTACATTATTAGCGACCGAAGGCGGTCGCTAGGCCGAGGGGGGTAGAGTTGACGTAATCGAAATTCGGCAAAAGCAATTAATTACTTCAAACACACGACAATTTCAACAAAGATATTAGTTATGAAGTGTTAGGGGTGAAAAAGATTACTGGTGTTATCATAAGCATGCACCCCGGAGTAGTAAGCAAATTGAGATTAAATACCGATCGCGGAACTCTTCTTGTCTTTCTCAACAACACGTTATTATTTACGGGAGGTCACGCATTCGGGTTCTAATGCCCCGACCATCAGGCAGTGCGCCGCGGTAGCTCGTGATAAGGTCGAAGCAACTTTATTTATTTGTTTTCTCCACGTCACTTGAGCGCATAGGTGGCTAGGTGGCCAGGTGCGTGGTACTGACCGGGGTAGGGCGGCGGGTAGAGCGGGTAGCCGAGCCCCACGTGCGTGTGGTGGTGCGTGTGCACGTGGCGCTGCGGCGGCGGGGAGCGCGGGGAGCGCGGGGACGCCGCCGGCTCCTTGGGCGCGTCCAGGCGCGGCTTGTTGGCCGGGGACTTGGCGTGCTCCTGGAAACGAAACAAGTAAAGTTTTAATGTCGATGTAGTTGGAAGTGCCAGGAACCTAAAGAAAAAAGATGTAAGAGAGAATCAGCGTTTTTAACTATTAGAAGACAAGAGACAACTACCAAAACGCACCCTTCACCGGGTAGCCGATACATCAATTCTCAGGTTGAGTCTGGTCTGTTTTATTTTTACATCCAAGTGTTTTTCTCAAGAATTTTTCAGTGCTCTAGTCGTAGCACTGAGTCAAAATGTTTAATTACATTTTTATTTGGTATTTCATATATCTTGTTTCCCATTCATGTACCTAACTGCTATAATGATTACCAACCTGCAACTCATGAATCTTGTGTGGAGCGCCGCCATAAGCGAAGTTTGGGCCGTGTCCCGGGCCCGGGCCGCCCACCCCGGGCATGAGGTCGAGCTTGCCCGCGCCGCCCGGGCGGGACAGGTCCTCTGGCGCGTGGTAGCGCGGCACGGTCCAGCCTCCGCCGAAGCCGCTCACCAGCATTGGGCTGAGCGGCGCGCGGTACACCGGGTCGAAGGGCAGAGCCCCGTAGTGCGGCGGCTGCATGTAGGGAGGCAGGTAGTACTGCGAGGTAGGCGGTGGCGGAGGACCCTGCGTCTCTGTCGTCGGCTTCTGGCCTTCTTGTTTCACCTGCAAGAGAAAATATGGTTTAATACGAGTCAGTGTGTACGTTGGTTCGAGTGACTTTTATCCGCGGACGACAAATATTCCGCCTAGAACATGCCGCGCACTCAACACGGTGTCTGGCTGCGCTCAACTACGTTCAGGGTATGCTCTACAATAACCAGACCTTACCCAGATCTTATTGACTCGCTAACAAAGCTCTCACAAAACCGCGGTATTATGATCCGTGGTGTTCCAAATATAACCGCAGTATTCGGATTACCTCGGTCGTCAATCAGACGCTAACATTACAGGTCGAGGCTACTGTGCAAATCGATCAAACTACGAAGTTAAATAACAGTCCCGGTGTCAAGTCTTGGATCGGTATCAATTTAACCGACAACGGCGCATGCAAGGTGCATCTAAAGTTCATCATGTCACGTCGAACGCCGCTGTCACGATAAACGCAACCTTTACATCCAGTTTCTTCGTCGTCACGCAAAGTCTAAAAGTGTGGTATCTGGTACAAGTGGTATCTAACCTTAGGGTATCGGTTTCTGCCATAGAGTGGGTAGTGCTGGTCGGGCGGCTGTGGCTCCGTCTAAAATTAGGTTATGTTAGCAGGCAGCCGGAGCCAACGAGGTTGGGGAGAGGCTAGCCTGGTGGTGTTATGTCACAGAATAATACTAGGTTGCCAGTCACAAAATTAAGAAAGAAGGTTGCTAGCACTCATGCGAATTTTAAAGACTTCCTGGCAACCTCGTATTCACAATTCATAGCTAAATCAGTTACCTTGACCTCTTCCTTGGGCTTATCTTCCTTGTCTTTGGAGGTCTGCTTGTGCGCGGGCTGCGGTGGGGCCCGGGCCCCCGGCCCCCCCGGGGCGGCGCTGGCCCCGGGCGGCATCCCGGGGGGCTTGGGGTCGCCACCCCCTTCTTTTCTTCTCTGGTCTAGACTCATGTAATATCTGGAAGAAAAGTGGTAAGACATTTTAATAATGCAATTTATTTCGACATTATTAGTGGCGTTAAAGTTATTATATTAAAACGACAATCAAGTGATAGTATAGCGGTGTGACCGTCGGACTACCAAGTCATAGGTCTCGATGTCGAACCCAAGTAAGGCTCGTCTGATTTTTCGGATTCATGGGCTTATGGTATAATTATCACTTGCTTCGGTGAAGGAAAACATCGTAAGGAAATTGAATGATAATTCTCGTCGGCATGTAAAGCCACGTCGCCTACAAGCGACATAAAAACTCTGAAACCAGGATAGGCAAATAGGCACACGAAAAAGAAAGAAAGATCATAAACCATCAAAAATAACACAAACCTTCTCAGTTCCTCTTCTCTCGCATGCGGTGGTCTCTGGAAGGCATACGGTCCCATCTGCGCTTTCATTTCGATACTCTCCTTCAGTATCTGGTGGTTATCATTTGGTCGCGCTGGATTCTCCTTGCCATCAGGGGGTCTTTGTTGTTTGTTCTTGTCTAAAGGACTAGGGGTGGTCTTGGAACGGTCACTGTCCTTGCTCTTGTCTTCTAAGGGCTGGCCGGGGGGAGGACCCCCAGGTTCCACGTTGTAGGGGAAATTCGGAACGTAATTATAGGGGTAAAAGTGTTGGGGTAACACTTTTTGAGGTCCGTTGTCGGGTTTGCCATCCTAGGGAAATTAAAAAGATGGATTTAGTGAAGGCTGGTAATGATCATGAGTCAGATGAGTTATATTGAAAAACTTCAAGACATCGCAACGGTAGCAGAGGAAGATCATCGAATTCTGACCCAAATCATACTTTAGAATAAGTTAATTATTAAAATAGCTGGCTTTTGTTTATTAATATTTAATAATACAGGGCCTAGGACCTAGCATAATCATTTAAAGCAAGGTAGCAGGTGAAGTGCAGGAGAGTTTACTGTTGGTGCTCACTTGGTACAAAACCATTCGCTTTTCATCAAATATTGCCCAGCTATAAGAGTGTGAAGTACTTACTTTCATGTCACCCTTGGGGTCTCCTTTGGAGAGATCCTCCTTGCCTTTGTCTGACGACTGAGGAGGCACGGAGGGGGGGTGCGAGGGCGGCATGTACGACGGCTGGCCGTAGAACTGAATTGGTAACAACAATAGCGATATTAACGAAACTTTTCTTGCATTCCTTCCGTCAGAGCAAGCTGACTATGGCTATGGGCCAATTTAACCAATGACACTGAACGCGAACAGCACATCTAAACGGCGTTCAGGAGCAGTCAAGTGTCAATTTGATCAATAATTCATCATATCCTAGCGATTATGACAATTACAGCTCTTCCTAAACTTCTTCGGTTTAAATTGATTGGTGAAATTAAGCAACAGAAAGATTTAGCTTTTCTAGTAGCGGATGGTGAGAAGTTATGTTTCCCTTCGTTTGTATATATAATTCAGCTAACTCTTTCTTTATTGGTGAAATCATACCTGATGATAAACAGGGAATGGCCGATGCGCGGGGTCATCCGGCGGTGCGTCGGGCGGCGCGGCGTCGTCCGATATGTCGGAGTAGGCCGGCGACCGGACGCCCGGCGTCGGAGACCGGCGCGCACGTCTCTTGCCCGGCGACTCTTCTGCGGGTGACTCCGTTGACTTTCGCTCCTCCGCCATTAGTGCTGACCGAGGCTTTACCTGCGCAACCATAAACTTAGAAGATTAACTCTTTGTTCTTGAAAGGCACAGGCACTGTGCAGTGCCAGCCTATTTGGTTTTCCATTCTCGTCGTGACCACATGTTTGCGGTTTGCCACAATCGTATCAGAGGGACATAAGCCCTACGTTTTGGTAGATTGCTAAGCTTTTGCTATGTTGACAATATGTGGCTAATTTACACAACGACGGTTATTATATTAGGTTTACCTTAAACTGTGTAGGTTGTAGTGTGGGCAGTGCGTCGGGCGGCGTGGCGGCGGGCGGCGGCGGCGTCTGCGGCCGGTCCACCGCCGGGGGCGGCTCGGACGCCGTGATGAACTCCTCAGCAAACCGCGGCGTTTCCCGAGGAGACTCCGCGTCCATTTCGGGCTTCTCCGGAGACTTCTCCGGTGACTTGTCAACCTTCGCGTCAGGTGACTTGACCGGCGTCGGCGACTTGACAGGCGTGGCCGGTGTCGCAGGCGCGGAGGGCGGCCGAGCCGGCGAGGCGGGCTCCGTGGCCGGCTCCTCTTGCTCAGAACTCGATCCGTCTTTGTCATCGTCATCAGGCGACCCGTGTGCATGTGACCGGTGGTACTTCAGACCGTTTGCGTGTTTGTACTTCTTAGAACAGTTTGGCTCTGGACACTCCAGGAGGACGGGATCGGGGGGAGGGGAAGACGGTGTGGGAGGCGGACGTTTAGCCTTCGGCGTCGGAGGTCGCTCCTCCGCGTCCGAAGTGCGTTTTCTTTTCGAGTCAGGTCTGGGAGGCGTGAAGGGTGTAGGAGAAGGCAATGCTCTCCGTCCCTTGGCTCCGCCATTCCGTAATTTACTATGTACCGAAGACCGTGTCTCGGTGAAGTTTGTCATGTCAGTGGGCGCAGCGCCGCGACCTCGCTTCGCTCCCCGACCCTTGGGTGTCCGCGCATCCAACTCTTCCGTTGGAGAGTCACAAAACCTAAGGAAATATAATATGATACTTTATTTGATATTTAACCTCACGACGACCGAATTGGCAAACTCGTGGAAACCCATGAATATCAATGGCGTCATTATTTACAAAAAGATATTCCCGGTGTATCTATTCAGGAATTTCTGCTCACGTTTTTGCGACTCATTTTAGACATACGTGACTGAGCACGTCCATTACACAGTGTTTGTAACAGATTGAGCCACTTCTTGTGAGCTCGCTACGCGTTATTCCCGGCGGCATTAGTATTCCCCGTTCGTGTACATTAGAGTTTGAGCGCACTGTCGCATAAATACTAACCGCGGTGGCGCCCAGTCGTGTCGCGTGCAGTCCAGTAATGTTCCTACGTAAGTCTTCCCTCGCCACGTCACATTCACTACTAGTACACCTGTAACAATATCACGAAACGATAAATATATGGCTTCTTGTATACGTGTTCTGTCGATCGTGTAATGGGATTAGTTTTAAACTGTGTAAGAAGATACGGCTTTAACGAAATTGGTGCAGTGAAGTTATCGGCGGCGACGGCAGCCTCGGATCCAATTTGTCACGCGGGAGCACTCATTTGCATATTGGGGATGCAGGAGACGCGAGCGGCGCGGCGCGGCGGTGGAGCCCGGACGTGACTCCGCCGCACCCGAGCCTGCCCCACCCCCCGTGCGCCACACCTCGCACTCTTATCGCGCTAGCATGCAAACTTATGCAAATTTAATTAATCAATTTCACCCCTCTATTCGCGACAATTTTTCACCTCCAAAGGACATTCCGCCTTCACAATTTTATTGTACAAACCAGAGGCTCATTGTGAATTTATAATGTCACCTACCGCGGTTTAGGACCTTATTGTAATTCAGAGCGATTTAATCTTCTCTTTGTCCTCAAAATGTTTTTCGTAAACAAGAGTAACAAATTGAGATAAAAGTGAGAGCCCCGGACAATCCCTTTTTAATCCCGGGCGAGCTTTTTCGTTGACTCGATTTTATGTACCGGTCTCGTTGAATTGTAAATACCTAAGTACTTATATCTTTTTTAAACGGCATAGTGGTATAATAAGCAGAGATTGTTTTGATGAATAAAAACATGTGTTCACATATTGTATTAAGTTTTATATCACCAAACCAAATAGGTTCCATAATAGCGGTGCGCAATATTTCTCGGGTGCCAACAACAATTTCAAACAGCGGAGTATCCGCACAGCGCGTCTCCATAAGTTATGATCTCACTACTACCAGGGTAACATTGTTTGCAGCATATTAATACATTTTTATAGCTTGGCCGCGCGCTGTACGAATTTATGATGTACACTGGAGAAGTTTACACTACTCTACTGATAAACATACACAAACTAAATGATAGTAACAAGTATCACATCACACTACATCCGTAGCTCGCTTTCATTACATTTGGGTGAGGAGGGTTTACACAAGCGCTATTTGCGTTTGTGGCGAAATATTTTAATTTGTGAAGCGTACAATAACATTGTTGGAGAATGACTGTGAAAACTGATTTATGGTCGTAGTGTAGCGTATTATCACACTCTGGTGAACTGTTTCAGGTTAAATGCGCCACTACGTCGTACTACGCTATTGCGGCCATTTTTACGTAGAAATTACGTGTTAATGAAATTGGCCGGACATTTATTACAGCCCCGACCCGTCTGTTGGTCATCGGTATAGTGCGTGTATTGTAAAAGCTAATACTTTATAGGCTCTGTTAAATTTACTTTACAGAAGAAAAGCGGATAAAACAGAAAGATTATTGTAGAAATGGCAAAAATAAACAATGGCGTGTATAAGTAATTGTGTATTGTACCGATTCACGTTTTTTGAATTCGAGTTTTATTAGAAGAAACGCTCCATTAACTTTGAAAAACATTATCCCAAATAAATTGATAGCGAGCTTCAAAAAATAAAGTTGTTTCGTGGAAAAACAAAATGTAAATGTGTAACAAGATTGACAAGTGACCCGTATAATGTGGGTACAACTCCTCCAGAGCTCGCAGTTATTATTTATTGTTCCACAAAACAATGAACACATAAAGCATTTCTCTATAAGCCATTAGCATAAAATGGTGGAGTTATTGTAACAAGGAGACGTGCTCGGTGACTAATGAGACAAAGGAGGCGATCATTAGTTTATTATTGAACAACCACTATGCTACCACTTTGTCTACGGTTATTTATGTTCAAAATCTCGTGTTTGCTTTCTATTGTGAACGCGTAAATCATTTACAACATTCACACGCTACGTGTACGATAAATTCTTGTGTAGAAAAACCCGCTATGTGTTGTGTGAATATAAAAACTAGCGCCATAAAGAAATAACAAATACGGAAACCATCGTACGAAGCCGACTAATAAAACGAAATACAGGTTGTCAGAAATATTTAAAAAGTAGCTCGTAGCAGATGGTGCGCAACTTCCTAAAGGAAATCGTTGGGCGCGCTCGGCACTTTTATTATTTAGGGGTGAAATCCCCTTGTAAATTGTTAATACGGCCCACCGGTCACGGAAAAGTTAAATTAGAGATCGTCGGTCCACTGTTTGCCTGCGTGTAATCGCTTCGATTTGTTGGAACGTCACTAATGGTTCAACCGCGTGCCGCCTGCCTAGCTATACTTGTTAGTACAGTTTGTTAACGACTAGGGGACGTCCAAATAGCTAGTACATCAATATTTGTGTCATACATATGCGAAAGTAACGTTTTTGAACACGCGATGACAACCGTTTTGTAACAAAACTGTCTAGTTTATCTATTATGTATAGATATCGGATATTCGGATGCATATTTACCTAAAGTTTGAGTGTTGACTAGTATGGAGCGCGCGTTAGTATGGGAAAGAGAGTTTATTTAAAAAATAAAAACTAGTTAGTTTTTCGTTAAGCTCCAAATGAATTATGGCATACTTATTTACCATTTTGTTTTAGCATTCGTCATTTCAGCACAAAAATACGAATTCAAATAGTTGTTGTATTTTTTTCCTTGTTATTTTCAACAAACTTGCCAGGTTATAAATAAATTTAAAATATTCGTTACGATATTTTGAGTACCTACTACATTTTATACTTACTAAATAATT
Organism: Cerastis rubricosa; assembly: GCA_949152445.1. NCBI lineage: Eukaryota > Metazoa > Arthropoda > Insecta > Lepidoptera > Noctuidae > Cerastis > Cerastis rubricosa. The sequence continues at coordinate 6,374,821 of OX424535.1, read as the reverse complement.
ATGAAATTTTGCAATCCCGCGACAAAAATTGGCATTTAAATAAATACCCGCTTCCATACTTTTGTACCTTTTGCCAGGAAAGAACGTTTTTTTAGTAAATATGCATCCGAATATCCGATCACTAATTATGTATGTCAATCATACCCACACAATTATTCAATATCCCTAATCCGCATTGTAAAACTTGTTCCGAAACTGAAATATGTAACTAAATTATAAGCTGTGAATACATAATCTGCTTTCTTTTTTTATTATATTTAAATTAAATAGATATTAAATTCATACACACATTTTATTTTGAGTTTCCCAGAAAAAGAAACAAGACAATAACTTTTTAAGCAAATTCCCATGGAAAAATAAAGTACACTGTAAGTACTTTTATGATATTCCGATTTCTTAAAGCGAGTCTTAATTCCATTCATAAAAATAAATAAATTCGGTATAAACCACAGATTAACCGGCTATCGCCTGATTATTTTACCAGGAAAGCAGCGAGCGGAATAGGTTCATTTAGGTGGTGCTAATTACAGCTCGGCCGCGGTAATCAACGGCCTAATAGTTGTCGTGCCCTCGCCCCCACTCTGCCCCCGCCCGCCGCTCGCTTGCCCGCTTTGTTCCCGACACCCCTCCAACTTCGTCGCTCAGAAATCTCTACCTGCGTCAATATTTGTATGAGTCGCACTCCACAAAGATAATCTTAAACTTGGAGATTAAACTTCGTACCTTGTGATTTAATCACGCAATATTTAATATCGCGTGCCTTGTAGGCATGTAAAAACAAAAAAACCCGAACTTGATTGTTTTGTTTTTTAACTTCCAGCATTATTTTCTGACTAAATCCATTGAGTTAATAACACACAATAGTAGAGTGGGCGTCAAGCACGAGGGCCAAATGGCAGGCGAGCAGCGTCGCGTTGGTCCGACCAGGCGAGCAGCCGAGCACGGCACTAATCAGACTCGCCCATTGTTTCCCACACCGAGACAAACAAAGTTCCGACGATTTCATTTACATCCATTCAATCACATTATCAATGGTGCCGACCTGCTAAAGTAAACTTTTCTCTCTCAATATGGTAGGTAGTCCAACAACCGCATTTGGAATGATAAAACCCGTATAACATGTTCCTCACAGTAAAAAGTTGTGGGTTATTATGTGTCAGATACAAAATGCTCCGTAATAAGCTTCATAAAAGAGACATAAACCGAAACTCGAAAACGAAGCATAAATATTAAAATACGTCCACTAATTAGTGGAATGGAATGCAACGCGGCGTGTACTGGGTAGCCTCCGCTTAATTGTTAGCACGTACACTGTACTGTGGTAGTGTGGTGTAGCCGTGTGGTACAGCCAGCCTCGTAAACCTGTCTCTGAGGACATTTTTTGAGAGGTAGCCGGGCACCAGATGCCGCTCAATATACCCCGGACTTTTAGACTTATGGAGAATTTATTCCGACGAGCGGTACAGCAGCCCGCGCCCGTGTAAGTAAATGAGGAAACTTCACAACTCGATTATTTTACACGTGAGCCCGTAATAAAATTATAACGCGGTCGGAGTCCGGAGTCGCACAGTAAACAGTATTTAATTTCCGTAAGCTCCTTGGCGCCATTAGCCGAAAATAAATAAGCTTGAAGGGCGTGAATTGCCTCCCCCCGCGACCCTCTACCCGCGCGCGACCATCGCCCGGATAAATTTGGAAAGTGGCAACAGAAGCGAGCAGATGGTGATTTATTATCGTGTTTTATAATAATTACGAGCGACTACGGGGGAGCGGCATTGTGTTGCGTGCCCTGGCCCTCTAATGGCGTTCGGGACGTGTGCTCTCGTATTACATTGTCTGTTTTATTTTCATCTTAATGATGGACGACCGCATCTTATGGATAAGCATTAAATTGATCCCGTAATGATGTTCGAAGAATAAATCATGCAAACGAATTAAAGAGGCGTTCATTAAATCCCCGCAATTCCAATATTGGATCCTATTCGGCGAGAACAATCGAAATTGTTCTGACTTGAAATGAAATGTCGGAAATGTTTTGAATACCGAAAATAAAATCAGTAATAAATAAGGGCTCGCAGTGAGAATTGATTTCATCGCAAACATAATAATAATTTATGTAGATGAGATTAGCGGCCATTTTGGAATTTATTTACTTACCTTACAGAGATGCGGGGCATTTTATTACCAGGCGAGCCTAAAAGGTGTAAAGGCTCTCGTATCGGTTCGGAGGGTTATTAAATATTCCGCGATGCTATCTCCGGCTAATAAGCGCCCAGTAATTATGTAGGGAGTCTCATTGACTCCACTGTTTTATGTGCGCCATGAATATTTTAATATTAATAGCCAGTTCGGGATTGTGAGGTACCTATAAATAAATATCAAAACTCCGAGAAAGGACGAGATGATTACGGCCGTCGTGAAATACGAATGACGAGCGACAAAAAAGACTGGACGTACAATCGGTAATCATAATCGCCGAGCCAGGTGTCGTAAATAAATTAATATTGCTTCTGTAAGTGGACTTCTTAATTATATGCTTTATGGGGGCTTTTATTATTTCGATATTGACTTTAATGACGCACATTTTATGTGCATTTTATTTTTAAAGAGCTCCAATGTTTTATATTTCTAGAGTTAAGTCTTCACAAGCTTTATCATAAACTCTTTTCTCAGAATATTGCTGGTAAATAAATATTTTACAAGAAAAATATAAATAGCGTGCGGTTAATCAAAATTGAATTTGACACGAAATTATCGTTCGTTATACATCATAACATTTATATTATAACAGAAAACACATAAATATTTATTGCTGGCCTAAATAATACCCGACGTTATTTATTGCCAAACCCTATTTCTCCGAATTCATTATGGCTCCCCAGTCCCCCGTACAACAAGCCATGTTGTTTCGTCATCCATTGCTACGTTCTTATAAGATGATTTAAATGGCGTTTTACTTATCATCCCATCGATGTAACCTAACTTAAAATTGTATAAACTTGGAACTTCGTTGTAAAAACAGAAAATTAATGATCTTGAATTGTTTGACAAGCTTTTTTAAACTTATTCTTCATTTTTAGTTATAAGCTGCCTAACTAAATAAACGTAAACGGTTGACTCAATAAACCATATCGATACCTCTGGGCTCAAAGGTCGTAAAGGACAAAATGCGACTTTTCAGGAGAAGCAAAAAACAAAAAAAAAAACATTATTTTTACTCTAACTTTTTTGTTTCTTGAGCTATTTAAATGAAACCTAGGAAAAAAGTGTTTACAATTTCTAGTATTATCTAGTGCAGTGTTAAAAAATTACCCTAGTGCTGTATTTACCGAGATAGATTTCCTTTACGACCATAAATTTAAAAATAAAAGTCCTTTACACCCTTCAAATTTTCACCCTATGATATAACCTAAGGTCGTAAATCCACTTTACTGCACAAAACTAAACAAAATAAGGAAATAATCGACAAGTGTAATATTTTTTAGGTTCTTAAGGATCACCCGCTAAGGTATTCTGAAAGGATAAATTCTTCTCAAACGCTAAGAAGAAGGATAAATTAATAATTGAACTTAAGTATTAAATGGATTATGTAATTTTGTGTATATTACTGTATTTTCTTTACGAATATTCATGAAATAACATAATTATACAAATAAAACGTACATTTGTGTAATCAAATTGAGATCGTTTATTTGTACTTACTTAATTGAACACAAACAAAGCTATAAATCTTTAAAAATAAAAAATAATATTTTGGTAATTAACATAATTTTTCTTGCTTGCCTTTTCTCTACTCTCTTCTTTACTCTTTTAATTAGTTTCACTTCCTTAATCAACTTTATTCTTTTAAACTAACTTTCTTCTTTATACTAACATTATTCTGTTTGATGAGATGATGAGTAAATAAATCATCATCACCTGATAATTTATTTAGTCATCTTCTTTCTCACTTTTTTCATCGTCCTCTTCGTCTGTTTCGTTCAAAGTCTCGCGTAGCTCAGAATCGCATGGAAACTCTCTGTATTCTTTATGAAATCTTTTAGGTATTGTTCCATTTTCACACAGGTTTATCAGGTCTTTATATTTCGCAGCGGCTATTGGTAATCTACTATTGTATAGCTGCTTCACTGCATCCATACCAATCACTGGTTCATTGTTAATCTGGCTTTTTTTCCCTTTGGACTTTCCCTTCCCCTTTCCTTTTGTTTTTCCTTTCGCTTGCTCGCATAATGTTACAGAATGGGTCTCTGCTTTGTCTTCCATGGAGTATTTGACAAACATTTGGTCATTATGCTTTTTTTTGAATGTGGCGACTCTGATGTTTTTAAACTTAATATTTTTTAATGTCTTTGGTGTGAATGTATTTAAAGCTAATTGATCAAATTGTAAAAAGTCAGTACATTCCATGACATTCACTTTATAAGGTCTTGGTCTTTTGCGGGCCGACTCGAAATATGTAGACCACTGTGAGGGACTCCATACAATAATTTTACGCACTTCCCTTTCGATAACTGCATGAACTGTATCGACAGGCATGTATGTATGGCCCGGGAGTAAATAGTTAATTTGAATGACCTCCAAATTAATTGCTGATTTTAGGAAATGGTTCATGGCAGCCAATACGATTTTATTTTTATTTTGACCACAACACGAATCACAGTACATCAGTAAATGTTTTACGCCTGTTTTGTCCTTTTCCTCAAGATATTTCACTAAACAAGTTGCAATTTCGTTACTCCCTCTTTTGCCATCACATTCCCCCCATGTATAACAATTAACATCCTGTGTGCGACTTTCATAAATGGTGAAATTAAACACTGAATATTTTCTAGAATAGTACAATATCATACTTTGTCCATGTGGCGTATTCAGGACCTTTTGTAGGTCAAAGCTGCAGGTGATTGTTTCATTGTTGGGTGAATTAAGGGTTTGATGAATCTTAAATCTCTTATAAGTAAATATCTTCTCTTTGAGATGAGAGTTCAGCAGCTCTTTGTCGATGTCGTTCATTTGGTCTTTATTATTCTCTGCTTTGACGCAAGTTAGGCATTTATCTTTTTTAGGAATATGAAAGCTTATATTATACTCTTTAAAAATAGTTCGAAAAGCGTTCTCACTTAATGCCTGCTGTTCCTGTTCAGTACAATATTTTAAATACATTTGATATAAGTTATATATGTTTTTCATTTCCTGAGGAAGATAAGTTCTACTACTTTTTTGTCTATTGTAGTGCGATGGGACTGCTGGCAGCTTCTCAATAAAGTTCTTTGTAAACACTTTAGCCTCTTCGGTATATTTTTTAAGTACGTTAGGTTTTCGAAAATCTTCTTGGGCCATATCCTCTTTGGCATGTTCTAAGGTGTAAATAATAAATTTTTGAGTAATAGCCAGGGTATCAATCAAGAATTTCTGGCATACTTGCTTGTGGCCTTCACCGTTATTAATATAATACTCATAAGTAATATTTCTTCGGCTGAAATCATTATTCGTTTTTTTTCTCTTTATTGGAGTCCTATGAGCACTGCGCACTATCCAATCTTTTCTACGCTGAGAGTCTAGATTCCAATAATATTCGAATAAAGAAGTTCGCCTTTCTTCAGAAATATCATAGCATCCTCTGGCACACTTACCAGGGATACATGGATTACTTTTCATTGTTTTTTCAGGTACGATTTCTCCTTTTCTATTTTCGTAAGCTTTTCCTTCATTCTTTGCTTTTTTATTTACATTGCGGTTGTTAATCGGTTTCTCTTTTTTTTTATAACTGTATTAGTATTAGTCTCACTTTTCTTCTTTTTCTTCTTCTTTTTCTTATTGATATCTTGTACCTCATCATCATTATTGAACTCTGACTCATTACATGACCAAAGATCTGAGCTACCTGATGAGTAGTCTTCCTTATCCTCATCTGACAAAAAGTCAATATAAGCTTTCTTTGTCGATAAATTGCGCCTCTTCCTTTTCGATGGTATTTTACCAGTATTATTGTCAGTATAATCAGATATATTTGAGTCAATATTGCTAGTAAATAAAGCCACCGAAGGTGATAAGATTGCGGGTGGCTGAAAAGAAGTACCAGCGAGAGTGGCATACAAGATATTATCTTCGAGTGTCTCGGAAGGAGTAAGATCAGTGCAACAAAATTCAGCTACCGTAGAAGGTGAGATTGAGGGCTGCTGCGGAGAATCGCAAAAAGTGGCATCAGATTTATATTCCAGATTTTCGGGTTCCGAGTTCACAATCGTACCAGTGTTAGGAAACTTAGCTACCGTAGGTAATGTCATTGCAGCTTGCTGGAGAGATATAATATTATGAAAAGTAGGATCCAAGTCGTCATTGTGTGTCTCAAAACAATTCTTGTCTTCATGGGTAATGTCAGTAAACTTAGCTACCGTAGGTAATGTCATTGCAGGTTGCTGGAGAGATATAATATTGTTAAAAGTAGGATCCGAGTCGTCATTGTGTGCCTCAGAACAGGTCTTGTCTTCTTGGCTAATGGTTTCTTTTTCATTTTGCGTCAACTGCTGATTTGGATTAGCAACATGTACTGATTGCAGACTACTGCAACAAAAAGAAAAAAAAGAAAACTTAAATATTTTCTATTTATTTATAAAAAGTATTGACCTAATCTATACCTATTTCCTACTTTTAAGTACATATAACAATATACAAATATTAACTTACATCTCATTTTTCTGCTGTATTATATTAGAAGAGCTTGAATTGTTTCCTTTAGATCCCAAATCATTTGGCTTTTGCAAAATTACTGTTGACAAAACTTTTATCATTTTGTTTGGGTCACGCTGTTGAACTTTCACTTGGCTCATTTGAGAGTTATACTCAAGTGTTTCATTATTTGAAAACAAAGAGGTATTGCTTTCGTGTTCACTACTGGAATTTATGGTCAATTTGGGTCTACTCTTTTCATTCAGAGACGTTTCTTCGTCAGTGTCCTCTATAATATCGCTACTAATACTATGCTTCGGTTGAACTATTTCATTTTGAGAGGTCATATTTACTTCAGAAGTAGTTACATTAGTATATTTCGCAAGATGCAGAGTTTCCTTAGCATCTTCTCTTGGCGACAACTTAACACGTTAGAAACTCTGAAAAAAAAACGTAAATGCACTTCAGCAAAAGCCTAGCATGAACTTCAACATAATGACAACACTTAAGTACGTACTAACATAATAAATCAATAGGCGGGGACATCTCACACACGTGGCCATCTGACCGCAAAATAGGCAGAGCCAATACTAAGTGTACAAACACAGTGGGAGCGGCGCGGGTAGCGGAATCCGCAAGCGGGTATCGTGAACACATAATTCCTTTTGTGTAATTCCTTTTGTGTATGAACAAAGTGCGGGCAGCGGAATCCGCCGCGGGAAGTCTATGAGCATCCGCTCCCGCCACCCGCGCCGCTCTCACTGTGTTTGTACACTAAGTGTTCAAATAGGTACAGTGGTAGATGCGCGGGCGGCGGAATCCGCAAGCGGGTGTCGTTAACACACAGCTTCTTCCGCGTGTTTACATAGTTACAGCGGCGTGGGTGCGCGGTATCCGCAGCGGGTTTAAGCGCACGGCCTGGCGCGCAACCGCTCCTTCCGCCCGCGCCGCTCCCACTGTGTTTGAACACTACGGGTGTCAGGCAGCTGATACACATACATCCGTCAGTAGATAAATAAAAACTTGTATTGGCAAACAGCAACTAGACACAAGGAAACCACAAATGTTCATCACACACACAACTGTTTGCCCTGGGCGAGAGACATCCAACCTCGCAACCCTGTGCTTCGCAGGCCAGCGGGGCCGACGAGCGAGTAGTTCGACAGGAACTATGTGAAACATTATAATTAGGTAAAAGAAAAGTTTAGTAGGTAAGCATATCAGGTACTTACCTCATAATATTATTTTTTCGTGCAGCTAACATAGCAAGTAATTGATTACGGCGTTTTAGTAAAGGCTCAAGGATGTTATTGTCTTCATCGGCACTGCTTTCCATCGTGTCCCACTAGTGTAATGACTTACATACACCAATAATTGAATAAAAAAGCCGCTATACCGCACTGTTTACTTGTTTTCAATAACAAACAATGGCGCGTGCACGAAACAAGTGCCGAAATGAATCGGCAAAACAGAAATGGGCAAAGTATTGTGATCTTTATGTCAAAGCCATAAAACATATTTTACAGTAAAGCAAAGCGCCTCTGTTTCATTGCAATCTATCACTCGCACAGCCGGATCTATTATCTCGCTCTAACTACAGTGGATCACTATGCAGACAAGATAAGAAACAGTCGTAAAGAATTATTATTACAGCTCAAGTGTATCGGGTTGTAGATTTAAGTCAAACTTTATTGTAAATTAATATCATTTTGTAGGGAGTAAAGTTCATATTGATTTACAAATGTAGGATGTAAAGGACCTACAATACATTTTCATAGATTATTTGGGTAGTAAAGGACAAGTTTGTTTTCGTTCCGTTATTTTTTCTGGGTTATAAAGGACATTTTATTAAAGTGTCGTAGATACACTTCGTACTTTATAGAATACTAGTTATTTACAACCTAGCCAATACAGGAGGCTATTTGAATATAAGTAATGTATAACGAGTATTAGAAACAATTTAATAAGGTAGGAGTTGAAAGTTTGTGTACAGAAATCAAATTCTACGATAATAAAGTGGATACCTAAACTTGAACATCTTGTAATTTCGATAATCGTTATAATAGGTACATTTCACAAAATTGCGAGTTAATAGTTTTGTGTAAATGATTTAATTTTTATTAAGTTAGGTAGTAAGTTTAGATTAAATTCGTTGTTTTTTGAATATTTTAGGATTTATGGGACAATTCCTCACTTACGTTTATATACGCCCTTATTGGAAGCAAATAATTAAAATGAAACTAGGTCGTAAAGGACACTTGTATTTTTTTATTTTAAATTGTAAGGGTGTACAGGACAATTTGCAAAGACGATGTCCTTTACATCCAAATTTTTGAGGTGAATTATATTAACCACCTAAGGTGGTATAAGACAATTGATATCTTTTATGTATTTTACACCCAAAAGTTGTTTTATACTTTGCTTTACTACCAAAATGAGTTCACTCTGGTAACTAAGTGTTATTTACATCCATATTTTCACGGTAAACTATGTTTAACGTCTCAAATTATGTGGGTCGTAAAGGCATTTTTTTTGCGAATTTCGTAAAACGGAATATACAGATCGATAGAGAATTAAAAACTGAGTAAAACTGTATCAAAAGGTCATTTTCGCCCAAATGTCCTTTACGACCTTTGAGCCCAGAGGTATCGATATGTATACACGACATATCTACGGTAGACACGGCATTTAAAAGTAGGGTTAGTTTTCTAAGTGAAATCAATTGCCTTTTTTTTCTATCATCATAAATTCATAACTGTTATAAGTCATAACTTTTTTCATAATTATTATTCATCCTTGTGGTGTTTAAACAGCGACTCCATGAAAAATAATGACGGTAACGTAATGATTGATTATTAATGATCAGAAATCGGAATAGGTAGACTATATTATTTGCCTTTTCGAGCAGGTAACACACAATAACACGTGGATAATACCTCAGCACAAAATCACGGAATGATTTTTAAGTAATTACAGGTATTATCCGCAAGTTCCTTTATTCCTCGAAGTTTAGGCAAATATACTCTACCTATTCCAATCCCTGCTAACGATGTATCGCAAAGCATGAACTTATTATACTAGGCGTGCAGAAGCGTGCAGAGTGTATGGGATGGGCGCGCTACGGTGCTTTGCGTTCGTGCGCTAGTAACAACTCACCACCTTCCGTCTCGTGCCACACGATGCCCTCCAGGGTGACCGAAGTACCAGGCTCGCAGGGTCCGAGGCAGTCCGGCTCGGTAATGGTGCCCACAGACGTGCCAACGCAAACTTCTGCGGTTTCCTGCAGACAAAAATTTACCTATTAGTATTTTATTTTATTAACTAATTTTTGTTATGTTTTTCCTAATCTTTCGAAAAGGTCATTCATGTTTATGTCAACACGTTAAATAAAACATAGGGTTAAAAGTCACGTTTTATGTGTTTATAACTAAACAGCTATATTGTGCTAACAAAAGGAACATGGCTACGTTTATTGACAATTTTTATCAACTTCAATAATCTAAACCTGCAATTTATTATCTTTCGTCCATAACAAAACAATACAGTGAAAGCAATTGATACTGACAGAGTAAACAAAGCATGAAATGTAATTATTAAACATTAATTATGAACGTACACTCGAAATAATAAATAATAATGCTACCGCAAACATGTTAACATGTTTAAAAACGTTAATTTATTGGCTGTGCACATATTTCGCGTTGCTGTGTAAAATATTAAAATAGGGTAAATAGGGTTAAATATCCAATCGTCGGACGACCACATTTAATTAAACAGGGATAGGATAATAAGAGAAATTGGAATCCTTTGGATATTAACAGTGGTCATCGGAATTGATTATTATGTTCTGTGAATTTGTAGTACAAAGCAATAATTAGTAATAAGCTTATTCATAACATCACGCCTGTAATCCCCGAATTCTTAGGCAGAGTTGTACCTATATAGTACACCCACAATTCGCCAGTCCCGTGTAATAAATAATAGCGGGCGAGCCTGTGCCTATGCGGTTCTTCCATTGTTAAATATTTTGTATTTTGTCCGTAGTTTTTCTTTAAAAAAATCTTTATTTAGTACCAGTATTTCATGATGTTATGTAGCCATGTGATAGAATAACGCTATAGTACACCGACATTAGACCAAAACACTTTGCCATGGTATAAAAACTCAATTCTAGACATACGCAAACATACACCAGAACAACTTATTTTATGTTCTTATACCAGAATGACCACAGTACATAGTAATCCATGGCTGTTTTCGACTGTTTTTGATATTATTACACAACATAACGTCAGGTGGCCTACCAGGACGTCATAAAACATTAGTGTTTTACTCCTTTTCCAGTGTGGGAAAGAGATGGCGCTAGACATCATGTATAGCTCCGTCACTTTCCCACACTGGAATAAGAGTAAAACAATACTGCTTTAAGACGTCATAGTAACCCAGCCCTGTAATACATAAATAAACTGCATGCTGAGTCTAATAGTGCTTTATGAGCGAGTATTCGAGGAAGTATATTGAAAACTAAATTACTACGTTGAAAAACTGTAGTCAATAAGTTTAGTAAACCCTAGCATACTGAAAGTGCTTCTAAAACTATCACACGAGGCTCAACACAACATCTCAATTCCCAGTCGTTCGCCAATGAATGGTCACCGATGAGTGAATGGTGAACGGCAAAAATATAGTGAACGACTGACTGAACGTAATAACGCGCAATTGATTCTGACAGTTTTGTTGTATCCTATTCCGTGTTTCTACAATAAATCGAAACTTGTCGGTACTTAATAGTCTTAATTAGCTTTTGTTGAAAACTGTGACGTAATGTTTGTAGGTTATATAATTAATAGGGAAATGTATATTTTATTTGAGTAACAAACGGCCTATCAGATGCTTGAATCATGCAGAAAAAAGCTTTCGAGATTAGGGTAACAATAATTTGGAGGAGACTTAATTATTTTATCATCATGATAAATAATGAAACAATGCTAAGCAATCAATATAAAATAACGTAAAAACGAATAATGTACTACACATACAGTAGTACAACGTGATACATGTCGATCTAACTAAATAAACTACCAAGTCCAACATAGATAATTATCTTGCACCTATGCATACAAAACGCAAACTTGACAAAGGTTACTAGACAGAATGTAATATCATTGTAAAGCATATCCAATCACTATAAGATAATCACATGTTAACTGAGTCGTATTCATTAATCAGTTTGATATCGAATAGCACAGCTCCGCAACGCTCCCGCACCGTTTCATCCCCGCTTCGCTCCGCAACCGAAGTGTTATTATTTCAAACTCATTGTTGCCGTTATATTAATTTGATACTGTTCGCACGAATTATGTTGAAATTAATTCACAAATATTACTATTGAGGTAAATACATATGTAATTAAAATGTTAACGGCTTGTTTGCGCGGTTAATGGCGGTATGTACAAATTAGCAGAGTAGTTTTCGTTGCAGTTGCACTTTGTCTTTGAATGTGAATCAAATTTACATTTAAACACCCTGTTTCATTTGACAAAATAATACATTTTATTTTGAAAGCTCATTCACTAATGTGCCCAAATTTTCATAGATTTTTGCGGATATTCCTAAATGAGATATAAGTATTCTTATATCTTGGCTACGTACCTGTAGGTTAAGTACAAAAAAAAAACGAAATAAAAATACAAACCATCGAATTGCGAGTCTCCGGAATATTGTAATTTTTCTCACCGATATCTCCGGAAAATCGTAACGTTTGTCGAGTCGACCGCGCACCGCGGTACCTAGTCGCCGGGATTGCATAAATTCAGAGAGCGTTTACGGCGTAGAACATAATCAAATGAAGCCATTTACATTCAGCGCCCGATATGAGAACGGTGCGACACCATCGCCCCTCTCGCTCACGCACACGGTTAATGGCATCACAAATTGCAAACTAAAGCACTCCAGCGTTGAATCCGAGAGATGTCGTTCCGAAGAGTACTTTTGGAAAAATAACAAAATTTTATATGAATCGACAAATATTATAGTCTAGCAATAATCTTTTCACGTTTCAGTTTCTAACAATGACGAAGTGAATTCAATCAATACGCTCCAATAACGATACGATGATTGTAATCTAAGAAACTCTCCGTTTCATAGCTTCGTGTTCAAGCACCTGCCGTTTATTTAACAAATCGAATTTGTAAAACTTATTAAGTCTGTTGTAATAACTTGTCAATTATAAAGTGCCGCAACTAATTCCCGCTACTATAATCCGATCTTGAACGATGAAGTCATACCGTCTGAATATCTCAACTGCGATAACAGCAAATAATCGATTAAATCATGCCCACGCGACGCCTATAAATAAAATTAAACGCTTTATTGTTAGTTTAATGACAAATGTGCGATAGTCTTACGCCCACCGAACGACGACGACGCCGCGGCGGCACTCGAATTCGAGTTCACTCGACCGCAGTGCGCGACCGCTACGCACGCCCGGTGACAACTACTAGACACTATACTAGTTTAGAACGATAATGCCACAAACAGATTAATATTTCGACACACCATATATCCATTAAATCCTTTATGGATGACGGTGTGAACGTTACAAGTTGAGCCAGTCGAGACTCGAGAGGGTGGCATTGTACACGACGCGGAGGGGTCGCCCAGCCGAAGTTATGAACGCCGGCTCAATGCTCTCCCGCTAGTTGACTGCAAACAAGAGGGGTCGGGCCCGACCAGCTGCCGTTTTATCTTGACAAACGAACTCGCCTCAGGAGCAGAAACTTTGAAAAAAACTTTATTACCGGGACTCGGAGTTTACATTTCAATAAAAGCGATGTGAAGCGCCCTCCAAAGAGCATATCGAGCGCAAGCAACAGTCGGAGGTGTAGCGACGGCATGCGGCATGGTGTGGTGCGGCGTTGGCGCCGCGTGCCAGTGCAGTCGCAACACACAGTAGCGAGTAAATCAATTCACAACCGACAGGAACAAAAGAGCGTGCCGAGCGTGGAGTGTAATGAGCGCGTCGGCATGCCCCGGTACGATTAAGATACCGAAGGGAGTCGTTTGAAGATCTTCTATTACGGCTTCACAACAACTAATTTGTAGTCACACCGGCACAAGCTCCGAAAAAGGAAAGCGTTTCGACGAACGATACCATCCTACATGCCTAATGACTTGAAACAATGTCCCCTCTTGGCCGCACACTGACTCATAACAGTATCGTTTCCAAAACTTGTAACAATTTAGTTGCCCCGCGGTCGACCGTGTCAAATCACGGCTAAATCTCGCGAACTGGTGAATATTTGGCAACGGATACGTCCACGGGAGAACGGGAAGCGATTCCCAACAGTGTAAGCGAATTACAATCCACTAAAGTAAGGAACATACGTCATTAAAATAATTTAGGGAAATGGCACGTTTTAGTGCTCGCGTTTATGGCAGCTTGGTGGATGGGTCGCTCGCGGCGTGCCAGAAGCAATAAATACCGGGGCGGAGCCACCCACCATCTTGTTTATACACCACCTACCCGAGACGGAACATTAATTTTCTGCTATGCGGCATAAGTGGCGACAAAGAGTGTTCGTGTCAGCTAATGGGCTAGAACACATCAGTGTTACGACTTATAAGAACTCTGCCAAGAAAGACGCTGAGGAAAGTACGGATAAGGCTAATTGTACCGAGAACTGCGAGGAAATCTGCAGCGCCTTAACCCTCTTAGTACAGGAAATTATCATTTAAATGAACTTTCAACTGTAAAGAAAGCAAGAAAGAAGTCCGTTGGCGAGCACTGGAAATAATTATCATGCCGTTTTTCTCGTGTTCTCCTTTGAAGCTTCGTGTTTTCAATAAATTATGTAAATCAAAGAGCAAAATATTTATGAGACAAATTACTTGAATAACCTCGGTGGTGGTAATATGTGCTTCTGCTCATATTGGATTTATAAGCAAAATATTACATGTTTATGTTTAATATACAGTTTCATAAGCAAAATATGAGTAGCCTTTTAGGAATGTGAACAATAGGAGTTAGGAGGTTTTACATACTAAAATATTATTTATTCGATTACGTGTTATAAAAATATGCATTCATAGTTACAGTCGCGTATCAGAATCAGAAGCGGTAACGAGTTATAAATAATAATTAAGCAACACAATCAGGCGAGGGGCCGCCGGACGGACTGTCCGCGCGTAGCGGAGGGTCGTGGGTACCCTACTCAGGGCTGACACCGCGTAATTAACTTTGTACAATTCGATTTGATGCGCAACTGTTTCAATATTCGTTCAGCCCTCGGTTTTCTGCGAACTTTTTTAATTTATTCATTATTTTTGCAACTGTCAAAAGCGTACGTCCACTACGTTTTTTAAAAGGTTATTCTGTAAATAAAACATCGAGCTGAATAATTTTGAAAGTGAATGAATGATGCGAAACAGTGAGACTAATTTAGAGAATCACTTTAAAGGGTTGTAAAACAACGTTTATTTTAAAGAGCTCCTTTTCACAAAGAAAATACCTACTAGAACAGTGTAAGTAAACTATTTTGCTTGTGAACAAAGGAAGAGGTACTTGCTTATACTGAGAAACTAGGTATGTACTCTACAAAATGAAAAATAAATTGTAAATGTATTAAAATGAACAAAAACTTATAATTATTATAGCTAGTCTGACGGCCTAATTAAGCAGCTCAGAGTTCCAAAATAATAGTTTTAAGCCGCAAAATTATCTATGTTAATTACTATTAATACTTTACCACAAAAGAAAAACCATTAAGTATAAGAAATAAGAATCATAACATTTCTGAGATGAGATGTTCTAATTAATAACAAATAAACGTCTGTCAGAAAGGTAAGGCCAAAGGGTATCGTATTACCCAGTACTAACTGGAATGTGGAGGTCAGATAGGCAGTCGTTCAATGTAAAATAAAAAATTATAAAAAAATATACTGGGTAGTCAGCTGTATCCGGTTAGACTGGAAGCAACCCCAATAAATTTGGGAAAAGGCTAAGCAGATGATGACATTTAAGTACTTAAAGCTTTTTGTGGCCGGCTCTTGCAGATTCCGCGTTGTTAAGTGTGGTCACTCTTGAACGCTTTCATTGCCTCCACTCATCAGATATATCATCTATAATTTAAAAATGAATCGCTGAATGTGTTGCTAAGCGCAAATCTCGAGAGCCGCTGAACCGATTTCGCTAATTCTTTTCTTATAATATTCCTTGAAGTACGAGGATAGTTCTGACGAAGAGAAACTTTTTAAAAATTGCCTGAAAATGTCTAAAAACAACACTTTTCTATATTCTATAAGCTATATATCATCACGGTACAACCAATAGGAGCGGAGCAGTTATGAAAAATGTTGCGAAAATGACCCAGACGAAGCTGCGCGGGACAGCTAGTTCATTATAAATAAAAAACTTCACGCCTGGGATGTCAGACGTATCAGATAAAGTTACTCACTAGACCTAATTTTAGATACCATCCGCTAGTTTTAATGCGATGTTTGGGCAACTATGAAATTCATGTGAAGATGAAAAAACTCATTTACATTACCTACTGTTGTTAGTACGTTGCTCGTTTTTTTTATACATAACTTGTTATTCAGTGCCTTTGCCACTTATAAATAACACTGGGTTTTTATTTAGACAAAATGTTCCCAACGTACGATGAAAAGAAAAAACAATAGCATGTGTATTGTACTATTGTATATTCCAGTTTATGGTTTCATAAAAATACTGTGACAGATTTGACCTTTTCACCGTTTGTTAACCTAAGTAATAATTCCTATAAGGCTTCAATTTATTACTTTGGAACTAAATCTATCATACTTTTTGCTAAACGCGGGAACTTAAACAAAACTTCTTCTTCTTAGAAAAACAAAGTAGGTATTTAAAAATCGAACTGTTACATTAAAAAAGAAATAAGTTTTTTTTAAAAAACGAAGTGGTATAGAAAAACAATCGAATGCCATTTCACACAGGCGCGCCTTCGTTCGGAAATTCGAACGAGATTAATTAAAAATAAAATCTCCCCGTCAACCCCGACACTGTAATTAAAACAGGAATAAATGAAAACGAAATTCAAGTTTCAATTACAATAAAGGTTGAAAGATGGGTTTTAATGTACTTTAAGCTCCGTATTTTAGTTTTTACAACTTCTTTAGCTTGTTCGGTGAGCCTTATTAAGAGCCTCCCTAATTAGCTTTTGAATTAGGGGCCGTGGCAAGCAAACAACTTAGTTATACTTAATTACACAATGAGATTTTATTGTCGCACAAAGGTTACTTAGCAAGAAATATGCGTTTATACGTACAAGGTTGGGAGAATAAAGACGCACGTTGCAAAAGTAATTTTTAATACAGTTGCTCAAAAAGTGGCGTATTGCAGGGACGTATAGCGTTCGGGATGTAGGCTATTACACACTCGAGCTTTTTCTTTACCTTTCCCGAACTCGTGCGTACTCTTTCCCAACTGTCAAAATAATGCCTATTTAAAAGAAAAAAAAAAACAACTACGGAGTTTTTACTAAAAAAAAAATTATAGAAGTTTTGATGATTCATGCAAATATTTCTAAAACGAAGCTACTAATTTGTTTCAATATCAGATTTAATGATTTGATTCAATGAGTTAGGTTAGGTTTCATTTCATTTTCATTTCAATAAAAAAAATCTACTGAAGACTTGGCTGTATGGGCATAGTTCCCTTTGCCTACCCAGAATGAGTGAAGAAAACAAAAAAAAAACTGCTAATATTCTTTTACTGTTGGCGCCATTTTCCAAAAATGTTCTTTATTAAATTGTTTCATTTTTTCGCAACTGTATTAAAAATAGTTGTTCAATACACGTGCGGAACCGTCATTGCAACTTGTTCCGACTGTCAACCCTCACCTTCGGCTGCGCCTCGGCTCGGGTAGACATTTGTCGGAACTCTTTGCAATGACAGGCTTTCCGCACTCGCAATGAAATATACTATTTTAATTTTATCTTCTTACTAGAAAGGTTACTTACTGTAAGTACGCATGGCGACACATTAAACTATACATTTCCAGTGTCCTCGCTTTGTATAGATTTCCCATACGATGAAAGATATAAATTAGTTTTGGGATAGCTTGATTGGTCGCCATGCGTACATAGAGTAAATTTGAGACAAACCTTTTCGTTACCGTTTCCCTATTGTTAAATGTGGCGATAACTAGCGATAACACGTCACAGGAAATTCATTATGTTATGAACTTATGACTGATTGTTGACGTCACGATGGTTTTAATTAATTTCTCTTAAGGTTATTTCGGTTAATAGATTAAATACTACACTGCCAAGTGCTGTTATTTTATCGTATTGCAGTTGAAATAACTATCGTATTTTGTTTACGTAATGATAATAATCAATCATTGACATAAACTTTAATCTTCTGACATTTGAGCCCCGTTATCTTAGCTGAGTTTATTTAAAAGGCGTAGGTCAAAATATTATAATGACAACAACTCAAAGAAAGATTAATAGCAATCTTATAAAGCATTTCATTCCACCCACATAATCATAAAAGTGGCCCTTGAAAATGAAAAATTACAGAACAAAAGCGCACCTATACCAAGCTCGTAAATAAATAAACTTTGAGCAAAGAAAATGCAAGGGAAATATTTTTTAATATACCGGGCGGGCGCTTTGAAACGCTCTCTTTTATCCAAGGGGGAAACTTCCTGCCTAAATAGGAATATAAAAGGAGCCATAGATTTTATGAAATAGGAAGGCTCCGGCCGTAAATAGAGCATTTACAGAACCGGTCCAGTACCCTAACTCGCATATATTGACACCCATATAAATAACATCTACGGCTTTTATGACATCTAAAATACGAGATGATAATTTAACATCACTTTTATTTGGTCTCCTGACGTCACAAAATATTAAACTGACGAAAAGATTTGCATAATAAATTACCTTTTATGCGATAAATTTGAGTGCAATGAAAACGAAATGCTAATCGAGCCGAGCTTGCTTCTCTCCCCTCAAAACAAAGAGTTTATTCATTACAAAAGAAAGAGTCAGTAAAAACCTAAGTAGGGTTGTGCAGCGATTCTTGTCGGGAACTGCCACAGACTAAAAGAATGCAACTTTGTTCCAAGGCGGCCTTTGTAAATGAGAAACGAAACGCGTAAAGCCCAGCCTCGCCTTGGCTGGCTGGCTGGCGGAAGCGCGCGATGTGACACGGAATAGCGACACTGACACACGACGAAATTGCATTGAATCTGGAACGCCTTTAACGTTGCCAAAGGTATTTTTATATTTCCAACCTCAGAGCGTGTATGTGCGCCTGGTATGTATGGAAATGCAATTCACTCAAGTTGAACGCGTTCGCTCTTTGATAGTTAATATATGGAAACGATTAATTTCCACGATAATCGCACTTTAAAATCCGTGACCGAATAAATAACTTACGATGTTGAATAAAACATGGTGTTAACATATTTGTTCAAAATATCTTCGAATAATTTAATTGTAACGGAAGCGGCTAATGAGTTCATAAAACACTAATGTCAATATGTTATAGCCTCAAAGTATAATCATTTAACACGATGGGAATTAACATTTAAACATAGACATAGATCAAAGATTTAATTCAATATTAAATCAGCGCTCAGTGAATAATACGACCGGTTCTCAAAAAGCAATCAAATAAAATATCACGAGAAATAAAGCAATAAAAAAGAAGGGATCGTGATTTGGTCGCCGTTTATATTTGGAGGTTAATGGTTTATGAAATAATAATTATTATAACTGCGAATGACTGGCTCAGTTGTGTGAACTTGTGTGTATGAAACTAATTGTAGCTTGGATCCAATTATACAAGCTTCAGTACATAAAACTAAATTAAGTAACCCTACTAAAAAAATATTGCTGTGAAACGCCTTTTTTTGGAGTCAATAATCACGTTTTACGGTAAAACTAAATGTAAAGACCTCAACACATTGTGCTAATGAATGCATTGTAGTAGTAAACGGGTTATGAAGGTATTTAAATTAAAGTAAACTTTAAAAAATTATAAAGGTTTTTAAAAAAAAAAACTTGCGAAAAAGTTGGATCTTTGCCCTCCAATATCTCAGTAACTAGAAGGTTCCCAGGTATGGTCCTGAACAAAAAAATAATCGCAATGGTGAGGACTGAGGAGAACAAGTGGCCTTCGACTTCGTTAAGGGTCTATTTACACCCTTTATGTGTTGAAGAGCTCCAATACAATTGAATTCTTAGTTTAATAATTCGATATTATCATAGCGAAGGCACAGTGCTCACCACAACGCACACATTTGTATACAACAGGTTTATTTCTATGATCGTCTCGAAAATAAGAAGACGATAAAACAAGAATTGATGGTTAACAATCTATGTTTACACAATTTGAATTTTATTACGTTAGGTTCGCATTTGAAGAAACACTTCAGCGAGTTATTGAAAGAGAAAATAATAAATCATTGATTTTACTTACAGGGATTATCATGTTGTTTTTCATACCTATGAATCAGTCGTAATATAAGCGAACACAAAAATTTGTTTGGCATGTGCATGTTATTAAACACCAATATTTCGCGAATTTCCACAGACGAATGAACAACAAAATAAAATCGTTTGGAAAACATCGTAATTTTCGTTCAAAGCCATTTAATTTAAGCACAGCGGGCTGCGCGGGAGAGTAATCTGATTTATATCTCTAGGCCGTATTTCTTCTTTATTCGCTCTTTCACACTAGCCGACGTAATTTGTTGAAAAACACGCAAATTCAGTTAAGTGCTTCATTCTATTTGCGATGGATGTTTTATAGTTGGTATGTATTTTATTTATAAACTCTACGGTGCTAAAGTGGTTGTTAATTTCACATACAATTTATATTTTTAAATTTAAAATCACTTCTACATTTTGATTTAATGTTTAAACAATTTCTTTTGATTTAGCTTCGAAGAATTATTTTGTATGATTTGATTTGATTGTTTTCCTTTGAAACTTTATGGTTATGGTGTTTTCCCCTCTAGAACACAAAGAAGGTGTTAAAACCATCAAAATGAATATTTCGAGTAAAGACAATACACACACCGTCACTCTAGTTTTGTAGTTCGTACCAGGGACTCAAACTGTAACCGTAATAAGGTGTTACTAACACTGTTTTTGAAACAGTTTTTACAGAAAAACACTTTTAAATGTAACAGATACAATACTGTTACCGAATCAAACTATAATCTTTTATATGTCTTAATATGTGTAACTGAAATAATCAATTATAGCTTTAGTACGCTGCGTTTACCTGTTAGGTTATTAACACTGTTACCACTTGAGATCTGTTACAGATACATATCGACGGCGAAGTGCCAATAACACCTAACTGACAAAGTCAAAAATTTACACAAACTAAAAAAAACGTTTAATTTCTTAATAAATTAAAAAGTAGTTAATGTATTTATTATTTTAGAATAATAACAATGTATACTTTAGTTATTATACTGAATTCATATATTTTATGATAGTGTAGTAGGTATTCGGTTAGTTAGGAGGTATTGACTTTGTACTTATTCTATATATGTGATAATGACATGATATTTAGTAGGTAATGGAATTAACAAAATACTGTTTTTGTTTTTAAATCAGAACCTTTAATTTATGAATAAAAAGAAAATAAACAAAAACCATTTTTAGACATAAAAAAAACAAAAAGGCATCCAACAAAAATTTTTAGTAATTAAAAAAGAAACAATCAGTCATCAAACACCATTTTAGTAATTAAAAAAGAAACAATCAGTCATCAAACACCATTTTAGTCATTAAAAAAGAAACAATCAGTCATCAAACACCATTTTAGTCATTTAAAAAGAAACAATCAGTCATCAAACACCATTTTAGTAATTAAAAAAGAAACAATAAGTCTTCAAAAATCAATTGATTGATTATTCGTGAGATAAATTATCATAAAATGAGTGACAGTCCCTTGGGAGGACTTCTTTAATTTGTTGAAGGTGATTAAATTTGGTAGAAGCTATGGGAATCGGTCCAACATGCAAAGCTGAGTAAGTGACAGAATTCAGTTTTTTCGGTCTTACAGGTAGCTCTGTCCAATCATCATCAAAATTAATTTTATAATAAATAGTGCCATCTGGTCTATATTGGATGGCTCTCAGATCAACCACTACAGGATCGCCTGCTTTTCGACCGGGTCTTATGGTGCTATATCTCCATTTTTTTTGTCATTGAAATCCTTAACAAAATCGTAATTTATTTGTATTGCTTCATAAGGAAAAGGATTTTTTCGTGCCACCTTCGTTACGACTATGTAGTCGCTGGGAAGATGTATCTCACTATTTTTAAGTTTTCTTTCGATCGCAGCATGGACTGCGTCACATTCCGATTCGATTATCTTGTTTTAGTTTTCTATTCTTTGGTTTTGTGTATCCCAAATATTCCTCTCCTAACATACGAAGTTTCTTATTTTTTAATTTCTTCCAGTTATCCGGGTCAAGTTTATCTTTGCGTTTTCTTCCTTCGTTTGAATTACCGTGGTAAATGCCCGATGACGTGGATGGCTCATCTAAAAGTAACCCTGGACTGGAATTGTTCGACTCTTGATCATGATCAGGACTAGGACAGAATGTTATGTCACTATCATTGCCGGAATAGTCACCATCATTGGAAGACGTTTCGCCTATTAGGTTATTAGTTTTAGATTCTAGTACCTGAGTATGCTCGTAAATAAAGATAAATGAAGGTGGAACTGAGGAGCTTCGTTTTTTACCGTAGTCTTTGGTATCATCGTAAGTGAGAGCGGACATTGACAAACTACGCCCTCTACCAACAAAACGAACATCACTAAATATCAATATTGTTTCGTTTTCCATAGTGTACAGTAATTGTAGGTGGCAGCGATGAACAACGTCGTCGTTGAGTTAAGAAACGGGTACGCTTTGGAATGTTTGAAAGTCGATTACGATTAGTACGATTTAGTAATCTTACATCTCTGCTTTGTTATTTGGCTAATAACAAAGATAATCATTATTTCAGCTTAATGTTCTGATTCCAGGAGTCACTTGATCACGCGTATCTGAAAGTATATCAGAATCTAGAATCAATCAATCTAGAATTTGCTAATACAGAAATCAAAACTCACTAGGTAGGTAGGCAATACAAGAACTTACCTGAGTTAGAAGAAATAGAAGCTTCAGGCTGTGTATTCTTCTCGCGACCTTTCAGTATGTTTAACATCTGTCCAGCTCGTACTCCTTGATAACGCTTTGCCATTCGGGACATTTTGCTTAAACAATAAAAAGACAATACCTTCTAAATACCTACTTCAAACAAAAACGTAAAAGAAATTTATCCTATCTACAAAAAAAAAACCTGGAACGTTTAAATGTCATCATAAAATGAACAGAATATTACCCCTATCATGAAATATGACTTGTATTCTTACCTGTTATCCTTTAGAACTCGTCAACCCGTGAATAACACCATAAACACAATTTATTCTACAATTATTGGACTTTACCTACGAGTTAACTAAAAGAACAAACACGCGCAAACACGAATTGCCTCAAATTGACGACTCGATTATAAAATACCCTCCCTCCCGCCTCTTCTGCACCCGTGTGCACATCGTGTCGCCGGCGCCACCACCGATTGTCAGTCGTAGACAACCAACGATCGCGTGTAGACGTTTCCTGTAATAGTTAGGAGGTAATGCCATAAAATAGACCCGTTGGTATAGTTGGGAGGTATTTCCACATTTCAATTGAATGCTGTTCCAATTAAAATACACTTAGGAGATTTCACTAAAACATGCGAATAACGCTTTTAAATTCAAAACGATAAAAAAGTGAATTTCTCCAAAAATGTCAGTTAGGAGGTATTGGCACTTCACCGTCGATATGTAAGTATCTGTTACATATTCGATTCTGTTACCGATTCATATAATTCTGTAACCTTTATGAAAGTGTTTTTAAGTCCCTGGTTCGTACAATGCTCCGGGGCGGGGTTGGGACGCAAATGTTTGTGTTTCACCCTCCTCTTCCCTGGGGGTATGTAGTGAGCTCCGAGCGATATAGATGACAACTCTTGCAACTGATGTCCCTTTTATTATTATCCGAAATTAAGAATGGACATGAAACCCTCAGAAATATATACCCCTCAAATATAACAGTCCACGTTTAACTATTTGAATAGGAAACAACAAGTTCCTACTAAACACGTTGGTTTCACAAAAAGTGTAAGTACCTACTAGGAGCGCAGTAAGGAGTGCAGTTCGCAAGTAACCCGTGCTCGGCTCCTCTCGGCACAGTCGGCACACGGCCCGACGACGTGTTATTTATCCCCGTCCAAACGCCCTTTACGAGCACAATATCGACGCTCGATTTTCATCCCGCCTCGGGGAGAGATAAAAGAAGCTTAACGTCCGACGGCTTTGTGTGCGTGTAACTCACCCGCCGCAAATAAAACTATTAAATTAAATAACGTTACGCAGCCACTCCACTGAGTAATCCTTGTATTTTATTAACGGCGAGAGAACCTCTGTCAAAAATTGCTGTTTTTAAAGCCGTGGCCGCAGTGTAAATAACTTAATATTCATGATCCGCAACTCATATAAATATTACTCGAGACACTCGGCACGTTAATGAAACAAGATGCTAACTCTGTGGGGTGGGGCTGGAGCTAAAATTATTATTCCAGCCGCGTCTCGTTCGTTGTCTTTGTGCCGTTGCTATTATTTCAAATTATTTTTTAATTGAGTAAAAGCAAGCGAAAAACACAATAAAAACCCTCCCGAGTTAATTGCCCTCCCGACAAAGCGTTCTAAAAGCTTTTCGAGACGTTACACTGTAATACAAACGTTAAACTGCATGAAAAAGTGTTTGTGCTTTAACAATTCTTAAAAATAAAATGGAACGTGAAAATCATAACGCAACAATGGACCGTAATGAAATCTCTTTTTTACGGCTCACGGCTATGTCGGGGCCGAGCAATTTTAACCTCGTTTTCATTGAAATTCACATTTCATCCGAGCAACAAAAGGGTTGGCTCTTTGCGAAATGTCAATTGTGAGGAGGGTAGCGAGCGGCCCGCTACCGCCGATGTTATCCTGGTAGTGGCGGACACATGTACGCGGCCGTGACAAACACACAACATCATACGGATGCGTGTGTATACCCACCGGCTGATCTGAATAATGCATGAGAAGCCAACGAATGCTTTAAAAAGTTAACAAGGTTTTCCGAGCTTTCCTTTGTTCCGCTGCTTACTGTACAAAAACAAATTGCTTCCACTGGAACTCAGTGAAAACTGTGATTTATCTAGTTGTTGTAGGTACCTTTTATGTAATAATAACTAGGTATGACTTATAATGAGCATAAACGTGGAGGAGGGTAGAATGTTACACTACAACTATTTGCGTCCTGGAATCATACAACGTTTGTACATTGTTATGTTATGTGAAACTTTTACCGTAATACAAAAAGTACATTAAAGAAAGTGCTATTATTAGCAGTTTCAGCTTGAAATTCCAGTGTTCTAACAAAACAACTAATTTGAACAATCAAGTTTATAGGGGGTGAGAAAGAAGCTGCGTCTGGTAAAAGTTGTAGTGTCGACCACGGCCCGGCCCGAGTTACGGATACCTAGCCGATAAGAGGATTAACGCGCCCTCCCGTGTTGTTACCGGCTAATTCGCACGCAAACTTCCCACACGCCATACTTTCGACACGATAATGTTCTCCTAGTAGTTCGCCTGATATTCACTTATTACTTTCACCGTTCGCGTTAATATACTACTCACGCTATTTAATTAATTAGATTTTCTGTTAACCTACCTACGTTATGTTGTGTTATTAACGAAGCTTATGCTTCGAATAATGTATGCTCTATCACATGTGGACGAACGTGATAATTAGATATGTTTCCTGGATAATTGCCGTATTAAATCCTATTCAAATTAGTTAGTTTAGTCCGATCTACTACAAAGACAAAGAGCAAGTAATAATATAAATGTGAACACAGTCTGATAACAATCCATTACGATTTTATACGCATTTAATATTATCAATAAGAACCCCATTTTATCTCTTGGGTGAAAGTTAATGTGCGTCTTTGTTGATGGCATGTAAACACGAGGGATTCGATCAAAAAATAACTTCGATAAAGCTAGATATTTTTACGATCTCTCTACGGATTAATGAACATTTAATATTAAACTCGGCTACTCAAATATGATTTTTCGTTTATCTTTTATCCAATCAAAGTTAATTGAACGCTCGATCAGATCACTACCTACACTATTCCGTTTAATACTTCAAACCTTTCTTCGTATTTAACTTTAAAACATCCCAAGTCAATTGAGAATTTTAATTTTGTAATTATGGCAAATAAACTTTTAACAGTTGACGGCAGTCATGAAACATTTACGACAGTATAAAATCGTAATGGATTAACTTTATCGCCACAGTCGGCTTTTAACGATCGACCTGGGGTAACTTCCTCAATAAAATTATTCTCTGTCATCTCCTACATCATGACTTGAACGATACAAACTATGTATGTATTTGAGAAGAGAAACTATACACTACCCGAACTCGATAATGAATATCCGTCATGCTTTATTTATTGGTATGTTCAACGCCAAAATATAGCAATTCTTCGTCACTTCCAAATTGTGTTGATAGTCTACTAACTTCTGTTTATGTGTCTCTGGTCTCGAATATCGAATGAAGCGAACCCTGTACGACAGATAAAAGAGACATCAAACGCTTGTCCTTTCTCTAAAACAGCATTATTATTGAATGAGGTCAAATAAGGCCAACAAATGTAACGAAATAGGGTTCCAATCTTATTTTCTTTTTCATATGTGAGAGAATCAAGTTATTTCCAAATGTTTTGGGGAATAAAATAAATATCCAAGCAAATAGGCAAGGGTGTTGAAAATGTCAGAAAAACTGCCAAGCCTTTGAAACGAAAAAAATGTTTGAATGATGATAATAAATTCAGGGGGAGTTTTCTGTTGTAATGACACGAACACAATGGCTCTTTAGCTTTGAACTTTTACCTTGTAATCATTTTAAATCGTATACGCTGGAGAAAATGAAAAGGTTCCGTTTCTTTGCGAAAACAGAATTGATTTTCTATAAGGCCGGTAATTTGACATACTTAGAGCTCAAAGTTGTGAAGCTAAAAGATCTACTTAAAAAAAAAGACAGAAGTCAGCGCTGTAATTGGATAGATTTCTAATTAAATACTAAAATGTTAACAATTTATGACTGGTCAGAGAGAAAGAGGGGTCCATAGAGACAGTGATCTTATCGTTTCTTTAACGCAATAACATTCCTAACGTTACATTAAAGGAAACTTATTAATTATTACAAATAAAACTTGGTCGACTCGTAATTAAGAGTCCATTTTGTGACAGCCTCTTAAAATTCACTCCACGAGCGCAGAGGGAGGCTCAAAGGCGAAATAATTAAAGCGGAGGGTATAAGAAAATGTCGGGGAGGGAGATCAAAGGAGGGAATTTACCCTCGGGTAAATAATATAGCAGTCTCGCGTCGGATTTGGGTATTTGCTAAGGTTACAATATACCTGTTGGTAGTGGTATTGACATGGTTTACCTCAATCCAAATTAATTATTTAATGAACGGAACTAGAGGAGGAGCCGGAGCAATGGAGACAATTACCGAGCAATATCTCGGGCGTGTGCCCCTGGGAGTCAATGAGCTATGGATGTCGAGCAATGCTTTTAAACGTGTGAGCTATTTCGGGTTTATTTGTTTTTGATCGTCATGCAGGTTTATGTGGAAGTTTACAGAGGTACAGTGGCTTTATAAACGTCTTTGTGACTTCTGAACGCCTGGTAAGTGTTTTTTTATTCTCCACTTCACAAAATTAAGTACAAAAGTTATTATTTTCGTGTCTCAAATAGTGAGTTATTCTTAATACATGTTCCATTTCAACGGCAATAACTTGGATACACTCTACATCTTATTCCCTTTTTTTGGGTCCTAAGCTTTTTGTATTTCTAAGCCAAATTATGATAATTTCAAAGAAATGTACCTACTAAGGAAAATCGCGTGACAATCCTTGAACGGCTCACCTTGGGAAAAAAACATGAGCCGAATAAAATGTCTAAGCAGGTAGGCTACTTACTAACATTCTCACGTAAAGCTTCAATCCTATAGATTGCGTATAATCATAAGAATAATAACGTGTCTCTGACATATTCTTCTCACACTCGCTTAATGACGCTTGATGGCAGCTAGCTAGGCATAATCCATCATTTTGCATAATCACTCGATGCCTTCACTTTCAAAGGTTACTGAAAACATTTAATTATGCAAAGCCAACTTATGCTCTTAATGCCTTTATGAATATTAATATGAACACATATTCAAATATTTCTCGCTCTACCATTTTTTTGCACTTACCTGTATGTGGGTGGAAAATTACCCATGATTGGACGAACCTCCAAATTGTTTCGAACCCGCAAACTTACCTGGAAAGAATAAAGTACTACAATAAAACGTAATTCATGTTGAGTAATTGATAAATAAGATATTTGTATTCACAAAAGGAATATTGGTTTGGGTTTCATTCTGCGAATTCTTGTTTTATATCTTTTCGGTAAAATACATTGAGTAACTGCGACAAGACGGGATTTGTTAGACTCTCATTAATTCACAGTACACGGGTGCTTACAGTATACTATAATCGTAAAATGGCATTACACGTCAACCTTTACAGCTGCCATTCGAGCGCAAATCTGAAATGAATGAGCTACAGAGGGATATTACGAATTCACCAGACGCGCCTCAACTCATAACAAAGTCACTAAACAGTCTTAAATTGTTAAAAATTAACATTCAAATTGGGGGAGCGCTGTTAGTGGAATTAGTACGAGTTTCACTCATAAATCGTCTGGAGAGGGTGGCGAACTGGCGAGCAGCAAGCACGCCAGTTTATTGGCTCCACGTCGACATTCGCCTGCTAATAAATGAAGCAGAAAACTTCTACTTATGTAGTGTGCTGTTTGTCGAGGGCGGAAGACATCACCCGCCGACTTATCTAACCGAAAACTGTGTCTACCTACACAGAGCGTCGTAGAGCTCAAACTTCGACGGGAACACTTTTATAGCTCTGGCTCTCCTGCTCACTCGCGACGAGTGCGAACGGGATGCAGCGACCGCATTATGGGTTTATGAAATGAGCTCCGTTGCCTCATGTTACCCCGACGAAGAAAATGAAATTATGACCGTAGCCGCGCAAAGAAAGCGGCCATGACATCTCTAATTTTTTTCTTGTGCAGCTTTTACGAGCGAACGAGATTCGGAGCAAAATGCTCGGATAAAATTGGAAAATATTTTTGAAATAACCCTATTTTATTATTTACGAAGCACCAGCAGTAGTACCGATATAAAATTTTGAGATTATATCTTTCGAAAGCTTCTGCAAGTTTTAACTACATTATGAAGAGCGTACTTGAAGAACATGATATAGGAATTAGTATTAGTGAGTAATCGAATCTCAAACATCAGTCAAGGTAATTAGGTTCGCTGCGAACGCACACAAAGCTCATTAAGCACCAATTCCAATCTAATCAAATTGTGATTAAATCGAGAGAACCCTTTGATGTCACGGGCGTTGAGCGTCGATGGCGCGCGCCGAAATTACTGGCATATGCTCACGTTGCCGCGTTGCCCGCAGCAACCCCATGCATAATTTGTATTGCATTAGCTTCCCCAATTTGGGGTGTTTGTTCATAAGTATTTTAAATCAGAGCTTGCATTGAAATGCTGACACTGCTGACAGTTTAGGTTGACTTATAAATTAAGCTTGTTTGTTTAATATGCTGGTATTGCTGGTGCTTTATGTTGTTTTGAATATTCCGGTTTGTATTTGGATCACAAATTCGTGTTGCAAAAACGGTTTCATCGGAGGGAATTATTATTTCATTGTATCGTAAAATTAGTACGATAAACGAATTGTAACTAACACGTTCCAATATAGACGTTCAATAGCGTGCGAATTCTAGGTATCCTATTGAGGTATTTACTATTTATTTATTGGTTCATTCATAGTAATTCTACTATTTATGGCTTGCTGGCAATTCTGGAAATTCTGGGAGATCTGTTAACGATAGCCAATGCTACAAACAGTCGGTAATAAAACGTCCGTTATAAACTCAGCAGGAGACTACAGATTACTCCTTTGACCGCTGGCATCCTGGTAGGTCGTTGTACAATTAAGATCATGTAATAAAGTGGTTTATTGTGATATGAAGATAATTAAACCTTAAGATGACAATATTATTAAAATATCTAGGACGTATTTCGTCAGTTAAAATCTATGTAATACACTGCTAGATTATTTTTAGATTAGAAATTTCGTAAAATGCAGGTCTATCAAATCAAAATACAATTTTACTACGGGATTGTAAAATTGTTTCGAAAATCGAAAGCTTCCGGTCTGTTGACTGTTGATTTGCGCCAATAAAAACGAGTTATAACGAGGTGAGGCTATTAGTTCCATAATGTCATAATTATAGCATAAACAGGTATCTTTTGACAATCTAAATCAAAATAATTTCACGTACGAAAGTTTGTATCCAGAAAATGAAGAAGGGCAAACCTTATGTTTTTGGAAAGAAAGTACTTATCTTGAGAGCAAACAACGCTTACTAACTTAAAGAAGTTCCCATTTAACTAAATAAAATGTTTATAAGATCCCTAACAAACAAGTTTCATACAACAAATATTTGTACAAAGAATGATAATATTTCTTTCAATCGACTCGAGCCCAATAAACAAACCGAAGCTTGTCAGTGTTCTAAATTGACGTACAAACAAAATCTTAAAGTGATCGTATCTCGTTAAACTAGTGGCACTAGTGCATAATGTTTATTTTATCAATTACTACACATTATGTCACGTACGGTCTCGAACACTCCACTTATCAGTTTAATTCATCTCGCCCTTTATTTTAAAACACGCGATGCTCCTAATGCTCACGTGAGAAAGAGATAGAGTGACTTGACAGTGCGTGTGAGTGAGATGGAAGGGCCAGCGTTTCTCAACATGCCGCGTTTAGCGGTGTTAAGGTTAATAGCGCTATTTGTATAGCGAGAGATGTTATCGGAGGCTGGGGCTCCGAGACCGAAGTAGACATTTTATTGTCTACGACACAGAATAATTCCAGACAACTAAATGATTTGAATGCACTTCGCCTTTAACATGTGTCGTTGTTTCCGTGTTACCTAATGCCAGTGTAAAGTTTGTTTTAGCAATTTTGTAAATAAAGGTTTTACTTAATGTGTTGTCTTTTGTCAGCGGAATGTGTAGTTTTCTAAGAAACAATCCCCGGCAGCGTCTTACACAATGGTAGGTTTATTGTTGGCACATAAGTATGCTTCTATGTATAGGTTAATAAAGGAATACAATTATAAATTACTTTATTTAAAAAAAAGCTCAAGAGATAACGAAATTCAAACATAAAGTGCGTTGGGAACGATACAATGCAACACGGATACCGATTATCACATTACGATGTAATTGAAAGTCGAGCTGTCCCGCGCCCTATCATTAAAGCGACGTTGATAATAATTCCAACAAACGCAGCTATTTGTCGCATCATCGTGAATAAATAATAAACCTATTAGAGGTTATATTTACAAGACAGTTACGAATAATACCTACATACATTATACACAAGAGAAACAAGTATCCAAACTTGTTTACATAACGACGAGATCTGAGCGTCATTCATCAATTTTACAATGTAAGCAGATGTTTATAAAATATACTGCAAGCCAGATACTGTAAACACGAGTTTAGAATTGGACACGTGAAAACACAACGTAACTGTTGTATTACCAACTGTTAATTTCAGGATAATAGTAGTTAAAACATAAATGTCATTATATGCAACGGTAAGTGTTTATGTTAATACAGCAAGTTGCTTAGAAGGTAATGACACCACAATTAGGTACTCGAGAAGTGTTATTATCATCGCTCAAATAAGATGAGCTCCGTCGCAAAAAATATCTCTCGACTCAATAGGATGATTGACATTTCTGATGCCTCACAAAGAAAACCTGTTTGCAGCCACAAAAGCTTTTTGATTGTGGTACAATACAAACACATAAGAATAACACAACGTTGAACACACAGACAGTACCTATAATATTACGTTTCTCATTAGCAAGAAAATTGCGGAATAGGTGTCGTGTTTCACCATTCTGAGGGTACACACAATATGAACGACATCTTAAAACAGCATGTAAATATCTGTCTCGTTTTATCAGGAACAAATAGAGCAAGTCTACGTTATATTCGAAGCGCCCAGGGGATCTTAGAGGCTGTGTAAGTACCATTAAGCCGTCTGTAATACACCAAGTAAGTATTTGCATGAAAACGACAAGATATTTGCATATGCAAATTACGTTCCGTCTTTATTTGGGCCGCGGACGTTAACTCTACGTCCTTATGTAAATGAGAGGCCCCGAGCTTTCCCGATAGCCGTATCTTAAAACTTCTATTGTTTAAATAGCCCTTTTAAATCAGTTACCGTGTACATTTTTTTAACAGTCTACTCAACGTAACAATTAACTTTTGTGTCTAGTTGTCTACGAAGCGGACAAAAAACAGACATGAATAGAGCGTTAACAAGGCAAAAACTGTAGTCTATTACAGCGTTTAATAATGCCATTATAATGCAACCGAACCGGCTCAAGAAATCGTTCGAAACGGCACGGCAGTACAAGACAAGAGCCGAGTGAACAATAACGACGGCACCGCTCATGCTCATTTTTGTAGTCGCAAAGGAAAACAATAAAACAAAGAGAGCGCAAAAACGACACCGTACACGCAAGCGGGGCTCTCGAAAAATAGCAGCGGCACACACGCGACGCGCTGCGATGCGATGCCATCCAGCCAGCCAGCCGTCCTCGCCCCACGACCAGTATAAAGCTGCCACACATGCACGAATAAAAAACAGGCAACCGCACACGAGCACAACCGCGTGTAGCTCTAGTCGGCCGCTCAGGCGCTCAGCTTACCCTCGCACTCGGCGAGGCATACGTGCGTGAACCCAACCGCCTCGCTGTGTACATACATGGCTACGTACTTATTACCGGTACGTGTGTTGCGGACTGCGGTATCCATTACGCCGAGGAAAAAGCGCGCGAACCAACGGTGTGTGTAATTGATTAACAGTTTGAGAACCTGTTGACGAGCAGTGACGGACCAACGCTGAAACATACCACCTCGCCGGAAAGCCTCGTTGAGCGCTTTAAAATCTTAATTTAAATAATATGCATGTCATTTCACTTCCACTTATCATGACCTCATAATAAACGATGCGAAGCGACGTTTAAATTGCATTCCCTCCAAATATTACTGTTATTTCATTAATGGGATTGAATGTCACGTTAATAGAATGTTTTGTGCGTTTTATTGTTCAATAGAAACAATTTTTAAGTCAAATTTTAATACACGTTCTATAATCTCCCTTGGCAAGATTTCAATTAAGTGTTTTATGGCTAGGAATAAAAATTCTTATACATTACAATTACTTACGTGTAAATCAGCACAAAAGAAATAACAACGTATAGGTATTCAATGTGATGAGGGGCAATAAAGTCAGCGAATTGTGTGATGTAGTAATAAAAGTGGTCGGAAAGAAAAAGAATAATTTATAACAATAAAATGGTGTGCAGAGATGTCGTGTTTGGCCGCGTCTGCCTCGCTGCTCCACCCTACATCAATAATTCATGCGACATCGCGCCATTGAGAAAGTGCTCTGTGATCGCCATACTAATTCAACCATTGAATCACTAAAACATTTCTGTGTGATACTCGATTCAATACAATACGCACAATGACAAACAATACATTTTATTGTTTGAATTTGTGAATAAACCGTGATTAGTACGTAGTCCCTAGCGGTCAAAAATAACAGAATGATATTTAAACCCACAAATACTCGAATTTCTGATACATAGACGCCAATTCCTGAAATAGTAAACATGAAACATACTTACGTCCCAACTCACAACAATGAAAATATTTTCATCGTTTAGGAAATACTATTTGGACAGAATAGTTGAAATAGTAATGTTACAGAAAAAAAGCCAAGTTATTTTTATAAACAGTATTACACTCAGGTTTGATCCTAAAAGTCTAGCTATTTAAAAAAGGTCTCGGTAAGAAAAATATCATGCGAGATTGGGTCCATAAACACATTCATCCCGAGGGAAGGCGAAGTACCCGACTGAATTAATTCGTGTAATTTAAACTCCAATACCAGGAAAATACGAAACTGAGCAGATATTCCGCTCGTCTAACGTGAAGCTAGCAGTACAGACGAGTAACATACTAGCAGAGGGAAATAAAGATGGAATGCAACAGGAAAGCGGATGAAAAACATGTAGCAATAATAAACTGAAGTATTAACTGCCAGCACGTGGGAAAACCAAAAAGTTTGTGAATTTAACAGAAAAATACATCCGTTTCATTTATTTGTTTTTACTATTCCTATGAAAATCTGTGTACGAGATGTGAATTTCCAAGTGGCAAGATGACGCTGCGTTTATGACGCTCGTGTGCACGAGCGCTGAGGGTGGCGGAGGGAGACAGCGCTCCTGTCCTCCCTGGAGGAGTGAGGGAGAGGTGGATGTTTCATCGACTCCGGGTACAAGATGGCAGACGTTTGCGGTTGATAGTTTATAGTTATTGCGAGCGAGTGCGACGTGTCCGGAGCCGCTTTATCACATTGTTAGCGTTGTTATCCGCGTACACCGGATTAAGTGGAGATCACACTCGAGCCCTGACTCACCACTCGGACAATGGCTTCCGGTAATGGCTTTTAACATTTACACCGTCTTTTATGTGTTTACCTTTCTGATTTATTACGATGTGTTTGTTATCTAAACATTATTTTCTTAGTAATTATCATTTCTGTTCTGTTCTAAACATAATAAAGTATTAAACTTTATGGCGTTTTAATTAAAAACAACGACGACGGTGCGCGGTAAGAATTTATTCCCCCCATCTAACAACTTCAAAGGGCGTAGAGGTGTCGCGCGTGAATATAAATCTCCCGCCGGGATAAAAGTGGGAAAGCTCGGGACGGATCTATATAAATGTTGCAATTCGTGCGAGTTCCTGTGATCGATTGCTCTCACTATCGTCGCACTATTTCAAATACAAGACATCTCATTTATTCCTGTCATAATCAAAGTGTTTTTATTTTGCGCGAGGAATTCGCTGCGATAAAAATATAGGTATGTTTTTATAAGTGGAGGTGAAGTATTATAAACATCAGCGCTGTTTATTTTATCTCCCGAGTCGAATGTGAGTTTTATTCAAATAAAATGCAACGTGTACAGCGATTGGAGGTGTCGACCGCCGCGCCGGCGGTGCCGGCGTGGTTCACAGATGCGCACCAGTAGTACCAGGGGAGCATGAAGCTACGGAAGATACACGAGCGAGGTGTCGAGCCTTCCGCCATAAATCCGCCGGAGCAAAGAAAGCGTTAACTCTGATTTACCGACGTTCGCGTCACTCGTGAAGTCGTGACGGGATTCAATGCGCTGCTAACTTGCTTTATTACCTACAGAGGCGTTAATAAGTAATGGTCTCGCGTTAAATAAGTTTAAGGCGGATACCACAATAAGATTTTTCAAAGAAATGACGACAACTTTGCTGCCTTAGCAAGAAATCCTCGGCTGGATGTCTGAACTAAGATAGCTATCGTGACGGATCCCAAAGCTCCGAGAATTTCTGTCACACGGACAAAGGAATTGTGGACACGTGACCAAAGAACAACAGACCAAAGGCAACATGAAAACTATTGTTAAGATTTAAATAATAATGTTTTCTTTTAAAAGCCAAAACATATCTAAGTTGTCATCTAGCGAAAATTGCTTTTGAACGGATTCAATTAAAACTTTATTAATTTCGCAAAGAATCTTTGAAGAAACTTCAATTTGTAGAAACGGTTACGTTGTCAAAGTTAAGAAAATTCAACTAATACAATTTATACAGAGATAAAACTTCAAAGTCCGCCTGCCCCGATTCAGAGTATTCAGATGAGAATACTGGTAAAAACAAAAGAATCAGTTTTAATCCACTTAGTGAAACAGACAAAGTAATTGCGTCGAGTAATTTACGATTTTAATAATAAATAATGTTGTAAGTATAGGAGTGAATTAATCGTAGGCTAGTCGTAATGTATATGGTAACTGATAATAAAGCGACCGATTTGTCCACTAGCGAGTTATTAGTTAAAAGTAGGGCTGTGTAATTAGAGGCACATTTGGCGGGGCCGCCGCGGGGCAGGCTGGCCGCGCGGCCATGTGGCGGGCTCGACACGCCCGAGCCGCCTTCATTAAATAATTAAAACGTTCTACTCATGTGCACTCACGCTAATAGTCGTTTTACTATGGAACCGTGGAAAAAGTCACAGAAAACAAACACCTGGCAGGTTGGCAAAGTGAATTACATCACTTCACTGCGGTACGTCTCGCGTCTGTGCTACAAGTACTAGGACGGCAGCGGCACGAACGGTTCGCAGCTCGCAAATTACAGTATTAAAAATTTAAAACCACTATTAAAAATGCTCTAGCTGTTGTACATTGTTGTTTTAGTGCTGGACTGCCGGCTGGATCATAAAACATTTACTATGCACATTCTATCCTGTGAGCTGGCAGTAAAAAAACTTTGTGTGGATTCTATTTCATGGATAAATAGGACTGTCCTTGACCGAGAATGTCGTAAGTTACCTTTCAGATAGGGAATACGGTTTCATATTAGAGTTTTTAGTTTCTACATGATAGGTATGTACACACGGCGACACATGAATCAATACATTTCCAGTATAACATGGCCACGCTTTGTATACATTTCCCTTACAATGAGAGATCCGTATAAACTGGATTTGAATAGCTTGAATGGTCGCCGTGCGTACAATCTGGTGGCCTACCATGACGTCTTAAAAAAATATTGTTTTACTCCTTTTGCAGTGTGGGAAAGAGATGACGCTAGATATCATGTATAGCTCCGTCCCTTTCCCACACTGGAGTAAGAGTAAAACAATACTGCTTTAAGACGTCATGGTAGGCCAGCAGGACACATAATCGTGACGAGATGATACGTATTAAAAAAGAGATACAAATAAAATATGGTCAGACTTATATATAATACATTGACCTTGCGAATAACACACGGCTTACATACATGACCTAGTTAACAAATAGTGGTAATCTGAAGTCATTTAGAACATTGTTATGCAAATATTTAACGTTAATTTAACTGATAATTTTTATTAGTAAAAAAACGTATACGTAACAAATGTTATCGATGTATGTAAACCATTGTGTACACAATGGCAACACATCAACATATCCAGTATAACATGGCCTCGCTTTGTATAGATTTCCCGTACAATGAGAGATCCACATAAACTGGTTTTGTATGGCTTGATTGGCCGTCGTGCGTACAAACACGAGCTTATTTATATGTATTAGCAAAATTAAAAAACGATTTTCTCGTGAAATAACGGTTTTAATTTTGAGACAAGACAGATTTCGTAATAGTATGGCTTTCAAAATACTATGTTCATGACAATTCACGTAGAAAATCACATTTATAAGTTGCTGCTTTTAAAATTTTTAAGAACTAATAGCTGTCCGGCGCAACTTCGTTTGCGTCTCATTTTCCCCGTTTTCGCAACATTTTTCATTGCTGCTCCACTCCTATTGGTCGTAGCGGGATGATATATAGCCTATAGCCTTCCTCGATAAATGGGCTATCTAACACTGAAAGAATTTTTCAAATCGGACCAGTAGTTTCGGACCCTATTCAACGCAAACAAACAAACAATCAAATCTTTCCTCTTTATAATATTATTATTAGTTTATATTAATACACATGGCGCCACATCAAGCAATACATTTCCAGTATAACATAGACTCGCTTCGTATAGATTTCCAATACAATGAGAGATCCGCATAAAATGGTTTGTATACCTTGATTAGGCAACGTGCGTACTCATCAGTTTAACAAAATATCGAATGACGTACCGCGTCTTTGATCAATACACTGCAAATACATAGTAATTTTCTTTTCAGTCTCACTATATTTTACTGTTATTAAATAGCTCTCCAAATAAAACATAATGTTGCGGTGTAGAAAACAAAAGCGAAAAAGAATGTAGCAGAATAATGATTTATTTTTCCGTTCGCCTGAGAGTCGGGGACCACCGCTAAGATATAACACGAATCTATACTATCTATACTAATATATCGTATTGTAAAACGAAAGAGTTTGTTTGTTCTTTTTTAACGGGCTAATCTCTGGAACTACTGGTTCGAATTGAAAAAATCTTTAAGTGTTGGATAGCCCATTTATCGAGGAAGGCTATTGGCTATATAACATCACGCTAAGACCAATGGGAGCGGAGCATCAATTAAAAAT
This sequence comes from Cerastis rubricosa, assembly GCA_949152445.1. NCBI lineage: Eukaryota > Metazoa > Arthropoda > Insecta > Lepidoptera > Noctuidae > Cerastis > Cerastis rubricosa. Next base: position 6,336,680 of record OX424535.1, on the reverse strand, counting down.
GTAGCAAAAACGGGGAAAATGTGACGCAGACGATGTTGCACGGGTCAGCTAGTTCAAGAAATAATTCCACTCACTATTGAAGGCTTCGCCACTTAGATAATTTCATGAGATAACTTCAAACTAATAGATCAGATGGATGTTATCTGTTTAGATTTAACTAATTGCTTTTGTAACTATGTTTTCATTCAAGACATTATCGTGTTTTATCGCGTTTACCGTTATTATAATTTTGCAGTTGTATTTTGGTGACAGCTCACATTATGTAATGCTCACAGCCTCGTTCATTACTGTTTTTTTTTGGTTTCACTTTTAATGGTTTGTGCAATAAATTAGTATAAGTGCGACGTTAATGAGTGTCCCGTAGGATGGAAGTGGGCAGTTACCGTCACGGTGGCTGATAATCAGCGAGTACTTAATACGGCGAGTACCAGGCAACCAGGCAGCCATGAAGCCGCGCGGCTCCAATAGCAATTTCCTGGACGAGCTGCAATGCAAATGGCCGACTTCTCTCCAACCAAATTACCTCCTCGTATTTATTTTAGTACCTCGTTTAATCACACTGCACTGCAGACTCGTTTCTTAGAAATATTATCGCAGCAAATTGAATATTTATCTTCATAGACCGACACAAAAAGAGATAATAAATTAAACTTTTATCACTCGAATAAAGCGATACATCTACCACAAAAATACTTTATTTTAAATTAGACCAATAAATATTGCAAAAGCCATTAGGCGAGTAAACGTAGTCTGGCGCGTACAGGCCCCGGCCGACCTCTTTATATCCTCGACGAGACAATAAAATCTTGAGCAATAAACCCTGTCGCCTCACAACGTGACTTTATCTACACTAAAATGAATCAATCAGCTATCAACGGTTTACTTTCGGTTTATCGCCTCGCGTTCATATTGGGACGATGGAATCACAGATTAGGCATTAGGCAGGGACACCGCCACGCGCCAGTCAACCACACCGTCCGAACTCGGTATCTCCACCTCCTCGTAGTCAGCACACTTACAAACAATTGGTGCCGGCTATTAGCCGCGTCGAATAGGTCAAAGCGGCAATAACGTGCGAGATAAGGATGTATCTCACGTCGCCCAGTGCCGGCTGTAATTTAATGTCGTTCAAAATAGCAGCAATAAATAGTAATTCGCCTCAGTCGGCCGTTATTGTTATGAGTGCTAATGCGCTAAGTCAGCTTTAATGCTGGCCTAATGCGCGGCTGTGCTCGCCTGAATGGTCGCTGATGTAAGTCGTTTAGCGAGCCCGCCGCGACAATGGCGCGGACATTAAAGTTCACACGCATCGTCGACTCCGCAAACAATGAGACGGTATAACTTTTTTACACCACAGCTCGTAATTTATAATAAATTTACTGCCGCGGAACCGTTGCTCAAGCGTGTAAATTTGCTTTGCGATAACATAAGTACTTGTGTAAATAAGTATGTCGCTTGTCGAGTTGTCGCATGCTCATGAAAACTACATTTTTGTGTTGTTTTTATAACTGTTTGCTGGTGTTTCTAGCTCATCAAACCGGCGTGTCTAGTTTACTGTATGTCTATGAACTTCTGATTTTCGTGACGTTTCAGCGATGGGGTGGCGAGTGTGGCGAATGGAGGAATGTGGTCGGCTCGCGCGTCGTTTGTGCGAGGCACCGAGGCACAGGTCCGAGGACAATAAAGGCGGCCATAATAAAGTTCACACATGTCGCCCGAGAACCGCAAAGAGAATAAAACTCTCACCTGCCCGGCCAGTTCTGTCTTACCTGCAACAGATAAAATAATACAGTTAGTGAATGTGGCACTGGTAGCGTGAAATGTTTTTAAACATGACTTCCAAAGTGCACCGGCCATGATTGTCGTAAGGTGCCTTTGTTATCGTTTGATTACTTGTCTTACTATGTGTATATTTTGATAGCAATTCTTAACCATAGGAACATTTTGTTAATTAAAGGGAAAAATAAACATCCTATACATAGATATGGATCTAACACTAAACTCATTTGCTGCATCCGGTTAGACTGGAAGCCGACCCAAACACAGTTGCAAAAAGGGTCGGCAGATGATTATGACTAAACTCATTCGATGTCTATTATGTTAATTAAATGACACCCAGCGCATTAAAAAGTTCAGCCCTAATGAAAACAAAAGCAGTTTGTACCAGGCGAGCATAAAAACGAGCAGCTCGCGGTAGTTGGGCCGCCATTTGCATGGCGTCCAGGATATTGCGATCGGGTACAGCGGTGCTCTGAGCAGCAGAAATAAAGGGGAACGCGGCGCCTTCCGTGCTCGCCGACAAATGGACCGCCGTTAGTGCAGTGCTTTTGTCACCCGGCACGACATGCCCGCGCTTGCCACTATTAAACGTCTTTCGGAAAATTACTACTAAACCAACGAGCTCACTGGAACCATTCTTTTCAACTCCAGTCTACAATTTTATCATTTAAATATGAAATCAGCCCGTTTTATTTCGTAAAGCACTGAAAACTTCGTGACTTCATCTAAATAGATTTGACGGTCGTTGGAGCCATTCCAACTGAATAAAACACAAATATATCTGTTTTAGGAGTCTTATTTGCGTTTTATATTCAACTGTCGTACTTATTTTTTAGCCTGAACAAATGTAATCACAAAATACGTTGTTATTATCTCGATTTATTGTAATGGTTGTTGTCGTAAAATAGGTACCTAATACTACGCGCGTATTACAGTGAAGTCTTTATACTCGGTGTGAACGGTGGATACCTATGTATTGAAAAGCGAAGTTAGCAGCTGTCACTTAAAAAACGGAAGATTTATCGGCACTTATACTGGGCGTGTTATGTTCGTTTTACGTTTGGGTTCCGTACATTAGTCTCCAACGCGGTTTACGAGGCAAACGTGACACAAATTTCGCTTCTGAAACAACAGCTAACAGGATATGAAACAATTTTTTTTTCTGACGAATTTAATTTGTATATTGGTCCCTTTGACATATCTACCACTTAACGGATATCGATAACCCACCCACCCATTATATCGTGTCTCTGTACAATTTAGTAAATAAACAATCAATCACTCATCGCCAACCTTCATATATTTTATCTTTATTAACGCATTCTTTATTAGCATTATTTACAGACAATAAAATTTATTGCGTAGCAAATAAACGGAGACACGTTAATTATAAAACACAGTCCTCTCTCGTAAGAAATCAATTAATTAACATTCATACACGATAATAGGTTTATTTTTCTCCAAAGTAATAACAATTTACAATTTAACAAGTCATAAAAACGTTAAGTCTCTCGCATTTTATTTATGTGGCGAAATCGTTTTCAAATAAAATCTCTTTGTTGGTGAATGTTTTAAAATGTCTGTGCTTGCTGTTGTGTAAAACTTAGTTGCGATAGTCTATGTATTGTTAAAGAAAGTTGGCGTCTTTTCATGTGTAATTTATGGTCGTCAACGTCAGTCATTGTGTGCGAAAGCATGTTAATGATACAAGCATTCGAGTCACACGAGTACCTACTGGGACCTACTCAACCTGTCAAGTCTAACTCGTACATTCGTACTCGACAGAACTGACCTATTATAGACTTTCAGAAAAATACATTATTTATACAAAACTTAAATGGAAAACCAAGTTTAGTAATGTCAAATGTATTATTTATGCTATGGTAATAAAAGCGATGGCCCGTGACTGCTCGCGAAAAATGTTGTAGATATAGGTAAAGACAAAGTAAAGTTGCCTCTTAACGTATAAATAGCTGTTGTGAGAATATAGTTAATTTAATAGAGGCGACTATTAAATGTAACTACCTTAATCGTGTTATCCAAGGTTGATATTAGGTGCTATTATTTCAATAATCATATTATACAAACTAAAACACACATCTTAATATGGATTAAACAGTTTGAACACATTGTATTCACAAAAAATAGCACCTTGAATTGGAACTTTTGGATAATGATGCAATTAATCCTGAATAGTCATTCAAGAATCATTCGCAATGTCAAGGACTCAAGGATAGTGAACCTTTTTACCTAGAAAATAACTTGTCTTTGTCGTTCTCCAGTTCGACAAACATTTATTTATTCAGGTGGTTAAATATTCCATACTCATCGAAGTATCGATGCTGCATAATTTATACAACATGAACATAGATCCATTGTTATGGAAATTCCGTTATTTTCAACGCTTGTTGTAATTTGTTTAAAACTGTTATAAAAAATATGAATAATATGTCACGTGACACCTGTGTGTGTACTGTGTGGGTTAGCAAAGTATAAATAAGTAGCTGTGACACTCATTCAGGCATACGATGTCGCACCTTAAGCGTTATTTTTTTATTATTTCAGAAAGGAACCCTAAAAATATCAACTGGTTATAATGTCTAGTCGTCGGTTGAAGTATTATTGTAAATGTGACAAAACAAAATCAATCAATCGTTTAGACTAGGGCAACAAAGAGCATGGCCATTAGTGTCGAAATTGTGCAGTACCAGGGGTCCATCAAACGGAGAGGCAATCTAGTCGTACGGTGCGGCAGCGGCGGCCCGCGGTCACCGAGCCAATTACCGCGGCGCGTCAACGCTGATTTATGGTATAATAGCCGATCGCGGACTCCACGCCGACGCCTACATTGTTTAAATGCCCCGGGACGGCTCGCTTGCTGACTAATGACTATTTTATTAACGCTCCCCCTACACAAATAAATATTGATTGCAAAAATCTATTCTCAAAACTCAAACATTTGTTAGCATCTAATTACATTTACGTAACCTGTTGATGTCACAATTCATTAATATTGCTTATGTTCATCAATCAATAAAGCGCATTATGATTATCAAACCTGACATTAGACAGTTTATCATTACGTTACGTAATCTGATATTCGATCAATGATATCGTGGGATACAGGAGATTCCAGTGACCGATTTATATAGTAATTTAAGCTAAATTATGTATAATTATCAATACAACTACCTGCTATTAGTTTTTATCCGACCGGCTGCGGGCGTAAATGACCAACTAGATATAATTAAGTGTTCAATTTATAAATTAACGGAGCAAACAGGTTTTTATACGAAACCAAGTGGTACGCGAACGAGGAGACTCACAGGAAATAAATAAACGCACGGTGCACAGTAAACTGTACATAATTATTGCTGTGACTAACTGTAAATAAAATTACGTCGTATATCGATTTATGCTCCATGCACACCATAAGTTAGATATCAGGTTATGATAAGAGTACGCGATAAGGGGGAAGAACATTCGAAACACATAAAATAATATGATTTATTCATAAATACTGCGGGCCGGGACGAGCTGAGGTTTACATTAAATTATGGAGTTGTGCCAGTCGTTACATTACATTGATAAATTGATAGTGTACGTTAGATAAGATAACATTATCGAATACATTATTTAAGTAATTACGCGTGCAAAGATGCAATCTGTTTTCGAAGAACAAACATCACAATCAGTTTTAACAAAATGTAATAGACGCCGCCACTGATTGGAATTTCGTTAACAAATTCTACCATATTGATTTTATCGCGCCCTAGTACTAATTAATCAGTCAACACCACGATGAGAAGATAAGATATCTGCGAATTTAAGTCCCACCACTTCTAGTAACGTTTTAAGCAGTCGTTGATGAAATGTACGTTTATGACCCTTAATTGCATAATTCGCATACCGTCGAGCTATAATCAAACTTTAAACTATAATTTATATGCAAATGTGTGAATACTTTAAAGTTTTATTATAATCCCTGCTGTATAAATAATGAGAATTGTTTCAAATAATAAAATTGTAACATAATAATTAAGATGAGAAGAGATAACGTCTGACTAGACATGTTAGCACCTACCTAACGATAAATTGAATAAACCGGTTTTCTTGAATCGATTTGTGTTAAAAACGAAGCTATGTTTTGCTTGGTTTTTCAATCAAATGTATGATTACAGTCAAGTTAAATTATTAATAAAACTTAAATCATTCTTCGAAAAAATTAGCTGCTACAAGTCTTTATCATCATTTGGGTGACTTATTTGTGGTACTAAAAGAAAATAAACCTAATATTGCTTGGGCCTATAACTAGTTATTTGATATTTCTTTTTTATCGGTGAGCTTTTGTTAGACTGGATAAAAACTCTTGTAAACATCTTGTATTAATCCTTTTTCGATTCGTTTTTTTTTTTTATTTATTTTGTGTTGATTGCACTGTACGGTGGTTTTGGCTTGTACAATAACAAGGTTTTGATCGAGTAAACGGGTAATGCTTGTCTGAATCCTGCATTTGGAATAACAACATTTCGTATTGCACTCAAACATACTTTCCCAATATCCGAAACGTTTATTTCGTTTCGACTTAACGACCGTGCCATTTATATCTCGAGTTGACATTTTTATGGAAAACTTCCTAACCGATCGGTTCCGAGAAGCACATGTCATGTTTCGATAACTTATTTATTTTTTGTGTTGTTGATCGGTTGCACGCGATCTGACGTGTCGGCCAGTGTTGCCGCATCTTCGCGGATTATTCACGCGATGTCTGTATAATTATTACGGGCGTGTTATAAAAAGTTAACTTCTATGTGCTTATGTTTGCCGAGTCGAGTCATGACTATGAAAACCGTCTGCTGATGCGGAATTACGCATATTAATTGGGATAAGGCTGCCGTTTTAATTACCGCGTTTATTGTGTACAAACCGAAAGTCTGCTTTACTTAGCTTTTTATAATGTTTTAAATGAGGTTTAGATTTTGTCTCTGGTACAATTGTCTCATCAACATTAATCTATTTTTCTTATCAAACTGCACGATTAGGCACTTATTACATTTCAGAATTTCAGATTTGCTCGTTATTTGTAAGGAAATTCAGAGATAAAACATCAGAGTACCGTTGTCCGGACCTACTTATTTATTTATTAAACAATTACTCTGCATCGAAAACCTACTTGTCGTCAGTGGCAAGATAAAAAACCGGCCAAGTGCGAGTCTTACTCGCACACAGGGTTCCATAGCTCCAAACAATATTATAACAATATTTTGAACTGTCATTCATTAGTTAGTAGTATTAGTTAGTAAACTTCCACACAACCGCAAAACTAAATTTGTTTTTCATAGCATGTTTATGAAAAACAAAGTTACTGCTGTAGTTTGATGAAAAAGTCCCATATCTCAAAAAATAAACATCATATCTTATTGAAACCAATTTTCGTTGATAGTTTTTTTTACGTTCTACAATCCTAAATATTTTCAGAATTTTCCTCCTCTTACTTTAGAAATTAGAGGGGGGGGGACACACATTTTACCACTTTGGAAGTGGCTCTGGCGCAAACTATTCAGTTTAAAAAAAAATGATATTAGAAACATCAATATCATTTTTGAAGACCTATCCATAGATACCCCACACGTATGGGTTTGATGAAAAATTTTTTTTTGGTTTTCAGTTCTAAGTATGGGGACCCCCTTAATTTATTGTTTTTTTTCTAATTTTGTGTGAAAATCCTAATGCGGTTTACAGAATACATCTACTTACCAAGTTTCAACAGTATAGTTCTTATAGTTTCGGAAATAAGTGGCTGTGACATACAGACGGACAGACAGACAGACAGACATGACGAATCTATAAGGGTTCCGTTTTTTGCCATTCGGCTACGGAACCCTAAAAACAAAACATGAATTGCATTATAATGATGTTTTTGTTCTTCATAAAAAATATGAACGACTTCTTTGTGTTGTTTTCTTTATAGCTGGAATTATTTCTTGTCAAGATATAAATGGAACGTAAACTGTATGTATAAATATTGTCATAACAAGTAACAGCTCGGATATCATTACTTTGTATAAAGAGTTGAAAACAATATTACTATAGCCAAACCGATATCATTGGGCTTTTAACTTTAGTATTCCAGTCTCAAAGCCAGACCTTTTTTGCGCTGGGTTATTTTAATACAATAGCTTTTTTTGCGTATCCGTTAGCAAAAAAAAATGCAGCATACAATATCCTTTTACAACAAAGTTATAAATTCGAGCTGCGCCTACCTTCGCGCAACTATTTTAACAGGCTTTTGTTTATCTGAATTCGTGTTGTGGACGTTGTGGTTTTAACAAATATAATTGCTGTGCTTCCTAAAGCCATATAGCGCAGAAATAATCCTCAAAGGACGGCTTAAAGCTCAGTTATGCAACGTAACGATGTCTGAATTAGAGCTATTCCAATTTGCACATCTACAAAGCCAGATTCTCGTAAATAGTGAAATGACAACCCTGTTCTCTTGGTATTTTCATTAAAGAAGCCATCTCATTAAAGACGTGCCATTCGGCTGAGCCCCTGGTGGCAATTAACGCGGTACAAAACTTTATTCAGTTGTCGCTTCGCCGCGAGCCGTGATGGCTGAGGAAAATAATTATTCTCAGCCGCGTATTGCGCGCCATTTGACTAACATCTCGCCGCGCTGTAACCCTGGTACCCATTAAGCTGTACGACTCTTTTGCAGTTGCTGCTGGATAAAGGAAACGGGATATTATTTTGTTTATTATAATTAAAACCTCATCTTTACAATCTTATTAGAATCTCTCATATTTATTATGGAACTTCAATCAAATAAAGGAAAGGAGGATTTTGCAGACTAATCATCTATCGCATACTAAAAAAGAAAATTTATCTTTCTTTAAACCAGAATATTATTTCATGAGATTGCTTCAGTGATTCAGTCTCTCAATCATCCAACATTCAGGAGACGCACGGCTCCTGAAACGTTTGAATAATGAAAGAAAGATAATGACATTTACCCTTTATAAAGCTCGCTTCAATTTACATTGTAAAATAAACGAAGAGATGTAGTCAGTTCAATTACTTCAATTGTAATATCACCCTCTAGAATCCCACATGGTTTTCACCCTATCCGATTTACGATAGGTACTTAAAAAGTGTGCAAGCTCTTCACAAAAGCCCCATTGTTGGTCAATCTATAAAAAAAAAAACATTTCAAGTTTGAACAGACATCATTTACTGAGATTGAACAAGAAATACAAAAACATTTACACTCGATTTATCTTAGTCGACTATTTTATTAACAAAATAATTAATTGTATTCTAAAAACGAAAGACAGCTCGCTCGGTAAATAAAATACGTAACTACCTTAATTTGCTCCATTGCAGAGCTGTTATATTTCATGTATTTATCAGATAGCCCGTCACATTACACTCGATAAAAATAAAATGTCGGTTTATTTTCATCCATGGACGTAATATGAGCGGCAGTGTTACACTGTAAACACTATTGGTACAGCGATGTATTTATTTCAACAAAAAATCTACAACAACTCTGTGTCATTCGAAACGATAATTGAAAAGAATGATGTTGGCAGCAGATATTGTTTTCTCATGAGTATAATATTGTGTGAAAACTTCAACTTTGAGCATCTTATTATTAACTTTGCAACGTACACATACTCAAGGTATTATGTAGGTATAGTTACGAGTATGTAGTACTTGAGTCTTGAAAGTATTGTAAGTATTTAGTTTTAAACAGATTTTCAAGTGCCGCCATCATGTTCTGTCTGCCGATGTCTTAATAAGGCAACTACGAGTGTCCTAGATAACGATATTATTGTGCTAGATTTTCCGATTTCTATACTAATGTCCGACCTAGGTACGAGTCACTAGATAGATTATCGTGTTATCTCAATTAGCCTCTAAATGTAACATCAGTGTCATGTATTGTTAGCGTCTGCTCCGGCAAGTGGGACGGACGTCAAGCGGCGCGGCGCGGTGTACGGTTTTAGATACGCAATCACTCGTATCGATGTGCTCGCGGTACCTACTAACGACCGCTGAAAAATCTAAATGGATCGTATATTTCAATGTTGGCGTACAGTTTTCTTGTCAACAAAATGCTGTAGTGTACAGCCCCCAAACAGCCAAATGAAACTTATCTCGATAGCAATAGAAACTAAAGTCGCACGTCTTTCTGAAAACTCAGTGGTGTAGAAATAAACGTCGGCTGTTGCGTAGGCGACATCACATCTAAATATTATGGATACAAACATTCCAAATTAGCCACAGAGATTAAGTGGAATGTGTACTTTAATAATATATTTTCTGTTAATACCGTAGCTGTCAGCGTGTCGTTTTGTTTACGATAATTATGTAAACACGACGCCCGAAGTATAAATCAACAACATTTCAATTGAAATGTTTTCTACAATGTAAATTAATACACTCAAATATTTACCCACGCTCCTAGACACAAATGGCACGATATACGTAGGCATCAAATAAATCCCTTCATTCTAGGGTTGCCAGTTTATAACAATACTACAATAAAAGGTTCAAACCTTTTTCATTAGATAATCTTCATGTTTTGAATACAATTATTTAAATTAGAACGAAAGTAACATCACAAGTACAAAAGAGAAGAGAGGTGCTCATGAATAATGTACGACATGGAGCATAAAAAGTTTTAATTTTTATAGCATTTACGTGATGAAAAGCTCCGGTAGACCAGTGTATATTTAAAGTTTCCCCGGTGGCTATAAAACTGCGCATCTGACGGCAGATTAGTTTCGGTAACCCTAGCCTCCATGTCAACTGATAGCCCGGCTTTGCGGCAAACCGACCGAACGAGCCGAGAATCCGTGCTCACTAATACTAGGGGAGCAGAGCACCGCCGAAAGTATGGAGTGCACATCCAAACTCACACAGCGGAACAAAGCACAGAATCGATACGGGAGCCGCCTCCCCGCGTTCCATCGAGGGGATGAATTTAAATTATTCACAGCGGGTATAACTGCGTGCCGTCTTTAACAAACAAATTACGTATGCGCACCTAATAACGCGATACACGAGGATCGGGGCTAGGCGGCGCGGCGAGTCGGCTTCTGGGCCACCGAGCTTTCAATTATAACTTGGTAGGATAAGCGACGCGGGTTGGATTTGTAATTACCTCCGACCGATGGCTGCTCCGCGCTCGGAATTCACTAATTAGTTCAACTATGTCGTAATTACGAGCTCTGTGAAATCGTAAACGGTATTAAAAGCTTTTAGCTCACTCACTCACACACTACGTACATTGTTGAATTTTCTTAATTAGTGTTTAAGAGTTATTTATTAGCACATTCATCGTCGTGATCATTATGTGTGAAGGATGGTTCAGCTCATTTATTTAATAATGCACGATTGAAGCAACAAAGTTCAAGGATAACTAATTGATTTAAATGCTAACAGTTAGACGAGCTACTCCTTAATAAAAACGTTTGTGATGATAAATTGCTTTTATCGAGTAATAAAATCTCGATAAAACAAATGTCGTGACAACACTGACAACGTCTGTTCAATAATAATTATTAAGTACTTATCAAGTCTGAAGCAATTTTCTCTTTGAACAATATAATAGAATGAAAACATCAATAAGCAATAAAGTCTCTCCAATCTTCAAACAAAAATTAACGAGACACATTTAAGAAGGCACAATGCGAAATGAAATACCAGACCCGATTAAAGAAAAGGGAAATGCTCGCTTCAATCCCAATCATCTGCGCTAAACGTCGACACAAAGTAAGAAAGTAGGGAGCGTATAAAACGTCAAAGAGATTGAATATCGATTGTCGAGTCGACAGCAATCTCGAGCTCTCGACTCGGAGACGCGAGGAGGCGCGAGGAACGCGGCCCGGCGCGGAGGGAGAGCGGGCCACTTCCGACCACCCGTGACAATTTATGTTATTGGCACCGCGTTGTCCGGCGGCCGCCCGGTGCCGCGGTGATACCCGGGTACCCGACCCTCACATGTAATTGTTAGTTCGATACCGCAGGATATTGGGGAATTAAACGAGAACGGTGATTGATTAACCAGCGATAACGATTACGGATATTGCGGCGGCTTAATGAAAAATGAAGGGAGAAAAAGGGGCGCTTGGTGCGGTTTAATAAAGCAGAATCGGTTTAAAAAACAAACGTTGACATCGAAACGAAAGTGAATCGAAATTCCCGTAATCGGCCCGCTCTGGACGAAAACAAAACACGACGCGTATGCATGCGCCACTCGCCCGTTTACAGATTAAGCCGAAAAATCAACAAATATATATATTTTAATCCGACCCAACAGCATTCTCGCATTTCCGGCGGCAAAAACTCGCTCACCACGACACATGGCGAGAAAAAACCCGAGTTATTATCTTAAGTCGAACCCAACAGAAACCATTAGTAAACAACACGGGCACAAAAGAGGGCAAAATAGCGGCTTATAAAAAAAAGTAACAAAAAATCGGCTTTTGATCCCAAGCTCCCCTATATTTTGTTTGTGAAGGTTTTATTAGTCGACGAACTAGTCGAGCGATCCGATTTGTTCGTACAACTCTGAAATCGTGTAGTTTTATTGGGTTCTATCAATTTGGTTTTTTCGTCATTAATTCTGACGCACAACCGCAGATTGCTGTACAGCGTCAACTGTAAAATTATTTTAGATGAATGGACATCTGCTGAAAGCTTTGGTTATACGAGCTTACATTTCATATACATATGAAGCTACCCTATGCCCATTGCCTAACTTGGTTCCAAAGCTAACTTGAAGACATTCAATCTCGTTCGTTATTCCCCTTTTAACGATGTGTGGTGCGACAAATCTGTCGGTCGTGTCTGTCGCAATTCGCAGTGAAACTCTAGCGGACAAAGAGATGCGCAGGTAAACGCCAGCTGCGGATTACTGGCGCGCCCGACAAAACAATCGACTCGATCCCGGATCCGCTCGACCGGCGACCCAACGGGCTCCTCCAACCAGAATACCGTATCAACTAACTTAAATGGGTTTATGACAACTAACTTAGACGGGGGAATGTATAACTAGTGAACGCAACCTTATGCGTTATTCTAGCGATGACAGATTGAGTTTTGTGTTAATTGAAGTAATAATGGGGGACGTTCGACGCGACTCTACATGGCAGCTGTCAATTATTGGCAAGGAAACATTTCGAGTGGAATAATATTCAGTTACTCAGCCAAATTGCAAAACCGTTAAATAAATAACTGTAAACATAAACTGTGCACGCCGAGAACGGAGTGGAAGCGAGCGGAGCGTGAATCGTGATAACTTACAGATCACTGCAATTAATGTTGAATCAATTTGCTTTGCAGAAGCGAAAATTTATGATCGTTTCAATTGTTCATGACATAATAAACGAGGACGTAACAAACCGCAGCCGAGTATAATACGAAGCGGAAATAATAATGGCATTTGTTAGAGTGGAGCGCTGTCGGCGCCGCGGGCCTTGCCCGGCCTCACATCCTAATTACGCCAATAATAATTACACAGCAGTAGCCGCCGGCAGCTGGCAACAGTGGCCACCACCTCCTCGCACCCGCTGTTGTCTTGATCAATAGCTTAATGATAATGAAGTATCGATACAGAAAAAAACAATTACTTGTCTAGTTTACATTCAAGTCGTGAATTAATTTACTAACACATTTCAACTTGGTAATGACGGCTTACGTTTGCCTCGTAAATGAGATCAAAACGATTTACTAGTGTCTAGTATGAGTTAGATAAAGTATGAACCTAACATAGCTTGCTTTCCATTGAATATCCTGCCGACACGATCACTGTGAGCGAGTAAAATAATGATGGTGGTGCGTTTATAGTAATTATTGTGATTCGTTCCGCGGTCCTACGAGGGAGTTATGGCGGGGCCCGATAGCCCATTTATTTTATCGCATCAATCAATTACTCCGTGTATAGGTTATTAAAATTTTAATTCATGGTACGTATGAAGTCGTGGAGTTTGGCTGAAGCAATAACGCTTTTTTTAATGAATGATGATACGCCTGGGGCAGTTATCACGAAATACGTTCGACGTATCAATAAAGTTGTTGAAGCGCAAAATTCATTGGTATTTATCACTCACGTCAGAGATGGTTCAATTTTGCAGATTCCACTCGATACATTATGCAGTTATCGTGAGTCGCTGCTTTTTTGGAATATTTACATAGCAGCTGACGGCAGATTAATTACATGGCACTCGGAGATTATACTTGATGAATGTCTGGGTTAATAAAACGACAGTACCGGTTGATAACTGTACCGGTTTAAGTACAAGTAAGTACTACATGAACCTGTGCAATCAGTGGCACAAAACAGAAATTGATTTTACAATTGGCGTGACTTGCGGCACAAGCTCCAACATATTTATTTAATGTAAGCGGTGAGCTTGGCAGCCAGTTAGCAGTTAGTTTAGTGAGAACACTGATCAGCCGGCAATCAACATGTAAATTTATTCAGAGCGATCGGTATAATCGAGCGCTGCGGTGCTATTAACCTCATTTGTGACGACATACATGTTAAATATCATGCTGCTCTGGTACTTTGATAGAAATTATATTAATTTATCACGTCTGCCACGGCTATAAATTAATCCTTCTGATCTCTTTTTTATTGTGCGTAATCATAGCTTTGAAAATTTATATTTATTATCTGATAGAACGAATAAAAGTGACACTGAGATATTGATTGATTTGTATTAGTAATTATTATTATTTCGTCTTAGATAAAATATGCGTTGATTTTATTATTCTTATTTCTTGACTTTGTCTTATCTTTACTAGATTTTCAATTATGTATATCTAAAACCATTTTGTGTGATATTATGACAAGAATATCAATTTACATATGATTCAAAACTTGAATCGACGATAAAAAACGTGTTTGTTAATATTATTATTTTTTGTTATCTTCCACCTCATTAAACGTTAACAATCAACATGAACAATCAATGGGGAAAAGGCTATGAAATGCGTTTTTGTCAGATTAAAAGGGACATAACTGCAGCGAGCGCGTTTGAACGAACGAATTGAAAACCATTGACTAGGGTATCACCCCTCACTATGAGCTTTGGTCACAATAATAGTGTATTATACGACAGTTTAAGTGCCGCGAGAGCAGACAATGGTCCGGGACACACAGACTATACTGTAAACAAATAAAGTGGATTGACTGAATGCACCCGGCTAGCGGGTTTCACATCACCGAATTAATAATATTATCGTGTGAACTGTGGAACGAATTGAGAACGTCCACTTAAGAGTCAGTTTCACAGTACAAAAGATTGTTGAGAGCATTGGAAAACCATTCATTTTAATGTCAAAAAACATTTCGAAGCTATTTTAAAACAAATTGGAATCCTTGTTTGGCGAGACTTCAAAAGAAAATGGACGCCTCTTTAATATTTCGTTACGTTTATATTTTACTTACGCTATCACATTTTAATAAGACTAGGTGGATTAAATCTTTGAACATTGTTAAACTAAGAGTAAAGACTTCAAAATTGATATCTCTCGTCTTTAATTATCACGCTCACAAACTTTCCCAGTAAGGGGGGACCGTTAAATTGATTCCACAGGCACTTTAGAAATTTTTAGAGCCCCCGACAGTGATTAATGAATGGAATTTGGGAGACTGCGATGTGTTCGCAACCCTCGAGCGAAGAATAACAAGAAAAGCAAAAGGGAGTGGGCCCCTTCATCTTAGATTCACCCCATACATTTATGCCGCTCAGTAATCTTGTGCCATAAAATATTGCGGACGCTGTATTGCTCAACCAGCGAAGCAGCTGTCGTTGATAAAACTTTAATGTAACAAACTAACCATAATTTGATGTGGTTGGTTGTGATGAGTTCATACGAGACGCGGTTTGCATAAACCTTTGGCAATACCTCGGAGTCACGTCGACATGATTAATGATGCGTGTCGTGCATTCGCTTAAGCATTGTGAAAGATGTTCATTGCATGCAGGTGCACAACGATGACGATTCTTCACTGGAGGTATTTTATTAGCGGAGTAAGTTAACTATTTTATAGGAGGCAGGGAAAGCGGCTGGTGATTACCAAGAGTTAACGAGCCAATCCCCATTACTTAGACTGTTCTCTATGTGTACCGCGCATGACAACTTGCAGCAACATTACATTCTCAATATACGGGCCGAGACTGGCTTTGCATTTGTATGTGATCACTTTCTACTCACGTATTCTCAATTATTCATCTCGATGAAGAAAATGTAAATGCCGAGGGGATCTTTAATCAGATTAATTGTTAACAGTTAACAATTCGTATTTAAGTAACGAATCTTGAATGAAGATCAAATTATAGAACAAAGCTCGACTGTGAATTCAAGTCTCGGTAGCTATGTACTGTATAATTCGGCTTCAGCAATTCTGCATCGAAGATACACAGCCATATTTGCCACGGAGGCCACAATCGCATTAATTTGTGGAGTGCAGCGGGTATTGTGACGTCGCAGGGTAGCTGTGCGGTGCGCGGGGCGGGGGGTGCGGCCCATTGGGGTGATTTAATGAACCGATGCGGCAGGCGACAGCCCCGGATTACACCCCACGACCGTTTGCACTCAATCAAGCTCGCAAACAGCCCTAAGCCTGGACAATTAAATACACTGTTCCGAAACAATCGGATACACACGCGATAAGAGCAATCGGACGATTAGTGCACGATTATCGTTATCAGCGTCGATTGGGTGATCGATAGATTACACAATGACTTCACTTCTCTATTACGATTATGATGCTCTTATCGTCTCGAAAACACTTAAATCCATTAGGTATGAGATAGAGAAATCTATAGAGGCAAGGTCAAAGCCATAGAAATACTACAAAGCATTACTGTAGTTTTTAAATAGTAAAATTTGGACTGCACGCCGTGTTTTGAAGATATTAAGATTTTGGAGGCACTCAAAAAAAATCGGAGAAAGGTCTAGTTGATAACCAAGGCGACTTGCAGTAAGTCGAAGGAGCACTGACAGTGTTTGTGGAAGGATTGATGGCAGTTGCAGCAGACGAACCCTTGAGCCGTAATGAATGCTTAGATCCGATTTAGAGGCGACGCAACATGAGGAGAAACAGATGTATAAACTTCCCAAGCGGTACGAACAAATGCCCTGACAACTAATAATAGCCCGCAGTTCGGAAGACATTGCATACAATACACGTGTAAATGAACCCAAGCCTGTGGCTGTGGCTCAAGCCTGAAATCCTACTGGTTGGTTTAAGCTGACGGACGGTAGGTAATACAAGACATAACACTACAAATACTGAGAAGAAGCTGTATTCTGAGAAGGAGAGCTCACGTGAGCAGCTGATTCCAGTCCATTGTCTCGTCTCGCCGGTCCTAGCTACTCACGTCATGACTCAGGCTATCAATCTACGTAATAGTTGAATAAGTACCTTATTAGATTCTGTTTTTTGTTTCTTGGCTGGCGGCTGCGAACTGTGCGTTTCTTGCCGTGAGTCGTCAGGTTCAGGTTTTGTAGGTGTGGAGGGAGCATGCGTCGCATGCGAGGTATGGTGCGCATGCGGCGGATGCGGTGAGGGCGCCGGCGCCGGCGGGGGCGCGGGCGCGGGGGCTGTCGGCGCAGGGGGCGTCGGCGCGGGGGGCTTATTCTCTACGAGTCGCGGCGCGGGCGCCGGCCGCGGTTCCGGCTTGCTGGCGGGCGCGGCGTGCGGCGTGTGCGGCGTGTGAGGCGCGTGGGGCGCGTGCGGCGCGTGCGGCCCGGGCCCGGTCGGCGCGGGGTGCGGCTGCGGCGGCGCGGGCGGGCCGGGCGCGTTGGGCGGCGGCGGCACGCGGGCCACGCCGTTGATGTCGTGCGGGGGGTGCGGGTGGTGGTGCTTGTCGCGCGCCTTGTCTCTGCGGTGCCCCCCGGAGCCGCGTTTGGCGGCGGCGGGCGGCGCGGCTTGCGCGGGCGCCGACGCCTTCGGTTCGCCGTTCATCTCGTTCGACTTGACGATCTCGTGCTTGGCTTCGGAGCTCTTGGTGCCAGGCTTAGTGCGCTTGATCTTCATCTTGAGCGCGGTGCGCTGTGCGTCGGGCTCGGCGCGCGCCGCCATGCCGCCCGCCTCGTCTGTCTTCTCTATGTCGGCATCGAGGTCTATGATGAGGTCGCCGATGCCGATGTCCCACTCGTTGTCATCGTACTCGAAGTTGGCGGGGTGCGCGTGGGGCGCGGGGCGAGCTCCGCCGGCCGGCGCGCCCTCCCTCATTGGCGCCGCCATGCGCGCCGGCTGCCCGCGCCCGCCCCCCGCTGCCCCGCACACGCACACACCATTGTAGCCCTGCAACAATTACTACATCTCATCCACTCTTCGACAACAAGTGCAATAACACAGAAACAAACAGATCCGGAACCGTGTCAAAAACATAATTTTTCACAAATTCATAAAACAACCGTTATCTACAAAGTCCAATTAAACTATTCATAGTACCCTATCAACTGGTTACTGATATGATAACTTGCTTGATAAGCAACGTTTTAATTACCATACTGGGAAATCAATCTAAAATGGCCAACCTATGATTCGCGGCAGACTAACGATTGATGAAAGCATCAAATCGAACACTAATTGAATTCTATCGACGTCAGTAAATAGCCTCAGTTGGAGCTTGGAGGCTGCGATAGAAGATGAAATTTAAATAACAGCATGGCGAGCTCACCGGGCCTGGAGCTATAAAAATTAATACAGCGCCGTAAAAACCACTTAAATGAACATGTCCATTTAAAATTATTCCTTTATAGAAATTTCATATCGTACGAAGTTATAACCAATTCAAAGGGGCAATAATCGTAAAATAGTCATAAAACAGCGTAGATAAGCCCGGTTACTCTCACAAAGCGTAACATAAACCCGGACTAGGTGCGTACTTAGTGCCACGAGCATGCGTACTTATTGCAATTTACAACTATGCGCGTTAGATTAATAGAAGATGCAAACTGCCACAGGAGTACCGTTTGCACCACACTTATGACTAAAACATTTCAAATTTACGCAAAGCCCTGCTGTTTAAACCCACTAGTTTATGACGAGAATTTTAAAAGCGAAACGACTAAATGTACGTTTCGTGCCAGCGTGCCATTTAGAAATCCATTATCGTGTTATCTATAGAACTGGGACTGTTTTATTTTATCACACACCCTTCCAACAAACAAATTCAAAATTTTATGGTTCGCCATGACAACTACACGAAGCATAGACCATAACGACGAGGTAGAATTTATTTTATGAATAACGGGGCGATGACATTCACTAAATGTCTTACTTAGCTAAGTAAAATATTTTAGTCACTTATCACCAACTTATCATGTATTCCATTCATATTTTATTTGCTCGATAAATCTTCGATTTAACAGGTCACCTACAGCTGATCGCTATTATTCGTAAAGT
The DNA here is from genome assembly GCA_949152445.1 of Cerastis rubricosa. NCBI lineage: Eukaryota > Metazoa > Arthropoda > Insecta > Lepidoptera > Noctuidae > Cerastis > Cerastis rubricosa. The sequence continues at coordinate 6,317,464 of OX424535.1, read as the reverse complement.
GCACTTTGTTAATTGCAATAAATTATGATGTTATCATAAACAAGAGATGTTTTTGATTTACTGTTTACATTGAATGTGAGGCAAATAATTTAACTAGCTTAAAACATGGATCTCTTTATGTCTGGTTGGAGCAGTTTCTTATTTAATTAGAAAACAGCGCAAGGGGACATTATTAAACAAGTTTATTTCTAAAACTTTAATAGATGATCAATGCGGTCTCGACTCCTGTACTAGGACATCATGTATTATGACAGGGGTCTAGGTTTCTCCGGTTTAACATAAGCCTGAATGTCGAAGCTTAGACAGTGCTAACTGCAACTACTATAGTAATTTATTGTCAAAACCTTTAAGTATAGACAGAAACTTTAGGTAAAATAATAAAGTTAAAGCTTTAAAAAACCAAATTTCGTTGAGCTCTTTATGTACGGGCAGTTTATATAAAGCAAGGTCAGGTTATACTGGCTACTTGTAGCTTGATGTGTCGTCGTGTGTACTACTAAGTTCATTGACAGTCGAATTTTCAACCTTATTTCTTAGAACATAAGGGTGAAAAGTGGTAGTGTTTTTTGAATATTTATATGTTACTAGGTTAGATTACTGATAAAGATGGCAGTGCAGCTATAGTGTTCCAGTCAAAGTGAGATTTCCTAATCTGGAAATTACTCACATGCGTAAATAATTTGTACATATTCCAGAGATGATTTTTCATCGAGTTTTAGAAACTGTACTGCATTCTTTTGATTAAATGCAGTCAAACCTCGGGACCTTGGCAAACTCTACCTATTAAATACGGAATCGTAAACAATTGATGAAAACTTAATGATGAGCAATAGTCTGGAACCCATGTAAAAGTCTTTGCTTTTTTGCAAAAGAACTGCAAATGTTAGGAAAGCATAAAAAAAAATTAAACAAAAAAGAATTGCAATAAATGTTATACCGCTTCACTTTTCTATAATAATATAATAACCTCAAGTCGCATGAAAACTTCCGAGTAAGTAGTAAGTACAGATAAGCACACAAGAAGATTTCCTTTCTAACATTTTTTCTCCACGGTATCGCCATGTCCCCAAGCACTTTTCAAAACTTCTAAGTAGTGTGGAAAACTTTGTATATGGCAGGCAACCCTACATATACCGGGCAGTTTATAGCGATGGCGACGATGCCGGCTTTACTGCGCCCTTTTGATAACTCCTCGTAACTTTTTTATGACGAGCGTGCTTATGCGAGCCTGGTACAAACGCTTCAGCATTTACTCGAAAAGTACCTTGCTGTACATGAAAAACATGCTTAGAAAATATCCTGGCATTTTCTTTCAAAACACATGTCAGTTAATTTAATGAGGCATTGAAAGCTCTTGGAATTTTAAGACTATTAAACCTAGAACTCACTTTACTGCCGCACTGTTGCCGTTTAAATGCCTCTTCTATATTCATAAAAATAGAGTTATGCGCACTTCGTCCCGCGTTCAAAAATCGTCAAATTCGCAGTTGGTTCGCAGTTCTTTGTTTAAACGGCATAAGCTCAATGATTCAGGAGCCCTGGGCACAGGGAATTTGGGATTCCTCTAGTCCAGTTCCAATCCCAATATTATTCAACAATCAACTATAACTTATTGCGGATGTGGTGTTACCGAGTGGCTTCTAGCAAGTTTAGATTAGTTGAAGAGGTTAGCTAGAATATTAGTTACGAGACCCTCATTCACCTCTTACGAGTTACGACGTCCGCGGGGAGTAATGGGGCGAACTCTGATTTAGAATCTTGTGATTTACCGTGGGTTTCCCGAACAAATTCCATTTACAACAAATACAAGTTGTACACAGACGACATCATTATTTCGTCTATCTTTGTAAGAAGATGATTACACACAAAGTGTGCTTCTGAGAATTCGCAGATGTTATTCAGTATAATGTTTTTATTAACACATAAACTATGTGAAATACCTGAGCATTTAGCAAAAAGGGGCTTATCATCATCTTCACGGTTCCCAGTACCAATACTTCTCATACCCTTTTGAACATTAAAAACACATTGAATGTAAAAATAAGCAGTTTAATCGCTACTATCTCATTAAAACACGTTTTGGAAAGGGTAAGCATCGGCCACAAGGCATTACGGCGAAGCAAATTGTGTAGCAAGTAACGCTTGCAATTTACTTAATACCCGAACCAATTATTCTGGCACTTAATTAGCAGTTCCAGACGTGAACTTTTAATACATATTTGTCTTTCTTGGAATTGAAAAAAAGGACTCCTGCATCTTTGTATGATCGCTTTAATGGATATACATAGTGTTTATCTTACACATTAAATGTTACTACTAGGCTATGAGCTCGAATACATGAGTTAAGTGGTATGCGAGGCCCTGTGTGAGAATTTGACTTCGTTTATGATAAGTTAATAATTCGATATGTTACTGGAAATAAAACCGATATTATAACAGAACCATTTGCAAGCTGCTACAAATGACGACAAAAACAACTTGATACAAGCCATAGCAAGCGCTATATTTAAAGTATTTCTTTCCAATTACAGCACTTTTAAGATTCCAGTCGCGGGAGGCACTCTCGACAAGTTTCCCCTCGTCCCACAGTGGAACGAATGTATGGGAGCGGTTGGACGTAGACATGTCCGAAAAAAAAGAGTAAAATTATGCCAAACTAATGATGCCATCTTATTCGATTACTTAATGCCTTCATAACTTGTGGTGATGAATTTCTTCATAACTCCCATATTTCGGGAGTAATTTGAGAAAATGTGAAATTTTACTATGAAAATGAGTGTATCGAGCTCTCTCCCTCCTGATTCCGGGCTTGTTTCAAGTAGCGGTCTCTAATATCATAATGCTAATACTAAGAGCTATATTTAATACTAAGACACATAGTGCGCCAAATGTGCACTTTCTGGGATAAAGAGTGATGTTTATTTTATAACACAATTTTTTTATTTTTTGTTTATTTTGTTGATTAAAACCGTTTTTCTAAAGGTTTACCTTATTACAATAACATTTCTGAGCAGCCAATTAGAGAAGATATAAGCTAATTAGGATATATAATTAGGGACTTAAGGTTTACATATAAAACTGATGCACTAATGATTACTGATAAGAACATTGCTATTATTTAATTACTAAATGGCTCTTAATACACTAATTTAGCATGCATCATTTACTAATTATCACAATAACTAATTACCTTGCAATATTTAACAAAGGATACCTGGGATACCTGGATTTTATATAAATAGGTCACTATTAGTAACTTTAAAATCAGTGTTGATTTACACCTCGTTGTATCCAAGCTAATCTCGCAATGTATTTTCCAAATTTTAATACAAATCTTGATATTCACGTTGCTTTATGCGCACGCGCACATAAAGATTTACGCGACTTTAACTATTTGTTCAGTGTTTTAAAATATAACAGTTGTGTTCAGTTATGTGAAAGTGCTGAAACAAGTTTAAAAGACTGGTGTCGTCGATTTTGCTACCGCATTTATGCAAAATGGACACAGTCTGGAAGAAGCACAGATAAGTTTCGGAAGAAACATGAGATTTGGCTACAGGCTGCAATTCAATGGCCGGAATTACAGAATGAAAATATGGAACCTTCTACAGAAAATATAAGTGACGTCATCGAGCCCATAATTTCTCCTGCTAAATCTGATGCTTCAACTTGTACACATCCTAGTCCTCGTAAATCTTTTGAGGACCTTAGTAACCGGCAAAAAAGAAGACGCACTGAAGATAGTCTTTCATGCAGCAGTAGCAGCGCTGAAATTATGTTTTCGGCCGAAAGGGCGCTTCAAAAGGCAGGACAAAGCGATACAGCTTATGTTATGAAATACTTGACGGAGAATCCAGAAGAGGCCTCAAAAATCAAAGCCTTCATTGAAGGTAAATCAATTCAGGTACGGGAAATATCCCCTTTGAAGGCATTGGCTCTTTATGTATCGATGAACTTATCGAAATGGCGCTATAACACTCTTCGGGATTTCAACACTCAAGAAGGAGCTCTTCAATACCCGAGTTACTACATGTTGGTTAAAGAAAAAATTAAGTGCTATCCGGCCAAAGAAGATCTCACAGTTACAGAGAGCTCTGCAAAAATCAAATTACAAGCCTTGATGGATTTAACCTCAAGAAGACTTATTAGGTCGTTAGAAACCCCTGTTGATCCCAATCAACAGCTCGTATTGACCAGCAAATGGGGTTTTGACGGATCATCTAGCCAAAGCATTTATCATCAAAGGACGAGTGAAGATGAGCAAATCGATCTTGCTAGTAATTTTATGATTAGTCTTGTACCACTGCGGCTCGTCTCAAAAGGTGTAACAATTTGGGAAAACGAGCGACCATCTTCCACTTCATTTTGCCGGCCAATATTGTTTAAGTTTATAAAGGAAACCAAAGAAAATGTGCAGAGAGAGATGGCTGAAATCGAAGCAGAGATTGAAGCCTTAACTCCATCCACCATCACTGATGGAATTAGTGTCAAACACCAACTGCTGTTGACAATGATTGATGGTAAAATTCATTCCATTATATCCAATACAGCAGCTTCAGTGTGTGACATATGCAAGGCTTGTCCTAAAGAAATGAATAATTTAGAGTTAATCAAAGATAAACACGCAAACGAGGACATGTATAAATATAGCTTAAGCACCCTTCACGCTTGGATTCGCTCAATGGAATGCTTATTACACATTTCCTACAAATTAGACATAAAATCATGGCAAGTAAGGGGTGATATAGCAAAAAGGCAAGTTGATGACAGGAAGAAAAGAGTTCAAGAGGCTGTAAGAAGAGAAACGGGCTTACTTCTCGATGTTGTGAAACAAGGCAGTGGATCCACCAACAATGGCAACTCGGCAAGGAGATTTTTTGAAAACTACACTAAGTCTGCTGAACTGACCGGAATAGATGCTATGCTTTTAAGAAAAATCTGTGTGATCTTGCAGTGTATTTCATCAGGAGAGAAGATCAACGTAACTAAATTCCGAGAGTTCTTCTTTGATACTGCTAAGCTTTACGTGGAGTTATACCCATGGTATTATATGCCTTCTTCACTTCATAAAATTTTAATGCATGGGCCAGACATAGTTCAGAACATGTCAATTGTGCCCATTGGTTTTCTATCCGAAGAGGCATCTGAGGCTAGAAATAAAGATTTTAGAAAATATAGAGAGGGGCATTCTCGAAAGCATAGCAGTATCTCATGCAATGAAGATATTATGCACAATCTTTTACTGTCTTCTGATCCACTTGTTACAAGTATCCGTCCAAAAGGAAATAAGTTTGTAAAAAAATCTTCTTTTAAGGAATTTTATGAGCTTACGGATTCTGAGAAAAGTGATATCGAATTTGAATTAATTGATGATGATGATGATGACGAAGATAATTAAATGATGTTATTGTTTTAAAATGTGTAACTTAGTAAATTAGAGCTTACATCTTAATTATTTATTGTACTTTTAATGAAACTAGGTAATTTATTATCAACTTACTTAAAAGTCATACTCTCATCAGTTCTTGTGAATATTTTTGTTAATATATATTTCTGTATATATATAATATATTTATAGACCTCTTAATAAGTCTGTCTGCGGTTTAAAGTAAATACAAATGGGGAAAAAACGTTTTTTTTTTTTTTAATTTTCATTTCCTTTTATCCCAGAAAGTGCACATTTGGCGCACTATGTGTCTTAGTATTAAATATAGCTCTTAGTAATAGCATTACGATATTAGAGACCGCTACTTGAAACAAGCCCGGAATCAGGAGGGAGAGAGCTCGATACACTCATTTTCATAGTAAAATTTCACATTTTCTCAAATTACTCCCGAAATATGGGAGTTATGAAGAAATTCATCACCACAATTTATGAAGGCATTAAGTAATCGAATAAGATGGCATCATTAGTTTGTCATAATTTTACTCTTATTTTTCGGACATGTCTACGTCCAACCGCTCCCATACATTCGTTCCACTGTGCGTCCTAAGCGTTGAAAAGAGCTCGATTCGTGGGGAAATGTGAGCCCCGCATACCTCCCGAGCGAACCGACAGCGATATTGTGCGATGGGGTTGGATAAAGAATTTGACGATCCAAATTGAATACAAATAATCCGCTTACGCTTTCCTATGCTTGTGGGTATTATGATTACAAACAATAATCTCTTTTTATTAATCTGTTTTAAACGAGATATTGTTTTTATTATAAATTCTGAATATTATTTGATAAGGACGCGATAAATGCGCTTGAAAGGTATTTCAAAGTTTCAAATAAACGCATAAACTAGTTTCAATTTTAATATAGCTTTTTAATACATAATAACATGATTTTAATAGATCTAGTCTGATACGAAACCTGTCAGAGCGCTATTCTTTATTGGCTAATAGAAAATTTTAAACACACCTTTTGATATTGAGTAACGTTATTAATCAAAACCAAATGCTACTCATATTCTAATTACGAGTAACAAAACGCTGATATCTCTTATTATATTCTTGCAATGAAATGGATTATTTTTGACGAATCGGACAGGTATTATTTCGTTGAATGATTTCATGAAACTTTTATATTCTGGGAAGATTATTAAAGCAAACAAGGTGTTTTTACCACTATGTAATTAATAACAACGTTGTTCTGGAGAAATTAATTATTAGAATTTTAACAGACAAATAAATGGGATACTGAATTTAATTACTAGTTCAATAATTCCAGTCACCTTTCAACTACAAGCAGTCACGGTCTTGAGCAGAAGTTAATAATTAGAACCAATTAAATTACCAGTACTTGGGATGAGTTGGGAAATTAAAAAGTCCTGACCTTTCAGCTGATTGAATACATGACATTCTTGGCACTTTTTTACTTGCTTAACTTCTTAAGCAAGTAAAAAAGTGCTAAGAATGTACTTGTATTACCAATAATAAGTTACTACAATAAAAATAAAGTAGTTTCTGTCTTATCTTTTACTAGATTGTATTGTTGACTCACTTAACAGTCCTTTCTACATTAACTTACAGTTGGAATATGAATTCAATAAAATAACATAAAGATAAACTATTCCACTGATGGACCAGGGCCTCAAGTCTGCTATTACAATCGTGTCAGAATGGCCTATCACTGATTTCATAATTGTTGATTTTGACAAGTTTGGTAATCTACTAATATAATGGCGTCATTATGACTTTCCAATGGACAACCACTGACAATCCATTGAAAGACATGGCATAGAATGGTAATCTCGTACTTAATGACAAATGAATGACTGACTTTAGCGGTAATCTGCTAAAATTTTGACAGTTCCTTTGACCACTGAACTACCATTAGAACGCCATTGTGCAGTCATTGCTTCCCTCACATTTATCTCAGACTGTTCGGAGTGTCAATTTGAATTGTTTACTAACAAGCGGCTTCTAAATACTTTGGTTATAGTTATTATCGTTACGAGTACTTATCGTGTTTCAAGTGTTTATGGAATATTGAATGGAGACTACCTATGTATTCATTACGAGCAAATATTTTCGATTCTCGAGCTAGCCAACGCAGTGGATGTTAGAGAAAGAAGATTGGTTGGCACAATGCAGAACTGCAGAAGACGTCGTCAAGCCCGTCGCATGACGAGAACGAGAATGAATACCTTTATAATTGATATTCCCGAGGCGGAATTTGTAAAAACGTTTTGCCTTGGAAAGGACTCAGTAAGGGGGTTAATTGAAGAACAGTATGTATATAAAAGTTAAGACGTTTAGTTAAATGGGGCTGTATAAAAGTAAATTGTTTTTTTGCAGGTGTTTGCTTGCAGCACGTGCTTTACATTATAGTCCAACAACTGCAGGCAAGATTGTGAATGAATGTTGCATATTGCAAACATGGCAAGAGCACCATTGCCACCTGACGAAGTTTATGCAGAATAAGAGCACCATTGCCACCTGACGAAGTTTATGCAGAATAACTTGGCTTGCAACAGATATGTGATTTATATTCCACTATTTTGGAATTTAATGGAGTTGGAATTTTAAATAATACTAGTATGTTAAAAAAACAACAGTTAAATTAGGTACTCTTTATTTCTCATAAATAAATATTTATTTAACAATGTTAAACTTGACTTAAAATCTGAAATGTAAATAAATAATATAAAAAAAATAAAATAAAAATGTTTATTTCTTCACTTAAGGATATAACTATGTTAGGTTTGGAGTCACCTTTTAAGCAAAGATTTGCTTGTATTAGGTGGTTCCGCTCCTCCAGTTTACAGTCATTCTACAGATGTGTGAGAAATAAGCAATAAGATTAATTTAAGATTAAGACTAATTAACATTTTATAATTCGTATATTAGTAAGGGAGCGCACTGGGTGTAGAGTATGTTTGTGAGTGTGTATGTGTGTGGGTTCGTTTGTGTGTAAGTGTGTGGTATGCGTAACGCGAGGGTGTGTGGGTGTGGTGTGTATAAGTGTGCAAATTATATGAGTTTCTTAGTTATGTGATCTTGTGTAGGATATCTTCGGTTTCTTCGTAACTTTTACTCTTGAGCCATTCAGTCAGGGTTTTTTTGCATTCGTGGTATGTCATAGAGTTGATGGCACATTGTTCATTGAGAGCGTTATATATACGAGAAGATTGTTTAATAAATTGCCTTGTAGCAAATGTAGTATTCACTGGACAATCTTCAGCTACTTTATTTTTCCTCCTAGACTTTGTCTTAGAAGTAATGAAGGACGAAGGATAAATATAGTACGTAAAACAAAAGACATTTTGTCATATATCTAGTAAAACAATTCCAAGTTACAATATCTAATGTAATATTAATAACAAATCAAAATCAGTCTTCATACAAAATAAAAAGATCTTCAATATTTTAATTATCATTTGAATTACAAATCAAATTTTACCTTACATTTAACTAATCAGTCTTTTAATTTAGGAGGAAATTAATTATGCAGCACCTAATTATCAAGACCATCGAAGGGTGAATCGGTATCTTCTTGAAGGTTGGGCACTGCAGCAGGCTCTTGTTGACAAACTGTGGAGAAATGCATAAATTAAATTAGTAGGTATGTAATTTAAACCCACCTTAATATTCTAGTGGAGTGCGAAAATGCTTTAATTATTATTAAAATGATTTAACTCTGTTACAGATCCACAGTATTGCACAAAATATGATTTAAAATAAATGAATACTCTTTTTAAAAAACATTGTTTCATTTAATTATTTATCCTTACAGCCATTTGGAATCCACTGCTGGACATAGACTCCTCCTAATATAGATTTCATTTATCTTTAAATAATCTGACAAAATTACCTCTTGCATACTTCAGAAAACTTTAGTCAGACATAAAGATGTCAAATTCTGGCCGATGTACTACTACTGATGTGAGCCTACACCTAACACAAGCTTTTAAGCTTAACTGGAGGGGTTATAATAAAATTATTATAATTTATATTGTATTGCTTTCAATGCTCTTTAATACTTATTGTGGGTATGTTTGTTGAACACACAATGAGTAGAAGTTCCGCTTTTGGGTAAAACCATTTCGTATCAGTGAATAATCTGTAAATCCACAGTAATTACCTTTTTTGGCACACAGTGTCCCATAAGGTGCGCCATTTTTTCTGTGGTGGAGCTCAGTCGATCAATGGCTTCAGCCAGTGTTGATGGCCTGAGCTTGTTTTAAAGTTGCCTCGGCATTCCTGGCTTCAATAGTGTCCAGCCTTGATTGACCAGCTTCAAGAGCTGCATGGTCTCTACCTATAAAAAAAAGTACTTTAAGTTACTTTAATATTCATTGTAGAACTAAAAAAGGGCAAAAATCACAATAATGATACATTTATCATTTTATAATGCGTAGAATATTATACTGATTTATGTACTTACTGTGCTGCCGGCGTTTTATTGGGGCACTGGGAAGTCCACCGATACGAGTATAAAATTTGGGCGCACTCCATCCAATATCGTTTTAATAAACTTCGCCCTTCATTGGTGCGGCTGCAGTAGCCAAGCAGGTCTTGGTGGTTTTCTAAAAAGTCAATTAGAGCCGAAATTTTCTCAATTAGCACCATTTTGTATTGCAATAAATCTTTTAGAGATCATTTAGAACACTTGAAACTAAACCAAAACACCGGCCGCTAGAAATAATAAAAACAAATAAACGTCAGTACAGTAAACAGTAATGTCATATTTGACTTTGACAGCTAAACAGATAAAATATTGAGTTTTCCAATTTCACATTTAATGTTTTCTGCTATTAACAAACTTCTTACTACTTCAGATTGCTCATAACACCAATAAATAATATGTAAAAATATATATAATTGAAATCTGGCATGAATAAATGTTCAAATTTAGTAGTAGTTTTTCGAAAATCATTTCTACTAACGGGTTTTATAATAATGGCAATACAACAATGTCATTATAACACCATTCTATTACGAGACCACTGATCAACCACTGACCGACCAATGATCGATCATTATGAATTAGCAGATTACGAACTTTTAGCAAAATGACAATGGGATCGTGTTGGAATGACGATATTTATAAAAATAGCAGACTTGAGGCCCAGGAGTTCATAGTGTAGTAGAAGTGTCCGTTCGAAGTGGATGGGCTCCTAAATTTAACATCGTGTTTACTTGGATTAACAGTTTGGAGATTCGGATACCGCAGCTGTCGCTTCACAGTCAGCGAGCAATACATTAGTTCGGCTTTTATGTAGAAATCATTGTGAGGCAACAATGCATGCAAATAAATAAACCAACAACCACAGTCGATGGCAATTTTAATTGAGTCAGCCCATTTGTCGACGAGTTAACTCCTGTGATGTGCAAGCAACAGGACAGGTATAATTATAATAACATCATTATAATTGCCTCAAAGAAAGCTTTACAAAGCTTAACATTATATTCTTCTTATTACCGTCCCACAAATGCATTTGTATTAATAGCATGTTTCTGTCTTTTTGCTCAACGTGTTAATGTGGGCAGATCAATAAAAGACTTCTAAAACAGCAAGACTAAACAAAAATCGTCTAAAACGATAAACAACTAAAACGAAAAAGAGTTGAATGGAAAGAATTTCAAACAATAATCACTTTGTAACTGATTAGAACTCATAAATAAAACTATTTTAGTATAACTACAGACGTCAACTTAAATTAAGAGAATGTTTTCAAAGGAAAGAGATGGATTGCTCAGTGGTAGATAAATTGCGACGGATTCCATTATACTCCAGCCGTATGTTTGTCAATAGGGCGGCTGATTGGGAGCTCCTCGACGCGCTGCGAGCCTGGTACGCGCGGGTGATTTACCGACCCGCCGCGCTACTTGGCGCGCTGCCCGAGCATCGAACCCGGACCAGAGGTGCACTTTACCCGGAGAAAAATTGCTTGTTGGGCGGAAATACGCTGCAATATACCCGACATTCGTTTATTTGTGTTGAAATCAAAAATGTTAGCGGTCAGAATAGTATTACTATCTGTATTGAAAAAGTAGGCGGTGAAAATCACGTATCAAAGTTTCATTTGAGGAAAATGCATTAATAAAATAGATCCCATGTTTCCAACAATGAAAGCCTTATTGTATCCTACGGATCGTCAGGCAGGCAATAATATGTGTGTCACTGTCAAAACGTCAACTTCACAACATAAATGTTGCCTTGGGAAAGTTTTTCACTGTTTCTATTTACAAGCTTTATTTCGCGCAACGTTATTTAATCATAACTTTTACTGAAAACCAAACACAAAATAAAAACTCGTCATGACAAGGAGGAATTTGACCCTAAAACGTTTTGACGTGACAAGAGTTACTCTTACCACCCGGTTATTAATTGAAATGGGTAATAGGTGACTACAGACCTAGTTACTGGTAACATTAATCTAACATGCAAATAACTAATTTGTAGTTTGAATTTAATCTACATTCATGAATAATAAATTAATAACACAGCGCTTGATCATAATTACCTTTTAGCTTATAGATTAAAGATGTAAATTCGCCACAGGAATAATATCAATGGCGCTAATGTAGCTCTATGAGTTATTACTTTATTATCTATGCTCGCTACTAACTGCACATAATTGCTATACAATTTACGAAATAATAAACATAAAATCGGCTGTCGTGTTATACAGCCATTTACAGAAGACAAGGGCGACATTCTTGCACACATAAAATAAAAACGAAGGGAATATAAATGTCGCATTAAAGTATCGTAAGTCTTGAAATATAATGGAAAATATTATATTCATATTACACCAAGCACTCGAGTGAAACTTATAAATTGCTATTTTATTATTAGTTGAACATAACCTTGGTTATTGCTTATTGCTACAAACTGCCAATTTTATGATCTTACGAAGGATTAGGTACAAAATGAGAACATTATTTCTTGGTATCGAGCTCGATGTTCATTCACCGAATTTATTAATAATCATAAATCTATGCGACAAAATGGAGTAGTTCTTATTTTAAAAGTGACACCAGAAGCTTCCCCAGTGTTGCCACATGACGTAAAATAACACAACTCGAGTTAATCCGACATGAATCACGATGTGTAACGCTAATGTCGCTCAAGTAGGGTTACCCCGGCACACAAATTACACGTGGGAAACACTCAAGTTGATCGCAAAGATTGCATTTTGGCACCACTCATGATTTTTTTTCAGATTTTAAACACGATAGATTTATCTTAAAATCCATTCCATACTTGAAAAAATTAGTTTCAAATGCTTATCAGAGTTCAGTCGCAACTAAAAAATACTGTAAAAATCCTGTAGAAAGTTAAATGAACTTCGAATTAATCCGTTAAATTAGTTTATTCTGATCAAGCAATAGTTTTAACCTAGCACTCATCCTCGGGATTATTACCGCTCTAGAATTCAACAAAGCATTCACTAAGTGTTATCAAGAAATTAAAAAGCCTTCTTTGAGAAATAATGGCTAGAGTTACTAAAATTAAATTACTTGAAAGATTTCTCTATAAAGAGCGTTCAACAATTTAATTTGTAGGCTTTGTTCCAAGTCTCCAAGAAGGTTTAGCAGCCCTATCGCTTGGAGATAATCTCACGACCAAGCTTAATGGCGTAACTATTCGTATACAAGCAAAATTGTTGCGCGTCTAAATTGCAGTGGTTTATACGAAGCAATAATGAGTGGTGGTAATGGTCCCCCGTGCATCATCGTGTTAAACATTTTCAGCGGTAATGATATTATTAAAGTGGATACCTACTTTAGTGTCGCGCCTTCCTAGTACATTGCTCGCGTGTGCATGTGCTCATTTGAAAGTAAAACAACAAGAAATGATTTACTGAGCCTGATAAAGGTTTCTTTCTAAGTTAATCAGAGATAACAAAAATAGACGCTTCTATTCAATTTAGTTAACTTTGTGCAAACAAATATTTAAAATGTCATGAATAAGTGAATTATTAATCTAATTTGCGATGCATTTAAAACCTCTGAACTAACAACATTCACGTTTAAAAGACGTCAAATAGTCTAAGAATAAACTGATCTTATTTAATCAATAAAGACAGAAGACAGAACTGATATTCAATTTGTCTAGCCGACTATTAATAATGAATTTATAATTAAGTATTTCGTTTAAAACCGATTATCTCATAACGGCGTCGGGCATGACATCACGGTTCGAAAGATCTACATAATTAAGAGCTACGTCATTACGCTGTACCAATATTAGAGTGGATTTTTAAGGAAAATAACAATATCACGCCGGAAAAGGACATAACTTTCGAATACTGACAATTAGAGAAATATCTTTCGGTCATCAACAAAAACCGTGTTTACAAAATGAATCTCGAACTATGCCAAAACTAAATGGGGAACATAAAACATTACAATTGGCTATTAGATTACGTACAATGTTACCAGTTACATAAATAAACACACTTTCTACAACCACAAGTCTGATTACAGGTTTCAAGGAAAAAAATAATGTCTCCAACTGCGATCATTAACTTAAAATAACCGTTGATAATCGTGCTAATTGTGTTTTCCTGTTAGTTTTGTAATTGAAACTTGTTTTTTGCACAGCGTTATTTTAACCACATATTGAATTTAGGATCTTTTATAGTCAAATATTTGACCGTTTGGGCAAGGCCATTCTTCCGCAAAGTTAATCGACTAATCGTATAGAATTTGGATGTGTCAAGATCTTTTGTTTGCCAATTTTAATGTCAACGTCAGGTAAGTATTTGTGAGAAAAATGTGGCTAGGTGATAAATTAGTGCTGTCACTAAAAATCATCTCACGACTTGTTACAGGTTAATGATGATGTCTGAGGGACATAATATTATTTTTAGTGCTGGTTTTTTTTTCAGAAAATATTGGTATGTGACAAGACAACGTTGGAAAAACTTTTTTGACAGAAGACTATCGAAATACTCTGTTCCATTGAATGATATTGACAAGGGAGCGTTGTTAGTAAACTGTTGTGCAATTATAACGTGACTTTGTTACGAAATTGTTTAAAAAAACTAGATGGCAGCATGAAGCATTAGTTCTGATTTTGGCCACGCGCCATAAGATCCTGCCTACCTAACCTACCTTCATGATACTTCGACAAACTTTACTAAACTACTACAGATTCAAGCACGCAAGTCAATGGATTTTAAACTATTACCCAAGTTCCATGTCGACCATTAGTCTCAACATTTAGGTACAAGATAATTTATCTTAATACTGATATACATATATCGCCACATCACTTACATATGTATAAAACATAGGCAGTCGCTCCATATACAATACTGGTATTCCACTGCATCCCGTTAGAAGCAGACGCCAACATAGTTGGTATGTAGAAGCTGGAAGCGCGCCATAACACCAATTTCAAGGCGTTCGTGGTGGACGTGTCGACTCACCATTTGGTGACCTTCCTCAAGGAAGAGCTTTGGCCGAAAGGTGTGCTGTCTCAGCGTTTCCGCGGCCAGCGACGTGACACCTCGCAGCGTAACACGACGCCGTCACCAAGAAGTGTGTAGTTGTTTTTTAAGTTTTGCTTTCATAAAGTCATCATCATCTGCCTAGCCTTTTTCCAAACTATCTTGGGGTCGGCTTCCAGTCTAACCGGATGCAGCTGGATACCAGTATTTTACATGAAGCGACTGCCTATCTGACCTCCACAACCCATTAACTGGGTAATACGATACCCCTTGGTAAGACTGGATTGACATCCAGTCTTACCAAGGGGTATCGTATTACCCAGTTCAGACTACTCGTAACGACAGCCAAAGATCTACAAATGACAGCCGGGACCAACGGCTTAACGTGCTTACCGAGGCACGCTTTGCTTTCATAAAGTATGTATTAATTTTTTAGTTATTTTGTTTGCTTATATAATTATGTATTGTGTTTTATGGGCCTTATTTGCCTGAAATAAAGGATTGTATTGTATTATAAAGCTAGGCAGATATTGATTATGACTTGCATGTAAAATCTGCAGATTGCACCGAGTCATATGCGCCTGCGTCGAATGTTATCACCACATAACAATCGACGGCTCACAGAAACTTCAGGAGACTTAAAAACGCCCGTTCCTTAATTAAGTAATATTTATTTATTACTATTTTATAATTCCGCAGGTATTTTTTGCACGGATACTTTTATTGCTCGGTTAATTGGGTTGGCATTCATGTTCGACGAATTAACAGCTACGTTTTCTTCTATCCTGGTATTGTGCTTGCAGCTTCATGTGTGAGAATATTCAAAATACATGAAACGTGCTTGTTTCTAGTCCATTGTAGTTAATTTATAAACGGGAAAATGTAACTGAAGAGGAAGATAAACTATCAGAAGGAAATATAATACATAGTTCTATTTATGTACTTGAAGCTACGAGTAGGTACTTAATAAAATAGCATTTGTTCTTATCACGTTATCGCATACATTATTTACTAAAGGTACTTAACATACAACAAAACACACAGAGTGACAAGACTCAGATTACAAAATGAATGATGAGCACAAATCCAAACATAATCCCCTCAGGATTATGAGCACATATTGAAAACTCTATTCATATAATACGTTTTTATACAGAAAGCAGTCGAATCAAAAAGGCGTAATAAATTATACCTGTCTCATTCATTTCACACACTTTTCACGAGAGTAAAGGAGAAAGGGCTATGAGATAACGCCCGCAGGCTTTTCTTGACTATTTTTTTTAAAGGTGAGCGTAAATTGATTCAGATGGATTGGATCCGTCACCTTTTAAGCTGATGCTAATAATAAGTCACGCATTCACGATCCCAAATATAAATAAATGGGTTTTACATTTTTTTAAATATCGCCTTAATGTCAGGTATTAGGCAGGCCTTAATCTTTTTATTAATAACGCTCATATTTTAACTGAAAATATAACTGTCAACCGCTATTAAAAAAAAAACTAACGATAATAGTATAGTACAGGAAAATATTGAAATAATAATAAGTTGAATGGAATACGATAGTGGAAACAAAAAATAACGGTAACCTTGCGACGTTTTACGAAGGCAATAAAAGTAGAGATAACTGTTACTACAATGAAAAAAATAGAAACAGAACGAGTAATTACTTTATGACAAGTGAATAGGCTTATAAATCATTGCTTCATCGACTCCTTCCCACATAATGCGTAACAGTATCTAGAAGCCGCGGAGACACCACTAATGTTCTATTGTGTAATTGTGATTTAGAAAATATTTATGAACGATAAAATCTCTTAATACCACTACCGAGCCCATTCAATATATAATCGAATCCATTAACCAATAATTGATTAAAACTCTCATCAAACTTGATATCTCTCGAGCTTGAATTTTCGCTTGATTATTCAAAAATATTTTAATTCGTGCCAGAGATTCGGAGCCACGCCAAAAGAACATAAATCGTTGGAGTGTTCAGTGTAGCATTTTTTTGGTTGAGTCGATTAGATCAGTCGAGCGACTGAACTCGAATGGTTCTCGATCACGTCTCTATCTATAGTATAGAATAGACGTAGCGATAGCGAATTACTTTACTAAGGGCACGTAGTTGTACGGAGGTTATCTCAAGTTTACAAGCAAATAAAAAAGAAACGTTTTGTACTACAATTTCCCTTGAGAATCAATTTTCTTCTTCACGTATTTAAGCTTTGGTTGAGTTTGGGTATGGTTGATAGAATCACTTAACTTTCCTGATGGTTTTGCTGGAAAATAAGAGGTAGAGAATAAGTTCTCAAAGGGTCTCGTATAAGTTGTTAAATTAATAATTTGTTTTGAAAACTAACACTCGTAAAAGAGCTTTGTGGACATTGTTACAGATTCAAGGACGCAATTACAGTTATATTTATGGTAGAGTATAACATATTTTACAAACAACATCATATGCTTCAGTGAAAGATAAATGCTCAAATAGTAGGAGGTGATTTTATGGAAACCGAGTTCGTGAATACGAAGTACTTGCCTAGTGTAATTTGAGAGGCATTCCCAGCCACCATTGCATTCACAATGAATACGCGATTGTATTACGTGGTTCCACCATAGCTGGCACGGAATATTTCCGCTTGCAAAACGAATTTTGATGAATTCGCTTGCGGTAACCGACAATCAGTCTATTAGTAATACTTGTCATGCTTACTTTAATGCTAATTTATTTTTATTATTTTTTATGCGTAATCGATTCTTTTTATTTTCGCAAGCAAGTTTAAGTGGCACAACGACTGAGAACGAATGTGAACGCAGCATGAAAAAGTGCTTACTCATTTTATTCAAAAGTACTTCGCCATTTTTATTTAAATTTTTTGTTTGTATTATTATTTGATATTTTGCATGTTCTGTAACTTGTACAGTAAACAATTACTCGTTGTAAAAACACGTGTGTAAATGTTTTTTCTTTGCTTCTACACATGTAAATGTACACATATTTCACTTCAAGAATAGAACATAATTTTACATCGCTGTGTCGAACGCGCGTTCAGCTACATAAACACTCACATAGTTTTGTAAAAAATGGGTAAATGCGTGTTCAGCAAACATTATACTGGTTTTCCGTACAAATGAAACTGGATAAGTTTTTATAATAATTTATTTCGAAAATTAGTGTTTGGTAAACTATAATTTAAGTAAGTAGGTGCGTTAAAAGTATACTTTTACGTATTATAGTGACAAGGAATCGTGTTTATTAGACTTGGCGATTTTTAATCAGAGACTTGTAACAGATTAGTCGAGTCTAACTAGAAAAATATAACATAAATTGATACGCGTAGGTTTTTAATTAACGTCTAACAAAAAAATTAAAAGAAATCAAACTAAACTTATTTAAATATAAATGCATTTAAAACTTATACGATTTGGGCTGCCTGTAACAGAGGTGTCATAAAATTGCTAATCCAATTAATACTATCAATAAATCGATGAATATCAACAACAAATTAATTAATATGTCTTCAAACAAGTTCTTTACACATTCAAAGTTTTCGTAAGGCAATGAAATAAATCCTAATCAGAACAAATTGCTATAAGCCACAGATTAAAAAAGTTGTCAGTCGGCCAAGTTTTATTAGGACCAATTTAGGTGTCTGTGGGCCTGGTACTTTTCCTTTTCAATAAGCCATACTGCCCTTTCACGTCGGCATACACACCATAATGGGTCCGACCCTCCTTGATGTCTTAAAATAAACAAAAGGGTCCACTGTTGACGTTCCGGCGACGAAAAGTTTTTATAAGTAAGCTTTTTATGTGCAAGTTTTATTAGCTCCCGGTTTTAAAACACCTACTGTAGACAACATCAAATATTTGTATTGTCATGTGTTTTTTAGACGGAGATGTCTTGATTTTAATTCAATGTCGGGTCGATTATTTAACTCGACACCCAAATGGAAATTTTGAAAGAATCGTTCACGATTTGGGCAGTTTCCTTTAGTTATATGATTATTTTATGTGACTAAAATTAATGTTCTGTCATCTCATTATAAAAATGTGTATATATTTACGTCTAGAACGTTTAGGTATTTACTCTCTAGATAGTTCTTAGGTCACTTTGATTCATTGCTCCATTAATACGAAAGACAAAGAGAAGTTATTAAAAAATCGTGTACATCAAAAATGCACATTTGTTGACGTCTTTCGGCCATTGTGTGTGTGATTTGAATTGGTGATGATGAAACAAATGGGACTTTTTTGTAAGACATTGGAGATTGAGTATTTTTTTTTAAATATTTGCGTATAGTTTTAGTCGTGTAGTATCGCGTATTTTAATGACATTTGTACATTCAAACGCAATCCACGTTAACAGTTTGACTTCAACACCTCTAATACTTTGCAGTAAGGGCGGAAATCGTAATTCAAGTCTTCCTACTTTGGTACTGACAATCGGTTTAACTTATTAATGCCGGATAATCCAATCACGAAGGTAGAGTATTCCAATGAGGATTTTTTACTAATTTTTAGTCGACCGCTGTGCGCTGGCAACTAAAGGATATTAAAAACAGTTAACTTTGTTTTTTAAACCTTCACGGGGTTAAAATTTCCTTTATGGGCCGCTGATTTAAGGGGCGGGCGGGGTGGGGGGGGGAGGGAGAGGGGAGGGGACTACCCCCCTGTACCATCCAAACCCAAAGCAGCGCCATGGTTATGGAGATATTCATGGTTAAAGTTTTTAGGTTAGAATAGCGCTATTGCCAGGTCTCCCTCCCCCCAGTTTGACTCTGCCTTATCTCCAGCGCTGTTACTACTGCTGTAGGCAATGTTTCTTCTGCTGCCAGGAGAATTTGGATGATAACCTAACCTCAAAATATATATATATATTCGCCTATAAAGCGTAGTCGACGTAGCCCCGCTACGCGGGGCTCCTATTTCTGTCTGCAGGGTTTACAGTAACCTAACACGAAGGGGATGTCGGGGTCTTAGTTCGCTCGCTCCGCTCGCTCACTAGACCCCGCCATCCCCTTCGAACCTAACCTGTCCGAGTCGGGGTGCCCCAAGTCCAGAGCTCGCTTCGCTCGCTCTTGCATCCAAATTCTCCTGGTAGCAAAAGTAATATTGCCTATTTTACACACTTACAATCAGTGGGTTATTTACAGATAAAAAACGCTATAAACAAAATGCCGTCACGTTCCGTTCACAGTGTAAAAAAAAAATCGTTATTTTTGTGGAAAAAAGTAAATGTAATTGCATAATATAGCACGGTTATTATGAACACTAATTACACACCGTATTAAATTAGTCAATATGTGAAAATAAAATTATATTTAAGTAAAAAATATAACATAAAATTAAATAAAGGCTTTTAAAATACACCTCTATCGTCAACGGAACGTGAAATGTCAACATTGACGTCTACCATGACAATTTATCCAACCTTAAAATTGCAAATGGCGTGATATTTTCCAATTTGTATGGAAACTTTAAACAATTATATCTCGTAAACCGTGAATACTCGCGACTTGATGCTTTGTGAAAACCTTTCTATTTATGAGTACAATCTACAAAAAAAAAAATGAACATTTGGAAGTTTATAGTTCAGCGGCCCATAATGGAAAGTTTATCCCTAAATTGTATTGTGACAGACGTTAACTTGCTCAAAACTCATGCAGGGTGTGTGCGCCCCTACTGTGTAACGGGCAGTTTAACAGTCCCCAAGTTATACAGCCACAGAAATAGCACCTAGGACTTATCGACAACACTGATATAACTCGGTAACTAAAGATCACTGTATTAAAGATAAGAAGCAGGATGTATTGATAAATATCTTCGAACCATTTAAGTAGGTATTTAATGGCTATTAGCGTTAAAGGAAAACATTAATTATACCCCGCAGCAGGTATAAAATGATCAATGTTGATAGGTAAGTCAAGACCAATACTGCTCGTTTTAGAAGTATCTACAGGTGATCCCTAATATGTAACAAGTTATTTACCAGGCATTTCAAAGGTTAATGAATAATTTGCACTTATCTACATTAAGTATCTACATAACTATGCAAGAGTGATACATAATGCAAACAAAACATAATTATACATTAACTCTTCAACAAATAAACTAATTAAACACAAATACATTAAGCGC
Source organism: Cerastis rubricosa (assembly GCA_949152445.1). Lineage (NCBI taxonomy): Eukaryota > Metazoa > Arthropoda > Insecta > Lepidoptera > Noctuidae > Cerastis > Cerastis rubricosa. The sequence continues at coordinate 6,296,428 of OX424535.1, read as the reverse complement.
GTTATCGCGTCTGTTATCTGAACAAATAAAGATGTCATAATGGAATCTCTCACCGTTCCCAAGTTGGTCTATCGATGACTCTCGATGGCAATCCAAAAGAGACACAATCCATTCAACACTGTGATGCACTATAGTTACACTACACTACGCTAGTACCGGCACGATGCACGATCTCTCACTATCACTAGACACGCTGGCATCCCGGTAGCGATCCTGACTGGCGGCGCTCCGTGCTCGACACACCTACGGAGAGACAAAGGAAGCTATCAGCACACCACACAAACACCAAAACATGAATTTTGTAGGCACTCGATACACGGCAGTGGTGTGTACAAGCGACGGATCACGGTACGACGACAACCAGACGGGCGTCGCAACCGCACGCTACACGAATACTGACTTGGCCAGCACCGAGCGGGCGACCGCGCTCCAATGCGGAATTCAAATCGTGATGTTCAGCGCGCGGCAACAATCATTTCACACTTCACTAAGTGGAAGAGTAAAGTGTAAAATCACACGCAAATACTAACATGTATTTACGCCCTTTAAGATGACAACATTTTCTAATTTTAATCACTGTGAAACTTGTGGTAATATCTTTCACAGCCAGTCAGCCACGTACCGAGCTATCGAATAAGAGGCAATGGCAAGGAAATTGAAGTGCGAGGAACGCGCTCGTAAAGTTTCCTTATAAAGAATGTGATGAACCGGGCGTCACTCGCAGCGTATTCACAAAACTAAAGTTAGAACGAGAAATATGAAACCGTGCAATGCAACGTGGCACGGGAGGCGAGGGGCGAAGGGGCAACGTTGGAACACCGCTTCCAAAATATTACAAAAACATTTATGCATGAAGGGATAACAAAATACCGGCGCTATTATGCCGCTCTGATTTATACAAACCTACTGTATTATAATGATGGATCACGTCGACCACTGACGGCCTTAATGGACAAATTATTGAACACCATGTAATGAGACCGCGTGCTCGTTCACGGGCGCGCGGTAGGTGGTGATAAAACATTTTTACCCGTGTGTGCGTTCAAGAAAACATGTGAGATAATAAAAAGTTATGTTTAAACGTTGGAATCGTAAAGTTTATTTGTGTAATACATACTTTAAACAAACGGATAATTACAAAGCGTGTATATGGCGAGTTACAGCGCTCGTTGGAACGAATAATTTATTTCAATGAATTGCCTCTAAATAATCAAAATTTCAATGGCCGCGCTGTCGTTACGGCTTTCCTCGAAATTCGTTTGTGGTTATAACGAATTAAACGCTAGTCAATGCCTAAGGCCACTGTGGAGCTGTATAAAAGAACATAACGTTATGAGAATGTAATTATAGGTTTCCAAACATTTAAATTAATTTGACAACTTACACAAATTCATTCTGAAGTTTTTGAACCATCTCCCGTTTAATATAACAAAAGACTACAGTAAATTCAGACATATAAAAAGAAAAAAACAGCGAAGCATATTTTACGACAAAAACAATCTTTAAAGTACAATTCAGCGTAATAAGTCGAAAAAGTCTCTGTAAGACAGAGGGCTCTTTAAAATAAATTATCCTGCCGTAGACGAGTGCTTTTGTGTCGCAATAGAAGTTACTGACAACAAAGAGACCTTTGGAGCGGAAGAAATTTAATCAGAGCATCTGGGACTTAAATTATGAATGGGCTTCGTCTATCTTATAACTAAACACACGGCAAACTAGTAGATAAGATAAAACTTTCCATTAAATCCCATGAGAGCAGAAAAAGTATTATTTAGTTATAGCTCACTTAACAACATTTACATTCATGCCTTTGATAAAATACAGATTTTAACTGGGTATTCGAGAAGCAAGAAATATTTTCCAATATAACCGAAGTAGTGATGCGGTTCGGATTGTTGAGGCGCAGATATTTCTCATATTCTTTTGTTAGGATCTCTCCAGCCGGCTCTTTGTTGTTTGAGTTATACGAAGACTTACTGAATAAGAAAAACTGAAGCATTATTCAAAAGTCGCTCTCACAAACTGGTATACTTTGAAATTCTAAACTACTGAACTTTGAACCGGTATAAAATAAGATGGAAAAGGACTTGTAAAGACATTTAATAGATTCGCGAATTAATCTTTTGTTTATATGGACTATAGATCAGATTAAACGGATTTTTTATTAGCCATTAATGTCCCTCTGTTAAGTCTTTGAGAAAAAGCGATAATTATTGTGAGAGATAAACTTATTGTAGAAGAGTGGAATATTATAGGGAGACGTTTACCCAAAAAAGTAACCAAGTTGTCATTTAGTAGTCATACTGCATACCGTGAGTGGGACTGAACTTCGTTTATAGGTACATTTCTAAGAAATATCATTTGTAGTAAAAGCATGATGCACAAAATTTTCTGGTATCGCCATTGTCTACAGAATTGCTAACTAAGTACTCGTTATCTAAAGAATGTTGTTTAAAAAGACGCAAGTTCCCAACCAAGCGAGCGATTCAATAGCCGAAACGTCTATTGACATTGTAATCTTACCCGGCGAGACAGGGAGCGTTGGGAACGACACGCCAGCTGGCTTTCCGAGAACCAACCTTATAGCCGACGGATGAAGCCGAGCTTTCACAGCCCCGGCCGACAACAATACACACAATGGAACGTAAGAGATACCGGAAACTATAATCGATATGGGTTTACTTTTAAACGCGGGATTGTCACATCCTTTACTTCACTTGTAAACCTGTCCACACAGTACTAACGCGATCGTTATTATCAACTTCTATTCGAGTACCTTCGCTCTGATTGGTTACGGCCTGAGCTCGGATTGTGCGATTCGTTTTTAGTACACGATTTATAATACTTTACGCGTTATTGTTATACCGAGTATTATGTTTGCTTCCCCGCGAGCATTCCATCGACTTTATTCATTCGGTTGTGTGATTGTTAAAAACTATTTTGATTTTTATTCATTTGTGTTTACGAACGAGTCGTACGTTGTTAATCAGTAGAGCGACAGCAATTTGTAGCCGATAACCACAACTGCAACGCGACACCCGTACACACGGCCAGCCCACTCACTCCAAAGTGATTGATGGCGCGGTGTCAATTTCATGTTATCGCTGGCACCCCGAGCCCCGAACCCGCGGCCGCCGAGATGAGATTGTTGCATAAATTTACACGGGAGATAACACTACGGACTAAGGCCTTAGTTAATAACTTGTACAAACATTGCACCACCCGCGTCGAGCAGCGGGAATCACTCGCTATTCCTTCTCCATTCTTTTGTTCTTTGTGTATGTAAAATGTTGAAACTTCTTTGAATTTAATGTCTTTGTCTACATTATTTATAACAACGGCAGTGCCTCATTCTGACATGTTTATAATATCACTTAGCTAATATTTATCTACTTGTTTTTTTAATCTGTTTAAAGGTTTTATACATATAAGCCATTAGCATCGATGAATCGATATTCATATTCGATAAGATCAGAACGGAGATAAGTGGCTACAAGAAATAATCCGAGCGCGTGGGATAATCGATTCAATGAACAAAAGCAACAACTCTGATTAGGATCGTGTTTTGTCTTATTTTATATTTGTAGCATTGCGCATTTTGCCTATTATGGTAACCAATTAAAGCCATTTTACAATAGGTATACATAATTATGTTAAACGATAATGTTATCTTTTTTGCTTTTTACTGGACCAGTATTTAAAATTAGTGATATTTAGTTAAAAGTATAACGATAGACAGACTAGACAAAACGATTGATTTCATACTTAGTTGACGTATCACCTGAAAATAAAACGTTTCTGGTGAAACCTTTCAATCTTTTTATAATATCTCGGATACCCATCACTTAATGTGAGTACAAGAGAAGGTAAATAACAAACACATATTTGGCCTAGAATTTGAAGAAGAAGCCTCGAGTGGTACAATGTTTTCCCCAGTCTCGGCGCAAAACAAATACTAAAACTAAGTAAAAGCTTTGCTGGCTTTAACGTATGGCCTTTGAGCTCCTCGTGTAGAACTTAATCAATATAATCGCTTTCACAATGTTTATTCTCTTTGTTATACAACAGCGATATTATATTTCAATTTAACGTTTGCGCACTGGAATTTGTACAGTTATGCTATTGGCTGAATGATTACTTCATTCTTTCGGTAACGGAGTGTTTTTGGTATTTATAATGATAAACCTATTTTTTTTTATTCCATTAAAAACGACAAGGGTGCAGCGGCAAAAACAAAATAATTATAAAGTACAAAATGTCACCTGCACTATGCTAATGTTACCCTGGTACCGCTAGTGTTCGTGAGTACGTGCGTGCACATTGCATGTAAGTCGCTCGTTATTTCATTTATTACCGCGTAAAAAATAACGATGTTTCGTACACACATAAACATTCCCCTCTTTTGATTATTTGAAATGACTGCGTACGTAGCAACCTACACGACTGTTACTCACGTTCTGAATAATCATTTACGCCCGCCTCGAAAAGATCCGGCTCAATTATTTTATGAAAATAACGCTAACGTTCTCATAATATCGTGGATCTATTACGTGTTTTTATTTACGAGTTTGGATATAAATAAACTACAAAGAATACTTTTTACAAGTTTTATTAGATTGAGTTACCTATTTCATCAGAATATACTCACATTATCTAAAAAAATATCTACATGTTTTTTCTTTTTAATCTAGTTACTGCCAACAATTTTAATGCTGGGTGTTTGCCTTAATCATGTCAGCTTACGTATAACAGTCGTAATAATGTCAACAACGTCCGCTCATGTTAATTTGTTTAAAAAATAAACAATTTACAACAAATATGACAGCGGAGACGTAAAAGCGCCCACGCTATTTCGTCCGAAGTTGTCGTAAAACGTATTACCTATATCTGAATTCTGTATTCATGTTAGATTACAATATTTCCGACGCGGCGCTATATCGTATAAGTCAACTCATAACATCAATGCGGGGACTCGATAAAAATCCCTCACCGGTCCCTGTTCCCCCTACCTACTCACTCCTCCAACTTGTTCGCGGTCGTTCGCTCTCATATTCGCGAACACTTTTGATCTTTCTTTTGATATAATATAAATATTTTTTGCCTCTGAGGCTGAATCCATTTTGAGTGAAATGAAATACGAGAGCGAGTTAGAGGGCCTTTATCCGAGACGGTCGGTGGTCCCCGCTCGGCAACCGAACTTGAATAATCACGGATTCGCCTCAACTTAATCTCACTTTATTTATGTGAGTGGCTCTTTAGTGTTTATAGCACGTATTTCATACCATGGTTACTTTCATAGCAGATTGTCCGATACGTGGGAAATTTTTGTTAACAGTATAATTTCGCACTAAGTAGTACCTACATAAGAATCTGTAACGGCTGTTCAAGTCTTCTTCAACTAAAAAAAAACATAATACTCGAATTGAGAACCTCGTCCTTATTTGAAACCGGTTGAAAATAAAAGAATACCAACGACCAGAACAACTTAGTTATCATAAACTGTCTGCAGCACTATTGGGAACATTACAATGCATTAGCATTTTATTTCCTTTGGCTCGTCTACAAATGATACGTCTTGTTTTAATAAAAAGACTCGAGTTTCCAATACATTCCCAGTCTAAATATTGAGAAAGAAAGCGTCCGTTTGACAGCAATATGAACACTGCAAGTGCACCCACGCGCGTCAACGGAGCCACAAACGACATTATTAAGCCAAATCGTTCTCTTCAGTTTTATGCCCGCCTAGTACCCAACTAATAGATGCGACAGCGGCACAAAGATAACACACATAAATATTGTCTATCTCGACACAGATAAAATAAAATAAGAAACGAGCTCTCATGTTTGATATACGGTAACCTTGTTTCTTTTTTCTATTTCAATAAGATTAGATACACAGCTTTATAAAGGATAAACTTATCTGAGATTGCATGTTTTAAAGATTCAGCTCAAAAATGGGATAGATGTTAAAAACCTATAGTTATTAAATATTGTCTCATAATTTGTTAACTTTCTGTTATTATTATTATTGCATTCGTATCGTATTCTTGAGCGCCTTCCTTATTGGGTCTATTCAAAGCAAACACAGCTGTCCTATGGACTAGGGGTCCGAAACGAACCAAGGGATTACCAAGTCTGGCAACACTATTGATTATTTTTTGTTACAATCCTCCGGTACGGCAGGGGATTGGATTCGGGTAGCAATAGGTTCGCACCTCTTCGCAAGGGATGGGTCTCTAATACCCGAGAATGGCGAATAGTGGGTAATACGTTGATGATACCTTTACTTGACCCTACTGGGATTACAGACGATTTAGAGTTGGTAATCTTTCTACTGTGTCGAACCAAGGAGCTGCTAATACATGTGTACGTACTTGCACTACTTACGTAATAGTATGTGCTAGTAGAGGCTAAGAGACACAAATGCCCGACACGGCGACACTATGTAAATTAATTGCGAAAATAAAAGCGCGCATTCAACAGTGCAATAATGTTTAGGCTTTTATTTAAACGCCGCTACGTAGAATATTAGTGAAAACTAGCTCAACTGACAGTTTTATTATACACATACTTTCTTTGATTCATCAGCATCATCCTTTGTACAAAATATTACCCTCCCCTAGATCCTTAGTTTTATTTCTACTAAGTACTACTTCATAAATTAATTAAATACTTAACATAACTTTAACTTGAATTACAAACAAATGATCTGCAATGAAAAGAAGTTAAGTAAGTTTTAACTCATTAATTCAAGACTCGTTCTAGCCGCGGCTATCTATAATTCTGGATCTCTCGTCTTTCAGTATCGCTTTCAAAGAAAACTTCAGAGCGTCACCTTCGTAACACTTAACACCACTAGAAAAGGTAAAAGTTACAAGTAATTAACGGAGAGAAGTTGTTCATTGTGAGTCCGTCAGTAGTGAACCACAATAAGAGGGCTATAATTCTAGCGGGTTCCATCACAGCACGTTCCCGCCGAACAAAAGCAATTTGTGTCCGCACGAAGTGGCTTTGTACGTGCGTAGCGTCGTAGGTGTTTATTAGCGCCCTCTAGCTATGTTAATATGTACTCGGTATCGTGTACACGGCTCCTCGGCCGGGCTGCCGGCTGCCACCCCGCGACCCTCACAGGTCACTCGATATCGTTTCACTGATCACGAATTCCCGCCGACACGTGCTCTCACGACCGTACTGCTCCATCACAATTACGATTTATGACCCAATTATTAACTTTTAGAACTTTCTAATCTAAATTTCACTTCCCAAGCCACACTAATTCGATTTACATAATAATTAGGCACTCATACCATTGTTAATTTAACAACTTTCAGTATGATGTGCCTCGCCAACTCGCAAGGCAAGTCTAGCTAAGATACCGAAACCATATTTCGATTAAGGCAGTTATGAATACTTGGGTAGTTGGAAACAAAGTAAAATTGGCGGAAATCCAACGTCATTTACAATTCTGATTTAGTGTACTGCATGAACAATTTAAAATGTTATTCGAAGTTTTGCGGGAGGTGTACGAATTTCTATTTTATTTAAGAACAAGTAAATAAATGGTGGTTTGTTTGACAACGGTACAAGGTATTAAATGAAGTAGATGTGAATCACCTCGTGCCGCGTAAAAACGTTTTCTTTAGAATGTTTGTGGAAGTGTCTGTAACAGAACTGGCGCCCATCCAAGAACACGCTCATCACAATCACGCAACACGCCGCCATCATTTAACGACAAATTTACTGTGTCATAGAAACTACCCGTCGTGATAGCTATTCACTATTCTAAATGAGCCAATGTATGATGTCGTATTTTATCATAAAATAGTGAACGTTCCGCTCCTATTCACGTGTATAAATAAAAGTGCGTGCAGCTCTCGCAATCCGCCACGTTCACTGTCAATTTTAACGATTGACGAAATATGGCAAATAAAATAAACCGCCGCCGGAGAGCTCCGTCCGCGTCGGTTTTGATAAATATCCTTTCAGCGCTTTTCCATTATTCGGGGAGAGACAAATGTCCCGTTCGGTTTACTCGAGTCGGCATCACGGCATTCCCTCATTAAAATGTCCCCGAGCGACTGCGGTCCCCTCGGCCGATAGCAATCCGATACGATAATCGATTTTATTGCTGATCGCTATAAAATCTCTCAGCGTTTGTTTTACTTCTGTCACACATTCTTCGTCGCGAATCAATCACTGTACCTAGGTACTATTTAAATAGCGAGTTATTCATTATGGACGGCATGGTGAATAACAGCTCTAATTTGCTGGCAATAGGAGCGAGAACTTGTGGAATCAATGTCCGATTGTTGTGTAAAGCGGAACCAATCGACGGCGACCGTATTGCAGCCATTCGATTCAAATAGAATTTTGTTTATGTTCAGAAGGTTGTTGATCCTTTTTTTCCTGAACTTATACATACTGAGCTTATTACTTGTTGCAATCGTTATCCCATTACATTTCCCTTTTATGTGAACACTTCCAAGAATTAAGATTAGGTAATTATTGGCAATTGACACCTTTTGTCAGGAACACCGCACGATCATCACGGTAATAGATGGAAACACGATTTGCAGAGATTTTATCTGCCCAAATTACAGTGTTGATTAGATTATCCCGTTTCGCAACTGCTTATTTATATTTTTGTGAGACAACAAGGTACTATGTATGTATACTAAAGTTAGTATACATAGTACCTACCAAAGTGGTAAAGTTAATTAATTAAATGGCCATAGAGGGTGTTCTTTTCAAATACCTATATCTTTCGATCAAATCAAGCTAAATCACCCGCCATCGTCGTAACGTGTAGGTACCAATTTGCAAACAAGCTATTAGGGGGCCGCAGTCAAAAGCGCGCCAATAGAATTAAAATACTATTACGGCAATACAAAGTTGATTCAGCGGAGGCGAGCGTGCGGCGCGCGGACCGCTCCGCTCACAGCATCGCTCCGCTCCGCTCAGCGCTCGCCTGCTCGTGCTCCTGTAATTTGATTTGGAGTGGAGCGGTGTGGTGCGGGGTGGTGCGGATCGATACCGCGCGGGAAGGGGGCCAGGGGGGCAGGCGGGCGGGGGGGCAACCACCAGGCGCGTGTTGTTATGGAAACCGTAGCTACCCTCGCGCCTCCAGATTTCGTCGGTTGTACCGGTAAATTAAACAAAGGAGATCACCTATATTATTTTCAGGTACTCTCCGCATTTTAATGGATCAGATTTATGTTAAGAACTTTTATTAAATTATACTAGGCGTGTTTTTGTACATCTTATCTCTGCTTTGAAATATTTAAGAGGATATTAGTAGTTGGAGCTACATACTTTATTACCGTTTTCCATGGCGTTGTCGTAAAAATGGTAATGGGTGCGTAAAGTATTCAATTTTAATGTCTGAGTAAGTCTTAATAAGTACTAGTGGGTAACTAACGTTATATTTATGTTATACGTCAGTATGCAAGTTATACGAGAACCGATCGTAACGCGCCTTTGTTATGTAAGCACAAATAAATAAGCAGCAGTGACATGTGTACGTTTACTTTGTAAACATAATAAAGCAGTACTTTGTGAAAAGCGTTATTCTCTGCGACGAAGTGTAAAAGAATAAGCGTTTAGAATTGCTTACGTAACGCGAAACATTTCGCTTTCAGGCGGAGAATTTACGATACTTATGTACAATCAGAAAAAGATACTAACTGTGAAGTTTTCTTTCACACGTAAGGTTAAGGGTCTAGTGTTTATAATGTTTCATTGTGTAAACTAAAGCAGCAGCAGTATCATGATCTCCGGGTGTCATTTGTAGATCTCTGGCAGTCGTTACAGTCAATTATGCTTATCGTATTACCCAGCACTAACTGAGTTGTGGAGGTCAGATAGGCAGTTGCTCCATGTGAAATACTGGTATTCAGCTGCATCCGGATAGACTGGAAGCCGACCTCTAAATCGTTGGGAAAAGGCTAGGCAGATGATGATGACATATAGGATTTAGATCGTCCGCGTTTATTGTGGTTTTTTATGAAATATAGGATTTAGTTCATGACACCTCATTTATTGTAGTTTTTTTTAATGTTTTGTTGATGATGTTTATTATTAAATGTTTACTTAAATAAATTTCATCAATTAACGTGGCTCTGAATATGGACGCTGGTAATGTATGACTCACTCCTGCCATGGTTTTTTATTATATCTGATTTAATTTTCAATTTCAGTGTTCAAGCAAAATGTTCATTTAAATTGGATTCCTTAAAACTTTATTTTTATTGTGATTGTCATATAAAAAACGTTTTTGTTTATTTCGCCTATATCGTCTCACTGCTGGGCAAAAGCATCCTCATAGCCTTCCACATAATTAAAATAGACTGGTCCGAAGTTGTTAAAAGAATCACTCTGTAGGTATAGGTCAGTAACACACAAACAGTTGCCGTTTGACATCATGATTCCCACCCTCACATCTTTTCCAATTTTGAACGATGGGCACTGGCCAGTAACAATGCTGCTAATTGGTTTACAGATCGTTTAAAAAGCACAAATCCAAATACACTAAAGAAGTTTACTGGTCGTACAAAGTATTATAGGTACTTAGGTGTTGTAGTTGTATTGTGAAGTAGAAACTAACTACAAGTATGGATTTAGTTATGATATGAAACACGTAGACTTAGTTAACAGCCAGCTATTAGACTGTAGTTTTATCTACATTAGAAAGAGTTTCACACTTACAATTACAATAAGAAACACTCAAGGAATATGAATGGAATGGTGAGTTAAAGGCCAAGATTGTTGAATGAAGATTATTTTTCAATAATAGGAATCGAAAACGCTGAATCTATTCGGCATCAAGTAAAAATAAATTCGCTCTTGTTATTCTTTTGCCAATTTAATGAGCTGTAATAAATACGGTGATCCATTTATAAATAAACCACGGGTGCTGTGCTCACGATACAATTCAATAGGCCCATTTAGATCGCCTAGACCAGAAGATAAGCAGACATGAAAGGGCGGGCGATGATGCTAATACAGTGCACTTAACCTGGCCCACGGCACCTTGCGGCCGCGTCCAGCTAAACTGGTTTCAACGCCGACCTTCGTGTCGTCTCGCTCTGCGCGCCTATGCTGCCTTGGTACCGCCGATCGCTGTGCTTGATTGATTTTGATTCGATTTTATTACAATTCGATCGGAAACTTATCGCTAGTCAAAAAGGTATAATAATACCTACCGATAATTTAGAAAGATTGATTGAATATTGGATGACGTGCTTACGATTTTTCCAAATTACATCAAGTTGTTTGAGTGGTTTTTCGACACTAGAATTTATAGGAATGTTGAGTGTTAATTGGATTTATTTTATTACAAAGTTTATTTTAGGTAAATTTCTATTAATTAATTATTTTATAATATATATGTATAATAGGTAAGAAGTGGGTTTATCTCCTCGAATATCGTTATCTTATTTTAATTTATGATGCCTACCACTAAGTTCAAAAACATTCTCATTTTAAAATTATGGCTTTTAACACCAATGACAATTTCGGTCTTTTTGTTTTGTAGCAGCAGTTTTGTTTTATGTAGATAAACATTTATTTTTATAAAAAAAGTAAAAGTTTTGTTTTCGTCGCAAAACTCGCAACGATGACTTTATTTTCCAAGCGTAAAACGGTCCGTCGAGAGTTAAATCGAACTGAAATGACAATCAATTTGTATTCAAGATAAGCAAGCATGTTATCGCGGCAATCTCTGAAAAAACCCTTGTTAGTATTACTGTACTTGCTTGTAACTTTAACTACAATATAGTCAGCGACTCTGGTATTCAATTAGACATTTGGTTATCTACTGAATGAGTTTACAGCTCATTTATAATTATTAAGTAAGAACACAGGTTTTAAACAACTTCTGAGATGAAAGAGGCGCAATATTTTTGCCGTAATTGTACATTTGTAATTTACCGAAGCCGGCACTCATAATGCGAGTCGACGATTAAATTCATCCACGGCCGTAGTCATTAAGCTTTCGAACATGGAAATGGCATGGCAATTCATGGCATGCTAATGAAAGAGGCGTCTCTCTCAAAATGGCGGGGTTATCCGTAAATCGCGACAGTATAATCGCGTGAAGACTATAATTGGGCTTAATCAAGCGAGATGGCGTGCACCACAGCCCTGTGTTGTGCTTTGTGAGACCAATTGTATCGGTAATGATATGTATTATGTTATCGTAATTGATGTCCAATGGCTTATAATATGTGGACAGGTTGTCGTAAAGTTTTATAATAGGTGGACTACAATCCATTACTTTATGGATTTTAGAAAATGACAAACGGACATTAATAAATAAATCACAGCGACGCGGCGACGTTATTTCCGCGAAAGTTAACCGTCGACGGAGATGACAAATATCTGAATACTTGATGTGTTTTGTATAAAAGAATAAAGCGCCATGCTTGTGGAACTTTATGAAAATGTAAGAATACTAGGAATTCGCGTGAAGCCGGGGTAATTGCTCGTTACGTCATACGACGCGCGGTAATGTCGCTAAGAAATTTCTCTGGGGAAATGGGAAAACAAATGAGAGAGCTCTTATCTACGCATTACCGCCGCGTTCAGTGATTTACGATCCGGCTACTCCACACATGCGAGCCTCACTCCGACTTACATTATACCGGTTTTACCGAGCGAAAAGACATAACCTGGTTGAGAAACAGACGTGAATTGAGTGTTAAACATGCCAGTTGAGACGTTGCATAAATGGTTATTTATAAACGAGATTGTCGGTTGATCGGCTGTCATACGAAATAGCGCGCTATCGTGATTATAATAAACGCTGAGTGCTTGACGATTATTATCAGTTTCTTAACGAACGAATAAAACCTTTTGAAACCAATTTGCCATAACTTAGTATGCAATAAGCAAATCGGAAGTTCAACGTTGCTTGTTGAAATAGCTGCGATAGAAACGCTACTCATACAAAACGTCACACACAATGACTTTATCAATGGCATACCTACATGTATGACTAGTAGGAGCGGTGTTTCCGGGAAGATCCATTATGGTTTCCGCAGGTAAGTTCACCCGAAATCAAAGGCGCTGTGTGAGGCTTTGATATTGACTCACATTCCAAATCACGAGTCACAAATATTATGGTTCAATTAAGTACTAAAAGGTGTCATGATACAAATAAGGAAACCTCTATCATCGTTGATTAACATCTCGAATCTTGAACAGCACGTCAAGTTAAAGCAGCGATTAATATGCCCCAACAATAAAATGATCAATTTTAACGTTAAGCTTTCCTGTGATTATATTGCCTTAATAATAAAACCTAATAAAGTTGCTGCCACAGACGTCTCATTGAAAATTTGAAATTAGCCGTGGGCTGTGATCAAATGGAGCCCCATTACATTAGCATAGCGTTTAGTTTGAGAACATGATTGTCTTACAGCTCGGTGCGAGCCTGTGAGCGCGGCTGTGCGGCCGGTCGGCTGACGGCAAATTGCCAGTGGGCGGCGGCGCGCCGCGCGCCGTGATCTCGCGACCCCAGCGATAAATATTCTATCTATCGTGTAAGATCGTGTACGTTCCACCACGAAAAAATAATACCCAACCACTTTAGAACATACTTGATGACTATGAGTTGATAACTTTCCAACATAAAATATTCAAAGGAAATAAAAAGCGCAAATATTGGAAAAGAAGTCTTTGAATTCAAATTAAAATTAATCCACCCGGAAAACAGAAGGATATGAAAAATCCAACAAAAGGGACAAAGAAAAAATACGAAAACGAATCGGACGAGAGATGAAAGTACAATAAGAAAAAAAGAAATAAAGACGTCGTCGGAGCGTTCGCGTTTGGCGGCCGGGGTTTGTGTTGTGCAGCGTGTACCAGGCGTGCATACCACGGCTGGAGTGTTCAATTAAACCGCGCTGAGATCTAATCAAGTGTGATTTTAATAGAGTGCTGCTCTGATCGAGCAGGCAGCAGCCCGCGCTCCGCCACGATTGACTACAGAATAGATAACGGTTTAGTTAACAATAATTTATTAAATTAATACCTACACAGTCCGTAGCCGATATCATTATCCAATCTCGTCGAAGACCGTTACAACTGATAAACGCCGATGATAATATTGGTTTTAATAGTCGAGCCAAAGAAATAAAGATTGCGCAGTTAGCTATAATTTTGGTAGATAGGAGTGTAAAACAAGCGAACAATAATAAAGGCATGTAGGAATAGCTTGCGGGCTATCGCAATTCTATTCCTGAACAACATTCGTGCCACAAAGAGCAGGGCAATAAGTACGGTGTACAATAACCAATGCCATGAAAGGGAACAACGTAGTTCGTGCACAAAGCGAGCAGTGTTTCGCGGACCGCCCGCAGCGCCTCCCGCGGCGCTGCAAGCGTCCAAAAAACTTACAAATTGGACGCGCAGAGCATGCCACGAACACCACTAACAAGCGACAATGTTTAAAACATTTGCTCAACTTACCACTTGCCTCGTCTTGAATAGCTCATTGTTCCAAATCATTTGTTACAACCGTGGAAATGAGACTGTGCAGTTACACCTATTCTATTAACTTTACATTTGGTGTGTGAAAAATCGATTTTATGATATTTTTCGAATTACTTACATACCTACCTAGTTAACGTTTTGTGTGTTGGCAAGCATTGGCTACCATTTTATGTTCTTCTACAAACTAAACATTTAAATCAGTTTCAGTCTATCTTACGCACAGACAATTTTCTGGCGAAACTTTTTGATATTCTTGTTAGAGTTGCAAAGAGAAATTGTTAGGGCGTGTTGAGAGCGTACCTCGTTACTCAACGCTATGCATTGCCCTTACTAGAGTCGGCAAACATAGATAGTGGTATTATGGTCATAATAAATCCGGTTTTCTATTAAGCATTAGCAAGCACGCGCGCAACTTCGTAAAACACGCCTTTGAGAAGCAATTTGTCATTAGTTTTGTTTGATCGTAAACGATACTGAAATGTTGAGCCGGCTTTATCGGTTTTAAACGAAAATTACATTGAAATAACTAATCGTAGAGTTTGATTTTATTAGTTATTTACGTTTATGTGTACTTAATTATTTTTAAGTTGGAGATAAAGATCGGATATCGAGTTATTGATGCCAAAGTGCTGCAGTGAAGCCTGTTTAATGTAAAAGGAAATGAGAAAACTGTCATTAAATATGCGAGCCGCGTACTTGTGGCATAATTATCATGTCGTATGTCCGGTACTTGGTCAGTCTGCCGTTACCGGCATCGGCACACCCTTATAATTCCTAACCCCATCGAGTGGGGTAAAAACACGTAAATGTCTTTGTTTACATAAATCTGTTTTGTTACATCTCTCAAGAAGGTAGGTAGGTGGGTGTTTACTTATCATTCTTAAGTGCTATTGAGCTCGACAACGTAGTTTAGGGCCCTCGACGCACTTCAATGCCCTTTGTGAATCGTCGCTTTAATGTTTTATAGAGATTTTGTGTGGTGCTTTTATGTTGTTTGGGAGGATGTATTAGTTTTGTTGTGAATTTGTGACCGACTAGAATTGCTCACAATATGTGTAGGTTAGACCTACCTACGTGATGTGATTTTGCCGTGTTTGCGTAGTAAACAGCTAAGAACATGACATACATAACTAAAAGCATAATTATTATGAATGGTCCCGCATGTCCCTTGTCGCCTTACAAGTCTAAGCCATTTGTGATTGTCGAAGCCGGCCTTATCGTCGCCGAGCCGACCAGTACGTCTAAATGGAAAGCAAACAGACGGTGGGTTGTTGACACGGCGCGATTCGGCCTCTTTATAAATATTTCGAACGCAGCGAGCGGTGGCCTGCCATTATCCCATTAGGGAAGGGCATTACTCACGAATTCGAAGCTATTACGCCGCTTTCACGATTTTAGTCGATGCGACTATTTGTCACTTGTGTGTGTCAGTTGCATTGCGGTGACTCGTGGAAACCTCAAATCTCTACCATATAGGTAGTACTTATTTCAATTGTTTTCTCAGCAGTCGCTGTTGTAACAATCGTGTCGGTTGATCGCGTAGTTCGTGGCCAAGCATTTAGGCCCTGTACACATCAGCGAGCATAGCTATATGACATCGAATCAGTTGGAGTTGGTTGCGTCGACGCCATTGATAACGAGCCTATGTCGACAAATAATAATGTACTGGATTAGAAAAATTGGTTTATGTAAAACAGTTCCTGTGAACAGGAATATTAAGTGACATCAACATTTTTTAGTACCTAAGTAACTGAAAGCTGTCAGATTGGATTGTGAACGCTCGGCTCATCGCAGTAAATTGAAAATCCCATAGCACACTTCATTTAGATGTCGCGTATTAAAGACGGGACTAATTTTATTATCAATTGAGTTACTACTATTAAATTAATGCGAAAGTTTGGCGAACGAAGTCCCGGGCAACAGCTAGTTTCACATAAATGACTCAGTTAATGGCAAAGCTCGCCTACCTATGTCATGAATCTTTCAATCTTTTTTATGTGAACTGAATTGGACTGAGCTCTTGAGGATTGATTGAAACTAACTAGCAGTAGGTTGGTAAGTATTTATGCAGATTAGATAAAATATTTAAAGTGGTACTGTCCCGCAAACAGTGGCAACACTGGTACTACGAAAATCGCTCTTATTGCTACCCAATAGAGTCGCTGTCAATTTGTTAAATGGGTTTGTGTTGTGCTTGACTGTACCTACTTACTTTGTGAAATCAGTTGAGTTAGCAAATAAAAACCAAGCAGAATTAAAGCTTTGCATTTTCTACAAACGCTTACAGTCCGCACGGTGATAAAAACTATTTGACATCGACAGCATCTTACACTCGTAGTTTTTTTAATGATAAGTTTGAGTGTAGCCACTGACGTTCAGTTAACTGTACTAATAAATACGGTTACTTCTTAACGTATCTATCTGTAGTGCTTAAGATTGCCAGTAACGAGTAATGTAAATATCTATAGTACAAGTAAAATCTTTGACTTCAACATAAAAACGCTCTCACACAAAGCTTTTGCACGTGCTCTTTATCAAAGGGGAATCTTATTAACGTTTCGAATATTAAATATCTACGTGAGTTTATAGCGATTTGACAGTTGTTTTATTTTATGTATAACTTACAGTTCTTGTTATTGAGAAAGTTAGCTGCCTAGGGGTTATTTACTCGTGTATAATCTGGTCGTTAGTTTACTGATATAGCTAGTCTGTGGCTCGCTGCTGGCGGTGCCGCCGCATCCTCGCGCCGGCCGTCTACGTTAACTTACTTACATGGCCACAACCATTGCCACAACGGAACGAAAACACTTAGCATCACTCACCTATCGCTGCACCGGGCTCCTCCACGCCACAATAACAATCCACCGCTTTGTCTTTCAATATACGATCGATACGCACCGACCCTCAACACCGTAAAAGCAAAGTAAATTACTTTTAATCACCATTCAGCACATAAACGAACACGGCCGACCCGTTTCACAATGGTATTCGCTTCGGCTCTCACACAAACACGTACAGTACACTACACTGCTAACGGCAGATCCAGTGAGCGATGTCGTTCAATCCATGGGCTATGTTATAAAATATAAACAAATAACACTGGTGATTTCACAGTAGAAACATAAAATTGTCGTAAGAGCGTAGCGCACGTCAGCGCCGCTAAGAGTCGGCGGACGACCGCGGAACTGGGTTTGAGCGAGCAAAGCTACGTGTCCCCCCTGTGAGCGAGGTGTGCGTGCGAGCGGGACGCAGAGCGCGGCCGCGTGCGAGTGCGAGAGGGAGCACGCAGTTTATGAGGCGGGCGGCATAAAAATGTGAGAAGGGCGCGTACATACAGAACAGAATACGATCGGCGTCGCCACAGACTACTGCTATCTTGGATTGATCCGCCGAGTGAATAGATAATGATTGTTGTAGCGTTTGAGGCGGCATCAGCACAGCCGCCCATTCATTACAATAATTATCCGACAATTAAACATTGCGACGGAGGTCGTTGCCGTTAAGTTCTGTTACTGTGCCTCAGTTAAACTGCCGCCGCAGTAATATACTCTGCTCGAATAGCTTCGTACTACTTTTTCTATTGTTTTATAACTTCCTGCATTCGGAGTTAATTTTATGATTAGAGCTTTGATTAATGGTTTATTCAGGTTGATAGAATAATTATTCCGTCACAGATCGGCCGTCGCAGTCTCATGATTGTGGGTATAATGCTATTACACCTAAATGGTGAAGAAGAGCGGGTGTAAATAATATACGATTAAAATGCAGTAGGACAATATTTACATTTATTTTTGAATGACAATATCTTATAACCTAACAAATTTGTATCGCATTGAAGACAACAATGCCGACAACCACCTCAATATTATAATACAAGTCAAGTACACAGTATTACACTACGTCTTAGTTATAAATAAATTAGAACATTCTCCGAGCGACGTTAGAAAAAATAATATTATTCAGTAGTAGTGTTGTCTCAGCAACGTGGTTTAGAGACTTAATAAAAAATCATAAGTTTGAACACATAAATAATTAAGATCGAGATTAATATTATTGAATCTAAACATTAATAAGATGTTTTAGAGACATAACGGTTTGTCTAAAGAATCATAATCATAACTGTTACAAAGGCAAATAACAGCAGGAAACATGAAGCAATATTCAAAGAGAAGATTGCTGTGGGTTTTGAGTTATTGTTAAATTAAGAGAATTTGAGTCTGACAAAGAAATTCTAGTATAATTGCTGCATTTGAGTCTAACAAAGCAATTTTAGTACAATTGCTGATTTTTTTTAGCAAATAAATTCATGTCTGTAATATCAACGAGATGCATCAATAAAGGAATTTTAAAATAGTTTCCTAGTGATTTCATACTTCGAGGACTTAGTCAACTACAACACTAAAAAGATTTTTAAACTAAAATTTTGGTTTATCATAAGTACTATTTACATTTTAACTGTTGTGAGCAGCTGAGTTCTTGAATAAGATAAATTGGTAAATATTTAAATCCAGTTTTGATGATCTGTTCATATAAACTGGTCTAAGCGAGCGCAAATTGAATAAAATAATAGTTGATACTAATCTCATGTTTGTCTACTTAGACAAACAGAGAGTAATAGTAGAGGAGTAGTGAGTTGGTGTCACAATGTTGCTATATACAGATGGAACCGTCAGACTCACATGGGGTCACTATCGGATTCGCAACAATCTGCCTGTCAGTCACACTGTCCACAACACAAGTATCGCAGGTACACTTGTCTTCATGAGATGATTTAACAACATACATCTATGTTAGTTTAAAAGCATTATTCTTTTCAGTGAAACATGCATTCTGTCTAACAACAAAATGGTTTTACATACTGTATCTTGCTTGACAATCCTTCTGCCAAGCCACAAACAATTTTTTAGAATTATATTTTGTGTGAATTACTAAAATAAATACTAGCTGAAATTAGAGTTAAGTAATTAATTCGTATTTTAAATGATAAGTGTGGAAAGCAACGAATAATTTGTTATTTTAATCGATAAATCGTTACACGACTTTACACTACCTAAAAAAATACAAAATTACGGAATACTTGCGCATTCAAAAGTTTGAATCCTAAGGCCTTCTATTTAAATTGTATAACTATTTTACAACTGATCTCATTCACACATTAAATCACTGATCACATCAAACTCTCACTTGTACGACTCATTAAGACACACAGATCATGTACCTAATACAAATCCTTTAAACCTATATTTTGTAAAAATGATTCTATAATACACAATGCTCTTCGGAAATTTAAACAATTTTGATATTTATCATGACACAGGTCTACACTACAGTGAATCTAGTCAAAAAAGGCCATTACAGACTAAAATATTTGATCTCGCTAGCTTATTCTGAAATACTCAAGGATTTCTTTCACAGATTTACACATATTTGGTGAACAAAATGCACGTTAGTCACATAGTAAATGTGGTCGATTTCAATATTAACGTGGAACATAGAGGGTTCACGTGGGGTTTGAGCAGAAAGTCAAGTGGAATGTGACTCCCGCGGTAATGATCCAGCGTCAGACTTTATGTACAGTTTTTGTATAGCCTGCTTGTGGTCCACTGGAAGATCTGCTTTGGCAGGGGAGAGAGAATCCCGCTGGACTCCCCGGTACTGCGTCTTGCGGCATCGCGTGTGCCTGGCGGCGTCTTAGGGCGGCGGCAGCAGCGGCACCTCCGGGTACGAATACTCCGGGTCTTCCTCTGAAGAATGATCGCTGGTATATGAAGTGCGACCACTCTTCTCCCTCAGTCAGTATCTGGATAGAAGCATTATATTTTGTTAGGTAAGATTTGCTTTGAAAACTTTTAAAGTACTTATGTTCACACTTTTATTGTGGGGAATCTATCAACTTGTGAAGAGTTTCAATCACATTACCAGATTAATGAAGTCGGTTAATCAGAGTTCGTCAAACATCGTCATCAATGATCTGTTATTTACCAGAAGGTAGATCTAAGCAACACAATGGAACTAACCATGTTTTCATGGTTACAGCCTTGAACGGGGTTCACTATAAGATGGATATAAGACCGCGATTTACCCGTTTTGGTGTAAGTACCTTAGAGCAGTGTTCCGCAAACATTTTGTGTTTAAGTACATCTAAGAAACCAAAAAATCATCCAACCCAATCAAACCGAAAAATCTATCACTTGTTTTGCGGCTGTTTAAGAAGGTATTTTCCTCCCGTCTGTCTATTTAACTTTAAAAGATAACCTTATTTTTCCGCGGCACACACTTTGCGGAACACTGCCATAATGTATACCATCTATCTAGTGTTGTAACCTGATAAAATACTCACTTCCTAAAGTTATCATCCCTGTCTGAGTCAGCATAGGGCGCCCAGTGGGCCGGCGTCGCCTCGCCGTCGTCGCGGTCGGCGCCCGTGCTCGAACCTGAACCGGCACACAACGTGGTAAGGTTTACATACTCAAATACGTTTTACATGCTAACAGTGTATAGTGAAATGCCTGCCATGCTTTATGAGGAAGTTACTACTATTATTGTGTGAACTGTAGTTTGTATTGTACCCTTTGCAGAGCATGAGATGGTTCGAATCCAAGTCGATGTATTGATCTATTTTTGAAGCATTCTTTAGATTATTATTCGCAACGAATTCAATGTTGTAGCAAAGTGACATTTTAAAATTAAGGGGGTTAGTACATACTGACGCTGTCTGTACCTATGAGAGAAGAGGAATACCAAAAAAAAACGATGGATGGACTGTGTGAAGGGCTGCTGTCTGAATTGTTTCGATCCAGGACCAATGTGGACAACTGGTCGCTGGTCCTTTCCCAATACATTTTCCTTTAGGGAGGAGTCAAACTCATCATCCCACCATTTTCACATTGATAAAGAACCAATGTCATGTCTTGAATAGACAGGGTGGGCCTTGGCGAGAGTGACGTAGTTGTGTAGGACTCGATTCCTAGTGCATTTATAACTGAGCTTATAATGGCCTGTATCTAATAAAGTAGTAATGGTGCGTCCACACAGCCCGGCAGGTTGACCACAAGCAAAGCCGCCAAAAAGCCGCTGGCAAATGCCGCCGGCAGACGTAAGTGCGGCTGTGAATCGATATTCTCAGTTGTGATGTGACTGACATGTGATACTGGAGACAAAAATGGACGATATAATCGCAATTGCTGCTGCAATTTCGTTGTGTATTCTCTATAAGAAAAAAAAGCAAAAGAAGATTTAGGATGAGACCAAGTCTACATAATAGGTGTGATGTACCCAGAATGCTTCGGAATGGATGACATAAATCGAAGAACTGTTTGCTTGAATTCTGAATAGTTTCGTAGGGTTTCTAGTGAATATTTTGAAACACTATTATGCTTAACTGGACTCATAATATTGAAAGGAAACACTAATTGGAGAAGTGCTATACCGGCTCAAGATTGGTTAACAATAGCTTTGAGATACTTGGCAACAGGAGAGTCATATTTTTCTTTACGTGGCGCATGCCGCCGGGCTGTGTGGATGCATCATATGATATTTATACTCTTGCTAAGTTACCTATCCAAATGCCATTAGACTGCCCAACCTCGTGGATAGCTCTTTTCACAGGAAATAAACTCCAGGGTTGATGTATGTGTTGAAATGTTTGTTAAAGACAATTTCTTGCGTTAATTACTTTCGACTTTGATAGCACATGTTTTATTACGGTGTTAATGTTAGCTCTTGTATGTACTTATGTTGATGATTATGATGATAATGATCATATTTACCAATTTGATGCGCCGACGCAGTAGTGGTCGAAACAGGCGTGATAGAGAGGTGGGGTCCTTCCGCCACGGCGTCGAGTTGAGCTGCAGCGGCCAGGCGGGAGGCGGCAAGGGGCAGAACATAGCAAGGTCAGTTACAGTGTAAGTATTAGCCAAGCATCAACACCAGGTTAGATAGAGGGATGAGTTTAGTTTACCTAAATCCTGCGGCGAGGGCGAAGGTGGCGCTATCAGCGACACGGTTAAGTGCGGCATCTTGGTCAGCAGATCTGAAAGGTGGCGGGCGGCGACGGGCATTGTGTATTCATATTTTATGACGTTGATAGTTGAACGGTTGTGAGTGAAGTTTACCTGTATTTGGAGCTGACGGCTATCTATGTGGTCATCGTGGAAAGGTCACCTAATCGGTTTTACCTGTTTTTGGTTTGTCAGCAAATCCGGCAGCGGGTCTGAGTATCTAAGTATAGTACGCAGTCGATAATATGACACATGGAGTTTCGGAAAGAGCTAGTCTTCTCTGTAAAGGTGCCACCAGACCGCGGAAGATTCACGACATCGTAACTGATTCGAGACATTATTTACAGATATGATACATTGATTGAACACATTTTTAGGCTACGATTTTCGTTGGCAAAGTAGCACCTTAATCGCATCGCACAGTTATGAACACTGCAGTGACTGGTAGTTCGTGATGATTTCAATGAAAATCCA
This sequence comes from Cerastis rubricosa, assembly GCA_949152445.1. Taxonomy (NCBI): domain Eukaryota; kingdom Metazoa; phylum Arthropoda; class Insecta; order Lepidoptera; family Noctuidae; genus Cerastis; species Cerastis rubricosa. Next base: position 6,273,458 of record OX424535.1, on the reverse strand, counting down.
TACTGCAACAAGCACTTAACAGCTCCGCCGTCGCCACGCTCGGATTGCATCCATCAGCTAGTAAAAATGAGGTGTGGTGATGCCAATCCCGTGCAGTGCTTATAACTATGCTATGAGGTTTATTCATGCAAGCAAACTCGCTTTCAAAAAAGTCCATGTAGCACACGACCGTGCGACGGTAGCGTCAGCACGTACCTATGTGGTGCGGCGGCGCGGGCGTGATGCACAGCTGCGGCGCGGCGGGCGGCGGCGACGCGGGCGCGGGCGGCGACGGGCTGTCCAGCGAGATCACGCCGCACGCCGCGCCCGGCACGCCCGGCGAGCGGTAGCCGCTCGATGACACTGCCTCGGCCGCTACGGCGAACGAAAACCAGGCGTTACTAAATAAGTCTGATACGAACACATTGACATTTCAAACAGGCCTTGACGTACAATTAAGACAAACACAAGTCCTTTTAGCTGATGTTGTTGTGTAATAAATATGCTGATTATAATAGGTCTTTACCTATGAAATTGCCGTATTGCAGTACAGACTTTTTCAAACAAAAAAAAGTTTTGATTGGCTATGAGTTCTAAATTCAAATTAATTTTGTTTTAAAAATATGACATTCTATTTACAAAATCAGTCTTTTGTTTATTGATTAGCGTTGTATTTTCATTACATTTCAACATTTTTCCTCATAATGGATACTTTGAAATTTCGTGTAATTATGGAATATGAGTTCCGTCGTGGCACCAACGCGGCACAAACGACCCGTAACATCAACGACGTTTACGGAGAGAACTGTACAAACGAACGCACAACCCGTTATTGGTTTGCTCGGTTCCGTTCTGGGAATTTTAACTTGAAAAATGAACCTCGTGGTCGTCCGGAAACTTTGGTCAACAATGATGAATTAAAGGTGATTGTTGAAGCTGATGAAACTCAATCTACAGCTGAGCTGGCAGCAGCTTTTGATGTTAGCATTAAAACAATATTGGTCCATTTGCGACAGATTGGCAAGATAAAAAAGCTTGATAGATGGGTGCCCCACGAACTTAACGATCGCCAGCGCAACGTACGCGTCGAGACTTGCCTTGCGCTGCTTAACAGGCACAGAAATGAAGGAATTTTGAACCGAATTGTTACGTGCGACGAAAAATGGATTCTTTTTGACAATCGAAAGCGCTCAGCAAGTTGGTTAGATCCTGGTTCGGTACCAAAGCAATGTGCAAAACGAAAAATGACCCCTAGAAAGGTGATGGTCACAGTTTGGTGGTCTAGTGCTGGTGTGATTCATCATAGCTTTTTACAAAACGGCGAGAGCATTACTGCAGATGTGTACATTGAAGAACTGACCACAATGATGGCGAAACTCGCACGTCTGCAACCAGCTTTGGTCAATCGGTCGTCTCCACTGCTACTTCACGACAACGCGCGGCCCCATACTGCACAACAGACCGTCTCTAAGCTGCATGAGTTAGGTTTGGAAGCTCTCCCTCTCCAGATCTTGCGCCTTCCGACTATTACTTTTTCCAAAATTTGGACAACTTTTTAGCGGGAAAAAAATTCAATTCCCGAAAGGCAGTACAAAACGCCTTTGAAGAGTTTGTTGTCTCCCGTCCAGCAGATTTTTTCAAGAAGGGCATCCATAAACTGCCACAGCGTTGGCAAAGATGCATTGATTGCAGGGGTGATTACTTTGAATAAAAGAAATAAAAAAGTTCGAAAAAAAAAAATACTTTAAACTTTTTTCAAACAAAACGGCAATTTCATAGGTAAAGACCTAATATTAAAAAGTCCTCCAATAGCTGCCCATAACATTCTACTGGGATACAGGTCTGCTCTCTGTAAAGGTAAGTGAACCGAAATCCAAGTCCAATACAGTTTGGTGGAGATTACACCTTCAAATTTCTGGTTTGAGTACTTTTTAATATAGTAAGCATATTTATGTTACTGTTGCTTTTCTCATTTTTCTCTCACTGTTTTAAGATTCATCACTACTCGAAATAAAGATTCAGCCATTATGCATATAAGCTGTCTCGTGAATCTTATCAAGTTATGTACATCATACAAATACTAACACACAGTAGAACACAAAGTAGTGCATATAAGATAAGGAGATTTCCTCATTGTGAAATTTCCCAAAAATTTTAAAATTCGAAATTTTCCATGTTCAGATAAGAAATGACAGATTAATTTACTTATAGCATAATGATTAGGCTACATTTTTAATTAGATTCCTTTGTGTACACCTAGATTCATATATTTTCTTTACATTCCACAAGGCAAAACATGGTATTAACAAAAGGCTGAGAGCTAAGAGTTGTTGTAGACCCAGGGCACAGCAAAATTTGATGATTCAAGACATCTGTTGCCTCTGGGAACGGAGACACCCATAAGCGCCATTTACCTCAAGTAGGGCGCAGTCTGTGCCATCCAACCCCAAAAATAAGAAAAAACTGATCAGGTCATCCTCAGTAACTGCTGCCAGTAGTTGCTTTGTTTATATTAAGTTTTATTGCGTAACACCATAGAAATAAGGCATCAATAGGATAGCCCAGTTCAGCATTCAACAACCTCCTAGGTCAATGAATGACCACAGAGACGCCATCGTCAAAAAATAAAAATAAAGGTTTATCTCACCGCTAGACGATGAGTAGTTATCATCGCTCTTGACGCTGGACTCTGAAGCTGGCGGCGTGGGCTTGGGCTGCGGCACCTTGCGCTTGAGTGGCGCGTCGTCATCGGAGTCCGATGTGAGGTCCACCATGACGTCGGCCGAGCGAGGAGCCCGCGCCTCGCCCACGGCCGCGCGCTTGCCCGGGCCCACACCGCTGTCCACCGGGATCACTTCTGTACCAAAAAGAAATGTTCTTCATTATGTTACATAACTAGCATTACCTTGATAAGCGCCTAGCAAGAAAAATCATAGAGCTTAGCTTTTCATCACTTCAACATTTATGGGATGTCTAATTTGTCGTAACTCGTTCTCATAAGGCAGATGTTCAGAATCCTTGTTTCTATTGGCAAATTTTTCATGGTGTTTGTAAGACTAGATAACAATTTAGATAAGACATCGAGTGGGATTGTGTATCGACCTGTTGCTATCGCTGTGTGCTAGTAATACTGGACCTGGTCGTTCGGCTGATACTTGGAGTCTCAACAACTATGTCCATCAGGGTACCATCCACGTCTAACGGCTGAATAACGTTGATTGCAGAATAAAACTTACCGAGATCATCTGAGATGAGCGTGACAGGCTCGGCAGTGGGTTGCGTCTGCTGCGGCGCGCGCGCGGGCGGCGTGTGCGCGGACCAGTTGCCGTCCGCGTGCAGCTGGATCTCGTTGCAGTCAGTCGACAGCCGGCTCGAGGTCAGCACCTCTTGGAAATACCTGGACAACACATGTAATATCAATAACACTAAAAAACGCCATGGGATACACAGTTTATCCGTGATCATGCGTTTAAATATCGGGAACTCAAAACAAATAGTAAACATGGTTAATATCCGGTTTGTAGTGTTATTTATAGTGTTAGTGAGTGAGTGAATTCCAAAGGCAACTGCAATTTATGTAATCTCTCTTACCCATCAACTACCAGGGAGTCATAAGGCGCGGGACGGTCGCATACGGGACACAGCCAGGTCGGCTTGCGCTCGTTCATCTGGAGGAACAGCGACGCGTCGAAGCACTGCAGGTGCGGGCAGTTGGCTGGCCGGCACGGACACGACATGCGCATCTTGCCTAGCGGACACATCAGTGACACGCGAAGGGATGTCGTCGCGATCTCGCTGTCGTAGTCCTCTGACAGCTTTTCTTTTACTGTTGGGAAATTGTAATAGTATTTAATCCTACTCATTTGCAACTCAGCTATTTGTCCAAGTGTTATATTGCTGCGCCTTACTCAAAAAATGCTGAATGTAGATTAAACAGTTGTGTTGCACTACTTCATGCTTCTGCAATACAACAGACCAGGGGATATGATTAAGAGCTGCTTTTTGCCTCTGCCCCTTTTCATGTGCTCTCTACTTTTTACTTTTACACTGCATTTATCTCAGTACAAAGTAAAATGCAGTTGAGTATTTTTAAATGGAAATGGAAATTCCGTGAAAGATGTAGGTTGTAGGTACACTACTGTCCAGGTATGCATCTGCTACAAGTAACTTACTAAGTGACCGCGTATAGTCAGGATTCTTTGTGCCCTTATTCTTCAGCCGCTGCAGCAGCTCGGCAGACGTGAGCTTGCGCACCATGAACACACTGACGACGTATGCGCGCGCGAAGTCCGCCGCCCACGTCACCTGTATCGTGTTCGCGACCGTCGGGGACAGCTTCACTAGTGATGATATGTTCACCGGTCGCGGTGGCCGCTTCGGCTCTGGTGTTGGCTTGTTCGTTGGTATTGGGTTCTAGAAATAGATATAACGATCAAACTATATTCCCACTGTAGAGACACAGGCCGTGAGAGGGAATCCACAGTCTTTTGTTTGATAATATAATCATTCTCTTGCCCTTATCCCAATTCATTTGGGGTCGGCGCAGTACGTCTTCTTCTTCCATACCTCTCTATTACTTGTCATCCCATGGGATACCTCCTTTCTTGCCATATCATTCTTCACATAGTCCATCCATCGTTTCTTCCTCTACCCTTATACCCATCCACATTCATACTCAAAACTGTACTCACGACATTTTCCTCATTCCTCCGCATCACATGCCCATACCATGACAACCTATTTCCACGCATCTTTTCAGTCACCGGTGCCACTTTCAGACTTCCTCTAATGTACTCATTCCTTATTCTATCTATTCGCGTAATACCACACATCCCCCTTAGCATTCTCATCTCAGCCACATGCAAATGCTTGTTTTCTTTGTTTCATAATAGTTAAAAAATAAAATATAATTGACTAGGTGCACTCTTGACCTCTATTTCACCTGTCAGAGTATGTCTGAACTCGATCGCCTACACTATAATGTCAATTCATTGATTGTATTCTAAAAATAAACAAAAAATTGAGACGCATTTCATAATAAATGAAAGGTCAATGCAGGTAAGATTTGAACTTGACCTTTTTTATTGGTTAAAACATATCAAAGAAAAGATGGATGATTGTGGAAGGAATGATTTGTTAGAAAAAGAAAAAATATGATACCGTGACTACCATGAAAAGTACCTACGTGGTATGGAGACCCTACTTACATGGAACAAGAACAGGAAGGTGATGATGATTTACTAAACATACTCACTGGTAGTGGACACATTTTATTGTTAACTTTGACATTAACACTAGGCGGGAAGTGGTCCTCTTGTTCACATGAAGTTTCTAGGAGACAAAACCGGAGTTGTGCCTGAGAACAAAGGTTTTAACATTTTATTTTTAAATTTTATTGACTGGTAAATAATAACAGCTGCACAGGTCAATCTTCAAGGTTAAGCAGGGTTTGCCAGGGTTGTTCGTCTGTGGGTGGGTGATCATCCATTACATCATGTTTCTTTCGTGACTCGGATAGCACATCAAACCGGTGGTTCCGGCTGTCATTCGTAGATATTTGACAATTGTTGCAGGTAGTCAGTGGCCCGGAAGTCCAGTCTTACCTAGTAGAAACTGGGTTGTGGAGGTCAGACAGGCAGTCACTCCACGTAAGATACTGGTACTCAGCTGCAGCTGCCTGTTAAACTGGAAGCTGGTCCTCAACATAATAGGAAAAGGCTAGGCAGATGATGTTATTGGCTGTGGTGGTGTAATTTTTCAATTTTGGAAGTTTTCAGTTTGTTAACTATGAGGCAGGTTACTTGAATGTTTGTTGAATACTTATTTCACTGGACTAAGTTGGCCTGTCTTGTCTGTATGGTCTCGGACGTAAAGAATAGTACCATCCCATATCTTCCCACGGGTGTCCTAAGAGACCACTAAGGGACTTGCCAGAGAATGTGCAGCAGCATTCCCTGTGCTATTGCAAAACAACCGTACTGCGATCACCAACCCGCCTGCCAAGCGTGGCGATTTTGGCAAAACCCCCCTTGGGGGAGGCCTACGTCCAGCAGTGGACGTCTTTCGGCTGAAATGATGATGATGAAGTTGGCCTGAAGGATCAAGGTATTTTGTTTACATCCCACGCAAAAGCGTACGTATTACATACCTGTATGACATAATCAAGTTTGTTGCTGGTTCCGACGAGATCCTTTCCTGATGCGATCTCAGTGGCTTGCTGTGGAGTGAGGTGGAAAACGAATGTGCCCTCCTGCATGCGACCCCCTTGCATTGGCATCATTGTGGAAGGCTTCATCAGTTCTGCTAGCACGTCGTAGAACGGCAGTCTGAGGGAAAGCACAACTTTAAAGCAGAGCTATGCGACATGCACTATCGAACCTGGATGAGAGCCTGGCACAGTCATAGAAAAGCCTATGCCCAGTGGGTGAGGTTTGGATGACATGATGCACTCTGTCTCATACACACATCAAAAGTGTCTAGGGATCAAGCATTTTTATGCGGATTTCTTGAGATTGAGATGTGGCTTTGTAATAAATTTATGATTTTATAAATTTATATGGATCCTTTTTGGTGCATTTCATAATTTGAATCAGGAACTGTGAATCAAATTCGAGTAAAAGATGAAAATCAGCTGTCAATATTTTCCCTATAAAAACATACAACGCATTGAAGACATTATTAGTGCTACTGTTTCCCTACTACTGATTAAAACCAACGTTATTATGGAGCGGCGACGTCATTTAAGCAGGGAAGAAATGCTCAGAGCCGTGGGAATGATAGAAGCTGGTTCCCGGCAACGTACTGTGGCTTTAGCTCTGAATACAAGTCAGAGTGTTATCAGTCGACTTTGGACACGTTACCGAAGCACTGGTACCGTGGCTGAGCGCCATGGAGGACGGTATCGCTGCACCACACGGAGACAAGACCGATACATTCAAATCTTAACTCGAAGAGCTCCAACAATAACCGCCATGATGTTAGCCGTGAGGCTTCATCACTCTTCAGGGAACTTAATTAGCGACCAAACAGTCAGAAACCGCTTGCATGAAGTGAACCTTCATTCCCGAAGACCGCTACGGGTACCACCTATAGCAATGCACAATCGTAGGATTCGATATCAATGGGCTCTTGAACACAGAAATTGGGCAGAAGAACAATGGCGTTTCGTGTGCTTTTCTGATGAGTCTCGTTTTGGTATGAGACCGGATACAAGACGTATACGACACTGGAGAACCCCTGGACGCCAACAGCGATTAAAATCCTGCCAGGAAGTCCATCCTTATAGTGGTGGAACCATCATGGTATTCCGCCGATCCAAATACCCGCCGTATTTGGATCGGCGGAAGAACTGAGTTGATTTGGATCAGAGGCAACCTCAACGCTCAAATTTATGCTGAGACGATTGTATCAGACGTCATCGTTCCTCTACAAGTGCAAATCGGTCCCTTATTTCAGTTAATGCATGATAATGCACGACCGCACACCGCAAGAGTTGTAAGACAGACTCTCGCCGCAGCTAACATCAATGTCCTGCCCTGGCCTGCTCAGTCGCCAGACTTGAACCCGATTGAGCATGCATGGGATATGCTACAGAGAAGAGCTCTGCCGAATATGGAGGGTATCCAGTCGCAAGAAGACCTTTTTTTGTTGTTGCAACGAACATGGGCGGCCATTCCACAGCGTGATTTGGATGAACTCATTTTGAGTATGCCAAACCGATGTTCTTGTGTTGTTAGTGTTCGCGGTAGAAACACGGATTATTAATTGTTTAAGTTACCCAATAAAATTTTAAAGAAAACTGTTATTTCAGTCTTTTTTTCGAACTTTAATGTTAGTGGTTCAAATGTCAAAAATCCCTTTATTAGAAAATGGCAAATTTCTTTATTAATGCAAAGGTGACTTGGTTTATCGTTACTGTGACAAACGAAAACACTTTATTTGATGAATCCTTAAAGAAAATTTTAATTAATATCAATCAGGAGAAAAGTTATTGCAAAAATATATGTTGATCCCTAGACACTTTTGATGTGTGTATTTAGGGCAGGCATCTCAGGCTAGAACTCGTAAGTTGCTGCCATTACATTTTTTTAATTTTTGTGCTGAATTTTGAATAAATAATGAATTAACATTATTTCCCCTTGACCACTGCTCTTGGACCCCAGATATGCCCTTTATTATTTGTAAATTAATTCATGCCCACAACTCTTAAAGCGGTGGAGGAAAATAGCATGTCCTAGCACTGTCACTGAGCTATGCAGTGGCAGAAAATGTTGTACATCAATGTTGAAGATACCACAATCGGCTCAGTTGAATTCAGTTCTCATTAACCCAGATCATGGTGGTGAATACCTGGGTTAGAACGCTACTTTTTACTTAAATAAATAAAATTTATCGAACGACACCCGCTAGTAGACAATAAAGGCCATAAGAGTACTCACTTCTTAAACTTAACGTCAGGGTGTATCGGGAAGGGAGATAGACCCTGCGTAGGCGAGGCTGAAGGCATGGGCGCGAGGGCGCCACCGCCACCGCCGCCGTAGCCGTGGTACATGCTGCTAGGGTAGATCGGGTTCTGTCGTGCCTGAAAGTATGTCAATTGCTCATACTGGTCTTCGCTGCTGGCTTAAATAAGTTCAGATCAACTAAGGCATCAAAACAGAGGCGATCGGAGCGGAGAGGGGATATGTGGGAATCTAAGGATGGCATTGGTTGAAATCCACGTCGCGTCTCTTGTGTCTGGTCGAATATTTATCATGTCTCGGCACTGCACCCTCATCATCAAGATGTAAATTCGCAACGCATATAAATTCTTACAGGCGTGTAAGCAATGCGTTCGCAAATATGGAGATGCAACATTATATCGTGGTTTAAAATTTCGTTACTTGAAAAAAAAAAGAACAGAAAAAAATGTGTGTCTATTGTGTATGAATTAATGTTAACATTTTATTGTTTATTGAATTTAAGAGTTATCCAGCATGCTTGGTCAAACAGACAAGCTAGATAGGATGCAGGGCTCTCCAACAAATTTTAATCTGTTGTTGCTCAGTAACCAGTTACCTTCCAGTGGAAAATTAATTTAAATACAGCCAAATCGAATATTTGCCATTTTTATAAACACTGTTAAAGGTACTTAGTAAATAGTGTACTATTATGGGTACTGTATTTTTTTTTGCTAGTAACTTTTATGTCGTTAAGATATAAAATTACCCATACAGGCATATTTTGTCCTCGTGTATCAGTGTTGTAGCCGCTGACGGCGGGGTGCTGGTAGAGCGCGCGCGAGCCAGGCAGTGCGGGCGCCAGAGGGTCTTTGCCCTGCGAGCCGCCGCCCGGGCCCACGCCGCCGGACGACAGCGACTGATTGTTCCTACAAAACCATCAACACTTACACTTCTCATCCTTCTCAACCACACGCACATCAAACAATTACATGTGGACATTTATTCAGGGATCCAACATCATGCAACAATAGACTGCACAGTGATCACTAACATTAAGTTCAATTGCTAACAATTTTCTGTTCATAATAAGAACCATCACCCAAAGCCCCGAGACTCATGCTTCAACTGCCTCTGGTCCTCCACAAGTAGTGACTGCAGTAGCAAACAGAAACGACAATGATGACTGTTGGACAGAAGTGGGTTATCATGCTAGCAGCTATGCTTGAGGCAAACGCGACAAGAACTGAAACTTGCCTAATTTGATTGTAGGGCCTTTGCGAGCGGTGACCGTTCTCAGTGGTTTTGAGCCGCGATCTAAGTTCGGAAGAAGTTCCATTTTCGGCGGGCGCACTGGGGGCCGCGTTTCCTACCCTCGCTGAAGATCGTGTTTTAACCATTGTTGACGAACGACCATCTCATGTCAACTGAAATTCACGAGTCCAAAAATGGACAAACTAACATCAATTATCTGTACAAAATTGAAGAGATTTCTGGAAAATTTCTTCATGTTGTGAATGAAATGGCACCACGCAGACTTTACCTTATTTCTCTTACATAACAGACTGACAGGGAAAGGGGCAAGAGCTACTAAACATCTGCAATTGAATAATTATCCATTTTAGTCATCAATGGTTAAAACATGTCTTACAGCTTTAATTTAACAACTAGATTAAACCATAAAAGTACTTAAACTAAGAAATTGTTTTCAAACAATAAATAGTTGGTGATCCTTTAGTTTTAAATAATTTGAGAAATTATTCCACTGCAGCTGTGAACGAGCATCGCTAAGGAGAGAAAAATAAAAGTACAACAATAATTTGTGAAAATGAGAAATACACGGGGTGTAGAGAAGACTTGACTGCTTTGGTAAGAGAAATAAGGGGTGTCCCGTTTATGAAATTTTCCAGAATATTGACAACAAATATTATTTAATAATATAGAAAACAGGACCACTCCATCATACATATTTAAGAAACAATGCATCATTTTAGCTGCGTCCATACAAATAAAATAAATTAAGTTTTAGAGACTACTAAGTATAATTTCTACATCTTTAAATATGTATAATTATCATTAATTTAGTTCCATTCATTTTAATTTGATTACTAGCTTTTAAATAAAAATACTTACAAATTAGATGAAAGTATGGCACATACATTGATTCAATAACATGGCTTTAGTTGAAGGGCATTTCAACTTTTTTGGATGTTTGTAGATGAAGTGCCTGTGTTTAACAACAAACCAAAACACAAAGTAATTGCCTGGATTTATCAAGTTGCAAAAACAAAGTCATACATAAACCGAAGAAATTCTAGAAATCGACCCCGGGTTGGGTTCCGGGAGCTTTAATTTATCTACCTTTAAAAAATCGATAATTGCCTACGCATTACCTTCATCAATTGGGATAATATTAGCGCTATTTCGTCTTAATTGTAAGTGCAATGAAAATAATTCCAAATTGATGAAAAGGATACTTGATTTGGCAAGTTTAATTATATATTTACGGCAAAAACCACGTTAGAAACGTAGGTTGGAAACTCGAGTTTAAATTTTAAATAATCCGGTGAGTATGAGAACCGTAAGTTACAGCCAACAGTATTATCTACCCATTTCTTAGATTATTTTTATGGTTCAAATAAGTTTCGAGTTATTTGGCTACATTGATAAATAACGACATTATTATGTTCCAAAAGAAAAACGTACACAAAATCTCAAACAATATGGTTGTCACCACTACAAATCAAAGTTTACTCACCATGATATTGCGTTACCGTAATCGTAATATCTACTCATGTTAATTCTAATTTATAAAAGTTACACTGACATTTAATTACAATTTAAATTATTTACGTGTTTTTCACAAAACGCCATAACTTGACGCTTACAACTACGCGGCCGCCACGTTGACCATAGACTAAATTTACCCTTTTCTGACATGTGTCTAAGCCTTATTATAATTTTTGCGTTTTATTTATTGAAAATCATGAGATATTACATCTAGTTTAGTTAATTATCATAGTAGTAGACATTCAATATAAATGAAACTCTTAATAAATTCTCAAAAATATTAAAAATATGTTCATATAGAACAGATGGGCTACGACAAATAAATATGAGTAATTGTAAAGCTGATTGCACACCGGCGAAACCATTCCACGTGAGACGCAAGTTCCGCTTCCTAGTTTTGCGTGCTGTGCAACATTTTGTTTGGATATTCTCAAATTCGTGAGGTCTTATACCATAAAATGCTGCATACAGGCTGCTTGTTGATAAACCAGCAGCAGGCTCTGCTGAGATAAATATAAACGCATTTACATGTAACACATTCATGTAAATGCTTAAATAGAGATTTCAACTGTATTCATCCTGGTAGAGACCCCGTATTTTCATCAACGTCTTCAACAACAATAATTCTTTACAATGTAAATGACAGTAGTTAAGTATGTATCTATGTAGACTATGGTACTGATTTAACTTTGATCTGTGCTGGTAATAAAAGGGATTCATGTATTCGCAGCACACAACGTTGGTATCCAAAGCTACTATGTGGTGCTGTGACAAAGTCTATCTTAAAAAAAAAATCTATTGCTTCTTACTACCAAGTCTATAATATGTACAGTTGTACATATAGGCAATAAAATATTTTATTTTTATTTTTTATAAGTATGTACTCACAAAGACGTTAGGAACCACATTAACTAACATAACTTCACTCCTACTATCTCCGAAGGGTAATAAGGCAGAGGTGTACCCTAAAGTACATTTATGTTTCACCACAACTTGGGTTTCCCGTATAAAACTTATAAAACTCCCATATAAAACTTATATTTGTAGATCATAACTTATGAGAATAATTATTTATTTGAGACAATATAAAAGTTTAACCGACTACACCTGCTGTAATTAAAATGTATCCGAACGGCAACTGTTCAGATACTTTATAAACTTTGATCTAGCATTATTAATTTGTTAACAGTCATTGTTGGCATAAATTTGATAAGTTAATTTATTTAGACGCAATTACTAATTGCATTATTGCGGACGAGATCTGACTACAGACTGACAATATTTTGCAATAATTTCATAATACTAAATCAGGAATCAGCTCCTTTTTTTTAGTTTCAGAACGCACGTTAAGTGGAAGCTTCTTGGAAACGGAAACATATTTGTCTCTGACAATGTTTCCGTTTCCTAATTCTTTAAGATGTATCATACGTAAATTTATCGATATGAAACATTTTATTCTATTCATTTTATCGATGCTCTATTAGCTCGATGTGGGGCTCCTGTTTGCTCACTTGAGTACTCAGATTGGGTATTGTTTCGTCTCGGCACGCGGAAGATACTTTTGCTATTGTTACTTAAGTTTGGTATTTTTAATGTAGTAAAACTAAGTTATTGTTATAAAATATATCAAACTTTAATAAACGATGGAATAAAATACAAAAAGTCCTAAAAAACTTGATAACAAAGGAAATATCCATTATTTAAAGCCAATTAGGTGCCTATTATTTTAATGAGCATTCTAAAGCAACTAAGCTGTATTTTGCTTTCGCAATGAATTTCTAATCCTTGCTCCATTTCAATGGGAACAGTTACAGCACGTATAGCGGAGATCAGCTGCAGATCCACTCGTCTCTACTTACATCTCGGCTTCGCTCATCTCTGCGTAAACGAAAGTATCAGTGGAAACGCATTATAAGGGCATAACAATGATACGATAATATGACTTCACAGGTACCTTTATATTTGGTATGTTATGTACAAAATTTGACTGCCTCATTCCGAATTTTCATAAATAACTAGGTAGGTAAATAAACTTATCGAGGAATTGCCCACAGAATTCAATTCCGCGTATTACCCAAAATGTCCCAAAAACTTCCAATACGGACACTTCATGGGATGGTAATTAGGTTCTAGCCGCAGGTAAGAGTATTTTGTGTGCACCACATGGACCAAATCGGAGAAGGCTGCATACCGCGTGCGATGAGCCGGGAGCGGTGGACATCGAGCCGCGCATGCACCGGCCGCGTGGCCCCCTCAGGCCGGTCTGTCCAAAGCCGCTCCGCCAACGCCGCCGCCCGCGGCCACGCGCGCGCTATCAGCCCACCTTCACTTAGTAACGGCGACCAAATCGTTGCCTCTCCGCCCTCTACGACTCCATTGGCATGTTTGACCCAAGGACGATGTTCATAAACACGTTGCCAGGAATTGTACGCTGCGCCACCGGTTCCTTCATACCACGCCCCAAATCCCGTATTCAAGTCCCACGCATCCTCATGAGACATAATTGTTCGAATACCGCTAATATATGCTTGAGCCCATGCAACATTACGAACCTGAATAGCTATATGATTGATATATTCTCTTAAATCAGCTTTAAACCGTTCACGCAGATGAGACATCCAAAATATTATTAGTGTGGGTAATTCTCCTGACCGTTTTTCTAGACGTGTTAGTAAAGTGCGCGTAAAATGCAGCCACAGGCCACTGGTGTCATTTTTTGTGTTATTAAATTTTTCTTCCCAACATTGCAGGGAAATTTCACTGCCTCCGAGATGAACAATGTCATCAACCCCGGTTAGACGCTCAATTTCAATAAAAAGCCGTTCAAACAGGTCGTACACATGTGTATTAACTGGGTTTAACTGTCCACATGGAGGCTCACTGCAATATTCAGTCCAATGGTCGACGTTAAGGCAGAATGCTAGTTCACCGAGGCCAGCGGCGGGTCCCCAGCTCCAGGCGTGGCCGACGTGCGCAGGCGCGTCTATTTCTAGCAGCACTCGGATCCCCCGCAGCCTCGCGCGCCGCACTATTGTGCGCACGTCGTCAGGAGTGTACACGTCCCCGGGGGTGTGCGCACCATAGTTAGCTAATTCCGGAACACTGTCCGTATGCAGCGGAAATGCCTGCGAGTCGCTAATGTGCCAATGAAATGTATTTAATTTAGAAGCTGCCATAGCGTCTATATTCATCACCAGCTCTGCAATTGGGAAATAATTGTGCGCTGTATCTACTAGTAACCCCCTGTATCGAAACCTAGGCGCGTCGTCTATCCGTGCTGCTTCTAATATCAACAGAGTTCCCATATAGGGGTCCAGCCATACTAGTTGCAAAAGCGTTTCCATAGCATGCCGAGCACCACAGAAAGACGGTGCAGCAATATCTGCCATTAGTGTACTGACGGTGCCCTCTACTGGTCGTAAGGACAGACTGTAACTTTCATCAGTATCTACACGCATTCGCGGATCTCCGCTGTCGTTGACGAATATGCGCACAGAGACACTTCGCCACTCTTCGAACCCCCGCGCTTCATGCTCTAGTATCCGCAAGTCATTACGAAACAATAAAAATGCATCTTGAAGAAGTTCATGAACTATCCTGGATGGAGCCTGGATCATTTGCAACTGGACCATATCGGCGCGCATGGGCACTGCGGTGGTAGACAGACTAACCGTCCCCGTTGGTTGTGGCCAAATCTGCATTGATGAGCACAGCATATTGCATGTTTCCAGGGACTGCAATCTTGTCATGTCTATTGCTTTCAATGGCAAACATTTCTCATTTATACATTCCCAATTCCATAGTGGCAACGAGGTTCTGAAACAAATAGATTACTTGTCTCTATAACGTTCATACAAATAGCAGACCCAGAATTTAATAATTAAATAACTGTTTATGAGAATGTTGAGGTAACAATAGTTAAAAGAAGTTGCTTACTTAGTAAAGTTTGCCTGGCAAACGTTTGTTTTAAAACCTAATAGACACAACAACAGTAAAACATTGTCAGATAAAAGTTGGAAAAGGAGCCACATTACTTCTTAATTTTTTCTACCAAATAATCCATGAAACAGTTAAAGCTACCTACACTTCTAAAAACATTTCTAATAACTAATAATATTACCTATAGCTTTTGACTTGTTTTGACTCGACTACTAACAAACTGTCAGTTTGACTAATAATCATGTGTTTGTGACAAAGATCTATGACTATGGATGAGATTACCAGTAAAAAGTTTTTAATCAGGGTTTTGCCAGTCCATGCCTAGTCAATAGCGTTCTTAGCTATAGTCTCTCTATGGAAAACCGGAACGAATATCGTAGATCAAAATTGAGCTTTTGTGCTTAGTTTCCCCTAAACTATTCATCACAGCAGAATCGTTGATCAAAAATAATCAAATTATTGACTAAACACAGGGTTTTATGAAAAACCGTATGTAAAAATCGTTTAGGACATTTATTCTTCACGAAACAATCACGATTATTTATTCATTTAAATGGGGGAAGTACAGGATAGGTAGTTTGCTTATATTTATGTAAAACAGGAAACTGAGGTAAATAATATAATGTACTATGCATCTACGTACATACTATTAGTCTCTATCTCGAGTCTAGCATAAATATACCTATGCATAGTTTAATAGTGGGTCGGTATATATAAAGTTCAATGCAAGACTGCAAGTCCCAAATTAATTAGGATTTCGGTTTTACAAAGAATCTTACAATTATTCTAAAAGCGACATCTAGCGGTTTAGAATAGATAGCGGTGTACGCGTGAAGCACTGTTACTCGGCTAATTTAACAAGGCCCTTCTCTGCTAAAATTCTGATTCAAACTGAAACGTCTTTATTTTTGCTAAGTTTGCAGTGTGAAATTATTTGGATTATTGTTTTCACTAGCCTCCAGCCACTTTCTTTCGATTGTTGAGGGAAGTATACATTTACGCAGTCCTAAAAACGTAAAAAAAAGTATTGGAATATGTGCCTGAACTCATGCTTAATGCAATGTAGTTAAGTGCGATTATCGATAGCTCCCACCAGTCCGAATATTACTTTCAATTCAACATCGGCCATCTTGTATTTCTTTTGGAGTGATTGTTTACAATAACATGGAGCGTATATTTATAGAATGTGTGAAAAACCAACCGTGTTTATGGAAAACAGACATGGAAGATTATAAGATGACTGAACGGAAGGACGAAGCTTGGAAAAAAGTAATAAAAGAGAGCGCAATATCAGGGCACGGTATTAAAACTGGTAAGATAGAAACTAAATCAAAATTCAAATAATCAATAGAAATAGAACCGAAGGCGAAATGAGATTGAACGAGTGAACATTTGAACAATGAAGTGAATGAAGTTCTTTTTTCCATTGTCACCTCAGATTGTCAAAGTTTGAAGTGTGTCAAAAATGCATTCCTGTTTTTATTTTTTTTCGGATGGGAAAGCATCAAAAATTACTTCTCCCACCCTGGGCGGAGCGGAAGGGAGTGTCAGACTTGACTGACTAAAACCCATCCATGTTCCTTCTTAGCCCTTTGTGTTCCAGGGCCACGGTATCTCTTTCGAACAGCCCGCAGCCCTGGCAGGCATCGGCCCTCTCGGACTCCTTCCGATTTGCTGACATCTCCTTAAGGCGCGCGTGGAACACGAACGCGCCTATTACTCACCGTCCACAGGCCCGCGCCTATGGTGGCCGGGGCCACTAGTTGCCCCCCGACGCCCGGGGCGTCTCCCGCAGCGGCTAGGACGTGAGGTTCTCTCCCGATCCGCCACCTCCTTCGCTAGCATGACTGCTTCGCAGAAGGAGGCGACGGCTTCCCATTCCCTCTCGCTCCGGACCATGGATTGAACCAGGGCCGGACGCGAGAGGTCGCCGCCGCCAATCGCCGCTACGAGGACACGGCGGTGCTCAGCCCAAGCGGGGCATAGCTCCACGGTGTGCTCCACCGTGTCTACCGGCCGATCCTCGCAGTAGTGACACCCGGGCGTTTCCTCCCGCCCGATTCGGTGCAGGAACCAACCGTGTCCGCTGAGGACCTGCGTCAGGCGGAAGGTGAGGGCGCCGTGGCGCCTCTCTAGCCACTCCTCAAAGAGGGGACTTATCGCCACTTTTGTGGCGTGCCCTGCACGGGGTTGCGACAGTCGCTCTCTCCATGTCGCACTGAGATAGCGCCGGAGGTCTATCCGCTGAGCGACAATTTGCCGCAGCAGCGGAGTTTCCCCCCGGCGTAGTGCCTCCGCGCGCCATTCGTGCAGGCACGCGAGGACTATCGCCTCCAGATCCCATGGCAGCAATCCGGCCAAGAGGCTCGCCGCCTCGCCGGAGATCGTGCGGTACCCCCGGATCAGCCTTACGGCTACCATCTCTGGGGCGCGTTCAGGTAATGGGCGGCTCGCCGCCTCAAAGATCGCGCCCAAACCAGGGCCCCGTAAAGGGCCATGGACCGCACGACCCCCGCGTAGAGCCTCCGGCAGGAGGCGTTTGGACCCCCCAGGTTGGGCAAGAGCCGCTTGAACGCAGCTCCTGCCCGTTCCAGTTTAGGGGCCAAACGTCGGAAGTGCTCTATGAAGTTCAACCACTGAAAAAAAAAATGAAAAATTTCAAAAAAGGTTCCTAAAGCGCTGCACGTTTCTTTTAGCGCTTGACGACATTGTCACGAGCCGGAGAGCGCTGTTGGTGAAATTGCCTGAGGAAATCGTTTTGAAATTTATATAAGATAGCGGCGTTAGTACCGCCAATAGCCACGCGCCAAAATATAACTCTGCCGCATTAAATCGCAACGATGATATGATTCGAAGTTTTGCCTTCTATATTTCTATTAATTGTTCATTTAATATTATTAATTTAGTATTAATACTTAATTAATAATTGATCTTACATTAAATGAACTTGGATGGCGGCGATGATTCGGAAGGAAGATGCCATAAACCCAGCAACCTGTCAAATAGATGGTTTTTGGATTTGCGTCCATGAAATGAAATTCGCAACGATAAGTCTTGAGGAAGCTGGAATGTCCTTGATTTCACTGGTTACGTTGGTGGACGACATGTGACGTCCACCAAGCCGCTCTCGGCTCACGTAAGGTGGGTGGACCATGGAAGGCCACTCTAACGATTAAACACTTTTTATTTTATTTACAAGATAAATGAAGGAAACGAATTATTAAGTAGTACTTTGTTTTATTGTGCACCACATAAATCACATTTTTTTACCTAACTATAATCACTATTTATTAAACTTAAGTTTTATAAAGCTCTTCCAAATGGCCTTGCAAGAAACACGGCTCCAAACAAGGCCAATATTATACAGCAGTCGTTAAACTTAAAAATAGAACTGTAACAACAAACATGTCCGCTTTTACTAAAACTACATAATAAGCTCTATCATTTAAGCGAACCATTAAATGCTCAATATAATTATCTTTATCGTCTATAAAAAACTCAACAAACATAACTTGAACACCATCGTATAACTAAGAATATATTAATGGAAGTTATTTAAAAATAGTAGTAATGATTATTATATTGGCATCAAATAACTTGCCAAAGTGTTTTATAATTAAATTAAAAACTTTTTTTTTATCCAAAATGGCCTTCTTAAGGGCTTTGTTGTAAGGCCAACTAACAATTATGACTATGTCTTTTTCATATTAATTATAATAAAATAATAGAAACTACAGACTACTGTAATTATAAAAAGCCTTGTAGTCAGGAATGTTTAAAATCAACTATTCTTATGATTAAAAGACAAAAATAATAATAACAAAATAATGTACCATAGCAAGGCCAACCGTCAAATTTTTGATTGGCCTTATAAGGAACCACCGGCTTTCCTAGGAACACTACCAACATTTTTACTTAAATTGAGGCAAAACTATGTTTTTGTTTCTTTAGTACCATAAACATATCATTATACGACAATTCACAGTTAAAAAATATGAGATAATAATAGGTTATTGACTAAAAACTTGCTGTGCGTGCGAATAACAATTGTAACGTCGACGACCGAAGTCTACGAAGAGTGAGATCGCACGGCCACAATAGCAGTGCGATCTACTCGTTTGTGGCTTTGACTTTGATGGATCTTACTGTGTAGTAGAAGGAATATGTCTTTACATGTCAATAACTACGACTTTTTAATAGTTGGCCTTCAAAGGAGCGTGGCCTTCCATGGTCCACCCACCTTACTTGATTTCGGCCCACTCCCTCTCGAAGAGAGAAGTTTTATTTAGGGATAAAAAGTAGCCTATGTCCTTCTCTAATATATAATCTATCTCCTTGCCAAATTTCATAACGATCCAATAAGCCGTTTAGTCGTGAAAAGGTAACAAACAAACAAACATTGAGTTTTATTTATTAATTTTGAATGTTTTTTTTTATTATTTTTTACCAATTACTAATTAGAGAATATTTGTACGCCGTTCATGGCAAGACATAGCGCTCATTTTATTAATATTGACATCTGTACCTTTTGTTTCCCTATGTTCAACAAATAAAAATGATTTGATTTGATTTGAAACAAATTAGTATAGATTTATGATAACGTCTGCTAGTGACTTCTTTCGCCTGAGAAACTTTGATCTGTACTTATGTGAGAAAAAAAGCCTATGTGCTACTCCAGACTATAATTAATCATTGTCCGTTAATATAAAAAAATATACGCTTTTCATTTAACTATAGGTACGTATAGTCGGCGCGCTGTAAAGCAAGATTTTATATCTAAAGTGTGCCATGGTTCTTTTGTCGCATGGCCATAGATGGAACTAACGCCGACATATTGTTTTCAATACAATTTCAAAAATGTTAAGCAACAGCACCCTCCAGGCAATGTTATGCAAGTGCCAAAACAATATCAAGACGCACTCTAAATAAGTTTTCATTGAAACTTTGGTACTAAATAGGTAGGAGACATCCTGCAATGAAGTCATAATTCTAAGTTAAATAGGTAAAAACAACGTTTCGAGAAACGCATTTTTTTAATGAATTTACAGTAACTACTAGCGGACTTCCACTAAACTTGTTAGTGACTACGATAGCTTGCCTTGATTTGATTTTCACCAAAGACATACATATGCACTTTACTTGACAAATATACTTTAGTTTAACCTATATTTACATTTTAGTGAAAGATGCGAAATACTTTTGGAAGAAACTCAGAGACATGCATCGACAATCGATATCTAGACAGCGAAAAGTTAGTGGAACAAAGAAATGGAAACACCAAGACCACATGGAGTTCATAATGCCTTACTTAAAACGGCCAAATGAAAGTTTAAATTCTACTGCAGACTCGGATTTATTAAAAGATGATACTGAAATCGATATACAAGATGACGCAAGTGGCAGTACGACACCAAAACAACCTCATAAGATGGAAAATATATTTGTTCATGACTTTAATAGAGAAGACAGCGATAGCGGCAGGATTCCAGCGTATGAAGGGAGGCAAGTTGTAGATGTTTCTGTGACAACCAGACCAGCCTTGGAGAGTTTCTTCGCTAGCATGTGTGATATGACCTGCAGTTTACCAGAATATATGCAAATAAGAGTCGAAAGGAAAATATTTGATGTAGTCATGGAGGCGCGAGAAGAACATTTGCAAAACCAGACCTATTTTGGTTCATAAAACCAGTAATAGATAGTTAGACAGCATTTAATTGTAAATAGTTAGTTTTTATTACAGGTTTATTACGTATGCATATAGTCTAAATCTCTGGGAGAACAAAAATACTTAAAATATCCAAATTTCTATTCATCCCTGTTTTGTCGAAAAGGGCAAGCTTTAATTTATGGAGCTTTTATGAAGAAAGGATAAAATTTATTCATTATATGTATTCAGGTTATGCAGATTGGACAATATAATTAAATTAATAGCATTGCTGTTTTACACGACTGTGAATATGATTACTTGCCAAGTAATAAATGCTGAAAACTGCATCAAAATATTGGTATGTATTGGGCAAAGTTTAGAAGAATTAAGAACAACTTTGTTTTATTATCTACTAGCTGCTGCCCGCGGCATGGTTCGCGTGGAAATTTTATAGGTTTTTCAGGGATAAATTATACATATGAACCTAACCTTCCTCTTAAATCATTCTGTCTATTGATGGAAACCGCATCAAAATCCGTTGCGTAGGTACCTAGTTTAAAAGATCATAAAGACGACGGGAAGCGGCTTTGTTTTATACTAGGTATGTAGAGATTCCTCTTTATAAGACGTATATCAATAATAATAGTAACTAAGAACCAACAGTTTCATTAAAACAGACATAATGTAATAAGGAAATAGTATGTTTTATTTCGAAACCAGATCACAAGACTCGTACATTTTAAACAAACAAAAAAAAAACATTTCAAAAAAATCCTTTGTTGTTTGGCGAAGCCTTTGACAGAATTCTTATATGAATAAGATACCCACATTTATAAACACCAAAGATAAAGCAGGTTAGTCCCAAGAACAGGATGAAGAGGTCCACGATTAGACGGAAACTGTTCGTGCCGTAGTTATAAGGATACCTCATGCTGATATCCATTAAAGCTGGGAAAACGAGTTGCAACATCGTGGTGCATAGACTTCCCACAAATGCTACGAGTGGTCCTTGGAATGGTACTATGTAGGCAATTATAACTGAAATGTAGACAATTATAACAGTTAATTATAGCTGAAAATGGATATTTTGGCTCGTGGTTTTAATCGGAACTAACGGCGCAATGTAGTACCACCCTGTATATTGCGGGAGGCCGACGGATGCTAAAACGGTTTACCACGTATTCAGCCTTAAAGTGCACTTTTCACTGGCCTTATTGTCAATCGTAGTGATGGTATGAATGTGAAAGCTTTTCGACTCTTCAAGCAGAATCAAGGGAGTTTGTGCTCATGCAGCGTCGACTCAAGACTCTCTTTCCTGTTCCCGTTTAACCTTATTTTTTATTGTTCTTGCGTTGTCGGAATCCAACGCTCCGTTAAATCCTCGCCCTGGGCGCCTAGTGTTAAAACCAACACTATCACCCCCTCCCGACATGTGCTCGTGCACAAGTCAAGTACGAAGAAAATGGATTGACCGGATTTGAATAAGTAACATTTTTACTTCCATCCTACATTCTACTCTAGCTACGTCCCTGATCGACTAGCTTAATGTAGAAAAGATTTATAGAATTTTTACTAACATGATAAGGTGACGAATGAAG
This sequence comes from Cerastis rubricosa, assembly GCA_949152445.1. Taxonomy (NCBI): domain Eukaryota; kingdom Metazoa; phylum Arthropoda; class Insecta; order Lepidoptera; family Noctuidae; genus Cerastis; species Cerastis rubricosa. Next base: position 6,251,067 of record OX424535.1, on the reverse strand, counting down.
GCCTGCCAACAACTTCAATTAATTTCAGTGAATTTTCAGAAGGTTCTTGATTCACGTCGTGGTACTTAATGATTTCAACAAGAGTCGCTATGGCTGGGTAACATTGAATCGGGTAAGCAAAACCCACAGCTATCAAATAAAGGCCGATTGCAATCATCGATGTGCTATCAAAGAAAAATCATAAACGTGTTTAATGGTTCAAAATAATTGTAGGGGAATTAACATACACTTCGTTATTAGTACTTAATATCATACACAAACGTTGAAAAAAGTCCTAACCCATACTGACTAACCATGCCCTGCATCATGTTTAAAAAAATCATCTGCTAGACAACTAAAAACGCAATAAAACTATTATTGTTAAAATTTAAGACATTGAATAATGGTGCCTACTTACGAGTAGTACAAACTATTTCTCGTTTCTGTACAACACTACGGCCGGCATTGTACTAGTTGCATACTTACGTTTCATCGTACGGTAAAGATCTAAGTATATTTTCTTCCATTGTCCCGAAAGCATAGTATCCTAGCGTCCCAAACACAATCGATAAAGCTGTTGGGAAAATTATACCCACATTTAGAATACCAAATCTTGACGTCAATGCCCTCGGGTCCTTTAAAGATTTATCGATTGACAAGATCTGAAATGTAGAAACGTATAGGAACCATCCCGGTCTGAATTAAGTGCTAAGTAAAAAAAAAGCGAACTAAAAAGGTACTATGATCATAAAAATGTTAAATTTCGATAAAAAGTGAACGCCCCGCCCAGTTTTCCGCGAAGAGTTAGGCGGTTATCAAGCGACACCACTCGTCCGCGCGGTCTTGTATGAAATGCGTTGATCTGGATGCCTTACACACGTACACTTCACGACCGCGCGGACGATCGGCGCTCACCGGTTTTACTCGCGGCGCCGGGCGGCGTGGCGGTGCACTGCCCATACCTCCGCATCGCCCTCTCCGCCCGACCGCGCAGATTAGCGGTGTGGCGTGTAAATCACCTTAGGCACCAGTGGTGTAACATAGTATATCGTACACCCTTATACACTCGGCGTCACAAAAATCGCACTTTTCCGAAAATTTGTTTCAAACATGTCCTGCCAGATTGCCCATGATGTTCATAACACATCGGCAACGATTCGGCATGCTCAGAACAAGGTTGTCAATGTCTTGCTGCGGCATATTGTCCCATGTCCTTCTGAGGTGCGCAAAAAGTTGATCTTCTGTAGCCAGATTTTCTGGAACTTCCTTCAGAGCTCTTCTTTGCAGCATATCCCACGCATGCTCAATGGGATTTAGATCTGGCGATTGAGCAGGCTAGTCTAAGGCCCTAACATTGTGTGTATGTAATCAAGCTGCTACCGTACTCGCCGTGTGTGCCCGGGCATTGTCGTGCATGAGCAGGAAATCTTGCCCCATTTGTGTTCTGTGGGGCAAGATTACGGGCCCCAGCACCTGTTGGACGTATCGTTCTGCCGTCATATTGCCCCGCACCCAAACGAGATCCGTCCGTCCTTCAAGACGAATTCCTGCCCAAACCATAATTGTTCTTCCTTGGTATGGGTGAACTTCCTGAGGGTTCTGAAGACGGCTCCATCGTCCAGGAACTCGCCAAACACGAACTCGTCACGAACGTGAATCTGGATGGAAGCCGAACCTGGATTCATCCGTGAACAGCACATTGGACCATTGCTCACGGCCCCAGTCCACGTGGTTCCGAACCCATTCTAATCGTCGTCCACGATTGCCTCTCCGTGAAGGTGGGACCCGGAGTGGTCTACGAGAGCGTAGATTGCTTTCATGCAGTCGCCTTCTTACAGTTTGGTCACTCACAAGCACTTGGTGTTCCACTCGCAGCCTTTGGACCAATTGAGTCGCCGTTGCATTTGGTAGAGCTCGCGCAGTAATTTGCAAAAATCTATCTTGTCTGGGGGTAGTGATGCGACTTGGCCCCCGGTGCCTCTCCGCTACTTCACCTGCGGCACGATAGCGTGTCCACAATCTTGAAATTACATTTTGGTGGGTCCCTATGGCCTCAGCAACATTACGCTGAACAGACCCAGCTTCCAGCATTCCCACAGCTCGTAACATCTCCGCCCTCATCAAATGTTGGCGTTGCATGGCTACAATACCTCAATTTTAACTTTATCTTTCGTTTAAAAATGAAAAAAAACTGTAACTAAACGTAATTCGTATTGTTTTCTAAATTTCGCACAAATGAAAATTCCCTCTCCTACTACATCAAGACATTTTTATGCCACCGAAACAAAAGAATTTTCAAAAATTTGAATTTGGAATTAGTCTGAGATAAATTACAAACAAATCGGTGTTTAAAAGATTCCAATGCGGCCAGTACTTTTCGAGTTATTTAATTGAGTATGAAATATCCCTAGACCGTGTTGATGTGTGTATTATAAAATGTCGAGTGATGAAAGTGATTGTACTCCTGAATTCATTACAACCGAAGCTAATAATATTTCCAATGAATTACTGCCGGAAAAGTCAAAGGAAACTTATATAAAAGCCTACGACAATTTCCAAAAATGGAAAAGTACGAAAGGCGTCAAGTCCATTTCGGAACCAGTTCTATTAGTGTATTTTCAGCATTTATCTTGTACTCAGAAGTCAAGTAGCCTATGGTGTACTTATTCAATGCTTAGGTCAACAATAAGCATGAAACACAATATAGACATCAAGACATACGCTAAGCTATTATCATTTTTAAAGAGGAAATCGGAAAGTCACCAATCAAAGAAATCGAAAGTTTTCACACCTTTGAATGTTGAAACTTTTTAAAATGAAGCTCCTGATCATAGCTTGCCGTAAAAGTAAGTAGGTACATCATTTTATTTTTAACTAAATAAAATACAGCATGGTAGCAAATAGCAACAAGAACGCTTACGTATACTTACTGAATTTACGTATGTTGTTAGTAAAATTTATTTTTATTTTTGTTACAGGTGGCTTTAATTATTGGAGTGAATGGGGCTTGTCGTTGTCAAGAAATGGTAAACATGAAGGTCCAAGATATAGAAAAACACTCAGAAGAGTTGTTATTGATTAAGTTGCCAGACACTGAAACCAAAAGGGAAAGGTCATTTGTCATCCGCGGAGCATATGTAAAGGTTGTGGAAAAGTATCAAGCTCTGCGGCCTCCTAATTTAAGCACTAACCGATGTTTTGTAGCGTTCAGTAGTGGAAAATGCACCCGTCAAGTGATTGGGAAGAACAAAATAAGTGCCATGCCGAAGGAAATTGCCAAATACTTAGGATTACCAAATATCGAGCTCTATACGGGTCATTGTTTTCGTCGAACGTCGGCTACACTGTTGGCGGATGCGGGAGCAGATATAACCCAAATAAAACGCCATGGTGGCTGGAAAACGGATACAGTAGCGGAGGGCTATATTGAAAATTCAGTACGAAACAAAAGTAAAATAACCTGTCAAACTGGTAACAGCATCACTTTAAAAACGTCATCTGATTCTTTTTCACCACAACCTTCAACATCACATTCCATCTTTCCCTGAGCCGCATGCACCACCTTCACCAACTTTCACCACCCAAAATGCTCCTCTGCAAATACAAGATTCTGAAGCATTGACGAGCAATACTCAAATAAATTCCACATCAACATCTATAAAAATACCAAATAAAAACTTAACCTTATCTTTGCACAACCGGACTAAAGTCTCAAATGTTACCATTAACTTCAATTGATATGTAAGTGCATATAACTAACTAGTTCTAAATATGTTATTCTTACTGTTTGTTTATATAATAAATACTTTGTTTTTCGTACTATGGCTATTATTTTCTCACAGTAGGTGTAAAAAGTAGAGTATCCTCTTCTGGGCTAAAGGTGTCTTTGCCTTGGGCTAGCTTGAATCCCTCGCTGCATTCGGGATTCTTGTATTAACTCCCTCGCTTTGCTCGTGAGTTAAATCCCGAATCCTTCATTGCGCTCGAGATTCAATATGACGCCCGTGACATAAGACACAACTTTAGCCCCTCGGTGCATAATCTACTATTTTGAAACGAACTTTTCAACGCGATAAAATTGTCGGTAATGGATGTGGGAGTGTTTCATGGTGTTTTAGCTAAACCTACATCTTAAATATTATATACTTTTTTATTAGATAAATAATTAGATGAGAACTTCATCTAAGTAATAATTTATCTAATAAAAAGTTTAAGTTTTGTATAATTTTAATACGCTAAATTAGTTTAGAAAGAAAGTTGAAATCTGTAAAAGTACGATGAAATTGACATCGTCGCATTTGTGTACAAAAATCCTTTGAATAAAAAAGATTAACAAAAAAAAACCCGTTCCAATGATACCTTATAGTCATAGGTCTATCATTGATTAATAGGGTTAAAATTACTTTGAACAGAATTCTTAAAGAGGTGCGATTTTTGTGACGCCGAGTGTATAATCAGTTATTGTATTAGGGGGTGAGCGCATTACCATCAACCGGACACAAACCCAGACTTCGGACTGCTATTGCTATCCTGGTGGAAATCCGGCCAGAGGGTGTCGAGTGCAGCGCAATAAGGCGTCTCTCATTCTACTTATTACGAAGAACACACTTAATTATTTATGCAGAACCTTAATAAATAAAATCTTACCACACCGACGTTACTCAGGTTAAACATCAGTATACCAAAGCTGAATTGAATAGCCATTAAACTTGTTTCATAAGACATTTTGTCACCATTGTCGTCTAAGTATATGTGCAGAAAAACAAAAGTAATGCCGGTCAAATTTAAAAAATTGCCTGTAATCAGTAAAGGGCTTTGAATTATTTGGCCTGCATTGCAAACCCCCCCCACCGCTGCTCGACCGACACGATCACATTGGGTGTGCAGCCCCCCCTGGCGATGCCCATGGTCACAAGTAACAAGATTTCAAATTTCGGATCGACCAGACCTGTGGAAGTTGTTTATTTCCCTCGACTAGAAAAGTGGTGATGACCTTTAAACAGCTGAGCAGATTTTACCATATTTTATCATTCGAAAACATAACTAAGAACACTCTCGATTAAAACACCTTTCAAACGAAACCAATTTTATCAAAATGGGTTCATCCGTTTAGGAGCTACGATGCCACAGACAGACACACAGTTACACAGATAAACACGTCAAACTTATAACACCCCTCTTTTTTGGTCGGGGGTTAAAAGGAAAGAAGTCGGCTGGAGCACGTTTTGGTTAGCTTCTGGTGAATAAGGAAGGTAGTTGCTCGATGGTATTTGTTGAGTTATTGGTCAAAAATTCGTTCACCTTGATGGCCTTGGCGCATTATCGTGGTCCAAAATCCAAAAATTTTCTTTCCACAAATATGGCCTTTTCGTCGAATTTACTCTCTTAAACGCCGATTACGCTCAAATAATATTCTTTATTTACTGTTTGACTTTTTGGCAAGAATTCCGAGTGCACAACAGCGCCAACCAAAGAAAACGATCAACAAGACTTTGTCATTGATCGAGTTTGGCGTGGATTTTTCGGTTTCCGTTCGGTTGGAGTGGATGGCGCCACTCCAAAGCTTGTTGACTAGTTTGCATGTCAAACTCGTAAACCCACGTCTCGTCACCAGTAACAATGCGTTTCATGAATGTTGGGTCGGAATTGACTCGTTCCAGCATGTCCTCAGGGACTCGGAGTTTTTGGAGAAAATTCACGTCACCATATATTGAGAACGCGCCGTTACGATCTCAAAACGTATTTATTTTAACATATAGCCTGACAATGATCTGCAATTAGGTCTACCGTGGCGTTTCCTCCTTCAGCCTATAGTCACGAAAGTTCACGACGTGGATATGCCGCAGAAAAAGCCAACTCTCTCATCATTAATTTGTCACGTGTGTGTGATTCGTGAGAGTTTTTACCACATTTAAAACTACCGCCCTTATTACAAAATATAACAAAAACTGCGTCAAAGAACAAGTATTCTGATCCCGTATGAGAGATTGTGATGGATGAGGATGAGATAGTGCAGCGTCTCTCGGCAGGCTCAGATAAACGTCCCAAAAGAACATAATCCATATTAGCATTTTATTTAAAAACTATCTGGGCTTTCGGAAGTGAGGGTGCTGCACAGTTAACTGGGTCGCACATTCTATTTGGTTGTACTAATTTGCCAACAACAAAGAAAACCAGACACAATAAATTCCTACATGTTGTACAGACCATCACAACAAGCTACAACGATCTGTCAAATTTCTTTAATAGATTTTCAACTTTATAATTACAGAATAAGTTTCAAGGTTGATAGGTTGGGAAAATTTGACAGTTTCGGATAAGTTGACGTTTTCGGATAAGTTGACGTTTTGGCGTCTGTACTATGCTTTCGCCAATCGGCAGCTCGCGCCAATCGGCAAACTCAGTTCAGCATCTACCATAGCTGAATCACGTTTTGGTTAGCTTGTCACAAGTTGACATATCCGAAGTCCAAACGAGTCATTCCTGAATTTTGCCACCACCCTGTACGCCAGGGGAAATATGCCAACCGGACTATGTGTATAGCTCCGCTAAGAAAGTTAAATCTAGTAATTAATAAAAAATAAAAAAAATACCTGTCATTGAAATGTAACTGACTATCGATAAATCTTTCATGAAGGATTCCAATATCAAATAAGGAATATACAAGCCCCAAAGAGCCGGCTCATTACTCTGCCAGTCTGCCAGCTTTATAAAAAGATAAAATGATTATTTTTAGTACCACTCTTCCGACTTTCCGACGAGTCCCGAAGTAGGTAGGTAAGAAAAATAAGGTTTTACTGACATCTCTAAAACAGTCTGTTGTAAAAATTACGAACACCGCGCATGTTCCGAGTTGATTGGCCATCATGAAGGCTGATACGATACATCTGCAAAGATAGTTGCCGATTATTTAAGGGGGTTTATGCCTCACGACATTTCATACAAACTTTCAAGTCCTTATTTTCCGAAATGACTTAACCGATTTTAATGAAACTTAATTAAGCAGGATACATAGATGTAAAAAGTTACTAAAAAACATTTTCGAAAAATAGTGTTACAGCTGAATTAGATCGATTTATCTGTAGAAACAGAAATTTCCAATTATCTTTTTTTTTAAGATATTTTAAAAATGTTTTAGTAACTTTTTAGACCTATTTATCCTGCTAATGCGTATTAAGTTTCATTATTAATCGCTACAGTCATTTCGGAAAATAAGGACTTGAAAGTTTGTAACTTTGTATGAAATGCCGTAAGGTGTAAACGCTCTTCATAGCCAGACATTTTACAGTGTAAGTGCGTGTACACGTAGAAAGCGAGTTGCCGGCACCGATCGACCAGCGCTTGTTGGTGCTGGTCCGCGCAGATAGTCTGTATACTACTTTACTGTTTAGTGTGTGGCGAACCACCCAGCGCCGACAAGCTCCGAATGTCGCCGACAAGTTCCGATCAGCGCTGTTAGGCCGTCACTTGTTGCTGTATTTAGAAGGGAACTACACGTATTATTGTTCTGAGACAGGCAGCCCCTGCTTCTATCCGTTTCCTTTATGTAGCTTTTACCTGCACGGTTCAGTATCGATAACCGCTGGCAGGTCGGCGCTGGTTACCTGCTTTCTTTATGTAAAAGTACGCGCCCTGACACGATGCACTTATTACTCTTAAAAAGAATACTCACGGACCGTGTTCCGCTAACGAATGCAATGCAGGAGGCCCATGGAAGAGAGCTATACGGAATCCATATCGGTACGATACATAGGGTATTTTTAACTGTCGGCAGATATCGTACAAGCAGCCTAACTGAAATCACAAGCAAAAATACAACTTCGTCCTCACCGGCTGCGGCACACTACTTGCGGAACACACTTTTCCATCGCAAGCTTGTAGTTAGTTGTTACATAGCTAGGTAGGGGAGCCCACGACGCTAAATGGGGATTTACTCTAGCGTCATAGAGAGAAACCTATTGGGTTGCAACGCTTAGATGATAAGAAGAAAAAAATGTTATTAGCCGCTTCCCCCACCGATGAAAAAGTATATATTATATATACTTTTTCATCGGTGGGGGAAGCGGCTATAGATATGTAAAAAAATACTGTTGCATGGATATACTCGAGCGCGTCAGATATTGATAGCATCAATGGCCTACGTATTTTTAATATGTTAATCTGATCGTTTGCATGATGCAGGTGATTGTAGGTACGGGATTCAAAATGAAAAAAAAAAATAAAGAGCGCGTCAGATTTCCTAAGGGTGTGTTAAGTGAACAAAAAAAAAACCTTCATTCAATAATCTGACGATTTCGATGTGACGCAAACTCGCGGCCATTATTATAATATGCAAAAAAAAATCGCCATTTTGAAATACTCAAGCGCGCGCCAGATTAAGATATATATGGTTCATCTTTATGTCCTAGACGTGCTGTCTAGGACGATTATCTAGAGGGGTTCGCCCAATCTGACAAAAAAAAATTAAATCATTGAACTTAATTAATTGAAAAGCTCAGGAAATAGCTTGCAAATACAAAAGTGTACGTTTTTAAAGTATTTGCATTAATAAAAAAAAAAAAATGCTCGAAATGTTTAATTTTTTTTATATTTAATTGATTAATTATTCATCATCTTCATCAGTAGAATCATCTTCCTCTTCTGGCTCGATTTCATCCTCAGATTGCGTATCTGTAACAAAAATCATTAAAATAATTAACAATTTTTTTTTATGAATATCTTCTTCTTTTAATTATTGTCGAAAAGAAATACCTCATTCTGGAGAATCTGCAAGAATGTCAGGTGTTAAGACTACATCTTCGTATGCTTTCGGCAATTGATCATCTGCAAACCAGATCATTTTAAATTTTACGTCGACAACTTTCCATCCACAGTCCGTTGGTAAAAGATCAATATTTTTTGCATTATGAGCATAACTCCACAAGCATGCAATAAATCTTGTGCGTAACACTTGCTGGAGTAACTCCGATTCACAGGGTGGCAAGTTGCACGCATCGTAATTCCGGATACTAAAGGAGAAGGGTTGTGATTTGTCTTTTACCTTGTACGTTTTTTTGAAGATGGCAATCCTAGCTTGATTGACATCGTCTAACCTTTTCAACCCATACAAGTGGCAAGTAAAAGACTGTTTGATGTTAAAAGAATCCTGCACATTATGCTCCTTTGATCCCAAATCCAGAAATGATTCTTGGAAAATTTCTGAATTCATCAGAAATTGCAAAGGTTTCTTTTCCCTCGTCGCGCGTCGGTAAAATGCTGGAAACACGTTGTAAATAATATGCCACGAACGAGTCTCTGTGCTCAACTATGATGGTAACATAAAGCAGAATGGGGACAGAGTTAGAGAGTAATAGATAGAGAAAGAGTGAGAGAAGAATAGAAACGCGGAGAGGGAAATATAGGCATCACGTAGCTGCACGCATTAAACTTTATCGACGAATTTTTGTTATTTCGGCTTGCGGAAATCGTCAGATTATATATTTTTTGTTATCCTTGAATTATTTACTCCAAAATAAAAATAAAAATTGCTACGCTCGAGAATGTAGAGATGACTTTTTTTGTTACAACTTTGCTGCCCTCCCCTTTCTTTACCTCACTCTCAAATTGTCAGATTAGTGGAATATAAACTTTTTAGCATGTAATTAACTCACCCTACCTTAATCTGACGCGCTCGAGAATTTCTGATGATCGTTTTTTATTTACTAATCTGATCCTTTATCCTTCACGGGCGGCCTTATATATGGGGCTCATGTTGTGTGGAGGTACTTAACCGGGTACTAGATATCCCCTTGTATATTAATCTGCCGCGCTTTAGTAAATCCCGAAATCCCCGCTAGGGCCCCCCTACTATTAGTTGAATTGAAAAAAATATTGCATTGGAATTGCGAGTGTGTTACTGTCTGTTACTGCCCCCGCAGGAGCATTCATCACGAGATTTAGTTATGTTCTCTTGGTTGTAGAAATTCCATTGAGCATCAACCATTCGTTTGCGAATTCATTCATTAGTGCAAAATAATTTAGTAATTTAATATCAGCATACACTAGAACCGATGAGGCAAGTTACCGTGTTACCAACATACTACTATTGGTACCAACCCTAGATTAAAACGAGTCTAGTGTTAATTTTAAACATTGCCTTCGATGCTACAACTATCACCCACAGGGTGACGACAGCCATTGCTGGGTTATATAGGTCTCTTTTTGCTAGTGCCAATCTCCACGTTCCTGGTACCAGTACCCACGATTGCAGCAATGTCACCATTTCATTAAATGTATGTAGGGAATGATATAGATTGGTATTGTACCAGCATGTTGTGGGTGAAAATAATAAGGATTCCCGTGGCGAGCGTCATGATTGGTCCTAGGATGTAGCCCATTTGACTAATAACAAGGGGCATCGCCAGCATACCGGCGCCGAACATCGTCCGCAAAACGTTGAAGTAAGCCATCCAGACCCTGTACATTTCAACACGACGCTAATGTATTATCATTCACATACTACTATTTACTGTTGGAGAGCATGGACTACTTTAGCAGGTTACCACATTTGCACAGTGGGTGTAAAGTGGGACATACCTACCGGACGTGGAAATATTTGCTGGCCCCGACCAGCGACGAGCGTATTAGGACAAGAGACTCCTACTCAATCGAGACGCCTGGCAACCATAATGGCAGTAGCGCGTTGGTACAATAATTAAGAAGTCTGCTAGTCATATTCGAATTTCTAATCGTTCGTACGCAGTACTTCTTTACTAGAATAGGCCAGTCACCAGGCAGGGCCCAGATTTGCTTTTCTACAATACGTACTTTATTGGGTCTTTTGGCATCCTATGTTCCCAGGGATCAAAACTGTTCCCTTTGAAATCGCTGAAATCCCCCCGAGGTATTCTAGCCTTCCTGATGTCAATCGTCGAAACCGCTCCAGCTACAGTCTTAAATCTTAGTCTACTGACTTGCTCCCTGTAATCAATAAATTGGTACCATGAACCATCAAAATTGTTCTTAAGACTCGGGTAAAGAAAGACTTCAAGTATTATATTAATTATCTTCCTGCCCTTGTCCCGGGTCGACGGTTGGCGCAACACCTTTTATTCATCCGTTCTCCTCTGTCAACTGTGTTTTTCTTTCATAGCATTCCTCACACAACCCATTCATCGTTCTCTTGGTCTTCCTCTCCCTCTCCATACATATCAACATGTATATTCGTCACTCTTTTAGTCATATGTTATTCGTCCCTTCTTATTATATGCCCATACCATGACAGTCGATTCCCTTTCATCTTTTCTGTAACTCGTGCAACTTTCATACTTCCTCTAATATACTCATTCCTTACTTTATCCATTCTTGTCACACATCCATTACTTAATTTCAGGCCATCATCTCCAGTCTTTGCCATCGCACCTCCAATCTGCTCTGGACTTCTAGACCACTCACGGCAACACAATGTCGCCGACACACGCTGCGCTATCAGCATTGTCATCACGTTGCTGCATAGATTAATAATGTCGTGAGATATTTTCATATTGTTCGTGCCGATAGTAGGTATGGAACTATGGACTACGCAGTAGCAATCTGGAACTGAACCGCAAGCCTGCAACCACCAAGCTTGTTATTATTAAAATAAACATAGCAAGATAAACAGTTAACGTACATTTTAATTAATTTGTCTTGATTCTCCAGTAATTTTAGGCACTCATTAAAACCCACTTCTTAATTCATCGAACAGCAAAACATTTATAGGATTTCATTGCAGTGAGCATCAATAAAGAAATTATTATGGTAACAAAAATCAAATGATCACAATCATATTATCAACAATAAATAAAAAATCAAGACCAAAGAGTAGAATAGTAATACCAAACGAAATGTTTTCAAAAATTTCCGCCATTCCACTGTCTTTCTCTATGCATTTTATCAAGCGGAACAAAAGACAGTTTTGAAAATATTTTGGTCGTATTGTTTGAAGATGTGGTTTGATCAGATCTGCATCTTACTGATCTAAAGGGACAAAGTTAACTTTAAGAAAATTTGTAAGTCAACGGTTATTTAGCAAGGTTTTTAAAAAATATATCGTGTTACAAACGTTCTTCGTAAATAAATAGGTTGTTGACAGCTGGTACCGAAACTCTACCTTTCTTGTCTATTATTAAAAATGACAGCAGCTAGTGGAGATTGTTAAAAGGTGGAATTGCTGTATTTCGAATCCTTTCATGATTTTTTTATTTTTTAACTTTAATTCTAAGTCTTGAGTATGATGTCAACGACTGAAGGCGAGTTGGATGTTGAAGTTCCCCTAGAAAGGGAAGACGGGGAGGTTAGAATGAACTTTTACTTGGAACATTTTCATTCTAATTACAGAGCAGTTTTTCAATGATGCCTTGCCATTATTAACAAAAATATCTTACTTTACTAGCGTCTAGTGACTTTAACTCTATTCTAAAAGTACCTAACAAACAATTATTATAAAAATAAAGTTACATATGACATGGGCGTACTCGTTATCCAGAGATTTTATTGCGTTGCAGTTGGAAGATTCGGATGTGGAAGAGGGTACGTATATTCCTCTGGCGCGGCCCGAGGCGTTTAACCCTCCTTCGTTAGTGAACATGCAGATACAAGACGAGCAGAGCGACGAGGGGTCAGCGCAGGAGTCCTCAGGCTCAGAGTCGGACGAGGAGCCGCGGCGCCGTGCCAAGCGCACCAAGCTGCGCCCGCGCCGGCCCGCGCCGCAGCCTGCCAAGAAGGACAAATACAACATCTGGTGCAAAGCTTTACAGGTTTAATTTATTTTATAAAACACGGTATTTCCATAAAGTAGACTATTGTCAGGAACAAGCACTTCTTTTTCAATGTTTGTTCAGTAATTACAGTAATTATTCGCAATACCAAACCCTATGAAGTTCTCCTTCTTGTTATGTTTAGGCCTTAACAATTATTATGTTTACTCTTGTTACAGGAAGACTTGTTAACAGAGGACATGGTCAGTTGTGATGTTTCAAAGAAAAGCAGATATGGCGTTGAATCTTATGATTATACTATTAAGTATAGATTAGATGATGAGTATGTAGATAAGAAGAAAATATTTTCCAATAATGAAGATTATGACGACAGTGAACGGTTGTCTAATAAACGGCGGCATGTGGATCGGTCTAATGTGAAGTTAAGATTGGGGAAAAGAGTTAATAGTGAACATTATAATGACAAGTTAAAGCCTCGGCTTCTACCTGATCTGGCAGTAACTGCCGAGGATACTGTAGAAAATGTAGCAGATGATATTGCGGCCAGTCTATCTGAAGATAAGACAGAATTACTGGGTAAGTCAAAATTCCTCTGTTATTTATTGTTATCATGCAGGCAGTTGAGATTTAACTGATAGTTATCATGTTGATTGCTGCAGTTGTTGTAGTGTTAATAAGTACTTCTGTTGTAAGATGTAACTATGTGGACTGCATTGCCTGCACTTACACTAAGATCTATAAAATGTTTTAAGGCTAAATCTTTGACTTAGACATATTATCATCGCTGTCTTACACTTGTAGTTTGACAGATAAAGAATTTACGCTGTGCCTTATTTTGCAATAACTAACCTTAAAAGATCCTTCCTCCGTTCCTTCCTTTAAAGAGCCTCTCACAAATTCTGCCCATTCTATTAAAAGAAATATGCAAATATCAAAGTTATGTTCCCTCTGTTGTCACTGCAATTAACTGACTTGTGATCTACCTGCTATTTAGCGAAATCAGTGGTTCCACCAAGTGTGTGCAGCTGCACACTGGTGTACCATGGTCATTAGTTGGTGTGCCTCACTTAAAGCTAAAAATGAAAATACCTGCTTAAACCAAAACACATTGTATAATTTTTTATTGAGTACACACACCCACAATTTTTCGATTTCCTAGATGTAGATGAAGACAAAAAGTTTGCAGAACTCTGATTTAAGTTATCAAAGATATTAAATAAAATTTATAAATAGCTTGACGGATGACAGTAGAGAATGGAAGAAGAAAATGTATTGCGCCGATCCGTAACGGGTTAAATGGGACAAGGGCTGGAAGATGATGTTGATGGAATTTATAAACTCTCCTGATTTTTCGCTGACTGCCTTGGAGCCCAAAAAAGCTTCATAAAATGATTTGTTTCCAGGTCGTATTGTACAAGTGGTTGGTACTAATAAAGCTATAGAAATATACAAAGAAACACAAAGGGTGGAAGGAGAAGGAGGCATGCTTGTCATGGTAAGTGGAATTCTCAAAAGAATATTAAGTCTACATACACTAATATTAACAATCCGAAACTAAGTAAGGTCTAAAAGTTTCCCGCCTATACACATTACATTAATCAGAGATATATAAAATTATCATGTCACTAAATTACTCAAGTTTTCTCTAGCTACCCATAGTAGTAAAAAAGTAATATTTCTGTTCAACTCTATTGAACAGAAATATTACTTTTTTACTACCCTTCCTCCTTTATTTCAATTCATTTTTGTTTGGATATTAATCCTTAATTTTATAGTTGATGCCGGAACCTTTTGGACCTTGCCATGTATCCCTGTATGTCTGTTACCATTCACACCTTAACCATGTTTCGATGGGCATACATGTAAACCTTGACCTGGGTAAAGAAATATGTAGAATACTTTTTATGGTATGTTCTTGTGGGATAATATAATATACTAGCTGTCCCGCGCAACTTCGTCTGCATCACTTTTTCCCCGTTTTCGCAATATTTTTCATTGCTGTTCCGCTCCTATACAGCGCCATCAATAGAATTCTTACTCAATCGAGTCAACAGATACCGCCATCTGTTAGAATCGTTTGGAGCCAACAGATAATTGTGACTTAATTTACAATAAAAAATATTGCGACTATAAATTAAGATGTAAGCTATACTATCTTTCACGTTGGATCAAACTGCACACGGTGTGCAAATTTGATTAAAATCGGCCCATCCTGGACAAACAACCTGACGCGTAATTTATATATATGTATATAGATTTTGACCTTTTTCATGGGCCAAGTTGCAGATAAAAGATAGAAATAAATCATGTACTTTTATAGATAAAATACGTGACTATAATGTGCCCCACTGCCAATTTTAAATTCTCTAACAATTAAGCTATTCTTACCTTGGCTTGCAATTGTTCATAACCCATAAATGCTAGCAAAAGTTTTGATAAACGTAATTCATGGCTTTGTGACCCATTTGATAACAACTGCAGCATAGCAACTATCAAAAATAGTAAGAATAACAAAAACTATTACATACTACATAATAAAACGCCTGTACTACCCGAAAGGACAGTCAGAGATGTACCTAATACACCGAGGTTTAACGGGTTACGTCTAAGTCCCATGTGATAGGGGTACATGTTTATGAGGAAGTGAGAAATAAATTAAAGTTTGTTATTATTATATTAAGACTCCGCGGCTGTTACTGAGAAATTTTTGCTGGAAATACCCAAAAAACGGCGTAATGTTAATAATTTAGTTAACCACACGTCAAAAGTTAATGCACTTACAAACTGCTACAAAATTCAAATTCAAATTCATTTTGAATTTGAATTTCGAGTTTGCTCCGTGCCTCCGCCGCTGGTCCTGCTGTCATATGTAGGTCTTTGGTGGTCGTTACAGATAGTCAGTGGCCCTGAAGTCTGACAACCAATCTTACCTAAGGTTATCGTTTTACCCAGTAGTAACTGGGTTGTGAAGGTCAGATAGGCAGTCGCTCCATGTAAAATATATACAGCTGAATCCGGTTAGACTGGAAGCCGACCCCAACATAGTTGGAAAAAGCCAGATGATGATGTATGTATGTTAAATTTCAAACTTAATTTTTAGAATGGAACACGTCGTCGCACCCCTGGTGGCATATACTTCTTTCTACTGAAGCGTGACGGAGACGTGTCGCAGGAGATGGTCAACCAGATCTTCACGGAAGACCGTAAGGAGATGCAGCGTAAGGTGAAGCGAGCGCGCGCCAAGAGTCGCCAGACCGTCATGGAACAGCTAAAACAGAGCCTCACAGGTTTGTCAACATCTGTCAATGGCATTAAGAGGGAATAGTGCCTTCGAGGTATTTGAAGAAACTATTGCCGTCGCGCTGTTATTGCCTGCCCCCGGAATGTGCGATAGGGACAGCTGCAGCTCAGACCGATTATATCACAAAAATGTTGACGAAATCGACGTTTCGTATACCCCTTTTTTCTCCTCGAAAACTGGACAGATTGTATTATTTTTTACATTAAAACTATATTGAAAATTAGAGTGGGTTTAGGTTTCTATCAATTTTTTTTATGTTAAAAACATTTCGAATTTGTCTGGCAGTCATTTTATGTAATTTCTGGTGGGTCAGATTTTCCTTATCAATTAGTTGCTTAAAAAAGGAAATGATAGAGACGTGTCTACAGCAGACCTTGATTTTATGAAGAAAAAAAAATGATTGCTCTTGAGACATTATTCAGAAAGAATAAAGGGGTATGGCGAATCGCAGCCCCTGTTCTGTTCCCTCTTAATATAATATTTTAAACTACTACTGGTGATAGTGAAGTGGTTGTGATTGCATAAAACTAAATAAAGCGTGCTAAAGAATATGTCGTAATGGCAATCACGTGGAATTCGCACGAAATGTTTATTTCTTGTGGAGAGTTCCATGCCGTGCCACATCGGCGATGTGCTGTCACTCTGTACGCTATTAAGTGTGCGTCTTGTAATGTTACCTCACCGGAGCCCGATCTGTAATGTAACAATACAAGATTCGACTTTGAGCATTACAATAAAAGTGTAAAATACTTTTAAAGGGTTGAATTGTATACAAATAAAAGTAAATGGGTAAAAGTATGTAATTACTGGTTACGCACTCTTCTTTACAAAATTACATTACATTACAAGCGAATGCTTTCAGTGAGGGAGCGCCTTTGAGTGACGGTGCCTCGACAGACAGCTGATCCACTGTCACTGTAGTTTGTTAACTCTGACTCTGAAACCTACCAATTTCGTTTCTTTCTATAGCGTATCCCTCTCCATGGCCACTCCAAGAGAAAGCTACAAACACATAATTAAACATTAAATTCACCTTCCAGATTCAGAACTCCCATCTCTGCTATCCCGCGGCGAGGCGATCGCGCAGTCCGAGCACGGCAGCAACCCGCCGCCGTCGCCCGCCACCGACGCGCGCGACGGCTCCAGCGACACGGACGCACACGACGCGCCCCCCTCCCCCGCGCGCCCGCGCTCCCCGCTGCCCGACCGGACCGACCCCGCCGACCCGGCGGACCCGCAGGACCCGCGACAACCGCACGACTACGATGACGACTACCTAGAGGTGATGTGCAACGATGATATGGACTTGTTCTAGACCGGACGTCGTACACGGATATGCGTCACTGTCAGCGAACTGCCAATTTAGGTTACGACCTGCCGGTCAATCCAAAGTACTGTACTCGAATAAGCGCTTACTCGGGTCCGGTGTGGCCTGTGTTTGTCCTCTCCGTGAGACTCTGGTGCTCGTCTCCTTGCCCCTTTTGAACATCCTTGTTTTATTCCTAAGGCGAGTGAATAGGTTTCGTAAATCGTACTAAATGCAGTTCTACTGCATGAACGACTTTTAACGTTTTTTGATAGATCCTACACATAGCAATTCTAATGTACCTAACACAGGGAGTATGTAATCACAAATAGTACTATCTATGTCGACATCAGAGTATAATATCTGTATTTTAAAAGCTCATCGATCTAGTTTTACACCTACAAAGCAGTAGAAGTGAATCTTGTTTGTTTAAATTGTTGTTTATGGCTGAGGTCTCATTGATACCGCAATGGTATGACGAAGTGTTTTTAAAAACCTACTTACAAAAATGTGTATCATTTCAATCCGCTGGCGAAATGAGTAGCTACTCATACAATACACTGTGAAGTGTGACATAATATGACCTTTACTCACTGACTATGCACTTACACATTCGCGACATAATGTGTCTTCAGCCTAAACGATGCTGTAACTGAGACCTTTGCATCAGCTGAGCGTGCTTGATGGCAGCTTTTGACTACAAACGTTTTTATTAGCTCTAAGTACGTAAAACTGCCAATTTTTAAAGATATAAGTGTACTACATACTTTACTCTGAGAGCTCAAGAGTCGGTTAAGCCTAAAGGTGCGAAGAAACATGTAGGAAGGGTGAAGTTCCTCGGTACTGAGTTGTTACAAGGTGTTCGGATATAATGCTTTAAGATATTTAAGAGAATCAACGTAGTATTACTGAAATACGAACTTTTAAATTCCTTAGAGGACTTATTTACGATTACTGTAATATGGACTTAAATTCCGAGTAAGACGGTTTAATTCTCCAATGTGACTTTAATAATTTTTGTCGCTTATAGCAGTGTAAAACTCCGTAAAGAAATAAAAAGTCATCAATTACTAGCTTCTAGAAAAGGAAATGACATATTTTGTCTGTTAAATCACCTAAGTATTGATTATCATGATGCACTACAAGCGTGACACATAAGCCGGTTTATTGTTTATATATTATTGTTGTTAGATTTTAAAGTGTGGATTATAGATACCTTATCATTATCAAATAGCAATATACTATCACACTGTGATTTATTCATATTTATACCCTTTTTTTCTTCAATATTCTGAGTGGATGATGTAAATTCACAACATCAACCCCATTTAACAAGTCAATTGACAAAATTTATTTTTTATTAATTTATTACAAAAAAAGTACCTACTAGAGAAACATTAACTTGTAATCTTGTAATGGTTTTGTAGACTCAACAAAGCGGGACTAAGTGTAAAATAATGTGTTAAAGAAAGTAATATAAAATCAATTTTAGTTCTAGCCAAGAAATAAGTCTTGATTGTTGAACTATTGTCGTAATTACACAAGGCACTTCAAATTTAAAAGTAAATTCCACTCTTATTGCTAATGAGGTTGAGTTTTGAGGCTAAACCCATTGTTATGTGATAATATGCAAGCATTCGTGTGAAAAGCACCTAAATAGGTATATCACCGTCATCTGGATTATCCTATATTAAATATTAATTATAGTTGATTTTTCTTTGATCTCAAAAACTGAGGAGGAATTGGTAATTACTATGTATTAAAACTATATTTAGCAGATTTGAAACCTAGAGAAGCATGTAAACAATTCGATAATATAGCGATGTATAAATAAATAAATATAAAACCTGGGCATTATGGTGTTCATATCCGCCTATAAAAATATTTTTGTTACTAAACTGATTGTCTCTGGTTCAATAACAGAGCTGTATAATAGCTGTAGATGTAGACAATAAAGAGTTTACATTTCGTTTATGGCAATTAATTCCAAAAGTGTGGCAATACTTTGTTACTGATCCAGCGACTGTGTAGTATTGCTGTACTTCTTGAACATGCCTTCTTTTTGCCTAAAATTCAAGTACTATAGGTATTTGTGTATGTTACAGGTCAACCACAAGTTTTATGTAAATTGATTGAGGGAGGCAGCGCGCAATTTTTGTCAGCAATTTTATACCGAATGAAATTCATTTCTAGTAGAACTTGCTGGTCATCCAAATGAAATAATATTTGATCTAGATCATTTACACTATCGGTCAGTCTAATGAAACAGTGGTGTTTTGGTTAAGTAAAGGGTTCGAGTCCAGGTTCAGCAAAAACTTTTTCAAAACTTTAAAATATAAATGTTATCTTCAAAATCTTAGAGTCTTGGCTTCTTTCATCACTTTTCCCTAATATAATAGTTACTTATAGTTTTGAGTTTAGCCAAATGTGCCATCGAAAATTACTTATGCAGCTGTAATACAGGTATTACCTAAATCAGACACCAGTCTCTACGTAGTGATAATTTGACTCTGTATCCCCCCAGTTTCAAGCTGCCTTTTTTTTGAAGTGGTTGAAATTGTTTTTTTTTGAGTTTTTTTTTTACAATTTTGATTTGCTGTAACTTTGGATTCCCTCATTTCCGGAGCAGCTGACGCGCAGAGCCCTCTGTGCTATGGTTAGACTATTATTTGATACTAGCTGTCCCGCGCAATTTAGTCTGCGTCACATTTTCCCCGTTTTCGCAAAAAAATTCATTGCTGCTCCGCTCCTTTTGGTCGTAGTGCGATGCTATATAGCCTATAGCCTTCCTCGAAAACTGGGCTATCTAACACTCCAAGAATTTTTCAAATCGGACCAGTTGTTCCCGAAATTAGCGCGTTCAAGCAAACACAAATGTAAATTTGTTGATGAATAAATAAATAAATAAAAAAAAAACAAACAAACTCTTCTGCTTTATTATTAGTATAACAAATATTTTATAGAGGAAAGATTTGATTGTTTGTTTGTTTGCATTGAATAGGCTCTGAAACTACTGGTCCCATTTGAAAAAATCTTTCAGTGTTAGATAGCCCTTTTGTCGAGGAATAGGCCATATATCATCACGCTACAACCAATAGGAGTGGAGCAGCAATGAAAAATGTTGAGAAAACGGGGAAAGTGTGACGCAAACGAAGTTGCACCGGACAGCTAGTAGTAGATAAAATAGTATAGATGATTTTCATCCGGTATAAAAAGCTTCGTCAGATTAACGGTGCCTCCCGTACTAGTAGTTGAGCGGACTTGTTGTTGGATTCTGGACTTGTCCTCGGATGTTGGCAATAGGCTCACCCCCTATTACTTGGGACATAATCATAACTGGCGAAAATTGGGTGTGTTCTTGACCCATCTCTGCCTAACCCCCCTGGGCATCACAGGTGTGCTGTAACGTTATTCTTGTTGGTAAAACTGTTTGATACAATCTGTGTAAATTATAGATTCTTGTGTTAAATATCAATTAATGTGAATGTATCGCCAAAATATTAATTGTAATGGTCTGTGCGATTGAGGTACTTGAAAGTCTTGACGGACTGTCTTTTTTACAATGAAGATGCTTTGAAGTGTTGTGATGTTGAAAAATGTACAGTTATCTGAATGTTGCTGATAGACGGACTCTCAGAAATAATTTGTATAATAAAATTGATAAAAACATATTTTGTTTCATTATAAACGTCTATTTCGCATCGACCGTCCCGAACGCAACCGAACGTAAGAAAAGAACGTAAATCCTTGTATTCATTAGGCCAATGTCAACAAAAAAAAAACCGCAATGGAATCGACCGCCAGTTTTCGATTGTCCGAATCAGTCACTCTCACTCACCGAGTCTCGCTCGGTCACCGGGGTCAGTCGATTGCATGCGTCAAGCCGAGGTGCATCTTCAGTTCAGTTAGAGGCGAGAGCATGCTAGACTCGAATCGAGCCAGTCGCGCGTAATTTGTGAACGTTTACTTACGGTGCACTGTTCTGTGCCCGATTGATTTTAAGTTTAAATTTAAAGTAGATAGATATACAATTAATAAAAAAACAGATTCATTAAGAACCCTCGATAAGTTTTATTTATTTTCATAATTCCTTAAATCTAAGTATTCGTACGTAAGTTAACTACTTACATTTTATTCCCGTAGCGGTATTGATTATTTTCGATTGCTCTTGTTGAAATAATTAGTTTAGATTCGCAATCACAACGCAAGTCAAGAACTCACGGAACAACTCGCGAATGAACGCGCCTTGCGCCAGTCACAATAAAAGACCGAGTCGGACTTGAGTCCAAGTCGTAACAATCGAAAACCATCGAGATGTTCGAACAATCGAATAAAACTTCTCGACATCGCGCATCACTACATTATACTCTTTGTCTCATAGAGGAAAGTAATATATCGGGTCTTTGTCTCCAACTCTCCATTCGATTGGGGAGCACGGCAACATGTTTCATAAACAATGTTTCATCACATTTGTGTATGAACTGTTTATAAACTGTTTCCAGAGATGATGAAACACTGTTTTAAGTCGTGACTCTTACACGTAATCTAGTATAGTCCGGCTGAGCAGAATTAACCTTAGCAGGTTGATCAGCGAGTGGCCACATAAAAAAAAAACCGGCCAAGTGCGAGTCTTACTCGCACACAGGGTTCCATAGCCCCAAACAATATTTTGAACTGTCATTCATTAGTTAGTAGTACTAGTTGTAAACTTCCACTAAACCGCAAAACTAAATTGGTTTTTCATAGTATGTTAATGAAAAACAAAGTTACTGCTGCAGTTTGATGAAAAAGTCCCATATCTCAAAAACTAAACATCATATGTTATTGAAACCAATTTTCGTTGATAGTTTTTTTTACGTTCTACAAACTAAAATATTTTCAGAATTTTCCTCCTCTTACTTTAGAAATTAGAGGGGGGGGACACACATTTTGCCACTTTGGAAGTGGCTCTAGCGCAAACTATATAGTTTAGAAAAAAAATGATATTAGAAACCTCAATATCATTTTTAAAGACCTATCCATAGATACCCAACACGAATGGGTTTGGATGAAAAAAAAAATTTTGGTTTTCAGTTCTATGTATGGGGAACCCCAAAATTAATAGTTTTTTTTCTATTTTTGTGTGAAAATCTTAATGCGGTTCACAGAATACATCTAATTACCAAGTTTCAAAAGTATAGCTCTTATAGTTTCGGAAAAAAGTGGCTGTGACATACGGACGGACAGACAGACAGACACATGACGAATCTATAAGGGTTCCGTTTTTTGCCATTCGGCTACGGAACCCTAAAAAGGAGGGGGCTGTTATCCACCACCCAGGGCCAATGCTAGATAATAGTTAAGGTGAAAGGACAGATTATGGTATAAACTAAACACATTTTTAGGTTAAAATACATTTTATTGCTTTCATCAATTCAACAACCAAATTATTTGAACAACAGCATTAGATAACTTTGTTCCTAATACATTACAATTTATACATCTAGTGAACAATTTAGAAGAAATATTTAAAAAATATAGTGTTTTAATATGAAATGCATGAAGCTAATACTAAGGGAGGTAGGAATGGGCAAAGCTGCTTTTAGCATAGCAAGCAAGGGTTCAAATTAGAAGTTTTTCTATAATTATGACTTTCCGAGTACATGATCTTCCTAAATAATAATGGGACTCCAAATGTCTTCTTGGCCTAAGGAAAGTCCAGCATCTGTAAAAAAAGAATATGTGAATTTCTGTTTTGAGGAACCTGTAGAGACTGTTGTACCAATTGTTTATTTATTTATTTAAAACTTCAAGTACAATGTACAGTGGCGGACTTAATGCCATAGGCATTTTCAACCAGTCAACCTTTGGGTGATGCAGAGACAAACAGTGGTAGGTGTCTATCGGTAAAAAAATAATAATTTAATAAGACAAACTAAGGATATATAAAATACTATAAATATATATCAATACATAAATTCTTAAATATAAAAGGACAAACAATGAGGAAAATATCAACGCTGTGACGATACTGCTAGCTTCTTTCGAATGTACTCGCGTACTTTTATTTTAAAAGATAGACGATTAGTTGCCATCCTGATTTCCTGGGGAAGCGCGTTCCACAGAGAAATAGACTGAACGAAGAATGATCGGTGAATGAAGTCTGTGCGGTGAGAGGGACATTTAAGAACACGGTTATGCGAAGAGCGCAGACTCCTATTGTGGTTGGAACACATGTATTGAAAGTGGGGAGCAAGGTAACTAGGGGAAGAGGGAGAAACAAGAAAAGAAAACAAGGTGGTTAGCGCCATTTGCTCCCTACGCTGCCGTATGGGCAACCACTTTAGGAGAGACCGCTGCTCAGAGACATGATCAAATTTACGCAAGTTGAAAACGAATCGAAGGCAGCAGTTATTTAGAAGACGGTCAAGTTTATCGAGGAGATCTGCATTCAGGTCAAAGTAGCACACATCACCATAATCGATGATAGGAAAAATTAGGGACTGTACAAGCATTGTTTTCGTAGTCGATGGTAAAAAGTTCCTCAATCGGTACAGAGCCCGCAACGTACCAGTAACTTTCTGGCTGACACGAGCGACTTGAGTATGCCATTTCATAGAGCTATCGATATGCAAGCCTAGATCCTTTACATCAGTGCTAAAAGGAACAATCGTGTTGTCAAAAAGAACTGGTGGCAAGGTTGTACCATCCAACTTATTAAGATTACGAGAACTCCTAATGATAATCGCCTGACATTTATTAGGGTTAACTGCCACACCAAATTTATCGGACCAGGCTTTTATTGCCATCAGGTTCCTATTTAAACTGTCGATCAAATCTGGTATTTCGTCAACTCCCCCCTGACAGTACAACTGCAAGTCATCAGCATACAGATGATACGCACACTGAAGCATCGACCTGCTGAGCTCCGACAGTACTACTAGACGATACAGTGCCGTGATAGCTGAATCTGGCTATAAATTAATCAACAAAATAGATCCGGAATATTGTACCCGTGAAACGGCAGTCACAAAAACTATTATAGACCACGTTGCTACAAATTTGAAGCAAAGCAATTTTCACATGGCTATAATCGAGTCATCTTTGTCAGATCACAAGAATATCTACGTGGAACTGAAACGAGTAATACCTCCGCAGAAGCAAAAAGTACAGTACGAGGTCACAGATTATGAGAAGTTGTACGAAATCATTTCATTGTCAAACCTTAATGATAAGTTCAATGACTATTACAGCTTAGACGAGTGTATAAAAAAAGCTATTATCAAAACCAAAACAAAGAAGTACAAAATATTAAATGAGCCACAAAAGGATTGGATTAACAGACAAATAATTACTGAAATTAATGAAAGGAATACATTATGGAGCGAACTAAAACACGACCCTAAAAACAGCAACCTAGAAACAGACTTTAAAGCTAAAAGAGACAATGTAGCAAACTTGATCAAGAGTACAAGGGATACATATTTTTATGGAGAGTTCAAGAAATGCGCAAAGAAACCCAAAAAGATGTGGAAATTAATAAATACCCTCACAAATAATAATATTGCTCCTAGTTGTGCTCTCCCAAAACTAAAAACCGAAAATGGCAGCATGGCTACAGATCCCATTGAGATTTGCGAAATTTTTAATAGTTTCTTTGCAAATATAGGAACACAACTAGCAGCCAAAATACCATGTACACACTTACACAACAAAAATTTATACACCTTACAGAACCATAACCAGCACACTGGACATTGTGAACTATCGAATTTTAAACCATGCACAGTTTCTGAGGTATCTAAAATTGTGGACGACTTGGATCCCAATACAAGCACAGGAATTGATGGTTTTAGTACTAAGGCATTGAAATGCATAAAGAAACCAATCCTCCAAAATCTAACAGATTGCATAAATAAACTATTGATGGACGGAATCTTTCCAGAAAATTTAAAAATAGCTAAAGTCACCCCAATTTACAAAGCGGGCACAAAATCAAATCCCGGGAATTATCGTCCAGTTTCAGTCCTGCCAATATTATCTAAAATATTAGAAAAAATCATATTTAAAAGGTTAGACGAATACTTAACTGAAATTAATTTCTTATACGACCAACAATATGGCTTCCGACCCAAATCTAATACCCTTGGCGCAACTATTGACTTAATAACTACAATTAAAACAAAGATTGACCAAAAACAAGTAGCACTGGGAGTCTTTATTGATTTAAAGAAGGCGTTTGATACAGTCAGTCATACACTTCTATTACAAAAACTGGAAAGTATTGGCATAACTGGAACCGCTTATGAAATGATAAAGTCCTTTTTAAGTGATCGATATCAGGTTGTTAAAATGGGAATTTACCAAAGCACGTCTAAACCCTTAACATGTGGCGTACCACAAGGTTCTATTTTGGGTCCCTTATTGTTCTTGGTGTATGTAAACAACTTACACCAAGCGGGCTTACAAGGTCACCTTGCCCTTTATGCAGACGATACATGTCTGTTTTATTTTGGAGACAACATAAATGAAATCGCAAGAATTGCCCAAACTGATTTAAATATACTACAAAATTGGTACCAGTGCAATCTTTTAACTATTAACGCTTCCAAAACTTCGTATATAATATTTAGTGCAAAAAATAAAAAACTACCTAACTACCCTAATCTAAGCATAAACGGAGAAGTACTGAAAAGGACTGATCAAGAAAAATACCTCGGACTAACTCTTGATAGTAATTTGACATGGAAAGCACACCTTCAACACATTAAAAACAAACTTTCATCATTGGTAGGCTCACTACATAAAATTGTTAGATGTATTCCAAAAAAAGCTCGCCTGGTAATATACAACTCTCTTGTTAAGCCTCATTTATTATATCTTATCGAAGTATGGGGTAACTCATCTAAAACTAGTCTAAAACCAATACAAATTTTACAAAATAAAATAATCAAAATACTACACAATTATGATTTCTTAACACCGTCAAAAACTATTTACAAAGAAACGAAATTATTAAACATCAAACAACTAAATATATATAACACATGCATACTTATATATAAAATCATTCACAAACTTATTCACTCAACCATTACATTCACAACAGAGGGTGAAATGAGCAAATACTCATCTCGTCGAGCTTGTCACCTAAAATTGTCTAGAGTAAGAACCAACTACGGTAAAAATAACCTAACCTATGGGGGAGCACAGCTCTATAATAAACTTCCAAAGGATGTAAAAGAAGCGACTTCACTCAACATATTTAAAAATAAATTATTCACTTTTATTTACAACGACGAAACACTATAAGTGTGTTGTGTTTAGTTTTGTTTAAAACGGCAACATCTTTTCACTTGTACCTCCGCCGTATCTTAGGAATGCAGTGAACTCGCTTCTAATTTTGTTGACAATGATCACAGTGTATTTTGCTTCTTGTTTTTCTTCTACCCGCACTGATTTTATAATTTTTTAGTAATAAGATTTAAATGTTCTCATGTAAGTGACGATTGTCTTAATGGGAATAAAGTTCTTTAAACCGAAGCACAGAAGTTAAGAGATTAATAAAAATAGAAAACAGAAGAGGAGACAGAATACCGCCTTGAGGAACACCATCATACTGGTAAAATGAAGTTATGAGTGACAGAAAGCCCTGGGAAGACTGTTGGGAATCGAACCCACCAAACAAGCAGTCGGCACGCGCAGGCGACGTGACGGACCTACGCGTCATCGTCAACGTCAGCGGCGAGCGAGGGGAGCTGCGGGCGGTGCCGGCCGGCCTGCGGACTCTCGCTTCCTTGGACACCACCGGGACGGACGATTCTCTCCAACGCCTTACTAAATTATTTTATGTTTGTCCAGGACAGTTCAACATTGTAAACTCCAAGCCTATCTATATACAGTCCATTTTTATTTCTCCCCAGCGAGCTATTAAACATTGATCCTGCGAGCCGGATGTACATCTTTCAACAGACATCAATATCTGCCTAGCCTTTTCCCAACTATGTTGTGGTCAGCTTCCAGTCTAACCGGATGCAGCTGAATACCAGTAACTTTCAACAACCAGTACAAGGCATACAATGAATAGATATTTTTTTCTGTATGGTGGTGAAAATAGGCCATTGTCTACATATTATTA
Organism: Cerastis rubricosa; assembly: GCA_949152445.1. Lineage (NCBI taxonomy): Eukaryota > Metazoa > Arthropoda > Insecta > Lepidoptera > Noctuidae > Cerastis > Cerastis rubricosa. The sequence goes on along the minus strand of OX424535.1, from coordinate 6,223,627 downwards.
TTTATTCTGGCAGCAACACTTATTTTTGCATAATAATCTAATTTAACTTTAACTCTAGTCCTCTGAAACGTTGGACTGGTGTTAACCAACAGCTGCATGTACTGACGCAGCTCAAAAGTCTATTAGTCATATCTGATTCTGTAAGCAAATATAGATACTTACCAGCTGTGGCAGGCACTTCTCAAGGTGTTCGATGTCCACTCGGTCGCAGCTCTCGCGCAGCGCATGGCTGGACGCGCGCAGGCACGTCTCCGTCACCAGACACTTGGCCACCTCCACCACCAACGACAACGCGTCGTTGCCCAGCTTTGTCTTATTGTCTTGGAATGAACCGTTCAAAAGCTCTTTGATAACTTCCTAGAAGTTTTGAGTGAACAGTTTGTTTATTTACATATTTTGTGTGTATTTTGACTACAAAGTGATTGGGAACTCATATCTGAAATCTGATTGATTATTACGTTTTTACAGTAACACCATTCATTCATCAAAGAGCTATGTACTTGTTTCATAGGCCTTCGCGACCAATTAGTACTACGACATTATTTATTAAAGCTAATTAATACGTTATACCTACTTGTTTCAGGGTGTTCTTCACATTTGATGTAACAGACGCAGGGTCAATGTTGTCCTCGTCATTCTCGTTACTGTTACGAGCCATTTTCAATGTTTTTTTACTTACGTATTTTAGTAATTAGTTAAAAATAAATAAACGCGAGCCCACTCTGTAAAATAATTGACCCGCCTAAAGAAACACTCCATGACAGAACTACTCATATTTTTAACATGACCTTTTCATTGTGAATTCGATCACCATGGGAGTAAAAGAAACAGAAAGAATAAAACATGTTCTATTCACTTTAATATGAATGAATGATTTTCTGGAACGCAACCATAAAATTTGACGTCTCTTGATCAGTTTAGAAATCAAGTTTTACGATCTTTCGTCTAGTAACCCGCTGGCAGAGACTACAAGTACAATCTTTTTTGAAGTGAAAACTTCTTGGTAGGAGAAAAATCTATAGATTCGCGTCACCGCTGACCTCGACATGCTCGTGAAGTATTGCGCCTGACTGCCGACGCGTAGTATAGCGGCCTGTGTACAATTTAAAAAATAAAAAAAGAACAGTAACTCCATTGTTTTGAGTTTTCACTTCTGTCGGTAGTTCTTTTTTTTTTCGGATGGGAAATCATCAAATGACTCCTCCCGCGCTTGGCGGTAGTCCTTATGATTGCCTGATTGTTTTTGTACAGAAAAAGTAATAGCAAATTTATCCTTCATAAAGGGACCTCGCGTACTACGCGGCCACAACCATGACTTATAGCATAATCGCCCGCTATCTTGAACAAAATGTGGTCGGACCGACTCGCATGTGATTGCTCCTAATTTACACTAGTCTGATTGTTTTAATTGTTTCTCCTAAATCATGTTAAATATTTAGTTTTAACGTTTGTTAAAAGTAGGTACCCGTGCTGGTGGTCTTGGCCGTCCGTGCAGGGCGGGCTGATGCTCGCTGTTGAAACCAGTCTTTTCTCAAATGCTGGGCCTTTCTGAATAATTCGACAAAGTTTAAAAAAACTTACATATTCGTGGTGGAGTACAATTTAGTAAAAAGTTGGCTAAGTAATAACCTTGGTAATAACTTAATAAAATTAAAGTAAAATCTAACTACCTTCCTTGTTTAACCTATCTGTTGGCCCGCCCCCGATCTTTTTTCGGTCGATCTATTATAGCCTACGCAGTACGCAGACGACGGATTTTTGTCCGCGGACTTTTTTATCCGCTAAAATAGATCGCACTGTATCGATCGAACTGTATCGAGTAAGGGTCAACTCACACCGAAAGAGTGGCGAAGGGCAGCGAAGCGCGGAGTCCGACTTCTCGAGCATTCCAGCGATCTGAATTCCCGCGGGCGCCCCGGGCATCCGCGCGACTCGTTCGAGTTTCTCATGCGATAATAAGTATTATAGTAATAAACATAAAGTTAAAATTCGTATCACACTGAAACTGCGCTCCGCTTCGCTGCTTTTCGCCGCTCTTTCGGTGTGAGTTGACCCTAATGTTAACGAGGGATTAAAAATATCGCGTACAAAAAGTACCCCGAATAACCGAGGACATGCAGAGAGCGGACCGGACAAAAGTACGGGAGAGTCCCCGAAAAAAATAGAATTCGTGTGGCTAGGCGAAGCAACATACATGGCGGACTCTAGTCCGCGTTGTGACTTGTGCGCTCGACAGTGACGTACGTATGCGCGACGATAAACGATGACGCAGGAAAGCGATTGTAAAATGTTAATAAAAAAAGAACTTCTTTTTAGGAAACGTCAAAAAAAGAGTATCATGACCGAAATTTGTCACACCGTGTGCGTTGAGTTCGCGGTAAATCTGCGGCGGACTTTTTATTCGCAGAGCGTACTTTTTTCTCCGCCGCGGAGAAAAGTCCGTCGTCTGCGCATGCCTTTAACGGTAATGCTGCCTCGGAACAAATTCCTGGCAACGGCCCTGAGCCAGTGCTGGAAGCAAAAGCTCGCGATTATAGCGGTGAAGGGGGATTTATCAAGAGGTAGCTAGGTAGCAACCAGCCCCATTCTGCCCATTTTGACATTGAAACTATAAAATGCTCCTGAATTTCCCAATTGAGGGAACAGTAGGAAAAATCATGGTTTTCAATTACAATCTTTGTGTGTAGGTAATCACAACTTCAATAGGAAGCTAAATAAAACAACGTAAGGTTAATGAATTCATATTAATAAAATAAATAATTGTAATGACAATTTTTACCAAAGCCGCGTTCACACAAGTAAACTAAGTCGTAAGCTATTGTAATAATTTTCTTTTTATCTGCCTTCAGTAGGAGGGTAATGTTTTATCAAACTATATCACATATAACAATACCCCTAGCTTTTGTATATGTACAAGAAAAATAGTAGAAATAGTAAGTATTCAATGATTCTTTCAGACACTACAAACTTCACTGTATTGTAACATCATTACATAGTATAAAACTAGTCGCTTCCCATTGTCTGTACGCTTAGATCTTTTAAACTACGCAACGGGTTTTGGTACGGTTGTCATAAATAGAAAGAATGATTCAAGAGGTAGGTTTGTATGTATAATTTATCCCTGAAAAACTCATCAAACTTCCACGAAGTCACGGGCTGTAGCTAGTACACAATAATACGACACTCGCGTGACAAAGCAATAAGTTAACAGATTTGTAATAAATACAAAATACGCGATCTTATTTCCTCTTTCGACTTATCCGTAAGACTGTCAGCGATCATGCCGATAATATGTTTGTCGTCTACAATTTCTAGGATAGTCTTGTCTTGCCGTTCTTCCGGTGTTAGCTGCTCCTTTAATATTTCTAGTAGGAGTTTGTCTTCATCCCTCTTCCACTCAGGGTTCTCTGTCTTCACGATTTCGTCTTCGAACATGATCTGCATGGATGAGTTGGAACAGTCGCTGTCGTCTTGTACTTCGGTTTTGCTTACTGTTACGACTAGTGACATACTTTCAGATTTCGATGTTGGATCGTCCATTGAAGTGTTTTCCTGTAGTCAAAGAAATTATTGTGAGGAATTTGTAAAATAAAATTATAGACAAAAACATACAAATAAAAATTTACAGAGATGTAGCTTTTGCCCGCGTGGAGAAATTCATCATCATCATCATTTTAGCCCTAAAGACGTCCACTGCTGGACATAGGCCTCCCCCTAGTATCGCCACATTGACATTTTGGGGGGTTTTTCCATAATCGCCACGCTTGGCAGGCGGGTTGGCGATCGCAGTACGGTTGTTACAAAAGCACAGAGGACGCTGGTGCCCATTCTCTGGCAAGTCCCTTAGTCGCCTCTTACGACACCTACGGGAAGATATGGGATGGTGCTATTCTTTACGTCTGACACCATACAGAGTCAGAAATTATCACGTGGGAATACAATTAAGTACTTACTAAATTTAAATGGCTTGTAATGTATTAAATTTAGTTAATGAAAAAATACTTACTTCTTTAATAGGTCGGCAAATATCCTGATTATTCTCTGAATCAGAGTGGCTCTTGTTCCCACCGTTGTCGTCTTCTCCTTCACTGTAATGGTAGACCAAATATATGTTATATGGACACAAATTATACACTTTGTCAGTATGCAATTACTGCTAATTTAGTTTCCCGTAAAAAAAATCCGAAATAGGGCTCGTGGTTAAAAATAATGGCCGCAAGAGATGGCTCGAATGTCTGACAACCATGCAAATGTATTTAATGTTACCCATTACCCTAGTTCCGAAAAATGTTCGAAATTGTAGCGCAAAATGAAATTTATGTGCTAATTTTAAAGTTGAAGTTCAAAAATATTGTTTGTTGTTTGTTTACATGTTTGGAAACAAAGGGCGAGTTTCCCCAATATAACTAAATCAGCACACTTAAACTTAGTTCAAGAGCTGTCATTGTCATCATTGCCAAATAACATTGACCGATTTTAAACTCAGTTTAGTTGACCGTACCTCATAGACATGTCGGCTTCATAGTCTGTGCGTTCCTCTACCGTAGCAGTGTTGTTACAAACAGTCTCTTCGGTAGGTTTCTCTGTTGATTGCGAGGACACCGGGGTTGGCAACGGTGGTTCTACCTGTTCTGGGCTATAACATACAAGTAGGATGTTAATTCCTAATGCATCATAGTTTTAAGAAAGTTACTAGAACGTGAGCGATGAGTGAATAAGAGAGTATGTGTGGGAGGGAGCAAAGCGAGCGAGCTAATAAGAAGTTAAGACGTTTTTCATTATTGTAAGAACTGAACTAATTAAAGAAGTTCAAGAAGTGTAGATTTTATTTCGGTCATCCACACAATAACCTACACATACATAAAAGTTTTCTTGCTTTTATAAATGTCTGAGAGAGAGAGAACAGCACGTCGATGCGCATATGAAGTGTTACAGAAGCTTTTTTTAATGTGGTTACATCATCATCATGATCCTATAATGTTTCCACTGCTGGGACACAGACCTCCTCTCTATGAGAGGGAGTGGGCTGTTATTCACCACGTGGGCCCAGTGCGGGTTGGTAGATGTCACATGTCTTCGAATTTTTACTTCTAGGACTAGCCGGTTTCCTCACGATGTTTTCCTTCACCGTTTTGAGAGCAGCGGTGATGAAATAAATTAGGTACACAAAGTAATGCGCCTGCCTGGGTTAGAACACACGGCTTACTGCTCGTAAGTCGGGGCTGCCACCAATGGCACCTGCCGCTGCTCTCTGTGGTGTGGTGTGGTTTGGTTTATTTTTGATTATACTTAGAAATATCAGTATAAATGAAATATACACGGTGTTTATCGCGACAAAATTTTTAACCAGCTATAGTCAACATAAGATATTACACAAGTCAACTTAAAGGGGTTGATGTTATTGCTAGGAGGTGCTTCATCCATGTCCGGCAGATTCTGTACAGCCGGGCAACACTATTGAAAATCATTTAGATGAAATAGGCAGAACGACTCGACTCATGAGAACAAGTAGATGCCAAACGCAGTTTGCCGATCGGCACGAGACGGTTTTGTTGAACAACAATGCCGAAATTTGTAATGGGTTAGACTGTGGTGGTACCACAGCCTGCGCCGACGGAGGAATGACATGGCTACTCTGCATTTCAGTTCGCAGGCGATCAAGTACAGTGTCATCCAAAATACGATTGCGCCGTACTGCCGCGTACTGCCGAATGGAACAAGATAGCATAATAAGAACGTACCTCCTCTCCTTCCTATGCGGAAACAGTGAGTGCACATACTGCGCCAGTGAGGGGTACCCATCCAGCGTGCGCAGTATGTCCGTGCACATCTCACACGCCGTCGACAAGTTATTGGCAAATACCTTCTGCAGCTCCTTCAGTATTGTGTGACGTTTCTCCAAGTCTGCCACTTGCTCCTGAAAAGATCAGAAGGACTTTATTTCGAGAAATTTATTTCATCACTAGCTGCTGCCCACGAGCTTCCTACGCGTGAAATTATTATAAAAATATGACTTCCCAATTTGAATTTGATTTTTTTGCATCGAACCGTTTTTCTAAAATAAAAGAAGCATAAGTTACTCCTTATTACATCACCGATCTGCCAGTAAAAATCCTGAGAAAATTAGTCTAGCCGTTTAGAATATTAGTGGAACAAACAGACAGACAAAAATAAAAGTTTTGTTGTTATAAATACATTCATATAAGAAAAAAATATATAAGAAGTTGTAACAAGATCACTGAAATCAAAAAACAATACTCACATCAATTTTCTTAATCAAATCGGTGACACAATTTCTTCTAAAATAATCCCTGTAGGCGTCAATTTTATCCGCTTGCTCGGGCGTGAGGAAACATAAGAACTCTTTGTATAGATCAAAAAACTTGGAGCCACAAGCCTTCTCTACCTGTGCCGCTAGTACTAAGGGATCATGCTCATCAGGATTAAACTTGGTGAGGAGGTTGTACATGGTTTTTTTTAATTGTCTGTGTCCGACTGACGTCTTCCAAATGAGCTTCAGGTGGAAATTTGTTACGAATACTGAAAGGAAAAGGAATAAGTTAGTTAGAACGTTATGGGTCAGAGGCACCTGGCCAGCACTGTGTACTGCTGTCTCTTATGCAGACCCAGTAGTGAGAACACGTCGGGACAGTGACAGTACTGTATAGACAGCAGAATGTACAGTTGCTGACTACTGGGTGGTCAGCTACTGGGCCTGTGAAAACCAGGCTTAAGGGGTGTAAGTGCGGCGTTGGTCTCCATTGAATATACAGGCTGAATTAGTTTCAAGTGGGGGGCGAGGATGGCAAAATCCAAAACTATGAGAAATAGCGAAAAATACTCAAACGAGGCTCGGTCCCGATTTTGATGAAAAATAATGATTATTCCTAGCCGTGAATTTGCCGTTGGTTTTGAAAAAAAAAACCACGCTGTAATATTATTTTACACCATTCGTTAACGTCGCTATTAAGTATCAAATTTAGGGAAGTAGTGATACCATACGGCAAACTTAGGAAACATAACATTTTAGGTTTTCTCATATTTTAAATTAATCGGCGAGATCAACGGAGCAGTTAGTGAAGACTCATTCTGAAACCCACAATCCTGAAAAATGGGGGTTTCAGAATGATGTACTGAATACGCGGTAACTGTTTCAGCGTCGGTGTCCCTTCCAACCAGCACGCGTAGCAAGACCACTGGAGAAACGAGTTTTGTCTACGGAAGAACCGACATAATGACAGATAGACAATGACAATGTGTTTGTCTGTCGATCCTCCTGTGCTGTATATCCTCCTCCGTTGGTCTCACGGATTAATTTAAAATATGAGAAAACCTAAAATGTTAAGAGCGTTTACACCTTACGGCATTTCATATAAACTTTCAATTCCTTATTTTCCGAAATGACTGAACCGATTTTAATGACACTTCATACGCATAAGCAGGATAAATAGGTCTAAAAAATTACTAAAAAACACTTTCGAAATGTCTTAAAAAAAATATAATTGGAAATTTCTGTTTCTGTAGATAATTTATAATCGATCTAATTTAGCTGTAATACAATTTTTAGAAAATATATTTTAGTAACTGTTTAGACCTATGTATCCTTCTTATGAGTATGAAGTTTCATTAAAATCAGTTCAGTCATTTCGGAAAATAAGGACTTGAAAGTTTGTATGAAATGTCGTAAGGCGTAAACGCTCGTTTCCTAAGTTTGCCGTATATCACTATATATATGTATGGTATGTCACTTCTACTCAGAATTTGATTAGCTAACCGACGTTGAGCGTCGGGTTTTATATATTTTTATAACTAGCTGACCCGCGCAACTTCGTCGGCGTCACATAAAAAAAATTAAATCCCAGTTTTTGCAAAACTTTTCATTGGTTCTTCAATTCACCTTCTGCAATAAATGGGCTATCCAACACTAAAAGAGCACGTTTAATGAAACTCTTCAGCTTTATAATATTATTGGTATACATATTAAACTTACCTATATCATCTAAATCACTACCGTTATTACTAGTATCACATTCATTCGGCCGCGTTTTATCGTCTTTAGCTTCTTTCGAACTATTAATCTTGCTCTGAAGTTCTTGAAACGCTATATTATAATTATACTTATGATTATTGACTAACAACCTTAATCTATTCGATATTTTTGGATACTTTATATCTTTACAACTACATGTATTTTCCTTTCTTTTACCAAAGAATTCGGTGATAACAGTCTGTCTTTTTTTGCATATCTTTCTTATTTGAAAACAACAAGTGCAGTGTCCTAAATTGTTTTCGACGTTTTGTTTAGTTGCTTCCGATGTTTCTGGCAGGTTGTTAGCAATGACAGTGGAATTGATAACTGTTGAGGTTGTAATCGGTCCGGGGTTGGAGTTCACTGTCATCGTGACACTTGTCAAAGGTAGTAGGTACCCTCCAGTACTCGTTTCCACGAGCCTATACAAGTTAGTTGCTTGTTTTTGTGTGTGATCTGTTATTTGTATGTCGAATTTGTCAGCGAGTGTGTTTGTCGTTATTTCTGGCTGGGCTACGATCGGTTTGGTGAAGTCAATGGGAAGAGCGGCCTTGATGGGCTCGATCACTGCCTGCCCCATCTCTACGTCGACGCCGTAAGCCGGTACGCCTGTCCTGTCTGTTCTTTTGTTTAGGTAATTCTGAAAGTAAACGGTGTTAACGTCTCATTAGTTTTTGTGATGGTTTGTAACTTCTATAAATAAATGTTGGGTCCATATTGGCTCACCTAAAGTTCTTTACCCGAAATTGTTCTTCCTAACGATTTGTAATTAATTACCATAATATTTTCACTGATGCTCAGATAGAAACATTTACCAAGTGTAATAAAAATATATGTGGGTAGAAGATGATCTTTATAGTTTTAATTTGGGTGGGGATTAGGTCAGAGTGTCGTCTTGGGGGCACTATGAAAAAAAATACTTTAAAAAAATTTGCGACCAATTTCGAGGTCTTTCCCAGGTACACACCGCAATAAATAAAAAAGTAAAAGTTACGCAAAATTAATGTATATAATACTGATTATTATGAATAAAAAGAAAACTAAACAAAAAAGATATGACTTTGAATAATAGTGTAAAAGATGGTTATGTTGAGAAAATATAGGAAAACATATAAAAGTATAATAGATGTTTATTGCTACTGACATTATGAAGTTGAATGCTTCGGAATTATGAACATTAGAGACAGAGTAGTTAGGAATTGCGATTGTTAGGATGAAAAATGTTAGGAAGAACATTTTCGGAGTTCCAATTATCGGAGTTGAAAATTTAGGTGAACTTTGGCGCACCCATAAATGTTCACTATGTAGGCCTGAAAACTCGATTATTTTTATATTTACTGTAAAAATAGATTTTTAGTTGCTCTGAATTCGATAAATAGTTTGAGAGAATTGGCAGATTAGTGACGTCACAGGTTGCTACTGCTAAACAAAAAAATCTTGTCTCCAAATATTTATATAATAAGTAAGAAATATTGAGATGGAGATAGACAAAAAAATCGTTAATTCGTTTTCTAATATGTCCAAAGAGTGGAGAGCCGGCAGATTAGTGACGTTACATGATGCAATATCTATGGCGGTATCGCGTTCTGACAGCTTTAAAAAAATATGTCAATTGATGTCGACTACCGTATTATAAAACTTCTTTGTAATCCCTGAAGCGTTAGTCCGAGGTGTAACTAGTAACTACACTGTACCTCAAGATATTTTAAGATAATATCTCTTTATTGACATATACAAGGCATAATTTCTCTCTATATTTTCGCTAAGTAAAGTAAAGTAAGATTTATTTGCATAGAATGTAGATCAAGATTCATAAAATAAGGTCATCATCTGCCTACCCTTTTCCCAAACTATCTTGGGGTCGGCTTCAAGGCTAACCGGATGCAGCTGAGTACCAGTATTTTACATAAAGCGACTGCCAATCTGACCTCCACAACCCAATAACTGGGTAGTACGATACCCCTTAGTAAGACTGGATGTCAGCTTCTGACTACTCGTTAAGACTGTCAAAGATCTACAAATGACAGCCGGAACCAACGCCTTAACGTGCTTTCCGAGGCACGGACGAAACTCGGTATGTAATATGGTCACCCATCGACGGACCAACCTCGGCAAGCACGGCTTAACCTTAAAGATCGACCCGTGCGGCTGTTATTATTTAGCCACGAGCTCCTCATACATAAAATAAGGTGTAACAATAAAATGAGTGAACCTTGAAGATGGCGAGATGAACAGACGGGCAGACTACATTCCATCGTGGGTAAAACCTGGATAAGGTTGGTACAGGAATGTAGCCATTGTTGTATTAACAAGCAAAAACCGGCCAAATGCGAGTCTTACACGCTCACAGGGTTCCATAGCCCCAAACAATATAATAACAATATTTTGAACGGTCATTCTTTAGTAAACTTCCACTCAACCGCAAAACTAAATTTGTTTTTCATAGTATGTTAATTAAAAACAAAGCACCACTTTGGAAGTGTTTCTCACGCAAACTATTCAGTTTAGAAAAAAATGATATTATAAACCTCAATATCATTTTTGACGACCTATCCATAGATACCCCACACGAATGATGATGATGAAAAAAAATATTTGAGTTTCAGTTCTAAGTAAGGGGAAATTTATAGTTTTTTTTTTCTATTTTTGTTGTAAAATCTTAATGCGGTTCACAGAATACATCTACTTACCAAGTTTCAACAGTATAGTTCTTATAGTTTCGGAAAAAAGTGGCTGTGACATACGGACGGACAGGTAGACAGACAAACATGACAAATCCATAAGGGTTCCGTTTGTTGCCATTTGGCTACGGAACCCTAAAAAGCGAAGACGATGGTGAAATGAACAGTAAATACGAATATGTCTGCTTACCCTAAACCGCTTGCTAGTCTTGGCGAGGTAGCGCACCCATATGCGCGGTACTTCCTGTTCCGGTTGCTCGTACAGCGACAATTTGGGGTTGTACGGCAACAACTTGTGTTTCACAGGCGTCACCGAGCGATTCCGCATGTATATCTAGAATAATGTATTAATTTGTTACAATTTACACAAATATAAACTCTAAATGCATTTGAACAAAGTTCTATCTATGTGCGTTACATTGGGTCCCACCGTAACCCGTGGGTTTCACCCAAAAAAATGTCGTTTCCTAGCAATCATTTTATGTGTTGAATTCTTATCATGTATAGAATGCTCGGTTCATGGATTCGTAAAGGGGGGGGGGGGGTGTTTAAACCTTGTATTTATTCAAATATAGGTACATATGCACCAGCTCTTTCATTTACAACTCAAAATTTAGGTGTTCACCTCTTGCCTTGAGTAAGACCAGCCCCCGTATTCCAAACGCTCGGATTGGATTTCGATTCGGAAAGTCGTATGTCTATCTCGCTCGCTTTCGTTATGCCAAAACAAGATAGACATACGACTTTCCGAATCGAAATCGAATCCGAGCGTTTGTGAATACGGGGGCTGATATCCCGAGCATTCTCGTTACCTGAAGTCAGGGCCAGAAGGGTTTTACCATCAGGAATTTTTCAGTAGCAGCCAGGCTCGCCCCCTATTACATGGGACTTAAGGTCGGTACATATCTTACGGAAAATGCGTCGCGTATTGTCGGTCGCGTATCGCCCGAATAGACAAATAGATAGTAAAACATGCAACCATTCACACATAACCTATGATGTGATGTATTAGTACGTTGATCATACTAACGACGATGGAGCATTCAAGACGAACTCTGCGTCGAGTGGACGTGTTTACTTGTACTCGCGAGCATTTTATTTCGGAAAAATAGTCTAAAGTGCAGTAATCTGTTTTAAAGTTACTTTAATACTTGCCTAAGAAAACCTACAACAAACAGTGAAAAAACTAAATCTGTGTACAAACTATTACCGGAGATACCAGCAAAAATATTTCCATGTTTTTAAAAGTGACCGTTAAAAGTTTCTTTGTCTCAGTGTCGAAGTGGACTGACCTTCGAATGAGTTAATGACACACGCTTAAACTGGTTTCACACATTAGCAACTGATCGTCTAATTTCGCACTATTTACCAAAGACTCGGTGGCCAAATAGCGTAAGCCGCACGCCACACCGTGCATTGAGTCCCGAGTTCGATCCCAACGAAGAGAGTTACTTTTTGTTTTTGTTTGTTTTTTTTGTTTTTTTTTTTTATATTTTTGTAATTTTATACACTGACATCATGGAAAACATCAATAATAATATAACATTTAGACGAAGAATTACTAATTTAAATGCCTCTACAACAAGTTTTGAAGATAATTCGTTCTTATCCACCGACTCTCATGCTCTTGGACGAAGTTTACCCGATTTATCTACATGGAATTGCCAAGAAATTACTGATCTACAGGAAACCGTCAAGGAAATTGAAAACTTAATACTAGAAAAAAATGATTTAGATAAAAGACTACAAAATCAAGAAACCAAGATTAATAGTTTAGTTAGTTTAACTAAAATATTTTCACCAAAAATTAATACTCCAAAGCGAAAATCAAGAAACTTAAACGAATCAAAGATTTTAAGTAACCAACTGCATCTTGAACCTGAAATGGAAAAAATACCTAGAAACACACTACATAATGAGACTCGAAAATCCAGCTTAACCATCGGTACTACTACACAAAATACGGAAGAACAAACAAAACTGAAGAAGTTAAACGCGGATTGCACCCAAACTACCATACAGCATAATAAGAAAAAATCTATTAAAACTAATACTTCATATCTTAAAAGCAATAATAATTATTATCTGAAGAGGAAAATACATGTCCTAGGAACCCAGCAAATTACGGGTTTAACTACACGCCTACTTGAGTTGAGATCTAATAGCTCATACGAAAGATACTGCGCAGAAGGAATGTTAAAATACTATGCGATCTCTCAGCAGCTGTTAAACACGGAGTTGTCAAGTAAGCCTTGTGATAAAATTATTATTTGTGTAGGAGAAAATGACTACAACCCTACTACAATGATAAATGAATTATATATGTTTATAAGAAAATATAACAGTTCCCCAATTATTGTGTTAAGTGTGCTGGAAAATAAATATCTAAATGTAAAGTTACTGAATAATAATTTAGAACTGATATGTAAAAATAATGAAAACTGCTACTTCTTACGTACTCATAGCAATACTTGTCATAAACTGAACGTTCTGATTAACACAATTGATTATAAAAACAAATATCTTAACTTCAGCAAAGAACCAACAGTTCTGTCGAAATGCTCCGATTTGCCCACATATTATGTTACTACAAACCTAGACACGAAGCCTACTTACCGATCAACAAGATCGTATAACTGTAAAAGCACCCCGAACAATACCTTTTTTCGCAGGTACTAGTAATGCTTTACCTAAACCTAAAATGCTCTATGATCAACGTCGATCATTAAAAAAAGTGTATTATAATGAGATAAGTAAGGTAGAAGACGTAAATTCCATTGACATAACTAATATTAATAATTGTCGCTCATTAAATATTCTTCACCAAAATATTGCGGGTTTAAGAAGTAAAAAAGAACTACTAGAAATTGCGATCGATACGTTTCTAAATAAAGGGTTGATTATTGATGTGGTATGCTTGACGGAGACTTTTATTAAAGCGGGTGAGGAGAGCAGCGTTGCCTTAAATGACTATAAATTAGGAGACTGGTACTCAAGAAAGAATAAAAAGCGAGGCGGTGTTTGTATATTCTGCATAAATCACATTGAGTACAAAATACTGACGCAATTGAAGAAATATGCATCTGAAAATGATTTTGAGTGTTGTGGAGTTGAACTCTTACAATATAACACTATAATAATAGCCTTATATCGTACGCCAAGCTCAAACCCCTTCGTTTTCCTACGTAATTTAGAAATAATGTTATGCAACCTTCGAAATAAATCAAAAAAAAAATTAGTGATAGTAGGTGATCTTAACATTGATATTTTGGGGGGAAAAATCGATAGAAACAAAAAATGCACAGACGAATTAACTAGGATTGTAAATAATTTTGGTTTAACATTACATATAAAACAACCAACAAGAAGAAATTCATGTCTAGACCAAATAATAAGTAACTGTAAGGATGCAATATGTGAGGTTATACCACTGGGACTGTCAGATCACGAAACGGCTCAGATGATATCCATACCAATAGACAATAAAGTTCCACCTCTACGCTTTCGTACAATTTATAAGCGTGATTTTAGCGCCGAAAATAAAGAAAAGTTCTTTAGCTGCATATCAAATTTGAAATGGACTGATATCTTTTCTAATCAGGAAGCTAACAATGCGTTTAATCTGTTTCACGATTTACTTGTCATGTTCTTTGATTTGTGTTTCCCTAAAATCGAGATCAAAATCAACCTAGTGAAAAAATATACGAAATGGATTTCCAAAGGTATTAAAAAATCAGCTAAAACTAAAAGGGACTTGCGTTTTAAATACTATTTCTCATCTGATAAAGGCAATAAATTAAAATACTTAAACTATAATAAATTACTTAAAAAGTGTATACAGAAAGCACAAAAAATTCATAATACAAACTACATATCTAGGGCTAAAAATAAATGCAAGGCAACATGGGACTTAATAAAATATAATTCCAATAATAATAATCAAATTCAGGAATCATACATTAAGGAGATAGAAACTGAAACCGGACCATTAACAAGCCCCACGGACATTGCCAATTATATAAATGACTATTATATTAATTTGACGAACAACAATTTTGACATTAATACTAATAATTATGACATTGATCCTATTCATTCTAGTATGTTTTTAATGCCCACCAATGATGACGAAATACAAAAAGTAATTAAATCTCTCAGGGATACAAATTCAACAGGTTATGATCAAATACCTACAAGGATTATAAAATACATAGGCCCTATCATTACTCCGGTACTAGTACATTTATTAGACTTATCATTATTCACGGGAGTGTTTCCTGAGAAATTAAAAATGACAGCTATTAAACCAATACACAAAAAAGGAAATAGAAAACTTGTTGATAATTACAGACCGATAGCCTTGTTGCCTATTTTAGCAAAAATTTACGAAAAGGTCATGCATGCGCGATTAATAAATTTTATCGATAAGTTCCAAATTTTGAATCGAGATCAACATGGATTCCAAAAAAGAAAATCGACAACCACAGCGGCATTTAACTTAATTAACCTAGTTACCAAAAATATTGACCAGAAAATTCCGACTACTGTTGTATTTTTTGACATGTCAAAAGCCTTTGACTTTGTATCGCACGAGCTACTCCTAAAAAAATGTGATAAATATGGAATACGCGGTAAAGCAAATGCATGGTTAAAAAGTTACCTTACAAACAGATCGCAAGTTGTAGAAATTACTGTGGATAAACCAAATCAAAATGGTGGACAGAAATATAAATCCAAATTAGGTTACAATGGCACAGGCGTTCCACAGGGCAGTATTTTGGGGCCCCCACTCTTTTTGCTATATATCAATGACCTGACAAAAGTAACTGACCATCCCTGCATACTCTTTGCAGATGATGTCTCCGTAATTATCCCTAAAACTAAAGAAAACTATAATGAAGAAATAAATAGTACCGTAGACAAAATAATAACTTGGATGGAAAAGAATAACCTTAAACCTAACATAGATAAAACCAAATATGTACAATTTCAAAACAAAAACTGGACTAAAATGGATTTAAACATAACTTATAAAGGTAAACAAATACAACAATCAGATAGTATTACTTTTCTTGGGATAGTTCTAGATGAGAGGTGTTCTTGGATTAACCATATTGATATGATATGTGGAAAACTCAGTAAGTTTGCTTATGCTCTATGGCGTTTATCTAATCTTACAAGTAGACAAGCCACATTGCAGGCTTATCATGCATATGTTGGTTCAATACTGCGCTATGGTATACTGGTATGGGGGAACTCGGTGCATCTCGGAAGAGCTTTCATCGCACAAAAGCGGTGTATACGTGCGATTTGTAATGTAGACCCACTCACATCCTGTAAACCGCTGTTTAGAAAACTTAGACTACTTACATTAACTGGTATTTATATTGAGGAAGTATGTAAATTTACCAAATCTCACCCTGAAATGTTTGAAAAATTGGGAGATAAATGTAACTTTAAAACCAGATATCCTAATAGATTAATAAATCCTACAAGAATAAAAACGGAACTATATAGGCGAAGTTGTTATCCTATGTGTATTCAGATCTATAACAAGATTCCTAACCAAATTAAAGAACTTCCAATGGTCCGCTTCAAAAGGGCTTTACGCAGGTGGTTAATTGAGCATCCCTTCTATAATATAAAAGAGTTTCTTGATTATAAATTAAATTAATGTTCGAATTCTACCTATACCAAAAATTTGCATGTCATTATGTTATGATTGAATATGTTAAGCTACTAATACTACCATTGTAAGAACTTTTGTAACCATATTTATCTGCAAATAAATCTTTGACTTTGACTTTGACTTTGATGCGCCCAACGCCTTTTGCCGTCAAGTATGTATCGACTCTAAAACATAACTTTTTTTTTATTTTTATTATTATCTATAGGCCCGCGCTTGACCTCTATCTCACCTGATGGTAAGCGATGATGTGGTCGACGGTGAAGCACGCTTGCCTAGAAGATACCTATTCACTCTTGACTTAAAGAACATATAACTATATAACTGTTTTTTTGTTTAAATTTAATTTTCTTTTTGTACACCACTTTTAACATTTTTGTGTTTGTAATTGAAGAGCGGGGCCTCCTAGCACAGGTATATATTTTACTTAAAAGGAGGTCCCTATGTAAGATTTACTGTAAGAGTTGTACAAGTTTCTGCAATAAACCTTTTTATTTTTATTTTTTTTATTTATGACTGTCGAAATTTGGCTGTACTAGAGGGGACTCTAGTCGGTATTTCTCTATACTAACGTATTCTGCTGTTTTCTTCGAGGATAATGCGTGTAGAGCAATGATTTTTTTTTCAAAAAATCTAGGTGTTACTGATACATGCCCCTATCACTTCTTTTTTTTTTCAAAACACAATCACTAAAAGAATTATGACAATCCAAAAACCCGAAAGAAAGCCCGTTTTTAACGCCATGTTCAGACGACTATCAGACAAATTAGATAAGTTTTTAACAAAAAAGAAAATAATAGAAGCATAGCATTTATATATATTATATATATTATACTTTTCCTCTAAATTTTGATATAAGAATTATTTAGATCAGTTTAGTTTTGAAGAAAAAAAACAGCGGAATACAAAACGTCTTTTGGTCAAGATTTTTGTAGGCAAAATCAGCCTGAGCTGCGGTTGTCTCTTTCGCACTTTACGTGGGCTTGGTCGGGCGCAGCGCGACGGCAATAGTTTCTTCAAATGCCTTGTAATACTTTGAAATACCGACTATAAATCCCCTCTTAAGTACACCTCTGCGAAACCTTTTGGGGGCTATGTTAAAAATACGAACATTGATAGGGTTCTCCTTATCCCCTTGCTTCCTGACGTTCTGCACGTGCGCGTGCAGCACCCGCAGCGGCAACCACGGCAGCATGTGCTTGGCCACGAGCTGCAGCGCCGCCGTGAGCCCCCACGGCCCGCGCTTCCACGGCTGCTTGTACAGCTCGCGGTTGGACAGCACGTACTGCCAGAACTGCTCCATGCCCAGGGCTATGAGGCTGTTGGGCCAATTGTTGTTTGTCTTAGTAAATAGCTAGATGAAGTGAGTCATTGAGTTTAAGAGCGTTTCCGCCTTATGACATTTCATTCAAACTTTCAAGTCCTTATTTTCCGAAATGACTGAACCGATTTTAATGAAACTTCATACGCGTAAGCAGGATATATAGGTCTAAAAAGTTACTACAACATTTTCGAAAAATAGTGTTACAACTAAATTAGACCGCTTATAAATTATCTACAGAAACAGAAATTTCCAATTATCTTTTTTTAGGATTCCGTACCCAAAGGGTCAAACGGGACCCTATTTCTGAGACTTCGCTGTCCGTCCATCCATCCGTCCGTCTGTCACCAGGCTGTATCTCATTAACCGTTATAGTTAGCCAGTTGAAATTTCTACAGATTATGTATTTCTGTTGCCGCTACAACAACAATTACTAAAAACAGAATAAAATAAATATTTAAGGGGGCTCCCGTAAAAAAAAAGTGATTTTTTGCTCGTTTTTATAAATAATGGTACGGAACCCTTCGCGCGGGAGTCGGTCTCGCACTTGGCCGGTTTTTTTGATTTTATATTACCAACGAAACATTTCTATTTGGGGGGGTTCAAAATGATGTACTGAGTATGTGGTAAGCGTTTTCACGTCGGTGTCCCTTACGTCCCGCTTTTTTATAGGGTTCCGTACCCAAAGGGTCAAACGGGACCCTATTACTGAGACTTCGCTGTCCGTCCGTCCGTCCGTCCGTCCGTCCGTCCGTCCGTCCGTCCGTCCGTCCGTCTGTCACCAGGCTGTATCTCATGAACCGTGATAGTTAGCGAGTTGAAATTTCTACAGATTATGTATTTCTGTTGACGCTCTAACAACAAATAATAAAAACAGAAAAAAATAAATATTTAAGGGGGGCTCCCATACAAAAAAGTTTTTTTATTTCGTTTTTATAAATAATTGTACGGAACCCTTCGTGCGCGAGTCCGACTCGCACTTGGCCGGTTTTTTATTTATCTTGGATAAAAGATATATCAGGTTTCGTATTAGATGGCATCTTGTTTTCGACCAACAACGTTAAACTAGTTAGGTAGGAGAAACTAGTGACTGAATAATAACGGTCCTGTCGATCTTCAGCACGCATAGCATGACCGCCATAGAAACAGGCTATGTCGACGGAAGAATCAACAAACTGACACTGTCATTGTCTATCTAGCATTATGTCGATTTTGCCGTAGAAAAACCTCGTTTCTACAGTGGTCATGCTTCGCGTGATTTTTACGTACTGGTTAGGCCGCGCCAGGTTGGTCCGTCGATAGGAGACCACCCATAACATACCGAGTTTCCTATGTGCCATGTAAAACACGTTAAGCCATTGGTTCTGGTTGTCATTTGTAGATCTTTAACCTTTTCAACGCCAGAGCATAAACGCACGCGTGTGCCCTCCACGCCCAGCCACAAATTTACCGCAAATACTTTCAAATAAAAAACGGGATTTCGAAAGTGTTGGTAACTTATTTCTTGATAATACATTTAATATTTAAGATATATAGATCACATTTTAAAGATTTATAAATAAACACACACAAAAACAATGATTTAGATTGGCTATTTCGTGATAGAATGCACCACATTTTTTGTCACATATTTGTGTCGTTGGTGTGCAGGGCACACGTTTGCTTGTCACGTATATGAGACAATGGCGTTCAAAAGGTTAACAGTCGTTACAGGTCCAGTCAATCATGCCAAGGGGTATCTATTACCCAGTACTATCAAGTCAGTCAGATAGGCAGTCACTCTATATAAAATACTGGTATCCAGCGGCATCCGGTTAGATTGGAAGCCCACCCCAAGATAGTCGAGAAAAGGCTAGGCAGATGATGAATGTAAAACTAGTTACTCACGCATCTTCAGAATGCAGGTAGTTGAACCTTCGCGGATGGTCGGCGCGGTAGGGCATGGACGGCAGGAGGTAGGGGTACAGGAACACCGGGCTGTTGGCCACGACCTTCTGAAACGTCTCGTGGAACTCGCCCACGTACAGGTTCTTGTGGAAGCCGCGACGCTGACTGGCAAGTGCAAAGAGATTTGAAAGAAAAAAAACGGGTTGCACTCCGGGAGTGCCGGCAGAAGTGAAAACTTGAATATTGACGTTGTGCATTTTTTGATATTTTGGAATGGTAAGTGAATAATTTTGCACGAATTGCTTTAATTATCAGTATAAAAGTACTATCATTTATGTGGTAAAATACAATATTCATTTGTTGCGCTATCGTACACGAACATGACAATTTATATGACATAAAAAATTTAACACTACAGAACTATTACAATCCTTCTTACGAATTTTACCTTTTTGGAGAATCCGAAGGTTTTGTTTGAAACTCAATGACAGATGTCATAATTAAGTTCAAATTCCTTCTAAACCTAATGTCAATCCGTTCGATCAGGACACGTGACACCTGCGAATTTTCCAGTTTTGGAAACCCAGACTCAATGACAGATGTCATAAAGTTCAAATTCATTCGTAACCTAATGTCAATCCGTTCGATCAGGATCAGAATCAGGATCACGTGACAACTGTCGCGAGTTTAACATTTTTTACCCATCACAAAAGTGCACAACGCCGCTAAAGAAGTTTTCACTTCTAAGTCCGCCTATGTACCACTATTGTACATGAAGTTTAAATAAATAAATAAATAAAAAATGTTTATTTGTCTCGAACAAATCAAAACAAAATGTTTGAAATTCAAAAAAAAAAATATAAAAAGTAAATAAAGAAAAATAAGACTTAAGTACTTTAAACTAAAATTGGTGCTGTACGAGGCAGACCCTATCTCAGCTTGGTGCTGTAAAAATTAAATCAGATGTCGATAGTTTCTATGCACTATGACTTGCTAAACGAGGGACATACTTCAACAGGGTTTATTATGGATCCATGTCGAAAATAAAGGAATATATCTGCTTCTTCATATATATTTACAATTACATAACTCGACAAAATGTAGGGATCAAATAATTATTAATTCATCCTTTTGGAGTTGATCCCATAGTGCAATAGTATATTACTGCCGCTGTCTATAATGACTACTTTGCTGGTCGCGCTGATTATGGCCGACAGCGCAGCGTAGCGCAGCTCCAGGCCGACACAGTGCGGTCAGCGTGCAGCACTTGATGGACGGGCTGAGATAAAAGGCCGAGACCGTAGGTCGAGGCCTTTACAGCGAGGACAGCAAGGGCTGCAATGATAACCAAGCTGAAAGGCCTAGAGCGTAGCTAGGCTAGCTCGAGGCAATCATAACGTGACCAGCGAAGCAGTCATTGTGGGCCAAGGTTTGTATAGTGCTGTACTCAAAAATGCAAGTACCTAATCTAAATAAAACCAGCAAGTAATTTAAATAAAAAATATATTAATTAAAATTTTCGCTGAACCGCGCTTTTGTTATTTCTTTGTTTTTTTTTTTAACAATGGTAGTTGGAACAATACAGCCTGATATGGAATAAAATCTTTTTGTACCTATCTCTATAGATACAAACAGCTGTGTTCTAAATAAAATCTTTTTGGATTTGATTTTTAAAACGTTGAAACGTCAAAATAGCGGCCGGCAAAACATTGCCGGCCTGTTAGAGCGGCCAGCAAAACTTTGCCGGTCGCTCCTTGAAACAGAACGGCAAGGTCGACTTTGCTCAAACAAGGTTGTCAAAATAATGACCACATTACATGCATTTTTGAGTAAAATTAATTTTGGTAACGCAAGCGATACGTTAAGATTCGAATATTCTGTATGTCAAGTTCTTATCATTATGTCGTCGGTATGAAAAAAAATGTAAGGAATACATTATTTTTGTGCTTTTGACTTACCATCGGTCTGATTCGTTTTGGATGAACCTGAAAAAAAACAAAGTTTATTATCATTGTCAGGAGGAAATCAACAAACTTCCCTAAACTGTGTCAGAAGAGTATTAATGCTGATCGTGTACTACTTGGTGAGATGGATACTTTTCTCGGGTCACTGACTGTACTATTGACTTCATTGAAGATAAACAAAACACCGATAAATAACATTGGTCCTTCGAGCAGGATGAATGCGAATAATTCTACCGAGCTTCTATAAGTGGCGGTACAATACAACCACCATTTCGCCAGTTAAGTTTAACGCTCATGTAATACCCGATACGATACCCTATTGCCATCAGCCGGGCCCCATCCAGACTTCTTGGCTGCTACTGAGAAATAACAACTCACTCTAGATTTGGATCCGTGTTTGCTTGGTTGGTGATTAGCTACTAGATACATTTGTTTTTGTTATTGTGATCGCTAACCTTCAATTTTTTACATTGGACGTATATTTCTGTGCGCTCCTAAACATGTTTTTTAGATTTAGTTTTTCAGTAAGTGAAAAATTGTCATTTTTAACAGCAGCGGTGGCCCAGTGGTGGCAGCCCCGACTTACGAGCAGTAAGCCGTGGTTTCGACCCCAAGCAGGCGCATTACTTCTGTAATTTATTTCATAACCGCTGCCCTCAAAAACGGTGAAGGAAAACATCGTGAGGAAACCGGCTAGTCCTAGAACTAAAAATTCGAAGACATCTACTAACCCGCACTGGGCCCGCGTGGTAGATTACAGCCCCCTCCCTCTCATAAAAAGGAGGCCTGTGTCCCAGCAGTGCGAACACTATAGGCTCATGATGATGATGAATTATTGTTAATTCTGATGGGGTAATAAATAAGCTTCATAAACCACAGATTCATGATTGAAAAACTACACTGGGGTAAAAATTGTACTAGGGTTTCAGAAAATATGTATTGACTTACTTTACCATCTCTTGATTCTCCGGCGTGTTCTCTGACACAGTTTTCTCCCACGTGGCGACCAGCTCCACGGCCGGCGCCAGGTTGCACACGTTCACCACCGATTTTGGGTTCGACGCGGCCATCTTAGAGAAAGCGTCCTGTATGATCATGAACGTTACGTATTAAATCATTGTACAGTCTATAGTGTTACTACGACGACACATATTTTGAAGTTGAACAAAAATCCATACAAAGATAATATGGGACAGCAATGTTTATAATATTATCTATATATATAAATTACGTGTCACGTTGTTTGTCGGGGATGGACTCCTAAA
Organism: Cerastis rubricosa; assembly: GCA_949152445.1. Taxonomy (NCBI): domain Eukaryota; kingdom Metazoa; phylum Arthropoda; class Insecta; order Lepidoptera; family Noctuidae; genus Cerastis; species Cerastis rubricosa. The sequence continues at coordinate 6,200,794 of OX424535.1, read as the reverse complement.
CTGTTTAACCGATCTTAATCAAATTTGCACACCGTGTGCAGTTTGATCCAACTTGAAAGATAGGATAGGTTACATCTTAATTTATAGTTGCAATATTATTTTATTACAAATTAAGTCATAATTATCTGTATCTGACTGGATTGAGTAAGTATTCAATAGATGGCGCTGTATAAGAGCGGAGCAGCAATGAAAAATATTGCGACAACGGGGAAAATGTGACGCAGACGAAGTTGTGCGGGACAGCTAGTACTTTATAAGAACTAAAAAAAACGCTTTGGGCCGACGTAATATTTTTTTTCCATTTTTTCTCGTTTGATACCCTCATCATGGAAATGCAAAAATAAATACTAGTCCATCTTTGGGAATCTGCCATATTGGTATTTGGAATGACGTCACTTAGCTAACCACGCATTGTCATCCAAACTAAATATACATGCAAAGTGGCTTCGGACAGGTCCCTCAAGGTATATTGAGAAGGATACCCTCCAATCCTTCCAGCTGTAATCACGATGATGACTGTACTTACCAAGTACTCCTTGTACTTGGAGGCATAGCTCCAGTGTATGGGGTGCACGTACAGCTGCAGGTAGTTCGACGTCGCCAGCTGCACGTGCTGCCTCAGCTGCTGCTGCAGGATCTGGACTTGTTCGGGGAGCATCTGCACAAATATCATACCGTCAAACCATATTAACCTGCATCCGTCAAGCAGGCGAGTCTCCCGGCATGATAAAAAAATGTTGCTATGAAGCTCATATCAGAGACGTGAAATAGTAGATTATGAACCAAGGGGATAAAGCAGTTTCTTACGCCACGGGCACTATTTTGAAGTCCGAACGCAGTGAGCGATTCTAAGGCTCCATTTCAATCTCTCAATTTCTATAAAAAATGTAATGTTATGTTGTTACGAACATACACACATCAACACGGTCTAGGGATATTTCATACTCAATTAAATAACTCGAAAAGTACTGGCCGCATTGGAATCTTTTATACACCGATTTGTTTGTAATTTATCTCAGTAATTCCAAATTCAAATTTTTGAAAATTCTTTTGTTTCGGTGGCATAAAAATGTCTTGATGTAGTAGGAGAGGGAATTTTCATTTGTGCGAAATTTAGAAAACAATACGAATTACGTTTAGTTACAGTTTTTTTTTTCATTTTTAAACGAAAGATAAAGTTTAAATTGAGGTATTGTAGCCATGCAACGCCAACATTTGACGAGGGCGGAGGTGTTACGAGCTGTGGGAATGCTGGAAGCTGGGTCTGTTCAGCGTAATGTTGCTGCGGCCATAGGGACCCACCAAAATGTAATTTCAAGATTGTGGACACGCTATCGTGCCACAGGTGAAGTAGCGGAGAAGTACCGGGGGCCAAGTCGCATCACTACCCCCAGACAAGACCGATTTTTGCAAATTACTGCGCGAGCTCAACCAAATGCAACGGCGACTCAATTGGTCCAAAGGCTGCGAGTGGAACACCAAGTGCTTGTGAGTGACCAAACTGAAAGAAAGCGACTCACAGTGGAACGAATGTATGGGAGCGGTTGGACGTAGACATGTCCGAAAAAAAAGAGTAAAATTATGCCAAACTAATGATGCCATCTTATTCGATTACTTAATGCCTTCATAACTTGTGGTGATGAATTTCTTCATAACTCCCATATTTCGGGAGTAATTTGAGAAAATGTGAAATTTTACTATGAAAATGAGTGTATCGAGCTCTCTCCCTCCTGATTCCGGGCTTGTTTCAAGTAGCGGTCTCTAATATCATAATGCTAATACTAAGAGCTATATTTAATACTAAGACACATAGTGCGCCAAATGTGCACTTTCTGGGATAAAGAGTGATGTTTATTTTATAACACAATTTTTTTATTTTTTGTTTATTTTGTTGATTAAAACCGTTTTTCTAAAGGTTTACCTTATTACAATAACATTTCTGAGCAGCCAATTAGAGAAGATATAAGCTAATTAGGATATATAATTAGGGACTTAAGGTTTACATATAAAACTGATGCACTAATGATTACTGATAAGAACATTGCTATTATTTAATTACTAAATGGCTCTTAATACACTAATTTAGCATGCATCATTTACTAATTATCACAATAACTAATTACCTTGCAATATTTAACAAAGGATACCTGGGATACCTGGATTTTATATAAATAGGTCACTATTAGTAACTTTAAAATCAGTGTTGATTTACACCTCGTTGTATCCAAGCTAATCTCGCAATGTATTTTCCAAATTTTAATACAAATCTTGATATTCACGTTGCTTTATGCGCACGCGCACATAAAGATTTACGCGACTTTAACTATTTGTTCAGTGTTTTAAAAGATAACAGTTGTGTTCAGTTATGTGAAAGTGCTGAAACAAGTTTAAAAGACTGGTGTCGTCGATTTTGCTACCGCATTTATGCAAAATGGACACAGTCTGGAAGAAGCACAGATAAGTTTCGGAAGAAACATGAGATTTGGCTACAGGCTGCAATTCAATGGCCGGAATTACAGAATGAAAATATGGAACCTTCTACAGAAAATATAAGTGACGTCATCGAGCCCATAATTTCTCCTGCTAAATCTGATGCTTCAACTTGTACACATCCTAGTCCTCGTAAATCTTTTGAGGACCTTAGTAACCGGCAAAAAAGAAGACGCACTGAAGATAGTCTTTCATGCAGCAGTAGCAGCGCTGAAATTATGTTTTCGGCCGAAAGGGCGCTTCAAAAGGCAGGACAAAGCGATACAGCTTATGTTATGAAATACTTGACGGAGAATCCAGAAGAGGCCTCAAAAATCAAAGCCTTCATTGAAGGTAAATCAATTCAGGTACGGGAAATATCCCCTTTGAAGGCATTGGCTCTTTATGTATCGATGAACTTATCGAAATGGCGCTATAACACTCTTCGGGATTTCAACACTCAAGAAGGAGCTCTTCAATAGCCGAGTTACTACATGTTGGTTAAAGAAAAAATTAAGTGCTATCCGGCCAAAGAAGATCTCACAGTTACAGAGAGCTCTGCAAAAATCAAATTACAAGCCTTGATGGATTTAACCTCAAGAAGACTTATTAGGTCGTTAGAAACCCCTGTTGATCCCAATCAACAGCTCGTATTGACCAGCAAATGGGGTTTTGACGGATCATCTAGCCAAAGCATTTATCATCAAAGGACGAGTGAAGATGAGCAAATCGATCTTGCTAGTAATTTTATGATTAGTCTTGTACCACTGCGGCTCGTCTCAAAAGGTGTAACAATTTGGGAAAACGAGCGACCATCTTCCACTTCATTTTGCCGGCCAATATTGTTTAAGTTTATAAAGGAAACCAAAGAAAATGTGCAGAGAGAGATGGCTGAAATCGAAGCAGAGATTGAAGCCTTAACTCCATCCACCATCACTGATGGAATTAGTGTCAAACACCAACTGCTGTTGACAATGATTGATGGTAAAATTCATTCCATTATATCCAATACAGCAGCTTCAGTGTGTGACATATGCAAGGCTTGTCCTAAAGAAATGAATAATTTAGAGTTAATCAAAGATAAACACGCAAACGAGGACATGTATAAATATAGCTTAAGCACCCTTCACGCTTGGATTCGCTCTATGGAATGCTTATTACACATTTCCTACAAATTAGACATAAAATCATGGCAAGTAAGGGGTGATATAGCAAAAAGGCAAGTTGATGACAGGAAGAAAAGAGTTCAAGAGGCTGTTAGAAGAGAAACGGGCTTACTTCTCGATGTTGTGAAACAAGGCAGTGGATCCACCAACAATGGCAACTCGGCAAGGAGATTTTTTGAAAACTACACTAAATCTGCTGAACTGACCGGAATAGATGCTATGCTTTTAAGAAAAATCTGTGTGATCTTGCAGTGTATTTCATCAGGAGAGAAGATCAACGTAACTAAATTCCGAGAGTTCTGCTTTGATACTGCTAAGCTTTACGTGGAGTTATACCCATGGTATTATATGCCTTCTTCACTTCATAAAATTTTAATGCATGGGCCAGACATAGTTCAGAACATGTCAATTGTGCCCATTGGTTTTCTATCCGAAGAGGCATCTGAGGCTAGAAATAAAGATTTTAGAAAATATAGAGAGGGGCATTCTCGAAAGCATAGCAGTATCTCATGCAATGAAGATATTATGCACAATCTTTTACTGTCTTCTGATCCACTTGTTACAAGTATCCGTCCAAAAGGAAATAAGTTTGTAAAAAAATCTTCTTTTAAGGAATTTTATGAGCTTACGGATTCTGAGAAAAGTGATATCGAATTTGTTAACATAAATGATTTAGCGGACATCGATTCTGAATTTGAATTAATTGATGATGATGATGATGACGAAGATAATTAAATGATGTTATTGTTTTAAAATGTGTAACTTAGTAAATTAGAGCTTACATCTTAATTATTTATTGTACTTTTAATGAAACTAGGTAATTTATTATCAACTTACTTAAAAGTCATACTCTCATCAGTTCTTGTGAATATTTTTGTTAATATATATTTCTGTATATATATAATATATTTATAGACCTCTTAATAAGTCTGTCTGCGGTTTAAAGTAAATACAAATGGGGAAAAAACGTTTTTTTTTTTAAATTTTCATTTCCTTTTATCCCAGAAAGTGCACATTTGGCGCACTATGTGTCTTAGTATTAAATATAGCTCTTAGTAATAGCATTACGATATTAGAGACCGCTACTTGAAACAAGCCCGGAATCAGGAGGGAGAGAGCTCGATACACTCATTTTCATAGTAAAATTTCACATTTTCTCAAATTACTCCCGAAATATGGGAGTTATGAAGAAATTCATCACCACAATTTATGAAGGCATTAAGTAATCGAATAAGATGGCATCATTAGTTTGTCATAATTTTACTCTTATTTTTCGGACATGTCTACGTCCAACCGCTCCCATACATTCGTTCCACTGTGCGACTGCATGAAAGCAATCTACGCTCTCGTAGACCACTCCGGGTCCCACCTTTACGGAGAGGCAATCGTGGACGACGATTAGAATGGGTTCGGAACCACGTGGACTGGGGCCGTGAGCAATGGTCCAATGTGCTGTTCACGGATGAATCCAGGTTCGGCTTCCATCCAGATTCACGAAGGACGCGTGTTTGGCGAGTTCCTGGACGATGGAGCCGTCTTCAGAACCCTCAGGAAGTTCACCCATACCAAGGAGGAACAATTATGGTTTGGGCAGGAATTCGTCTTGGAGGACGGACGGATCTCGTTTAGGTGCGGGGCAATATGACGGCAGAACGATACGTCCAACAGGTGCCCTGCTCATGCACGACAATGCCCGGGCACACACGGCGAGAACGGTAGCAGCTTGGTTACATACACACAATGTTAGGGCCATAGACTGGCCTGCTCAATCGCCAGATCTAAATCCCATTGAGCATGCGTGGGATATGCTGCAAAGATGAGCTCTGAAGGAAGTTCCAGAAAATCTGGCTACAGAAGATCAACTTTTTGCGCACCTCAGAAGGACATGGGACAATATTCCGCAGCAAGACATTGACAACCTTGTTCTGAGCATGCCGAATCGTTGCCGATGTGTTATGAACATCATGGGCGCTTTCTCAGACTACTAACTTCAATTTTATAAACACAAATTAAATGATTTTTCTATTTTATTCAGTTTTTATTCATAAATAAAAAAGTTAATTCATATACGGTTTCCGTCTATGCTTCATTTTTTTTCCATAAAATCCTGAAATTTTAATCGAAGTACCTTAACCATTATTAAAAAATGGTAGAATATTAAATAACGTATCTTTTAAATATATACATGTCGTATAAATAATTAACACATTGATAGTAATTCGCTTTTTTTAAAATATTCCTAGACCGTGTTGATGTGTGTATTATTTTGGAACCCTTACTACGTATTCCGGAATAAGTCTTATCTCAAGTCTAGCAATCGTTATTTCAGGAGAAATTCGCCTTTGAAATTGGTTGGTGTCTGTTACTGGCCAAATTCTATGTCAGGCCTTGGCATTGGTTTAAAAACGATCATAGTGCACCCAGACTGAATGGCTAAGGTAAGGTTAGAACTGTGAGGAAACACACGCGAGTTGAGCGAGCGGAGCGATCGCTACATCGAAGTTGGACACAGTGTAATTGCTTTATTTGGGTTAGTATATCCTAACACGAGGTTTAGCCGGTAACCAATACATATTAGTGCTCGTGACTGCATATCAGAATAGCTATGTGAACTTACAGTGGCAGCCTGGTTGACGTGAATGAGCACGTACTCCGTGGTGCAAGGTGTGGACTTCAAGTTCTCCTGCAGTAATGGCGGCGCGCTTTCTATAGAGCTCGAGGTTTCTTCTTGCTGGAAGGACACCTTCACCATCGTGGCCGGCTTTCTGGTAGCAAATACATCGTAAACATTCAATTAATGTCATTTATACAGGGTGGAAGAGAAACCGACGTGAAAACCGTTACCACGTATTTAGTACATCATTTTAAGCAAAAGTTACTAAGGGAGCGTTCAAGTATTACGTAACGAATTTGGGGGGCAGGGGGTTCCGAAACGTTACGATGCGTTACAGGGGCGGGAGGGGCTTTGAACTACGCGTTACGTAACATTTTTTTTTACCCTTCAGAACGGTCGCGTAGAGATATTTTTACTCACGCATTTTATAAAAGTTTTTAGGGGGGGGGGGAGGTCTAAAATCTCCAAAAATTGCGTTACGTAATAAATACAATAAGATGTCGAGTTTTCGATAACTGTACGAACAATACCAATCTTTCTACTTCTTCTTCTTCAATGTTTGTCCACCCAAACTGAGTATAGGTCTCTTCCAAACCTCTCCACTTTTGGTGGTTAATTTATATATTTATTCATTTTAATTAATTAATTTTAATTATTTATATTTAATCAGATGACCAATATCCATTGGGTTAGTAACAATATTCTTAACCTAAGTTAGTACTTAATTAAAAACACAGATAGTGTACAGGTGACTTGACACCTCACCAACGGGCTGTCATGCCTCCAGACTAAGGCACTCAGAATAATAATATACAATTTTTTACTAACCTAGGTGATATTCTTCTTTCTTCCGGCTTTTTCTTTTCTATAGCACCATCCTTTTTCGGTCGTATTGCTATCTCCCTCAGTCTTAGTACCTCTCTAACTTGTGGGTCATTCTTTCCTTGTGAAATTCTCGAGTAATTCTTCTTCTCAAATGTGATTCTGTCAGAAAACCTTTGCTTGCGTCCATTTTCATCGTCTGAAACTGGCTCTTGTTTGCCTTCCCAGCGAGTTGATATCTGAAATGAGATGTGTTTTTTTTCAGGTTATTAAAAACACTCAAAATTATGGGCAACAAATTGATTTGGTTACTATCTATTCAATAGGAACCAAACACTTTCAAAAGTTGCTTACTGTGTACACACGGCGACACAACAAGTTATATATTTCCAGTATACCTTGACTCGGTGGATCGCAGAGCAAATAGGCTGTTAGACGACGTAAAATTGGTGGATGCCAAGCTTCACAGATTGGGTCATCGCCCCAAGGTTGCCTGCTTGTCGGTCTTTTACAGGTTGTACTTCAGTGATTGTGCCCAAGAACTCCACGACCTTATCTCACCGGCCCCCTTCTACCATCAGGCATCTAGACACACTGCAAGTTACCATCAGGGATGGTCACTGATGCACTTGCAGTGCATGTACCTTATTGCTATTCCACCAATTCGCACTAAGCGTTTTCAAACGTCTTTCATAATGCGCATAGCAAAGGAGTGGAACTCTCTGCCTGCGTCTGTGTTTCCGAATGCTTACAACCCTAATCTCTTCGTTAGACTGAAGAACAGGCTTCTTCTGGGTAAGCTCTTACCATCGTCGACTCTAGACTAGAGTCAAGAGCAAACCGTATAAACTGGTTTTGTATAGCTTGTTGCACCTGTACAATAAAGTGTATTCTATCTATTTGATTATTGACCATACAGACCTCTGCCTGACTATGTTCAGTGAGCACGCTGTTGGTCAGGTTATCGGCCATCAGTTCCTCCGCAGTAGCCGACTCAGGAATGATGTTGAACAACTCCGTCACCAGATCGTTGAGCTCCTTCTTAGATATCTTTATAATACTGTTGCCTAACGATTCTTCATCTTCATCGTCTGCAATAAAAAAAAAATATTATACAGGGTGGATTTTTGCACAAGACTGTGTATGTTAGATTATGGCAATGGGTACTACAAGCATTTGAAATACAAAATATGTAATAAAACATTTTTTTGTTACATAAAGGTAAACTAACATATGGTATCTCGTGAAGTTTCGTGTCGTGTTTCATCGTAACGCTCAGCATACACACTACTATTCATTGGGTATCACTGTCAAAAAAATAGTGACCTTTATGGTACTCAAAATAAGGTCGCTGTTCGGTTGCTGCTACTGTCAAGTATGTCAAATAACAGTGAGCTCTAAACTCATTAGTATAAGGTTGTTGTTGGGCTGATCCAGTAAGACGTAGATTGAGTTGGATACTCTCTGGCGTTATTGCTTCTCATTTATTAACGCGCGTGAGGAGTACGGAGTAAAACGGACACAATGGGCACGGTGTGCTCTGCAACTGTCTTATGAAGTTACATGAGACAGTTCCTAATATAACGTCAAACGTGCGATCGTGTATACCAGACAGTTAAGATTTTTATGAATGTTTAATTAATTTTATTTACTTTGAAGCTAAAAACGGCACCCCGCAAAGACGCAAAACAATTCCATAGATGGCGCGATTTTTGCACCGAACCCTTATTCATTTTTCTAAAATAAAAGTAGCATAAGTTACTCCTTCTAAAAGTCCCGTCAAAATCGGCACAGGCGTTTCGGAGATTAGCTGGTACACCCAGACAGACAGACGAAAAAAATAAATTGTTTTATGTACCGAAGTAAATAATATAGATTAATTTGCATTCATTAAAAAGCTGTTATTTTGAAATTATGCAACTGAATTAATTAAGGTATTTTAAGTGTAAATACACTGATTCAATGCAGGCAAGTAATGAATATTACGGTAAGGGAAGGCAAGATCAGTGTTTATTCACCCCAGCACGCGTAGCCATGACTATTGTAGAAACGAGTTTTGTCTACGGAAGAATCGACATAATGACAGATAGAGAATGACAATGTGTCAGTTTGCCGATTCTTCCGACGACATAGCCCGTTTCTACGGCGGTCATGCTACGCGTGCAGAACTTTAGACATTATGCAGTCCACTTTGCGAGCCGACAGTTATAAGAAAAAGACTTACTGTAAGTTAAGTTTTATTTTATTAATTCAAACATAAATTTTAAAATCAAGTTATCCTTACAATAATGAGTATACGGGTTACATAATAACACTACAAATGTACCAAATTGTATTGTATACATATATTACCGAGTATTTGTATTTTTCGTTTTTTTTTATAGAATACCTAAAACATTAAGGTAATGTATGAAATATTACTCATTTTATACTTTGTCTAGATATTCTTTGCAATATCGTATAGGATCCCGCTATACAACGACCTTCACCGAGCTGGTTAATGGATGAAACTTATTTTATATTAAATTTAATATGTCAATAAATTCCATACCAATCGAAAGTATAAAGCCCATAGAATATGCAAACGTTAGGTTGCCTTTTCTTTTCCCGTCACAACTCTCGAGTAGGCAGGTATAAACAGGTAAATCGATACTAGTGACTTGCACCGGTCTTGTTAATGAAAAAAAAGGCAACCTTACGCTTTATCCTTGCGATTGGTATGGAATTTGTTTATTGACCAAATTTTTTTTTAAATTATTAATTAATCATATCCTGGACTGAAATTTTTTAGGCAACCCTTATGCAATATATTTATTGACATATTAAATTTAATATAAAATAAGTTTCATCCATTAACCAGCTCGGTGAAGGTCGTTGTATAGCGGGATCTTAGCCTAATACCAAGGTATTGTGTAGAATACTAGGCAATGAATGAATATTATTGTCCATTATACACTTTACCTAGGTCAAGTAATAGGTATAAAATACCTTGGTATTGTATAGAATACCTGAATTATACAGATTGTCAGTAAAATATACAAGCTGTTGTTTTGCATCCTCGTCAAATCCAAGGAGGTAACTATGCTAATAATTCTCGACCCGAATCAATAATAAAATGCGTAGGTAATTATTTTTTTTCTCATTTACAGAAATCGGTAAGTGTGAACTACTCGTGTTTTAAACGCGGCTCGTCTGATCCTCGCCCCATAACCGCGCTTTCAGATATACGAACAATATCAAACGTTTAATCGATAATTTCTTACTACCTAAACCACGTTAAGGGAGTTATTCTGATATACTGACAAACTTAAACAACCAAAAAAATTAGCGTTTATTATTAATTAACTAGGTACCGTAAATTTAATTGATTATTTATGTCTTTTGTGACAACCTCCTAAATTTAGACGAGGATGCAAAACTACACCTTGTATATTCATATATTACGAATCAAATAAATCAGTTCAGTTTGTTAATCCACAAAGAGAAAATAGAAAATGAATGAAATCAACAATTTCTATCAATTATACACAAAGAGATTTAAAAAGCTTATAGCAGACGTTGGGAACATTTTCATAAAAAAAATTTAGTACCTAAATTTTTTGATTTTACTCACGAATTTTACCTGACAATCAGGCGTATGACACCTTTTTTTTGTTAATACTAACATAGTTGCGAAGAGATGTAGATGATAATCAAATCGCAAGGAACAAATGATCAGGTGGCCTACCAATCCTACCATGACTGAGTATTGTTTTAATCTTATTCCAGAGTGGGAAAGAGATGGCGCTAGACGTACTCTGTAGCTCCGTCTCTTTCCCACACTGGAATAAGATTAAAACAATACTTCTTTAAGACGTCGTAGTAAGCCCCAGATCCATAATGTATTGTTTAAAGATCTTGCAATGGGCTTTTAAAGCTCTGGTACAGTTACGGATATCTTTAAAATAAAAATAAAATTAAGAATAAGTTAACCATTTTTAGTTTTATTTATATTTCTTTTTTTATATTGAGATCAGTTACAAGTACTTACACAATAATTATTTGGCAAGGTTAATTGAACATATTTAATATTATAAATACGCATATGTCTAGATTATACAGGGTGTATGCATAACGGAAAGGGAAAGGGTGTGCTACAGACCATCAAACTGAACATGTTTCTCCATCGGACAATCATCGTAATAGCGAAAAAATTATATGCTGCCCCAAACAAAATTTCAATACCTTTTCGACCCAATGGGGGCAACTGATAAACTTGTCCGATGGAGAAACATGTTCAGATTGATGGTCTGAAGCACACCCATAAGTATGTATATACCCTTTCCATTGCACCCTGTATACGATATGCATGTTTGACTAGAAAACTACTAACTACTATGAAACTGGACGAAACGAAAGGAGCATGTAAGGATCGTAGCAAGTAGCGTTTGTGGTAACTGCCTATCTCTGATGGAAAAGGCGTGAGTTTATGAAAGTATGTATGAATGTATATTTTAAACGTAGTGAAGTAAGCATGTATAGTGGTGATGTAGGAATGATTATCGGTGATTTAGCGCAATATGTTGGTAATTTGCAGGTGTAATCTGTTGATGGAACGTATCTCGGTGATTGGGCGTGTGTTGGTGATGCAGGCCTGTGTATGCTGGTGACGTAGGATTGTTTATCGGTGATTTAGCGGGTTCTCTGCCTTTTCGCCGAAAATTGTTTGCCAAATTTTCACTCGCCAACCAACGATTCGCAGAATTTTATTTCGCCGAATAATCATTTGCAAACTTATCATATAATTATGTTTTATTTCCCAACCTAACAGTTACCAAGTGTACGTTTGGTCTGCTTTTCATAATGACACTTACTTTTAAAATGCCAACTTTCTCCCATGGCACCGCTCCCATGAAAAGGTAATGCATCGTTCTTGAGAAAAACCAATTATTGTAACCTAACAACCAAACATTTTATATTCGCCTAAAAAGCGTAGTCGATGTAGTCCCGCCACGCGGGGCCCCTATTTCTGTCTGCAGGGTTTACAGTAACCTAAAACAGAGGGGATGTCGGGGTCTTAGTTAGCTCGCTCTGCTCGCTTACTAGAGCCCGCCATCCCCTTTGAACCTAACCTGTCCGAGTCGGGGTGCCCCAAGTCCAGAGCTCGCTTCGCTCGCTCTTGCATCCAAATTCTCCTGGTAGCAAAAGTAACATTGGCTATTTATTGTACACACATACAATCAGTGGGGCTACATTGGGGATTTTTAGGTTGTTATAAAAACGGTATGTTTGACCAATGATAAATGTCCCAAACGTTTTGTGTCATTATAATAATCAGCTTAACAATAATTCTACCAAATGAAACGTTGTCATACAATTTGCTAATCATTATTTGTCAAAGTGAAAGATCGGCGAAACGTTGGTTGGCAAGTGAAAATCTGGCAAACAATTTTCGGCGAAAACGCAGAACACGATTTAGCGCTGAATCTAGTGAAGGAATAAATATCTTCGCGAGTATCTCTGTGACTGGAGTTGTGTCGGTTCAATGTAGGCTTAGGAAATATTGGCGATTTAGTGACTTATGTTAGAGTATTGTAGGGTCCATGGTGATGCGATGTTTGTCGTCGATGTTGGTAACTCTGTTGGTGACCGAGTATCAACCATCGAGATCGATGATGATACATTATCAGTGCCCGATTGATTGCGTGCAACAGCCTGTTAATGCAGTGGAAACGCATTTTGTGTGGGATTTTGTAGTTTAGTTTTCTTCCGCTCCTTTCCACACTGCCGTTTTTCTGCTTCAAGTTTTTTAATTTCTGCGTGGATTATTATTGGAAAACTTTTAATAGTTTGGGCCATGTCTTGAAAGATCGTTTCAGTGGCATCCAAGTCATCTATGACATTGTGTTTCTGGCCTATCAACCAGTTTTCTATTAAATTGAACAAATCTTTGAGTTCGCGTTTGTAATCTATTGTTACAGGCGGAGATTCGGGTGAAGAATTATTGGATCTAGGGTTCCTTCTAGATTCCGTAGAAGGCAGAATAAAGTCGGCATTCTCTTCAATATCCCAGGGTGCTAAGTTTGCCGCGTTTTGTCTTCGTCTCTTGTTGTTTCTCTGTTTTAAAGCGCTGACGAAACTATTCCGTAGTTTTGTTCTGTCATTTTTGCATTTATTAACTGTAACAAAATAGAAAGAATTACTTCTTTCTTTTGAGATAAGCTGCGGCAACGATAAGATTCCCGTTCGGTAAAAAATAACGAAATATAAAGCCCATTTAACCATCAACCCATCTATGGATCTTTTGTTTCTGAAATAAAATTCATTCATTCATTCATTTACGGTTGATATTTCCTTTGGTATACATATATGTATAAGGACTTTTTTTGCATATATCGATGAACGCCAGCTGCACGCACGAAAATGGATGACTCATTGTAACGTTACGCTCATTGTAACGTTAAGATCGGAGCGAGAGCGCTGCACGAGTGAGCGAAAGGCACGACCGGCTTGAGCGTTCGGCTTGCTATTCATAAAACTATGCAATCATTTCATCAATGTTTTGTGATGACGTTATCACGTTAAACTATCGTCCGTAAACCGACTTTACAAACAACCAATTTTTTTTTATAGTTGCGGTCTGTACAAAGTTGAACATTCAGGTCAGCGCCGAAAGTTGAATTTCCAAAATTTCAATAATATTAAGTAATTAATTTAGGTTCCGCTGAGAACGGGCAATAGCGACTCAAAATCAACGTAGATTTTATCACAGCAATCAAGGCAATTCAAAGTGATTATATACTATCTCGAATATGAACCACGAGCCACGCCAAGTGTTCAGAAACGTTTGCCGCCCTCGCTATGGCGGGACCGGCCGACAGCCACGCCATATAAATCCGAGATACTTCGACCAGGCACGACACGTTACCTTACTGATTAAGTAATTCTGATAATTTTGTAAATCTAAATGGTGATTATTAAACAATTAACCTTGTTGAAATTGTTAAAAATAATAATATATAATTGTTTAAATAATTATTTAATTTGATTTGATTTAACGATTAGTATAAGAAGAGACCTTTACCGTGTAGTGGAACAGTTACCGCTACGCAAACAATTGAGGTACAGAAAGAACGTCAGCTTCAAACAGCGAAAACGCACGCATACCGTACTCGTACAGACATGCATGATCTACGTACAGCGAGTCCAAGCGCACTCGTGACTAATTACATCGCCACTGTACATACACTGTACATATCTATACAATATGTTTAAAAAAAAAACCCTGTCCTACCCGAAGAGGGGAAAAAAAATAAAAAAACAAAAAGTATTAATGAAAGTAAAAATAATAAATGAATTTTAAAATGCATGCATGTCATCATTTACCAAAATTACTACCATTTCCCAAAATTCTAACAAACTTTTAAAACTTGACAATCCCATCTTCGGCATAAGTATGATCGATCGTTAATTCTTTGTTTATGTAGTTGATCGTCCACACCTACAAATATAGTATGTATGGACGCTCAAGCGTTTTTGCCGTCACTTCCCGAGAAGCGACCGGAGTGTCGCCGTCCGGCCGTAAAAATTATGAAATTCGTGTGACGTGTGATGGCTTCTATCGAGTGCGATAGGTATAATACCTATAAAACTGTATCGATCAACTTACGTGCATCCTGATCAGCAGCCACATTATACTCCGGATCGGTCTCATCATCATCTTCATTTCTCGACGTAGAAGCTGGGTTCAGGCACTCGTTCAGGAACTGGTTCCATAGGTCATCGACTGCCGGCATCGGGAGATCGTCGGGAGGGACGAACGTACTCTCGATGTGTTCTATAGATGTGGAGGACAGACTGAGCTTGGAACGAGTGCGTAGTGCGATTGTCGCTTCTTCTTCTTCTAGATCCAGTTTCTTTCGTGCTGGTGTTGATATGTGCTGTCAGACAAAGTTATTTATTAACAAACGATTTTTGGGAAAATATAACAAAGGGGTGCTAAATTGGTAGCCATGATTTGAATATAATTATGTAAATGTTTGTTCTGGAAAAACCCGCTCGGTTTGGCTCAATTTGCGCCGAGCCGCCCCGTGCATTATTCAGGGATCGGGAAGACGCCGAACAGAATTTACCGATCGGTACGAACCGAATGAAAGCTGTATTTATGTGCAGTAATTATTTCGGGTTGGTTTTGTTTCTTAACAAATACTGTATCCGAAACCGAACCGAATTTCCCTGAACAAGTGTGTACATATTATACGTGGTTTTGGGTCTATTTGGAAATAATAAAAATAATATGACAGATTTCGAATCGAAGGTGGCGAACCTTGGCCTTTTATAGCTGTCTTACGAATTCACACAAAGCATATTCATATCCATAATAAGGTTACCAGTAAACTGATGTCCTTACCTGTGGTACTTTGAAGGGTCCATCTTTAACAACCTTTGGACTGGTGGAGTGTTGGCTGCGAGGAGTAGCTGGAGTTCTTGGTTGTGAGTCCAAGTCACTGCATGACTCCAGGCCTTGGTCATCGTCACTCTGAGGATCACAGGTTTTTAGATAAATTAATAAATAAACAGGCAGGCGCATTACTTTGTGTAATTTATTTCTTCACCGCTGCCCTCAAAAATGGTGAAGGAAAATATTGTTAGGAAACCGGCATGTCCTAGGACTAAAAAATCGAAGACATGTGACATTTTCCAACCCAAACTGGGCCCGCGTGGTAGATTACAGCCCACTCCCTCTCATAGAGAGGAGGCCTGTGTCCCAACAGTGGGAACATTATAGGCTGATGATGATGATGAACTTCGACTTAACAGCCAGAAGGCGATGCGGCAGACCTCCTAGGAGAACGCGCGAGGAGCTGGACAGGACCAACGACCAGTGGTCCACATTGGCCCTGGATAGTAAGATTTGGAAGTCCTGGGGAGAGCCCTTTGCCCAGTACTAGGATGACACGGGCTAACAGTAACTTAACCCAGCGGTAACAATGGCAGGTATTTTACTTTGTGTAATTTAATTCATCATGACTGCCCTCAAAACGGTGCAGTAAAACATTGTAATTATCCTTTATTTAAAAAAATGAATGTGTATCTGCGAGCGGGCCTCGAGCGAACTTGTCATTGTGTGCGTGCCCACGCACACTACTAGCGCGCTGCAGTAAATACCTATTCTCCGCGCGCCTTGTTCGCTCGGTGCAGTCTTAACAAGGAATTCCTCAAGAATTTAATCTGATCAGGGTCAGTTTACACTTTCAACAAAAACTTTTGGAGCATGTTATAACTAGCAGTGACCACCTAATATAAGGGTTTTTCACCTAAACCCTAATACTCTTAGAGAGTGCTATCTTTCACAAATAACAGATTAATAACACTAACCGGCACATCATCATTGGTGGGCTCATACTCTTCATCATCCTCGTCTTCAGGCAACTCTTGGGCAATGAGAGCCGTCACTTCAGGCCTGGTCTTCACTGGAATGTGCTTGATAGGAGTCAGTTCTAAGTTCTCCAAGTTCCAAGCTGTCGCCGAATGGGTTTTTGGAGACCCTTTCCTTAGTTCCCTGTAACATTGGGTTTGTGAAATGAATGAGGAATCGACTTATTCTTATTCCTGTCCCTGGCAGAACAGTATTTTAAATATCGACATGCCAAAATAACATAAAATCACACCTGTTATTTCCATAGGGTTAGCCAGACGTGTACCTTATAGTAATAGTAAGGGCATCGCCAGCCTTTGAGTCAGGAGGGGCAGATGAGAAAAGAATCAGATTTGTATTGTGTGTGTTAAGTTGACTATTTAAGGCGAGCGAGCGAAGCGAGCTCAGAAAGTTACTTGGGCAATTTATTCTTAAAAGATGAATAATGAAGAATAACCAAGCTGCCAAAACAAGCGAAGCGAGCTCTAAAAATGTAAGAGCATATTAGAATTTATTGAGCATATTTGGACTCTTCATAGGACACTTGCTCGACTTTATATAGGCAAGTTTAAGATTACCATTGAGTTACTTGCCGGTTCTTCTCCATAGGAATCGACCAACCCGAACCGATCACGTTTTTGTCGACGAATTTATAAGTGCCCGTATAGGCCTATGTAATGTGATTGCAGAGAAAGGTGGCTGCAATAGCAACCTCTTACGGACCGCGCACGTTGATTCATTGAAAAAGCCAATGACCAAAGTTGATCCTTTTTATTTTTTGCGGCCTCTAACGATACTGTACAAGGTGGAAGGAACATCGACGCACAAACTGTTACCACGGGTTCAGTACATCATTCCGAACCCAGCCACTGCATTAGCGTTCATTTAGAGGTCACCCCAGTAGTAAAGGGAGGATCCTACAACCAGACGGGTGTTATGTCTGGTATGCAACTGGTGTCGGGTTTTCCTATATAGTCTAAGTCGATGTAAACTTTGCTAGCAAGATTCAGACCATATTAATTCTTCAGTTTGTTCATATCTAGCGCTGTAATACTTTTTGTTATAATTTGCTTTTTGTAGGTCGCCACATCGACATGTTCAAAATCTACACAGGTGATTACTAGTTTTTAAATTACCAGTGAAAACCTAGCCTTTTCACAACCATGTAGGGGTCAGCTTTCAGTCTTTTAGGATGCAACTGAATATAATGACCAATTACAGAAAAAAAATTATAAATTGTTTACAGACTTGACTTTAGCTCTCGTAAGTTTTGGTCGTAGACTGTTCTCATCAGGGCCGGAGTCTTCTTCTTCCCGCATCTTCACAAGTGCTAACACACGTTCATTTGTCACCACTTTCTATAATAAAGAAATAACATGTTAATGTAGATATAGACTTTACAAATAAGACCTTTAAGTTTCGCTTGAGGCATATTCTTATTCTCTTGTATTGGTTTGAACTAATTATTCAGAACTGCGTATTGGGTTGATAGGTACTCCTTAATCTAAAATATATCTAAAATATATAATATAATAATATTATAAAGAGGAAAGATTTGATTGTTTGTTTGTTTGCATTGAATAGGCTCCGAAACTACTGAACCGGTTTGAAAAATTCTTTCACTGAAAAGCTAGACTATCCGCAGGTGACATAGGCTATATTAGATTTTCAAAAAAAATAGGGATCCTTACTAAAACTCCAATAATGTAACCCAAGTTGTACAAAATTACCTAAAATGTTCTTTACATTACGTGCGCTGCGAAAACTATTGATGATAGAATAAAATAATATACATGTATACTACGACTTTGCAGAACACATCGTTATTTACAAAAAGTGTCGCGACAGCATATGTCTAACTATTATAGTTATGCCACAATCAGTGTTATTTTATTTAAAAAAAAAAAATTTTAATGCCGCTAGAAAAGGCTCTGTATTTGTATCTTGGTATTAATCCTTATCTAAAAAAATTAATTCATATTCAAGACTGCTTCAATACCTTTAAATAACTTTTTGAATTATTCAATTCGGACATTCCATTCGAAAGATATCACGAGTTTAAAAATGTAAGTATTAGAAAAAAGTTGCGTGGTCGCCGCTCACCCTACTCAGCTGGCTAGCTAGGCAGCACCTTATGCTATGTAGGCGTCACTGGGGTACGGGCCGTACGGGTATTTTTTTAAATCAAACTTTCTTTATAATTTGTTTTTTTTTTGTATCCTGACGCATTTGGAAGGGTTTATGTGTATGTATTGAAATTTTTTATTTTTTATGTTTTGTTAAATACCCGTGCGAAGCCGGGGCGGGCTGCTAGTAATTCTCATAGTAAAAGAAATAAAGTGATTATAATATCTTAAAAAACCCGACATGAATGTGCAATGGGTCCTGTCTCCTTCCAAATGCACTTTGTACGGTTTTTAAGATTTGTTGGGCATGGCAAATGTTGTGAAAGGCATCAAATATATTGTATAGAATAGTTTAAAAGTACAAAGTGGTCAGACAGACAAACCACGAAAATCGTTTTTGTTTAATATTTTTTTACCTTGTGTGAATGTAATCCATACTTAATATTATAATTGCAAAAGTCACTCTGTTTGTTTGTTTGTTTGTTTGTTACCTTTTCACGAGTAAACAACTGATCGGATCTTAATAAAATTTGGCAAAAACATAGATTTCAACCTGGGGAAGGACATAGGCTACATATTCATCACGCTACAACCAATAGGAGCGGAGCAGCAATGAAAAATGGTGCGAAAACGGGGAAAATTTGACGCAGACGAAGTTGCGCGGGACAGCTAGTAGTTCTATAAAATAATAAGCCGCCATTGCATGAATCATTTGTTTCTTATTATTTTTTACCATTGTAAAAGTATTATCCAGGCAGTAAGTAACTACCAGGGTGACTCATCTATATTTAAGGGAGAAGAAAGAGAAGGCCTATGCATATAAGCAGTGGGTGATTCCGGGCCAATATGATGGGTTAAGGGATATCTAGCCCATGCAAAAACTGGCCTGCGGGCCAGATGTCGACCTTTTAAAATCTGCATGGGTAGATTCACATTGATTAGAACGGGCCAGATGTCTCCTATTAAAAAGTAAAGGGATGTTTAGCAAAATCAAATGTGTTTTTAAATTAAATATCTGATTTATCCGTAAATCATAGCATCAAATGACAATTATTTGATAATAATTATTAATTTTTATTTAATAGGATAGGATAGTATTGATGATGATGAGATAAATATGGAAATTAATAAATTATGGAAAAAAGTAAAGTTATGACTTCATTATCTATGGATTAACAAAATGTGTCATTGCATACCTTTATAATTTTCCTGACACTAGTCTCATCCAAATTATTTTTAATAGCAGATGCATGGAGACACCTGTCCACTTCAACAGAGTTCTCTGCAAGTACATCTTCATCTTCGCTGCTACTTTCACTGTTGGGGCTGAAAAGTACAGATAACTTGATAAGTAACTGGTTTCAAAAAAAAATTGTCTTGCTGCTCAGTGCTCATGGTTATGAGAGATGCCACACGATGCGTTGACGGTACGTAGCGACGCGCGTCAGCAAAAAATAACCATATTTGTCGAACTAAACATTAGGTTCACAGCAAAAAGTGGCTTACTGTTCTACTTCTCCTATTAGCGTAAGTATTTGTGAAACTAGAAATGTATTTCGATCCGTATAAGCCGTGCAAATAAAATCACAGTGTTGTTGCTATTTTGAATAAAATTATACCGTTTTCGTTTCTTTCCGCGACTTTTGCCTTTATTCTTCACAGAATTACTATCCTTGCTAGAACCAACACTTTCGGTCGTCGCAGGTTCACCATCCTCAGTATCTTTATTCATGTTAACTGAAAAATAATAAATCCTTCAGCTAGATTTAAAATTAAAAAAGAGTTTCTGGCTTTCTGCAACGAAACAAACACTGACAAACAGTAAACAGACGCAACTGTCGCAACTGAAATTCACACAACTGACAGATGTTAAAAAACCGGCCAAGTGCAAGTCGGACTCGCACACGAAGGGTTCCGTACCATTATTCATGAACACCTAGGTGAACCACTTTGGTGTTCCACGGGTCAGAAAGGATAAAAACGAGCAAAAAATAACACTTTTTTTGTATGGGAGCCCCCCTTAAATATTTATTTTAATCTGTTTTTAGTATTTGTTGTTATGGCGGCAACAGAAATACATAATCTGTAGAAATTTCAACTGGCCAACTATCACGATTCATGAGATACAGCCTGGTGACAGACGGACGGACGGACGGACGGACGGACGGACAGCGAAGTCTCAGTAATAGGGTCCCGTTTGACCCTTTAGGTACGGAACCCTAAAAAACCACATTGACACAGATAATAAATGACTGAAAGTTTAAGCAATGTTGCCATTACAACAAAATTTCTCAAAATTCATGGACATTTTTTCAATAGCTACCACCGTAATAGCTAATGTGCCCCAACATCACCAACCACGTTGATCAGCGGCTTTTCTTTACCGGATGAACGAGAACTCCCACAGATGCATCCGCCAGGGCAGCCCGCCAAATTATTATTTTTTAGGTTTTTGCAATTTGCAGGTCGAAATTTAATAATTAGAAACGGTATTTAAATAATTGGTAACGATGGCAATTAAGTTTTTAACGTAAACAGGTTTCATCTTGGCGTTAAAGAACTGATGATAACGGATGACAACTGTAAGGTCAGGGTCATGCGTACAGTGGCCAACGTAATGGGCGGTTCCCGCTACGCAGTTACGCAATCGAAAATTATGTCACTATCACTTATGATTACCAAATGCAATACAATTTTAATGCGCTAGCGAACTCTAGCATCTGTCCTCAACCATTAAATATTATTGATCAGTGAATCAACTATATAATTACAGGAGCATAATCCTTACTTTTTAACCCCCGACCAAAAAAGAGGGGTGTTATAAGTTTGACGTGTGTATCTGTGTATCTGTGTATCTGTGTATCTGTGTGTCTGTCTGTGGCATCGTAGCTCCTAAACGGATGAACCGATTTGGATAAAAGTAGTGTCGTTTGAAAGGTATTTTAATCGAGAGTGTTCTTAGCTATGTTTCATGAAAATCTGCTCAGCCGTTTGAAGATCATCACGTCTTTTCTAGTTGATGTAGGGATTTAAAAACTTTCACAAGTAGTCTATTTGAAATGTTGTCGCTTGTCACCATGGGCATTGCTGAGGGGGGGGGGGGGTGAACCCCCCCACCCCCCACCCCCAATTTATATTTGTTTAATTTATATCTTTCCTTGGTTTCGTTAACCAGGAGTAGGAAAGTCAAGGCTAGGCAAAAAAAAAATAAGTTTAAAAAGCATGAAAAAAAATTAAATTAAAAATTTAAAAAACCCCCGACACAAAAAACCTCTAAAAAGCCAAAAATAAATTAATCCAAGCGTCGTAGCGTCGGGGGACCGCTAAGAAGACCGCTTAGTACAAGCACAGAACAAAGCGGACCCCCGACGCTACGACGCTTGGATTAATTTATTTTTGGCTTTTTAGAGGTTTTTTGTGTCGGGGGTTTTTTAAATTTTTAATTTTATTGACTAATTTGTCAGTAAATAAAGACGCTGTGTTGCGGTTTGTGACTGTCGCCCCGGTGACGCCTAGCACAGACCTATGTGATTGTGATAAAACAAAGTTTGTTGTTAGCATAGATACATGTGTGTGCGTGAGTGTGTTTATAAGGCGCGCAATTAAAACCTGGTTGGCGTTTACAATTTATTCGGCTCGGCATCGACAGTGGTATATTATAAACTTTTCGCAAATCTACAATGGAAAGTTTTTAATCTCTTTTTAGTGGTACTTTTTAAATAATTGTTTGGTAAGTAATTTTACAATATTCTTATTACTTGCCGTTATTTTATCCGTGTTTATTCATTTAACTTTTTTTTTATAACAGTAAACAACAATACAACATTCAAGATGCCTGAACGGACAAATGTAGCCGTAATTGGAGGAGGAGTGGTCGGCATAACAGTGGCTAAACTGTTCCAAGATAGACTGAAGGACGCCAAGGTAACAGTGCTCGCTGAAAAATACACCGAAGATACCACTAGCCACATTGCCGCTGGTATTTTCAGGCCGGGAACCAGTTTTAAAGGACCAACAAAAGAAATTACTCAGAAGTGGCTGAAGGAATCTTGGCAGTTCTGGCAAGATATACTCAAGACACCTGACGCTGAACGAATTGGTGTTATGACTTTAGGAGCCTACATATTTTCACAAGAGAACTACCATGTCACTAGAAATCATCTCATTGAAGATTTAGTGCCAATCTATCGACCCGTCACCGATGAGGAACTAAAATTAGGACCAGAAGGTACAAAATTCGGATCCTACTTTTCAACACTAAAGGTTGAATGCGAACGCTATTTGCCATGGATGGGGAACATAATAGTAGAAAAAGGCGGAGAGTTGATCAACAGAAAGGTGGAAAGTTTTGCGTCTTTATCAAATTATGACCTTGTGTTTAATTGTGCCGGTTTGGGTGCAAGATATTTATGTAATGACTACGATATGGTGCCCATCAGAGGACAAGTGATAAAAGTGAAGGCACCATGGGTGAAATCAGCGTTTTATGGGGATTATGATACGTACATTATACCAGGGCTTAATGGGGTGGTAACATTGGGTGGTTGTAGAGGTTACGATAGTTATAATTTGAATTATTGCAAGTATGACGCAGCGTCTATATTGGAGCGGTGTTGTGAATTTCTCCCGAACTTGAAGAATGCAGAGGTCATTGCTCATAAGGTTGGCCTGCGTCCTCACAGAATGCCGGTTCGTGTTCAAGCCGAGCTGTTTGATGGGGTGAAAGTCGTACATTGCTATGGGCACGGCGGCTATGGAGTGATGACTGCCCCCGGTACGGCCATTGACGCAGTCGAAATGGGTGTTAATTTTTTACGTAGCAACGTTAGAAATAAATTGTAAACATAAAAAATATCTATTATGATAGAAAAACCAAGAGTCCTGACTCATGAACATGTTCATGAGTGTAGTCTGGTGTGTGTGTATGCATTGAATTTGGGATGTCTATAACTCTAACCTGATTAAAATGTTATAGCACATGTTTATCTAGGTCATAAGATTGATCATAAAGGAGATCACCCAGATTGCACATTTTTTGCCGGCTAACAAAATTATACTTATTATTTAAATGGACATAATAAACCTTCTTTATTTTATTACACCTAGTCACCTACCTAAGTCGTAATTCAATTCACTGAAAAGTTATTCAACCAAAAAATATCTGAGATCACCCAGATTCCGCTACTTTTTTGCCAGCCAACTATAATTAACGCAACAATTAAATAGAGCTAATGGATAAAAACATTTTATATTATGCCACCCAAGTTCTATACCTACCCAAGTTTACATACTTTTGAAACTAGCCCAAAAATGTATGGAGGCTGGGTCTTTATTTGGGGTCGAATTAGCATAGATAGGGGACCAGAGATTGTTGTACCTACCTATTGGCCGATTCTGTTCACGTAATCCCATTGAATGACAATTTCATGAAAAAGTTATACAATGGTGTTAAATGAACTTGGAGTGTTGTATGATGATCTTAGTGATCATCCTAATCCTAACTATCATAACTTCCTAACTAATATAATAAATGCGAAAGTAAGTTTGTTTGTTTGTTACCTTTTCACGTCTAAACCACTGAACCGATCGTCTTGAAATTTTGCATAATACGTTGTCAGGTGTACAAAAACAGCCATACGATACCTTTCATCACGAAAAAAGTAGGTACTGTTCCCGAGGAAAACGACAATAACATTCATATGATAAAAGATGTATCCGCGTGTCCGAGCCGGTTATTGTCTGAATTCAGCGCGAGCGAAAAAGCTAGTTACTCTATAAAGCCACATTTGTTACGGCCGCACCCGCAAATCATAATTTAATCAACATACAACCTGACACACAAAAAACGTAGGAAAATTTGAATTTCGCGCGCCACCCTTGCGCTTCAATACTATTTTTTTACTATCCATTCCGATGTCCCGATCGACATTTCAGCATTCCGGCCAGCCCTACGATACAAGATTCATTTGGCGCGCAGCCAAAATCGGAACTATAGCCGCCATCTTGTAAATAAAGTGTCACTTTTTAGAAGCAGCTGTGTGTTTCGCGCTGTTTTTTTCCAGGATTTTACTTGATAATTTCAAAGAAAATGCCTAAAGTAATCAGTAATGGTGTTTCAGAAGTAGTATTAAACATTAAGGAGTTCTTTAAACAGGAGAGGGAGTTTCGCGGGCCAATAATTCCGCTCGAAAAAATAAACGAGCGAGTCGCCGCTGCTACAGGCAAGTGTTACCATACTTGATACTTGAGATTCTAAGGTCCCACTTATATTTTCCCCCATTGCACTCTTGAAACTTTTAACAACTACTCTACTATAAATGTTTAAGTGGTCCCCAACTTATTCGTGCCTAATATCAGTTCAGTGCAATCGTGTTTACAAGTTCTAATTTAATTTTATATACTGATTATTTATGACATATTTGTTTCGATCTTCAGGTGTTTCTTTGCGTACTGTAACAAGAATCGTAAGCGAAAAAAGATTAGCTGATGCAACATCCACTGAACTAGGTTCACAAGTGAAGATCAGGAAAGTAAGAAAAGATAAAATTGAATTGGATTTGGGCGTTTTACAACGGAAAATTCACGATTTTTATACGGTCAGAAACGAAATTCCAACTGTGAATAAATTATGTCAGGAACTGAAAGAAGAAATTGGATTCACAGGTAGCCGAGAAATTGTTAGACAACATATCAAAAAGATCGGGTACGCTCCAAATCAAAATACCACTTGCGCTCCACCCAATAGTAACTCCCAAAAAGGTGAGATAATGGAGTGGCTAACGAGTCAGAATGTAGAATTTTCACCAGACTGCAATAAAAAACAATTACTGGAGATTAAGAAGAAAAATATAACTGAGCCAGTACCATTGAAGCTATTTTGAAAAGATTGCGTGGTGGAACCAGGCCCAAAGGCCTTGGCATTGTACTTGTTAAAAGTAGGTTCTTTTTTGAATAAGGAAATAAGGTGCTTTTACTTTTTTTCCAAAAACAAACTTCTATAATAATTTGGTTAGAAGGACCGAATTTAAGAAAATGTAAAAATTTTAGCTACTAATAATTGCAAGCTAGCGATATACCGGATAAATACATTTCTAATTTTAAAGCAAACTATTAGTAGTGATAGTTTGCATTTATCCGGTATTTCGATATAATCTAGTTGTAGAACTATAACTTACCTACATACATAATGTTAATCAATCATTTTATTATCAGGCAACTAAGGCCTATTCATAAAATAAACTAAATAATCTTTTACAATAAAATAAACTAATACATATTAAAAAACCTTACTAACAACAAACTATAACTAAACAAGTTAAGGTGGATGCGCAACTAGACGCGCTGCAAGAGCCGTAGCGCCGCAGTTAACGAACTTTCGAGTGTTCCGACGCACCTATCCGCATCGGACGCGCAGTACGCATCTATTATTTTAACAGTTTTTCTGTACGGCATCGGCACTCGCCGCATTTGATGACGTCTTCCGCGCGCACTTGAGGACTCCGAATTAACCTACAGCATTTAACTGAAAATCAGGTCGTTCGGCGCGGATAGGTGTGCGACGTTGCATACTATTAAATATAAGGTATCCTCTGTATCTGTAAGGTTTGCTGTAAGAAAACCCAATTCTGGGTTAACGCGACGGGTCCAAAGGGGTCGGACGGGGTTGGAGAGGGCTCGCCGTTGTACATAAGCTATAAATTATTTGTGTGTATATCTTTTAATTTTAGTGCAATAAAGAATAAGAATACATATATAAGAATGAGGATTTATTAAATGCGATGACTGCGGCGTGACTAGGTGCGCGTCCATCTATACGTACTTAAGACGATTTAATAACATGTTTTTCCTGGAGGTGAGGAAAATTAATTAACTGGCAACCCTAATTTTACAGAAACGCCATCCGACAATGCCAATATTGCCAATTAAGCGCTAAAAGCCTAAAGATATATAGTTATCGTTTGTACAGTAGTGTACGTTTTTGTTTTTCAAATAACCACTATAATAACTTATTACTTTGTGTCACTAAGTACTCAATAAATATAATATCTTAGCAGGCCCCCTATTCACAAACGCTCGGATTCGATAAGTCGTAGGTCTATCTTGTTTTGGCATTACGAAAGCGAGCGAGATAGACAAGACTTTCCGAATCGGAATCGAATCCGAGCATGATCAGAAACCAATTCTTATGGATGATACTGTAACATGTCACCAAGTAACTAGATTGTGGAGGTCAGGGTCAAATAGCAGTTGTTCCATGTTAAATACCTACTGGTTGCCAGCCAAAGAGTAAAGTACTAATATAGTTGCCAGCTGTATCCGGTTAGAATGGACGCCGATCCCAACCAATTTGAGATTGAGAAAAGGCTAGGCAGTTGATGTCTTAATAGTGCATAGCGAGGCATGTGAAGACCTTTACAGGATGTTGGTCTTATGACCCACTATGACATTTCAATGTATCTGTACAGACACATCAGCAAAACTTCGTACTATAGTGCCTATGGCTTGCAAAATTCGTGCAGATGGGTAAGCAGGCAAACTACAAAATGTGACTTTGATTTTTTCCACATTATACCATTCTACCAAAAGAAGCTTTTAGATAACAAATTGAAAACAAGCATAAGTAGGCTAATTATTTATTTACAATCATCCAATAATACATGATTTTGCTAATCAAGTAGCTTTCAAGATAAAACTGTTGCTTTCTCGTGGAACTCTATCAAAAGCTGTTTCATATCGTCATATCCTGATATATCTTGTGCTTCTTTCAACGGGAGCCATTTCAGATCTTGATGTTCATCAGACAACAGAACCTTTGTCTCTGGATTCTTTAATTTTGCCAGCCAGTACACCACCTCTTTTGGTTTACCTTTCACTTTATAGTTCAATACTTTAGAAACATCTTTGTATATCTAAAACAAATATTTTTGGTTAAGACAATAAAACAGAATTATAATATACATGCTTTTTGGCTTACTTCTAAATCGTCTGCAGATAATCCAGCCTCTTCCTTTGTCTCTCTTAAAGCTGTAACCCAGTCCGACTCACCAGGATCAACATGGCCTGAGTAAAAATAAAAAATGGTAAGATACTTCAGTGACAAGTTGACAACAAACCAACATGGTATGTAAGATGTGAGAGAGAGGAGTTATTAGAATATAAAAGGTATATATTTCACTATTTACCCTTTGGTGGAGTCCAGTGATGTTCTCCGTAAGAAGTTTGTAACATTAAATACTGGACTACTTGATTCATGTTCCTAAAGATAACTAGCCCAGCAGCCCGTTTAGCAGACATTATTATACCAAACAGTAACTGTATAAAGCCTTATATTTACAGTATGTTACACTGGTTGCCTATATAGATTATTTATTATATACAGGTGTTTCTAGTAATTAAATTACAACTTTTACAACATCAAATTAAAAACTGTTTTTGTTGCTGAAACTTCTTGTTATGACATTGACATCTGACACTGACAGTGACAGTAAACAGCTAACAGTAAAAATAATTATCTGTCCCGAAAAATAACGCGTTTTTGGCGTTTACTGTTTCATTAATTTTGTTTGGCACTCTCAATTTTTATTTCAGTTTGACTGTATTACAAACAACAAAATTGTAATTCTTAACAGGTTTTCGTGCTATATTTTACATATTTGTATTTTTTTAACTTCTATGTATCAAGCCGCTAAACTGAATAAAATACTAAGTTGACTTTGACACATCCAAAAC
This sequence comes from Cerastis rubricosa, assembly GCA_949152445.1. Taxonomy (NCBI): domain Eukaryota; kingdom Metazoa; phylum Arthropoda; class Insecta; order Lepidoptera; family Noctuidae; genus Cerastis; species Cerastis rubricosa. The sequence goes on along the minus strand of OX424535.1, from coordinate 6,172,471 downwards.
CAACGACGTCAGTGAATAGAATTCATTCAAACATTTCAAACTGCAACGGGCCAACGGCTAAATAACAACAATAATTTCATTGAAACGACAGTTACGAAATTGTTTGTTTATTAATGTTTTCGTTGCCATCACATGTGATTCGTTAAGGGCCTAAAAAACTAAGAAAAGTGGTTTTAATATAATAGTTTATGTTGTCACCAAACCATGTTACAAAAATGGAAACAGATTATTAGAAACTGGGTAAGTAGCAGATGTTTTTTAAATGTCTTTGATGATTATTTTGTGCATCGTTACTTTACATTAATTACCATTTCTTTTCTTTTAGATAAACTGTTATTTCAATGAAAGCAACCAAGATGAGCGTGCCGTTAGCATAGAATTGTTACTAAACATAATAACTCATTTACATGAGAACCTGAACTTGGACGAATCCAAGTCGTCTAAACTAGAAGCGCGCACAGTTGAAGAGTTCGTTTTGGAGAAGTATCCAGAGTTTAAATTTGAAAATGAAACAGTCGAAGTATCCAATGAGGAGGAGATATACCTTGTGGCATCATTGTTGCTGTTCTTTGTATGCGTGAACTCTAAGGATGTGGATATAAAGAATGCGATGTGCAGCAAGCTGAGTGGCGATGACCAGGAGACCATACTGAAGTTCAGTAAGAGCCTGCTGGAGTGCTCTCCTATCACACGCAGGCATGTTCAGGCAGCTATTACAGGTAACCCTAAACTATAATTATTGAATTTACAAGGCCCCCCATGTAGGCTAACACACCTTCCAAAGGGTCACCCAACTTACAGTTCAGTATTATTATTAAAAGTGTTAGCAATTTTTTATGTTAATGTGCAAACAGCTGTCTGTTTGAAAGTAGCAGCTGTTAGTGTCATGAAGGGGTGGGCCATATTACAAAGACAACAAAGGAAGTTCACTAATAAGCTCAGCCAGTTCATAACTTTTGAGGAAATTATGTATTTCTGTTATTAATTTACCAGTTAACTTAAAAAAGTAAATCTAATGTTATAAATTTAATGTATGTGTGAGTTATATTTTGATGAAATTTGTCATAGAAATAAAACATGATCTGGTCTGGACATTTATGATACTTTGTATCTCGGTAGATGTTCTTGTGTGATAATTTCTGCCCTCAATTGAAGTCAAACTTCAGGCAAAAGCTAGTTTTAAATAAACTCCTCTGAATTTTTTCTTTCACAGAGGCATGTGGTTTAGAGATGGCATCTGGACATGTGAAAGTTGCGGAGACGCCCCCAGCACTGAGATCACTGCATGGAGAAGTGCGGAGACTGCAGGCTGCTCTAGACGCCGAGCGGTTTGACCGGAACTATCTGCAGGAAGAACTGGCTCGGACAAACTTGAGGATGGATAAATTATGTATGTATTTCTTTGTTTTGTTTATAACTAGTGCAGACAACAAAAGAAGTATTCAGGCATAATACACATTACATAACCAATTTTTTTGAGAACTTTCATCTTTATTATCTCCTTTATTTAAATATTTACACAATTACTATCAAATAAATTAAAAAAACATTTTATTATACAAGCTGTTGTTTTGCTTCTTCGTCAAATCCAAGGATATAACTATGCTAATGATTCGCGACCCGAATCAATAAAAAATGGGTACGTCATATTCTTATTTTTATTTATTTACGGAAATCTGTAAGTGTTAACCACCTGTGTTTTAAACGCGGCCCATCTGATCCTCGCCGTATAACCACGCTCACACATACAAACAGTCACAAACGTTTATTCAATAATTTCTTATTCCCTAAACCACGTCAAGGGGGTTTTTCTGAAAAAAAAGCAGCCTTTATTAATAATGAACTAGGTACTGTAATTTAAATTGATTATTTATGTCTTTTGTGACAATCTCCTGAATTTTGACAGGATGCAAAACAACACCTTGTATTTATTTGTAGTACGCCAACCACAAGATACATGGGACCATGGCAGGAAGATGACACAAATATTTACTTGATCATAAATCATAATGCATAAAAAAAAATTGTTTATGCTTTTAAAAATGTTTGGAAACATTCCCCATGTTCATCTCCCTAAAATAAAACTATGAAATTATTGTCTGATATTTGACTAGCGATTAATGTTTGCGCGTCATCCAAACCTCACATAATTCTAATTATGTTGCATAGATTTGAAGAAATATTTTTGACAAAAACAGAGGGATTTTATAGGTTCGGTTTTTCCATAAAAACTAGGATGATTTTACCAACTGATTCACACTATCAAAGATTTAATTATAAAGGATTATTCTACTTTCCCCTAGAGTCTGTTCTCTGATAGTGGAGTATACCTTTGTCAAGGTTATATATGTATAGTAGGAAAACCTTGATTTTTATACCAGACATGAATTGAAATATTTTTTGTAACATACCAAGAGACATAAGTACATGGCTAAAAGAGGTCATTGATTGGTCAATCAAATCTGTATGACAACTTTTAAATTCATGTCGCGTCTACATTTTATCCTCAATGCGCGACTATACATTTGATACCGTATTCCATTGATGCATAGCTGTTATTGACACAATTGCTCAAAAAAAAAAAACCGGCTAATTGCGAGTCTTACTCGCACACAGGGTTCCATAGCTGCAAACAATATAATAACAATATTTTGAACCGTCATTCATTAGTTAGTAGTATTAGTAAACTTCCATTCCACCGCATTTTTTTTTGTTTTTCATAGTATGTTAATGAAAAACAAAGTTACTGCTGCAGTTTGATGAAAAAGTCCCATATCTCAAAAAACTAAACATCATATCTTATTGAAAACAATTTTCGTTGATAGTTTTTTTTAAGTTCTACAAACCTAAATATTTTTAGAATTTTCCTCCTCTTACTTTAGAAATTAGAGGGGGGGGGGGGCACATTTTACCACTTCGGAAGTGGCTGTAGCGCAAACTATTAAGTATGGGAAATCCCCAAAATTTATTGTTTCTTTTTTTCTATTTTTGTGTGAAAATCTTAATGCGGTTCACAGAATACATCTACTTACTAAGTTTCAACAGTATAGTTCTTATAGTTTCGGAAAAAAGTGGCTGTGACATACGGACGGACAGACAGACATGACGAATCTATAAGGGTTCCGTTTTTTGCCATTCGGCTACGGAACCCTAAAAAGGATGTCATGTATTCAAGGTACATGGTACATGTCTCAGTCAAAACTGTTAATTAGTCAAAACTACTTTTGACCAGTTAAAACTATTTTAACAATAATTAACTCATGAGAACGTATAGTGTCGTATGGTGTGCCACAGAGGAGTGTTCTAGGGCCTCCTTTATTTATATTATACATTAATGATCTACCGAAAAGCATCCCTCAACCTCTGACACTATTTGCTAATGATAGCACCATAACGATACCTTGCAAGAGTGTTGATACTTATGAACATGACATTATAAATCTAATGGTAAAGTGGCTAGATGACAATAACTTAAAAATTAACCTGACAAAAACAAAACTAATACATTTTAATCAACGGATCAATTGTAAGAGTAATTTAAATATACACTACGATGACCAGCGTATAGAAGAGGTAGAAACAACAAGACTTTTCCACATTGGCTCCACATTGACAAAAAACTGAATTGGAAAACACATATCGAAATCTTGTGTAAGAAAATCAGTAAATCTGCCTATGCCCTGCACACATTGTCGTCTATAATAAGTTTGGAGGCATCACTAATAGTCTACTATGGTTTAACAGAATCTCATCTACGCTATGGTGTAATTTTTTGGGGCAACTCAACAGAAAAAGTCACGGTGTTCAAGGCTCAAAAGAGATGCGTTCGTTTAATATTTAAAATTAAACCCACTGATAGTTGCGTGCCTTACTTTAGGAAATATAAAATACTAACTTTGCCATGCCTGTACATTTTAGAAGTTGCTGTTTTTGTCAAAACAAATCCACACAGATTTAAAAGATTAGAGGAAGTGGTCTCACGTAATAGGCGCGACAACAGCAGGATATGCTCCCATACGGCGAGCGTACAACCCTCATGCGCAAAAGTGTCTTCTGTATGGCTCCTGCCATATTTAATAAATTACCTAAAAGTTGGAGAGAACTGCCCTGCCCTTGTCACTTTTCAAAAATAAGTTAAAATCTTTGTAAAGTATATTATAATGTTATAGATTTTTTAAATGAAAAGGATATTTCTGTTCCAACTTCTAATATACATACTTAGTTAATAACAATTGAATAATGTGAATCTTAAATCAATTGTCTTACGAATGATTCTATTTGACTGCATAATAATGAATTTTCTGGACATAATTTAATCTATTTTGACTTTAATATACCTACTTATACTATAATATCTTGACATAAATTATTATTTATTTGTTTTGTTTTTCTTTTTGTAATGAAATTTAGAATGACTTTATGTAAAATGCAATTCAGTGTAATTTTTATACCTACATAATTTGTACGCCATTATTGGCAAAACATGGACGCACAGAACTTCTAGTAATTCAATACCTTGCATGTCTGATTAGTCAGTTTATGTAAAGGCATGTTTGACAAATAAAGTATCTTCTTCTTTAGGTTTGTGTGACCATTTGAAAGCACCATTGTGTAGCGTGTTGGTTTCCGCAACTCCACATCTAAAGCTAGTATTTTGCGTACGGAAACAAAAAGCATCTTAATAAGAGTTTTGAGTGACACCGGTCAAAAGTGTTTTTGTCTGAATAACAGTTTTGACTGTAACATATGTATACAACGTGTAACGTTAAATGCGCAAAACCTCAGACACCCCAAATGATTTTTAATTCAATTGACCTAATTCTGAGAGATATAAAATCATTAAAAATACGTAAAGGTTTTATGCAGCTCTTTTAGTTTACTAATTCTGATCGTTTCTTTCTTTCTTTCCCGCGTATGGCAAAATTTTAATTGGACGACAAACATTTGTGTTTGTTTACCTATTTTGGCATGTTTGCGCACGTGATGGCTTGACCTATGAACAAAAATAGACAGAGCAACAATTTTTATGAAGATTTTTTGAAAAACTATGTCTCATTTTTCAAAAAATATTCATAAAAAATGCCCTAAAAAGTGGTTCAATTGATTCTGCTCGTTATTCTGATCAAACTATTTTCAGGTTTTGCGCATTTAACGTTACACATTGTATATGTCAGTAGTTTCAATTAGTGGGATCAATATAATATATTATTGTTACATTACTCTAAAAAATCAGGGATGCAATGAAAAAAGTTGTACTTGAATTAAGATCATAAATGTTTATTTTATCTTTAAGGTATTGGAAGTGCATGGATATGGTGTTGGCTTCTCAGATTTAATTGAGTTGTGCTCTGAAAAATAATGATTGACTGATTGAAAATATTCTATTTTCTAGGGAGGATTTAAGTAATTTAAAATCTGGGAAAATCTGCGTTAATTTACTAATTACTAGGTACCTTTTTGCAAAATAAACTATACCTACCTGGTGGCAAAATGATTAACAACGTTACTTACGGCTTTATTTCCTGTAGCTGTCAGTGGCTAATAATAATAAAAAAAGTTATTACACTTTATAAATTAATATCAATGAGACAGTTAATTTGTGTTTATAACACGATACATACTATAGATTTCAAAAAATATATTTTACTATGTTATGTATTTACATAAATTTATAAAACAATGGTTAAACCTGCTGTCTTGTATCTATCAGAATGTTGGCCCACAAAAGCTTATGTGTGGTGTTACGCGAATGGATAAAATAAGAAATGAGTACATAAGTGGAAGTCTGAATGTGGCGCCAGTGAATGAAAACATGTGTGGTAATCGGTTGTCGTGGTATGGGCATGTGATGCGGAGAAATGAGGAAAATGTCGTGAGGAAAGTTTTGAGTATAAATGTGGAAGGGTATAAGAGTAGAGGAAGACTTAAAAACCGGCCAAGTGCGAGGCGGACTCGCTCACGAAGGGTTCCGTACCATTATTTATAAAAACAAGCAAAAAAAACACTTTTTTGTATGGGAGCCCCCTTTAATATTTATTTTATTCTGCTTTTAGTATTTTTTGTATAGCGGCAACAGAAATAATTAATCTGTAGAAATTTCAACTTGCTAACTATCACGGTTCATGAGATATAGCCTGGTGACAGACGGACGGACGGCGAAGTCTCAGTAATAGGGTCCCGTTTGACCCTCTGGCTACGGAACCCTAAAAACAAAGAGTGGACTGTGAGAAGGATGATATGGCAAGAAAGGAGGTATATCTCAGGACATGACTGGTAATAGAGAATTATTCAATTCAATTCAATTCCTTTATTTCAATTATTCCTTCGTTTTTTTTTTCAATTATGGAAGAAGACGACGTGCTGCGACAACATCAAATAAATTGGGATAAGGGCAAGAGAATGATGATGATGTACTTACACAAATTAATGGGGGGGGGGGGGGGGTGTCATGTTAATATAACTGTTTCTGGCCGAAGGCATCGCATCAGTTGGAGACTATTTAATATGCTTACGTCTTTGTTAACTGGTAACTAATAATGAAATAATAATATATTTTTTGTCGTATATTTACCTTAGTGACCTTTTTCTTACGTTCAATTTTTGGTTTCAATTTTTGTCGCCGCAAAAACTTAAATTGACATAATAGTTAGTCATAATACAGATTGTTTGAACGAAAGCAAATAACGAACAATTTCACCACTTGAATATTACCTCGGAGTCGGAACTGACAGCTGAGTCCTCGTCTGATCCACTCGAAGACTTCGATATTTTCGTATTTGCGGACAAATAAAAAAAAATATTACTTATTTTATGGGGGGTAATTGTTTTATTCACAAAATTTACATATTACGGATATAGTACATTTCTAAACCGCATCGCAAATGTACATTTCTAAACCTATAGTTCGCTACATTTTACTCGAGAGCATCATCAGCTGCCTAGCCTTTTCCCAAAATCTTGGGGTCGCCTTCCAGTCTAACCGGACGCAGCTGAGTACCAGTATTTTACATGAAGCGACTGCCTATCTGACCTCCACAACCCGGTAACTGGGTAATACGATTCCCCTTGGTAAGGATGGATGTCAGACTTTTAGCTTCTGACTACTCGTAACGACTGTCAAAGATCTACAAATGACAGCCAGGACCAACGGCTTAACGTGCTTTCCGCACGAGTAAAACGAACAACATTTTACTCGAGAGCATACAAATCATAACAAAGGTACACCTATGTCAAAACAATAGACACAAATTTGAATTAATTAGCAGAATTACATTTACGACGTGGTGTGGTATAGTCGTATATAAATATCATCAAACTGACAACTTTCTCCATCGGACCAAGTGACCAACATCAACTCGTAATCGCGAAAAAAAATTAGCTGTCCCACACAAAATTTCAGACAGTTGATTAAATTAATAATACGCGTATACTGATGTTGGTCCCATAGATACCAGTGACTAGTACCAGAATACCTTCTCCTACCATCATTTACTTCTAAAACTATTTTAATTTTTTAAAACAGAACTGACATCACGTAAAAAAAACAACTATCATTACAAAAAAAAAAAAAATTGTTTCGAATTGTCGAATGTGGGCAGGCTTTTAAAATAACCAGCCTGTTTAATTTAAGGTTGGTTGGAAGGTAGACAACCTCTTAAATACGACCATAACTCTTTGGTACATGCTGTTAAACGAGAATGCTGGCTAATGCTACCTTGCTAGTAATAAACGCGGAGTGAAGTTATGGAACCATATTTTTTTTTTAAAGATAATATATGTATTATCTGACTGCCTTGTTGGTCTAGTGGTTACAACCGTGACTGATGAGCTTCTGGGTTCGTTTCCCGGGTCGGGCAAAGTGTTATTGGGTTTTTCCATCAGGAGTTTCTCAATAGCAGCCACAGAGTCTGAATTTTTGCTCATAACTGGCGAAATGTGGGTGTACTATTAGTTTACACCTTTGCCTAACCCTTCGGGGATTATAGGCGTGATGTTAAATATTATCTTATTAATAAAGCTAAATTATCCCCGAGTGTCATAAGCCATAGGCTATATTTAAAACATTCTCGTGAAAAAAATACGACAGTAACTTGAGCGAAACCGCGAGGAAAAGCTTGTTAGTAAATATATCATCAGAAGCAAGGCCCGGTATACTCCCCCAGAGTGAAGTGACCTAAAAGCTGAACTGGAGTGATATTATGTTATGATTTGAAGGCAATACTGTTTCTAACTTCTTTAATTAATAACACTTCCTGTGGTGTTTTTGTGAAAATCATTAGCTGTTGAAATCACAATTCGTCTTTGCAAAGTTTGAACAAAATAGTCCACCGGTATCAATTCTGGACATTACTCTCTCTGTTTTAATAATATTTTTTGTTATTTTACCGTTTCGGGAACTGTTGGCTTCGTTGCTGTAAATAAATATGTTTCAGACTTATAAGTTTATGAAAAGTTAAGTTTCTCTTGTCTAGTCTTGTCTACGAATTTAAAAAAAGCTTTAAAGGGAAATGGTTGTATTTGGGTAATTAATGGTCTTGTTGGTCGCAAGCGCGCCTGCTCCTGAGTTCCTGGGTTCGATTCCCTGGTTGGGGAAGTGATATTGGGTTTTTCCATCAGGAAATTCAGTTGCAGCCGTGGAGTCTGGAAGGGCCCGGCTGATGGAACTCGGCTTGTCCCCAATTACATGGGACTTAAATATAACTGGGGAAATGTGGGTGTACTATTAGGGATACCTCGGGGATTACAATATTGATGTTATGTCGTAAATAAAACTCACATAAGTGTTGAGCCATGATAATGTTATTGAAGTATTCTTCGAGGGTTTCTATCTTTTGATCTGGACCTGAAATTGTTGGTAAGATTTCCGTACAGTCAGCTCCAAAAAGACGTAAACACGGACAAGGAAGGAACCATGTTACATGTTACAAAAGTACAACAAAATAATGAAAAATGTACAAAACAGGGATGTATTTAATCGACAAAAAAGAACAAATAAACAAACCAAATTCGCGTTTAATGTATGCACACAGCACAGGTCACACTATTATGCCATTAGATAAATTCATCGAATTTCAGTTTATTCATAAACGAAAAACAAAAAACAAAGAGTGACACTTTTTTAACTTTTGTCTCCTCACCTCAAGGAACACAAAAAAAAACCCATGAAACTATAAACTTCATTCCACCTTTGAGTATTTTCTATCTTACTACCACTAGGCTATAGGTATTTTAACAGTAGGTACGTACATACGTACGTACGTAGTGTAATAATAATAAAAAAAGCGTTTTGTAAAGCTTACTCAGGTTTTGCGGTCTTATTAATAAAACATGTCTTTCAACTGGGGAAAAATAATAAACCGCGATTAAATATAAAAATAAAATATCCATGATAATATTCTAAAAACCTAAGGAACAACGTACTTATTTTTTCGACTTCTTCATCCAAGGCAGTAAGACCAACTGTTGGAAAAAAATATTATTAGTGATATGAAGTCATGAACCTTGTACGTCGTCGCGAAAAGTCGTTACTAGCACCAAAACCAAGATTCGTATTAAAAAAAAACCGGCTTAGTGTGAGTCGGACTCGTGCACCGAGGAGGGTTCCGTACATACTTGCAGGAATTTTCTTATTAAACTACTGTAGCAATGTCTTATTGCTTCATGCCAAATTTCATAATTCTAGGTCAACAGGAGGTTCCCTATAGGACATAAACGGTCAGATCTCTTGCTCGCGTTGACTTACAAGTTGGATTGATACCTCTACGCGTTCCTGAGCAGTGTTTTGACAGACAGACACAGACCAGTAAAGGTCTGTAATAAAAAAGGTAGTTACTAACAAGTTTCTAACAGAAACTTACACTGTCTTCGGAAGTGCATAACTAGCTCGTTCGCTTCCTTTTCTTTCTTTTCTTCGGCGTCAACATATTGTTCTGTAAGTACACAATATAATAATATGTCAATCAATCATCATCATCCACAGCTTGACTTCGGCCTATTTTTATAAGTTAACCTCTTCCTCCTATAGCGCCTAACAGTAAAACCGCGCGGACCCCTTGATTACGTCATCGTGTGAGTCATCCGATTTCGTAAACAGAAACACTTATAACTCGAGTTATATTAGCTAGTCCTCTAGATCCCGAGAGGACTAGCTGTCCCGCGCAACTTCGTTTGCGTCACATTTTCCCCGTTATCGCAATATTTTTCATTGCTGCTCATCTCCTATACAGCGCCATCTATTGAATACTTACTCAATCCAGTCTACAGATACCGCCACCTGTTAGAATTGTTTGGAGCCAACAGATAATTGTTTCATAATTTGCAAAAAAATAATATTGCTACTATAAATTGAGATGTAAGCTATCCTATCTTTCAAGTTGGATCAAACTGCACACGGTGTGCAAATTTGATTAAAATCGGTTAAGTAGTTTAGGAGTCCAACCCAGACAAACAACGTGACACGTAATTTATATATCTATACTTAATATTATAAAGCTGAAGAGTTTGTTTGTTTGTTTGCTTAAACGCGCTAATCTCAGGAACTACTGGTCCCATTTGAAAAATTCTTTCAGTGTTAGATAGCCCATTTATCAAGGAAGGCTATAGGTTATATATCATCACGCTACGACCAATAGGAGCAGAGCAGCAATGAAAAATGATGCAAAAACGGGGAAATGTGACGCAGACGTAGTTGCGCGGGACAGCTAGTATATAGATAATGCTTAAATAAACCCAAGTATTATTAGGTAATTCTACTAATTTTGGCCATAGCCAGAATACGTTTAAAAAATCTAATAAAAAGAGCACTTTACAAAGAAGCATTACGCTTATGCCTTTGCCTTAGAGCCTTAGACAATAATAGGGTACCTAACCCTCTAAATTATGTATAAGGCATTAATTTTTCAAGTGTGTATGACCAAAACCTTATCGAAAAATTCCCGAAAAGAATCTCGCAGAAGATCTTGATAAATATGTGGTGGTAAATTAGATATCTTTTTTTATAATAAAAAAAATATGGCAACCCAGGCAGGCACGTTACTTTATGTAACATATTTAATCATCACTGCTCTTAAAATGATGTAATAACGTCGTCTGGCTTGTCCTAGAACCAAAAAACGACTACAACCCGCACTGGACCCTCCTGGATTATGGCCCACTCCTCAAGAGAGGAGACCTGTGCCCAGCAGCAGTTCAGATCATTGCTTACGTTTTTAGCTGATTATGTAGGACTTACTGTCTATTACGGCCTTATTACTGTTGTCACCGAAACACGAAGTGTGTAGCCGACACGTATCCAGGTCCTCTGGTATCTTGCAAATATAGCGCCACTTGCACGTCGGCCTCTTTGTTGTGGAAATTGGCATATCTGGAACGCGAATAATCAAAAGTACATGAAGATAAAATCACGTACAAGAACGTTTGGCTTATTATGTTTAAGTCCCAAACTGGCACAAAGCCAGACTCTTTGGCTGCTAAAAATTAATTAGCAAAGCTTTTTGTCTATGGTTACCTAATTGATTTCAACTTTTATAGGACTCTTGTAATATATTTTTGCTATTATGAGCAAAAAAGCAATTCATAATTGAATTGCTTTTCTCTGTCTTTTGTCTGTCTCTCAGAACGGATGTAGGAATGGGTCTGGTGGTACCAAGGAGCTGCGCCTTATGAACATGTCTGTAAGCCAAAATGCTCGTCGATCCCGGAGGGATCTGTCGACGTGTTGGATAGATTATAAGAAGACCTATGACTCGTTGCCACATAGATGGCTGGAGTTGTACAAAATAGAACTCAACTCTTCGCACCTTCATGGGATCTATTCTGCATATCGGCAGGTTCTTGGGAACGGTAAACCGACCAATTTTAATCACATTTTTAAATATTTAAAAATGTGAACTAATAGTAAAGCAAATAAATAAATAATTTCTGTTTTCTTTGTTGTGTTTGTATTATAATATATGTGAACAAATTAATAAAGAACTTACTGTCAAGGTTATTCCTTAAATGTTGTAACCCTGAGTAGGAAAAATAATAATATATACTATTTTTTTGGCAGCTTTGTAATCAGCTTTAGTTATTTTAATGTTCAGATAGGTATCATCATCATCATCATCATTTCAGCCGAAAGACGTCCACTGCTGGACATAGGCCTCTCCCAAGTGTCGCCACATTGACCGGTCCCGTGCGACTCGCATCCAGCGGATCCCCGAAACCTTCACCAGGTCATCGGTCCACCTAGTGGGAGGCCTTACAACGCATCGTCTCCCGGTTCGCGGTCGCTATTCCAGAACTTTTCGGCCCCATCGGCCATCTGTTCTGCAAGCAATGTGCCCTGCCCACTGCCACTTAAGTTTGGCAATTCTTCGGCCTACGTCGGTAACCTTGGTTCTCTTGCGGATTTCCTCATTTCTGATTTGATCACGCAAGGAAACTCCGAGCATAGCTCTCTCCATTGCCCTTTGGGTGACTTTGAGCCTTCTGATGAGGCCCATTGTGAGCGGCCACGATATGTATACTCACTGAGATACTGAGATAGGTATACTCACTGTGATTCTTATTTCCTGATATACGCTTCTGGTTTATTTTTTTGTTTCCAGTCACTGAATAGAAAGTGATAACGATCAATTTCCAATTTGTCAAAAAGTGAAAATGGTTTGCCAACTAGCTAGAGGGTCTTCTAAACAATACAAGTTTTTTAACTTAAATGCTATGTAAAGAAAATAAATAAACAATTTATGTTTTCTATGTCGTGTAGAAATGTGTGAACAAACTAATAAAGAACTTACTGTTAAGGTTATTCCTTAAATGTTTGAACCCTGAGTAGGAAAAATAATATTATTTTTAATTTTTTGGGAACAAGTGTAATCGGTTTTATCTTAATGTTCCATCAGATATACTCACTGTGATTCTTATTTCCTGATATACGCTTCTGGTTTATTTTTTTGTTTCCAGTCACTGAATAGAAAGTGATAACGATTAATTTCCAATTTGCCAAAAAGTGAAAATGGTTTGCCAACTAGCTAAAGAGTCTTCGAAACAATACAAGTTTTTTAACTTAAATGCTACCTATGTAAAGAAAATAAATAAATAATTTATGTTTTCTTTGTTGGGTATAATATTAGGTCTTTACCTATGAAATTGCCGTTTTGTTTGAAAAAAGTTAAAGTATTTTTTTTTTCGAACTTATTTATTTCTTTTATTCAAAGTAATCACCCCTGCAATCAATGCATCTTTGCCAACGCTGTGGCAGTTTATGGATGCCCTTCTTGAAAAAATCAGCTGGACGGGAGACAACAAACTCTGCAAAGGCGTTTTGTACTGCCTCTCGGGAATTGAATTTTTTTCCCGCTAAAAAGTTGTCCAAATTTTGGAAAAAGTAATAGTCGGAAGGCGCAAGATCTGGTGAGTATGGCGGATGAGGGAGAGCTTCCAAAACCAACTCATGCAGCTTAGAGACGGTCTGTTGTGCAGTATGGGGCCGCGCGTTGTCGTGAAGTAGCAGTGGAGACGACCGATTGACCAAAGCTGGTTGCAGACGTGCGAGTTTCGCCATCATTGTGGTCAGTTCTTCAATGTACACATCTGCAGTAATGCTCTCGCCGTTTTGTAAAAAGCTATGATGAATCACACCAGCACTAGACCACCAAACTGTGACCATCACAAACAAACAGAGTGACTTTCGCATTTATAATATTAGTAAAACAATATTGTGCTTGTACTTACGCGGCCTGGTTCTGTTTCGTTGAGGTCCTAGTTTCTGCCCCGATTTTAGTTTCCTCACTAAGTCAGTTAATTAAATTAATATTAAGTATTGCCGGTTTGTTTGGTGCATTATCAGAAAAATATAATTTATTAAACCTGGGACCAAAGAAGAAACAAGGCGCAAAGTTCCTTCAACAGTGTTTGATCTCGGACTGTCAAAACACAATGATCTTTATAAACGTTGCAATAAGGATGCTGTTGTATTGTCGGATGTAAAAATAATTACGAAAGGATTGTACTCTCAGTATTGGGTAGAAAGGGCTTCCAATATTTTGATGAAGACTACTGGGAGGCACATGGTTAACCACATTTTAAGTTAAAACCATGGTTACCACGTATTCAATACTTACATCATAGAAACTTTTCATAAGTCATTTAAAAAAATAATCATTTGGTCCATACATTTTGACCGTGTAGGTAGGAACTGAGCTTTAGTAGAAAACAGCTGTTTTGAAGTGATAACTTTTTATTGAGGGTAAACCGCTTCATAACGTAACGCGTTACGGCGCCACTCTGTCTGGCTTCCCTTTCTCTCACGCATACGGCAGCAGTAGGTAAATAAGGGTAAATAGTTCAACTGCGATTCATTTAAGTTATCACTTCTGTCGAGCGTCCCGAGACGAACACGTTTTTATTTTTTTCACTTCCAAATGAAAGTAAACATGATATTGTCCTTCAACCAATTTCTATTGTCTAAATACACAAAAAAAATTACCTTCCTTTTTTCCATTTTTCATAATTTTTTGACGAGTTATTTTGGTTAGTTTTTTCTTTTCACCATCGTTTTTCACGATTCCCTTCTGTTCTTTATTTTGCGAATGTTTACCCCCTCTTAAATTATGTTTTTGTTTTTGCTTTTTACGACCTTTTTGGTTTACAATCAAATGTCTATTAGGGCCCATGTGTTTTTCCATTTTTAATATTTTATCAAATGGAGTGACTTCTAAAAATCGAGAACATGTTAATGATTTAATAATACATATACAGGTCTGTGATAAATCGATAGCCTGACAAACAGATTCAGACCAAATTGTTTTTGTGTTACAATGGGCAATAAAGTTTTTTGGTTGCTGATTTGCGATGTATTGTAATTGTATCACTGAATAATCTAATAAAAAAAATTGTTGACTTGATTTGTCTTAAATATGTATCTACGTACCTTTTTGCCCTTTTCTTAGGGTGGCTTCTGCAGGACTGACTGTTTTATATATCACTTAAAAATAAAATGAAGTTTAGATCATCAATAAAAAAACAACAACAAAAGTCACAATTAAATTATGTTTTTTTTTTCTTTACTGGCTGTTGCCCGCGGCATTCGTCCGCATGAAATTATTATAAAATTCAATCATGGTTCGAAAAACACGTGGCGCCATCTATTATCATAAGAACATTATTGTTGTTTTCCTTGGGAACAGTACTTTTATTTCGGTATAAAAGGTAGCCTTTGTCCGTTTGAGTACACCTGACAACGTATATGCAAAATTTCAGGATGATCGGTTCAGTGGTTTAGGAGTGAAAAGGTAACAAACAAACTTACTTTTGCATTCATAATATTAGTTACGGTTTAGACTAAAATACGTTTAGAGAAAGTGTAAATGCAACAGTAGTAATATTTCCCACATAAATTTTTGGTAACTAGGTTTAGTACAGGTGCAAGTACTGCTAATTACGAACTAACTTAACTTAATAATGTTACTTTAGAATGCAAAGTAATTATGTTACCTTGTTACGTAGCTAGGTATAACATTTTACTTACGTTTATAGTGGCAGCTCCCAGGCAAGTCTTCCACTCCGACAAGTTGGTCTGGCATAAAACATAACGTAGGTAAATAGGTATATGTATAAGCTACTCAGATACCAATTAATATCTAATAAGGAATTAAATATTTGATTACCATTTAATTGGAAAACTTTTTGCGGGCTTTCTGTTATGGAATCTCCTCGCGACCTCATATTGACTTCTGCAATTTTTTTTAAACATTATAAAGTTTTATTTATCTCTGCAGAGCCTAGTAGCATGACTGTCGGATTATCTAGCCCTAAGTCCCCAATTCAAACCCAAGACACGCATTTCTGATTTTTCGGGTCCATGTGCGGATTATACAATTATCATTTGCTTCGGTGAAGGTATACGTCGCGTCGTGAGGAAACCAGCATGCCTGAGAGATATTTCTCGCCGGCATGTAAAGCCAGGTCAGAAGCCCATTGTTGGATACTACCCACTTTAATACCCATAGGTACATAAACTTCAGTTTGCATTAGCTTGTAGCTTCAAACGTTTTATAACATTTTTTAAGTATAATAGTAATTCTAAAATAAAATTAATTTGTACAGGGGCATAAAGTTGATTTTTCAGAAGACATTATTATGTCTGTTATATAAATACCTACTGATAATGTTTAAAATAGTAAATAAATGCCTTAGTTCTAAAAGTCACTAAAACCATTTTCTTTGTTATGAGATGAGATCATTTAAAAAACATTTTCTTTTTTAATAAATTATTCTTTTAACTTTTGAAAAAAAAAATAAACAACTAGTTTATTTGTTGGTTCAAAATTTATACATATTTATGACCAATTTATTTAAAAAAATATTTTTTGCATTTTAAATGATCTCATCTCAAAACAAAGAAAATGGATTTAGTGACGTTTAGAACTAAAGCATCCAAATATAACTTTTGTCCTATACAATACAACCTTCTCCGTCGACAGCCAGGGCTTGAAGTGCGTCCAAGCCAGAGAGATCTTTGTCTGAAATAAATTAAATAAAGATATTATCTGAAAAATTTCTAAGTATACTGTAGATATGTGTAATATAGAAATTGGGTTATTTACCAGTTAAAAATACGATCCTTTTTGAGGTTAAGACTGTAAAAAAAGAAACCTTGTAAATAATAAGTAAAGAATTATTGTCAGAGACACTTTAATTAAAATCACAAACACACGAAAAGCTATAGAACACTTAAAAAAAATATTTATTGTTCAAGAGAGTATTACACAAACAAACCATCACTATTACAATAAGTTCTATATACATACAGTAAGCTGCGAACAGTTTATCCGACAAATCTTCAGGACTTTTTGCTCCACTCACAATTCCTCTGCCTTCTACATTTGAAAAGTTCAAATATATAAATAATGTTACGAAAAATTCAAGTACTAATATTATTAAAGAACTATTCACTTGATTTGAATTCTTACCCTCTTCGACTAGAAAAGAAATAAATACACAAAATAAGTAGAGTAAAAAGCTTCTGGAAGCTTTGTCCGTTCGTAAGGGTGAAAATTGGTAGAGCCTCAATGAACTCAGTAGTAAGGGAAATGTCATAGTTTCTGCCCCCCCCCCACATGGGAATAAGCTGTTTACTGAAAGCTTATTTTTTATTTTTGTCTGTCTGTTTGTCCCGGCTAATCTCAGAAACGGCTGTACCGATTAGACGAATTAGATACAGACAAAAATAGACGGGACTTTCAATGGCAGATAGCTGATGTTATAAGGAGTAACCTTATTCTAGAAAAAAGATTAAGGTAAGTTGTGGGGGCTCAAATATTAAAACCCTTCGAAATTGTTAACAAAAATCTATTCAAATACGGAATTAATATTTTTATAATAAGATCGCGCAAATCGCTGACAAGGTCGCGGGCATCAACTAGTTAATTAATTATAGGTAAAATACGCGTATAATGTTATTTACAAACCTTTTTCCAACAACTTTTCAGAGATCGGTAGAAAGTCCACTGGAGTAAAAGTATCACCTGTTTGAGAAATCACATGGCGTTATTTTTATTTCTGTTTGTATTTTTAAAATTCTAAATCACGCATTGTTTATTTTTGTCTGTTTTACCTGACTGTAATGCTCTCTTCTCTGAAAATAAGTGAAACTTGAATCATTATATAATATAATTTATGAACATGTTATAATATATATAATGTATTGATTGAATTGCTAATAAATTATGAACATATTGTATTAAGTATACCGCATATATACCGGTGCAACGGTTTCTTCAAACTCAATTTTAAAGTATTTCAAATTTACCATTTTTTGTCAAAAACAAGAAAGATGAAGGTTCAATCCAGCCACAAGGCAGAATAACTGTGAAAGGTCTGTTGGTGCCAATTCAAAAATGTAGATCTCGATGGAAAAGAATAGACAAGAAACTCCATGACACTACTTGTCTTACCATCTTCGTTGCTATTGTCATCATCATTATTTTCATTATCGTCATCATCATCATCGTCAGCATCATCTATGAATTAACAGTATTTTTTTAGGAACTCTTTTCTTCAAGATCACTTCTTGTAATGGATCTTGTTTAGTCTAGTTAGGAAGATTCTATGGGCTGACTGGTAATTACTGACCGATACTTAAACACGTGATTATACTCGTGATAACAAACAACTTTCCCAAATTTTTTTTTTTTATTCTCGTTCACTTTCATCACAAGCTGATAGACCAAAGGTGCGCGCGTGGGATTTTCAAACGGCTGTTGTATCTATCTATATATGTAAATATTTTTCTTACCTCCATCGTCATCCTCATTTTGAGAATCATCCTCCTCATTTTGAGAATCGTCCTCATAGCCATTTTGAGAATCGTCCTCATAACCATTTTGGGAATCGTCCTCATAGCCATTTTGGGAATCACCATCACCATCATCGTTGTCATTATAATCATCATCGGTATTATCGAGATCATCTTCTCCTCCCCTGACATCTTTCTTAATTACGCCATGGGTTCTATCTAAAATAGGAATCTAAATGTAAGTCCTCTTTACAATCGCGGGCCTGTGGACGGTGAGTAATGGGCTAGCTCACCGTCCGTCCGTCAAATGACGACAGGCCGTGCCGACGGCGCGTTTGTGTTCCACGCGCGCCTCAACGAGATGTCAGCAAATCGGAAGGGGTCCGAGAGGGCCGATGCCTGCCAGGGCTGCGGGTTGTTCGAAAGAGATACCGTGGCCCTGGAACACAAAGGGCTAAGAAGGAACATGGATGGGTTTTAGTCAGTCAAGTCTGACACTCCCTTCCGCTCCGCCCAGAGCGGGAGAAGTCATTTGATGATTTCCCATCCCAAAAAAAAAATCCTCTTTACAATTTTACTTATAGTTAAGTTAGGTACTCATATTATGACTGAAAGATTGTAATTTTATGAATTTAATCTTACCTTTAGTTTTGTGGGATTGTGCACATACCTGTGTAATATACTTTTTTGTTATAATTCATATTTTGAAACAGCAGTTATTTGTATATTTTGTCGTTAATTTTAAATTACTCACCGTATTAGAAACAATAATAAAAAAAATAAAGTGCCAGGATAAGAACATTTTGCTTCATGACATATTACTTCTCAGTATAAATTGGAACCTAGTCATAAAAAATCAGAAATAATTGCTTCTGCATCTACATCTGATAGAAATGCAGTGACCATGAAATGTGAGTGGTTTACTACTTAGCTTATGTCCAACTAGCACTGAAATACTAATACTTAAACTTGAAAAACGTTACATACCATATGTACATGTTATGATTCTATACATCTGTTCGAATCTTCACTAGATGTGTCTCGTCAATACCGCTTCAGATAATATCAGAACTGTAATTATATTGAGCTACTGGAACAGGCTTTGCTTTTAACCGACTTCTTAAAAGTGGAAGACGTTTTAAATTCGTCTGACAGTTTTGTTCTAGGACTGTTCAGCGAGAGTTCATCTACCTATTTCTTATTTCATATTTTTATAAAGGTACTCAGATTACTTACAAACTACAGGATGTTGCATCGTGTGCCAAATTAAAATGGCCGACTGGGGTGTCATCTGCTATCCTTTCAGACCCCTAAACACTTCTCATGCCCTGTGGATTTTTTTTCATCGGCTTCTTATTGTTTTATTAAAAAAATACCCAAATTTTGCATGCAAATACAAATTAAAAAAAAAAAGTTTATGTCATAGACTCTGAATTTTAATTTTATTTAGATGTGTATTGTATTCCAGTACTTTTAAATTCAAAATTAGTGACATTAGCCATCTAGTTTTTTTTAATTTTCTCGCAAAGTTTCGGACTTCAATTAAAGCTGTCGATGTTACAGCTATTTACATGGCTTTAAAAAAAAAAACCAAAGCGACCGGGATCTTCCAACTCCCTCAATAATTCTTTAGTCTATCCTCTTGCCAGTGATGTGCCACATGCCATAAAAATCTTTTTACAACTTTGTGAATTCGCTAGAATTGTGAATCGAGTCACGAAATACTAAATTACAAATTATGATTAAAAAAAATATTTTTGCTTAAATGATACCTGAAAAACTTATTAAATCTGTTATCTCACTCTTATAAGGTAAAATCTGTCTTGTATCTCTTTTGGATCACTAGAAATAAATAAAAAATGCATTTTTAACATTTATTTAATATTTTTCCAAATTGTTGGCCTCTATTGCGAATGCAGGCCCGACATCTATTTCGTATTTCCACAGTTTTTGTACGAAGTCGCATTTCCTCCTTCCGAAGAATACAATACACACCTAAATAAAATTAAATTTCAGAGTCTACGACTTATACTTTTTTTTTAAATTTGTATTTAAATGTAAAATATGGGTATTTTTTTTATAAAACAATAAAAAGTCGATGAAAAAAAATCCACAGGGCATGAGAAATGTTTAGGTGTCTGAAAGGATAGCAGATGATCCCCCCAGTCAACCATTTCAATTTGGTACACGATGCACCAAACACCCTGAATATAAAAATATTTTATTAACTTGGTCCCGCTTCTCCATATCTTTCTCTTCTCAAACAATGAACACACATACTTACACAAAAGTAAGTTGACAAAAAATTTAACATTGGTCAGTAAGAAAAGGTCCGTAAAAAGTTCTATGGCCCACTTTTGCTGTCCAGATCTTTTTCTTATTATACAAAGAATTATCCTTAAATGGAAGATAGTCGCGGGGGTGTCATACCGCTAATTTACAAACTCCGGGCTGAGTAATTCCTAATGGAAACCCAATAACGCTTTGCCCGACATAGGAATAGAACCGAGGACTACACACTCAGTAGTCGAGAGCAACGGGCAGTTTCTGGGGGTTTTCTACAATATTAATGTTCTGTTCACAGCCAAAGACAAGGAACAATACAAGCTGGAAATTGTGAATCTGAAGGCGAAGATATCGTTGTGTTGCGGGCAGGAGCACGAGTCGCGCGGGGCGGAGGCCGAGGCGGAGTCGCAGGGCAAGCTGCTGCGGCAGCTGCAAGATGTGGAGGAGCGGTTGGAGCGCACGCAGGAAATGCTCGATGACGCGGTCTATGAGAGAGACACTTACAAGGCTAAGGTATGAAGGTGCCTGAGTGAGAAAAATGAGACTTTTCATTTCTCTTGTTGCCATGAGAAAATAAAATTAGTCAATCTAAGTTTTATTGTTTAACTTCGGGCAGCTTTCGCTTGATTTTACTAATGCTAGAACCTTTCCTAATGCAATCATGTTCCATTCTACTTTTACTAAGTTCATGTCCATGTATTTAGTTATTCAAGTGCACTAGTATTTTTTTTATTTATTTTTTTATCTATAGGCCCGTGCTTGACCACTATCTCACCTAATGGTAAGCGATGATGTGGTCGACGGTGAAGCACGCTTGCCTAGAAGAAACCTATTCACTCTTGACTTAAAGACCCCTAGATTGTAGCTATCGGGAAACACAGACTCCGGCAGGGAATTCCACTCCTTAGCGGTACGCATTATAAAAGTATTCCCAAAACGCTTAGTGCGTATGTCTGGGATGTCTACCAAGTACCGATGGCGCATAACTGATACACTCATCAATAGTTTACATTCTATGAGATCCTGTACCTATTCTCTTAGGTGGAGGAGCTTAAACAGGACCGCGACAAATGGCTGTCGCTGAGCCAGCAGGAGACCGACCGAGCCGCCCAGCTGGCTGAAGAGTTAGACCTGGAGCGACGGCATATGCACGCGCTCAAGGAACTGGTGACCGAACTCCGCCAGCACAACCGCCGCAACGGCCTCGACTCCAGCCTGCTCGAGTGTGACGACCCTGACGCCAGCATACAGTCTTTGCAACACAATTTATGTAAGTTATATTGTCATCTTGTGAAAAATGATATGGCTAGAAAGGGGTTGACTCATGAGATGATGACCTGCTTTGCGATTCAATATGAGTATAAATACTAAGTTTTAACCCGATCGGTTCATAACCCTTCGAGATGTCACTACATAAACAAGTCAATCGAGAAGAAAAAACTGAAACAGCAGCATAGTGAGTTGTACCCCATTACATTTGGGGTCACTCCTATCAATACATTGCACTCATGCAAATCATGAGTCGCCGGTCAACTATAATAGCGTATTTGGTGTTGCAGCTGTTTGTAGCGAGGCGTGCGCTAATGTTGTCGAGGTTCAACTGATGGAGGAAAGAGCCAAGGTCGAAGCTCTCAAACAGCAGCTGCAAAGATTGCAGGTAAGTAACTATATTTGTAGCTATTAGGTGCACCCTGAGCAGTCAACTTTGGGATTGTATTGGCCTTAGTAGTACTAACCATCATTACTCCATTGTAGGATGACATGAATGAACTGGATCAAAAAACTGAAAACGATAAACTATACTTGGAAAGTGCGCTGTCAGAACGAGAAAATGACATTTTGAATCTCAAACACCGCATCAATGAGGAAATTGAAGAGAAAAATAATTTAAAATCTTATTACGACGATGAAATAACCAAATTGAACAATGAAATTAATGAACTTGAACAAAAGATTAAAGAAAACAATGACTACTCACGAGTAATAATTGATAAGAAGATGGAAGAAATTAAAACATTGCAGGAAGAGAAGTTCTCTCTTCTGCAAAGTCTTACAAATGAGACTACCAAGATGGAAAATGTTATAACAGGGCTCAAAACTGAATTAGCAACAGAGAAGCAGGCTAGGGTCAACATGAGAGACGGCTATGAAAACCAGATGATGAAGTTAAATGAAAAGGTATTGAATAGAAACAATGAACTGATTGAGCTACAAAATAACATTTCCGAGAAGGGTGAGATGATTGAAACTCTTCAAATGGATTTAAGAAATGAGAAAGAGATCTCAAACAAGTATCACTTGAACGTGCGTCAACTGCATGAACAGAAACGCGAGATTGAGGATAAATTACAAGATAAAAATGAAGAAATGACTGCCATGCAACTAAGTCTGGAACAAAATATTGTAAGCGTATTGAAAGAAATTGATCATTTTAAGCTCTTAGTAAGTAACCTGCGAAGTCATTGCAGCGATTTGGAACAAAGTAAAGTACAGTTGGAGGCTGAGATAAATGACCAAACTACTAGATTTGATGAACTACTTAAAGACACCGAAAATTTGAAAAATTCTTACAGTGAGGAATTAGAAAAACTTAAATTTGATTTAGATGAGAAAAACGCAATTATAAATACATTGCAGACACATTTACATGACGAGATACATCATAAGATCGGATATCAAGAGGAACTACAGAAACTACAGACGAACAAGCTGCATATGTCGGAAGAGTTAAATAAACTGACCGTCGAGTACTCTAAACTAAAAATAGAGTTGACTGGCAAAGAGAAGACAACTGAGTCATTAGAGTTGTTCTTGAAGGAAGCCAAAGATGCAATTGGAAAGTTGGAAGAAGAAAATAATCAACTTAATGTACATGTGGCCAAACTGACAAATGAGATTGATCTCAAAAATAAAAATATTGAATTACTCAGCAATTCACTGGAAACCACTCAAAAGTCTTTGGAGCATGAACTTTCTGATAAAATTGCAACTATCGATTTAATGAGTCATAAGTTAGCTGTTATGACGTCTAAGAAACAAGCTTTGCAGGGAAAAATAGATTCAATGCAAACAGAAAAGGTAAACCTGGACCATGATCTAGCTGAAAAATCTAAAAAAATATCACAGTTGCAGGCTGATTGTGAAAAACTGGCAAAAACCAATGAAGAGAGCAAAAAAGGTACGTAATAATTACATTACAGCTTTATATTTCTTTATATTGCTTTATATTTGTTCTGTATGGTGTCGGACGTAAAGAATAGCACCATCCCAAGTCTTCCCGTGGGTGTCGTAAGAGGCGACTAAGGGACTTAGCAGATAATGGGCAGCAGCGTTCTCTGTGCTTTTGTAACAACCGTACTGCGATCGCCAACCCGCCTGCCAAGCGTGGCGATTATGGCAAAACCCCCCCTCCTTGGGGGAAGCCTATGTCCAGCAGTGGACGTCTTTCGGCTGAAACGATGATGATGATGATTTCTTTATAGTCTAAATTAATATCTAGTTAACTCCACTTTAGGTAGAACTTATCTCATGGAGTCCTTGGGTGCTTATTGCCAAAAATGGATTCCACAACTGTTCTCCGAAAACTGCCAATGAAACAGATATAAGTGAATTGTCCTGTCGACGAAGAGTCCAATGATGAATCGGTCTTCGGAAAACTGTTGCGGAATCCCATAAATGCTGATTGCATTTAAGTGCTTGTAATAACTTTAGATGTGATAGTGTCGCTCGTGGCTAAATAATTAGCAGCCAGACGGGTCGGTCTACAAGATTAAGTAGTGCTTGCCAAGGTCGGTCTGTGGAAGGGTGACCATCTATAATATACCGAGTTTCTTTCGTACCTCTGATAGCACGTCAAACCGTTGGCCAGGCTGTCATTAGTAGATCATTGACAGTCGTTACAGGAACACAGTGGCCCGAAAGTCTGACAACCAGTCTAACCAATGGGTATTGTACTACCCAGAACTAACTGGGTTGTGGAGGTCATCATCGCTTCATGTAAAATACAGTACGTCTACCATGAGTTGTCATAGTTAGATCGCTTGACGTAACTGCAATAGTTCCGTCAATACGCAAATACTATAGTTAGCTTTTTCAATGGTACCATGAGCTGTGTTGGTGCTTACTACTAATGTTATAGTTACAACTACACAGCGTTGTTATGTTGGCATCATTTTATAAAACGATGCTCACTTCACATTGCATATTTTCATCTCTTTTTAAATAATGCACGATTATAGAGACAAAAGACAGGTCATATGGTACTATTATCCAACAAAATGTAAAAAGTCGCCTGACTCACTCTTCTCAATGAAATCTAATGCAGCCCAAATTTATTCGGGTTACGACGGTTCATCAGCTTGGTGTCCGTTATGCAAGAAATCACACAAATTCTCAAAAGCTTCTTTGGTTAACCTATAAAGTTTCCCAAACCTGGTGTCACTTAAAGTTTCAAGTGGATTTCCAAGTAGAACAGGCATCTCACTTTGAAACTTTCTTTGTTTGCGTCGTTCATCTTCTAATTCGGCAGCATCTAACATTTCCCATATCTTCCCGTGGGTGTCGTAAGATGCGACTAAGGGACTTGCCAGAGAGTGGGCAGCAGCGTTCTCTGTGCTTTTGTAACAACCGTACTGCGATCGCCAACCCGCCTGCCAAGCGTGGCAATTATGGCAAAATCCCCCTTCTTGGGGGAGGCCTATGTCCAGCAGTGGACGTCTTTTGGCTGAAATGATGATGATGATTACATTTCCCACACAAAAGTGATCTATTGAACATTATAATTAAAAAATAACAAAATTCGATCGCAAACTATAGTCTTTTCACGGAACAAAATGTTGGTGAGTGCCGCAACTACAATAGTAATAGTTCGTTACTATGACATTTGTCAAATTTGTAACTCATGGTACCAAATTCTAAGCAAATGAAGCCCAAACTACAGTCGATGTAGTATAGTTTACTACACGGTGACGTAGGATAGATAACTATGTGACTCTTACTGCACATTTTAGTACCCAACTATCCGCTAGAGGCGCTGTAAAAGTTTTCAATTTTTTTTTAACTACAGACGCTAGCGAGTATAGATTGTTAAAACTCATGGTAGACGTACTGGTAATCAGGTGCATCCGATTGGATTGGAAACCAACACCACTAGAGTTGGAAAAAGGCTAGACAGATAAGGACGATGATGTGATGGTCTTGCTTGGGCCAGTTACTTCCAATGTTATTGTTTTGTGTTTCAGCAATCCGAAGTTTAGATCAGAATATGACTAAAGAAAAACATAAATATGCAGCCCTTGAGAGATCCAAAGACTCAGAAATGTCCAAGATTATGGAGAAATTAACCGAAACTGAAAAGACCATAAAAGAATTAAGCAGTAATTCTAGGAAAACTATTAAAAACAAAGAATATCAAGTACATACACTTAGTAACGAACTTGAAAACCTCAAAAAAGATAAAGAAAATATGAGCCTAGTAGCCAAGGAGAAAGAGGGGTTGGAACAAAGGTTGAATGAAGAAATTTCATTTAGGAACAAATTTGAAAAAGAATATCAGAATCAGTGCGTGCAGATAGAAAAGATCACATCGCAACTGAATGAGGAAATATCTACTAAACATAAAGAAATAATAACATTAAAAACGGAACTTGAATTTGCAATGAAAACCATTGAAGGGAAATGTAAAGGTAAGTATCTTTTTTTAAGTTTATTAATCACTAGCTTGTGCCTGCGGCTTCGCCCACTATAATTCAGTAATTTTCCCTCGGGATCGTACTATAGGGATAAATCCTATGGGTTAATCCAGGTTATTAAGTATCTGTGTGCCAAAATCATGATTCATTAATTTTCATCGAAAACCGTTATTGCGTGCAAGAGTAACAAACATCTATACATACATCCATTGTCACAAACTTACGCATCAATAATAGTAAGATAAGATGTTTGGAACCTAATATTTTATATAGCACTAACAATAGCATTGTCTTCTTCCAGAAATCCGATCCTTAGGACAGAAATTAACTAAAGAGGATCAACTAATCAGAGATTTAACTCACCAGAAAACTGTTGAGACCAGAGATTTACAAAAAAAGATTAGTCAGTTGCAATCATTAAATGCTGGATTGCAAAAAGAATACGAATGTAAGAAACAAGGAATAGAAGCATGTCTCAAAGAAAAGGACAGCATCATTGACAAATTAGAGGAACAACTGAAAGAGAACACTGAACAGCTAGAATCCACCCGGAAAGATTTCGAAAATATTACATTGACTTGGGAGTCATACAAAGCCGAGACTACACAAAATATAGCAGCAAAAGATGAACAAATTAAACAATTAGCTCAGAATGTCGTATTATTACAGCAAAATATTACTGAACTTGAAAACGTAAGAGATAAATTAATTAAAAAACTTGAAGTAATGTCTGAGGAAATGAAACATTCCGAGACAAAGAACGGACAAGAAGTAGATAGACTTGTAGAGAGAATAGCTCAGGAAGAAATTAAAACTGCTGTTACTTTGAAAGAAAAAGAGTTTTTACAAAACCAACTAATGGAAGAAAAAGCTGCTAAAGACAGCCTTCAGGCAGAAAAGAAACAGCAAAGTGAAGACATGAAAGTTCTTGTTGACGATAAAAACAAGCTACTAAATGAAAAGATTGAACTGACACAGCAGCTCGCAGAAGAAAAAACGATTAAAAAGATTTTTGAAGAAGAAAGAAATGCACTTGTATCCGACAAGACAACACTTGAGAGAAAACTATTGAAACAAGTCACAGTGTCGGAAACTCTGTTGGAAGATAAAGAATGTCTCACGCAACAGCTTGTAGAAGAGAAAGCCGCGAGAGAACTAGCTGAGAAAGAAAAGGAGAATCTTATATTGGAGAAACAGCTCATAGAGCAGAAGGTAGCAGAAGTGGAAAATAATAAAGAAGAAGCGAGTATAGAAATGTACCATCTTGTTGAAAAGCTAGGAGAAGTAGAAAAAGAAAAATTACAGTTGCTACAAGACATGACGGAACAGCAGAAATCGAATGATGTGCTTCTTAAGGAGAATCAGATTCAAAAATCATATTTAAATATTGAAATTGAATCTCTGCAGGCTGAACTGCTGGACGTAAGAACTGTTCAAGAAGGTATTTTAACTGACAAAGAATCATTACTTGCTGAAAAAGAAGATTTGGTGAAAACTTTGGGTGTTGAAAAATCGGCTCATGATGAAAAGGAAACTGAGAAAGATCAACTGATCACTAAGTTGAGTGAGTTGAATGAAACTTATTCTTCTAAAGCTAATGATGTACAAACGGAGCTAGAAAAAGTAGTTCAGAATATGACGAGTTTACAAATGGATCTGAAAAGTAAGTTATCATATCACGTTTATTATATTACTAATCTTGCTTAATTTGAAATGAGTCTACCACTCACAAAAACTATTGTTGAATATGAATTGTGTTATTTCAGATCATGAAGATATGAACAGACAATTAACGACAACTTTAAATGTGGGACTAGAAAAATTTGTGCAAGAACTGAAAAATAAAGGAAGCACTAACGAACTATTACAAAAAATATTGGATTCTGACCATGCAGGTAGTCGAGCCAAGGACAAGTGTGAAATGCTCATAAACATTGCTAACTCAATATTCACTGAAATGGAGACGCGACGGCATCTAGAGAAATCGCTTGAAGACAGTAATAGCGCATTGGAAGAGGTGAAAAACGTTTTGAAGCAGAAAGAGACAGAAATGTTTGAGCTAAACTCTGAGGTCAAACGGCTGCAACAAGTCGTCAATGAGAATAAGATTGGTGAGTGACGCACTTAAGTATATCCCAAGTATTCAGCTGAAATGCCCAATTAACAACCACGTTTCAGTGTTGATCCACACTTTAACCTAATATTGTTAAACTTGACTGTTGATCTTGTTTCTCTCTGATAATTATACTTGAATAATTAAAAAAATATATGCATGAATATTACCAATCAAAGCTTTGGTTAACTACTGCTATGTAATGTGTAGTAATTTTTTGTGAACTTTGCAGCGTTCATACTTGCAGGGGAGAGTCGTGAGAACTGTAATGTTCTCAAACATTTATATGTACTCGTGTAACTAACCATTCCGACTCTGATAGCGCGGACCTTTCAACTGGATACTAAACATTCTTCGAACTATCAATTAACTTACATTTCAGCCTCTATTTATCTCTTACTCTCCCTTTCCTGCCTGTAATAGGGATCAGCTGTATAAAATTAACTATTTAGCTTAAAGTTGTAGCGCTAATCTGCTTCATAATGATATAATTATATTTGTAGAACTATCAAAACGAACTGAAATTTACAACACTGCATTAGATAACAAAGTAAAAGAAATGCATGGGATTCAAAAAGATAACCAATCTCTAACAAACAGTCTCAACGATGTCAAACTACAGTTAGAGCTCAAAGTTCATTCTCTAAAGGAGAAATTGATTGACAGCGAGAACTTAACGGACAAACTGAAGAGCACTTATGAATGTCAGATAGATAACTTGAATGTTATGATCACTAAGCTGAGCAATTATTTGAAAGATAAACATGCGGAGTTAGACGCGGCAAGAAAGGACAACGAACGGCTTATGCAAACCATTGAAGAAAATGGTCGAGGTAATCATTGTGCTTATAATTATTATCATGGTCTGTTTAATTACTTTTTGTTGCTATTATTTGGTTGATTTGGTATTTTCTTAAGCAATTGATTGTGTAAGCAACAATATCAAGACAGAAAGCTAATTCTGCAGTATGTAGCTAGTTATTATAAAACAAATATTAAATACCAATAAAATTGTATTTAGGGCCTAAACACAAAAGGATGCTTATTGGAGTATATTGTGGCGTTCTTGATGGGGGTTCCTCAGGGTTCCATACTAGGGCCGGTAGCAAAGAACCTCACTCAAGACACTTAAAGCTTGTTTATAGCCATTTTGTTGGTTGAACATTGCTTGCAATATGGTTTTATTATGTGGGCATTGTACATGTTCAGACAATAAACTACAAAGATGATTAATTACTATTTAAAAACTAAAACTTAATAACAATGTTTCTATATTTTCAAGTCAATCATTATACATTTGCGAAAAATGTATACGACATATTCTTATGAATTTACAGCGATCAAGGCGTTAGAAGAGGAGTTAAAAACTGAAACACAAAACCAACAAAAACTGATAAAAGATTTTGATTCAGAGAGACAGATACTTAAAAACATGGTGACGGTGACAGAATCTATTATGGAAGATCAGAAAGTAAGTCTCAATAAGATGATATCAGAACATGCACGAGCTAATGAAATGTTACAAGAAGAGAAGACAACACTCTCGGAACAGTTAGATAATGTAAAGAAAGATTTCGAAGCAAAACTTCAGGAAAAAGAAACTGTCTTGCAGTCGCTATTTAAAGAAATGGCAGAGATAAGATTTGAAAAAGAACGGGTTGAAAAAGAAATAAACGCCCAGAAAGAAGCATCCGAAATAGAAAAACAGATTTTAGAAGCAAAAATACAAGAAAAAGAATCTGCATTAGAATCAGTATTTGAAGAAATATATGACAAAGGTTTAAGACCCAAGACAATGAATATAGCTGCAGACATAAAAAAACTCAAATCTGAATTGCAAAGTAAAATGGTTGAATCTGAGAAATTGCAAGAGGAGAAAACAAATCTAGCAACCACTGTTGAAAAATATAAAAATGGTAAGTGTACAAAGTAACTGTAACGAAATATTTTAAAAGCGACATGATATTTCTATTAATGTCAACTATTAGACTTGTGTTTGCGGAAACTAGTTATCCGTAGAGTTAATCCATGTATTTTGTTTTTATTTTAGATATGGATTCAATAGAAAACCGAAATAAAGAGCTTGCCGCCACTGGAGAACAACTAAAAACCGAAATTGATGAAATAAAAAAATCATTCCAAGAACTATCAGAAATAAACAAAAACTTAGAATGTACAGTTAAAGAAAAGATCGAAAATATTAAAGAAATGGAAGAAAAAGCAAAGTTACTTGAAGATCTCATAAAAATGCTTCAACAAGATAAAATAATTTTAGAAGAACAGAAGAATGCTCTAATAATGGATAATGAAGGAACTGAATCTAATATTTGCTTTTTGGAATCAAATATTACTACATACGGTGAAGAAATTGCCAAATTAAAAATGGAAAAGCAACGTTTAGTAAAAACCATTGAAGATAACAGAAATGGTAGGTGTAATAGTGTGTGGAATTTAATTATTTGCTATTCGGCTTGAACTACCCAGGGAAGACTAATTGTGACGAAGGAGGAAGCGTTTGGGTGTCTGTCTCCTGTAAACTTTGACGTTCAAAAAGTGCTGATTATCAAACTGATTTCAAAATAATTTTTTGATTTCATAATTTTACTTTTCAGTAATAGCCAACCTGGAACAACTCCTCAAAGAGGCGCGCGAAGAAGTCAACAATGACAAACTAAATCTTGTCAACAAATGTGCCATCTTACAAGAATATCACGATAAGGCCGAGATAGAACTCGAGGAAAGACGAAAAGAAATAATATCTACTCAGAAAGAACTTAATACCTTGAAGTGTAAAGTGGAGCTCTGTGAAGAGGAGTCTAGAGCCAAAGACGCCATTGTTTCCAAAATGAGTAAAGAGAAAGATATTGTCATAACTTCTATAACCAAGGAACTACAGGTCGCCATGGAAAAGTACGACAAGGATATACAAGAAAAAATTACGACTATTCAGGAATTGAAACAGAATTTAGAGGATGTTAACAACGAGAGAGAAGCATTGAACATTCTAAGAAAGGAAAACGAAGAGCTCATCAAGGCCGTTGGACAGAGAGAGACGTGTACGTGGAACAATATTCATTTATTAATTTAGCTAGGTTTTTCGTAAGAATTAAAAATATTAATGTGTTGATGGCCATTTTGGAAAACATGCTTAAATCATTTTGATATTCTGGCGTTGGAAATATATTTGACTAATTAAGTGTATCTTTTGTAGTTGCAGCTGCAAGTCAAGAACGGATATCGAGCCACAAGCAGTCGGGTCACACGGACAAGGAGCTTCGCGGCCTCGAGCAACAGGTAGATAACACATCCTCAGACATGTCACACACTTCCACGGAGAGCCTTAAGACCATCTCAGACTTAGAAAAGATCATCCTCGACAAGAACCGCACGATCACGACGCTGCACAGCGACGTCACCTACCTCAAGACGTTGCTGGCCGAGTCCGAGAACAAACTTCTCGACGTTACTAAAGAGCTCGAGCTCAGCAAGGAGAATTGCCACCAGCTGTCCACTCAGCTTAAAAAAATTGTGCACCAGAAGAACGACGAGATCGCAGACCTCAAGAGGCAAGTGAGCAAGATGAGCGTCACCGAGAACAGAGCCTCGCAGATCATTAAAGTGTCCGCCAAGTACCAGGCGATCATACTCAAGAGGATCGCCGAAATAAAGACCAACACGGTCCTCAAAGAGCTCACCAACTTCGGCAACTCGAACAACTATGACACTGAGGTGAAGCGCAGCCTCAGCGCCGGCACCGTCACCATGGAGGACTTGGAGAACTTCCTCGAGACCACCGACAGACATCTGAGAAAGTGCTCAGAGAAGCAATTAGCTCTACAAAAAGAGCGAGACAGACTCACAGAAGTCAACAGGATCCACGAGACGGAGATCCTGAACTTGAAGCAGTCGCTGAGCGAGCAGGCGGTCAGCTTCAAAGCGCTGAGTACCGCGCGCGAGGCCTACGTGCAGAAGCTGAGCGCCGTGACGTCACTGCAGCGCACGGCGCGGCGCGAGATCCTGCGCCTGGAGAGCGGCGTGAGTGCGGCCGTCCTGGCGCGGCTGGAGCGCGCGCACGCCGCCGCGCTGCAGGACCTGTGCGAGGTCGCGCTGGCGCTGGAGCGCTGGCTGGAGCGCGGCCTGCGCCGGGCGCGCGCCGAGCGGCAGGCGGCCGCCGGCGACGCGGCGCTGGACGTGCAGCTGGCGGAGCTGCAGCAGAGCCTGGCGCGCCTGCTGGAGCAGGTGGCGCGCGCCGGCGCTGCGGACCAGCCGCGCGACACTGTGGCCGAGGTGCGCGCCGAGTACGAGGACAAACTCGACCGCATGAAGAGCAAAATGGTCAGTATCCTCCCCGTACTGTTGTTGATATTGCTATACCAGCTGGTGTGGTGGTGCTATCTTCTCATGGATCACTGAGTGTGGCTTGTGAAGTCGTTATTTATTTACTTATGTTGTTTTCAATAAATTGTTTTAATGGATGCTTTTGTTTTATTTTTTGTATGTTTTGGCTAGGGTGTTCACTTAAACTTTGATTTGGTAGTTTGCCGATCTGCAAGGTAATATGTTTGTATATATTTATGTATGCATGGCCTGCTGCACGCGTTGAATTGAATGCTCGTGTTTCGGTGGGCGGAGTAGTACTGACTCGTGTGAACGTTTTCAGAAACAACTGTACACGGAGCAGATCGCGGTGTTCAAGGAGAAGCAGCGCGGTGAGATGGCGGCGCTGGAGCGCGAGCTGGCGCGCGCGCGGGACTCGCTGGCGGAGTCGTCGCGCGCGTACGAGGCGCACATCCGCGGGCTCACGGCCGAGCTGTGGAGCGTGGGCGAGAAGTTCCTCATGAAGCAGGACGAGGCCGACTGGCTGCGTCGCAAGCAGCGCTCCGGCAGTCTCATGTCGCTGCAGCACGTGCACTCCGTACGTACGACACACACGCACTATCATATCACTTTACCAAACGTCCATCACAAGCACCTAACATATTTTTTCTGTATAACAGTTACTCAAATTACAATAACATTTTGTGTCGTCGCCCTTCACGTCACTCACTCTCGCTATAAAAGTATGCAATATCTTTTTTCCGATCTGTCAGTAACTATAAAACAAAAATTGAGCTCCAATTTTAAGCATTGCAACATCAATTTAAATATGTATAATTAATTGTATACCATCATTGCTAACACTACTACTTATACAGATGGTACTCATTTAATAATATTATATTCAGCTACAAATCTTAGGGAAACCAACGTACAAGCCAGCGCATACTATGTTGTCGGCCATTATAATAACATGTTCTTTCGTTTGCAGTCCGGTCTCGTTCCGTTCGCAGAGGAGCCGGCCCGGCCGTCCGACTCACAGTCGCTGCGCTCTCTCCCTGTTCATAACAACAAGGGGACTAAACGAGGTAAGACAAGTCACGAAATACTTCAGAGTCGCGCAACAAGGACTGTGCATTCGTATAATAATAAGAATTAAATTAAAAATATAAAACATATTTGTTTATTCGTCACGTGTGGGGAACTGCTTTGTTTGTCACTTTCTGTGCGTATCTATGCAACGAAGCAACGACGTGACGCTGGGATTAAACTATTCATTATATTTTTTTCTGTCGGGATTTTTTTTTAAATATTATTTAATCCTTTTCATACTTGCATTACTCGAATCTATCAAAGAAAAATGTTTAATTTCATTTACAACAGGATTTCAATCCGCCCTTAAGACCCAAATTTCTATTCGATCACACTTGTGGAAGTTGTTTAAATATATCTTTTCAATCTATCATCACTAATGATCTTCAAACGGCTGAGCAGTTTTCCTTGAAACATAGCTAAGAACACTCTATTAAGGCACCTTTCGAACGAAAAAAACGTCGTCAAAACAGTACTAATAAGGACGCTTTTTCATACGAGTTTATTTTGAGTAACGTACAGTCAAGTCATACACAAGCATCTCTTTACAAATATTTTGGTTGTTTGTCGTCAGAGGGTCGCGCAATGCATATGTCTGACGAGGAAGGCGAGGTGTTCGACAACCGCTGGCTGAAGGAGCTGTCGGCGACGCCGCGGCGCGAGTCCGGGGTCCCCGGGCCCCGCGCCTCGGGGGCTCCGGGGGCCCGCGAGTCGGGCCCGCCCGGCCTGCGCCTGTCCGAGCTGCGCTGGCGGAACTCTCTGTGTCCTCCACACCTTAAGAGCTCGTATCCCGCTGAAACACAATTCACACAAGCCGTCGATGAAGAAGATATCAAGGTAAATAGCTTTTCTCCGAGTCCACTTGTCAGTAGTCGAATAATATGATAGTAGAGACAAGCTAAAGCATTTATTTCAAATAGAACAGCAACAAGACATCAAAACACAACATGAAGCTACAGTCCCAGTCACAAAGCAAAGTGTATGGTCACCCGATAAACGCAGCTAGGATGCTGGTTGTTGTTGGCCTGCAGTGAGGAGGCAATGGGCCTTATCATCACTACTGATATCATCATCTGCCTAGCATTTTCCCAACTAGACTAGGTTTGGGGTTCGCCTTCTAGTCTAACCATATGCTACTAAAATTTTCCTCGTTTATTATTAAAAATATAAAATGGTAGCCCATCAGTATCAGAAACAAGGTCCAGGCTGCCGGTGGTCAGGGCTACAGAGAGAGGCACCTCCTCACTATGCGTGCTATGTCTTATGAGTAGTATGAGTACTACTTTCTGAAACAAGCCATTGACTCAGCCGCGCAATGAGAGCCTTCTAAGATATTGTTCGAGGCTCTTGGCAATTAGGCCATTGGCTGATACGACTATCGGCACAATTATGGCCGAATCCACATCCCACATGTCGACAACCTCTCGAGCCAAGTCGAGATACTTGTTTTGCTTATCTCTCTTGTTTTCTTTTCCTTTCGTGTATTTATTATTAGCCATATGTATTTCTCAACATGTGTTAAATGCTTTTCGCGATTGTTCTCAGTGCGCAGGCGCGGCGGTCCAGGCCGGCGCGAAGTCTCAGCGCAAGGAGGTCGGCATCACGGCCTACAAGAAGCCCGGTCCGCCCACACCTAGCAAGCAGGCTGGCAGACTGTCCGCTACCGTGAGTCCCAACATTCAAAATCGGCATTTATTTCAAGTAGGCCAGTTACAGGCATTTTTGCATTGTCGAAACAAAGACAAACATAAAATGAAGCTACAGTCCCAGTCACAAGGCATAATAACTGTGAAAGTACTGTAGTTGCCCATTCCAAAGCGTAGATCTCTATGGAGAAGAAGGGGCAAGAAACTCCATGGACATGTTGTCAGTCGTTATCTAGCCATTTGAAAGTTTCTTTTGTAAACTTCTTCTCTTCAATTTGTATCATAAATATTATCCATAGAGTATTAGGATATTGCCACACGAGTGACAGATATGCACAATAAAAACAAAAATGTGGAAGTAAGAGTAGAAGGGTCCTTATGATGTAACCCTTGGTCGTAGGACTCCGAGCTGCGCGAGTCGCTGCGGGTGGAAGCTGAGCCGCACCCGTCCCGCAAGACTAGCACTCCGTCCCGGATCCGGTCACTGTTCCGGTCCAACAAAAACGATACCGCCGAAGTGAGTCAACATCTTTAAACCATCATTCGTTATAGATATCATTCTTCTTCTTCTTTCTTTCTTTAAGAAGAAGAATAGATAATTATCATTATCTATAACAAATGATGTCAATCATTAGATAAAGCTTCAGATCCGCTTGCAGAGTAATGCGCAAACGAATATTAGTAATTATCTTATAATATGTCCTCAGGTGATTAATCAGTAATTTCTGCTTTTTCCAGGGAACCCCACGAAGCAGAAGGCTGAGTAACATTTTTAAAAAGAAATAATTAGTTATATTTTTTATTAAATTTGACATGTGAACGAAATTGTTAATAAACAAATTAATTTATTGCTTTTTAAGTTATTGTTTTAATTGAATAGACACTATGGGAAAGAAAATCAGTCAAACAAACCATAATTAATTTCATATTTTCTTTAATTCATAGAAGTACACCACGAAAATCACTATAGCACCAAACATTACATACAAAATGTACAAAATTGTGCCAGTTTACTCATCACATTTATCGGGGGAATGAAATCTAGCTCATTAACACAATGCGTTATATTCTATCTCGTTTTAAAAAACGTTTTCCAATATAAGGAAAATCTTTAGCACACTTACTTATTTCGATAGTTTTTTTGAAATGACACAGTAAAAGTAAACATAATGATTGAAGTAAGGCCGCGTATTGCGACCGCGGCGCTTTCGTCGTGGAGTACTGCCCAACAGAGAGCTAAGTTTCCACGATCAGGCTGTGACAGGTCGCTACTGCAAGCTCGTTTAACCTCGTAGCCACCTATAAGCTCTGCACCCGATCTCCTCATCCTCATTTCTTTTACTATAGTTCTATTATAGTGGATATTTTGGCACTAGATTGATAGTGTCAGGTGCTGTTGGTAAACATTTGTGATATTTTATTGTTAAAACAGTTGTTTATGGCCACACGCCAAAATACCCTTGTACAATAAGACCCGACGCGATTCTATTACGTTGCTTATAAGTGTGCGTTTGTAACACTGATAACTAAGTCGAACTTTATCACTCTGTTCGGCATTTAGTCACGTCACGCGCGCCGCGGTCGCAGTCTGCGAGCTACACCCCTTTCAGTTTTTGTACCTCTTATAGCCTGCGCAGATGACGGATTTTTGTCCGCTAAAATAGATCGCTTACAACTGTATCGAGTAACGCAAACGAGGGATTAAAAGTACCGCGTACAAAAAGTCCCCCAAATAACCGAGGACACGCAGAGAGCGGACCGGACAAAAGTACGGGGGAGATCCCGAAAAAAATAGAACTTGTGTGGTTAGGCGCAGCAACGCACATGGCGGACTTTAGTCCGCGTTGTGCGCTCGAAAGTGACGTACGTATGCACGACGATAAACGATGATGCTGGAAATCGATTGTAAAATATTAATAAAATAAATCGATAAAAAAATATTTATATGATACGTCAAAAAGAGTATCACGACCGGAATTTAACGCACCGTGTTTTTCACACCGTGTGCGTTGAGTTCGCGGCAAATCCGCGGCGGACTTTTTATTCGCAGAGCGTAATTTTTTCTCCGCCGCGGAGAAAAGTCCGTCGTCTGCGCAGGCCTTTACAATTGTATTCTAAGAGCAACCTTATATTCACGCAAATAATCATCACAATAATTCCAACAAACTTGTCAGTGATTGTAACATAATAACAACCTTACTGCTACGAGCGTAAAGGTCAGTGCCATTTTTAAATGTGGAGGTAAAATAACTAAAAGGAGAGTACAGTCACGCGCAATGTAAACGAGCCAGTCAGAACACAGATTCATAATTGGATATCAATTGCTAAAGACAACGAACGAAACTAAAACTAAAAAATAAATAAAACTTTAAATATGATCGTAATATACAAAATAATTTATTTACAAAAAAAAAAACATTAGGAAATTAAAATGATGTATGTCGTTTAAAAATTAAATTAGAAAAATAATTATTGAATGTGTAAAAATATTGTTGCTGAGTAGGTTGAAAATTACTTTGTATGACTGGTAGTGGAAAGACCACGACAAAAATATCATCGCAAAAGACAACAAGAGAAGATAAGTATGTTAATAACAATAATTGTCCATCTTAGTAATGCTAAATTAATCAACTATTTATATTATTTAAGCTGCACGTCTCCGCAACCATAGAGACATCATCACATATCATTGCTGGCGGGCAATAATGTGCTCGTTGTCTGTCAAACCAACTTCAGCTAAGTTTGTGTTCATGTTAGTACGACCCAATTCGAGGCTAGTCACTTATACGGGATGTAAGGGACACCGACGCGAAAACGATAACCACGTACTCAGTACATCATTTTGAACGTCCCCACATTGAAACTTTTCATCGGTCATTTAAAAAAAAATACTACCTACTAAGGCGGAGGACATCGTGGAGTACGTGCGTCAGAAGCTCAAGTACGTGGCGAGATTGCAGCTGCTAGATTCGCGTCGCAACGTCAACTTTAAGGCGTTTGTGGTGCGAATACCAACGTGCTATCTGCATCTTGGAAGAGGACGTTTGGCCGCAGGGACTGGTGTTCCGACGCTTCCACAGGCAAGTGCCACACGAACGCGCAGTGTCATAGTGCAGTAAAGTGCTACTAACATAGTTTTTAAGTTTCTATTTACTAACACGAGTTGTATTTTTACGATATATATGTTAGTCTGTAAGATATTTATCTATCGGCCAAAGTAGCCTGAGAATAAATGAATGTTATGTTATTTAAAAAAAATATCTGCTTTTTCATACATTTTGTACTTTTGTAAGAAACATTTTTAATTACTGGTGAAATATTTCTATGTGGGCACGTTCAGAAAAATGTACTGAGTACTTGGTAAGCGTTTTCGCGTCGGTGTTCCTTACACCATGTATTCTCAGCATATTGCTTTTCCATAATTATGTGTTAACTTTTGGTGAAATTGATTTAGCGGCCTGGCCAGAACATTTCGAACATCAAATTAACATTTCCTACTTACTAAAACAGTTTTATTATATAAACGCACACAAATAACGCAAACATCCACAGTATTCCATTTTCTATGCATCTAATCACTTACTTCAATAATTAAACAACAAAGTATGCACGACAACCAATCAAGCTATACAAAACCAGTTTATGCGAGGGCCATGTTATACTGGAAAAGTATTTCTTGATGTGTCGCCATGTGTACTTAATAGATTGTTAACATACATCCTGTGCGTTTACGTCGTATAATTGTTAACAAATCAACATAATTGCTGCAAGCTTTGCAGAACAGACACGCTTGTGTATCAACGTGAAGCGAAATTCTGACAACCAGTCTAACCAAGGGGTATCGTATTATCGAGGACTAACTGGGTAGTGACTTAGGGAGGTTAGATAAGCAGTCGCTCCATGTAAAATACCCATGCATTGCGTTTGTATAACGGCTTCCGATGGCCTGCCTTGCTACTCTGCGAATATGGCAACCATGGCTGCCATTCGCGGGCATACAGGGTTGAAGGGACATCGACGCAAAAACGATTATCTCGTACTCAGTACATCACTCTGACACCCCCTCCCACTTCAGAATTCTTCAATGGTTATTAAAAAAAAACGGAAGTTTGCTAAGCGTTTTCGCGTCGGTGTACCTTACATCCTGTATAGTGTATTTATAGAAGTATCTATAAACGTGTATTTGTCGATAGAAATGAGTATATAATATGCCGTTAAAGTATCGGTAACCGTTAAGAAAATACTCGGCATATTGAGCTGCATCTGGTTAGACTGGTAGCCGACCCGATATATGTAGTTGTGAAAAGGCTAGGCAGAGTATATTAAGCGTCTCTGGTCTGCAAACGTTTATAGCGTTTTGTCATAGTGCATTACAACAACTAATTTAAAGGATTCAAGATATTCTAGTAAACTAAACCTCCACACAGCAAACACTATACACCATGTTGTCATTACATGTGCGCAATATTTAATTACGTTATAGAAGGGGTGGAAGGGACACCGACGCTAAAACGGTTAACATGTACTCAGTAGGTATATCAGAATGAGTAAGTGGTACTGATTACGTGGTACTGCGTACGTGGTACTGAGTACGCGGTACTGAGTACGTGGTACTGCGTACGTGGTGCTGAGTACGTGGTACTGAGTACCTGGTACTTAGTACGTGGTACTGCGTACGTGGTAACCGTTTTCGCGTCGGTGGGGATTCCACCCTGTATAGCATGTTGTATCGTGTGAGTCATTATAATATTATTTATTACCCACAAAGTTAAGCGTAATAATGTGAATTTAATAATTTTATCTTAAATACATGTATTAAAAATTAATTTCAGGTTAGAAACTTAACAAATGTGGTTAAAGCTACACTGGGTTAGAAGAAATAAAAAAATGAAAGTATATAATAATTCAATTGTGTTTCGATTAAATAACAATAATACTTGAATTTAGAACACAAATCAATTTTATTTTGTTGATAAAAGCAAATTATGTTGTAGGCAATAATGTTTACTTCTGATATTCTGTGGCCGCATTACTGAACTCCGAAGTTAAAATTACCGATGTACGGTATAAATAAAGTTTGAAAGTAAGTATTACGTTAGTCAGCAGGTACGCTATGACGAATTATTTAACTCAGTCACCATCATCTGCCTAGCCTTTTCCCAAACTATCTTGGAGTCGGCTCCAGTATGACCGGATGCAGCTGAGTACCAGTATTTAACATGAAGCGACTGCCTATCTGACCTCCACAACTCAGTAACTGGATAATACGATACCTCTTGATAAGACTGGATGTCAGACTTTTGGCTTCCGACTACTCGTTACGACTGTCGAAGATCTACAAAAGACAGCCGGGACCAACGGCTTAATATGCTTTCCGAGGCACGGAGGAATCTCGGTATGTAATTATGGTCACCCATCCACGGACCAAACCTGGCAAGCACGGCTTTACCTTAAAGATCGACCTGTACGGCTGTTATTATTTAGCCTCGAGCTCCTCCGATGTATGTGTAAAAATACAATTTACATTTTCATTAAAAAATCACCGCCGACTAAAGGAATTGAACAATAATTGTTTATTCTTATTTGCGGAAATGAGACACTTGTCGAGATAGATGAAAAAAAACCACGAGTGTGAAATACATTGCATTGCAACCTAATATATGCAATAAATGATTTGATTTGATTTAATAGTAGTGCGATAATTTTATCATAGAGCTCCGACACAGGACTCAAATTTTAACCTGCTGGTAGAACCTTAACCGAACAATCATTTAAAACTTATCAGTAAATGTAATAGTCGATCAAATACAAATTTCTAAATTTTACTAACACAATTGATTACAGAAACAAAGCAACTTTAATAGATTCGCTATTATTAACAAAAAGCTCAACAACACGTTATAAAATGCGATTCGCCTAATTTATATGAGTGATTGTATATCACGATCCACTGTAGGCCACAAATCTTTCATCTTGCTACTATATCCGTCGTCTTAATGAATACATTTTAATAAGTTATAGTCTCTTATCACATACATCATCAGCCTAGCTATGTAACACGTTTTATTATGTAACTACTTATATAAATTACGAACATTAGTGGTCGAAACTCGAATACTTGAGACTCGACGGCAGTGAACTCGCCGCGGGGAACACAACAATCGTATCGATACGTATCCGCGCTCGGCCACGCTCGGCCGCACTCGGCCACGCTCGCTAACTAATCAAAACGATAACTGAAAGCGCTGTACAATTACTAGCTACTCGTGTACACTAAGTATGAGCGGGCACTACGTACTGCAGGTGGGCGGCTAGAGGCAGGAGTGCGGGTTGTGCGAGCACCAGCGCGGCCACAGCGGCGCCGCGCGGATGCCGCGCGACACCAGGCGCGCGCGCTGCGTGTCCAGGCGCAGGTACACGTCCGCGCCCGCGCCCTCCGCGCGGTCGGCCCACAGGCGCTCGGCCAGCGCCGCCGCGCGCGGCCACACGCGCGCGTCCAGCCCGCCCGGCGCCAGCTGCTCGCTCCACTGGCACGCCGCGCCGCCCTCCACGCGCCACGTCGCCGCCGGCGTCTCCTCCGCCCACGGCCGGTGCTCGTACATCTGCTGCCACGAGCGGTAGGGCCCGCAGTGCCCGTCCGAGCTGTCGCGCCACGACCCGAAGCCGCAGTCCAGGTACCAGGCGTCCACGTGCGAGATGACGGAGCGGAAGCCGGCGTCCAGCACGGCGCGCGACTCGGGCCACCGCGACGAGCCCCACACCTGCACGCCCACGTGGCGCGCGTCCAGCCGCTCCAGGTAGGGCGAGCGCGTCAGGCGCGAGGACCACAGCAGCACCAGCTCCGGCGAGCGCCCGCGGTTGGCGCGCACCAGCGCCTGCAGCGCGCGCCGCGTGAACTCCAGCCACAGGTCCATCGGGTCCGTGTCGTTGAAGTGCTGCGCCCAGCAGCGCTCCGACACCTCGTCGCCGCCCAGGTGGAACAGGTCGTCCACCTCCGTGAGCTGGATGATCTCGGCGTACACGCGCTGCAGCAGCTCGTACACGTGCGGGTTGCGCGGGTTGAGCTGACCGCAGGGAGGCTCGCCGCAGTAGGCGGACCAAGGCTCCAGCTCCACGCAGTGCGCCAGCGGGCCCAGGCCGGCCGCGGGACCCCAGCCCCAGGCGCGGCCCACGTGCGCGGGCGCGTCCACCTCCAGCAGCACGCGCACGCCGCGCAGCTTGGCGTGCCGCACCACGCTGCGCACGTCGTCCGGCGTGTACACGGCGCCGGGCCCGTACGCGCCGTGCTGCGCCAGCTGCGGTGCGCTGTCCAGGCGCAGCGGGAACGACTGCGAGTCACTCACGTGCCAGTGGAACGTGTTCAGCTTGCACGCGGCCATGCCGTCTATCGTTCTTAAGATCTCTTGCGTGGGGAAGAAGTTGCGCGCGGTGTCGAGGAGAAGGCCGCGGTAGGGGAAACGCGGCGCATCCTCCACTGTGGCCGCCTCTAGTATGAGCAAGGTGGCGGCGTAGGGGTCCATCCAAACTATCTGCGACAGAGTCTCGAAGCCGTGCCGGGCGCCGCAGAACGAGTGAGCGGTGATGACTGCCGTGAGAGACTTCTTGGTGGGTCTCAGCGTGAGCTTGTAGCTCTCGTCGGTGTCGAGGCGCATGCGCGGGTCGCCGCTGCCGTTGATGGAGACGCGCACGACGACGTCGCGGGGCGTGCCGTAGTCCGTGGTACGTCGGTCGGGTTCGATGGTGCGCTCCAGCACCCGCATGTCTTCCTTCATGAGCTCGAAGGCCTCAACGAGATGGTCGGAGACGTCGCGCGAGGGCGAGGCGGTGACCTGCAGCGTGAAGTGGTCGGCGCGCACGGGCTGCACGGCCGTGGCGAGGCTCACGGGCCCGGTGGGCTGCGGCCACAGCTGCGTGGAGTCGCACAGCATGTTGCACGTCGGCAGCGACTGCAGCGTCGACGTCTCGGAGGCCAGCAGCCGCTCGCAGCGCAGGTTGCGGCACACCCACGTCCACTGCGGCTCGACACCTCTGTAACAGT
Source organism: Cerastis rubricosa (assembly GCA_949152445.1). NCBI lineage: Eukaryota > Metazoa > Arthropoda > Insecta > Lepidoptera > Noctuidae > Cerastis > Cerastis rubricosa. The sequence goes on along the minus strand of OX424535.1, from coordinate 6,129,009 downwards.
TACAACGAATCGTTAGTAAAAGCTGTTGCCAACCCAAGAGCTGCTTTTTACAGATTTATTTTGTATGCGTTATTTTCCTTTATTTATCCTTTTTGTACGTTCATTATATTTTTGAATATTTCTTTAAAAACTTTTTAAAATAATAAAAAAAATGTGGTCTGCCGGTGTCGGGAGCAGGGTCAAGCTACCGCTGGTTAGGGCTCCAGAGACAGAAACCTTCTCACAATGCTGGTCGTATCGAGGAGCCTTCGAAGTCATTCCATTGATCCAACCGCCTAGCGAGAGCCTCGACAGATGTTCGTCGACGAAATTTGACTGGTAATTTTATGCCATCAATGTTTGAATATGATTTAAGGCACGTGGTCTACGCGGTTGGCGCATATATGGCGGAATCTGGAAGACCTCTTGTAAGTAACTTTTGACTTATGTTGAAAACCGATGCGGATGCAAAAACGAGCGAAGCGAGTTCGAAAATTCCTCGAAGATCCCCCCCCCCTGGGTTAAGTTAAGTTTCTTTTGACTGCCACTAACTATGACACTTCTTGCCCTGAGTGCTCAATGGAAAAGATGGCCCTGACTTGTATTACGGTGCCTTAGAGTTTTAGTATAGTTTAGTATTTGTACTTACGAGTACAGTGAGTGCAGCGGGCGGTGCGCGCGGTCGTCGCTCTGCTGGCGCCAGTACAGCAGCGCCGCGGCCGTGCAAGCCGCCGCCGCCAGCAGCAGCAGCGCCCGGCGCATGCGCGCCACTCGCGACAGCTGCGCCGACGCGCCGCGCCCCACGCCCTCGCCCCACCATTTCATCGCAATGTCTAACTACGCACCTGAAACAAAACATTATTTTAAACTTTTTAAACTTCTTCAAAACTCGAGTGGATAAGTTACTCATCATCATTATCATATCATATCAAAAGACGTCCACTGCTGGACATAGTCCTCCCCTAAGTGTCGCCACATTGACAATTTGGGGGGTTTTGCCATAATCTCACGCTTGGCAGGCGGGCTGGCGATCGCAGTACGTTTGTTACAAAAAAACACGAGAAAGCTGCTGCCCATTCTCTGGCAGTCCCTTAGTCACCTCTTACGACACCCACGGAAAGATATGGGATGGTGCTATTCTTTACGTCCGACACCATTCAGAGCTAATTAATAATAAGAGATAAGTTACTATTGTAATGTAATAGCCCCGTGCAGGTATATACACGCGTACATTGTTTCGGCAACATATTGTTGTGTTGCGTTGCGGGAAACCTGTTGCTGTGTTGCTGGCAACATGTTTATTTTTTCTAACCTGTTTTTCAACATAATTTCTCATTAAAAACGTAGCTTTAGGTAAGTAAGCGTGCATCGCTATTCGTCATATAAAATAATGGTCAAATGCGAGCTTTTTCTAATATAAAAATCGATCTAACCGTTTGGAGATAGATGAGAAGATTCGTTTGCACAGACAAACCACCTCTCATTCCAAACGTATACACCTCCTCGAGCGTAAAAAGAAGGATCATGAAGAAGCTAAATCTCTCCGGGAGTTGTTGGAAGTGTTAGAACTGTTTTACACATCAGTTTATTGCAGAAATACTTGAATTCCGAAGTCCTTATGTAGTAAACCTTCATCCAATCTTAGGCCGCCTACTGTGTCCGCTAAGATTCCATAGTAAAATTATATAGGTATGCGCTAATCTTACGCGTCTCTTGTTCAACAATATCACAAAAAAAGCTTTTTCGGAAACACATGATGAGGTCATTCAACGTAACTGTACTCTTAACAAAGCTGTCAAACCAGGCACGGGCAGCACCTAGCGATCTAGACCGTAACTTTCGTTAATAACATTTTATTTTCACCTCCCGAACCGTTCCGTTTTCGGTGTCACACTACCGGTATTCCATTTGTGTTCCGATCTTTGATTAGAAAACCTTTTTTAGGGTTCCGTACCCAAAGGGTCAAACGGGACCCTATTACTGAGACTTCGCTGTCCGTCCGTCTGTCACCAGGCTGTATCTCATGAACCGTGATAGTTAGCCAGTTGCAGATTATGTATCTCTGTTGATGCTATAACAACAAATACTAAAAACAGAATACAATAAATATTTAACGGGGGCTCCTCGTTTTTATAAATAATGGTACGGAACCCTTCCTGCGCGAATCCGACTCGCACTTGGCCGGTTTTTAATAGTCGTTAAAAACGGCAAGGGATTATACAATACCTTACGAATCCAATATAAATTTAGGGTGTTGTTGAGGCTTCCACCTTATTGCAGTGCGTCAGGTATCTTTGCGGATCCTCATAGGTACAGATGATTATTTTACAATAATGAGAAAGAAAGTTGCCTCAGTCATACGCAGAATGGGGGGAGCACTAATGGAATTCTGAAGGTACTTGCGGAAAGGCTGGATAGGGCCGACAATAGGTAGGTTTATCAACCTACATATAATGCATAGGGCTTGACAAACTTACCTTGGAAAATAAATTCTTATGTATACTAATATTATCTATACTAATATTATAAAGCTGAAGAGTTTGTTTGTTTGGTTGAACGCGCTTATCTCAGGAACTACTGATCCGATTTGATTTCGCTATATATCATCACGCTACGACAAAAACAAGCGGAGCAGCAATGAAAAATTTTGCAAAAACGGGGAAAATGTGACGTAGACGAAGTTGCGCGGGACAGCTAGTATTGTAATAACTGTGTCTATTAACATAGTTTCAAGCAATTTAAAATAAAAAGGTCTGAAAATAAAAGATTTTTATGTTTTTATGCCTTTAAATATCGAGTCTTGACTATAAAACCTAATTTCACTTTTAGCGCTACCTGCGGTAGAATTTACCTCATAGTTTCTATACTACTTCCATTTCACTAAAGTAACATTCTAGCTAACTGGTCTCTACAAATAGAATAGACGCAACATCAACATTGGAAATTATTATAGATCAAACTCATCAGGAATCATCATCAGCGAGAGGCCTCTCTCGCTGATGATGACGCTACCACTGCCTCTCCAATCTGAATCCTTACACAATCCAATCAATCAATTGATATGACAGAGAAAGGAGTAAATGATGGCGTGAAAGTTGACAAGAGAAAGAAAAAAAAACCGGCCAAGTGCGAGTCGGACTCGCGCACGAAGACTTCCGTACCATTATTTATAAAAACGAGCAAAAAAATCACTTTTTTGTATGGGAGCCCCCTTTAATATTTATTTTATTCTGTTTTTAGTATTTGTTGTTAAAGCGGCAACAGAAAATAAGCGACAATAGAAATTTCAACTGGCTAACTATCACGGTTCACGAGAGCCTGGTGACGGACGGACGGACGGCGAAGTCTCAGTAATAGGGTCCCGTTTGACCCTTTGAATACGGAACCCTAAAAACTTGTTGCGCCGACCTCCAGTAACATGGAACATGGGCAGAAAGATGATGCTCCCGATTAGGGATCGTCATTTCATTTAAGATGTAGGTACATTATTGTAATTGACACCCGCAAAAATATGAAAATCCTATCTATACCGAAACCTTATAAAAGTATGATTATCCATCTTACATTCCTCTAGAATAAACGCTGCAAGTTTGCACACAGCATGCATACTTCTCTCTTTAATCCACAAGGAAGAATAACAATAGCAGTCTTAGTGCTAGTTGATGCAGTTAAAACAATACTCTACGGACATCGGCATTCGTTTTACGAGACAGCGCGGTGTCTATTTCGAAAGCGAGACGAGTTAAAAGGCGCGAGACGTTCAGCTTTTAGGTCACTTCACTCTCGGGGAGTATACCGGGCCTTGCTTCTGATGTTGTATTTACTAACAAAAGTTTTTGCCCGCGGTTTCGCTCGAGTTATTGTCGGATTTTTCTTCACGAGAATGCTTTAAATATAGCCTATGGCTTATGACCAGTGATCGGAGTAGGTAGATTGATTTTTGGTACTTGTATCATAAATGCACACAGAAAGAATAACATTGATAAACCATTTTTCCGGAAAGTAATTCCGGGATTTCCGGATTCAATTAAATATTGTTAATGTTGGTAGTAATATTATTACTACTCAATATAAAATTTAAAGAAAGGTATCAAAACTAAATTAATGTATTATTTATTTGTTGAATAATAAAAACAATCGAATTCCGATTTATTTTTATTTTTAGCCTTTTTATGGCCACAACTTTTTATAAATTGTTGCACTTAAATTTCAATCAAACCAACCAATTCCGGAGGAATGTCCATATTAATTATATACGTTTCGGATCAATGACCTCAATTCAATCTACCTACTCCTATCTATGCTTATATGACACTCGGGGTAAATGTAGCTTTATTTAATCGGTAGTTCAAAAGATAATATTTAACATCAAGCCTGTAATCCCCGAAGGGTTACGCAGAGGTGTAACTATATTGTACACCCACATTGCGCCAGTTATGTTTAAGTCTGATGTAATAGGGGACAAATCCAGACTTCATGGCTACTACTAAGGAACCTAATATCACTGCGCGACACGGGAATCGAACCCAGGTCCTCATGGTCAGCAGTCACTCGACCAAAGAGGCAGTCATATGCAGGGACTGAATTACCCGAAAATAAAGGTACCTTTAAATTTCAGTATTACGTCATACCATTTAAATAAGCGTTACCGAAGTATTTCGATACCGTTCATTTTTTCAGTAGCGGAATTTTGAGTTTGGAGATGATACCGGTATATTTCGGTAGAAGTACTATCATCACCTTTATAAATGTTGCGGTAGCAGTACCTAAACCTTAATAAACAGGGGTTTTCTTTGACACACCGCCTCGCCACTCTGTCTGTCGTTCACTTGCTGATTGTTGCACATTATTAAAACTCAGTATTGGTATACCCCCGCGCACCGCCATCGCCACCGCGCCGCCCGTCTCGCATGTTTTTCGGTACCGAAATTGTATAAAGGTTAAATAACGGTTTAGCCCAACCATCTATACTTAATATTATAAAGCTGAAGAGTTTGTTTGTTTGTTTGCTTGAACGCGCTAATCTCAGGAACTACTGATCCGATTTGAAAAAAATCTTTCAGTGTTAGATAGCCCATTTATAGGAAGGCTATAGGCTATATATATATCATTATGCTACGATTAATAGGAGCGGAGCAGCAATTAATGTTTCAAAATCGGGTAAAAAGTGACGCATACGAAGTTGCGCGGGACAGCTAGTTAAATATAAAGGTATCGATATAGTCCAACCTTTATATTAAATTGGTACCGGTATATTTTTGAGGTATCTTAACGTAACCGTAACCGCTTTCAGTCCCTGGTCCTGTGTATAGAGTGACGAAATCCTTCCTGATTCACAATGTTTTGTTATAGAGAAATTATTTGTTAACAACGATGTGTTAACTCATACAAATGGCAAACTCCTATTCAAGACTACAATACGTATTCAATTATGGTCATAATAATATTATATAGAAAAACGGTTGCATAAGTCCTAAACGTAACAATATGAAATCGAAATTATTATAATTCGTCATAATAATGTTATTTGTACATTTTGTCATTGGTATTCCCCGCTTAATTGGTCGATGATGTTAGATGGCAGTATGTTTATAGAAAATGCTGATTATTTTCATTGCCTACTCTGTTTTCATCAGATGCTGGGCTGTGAAGAAGATGCATGAAAAACGATTTCATGTAGCGGAGATGACAATGTTGAGGTGGAAGTGTGGTGTGACAAGAATAAGGAAAGGAACGAGTTTATTAGAGGAAGTTTGAAAGTTGCGTCAGTTACAGAAAAGTTGAAAGGGAATCGACTCTCTTGGTATGGGCATGTGATGAGGAGGGACAAATCGGAGGTGACTAAAAAAAAGAGTGATGAATATAAATGCGGATTGATGGAGAGGGAGAGGAAGACTAACGAAACGATTGATGGATTGTGTGAGGAATGATGTGAAAGAATGAGTAAATGGTAGCGTGACGGTTGAGAGAGGAGAATAGAAGAAAAAAACCTGTTTCGCGCGACCCCAAGTAACATGGGACAAGTGCAGGCATGGCAGATGATGTATTGGAATAAAACAACAATTTGCCAATGGAATTCTTAAAACCAGCTCTTTTTTTTTTTGTTTAAATCATCATCATCTGCCGAGCCTTTTCCCAACTATGTTGGGATAGGCTTCCAGTCTAACCGGAAACAGCTGAACGCCAGTATTTTACATGGAGCGACTGCATAGCTGACCTTCACAACCCAGTTAGTCTAAGTAGAGAGTAAGACTGGTTGTCAGACTTTCTGGCCACGGTCTACATGTAACATCTGTCAAAGATCTACAAATAACAGCCGGGACCAACAGCTTAAAGTGATTTCCGAGGCATGGAGGAAACTCGGTATGTGAAGAGTGGTCACCCATCCACGGACCAACCTAGGCAATCGCGCCTTAATCTGAAGATTGATCCAAGTGGCCGTTATACAATCGTGATTTTAAAAACAGTGTGCCGATGGAATTCTTCTAAACCGGCTAAATTTTTTTTTTTCAGTAAATTTATCCAAGCTCAAAATGTGTTTGTATAGTAGTTTCGAATTTAATAGTTTGTGAGTGTAGGCCGAATGAAAAACGGGCCTCCGCTAGTTTTTATTCAAGAGTACATTAATATCGTAGTTGTATATCAGCATCCGCTCTATATAGATGGTTTCCTCGGTGTTGCGGAGATTGATACGCTGATTCGTTCTACCATGTTGCATGCTCGTGTAGTGCACGTATACATATATGTGATTGGGTAACCTTTTAAAATTGGTTTAATATTTATCTATCATCAAACCAAGCAGCAGTATCGTCACAGCGTTAGTATTTTCCCTACTGTTTGTCCTTTTATATTAGTATTTATATTTTGATATATATTTTATATAATGCTATCGTTTGTAGTTAGTTTTAGTATTAAATTAGTAATACTCCTAGATATACACCTACCACTGTTTGTCTCTGCATCATCCAAAGGTTGACTGGTAAAAAATGCCTTAGGCATTAAGTCCGCCTCTTTACTATATGCTTGTAGTGTTAGATAAATAAATAAATCTGTAGTCTACTTTACTTAATTATTATTAATATTATAAAGCTGAAAAGTTAGTTTGTTCAGTTGAACGCGCTACGAGTAATCTCGGGAACTACTGGTTCGAAATGAAAAATAATTTTATTGTTGGATAGCCCATTTATCGAGGAAGGCTATGACCAAAAGGAGTGGAGTATTAATAAAAATGTTGCTAAAACGGGGAAAATGGGACGCAGATGAAGATGCACGGGTCAGCTTGTAACTATTATATGAAAACTTAGAACTCGGTTCTGCTTAGTTTTGTAACTTGATAAAACATAGAGAGTTCTTTATTCTATGAAAGTTTACTATCCATAGCGTAACATCACGCCTGCAATCCCTGAAGGTTTAGACACAGACCTACCTAATAGTACCCACATTCCGCCAGTAATATTTCGAGTCCTATGTAATAGGGGGCGAGCCAATTACCATTAACCAAAAAGGCTGAGAAAGAGAAACATGTAAAATATCTTGGACTTGGCACACGAGGTTGTCAGCATGTGGAATATGAACTCGGCTATTATTGTGCCGATTGTCGTTACGGCCAATGGCCTGATGGCTAAAAGCCTCGACGAACATCTGTCGAAGCTCTCACGTGGCACTTGGATCAAGGGCCTGATTCAGAAGGCAGTTCACCTCGATACGGCCCGTATTGTGAGGGGGTTCCTGTCTCTGAAGCCCTAACTACCGGTAGCTTGGACCCTGCTCCCGAAACGGAAACCTATTTTTATATGTTGTTTTACGTTTTTATGAAGAAATATTTAAAAATATATAAAATAAGATGGTAAATAAGGGAGAAAATAAATAATCATTATATTTTCTCAAAAGTATCTGAATCATGATGTTGACAGATCGTCAACAGTGTCAACAATGCTTATAAAAGAAATAAAGCTCTCAGTGATCAACTGGTAACAACAAAACATTTGTTTCTCTAAGCAACTACATTAAGAAATGGGAGAGTTATGGCAGTTAACAAAAGTACAGTCAATCATCAGGCCCCATATCAAAGTCCCAACGAAATCTATATTATTTACTCCCTTCAAACAGTAAAGTATTGCTGATGCTGCTTACCCTTTATATCATAAACTCACTGCGTCAGATTTTTCTCGTTTTTGCAACATTTTTAATTGATATACCGCTCCTATTGGTTGTAGCGTGATGTTATATAGCCAATAGCCTTCCTCGATAAATGGTCTATCCAACACAAAAATATTTTTACAATTCGAAACAGTAGTTTCTGAATTTTACTGCGTTCAAACAAACTCTTCAGCTTATATTAGTACCTATTAATAGTGGGTTATAGATACATTGTACTTTTCTATTCCATGTCAATTCTACCACACGGTCGTTTAACTCCAAGCTAAGTTAGAAACATAAGTATTATGTGTTTTACGTAGTTTCTCGGGCTCACCGTACGTCATTATGTAACACTTTGCAGTGGTTAATTTCACTCTGTGTGGTTCAAGAACCCATGTTAAATGCTTTGCATACGCGTTGGTGACTGTATGTGGGCTATTATGGATGTGACAAAGTTGTAAAGATTTGTTTTAAGTTGTTAGTTTTCTACAAAATGTAGTACAGGGAGATGATTTCTAAATACAAGGTGTAAATGAACCCGTCAAGCCGGCAACCAAGAATTCTATTCTAACTACACTTAGGAGCTATTAAATTGAGCCACTTCCTTTTTTCACGTATTAGGGTTAATTTTTAGGCAATATGGGACGTATCAATTCGAACCATATATCGCCTAAAAGTTACCTTTATAAGGAGGGTAAATTATTGAATATTTTTAGTTAGAAAACTACGTAGGGTTAGAACAGCCCATAGTAGTAAATAAGTATTCATATTTCTTTCTGATTACGTTAAAGTAAAAAGTTGTTTAATCAACCAATATTAGAGTTTTCACAAAGAAAATGTTGGTAAACCTTGCCAGGAATTCGTCAATTTAAATATCAAACTGTGAAGTACAAGAAATAATGATAGCGTGCATCAATTTATGATTACAGGGATACCAACAGCGTCAGTCGTTCCGAGATCTTTAATACACAATCATTCCATTCTATTTAACTTTTGAGATAGTTCACTGTCGCGAAATGATGATTGCATGTTATATTAACGTGTCTTCGGAATATATTGCTCCAACTATTACAACTTTCGGGAACGTTCCAACATTTTCAACATTTGCAATTGGTATAAGTGGTTTGGGAGAGTCTACGAAGTTGCATATTTGATATCCGAATTCACTGACCCCGGCCCGCACGGGTCCGACGTCGCTCTACTAACTTACGAGTACCAACTGAGCAACGGAACAGAAACCCTATTCCATAGGTCATAAGGGTCACCGTATTCGGCCCCTGACATACGTTTGTAGCACTTAATTCAATTTCCTGTAATAGGGAAATAATCTGTACGAAATTATACACAGAATGGACATTATTAAGTTTGTTCGTTCGTGATCTATGCTATTTTCGTTATTATCATAGGGCAAGGCATTCTTTATTAAATCATAAATAGTCAGTTGTAAAATTAGATGCATTCTTGATGTTTAAAAGCCTGAAAAGCAATTCGCCTTCTAAATATTTAAAGAATTCCTTAGAACATGTTACTTGCTATTTTTTGGGAACTGGGGGACTGAAGCCTCTTTTAAGTTAAACTTTCCATGAATACATCAACCCCTTTTCATTCCCTATTATAATGGGGTATTCATAGGTTTTCGTGAGAAAGTTTCCAGGCGTGTAGGTACATTAAGTATGCAACGGTAGCAAGAAGGTAAGTTTCACGAGAACCTAGAAGTGACGTAGGACGCTTATAAAACGTTTTCCATTGTTTTGCTTCTGGCAGGTTTCTTCTTTTAATGAAGCTAAAAATACAATCCATACTAATATTATAAATGCGAAAGTCACTCTGTTTGTTTGTTTGTATGTTTGTTTGTTACCTTTTCACGACTAAACGGCTGATCGGATCTTAATGAAATTTGGCAAGAAGATAGATTTCAACCTGGGGAAGGACATAGGCTATATATGATCATGCTACGACCAGTAGGAGCGGAACAGCAATAAAAAATGTTGCGAATACGGGGAAAATGTTACGCAGACGAAGTTGCGCGGGATAGCTAGTGTTATATATATCAAACTATAAACCAACTTATGGGCATAAGTTGGAACCAATGAAAGCATATTATCCGTTTCTGGTTGGACTTCTGGCAGTTTAAAATATTGATGAAACTGGTGTTTAGAATAACTTCGATTAAAAACTTATAGATATTCAGAGAAAAGTACTAGGACAATAGAAAGCTATTGAAGGTTCACCGCTGCGTAGTCGCCTTGTTGTTACTATTTTATTTATACGTGTCTAGCGATGACGCAAGGAGACCAGCCTGCCTCTTCTCTAGGGAACCACCAGCCGTATTGCCACTCAATATATTCAAACGGTTGCTTCAGCCCCTCACAGGGAATACAAGTTTGACAATTAGCTTAAACTATCATGAAGTAAAACTTCATTAAACATAAGTTTCAAGAGAATTTACGGTTCGATGAACATTATTGTTATAGCGTAATCAATTAATCATAAGGTGTGATATGGGTGGATCTCATTGGGAGGTGTGTGCTCCAGTTATTTAGACAGACGGTGGAAGCACACGAAACAAAACTTTATTTTAGTATCTGCCGCTATCCCATCTGTCTCAGTTCAGGATTAAGGCCTTCTTTGTCTTTTCTTGTCTGTCCATTAATGTCAGTTTATTTGGTAGTTCATACGGATAAACTTTAACTTCAAGAGTGCTCGTAATTTAAAAAGGCCCGTTTTTCATTATCTACTTACTTTGAATGTATTTGTCTTATTTTAGAATAAAAGTGGTTTCTGCTAACATGTATAAAAGCAGTTTGTTTCCGCCAATCGCGTGTTACGGCGGGCCGTCGACGTCAGAAGAACGTGGCCCAACGGGCTTCATCGCAAGCTCTTTTATAATTCAAAGAAATCGATCAAGTGCCAAGACTTTATTACTACTACTTCGTTATACACATTCGCTGTTTTGCTTAGTTGTTTGAACGCGTGTATCGCCGCGATGGTCGAGTGGTAGCAAGCGCGACTACTGAGCCTGATGTCCTCGGTTCGATTCCAAGGTCGGGCAAAGTGTTGTTGAGTTTTTCCATCATGAATTTCTCAGTACGAAACAACAAGCCACGCCAGCCACGGAGTCTGGATTTGTGCCGGGTTGATGGCAATAAGCTCGCCCCCTATTACATGGGACTTAAACAGAACTGGTGAAATTTGGGTGTGTAATTAGGTATAGGTACAACTCTGCTTAACCCTTCGGTGATTACAGGCGCGATGTTATTTTAACCCAAACAATTCCCATTTACTTTAACTCTTTAATTCAATAAGTGTCACTCTTTTTGTGGACCGCAAACACTACCCATTTAGGTGTAACGGTGTCCAATCCAATAGCCAAGTAAACTGCGACCAACTTTGAGAAAAGGCAAGAAAAAGTACAACTAGTTTAAACACGGTGTTTTGATACAAAGCGTACATAATTTAAGTTTATCTTCTATCTATATATAAATTACACGTCACGTTGGACTCTTAAACTACTTAACCGATTTTAATCAAAGCGCACCGTGTGCAGTTTGATCCAACTTGAAAGATAGCATAGCTTACATTTCAATTTATAGTCGCAATATTATTTGAATGCAAAATAATTCACAATTATCTGTTAGCCCCAAACGATTCTAACAGATGGCGGTATCCGTTGACTGGATTGAGTAAGTATTCAATAGATGTCGCTGTATAGGAGCGGCGAAGCAATGAAAAATATTGTGAAAATGGGGATAATGTGACGCAGACGAAGTTGTGCGGGACAGCTATAGTATATAAATATTTAACATTTTAAACTTCTCTCATTTTATACTAATTGATTTAAAGCTTAGTGATTTTAAAAAGATTGGCAAGAAACTCTGGATTCATTTAAACCTCAACAGAACGCAATATACGGTGCAGTAGACTGTTCAGATGTTTGACGGTAAAACAGCTAAGTTGTGTGGTTTGTCTAGTCTCGGGATTACACGTAAAACACACAAGTTACGGGCTTAATGGAGACACGTGCAAAATGTAATACAGATACATTGAAAGCGCTTTGAAGCTAGGGGGATAGCAGAATGGTAACATACAAATGATATCGGTATTTGAACTGCCAAACACTTTAGCAGTACTCAGGGGTTCGTTCGAAATTCAAAATTTAATGCTCAAGTATAACTTCAAATTTTCTATTTCTGGGTCAAATCTAAAGCATGGAAGGCAAATGACCAATTTTCGACAAGCGTCAATTGTTGGAGAAGTGAAATGAAATTGATAAATAAAATTTAGATCAAAACTAAAAAATACTCTTTTTTTTTAATTATCCAATTTGTTAAGTAGTGTGAAATAGATTACAGTCGAACTAAATAGATAAAAAAATCTTGACATGTTACAATAGTATTGGTCGTTTTTTCTTCAAGGTCGCCTTATGTTCGTGTTGAAATAGAAGGAGTTTATCTTTCCAAATGAGTACCTACTTAGGTAGCTTCTCTTGGGTTTTTTTCGTTAGCCACACATCTAGAAAAATAACGCAATGAGGTAAAGTGACGTCACTTTACCTTATTGCAAGCGCAACTTTAAAGTGTTTTATCTTTTTCATTTCTGGAGATATTTTATTGTTGGAACGAAGTTCCTTATCGCGCGTTGCGAAAGAGGGCTAGACGGAAAAAATTAAAACCAAAAAAGTTGTAACGACACTTTTTGCTATTGTTGTAAGCCGTGCGGCGTACAAGGACAAGGACAGGGACAGGGACAAGGACAAGGACAGGGACAATTGCTATAGTTGTAAGCCGTGCGGCGTGTGCGTGTTTCTCTGTCTGTCTCTCTCTCATAGAAACCAAGCCAGTTAAAAGGAACGTCGTTCCATCCAGATGTCCCTTGACACCTCGCTAGTCTTTTTTTTAAAATCTTTGTTTAACTTATTAAATTTTATATATTTAAACACTTAACCACATTACAAGGGCAACTTTAAATTAAAGTCTCATAACATTTTCATTTTTAGAGATGTATACCTATTTTATTTAATTTATTTTTTCATATTTTTGGTTCTTCCTATTTGACTTAATAAACATAAATGGATACTTGTCCATTACGCTTACTAAAAGAGGACCCGTTAAAAAACTGTCTTTAGTAAGTTATGGGTTGTGTTACGTCAAAGACATTTTTATTAGAGATGGGCCGAATATTCGTTTTATATTCGGTATTCGGCGTATTCGGCAGCTTTACCGAATATTCATATTCGGCCGAATATTCGGCTGAATCACCTAAAATTCAGCAAAGTGATACTCAAAGTTTTTACTGTTATTGACCCGTGTATTATCATGATTTGAGTGTACAGTGTAAATAAGTAAGTATTTTAGAGTGTAACTTTCTGTTTTTCTCGTCACTGAAGCTTTATTTTCAATTAAAGTAGGTTCGTAAAAAGATAATAACTTAATGCAAAATATAGGTATCTAGCTGTTTTGGGATTACATGCTGTTTAAACTCTTTAGAATAATATATTATAATCAGGCCTTAATTGAAGGAAGTCTGGCGGCAATCCGCGCGCTTAGCGTAAACAAGTTTAGACCTGCATTTGTGCGACGGAACGGAATCAAATGTACCGAATATTCGGTTCGTTAAAAGTTTTACCGAATATTCGGCCGAATGTTCGTATTCGGTGAAACCCATGTTCGGCCCATCTCTAATTTTTATACGTCCCTATGACGTATGTGCACTCGTACATCCACCCCTTTTTATCGTCTCGTCTTGTTAAGGGCCTTATTACCGGGCTTCCGGCAGTGCTGAGTTATTTTAGGCCATATAAGACCCTTTGAAGTTCAACAAAATCTTTCTATCTAAGGAACAAGGAAGGTTTTCATGCTGGCATTATTATTTTTCCTTATTTATCGTATAATATGTTGTATGCTTAATCGACTATCCCTAGGTAAACTATCGAATCTGAAAATATGTACTGCTGTTTAATATCGGTTCTATGCTTAGCTTTTATGTATTTCATCATTCATCGTCATTTCAGCCGAAAGACGTCCACTGCTGGACATAGGCCTCCCCCAAGTGTCGCCACATTGACATAAGGGGGGTTTTGCCATAATCGCCACGCTTGGCAGGCGGGTTGGCGATCGCAGTACGGTTGTTACAAAAGCACAGAGAATGCTGCTGCTCATTCTCCGGAAAGTCCTTTAGTCGCCTCTTACGACACCCACGGGAAGATATGGGATGTTTTATGAATTTGGACTGATATTATTGTTAATTTAGTTAACCATGCTTGGCTAATAAATAAAATTTAAGTGTCTGTTTATAATTAAAAAATAACAAGTTTTAACTGAATGTATATGAAAGTATTTACTGTACTTAGGTATACCAAAAGATCATTTTTTAAAACTGTTTTGTCTATTTGTTTTTTTCCGGCTAATCCTCGTCGTCTGGACTAATTTTGATGGGACTTTACTGGCAGATAGCTGATGGCTAACTATAGCTACTTTTATTTTAGGAAATCGATTGGGGTTCCGTGCAAAGAAAATAAAACCCGTGACATTATTAACGAAATCCGAATAGGGAAGTTTTATGATAATGATTTCACGCGGACGAAGGTCGCGAGCACAGCTAGTAAGACAATCTAGCAATGGAGAATGGAATGGAGATCTACTTCGTGTTTCCAGTGCATTTCATTGCAAAAATAAATAGAAGCTCGTGAAACTAATAGACGCCCTGTGGTCTTTTTATTTAATTATTGGTCTATCTACAATAGTTGCACTATTCAATCTATTAACGTTGAACAGGATCCATAATATTAAGCAATAGACACAGCATGCAATAAACAAGTTCCTCCTTCACAAGCACACCCCCTTTAGTTTGCTTCTATTTGTATTGGCAATATAAGAATGGGTTCCTAAGTTGACCACACGCGTCAGTTATAAGAAAATGGAGCTGACCTAGAGTAGTACGGAGTTTCAATTGAATGAGAGTCCAGCTTATACCGGTGTTTGCAGCCTGTACTAATAGCATGTTATTTATTTATTTGGTACACTAGCTAATCCCAGCTGCGATGCAATGCATTTGTTCCTACCTACCTACCTACTTAAAAACCTTCTACAAAGTATCAGAAAACGTTTAAAAAAAGATGAATTAAGTAACGGTTAAGTAGTTCCCAAGTTATGACGTGACCAAGGGATAGATAGATATGAGATTTATTTTATTTTAACTAAAGAAGACGCAATTGCATTTAATACTACCTATAGATAAAATAAAACATTCAAATTTGTGAAAAGAACAATTGTATTCTTATTTAAAAATGAAAACGGTAAAGGAAAACATCTGCATCGTGAGGAAACCGGCCGGCATGTCCTAGAACTAAAAATTCGAAGACATGTGACAACTACCAACCCGCACTGGGCCCGCGTGGTGGAGAACACCCCACTCCCTCTCATAGAGAGGAGGCTTTGTTTCTGCAGTGGGAACATTATAGGCTAATGATGATTCTTATTTGGCTTTTCATGCAACTGCAATGATAATTTATTAATACAAGTATTTTACACAAATCCATTTGCAGTTGATAGAAGTTTGTACTTAGTTAAATGTATATGAAAACAGTAATGTTCTTCTGATAGATAACAACGGAAGTTGCGTTATTTTGCTGATACCATTGCAGATAAGTTTTATAATGAAGTGGAATCATGATCCGGTAATGATTAGTTAAGTACAGTAACACTGCATCCGAAAAAAAAATAGCTGATGAATTTTATACTAGCTGTCCGGCGCAACTTCGTTTGCGTCACATTTTCCCCGTTTTCACAACATTTTCATTGCTGCTCCACTGTGATGATATATAGCCTATAGCCTTTCTCGATAAATGGGCAATCTAACACTGAAAGAATTTTTCAAATCGGACCAGTAGTTTTGGAGCCTAATGAATGCAAACAAACAATCAAATCTTTCCTCTTTATAATATTATAGTTTAGATGAATAATTCAAGTATACTTGAAACAAGTTTTCACGTGGGACATCATGGCCAAATAATAGCAACCGCGCTTGCCTAGGTTGGTATGTGGATGGGTGATCACCTTTTACAAACCGAATTTCCTCCGTGCCGTGGAAAGCACGTTAAGCCGTTGGTACGGGCTGTCATTTGTAGATCTTTGATATTCGTTACAGGAAGTCACTGGGCTGAAAGTCTGACATTTCGACATCAGTGAATCTCTTGCAATGTCT
The DNA here is from genome assembly GCA_949152445.1 of Cerastis rubricosa. Taxonomy (NCBI): domain Eukaryota; kingdom Metazoa; phylum Arthropoda; class Insecta; order Lepidoptera; family Noctuidae; genus Cerastis; species Cerastis rubricosa. The sequence goes on along the minus strand of OX424535.1, from coordinate 6,112,689 downwards.
ACGTAATGTCTAAATTTTATCTAAATGTTAATTTTTATTTTATTTTTCATTTATTTAATATCATCTGATGTGTTTTTAATATTAATTCTCTTAAACTTTTTCAATATATTTTAATCATCATCATTTCAGCCAAGTCCATTGCTGGTCATAGGCCTCCACCAAGTGTCGCCACTCACGTCTGCTCATCGTCATGCGTCATGCTGTGGTCTCCTGTAAGTGAAGGAGTTCACCTACGTGATACTTTTAAGTCCATTATTTATTTCACATGATTTGTGTACATCCTTTGTTGGAGATCCTAAATAAATGAAGAAATAAATCAGTCTTACAACATTTATGAAGTCGCGTGTTTTCAACAATAGTTTTAAATTAGTTGCTTTTTTGTTAGGGTTCCGTACCCAACGGGTCAAACGGGACCCTATTACTGAGACTTCGCTGTCCGTCCGTCCGTCCGTCCGTCTGTCACCAGGCTATATCTCATGAACCGTGATAGTTAGCCAGTTGAAATTTTCACAAATTATGTATTTCTGTTGATGCTATAACAACAAATACTAAAAACAGAATAAAATAAATATTTAAGGGGGGCTCCCATACAAAAAAGTGATTTTTTTGCTCGTTTTTTATAAATAATGGTACGGAACCCTGCGTGCGCGAGTCCGACTCGCACTTGGCCGGTTTTTTTCTTTTCTCATTTTCAACTTTTCCTTGAAGCATGCGGAGTTTACCTATAAGTGATTGTTACACTATTGTACTCTATTTAATTGCATGTTACCTTTAGCATTATACCAGTGTAAACAATTGTTGGTGCGCCAATAAATAAATAAATAGGTACAAAGCGGTATCGTATTACATAGAACTAACTGGGTTGTGGTGGTCAGATAGGCAGTCGAACTATGTAGAATACTATTATTCAGCTGCATCTGGTTAGACTGGATGCCGACACTAACATAGTAGGATAAACGCGATGCAGATGATGTATGCACGATTTCACAAGAAGACTGAAATTTGAAAATGTGTATGGTATAAGTTTTTAAACTGACATGGTCAGTAACACTAATAATAATACTTCTTCATCATCATCTGCCTAGCCTTTTCCCAAACTATCTTGGGGTCGGCTTGGGGGCGGCTTCCAGTCTAATCGGATGCAGCTGAGTACCAGTGTTTTACATGAAGCGACTACCTATCTGACCTCCACAACCCAGTAACTGGGTAATACGATACCCCTTGGTAAGACTGGATGTCAGACTTTTGGCTTCTGACTACTCGTAACGACTGTAACAATAACACTTGTAACGGGATATTTACCATGTTTATTATTTGTTTCGAGTTCCCAATATTTCGTTTTCTCCCGTTACAAGTGTTATTAATAATGAGTATGGTCTCAGTTTTGTAGTGGACGTTGTGAGGATTGGGTCTCTTTATCTTCAGACTACTTGATGGTAGTTAGAGCTACACATTCAAAAAGAAACATCACTCCTGAAAACTTCCAAGGGTTAGGCAGAGGTGTCCCTAATAGTACACCCAAATTTCGCTAGTTATGTTTAAGTCCCATGTAATAGGGGGCGAGTCTATTGCCTTAATCAGGCACAAATCCAGACTCCGTGGCTGAGACTCAGAAATTCCATATGGAAAAACCCAATACCGATTTGCCCGACCCGGGAATGGAACCCAGGATCTCATGCTCAGCAGTCACGATTGTGACCACTAGACCCAAGAAGCAGTCGCACGTTCAATGTCACGTAATATTCTTTACTAACACTTCGCCCGCGACTTCGTCCTCGAAAATCTTTATAAATATAAATTATGTGTCACGTTATTTGTCGGGGATGGACTCCGATTTTAATCAAATTTGCACACCGTGTGCAGTTTGATCCAACTTGAAATATATGATAGCTTACGTCTCAATTATAGTCGCAATATTATTTTATTGCAAATTAAGTCACAATTATCTGTTAGTTCCAAACGATTCTAACAGATGGCGGTATCTGTTGACTGGATTGAGTAACTATTCAATAGATGGCGCTGTATAGGAGCGGAGAAGTAATGAAAAATATTGTGAAAACAGGGAAAATGTGACGCAGACGAAGTTGCGCGGGACAGCTAGTTGTGATATAATGTAGCCCATGTTACTAATTACTCGGCAAAGATGTAGTTTTCTAATGGTGAAAGAATTTTTAAAATCCGTCGAGTAGTTTTTGAGTTAAATCGTAACAAACAAACAAACAATCAAATCTTTCCTCTTTATAATATTAGTTTAGATAGTTTAGATACCTACCTACCTACAATCTACATGAAATCTATTACCATCATTGCTAAATTGATTAATGGTAATCAATTTACGAAGTGGATTAACAAGTTTCAAATTCGTCTGCAAATACTCGGGATTTCAATCGTGATTGCGAATAGAGTAGTACAGTACCTCATACCCATTTGAGGTTACAAGGCGTTCGCTCAGTAGCATTGTGAACGACAAGTCATGTTAGATCTGTGATAAAATCGTGAATGTGTAATGAATCCACCACCATAGGGCTGTTACAAGTCAATCTCCATTATGCATTGTCTATTTCCAGAACACACTAATTGCAAAATCATATTTGATTTCTCCTTCTTATCGTGTCGATGACAATTTAAACTGAGTCAGCCCAAAATTTGGCGACGAATTTGGCACTTTCAGTAGCGTCCATCAGCTATTGTGATGTGCCACAAGACATGCAGGATATGATATCAGGAGTCCCATCGTTTGTGAGGCAACACCACATTTAAATTCCAGAGCAGAGTCCGCTATGAATCTCCAACTGAACAGGTTCCTTGCTTCGGCCAACCTGTGTCCGGTATCTATTCAAAGACTTCGAGGTCAGCCATTGCAACATTTGCAACTCGTATTTGATACCATGGTAGTGCCCCTTTGGTCTCGTGGTCTTAAGCGTGTGGGGTTTTGGGTTAGAATCCCGGGTCGGGCAAAAAGTGCAAAATAGAATTCAAAAGTCATTTATTCAAATTAGGCTGTTAATCAGCACTTTTTCAACGTCAAAATTACGTGACAGTCCCCCAAAAGCGCCCGCCCTTCGCCACTTCCTAGTGCTTTTGGGTTTTTCCATTGGTAATTTCTCAGTAGTTGCCCGGATTTTGGAAGTTGGCGGTATGATGACCCCCGTGCCTCGGAAAGCACGTTAAGGCTTTGGTCCTGATCTCTGTCCGGTCGTGTCGGATTGCCGTCCCATCGGACTATGAGAGTGAGGGAACAGAGAGTGCACCTGTGCTTGCGCACAGACTTGTGCACTGTAATATCTCCCGCGCCGATGGCTAATCTCCACCAAGAATGGCCGCCGTGACCGAAAACGGTCAGGAGTACTACATAGTACTAAAAAAAAGTAGTACCTAGTTACCTTTAATCATTGGTGCATTTTTCATTGTTAATTTAGAATTTGAAAGACATTAACATAAAATAAACCTACTTTTATACGAGACAGTTTTGGTGCACATGCAAAAACGAAAATACCACCTTGTTCCGTTACTTGGCCGAGATGTCCTTTATTTGCTGGCTGTTATTTGCAATTTCCTTTTTTTATAGTGCCAAAGGCCTTCGCACATGTTATATATGACATATGTATGGTATGACAACCCTGCATGAACCTAAGCAAATTGGCTCGCGTGACGCCCGGTGTCGTCGCCCTGTGTCGTTGACACGCATTATACTAGCCATATACATACATACACTAATATTTGTGATTTTTGTTATATTTATTATTGTGGAGAGCAGTGGTGGCAGCCCCGACTTACGAGCAGTAAGTCGTGGGTTCGAACCCAGGCAGGCGTATTACTTTGTGTAATTGAATTCATCGCCGCTGCTGTGAAGGAAAACATCGTGAGGAAACCGGCATGTCCTAGAACTAAAAATTCGAAGACATGTGACATCTACCAACCCGCACTGGGCCCGCGTGGTGGATTACAGCTCACTCCCTCTCATAGAGAGGAGGCCTGTGTCGTAGCAGTGGGAAAATTATAGACTGATGATGATGATGATTTTTGTCCACCAAATCTGTATACTGTACATTTGTTCACTTATTATCATAAGAATCGAGTGAGAACTGTGTCAAATGTTGGAATTAACGGCGAACAAAAGGAGTAACATTGGAATGACGTCGTGAACCGCGGTTATTTTTAAACGATATGTACGTAAATACCATTCCGCAAACATTGTCTGGCGTCTACTAATGGACCTTTACGCGATCAAAAGGTATGGCAGGTTAATTGGGTTAATTCTCCGACGTAGTCGTATGTCTGTTAACACTGGGTAATTCAAAGAAGCTATAATAGACAAAACAAAATGATTCAGATGCCCATCACGTTTACTACAGATTCTTCGTGTCACAACAGGGCGGCAAAATAAAGGGTGTATTTTGACCCATAACGAAGCCGAAACGCAATTGTTCTCCCCGTCATTGCGACCATTTTTTTGTTCTGGACCATTCCTAGAAACCTTTTAGTTACTGAGATATTGTACGTCATAATTTCATAAATTGAGTTTTGGCCTATAGATATTATGGGAAAACTACTGGATGCATCTACTTAAAAGAAATTATTTTAACTTTTGAATAAATTATCTATCCCTGTACGGTTTCACTTTTTCCATTTTCATACTACATACGTAATTTATTTACGCCCAAAGATTAGTTAAAATTAGTGTTGAAATATGTAAGTTTCGACGCTCATAACTTTCAAAGCAATATTTTTTTCCAATTCTGCTTCCATACAGGGCTAGATAGTTAGTTTTGAACCTACACCGTCGAACAGACGACTAATCATCATACTACGTTTGTATGGAAGAATGACCGACTTGTGTACCCTTAATAGCATGTTCTAAATAAGATCTAAGTACCTAAATTCAAAATAGTTTCTGACGCCGCAAGAATAATGGTTGGAGGAAGATAGACATAGCTGATAGTTTAAACGTGTACTACCTAGACAAAATGTCACCTAAACTCCTGTACAGCACCGGGTTAAAACCGTCATTACATTATCTCGCCGTCGATTGCGGGTAATCCGAGATTTATGTAGGCACATCACTGCCAAGCCTTTGTGTTCACTGTGTCGTTCCATAAAACATTATAAGGGTGCGCCAAACCCTGCTAGACTGGAAAAATAGGTTATAGAAGGTCTACTAGGACCAAAAATAATCAAGGAATATGGTTCTGAAAATGTGAGTCTCGTTTTTCAGAACGATTCTGTTTACAATCACCGTAGCCACCTATACAGCATAATTATATCACCAGGAGTGGTCACTTAAGGTTAAACTGAGCAACTCTCTCCATGGGAGCAATAAAATACTGCGGAAAATAAAATTGTTGTCCCATAGAGAAGAGTAGACAGTGAAGTAATGAATTGATGGAGAAAACTGTTGTGTTGTGTTGAAAACATTGCTTGATCTTGGCTTCAGTTTTCAATCTAATTTTCCTCATGGACTGGTAGACTCCCCTCGAATAAATTATCATTATTAATGATTATTTCATGACTGGCTGTGGCCCGCAAACTCCGTCCGAGTGAATTTATTATAAAAATATTACTGCCCTATTTTGAAATGGGATTTTGGTAACAATTTTTTTTTGCACTAAACCCTAATACTTTTTCTAAAATAAAAATAGCCTTAGTTTAAGCCTTTATAACATCAGCTATCTGCCAGTAAAAGTCCTGTCAAAATCGGTCCAGCCGTTTCGGAGATTAGCCGGAACTAACAGACAGACAGACACAAAAATAAAAGTTTCTTTGTAATACTTCCATATTATGCATTTAGTAAAAAACTGTTATTTTAAAATTACCAAACACTTGAATTTTATTTATTTGTATAGATGAGCCTTCTCCAATTTCTTATCGAGTGCAATAAGGGCGTGAACCTAGGACATGACAGATGATGCCATATAGATGAGTTTAGTTGGAATTTTGGCTACATTGCTACAAAGAAGCGGTGTTGACAAATATACCCTTCATTGTTCACAAGTGTCATAAGAACTTCTATGGAGGATTCAAGTAGAAAGTTACGGCATATTTCATCGTTTATTTCTCTCATTGGTTCTCTTTCTTTGATGAGTTTAGCGTAGTTCTGCCGAAATGTACCAATACACATTTTTCCGAACTTATTGTATTGAGTTTATATCATCATCATCATCATTTCAGCCGAAAGACGTCCACTGCTGGACATAGACGACTATGCGAAAACGGTGCACATCCCTGGTCCGCAGGGTTCAGGCAAGCTCCAGCGGCATCCTGAGGGTATTCGCGCAGAGGTTTGATTGCCAGTACCTTAACCATTGCTGTATGGTTCATTTGATGAGAAATCGAAATATTTAGTGAGGTAGGTACTTGTAATAAAAATCTTACCTATCTTTATTATTACTATTAATTTACTATTTTTAATTTATTAACTAACTATTTATGACATTTATTTAGAGATCAATTAATTATTTGGGTTAAGAAATTTTAATGATTTTTATTTATATAATTGTTAGATTAAATTATGAAATATTTTATAATAATGATAAATAGTGTATTATACAGTATGTTAGGTTAAACGAGGGACATATTGAGGGAGGGTATTCAGTATTCGATTCTCGTCCCAAATATGTAAAAAACCTATAACCTTAATTTGTGACGTAATTGTCCTATGAAATACATTATTCATAAACACTGAGCGCGCAAGAAGTGAACTTGTACACAGTAAAATAGTCACGCGGCAAAACATGTGCCTATCTTGCCGAAAAGGAAGCGCGTACGCAAACCCCGCCCCTTTCCTTTGAATTTTCGCCGATGCACCGACGGGACACACCCCCGCGCTGACCGCAGTCCATGCGTGTGCGCCGCTATTTCCGCATGTCCAATATTGCGCTTCCGCGTATTCCTTAAACAACCCCGCTTAATTCGCGATAAGTGTGTCCTGTTAACGTAATCTTAAATAATAATCAATAATTCCGCGTATTCCATAAACAACCCCGCTTACTTCGCGATAAGAGTGTCCTGTTAACGTGATCTTGAATAATAATCAATAAAAATGACGTCTTATCAATATTCCAATGAAGAATATTGGGATATGGTTCGTGCCTACATGTTAGCAAATGATAGTGTGCGAGGAGCCATTAATTTGTACCGAGTGATGTTTCCCAACCGCCAGATTCCGTCGTACAATCTCATGCTGGGTGTAAATAGGGAAGAGTGAAAGGTACGTATCACAAACGCTTTTAATAGTGTAAGAAGTGATTCGTTTGTTTTTAACCGATAAGACAATATGCGAAAACGTGCCGAACTTTGCATAACACGAGGAGTTGCTCATTTTGAAAAAAAATTAAGATTAGTCTAAAACAGTGTAAATAGTCACTAAATTCGTTGTAAATAGTCAATCAAGTTAATCGTTGTAAATAGGTGTGATTCCATTTTTTTAATACGCCAAAAATACTAAGTGCATAATAATTAACTTTGTCTTAAATTAGTGCGAATCACAATCAACATTTGCAATGAAGATTTAAAAATGTTTATAGGTTTAAAGTATGAAGGGAAAATGGATAGGTATACCTAAGAGTCATTGACCCGATCACATGTTCTGCGAGACTGCGATAGTAATAAGTCGCTAGCGCAAGGGTGCTTACACGTTGCGAGACATTTGCGAAATTTTTGGTATGGTTCTGTTTGTTATTTATCAGTGTTTTTTTTTTGTTTATATTTTTATTAGTATCATGTTAGCATGTACTATTATGGGTTTGAATATGTCCCTCGTTTAACCTAACATACTGTATATCCGTGTTTTGTAGTCTAAGACGTGTTGCTGTATGTTCAATTTTATGATCCTTTGTGATTGAAATAAATGATTCTATTCTATTCTATAGGCCTGCCCCAAGTTTCGCCACATTGACATAACATGGGGGTTTTGCCATAATCGCCACGCTTCGCAGGCGGGTTGGCGATAGCAGTACGGTTGTCACAAAAGCACAGAGAACGCTGCTGCCCATTCTCTGGCAAATCCCTTAGTCGGCTCTTACGACACCCACGGGAAGATATGGGATGGTGCTATTCTTTCCGTCCGGCACCATACATAGCATTTACCTACATAATTAACGCTAATTTACTTTAAATCTGAGAGTAATATAACATCAAAGTGTATTCAAAATTACCATTATTTTGTATATGGTATGTACTTCTGACATTGTGTACTTTTTTGTAATAATGAATTTTCATGGGAATTGATTTAATGGTAGGCACACCTGCTTAAATTTGTACGCTTCAACGCAAGCCATAGATGGTCTCGCTAAATTATATTTAATTGTAACACTCCTCTATTACCTATTTTATTTACTCGTTACGATTAGTCAGAAGCCAAATGTCCGACATACAGTCTTACCAAGGAGTATTGTATTCAAAATCAAAATCAAAATCAAAATATTTTATTTTACATAGGCCTACATGGGCACTTATAAAACGTCAACAGAAGAGGCACGGTTCGGGTTGGTCGTTTCCTATGGAGAAGAACCGGCAAGAAACTCCATGGTTACTCTTTTAAAATCATTTGGTTCTACAATATTTGGATGTTACAGCGCTAGTACTTAAGTATGAGAGGACAGCGTAGGCCCGACAATAAGTCATCGCTTACTACAAAAGGTAGAAAAAGATGAAGCTGAAAAAAAAAAAAAAAAAAAAATTACAAAGCCTACAATGTCCACACATTCACAAAAAAATATGAATGAAAAAGAATCTATACAAAAGTAAAAATAAAACTAAGAACAATTAAATAAACAATTGACACAAATGTAGTCATCAGTACTGTAACTATTCTGCACAATGAATAAACGGTGCAATGATTTGAAAACTATTGTAAAACATCTGAAAAAAAAATGAATAGAATAAATAAAATTCGGAATAGTTAGAGACATCCACATATTTGTGTCGTTTTTGAGCTACCAGGGAAGCCGCATGAGCAGAGGGAACTACAGCCAAACTTCTTTATCTTCAACATAGTCCTTAATTTTGTAATATGCTTTTTTAATAAGGACACGTTTGATGCAATTTTTAAACTTTCCATCGGTCAGTTCAATAACTGACTTTGGCAACTTATTATAAAAGCGTATACTGTTTATAAGAAATGACTTGCTAGTTTTTGTTAATCTAAATTTGGGTATTACAATTTCGTGTTTACTGCGTGTGTTTATATTATGGAAGTCGCTTCTAATTTTGAAAAGCCCTCGGTTTTTGCGGACGTATAAAATACATTCTAAGATATAAAGTGAAGGCAGAGTCAGTATATCGATCTCTTTAAATTTTTCTCTAAGGGACTCGCGAGGACCCATTTTATAGATCGCGCGAACTGCCCTCTTTTGCAATATAAAAATTGAATCAACGTCTGCTGCCGATCCCCACAGCAGAATTCCATAAGACATAATACTGTGGAAATACGCGTAGTATACTAACCTAGCTGTGGCTACATCAGTCAACTGCCTTATTTTCCTAACTGCATAGGCGGCTGAGCTTAACCTCCCCGAAAGAGTTCCAATGTGCGCGCCCCACTGCAGTTTTGAATCGATAGTAATTCCTAAGAATACAGTTTCCGCGATAACATCAAGTTTTTTGCCGTCAAGATTTAAATTAAGGTCACGTTGAGTTACATTTGGTAAAGAGAACTTTAGACATTTAGTTTTGTTCGTATTCAGTAAAAGATTGTTAGCTGCGAACCATTTCGAGAGAACAGTTAGACTTTCGTTGACATGTATGACATCCTTATCTTTCCTATGAATTTTAAAAATTAGCGAAGTGTCATCAGCAAACAGAATTATATCCGATAATTTGGCCATCATATATGGGAGATCATTAATATAAACAAGAAATAGGAAAGGACCAAGAATTGAACCTTGGGGCACACCCATCCTGACTATAGACCCAGAGGATGTCGCCCCGTTTACATTTACTTTTTGCTGCCTGTTTGATAAATAGGAAAGAACAAGATCAGCAGCTTGTCCACGAATTCCGTAGTGATGTAATTTACAGATCAGCGTGTTGTGGTCGACGCAGTCGAACGCTTTTGAGAGATCACAAAAAATGCCAATAGCGTCCTGGGACTTCTCCCAGGATTCCAGAATGTGACTGATGAGTTTTACTCCCGCGTCCGTTGTCGACCTACCCTTCGTGAAACCAAACTGCTGACTATGCAGTATCCCATTAGAGTTAAAGTGAGACAACATCTGGTCCAGCATGATTTTTTCATAGATTTTACTCAGTGCTGGAAGCACAGATATCGGTCTATAATTAGAAGGATCACTCTTACAACCCGATTTGAAAATTGGTACCACTTTACTATGTTTCATCAAGTCAGGAAACTTGCCGCTGTCCAAACATTGATTGAATATGCCTGTTAGGACAGGCGCAATTGAGTCAATAATGTTTTCAAGAACCTTGACCGAAATCCCCCATAAGTCTTCAGTATTTTTGATATTGAGACTTTTGAATGCGTTTTTGATTGTGGCAATACATACTGGTTTAAATTTGAAGTTTGGTATGTCTTTTGTGAAGTTCTCTTTAAGAAGGCCCTCAGCTAATTCAACCGAAGAGGGGAGAGATTTCGTAACCTCTAACGGAATGTTAGTAAAGAAATTATCTAGTGTCTCAGCGACTTCTAAATTGTCAGAAATTGTTTTGTTATCTATGTTTAAAGACAATTCACTCTTATCTTGTTGTTGAGTCTTACCGGTTTCTCTGTTAATTACCTGCCACACCGTTTTTATTTTATTATTAGAATTACCAATTTTATTACTTATTTTTTGAGATTTTGCTTGAGCGCAGACACTTTTGAATATTTTCGAATAGTTTCTAACATAAGTGTGAAAGACTTGATCTGAAGTCAGAGATTTTTCGTGATATAAATTATATAAAATATCTCTGCTTTTTCTTATTCCCGTAGTGGCCCATTCGCTAAATTTAGATTTTGAATTGAGTTTAACTTTTTTTATAGGACACGTTTTATTGAATTCATGGCAAACTGTGGAAAATAATGTACCGTAGTTTATATTGGGGTCTTTTGAATCAAAACTAGCATTATTAAGGTTGCTAAGAACATTATTATTGAAAGAAATTAATTTATTTTTGGAAAGGGGTCTTAATTGAATTGTTTTAACTAAGTGTAACTTTTTGTCTAACTCAAACGACACAAGTTGACCAGTATGGTCTGACCTGACGCCACTAATTATTAACGACTCTTTTACTATGCAATTAGTAAATACATTGTCTATGCATGAAACCGAGGTTGCTGTTATTCTAGTTGCTTCATTAAATAAATATTTTAAATTAAATGATTTAAACAATGAGACCAGCCTATATTTTTCTGGTGAATTGACTAACAGATCAATATTTAAGTCACCACAAACAAAAACTAATTTATTATCTAAGAAAAGTTTACTTAATATTTCTTCCATTGTGATTAAGAATAATGACAGGTTTGATGCTGGTGGTCTATAAACACATAAGACAGTATGACCTTCAATCTCTGCACATGCTACCTCACATAAGCGATCAACAGAGTAAGCAGTGATATCCTTCCTCTCCTTATTACCCAGTTACTGGGTTGGAGGTCAGATAGGCAGTCGATTCATGTAAAATACTGGTATTCAGCTGCATTCGGTTAGACTGGAAGCCCGCCCTAAGGTAGTTTGGAAAAGGCTAGGCAGATGATGACTCCTCTATTACATATTTTACAAATTGACAAATAAAAATTTCATTTTCACTATATTTGGAATTCGGAATTAGCTCGAGTATTTAATGGAAATTATAAGATATTGCGGGTTGGTTCATTATTCTGAATTAAGTCCAATTCAAGTTAACTTAGCATGCCGAATCGATTTGTTCTAGATCGGCTATATTATCGATATAATGTGTTGATGTTGAAACAGTTCAATGATTGCATTATTCTGATTTCAGTCTGTTGCACTTTATTACAATGCATTAGTTATACTCGAAGCTGTAGCAAATCGTATGCAAACGCGGTATTAAAACAGAACATCAACAGAGTGATAATTCACGTACAATTTAATGTTTAACATCAGTTTGCTAACTAAATCAGTTTGTTACTTGGTTGTGGAGGTCAGATAGGTAGTCGCTTCATGTAAAATACTGGTAGTCAGCTGCATTCGGTTATGCTGGAAGCAGACTCCAACATAGTTTGGGAAAAGGCTAGGCAGATGATGATCAGTTTGCCACTAATATTTTAGCATCTGTAGAGCCTTATTCAGAAGCAGTTGAATACAAATATTTTAACCTATCTGACCTTTCACAATAAAGAATCTGGGTAGTACGATATCCTTTGGTAAGACGAGATATCAGAGTTTCAGGCCAATGACTACCTGTAACGGCTGTCAAGTGTCAACGATCTAAAAAAGACAGCCGGGTCCAACGGCTTAACGTGCTTTCCGATTGACCGAGAAGTCTCGATAAGTAATTAATGGTCACCCATTCACGGACCGACGTCGGCAAACGCAGCTCAACATACGGTCGAACTGTGCGACTATTACGATCTAGCCAAGAGCATAATTTTTTTTTACCTGTGGGATTTCTTCAAATGAAGGGGTCATTTGATGACTTCCCGCTCTGGGCGGAGCGGAAGGGAGTGACAGACTTGACTGACTAAAACCCATCCATGTTCCTTCTTAGCCCTTTGTGTTCCAGGGCCAAGGTATCTCTTTCGAACAGTGCCGCAGCCAGCCACGAGCCCCCCAACCTAACATTTTGAAAAATATTATAAAACCCAAGGTTTCGACACGTCATTACGAAGGGAAATACTGACGTTGGTCCGTAGTTATCTTTAGTACTTTAATGAATGTGGTGCGGTTTCACGTTTCAATTAACATAAGACTGACCAGCTGTACGGAGCCACAGCGGCGTCAGAATAGGTGCCTGTATGCCACGGTATATATTTAGGACGGTTCATTAGAAGAGCAAATGTTTAGAGACGCAACGAAAACGAAATTCCGTTTGACTTGTATTTTAGCCGAAAACAAAAAGATTCTCGATATTTTTATTTAAGCTTTTAAACTGGTGTCATCTTAATAAAGGGACTTTGTTGATGAAAACATCCACAACTAGGCTACTAAGCCTAGTTGTGGATGTTTTGCCCATTCGAACTTTGGACATATTTTATACCGAGGTATGTAGGCAAAGATACATACTCTAGTATGTAGGACTTGTATATGATTTCGCTTGCGTGGTCTAAGGTTTGGTTACATCCCTTGGGACCCATGCTGCCCTAGTAAACGCGAAATGGTGGCGCCCGCAAAATGAGTTACGTGAAAAATTTCAGCCGCATCCGTCAATCCTAGATATGTAAATAAATTATATCTATTTTAAGCATAAACCTACGGAGCTACACGTGGAATAGAAGAAATAAAACACCAGCGATACAAGAAAGTTTTGATACAAGATTTACTTGACGTGGAATTGAATTAGCGATCTTTAGAGGTAAATAATAAAAAGTTACTAACGGCCTGTTTCACCACAGTTCCCGTTAGCTTACTTGGCAGATAACAAAAATAACCCAAACAAATACAATTCAATTCAGTTCCATTTTTGAATTTATTCGGTGAGTAGTGTCTATTCGTACATCGTGAAATATGGCTCAAGTAAAAATAAAAAACCGGCCAAGTGCGAGTCAGACTCACGCACGTAGGGTTCCGTACCATTATTTATAAAAACGAAAAAAAAAAACACTTTTTTGTATGAGAGCCCCCCTTAAATATTTTTTTTTTCAGTTTTTATTGTTTTGTTATAGCGTCAATAGAAATACATAATCTGTAGAACTGGCTAACTATCACGGTTCATGAGATACAGCCTGGTGACAGACGGACGGACAGCGAAGTCTCAGTAATAGGGTTCCGTTTGACCCTTTGGGTACGGAACCCTAAAAATTAAGTCATCATTGAATATTCCATAGAAACGAACTAATAAAATCCAGTAAAAGCAAAACATTCAAACGCATTTGTACAGACACAGATACCCGTTACCCGTCTTATGTCCGACATAATTTCCATAAAAATCAATAAACACCATTGACACGCCGGTGCTAAACGGGCGGTTTTATCTTTAATAAGTTGTCCGTAGTATATTGTAACGTACGTTTCACTATAAATTCGGTTAACTGAATAAAAGTTCCAGTTGTTTGGAGTTAATTAAAACTGCTCTAACAGAAAAATATTTAACAGAAATAATCTATAAATATGCTGAATTTATGTAAAATATAATGATTTAATTGTGACTGCTAAGATGACGAGAGATGCTGCCCCAAATAAATTGGGATAAGGCCAGGAGAATGATGATGATGATAAAGATTTAATGGTTTGACATTCAAAATAGATTTCGGTTGATAAGTACTCAAACAATCCATCATTCTAAATACAGAAATCGTCTTGATGTAATAGATCGTTCATAATTAAATCCTAAACGTATACATTTCGCTGCCCACGCAAAAACACACAAAAAAAATGAAATGTCAACGAGTGCCTTTACCTTTATCATAAGGTGTGAATTCGCGTGACAAATAAGAATAAATGAAATGTAGGAAGTTGGTACGAACCTGTTGGCGGCGTGACGCGATGACGGGACGACCACGGCCGAGGGAGTGACGGGAAAGACCCAATATTGGCCCGCTAATGTCATTAATGTTGGGCCCAAAGTTGGGCCTGATTGGCATTTGGAATGTTTTGTTTTAACATGTTTTCGTCGCGTTTAATGAAAGTTTGTTGGTGTTGGTAAATACTTAGGGTGTGTAATATGTAGTTTACATCGATTATGTTATCGTTTATTTAGCGTCTTGTGGCGATCACGGATTGAAATATTCATAAACAACCATCCGAAAAAAATGCCATGTAGGTTTTTTTACCATTAGGAAATCAGGAATCGGTTTCGTAAATTTTATTTAGTGCTTTAACAAACTTATTTCATGTCCTACAATCGCCGTATTTTACAATAGAAACTACCAAAGTAACATCAAATCGTTTTTCTACCATAGACCGCAAAAAAAAATTTTTTTAATGGAAAAAACTTACCTGAACTAGGTAACCTATCTATTAAACTTTTTAATAAGTAAGTAAAAACATCAAATCAACGTAACGCGGCACCAAATCGCCAGAAACACATACAGATGTAGTTGGAAAACCGATAATAATGGTTGGGGGATGTTTAGGGCCAAGGTGGCTGGCTGGCTGGCTGTGTATGGCCAATGTTGGAGCTAGGGCGGGGAATAGAGCCTCCCTTCACTCGCTGAGCTAACGTCGGGGACTCGCGTCGTGTCCGCCCGCCTAGGACAAACTTATCTCGCGATCGTATAGTGTGTTTTAATTAAATTATTTCTGTGAACTAAACTACAGTGAATTTAATAAATAATAATAGTAGTGGACAACGTTTATGGTTAGTGGAAATTTGACGGAGTTTGTAAGGTATGTTGAGAGAGTGATAATATAAGTTTAGACAAACATTCATTTTTAAGTTAGGTTTACGTTGTGTTGTTAATTGTGACTATGGCTTCTATTAAGCGTCAATTTTCAACACAATTTACCTAGAAATAAGTTATTAAATTTCTTATTTTTTGTTTAGTTTAAACTCTATGCGGAGTACATATCTCTTGCAAAATAAAACTAAATTTGAAATTCTAAATAAATAATAACAACGAGTGTTCAGAAAACTGTGTAGTTAATATAAAATATTTACTACCAACTTTTATAGGTTTCAATAAAACCATTATCATAAAACATGACATATATATTTTTACTATTCAATTGTTACTAGTCTAAAGATATACTCGTAGTTATTTCCAAGACTACGCGAACCAAATTAATTATTCGCATCTGTCCGTCTATTTCTGCTACGCCAAAGTGCTACGGTGCTACGCCAGACTACGACTCGTAGTCTGTAGACAGTCTACGATTCTTCACACGTAAATGACTTTGCAATAAAGTATTCACCCGTTGGTTCAAAAAAAATCGATAATTATTAATTGAATTAATTTAGAAGTTGGCAATATTTTAAAGATTAAAACAATATAGAATGAAATTGTAGTATTATATTGTGTGTTAATTATGTGAGATCACAAGATTAAAGAAACTATTTTAATAATTTTTTAGCGTGCTTTGAAACGCGGAAGTGAAATTCAGTAAAACTTTTCGACACTTCAAGAAATGACAATACGGCACGGAAATAAGTTTCAACGTTCTTCTAATAAAATGTTAAAATAACTTACCAGTTTTTCGTAAATTTTGAAAACAAATCAAACGGAACTATAAACTATCTACACTTGTTTTGTTTCAGATGTGCCACGGCCACACGTATCATAAAATACTGGTGAACTTAATGAACACTGGCTGAAAATAATTTTATGGTGAAAGCCACCTAATAAAGCCAGGATAAAAGAACTGAGAATTGGAAAGAAGTTTGAATTAAGAACGAACAAAATTCGTGGCGGCAGTCGCGTAGGCGGCGCCGCGTGGTGCGGTTGTGGCTCGCTGGCGCCACTTGTGGCTGGTGGCGGGCGCGGGCGCGGCGACCGCTCAGCGCAGCCCGCTCGGCTGGGCTATGGGCAGCTCACAGCGACTAGCTGCAGTGGCGGCTGTCGCACACGCGAGACACTACTACAATCACACGCAACCCGACGTACAGCAGCACACGGAACCCTCCTCATACAACATCAATATTTTCTTCGTCAGGTAGGTTTGTCAAACCACATTGGAATGTTATCTGCTAAAATCATTTCAGACGGTAATGGAGTACACAATCTCAGAGAATATTCAGTAATATTAACGTCAAGTAGAAACATGACATTCTAATAAACCACTCTAATATCAATTCCTTTATGAGAAGAGGTCGGAATAACATACTGTTATAAATTCTAAGCTCATAAAAGCGAGCTTCAACACTCATCGTGATTGAACCGTAATTTAAACTATAACGTGTATATGAGTAGTAAAGCCCGGTTTAAAAGTACGTCGTAACCAGTTTATGGTGATAACGAGACTTCACCACCATATTTCAATCTCCGATAACGGCTGGTCACCCTTAAAACTGTCATGGTTGCACTAAAGGTTATGGTTCTACTCATCGAAACGTTTTATGAATGCCCATATCTACGTTGGTAGATTAAGTTTACATACGTTTTTACAAACTGATATTGAACAGGGCCTCAAGTCTGCTATTACAATAGTGTCAGAATAGCCTATCATTGATTTCATAATTGTTGATTTTGACAAGTTTGGTAATCTACTAATTATAATGGCGTTATTATGACTTCACAATGGTCAACCACTGACACTCCATTGAAAGAAATGGCATAGAATTTCACAGAATTTAGCAGACTACCGTCTTTTAGCAAAATGACAATGGGATCGTGTTGGAATGACGATGATTATAAAAATAGCTGACTTGAGGCCCAGGAAGTAATTACTACAAGTTGAGTGAACTTTTTGAACTGTAATTCAGGATTTATGAAAGGCTTAAGCAAAAGGGTAAGTGGGGATGATTCTGTATCATTTTGATGTTACCTACCAGGTGGGACCAGCGACCTTTACAAATTATACTTTTAATAAGTAGATACATTTTAGGCACACGTGTTTTTTTTTGGATTAAGTGGACTTTTCATGATTCATATCAAGGATGTTGAGTACTTACTTGATTACTTATTGTGGAAAGTGGTATTTCATTTCTAAATACCTACGTGGAAAGTAGTTTACGGATGATTGCTAGGAAAAGTAAAGTAATTGTTATCTTCAATTGATGTTCCATTGAGGAGCTCGTGGCTAAATAATAGTCGATCTCTAAGGTTAAGCCGTGCTTGCCGAGGTTAGTCTGTGGATGGGTGACCATAATTACATATCGAGTTTCCTCCGTGCCTCGGAAAGCACGTTAAGCCGTTGGTCCCGGCTGTCATTTGTAGATCTTTGACAGTCGTTACGAGTAGTCAGAAGCTAAAAGTCTGACATCCAGTCTTACCAAGGGGTATCGTATTACCCAGTTACTGGGTTGTGGAGGTCAGATAGGCAGTCGCATCATGTAAAATACTGGTAGTCAGCTGCATCCGGCTACACTAGAAGCCGACCCCAAGATAGTTTGGGAAAAGGCTAGGCAGATGATGAATTGATGTCCCAACCCTTCCTTAAGCATTCATGCCGCGTTTCACCAAGATGTTCTAAGAAATAATTCATGTAAATTCAAGGACTCATCGTTTAGAGAAGAGAAACTTTACATAATACAATTTACAGTATATATGAGCCGCAGTAGTCCCGCGTATCGTTTACGATGTGTCGCCAAAGGGATTACCTCTCAAACTTAGTTTCAGTTCGATGCCCGGCGGTGCCTTCTAATTTGACGTGTGATACTTACACGGCGGACACTTTAGCCAATAGATAACGACTTGATTTGATATCAGACTATAGTAAACCTTATTACCTTCATATCGATATCTTCATCAAAGAGCAGTGGTTGCGGCACCGATTTACGAGTTGGAATTACTTAGTGTTATTACCTTACCCCAAATGAATTGGGATAAGGGCAAGAGAATGATGATTTATTGCATCATCACTGCTCTAAAAACGGTGAAGGAAAACATCGTGAGGAAACCGGCACGTCCTAGAAACAAAAATTTTAAGACATGTGACATCAACTCGCACTGGGTGTTCGTGGTGGGTTACTGCCCACTTCCTCTCTTATAGAGGAGAACTGTCCCAGCAGTGGGAACATTTAAGAATTTGCTTTATCAAAGTAACCGATAAACTTTTCTTTCCAATTACAGGTAACCATGTAATTTAACTTCAAGCCGCTCTTTATTATAATGGCTGAATTTGGAACTAAACGCGATAATTGGATTTTAATTGGTTTCTTAATTTACGAAAACGATCGGTTCGTTAAGGCTCGTGAGGCGAATCATTGAAATTAAAGTATTAATAGAGATCATTTTTATCACTTGACCTAACTGCGAATTACTTTTCGGAAATAGACGTAGAAAATGCGTAAATGCTCTGAAGCTATTTTAGGATCAAATCATGTACCACGTAATCCCCGAAGGGTTAGGCAGAGGTTTGTCCAATAGTACATCCACATTTCGCCAGTTATGTTTAAGTCCCATGTAAAAGGGGGCGAGCCTATTGCCATCAACCGGGCTCAAATCCAGACTCCAAGGCTGCTACTGAAAAAATCACAAAAAAACCGGCCAAGTGCGAATCGGACTCGCGCACCGAGGGTTCCGTATATTATATGATGTAACTAAATGTCGACATGTCTGTGTGTCGTATGACGGACGGACAACAAAGTGATCCTATAAGGGTTCCGTTTTTTCCTTTCGAGGTACGGAACCCTAAAAACAGAAACCCAATAACATTTTGGCCGACCCGGGAATCGAATCCTCGTGCTCAGTAGTCGTAATTGCGACCAAAAGACCAACGACGTAGTCAATTTTAAGATAGTGTAGTGTGTGTATAAGACATATAGGAATACTAACAACTACATCCCATGTTGTATATCTGCGAGGGTACAAGAATATATCGCGGGTTCCGTATATTTGACATATGTATTCCCCGGATACATATTACAGTATAAGCTAAACGTCGAAAAACATAACGTGTACTTTTTTATTTTTGCGTAAACGGCCATAAAAGAGATAAAGATCTACGTACGGTGTGTGCTAAAAGGATCCATTTGCAGTCCCCGGCTTGGGAAGCGAGACGCAAGAATTTATTAGACACGTTAAGGGGATAATTCTTACAATTAATTTGTATAATTTAATGAAAGGAAACAAAACGCTGTGCTACTGCATTCGTTACGTAACTTTGTGTAAGTGAATTAATTGTTTTGAGATTAAAAAGAAGAGTATTTTAGGTACCTACGTTAGCGACTGAAAGAAATGGGGATTTTCCATTTTTCAATAATAACTCTAAACTTACACACACTTCCTAATTGCAAAACCATTTCGAGAAAATCATTTAGTTAAAATTTAAATAATATTCCCCATTCATTTAAATTTTTAAATAAATGTGAGCCCACGACCAAAACCATGTCGCATCGTTTTACCGTCAAAACCGTATTAAATCGTTAGACTCAAAACTAGACGAATCTGAAATCTAATAAGGCTGCCCCGCGGCAGTGCAGTCAGAGTGACAGGCACTGGTTAAAGGGTATGATTTTATCAATACCCTAATAAATGCATTTTCATTGACCTAATAAATAATATTTGTTCCCAAAATAGTAGATCTGTCACCTAAATTGAATCATCAAATAATATCAAAACGCTTACGTAAATATTAATTAAGAATTACTTGGAAATAATATCAATCATCAAGTAATTTTATTACGTTTAAAAATAATAAAAGTGTCACGAAAATTGAATCATCAAACGATGTAAAAATGTTTACATAAAAACTCCAAACCAAGGCGTTGTCGACGTAGCCCCGCTATGCGGGGCTCCTATTTCTGTCTGCAGGGTTTACAGTAACCTAACACGAAGGGGATATCGGGGTCTTAGTTCGCTCGCTCCGCTCGCTCACTAGACCCCGCCATCCTCTTCGAACCTAACCTGTCCGAGTCGGTGTGCCCAATGTCTCGTATAAAGCATTTCTTCATAGAAATAAGGAACTGATCTATTTATTTGGTGACAGATCTACCATTCCGAGCACAAAGCTATTATTTAAGTAATAAAACTATTATTATATATTAGTGAGACAACTATACCTTCTCACTCTCATATTGAAACAACATGAACTCACACCAGTAAGTCATGCAACCAAACATAAGAGAACCATCACTAATGTATGTAGCACAGTCAAATGTAAGACCGCGTCTGCTCGACGGCAACGCCTATATCTAACTACTTATATATATAACAAAATAAACATCATTCTTAACTTCAACCCACTAACGAAAAATAAAACTAAGATAAAACTAAATTCATGGTTGCAAACACTTGATTATTTACAGACGGAAAACTTAATTAAAGAACAATACTCCAGATGATTAAATAGTTAACAGTAATATAGTAAATAGGTTGGAATACCAGGTCTCATAATTAATGAATAATTATTGATAACCCAAGTCCAGCCACTAAGCGGTGCACTCAAGCGAATCACTCAGACCACACTCACACACCCACACATCACAAACACACACACGCATACATCACACCCACACATTCCCACCTACGCGTATACACACGCACACACCACACAAGAGCACGTATGCATTATTTATTGATTGTTTAGTTATTATTGATTTTTAATATTGATGCAAACAACTGTTATAAGTATTAGCTCCAATTACGGGTGAAGACACTGACTCCTGTAACACAGGTCTCACCTAGCACAGGAGTCAGGGTTTCAAATAGAAGTGTATAACCTTTTTCCTTGTGTCAATAAAACATTTTATTATTATTATTATCTCCTTTATTCATTTTTCATCTTATTTAGTATATTTTTAAATATTTCTTATAAAACAAAAAAGGTAAAAAAAACATTTAAAAATATAAAAAACAGGTTTCCGCCGGTATCGGGAGCAGGGTCCAAGTTACCGGTGGTTAGGGCTGCAGAGACAGGAACCTCCTCACAATGCGGGCCGTATCGAGGAGTACTGCCTTCTGAATCTGGCTCTTGATCCAACTGCCAAGTGAGAGCTTCGATAGATGTTCATCGAGGCTTTTAGCCATTAGGCCATTGGCCGTAACGACAATCGGCACAATGATAGCCGAGTTCACATTCCACATGCTGACAACCTCGTGTGCTAAGTCGAGATATTTTATTTGTTTCTCTTTCTCAGCCTTCACGAGGTTCTCGTCATGCGGGATGGTAACATCGACTATCATTACGCAGCGCGCTGATCGGTCTATCACCACTATGTCAGGCTTATTGGCGACAATAGTCCTGTCAGTAATGATAGGCCGATCCCAGTACAACGTGACATGGTCTTTCTCGAGAACTGGGTCGGGCACATACTTGTAGTACGGTACCTCAGATTCCACAAGTTCATATTTCAAGGCAAGTTGCTGGTGAATAATCCTGGCTACTTGGTTGTGCCTGTGCAAGTACTCGCCGTTAGCCAGACGAGAACAACCAGAAATAATATGTCTGATGGACTCACCCGGACGGTGGCATGCCCGACACACGTCCACCGTCCCATCCTTCATAATATGTTTCCGGTAGTTGTTCGTCAGCATAACTTCGTCCATAATCGCACAGATAAAACCCTCAGTTTCCCCAAAGAGGTCGCTGAATCGTAGCCAGGACACGGATGCTAGAAAGTCTACATCGGGCTCATGAAGAGCCTGGTAGAAGCGACCGTGAAGCACCTTGCCTTGCCATACTTTCTTGCGGTCATCGGTAGTCAGTACGACAGGTTTGCGCCAGTTCTCTTTAGCCATGGATAGCGGGGTGAGTACCTTGTCCACTGCGATCACATCTCGGTGCATACCCACCTCTGTTTTTAAAAAATATTCTCTGAGGCTGCACACCTCGCGGTTGTGGAGGGTCTTCGCGTTTAAATAGCCTCGACCCCCGCACTTCCGCGGGATGTACAGTCTCATCACCGATGATCGTGGGTGATGCATCCGGTTTGCGGTCAGCAGTGTACGAACTCTCCTATCCAGGGCGTCCAGTTCGGTCTGAGTCCATTTGAGTATGCCGAAAGAGTACATTAAAACCGGCATGACCCAACCGTTGAAGGCGCGCACCTTGTTCCCGCCTGAAAGAAGGCTATTTAGTACCTTCTTCAGGCGACCAAAGAAGCGCTCCTTCAACGATTGCTTCATGTCAGCTACGTTAATACCTAACGCTTCCGACATACCCAAATACTTATAGTTTTCGGATGAGGAAAGAGATCTTAGGTGTATGGAATCAGAGAGCTGAAGTCCCTCGGATTCCATAATCTCCCCTCGCTTTACATACATGACTGCACATTTGTCCACACCAAATTCCATCCTGATGGCACTACTAAAATTTTCAGTTACTTTCAGTAGCTCCATCAGTTGCAATCTGCTGGGGGCAAATAGTTTCAGATCATCCATGTAAAGAAGGTGAGATATGACCTGACCACCTCTCCTCAACCGGTAGCCTAGACCTGAATCCTCCAGCAATGTGCTTAGAGGATTCAGGGCTAGACAGAACCAAAGAGGACTCAGACTGTCGCCCTGGAATATTCCCCGTTTAATCCATACAGGCTCATCGTTCCCCTGGATCTGTTGACATCCTGGATATCGAAGGACCGTCCTCCATTGCCCCATACACGACTCAAGGAAGGCGCGTAGAGTTGCATCAATCTTGTACAACTCCAGCACCCTCATGAGCCATGTATGTGGCACAGAGTCGTAGGCCTTCTTGTAATCTATCCAACATGTCGACAGATCCTTGCGGGATCGACGAACCTGTTGGCTAATGGCCATGTCGATGAGGAGTAGCTCCTTAGTACCACGAGACCCATTCCTACATTCATTTTGAGAGGCCGACATAATGGAATTACTATCGATGTGCTTGTTAATATTCACTCTCAAAATGGCTGTAAGAAGTTTATAAACCGTCGCCAAACATGTGATCGGTCTATAATTCCTGGGTTCCGCAGGACTACCGGACTTATGAAGCAGGTGGGTAACTCCCGTTGTTAGAAACTCTGGTAGCGACCCAGACTCTAAGCATGACTGGAATTGAGATGCCAGGCGAGTGTGTGAACTACTCAGCCATTTAAGCCAGAAGTTGTGCAGTCCGTCCGGTCCCGGAGATTTCCAGTTCGGTAACGGACGAACTGCTCTGGCAACATCTAACGGTGTTATTATAATTTTATCCATTTCTGGGATGGATTCACACACTCGCTCGACATCTCGCATCCAGTCAGCCTCCGTATGACAGACAGGCACCGACCAGATGCTGCGCCAGAATGAACTCGTGGCACACTTTGTTCGGGTCGCTCCCAAGCTCTGTATACCCACCTCTCATCACTCTGGAACGTGCGATTCTGCGAGTACCGATCAACACGCTTCTTATACCGCCGAATACGGTTCGCCCATGCATAAACTTTCTGCTTCAGGAAGTCGATGCGCTCTGTGACTCCGGACATGTATTCTTGAGGGCTGGTTCCAGTCCCCAAGAATGCCCGTCTCACAAAGCGCATCACACGTGGGCGTGTATTGCCCTCCCTGAAGCAGTATAGTTTGCCGATGAGTACCCTGGCCCCATCGATACGGCCCTCGATCCTGCGTTGCCAGGCTGGTACGGCTGGTTTTGGTCGAGTAGCTACGTCAAAATTTGGGAATTTGACGTTAGCTAAACGACAAGCCGCTACAGCCCCACAATACAAGATCGAGTGCGTATCAACGAGGTTCTCACTACTCTCAAAAATATTTTTGAGTTGCGAGTCCAAGGCACACACCAGCGCCCTATTTTTACTATGCATGGGTAACCGCGGTAATCGGGGCCTAAGTTGGGCAGGAGTAGATCGATACTCGTGAAGCGCATCTTCCAGAGCGCTCCTCAAACGTTCGTTACACTGGCTACTTACCGTGGCAACCCTATCATCCTCTTCTACAGCACCAAGATTGGACCGCGGTGGTATTGCGTCAATAGTTGACGCTTGCACCGCGGTTTGCGCCGGAGTCAAGTCGATGTGGTTGCTCAGTACTTCTGAGCGCAGCCTATCAAGCGCGGCGTCGTCCAACATGTGATTGCGTTGGATGACCCGCACCTGATCCGACAGTCGATGGGCCGAGACGTTGACGGTTGGTTCAAGAGTCTGAAAAAGAGACAGCATCCTAACACGGTACTCAGTGAGGTTAGTTCCCCCCTCTGTAGACCCATAGTATGCGCGCATGACGTTCTCATTAATGGAATAAGTCCATCTCATGCGCTGCACACAACCACCGACAGCGGGGACCCGGCTCGGGACCGGTTGGCCCCTAGGTCCGAAGCTTGACGGTGGCCGGCCTCGCCCCGGCCGACGTACAGGTGTTGGCGACGTCGGCGGGGAGAAATATTCGTCGCTGGAGCTCGACGCGACTGCCGCTGCCGGTGACACAGGTGATCCGGGGTACGGCGGCGGCGAGGCGGAGCTCAGCGACGACTCCGGGGGTGGAAGACGTGCGCGTTGTGACGCAGCTCTCGTTATCATTTTCTGATCCGTTTTAATTCATCCATAATTTTCTTGTATGCCTATGACATCTGTCATCTGTCTGCTCTAGTTTTGATCTTTGATCCATGCTTCAATAAATAATATATGTAGGTTTTTAAATAATTTTCTGATTAGAGATGGAACTGGTAAATACCTTCTATAAAAACAGCTGTAGAATGGTAGCAAAAAATATTGATATTTGAAAATTTTTTATGGAGAATTTACGAATGACTTATTATTATTATAAGAACGAAGTTTATATTCATCTAATGCACTACAATTTTATTGGTAATCCATCCTTTATTTTACACATGTATCAACATTTATTTGATAATTCATACCTGGGAACACTTTTTGTTTATCTGAGAACGAAAATATTTCGTGGCGATAGATCTATTTACTAGGTGATACAACTTTGATGACAAATATAAATTTTGGTGACAAGAAATATAGTTCCCCTGGTTAAATCGTTGAATGGTCAAAGGAATCATACCAGTGATGACGTCACCATGCCGAAGACTTAAAAATAAATATAAATTAAACTAGCCAATGAACGTCAAAAATATTCAAATTAGTTTCTTAAAATACTATATCTTAATTAAAAGAAAAACCTAATTTGTGTTGTATTTTTTGGACAATACAGGTCAGTGGTGAACAAAAGTGGTGGTCTTTGTAAATATGATTGTGCTAGGGGAAAGGGTATTTTTTCTGTAACTTTCTTCTTAGTTTCCAGTGAGTACGAGTAACAGATAAGAAATTATGAACTCATACATAGGACAAGGTCGCCACAAAGTGTGCCAAACCAAAAGTTATTTCGGGACGGTAGGAAAATTAACGGCTTTCAAAATAGAAAACTTTCTAGTTCGTACATTGTTTTCAGTTTAAGCTAATTATAACTAATACTTTCATGAAACTATTCTACGTATTAGTTACATGAAGTTTATAATAGATTCAAGAAGGAATAGATAACATGCTATTGGTGGTTTTGATTAAATGGTCTTTAATTCGAAAGCTTGGGCTGATCACGTGGGTTTAGTAAAAAATTCGCGGCCTGAGAAATATCATCATCATTTCAGACGTCCACTGCTGGACATAGGCCTCCCCCAAGAAGGCGGGTTTTGCCATAATCGCCACGCTTGGCAGGCGGGTTGGCGATCGTAGTACGGTTGTTACAAAAGCACAGAGAACGCTGCTGCCCATTCTCTGGTAAGTCCCTTAGTCGCCTCTTACAACACCCACGGGAAGATATGGTATGGTGTTATTGAACCACTGAGAAATATAACTAGCTTCAAATGTTTAGTATTTTCTCATGAATGCCTTTAATATAATTATCTTCCTGACCTTGTCCAATGATATTTGGGGTCGTCGCAACACGTTTTTTCCTCCATTCTCCCCTATCTTTTGTCACGCTACCCTGTACTCCTTTTTGCTTCATATCATTCCTCACACACTCAATCCATCTTTCCTTGGTCTCAATAATATGATTTTTTTAATGTTAATTGTATCGACTCTTAAATAATATATCCTAATGGGGCCCTAATGGATTAAAAGTCTTAAATGTTAACTATATTTTAGTTCAGACTTAGAAACTTTTTCTTTATTTTATACTTATCCTACCTTTCTTTGAATTGCGTGCTAGGTACAGATTTTTCGTTTCGATTGTATGGCTGAACGCGTTTAAAACAAAATATTTCTATGAAATATGTGAAGATGTCGGGATCAGAATAATGTTTGAAATATGTTTAGCTTAAGTGCATTTAATTAATTGTGCTGCAACACAATTAATTTAATGCCCATTTTTTTTACGGATGGGGGAGTCATCAAATGACCCCTCCCGCTCTGGGCGGAGCGGAAGGGAGTATCAGACTTGACTGACTAAAACCCATCCATGTACCTTCTTAGCTCTTTGTGTTCCAGGGCCACGGTATCTCTTTCGAACAGTCTCGCAGCCTCGGCAGAATTTAATGCCCTGGATATAAAAGTTACACAGGTGTATGTATAGGTACGATGGTACAGCCACATTTCGCCAGCTTTACTCAAGAGCGTTTACGCCGTACGGCATTTCATACAAACTTTCAAGTCCTTATTTTCCGTAATGAGTGAAACTTTAAACGCATAAGCAGGATACAGAGGTCTGAAAAGTTCATAAAAACATTTTTGAAATGTCTTTTAAAAAAAACATTATTGGAAATTTCTGTTTCTATAGATCATTTATAATCGATCTAATTTAGCTGTAAAACTATTTTCGAAAATGTTTTTTAGTAACTTTTTAGACATTAGGTATCCTGCTTATGCGTATGAAGTTTCATTATAATCGGTTCACACATTACATTTCGGAAAATAAGGACTTGAAAGTTTGCCTGAAATGCCGTAAGGTGTAAACGCTTTTCCAGGCGATTATCAGTTGCTAACATAAATGTATGACCATAATCCGGTAACCACAGATACCACGCACCCTATATTTAGTTTAGTTAGATAGTCATGTTAATTAAGCTGTCGCGAGCTGATCGAGCCCGATTTATCTCCCCCTGTAATCTGCGCCGTATCGGAATTAATTTACCAGCCGAGATACTGTGAAAAATTTCATTTTCACTTCTCTAATTATTTATTTATTCATTAAAACTTTATGCACAAGTATAAAAAAGCGGCCTAGTGCGTCGGACTCGCGCACGAAGGGTTCCGTACCATTTTTTATAAAAAACGAACAAAAAATTCACTTTTTTTTTTATGGGAGCCCCCTTAAATATTTATTTTATTCTGTTTTTTTTTGTAATGTTTGTTATAGCATCAACAGAAATACATTATCTGTGAAAATTTCAACTGGCTGACTATCACGGTTCATGAGATACAGCCTGGTGACGGACGGACGGACGGACAGACGGACGGACGGACAGCGAAGTCTCAGTAATAGGGTCCCGTTTGACCTTTTGGGTACGGAACCCTAAAAACACTGTACAAGGGCAGGATTAATTATGTGACAGTAATTTATTTTATACTTTAGGTAGATCCTGATTTTGCTTACTCAATATAAAAATAGCATCACGACTGCTTTTCCCGAAAGGCAAGCAGAGATGTACTCTAGTGCACGCACATTATATCATTCCTATCACAAAAAATATATATTTAAGGTACAAGCGACAACCTAGCCCGCAAACTCAAGTTTTCAACGTAAGAAATTCAAATTTTCTTACGTTTTTTTGCAATTTGGCAGTCAGTGCCAAATACAACAACAACCAAACAACAACAACATTGAACAAAATATAATGCACGGCCGTAATACGTATTTACATAATTATAATCATTAAAATTATCAAAACTACCCGTAGTTCTTTTAATCCCATTGAATCACTATTTCACGAAAACGTCATTTAATGGGGTTATATAATATGAACCTTGAGGATTGTATTGATGATTTTTATGATTGTAACTCGGTAAAGCCATATTTTATCCGATCACGTATCATATCTGTGTATTTCGTAATTGGCATAATGTCCTGTAATAATTTTGTAGGGTTCTGTACCCAAAGGGTCAAACGGGACTGTATTACTGAGACTTCGCTGTCCGTCCGTCCGTCTGTCACCAGGCTGTATCTCATGAACCGTGATAGTTAACCAGTTGAAATTTCTACAGATTATGTATTTCTGTTTACGCTATAACAAACAATAATAAAAACAGAAAAAAATATATAAAAGAAAAAAAAACAAAAAAGTGTTTTTTTTTTCTTTTTATAAATAATGGTACGGAGCCCTTCGTGCGCGAGTCCGACTCGCACTTGGCCGGCTTTTTGTTTATGTTATGTCAGCTGTGAAGATACCTTTCATACAATAAATAAATGAATATACATTCAACTTGACACTGATCTGCAAATAGCAAAAAAACGTGAGTTTTTTCTTTAATATATAATATTTATCTTCGTGCTTGGTGAACAGGAAACTGCTTGCCAATGGCCATTATAAATTTGAATTGTCGATTTTTAATAAAGTTCTTTTTTAATTACTTTTCTTATAAAAATTGTCTGAGCAAACGAATTAATAAACGGTTTATAAACAACAATATTACAGGACAACAGGCGTATAAAATCCGTTTTGTCGGTTATTAAAATGTTGGAAGTTGTAATTAAAGAGATTATCGCTTTTATAACCGAAGCCTGGAGTTTTGAAGAGGGGATTAATTGTTAATCAAGAACATACAATATACGTATTGTTATGTATTGTAAATAAAATCCACCACGCGACCAGTGCGGCTTGGTAGATGTCACATGTCTTCGATTTTTATTTCTAAGACATAACGGTTTCCTCACGGTGTTTTCCTTCACCGTTTTTGAGGGCAGCGGTGATGAAATATATTACACAAAGTAATGCGCCTTGGGTTCGAATCCAAGGCTTATTGCTCGTAAGTCGGGGCAACAACCACTGGGCCACCACTGCTCTCATTAAAATATCTATTGCAACCAAAAAGCAAGAAACCAACATGTTCCCATAAAAAAATACAACATCCTTTAACCCCGTAATGTGTACATGGTGATCTAAAATTTAAGCACGTATTAACACTCACCATGTATTGAGTTATCAGTGCTTATCGCGCTCAAAAGTAATGACCAGAGACGAAGATCGTAAAGCAGGGGTGAAGGGGTAGAGGGGGGCGTGATAGCTTACAAAATATTTAATCTGTGACCCACTTTAGACAATACCTTTAAGTTCGCGGAAGGAATTCCGAGTTGGAGTCACGATAAGTTTCGCTGGAAGCTAAGACATATTTTATTCTTACGGGCCTTTTGTATCGAGTCTATCGGAGCGATACTTTAGATGGAAGGCATTCGGAATATTCTAAATACTTTTCAGAGACGAGATTCCGAGTAAATTAAATGTTTTGAAACAATCGAGGAAACATGGTTTTCTCGCGTACTCTACGTTAACAGCACATCTAAACGACGTTCAAGAGTTGTCAATGTCATTGATCCATAGCAATGCGGAAAGCTTGTCAAAGCTCATGCTAATGGCATGCCTATAGCTAAATCCCAATCTGATCAATGAGGTCAAGCTATTTTGATATAATGAGATTACTAGATTTTCAACCAGTTAAACCAACGAACTAGCGCCATTAGTTTTCCAGTTACCATCCCGAATATGAGTTATGACAACGGGATCGGTAGGACACAGAGCTCGACTTAATAAAGATTGATTTGATCTCTTGAACGCAGTTTAGATGTCTTGACCGCGATCAGGCTCATTGGTGCCTGCATCCTGATTTCTGGACCTAATAGACCTTTCTCCTACAGTGTTACGCTATGCGGAGTTCTGGTGGCGGTTTGTGCGGCTTGCTGGCGACGCTCACCGGCCACTGACAAACCTGAGGACAGCACCGAGTGCCGTGGGGTATACACCGTCAGCGCAGACTCCAGGCTTCATCAGGTCAGTGGCTGTGATGGAATTATATGGAGTATACTGATGATTGTTGCTGTATGTAGGATTGTTTGTTTTTTGTAGGGACTCTGAATGGGACAGACGATATTTTTTAGCGAATACTATGTTGGTTCCATGGAGAAAGTACAGGAAAAGTGTTTCTACTAAAAAGTCTCTATTTAGATTTACTTGGACTTTTTGTAGTCGACGGAAAACGAACAGCTGTCTATCTGTCGGAGATAGAAGTTCTATAGAGACAAGACGTAGGAAGAGTTTTATAAAGCTCTACTAACCCTGTGCTAGGTAATATGATGAGTACAATACGATGTTTACCTAGACTGATTTTATGTTTTCGTCAGCAAGCTAGCTCAAACAACAGCTTTCCGCTCTATAAGTTTTAAATCACTTTAGACTGTAAAACAAATTTCTTTTAAACTCCTTTAAAATGAAGTTTTAACACCTTAACGTGCTGAGTTAGTTGGACACGTAAACAATTCTTTATATTTATGTCATGACGTTTTACGCTAAGCGAAAATGTAGAGGAAAAAGTAAAAGGTATTATTTTAATTATCTAACTGATGGAGGCAAAAGGAAATTGTACAGCTTGAATATTTTAATAGCTTCGGCGGAGCAGTTCTGTTTCCAAGAAAATATTATTGGCTATTTTGCACTTTATATAATAATTTTATATTGTTTAAATTTATTGTAGAAAATTCTGAGAAACAACTGAAGTGAATTATTCAAAAGCGCCACCGTGAAAACATTAAAACACACTTTTATTAAAATTTCATCAAGGTCTTTTTAAATTTAATATCTCTCTGTGTGCTTTTTTCTAAAAAGCAATCAACAAGACATAAACTTATTTAAATTCACTTGAAATACATTTTAATATCCTCCAAACTTCAGTCTTGGTACATAGATAGATGGCTTCCCCTATTATTGCGGTTCCCTGCCGCAATTCCTTTGTGATCGGCATAGATTGAGGTGCACCTTGAAGCCAATACATTCGCAGTCGAATGCCGTGAGTGTATGCGAGATCAACACAACAATGCGTTCTGACAACTCAATGCTTAGGTACAGTTGGATAGTCATCGTTTGGAAACAAATATCTGAGCAGCTGATGGTAATTGTCTTATCTAAGCTTTTATAGCCTTGTGGTGTGACCGTTGGACTGCCAAGTCATAGGTCTCGAGTACGAAGCCAAGACACGCACCTCAGATTTTTCGGATTTATATGCGTATGAAATTGTTTAAGGCTTTTTTAGAAGCTTTAGAAGGCTATGAGGAAAGGAGATGGTAGATACCTCACTCGTTAAAAAATACCGATTTATAATTGCTTTTTCAACGCGATGAAAGCTTTCAAGTGTTGCGATTGTGAAGCCTATGTCCAGCACTAGACTGCAACAGGCAAAATTGATTGCATCATCATGTCATTCCCATACTTGTGTGAGAAAAACTTCAGAACAATTCACAGTAAAATTGTGATAACAATCAAACTTAACTTCGTCGTGTGCCCTTCTGTTGTTCCAGTCTTTTAAAGAGAAGTTACACGAGTATTTTGCCGTGCAACAAACAAAGAATATACTTGCAGGCTAAAGTAATTAAATTGCAAAGTTAACACTCAAGTTTCAATGCATATTTATTGAAGTTTTAACGTTATTTTAAGTGGAAAATGAACTGGGTATCGTTACAAGAGCTCGCACATTCAAAGCATGTCATCATGATAAATATTTATTTGAATAAATCGGTGTTTTACTTACAAAAAGCCTAGGTGGATTTGGAAGATACAATTCACATTTAAAAGCTCCCCAATCCACTGATCTATACATGCCTAATTTTAAACACAAAATAATGGTTATAAAAAGTAGCCTTAAGGCACTTGACTATACCTGGGAACCTTCTAGTTACGGGGGATATTGCGGGACAAACTTCAAGTTATTTTTAATACCAGTTTTCAATGTTGATAACTTTACTTTAAATACCTCCAGTAATTCTAATCAATGTATCCATCAGCACAATGTTTTGAGTGCGTTACATTGTATGAGTCCTACTGTAAAACATGATTTTACTCCCTGAAAAAGAAGTCGTTTCCTATCAATCATTTTTGCGCAGAGTTAAGGTAAAGAATGCTTGGTCGACGGCTTCGTAATAGGTTCCGTTAACACCTTGTGTACTATCATGTACACCAATAGCCAATACATAACCGTATATGTAGGTCGTACTTCTGAAAATTAGAGTTACGAGCACTTAAAAAACCGTAAACCTACTATTTCACACCTATACTTTAAATTGCTTTGCGAGTAATGTGGATTACTTTATCGCGATGTTATGTCACCGACTAATTCTCATTAAGTAGTTAACCACTTAGGATAACCTTAATTTAGTTGTCCTAAGTAGTTAACCACTTAGGATAACCTTAATTTAGTTGTCCACGGCTACACCGATAACGCATTTGTTTTAACGATTGGCATTGCGGCTTGCACTTTACGAGTAATCAAGTACGTTTGTGATTTTGAGTTATTAACCGACTTCTAAAAAAAGAAGAGGTTATATATTCCACCAGCTTCTTTTTGTTTTATATATGTTCATCGATTTCTTCGTGTTTACTGGTCCGATTTAAGTGTATCTTTTTTATTTGGTATAGGAAGCTCGCAAGGTGATCCCATTTAAATTTTAGTAACTTTGTTTCTGTACTTTATGAGTTATCCTATGATATGCATTTTTTCTTCTTCGTCTATGTGGTTGATGGGCTAATAACCTCTAGTTATAATGTTTAGAATTGATACTTGACAAGGATTTACGTGAGCTACCACAAAAAAAAGCGTAAAATAAAAACTTTTTTGCCCAAAAAGTAATCGTCTTCTAAACAAAACACTAGAACGTGGAAAAACTTTACTTTCGGAAGTCTGTGGCAAAAAATGAATGAAACAAACAAAAGTCACCGACATCCAAAAGTAAAGTTATCTTCCACTAGTTAGCGTTTTTTTTTTTTTCAGAAGTGTGTTATTAGTAGTGGATTTTATGAGTGTCATAAGAAGGCTTTTCGAAGGCTTTTGTCTAGCTGTGGACGTGGCTTCGGCTGACATGATAATGATAATGTTGAGTGGGTTGCAGAGTTTTTAAGTATGAATGTGGATAGCAGCAGTGGCCCAGTGGTGGCAGCCCCAACTTACGAGCAGTAAGCCGTGGTTTCGAACCCAGACAGGCAACGAGCAGCGGTGAAGGAAAACACCGTGAGGAAACCGGCATGTTCTAGAACAAAAAATTCGAAGACATGTGACATCTACCAATCCGCACTGGGTCCGCGTTGTGGATTACAGCACAGGCCTCCTCTCAATGAGAGGGCTCATAGAGAGGAGGCCTGTGTCCGAGCAGTGGGAACATTATAGGCTGATGATGATGATGATGGGGATAGCTATAAGAAAAGGGAAAGACCAAAGTAGCGATGAATGAACTGTGTGAAAGAGGACACTCAAAATCTCTCTCTCTCTCTTGACTCTCTGTGAATACTCAAAAATTGAGTATTGAGAATTGACATGGCTAGAAAGGAGTTGACTGCAGAGATGAAGAGTAATAGAGGAGGAAAGATGAAGACATGCTGCGCCGAAACCAAACAAATTCGGATAAGGACTGGAGAATGATGATGTTTGGTGGGTTTCCGTCAATAAATGGAACAGGAAGGGGATTGAACTCACGAACAATGCGTTGTATGTATGCTTTTTATTTCTCTCTCGAGCGGAATTACCCACAACAGCGCAAAACTCAAGCGTACCTAATGATAAAAATCTAAATTGTCATGTCATTCTAACGCTTCGGGAAGTAATACAACTGTCGTGTCGTGAATAGGGGAGTTAGACATGTGTACAGTCACGGGCAAGAATATGTATACACGTACCAACTTTTAAAAGTGAGTTTAGAGTTTCGTAGTTTATTGTTTAACGTTTTACGTTTTCACGAACATAGTATTGTGAAAAGTTACTGTGTCGAAATAGATGTTATCTCAAAATTAAAAATTAATTTAATTTACGAAAAAAATGCTTTTGAATTTGAAAGAAAAGTATATATGATACGAGCAACGTGATTAACTGGCCATTATTAATAATTCCCAAGAGCGATGGGCAAAGTGATTAATGTATCACTTTGACCGGCCATTATCAATAATGCCCGACGGCTCGTGGTCCATGTAATAAGTCAGTGTTTGAGATAGCTTGAATTTATCACTTGGGCCGGGCTGTATGAATAATTCCCTACTTGTAGCCGGGCAATTGGGTTAGGTTAGGTTATGTTATTTTTTGTTAACTTTTCATGAACATTTTGTAAGTTTAATTTCATTTGATAAACAAAAACACTATAGTTCATCTATTTTATTACTTTGCCCAAGATAGGGTGGGCATTATTCATAATGGCCGGGAAAAGTGATTAATCATGCTGTTTTAATCACATTGCCCAATTGAGTCAGGCATTATGAATACAGTCCGGCCATTATTAATAGTGCCCGGACTTATCAAATTGCCCGTAACATATACATATTAGTGCTCGTGATTGTACAGTGAATGGCAAGACACGATGCGACACGTAATGCGTTTAGCCGGCAGCCGGCGACGGTTCCGGCACGGGATTGTTGTTCCGGTTCCGATTCCGTTCGGCGCCGCACTGTCAATAGGCCCTCCAATAAACATGTTTTTATCGCATTACGAGTTAAGCGTTTTGATTTTTTACAGTGTTTTATTCGATTTCTTTGAAGTCAAGGTGGTATGAGATTTGATTCACATAGACAGGAAAGGCCTGCCTCGTAAGTCTAGAGGTCGCAATCGTGACTGTTGAGCTTGAGGTCCTGGGTTTGATTCCCGGGTCAGGGAAAAAGACTTTAAATATGTGTTTGTTTATGTTTTCGAGCGTATGGCACTCCTGGGCTGCAGCTGAAAATCAGCGTCAGGTGGTACACCTTGTGTTGCCATCTGGCATTATGCTGAGCTGAGGCCCATTTTGCATTATTATTTGTCTTGTTTGTTGATTTATTTTGTATAATTTTTAATGCCAAATAAAAACAATTTTCTTTCTTTCTAAATATCCATTGGGTTTTTCAATCAGAAATTTACCAGGAGCAGCCACGGAGTTTATGCTCGAATAAACTGGATTTGTGCCCGGTTGATACGATAGGCTCGCCCACTATAACATGGGACTTAAACATAACTGGCGAAATGTGGATGTACTATTAGTTACACGTCTGCCTACCTCTTCGGGAATTACAGCCCTGATGTTATGTAACTCGGCCCCACTTGACGTCCAATGCGAGTAACAAACAATTAGCCATAAGTACACGCTGTTGACGCACTCGGACGCAATAAAGATTTTATAGGCGTTTAACATCGGTTTTAATTAGTTGACACCCGTTTTATTAACTCAGGCAGCTAACGCACTGTTAATTATTATGAGTATCGCTTTGCACAAACGTATGTGGTTCTGAAAACATGTTCTAAAACGTCAAATTATGGGTGACGTGACCGCAACCCACAAGTATATTGTGTACAAAATAATTGCAGTGTGTTTGTGTTTGGACGTTAAACTTTCAACCACATACAATACTGATACTGATGTTATCGAGAATATTGCATGTCATGATAAAACGTACGTTTTTAAAAAAATGTATTGTAATTGTCTGCTAGTTTTGTATTTTTCTCGGCTTCTAACGATTTTAAGTAGTATTTTTTTTCAAAATCTATCAAATTGCCTTTCTGATTAGGCACTGAAGCCTGAATTAGATATCTATCTCTTTTTATCAAGAACTAGCTGACCGGCACAACTTCGTTTGCGTCACATTTTCCCCGTTTTCGCAACATTTTTCATTGCTGTTCCACTCCCGTTGGTCGTAGCATGATGATATATAGCCTATAGCCTTCCTCGATAAATGGGCTATCAAACACTGAAAGAATTTTTCAAATCGGACCAGTAGTTTCGGAGCCTATTCAATGCAAACAAACATACAAACAAACAATCAAATCTTTCCTCTTTATAATATTAGTTTAGATAGTTTAGACAAAATAATTGCAGTGTGTTTGGACGCTTTGTGAAACTTTCAACCACATACAATACTGATGTTATCGAGAATATCGCATGTTATGATATAACGTACGTTTAAAAAAAAATGTATTGAAATTGTCTGCTAGTTTTGCATTTTTCTCGGCTTCTAACGATTTCAAATAGTTTTTTTTTCAAAATCTATCAATTTGCCTTTCTGATTAGGCACTGAATCCTGAATTAGATATCTACCTCTTTTTATCAAGAACTAGTTGCTGCCCGCGACTTCGTTCGCGTGGTAATATCTGTATAAATTATCTGGGATAAATTATACATACAAGGTGTAACATAATAAACGCAAGACCTCCCGTGTGGTCTCTCGGACCATGAAACTGAACAACTTTTGATCTACGAGTTCTTGAAATTCACAAATTTCCATAGAAACTGACGCGATCAGCTGATCAACATGTATGGTAAAACTAAAAAGAAAGGTATGCATTTCCAAAAGTCATAGAACAGAAGTTGGTCAGTTTCATGGTCCGAGGGACCACACGGGAGGTCTTGCGTTTATTATGTATAAACCTTCCTCTTGAATCATTCTGCCTATTGATAAAACCGCATCAAAATCTGTCGCATAGTTTAAAAGATTTAAGCGTACAGACGGCGGGAAGCGACTTCGTTTTTAACCCCCGACCAAAAAAGAGGGGTGTTATAAGTTTGACGTGTGTATCTGTGTGTCTGTGTATCTGTGTATCTGTGTATCTGTGTATCTGTGTGTCTGTCTGTGGCATCGTAGCTCCTAAACGGATGAACCGATTTTGGTAAAAGTGGTGTCGTTTGAAAGGTATTTTAATCGAGAGTGTTCTTAGCTATGTTTCGAGAAAATCTGCTCAGCCGTTTGAAGATCATCATCTCTTTTCTAGTTAATGAAGGGATATAAACAACTTACACAGGTAGTCTATGAAATGTTGCCGCTTGTCACCATGGGCATTGCTGAGGGGGGGGGGGGGGGGCACACACTCCCCCCATTTTTTTAATTTTAAATTTAAGTATATCTTTCCTTGGTTTCGTTAATTAGCGAGAAGAGACACAACATCGAGAAAATTGGAAGGAAAGGGAGAGGCCTATGCCCAGGAGTAGGACAGTCAAGGCTAAGAAAAAATAATATAAGTTTAAAAAGCATGAAAAAAAATTAAATTAAAAATTTAAAAAACCCCCGACATAAAAAACCTCTAAAAAGACAAAAATAAATTAATCCAAGCGTCGTAGCGTCGGGGGACCGCTAAGAAGACCGCTTAGTACAAGCACAGAACAAAGCGGACCCCCGACGCTACGACGCTTGGATTAATTTATTTTTGTCTTTTTAGAGGTTTTTTATGTCGGGGGTTTTTTAAATTTTATAAGTAAAGATTAGTTCTTACAAAATACGGACTGTATTTTCGGCCGGCAGCTATGATCGCCTTTTTATTTATAAACCGAAGTGTCAATAAAGACGAACCATCTTACAAGTTAGTTTGAGGGCTCATCTATTATTAACCTTACGGCTATCGTAGTACGGAAGCGTGCCACGCCACCACACGTCAGTGGCCGCTCCTATAAGACTACTTCTATTGATTAGGATCAGAACTATATAGGGTCACACAATGTTTATATAAATAGTTTTGTTATGGTTTTGTTATTTTTTTTCGACATTTATTGGTTTATGGCGATATTGTATGTGACATGACAACACATATAATAGTATGGCTGCTAGCTAGATTTTGTGTTGCAAGTTTTGGCCTAATTTCATGAAATTGGTACAATTTTTGGTAGATATAATCATAACAAAAGGTGAGACCTTTTGTTTAAAACTAACGAAAAGTTTAACGAGAACTTTGCGAAAAGAAAAGTTGTTACTTATAAATGTATTTAAGGGTATGAGGAACAGGGTGTAAAGTTCCTCGATACTCCTTAGAAAAGGGAGGATCCTCCAACCAGACAGGTGTTGTGTCTGGTTGGCTACTGCCCGACAGTTGTTGTCGGGTTTCTATATATCCTCTCCTAAGCCGATGTAAACTTTGCTTGCGAGATGTAGGAAATTGATGTTAGTTCTTCCGTCGTGTCATAGATGGCACTGTAGTACTTTTTATAGTAAGTTGCTTTTTGTAGGTCGCTACATGTATAAACTAAAAACACACTTAAAATAAAAACTTGATTACTGTTATGTCTTTAGTGACACTCGCAAAGACAAATCGATTGACGTAAGAATCATCAAAGTCGGCCTACGCGTTTGGTCTATAAAGCGCCATAAAAAAAAAAATTATAGGCTGATAAACATATTACCCTCCTTGGTGGATTAAAAATATTAACCTTCATAATTTAAAAATAACTGGACAGTCGGCTCGCTGTAACTTGCCGCAAAGTTTACCCTTGGGCACTCCAGTGATTAAAATACAGGTACTTTCTACTAGGCTTATCAGACATCAGACTCATTAAGTTTCCACATGTAATACCTATACGAGTAGTTTATACGATCTAATGCTAATCAATACTAGAATTAAGTACCTACTCAACATGGGGTAGTAGTTAACTAGCAATGAAGACGTATCTTCGAAAACGAGCCGTAACTCGTAAGCGACAATAACAATATATTCCAGTTGACGATTTATAGTACGATGAGGCCCGATTGCAGTAGTTCGACGATTGTGATTACTTAGAGTACGTGTCGCTTGTTGCAAATCAATGAGTGAACGAGCAGTGATTAAAAATAACTTTACTTTGGCAAGTCGGTGGCGAAAAGTCAATGAAACAAAGTCACTAACTTCATCCGAGAGTAAAGATATTTTAGACTGTTTTAGTGTTTTTTTTTAAAGTCTTGTTTTTTGGATAAATTTTGTAATTTTATTCTTTTTTCTTGTAAATATATACCACACTAATTCTTCATTATCATCATTTTTGAACTCAGTTTATAATTAATAACCATCATTACTCGTGTGACATGGTCAAGATTTTATAAGTCTGGACTCTTAAAGGGGCCCTCTGTTTTTTTCGGCTGTTTTCTCAGAGTCGTCAGGTAAAAAACACCGGCCTCATATAGATTTTAAACAACCTAATGTGACGTGTAAGTGTTTTTACCCGACTGACCCAGAAGGAAGGTAATGTTTTTCGCTACCTCCAGCTTTGTCAAAAACTTTAATAAGATCAATACAGACTTCCGTAAGTTCACGCCATTCGCATGTTGTGAGGCAGTTATTCACAGTGACGTGACAAATGCGTGAGGCCACTACTGTCACGCCATCATTTGCTCCACTACCTGCGAGCCTGTGATGGACGAATGCTTGAATTGCTTTTTTCTAGAATCAATGACAATATACAACATGACAAGCGAAATTCTTTAAAAAGCGTTTCGAGCATGATTAGTTGATTACTGATAATGTACAGACAGCTTCAGTATGTGCTAACCCCTCTACAGTCCGGCCGACTACGCCAGGGAGGGGGGGGGGGTTACTACTTAATGACGCTGTCTGGACATAAAAAGGTAAAATAGGCGCGACGCGCACCGAACAGACAACCTTTACTCAACATTCATCCTAACTCACGCGACGAAGGAGCGGCGCGGGCCAGCTATTCGTTCGCTTACATGAGCGGCGTTACACAGTACATTGCCGCTCAAATTCATACACTACGGCCCCTAGTCTGGAGCGCGATCGGCTAGCTCTGAAAGCGTCTGCAGACGGGGGCCAACATCCTCAGCGGTAGGATGCGCCAACAAAGTCACCTCCGTCGCTGGTCGTCATCCGCTGGGCCTCCCCCGGGCAACCGGAGGTCTCACCTGGCGGTGACAGACCGCTGAGGTGGCGTGAAGAAAGCGGCGCTCGCTACGGTAAAGTTTCACCGTAGCTAAGCGCGCAGCGCCCAGCGCCGCTGGCGCCTCCTACCGGACAAAATGACAACCACACATTGGCGAGCCGCGCACTTTACACGCGCTCGCCCCCACCGAGCCTATACAGGCAACAAGATGAGGTGCCCGTATTTACGGGCACATTTTACGATACCGCGGGGCAAGGGTCTAGACCCATATCCCGCCAGCCGCGCCCCTCTGCGGGGGCGTTGCGATTTCTCGCGAGGTTAAAAAGGTAAAATAGAGTAATTTAATTACGAGCCATTCCGCAATTAAACAAATTGGCATTTTTATATCGAACCCTCTTTACGAGTGTCATTTAATTTCTCATCTGTTGATCTTTCTCGGCATAAAAGTAGATTATTTTCATGTTCGTACTTTTATTGTGTTTGCGATACAATATAGAGTGGTCTTAAAGTGCGTGGACTGGCCAAAGTACACGCGAGCGACCAGCTAATCGCAGCCGGGCCAATTAAGGCTAATGCGATTTTTATCAGCGATTCTGCGCAGATGATCACATCTCACGGGACTGCTGGCACAAGTTATCGTCTAGATGGGGAAATCTTACACGATAGTTATTGGAACAGGAGAGCCGCTACAGAATAGCAATGAGCGATGTTACTTATTGTTTCAGCGATGTGTAGTAATAATAATCTCGCTTGCTGAGCAAGAATTCCTTAGGCGAGAATATTTCTTGGTTCTTAAATTGAGTATTGTTATTCTAATCTCATATTCTTCTATATCCAATCTTAATCTAATCTTACATAGCATAACCTCACGCTTGGAATCCCAGACACCTGAGACAGAGGTGTATACCTAATAGTACACCCACATTTCGTTAGTTATGTTTAAGGCCCATGTAATAGGGGGCGAGCCTATTGCCATCAAACGGGCACAAATCCAGACTCCGTGGCTGCTACTGAGAAATTCCTGATGGAACAACCCAAAAACAGTTAAATATTCAGCTACAATCTTGTATAAAAAATACGCTGTTTGTCATCCAACAATATTCTAGTTCCAAAAATAGGACAAAGTGAAGATGTAATTAAAAATCAAGAAGTTTATAAAAGCTGTTATTTGATTTAAACTGTGACAAATTGTCTAGAGACGGAACAATGGATTGTTACAATCGCAAGAAAGTTTATAATTGAAGTACATCGTTACAATAATTCGTTTCGACAATTTACATAAATATTGAACTGACGATTCTATTTACATTGTGTTGAAATATTTTCTATAGATCGGAAAGATAAACAGAAAACAATTAATCTGCTAATCCTAGAAAGATATTGAATTATGCAAGCATTTATGGAAGTATTCGTGCATACAAAATAAAGTTTTAATGTAATGAAAATCTTTTCAGGAATTATTGGTTTCCTTAATGCAAAATTAAATTAAGTTATCATTGGTATTTTTGTTAAGGGGCCTTGAATAAACTTGAATAATGACGAACTTAGGAACTCGTAGAGACATGTTTATTGTTTCTTTCTCCTGCTCAGGAACTTAAAAGGAAAAGAAAATTTATATACACAAATAAATGACATTGAAGTGTATGTTTGTAATTTTAAGCTTTTAAATGAATGCACGCGAAAGTATATACGGTACCTACTTAATCCGATTCAAATAAGGAAGTAATATTTACATAATAAAAATAAATTCACACGGTGAAAGGTCACGGGGCCCAGCTAGTAAACCTGCTTGTTGTTGTTGTGCACTTTTAGTACGTTTACGGAACCTGTAACCTTGGCCTTGGATACGAACGTCGGCCAAGGTTAAAACGCCCCCTCAATGACCTTCTTCTATTGTTTTGTTTCCGACATTGGACACTGTGTATTTTCAATAACGTCATGCAAGTAAACTGTGAAGATACATATGATAAATGAATGTTTGTTTGTTTGTCCCCTACGCATTCATAAACCATTCAGTCGGTTGCGATGAAACTTTTTAAAGTTGGCGGCCAACTTAACAAAGTTGAGAGATTTAGTTCCGGGTCCCTTAGCAATAGCTAGTGCCTTATAATTTTTCAACATATTCTTACAAGTAGTACTAGTAATAAAGAAATCTATGTAAACAGAATCTTCATAACACATTCGTTTTTCGAATGCAATAAGCCCATGGCTAAATCTCTTGAACAATATATTTTCTGTCTACGTGTCCTGTGTGATAACAACCCTTCATATAAACGAAGGATCTACATTATTACTAATAAATTACCCTAAATTACTGCACCCTATAAAATGTGAAATGATCAATATGATGTTTATTGAGAGTTGAATGGTCTTCCTGTACTTTCGAATATTCGTGGGT
Source organism: Cerastis rubricosa (assembly GCA_949152445.1). Taxonomy (NCBI): domain Eukaryota; kingdom Metazoa; phylum Arthropoda; class Insecta; order Lepidoptera; family Noctuidae; genus Cerastis; species Cerastis rubricosa. The sequence continues at coordinate 6,069,955 of OX424535.1, read as the reverse complement.
ACTCGTAGCGCGTAGCAATCTCGTAGCGGCATAGGCGTAGCCCGTAGCCCAATGCCTACGCTTGGTGTCGTCTTGTCTGGACCATGCAATCGTACCTTTGAATTATTTGTTTGAGGTAATGACCTTTGGTGGTACATTCTGCAATAGCTCTATGCATTAGGGAGACACTTATAAATTAATGGTATCATCAAGTCGATTTTAAAACTCATCAAAATGTAATTTTCTCGTAAACAAAGACTTTCTTCCTAAGTACACTCATAAATCGCTTTATTTACATAAAAGCACAAAAATATGACGTCAGTAAAATTATGCATAACGGCTGAATTTTAAAACGTCTTCGGTCGTAGTCCGATATATTTGGTACCAGTTTTGTTCGCGGGCACTAACTTGCCACCCCGGAATGCCCATGAGTGCAATTATGTAAATAACCCCCTATTTCTCTCACCCCCCTCAACCCTCTGACATCTCTCTCGGGACATCAGCTGTCGTGGTGGACGCTAGCCGTTCGGGAATGTAACTTAATAAGTTCCCTTTTAACAGTATTACGGAAAAGCTTGGAATACTTGAACGTGAGAACTGTTTAAGATTTAGCGAAAGTGATGTTTGTAACTTTTATCAATACGAAATTTTGTTCGATCTGCTCGGGTTTGTAATTTAGCTCAATTTTGAGTGCAAAAATGGACCCTATTTTTAACGAAAACTAAGCTAAATGATGTAGTTTAGTGTTTGTTCTTGTTGTCTGTCTGTGTGACCGCTTACATTCTTATAAACATCACAACGAATTTTAAAGCGGGTTTTTGCATTTAGAGCATTTACTCCAGCAGGTTTATAAGTATTAAACTTTATTATTTAATTTAGAAATAGCATAGAAATCTCGATGATTTGACATCGAAATATCGACATAGCGCCCTTGCGAAGCGGGGCTTGTCGCTACTTCGTTTGAAATCCAATAAAACAATAACATAACATAACATTACGCTTGTAATCCTCGAAGGGTTATGCAGAGGTGTACCTAATAGTACACTCACATTTCGCCGGCTGTTTAGGTCCCATGTAATAGGGGGCGAGCCTACTGCCATCAACCGGGCACAAATCTAGACTCCGTGGCTGCTACTGACAAATTCCTGATGGAAAAACCCAAAAACACTTTGCACGACCCGGGAATAGAACCCAGTACCTCATGCGCAGCAGTTCCCCTTGCAACTAATTACCAACGAGGCAGCAATAAAATAATATCACTGACAATTTCACCAATACTCCATTTACCCCAACTCAGTTACTTAGGTATTGTATAACTCGCAGCTTGAAGTGCCATGTTATCCCTAGGAGTTCAAGTTGTGCCCACAAAGCCTATAACTCAGTCAAAACGTTCACAATTCTGGCAGTATTAATCTGTTTACGTATTTACGTCGGCTAGACCATTGGATTGCAACTTGGTACCTGCCAGAAGTTTGACTGCACAGTTTATAGTCAATGTGATGCTTTGGTTCGGAGTGTTTAGATGTTTGTTTTTATTTATTTATTGGCCTATCTACATCTGTTACACTGTTTATCCTAATAATACAAGAAATATGATACAAGTATAGTGTGCAATATGATGCGATAGACACAGCATGCAAACAAAAAATCAAAATAATAACAACAATAAAATTGAAAAAACATTTAAAAGTGCAGAAATAATACATTCAACAACAGTGGGTAGCTTTAGATACACAGTAAATACAAAGATGACTAAAGAGAAAAAAAAACAATATGGTGGTTACTTTTGATAGACTTGGCGCTTGAATTTTTGAAGTGTTTATATACAACTAACTTGCCCCGGGATCAGTACTTTTTTTCGGGATGTATGGTACCCTATGTCCGTTTCTGTATACTTTGCAACATATATGCAAAATTTTAGGATGATCATTCACTCAAAAATGTGCTTGTTAAAATCCGAGCTGAATGAACAAAACCAGTTCAGTGTTTAAGGCGTGAAAAGGTAACAAACAAACAAACTTACTTTCGCATCTACACTAATATTATAAAGCTGAAGAGTTTGTTTGTTTGCTTGAACGCGTTAATCTCGGGAACTACTGAACCGATTTGAAAAATTCTTTCAGTGTTAGATAGCCCATTTATCGAGGAAGGCTTATAGGCTATATGTGGCGGAGCAGCAATGAATAATGTTTCGAAATCGGGGAAAATGTGACGCAGACGAAGTTGCGCGGGACAGCTAGTTTATAATATTAGTTAGGATTAGGATACTTAGTGAGTTTTTCTGTGGTTTCATTAAGCTTTAAGTAAATCTGTGTTGATTGTAGTTTCATATTGGAGAAGATAATCTTTAGAAATTTTTAAATTTTGTATCAGATTTTTAACGCTACTTAGGTATTTATTCTCTTTTGGGGAACTCGTGGCTTTATAATAACAGCCGCTCGGATCAATATTCAGGTTAAGCCGCGCTTGCCTAGGTTGGTCTGTGGATGGGTGACCGGGCATCACATACCGAGTTTTCTTCAAGCCTCGAAAACCACGTCTAGCTGTTGATACCGGCTGTCATTTGTAAATATTTGACAGTCGTTACAGGTAGTCAGTGGCCCGAAAGTCTAAGAACCAGTCTTACCAATGGGTATCGTACTAATTGGGTTGTGGAGGTAAGATAAGCAGTCGGTTCATGTAAAATACTGGTATTGAGCTGCATCCGGTTAGACTGGAAGCCAACATGGTTGGGAAAAGGCAGATGATGATATTTATTCTTTTTTGTGTCTGACAGCCAGTCAAAGTACTTTTACGTGCAATTGATGAAATTTGTATTAACATAGTGTCTGCTACTCGGCTGGTCACAATTATTTAATTTTGACCAAATTGTTTGTGATATCCTCTGTATAGTTACCGATCATTGCAGTTAGCATCAATATCTTTAATAAGTATATACAAAAAGTACTACAGCAGCATGGAACAAAAAGTGCTGCAGCGCCATCTATGACACGGCGGAAGAACTAACACCAATTTCCTACAAGTCGCAAGCAAAGTTTACATCAACTTAAGATTATAGAAAAACCCGACACTGACGGGCAGTTGCCCACCACACAACACCAGTTTGGTCGCAGGATCCTCCCTTTTCTATGGAGTATCTAGGAACTTTACACCCCCCGTTTCTCATACCTCCTAAATAATCTTTACTTACTACTTCATAAGGCCTCGAGTATTACGTCAAAAGCCAGATGTGTTAATTAGTCATTAAAACGCTTGCTTATCTATTCGCACGTGCGTAAGCAAACAGCTGATTCATGCAAACCGAGGAACGTTGAGATTTTACTTTAAATACATACATATAATGGTAATTGTTTGTGTAGTTAGGTTTGTTTCGTCAGTAAAAACAATTGAGTTTATTTGTTTATAAAAGAAACTACATTGAATTTTTTTATTTAAAGTTTTAATGCCTAACAAACAAATATAATATTTTTTACAATAGATCTGAATCGACCATGACTGATAACATTGCGGCCAATAAATAATTAAAAAAAAAAACATGTTTTCAGGCTCAAAAGATCAGTAAAGTGTGCTTTTTCAGTCTATGTTTCAGTTCATTGTTTGGCAGATACATTACTGTACGAGCTTTATATACTGAAGAACGGCCTTTCCTAAGACAGGTGAAGCTATCAAATGTTTTTTTACGCAGCGATTTTATATTCAACGCAGTGTTGTCGGGATACATCGCGTAGTGCTTATAATATTGTAATGAATACTTATAGGAGGTGCCGCGTTACCATTGCGTGGATTATTCGGTGTGAACAAAGTGAACATTGAATAATTTTCTTTCATTTTTATCTGAGACACCTATCCTGAAAGTACCCGTTAGTGCTTATTGATATTACTCGAAAATCGGGGAAAAAAACCCGTTGAGAGACCTGACTGAAATGAAAAACGGATTACCAGTTCTTTGTTATTTCCTTTCGGAATTCCTTGTTATATTGGATCGTCGAGTGGTATACTATTATATTTATGAACTTCAATGTTTAATTAGCTAATCTACTCCACAAGCCTTTATTCGAAGAAATAGGATGAAATACATACCTACTGGTACATTGGTAACACGACTGTGTAATTGTGTATCATTCCAAGTAATAATTAATAATGATAGAATGGCATTTTTTGCCATCCATTTCCTTGTAAGTGGATTACCTACACGTTCATATGACTTCTTAATACATACTTCCGTATTATTTTTGAGTAGTATTCTGGAATGGTTGAACTTTTTAATATTGCAACTTTTTTGTAAGTACGACGCCTTGTGAAAAATAAATTTTATGAAGTTCTTCCCAAATGAAAGGAGAGTTTAATCAAAATTCGAACAATAATAGTTTCTTATAAAATCAAAGGTCACGTATTAAACAAAAAAAACAATAAAATATGTAGTCGTCACTTTGGAATATTGTCCACATACTTAACAGCTGGCCCTAGCGCACCAGCCATTACGTAGAATGACTAAGCTGAATCCTCAGAGACAGTAAGGGTGGCAGCTAAACTGTCAACCATTTAAGCATGTACAAATAAACAGTGGTTCAATCGGATGGTCACACCGAAAGCCTTTTAACTTGCTGGTATTTGCTCGTTTAACTTTGCATTTACAGTTTGAAAACTTACACTAAGCCATTTTTCAACTGTAGAAATGTACCGACATAAAGGATGTTCAGTTTATATTGTGACAATGAAATTTTTGTAGGTACTCCGTGTATGTTACAATTATTATACATTCGAGGAAATAAGATAGGATCTACAGCTGATTATAATCAGATAATTACAAGTGCGTTCATGTTTTTTATACAAACTAGTCATGTGTATTATACAATAACATGAAAGGATCCAATGTACTTACAGTCGGCTGTAAAGAAAAATAAAAACAACCCTTTTCAGCAACTCGGCGAAAAGCAACAAAGTTATCCGAACTTTTCGGTAAAAAGCTGCGCGGCATGCACTCGTAAATTTGTTTTCGCACAAGTTTTTAATAGAAAATAAGTGAAGTCAGCGTGTGGAAAATACGAAAAAGAACTACGATTTTGTTGACCCAGTATCATAAGTAACTGGCTGCCTGACTGCTGGCTGGGTGAGCAACTGGGTATATTATGTATAATATGCATGATTTCAGACCCCGCCAACACTAATCAGAGGTTGTATCCGTTACCACTAGATGCAATTGGACATTGTCCTTTCTAGGAGGGTTTCACAACTAAATTGTACCTGAAATATTTTACCGGATTAAACCAAGAAGCTTTTAGGGAACGTGACACAGCTCCGGATAACCTAGCGTGGCATGCCCGGAGGCCTCTTGTTGATAATTGAATAAATAATGTAACATTGATCGCCATAACGCCAGAAATCACATCACATCGATATGTCTTATTTTGTTCTGCCCAATCACAATTTGGAGCGTCGAAGAGCGACCCCTCGGGACTAAAGATTCGTTCTCACCGGATTTAATGGCCGCCGTCGACTGGCTAGAAATAAAAATCGCATTTGCGATAATTGGTTTCGGGCCGGCGAGCCGAACTGAGCGCGGTTTTACATGCTCGACTAGCTAAATGAGCGATCGGATTTGATTTTTTTGTCACTAGATGTAATTTATTAGCATGTTTTTAGTTTTGACGAACGAGAACGAAAATAGTTTCAGGTTAATCTTGTTATTTGAAGACCTTTACTGTCATCTGCGAGATCTTGCAAGAGACCCCTACAACCTTTTTATAATAAGTGCCATCATACTTTTCTGTTTTTCTTATATAACTTTGCATTCTAAAACACTAGTAATCTTCTAAAAGATGATTTGAATTTTTTAAATACACTTTAACTAATGGAAACCAACGAAACATTTATTGATTTTTATCCAATGCAAGTTACTAAGTGCTCTTTCGACACAAATCAAGATGTGCTTCAATTAACTTCAAATACAGCTCGTTTTCCAATCCTGCAGACTAACGTAGTGGGAATAATTAGAACCAACAGCTTACATACATGCTGTTGAGAGTCTTGAGCTAGTTCCAACGAATACCGAGCTGCATTCGATTACGACGTGCCATGCGACTCGACTTCGGCTCCATTTGCCAGAATTAACTATGCACATCGATATTGACGACAAAAAATAATATAGGTATTACGACGGTTTCAAAAAGATACTGCTGTTTTCTTAAAGATTAGAGACGTTTCGTCACATAAAAGCGAAGGTATTCTAATTTGTAGCAACTCATTAATAAATTCACCACTCATTTTTAGATGACTAGTTACAAAGCACATTAACAATATTAATCATACTATCAATGACTGTCACAGGCAGACACTCCATTACTCGAAAACGTCGGTCCACAAAATTAGGAATATTTCACGATTCACCGAACATTAATGTGTACACAAATAACTTCACTATATCAGATTCCAATCGTATTTCGTGGTGCGTCATCGTCGATCATTTCGTATTTCTGTTCCCTTTATTGGAAAATACGTAGTTAAAAGCGTTGAAGTCTATTTGTGAACAATATGTCTACTCTAGCGTGAAGTTATTGGAGTGTGAAATTCTATATTTAGCGTGAACTTTTAGAGATAATCCAACGATGTGACGTCATTGCTTCGTGAAAAAGGATTTTCATTCGTTTTCTCGAAGTAACTTGAGTAGGAATCACCAAAGAACTACATGGATAGCGTTTAAAAGGGCAGTTTGGCTCCTTACCTGCCATATTTTTCAAACACAGTATTTATTAATGTTGTGCGGGAAAATGTTTCAATAAACGCTAATGTTTTGACCTCAAAATAGATATGTAGTAATCCGCTGCGACAGGATATTTATGTTAGCTATTGCTATGCACAATATTGATTGTTTATACCATGATATTATTTTACATCGCAGCATAGTTTAGAAGGTATTTCCACAATGATACGTTTGTTTATTAAAGTACACTTACCATTACATTTATACCATACAACGTCAATGAGGCCTGGTGACAGTCTTCACATTTGTTTGAGCATCTGAAAAAGAAAAGTATACTGTTGAGCTTACTTCGAAAATATCTTATAATGGAAGTTTTTTGGCCTACTATATTATTATGATATAGAACCTTCAAAATGAAAATCAAAACATCACAGATGATAAAATAGGACAACAGAGCAAAAAAAAACAACAAAAAAAAACGAATTACTAATTACAGTAACATAAACCTGGTCAACAAGACGACCAGTCAATACAAGCAGCACCCGTTCACGAGCATAACGGGAAGTTCAGCCATTACCCCCCTCGCCATATTTGAGGCACGGAGGTAACCCGACCAGCGACGCTACCGCAAGCAATAACATTGACATATAAGGGAGCATGACGAACTTGGTGCCGGTTTTTGAGGGAATAACTAAAATAATAAAAGTATAAATCAAAGTCGGGGTCACTAGTTAACCACATATTGCAATATAACTCATCAAGAACATCGTAATAAGTAGATTAGGTCATTAAATAAAAACAAATTTAATTGGTTACGCATTTAGACGAAAAAAAATAAAGTAAAATAAAAAATCTATGCACGAAGTAATAAAACATATCAGTAAGCTAATTTGGAGAAAGAACATTAACATAGTCTTGAGTTCAAACCAGCGACCAACTATTATTATCGTTCAAATAGTCGTTAATGGAATAGTCGGCCTTTGAACAAGGTTAGATTTTGCTTTAGCTTTAAACGCATTAAATGGCAAGTCTAGAAAGGAAGATGGTAGCTTGTTATAAAAGGTTATACCAAGCCCTACGAATGAATTATGAACCTTATGAAGCCGGTGAAAGGGAGCACGTAGTTTATGCTTATTCCGAGTGTTTATGTTGTAAATATTACTGGTTTTAATAAAAATGGATATTGTTTCTAAGACAGAAAATGTTAGCAAAGATCCGTGAGAATATCAATCTCTTTAAAAAATTTGTCAGCGATGCTCGTGCACCCAGCTGGTGAATTGCACAAACCGCTGGTTTTTGAAGAACGAATATATTTTAGATATCTGCGACTTTGCCCCACAGCAGAATATCGTAGGTCATAACACTGTGAAAATAACTACAATAGAGTAACTGTGCTGCATGAACGTTAGTGTATTGTCTAATTTTTCTGACGGCGTATGCGGCCGAGCTAAGCCTACCCGCTAAGCCTAGCGTGATTTGTGTCGAGCCCATTGTAATTTTTGAAACTACTGTTATACTCAAAAACACAGCTGAGTCAACAGTTTTAAGCTCCTCATTGCTGAGAACAATGTTCTGACTTACATTTCTAACATTAGATAAGGCGAATTTAATACTTTTAATTTTTTTGGCATTAAGAACAAGGTTATTTGCTGTGAACCAATCCGTGACCGTTGATAGCGCACTGTTTACGTCTCCAAAATCGTGTCAATTGCGATTTATTTCAGAGATACGAGAGGTATCATCTGCAAATAGTACAACGTCACAAATAACTTTCAAATAATATGATAAGTCATTAATATAAACCAAGAATAAAAACGGACCCAGTATTGAGCCTTGAGGTACATCTAGCTGAACAGGTAGCCCGGAAGATTTCACGCCATTAACATCTACACTTTGGAATCTATTTTGTAAATACGAATCTATTACATTAGGGTTTCATTTTGAACACCGTAATAACGTCGTTTCCGTAAAAGCGTGTCGTGGTGTATGCACGGTTACGACGACATAAATACCAAAGTGTTAAAAATATGTGCATTGAGTCTAGTCTCGCCTCTAAGCTTCATAATAAATGTATCTTTAAGTGAGGGAGTTTTCCCAAAGCGACTGAAAAAATCCATTGTCAAACCTTTATACAAGAAAGGCATAAAGTCGGAAATGAGCAACTATCGACCAATCACTCTAATCCCCATACTCTCAAAAATATTCGAAAAAGTTATGTTTAATAAACTAGAGAACTTTTTGACATCGTGTGACATCCTTAAAAAAGAACAGTTTGGATTTAGGAAGGGGAGCTCCACAGCTTCAGCATCACTCTCCGCCTGACCGCCGCCGCGTACGGACGTGCCGCTACCTGCTCGCATTCCCGCTCGCTATCAGTGTGTGTCATCGGTTCGTCGCTTCCCAGTGTCGTGACGTCATCAGTAGTCCCTTGACTACACCCCCGAACAATTGTTGTCTTTTTATTAAGACAGCACTTGCTCATTTTGCTTCGGATATTATTCCGATTTAACTTCCTTTGCCCCATCAGGGAAAAGTCCTCAGTTTCGAGGTTCTTGGTGGGAAACCTAACGGTGCCAACGAAACCAAGAGAGGGTGGTAACCCAATCCGCCCGCCTAATCCCTTCAGGATCTAGGTGAAAAAATTGGGCTCCGTCGCGAACGTGTGTGTCGCCGATTTACTGTGCTAGTGTTTCCCGTTTCAACAAGTTCCTGAAAGCAAAGTTCCCTGGACTGGAGTTGGAGTTGCTACCAAGCCCGGATCCTCGGACTGTGGCTGCGGGAAGGTTGAAGCGGGTGAGTCGCTGGAACCAGTAAATTCCCTTCATAATTGTGCAAGGAATTAGGTTGTTAGGCTGTTTAGGCGCGGAGCTTCACTCAATGTCCGTTAACTTTTAACCGACAAAATGTCGTCCTTAGACGAGAAAGAAAAAGCGCTTTTGCGTTTTTTCTTCCGCGTCTTCACGACCGACCCAAATTTTGAAAAGTATGGGTCAGAAATTGCTGCCATTCAGCAAACCAGCGATAACGTCACTGACTTCAGTGACGCGCTCGACAGCCCTTTGTCGCCGCCGCCTGCCGACAGAGGCTTACCGCCAGCCGTTGCCGCCGCGATTAAGGCTACTCCAAGACCCAAAGTTGTGAAACCCATTGTTTCACAAACAAAGGTCCAGCCCGCACCTGCGTCCATTGTTCCCGTTTCTGGGAACATGGGCAAAAGCTCACCGCCAGCCGTCGCCGCCGCGATTCCGGCTAATCCCGAACCCATTGTTTCGCAAACAATGGATCAGTCCGCACCTGCGTCTATTGTTCCCATTTCGGAGAACATGGACACAACCGTACCAATCTCCGACTCGGAATCGGTTATAGATTCCTGCTCTGCTTCCTCGTCCTCAGAAGACGACTACCAAGTCGTCGGAAAGGGCAAGAGGAAGAAGGGCAAAAACTCACAGGCCGCCATGGCCAAAAAGTTAGTCGCGCTCCCTCTAATCCCCTCTCCCGAGGCGTCCCGTCCCACCTCCCCGGTCCCCGCACCAAAGTCCGCCGCTGCTCATACCAGCAGGCCAACAAGCCCTAAGGCTAACTCTTCAGCCGCTTCTTCAAAGAAGCTGAAGCCCCCTCCCCCGTTGTTCATTCAGGACAAAGGGAAATGGACAGATGTGTCCAAAATGTGTAATGAGCGCCGCATTCAATATACAAGCGCAAAAAGCACACAGCAGGGGATCAAAGTGGTGGTCCCTACGACCACCGACTTCAGGGAACTAACCCGTCAGTTAATCGGAAGGCGCATAGCCTTCCACACCTACTCTCTTCCAGAGGAGAAGCCCACCCGCATGGTGATCAGGCGGATCCCGAAGGAAATCCCCACGGAGGACATCCTCAATGACCTCCTAGGCCAGGACATCCCGGTCGCAGCCGTCCACCGCCTTCATAAGGCGAGAGGCGTAGACCTTTACGATATGGTACTGGTCATCTGTGACCCAGTAGAAGGTCACCACCCGATCTTCAAAGTGAAGTCTGTTTGCTCCCTGTCAGGCATCTCAATAGAGAAGCCCTACCGCTCAAGCGTAGTCGGACAGTGTCATCGCTGCCAGATGTACGGTCACAGCCAAGCCAACTGCCATGCGCCGCACAGATGCGTAAAGTGTCTAGGCGACCATGGCACGGCAGACTGCCCCCGTCCCAAAGACAAGTCGCTTTGCACGGAGCCACCGAGCTGTGTGCTTTGCTGCCAGTCGGGCCACACGGCCAACTACCGCGGCTGCTCAAAAGCCCCCAAAGGCTCCTCCTCTAACCTGGTGAAGCGTGCAAGCGCCCGCCAACAAAGAGAAAGCCCATCGGTGAGGCTACCCTCTGTCCAGATGCCGGAGAGACTCAGCCCTCAGAGGCCCTCTCCCTGGACCACGCTAAACCACCAGAAAGCCTTCCCGGCTCTCAGTAAAGCAAAGTGCAGCCCCATACCCGGGCTATTAGATGCCCCTGTCCCCACTCCCGCGGCCCAGGCAAGCGCACCGGCGCCCGCTCGTCCCACGCCACCTGGCCCCGCGGCTGTGGACCCCTCTCATAACGTAATTTTAGAATCGCTAGCAGAGTTAGTCACCCCCGAAGCAGACCGCATGGCGGCTGATCTCAGGGCGGCTAACACTGGTGGCGATAAACTTAAAATTATCCTCAAGTCCCTACTCAAGTTAGGCGACCTCCTCCGCAACCTTAACCTCGACTAACTCCAATGGATAATACGAGATTAACGTGCACCAAACCCCGATCCCTAAAATTAGGGTACTTTAATGCCAATGGCATTAGAGGCCAGCGGTGATGAGATCGCCACCTTCCTCCGCGACCATCAAATTGATATCCTCCTCGTACAGGAGACCTTCCTCAAGCCCAGTCACCGCGATCCGAGAATTGCCAACTATCGCATAGTTCGCAACGATCGGTCACGTTGCCACAAGGGCGGGACTCTAATCTATTATAGAAAAGAACTGCATTGCATCCCCTTAGATCCCCCTCCCATGGAGTCTCTACTCGAGACCTCAGTGTGTCGACTAGGCATGACCGGCCATCAACCGATCACTATCGCCTCTGCGTACATCCCTCCCGGCGGCACGTCCGAGGAGCACACTCTGTTCACCAAAGACCTTGCCGTCCTCTTCGGCTTGAGCGACTCCGTTATCATAGCGGGCGACCTCAACGCCAAACACCCCGCCTGGAACAGCACGACGACCTCTGCCAGAGGACGTCACTTGTATAACCTGGGCGAGTCCCTCAACTTCGATCCCATCGCTCCTATGGAGCACACCCACTATCCCCACGACCCCGACCAACGTTCGGACGTTCTCGACATAGCTCTACTCAAGAATGTCAACCTTAAGTTGCATTCCATCGAGACTTTACATAAGCTTAACTCAGATCATCGACCAGTGCTCATGCACTTAGTTCCTCGCTCGGGTCCTTCTCGACCCCAGCCAGCCCCCGCCGACCCAAGTGATAACCGACTGGAGGAAAGTCAGCGAAAAGCTGAAATCCACCACGTCGCCTCACCTGGAGGCCATCCCCGACCACATAGTCTCAGTCGCAGACACGACGGCCGCCATCAACTCGTTTACAGAACACGTGCAATCCGTACTGAAGGACTGCTCACGGGAAGTCCCAGCAATGAGCGATCAACGCTGGATACTACCCGCTGACATACGTGAACTGATAAACGAAAAGAACGCGGCCATCCGTGCCTACAGCAGCTTTCCCTGCGAGGCAAACAAAGCCCACATGCGTAATTTACAGCGTGCTGTAAAGGATCGCACCAGTGAGTTTCGTAATAATCAATGGGAAAAAACGCTAAGCGAACTCGAGCCTACCCACCTAGCCTTCTGGCAGCTGCAACGCAAGATGCGCTCCACCGAAGAGGCTTCGATGCCTCCCCTCACCCGACCCGATAAGAGCGTCGCATTCGACGACTCTGAGAAGGCCGAATGCCTAGCCGACAGCCTGGAGTCCCAGTGCTCCCCCAGCTCGCAACCAGTAAACAAGCGACATCTCGATGAGGTGAACGCATTCGTCGAACGTAGAGCCGCCCTGCCCCCCGAAGAAGACCCTGATGATCCTCTGCCTCCGGTCACAGCTGACGAAGTGCAAGACATCATTAACAAACTTCAACCGCGGAAAGCACCCGGCTCCGACGGAATCACCAATAGGGTGTTCAAACTCCTCCCCGCTCAGCTCGTCGTGTTAATAGCGGCCATCTTCAATGGCGCCCTGAGCAACAACGCGTTTCCCCAAATATGGAAGGAAGCCACTGTCATCGGTTTCGCCAAGCCAGGAAAACCCAAGTCTGAGCCTTCGAGCTACAGACCTATCAGTCTCCTGAATGCACTCGGTAAAATCTACGAGAGACTTATGTATAAGCGACTCAAAGACTTCGCCGAGGCTAAGAGTCTCATCCCCAACGAACAGTTCGGCTTCAGGACCGGACACTCTTGCATTCAACAGGCCCACCGCATCGTAGAACACTTAAGCGCTGGCTTCCAGCGTGGAGCGATGACGGGTGTGTTGTTTTTCGACATAGCAAAGGCATTCGACAAAGTCTGGCACAACGGCTTATTATATAAGCTGTACAAACTGGGAGTGCCGGACCGTCTCGTGCTCATCTTACGAGACTTTTTGTCGGATCGCACCTTCCGCTATCGCATCGGGAAGGCACTGTCTTCCCCCCACCCCATTAGAGCCGGAGTCCCTCAGGGCTCCCCGCTCTCTCCCCTTATCTTTACTCTGTTCACCAGTGACATCCCCAAGAGCAAGAAGGCACAGCTAGCCCTGTTCGCGGACGACACGGCCATCTATTACACTGGTCGTAGTCACGACGCTATTTACAGCACCCTCCAAACCTCAGCCAACGTCCTAGGCGCTTGGTTCCGGAAATGGAGAATCGAGGTGAACCCCGACAAGAGTCAGGCAGTTCTTTTCTTTAAACCGCGTAAAAATAAGCCACTCGCGCTCAGCCCGATCACTATGTACGGTAAGCCTATCCCCTGGGAGAAGCAAGCCAAGTACTTAGGAGTCTTACTTGACAACCACCTGTCTTTCGCGGCGCACATCAAAGCAGCTCGCGACCGAGCTGCCTTTGCTATGGGTAGGCTTCATTTCATGATTTCGGCAAAAAGCAAGTTGTCACTCAAGTGCAAGTTGCGCCTTTATACCGCGGTGATCCGCCCCATTATGACGTACGCTTGCGTCGTGTACGCTCACACCAAGCCTAAATACATCCATAGGATGCAAACCTTGCAGAACCGGTTCTTACGTAGAGTCACGGGAGCCCCTTTTTATGTCCGTAACGACCGTCTACACGTAGACCTTAGAATGCCCACCGTCCTTCAGTTTATGAAACGTCTTTCGAAGCGTTTCTTCGATAACGCCAGTAAACACCGTAATCCCCTAATCGCAGCGGCCGCCCGTTACGAACCCTCGCGCATTAGTACAGTACGCCGTCCTCGGCATACCCTCGTCACTCCCGATGATGCTATCACCCTCCTCCAGGAGAGTAGCAAAGAGACTAGCACTCTTGAAAAGTACAGACACAAACCGCCGTCTTTCCGACCTCGCCGTCGAGGTCCGTCGCGACGTCCCGGTCCATGCCCTCCCCGACCGTCGCTCGAGCCAGCCCGCGATGCTGTGCCAGTAGTCTTAAATCAGCCCCTAAATAATGATATCATTCAGATCCAGCCTGTCCCCATGCAGTCCTCCCCCAGCGACGCCCTGAGCCGAGGCTCGTACCCCACAGGGGGTGCCCTCAGCGTATAGTCGCTTAGTTTGTAAGTTTTTTATGCCCTGGCTGGAGGCCTTACTCTTAAGGCACCCACAGGATAGTCCGGTTAAGCAGACGACAACCTCCTAGGTTGAACTGCGAGATGCCATTCATAAAAAAAAAAAAACAGCTTCAGCATGTTTCTGCTTAATTAAACATATAACCGAAAGTCTCAATGAAAAATCCAAAATAGGCTGTATTTTTCTAGACATGACAAAAGCCTTCGACTTTGTCTGCCATAAAACATTACTCTCTAAACTTTCACACTATGGAATCCGCGGGAAAGCCAACGATTGGATCAAAAGCTTTCTTACCGACCGACAGCAATGCGTGGAAATAACAAGAACCGGTCAAAATGAACAAAAACAGTTCAGATCAAAATACAAAGGAAACAACTTCGGGACACCTCAAGGAGGAATTATATCCCCGCTTTTCTTTCTTGTGTACATAAACGACCTACCAGAGGCGATTAATGAAGAGTGCGTACTGTTTGCTGATGACACAACCTTGATTATTAAAAGTAATGATAACAAAGACCTAGAAGCAAAAATTGTTAAAGCTATAGACAAAGCTATCAAATGGTTAGAAATAAATAACTTAAAAATAAATATGACAAAAACAAATATAATCCAATTTCAAGCACTCAACACAAACACAAATAGTTTAGAGATTCAGTATAACAATTCCGTCTTAAACACTGTTGATGAATGTGTATTCTTAGGTATAACCGTGGACAAAAATTGCAGTTGGAAACCGCACATTGACAAAATACTCAAAAAATTTGATCGGTTTGTGTATGTCCTGAAAAGAATAAGACAAACGGTTAATCTAAAGACCGCAATGGTTGCTTACCATGCTTATGTAGCATCTGTACTCAGATATGGTCTCATTATTTGGGGAAACTCAGTAGACGTGGAAAGAGTTTTCAAAGGACAAAAAAAATGTATCCGGGCAGTATGTGGAGCCGATTTTTTAGATAGCTGTAAACCACTATTCCAAAATCTTAAAATACTGTCTTTACCATGTCTTTATATATTTGAAACATGCAAAAATTATAATTTATTTGAAAAAAGCAGTTATAAAGTTAATAGTAGAACACGACATAAAGAATAATTGAAATTACCCCAAATAAAATTAATGCTATTTAAAAGAAATATTTACTGCATGGCAATTATTATATATAATCATTTGCCAAATAATCTTCAAGATTTGCCATTGTCGTTGTTCAAAAGGTCATTGTTCAGATTATTATTAGAGAAAAATTATTATAGTGTTAAAGAATATTTAGAGGATAAATCGTTAGTATCATAATAAAATAAAGGAAGCCTAAATCCTACCATATGCCATCATTATTATAATTACACAAAAATTGCAATTTTTATTCCAATAAAATGATGTTTAATTAATTCATTCACACTTACCAATATAATGTATTAGTGTTATTAATATTATGAGTCTCGATTTTTACATATTATAGAAATATTTGTACGCCATATAATGGCAGGATATGCTGGAACCCTTATTGTAACGCCTATTGTACCATATTCTTGCAAATAAACATATTTGATTTGATTGATTTGCAATCAAAAGCTTCCGAGAGATCACAGAAAACACAGCTTGCATTTTGCGTTTTTGCCATGCGCTAAATATGTGTTCAGCAAAGCAACACCCGCATCTGTAGTCAAACGTCCTTCATAGTATTGTGATTGTCTAAGATTTACTGTTAAACTGTTTTACCTTGATAAAAATATCTAAGATATCGATTCGTCTAGCCGCACGCTATTTTAAAACCGTAGGGTTTAACAAACTTGCCTTGTGTTACTTTCCAATTCAAAGCTTCCTCATACGTGGTTAAAAATAAACCGTACCATCTGCTGTTAGTAAATAATTTCCCAGTTGCCATGGCGGCGTTATGGTGTTGGTATGAAAACAAAAGTGTTTCAGGTATAGAATGTTTATAAACGTACGACCTGCGTTGCCCTACAACCGTTTTATTAGTATTTTAGGGCGCTAAGCCTTATATTTTGATTAAGTAATTAATTTCCATTTTATCTTGTGTCAATCATTTAAATTGGCCTGAAATTCTGACAACTAGTCTTACCAAGGAGGCATTGCCCAGTTGCTTGGTTGTGGAAGTCAGATAGCCTCCAAGCAAAATACTTGTATTCTAAAACAAAATTTAAACGAATAATTGAATTCCTATACCCATTAGCAGGTATAGCTTTGCTTGTAGTTACCCGTGGTTTAGTAACGTAACCGCAAATAAATGGGACTATCTCCGATGTTAATTGATAGCCTTTGTCGCCATCAATATTAAATGAATGACTTTATTTTGGGTCCACGAAGAAATTGTGCTTTAGTTATTTGGAAATTAGGTCAACATTGTTTTGGTATCTTTGTAATGAGTTATAAATTATTGTGTTACTAAAAAGAGTCAACCATGGAAATTAACTTGTTGGCGTTATTAATAGTTCACCATGACAGTTATTATCTGGTTGATTTATTTCAGTATTTATATAATAAATTACATAATTACCTACACACATAAACTCACGGTTTGCTTGCTATACGGGGGTAGGCCGGACCAATGGAACGCCATTTGCTACGATCCTTGAGTACATCCTTTAGCCGCAACTATTATTTTATCATTAATTGATAGTTGTGACTATCTGGTACTTAGACATCCACTTTAACCGTTCATAGAGCTGATTAGATACTGTTAACCCCATGTAGCGTTACAAAACGTAATGACGTCTCTTAAATCATCTTTTGTTCTACAGGAGCAGGTTGAGCTGCCAGGACCACCACCAGCCTACGAGACAGTTGTTGAAGAACCCCCGAACATTAAGGACTGTCAATCTCTAGAGGTGAGTTACATTTCGATAACTAAACAACATTGTGAAGAAACCGTCATGTCATAAGCATTTAGTCTGGGACGCAACATAATTATGTATATCGATACTCTTGCGCCATCCCATCTTCATAGCTCATCGTGCTGTGCTTGCGCTGCCGCTACGGCTGCGAAACTCAAGCGGCAAAACATAGTAAACGTATTGGTATATACCAATCAGTTACTTTCGAGCCGTTTTGGTTTGATACTTTAGAGTTGGTTATGGCTCTTCCATTCACAGAGAGGCCATATGGAACATATCCCAGCAATGGAACAGGACAATTATGCTTTTTTCAATTAATACCAATGCTAACTGCTTACACATTAAACTATAATCTGTCATGCACTTTCGTCATCAACAGAATAATAATCCAGTTTCACGTGTAAATGAAAAACGAATATGCATTCGATAAATCCATGTCAAATGGTAGAAAGCGCGCCAAAACCGGCACCTAATGGCTGTCTATCAAACTTGAAATAGATGAAGACACTGAAATAGAGCTGAAAATGGCAACTCTATGTAGGTTTCCGATCGAAGATTTATTTTTAGTATTTTTTTCTATTTACAATTCGTTCTGAATTCGGGATTCACATTACTGGGTGTTAGAATTGACGTCTCGACTTTAAGTGGATATTGGAGGTCAAATGTCGTTCTAAAACGGATTTGTGCTGGTCACGGAAAAGCTAGCCCTGATTATATCATAAGGCATTTTTATTTGGTAGTTGTTGTTTATTCATGGCAGACCGTGACCCAATTTTTGAACACGATATCTTACACCGGTTCATTTGCAAACTATAACTTTTAGTTCTTGCCTTCAAAATATTATTGTTTGCGCTTTTTATACGCGATCTAACGAAGGGATTGAGTTACTGTGACCTATATTCACTCGGTCGAGTTCAGAAGTCGATGTCTTGGCAGTTGGCACCATTAATTAGACTTCATTATAGCTGTGTACAGTGTTAGATGATGACATAATAATGAAGTAGCGTTGTGTGCGTTCTACATTGATGGCAAGTAATAAATGGACATTGTGATACAAAATATTGCATATGATAATTTGAGTTTATCATAATGATTGTATTTCTTCGCTTTAGAGAGCAAGGACATCGTATAATGTACTTGTCTTACATCTAGTTCACAGCTCAGTGCGTATAACTTGCTTATACAGAGGGTGTCTTTTACAGTATTTTATTTTTATAGTATTTTTTGTGAGTTGTAGGTACAATTGTGGGGAGAGGTTTCAGCTGTTAGGAAACTTGATTATAGGAATGTATTCACAGTAGTAAGTTCCTGAATTGAAGTTTCCCTTTTTGTTTGTCTGTCTGGCATAATGGCATTATCCCAACCTATTTGTAATCGGTGCAGTATGCCTTTTTTCTATATATCTAAAATAGCAGTCATATCATACCACTGAATACTACTGAGTATTCACCTTTGTTACTGTCACACACTCACAACGATAGCATAATCAGCCTCTAACGTTCCCACAGTTTGGACACAGCCCACAAGCATCCTCTTCTACAACAAAAATATTCATCAACCTTTTTCTTGGTCGCCTCCTCCATTTTTATACCCATACACATTTATTCGCAAAACTTTTTGAGCGAGGTGTACTTCATCTCTCTCCATGCCTTGTTTTTTTTTTTCAGCAAAGAATATTCTGTGACAGAAACCATGCCTTTTAGTTTTTATTTAATTTCTCTTCTTCTTTCCAGGAGGTGGTAATGGAGCCATGTGCCCGATGCCAGAGTGACCCTCGCATCAACGGCGGCCTGCCTTCATACGAGGCAGCAGTCCTGTTGCGAGACACCAAGTTATAATGGTTTTGGCGAGAACCAGAAGCACCCACATGTATGGCCTTTATGAAGCACCAAGTTAAGCCTTGAAGATGTTGTATACAGGTGTTTTGTTAGTTAGCTTGTAATCCCACCGAAAATATTGTTTTTAAGTTAGATGGAGTGTCCTACTAAACGCCATCGGAGTCACCTACTTTTAAAACCTGCAGTGAGCGTTTCGAACAGACCATAGTATGTCTCTTTGAAACCCTCACACTTGGAAGTTTTTCGGATGCATGGTGCATTCCTATAACAAGTATCTTAGAACGACGTGGGTATTGAGGTTTACTTCGGAATAGGGCGGGGGTTTGTGCGCGTCTCTCGACTTTTCTCGTCTTGTTGAATCTTGCACGTCTTCGCACCGCTCCACACGTCTCCGCTTTGGTGAAGTCCGGGCCTTATGGCAAGCGGCTGTATGCGGCCTATGACGTTTATAGGAGACTCATCGAATATGTCGAAATTTTAGTTATTCATGTAACATTGCACTGCACGCCTGTGTTATTTGTTTGTACAAACTTATTGATTAAAGATTAAAACGTGTAATCCAGAAGCGTCAGTAGGTATCCAACCGTGTCATAACAATTAATCTAATTAATTTTGAATTGAAAATTAGTTTTCGATAGTTATCGTAATATTTGATTATGTTCTGTTTGATCGAGCTCTATTTGTTATTACCTATGAAGCTTTTAATGTCCTGAACAATTCATTATTTTAATGTAATGAGAGTTTCGAAAGACCTTGAATTATTTTAGGAATAGGTACGAAGTCGAACTTCACGGCAATATCTGCATGTTGAGTTGTCGGCTTCTCAACTATTTATTACTTGAAAGCTAATCTGCAATTGTAGCTATTTTTCACTGCATTATAATCATAAAATGGCGTTAGAATCTGGCTAATCAGCATTGTAGTGCTTTGAAAGGAATCTGACGGTCTTAGTTCAAAGAATGCTCTCGCAGCTTCGTCGGTCCTTGGCTCACCCTCCTGAGTGGACAACGAAAGCGAAGCGAAAGAATTAACGGACACATTGTGAATAAAAAAAAACAAACTTACCCATTACTTGTATCACATGTAATACATTTCCGGAAAATGAAAACCTCGTAACATAATATTAAGTTGGAAATCACTGACTTAATCACAACCCTTTCAATAGGACATTCTAATAATCAAACGGACCACTTTTTCAAAATAAACTCTAAGTCAAATACGAAAAATATTTTCCAATACGAATTGAGCGATGAGTCAATCAATTTTACATGAAAAATAATTACTTTGGGTCTCTGTGACTTAATATTATTTAGCATCGAATCGCATCGCTTCTGAGTTGTCATGCAGGACGAAAAAGCTATTTTTCAGCGTCAGTCTTATCCTTCTTTGTCAGTCAGTGACTGCTATTCAACAAAAGTGTAGGATTGAGTCTTTTGCATGCTTTCACTAATCTTCTTTATTTGACAAATGACTTATACCATGGCCATGTTTATGTCCATAATATTTATTTTAAAAGTTTTATTTCGAAGTTGTAAATGCAAGCTTCATTAACACTAAATAAAAAAAAAATGTAACGACCAATGTTGTATAACTAGTGATGTAAATATTTCGATTCGCTCAGATTTTGATTAGCTATTATTCCTTTATATGCGTTACTGCCATATTCGTTAAACAAACATACATTTTACGTATTTGTTATTTTCCTCTCAGACCGTGCAATTGTAATTCATAATTCAATGACTAAGAAAAATACATAAAAAGCAATTTATTTGTAATCATTATCATGTATTGCTTATATTACTGTTATATAAACATACTGTAGTTAAGAGCCGATGTGCATGGCTGCTCTTTTATATACAGTCACAATTGAAACTGGTTTTCTTTTGATGTATTATGGATATTTTTCGTGATATAACGATAGCCAAGTAAAGTGTAGTGTGTTTCCTTTTTTCGGAGCTTGAATGACATTGACAGAAGATGCGCAAACTGTCTTTGCCGCCATCTTGTTTTTTGAATACAAACTATTTTTTTTGACGTTTTATGGATACTTTTCGGGATTTTACGATAGTTTTGTAACGAACGTTTTGTGTACAGTGGGGTATCGTTCCTTTGGCGCTTAAATGACATCTGCAAGAGGGCGCTATTGGAAAACATTTGTAAAATAATACAAAACTAAACTGGCCATGCAGACACTGCCGCCATTTTAGTTATTAAAAACACAAAATGGCGGCTTTACTTCCAATTGAGGTAACACGCCAAAAGAACAATGGAGCACGATATTGTATTGCACTTTTTTTTAATTAAGATGGCCGAATAGACTAATGTCTACTGTAAGAACGGTACGGTCTAAATATAAGCCTTATTGTATCAGTATGTGTCACGTTCAGACGGGGTCTTATGAATAGGATAAGCATAATACATAATATGTATACAGAATAGTAAATAGTAAAATTATGGGATAGTCGTTTCACGCTTTTACTTTTAAATTTGAATCATTTGACCGTTTTGCATAGACCTCTCGAAAATAGCGAGAAAATACATATACACTGTGTTTTTATGACGTGCGCGAAAAATTTTAGCCGGGAATATTCGTTACGGTAGACAAAAGACTTAACGACAAAAGACGGTATGCCAAGTCAGAATTACCTTAAAAATTGAAGATAATTGTCTCAACGAACATTCCACTCACGGAAATTATGCCTGAAACACAGTGTATAATTACTTACCTCTCTAGTATTGTAGGGTATCTGTAATGTTTTTATTTATATTATGCAGAACTCGATAGAAATCTACTACGTGTATAATTTTAGATTGTATGCGCGTGTGAACAAAATATCGCTTTTTACTCTATGTTTTATTGTATAATTCACTGAGTTTGGGTTGGCCCTATAGATAGACCAATAGAGGCAGGTTGTACGTGGTGCAAATATCTATAGGGTGTTGTAATTATAATATGACCATATTAGACCAATAACGTAATTGTGTTGATTGATTTTTATTCAATGTCTTTGACCGCAATATAATTATGCTTTAACACTTTTAAGTATACTTAGATTAAGAATATTTTATACAGCACGTAAATGTATAGAATAAATTAACTTAAAAAGTAAGAACACGAATTTTGTAGTTGAAGTAACGCAACCAATAAATTAGCGATAACTATTTAATAAGAAGGTATGTACTTTATTATTTACTTACATGTATCACATACTAATTAACTATCAATGTTTTTTTTTAATTACACATGCATATATTTTGTTTATTAATGCTTAATTTAAGTAGGCACTAGTCTTATTTTATTTCACATGCAATTTATTTTTCTGGTCCGTTTTAACTCCAATAATTTATTCTTACGTGTTATTTCTGAAAAACGCTATGTTACCTATTCAATAAATAAATGAGAATGAAATGTATTCTTTTTATTTATTTTTTCAATTCTATTTTCATTGCTAAATTAATTAGTGTTTTATTAATAATTGAAAATAAGTTTAAAGTTTTTTTATAATAAATTATATAAACGAAAGTATAATTTCCAACAAAACGTAAATTGTTTTGCTGTAAAAACTACTATCAATTTATTAATGTATAAAGGAACGAACAGCCTTCGTGAAAATACGAGTACTTAGGAAGGCATGTACTTATCATCGGTTGATAAGCCTAGTCATTAATGAGGTACCTATACTTACATATAATTATAATATAGATAATTATATAATCTGCATAGCGAGTACTTAAGACAGTTAGAGCATTATTCCGCGGTATTTGGTTGCTCACGCATGGTTCGGCGATTAAGCTGATTATGCTTGAGAATATAACTGAGCAGATAATAATTATGTAGGTACATTGTATATACATATCATGGAATACTTGCAGAATTCCTGTCAATTAGCAGACTTGGTTTTATTATTTGTCAAGGTACATAATTTCACATAAGAAAATCCTATTTATATTATTTATTTCAGTACTAGCCGAGCATGCGTTGCAATGCACTTGTTGCTACCCACTACTTACCCACTACCTAGCTACCTACCTAAGAACCTTCTCCTGACAAAAACAAACACAACAAAAAAATAATTAGCGAAAACGGTCCAGCCGTTCACGCGTGATGCCGTGACAAGGGAAATAGGGATTCATTTTTATAAATACAGATTTTACTCTAATACTCTGACTATGTGGAGATCGTAGCTATATAATAACAGCCTCTCGGGTCCATCTTCTGATTAGGCCACGCTCGCCCAGGTTGGCCAATGGATGGGTGAGCCCATTACATACCGGGTTTCCTCGGCGCCTCGGAAAGCACATTAAGCCGTCGGTCTCGGCTGTCATTTGAAGATCTTTGAAAGTCGTTAAAAGTAGTCAGTGGACCGAAAGTTTGACAATCAGTCTTACCAAGAGGTATCTTATTATCCAGTACTGAGTTATGGAGGTCAGATAGGCAGTCGCTCCGGCAACATACTGGTATTCAGCTGCACCCAGTTAGACTGGAAGCTGACCCCACAATATTAGTTGTGAAAAGTCTAGGCAGATGATGAATCTAACATTGAAAGTACCTGTGCATGAATACGTGTAGTCACACTGCTTTCCATCGCATCAAATTATACAGTACTCATACACATGTTTTCATCACTCACACAACACTATAATTTCCGAACAGAGCAGGTAAATGTAAATGTATCGTTTTACCCAGTTACAGTTGTGGAGGTCAGATAGGCAGTCACTTCATGTAAAATACTGGTACTCAGCTGCATCCGGTTAGACTGGAAGCCGACCCCAAGGTAGTAGGTAGATGATGAGAGCAGGTAAATGTACGTGTGTAAGACTCTGCCTACTCCGGCAAGGATTACAGACGCGGTTATACAGCTGATATGCAGTGGCAGATTTACAAATTTTCAAGGTACTTAAAGGCTGGAAAGTTTTTGCCGCCCTTGCCTCTACAATTTTCATGACCTAGATTATTTTTACAATTCAACAATTTCGTTGAAATTGCACGTTTAGTAATTTTTGGGTTTATTTTAGAGCTAATCAAAGCTCAATCATGTACAAACATCAGAAAACCGCCATGCAGAAATCTTTTTAATTTCTACGAGGTAGCAAAAAAAAGGAATTTCGCTCCCAAAATTTGCCGCCCCAAAAGTTGGTAAATCCGCCACTGCTGATATGCAAATTCAATGCTGAAGCGGCTATGCAAAAAAAAAACAGTTGCTTTGTGTCGAGTAGGTATTGATTTTTTATGTACACACTAAATAGAGAAAAGAAAGGAACAGAAAAATCGGTACAAAGGTGATTCTTATTTCTAAAGAAATCTCTTCCCTTTCCCGCATACTTGTACCTGTTTAATTTTTGTATAGGACTATTGAATATTTACCTAGTTTTGATATAAATTATATATACCTTTTTAAAATATTTTCTTTTTAATTTTTGTAATTTCAGCAATGAACCATAACTTGGTTGTGTGGTTTAAAACTGTTGCTGTTGTTTATGGTTTTTGTACAAATTGGTTTTTAATAAATAAAAATAGATTATGATAATGGTCTCATATAAAAAGTTGTTCCCTTATATAGTTCATACCACATCTTTAATTAAGACCACACGTTTCTCACGTAAGCTGTATAATTTAACTGCTCTACGATTTGTATACGATTGTTTAGACGAGCACACTTCGATGCTAGCACAATATTGAGTAAACCACGTTTAATTTACTAATGCGCTCCCCTTATGGGCTACGATGAGGTTAGCATTTGTTCACCACTCAACTGCATTGGGTTGGACTGGAAGCCGATCTCGCTACTAGATGCACTCACTTCTTTTTTTTTCAATTATGTTCTGTTTTTTTAACACGATACCAGAGCAAGGTTTTTTTTTGTAGAGTAGTACCTTTACCTGCATGTAGGTTGTTGAACTCAAATATATCACACATTTTTTTTTAGGTAAGTTTTCCACATTTTAGCACGAAACTGTGTCAAAGCCTGTAAGTGACAAATTCATTCTAGATTTTAAGTTAAATTGTTACCGTACTCCAAAAAATGGATAAGTGAATAAATCGTTGGAGGACCATAATCACGTAAATAAAAATGAAGTGTAAAATGTGTGATAACATGTTAACGTTTTATGTTGTTAACGTTTTATGTTTACGCCCTTTTGCGGCTTTGCCCCTTCGTCCGAGCAGTCGCCCTGAGCAGACGTGTTACCAGTTTTTAACCAAATAATATCGCATAATTAGTCTCAAGTTATTCTAAATTATAACTTATAATAATAGCATTACACTTGTAACTTGCATCCAGTGCGTAAAAGTGAAAGGCGGCCCGCGCTGCGCAGAGTGTCTGTGCGAGGAGTGCAATCGCCATAATTGTTGTCTCTGTCACCCCACGCTCGGTATCCACCGCTACGACGACGACGCCTACGTAAGCGCTGTGCTACGCGGGTGACGTCACTGGCTGCCAGCTACGAAGACACACCTACGAACAACCGCGGTCGCTACTAGTGCTACGCGCCGGCTGCATTACCACAATAGCCTGCACAAGGAACAGTGAGTCTTAACCCTACTCAATATGAATCCGACTCGTACTCCACCGCAAGGACTGTCTGCTTCAGACTCTAACATAAATAGATCTGTTATAAGCAGCTCGGCGACACCTGCGACCAACGTTACAATGAGATTTAATCCCAAACGTATTCGACTTGATGATGACGATTGCAATATATTCGATATGTTTAAAGATGAGATTAAGGATATGCTCTCAAACTGGATGAAACAGCAAGATGAGAAACTGGAAAAATTGGATAAGGGTCTTTCAAAACTAGAAAATCTTGAAAGAGGCTTGACCGAAATAAAAACTGGATTACAAGTTTCAAATGATGAAATTGAAAAATCGTTAGGAGAACTGTCAGCACAAATAAAGGACCTAGATAAAAAGATCGATATCCTAGACCATGAACGGATTAATACACGTGCAAAAATAGAGGAGCTAGAAGAGAAAAGTGAGGGGTTAGAAAGAATCATTAGAAAGACATGTGTTGAAATAAGAGGCGTCCCGAAGAAGAAAAAGGAGAAAAAGGAAGACTTACTCGACATGGTTACCAGTCTAATGAAAAGTATTGGTAGTGATTGCTCTCCTAAGGAAATTAAAGACATATACAGATTGCCATCTAAGGCGAACGCGACAACATCAGCCGTGGTCACTGAATTTACCAATACCTTTGCCAAAGACAAGTTTCTAAGAGAAGCAAAGCAATATAATATCTCGCAACCTGGCAGACAAATTAACACAAAACACCTTGGTCTAGAAGGACCTGAAATGTCGCTGTTCGTGTCGGACCATTTGACTTCAAAAGCGAAAAGACTCCTTTTTCTTGCACGTGATTTCGCCAGATCGGAAAACTTCCAATACTGCTGGATTGCGAATGGCCGAATTCTCCTGCGTAAAAAGGAAGGCGATAAATACACTGTTGTCAAAAGCGAAAACACCTTACAGCAACTGCGGGAAACCTACAAAGCTAGCAATTAATGTCAAGTATAGTATAGCTGATCTTATAATTATAATACTCTGTAAAATGTTACTACATGGGCTTGCCCTTACGGTTAAGTTCAACACGATTTCTCAAATACCTTTTTCTTACACACAACACTATAACTCACTTACTAACACATACTACACACATGCTTCTCTCAAACAGCGCACCAGAATTAATATTTTCCATATTTTATTATTTTTTACGATATATGAGCTATTCGGTATAAATCCATGCAATGTTACAACCCAACCTTTTAATAAATCCCAATGGCTTCCATAAATATCATTAACAATGAACTTGATAATATTCAATTGGGTAATTCTTTTAGTTGTGAACCTGAAGATTGCCTCAAGTATATCAACAAGTCTGATTCCAGCATAAACTTATTACATATTAATATTCGTAGTGTAAACAAAAACTTTAGTCAACTCCAGGTTCTGTTAAACATGACGAAAATCAATTTCGAAATTGTTATTCTGACGGAATGCTGGCTTAATAAAGTCAATAACTTACCTGTTTTAGACGGATTTGAGTCTCATTCGACTTCTAGAAATACCAACCAAAATGATGGTGTAATAATTTACACGAAACAAGGTCTACAGGGTTATGTATGGGAGCCGATTTTTGAGGGTGGGAATTGTCTCGTTTTTCAGATCGATAAAAAGTTAGCTGTTCTTGCTGTCTATCGCTCTCCATCACTTAATTCAAAAGAAAAATTTGATAATTTCACTGAGAGCCTAGTTAAAATATACGATAAAATATCCTCCTATACTAGTGTTGTTCTCGTAGGCGATCTTAATATCGATATATACCCAAATAATAGAAACGACCGGAGCTTAGAATATCTTATGATAAATGCCTCCTATGGGCTCATGCCTACACACCTATTTCCTACCCGACTAGAGCACTGCATTGATCACTTACTCCTTAAGTCAAACCTTCGTGCAACCACACTAGTTCTGGAATCACATATTACGGACCACAAACCTATCCTCTTGTCTATAGCTAACGGTGCTCCACCTAGGAAAGTTTGCCAAGTCGCCACCCGTCTTGATTATGAAGCCATTATACTTGAGCTAGAAGATACGGACTTCACAGTTATATACCAAATTGAAGATGTAAACGAATGTATGACCAAATTCATTAGTATTATAAAATCAGTTATCTTAAAACATACAAAATTAGTTAAAATCCCTAGACAAAAAAGAACAATAAAACCATGGATTACTCCTGGGCTTTTAAAATGTATTAAAAATCGGGACAAAATGCATATGAAATCAAAAAAGGCTCCAAATAATTATATTCTAAAGACCACATATACACGCTATAGGAACTTTTGCAATAACTTGCTTCGAAAATTAAAAATAGCTTACGAAAAAAGTGAGTTAGAAAAAGCAAAAAATAATCCCAAAAGCATGTGGAAAACAATTAAAAATATCACCAACACACAAAAGACAAACGTCAGTGCTTCAGAGCTGCTTAAACTACGAGATGGCCCTGAATCATCAATAAACGATGTGAATCTCTTTTTTAGCAATGTAGGCAAAAATTTGGCTGCGAATATAATGTCACAGTCATGTACAACCACCACCACCAGTAATCCTTGCCATCCTACTCTAGTCCATGACCACTCTCAAAACTCACCATCCGACTCTCTTGCAATACTGGAGGTTGACGAAGCAGAAGTAGAGTCTGTCATACTCCAGTTGCGAGATGATAGTGCTGTGGGATGGGATGGAATATCATCTTTACTGCTAAAGAAAAGCCGACATGTACTAGTCCCACTTATAACGCACCTCTGCAACCGTTGCTTCCAAACAGGTGTATTCCCGGATGCTCTCAAAAAGGCAATAATACACCCTGTTCATAAGGGAGGGAGCAGAGACAGTGTCAATAATTATAGGCCAATATCAGTCTTGCCAGCGCTCTCTAAAATTCTTGAAAAGATTTTAAACAAACGTCTGAAGAGCTTTCTAGATAAACATAAGATAATTGCTGAGAATCAGTACGGATTTCGGCAAGGTGTGTCGACAGAAGATGCCGTACTGGATCTCACGCAACAGGTTGCTAGAAAGTTAGATAGTAAAACAAAATGTCTGGCTATCTTTCTTGATCTTGCCAAAGCATTTGACACCGTTTCTGTTCCCAAACTTATCGCTAAACTGGAACTCGTCGGTGTACGTGGAATACCGCTTGAAATGTTCAAAAATTACCTCACAAATCGAACACAAGTGGTCAAAATTGACACACACTACAGTGACGAGGAACCAATAACCTATGGCGTCCCTCAGGGAAGCATACTTGGACCTACACTTTTCCTAATTTATGTTAACGACCTGTGCAGGATGTGCCTTACCAACTGTAACATCTACGCGTATGCTGATGATACCGCGATTCTTGTTTACGGACCTACATGGGATATGGTCAAGGCTACCGCAGAAGAAGCCTTGTGCAAAATAATGAAATGGCTTAGTTCAAACCTCCTGACACTCAACTTAAACAAAACAACATACGTCCCTTTCGCAATCCGACGTAACACTGCACCTTCTCATACTTTCTCTGTAATTGCTCACTCATGCCCCAATTTAAACGAACCCTGTGTCTGTCCAGCACTCACCAGAGCTGACAGTGCAAAGTACCTTGGAGTGCAGATTGATAGCGGCCTAAGGTGGGACAAACAGATTGAAGCTGTTACCACAAGAACAATGCGCCTTATCCACATCTTTAAGTCCCTTAGAGATTCGGCTAATTTTGACACACTGAAGATGGTATATTGTGCTCTGTGTCAGTCAGTTCTTAGTTACTGCATAACTGCGTGGGGTGGTGCAACCAAAACTAGTGTTCTGAGAGTGGAAAGAGCACAAAGAGCCATTCTCAAGGTCATGACTAAAAAACCTTACAGGTACCCGACCATAGAGTTGTACACTGACTGTAAAGTTCTGACGGTACGGCAACTCTATGTGCTCCGATCAATTCTTAGAATACATCTCAGTCTGCCTCCGCCAAATCCAAATAAGCGAGTAAATCTTCTTCCAAGAATCCAGCACAAAACCACCTTCGCAACACATCAGTTCTACATACTAAGTACACACATATACCAAACAATTAACTCACAAATAAATATTATAAATCTAAATATACACAAACTTAAACCTATAGTAACAGAGTGGCTATTACAAAAGGACTATGCCTACACAGAGTCTTTACTCACATACATCGTCTAATAACATAAGTACTTATTGTCTAACACACACTAACAAAAAAGGACACACACGCCTATATTCCCCAATTATAAACTCACACTGACACTACACTTCATCTATCACACACAAACATACGCACACACACGCTCACACGCATACATACGCACACACACACACACAATATACTCACCTCCTATCACATGCACACATACACACTTCACTCAAACACTCCACACAAAAAAAATCTATAACAAAATCTTGATTACCTCAGTACCGTCCACCTTTTGTAATAAATTATGTTTAAGGAACTGCTCGGCCGAACACTGTCTCTTAAAATACAGGTGATCCTAGTTTAAGAGGCAGGGTTATATAAAATATTGTACAGATTTTGCAACATTTGTATTGTTATATGTATATCTGTAGCTTTTGTTGGTGAATAAACAATTTTATTATTATTATATTATTATTGTCAATATACAGTTTGTGCAAATATATTTTGCGGTTACCCTCCAAGTTTACATCAGTTACTCGTACCATGTGAAAATAAGGAAACCATGCAAAGCCTTGGATACAACAAACAGTTACTTACGTTTTACTTAGCAACTGACGGAAACAAACTAATACATACTTAACTATATGTTTTTGTTGCTAAGAAGCCTAGATAAGTATAGGTACTTATCAATAGCACTTGTAACGGGATATTTACCATGTTTATTATTTGTTTTGAGCGTCGAAATATCGGGATCTCAAAACAAATAATAAAAATGGTAAATATCCCGTTCAAGTGTTATTGATAGTGTTAGTGAACATGTCAGTTTAAAAACTTATAGGCTTATAGGCTTCTAGGCTTCTCTAGACTGAACTATCAGTAAGTCTGTTGCTACAAGATTGGTTTACCAATACATATATTATGTAACTAGCTGTCCGGCGCTACTTCGTTTGCGTCACATTTTCCCCCGTTTTCGCAACATTTTTCATTGCTGCTCCACTCCTATTGCTCGTATCGTGATGATATATAGCCTATAACCTTCCTCGATATATGGGCTACCTAACACTGAAATAATTTTTCAAATTGGACCAGTAGTTTCGGACCCTATTCAATGCAAACAAACAAACAAACAATCTGAAACATCCAACTGTAATAACGTGTACTTAATAACGAAATAAACATTTTTGATTTTTGATAATCAAATCTTTCCTCTTTATAATATTAGTTTAGATTTAGAACAAGGATCACCCCTAATTTACCATCCTGTATATTTCAATCAACAGTATCGATAACAATTTTAATCGTCCCACATATGGAATGTCATAACTTTTCATATTGGCCATAGTTAAAAAAAACTTTAAAAAATGTTTTTATGAAAACGTGTAGCTTTGCAAATTGAATATTTTAAAACCGCTATTTCAACTTTCAATGCTTTTATATAAATACTCAATAGAGTATGGACGGGTTGCGAAATATTCGATGTTTTCGCTTGTTACAAAGTTGATGTAAAACTAATTATATTTATATGTATAGGCATTTATGTATAAGCTTTGGTATAGGATAAATTAAAACAGTACCAATTAAACACTAATTATTTTTATTAATAACTAGCTGCCCGGACAGACTTCGTTCTGTCAAAAGTTAATGCAATACACTTTTCCTACCTACCTACCCTACTTACCTACCATACCATACCCAACCCTACCTACCTAATACCATACCCAACCCTAACTAACTAACTACCTACCTACCTACCTACCCTACCCTACCTACCTACCCTACTTTACCCTACCTACCTACCCTACTCTACCCTACCTACCTACCCTACCCTACCTTTCTCTTTTAAACCTTCCCTGGACTACGACAAACATTTTAAAACCAAAATCAGCCAAATCGGCCTAGCCGTTCGCGAGTTATAAAATTAAAACGAAAAGTGGCATTGATTTTTATATATGTATAAACACTAAACACTTAAATTATCACTGCTTACTTAGATATCGCACTAAAAGTTCACTTCTTCGTTGCCGTAGAACAGTTGTAGCAAAAATACCTCGTATTGGCGGTAACATCTATTCTCTATTGTTTTCGGAATGTTTTTTAAGCTACAATAAAAACTATTTATAAAAAATACATCGGTGTATTTATAAAATATCATGCAAATTAGGTTTATATGAAATTACAATCTTTCGGTGCTTAATATATTAATTTACGGTGTTTTTTTTTATTAATTACTAGCTGTGCCCGCGACTTCGTCCGCGTGGAATTTAAAAAAGGTAGAAAGTTTTTTTTTTTTTAGATTTTTTCAAATATAAAAGTAGCCTAAGTTATTCCTTATTACATCAGCTAACTGCCAGTGAAAGTCCCGTCAAAAGTCAAAATCGGTCCAGCCGTTCCAGTGATTAGCCGGAACAAACAGACAGGCAGACAGACAAAAATGATAAAATACGCTATTTTGGTATATGTACCGTATATACATTAATATGCATGTAGTAAAAAGCAGTTATTTTAATATTACAAACAGACACTTCAATTTTATTTATTTGTATAGATGTATAGATATGTTTTTTGACATATGACAGCTTGCACACGTTGCTATCGTGGTATTGAACCAACATCATAATTAATTTGTTCAATACTGAGAGTCGTTAAACAGTCAAATATTCTTCTATAGATAATTCTAGGGTTATTCATCCGGTTCATATTCGTCTACGGATCGCCTGTACGTACATACTTATATATTTCAATAACAATTATGGTATGTGGTCGAGAGTTGCGATTAGAACGTTATCGAATAATTGAAATTATGTATTTTTATTCTTTCCTCTGTAATACTAAGAAAGTGATTTGCCTCGAAAATGTGAAAACCAGCCAAGTGCGAGTCGGACTCGAGCGCAAAGGGAACCGTATCACCAAAACAATATAATAATTAAAAATAAACAGTATCAAAATTCATTCTTAAGTCAGTTTACCTACACCAAACAGCAAAAAAAATGGGGTTCATAATATTTTCACTACACTTATTACTACTTAGTAAACCTACTTTTACTACTACGTACATTTATATTTTATTTTTGTCTATCTGTTCCGGCTAAACTTCGAAATGGCTGGTTCGATTTAGACGGAAGTTTTATTAGCAGATGTTATAAGGCGCAACGAAGGCTACTTTTATTTTAGAAATAAAACAGGGTTCCGTGTAAAAAAATAAAAACCCTTGAAATTAATAAAATCCGATTGAAAAAGGGAAGTAATATTTTTTTTATATTAATATCACGCGTACGGAGGTCTTGGGTAACAGCTAGTCGTACAATATAATTAATAATGAAGCACAAACATGCTCATAGAATAAGCATCCGTTAATATGTAATTCTGTATCATTCCAAGGACGTCGTTAAACTAGAATTAAAGACTAGAAATAAAACTAGTCGGAAAGTGTGCTACGCACGTTCCAATCCCGTAGAATGGACCACTTTGGGAATGGACCACGAATACAAATCAGCTGTTGTCGGTTACCTATTATTAATGGGTGAAAACTGCTCGAACAAATTGTTTCTTCGAGTCTAGAATCGGTTACAGTTAAAATTAATTTGTAAATTATTCTTACTGTTAAGATAAAGAGCTATAGTTTGTAATTTACAAGGAGAAATCATTTTTTATCTATTAGTGAAAAGAGCATGAATGGAAGAGTATGAATGTGGGTGGGTATAAGAGTAGAGGAAGACCAAAGAAGCGATGAATAGACTGTTTGAAGGATGATATGGCAACAAAAG
Source organism: Cerastis rubricosa (assembly GCA_949152445.1). Lineage (NCBI taxonomy): Eukaryota > Metazoa > Arthropoda > Insecta > Lepidoptera > Noctuidae > Cerastis > Cerastis rubricosa. The sequence goes on along the minus strand of OX424535.1, from coordinate 6,036,299 downwards.
AGGTGCCTGATAAGATGTCAACTAATAGAGAGGTATGGAAGAAGAAGAAGACATGATACGCTGACCCCAAATAAATTGGGATAAGGGCAGGAGAGCGAAAAGATAAAGATCATTTTATTTGTCTAAACATGTGTGTACATGCAAATTAAGCATGCAGGATGTCACAATATTCATAGTACGTACAAGTTTCACCGGCAAGGCGAACAATTAAAAAAACAAAATTAATTATAAAATTAAAACAAAATAACAAAGGCACTTCAAAACGGACATAGTAGTCAGTAATACATTAATCTAAACTATAATATTATAAAGAGGAAAGATTTGATTGTTTGTTTGTATGTTTGTTTGTTTGCATTGAATAGGCTCCGAAAGTACTGGTCCGATTTGAAAAATTCTTTCAGTGTTAGATAGCATTTATTGAGGAAGGCTATAGGCTATATATCATCACGCTACGACCAACGGGAGTGGAACAGCAATGAAAAATGTTGTGAAAACGGGGAAAATGTGACGCAAACGAAGTTGCGCCGGGGAGCTAGTAGGTCATAATTATAAAATAAATTAATCGAAAAATGTCAAATAGATCAGGATTAATAAAATAAGAAAAAATATGTCAAATGGTGTCATTCAAAAAGTCATTTATATTATAATAACACTTAACTGTTAATAAATCTCGAATCTTTTTTTAAACAAATTTACTGGCAATGCTTTATATGACTGTGGTATTTTATTATAAATTTTAGGAGCCATACAGAAAACGCTTTTTCCCATTAATGCAGTCAAAGAGCACAGTTTTACTGCAAAAATACTACACTATATTACTGAACCCTCTTCAACTGTGTAAAAGGGTCAGGTGATACAAATTACTAAATAGGTACTGCACTACTAGGCTACATAATCTTCAAAAATCTTCTTGAATTTTAACTATCTAAGCAGTTTATCCGACCTATACATGTAAGTGCTATTAAGGTAGGTTGGTGCCAGTGAGTGGCAGACCTCGATCCCTCTCGATCCACTCCAAGTCAAGCACGCGCTCACAATGGGAGGCATCCGACACTTGGCGTTGGCGTATGAGACACCTTCTATAGCATTTTAAGAACTGTATTTATATATTTGGTTTTAAAAGAAGAACCGGGTTTCTCGGTATCGCCCTTATTTATTAACATCCGCAGCTCCTGGACCGTTTTTCCTTCAGTACGTTTATGAAGGTTTCCACCTTATTTGGAAGTGTTCACAGATTATTATTAAGCTTTTGAGCGAGACGAACGCTCCATTGTTTTTTTTTTAAATTATTATTCTATGACTCGACGTCTTTTTTTTTTTTTTTGTTTCTTCTCTCTTTCCTGCTCCGCGGCAATCTGTTGAACACAACAATAGGCCACTGCTTTGTCTGATACGAGTCTATCTGTTTAGGTTTTTTAGCTTGGTGAGACACTTCTCGGGTAGGTGTCTCATTCCATCCTTATGAATCTATCCTTTAAGTTTGGGACATTATGTCTCTTCAATCTTGTGTATTGAAGGCCTTGATCTCCACTGAGTTTGAAGGCAAGCTCATTTTTGTGGTTTGTGAGTCTTTTTTGGTATTTTGTGCTACATTTTGCTATCTCCTGTTTGACAGTTGGTACATTTGGTCAAGGTATATGTTCTTATTACTGATGTATTGAGGGATGTTAAATATGGTTCTCAGTGTTTTGGTTTGAAATCTTTCCAGTATCTCAATGTTACTGTTGCTAGCAGTAACCCAAAGCTGTATGCCATAGGCCCAAATTGGTTTAAAGATGGCTTTATATACTGTCAGCTTACTATGTGTGCTCATTTGTGAGTGTCGTCCTATTAACCAGTACATACTGCGTAGTTTTAAATCTAGTTGCTTCCGCTTCGTCCATATGTGTTTTTTCCATGTCAGTCTTCGATCCAAATGCATACCCAAATATTTTGCATTGTTATCTTGCGGGATTTCTTCATTGTTTAGGATAACCCGTGGACATGTGTCCCTTCGGAGGGTAAAGGTCACGTGTGTTGATTTACTTTGATTTGCGTGTATTCGCCAGATTTTGAGCCATTCTTCAATTTTATCAATGTGGTGTTGCAGATGTTCTGATGCGGTATCTGGATTTGTGTGTGTAGATAATAAGGCTGTATCGTCTGCATATGTTGCAACCGTAGTCCTGTCTGATGTTGGTATGTCGGCAGTATATATAGTGTAGAGAACCGGTCCCAGTATACTTCCCTGTGGTACTCCTGATTTGATCTCACACAAGTCGGAAAGTTCGTCATTGAACTTTACTTCAAAACATCGCTTGCTGAGATATGATTTTATTATTTGGTAAAACGAGTGTGGTAGCATCTTTTTGACTTTGTATAACAGGCCCTCGTGCCAAACTTTGTCAAATGCCTGGCTAATATCCAAAAACACAGCCGAGCAATATTTCTTTTCCTCCAGCGATCTGCTTATAACGTCTACGATGCGGTGAACTTGCTCGATCGTTCCGTGGTTTTCCCGGAAACCAAATTGGTGATTTGGGATGATGTCACTTAGGTGTGCTTTCATTCTTTTGAGTAGCATTTTCTCGAGGAGTTTCCCAATTATAGGCAAAAGACTTATAGGTCGGTACGACGCTACTTCTTTAGGTGGTTTACCGGGTTTAGGTAACATTTTTACCTGGGCTATCTTCCATTGTCCTGGGAAGTGGCCGACTCTTAGGCAGGCATTAAATATGTTAACAATTGCTACCATACCTTTTTTTGGCAGATTTTTTAATAGAACGCTGTCGATTTGGTCGTATCCTGGTGCTTTGCCATCCTTGAGGTGTTTTATTTCCCCAGCCACTTCAGTAGGGCTTGTATATTTTAATGGAAGACACATTTGCTGTGGACTTTCCAGATAACTTTTTATTTCGGCATCATGCTCTGGTCTCGATTCAGGAAATGGTTGAAACACATTGCTAAGGTGTTCAGCAAAGAGTGTAGCCTTCTCCGTGTCTGACCTGGCCCAATTCCCGTTACTTTGTCTGATAGGAGGGATATGATAATTTCATCATTCATCATTTCAGCCGAAAGACGTCCACTGCTGGACATAGGCCTCCCCCAAGAATGGGGGGTTTTGCCATAATCGCCACGCTTGGCATGCGGGTTGGCGATATGATAATTGGGACGTTTTAATTTCTGTGTTGCCTTCCATAGTGAGTAATTTGTGTCTAAACTTGGAGTCAAATTAGAAAGGAACGTTTGTATTGGTAAAACTTTTAATGAGGTCTTTTAGTTCATTTGAAGATCTGTTGAACGCTGTTTTGTCTGCAGGATATCGAGATTCATGCCATACTTTTCTTAGAATACGACGTTTTGATATTTTATCTTTGATCATTTTCGGATATTTATTAAGCGTTAAGGGTAAGTTTTTTCGCACTTTTGTTGAGATAGTTGCTGCTTCGTGTATGATTTTATTTAGGTTCTCAATAGCCTCTTCTATGTCTTCTACCGTTTTTAATGGTTTTATGAACTTAATTCCCATCGCGATCGTGTCCTTATACATCTCCCAGTTAGTATTTTTGTTATAGATATTCGATAGTCTTTCTGCAGGTTGCACTAATACAACTGATGAGCTCACATTTAATATGACAGGCGTATGGTCAGAAGAGAGATCCGTGCATACTTCAGTAGTCATGTAGTTTCGGCCTATGTTTTTAGTTATAAAGAAGTCTAGCAAGTCAGGAATTTTACTTCTATCCGTTGGCCAGTATGTTGGTTCACGTGAACTTATGCATTCGAGTCTCAGATTCTGTACTGTATCATGGAGTTGCCTTCCACGATGTGTGATTAAGCGTGAGCCCCAGTATGTGTGTTTTGCATTCCAATCCCCACCACATATAAATCTGGAGCCAAGTGAAGAGAAATACGCGTTGTAGTCATTTTTTATTATCGTGTGTCTGGGTGGACAGTACACAGCAGAATAGGTAGTCTCAACTTTCTCATTAAATACTACTTTTACTGACGTAGCTTGTATTTTGTCCGTTTGGTATTTTTCCAGTTCATAATGTTTAATATTATTTTTAATGATTACTGCAGTCCCGCCATGACTATTTCCTGATGGGTGGTTTGTTGTGTACACTGTGTAATTTTGTATAGCAAAGTGAGATCTTGCAGTGAACCTAGTTTCAGAAACTAAAGCTATGTCAACTTTTTCAATATGAAGAAATGTTTGAAACTCTTGACGACGGTCCGTTAAGCCGTTGGCGTTCCAAGTGACTACTCGGAATGTGTTAATCATTTTGTTATTAGGCTTGAGATAAGTTGGATCATTCTGTCCATCATTTTGTCCATCATGGTGATCATGATTTGTTGAAATTTTCTTTTCCTGTGTGGGTAGACACAGGGCTAACACACTTATTTTGGTTACTCCGAGTTTTAATTAATTTTAATATATTTTAAATTGAATTTTTAATGTTATAATTATATTTTATTGTTTTTAACCACCCAACACTCACTATCTACTATTTCCAAGTCTTTCGGATCTCATATTCTTCTATCTTCTTACTTTTCTACATTCCAACCATCATTATGGACACTAAGATGGCAACTAGCTTGGAAGATCTGGAGCAGCTGTTCAACTCGCGAATGGCTGAGTACGAAAACAAGCTCAGAAATGCTTCCTCAGGATCTGAACCAGCACCTAATATCACAGCACTGTCACGTGAGTTTTCAGAATTTAAAACTTTTGTATGGCAAGCACTCTCTAAGTTTAAGTCTCAAATAGAGATGCTTTCCCTTGGCTTTGACAGACATGAAACTATGATGAGAAGAAAGGTTTTATTGATTCATGGGGTTGCCGAGCTTCCAAATGAAAAGGTACATGATGTGGTTCACAAAGTGCTAACCGACCAAATGTGTTTGTCTGAGGTTAGAAAGGAAAGTATTCATGTCTGCCACCGATTGGGATCTTCACAAGGCAAAGCCAGACCTATCCTGGTGAGACTCTACACCACTGAACACCGTCACTTGATTTGGGAGAGCAAAAAGTCATTGAAAGGTACTGGCATCACAATATCTGAGTTCCTAACGCACACAAGACACCGTACTTTCATGGACGCACGCAAGCATTTTGGGGTGCCGAACTGCTGGTCGGTGGAGGGCAGGATAGTGATCGTCACGTCGGAAGGTAAGCGTCATAAAATTGAAACTCCGGGTGAACTTCAAGCACTGGTTTCGCGGTTTCCGAAGGCCTCAGGCGACTCTGGTGATGCTGCACTGTCAGAGGTATATACTTCTCCTAAGAGTGCGAGCCCCACCGAAGTTACTGCTACACCTTCAAGAGGCCAAAGAAAGGCGCGCCGAGGAAAATAATGTTAGTACGAATGCATTGTCTGTTTCCGAAGTTACTCTGTAAATTAGCCGCTTTGCACGATTGCTTTTCATATTTTCTGTACTTTAAACCGGCGCCGGTACTTTCAACTTTTTGTTTTCTCTGGTTCACCTTCACTATAATTTTTGTAGCATTTTTTTTTTCTTTTTTCTACAATAAGTTTTGTTGGTATGTTTACAAAACTTCTAATGTCACTATTCTGATTGTCACTGTCATTATGACATTATTAACTTGACGTTTAGCGTTCCATTCCTGATTTGTGGTAAAATCTATATGTGTGCATTAAGGTTATTCGTGTTACGCGAGTGTTTATGTTATTTTAGTTTAGTTTATTTCTCAAATATTGTTACTTTTTTTTTCTCGCCTTCTCTTTTTTTTATTTATGTTGCTACTGGTTTGTACAATGTCTTTCCACATTCTAATGAGTTAGGGTGGTTGTATTTGAAACAATCAGCCGTAAATTTAATTGTTGTTACTGTTGTTTTCTGTATTTTCGTATTTATATTTGTATTTATTTATGAATATTCCAACTGACTTAAATGACAGTTTTTTCTCTTGTTCTTCCTCGACTTGTAGCTTCGTTAGTGCGGACAGTGAGCCTTCGTTTCATACTTTGCATGACAATATTTCCTCCCTTTTTTCAAACTATCCTAACAATCTGCATATAGCCCATATTAATGCTCAGAGTGTTCCTGGTCACTATTCCGATCTTCTGGCATCTTTTAGCAGTGTTCATCTTGATGCACTCCTTATATCTGAGGCTTTTCTTAAACCGTCTCTCCTTTCTACGCACTTCCTGGTTTTGTTCTTGTCAGAAATGACAGGACTGGCAAGGGTGGTGGTGGAGTCGCCATTTACATACGCGCTGATATTCCGCACAAAATTGTGAGTACGTCTCCATCTCAGTACTCTGGGTCGGCTGAATCATTGTTTCTGGAGATCACCTTAAATCATACCAATGTATTGCTTGCTGTGTTTTACTCTCCTAACCTTCATGTTAACTATTTTGACTCCTTAGAATCCTCGCTTAATAATCTTTGCCCGTCATACGAGCATGTCATTTTAATGGGTGATTTTAACACATGTTTAATTAAAAATGATTCACGTTCACATAAACTCCGTTCTCTATTATCTTCTTTCAACCTTGAAATACTACCACTTGCTGCGACCCATAACTTCCCAAATTGCACGCCTTCTCTTCTTGACTTAATGATCGTTTCTTCCCCTCGCAATGTTGCTGACTTTGGGCAGATCACTGCAACATTTTCATATCATGACCTCATTTACCTCTCTTATCGTATCCGACCTCCGAAACGTAAGCCTCGTTACTGTTTTCTTCGTAGTTTTAATGGCATAGATCTGGATGCTTTGAAACGCGATGCTGGTGATATCGATTGGACTCACGTTATCGAAAGCACCAGTATCGATGAAAAGGTAAACAGCTTCAATGCCATTACGTTGGATCTCTATGATAAACATGCCCCTCGTAGGCGTATTAAAATTAAGCATAATCCTGCTCCGTGGATGACTACTGAAATTAAAAATGCCATTGCTCGTAAGGATAAGGCGAAAAGTAGATATAGGCGAAGACCCACGGAACTCAATCTCACTCACTTTAAAGCTCTGCGTAACCGCTGCAATCGTCTGTGTCGAGATGCCAAGAGACGCTATTTCCACGAATCTCTCGTTGATCGCAACTCCTCTGATATATGGAGGTTTTTAAAGTCTGTCGGTATCGGCAAATCTCCCACGAATACCTGTAAAGATGTCGACTTGTGCGCTCTTAACAGGCACTTTTCTTCTCCACCTGTTTCACTGGACCCTAGCGTTAAAGCTTCTACTTTGTCTGAGCTCTCTAGCTTGCCGTTACCTCATTGTACACCTTTTAATTTTAGTCCTGTCTCTGAAGACGTTGTCAAAAAGTCCCTTCTCTCTATTTCCTCCTCTGCTTCGGGCCATGACAATTTGTGTTCAAGAATGATATTACCTATTATTTCAGAGCTGCTTCCCATCCTTACTCATATTGTTAATTTTTCTTTATTCTCTGGCATATTTCCGTCAGCCTGGAAAAAGGCTCACATTATACCACTTCCTAAAGTTACCAATCCTTCGTCCTTATCTGACTTTAGACCCATTTCCATTCTTCCTTTCCTTTCCAAAGTTCTCGAACACATTGTTCACGGTCAAATTTCCAGTTATCTATCATCTAATACCCTTATTTCCCCTTTTCAATCTGGTTTCCGTACGGGCCACAGTACTGTTACTGCACTCCTGAAAGTTACTGACGATATCCGCTGGGCTATGGACAATAAATCTCTATTTTAGTTTTACTTGATTTTAGTTGCGCGTTCAACTCAGTGGATTTCGACATTCTTCTTGGGATCCTTCAATCTTTTAACTTCTCTGCTTCTTCGTTAACCTGGTTTGACTCGTACCTTCGGGGTCGCTCGCAGTGTGTCCGCCATGAAGAGATGTTCTCTGATTGGTGTGATCTAACTGCTGGTGTTCCTCAGGGTGGCGTTCTCTCTCCTCTTCTTTTCTCTATTTTCATTAATACTGTTACCAAAGTCATTATTTCCAGCTTCCACCTCTACGCAGACGATTTGCAGCTGTACAGACATTTCTTGCTTGCTGATGCTGAATCAGCAATCAATGCCATGAATCATGACCTGGATTGCATCGATCAATGGGCGAAGTCGTATGGCTTGCAGATTAACCCTGCTAAGTCGCAGGCCATGATCATAGGCAGCAGATACTATCGCACTGCACTTGACATGTCATCTTTGATTCCACTAACTCTAGGTTGCTCGTCCATTGCCTATGCTGAAACAGCTAAGGACCTTGGTGTCCTAATTGACAGCAATCTATCTTGGCGAGCTCAAGTGAATGAGGTTAGTCGTAAAGTGCACTTTTCCTTCCACTCACTTAAATCTTTACAGAGCTTCCTGCCGTTTAAAACCAAAATTTACTTGGCTCAAACTCTGATTCAGCCGATCATTGATTACGCTGATGCCTGCTATTTGGATGCCACCGAGGAGCTGTTAAATAAGCTTGAGCGCTTGCAAAATCTTTGTATTCGTTTTGTGTTTGGTCTTAGGAAATATGACCATGTTTCTCACTTACGCAAGGAACTCAAGTGGCTCCCTATCCGTCTTCGCAGGAACACTCGGATATTATGTCTCCTATACAACATCCTTTTTAATCCTGCGTATCCCAGCTACCTACGCGACCGTTTTTCTTTTACCCGTCCTCCTGATGCGCTGTGTAGATCCCACCTTAGGCATCATCTCAATTTCCCATCTCATAAAACTGAATTCTATTCCTACTCCTTTTCCGTTCATGCAGTACGACTATGGAACTCACTTCCGCCCAACATACGAGAATCTAAAACTTTATTTCTCTTCAAAAAGCAAGTCAAAGAACATTACCTTTCCTCTATTCTGTAATATTCTGATATATATTATAGGTATATATTTATTTTTATTTTAATTTTTATATGTGTATTTATTTGTATGTATGTTTATTTTATATAGCCTTAATGTTGTTTTAAGCTCTAATTTAATTTTTTCCTGTTTTATCTTTTCTACACACTATGTCTACATTTCTAATCCAACTTTCCATTCGCAGGTCTGCTGGAAGAAATTTCTTTTGAAATAAGCAGTACCTTTGTGCTCTTGTATCTTAATGTATTGTTCTTTTAAGTATTTTGTGTGTACATAAATAAATAAATAAATAAATAAAAATAAATAAATAAATTTGGCGAACATTAGTTCTAATCTGTCTAGCCCATTCTCAGGGTTTGGTATGCCTCCCGTTAGTGTACGGTCTTTTGTTACGTCTGAATAGCTTCTTTTTTCTGTGTGACTATTTTGTCTTAGGTGTTGTTTTACTGTTTGATCCAATATTTTGATTTCTTTTGTATTCATGGTAGGGTGGTTTTCTTTATTAGTTGGTTTGGTTTTTAGTATCCTTTCCTTATATTGTTTATATTTTAAGCAACCCTTGTAGCTTGCAGGATGTCTTTCTTGACAATTTGCACATGTAGCATCTGTCTCTGGTGTTTTGGTGCACGAAGAAGTAGGATGATCGCTACCACATTTCACACATCTGAATGGTCTAAAGTACTGATATTTAGTATGACCAAACCTTTAACATCTTTTGCATTCGACTCGACGTCTTGACAACTTTCTTTGCACCGCTGCTTTAAATATTACGTGGTACATATGGGCCTATGCTTTTCAAGATATTAATTAGGAATTTAAAAATATCTGTTTTAGCCTTCTTGTCATCATCATCAGCCTGTACTCGTCCACTGCTAGACATAGGCCTCTCCCATGACACGCCACTGAGCACGATCCTCGGCCTCTCTCATCCAGCTCTTGCCAACCGCCTTGCGAAGATCATCGCTCCACCGAGTCTGAGGACGTCCTACGCTACGTTTACCGATCCGTGGTCTCCACTCAAAAACTCGTCTGCGCCAACGGTTATCGGTTCTTCGAGTTATATGGCCGGCCCATTGCCACTTCAGCGTGCTAATGCGGTGGGCTATGTTGATATCCTTGGTTCTCCTTCCCCCTTAGCCTTAAGCCTTCTTGCACTCATTACTCATTAAAAGTTGCAGTTGGTACGTTTGCGCTTGCTCGGTAAATAGTAAATAGTAGTACATCACTATTGTATGGTATATACCTACCTAAGTACTAACCTATTCGTCAATAATTGTCATTTACTTTTTAATCTTTTATTTTTTTATATTACATTTACACTTTTATATAATTGTTTTATATATTACTTCCAAATATCGTTTGTTGGAGATCCAAAAAACTAAATAAATTTCTACAAACACCAAACACAACTTCACATGAAAAATCGAAAGAAAAGGAAATAGACGGCACGTTCCCATTTGGCAGTACATGGGTACTAATCCGAATGGAGCCTGCACCGGAGTTTGCAACGCTGTTAGGAGCTACACAATACCGGACGCCGGCTATAGGGCTGATCCGGTACGGTCCGGTATCATGGCGGCGGGACAACCGGCTCGATACTCACAACATGGTTTTGGAAGGCATTGGACATTTAGTTATATTTGCTGATAAAACAAAAGAGGAATCACAGTAAAATATAAGGAAGTAATTAATTTTAGGCAAGTTTGATTGCCGTTCGGATTTCCTTACCACAATCGATACGATATTTTCCTCATTGCCCAGTGACCAATTAGGCTTATAGTAATTGATGTTTTTGAATTACTTAGTTACGGCCCCCCGCACACGGCATATTTTAAACGCGCAGTCGACGCGCATATGACGCGCGTATACGAGCTTCAAACGAGATTTGAACGCAACACGGAGCGATCGTGAAACCCGCGTCTGCTGCGCGTATACGCGCAGGTACAGCGACACAGACGCGCTCGTAGCTTCCGCGTTTTGGTCAGAAACTCCTCGTCAATTGTGCTTCTCTCACCCCTCCTCTACCCCTTCTCAGACCCCTTGTACACGCTTCAAACGAGTTTCGAACGCGCTTCACACGCACGTTTGTATCGCGTTTTACGCGCGTTTGAACTATAAGAACTCTATAAGAACGCAAAAATCGGCATCAACGGCGCAGAAAACGCGTGATCCTGAAACGCGCGTCATCTGCGCGTTTAAAATACGCCGTGTGCTAGGGGCCTTATTTGAGCATTTATTCCACAAATACCCCCCTAAGTTAAAGGGGAAAATTTGCTCTTTTTTACCCTTTTTTAATGTTTTTTTTTTTGTATGTATCCTAATGCTGGTCTGTGAAAAAGACGGATAAAAAATACTGGAATCAGCGGAGATGAGAATGTTGAGATGGATGTTTAAAGTTAAAAGTCAGAAAAGTAGAAAGGGAATCTTTCTTGGTATGGTTTTGAGATGAACTTAAAATAAATGCTGGTGGACAGGCACAGGAAGGCCAAAGCATGAATTATGATATGAAAAAAATAAGTAAGTGAATGCTTAACTGTTAACAAGAGATAAAAGAAGAGAACGTGTTGCAGCGAGTCATAATAAGATAAGGCCAGAAAGATGATGTTTTGATTGGATCATTGCAAGACGTTTTCCTCGAGCTCCTTTCACAAATGCAGACACAAACTCTCGCCTTATCCTCCTGACAATAGACACAAAATACAAAGCGCTACCTAGAAATACTTATTATATATATATGTCGCATCATGGGTGGCCGAGATGCGAAACATCGGGTCTTCTTCACGATCCGACATAGTTTTTAGGTAGATGTGGGCACTGTTGTGGGTACTCGAACGAAATACTCTTTTAAATTTAAATCACAATAACTTTATTCAAAGTAACGGCTCACAAGAAACAAACACGTGCGTTGGTAACTGAGCGTCTGCAAAGACTGTTGGAGTTCGACTGTCGCAACACTCCGTCCCTCTGCTAGGGTTCACTGCATCCCCTCTACCGACGATCGTGTCCAAGCGGTAGGGCGCGCTTGCGTTTCTAGTGACGTTATTATTAGTTCACGAAACTAATTGTTAGATGGCGCTGTCTGTTGCACCATGGCGCCATCAATCCACGACACGGCCATCCCTGACTAGCACCCGTCCTCGGGTGTAGTACCTGTGGACAAAATGTGCTCAGAGAGTAATCTAGCTCGGCTATCCTGCCAATAGAAATAAAGGTCGATTCTCCATGGTACTTATTTTTTTTCTAAATATAAGTACAATAATCAACTATCATGATTTACAATGCCCTATTATTAAGGGTTCATACTCAGTGCTTCCTGCACAACATCACTAATTGGAAAAGATCCGATCAACAAGTTTACAACATAGTAATTCTAACAATTCTGTTACTCTTTACCATAGCTCATTGATAAGCAATGCATACTCAACTCTTAAAACTTTCATCGCGATCTGTGCACCAACACAGGCCAGAATCGCACCAACGACTCTTAAAAAATCTGCCACCACATATGCTACAACACATGAGGGGCTCTGTGCACCAACACAGATACGAATCGCACCAACGATTCTCAAAAATCTAGCGCAACATGGGCTACAACACATGAAGCGCTCTGTGCACCAACACAGTTAGAAATCGCACCAACGATTATCCAACATCTAGCGCAATATGTGCTATAACACATGAAGCGCTCTGTGCACCAACACAGACAGAAATCGCACCAACGATTCCTTGTAGACCCATCGCCACATGTTACTCATGAGGTGCGGTCTAAAGTTTTGAGTATGAGTGTGCAAGCCATTTTTAATCAGATTTGGTCTCACTACCACTGTCATCAACTATGACATCTAATTCTCGAGGAACTTGGTGATCGGGGATCTTCCTCACACGATCATGTGGGTATTTGTAGGTTCGCTTGGAGTAAGCGCCTTTTGTAGGTATCTATCCCCGTCTAACACCTCAATTATTTTAAATGGGCCTTTGAATTTAGGATCTAATTTTGTCTGATTCCTTTCCTTATTTTCCATTAAAACATAATCATTAATTGCCAACTTCGAAACTTGAGCCTTATTTCGGTCAAATCGATTTTTATCGTAATCGGCATTCTTAACAATATTCTGTATCGCGTGCTCTCTGATCTCATCCAAATTAACGTCAGTCACATCATCATCTACGGTTACTAAACTAAGTGGTCTTGCTACCTTTCCAATCATCAACGCGAGAGGGCTAGATTTAGTCACTATTAATAGTGGAGTTCATAGCCAACTGAACCTCTCCTAACGCGTCTTGCCAAGAGCGGTCACGACTGGTCTCTACGGCTGTTAACATACTCTTGAGAGTACTCATTACCCTTTCGACTTGACCGTTTGCACGACTGCCTCCAGTAGCTATCAAGTGCAACTCTATGTTGTTAGTAGTACAGAAACTAGAAAAATCTTTGCTTGCGAAACAACGACCTTGATCTGCTATTATGCGTTTCGGTGCACCAAACAACGCTATACAGAACTCAATATATCAGAATATGAATCGTTTGCCATAGGATATTAAACTTTGGAATGGGGTGAAGTTCTGCTTGAATTTTACCCGAGTGGGGCTTCGCTACTTTACAAGTGATACAACTGTCGACAATTTTCATTACGAAGACCAGACGCAATCTTACTGATCTCTTCGTCCTTGTCCTGTTCTGCTTGCCACCAGTTACTAGAAAGCTCAGCTAAATCGACACGCTTTTGTTCTACTCTAGTGAATGCTACTTTAGATGTAGGCAGGGGATTTCTAGACAGAAAGTCTACATGGCTCATCCTACTGCCTTCACGATAAACAATGTCAAACTCAAATGACTGCATGTAGGCCCACTAACGATGAACTCGTGGAGACAAGTCAGTTTTGTTTTTAGAAGCTTTAACAGCACTGCAGTCTGTCACGACGGTAAACTTACGACCTAGTAAATAATGCCGAAAATGCTTTATGGCATTAAAGACAGCTAATGTCTCTAACTCAAAAGAATGAAACTGATTCGGCTGGGAACGTGCGACGATTGTAATAAGCAACCATATGTTGTTTTCCGTGAATCTTTTGAAGAAAAATTGCACCATATCCTTCAGCACTAGTTTCGGTATGTAACTCGATCGAATGTGCAGGGTCAAAATTGTTAGAACTGGCCCACTGGTTAAATAAGAAATTATTTTCTGTCAATTACAATTTTATTTGGGTTAAGTCCAATTTGACTGTTCCCAACCACATGCCTAAATATTCAACCTGTCCCTTAAGGAATAAACACTTGACAAAATTCCAAGAAAAAATCAGCTATTGTAAATTTATCGAGTACAGTGCGAAGACGAACTAAACTCCTCCATAGAGGATCCTATCCTATCCTATTATTAAAATTAAGCAATGTCACCTAATGCGTTCATCACTGCACGCTGATAAACTGAGCTTGCATTCTTCAAACCAAACGGCATGGTCAAATACTCCGACTGACCGTTAGGTGTGACGTATGCAGTAATTTCTATTGATTCAGGGTGCACTGGTATCTGATGGTAGCCTGATGACACATCAAGACATGTGAACCATTGTGGGAACACCTGACCTAGATACAAGATCCTCTATCAAGGGCAGTGGAAACCTATTAGACAGTGTTGTCGTTCAGTTGCCTGTAGTCGACCCATGCGATCTGAACCAACCTTCTTAACGCGCAATACAGAACTAGCAAAAAGGCGAACAACTTGGCTTAATAATGCCTGCTTCCTCTAATTCACAAACTTTAGCAGTAATAACTTCGCGTACACAACACTAAGCCTATAAGGGTGACGACTAAACGTAAGACTAGGATCTACAAGCTGAATTTTCAGCTGTCCTGTCGTAACGAGGGATCTAGAAACACCACTACAAAACGAATGTATTTGAAACATCACATAACCTAACCTTATCACGACACAAAATAAAATCCACGGCCAATTAAAATATCATTTTTATGACAACTATCCGGTACAACATGAAATAACATCTCTAATCGTAGATTGTTAATCATGACCTCAAATAGCAAGGTACTTTGCACACTATCATGACCAATCCCAGTTAAATTAATAATGCGCTTGCCACTGAACTTAGACGCATCATTATCTTACATTATCTTTGATGAGAGAGCATTCGGCACCAGAATCGTAATAAAATGGGTACGACTCACCAGTTATCATCAGCACACCGCTGGGATTGCTGACATAGCAAACGTCAATGCGTCGCTCACTGCTCGCCACTGCAGCCTGCTGCAGGCGCTGCGCTGGAATTGCTTGGGCCGTCTCCACCGCTTCGTGGTCATTTCGTAGCAAACGAAGTGAATTCTCGTCGCACCGTGACGTCATCGCTCCATTTTCCGTGTTTTCTTCAGTTCGAGTGAATCTCACTTCTGATGTCGCATCATGGGTGGCCGAGATGCGAAACATCGGGTCTTCTTCACGATCCGACATAGTTTTTAGGTAGATGTGGGCACTGTTGTGGGTACTCGAACGAAATACTCTTTTAAATTTAAATCACAATAACTTTATTCAAAGTAACGGCTCACAAGAAACAAACACGTGCGTTGGTAACTGAGCGTCTGCAAAGACTGTTGGAGTTCGACTGTCGCAACACTCCGTCCCTCTGCTAGGGTTCACTGCATCCCCTCTACCGACGATCGTGTCCAAGCGGTAGGGCGCGCTTGCGTTTCTAGTGACGTTATTATTAGTTCACGAAACTAATTGTTAGATGGCGCTGTCTGTTGCACCATGGCGCCATCAATCCACGACATATATAACTATTAATACGTCGGTGCTGTAGCTAGTGCGTACCACATGTTCCTATGAATCATAATGACACATCTATTAAAACATCATGAGTTCAGTCATCATTATATTTTCAGTTGCGGTTACTGAACTTCATAACTGAAATATTGGACCGGGATACTATTACGTCATAATGTAATACATATTTATGTAATATTAATAATAAACTAGTTGTCCCGCGCAACTTTGTATGCGTCACATTTTCCCCGATTTCGAAACTTTATTAATTGCTGCTCTGCTCCTATTTGTCGTAGCGTAACGATATATAGCCTTCCTCGATAAATGGGCTATCTAACAATGAAAGATTTTTTCAAATCGGATCAGTAGTTCCTGAGATTAGCGCGTTCAAGCAAACAAACAAACTCTTTAGGTTTATAATATTAGTATAGATTACTACATAATATTTGCCGCTTCCGACCACATATTGTGTTACAGGATATTATCAGTGTAGCTCGTAAATGTGATCTGGTGGTAATTTGGTTAATAATCTAAGTGATATCAGAATACACTAATTAAATGGTAATGATGCTACCGACTGAATTTAGTGTAATTATCTGGTATTATATTTCAATATCATATTATTCGATTGAAACGGCTTGACCGATTTTGACGGGATTTTTACTGGCAGACAGCTGATGCCATTATAGGAGCAATTTAGAAATTATATTTTTAATGTTTTAAACAAAGCACAAGGGTTCTGTGGAAAAAAAGGAACACATGATTTTTTTTACAAAATCCGATTCAAATAGGAAAATAATATTTTTATAATAACTTCAACCGGACGAAGGTCGCGGGGAACACCTGTTTAAACAAGCGGTTGGTCGACGCTTCACGTGACCAGAGCGCAGGCCTATTTTTGGTCAAAGAATCAGCATTGCCATCCAACATCCAACGTGGCAATGCGGCCAGCCTTCTGGGCACTTTTCCTGTTGACAGCGATTTAGATGTAATTTTGATACTTGTACCTACATGTACTTATTTTATTTTTATTTTATATCAATTTGTAGCTTGTAAATAATAACATATGTAATTTAATAAATTGTTTAAACATAAGAATGTTCATGAAACGTTCTAAATGTTTTCATAGCTGAAATAACTTGAACCGTTTTTGCTTGATTGTTTACTTCGTGTACATACCTCATGTAAATAGTTGTTGCACGTGCTAAATAGTAGCTAGTATTGTTGATATATGTAGCGGCTTACGGCTAATGTTTTGCGTGTGCACATGTGTGTTTATCTTTTGTCCCTAAGGCGCCTAGTACGCAGCGTATTTTAAACGCGCAGACGACGCGTGTTTCAGGAACACGCGTTTTCTGCGTCATAGAAGCCGATTTTTGCGTTTTTATAGAATCAAACGCGCGTAAAACGCGATACAAACGTGCGTGTGAAGCGCGTGCGAAACTCGTTTGACGCGTGTGACAAGGGGTCTGAGGAGGGGTGAGAGAGGCACAATTGACAAGGAGTTTCTGACCAAAACGCGGAAGCTACGAGCGACTACAGCGCGTCTGTATCGCTATATCTGCGCGTATACGCGCAGTAGACGCGCGTTTCACGATCGCCCCGTGTGCTTAGGTAACAAGGTTCGATCAAATCTCGTTTGAAGCGCGTATACTCGCGTGATCTGCGCGTCGTCTGCGCGTTTAAAATACGCCGTGTGCTAGGGGTCTTACGAATGTAATTAGGCCCGTTTCAATCAAATCCTTTATTCTACTTTTAATGGCGAGCTTGCCAGTCCTTAGGCGTAGTTTTATGACTGAATTGTGTACACAAAACATCAGGCCTGTCATCCCCGAAGGGTTAGGCAGAGGTATACTTAATAGTCCACCCACATTTCGTCAGTCTTGTTTAAGTCGCATGTAATAGGTGGCGAGCATATTGCCAACAACCGGGCACTTATCCAGACTCCTTGGCTGCTACTGAGAAATTTCTAATGGAAATCTTAGATAACATTTGCCCGACCTGGGAATCGAACACTGGACCTAATGCTCAACAGTCGCACTCTCAACCACTAAACTAACCAGGCAGTGAGTTGTGTAAAGAAGTCTTTTGTTATTTGCATAGCATTTTCATCGACTTGCATTTGTTTTATAAGAGACCCGCGCAACTTCGTCTGAGTCACATTTTGCCCTTTTTCGCAACATTTTTCATTGCTGCTGCGCTCCTATTGGTCGTAGCGTGATGATATATAGCCTTCTTCGATAAATAGGCTATCTAACACTGAAATAATTTTTCAAATCGGACAGTTCCTGAGATTAGCGCGTTCAAGCAAACAAACAAACAAACTCTTCAGCTTTATTATTAGTATAGATATAGATGTGATATTGTAATAAACGTAGCGTGAGGTTTAAGGTTCCGTGTCAACCAGTCCACACTTAACCCGGGCAGCGAAGGCACGTACCCTTAAAGTCATTCATCTACTTACTGATAATTTGGTAGTTTTATTCTAAACCCTAACTAGTGTAACTAGTGAAAAACATTATAAAGAAATATGTTCGCATCTAGTGCGCGCGCGACCTGAAAGTTCTAAAAGTGAAACTATCGGCCGTCTATCGTAATAAGTGGGGGGCACTCACTAACAGCCCTCCAAGAGTTAGGAGCGTCAACTAACTAATATGTTTATGTACTCGCCACAGCAACTGTACCTATAGCGAACTATTTTCTAACCAGAAACGGATTGATTTTTAAGAAAAAACGACAGGAAACTGAATGGGATATTCCATAGCTACATCTGCCTACCCTTTTAACTATGTTTGGATCGTCTTCCAGTCTAATCGGAAACTCGGTATGTAATGGGTGGTCACCCATCCACGGACCAATCTAGGCAAGCACGGCTTACAACAACTACAACATCATTTATTTCAGTCTACAATGGCCCATAGATATATACCTTATAAACTAACATATACATATAAAGTAATTACAAAACTCATGTTAATAAATATGACTTAAAACTATGTTAGTAGCACTTAACTTGTTCAACCTGAACAATAAGAGCTCTTGTTCGAAGTTAAAATGTGCTTATCTCAGTTTTATTGTTGAATTTTGACCTAAGTAAGTACGAATAATACCTCGCCAAAAAAGATTGCAGACTTTGCGAAATTCATATCTCTGCCAACACCTGATCCGATACATATTTACGAGCTTCTCGATTATATCACGGTATCGATTGGATGGTTGGCAACACTGCATTCCGCTCGGTTTGGCGCAAAGTGCTCAAGAATCGCCAAACCTGGCGAAATATTCAAGGGTTACTTGTGGGCGCTGTGGGTGTCTGTGACTTTCTAATATGAACGTGCGGAGTGCACATAACGTAAATATAAAACGATTTTGAAATTGCAATACTTTATTAAGTAATTATTATTTCCATAGGTGCTACGAATTTGGCTTGTTGTACTCATATATGACTTAGCGATCCGCCCCGGCTTCGCACGGGAGCAATGTTGATACTAAATTTCAGTTTTCAGTTGCATTATCTTTATATGCAAATACTGTAGTACATTATTTTGATCTATTTCGTAGGGTTCAGCCAGCGTTTGCACTGGAAGCGCAAAAAAAATGTGTTTATTTACAACCGCACATTAGAAACCTCTAAAATTATCAGTGTTTCTCTACTATATCATGCATGTATTATACATATAAACCTTCCTCTTGAATCACACTATCTATAAAAAAAAACCGTATCAAAATCCGTTGCGTAGTTTTAAAGATCTAAGCATACATAGGGACAGACAGACAGCGAAGCGACTTTTTTTAAACTATGTAGTAATAGTAATATCGTGCGCTTATGTGCGTACGGTATGATAAAAAAATCTTCACCAAGTTATGTTGAATCTAATGTCATTATTATTAAAGATATCATTCGGTATCACCATCTTGCCCAGTTTCCCCGTTATTGTTACTGTTTTTATTTTAAATGCATTAAGCGTTTTTCAGTATTTTTAGGGTTCCGTAGCCGAATGGCAAAAAACGGAACCCTTATAGATTCGTCATGTCTGTCTGTCTGTCTGTCCGTCTGTATGTCACAGCCACTTATTTCCGAAACTATAAGAACTATACTGTTGAAACTTGGTAAGTAGATGTATTCTGTAAACCGCATTAGGATTTTCACACAGAAATAGAAAAAAAACAATAAATTAAGGGGGTCCCCATACTTAGAACTGAAAACCAAAAAAAAAATTTTCATCAAACCCATACGTGTGGGGTATCTATGGATAGGTCTTCAAAAATGATATTGATGTTTCTAATATCATTTTTTTCTAAACTGAATAGTTTGCGCTAGAGCCACTTCCAAAGTGGTAAAATGTGTGTCCCCCCCCCTCTAATTTCTAAAGTAAGAGGAGGAAAATTCTGAAAATATTTAGGATTGTAGAACGTAAAAAAAACTATCAACGAAAATTGGTTTCAATAAGATATGATGTTCAGTTTTTAAGATATGGGACTTTTTCATCAAACTGGAGCAGTAACTTTGTTTTTCATAAACATACTATGAAAAACAAATTTAGTTTTGCGGTTGTGTGGAAGTTTACTAACTAATACTACTAACTAATGAATGACAGTTCAAAATATTGTTATTATATTGTTTGGAGCTATGGAACCCTGTGTGCGAGTAAGACTCGCACTTGTTTTATATAAATACGTCCACATAATGATACAATTAATTAAAAACCACAAAACTAACAGAATAGGTACCACCGGTATTCCTGTTTGGAATGCTGCCAAAGTTTTGTTTAATAATTGCAATTGGTATTTTTAATAATTATTATCGGGTAGCTCATACATAATAAGCAGGCAAACGGATGTTCTGCTGATTATTGCAGGTAACTAGGTATCTATTTTTCAAAATATGGTGAAATAGGAAAGTAAAATGTCTGAAAAAAAAATAGTAAAAGTAGGGAATAACACTTAATTATTATAAAACAGCACGGGGCGGCACTCAACATTTAGGCGTCCGAATTTTTATTTGGGCAGTCAAACATTTTTTCGAAACGAGAAAAAATGCGAACTCCTCTACGAGTATATTTTGTAAAGTTGTATTTAAAAATATATTTATGTATTTATTTTGGATAATTTTATTGAAGCTCGTGGCTAAATAATAACAACCGCTCCAGGTTCAACTTCAGGTTAAGCCGCGCTTGCCTAGGTTGGTGCGTGGATGGGTGAAAGCACGTTAAGCCGTTGGTCCCTCTTTAGTAGATCTTTGACAGTCGTTACAGGCGGTCAATGACCCGAAAGTCTGACAGCCATTCATATCGAGGGTTTCGTATCATCCAGAACTAACTGGGTTGTGGAGGTCAGAGAAGCAATCGCTCCATGTTAAATGCTGTTATCCGCTGCATCCGGTTAGAGTTAGATTCCAACGTAGCTGGAATAATGATATTTTGTACTATACATTACGAACATTTTTTCATAAGCCGAGTTTCGAAACCCATCTTCTTCTTCATCATGGGGTTTAGGTTTCCGCACTTAGTCCTTTGAGTAGACCATTGTGCGTGAGCCATAGTGGCCGTTATTCCAACCAGCCCACCTCCCTCCAGAAGCAGATTACACTGCCCGGTCTTCTCAGGGCATCCGCAAGGGATCTTGGTGTTCCCAGGGTCTCCTCGCGAATCTTGGTGACACCGGTTCACTCAAGCAGCACATGCGCTACCGTTTCCTCCGCAACCATTTTTTTGTTTTTTTTTTATATATTATTTAAATTATCTATTTTTTTTTTATATATCTATTTTTTTTCTTTGCACAGGGGACTATCAGTGATTCCTAGAGTTTTGAAACCCATAACAAATGCCATAACAATCGTGATGCCCCAAATTTATTTTTCGCATAGCACTACTAACTTTTGGTTGCACATAATCAAATTTTATATGACTAATGTTGTTCCTGTACAAACACATAAATATTTACGAGCGACAGACAGACACAGACAAGACGACGAAAATCGTAATCCCATACTTGTTACTACTACTAATAAAATCGTTCTGTCTAGTGTTGTCATACGCCCGCTTGTCAGGAAGCATTCTTGCGTCAGAATCGAAAATATTCGGGATCAAAATTTTTGTATGAAAATATTCCGAGCATTTGGCACTCGCGAGCCGGAGCTAAAAATCAGCGTCAGGTTGTATACCTTGTGTTGCCGTCTTGCATAAAGCTGAGCTGAAGCCGTTTTGGCATTTATAGTTTTAAGCATTTATTTTGTTTAATTTAAGGGTGTTTCTGTTTTTATTATAATGCAACTAGCTCTCCCGCGCAACTTCGTCTGCGTCACATTTTCCCCGTTTTCGCAATATTTTTCATTGTTGCTCCGCTCATATTTGTCGTAGCGTGATGATATATAGCTTATAGCCTTCCCCGATAAATGGGCTATCTAACACTGAAATTTTTAAATCGGATCAGTAGTTCCTGAGATTAGCGCGTTCAAGCAAACACACACAACACAACTCTTTAGCTTTATAATATTAGTATAGATGAGAGCAGCGGTGACCCAGTGTTGGCAGCCCCGACTTACGAGCAGTAAGCCGTGGGTTTGAACCCAGGGAGGCGCATTACTTTGTGTAATTTATTTCATCACCGCTGCTCCCAAAAACGGTGAAGGAAAACATCGTGAGGAAACCGGCATGTCCTAGAACTAAAAATTCGAAGACACGTGACATCTACCAACCCGCACTGGGTCCGCGTGGTATTACAGCCCACTCCCTCTCATAGAGAGGAGGCGTGTGTCCCAGCAGTGAGAGCATTATAGGCTGATGATGATGAAACTCCATTTTCTTTCTTTCTTTTATTCCCTATGTCCACTCTATAAGTCTTTTTAAATCTTTCTTCCTGTCTATAAAAACGTTGTAAAACAAAAGAGCTTATCTCGTTGAGAAAGAAAAAGCTTGAGTATCTCGGACATAAACAGTAGTTAGCATTTTGGGCATGTCTAGTGTCGAGTACTTTCTGTTGTAATTAACCACAGTGAAGGATAACGAGGAGTTCCAAACGACTTTTATGAATATTCATCGAGTGATCGATTTTCGGTACATTTTCGGCTTTCGGCGTTCATTTTTAAAGGAGTCTCGTGTTCGGTATCGTTGTTTTTATGCATGGAGTTAATTTTTTTTTGTTCATTAAACCAAATAACTTGTAAAATATATTGACCATCGGAACACATATTATCAAATCACAAGATTATTATTCCTTTGAAAGTCGACGTTTGGGACGTTTGGGAGCAGTTTAAAACGGAACTGTTTTATATTCACAGAAACAAAGTTCTTTAGCTTATTTTGCTTAGCGGCCATATTTAATTAAAGTAGTATTTGTCACGTCTCTACGAATATTAATACAATTGATCACATTATGTCCAGTTGCGTATTATATAAATAGACAGACTATTCTTTTCAAAGAAAAAAAACGTAAACCCCTTAGGGTTTACGTTTATTAAAATTAATAGTAAGTAAGTGTTTAGACATTTTATTAAAAAAGGTCATAAAAGTGCATATCCTACATCTACATGCTACTCCCCAATTCTTACTAAGGTAGCTGCACAGCTGTGGCATATTGTCTGTGTGGACCAAAGAAACGATGGATGGACTTTGCGAAAAATGGGCTACGGCTAGAAAGGAAGTGACGTCAATATCACGAAGAACAGAGAAATTGGAATAATAACACTTATGATTAAATAGGTGTGTTGTAGGTACTTACTATGTTAAACTTTGCAACAGTAATTGCCTTCCGATGTTCATCTCAAACATACGACCTGAAATGAAAAAATAACACATACAATAGATACTGTATAAATTACAAATCTATCTTCAATTTAAAACTAACAAACTCTATCTACTTCATATTAATAGAGTTATAAAAGGAAAAGAAATAAAAACGATACAATAAGAGTATTCTTTGTAAATTGCATCTTGCTATTCAATTCGCGATCATAAAGTAGACTGCATCATTCAAGTTGTATGCCGTTCTTAGTCGAAGACATAACTTGAGACTTTCGAGTATTAATAATAAATGTCGCATGTTCCAACTGAATATCGAAGTTGTATGTGGTCTCAAACGTTTGTTGGGAAGATAAAAAGGTTATTGCTTTATACATTTCACTATGTACAACGGCAGGGCCGGATTAACCCTATCAGGGGCCCCTAGGCAGTGCCATTCTTTGGGGCCCTTTCCTTTTCCCCTTTTCTTACTTTTTAGGTTCCCGTCGGGACCCTATTACTAAGACTTCGCTGTCCGTCCGTCCGTCTGTCACCAGGCTATATCTCAGGAACCGTGATAGCTAGACAGTTGAAAATTTCACGGATGATGTATTTCTGTTGCCGCTATAACAAAAAATACAAAAAATAGAATATAATAAATATTTAAGGGGGGCTCTTATACAACAAACGTGTTTTTTTTTGCCGTTTTTGCTCGACGTTAGTAACGGCAACAGGTAGACGTTTGAAATATTCACAGAATGTTTAGTTGCATATTCACTTTAAAAATAAAATAATTAAATTAAAATAATATAGATAATTAAGGGGGATCCCATACAACAAACGTGATTTTTTGCCGTTTTATAGATAATGGTACGGAACCTTAGCGCGACTCGTGCGCGAGTCCGACTCGCACCTGGCCAATTTTTAAAATACATTTTTTCTATCACAAAAGTCGAGTCGAATAGATTGACTCCTTTGGTATTCTGTTACTTCAATGTCTTATGTGATATGAAAACAATCTTGACTTGATGCTACAGCATCACCTTACATGCCTGACTCTTTTCTTTTTGCTTTCATTGAAATTTTCTTAATGACTAGGCTACAGTTATAGAAAAGTGATGATACCAGAGGCCCGATTTATGAATCTCACCGGTGACTAATTGCCATCATTGAAAATCGGTCATTTTGGTGACAATAGTAACTCGGTCACATTCAAAAATCAATACCGAGGGCCGCAAGCTGTGACCAAAATGTCATTTTCCAATGGAAAATCGGCCATTTCGGTGACAATAGTCACTCGGTGCGATTCAAAAATCTGGCCCCTGGACATGAAGTCGCATGCTTCGCGCGTCACTACTGCGTGCGTCAGTGTGGGCTGAAACGAACGATTTCAAACCCTCCCTCCCTTCCTTCCCTTTTGCTAATTATAAGGTCCTAATTATATTAGATCCTAAGACCTAGACATGTTAACTTTTTCCCCCAACTTGAACAGATCACACATGATTACCCTTTTTTATTCTAACCTACAACTAGCAACAAATTGTTCCTAGGCATTTCGTTCGATAAAACTTTTTATTTTTTCTTGGTAAGTGCACGCACGGGGCCCCTAGTCGATGCAGGGCCCATAGGCAGTTGCCTTGTTCGCCTTATGGATAATCCGGCCCTTTCAACGGTATTCATTTCGTTTTCTCCTACGATGATGCATTGTGTTGTGACATTTCTGTGAAAACACCAGCGATGTTCGCGTAACGTAGGATGTGAAACGCATTTGTTTTTTAACCGACCGACCGAAAAGCGGAAAATAGCTTTATTTTCGGAAGTCGGCGACTTTTGTTTGTTAAAAAATTAATGCGTTTGAAATCGGCTATTGTATTTTTTGGCAAAAAAGGTTTTTTTAAGCCATCTCACAGGTCAGCTAACGAGGCATTCTGTTTGGTTAACCAGCCAGGGCAAATGGAGATCGTAACAAAGTATTTAGCTTTTCTTTACAGTCTCGGAGACATTCTTCAAGTAATTCTATTGTACTCCGTATTGCATTATATTCTGAAAGATTTTTTTTCACAAAAATATTGCTCCAATTTATATTCTTGACAGTCCTACACAAAAGAAGACTATAGGCGGGCGAATAAGAATGCGAAGAATAATTTAAAAACATTACGATTCTTCAGAAGCTATTTTTGACCACTCACTCACAGGTAATTTTAGAAGATTGGAGCTTGATAAATTACACAAATATATAATAAATACAGAATGATTTTTTTAAGTGGGCGTGGATGGCGAAATCCGAAATTAAGAGGAATTCCGAAAAATTCCAAAGGGGTCTTGAGCCCGATTTTGATGAAAACTAAAATTGTTTCATTGGATTTTTGGAAAATCTATATTCCTAGCCAGGAATCGAATTGATTTTGACAGAATTTGATGGCACCATCGAATCGTACAATAATACAGTGTGTTTTTTTCCGAAATCAATGGGTAGTTTCGGATTTGGCCATACCTACTTGGAAAATTCATCCTGTATAACTGAATCACAACGCATTATTCTTTATATTTTAAACTTGAATTAGGTTTGTTATTAATTTCTATTAAGCTAGAAATAATAAAAATACCCCTTAACACGCGCTACTCAAGGCGTCTGAAACATCCGCCTCCCTGAAGCTTAGCGAAGTTGCTTCAAGAATTCGTTTGCCATCAAAGCCTTAAAGGCAAATAACCAGTTCAAGCTGGTTTAAACCGGTTAACAAGTTAGGGGTCTCAGCTTTCTAAGAAAAGGACGATGGAAAGGGTTGATTTTGGAGTACAGAACTACATTTGTACATCCTAAGATAATATCAAATATGGCGTCTGCTCTAATTAATATAGACAGTGTGTGAATTAGTTTGCAAGGTCGCCATGACAATTAATTTTAGAATTGAATTGCCATGACAGTTAATTAAGAAAATGATGTGCTAATGTTTGGACTTCATTCATTCATCTTTCACTCAATCTACGACTTCCTACCGATCGCCATCACGTCATCGCCAGCCAATCAGCGTATAGTAAAATGACGCGATACTGCGCTCTGATTGGCCACCATTGTTCCTATAACCCCTTTCCTCGATCTGTACAAAAATTATTTACATACACTTGCTTACGAACATCATTTACGACAACATTGTTTTTCTTATTTAATATCAAAAACCCCATCCTAATCTGGGCAAAGTAGTAGCCAAAACCCAAAATTACAAGTAGCTATATCACGCCGCTACAGCTAAGTTTGTCATTGTAGCCCAAACCAAAGACGTAGTCGTAGGTTATTATTGTACTAAATCAAACACCATTTTGCTTCACACTATGTTGAAAAACAATATCAAGGTCCAAAGAACAGAATAAATTAAGGCAAAAGAAAACCTTAAAATAAAACTTCAATCTTCCCCACTGAACTAAGATAAGAACAATATTGCAAAAATACGTCACGTTTGTTTATATTTTATACCTTTGAAAGTCGAATAAAACCAACGGAGTTCGTGGACTTGCACGGCACGCCGTATTTGTGTTAGCTATCAGTCAAGTTTGGCTGTTTATACTGATATGAATTGTCTAAATATTCTGCACGTGGAATGTATGTTAACTAAGTCTGTTATCAAGGATAAATAATGTAAAACAAAACCCGCATCGTGTCCCATTTAAGAACAGGATATGCATTTAATTTAAATGTTTTTAGTACCCATGTAGAGAATGCAAAACCGGAGTGAAACGAAAACCGGTTTTTGGCATAAAACATTTATTTATGATAAAAAAAAACACTAATATGTTGAATGGTCGCTATTGTTTTTCCAACCAGAGATATAATTACGGAATTAGTGTTTCAACAACCTTTTAATGATATAATTTGAGGAAAGTTTTGGCGGCTTCTTCTTACCTTTTTCAAAAGGATCTATTGAAATTCCGTCTAACTCTTCTTCTTCATCAGAGTCCGATTCACTGATATCTGTTTCTCCAAGGGCTCCAAGATATACACTAGGTTTAACGTTTCTGTACATCACTCATTAGCTCATTCTATAGTATGAGCGTAGCATAACTTATGTTGAACAGGCAATCCTTTTTCTTTCTCCACTATCGCACTTGCTCCGGCTGTAGTGAGAAAAGTCAAGTCTTTTAAGTGCAAGTTCTTCTAATATTTGTGCAGATTTTAGAGCTGTTGCTGAACTCTCCAACCGCGTCAATCCCAAATTGACAAGTTTCTTAGAAGAATTAAGGAACGGGGAATGTATATTTACGTTCTTGTATTGCCGATTTCAAGAACCTAGACGTCGAAAACCGAAAAAAAACGTTTTTTTTTTATAACTATCGGTTATTTTTGGCGTCTCAAAACATCCGAAAAACCGGTTTACATTCCCTATACCCAAGTATGTTTTGGGTTTTCCGGAGTGTGAACCTCACATGGCAATGTCGAGACTCGACTAATATAAAAAGTTACACAAATACATAGACTGCTAAAATTATAAGCCCTGCCGTTCTTTTTGGGTTCACAGTCAAAAAACAAACCGAAATTTAAAAAAAAATCACGTGGGATAAAAAATCCCTACTTACCTAATGTTTTCCTATAATGTAGTAGGTACTAGTAACTTGATGGCACGATAGTTCATGAGTTTTCACCCGATCGTGTATTAATAAGAAAGTTATTTTATATAGACATGTAAGGTTGCATCAATTTCACGAGCTCCCCGAAAGCAATTTCATAGACCGGAAACTATGAGGACATAAGCAATTTGCAAGTTTATCAAATAAACGTTATTTCAATTAAACGTTATCAGGATTCACGTGATTGAATCTATGTATGTAGGAAAATCTTGTTCTTGTATTGTGTGATCTACTAAATTTATCTATTGAATTCTTTTTTAACACATAAAATATCATCACGCCTGTAATTTCCGAAGGGTTAGTCAGAAATGTACCTAATAGTAGGTATACTACATTTTGCTAGTTATGTTTAAGTCCCATGTAATAGGTTGATGCCAATAGGCTCGTCCGCCTATAGACACCGTGGAACGCTTGAACGTCCATACATACTATATTTGTATGAGTGGACGTTCAAGTGTTTAGGCAACAAGCTGTCCCGCGCAACTTCGTCTGCGTCACATTTTCCCAGTTTTTTGCAACATTTTTCATTGCTCCTCCGCTCCTTATGGTCGTAGCGTGATGATAAATAGCCTATAGCCTTCCTCGATAAATGGGCTATCTAACACTAAAAGAATTTTTCAAATTCAAATTCAAATTCATTTAATCATTTTGTGAACATAGGGTAAAAATATACAGATGTTATAAATAAATGTTGGTCCATACTATGTCCCGCCAGAAGGCATACAAAATATAAAGTAGGTAATCGAAAAGTCAATTAACAAAATTAAAAATAAATGGTAAGTAAATGTCACAATTCATTTCAATCACTAAAGGCTAATAATAAATATATCAATAAATTAAGACGGCACATAAGCAAGTATAAATTATTTAGTCACAGTTTCTTATATGTATAATAATAGATGCAATATACAATACAATATGTCAATAAAAACTATCATCCATAACATAAGCAACATTCATTTGACAGATTTAAAGTTCAATAAATATTATTTTAATTTGTCATTAAGATATTCATTGACCGAGTAATACGCCTTGTCACTCAATAATTTAAAAAGGCTACGTTTAAACTCATTCATGTTGTTGCTTGATACAATTTGATTAGGTAATTTGTTATAAAGTTTTGGAGCCATTGCAAATATACTATTGTAGAGGAATTTGGTTTTAGTGCATAACGGGTGCAGCTTTTTTGAGCGCCTTTGACTTTCGACAGATTTATATAATGAAATATTGGTTTTTACAAAAATACAGGCTTCATAGACATAGAGTGATGGTACAGTCAGTATTTTCATGTTTCGGAAATGTGGCTTGCATGAGTCCGTTTGTTTTATCTTACATATGGCTCGAATGCATTTTTCTGCGCTATCAATACCTCCTCTACTTTACTAGCATTACCCCAAAAAATAAGACCATATCGCAAAGCAGAGGCGACATAACCATGATAAGCTGCTAGGAGTGCTGGTTTATTCACAATTTTGCTTAACATATAAAGAGCATATGAGAACTTACTAAGTTTCCCACATACATTATCGATGTGAGATCTCCAAGACATATCACTATCAATATGCAGTCCAAGAAATTTTGTTACATTAGTTTCATGAATTTGTTCTCCTTTGTAGTTTACGTGAATATTTGAAAGTGACTTTTGTCTAATTTTAAAGCTCATTAATTTTGTTTTACTTAGGTTAATTTTAAGGTTATTAGCGTTCAGCCAGTCAACTATCTTCACAAGACTGTTGTTAATGTCATCTTCTATTTTTTTATTGCTACAAGTGTTATAAGTAACCGTGCTGTCGTCGGCGAATAGGGACATTTGGTGAGTTATTACAAGGGGTAAGTCGTTGATGTAGCAAATGAACAGCAAGGGACCAACAACAGAACCCTGCGGAACCCCGTAACAGAGAACTCTTGAGCTAGACGAGTATACTACTTCAGTTTTGGACTTAATATCCACTTGATTAATCTGAGTTATTTGTTTTCTATCCTCCAAATATGATTGTATGAGATTAAGCACGTTACCTCTGATGCCGTATCTATGGAGCTTACTTAACAGTACCTTATGATCCACATAATCAAAAGCCCTGGTCATATCCATATACATTGCCATTACTGGTTTCCTATTGTCCATATTGTGATGTATTTTTTGAAGAAAATTATAAATGGCCATATTAATAGATTTTGACTTCCTGAAACCCATTTGTTCCTTGCAAAAAATGTTATGTTTTTCAAAGTAATTGTAGATACCATTATAAAGTACTTTCTCAAATATCTTTGAAAAGATTGGTATTAGAGCTACAGGTCTATAATTAGATAAAGTTGTTTTGTCATCTTTTTTATGTAGTGGCTTGATAACAGAAACCTTTAATTTTTGCGGGAAAATACCATTTAGAATACAGCTATTTATTACGTCACTTAATATAGGTGCTATAAGAGGAGCCACTGCTGACTGCACTTTTCAAATCGGACCAGTAGTTGATGATGCTGATGTTTAGCGCGTTCAAACAAACGAACAAACAAACTCTTCAGCTTTATAATAGTGGTATAGATAGACAAAGAGGACTAAAACATAAGTGGCGAAATATTGGTGTACTATATTATTAAGTAAGCACCTTTTTTTTTTAGGTTGTGAAATCATCAAATGACTTCTCCCGTTCTGGGCGGAGCGGAAGGGAGTGTCAGACTTGTACTGACTAAAACCCAACCATGTTCCTTCTTAGCCCTTTGTGTTCCAGGGCCACGGTATCTCTTTCGAACAGTCCCGCAGCCCTGGCAGGCATCGGCCCTCTCGGACCTTTCGATTTGCTGATATCTCCTTGAGGCGCGCGTGGAACACGAACGCGCCGTCGACAAGGCATGTCGTCATAAGACGGACGGACAGTGAACTAGCCCATTACTCTCCGTCCACAGGCCCGCTGTATTGTACACCCTTGCCTGACCCTTCGGCAGACGTAATTTTATGTTGAAGAAATTCATAATCTGATGTATGATCGATAGCTCTTAATAAATACCTATTTCACGAATGATTAAGCAGCAATTAACACAGTTTTACTATTGTATTTTATTTCAGGTTTATGAAGCATTAACCGATTACCTTATCAAAATGTCGAACAATTAAAACTGTTTGTAAGCGGTATTAATTAGCGGTGCATGAAAAACTACACACTAAAACACACATATATTTAAAGTACGTCAACACATATTTAAAGGTGTGGTACAGACCATCATCATCTGCCTAGCCTTTTCCCAAACTATGTTGGGGTCGGCTTCCAGTCTAACCGGATGCAGCTGAGTACCAGTGTTTTACATGAAGCGACTGCCTATCTGACCTCCACAACCCAGTAACTGGGTAATACGATACCCCTTGGTAAGACTGGATGTCAGACTTTTAGCTTCTGACTACTCGTAACGACTGTCAAAGATCTACAAATGACAGCCGGGACCAACGGCTTAATGTGCTTTCCGAGGCACGGAGGAAACTCGATATGTAATTATGGTCACCCATCCACAGACCAACCTCGGCAAGCACAGCTTAACCTTAAAGATCGACCTGGGCGGCTGTTATTATTTAGCCACGAGCTCCTCCACTTAGGTGTGGTACAGACCATTCAACTGAATAACCTTCTCCATGAAAGCTGACCCATACAAAACAAGATTCTGATTTAAAAGAGTGTCCATGGAGTTTCTTGCCCATTCTTCTCCATAGAGATTATACGTTTTGGAATAGGCAACTACAGTACTTTCACAGTTATTATGTCTTGTGACTGGGACATGTTCGACTATTCAAAAGTGCCTGTAACTGGCCTACTTGAAATAAATGATTTTGATTTGAAACTTCAATACAATTTCGTTACAAATGAGACAACTGTTTCGCGATGACGTTCCAAGGCGAAAAATCATCAGCTTTCTAAATTTCGTATTTAAGGGTGTACCCTTAAATATGATCACACATATTTTTGATCGACGCTGTATTATTATAACATCATTGTTTTATATTTCTGGAATTACATCATCGTTTTCATAAGCTAAATGAAAACGATGATGTAATTCCGATCATCTCACAAACAATAAATAACTCTTGGGCATATTGTATGACACTAATATCTGAGATCATTATGCTTACCTATCAGGTATCACGAAAACAATGAAGGTTACATCACAAATTGATCATCAGCTCCTAGTCTAGCCAAACATCAATAGCCCAATCGACAATAACTTCATACAATCTATATGGATATATGTATATGTATTAAATTACGCGTCACATTGTTTGTCCGGGATGGACTCCTAAACTACTTAACCGATTTTAATCAAATTTGCACACCGTGTGCAGTTTGATCCATTCGAAAGATAGGAGAGCTTACGTCTCAATTTATAGTCGTAATATTATTTTACTCAAAAATGCATGTAATGTGGTCATTATTTTGACAACCTTGTTTGAGCAAAGTCGACCTTGCCGTTCTGTTTCAAGGAGCGGCCGGCAAAGTTTTGCTGGCCGCTCTAACAGGCCGGCAATGTTTTGCCGGCCGCTATTTTGACGTTTCAACGTTTTAAAAAATCAAATCCAGAAAGATTTTATTTAGAACACAGCTTTTTGTAAGTATCTATAGAGATAGGTACAAAAAGATTTTATTCCATATTAGGCTGTATAGTTCCAACTACCATTGCTCGATAAAAAAAGCAAAGAAGTAAGTAACAAAGGCGCGGTTCAGCGAAAATTTTAATTGATACGTTTTTTATTTAAATTACTTGCTGGTTTTATTTAGATTAGGTACTTGCATTTTTGAGTAAAGCACTATACAAACCTTGGCCCACAATGACTGCTTCGCTGGTCCCGCTATGATTGCCTCGAGCTAGCCTAGCTACGCTCTAGGCCTTTCAGCTTGGCCATCATTGCAGCCCTTGCTGTCCTCGCTGTAAAGGCCTCGACCTACGGTCTCGGCCATTATCTCAGCTCGTCTATCAAGTGCTGCACGCTGACCGCGCTGTCGGCCTGGAGCTGCGCTACGCTGCGCTGTCGGCCATAATCAGCGCGACCAGCAAAGTAGTCATTATAGACCGCGGCAGTAATGTACTATTATTGCAAATTAAGTCACAATTATAAAGTTGCGCGGGAAAGCTAGTACAATTTCAAAATCAAAAATCAAAATAGCTTTATTAATTCCATGCATAATTACAATAATTAAAATAAACAGTAAGTAATCAAAAACCTAATTGAAAATAATCAATCGTAAATCATCATAAAAATTAAAATTTATAAATTAAAATAATAAATAGTAAAATAAAAATAGTAATAAAACAAAATCCATTTTTACATGCCTTAGATAATAAATTAGAGTTCTTATACATATTAAATAATATAATTCAGATTGTTGGAAATTGATTACTAGTTAGGTACATTGAAAATAAAAATAATAAAATAAATTGGCTCTGTATGGTGTCGGACTTAAAGAATAGCACCATCCAATATCTTCCCGTGAGTGTCGTAAGAGGCGACTAAGGGATTCGCCAGAGAATGGGCAGCAGCGTTCTCTGTGCTTTTGTAACAACCGTACTGCGATCGCCAACCCGCTTGCCAAGCGTGGCGATTATGGCAAAACCCCTCCAAAATGTCAATTTGGCGACACTTGGGGGAGGCCTATGTCCAGCAGTGGACGTCTTTTGGGCTGAAATGATGATGATGATGACATTGAAAATAAATAGTTAATTCCTATGCATGGACCCCTCTCGGGTAAAAGCCTCCTCCAAAGAGTGCCAAATGTCCCTGTCTTTCGCTCTCTCAATCCAATTTTTGCCTGCAATTGCCTTTATTTCATCTATTGATGAAGATCTAAGATGAAATACTACAATATACGATGACAATATTCTTTTAAATGAAGATATGTATTTTCTTCATAACATAACATCATGCCTGTAATCCCATAAGGGCTAGGCAGTTGTTGTCGCTAGTAGCTAGTTGTGTTTTTTAAGTCCCATGTAGTAGGAAAGAATCTATTGCCATCGACCAGGCACAAATCCAGCCCTCTGTGGCGGCTACTGAGAAACTCCTGATCCAAAAACCAACATTGCCCGTCCTAGGAATCGAACCCAGGACCTTAAGTTCGGCAACCAACGAATTCTTCATGTGTTTCTTCATCATTCCAAAAATATCCCAATGAAGTTTTTGTTTACACAATATAAAAGCTGTTCCAATTTTCGATCCGATGGCCGTTGTCCGGTATCTCCGGTGCATCGGTATAGAAAATTGGCAATAAGCGTCTGAACCCAGACTAGTGCATACAAAACCGGACTTACGATATTTCGAAAGTTATAAGTTATGTGAACTTGAACAAAGCAAGAGGAGTCAAAGGACCTGCTACGAGGTGCCGTTCTGTAGTTTCTGGATACCACCTTCATTGGAAAAAGACATCACATTATTCATCATCATTCTCCTGCACTTATCGTAATTTATTTGGGGTCGGCGCAGCAAGCATGTCTTTTTCCATAGCCTCCTATTACTGGCCATCTCAGCAGTCAAAGTCAAAGTCAAAATGTTTATTGCGAATGTTTGTTTGTTTGTCATCTCATTCACACAGTCCATCTATATTTTTACTTTATTTATAAATGAAAGAATATTAAAAAAAAATTGCCGTTAAATATACGGGCACATAAAAAAAATAAAATAATACCGGGAGATTTTTGAATGCGACTGGCGTAGTTTATGAGGTCGGCAGTGTACGAATGACTGCTAACGATGAAGGCCATGATTAACGAGGTTTTCTTCAGTCGGATCAATAGACTATGGGTACGTGATTAAAAGTTTAGGATGCTCTCGATTATCACAGCACTTCCTATACAAGAATGAATAGGAAATCAAGACCTGTTAGAAAAGTGTGTGTTTTTTTTTTCATGTCCTATTAATTCTTGAGTATTTCATAGAAACGGCAAACAATAGAGAGATTGCAAGCTCATTTTCCATGACAATAAAGGCTATTATTTCCGTTCGATGACATTCACTTGCGCGAAAAGGTCAGCTACTGTTACTGAATCTTTTATCGTAAAATGCACAAGATATAATGAACATTTCATCGATAAAGAACGGGCAGTTTGTTGGTGCAACGTTGTGTGCCCCAACCTGAAAAGCCAAACTAACTGGA
This sequence comes from Cerastis rubricosa, assembly GCA_949152445.1. NCBI lineage: Eukaryota > Metazoa > Arthropoda > Insecta > Lepidoptera > Noctuidae > Cerastis > Cerastis rubricosa. The sequence goes on along the minus strand of OX424535.1, from coordinate 6,001,259 downwards.
TCTTCGTACTGCGGGTAATGCCCGGAGTATGCCCCCGGCCTGCCCTCGGGCATGGCATTGTGTGTTTTAAGCATCCTTATTTACGGGCAGACGCGAATGCTTTCGCTCGGAAACTTAAGTACCACTTTTCAACCTGTACGCGTGCTGTTTTTCTTGTTAAACTGCATTTAATTTTATTCAAGTTTATTTGCTTATGTTATTTGGTTGGAAGTTTATCCGGGCAGTTTAGAATTTTGCGTTAATACTTGAATGAAGGCAGCCAAATCAAACTTGTCGTCGAGTGCAATTAGACAAAAAAATCTCATAAGGTGGAACGAAGTTTATAGTGGTCGGATTTTCATGGGACTTTTTATCGAGTTCCTAGATGTATAGAGACGAAAGTAAAAAAAAATTACGACGCTGACGAATTTTTTATTTATTTATTTAACAATTTATGTACACACTTAATATACTCATGAATTCTGGTTTTCTTGAATATTTTCCTGGCCAGTTATATCTATGAAAACCAGTTACTAATTTCAAAAGAAATTTTAGTCTAAAAATCCGGTAATGTAGAAATAATCACGTAAAAAAAATACTTGAAATATTCATTTCGCCAACCACAATGAACAAGGGAACTGACTAAATTGGAGTTTAATGGATGCACACAGGTCACAGTATTCAGCCACAACATACGAAATAAAATATTTCAAAGAAAATACAAATTAAAAAAAAAATAGCAAGCTCTCAAATCTTTTTTTTCTTTCTTCTCCACATCTCTAGAGACTCAATAAAAAAAGTACCATGAAAATCCGACCACTAGAAACTTCTTTCCACCTTATTGTCTAATTGCACTCGAATATCGGTCGTTTTTTGAAAAATTATCGTCAGGTAATCGACCTCGATTCAATACAACAACTTTCATAGGTTGTATCTATTCCTGCATCATGCACGAGTACGTTAGCTAATCAGTTGGTACGTGTTGATATTGAAAAGTGTTGCTCTGTATGGTGTCGGACGTAAAGAATAGCACCATCCCACATCTTCCCGTGGGTGTCGTAAGAGGCGACTAAGGGATTTTCCAGAGAATGGGCAGCAGCGTTCTCTGTGCTTTTGTAACAACCGTACTGCGATCGCCAATCCGCCTGCCAAGCGTGGTGATTATGGCAGAACCCCCCAGAATGTCAATGTGGCAAAGCTTGGGGGAGGCCTATGTCCAGCAGTGGACGTCTTTTGGGCTGAAATGATGATGATGATGATATTGAAACAAGCGTTTTAGCGTTCCAATTCCAACTAGTAGAACAATTGAAATTATTTGTTTTGGGAACTAATGCTTTACGCAATGCAATAAATTACCTTTGCTGTCTTTCTCACGGCGTATTAGGAAAGTCCTATTCATGCATATCATTCCCAATGAAAATGCTTTAAAATATATACTGCTGCTGCTAACCTACATCATCTCACTATTGGGCAAAGGCCTTTCCCATGACTTCCAATAATTTCGTTTCAGGGTAAATGTGGGCTACTGGTCATTGGTTTTGTCCAGCTTGTCTGGCCATCACTTACGAGTAGTACTTACGAAACTGGTTTTCGGTCCCATAGTAAAACGGGGATAAACCGGCTTTTACTATAGGACCGAAAACCTGTTTCGTACTTACGAGGTCTGCCGTGTCGCCTTCTGGCTGTCAACATCATTCTCATGCCCCAATCCCAATTTATTTGGGATTTTGGGACGGCGCAGCTTGTCTTCTGTCTTCTTTTTCCACACTTCTCTATTACTTTTTATCTCATCAGATACCTCCTATCTGGCCATATCATACTTCACACAATCCATCCAGCGTTTCTTTGGTCTTCATCTACTCTTATACTCATCCACATTCATATTCTCAAAAATATGTACAGACAGCGTCAGTATGTGCTAACCCCTCTACAGTCCGGCCGGTAACTACTTAATTACGCTGTCTGTACCTAAACCACCAAATAATTCTTAGAACAAACACACCAATTATCCCAGAATGTTAGATCCTTGTTACGCTCTGCCCATCAGACAGTATCCTCGTAATGACCTCTGCCTCATTAAAGTAAATATGTTATGGAGCTACTATGCAAAGCATTGCTAAGGATGCATTCCGAACATTAAGTTACTATAAACGTTGATAAGCATAACGAGCGCAACGATGTATTATTGTATATTTCATTAAGCTAACAGGATTATGCTCAAAACACCATCTTACAAAATGCATAATCTTTACAAATGTTACTATTACCACTAAGATATGCTCGAAGTCTGCCCATTCCGAAATGTTATAAAACAGCAAGATCCGAAAAAAGTTTATTTCGGAATAACAATACAAAGTACACGTCATCATCATCTTTCTTTTCCCAACTTTATCGGGGTCGGCTTCCAGTTTTACCGGATGCAGCGGAATACCAGTATTTTACATGGAGCGACTTTTTACCTGATCTCCACAAGCCAGTTAGTACCAGTATACTAAAAGACTGGTTGTCAGACTTTCGGGCCACGGTTACTGAGACTGTCGAAGAAAGCCGCGACTAACGGCTTAACGTGCTTTCCGAGGCACGGAGGAAACTCGGTATGCAATGATGGTCACCCATCCACAGACCGACCTTGGCAAGCACGGATTAACGTTGATGATCGACCCGTGCGGCTGTTATTATTAATTAGTGAGTAAGTGGATATTCTGAATGAAACCTAGTTCTTTTCCAGGTTCCATCTTTAATTGTATTTTAATCATTACCTTGCGAGGTGCAACAGATAAAAACGCAATCATCAGACAATTTTCCGGCAGTAGCGTTATTTTCCACTCCAAACCGTTCTTTGCTAGACTGTAGAGCATGACAAAACGACGCCGACGTTAATTACAACACAAACAACAATTCTGGGAACAATTTAACGTTTAAATCGTATGTTTTTGTACGTCATAAGGTTACTGTGTTTCTTGCGCAAGAATGCACAAAAAAAAACGCCTTTGAGAGCTCAATTTTTGGCGTATTGTTACCAGCATGCATAATCTTACGATAATGGCTTTGATTGCCTTCCAGTTAACTTTATCGGTTGTTCGGTAATAAAACAACGATGACTACAAATTGGTTAAAGATTGCGCGGGAAATGAGTTTGAAGTCTTATATCAGATAGGTAGCAGTAGAGGTATCGTTGATCCAGTGGCGTAGCGTGCTTTGGCGGAGCCCCGTTTAAAAATATGTTTGGGGGCCCTTATGAAGGGTAAAGATTTCTTACAAAAGAAAATAAAAAATCATCATCATCATTCTCTTGCCCTTATCCCAATTCATTTGGGGTCGGCGCAGTACGTCTTTTTCTCCCATACCTCCAAAAAAAAATTAAAAAAGTTTGCATAAAATTAAAATAAATATTTATTCATCATAATTATCTATGTCAGTTTTTCCAAAATGTTTACCAACAATTCAAACTAAATATTACACTCTCCTTGCTTTTTTCGGCAAACTGATTTATTAAATCATTTATAGCTGATGATGAATTTATATAATTACAACGAGCATTTTGCATGTGGTGTTTGCCTGTAATTGGTTGTGCAGTTAGATTTAAGACTCAATTACTTATATGTTCCTATCTGTATAATATCTGTAACAACTGTTAATGAACCTTAATTAAATGAATAAATGACTTTAGTTTTTTTAAAGTTTTTATTAATTTTTGCTTACGCATGTCTGGGGCCCCAGTGGCCCGAGAGCCCCGTATAATTGATACGGCAGATACAGCGGTAGCTACGCCCCTGCGTTGATCTACTGGACACAAGCGTTAATGTTGATCTTTATGTCCTGGGTTCCATTCTCAACTCGGGCAAACTGTTATTGGGTTTTCCTATCAGGAATTTCTCATTAGCAGCCACAGAGTCTAGATTTGCACCCAGTTGACTGCAATAGGCCGCCCCTAGGGCATATAAATAGCGAAATATGGATGTACCCACTCTGCTAATAGTAGCAGTGATCAGAGTAGGTAGATTGATTTTTGGTGCTTGTATCAAAAATGCACACAGAAAGAATAACCATTTTTCCGGAAAGTAATTCCGGTATTTGCGGATTCAATTAAATATTGTTATGTTGGTAGTGATATTATTACTACTCAATTCAAGATTTAAAGGAAGGTATTAAAACTAAATTAATTTATTATTTATCTGTTGAATAATAAAAACAATCGAATTCCGATCGAAGCATTAATATTTTTTTAAAATTTTTAGCCTTTTTATGGCCACAACTTTTTATAAATTGTTGCACTTAAATTTCAACCAAATCAACCAATTCCGGAGGAATGTCCATATTAATATATATATACGTTTCGGATCAATGACCCCAATTCAATCTACCTACTCCGATCTATGACTATTAGGTGTACACCTTTATCGTATCCCTCGGCGATTACTATGTTAATTGCGATTATTATGTTAGCAGTTATTAGCTAGTTATGTTACTAGCTCTCCAATTTTTACACCTTCAAATACAGTATCCATTCTTGGTCGTTGCCACGTTCGACGCATGAGATCATTCTACACGGAACGCCTCGTTAATATGTTTGTTTAGTACGCTACATATTAGGAAGTGGCTACGCCCAACTTCAGCAGGCAGGAACTGGAGTTAAGTAGGTGGACGAATACAATTATCTACAGCAAACAAGTTTTATTGGTTTATTTACTCACAATGTGCGCTAATAGGGAATAACTACGGGAAGTTACTATTCCTCATGCTGGCTTATTTAAGCCAATGAAGAAGGGTACACCGCCTACAATTTGAAATGAATGGGGTCTTAACTTAATTAAAATACGCAAAAAAACTATGTTTGAACTTATACTATCACTTACGGGATATCTTCCATGATTATTTATTGTTTTAAGTTCCCGATATTTCGGCGCTATCACAATACAAACAACCACAACACACACAGCGACAGCGACAGAACAGCCAAACAGCGCACTGCGACACACACGTACACAGACAACGACAGCGTCAAAATATCAAGTATAAGTTTAAATAAAAACCGTGAAAGTTTAAAAAAGTGTTTAAAACTATGTTTGTAGGCAGTCCAGCATAATAACAACATCCTCACTTATTCCGTGTGTGATGCAGTGGCGGATTTAACAGCGGGCTGAAACCTAGGGCGGCAGATTTTTGGGGCGGCAAATTTGGGGACCGAATTTCTTTTTTGTTTTTTGCTATCTCGTAGAAATCAAAAAGATTTCTGTATGGCGGTTTCCTGATATTTGTACATGATTGAGCTTTGATTAGCTCAAAAATGAACCCAAAAATTATTTTACCTGCAATTCATCATCATTTCAGCCCAAAAGACGTCCACTGCTGGACATAGGCCTCCCTCAAGTGTCGCATTGACATTTTGGGGGGTTTTGCCATAATCGCCACGCTTGGCAGGCGGGTTGGCGATCGCAGTACGGTTGTTACAAAAGCACAGGGAACGCTGCTGCCCATTCTCTGGCAAGTCCCTTAGTCGCCTCTTACGACACCCACGGGAAGATATGGGATGGTGCTATTCTTTACGTCCGACACCAAACAGAGCAAAAAAAGAAAAAAAAATCTAGGGTATCAAAATTGTAGAGGCAAGCGCGGCAAAACCTTTACAGCCTATACGCCACTGGTGCGATGTATTCCTCAGGTATCTGAGAAGTCAGAACGAGTTCCAACAGTGTGTTCTTAAAGTCACAGTAGCCCCCATGAATACTTATTGAATACTTATCTCCATCATATTACAAACTTTCCGTGCAACGCCATCTTTCTTTTAAAAGTATCCGAATCTAAAAAAGTATCAGTCACGTCGTCGATTTCGATACGATGTAAGATGCAACTTGAAAGTTTGATCTGATAAACAATTCATTGAGCGAGGTTGTGAACTTACGACTTGAGATTCCTGTGAGTGCAGAAGTGAAGTAACTGTTTTATAAAAGATTTTATTTTAATACTAGCTGTTGCCCGCGACCTTCGTTCGCGTGAAATTATTATAAAAATATTGCTTCCCTATTTAAATCAGATTTCGGTAACAATTTCCGGATTTAATAACTTTTTTTGCACGGAAACCTAATCGTTTTTTCTAAAATAAGCCAAGTTACTCCTTATCACATCAACATCAGAAAAGTCCCGTCAAAATCGGCCCCGCCGTTTCGGAGATTTGCCGGAACAGACAGGCAAACGAATGTTTTTTTTTTTTTTTTGTTAAGTGTAAGTACCGTATAAACATACATAATCAATAACACTAGTAACGGGATATTTACCATGTTTATTATTTGTTTTGAGTTCCTGATATTTCGGCGCTTTCGCAAACGCCATGATCACGGATAAACTGAAGTTATTGCGGGTGAGTGTTTATGTGCAGATAGTGTTAGTGACCATGTCAGTTTAAGAACTTAAACATACATATGCATTCAATAAAAGCTGTTATTTTGAAAGAACAATCAAACACTTCAATTTTATCTATGAATTGTATTAAATTATTGATTTATAGATGAATATTGAAAATGAAGAATAAAGCTTGTTCTCCATTCATAATTCTATGAATTTAATGCATAGCTTAAGCAAATCTCCATCTAAACAGCTCAAAAATACCAATGGCTAATAAACGTGGAAGGCTGTATGAATAAAAGTCTATGGAGAGGCGCAGGGCATCCGGCCGTGGGCTCTTCACAGCCCATTCGCAAATCAAGCGGCAGAATGCTGAAGGGCCATTGCCATGAGTTTCGAAAAAAAAGGAAATATATTCAATTCAAGTGCGGCAGTCGCAGTCAAGCCAACCCGAAGTAAATTGTAAATTAAGCAAATATTCCCGCCGTTTGAGAACGCTTCATTTAGGGTTTTTGATCAGATAATAGGCTGCTTTCATTGTATGAATTAAAATGTCTGATGGGAGTCAAGTTTTATCTGCTTGTTCTCCTTTTTAGGGTTCCGTACCCAAAGGGTCAAACGGGACCCTATTACTAAGACTTCGCTGTCCGTCCGTCCGTCTGTCACCAGGCTGTATCTCATGAACCGTGATAGTTAGCTAGTTGAAATTTCTACAGATTATGTATTTCTGTTGACGCTATAACAACAAAAAATAAAAACAGAAAAAAATAAATATTTAAGGGGGGCTCCCATACAAAAAAGTTTTTTTTTTTGATAATAATGGTACAGAACCCTTCGTGCGCGAGTCCGACTCGCGCTTGGCCGGTTTTTTTTAACAACGTTGGGAAGCCTACCTAAGATTGGCTGATGATTTATTAAACAATGAGGAAATCAAGTCGATCCCGGAGTAACTTGTATAGAGCTGAGTATGGTGTCTATTTACGTAATTGTTAGACTAATATCTAATGACCAATATGCAATCGGAGGTGAAGTAGGTGGTACGTAAGATTAGAACAAAACCGAAGAAGCGTTTCTACGAACCTTTAATCATTTTGATCTTTGATAAGATCCGGAAAACTACAGTAAAACATTACATGAGCTGAATGATTATTACATACTACATAAACCTGTATACTAAAACAACTATGTAAAGACCATCACCCAGAAATGCAAAATTTTCCAAGCTTTAAACTTTCAAGCTTAGCGAAGTTTATCATTAAGCTGTAAGTATCTTTAAAAATAGGAAATGGGATGTCACACTCGGTACGTAAAGCGCTGATAGCTGGTTAGTTATCCAGTTAATTAGTCATTAAAAGTTTTAACCGTCGTTCGCAGTTTCCCGGCCTGATTGCTGCCGACGCGACGCTTGCCTAATAAATGTACGTCGTACTAATTTCCCCCCGCAATCATGTTAGTAGCCTACATGATGCTAAAGTGGTAGGTAATTATCGATAGGATATCAGTTTGCTCTTCATTATTTTGCAGATAACGCAAAACTTCTGATTCTAACGTAATTAGGTTTATTCGTATCATAAATCTATCATCCTCATCTTTTTCCGACCCTTATTCCAATTTGTTTGGGGTCAGCGTGTCTTCTTCTATTCTTCTTTATTAACCCCGACCAAAAAAGAGGGGTGTTATAAGTTTGACGTGTGTATCCGTCTGTGGCATCGTAGCTCCGGATTGAACTGCTCACGGATGAACCGATTTTGATAAAATTGACTTCTACAAGTCTGGTCGATTCGAAATGTGAAATCTTGTCACCATGGGCATCGACTAAACCTAAAAGCTTGGATTTTTTATTTCGTTAATTTAGCTTAAAGAGGCTCAACACCGAGAAAAATGGGAGGAAAGGTGGGAAGGATGAGGATCCCAGGAGTGGTACAGTCAAGGCTAAGAAAAAATAATATAAGTTTAAAAAGCATGAAATAAAAATTAAATTTAAAAAATCCATCCCCCTTGGTTTGTGTTTGTACTAAGCTGCCTACTTAGCGGTCCCCCGACGCTACGACGCTTGGATTAGTTTATTTTTGTTTATTTAGAAGCTTTTTGTGTCGGAGGTTTTTTTTATTTTTATTAAATACTTTCATGAGTCACCGCTTTTTAAGCCGTATCGTATCTTCATGAAACTATTTTTAAAAGGGTTACGAATTGTCGGTTTCTGAATTAAGGATTTGAACTTTAGAATCTACAAAACTGTATCAAAGTATTGTTTGACACGTTCCCAAATTCAGATTCCTAATTCAGAATACCATAAAATACATATTTTTTGCACGAATTCCTAATTAATTGAGATCTTGGGAAAAACAAATCGTTAATTTTGCGCAGATCATAAAAAAACCATGCGGTCTTATTAGCCGACGCCGTGAACTGGAAGGGTCACCCTGTATGAAAAATGGCGCAAACCAGACTACCGTGCGAGGAGATATCACATTTGTCTCCCTCAATGTCACTGCTATCTAAACAAATATTATATTGAGGAAATATTTGATTGTTTGTTTGTTACGATTTAACTCAAAAACTACTCGACCGATTTTTTAATTTCTTTTACCATTAGAAAGTTACATTTTTATCGAGTAACATATTAAATCACAATTTTCGCGGATGATGTCGCGGTAGTATTTTATAAAATAGACTTCACACACTTCGCCCGCGACTTCGACCGCGAAAATTGTGATATACCTAATATAGCCCATGTTACCGGGTAAAGATGTAGCTTTCTAATATTGAAAGAAGTTTTTAAATCGGTCGAGTAGTTTTTGAGTTAAATCGTAACAAACAAACAATCAAATCTTTCCTCTTTATAATATTAGTTTAGATAACAATATTTTTACTGCCAAAAATGACCTTGCCTTCTCCCAATCATATTAGGTCGTGAACATCAATATTTCGTTGCGTTTAAGCTGAGGAGAACTTTGCATTCATAAACTTTGCAAATGTCGTATTTCTTTTTGTTGTTATTGTTTCCAGATTTACGTAACAATTTGCGTTGTGGTTATAGCGATCAATGAACTCTGTCATCTGTGTTCATCATTGTATCACATGGGCGGAAACAACAGAAAATAACTTCAATAACATTTATTGTTCTTGGGTGACGTTAACCCTGATCTGCAGGTTTAGAAACCACTCTTTGAAGTTGTCATGTATTTCATGTATTTGAGGACGATCCCGATTTTGAATCCATTATGGAAAAACCTTCGAGAAGCTTGTGGCTAAATAATAACAGCCGCTCGGGTCTATTTTCAGGTTAAGCCGCGCTTGCCTAGGTTGGTCCGTGGATGAGTGACCACCCATTACATACCGATTTTCCTCCGTGCCTCGGAAAGCACGTTTCCCGGCTGTTATTTGTAGATTTTTGGCAGTGGTTGCAAGTAGTTAGTGGCCCGAAAGTCTGAAAACCAGTTTTACCAAGACGTATCGTATTGCCCAGTACTAACTGGGTTGTGGAGGTCAGATAGGCAGTCGATCCATGTAAAATACTGGTATTCAACTGCATCCGGTCAGACTGGAAGCCGACCCCAACATAGGCTAAGCTAGGTGATGATGAATGCAAACACTTTCAACACCCTTCTCGTTGCCTTACCGAAAGATGACCATCATATCAATTATCAACCAATAGGATCGTTAGATTATTCACATCGTAGTTTCAAATTGGCAACACAGCTGCTAGCTGTGGTGCAAAGCGCCTCTTGAATGGGGTGGGCGTTGAATCTGTAAACGGTGTTTTTTACCAACTTTTCATTCGTCCACATGTTAACAACAGTCATAAATTTTATGAAAAAAAGGTTGATAATAGTAGCTGTAAATTTTCGGCAACGTCAACGCTTTATTTCAATATTATTTTATTCATTTTTTTTTCATCATTTCTGCCCAAAGACGTCCACTGCTGGACATAGGCCTCCCCCAAGTGTCGCGACATTGACATTTTGGGGGTTTTGCCATAATCGCCACGCTTGGCAGGCGGGTTGGCGATCGCAGTACGGTTGGTACAAAAGCACAGAGAACGCTGCTGCCCATTTTCTGGCAAGTCCCTTAGTCGCCTCTTACGACACCCACGGGAAGATATGGGATGGTGCTATTTTTTACGTCCGACACCATACAGAACATTATTTTATTCATTTCTGTGAAATTTGAAAATATTAGCTGTTAATTTCTTGTCAACGCACTCAACGTATTGCGTGAGTGCGTTGACATAAATTCAATATTATTTTATTTATTTCTGTGAATTTAGTTTCCTTCGAAAATATCCGTTACTTCCGGAAGATACCGAACACCATCGCACCGACTCATCGGACGCGGACTTTTGCATGTGTGTGTGAGCGCGAAAAGAAAGTTCAAGTGAAAAAATAAAAGTACAATCAGACGATCTTTTAAGTAAGGCTTGAAAAACTACGTAAGAAAGGTTATTCCAGTTCAATAACAAAATAATCATCAATTTATAATTATGCAACTAAATTGTTTTTGATCGAAAACGTTGACATGTTAAATTGACGATTAACACTAAAGATTGAAGTTTTAAAACCTGTTATTAATTTAACAGCTTTGTTAACCATTCATTATTGATAGTTAAACAAAATGAAATAAAAAACCGTCAATGACCCATGCCTATCTTGAATTCCTCACAGCACATCTTATCAGCTGTTTTGACAAGACCTAGTTCATGGTTTATACGATAACCAAATGGCATTAACTATACTTCGTCATTTTGTAATATAATTACGGCAAAGGCTACAGATTTCTCGCTTTTAATACACTTCAGTTATTGCTAAGGCTGTTAAAGATATTATTTAGTGACGTACACGTCACGCTGAGCAGATGGCATATTTTTATTATATTTGAAGAGTCGTATTTGCCATCGAGAGAAACCGGATATTACGAGCGGTCATAAAAGTGGGGAATTAATCTTCTTATGACTTTCATACATAGGACTTCATCAATATCTACTATATTTTTTATAACGGGAGTGAAAAGTGAAATTACATAACATAACATCATGCCTGTAAACCCTGCAAGGTTAGGTAGAGGTGTACTATTAGGTAGTACACCTAGCATTCATTTCGCTAATTATGTTAAGTCCCAAGCAATAGGGAGCGAGCCTATTGCCATCAACTGGGCACAAATGCATACTCCGTGGCTGCTACTGAGAAATTCCTGATGGAAATACTCAAAATACTTTGCCCGACCCGGGAAACGAACTCAGGACTTCATACTTAGCAGTCGCGCTTGCGACCACTCGACCAATGTGGCAGTCTAGTAAAACTTAAATTTATAAGCTAAAAATAGTGCGTGGAGTCCCTCCGCGCGGAAGAAGTGAACTTCGTAATGTGGAAATGAGTGCTTTCATACCCCCTCCATGGTAGCGTTAAACGTAACCTTGTTGGAAGTCGCATACGAAGTTTCACTTCAAAAATGTGTACTGTAATATTGTACAGTCATGTTATGACATTTTCCTCAGTATAAAAGGATTTTTTTATCTTGATACTTCAAGGTATACGTTCAGTACTAAATTCAGACTTGCACTTGCTCGAACATAATCTTTTCATAGCTTAAGTTCAAAATATTTAATAAGGCAGAAGGTTTATCTCTCCTTTCTGCAGTAAACAAAAAAACAAAGCCAACCTCTTATCTGTGAAGTTAGGATTATACTCGTAACTTGGTTCTTGGAAGTTTCTCTAACATTTTAAATAGCGGACATGACTTAGGTGTATAACTTAATATTCATAATAAAGATTTACTTTAGTTCGCTCTTAGGTAGTGCAACAAAAAGGTGCCATGAATCTTGCTTTGCTGTGACAGTGCGTTTTAATCTAAAGAAATTCTCGCACAATTTTAAACTTTATTTATCCATTTCAGGAACAAAGAGTTACCAATTGGTGCAACTTTAACGAGTTATGTTATCATCTGTCCCAGAACTAAATTCCGGAATTCTATGAACGAGATCAACCATACTTTTGAGCATCTTCCTACGCGAGTTTGTCAGATTGTATGAATGATAGATAATGCACTTGATGATGATACAAAAAAAAGGAAAATTCAATAAAAGTGACTTTATTAAATTATGGAAATAATTTAATCGCCTTTGCTTTAAGCGTGGGCCCAGTTTTGAATAATCATGACGTGGTAAAGTGTTGAACGACGTATTTAATATAAGCTGCGGCCGGGCAAAGGAAAATGAATATTAGTGCCTCTACCTAACTACTATATGCAGTGTTTACTGTTTACTAAGCAAATGTGAAATTGCTAATTTTGATGCAGAATTCTGTTTAGCATCATATTAAGCGCTAGAGTTTTAGTACCTGCTATAAATTAATATAAGGTATTTCTATTGCACCAACTTGCAAGCATAGGCATCAAGCAAGATTAACGTATACATCAGACTGTGCAAGTAATAAAAGATACGTACATCTTGACTGTGAATCCGACTCCATCCGAACTTGAACTCATTCCCTGCAAGTGGCGCCTCTTTAATTAAAATTCAATGCAGTCTTGTAGTGGACAATGGTCACTTTCCAATTGACACCGAACCGCAGAGGATTGTCGAAACTGCGCTCAAAACAACTTTTATAATTTGCGGTCGCATCGCGGCAATACTTTTAGTTTAGGCACGCTAGACGGCAACTGTTCTGTCCGCAATTCTCATTAAATGCCACAACAACATGGAAACGCTGTTAAAGTTAAATTAGAAAATGGAAAGTAGTTAATGCTACTTGTATAATTGAACATACTATTAAGTGGCTACATTTTGGTCGCCTCGAACAAGTTGAGGCTAACTCTCCCCGATCTCGATACTGAACACATTTTACTGTTATTAATTTTTTGCTCGCGTTTACTCCAGTGATGTTCGATTTAAATGTAGCCTATGATACTCGGGGATAGTGCAGCTTCCCGTTAGTGAAAGAATTTTTGGAATCTGAACAGTATTTCCGAAGATACAAACTTACAAACAAATTTTACCTCTTTATAATATTAGTACTTACAGATACACACAGGGTGGCCTGTTGAGATTGGTTAGTATACTATTGTGAGTATTACGAGACTTAAAAACGGACCTTTTTGTTGCGGACCTGCTACTTTTGAAATCTACCTTGGAAAAAAGTTGTTTGATCTAAAGAAGTTCTTTTACATCAAATTATTTTACAGAAAAATGGCGTACAGATTCAGGTTTTTCAGGAGTAGGAAGACCGTCAAGGAAGATGGGATTCCGAAAAGTTTTAAAAGTGTAAGTTTATGATGCGCAAAGTTGCGCTATACAAATACGGCTCTAAATAAAATACTGGTATATTGACGTTTTTACTCCGTGTCTATTGAAGATGGAAGTTGATTTAAGAACACTGAACAGGTAGCGCCATCCAGTGACGTCATCTGAAAGCTTTTACTCATCGAAAAAACTAACGTTGAAGCTCTCGGAGTTTGGCGGGTTTTCCACGCTACCCCGTTCCTGTGCGCCCTTCAGAGGTAGTATTCGTAAGTCGCGGATAGATGGCGCTGTAGAAAAGCTTTGCTGATAGTATGAGTTACACATCCATAGGTCATCAATGCATAATCTAGTGTTTATATGTTTTGGTCTTATCTTAGTTTTAACAACTGAGCGTAAGAAAGAAATCGAGAACAAATCTTTACTGAAGTTCAATAAAAAAGGTGTCTCCTAGATAACTAGGGTAAGTTAGTTACAAACAAAACAAAAAAAGACAAACTTTTCAAAAAAGAATTACTACTAAACAAAATCAATTCGTATATTTTACCGTTTTCTTTGTAAAGCATATAATCTAAGTAACAGTAATGCAAGAGAAAATACGTAACTACGTATTAAATAAAAGCTACAATATTTCATGACGTCAAAAAGTGACTTTTAATTTGTTATAGTCTCAAAATAGAGGGAGGAAGACATTTCTATCAGTAGCATAATGCCAGGAAAATCTTAAATTGAACTAGAAGAGTGTAATTGGCAAAAAGTGGGTGATCAACTAATTAATCATATTAATCAATAAATAAAAAAACATTTCCCAGGTCAGGCTAAGTATTATTGGGTTTTTCCATAACGAATTTCGGGTCGGCTACCAGTCTAACCGGATGCAGCTGAGTACCAGTATTTTACATGAAGCGACTGCCTATCTGACCTCCACAACCCAGTAACTGGGTAATACGATACCCCTTGGTAAGATTGGATGTCAGACTTTTGGCTTCTGACTACTCGTAACGACTGACAAAGATCTACAAATGACATCCGGGACCAACGGCTTAACGTGCTTTCTGAGGCCCGGAGAAAACTCAGTATGTAATTATGGTCATGGTCCCTCAATATCCCCGGACCAACCTCGGAAAGCACGGCTTAACCTTAAAGATCGACCCGTGCGTATTTAGCCACGAGCTCCTCCCCCATTACATGGGACTTAAAACCATAACTGGCGAAATGTGGGTGTACTATGAGTTATACCTTTGCTTAGCCCTTCGGGAATTACAGGCGTGAAAAAAAATACTTCTACACACCTCCGCTTATACTAGTTATACTAAACTTCTATCTTCTAAACCTAGATATTTACAAGCCAATAAGATACCGATGATTTATTAACTCAAGATACAGCGAACAAAACTGCTACTCTTGCAAAATCTCGTGCGTGCCCAAGTGACGTCAGGCTATTCTTAGATAAAAGCGACACAGTATCTGCATGAGAGTCACTCGTGTGATGGCCACGGGAGTTAATCACAACGTAAATGATAACCAATTAACGACCGTGCGTGCATCCAATTGCTGATAATTGTCCGTAGGACTCGGACATCGGTGTGCAGATAACCCATGTTGCTACTGTGCTGATAAAAATGGTGTCGCTTTTCAAATAGGTATCATAAATATGCATGAGTTTGTTTGGTCATGGATTAGGCATGAGATCATTTTTATGATTTTACCATAATTATGTCCGCAATGAAACTGTTTCGATCCAGTTGACCGTGTTTGGTCAAATGCGATTTTTTGGTGATTTAAGTTTGAATTTAGAGAAGCATTATGCCTGTTCATTGTGTGACTGAGAAGGAGACAGACATGCTGAATCAGTTTTATTGTATTTTTGATTGTTGTATTGTAGTAGGTACCACAATCGATTATACACGTTTTTTAGGGTTCCGTAGCCGAATGGCAAAAAACGGAACCCTTATAGATTCGTCATCTCTGTCTGTCTGTCTGTCCGTCCGTCTGTATGTCACAGCCACTTTTTTCCGAAACTATAAGAACTATACTGTTGAAACTTGGTAAGTAGATGTATTCTGTAAACGGCATTAGGATTTTCACACAAAAATAGAAAAAAAACAATAAATTAAGGGGGTCCCCATACTTAGACCTGAAAACCAAAAAAAAATTTTTCATCAAACCCATACGTGTGGGATATCTATGGATAGGTCTTCAAAAATGATATAGATGTTTCTAATATCATTTTTTTCTAAACTGAATAGTTTGCGCTAGAGCCACTTCCAAAGTGGTAAAATGTGTGTCCCCCCCCCCCTCTAATTTCTAAAGTAAGAGGAGGAAAATTCTGAAAATATTTAGGATTGTAGAACGTAAAAAAAACTATCAACGAAAATTGGTTTCAATAAGATATGATGTTTAGTTTTTGAGATATGGGACTTTTTCATCAAACTGCAGCAGTAACTTTGTTTTTCATAAACATACTATGAAAAACAAATTTAGTTTTGCGGTTGTGTGGAAGTTTACTAACTAATACTACTAACTAATGAATGACAGTTCAAAATATTGTTATTATATTGTTTGGAGCTATGGAACCCTGTGTGCGAGTAAGACTCGCACTTGGCCGGTTTTTTGATGTAAGCTTTTGATCGCAAATCTTGTGCAGGCAATGCAATGATCGCAAAAATGCATGTAGTAAGTTAGCAAAATTATATTAGAGCGCTAATTTAACTTGATACGATAAAGTTAATCTATCTATCTAGTCATAGATTATTTTTCAAATTAAACGTTGATCATACCCACGATAACGGGAACAGCTATAAATTTCGCATAAGGGCATCTATCGATCGATGGACGACCAATGGGAGACACATTTATCAACCTTGAGACTTTAGACACACCTAATGAATTGGAGCTTACCACGCAACTAAAAGTACCTTTTAGTACCGTTGACCAACGTAGTAATGGAACTTCTAAATTTTTCGTACCATACAATATATTTAAATGGATTGACGTAAGTTTTATAAATGAAGACTAAAATAAAAAGTTAATGTCATTAGAGTTTAAAACAAACCATAAAGGCGACCTTAGGTCTTAATTTTTATGCATTTTTTATTAATGTATGTGTTGTTTAATGTGTGTATGTAGGGGGATGCAGTGAAAAAACTTGCTGTGGTTCTATATCATTAATGCCACTTAACTAGTGCAATTTTCTCTACTTAATATTTGGACTAGGGTTTTACAACATCTGGCTATGCGTCTTAAGTCCGTCGACTCAGTGTTAGCAATGTCTAGTAGTTCTGGCTGGCCTAATACCATAGGTATAGCTATAAGGGACACCGGGCTTACCGAACACTGGGATATTAACTCACTACATGGTTTACACAAAGTCTTTTGCCCCCGTATTCACAAACGCTCGGTTTCGATTTCGATTCGATAAGTCGTATGTCTATCTTGTTTTGGCATTACGAAAGCAAGCGAGATAGACATATGACTTTCCGAATCGAAATCGAAACCGAGCGTTTGTGAATAAGGGGCCTGGTGCGCTGTCTCCCAGCCAGCAATGCCGCTGCGAAACAAGCGATGTTTTGAGGTAAATTGATAGCAATACGTAGCTTTGGATCGGTCATACATCTGGGGGTAAAGGTCTATGGCACTAACACTTAAATGGTCAAGTGCGCGGTGTAATGGTCGCTGCCAGTAATAGACAGTGACTCAAATAATTCAATCGTTTATCTACAAGACGGATGACCAAGAGCATACTAATAAAAATTCCAAGTAATGCATGGCACACTCGCAGCTCAAATAAAGCATCAAAGTTACGATTTTACAGAAAATTGATTTTCTGATTTTAAAATTGATTGGCAATTACTATAACAAGCTGTAAACTACACTGGCTTAGTCGCGTTCGCCTAGCTAAGTTTCAACATTACACAAGGACATTACATTACAACAGGAATATTAAGAACTATTCAACATTTATAGTAGACAAATACACATTGTCAATTTGTAATTAGGTCAAAGTTGGCGTATGGGTTAAACAGCTTTGATTATTGCCATGACAGTGACCTAGTTATACCTCATTTCAGTTCCAATTGAGAACCGCTACGTAAAGTACACAGTCTTGTCTCGATGACCATAAGATCACGTCATCATTTTACTGTTACTTTTGCACCGTTATATAAACTTGGGGCTTCAAATTATCGGTTTCAAATACATGATGACAGTCCTAGTTAGCCTAAGATCCCGGTATACAACGACCTTCACCGAGCTGGTTAATAGACAAATTCCATACCAATCGAAAGTATAAAGCTCATAAAATATGCAAACATTAGGTTGCCTTTTTTTATTCATTAACCAGACCGATGCAAGTTACTAGTATCGATTTACCTGTTTATACCTGCCTACCCGAGAGTTGTGACGGGAAAATAAAAGGCAACCTAACGTTTGCATATTCGATGGTCTTTAGACTTTCGATTGGTATGGAATTTGTCTATTAACCAAACCGGTAAAATGATTAAAAAAAAAATGACTGAAATTTTTTAGACAATCCATATGCAATATATTTATTGACATATTAAATTTAAGGTGGAAGTTTAATCGCGCTTTCCCATACATTGTTTTTTTCTCAAATTCTCGATACTTATATGCTTTTTGTAGAAGTAATGAAACAACATGATGTTATTACGAATTAGTGTTGTCGCAAATCCCTTCAAACATAAAGAAATAACAAGGTTTGTAGGATTTCCAGGGCCGAAAAAAAACGAAAAATCTTTGCTAGTGTGCGTGCTTGGAGTCACACCATCTACCGGATATCTAAAGAACTTCTAAAGAACAATCGAGCCCCTTGCATAACAAAACTCGAAATAATTATCTGTTGATACTAGATGGCGTGGCGTTGTCATTGTAAGGTGGTGACAGTAAGTCTTAGTGTGTGCGTGACTTTTGATTTCATTCTTCAAACAAGTAGGTAGGTAGGTAGATAAATCTAATTTGGGTAAATTAGATTTATAATTTCATAAGAATGAAGTTAAATATTCTTAAACTATGTCAAGTTGTTCACCCAAACCAATGTTTGAAAGTACCTATTAGGGATGAAATGTGTAATTCGGAGTTGGTTAATGGTTGGCTAATTTTATTGCGTGATAGCTAAAACTTATTAGTTATTAACAAGTAGGTATTCAGACATACCAAACATTCGTTATGAAGCCACAGCTTTTTGTACGTGGACTTTTCGCGGTTTATCTAATAAACTAATAATGTACTTACATTATATAACATTACATTCATTCATCACACTATTTACATTCATGAATGTAGGTAAGTACTACCTGCTTACCTACTAAAACATACCGACGCAGTCAAGGTTATGTTGGGAGAAAATTAAGCGTCGTAACTGTTTCTAATAATAATGATCACAGTGAAAAACACAAACCTAACTGTCGTTTTTGCTTTTAATTTCATTCTTATGTCTACGGAATAGAAGTCAAAGTCGGTTGACCGGACTGTAAAAAAGGCGAAGTGGTAACTGAACTAGAGCTATTCGTGTTATTGTGCGATTTTCCATCATGCTTTAATCTAGGCTTAGGACTAGCAGAAAAGTTTCCAAATATGCATTAGTATTTAATTTGGTTGAAACTACGTAAACTTACAAACATTAGGTATATACATTCTTTCTATTTCCAAGAAACATTGAAGCATAAAACAAAATACATCAACGTTTAATCTCGAAAATGTAGTCTTTAAATACTTGACAGTAAAGATTATATTGATCGCATTATAATGTCTGTTAGATTTCCGAGAACCGAAATCTAAATCACAAAATTCGCGCTATCCTTTTTACTCCGCTATGTTACCCTTAGTTAGAAAGAGAGAAAGCGGATTTCTAACTACGTTTGGATTTCATTTGGTGATGGATTTGATTGTCGATTCGGTTGGTGGTAGATCGTTAGCGTTTGGTTCGGATAGGTAGATTATTAGAATCAGATCTTCAAGTTTGAGAAATCTATACGAATCGATTTTCTAAATTAAACTGCATATAAGCGCAGACAAAATTAGCGTTAAATAAATAAAACAAAGATTTTTTTCCAGTCTCTGTGTCAATTTGATTTATATTTGATTAGGTATACAAAATTATACATTATGATTGCAGACGAAAATATTAGGTAAAAAAAAAATAAGCAGCCGTCGACCTCCTATGTTAAAAATTGCTCAGAGTAACAGGCTTTCCAAATGATCTAAAAACAAAAAGTTTGTTTCATTACCTACAGTCAATGACGTATCACTACATAGTATAAAACAAAGTCGCTTCCCGCTGTCTGTCCCTATGTATGCTTAGATCTTTAAAACTACGCAACGGATTTTGATGCGGTTTTTTTTTAATAGATAGAGTGATTCAAGAGGAAGGTTTATAAGTATAATATATGCATAATATAGTAGAGAAACACTGATAATGTTAGAGGTTTCCAATGTGATGTCGACAGACATTCTGTAGTATATTTAGTATCTGCATTGCACCCGCGCGAAGCCGGGGCGGGTCGCTAGTTATAAATAAAGCGATGTTGGCGGGCACGGGCCGTACCGCCGTACGGGAGAGGAATCAATGTCAAGAAATGATTATGTAGGTATTAAATTTATAATTTTGAAATTGTTGTGTTATACCTGTGCGAAGCCGGGGCGGCCTGCTAGTTCGATAATAAAAATAAGTAAAGCCAAGGATACACTAGGGGACAAATGTGCCACGACATGTATCGGCGACATGTCAAGCGAAGCCGGCCGATTTCGCCTGACAAATATGGCGACAACGCGCGACTTATGTCCGCAGCGACGTCAGACGAAATCGTGCGACTTCGCGAAACTTCGCCTGACATATCTAGCGACATCACGAAGTTTCGTTTCACAAGGCAGGCGATATCCAGCCACCGAGGTAGTGTTGTTGGCTGCGGCGTACACAATTATTATTAAAAGTCAAAGAAAAAAGACGAGAAGATGGTGGGTTAGAAAGTACTATGTAAAGTATGAATTCGCGCAATGTTACGACTCGGACAAAATAGGTAAGTTTATGTGGAATTATCATGTATGTTCACACGGCGACACATCAAGCTTTACACTTCCAGTATAACGTGGCCTCGCTTTGTCTATATATTCTATACAGTGACAAATTTGCATAAACTGGTTTTTTCATACCTTGATCAGCGGTCGTGCGTACCTACTGTTATAATTACATATGTACCTACAATACAACGAAAATGTCACAAACCGTCGCAGCGTCGTGGACACTAAAAAGTAACATTACTCAAGAATGCATGTGTATTGTGGTCATTATTTTGACAACCTTGTTCGAGCAAAGTCGACCTTGCCGTCAACTCAAACTAACTAAATCGCAAACTATTAGTAACTAGCACCCCGCCCCGGCTTCGCACGGGTATTTAACAATACACAAACATAAATAAACCCTTCTATTTGCGTCAGGTAACTAAAAAAAGTCTCTGTGGTGTGAAAATCTGTATGGACACCATACAGAATTTCACACCACAGATAATTTTTTTGGTTCTGTATGGTGTCGGACGTAAAGAATAGCACCATTCCATATCTTCCCGTGGGTGTCGTAAGAGGCGACTAAGGGACTTGCCAGAGAATGGGCAGCAGGGTTCTGTGGGCTTTTGTAACAACTGTTCTGCGATCGCCAACCCGCCTGCCAAGCGTGGCGATTATGTCAAAACCCCCCTTACTTATGTCAATGGCGACACTTGGGGGAGGTCTATGTCCTGCAGTGGATGTCTTTTGGCTGAAATGATGAATGATGATGAACTAAAAAATAATAATTATAAACAAAGTTTGAATATTCCCCTCCCGAACGGCCCGTACTCCAGTGACGCCTACATCGTATTAGGTGATGCCTAGCCAGCTGAGCAGGGTGAGCGGCGACCACGCAACTTTTTTCTAATACTTACATTTTTAAACTCGTGATATCTTTCGAATGGAATGTTCGAATTGAATAATTCAAACAGTTCTATAAAGGTATTGAAACAGTCTTGAATAGGAAGTAATTTATTTCGATAAGGATTAATACCAAGATACAAATACAGAGCCTTTTCTAACGGCGGCATTAAAATATATTTTTTTAAATAAAAGAACACTTATTGTGGCATAAATATAATAGTTAGACATATGCTGTCGCGACACTTTTTGTAAATAATGATGTGTTCTGCAAAGTCGTAATACATTATTTTATTCTATCATCAATAGTTTTCGCAGCGCACGCGATGTAAAGAATATTTTAGGTAATTTTTATACACCTTGGGTTACATAATTGCAGTTTTAGTAAGGATCCCTAATTTTTTTGAAAATAAAATATTGCTTATGTCACCCGCGGATAGTGTAGCTTCCCAACAGTGAAAGAATTTTTCAAATCGGTTCAGTACTTTCGGAGCCTATTCAATGCAAACAAACAAACAAACAAACAATCAAATCTTTCCTCTTTATAATATTAGTTTAGATTTAGACACAGATTAGGACAGATACTTCACTCAGTAGAAAACATCCAATACCTATTACGATAATTGCCTACTCCCTCGCGTCAACAACCACTGTATGCTAAAATGCGCCTAAATGCTCAAGCGTACAGCAGTGATTGCTTCGCACCGCGCGATTCCACAGTAATCGCAGGGCTGCCTCTTCGATAAAATTAAATTAACATAACTTTTTATCTATGTTATTGAGAACTGTGAATATGTTCTGACTTTTATGTGGCAGGTAAAAAATGTATCATTTATAAAATATTTAACCAACTTAAAAAAAAGGAGGTGATCAGACATACAGGCCAAACTGAGAAGTTTGACTTGTATGGTTTGTAGGTATGTATGTTTGTGCGCGATAATCTCGCGTTTGGCTAAACCGATATCGATGCGGTTTTCAGAAAAGGATTTGTTACATTTAGGAGAACGTTTTAAAATAAGTATAATAAATACTTCCTAATTTGATGATGATCTTCGGAGATGTTCACTAGAAATGAAAAAAAAAGCCTTAAAAAAAGAGAACCGACTTCAAATAAAGCACTAAGCCGTAAGAAATAATTTTTTTTTATGGTAGTGCTAACAGCTGGTAATTACGAATCGAAAAAGCACCGACATCAAAGAAAAAATTATTTCTTACGGTTTAGTGTTTTGAAGTCGGTACTCTTTTTTAAAGTTTGTTTTATTATATTTGTAAGTTTGTTTTGTTTTATATATTGGTGCTGACTGTGGAAGAAACCTAGATAAAACATAATTATAGGCACCACACGGCATCGTAATACGCGTACGAACGAACAGCACTATTAAAATTGAACGGCGTGCGCGCGCTTCGCTTGCGAGGCGAAAACCGCACTGAATTTGATAAGCCGGCGGACCGAGACCGCTCGGCTGGGCGGTAGGCACTTATAGCGCGCAAGTACAGTCAACTAATTCTGTATCGGACCCCCGTAAGAACTATCCTTGCTTCCAGCGTTAAAACAGTTAAAAACTTTCTATTTCTTTGTCCCTTTTTTTGTTTTATTCCTATTGGTCGAAAAACGGTGGTTAAACATCTGGGATCATTAACAGAGACTAAGATTTTTTTTTAAACAAAAGGTATTTAAAAAAAAGGTCGCGTTTATTGGTCCGCAAACTATTTGTGCGGAGTTGCGGACCAATAGCAGTAAGGGTGTTAAACAGATGTGGTCTTCGAGTGCACGGGATTTGGTTTGAAAAGTGTACCTATTGGCACTTTTGCGATAGTACATGGAGTGACGGAGGCCTGATTTAGATATCAAACCCGGAAAGACGGTGTTGAATTTTAGTAACTGTACTGTTGTCATTTTAACTAAAATTCTAGTTTATTAATATATTTTTTATTTAAATTACTTGCTGGTTTTATTAGGATTAGGTACTTGAATTTTTGAGTAAAGCACTATACAAACCTTGGCCCACAATGACTGCTTCGCTGGTCACGCTATGATTGCCTCGAGCTAGCCTAGCTACGCTCTAGGCCTTTCAGCTTGGCCATCATTGCAGCCCTTGCTGTCGCTGTGCGCTGTCGGTCATAATCAGCGCGACCAGCAAAGTAGTCATTATAAACCGCGGCCGTAATGTAGGTACTATTAGGTACGTACGTAGTAAGGTAATAAGAAAACAAACTTGTATTGATAGTACCATTATTACCTCAAAAATTTAAGAAAACAGGTAGGTAGGTAAGTAATTTAGAAGAAATAAATATGTTGGTAGAACTAATTAAAATTTTTATATTTGGTATCCACTCGGACATAAGACTAACCCGCACTGGGCCCGCGTGGTGGATTACAGGCCTGTGTCCTAGCAGTGCGAACATTATAGGCTGATTACGCTGCTGCGGAATATAATTAATCGGACATAAACTGCGATGAATTTTCAAGTAAGCATGCGACGGCACGGCGCGGCGGCGTGAAGTCTGAAGACTCTCTTGAGCGATCGCTGCATAACCACCCGGGGAAAACTAAACATACTTATTTAATAAAATAAGCAATCCATATTAGGTATCTACAGAGCCCTTCAGCTGACCAGGTCATGACCTCCGACCCATATACCTATCAGCTGGCCAGGTCATAACCCCTGATCTTAGTACGAACCAGCTGATCCATGGTTACCAATATTAATTCTTCGATCGGAATTCGATTGTTTTTATTATTCAACAGATAAATAATAAATTAATTTAGTTTTGATACCTTCCTTTAAATTTTGAATTGAGTAGTAATATATCACTACCAACATTAACAATATTTAATTGAGTCTGGAAATACCGGAATTACTTTCCGGAAAAATGGCTTATCCATGTTATTCTTTCTGTTTGCATTTATGATACAAGTACCAAAAATCATTCTACCTACTCCGATCTATGGTGATAAGCATATTACCATCATTATGTATTTTTAACAATGTATTTACATTCATAGCAAATAATTTATTAGGATATTACAACTAAATATGGATTAAAAAAAAAATAGAAAAAAAAGTGAAAAATAACTTTAGTTTCAGAGAAGTTGGTGGCAAAAAAACTGAAAACAAACATGTCACCGACTTCTGAAGCTAAAGTTATTTTTCACTTTTTTGCTTTTTGAAGACAGTTTTTTTTTGCAAATAGTTTTAGTTTTTTCTTAGGTGACACTAACGAGCATGGCAGTTGAGAATTTGTCATGGTATGGGTCGCTAATGTTGGCACGTGTGTTGCACTTGCATCATACAGCTTCTTTACAACTGTTTGAGCAGAATGGCCGCCGTTATTCGAGACTGGTCATCTATTAACTGCTAGGTCACATAGTTAATCTTTGTAGGTATTAAATTGTTATACATTGTTCTCGCATGTAGAAGCAAAAAGAATAATGTAACCAGGATTTTGTAACAACTTGTTTTTAAAAAGAGTGTCCATGGAGTTTCTTGCACCCCTAAGACGACCCACTGACCGTACGTTCTTCTCCATAGAGAGACTGAGTCTTTGTCAATTCAAAACTGCCTGTAAATGGTATTTAAATAAATGCTTTGAGTCTATATCAATTGTATTTTTTTGCCTTATAAGTGCCTATATGATTTGACTTTGATTGTTTTTTATAAACAATTTATTGTGTTATGTAGTTGAAAGGGGGGGCAGTGATAAATGGCCTTGACTTATGAATTGTAGGTTGTATGTTCGAACCCTGACAGGCTCCTTACTTTGGGTAAATGAATACTAATACTACTTGAATAAAAAGCATTACTTACAATAGTTAATTATATAATTAGTGTAAAACACAACATAACCACATTCATATTTTGTTTGAACAGAACTTCATTGCGGCATTGAAAACGGACACAATGCTTTTATCAAATGGTACACTTACACAACACATTTATGACAACTAATTTGAGATTCCAGAACCAGAACATAAGATTCTCTTGTTGATGTGTAGAAGCTGATGTATAAAATATAATCTCCCTGTGATGTTTACATACCGTACCTAGAAGTTTAGTCCCTACAACCATGTCTGCTAACTTTCGGTAGATTCGAGTAGAGATAATACAAAAGATTTTCGCACATTGAATGTTTATTGTTCCCAACAGAGAAAACGTCAATCAAACGAGAGACATTCCGTTTCAAGTTAGGTAGGTACTTTAGAATGGTAATTATTGTAAAAAAAATAGTAACTAAAATAAAAACGTTGCAGTGGCCCTTCTTGTATGTTTTTTTTTAAACATTTTTGTCACAAAATATTGATAAATATGATATCAGCATGTTTCCTAATTAAACGTTTTTGATGACAATGCCATCTAGCGGTTCAGAAATTAACCATTTACGTGTGCATGTGTGTGTGTGCATGGTGTGTACATATATATGAAGTTGAGACGGCTGGTGGAAATTTCTAAAATCTCCGTTTGAGAAGAGTTAACAAGTAAGCTGTATATGTGGAAAAATCAAGACAAAAGGCTAGTTTACGCAAATAGAATATTGTCCATCAAATATATTTTAGTTATGCGTAATCATAAATAATACCCAAATGCAAGACTACAGCGCCATCTATTGAAAAAACGGCGGCGGGATGATCAACGGGACCACCTTAATATAAAATAAGTTTCATCCATTAACCAGCTTGGTGAAGATCGTTGTATATCGGGATCCTATACTAAGTGTTTTCCCATGGTAGGATCGTAAGAATCTAGTAAGGTACTATGTCATTAATGTGGTTCAAACCCGTAGTATCGAATTCGGCGTCGAATAACTTCAACAAATGGCGTTGCGTGTGAAGCAGGAAACGCGCCGCTTCGCGCGTATCACTATGCGTTGCTCGACTAGCCTGGTACACAAGAGATATCAGACATCCTGCGATGACCACGGAAACACATTACAAAATAACTGTAAAAATAGTTAAACTGTAAAATCAGTTTCATTTGGGTCAGTTCAGCTAGTTATACCACGTTATACTATTAGTTATACAATATAACAGAATGGACAAAAAATACCTATTTGTTATACTGCTCCATCTAGTTATACTATTAGTATATCGGTCTTTTCATTAGGAATTTCTAAGTAGCAGCCACGGAGTCTGGTTTTGTGCCCGGTTGATGGCAATAGCCTCGCATAATCGCTAATAGGGGTATTACATGCAACTCAAACATACCTGTCGAAATGTGGGTGTACAAAGCTATGGGAGAAGCCGCACGGTGCGGTGCGGACACGCACCGCAAACATTTTGCCGCATCATTGTACACATGTGGTATGCGGCGCCGCAATACGGCACCGTTGCGGCGCCGCGGCGCAGTATGCGGAGCGGGGACCTAGCCTTCTTCCCCTCCTCGCGTCTCGCTCAATCGAAGTGCGGTGTGCCAACGGTGCGGCGCCGGAACGCACCGTCTGGCATATTGATATTTATATTCAGGCCGCCGCAGCGACATCGCTCCGGCGGGCGCCGCGCCGCGACCGCACCGCATCGTGTGGCTTCTCCCTTAGGCAGAGAAGTCTCTGCCTAACCCTTCGGGGATTAAAGGCGTGATGTTAAATTCAGCTGCTTCCAGGCAGACTGGAAGCCAATTCTAATATACTTGGTAAAAGATTAGGTAGATGATACTTTAGTTATAGCTTAGCAGCAATAATTGAATTTGTTCAGCAAAAACTTATTAAGAAATAATATTGCTGGGCATACAAAAGAAATTTTAATTAGCGACCATTCCGATGTGTAAACACACATTATAATAATATTGGCGTAACGCCCCGAAGCAGTTACTTATCAAGTTGGTTATCAAGGTCACTATCAAAATATTTTATAGTTTTAACAATTTCATTTAAAGTTTTTATTGCTCATAACGCAGGTTTAAAGCTTAAAATTATTGACCCTTATTTTGAAATGATGATTATTAAGTAGGTAATTAATTATGTTAATTGGTGTAAGCAAAAGTGAAAATAACTGGATATAGCTACAGCTGTTTCACAGTTATTTTAGGTCTAGCTATTAAGTTACTTCACTTGAAGTTTCAAAGTTGTAACTACAACATGTGATGATGTGTGATTTTAAACAAAATTCAGGTTAAGTAACAACTTATTGGCTAACAGGAAAGTAACTGTGAAAATATCTTAAAGGACAGTACTGCAGAGACGGAGAGCCCCAAGAGTTTTTCAACCAGAATGTTCAGCATTAAAACTTGATAGCTGAGTAGGTAGGTATAATACCATGAAATTTTAGACGGTTCAGCAGGGGCCCTCATAGGCCCCTGCTGAAACCCATGAGGGAGCAGATCGGGACGTGTGATTCTGAATTTCATGCTCTGAAATTTTCTTTGGCAGTTCAACAGTTCCCTGGGAACTATAACTGATGATATTAACTAGTACAGCAGATTATCAATATTTAATATCAGTTAATTTTAAACAATAACAAATGTTCATGTATTTAAAAACAGTCCATGTTAATTTGTAAGCCTGGTGCCTCTCTGATCTTGATCTTCAAGCTAGGGCCATTGTCTTGTTGTAGCTGTACAGTACTGGCCTACAATAACATGGTGTTGCCATGTGAAGATCATGTTTATCTGAAAGTGTTACACGATTAACATCTTTGTTTCAGCAAGCTGTTTCCATAACATAATTATTTTGTTATTGAATTAGCAGGAAATAATATTATTCATGTACTATTTAAGGTAGGTAGGTAATTATTGATTTACCTACACTAATAAGGACAATTAAGCGGTAAATGTTGACATGTTTATATCAAAATTATAAAAATTAAACGGTGTTTGTTAGGCACACAAAAACTCGAGAACGGATGGACTGATTTCGGTAATTTTGGTTTTGAAATATTTGTACAAGCCCAAGGAAGGTTTAAAAGGTAAGTAGGGTAGGTAGGGTAGGGAAGGTAGGTAGTGTAAGGTAGGGTAGGGTAGGGTAGGGTAGGGTAGGTGGGTAGGGTAGGGAAGGTAGGTAGTGTAAGGTAGGGTAGGTAGGTAGGGTAGAGTAGGGTAGGTAGGTAAGGTAGGGTAGTTACTAGTTAGTTTGGGTAGGTGGGTAGGTAGGTAGGTAGGGACGTTTTGTAGGTAGGGTAGGTTGTTTATAAATTTAATTGTACAATGTAATCTTCGAAACAACTAATCTAATTCTGAAAACTCTTGAATGAATGGGAACCTACATTATCCTTAAGCGTTATAGGCCATAATTTCCGACTATAAAGTGCACCAAAGCATGGGTAAAAGCTAGTATGATATAAAACTGATTTCATGAACTCTTTCGCAGTTCCCGATTTACATATTTTACTTAACTTAGTGCAACAACTGCATAGTATCACTTACCATTTAACTGCTATAATGTTGCAGTTATCAAATTGTTAGTAATTGACTTACTGTTTTGACAATTTAGTCCGTAATCTTGGACATCATTAGGTATAGTTATCTTGAAATTGTTTGTGGTGTTTAAACATACAGGAATTTTTATGGTTCTCTTATTCAAGTTTTAGCTCAAGTGATTCCTACACTCGTAAACTTAAAATGAAACCTTGAACTTTGTGTCTGTCTAAGTTTAGTTCTTGACAGAAGTAGTCTGATAGGAAAAAAGCCTCAATTTGCAAATAACAACTTAAACATGACAGGATGAGTGTTAGATTATAAAAAAAAATTACCTTTGATTAGGTACGTAATTAACATACAAATTCCTTTGGATTAGGTACCATTAAGTCATCAAAAATTATAGATTGTGACCAAGCCGATACTACTAACTTATGCGTTCTATAAAACATAGTAGGTAATATACAATACCATGAAAAAGAAAAGAATAGTGTTGTTCCTGCTTTCAGTAAAATTTTCCTATAAACAACTAATTAAAAGTATAAGTAAGTTATGTACTATTAGATAATTTGGCTAGGTTGCTCAATCTGTGTAGATACACATTATAATACATAATGTTGGTATCATGCTTCTTTCTCTAAGCCTTGGGTAAAAGAAACAATTTCTTTTGCACAGGTCTATGAGACTTCATTGCAATATTCTTTTACACTGGAGTAATTATTTGACATAAATAAACCTACAGGCCGTTGTTTGGGGTCTCGCTGTTTATTTGTTTAAATGTTTGTAAACATGTTCCTTGATACAGGAGGAATTACTAGTATGCGGCAAGATTTTTAAAAAAAGCCTGTCACAGCACTTCTGCTAATATTGCAGAAAATTAACTAGGCATGCTATTCCATTTAGAAGTTTATTTGGTAGATAATGCTTAATCCAGAAACTGTTTTTTTTTTAATAAATATCTGTTGTTTCTTCATTCATACTGTGATATTTTGTTAAAACATCATCATCTCATCTCATACCAAAAAGTCACATTTAATATTAATATGTATAAATAATTAAAATTAGTAATGCACAATTTCAATTACGGTGTCAATGGTCTTATAGTATTGTCTAATAAGTAATGAGACAAAGTATTATTATTCTTATGTCTATTGATGGTATCAACTGGTCTAAAGATATTTATAATTGTTGTGTTTTTAATGTTTTTTAACAATATCTGTGCAGTTATAAGTTATTAAGTAAGTAGAAAGATATCCAACAATGTTCTGGGATTCAAACTTAAGTACAGACAAAAATATTTTTAAATAAGTTTCCTAAACTGTCTTCATGGTAATAACCTTGCATGGCATTAAAAAATCGATAACAAGTATACATTAATTATGGTATTTGTGAAATATAATGTTGATAAGTAATAAGAATATTTTAATCATCAAGTAGGTTGTTGAGAGTTTGGGCTGTGCCTACTTGCATTTGCTGTGTGTACTGTATACTGTAGGATAAAATAATAACCCTTGCAAATAAGCCCTGTATAGAATAACTATCCGACAATAATATTTTAGTATGTTTTAATTCATTAAATCACAGTCCTCTAAAAATAAGTAAAAACATATTTTTCAAAACTTACCATTGGCTTTATTATAATCCACGAACTCGTTTCTTTGATAGCATAAGTTTAGCGATCACAGACACTTATATCTCCACACCTACACAAGTGATTTGTTAAACTAAAAGAAACAGAAGACAGACGAAACACTCGATTTTTAAATTGCAGAGTTATCTCAGTCACAGTTATTTTATTTTGCACCAATTTTCACATATTTTTTTTTTACGTTTTGTCGAACACTATCCACTTATTGAGTTATAAAAATGATTAAATTACAAATAAAAATAAAAATCACGGCTGTACATGGTCGAAAACAACAAAAATAGGTTTTGACTAGACATGAGGCATAAATATTGGATTAGGTATGTGGATTAGGTATTTTTCGATGCGAATCCGTACCTAATCCAAAGCGTCGAGGATTAGGTATTGCACAAAATATTCGTACACAGTCTACACAGGAGATATTCCGTAGTTCTGTACCTTAAAATGTGGGGTTTAAGTTTCAAGTTTAATTGGCACTGCCGCCAGCGCCGTCTATGTAGAATACCACTGGACTAATTAGTGCTCTAACGATGTATGTCGTAACATAACTCTGCACCATCATTACACACACTCTCTGCACACATTGTGCAGGCGCACTCTTTAAATATGAAGCGTAATTTTGATCACATTTTTAGACGTTAAACACTAAAGTAAGTTGACTTTAAGTACCGTTTGCCCATAAAAAACTAAAGATAATCTACCGTTCCACAATATATCAGAAACGGAACGTCCATACGATCCATTTACCTAATCCGAATATTTCTTACCCAATCCGCATACGATACATAATATCGGTAACAGGCCAGCGGTCATATTGAATAAATATTCGGATTAGGTAAATGGATTAGGTATTTTTAAATATTAGGATTAGGTGGATTAGGTATCGTTTTTACCTAATCCGACCCATGTCTAGTTTTGACATTTGACAGAGAGAATCCAACTGTAGAACTACACGACAAATCATTGGAAAAGTGAAAGTACCTCGCTAGTTTTATTAATTTAGACACCAATAACAAAGTAAAAATACAACAAGAACACTGTTGCTTTTCGTAAAAATAAACAATTTCTAAAACGATTAAAAAAGAAGATTGCAAGCACCTACTACGCGCACGCGAGGGCAATCGGCATACAATTTTTTTTTTGCATAGAGTGCGGGAGCGAAACCGAACGAGTAGACAGATATATACACGGGCGCGCGAAGCCGTCAGATGACCTGCAGCTACTGGCAGTAAGGAAAAACAATGTGGATTGTTTCATGACGAATAAAATGACAATGGGTACTTTTAGATAACGTGACGCCCTGTTATTTTTTAGGTCAATTTCATAATTGTTTCGTACATACATAAATAGTTTACACGAAAGATCAGAGAAGGCACTTCTTCCAGTTTTGGCGGATTCTGACATCTGTTTATTTCGTTTCGACTTTCTGACATCACCTTTATGGACTGCCGAGTGCTGCGGTACCTACTGCCTCTCAAATCAAAATCACTTTAACAGGAACCAGCTCTGTGCTACATAAGTTTGTTTATCTATAAAATACCCAATAGTGTTTAGGAATATGAATAGTTTGGTGGCTTAGCCCTGTCTACCCCCATTTCTTCTCAAAGTGTAATGTCTCCCTGATTTTTTGTCAATGAGGTCCGGTAGTAGGACTAGGTAGTAAGTCCGGTGGTAGTAAGAGTAAATGAAGAATTCGTTTAATCTTAGGTCAAAGCAAAATTTTGTTTCGCCGATTCGCCCGTAAGCTGACAGATGCAGCCATGCATACAACACGTTAAAACGTCACGCATGTTTTTCCCAAAAGGTTAGGCAGAGGCGTATTAGAACCCACACCAATTTTACCAGTTTTATAAATGAAGATCCATGTTATAGGGGCCGTAATGGGGGCATCAATTAGACACACATCTCATACAGGGTGTAAGGGACACCGATGCGAAAACATTTACCACATAATACTGAGAACTTTCTTCCGTCCGACCCTGAACCCTGACCTTGTTTTTAAATTTGATTCTCAGGTCGCACGACGTCAGCTGCTGCGCTTACAATAAAAGAGCTTACGATCATTGGACGAAAGGTAAGTACCTAGTTTTTCTATGCTGATTTTCAGAAATGTGTAGGTACTAGTGCGAAACTTGTTTTTTCGGGTTTCATTACTTCTACGTTGCGCCGACACACTACCTTAAACTGTAACGTATTGTAATGGGCTCTATACACCAAAGTCACTGCCGAAAGGGCCCAAATTTGTGTCGGCATGCTAGTTGGCGAATGTAGGTCCTCACCGGACACGGGGGGTTCCTGCACCGAATAGGGCGGGAGGAAACGGCCGGGTGTCACCACTACGAGGATCGCCCGGAGGACACGGTGGAGCACACCGTGGAGGTTTGCTCCGCTTGGTCTAAGCACCGCCGCCGTGTCCTTATAGCGGCGATAGGCAGCGACGACCTCTCGCGTCTGGTCTTGGGTCAATCCATGGTCCGGAGCGAGAGGGAGTGGAAACCGTCGCCTCCTTCTGCGAAGCAGTCATGCTAGCGAAGGAGGTGGTGGAACGTGAGAGTGGGCGTCGGGGGCCACCGTAGGCGCGGGCCTGTGGATGGTGAGTAATGGTCTAGCTCACCGTGCGTCCGTCTCAAGACGACAGGCCGTGTCGACAGCATGTTCATGTTCCACGCGCGCCTCAAAGAGATGTCAGCAAATCGGAAGGGATCCGCCAGGGCTGCGGGACTGTTCGAAAGAGATACCGTGGCCGTGGGACACAAAGGGCTAAGAAGGAAAAGGGATGGTTTTTTTTTATTTCCCATCCGTAAAATAAGCTGGCCACCTTGTTGTTAACAGGTTAGTTTGGCCGGTTTGTTGTTGGTAGGCTAGTTGGCGGCTTTAAATCATTGCAAGTCTAAGAACTTTGTCAGCAGTAAAAAATGTGCAACTTTTTACACTATAGCTTCAACTTAGCGCCTACGCAAGCTAGTCGCTGACTGACACGACGATAGCTCTACACGAAATCTGCACTTGAAATAATGCCTTTTATTGCAACCATTTAAGGGTCACCTCGTGGCAGTACTTAATAATGCTATGTACACACATAGTGACTTTTCATCACAGATACATTGGTAAACATTGTTTAAAATAAAATGTTTGTGTCTGTGTGTGTAGTCGGTTGACAAAATCACCAGTGAGTCACCGCACCAGCAAGTTTAGCAGCGGCCTTGTCAGTCTTAAACTCAATTGAGCTTGGAATCGTCGCGCCGACAACCGCCTTCAAAGCCGTCTTTCCAAATTTCTCTGTAACTCGCAAAGCGACTAAAAGGTGCCCATCTAGATCTGCATGTAAAGTGTTTGCAACGACAATGCCTCCTCTAGCAGCGGCCACCAAGGTGTAGCCGTGTGATTACAGTATTAATATACTTTTTTCAGTTAGGGCAACAATGACACTCAAAGTGTCAATGTCATTGGCACCGTCAAGCTACGAATTTGTTTACACTTTATTTTATCAGCAGTTCTTGTAAAATTGATAAAAACGATATTATTTAATTTTAGCCATTTCGTAGTTTAAAATTATGATGCCGGCAACTGATGCGGGAATAGTTCAATAGTATGAGAACTCGATGTCGTTTATGGGTCCTCCCATTAGCCTAAATAAGAAAAACAATTATTAATATCAACATTGAACGCGTACCTATACAAAGATTCGTGTTCGTGCTAACCATTGAGGAGTTCTCTCGTGAGGAAGCGTTCCTGGCTGCAGGATCAAGTCTTGACTGTCATAAAAATGTATTGTCACCAGAACAAAAGGTGTGCATTTCAGCTCAATTGGTTAAAAAGCTTGAAATGTTGCAAGATTTGACCAATACATACTAACTAACAAGGCAAGTTTTATAAAAGCACTAAGAACTCAAGTAAAGTTGCAAGTTTACATAGTTAAAAGAGTGTAATTTAAATATATAGAACTAGGGGGTGTAAGGGACACAAATACGAAAAAGCTAACAAAAAAAAATCTGCTATTCCATACATTTTGAGCGTGTAGGTATTGCATTTTTGTAGGAAACAGCTGATGTATTGACTACTGAGTTAGTGGTAAACATCTCCATTTAAGAGGGCAAAATCTTAGGATGTTTGTATTTATTCTTGAGATATATAAAGGCTATGAATATGTTTACATAGATTATAGGGTAAAGGCCTAATTTATTTATTTAACTAGTGGTACATAGGCGGACTTAATGCCACAAGGCATTCTCTACCAGTCAACCTTTGGGTTAAATACAACAACATGTGATAGGGGTACAAACAAATATTCACAAAAAACCACTAGTTCTCAAAAATTCATATACTAACAAAGATACTAATACACATTATACAAATAAAATAGACTAATAAATATTATAACAAATACATAAAAAACGAGAATCCTAATAATAATTACTATGACTAGACTTTAATTGAGTGCTATTTAGTCTGACTTAAATAGTGGCGAACTTTCTTTTTAAAAGTGAATTTACTTTCGGCTCTTTTAATGCTAATGGGTAGCGCGTTGCAGAGTTTAATAGTTGAGATAGCATAAGAATTTGACATAAAACCAGTGCAGTGTGAAGGAATTTGGAGAAGTAGATTTCTAGAAGCTCGAAGGTTAAGACTATGAGAACTGCCCAATACCTTTAAATAAGTTTTTAGATAATCGGGAGCACATGGATCATTAATTATAGTGAAGAGCATGCAGAGAGATCTGAGGGACCTCCTGAGTCGGATAGGCAGCCATTTAAGCTGAGAACGGAAAGAAGAAATGTGATCATGTCCTAATGGTGCTACATCTCCAACCTTTAATAATAAAAACTAACACTAACTAGGATAAGTTATGTACTAATAAAGTACCAAAGGTCAGTGTGTAAATTTTACCTGAGATGAGAAATAAAAGGCTTTTTATTTTATTTATATATTAGAGATAAGAACAAATAATTTGATAAAAACATGCAGGATTACACCTTTGCGGATAACCCAGTAATGCTATACTTGTAATATTATAAAGAATTGATGTAAGTTAGTATTTAGTAGGTTACAACTGTTTTAGGCCAGGTTTGGATATCTCCTTTAATGCCTGATGCATCAGGAAGAATGGATATCGAAAAGAGTGTAAGGAATTAAACAAAATAGTAGATATATTTAAATGAAACATTTTATTCTTTTCTATTTATGTTTAAGGCAATTCCGATGTTGACAAATCTGGTAATGTCAGATGGGTTATGGAGACTGTTTTTGGGATTGATAACGTCAATCTCATCATATTTTCACAAATAGAAAACAAAACAGGAAGTAACTAGAACAAAAATCCCATCTGATAGCCAAACAAATCAGACATCTTAATTTATATTTAATGAAATCAATATAAATTTTCTGGTCACAAATAAACTATTGGAAATCATAATTCCCTCACATAGTATGTCCCAACCATTTTAGTTGTTTTCTAGAAGGCATTGTGTACCTGAAGGCAAAAGTACAAAGTTATACAAACCGCAGCCTAGTTGTTCGCCCAGGCAGCTATATTTTCTTTGGTGGGTAATCAATCCCAAATAGTCACTTTTGTCAGTTGAGATTTGATAAAATCGTAAAAACTGGTCTGACTTTGGACAATCATAATTTAAAAAAATCTTGATTTCTTTGAAAAAGAAAAAACAAAGTAGAAAAAAAATGTAGGTAAGTATTTTAAATTAAATAAATAATAATTAATTAAGTAAATCTTAATATCCAAATCATAAAACAATACTTACTATCAAAATTGCCGAAAATGAACCAAAACAGCGAAGTTGAACGAACTAGAATGTATGTTTAAAACTGCACGCGTAGCATGACCCGCCGTAGAAACACTTTCTGACCCGTGGAACACCAAAGTGGTTCACCTAGGTGTTCCACAGTCAAATTTTTGTACCCCTGGTTCACCTAGGTGTTCCACGGTTAATTTTCTGTACCCCTGGTTCACCTAGGTGTACCACGGCTAAACTGTACCCCTGGTTCACCAAAATGTTTCACGTTTAACTTTCTGTAACCCGTACTTCTGAATATTACAGTCTATTGGATTACTCCTAAGTAGCCCTGGCTGAACAAATTAATTTTATGCCTACCATCCTATAACAAAAAGGCAACTTAGAATATTTATTTTCTCATTATGTCAGGTTTTAGATTTATCAAGTTCACAAAAAACACTTTGAAGACACGCAATCACGTTTACATTCAACTGGACAAGTGGTTATTTTAAGTAAGTTACTATTTCAGTTGCACATGCTGATAAACTTTTATCCGCATGTGCAATATTCCATGTAAAAATGAAAAATATTAATAGAAAACGATAACGCATCATCTGCCTAGCCTTTTCCCAAACTATGTTGGGGTCGGCTTCCAGTCTAACCGGATGCAGCTGACTACCAGTATTTTACATGAAGCGACTGCCTATCTGACCTCCACAACCCAGTAACTGGGTAATACGATACCCCTTGGTAAGACTAGATGTCAGACTTTTAGCTTTGACTACTCGTGACTGTCAAAGATCTACAAATGACAGCCGGGACCAACGGCTTAACGTGCTTTCCGAGGCACGGAGGAAACTCCATACGTAATTATGGTCACCCATCCACAGACCAACCGCGGCAAGCACGGCTTAACCTTAAAGATCGACCTGGGCGGCTGTTATTATTTAGCCACGAGCTCCTCCTAGAAAACATGCAATTAGTTAAAAAGGAAATCACTATAGAACAGAGAGTGCATTCGAAAAGCTACGTACTTCTCCTCATCAATGCGATATTTTTTTGTTCTGGACCATACCTGGGAACCTTCTAGTTACTGAGATATTGGAGTTTTACCGTAAAACGTGATGTTGACCCCAAAAAAACAAGTCGTTTCCCAGCAAGAGTTTTGGCGTTTTGGTTACTTAGTTTGATGCTTGGTCGGCGGCTTCGTGAAGGGTCCTTAAGGTTATAAAAGGTGTACCTTTTATAATATTATTAATTTAATAAAGTGGAAAGATTTGCATTTTTGTAACGAATACTCTCTTAGAAACTACTGGACCGACTTCAAAAATTCTTTCACCATTAGAAAGCTGAATTGGTCTAAAGTGACATAGGTTATAAGGGGGTGAGAGGACGAAGCCGCTGGCAAGAGCTAGTAACATATGGCGGGCATAATTTCCACGAAGATGTTTAATTTGAAATTATATTCATCAATTTAAACTTTTACTTTTTGAAAATATAATATTTAACATAATTTCTGGAGGTTTCGCAGTTAGGTGAACCATGGGTACATTATTTTGTATAAATAACCAAGGGTACAGAAAGTTAACCGTGGAACACCTAGGTGAACCACTTTGGTGTTCCACGGGTCAGTAAGGGTAGAAACGGGCTATGACGACGGAAGAAACGACAAACTGACACAGTGTCATTGTTTATCTGTCATTAAGTCGATTCTTCCGGGGACAAAATTCGTTTCTACAGTGGTCATGCTACGCGTGGTTGTTTAGTTTCGATTTTTTTTTTAGATTTATCTTCGTGTTTTGTTCCTATTTAGCAGTCGATGATATCAACCGATTAAATAGGATAATAATATTATCCAGACGAAAAATTTCACAGTAAGTGTACCTCGACTCTGGAACAGTTAATACTTACGGACAGTTAATACTTGCGGAGCTAGGAGGTGGCGATTGGGGCGAGACCGTTGTGTCAAGTCATAGTCATCAGATCAGATAACTACTATTGTCATCGGGACTTTATAAACAAGGAGAACCGAGCAGAAGCGTATTTTCCTAACTGTACTTAATTTAGCCATGCGTAAACGCCACTGACTATGGCGTGGAAGTGAAGAATGCGGGGGGCGGTGCTATCGCACGAGCCACCCTGTTCATACATGCCTGTGCCATATTCTGGTCTACCGTACCGCCCCGCATTCTATAAATACAAGTACTATACTTCTAAGCGTGCGGCCCCTTAGTTTCATATCTGTATTCATGATAGAAAATCTATCCTATCCGAGATGCTAGTTTTCTAGCTCTCATCTAATGATAAAAATACATTTATTTTCCAAAAACTTGAGTAGTTATGTAAACAGGTCTTATAAATAAATGAAATGTAGCTACATGTTTTGCCATTTAGGAATGGCGTACTAATCGTTGACAATTGAGATTGAAGTTTGGATGCTAAACGTGGGGTTAAAAAACTAATTGCTACTTTTCTCGACTATTAATAAAATAAAGTGTCGACGAATTTTCGGCCGAGTCTGGGGGATAAAACCCACGCTACGCCACTGATATCTATTTTGAATAATTTGATTCATGAACTCATAACAATAATAGCTATACTTACACAGATGAGATCATAACGTACTTAGGTACTTATTTATACCGAATCTGTCAGGCGTTGTTCTAACTTATAATAAACGTAAAGAAGAAGGCACTGGGGTGATGGTGTTGCTGAGTATGCTCAACACGCTTCAAACACCAGCAACTTGAGAGAACGGTATGGGAAGACAAAGAGCTTTCTCAGAATCGACAGGTACAAGAGAAAGAGCCATTGTGACGACTGAGAAGTATAGCTACTATGCTGGCGTCAACACTTTGGAGAGGCCTTTCGATTTTCAGCTCGTAGACCCCCGACACACAGCAAGTCAGATCTTCGTCAACCCGGTTTCTCAACGTTAAGACCGAACCACCGTCAGCTTTTGAAGTTGCTGAACCAGTCCTCTCCGAAAGTTAACTACTGCATCTGAAACAAAATAAAATAATATGTGTTGATATCGACAAAAATATACACACTAAAATTTAATTTCATTTACACGGATAAAAATCATCAAAGCCATCAAGAAATTTTGGAGAAGAGTGAGAACAAACAGCTAATTTAATTATTTTATATTAGTAAAATAAGCAGAGGCTAGCATTGGCGCTATTTTGAATCCCGAACGTAACGAGGGATTCTATGGGTCTAGAGAGCACCGAAGTAGCTCTGAATTGGCTGTCCAGTCCCCTTATTCACAAACGTTCGGTTTCGATTTCGATTCGGAAAGTCGTATGTCTATCTCACTCGCTTTCGTGTTGCCAAAACAAGATAGACATACGACTTATCGAATCGAAATCGAAACCGAGCGTTTGTGAATACGGGGGCAGATCTAAGGTGCCAAATCGCAATACCGTCCGTCTGTCTTATTTCGTCTTTTACTCTGGACGCTCTTAACTTGCCCGTATTTCTACATGGTTCTCACATACTAGTAATTCTCAACACGAATGATGTAACACAGTTTTGTAACATATATATCTGTCTTATGACGACAGGCTGTGTCGACGGCGCGTTCGTGTTCCACACGCGCCTCAAAGAGATGTCAGCAAATTGGAAAGGGTCCGATAGGCCGATGCCTGCCAGGGCTGCGGAACTGTTCGAAAGAGATACGTGGCCCTGGAACACAAAGGGCTAAAGAAGGAACCATCAATTTGAATTCAGATATTTGCAGCAATTCAAAATCCCGTAAAAGTAGCACAAAATTAGGAGGTGGTCATAATTTTTTTCGAACGTTAACGTTTTGCGTTTCAATTAAACTTTTATTGAAAACCGAATGTATTTTTTTTGGGATTAAATATATTGACCACCAAAAAATACTTTTTCATCCCACCATCTCGGAAAGAGTATTTTTAATTTTCAATATCTGAATAAAAAAGCCGTTTTTATTCTCTAGAGGATAAAGTAAATTGAATTTAGAACATCGTGTGCACTAAGTTTCTGAATTAAAAAAAACATTAAACCTATTTACTGCTACCTCTATGGTGCCGAATATATCATACAACTTTTGTTTAATTTGTTAAAAACTCAGACTCGGAACCTTCTTGGTGTTCTTTTTTCAATTTGCTTTGTACGCGGTTCTTTACGCGGCATTTTTTCACGTCATTGTTAATTATACCGTAATATTATTTTGTTATAATTTAAAGATTATTCTGTAATACTTACCTGTCATAAT
Organism: Cerastis rubricosa; assembly: GCA_949152445.1. Lineage (NCBI taxonomy): Eukaryota > Metazoa > Arthropoda > Insecta > Lepidoptera > Noctuidae > Cerastis > Cerastis rubricosa. The sequence continues at coordinate 5,960,821 of OX424535.1, read as the reverse complement.
GTAGTAATTAATACCTAAACTGAAATAAAAGTGTACCTATCTTGTGATTGTAAACGTTTTTTTTTTTTGCATTTAGTCATTTCCTCGCTGAGGTGGAATGAAAAGTTACGTGTTGCACTCGAGTGCAAACATTTTTCACCTCGTGCTGTTTTGATTCCCTCGCTAACGCTCAGGATTCTAATTTTGAATCACTCGCTGCGCTCTCGTGATTCAATTTTAGAATCCTTCGCTTGCTCGGTCATCAAAATTGAACACGCGGTTAAAAAGCAACTTTGCACTCTTGTATAACAAATAACTATTAGTTCTGTTTACTACGGTTTAAGTTTTGGAGCATCCTCCTTACTGCGTTAATTCGGCAACGTGTGACTTCTTTAAAAAGTAAATATGTATAACTCAAAATGCGCTAGCAGCGTTCAAACAAAAGAGTCGTCTCAGGCGGACTTCAGAAAGTGTTTTTAAGATCGATTAAGACACATGAAACTGTAAAGATTCTATTGATTTTTTTTTTACCCTTCGAACAATTTTCTTTTAGTTTCGCTTAATTTTCTGAGTGCCCCACGTATCTATTAGTAGGAATCTTAGCCCGTAGGCAAAGGTAATCAATACTAATATTATAAATGCGAAAGTCACTCTGTTTGTTTGTTTGTATGTATGTTTGTTTGTATGTTTGTTTTTTTCGTATGTTTTTTTGTATGTTTGTATGTTTGTTTGTTACCTTTTCACGACTAAACGGCTGATCGGATCTTAATGAAATTTGGCAAGAAGATAGATTTCAACCTGGGGAAGGACATAGGCTATATGTCATCACGCTACGACCAATAGGAGTGGAGCAGCAATGAAAAATGTTGCGAACACGGGGAAAAGGTGACGCAGACGAAGTTGCGCGGGACAGCTAGTTTTGTATAACCCATGGTAGCATGATGTCATCGGCCAAAGGTCTCATTATCTTTATTTCGTAATTTTTAAGCAAAATATTTGTTGTAGATAGTCTTGAAGGTGCGAGGAGGTGCGCATGTTGATTTCTTATTTCTATTAGGCTTAAATGAAGAATGCTTCCAGCGAGACTTGAAAATACTATTGTAATAGTATTTTACAAAAAAGTTAAGTTAGTTAGTTTAGTTTAAAAAAAAATATGTATATTTTTTAAGTTATAGATGTATCTATAACTTAAAAAAATATTCATTTTTTTTAAGTTGTAGTATTTACACACCTCTAGCCTTTTTATGGGTTCGACCTTTAATGACTTGGCTAGCCTATCGCAGGACTGGAGCATTTCCGTCATGTAATAAAGTTCGCCTGATGACTCGGCTTCGGCTAATGCCTTCTTCTCTCCGTCTCCTGGAGCAAGAACTGGGAGCTTTGGATCGGCCTGGGAAGTTTATAAAACTATTATTTAGAAATTTATGTCTAATTTAAGTTAACATTTTAGAGTAAAACAATGACAATAAATAAGATACAAACTGGTTTCATTTTCCGCCAAAATTGTATACAGTCTGAGACGCGTTCTTCAAAACCGCTGGCAAAACGTTTGTGGTCGATAGCAATATAGGTTTGGCCGATGTTCGCAACAATTTTGGTAGTCGGTGCCCACCTGGGAACGTGGTGACCGTAGTGAGCACCTGAACAGAATTAGATTTTTTTATTTTATTATGCCTCGGTATCGAAACGTCCTAGCAAAATATCCTATTAGCAAATCGTCTTAAGAGCAAATGGTCTAAAAAACAAAGGAATTAGAGCCATTCAAACCAATCATACCACAAATACATGTTAGTTTTTTTATAGGATTAAATATATAAAATCTCTTCGAGACAATATACTAAACAAAATAAAATTAGAGGCCCAGCACGGGTTGGTGGATGTCATTTATCTTCGAATATTTGGTTCTGAGGAAACTCAAAGATTTCTATTTTGGGAGCAGTGGTGATGGAATAATTTACGCAAAAATTACTAAGTTGATAAGTTGCCTATATTTTCATATGCATTCAGTAAAAAGCTGTTATTTTGAAATTAGGTACAAACAGACAACTTTTTAATTTGTTTAGGTCATAACAGGTATTTCCTAGCTACTTATGCAGTACCTAATTTGGAATAGGCTGTCGACTTCAATAATAGATCATCATCATTCTCTTGCCCAATTAAATAAAAAAAGATACCTATTAATGACTTTTTTAACGTAACGGGACCTGTAACAGGTAAGGTCCACTGGTTGTGGTTTATCGTAAAAAAGTAGAAACTGGTTGGACGTATTATGTATAAATTGTGTGTGCTTACCTGACAGCACTCCAGACAGCATGTCTACGACAGCTGATAACCCGAAACCTTTGTATCCAGAAGTCTTCTCGCCACCACCGAGCGGCAACAGGCAACCGCCTCGCAAGGCCTGGAAAATGGTCAGAAGAAACCTGTACTATAATTATGCAGTGTATTTGGTTAACTGTTAGGTACTGATACTTGAAGGGTATATATATACTCATTTCTGTCGACAAATACACATATATAAAAATTCCTAACATAACACCTCGCGAATGGCAGCCATCTTATTTTTTTATTCGGCTGATATAGAGTATGTTCAATGAAATGCTAATATCTTATATAATAATATCTTTGAATCTAACAGATCAACAGACGTGCAAATGACCTCAGTGCAAGAGTTAATGAAGCTATCAAATTTATTGATTCATTTTCCTGAAAAATAACCAAAACCGGCCCAAAAAAAAAAATTACGAAATAATACACAAACATGACTATTTTTTTTACATTTCTACTCTAGTCCAAAATTAACCCCTGAATGTTGCGTATGTCTTTATGTGTGTGTGTTGTGTATGTTTAAATCAGGAGTATTTGAGTCAACCTACAAAATGATATCAAAATATTGAGACTACGCTATTTTTTTTAAGAGTTATAGCCATTTGGACATATCCCTGTCGCACCGAAAACATTCCACAATGTCGAAGGTCGAAGTGCGAAGGTTCTTTGTTTGAGCACGTAGATAGGCACCAAAGGACTATGAGTAATTTTGGACCAATTACTCAACAGTGCTAAAACCTATCGCGAACATTGTGTTTACGAACGTTTTTCATACAGAGAAAGCATCAAAATTCTAAAATTATTATAAAAAACTAAATCACTTTTTTGTTAAATTCCACGCTGACGAAGTCGCGGGCACAGCTAGTTCTAAATAAATGTTACATACTATATATACATACATACACATAAACATGTTGTTTTATTTTATTTATAATATGTTTAGTTTCTCGCTAGAAGCTACCAATAGCAGTAGATTATTAACCAAGGGGATAAAGCAGTGTATTCTGTCGCGGGTGACGATTTAAATCGCGAGCGTAACGAAGGACTCGAGGTTTACTCCCGAGCGTAGCGAAGGTGTTAAAAACTTAAATCACGAGCGAAGCGAGGGATTGCCGGAAGAGAGCCGGAAGTTGATGGTTGTGGCTCTGATGGATTAAGTTTTTTTTTTTTTTTTTTAAAGCCAGTAATTTCGTGAATCTATTTATTTCAAAGCTGTGTTTGATGCTTATTGTAGCTTTCAGTTTTGAGTATATGCACCAAGTGTATTCGGATTCTTTTTCTTGGATAAATAATCAAAATAGACAAGAAGTACTGCTTCTCAAATTGATAGGCCTTTCGCCTTTCTCCACGTTGAAAATTCTTCATAAGTTTTTAAATAATTTTCTTTGGATTTTGTTGGAACCAAATTATTTATAATTGCGGCAGCATTTGCACTGATGGAATCCGACAATTCACTGTCACTGTCGCATTGATTTAACATCGTAACGTATTTTTTTAGAAGATTACCTTATTTATAAAAATAAATTAAAATAAAATTAACGTTTTTTTTTTTTTGTATTTGAAGAAAACAAAATCGCGGCAAATTCCTAGACTAATATTTTTTTGTCGGAAAAGCAAAGCCATCAAATGCTCATACGGCCTCGTCGGTTTTCGTAATTTTAATAATAAATGCGTATTCCTTTTTCAAAAAGATGTATAATGCTTTACCAGGCCCCTCAGAAAGTATTGCGAAAAAAAGTTTTTATATATGGGAGACTGGCCAGTTATTATGTTTTTCGAAAATATGATTATTTATAAGTAAAAATAAGTAAGTTCCAATTTCAAAATTTCCCTCCACATTTTTTGCGAGTTAATTCAAAGTATTGTGTCTCACTGAAATATGGATCTGCGCCGGGAACATTTTAGAGCTATGATTTTATACGATTTCAAGTGTCGCCTGAAACCGGATGAATCGTACGATAGACTTCAAATGGCATTCATGGATGAAGGCCCTTCCAAGGCAACCGTGTATCGTTGGTATAACGAATTCAAGCGCGGTCGACCAACTTTGGGGGATGACGAAAGAAGCGGTCGCCCTTTGACGGCTGTTACCGAAGAAAACGTGCTAGCAGTGAAAAATTTAATCCAAGACAATAGGCGAATTACATATCAGGAGATTCAACACATATTGAAGATTGGATCGGGAAGCGTTCACGAGATTCTACACAGCCATCTTCGCGTGAGGAGGATAGTATCACGCTGGGTGCCGCACAACCTCACCGATGCTCAGAAGCAGGCCCGGGTGGAATGGTGCCGTGATATGCTTAACAAATTTGAAGCAGGCTCGTCTCGGCGTGTTTACGACATCGTTACAGGTGATGAGTCCTGGATTTATCAATACGACCCAGAAACCAAGCGCCAGTCGACTGTTTGGGTGTTTCAAAATGAGCCAACGCCTACCAAAGTGAAGCGATCTAGAAGCGGGGGTAAGATTTTGATCGCTAGCTTTTTTAATTTGACTGGCCACTTGGTATCAATTCCCTTACGGGATCAAAGAAGCATTAATGCCGAATGGTATACTTCCAAATGTTTGCCAGAAGTTTTCTCTGTTATAAGCAACAAGCGACCAAACACAGGGCTCCGCGGGCTACTGCTCCACCACGACAATGCACCTGCGCACACCGCACTCAAAACGAGGGACTTCCTGGACAGCACGCCAGTCAAACTCCTGGGTCACCCTCCTTACAGCCCTGATCTAGCACCGTGTGACTTCTTTTTATTCCCAAAAATAAAAAATCAGCTCAAAGGGATACAATTTTCGTCGCCGGAAGATGCGCTGGCTGGGTTCGAGCAGGCTGTAAACGAGGTGTCTGCGGCGGACTGGAAAAAGTGTTTTGAAAACTGGTTTAGGCGCATGAATCTTTGTATAGAGGCTGGTGGAAAGTACTTTGAAAAGATTTAATAAAAATATATGTACGTATAGAACAATTTTTTTTAGTTTCGCAAAACTTTCTGAGTGTCCCACGTATGTACAAACTCAATGGTGTAAACACAGTTGTAGTTCAGTATAAATTTTGGTAAGTATTCCAAATTTAAATCACATTCTCCCTCTAGAGGATGAATGAAATCCAGTACAATTTTCTTTCCCTGTTTTTAACAGATTTAAAACGACTATTGTTATGTTCGCTTTTTGTGGCATAGAATGTCACTTTTTTGAGCAAGTGGTACGAAAATAAATTTTTTGATGTTCGAAATCACCTTGTTGGCCGCTCGATTTCGGTTTGGCTCCCATACTAACAATTAAATAATACCCCAAAATCTTTCTTTTGGAGTAGGTTTCATTAGCGTTGAGGATTTGGTCCAGTCTCCATACAAATCTGCCCATGGTCCTTTACGAGTGGGAGTGAGGTGAAAATATGTAATTGCATCTAATCCTTTCGGCATTCAATCTTCAACAATTTGGATAACCTAAACTGATATTCTCACCACATTGGGATCCAGTGTTTCTTTTCCATCGGGCCCTTGAGCCCAGCCTCTTTCCAGCTTCTGACCACTTCGCTTACGCAATTCTAACTGAAAATTCAAAATGTGACCATTAGAATGATGCCTGAAATGACATCTTACTGAGGTGTGATGCATTACGAAGAATAATGTTTTGTGTACATGGGCAAAAGAGATAGATAGGAGCAGCTCAGCCTCAGATTAAGCCGCGCTTGCCTGGGTTGGTCCGTGGATGGGTGACCACCCCTTTTTTATTTTTTTCGGATGGGAAATCATCATATGGGTGTCACCTTGTTTCGCAGACTGAAGTTTCACCGAATTTCGTTTCGCAGAAAATGTTTCACATACTATTTGGTCCTCGTATTTTTATTTCGAATATTTTTATTTCAACTACTATTTACTTGGATGTAAAATATTTTACAGAAACACTTTTTCATTTAGCAAACTTATCACATTTTTTTATTTAGCAAACTTATCAAACAGTAGAAAGTACAGCACAAAGCTGGCCGGCTGGGCCGGCAGCAAGCCGAAGCCGCGGTGATGACCGTGAAACACATCTGCGACGATAAGCTCGCATGGGACCGCCGAAGCCCCACAGCGCCGGAGCCGTGACGGAAACCATGCCTGCTGCATGATGCATGCTTGCTTGCACGCTGCATGTTGCATGCTTGCTTGCATGCTGCATGCTTGCTTGCACGCTGCAAGTTGCATGCTTGCTTGCATGATGCATGCAACATGCAACAGGCATTGCTACTATTAGTGAGAATAACACGATTATTTTCCCGCTTCACAAGAATTTACCCGCATTATTTTTTATAGGAGGGTATGCATTTTATCAAAGGTATGAATTGAAACGTTTACGTACTGTCATTCGATTAAATGGTATTCTTGGTAATAAGTTTTATGTGAAACAAACAACTGCGATCGCCAACCCGCCTGCCAAGCGTGGCGATTATGGCAAAACCCCCCTTCTTGGGGGAGGCCTATGTCCAGCAGTGGACGTCTTTCGGCTGAAATGATGATGATGATGATGAAACAAACAATATGTGGATAAAGAATATTTGGTTTGTTATTCTGTCTATATATTCTGAATATTTTAACATTAAACTTTATTTGAAACAAAAATCGATGATTTAAATTTCTTCAAAGTAAGTATTCTGCGTATTGATTATTCTATGAAATGATAATATGAGAAACTATTTATGTGAAACGAAATTCGATTAAACAATTAGCGATGAAACAACGCACAACCCATCATATGACTCGTCCCGCTCTGGGCGGAGCGGAAGGGAGTGTCAGACTTGACTGACTAAAACCCATCCATGTTCCTTCTTAGCCCTTTGTGTTCCAGGGCCACGGTATCTCTTTCGAACAGCCCGCAGCTGGGTGACCACCCCTTACGTACCGAGTTTCCTATGTCTCGGAAAGCAGGTTAAGCTGTTGGTCCCGGCTGTCAATTGTAGATTTTTGACATTCGTTACAGGCATCCAGTGGCTTGACAGTCTGACAAGCAGTCTTACGAAGGGCTATCGTTTTACTCAGTAATAACTGGGTTGTGGGGGTCAGATAGGCTGTCGCTCCATGTAAAATACTGGTATTCAGCTGCATCTGGTTAGACTGGAAGCCGACCCTTACATAGTTAGCCTTTTCACATGATGATGTACAGTCTGCAAAGGAGATAAGTAACCAGTTTCTCATACTAGTACTATGAGAATCTGGTTACTTATCTCCTTTGAAGACTGTACATGGGCAATATAATACGTATTGGTATGAAGGGGTGCTGTTAGGGTGAGCATGCTGTGTAGGTATTCTTCTTTCTTTATCGTGTGGCCTGGCGTCAGAGTTTTTATGGTCGCCCATGGGCCTCTGACTGACGTGGAGGTACCTAGACGTTAAAATGGCGCAATGAGCTTAGAAGACGAGACTAGACTGTGACAGGCGAGCGAACTTTTTCTAAAGCCTGTTGTGCCATGTTGGTAGGCCGCGTACCTGAAATAGATGTTATACTGCGTAGTGTGTACAGTGTGGTCTATTGCCGATTTTGTACCTTTCCTAGAGCCACGGTAGCCATAGAAATGTCGAGGTAAAAAGGTCCAGTTGAAGGAAAACCCGGAGCCACCACTGCTAGGGGATTTGTGCCCAATGCAGCCTGCAACGAGACAAAATAATGAAGTTTATTTAGCGCTTGTTATTTATACAGGTGGAAAGGACCCCAACGCTAAAATGGTTACCATTGGTTACCAATGGTTGTACGCCAGCACATCTAGGTACAACAATCTGTCTTTCTTAAATAGTTTTTCAACCTTATTGTTAAAGAATACGGTTCAAGGTTGAATGAAATTTGACAGTTTCGGATAGCTTGACCTGCTGGCGTCTGTACCTACAACTTCTTCTTGTTTAGGATAAGTACCTCAACCGCATTTACAAAAACCCAAGGCTGTTTATGAAGGTGAGACTGAAGTCTGAACCGATATACCGACTGTATGATCGATATCCTCCGCCTGGGGAGTGTGGAGGGTTAAGGCTTATATTACTCCTCTACCGATTAAAACCTTACGGATTTTTCCGCTTATAAGTTTAATTGCATCCCCACAGTTAAAATATTCCTTAAAAAGATCTTGAAGTTACTTAAATTGAGGTGTTTTCAGAGCGATTGATAAAATGATATACAACGGAGAACTAGTTAGTAGGTACTTTGCACTTTTCAAAAGTAGAATCCTCTAGCATGCCTAACCTGTAAGAAATGTGTTGTTTAGTTTAGAACTGACCTTTATACTCCTGGTGGGAGCTATCAGAGGTGAACCGTTAGTGAATGTCATGCCTATCAGCCCGCTTTCTGATATCTTTTTGGACCAGAAGCCACCTATGCCGAAGTGGTTGGACTCTGGAAAGATCAGAATATCACTAAAAGAATTGGTGAAATAACTGTTTTTGCAAGCATATCCAGCACAAATTGGCTAACTATAGTAAGGCTTTTCTAACAATATTTCCGTCCAATGGTGTGCAATCCTTAAGGGTTACCTACTCCTCGCGAATTTTCTGCTACAGTGCAAACAATTAACGCCCCAAAATCAGAACATGCAGCAAGTCAAGTGAGATTTGTATGTAGATTCGCAAGATTATGCGCGCGGAGTTGGGCCAATTCGAGCCTAGTGCGTTATCTTAGATCTGTTTGCTACCAAAGGAGAGACGAGCGCAGCAGATGGGAGACTAGCAAGATCCTACCACGCGCAGGAGGGACAAGATATGCTGTACAAATATCAACCAATGTCATTGTTTGAATTCCACATATCTCCTCTCCACTCCGCTCGTTTCCGCATTTGTAGAAACCGGGTCTTAAAGACGTTACCTTTCACTGAGACGCATGATATTCCAATGTCCTTGGCCTTCTTAATCGCTAAGTCAGTGCAGAAGTGAGCAGCTGTGGCCCCCAGAACGTTATTACCACTAACCCACGCCGTTGCTGCGGACTCCTTCAATATCTTGGGCTCGTTGAATGGTTTGCACCTCCCGCTCTGAATGTCGAGGATGTAGCGTTCTGTTATGGAATAGGAGAAGATGATTAAACTAATCAATTAAAAGAGAAAGTTACAGATAAAGGTGTGTGTAAGTAGGACTATGTATAAGCGCAGTTAAATGATGTTTCTAGCTTTTAGTAATCCCAGATTTGAATCCACAGAGTCAGTGAACTGCTCATAAAAAATATAAGCTCCACTCTAAACAACTTTTGCACCATTAAATTGTTTACACATACCTACACTAAAAAACATAATTTACCTACAATTTATTTGACCAAAAGTAAGTGAAGGCGAGGTACAAAATAATCTCTGCAACCTATGACTAAAATAAGGGACACAGATTGACAAGATCACACGACTTGCTAATTCATGAGAATCTCGCGCAACTAGAACCATGCAACGTCATACCATTTCAAACACATTTTTGGACATGAGAACAAAAGTTATTACTACTTTACAAAAAAGGTTGCAAATTAGATCCTAATAATAATAGACCGGTTTATCTCGCACGAACTGTAACCGCTTCGAAGCCGTTACGAGGCCAATGGCCTGATGGCTAAAAGCCTCGATGAACATCTATCGAAGCTCTCACTTGGCAGTTGGATCAAGAGCCAGATTCAGAAGGCAGTACTCCTCGATACGGCCCGCATTGTGAGGAGGTTCCTGTCTCTGCAGCCCTAAATACCGGTAGCTTGGATCCTGCTTTCGATACCGGCGGAAACCTGTTTTTTTATATTTTTAAATGTTTTTTTATACTTTTCTGTTTTTTAAGAAATATTTAAAATAAGATGTAAAATGAATAAAGGAGATAGACCGGTTTCTTTGTGACCAATAATCTCGAAATTTTGATAAAATACTTAAAATATGGGAACAAATGAAGCAATGGAGCAAGTAGTTGACAAAATTAACGACAAATTGAAAGTAATAAGGTCAAGGGTTATTCCTCCCTGTATAGCCGAACCGTGGCGGCGCATAACCACACTCAGGTTCGGCCAATGGCCTGATGGCTAAAAGCCTCGATGAACATCTATCGAAGCTCTCACTTGGCAGTTGGATCAAGAGCCAGATTCAGAAGGCAGTACTCCTCGATACGGCCCGCATTGTGAGGAGGTTCCTGTCTCTGCAGCCCTAAATACCGGTAGCTTGGATCCTGCTCCCGATACCGGCGGAGCGAAATGAAGCAATGGAGCAAGTAGTTGACAAAATTAACGACAAATTGAAAGTAATAAGGTCAAGGGTTATTCCTCCCTGCATAACCGAACCGCGGCGGCGCATAACCACACTCAGGTTCGGCATAGCCTTGGGTCACCATATCCCCCCAAAAACTAGCACCACACCTAACCAAGGGCGGTAGTGTGTGGCAATTTTATCCTCAGCTCCAAAAACAACATGCCAGCACAGTAAAAAAATTATTACCCCAGGAGGGTACCACTACCACCGGTAGTAGAGAATCCCTCACCGAGCCCAGCTCGGTCAGTCTGCATTTTCTGGGGGGGACAATCTGTGCTCAAGACTGAGCTCTAGCCTGGACCTATCTAGTCTAGTGGAGGCCATACCATCCACAGTGAACACCGCCGACTGAAGCGACGCTGCTTGGAAGCTTCTGCGGCCAAACAAAGCAAACTGCAAACCGGAACGCAGTCGCCTTAACCGGCGCGCGAAAGGGAAGCTCTTCCCCCCAAAACCAAATCGAAGTGCTCTCGTCTAGACGAGACCCAGTCTCCCAGGGAAGATACCAATCACGCATGTTTGAGCTACTGAAGTGAAAATGTTTTTACAAGCAGATACTGCAGGTAAGCATATAATAATTTGTAATTTCATTTCATTTATTTCAGTAACAATTTTTACATCGTATCGTAATTTTACACGAAATTATAAAATTAAAATTAAAGAATTACAATATAAATCATTAATAAAACAATAACCTAATAAATAAATTAAAAAGTAAAACATTTGCGGGCTAATAGGTTGATAACACAGTTTACCAACTATATCACAGGTTCACCAGCACCGAGAGCCCCAGTCCAGGATACGCTTCACCTTCCAACTGCCCACCATTCATGGTGACTGACAGTTGATCGCTACACCGTGAAGGGCCTAACAGCCTCACGAAAGAGTTCAGTGTTCCTCCAAGAAAACACGAGAGGCGTGAATGTGTTTGGTTTCTCGCCTTCTCGTTTTCGCGCTTGTTCTCCGATCGGTGTGGGATTTTTGCCCGCTTTAAAGGGTTTCTCGGGTGAGAAAAGATGAGAAGAAAGATGAGAAAGAACAGTATCACAAAGTCGCATGAGTGTAGAGACCTTCTCGGTTGTCGCACTATGACCCGGCGGCGTATTGCCAAACTGTATACTGACCCAGACCGGGGTTGTTCTGAGTATGATCGCAGTTTGCCTTTGTAGTTGAAGAGCAAACTGTATACCTATTCAGAGAGTGTCTGAATCAATATACATTTTGCTTTAAAATACTAGAGCAAAATACATACGAGTCCAGACGTCCATACTTTCCAGTGTCTGGTGTAGTATGTAATATGGCATCGATAATTTAGAGCAAAATGCATGCGAGTTCAGACATGTTTTATCTCTTTTATTTCCGCGCGGCGCGCTATCATGCCTGCCTTCTCTTCTTAAACTTGCGCCGCTTGCGACCTTGACTCCTTTTTTTCGCCAGTGGCCGTGACTTCATTTCAATTACGCACGTGTCAAGGTTATTCTTTCACAAATAAAACAATTATTTGCCAATCTAATAAAAACCGAAATTACAAATATGTACAATTTACTGTATGTCAGTACATCTTTCTTATGAAAAATTTATAAATACTGGAATTGGAAACACTTACAGTTTTTTTTAACATCCTGTATAGTTGTAACAGTTCAAATTTATTTTTAGTCATACTTACAACGGGTTTTCTTTAGTTAAAACTTAAATTAATTCACAATAGGTATGTTTTTAAGAAAAGTTGTTCAGCTTCACGAATAGGCATAACAGCGTAACAAAAAAAATATGGGAAATTATAAAACACGTTTTAAAGTTAGTTACAGATATTCGCGTGTCACAGTTTGCTTTACATACAAGCGAGCAAATTGCATACATTCTCAGATTGCTCTGAGCTCGTATGTACTTTGCTCCAATTTGTTGCAAGCAAAATGCATACCTTCTCAGATTGCTCTGAGCTCGTATGCACTTTGCTCCAATTTATTTGTGATTTTAATGAGCACGATGTAGTTCAGTACAGACTACGAGTGTCTGGGTCAGTATACAGTTTGGCAATACGCGACCCGGCGAGCCTTCTCGCCGAGACTTCTCGCGTGAATCTATGTATAGGGCCTATGGCAGCTACCTGACTACTTGTGGGTGTTGGCATAAATCTATTAAATAAATACACGACACTTACTCAACCTGTTTATTCCATGACTGCGATGGCCGCAACAGTCAGCCGCTAAGAGCAGTTGAGCTAGTTGCTGTGCTGGCTTGCAAGGACTTCCGGCGGCCACCACACAGTCTACGATGAAGCGCCCCACTTCCTTTATCCTCACTTTCTGCATCACGACTTATTTACTGAAACCAAAAAGAGTAGACGACATGATACCGCGGCGCCTGCAATGCAAAATAAATGACATTACTTATCCTATAATACAATAGTAAATAATATCTTACTTCTTACTACTATTATAAATGAGAAAGTTTAGATGGACGGATGGCTGTTTGTTAGGCAATCACACCGGAACGATAGAACGGATCTGGTTGCAATTTGGTTCAGTGATATATGTAGATTACAGTAAGGAATAGCACATAGGATTTTTTTTTCTCACATCTTTACATTATATTAAAATTTCCTCACAAAAAAAGTTGCAGGCAACAGCTAGTAATCTAATAATCTTAATAAACTCAGCCTGTCGCAGTCCACTGCTGGGTATGCACATAGGCCTCTCTTCAGATTCTGCATCTAATCCCGTCCAGCTACCTTTTTAAGACCTTTTCGCAGCATTAAGGTGCTCCCTCAACTGGAGCGTTCGCATTTATTGTAACATTTTAGATACGATTTCGAGCATTACATTAAAGAACTGCCTTCCTGACATTCGCCTGTTATGTAACATTTCAATTTTCGATTTTGAGCATTACATTACAATGCTCAGTTTTCTTCCGTCACCTATGTAATGCTCCAATCTGTAACATTACAGATTGCGTACTGTAATGCTCGGTTCTCTTCCCTCACCTATGTAATGCTCCAATCTGTAACATTACAGATTGCGTACTGTAATGCTCGGTTCTCTTCCCTCACCCATGTAATGCTCCAATCTGTAACATTACAGATCGCAAAATGTAATGCTCGGTTCTCTTCAGTTACTGATGTAATGCTCCAGTCTGTAACATTACAGATTGCGGACTGTAATGCTCGTTTCTCCTCCCTCACTGATCTAATGCGTAACTCTGTAGGGATACATTACAGGCGAATGCTCCTAGTGCACATAGCACCTTAAAATTTTCCATAGTATCACGTGACTGAGGTGAATAATATACTAAGGAAAATGTTTTTGAAACTTCGTGTCCTCTATGCGTAAAGAGATTGAAAGTTCATATTTTGACCCGCCGAGACCCAATTTGCGTTGTTATAATAATTTTTAAAACTATTTAAAATGCCACGTTGGTCTAGTGGTAGCAAAAGTGACTATGGAGGATGTGGGCCTTCCGAGGATTCGATTCACGGATCGGGCAGTGCAGCATTGAGTTTTTCCATCAGAAATTTCTCAGTAGCGGCCACGGAGTCTGGATTTGTGACCGGTTGATAGCAATAGGCTCGCCCCTTTAACATGGGACTTTAAACATAACGTTACTTAATTGAACAATTTAGTCACTAACAAATATTCATTTTATTGTGGTATTTTTTTGGTAGTTCTCCTGAGTACTAACTGTACTTGCGAAACAAAAAGTTTACGAAACGGGAATGAATACACGCATACTCAAAAGATGACGATACAAGTACGAGTACTATGTATGAAAACTAAAATAATTACGAAACGACACTTGTGTGATTGTAGATATGTTGTTTGGTAGACGAAATGGAACTTTCCAGTTGGGAAGTAGCCGATTTTATGCATTGCTCTTTTGTTTTTTTGGGGCGCTTGGGGAATAACTCCTCATAGTTCGCCCCTCTATAAATAACACAACTGACATGTTAACCCGTCTGTTTGGGATACCAGGTAAATGAAAAGACCTGTAAGTGATAAAAAAAATCTAGGCCCTTGAAATCCCAGTTAACCAGGTTTCCTTGTACTTACATCAGCATACTAATTAATGATCTCATCCTAGTGCAAAACCTGGTGAAAAAGATTCCTCTGTCAATAAAAACATGCATCGATCCTATAGCGCTCATGACCATCAACCTAATGTCGCTTCACGGTCTACTTTGGGACACCAATTAGGTCCAGCAAGTCGAGACACTACACTACGAAAGACAATGCATCAGGGTATAGAGCACAAAATTGCCGCACCGGCAGTAGCAATACTTCAAAGACATTATTTGTGTAAACCAATGTTATGCCGATGAGAATATGTGTAATTCTCGATTTAGACATATTGATCTACTATTAGACTTACAAAATTGTTGTGGTAAATATTGCAGTGATCTATATCATAAACAGATAATTAATAATTTATATAATAAAATTGTTAATATTTTAAGTTCATGTGCTATTGCGACCTATGAAAGCCGTCGAGGTAAGCGGAAACCCTTAGCTGGGTGGAACAAGCATGTGAGCGAGGCTCACAGGAATGCCAGGTTGGAGTTCAATGTATGGTGTTGGTACGGTCAACCGTCTACTGGCCCCATTTTTGACGCCATGATGGTGGCACGGAAGATCTTCAAAGGAAAGCTTAAGTGGTGCCAAAAGCATCAAGAACAAATTAAAATGGATCTACTAGCTGAACTTCATGCTAAATCAGATTTTAAAGGATTTTGGAAAGCTACTAATAGGTTGAACCCTAAGCCTGGCGTTCCTGTGAGCGTCGACGGGATGTCCTGCCCTAAGGATATAGCTGAGATGTTTCAGAGACAATTTACTATTAATTCGACACTAGGGCCGCCGTGCAGGGTGTTCGATGCTGGGCCCGAACATGCGGAGGTGTCAACTGTCATTCGTGCAAAGGAGATTAGGCACATAATACAGAAGATGACAAGAGGCAAATCGCCTGGTCATGACGGACTCAGCATCGAGCACCTGCAGCATGCAGGTCTCCACTTGCCTCGAGTGCTGGCACTGTTATTTAATCTGTGCCTGAGTCATTCACATCTTCCGCCTGATCTAGTGCGGGCTCTGGTGGTGCCGGTTGTCAAAAGCAAGACTGGAGACGTATCGGACAAGTCGAACTACAGGCCTATTTTACTCGCCACCGTCATAGCCAAGGTACTTGACAGCGTGCTCAACTCACATCTTAATCATCATGTGCAGCTCTGTGACGACCAGTTTGGATTCCGGCCTGGGTTGTCAACGGAGACGGCGATTGTTGGCTTGAAGCACGCTGTCAGGTATTATACGGCTAGAAAAACACCCGTATATGCGGTTTTCCTCGATCTGTCTAGGGCCTTTGATCTTGTCCCATACGATCTTCTTTGGAAAAAACTAGAGGAGACGGCGCTGCCGCAAGAGTTAACATTGCTCCTCAAGCACTGGTATCTGAACCAGGAGACTCAGGTGCGTTGGGCGGGTGAGCTGTCGGAGCCATGCCGGCCGGAGTGCGGGGTGAGGCAGGGGGGGCTGTCCTCGCCTTTGCTCTTCGGCCTGTATGTCAATGCACTGATTGAGCGACTCAGCAGCATGCATGTCGGTTGCTACGTAGATGGGGTGTGTTTTAACAACATAAGCTATGCGGACGACATGGTGCTGCTGGCTCCCTCGATCGGTGCTCTCCGAAAGCTACTCAGTGTGTGCGAGTCGTATGCTATGACTCATGGATTAATATACAACAGCAGTAAGACAGAATTCATGGTCTTCTGGTCTGGCACTAGGTGTCCCACTACAGTCCCTCCTCTTCTAATTAAAGGTCACCCGATAAACAGGGTATACAAATTTAATTACCTGGGCCACCTGGTTACGGATGATCTGAAAGATGACCTGGATCTAGAGAGGGAGCGCAGAGCATTATCAGTTAGGGTGAATATGCTGGCCCGCAGGTTTTCTCGTTGTACAGCCTCAGTTAAAATAGTTCTTTTTAAGGCATACTGCACATCGCTGTACTCGGGAGCCCTGTGGTTTACTTATACCCAAAAGGCTTATAATGGTCTGCGTATCCAATATAACAATGCGTTCAGGGTATTGTTGCGACTGCCACGCTTCTGTAGTGCATCAGCAATGTTTGCCGACGCACGCACTGACAGCTTTGATGCGTTGTGGCGTAAAAAATCTGCCTCGCTACTCCGCAGGTTGCGTGGCAGTCCCAACACTATCCTGCAATCGATAGTCGCCCGGGCAGACAGCCCGCTAGTGTGGGCGCTAACTAATCGCACTCGATCTCTTCTAGTTATTAAGTACTAACATAGGCTAAGTTATTTTGTTACCAACACAGTGGACCTTTTTAATATGTAGTCTGGTAAATAAATAAATAATAATAATTATTTGTAACGACCACCAACCTTCACAGAATCTGCGAGAATTCTGCTCACGTCTTTCGGCGTCCAAACTTAGTCAACCCTTATACGCAGGAGTCAACAATCAAAATAATTCCGAAATAATAAAATAAGTCACTTTAAGCCTTTTTTAGAACCGATAAAAAGTCGACGGTTCAGAAGAAGCTCACAGGATTTTAGCTTAGTGTTGTCTCTGCTGTCAACCAAACATCTGTGACAGTTGTTTTTAACTGGATGAGTAATATTAACGGCCAATAGCAATACTGTAGTAGCTTTGGCTGGTTGTGACATATTTAACCTACTTGCTGATTTATTTGTGAACAGCTGCAACTGGGTAGACTGGAAGTCGACTCCAACATGCTTGGGATAAAGCTTGACAAATGATAATGAAGAGACAAACGCAAATTGGATGATGAAAATGACCGTCAGCTAGGGAATCTGGATCCATTGCCTGTGCCCCGAAGTCGTTCGAATCGCATTTGCAGTGTGAACGACGCCTGAAACCGAGCAGACTGGACAGCGAACTTCTGGATATTTTAGTACCTACGTCTGTCAATGGCTCTGTAAAGAATAGTACCATCCCATATCTACCCGTGGGCGTCGTAAGAGACGACTAAGGGACTTGCCAGAGAATGGGCAGCAGTGTTCTGTGCCTTTGTAACAACCGTACTGCGATCGCCAACCCGCCTGCCAAGCGTGGCGATTGTGGCAAAACCCCCCAAAATGTCAATGTAGCGACACTTGGGGGAGGACTATGTCCAGCAGTGGACGTCTTATAGGCTGAAATGATGATGATGTTGATGATGATGACATCTGTCAAAGTCCGCTATCCGCATTCCGGTCTGCTCTTCAAATACGCTTGGTTCCGCAGGACTATTTATTTCTTGCCTGTTTGTCATCCATCCTCTGATGCTTTTATCCTTATCTGTGTGACTACGAAAGCACTGACAAGTATCTTAGTAAATAGGTCTAACTGGTAATGTATAAAAAATAAAAACAAGCGAGTTCCATTATATCTTAAATATATTTGTAAAGAGTATTCTCTTTAGTTTTAATAATGTTGATTTTGCTGACTGGCGATGTCATACGTCATGGTTGAGTCAGATCTATCAGCAAAATTATTGTATTTGTTTGTTAAAAATTGTAAATAATATAATAACATTAAATGTCGTTTCTTATTACATTTATATTATATATATTTTGACGAAACACACCTAAGTACAGAAACAAAAACCATTATACACTTCTGGACACATCTATTGGCCCACCTTGTATTTTCAGTTTCGTTTGGTCCTAGCTAAAATTTTATATTAGGTCGAGCAAAAAGTTTTTATGCAGTTTTGAACCTGGAACATTCACAATTTCATTCAATAGTCTTTTTTTGAATTTCGAACACAGAATTTAAAGAAACAAAAGACAATTTGGCGCCTGTTTGTTGATATCAAACAATCGAATACTTAGAAAACTTGGTTTTATTGGTTCACTTGGATTTAATTCTTGAAAAAGTGATTGATATCTTTGGTTTTGCAACAAACATTACTTATTCTTAACATTAAGGTGAGGTTCTATCAATAATCCATGGATACTTCACCTGAAGTCGCCGCCCAAGCTGTGGCACTTATTCAGGCCGGACACAGCTAAAGAAACGTGAGTGCTCAACTTAATTTAAGTCGATCTGCGGTCCGAAATGTTTATCGGAGGTACCTAGAGACTGGCGGTTTTGTTCGTCGCCAAGGAAGGCCACGATCTCGGGTCACAACTGAAAGGCAGGATCGATTCATCGTGACGACCAGCTTGAGAAATCGTCACCTTACCTCCATTGAGATACAAAACCAACTTCGCGACTTCCACGGAGTATCTGTGAGCGCTCGAACTGTTCGGAGAAGGTTAAAAGAACGCGATATGGTACCACACAAGCCAGCTAATGGGCCCAAACTAACGCGAGCCCACCGAACAGCGCGCCTTCATTTCGCACGCAGTCATTTAAATTGGACACAGCAAGATTGGAGCCGTGTACTCTTTTCTGATGAGTCAAATTGTGTTACATGGCAATGATGGAAGGAAGAAGGTCTACCGACGTAAGGGAGAGCGTTTCGCACAATGCTGCTTTGAAGAGAGGGTTGCTTACGGCGGTGGCTCATGGACTGTCTGGGGCGGTATATCCGCGAACGGCAAAACTCAACTTGAGGTTGTTACAGGACCACGGCTGCCAACATTAAATGCTGAAAGGTACATTCGTGAGTGCTTAGAACCTCACGTGATAGCATACGCGGACTATGTGGGCCCAAATTTCCTTTTTATGCATGATAATGCAAGAGCCCATGCGGCCTGCATCGTCAGGGAATATCTTCGGGATGTGAACATCACAGTTATGGACTGGCCAGCCAGAAGCCCAGACATGAACCCCATTGAGCAAATGTGGGACGAGCTAAAAAGACGTGTTAGGGCTCGTCAGCCAGTTGCCCAGACGATGCAGGAGTTGAAAACTGCCATAGAAGAGGAATGGGAGATGATCCCTCAAAATTTCATAGAGCGATTGATAAACTCTACGCCTAATCGTATGAGAGCTGTGGTAGATGCCCATGGAGGCAACACGCGTTATTAAATTAAACGTTTATTTGATAAAACATGTTTTTTATTCAAAAATCAATTGCCTTTAACAAGGCGCATATCCGACTTGTTAGGCGTAGCTCCATGTCGTATGGTATTCTGAATTCAAATTTAAAACACTACGATCGAAAAAAATGGTAAAATGTATCAGGTTTAAAACTGCATCAACAGTTTTTGTTCAATCTAGCAATCATATTTCGGTAGGGGCCATCGAAACCTAAACTCTAAGGTGGGCCAATAGAATGTGTCCAGAAGTGTATATTTAGTAACAATAATATCATTTACACCAAAAAGATAAAAAAATCTATATTTTCTATCACAGCTATGTGGTCCCAAACCAAAGTTACCGATACCGGTACAATAATTATAATGCCATTACTTGACTGGCGCACATCTGAGAAGGACAAAATTTCATATTTTGGTTTGGCAATTGACTGTGACAAACGCCCAGTATCTTTTTTAAGCGATCTTTCTTTTACTTTTTGACATCATTTTCTGAATCTATAATTATAAAATATAATTTTAACAACAAATCAAAAAATTATAATTGCAATGCCCTTGATTAAACAATTTTCACTTATATGCTAGCTTCACTAGTAAAATTCTACTTTCATGGGTTTTATCTTGAGTCTCTCTGCGAGCGCGGTGGAGGATTCGATCTGATTCTTGACGTATGTCACGTATCCTCGAGTGTCCGTCTCCTTAGCCGCCTGCTTCTCTTTGTCTCCTGGAGCCAACACAGGTAGCTTGGGATCCGTCTGTAAAGAGAGATTGCCATACGGTAACTTATGGAATCAGGTGCAAGTTTGCTGGATTGCAGCGGCAATAAAACTATACATAGTATATAGGTTGCCATTAAGAGTCTGGTGATGACGAGGGCTGATCTTTGCCGTCTGCCGTGAGTCACGGAATACACTGTCCCAAGTTGACAGAACTTTTGTGTCGCAGCAGTTGCGGCGGTTTTCGTACTACTTTCGTCTACAGGTGATGATAAACTTGAGCATTCACTGGTAATGAGCATTCTTGCGAATGTTGCATTACAGAAAAATAAACGAGAGCGTTTTAGCGAGCATTCTATCGAGCGTTCTGGCGAGCATTCTAGCGAAAAGACAGTATTATTTTTGCTTCAACCTTTTTTTTCGTGCCCGACATATTCGTGAAGAATATTTGTTTACAGGCGCATATAGATTCGCCTTTGAGCATTACATTACAATACTACCTCCGTGACCGACTGTGTAACGTTCCATTACACGCGAATGCTCCCGGTGAGAGAGCGCCTTACGAGCATCGACTAGAGCGTTCGCTAAGAAAGATCATGAAAATGTTCGTAGCGATGTTTGGCTCTATGCTTGGCTCTTTTCGTTGTTCATTTTGACGAATTTAAACACGGCAGATGCTTGATGTTCTGTTACAAGTGAATGCTCAAGTCTATCAGCACCTTACGGTGTTACCTGTTACCTTCCATTGGCACGTGGTTGACTTGAAGTTCCTGAATGATGGTTTGCACTTGCAATCGTATTTAGGTTAGATTAGGTTTTATTAGTTTCAGCACCATTCGGTTTACTGCGATACAATTTTTTATAAAAAGCTCAGTCGCATAGTCAAAGACCAAAAGCAAAAAAAACTCTGAACCTAATGTAACTGACTAGGCAGTTTTCGTCGTGTCAATGCTGTACGTTATAGAAAGATTTTAGGGTCCAAAACTATAAGTAGTCAGTAATGCTCAATTGCTCATGTTGAGACTATAAAGAACAATGTTACTCACTGCTTCCATCTGCCGCCAATGTTTTATGGAGTCAGCGAGGCGATCTCCGAAGCCAGGAGCAAAGCATCCGGGGTTGACGCAGACGAAGCAGTGGCCTAAGTTGGCTGCCCCGCCCTCGCCACTGTGGGACCATGATCGCACGTGGTGACCGTAGTTGGCACCTGTAAAGAATTTGAGATAGCGTTGAGATAAAAGATTAAAGTTGCTGGTGGTAAACGGTGTTTTCAATCCAGGTGGCTGTGACATCGTAACTGACTTTAGTTTATCTTTACTGAATTCATATTTGTTCAAGCTGGAGGAGCTTGAAATCGATGATTTGTAATAAACATCGTACATTGTAATTGTTACAAAATTAAAAACCGACACGGACAGATTGTGTGTGGAATAGTGGCTGCGGACAACGGTCACTGACACGTTCTTCAGACCACTATCTGGCAAAGTCCGTTTTCCGGAGCGGTTTGTAACTTTTCTTGCAGAAGTTCAAAGCGGCAAGACTTTCAATAATCGAGAACTCATACGATATCATAATCAAAGCATCATCTGTCTAGCTTTGTCCCAACTTTGTTGGGGTCGGCTTGCAGTCTAACCGGATGCATTTGAATACCAGTATTTTACATGGAGCGACTGCCCACAATTAGTTATACGACAACCCTCGGTAGGACTGTTTGCCAGACTTTTGGGCTATTGACTACCTGTAATGACTGTCAAAGATCTACAAATGACAGCCGGGACCAACAGCTTAACGTGCTTTCCGAAGCACGGAGGAAACTCGGTACGTGATGGGTGGTCGGCCATCCACGGACAACCTAGGCAAGAGCGACTTAACTTTAATATCGACTCGAGCGGACTTTGTATTATTAAGCCACGATATCTCCTCATATATCAAAATCAGAGCTCACCTGCCAATATTCCTGAGAACAGCTCCACCATGGCCGCTAGTCCAAAGCCTTTGTATCCTGATGTCAGCTCACCGCCACCCAGGGGCATCAAACAACTGGTTTGGAACGCCTGGAAACAATTTGATACAGCAATAATTGATGATCACCGTGCCTGTACATCTTTTCGTTGTCCTTACGGTTTCACCTTAGGTAGTCAAAAAACTGTCAAACTGATGTGAACAAAGAGAAAAGAGTATTTAAGTATTTAAGGATTGTAGTTTCTGTTTACTCTTTTATATAAAGGTGTTTAATAAATTAATTACCAACAACCACTCGCAACGATTAATCGCGCTACTAAAGCGAGCGGGCGGGCGTCGCGTTCAGTTGCCGTAGAAAGCCTAAGGCAGGCACCTCACTTACAGGTGCGAAGTCCTAGTGAGACCAAATAGAAGTGTATAGCTGGTAGTTACGATATGATAAACATACCAGTTCAGCGTCTTTTGTTTCATTTCCATCGGGTCCTTGCGCCCAGCCGGCCGGCAAGGACTCCCCTTTTCGACGCTGTATTTCAATCTGAAAAAAAAAGTTAGAAGTAGTCGACAGGGCTTGTAAAAAGTTTCCAAATAAATGGAACGCATGTCCTACAAGTGAGGAGCTCGAGGCTAAATAATCACAGCCGTTCGTGTCGACCTACAGGTTAAGCAGTGTTTGCCTAGGTTGGTCCGTGGATAGGTGATCACCCATCACATATCCAGTTTCTCAGCCTCAGTTGCTAAGCCGTTGCTCCTGGCTGTCAATTGTAGATCTTTGACAGTCGTTATGTAGTCAGTAACCCGAAAGTATGACAACCAGTCTTACCAAGGGGTATGGTATTACCCAGTGCTGACTGGGTTGTGAAGGCCCGATAGACTGTCGCTCCATATAAAATGCTGGTTCAGCTGCATCCGGTTAGATTGGAAGCCAACTCCAACATAGTTGGGAAAAGACTAGGCAGATGCTGGTGCACGTATTACAAGGGCACTAGGAGAAAGCAATCAAATAAAAAAATGTCTGATTGTTCGCAGGTCCCATTGTGTTAGTGGTCCAGTCAAATGCATGGGCCATGAACCACTGTAAGTATATTACGTAAGTATGATAGAATAGTCTCGTTCAATTAATTACCTTTCCAACAGAGACCGTGGTAGTTGCCATGTCGAGGTAAAAGGATTCATCCTGCGAAGCTGGAGCAACACATGCTATGGGATTTGTTCCTAATGCTGCCTGAAAACAGAGAAAAGGAATACATTAAGTTTTCTAAATGGAAAATTAGCTACAGTAGAAATAAATTAAATGAAATTTTGTGGAAACACATTCATTATCAGCCAAATAATATTCCCGTAACAGCCTCTCTGTGAGAGTCCATCTCAAGGGTCCTGGGTGGATTGGTGGCGGCAGTAAACTTGTTGCCCAAAATAACGCTAGGCAATTGCCCTGAACGTCATAACCATAATAACACTCTTAAACCTCATAGACCTCTTGATGGTTTCGAGTATTCCCTACTTCTACGATGGCTCACCTGTTTACTCCTGGTAGGTGCAAGGAGAGGCGACGTGTTGGTGAAAGCCATGCCTATCAGGCCTTGATCTGCAGCCTTCTGAGCCCAGAACCCAGCCATGCCAAAATGATTGGAACCTGGAACAGTTTTAGCGAGGGTAAATTAAGTCCTTCTTCTTTTTCGTTGATGGTTTCGATAGTTCAAACAATTTATCGTATTTTTTCATGCGTCGTGTTCCTTGTTATTATAAGTCCCCCATGGAATCATTTCCCCTCCAACGTTTTCCAACCGTTTAAGGTCTTTTCCGCGTTTTTAGCGCTGTGCTCTTTGGGAAAGTCATGCGATATGTATGTTGTGTGCTTGTGTTATAATTATTATATATTATCCACCACGATTAGCTTCGTGGTCGGGTCGCTGAGTGACTCTCAATGAGGACTTCCGAATTATATATGTGCAATTTGGTTTCCAAATGTTTGTGGATATGAATGCGAATGTGAAATAAGTATGATAAAGTTTTGAAAGTACATGGAAATTTTGACTTTATGAGGGTACCCACAAAGTTTCTTACCTTTAACTGCGACCCATCCTACGCCAGTGTTCAGTGCCTTCTTGATGGCTAAGTCCATACCAAAGTGGCTGGCAGTGGCGCCCAGCACGTTGTTGGCATCGACCCACGCTGTAGCCTCGGTTTCTTTTAGAATCTTTGGCACGTTGTTATGCTCACAAGCACCGCTTTCGATGTCGTTCACGTACATTTCTGCAAATTATTGAATTTATTTTGAGAACGGAGACGAAGAGCCCACTCCAGGGATAAGTAGAGCCTAATGTTGAATGGCATAGGTGAACATATCGGGGTATGTCGACACATATGTGTTTCAGACGAAAAGACGCAAAGGGAACTTACATATCTTAGAAAAACTACACAGATTTGAAAATCGTGAGTTCAAGATTATGCCAGCGAAAACAGCACAATTTTGTTTTCTGGTAATATTTTGTCTTTTATCTTCTTCTATAACTACTACCATTTTCATTATCACCATTAAGCGGAGGATTGAAACTGCTAACACCTAGCTTTACCATAACGATCGGTCTTATGCCTTTCTGTGTCCTTAACTTTGTCCACTTTGTCTGTTACAGCCACTTGATCACCTTCCAAGCATCGCTCAAAAACTGCTTGGCCCCGTCGGCTATCCGTTCTGAAACTATGTGCCCTGGCCACCATTATGCTCGCCAATTATTCGGCTTGTGTCGTTTGCCTTAGATCTCTCCATCCGTTAGTCCATTTATCTCCCCTCACCGCTACTCACCTAACCTATTAAGTCCATGGCTAGGATGTCCGAATCTGTCGGCCTGGATTAGCAACTCAGCCTGCTGCTCCGCCGCCTTGCTTGCTGTGCCTACCGCCTTCAGACAGTCCACCATGAACCGCTGGGCCTCGGCTGTCACTACTTTGCCCATCATTAGTCTAACTGCAGCTGAAATGGAGGTAACATAACTTTTAAGGTCAAGGGACACTGGCCGTGATCAGAATCGTTGCAAATCGAGCTGTTCGTTCGAGAATATTTCTATGAAACTTCTTGGTGCAATGCACACTTAATAAGAACCGTATTGGCATTGCCAATATGATCTCGTATCGAGATCAGGTGGCCTACCATGACGTCTTACAGCAGTATTGTTTTAATCTAATTCCGCAGTGGGAAAGAGATGGCGCTAGACGTCCTCTATAGCTCCGTCTCTTTCTCACACTTTAGTGACATTTAAACTATGCTGCTGTATGACGTCATGGTAACCCACCCCCCAGTTAGTTACGAATTGACAATGAGGTGAGTTGATGCCGATTCAGTGTATTTTTAACCGACTTCTAAAAAAGGAGGAGGTTCTCAATTGGGATGTTTGTATTTTTTTTATGTTTGTTGGCGCATATCTCCGTCGCTTGCCAACCGATTTGAAAAATTCCATTCCAATTCCGTCCCATGAAAATTTTATCGAAATCGGACAAACTGTTTTTGAAAAAATAAACAAAAATCTAAAAATGTGCGTTGCGTTTTTTGTTCGCGCATAACTCCGTCATTTACGAACCGATTTGGAAAATTATTTTTTTATCACCGGCACCGGCACCGACTCCAAAAAAAATATTAAATTTTATTATAGGTTAATCGTAGGTTAGGTTAGGTTTATTAATATAATTATGTAGGTTATAGTATTATTTTTAACTTTTTAGTGCTTTTAGGGTTTTTTGAAGGCGGTTTTTCTTTTGCATTTTTTTTTTATTTGTGTATCACATTTTTGGCTATGCGAAAGTGAGCAGTGGTGAGTGTGTAAGGATCGTAGATATTTAAGGAGCTTTTGCGCTCATTAAGCTTTTGCTTCGAGCTGATTCAAAATCAGAATAACGTTTAACGATGGATACGGGATTACGTAGGTAACCCCAGATTTTATGTCGGAGGTTAAAAAAATACCGAAATTTATTACAAGATCAGTGATAACCGCGGCCATAATTTATATTATATCGACTTGTTTACATTATTTAGATAAAATTTTAATGTCACTGGTATAAATCGAGAAATCAAAGCACTCTGAGGCATGTTGATTAGACTTGCTCGGATCAATCTAGCACACGTCGAGTGACATCATCAAATTATCATGCTGGTCATAAAACAATTAGGAGAAATAGGTCAATTGATGGTACCTAATCTAATCTAGCAGATTAAGAAAAGAAAGAAGATGAAATGAAGATTCTTGTTTTTAAGGCAAATCAAAAATCTCAAGCATCAAATTCATTAAGATCTCTAGAGCAAAAGTGCTTTGCCACCGAGAATACCAACAATTTTTTTCATTTTTTGTTTCGCCCAACCTTTCCAGATTATGTCTATGTTGCCAAGATCAGTGATCACGGCCATAATAATTATTTATATTTTATCGACTTTTTACTTTATTCGTATAAATTTTTAACGTCACTCGTATAAATCCAGAAATCAAAGCACTCCGAGGCATGTTGATTAGGCTTATCCTATTTATTAAATTTTACCTATTCTGTTATCCATGTACGAGTGCATTAGTGTTATAATATATTATTAGCTCGGATGAATCTAGCACACGTCGAGTGACATCATCAAATCATCATGCTGGTCATAAAATAATTAGGAGAACTAGGTCACTTGGTACCTATTCGAAACGCGATCAAGCCCATAAGGACTTAGGAGAGTTTCAAAATCTTCTAATTCTTGGTTTAAAGGCAGACAAAAAATCTCAAGCATCAGATTCATTAAGATCTCTAGAGCAAGAGTGCTTTGCCACCGAGTATACCAACTATTTTTTCATTTTCAAGTTTCGGCCTACCATTCCAGATGATGTCTATGTTGCCAAATGAGGATATTGTTTTTGAAACTCAATCCCAATATAATGACAGGTAAACCACAAAAGGAAACTTGATAGTAAAAATTATCCTTCAGATAAAATAATGATTGTAAATGGGGAAAATGTAGCTTGGAGACCTGATCAGGCACATAGCATGCAAATAAACGCTAGTCCGCTGATTGAGGCATTTACTTTGATTACGCATCATTGTCTTTAATATCGTGTGGTGTCTCTTTTACTACAATAGAGGAGCATACTTGTAACCTAGAAAAAATAATCAGTTTTGCCCATACACTTGTCACACAAATCATCAACATTTAGGGAACAGATGATTTTTTTCCGCGCTTTTATGATTCTTTCAATATTTGCTCAAGTATCACAGCTCACACACAATGGCATTTAAGTGAGTACAATGACCCCTTAAGAGGTTTAGGGTAAACAAAAACTATGATGTATTCAGCCACAATGCATTGTTCAAGTTAACACACGGATGTGACTTTGCGTCTTCGCGTGTTCGCGTCTTCTCGACTTTGCGTCTTCGCGCCGTATGTTTGCATCTAAATATATAATTAGCATTCACGTGCTCGCAATAACCACTTCTACGGACGGTCATACAGGGGTTATTACCATCATCACTTTTGGTAATATATTATGTATATATATTTATTAATTTGCTTCAGACAAAACGATCCATAATTTAGTTATTAGGAACACTTAAATATAATGTTAGTCATCATCTGCCTAGCCTTTTCCCAAAACTATCTTGGGGTCGGCTTCCAGTCTAACCGGATGCATCTGAGTACCAGTATTTTATATGAAGGGACTGCCTATCCGACCTTCATAACCCAGTAACTGGGTAATAAGATACTCCTTAGTAAGACTGGATGTCAGACTTTTGGCTTCTGACTACTTGTAACGACTATCAAAGATCTACAAATGTCAGCCGGGACCAACGGCTTAACGTGCTTTCTGAGGCACGGAGGAAACTCGGTATGTCATTATGGTCACCCATCCACGGGCCAACCTCGGCAAGCACGGCTTGACATTAAAGATCGACCCGTGCGGCTCTTATTATTTAGCTACGAGCTCCTCCTTAAATATAATGTTAGTATGAAATCAAGTAATCAGAGACAAATACACACCACACAATACTGTTATAAATAAGTTGTACACAAAATGAAATTTAAATTCAATTAATATGAAGTCAGATTTATTTTACTATGGAAACAATGTGTTCAATATTGCGTTTTGTATAGATTTCACGTACTAAGACAGATCCGTATTAATTGGTTTTGTATACCAATACTCATATTACTGCAATATCGGCTTTTACTGGTTTTACCCGACTGCTCAAAAGGAGGTTAATGTTTTTACGTAGCATGATAACGTTAAAGCGAGACAACGCTAAGCAAGAAGAAAAATAAGAGGACTCTACCAAAAAATCAAAAATCTCGTGTTAAAAAGTAGTTTGGATCTAAATTTAGTACATTTTCTTTTTTATTCTTCACATTGCTGTTATATATATATTTGTAAATATCCGGTTTATAATACAGTATTTACAATAAAAGGATATTTGTTTACCAATAACATAGCCACTCTAGATAAGTGCAAGGAGACATCAAAACAAGCTCAAGGTGACAGTCAGTACAGTCGAGTCTGCATAGAAATCAATAGAACACTGCACCATTCAGAAAAAAAGTATAACCCTGTCTTTACTGTCGCTCAGTCGGGTAAAAACTTTTTTGTCGAGGACCTAGCTAAGATCACACAAGTATTAACATCAAGATCCACCAGATAAATGTGAGAATACACATATAATAATTCAAATAGTCACTATTTACAAACAAAACATGCCCTTGTAACCTATTTGTCATTTGAAAGCGTTGTATTTGTATACTTACATAACTTATGTCGTCGTAATAAACCGGTATATAGTGATAGTGTTCTGTTTTTAATTAGTAGAATACAAAGTATATGAACTGTTTTATCGACACAAATATAACACACGTCTGGTCGCAACGCTACGGGCCGGTAAACTGACTGAGTTTTGGTTAGTAGCCGTTCAGATAATAACGTTTGCTGGAGAATTTATAGCACTAATAATAAAATTGGCCTACGTTTAAGTTTGCATGCACCGGCTCAAGTATTCTTGGAAGTCGTGCCCACTTTTTGTAAACATGTCTGCTTATACTGTCAGTCACGCAATACAAAACTGTTGGACAACTAGATCTAAGGCATTTTCTACCAATCATAATTATTTATAAAATAATTAGATTTCGGGCAAAAATAAAGTTATCTGTAATATTAGTTTTATAAAACCAGACTTAAATTCTGAAAGTCTGAACCGATTTATAAATCATATAGAACAAGGTCAGAGTTTCAGAACATAATTTAACAATTTCGGTCTTTTTTTAGTCCGTGGTCGATTCTTAATATGTATTTTCATCATCAGTGGTAGATGTGATGATTCATCACATTCATCACTATCGTTACATAAATACAGGTTTCTTTGATCATTGGTTTAATTCATGTCCAAACTGTTTAGTCTCCAATTTCTTTGCACAAGTTGTTTGAATATTCATGTTAAGCGTTAATCGAATGCAAACAAACAACGCCGTGGAAAAATAACTGATAACCTTTCGTAGTTAAAAACGAGCCGTTGTTAGTAACTTGCTATTAGGTACCTGCAGTCACGAGCACTAATTTAAATAAACTGAGCAAAATCTAATCCTTCAAAAAAAAATCTGCTGCGCCATACATTTTGACCGTGTAGATATTGCACTTTTGTAGGAAACAGCAGATGTAATTTCTTTAATTATCAATGAAAATTTTCTATGTGGGTTCCCTTTGGTGGGGGAGTTCATAATGATGTACTGAGTATGTGGTAAGAGTTTTCGCATACACCCTGTGGTGTAACGGAAAGGGTATATATGTTACCGGCCAAACCCGATTTCAGGTCAAACTAGTTTGTCCTAGGCCAAACAAGTTTACTGGTTTATCACTGACCCAAACAAAACAATTACAATGCGCCAGACTTGGATGTGGCATCGCTCGCTACGCTCGCTCGGCTCGCGCGTTTATGGTCACAGTTCTAACCTAACCTGGGTTAGGTTAGGTTAGAACTGTGACCATAAACTTTTTTTCACCCCATTTAGATGGGGTGATCTATATGATCCTGTTATGATGAGTCCTAGTTTGGCCTAGGACAAACTAGTTTAGTCGGAAATCGGGTTTGGCCGGTAACATATGTATACATACTTAAGGGTGTGCTACAGACCATCAAACTTAACATGTTTCTCCATCGGACAAACAACGGTTCCCCCCCGCCCGATCACTATGTACGGCAAGCCTATCCCTTGGGAGAAGCAAGCCAAGTACCTAGGAGTCACCGTCGACCGTCACTTGACCTTCGCGTCACATATCAAAGCGGCCCGTAACCGAGCTGCGTTTGCTATGGGTAGGCTCCATTCCATGCTGACGGCTAAGAGCAAGTTGTCACTTAAGTGCAAATTGCGACTCTATACCGCAGTAATACGTCCCATCATGACTTATGCTTGTGTCGTGTTCGCACACACAAAGCCTCGTCACATTCATAGGATGCAGACATTGCAGAACCGTTTCCTACGTAAAATCACGGGCGCCCCCTGGTATGTCCGTAACGACAACCTTCACCTTTTTTTTTTTTTTTTTTTTTTTTTTTTTTTTTTTTTTTTTTTTTTTTTTTTTTTTAGGATGGGAAATCATCAAATGACTTTCTCTTAGCGGAAGGGAGTGTCAGACCTACTTCGAACAACCCGCAGCCCTGGCAGGCATCGGCCCTCTCGGACCCCTACCGATTTGCTGACATCTCGTTGAGGCGCGCGTGGAACACGAACGCGCCGTCGGCACGGTCTGTCAGTCGGTCAGACGGACGGACGGTGAGCTAGCCCATTACTCACCGTCCACAGGCCCGCGCCTACGGTGGCCGGGGGCCACTGGTTGCCCCCCGGCGCCCGGGGCGTCTCCTGCGGCGGCTGGGACGTGAGGTTCTCTCCCTCTCACGTTCCGCCACCTCCTTCGCTAGCATGACTGCTTCGCAGAAGGAGGCGACGGCTTCCCATTCCCTTTCGCTCCGGACCATGGATTGAACCAGGGCCGGACGCGAGAGGTCGCCGCCGCCAATCGCCGCTACGAGGACACGGCGGTGCTCAACCCAAGCAGGGCACAGCTCCACAGTGTGCTCCACCGTGTCCTCCGGCCGATCCTCGCAGTGGTAACACCCGGGCGTTTCCTCCCGCCCGATTCGGTGCAGGAACCTCCCGAAACAACCGTGTCCGGTGAGGACCTGCGTCAGGCGGAAGGTGAGGGCGCCGTGGCGCCTCTCCAGCCACTCCTCAAAGAGGGGACTTATCGCCACTATTGTGGCGTGCCCTGCACGGGGTTGCGACAGTCGCTCCCTCCATGTCGCCATGAGATCGCGCCGGAGGTCTGTCCGCTGAGCGACAATTTGCCGCGGCAGCGGAGTTTCCCCCCGGCGTAGTGCCTCCGCGCGCCATTCGTGCAGGCACGCGAGGACTATCGCCTCCAGATCCCATGGCGGCAATCCGGCCAAGAGGCTCGCCGCCTCGCCGGAGATCGTGCGGTACCCCCGGATCAGCCTTATGGCTACCACCTTCTGGGGCGCGTTCAGGTAGTGGGCGGCTCGCTGCCTCAAAGAACGCGCCCACACCGGGACCCCGTAAAGGGCCATGGACCGCACGACCCCCGCGTAGAGCCTCCGGCAGGAGGCGTTTGGACCCCCCAGGTTGGGCAAGAGCCGCTTGAACGCAGCCCCTGCCCGTTCCAGTTTGGGGGCCAAACGTCGGAAATGCTCCACGAAGTTCCACCGGCTGTCGAGGACAAGCCCTAGGTACTTCAGCGTCGACTCGACGCCGATGGAAACCCCTCCTACCGTCAGTATGGATCCCGACGGTGGCGCATTCCGAGGCCCATGAAAGCACATGGCCTCGGACTTGTGCAATGCCACCTCGAGACCCAGTTGCCGGATTCTCTCCACGACTATCGCAACCCCGCGTGTCATAAGTTCGGCCGCCGCCTCGTGCGACCTCCCTTGTGCCAGCACCAGCGTGTCGTCAGCGTAGCAAACTACGCTGACACCGCTAGGGAGGTCGGCGCGCAGCACCCAGTCGTAGCCGATGTTCCACAAGGGCGGCCCCAGAACCGATCCCTGTGGAACACCGCACGACACCTCTCGCCGGTTCCATTCTCCGGTGCGACCGGGGTAGATGACGGCCCTATCCGTCAGGTAGTCCCCGACCACACGACGAAGGTAGGTCGGCACCCGGTGATACCGGAGTGTCTCCCTAATGCAGCTCCAGGGCATGGTGTTGAAGGCGTTGGCGATGTCAAGAGACACCGCCAAGACAACCCCACCCCTGGACACCGCATCCCCCGTCGTGAGAGCCCTCACGCGCATGATGGCCTCCACCGTCGAGCGCCCTCTGCGGAAACCAAACTGGTTCTCCGCAAGATCCGGCCCCATCCCCACAAGGTGCCCGGCGAGGCGGTTGGCAATGACTCTTTCAAAGAGTTTGCCCACCTCGTCGAGCAACACAATGGGCCGGTATGCGGACGGAGAGTCCGCAGGGCGCCCCGGCTTCCGGATGAGGACCAGCTTCCCCGTCTTCCAACGAAGCGGGAACTGGCCTCTCTCCAAGCATGCGCTTAAGAGCCCTTCCAGTCGGGGCCCGAGAGCCTCCGAGGCCAGGACCCAGGCTTTGCCAGGCAAGCCATCGGGTCCCGGGGCGGTATTTTTGGCTTCGACAACAACCTTCACCTTGACCTCAAAATCCCGACCATACTTCAGTTCATGAAACGTCTTTCCAAGCGTTTCTTTGACTCAGCGGTCAAGCACCGTAACCCCCTAATCGCATTATGATATCGATGGTATGGTATGAAATCGATGGTACGTATCGGCCGCCCGATACGTACCATCGCGTATTAGTAGGATTCGCCGTCCTCGGCATACACTAGTCACTCCCGATGACCATATTACCTTTCTTCAAGAGAGCAGTAGGGAAACCAGCACGTTAAAGCGTACACACAGACACAAACCGCCGTCTTTCCGGCCTCGCCGCCGAGGCCTGTCGCGACATCCATGTTCAATCCCCCCCCCCCCCCGACCCTTGCTCGAGCCAGCCCGCGAAGCTGAGCCTTTAGTAATAAATCAGCCCCTAAATAATGGAAATCAGATCCAGCCTGTCCCTTTGCTGCCCTCTCTCAGCGACGCCCTAAGCCCCTCGGCTTAGGGCTCTTACCATTGAGTTCAATAATATTAAGGAAATATATGAGATGTTGCGCAGGGTACGTGAGAGCGGCCATGACAATCTGAAGGTCACTAGTGAAATGCCGTGCTGCACGATTATGGCGCATTGGGTACGTGTACATGTACGTATCCGTACCCGGTGCGTCAGGTGAGTGCAGCAGACCTGAATTAAAATATTTTATTTCGGTTGTTAACATAGCTTATAAGTAGTGTGTAGTACTAACATCATATGGATCAAGGTCTGAAATAAATTATTAATATTTTATTTTTTTATTAAATCCTATCGAAAGAGTCATAAAATGTTGAATTAGCGACACACAAGCACGCTGAACTTTGGTTGTTTTTACAACAACTCGTTTGCAATTTCCAAAAGGTTATAAAGTTGTGTTTGACTAATAGCGTATTACTGTATACATTAGTAATGAAATCCGAGTGTAGGTACTCTATCTATATCAGCTGTTCCGACGCCGAACTACACAGGTTTGAAAATGATAAAGAGAAAAAAACAAATTTAATTAAATATCTATTTGATATCTGCAATGCACTCATGATAATCTGTTAATTCATGATTAAAACACAAGAGTAGGTATGACATTATTATCATCGACGAAAAGCTAATTTGGTATTTAAGTAATTGCTACGATTGGCAAATAGTGCAGCAGTGTGGTCATTTCAAATCATCATAACATCACACCTGTAATTCCCGACGAGTTAGACAGAGGCGCACCATAGCCGACCCACATCACGCCTGTTATTATATCTAAACTATAATCTAAACTAATATTATAAAGAGGAAAGATTTGATTGTTTGTTTGTTTGTTTGTATTGAATAGGCTCCGAAACTACTGAACCGATTTGAAAAATTCTTTCACTGTTGCGAAGCTACACTATCCGCGGGTGACATAGGCTATATTATATTTTCAAAAAAATTAGGGATCCTTACTAAAACTGCTATTATGTAACCCAAGGTGTATAATTTACCTAAAATATTCTTTACATCGCGTGCGCTGCGAAAACTATTGATGATAGAATAAAATAATGTATGACGACTTTGCAGAACACATCATTATTTACAAAAAGTGTCGCGACAGCATATGTCTAACTATTATATTTATGCCACAATAAGTGTTCTTTTATTTAAAAAAATATATTTTAATGCCGCCGTTAGAAAAGGCACTGTATTGTATCTTGGTATTAATCCTTATCAAAATAAATTACTTCATATTCAAGACTGTTTCAATACCTTTATAGAACTTTGTGAATTACTCAATTCGGACATTCCATTCAAAGATATCACGAGTTTAAAAATGTAAGTATTAGAAAAAAGTTGCGTGGTCGCCGCTCACCCTGCTCAGCTGGCTAGGCATCGCCTAATACGATGTAGCCGTCACTGGGGTACGGGCCGTACGGGAGGGGAATATTCAAACTTTGTTTATCATTTTTGTTTTTTATGTCATCATCATTCATCATTTCAGCCAAAAGACATCCACTGCAGGACATAGACCTCCCCCAAGTGTCGCCATTGACATAAGGGGGTTTTGACATATTTTGATAATCGCCACGCTTGGCAGGCGGGTTGGCGATCGCAGAACAGTTGTTACAAAAGCCCACAGAACGCTGCTGCCCATTCTCTGGCAAGTCCCTTAGTCGCCTCTTACGACACCCACGGGAAGATATGGAATGGTGCTATTCTTTACGTCCGACACCATACAGAACCAAAAAAATTATCTGTGGTGTGAAATTCTGTATGGTCTCCATACAGATTTTCACACCACAGAGATTTTTTTTAGTTACCTGACGCAAATAGAAGGGTTTATTTATGTTTGTGTATTGTTAAATACCCGTGCGAAGCCGGGGCGGGCTGCTAGTAATATTATAAAGAGGAAAGATTTGATTGTTTGTTTGTTTGCATTGAATAGGCTCCGAAACTACTGGTCCGATTTGAAAATTGGATTTGATTTGAATTGGAAAATTGATTCTTTCAGTGTTAGATAGCCCATTTATCGAGGAAGGCTATAGGCTATATATCATCACGCTACAACCAAGCGTGAGGAGGAGTGGAGCAGCAATTAATAATGTCGCGAAAACGGGGAAAATGTGACGCAGACAAAGTTGCGCGGGACAGCTAGTAATATAATAACACTAGCTGTCCCGCGCAACTTCGTCTGCGTCACATTTTCCCCGTTTTCGCAACATTTTTCATTGCTGCTCCGCTCCTATTGGTCGTAGCGTGATGATATATAGCCTATGTCCTTCCCCAGGTTAATCTATCTTCTTGCCAAATGTCATTAATATCCGATTAGCCGTTTAGTCGTGAAAAGGTAACAAACAAACAGAGTAACTTTCGCATTTATAATATTAGTATGGATGTAAAAGAGGCGAGCTTATTGCTATCTGCCGGGCACAAATCCAGACTCGGTGGTTGATACTATTATTAGGGGTCGGCGCAGCATGTCTTTTTCTTCTATACTTATCTATTACTCGTCATCTCGTCAGACGCCTCTTTTATTGCCATTTCCTCCTTCACTGAGCTTAAGTACTCATTTCGAATTTCCAAGTGGCCGTTGTTGTAATATCCGAGAAGAGCCAACATGACTTAGAAGCCAGTCTGCTTGGTAAGGCAGACACAGCATCGCCTACATCTTCTACAGACGATGCCTGCCTTTTGATTTTTCAAACGTGGAAGTGGTTACCATAACTTTTACGGCAGCAAAACGCGCAATCTATCTCTATAAATGAGGTCTGCACGAGAACAATGTTTTTTGGTTCGTATTATCCTACAGCCTCAATATGGTGTCGGACGTAAAGAATAACACCATCCCATTTCTTCCCGTGGGTGTCGTAAGAGGCGACTAAGGGATTTTCCAGAGAATGGGCAGCAGCGTTCTCTGTGCTTTTGTAACAACCGTACTGCGATCGCCTACCCGCCTGCCAAGCGTGGCGATTATGGCAAAACCCCCCATGTTATGTTAATGTGGTGAAACTTGGGGGAGGCCTATGTCCAGCAGTGGACGTCTTTTGGGCTGAAATGATGATGATGATGATTATCCTACAGTTACAAAAATCCATCAGGTTGATTCTTCTTTTGCAGTATTATCTCTTCTTCCTCTTTAATCTGTGTCTGGTATCAACTGGATGAGTGTTGCCGAGGATCGAGTAAAGTAGTGAGCGACAAGAGACCTATGTGCAGCAGTGGACTGCTGTAGGCTGATGATGGTGATCTATCTTATAGTCGACTCACCTAACCTGTTAAGTCCCTGGCTAGCATTTCCGATCTTATCAGCTTCGATCAGCATCTCGGCCTGCTGAGTAGCCGGCTTGCAGCCAGCGCCCACTGCCTTCAGACACTCCATCATGTTGGACCCGGCTGTCATTTCCAATTCTTTGATTTTTCGTTACGTAGTCGGAAGCCAAAAGTCTGATATCAGTCTGATACCTACTTATTACCCAGTTACTGGGCTGTGGAGGTCAGATAAGCAGTCGCTTCATGTAAAATACTGGTACTTAGCTGCATCCGGTTAGGCTGGAAGCCACCCCAAGATAGTTTTGGAAAAGGCTAGGCAGATGATAATTTTTTGTCCAACAAGTAGGTACACATTAGCTCTTTGATTTATCAGGTAAAAAGGGCCACTAAATGGTAAATGGTCGGCAAGGACAATAACTGTATCCAATACCAGCTTTGCAAATACTGGACAATCATCATCTGCAAAGCCTTCTCCTAACCATATTGTGGTCGGCTTCCAGTCTTACCTGATCCAGCTGAATACACATTTTACATGGAGCGATTGCCTATCTGACCTCCACAACCCAGTTAGTACCTACTGGGTAATACGACACTTTTTTGGTAACTCATTCTTGGTAAGACTTGACTGGTGGTCTTACTTTCTTGCCACAGACTATCTGAAACGACTATTATGTGCCTAACCTGCTTTTTTTAAGATTAGTGAAACAGTGAACATAACAAGGAGAGCAGCGGTGGCCCAGTGGTGGCAGCCCCGACTTACGAGCAGTAAGCCGTGGGTTCGAACCCAGGCAGGCGCATTACTTTGTGTAATTTATTTCATCAACGCTGCTCTCAAAAACGGTGAAGGAAAACATCGTGAGGAAACCGGCATGCCCTAGAACTAAAATTTCGAAGACATGTGACATCTACTAACTTGCACTGAGCCCGCGTGGTGGATTACAGCCCACTCTCTCTCATAGAGAGGAGGCCTGTGTCCCAGCAGTGGGAACATTATAGGCTGATAATAATGATGATGAACATAACAAAACATCACTCCTTTTTATGGAAAAGCCTACTAAAAACTGGGAATCGAACCGTCAAGAAACCACACCAACGAAGCAATGAGCCTGTGATAATTATTATGAAAACTATGCATTAGTTTTCATATTACTTATAACTAGAGACATATGTATTTACCTAAAGTTTGAGTGTTGACTGGTATGGAGCGCGCGTCAGTATGGGAAAAGGAGTTTATGTAAAAAATAAAAACTAGTCTAGCTACTTTTTCGTTTAGCTCCAAATTAATTATGCCCAGAAATATTTACCATTTTGTTTTAGCATTCGACATTTCAGCACAAAAATACGAATTCAAATAGTTGTTGTATTTTTTCCTTGTTATTTTCAACAAACTTGCCAGGTTTTGAATAAATTTAAAATATTCGTTACGATATTTTGAGTACCTACTACATTTTATACTTACTAAAGAATTATGAAATTTCGCAATCCCGCGACAAAAATCTTCCATACTTTTGTACCTTTTGCCAGGAAAGAACGTACTTTAGGTAAATATGCATCCGAATATCCGATCACTACTTAAAACGTAGACACGGTGACACATCAAGCTATATATTACCATGGTGTCGTTTTGCAAACATTTCCCGTACAATGACAGGCCCGCATTAACTCGTAAAGTATTGCTTGATTGGTCGTTGTACTAGGGAAAGAAACTAATTTCTGGGTCATTAACTTCCAATGAAAAACAGACCACATATTGTTAGCTTTTTATTGTGACACAAATTACAAAGTAACTAACAAAGTGTGTCTACCGACACACTATTATTCATACAGATATTTTATTAATACAAATAAATTCGTTTCATAACAATAATTAAGTTTTGCAGTACAATATTTATAACGCAATTCTTACAACACACCGCACGTCCGCGCGGTCGGGCGGAGGTGGTGATGATTTATATGGCGGTGCGCCGCGCCGGGAGACAGAGAGCGCCACTCATCCGCGCGGACGAGCGGTACAGTCTAACCACGCTCCTAGTTAATGTCATCCAAGCGCCAAAAGATCCTTTATCACTTTAAAACCCTGTTGTTCCCCAGCGAATACAAGTCTTACGTTTAAATTCTGCAGTCTAAACCTAGACAGTTTTTAAAGGCTTAACCCCGATTCTCTTGGCCAAGTCGTTCATAGTTTCGATTTGTTTTTGAGGGTAGTTGACGGTCCCTTTTGCCGAGGTTGCTTCGCCGATCTTGTGCTCTTTGTCCCCCGGGGCCAGGACTGGTAGCGATGGGTCCACCTGGACAAGAAAAAATATGTTTTGAGTTTCTGAACGGAGCTGCTCTGGTGGGTTGCTGGTCTTACACACTAGCTTATACCTCTTACAGCGGCCACCCAAAAACCACCTTGTTGTAAAGTTATTATTTTACAAAGTGATTTTGACAGCACTGAATGCAGAGAGCAATGATATTGAAGAAAGTTTCTGCCTCTAAATGCACCAAATTATTTCCTGTGTACGGTACACAAATAGTTAATGTGGTGTACAGTGCAGGTCAGTAGCAATTGACAGTCGAAGTCCGCAAGGTACAACATCACGCGACATTACCTTACTGCATGAATATAGATTTAATATATCATATTCTGTCTACAATTTAAGTTGTATAATAATAGTATAATAATAGTATAATATTAGTAGGTATTTACAGAACATCAAGCCTGTAATCCCCAAAAGATTCGTTAGGCAGAGGTGTACCTAGTAGTACTCCCACATCACATTTCGCCAGTTATGTCCCATGTAAAAGGGAGCGAGGCTATTGCCATCAACCGGGCCCAAATCCAGAGCTGGTGCTCCGTGGCTGCTACTGCGTAATTATTGATGGAAAAACCTAATAACGTAGGACCTCTTCTTGCTCTGAAAAAAGTAATTAGGCCTGGTAGCCGGTTTCGTACCGGTTCTAAGTTCCTCCAGGTGTTTAGACAATCAGCTGCTCTATCTTCGAACCCGGGTGCGAAGAAGTTAGGGTTGATGGCTGCGAAGCACTGTCCCAGGTTTGGTGGACCCTGGATACTGTCTAGCTCCCAGCCACGGATGTTATGCGTCATATTCGACCCTGTAATGTTCAGAAAACATACAACATACACAAACATATAACATAATTATATTCTTAATGTCCGGGTATTAATTTTGAATAAAAATATATTACTAGCTGATCCCGGCATGCCTTGCAATGCACTTGTTCCTACCCACTACTTATCTACCCACTACGAATACGGTTTGCCCTTGCATACACTTTCCGCTTCAGAAAGTCGATGCGTTCTGCGTTACGGGACATGTAGAAGCCATTACATGTTGTAAAGCAATGATATTATCTAGGTTCATGTTGCAATTGAAATTAATTTAGGCCTCATCAGCTTTGATCACAGCTGAGCAGTCGCTATCCTATATCCTACCAAGGTGGAGGGAGTTTTGTCTGTTGGCGGTTTATTAGAAGGAAAGCCAATCGTCTGCTGTGGAAGATATAATGTTGGAAAATAAGGAAAACCATTCCTGAGCTCACACAGCGTGAATTGATGGAAGAGGTGATACACGTAGGTCTGTCATTTTTGAGTATAGATCCCAATCCATTGAGTTCAGTTGGTAATTTAATAAAAGCGGGAGAAAATTATTGGATAGTGATCACTCCCATAAGTCAAATCCAAGTGACTCCAATTAAAAAGGGCTGGGTATATTAGATGAGCACAATATAGAGATCTACACAGCTGGTAGTCCCTGGCGCGGACCTGCGCGTAGCACTGCCGACATTTAGTAAACATAAGATGAGCTCATGTGATATATCCATTAGGCCTATACGGAAATTGTCACAGGTTGCAGATCCCTATCCATAATGATGGCCATTGAAGTCACCCATAACAAGTAAGGAACCTTGTACATTACTCAGAGGAATGGCGGAGAATGGAACTTTGTTATTGATGAACAAAGCACATCCTCCATATCCATCAGATTTGTCATGGCGAACACCACCAAAATATGGAATCCTGAAATAACTTCCAGGAAGAAGCCATGTCTCAGCAATGGCGGAGATCGATGGTTTAAATTAATTAATTAAAAAGTGCAACGTGGTCAGGCAATGAATGTGTAGGTATAGCTAATACCGCCATTAGCATATTGGCTATCATATTACTACACTAAAAACATTCCAAATTTAAATTGGGTGAAGAACGGTACCTGCGGTCTGGCCATCTTTTGAAGCAACGTGTACCACATAGAGTGGGTTCAGTTTATTTTTTCAGGAATTTTGACGGATTCGTCACAGTAATCGGGGGGGAAGTAGCTAAGCTTTTTCTACTAGTAGGATCGGAGTAAATAATTTCTGGAAAATTGTCATCGGGAAGGGAAACGGTTAACACCGGGGTGTATTGGAAGCTAGAGATTAGGATCAGGTGGAACAGGTAGTTTTTCGGCGGTAATCCTGATGTACCACAAACATAAATAACTGGAATATTATCAAGTTTCCAAACCAACTCCACTACATAACACAGACAAACCTTTTAATAAACTTCAAAAAAAAAAATAGTGCGTGGAGTCGCTCCGCGCGGAAGAAGTGAAGCTTCGTAATGTGGAAATGAGTGCTTTCCTACTCCCTCCATGGTATCGTTAAACGTTTAACGCAAACTTGTTGGCAGTCGCATAAGAAGTTTCACTTCAAAAAATTTATTTTCACCACGCGTGTTTTAAGTCGACAACCCACTTTTCCTGCCAAATCGTATCTCCTTCGTCTTTCTTCATTTTTATTGTGATAATTTTCTTTTGACATGATCTGACACATGTCATTTCAGATCAATCGTTTGGGGAATGGTTGTGGTTTTTGCTTTTTTTGATACTTTTTTATTTTATTCTTACTTACTTTGCCATTTTTGTAATAATATACAAATACATATATAATTTTGGTATAACTTGTAGAAAAGTCTATTTGAAATCGATTGTGTAAATTTAAATCACAGGTGCAACTATTAAGTATTAAATTGTTTGTAAAAATAGTACATCAGAATAGAAGACGTTTATGTGACGTAAGTGTTGTTTGTTAATGTATTATTTTCTCGTTTATTCATCTATATACGTATTATTTACATTTTAAAATATTTTTACAAAATGACATAAATAAAAAAACCGGCCAAGTGCGAGTCGGGCTCGCGCACGCAGGATTCGTTACCATTATTTATAAAAACGACCAAAAAAATTACTTTTTTTGTATGGGAGCCCCCTTAAATATTAATTTAATTTGTTTTTAGTATTTGTTGTTATAGCAGCAACAGAAATACATAATCTGTCGAAATTTCAACTGGCTAACTATTACGGTTCATGAGATATAGCCTGGTGACTGACAGACGGACGGACGGACGGACTGCGAAGTCTCAGTAATAGGGTCCCGTTTGACCCTTTGGGAACCCTAAAAACATATAAAAAATAGTAGCCCACCGGCATCGGGAACTGGGTCCGGGCTACCGGTAGTCAGGGCTCTTGACAGGGAACCTCCTAACAATACGCGTCGTGACCAGAAGTACTGCTTTCTGAATCAAGCCCTGGATCTGCTGCCAAGCGAAAGGCTCCTCTGATGTCGTGGTATTTCGCTATTAAGCCATTGGTCGACGCAAATACAATGACTGCTATACTCACGTCCCACTTTTCGACAACCTCGCGAGCTAGAACTAGTTATTTTAATTTCGCTTATCTTTTTCTGCTTTCACGAGGTTCTCGTCATGCGGGACCGTTTTATCACCAATTATTGCGCGACGCTCCAATCGATCTATCACTAGACTGTCAGGCAGGGACTCAAACTGTAACCGTAATAAGTGTTTTTAACACTGTTTTTTAAAACAGTTATAACAGAAAAAAAACTCTTTTAAATGTAACAGATACAATAATGTTACCGAATCAAACTATAACCTTTCATATGTGTTAATAAGTGTTAATATGTGTAACTGAAATGTCGCTTCATGTAAAATACTGGTACTCAGCTGCATCCGGTTAGACTGGAAGCCGACCCCAAGATAGTTTGGGAAAAGGCTAGGCAGATGATGATGATGATGATGTGTAACTGAAATAATCAATTATAGCTTTAGTACCCTGCGTTTCCCTGTTACACTTATTAACACTGTTAACACTTTTATATCCGTTACAGATCTGTTACGGTTAAAAACACATCTAAAAGTGTTACATATTTGATTATAACACTTATAATTCTGTAACCTTTATGAAGGTGTTTTTAAGTCCCTGCTGTCAGGCTTATTGGCAACAATAGTCCTGTCAGTGACGATAGGTCGATCCCAATCCAACGTAATATTACCATCATCAAGAACTGGGTCGGACGCATACTTATAGTATGGCACTGCCTTCTGATTCCACAAGGTTGTATTTTAAAGCAAGTTGCTGGTGGATAATCTTGGCAACGAGGTTGTGTCTATGCAAGTACTCTCCGTTAGCCAGACGAGAACACCCAGAAATAATTTGTCGGATCGATTCTCCCGGACGCGGGTGCGTGTATGAACGTAGACAAGTAGTAAGGAGTATGGAAGTATCGTCGCAGGTGGCAATCTGTGGCATCTACTTAAAAATAGCGTGAGTTCTGTTTATGTATACATAAATTCTCACCTGACAATCCGCTACAAAACATTTCCACCATGGCAGCGAGGGCATATCCTTTGTAGCCGCTCGTCTTCTCTTCTCCTCCTAAAGGCATCAATCTGCCTGCCTTGAACGCCTGAAATAAGTATAACCGTTTTTTGACAATAGTTAGAAACAATCATCATCACATCTTTTTTAGCCGGAGAGGAGAGGTTTGACTGACTGACTGTACAGCTATGCCATGATGATGCCAGACGAAAACTAAGCACTGCCACTAGTGTAAACTGTTTTATTTCATTCCAAGTACTAATGACCAAAGTGGATTAGTAACTATACGTTACATTACAATCATGCCTGCATTTCTCAAAAGGTTAAGCAGAGGTGTACCTAAAAGTACAGCCACACTTTGCCAGTTATCTATAAGTCCCATGTAATAGGGGGCAAGCCTGTTGCCATCAACCGGGCACAAATCCAGAATCCATGGCTGCTACTAAGACTAATAACACTTTGCCTAACCTGGGTATCGAACCCAGGAGAAGTCACGAGCATGAGGATGCTCAGCAGTCGATAAGTAGGAGCAGTGTCGATAAGTAACTGACGTACTATACGTTTACCAAAATTAAGATGCAGTAGGAGCAGTGCTGTGCTTCGAGTGATCTGTAATACATCGTGTGTCTGAACCTAGACCGGCACATTACCTTGCTTACATTATTTCATCACCACTGCTCACCCTCTTCGACGAAGGAAAACATTGAGAGGAATCCGCATACAACATGTCCCGTGTGGCGTTATGAGGCAACTCCCTCCCACATAAAGGCCACCTGTGCCCCAGCTATGGGAACTTTTAA
Source organism: Cerastis rubricosa (assembly GCA_949152445.1). Classification (NCBI taxonomy): domain Eukaryota; kingdom Metazoa; phylum Arthropoda; class Insecta; order Lepidoptera; family Noctuidae; genus Cerastis; species Cerastis rubricosa. The sequence continues at coordinate 5,916,744 of OX424535.1, read as the reverse complement.
GCGGCCGATTAAAATTCGCCTAAATGGCCACAAAAATTTACTTAACAGAAATCTTAGCAAGTCTGTAACAGTCCAATTGCTATTGTAATTAGTACAGGCGTTGGTTGAACTTACTGCCATGGCATCAGTTGTAGGTTTCCCATCAGAATCTAGAGCCCAACCCTGGGGCACCGGTTCTCCTTTGTGTATTTGTACTTCAATCTGAAAATAAGCGTGGTTATTGTAACAATTCCAATGCCAAGCCATGTGATAAGCCCTAACTTGAAAGTTGTTGTTTATTAGTTATATACCCTATACCAGCTATATACCTATACCCAGGTTATTCAAATTCAAATATATGTTTATTCGTGACACATAGGTAAAAGTAAGTGCAACAATAAAGTTATATCTCACTATGTGCTGCCTTGCAAGGCGTACAAATATTAGGAGTGTAGTGCAGGTTGTAGTTTTTATGAGTATAAAAAACTACTCAAAGCTACGCTTGCAGTATAACTATTGCTATAAATCTGGCGCAAATTTTTACTCTGTGCCATAAACTTTATGAATGATTTTAATTATATCCAATAATATTATTGGGTATTTTTTTTCATATGAAAAAATAAATATTTGAGAAACTAACAAGGCAGTCAAATGTCATTATTCTTACTTGAAACAACAGTAACACGAAAAGGTTTTTTTAGTATTTTTTTAGACCTATTCTGCTTATGCGTATGAAGTTTCATTGAAATCGGTTCAGAAATTTCGGAAAATAAGAACTTGAAAGTTTGAATGAAATGCCGTGAGGTGTAAACGCTCTTAATATAACTACTGAACTGATATATTTACCTTTCCCATAGCAACACTGGTAGTGGCCATATCGACCACCAGTTTGTCATCACCACTCGCGGGAGCCGCCATACCTATGGGGTTTGTACCCAAGGCCCTCTGAAACAAACGGAACAACAACAGATTACGACTAGGTGGCGTACCATGACGTCTTAAAACATTTTTGTTTTACTCCTTTTCTAGTGTGGGAAAGAGATGGCGCTTGAGATCCTGTATAGCTTCATCTCTTTCCCACACTGGAAGAAGAATAAAACAATACTGCTGTAAGACGTCATATTAATCCCCCCGATCATAATTTAAATAACTTTTAAAACCAGTCTCTTCTTAGCTTGTCGATGACAACTTAAATTAAGTCAGCACAAAATTTGGTGACGAGTTTTTTTTATTTTTTTTATTATATTATCTATAGGCCCGCGCTTGACCACTATCTCACCTGATGGTAAGCGATGATGTGGTCGACGGTGAAGCACGCTTGCCTAGAAGAAACCTATTCACTCTTGACCTATAGACCCCTAGATTGTAGCTATCGGGAAACACAGACTCCGGCAGGGAATTCCACTCCTTAGCGGTACGCATTATAAAAGTATTCCCAAAACGCTTAGTGCGTATGTGTGGGATGTCCACCAAGTACCGATGGCGCATCGCCGTACGTCTGGTAGTCCGATGATGAAACGGGCTAGTCGGAATCAGATCATGCAATTCCATCGCATACTCCCCAAAATGTAACTGATAAAAAACCGATAAGCTGGCAACTCGGCGACGATGTTCAAGGCTCTGGAGCTTAGACTGGACCAGTGCCTCATTGCCAATGAGCCACTTGGCTCGCTTTTCAATCGACTCAAGTGCATCAAGCTGGTATTTGGCAGATCCGTCCCAGAGATGAGAACAGTACTCCATGCATGATCGAACCTGCGCTTGATACAAGTTGAGCAGCTGTTCTGGCGTGAAGTACCTTCTCACCTTTGCAAGGACCCCCAACTTTTTGGCAGCCTGTTGTGCTTTTGCTTCAATATATGAGCCAAAATTGAGGGTTGATGTCAAAGTAACGCCCAGAAGCTCAAGATGGTCTGCTATTGCCACGGTTACATCTCGGAAAGTTGGAGCCGGGTAAAATTGGACGGAAAAAAGACGCCTGTGTTTTAGCAGCATTAAAACTGACCAGATTGGCCTCGCCCCATTCGGAGACTGCCTGCAAGGACAGGTTCAAACGCTCCACCACGGCCTCACGGAGAGACCGGATCTAAGGCCCGGTAGCCCGTGCGTTAGACAAGTATCTCTCAGCAACAGTGCTGTCGTCTGCATACCCAAAGGTGCAGGTGGTCTTAGCAGATCGTTAATGTGCAGCAAGAATAATGTTGCTGAGAGTACGGACCCCTGAGGTACCCCGGCATTAATATGCAGTTGGTCTGACGAGCAGCCATCGATAACCACTCGAATGGACCGATCTCTCAGGAAGTCTGCAATCCAATCACACAGACCACCGGGCAGACCGAATGAAGGAAGCTTACCAATAAGGCTTTCATGCCAGACCCTGTCAAAAGCCTTCGAGATGTCGAGGGAGATGGCAAGCGCTTCCCCGTGCCTCTCGATGGCCTCACTCCATATGTGAATGGCATACGCTAGAAGATCCCCAGTAGACCGATTACGACGGAAGCCGTATTGGCGGTGACTAAGGATATCGTTAGCTTCTAGGTATGCTAGGAGCTTACAATTAAGTACACGTTCCATACTCTTACAGAGTATGGACGTTATAGAGATGGGTCTGTAGTTGGCCGGGTCAGCTCGACTGCCCTTCTTGGGCACGGGCTGTACGTTGGCTTGCTTCCAAGCATTGGGCACTTTTCCAGTCTCGTACGAAAGGCGGAACAGGCGTGTATGAATCGGAGACAATTCAGGCGCACAGGTTCTAAGAACGATTGCTGGTAAACCGTCAGGGCCGCTAGCCTTGTTCACGTCGAGGTTGCGGAGCACCCTACGAACGTCTTTTTGATAGATGCGAATATCCGACATACTCGTCTCGCATCCATCAGGAAAAGGAGGGGGCCGCGCATCACCAGGACTCAGACGTGAGGATTCCGCAAAAAGAGAGGCAAATAAATTTGCTTTCTCCTCAGCGGAGTGGGCCAGCGACCCGTCGTGTTTCAGCAGTGGTGGTAGTGAGGGATGGCAGAAGTTCGATTCGACCGACTTGGCCAGGGACCAAAACTCTTTACTACCTGCTGGGTAAGAAGCAAGTTTAGCCCCTATTCGGCCAATGTGGTCGAACCGAGCCCCTCGCAACACCTTCTTGCAGGACTTGGCTGCCCTGATGAAGGCCTTCTTCTTCTGACCCACGTCACTCGCTTTGCGCGACCGAGCATCGACCTATGCCAGGTAGGCCTCATGCTTGAGCGTGTCGGCGCGATAACAATCGGCACCAAACCATGGCCGGTCTTCGCTTGACGTTGTTATGTCAGAGAACGGATATAGTACTCCTTTCCCCGACGCAACACATCTGTCACGGCGTCCGCGCATGACGAAGGGTCAGCCGAAGAAAAGCAAGTAGGCCGCCATGGATAGGATGCGAAGAAAGATCGCATCCCATCCCAATCTGCTGACCTGTACCGCCAAACCCGCCGGGTGCCTCTCGGGCTAGGATCGGGCGGGGAGTAGACGGACACAGCCTTCACCAGACAGTGGTCGGAACTACCCAAAGGTGAAGTTATCGACACGGAGTAGCGGTCTGGATCTGTTGTCAGCAGAAGGTCCAAGCAATTAGCCGTGTGCGAATCTACATCCGGTACCCTCGTTGCCCCCTGAACCATCTGGGTGAGGTTTAGCGCTAGCGAAAGCTTACGCATCTCTCGCCGAGCATGATCGGTGCACTGGTATGGGAAGAGTCACTTCTGGTGGTGGGCATTAAAGTCCCCCAGTAACACTAATTGGGCGGAAGGGTACCGCTGCTGTGCCGCATCAGCCGCCTCACTGATGTACTCTGTGCGCCTGGTTGTCTCCTGATCTCCGCTGTGCGAACGGTATACACAGGCATAGATAATTTTATCCAGACCTGTGTCCACCAGTGTCTAAAGCGTCGTAAATCTGGAGTCCTCAAGGTTACGGAGACGCCGATAGCAAGCGTCGTCACGAACGTACACACACACTCCCGCGCGTGGTTTAAAATTGTGCTCCAGGGTTTACCCTGGGTAAGATAAGTACGATACGTCTGACGGGCTCGCTATCTGCGCCTCCGTTAGGAAAAACAGCGTTGGTTTCTCAGTCTCTAGGTGGTAGTGGACTGCAGAGAGATTTGAGTGCAGACCTCTAATGTTGGTAAGGTGCACTTTGTGTGGGAGGGGGTGCAGCCGCTGCTGAACTCTAGATTTATTTTTCCTTGCCATATTATAAGAGTGAAGGGAGAAGAGGAGAAGGAAGTAAGACGAGGTTCCACGCAGCTAACCTACAGACACGCACTGAAAGGATGCCATCATTGGGGCACTAGTCTGGAGACTGCGGGGACGCCCGAGCCCCCCCGGAATGTCCATCGGGCCCTCCCAAACTGGTCGCCAACCAGCACGATGGCGCATTCCGGGATTTTTCGACAGTTGGCGGGGCAGCCTTTCGTGTGTGGCTGGCACACTACTTGAGCCCCCAACTACCTGCGGTCGGCCAGCGGCGCACCGTGCCTCGGATCCCGCTACCCTCCGCGACTAGTATCCCGATACAACCATAACAGCGCGCGTCAGGCTGGTCTGCCTACAGTGGAACAGTTATCTTGACCCAAGTCCTCTAGTTGGCTACACCGAGCATTGTACCGAAACACGGCAAGGCCGCTTGGCGCTACGCCTTTGCCCGGTGGGTGGTCGCAAGCCTTCGGCCGAAGCCTACCACCAGTTGGTGTCACCTGATTTGCACCACCCAGGGACCACGTATAGGGAAACAAAGGGTACTCTCCTACGGATGTGGGTGACTCGGTCCCCAAAAAGACTAAAGACTAAAGAGAAAAAAAGAGTTTGGCACTTTCACTAGCGTCCTTATACACCATAGTCTCGAAATAGTCATCCTTTATACCGGTACCTCAATTCTGCTCTCCGACGGAATATAAATAGCGGATTTTAATACCAACCAAAATAAGTATCTTTCTCTCATTGGCTACCATTATTTTAAACTGACATGGTCACACTATCTTATCCAAGGAAAACGGGATATTAACTGAAAACAAATAGTAAACATGGTAAATCATCATCATCTGCTTAGCCATTCCCAACTTTATCGGGGTCGGCTTCCAGTCTTACCGGATGCGGCTGAATACCAATATTTTACATGGAACGATTGCCTATCTGACCTCCTCAACCCAGTTAGTACTGGGTAATCCGAAACCCCTTGCTAAGACTGGTTGTTAGACTTTCGACCCACTGACTACCCGTAACGACTGTCAAAGATCTACAAATGACAACCCGTGCCCACCGCTAAACGTGCTTTACGAGGCACGGAGAAAACTTGGTAGGTAATTGAGGTAATCCATCTACGGACCAACTTTGCCTAGGTTGGTCTGTGGCTGGATGACCACCGGCTTATCGTGAGCGCGGCTTAACCTTAAGATTGTCGCGAGCAGCTGTAAATATTCAGCAACGAGGTCCACGAACTATAGGTACTTACAAAGAACAATTGAGTCTATTTACGTACTTGTTTGGACCTGGTGGGCACCATGATAGGTGATGTGTTGGTGAAAGCCATCCCAATGAGCCCTTCACGCTCCGCCTGCAGTGCCCAGTAACCCGCCATGCCAAAGTGATTGCATTCTAAGAATAAAAAATAACATAATATTCGGTCAGTGGGTTGTCTTAGGGACGGATTTTTAGAAGTTGGAGTATACGCTTAGGGGCACTATGAGCAGCAAAGAAAACAAAAAAAAAATTGTTAAAAATATTGGAAGCTCGTAAATAGCCTACAACATTCCCACTGCTGGATCACACTCCTCCCTTCTGTGAAACAGAGTGGGTGATGATAACCCACCACGTAGGCCCAGTGAGGTCGGTGGATGACACATATCTTCGTTCTGTTTCTAAGTCATACCGGTTTCTTCATTATGCTTTCCTTCACCGTTCTGAGAGCAGTGGTAAAGAAATAAATAACAGAGAAAAGAGCCGGTGAGCAGCGGTGGCCCAGTAGTGGCAGTCTTGACTTGCGAGCCGTAAGCCGTGGGTTCAAACCCAGGCAGGAGGTGTCAGCAAATTGAAAAGGGTCGCATAGGGCCTATGCCTGCCAGGGCTGCGGGACTGTTTGAAAGAGATACTGTGGCCCTGAAACACAAAGGGCTAAGAAGGAACATGGATGGGTTTAAGTCAGTACAAGTCTGACACTCCGTTCCGCTCCGCCCAGAGCGGGAGGGGTCATTTGATGACTTCCCATCCGTGAAAAAAGAAAAGGCGGGCGCAATACTTTGTGTAATTTATTTCATCACTGCTACTCTCAAAACGGTAAAGGAAAACATCGTGAGGAAACCGGCATGTCCAAAAACTAAAAATTCGAAGACATGCGACATCTACCAACCAGCACAGGGCCCTCGTGGTAGATTATAGCACACTCCCGCGCATAGAGAGGAGGCCTGTGTCCCATCAGAACATTACAGGCTGATTATGCTTATGCTAAGAGCAGGCTCGGGTAGTTCAAACTCACGTTTAGCCGCCACCCATCCTACGCCAAACTCCTTGGCTTTCTGGATGGCCAGATTCATGCAGAAGTTGCCAACAGAAGCGCCGAGGGCGTTATGGCCATCCACCCAGGCAGTCGCCCCTGCCTCCTTCAGTATCTCTGGCTTAGCTGCCGGTACGCACGCTCCAGACTTGATGTCATTTATGTAAAACTCTGTGGAACAAAGGAATATACATTACTACATACAGGGCAAACAGGCAACATACATAAATGTACTTATATTCACAAGTAAGGTAAAAGATAAATGGTTGCTCATAATAATAGTTGGTACATAATCACTTATTTACATTTATTACACTTCACGCTTTGTCAAATATTCACATAAAACTTAGTTGAATTCTGATTCAACAACTCTAGCAGACAAAGAATTTTTAAATAATGATTGTCACTGGCCACCCGCCAGGGTGGACAGCGGTAATAATCACCCAACTCACCAAGTCGGTTCAGTCCATGGCTGTAGTGTCCCACAGTGTCTGCGTGCACCAGCAGGTCAGCATGAGCCTTTGCCTCAGACTCTGGAGCCCCCATGGCCTGCAGGCTGTCTACCATGAACCTCCGCACCTCCTCTAGCTTTACCTCCGGCATTTCTACAATTTAGAACATCAGGGAATGTAAGGGCCAATTCCCGGTAATTTAATGTTGGAGACATCACACAATACTATAATTCGAAATCATTAAAATTAGAATGAGGGAACAGTTATTAGGGTAAAGGAAAATGGAAGAAAACATGTGTTGCGCCATAATGTACCTTGGGACAAGGCAAGGAAGAAGATCAGTAATCAGGGAAGAATTCCATACAAAAATACAAACACGAAGTTCTATTTACCTATTAGTTCACAACAAAATAATGCCTACGAAAATATATGCACACGAGTGATGTCGATGCAGGTATAAAGCTAAACGTAACGAAATCCTTGGCTATACTATTTTGCTTTCAAATAAAGTCGTGGGTGATTCAGCGGGGAGCATTATCGAGATGTGATTGTGGCTGGTGGAAAGTTGTAGTTTATATAGGGTCTTTCATTTTACATTATTATTTTATCTATAGTGAAGATTTGATGACATTAGGCTCGCACCTACACAGGACTGAAACATAATTGGCACCTCTGCCTAACGATTTGAAGATTACAGGGGTTTTGTTTTATTTTCTCCCTCCTCATTGAAATCTTCAAGAAACAAAAATACAGCACACAAGAAACATAAATAATAAAAAGAAACAGTAAAAGGTTTTTTGAAGTCTTGTTGATCTTGCTTAACAATTTCAAGTCAAACCATTGAGGAGTTTAACTCCTCAAAGCCTTGTAATGCTTCCTTGTCTTATCTTCATAAACACAAGATACACTCACTCAAACCCATTATTTCAACACTCTGTATACACTTATACGATACGATGATCAGATTTCAGCCCACCACGGAACAGTAACACGATAAGCAAAAGGTACTGAACTGACGCCAAGAAAACTGACCGTTTTATATAATGTGTCAAGAGAATCCGGAAAAAGTATGAGATTGATGCACTCAACCGGCAAAATAGCAGGTTTAAAAAAACTTCATTGATTGGAAAATAATTGATTTTCTTTTAGGCGTTGACCTTGATAAAGTTGAGGAAATCAATCAATAAGAGGCGTAGAAGTGGAAAATCCATACTAGCAGCATCAGGCCCGAAGGCACCTAATAAGCCGATTCCTACCGGCTTCCCTTTGTGAACAAGGCACTATACGTAGTGTCTATTGTAGTCAAATAGTAAATTATGTACACATCTGTAGGTATCACATCACAGTATAGACATTGAATACATCATAGGATTGAAAACATTACAAAAATGCCAAAAAATTTAATGTCAACAAAGAAAGCAACATGTGGCGCCAGTAAGCCGATGGTCGGGTGTCAGCATTCAGAACTAAATTCGTATGGACGCAGACACGTGACTTCGCGTCTATCAGCAGCGTTTTGTAGGAACTAGGTAAGCCGAAGTTTATCCAGTTACGACAAAGTTTATATGTATAGAAAGCTAAATTAGGACCACTTCCCGATCTCTGATTGAACTGAAATTTTGCACACACCTTTGGTTCTAAGAACAACACATTCTTATGACAGACATAACTGAAACCTGCAGCCAGGATTATCTCCTTACGAGGGAACTCCTCAACGGTTAAAAGCACATATACGAAACTTTGCATACGAGTTCATATTTGATGGATAATTACGATTTGTATCATGAACTCATCCTACCGCCAGGATCGTCTCCTCACGAGGGAACTCCTCAACGTTTAATAGCACAGACACGAAAATTTGTATGCACGTTCATATTTGATGGATAAACATGAATTCTATTATGATGTAATCCAGGATGGTCGTCTCACGAGGGCACTCCTCAACAACGACTTCGACCTATTGAGCCCGATTTCCAGTCAACCAGGCATCCAGACATCTCAACATGGTGTACACCGTTCCCGCCCAAACCGGAACATTGAGCTTAAGCTCCAGGAAAGAATACTTCTACGTATCTAACTGGAGAGAGTGCCACATAGGCGGTGGAGAGATCCTAGATGACGGCACCACCGACTACACGGAAGATATGGTCATTTCCCTGGTACTCTCTTATCTCACTCCGATATCTGCGCTGTGGTCCACACGCTGAGGAAGAGACAAACCAGGGGATATTGGCGACAGCACTCACCTCCCTGATGACCCTCGCAAAGCCGATCACATCCCAAAACCAGCCAGCATACCAGAAACGGTGGAAGGCAGCCATGGCATCCGCAAAGATGCAAGATCTTCTGCTCCCAGCATCCTGGACAGGAGTGTTAGCTATAGCAGGAGTGTTCACCAAGATAGTATCCGTCCGCGACGATCTCCGTAAAGAGGTAGTGGAGAGGGTCCTAGAGATAACAAAAACAGGAGCTGAGGGCGCCATCCTTATGCAGATCAAGATGGTGTGGGAGTTCTCGTCTCTCAAAGCCGTTCAATATATGGACCAATTTGTTAAGTCTCACTGCAGAGCGTTAGAGAGCCCCGCTGTCCTAGATCAAGCGCTTGACTTGAAGGCAAAGTGGGACTCCGCTGCAGCCTCAGACTCCATGTTGGCCTACAGTCGAGTGAAGGACGTCAACGCCCATCAGGAATTACACCATTCGCATTATCCTGACCTTTATTATGCTGCGATAGCACATGCAAAAGCCCACAAGATCCTAGGGGAGAACTTCCAGATCTCCCAAACCCACACCTCCCGCCATACAATACTGATCGACAAATACGTCAAGAAGACGGCCGCGGCTGAGCTGGGTGAACTTTCCGAGGACACCAAAAAGAAACTTCAAGCTCTAGGATATCTAGTAGCTAGGAGGAGACCAAGAGACGCCTCAGACTCGGAGGAAGACGAGGTTGAGGACTCCAGAAAGCGACGGCGCAGATAGATCCGCCCAATCTGGCAGGGCTCTCCGTTACATATTGTGACCCGGTCGTGTAGGCTTATCTTTAGAAAAAAAAATTTAATAGCACAGACACGAAACTTTGCAATCGAGTTCAAATTTGATAGATAATCACGATTTGTATCATGAACTCATCCTACCGCCAGGATGGTCTCCTCACGAACAGGCTCCTCAGAGAACTCCTTAACGAGGTAACTATAGAAATTATGTTTATTTATAAAAAGTACACACATAGTTCACACCAACACAACATAATTCCTATAGTTACCTGAAGTTTGTCGAGTGAATGGTAAATGCTTTAAAACTAAACGCGACAAGCTTTTATGAAAATTATCCTATATCGTTTTCATTTACTCAAAGATTTATTTTCTTCTTTTCAGTGCATCTTTATAAAAGCTTGTTTCAAAAAGGTTTTTTAGCTTATATTCTTATTTGTTAATAGTTTCTGTGCATTTAATCGTTACAAAAAAAAGGATCAAGTCGGGTCCTTAGATTTTTTTTTGGTATTTTTATCATGGGTGACATTTTCGTGGTTTTTGGGGTCGCTGATAACGATACTGACGCCAAAATTAAAAATAGCGCCGCAGCGTGACGTAAAATTCTGGTATTTTCGTCATGGGTGTCATTTTCCGAGTTTTCAGGTTCGCTGATGACTAAAACGAAAATAAAAAACTAATTCACTCATTTTTTCTTCGGCTTCCCCTTTCAAAATTTTCACCCTTCGCCACTGAGCAGCATCGAGATTTTTGTCGCTTATTAAAACATTATCAACTGTTCAATATTAAGTCCCATGACTTACATGGACATCATGAACGGGATGGTGGTTTTTAAGCGACGACGATGTAGTGAAGCCAACCTTTACGTTTGTGTCACGACTTCCATTGCAAAGTAACACCGCTGTTGGGAAATATTGTGATTATTGAATAAATAGCTTGATCACACAGATAGATTCTTCATACTGGACCTCTTCGAGGACGCCGACAGCTATCCTTGCATCGCGGCGTCCAAGCGTAGCGTAGACATTGCTTAGCAGCGGCGTTGGATTTTCGTATCAGCGTAGCAGTAGCGTAGGGTTGTCGCAGCGTCTACGCTACGCATAAGATGAACAAAAACTGTACAACTAAAATTTAAGTTGAACGGTACCTTATTTTAGTCAACAGGAACAGTATTAATTAATATCAGTAAACGGAATAGCAGTAGAGTATGACACGAGCGCAACACAAACACACAAACATTTCACTGCCACGAGTAATCGGTACATGGTTTACATTAGACTATCATTGTGTTTGTAAACATTTATGGTTATTTGCCTACTATTATTATGAGACGATTTTCAGTAAATTGTTATACATGTTGCCAAAGTTAACGACCCAATCTAAGTATAGTATTTTACTTAGGACTTCTGTTTCATCGGCCCGTTGCTCACCTAAAGTAAGAGAAAACTTTTAATTTTATGGCGATAGATATCCGTGTCTCAACCTTGGTGCTTCGTAACGCAACATTCCCTCACGGTAGCTAATCTCATCTGTCATATGAAACTGGGGTTGCCTGGTCTACGTGGAAGAGTGGGTTACAATTAAAGTAATGCGTATATTAATGCAACCTTTCTATATGTAGTGTACGAGTATACCACGTTGGATGATTGCTAGCTTACCAGCTGACACAGACCAATTAAAATGTAGCGATTTTGGAGCCAATTTTACATTGACATAAAACACGCCTGTATTCCTGTAATGGGATAAGCAGAGGTACACCCACATCTCGCCAAGCTTTTAATATGTTAGTACAAATTCCAGAATTTGTCCTACACAGTCAATTGATTATCGTATAATTTGGATATGGGCTCTACAATACACGCGGACATTCAGACCTAGTATTTTATTAAATTGTCATTTCACGTTTACCATTTTCCTCACCGCCAGTGTAACTACTTAAAAACATCTATAATTATATTATGTTACATCACAAACATATCTTGCGACGGTTATCTCAATGTTATCATACCGTACATTATTGTTACACAAACAAAGATATCATCTTGTTTAGGTAGGAACAGCAAAATCTTGTTGAGTATTTGTTTTTCTGTCAGATTTGTCATAATTTTTTATCAGCCACTCCAAAAAATATCCTTTTATAAAGCACCAGCTTATTAGAGTATTTATTTATTTGAAAAGACATGTACAATATAACAAAAAATCCAAACAATTGTACCTATAGTGAAAAGAAACATATTTAGAATAAAGTATGATAAATATTAAATGAAGCACATAAAATTATAAAAAAGTATACAAGGTTTTGTTTTGCTTCCTCAAAAAAAAAACAAAAAAAACTAAAAAACTAAATTTGTTCCGCCCAAAAGACGACTAGTTTGGTACTTTCAGTAGCGTCGATCAGCTCCTGTAATGTGCAAAAGGCAGGACATGGTTTAACCTTTTTTGGAATGCCTTCCACTTTGTCCGTCTGTGAAATTGTACAATATTATTCGATCGAGTAAGTATCAATGGAACTGACTGGACCTTGAGAGTCTCAAGGTGAATGTAGACGCTAAAATACGCTTAATTACGTATTAAGCGTATTTTAGCGTCTACATTCGTAGGAAGATTCTAGGATAGATATTATGTGTATGAGTAATGGGCTAGCTCATAGTACGTCCGCCTCATGACGACAGGCCGTGCCAACGGCCCGTAAGGGTTCCACGCGCTCCAAAAGATGTCAGCAAATCGGAAGGGGTTCAAGAGGGCCGATGCCTGCCAGGGCTGCGGGACTGTTCGAAAGAGATACCGTGGCCCTGGAACACAAGGGGCTAAGAAGGAACATGGATGGGTTTTAGTCAGTACAAGTCTGACACTCTCCCTTCTGCTCCGCCCAGAGCAGGAGGGGTAATTTGATGATTTCCCATCCGTCAAAAAAATATTTAAAAAGGGATAAGGTCGAGCAAAGTTTTATTGGGTTTTTAGATCAGATTTTTCAATAGCAAACACCGAGTCTGGATTTGTGCCCGATAGATAAAAGGGGCGAGCAATAGGTTCGCCCCTTTTACATGTAATTAGGGACTTTAAAATAACAGGCGTGATGTGGGTGTGCTATGGTGCACCTCTGTCTAACTCTTCGGGGATTACAGGTGTGATGTTATGATGATTTGAAATGACCACACGGTTTGAAATGACCACATTGTTTGAAATGACCATACTGTTTGAAATGAGCACACTGTTTGAAATGACCATACTGTTTGAAATGAGCACACTGTTTGAAATGACCACACTGTTTGCCAATCGTAGTGATTATTTGAATACTAAATTAGCTTTTCGTCGATGAGAATGATGCCATACGCTTGTGTTTTTGTCATGTATTAACAGATTATCATGAGTGCATTGCACATTTCAAATAGATATGTTTGTTTTTATCTCTTTATCATTTACAAAACTGTGTACTTCGACGTCGGAACAGCTGATATAGATGGAGTAGGTACCTACACTCGGATGTCATTACTAAAGTATACGGTAATAAGCTATTAGTCACATAAAACTTTATAACTTTCTGGAAATTGCAAACCAGTTGTTGGAAAAACAACCAAAGTTCAGCGTACTTGTGCGTCGCTAATTCAACTCATTCTATAACATAACATTCATTTTTATTCTCAGGCAACTTTGGCCTCTATATAAATACCTTACAGACTAACATATATATCGTAAAAATACAACTCGTGTTAGTATATAGAAACATAAAACTATGATAGTAGCACTTCACTGCACTATGATACTGTATATTCATGTGGCACTTGCCTGTGGAAGCGTCGGAACACCACACCCTGCGGCCAAAAGTTCTCTTAAGACAAGGTGCAGATAGCACGTTGGCATTCGCACCACAAATGCCTTAAAATTGACGTTGCGACGAGACTCTAGCAGCTGCACTCTCGCCACGTACTTGAGCTTCTGACGCACGTACTCCACGATGTCCTCTACCACAGCAATACGCCGTTATTTTTTTTACTCGTTCGTTATTATTTACTTTGCTATTTAAAATTCACATTCATATTTTATTTGCATTCCATAATGTGTGAAGATCTTACAGTAGCCTTAAAGCTAAGGTACAATTACGGACCCTGCACAGCAAAAAGTATAAACTTAATGTTTGAAATAAAATAAATCCATAATCAATTAACACTTTTTAAACATTTCCTTAATGTTATTGAACTCAATTATAACATTTATTAAAAGAACAATTTTATTTGAGATCAGTTATAATTATAACACAGTTATTTACTCATAGAGTTGATATTTTGTTTAAATGGAAATAACATCAATAGGAAACAAAGATTTAAATAGACTGTAAGGTCCGTCATTACTTTCCTTTTTTACTACAATACTAAAAATAATTGTTTACAACGGTAAACACTAACGGTAGACAATAACTTACTATTTATTTAATTGATTATGTCATTACGGTAAGTAGTCAACTATAACTGATAAGTTAATGTTCAGAATTAAAATAATAGAAGCTGTACAGTCACGATCAACTAACTAGTAACTTCCAACAGTTACTTCCTCCTTCTAAGTTCCTAAACATATAAAATAAATAAATAATTCAAAAATATATGTATTCAATATATATATATTGTATATTGTGTGTTGTTACGAACATAGTATTTTGACAAGACAAGACAAACCCATAATATTTTGCTATAAAGTTTCCTTTTGTGGTTTACCTGTCATTTTATCGACTTGTTTACATTATTTATGTAAAATTATAATGTCACTCGTATAAATCAAGAAATCAAAGCGAGTGCTTTGATTTCTGGATTGTTCGAGGCATATTGATTAGACTTATCCTATTTATTTATTTTTCCTATTCTGTTATCCATGTACGAGTGCATTAGTGTTATAATATTAGCTCGGATCAATCTAGCACACGTCGAGTCATATCATCAAATCAGAAATAGGTCACTGGATGGTACCTATTCGAAAGCAATCAAGCCCATAAGGACTTAAGAGAGTTTCAAAATCTTCTAATTCTTCTTTTAAAGGCAGACCAAAAACCTCAAGCATTCATCATCTGCCTAGCCTTTTCCCAAACTATCTTGGGGTCGGCTTCCAGTCTAACGGGATGCAGCTGATTACCTCTATTTTACATGAAGCGACTGTCTATCTGACCTCTACAACCCATTAACTGGGTAATACGATACCCCTTGGTAAGACTGGATATCAGACTTTTGGCTTCTGACTACTCGTAATGACTGTCAAATATTTTCAAATGACAGCCGGGACCAACGGCTTAACGTGCTTTCCGAGGCACGGACGAAATTCAGTTTGTAATTATGGTCACCCATCCACGGACCAACCTCGGCAAGGACGGCAAGCACGGCTTCACCCTAAAGATCGATCAGTGCGGCTGTTATTATTTAGCCACGACCTCGTCCAAAAACCTTTAGCATTGCCGATTATGCCAATGTTGCCAAATGAGGATATTGTTTTTGAAACTCAATCCCACTATAATATAAATTATGGCCACGATTATCACTGATATTGTAATCAATTTCTGTATTTTTTTAACCTCGGACATAAAATCTGAGGTTACATCCCGTATCCATCGTTATACCTACGTAATTTTGGTTTTGAATCAGCTCGAAGCAAAAGCTAAATATCTACGATCCTTACACACTCCTTTCGCATAGCCAAATAGCACACATATAAAAATACACTGAATCGGCATCACCTCACCTCATTGTCAATTCATAATTAACTGTGGGGTTACCATGACGTCATACAGCAGTTTAGTTTAAATGTCACTCAAGTGTGGGAAAAAGACGGAGCTATAGAGGACGTCTAGCGCCATCTCTTTCCCACTGCGGAATTAGATTTAAACAATACTGCTGTAACACGTCATAGTAGTCCACCTGATCTCGATACGAGGCAATGCCGATACGGTTCTTAATAGTGTGCATTGCACAAAGAAGTTTCTTAGAA
Organism: Cerastis rubricosa; assembly: GCA_949152445.1. NCBI lineage: Eukaryota > Metazoa > Arthropoda > Insecta > Lepidoptera > Noctuidae > Cerastis > Cerastis rubricosa. The sequence continues at coordinate 5,900,834 of OX424535.1, read as the reverse complement.
ATATTTTCGCACGAACACCTGAATTTGCGACGATGCTGATCTCAGCCAGTGGCCCTTGACCTTAAAAGTTATGCTAACTCCATTTCAGCTGCAGTTCGAATAATGAGCGGCAAAGTAGTGACAGCCGAAGCCCAGCGGTTCATGGTGGACTGTCTGAAGGCGGTTGGCGCAGCAAGCAAGGCGGCAGAGCAGCAGGCTGAGTTGTTGATCCAGGCCGACAGATTCGGACATCCTAGCCATGGACTTAATAGGTTAGGTGAGTAGAGGTGAGGGGAGATAAACGGATAGTGGGGAGATCTAAAGCAAACGACACAAGCCGAATAATTGTCAAGCATAATGGTGGCCAGGGGCACATAGCTTTCAGAAAGGATAGCTGACGGGGCCAAGCAGTTTTTGAGCGATGTTCGGAGTAACTGGCTGTAACAGACAAAGTTAAGAACACAGAGAGGCATAAGACCGGCCGTTATGGTAAAGCTAAGTGTGGGCTATCTAGCAGTTTCAAACCTCCGCTTAATGATGGTAATAAAAATGGTAGTGGTTATAGAAGAAGATAAAAGACAAAATATTGCCAGAAAACTAAATTGTGCTTTTTTCGCTGACATAATCTTGAACTCACGATTTCCGAATCTATGAATGTAGGTTTTTCTAAGATAAGTAAGTTCCCTTTGCGTTATATATCGACATATCACCTATTCCATTCAACATTAGGCTCCACTTATCCCTGCACTGGGCTCTTTGTCTCCGTTTTTTAAATAAATTCAATAATTTCCAGCAATGTACGTAAACGACATCAAAAGCGGTGCCTGTGAGCCTAACAACGTGCCAAAGATTCTAAAAGAAACCGAGGCTACAGCGTGGGTCGATGCCAACAACGTACTGGGAGCCACTGCCAGCCACTTTGGTATGGACTTAGCCATCAAGAAGGCACTGAAAACTGGCGTAGGATGGGTCGCAGTTAAAGGTAAGAAACTTTGTGGGTACCCTCATAAAGTCATAATCAGTCATACGGTTGAAGACCGTTGGAGAGGCAATGATTCCATGGGGGACTTATAATAACGAGGAACGCGAAGCGTAGAAAAATACGATAAATTGTTTATGCTATAGAAACCATCAACGAAAAAGAAGAAGGACTTAATGTACCCACACTAAAACTGTTCCAGGTACCAATCATCATGGCATAGCTGGGTTCTGGGGTCAGAAGGCTGCAGACCAAGGCCTGATAGGCATGGTTTTCACCAACACCTCGCCTCTCATGGCACCTACGAGGAGTAAACAGGTGAGTCATCGTAGAAGTAGGGAGTACTCGAAACTATCAAGAGGTCTACGAGGTTTTCTAAGAGTGTTACTAATATGGTTATGACGTTCAGGGGCCCTACTATGACCTCTTAAATCAGTCTTATTTTAACCTTACTTTGCGTTTTCGTACCATCACGTCTTTAAAACAAGCTTGTTATAATTCTGCTAGAATTAGCAATTTTGATGACATCACCTCAAATAGTTCATTCAATTGGTACCACGACGTGCCTTTTGACCACCAGCAATAATGTTTTTACGTCAAATAGTAGGAAAGTTTGACAGTTTAAAAAAGTTGATCCAAGACTACTTATATTTTATTATTGTTGTACAAATTATACTTAAAAAAGTTATAGCCGTGATATATGGTACTGAAAACGTATTTGTTTGCGTGTGAGGGGTGTACGAAACACCTCTGCACAATCCTTTAGGGGGTACAGGCGTGATCTTATGGTGTCGAAAACTCGTCGTTTGGATTGTATTTCAGGCATCATCATCATCATGCTATCAGCCAGAAAACGTCTGCTGCTGGACATAGGCATCTCCCAAGCATCACCACATCCACCGATCTTGTGATTTTCACATTCAGTGAATTCTCGCCACGTTTGCCATGGTCGCCGATTTCAGTTCATGGTTATTAAGGCTAATTAATTTTTTGTCTGTGTTTTGATGGCAAATGCTGTTGAAATACCTCCCGTTGGATAACCTTTCTCCACGTTTCCCCATGCTGTAAGTACTGTGATCCTTCAGAATTATTTAAAATAATTCTGATTATAATACATATTATAAATATACTGTTTAAAATATAAATTAACGACTGGAAGACCAGTCTCTAATCAATTTTCCTGGAATTATTTCAACGAGCTCTATGCTTCCTCCATGGTGTGGTTTCTAAGATATATCGATTGTAAATCGTACTGGTTCATTACTCAGTAGTAAGGACTTTGACTATGAAAAGACTAATTTTAGTTTAAAGATAGATTTATTTCTCTAGCAACAGTAGTACAGTAACACAGCTAGATTTTACAAGTGACTAGCACCGATGTCGAAGTTGGAATGCCATGAGCCTGCCGGGCATATCCCCTGAGTGCCCGGCGACTATTTTTTTATATCCCCACCGTTTAACTTGCTTACGATTGGTCGACGATAACTGTCAAGTCTCAACCAATCACATAAAGTAAATATAACTACTTTTTAATCATACAGGCTCACAGAAATAATTGTAATTAATCAACAAACATAAATAATTATAGGCATCATTTACATATTCATAACACATACTTTACATATTTATAACAGCTCGGCCATCCGGCTTCCAACGAGTCCCTCGTTGTTATGCATTACAAAAACATATGTAACTTATTGAACATAAATTCTCATCAGTCAGTCATCATTTTTGCTATAAATCATCATATTAGTACATTACATACAGCTCAAAAACAGTCACTACATTACATTTACTCTAAATTTATTTATCCATGACCTTGATTAACAAAATATTTATAACCTTTAACGGTGTCGGTTACCTGACACTTAACTTAATCTATATCTTATATCGACAATATAAATATGTATTGGTCCATGACCTCGACCAATAAACATACTGATGCACCAATTGGTAAAATGAGAGGCATCCGTTACCTGATAACCCTCACCGACTCATTAGTACGTGACCCTAACCAATGAATCGGTATTTACTAGTCCATGACGTTGACCAGCAAATATTTCAGCAATTGGTACTACATGGAATTATTTATATGATACATGACATTAATCATCGAAACTTAAAACCACATTGGCATTAGTTTTTACTATGACATCAATTTCTTAGTTCTTAAAATGTAACATGATAGAAATGCACTGAGAAATATTTATAACCTTTAACGGTGTCGGTTACCTGACACTCTTAACTTAATCTATATCTTATATCGACAATATAATTATGTATTGGTCCATGACCTCGACCAATAAACATACTGATGCACCAATTGTTAAAATGAGAGGCATCCGTTACCTGATAACCCTCACCGACTCATTAGTACGTGACCCTAACCAATGAATCGGTATTTACTAGTCCATGACGTTGACCAGCAAATATTTCAGCAATTGGTACATGGAATTATTTAGATGATACATGACATTAATCATCGAGACTTAAAACCACATTATTAGTTTTTACTATGACATCGATTTCTTAGTTCTTAAAATGTTAATAATAATAATAATAAAGGTTTATTGCAGAAACTTGTACAACTCTTACAGTAAATCTTACATAGGGACCTCCTTTTAAGTAAAATATATACCTGTGCTAGGAGACCCCGCTCTTCAATTACAAACACAAAAATGATAAAAGTGGTGTACAAAAAGAAAATTAAATTTAAACAAAAAAATTTAAGCAATATCTAAAAATTAAAAATTAAAATAAAAGAACTTAGAGATATCTCCTAAAATGGTGTGTGTGAGTGTGTGCATGTATTTATGTGTATGTATATGTGTGTATGTGTATGTATATGTATGTGTGTATGTGTATGTATATGTGTGTATGTGTATGTACATGTGTGCATGTGTATTTGTGTGTGCATGCGTGTGTGTATGCCTGTGAATATATTACTCATATTGACGATGCTTGCAGCAATATTTCAATGTCATCATAGGTCTTCAGTTTTAACCATTGAACTAATGCCTTTTTGCAGTCTTTAGTAGTCATGGGATAGATGTTAATTATTTTATTTATTTTATTATAGAGGGTAGCGGAATTTGTATTGAATTGTCTTTTTGCAAAACTAGTTTTGACGAATTCTACTGGTGCAACACTGTGTTTTCTTCTTCTTTCCTGAGAGTGAGGGTCATATGGCAGGACTTTGTGTAATTTTAAGATAGCGTGGAGTATGTACAGTTTTCTGACTGTGAGAATATCGCTTAGGGAGTATAACTCATTGGTCGGGAATCTGAACGGTTTGGTGTACATGACCTTGATAAGAGATCTCTGTGCTCGCTCTAGCTCAAGAAACTTCGTTTTAGTTGCACCGCCCCACACGGGTATGCAGTAGATAAGAATTGATTGAGCCAGAGCAACGTAAATTTCTGTTAACATTTTTTTAGATGTTACATGTCTTAGGTTCTTAAATATCCAAATAAGTTTTCTCGTACGGGTCATGACCATATCTGTGTGAGTATGCCAAGATAACCGCTGATCAACAATTATACCTAGGTATTTTATATGAGTTACTTTTTCTATATTTTTACAAGAACAATTTGTGCTAGAAATATTATGACAAGTGTGGATTTTGAGAGTTTCGTTAGGTCCGGGTTGAGTGTTGTTGTAGTTTGTAAATGCAATATATTTTGTTTTAGAAATATTTAGTGTTAGAAGATGTGAGTTTAACCAGTTAGCAATTTCGAAAAGACCCTTTTCGGCAGATTTATATACGGATTCCCATGTGTCGCCAGAAAAAACAATAGCTGTGTCATCTGCATATGAGAAGACGCGACCATTATCTGGCATCATTTTGCAGAGATGGTTTATATATATTAAAAATAGAGTTGGGCCCAGCACGCTGCCCTGCGGAACGCCGTAGGTCACGTAAGACTCCTTACTGATATATTCTCCTACCTTAACCTTTTGCTTACGATCCCGTAGATAATCTATGATAATGTTACACAATGTAATTGAAGTTGAAAGATTTGGTTTCGTGTCCTCCTTAATTGCCTGCTTATTTTAATTCTATATACAATATTCATCTTTATTAATGCGAATAAATTTATTTTACATGTATTTATAACTCTTCACATTCAGATTCACAATCATTACGCTCGGATTCAAAATCGGTTGATACGGGTTCGTTAAAGCAGATCCATGGGAATATTTTATCAATGGCTACCACAGCCTCGTACCTCTTACTAGTCTTTGTGAGGGGCGTGCCCTCGACCACGAACCTATCGTTGGGAAGCACCTTCTTAATTCTGTAAGGGCCTTTACATTTAGGTTCGAGCTTCTTAGACTGTCCCTCTATTCCTGTCGCGGCTCTTACTACTCTAACCAAATCACCTTCTTTGAAATGCGTTCCCATTTTCCTGTACCTATCATACCGTTTCTTGTCCTTGCCCTGTTGTGTCCTAATAAGCTCACCGGCCGTAGCCCTAATGTCGTCTAGACTCTCCTCGATCTCAGATGTAACTTCGTTTATTACGTCTTTTAACAAACCTTCAGATGGGTTAGTTAGATTTCGCCCGAAAACAAGTTCCGCTGGAGTCTTTTTGGTAGTGGCGTGTACGGTGGTATTGATACCCAACTGTGTCTCTGGTAAATGTTCATCCCATAAACCATTTGGTTTGTCGTGGTTCATGGCCCCAAGCGCTGCCAAAATGGTGCGGTTATACCGTTCCACTTGGCCATTTGCTCGGGGTGTGGCAACAGCATTGAGCACGTGCTTTGTACCACATGATTGAATAAATGTTTTAAAATGCCTACTAGTGAAGCTTGTCCCTTGGTCTGTAATCAAACGGGTTGGTACGCCAAAGTAACTAAAATGCTCTCTGAATACCCTAATGCTTGTGGCCGATTTGGTATTTCGCACGGCGGTGATATCAACAAATTTAGTAAACGCGTCTACGATAACAAGGATAAATGTATTGCCACGCTTGGTGCGGATAAAAGGACCGAGATGATCCGCATGTATTGTATGGAATGGTATGATAGCTTTAGGGATGGGGTGTAGTTCACCGGGCCTGGCACCACCTGGCAGCTTGTGATGTGCACACTGAAGGCAAGCCGAGACGTATTTTTTTACAAACCGTCTCATCTTAGGAAACCAATAAATAGCTTGTAAGCGCGCTAAAGTTTTGTCAAACCCGAAGTGTCCCACATCATCATGATTGGCTTTTAATAGCTGCCATCTAGTGCCACTAGGAACGACCCAACGCATAGTATTTTCGTCAATTATACGATAAACCCGCCCATTTACAAGCTTGTAATTTTTGAATATGTCAACGGCATCTTTACATTTGGAATCGCTTAAAATATTCGCAACATTTTTAATGTCTTCGTCCGTCTGTTGTACCGTTGCAAGCCAATCGTCAGTACCAACTGAAAGTACATCTAACACGTGATCATCATCTGGACCACCGTCTATAGCACCTCTGCTAAGGGCGTCTACGTGTGCCATTTTGTTACCGGGGCGATATTCTATTGAGCAGTCGTATTCTAAGAACTGCAGCCACCAGCGAGCAATTCGTGGGACTAAGTCGCGTTTACTCAAAGTGGTACGCAAAGCGTTGCAGTCTGTAACTATGGTGAATTTAATACCAAGCAAGTAATGCCTAAACCTATTCAATGAGGCAATAATAGCGAGGGTCTCTAACTCGAAGGAGTGTAATTTTTGCTCATCCGGACTGGTTTGCCTGCTATAATAAGCAATAGGTTTAAACGCATTAGACTTGTCATGTTGCATTAAAATGCTGGCTACCCCGTACTTACTAGCGTCTGTGTGGAGTTGGGTTAGTGCACTAGGATCATAAAGTCCCAAGACCGGTCTTTGTACTAAAATCTGTTTTAATTTCTCAAACGAATCCAGTTCTTCACCACCCCAACTCCAAGAAGAGTCCTTCTTCAACAGACCAGTCAGAGGGCGTGCTATTATGGCGAATCCCGCGACGAACCTCCTAAAGAAGCTAGCAAGGCCTAAAAATCGCCTAACTTCATGAACATTTGTTGGCGTAGGGAATTTGGATATAGCGTCTGTTTTGAGCGACCCTGGTCTAACACCCTCTGAACTAACTTCGTACCCCAGGTAGTCTATTTTGTCATAAAAGAAATTACATTTACTCATTTTGAGTGTTAGGCCACTTTTTGCCAGCAACCGCAACACCTCCTCCAAACGTACCATCCCCTCATCGAATGACTTGGCCGGGATTAGGATATCATCCATGTAGACCAATGCATACGATGAAGCAGGTGAATTGTGGATGATTTTATTCATGGTACGCTGGAAGACTGATGGTGCGTTTACTAACCCAAAGGGCATCCTGTTGTACTCGTATTGACCCTGAGGGGTTACAAACGCAGTTTTCTCTCGAGAACCTTCAGCTATTGGGATCTGGTAGTACCCAGACGCTAAGTCGAGAGTAACAAATACTGAAATGCCTGACAATAAGTCTAACTGATCCTCGATACGAGGGAGAGGGTAGTGCTCTTTCTTTGTTTTATTATTTAAGGCGCGGTAGTCCACACATAACCTCTTCTCTCCAGACTTTTTGTTAACTAGCACTATAGGGCTCGCGTAAGGACTGTTGGACTCTCTTATAATACCGCTTTCTAACATTTCTTTTATCATATTTTGAACTAGTTGGCGTTCGGTAAAGGACAATCGGTATGGGCGATAAACGACGGGATTCGGATCATCCAGTTGAATCACCATTTCAGTTTCCGTTGTAAACCCAAGATCTCTTAAACTATTGGAAAAACAATATTTATATTTATCCAACAAGACTTCTAGCGACTCTTTTTGATCCTTAGTTAAATTTTCGCCACAGCTGATTGGTGATTCATCTGGTGTCTAATCACTAGAATTTATTTTTTGAATTTGTAGGCTCTCAGCTAAAGTGTGGCTCCTAGTTATAAGACTACCCTTCTCTATAACCAGATGGTTGTCGCCGATATTCTGTATGAGAATACTACCCGTACCTTGTGTTAATTGATACTCGCCGGGCAACAAGTAATGTTCACGACCCTCAATATTGCGCACGGTTCCATTCACGTAAATTTTTCCTGAGAAAGAATTACGCGAGCTAACTGGGACTGCCTTTAATTCGCCACGACCTATGCGCGTCTCTTCCACGCATAAAAGCGGACAAATCAAAACGGACTCTTCACTAACCCGCTGAAAAATTACGTCCGATTCAGTCTTTACTATTTTGACTGAGGGCCTTTCGGTGAAAGTGTGGCCTAGTAGTACAGGGCAATTTATTAAGTAATCACCTACTACTAATATTTCTACGTGATTTTGTACTACACCCTGCACTTCGATCGTGACGTTAGCCTTGCCAAGGGGGTTATATGGCACGTTACCTATTCCTCTTAACAGTGGCACTTCTCCTACCTTCCAATCTAATCCTAAGCGCCGAGCTTCACTGAGACGGACCAAAGTACCCTCCCTTCCCAAATCAACGAGACATTCTGAAAACAAACCATTTATTTTAACAGGCATCTTATACTTTGCACTTGAATCGCCTGTTTTTTCTATTTTCAATATTGCTTTTGGTTTATCGTGGGTACTTTGCTTTGTCCCAGGACACTGTGTCCTTATGTCCTAACCAATTACATTTAGAGCATTGAATCTTCGGTTTTGTGCATCGAAAGAACGGGTGACCGGTTTCTTTACAATTGTAGCAAACCATGCCGGATCCGGTTGACTTCTGGGAACCGGTACCTACTTTATTACTGGTATATGTGTTATTTTGTGGTCGCCTATCTCTATCTTTAACCTTCTGCTGCTCGTTTGTGGACCTGTCTTGAACTTTTACAGTCTTCAAGAATTTAAGTAGCAATTCAGGTTCCGTAAATTCTGCTCCTTGTGCTCCCAACCTAACACCACGATCTTCTATACCTGCTATGACACAGTCAACTGCACGTTTTCCCGATATATCGCAACGGTTTATAAGATTCATTTTAGCATAGTAATATATATCCTATGACTCCCCATAGCGTACCTTTTTATTCAGCATTTCCGTTAGCAGATCTGCATAATTATCTCTAGTTGGAAAAGATTCCTTTAACTTTAACTTCCACTCTGGCCAAGAAAATAATAATAGTAGACCCTGATACCAGGTTTTAGCTACCCCTGTTAATTTCGGCAGGGCATAGTGGACTACATGTTTATCGTTCCAACCATAAATCTGTGCACATTCGTCAACCTTATGAAGCCACGTATCAACCGTTTGTTCCTTACATAAGGGGTCAAAATCAGGAATTACATTATTTAAAACAGGAAACCTATCACGATCGCTTGTATTATTCATACCCTTAAGCACATTAATAAAGTTCTCAATAACCAGATTATTATTTGACTCACGCTCTCGTTGTGTTTCTTCACCGGACGGTGTACGAAGGCAAGAAGCTCTGCTCCTTGGGGAATGCCTGGATTCCGAGTGGCGCATCACGTGCCGCCCTGGAGTGCGAGACCGTGTCCTGGAACGCCCAGCACGACGGCTTGCCCTTCTTGAATAGTGTGGTCGGGAAGGAGACCGACTAGTCGATCGCGATATTCTTCTTAGCGACCGCCTGGATTGCGACAGACGGTTTTGGGTACCACGACTTTCTTCAGGCGAACGCGTTCGCCCTTGACCCCGGCTGCGGCTTCGAGTTGCATCACGGCAACGCGGCAGTGGCGGTGTCAGCGTATCGCGGGAGGTCCGCCTTGGTCCATCACATTCTCGTCGAGAACTAGACCTACGTTCATCCATGTTCTTGCGGCGTTTTCTTCGTACGCCAAATATTTTAAGCGTATCGCTGATGCTTTTGTGGGCGCTAAGTTGCTAATCTCATTTCTGAGATGTAAATCGTACTGGTTCATTACTCAGAAGTAAGGACTTTGACTATGAAAAGACTAATTTTAGTTTAAAGATAGATTTATTTCTCTAGCAACAGTAGTACAGTAACACAGCTAGATTTTACAAGTGACTAGCACCGATGTCGAAGTTGGAATGCCATGAGCCTGCCGGGCATATCCCCTGAGTGCCCGGCGACTATTTTTTTATATCCCCACCGTTTAACTTGCTTACGATTGGTCGACGATAACTGTCAAGTCTCAACCAATCACATAAAGTAAATATAACTACTTTTTAATCATACAGGCTCACAGAAATAATTGTAATTAATCAACAAACATAAATAATTATAGGCATCATTTACATATTCATAACACATACTTTACATATTTATAACACGATGCAGCTTCAATTATAAACATGGGTTGTTCTTTCCCTCTCAAGAGAACATACACATTCGTAGTAGTCCACGTTCACGTTAAGGTTTTATTCCAAGACTTCGCACGGAAGTAAGGCTAACACCAATACAAAGTTTGGATGAGATCGCATCTTCTTATGGAGCGGTAGGTAGTAGCATATTGTAGTCCAACATTAGACCAGAACAGAATCAAATTTTCGAAAAAGTGTTCTTTGTTTTACAATCACAGCGCACAAGTAAAGTAAACACTATTATTTAATTTTAGATTATAAAACATGCAGATACTTCATTAGATTTTTTCATCACACTTGCACGTAAACAGTATCTAAACATGCAGGTTAACTTTGCCGTAATGCCCTTTATAAAACCCTCGAGCTTTCTTTTTGTTATGAAAGCCACGGTCGGTATGTAATTTTTTTTTTTAATTTTATCACAGCACACGGGTCTTGCAAGTTCAAGCAAGGAGTTTACACGCAATTGAATAATTTTCTTAAAATGTTATCTAAATAGGAATTTCATTGCAATTTCGCTAGATGTTACTTAAATACTCAACTAATATTCTTAATAATAGTTTTTGTATCAAAACTTTTTATTTTTCAAAATTATTTTATTTTGTTACACTCCGTCATGGCTGTATACCTACATAAGTAACAGTTGCCCTTAACGTTTCTGAACGAAACATTTGTATAATCTGTGGTGTGGACAAAAACCGCCATCCGCTTAAAAAAAAGTTCACATATTTCGTAATGCATAATTATTTACTCGCAAATGTGATGAAAAACATTGTATGTTTCACGGGCGGTACGGGAATTACGAACCTCGACTCAGAAAGCCCTTGGTCTTCGACTTTGGGCTTCTACTAGATCCTCGGTCGTAATTCCTTACGTACCGCCCTTAATAATACACAATGTACTATTGTTGATACCCGCTGACAAGTTTAAATTGGACATAAAGAAGTAACATGGATGTCACTTCATAAAGAAAAAAACATAAATAAACCAGCCAGTTTAAAATCTCTTTTCTGAATCCTATCATGTTATAATTAAAGCCACAACTTAATTTGAAACATTTTATTACTTTTTAAAGGATAATTTTGAAAATTTTTATGGGTTTTATGATTTTTATTGCATGTTTATCATAAAAATTTAATTTTGATGCGAAATAATATTTTTTATGTTAATTAAAGTTATATCTGGCTTGAGGACCATGACTTCGAAATACGATTCGGACCGCTTATTTGTGAAAGAGACAGCGCTATGCAGTTTATGTAGCTAGTTGTTTTTTCCATGTTATAGCAGGGAATAGACAAAACATAAAAATCGCTCATCCTTTCCCCGCTCTGAGCAGGAATAAAACAATGTAGTTTTGAGGAGCTCATGGTAGCAAACAAAGTAATATTATTATAAGCTTGAAACAAAATGTTCATGCAACAAGATTGTTTTGTTAATGGTCGTGGTAAGGCCCCGGGGCACTTGCTTAGCGTTAATTTGGGCAATAAGTTTGCTGCCGCACCAACCCACCCTGTACCCTTGAGATGGACACTCACAGAGAGCCTGTAACGGAATATTCTTTAGCTGTTAATGAATGTGTGTTCCAACAAATTTTAATTTAATTTATTTTGGGATATCGCCAAGCGGTTGGTCGACGCTTCACGTGACCAGAGGGCTGGCTTCTTTTTGGTAAAAAAAATAGCATTGCCATCCAACGTGGCAATGCGGCCAGCCGTAAGGGCACTTTTCCTGTCGACAGCGATATCGACGAATTTTTTGACGCCCTGTAATTTTGATACTTGTGCATATTTTATATTTATTTGTAATTTATTTCTACTATAGGTAATTTTCCGTATAATATAGAAAACTTAATGTATGTCCTTTTCTCTGTTTTCAGGCAGCATTAGGAACAAATCCCATAGCATGTGTTGCTCCAGCTTCGCAGGATGAATCCTTTTACCTCGACATGGCGACTACCACGGTCGCTGTTGGAAAGGTAATTAATTGAACGAGACTATTCTATCATACTTACGTAATATACTTACAGTGGTTCATGGCCCAAGCATTTGACTGGGCCACTAACACAATGGGACCTGCGAACAATCAGACATTTTCTTACTTGATTGCTTTCTCCTAGTGCCCTTGTAATACGTGCACCATCATCTGCCTAGTCTTTTCCCAACTATGTTGGAGTTGGCTTCCAGTCTAACCGGATGCAGCTGAACCAGCATTTTATATGGAGCGACAGCCTATCGGACCTTCACAACCCAGTTAGTACGGGATAATACGATACCCCTTGATAAGACTGGTTGTCGGACTTTCAGAGCACTGACTACAGAACGACAGTAAAAGATTTAAAATTGACACCCGCAACCAACGGCTTAAGAGCCTAAGAGTTGTCAGATGCTTTAGCAAAACTTGCAACTGGTAATAAATCACTGGTTATCTGCGGTGACTTTAATGTTAATATTTTAGACAAAAATTCAATTATTAGTAGATTGTTAAACCTTTTTAAATCTTTTAATTTGCTAAACGTGTTTTTGGAACCAACCCGAATTACTACAAATACTGCTACATGTATTGATAATGTTTTTTGTAACTGCAACTACTTAGATAAATCCATTGTTAATTACCTCCCTTCTGATCACAGCGGTCAAACCGTTGTTTTAGAGTCCTACACACCATTACAAAAAATCCAGATAAACTCTAGACAAATAACACCCAGCAATTTGAATAAATTTAATAATAACTTAATTAGTAATTTAGGCATTCCGGGCCATATTATTGAAAATGCAAATCAATTTTATGAGGAATTCTTTTCGGTAGTTCGTGTAGAGTTCAATAATACATTAAAAATGACTAATAAAACTATTTACCCTAAGTTTATGTTCAGTGACTGGGTAACTAAGGGTATTAGGATAAGTAGGGAGCGATTATTTGAGTTGTACGGCCTTAAGCCTTACATCAACTCGGAAACTTTTAATAAATATGTTGCAACTTATTCAAAAATCTTTAAAAACACTTGTAAGGTAGCTAAAGCCATATTCATTAGCAACAAGATTAAGTCCGCCGATAACAAAATAAAGACGGTTTGGAAAATTATCAATAGTGAATCTAATAGAAATAAAAAAATTAATAATGATATCAGACTAGAGACTTCACGTGGTCTTTTAAGCTCTAAAAACGAAGTAGCTCAAGAATTTCTAGATTTCTAGCTATTATTGAAACTATAGCACCGTACTTAGCCTTAATTTTTAATTTGAGTGTGGACCAAGGGGTCTTCCCGGACTTTATGAAATACAGCAAGGTAATACCACTTTTCAAGTCTGGGGACAGTAAAGATACCAATAACTATAGACCCGTATCCGTGTTGCCGGTTTTCAGCAAGGTTTTTGAAAAGGTAATGCTTAATCAAATGCTCACCCACTTTAACACCAATAAAATCTTACACGACAAACAGTATGGTTTCACCAAAGGACGTATATACTGCGTGGGAAGAGGCACAAGATGCCATAGGAATCTTCTGTGACCTCTCGAAGGCATTTGATTGCGTAAATCACCAAACCTTGCTCTTGAAACTGAAGCATTATGGTTTAGGTAAACTTGCGCTCAGTTTAGTAGCATCGTATTTGAATGATAGACAGCAGCAAGTACAAGTAAATGGTGTAAATTCAATGGGTTTAAAAGTAAAAATGGGTGTACCACAATGTTCGATATTGGGTCCTTTCCTCTTTTTAGTATATATAAATGACCTACCCCATTTATTTAAAAATCATCCACAAATGGTGTTGTTTGCTGACGATACTTCTTTAATATTTAGGATAAACAGACATGCTACAAACCTTGACGACGTAAATAACGCTCTAATGCAGGTCCATAACTGGTTTACCGCTAACAATTTAGTATTAAATGGGAAAAAAACTAAGTGCATAAGATTTTCTCTACCAAATGTCAAATTTTGTGTGAATCAAGAGAAACTTGAATTTGTCGATGAAACTGTTTTCTTGGGGATCACGCTCGACTCAAGGCTACAATGGGGTCCTCATTTAACATCTCTTGCAGGACGGCTGAGTTCAGCGGCATATGCTGTCAGAAAAATCCGTCAATTTACTGATGTAGATACCGCAAGGCTAGTGTATTTTAGTTATTTTCATAGTATTATGTCATACGGTATTTTACTATGGGGACGGGCTGCAGACATCGAGTCTATATTTATTCTGCAGAAAAGAGCCATCAAAGCCATATATAACCTGCGTAGGCGCGATTCTCTAAGAGAACTGTTTAAGGAAATTAACAGCATGACTGTACCTTGTCAATACATCTATGCAAACATCATGTATGTTAGGAAAAATCTGCATTTATTTAGTAAAAGAGGTGATCGGCACCACTATAATACTAGAAACAGGGTCCAACTAGTTCAGCCAGGTTTTAGGTTGGCTAAAGTAGACTCATGTTTCATGGGGTACTGTTTAAAATGTTACAATAAAATACCTCCCCCCATTCAACAACTGAATGAAACGAAATTTAAATCTTGCATAAAACGCACACTATGTAGGCAAGCATATTATAAGTTGGGGGATTACATTGATGATAAAAATGCTTGGCGCAATGCTGGTCCTGCTCCACAACCATAGGGGCAACCTGAATCATGTGAATTACCATTTGAAGTTATTGTGGAAGCAGCAGAAGATTGTAAAAATATATTTAATATATCACTCATAAGGGGATTCATGTTTATTATTTTTTATCACACTCGTACAGTCTGTCTATAAAGTCATGAAAATAAATGAGGGCGCTGCGGTCGTGGATGTAGCAACCCTGTATAGTGTGACTAAATTGATTTTGATACTAGCACATTATTATGTACTAGAAGCAAACCTGATTTTATTGAAAACATTATTTTTACTCATAGACGCTTTTTTCTTAAACTGGATACAAAAGGCGAAGTCGTAAAACCGTAGATCTTATTAAAAAATCTACAGAAAGCATAGACAAAGATGAGACCTTCATTAGTTTGCTTATACTAGGCGTGTGTAACTCTTTACGGAACCGACTCACTGATCCGGATCACTGAAGTGATCCAAAAGATTGGTTCACTAGCAACGTTTCAAACGCATCATTTGGATCTGAAACATTACTTTGCTCTGTGCACATTTCGTGCGACGCGTCGCTCGCGAGGCGACTGAGCCGCGAGCGAGAGAGACAAATTGAGACACTGAGTAGGTAACTTAACTATTGACTCGCGACTCGCGACTCGCGACTGGCGAGTGAGCGGGCGAAATAATTACAATCTCTACAAGTCAGAAAGAGATAACAAATGAGAAGTGTATCACTCAATTCGTACGGATTTTCGGTGTCGGAATTCATGCATGTAAAAATGACCACTAAGGCGCTTACGTATCAAATACTATACGGTCGTTTTTTGCATGTAATGTTTTCATTAACAAGTTGTCATTTTACGTTGATGCGACACTTGTCATATTATTATTGTTTATGTTAGCTCGCGCCTATTTACGAAAACTTATTTGAGTTTAGTCAGTTTGGATTTCTTAAATTTCTTTGCGTAGTGTTTAATGTAACTTGTTGTTTTGTGTAAATGGATATTATTGTTTTGTGTAAATAGACATTGTTGTTTTGTGTGAATAGGTTTAGTTTGCTAGTTTTTAGTGACTTTTATCTCGGACTCTCAGTGAATGAGTGAATAGTGCACTTTTAATAAAAATTCTACGTGTTAAATACAAAATGTTTCGATTATAATAATCGAAACATTTTGTATTTTATATCTTTTGAGTCGATGATCCAAATGAGCCAAATGAAACATATCAGTGTTCCGGAACATTTCAGTGATCCAGATGCAAATGTTCCAATCGCAAAAATGATACACTTTGCCCACCTCTAGCTTATACGATCAGATAGCACAAAAAGTATAGTAATATATGAGAGAGCAGAAATCTATGGTCTCTGTCGTTCAAATAAAATGAATAAATAAAAGAAAAATGTTTATACATATTTTTTATTATATGATTTACCTTACTTTTTATTAATGAAAAATATCACATATCATAAGTAATTAATTATAATTAATTTATCGTCTGATTTCAAATATTCTATGTTAAAAAACTATTTTATTGTCAGCTGCACAGTCGTCCATTTCTTTCTTATGACGGTCTGATCTATTTGCCAGGGGTTCCAAGTTTGCCATCATTTGTATAGCCTTTATCTACAATACGCTTCACTGTACCTACTCCAAGATTTTCCTGAAATAATGATTTAAAAAAATTAATATGTATATGCTAACAGAAAATAAATAAACTATTTTTTATTTCAGACATGATTTATAACATAATCAGATTCAAAATCAGTGGTAAATTTGATCACCAAAAAGTATCAAGAGTTCTGGTTGCACTACAATATGGCCTACTTATGTTTGCGATATAACCTATTAATGCGCAATGTAAACAATCCTTAATTTAGTCTTAAAATCGTATATTTAGTAAATTTGTAACTTCTGGTAGATAAAAAACAAACAGTAACACGATTACATACCTGTCCTAACTGCTGTTCGAGCTTAAATATCATCCAAATTTGATAAAATTTGACCAGCTTGGTGTTCTAACAAACATCGCTGATACACTTTAAAAATAATTTCCCGAGCTCCACTTCGATTTGTTTTCCTCATATTTAACACGTTTCTTCGAAGTTTTATCCACATAGATTTAAAAAGCAATTAAAAATGCAATAGATAACGATTTACAAAACAAGTCAAATTTTATCGTGACTTTTATGTTCAGTGTGTTTGAAGACTAAGCAATTTATCTGTACAGAACAGCCCGAGCACCAGATTCATTAATGTTACGGAACATACTATTTTGTCGATGTTCTGATTATTTGGTAATTGCCGGTTAGTAATAGTATCGTTTGTCACCTTTGGTGGAAATCGGTTGTCAACAAAAAAAATCTTACGATGTTATATTAAAAAAATGTAGGTACGAGAAGTTATTAAAGTAGTAATAAATAATGTAACATTGTGTTTTATTTTCTTAAACTAATAATTTAAAACAACAATTAGCTAGGTATTATTCGTGCCTCGGAAAGCACGTTAAGCCGTAGGTCCCAGCTGTCAATTGTAGATCATTGACAGTCGTTACGAGAAGTCAGAAGCTACAAGTCTGACATCCAGTCTTACCAAGGGGTATCGTATTATTACCCAGTTACTGGGTTGTGGAGGTCAGATAGGCAGTCGCTTCATGTAAAATACTGGTACTCAGCTACATCCGGTTAGACTGGAAGCCGACCCCAAGATAGTTTGGGAAAAGGCTAGGCAGATGATGAATTAGCTAGGTATTGGTATTCGTCGAATAGTAAATAATTATTCTCTTTCGTATTCATATTCGCAAAATGTTGGTTACATCGCATTGCAACATTAACCAACATCTAACATGCGGATATAAAATCAAAATTCATTTATTCGAATTAGGTTGATAATCAGCACTTTTTGAACGTCAAAATTACAAGAGACACATATTCTGAGTCCTCTCCTCCTAGTTCCCTACCACTGTTGTTCTTATAATAATAACTAGCGACCCGCCCCGGCTTCGCACGGGTGCAATGTTGATACTAAAATATATACTACATAATGACAGCTTTTTCGTCACCGCCGCAACCGCTAAATGCCTGCATTTTAAATCTGTAATATCATCGAAAATATTCATTTAAATTACATGCTGTTAAGGGCCATATTAATCTATATTAAATGCACAATGTATTTAAGGTACTTAATTGGATAAGAATTAATGCTGTATTGCTTAAAATCGCTTCGTAAATAAGCCATTATTTCTCGTAAAAATTAAAAGATAAAAAATGGTTATTGTGGGGTGTGTCTATCTCATATACCATCACGAACTTTTTTGTAGACTTCACATTAGAAACCTCTAAAATTATCAGTGTTTCTCTACTATATGATGCATGTATTATACATATAGGCCTTTCTCTTGAATCACTATATCTATAAAAAAAACTGGTCAAGTGCGTGTCGGGCCACGCGCAGTGTAGGGTTCCGTAGTTTTTATAACAGCCAAGTGCGGGTCGTATTCGCTGACTGATAGTTTCGTACCATGCTCTAACTAAAAGCCAAACATGACTACCTACCTAATTTGACTTCCTATACAAACAACAATAACTGTTTTTTTTTTTTTATAAAACTTATTTAGGAATGAAACAGCGCGATACAACTGACGCTTAGCGCTATCGATCGACATTTCTATGGAGTTGTTCGAAGTTTTCGAGTCAAATACAATTGGTCGACTATTACTCGTAAACTCGTAAAGCCCACTTAAGTGTGATAGTTTTCCTTTAAACTTCGTTATATATAGGTACTACTGCCGTGACATTTGTATTTCTAACTACAACAGTTTAGTCTGTAAAAGGGGGGGTGGACACTTGACCCTTACGAAAATTGGTACTTTAAAGCTTGATAAGTCACGAACGGTTTACCTAATCAAAAAACGGTCTTCGCAAATACCTAGTATTTTTAAAAGACCTATCTAACGATATGCCACACTATGGAAAGGACGCAAAAAAAAAATATCATCCCCACTATACATGTAGTGGAGGTACCCGAAATAATTGTTTTTTTTTTAATTTTATTTTTCACTTTTTCGGCATCATTAATGCGTATACTCATGCCAAATTACAACTTTCTAGTACCAATAGTTTTTGAGCTAAACCGCGGACAGACAGACAGACAGACGGACATGGCGAAACTATAAGGGTTCCTTTTTGACTACGGAACCCTAAAAAACCGCATCAAAATCCGTTGCGTAGTTTTAATGATCTAAGCATACATAGGGACAGACAGATAGCGAAACGACTTTGTTTTAGATGTATGTATGTATAATATTTTCTATTTAGTGATAGTGATTTGTCTCGTTAGCTCAAGGTCATTGGCGTATGGTAGGGCCTCAACGTGATTTCTGAGGCACGGAGGAAACTCGGTATATAATGGGTGATCACCTATCCACGGATCAACCAAGACAAACGCTGCTTAACCTGTAGTTCGACCCGAACGGCTGTGATTATTTAGCCTCGAGCTCCTCCCTTGTAGGACTAGCGTTCTATTTATTTGGAAACTTTTTACAATCCCTGTCGAACTATTTCTAACTTTTTTTTCAGCTTGAAATGCAGCGTCTAAAAGGGGAGTCCTTGCCGGCCGGCTGGGCACAAGGACCCGATGGCAAAGAAACAAAAGACGCTGAACTGGTATGTTTATCATATCGTAACTACCAGCTATACACTTCTATTTGCACTAGGGCTTCGGAGTAAGTGAGGTGTCTGCCTTAGGCTTTCTACGGCAAACCTGAAAGCGCCGAAAGAGGATACCTGAGGGTTTTTCGAACAAAGGAGTGACGTAATCTGAACGCGACGCCCGCTCGCTTTAGTAGCGCGATTAATCGTTGCGAGTCGTTGTTAATTCATTAAACTCACACATCTATTACTAGGAGTAAACAGAATAATGAAATACTCTTTTTCCTTTGTCCATATCAGTTTGACAGTTTTTTTCCTACCCGACGAAAAGATGAGTACAGGCACGGTGATCATAAATTATTGCTGTATCAAATTGTTTCCAGGCGTTGAAAACCAAATGTTTGATGCCCCTGGGTGGCAGCGAGATGACATCAGGATACAAAGGCTTTGGACTAGCGGCCATGGTGGACATGTTCTCAGGAATATTGGCAGGTGAGCTCTGATTATGATATATGAGGAGATATCGTGGCTAAATAATAAAGTCCGCTCAGTCAAGTTAAGTCGTTCTTGCCTATGTTGGTCCGTGGATGGCCGACCACCCATCACATACCGAATTTCCTCCGTGATTCGGAACGCACGTTAATCTGTTGGCCCACCCTGTCATTTGCAGATCTTTGACAGTCGTTACAGGCAATCAATAGCCAAAAGTCTGACAACCAGTCTTACCAAGGGTTATCGTATAACTAATTGTGGAGGTTAGATAGGCAGTCGCTCCATGTAAAATACTGGTATTCAGCTTCTACCTGTTAGACTGGATGCCGACCCCAACAAAGTTGGAAAAAGGCTAAACAGATTATTGAAAGTCTTGCCGAATTTGAACTTCTGCCACAGAATTTATTAAACCGCTCCGGAAAACGGACTCTGCCAGATAGTGGACTGAAGTACATGTCCATTGTCCGCAGCCACCATTCCACAATCTGTCCGTGTCGGTTTGACCGTCAGGTCCTAAAATGTGAAGAAATTTTTTGACAAGAAGTGTAATTTTGTAACAATTACAATGTTTATTACAAATCTTCGAACTCAAGCTTGGAGAAATATCAATTTAGTGAAAATAACTAAAGTCAGTTACGATGTCATAGCCACCTGGATTGAAAACAGCGGCGTTTTTTACCACCAGCAATTTGAATCTTTTATCTCAACGCCGCCGTCTCAAATTCTTTACAGGTGCCAACTACGGTCACCACGTGCGATCATGGTCACACAGCGGCGCGGGCGGGGCAGCCAACATTGCCCACTGCTTCGTGTCCGTCAATCCCGCCTGCTTTGCTCCTGGCTTCGGAGATCGGCTCGCTGACTCCATAAAACATTGGCGGCAGCTGGAAGCAGTGAGTAACATTGTTCTTTAAAGTCTTAACATGAGCAATTGAGCATTACTGACTACTTATAGTTTTGGACCCTAAAATCTTTCTATAACGTACAGCATTGATACGACTAAAACTGACTAGTCAGTTACGTTTTGTTCAGAGTTTTTAGTAAACTTTTGGTCTTTGACTATGTGACTGAGGTTTTGATAAAAATTGTATCACAGTAAACCGAATGGTGCTAAACCTAATAAAACCTAACCTTACCCAAATACGATTGCAATTGCAAACCATCATTCAGGAACTTCAAGTCAACCACGTGCCAATGGAAGGTAACAGGTAACACCGTAAGGTGCTGATAGACTTGAACATTGTAACAGAACATCGAGCATTCGCCGTTTTTAAATTTGTCGAACTGAACAACGAACACAGCCAAGCACAGAGCCAAACATCGCTACGAACATTTTCTAGCGAACGCGGCGCTCTAGTCGATGCTCGTAAATAATATTCTTCACGAAGATGTCGGGCTCGGCAAAAAGCTTTAAGCAAATTTACTGTCCTTTCGCTAGAATTCTCGCCAGAACGTTCAGAATGCTCGCTAAAACGCTCTCGTTTCTTTTTCTGTAATGTAACATTCGCAAGGATGCTCTTTACAGGTGAATGCTCAAGTTTATCAGCACCTGTATACTACGGAAACCGCCGCAACTGCTGCGACACAAAAGATCTGTCTGAACTTGGGACAGCGTATTGTGTAACTTACGTCAAACGGCAAAGATCAGCCCTCGTCACCACCAGACTCTTAATGGCAACTTATACATCGTTTTATTGCCGCTGCAATCCAGAAAACTTGTACCTGATTCCATTAGTTACCGTATGGCAATCTCTCTTTTCAGACGGATCCCAAGCTACCTGTGTTGGCTCCAGGAGACAAAGAGAAGCAGGCGGCTAAGGCGACGGACTGTCGAGGATACGTGACATACGTCAAGAAACAGATCGAATCCTCCGCCGCGCTCGCCGAGAAACTCAAGATAAAGCCCATGAAAGTAGAATGTGACTAGTGAAGCTAGTGAGATATAAGTGAGAATTATTAAATTAAGGGCATTGCAATTATGTTTTTTTTCTGATTTGTTGTTAAAATTATATTTTTAACAAGTAATCAGAATGTGCGCCAGCCTTACAAGTAATGGCATTATAATCATTGTACTGGTATCGGTAATTTTGGTTTGGGACCACATGGCTGTGCCTGTGAAATGATTTTTGATCTTGAATACCTTTTAATAAATGATATTATTTTTAATAAATATATAATGGTAGTTGTTTTTGTAGTTAGGTGTGTTTCGTCAAAAATACACAATTGAGTTTCTCTTTTCATAAAAGAAACGACATTTAATATTATTATTGTAATTTCT
Source organism: Cerastis rubricosa (assembly GCA_949152445.1). Classification (NCBI taxonomy): domain Eukaryota; kingdom Metazoa; phylum Arthropoda; class Insecta; order Lepidoptera; family Noctuidae; genus Cerastis; species Cerastis rubricosa. The sequence goes on along the minus strand of OX424535.1, from coordinate 5,878,576 downwards.
AACAAACAAATACAATATTTCTTCTCATGGATCTGACTAGACCATGACGTATGACATTGCGGCCTGCCAGCAATATCAACATTATTAAAATTAAAGAAAATACATCCACTTTACAAATATATTTAAGATATTGTGGAACTCGCTTCTTTTTATTTTTATACAGTACCAGAAAGACCTCAACCTATTTACTAAGTAAGATACTTGTCAGTGCTTTCGTAGTCACACAGGTACGCATGAAAGTATTAGAGGATGGATGACAAAGAATCAAGAAATAAATTGTCCTGCCGAACCAAGCGTACTTGAAGAGCAGACCGGAATTCGGATAGCGGACTTTGACAGATGTAGGCACTAAAAACTTTCGTACTCAATAGTTAGCCATGCTGACGGTCATTCTCATCATCCAATTTACGTTTGTCTCTTCATCATCATCTGCCAAGCTTTTTCCTAATGTTGGGGTCGGCTTCAAGTCTACCCGGTTGCAGCTGTTCACAAATAAATCAGCAAGTAGGTTAAATATGACACAACCAGCCAAAGCTACTACAGTATTGCTATTGGCCGTTAATATTACTCATACAATTAAAAAAAAAACTGTCACAGATGTTTGGTTGACAGCAGAGACAACACCAAGCTGAAAGCCTTTGAACTTCTTCTGAACCCTCGTCCTTGTTATCGGTTCTAAAAAAGGCTTTAAGTGACTTCTTTATTATTTCGGGGTTATATTGAGTGTTGACTCCTGCGTATAGGGGTTGACTAAGTTTGGACGCCGAAAGACGTGAACAGAATCCTCGCAAATTCTGTGAAGGTTGGTGATCGTTACAAAGGTCTTTGAGGTATTGCTAGTGCCGGTGCAGCAATTTTGGGCTCTGTTCCCTGATGCATTGTTTTTTGTAGTGTAGTGTCGACCTGCTGGACCTTATTTGTGCCTCAAAGTAGACCTTGAAGCGACATTTAGTTGTTGGTCGTAAGCGCTACAGGATCGATGCATGGTTTTATTAACAGAGGGATCTTTTTCACCAGGTTTTGTACTAGGCTGAGATCATTGATTAGTCTGCTGATGTAATTACAGTGAAACCTGCTTAACTGGGATCTCAAGGGACCTAGAATCTTTTATCACATATAGGGCTTTTCATTTACCCAGTTTCCCAAACAAACAGGTTAACATGACGGTTGTATTTTATAGAGGGTCGAATTATGAGGAGTTATTCCCATGCGCCCCAAAACAAACAAAAAAGCAATGCATAAAATCGGCTACTTCCCAACTGGAAAGTTCCATTTTGGCCAACTAAACAAAATACCATCACAAAAGTGCCGTTTCGTTATTATTTTGGTTTTCATACATTGAGTCTAGTTTCGTCAACTTTTGAGTATGTGTGTTTTTATTCCCGTTTGGTAAATTTTTGTTTGGCAAGTACAATTAAGACAGGAGAACTACCAAAAAAATACCACAATAAAATTTATATCTGTAAGCTCTTATTTACGTTTATACCAAACAAGGTAGGTACAGAAAATCAAAACGTCTGACTGAAAATAAATAAAACATGAATATGACTTTGTAACTAAGTAAAAACATACATAGTTCCTATAATAATTGAACTATATAGATACTTATTAAAAAATAAGTAAATGAAGAAATATAATACACATACGCACTAAGCGTTTTGGGAATACTTTTATAATGCGTACCGCTAAGGAGTGGAATTCCCTGCCGGAGTCTGTGTTTCCCGATAGCTACAATCTAGGGGTCTTTAAGTCAAGAGTGAATAGGTTTCTTCTAGGCAAGCGTGCTTCACCGTCGACCACATCATCGCTTACCATCAGGTGAGATAGTGGTCAAGCGCGGGCCAACAGATAAAAATATATATATATATAAGTCAGAAATGATAACAGAACAGCCACCTAGAATTTATGCAAGCCTAGTACTTTGACAATAAGTAGGTCCTACCCAGATTTTGTGTGTGCAGATGGAACTGTTATAATTAATCGCTCCAGGTGAGCACCTTTATGCTGTGAAGTTCTTAAAAAGTCAGCTGTGCCGGACTGGATGCAGAAGCTGAAGAGAAGCCTGTGTCCATATCCAGCAGTGGACTGCGACAGTCTTAGTTTATTAAGATTATTAGATTACTAGCTGTTGCCTGCGACATTTTTCGCGAGGAAATTTGAATATAATGTGAAAATGTGAAAAAAAGAGTCCTATGTGCTATTCCTTACCATAATCTACATATCTCTGAACCCAATTGCAACCAGATCAATTCTATCGTTCCGGCGTTATTGAGTAACAAACAACAGCAATCCATCCTTCCAAACTTTCGCATTTATAATAGTAGCGAGAAGTAAGATATTATTTACTATTGTTATAAAAACTAAGTAATGTCATTTTGAACCGTAGGCGCGGTATCATCTCGTCTACTATTTTTGGCTTCAGTAAATAAGTTGTGATGCAGAAAGTGAGGACGAGGGAAGTGACGCGGTTCATGGTAGACTGTGTGGTGGCCACCGGAAGTCCTCGCAAGGCAGCAGAGCAACTAGCCACACTCCTGTTAGCGGATGACAGTTGTGGCAATCGCAGTCATGGAAAAAACATGATGAGTAAGTGTTGTGTTTTTAGTTAATAGATTTATGTAAACACTGTCACACCCACAAGTAGTCAGGTAGCTGCCATAAGCCCTATCATAGATTCACGCGAGAAGTCTCGGCGAGAAGGCTGGCCCAGGCAGCCCGGTTTCTTATGACAGATGGGATTACCTATCGTGAGAGAAAATTGCGTAGCGAAGCATCAACGTTGTTGGGAAACGGATTTCTATCGCCATAAAATTAAGTGTTGTATCTTTAGGTGAGCAATGGGCCGATGAAACAGAACTCCTAAGTGCTTAGATTGGGTAAGCATAAACTACGTGCTCCCTTTCACTGGCTTCATACGGTTCATAATTCATTCATAGGGCTTGGTATTACTTTTTACAACAAGCTACCATCTTCCTTTCTAGACTTTCCATTTAATGCGTTTAAAGCCAAAGTAAAATCTAACCTTTGTTCAAAGGCCTACTTTGAACTCAAGACAATGTTTATGTTCTTTCTCCAAATTAGCTTACTGAAATGTGATATAACTTTATGCATATTTTTTTTTACTTTCTAAATATACAGGGTGTAACGGAAAGGGTATATACATACTTAAGGGTGTGCTACAGACCATCAAACTGAACAAACATATACAATAGTGAAAAAAATATCAGCTGCCCCATACAAAATTTCAACACCTATTCGACCCAAATGTATGGGGCAGCTGATATTTTTTTCGCTACTACGATGTTTGTCCGATGGAGAACCACGTTCAGTTTGATGGTCTGTAGCACAACATTAAATATGTATATACCCTTTCCACCCTGTATATTGGTATATATTTTTTTACCTTTTTTTTTTTTTTTTTGTCTTTATGCATATTTTTATTATTTTTTAATATTTTATTATTGGTGTGTGCTAGCTGACATGTGACATCAATTTTATGTAATGGATTCTTTTGAACACTATTATATAGAATCTGGTTCTTCTAACCTAACAGACAGATGTGTTGCTGGGCAGTTTGTTCCTGCACTTCTTCTTCCCAGCTAAAACACTAGGAAGTGGCGAAGGGCGGGCGTTTTGGGGGACTGTGTCTTGTAATTTTGACGTTCAAAAATTACTGATTATCAGCTTAAATTGAATAAATGACTTTTAAATTTCATTTTGGTCGTTAACTTCGGCAACATGTATAACAATTTACTGAAAAGCGTCATAAATATTAGGCAAATAACCGTAAATGTTTACAAACAGAATTATAGTCTAATGTAAACCATGTACCGATTACTCGTGCCAGTGAATTGTGTGTGTGTGTTTGTTTTGCACTCGTGTCATCATCATTTCAGCCGAAAGACGTCCACTGCTGGACATAGGCCTCCCCCAAGTGTCGCCACATTGATCGGTCCCGTGCGACTCGCATCCAGCGGATCCCCGAAACCTTCACCAGGTCATCGGTCCACCTAGTGGGAGGCCTTCCAACGCATCGTCTCCCGGTTCGCGGTCGCCATTCCAGAACTTTTCGGCCCCATCGGCCATCTGTTCTGCGAGCAATGTGCCCTGCCCACTGCCACTTAAGGCTGGCAATTCTTCGGGCTACGTCGGTAACCTTGGTTCTCTTGCGGATGTCCTCATTTCTGATTTGATCACGCAAGGAAACTCCGAGCATAGCTCTCTCCATTGCCCTCTGGGTGACTTTGAGCCTTCTGATGAGGCCCATTGTGAGCGGCCACGTTTCGGTCCCGTATGTAATCACTGGCAACACACACTGGTCATAAACCTTTGTCTTGAGACACTGCGGTAAGTTGGACGAGAAGATACCACGCAGCTTCCCGAACGCTGCCCAGCCGAGTCGGATTCGACGATTGACCTCTTTCTCGAAGTTAGACCTACCCAACTGGACCGTTTGTCCCAGGTAGACATAATCGTCTACAACTTCGATAGTAGAGTCTCCGATCTTGATAGGAGTGGGTGTTACATGGGCATTCAACATGACCTTGGTTTTGTCCATGTTCATTTTAAGACCCACTCTTTCGGAAGCTCTACTAAGGTCATCGAGCATTGTACTGAGGTCCTCCATGGTCTCAGCCATGACCACTATATCGTCGGCAAATCGAAGGTGAGAGATGTACTCGCCATTGATGTTGATGCCTAGCCCTCTCCAGTCCAGAACCTTGAAGATATCTTCCAGTGCAGCGGTGAACAGTTTCGGAGATATGACGTCTCCCTGTCTCACACCTCGCTGCAGAAGGATAGGTTCCGAGGTCTGGTCCTGAAGTCGGACTGACATGGTGGCGTTTTTGTACAAACACTTCAGCACCTCGATGTACCGATAATCAATTTGGCACCGTTGGAGAGACTGCAGTACAGCCCAAGTCTCGATCGAATCGAAGGCTTTCTCATAGTCCACAAACGCTAAACAGAGAGGCAGGTTGTACTCTTCGGTCTTCTGTATAACCTGTCGCAGCGTATGTATGTGGTCTATGGTGCTAAAGCCTTTACGGAATCCGGCTTGTTCGGGAGGCTGAAAATCGTCAAACCTGCGCGCGAGACGATTCGTGTTGACTCTTGAAAACAACTTGTAGACATGGCTTAGAAGTGAGATGGGCCTATAGTTCTTCAACCGGGCATTGTCGCCCTTTTTGAAGAAGAGTACCACCACACCCCTGCACCATGCCTGAGGCGTTTTGCCCTCGAGTATGACGGAACCAAACAGCTTCTGAAGGGCCTTAAGTACCGGTTTTCCACCCGCCTTCAGAAGTTCGGCCGTAATTCCATCATCACCCGGTGCCTTGTTGTTTTTAAGCTGTTTCAGAGCCATCCTAATCTCGTACAGGCTGATGTCCGGGATGTCTTCGGTGTAGTGTCGGGTCAGTCTAGCTCTTGGGTCATTCGCTAGATTTACAACGGGTTTCCTGGTTGACGTGTACAACTGCCCATAAAAACTCTCGATCTCCCTCAGTAGCTCCGGTTTGGCGGATACAATTCTGCCATCGTCGGTCTTCAGTTTCGTGAGCTGGCTCTGCCCAATAGCCAGATCTCTTGCAAATACCTTTGAGCCTTTATTCCGCTCAATGGCGTCTTTAATACACTCGGTATTAAAGCGGCGGAGGTCGCTCTTCAAGGATTTAGAGATCTGTCTATTGAGCTGCCGGTATTTCCACGCGTCTTCTGAAGACTGCAGGATCATCTCACGCCGTTCCTTCATGAGCTTGAGAGTATGATCAGAGAGTCTTTTGTTCTTCTGTGTACGACGCGTCTTAAAGAACTTAGACCCTGTCGTATGGACAGTTTCCACGAATCCATCGTTGCATTCGTCCACTGAGCTTCCTAGGCACTCGAAACGATTCTGGAGTTCAAGCTGAAAGCTCTCGGGGTTTTGGATCTGGATCTGTGCTGGTCGGAGCGTAGACTTCATCAGTCGAGACCTTTCTAGCTTAATATTGATGTTCAATGTGCCTCTTACCATGCGGTGATCGCTCCCAGTTTTCACCGAATTGATCACAGAGACATCATTGAACATTTGCTTCTTGGTTGACATGATGAAGTCAATCTCATTTTTAGTTGCACCATCGGGGCTCTGCCAGGTCCACTTCCTGTGCTCACGCTTTCTGAAGAAGGAGTTCATCATATAGAGGCCCTCCTTCTCCATAAAACTAGCCAGTTGGTGTCCCCGGTGGTTCCGACATCCAAACCCAAATTGCCCCACCCGCAGCTCATCTCCGTCTCGCTTGCCCAGTTTCGCGTTGAAGTCCCCCATGACAACGGTAAAGTGAGTTTTGGAACCATGCATGGCTTTGGAGATATCCTCATACATGGTTTCCACTTCGTCGTCGGGGTGTGCCGAGGTCGGGGCGTAGACCTGTATGACCTTCAGCGAATATCTTGAGGATATTCTGAGTATCAGGTACGCCACCCTGGTCGACACACTCTCGATCTTCACCACGTTATTCACAAGGGACTTGTGGACGATAAACCCAACACCACCCTGGGACTGCCGGTCACCCTCTCGGAAATAGAGTAGGTTGCCGGATTTCAGGATCATTGTGTCCTCCCCCTCTCTTCGGACTTCAGATAATCCTACAATACTCCATCGCAACCTGCTCAATTCCTCCTCGAGTTCCGTTATCTTCTCGTCGGTCCGGAGTGTCCGCGTGTTATATGTTGCCAGGTCAAGTCGTCGGTATAGGCAGCCGGATCCCTTCCGGAGATTCTTCGCACCCCTTGCCACGCCGTAACCTCGACCGCTACCATAGTCGAGGGTAGACGGGCTGCCGGGTACTAGGGGCCATTTCTGTATTGCGCTCATAAGGGGGGTTTTGCCATAATCGCCACGCTTGGCAGACGGGTTGGCGATCGCAGTATGGTTGTTGCAAAAAGCACAGAAAAACGCTGCTGCCCATTTTCTGGCAAGTCCCTTAGTCGCCTCTTACGACACCCACGGGAAGATATGGGATGGTGCTATTCTTAACGTCCGACACCATACAGTACCACTCGTGTCATACTCTACTGCTATTCCGTTCACGGATATTAATTAATACTGTTCCTGTTGACTAAAATAAGGTACCGTTCTACATAATACTTGTAAAGTTTTTGTTCATCTTATGCGTGGCGTAGACGCTGCGACAACCCTACGCTACTGCTACGCCGCTGCAAAAACATCTACGCCACAGCTACGCTGCTAAGAAAATCCAACGCCACTGCTACGCTGCTGATAAGCAACGTCTACGCTACTGATGGATGCCGCGACGCACGGACAGCTGTCGGCGTCCTCGAAGCGGTCCAATACGAAGAATCTATCTGTGTGATCAAGCTTTTTAAAAGCTTTTATTTAACTTGCAATGTATGTATGTATGCATGTATGTATGTATGTTTGTTACGGTGAAATCTTGGAAGCTAAATTAGCACCACTTCCCGATGACCGATTGACCTGAAATTTTGCACACACCTTTGGTTCTGAAGACAATACATGCTCATGACAGACATAACTTAATCCTGCAGCCAGGATCGTCTCCTCACAAAGGAACTCCTCAACGGCTAATAGCGTGGACACGAAACTTTGCATACGAGTTCATATTTGATGCATAATCACGATTTGTATCATGAACTCAACCTGCAGTGAGGATCGTCTTCTCACGAGGGAACTCCTCAACGGTTAATAGCGTGGACACGAAACTTTGCATACGAGTTCATATTTGATGGATAGTGACGATTTGTATCATGAACTCAACCTGCAGCCAGGATCGTCTTCTCACGAGGGAACTCCTCAACGGCTAATAGCGTGGACACGAAACTTTGCATACGGGATCATATTTGATGGATAATCACGATTTGTATCATGAACTCAACCCGCAGCCAGGATCGTCTTCTCACGAGGGAACTCCTCAACGGCTAATAGCGTGGACACGAATCTTTGCATACGGGTTCATATTTGATGGATAGTCACTATATGTATTATGAACTCAACCTGCAGCCAGGATCGTCTTTTCACGAGGGAACTCCTCAACGGCTAATAGCGTGGACACGAATCTTTGCATACTAGTTCATATTTGATGGATAGTCACGTTTTGTATCATGAATTCAACCTGCAGCCAGGATCGTCTTCTCACGAGGGAACTCCTCAACAGTTAAGAGTGTGGACACGAAACTTTACATACGAGTTCATATTTGATGGATAATCCTGACTTGTATCATGAACTCAACCTGCAGTTAGGATCGTCTTCGCGCGAGGGAACACTTCAACGGCTAATAGCGTGGACACGAAACTTTGTATACGAGTTCATATTTGATGCATAATCACGATTTATATCATGAAATCAACCTGCAGTAAGGATCGTCTTCTCACGAGGGAACTCCTCAACGGTTAATAGCGTGGTCACGAATCTTTGCATACGGGTTCATATTTGATGGATAGTCACGATTTGTATTATGAACTCAACCTGCAGACAGGATCGTCTTTTCACGCGGGAACTCCTCAACGGCTAATAGCATGGACACGAAACTTTGCATACGTGTTCATATTTGATGGATAATCACGATTTGTATCATGCACGCATCCTTCAGCCAGGATCGTCTCCTCACGATGGAACTCCTCAACGGTTAATAGCGTGGATATGAAACAAAGTGTTGAGATTGAGAAAATAATGTGTTCAGAAACGATTACGGCAAAACTAAAAATGTTAAAATAAAATTATAAGTAAAAAAACCTTTTTAAAAAAAGCTTTTATTTAAATGCTCTAAAAAGTAGAAAAATAAAATTTTCTTTTAATTTTTAACTTTCAACTTTTAACCTCATTATACACAATTTATATGATCATAAAAGCTTGTCGCGAGGTTTACTTGTATAATTAAACTAGTACCTATTTAATTGAGTAACTTAAGCTGCTAGGTTTAAGTTTTTTAAATTTCAGTTTAATTAAATTCTTATAGGTATTTACGCAAACCTCGCGACAAGCTTTTATGATCATATAAATTGTGTATAATGAGGTTAAAAGTTGAAAGTTAAAAATTAAAAGAAAATTTTATTTTTCTACTTTTTAGAGCATTTAAATAAAAGCTTTTTTTAAAAAGGTTTTTTTACTTATAATTTTATTATATTAAGGAGTTAAACTCCTCAATGCTTTTACTTTAAAGTGCCAAGCCAGATCAACAAACACCGTACTTCACTTCAATAACCCTTTTACTGTATTTTTGTTTCTTGAATATTTCAGTGAGGAGGGATAAAACATAACATAACCCCTGTAATCCTTGAACGGTTATTCAGAGGTTTACATTTAGAACTCCCTCATTTCGCCAATTTATGTTTCAGTCCTATGTAGATAAGAGCGAATTGTCATCAAATCTTATCACCATAGATAAAATAATAATGTAAAATGAAAGACCCTATATAAACTACAACTTTCCACCAGCCACAATCACATCTCGATAATGCTCCCCGCTGAATCACCCACGACTTTGTTTGAAAGTAAAACAGTATAGCCAAGGATTTCGTTACGTTTAGCTTTATACCTGGCCGATCTTATGTGTGCATATCTTTTCGTAGGCAAAGTTTTTTTTGTGAACCAATAGGTAAATAGAACTTCGTGTTTGTATTTTTGTATGGAATTCTCCCCTGATTACCGATCTTCTTCCTGGCCTTGTTGGGATATTATGGCGCATTACACGTTTTCCTTCCATTTTCCTTTATTTTGTGATTTGTGTCCAACATTAACTTACCGGGAATCAGCTCCTACATTTTCTGATTTTCTAAATAGAAACGCTGGAGGTAAAGCTAGAGGAGGTGCGGAGGTTCATGGTAGACAGCCTGCAGGCCATGGGGGCTCCAGAGTCTGAGGCAAAGGCTCATGCTGACCTGCTGGTGCACGCAGACACTGTGGGACACTACAGCCATGGACTGAACCGACTTGGTGAGTTGGGTGATTATTACCGCTGTCCACCCCGGGGGGGTGGCCAGTGAGAATCATTGTTAAAATAATTCATTGTGTGCTGCAGTGTTGTTGAATCAGAATTCAACTAAGTTTTTTGTGAACATTTGACAAAGCGTGAAGTTTAATAAATATTGCTAAATGATTGTGTACCAACTATTATTATGAGCAACCATTTATTTTTACCTTACTTGCGATTATAAGTACATCTAAGTATGTTGCCTGTTTGTTCCACAGAGTTTTACATAAATGACATTAAGTCTAAATCGTGCGTACCGGGAGCTAAGCCAGAAATCCTGAAGGAGGCAGGGGCGACTGCCTGGGTGGATGGCCATAATGCCCTCGGCGCTTCTGTTGGCAACTTCTGCATGAAACTGGCCATCAAGAAAGCAAAGGAGTTTGGCGTGGGGTGGGTGGCGGCTAAACGTGAGTTTGAACTACCCCAGCCTGCTCTTAGCATAGGCATAATCAGCCTGTAATGTTCTGCTGTGACACAGGCCTCCTCTCGATGATAGGGAGTGTGCTATAATCCACCACGAGGGCCCTGTGCTGGTTGGTAGATGTCACATGTCTTCGAATTTTTAGTTCTTGGACATGCATTGCATGGTTTCCTCACGATGTTTTCCTTCACCGTTTTGAGAGCAGCAGTGAAGAAATATATAACACAAAGTATTGCGCCTGCCTTTTTTTTTTTCACGGATGGGGAATCATCAAACAACCCCTCCCGCTCTGGGCGGAGCGGGAGAGAGTGTCAGACTTGTACTGACTAAAACCCATCCATGTTCCTTCTTAGCCCTTTGAGTTCCAAGTATGTTCCTCTGTGTTATTTATTTCTTCATCGCTGCTCTAAGAACGGTGAAGGAAAGCATAATGAAGAAACCGGTATGGCTTAGAAGCAGAACGTAGATATGTGTCATCCACCGACCTCACTGGGCCTACGTGGTGGGTTATAACCCACTCTCTTTCACAGAAGGGAGGCGAGGCTAATTACGAGGTTCACGAGATTAGATCTCCAGGTGGGGCAAAGTATTATTGGGTTTTTTATTATGATTTTGTTCAATAGCAGCTCTCTGTTTTTGTGACCCTTCTACAAGAGACAAGCTGTCCGGCGCAACTTCGTTTGCGTCACATTTTCCCCGTTTTCGAAACATTTTTCATTGCAGCTTCACTCCTATTAGGCGTAGCGTGATGATATATAGCCTATAGCCTTCCTCAATAAATGGGCTATATATCACTGAAAGAATTTTTCAAATCGGACCAGTAGTTTCGGAGCCTATTCAATGCAAACAAACAAACAATCAAATATTTCATCTTTATAATATTAGTTTAGATTAAAAATTAACTGTCGAAATAAGGGCTTATTACATTCAGTTCTGACCAAGAGATTACAGAATGGAATATAATATACAAAAAAATGTAAATTTTCCGGGGTTCTATTCCTAGGTCTTGCAAAGTGTTATTGGGTTTTTCCATCAGACAATTCTCAATGCCCATGGCCCGGCCCTTTATTACAATAGGGCTTAAACATAACAGCCGACATGTAGGTGTACTATTATTAGTAGGTACCTACACCTCTGTCTAGCCCTTCAGGAAATACAGACGTGATGTTATGTTATATGTTTTGAAACTGACATGTTCACGACCACTAGACAGAAAGAGACCCCGTTAGGGGTCAACGTGTAACGTTAAATGCGCAAAACCTCAAGACACCCCAAATGATTTTTAATTCAATTGAGCTAATTCTGCGAGCAAAAAAAGTTTTAGTTTTACTGGCAAGTCTGATCGTTTCTTTCTTTCTTTCTTTTTTTCCCGCGTATGAGTAAATTTAAATTGGACGACAAACATTTGTGTTTGTTTACCTATTTTGGCAGGTTTGCGCACGTGATGGCTTGACCTATGAACAAAAATAGACAGGGCAACATTTTCTATGAAGATTTTTTGAAACATGTGACCTATATTAAAAAGTGGTTCAATTGATTCTGTTCGTAATTCTGATCTAACTATTTTCAGGTTTCGCGCATTTAACGTTACACGTTGTATATGTTCTGTGGGGTAGACCGATTTGTCCAAAGAGTATAATACTAATACGGGAGAAGAGAGCCCTCTTGTGCCATTTTAAAGCATGCTGATTCAAAGCGCCATCTGCAGATCTTAACAGGAACTAAAGCTTTATAGATAGCTATAGCTAGTATAGCTACTGTATAATTATAGTCTTTGCATTAGGTATGATACTTTAGGTAATCTTTCAAGTTGCTAGCTACAACGTAGTGACTGAAAATTATTAGTTTCTGGGTAGTAATTCAACAACAGCACGGAGGAGAAACTCAACTCGATGTCTGATGTAGATAAAACTCTCAAAAACCAATATTTAAACACAAAATGAACACTCGTCATACAAACAAGCGCAAACGCAAGTTGCGGTTACGGGCGACCATATTGTGTGATGTGATGTTGTCAGTATCAAAATACAAGGATTTCGGTGACAAGGTTGCCATAATTGATAATGCTAGACAGGTTCGAATTATTCATCATTTCAGCCAAATGACGTCCACTGCTGGACATAGGCCTCCCCAAAGAAGGGGGTGTTTTGCCATAATCGCCACGCTTGGCAGGCGGGTTGGCGATCGCAGTACGGTTGTTACAAAAGTACAGAGAACGCTGCTGCCCATTCTCTGGCAAGTCCCTTAGTCGCCTCTTCTTACGACACCCACGGGAAGATATGGGATGGTGCTATTCTTTACGTCCGACACCATACAGACGATTCGAATTATTAATATAATGTAATTATTTTGTTAAAAATATCACAATTTTTTTTCGAGAAAAATCCTATAAACTAAATCAGAGAACCTAATTATTTGATTTACTTTTTTGCAATGAAGTTGGGATTACAGAGACATCTACCGATAATTGTTAAAACTAATATAGTGATAGTTTCTTGGTTAAGAAAAGTAGATGGCGACTCTTTCTTTACTGAAGTTGAGCTTGTTCTAACTGTCTCCCCCCTGGATTTGTCTGTTCATAAACACCCACCCGCAATAACTTCACTTTATCCGTGATCATGGTGCTTGCAACAGTGCCGTAATATCGGGAACTTAAAACAAATAGGTAAATATCCGACATCCTGTTTCTAGTGTATATTATGTTGTTTTTTATTCTTAGAATGCAATCACTTTGGCATGGCGGGTTACTGGGCACTGCAGGCGGAGCGAGAGGGGCTCATAGGGATGGCTTTCACCAACACATCACCTATGATGGTGCCCACCAGGTCCAAACAAGTAAGTAAATAGACTCAAATGTTCTTTGTAAGTAGGTACCTGTAGTTCGTGGAGCTCGTTGCTGAATATTAACAGCTGCTAGCGACAATATTTAGGTTAAGCAACGCTCACGTTAAGCCGGTTCTATCCATCCACGGACCATCCTAGGCCAGGTTGGTCCGTGGCTGGATAACTATCCATTACATACCAAGTTTCCTTCGTGCCTCGGAAAGCACGTTAAGCCGTTGGTACCGGCTGGCATTTATAGGTCTTTGACAGTCATTACAGGTAGTCAGTGGCCCGAAAGTCTAACAACCAGTCTTACCAAGGGGTTTCGTATTACCCGTTTAGTACAAACTGGGTTGTGGAGGTCAGATAGGCAGTCGCTCCATGTAAAATATTGGTATTCAGCTGCATCCGGTAAGACTGGAAGCCGGCCCCAATAAAGTTGTGAATGGCTAAGCAGATGATGATGATTTACCATGTTTACTATTTTTTTTGAGTTGATAAACCATTTTCCTTGGATAAGATATGAGTGATCCGAGCATGTCAGTTTAAAAACTTATAATAGTAGCCAATAAAAAAAAGATACTAATTTTCGTTATTATATTCCGCTATTCATATTCCGCCGGAGTTGTTATGTACCGGTATAAAGGATGACCATATTGAGATTATCACTGGTTTAAAAGGACGCTATTACAAGTGCTAAACTCGTCACCAAATTTTGGGCTGACTTAATTTAAATTGTTATCGACAAGCTAAGAAGAGACTGGTTTTAAAACTTTTGATTTTAATTATGATCAGCTTGCCTAGCATGACGACCTAAAGCAATATTGGTTTATTTTTATTCCAGTGTGGGAAAGAGACGGGAGCTATACAGGATGTCTAGCGCCATCTCTTGCCCACACTGGAAGAGGAGTAAAACACATGGTAAGCCACCTGGTCGTAATCTGTTGTTGATCCGTTTGTTTCAGACGGCCTTGGGTACGAACCCCCTAGCTATGGCGGCTCCCGCGAGTGGTGGTGACAAACTGGTGGTCGATATGGCCACTACCAGTGTTGCTATGGGAAAGGTAAATATATCAGTTGACTAGTTTTACGCCTTACGGCATTTCATTCAAACTTTCAAGTCCTTATTTTTCGAAATTACTTAACCGATTTTAATGAAACTTCACGCATAAGCAGAATACATAGGTCTAAAAACTTACTAAAAAACTTTTTCGAAAGCTTAAGCAGGATACATAGGTCTTAAAAGTTACTAAAAAAACATGTTCAAAAAGTAGTGTTACAGCTAAGTTAGACCGGTTATATGTTATCTATAGGAACATAAATTTCTTTTTATATATTTTTTTTTAACATACATTTCGTACTATAAACAACAACTTTCAAGTGCGGGCTTGTCACATGGCATGGCTTTGAAATTGCTACAAAAAACCACGCTTATTTTCAGATTGAAGTACAAATACACAAAGGAGAACCGCTGCCCCTGGGTTGGGCTCTAGATTCCGACGGGAAACCCACAACTGATGCCATGGCAGTAAGTTCAACCAACGCCTGTACCAATTATAATAGCAATCGGGCTGTTACAGACTTGCTAAGATTCCTGTTAAGTTGATTTTTGTGGCCATTTAGGTGAATTATTAATCGGCCGCTTAAAAGTTCCCATAGCTGGGGCACAGGTGGCCTTTATGTGGGAGGGAGTTGCTCATAACACCCACGGGCCATTTCGGTTCTAGGACATGTCTTAAGCGGATTTCTATCAATGTTTTCCTCCGTCGTTTTGAGAGGGTGAGCAGCGGTGATGAAATAATGTAAGTAACGTAATGCCGGTCTAGGTTCAAACACACGATTTATTACCTACAGATCACTCGAAGCACAGCACTGCTCCTAATGCATCTTAATTTTGGTAAACGTATAGTACGTAAGTTACTGATCGACACTGCTCCTACCATCGATACCAAGGTCAGGCAAAGTGTTATTGGGTTTTTTCATCACGAATTTCTCAGTAGCAGCCATGGATTCTGGATTTGTGCCCGGTTGATGGAAACAGGCTCGCTCCGTATTACATGGGACTTAGATAACTGGCGAAGTGTGGCTGTACTTTTAGGTACACCTCTGCTTAACCTTTTAAGAAATGCAGGCATGACTGTAATGTTACATATAGTTACTAATCCACTTTGGTCATTAGTACTTGGAATGAAATAAAACAGTTTACACTAGTGACAGTGCTTAGTTTTCGTCTGGCATCATCATGGCATAGCTAGACAGTCAGTCAGTCTTACCACTCCTCCTCGGCTAAAACAGATACGATAATGATTGAAGTTTGAGTGGTTATAACTACTGTCAAAAAACTGCTACACTGATTTTAGGCGTTCAAAGCAGCCAAATTGATGCCTTTGGGAGGAGAAGAGAAGACGAGCGGCCACAAAGGATATGCCCTCGCTACCATGGTGGAAATGTTTTGTAGCGGATTGTCAGGTGAGAATACATGTATACATAAACGGAACTCACGCTATCTGATGGATATGGAGGTTGTGGTTTGTACATCAATAACAAAGTCAAGTTCCATTCTCCGCCATTCCTCTACCCTTCCTTAGCGACAACATTAATGTTGTTGTTGTTAAGGTTGAGGATATCTTTAGTTTTTATTTTGCACGCCCACAGTGTGAAGATCTTGCTGCACTTAAAAGTTTGCTGAGTAGTGTACAAGGTTCTTTACTTGTTATGGGTGGCTTCAATGGCCATCATTATAGATGGGGATCTGCAACCTGTGACAATTTCGGTATAGGCCTAATGGATATATCACATGAGCTCATCTTATGTTTGATAAATGACGGCAGTGTTATGCGCAGGTCTGCGCCAAGGACCACCAGCTGTGTAGATCTGACATTCTGCTCATCTAATATAGCCAGCCCTTTTTAATTGGAGTCACTTGGATTTGACTTATGAGAGTGATCACTATCCAATCATTGTTGAAATTCCTTCCAAAACTTCTACTGCTAATTTTCTCCCCCTTTTATAAAAATACCACCTGATCTCAGCGAATTGGGATCTATAATAAAAAAATGCTAGACCTATGTGTAGTATCTCTTCCACCAATTCACGCTGAGTCAGCTCGGGAATGCTTTTCCTTATTTTCCAACATTATATCTTATACAGCAGACGATTGCTTCCCTTCTAATAAACCGCCAACAGGCAAAATTCCATCTCCACCTTTGTGGGATAGTGACTGCTCAGCTGTGATGAGTCAGGAATGAGGCCTAAATTAATTTCAATTGCAACATGAACCTGGATAATATCATTGCTTTACAACGTGTATTGGCTTCTACATGTCACGTATCACAGAACGTATCGACTTTCTGGCAGTAGGTAAGTAGTGGGTAGGAACAGCTGCATTGCAACGCATAATGGAATCAGCTAGTAATATATATTTATTCAAAATGAATACCCGAACATTGAGACTATCTATATATATATATAAATAACGGGTCACGTTGTTTGTCGGGAATGGACTCCTAAACAACTTAACCGATTTTTATCAAATTTGCACACCGTTTGCAGTTTGATCCAACTTGAAAGATAGGATAGCTTACATCACAATTTATAGTCACAGTCGGGGGGATTGCAAATTAAGTCACAATTATCAGTTAGCTCCAAACGATTCTAACAGATGGCGGTATCTGTTGACTGGATTGAGAAAGTATTCAATAGATGGCGTTGTATAGGAACGGAGCAGAATTGAAAAATATTGCGAAAACGGGGAAAATGTGACGCAGACGAAGTTGCGCGGGACAGCTAGTAATATATATTCTTATATGTATGTATATTTATATATGTTTTCCGAACATTACAGGGTCGAATATGACGCACAACATCCGTGGCTGGAAGCTGGACAGTATCCAGGGTTCGCCAAACCTGGGGCAGTGCTTTGCAGCCATCAACCCTAATTTCTTCGCACCCGGCTTCGAAGATAGAGCAGCTGATTGTCTTAAGACCTGGAGGAACTTAGAACCGGTAAGAAACCGGCTACCAGGCCTAATTACTTCTTTTAGAGCAAGAAGAGGTCCTACGTTATTAGGTTTTTCCATCAATAATTACGCAGTAGCAGCCACGGAGTCTGGATTTGTCCTTGTTGATGGCAATAGCCTCGCTCCCTATTACATGGGACATAACTGGCGAAATGTGATGTGGGTGTACTACTAGGTACACCTCTGCCTAACGAATCTTTTGGGGATTACAGGCGTGATGTTCTGTAAATACCTACAAGTAGAGGCTCTTATAAAATTTAAATTGTAGACAGAATATGATATATTAAATCTATATTCATCATGCAGTAAGGTAATGTCGCGTGATGTTGTACCTTGCGGACTTCGACTGTCAATTGCTACTGACCTGCACTGTACACCACATTAACTATTTGCGTACCGTACACAGGAAATAATTTGGTGCATTTAGAGGCAGAAACTTTCTTCAATATCATTGCTCTCTGCATTCAGTGCTGTCAAAATCACTTTGTATAATAATAACCTTACAACAAGGTGGCTTTTGGGTGGCTGCTGTAAGAGGTAAAAGTTAGTGTTAAGACCAGCAAACCACCAGAGCAGCTCAGTTCAGAACCTCAAAACATCTTTTTTCCTGTCCAGGTGGACTCATCGTTACCAGTCTTGGCCCCGGGGGACAAAGAGCAAAAGATCTGCGAAGCAACCTCGGCAAAAGGGACCGTCAACTACCCTCAAAAACAAATCGAAACCATGAATGACTTGGCCAAGAGAATCGGGGTTAAGCCTTTAAAAACTGTCTAGGTTTAGACTGGAGAATTTAAACGTAAGACTTGTATTCGCTGGGGAACAACAGGCTTTTAAAGTGATAAAGGATCTTTTGGCGCTTGGATAACATTAACTAGGTGCGTGGTAAGACTGTACCGCACGTCCGCGCGGATGCGCGCTCTGTCTCCGCTCGGCGCACCACCAAATAAATCATCACTACCTCCGCCTGACCGCGCGGACGAGCGCTGTGTTGTGAGAATCGCCTTATAAATATTGTACTAGAAAAACAAGATGGTGTCGATCCGCTTTTGGCCACCAGAGCGCCAAACGAGCCGTGCACAACTTAATTATTGTTATGAAACGAGTTTTACTAATAAGTTTTAATTAAATATCTGTATGATTAATAGTGTGTCGGTAGACAGTTACTTTGTAATTTGTGTCACAATAAAAAGCTAACAATATGTGGTCTGTTTTTCATTGGTAGTTGAGGTCCCAGAAATTACTTTCTTTCCCTAGTACGACTACCAATCAAGCAATACGTAACGAGTTAATGTGGACCTGTCATTGTATGGGAAATCTTTGAAAAACGAGACCATGTCATGCTGGAAATTTATAGCTTGATGTGTTACCGTGTCTACGTTATAAGTAATATGAAAAGCCATGCATAGTTTTCATATAATTTATCACAGGCTCATTTCCTCGGTCGACACTCGCAAGCGAATCAAAACCTACAGGGTACTTCCCGTGAACTCAGAATCTTGAAATTTGGTACGAAGCAACGTCTTATAGCACAGATAAACTAAAAATTGCGAAAACCGTAAATTTTTAGTTATATAATAAAAATATTTTTAATAATTTTTGTACGGAACCCTCGGTGCGCAAGTCCGACTCGCACTTGGCTGGTTTTTTTGTTGGACAGAAAATACTGGCCACTAAAGATTTTAGGTGTCATTCTGTCCATAGCCAAGAAGAGTTGCTTTCTTTCAACTGTCTGTCAAATGTTGTATAACAATCACAAATAATTAAAATTATGAGTTGAAATGCAATACCTATTTTAGATTATCTATTAAACGGTAAATAAGGTATATAAGTACTTTTTACTGTTTAGTTTACACTAACACATACGCTATTAAGGTAGCGGAGATTTGCGAAGCGGAGAGGAGAGGAGATGCGTAACTGCTGTGGTGTATCCACCGAATTTGTGCGGGGCTGTGCAAAGCGGCACAACGCTTATAGCACACCACTCACCGCGCGCCGCTCACGTCCCTTCCCGTCTCTTCTCATCTCTGCTCAACCTTTTCCACCAAAGCTAAGCGGAGACGAGAAGTGTAACTAACGAAGTTCTAGTAATTGTGGTTTACGACACATCTCTCCTCACGTCTGGTGTCCATTTCAGTGGAATCCGGCCCTGACCCGAACTGATCTACGTACTATGCAGAAGAAAATTAATAGAATATTTCTGTGGTTTATAAAATTATAAAGCAAAATATAAAATAGAGCAGACTAAAGCTTCCACATTCAATCAAATTATTAATAAGAAGTGTAGTTACTATGTCACTTATTAATAAGAAGAATATTAGGAAGTAGTGTCATATTTGTAACTATTTGATATCAAACCTAAAATTAATAAAAAATACAATCATAACGTTACCTCACGAAATCACAACACATTAATATAGATTCCAGATGTATCATACTCCTCCTAGTCCTTATTCGAAGTCCAATAACCATGGGGAGAGTGGCGACGGTAGATGCCCAGCGTTTTATGATGGAGTGTCTGAAGGCAGTGGGTGCTGGCTGCAAGCCGGCTACTCAGCAGGCCGAGATGCTGATCGAAGCTGACAAGATCGGAAATACTAGCCATGGACTTAACAGGTTAGGTGAGTCGACTATAAGATAGATCACCATCATCAGCCTACAGCAGTCCACTGCTGCACATAGGCCTCTTGTATCGCTCACTACTTTACTCGATTCTCGGCAACACTCATCCAGTTGCTACCAGACACAGATTAAAGAGGAAGAAGAGATAATATTGCATAAGATTTTTGTTACTGTAGCGTAATATGAACCATAGAACATTGTTCTCGTACAGACCTCGTTTATAGAGATAGATTGTGCGTTTTGCAGCCGTAAAAATTATGGTAAACCGGATAAGCACTTCCACGTCTGAAAAATCAAAAGGATCAGCATCGTCCGTAGAGGATGTAGGCGATGCTGTGTCTGCCGTACCAAGCAGACTGCCTTCTACTACGTCGTGTTGGCTCTTCTTGGATATTACAACAACGGCCACTTGGGCATATAAATTAGAAATAAATACTTAAGCTCAATGAAGGAGGATATGGCAATAAAGCAGGGTATGAGATGACGAGTAATAGATAACTATAGAAGAAGAAGACATGCTGCGCCGACCCCAAATAAATTGGGATATGGGCAAGAGAATGATGATGTTTATGATAATGACTACTTAAACTTCAATTCTCAAGGTGCTTTGAGATGAACTCACGAGTTATTAAAATTTTCAGAACTGTACGTCAACGACATAGCGTTGAAACGGTGCATGCCTAACAATACGCCGCAGGTGCTAAAAGAAACCGAGGCTACAGCGTGGGTCGATGCCAACAACGTGCTGGGCGCCACTGCCAGCCACTTCGGTATGGACTTAGCCATCAAGAAGGCACTGAAAACTGGCGTAGGATGGGTCGCAGTTAAAGGTAAACATGAAAAATTACTGATTCTTCGAAAGTCCAACCCACATTTGGCTAACTGATTATGCAACATGTTTTAGGCTCAAATCACAACGGCATGGTGGGTTTCTGGGCTAAAAAGGCAGCATGCAAAGGCATGATAGGCATGGCATTCACCAACACTCCACCTGTCCTTGCACCTACCAGGAGTATAAAGGTCAGTCGTGTACCCGTAAATCTCACAATAGTCAATCAAATGCACTTTATATTATAAAGAGGTAAACTTTGAAAGTTTAGATGTATGTATTTCAAAAATGGATCGCTACATTTTTCCCGAGTATCATAGGACATAAAAAACATGACGTTCCCGTGGGATTTTTTCCGAATATAACGCGAACAGCTGTTTCATATTTTTACATCAACAGGTTTTCTGCAATACAAAAACACATTTCTGAAAACTCATTGTGTGACTTTTCTAGGTTTATGTAGCTGAGGAACTGATATGTTTCTCTTTTGATTCCAGGCGGCTCTGGGCACTAATCCCTTGTCAGTTCTTACAAAAGACTCACAGAATGCGATGTTCTCCCTAGACATGGCTACTACCACAGTTGCTTTCGGAAAGGTACCAGAAACCTCCTTGGCTTTATTTAACAGTGTACTAGGGCCGGACCGGAAAAGAGGAGATTGTTGTAAAACACGAATAGAATTACTACGTTACTAACACTTTCCGTCTCCGCTTAGCTTTCGTGAAAATGGTTGAGCAGAGAGGAAATGTTCCGTAATTGTTTAGGCCAGCCTCCGAACTCGTTAGCCAAGCGCACAGCAGAGACGAGAAGTGACGTGAGCGGTGGGCTGTGAGCGGTGTGCTCTGAGCGGCGTACTGCTTTGCACATCTCCTCTCCGCTTTGGGCACCTTCGCGCAGCTGCGTTGCATACACCCAAGCTCTTACGCATCTCCTTTCTCCTCTGCGTCCCACACCTCTTTACTATCTAATAAGATGTTTTGGCGCAACTTAGAAGAGGCGTATGTGCAGTACTGGATGGGCTGAGCTGTTTTATTGACCTAATATAAACATGATAGCTTAAATATCCATAGCTGTTTAAGTAAGTGTTTAAAATATCTTCCAGATTGAGAAGCCGCGTAAAAATATGAAGGCGTTACCGGACGGCTGGGCCCAAGGACCCGATGGAAAGGAAACATTAGATGCTGAAGAGGTGGGTTTTTATACAATCTGATTGAACCAAAATCACGAATAAAACATGATTCATTAAATGACCTTATAGTAAAGTTGCTTTATGCGTCAACGTCACATTTAAAGTCTAGTCTTGACCTCGAAATCCGCCAATGGCTGATCTTCAACAAGCTCAAATATCAGAAGCTTATAGTTCCATCTTTGTGTCAACTCTTCCCCTAGGTTCGGGATGTTCTGTAGGTCGTCCAGCCATCAGATTGCTGATCTGCTAATGCCATATTTCAACAATCACTGCTCTAAGACTTCCTAAATTTTTCAGGCACACAAAACTCGTTGTCTAATGCCCTTAGGAGGCGGTGAGCTGCCATCAGGATTCAAAGGGTTTGGACTGGCCGCTGTGGTGGAGCTGTTCTGTGGAGTATTAGCAGGTTAGCACTAATCAAGCTAAATAAATTATAATAATATTTTTTAATTGTTTATAGAACGATAAATAAATCTTACTGGAACGTGAAGCTCTGGCTTTACTGACTTCTTATAATTGTAAATAGACAATTTTTATTGCTCCCATTAACTTGCTATGTAAAGTGATGGCCTGAAACATGGGTTTTAGTAAACCTAGATCGGACAGGTCGCTAGCACTACAAAACATTGTCATTAGTTGCAGCTGTAATAAAAATACTTTCGATCTGGTTTACATAAAAGCACAAATTTACTATACCATTGCTGAATTGTATTTGTCTATGTTCTACATCTCATGCAAATTATGAACAATCTGCACGTGTCTTTGGCTGAATGAACGCGATATTATGTTGGGTAGCTTACAGGTTAAGTCGGGAGTTATTTACTTTACGGAACATGTAGAAACTAGAATAAATTCCCGTGCGTTCAAGCATTTTTAACCCCCGACCAAAAAAGAGGGGTGTTTGTAAGAAGTTTGACGTGTGTATCTGTGTATCTGTGTGTCTGTCTGTGGCATCGTAGCTCCTAAACGAATGAACCGATTTTGATAAAAGTGGTGTCGTTTGAAAGGTATTTTAATCGAGAGTGTTCTTAGTTATGTTTCGAGAAAATCTGCTCAGCCGTTTGAAGATCATCACCTCTTTTCTGTTGATGAAGGGATATAAACAACTTTCACAGGTAGTCTATTTGATATTTGAAATGTTGTCGCTTGTCACCATGGGCATTGCAGAGGGGGGGGGTACACCCCCCCTCCCCCAAAAATTTTCATTCTTTTTTTTAATTTATATCTTTCCTTGGTTTCTTTAATTAGCAAGAAGAGACGCAACACCGAGAAAATTGGAAGAAAAGCGGGAGGCCTATGCCCAGGAGTAGGACAGTCAAGGCTCAGAAAAAATAATATAAGTTTAAAAAGCACGAAAAAAAATGAAATGAATAATTTAAAAAACCCCCGATACAAAAATCCTCTAAAAAGCCAAAAATAAATTAATCTAAGCGTCGTAGCGTCGCCGCGTCGATGGGGCCGCTAAGAAGACCGCTTAGTACAAGCACAGAACAAAGCGGTCCCCCGACGCTACGACGCTTAGATTAATTTATTTTTGGCTTTTTAGAGGTTTTTTGTATCGGGGGTTTTTAAAATTTTTAATTTATTTTTTTACCATACTATTATTAATGGTTGCAGTGCTATTATTGGAATCAAAAATAACAGTTCACAATTTAGGCCCATTTTTCCTAAAACAGTGTTTGAATAAATTATTCTATAAGTAGTTCTATTCCACGTATCTCTCAGGCGCCAACTACGACCATCTCGTACGATATTGGACGCACCATGGAACTGGCGAACCGGCCAACTTTGGCCAGTGTTTCGTAGCCGTGAACCCGGGGTGCTTTGCCCCCGGCTTCCGCCATCGCATCACTGACTGCATGCTGCATTGGCGAAGTTTGGAACCGGTATGTGACTCCTTTAATTTTTTAATAGAATAAAGATTCATTTAGTGGCACAAACGACCGTTAATGGTAGATGTATACGAAACAGCTTGATGAAAATTTGAATGGATTCTTTCACTGACAGTCCACGTACAGTTTAAACAGCTGGATCTAGGAGCATACAACTTTGCACAATTATTGTATTAGTAAAGGATTTTTAAAAGTTTATCATCTGCCTAGCATTTTGCCAACTATGTTGGGGTCAGCTTCCAGTCTAACCGGATGTAGCTGAAAACCAGTATTTCACATGGAGCGACTGCCTATTTGACCTCCAAACACAACCCAGTTAATACTTGGTAATACGATACCCCTTGCTAAGACTGGTTCTCATACTTTGACGCCACTGTCTACCTGTAACGAGTGTCAAAGATCTACTAAATGACCGCCGGGACCAACAGCTTAACGTGCTTTCCGAGGAACGGAAGAAACTCGGTATGTAATGGGGGGTGACCCATCCACGGAATGACCTAGACAAGAGGCTTAACTTGAAGATCAACTGGCTGTTATTATTTAGCTACGAGCTTCTCTCAAAAGTTCATACCCTGAAAGCGTATAATAGGGAATGACAGTTTTTGTGGAAGTACGTAATTTTTGCCTATGGGAAACCCCATCGGGCGCCTTGTTTTAATACAGTCAATGGCAGTGCCAGACTAACCGTTCGGGGAACTACTGATGCAAATATCTAATATCAACCTCCATTTTAATTTCTAGACGGATCCGAATTGTTCTGTGCTCTGTCCCGGAGACATGGAGAAGCAAGCAGCTAGCGAGTTACACAAACGAGGCACAGTGTCGTACATCCAGGAGCAGATCGATTCCAGCGCCAAACTGGCTAAGAAACTTAATGTAAAGCCCATGACAGTGTTGAATTAAGATGGAGCTATACGTCCTGCATAGTACCATCTCTTTCCCACAGAAGTTGAGGTTTACCTAGGTAGGTGGTATAAGGGTATGGATAGATGTTCGAAATCGTAGATATAAGCCGAGTGAAGTCCATTGCATTATCTTAATAAAATTCTCAGCGAAATGAGGAAACTGTGTGAATATTAGAATAGAAGCTCATTTTCAAGCTTTTGAGCAATGAAAAACACTCGTTGGCTAAAATACGAAAATTATGTTTTGGAGTACTAACTACTAAGTGGGCTTTCCCAAGGTAGTCCAGTACCTAACCTTGTCGCCTGGAAGAACGGGGTAGTTTGCGTCAAATCCGGTAGTTCTGATTTTTGCACACTTGTTTATGATGTTGGCCCAATGAATAACCCAAGTTTGTTACTCGAGCGTCGAACGCAATTTTGTCAAAAATCGAAAATTACGGTTTTTTTTTTAGACTTTGTCGATTATAACCCTTAACGTATTAGTATCCTTGTAACTAGCTGAGAATCCAAGCATTGACAATAACTCAACCAGATGTTTTGACTCGAACTTGTGATACAAGAATTCACCAATCCCTTGGAGTAATGAGGAGATGAACGAGCGAGTCCTGTCTGCCTATAATGTAATGGTGCCTGGTAGAGTTTTGTTTGGCAAAACTGATAATATCTGGCATCAAGAGCTGCCAAATCACACACATTTAATAATATCGGCAGTCAGATATCTTATGGTTATATGGGAAATAGAATATTGGAAAACATTGCCAAGTTCGAAAAAATTATAAACTTTGAAAAACTTTATCTCGAAAATTATTAGGTCTAAGACAATTCTAGTCTCATATTGTAGGAAATTTTGCATACTTTAAAAACGTCCTGAAAAGGTACTATCAAAAAACTACTCCTTTAGGGTTATAATCGCCAATATCCGAAATTTTAGCGGTTTTTTTTATATTTTTAACAAAGTTGCGTTCGGCGCTCGAGGTCACAAACTTGGATTACTCATTGGGCCAACATCATAAACAAGTCAGAAAAATCAGAACTACCGGTTTTGACGCAAACACTGATGTATGAAGTTACAGGGACTAAGGGTAGTAAAAAACATGTTAATAATGGGTTTATGAAAATTGCGAGTCTTCCGTTATTCTTCTGTGCTGGTGATCGTCTTTGTAATGTGGATAATTTAGTGCGCAGTTGGTGCATTTACTTTTTTCGTTTTGGTCTCATATAGTTTATGTGAAGTGCATATGGAAACTCACAAAATCGTGTTATCAATGGCAGTATTTAATATTATTATATTTTTCTTGATATTTTTATTATAAATTAAAATTATACATGCACTCTTACTTTAAATAAATACTTATTTTACAAAGTCGCAGTTTCTACTGTCTTATTTTTTTTATTTTGCCTTAAATGTTGAGATATGTGAAAATTACGTAACATGGAACCATAAATAATAATATGTATTTTTGAATCATCATCACCATCATCATCATTTCAGCCAAAAGCCGTCCACTGCTGAACATAGGCCTCCAAGAAAAAAAAGGGGGTTTTTCCATAATCGCCACGCTTGGCAGGCGGGTTGGCGATCGCAGTACGGGTGTTACAAAAGCACAAAGAACGCTGCTGCCCATTCTCTGCTGTATTTTTGAATGCAGAACTATTATTGAATTATAATGTACCTACTAATCTGCTTTGGTGTAAACCGGGCCGTAAACTCGCTCGGTGACCTACCTATATAAGGTTGCTGAAGACAGGTTGTTAGCTTATTTTTGTAAAGATATATATATCTAAACCAATACTAAAGTAATTAAAATATCAATATTTTTTGCTTCTACCTCTGTAAAACCAAATTAATCCTTTGGCAACCCATAAATTTGAATTAGCTGAATTGTACTACTTAGATTTAAAATGTTAAATTCCCCGTCAATATTATCAGTACTAAATATAAGTTATTTCAATACATCTTTTTTTCGTCTAGGTACAGGATATAAAAATACGTGCTAATACAGGATTCCTTCGTATTTTCCGATTCGTTTATAGCAGATTTTTTCAACGCTAAATACATCTTTATCCAAATTATAATTTTGAAATTGTCAAATGCTTTTGTCAAATTGCAAATTTAATATCCAGAAGGTGGCAGTTCCAATTTTTCTAAAGATGGGACGAGCATCTATACTTATTAATGACGTAATAGGTGATGATGTATAATCAAACAGGCTGTGGGTTAGATTCTAAGTATACTAAGTAGGCAGATTTTCGGGATCTTCGAATCAAGCGATGGTCTGTCAGCTCCATCGACATCTTAAATCACAATTACTTAATTGGAATACCGCGCTCTCCTTTGAATCTTGAATTTTTTGGCATCCTTAGCACATGAGAGAGTGATCCAGTCTTCGGCCAAGGTAGTCTATAATGACTTAATTACCTACCTAGCTTATAATAAGGTAGCTCTGTTTCTGTATACAACTGTTTTTCTTCCATTCTCATAAGGCTTGGAGCAGGAAACAGCAGGACATTGGTAAATATCAACCTGTACCTGATTGTTTAAGGCCAAACAGCAAAACTTTAAAAGGCCTATTAGTTCGAGCGATACTGTGTTAAGGTGACGCTATATTGTTTTGCTAAAAAAAAAACAATTCATACGTAGTGAGTTTTGGTTTAAATGATGGGTTTATTTTGGTCTTTTCTAACTTAATCGTTCGCAAAATTGAAAGCTCTTTCAGCCGTTAGAACTTGAATTAATTACTTTTTAGTAAATTTTCTTCGGACTCTTTTTAAAATCAAAACACAATACAAATGGAATCACAGGGGCAAACAATTATATTTTTATGAATAGTTTTTGAGAGGCAACTACATACATACATAATATCATGCCTGCAATCCCCAAAGGGTAAGGCAGTTATGTTAGAATCAGTTATATTGAGCCAGTTATGTTGGAGTTCCATACAATAGGGGGCAATCAACCGGGCACAGATCCAGACTCTGAGAGGCAACTGTTAATACAAATTACTAAGATATCACCCCCTTAAGATGCTAAGTAGATGGAATGGAACCAGTGTAGTGTATTGGCGTTTACCTTGATGCCGCGCCGCTAGACTAGACCGACTAGATTCCGTGAGTTAATGTGCCTCGCTGCGGGTATAGAGCAAGCGGGGAGCAGACTGGGCAAGTGAATGATTGTCTTCAGGAAGGGGTTTTAGAGGGTGCGCTGGAAGGGGTTGCAGGGGTACTCTGCATAGACCGTCTACCTTCAGCATGATGTGTAGTATGGATCGCGTTAATCTTCTTCTTCCTAGTCGTTCACTCTTGTCAGAGTGGTCGTGGTCATGGGGGGCCCACAACTGCGGTCGCTGCCTTCGCGATCTTTTTCCAGGTTAGTACCCGGATCAATTAAATAAGAGGAAAGGACTTGTGTCCTGCCTGTTTCTGTTGCATTACAGGCACATAGGACAGGACAGAGAAGGACTTGGTGACTCCATTTTGAAAGGCACGATTGTGACAGTAAAAAAAAGTGCTCGTTAAATGGTAAGTAAAAAGCCCAATTGTTTGGGTGTCTAGTTAAATTAACTCGAAGGTAACAACGGTAAACTTTATACAAGGTGTTGTTTTGCAACCTCGTCAAATTCTAGGAGGTAACTATGCTAATGATTCTCGATCCGAATCAATAATAAAATGAGTAGGTAATTTTCTTTTTTTATTTATTTACTGAAATCGGTAACTGTGAACCACCTGTGTTTTGAACACGGGTCGTCTGATTCCCGCCTTATAACGTCGCTTACACACAAACAAAAAACCTCAAACGTTTTTTCGATAATTTTATAATCCCTAAACCACGTTAAGGAGGTTATTCTAAAATATTGACAAACTTAAACAACAAAAAACGCAGTGTTTTTAATAATTTACTAGGTACCGTAATTTATATTGATTATTTATGTCTTTTGTGACAACATCCTGAATTTTGACGAGGATGCAAAACAACACCTTGTATACCTTTAAACATTGTGTTATCCGAAGGGCACGAGCCCTGAGACTTGGGGCTCGAAGGCACAATACAATAACCATGTTTTGTCGACCTTTGCCTGCATACCAAGCCAAAGACAACAGTGCCAACAGAGCAACTTGTACAGCTTCCGCGTATAAAATCGTTGTTATAAGTTCCTAATTACTTAGCTACGTCAAAATTAAAAACTTGTTTTTGAATGAAAACACATTTTATCCAAATTGCAGAATCCTAAAAAAACTAGCAGCTTGTCGTATTCACACAATGGAGCTTGCTTGCCTTTTAATACGACATTACATGAAATTAAAATACCATTTGAGGATTTCGAATTAATAGAACCGTTTTCCACCCCGGAGGGAAGAAAACGATTATTTCAGGTCTTGCCGAGGCTTGACCTTTCGGAGATTACCTATCACCTACCTAACGTTACACACATGTACTTACGATGTCACTCCGTTGCGCTCTAGGAAGTGCGAGGGGGGGAAAGAGGCGCGCGGGACGCGCGGTGCGGCCGGCAGTCGCGAGCGGCGGGGGCCGCGATCGCTCTTCAGTACCTCTTCCGAAACGCCGGCTAGGCCTTACTCAGGTCAAGCCTCGGCAAGACCTGAAATAATCGTTTTCTTCCCTCCGGGGTGGAAAACGGTTCTATTTCAGTGCTTGTCCTCGGCTTGACCTTTCGGAGAGATGTTTGACTTCTGCCGGCGCTTATAGCGTACTGTGACTTTAGTAGACCCTCTTGGAGATTAGGGCATTCAGTAAAATAAAAACACCGTGTTTAATAAATCTTATATATTGGACGATAAAAATACCAAATTAAGGTAATAATGACAACCAAACAAAAAAGTGGAAACTTCCTTCACATATTAAATTAAACTTAATCACTTAAATGTAATTGTAATAAGATCAGCCTCTTTATTAATTCAGGAACTTAACATACGAATCACAGGTTTTGTTACTCTAAACAAGTAAATAACTAGTTATAGTGTGTGTTACACAGCTTTAAAAGAACCGCTCAATACTGGAGCATTTGCGTCACGAGGTTTATCTACAGGTTTACAATAGTGTTTAAAGAAGTTTTCTGAACCCCTCCAGTTCCCCTGCTGCAGTATCTGATCCAGCGGAACATTTTGCTCATAATTATATGACGCAACGGCTGACCGAATTGAGCCCGGACTATAGTTAATACCGAGATCTGCAAAAGGTGTTTTAAGCCATCCAGCGATTACTGCCCTCGAAGCAGGCTTCACTATACCACGGGTACTAATAAACAAATTAGACAGATTTTCTCGTGCCTTTCTTCTATCTACTGAGACATTGATCAGACGTTTTACCCATATAACGAGACTTAGGGCTGGGTCTCCAGAACAACTCAATTGCCAGCCCGACTGGCGGTGCTTTGCATTGTCAGACTTGGATCCAAAACTCGGCCAAAAAATTACCGATGTGTCTGTGATCTCGCAATGCTCTTTGTCAATGTGTAAAAGAGTTAAATCGTGAACTCGACGACCCGAAGCAATGAGTAATAGTAAAGCTACATGTCTAGAGATCTGAAAAATACTGTCTTGTAGTGGTGTATGAGCCTTGAGCCACTGTATCAAATCTTGAATATTCCATATTCTAGGACGAGTTATCGTTCGTGTAGAGCAACTCTTATTACTTAGGGCTTTGAGCATTGTCGTGATCAAAGGATGAGACGATAAACTCTGTCCAAGCAACGGATTCGCCAGTGTAACTACTACTGATTTATGAACTAATATGGTTGAATAAGCTAACCTCTTTACTCGCGATAAATAACCAAGGTAAGAAGTAATCTGTTGTGGTTTAGGCTTATTAGGTCTTACTTCTTTCTCCTTACACCAAGCCACCCACTGCTTCCAGGCGGACCCATAAGTCCGCCACGTAGAAACACGCCAAGCTGAATGAAGTAAATCGACGTCCTCGGGGTCCAGACCTACTGCCAGGTCACTCCACCCCGTATCTTCCAAACCTCTAAAAGAAGTTCCTTCGCCATCGGGGGAGGACAATTGGTGGACATGTCGATTAGATGAAGGTCTGTATTGAATATCTGAAATGGGGCTTCCAACGCTCTGCGTTTGAGGTCGCTCCTCCAAAATACCTTCTCCCATCGTGGCACCACCAATAGGAATATCCCCACAGCTGTGTTCAAATGCTGAAGCACTCTGGGTATTAATGGTGGTGGTGGAAACACCCAGGCTAGGCTGAAATTCCATTGTCGGCTGAATGCATTTGTGAAGCAAGCCCGGGGATCTCTCGAATCTATGGACACATAATTCGGAACTACTTTTGATTGGGCTGTCGCGAATAAATCTATCTGGGGTATTCCCCATTTCAGAAAAATCCTCTGGGTTACCTCGTTGCTGAGATGCCAATCTGGAAGAGGTTTTGCTCTCGACAGACAATCTGCGATCGAGTTGTATCGACCTGGTAGGTAAAAAACATGAAGAGTCACCTCCAAACTTACTACTAGATTCAACAATTTTCTTGTTGCTTCTAAAAGCCGAACCGACCTTGTACCCCCCTGATTTCGGATGTATGAGACTACTGTCTTGTTGTCGGATTGTACCATTATCGATTGCCGTGCTACTACGTCTCTGAACTCTGATAGCGCCATGTAAACTGCGAAGAGCTCCTTCTCGTTTATATGCCAGTCTACTTGGGCACCTTGCCACAGCCCCGAAAGGTGAAAGTCCCCTAGTTGAATCCCCCATCCTACGTCGGATGCGTCTGTAGTTACGAATAAGGTCGGTTGAGGTATGAACAGACTGGATGATATTCTTAAGTTCTGGGTCCACCATAAACAATCTCTGAGAGCTGTCATGGGCATTGCTAACTTCAGACGTGGACGGTCTTCCGGAAGCTTCCGACTTGCCCTTTGTATGTGTCTTGTATTCAGACGACCCATCGGGGTTACAAACGCTGCGAAACCTAACCTTCCTATGAGGGACATACCTGTTTGCCAGGACCACGTACCTCGATCTTGGTGTCTTTTTAAAATCTTTTCTAACGCCTTTATCTTTTCGGCTGGTAATTTCTTCTGATTCGCTTTCGTGTCCCACACGATACCTAGAAACTCTATCTCCTGCGTTACCCTTGTAATCGATTTTTCTAGGTTTACGCACCATCCAAGTCTCTGAAGGAGATCTACGGTGTAGGCAATTTGATTGTTTAAAATGTGAGGATCCTGATGTGCTAGCAAAAAATCGTCCAAGTAGACTATGACTCGAATCCCTTCTTTCCTCAAAACACTCGCTACCCAGTTGCTGACCCGAGAGAACGCCAACGGGGCGCTGGACAAACCGAATGGAAGAGACGTCATCTGAAACAGTTCGCCGTGGTATGCGAAACAAAGGTACCTCCGGTGGCTCTCCTTTATAGGAATGTGGAAATATGCCTGGCTGATATCTAATTTTCCCATGTAATCCCCGACTTGAAGAAATTTGGGAACCTGAGACTGATTTATAAGACGGAATTTTCGCGGATTGAGATGCTTGTTTAGGCGGCGAAGATCGAAAATCTGTCTTACTTTTCCGTTCGATTTTGGAATTAAGAAAATTCGTGACAGAAATCCCGTCTTGACATCTGACTTTTCTACGACTCCTGATTTTCTTAAAGACTCTATTTCCTTCGTCATGATTATAGAGGGTTCTGTCACAAACTTTTTTAGCTGGTGACCTGTGAGGGGAACTGAAGGTGGTTTTTTCACGAACGGTATTGCATAACCCGAAATTATGTTTAAAACTGGGGCTGGCGCACCCAACGCCTTCCATTGTGGTAGAAACATCTTGAGTTGCCCCCCTTGGAAATAGTCAATATTTGCGACCTCTTTGCTGACGGTTATCACCTCGTTTTGATGCTTGGTGCCCACTTGACTGTTGCCTAGCGCGCTGATTGGCCGAAGTGGACTTTCGAAAGGTTGCCCGAGAACCGTTGGCATTGCTGTTCTGAGTAGGGGCCGATGAACGTGTCCGCCAGGTGGGTTGCTTTGACTTTGCCGGAGCGACTCGCGAAGATGTAGACGGCCTCCGAAATAATTCCTTATATGCTTCTCTTTTATCCGGAAATCTTCCGAACTTTGAAGGAAAAATTCTCATTGCGCCACCGTTATCCTTTAAGAAAACTGACAAAGCTTTCTCTTCAAATAAGTGAGTTGCCGAAGGAGGAATCTGATGTAAAGCCAGGTTCAGGATGTCATTCCTTGGTTTAAAAGCCTTTCGTCTAAACTCTATCATCTCGGCTCGGTGCGCACATACGAATTGGAGGAGGTTATCTGTAACCGACTTGAACGGGGAGTTTTCTGCTAATACCTTCCTTACCTCATCGGCTGCAATTGGGCAATTTCTCGCGATTCTCTTCAAATCCTCCGCAAGTGCCTTCCTTTGGAGGAGGAGGCCGTGAGTGATAGTTCCCAACATCCCTTCCTGTTTAGCGAATAGAGGCGAAGCTTGACTTGCTTGGCCTCCCAGTTCCGTATTAATCTTTAACGCACTAAAAACCGGAGCTGCGTGTAATGTCTTCTCAACTTCCTTATACCTTATTCTACTCCAGCCTTCCATACCTAGTCGTTGGCACTCAATTCCCTCGTTCTTAATTTGCGGACTAGGTTCTGGAACAAGTGGTTCTGCCTCCTTGACCTGAGGCAGAAATTCGAAATCCCGAGTAGACTCGTCGTCACAACGTCTCGGAGAGACTAAATCGGGATCGAGTCGTGGGGCTCTCCAAGCTGCTTCAGCTGTGAGGGATTCAGTGTCGGATACTGCTGAACCTGACCGCTCACTTTCAGTGACTGAATAATCATCAGTCTCTGCCTCACGGGGATCTGGAGTCTTTAGTGACTCAATCTTGTCCATTAGCACTGCGAACATATCCTCCATCCGCTTTTCCAGCACCTCAACCTTTGGCCTCTTTGATTTAGGTTGAGACGACACTGATGAAGACTTGCTCTTTCTTCTACTGGCCCGGTCATCTCCCGAATCTATCTCTCCGGAAAGAATTGCATCTGCTTGCGATCTTGAAAGCAACAAGTGTTTTAGAGGATTCAGGGCTTTGTTAAAAATCTCAGTCTGTACCGCAGAGCCCCTTATTCGGTTTGAGATGGCTGGTGGGCTCATGATGAGCGCTCGCGTAAACTCCCAATCTAGCAGTTTAACCTTTAATTCCCGAAAACCTTTCTCCGAGAGGTGTTCTACTTCCGGGTCAAATGCCCTAGCGAGACCTACCGTTGGCAGGGCAAACCTTAGTTTATTGAGAAGTTGGGGGTCTAGACTGTCCCCAAAAACTTCTTCTTTGGTAGCTTTGATTACTTTCCAATCAGCCCATCCATCTGGCAAATGTTCCTGAGCCAGCAGCTTCAACCTTTCTAGGATAAGGTTTTCTCGTTCTGTGTCTGCAGATACTTCGAGAAGCTCTCCCAGGGTGACAAAAACACCTCCTTGAGCCATCTAGAACAAGAGTGAAAAGAAGACCATCACCAACTAGCAAAGCCACAGCGAAAGCTTGAATCACGCCGACTTTATATGATCATGCACCTGAGTCCCAGCATAGTTAATTGTGAAGAGCTGTCAAGTTAAGTAATAAAACGCATAGCTTCTTGAGGGTAAAAGGCCTGCCTCAATGTGAGAGAACGCCCCCACCCCCTTTTTACAGACAAAACGGCTCTTCACATTTAAACTGCTGAGTTTGGATAGCAGACGGTTGCACAAATCGGGTAGACATGCATACATTGCGAGCCGATGGCTGCGCATAATGAGTCGACGGCTCCACTTACCGAGCCGACGGCTCCCCATATCGAGCCGACGGCTCCACCAATCGAGCCGACGGCTCCGCGTGTTGAGCCGACGGCTCCAGGTATCGAGCCGACGGCTCCGCGTTTCGGGCCGACGGCTGCGCATAGTGAGCCGACCTCTGCGCTTGCAGAGACCAATGACTGAAAGTGCAAGTGGTCTAAGCGCCTTTCCATAGTTGCCATGGGCGAACCATGAAAAGTACTTCATTAAGCTGGCTGGTGCTTTAAAATTTGCCCGAAAAGGTATATACAAGTCACTAAACTTTGCACTTCTTAAAACGCAAAATAAAACATGAAAGAAAAAAATTATTAGCACTAGACTTACCCTTTACGCAGTAAAAATGGTAATCCAACACTAAAAAACACGAACGCTACAACAGCGTTAGCACTTATAAAAAACACGTGTGCACACTAGGTAAATAATAGCGTACTGAAGAGCGATCGCGGCCCCCGCCGCTCGCGACTGCCGGCCGCACCGCGCGTCCCGCGCGCCTCTTTCCCCCCCTCGCACTTCCTAGAGCGCAACGGAGTGACATCGTAAGTACATGTGTGTAACGTTAGGTAGGTGATAGGTAATCTCCGAAAGGTCAAGCCGAGGACAAGCACTGAAATAGTGGTTTTTTAATGCTTATTTAAGGCTTATCTCTATAGAATCAGCAGTAATCGCAAATTTAGGTTCAATTTAGCGGCTAATTAGGTACAATTCAATAAAATGCATTAAGCAAATCGAAAAGTCGAGATGGTAAGTATTTTAATATTTATTTTTCAGAAAAGATTTCGACTTGCATAAAAATATAACGTATTGAAGACCCGAGCTGTTGCAAGCAACTATAAGATTGATTAAAGCAAATATAACAAAACGAACATTCCGTTAAATCATTCCGTGCGTCCCAGAATTAGTGAAAGAAACTTCTAACAGTATAAACTAAAAACGAGCCAATCAAACTAATTTGATCGAGCACAATTTCTTCGAAAACTTTGACGCACAGTCCTTGCACAGTAATTTTTAATATGTTGGGGTAGACTTCCAGTCCAACCGGGTGCAGCTGAATACCAGTATTTTACATGGAGCGACTACCTATCTGACCTCCACAACCCAGTAATTAGTATTGGGTAATACGATACTCATTGGTAAGACAGGTTGTCAGAATTTTGGACCATTGACTATCTGTAACGAATGTCAAAGATCTACAAATGACAGCCGAGACCAATGGCGTAATGTGCTTTTCGAGGCACGTATCTCGGTATGTAATGGGTGGTCTGATCCACCTGGGCAAGCACGGGTTAATCTGAGGATCGACCCGAGCGGCTGTTATTATTTAGCCGCCTCTTCCTCCAAGCAACCCTATTGTAATAGGAATAAAACTCTCTGTTATTTTGGCAAACATGACAACCGATCACTGATATTATTACAACCCAACAGAAACTTTACTGTAACAGAAATAAGACTCACTGTTATTTCGGCGATGCTTCAAAGTCATATAAACTAAGACCGTGAAAGGACTGTTCCTAGAGACTTAACACATTCAGTGCGTTACGGGAAGTATTTGGTTGTAATTGAGCTTCGCTCTGTGCGGCAGCTAGTTGTCCTTGTTTTGCACTCCGTGCGGGGGTGATTACTTCATGTATTCGTACAAGTAAAAAAGAGACACCTGTATTGCCGGTGTCCTTGCTTGAAGTATATTAAAATTGACGAATAAAAATGTACGGGAATTATTTTTTCGTAACGCACTGAAAGGTAATTATTTTACAATAGTGCGATACGGGAACTATTTGGCCGTATCCTAAACCCCGTACCGCACTGAACGTGCGCGCGCGCGGCCCTCCATTAGCCGTAGTGTTGTGCCCAGTAAACACGTTTTTACAGAACGCGATAGGTATTTTATTCGTCACGCGTAAGTGAGTAAATTGTACATAAGTAAACAATGAAACGTTCACGTAAAAAACTTATTTTGGGGAAAGGTGTAAAGACAGAAGGTGAAGAGGCTAAAAACATTATTGTGAGTAGTGGTTCCAGTTCATCGAAACCATCTAATACAAAAAAAACCTAGTTCATTTTTTTTAAGTCCATCAACAGGAAGAGAATTTAGTGTATTAGAAGATGTAATAATTAATAAAAATAAAAAGACGGATCCAGACTCATTATCGCTGGACAACATTTCTGTGAGTAATCTAGTACCAGCGCTCGAAACATCATTGAATTCTGAAATGGTGTCTGAACTATTGTTAACACCCCGAAGTAAGTTTTCAAGTAATGAGTTTTCACGGTTTAATACACCAACTTGTTCTGTATCTAGAAATACCGATGGAAATATTAAAATTTTCCAAACACCGACTTCAAAACGTAAGGCTGTTCGAATTGCTAACATAATTAATTGTTACTTTTGTTAAAAAATAGTTTTCGTTGATTGTGTACGATCTGAATAAACAATAATAAATCTGAAACAGAAAAATATGTTACTTGTTACACCCCATCCCTAGCAATTTGACTGTTGCATGCGCCACGACAAGTATTTTCCCGTAATATCAACCTTTTCCAAAATACCTGTAACTTTTAAGATATTGCTTAAAACCCCGTGCGAGTGCAGCTATATATACACAAGGATGTAACCTATTGATTAGTACAACAAAAAAAAATATCTGTAGACTTTCCATGTCTCTGTGATGGTTTAAAGTCAAGATTACGTACGGGAAAATAGACGTCGTAACGCATATCAGGCATTCTTGATACGGGAAGTATGTGACTTGTACAGCACTGGAAGTAAGTATTAATCTAGCGTAGCCGCAGGGACAGTGTTAAATACACATCTATCAACTTTATCTATGGCTTCACTGCATCGCATTATCGCGTATCGAATGCAATTTAATGCATTTATCTTTTACTGACGCCTGTTACATGGTCTTGGCAAAGGTTTTATGTAAAGCTCTCTAAACATTGCCATTATCGTTGCCCCTTTTATAATGGCCTATACTTTTATGCAAAGCGGCCATTTATTAAATCGTAAAGTTGGAACAGTGGGATATATTTATGTATTAATGATACACAATTTGTTTTAAAGCTAGTTTGCTATTTGGAGATCTTTCTCCATACTTCTCTATCAGTCTTCAAGTCACCCTCGTGGTGGCCATATCATGTTTTACACAGTCCATCTATCGTTGTTTTCTTCGTGTCTTCTGTTACCCTAACAGCCAACCCCCTTTTTTTACTAATAGGAAATTATCAAATGCCTCCCGCTGACCCCTCCCGCTCTGGGCGGAGCGGAAGGGAGTGTCTGACTTGTACTGACTAAAACCCATCCATGTTTCTTCTTAGCCCTTTGTGTTCCAGGGCCACGGTATCTCTTTCGAACAGTCCCGCAGCCACGGCAGGCATCGGCCCTCTTGGACCCCTTCCGATTTGCTGATATCTCCTTGAGGCGCGTGTGGGAGACGAGCCCGCCGTCGACACGGCCTGTCGTCATAAGACGGACAGTGAGCCAGCCCATCACTCACCGTCCACAGGCCCACGCCTGCGGTGGCCGGAGGCCACTTGGTGCCCCTGACGCCCGGGCGTCTCCCGTGGCGGCTGGGACGTGAGGCTCTCTCGCCCGAAGCAGGCGACGGCTTCCCATTCCCTCTCGCTCCGGACCATGGATTGAACCAGGGCCGGACGCGAGTGGGCTGCTCGCCACTTCAAAGAACGCACCCACACTGGGGGCAAGTAAAGGGCCATGGACCACACGACCCCCACGTAGAGCCCCTAGCAGGAGGTGTTTGAAACTGAAACTCCCTAGGTTGAGCAAGAGCCGCTTGAAGGCAGCCCCGACCCGTTCCAGTTTGGGTCCGAAAGTCGGAAATGCTCTACGAAGTTCCACCGGCTGTCGAGGACGACTCCTAGGTACTTCAACGTCGACTCGACGCCGATGGAAACCCCTCCTACCTTCAGTAGGGATCCCGACGGTGGTGCATTCCGAGGGCTATGAAAACACATGGCCTCGGTCCTCAGACTTGTGCACTGCCACCTCGAGACCCAATTGCCGGATTCTTTTCAAGACTATCGCAACCCCGCGTGTCATGAGTTCGGCCGCCGCCTCGTGTGACCTCTCTTGTGCCAGCACCAGCGTGTCGTCAGAGTAGCAAACTACCTACTAACACCGCACGACACCTCTCGCCGGTTCCACTCTCCGCTGCGACCGGGGTAGATGACGGCCTTATCCATCAGGTAGTCCCCGACTACACGACGAAGTTAGCTCGGCACCCGGTGATACCGGAGAGCTGCATTAGGGAGGCACTTCAAGGCGAAGAAGACGTTGCCGATGTCAAGAAACACTGCCAAGACGACCCCACCCCGGAACACCCCATCCCTCACTCACGCGTATGGCGTCCACCGTCGAGCGCCCTTTGCGGAAATCAAACTGGTGTAACAGCCAACCCTACGTTGGACATGGTGTTCGCCTCTGCCTACCTCTTTAGAGAAGCCAGCAAATGTAATGGTGGTAACTCATGTTTGCTATTTAAAAACTCTTAGCTTAGAGTTTTTAATTTACTAATACTAATACCTATCAATTCCAAATATGTTAATATTATATCTATTGTAGTTAGGTACCAACAATTGTGTTCAACCGATATAGTTTACCTCTGATACTTTTTAATATTCATATCCAAATCACCCATCGAAACCTATTATTAAAATGAGACGAGAAAAACAAAGTAGGTACCTGAGTGTTATTTAAATGAAGACGGGAAATCCACAAGAATAACTGGTTCAATTAAATACATAACTTTGGTAAATTTAAATGTCTTTGGGTAATCTAGGATATCTTTAATTGTTGCCGGGCTGATTATGTTTTTAAACCAACTTCAAAAAAACCGGCCAAGTGCGAATCGGACTCGCACACGAAGGGTTCCGTACCATAATAAAAACGAGCAAAAAAATCACTTTTTTGTATGGGAGCCCCCCTTAAATATTTATATTATTCGGTTTTTAGTATTTGTTGTTATAGCGGCAACAGAAATACATAATCTGTAGAAATTTCAACTGGCTAACTATCACGGTTCATGAGATACAGCCTGGTGACAGACGGACGGACGGACGGATGGACAGCGAAGTCTTAGTAATAGGGTCCCGTTTGACCCTTCGGGTACGGAACCCTAAAAAGGAGGAAGTTCTATGTTCATGTCTAGTGTAGATAGGGAAACAAACAAAAGTCACCGACTTCTAGAAGTAAAGTTTATTCCAGTTTTAAGTGTTATTTTGGAAGTCAGTTTTTTGGAAACAAAAATACAACTGATTTTCTAAGAAAATGTATTGTTATCTTGCACTTTTTGTCCCCTTGCGGGAAGATTCTCACGAATTCCTGAATCAGTTTGTGTGTTACGCTGCGTGGTGTCACGTAGCATTCCGCGGAATCGCCGATACATGAAGGAAACTCTCGATATGATGTGTCGGAACTCGCACCACGAACCATTTGAAATTCGTATTGTGTCATGACTTCAAGGACCAGCTGGTCTTCACTCGTACATACTCCACGATTTCTTCAATCTTCGTGGTGTTATGTAGCCGGGACACATAGACCTGCGTCGGCGACGCAGACACGGTCTGCGACACAGGTTTGTGCGTGGCGACGATTGCAGCGTAGGCACGTTTAGGGGTCGATGTACCTACACGAAACTACCTCGACCGGCATCGAGTGAGTAACGGCGGCGCCGGCGGCGCAAGTTGCAACGCGAGTAATATCAGCAGCGGGTGACGCAGTGGAGCTTGCCGATTCAAAACTGCCTAGCGTTTCTCACTTCGCGACGTGCGCTCACGTTGGAGGCAACAGCGATTTACCTTAACAGAGTTGCGTAACAATACTTCGGCAAGCAGTTCACCAAAGGTATATTATTCGACACCTCCAATGTGAACTGTACCTCAGCCAGGCTTGCCTTTCTTAGCTTGTAATGTCCTTCAGCAACCTGGTGACGTCAACGTGGTCAAACGTGACTGGGGGCATGTAGCTCCTTGTCCACAAAAGCGGGCACGTCGTCGGGTCGGTGCTCTTCAATAACGTGATGATATCTTGCACACACTTCTGGCCACCATCCCTGCGGCGGTACTGCATCTGCTCGCCTTTGCTAAACGATAGGAATAGCGGCAGCTTGGCACTACTGATCTCCTCAATGCATCCATCACCCCAATGATTTCAGTGCGTTAGATTGAGTCCTACCGACATTTTATGTCGCTAATATCACCCCAACAAAAAGCTTTTTAGCAATAATTTTTGCGTAGAGTTACCTAATTTGATGAACAGAATGCTTGGTAGACGGCTTCGTAAAGGTTTTCTTTTACATCTTGTAGAAGTATCAGGTGCTCGGATAATTAGTTTTATTTGAATGTGCGGTCATAAGTTCTTATTCAAGTTTTTGCAAATGTTAATTCAAGATTTTGAATTACAGTGATAAAATTTTATGATACCTGTTCGTAGTTAAAGTTAATTTATAAACCGGTGTTGTAACCTGAAGTCCTAAGCCAGTCTAGAATATTCTTTTAATGCACACTTAATGTTATTTTTTTCATTAATTATTAAAATCCATGAACTTTTTTGACTTGAGATACTCGTAGCAAACTTCTTTATTTTTAGACCAATGCTGACGAATTATTGTTTACACCGATTCGATTAATGCAGATTTTCATACATTATGCTATTTTGATTTTAAGAGGAAGTCTGAAAGTGGCGCCGGTGACTGAAAATATGTGTGGGAATCGGTTGTCGTGGTATGGGCATGTAATGCGGAGGAATAAGGAGAATGTCGTGAAGAAAGGTTTGAATATGAATGTGGATATAAGAGTAGAGGAAGACTAAACTATGGATGAACTGCGTGAAGGATGATATGGCAAGAAAGGAACTATATCATGAGATGAGAAGTAATAGAGAAATATGGAAGAAGAAGACATGCTGCGCCGACCCCAAATAAATTGGGATAATGGCAAGAGAATGATGATGATACTATTTTTAATTTAGTTTTAGATTAGCATAGTAATGAGTTAAATTATTAATATGTTACAACATCTATTATTTTTGTCCTAACATATCGTAAATAACATAGTATTTTGTTAGTTTTTTGTTATTTATGTAATGCTAATTTTGTATAAAACAGAGTCACATTTTGTGTCCGTTTGTACGACCGCTTTGATCTTTTAAACTCCTGATCGGATTTTGATGCGGTTTTCACCGTCACTTGCAGAATAATATATTCAGAAAGATTGATGTATAGCTCGTGGCAAAATAATGAACAGCCGCTAGGGTTAATCCTCAGGTAAGCCGCACTTGTCTAGGTTGGTTGGCTGATTGACCAGCCGTTATATACCTAATTACCTCCGTTTCTCGAAAAGCCTGTTAAGCTGTTGGTCCTGGCTGTCATTTGTAGATCTTTGACAGTCGTTACAAGTAGTCAATGGCCCGAGCCCCGAAAGTCTGATAACCAGTCTTACCAAGGCGAATCGTATCCTATTACCCAGTATTCTTTGTGTTGTGGAGGTTAGATAGGCAGTCGCTCCATGTAAAATGGGTGTGTAATATATGCCATAATAACAGATAATATATTATCACTTGAAATAACGTTCACAAGATATAATTTTCATATGCTATAAAAACAAATAACCTGAAAATGAATAAATTTCATGTGATCTAATATTACATTTCATATAAACTTTTTTTGCCCTAAAAACATTTAGTATAACGTTAATTTAATCAAATTTTCATTTGACTTAATTTTCATATTTACTCATTTCTGCCCAAATTCTGTAGTGAATAAGTAAATATCAGAAAACATCATACTGTTGTAACCTCATCTAACCCAACAATAGAAGGGATCAGGCGCCCGGCGGCAGCTGCCGCGGCACGCTCACTTTGCTCGCTCGCCTTTGCGCGGTAATGGTCATGTTTCTGACCTAACCTAACCCAGATGGTTCACCCACAATAGGGGGGATCTGGCGCTAATGGTCATGGTTCTAACTTAACCTAACTCACATGATTCACCAACCATATAGGGGATCTGACTCAGGAATGTAGTAGGAATAAATCGAAATAATATACGAACTAAATATTAGACTAACTGAATATGAGTTCAAATGTGCATTATAGAAAATGTTTATTAGACCATATAAAATTAGGTAAACTGAAATTATATCAGTAATTCATTATATCACTTCATCGTTATACTAATGAAAAATTATATCAAATGAAAATAGGTCAAATGATCATTAGAACTTTTGTTATTATATCAAAAGGCACCCATGTAAAATACCGGTTAGACTGACAGCCGACCCCAACATAGTTGGGAATAGGTTAGGCAGATGATGTGTATAACAAATAGGTACCTCTTTTTTTAAACAAATAGAAGAGAATTTGAACATAGCCCAGAAATCTTGATGTTTGACATGTTACACTTACAACATTCGTAGAAGCACCCGATCGAGGCAT
Source organism: Cerastis rubricosa (assembly GCA_949152445.1). Taxonomy (NCBI): domain Eukaryota; kingdom Metazoa; phylum Arthropoda; class Insecta; order Lepidoptera; family Noctuidae; genus Cerastis; species Cerastis rubricosa. The sequence goes on along the minus strand of OX424535.1, from coordinate 5,835,648 downwards.
GGGCAGTTACTTATCTAGCCTAATTATAAATTAAATTAATCAATAGTTGGTATTCCATTTAACCGTTATGTTTTTATTGGTATACTCGTTTTTTTCCCGCAGCGTTGGTCGCGTTAATTTAGTTTGACAATAACCGCCTCGGACACGTGGCGCCATCTATTTTGATAAAAAAATTATTTTAGTTTTCCTCGGGAACAGTACTTTTTTCGGGATCAAAGGTACACTATGTCCGTTTCCGTACACCTGACAACGTATATCCAAATTTCAGGATGATCGGTTCTGTGGTTTAGACGTGAAAAGGTAAACAAACAAACTTACTTTCGCATTCATAATATTACCTAGGATTAAAACGAAGTGGAAACTTCCAGTTCTTTGTTTACATAACCAGGTAGATGTCGTAACAATGTTATAAGACAAATTATAGGAACTCGTGCAAGGATGTTTTGGTGATTCGTGGATTTCCCATTGCCAATTATAAATAATAGATGCCATAACTTCGTTATTAAATAAATTATGACAGTAGACTTGATTCGGGCGTAGTTTAAGATTGAGAGGAATGAAATAAAGAAAACTTTTTAAACTCAAAACGGCTTTTAAGCTTTGCAAAAATGCAGATGGAACTATTCCTACTCCTCCACTATTATTTTTTAGGGTTCCGTACCCAAAGGGTCAAACGGGACCCTATTACTGAGACTTCGCTGCCCGTCCGTCCGTCCATTTCGAAATAGATTCAATCTTTTTCTCGAAGCATAATTGATTTTCCATATCTTACATCGCGAAGATCGGAGGAGGAAGCCCTTTCCACATTTTACAATACCGCTATTTCGGACTGAGGAAATGTTCTAGTGAAGATAGCAGCACCCACTGGATGCCGAAGCAACACTAAATAGCTCTTCAATAGTTCAAAGAGTTCTGCTTTATGGAGATCATCTAGCACTTACTCTCAAGTCACTCTCTCTCTCTCTGATAATCTTAATATTTGATCTGAGTACTTCGTTATTACCGATCAAGTAACTGTGGGCCATTAAAATAAGAAGTTTAAACACGATATAATTAATCTACAAGTCTACTTATACTTTTTATTCGTTTTATTGAAAAACCTTTAGAATAACAAACAGGTGCCAGGTGACAAACATGTTAGACAGCATATGGGAGGACTTTAAAATAGGATGACCTTGGTAATGTTTGCAGGTTTATATTTTAAACAGGTAAGATAAGGTTTGTATCGAGCTGTCAGAATAAGGATATGACCTGATAAAAATAACAAAACTCGTTTTTAACATTCTCAATTCTAACGTTGAGTATTTAAATTAATATTATTTTTATAGCATATTTTGTTCATGAAAATGTTACTAGATCAAATTAAACATTAACAAAAACTAGTCTGTACTAATCACGATACACTTATTTCTGTAACTTTTTTGTTCAGTTTTCAAAGTATAGATACCTTAATTTCAAATAGGATTCCGTTGGCACGCTTTGAGCACAAAATCCCAAAAATTAAGTTTATAGAAAACAATTTGTAAATTCATGGAACATAATTATTGAAATAAGAAGGTGTGAAATGCAATGTGTAAGGGAGACCGTCGCGGAAACGCTTACCACTTACTGAGTACGTTATAGTGGCGAACGTTATTCTTAACCCCCACATAGAATTTGATTCTACGGTTAATAAAAAAAAACTGCTCTGTCCTACAAAAGTGCCTACACGGTCAAAATGTTTGAAACTGCTGTTTTTTTTTTAAATAAAATAAAAAATTCGATAGGGTATGATGTACTGAATCATCATCATCATCATCATTTCAGCCGAAAGAAGTCCACTGCTGGACATATGCCTACCAAAACGCCACATTGACATAAGGGGGTTTTGCGATAATAGCCACGCTTGGCAGGCGGGTTGGCGATCGCAGTACGGTTGTTACAAAAGCACAGAGAACGCTGCTGCCCATTCTCTGGCAAGTCCCTTAGTCGCCTCTTACGACACGCACGGGAAGATATGGGATGGTGCTATTCATTATGTCCGACACCATACAGAAATGTACTGAGTAGGATAAGCGTTTTCGTGTCGGTGTCCCTAACACCCCGTTTCGTCATTACAAAATAAAGAAATACTTAAAAAAAAAGAACACTGGCTGATTGTTAAATAAAATTTTATTATACTTTTGGTGATTAGTCTATAAAAAAGAAAATGGCAGCACCTTATTATTTTGACTGCAAACGGCCAGTTCCTCATGTACCTATTTCAACAGTTTCAATTCACTATTTTTTTTTATTAATTGATTTTGTGTTTAAATTCAGAAGCAAACACATACCTACCATGATTTAGGTTTTTGATTCATTTTAACGCCTGTGGTAGGTTTCCAATCCATAGGATTACAATCATAATGATTTTATACATTGTAATACAAAATAGATCTTATATCTGCGTTACCGCCGTACACCAGCAACTAAAGAATTCATAAGGAAACTGATAGGATTTCATAATTAAGTCGATACTCGCATAATTATTTTCAAGTTAAAGATGCTCATCTTCACGATAACTATCCTGTACCTATTATTAAAAATAACTCTACTATTATTAGCGTAGGGCCGTAGGTGCATAATAAGTGCATGTCAACGAGTATTTATTAGTATTATTGTCACAGATCTTACGCTAAAATATGCGCAAGAGTTTCCTCGTCCCCATATTATTAAATTATTAACTAAACGGTTACACTGTAATTAATAATTGTTTCTCTTGTATGTACAAAAGCAATAATGAAACTATATTTATTTTTATGTAACTATGGACCGAACGCTAATTGTGGTTTATATAGCTTAATAAGTGCAAAAACTGGTAAATTCACGGATAGGTAAGTAAGACGTATAAATATAGTAAGGTTATTTCTTTGTTTGCAACTATGTATAAGAGGTAAAATCTAGAAAATACCAAAACTTCTGCATTATTCATTCATCTAAATACTATCCAACTTAAAAAAAGTCTGTTAATCTGAGTTTGAAAACAGACTCGGTAGGTAGGTAAACTGACGAAGAATCTATACTATTAAATATTATAAAGCCGGAGAGTTTGTTTGGTTGAACGGTCTAATCTCAGGAACTACTGGTTCGAATTGATTGAATCTTTTACTGTTGGATATACCATTTATAACATCACGCTACGACGAATAGGAACAGAGCATCAAAGAAAAATGTTGCAATGACGGGGATAAATTCGCGTAGATGAATTTGCGCGGGTCAGCTAGTAAGTTTATAATATATACAAACTCAAAAAAAATATTCAGATCAGATTCATGTTCTATACCTAGGTAATACTTTTTAGACGGAGGTAAAAACTAATGGATCCTTTCGGGCTGCACACAACGATGCAAGGAGATGGATATGACGACTTCCCAACCATTACCATGATATCGCAATTGCCACAGCAAATGCGGTGGAGCTCCCGGGTCTCTATAGAGTGGCAAACTATTTATTTAAATCAGAATTTTAAATAGCCTATGTTTAATTAGGTTTTTTATATCATTCTAGCTTGTAAACCAACTAAAATTGGAACATAAACTAGGTTGTTCTTTCACTCGTATCCACCAATGCAGCTGTGAAAACATTTGTCAGCTGAAAATGCCCATTTCTTCCGCAAAACAAAAAAACGCAAGGGGATCAACACTGTTTTAAGCTTTAACGGTTTCTAACTAAACTTCATACTGTTCCGGGATATTTTCCGTAACAATTATGTATTGTGAGCTCCTGATATCCCGTTGAGAGTAGCGATGGTCCAATGGTGGCAGCTCCGAATTACGAGTAGTAAGCCGTGGGTTCGAACCCAGGCAGGCATATTACTTTGTGTAATTTATTTCATCACGGCTGCCCTCAAAAACAGTGAAGAAAAACATCGTGAGGAAACCGGCATGTTCTAGAACTAAAAAATCGAAGACATGTGACATCCACAACCCGCAACGGCCCGCGTGGTGGATTACAGCCCACTTCCTCTCGTAGAGAGGAGGACTGTGTCCCAGCAGTGGGAACATTATAGGCTGATAATGATGATATCCCGTTGAAAGATATCCCGAAACTGACAGTGTTAGTTAAGATCAACACTATCCGATGAATGTATGTTATTGTACTAATACAACACGGTATGCGTACGTGCCTGGCCGTCGGCGTCGGCCGGGACAGAGAGAGTGCCGCTCGAGCGCACACCGCTCCTTTCTACTTTCACTAAATGTTTACATTGGCAATTTTGCACAAACCTTTGTATTGACTTCTGGAAGGTATTTTGTGTCAGTACGAGACATGTGAAAGCATCTAGGTCAAGTCGGTGTAGGGTGGGGTGTCCTGGGGTTTACGGTGTACCAGATACGTCAAACATCATCACTACATCACATCTCGATATTCAAGGATATCACAAAACTATCACCTAGATTGCGCTTGCCTTGTTAAAAAATTAAATGTAATGAGGAAAATTTCCATAAAAATCTTGGAAGTGAATCTGTATGGCCTTATTTCCAGCTTGTTTTTAGCTCATTGATGGAAGTTAAGTATATACCTAATTACAATAACATAACCAACCAATCCATGAAGCAGGGATGGTGACGTTTTTGGTCTTCGAAATCTTCTTCTCTATCGTGTTTATCCTGGTGTCAGAGATTTTTATGCCACCATGGCACTCTGACTCTGGCTTGACTTGGTCTTCGAGCCATTAGGCTGTAAAGCCGCCGAAAGGATTTCGGTGTTTGTCTGTGTTCCTCACTTATAGAAATGTATGAATAGGATCCATTATCTTCACTGCTCCTGGACAATTATCAATTTGTTTTACCCACGACTAATATGATAAAAACTGTCAAGTAAGAATCATTTTTTTCTAGAGGGACCAAGTCTTAAACACAACAATTTTTGAACGAACGTAATTAAATAGTTTTTATAGTGTAGCACAATAATCATGCATTATGCAATTTAGACATAATTATAGTAAGAACGTATGTTTTGATTAAAGCGACCTTCATTGTCTGTTAAGACAAATACTAAATACAATTGAGCTGGAATGTTAAGGCTACATACTTAGTTGATTGTCTAATGTGCATTTCCTACTTGGACGTTCGGAGACGGAGTTTGGGGTACATGAGATTGAAATACATGTGGATGGGACTGTGACGCTAAAACGATTACCACGTATTCTTTACATCATTCTGAACCCTCCCAAATCGAACAGCGGTTTCCTACAAAACTGCATTACCCAATACGGTCAAAGTGCAGTTTTTTAGGGTTCCGCACCCAAAGGGTCAAACGCGACCGTATTACTGAGATTACGCTGTCCGTCCGTCCGTCCGTCCGGTATCGTATTACCACTGCAAGGATCGCCCGGAGGACACGGTGGAGCACACCGTTGATGTCTGCTTCGCTTGGTCAGAGCACCGCCGTGTCCTCGTAGCGGCGACCTCTCGCGTCCGGCCCTGGTTCAATCCATGGTCCGGAGTGAGAGGGAATGGGGTGAAATACGGCCGCCGTAGGCTTGGGCCTGTGGACGGTGAGTAATGGGCTGACCGTTCGTCCGCATTATGACGACAGGCCGTGTCGACGGCGTACAAGTCTGACACTCCCTTCCGCTCCGCCCAGAGCGGGAGGAGTCATTCGATGATATCCCAACCGTAAACAAAAAAAGGGGTATCGTATTACTCAGTAGTCAGTACTAACTGGGTTGACCTCACTAGGTCAGATAGGCAGTCGCTCTATGTAAAATACTCAGTGCAGCAGGTTAGACTGGAAGCCGACCCCAACATAGGTGGGAAAAGGACAGGCATATGCTGAGTCTCTTGTTTAGGCCCTGTGATTGACTGTACTTGGCTGTTAGCGCGCAACAAATGCGGCTGAAAACAAATGAAGATCAACTCTCATCAAAATTACAAAATGCATAAGGAGAGCTACTTACTTTTAATGCAATTCTTTGAATCAAATCATCGTTAGCGAGAATTTCATCAAGTGTTTGCAACCGCAGGGTGATCGTGTGAAACCTCGTATGTGTTGCTTAAGACGTATACGGTGGAAAGAACATATTGTTATATATCAAGGATTTTCAGTACACGTGTCTAGAACTCTAGATCACCCCAACTCAGCATAGTTTTTTTTTTTGGTTATTAGAACAAATACCAAAGTTTCACACTCAGCCAAATTCTTGAAATAAACAAAAAAAAAACAAAATATATTTATTTTATATAGGCCTACACGGGCACTTATAAAACGTCGACAAAAAGGTGCTCGGTTCGGTGCTGGTCATTTCCTATGGAGAAGAACCAGCAAGAAACTCCACTCTTTTAAAATCATTCGGGTTTACAATATTTCTGTTACAGCGTTAGTACTTAAGTATGGGAGGACATCGTAGGCTCGACAATAAGTCGTTGCTTACTACAAAACGTAGAACGAGATAAAAAGTAACCAAGGATCTAGGAATCTATAAGGCCTACAATATCCACATATTAAACCAACGAGAAATATTGATGCTGGCTTTAAAAACATGCAAGTGAGGTGATTCCATGGCAAACGTATATCCCAATATTAAGTACATATTTATGTCCTACTGTGTATTTCTGACTAGTGGCAGGCTTATCTATCATAGTCGTTTAAGAGAAGATGCTTATCTAACTACGATTGCATGGTGACAGGGATTTATTTAACTGTGTTATATAATTTATGTTTATATCACTTGGAAAAAGAAAACGTGTTCAGAAATAGTTTTTGATGTAGAGATAGATAAGCCTTATGGAGTTCTTTATCGTCATTACTATTTACATACTTGCAAATATTATGTGGTAATGGTGTAAATAAGTAGTTGGAAAAGGTTAATGATCTGCTTGTAAGCGGGAAAATTGTTATTTCGTAGTCATAATGATAAGAAAGATGTAGGTAGAGTTGAAAGCTGTGAGACAAAAATGAGAGAGACAAACTAATTTACACGAAAAGCGTTAAGTGCCAACTTAAAAAAAAAGGTTTTGAATCAACAAACAGAATGTTTAGTTTTAATAATTAAGCATTTTTTTCACTATTATGGGACCAGAGTGATAGTTACGAACTGAAGAAACTGCAAGCATGGGTAATTGTACGATAATTATCGAAGAAAATAATTATCATGATAATTTCGGAACCTGCTTTATAATGGTGCATTGTTGTATTTGTGGGTAACAAAGGACGTGTAAAAGTAAGCAGATATTATTTGCGTTTATCGTCTTCTCCATTATGAATCCCCAATCTATTTGGGGTGCGCCAACCCCAATGTAAAAGAGCTGTGTTACAATTTATTTTGAAATAGAGCACAAAAAAATATATTATATATATAATAGACAGTAAAAGTATATTCTATCTATAATAGAGAGTATTCTTCCTTTCATAGGAATATTCATTATCATCATCATCAGCCTACAATATTCCCACTGCTGGGACACAGGCCTTCTCTCTATGACAGTGGGCTATAATTCACCACGCGGGCCCAGTGCGGGTTGGTAGATGTCACATGTCTTCGAATTTTTAGTTCTAGGACATGCCGGTTTCGTCACGAAGTTTTCCTTCACCGTTTTTGAGAGCAGCGATGATGAAATAAATTACACAAAGAAATGCGCCTGCCTGGGTTCAAACCCACGGCTTACTGCTCGGAAGTCGGGGCTGCCACCACTGGGCCACCGCTGCTCTCATACGAATATTATTATTAACTAGCTGTCCCGCGCAACTTCGTCTGCGTCACATTTTCCCCGATTTTGAAACATTAGTCATTCCTGCTCGCTCCTATTTGTCGTAGCGTAATGATATATAGCTTATAGCCTTCCTCGATGAATGTGCTATCTAACACTGAAAGAAATTTTCAAATCGGATCAGTAGTTCCTGAGATTAGCGCGTTCAAGCAAACAAACAAACTCTCCAGCTTTATAATATTAGTATAGATTAGTATAGATTAATATTCCATTATCTAATTATATAAAACAGATACATAAAGCAGGTTCTATAATTTACCGTTACTCATGTATATTCATTTATTTATTTAACAGGATTTTTTCGAACATTTTCTCTAAAGTGCTTACGTGACAAACCTCAGGAAACTTAGACTAGAAGATACTATCTTGATGATTCAGTTTTATAGGACCGAAGTATATAATATAAATAATAATAGTTATTTATCGTATATCTAATCCAACAATGCGTTAACGTTTATAAAATGCAGGTGTTCGGAATATAATTATTAGGTACTTACCTATGTGTTTTAACACAAGCACATAACATTACGGAGGAGCTCGTTAAATAATAACAGCCGCACGGGTCGATCTTTAAGGTTAAGCCGTGCTTGCGGGGTTGATCCGTGGATGGGTGACCATAATTACATACCGAGTTTCCTCCGGGCCTCGGAAAGCACGTTAAGCCGTTGGTCCCGGATGTCATTTGTATATCTTTGACAGTCGTTACGAGTAGTCAGAAGCCAACATTCTGATATCCAGTCTTACCAAGGGGTATCGTATTACCCAGTTACTGGGTAATACGATATATTGGAGCTCAGATTGGCGATCGCTTCATGTATAATGCTCGTACTCGGCTGCATCAGGTTAAACTAAAAGCCGACCCCAAGCTAGTTTGGGAAAAGGCTAGGCAGAAGATGACATAACTTTACGCTTGTAATCCCCAAAACGTTAGGCAGAAGAGTACGTAATAATAGCTACACCCATATTTCTCCAGTTATGACTAAGTCCCATGTTAAACGGTGTGAGCCTTTTGCCATCATCCGGTCACAAAATCCAGAATCCGTTGCTCCTACTGTAAAGTACCTGGTGGAAAAACTCAATAACACTATGCCCGCCGCAGAAATCGAACCTAGCACTTCACGCTCTTGCAACCACTAGACAAATGAGCCAGTCAGTGCAGAGCCAGTGTTTGGAATTTATTTGCTGATTATATCTGTTTATATTTTTGCAACAGGCGCAACATAACCTTTTACTTTAAACCTGTTGGCGTACCATGACGTAAAGCAAGAAAAAGACGTCTTAAAGCAGTATTATTTTACTCTTATTCTAGGGTGAGAAAGAGACGGAGCTATACAGGATGCCTGGCGCCATCTCTTTCCCACACTGGAAAAGGAATAAAACAATAATATTTTAAAACGCCACAAGATGTAATGTAGCGTTTGCGCATGCATTAACGAGCAAGTTCAGCGAAAAGCTTTGGAACCTGTTCTAAATGTGCGTATCTTTTCAACATTCCATTAGCTTTGGATTATCCTGGAATAATCTTTGATCTTGAGCAGCTCTGTCCGTGGAGGTGCTTTAGCCATCATTATTATCTACGATCAAGTAGCAATGCCTACCGGACTAATGCACACAAGACTATTAGACCTACCTATGTTTAAACATGTAGATACGTTAGTAGAAACCTTTTATGATATGTAGGAGATATTTTTAAAGCATGTGTTTATTTGTTTTCAAAGGTGTAATGAATGTCGGAAGCTATATACCAATAAATCGTATTTGATATGCTAGCTATTCTGACCATCTATCGTCAATTCATTTGCAGAGCACGTTATCAATAAAAGGGATGTTATTACGGAAGTAATTTTCCGGAAGATTTCATTAACAATACAAAACAACAGCTACATTCCTAGCTTATAAATTGACATTAGTGATCTAATATTGACCTCATTTTATATTTCTTTTTTGGGATCAGACTGCAGCCCTGCTGTGTCGTTTTTTATAACCTACTAGCTGTCCCGCACAACTCCCCGTTTTCGCAATATTTTTCATTGCTGCTCCGCTCCTTTTCAGCGCCAACTATTGATTACTCAATCCAGTCAACAGATACCGCCATCTGTTAGAATCGTTTGGAGTTAACAGATAATTGTGACTTAATTTGCAAGAAAATAATATTGCGACTATAACTTGAGATGTAAGCTATCCTATCTTTCAAGTTGGATCAAACTACACACGGTGTGCAAATTTGATTAAAATCGGTTAAGTAGTTTAGGAGTCCATCCCCGACAAACAACGTGACACGTAATTTATATATATGTTACCGGAAATGTGTGAAACCTAGGAATTGTATACAATTCCTAGGAAATGTATACAATTCCGAGTCTATGTAGGAAATGTGTTAAATAGTATCATAATTATTTTTTACTCCACACATTTCCTAGGAATTGTATGCATTTCCTAGGAACTCTATACAATTCCTATATGACAGAAGGAAATGTATAAAATTAAAAACTATACTTTATGTTAATCTGAAGAATATATTAGATGTTGTGAGACTTTGGGTGAAAATTGTGGTCGTGAACTTGTAGTGCCCCATACATAATTCTAATCAAACCAATTTGCTATAGTTTCTGTAACAATTAATTAATATTGTTGGTTAAAAATTGAATATGCTTTGCAACAAAAGTTAGTGACAGAACCGAATTGCTGCAAAACCGACTCCACGTAGTCTTGTTTGTCCTACCCCTAGAGTGTAATTTAAAATCGCGTAGGCGCGGAGGGGCAAGGCGGCCCGCGGGTTGAGGAGCAGGCGGCTGCGAGCGAGCCGCCGCGGCTGAGGCTGGCCGGCGAAGCCGGCCAACAAGCCGAAGTTGCGGTGGTGAGCGAAAGCCGTCTGCGAAGATTAGCACGCGTGGGGCCGCCGGAGCCGTGACAGAAACCCTGCCTGCTGCATGTTGCATGCTTGCTTGCATGCTGCATGCTTGCTTGCATGCTGCATGCTTTTTTGTTGTATCGTATTATCGAGTTCTAACTGAGTTGTGAAGATAGGCAGTCGCTCCTTGTAAAATCCTGGTATTCAGCTGCATCTGATAAGACTGGAAGCCGACCCCAAGATAGTATTGCTTTTCATACATGCATCGAAAGATTATGCCCACTCTTGTAAAGATTTTTTTTTAAAATAAATATTGCAATGGCAATATTTATTTAAATTTGCAATGGCATTATTCCTGCAGGTAAGAACACGGAAGTAATTGCTGAGTTACCTACTTATCATTCTTCGCTACTGCTAATTAAATAACTTTTGTATTTCTGTACGAGTATAGGTAGTTTTAAAAACCATAATTAAAATATCACTTTCAAACCAGGAAATTAATTGCGACAAACTTCCTATAATCTTATCAGTATCAAAAGTACAAATAGATAGAGAATAAAGTAATTATAGAATAAACACAATTGACTAACGATTAGCTTGCACGCGATCTTACGTAACTAATCACAGATTATTCGCAGTAAATGGAAAACAACGGTTAAAAACGCGCGCCAATTTTTCTTATCAATTAAAAAATTGAACGCTCTATTTTTTATTTTTCTGTGTTCCAAAATGTTGCTATATACCGTAAAGACTCGATTTAATTTAAAATAAGTCGATTAATTCTTATTCCTAATCTATGGTTCTTGCAAACTGGTTTTAAGTGTCTGTAAATTATAGTGCAAAATGTTATTATTCGTAAGTATAGATCTTTTAATTCTTGTTGCAATTTTAAAGGTAATTTGATTATGGACTTAAGAAATAAAAACTGATAGCCTGTTGTTACGTTTGAAACAAGTTTTTGAAATGTTCATGCTAAAAATCGCATAACAAGACACTTGGATCGGTCAAGTAACTGGACTCGGTGCCAATAATCGAATTATATGTGTTTGGATGTAAACAAATAATATGCAGGATTTTAATAACCATTCTTTTTGGCCTTATATCTCTCACTGTACGCACGGTTACCATCAAGCTGTACAAAACCAATTTATTCAGATCTCTCATTGTACGGAAATCTTAACAAAGCAAGGCCATCTTATACTGAAAATCTTTAGCTTGATGTGTCGCGTCGTGTACATGTACATGTCAGCGAACTCAGTGAGCCTTGTTACGATTTCGAAATTTAAGAAATCCTGACCTAAAACCCGGACAATTTTCAAATGCTTAGTACAGACAACAATATTCTATGGACAAACGAATGAAATTGTCATTTTGACCCTAAAGCCTTTTTTAAGTTAAATACTTTCTTAATTAACCAGTTTTATAAATGAAAATTCAAAAGCAAAAAGCAAGGCCAAATAATATCCGGGCCAAGAAGCCATGCCATGATAACTGTCCGGATATTACATGCCAGGTAAAATCTGGACAGATATCATGCTATTTTATACAGATATGATACCTTATTATGATATCACGCTGATGATTTTTGTGATATCTCATCAATTCAATTCAATAAAATTGGATTGAATTTGATTGGATTGATTTCTGTGATATTATCTGAACATTTAAACCAATGTCTATTATTTTTAATAAGGAAATAATTTTTTGAGCTGTTGTTTAAATATTCGAGTTGTTATTATGATCAGTTGGAAAACATATTGAGGTTAGGTAACAATAATTGGTTTTTCTCAAGAACGGTGCATTACCTTTTGATGGGTGTGGTGCCAAGGGTATCGCGCGAATTTCAATTAGGACACCTATTTGAGTTCAATATGTTTAATCGCGCGTTCGTACGAGTAAAATTCGCGCGAACCTACGATGATCGCGCAATCGCGTTCTATTAGGACGATGCCTTACACCTCATTGTTTATAGAATTGCTTAAAATGAGATTTCTTACCGAAAAAATCCGATTTATTACTGCCCACACGTAACCGCTCGTTCAATAATTTTTACCGCTCATTTAATTATTTTTCATTACTCATACTCTGAAAGTAGGTCTGAGGTCAGAGTAGCCCCAGGAGCGGGATGAAAGTAATACTTTTCATCCCTAGGGAGAATCGCTTTCAACTGACAGATGTCAAATTATAAAAAAAACTAGTTCTATTTACACATGTTTATTTATTTATTTTATTTAACACTTCAAATTCAAAGTACAGAGGCGGACTTAATGCCATTTTCTACCAGTCAACTTTTAAAGCAAGTATGTTTATTGAACCATGTTCCAACTTTCTATGCAGCCACGATGTAAAATTGAAATAACTGAAAGTTAAATATTGATTAAAGATTTTTTTTAAATAACTTTATTATAATTTAGTTTCAACAATTTATTTAAAATAACATAGAGTTGGGTAAAATATTTACTATTTTTTCAATGATGAAAATGAAAAAAAATGTCTGAATAACTGGCTGGCAAATTAAAACAGGCGGGAAAGCGGTAATCCGAAATAAAATTTACCATTTTTTTCTTTGACTATTCATGTTGACTTTTCTTTTATTCGTAATGAAAAGCACAGTGTTTCATTCATTCATTCATTTCAGCCCTTTTAACATCCACTGCTGGACATAGGCCTCCCCCAAGTTTCGTCACATTGACATAACGTGAGGGGTTTTGCCATAATCGCCACGCTTGGCAGGCGGGTTGGCGATCGCAGTACGGTTGTTACAAAAGCACAGAGAACGCTGCTGCCCATTCTCTGGCAAGTCCCTTAGTCGCCTCTTACGACACCCACGGGAAGATATGGGATGGTGCTATTCTTTACGTCTGACACCATACAGAACATTGAGCACAGTGTTTACCTCGGGTTAAAGACTTATTAAATCCCTCGATCTATTGGCGCCTGTCTACGTACTGAATGAGTTACTTTCACCCCTGTGGTAACAAAGTACTACCTATTCCTGCACAATTATTTAATCACTGATCCATTTCATTATTTTTATTACTCATTTTTGTTTACTTTGCTGCTTAGTTTTAACTGCTGAACTAGTTATTAAACTTGTCATTTATAATTTTTTAACTTACCAAAACTGCTATTTACAACTGCCTCTTTAAATCAGTGTTTTTTTAATATTCGTTAGTTCACTTACAACTGGTAACTTAGCTGGGGTAAAAGGACCTCTACAGATTATCTCTCTGTTCTGTATTGATGTTAAGCCACGAGTCCGAAGTCTGGTCACGTTCTTACTTAAAGCATACAGAGATAAGCTTTTAGGTTTCTCGGTCAACGGGTAAAAGGAACTATAAAATGTAGCTATAAAAATAGGATACATTACAGTTTACTTACTTGTACATAGAAATCTCAAAATGTTAAATTAAACAAGCTAGTTTTTATCAATTAGTAGAATAATTTGATCCGACAGCGTATCTTATACACCTTGAAATAAAATATGGGCAGTTTATGTTGCGCTTTTTATTGGATGGTAAAAACAGGTCAAGATTTTCCTGAAAATAATTAGCTGCTGGCCCCAAAACAAAGAGCATTTACACCTTACGGCATTTCATATAAACTTTCAAGTCCTTGTTTTCCGAAATGACTGAACCGATTTTAATGAAACTTGATTCGCATAAGCAGGATACATAGGTCTAAAAAGTTACTCAAAAACATTTTCGAAATATCTTAAAAAAAAGATAATTAGAAATTTATGTTTCTATAAATCATTTATAATCGGTCTAATTTACATGTAACACTATTTTTCGGCTCTGTATGGTGTCGGACGTAAAGAATAGCACCATCCCATATCGTCCCGTGGGTGTCGTAAGAGGAGACTAAGGGATTAGCCAGAGAATGGGCAGCAGCGTTCTCGGTGCTTTTGTAACAACCGTACTGCGATCGCCAACCCGCCTGCCAAGCGTGGCGATTATGGCAAAACTCCCCAAAATGTCAATGGGGCGACACTTGGGGGAGGCCTATGTCCAGCAGTGGACGTTTTTTGGGCTGAAATGATGAATGATGACTATTTTTCGAAAATGCTTTTAGTAACTTTTTAGACCTAACGCGCAAGGCGTTAACGCTCTTAGAACACGCTCTTCTTGTATAGGCACAGCCAAGTACATTAGCGCCGTAATATATAATAAAGGAAATATACCTACCTAATAATTTAACTATCTTCGAATATTGATAGCCTAACACCGAGATTAATTGAAAAGTTACACATATATTATAATTTCCTTATATTATATAACGTAGAAAGTGGAAATGTTGCCAGTCAATTATTATTATGCTTGAGTCGAGTTCCTGACCAACGACCAGTTTTCCTAGATTATAAACTTTACGTAGATAATTAGGTACCTGTTGGCCTACCATGACCTCTTAAAGCAGTAATGTTTTACTCTTATTCCAGTGTGGGAAAGAGACGGAGCTATGCAGGATGTCTAGCGCCATCTCTTTCCCACACTGGAAATGGAGTAAAACAATAATGTTTTTACACATCATTGTAGGCCACCTGGTTTACTTCATTTCACACTAAACACTAGATACTTAATCATGGTTAGAATGACGTGCCTATTTTGCATAACCGATTACCTATTATGAAAATGGTATGTGGTTTATATTACTTGATTTTATTAGTTTTATGCGTGATAAATTAGTAATTGGTGTGATCGGGGGCTAGTTGGTAATTGGTAGATTAGCTAAGTACTAATTTGTAGCATCACGCCAAATCTTGATGACCATGAACGTGTGTAGTGTATAGTGAGTCTCGTGAGACCTTACAATAGCCCGAATTTTAGTTGTTCAAGTGTAGCAGTAGGTATCCAACCCCGAATAAATTAGAATAAGCAGGAAAGTGATGAACATAACTGTGATGTGATAATCCACGAAGGGTCAGGCAGAGGTCTACCTAAAAGCACACCCACATTTCGCCAATATTGTTTAAGTCCCATGTAATAGGGGGCGAGTCTATTGCCATCAACCGGGCACAAATCCAGACTCCGTGGCTGCTACTGCTACTGAGAAATTCCTGATGGAAAAACCCAATAACAGTTTGCTTGACCCGGTAATTGAACCCAGGTTCTCATGGTCAGCAGTCGCGGTTGTGAAGACTATAACAACGAGACAGTCAACATAATTAAATGTAATATAATAATGTAATACAAACTTTCAAGTCCTTATTTTCCGAAATGACTGAACCGATTTTAATGAAACTTCATACGCATAAGCAGGATACATAGTTCTAAAAAGTTACTAAAACACATTTACGAAATGTGTTTAAAAAAAAAAGATAATTGTATTTTTCTGTCTCTATAGATAATTTATAATCAATCTAATTAACCAGTAACACTATTTGTCGTAGTTATTTTTTAGACCTATGTATCTTGCTTATGCGTATGAAGTTTCACTATAATCGGTTCAGTCATTGCAGAAAAAAGGTCTTGAAAGTTTGTATGAAATGTCGTAAGGCGTAAACGCTCTTAAGTGGAACACTAATCAAGCTCATCACCATTTTCCTCAAAAACATATTTGTTTTGCATCAAAATGACTTCTACAGGAACTATACAAACGGAAATACTCTTAAGTTAGATAATAATCGATAGTTTAGCGGATAATTACGTCACTACGGACACCCGAACCGGGGAAAGTTCGCGAGTCAACCCACTTGTCCATGTCCTAAGGTTTCCGCTTTCCGTTTCCGCTGCTCGGAGACTACGAGAGTAAAGCGAAGACGTAGAAATCGACCAATCACAATCGAGAAGCGCGATGCGACGTGGATGTGATTGGGCGGTTCTTTGCAGCTGTGCACTATGGTTCAGTGGAAACGCACTCACAATAAGGTAGACCACTGTTATGTTGTTACGTCATTATAGTCATGTTGTGTTCGCCGATTTTTTGCTAAATCACCAGTTTTAAGTTACGTTGGGGTCAGTAGGGCGATAGAGCAGTGACTTTGTGGTTTTATAGTGAGGTCATCGATGATCGAGAGATAGTTTTCTTTCGGTTGCATAATGATGGATTCATCTACTTCTGGCTTATACTGAAACGGACCGTTCAGGACGCCGACAACTTTCTGGGGGGACCGTCAATTGGTTTTTTTTTTTGTGGACCTCTCCTGGTAACCTTCTAGTAACTGAGATATTGGTCAAAGTTCTAACTTTTTTATACGTTTTATAAAAGTACTAGTTTTAAATGTTATAACTTTACTTTAAATGGCCACTGTCCCATTCAATGCATGCATGCATTAGGACTATGTTTTCCTTAATGTGATGTACAGAATGCTTGCTTGTCGGCTTTATGAAGGGTCCTTTTACACCCAGTGTATCATCATCTGCCCAGCCTTTTCCCAAACTGTCTTGAGGTCGGCTTCCAGTCTAACCGAATGCAGCTAAGGACCAGTATTTTACATGAAGCCACTGCCTATCTGACCTCCACAGCCCAATAACCGGGTAGGTAATACCCCTTGGTAAGATTTACACCCAGTATAGTGTACCTATGTTAATTTTCAGACGTTGTGTTCACCGGGGTTTATACCTACGGCCTCATGAAGCCCCTTTTAATCCGACGCAAACTGATTAAGGATAAAGATAGATAAAGGAATAAAAGGTGAACTAAGGAAGAACTTAGAAAGCTTAAAAATGAAGGTTGTAAATTACTTGACTATCGAAATGATAGTGAAATCAATATACATAAATTTGTATTCTAGACATCTGCAAATAATAAATAAATAAATACTTATTGACGATAAATTATACTTGCATAGCAGGTGATAACTAGGACTATATAAGCATTTCTAAAAAGAAACGGCTGTTTCGAGCTTGTAACTTTCTCTACAAGTTGCTGACAAACATTCACGATGTCCCTAATCTCTTTGTACCCACATGATTCTATTGTCAAGCTGTCATACATTGTAAACGTGTTACGGGGAATATAGATAGATAGCTGCTTTCTTATTTATGAAAAAGTTTAACATAACATCACACTGTAATCCCGGATGGGTTGGGTAGAGGTGTGTAGGATGTACTACCCACATTTCGTCTGTTCTGTTTAAGTCCCTTGTAAAAGGGGGCGAGTCTATTGCCATCGACTGGGCAGGGACTCCATGGTGATATTGAAAAATTCGTGACGAAATAATCCATTTTCACAGCCCAACTGGGCCCTTGGAATCGAACCTAACACTATCTCCAAACGCTACTGCAAAACATGAGGTGCTTTGCAGTAGCGTTTGCGACAAATCGCCCAACAAAAATATACGAAAAGCAGATATATGAATTAAAATCTTTTGTTTCGTTTGTTACTAACATAGCTTATGAGTATCGTGTATTTACAAACATCATATGGATCAAGGTCTGAAATAAAGTAAGTACTTTGTTTTTTTTTTATATATTTGTACCTAAGTTTTATTTTTTTCCTTGGTATTTCTCCCCTTTGACCAAAAGGTATAATAATATGCAAATGACCTGTCAAAAGCCAATTGCAAAGCAAATACGTACACTGCAACCAACAATTGAGCAGGCGAGAAAACACAACTAATAAAATGTACCAAGTTTGACATTTTAATGTTCTTCACACGCCGAGCCATCTTGAACTGCACACCATAAGTTATATAAGTTTTTAAACTGACATGGTCAACACCCACCGTTATTAACTTCAATTTATCCGTGATCATGGCGTTTGCAACAGCGCCGAAATATCGGGAACTCAAAACAAGTAATAAACATAGTAAATATCCCTTTACAAGTGTTATTAATACATAAATATATTTTTTTCTTGCAATTTGCTGAAATAAGGCCTGAAAATTCGTACAAGATTCTGATACGTGAAGTATCAGAATCTTGTACGAATTTTAAGCATTAGCCTGTAGACATCCCAGAGACATCCCTTACTTACATGAAGAGGGAATCATTCACTTTATTAGCAAAATTTTGGAAAACAGTTTTCAATTTTCTTGACTTGTGAATCTGATCGTCAAATTGGTCAATAGATATTTAATATCAATATCGGACATAAACGTTAAAAAAAAGAATCTTTTCATTACTTGAAAGTAGGTCTGAAGTAGCCTGAAGAGCGTGATGAAAGTAATACTTTTCATCCCTAGGGAGAATCGCTTTCAACTGACAGAAGTCAAATTATAAAAAAAAACTAGTTCTATTTACACATGTTTATTGAACCATGTTCCAACTTTCTATGCAGCCACGATGTAAAATTGAAATAACTTAAAGTTAATTATTGATAGGATATATATTTTTTTAATAACTTTATTATAATTTAGTTTCAACAATTTCTTTAATAAATAACATAGAGTTGGGCAAAATATTTACCATTTTTTCAATGATGAAAATGGAAAATAATGGCTGAACAGCTGGCCGGCCACAGAAAAAAAACAGGCGGGAAAGCGGCAATCCGAAATAATTATTCTAATATTTTCTTTAGCTAATTCATGTTTTTATTTTTAGTTTCCTTGTATTCGTAATGAAAAGCACAGTGTTTACCTCGGGTTAAAGACTTATTTAGTCCCTTGAACGATTGGCGCCCTCACTTTGTTCGGGCGCCAAACCCCGTCTCGGGACTAAATAAGTTACTTTCACCCCTGGGGTAACAAATCAAATCAAATCAAATCAAATCAAATCAGTTTATTTGCTATAAGCGTTGGTACAATTTCGGTCTTAACATAAATCAACATAGATCCAGAACACTTAGTCATAATACTGTGACATGCAAACATTTGGGTTAATATTTAGTCAAATTGTACTATTCTTAATTAATTCAAATAAAAATTAAAATTGAGTAGGAATATTATTCGATACATTAAAAAATATTATTGATGTCAGTGAGTAAATGATTATTTATTTTAGTATTAAATGTCATTGTTATTTATTTCAATATTTTATTAAATATGTCGCTTACTAAGTAGAAATTCTTTTCCCTTAACCATACCTTAAGACACCTTGTAAATTTTTTTGCCGGTAATATTGTGTAACAATGTACTTACTATTGCTGTTTTGTTAACTTTGCCATTCGTTCCCAAATTATGTTAAACGATTTAAACATTTGTTTAAAGTGTAATACTAATAAACTACCGTAATACAAAGTTATCAATAAAATCATTTTAACAAATCATTTATAATGTCAAGTTGCTGCCGGTACATGTTTTTTTTTAATCCAGTTGGCAGAGATCTATTTTAATGTTGCGAAAAACGACGATTGATTATAAGCTTCTATAACAGTACATACAACGTTTATGTAGATAAATATTAAGTTCATTAACCTCAAGCATAAATTTCTAAATAGTTATTATCAAGTTAATATATTCGCGTCTGTTGTCTTATAACTGTACATTATAAGATTCTCTATGGGTAAACTTAAGTAGGTACATAATCATCATCAGTGCATTGATCATTAAGGAAGAAATGAAAAAAAAAAGCAGTAAATGCATCCTCAATCGAGTAAATTGCATTTGTGTGGCAATTTCTTTGCAACGGTACTTAACAGTTGTGACATTTGTTATATCCAAAAACTTTATGAGCTACTTAGGGGGCGTCCATTAATTACGTAAGGCAATTTGGGCCATATTCGACCGCCCCTCCCCCTCACTCCCGCCCCCACATTGATGTGAAATTATGCATAGTTTAGTCTGAGAACGTTAATCTGTGCATGATTGTTTAAAAAACTTAATTTGCTTTATTAATTTCACTGAATATTTATTATTAATTATTATTGTCGTCGGGCTGCCAAGTCTCGATTTCGAACCCAAGACACGCCCTTTGATTTTAAGGATTTAAGTGCGTATTGTATAATTGACAGTTGTATCGGTGAAGAAAAACATCGTGAGGAAACCAGCATACCTAAGAGAAGCCCATGGGTGGCATAAAAAACTGTCACCCCAGGTTAGTCAAGAACCACAGGATTTAGCCATATTTTAGTCTAGGAACATGTTCACTTAATTAAACCCTGTTTTCTCTCAATTTTACACTGGTTTTTTGCGGGAAAAAAAGATCGTAATATTTGCCAACTTAACCTCGTGAGATTGGGTGAGATTCGACTCGACACCACCCGTAATTGATGGACGGCCCCTTAGTACTTTATGTATTTAAACCTACAATCCCTGTAATGTAGGTTGAATCCATCAATATTATCAATACAGTTATTAAAAGCTCCACGTTTTAATTATTGCCCGGTTTTACTAAGACTAGAAGACTTTTTCAATATATTTTAATGGTATAATAATTTAGTTAGCTTAGATGTAAATTCAATTATGCATGCTGTGGTCTCCGGTAAGTGAAGGAGTTCACCTACGCGATACTTTTAAGTCCATTATTTATTTTACATGATCTGTGTTCTTCCTTTGTTGGAGATCCTAAATAAATAAATAAAAAGACACCTAAGTTAAGACCCGATTAATTTCGTAATGTTTAAAAAACAAAAATTATCAACTTCTAATACTATTGGATGTCCTCTCAAATATTATGTAAGAAGAATTTTTTAAAACGTTAGTGTTTTAAGAGTTGCATTGCATTATGCATATCCTTAAATTATTTTCTGTCAAGCTCGTGGCTAAATAATAACAGCCAGTCGTGTCGATGTACAACGTGTCGGTGCGTTGTGTTGGTTACGCCACGCACGCTTGCTTAGGTTGGTCCTTGAATAGGTGTCGCGGAAAGAACGTTAAGCCTTTTTAGGGTTCCGTAGCCGAATGGCAAAAAACGGAACCCTTATAGATTCGTCATGTCTGACTGTCTGTCTGTCTGTCTGTCTGTCTGTCTGTCTGTCTGTCTGTCCGTCTGTATGTCACAGCCACTTATTTCCGAAACTATAAGAACTATACTGTTGAAACTTGGTAAGTAGATGTATTCTGTAAACCGCATTAGGATTTTCACACAAAAAAAGAAAAAAAAACAATAAATTAAGGGGGTCCCCATACTTAGAACTGAAAACCAAAAAAAAATTTTTCATCAAACCCATACGTGTGGGGTATCTATGGATAGGTCTTCAAAAATGATATTGATGTTTCTGAAATCATTTTTTTCTAAACTGAATAGTTTGCGCTAGAGCCACTTCCAAAGTGGTAAAATGTGTCCCCCCCCCTCTAATTTCTAAAGTAAGAGGAGGAAAATTCTGAAAATATTTAGGATTGTAGAACGTAAAAAAAACTATCAACGAAAATTGGTTTCAATAAGATATGATGTTTAGTTTTTGAGATATGGGACTTTTTCATCAAACTGCAGCAGTAACTTTGTTTTTCATAAACATACTATGAAAAACAAATTTAGTTTTGCGGTTGTGTGGAAGTTTACTAACTAATACTACTAACTAATGAATGACAGTTCAAAATATTGTTATTATATTGTTTGGAGCTATGGAACCCTGTGTGCGAGTAAGACTCGCACTTGGCCGGTTTTTTGTGTTTGGCATCTCGCAGGTCAACATATGAGGTAGGCTTCTGCTTAATCGGACTATCCTGCGGATGCTTTGAGTGTTAGGCCTCCAGCTAGGGCATAAAACTTATAAACTAAGCGACAACACGCTAAGGACACCCCTTACGGGGTACAAGTCTCGGGGCGTCGCTGCGCTGGGGGAGGGCAGCAAAGGGAAGGCTGGATCTGAGTGGTTCTATTATTTAGGGGCTGATTTATTAGTACAGGCACAGATTCGCGGGCTGGCTCAGCTTCGCGGGATGGCTCGAGCAAGGGTGGTGGGGGGGGGGGGGGGGTCGAACAGGAACGTCGTCCGGAAAGACCGCGGTCTGTGTTTGTGCATTCGCTTTAAGGTACGGTTTCCCCACTACTTTCCTGGATGAGGTTTACGTAGGAAACAGTTCTGTCGTTAAGCCGTTAGTCCCGAGTGTCATTTGTAGATCTGACAGTCGTTACACTTACAAGTAGACAGTAGTCCGAAAGTCTGGCACCCAGTCTTACCAAAGGGCATCGTATTACCCAGTACCAACTGGGTTGTGGAAGTCAGATAGGCAGTCGCTTCATGTAAGAAACTGGTATTCAGCTACATCCGGTTAGGCTGGAAGCAAACCCCAACATATATTAATTGGAAATAGGAAGATGATCATGACTCGACACGCATCTCAAATAACCCTCTTTGATGCCATATCATTGTGCGGTCTATCCCGCGGCCACATATTTTACAAGACCCGTAAACTATAGTCTGAAGCTACGATAGAATATCCTGCTGTCTGGGTAATCCATGTATCATACTCTAATTACCTACGTTCTTACTTTAATGATTAATTTCTCCAATACTGTTAACAATTTATATCTCCGTATTTTCCTCCTATTCATGAGCCTAGCCTTACTTTTTCTCAGAAGTCAGTTCTTTTGAAAACTGGACTTTGCAATGATGACAGATACCTACTCCATATTATTACTTAATCACCAATATTTGTGATGACCTACACCTACTACTGTTCTTACTTCTTTTCATTAGTACTAACTTTTTCCGTCGACTTTGCTCGCGTTAATTTAGAATTTGACAATAACTGACTCGGACACGTGGCGCCATCTATTATCAGAAGAACGTAATTGTTGTTTTCTCGGGAACAGTACTTTTTTTCGGGATGAAAGGTATTGTATTGTATTGTATTGTATAGCGGGCTGGTTTCCGCAACTCCACGTCTAAAGCGCGTATTTTGCGTACGGGTGGGAACATTACTCCAACCACCCCAGCTCCCCGAGAAAGGCCAGCAGCTCCTTGGTGTTGCTGACGATCTCGCGGAGAGTACCTGGGTTACCTAAGTACTTCGCCCTGTATGTTGCAACCTCTGGGCAGTGTAGAAGCACGTGGGCTGCTGTCTCGTCCTCCTCCATGCAGGCTCTGCACAGTGGGCTATCTGTGACTCCTAGGACAAAGAGGTGTTTATTAAAAGAGCCGTGACCAGTGATGGCGGCTGTGACTATGCGGAGCTGTAATTTGGTCAGCCTAAGCAACCGTTTGGTGAGACGGCCGTCTATAGAAGGAAGTGCCTCCTTGGCCTGCCTACACTCACCATGGTCTAGCCACAGTTTGTGGTGTTGATCACTGGTGCGTTTCCTTACCAGAGTCCGTAGATACCCGAAGGGGAGTGGCACGATGGGTTCTGGTCCCACTGCTGCCATACTGGAACCCCTTCTAGCGAGTTCGTCCGCTGCATCGTTGCCCCGGGAATCGCTGTGGCCCTTTATCCATTGTATGGTTATGTTGTTGTGCTTACCGACCTGGTTAAGGCGCTGGTGACACTCGTATATTAACCCGGAGTTGACCGTGTGGTTGTCAAGTGCTAACAGTACAGCCCTGCTGTCTGAAAGTATACGGATAGAGTGGTCCCTAGCCTTCCTGGCTAAGATGGCTGATGCGGCCAGGGAAATGCCCATGCATTCCGCCTGAAATACCGTGTTGTGGACCCCCAGTGGTACAGCTATATGGATGTTGAGATCCTCTGAGAATACTCCAGCCCCAGTACCTGTACCTGTTTTAGATCCGTCCGTGAAGATCCGTAATTCTGCGGGATTTAACCCCTCGCAGCGGTGATCCTCGTGGAGCTGGATCTTGTATTTTTTGTCGAATACAAATTGTTTTGGTACCCGATCGTTAATGGCTTTCGCCAGGGGGAACTCGTTGTAGAGTCCCTCTAGTACCGCAGTGTGTTGCGTGTTTGACTTACTCCAGAGTTGAAGAGTTTTAAGGCGTGCTGCCGCCATTGTTGCCTCCTGTTGTATGTACAGATGAAGCGGCGGAAGCTCCAGCATGGCTTCGAGAGCCGCTGTCGGTGTGGTTCTCATGCAGCCTGTAATTGCCATGCAGGCAAGCCTTTGCATGCGTTGGAGTTTATTCGAGGCCGTGACTAGCCTGGTGCGTGGCCACCAGACCACCGCCCCGTACGAGATCATGGGACGGATCACCGCACAGTATAGCCAAAGTATTATTTTGGGAGATAGGCCCCACTTCTTACCTATCATCCTCCTGCACTGCCAGAAGGTGATGCACGCCCTGTTTATTTTGTTGTCTAAGTGACTGCTCCAGTTTAACTTACTGTCTAGGATGACTCCCAGGTATTTGACTTCGGTGGCTAATTGAAGTTCTGTATCAAATAGTTTAGGCAAGCGATAAGGTCCTAAAGTACGTTTTTGGGTAAACATGACTAACTCAGTTTTCGTGGGGTTCACTGAAAGGTCATATTCCCTGCACCATCGTTCCACGATGCGTAGCGCCTGTTGGGTGAGGTTACAGATTGTTCCTGTCACTTTTCCCGAGATGAGAATAGCGAGGTCATCTGCATACCCAATTGTGTAGAAATGACTGGCGTTGAGTTTGGTGATGAGATCATTTATCACCAGATTCCAGAGAAGGGGGGAAAGTACTCCACCTTGGGGGCATCCTCTGGCTATCAGAGCCATCTGCTGCTCTCCTTCCAAGCGAACCGCTCGTTTGCTCAGCATGTTGGTGATCCAGTCAATCAGCACTTGTTCCACCCCATGACGAGAAAGGGCGGAGCTGATGCTGGAGAAGTTGGTTTTATCAAAGGCTCCTTCGATGTCTATGAAGGTTCCAAGGCAGGTGCCCTTCTGATGTATAGCATCTTCAATCCGACTGACTACCAGGTGGAGTGCCGATTCAGTGGACTTACCCGAGCTGTATGCATGTTGGTTCCCTCAGCTCTCTCTCGCAAATTCTCTCCATGGTTTTTAGAAGGAAGGAGGTTAGGCTGATCGGTCGGTGGGATTTGGCATTTGTGTAGTCACTCTTACCTGGCTTTGGAATGAATATGACTTTCACTTCCCTCCATCCTTTCGGAACGTATCTAAAGGCCAGGCACGCTCTCATTAGGGACACCAGTCTACCGGCAACGGAGATTCCCCCCCACTGTAGTAAGGCGGGAAATATCCCGTCCGGACCTGCTGCCTTAAAAGGATGGAAGCACTGGATCGCCCACTGGAGTTTTTCCAGCGTTACTACTTTGTGTGCGTAGCACCAGTCGTTCTCTGTTGGTGTTTGATTTGTCTCGGTCCACTCAATTACCTGAGCGAAAGCGCATCCTGGGAAGTGAGTTTCAATGAGGACGCGCATCGCTTCTTCTGTTGATGTGGTGAGTGTACTGTCTGGTTTTCGGAGAACAACAGGCCCAGTCGTGTTTTGCTGTGCCAGTATTTTCCTTACCCTGTTAGCTTGTTGGCATGATTCGATGTTGCCACAATATTTACGCCATCCAGTTTTGCTCCTGAACCTGATGCACTTTTTGTAGCAGGATTTTGCCGCTTTGTACGCGTTCCAGTCCTTATCAGCACAGCTGTTCATGGCTCTGTTCAGGGCTGTCCTTACCTTCCTGCGCTTGCGCTCCAGATCCGCTCCCCACCACGGTTGCTGCCCCGGTGTAGAGGACGGAGTGGTTTCTGGGCAGGCTGAGTGGTAGCTTTCTAACATTGATTCTGTAAGGTGATTGACTTGGTCGTCAATCTGCAAGATGTCCTCGAACGTCGACCGATAATCGTTCAGCGCAAGCTTGGACTCTAGGGTTCGTGTATAGGCAGCACGATCTGTGTTGCGTGGGTTACGCCGTGGCAGTATTGGCGTGACACTAACCTGTAGGTCGAAACGGATCCACCTATGGTCCGAGCAGGAGGCCTCCCTGGACACCTGCCACCCGGTGGCCATGGCCGCTGCACCTTCTGAAGCCAGGGTTAGGTCTATGATTGTGCGACTGCGCCTGGTTACGAAGGTTGGTTCGGAGCCTGTGTTTAGTAGGGTTAAGTTCGTAGTGAATAAATAATCAACTAGAGCCTTACCCCGTTCATTTTGTGTTTCCATGCCCCATAGAGGGTGATGTGCGTTTGCGTCAGCGCCAATGACAACCTCCAGCCCCAAGCTCTCGCAATGTCTCACGAGGCGGGCGAGGTCATGCGGCGGCGGCTCCTCAGCCTCAGGCATATAAGCCGAGGCGAAGACGACTGCAACCTCTGTGTCATCACGCTGTATTTGTATCTTTACTGCAGAGATATCCCTGCAACAGAAGTCTGTTAGTGGCTGTGTTTTAATATTGCCTGTCGTATAAATGCACGATCTTGGGTGATCGTGATCTGTACCAACGAGAAGCTTACCTCCAAGATTGGAGAGGCCTTGTATGTGGCCAGCCCTGATCCACGGCTCCTGGATCAAAGCAATGGCCGTATGTTGAACCTCCAACCACTTACGCATCTGAGCCGTTGCGGTTTGGCTGTGGTGGAGGTTAGCCTGCAGCACTCTACAGGTCGACGAATGGGACGCCATCACTGGTCGTGCCTTCCTCGTCGCCCTCCAGACGCAGCCCGGCAAACAGGTCGCCCGCGTCGAAGCCATCCCCGTCCGAGCCCGAGACCGACGACAAGTTATTGCCATCGAGCTCGTCACCCGATGTGAGGACGGCGTCCACGCCGGCGGCGGCCGGGACGGCCGTAGATGTCAGCACCTCTGGCGCTGCCGGCTCCGCTGGCGCTATTGGCGCCTCTGGCGCTGCTGGCACCGTTGGCGCCTCTGGCGCTGCTGCCGCAGGTGCAACCGCGGTTGCTACCGCGGTGTCGTTATGGGAGGGAGACACTGCCTTCTCCTCCTTCTTCACCTCCACGATCGTCTCCGTGGCCGGGTCCCATCCCTGAGGGACGTCGACAAATCTGCCGTTCGCACCCTGGAATTTCACGTACGCCGTCCCTACCCCGAAGGAGAGACGACGTTCGGCCTTCATCAGGGTGGGAATTTGGTCCTCAGGGATCCCGACCACCACGAACCACGCGTCGGCCTGTCTGCTGGTGTGCAGCAGTACCCATCCCTTGATGTCGATCCAGGGATTTTGGTAGCACAGAGCGCGCCCAATGATGGACTGCTCTGCGAAAACCCCCTGAGCATCCGGGATGAGTATGCCGCATCTCACCCGTCTTTTGATCTCCGCCTGCCTCCTGACCACTAGCGAGGTACTAGTGGAGGGAGGCATCTCGGATATAACGGTCCTCAGCCAGGCTAAGGTGTGGTCACTGCCAGGCCACAGTTTCAGGACCCGTCCGGTGAACATCGGCCTTGCTCTGAAGGCCGGTGCAGGTGAGTCATGTTTGGCGGAGAGGCACTCGGAGACTATCCTCCTTTGTATGGCCGCGAGCACCTCCTCTGAAGTTTCCTTCGTAATGAACCCCGTACGTTGGCAGGTAACTGCTACGTCGAGCTCGGAGCCCACTGCTTGGGCGTAACTGCGGTTGGCGGCCCGTTTGGATTTATCAAGCCGCGGCCGCTTGTGCTCTCCTCGAGGTGACGAGGTCTCGTTGAGAGCTCGCTTGGCCGCGGCCTGATCCTTCCGATCGGGTCCCTGTGCTGCTGTTTGGGCTGGTCCCTTCGTGCTGGTCGACGGTTGGCTGGGTCCTGGGCGACTACTGTCGACCTTGGCCTGCTCCCGCCTGCCTGCGGAGAAGTTGACATTACCGCTGGTCGGTCTAGCCGAACCTGCGGCGTTAGCCTGTAGATTACGTGGATTTTTACCTTTCCACCGTTTCTGCCGCCGTTCCTTTTTGGACGGTCTGTTTCTCCTCCAGCCGTTGCCCGCAGTTGGGGCCGGAGCTACTGGCGCTGAGGGTTCAGCGCGTTGTGTAGCCGGAGTGTTCTTCGCCGTCCTCCGCCTATTACCCTGCACCTGCCAGGTAAACGCGGACGTGTCCCCGGCGGTGCTGATCTCCTCCGGTTGGTCAGTGACGGCCAGCGGGGGAGGGGTGGCTTGAAGAGCCATAGGTGGAGGTGTCTTGAGTAGAGGGGCCCTGCCACCGGTATTAACCGTCGTGGGGGGCTGTACACCTGTAACCAAAAGAGGATCGGTACTGGTCCCAATCAGCGCCGATGTCCTCTGCATTTTCCGGGACTTTATTTTGGTCTTGGCCGCGGTTCTCGCCGCAGCCGGACCGACACCCGCGCTGGAGCCCGCTGTAGTGACAGCGGAGCACCCAGGGGCGAGAGAGGTGCTGTATGCACCCCTCTTAGGAGTATCCCTGGCTTTCGCCTCCACTCCGATGTGTGGTTGTGTGGTGTGTGTGTATGTGTGTGTGGTGGGTGTGTTTGTTTGTGTGGTGTTTGTGTGTGTGTGTGTGTGTTTGGTGTCGTATGGGCTTGAAGTATCCATAGTAAGTTGTAGTTGTGTTTCATCTCTTTGGCCTCCCACCCTCCACGGAGCCCGCACCTGGGAACGTCTCGCTACAAACTAGCTTACCGTTAGGAGTACCATCGAGATATAGGGGCGAGTGGCTGGCTTACAGTGCGACATCGGGTGCTTGATCGGGTTGGCGGTAGGGACGCCCGGTCCCTTCCCGAACTGATCAACCTTCACTTACACCGTCAGCATGACCTTAACCCACCACTGTGGCAGTCCGAGAACTGCCACAGTGGACCCCCCGCTCCTCGCCGTGCCCCTCTGACGGGACACTATGGCCATTTCCCTACCCTTGGCTATTGGTTAGGGCCACCGTTTCGCCTGAAATCCGGACCAAAGAGGGCGTGTTGCCTTACGGACACATTACCGCCAGCGCCGTTCGACTCAGCCCCCCAGGATTCCTTCATCCCCGCTTACGGCGCTCGACTGCGCAGGTCCTAGCGCAGGTGACTATATGTACCTACCCGTCGCCAGCTCAGTTTAGTGACGGCCGAGCCCATAACCACCCAGTCACAGAGGGTCATGGTAAGGAGAAGAGGCGCCCGGTGGTTTTTGTTACGTCTATTTCTTATGGAATTAGACCAAGAACAGGGAGGCAACCTCGTGAAGGTGAATCCACCGGACTTGCCTTGAGGATCTTAGCGACTGTTGCGCTCCCCCTCAAGACCCCGCCACCTTATCGTTTCTGAGGGAAGCGATAAGGTAGGCTTGCATTTATACTACCAAGCAAAGCGCAGGCAAAGCAAGTCGTTGTGCAACCGCAAAAGCATAAATACAAACCCCCCCCGATGAAATCCCGACATCCCGATGGGATGAAAGGTATCCCATGTCCGTTTCTGTACAACTGGCAACGTATATGCAAAATTTCAGGATGATCAGTTCAGTGGTTTAGGCGTGAAAAGGTAACAAACAAACAAACTTAGGTACTTAGATAGGATACCTGCCACTATCGAACAAATGAGGTTCTTGCCTACAGAAGGTACTAGTAGTCTAGTAGTAACGTCATACAACCAGTTAATTGCAGTGGCAACACAATAAATTGCTAGGCAACACTGACAGGTGACGTTTACGTCGAGGTAATGTTAACAAATCACCGCTTCCGTCCATCTCGCTTGAGTAAACATTAGCTGTTTTAAGTTCAAGCCCGTTCAGTATCTGCAGATTCACTGACAAACAGCGCAGACTAAACCGCTGGAATAGGAAGCATGAAACTTTGCGCAGGAGTTCTATATTTTTCTATGGATTTTTGACAATCTTGACCTTCAAGAAGATTATTCTTTCGAGATATCGCCAAGTGGTTGGTCAACTCTTCAAGGGACCAGAGAGCTGGGTTTTTGTGGCTGAAGAATCAGCATTGCCATCCAATATGGCAATGCTGCCAGCCGTCTGCCCAATTTTCCGGTTGATAGCGATGCGGGTGGTATTTTTGATGCCCTGTTATTCTTTTCTTTTAGGGAGTTTAAAGAAGTTCTTAAATCTTAATTCATTTATTAACTGACAGACAACGTACAGCCTTGTTTGTTCGAGAAGCATGAAATTTTGCACAAATCCTTTTTATAAAAAGGTGGAAGAGGCACTAAGGAAGAATTTTGGAAAATAATTCCATAAAAGAGTTACATAGAGATGTAAGTTTTGTGTGGAAGGTCGTTTTTCTAAAGAATAATAAAAGAAAGGTAATAATGAAGGTTGAGTCTACTTGTGTCTTAACACAATGACTGTATCTCATTAGGATGCTAAAGTTTTGGTATGAAAACCAAAACAATTATGTTAAGTGGGCTGGTGTCCTGTCGGATGCATACAGGTTGGAATGCGGAGTGAGGCAAGGGGGAATCAGCTCACCCAAGCTTTTCAACCTGTACGTAAACGAGCTGATCTGTGAGCTCAGCAATACCAATATCGGGTGTTCCATTGACGGGCACTGCGTCAATAACATCAGCTACGCGGATGATATGGTATTGCTGAGCCCATCGATAAGTGCACTTAGGAGGCTTCTCGGTATCTGTGAGGACTATGCGATGGCTCACGGCCTCAGGTACAATGCGACAAAGAGTGAACTTTTAGTTTTCAAAGCGGGTAACAAATGTTACGACACTGTCCCGCCAGTTATCTTGGGGGGCGCTCAGCTTTCCAGGGTAACAAGGTTCAAGTACCTGGGGCATTGGGTCACCGATAATCTGTCCGATGATGTGGACGTTGAGAGGGAACGCAGAGCATTGGCAGTTCGATGTAACATGCTGGCTCGTAGGTTTGCACGTTGTACTAGAGAGGTAAAAATTACACTTTTTAGAGCGTATTGCCAATCTATGTACACGTGCGCCCTATGGGTCGGCTATACAAAATGTTCGTACAATGCTCTGCGGGTCCAATATAATAACGCCTTCAGGTTTATGTTGGGACTACCGCGCTTTTGCAGTGCATCGGGGATGTTTGCGGAGAATGGCGTGTCTGATTTTTACGGTATTATGCGGACACGAATAGCATCCCTGATGCGACGAGTGCGCGGTAGCTCTAATAGACTGGTGGCTACCGTGGCCGACAGGATGGACAGTCCAATAATGTGGCATTGGATGACCACTCATCGTGCGTCTTTCATATATTTAAAATAAGTTCTTGAAATGTGCCTAGTTTTCTAAAATTATTATGTTTTTAAATATGGACTTACTTGGTCTGAAATAAATTTTATTATTATTCCCTTTATTCATTTTATAAACATACATTTTACATTTTTAAATATTTTTACAAAATAATATACAAAAACATTTAAAAATATAAAAATAGTAGCCCACCGGTATCGGGAACAGGGTCCAAGCTACCGGCGGTCAGGGCTCCAGAGAGAGGAACCTCCTAACAATACGAGCCGTGTCCAGGAGTACCGCTTTCTGAATCAAGCCCTTGATCCAGCTGCCTAAAGAGAGCCTCATCAGATATTGGTCGAGGCTCTTGGCAATTAGGCCATTGGCTGATACGACTATCGGCACAATGATCGCTGAGTCAACAGGCCACATGTCGACAACCTCGCGAGCCAAGTCAATATACTTGATTTGTTTATCTTTCTCGGCCTTCACGAGGTTCTCGTCATGTGGAACCGTTATGTCAACAATCATTGCGCGCCGCTCTGATCGATCCATCACCACTATATCAGGCTTATTGGCTACAATAGTCCTGTCAGTGATGATGGATTGATCCCAATACAGTGTGATATTGCCATTTTCGAGAACTGGGTCGGGCACATACCTATAGTACGGCACTTCCGATTCCACAAGGCTGTATTTCAGAGCAAGTTGCTGATGGATAATCCTGGCTACAAGGTTGTGTCTATGCAAGTATTCTCCGTTAGCTAGACGAGAACACCCGGAAATAATGTGACGGATCGATTCACCCGGACGGTGGCATGCCCGACATATGTCAACCGTGCCATCCTTCACAATAAATTTCCGATAGTTATTCGTCATCATAACTTCATCCATAATTGCACAAACAAAACCTTCGGTTTCTCCAAAGAGTTCCCCGGAACGTAGCCAGGCTACGGACGCTGCATGGTCTACATCAGGCCCATGCAGGGCACTGAAGTAGCGTCCGTGAAGCTCCTTACTCTGCCATACTTCCCTGCGGTCATTAGTGTCAAGCACTGCAGGTTTGCGCCAGTTCTCTTTAGCCAAGGAGAGCGGGGTGAGGGCCTTGTCCATCGCGACCACATCTCGATGCATCCCCACGTCGGCTTCTAGGAAATATTCCCTGAGACTGCATATCTCGCGATTGTGGAGAGTCTTGGCGTTTAAAAAGCCTCGACCTCCACAACTCCGCGGGATATACAGTCTCATAACCGAAGAACGTGGGTGATGCATTCGATATGCCGTCAACAATGTACGGACCTTCCTATCCAGTGCGTCTAGTTCTGTTTGAGTCCATTTGAGTACGCCGAAAGAGTACATCAAAACCGGCATGACCCAACCATTGAAGGCACGCACCTTATTTCCGCCTGATAAAAGACTATTAAATACTTTTCTCAGGCGGCCAAAGAAGCGCTCCTTCAACGATTGCTTCATGTCAACAGAATTGATGCCCAGCGCTTCCGACATACCCAAATACTTGTAGGTTTCGGTCTCTGAGAGGGATCTAAGATTTATGAAATCTGAGAGCTGGGTTCCCGCAGATTCCACAATCCCCCCTCGCTTTACATGCATGACCGCACATTTGTCCACACCAAATTCCATCCTGATGGCGCTACTGAAAGTTTCTGTTACCTTCAGTAGCTCCATCAGTTGCAAATTGTTGGGGGCAAAGAGTTTCAGGTCATCCATGTAAAGAAGGTGAGATATAACCTGACCACCTCTCCTCAACCGAAAGCCCAGACCTGAATCCTCCAGCAGCGTGCTTAGAGGATTCAAGGCTAAGCAGAACCAAAGCGGACTCAAACTATCGCCCTGAAAAATACCTCGCTCTATCCTTATCGGTTCGCTGTTCCCTTGGATATGCCGACATCCTGGATAGCGAAGAACTGTCCTCCATTGCCCCATACACGACATCAGGAAGGTGCGCAGTGTTGCATCAACTTTATACAATTCTAGCACCCTCATGAGCCATGTATGTGGCACCGAGTCATAGGCCTTCTTATAATCTATCCAACATGTCGACAGATCCCTTCGGGAACGCCGAACCTGTTGGTTAATGGCCATATCAATGAGGAGCAGCTCCTTAGTACCGCGGGACCCGTTCCTACATCCATTCTGAGAAGCGGACATGATCGAATTATCATTAACGTGTTTGCAAATTTTAGCTCTCAAAATGGATGTAAGAACTTTATACATTGTCGGAAGACAAGTAATAGGCCTATAATTTTTGGGTTCCGCAGTACTACCTGATTTATGGAGCAGGTGGGTTATTCCAGTAGTCAGGAACTCGGGCAGCGACCCTGACTCTAAGGCTGACTGGAATAGGGCCGCCAAGCGAGCATGCGATCTCGCAAACCATTTAATCCAAAAGTTGTGCAGCCCGTCCGGTCCTGGAGATTTCCAGTTAGGCAACGGACGGACTGCACGAGCTACGTCTTGGGGGCTGATAGAGATTGCCCCCATATCTGGTACTGGATCGCACACTCGCTCGACTTCTCGAATCCATTCACCCTCGGTATGGCTGACAGGCACCGACCAGATGTTGCGCCAAAACGCGCACATGACGTCATCTTCCGGTAGGCGCGTGTCGGCCACACCTTGGTCTGGTCGCTCCCAACTCCTATAAACCCACCTTTCATCTCTTTGGAATGTGCGATTCAGAGTGTATCGTTCCACCCGCCGCTTATACCTACGGATACGGTTTGCCCATGCATACACTTTCTGCTTCAGGAAGTCGATGCGTTCTGTGATACGGGACATATAGTCTCGAGGACTAATATCAGTCCCTGCAAATGCCCGCTTCACAAAACGCATCACTCGAGGGCGATTGTTGCCCTCCCTGAAGCAGATTAGTTTGCCGATGAGTGTTCTGGCCCCACTAATACGTCGCTCAATCCTGCATTGCCAAGCCGGTACGGCAGGTTTAGGTCGTGTAGCTCTGTCATCAGAAAATTTGACATGAGCTACACGACATGCCGCTACAGCCGCACAGTACAGGATCGAGTGAGCATCAGTGAGGTCTTCGCAGTTATCAAAATAGTTCGACAACTGCGAATCCAGAACAGCCACCAGCGCCCTATTTCTATTATGCATGGGCAAACGAGGTAAGCGTGGTCTAAGTTCAGGCGACATGTACCGATATTCTCCAATCGCACCTTCCAAAGCACTCCTGATTTCCTCACTGCACTGGGTACTTACATTAGTAGCCATGTCATTACTCACTTCGTCAGCGCGATTGAATAACTGACTAGACTGTGGTGGGACCACAGCCTGTGACGGAGGGACAATGACATGGCTACTCTGCATTTCAGTTCGCAAGCGATCAAGTACGGTATCGTCCAACATATGATTACGTTGGATGACCCGCACCTGATCCGATAATCGTTGCGCCGACACGTTGACAGCTGGCTCAAGCACCTGAAACAGAGAGAGCATCCGAACACGGTACGCGTATTATTATATTATTATTATTATTCCCTTTATTCATTTTATACACATTCATTTTACATTTTTAAATATTTTTACAAAATTAAATACAAAAACATTTAAAAATATAAAAATAGTAGCCCACCAGTATCGGGAACAGGGTCCAAGCTACCGGCGGTCAGGGCCCCAGAGAGAGGAACCTCCTAACAATACGAGCCGTGTCCAGGAGTACCGCTTTCTGAATCAAGCCCTTGATCCAGCTGCCTAACGAGAGCCTCATCAGATGTTGGTCGAGGCTCTTGGCAATTAGGCCATTGGCTGATACGACTATCGGCACAATGATCGCTGAGTCAACAGGCCACATGTCGACAACCTCGCGAGCCAAGTCAATATACTTGATTTGTTTATCTTTCTCGGCCTTCACGAGGTTCTCGTCATGTGGAACCGTTATGTCAACAATCATTGCGCGCCGCTCTGATCGATCCATCACCACTATATCAGGTTTATTGGCTACAATAGTCCTGTCAGTGATGATGGATTGATCCCAATACAGTGTGATATTGCCATTTTCGAGAACTGGGTCGGGCACATACCTATAGTACGGCACTTCCGATTCCACAAGGCTGTATTTCAGAGCAAGTTGCTGATGGATAATCCTGGCTACAAGGTTGTGTCTATGCAAGTATTCTCCGTTAGCTAGACGAGAACACCCGGAGATAATGTGACGGATCGATTCGCCCGGACGGTGGCATGCCCGACATATGTCAACCGTGCCATCCTTCACAATAAATTTCCGGTAGTTATTCGTCATCATAACTTCATCCATAATTGCACAAACAAAACCTTCGGTTTCTCCAAAGAGTTCCCCGGAACGTAGCCAGGCTACGGACGCTGCATGGTCTACATCAGGCCCATGCAAGGCACTGAAGTAGCGTCCGTGAAGCTCCTTACTCTGCCATACTTCCCTGCGGTCATTAGTGTCAAGCACTGCAGGTTTGCGCCAGTTCTCTTTAGCCAAGGAGAGCGGGGTGAGGGCCTTGTCCATCGCGACCACATCTCGATGCATCCCCACGTCGGTTTCTAGGAAATATTCCCTGAGACTGCATATCTCGCGATTGTGGAGAGTCTTGGCGTTTAAAAAGCCTCGACCTCCACAACTCCGCGGGATATACAGTCTCATAACCGAAGAACGTGGGTGATGCATTCGATAAGCCGTCAACAATGTACGGACCTTCCTATCCAGGGCGTCTAATTCTGTTTGAGTCCATTTGAGTACGCCGAAAGAGTACATCAAAACCGGCATGACCCAACCATTGAAGGCACGCACCTTATTTCCGCCTGATAAAAGACTATTAAATACTTTTCTCAGGCGGCCAAAGAAACGCTCCTTCAACGATTGCTTCATGTCAACAGCATTGATGCCCAGCGCTTCCGACATACCCAAATACTTGTAGGTTTCGGTTGCTGAGAGGGATCTAAGATTTATGGAATCTGAGAGCTGGGTTCCCACAGATTCCACAATCCGACCTCGCTTTACATGCATGACCGCACATTTGTCCACACCAAATTCCATCCTGATGGCGCTACTGAAAGTTTCTGTTACCTTCAGTAGCTCCATCAGTTGCAAATTGTTGGGGGCAAAGAGTTTCAGGTCATCCATGTAAAGAAGGTGAGATATAACCTGACCACCTCTCCTCAACCGAAAGCCCAGACCTGAATCCTCTAGCAGCGTGCTTAGAGGATTCAAGGCTAAGCAAAACCAAAGCGGGCTCAAACTATCGCCCTGAAAAATACCACGCTCTATCCTTATCGGTTCGCTGGTCCCTTGGATATGTTGACATCCTGGATAGCGAAGGACTGTCCTCCATTGCCTCATACACGACATCAGGAAGGTGCGCAGGGTTGCATCTATTTTATACAACTGTAGCACCCTCATAAGCCATGTATGTGGCACCGAGTCATAGGCCTTCTTATAATCTATCCAACATGTCGACAGATCCCTTCGGGAACGGCGAACCTGTTGGTTAATGGCCATATCAATGAGAAGCAGCTCCTTAGTACCGCGGGACCCATTCCTACATCCATTTTGAGAAGCGGACATGATCGAATTGTCATCAATGTGTTTGCAAATTTTAGCTCTCAAAATGGATGTAAGAACTTTATACACTGTCGGAAGACAGGTAATAGGTCTATAATTTTTGGGCTCCGCAGTACTACCAGATTTATAGAGCAGGTGGGTGATTCCAGTAGTTAAGAACTCGGGCAGCGATCCTGATTCCAAAGCTGACTGGAATAGGGCCGCCAAGCGAGCGTGCGACCTCTGGATCCACTTAATCCAGAAGTTGTGCAGTCCGTCCGGCCCTGGAGATTTCCAGTTAGGCAACGGACGGACTGCACGAGCTACGTCTTGGGGGCTGATAGTGATAGCCCCCATTTCTGGAACTGGATCGCATACTCGCTCGACTACCCGAGTCCATTCACCCTCGGTGTGGCTGACAGGCACCGACCAGATACTGCGCCAGAACGAGCACATGGCGTCATCATCCGGCAGGTGCGTGTCAGCCACACCTTGGTCCGGTCGCTCCCAACTCCTATAAACCCACCTTTCATCTCTTTGGAATGTGCGATTCAGAGTGTATCGTTCCACCCGCCGCTTATACCTACGGATACGGTTTGCCCATGCATACACTTTCTGCTTCAGGAAGTCGATGCGCTCTGTGATACGGGACATATAGTCACGAGGACTAATATCAGTATCCGCAAATGCCCGCTTCACAAAGCGCATCACTCGAGGGCGATTGTTGCCCTCCCTGAAGCAGATTAGTTTGCCGATGAGTGTTCTGGCCCCACTAATACGTCGCTCAATCCTGCATTGCCAAGCCGGAACGGCAGGTTTAGGTCGTGTAGCTCTGTCATCAGAAAATTTTACATGAGCTACACGACATGCCGCTACAGCCGCACAATACAGGATTGAGTGAGCATCAGTTAGGTCTTCGCAGTTATCAAAATAGTTTGACAACTGCGAATCCAGGACAGCCACCAGCGCCCTATTTCTGTTATGCATGGGCAAACGAGGTAAGCGTGGCCTAAGTTCGGGCGACATGAACCGATATTCTCGAATCGCACCCTCCAAAGCACTCCTCATTTCCTCACTGCATTGGGTACTTACATTAGTAGCCACGTCATTACTCACTTCGTCAGCGCGATGGAATAACTGACTAGACTGTGGTGGATCCACAGCCTGCGACGGAGGGACAATGACGTGGCTACTCTGCATTTCAGTTCGCAAGCGATCAAGTACGGTGTCGTCCAACATACGATTACGTTGGATGACCCGCACCTGATCCGACAATCGTTGCGCCGACACGTTGACAGCTGGCTCAAGCACCTGAAACAGAGAGAGCATCCGAACACGGTACGCGGTCAGGTTGTTTCCTCCCTCTGTAGCCCCATAGTATGAGCGCATGACATTTTCATTGATGGTTCGCGTCCATCGCATGCGCTGCACACTTCCGCCGGGAGCTGGGACCCTATCAGAAGCCGGTGGGCCTCGCGGTCCTAAGCCGTCCGGCGGCCGGCGTCCTCCCCGTCGACGAGCAGGTGGTGGCGTCGTGGGCGGAGAGAAGTACTCGTCGCTGTCGCTCGACGCAACTGCCACGGCCGGTGTCACAGCACTCACGGTGAGGCTGGGTTCCGGCGGCGGCGAGGCGGAGCGGGGCGACGAGTCCGGAGGCGGTAGGCGTGCACGAAGAGCAGCTGATCTAGTCAACATTGGTCTTCATTCTTCATTTTATTATGTAAATTTTTTCTTGTGACGTGATCTGACACTGTATGTCAGATCAATGAATTGTTGTGGTTTTTTCTTTTTTCGGAAACATTTAGCCATTTTATTGATATAATATATGAGAAAGGTCTATTTGAATTGGATGGAGTAAATTAAAATCACAAGTTCAACTATTAAGTATTAAATATTTAGTAAAAATGGTAAATCAGAATAGAAGACGTTTATGTGACGTAAGTGTTGCCAGCTTTTATTATTATTATTATTATGTATCTAATGGCCATTAGTACGATCTAGATACAAGATTAAAAACAGTTACCATTCGTTCATCGTGTACCTATCTGATGGAAATGGTAACGTTTTCGTAACATTCATAAAGAAACCCGATTGCAGTTTGTTGCTTAGGTAGGTAAACGCAAATTATGCGCGTTTTATGTTACGATGCAAGTTATCGAACTGTGTGCCTTAGCATTTATGTAGATTGAATCGGTTTGTTTTCATGTTTCTTGCTACCAAGGAGATCCTAGTTATAGAAGGTACTTAATAATTCCATGTTTTTAAACACATTACTTATTCTTATTCTTTATTGCACACAAAGATTAAAAAATATACACACAAAATGCAATATACTTACTTATAGTTAGAATATTTTGAAAATTGAAACTAAGTTTAAGGCAGTTTATACTTAGTTCCAATTTTCAAAATATTTTATTTTTTTTAAACTAATCGGCCCGGCCAGGTTTTTACTTGATCAACAACAAGATATCTTTAACAAATTACTTGAGTTTTATGTAAACAAACTTTTCGGAATAAATATCCTAAATGGTGGTGAAAACCACAATAAAATCCATTACGTACATAATTATTTTAGCAAGTTCTGTACAGACACTAAAAGTGACTTTATTTTAACCTACATAAGTACCTCCCTGTAACATAAATTCAAATTGGGCTAGAAACGCATTGTAAAGCTTTTTATACTCATTAATTTACCTACTTAGTTCTTCATTAAAATTCCTGACTACTTGAACAATGACAATCCTTTTCTATTATTTCGATATGCTATGTTATGCTATTGTAAATAATTACAATGGATTGAGCTCGACGTGGAAAATGTCGTAATGTGGTATAGATTAATAAAAAAAAAAACTAAAAATAAAGTGATGCGTATTGACAGTGGCTAAATCCATGGCGATAGGAACCTCGATGTGAAGTTGCTGTCAAAAAGTTCACAATTATATGTTTAAAAGAAATTGAAGGTGCCTAGCCACAAAGCCTTCGCTTTACGTGCAAAAAAGTCACAAAACTCTGTTTTGTGTACATAAATTGTTAAATAAATAAATAAAAAAACTGATACGGTTTTTGCCTAGTTCCAAACGTTGGAATATAGTTGTCTAAAATTGATTATGAGGATTAACCATATAGTTCGGTACGGGCCCCCAAAGGGGCTCGACGAACAAACCTCCGCTGGGTTGGTATCGGCCCCGAAAGGGGCTAGTAATTAAGTCATTCGTCATCCTCATAATTTATGCAAATATTTAATTTTCTGATTACCAAATACTATGAGTGTTCGTTAATTAAGAAAGTTGGATAAAAACTTCATATATCAACGCCATTAAAACTTCTGTAAAAAGGTCGCAAGTATCTTAACTTACCCTTAAAAAATTCAAGTGCATAAATATGGTCATCGCCATTTTGACGGCTGTGCTGGTCGAGGCTAAAAATCATAAAAATTGTGGTTTTCGAACATTCGAGCTCCGATAAATGGACAATAATCAACTCGTCATTTAATTTTGTGGCTAATTCATCCATAGTTCAATTCTAATAAGCAGTGGTAATGATGAATTTTGAAATCTAAAGTCGAAGTTTCGCGACAATCGTGCGTGTTTACATTTTTATTTTTCAGATATAACACACACACGCGTATAGATTCGCTAATAAACATGACAAATATCATTCCAAATATTATAAACCGCATGAAAATGCCCAGATCTTAGCGTTATTTACTAATACGGGATCAATAACACATAATATTCATTACCACCGCTCAATATGTATTTTGAAATAGACGACATTTTTTTTTTTAATTATCGTGATGTGTGAAAGCGATTATTCCAATCGATTATTTTTTTGTAATCTTCAATCAACTCGAGTAATTAAATAGAGAAATTTAAGAAATCAATTGATGAAAATTAAAATAAATTTATTTTAAGCGTAAAATACAGTAAATATTTATATAATGTTTTTTAGGCTTTTATAATGGTAATCTTAATTGTTCTTCGTACTTTCCGATCCAACTAAATTCGCGCCGATTTTTTTATCCATCTCAAAATTTAAATTTGGAATTCGGTCGCTTTTCCAATTTATATTGTTGGCATTTAAATTTTACTATTATAGATAATTTATTGTGAATTTTGTTTTGAAATAACTGAAGACTGGTAGAATGCACAGGATCTCGGTAGAGATAGTTAAAAAGAATTATGTAGTTTGATTATGGTTAGGAGGTTGGGTTGGTTAATGGGTATTTACTCTTTACTTTATTTATCAGCCTGTTCTGTCCCACTGCGAGTAAAGGCCTGCCCATGTATTTCCAATTTAGTTTAACTTTTGCCTTCACCGTCCAATATTTTTAATCGACAATATTTTTTTATACTTTAGATAGGCTAGGTTTAGGGATAGCTACCCCAAAAATGAAAAAGAAACCATTTTAAACAAAACTATCCAAAGTATACGGTAAGACTCTCAAGTAAGAGTCTTACTCGTATATTTTGTAGACTCTTGATGGTTCTGGTTCATATCTATTGCTGTTCATGGCTTCATTCAAGTGACTCGGCTCTCGGCCTTTAATGGATAACCTGACAATGGCAGATTTAAAAAAAAAAAAACGTGTGCGTCTCGGGACGCTCGACAGAAGTGATAACTTCAC
Organism: Cerastis rubricosa; assembly: GCA_949152445.1. Taxonomy (NCBI): domain Eukaryota; kingdom Metazoa; phylum Arthropoda; class Insecta; order Lepidoptera; family Noctuidae; genus Cerastis; species Cerastis rubricosa. The sequence continues at coordinate 5,794,159 of OX424535.1, read as the reverse complement.
TTAATCTAAGCCTGCTGCCGTATGCGGGAGAGAAAGGGAAGCCACTCAGAGTGGTGCCGTAACGCATTACGTTACGAAGCGGTTTAAAAAAAAGGTTTTTGAAGTGATAACTTCGTATGGGAACGAAGTTATCACTTCAAAAACCTTTTTAGACTGAACAGTGAACCGCTTTGAAACAATAAACTAATGTTCCTTGAAACGGCTTATGAATGCCGATTGTCAACCATCATCATAAACTGTTGTGGTCGGCTTCCAGTCTACCCAGATACAGCTGCATAACCGTATTTTAAATGGATCGACCTGCGACTGCCTATCTGACCTCCTCAAACCAGTTAGTATCGGGTAGCACGATACCCCTTGGTAAGACTGGCTGTCATACTTTCGGGCCACTGACTAGCTGTAGCATAGCAATAACCCCATCATAAGATACACAATCTTGGAAGAATAAATATAATTTATCTTTGATGGATCATAATAATTATTTACTATGCCTTCCAAGATCCTGGGCATTCTTTAACCAACCTTCAGATATTACACAATAAAATTCTTAAAATGTTATCTAGTAAAATTAAAATACTTATTTTAAATAAAGAGAATTGCGAGCGCGTTCTTTATTTAAATTTTGAAATCAAAAATAAATCAGCGGGAATTAAGCCTAATCATTATAATGTTTTTTTTTTGGGATTACTGTCTTCTGTCCTTCTTATTAATAATAAATCTCCTTCTCTTGAAGTCAACGTTCATTAATTAATTATAAGATGCTTTTGATCTAATAATTACTTACTGACATTATTAAAAAAAATGGGTTATTAAGACCAACTTCAAATATAAATAATTATTTAAAATTATACTTATGAGTTTTTATTCAGTCTCAACTCTTTTTTTTTCAAACTCGATTCAATTGCGATTATCGATTAGGCTGAATGCAAATAATTAATCGTAAATAAGAAACCTGGGTTTTCGGTCAGCACTAAGAAGTGTTATGTTACAACATAGTTTTCAGTAATATTTGTAAAACTTTGATTGGGTGTTTATATGAAATGGTGTGTGAATAATGGCAAAAATAAGAACGCAGATAGAATGTTACTGTTTTTATTTTGCCCTTTCGAATTCTTTTAACAAACGATAAGCATGCCTATGTACATTATTTCCAGCGCATCTAAGGTACCTACTTTTTGGAAGGGTGTAGTAATACGTATTTTAGACATATTTGGCAATAGACTGACTCCGATTTACCGACCTCAACATGATACTGAAGATATTAACCTCAAATTTATCGTATGTAACAGATCCCGTGACATAATTTTCACCATAAAATCGAACGCTGAAAGTTGATGAAAATTTCGTGAAATTCATGACAATTCGCATCACCCCGCCGATTCAGCTGATGTGTCATGTGTCAAAATCTTGTCGAGCATAGTGGTTAAGAGGAATTCTAAAAACAAAATAAAATATCGAAGCATTTATTTTACATAGACACAATACCAGCCTATGTTCGGTAATTTTTTTTTGTCTCGGCGCTGATGTAACTTTTTGGAATTTAATTAATTTGATGACTATAATTATTGTAAATAAATAATTATTTATTTAATAACGCGGAAAGAATTGGCAATCACCGAAACGATAGTTTGCGAATACCTATAATAGGTAGGTATGCTAAATTATAGAAATAAATTACTTAAATAAAATATTTAATAGACAATTTCCTTAATGGGGTTTGAAATGAATAACATTTTTTTTATTCTTCTGTTATACATAAATTATAAGAAGAGTCACGTGCTTTACTATGTACTTCTTACTATCAATATCTTTTTAGTATACGAACTTTTTAGTAACTAAGGAAGAAGATACAGGGTGTACTGGCCGTAAATGGTCAAAACAGCAATAAGATGCCATTAGAGTTTTGTTTCTTGTTTTTATCTTCACGGCTAATTGACTTTTTCTGAATGTATCAGGCAATATGTTTCTTGTTAAAACCTTTTTGTTATTTAACTATGTAAAAAATAGGTACTAATTTATTTTGACTTTGCTATTAATATTATAGAGCAAGCTTAGCTATTAATAAACTCATTAACAAAATACATTTGCATATACTTGGCTTGGCTCGTTCATACATTTTATTATTCAACAATTTTATTACAAAACATGCGTAAATAAATACAATACAAATACAATGTTGAATCATAGTTTTCAATATTTATGTCACCAAATGAATGGAAGTATGAATGTAGAGAGCAGCGGTAGCCCAATGGTGGCAGCCCCGACTTACGAGCAGTAAGCCGTGGGTTCGAACCCAGGCAGGCGCAATACTTTATGTTTTTATTTCATCACCACTGCCCTCAAAAACGGTGAAGCAAAATATCGAGAGGAAACCGGCATGTCCTAGAACTAAACATTCAAAGACATGTGACATCTACCAACCCGGACTGAGCCCGCGTGGTGGATTACAGCCCACTCCCTCTCATAGAGGGAGGTCTGTGTCCCAGCAGTGGGAACATTATAGGCTGATGATGATGAATGTAGATGGGTTTATGAGTACAGGAGGAGCAAGGAAACGATGGATGGAATGTGTGAAGGATGATATGGAAAGAAAGGAGGTCACTAGTAGACGTAGATTACAAGTACTAAAGAAGTATGGAAGAAGAAGACATGATGCGCTGACTGCAAATAAATTGGGTTATGGGCATGATATTTCAAGATCAACTCTTATGCAAATTCAGGTCACTAAGAGGTCATTCGCTCAAAAAAGAAAAGAAAAAATATTCTTAAAAGGCAAACACCTTTTTACGATGCGTATTCTTCGGCTGTTTGTTATTTTTTTGGTTTTTAGCGACACTTAACAACTTTCCTCCCATAGGTACCTACTGCCTTTGTTTGTTTTAAAGAATACATGTCTTTGAGCTGCAACGCCATTAACATTCGACTTCATCTTGGTCTCGAAATTGTAAGTCTCAACTCCATTCAAAGTGACATGTTCACAACTTCTCATGAGGGTAGAGTCGATGTTGTTATTACTAAGCCATTTTTGACGAAATCCGAAACGAAAATTTTATTGACATTTATTTATTTATTTAAACTTCATGTACAATAGTGGTACATAAGCGGACTTAATGCTACAAGGCATTCTCTACCAGTCAACCATTGGGTTAAAAATGACAACATTGTGATACGGTACAAAAACAATATCTAATAATATGTAATTAATTTAGAAATTGTCTATAAATTACAGACTTACTAATACACAAATACACATAAAATAGACTAATAAATATTTTAACAAATACCAAAATACGAGAAAACTGATAATAATTAATGTGACTAGGCTTCTAACTGCGAGCTACTTACTTCGTCTGATTTAAATAGTGGTTACAAACTTTTCTTTTATAAAAATGAATTTACTTTCAGCTTTAATACCGAGGGGCGCTCCACGGCTTTATTGATGAGACAGCATATGAATTGACATAAAACCGGTGCGGTGTGCAGGAATTTGGAGGACTAGATTTTTGGAAGCTAAGGCTAAGCTAAGGTAAGCTAAGCTAAGGTTACGACTGTGAGAACTGCCCAAGACTTTGAAATAAGTTTTAAGATAATCTGGAGCACATGGATCGTTCATAATAGTTAAGAGCATACAGAGAGATCTGAGTGACCTCCTCAGTCGGATAGACAGCCATTTAAGCTGAGAGCGGTAGGAAGGAATGTGATCGTACTAACTAATATTGGAACTATTTGTAACATTGGTCTTAAGATGTTTGCATAAAAATAAAAGATAGGTAAACGTTCAGTGCGGGTCGGTGCGAATAATATAGTTTCACACTTATGTAAGTACCTACTGTATGCGCTCGCACATTAAAAAACAGGTCCATAGATAAAAATATAAAAACAGTATTAAAGTAATATTTTTAATAAAGAAACATTTTTTTTTTGTTCCGTAAAGTCAGGACCGGAATTTGAACCTGTTTCGTTAAGCAAGCACCCATGGAGCAGAAATGGGCTATGACGTTTCCTGAAATACAAGTAACATTCAACCTTATTACAGTTAAGAGCGTTTGCGCCTTACAACATTTGATACAAACCTTTAAGTCCTTATTTTTCCGAAATAACTGAACCGATTTTAATGAAACTTCATACGCATAAGGAGGATACATAGTTCTAAAAAGTTACATTTTCAGCCCTCTAAGTTCATTAACTCTATTGAATGACTTTTTCATGAAACAGTATTTCAATTGGATTATATGAACGTAGAATAGCACCATCCCATGTCTTCCCGAGGGTGTCGTAAGAGGCGACTAAGGGACTTAGCAGAGAATGGGCAGCAGCGTTCTCTGTGCTTTTGTAACAACCGTACTGCGGTTGCCAACCCGCCTGCCAAGCTTGGCGATTATGGCAAAACCCCCCCTTCTTGGGGGAGGCCTATGTCCAGCAGCGTCTTTCGGCTGAAATGATGATGATGATGAAATGAACGTAAAAGGTATGTGTTGATGATTTTAAAGACTACAATTCTGTAAACACGTAAAACCTAAAACTGAGCGGCAAATTGCAAAATAATTAAGATTATAAAAAATAATATATAATATAATTTATATTTTGCGTGCTACCCTGGCGCTTCTATCTCAAGCTAGAAAAGCAATAACGAGCTCGACTATACCCACATATCGACATGGCACTTTGCGCGGGTCAATATACTAATTTGCATAATTATTACAATCATTTTGCATCCAGATGAGTGTTATGTCCATACGATTTGAAGTTTCAAAACAAAAACATCGCTTTGGTACATGTCCAAGTGGATGAGTTTAAAAAGTTCTTTGACTTAGGTTTCTAATTTTATCTTCGGTGTCTTCCACCAGGTGGGTACTCGGCATTGAAAGTATTAAAGGCACTATCAATTAGGCATACAATACAAAAACTTAGCACCTAAAAGTAAGTATAACACTCAATTTTTTCGCAATCGTGTAAAAACATATATTTCCTATAGATGTAAAAACATATGTATATTTCCTATAGATTGGAACAGCAGGTAACATTAGCTTATTTTGGGATGGACCTGCGCTGGGTCCGAGTGCCCGAAAGATGTCCTTCATTGAAGTGCATGTCAGACATGTATCAAGTAAGTATGTCGTATTTTTAGCCAATCAAAAGTTTTACTTCCCAGAATTCTGGTTTAGTACTTCGGTATTATTATATTTGTGCGTAAGGTACCTGCAGAAAAAATCCGTCTGTTAAATTTTTTGGATCAAAAATTAAACCTGCAGTGGGTGCAAGAAGACGGACGTCGTCACCAAGGGAGGCCTAGAAAATCTGGCGTGATGACTTAGAGGTGTTTGTGAGCGATTGGCTGGAGAAACCTCACGAAGACTAGAGTGGAAGGCTAAGGGGGAGGCCTTTTACCACTGCGTGGATCGGCCGGAGGACACGGTGGAGCACACTGTGGAGCTGTGCCCTGCTTGGGCTGAGCACCGCCGTGTCCTCGTAGCGGCGATTGGCGGCGGCGACCTCTCGCGTCCGGCCCTGGTTCAATCCATGGTCCGGAGCGAGAGGGAATGGGAAGCCGTCGCCTCCTTCTGCGAAGCAGTCATGCTAGCGAAGGAGGTGGCGGAACGTGAGAGGGAGAGAACCTCACGTCCCAGCCGCCGCGGGAGACGCCCCGGGCGTCGGGGGGCAACCAGTGGCCCCCGGCCACCGTAGGCGCGGGCCTGTGGACGGTGAGTAATGGGCTAGCTCACCGTCCGTCCGTCTTATGACGACAGACCGTGCCGACGGCGCGTTCGTGTTCCACGCGCGCCTCAAGGAGATGTCAGCAAATCGGAAGGGGTCCGAGAGGGCCGATGCCTGCCAGGGCTGCGGGTTGTTCGAAAGAGATACCGTGCCCCTGGAACACAAAGGGCTAAGAAGGAACATGGATGGGTTTTAGTCAGTACAAGTCTGACACTCCCTTCCGCTCCGCCCAGAGCGGAAGAAGTCATTTGATGATTTCCCATCCTAAAAAAAAAAAAAAAAGGGGGAGGCCTTTGCCCAGTAGTTGGAGAATATAGGCTAGGAAAAAAAAAGATTTATAAATAGGGCTGACTCAAAAGAATGACTGACTTAAGTGTCCATTGAAGACAGACTTGCTTAATGCTTGGTGAAGGTAGGATTGGGACCTACTGCTAAGTAGAATTTAATTTTACTTCTTGTAGGTATATGTGTACCATTCAGTAATTTTAGTGAGATTTCTTTTTTGACGACTCGAGAGCACATTGGACGTATTTCAGATGGTATTATACAATGCTCGAATATTCGAATTTTAACATATATTGCTGTTTTTGCGTGGTTGTTTATCATAATTTCGAGTTGAAAAAATAATACTTACGCAAAATACCTGTTTAACATAATGGCTATATAAATATATATAATAATATACACTTACATATCATATGGTATTTATGGGCATAATAATGCCTCATAAATACTAATAAAGAATGTTGACTGTTTCAATCACAATAAATTAAAACCAATTTATTGAGGAACACAATATTATTAGCTTAGATATAAAACTAGTCGACGTAAATTATGCCAGTGAGTTTGTAAAATTATTGCATCTTAGATAACAACTTTTTACTAAAAAGTTCTAACCTCGTGTTTATTGAAAAAAAACTGAATTTCTGGCTGAATTACTAGGGAAAATTAAAGCAGCAGCCAACGAGCAGCCATTTACAATGAAAAAGAAATAATAAAAAAAATTACTTTATGGCATTACAAATCGAAATATTTTTTCAGTGTCTTTAACAGTCTTCAGCTAACTAAAAAGTTTATATTCGATCACCAGGTCAATATCGACGAGGGCTTCTTAAAATTGTTCTCATCGAAAATAATGCGAAAAAACCGGCCAAGTGCGAGTCTTACTCGCACACAGGGTTCCATAGCCCCAAACAATATTTTGAACTGTCATTCATTAGTTAGTAGTATTAGTTGTAAACTTCCACTAAACCGCAAAACTAAATTGGTTTTCATAGTATGTTAACGAAAAACAAAGTTACTGCTGCAGTTTGATGAAAAAGTCCCATATCTCAAAAACTAAACATCACATCTTATTGAAACCAATTTTCGTTGATAGTTTTTTTTAGGTTCTACAAACTTTAATATTTTCAGAATTTTCCTCCTCTTACTTTAGAAATTAGAGGGGGGGGGACACACATTTTACCACTTTGGAAGTGGCTCTAGCGCAAACTATTCAGTTTAGAAAAAAATGATATTAGAAACCTCAATATCATTTTTGAAGACCTATCCATAGATACCCCACACGAAAGGGTCAGATGAAAAAAAACATTTTGGTTTTTAGTTCTATGTATGGGGAAACCCAAAAATAAAAGTTTTTTTTCTATTTTTGTGTGAAAATCTTAATGCGGTTCACAGAATACATCTAATTACCAAGTTTCAAAAGTATAGCTCTTATAGTTTCGGAACAAAGTGGCTGTGACATACGGACGGACAGACAGACAGACAGACAGACAGACAGACAGACAGACAGACAGACATGACGAATCTATAAGGGTTCCGTTTTTTGCCATTCGGCTACGGAACCCTAAAAATCACTAACTCTCTTCCAACAACCTGTTTTTTTTTATATCCCATAACTCTAGGGTTATATTCTGTAGGTAAAAATAATACTAAAACTCCGAGAATAGGTGGTCCAAAAATGCATAGTTTCGGAGATATCATCAATCATAATTAAATTAGGTCAAAAATTGGCACCAGTATAACGAATCTTTACATTTGCGAGGTTGCCAAACTTCGCAGTAGTGTACTAAATAGCAGTAGTTTTATTGATAAATATGAGTAATTCTTTTTATTCAAGCCAATAATTCATATTTAAAGCTAAGAAAATGCGAAAAAACTAAAAAAAAAGTATGGTTGAAACATAATTGTTAATTCTTTGATATGGTCTCAATCATATCCTAGAGTTATGGGATATCAAAAAAAAACAGGTTGTATGTAATTCTTAAAGGGTTTAAATCGATGCAAAATAAATGCGTTTCTGGATTTGCAAATTTCAAACGAGTCTGGCATAAATATGTTGGTAAACAAGCCTTTCTTGTCGTATGTTGCCAACTTTCTAAAGAACGGAATTCTTCATTTACGACCAAGTGCTAAATATTCCGTATCGGCTTGCCAAGTTGAATACCTGTGTTAAAATGTCAAATGCAAATCCAACTTCTGACACAAAGGATGTTCCGTGCCATTTTAGTCCATGGAAACTTTTTGAATTGGGACCTTCTTGAAGTGGAGCATAAATTATTTTCAGTCTGTGTTATGAAAAACGTATGCTGTAGAGAATAAAAAAGCATTTTTATCCTCTTTGTTTTCCACGAAATGTACGCGGTGTAATATTACGCAAAACTGCTGGCCCACCATGACGTTTTAAAGCAGTATCTTTTTGTTTTTTCTTTATTTGTTTAGGGACATTTATAATCGCAATGCGTATGTCAGTCCCACCGTACCCTAAATACACATTTCTCATATCTGGGCCATGAAACTAAACACTCTTTGCATCGCAAAGCAGTATTGTTACACTCTTATTCCAGTGTGGAAAAGAGACAAATCAAATCAAATCAAATCAAATCATCTTTATTTGTGAACACAGGTATTGAAAAAAGGTCTTATTCATACAGTTTTGTTGAACTCTATGTCCTACCAATGAAATTGGTGTACAAATATAGTTTTTTTTTTTTTGTAATATATCTGGATTTATACAAAACAAAGTCAGGTTCGAGTAAATAATAAAAATCTAATGTATCAATGTAATAAGGAATAGATTATAATTTATTTTCCATGCATGTCAGCGGCAAATTATAAAAAATCTCAAATTTTGTAATATTGTAAACAATGTCAATTAAATGTACTATTCATAAATAAATTAAAAATAAATTATAATAAAGGGCTGGTAATGTCATATTTTATCATTTAAAAAATCTTCGATAGAGTAATACATCTTATCTATTAGAAATGAATGTAATTTTCTTTTGAATTTTAGGGCATTATCTTCACTCCTTATACATTTTGGTAATTTATTATAGACCTTTGGAGCCATTACAAAAATACTGTTTTTGTATAGTGCAGTACTAGATCCAACTGTTTGTAACCGATCACAACGGCGCTGACTAGTTACTCGAGCAAATTTATGTAAATTATTTTTTACGAACATTGACGTTTCATAGATATACAACGACGGCATAGTTAATATTTTCGTATTTTTAAAAAGCGGTTTGCAGCTGTCTGTTGTCTGCAAATTATAAATAGCTCGTATGCACCTTTTTTGGCACTTAAATTCCGTATCTCAATGTTGAAGCTACTAGCCCATGATACGCCGTTAAGACTGTTGCTCGATTGGCCGTTTTACTTAACATGTGTAAAGCATAAGAATGTTGGTTCAGCTTACTGCATACTTTATCAATATGGGAATTCCATTTTAAAGTGTTTTCTATGTTTAGTCCAAGAAATTTAGTCACTTTAGCTTCATTAATAGTTTTGTCATTGTATTTAATATTTAAGTCCAGATTATAATTATTTTTTTGTTGAAATGTCATTAGTACTGTTTTATCAAGATTTATAATCAAATTATTATTCTGCAGCCAATTCACAACTGATTGTAAAGTATTATTAATCTCAGACTCCAATGTACTTACCTCGTCACTATTAAAAAGTAAAGTGCTGTCATCTGCAAACATTGTCATAGGATATGATGATGCTGTCGGAAAGTCATTAATATAAACAACTAGCTGACCGGCGCAACTTCGTTTGCGTCACATTTTCCCCGTTTTCGCAACATTTTTCATTGCTGCTCCACTCCTATTGGTCGTAGCGTGATGATATATAGCCTATAGCCTTCCTCAATAAATGGCCTATATAACGCTGAAAGAATTTTTCAAATCGGACCAGTAGTTTCGGAGTCTATTCAATGCAAACAAACAAACAAACAAACATACAAACAAACAATCAAATCTTTCCTCTTTATAATATTAGTTTAGAAAACATACAAACAAACAATCAAATCTTTCCTCTTTATAATATTAGTTTAGATAAATAGGGGCGGTCCGAGTACACCACCTTGTGGTATTCCATAGTTTACCACTCTCTGACTAGACGTGTAGGTTATTTCGGTTTTTTTAGATATTCTACTGATGGACGTTATTTGTTGCCTACCACACATATAAGATTCTATTAGACTTGATATATTTCCTCTTATTCCGTATGCGTTAAGTTTATTTATTAGTAATTTATGGTCTACGCGATCAAAAGCTTTTGACATGTCCATATAAAGCGCTAGAGTTGGTAGCCTCTTATCCACTCTACTGGTAACCATATGTAAGAAATCGTAGATGGCCATGTCAATAGATCTGTTTTTCCTAAAACCTTTCTGGTTGTCAACGAAAAGGCAATTTTGCTCAAAGTATGAAGTGAGTTGATAGTATATTGCTTTCTCGAATATTTTTGAAAAAATCGGTACTAATGCTATAGGTCTATAGCAAGACATATCTTCTCTGTTGTTTTTCTTGAAGAGAGGCTTTATAATTGTTATTTTTAATTCTTCTGGAAAGTAGCCATGGTATATGCACATATTGATAAGATGACTCAACACAGGAGCAATTATTGTGGATACCCGTTTAACAATATTTGTACTTATATCGTCGTATCCAGTGCTAGACGTATTCTTTGGTGACATAATAATTTGGTGAATTTCTTGTGGTATTGTAGGCGACATAAACATGGAAGTAATGCTACTGCTTATTTTATGTTTATTATTAATGTTTGAATTAGTAACTGGTTTCACTTGATCTGCAAAGTAATCGTTAAAAGCTTGTGCTATTTCAAGAGGATTAGTTAAGATTTTGTCATTTGTTTTGATTTTTGTTACGGTTTCGCCTGGCAGATTATGTTTATTTATACTTTTTTTTATTTTTATTTATTACTTTCCATGTTGCTTTACATAGATTCTGAGCTGAATGTATATAACGATTATTATGAGCTCTCTGCGTGAGGTTTATTACTTTCTTCAGTCAATTTGAAAGCTTTCTAAAGTTAGTTTTATTTTGCTTATTTGGTAGTAACCGGTATTTCCACAGCAATTCTCTTTTTCGCTTACTGCAAATTCTAATGCCACGACTAATCCATTTTGCTTTTTGTTTAGTCGATGTCCGTATTTTTATATTTGGAAAACATAAATCATATAGCAACTTAAACAGGTCATAGAAAGATTTGAATGCCTTAGCGGGATCCATTTCCTCGTATACGTCAGCAAAAGTGATAGCTTTGATGTTGTCTATGAATTTCTGAATATTTTCTATTGAGTAATCTCGTTTAGTTGAAAACCAGTAATTTAAAATGCATGTTCGTCTAACTGGACATCGTAACAGTTGTGCCGTATGATCGGATACCGCCAGCTCTAAGACTTCTCCTTTTGATCCTCGGACATTGTGAATTATGTTATCTATGCAAGTCCCACTGCTTAATCTTGTTGGAACCTTTATTTCAAATTTGAGATTGTAACCCGTTATAAGGTATTTGAATTGCTCTAAACATGTGGTCTTTTTTAAAAGATCGATGTTGAAATCACCGCATAGAATAAGTTTTTTATTAGTGTGTAATGAAAAAGACTTAAGGAGAATATTCAGGTTATTGAAAAATACATCAAGTTTACTTTTTATGTCCCTATTATGTGGACTCCTATAGACACACATCACAATGATGTTGTGGTCAGTGAGTTCTACTGCGCAACATTCAATTATATTAGAAACACAGTACTTTTCCACCGACTCCAAAGCTCTATACTTAATTCCGTTTCGTATTATTATACACGTACCTCCATGTCGGGATTTCCGACTGAAATGTGTAGCAAGTGTAAAATTAGGAATATGTAACAAGTTAACATCAGATAATATCATATTGTGCTCCGAAAAACACAGCACATCAATAATTTTTTCTGAATTGAATAGTTCATTAAGTGCGACAGTAAACATATGAGATTTGTTCAAGAGACCATTTATATTTTGATGAAGAATATTAATATTTATACACGAAAAAAGTCTTCTTGTTCACAAAATTTTTCATCTGTAGAAGATTCACATTGGGTCGATGATATCTCTGTTATGGTCAACAGTAAATTTTGAAAGATATTAAGCATACCGCAGTCATTATTTTTTCTATTAAATTTAGAGAACATATTAAAGTCATATAAAAGATTTAAATTGGAGTCAAATGCAGTTGCGTAGTTATATGTTTGTAAGTCTAGGTGTATTAAATTATTAAACGTCTCTATACGCCAATTAAACATTGTCGAGTAGTCACTTAATTTAAAAGTAGGAGCACATAAGATTATATTCGTATTCTGTACCGTCATTAATGTCTCCCTTAGTTTCATGATGATATTAACATAATTTTCAGTGTGTAGAAAGTCTTCTTCTCCAATTAAAACAACACAATAGTCATTCATAGAATAATCAATTAGTTTTTTATGTAAGTCTTTAATAAGTCTAAGCGTGCCACAATTCGGCGTGACGTAATGACATACTTGAAAGTTTTTAAATACCTCTTGAGCTGTGGACAACACTTTGTTAGTTTTATTCGCTAACTAACAATGCACAGTTTTCTTTTTATGGGGATTGAAGAATGGTCATCCCTTTCTTCCTTCTGTGTTGTTGTATTATCTAGTCCTATCGTTGAAGCATTAACCGTATCTTGTTTTTTCAAAAATAGTTGTGTCTTTCTTGTCTTCTTCTGTGACTTTTTTTGTGAGTTTGGGCGCGGAGTAGATGTACGTGAGCTTTTATTAGAAGTTTCCACTTCAGTCGTTAATTTCTTTGTAGCCTTTTTTAACAAATCATTTTTACTTGTTAATTCATTCACTGATTTTTTAAGCTGACTATTTTCTATGTTATGTTCTCTATCTCTTTGTGTGCCGAGTTGAGTTGTGAAGTAAGATGTGCAATTTGGTTTTGTAGTTCCTGTACTTGTAAATTGTTTTCGTCGCTTGATAAGTTTGGTAAGCTACTAGTGCTGCCATCTAATTTCGAACTATCAAGGCTATTTTCTTCGGACATTTGTAAAGAACGTGTCTTTGTTTTTCTGAACATAATATTGTCAAAGAAGTTCATTGTCTATTGAAATGAAGTATTTTTAAATTCTGATAAAAATGGAAAAAGATCTGCAGTATATGAGATTCGAACTCGGTCTTTCAAGAGTTATAGGTTTTAAACCAACCACAGTAGCCTCTAAGCCATTTGATCGTTGATAATATTGTTGAAATTGGTCTTCTGTTAGTAAGCGTATGTTCGGTTACTTTTTATTTGGATTTCGGAGGTGAATTGAAAATAATTTCTTGCTTTGTATGTATCGTTAAAAGTTTTGTGTTGTAACTCACTGTTTTGGCTTCACTGCTAGACTTTGACTAGTTATATTTTGTTCTTCAGCATGATTATTGTTCACCAATGTAATTGTTGTCACTTCCAACGATAATTCACTTAGAATGTCCGTCTTCTTTTAAGTTTACAGCGTCGGGATTTTAGTCGTTTATAACTTCATTGTTTGTGAATATTTTCACCAGATAACATTTCCATTTGAGCATTGTAGTCCACTTTCACTGATTAACCACTTCAGAGCAATTAAACTGTACAGAAACTATTTTTAATTATTATTTAATACGGAGCTGTTGTTCACGAACTGACAGTTAACGTCACTTTTCAAAGTATCCAAAAAGAATCAGCTAGAGTAGCTATACAAGACGTAGAGTAGCTATACGAGACGTAGCTATACAGGATGTCTAGCGCCATCTGTTTCTCACACTGGAAAGGGAGTAATACAATAATGATTTAAGACGTCATGGTAGGCCATCAGGTGTCATGAATTTAATAAATATTTTTATAAATATTTAAATATTTGTATACATTTTCACTGTAGTGTAGCGGTGGCGTATTTTTTGAGACTCTGTATCTATTAAAGTACTTAGATAATGGTAAAATCCGAACTCGAAGTCGCCATTTGTTTGTCAAAGATGTTGGAGTGTTGAGGTCTGACAAAACGACTGAACAGAAATAGTGCGGGTCTGACAAGTTGCGGTTGACTTCAAACGGAGATTCTGACCGTCTAACGTCAGAAACCAAACTTGTTGGGACATCGGTATCTTAAGGTTAGAACAATCAGATCTAAATTATTAGTCTTCGAACTCGAGTCGTATCGCTTGCAAAACTTTGCTTTTATATAAATTGATGGTTGATTGGTTTTGCCTGAACAAGATTTAGGTATAAAAATAACTTTTGTCTGCTTATTTAACATACTGGGGGTCAGAGCCCATTCGTCCCCTAAAATTCGTCCCCCAGCATAAAAGTTGTAGATTCGGCCCCTATATAGGTGCCCATTGGTCTCCTGGTAGGGGACCAATTAATATTTTAATAAAAAATATTATTTTTAAGGTACCCATTCGTCCCCTCTAATATATATACAATATAAGTTAAAGATTCGGCACCTATTCAGGTGCCTATTGGTCCCCTGAGATAAAATTAGCCATATTTTACATAAGAAACGGTTAACATAGTACACTTGTGAACAGTTTATTATCGGAATTAATTTAATAAATCATAACAGATCATTGAAAAAAGAGCTATGATGAATGATAATCCGTCATGATAATAATATATACAAAAAAAAATATATGTTGATTTATCTAGTCTTCAATAATTACTGTGATTTTAGTATTTTTTTTTGTACTGTTATAATTTTTTAGATTTAAGTTATTATGATTTTGCATGTATGTAGTTGGTAAATATACAAAAAAAATAAGAAGTGATTATTTACTGTTGATATGTGTTCTTTTGTAAAAGAGCTGTATTTTGTTAGTTTCTAGGACATTGTGATTTTGTATGTGTTGTATTTTGTTAGTTTCTAGGACATTGTGATTTTGTATGTGTTAATCTTATTTGAAATGAACATGATATCTACCGAATTACTATATTTTTTATTTTAGCCTTTTCTGCGCGACCGTACCAGGACTACCAAGCTGCAGTATACACATATACATGTACTTATATTAGAAGAGTGAATAAAAATAAATATTCTTCAGGGGACGAATGGGCCCCTCAAAAGTTCCAGGGGACGAGTGGGCACAGGGTGCGAATCTTAGGGGACGAATGGGCTCTGACCCCTGGATGTTATCGAAATCCAGTTAAAGCTTGTATTCTTATGTATTCTGTGGTTAAACTGGATTTGGTCGCTTATAGGTACCTATCTCATACCTATTATCAATCATTTATCTAATGATTAAATCTGATCGTAAAAATCGTGCTGTGTAAACAAATAAAATGACTTGGATTTGGAGGAAAATATTGTGAAACCCACGCATTATAATTATTTAATAACTGGTGTAGCAGACAAATAAAAAGCTTATTTATTTGTGGGTACGTACGACCAATCAAGCTATAATAACCAGTTTATGCGGATCTGTCGTTGTATTGGAAATGTTTACAAAGCGAGGCTTGTTCTGTTATACTGGAATGGTATGGTTTGATGTGTCGCCATATGTACCTTTATGCAATACCTAGTTTATACAGGCAGGGGTGTCATCGTTAGTCTAAGCAGGAGTCTCATCATGACTCGTGTCTGCTGCATCATCGAATACTACGTCCTTTCCATAGATATTGCCAGTTTCCGTATCCTACTCACTCTCTTCTCTGTAGTATTGTGAGAAAACACAGAAATATGATTAACTTAATTTAGTATTAATGGCTAGAATCATCTGTACTAAAGAAATATAAATAAATAAATCTCTCTGTATGTAGAATTATCAGTACTAAACAAATATTAATAAATAGATCTCTCTATATGTATATGCATCACAAAAAAATAAACTTGTTTTTTTTTAAACTACCACTTGCTACATTAATTCAGCTTCAATTTGCACATATGTGTAGGTATTAAATGCATCAGTTTAAAGACTAATGAAACATCTAAACTAATATTAAAAAAAAGAGGAAAGATTTGTTTGTTTGTTTGCTCAATGCAAACAAATAAGCTCCGAAACTACTGGTCCGATTTGAAAAATTATTTCAGTGTTAGATAGCCCATTTATCGAGGAAGGCTATAGGCTATATATCATTACGCTACGACCAATAGGAGTGGAGCAGCAATGAAAAATGTTGCGAAAACGGGGAAAAACTGACGCAATCGAAGTTGCGCCGGACAGCTAGTAATTAATATGTATCATCATGATACGTGCAATTAATCTGTCACTCGAAACCTACATACCTATTGTATCATCAGTCAAAACCAATTGAGATTTATATATAGAGGGTAACTTTAATGACAGCATTTAGCTGGACAATCATTATCATCTCTCTTGGCTCGTCCCAGGTTAATTGCGGTCGGCGCAACACGTTTTTTTTCTTTCATTCTTCAGAATTAAGCTGGACAATATACCAAGAATATGGGTAGACCCCAGAGCAGCCGTAGCCCAGTGGTGGCAGCCCCGACTTACCTACGAGTAGTAAGCCGTGGATTCGGACCCAGGCAGGCGCATTACTTTGTGTAATTTATTTTATCATCGCTGCCCTCGAAAACGGTGAAGGAAAACATCGTGAGGAACTCGGCATTTCCTAGAACTAAAAATTCGAAGACATGTGACATCTACCAACCCGCACTGGACCTGCGTGGTGGATTACAGCCCACTCCCACTCATAGAGTGGCTGTGTCTTAGCAGTGGGAACATTATAAACTGATGATGATGATGATGGTCAGACCAATGCCAGAAACACTATCACACCAATAACAATGATATCACCATTTCTGATTAAGTTCCCAGTTCGGGCACGGGTTTTTCAACTAATTTCTCAGTAGCGGGCACAAAGTCTGGATCTGAGCCCGGTTGATGGTAATAGGCTCGCCCCCTATTACATCGGACTTAAAACATAATTGACAACATGTGGGTGAACTCCAAAAATCTACGGACATGTGCCGATCTCTGATAATTCAAATTGAGTGCTACCAAGTGAAAGTAAGCACTTAATTCTACAATAATTTAATAATTAATGTTATTAGGATCGATGGTCATTTACCAGCATGTTTTCCCAAGATCGAAGGACGACGTTGGTTTTATTTTTATTTTTTTGGTTTTTGTAAAATTAAAGAACCTAGTAGAAACACCATAAAACAGGTCTTCAAATTAAAGTAATACATCTTTTCTAATACAAACCTACAACAGTATATGCAGAAAAACAAACGTCTCGTCGTTTCGTCATACGACAACCACGGCAATAGGGCTGCTCCCATTTCCAACCACCATACAGATGACGTTCAGTTTATGTTCCATCATAATGTAGCCATGTGTCTGTCGAAACGTCCATACTAGCCTAATTTATGTAAATACATGCGGGTTCCGTACTGCTGGCCGCGGACAATGGGGCTTCCTCGTCTAAGTATTTTGACGCAACTGCAATTTTGCGATAAATAATCAGCTGAGATGGGATCGGAACAATCTTTTTTTGATGTGCTGTCGTTACCTATGTACTTGATATGCTAAAAGGTATTTGTTTTCGGTTTTATTGTTTTTATTGTGAAATGGTATGCAAGATCAAAATCAAAATCATTTTTTTATTTTACATAGGCCTACAGGCACTTATAAAACGTCGACAAAAAGGTGCGGTTCGGGTTGGTTGTTTCCTATGGAGAAGAACCGGCAAGAAACTCCATGGTTACTCTTTTAAAACCATTTGGTTTTACAATATATCTGTTACAGCGATAGTACTAAAGTATGGGAGGACATCGTAGGCCCGACAATAAGTCGTTGCTTACTACAAAACGTAGAACGAAATAAAAAGTTACCAAGGATCTAGGAATCTATAAGGCCTACAGTGTCCAGCAATACAAACAATCGGTAAATAAGAAAAAGAGTCTATACAACAACAAAAAATAAATAGAAAATATCACAAAAAGACTAGATCAATTAAGTCTAAATCGACTTCATCCTCCAGCCCAGATCATTGCTAGTAAAGATATGTTTGGCAAAACCAGTGTCTCTAATACCCCTTTTATTTAGCATATAAATTGTGACAACAAATATTCACATTAAATAACTTTAACATTTTTATTATTTTGACATAGATTATTGACATTTAAAAGAATCCTCATTTGGGTCTGACATAATTGAAGCATTCAATAATATATATTTGTTAAATTAATTCTAATGTTATTCCATAATTATTCATGATTTTCAAATATTATAGTAAATAATTTGTAATCCTCAATTAGATTTGCACACCATATTTGTACGCCTTCTGGCATAACATAGTGCTCTGTTCATCAAACATAAGATCTGTACTTTTCCTATAACAATTTTTTTTATTTTTTATTTTTATTTGGTATGATTATGATTAGTTACGTAATCGGCCTCACAATTTATTAATTGTCCTGTATGAAACATCATTGATTTTGCACATATTTTTCACTTGATCAAGATGGCTTAATTGCTTTAATAATAACAAGTTTTCCAGCGTCCTAGGCTGAAGTCACAATTTCTGTGAACTATCTACATAAAGCCAATGAAAATATTTAAATTGGTTTCTGTGAATCAGCATTATCATTACACCTCGCGTCAATTACCATATTGTACGAGGCTTCGGAAAGGAAATAACAAATTAAGGGAAAATTTAATGATTAAGATTGAGGGTATTTAAGTAGAAAATAAATATTTCTCAAAACTGAGCGCCCCGTATTGAGGACAATGACACTGATTTGGAATAAATTGTCAAAAAGATGTGAATTTAAAACTTTTTATAAATGTCACTTCCTCCGGAAGTATTTTCTGTAAAGCTTCAATACCCAGAAAAATAAGAAATCTGTATTTATTGACTTTTTTATTTGGTCTTGAAATAATTGAGATACGAAACTGCGTCAGTTTTCTTTGAATTTGTGATTTTTGGAAATATGTTTTAACTATAATTTTAATTTGCGTCTTCATTCAAGTTCATTTTTCAAAACAATGCTAATTGCTGATTTTTACTTCTCTTAATTGGTCTTAATGTATAAAACAAGACTTATCCTTAGGCCCAGGTTTAAAGTTTAAACCCTACCATATAAACAATTTTTTTTAATTTAATGGGTGCCTATATCTATCTGAAGTTTATCATCACCAGGGTGGACCGTAAGACTGGTGATCTTCAGACATCAGGTAGGAAGAAGCTAGAGTGTCCTTTATTTTGGCCCTGAAATCGACTAGAAAAGTACGCACCATTAATTTTCTTCATTTCCAATAATTTTCTTCTTAGAAAATTCTAAAGCGCACCCTTGATAACAAACCCGCTTGTTTCAGAATTGCACTAAAGAAAGCATTACGATCGTCGCGTGCGCAGCTTTACCTATAACAGCGGCGGATCTCCCGCGCGGATCACAACAACACGCTAGACCGTCGCGCGCGCACGCTTGCACAAATTCGCGCCATTTGCCTCCGATACTACGTGAATGAGTTTTTTGTTGCTCCTTAGTAAATAATACTTGAAAATGCGTGCGGTGTTATTTATGTGTGTTTTTGTGTACTCTGTGGTGGGACAAGATGTTAATGACATGGGAAACATGCCGAAATACGATTCGAGGTACGATTATTTGGACGTTGACGCGATTTTCTCTAATAAAAGACTAATTAGGAACTATGTTGATTGCTTGATAAATGCTCTCCGGTGCACACCTGAAGGAAAACAACTAAAAAGTAAGTTCATACTTTTTAATAAGAAAACTATAAGCAATATTAAGACAGTTCTTTAATTTAAGATAAAAATAACATTAATTTATTTATGGTCGCGCTCGCAGATGTCTATTAACTGTCTAGTTTAGCACTAAGTGTTTTCCATTAGCTTTAGAATTTAGTGCATCTCATGTGTTACAAGTAAGTGGGCGATTCACCTTAAACTTATCTTGAAAGGTCGATCAAATGAATTAATAGTTAGCATAGTTAATTTAGTAACTACAAGGTGAAATTCGCAATTTTAGTGCGAAACGAGCAAAATAAAATGAAGTTTTAGAAAAAAGATAGGAAGGTTGAAGTTGCAAATTAAGATATTGATGCGTTAATATTTTAATTGCTCTAATTAATTTGATCACGTTAGAATTCAAACTAAAAATATAGTAAAGATATTTTTTTACATACTTACTACGTACTACGTAAGAAAAACTTTAATATATTATTATTATAACTAAATAAATAAAAGGCTTATAAAAAATAAAACAAACTCTGAATTATCAACAAAACGCCAGTTTTCGACGTCACAAAGCTTGACCTCGGATTCTGCGATTATATCATAACATTACAAGAAACTGATGGTAATAAGAGCTCTTTATGTATCTACACGCTAATAAGCAATTAGAATACATAATAGAACAAAGAGTAAGTTTATTATACTTACCTTCTCATTCCTAATAAATGTACTTACAGTTAATTTTTATATAAAACTTTTATTTTTCATTGTTATCACGGGGTCATTGTCCTTTAATGTTAAACCGCCAAGAGTCGTATGCAACTGATTTGCGTTACACCCATTTCGAGCAAATTACTTTCTTTTATGAAAGTTATAACGGAGATGTAGTTTGGTACATTGTGCACTGCAGTCTTGGTCCTGCAAAATTTTCATAACGGTTGTAGAATCACCCTTAAGAGCGTTCACGCCTTTTAATGAAACTTCATAAAAAAATTAAAAATATTTTTTGAAAAATCCTTAGTTTTTGAAAAGGTTTTTAGTAACTTTTTAGAACTATGTATCCTGCTTATGCGTTTACAGTTTCATTAAAATCGTTTCAGTCATTTCGGAAAATAAGGACTTGAAAGTTTGTATGAAATGTCGTAAGGCGTAAACGCTCTCAACGAAGCGTCACTGCGATAATTTTTTTGTACTAGATCATACATTTTAGTGGCGATATACATCCTGTATCTTATTTTAAGTGTGATTCAGACCTATCACACTGAACCACTTTCTCTCATGGACCACCATTGCATAGTTCCGAAAAAAAGTAAACTGTCACGTACAAAAGTTCTATATCTATTCGACCCAAATGTGGACTGTCTGGTATACACGCTGCTTGAACGTCAAAGATCCAAATTTTTCTTTTAAATATACAATAATAAATCTTTACTTTAAATACATCCATACCCTGCACTATGCAATGCATCTGTTACCGGCCAAACCCGATTTCCGGCTAAACTAGTTTGTCCTAGGCCAAACTCAATCAAAAGGACTCTGCACCCCATCTAATTGGGTTAGGTAAGGTTAGAACGGCGACCATAAACGCGCGAGCTGAGCGAGCGTAGCGAGCGATGCCACATCCAAGTTGAGCGCATTGTAAATGTTTTGTTTGGGTTAATATATCCTGACACGATAAACCAGTAAACCGGTTTGGCCTAGGACAAACTAGTTTGGCCTGAAATCGGGTTTGGCCGGTAACACATCCATCAACACAATCTTTTGAATGCGTTACATTGAGCGTTACCGAGAAACGTGATTTTTCACACAAAACTTAAAGACGTTTCCCAGCAATAATTTCTGCGCAGTGTAACTTAGTTTGATGAACATAATGCTTAGTTCATGGCTTGATCCATATTTATACACCCTGTATAAATGTACATAGCTCCTTCGTACAGGTGATACATTTTTATTTTTTTAAGAAAATGTGGGCAGAGGTATATTCAGGTTTTTTGGGTACATTTTGATTCAAAAGACCAACATAATTCGCCGTTTGTTCTTTAAATAACTGATGAGGATAACTGATATATTTATGAACAAAATTTTGCCAACACAAATCCATAATTCAAGCTCCTAAATACTTATGAAGTAGAGCATAAGTGTCAGGTAACTAGTTCATCGGCAACAAGTATTCTTGTTTTTAATCAATTTCTATTGGCTTTAGCAACGCGCGTGGGAAGGTTACTGCCCCAACATAGTCTACTTTTCATAGTTCTCTATGGTGTACATATGTTACCATATGGGTTGTTGTAAGTAACGGGTTTCGACACCAAAATTGTAGGTACCGTTGTTAAAGGGTCTACTTACCTAAACCTACTTACTTAAAAAAAAGACCAAGTGCGAGTCGGACTCGCGCGCGAAGGGTTCTGTACCATTATTTATAAAAAAACGAGCAAAAAAATCACTATTTTGTGTGGGAGCCCCCTTAATTTTTTTTTCTATTTTTAGTATTTGTTGTTATAGCGGCAATAGAAATACATAATCTGTAGAAATTTCAACTGGCTAACTATCACGGTTTATGAGATACAGCCTGGTGACAGACGGACGGACGGATGGATGGACGGACAGCGAAGTCTCAGTAATAGGGTCCCGTTTGACCCTTTGGGTACGGAACCCTAATTAACATAATAGTAATAATAGTCCTCCTGGCCGAATTCCACATTCCGCACTGCGTCTGGTTGATTAGTTGATTACAGACCACTCCATCTCACCAAAAGGAGGCTTGTGTCCCAGCAGCGGGAACGTTATAGTATTGCTATGACCCAATTCCAGTTCCGGTCTAAGTGGGTTCTATAGTCATCGACGCGACAGATAATTTAGGGCACGAGTGAGTGCGCAAACATTGGAGCCCTCTCTCTTTCTTCGAGATTAAAATCCGACGCGGCCCGAGAGAGATCAGGCACAGGGCGTAACAAAGACCCTTCACCAACTTTCTGTACATCTAAGTATTAATTAATTATTTATTATTTAAAGTATTAATATAAAATTAAATAATTTTTACGTAGAGTTACTTACTCTATTATCTTTTTCAGTTTTAATTCTAAGTTTTATTTTTCATTGTGTGCATTTGTGGCATGTGCCAAATAAATATGTTTTCTTTCTTTCTTTCTTTTCTTTCTCTAAGCAAAAATTATTGCTGATAAACACCTTTTTTGGGATGAAAAATCACGTTTTACGATACATAAGTCTCAATATAACGCACTCACAACACTGCTGTGCTGGGGGATGCATTGAATAGTACGGGAGTTGTGGCGGTATTTAAAATAAAGATATAACATTAAAAACTTGTATTTAGTTAAAAAGTTGGAACTTTGATCCCCAATATCTCCATAACTAGAAGCTTCCTAAGTACGGACCAGAACAAAAAAAAACTCGCAATGACGGGGAGAACAAGAACCTTTCGTTTCGTTAAGGGCAGTTTTACAGCCATCATACTACTAAAGTATCGTGTGAGGTATTTATCTAAACTAATATTATAAAGAGGAAAGATTTGATTGTTTGTTTGTTTGTATGTTTGTTTGCATTGAATAGGCTCCGAAACTACTGGTCCGATTTGAATAATTTTCAGTGGTATATAGCCATTTTATCGAGGAAGGCTATAGGCTATATATCATCACGCTACGACCAATAGGAGCGGAGCAGCATTGAAAAATGTTGCGAAAACGGGGAAAATTTGACGCAGACGAAGTTGCGCGAGACAGCTAGTTTACTTATATAACAATTCGCATTGTGTTTGAATTATGTAGTAGGTAAATTCATTAATTAATTACAGCTAAAATAATAAATTATGAATAACAAACAATAAAATTCTCAAAAAATAAAATCAATAACATAAATGACAAATATTATGTCAATAGAACGTAAATAGTTCATTTAAAAATTATTGTAAAATATTATCGTGTCAAATTATTATAAATCTATTCTCTAAAATGCAAAAAACTAATAATGCCTTGAATATATTTAATGTCACTGTTTTATGTTCCGACTTCTATTACTTATTTCTTGTCATATATTATTAATTTCCTATGATTTAGCCCTTGACTCTAGTCTAGGTCAGAGATGACAGAGACAAAGACGACGATGTTACGAGCTTACCCAGAAGGAGCCTGCTCACTCCAACTTTCAAGAGATTAGGGTTGTAAGCGTTCGGAAACACAGACGCAGGCAGAGAGTTCCACTCCTTTGCTGTGCGCATTATGAAAGACGTTTGAAAACGCTTAGTGCGAATTGGTGGAAGAGCAATAAGGTAGGGATGGTAACTTGCAGTGCGTCTAGAAGTCCGATGGTAGAAGGGGGACGGTGGGATGATGTCATCTCTATATACGTCTATTTTTGGCATTCATTACGTAACATCATAATCTCTCAGTACACTATCACTTCTCTGCCACTCGGTGAAAGTTTCTCTTAAATGTGTCCCAGCACTATAAAATTGTACGTGCGAAACTGTCAACTGGTTTTTTTACCGTAAGTTCTACAAAAAAGGTATTTATGGTTCGTAATATAAAGATATCATTTAAAAAGTTTTTACTGAGGGTACAAAATCCTCAGGTAAGATTCAGAGAGTCATAGTGAGGATCATAAATTATAATTTAAATTTTCGGACTACTTCGTGTGAGAGCAGTGGTGGCCCATTGGTGGCCGTGGGTTCGAACCCAGGCAGACTCATTACTTTGTGTAATTTATTTCAACACCGCTGCTCTGTAAAGATGGTGAACGAAAACATCGTGAGAAAACCGGCATGTCCCCCGACGTCATCATCATCATCATTTCAGCCGAAAGACGTCCACTGCTGGACATAGGCCTCCCTCAAGTTTCGCCACATTGACATAACATGGGGGGTTTTGCCATAATCGCCACGCTTGGCAGGCGGGTTGGCGATCGCAGTACGGTTGTTACAAAAAAAAAAAAAAACACAGAGAACGCTGCTGCCCATTCTCTGACAAATCCCTTAGTCGCCTCTTACGACACCCACGGGAAGATATGGGATGGTGCTATTCTTTACGTCCGACACCATACAGAGCCCCGACGTGCATAAGCAAAAATTAATAAAAACTTTAGAAAAACTAAAGTCATCATCAGCTATAAACAGTTTGCCGAAAAAAAGACAAGGAGAGTGTAATATTTAATTTGAATTGTTTGTTGGAAAAAGTGACAGATAATTATAATATGATGAATAAATATTTCTTTTAATTTTATGCATACAATTTTTTTTTCTTTTGCGAGAAATCTTTACCCTTCCAAATAAATGTTATACGGGGCCTCGCCAAGGCACGCTACGCCACTGACTCTGTAAAACTAGCTTCTGCATAACTAGCTTATGCACGCGGCTTCATCCGCGTGTAGTTTGGTACTGTCCCACGGGGTCATGCTACCGGGATAAAAGTATCTTATCTATGACTTAATCCAGGTTGTAAACTAACTGTTGATCTTTTCGAACCCGCTCAGCAGTTTTTCCGAGAAAAAGTAAAAAACATTAAATTGTCACAAACTTTCGCATTTGTATAGGAGTAGGATAATAAATAATTATTTTGATACTTTTAACTAGACAACATATATGGACACAGAACTGAAAACTACACACGCATTGCCATTTTTGTTGTGTCTATGAAACACCCTAGAATTTTTATTTACACGTTTGTTTATGTATAGTCCATTTTTACAGCATCTTCGAAGACTTTGATCGGCACCCAAGTCTTGAAGATGCTGTTAAAATGGACTCTATATTGATTATTGTAAAACGCATTGTTTCACGTTTGAAATAATACTAAAATCTCAACTTTAATTACAAGCAAGAGCTTTACCGGTGTTCCGAACTTATTAGAATAGCTCGATATAAACAAAGAAACCACAGAGGAACTTGACATAATTATTTTGATAATGTCTGAAGATACTTTGTAAGTATTATCGTCAATTTCGATACTTTTATTGCAATATGCGCATAAAAAAATAACTACACCTGCACGTATTGGCAGGATTGCAGGTGGTATCATCGCAAATGCATATATTTAATATTACAGAGTACTAATTATTTATTGATTGCGTAAATCTAAACTAATATTATAAAGAAGAAAGATTCGATTGTTTGTTTGTTTGTTTGCATTGAATAGGCTCCGAAACTACTGGACCGATTTAAAAAATTCTTTCAGTGTTAGATAGCGCATTTATCGAGGATGGCTATAGGCTATATATCATCACGCTACGACCAATAGGAGTGTAGCAGCAATGAAAAATGTTGCGAAAACGGGGAAAATGTGACGCAAACGAAGTTGCGCCGGACAGCTAGTTTTGAATAAATTAGAGATATAAAATCTTGTATTGAACATTGGTTGATTTAGCTAGATAAATATCAGCGCCTAGCATTGATTTTAGTGACTGGACATCAGGATTTGTTTTTTGAATATGAGTAACACACTTCCTCATAGAAATAGCAGTTAGCTTACGTCATCAAACTAAGTATACGTCACAAGGAATCGCGTTTGCATGAAAGTTAATTACAACTGCATTTTATTTGAAATCTCATTTGGTGAACTCGAATAATGTACAATTGATAGAGATCGACTCCTGTGTTCCCAAACACTTCGATTCGGGAATTCGTATGTCTGTCTTTTTATGGCATAACGAAAGTGAGCGAGATAGATAACGGCAAAAAGAATCAAAGCGTTTGCGAAATTCGATTAGCGAAAACGCTGCTGGAAAAGTCAAAAATATATTTGGTTATTTGGATGACCTAGGCTACCGAAAATAGTTATTTGTGCAACAAGAGAGCAAAGCCTTTTTTTGCTGCGAGTGGTGATTTTGAATCCTGAGCAAGCGAAGGATTCAACGATTGAATAACGAGTGTAGCGAGTGATTCTAAAGTTGAATCCTGAGTGTGGCGAGGGATTCAAAGGCACGAGCTGCATAAAACTTTGCTCTCGTGTAACACACATAACTCTTCATTTCAGCAGCGAGAACACTGTATGAGATAATATAATAAACAGGAATAGATTGAAATAACTATTTATTGTCAATCAAAATAATTACTTAACATTGTAGGTAGAGGTACTGTTATCGTCGCTAGTTTCATTCATATTTTACGATTATTTTAATATTTTTAAAACTTATTCAACTCTTTACGCCAACCACGAAATTTTATTCCTGCTCTTTTATTTAAATTATGGCATGTACGGAAATAGCACCCATGATATATTTTATTATTCAAAATAAGAATAAGAATAAATGTATTAAGCCATTGTTACAATCATTTTCTTAATCTAACTTAGCGCTATTTGTAATCGTAACAAGTTATATTTTAATAAAGTAAAGAAAAAACGAAGGTACCCAAACTAAGCTGCGCCTGTATCTTGGGGCCCGGAGTTGCGATATCTTAAGGTCTGTTGGGTAGCAAAAAGGTTTTCTTAAAGCTACTTTTATAACAGCTCTTTGAGCTCTTTCTACTTCAATAACAGTGCTTTTCCCTGCTGCACCCCAAACAGAAATCCCGTATTGAAGTACTGACTGACACAGTCCAAGGTAAATTGTACGTAGAATTTCAATGGGAGTACAGCCACGCAATTTTTTCATCACGTATATCAGCTTCCTAACACGGCCAGAGAGCAGCTGTATATGTGATTTGTATGACAGGTTTTCGTCTAATGTGATACCAAGGTATTTAATAGAGGCAGTGTGATCTATAACTTGACAGGTACAGTGAGTAAGTGGCGATGTCTGATATCTGCAGCATGTATGGTATTTAAGTATAAGATGAGGAGGAGGTCGAGAAGCTATTGTTTTGAAGAAGGTTATGAACTTAGTTTTCTTTACATTCAGAGTCAGGAGATTTGCGTCAAGACACTCGGAAACAATTAATAGTCCGTTCTCTGCAAGACGGTACACTAGTTCCCAGGTTTTAGCGTGGAAAATTATGACAGTGTCATCAGCATAGGATATTATTTCTGCGTCGTTTAGTCGTGAGTTTAAAATATTATTCATGTAGAAGGTGAAAAGAGTTGGGCCGAGTGTGGTCCCTTGTGGAATTCCAAAGTCGATGGGAAGCACGTCACTCGAGTGTTCATCTACTTTGACTAGCTCTTTGCGATTAGATAGGTAACTCGTGAACCAACCAAGTGCAGCTCCTCGGATACCTGCACATTCTAGTTTTCTCAGAAGAAGTGCAACTGATATTGTATCAAAGGCCTTTGCCAGATCTAAAAAAACTCCTATGGTCTGTTCTCCGTTTTCGGTGAAAGTAGCTACTAAGTTAGTTAGTAATGTAGCCGCGTCTTCAGTTGACCTTCCTCGTCGGAATCCGAACTGTCTGTCTGATATCAGTTTGTGCTCTTCAAAAAAGTTCACTAGCCTGTTGTTAACCAATTTCTCCAGTATTTTGGACAAAATGGACAGAAGTGCTATTGGTCGATAATTTTCAGGTAAGTCTGTAGGGCCGCTTTTGTGTATTGGTCTAACGGAAGCAACCTTCCAGCATTCCGGAAAGGTCCCAGATTCTAAGCTAAGATTATAAATGTGGGTGAGTGGTTTAAGGATTGCATTTTTATTTTTTATTATAAATCTTGCAGTGATACCATCAAGTCCTGGTGCGGTGTTAATTTTAAGTTGGTAGATATATTTAGTTACTTCTGCTTCGTCTGTCGGGTGAAGAAAGAAAGAGTGTGGGAAGTTTTCACAAGATTTGTATTTTTTTACAAGAGATTCCTGAGTCTCAGTAATTCGTGATAGTATTTGATCAGATAGGTGTTTTCCAATCGAGGTGAAGTACGCATTACAGTTGTTAAGTGAGTTAACAGGATCCTCCGAATTGGTAATTAGCTGAGATGAGTCACTTCGTTGATTATTTGGGCTATAAATTGATTTGAGAGTGTTCCATAGTTTTTTAGGGTCCTTTCGGCTTTCAGTTATTAGCTGGCTATTGTGCTCTGTTTTTAGTTTATGTAAAAGGTTGTTGCAAGAATTCCTGTACCTAGTATAAACCAGTCTTTTCATCTCATCGTCTGGGTTGGAATTTAAAGCTTGATGAAGACAGTCTCTGTGCTTTATGCACCTCATAAGACCTGGAGTGATCCATGGTTTAAGTGTGAATCTACTTCTGCTTATTTTAACTTTGTGCGTGTGTTTAATTACTAGATTAGATATAATAGTTGTTAGAGTGTTTGTACAGGAGTTGGCACAGTTAGAATTGAGGATATCAGACCAGTCGATGTTTAGTAAATCCTCCGCGATTGCGTCATCGTCAATTCTGTTTCTCCATCGGGATCTTGTATAGAGCATTTGCCGATTATTCTTTCGGTTCTGTAGCTTGATTTAACAAAGATGTGATCAAGACAAGCACGCCCCCTGGTAGGTTCAGTGATAGCAGGTAGAAACCCATATGAGGCCATAAGGCTCAAGTATTCGGCGTGATTAGAAATAGTAGTATTAATTGCTGCCAATCATGGGCTTTAACCCAGGAAATGACAAACAAACTCACAACATGCCAGTATGCAATGGAAAGGAGTATGTTGCATACAAAAAAATCAGACAGATTGAAAAACTGTGCCATTAGAAATAGAACAAAAACTATAGGTGTCGCAATGAAAATCAGAAGACTTAAATGGAGATGGGCAGGGCATATGATCAGAGGTCACGGCAAATGGAGTAAGAAAGTTACAAGATGGTACCCCAGAGAAGGAAAAAGGAAGAAAGGTAGACCACAAAAAAGGTGGGATGACGACATCAGACAGGTGGCAGGAGTGATGTGGAACAGAGTGGCCCAAGAAAGGTCAGAATGGAAAAGGTTGGAGGAGGCCTTTGCCGATTGGCAGACAGATCTGCAGAAAATAAAGAAAAATCAAATATTTGAATAAGTTTAAGTTTAATTTTATAAGAAAAATGCTGTTTCTAGATTTAAGGTCTAAATAAATGGCTATATTATTATTATTATAGTATTAATTATGTCGATGTTTAGGTCTCCACCAACTACAATAGTTGGATATCTTTTTATTAGAGCTAAAGCAGTATAAAATATATTACGAAAATATATTACGTACCATTATTTAAACTAGAAATAAATATTTATAGGTTAAATATTAGTTTTATTTGCAGTAAATGCTTATTTTCGTTTAAATACAACAATAATTTAATAATTCAATAAATTACATTAAAAGACATAATTATCTTTTTGCAAAATTTCTTTAGTTAGTACCGAATTTCGAACGTGTTTGTCTATGAGGTCGAAGGTCGAAGCAGTGAGCAAAATCGCATTTTGCTCACTGATTTCAACATGTTTGAGCTACTGAAGTGAAAACGATTATTCCGTTCTAATACCAACAACTAATATCACTGGTATTTGTTTCATCTCACATTTTTACCTATTCCGAACGGATACCATTGTTTAATTTAAATATAAAGTTCAAAGATATAAGACACAGTCAGTATAAATGCTTTAGCTGAAAGTCTTACCTGTCTTTGGGTGATTGCATGTTTTGTCAGATTCAACTGTTTTGATCTAGGTATTCTATTTTGTGGGGTGTATTTTATCATCACTCATCGTCAACTTACAGGTATTCTTTGTGAACAATATTTCCACTTCAGAGGCTTGTTTTTATCATAAGGCGAACTGAAAAGATTTTGACTGAAGCCACAGTCAGTTATTCCTTGCAAGAAACTGACTAAAATCACGATCCACCATAATCCCTCTACAATAGCGCATTTCTCTCAACACGACCTCTTTGCGGTAATTGTGCAATTTTCTGAACATTCTCTCAGTATAGCGGTTGTATATGTACCGTATAGCTGGCTGTAAGAGTATCAAAGGGCCGGTGCTAGACGGCCGAGACCCTATTACTTTGCTTCCCTTCTCCTGACTTTATTAAGTTACTTTCTGTAACTAGTATATATGTAGTTGTAGTTAGTTAGTTTAGGTAGTGCTAGTCTGTGTGTAATAGTTTCGTAGTATCTTCCTAGGTATATTTTGCTTACAGATTTTTGTTAAAATAGGTAGTTTATTTATTAATTTAGGATCTATATAAGTAATGGATAACCTGAGGTATTACATTGGTTACCTCGGGCTGGACTCTTTCACTTATAGAAGACCACAGAATGCATAATACGAGTAATGCTACGAATTTAGTTGATTATTGTAGGCTACGGTAAATTACTTCTTGTGATTTGCATTTCAAGGTCTTCTTTATTCAGATGTGTTGTAATTAACTTTTAACGCTAATTAAAATCTGTTTTTGTTTTGTATAAGTTGCTGTTTTGTTTTCTAGAATGATCCTCTAGCATGTTTCAAGATTCAAGAACTCTCATTAAAGATTGACTAGGTTTTTTTTATAATACCTAATTGTTTCAGTTCATTATCTGCCTAGCCTTTTCCCAAACTATCTTGGGGTCATCTTCCAGTCTAACCGGATGCAGCTGAGTACCCGTATTTTACATGGAGCGACTGCCTATTTAAAATATATTTCATTTTTTTCTCAACCGTAAAAAGAATTCGGTCAATTTTTTTTTAACTAATTGTATCGAAATTTAGAATTCTCTAATGTCTACTAATTAGTTAAATCTATACAAACATTAGTTTTTAAAGCGGAGTGCAGCCTGATTATTGATATATGAATCTAATAAAAGTTTTATTATTGTAAGATAATATACTTACCTAAAACAATTAAAATGTCTACAGCATAACATTATAAATGTAACAATTAGGAAGTCCGAGACCGAATGTATGTTTTTATTTAAATTAAGAATGTAGTTTCTTTTTTTAAAGAATTTATACAATTTGGCCGGCTTAAAATTAAAAAAAATGTTTACTTTTTTTGCTTTGCCGGAATTCTATTCTCTTTTGTATTTGTGAAGGAAATGCCAACATGGTCGTTTAGTTATTAGCACTTGCAGACCGCATCATAAGTTAATGATAGACTTCCGATATTGCGATCTGATGGTTGTGTAGTTATGGTAATTTGTTGGTAGGCTATAAATTGTCAGGTACATTGCTGGTTTTAATCATGGCTTTGTAGCACTAGGAAGCATTCTAGATCTTACCTAATAACTGACTGTATTGTTGTCACTTGTCTGGGTTATGAAAACGAGGCAGGCGAAAAAAGAACTGTCAGGCCGTTTCTTTTTTAAATATTTAGACGAAAAATATAGGAGTAAAGGAGAATAAAAAATCCGTTAATTATGTAAAACTTTGGTACCTACGATAAGGCGCTAAGAATGCAGGATAAATTTATAATGATAAATTGATAATTAGTTAAAAAAAAAACGGGTTGCACTCCGGGAGTGCCGGCAGAAGTGAAAACTTGAATAGTAACGTTGTGCATTTTTGGATATGGTTAGGAAATAATTTTGAACGAATTGCTTTAATTATCTAGTTCTATCATTTATGTGGTAAAATACAATATTCATTTATTGCGCTATCATACACAAACATGACAACTTACATTACATAACAAATTTAACACAGAAATATTACGATACGTTTTACGAATTTTACCTCTTTGGAGAAATCGAAGGTTTTGTTTGTGCATAAGATAATTATCCAGTTTTGGAAAACCAAACTCAATGACAGATGTCATAAAGTTCAAATTCCTTCGCAACCTAATGTCAATTCGTCTTACGAATTTTCGATCAGGACACGTGACCTGACGCGAGTTTAAGATTTTATACCCATTACAGAAAAAGTGCTCAACGCCGCTAAAGAAGTTTTCACTTCAAAAACTGTGGAATATTCAAACGAGGTCGAACTATTGTGGTTTGTTCAAGACTTTTGTGCTTCTCGCTTATTGGCCGTAGCATATCTACTGAATGACTATTAAAATTTCCTTGTGAAGAGAAATTATTAAAAAGAAAATATTGGCATTCATTTAGACTTAGTTTTTTTTTTTGCGCATTAGCTTTCTAAGCGAAATTAATACCTACCTAGATTCCGCATTCAATTATATTTTTTCTGACCCACATTTAAATATTGCGAGTGCAAGAATTAGACATGACATAAGAATTTGTTTGGTGCCTATAAAATATTTAAATGACAAGAGGACTCCCCTTTAATACATAGTTCTTCGGTCGGATCCAATCCAACCAAATGGATCAAATGACATTTCATGATCATCTGCATAGCCTTTTCCCAAACTATCTTGGGGTCGGCTTCCAGTCTAACTGGACTCAGCTGAGTACCAGTATTTTACATGAAGCGACTGCCTATCTGACCTCCACAACCCAGTAACTCGGTAAGACTGGATGTCAGACTTTTGGCTTCTGACTACTCTTAAGGACTGTCAAAGATATCCAAATGACTGTCGGGACCAACGGCTTAACGAGGCTCGGAGGAAACTCGGTGAGTAATTATGGTCAACTATCCACGGACCAACCTCGGCAAGCACGGCTTAACCTTAAAGATCGATGATTATTATTTAGCCACGAGCTTCTCACAAATGACATTTGAAATCTTGAAAATTGATGGAAGAGTAAGCATAGAAACCGCGAATAAACAAAGCAAAAAACCTTTTGCAAAGACAATAAACGAAAACTAATGATCACATGGGAATTAGCGATTGGACACACTAGTAGAAAATAACGAATCCTGCGAAACAAAAGATCTTTGTACGATTGTGACGGAAGACATTATAATATATTATATTCGCGATCAGTATCACGTCTATTTGCATAGCGCGACGACCAAACAAGCTAAATTAAGCTGATATCTCATTGTACGGGGAGCTCGTACAAAATAAGGTCAGGTTATACTGGATATGTACTGCTGGATGTGTCGCTGTACTTATATCGTATAAAACTGTATAATCTGGCTTTTCTAGTATTGCGTTATAAGTTGGTAAGCCATGTGCCCTTTGGGAATTCTTATAAGCAAAAATCAAGAAATTACATGAATACTTTGAGAAATTACATGAAGAGGAAGTTGAAGGACTCATCAATAATCTTCGCTCAGATTGTGGACCAGGGTGAAACAATATATAATGTCAACAGTCATGTCAATAGTTTAAAAAACTATATAGTCCCTCCCCTCACTTACATCATGAATAGTTATTTAACAGAAGGCATATTTCCAGATTGCCTTAAAAAAACCATTGTTATTCCTATTTTTAAGAGCTGTAGCAAGGACGAAGTAGCAAACTATTGTCCAACTTCTTTATTAACCTCTATCTCTAAGATTTTTGAAAGGATTATTAATAACAAATTTGTAAAATTCTTCGAAGATAAAAACATCTTATCACCTAACCAGTCTGGCTTCAGAAAAGGAAAATCTACAACTGACTGTATTTATTCATTCACTGAACTGATTGTGAATAATTTGCTAATGCTTGACCATCTTTCTAGTCCTTCAGAAAGCATTTGATAATGTGTGCCTATAAATAATAAAAATAAAAAAAGCCTTTTATTTCTTGCATTTTATACATGATTATTTTACTTATATAAACTATTTTTACTACTTAAAATTTATTTTATTCGAGAAAGTATATTTAAAAGGTTGCTAATTGCAAGAACCCCTCTTCAGGTGAAGGCCTCCTCCAAAGAATGCCATTTAGTTCTGTCTTTTGCTTTCTGCATCCACTGTGGGCCGGCCGTTTCTCTTATATCGTCTTCCCATCTTGTGTGCGGTCTAACTTTTTGGCGTTTCCCTTCTGGGCCAATCCATGATGTGACTCTTTTGTGCCTATGTATATTAATATCCAAATTCGAACAAATGGAAATAAGGAACAAACAATTAAAATTTTTCCAGAACTACTTCAAAGATCGACATCATTCAGTTCGAATAGGCAATACGTTGAGTGTAGAAAGACTGATAAAAATTGGAATCCCACAAGGCAGTATATTAGGCCCCCTGTTCCTCCGCTAAATCTTTGCCAGCTAAACATCAGAAACTGTCATTTATGTTTTATGGTAACTCATGGGACAAAACCTTTACTGCGGTCCAAGAAGTTTTCAATATTATAACTCATTGGCTTGCTTTAAACGAACTGACCTTAAATTCGACCAAAACTAAATATATAGAGTTTACAATACATAATGTAGAATCTCACACTAATCATTACAATATCTATGCCCACACATGTAATCCTGTAACCACAAACTGTAGCATGTGCCCAATAATAACAAAAACAGAATCAATAAAATACTTGGGTATATTAATTGATAAAAACCTGTCTTTTAAACGTCACATCTCACATCGGTTCCAGAAAACAAGAAAACTCGTTCAAATATTTAAAACTCTGAGGCATGTTGCTGGTTGAACACAGTGACTTTTAGGATTTGTTTATGAAAAAACGGAAAAATTGCTAACTATCTAATCCTAGCCTACCGTTTTTCATAAATATGTACACCACCCGCTCACGCACACATTCATATACATAATCATAATTAATCGTATACACACGCATACACCATCCTACTCTCTCTCACAAAACACACAACACGACACCTTCCACATTACACTCACAGTTCACACACTAACAATGACACACACGTATTTTTATTTTTGATTTTTTTTATTTGCTTTATGTGGGCAACATTATAAGTATGTAAGTTTTCTTTCAGTACGAGCTAGTTCTTTTTTGTCAATGACAGGGCTTATGGGCAAATCTTTTGGCCAAATTACAATTCCACAATATTTTGCGGTTGACCTTGATAATTAACAAACCAATAACGCTCGTGATCTAATTAAAAACTAAAATTGGAATAGTAACTAACAAATTAAGCTTACTACGTCATTAAACAACTATAAAATTAAACGCTCTTAAAAATATCATCAACAACAGTACCTACCTATTTTTAGATCATAAACCATAAAAAAACGTAAAACCGGTATTTTATATTAGCGGGCCAACTGCCTAACTAGTGTGGTCCTACGTGACAGACATTGAAAGGATGTTCCGAATTCAAAACAACTTTTAAAAGTGAAACATCATGTCATGTTTAGGGCAAAGATCAGACAGATGAACGGTCTGATTTTTTAGGCCATGCCAGTCTGCCTTCTGCAGCCAAGCTTTTGACTAATGTGTTGCAAGTGTGTAAAATTAGTATTACTCGTAGTAGATGTTGAAATATACATAGTTTTGGCAGGTAGATTATAATCTCAGAGATAAGATTTGTAATTAATTAATAAGAAAAATATTTTTCACATTTTTAACATTCATACAACATACGTTATGTTAAGTTTTGGTAAATAAATCATTTTTAGTTCTCTGTATAATTATTTTTAGGGTTCCGTAGCCGAATGGCAAAAAATGGAACCCTTATAGATTCGTCATGTCTGTCTGTCTGTCTGTCTGTCTGTCTGTCTGTCTGTCTGTCCGTCCGTCTGTATGTCACAGCCACTTTTTTCCGAAACTATAAGAACTATACTGTTGAAACTTAGTAAGTAGATGTATTCTGTGAACCGCATTAAGATTTTTACACAAAAATAGAAAAAAAACCATAAATTTTGGGGTTCCCCATACACAGAACTGAAAACCAAAATTTTTTTTTTCATCATACCCATACGTGTGGGGTATCTATGGATAGGTCTTCAAAAATGATATTTAGGTTTCTAATATCATTTTTTTCTAAACTGAATAGTTTGCGCAAGAGCCACTTCCAAAGTGGTAAAATGTGTGTGTCCCCCCCTCTAATTTCTAAAGAGGAGGAAAATTCTGAAAATATTCAGAATTGTAGAACGTATAAAAAACTATCAACGAAAATTGGTTTCAATAAGATATAATGTTTAGTTTTTGAGATATGGGACTTTTTCATCAAACTGCAGCAGTAACTTTGTTTTTGATTAACATACTATGAAAAACCAATTTAGTTTTGCGGTTGACTTGAAGTTTACTAACTAATACTACTAACTAATGAATGACAGTTCAAAATATTGTTTGGGGCTATGGAACCCTGTGTGTGAGTAAGACTCGCACTTGGCCGGTTTTTATTACTACTTAACTGTCGAATAATATTACATTAATTTAAATTTATTGATACGTAAAGATTTTTAAAATGTAGATAAGTACTTATAATTAAAAACGTAAAAAAGGATAACATTTGACACATTTACGTGTATTGACAGCCCGTAGCTCTATTAAATTAAGTAATAATTAATGCAAATGTACATAATTATTATTATCTAACCTCTTATTAGTGGAGTTAAAACTAAATACTTACCTACTTTTGTAAAAATGCTATGCTGATATTACCCGCACGCGATTAACAACAAACTTACATATTTTTCTCAGATAACAGTGATTTATTGATTTGGGTTGACTTGTAGGCTTTTAAAAAGAAACAGGGTAAATGCTAATGGCTCCAAAAAGCCAATCCGACCAAAAATGGGGTTGTCTACCAAAAAATATTTGATTAGGTTTAGGTACAGACGCCAGCACATCAAGAAACACCAATCCATCAAATTTCTTTAATTGATTTTCAACCTGACTTATATTATATGACTTATATTATAGAATTCAGTTCAAGGTTGTATCAAAATCAAAATCAAAAGTCATTTATTCAAATTAGGCTGATAATCAGCACTAATTTGAATAAATGACTTTTGATTAGTATGGTAAATTTTGACAGTTTCGGGTTGCTGGCGTCACCGGTGCTGGATATCCCGGGAAGAAAAATAAGTTTTACATTTAATTTTATTGGTACGTAAAGATTTTTTTAATGTAGATAAGTACTTATAATTAAATCATTAAAAAACTGGCCAAGTGCGTGTCGGACTCGCGCACGAACGGTTCCGTACCATTATTTATAAAAACGAACAAAAAATCCCTTTTTTGTATGGGCGCCCCCTTAAATATTTATTTTAGTATATGTTGTTATAGCATCAACAAAAATACATAATCTGTAGAAATTTCAACAGGCTAACTATCACCGTTCATGAGATACAGCCTGGTGACAGACGGAACGATGGACTGACGGACGGACGGACAGCGAAGTCTCAGTAATAGGGTCCCGTTTGACCCTTTGGGTACGGAACCCTAAAAAAGGATTATATTTGACACATTTACGAGTATTGACAGCCCGTAGCTCTATTAAATTAAGTAATAATTAATGCAAATGAACATTTATTATCTAACCTGTTTTAAAGGAGATAAAACTAAATACTTACCTACTTTTGTAAAAATGCCATGCTGATATTACCCGCACGCGATTAACAACAAACATACATATTTTTCTCTGATAAAGTAATTTATTGATAGAGTTTGACTAGTTGGCTTTTAAAAAGAAACAGGGTAAATGATAATGATTCCAAAAACCTAATCCGACCAAAAATTGGGTTTTCTACCGATCATTACTTATTCAGAGATTTGGTGTAGGTACTCGGGGAACCCCAGAAATTTTTCCTGGCTTACAATTATAAATCTTTTTATTGGAATATTTTAGCTAATATATTTATTATTTTTATATAAAGTAAATGAGTGTTATACAATGCTGCCTTATCCAAAACAAAATAATAATGTGTTAACCAACAAGTTGTTTTTGGTTGCCAAAATTTAATAAATTATAATATTATAAATTATTGGTATTATTATTTTAATAGATCACCATCGTTATGTAACATAATCTGTGTTTACGTCAATTCAAAACAGCAGTTACAATTTTATTTTGACTGATACAAAAACATGACCAAAAAGTATTTGTCTTTAGGCGATTGCGAGATTTTTTATTGAAGGTAAACTGCTTCCTGTACTATAGTTTGTCTGCACGTCTGTACCTGTTTACCGATGGCTTCGCCCGCGTTTAAGTCAGACGTTATACAATGAAAATGTACTGTTACAATGAAAATACCTATGCACCATATAATTTATGTGGTGCATAGGCATTTTTATCGAAGCTGTTCGGACTACACACTTATATGATATAATTGTGTACTCCGCTCAGCTGATAAAATGTGAAAAACTAACAAATAGCCAGACAAGCAGACTTACTTTCGCTTTATAATATTAGGAGTTTGGAGTATGGATTACGAACGAAACCGGATTACTAGAATAGTAGGCAAGAAAGTGCCAATTACCAAATCAAACAATGACATACCAGTAACGTATACACACCTACTTTTGGACAACAATGAGCCACACAGCTGTGACCTGCGAATTTCCGCAAAGTGAATCGACCTAACTAACTTAATACTGTTTTTCACAAGCTACCGCGCTCCTAAGTTTCTTTCGGTACGAATACTGTGGGAGCCGTGACTGTCAGCTTATCAAAGTAATAAGTACAACGCATTCGCTGTTAATTTACTTCTCCTCCTTACCTCTGTTAGCAACCTTATGTACACGAAAATAAAGATCACGAAAAAAAGGATTATATTTGACACATTAAAGTGTATTGACAGCCCGTAGCTTTAAAAAAATAAGTAATAATTAATGCAAATGTATGTACCTGTAGTACCTGTAGTAATCTAACCTGTTATTACTGGAGATAAAACTAACTACTTACCTAGTTTTGTAAAAAATGCCATTGTGATATTACCCGCACCCGCCATTAACAACGTACATATTTTTCACAGATAACAGTAATTTATTGATATAGGTTGACTGGTTGGCTTTTAAAAAGAAATGCATAGGTAAATGCATAGGTAAAAAAATATATATGTATATCAAGAGTTCAATATTCCCATTTATCTTGCCTTCATCGACTACTCCAAAGCCTTCGATAGTTTGACACACGATGCTATATTTGAGGCTCTCAACAACCAAGAAGTTGATCCCACCTACATCAGTTTACTCCGTAACGTGTATCTAATCAGCACTGCTTCGATTAGGCTACAAACAGCCGGACCATCATTCCTAATAGAAAAAGGCGTAAACCAAGGAGACCCGCTTTCACCTAAACTTTTTAATAGCGCACTGGAAGAAGTGTTCAAAAAGATAACGGCTAGTTGGGAAAGGAGCGGTATTGAAATCGGTGGGGCGCGGTTAACCAACCTTCGCTTCGCTGACGACATTGTCGTATTCTCTTCCACGGCAACAGAACTAGAGCTAATGTTAAACCAACTCAGTAATGCAAGCCTTGAGGTTGGACTGGCGATGAACATGTCAAAGACCAAACTGATGTCAAACACCACTAACCATAGGATCAGAGTAAATGGTGAAGAATTGGAATATGTCCATGATTACATCTACTTGGGCCAGTTAGTCTCTTTCAAGTCCAGACAAGACAAGGAAGTCACAAGACGAACCGAAAATGCCTGGAAGAGCTACTGGTCCATGAAGGAGCTTATGAAGGGAAACCTTCCTTTTTGACCATTTTGACTTATGGATTCCAGACTTGGTCTTTGACAAATATTCAAAAGTCCAAACTCAAGGTCTGCCAACGTGCCATGGAGCGCAGCAGTCTAGGCGTAAAACTAACCGACCGTGTACGCAACACTACACTGCGCTCCAAAACACAAATTACTGATGTTGTTCAAAAAGCCGCTAAGCTGAAGTGGGACAGGACTGGCCACGTCTGCCGCATGCGCAATGATCTGTGGGCCAAAATAACCACATTCTGGAGCCCTGACACAACCAGAAGGCGTCGTGGTAGACCTCGTAGAAGATGGCAGGACGAGCTAGACAGGACCAGCAAACAGTGGTCCACATTGGCCCTGGACCGAGACAATTGGAAGTCAAGGGGAGAGGCCTTTGCCCAGCAGTGGGATGACGCAGGCTAACAGTATCAGTATCAGTATAGGTAAATGGTTATGACTCCAAAAAACTAATCCGGGCAAAAAATTGGGTTTTCTACCGATATTATCTATTCTGAGATTAGGTTTAGGTACAGACGCCACCACATCAAGATACTCGTCAAATTTCTTTAATATATTTTCAACCTTACTGTTAAAGAATACGCTTCAAGGTTGATTGATTTGACAGTTTCAGGTAGCTTGACCTGCAGTGGCGTCTGTATTTGGGAAACCCCAGAAAGAAAAATATTTTTCACATTTTTAACATTCAGTTATGTTAGGTTTTGGTAAAATAAATAATTTTTAGTTCTCCGGTTAAATATTTTATAACTACTTAACTGTCGAATAATATAAGATTAATTTAAATTTATTGATACGACATGTAATGAATATGATAGCTAGCGTTTACCGGTGGCTTCGCCCGCGTTTAAGTCAGAGGTTATACCTTGAAAACGAACTGTTAGAATAAAAATACCTATGCGCCAAATAAGTGGCAATGGGCAGGGCACACTGCTCGCAGAA
This sequence comes from Cerastis rubricosa, assembly GCA_949152445.1. Taxonomy (NCBI): domain Eukaryota; kingdom Metazoa; phylum Arthropoda; class Insecta; order Lepidoptera; family Noctuidae; genus Cerastis; species Cerastis rubricosa. The sequence goes on along the minus strand of OX424535.1, from coordinate 5,753,263 downwards.
CGGATGGCCGATGGGGCCGAAAAGTTCTGGAATGGCGACCGCGAACCGGGAGACGATGCGTTGGAAGGCCTCCCACTAGGTGGACCGATGATCTGGTGAAGGTTGCCGGGATCTGCTGGATGCGAGGCGCACGGGACTGGTCAATGTGGCGTCACTTGGGGGAGGCCTATGTCCAGCAGTGGACGTCTTTTGGCTGAAATGATGATGCGCCAAATAAGTATGTACTCCGTTCAGCTGATAAGATGTGCCAAACTAACAGAACAGAGATAAACATACTAACCTACTTTCGCATTTTTAATATTAAGAGTTTGGAGTTTGGATTACAAACGAAACCAGATTGCAAGAAAGTGCCAAATACTATATAAAACAATGACATCATCCCACTAACGTTTACGCAACAAATTTTTATCAAAGTAATACGACCAGTGCATTCGCTATTAATTTACTTATCCTTCTTACCTCTGTTAGCAACATTATACACAACAACAACAATAACAACAACATCATGCACACGAAAAACAGGATTATATTTATTTTTACACATTAACGTTTATTGACAGCCCGTAGCTACAAAAATAAGTAATACTTAATGCAAATGTACATATTATTATCTAACCTGTTATTAGTGGAGATAAAACGAAATACTTACCTACTTTTGTTAAAAATGCCATTGTGATATTACCCGCACGCGCCATTAACAATAACAACGTACATATTTTTCACAGATAACAGTAATTTATTGATAGAGGTTGACTAGTTGGCTTTTAAAAAGAAACAGGGTAAATGATAATGACTCAAAAACCTAATCCGACCAAAAAATTGGGTTTTTTACCAATCATTACTTATTCTGAGATTAGGTGTAGGTACTCTGGAAACCCCAGCATTTTTTTCTAAGCTTATAATTATAAATCTTTTTATTAGAATATGTTTAGCTAATTTAATAGTTTTGGAATAACGAAGATTATTTCAGTCAAGTCACAATTATTTATTTGCAATAAATGTGGTACAACAGATGAAAAAAATAATAGTAGTGCAGTGTCACATTTCGCTATAAATATAAAATTAACAGCTTATTAATTAATGTTTGCATGCAATCATGCAAACATTAATTAATAAGCTGTTAATTTTAATTCACAACAATTATGTGAACACAAACTTTAAATTAGGTAATTAAGTAAAGTATGTTTTAAGTTCTGTATGGTGTCGGACGTAAAGAATAGCACCATCCCATATCTTCCCGTGGGTGTCGTAAGAGGCGACTAAGGGACTTGCCAGAGAATGGGCAGCAGCGTTCTCTGTGCTTCTGTAACAACCGTACTGCGATCGCCAACCCGCCTGCCAAGCGTGGCGATTATGGCAAAACCCCCCAAAATGCCAATGTGGTGACACTTGGGGGAGGCCTATGTCCAGCAGTGGACGTCTTTTGGGCTGAAATGATGATGATGATGTTTTAAGTTTAATAGACTCAACACAAAACCAAATTTTGCTGATAAACACAACAAACAATGAAATTCTTAACATAAATAAAATATTTTTAAATAGACCACTTCATAAAAAAAAGCTACCCACTGTTGTTGAATGTATTATTTCTGCACTTTTAAATGTTTTATCTATTTTAATGTTGTTATAATTTTGTTTTTCTTTGCATGCTGTGTCTATCGTATCATCTTGTACACTATGCTTGTAAAATATTTCTTGTATTATTAAAATAAACAACGTGTAACAATTGTAGATAGGCCAATAAATAAATAAATAAATTATTATAATTTAGGTAATTCTCTCTAATGCATTCCGGTAATGGTAAGATTGACAATTAGTTTTTTTTTTGAGAAATTCAGCTATGGAATAAAAGCTATGCGAATTAAGCAATTTTTTCAGAACTATGCAGAATTTTCTGTGCGGAAGATCAGTAATAAAGTTTGGTAGAGAGTTAGAGATAAGTGGAGCCCTGGATATATACACAATTACGTCTGAATAATTCAATCCTAGGTACAGGCACTGTGTAACTTTACGTTTATTCATATTGTTTTTAAGTTCAAAAAGTGAAGAGTTAGTTTTGACAAATTTTGCAATCTCGTATTTATAAATACAGCGAACAGAGAGAAGGTTGTGCGATTTATAAACTGGTCTGCAAGAATCAATCGCTTTAACGCTATCCAAGCAACAAGGTTTTATGAAACAGGTACTTATCAGTGGAAAAAAAAAACCTAATGCCAAATGAGCTTGGCTCAATACTATCATAAAGTTTTACCTACCTACTACAGAATCTAATAGATACTTTAACATTTTACCATAGGTATTTAGGTATTTATTACAATCAGTGATCGGAAAAAGGTGAGATATACTTAAAGTTCAAAGAACAGACACAAAACAGTGGAGTCTTCCTTACGGCTAAAATATTTTTTCGCCAAATATGTCAGGGTGTCGGGACATCACGTAAGTACATTTAATATTTGTAATTTTGCTCCCTAATAGCAACCAAATGGCGACGAAAGCTACCGAAGGGATTGTTAGTTAGATAATTATTAAAGCTGATATGTAAATTACGTTAGCTTTCGCGCTAAATCACAGCGTTCAAGCGAAGATACGGAGATTAACTTTATTTTTTGAAAACAATAAAAATCGTGCATCCTCTTTTTTTTGAACAGTTATAGTAAATGAATTGGATAGTTGTTTTACTTTATTAATGTTAGTTGTACCTAAATAATGTTCCGAAACCCGGGACATTAATCCCGAAAAAATATTTTGTCGCAATGCGTGTCCACTATGTCTCTGTTCTTTTTCGAACTTTAGGCATTTTAACTCACCTTTTTCCAATCACTGATTATAGTATAAAATAAAAAAGTATTATACAATACTGCCCTAGCCCAAACAAAATAATAATCAATAAAGGAAAATCCCAACCAAGTTGTTTTTGGTTGCCAAAATTGAATAAAACCTGTTTCATAAATTGGAATAATCACTAGGTATTATTATTTTAATAGATCACTATCATAATGTAAAATAACATAATCTGTCTGTTCGTCTATTCAAAACAGCAGTTACAATTTTATTACGACTGATACAAAAAACTTGAACAAAAAGTGTTCGTCTTTTAGCGAGAATTTTTATTGAAGGTAAACGGCTTCCTGTCTATGTATCTACACACTCGTATTATTTAATAATACACTAGATGTGCCATTAACGTGGCTTTTAATTCACATCGATTCTTATTTCATTGATCATTTACAATTCTATATCCAGCCTCTAAAATTACTTTTTTGAAAGACATATATTGGTCATCTTTAGGTACAACTGAAGTTGATTATAGACTGTGATTGTCATCTGAGTTCGTATAATTTAAGTTCCTCCGTAAACATGTTCCTTTGCCTAACCTTTCTGGGATTAATGGCGTGATGTTTTGTCCTCCTTAACGAATTCACGATAGTTGGAATCCGACCTACTTTGTTCCTTTATGTCAGACCCTTCATAGACAAAGCGTCCCGAATATCCGTTTTCACAATCACTAAGCACCAAACTAAATGGCTAAATACTATTGCACTGTTAAAATTTCAATGACATTAGAATGTCACTTAGTTGTACAGAAAATGCGCATAATTTTTCAAAAACACTAATCAAACTTATAGCATTTTTTCTTTTAGAAAAAATAAAATTTAATTTAAATAATTAATCAGCGGTTGCGGACGGACTTAATGGCATGTGCTGTGCACTTTGTAAACCTTGGGTTTACAAAAAGCACAGCACATGGCATTAGTAGCACAACATCCTCGTGGTTTAGCTACTGAAATCTTAATGTATGATTTCCTTAATTTAATAGACGTTAGTCGTTAAAATAGTCTGCTAGCTGTTAGAGATTTAAAGGCCACTTTACCAAATCATAATGATGCTTGCTTTTATACGCGACTTCGCCCGCATGAAGGATTTTTTTCAACGGGAACAAACATCCAGAATTAATTGTTTCCTATATCCAAGCTCAGATCATGGTCTATTTGTGTGCCAAATCTCATACAAATCCTTTCAGTCAGTAACCCGTGAAAAGTTAACAGAAAGGCACACTTACTTTCGTATTGATAAAATGAATCATGGAGTATGGATTACGAACGAAACCGGATTGCCAGAATAGTAGGCAAGAAAGTGCCAAATACCAAACAAAGACATACCAGTAACGTATACGCTCCTAATTTTGGACAACAATGTGCCACACAGGTGTGACCTGCGGATTTCCGCAAAGTGAAATCGACCTAACCAACTAAGTACCGTTTTTCACACGCTACCGCGCTCCTTGGTGTCTTCCGGTACGAAGACGGTGGGAGACGTGACTAACGGCTTGTCAAACTAATACGTACAGCCCATTTGATGTTAATTTACCCCTCCTCCCTACCTCTGTTCGCAACCTTGTGCACACGAGAATAAAGAACACTGTGATATAAATCAGATGTACAATAACTGCTCTTAAAGGTATGTATCTAACAGTTCTGATTTTCTGATAACTACTAAGCGACGCTAGCTCCAGACAGTCCGTGCCGGCTGAGCCTGTAGCTTATAATTCGCTTAGCAGTAAATAATATAGCCTTGATCCCATACAGCCCGTCTATTACTACTCTTCCCCAGCGACGCCCTAAACCGTACACTATACGTGTATGTATGTCCGCTGTCGCTTAGTTCATAAAATCAAACCCAAAATATAGGCTCTATTTATGAGGTACTCATAGGTCCCCATAATATCATCAACATCTGCTAGCATTTTCCCATACTATCTTGGAGTCGGCTTCCAGTCTAACCGGATGCAGCTGAGTACCAATATTTTACATGAACCGACTGCCTATCGGACCTCCACAACCCAGAATGCGATACCCATTGGTAAGACTGGATGTCAGACTTTTGGCTTCTGACTACTCGTAACGACTGTCAAAGATCTACAAACGACAGCCGGGACCAACGGCTTAACGTGCTTTCCGACGCACGGAGGAAACTCGGAATGTAATTATGGTCACCTATCTACAGACCAACCTCGGTAAGCACGGCTTAAACCCTTAAAAATCGACCCGGGTGGCTGTTAGTATTAAGCCACGAGCTCCTATAGGTAAGAACCCATAGCATTGGTCAATAAACCAACCTCCTAGATGACCTGCGAGATGACCTTCAGAAAAAAAAAAAAACAAAGGACAATCGCACTCGCTTTCTTGCTTGTGGACGATTTCTCACCAGATAATAGAGCAAATACATGTATTGTGTGAGAATCTTCTATAGGATGACAAATGTCACTATTAATTATGTGAGAAGCTTGTACGAGAAGGCAAATGTCATAGTACGCGGTTTGTTATTATTACTTACGTAAGCATAGCATGACATGAGAGAGATCTTTGTTTATCTCTACACAGCATCGCTGATTCAGAAATGTGGTTTACTATTACCACATAGAACCGTACCATTATAGAACCAAGAACCATGGTGACTGTGGTGCTCTCTAGGAAGATTAATTAGGCAGTTTTATTCTTCTCAACTTAAACATTTAGAAGTCCGTTCTTCTCCATAAACATCTATGCTTTGGAATGGACAACAAAAACACAGTTTTTGTGCCTTGTGACTGGGGCAGTAACTTATCTTTTTTGATACATACAGTATATGATATAGGTACTCACTTATTTTAACAATTCTGAAGTGCCTGTGACTGGTCTATTTGAAAAAAAAACATGCAATATTTTTTAAATCTATTTTGAAGTGACAGAAAATACGATTATTACAAGGGATATATTATATCGTCAGTTACGTTTATAAACGTCACATATTTCGGCTAAATTTCGAGAGTTTATACACTTTTCTACTATCACATTCCGACGCGTCCTCTCTCTCAAAATAATCCTTTGTTTACATTTCCACCGATCATAAAGCGACCGTTGCGCGACACACTTGCGCGTGCGCGTAAGGTTGCAGAGGCGTTCCGCATGCGCGTCACGCTGCCCGATCATTGGAGCCGATCATTGATCGCAAGCGCATGGAAAATGTGCTATTAGATTATGGTTGCTACCGGCTAAGGATGTGTCAGTTGTGTAAATGGTGTTTATGGTAATTGCTATAGAGACTAGTGGCTTTCGCTTTCTGTTGAGGAATTTAGTGATTTGCTTAAATTTTTATAGGCCTTGAGGAATCTCTTAGCTGCCACGGTTTATTTTAATTATTTTATTTTTAACTTTATTTTCGAATTATTGATTTCTTCTTTTACTCTGGACGCTCTTAACTTGCCCGTATTTCTACATCGTTCTCACATACTAGTTATTCTCAACACGAATGATGGAACCAAGATTTTGTAACATATTTTGATTTAAAAGAGTGTCCATGGAGTTTCTTGCCCATTCTTCTCCATAGAGATCTACGCTTTGGAATGGGCAACTACAGTACTTTCACAAGTTATTATGTCTTGTGACTGGGACTGTTAGCTTCGCGTTCTTTTTTTTTTGTTCTTTGACTTTCAAAAGTGCCTGTAATGGTAAATAAATGCTTTGAGTTTTGAGTTTTTTGAAGAGAAAATGTCTGGTATTTTGTTTGAAAGATAAAAAATCATGATCAAATAAGGAAGTATCCAATCATCTTTTTATAATAAGCATCTAAACATATTTTCTCTTCATATTCATTTCATCATCATTCCTAGCATAGCTCCAACCACTGCTGAGAACTGGCCTTCTCCTGTTTCGTTCTTCCGGTCTACGCGAGTCATAACTATGTATTATCCACGATCTTCTGAAATCCTATCTCCTTTTATCTATCCAAATTTCGAAGTTTAAAGATCGCGATAAAAATATAAACGGCCAATTATATCTGAAATTCATTTCTAGTACACAATAATGAGTATTTTATCAATCAGACAAGCATTCAATCAGCATAGAATAACCTATAGACAATCTAGAGTGCTCTCATACACTAAGAATGCGGTAACAAGGCCGTCTTTATAACTGTTAAATGGAATGGCGCGCTAATAAATGAGGTGCCATTAATAATTAAAATTACCGTAAAAAAGTCGTACGCGTACGTACGACTTTTTTACGGTATTTACGTCGTAACGTACTACTACCTACTAATCTATATCTATACTAATATTATAAAGCTGAAGAGTTTGTTTGCTTGAACGCGCTAATCCCAGAAACTACTGGTCCGATTTGAAAAATTCATTCAGTGTTAGGTAGCCCATTTATCGATAAAGGCTATAGGCTGTATATCATCACCTTGCTGCGACCAATAGGAGCGGAGCTGCAATGAAAAATGTTGCGAAAACGGGGAAAATGTGACGCAGACGAAGTTGCGCGGGACAACTAGTACTTCTATAATGATTAACATAATCTCAAGTGACACTTTCGGCGCCTAATTTACAGTTTTTAAATATATTTAGAAAGGTCTACCTCTCTGTAGGGACTTACACAATCTGTTGTGTTCAATTAATTATAAAAGCTCAGCAATAAAAACGTTAGCGATAAGTAACGTGCCATGGAAATGGATTTTCAAACAAGGAAATTGATACCTAAGTAACTACTTACATAGTGTGGAAAGTGGATCCTGTTGGCAATGCACCAAGTTTAACACGGACGTGGTTTTGTAACATGGGTTTTCACCAGGATTTACTCCAATAAGTTACTTGGTAAGTCTTGCTATTACATGTCTAGCAAGCTAACTATGAAATAAAGTAGTTGCGAAGCTATTTTGGTATTTCTTTTCATACTTTACTTTTGTTTAGTGTAGTTTTCTCATTATGATTTGTGAATCAATTAAAGACGGTAGTAATATCGAATTTAACTAAATTTAATTTATTAAAAAGATACCGTATAAAAAAGTCTGATTATTTAAATTACGCTTATTTAAACATTTTTGGCAATCTACCAACACTATTTAAACCAGTGTCATTTTGACTGTTACCTAAGTTGGCAAATATTGATGAAGTGAGTGATCCGCGCGATACCCTCCATTCATCCATGTATGTAATTACCTGATGAGCACGATGAGAAAGGTCATGGCATTGTCAAAAACTGTGGCAGAAAGAATAATTTATTTACTTAGCACATTATTGGCTTGAATTGGATGCGATAAGATTTCTAAGGAGGCTTCTCTTTAGTGCCATAGACAACAGTTAAAATTAACCTTATTATAAACTCAGGAAAAAAATATATAAACAGCCAAGGTCATCCTATTTCGTTAAGGTGACATTAGAATAGAATAGAATAAAACTTTATTGTACACCAAAAATGAAAAATAACGGGCTTACAAAACTGCTAATCTTATGGTTACAACGGCGGTCTTATCGCTGACAGCGATATCTTCCAGACAACCACACATGACATTGTTGGTTTGGTATAGGACTCGAAATCTTTTTTAATAACACATAGGAGTAAAAAAAACTTAAAACTTTATACACATATTGTGTTAAAACTGCAGGTCATTGATGGCAGTTTCGCAACGAAAAAAAAAATTTTTTCCATTAGTTGTCACTTATCTATTCCTTAGGTATCGAACGTTTTACAGGTAAACGTATCATAATAAAAGATCCCAATTTGTGATGGATAATGAAACGCTACTTAAATAAATAGTAATTGTGTTTCAAAATATTTAATTGACCACTAAAAAGGACAAAATTACGACGCAAACAATTTTTTTGTTATTCAAAATTTATTTATCTGGATGTTTATTAATTTGGTAATCTGAATAAATTAATATTCAAAACTTAATAACAAATCATGTTTTTAAAGGGCCATAAACGAGGCAGTTATTTTTTGTTATTTCGGAAACCAATACAATAGAGTTTTTTCATAGAGTACCTATCACGGAAGCGTGAATTAATGTTCATTTCAAAAGAGGTTTGTTATATTTACTGATATAAGGTATATGTATATTTACTGATTAGACCTATTTAAAAATAAAGTATTTAAAGTACTTTACATCAAAAAGTTATTTTTAAATACTTTAACAACTTATGAGTTGTTTTCCTTATTATTAACTGGATTTAAAACAAAACTGGGGCAAGGATGACAATTTTTGCAAAGTTAGTTCTCAAGAAAATTACCTACAGCAAGAATTACTTGTATAATAATAACATTTGTATACATTTAAAACATGTCTTCTTCAGGTCAATGACTAAAGGTTATCATGTCAGTTAACAAATATAATATATCTAAGACTTCTGCATAAAATAACGCTTTTGTTTTCCTTAGAAACACATCCTACACTCATTATTTCGGTCACATCTTTACTAGTTTTTCCATAAAGATAAAAACATCTACCCCATGTAAAGTTAATCGGCTTTAATTGGCTCTTTCATGAAAGTTAGTGTGAATTAAAGATCCAGGCAAGTGAGTCGTAATTACAGTCTGCAAAAGAGATAAGTAAGCGTAAAGAGTACAGTAGAGAGTGAGTAGAGAGTAGTAAGAGGTAAGTAAGTAGTGAGTGAGTACGTAAGTAAGAGGTAAGTAAGTAAATAGTTATCTCATCTCCTCTTCTCTCTCTCGTATCTCCTCTACAGACTGTATATACAAGGGTTTCGTACCACAGTACAATACTTTACACTACATGTTACTTTTGTATGGAAGAAGTCCTTTGTAACTTTGTTATATTTTTATATTTTTTTATGCTGGCATAGTAATGCAAACTCTGTCAAAATTTCAAAAGATACAGCCTTGTGATAGCACAGACGGACAGACAGCAGAGCCTTAGTAATAGAGTCACCTTTTAGGTACTACGGTACCTAAAAAGTGCCGACGGACTCTATTCGAAGCTCCAAAAACTCGAAACACTAAAAAGGTAAATAAAACTGGACAGAAATGAGATACGATTCTTATAAAACAAAAACAACTAAATAATCAAATAAAAATAAATTAACTTCAGACTTCTAGAATCATAACTAAAAAGGAAACATTTATTTAATAAATAACGATATTAACTATTGAATGTCCTTGAAATAAATTAAGAAGGATCTAGCTAACATCGCTCGAATGGCCATAGATAACCATTATTTAAATAAGGTAGGTATATAAGTCCTGTTTGACCTGTGCGAGACAACCACTTATGTACTTAGCTAAATGTTAATGATTAAGGACATGAGAATTTATTCGCTACTTATCTGTATAATTTGTTTCATCATCATCATCATCATCATTTTAGCCCAAAAGACGTCCACTGCTGGACATAGGCCTCCCCCAAGTGTCGCCATATTGACATTTTGGTGGGTTTTTCCATAATCGCCACGCTTGGCAGGCGGGTTGGCGATCGCAGTACGGTTGTCACAAAAGCACAGAGAAAGAGAACGCTGCTGCCCATTCTCTTGCAAGTCCCATAGTCGCCTCTTACGACACCCACGGAAAGATATGGGATGGTGCTATTCTTAACGTCTGACACCATACAGAGCATAATTTGTTTATGAATAGGTAACTATATTATGTTTGTTGTCGTTAGAAATAACACCATAAGACACCCCATAAATTAAATACCGTGCAAAAAGATGGTCACACAGAATAGCTTATTTTAGATAAAGTTATTGAAACTATTTCAACAAATCGGCTACCAACTCTGTCAGCTGTTCAGAGACTGATATAACGGCTTGACAATAAATGGTAAAATAGGGTGATTGGTAATGACCAATACCTACTTTTCACGTGATTGTACTCATGATAACAAACAACTTTCCGAAAGAAACATTATATTTTATACATATTCACTTTTATTACAATAACACCACTGCCGTGAAAATCGCGCGCGCACGCCTGTGACCTATCAGCTGTTAGCTACGTGACGCCATTCTGTCTCATTACGAGTACTATCGTACTGTGTAACAGTAGGTAGGCAGAGCTACTCACGGCAAATTTCATACGGCTGTTGTGTTATTGTAACAAAAAATTCCTTTGGGAAAGTTGTTAGTTGTTCTCATGAGTACAATCACGTGTTTAAGTCTCGGTCACTAATTACCAGTCACCATATATACAAATCACATAATTATGTCAATCTTTAACAGTTGTATACTATGGCTATTTAACAAGGCTATTGGTCGTAGTGTGCTAAAACTTGTGCTATGACAGAAGCAGTAGATTAGACTGCCACCACCAATTAGTAAATCAATAACTTACATAGGAACCAATATCGTAAAGAATCTGTTTCTTAATCTCAGTTTTTTTTTTATATTAGAGCCGCTATATTAATTAACTACCTATTATTAACTTATTTATAGGTCTATAGAATAAAACTTATAATTATTTACATATTTTAAGATAACTCATAGTCTAATACAGTCATGTGTGAAAACAAGTTAGTAAATGATTTATTGACCAATATTTTTTTCAATAATACCTACTGGCGCCTATGATGTCGTGTTTTACATAATTTATTATATTTTCACCATATTTGAAATAACGGCAAAATAAATAGGCGAATTTACTGGTGTAGGTTTTTTTTTGAGTACAAAACTAAAAGTAGATATTTATATATTTAATTTAAAGTAGATATTTATTTATTTATATTTATTTATTTAAAGTATCAATAAGATGAACAAAAATACCAGTTACAACAATGACATATTATTTTATACAAAATTAATTTACTACATTTGCTATATACAGAGTGTAACGAAAAGAGTAAAAACATACTTAAGGGTGTGCTACAGACCATCAAACTGAACATGTTTCTCCATCGGACAAACATCGCAATAGCGAAAAAAATATCGACTGCCCCATACAAAATTTCAATACTTATTCGACCCAAATATGAGGCAGCTGATATTTTTTCCTCAGGATTCAGAATTTTGCATCAGGTACAGTCACCATACTAAATGTAAAGCAATAGTAAAATATCTACTATCACAACTTGTGATTGGTATCGAATTATTAAATTATAGGTCCCTGGATTGGTTCGACAAATTAATGACAACCAATCAAATACATTTGGCAACAGATTATAAAACGAATAAACTTTCAGACTTTTAAATATACGTGTCGGTAACTTCATGAGACACTCTAAAAGAATCCGGACAACTAATTGCCCAAAATGGTGAGCAAGTATTTTCACATTCTGGTCACAAAGCCGACCGGAAACACTGAATACTTGTTTATTAGGTCACGATAGACTGACGTTAGTGCCAACTGAATCACACTGCCTTAACGGTGCTCCTGAGAAATCCCGCAAAGTCAGCCCCACAGTGAATACTAACACATTTCGTTTTCTATGGAATCGTTTCCAAAATCTACATAAATTAACTATTTAGTCTCTTTTTCTAAATCTAAACTAATATTATAAAGAGGAAAGATTTGATTGTTTGTTTGTTTGTTTGCATTGAATAGGTTCCGAAACTACTGGTCCGATTTGAAAAAATCTTTCAAGGCTATATATATAGGAAGGCTATATATATCATCACGCTACGACCAATAGGAGTGGAGCAGCAATGAAAAATGTTGCGTGAACGGAGAAAATGTGACGCAAACGAAGTTTCGCCAGACAGCTGGTGTTCTATAATGTTCTTAAGTCCGAATTGTCACGCAGTGGGTGCCAGAAGGCGAGCGTCGTCGCCGAGGAAGGCCTGCAAAACGCTGCCTGGCGACACGGGCTTACTACACGCACGTGCGAGCGGTTGGTAAAACTGTCACGGTGTTCCGTGTACAAACCCGCTTGTGCAGCCAGAACTATGGTGAAGCTTGTGCGTGTGGTAGGCCCATTAGAGGCGTTTGTGAGAGATTGGCCGGAGAAAACCGCACGAAAAGAAGATGGAATGGAAGGATATGGGAAAGCGTTTGCCCAGCAGTGGGAAAAATAGGCGCAGGAATAAGATGTGCCTATGACTATCGTCTTTCTTTACATGACCTCAACTTCAAATGAAGTAGGTAATGTCTGATAGATTTTCTTACAGAATTTTCTCGAAAAAATGAGATTAGGCAAAGTATTAATTTCAAGCACTATAACCATCATGTGAGGGCTAAATATAACCTGTATTTTGCAGAGCGTTTGTTTTTTATAACTGACAAAAAATGTGGAGAATCTATCAAATACCGAATTCATTACGAAAGGTTAATGCGTCGATGTCTTTTACACCCAAGACTTTTAAAATCTGATGGAAATTTTAAACACACAATAAAATTGTTTCTCACTACAGTTACCTACGTAGGTAAACACTACATTTAAGTCACATAATGACCGATTAGTTTTTTCTTTATGGTGCGAAGTATATAAAAACATGGATGACTCATTTTCACTTGCTTTACAATTAGAACCGAGATGTATGGATGAATCACTATTGTGTACGTAACTTTGTAACGTGAACGTAGTTTTTGTAGTAATTCTTGACCGAACGGTTTGTAAACCTAATTCATTCATTTGTTGTTCGTTATTTGTTAGTTGGTTTGGAGGAGCTCGTGGCCAAATAATAATAGCCGCCCAGATCGATCTTTAAGGTTAAGCCGTGCTTGCCGAGGTTGGTCTGTGGATGGGTGACCATAATCACATATCGAGTTTCCTCTGTGCCACGGAAAACACGTGGTCCCGACTGCCATTTGTTGATCTTTGACAGTCGTTACGAATAGTCAGAAGCCAAAAGTTGATATCCAGTCTTATTAAAGGGTATCATCGTATTACCCAGTTACTGGGTTGTGGAGATCAGATACGCAGCCGCTTCATGTAAAATACGGGTACTTAGCTGCATCCGGTTAGACTGGAAGCCGACCCCAAGATAGTTTGGGAAAAGGCTAGGCAGATGATGATGATTCGCTAAAGAAATTCCAACTAAGTTAAGCGCGCGTGTTTCATGCTCCTCTCTATTTTTAAAGACATAAACATTTCAAGTATCTTTCTATTCAAAGCATAGAACCGTTTATTATATCTCCTGTAAAGTTAACTTTATTGAGATAGACACTATTGATTCTTAACCGTCGATATGCTAATGTATCAAGCAGTTCCCATGCTAACCGTGTCGGAAGTTCAGTAGTCTTAATAAGGAAAAACAAGGTGATATACAAGTCATACATAATATACAAGTCTACAAGCATGCAAGTCAGGTACATACAGTACATAGGCATGACACATATTGTCGTCAATATATTTTTTAACAATAAAGGATGAGTAAATACAGTTATATGTTATAATACAGAATAAAGGATGATTGATGCGTGTGTGCGTAAGGAAAATCACGGAAATTGTGCGTAGCTTCACATGGTATGCCAAGTTTTTCACAAAAAGTAGAATACTGAGTTTAGGTTCGGTTAGCTGGGCTTGTCTGGACGACTCTTCCAGCCTACTTAAACAGGTCCAGGGGCGACGGATTCAGGGACATCCGTCGACCCCATCTCACTGGACCCAAGACGGCGGCGCGTTATGTTGCACACGCGCATCTCATAGACGTAACGGAGGGAGTACACCTCACTCCCCCCAGGTGAAGCGAGACAGCACTAGTCCGGGGCAGCGGAAGTCGCATTAGATCCCGCTGCCCCCCGACACAAGTGTGCGAGGGAACACCGGTGTGGTTGTAGTCAGTACGACTCTGACAGACCCCTCCGCTCTCCCCAGGGTGGAGGACATCCATCGAGGATTTGCACATCGTCAAAAAAATAAAAAGATGTATCTGTTGGGTAGTCCTTTAGTTGAGCGCAAGCACAATTCTGCATTCTGCCAATCTGGCCCTGCCATTGTTTTTTCCTAACTAAAGCTAAAATTGTTTATATCTATTAAGGGACTTTACATGTTCTAAAATTAAAGACTGAAATGTCAAATAATAATTACATTGCTAAACTATGCAGCAAAAGATGATATCATGATAATAATATTATGTTTCTATTTTTATTTATAGATTTTTTTCATTCTATTTATTTTTAAACTATACTAAATTTTATAATATATCAGTAGTTTGATACAAAAAGAGTATGAATAATTATAATATATCCTACCAATAACCGAGTTGACCTTAAGAATAATAAAACATTAAATAATAATAAATGCTAATTTGCGGTTAAACCAGACGTGGAAAAATGATTACATAAATACTAAAGTATAGTTAATCTAATTTTATAGACCGAGATTCGGGGATATTACCGTGATTAAGATGGTGCCTTTTATAGGTATCAGCAGTTTTAATTTATGTGATCTGTGGTCATAAAAATAATTTTAGATTATTCTTTTTGTTGTATACCTACCTCAATTTAATTTAAGCAATGCTTATGTTATATTTTATTTGTTTTACGTTTAGTATAAGTTGCTCAATTGCTAAAAAGTGTTATATTTTATCTGTGCCAAGTTAAGTTTAAAAAAAATAACAAATGGCGGGAAAAGGGAATAGGTAGCGTGGATGTCTATGGTTTGGCGGGCGTTTTGACCTGAGCGGTTCTACATGTTTTTGTTATAAGCACTGCAAATAATATTATTGAGTAAAGTAATACTGTGCTTTATTTAGCCTCCCTAGTTCTGATTATTACACTTACGTCGGTTAAAAGAGTAACAGAATCGTACCTGGTAAGAAGATTAAAGAACATGAAATAATAAACAAGGAAGCAGAAATGCGTAGGCGTTTTAGGGTATGTTCTTTAATTTTTAATCGTTTCTTAATCAATATACAGGGTATAATGGAAAGGGTATATACATACTTAAGGGTGTGCTACAGACCCTCAAACTGAACATGTTTTTCCATCGGACAAACATCTTAAAAGCGAAAATAAGTAATTGTAAACCTAGTCTAGAATTGTTTCTCTGTGTAGGTGTGACACAATATTAGGCTGGTATTCAATGAATTGAAAAGTATCTAGATGCATTTTAAGTCTCTTAACAGCTATTTTCAGTCAAACTTTGTCGTAATTTACAAATTGAGAAACAGTGATCCCGTCATCAATATACTCAACGACTGACATAACATTACTTCCCAGATCACGACATTAACCAGAGTAATAAATAACAAATAAGAATTAACTTACATACACCTATAAATCACAATTATTATGATGAATAACGCGGTTTCATCACCTGTACTTTAATAGTTTATTGTGTGCGTTCAACATTATGCTCTGGTTTAGCGGTCAGCGATGCGCATTCTGTGGTTACTCCATAACTCTATAAATAATCTGTGGTCAGGTGTCAACATTATTTATGTCTGATAGTCTTCATTATAGAACTCAAGAACATGACAATGTATGCAATATGATGAGACTTTGGAAATACGATATTGATCAGCCTTAATCCCTGAAGGGGTGCATCCGACAACCGATTGTATCGAACCCATATTAGGAGATTAATCATCTCAATAGAGTGGGTTGGTAATCGCCCTGAACAGTTAAGTTGTGGGTCTTCTAAACTAATATTATAAAGAGGAAACATTTGATTGTTTGTTTGCATTGAGTAGACTCCGAAACTACTGTCGGATTTGAAAAATTATTTCAGTGTTAGATAGCCCATTTATCGAGGAAGGCTATAGGCTATAAATCATCACGCTACGACCAATAGGAGTGGAGCAGCAATGAAAAATGTTGCGAAAACGGGGAAAATGTGACGCAAACGAAGTTGCGCCGGACAGCTAGCATTACAAAGCCAGTCCTCTGCACACCCTTTCCCCAAGATTTACTGAGATCTGCTTCCACTGAATACATTGAGCGACTGCCTAATCCAATATCTCCACAATACAGTTAAGACTGGGTAATACGATACCCCTTGGTAAGACTTTCGGGCTACTAACTACCTGTAACGACTGTCAACAAATGACAGCCGGGACCAACGACTAACATACTTTCCTCTAAAACTCTGTATGTAATGGGTGTGGTTGGTCAACATAATTAAAGCCTTCAAGATATTCACTGACTAATACATACCGTCTAAAGTCTTTCTGTAAAAAAACAATTCCCTTAAAAACTCGTCAAGAAAGAAACAAACAATAATTTTAAATTACCACAGGCACTACTTTTCAAACCGTACCCAACAAGGTAACGTAAGACCTAATTGACCAACACTATAAGTCTACAACAACAGATGTAGATACTTATTGCAATAATCTAAAAATACATTTGTATCTAGTATTCATTTATTATTATTGACCCTATATTGTATAGCAATCTGTGGTTTCCTAAGGTTACTATTGCGAAGTCGCATCTAAGGTTTTATTAGCACGCAAGTTGTGTCATTCGCAATAAAAATGATATTATTGGCAATAGAGTATTCATATTATTTTCAGAATACAACTGGTTATTTCTCAGTGGGTATGTAACGTCGTCGGCGAAGCAGGCCTATAAAAAGATAGCCTGAACTTAAAGGCGTTTATGAGAGATTGGCCGGAGAAAACCGCACGGGGAAAAGATTGCAAGGTTATGGAGGAGACATTTGTCCAACGGTCGGAAAATATGAGTTAAAAAGGAAAGCATTCATTTGCATACACTCGGCAACATTTACAACTGATTTTCTTATACTGCGTTGGTTCTGGTTCATTTTGTTACTAACATAGCATTTTGAGACCTACATATACTTATTATAAAAAAGGGTATTATCTCAAAGTTGCAATCGATATTCCACGAGGAAATCGCTTTTGAATGTTTGTAATTGTAAACATAATATTAGAGATCGTCACTGAATATATCAGTTCATAACTCGGGCTGGACATGACAAATCAACGTTTTTTTTATTTACACGTGTTCAACAGGAGTTGTTTGTAATCTGAATTTGTCATTGATAAAATTAGTTTTATTAAACTAAGTGCTTTTGAATAAAACATTTCCTTATGGCAATTAAGTATTAATAGCAAGCAAAAACTGGATGAAAACTAGAAAAACTAGTTTTCAAACTGTCGACGAATCTCAGCGAATCTGTAGGCCTCGATATAAATCGAGGCCTACAGATTCGCTTCCATAATATAAGAACGTAGAACAACAAAACAAAAAACAAAATTAGAAAATTTTGAAATTGGAATTTAGAACGAGCACTATTCAATTGTCACTTTTGAGAAAGCAGAAACACGACCATTTTTCGAAGAAGTATTTACCTTCTTTATCTTATGAAGAAAAACAATATGAAGCTGTTTGCTTTTAACTTTAACATTTAACACCGACGAATAATTTATATTATTAATAATATTAAACGATTTTGAGGACAAGAGGTCCTCAAAATCGTTTAATATAAATCTGTCATACACTTGATTACAAGCAAAAACATATATGCACAATGTTTAGACAAACCTAACGTACGTCAGTAAAAACTTCCAACGGTAAATCAGCTTCCATACAATACAACAATAGGAGTTTTCGCGACGTTGCTAGTTTTAATACAATGCTTTCTTATTGTTTTCCATTGCTAATGCCGCTATTAAATACAGGAGATTGTTTGCGCGTATTTCAACTGCCATTACATTAGCATTTATGATTTATTGTTATTTTTTTGTTGTATGGTAATTAAAAAAGAGGTCTTAATGCGTTTAGCTCATTTGGCCATAGATTGTGATGACAGTTTGCAATTTGCTATCAATTGTATATTTGCAACCTTTCCTTGGAGTTTTGTTTTTTTTTTCGCAAATTGCGTCAATTGAAGTATTTATTTTTCATTTGCACATTGGTTTAGCTTGATTGGCTAGATTATTTTATTTTACGTTTTGTTATTTGCAAGGATACATACAAATTACTTTGCGTAACCAGTTCAGTCATTAAAATTCCTTATTCTGTTCTTTGTAGCTTTATTTTTAAAGTGTCCCATCAGACACTGCTGCGACTTGAGAAATAAGATTTTTAATATTGAAGGCAAAACTCCTATCATAAAAAGTCATAAGTTATTACTTATGGCTAAAAAGCCATAAGTTACAAAGAACAGAATAAAGAATTTTATAATAAT
Source organism: Cerastis rubricosa (assembly GCA_949152445.1). Classification (NCBI taxonomy): domain Eukaryota; kingdom Metazoa; phylum Arthropoda; class Insecta; order Lepidoptera; family Noctuidae; genus Cerastis; species Cerastis rubricosa. Next base: position 5,734,465 of record OX424535.1, on the reverse strand, counting down.
AAATAAAAATAACGGTTATTTATAATACTGTTCGTACCACCGTATGTTCTTTTTTTTCTGCAAAATATGTGACCTTTTTTAATTCGCCTCTTGTTATTGGTCAGTTTTAAAGGCTGGTTAAGGTCAACGCACTTCGTTTGCGTGTTCCAAATCTGGGTTATAAAACTTATAAATATCGTATGTACACGTAATGTATGCAGTTAACATAGCATCACGTCTGTAAAGGGGGAATAGAGGTGTTGTTTATTACCTACATAAATATACAGCAACATATCATTGATTATTTATTACCTACAATAGACAACAACATATCACACGGATATTGAAATCCCATGTAAATAAGCTTATTGCCGAACACAAATGCAGAGTCTAGGTTGCTTCTAATAAATCCCTAGTAAAAAAACTGAATAAATATCATCTCAATGTTCAATAATTTTATTGCATTCTACATGTTATTCATAGGTGGTAAACTTATAATTAGATCATATGGATGGACCCTGTCGGGCACAGCAAGTAAGTTAATTTTGAGAGAGGAAGGATTTTCATAAATTATATAATATTAAAACTACTATAAAACAAAAAAACCACTAGGTATACAAAAATAATTATGTAGGTACTGTTTGAAGGAAACTTGAAAAAATTATTAATATTTTTTTAAATTGAGAGAAAGTTATACTTAAGGATTTATAAATAGTCTCGAGTAAGTACGTTACGTTAAGTTTATGACTTCATAAGTCTATCATATCACTTAGATAATCGTTTACCGAGTAGTAGCTTTTTTTTTTAACAAAAACATTGTAAGTTTAGTTTCTTCGTCCGGCCCTCGTCCTATTCTCCCTGGGGTCGGCGCAACACGTTTTCTTTTTCCATTCTCCTCTGTCAGAAGCCACGGCATCATTTACTCTTTTCTCTTTCATATCATTCTACACACCATCCATCTTTTCTTTGGCCTTCCTCTCCCTCTCCATCCACAACATTCATATCCATCACTCTTTTAGTCACATGCGTTTTATCCCTCCGGTGCATACCAAGACAAATAAAAAAATAAATAAAAAAAAAGAACTGGGAGTCGAATGCACGACACGGTTAATAGTTGCAACGAAGGTATTTTGTCATCTTCGAACAGCATTGTTTCTTATGTAAGACTAAGTAGCTAATGTTGTTATAATTTGTTGGAAAACACTTGCGTTCTGCTTTGTTAGAACTAAAGTGATATTACATCACTGCGGTCGTGCAAATTCGCTAAAACAAATAGTTAATAGAGAAATTGTGGTTGTAACGTAGCTTATTAGTCTGATTATGCAACTTTTGGTTACAATTTGATCACTGTAAGCCATGCTCGAGGTATTACCCTACTGCCAGGGCTGCGGGACTGTTCGAAAGAAATACCGTGGCCCTGGAACACAAAGGGCTAAGAAGGAACATGGTGGGTTTTAGTCCGTACAAGTCTGACACTCATTCCGCTCCGCCCAGAACGGGAGGAGTAACTTGATGATTACCCATAAGTAAAAAAAAAAGTTGTTACCCAGTAACTGGGCTGTGGAGGTCAGAAAAGCAGTCGCTCTTTGTGAAATTCAGCAGCATCCAGATAGGCTGGAAGCGGGCTCCAAAATAGTTGGAAAAACACTTAGGAATATAATGAGCCGCTACTTTTTCAGGAACAAAGCTGTCTTACCGGCTACTTTAACATAAACATGTATACTTATGAACAAAACAAAGAGTAGGGAAAGGTGTACCTACGACATGATCCGTTGAGGCAAGATGATCCTATTTTATTGCAGCGACATCTAGTTGTTCATTGGTAAAATGTAGTCCCCGATATTCCCCTTTATTCCCGAGGGCTAAAGGCAAAAATAAAGTTTCTGTTGCAGTTAAAAACAATATCACGCACCCTTTCCACAGAGAAAAAGACTGGCTCATTCTACCTAAGTCATGGTCTATAAGATATTTAATTTTGTAATTAAACTCTGAAAAGTTATTGTTTATTTAAACCTACTAAAACCTAGGACATTCCCAATATAGGAATAAACCGGGAATAGGGATAAAACCGTATGGATCATCTTGGACACCAGGGTGTACAAGATGATTGTTTGGTAGCGTTTTAATAAATGTTAATTATAATATTATAAGATCTAAAAAAATTACATTTTGAGTATGACAACAGGTAGACAGATAAATTTACTATGAATAAACGCTTTCACATCTGCATTAAGTTGAACGTCGTTTAAACTACAAGCATTCTCCCTTAAGTGAATCATCTCGTACACCTTTCCCTTAAATATTTCTGTGAAACTCAATTCTTATTCTTTTTACTGACAGCCTGCATCATTCCTCGGCTGGAGACACGCCTCTCTCTCCCCATGACTTCCAGTTTTTCGATCCACTGTTAATATAGACCACTGGTCGTTGGCATAAGCTTGGTAAAAATATTAAAAAGAGAATCTCACGTATGTACGACGTGTTTTTTTTTCTATCAGAAAAAAGGGCACGGGCTTCGTAAAACTCGTTATGAAAGAAAAAAAAAATCTCATCTTTGCTCAGTTTACTCAACCCGCTTCAAGTAAGCTGGTTACTCTTTAAAACATCATCACGCCTGTAATCCCCGACTGGTTTGGCAGAAGTGCTATTAACACACCCACATTCCGCCATTTATGTTTAAGTATGCATGTAATAGAGGGCGAGCTTATAGCCATGAACCGGGCACAGATTCAGGTTCCGTGGTTGCTACTGAGAAATTCCTGATGGAAAAACCCAATAACACTTTGAAATACCTGAGAATCGAACCCAGCAGCTCATGGTCCACAGTCGTGCTTGCAACTCTAGACTAACGAGGCAGATTTTTTTTTTTCGGATGTGAAATCATCAAATAACCCCTTGTCAGACTTGTACTGACAAACCCATCCATGTTCCTTCTTAGCCCTTTGTGTTCCAGTGCCACGGTATCTCTTAACGGTATGGCTTTTCTTTTAACGAGCAGCCTTACGTCGTAATGTAACCCTTTAAAACTGTTTTTTTTTTTAAATATTTTATAATGTTTACAGACCTATAGCTTATGTCTGTGGCTTATTCAAGTTGGTTTTTAATAAATAAATAAGTCTTAGTTACTCTTTTGTTTACTATAAACAAGGAAATCATGAGCACATATAGCCTCATAGAGCGAACGTGATTGAATAGACGTAGTCTTTGGAATACTAATCGCTCATTAAGTTTTAAATTCTTTATTACCTAAGGTAGATCGTAGACGGTTCTGTACACAAGTAAAATTATGCAAGCATGCGGAAATCGCGTTTTTTGTGTTGTATAGCGTTCCTGCTTAGCGTTCGACTTAGTTAGATATCGTAATATAAGTAATAGCTTGGTAAGCTCAAATACAATTCGGTAACGATGTTAATAGCACTTTTTAAAAGTAATCGTTGAAACTGCTATTAACTTCATAACCGATTTTGTCCGTTCTTCGTTTTAATACTTCATTTATACTGATACCTAAACCCTAAATTGAACTTGTAATTTTTAAAATTGGTTAAAAACTTAAGTGTCTTTCTTAAACATGATTTGGGCGAATATTTTATTTTTATGCAGGCTGCTATTTATATACAGGTTACAAATTACCTCTCAGCTTAAATATCTACTCACAATACGTTTCATAATAATGGACCTCAAAAATAAAGACATAAAAAACCATTTCTCAAAAGAAAACTAACTGTAATTAGGTTATTTAGAGTGGCGCAGACATGTTATTACGAATATGGAAACACACATCCATCATATGTACAAGAAGGCTAAAATTAGCTCAAATAAAAACTTTGTCTGTATTTACGACTCTGTGCAAAGACTTCCATCTTTTTTGAGCTATAAAAAGATTATTAGATATAAGGTTATAGAATGTTAAAATTAGCTTCACTTTAAACTCATGCTCATAATAAAATCGATTTAATTTAATGGACAGATGTTGATTGCATTGCAACAAAACATAAAATTCAAATAAGTATGGAGTTTTTTATTGCACTTTTGATAGCCAGATAAGATGAAAATTATTAGAGAGCCTTCATTCTATTGAAGGACCGAGCTACTCGTAGCTTTGGATCAATGTAGAGATAGCATCTGTTCTACACTATTTTTGCCTGAGCTACGGATTGCGTAAATGTAAACTTGAGGGCAATTCGATTTAATCAAAGAGATTTAACAGAGTTATAGAGCGGGCATTGGGAATATTGCCATTTCTTTTTAATCGCAAACATTTTTAATTTTAACACACGAATGAAAATATTACTCTAGACAACACCGACTAACTCTGCTTGTTAACCAACTTGTTACAAATTAGTAACAAGTAAATAGATTACGATTTTCTTCATTGTTGTCCCATATTTAAATGTCTTTGGATTTAATTATAGTGAAAGCAGTTTTAGTAAAAGCTCTTTTTTATGAAATGTACCTTTTCAACTTTAACTTCAATACAATATTAATTACCATACATTTATAAATACCAGAGTAAGTATGTGGTTAGTAAGATTAATTGACAGTAGGTAGAATATCATCTACTTATCAGTGTCAACATGTTTTAAAAGCACAGTTGCAGTAAAAAACAATGAAAACTTGCTGCTGACAGGTTTAGGGGCCGTTCACACAGACCGGCTTGGAGAGCATCGGCCGGTGCTCTTCTTTTCACACAGACCGGGCGGCACTAGTTATACGCTTGGAACTGGGCGGGTTACTTGGAGGCTGTCGGCGCATGCGGGTCGCGGAGCGAGAAAGTATGCAATCAGAGCCGGTCGGCCGCGGGATCGTGAAAGAGCAGCCGGTCGGGTCCTCCTATTTTTTCACACTAAGTGCTTTAGGTTTGCTATCCCGCAGTCTCAAAAATAAAAGAAGTGACACGTAAAAATAAACCTTATTACAATTTTTCAAAGCTCTGTTTTAAACGTGATAAAAAATCTGCTCTCCTCTCCGCGCCGGTCTATGTGAACGGACCCTTAAAGTGAAGGGCGTCCTTCATTTTCGTTAAAATTTAAATACCTTAACATGGTCAACCTGTTCTACTGATCTCTCGATGGAAAACAATACTAAAACTATAAAATATAATGCTTTAGTATCAAGGATTCGCTAATACCAGCAAAGTAAAAAAGCCTCACGAATTTGGAAAAATGCAACCGACAAAGGCAGAAAGAGAAATAATTTCTTACATTTGTGATCACCACGCTACCCCACCAGCCATTTCATGAAGGACCACCAAGGACCATCACGCTTCTAATCTCCGTAGGGTTAGGCAAAGATGTACTAAATAGTACACCCACATTTCGCCAGTTCGTTTGAAGACCCATGTAATAGCGGGCGAGCCTATTGCATCAAGCGGGAACAAATCCAGACTCCGTGGCTGCTACTGACAAATTCCTGAAGGAAAAACCAAATAACACTTTGCACGACCTGGAAATCAAACCAAAGACTTCATAATTAATTTATCTGCGTTGTCTAAAAATGTTAAAAGGGTGTTACAAAATGCTTACAGCTAATAACAATATTATAGGCCCTGTTAGGGCACAGTTATATACATTTTAAAATTAAATTATAATTAAAAATTATAGAGTTATTCAAAATCAAAAATCAAAATATTTTATTTAACATAAATAAAAAAAATAAAAAAATCGTTTATTTCAGACATAATAGTCCATAGGCAAGGCAAGGTTGTTAGTAACAAAAATTTTGCTTATAATCACTGTTAGTAATTCAAAAGTAAAATAACAAAACTAGACAACACACCGTCTCCCCTGCACAGTACGCTCATCGCTCTCGCAACACATTGAGTACAGTGAACCTACTGAGCAGAACAGTATCTGTTCTCTCTCCAATCATCCCCCGTACTCGTCGCACCACCGACGCAACTTTTTTACGCATAATTGAACATAGGCCTACATGGGCACTTATAAAACGTCGACAGAAGAGGCACGGTTCGGGTTGGTCGTTTCCTATGGAGAAGAACCGGCAAGAAACTCGACAATAAGTCGTCGCTTAACAAAAGGTAGAAACGGATAACAGTGAAAAAAAATTTTAAAAATTATTAGTAACATACTTACTTAGTTATCAATACAATTACACGATAACAACTACATCATGCTCAACTTTTCCTCATACTAGGAATTTCTCCTGTATCGTGGGCGTGTTTACAAACATTTAAACTCAAATACACAAACAGCCAGACCCAGAACAACTACCTGTAGGCCTTTCAAATATGTATTTGTTTCGTGCGGGGATCGAACCCGCGACACACAGCGCAGCAGTCAATCGCTTTGCCACTGCGCCAACCATGTCGTCTAACTCAATTTATCAGTCAATTTTTTTAAAGTAACTTTCATTATATAACCTCAACAATCTGCTTTCCAGAAATACTTCCCGAAGCCTTAAGAACAAAGTGCGTGAGATGTACGGACCGGCAGAAGAGGACGGCAGTGAAGGTGATCAGGCGGCTGAAAAACGAGTACCCGGATGAGTGGTCCAAGCTGGCCACACGCTGGGACCCGACCGGAGACTTCACCAGATACTTCGAAGAGTTCCTCGCTAAAGAAGACTTTAACTCTATCCCTGGATCAGGTAACTAAAACGCACTATGTTTTACCGTTAAGAGGGAACAGGACCTGCAAGGAATTTGAAAAATAGGGAGGTATTTGAAGAAACTATTGCCGTCGCGCTATTATTGCCTGCCCCCAGAGAGTGCGATAGAGACAGCTGCAGCTCAGCTGATGATATCAAAGTTCATATTCCCTCTTTTTTTTAAGAAAGAGTGGGTCTATGTCCCTTTCAATGTATTTTATTTTAAAAACTTTACGGGTTTGTCTCTAATAAGGGTGGTAAAAAAAATAAAATTTCGTGGGTCATATTTTCTTTACTTATCAAAAATCTTGATTTTATGAAGAAAGAAAATTATAGCTCTAGAGGCGTTATTCAAGAAAAAAATAGGGGGATACATTTGTATGGAGAATCGCAGCCCCTGTTCCCACTTAAACTTGTATCGTGTGTTTCGTTTTGTCATAATTAAACTTGTATTATCGGATTATCGCTCCATCGGATTATGGAGAGGAGATTGAGGAGAGCAAGTGCACCTTTGTCTAAGCACACACTCTTGCTCTATTATTGGATACTATGGCCGAAATTCGGTTTGGAGGACTAGAAGTTGTTTATTTTTACGTCTGACATCCTGATTAGTATCTGTGATGTTAAACATGTGTGTAGTCGTTATATGACTAGCTGTGGAAAAAAACGTGGCTTTAATAAAAATATTAGGTATGTTGCCAAGAATATGCATCATATCATGCGACCTGCCAAACCGTCATATTTATTAATTTAGCTTTTTAAATATCATCATCTAAGTATGAGTTATGAATTCAATTAAGTCACAGCGTTTTTTTTTATGTTGCCATTATAATTCATACAACTTGAATAATCTAAAAATTTGCAATTTTAATGATTTATAATAATATATTTTTTTATGAATAATTTTTGTAACATCTGTAGCAAAGAAACTTAGAACTTTGAAGCCAAAACTGAAATTACTAGCTTATAACCGAACAGTGGTTAATAGCTTTCAATACCGTGACTTGCTAATGATATTTAAGAAAACGACTGAGTATTTTGAAATAAAAACTCGTTAGTGAAGGAATAATGTGAACAAGTTAATAATAGAAAGAAGAATCTTCTAAAATTAAGCACACCAAACAAAAAGATCTAACTGTAGATATTATTTTAAAACCAGTCTCAAAATATTTTTCACTTCAGTAGCTCAAACATGTAGGTTTTGCTGCCTGAAATCAGTGAGCAAAATGCGATTTTGCTGCGAGCGTGAGACAAAGTAACTTTTTAATTATTTTTTTAAATGCCGAGTCAGTGCTGGGTCTACTCACAACATTCGAAAGATTTGAACTTCACTTTGTTCTGTCACTTTCACTTCGATACGAAAAGAGCGAGAGATAGAAACAAGTCGATTCGAAGTTCGATTTTCAAATTCCATATATAATAGGCTCAAAAAAGAAACCATCAATAAAACGTTCGGTCATCATCACACGTCGGTCACACGTCATCTATAAAATTTCAAATCAAGGTTTAAATGTAATTATTATACTTTTCTCTTAATAATCAAATTATATTTTTTTATAATCAAATAAAGAGATGCTGAAGTAAAAAATACGAAGTTTATCATGTATCTACATAATTATTTAAAGTTTTAACAATCTTTATTGTGACAGAATAATTTAGTAATAGTGCAATTTCCGAACGCATCTTTAAAAAATAGCGGGCTTTAAATTTTTATTGTTTTCTTCTTCTGTTCGCTAGCTACAAAGTGCGATACACGTTGGATATTATTAAAATAATAATAAATAAATATGAGTGAATCCAGTGACGATGTCTGCGATTTAACACCGGAAGAATTGAAGCAGTATGTAAAAAATGCAGAATTAAGTTTCCTGCCTGAAAAGTCTCGCGGTAAAATATCTAAAAGCTTATGATATTTTTAATCAATGGAGACTTAAAAAGTGTGCAAATACTTTTTCGGAGACTGTACTGTTATCGTACTTCATAGAATTATCACAAACGAGGCAACCATCTACAATGTGGAGTATTTACTCAATGTTGAAAGCCACAATAAAGACAAAAGATGACGTGCATATTGAAACCTATGCCAAAGTTATAGCATTTTTGAAAAGAATTTCAGTAGGGCACAAATCCAAAAAGTCCAAAATATTTTCGCCTGCTAACATTGAAAAGTTTTTCAATGAAGCTCCAGACTGCAATTTTCTCGCTGCAAAAGTAAGTAATTAAGTAATATTAAATGTGCACACTACCCATTTGTGAAGCTTTCGACATAGTACCTACTTAGGCCCTAGTTGTAACTTAACATTATTTTTTACAAATCTCTATCTGTTTTCTATATGTATACTGTATGTACATACACAAATCATTATCTGGATATCTGTATGTTCGTGGTAAACTCGGCAACTACTGGACCGATTTTGGTGTGGTTTTCACTAACATTTTGCTTTATGCTTGGTGGTGGTTTTATTGTATAATTTTAGTATGTATATTTTATATCTATTTACTGTAATTCGTCGCATAGGCCTTGTCGCTAGTTATAACTAAATGCGAGTTACTTACTTATGTAAAGAGAGTGGGTAAGTACCTACGTTTTATCTGTTTTAATTACTCATGTAATATTTTTATTGCAGGTTATCCTCATAATTGGCATTAATGGAGCATGCCGCACGAACGAACTATTAAATCTAACTGTTAATGCCATCGAAAAGCATTCAGACAAATTACTGTCAGTCAACTTGCCAAATACAAAGACGAACATTGACAGGTCCTTTGTTATTCGCGATGAACATGTAAATATTAGATATTGAAATATAAGGGATAACGCCCTGCTAATACGAAAACAGATCGATTTTTCTTGCAGTATCATAATGACAACAAACAACCTGTGAAATGTACATTATGGATGCAATAAATGATTTGATTTGATTTGATTTGATTTTGACAAATGTTCGAGACAGCCTATGGGAGTCAACAAAATAGGCGGGACGCCGAGAGACATAGCCACTTTTCTAAAGCTACAGGAACCTCAGCTTTACACTGGACATTGCTTTCGGCGAACTTCGGCCACACTTTTGGCTGATTCAGGAGCCGACCTCACTACATTAAAACGACACGGCGGATGGAGGTCGAATACGGTCGCGGAAGGGTATATTGAGGATTCGATCCAAAATAAATCAAAAATCTGTAAGCGTATAGTAGAGACCATAAGCTTGAAACAGACCTCAGATCCTTGGTCTCGCCCGTCTACTTCCAGAGTCACGAATACCGGCGCTGAGTCACCTACTTTCACTATCCTCCCGTCACAATCCAAAAGTAAGGAAGCTGAAATCGCAGCGAATACTCAAACGCAAGTCGCTAACACAACAATATCGGTTCCAAATAAAACTGTTACTTTTAATTTGCAAAACTGCAATAATTTTACTTTTAACTTTTAATTTTTACAAATATACATGTGGTTTAAATATTACCAAGTTGTATTTTTTACCTTTAGATTATTTGTTCTCGCTGCTGAAGTGAAAAGTTGTATGTGCTACACGAGACCAAAGTTATTTGCATCTCGTGTCTTTGAATCCCTCGCTGCACTCAGGATTCTAACCTAGAATCACTCGCTACGCTCGTGATTCAAATATAGAATCCTTCGCTTACTCGGGATTCAAAATCAACACTCGCGGCAAAAACCAACTTTGCTCTCTTGTTGCACAAATAACTATTGACTGCAGTTATTTTGTTGCGTCGTTTTCCTAATGATCACAAAAAACTAAAGAAATAAAATATAATGAATGTAACTACGTGTTTTGATTAAAATGGCGACTATTTCTTTGATTGACTGCCTCGTTGGTCCAGTGGTTACAAGCGCGACTGCTGAACATGAGGTCTTGAGTTCGATTCCAGGGTCGGGTCAAATTCGCGTTAAAGGATGCACACAGGTCACACTATTCCGCCACTCTATAAATTTAGCGAATTACAAATTATTCATAAACGAAAAAAAAATATTCCAAAGGCAATTTAAAAAAAAAGTCACGCGTGGTGAAATTTTTTTAACTTTCTTCTCCACAGCTCTTAGAACTCAATGAAAAAAGTCCCATGAAAATCCGACCACTCTAGACTTCGTTCCACCTTAATTGTCTAATTGTACTCGAATGGCGAAATGTCGGTGTACGAGTGTAATAAGATACACCTCTGCTTTACCCTTCGTGGATTACAAGCGTGCTGTATGTTATTTCTTTGATTATATTAAAGTTGCATATTAAAGAAAGAAAGAAAGAAAATAAGTTTATTTAACACATGCCACAAATGCACACAGCCTAAAAAAAAACTTAAACATAAACACAGAGAAAAAAAAAGATAATTTAGGTGTGTGTGAGACACACCTAAATTATCTTTTTTTTTCTCTGTGTTTATGTTTAAGTTTTTTTTTAGGCTGTGTGCATTTGTGGCATGTGTTAAATAAACTTATTTTCTTTCTTTCTTTCTTTTATTGGCTGTGCCAAATAGGCCCAGTTCAGCAAAATACAACTACAACTACGGCAACAGCAACAAGTGTCCGGCGCTGGTTTTCAACTGGACCTGAGAAAGTGATGTCACGGATGTAAAACAGTTTCATACTTTTTCTAAGTTTATATGTGAATGTACATAAATATAAATAAAATTTGTTAACAGCAATAATAGTATCAAATAAACTACACAATAATACTGAGATAAAATAAATGAAAGGGATACAAATGGGATGGACCGAGTAGCTAAAATTTAACATTGGTTGTTTATACTTTTGTGCAAGTTTAAATTTGTAGACTGAAATCGGTATCATGCTCAAGTAATGAAGGTAAAAGGTTCATCCGTCATAATTTAATTGAGACGTTCACTGCGACCATATCCAGTTTACGTTGCGCTTCCACTAGATACTGCCGTAAACGTCTCCTAAATGTGCCTATTTTATTGACCCGTCTTATCAGTGGGGGCAAGTAATTCCCCACTTTGAAAGCTGCATAGCGAAAGTTGCCTCTGAAAGCAGTATTATGTGGGTGCGTCGAAAGTTGTTGCGAGCATTGCCCTCTGAAACATTCCCGTCTACTAGCTCCCCAACTGAGTTTATTAAAAAAGTGGTCAGGTTTTTGAAATTTACAACACCGAGGACTAAGCTGTCGAACCAAATGTTCCCAGGGGAACAGAAGACACGCCAGGTGCATCTTTCGTCTAGAGTTCTAGACTTCATTTCTAGGATAGAATGCTTGTTGAGAAAGCATGTTACATGACTTCTGTGAGGAATGTTGTAACAAAACCGTGCGCAAGCGTTTTGTAGCCTTTGAATGAGCCGATCTGACCGAGGTAGCTATAACTAACAAATTTATGGTTTCTACCTGAATTAAAGATATAAGATATAAGATGCGACGTAAACGTAACATGAATTCGACTGATGATTAGATCGAAAATATCCTTTGATTTTAATTTCTGCAGCAATCACAAGAAGCTTTTGCTTAAGTCTTCTAACTAAATAAATATAATGTGCAGAAAAAGTATTTTCAATGTTATATTCATTCAAATTCACGTTACGTTTGCTCCAGGCATTAATGCAAGGCCCATAGGTCTGTCAAACTGATCCTATTGTTGAAGAGAGCTGTCGTGGTTACCCTTGAGTAACCAGTATCGGAGTATAAATGTATTGTGCACCAGTTGTCACTTGCATTGATCTTTATGTTCAATGTAAAGGCTCCAAGCTTACAAGTTAGAGCTTAGAGGTCAGTCTGTACATTTTTTAGTTTAGCATTCCTGCAAGGTAACAGTTCTACGGTAATACTTTATACTGTGGAATGAACTAGAATTCCATATTATTGTAACTCGTTCTCTCGGTTGAAGAAAAATTTGAGGCTATTAATTGCGAGTAATCCAATAAGACCCACTTTTGTACAATTTTATGACCCAAGTGTTGTTTTCCATCTGATTGGAGGAGGGTAATGTGTTTATCAGCCTCAATACGTGTTTGCTAAACAAGATGTTTGATATGAACAGTAACCTCGAAATCTAAGGGTTCAAAGTCGGAAAGTTTGACATCCAGTTTCACCAAGGAGTGTCGTATTTCCAGGTAACTGGGTCAGATAGTTGGTCCTCGCAAAACACTGGTATTCCATCCAGTTACGAATGGAATCCGACACCTAACATATTTGGGAAAAGACTAGCCAGATAAGGAAAAGACGTCGAGGGCCTACTTCTCTTACATGAACTTGAAAGCTTTAGCAACTCCAACTGCATCAAATTCCACCGTTATTACATCGATATCTTGTATTCCCACAGGGAACGCGATCCCCACTTCAGCACCTTTGGCGCCTCCTCGGATAACCACAATGCCGCCGACGGTCGCCAGCGCAGCTCCTGCACCCACGGAACCCACACCACCTAGACCTGCAATTCTTAACAGGTAAGCTACAGTTGCTAAAGATTGAATTTGACTAACAACGAAAGACAAATTATCAATTATAACATTGACGTGGATAATTGGTTAAAAAATGAGTCCACACAAACGAACACCAAAGGTAATATTATTACTCATACATGATCAGTGGCAATTCTGACAATTTCCTCATGAACTTCGTGCTTACGAATTGCGTTTTGGTCAAGGTCTTAATGTAGGCCTCGACAGTCTCAAAGTTGCACCAACCAAGAGATGATTGCTATATTTACAGAGTTGAGTTTTGAGTCAACTGAGTTCTGTTAACCAGCATATAGAGGACCTGTAAAATACTGACAATGGCACTAAGACATAAATTGAATATGTCGTCATTTCTGAACTAGATCGGAAAGATAAAATAATAAATAAAATAGATAATACCTATAACGTAAGCCATATTGCGTGTGTAGGCAATTGTTAACGTCACGATTGTGCTACTTGTGAATCCGAATTAGGTTAGGTTATTGGTTGGTAATACAGAATTTTATTGTAGCCAGTGCAATAAACTAGTAAATAGTCGCAGTCTGTCTTCTTCTTTTTAAGTTGATGATACTCTTTAGATCATTAGGTAGGCCATTAGGTAACCAAATTAATGACAGCATCAGTGGCTTTTGTTTTATAACTGATGATCAGTAATTGGCTGACAGTTACTCTGCTTCTATTAATAACTAAAGAGTATAATAAAATAATAATTAAAAAATTATTTCAGACCAAATAAGTCCATATTTAAAAACATGACAACTTTAGAAACGTTCAAAAACACATTTATGTGTTTTTGAACGTTTCTAAAGTCAACAAAAAAAACAACTAAGCATAATGCCAAACCAGCAATCCCACAATCATTAATCATTTTTAAAATACCTTATCTAAACAATAACAAGAAAGGTATTGTGCCAAATTACGTCACTCGTTTATTAAATCTCGCGGTTCGCGTGGTCACACAAGTAATATAATCGTTGTTTCGTTAACTCTAAACACGGTTTCCGATGGACTGGTTCAGTCTGGGACCTGATTGCAGACTTAATTGCTCGGTAACAATCGGTTACATGTGTTGCAACGATTATGGTAATCGATCCACCACGGATTGTTGGAAATGAAATTTTGTAATTGAAAGATTTGGCTTAAAAGTTTTGATGTATTGTTGAAACGCAAAAAAGCACATTAGAAACCAAAATGAGCCAGAAATATTGAAATACATATAAAAGAGCGAGAGAAGATAATCCTGAGACCACGACGGGTATCTACTCAAGGACTAGTGGTGGTAATGTACTTGAGTAGATACCGGTATTGGCAAGTGTAGTGTACCACACAGCTCGATGAAAAGTAGCTCGATCAGTCTGGATATGGCAAGCGAAGGACACATCATTTGTGGTGCAGCTTAGCAAATTCCTAGGTCCACCAGTGGACAGCGGTACGCTTTGTTGATTGATTGATTAAAAGACGCAACTGAAGAAGTGGATAGAACAGACAACAATATACACTAAAATAAAGACAGATTCATAACGTCACAAGATGGGTCCTAAATTCACACAAAAAGCTAACTACGATGTCATATGATGACATATTTTTAAACAAAAATAAAACACTGAATGTCTATAAATAGTATTGTTAGAACACACCTTTCGTTTTAATTCGAGCGCATAATAAATAGCCTGTCATCCACATAATGAATTCCACATTCCTAACAATAGCTGATCGAATTACAGAAAACGCGAAACAGCGATATATTACAGTCCACTTTGTACAATCTCCACTTACATTCGCATGCGTCTTATAATTATGTTCCGAGTAATCCTAAGACTGTCGCATATCTTTGAGAGTAATCGTCTATAACAATTCACATAGCAACTACCACTTTCCCATGTATACGGATTAAGATTAACTGGTTTGATTTAAGTGGAGAGATTTCTCTTTCTTATTATTCATCATGTTCATCATCATCTGCCTCAAAAATTTAAATCGCCCTACCGTCTACCTCTACCTCTTTCATCGACTAAGTCATTTGTATCATATTGTCTAGCTCATTCTTACTGAAAATCGTTCCATACGGGATATGTGTGTGTGTGTTTGTGTGAGTTCACTCGTCTCATTGCAAATTTCTTCTTTATTCTTCTCGAGACCTATGTCAAAACTGTCTTTCTTCTTACTTTAGGTACACTTAGTTTAATCTTTTGCAATAGCTGGAGTTGTTTTTGTTCGTCCGATCTGCAGCATCAATATTTTCTTGAAATCTTTAATTTCATCGAAATCTAAAAGTACTAACAACGGCCTTGAAATTCTAGATAATCCTTTATTCTTTCAACAAAACTGGTCATGACCATATTGGCTATAACTAGCTAGACTCCTAATTTGTAACGGCATTTGAGCTAATATGCATGAACCATTCAGAAAGGAGTCCATACAGTCATGCCTTCGTGAGCTTTAGGTCATATTGGCTGTTTTGAAATTAGCTATCATACTTAGGAGCCATCCTACTCAAATCACACGCTGAGTCACTGACCAATTGGCTAGTATTTAGCCTTTCGTCGCAATGCATGGATAGTCTCACTGATTTATCTTGTGCCTCTCAATTCACGATCTCTGCCGAAAATTCCCTGTAACCCTGCGGTCTTTGTATAAGCAACAATGACAGAAAAGTTACTACATTAGGAAAGATTTTATGCATCATAGTTTTACGAGTACCTAGCAGCTTGTTCTAGAGCTCTTTCTTAACCTACCGATATCTAAAGATTGTTATAATACGTAGCCTTTTCAATTAGACCTTTATGGCTTTGATTGACTAGAATAATAGTTACCATTGGGTTGTAACTTGTATCCATAACATGCGTGTCTTGTGTTTACTCTTTAATGATACATACAATTTTGTTTTCGGTTTAAGTCAGAGATCATAAAGAGGTCATATTTACAGTTGTCACATTATCATGTCCGTTATTTTTGCTTATTGAAGCAACTACCTTCTTGTGTCGAAGAAAGTATCACATTCTGAAGAGAGGTACTTAAGTGGCATTCTCAATTACAATTCGTACTTTGGTGACATCATTATCTCTCTGTTTAAGTATATTTTGTACTTACCTACTTCGTTGGACCTACTTCCTCGTTCCTACTTTGTGAGTACGTGACATCATGCACTAGTTAACTACTAATTATTGTGAAGTAAACTACGTTTAGTTAACTTTTCGTAGAGGAAATGATTATGTGATTCATAGCGTAAGATCAAGATCACAAAAGTGTAAAACGAACCGTTTCCGTGTAAGTAGCATAGGTACAGTCGCCGTCAGCAGTCGGTTAACACTTAACAATTTTTCTCCAAGTTTTGAGCTGAACAGTGTGATCTCATGTAAAATTGTTTTGCGAATTTTTGTAACCATTGATGAAAATATTGTTATGGCTTTTACTCCAGTCGGTTAATATTTCTTTCTTTCTTTTCTTTTTAAATAAATCGTTGCCCCACACTAGGAATTTCTCCTGTATCGTGGGTGAGTTTACAAACATTTAAACTCACATAAATAAACAGCCAGACCCGGAACAACTATCTGTAGGCTATACATACATTGGTTACGTATTGTGACTTTCGTTGCTGACCGTACAGTCCCGCCTTTTTCCCATATTGATAGGCATAGTCTACAGAACACTAGCTACTTCTTTTATCTTCTTAGCGATTCGATGCCAAATTTTCATTTAATAATCTTCAAGGTTAAGCCGTGCTTGCTTAGGTTGGTCCGTGAATGGGTGACCATCTTTACATACCGAGTTTCCTCCGTACCTCAGAAAGCACGTTAAGCCGTTGGTCCCGGCTGTCATTTGTAGATATTTGGCAGTCGTTACGAGTATTCAGGAGCCGAAAGTCTGACATCCATGGTATCGTATTACCCAGTTACTTGGTTATGGAGGTCAGATAGGCAATCGCTTCATGTAAAATACTGATACTCAGCTGCATCCGGTTAGACTGGAAGCCGACCCCAACAAAGTTTGGGAAAAGGCTAGGCAGATGAAGATCAATACTGGGCCCAAAATTCAGCTATGCGAACTCCGCTCTCTGATACAGTCATAAGATCGTCAAGTGCGCCGGAACACCACCTGCTACGATTCTTACAATCATAATCCTTTTGCTTCATCCACGTTTATTCATACATCTCGTACGTGTATGGCCACATGTACGCCGGTTGCGAGTATCATGCCCCTGACCTCCGTAATAATTATTTTACACCCCATGGAGCCAAGTTCAGCAAGTATTCTTGACCAATTGGTTAAAACATTTTCCACCTTACCTTTCACTAAGCCTCATGACTCTATATTCCAGGTTCGGAAACGACGGTGAGCTGATGCAGGGCAGTCCATCCTCAGCGGGCCTGCCTACGCCTAGGCCGATGACGCAGGCCACGACCAGGCCAATCACCACCATGAGGCCAGCCACCACGAGGCCTATGCCACCCAGGTAAAGGAGTAACATTTTAGGGTACCTCTATAAGGATTTATAGCTTTAATTAGCTACAGAAATTCCACAGATGTGATGACTTACCTAAATTATGGGTATGATTGACGGCGACTTATCAAGGTATACGGAACCAGTATATGCGGATCTTTCATTGTACGAGAAATCCATACAAAACGAGACCAAGTTACGAGTATACTGTAAAATAGCTTAATGTGTCGCCCTATTTGATTATTTTTCCGGAGTCAAAGACCGCTGGTTGTATAGCTATACTATAGTTATCCTATGAATGAGTTAAGAATATCCGTTATTCGGATCGCTGTCATCATCATCATCAGCCTTTAATGTTCCCACTGCTGGAACACAGGCCTCATCTCTATGAGAAAGAGTGGGCTGTAATCCACCACTCGGGCCCAGTGCTGGTTGGTAGATGTCACATGTCTTCGAATGATGATGTTTTCCTTTTGAGGGCAGCTGTGATAAAATAAATTAAACAAAGTAATGCGCCTGCCTGGGTTCACCACAGCTTACTGCTCGTAAGTCGGGGCTGCCACCAATGGGCTACCGCTGCTCTCGCTATCATCCCTGTTGAACTCCAGTAGCTAGTTTAATTTGACCGCGTAGTTTGTCTATAAGTCTATATCCAAAAACAGGTTGTGGTGTGAACTTGACATTCACCGAATAAGTGTGAAACAACAACATAGCTATTTTTAGAAGTTATTGAAAGTCGTATCTAGTTACTTTGGCGTGCATTTTGACGACCTTGGTGTATTTTTTAATTCTGTTTAATTGGAGCGAGTTGTAAATGTTTTCCTGTTAGAAGTTGAATCTTATTTTAGGCAAAAGACCGTACTTTTTAGCGGATCAAAATTATCCTATGAGATTCTCTAATGCAGGTTACGGTCTACCTGCGTACTTGGAATACCGTTCAGCTGTTAAGGTTTTTACTATTATCTGGTTCTACCTTTTGTAGTAAGCAACGACTTATTGTCGGGCCTTAGCTGTCCTCCCATACTTAACTACTAACTCTGTAACATTCAAATATTGGAAAACCAAATGATTTTAAAAGAGTAACCATGGAGTTTCTTGCCGGTTCTTCTCCATAGGAAACGACCAACCCGAACCGTGCACCTTTTGTCGACGTTTTATAAGTGCCCGTGTAGGCCCCTAAATAAAATATTTTGATTGATTGATTGAAGTCGCAATTATGTAAGTAATAGACACGTCGATAGGCAGATACTTTCCGCGTTTACATTGGCTTGCTTGTGCGCTTTGGGTTGAAAGTTCAATTTTCACACAAATCAAACTGTAAGAGAAGGCAATGTACAATTGTACATACTAACTCAGTTATTTCAGGTCTAGGTCTTATGCAAAATTTGCTTTTGCACACGTTACGGGTGAAATCACGAATTACAGAATACCGTAATTTATGACTGCAAACTCTACTATCAATAAGTCAAAGGTTCTGTTGCAGACTTATAACCAACTATTACACAATCATTGTTCAACATATTTCATTAAATCATCATGATCTGCCTAGTCTTTGCCCAACTATGTTGGGGTCGGCTTCCAGTCTAACGGGATACAGCTGAATACCAGTATTTTACATGAGCGACATCCAATCTGACCTCCACAACTCAACATATCTCATAAAGTGATAGTTGAAAATAAATTGTAAGTAACGTAGTTTAAGTACCTAAATAAGGCGAATGTCAACGGCCCATTCATAAAATGATTAATTAATCATGTTACATCAAACCAAATAGTGATTTACGATTTCTTGACATTGAACTGTTCAAAGATCTGTTCATTAATTGCTCCGGTTTGTTAATGAACTCTGCTGTTTGTTGAATGGTAACGTTGACAGCAAAACTAGTTCAATAGTTTTTTTCCTACACAGAATATTTATTTTACTCTTTATGCAAACATAATGCACAGAGGTGGTCTTAATGCCAAATGCATTCTCTACCGTCCTTTGGGTGATGCAGAGACAAACTGTCCATACATTTTGTCCGCGAAAATTTAGTTTTAGTTTAGTTTATCCCGATGAAAAAATACTATGTGTGTGGGTTCGGATTGTTCGGAATGATGTACTGAATACCCTGTATAGTAGTAGGTATTCGTCTAACCTCAGTATCTTCGCTAGGCTGTAGACTCCAGCACTTGCCGAGCCATGGAGTGTCTCGGGCCTCCACATTTTATAGTTAGGTATTGTAGTTGTAACGCTCTGTATAGTGTCAGACGTAAAGAATAGCACCATCCCATATCTTCCCGTGGGTGTCGTAAGAGGCGACTAAGGGACTTGCCAGAGAATGGGCAGCAGCGTTCTCTGTGCTTTTGTAACAACCGTACTGCGATCGCCAACCCGCCTGACAAGCGTGGCGATTATGGCAAAACCCGCCTTATGTCAATATAGCGACACTTGGGGAGGCCTATGTCCAGCAGTGGACGTCTTTCGGCTGAAATGATGATGATGATGATGATGATTGTAGTTGTAGAAATAAGAAGCTCTTTAAAAAAAAGTGCTGCTTGTGTAGGCCCAATCACAATCTGCTATCGCTTCATCGCTTGACGCCGCCGTCTCTCTGATTCATTTAGTATGCTGTAGCTTTAAGCTTAACTACTTTGGACTAAATGTAAGCCGTACCGTGACAGTGTAAACGAGTTATTATTTATTATACTGGAAGTCTCGTGTAATGCCATGAGTAATGATGTATATTACGATGCTGGTTGCTACATAACGGTGGGCGGAGAACCGACGACGTTGTGATCATTATTTAGGCATCAACATAGTAATTTTAGGCTAAAATAAATGGGCCATGTCTAACGGTGTATTTAATTAGTAAGTTGGTAGTAGTGAAGTCGTATTTTGACTGTAGGCAAAGTCAAGGAATATTTCGTTGCTATGGAAATT
The DNA here is from genome assembly GCA_949152445.1 of Cerastis rubricosa. Classification (NCBI taxonomy): domain Eukaryota; kingdom Metazoa; phylum Arthropoda; class Insecta; order Lepidoptera; family Noctuidae; genus Cerastis; species Cerastis rubricosa. The sequence continues at coordinate 5,714,098 of OX424535.1, read as the reverse complement.
GACTGACAGCGAAAATTATTCGCGTTTAGAAAGCACAATGGCACACACAAGGCAAATTAACGAAGGATAGCAGTTAACGAAATAGTTAAGTTAGTTCCCTGTCAGGTACCTTCCTACGAACGACAACCAATCAAGCAATACTAAACCAGTAGCGGAACTCTCATTGCACGGCAAATGATGATGTATCGCCATGTGTATGTACATATTCTTCTTAGCGTGTCGATGGCAATCTAAATTGTGTCAGCCCAGAACTGAGCCACTAGTTTGGCGCTCTCTGCAGCGTCCATCAGTTCCTGTAATGAATACGCAGGACACGGTATTAAGTGCAGCATCGTACATAAGTACCTGATACTCTAACAATCAAGTACCAACGTATTTAATTATTTTATTATAATTGATAGATTAAGTTGGGTTGTGTGAAGGACTATAATTACTATTAAATAATATAAACTATCGTTTATCTTGCTGATCATCCTGTCACGTAAAGAAACCAATTATCCAGACAATATGGCAAATAATTATTATAGGTCCTACTTAAAGGCACTATTATTTCATACTGGCTGTCCCGCACAACTTCGTATGCCTCACATTTTCCCCGATTTTGAAACATTATTAATTGCTGCTCCGCTCCTATTTGTCGTAGTGTATATAATATATAACCTATAGCCTTCCTCGATAAATGGGCTATCTAACACTGAAAGAATTTTTCAAATCGGATCCGTAGTTCCTGAGATTAGCGCATTCAAGCAAACAAACAATCTCTTTAAGCTTTATAATATTACGAGTAGTATAGATATACAGCCTGTGCCTCTACTTGCAATAAACAATAAATTATCCCCATATAATACCTATATAATAATGCGTCAAATAATTGCAACTAATTGCAATAAAATGCAGATAAGACTTATTATACCGCGATGTTACATTATTCAAATCTTTTTTATGCACAATGCAATGGCATACAAAATGAAGTCACATCTTATTGTGATGTATTATGCATTTTTTATAATTTTCTGCATTTAATTAAGGTGGTCTACGTGCTACATGCATGCAGAAAAGCATAATGTATTAGTTTATTATTGTATAAGATTATTTTGTGTATTTATCTATGGGCCTTAACTGCCTGAAATAAATGGATTATTATTTCCTTTATTCATCTATAATCTTATCTTTTATATTTTTACATATATCTTACAAAAAAAATAATTAACAAAAAACATTTCAAAATATACAAAAACTGGTTTCCGCCAATAACAAGAGCAGGGTCCAAGCTACCGGTGGTTAGGGCTGCAGAGACAGGAACCTGCTCACAATGCGGGCCGTATCGAGGAGTACTGCCTTCTGAATCTGGCTCTGGCTCTCCTATCTAGGGCGTCCAGTTCGGTCTGAGTCCATTTGAGTATACCGAAAGATTACATTAAAACCGGCATTACCCAACCGTTGAAGGCGCGCACCTTGTTTCCGCCTGAAAAAAGGCTCTTTAATACCTTCTTCAGGCGACCGAAGAAGCGTTCCCTCAACGATTGCTTCATGTCAGCTACGTTAATGCCTAACGCTTCCGACATACCCAAATACTTATAGCTTTCGGATGAGGAGAGAGATCTGAGGTGTATGGAATCCGAGAGTTGGATTCCCTCGGATTGCATAATCTCTCCTCGCTTTACATACATGACTGCACATTTGTCCACACGATTATTATTATAATACTTTTTAGACGAAATAATCTAGTAATATAAATATAAGATACCTACCTACTAGTTTTATAGCGAAAGTAATTCTGTCTGTCATCAGTTAGTCTTTCACGCGTAGACTACTCATCGTTATCGAGTTTGACTGGGACAGACAGGTAACTTAGAAGAGAGTCCATCAAAATAATGACGTTCAGAAACAAAAAATTTTAAATTGTGTTTTATTTCAGGCAAAATACCCATATACAACAATTAAAATAGTAAAGACATTTTTTAACAGTAAAGAACAAATAACAACTACAAAAAAAACTACAAATAATAACTGTACCTATACCTTATGTAACCAGTGTAGATAAGCTAAGATAGAACACAATGGAAAATGTTAGAAGAGGCCTTTGCCAAAAGGCACACTGAACTTACAGATATCCTCTAAATGAAGATAACAAACACTCCAAAACAGACGGAAGTTCAGGATAGAGGAATCAATCAATAAGCATTGATTGATTGATTGAACCAGTGTAGGTAGCGCAGAAAGTGAAAGCGAACAAAGTGGATGTTTTTTTAAAAACTAAACGAAATGTCACGATTGTTTACTAGTAGCATCACTAGTAGTATCTATATTTGAATTTGTTTTTTTTTTCAGACCCACAGTGATGACATGGGCTGGCGCTGCATCCAACACTCAACCGACGCGTTTTCCACTGCGTCCTGTGTCGGACCTCCCAGCTCCATACACCACCGCCATCACCCTTATAGACCAGATCGGCTACAAGATCATCAGGACAACAGAACTGGTCACTGATCTGTTAAGGAACACAGTGAGAGCCGTTGTCGGCCGGTAGAACAGCAGTGGAAAACTACATCATGCTCAATTTGAACTTGGCAAGATTTGGCGGTGATTGCCAGTGATTCAGTGACTTTTTGGAATTCAAATTCGATAATAACGTGGAATTTACGATCTGAATTTCTTTGAAAGGCTGTTCATATTTGCTAATTTAAGTTTAGGATAAAAATGCCCAGTGAAATATTGTAGTGATTGGGTTATACGGAATGCAGAGAGTTTGGTATAGCATACCTAGTCTCGCATTGCACAGTTTTCGAATAACTTGGTCCAATTTCATGGGACCGAAATGTGTGTACATACTGGATTCTTACTTAATAATGATCTGCTGCAAGTACTGCTACGTGTCTAAAGCTTCATCTGCAGCTACATCTGCTTTTATTGTTCGATGCCAGTTTTTAATAAGTAGGTATGTAGAGTGTGAATATCTACTTTGATTTGCCAAAATCAATACTAAAGCCGTCATTTAGTTTTTACAATACATTTTTGACAAAACAAGTGCACAAACGTTTACCCAGCCTTTCCTTTTAACGTCATTCGATAGCCAACAGATTTTTGTAGCACTTTACATAAGCACATAATAATTATGGAAAGTAAAATTTCGAGGTAATATGAGGAGCATACTGAGTTGCCATTTAACATACTAAAACCGCGGTCGAAACTTCGTAGTAGAAATACCACGGCAATTTGGAGTCAAAAGAAAATTACCACAACTCTTTGAGACAGCTTTTTTTACTGTGAGATTATAATAATTAAGAAATATAGGTACGACTTAAGTATAACGTACGTAGGTAACCTTGACAATCTAATTTAGGTGTAAGACTACCATGATTTTGTCATTACTTTTAAGTGTTAAATTATTTATACTTAGGTTCATAGATTAAGTAACTAAGCTATAATTACATATTGTGATTAAGCATTAAGCTTTTATACTGGAAGTCCAACTGTGGCTTAATAAATGCTTTTTATTTATAATCGTTTTGTTTGCCTCCATACCAGCAACTTAAAACATAAGTACCTGCATAACTTGAAAAGTCAATGACATAACCAGTACTTATGGCCCACATTCCATCTTGCGCTGCATGCCCTGACTCCTGCGTACTTGACGATCTTCTGACTGCATCAGCGAGTGAATTCTGCATAACTGAATTGTAGACCAATTACATTAACAAAAAATAAGAGGTTTTTTGTGACGGGGGTTTTTTAAATTTTTTATTGCTTTTTCTTATCCTTGACTGTCCCACTCCAGGGCATAGGAACCTCCCCCCATTCCTTCCACGTTTCTAGGTGTTGCGCCTCTTCTCGCCAATTAACGAAAACGTGAAAAGTAATAACTTTCCAAAATCCTGAGCCTTTAGGGGGAGGGGGACACCTAAGACACCTTTCAAACGAAATGAACTTTATCAAAATCGGTTCATCCACAGATGCCACAGACAGACACACAGATACACATGTCAAACTTGTAATAGCCCTCTATTTTGGTCGAGGGTTAATAAGATAATGGAACCGTTCTGCCCACGCCAATCTGGTGCATACGGCTCTGAATGAGACGTGCCGGATTATTAGTGGATGCCTTAAACCGACTCCGGTACGAATGCTGTATCCACTAACTGGGATTGCGCCTCCAAAAATACGTAGGACCATAGCCAGCCGCATCGAGAGGACGAAGCCCCAAGCTGACTCACGCCACCCAATGCACAGTTACGACTCAGTACTCTCAGTGCCCCGGAGGCTAAAAAGTCGTAAAAGCTTTTTTGGGTGCGTTGGCCCAGCTAGTCCAGCTAATAGCAACGCCTCTACAGCGAGATGTGATCTTTGGCAGTAGTTGCTTAAGCCTCCCGATGACTTCATCGAGCCTTCCGAAACCCTTCCACCCGGGCATGCTTCGCCGTGGCCGACTTGGAAATCTCTAATAGACTCCGAACCCAAGTCGGCCGAAGCAAAGACAATCTCTATAGATGGGGGTTCATGGACGGCTCAGATCTTAAGTGTGTATGCGGCGTATCTCCACAGATAATGGCCCACCTTCCATCTTGCGCTGCATGCCCTGTCACCTGCGCACTTGAGGATCTTATGACTGCATCAGCGAGCGGAGTTCGCTTGGCTGAGTTTTGGGCTAAATATATTTCGCAATTTGCCGTCGACACGCTAAGAAGAAGATAATTAAGTCCTGAGTCCGTACGTAACGGGGTTCAACAGAGCCTGCGTGATTATTATTAGCATGCTACAATCACGATGTGGACAGGGCACATTAAATTGCTCGCATAACGGAGGGCGATGGGGCCGAAAAGTTCTAGAATGGTAACCGCGAACCGGAATAGGATGCGTTGGAAGGCCTCCCACTAGATGGACCGATAACCTGGTGAAGGTTGCAGGGATCCGCTGGATGCGAGTCACACGGGACCGGTCAATGTGGCAACATTTGGGGGAGGCCTATGACCAGCAGTGGACGTCTTTTGGCTGAAATGATGATGATGAATCACGATTCTTCGATTCACGAAAACTCCTATTAAATGAGGAGCAATCACGCCACGAATCTATGTATCCGAAGTGATTATGTTCAAGTGTCAAATAGAAGAAGTTAAGTTCATAATGTCTACGACGCCTACAATAAACAGAAATCTCTTTTAGACATTTGATTGCTAATCTTTTCCGATAGGCGCATGCAGACATTCAAATTACAGCCCACACATGGGTTTCAATATTATCTGTTCGCCTGTTAATACCTAATTTATAATAATACTTTTCATATAACAAAATATTTTTTTTACTTCTATTTACGTTCATGAAAAGGGTTTTTTTTCTGATTTCACCAACAAGTGTTACTGTGATAAGATCGACCTAGGTAGGTATGTTACATTCCAATAAGCTGGTAAGTGAAAGTGGTTTGTAAATGATTTCGTAATAGGTACAGACTTAAACCAAAACTGGATCTGTAAGACTCTTTAAACTTGAATTACTTTTACGTAACAGAAATCTTTTATGTAATATTCGTCAATACCTACGTAAATAAATAACTATCTGTACTTACTGTACTTATCTACTCATAATTTATTTAAAAGTTGAACCGGGCACAAACCCAGACCACGTGGTCTGGATGTTCACGGTTGATGGCAATAGGCGCAGTCCCTATAACACGAGACATAACTGGGAAGTACATATAGGCTATCAGGTAGGTACAGTTCTGTCTAACCCTTCGGTGATTTCAGGGTGATGCTAAGATAGGTAATTTAAAGGATTGGTAGATACCTATATTCAATTTTATTGCTACCCAATAATTAGAAACGGACGGCGGGGAGACACGAAGGGGATGGCGTGGTCTTCGCAAAAATAATTAAAGCTTGTGAAACGAATATCGTTTCCGATTACGAGACAAGATACTTTTCGAATTTCTAGACGTTTCAAGTAAAAATGTACAAAAACCACTAAAAATTGGTATTTTCTTCACTTATGTCAGAAACAAGTTGCAAGTTGGCAGGAAAACACCAGTATAGGAAATCCCACTGAGTCAAGTGATTCATTAAAATATTCGTAATTCTGAGTACTGTGGGGAATCCCACAGTACACAGAACTAACTACTAGTAACTAAAATACCTGATTAAGGTAAATCTTACTCAGATATCTTAGTTGCCAAACATCATCTTGATCTTCCTGCCTTTGTCCCATGTTACTTGGGGTCGGCGCAAGACGTTTTTTAGGGTTCCGTACCCAAAGGGTCAAACGGGACCCTATTACTGAGACTTCGCTGTCCGTCCGTCCGTCTGTCACCAGGCTGTATCTCATGAACCGTGATAGTTAGCCAGTTTAAATTTCTACGGATTGTGTATTTCTACCCATAGAAAAAACTGATTTTTTTGCTCATTTTTAGAAATAATGGTACGGAAACCTTCGTGCGCGAGTCAGACTCGCACTTGGCTTGTTTTTTCTTACATTCTCTGGAAAGTTGGAAAACATTCCTAACCAAATACTGAAAGAGTTGCTGGTCTAGCACGATTTTTCCACACCAGAATTAAGATGATGTCAAAAGAAATAAGCAGTGTGTGCAAAAAAGCATTTGGATTTGCAAGACCAAGACAGAAATACCTCTAGAGAGATAACTTATTCGGATTCCCATCATAAAACAATTATGATATTATTAATATTCAAGATAGATAATTGTTGCATGTTGAAATTTTTCAATATTTATTCATTATGATTAAAGTATATAGTTGACCTAGATAACCAAGTGATATCTCAAAGTGACCTCCACAATCAGTAATGAACCATTACATCAGACACTAATTAAAAAACAAGTTCAATGCTTCCACATTTAATAATGGTATATTTTTAAATATCACATAGATTATACTCTGATACATTTTACATGATAAACATGACATGACATTACTACATAAATACACTTTTGAGATTATTGTCTTATAATACTCTACTTTATAAATAAGAAGGTAGAAGAAAAAGTATTTTAATTGCTTTTAAATAAAAACACATGTTTAACTATAAACAAAAACCATGCTTAATACACTGATTTCTTTAATGAAATGCAGCATAACATAACAAATTATGATAAAGGTGCATTAAGTACTTTAGAAACATAAGTATTTTCACAACAGAGCTATAATTTAACAGGTTACTTAACAACTATGATATATTTGAGAAAACATTCACTTATTTCTAAGTTGGCATGTTATTGGACAGTCAGCTCAGTGACACTGTCCTTAGTGACGAGGGCAACCAGACTGCCACTGGCGGGGCGTTCAACTCCTTGGATCCACTTGTCAAATAGCTGGGCAACATATGTTAGAGGGGTCCAAGCGCCGAAGTCAGCCTTGGGCATCCATTTACGGTTCATCTCTGTATCCAATGTCACAGGCAGAATGGCAACAGCCAGTGAGTTCTCTGGCAGACCTGAATCTTTGGCACCAAGCGACTTTGTAAGTTGGTGAACTGCAGCTTTGGCCATACCATAGCCAATCATTCCAGGTGTGCCTTCCAAGGCAGCATTAGCACCAGTCAATGCCAGCAGGCCTCCTGCAGAGAGGTATTTGGAAGCAACAGTGGCTGCAATAGAGGAGCTCCACACAGACTGGCGCCACATTAGATCCGCCTGCTTGCTGAGCTCCTTCGCGGCGTTTCCACCAGCCCAGCCACCGGCCACACAAATAACAGCATTCACTTTCTGACCTTGTAGGGCGCTGGCTAGTTCATTTACGACGTATTCCTCTTGCTGGACCCACGAAGCGTCTTTAGGCACTGTGATGTTGAAATCAGCTTTTTCGTTAGGGTTCAAGTCGATATTCGCGACCCACCAGTTAGCCGACTTGAAGTGATTGACGCACGCCGCACCGAGGGCTCCGCGCCCGCCGTACACAACGATCTTTCCGCTTGCCATTATTATCACGTCTAACCACTATCGAGCCGCAGACTCAACTGAATGAATGACTAGTTGGATACTGGTAAGTAAAAGTAAAGCTAGCTATAACTTGCGCAGCGCGGTAACCTCGACTCTCACTTTTTGTCGTTCGGATAACCAACAGACAATGAATGAAGGACGGAGTTTTCTGAGTTAGTATTTACGTTGTTTGCTTGTACTGCTTGGCTGCGTCGCATGTACTTTTGTATCAAAATAATAGTATATTATTTCTGTTCATATTTGTTTTTTGTTTGACATAAGTTTGACGTTAATAACTAGGTAAAATAGGTATATCTGACATCTGTTGATTACTTTTGACAGTTGTTGAGATTTTGACGTTTGCAAGTGACAACTGACAGCTGACATTTATCAGCTGAACAGTAGAGTGGAGAGTGGAGAAAAAAGAAATTCCACATCCAGCACACCCCTCACTATTACATCCCTTCACACAACACAATTTTACCGTATTTTAAGTGGAATCATGTACTTAAATACAATAAAAACACTTGAGGAAGCAAAAATACGAATTCCGCGCTAAGGTCTTTCCACCATAATTCTTTTTTTAAATTTAGTTTCATGATACCATTCGAAAATAACAAATAATTATTCTTAAATTTAGAATTTGAATATGAAATTAATCCCGTTACGATTTATGTGCTCAGGTAAGTAGTTTAGCTATCAACGTGATTTCAGATTTCTTTAAACTTTTAATTTTCTTTTACTGGCATTTGCTCGACAAGGACACTATCCACCCTCGTAGCTATCTCGTTATGAAGGCTTTTTTTCCCATTGGCATAGAGTTCGCATTAATTAAAGTAATACAAACTCTATTTGTTTGAGATAAAGTTCATTTTTAAACGGTTTTTTGATATTGACATTTGGTCGCACTCATTCCAGTTAGTATATAAGTTCCTTGGCGTAGATAGAGTATTCTATAGTCCGGTTAAGCAGACGACAACCTCCAAGGTTGAACTGCGAGATGCCATTCACAAAAAAAAAATAGAGTATTCTGTTTAAACTCATACTGTTATGCTCAATGGCATAGATATGTCTATGTTATTGTGCCAATAACATAGACATACCTATGCCATTGAGCATAATATTATACTAGTTTACTGGTATTATGGTTCATGGTATGCTCAGTATTCAACTGCGCCCTGCGCCGATCAATCTTTGATGGTGGTGGTGGTTTAGGTAGTAGTAATAGTAATCTACTTATTGGATCAATCAATCAGCCTTTATAGGGCACTCGGTACCAAAACAACAATGTTGCATTTCATCTACAAATTGAGCCTGTCGTAGATCTAAAGCCTCATATCCACTAGGCAACAATTGGCGCACATGTTGCACAACATGTTACTCAACGTGTTGAAAGTCAGCGCGGAACTTTTGTTTAGCAACGTTGTCTGTCTACGCATAATCGGTCGTCCACAACATGTCGCCAGAGGAACTAGTGTTGATTTTAGCGGTGGTAGTTATTAAAAATGCACCAAAAAGAAAAAAAAACCACGTAGGTGAATTAGAAATTACTTATTTAATCGAACATGTCGCTATGACCTGCACTCCGTAGAAATGGGCTATGTCGACGGAAGAATCTACAAAATGACACATTATCATCGCATAACAGTCATTATGTCGATTCTTCCGTAAACAAAAGTCGTTTCTACAGTGGTCATGCTACGCGTACTCTCAAACGTTGCTTAGTCCTAACTTTCTAAGCGTGCCTCCTGTGCTCAACCGCATGTTGCACGGAAACAAAGAACGAGCCGCGCGTCATGTTGCACGCCAGCTAGCAACGTCGCGCGCTGTTGTGCAACGTTGCCGAATATGTTGACAGTCACGTGTTGCGTGTCTATTGTTACCTTGTGGACACGTGGCCAGTCTCTTCAAGTCTCATGGCTATTGTTTGTTATGGGAAACAGAAGGCTGAAGGACGCACAGAACAGAGAAGAATGACAGAAGAAAGGGGAGGCCTATACCCAACACGAAATCATACAAAAATTAAAAATATAATTTCAAAATACATATTCTTCTTTTACGTTCAATTTAATCCAAGCGGCTCGTTGCGTGGTCGGGCGGCCGCTAAGTACATGAGTAGTAGCAAAGTAAAATATAGTTAAAAGGTTAGCGGTTAAATTTGAATATTTATTTAATTTTTAAAAAGAATCTCTATCGGCTATTTTCTTGCTCAAGAAATGTAATTTGTAGGTGCCGTGCCAGTAAATTAGAAACATTATAATATTCCAAGTTGATTGTTCACGAGGTAAAGAGAACTTGTTCAGGAGCTCGTGGTTAAATAATAACAGCCGCTCGGGTCGATCTTCAGGCCAAGCCGGCTTGCCTAGGTTAGTCCGTGGATGGGTGGGTTACCACCCATTACATACAGTTTCCTCCGTGCCTCGGAAAGCACGTTATGCCGTTGATCCAGGCTGTCATTTGTAGATCTTTGACAGTCTACAGTAGTCAGTGGGCCGAAAGTCTGACAAACAGTCTTACTATGGGGTATCGTACCCAGAAAACTATTAATTGACGTCTTTTTTGGAATATGTATTATTTGACCTATTTTTAGATTACCGAAGTATCATGTGTCATAGGTATTATATTACCGAACTATTTTCGCAAACCGGCCGGCATGTCCTGGAACTAAAAATTCGAAGACATGACATGTGACATCTACCAACCCGCACTGGGCCCACGTGGTGGATTATAGCCCACTCCCTCTCATAGAGAGGAGGCCTGTGTCCCAGCAGTGGGAACATTTTTTCATTTGCCAAATGATTTTTTTGCCATATTTTCACCACACCGAAACAACATTTTAGGGAATATTATTTGGTCAGAAATATATAGCCCGTTACTTGGTAGCATTTTCAATATTAAATTAAAATTTGGGTAAAAAGTCAACAAGTTGTGCTACAAAATTTTGTGACGGTAATGAATCGCTGCATAACCGACTTCACGCAGTCTCGTCTGCCCTACCCCTAAAGTGTAACTTGACCCGCGTAGATGCGGAGGGGTGGGGCGGTCCGCGAGCTAAGGAGCAGGGGAAGCTGCGGTGGTGAGCGTTTAAACAATCTGCGACATTAAGCTCGCGTGGGGCTGCCCAAACCCCGGAGCACCGGAGCCGTGACAGAAACAATGCTTGCTGCATGTTGCATGCCTGCTTGTTTGCACGCTGCATGCTTGCTTGCAACGCTGCCTGCATGTTTGTTTGAATCCTGCCATATGCCTGCTGCATGCCTGCTTGCACGCTGCATGTCTGCTTGCATGCTGTTTGGAAACATAATACTTCAAACAAATGTAATTTCAACTAAGTGTAACTTCGGTAAAAAGTTTTTCGACCAAATGAAACGTCGGAGTAACGAAAAAAAATGAATTAATAATAGGTAGGTCAACTGATGCAGTGGCAGACGTGACTTCAATGAAGTAAAAAAAAACGAAACGATAATAGTTGTAAAGTTTTTTCAAACTTATGATAGGTAACCTAAACCTAAATTAAAGCACAAACTGAGGGACCTCAAGCTATAAGCGGCCACGTCCACGATTTGTCGCATGACCAGCCGCTATCTTAAACAAAAGTGGTCGGACACCCGGTACTGGGACTCAACAAAAGTTTCTGCGGTCAAAAGTTCCTAAAAGTAAACCATCAATTATAAAACTGCGTATACATTAACTTTTAATGTTTTAAAAATGTTATGTGCAGGACGGCGAGTGCTGACCATTTTTCAGGACGAAGTATGTTTCAAGTTATTTTCTGAGTCTATGACAAACACGGACGCTTCCGTTATATTATCTTTTGTAACGAGCTCAACCAGGCTACCGGTTCGTGGACGATCCCTAAACTCGCACTCGATCCACCTTTCTAACAACTTCACCACGTAACTCAGCGGTGTCAATGTGCCTGTATCAGCTTTAGACATCCATTTTCTGTTCAACTCTGTATCTAATACCACTGGAAGTATCCCAACCGCCAGTGAGTCCTCTGGCATACCAGAACCTTTTTCACCAAGAGACTTGACGAGTTGATGAACTGCCGCTTTGGCCATACCATAAGCAATCATGCGGGGTGTTCCATCTAAAGCACTTTTGGCACCACATAAAGCCAGCACACCTCCATCAGTCAAATATTTGCAAGCAATGGTGGCTGCGATACAGGAGCTCGATACAGACCGGCGGAACATTAGATCCACCTGCTTGCTGAGGTCCTTTGCCGCGTTCCCGCCGATCCAGCCACCGGCTGCACAAATAACAGCTTCCAATTTCTGACCCTGCAGAGCTTCGTCCAGCGAGCTCACAACGTGTTTCTCTTGCTGTACCAACGAAGCGTCATCAGGTACGTATATATTGCAATCAGCTTGGTGATTAGGATGTATGTCAACATTTGCAACCCACCAGTTCGCTAATGTGAAGTGGTTTACGCAAGCTGAGCCGAGGGCTCCCCGCCCTCCGAACACAAGCATCTTTGGGGTGAACATTTTAATAATAATATCACTATGGTATCTCACAAAAGAAGAGTTTCATTCCTACATACATTGTTCTAATACTACACAAACAGAGTAGTTGTTCATATACCTGGTATAAAATGGTAGTAAAATACCTATACACCAAAAGTCTCACTGATTGTACTAAAATTGAATAGGTAGAGCATAAAATGAAATAGATATTTGACGGATTAATCAGGTTTCCATACTATTGAACTATAAGTATTCTACTCTTTGACTTGAACCAAAGATTGAAATTGTACATGTGCCCTAACTTTCACACGAAAAAGGTTTCGAACTTTCGACTGAGAAGAAAAAGCCCGCACATCTGGCATGGATCGCATGTACTGAGCGAGAAAATCGAGAAAAATACTACTCTAGTGTCAATGCGCTGTCGATAAACATATTATTTAGTTAAATCGTTCGTATAAAATTCGGTGACTTGCAATTTTGTCGAGATTAGTTCCGGCTATGGCCACGCGCGAAAAGAACCGTACGGGAGAATTTAAATACCAAAATAGCAATGTTGCCAGTTATGGTTACTTCAAGATGTGGCGCCAAATTAAAAGAATTAGGTTCTGGGGCGAAGTTTCGGGTACCTACCAAATAATTTAATTTGATAGGAACATAGCCAATATTATTTACTACGTTGATTACAATAAACCATTACGTAAAAAGTAAGTAAAGTAGTTTGTACGGGATTATTCCAGAAATCCCCACTGACAAATCCCCACCAGTGGGGATTGTTACTTTTTTTCCAGAAATCCCCACCAGCTATATAGTGGGGATTTTTGGAAAAAAAAGTAACAATCGCCACCATGTGGGTGTTTCAGTATCCGTGATCCACCGTAATATGCAACGATACAGACAGACAGGATCTTACGAGCGCAGGCGAGGACAAGGCAGAAATCGTGCAACCAGTGCCCTAGACGACCGTTTTATAAGAGTGCAAACTTTGGAGGGAGAAATCGTCGTCAAACGGCTGTTCAGACCAGAAATGTTTTGGAAGAAGTGCGTAACGTACGTGTTAATGAACGAACAGTGAGGAGAAGGAAAAAGGAAGGAAGAAGGTTAAATGAAGTTGGTTTAAAGTCATACGTGCCAGCAAAAGCGCCAAAAGTTGAGTAGAGCCATCGAGTAGCTAGATTAGCGTTCGCCCGTCAGCATCAAAATTGGTCCGATGAGTGGAGTCGAGTCTTATGCTCTGATGAAAACCGTTTCTGCGTAAATTTCATTGATGGAAGGGAGAGGATGTGGAGATATCAAGGAGAACGTAAAAATCAAGCAATTTTTTCCGAAACAACGGCTTACGGTGGAGGGTCTGTAATGGTGTGGGGCGGTATAAGTTTAACGGCACGCACAGCTCTAGTCATCATTGATGGCGGTTCTCTGACTGCACACAGGTACATAACTGAGATCTTAGAACCCCATGTTATCCCCTTTGCTCTATTCATAGGCTCCACGATAACGCACACTGCGCGCATAGTGCGGGATCACCTTAATGAGACCGGTTTAACGCAGATGGACTGGCCAGCACGATCACCAGACATGAAACCAATAGAACATGTTTGGGACATGATTGGACGAAGGCACAGATTACTGAATAGTTACTACGTAACAGATACTTCACTCAGTAGAAAACTTCCAATACCTATTACGATAATTGCCTACTCCCTCGCGTCAACAACCACTGTATGCTATGAAATGATTGGAGGCAGGGGGGGTACAGTTGGAACATCAGCAACAAAACCAAAGAAGCTAGTGCCATCTATTATCCTTAACTAGAGTTAATAAGCATTGGTACTCCAAAGCGTCGATAGATGTCGCTGTATTAAAATTTATAACCCAAATATATTTTCTTTTTGTAATGGCAATATATTCTTAAATTTCAAAAATATTTTTTGGTTATGTAAACATTGGCACACACAATATGGTCGTTACGACTTGCGCCTGCGTTTGTTTGTTTCGTATTCATTTTGTGTGTATTTCTTGGTTTTCGAGTGTATTTTTCTGATTTACAGACGTCGAGTTGAGATCTCTCGCGACCTCCTCGATCCTGATAATCAGACTTTGTACCTGGATACCAGTTCAAGCTTCGCAGTGTTACACCTGTGCGCTGTGATTTGTTTAGTGATTCCACAAGAAATTGTGAAAAACACTACTAGTATTAGAATTGCGAAAAGACGCTTGTATTCGGTGTGAGTGTGTCTTTGAAAATAGACAAAATGCCTCATCGCTGTGCGCTTGGATGTAAGAACACTGGTAAGTAATTTATTTATGAACTCTGCTAACCGCTACCCGGCATTTTTTCGAGTGATCTCTGTTTACGATCCAAAAACAGTAGAGGCCTGTGACTTCGCCTTCGAAAAAGCTATCTATGTCCGGTTTCCTTAAGACAACTCACTGACTAGTCGCCTCCAGGTCCAGGATCCAAAATGTCTAATAAATAGGTACATTCTGTCATTTTTAACCGACTTCTAAAAAAGGAGGAGGTTCTCAATTCGTATGTTTTTAGTTGTGATATTTTTCTTCCATTCCATTTTTCTTGGGGATATGGTACGGTGGCCAGCACATAAAGCTATCACCTGCCACAATCTGTCGACAACTTTATCACCAAAGTGTAACAGTTCAAGGACGATTGGGAAAGTGGCCACTGTACCTTTGAAGTTTTTAAAATTGAACTTACGAAATTTGTTAAAATATTTAATATATTTCATATTTGTTCAAGTTCTACGAAGTAGAAGTCTAAACTTTCTCGATTTAACATGACTTGAAGGTAAAAATTTATTGCAGGTCTCAATATTTGGTAGGTTTCCACTAATGGCCACTTCCAATAAACTATCTATCGCCAAATTAGACCTACTACTAATTAATAGCTAACTAACATGCTTCTTGAATTATATAAACAGACCAGATAGAACACACCAGGCAGAATTAATTAACAGACTTATCACATACATTTGACTACTTTTGTTGTTTTCAGATGTTGTAATGCACGTGTTTCCAAATCCTGTCAAATTTCCTGAGCGCTTCAAAGCTTGGGTTGATCTTGTTGGAGAGAAACCAGAAATACCCTTGGACGTCGAATATTTCAAGAAAAAGAGAATTTGTGATATTCACTTCATTCCTGAACACAGAAATCGAAATAAACGTCTGAATGCATTAGCAATACCAATATTACATTTGCCAGGCGAGTCATTTATTTATTTGTTTAATACAGCTTATAGGTACTATCATTACAGGGTTTACCCTAATGAGACAGTTAAGACCTTACAATAAACTAAACTAATTATACAGGTATGGTGGCCAGCACATCATATTACCCAAATCTGTAATGATTTTTCAATAGAACTAGAACCTTACCATGTTACAATAAAGTTGAAAATCGATCAAAGAATTTGACAGATTGGGGTAGGTTGATGTGCTGGCAACTGTACTAGCACACTAAATTAAAAACAGGAACATTTTTAATTTATTTCATCATTATTTTATAATAATTTAGTATTATGTATTTTACTAATTGATATTAATTGCTACACCCGAAAATACTATGAAATAGTGTATAGAGAGATCTTTAGAGTTTAATATTTCTTATTCTATTCCAGGTATGCCTAAGTCTCAAGAATCTGAAAACAGTGGTGATAATCAGCCTGGTACTTCATTTGCTGCAGCTGTTATTGCATCAGGTATAGCTTAGTTATTATTAAGACTGTAGGAATTGATTATATTATTAGCATACTTATCCACATCATACATCTATTACATAATATTTCAAATCTCACCTAAATATTTTAAGTGTAGACTAAAGACAATTCACTTGTACAAACATGTACAAAACATTTAGTTCACTTCATTTCCTAATTAAACTTTGTGTCTGGGTAGGTAGGTAGAAATTGATGATAGAATAAAAGACGTTCTGTATGTAACTGTTTTTCCTATTTTTACAGGTGTATCTGTCCCTCGAGAGTCGGAGAACAGTGGTGGTGATACGCAACCTACAACTTTTAGCCTAACAAGTTAGTATTTTTTTTATATTCAAGTGATCAATTATTATATTTTTAGACATTTAATTTTAATAATTTAAATCTTTAGAATGGTAAATGCATTACTTAAAAAAAAATAGTTCTAGAAAGTTCTCTGATACATTCTTCAGACCTACCTATTGCACATTTGTTCTAAATATATTTGTTTTTCTATTTCAGGTTCATCTATTATTCAGGAGTCAGAGATCAGACGTGATCCTCACCCTGGCAGTTCAACTGTAGCTTCAGGTATATTTGGTCTATACTAATATTATAAAGAGAAACAATTTGATTGTATGTTTGCATTAAATAGCCTACGAAACAAATGAACGGCTTTGAAAAAAAAGTTAATAGACCACGGTCTGAGCAACATTTGTTCTAGCAAAACAAGCAATTTAATTTCAGCCTGTATATAGCCTTACATGGCTAATGGTATTCATTTGTATTAAACATGAAAATATTTAAGTTTAATGTTTTGTACAAATTATAATATTTACCTTAAAAAAAAAACTACTTTCCAGGTTTGCGGCATCAAGGCGTTGCAACAGCTACTGTGATAAAGGAGCATAATTATAGTGTGTTCAGCAGACCAAGAGAAACACCGTTCGTTGAAGGTACTTAATATCTATACTTATACATATTATAAAGAGGAAAGATATGATTATTTTTTTTGCATTGAATAGGCTAAAAAACTACTAGACTGATTAGAAAAATTCTTGCACCTTTGCCACCCGGGAATAGCGTAGCTTACGCTATTCCCGGGTGGCATAGGCTATAAAACATCACGTTTTGACCCACGGTAGTGGGACAGCAAGTGAACGCGGGGGAAAAAGTATTATTATAATAATAATTATAACGTGTTGGGTGTGTTTTTCACTTAAACATCTTTTTATCAAGTTGTAAATTGGATATAAAAGGAAATTAATATTCTTTAATGACAATTTTATAAAAATACATAACTATAATTAAAAAAAAAAAACTATTTCAGGTGGCCCCAAAACAACTGCAGCTTACAAATGTATGCAGATGAAACCATTGCAGACGAAAATTAAATATTTACGAACGGAATTATGCCGTTTACGCAAAAAAGGCAAGTCCTTTACCGAACGATTGGCTAATGCAGAAAAAATATCCAAAGATCTTGCATTTCAACGTATTACCCAACAGATGACAAAACCAGCACAATTGTTCATAAAAATGCAACTCCAATCAAAAAAGAAGCCTAAGGGTAGGCGTTTCTCAATAGAGGAAAAAATCTTATCTTTGTCCCTGTTTAAAAAGAGCCCGAAGTGTTACAGACTATTATGTAATTTTTTCACACTGCCATCTGCAAAGGCAATGAAATGCCTACTTAGTGAAATCAAAGTGTCTCCCGGAATTAATCCAATATTATTCGAACGAATAAAATGTACACTGCAACATAAAGATACTTCCGACCGCTTGTGCAGCCTTATCTTTGACGAAATGTCAATAACGCCTCAAATAAACTACAACATTCATAAAGATCTATTAGAAGGTTTTGCATCCAACAAAGAGAATAAGTTCTCAGACCATGTCCTTGTTTTTATGGTTAAGGGCATTAAGCGTAGTTTTAAGCAACCCATAGCATATTATTTTACTAATTCTTTAAATAAAATGGAATTAAAAGCAATGATTAAAACTGTAATTCAACAATGCATTAAGTCGGGGTTAGTAATTGTTTGCACCGTGTGTGACCAAAGCCAGACAAATGTTGGTGCCATCACAGAATTGGTCAATGACACAAAAGCCAGTTTTTTACGACAGCAAAAAGAGTGGCGTAGTGATTTAATACGCATAAATGGCCAAATCATCACTCCACTTTTTGACACACCACACTTAATTAAAGGTATTAGAAATAATTTAATTACTAAAGATCTTATATATTATATAGGCAATGAAAAAAAATATATTAAATGGGACTATTACCAAATGGTATATGTAGCAGATAAGATGTATGGAGAGCTGCGGTTGCTAAACAAAATAACAGAAGAGCATGTTAATCATGAAAAAATAAATAAAATGCGTGTTAAATTTGCTACACAATTATTTAGCCATAGTGTTGCTGTCGTAACAAACCATTTAACGGCTAGAGGAGATCTTCCTGAGGAATGCCATCAATTAGTAGACTTTACTATTTTAATAGATAATCTTTTTGATTCTTTAAATGTGAGTAGTTTCTCCATACCAGATGGTAAAATTTTTAAAGGGCCTGTGAAAAGGAACTCGCCCCACCATAAGTTGTGGCAAAAAGCCAAAAATATATTAAAAACTGTCAAATATGTAAAGAAAAATAAAGTCGGTGATAAAGTTCAATTGACGGAGACAGTTGTGCCATCAATAACAAATTTAATTAAAACTATAGAGGGAATGGAATCTCTATGGAAAGTGTTGTCTAATAAATACGGTTTAGATGCAATGATGACTAGAAATCTGAATCAAGACCCTGTAGAAAATTTCTTTGGGAGCATCAGGAGTTATGGGGCACGTAATATTGCACCAAATACAGTAGCCTTTGAAGGTGCATTTAAAGCCTTAATGCTAAATAATATTAATTCCCCTCATTCAAAGAGGGCGAATTGTGAAGAGGACTTCAATGAGTGCCTACAAACGGTAGACTTTTTTTTAAAAGAAAAAATTGTAACTCCTGATGTACCTGCAGATAATAAAGGGATTCATTTCGATACTGAAATATGTTTAGACCAATCTTCTGAAAAGGACGCGGGTCAAAGCAATTATGTATGTGGTTGGGTAATAAAAAAATGCCTTAAAAGTATTGTAAAAGGATGTCAACATTGTAAATTAAATTTACTAGACAACACATCTAGTAATACTAATAATACTTTTATCAAAGAGAAAGAATATCAAAATAAAAAGTGGCTTGTCTATCCTAACAAAGAAACAGAAAAATTCTTTAGAGATTCCCAAAATATTGTTTGCTCATTTTTAAAAAAGAATGTTCCAAAATCTAATTTAAAACAGACAATATTATCATTTATAGATATGCTTGTGGATTGTCATTTCAGCTGTCCAAATCATAAAAATAACTTAAAAGAAATGTTTTTAAATACGATGGTGAATATTCTTATATACAGTTGGTGCCGATCTGTCAATCGAATTTTATCAGGCAAGCTAATAAATTATGATGGTGAGGACGAAATTAAAATTGCTGCCCAAATTTATTTTAATAAACATAAGAATTATAAAAATAGAAAATAAGTACCTACCTACTTTGCTATGTATGTAATCAATGGCAAAATGCTTGAAATAATAATAAATAATTATTTTGTTACATATAGAGTTTTATTTCTAAACCTTGTAATAATTTTTATTAGAAATATTAATGTTACTTCCCTTAGAAGCTGTTTTGTTTTAGTAATTTATAATCCTATGTAATTTACTAAACCAAAATAGCTTAGAAGAAGTAACATTGATATCTCTAATTAATAGAACTATAGTCATATACAATTCTATAGCTACGGTATGGGTATATACATTGGTGTTAGTTCTAGTTAAGAAATCCAGGTGGCGCTTTCAATCGATATGCCCAAAATTAGCACGAGAGGGCTCTCTTACTCCTCTATATATTATTATACTCTTTGATTGGAGGTCTCATCAGGAGCATGGGTAGACGTATTCAAGCCCTAAGAGCGCGTGGACGTAACTCACGCTATTAATTCTTACTTTTTTTTTTAAATTTAGCACTTCTCTATCAATAAATTCTAACAACCCCATTTTGTTGTTTTCTTTCATAAAATATACAAATACACGTAAAAAAAAGAAATCAATAAATGAATACATTTAATCTCAAAAACTGACTGATTTACTTTTTATTGTGTTCCCCAAATTTTGCCGGTGTGTGTAGTTGTAAATATGTTTGGTTTTCGTTTCAATGCAAACAATTTATAATGAAAAAAAAAATTGTTTAATAATTTAGAAACAATACTTGGTGGGGATTGTTACTTATTTTTCCAAAAATCCCCACTAGGCTGAGTTTATATAACTAGTGGGGATTTCTGGAAAAAAAAGTAACGATCCCCACTGGTGGGGATTTCTGGAATAATCCTTTGTACGTTACATAATTGAAATGTATATAAGTACTTAGGACATTTGAGGCTTTGTAAGATCTCGTTAAAAATGTTGACTGAGCTGATCAATCTTATACAGCTTGGCAAAAAAGAGTGTGAAATAAATGAGGACGCCAGTATCGCAACTTTGGCAACTCGTAATACTACAACTCAACAGATTTTGATACTTGTTATTTTTAGGGATATGATCCCAATTCCAAGTGGGTGGTTCAGTCCCTCGGACGCTACGCAAACACCATGGAAGGCCAGTACGTATGTAAGTAGTAAGTATGTCCAGTACGTATTTTAGTTCCAACTGTCACCGCGTCAGACTCTTTTTTGCCAAGCTGTAAGTAATTGAAGAGGAGAAAAACACAGGGAAGTATTTTTGTTATGATTTTATTACAAATAAAGAAGTTATTTACATAATAAAAGTATTATATACCTATCTACAAAAGATTACCTACCTCTTTTTTAATACTTACAGTGGATTTTTATTTTTACTATGTACGCACGGCGACCGATCAAGCTACACAAAAACAGTTTATGCAGATTTTTTAATGTGCGGGAAATCATAGAAAGCGAAGCCATATTATATTGGGAACGTATAACTTTATGTGTCGCCGTGTCTACCTTTTATTTATACAACTGGAGTTTTAATGCTTATGAGCTAAATATTGCTTGTTTTATAATATCGATATTCAAAGTATAAGTATCTTCTAGGTTCTAAGGCACAAATGTATTTGCGAGCATAAAATAATATTTAAGAAAAAAACAATAGCTCAAATTATTAAATATAAAAATACACATACATAAAAATATAAAGACATCAAAAGTTGGAGTAAAATAAGGATGAGTTTTTACTAGCTGCCAAATGAGAAGGAAATATGGGTAAAAAAGAGTTTAACTCGCATGCCGAGGGTCCCGTACTTTGGTAGGAAAAAAATTTCCATTTTTCTTTGCGATCAGATAGCAAATTTTTTTTGTAAATGTTCTTACTTGATTTCTAGAAAACTATGCTTGGATATCCTATTAAAATTAACGCACGGAACCCTAAAAAATGAATTTACAGTTGAAGTAAACGTGCATCCATATCTATTTGCATTGAATAAAATATGCTGATGATAATATTAACGGTTATACTGAAGACTTTGAAGATCAAACTAATGTTGTTTAATACTTCGGCTTTCCGAAGGTCCGGCTGATGATTTATGTTGAAAATAAAGCTGAGAACTACTGCCACAACTGCTGATATCACCTACGGATGAAAAATGAGAAACAAATATGAATAAAAGCAGACAAAACACATAAAACAAAATAAAAGGCGAAAAACCTGTCACGCAAAAACGATGATTAGAAAAAGAAACAATATTTCAAAAACAAAAATAAAATAAATGCTGAAATAAAAAGACTGCATAAAATGATTCACAAAATGATAAAAAGAAATAAAGATGTAGAAATCCTAAAATACATTATGTAGGTAGATGACTGCCCTCAAAACTCTGAACAAGGTGACCGTTGCAGACATTTTTAAAATCACTTGTTTTGACTTAGAATACAATGCATCGTGTTGGTAGATCAGAAAATGCTTATACAAATAAGAGCACTCGATATGGGTCTATCTTGTGGCGTAAAAAGAAATGCTTAATCGTACCTACTATACAAAATATATTTAGGTATATATATAATTTTCATAAGTACTTAAGTTTTTAACGATATGGTGATACATTGCTTACCATAGCTTATTCTACAACCTACGTTCGTATGGCACTTGACTGATCCTAGATATAGACTACAGTCCTTTCACAGTTACAGTTATTTTACGCTTAGCTATTAAGTTGGCAAATTTGAGGTTTCAATGATTCCCTTGTTTTTTTTTCCACACATACGGTTCTGACTCACCGAGTCGCAAAAGTTCCGCCTAAGAGTATGCCAAAGAGCACCGGAGCGCAGCAGTCTGGGTGTAAAAAGATCATAAAACAAAAAAAATATCGGACAAGTGCGAGTCGGACTCACCCACCGAGGGTTCCGTACAAATTCCCTTTTGTTATGCGCGTTAATTAAATCATGAAAAATATATTTTGAAAATTACGATCGATTACGATGTAGGTATGTATTTTTTTATGATTTAATTACAAATATTAAGTTTTCAGATATTTCCTTGTACTTGTAGTATTTTTTAGACGATATACTTGCCAAATTTTATACTTCTAGGCTAGGTCAACGGCTTCCCGTTGACCGTTTTATCCTATACATTTTGATTTCTTTGAGAGTGTCGAAATATACGTTTTACGTAAACATAGAAGTTTGATTTTTTCACAATTTGAAGGGACTGTAAATCTACATTTATGGTTTTAATTTTAACTCGATACTTCGACGCGTTCCTGAGATAAAGGGTCTTGCTTGACAGTCAGACGGACAACAAAGTGATCCTTTAAGGGTACCGTTTTTTTCCTTTTCATGTACGGAACCCTAAAAACGGAAAAAACACGCTACTCTCCAACTTGGAACCAGCTATGCTAGAGCCATTAATTTCACAATTGCCATACCCATTAATGGCAACAATAAAAAACCACTGGTTAGTCAAGTTAATAGCTAACTACAGGAGAAATAACAGTGAAAAGACATGAGGTAGGTACATCACTGGGTTCTTATAAGGGTGGGGACCCTTGCTCTACTTATGAGTATCATTACCAACTTTAAAGAACGTGTCATACAAACTCGAAGTCTTATTCCCAAGATAGTCTTGCAGGGAAAGCGCGGGGTCAAGGCCAAAGGTCATTTTGATGACGTCACAGAATACTACCCCGGTCATCATTCCAACTGAGGTGTGGTACAGCCAATCAGCAATCTTCTTATGTTTAGCGTTGGCTTCACCGTCCAAAGAAGAAATTATTAGGGCCAGGACTCCCGCGCTTGCCTGCGTAAGCAAAGATTTTAGTTAGCAATTAAAATTATATAACTATGTTAGTAAAGTAGGAGCTGTAGGTAAAAGTAGAATGACATGTTTCAAATACTAAGCTAAGCCTAATCTAGTCTTAAACATTTTTTGGCATATATCTAACACTCAATAAGTTTCATGCAATACAACTTGAAGAATATTCAGCTTGTTAGATTTCATTTCGTTCGAGATTTGCAATAACAATGGCTAACGTGTTATTTAATTTTATACATTAAAAAAAAAAATGTGCATACATATTGTAATATTCATATTGCATTTTTTACATAAAATAAGGAAACTGTTCAATGTCGAGTATATTTTTTATTTTAATTTATATCTACGTACTTATGTATTTCTATTTAGTTTTACTTCCTAATTACTCATTACAATATTTTCCGCAAAGCAGATTGAGTTATTAAGCCATACATAATAAGATTGCCTGCACTTTTTTTATTAAAAATTCTTGTATTCAAATGTTTAAATTTGTAAAATTCGCACTCCTGAGCCACAAGATACAAACGAAGCATCGTTTGTGGCTCGCCGAGTTTGTATGACACATCTGTTATGTTTCTTTTATGAACAATAAACTTATTACTTATTTTACTTACAAATTAAATGACTAGACTCACATCTTTGGTGCCTAACTATCTTTGATCCTGCGGTCTAGTCTAATCTCGGTAGTGCCTGCCTACACCCCAGCTACTAGCCTACCGTTATGTTACCCTTTCTTAAATACTCATTATTAATATAATTTAAACGTTCTAATACTAAGGGGTTATTCGAATACTCAATGCCGAAAGCGGAAATCATGATATTGATGACGGAGATGACGAATATGAATATGACAATGACGTCATTGAGTATCATTGCTGACGGCTGGTCCGCATGATCGTTCAGGTCCAAGCCACCGATTACCACGAATAGCAATCCAACGAGAAGCTAAAACAAAAATACTGAGTTTATTACGGCTTCTAAAAAAGAGGGTATTTGGAAGATGGACTGACACAGTTTTCTTAGAAATAGGGGGAGACATATCAACCTTGTCTTCACTGACAGAACCTATCCACCTACCAAGCACCCTGTGAATAACCAAATCATTTAAAAAGTATAAACTGACTTCGGCTAATTCTTGAACCTGAATAAGTGACTTGTGACCTCGTCCTTATTACTCATTGGTAATTTGGTTCTTTGATAAAATTTGGGCCGACGAAGTTATTAATCAATCCACAATTCCTTTATAATGTAAACATGAGGTTTCCGTTGAAAAACTGACTGAAATGAAGGTAATTCCGAGCTCCTTCCGTTCCAAAACCTTGTCCCCATTAGGCATTATTTAATTTAACCACTGTATTGAACTTTCTAGGCCAAAATATAAATCCAATAGTCGAATGGACTGCTTTTCAAACGTAACTATGCGGGTTAGAATCTGGGACATTGAATATAATAGGGAATAGTGAAAATTTAAAAACTATTAATTAGCTCTCATCAAATATTTATATCGCCCGGAATCGATAAGTTCTACTTGGGACCAAGGACAATGGACTACAATATACTGCCCACCGCCCACGGTTCGAGTTAAAACAGCATCGAGAAATTCACGAATTCCGTTTGGCTGAATTTATGCGACGTACCACTTTGTTACCTTAGGTACAATTTAAACCTAACCCCTGATTCTAATATCTGCAAAAAGTATTACGTTTCGGTGTCCACAAGAAGAGCATATTTCACCAATAAAACCTTAATAAAACTGAACACACACACAACATTTTATAACAATATTATAATATTCTTATGAGTGTCCATGGAGTTTCTTGTCCATTCTTCTGCATAGAGATCTACGCTTTGGAATGGGCAACTACTGTACTTTCACATGTTATTATGCCTTGTGTATAGGACTGTACAGTAGCTTCGCTTTGGTGGTGGTCTAATTGAAATAAATGCTTTGAGTTTGACACGATCACGATGTAAATATACCGCACATGAATGCGATTTTAACTGTGCTGAATACGTTCAGTTTTAAGTGAGATTCGCTTCTAGTGTGAGTCTCTATCTTAATCTAGTTCTTGATATCTAGCAAGCGAGGAGTCGAAGGCAGACACTAGGACGTTCAGCACGGTGACGACGAAGGCTGTGGCGGTGGTCCCGTAATTGATGTTCAGGGCCGAAGTCCGGTGGCGCGGCCGATGGAACCAGCAGTCTCGCCACAGGTTCAGGGTAAGGAGCACGAAACCCATCGCCACCTAAGGGCCTGGATGTTGCTTGAGGAGTTTAAAGAACGGGGTGATTTTGGAACTGGTAATTATCTAATCTAATGTGCCTTTCTCTGATGAGATGAATCTATGTACAAAGCGATGGCAAAGTCTGCGAGATGACGTGGGCTGGGCTCTTATCTAGGACAGTTTGTGGTGCTGCAGATTACAACCCGTTCTGTGCGAATTGTGCGATCACTGGCCAAATATTAATTTGCAAACATATTGTCTGATAGAGATAAAAAAAATCAACTAACGCCTCTTGTACACACGCGTTTTTTGACGGTTGATTTGTCATGAAAATCTACGGTTCTCAGTGTTGTATGTATCAGTTAGAATCACAGTGGAAATTTTTGGACGGACACGGTGGCACACGGCAAATTAAACGTAAATATTCACGGCAACAAAAACGTGTGTGCACAGCAGGCCTAAAACAGAGCAAAATAGATTATTTAATATATTTTTATAAGTACTTAATAAAGTTTGGCCAGCTCAAATAAACAGTGATATAGAGTAGCTACCACCATACCAGTAGTTCGTCACTAAGGGCCTATTTCACGATTTCCAAATAGCCACCACGTAGCGAATAAATTCATAAATGGAACAGAATTTGTATGAATTACATGCCCAGTAAGTTAACGGGAACTTAATCGCAGGTGGTGAAACCGGCCCTAACCCTCTTTTCATTCACTGGTAAAAGAGTAAAGACCAAAAATGATCTCGTCTCACCTGAAGAACGATAGATATGGAGATGAGGACCACCAGCAGCGTGTAGAACTCGTGCTTGGGCCCCACCTGCAGGACATACTTCAGCTGCGACGCGTTCGAAGTCAGCAGTGCTATGTCCAGCATGCCCTGCGCCACCGTCTTCTTCGTCGCATAGCGGTTCGCATCCAGGCCTTTGAGCTGAGGAGAGTATTCATAAATAATGATTAACTGCTTGGCCACGAGTGTTGCGACAGTGACTGCAGAGTAAACAAATGAAAAACAAAATGGTTGAAACATGCTCCTAGTCCTTTTTTTTCGGATGGGAAATCATCAAATGACTTCTCCCGATATGGGCGGAGCGGAAGGGAGTGTCAGACTTGACTGACTAAAACCCATCCATGTTCCTTCTTAGCCCTTTGTGTTCCAGGGCCACGGTATCTCTTTCGAACAGCCCGCAGCCCTGCATGGCAGGCATCGGCCCTCTCGGACCCCTTCCGATTTGATGATATCTCCTTGAGGCGCGCGTGGAACACGAACGCGCCGTCGGCACGGCCTGTCGTCATAAGACGGACGGACGGTGAACTAGCCCATTACTCACCGTCCACAGGCCCGCGATGCTCCTAGTCCTCGCGGTGCAACTTGTTGAGACAGTAATCTCACGTGAATGAAAACCGGGGATGGCCTAACATAGTCGACGGGTGTAACAATTAGAAAAATCTAAGTAGGTACTTAAAGTAACATCATCCTCCTCCCTTTCATCATCATCATCTTCCTGCCTTTGCCCCTTTCTACTTGGGGTCGGCGCAACACGTTTTCTTCTTCCATTCTCGGTCACGGTATCATTCACTCCTATCTCTTTCATATCATTCCCCACCCCATTCTTCCATCTCTTCTTTGACCTGCCTCTCCCTCTCCGGCCATCAACATTTATTTCCATTACTCTTTTTGTCACATGCATTTATTTTTTTATCTTGGCTTTATTCCTTATACTTATCTAGTATTGCGTAGACGATGCTACGCCGTAGCATAATTTCTTTATGGAGGTAATTAAGACTGGAGAAAGTGGGATGATGAGCTTGACTCATGGAAACTAATCTTTGTCATCTAAACTAATATTATAAAGAGGAAAGATTTGATTGTTTGTTTGTTTGCATTGAATAGGCTCCGAAACAACTGGTACGATTTGAAAAATTTTTTCAGTGTTATATAGCCCATTTATCGAGGAAGGCTATAGGCTATATATCATTAATTTCATTAATAAGAAAGTTAGCAAGTTAAAGCGATCTTTCTCTGAAAATATTATATCTCTATTTAAATGGTCAACAAAACAATGGACATTTGGTTTATGTACAGACCTTTTTTTTTACATTAGGCACACACATGATAATTTTGATAAGAATGTTATTCTTTATTAAAACAAGTCGTATCGTAATTAGGTAAAACTAACAGACAGGTAATTACTAACAATTAATTTAAGTAAATGGCGATGACCTTCGCGTAAATGGATAATTTTGTGTGAAATGCTATTTGTAAAACGGTTTGTACCTACATAAACCAAATGTCCATTGTTTTGTTGACCGTTTAAATAGGTAGATAGTTAAATGTTACTCGTTAATGGCACCGTAATGGGTATTTTTATTTTTGGCTTGACTTTAAAAAAATTAAAGCTAACTTTTAACCTTGACCCTTTATTAAGGGCCACTTTCACCAATAAAGCTGAACGCGAGTAAACACCTAAACCGAGTTCTAGAGCCGACAGTGTCAAAGTTGGTGTAGATTATTTAGGCTCACTGACAGCAGCTCTTGAACGCGGTTTGCAAACAGTGCTAGTGGTATCCAGCTTCATCGGCAAATTAGCCGTAATACACTTTCAGGTCTATTTAAAGGTGCAAAAGGTTTAATGTTAATATTTACTTCATCGCAAACGATGTCAGTCGGGGCATCCTGCTCCTTAGTCACAATCTCTTCACCATTCGAGTGATCACTCTGATCACTGCCACCGATCTCCTTGGTTCCCTCCTCCATTTTATTTATTAAAAAATAACTCAACACAAAACGATCAATTTTGAAGTGTTACGGAGTTCGCGTGCGGATGGTTACTGGTAGAGTGCAACGATTGTAAGAAACCGTAGATTATTTGGTATTTCCTTCAGGCAAGGCCAGAAGAACAGACATTTGATCAATAACGTGTGTTTAAGTCTCCTTAGAAACGCACTTAAGAAATATTAAGTAATTTTATTTGTAAGAGGATATCGGCCATCAGACCTTCAGACCCTGTAATTGATCTGTTATGTGAAATCGATTATAAAATATTATTCTTCACAGTTTGATTTTCGAATTCTTTGTAGGTGTTTTAACTGCTTTGACCTTTCAAAGTTTGTCAATCGATACTTAATAACTGTTACCGTATACCGATCGTCATTTTATCTACTAAGTACATAATAACGTATTCATGTCGATCTGATTGCGGACTACTGCTAGGCTTGGCTTTGAGGACGTAAATTGCGATTCTGAACGATTCAGGGTCAGTTATTGTCATAGCTCATTCCAACAATCATCACAGGACCAATGTGATGCCTGAACTGCCCATGGCCAAGTCCGGACATCTACTGCTCACTACCCGATCCTCTTAGTCTTTACATTGACAATGTAGTGTAGAGTTAAAATAAGAATTTAACTTGCAATGCCTTTGCTTGAATTGTTTACTAGCTGAAAAAAATACCTGAAGCTTAAGTTCAATGAATTCACTTATGGGGTAGTCTTGCATTGTCCAAAGTCCAAAGGTATGGGAACCACAGAAAATACAATGAAACAAAGTAACCAGGTCGATAACCGATGGCCGTACTATCGGAAGCTGCTTGTTTCTGCGCATCCTCGATGCAAGGCTACAGAGCCCAGACGACTACATAAACATGCCTAATTAAATCATAAAAATGTAGGTACCTACTTAATTAAGCAGTAATCAACAATTATATTAATTATTTTAATTTATAGACCTATCTTAATGTTACGATTGTATTTACTAGTACTTAATAGTTTTCGGAAACTGAAATTTTTTCGTGATAATAACTTCATAATGTAAGTGATGCGAAACCAAGTTATTATGACACACAAAGACAATGCACAAAAACTTTTAATTAAAAAAAAATTTTGCTCAGCAAAAGCTTACCCCATTTCTCAATCCGGTCGGAAGAATCGCAGCCATAGTTTAAAGAAAAAGTTTTCTTGTGCCGAAATCTCTATCAACTTCTGAAAACCATAATTTTGTTTGAAAAACGAATTGAACTTTCCACAAAAACCGTTTAAAATCCGAGTGTTTTTTTCCGAGCACTTGATGCTACGGTGTTCAGCCAAAGTGTAATAAAATCGATGGCGTTACCTGACGACGGACAACACAACAACTATTGACTATAGTATCACTAACAATGACGTATTTACTTGGAAAATGAAAGTCTGCTGACACACCGATTCAGTTTTGAAGGTCTGAAATACTACGTGTTTACGATGAGTTGTCGAAACGTTAAACATCGGTGATAAAATCACCACGCAACGTTTAGCGTAATACTTTCGTAGAAGTTAGTAATTAGGTAAGCCGTTGTGATACCTGAGTAGGTAACTAACGTTATTTTCACAATAGTTTGAGTTGATACTGATACGATGTCAATATTTTGACTTTTGTAGGGCCAGCAGTAACAACCCGTAAATTAGCAATAAGTGGTTGGTTAAAATATCTGCGGGCGACTAACTACGACCTCGCACTTCTTGTACCATGAAGGCCTTATGATTCAAAGTTTTGTTTGATAAGGGAAAATATATCGTAGAAATAAGTTTTTAGCTTGATGTCAGTCTTGCTCGACTCCTGGGCCGCTCGTGCTGGACATACCGACTGGAAATAACTGTCCATCAGTGCCCGCAGCACCGACGCAGCAAGAATGAGCAACAACCACGCAGTCGGGAACTATGATCCTGTCCGATACTATGTGGAATATTTCAGACACCCCAGTGTACCCTTAGTTACTATCAGTCGCTACGACCATTCCACTACGTTTTCTGTAAACTCCCAAGGTATGTTATCAAATATGCTTTTTTCTTTAATGATTGACTACTATCGTGGGAACGTGAACAACTGATATTACTTAAACATAATTTCTAGGTACTTTGATCGAAAATTATTGTAGACTCGGACCAATGAAATGTTTAACGGCAAGCTATTATTACTGTACTCACACTAACTTAGACTACTTCACTCCGAAGTTCCAAATCTACCTTAATAATATGTATTTACAATAGTATGTTTCAATAGTTTGTATTAAATTTAATACTAGACCTACTTAGATGTACTTATCTAGTGACGAAAACGGTTTGATCTAGGTTATACATATCCCTAATGTACTTACCGAAAAATAATGACGAATGTACTGAGGAAACCGGCAAGTCGTAGAACTAAAAATTCGAAGACATGTGACATCTACCAACCCGCACTGGGCCCGCGTGCTGGATTACAGCCCTCTCATTGATAGGAGGCCTGTGTCCCAACAGTGGGAACAGTATAGGCTGATGATGATGATGATGAATGTACTTACCTAACTTCAAAGTTTTTGTTCAGATTCTCAAATTAATCAAAACTGGATGTAAGCTAAAAAGAATTTCTACGAGTGGGTGATAAGACAGTCCTACTGACTGGACTGTCTTATCACCCCAATCTCAACTCTACTCTTATCCACTAAGTACCAAGTTAGCATTGTAAGATACTAGCCTACCCGTGTGGGTATTTTATCGCTTCACATCGCATTCGAAGACAAGATCTTCACAGAAATCGCACCGTGAAAATCTTTATGGTGCAAGGTGGCAACTAAATGCCTAAATAATATTTATTATAGACCTTGCATATGGAACCTACCCACAACTCTCTATATTCTTCCTTATATATTCTATTTTACACACACAATCGGACGTAAAGAATAGCACCATCCCATATCTTCCCGTGGGTGTCGTAAGAGGCGACTAAGGGACTTGCCAGAGAATGGGCAGCAGCGTTCACAGTGCTTTTTGTTACAACCGTACTGCGATCGCCAACCCACCTGCCAAGCGTGGCGATTATGGCAAAACCCCCCCAAAATGTCAGTGTGACTTGGGGGAGGCCTATGTCCAGCAGTGGACTTCTTTTAGGCTGAAATGATGAATGATGACAAACAATACATTGTACATTTCTGTTTCTATTTTATAGATACAAATACACATCATCATCATCATCATCATTTCAGCCGAAAGACGTCCACTGCTGGACATGGGCCTCCCCCAACACCAAATTGACCTAAGGGGGGTTTTGCCATAATCGCCACGCTTGGCAGGCGGGTTGGCGATCGCAGTACGGTTGTTACAAAAGCACAGAGAACGCTGCTGCCCATTCTCTGGCAAGTCCCTTAGTCGCCTCTTACGACACCCACGGGAAGATATGGGATGGTGCTATTCGTTACGTCCGACACCATATAGAACAAATACAAATACACCTCTATAGTTAAACATAAGTTAACTATTTTAAAGTTCGCCAAAAGTTTTGACTTTTTGCAAAAATATATTATTTTATTAGCAAATGTAAGTACCTACATACCATGGAAATCTTAACTTTTCGTATAGGATGGACCATACTTTTTTTATAGAACATAATTTGTATCCTGTGTTTGCAAAATGAATTTGAATTTATAAAGAAAAAAACAATAAAAACAGCAATTTCTGAAAATAAATTTTGTACTGTTTGGGAAAAAAAATAAAATCTGTGCAAAGTAATGCAAAATTGCAAACGGCAAAGTAAAGAGCGAAACTTCAGAAACGTCCATTCACTGCTTCAATAACTTATTTCGCTCGAGTTATTGCTTTCTTTTGACGCTTGTTAGGTTATTTTCGTTAGAAATATATTTGAAGATAGCCTTATAACAGTACTCGATTTAATTTGATTGGTTTTTACACGAAAACACACAAAAATATATCTAAAAAGTTTATTTATAATTTCATAAAATGAAACGTGCGCGCGCTCCACCCGCCCGATTTCGCGTCCTCGATCTGTCAAAAATGTTTCCATTCTTTCGATGGCTTGTGTTGTTTGGATAAATTCAAAACAATAATGTATTATTTATCAGATAATTCTTAATTTCTTTTTGTTTATAGTGAAGTTCGTATCGTGTTTTTATAGTGTTTAGTTGGTGTGTTATTATCATGTAAAGGATCCGAGTAACCGTGGTACTGTGCTGTTGGGATTTCGTGGCGCGAGTAGATTGTATATCTTCCAAATGCTCCCTTCTATGCCCATCCTGTTCTCAAGAGAGAGTCAGGATGCTTTTGGGAACAAAATTGAACCTAGCACAAGCTTTTTTAATCCAAATTCTTTTTTAAAACCTGTTATCAATCCAAAGGTGAGTCGAAGAACGTAGATGATGATTTTATGTAATTTAAGTCAGTCAACACAAGTTGGACTACAAAATAAATATTTTGCATAGTTTTTAGAAAGTCTGCATGCAATACTCTTGTCATTGGTCCTCTGGATAATCATTATTAAGGAGTTTAGTATCAGTACGAAAAGCTACATTAAAATGTGTCGCCATGTTTTTAAGATAGATGATCTATTTATGACCTTAAGTTATTGTTGTTTCAGCCGCCACCAGAGAAGGTTGCGCAGGAGGTTACGAAAGTAGCACAGAAGGAAGCCAAGAGCAAACCAAATGCTAAGAAAAAAGTTGATCCGCCTAAAATAGATGACAATGTTTTAGAGACAGGTAAACAATACAGTGGGTGACAGTCCATATAACAGCATTTCCTCTTATGTAATCTGGAACTTTTTTTTGTGATATTTTAAGACAAAAATTAGGTCAGAATACTAATTATAGATAAGTCCATTTAATAGGTCATCAGAGAATCTGGTTCAAAAGACAATATCTTTAATATTTACTGTTAGTTTGGGCTATCTGCTTTCATTTTACTATTAAGAGTTTCAATGACATTTTCAACTTACCACATATTTTGAAAGACAAGATAATTGTCATCATTGAAATGACAAATCTTTCTTGCAACATGTTAAGTAAATACTTAATTTAGTAATAAATATTAGAAACACTAAAACATTATTTTCTAGTTAATGTGGCAAAGCATTAAACAATCAAGCCCAAAATTAAATTGACCGCAGAAGGTTTAACCTTTCCCGTATTCCCAGTCACAAAAACACAATGTAAAACAGCTATTTCACATTAAATATATTTCTCTTGCAGCTCTAGTTAGATCCTACTATACAAAAGTACAATCAAGATTTTCTTCCAACACATCGGTGCCTACCAACAAGTTTGTACAGTTCCAAAGTATTTTGAAGTCTTTTGATCCTACAAAAGAGACCCCTGTAGATTTATATAAGAAAATAGAAAAGGTCTTCGGTGAAGAACACAAGGATATTGTGGAGGAGTTTCTATTGTTCCTGAAACCAGGACAAGCCGCAGAGATTGGACGGTTCATGGACCATTTCATGTTAGTTCAAATGACTGGTTTCATAGAACTGTTGCAAGTAAGTATATCTATAAAGTAATATTATAAGGCTATGCGAAAAGTATGCTGTTTTTATCTTTTTGGCTTGTGTTGAATGTTAAGTTGTTTTTTTTTTGTGGTAGGTTTCACCTAACAACTTTAGTCATGTGGTAATTTAATTTTCCTGTTGGTATAAAATTATGAAAGTACAAAAAATACAAAGGTCAGATACATATAGTAACTCAGTATTATCTAGGTACCTACATAATATTCATTTTTAGAAGTAATATTATTTGGTAGTTTTGTAAAAAAGCTACTGTTATAGTAGTAGTAGTATTTTGTCCTACTTTCTTTTAGTTAGCAAATTGTCTATGACTGTAAAGTTGTTGTGATACTGACAAAAGACAATAGTTTCTTTGCTGAGTAATAATCTTGTGGTTAGTTTGGATAAATGCCAAAATATTTTAATGCATTACCATTCAGCAACATCCACTTTCATGATTTAATCAAATAAAAAATTAATACAATGCTTGTGGAAGTCGCGTCATCAGTATAATAAAATCTTACTATTGCATAAATTAGCTCATCAATAATGGACGAAAGTGCTGCCATCTGTTCCAAAACTGGTGTAGGTGGAAAATATTAGATTTTTTGTTAAATCTCAAAAGTGTTGCCATCTTTAAAATTTTCTTGTAGCATACCGTGTAATGACGATCATCGATATAAAATCACACGCCATTCAACTCAATCCTCAGGTCCACCCATCAAGTTGTTAGAATACAAGAAACTTTATCCGGTAGTAAGTTCCAGTGGCACTCCACGCGAATGTAGCCATAGACAAAAACTAGTACATTCAATGCTAAAATCAGCTATTTTTCACAGAACACGCTCTCCCGCAAGCCGACAGTTCTCCGCAAGGTACTGCGCGCGATCACGAGCGGCATCAATAGTGGTAGCAGCGAGGAGATGCGTACCCGCGTGTTGCCGCATTTGCGCTCCAACCCGCGTCTCGCTACCATGTTCAAGTCACTGTTCCCGGATGAGCGGCCGCCTGACAGGTGGGGGATACTGATACTTTTACTCTTAGCGTCTGCGTCATCCCACTACTGGGCTGAGGCCTTTTCCCATGACTTCCAGCTGTTCTATCCAGGGCTAATATGGACCACTGGTCGCTGATCTTGCCTAGCTCGTCCCGCCATCTTCTACGAGGTCTGCCGCGGTACGGGATTGAGCTCATTATTTTTGTACACGGAAAAATTGTGTTGATCGTGGCAACTGAATTTTCCCGTGTTGTTTGTTCGCAATGTCAGAATCGCGTTTTATTTTCCTTGATATGTTGCGGAAAATTGTAACATCGTTCTATGGAGCAGACCTGGTTTTACTTTAATTCACTGATTGTTCTCTCTTAGAGGTAAACTAAGATGATACCCTTGATCAGAAAGTATTTGGAGCGACAATCGTGAATGGGATGAATGTATTAGCTCCTTGTAGCAAAGCGATACTTTTAAGACCTCCCTCTCTGGAATCTTTAGAAGACCACAGAGCGCGGAATCGCTGCACTGACAACATTTCGGGACGATATTACTAATAAAATTCTTAGCGCTGAAATTGCGTTCAGCGCACTATTCTAGCGACCATAACTGGTGGCGGAAGCCGATCCGTCTGCGTGCTCTGTGGGCCAGACTTTCAACGTATAAACGGGATGTTTAAAGGGTACTGTCCTCATCATCTGCGTAGCCTTTTCCTAACTACTTTTTTAAACTATGCTGGAGTCGGCTTCCAGTTTAACCGGACATTACCAGTATTTTACATGGAGCGACTGCCTATCTATCCTCCACAACTCAGTTAGTACTGGGTAATACAATAACCCCAGACTTTCGGGCTACTGACTACCTGTTATGACTGTCAAAGATCTACAATTCACAGCCGGGACCAAAGGCTTGACGTGCTTTCCGAGGCACGGCGAAAACTCGGTATGTAATGGGTGGTCACCCATCCACGAACCAACCTAGACAAGCTCAGCTTAGCCTGAAGATCTGATAACTGAGTGTTACACTACTGGAAAAAATTAAGGGATCAAAAAAACAAAACAAATTTTCGGGCAATTTTCAACAGGCCCTAACTTCGAGAAAAATGGTCGTACAAAAAATAAAAAAAAGGAAATCGTAGCTCCAAGTGTCTAGTATAAGTATAGCAGAAATTTAAAATTTTGTAGCGTCAGCGGATTTTGAGTAATCTTAGAAAAACCAGCCACAAAACAAAAATCTATTTTTTTTTATTTATTTTTTTGCTTTGTCTACGGGCGAGGAAATTTTTTTTTTTGCTTAACCACTATAAGGATCGGATACTTTGTTCATTTAGGTTTAATTTCTTGTTTTATAGACCTTGATACGTCCACTTCTCGCCGAGATATCGGTCTTCAAATGGAAAAGGATCCTTTTGTCTTTGATTATCGATATCTCAGCAACTAATGATCGCACAGAAAGTTTATATATATTTTTTATGCTGTTTTTTCTAAGATTACTCAAAAACCGCTGACGCTACAAAATTTTAAAGTTCCAATCCAAAAACTACTTAGACGCTTGAAGTTACGATTTCCTTTTTTTATTTTTTGTTCGACCATTTTTCTCAAAGTTACAGCCTGTTGAAAATTGCCCAAAAAGTTTTTTTTTATACCTTTATTAATATTTAGCCACGGGCACCACGAAAGGGCACGGTCCTATTGCCCGCCAATCTCGCTTATCAGTTTTAATTGTTGTTTCGTTCTGGCAGTGCTTACGAGACGGGGACCGACATCATCGACAAAAGTTTCCTCACCAACGACAAAGGGTACGATGTGTGGGAGTTCGAGGAGGAGAGCGATAACAAGAGGAAACTCGAAGCCAAGGAGAGTCTAGACACAGTGGTGAGTCTAGCTTTTATATATGTATAAGCGGTGAAAATTTTAAAAGGAAAGGATATTGTTGAATTTTCAACTTTCGACACCAACACCAACCAACGGAACGCTCAATGTGGCTTATGAAATTTGAATTTTCATCTCTCATATTTCTCCTCTTTCTGTCAAAAATATATGACGGCAAAACTGGAGTACCCGTTATATGCTAGATAAGACTACGAGTGCTAGAACAGCATATTTCGTGTTTTAATAACTTTATTTCATTATAATTCATAACCAGAGGTCGGAATTAGGTAGAGTTATTTGTGTACTTACATCGATTTCATACAGCGAAAGAATAAAGTGGATAATACCTCAATGCCCGATAAAAAATTTAAAGAGCAGAAAAATCCCGTGATTTATTAAATAAAAAACTTCTTTACTTTTACGCATATTAAACCATCCGACATCGAATTCCAAAGTTGCAAAATTCCAATGCGCACACACAAGGGAAGTTCCATATTAATATCAACATTTCGATGCAAGTACAAAAAAAAACTGTACCTAATTCCGACCTCTGTTCATAACTCTCTTTGCTAAAGCTAAAAATACTACTACTAAATACTATGACAGGTAAGAGCTTGCTCTGATGCCTGCCCTTTTCCCAAAATGTAAGTTGGGCCGGTGCAAAATATTTTCCCTCAAAATCTCCCCTGTTAGCAGTAGGAATACAGCCAAAAAAGAAGTATGTTAGAAAATAAATAAACACTGCAATGACGACATAACTATTTCCGAAGCATGTCCTCATCATCAATTCATCATCCTGCATGATGAATTGAGAGCCATCGACGTAGGTAAAGAGTAACGTGGCGCTTGTTCCGCAGTACCTGCATGGACGTGTGTTCGTGCAACACGGGCGTCTGCTGCGCAGCGCGAGCGTCACCTACCCCTACAGCAAGGAGCCCTACCGGGTGCACGCGCGCCGCCTAGCGCCCGCACACACCCTCCACTCCCCACCAGACTCCGAGGACGAAAGATCGTCCCCCAAACGAAACGCCAAGAACAACCCCAAAATTGGCGGAAAAAAACCCAAGAAACAACTCAAATCCCCCACGAAAACCGTCAAAGATGTCAACGACAATACTAAACATAAAGACGCAGTCAACCTCATGAGTCCTAAAGCAACCAAAAAGTCGCAAACTAACAATAAAAGTAAGACGTGTAAGAAGGAGCCTGAGAACAAAACGGAAAACTTGCAGAAAAGAGAGAGGAAAGACAGTAAAAGTCATACGTTACAGAAAAAGGAAGAGGGTTCGAAAGCAAAGCAGCCGAAGATTGAAACGGTTGTCAGTATGAGCATAGAACCGAAAAAGGTGGAGAAGAAAGAGAGGAGTGGTAGTTGGACGAGAGAAGAGGACAAGACTATGTTACAAGTGCTGAAGGGCGAGCCGGGCTCGGAGCTCGTGCTCGGGCGCATCCGTGAGCTCCTGCCGCACCGCTCACCCACGGAGATCAGAGAGAGGTTCTGTCACGTCATGACGTTGCTACAACAGATGGCTGTCGGGGAAGTTACCTAGTTGTAAGAAGAACTGAATTTAATAATTAAGTAAAATAAAAGTATTTATAATTTTGTATAAAATAAAAACAATATTTTTGATTAGTGTTTGTTAATGTTATTATCGGTACATACTTTCACAGTATCCTTGCCGCACATCGAGACCTTCAAAAAACGTTTCATTTAACCGGTATCGAGGTTGAAGGCCTGTTTACTTGCTACAACTACAACAACACAACACACAACTACTTACAACTTAATATAAGTTTTGCCTCCCGCAATAATAAGCTGACTCAACTGTACTCAACTAGCTAGAGGCTGTTTTAAAATTTTAATTGCGACTAGTTGGCGACAAAATATGGGAGAAAACAGATCTTCGCTAGGTGCCCTAGTTTTAGAGATATAAATGTGGCCCTGCTGTGGAGACTCTCTCCAGATCGGCCACCTATAAACCCTTATATCTTTTGAACCAGTGACCGAAAAATTCGGATATTTAGCGACTGATTCCGACTAATTGGCGACAAAATATGGGAGGAAACAGATCTTTGCTAAGTGCCCTAGTTTTTGAGATATAAATGTGGCCCTGCTGGGGAGACTCTCTCCAGATCGGCCACCTATACGAGTAAACCCTTATATCTTTTGAACCAGTGACCGACAAATTCTGATATTTGGCGACTGATTCCGACTAATTGGCGACAAAATATGGGAGAAAACAGATCTTTGCTAAGTGCCCTAGTTTTAGAGACATAAATGTGGCCCTGCTGGGGAGACTCTCCAGATCGGCCACCTATACGAGTAAACCCTTATATTTTTTGAACCAGTGACCGACAAATTCTGATATTTGGCGACTGATTCCGACTAATTGGCGACAAAATATGGGAGAAAACAGATCTTTGCTAAGTGCCCTAGTTTTTGAGATATAAATGTGGCCCTGCTGGGGAGACTCCAGATCGGCCACCTATAAACCCTTATATCTTTTGAACCAGTGACCGACAAATTCTGATATTTGGCGACAAATTTCAACTAATTAGCGACAATTTTTTTGTGTTTTCAAAATTAAAATTCCTGATGATGGCCCTGCCAGAGTCAGTGACACACAGGGTGAAAGGGACAGCGACGCCATAACGGGGTTGCGAGCCGTGTGGGTGCTCTGCCTACCCACTTGCCACTTGCAATTTTCAAAACAATATTGCCCGACATCAAAAACTATATAGCTCAGTCTTTGTTGCAATGTCGCCGTTGCTTGACGGCGCGACGTCATCGTTCGACGCTCATTTTCATCGTGCGACGAAATTGTATCTTTTACTCGTACGGTCATTAGCAAGTTAGGACAACGCCTTTTTTTGAACGATTTGACACCCACTAGTCCGGGGAATTTACGCCGAATATTAGGCTTACTTTGCATTAATTAAAAACAGCGATTTTTTTCATTGAATGTGTAGGGTATAGACAGGAGAGTATATTAAGCTGTATCCCGCGAAAAGTTCACCTCCGCGTATACGTTTTTTTTTAGAAAACGTCTAATATGTATTTAACTTGGTGGAAAAAAATATAAACAGGTATGTTTATTTGGAGTATTTGTAGAACCGATTGAGTACTACAAGTAGGTCAGAAAATTAAACATTTTTCGTCCACGGAACATTCGTTTTTTAAAAAAAAACTTATAATTTGACTTTGTACTTAAGGCAAAAATATTAACAGGACAAACATAGTGCTAAAATGGTTTATGTCACCATGTCTAACTATTATTATGAAAATTAAACAAATTCTGCTCCGGACTTCACAGAAAATCAAGAAAATCAAAAAATCTTAAATACTACTTACGGCAAAAATGTAACAGGATTTATATTCATTTAATAATGAGAAATATATGAATCCAAACCTTAATCCCCCAAAATTAAACAGATTAGAGCGTTAATTAATAATGACAAAGTAGAAATTAAATTACGATGCTCGGTGTCAGCGCTAAGCAGCGTGCGGCGTACGGCGTGTGCTAGTGTGTGTAAACAAGATAAGCGCTGCGTTCATTGTGTGCGAATGCCTGTTGTTGATTGAGAGTCGGTGTTTTATTGAGTTACGCGATTGTACACCTTATTTATATTTCGAAAAGATCAAATTCCTATGAAAGTGCTGCGCCAAATACAAGAATAAAGCTTGCAGACGTATTTTACGTAAACAATATTTGATTTTTTTTCACGATTTGCTTTAAAGTGTTTAATTTTTGTGTATTTAGGTTAGAAATAGCCTTTAGATGAAAGTTAAACTAAATTAAACCCTATTACCTTTTTGCCTCAACCGCTATTGTAAAAAAACTGGTAATAATAACTTCCGGTAGTACAATTTGTTTAATTTTGTAAAATGGCGGTGTAATATATTAATTTAAGCTATTTTATGTAAAAAACCGCTGTTTATATTTTTGCCTTAAGTACAATCCAAAAATTTCGTAAATGTTTTTTTACCGTAATTTCCGTGGACGAAAATGTTTAATTCTGAAAAAATATATTACTGTCACCAATTCTTTACCTAAAGTAAATAAATTTGTCCTGTTAACTTTTTTGCCCATGTTCTTATTCACAAAAACGCGTTTTCGTCTTTTTCAGCTTGATCCGGTCTCGGAAAATGTTAATTTTTTTTTTTATTATTTGAAGAGCTAAGGTCAAGTACACGATTCAAGAAAAAAACCGCTGTTTATATTTAATGCAGGGTTCAAATCTAAAAGCCCCGGACTACACAGTGATGTCCCATCTGCGAAGC
This sequence comes from Cerastis rubricosa, assembly GCA_949152445.1. NCBI lineage: Eukaryota > Metazoa > Arthropoda > Insecta > Lepidoptera > Noctuidae > Cerastis > Cerastis rubricosa. The sequence continues at coordinate 5,672,986 of OX424535.1, read as the reverse complement.
GAAATCCCGGCGCGTATAGGCAGTGTGTGATAATGATAACCTCTCTGCCAAGGGAACTCCCGCCGCAACTAGAAATAATCCTCCATATTCAAAATTCTTTACTTTATGCCCTGGGAATCCCTGAGGGTTTTGAAAAATAGTTTATCTTAGACCTTAGACCAAAATTTAACTGAGTGTTCAGTCGTAAAATTTAGGTTAAGTCCACGATTAATTCGTCAGATTTGTCTATTTAAGTCAGTATGAGTCAGGCCGCATCCGTTCATACGAAAATCAACAGTCCTGAAGATCGTGATACCCAAAAAAAAATACTGTTTGCTCCCAAAAGCATAATGAGGTAAGACCATGATAGAATGAAAACTTAAGAATGACAGCAAACGCCATATATCATTATATTATAAAAAAAGTCATATCGTGTTGCTAAGTAACGTTATTGTTTTTTAATATCACTGAATTAAGTGTATCACAAGTTATATTAGTACATACAATCAATCATATAATGTTCAGTTTAAGCGAGAACTACCACTTAAGGAAATACTTCTTGCAACGGGAACAGGTACCGACTCTAACTATGGTAAGAGAAAAAATGTCGCCTGCTCTTGCCGCCATATACTTTAAGTCTATGTGTCCCAGACTTAAAGAAATTGCGGGTCTAGAACCTAGGCTTAGAGGTGGAGGCAATAACTGGTACCAACCGCCAGAGGAATTACTTGAAGGCCGACCAGTATTAAAACCTATCAAAAAAAAGGTACTGTCAAAATTAAACCATCGAGGTATCGCCACCATTGGAAATACACTGTTCCAGAGGCATCGCAGAGCAATGGATTTAGAAATAGAACAAGCAATTTTAGATTCTGATAACAAGCGGAGAAATGGTGTCATAGCCCTTACTGGTATGTTATGGGAGGAACTAGTTGCTGTAGCGACAAAAAAGAACACAGAACAAATAAAGAAGGACTTCAATAAATTCGTTTACTTTTATAGGCAGTTCATGGGCAAAATTGAAATTTTATTTCATGAATCAGCTATAGCAGAAATTAAAAATGCTAGAGAAAACTCGCTTCGTGAAATGCAAATTAAATACGCAACGGTTTTAAAACAACAAGCGACAATGATCTATGAAGAATACGAGAAAAGGCTGTTGAAAGAAAAAACTAGACTAAAAGATAAGTTTATACAAGAGCTAGAAATCGATCGCGGGGCAATGGGCGAAAAAATACATGATCTCAAAGTTGATAAACGTATGGCTTTAGATAAAATAAGACAATGTCTACATTCTCAAAAACTGGCTTGTAAAATATATGTTGCTTTAAAAGAGCGAGAAGAGTGCTTAAAAGAGACAGTAGAATTTAAACATAAGCACGACGAAAGGTTTAAACTTATGACGGATACAGTTCTCTTTCAAGACTACAAAATCCATCTAAATGAAGAGGAAGAAAAAAAGAAAGAAGAGTTTCGTAATATTTGGCGGAAGAAAATCTGTCATGTCGTGAAATCGTTTCAAATGTTTGTGTTGCACTGTCTAAATAACTTTCCGGAACATGCAGAATTCTTTATTAACATGGAAAAATTGATGTTATTACAAGCGAACACGGCCCTTGAAGACCCTACTGCTCCTAGCATCATTGAACTAGAAACGGAACCATTCCATACGCCTGTCCCACAACCCAAGCCTTTCTACATTGTCTGTGACAAAAGTTACAAACCTAAGGTGGATCGAGATTTATGTCCAAAACATAGTTGTACTTCTACTACTTCAGAAATACCTATGATAATTGTTAACAGTAGATGTTTGTACGCCGCCTGTGACAATTTCGAACAGTTCACTAACAAGATTAAGGCGTACATACACGGTAATCGTGGAGACGACGCTGATTTCAAAGATGATCTTGTCTATGAGCATTTGGTTCCTGTAAAATGTACATCGTCCCAACAAATGTTAGAAATGAAGTTGGAAAGTTCTTTACTACAAGTACTGCAACATGAAATGGCACACATGCAAACAGATAAGAAAATTCCTATTAAGTGTGACCGCTGCGAGTTGACTTGTTGTTCATGCCGTCCGCGTCCCACAGCGGTAGCTCGCTATGAGAAAATTAAACAAGCATCACCAGTTACATCTTCTAAGGCATCACACCATAAATTGAAAACAATCGACAGAAAGTTGGAGTTGATTCACGAGAGACAACCTAAATGGGACAGCTTCTGTTGGCACGTTGAACCCAAAGAGTGTAGTTGTGCCAAGACGATCAAGAAGCATTTCGCAGAACATTTACCGGCGTATATGAGACACATGAGTTATGAAGAACCAGGCTACGAAATGTGCTCGATCCAAGAGCTTAAGACCTTGGTTAAAGAAGCAAGGAAAAAAGTCAGTGAGCCTCTCGTAGCAGTCCCATCTACAACTAAAGACATGAGCACTCAATGTAATGAACCGAGGTTTGAGGCGATATGCACCTGTTACTCTGATGATCAATTCAATAAATTCATTAACGATATGCAGCTTACTGCTGGTCCACTAATTCGTGTTGCTGAAATGTCGCCCTCGTTCATGACACAAGATGTAAAAAAGTTTGCAAAATTTAGAGCACACTCTTTGAGAAATCTCGTCGAGAATTTATCAGAACTTAAATATATATTTAAGAAGGACAGTTGTAATTTCGAATAGGTATATATGTATTTTTCGATAATATTACTTTTAATTATTTTAAGTTTAGATTGGATAAGTTGTTATATATATATAATAGTAGATATATTTTGTAATAGTTTCAGGCTGCGTAAATTTTGACTGCCGCTCGTCGTACTAGATTTTCCTTCTAATTTTATTAAAACTTTAATAAAACCTGTTTTTTTTTTTGTAAAATTGGGTTTAAAAAACGCTTTTACCTGTCATATCGTGTTATTTTTTTATAACTAGATGGGCGGTGTTTCGTACTAGAACCTGACTCATCTGAGAAAAACAGTCTAAACAAACCCAGATGCTACTGGATGAGTGTCTGAGATGGTCTTTTGAAAAAAGAACCACGCAGATTTTGAGTGGACCTGTCCAGTCAGTGCAAGCATTTGTCAATGAACGTGTAGCTCGACTTATAACTTGTAGCGACCTACAAAAAGCAACTTATAACAAAAAGTACTACAGCACCATCTATGATAAAACTAAAGAACTAATATGGTCTGAATCTCGCAAACAAAGTTAACATCGACTTACGGATATGTAGAGAAACCCGACAACAACTGTCGGGCAGTTGCCCACCAGACTAAACACCTGTCTGGCCGGAGGATCCCCCTTTTCTATGGGGGATGAGGAACTTTATACCCTATTCCTCATATCCCAACCCAAGGTGAAAATGTCGTCCAAAGAAGACACTAGTACTAAAGTAATATACCAAAGTAGTATAGTAGCAGTAGTTAGCTTGGTAAGCTGTTCAGTCGTCTGTGTGAAATAATAGAATAATAATTGTTGGTCGTTGGCATAGTGGTCGCAAGCGTGTGCTGAGCATGAGAGCCTAGGTTCGATTCCCAGGCCGGGCAAAGTGATATTGGGATTTGCCATCAGATATTTCTCAGTAGCTGTCACGGAGCCTAGATTTATGCCCATCATCATCAGCCTATAATGTTCCCACTGCTGGGACACAGGCCGCCTCTCAATGAGAGGGAGTGGGCTTTAATCCACCTCGCGGGCCCAGTGCGGGTTGGTAGATGTCACATGTCTTCGAATTTTTAGTTCTAGGACATGCCGGTTTCCTCACGATGTTTTTCTTCACCGTTTTGAGAGCAGCGGTGATGAAATGAATTACACAAAGTAATGCGCCTGCCTGGGTTCGAACCTACGACTTACTGCTCGTAAATCGGGGCTGCCACCACGGGGCCATCGCTGCTCTATTTTGATTTATGCCCAGTTGATGGCAATAGGCTGGCCCCCTAATACATGGGTGTCCGTTTCAACCACGCGGCCACCTCATAATACTTGATGAAACTTTGCCAGGAATTAGTCCTAATTTGTTCATAGACACACCTCTTTTCGTGAATTTGTTCCAAAAAAAACCAAGGCGCTATGACCAAGAATAGTTGGCCGCTAGAACCGCCACTTGCCGTAGTCATCGCCCGTGATTACACAGAAACTATATGATGGAGATAGACGAATTATGCATCAAAAGAAAGGTCTTAATTTGTTCCATATGTTTCAAAAATAAAAAACATCACAAAGTAAATAAATGAAAAGTTATGCAATATTTAGTTTTCAGGTTATGAGTAGGTAGGTATCTCACCTTATATATCAAATTATTAGAAGCTAATGTGTATGGACAATTAGTCCCTAATTTGTTACAGCGAATAAACAGAAAAAAATACTAGAAAGTAGGTTCAATGATTTGTTAGAGTCGATTTTAGTTGGCCGCTCGGACGGCAATATGCCTAAAATACAATGGCGTTTATCTCGTTATTAAAAGCAGGTTTAAGCTTAGTTATAGTACTAATTGAGGGGTAACGTAACCTAGTTTGTATAAACATGGAGAATATAACTGCAGCATTCATATTTTAGAAGAAATTTACAAAAATCTGTAGTATGAAACCGTATGAGAGTAGGGTGACCATGATTACATTGGTACGAAGGCATGTTATTAATGTTGGACTCTGTTTGAACGAATATGCGGTGCGTTTTGCGGCCATTGTCTATTGTTCTTAATCCAAAAAAAAAATAAGAAAAAATAATAAAAGAAAAAAATAATAATAAAGAAATAATAAGATTTTCAAAAGGAGATTTTTTCGTTTGGGAGCAGCCAAAAGCAGGCTTGCTTCCAGTCATCATGAAAAAGTAAAAATTTAACTTACCGCAGTTCATTTGGATCCCTCTGCAATACTTTGTGGTGGTGAGTTCCACATTAACAATATGAATGCTGCAGTTATATTCTCCATGTTTATCCAAACTAGGTTACGTTACCCCTCAATTAGTACTATAACTAATCTTAAACCGCTTTTAATAACGAGATAAACGCCAATGTATTTTAGGCATATTGCCGTCCGAGCGGCCAACTAAAATCGACTCTAACAAATCATTGAACCTACTTTATAGTATTTTTTTCTGTTTATTCGCTGTAACAAATTAGGGACTAATTGTCCATACACATTAGCTTCTAATAATTTGATATATAAGGTGAGATACCTACCTACTCATAACCTGAAAACTAAATATTGCATAACTTTTCATTTATTTACTTTGTGATGTTTTTTATTTTTGAAACATATGGAACAAATTAAGACCTTTCTTTTGATGCATAATTCGTCTATCTCCATCATATAGTTTCTGTGTAATCACGGGCGATGACTACGGCAAGTGGCGGTTCTAGCGGCCAACTATTCTTGGTCATAGCGCCTTGGTTTTTTTTGGAACAAATTCACGAAAAGAGGTGTGTATAGGAACAAATTAGGACTAATTCCTGGCAAAGTTTCATCAAGTATTATGAGGTGGCCGCGTGGTTGAAACGGACACATACATGGGAGATGGATTCCTGGCGAATTGTGGGTGTAATGTAAGGTAGATATCTGCCAAACGTTTCGGCGTTGTGATGTTAGGTTAATATTTTAATTTAACGAAAATCTAGAGGCTGTTGAATAGCCGGACATAAACGAGGTGGTGGCCTGCTGAGGTGTTGTATCTTGTCTGTCCGTTTTCATGACCCCGTTGCTTTTGCAAAGTATAGAGACCCGGTGTGAGAGTAATCTGCAGCAAGCTGGTAATTTTCTGTTTCTAAAAGTAGCCACACCGCCACTTACTTGGAAACTGTTCTCGATGGTAATCTTTTACACTAAGTATTCTTTAAAGGAAGACTCTTTTTTTAATTGAGACGCCTAAACTCCAGACCTTTATCTGTGTGGACAGAGCTTTATTGACCAAAAAATGGGTAAAATTTCGCAATGCTCACGCATCTTAACGGGTATAGCCAAGCGCCTCCCTAGCAACATCATTGGACCGACCGCCCTTAGGGTCCTCTAGCTTCTGTTTGGTTTAATATATGAATACTAGCTGTACCCGGTATGCGTTGCAATGCACCTTATTCTTCCTACCTCTTCTACCCTACTTACCCTATCTACCTACCCTACCCTGGCATTACCTACCCTACCCTGCCCTACTCTACCCTACCTGGGTAGTTAGGGTAGGGTAGGGTACACCCTGTATAAGGGTTTATACAGGATGTAAGGGTCACTAACGCGGGAACACTTACCACGCATTCAGTACATCATCTGAACCCGGGGAGATTTTTCATCGGTAATTTAAAAAAAAATCTGCCATACATTTTAACCGTTTAGTAGTCCGGGCAAAATAGACATTTCAATTAACAACAACTCGGATTAAACTGAATTTTGGTAAAGGCCTTGAGTACACCAGTAGAAATAAGTGTCAAAAGTGCCCACCGATCTCATGTGTGCCAAAACAGTTATTCGAAGTCAAAAATCAAATTTTCGGATTTTTCTCGAAAACATTAAGAGCGTTTATACCCTACGGCATTCATACAAACTTTCAAGTCGTTATTTTCCGAAATGACTGAACAGATTTTAATGAAACTTCCTACGCATAAGCAGTATACGTAAGTCTAAAAAGTTACTAAAAAACATTTTCGAAAAATAATGTTACAGCTAAATTAGACCGATTTTTAACTATCTATAGAAACAGAAATTTCCAATTTTCATCTTTTTTATAAGACATTTCGAAAATATTTTTAGTAACTTTTTAGATCTATGCACATCTGTTCAGTCATTTCGGAAAATAACGACTTGAAAGTTTGTATGAAATGCCGTAGGGTATAAACGCTGTTAAGTTTTATCTAAAATATAGCACAAGACAAACAATGGAATGGGAACTGGAATAGGAATGGTGACTCTTAGAAAAAAAGTATAAGACCATTTTTGTAGATCATTTTAAGATCTACAATTTTGTCTTTGCTATATTACTAATACGAGTATTTTAGGTTCAGAATGATGTACTGACGTGGTAAGCGTTTTCGCCTCAGTGTCCCCGTATACAAACCTTGTCCCGACAATAACGAACAAAAATGAAATAAAAAAATAGTGCGTGGAGTCCCTCCGCGCGGTAGAAGTGAAACTTCGTAATGTGGAAATGAGTGCTTTCATACCCCCTCCATGGTAGCGTTAAACGTTTAACGCAACCTTGTTGGAAGTCGCTTATGAAGTTTCACTTCAAAAAACAATTTGGTGCAGTCGTTTTCAAGTTATGTGCGTACATACATTTTGGCGATTCATTTTTATTTATATAGATGTTAACGGAAATGTATGAAATCCGTCATTGTATAAAATTCCTAGGAAATGTGAACAATTCCTAAAATCCATAGGATATGTATGAAATATTTTTTAATTAACACTTTTCCTAGGAAATCTATACATTTCCTAAACCGTGATAGGAAATGTATATCAGTAGTCATCGCTGCGCCGATCGCTCCATTCAAGCGAGCATGCAACATGCAGCAGGCAGGGTTTCTGTCACGGCTCCGGCGCTGCGGGCCTCCGGCGGCCCCACGCGTGCTAATCTTCGCAGACGGCTTTCGCTCACCACCGCAACTTCGGCTTGTTGGCCGGCTTCGCCGGCCAGCCGCCTGCTCCTCAGCCCGCGGGCCGCCTCGCCCCTCCGCGCCGACGCGATTTTAAATTACACTCTAGGGGTAGGACAAACAAGACTACGTGGAGTCGGTTTTGCAGCAATTCGGTTCTGTCACTAACTTTTGTTGCAAAGCATATTCAATTTTTAACCAACAATATTATTTAATTGTTACAGAAACTATAGCAAATTGGTTTGATTAGAATTATGTATGGGGCACTACAAGTTCACGACCACCATTTTCACCCAAAGTCTCACAACATCTAATATATTCTTCAGATTAACTTATAGTATAGTTTCTAATTTTATACATTTCCTTCTGTCATATAGGAATTGTATAGAGTTCCTAGGAAATGCATACAATTCCTAGGAAATGTGTGGAGTAAAAAATAATTATGATACTATTTAACACATTTCCTACATAGACTCGGAATTGTATACATTTCCTAGGAATTGTATACAATTCCTAGGTTTCACACATTTCCGGTAACATAGATACTAGCTGCTGCCCGCGACTTCGGTCGCGGGTTTTTTTATGGATATGAAAAATAGATGTTGGCCGATTCTCAGACCTACCCGATATGCACACAAAATTTCATCAAAATCGGTCAAGCCGTTTCGGAGGAGTATGGCAACGAAAACTGTGACACGAGAATTTTATATATTAGAAATAGATTGTGCACAAACGTCCGCGAATCGATCTTGTCCGGTCGCAGCATCAAGGGTTAAATGTCTAATTAAAAAAAATCCATAGACATATTGAAAATTATGTCTTATAGAGTTGCTTAGCAACTTATCATCAACAGCAAAGAAAATGATTTAGGTGTTTTACTATAGTTTTAATACATTTATTTTTTAATAATACATAATTATATATCCCTGAAAGTAATTATAGAAATATATATAAATATTAGCAATGTCCGATTTGAGTGATAACTACTATTTAAGAGAATGCTACTTTCAACGAGAACAAGTACCGTCAATAAGTATCATAAAGAAAAAAATGACTCCTCCCCTTGCTGATGTCTACTTCAAGTCCATGAAACCCAAAATCAAAGTAATAGCGGGCCTAGAACCTTCACTAAAAGGTGGAGGAAGTGATTGGTACCAACCGCCAGAGGAGTTACTTGAAGGCCGAGCAATATTAAAACCTGTCAGAAAAAAGGTACTGTCCAAATTAAACTATTTAGGTATCGCTGAGATTGGAACTGCTGTATTCCAGAGGCATCGCACAGCAATGGATTTAAAAATAAAACAAGGACTTTTAGATTCTGATAGAGACTGGAGAAGTACTGTCGTAGCTACCTGTCATCGGCTTTGGAATGACCTAGTTGCTGTAGCGACAAAAAAGAACACAGAACAGATAAAGAACGACTTCAATAAATTCGTTTACTTTTATAGGCAGTCTTTGGGTAAAATTGAAATTTTATTTCATGAATCAGCCATAGCAGAAATTAAAAATGTTAGAGAAAACTCGCTTCATGAAATGCAAATTAAATACGAAACGGTTTTAAAACACCAAGCGACGATGATCTACGATGAATACGAGAAAAAGATGATGAAAAAAAAAACCACTCTAAAAGATGTTTTCATCCAAAAGGTAGAAATCAATCGTACGGCAATGAGCAAAAAAATACATGATCTCAAAGTTGATAAACATATGGCTTTAGATAAAATAAAACAGTGCCTATATTGTCAAAATCTGGCTTGTGAAATATATGTTGCTTTAAAAGAGCGAGAAGAATGCTTAAAAAAAACTGATGAGTTGAATTATAAACATAAGAAGAAAGTTACGACAATGAAAAACACGATACTGATGCAAGATTTATTAATCCATATGGAGGGAGAAAAAGAAAAGAAGAGACAAGAGTACTGTAATACTTGGCGGATGAGACTCTGTCATGTCGTGAAAAATTTTCAAAAGTTTGTGTTGCATTGTCTGAATATGTTTCCGGACCAAGCAGAATTCTTTATTAACATGGAAAAATTGATGCTTCTACAAGTGAGCGAAGCCCTTGAAGACTTAACTGCTCCCAGCATCATTGAACTAGAAACGGAACAATTCCATACGCCTATCCCACAACCCAAGCCTTTCTACCTTTTCTGTGACAAAGGTTACATACCTAACGTGGAAAGAAATTTATGTCCAAAACATAGTGGTATTTCTATTCCGTCGGGAATACCTATGATGATTATTAACAAGCGATGTTTGTACGCCGCCTGTGACAATTTCGAACAGTTCACTAACAAGATTAAGGCGTACATACATGGTAATCGTGGAGACGACGCTGATTTCAAAGATGATCTTGTCTATGAGCATTTGGTTCCTGTAAAATGTACATCTTCCCAACAAAAGTTAGAAATGAAGTTAGAAAGTTCTTTACTACAAGTACTGCAACAAGAAATGGCACACATGCAAACAAACCAAAACGAAGTTGATATTCCTGAGTGTGACCTTTGCGGGTTGCATTGGTGTTCATGCCATCCAAGCGAACAAATTAAACAAACATCGTCAGCAACACCTGCCGAAGCACCACGCCATAAATTGCAAACAATCGACAGAAACTTGGAATTGGTTCACGAGAGACAACCTAATTGGGATAGCTTCTGTTGGCACGTTGAACCCAAAAAGTGTAGTTGTGCCAAGACGATCAAGAAGCATTTAGCAGAACATTTACCGGCGTATATGAGACACATGGGTTATTTGCCATCCGATTTACCTGACTATGAAATGTGTCCGTTAAGCACTCTAAAGCATTTGGTTAAAGAAGCAAGAAAAGAAGGTGCTCCCATGCCCGCAGTTGAATTAATACCTAGGACCAAAGACATGGGTACTCAGTGCGTGGAATTTGGTGAATTCGCTGAATTTTGCCAATGTTTTTTTGATCCTGAAGCGCTTATTGATGCAAAATCGCAGGCTACAACGTGGGCGGATACGGGAAATGACGGTGGCGTATCGCCCTCGTACCTGACACAAACAACCAGATCATTTGCTATGTCCAGAGCGCTCTCTTTGAGGAGTCTTCTAAGAGGATCATGCGATATTGAAGAATTATTTACTAGAAAAGATTGTATACTCGACTAGGTTTCGAAATAGACTTTAAAAGTTTGTATTCGGTTTTCATTACTTAAATATCAATTTAATAAAGATTTTGAAGTTTGTACTAGGTTTACGTTACTTAAATATCAATTTAATAAAGATTTAAGTTTTTAATACGTTTCACCGACATTTTATTTTGGTTATCGGTGGACAGTCGTCACTTGCTGTCGCTTAAATATGTTGGTAGAGTAATGTTTGAATGGCCTGAAAGGGCAAATCATTAAGAAAATAAAACTAGACGAATATCATACTGTGGAACTTGATAGACACCTCATCCTGCTTTTGGTCTGCCTTTGTACCTTTCATCAAAAGCAAGTTTATGCGTTATAGGCACTGGTTACGCATGACTCGAGACACGATTTTTTTTTGATGCCTAATCTCAACGGCCAATAGAAGTGAGCTTTTTGTTTTTTGGTTGGTACTCTATATTTGCCTTCAAACTTAACCGAACTTCAACCTCCTTCAACCCTTCGTCAACCCTTCAACCCAAACTTCAACGACCAGCCGAGCACACCATAATATTATAAGATATTTTTTCCTACGTTTCTTCAAAGAACTTCTAGTCGAAAACAGAGCGGTTTGCAAACCATTGGACCAAAATCAAACATTTCGGCAAAGCTGAACTGAAGCAATTTTAATGTACCACGAGTTTTCAGCAAAACTCAAAATGGAAAGGCAAGACTAAAAGCTAAGTTTAGCGAACATTTTCAAACATGTCACACTGAAACGACTAACTTACTTCATGATCTAAATGTTGACAAACATGAAGCTGAAGAAATATATTTTCTCGAATATTGAAAGCTAGCGTGTCAAATTTAATTATGTTTATATGAATGACACAGACAAATGTTTTAAAGAAATGGAAGAGTCAAAACAGAAAATACGTTAAAGATTTGACAGAAGCCAGCACATTATTAAACTTAGAAGCTCACCTCGCAGAACAGAAAAAAGGAAACTGCTAGAGAGCAATTCTATTTGGCTAAACAAAGTTAGATGTGTCGTGAAGAATTTTCAGATGTTTGTGTCGTTCTGTCTTAATGCGCTACCAGATCATGCTGAATTTTTCATAAATATGCAAAAATTATTACTATTGCAGGTGAATGGAGCCCTCGAGGAACCATCGGCTAAAAGTTTTATTGAAATTGCTGAGAAACAATTCCATACGCCTTTCCCACGACCTAAGCCTTTCCATCTATTCTGCGACAAAGGTTACAAAACTATAGAGGAACAAGATTTATGTCCAAACTATAGTGGTACTTCTACTACTTCGGAAATACCTGTAATCATTATTAACAAGCGATGTTTGTACGCCGCCTGTGACAATTTCGAACAGTTCACTAACAAGATCAAGGGAGTCATCCATGGTCATTGTGGAGACGACGCTGATTTCAAAGATGAAATTGTTTATGACCATTTAGTTCCGGTAAAGTATACGAACTCGCAGCATCTGTCAGAAATAAAATTACAAAGTTCTTTATTACAAGTTTTGCAACACGAAACGGGACACATGAAAAAAGACGAGAAAATCCCTGTTAAGTGTAATCGCTGCGAGTTGCCTTGGTGTTCATGTCATATTGAGAAAGAATCCATGTCCAAAATCAAGAAAGAGGCTCCGGTTATTCGCGACACACGCCATAGTTCATCTCCTAAAAATTCTAAAAATACCATTAAAACTGGTGACAAAAGCACAGAACAGGGGTTGCCTGTCGTCCCGTCACAGTTAACAAACAACACAGCAGGCACATCTGCAAATTTAAACCGATTGGAGCACGAAAGAGAACCTAAACTAGATAAATACATGAGATACACAGAACCCAGAAATTGTGGATGTGTTAAGACCCATAAGAAACATTTAGCTGAACATTTGCCGGCGTATATGAGAAAAATGTCTCTTTTTGATACTCTGGAGTTACCAAATTATGAAACTTGTTCACGCACAACTTTAAAGAAATTGGTTAAACACGCGAGAGCAAAAAGGACTCCCTCTTCAATCGATACAATATCATCAAAGACCAACGACATGTGCACCCAATGTTCAGATGAACAATTTGATTTGCTATGCAAATGTGTCTCGCATAGTAATCCAGATTTATTTGAACTAGTAAAAAATGGTGATCAATTCAATTTAGGAAATATTTCACCTTCATACATGACAACTACGCTGAGTTCGTTCGCAGTTGATAGAGCACATTCTCTAAGGCAATTGATCCAAGACGCACCTGAACTTAAAGAAATATTCAATAAATGAATATGATCCACTGGTTGGTGGCTGCAGATATCGTTTATTTAGCTAGATTTATACCGTTTTTATTAAATTTATTTATTATACGTAGGTATGTTTATTTAGTTATTAAACAATATTATATATATATTAAATAATATTATATATATTTTGGGGCAATGCCACGGGTAAAGATATGGTATTTAAGTGCCAAAAAAGGTGCATAAGAGCTATTTATAATTTGCAGACAATAGACAGCTGCAAACCGTTTTTTAAAAATACTAAAATATTAACTATGCCGTCGTTGTATATCTATGAAACGTCCATGTTCGTAAAAAATAATTTACATAAATTTCCTCGAGTAACTAGTCAGCGCCGTTGTGATCGGTTACAAACAGTCGGATCTAGAACTGCACTATACAAAAACAGTATTTTTGTAATGGCTCCAAGGATTTATAATAAATTACCAAAATATATAAGGAGTGAAGATAATGTCCACAAATTTAAAAGTAGACTACATTCATTTTTAATAGATAAGACGTACTACTCAATCGAAGAATTTTTAAATGATAAAATATGACATTACCAGCACTTTATTATAATTTATTTTTTAATTATTTATTATTAGTACATTTAATTGACATTACAATATTACAAAATTTGACATTAATAGCCTTTTATATAATTTACCGCTGACATGCATGAAAAATAAATTATAATTGATTCCCTAGCGACTAATAATACATTGAATTCTCATTATTTACTCGAACCTGAGTTTGTATTATATAAATCCAGAATTATTACAAAAAAGAAACACAATATTTGTACACCAATTTCATTGGTAGGACATAGAGTTCAACTTAATGTATGAATAAGACCTGTATCTACCTGTGTTCACAAATAAAGATGATTTGATTTGATTTGATTTGAAACAATTTATGTACACACTTAATACAAATAAGAAGAAAGGAACAGAAAGTAGGTACCAAGGTGATGCTTATTTTAAAGAAATCTCTTCTAGCATACCTGCGAAAGGAGATATAAAAAAAAGAGATGCAGACAAAGTGTGTAAAAGAAGAAGAGAGAATTGAATACATAAAGCAAATAACTATTAAAAATATAAAATACAATATAAAAATATACTAACTTACTTATAAATACAAAACTAAATATATACCAATAAAATAAATACCTATGCAACTATGATGGAATGGAAAGATAATGTTCTTTTACTCTCCTCTTGAAATCTGCGACAGTTTGGCACTCTCTAATGTCAGGCGGAAGTGCATTCCACAACCGCACAGCGTGTACAGTGAAGGAGTAGGAGTAGAAGTCGGTGGAGTGGGGAGGGGATGGTGGGGGGTGTTGTTATCCTTTATCATTATATAATTGACTTAAGGCAGCTACTGAGAATTTTCGACGAGATTGAAGAAGTTCTGAACGTGTTACAGTAAGTGGGACTATTAAGAGCGGCAGATACAGCTGCTGACAGCAGCAGCAAGGGACAGCACACCACAGGCAACTCTGCAGGTTAGTTTTGTTGTATAAGTCTTATGGAGATAAAAAGTGAGATGCATCACCATAGCTGCGTGACGCCGTTCTGTCTCACTATTATCGTACCATACCACGCGGCTCGCAAGCCCGCTCCATAAGCGTCGCCCGCGCCACAGGACGGACCCCACGTGCCGTTTGCGGTGTAGGTAACTACAAGTTTAGGCTGTTGCTAACCTAACAGCTGATAGGCCAAAGGTGCGCGCGCGCTAAATTCAAACGGCTGTTGTGTTATAGGTGAATGAGTATAAAAAAAGTTTCTTAGGGAAAGTTGGTAGTTATCATGAGCACAATCACGTGTTAAGCTAACGGTCACTAATTACCAGTCACCCCACCAGTCACCCCTATATACAAATATTCCAACCCCTTTATGGCATTCATGTTTCAATATTATGGTTTCTTTATTAGGTGCTTATTGTTTGATGATCTCTTTGGTTTAATTTTAATACAATAATATTTATTTATGAATAGATAACTTTCGGCAGAAAAAGGAGATCTGTTTGCTAAAAGAAGGGTATAAGTATTCTACATTCTACCCTTTGACGTATTTTAGTCCAAAGAGTAGAATACTTATTTTTAGTCTGACATTTTGTTGTACTGTTAAGATTTTGATAAATAATTATTATTTTTGATTTTCTTTTAGAAAATATTCGTTTTATAATTATTTATGTACATTCGATTTATCTGCTACTATGAGTGATAACAACATGAGTGATAACTATCGTTTAAGGAAACACTTCTTGAGTACACAAAAGGTTCCCTCGCAAAGCCTTATAAAGCAAAAGATGTCTGAGCCTCTTGCAGCCATATATTTCAACAGCATGACACCGAAACTTAGGGTGATGGCAGGGATAGAACCTTCTCTGAAAGGTGGTGGAGGCGACTGGTACGTCCCACCTAAAGACCTTTTAGAAGGTAGAACGGTTCTAAAGCCCTTAAAAAGAGAGTATATGTCCAGATTAAATTGTATTGGACTCGATGGTTTTTGTTTGAAAATGATGCAAGAACGTCACAAAAATATGACATTAGAGACGAATAGAATGATTTTTGAAAATGATGAGAAATGGAAAAGATTCATTAAAGAAAAATGCGAACAGCTTTTTAAAGATTATTCTTTGAAAGCGTCTAAAAAGAACAGCGAGCAAATTATAAAAGAATTTAATGAATTTTCAACCTTATATGCTGTATCCCTCACCACTATTGAGTCTGTAATATTCAATGCAGCATCTAGTGAAATCAACAGAATTCAAAATGAGACACATACAAAAATGAAAGACAAATACCAAACCTTAATAAAACAGCAAGCAACTGAGCTACATGATACATTCACAAATAAATTAATGATAGAAAATGTAAGACTGAGAGGTGAATTTATTGAAAAGTTAGCAAGTAACCGCGAAGAAATAGGACATAAAATACATGATCTGAAACTAGAAACACATTTAACCATCGAGAAAATAAGAATATTTGGAGAGTGCCAACGCCTGGGTTGTCAAGTTTATGTTGCATTGAAAGAAAAGGAAGAATGTGAAAAAGATATAATGCTCTCTGATCGCATGCACAAGAAAAAAGTTAAGATTTTAAAAGACGAGATTATATTGAAAGACTGCGACATAAATGTTCGAACACGAAAAGAAAAAATACAATTTGAGCTCGATGCAATATGGAGACAGAAAGTTTTGTATGTTATTAAGCGTTTCCAAAAGTATATAGCCTATTGTCTGAATTTGCTTCCAAAACATGCGGATTTTTTTATGAATTTGGAAAAGTTGTTGCTGCTACATTTGAACGAAATACTGGAAAATCCGTACGCTGAAAGTATCTTCTTTGAAAAGGAATCTTATGAAGGCCCTAGAGCTGACCCACATCCATTCTATCTTTTTTGTGATCGAAATCAGAAAATAGACGAACTTTCTCTTCAAAGAGATCTTTGTCCGAAACGTTGCACGTCCAGTGCATCCCAAATGCCAGTGATAGTTATAAATAAGCGGTTTATGTACGCAGCTTGTGATAATTTTGAACAGTTCACTAACAAAGTAAAGCGTTATATACACGGCGAACGTGGAGACGATGCGGATTTCGTAGACGACCACGAGTATGAAAATGCTGTGCCTGTAAAGTGTACAACGTCAAAGCAGTTGTTAGAACTTCAGTTAGAAAGTACAATAACACAAGTACTGAATCACGAATTATCGAATATAAAAAACACACCTGCCGTATGCAGTACCTGTATGATGCCTTGCTTTTTTCTCCCTAAAGCCACAGAAACGCAGGAGAAAGCAGGTACACAAGAAACTGTTTCACGTTCGACGTTTGCTGGTACGTTGAACATCAACAAAACGGTAAATGAAAAACATGCAGCGGAGACTTATTTGAAGTCCATACAGCCAAAACAGTGCAAATGTGCTAAAACTGCTAAAAAGCATTTGGTGGAACACTTGCCATCTTATATGAGAAACCAGTCATTCTTTGACACAGCTGAGAATTTGCCCAACTACGAAGCGTGCTCGCTTGAAACTATAAAGAGGTTGGTCAGAGAGGCTAGAGAAGGCGTTGCTTTGCCGATACATGAAACCAGAGACGAAAACAAGACTAGAGACGTGGCCAGTCAATATACTGATGAAAAATACAATACTTTGTGCGCTTGTTTCTCAGATCATACGATTATTAATGATTTGAATATGAGGTCAGCGGAATTATTGCATGAATTGTACGAACCATCATCATATGCCACTTATTTTCAACCCGCATCGGTAACGAGTTCAAGTTTCGGTTCGTTGTTTACACGAGAGAAAGCCTTGAAAAGTCCAAGTGGCTATTTTCCTGAACTTGAAGAAATTTTTAAGAGTTTAAGGACAGATGGGTCATCTACGCACACCAGAATACGCGGGATTGCCGATTATAATATCGGTAGTAAGATGTTCTCTTCTTGGAAATTAGATGACCTTAACTAATCGAATAACATCTAACAACTAGTAAACATCTAATTGATAACTAATCACCAAATAATGCTGAATATTCTGCATTTACATACATTTAATCCAAAACACAGGGTGGATTAAAATTCAACATTATAGCGTGATTTAGGTTGTCGACAACCTGACGAATTTTGCGAACTTACATAAGAAGCAATGGAATACGAATTTCTTTCAAAATTATTCACCTTCAAGAAATTTTCGGAATAATTCTATCTGTTACTATTGTCTGATCGAAAAAAGCTCTTGTCGGTCCGTCCGTCTATATGTTGAAAATTATAATATATGGATATAAGATTTTTATTAGGAGACTCAGTGACAGATTTTTTTTTTATAAAAATCAGTTTAGCGGTTCAAAACACACCTACCAAATTATTTAATTTAAAAATCTTTAGTCGACTAAATTGATTTACCTCGCGGTCTAGGTATCCACTCTGATCCTTAGACTCTGATATACATAGTATAGGTAAAACTTATGTAGCACATATTTGTGTAGCGTTCAACAGAAGCTTTTGAATTTCTACAATTTTGTTTTTATTATTTGTAGTGTTTTTGTTTAATATATTTATTTTTGTTAATAATTGTTGTCTTTTTCTGAATTTGGCTTAGTTTATGTAAAACATCGTGTATATCCTTACCAATGCTCAACGTAGTCGTAAGCATGAAGCATGCAAAACCAGGGGGCGGCAGATCACGTAGTACCTCGAATACCACACATTGGAAACAGTGGTGGTGTGGTGTATCGAGGGGTGCGAGGCCGCAGCTAACAGCTAAGTTTTCTTAATTTTTCATTAGTTTCTATTCATAAGTTGAAAAAGTATGTTGCATATTATCATTTGTGTGATTGGTGATAAGAAAATCTGACATACCTATCCGTGGCGGTATGCTAAAATTTTTGAGCTCGCTCAAAAATTTAGCATAACGCTCCCTCTTTGTTTGAGAGCAAACCTTATGAATTCAATTTTTAAGGTTCCGTTGCCAAATGGAAAAAACTAACTTTTATTCGTTCATGGTTTCAAGATTTTTAAGACAAAGCAATAAATGAATCGTATCAGCCCAAAAGACTTCCACTGCTGGACATAGGCCTCCCCCAAGTGTCACCACATTGACATTTTAGGGGGCTTTGCCATAATCGCCACGCTTATCAGGCGGGTTGGCGATCGCAGTACGGTTGTTACAAAAGCACAGAGAACGCTGCTGCCCATTCTCTGGCAAGTCCCTTAGTCGCCTCTTACGACACCCACGGGAAGATATGGCATGGTGCTATTCTTTACGTCCGACACCATACAGGACAATAATATGCAATTTAAATGAATAATAAAACAAATGAATAATAATATGTAATTTCATTTTTCATGGTTTAGAATGATGGCTTAGAACGATGTGTTGACCATAACGACGTTTTCTGTGCCCATGTAGGCCTATGTGAAATAAAAATATCCTCTCGTCGCTAAATGTCACACAAGCGAAATGTCCCGTTAGAAAATTACACTCGCACAATGTCACACTCGCCTAAAGTCACACTCGCACAATCTCACACTCGCCTAAAGTCACACTCGCACAATGTCACACTCGCCCAAAGTCACAACTTAATGTGACGCACTCAAAACTATTCAACCGTTTTGCGTGATTAACAAACATACTTTGATTTAAAGTATTTATTTATTTTTCGCCATGAGATCGCGCCGGAGGTTTGTCCGCTGAGCGACGATTTGCCGCGGCAGCGGAGTTTCCCCCCGGCGTAGTGCTTCCACGCGCCATTCGTGCAGGCACGCGAGGGCTATCGCCTCCAGATCCCATGGCGGCAATCCGGCAAAGAGGCTCGCCGCCTCGCCGGAGATCGTGCGGTACCCCCGAAACAGACTTACGGCTACCACTTTCTGGGGCACATTCAGGTAGTGGGCGGTTTGCCGGCTCAAAGAACGCGCCCACACCGGGGCCCCGTAAAGGGCCATGGACCGCACGACCCCTGCGTAGAGCCTCCGGCAGGTGGCGTTTGGACCCCCCAGGTTGGGCAAGAGCCGCTTAAACGCAGCCCCTGCCCGTTCCAGTTTCGGGGCCAAACGTCGGAAGTGTTCCACGAAGTTACACCGGCTGTCGAGGACGATGGGAACCCAGGAGGGGTTCCAATCGTCCTCGTACCGTCAGTATGGATTCCGACGGTGGCGCATTTCGAGCTTCATGAAAGCACATGACCTCGGTCTTGTGCAATGCCACCTCGAGACCCAGTTGCCGGATTCTCTCCACGACTATCGAAACCATCGGTTTCGACAGGCCGCCGGCCATGCCGCCTGCACATGCATCTTTCTGCGGCACGTGCGGCTTTTGGTTGCCGGCGGCAGTTTGCTTGCGGCTTCGATACGGAGTGGTAATGTTGTTGCAACCACATTTGCAGGCCGCCGGTAAAGCTGGCGGCAAATTCAGCGGCAAGGCGGTCTGAAAGCCGGCGGCATGTGTGGATACGCCATAATGCAGCTCCAGGGCATGGAGTTGAAGACGTTGGCGATGTCAAGTGACACCGCCAAGACGACCCTACCCCGGGACACCGTGTCCCCCTTCGTGAGAGCCCTCACGCGCATGATGGCGTCCACCGTCGAGCGCCCTCTGCGGAAACCAAACTGGTGTTCCGCAAGGTTCGGCCCCATCCCCACAAAGTGCTCGGCGAGGCGGTTGGCAATGACTCTTTCAAAGAGCTTGCCCACCTCATCGAGCAACATAATTGGCCGGTATGCGGTCGGAGAGTCCACAGGGCGCCCCGGCTTCCGGATGAGGACCAGCTTTCCCGTCTTCCAACGAAGCGGGAACTGACCGATAGTGATTAAACTTTATGGTTATGAATAGTTTGAATTTAAGGATATTTCATGAATTCTAATTCTCATAAAGACCTCACATGGACATCACACGGTAAGTGAAGCCAGTAGGCGAGCACTGTGTGGCCAAGTGTGCTTTGGGGTCCAAGTGAGGTCCGTGTGGGGTGGGTGTAAAGTCCATGTGAGGTCTGTATGAGATCCATGTGAAGTTCATATGGGTTCCGACTTTAGTCTTTAGACTTTTCAATATTCTGGAAAATTCAACATTTTGGTCCTAAATGCACTCGTCGCTTAACGTCACGTGACATTTAGCGAACGTGTCATTTGGCGAACGTGTCGTTTGACGAACGTGACATTTAGCGAATGTGTCATTTGGCGAACGTGACATTTAGCGAATGTGTCATTTGGCGAACGTGACATATAGCGACAGAGGGACATTTCGCTTATGTGGCATTTAGCGATGAGAGGTAAAATCATTTTGTTTTTTGGATTCAAAATAAGATCGTATTACCATTGTTTAAAATAGACAGTTGCATTAATATCGACGCGGACATCCAAGCGTCACATCGGCCATGCTTGCTACTAGGTCGTGCGGCTCGATAAAGCTCGAGAGTCCTCTAGGATACCAGAGACAGAGTTTTGACGTAGTTTGCCCCTTGCGCTGTCAGTCTTAAAGTCCACACTCGAGCCTTCCCTTATTGTTGCACCGTCGAAGCGCGTTCCAGCTTTTGGTGTAAATTGCGAGCGAGGATTTTCCGTTCTGTCTGAACCGACCCCAACTATTGTTTAGAGGTTGTATGCAGGGAGCATTTAAATAAATAAAAACATAAGTCTAGTCTATAAAAATCTTTTTATTAAAAAAATCACTGTAATAGTGTTTAGTCGGCGTGGTTGCCGAGGCATCCCCGCCGACTCCGCCTACGCACAGGATCTGGCAAATACAGTAAAGTTAACAATTACTCTATATCATATGATCTTACATAGTCGCCGCTGGGGCGAGCGGTACATACACAGACATTATTTATTCAATTACAACTAAACATAAGCAAATCGGAACAGAAACAAATGCTATCGAATGATTCAATAATTATAAAATAAATACATTTACATATTATTAGACACAGATTGGTAGAAATTTATTCGACCGCGACGCGCAGGGAGACGCAAGCCGATCTATAATATATTGTAGTCTCTCGAATGCGAGAGGGGCTGCCCGCTGGAACCATTCGGTCGCTTCCCGAGTCCGAAACACCCATCCGTATTACTGAACCGATAAATCTTAAGTAGTAAGGTCAGTCCTAGAGACCTGCGGCCGCGGAGCTGCCAGCTGCTTAGCTGTACAGGTCGTCGTCGCCGCCCTCCTCCTGGAACGTCGGCACGTCGCCGCCCGACGGGCCCGTGCCGCCGGCCGCGCCGCCGCTCGCCGGGAACCTGCAGCACACGCACACCTTATTAATACTCCAAACACTTAGCTCCTATGATACGAGACTCCAAACTAATTTAATTTAAGATAGTGTCCACGTAGATAAACAAGTACTCCATGTATATACCTGAAGTTGGTTCCGAAGCCCCGGCTCTGCTGCAGCGTCTGCGCGAACATCTCGTACTTGCGGATGTCGTTGTCGGACACGGAGCGGCGCGCGAACTTCATCGCCTCCTCGAAGTGCGCGCGGCTGATCTCGGGCACGGGGTCCTCCTCGTCCATCTGAGGGGTAACATGTTACAATCAAGACATTTATTGAAGCTAAGCTGAGAATCAGCTATATGTGAGCATCGAAATTGGATCCAGTTATCTTCGAGCCCATTAAAATAGGGGGCGAGTCAATTGGCACCAACCGGTCATAAATCCCGAGTCCAGGCTGCTATTGACTTTCTAATAGAAACAACGAATAATACTCGCCTTCATGGAAATCGTACCCAGGACCCCTGACCATCAGTAGAGCTAGCAATCACTAGAGGTAGATAGGGGTGTACTATAGTTACACCTGCCTAAGGCGATCTCCGCCGTCTCCGCTCAAGAACAAGAACATTTACACCAAGAGTAACGACTGATAGACTGATACTTCAGTTTGCTTATTCTTTGCGCAGTAATATCTGTAAACAGTAATGGGTAAGACTTACATCCATGACAGCGGCAGCGGGTTGCTGCTGGCGAGTGCGCTCGCGCGTGATCTCGGCCTCGATAGCCTGGCGGATGGCCAGCTTGCAGGCGCGCTGGCAGATCTCTGTCAAGTCAGCGCCACTGAAGCCTTGTGTCACCTGCAAACATAATATGAGCATAAGTATTATTAAGAAATTGGAGAGGGACTGGAAAATAACCCGAAGAAGTGTGATTTAACTAGAACTTCAACAAGGACTCATTAGTTCTGAGTTATAGGATACATTCAGCACGGGTTAATACATTTATTTTAACTAAACAGCAATTCCATTATTTTTGATTGTTCCAAAAAGTATTAGGATACGAAAAGATATTTGGGCAAGTAACATTGAGTTTCAACTGCCATCAAATGAATCACTGTCACCAAGTCGATGTAAGTGTCAGCATAATGGAAAAAGAAAGGTACGTTACTTTAGCGATGTATGTGAGATCGACATCCTTAGCGATGGGAGACTTGCGCAGATTCGCGCGCAGGATGGCCTCGCGTGACTTCTCATCCGGCAGCGGGATGTAGATCAGCTGGTCCAGACGCCCGGGCCGCAGGATAGCCGGGTCGATGATGTCGGGGCGGTTCGTCGCACCTGGTGAGGAAGAAGTGTTATTAATTCACGTTTTGCTTGAAGTTTTAGTTCATTTAACAAGGCAATTAAAAATATTCGATTAACACTTACAGTCCTAAGCACCCAGCATATGGGTGTGGCTTTTGTAACAACCGTACTGCGATCGCCAACCCGCCTGCCAAGCGTGGCGATTATGGCCAAACCTCCCTTGTTATGTCAATGTGGCGACAATTGGGGGAGGCCTATGTCCAGTAGTGGACGTTAAAAGGGCTGGAATGATGATGAAATCTTGTCGAACCAAACTTGGTGGTGAGGGATGCTGGATGATACATGCGTATATTTCTCGTTGTTCCACGTCAATTCATCACAGACGTAAGATATCCTGAGACAGTATTGTTCTGCCCGCATTACTGGAATCTTAATCATCCTGACGTAATGCGTTCAGGTACTTGATTACCACTAACGACTAGTTATTCCTTAAAACTCACCGATGATGAAGACGTTCTTCTTGGCGCCCATGCCGTCCATCTCAGTTAGGATCTGGTTGATGACCCTGTCAGCCGCGCCGCCGGCGTCCGACACGGAGCCTCCACGAGACTTCGCGATCGAGTCCAGCTCGTCGAAGAACAGCACACAAGGCGACGCTGACCGAGCCTGGCGGAATATATCAAGGATTAACATATTGTATTATGGCTCGTCTCACTTAGTAACAAGTCGGTCTGTCTAGTTTCATCCGCAGCTGCTCAGGTAGAATTCGTGTTCCAAAATCAAAAATGTTTGGGATGAAAACACGTCTCAGTAGCTCATTGTAGTTACTGGTGTAAATTAGTGATGGGCGTTGAATTAACGAACTAGTTGTGTCAACGTGTCTCTTCAACGGGATTAACGTTGACCGTGTACAAATCAACTCGTTGAATTCGTTAACGAGTTACGAGACAACGACGTTTACGAATTCAA
The DNA here is from genome assembly GCA_949152445.1 of Cerastis rubricosa. Classification (NCBI taxonomy): domain Eukaryota; kingdom Metazoa; phylum Arthropoda; class Insecta; order Lepidoptera; family Noctuidae; genus Cerastis; species Cerastis rubricosa. Next base: position 5,649,048 of record OX424535.1, on the reverse strand, counting down.
CTCGTTTGACGAAACGAGAAACAGAGAAACTGAACCCAACGTTTTGTTATTTTCGTAAACTGTATTTCATTATAAGAACTTTTTTTTCTAAGAACCCTAGGTAGGTAGTAGGTAAAATCATCATAAAATGTTATCAAATTTCATTAGGTAAACTGCATCAAATTGTTATTAACATTACAACAGCATCAGGTAATACAGGCGTTTATCGTTCATGCAAGTTGACGTTCATAACACGTTAACTCGTTGACGAAATTAACTACTTGATCAACTAGTTGACAAACGCAAATCAACGTTAATGTTTCGTTGACGGAAAAACCTTCAACGACCCATCACTAGTGTAAATATGACCACTTAAAATTTCTGAAAAAATTGCTTAGTAGAGCTCTGTCACTCATATCTGCATGTGTTTTTCTAAACCATGGGTCACATTTATGCCTGGATACCGATATATTCGTGGAATTCAGCCCATTCAATTAATCTCTGATCAGATCTGTGGATTTCTTTATTTAGCATTCATATTTCATTTTCGATGTTTGCGAGAGTAAAAATTGGGGATCCCTTCTTTTCGCATAATATTCTTTGTCCTAATATACTTCGGCATAACGATTTTGGCACAATTTGTTTTGGCATAATAATACTTCGGCATAATTTTTTTAGGCATACATTTTATGTTGGCATAATCATCTTAAAGACTAATTTGTTTTAGCATAAATTTGATTCGCATAACGTTAGTAGGCCTAATGACTATTAGCATAATAATATTTAGGCATAAAATTGATATAAATAACAAAATCAATTTTCATGAAATGATTTATTATACATAACATTATGTAACTTAAACGATTTTTTCAATCGCGAGATAACTTTTATCTGATGAATATATTAGATCTTGTGAGACTTTGAGTGGAAATGGTGGTCGTGAACTTGTAGTGCCCCATACATAATTCTAATCAAACCAATTTGCTATAGTTTCTGTAACAATTAAATAATATTGTTGGTTAAAAATTTAATATGCTGTGCAACAAAAGTTAGTGACAGAACCGAATTGCTGCAAAACCGACTCCACGTAGTCTTGTTTGTCCTACCCCTAGAGTGTAATTTAAAATCGCGTAGGCGCGGAGGGGCGAGGCGGCCCGCGGGCTGAGGAGCAGGCGGCTGCGAGCGAGCCGCCGCGGCTGAGGCTGGCCGGCGAAGCCGGCCAACAAGCCGAAGCTGCGGTGGTGAGCGAAAGCCGTCTGCGACGAATAGCACGTGTGGGGCCGCCGGAGGCCCGCAGCGCCGGAGCAGTGACAGAAACCCTGCCTGCTGCATGTTGCATGCTCGCATGAATGCTGCATGCTTGCTTGCATGCTGCATGCTTGCTTGCATGCTGCATGCTTGCTTGCATGCTGCATGCTTTTTGTATTCTGCATGCTTGCTTGCATGCAGCATGTAAGCAAGCATAAAAGCAAGCGTAAATCAATTTATGATTTAGGATATTATGCTTAAAAAAGTTATGCTGTAGAACTTTATGCTTAATACATTTATGCTTTAGAATATTATGCTTAATCATTATTATGGTTAGAGAAATTATGCTTAAAAAAATTATGCGTATACTGTTATGCGTAATTATATTATGCGAAAATATAATTATGCCAAACAAAATTATGCTAAGTTATATTAGGTCTTAAAATTTTATGCAAATGGATAGGGAACCTAAAAATTGATGTACATGTAACAGCAGACTATTACAGAAATGTGGGTACCATATACCCACAGTAAATACTTAAACAATTGAAAAAGTTTCAGAAGACTTCAGCTTTGCGAACCCTTACAACCTTTATGGTGTCAATATTAAGGGCTCAGTTTCCACCATCAAAGCGGAAAACTACTAATATGAAAGGTCACTTCCCGCATTCGCAACTTCATTCCGCTCGTCTCGGTGGTGGAAACCAGGCCTTAGGTTTCATGACTAGTAACATACCTTGTCGAAGATGTCTCGCACGTTGGCCTCGGACTCTCCGAACCACATGGTAAGCAGCTCGGGTCCCTTCACTGAAATGAAGTTGGCCTGGCACTCGTTGGCGATAGCTTTGGCCAACAGAGTTTTACCTGTACGGAAATATGTTTGGTTAAAGATAAGTATTTGTAATTGGGAATTTTTTACTTATTAAGAGGGGACTCTACGCCCGAGGATTTTGAAGAATAGATATTTGAAGAAACTATTGCCGTTTCGCTGCGCCCGACCAAGCCCCCATAAAGTGCGAAAGGGACAACTACAGCTCAGGCGGATTTTATCTACAAAAATCTTGACCAAAAGACGTTTTGTATTCCGCTGTTTTCTTCTTCAAAACTAAACTGATCTAAATAATTCTTATATCAACATTTAGAGGAAAAGTAAATCTATCCTTCTATTATTTTCTTTTTTGTTAAAAACTTATCTCATTTGTCTGATAGTCGTCTGAACACGGCGGTAAAAACTGGCTTTTTTCGGGTTTTAGGATTGTCATAATTCTTTTAGTGATTATGTTTTGAAAAAAAAAAAACATAACATGTTTTAATAAGACCTAGATTTTTTGGAAAAAAATCATTGCTCTAGACGCATTATCCTCGAAGAAAACAGCGGAATACGTTTGTATGGAGAAAGGCCCTCTAGAGTCCCCTCTTAAGCGAGCTTGGCAATCTCGAAATTAACTATGAATTAATAATGAAGTCATATGTAATTTGGACTTTAATGACTGGATTTTTTTACTGAAAATCTATTTCCCACAAAAAAAAAAACACATGGCAACAAATTAGACGGCACACTCAACAGTACAATTTATTTATGTGTGAAGTCATCCTTCAGAAAGAGCATTACTAATTACTTGCTTGCTCGGTCATGGCGGAATAACGTTCAAAAACACAATGAAATTGAGGGAGATGGGAGTGCACCTGTGTTTTTGCACTCACTAGTACCTATTAAAATTATTAATGCAAAAGTTTGTGAGGATGGATGGAAGTTTATTGCTTTTGAAATTATTAATATATTATATTAATGAAATTTGGCACACAGGTAGTTGACCTGGATTAACACATAGGATACTTTTTATCTTGGTGGTACAAAGCCGTGGGATAATTACCGAACTCCACATGTGCGAAGCTGCGGTCATATGCTAGTCCTCTATAATTATCTCTTGTTTACTTGGTTAGTCTCTGTTGAGACCGGCCTCTTTGGCCTGATCAGTTTGGAACGATATTATTATGTAAATGAGTTATCGAGTACATACCGCATCCAGGCGGGCCATAGAACAGCACTCCCCGAGAGGGCTGCATGCCGAACTTGAGGAACTTGTCGGGGTGCTCCACGGGGTACTGCACGAGCTCCTGCAGCTCGCGCTTCACGTTCTGTAGGCCTCCGATGTCGCCCCACGTCACGTTGGGCACCTCCACCACGGTCTCGCGCAGAGCAGACGGCGAGGATTTCGTCATGGCGTACTGAGTGAGAGAAATTATGTTGTAACGGATAATGTCAGAGCTACTATTTTTCTGCCAATTTGACATTAATTTTTCATAACTAATAGCAGCGTTTTATTTTCACCACAAATCAAGATTTTTTTTAATTCGAATCTTTAGACAGCTAAGTACCTCACAAGAAACAGTAATGACGTATGTTGTAATAACTTTTACGCGACTTCGGTCATGGTTAACCCCACTTGAACCCTGCATATTTATATATAAAAATAAATCCCTATTTCCCTTGGTCACGCCATAACTTGAGAGCTAATTTGATTCATCTTTTTTTTAAACGTTTTCTAATACTTTGTAGGTTCTTAGGTAGGAACAAGTGCATTGCAACACAAGCTGGGATCAGCTAGTTATCTATATAAAATAAAAATTATCGCCTAAATGTATGTAAGCGCATAACTTCCGAACGACTGCACTAAATTATATAATTCTTTATTTTTGTGTTCGTTATTGTCGGGCGAAGGGTTGTATATAATAAAATTTAGGGTAGGTAGGTTGGTAGGGTAGGGGACGGGGTAGGTACGAAAAAGAGCATTGCAAAGTATGCCAGCCGGGTACAGCTAGTTTTAGTATAAAATTAGTATATGACACTATCCAGCCTATTAACTTTATCAGTGCAAAAAACGTAGTTTCATAGCTGTGTGAAGAACACTTGATAATTTATTGGTAAATCAAAGATACTGGTATATTTGATAATATGTAGTTCTAAAGTAATTGCTGTTTATCACACAATTAGCAAATAGATGTTGCATTTCGCGACGACGCGTAAATCATGACATAAAATTCACACTATGCAAAAAAAATGTGTTAGTACAAAATAATCGTTTCTTTTGACATACTAACATGCTTTTCTCTTGCAACCGAAGTAAACAATTATCTGTCTTACGGGTATCGTGGTACCCAGTAACTGGTTTGTGGAAGTCGATTAGGTAGTTACTCCATTTAAAATACTGAAATTCAGCTACATCCAGCTAGATTCGTTGGGAAAAGCCTAAATAGGTGATGAATAGTATATATCTTACCCGGAAGTTGTCCATAGACACGGCGAGAGAGTTGAGAACTTCGGCGTCAATCTGGTCGTCCTCGAGATCGATCAGGTCCATCTTCTCACGGATTTGCTGAAGGGCAGCCTCCGAGCACAGCGAAGCCAAGTCAGCGCCCACGTGGCCGTGAGATTCTGCTGCGATCTGATAAACAAGATAGTGGTTTAAGTTTTATGTTTCAACAAGCTAAACCAGGCCGATAGACCTTTCGAGAAAATATTAAAAGGACAAACAATGTCTCCCTCTGCCTGCCACTGTAATCAGGATAGAGGATAGTGGCAGGCACCCCTGCTTATGTCCTGACTGGACTACGAATATTTATTTATGTTTAATGTATGTATATACAAAAGGACAAAAAAAGAACCAACCAAATAAAACAAGTAAAAAATACTAAATTCTCCCTCAGAACTTTTATATCTTTCATATCGAAACAAAAAGCCAAAATATACAATTCACTAGTTCCTCACCTGTTCTAGATCAACATCATCACCCAGCTTCATGTTCTTAGTGTGGATACGCAAGATCTCCAGCCGACCGGTCGCGTCAGGGATGCCGATATCGATCTCCCGGTCAAAACGACCGAACCGACGCAGAGCGGGGTCGATCGAGTTCGGGCGGTTCGTAGCCGCCATTACGATCACGTGGGATGACTTCTTCATACCTGTGGGGAAAGATTGTGCCGATATTTTGAGTTTTTATCTTTATTGTTACGGATTAAGAGGAGCTCCTCGTGGCTAAAAAAGAACAGCTGCTCGGTTCAATCTTCGGGTTAAGACGTGCTTGTCTAGGTTTGTCCTTGGGTGGGTGCCTCGGGAAGCACGTTAAGCCGTTGGTACCTGCTGTCATTTGTAGATCTTTGACAGTCGTTACAGGTATTCAGTGGCCAGAAAGTCTGACAACCAGTCTTACCGAGCATAGCACAGTACAACTGGGTTGTGGAGGCTAGATAGGCAGTCCCTTCATGTAAAATACTGGTTTTAAGCTGCATCCGATTAGATTGGAAGCCGACCCAAACATGGTTGGAAAAAGGCAAGGCGGGTGATGAAACCTAAGGATTCACAAGAGGGCAAGGAACAATAGGTTACTGTGAATCAGTAATAGTGGTTTGACAGGTTTCCGAGAGGGCCGATGCTTGCCAGGGCTGCAGGACTGTTCGAAAGAGATACCGTGGCCTTGGAACACAAAGGGCTAAGAACGAACATGAATGGGTTCAGTCAGTACAAGTCTGACACTCCCTTCCGCTCCGCCCAGAACAGGAGGGGTCATTTGATGATTACCCATCCGTCCACCCAATATAAGGCAGGTTAAGTCCAATGCTAGACATAGTTTTCTATATCATCATCTGCCTACACTTTTCCGGATGCAGCTGGGTATGGTATTTTACATGAAGTGACTGCCTATCTGGCCTCGATATAGTTTTCTATATCAAGCGCTGTAATTCCTATGATTTGTGTAGTTACGTAATCAAATAAGCTGTGTGCCTGGTTGTTGAGGAAGAATTGTACCTACATATATTGCAACCTCAATTTTTACTGTAGGAACATAATCATCATCATCATCACCTGCCTAGCCTTTTCCCAACTGTGTTGAGGTCGGCTTCCAATCTTACAGGATGCAGCTTAATACCAGTATTTTATAAGGAGCGACTGCCTATCTAACCTCCACAATCCAGCTGTACTGCGCAATACGATACCCTTGGTAAGACTGGTTGTCAGACTTTCGGGGCACTGAATACTTAACGACTGTCAAAGATCTACAATTGATAGCAGGGACCAGCAGGGGACATCTCTGCATAATCCATCACGGATTACAGGCGTGATAGTTGTGTGTGTACATAAGAGTCAACTGAAGAGTCTAAACAAATGAAACCTCGTCCGGCTCACACTAGGCCATTACAACGTTTCCTTGCATCAATTCTACAAATTATTTATAGCCTCACATCGATCGATATTCGCTAATGGGTTCACGGTCAATTACTAAGACAAAGTTGCTTATTTATCGGAAAGTCCCTAAAAGTCTACCACCGAGATTTAGTTCGCAGGTACTTTCGTAAAGCGTTATTTCTATCGCTGTCCCACAACTATCAAACTTCAAGAGCCAGACAGAGACGGGAGACGGGACGGGGTATGAGTCAAAGCATGTGCTATGCTGATGCACGTTATAATTATGTAGATGTCAGCCCGACTTTCGGGGACTCCCCGATAAATATGTGGCATTCATTCAAGCGTTGGTTCGCGACCACTTCGGATTATAAGATAACTAGCTGTCCGGCGCAACTTCGTTTGCGTCACATTTTCCCCGTTTTCGCAACATTTCTCATTGCTGCTCCACTCCTATTGGTCGTAGCGTGATGATATATAGCCTATAGCCTTTCTCGATAAATGGGCTATCTAACACTGAAAGAATGTTTCAAATCGGACCAGTAGTTTCGGATCCTATTCAATGCAAACAAACAAACAATCAAATGTTTCCTCTTTATAAAATTAGTTTAGATAACTTAAGAGCTTAGTAGGAGTTAAGGACCCAGTTGTCATATCCGGTAATTATTTAACTATTCTAGTTATAATTGTGGCTATCTATAAAAACAATACGGTACTTGTGTTTATCATAAAGTAATAAAACTTGGTACATATAAGTTTAAATATGCGTGTGTTATCGACGTACGCCCACGTAACATATTCTATACAACTCGACTTGCGTAAACAATACAAAAGAATACGTAATACATAGATCTTATCATCCAATACTTAAAATAAAATAGTAAAAAATATCTGTTTTCTGTGTAACATAGAATACCTTCATACAAAAAAAATATAACTTGAACAATGATGACCGCTCTATATTGTTACTCATATCATGACTTGAATTCTTTAAAACAAAAGTTTCAGACCATCAGATAACATAGTAAGTCAGTAAATAAAAGCTGAATGATCATCATCACCTGCCTAGCCTTTTCTCAAACTATCTTGGGGTTGGCTTCCAGGCTAACCGGATGCAGCTGAGTACCAGTATTTTACATGAAGCGACTACCTATCTGACCTTCACAACCCAGTAAGTAACTGGGTAATGCAATACCCTTTGATAAGACTGGATGTCGAACTTTTGGCTTCTTACTACTTGTAACGACTGTTAAAAATCTACAACAGTCAGCCGGGACCAACGGTTTAATGTGCTTTCCGAGGCATGGAGGAAACTCGGACTGTAATTATGGTCACCTATCCAAGGACCAACCTCGGCAAGCACGGCTCTACCTTAAAGATCGACCCGTGCGGCTGTCATTATTTAGCCACGAGCTCCTCAAATAAAAGCTGAATGAGACCACTATTTATGCTTCTGTAATACACTAGAGTTATAAAAAAGTTCCACATAGTAAAGTGTGGTTTCCCTCAGTCATTCATATTAACTCTTTGAAAATCTAATACTCACCATCCATAAGCGTCAACAGCTGGGACACGATCCTGCGCTCCACCTCTCCGTGAGTCTTCTCCCTCTTGGGCGCGATGGCATCCAGCTCATCAATGAAGATAATGGCCGGAGAGTTCTTGTCGGCCTCCTCGAACGCTTTGCGCAAGTTGGACTCGGATTCACCAGCCAGCTTCGACATGATCTCGGGTCCGTTGATCAAGAAGAAGAAAGCGCCTAATGGGGAAGACAAAGTAGTAATTATGAGATTCTGAAAGCTTGATTAAGTCTTTCTCCAATAAATTCATAATTAAAGATGTTGCAATTAGAATAAAATAACAACAATATATTTTTTGCAATTCGGCTACGGTACCCTAAAAACTCCTACATTTATTTTTGTAACTGTATTTAGGCACTAGTTTTAACTGATTGGACCAACTGTTTTTTTTTTGGGACGATCTGGCCACCCTTTTCCCAAACCACAAACAACCAAGTTAAATTCTTTCTCTGGGACTTCAACGAACTTCATTGTCTCGGCGCTATTCTAGTAGTTGCCACTGTCGATTCTGGCTTACAGGAGTTACAGTGGTTCGGGAATAGTGTGGACCAACAGTTAGGGTACCATTTTATGACGAACAACGAACTTACCAGTCTCATTAGCCACAGCACGAGCGATGAGGGTCTTGCCGGTACCAGGTGGCCCGTACATGAGGATACCGCGCGGGGGCTTTACGCCGATGGCCTTGAACAGCGAGGGGTGGCGCAGAGGCAGCTCCACCATCTCCTTGATCTGCGCAAGCTGCTTGCGGCAGCCGCCGATATCGTCGTATCCGACGGCGTTCAGAGCTTCCTCTTCCTCCTGTTGAACATAAAAAGGTGGTGAATTGAGGATGTTACAACAAAAGCAAAGTTTTGTTTTTGGATGAGGATTTTTTCATCTGGAACCCGACAGACTTCGGTTTGCAAATGAAAAACAATAGGCGCTTAGCCTCTATTAAATGGCGTCAAAAAATAATTGAAACGTGGGTGTGCTATTGGTATACTTCTCAGGCCTTCAGGGAAATACGCACGCGATGTTATGTTAACTATGGTAAAAGAAGCTATAGAAAAAAAAAAATTGGACATAGATGTATAGCAGAGTATATGCTAAAACTTATCACATAATGGCACTGTTATAACCATAGTAATGTTGATAAAACTCACCAATGCAGATTTTGTCTCTTCCTATCATATCTATTTTGCGATACATATTGCGAAGTTGTGTCACTATTATTAAACCTATAACGAATCACTCATAGAACAACTATTGTGCAAAGAACAATAGTACTCATTTTTGGCCAGAAAGTAGCAAGCTTGCGCTTCAACAACGTAAACAAAAATGGCGGGGAAATACAATTTGTGCATTAAACCGTTGTAACTTAGAACATTTTGTTGAGTACACTCAGTATCAAACTACACTGAGATTATAAAAACTGTGTTAGTTACTGATAAGAAGAAACACATTGCGTGTTTGTGAGAAATCTTTTTGCTCTACGCATTCGTTAAATTGCGCCTATACTGTGTGGACAGAAATGGTTGTAGAGGGAATTTTAATGAAAGAATGGACTTGGAACTTGCTATGTTATTTAAAAAATACCCCAAACGGTTCATATAATTAAAGAAACACGAGTTTGGTGCTTAATATCACAGGAGACAGTTTACTATAAAGTAGGTGCATAATGTAAACTATAGGTATTTGGCCTTTACATATACATATGTTGAGTCATTTAACAAGTGTTGAAATCAACAAAAATTTGCTGCAATACTACTGTGATGCCAAGGACAATATGTCTAAGCTGGTAAAAAATACAATTATCATGATTTTCAGTAGCAATAACAATTAACGTAATGCAAGAAGACAGCTAAGTTACGTCCGTACAAAACGCAAGACGTGCATTCTGGCCCTATTCAGTTTTATTATAAAACAAGGGCAAATAGAGTACGAAATAACATCTGAAATGTAACTTAGAACACAAAACGTTCTTACAATTTAAAGCACGCAATAAAGCGCCGAAAATGAAGTGCGATACGTAAATTATTGAACAGCTAGAAACCGACAGACTCTTTTTCGCTCTGCTAATTTGAAAAAGATTTAACAACTAGGTAAAATCTTCAGGCTCTATATGAATCTGCTGAATACTGTTCTGGCTGCATAAGACCAGTTGTTGTATAAAAACCTGGTGCAGGCTTACATACAGGAGTTAAAGTTTATTAGCAATCTTGACGACATTGGCCACAACTACTCATTGTTATCATCAGTCTAATGCCAGCCATAGGCCTCTACAATCACATGCCATTCATAAAAAAATATTGGCAACTCCCTTCTAGCTGCTACCAGTCATCATGCGAAGATTGTTGCAATTACTAACCTCACGCTTAATCGGGTCTCCCTCACAATGTATGACGGTGTCAGGCGCCACAATGCAGTAGGGTGAAGGGTCAGTCTCCACAACCTTGAACTCCACAGCACGCATGCCTCCACGGACCATGAAGGTGTCATCGCGATGAATGGGCCTGTAGGCCTCCATAAAGTACGGCTTCAAGTATACCTCAAACAGGTTTCTGAGGACAAAGGTAACACAAAAGTAAATCTTACAGTTTACATAACTTATATTGGCTTATATACTTTTAAATTAGCAGCAGTAAGGTGCACTGTTCACTATTCATAAATCAATAAATTAATTAAATCAGTTTATCAAACTTCAACCTTAACTTTTACGTATTGCTAACTTAAAAAAAGAAACAATTTAGACAATTTTTTTTTTAATATATCCACAAATCTGTCTGTCATAAAGAGATATCTCACCGGATACAGCTTAATACTGTTATCCTGGAAGTACTGTACTATTATGCTGGAAATTCATTTGCATCTAGTTATTCTGGAAGCTGATCACAACATAATTGGGAAAAGGTGCTGAGCGTCAACCTAAATATGAAGGGGTCAGCTAACGAGTCTTATATAGGTTTCACTACAACCTCATTCATGTCTCAAGCCAACAGTCAGCTTGAAATTCTTTTGTTTCTTGTTTCAACCAAACTTACCCAGTCAAGCCTTCAACGGAGTCATCAATAGGCAGTATATGCACCCGCTTGCCGTACTTAACGGACGGGCAGGGCGCGATGGACACCACATCAGACAGTCGCACGCGCAGATTGTTGCGCACTACGCGGTTCATGCGTATCTTCTCATCGGGGCAGTTGTCATCTGAGAGCACGATGCAGACGGTCTCCTTGCGGCGCTTGCCCTTCAGAAGAACCGTGTCTCCACGGAACAGTTGGAGTTGCTCCATTTTTGCCTGTGGAGAAGAGGTATTTTTGACTATATTTCCAAGTTGTTTATTTAGTGTAGAATGACATCATTTAAGCCTGCCCCTTCAAATTACCCGCCCTTCACCATTACATTGTGTTTTAACTGAGAGAAGAGTGAAGTGGTGGGACTCCCTAGCAACATACCTGTCAGTTGACTAAGTTCAAAAATATATTTTTTTCTATTTCAAGCCACACTGTCCCTGGGCATATGCCTAAAATGGTATCAAGTGTGGGGAATCATTTTAAACAAAATCTGGTAATTAGCAAGAGATAGAAGTTGATAATGTTTTGTTAGGATTTGATTTAGGATGGTTATGAGCAGGTGGTTCATCATCAGGTAGGCTTCCAGTTGAACCGGTTCCGTCCAGGCATGGATAAGGAACAGTGGAAGCTATGTGTGTAAGGGTAATTATCCATCCACAGACCAACCTAGGCAAGTGTGGCTGTTCTTATTTAGCCATTAAAACCTCTCGAGGTGGTTATTATAGTATTTATTATGTTGCAGAACAAATATATTTGATTCTATTGGACTAGTATGAGAAGGAGGAAAGCAAGGTACCTACATAACTAGTTTGTAATGTTTTGAGTGTTACTTAGCAAACTAAACAATAAATTGTATTTCATTATGTTGCTAATGAAATAGACCATGTTCATACCAAAAGTAATACTTGCTGTCACATGCATCTGCATGTCTACTATATATTTTTTTTAATTTATTTTGACTTGACATCACAGACATCAGTTGACTTATAAGTTTGATGTGGCCTAAGTCAAAATAAAAATTGTGCAATCATGTATGATTCAGCATTTTAGAATCATTAATTTTTAAATTTTATTTGGATGTTTAATTTTATATCATACATAAACTTACACCCTAATTCTTAATTTATTAACATTTAGCTTTAATAAAAATTTCATTAAGTGGACTTAATGAAATTTTCTAGAAGTTTCTATGCTTTTTTTGTACTTAGCAACATCGAAATAATTTAGTTTTATTTATGAAATACAAGTGCAACATGTAGTCAAACAACTAACTGTTGAATGCAATTGACCAACAAAAAATTATGTTAATTTATGTAAAATATTGGGTTTGCTGTTGCCAAACACACCATAGATTATTATCTATTTATTGTTTTTATTAAGCTAGATGATCAAATGTATACATTCATGGTTGTTATGACAATGCTTGGGGGAGGCCTGTATCTCTTGTAGAATACACCTTATGGCTGATGTGAGCATAAAATAGTATGGTGTCAAATTTGCTTGTATTGCCATACAAAATGAAAAAATATTTACGAATGTTCTTTAATGTTTCATCAATACAGCTTTGGGTGGGGCTCTGCTTTGCGTGGTTTAATATATTTCATTTTTATTATTTTTAGCCCATATTCCCTGATTCTTTTGGGTCTTGCCATTGTTTTAATTATATTATCTTATTGTTTGCAATAGCACAATACAATACTATTCTTGATAATATTTCTAGAAAGTCTGGTAAAATTGACAAATTCAAATCTGTTTTTCAATATTGCAGATAAAAAATAGACAATAACAGGTCATAAATAGGTATTTCCGTACATTTCTACAGATTTTTTGTAAATTGCCGATATTAAATTAGACTGATGACAGATTTCAATACATTTTGTTTGTCATGTTACTACAAAAGTAATTTTTATTAATCACAATTTACCACCTTAATAGACAAACAAGGTCATTGAACTATATGTATAATGTCAATTGACTAAACATAATTGTCATGTTTTAGCAATTAATCATCACCTGTTATTATAATAATTTATTTACATAAATACCAATTGAAGGGTTTCCTACCCTTGATGATTCTTCCTGTTAAGGAAGTATTTCCTAACATAGTCTTGACCAGGGATGCCAACAAGTGTAAGTGTAATAATATGTAGGATATTATGCATTGACAGTTCCATGACATCAAAAAATGCATGACAATGACAAAGCATTTTTATGGTCACCATGAAATCAATGGAAAAATACGCCGTCAGCGTCGCCGGGTAAAGACAAAGAGCTCAGACCTGTGAAAGCGCCACCACGGAGTTGTCATCGCTGACTGCCTCCTCCACGATGAGACGGTTGGGCCTGTCCTTGCGGCGCAGGATCGCGGTCGATAAATCATCAGGATTACTGCCGAACAAGAAAAAATGTCAATCACCCTAAAAATAACCAAAGCGCTCAGTTCTAATAAGACTAATTAACACCAAGCGACATCGACATACCGAATATCAATCTTATTGAGCTTCTATTTGTAAAAACAAAATCCTATTCCGTAGTGAACTTGCAAAATTCGATTTGTGTGAGTCGGTTTGTAACTCAGACATGATGACAAGCCAATTTTTGAAGATTCGTTTGGAGTACAGCGCATCGATTAAATTCGAAACAATACATACAATTATCCTGTGCACTAGTAATATGAATTATTATAAACTCACCCTTTACTATCTGCCATTTTTAGTGAAAAATCAAAATTACAATTTGTAAATTTACTACTTTTTCAGAACGCCGAATGAACAATCACTCTACCACTTCAATACGTGCGTGACGTTGCCGTATTTCATTTGTTCGTCAGGATCGTGGTGTTGCCAGTCAAATGGTTGTTGTTTATGGACGAGTAGTTCGTTTTCATTTACCGTCGGTTTGATTTATCAATTTTAAAAATGAGTTGATAAACTAATTAATTTCTAATATTAATGGCTCCAAAGGAACTCTGCTACACTAACCAGTAATTTTCGGTCTTTCTTTTTTCGAAGACTCGAAGGGGAAAAAACGATGCTGTACAAAAAGTGAGAAACATCTAAAGGCTACTTATTGAAATAAAAAAATTCCAATCTTTGTGCACTCGAATAATTTAAATAAAATATTAGGACTTTCGTATCTTTTAAAATATACATTTTTGTGCTTAGTAAAATAGTCTTAATAAGGCACTAAAACAAGATGGTGGAATAGTTCTAATTTTAGCCATCCGTAATTTCTGTGTATGTACAACATATATTATAATATATGTATAATTGTCTTCTTGATACCGTCTTCTGTTCATTGCACTTAAGCTGAATCATAAAATGCATGGGAGAGACAACCCTGTTTGAGCATAGAAGAATAAGCTATGGAGACAGCAACAGCCAATCGCCGAACTAAATTTTCTGCCAGTTTTTGTGAGAGACGAGGTAAACACTTACGCGGCATTCCCACTATGTTGTGACGATTAGTTTATCGTTGGACAACAGGGATGGAAACTGCGGAACTAATGGCGCTAGCATAGCTGGTTCCATGCATCGTCATTGGTTGAAAATCCGGTAATGTCGTTTTATATTTCAAATTAGCTCGACCTCATTGGTCAGATTGAGACCCAGCTATAGTCGTGCCATCTACAATTAGCTTTAAACAGGCTTCCCCACTGTCGGATCTGGCTGTTCCCATTACACCTATTGACTTTACAATCTGTCGTCATTGTAAAAGGGAAAAAAATATCGTGGCTGACGGTGAGTCGTGTCGTCCTATTTGTAAACACCTCCATTTTCAAATACACAAGCCACGACGCTTTAAAACGACACGATAATCTATCGTCATGACATATTGGGTACGCGCCCTTACAGCACAGCATGGGAATCTTGCAATCACAATCAACCTAAAATGTTCCCAACGCTGGAACACCACCCCAAGCACAAGGTCTATGAGTGGGACGTTTTTTAGTTTATATTTTGTCAAGATTGTAATGAGTAAATAGGCTGGCATGGGGTGTTTTAAATACTTACAGTCTATCTTCTCCATAAAATAAAATCTTTTTAAATTTGTCATTCAATTTGTCAATGTGCACAGTGATCTTTAAACTCCACAAGTCTATCATAAGTATAATGGAGGAAAACAGGTCTAAACATACAGTGGAATGACAACCACCAACCCATGTATTGAGCATAGAGGAATAAACTACAGAGATAGCAACAGCCAATCGCCAAACTTAATTTTCTGCCAGTTTTTGCGGCCAAATACCGCACACCGCACACTACGGGATTTTTACACAAACAGATATGCATCTTATTGCTACACACGCACCCGAAGAAATAACAACCACACAATAAAGAACACATACAACAAATTGACGTGTAACTTTACCCTACGAAAACAAACATGAACGAATAAAACAAAATTATAATTTTTTATAGTATTCTTGTATTTATACTCTAATATCACAAAAAAAAAAAATACACGGTGTTTTCGTATGTTCTCTAATGCATGCACGGATAAAATAAATAAATTAATCAACATTGTTATCATAATTAAAACATCAACAACTATCTCATCGCTTGGCCTATGTAATATCTTGAAGAATGTCGCTACAAGTGGCTTATACTCAGCGTACTGAATTACAATAATAATTCGTTTTATAGATTTCTTTACTAAGTGGCAAAAGCGGAACCCTTATGGATTTGGTCTGGCCGTCGGTCTGTCCGTATGTCGGAGTTTTCATTCCGAGACACCACACAATTGAAATTTGGGAAGTAGGTGCCTTCATTATCACTACACAAATATGATCTGAAATAATGAAAAAAAAATAGGCCCATATATAAATAGCGGGTGCCCCTACCTACATAACATGTAACTGAGGGTTGAAAATAAAAATATCTACTTATATAACTGTGTGGGGTGTTAATCGATAGCTCTTAAAGAATGATATCGAGGGTTCATAAATACTTTTTTATGAGATATTTGCTTACTAAGACAAAAAAAAATTGTATAAAATTGTGTGTCCCCTCTAATTTCTAAAGTAAAAGAAGGAAAATTGTGAATAAATTTAAGGTTTTAGAACGTAAAAAATACTTTCAACGAAAATTGGTTTGAATAAGATGTGATGTTTAATTTTTGAAGTATGGGACTTTTTCATCAAATTGCAGCAGCAACTTTGTTTTTCATCAACATATTACTATGAATAAAAATTAAATAGTCTATTATTTTGTTTAACGTGTTTTTAATCTCTTTTTCGTTATTGGTGATATTGTTATCGGTGAGTTCAATACTAAGAGTTGTATCGTCGGCGTACAGACTGCAAGAATATGGGGTTACGTTGGGTAAATCATTGTTATATAGCAAGAACAAAAAGGGTCCTAATATACTGCCCTGGGGAACACCACATGAGTTTTGACGATAAACGAATCTATGTATTTTATTTTCTGATAAAGTATGCCTCAATATTTCTACAAATTGTTGACGATTATTTAGATAAGATCTTTACAATAGTAACTTGGTCGAATATTAGACATAGAACTTAAGATTTAAGAGACAGTAGTCTGAAACGCGAGCGAAGCAAGCTCGAAAATTGTAACACCCGCCTACCTTGTGCAGGTTAGAATTTTTTCGACCTACCGGAGTTACTTGGGTGACTTATGGCCAATGTTAAAATTCAAGAAAATGTAGCTTGCAAGAGCGAGCGAAGCAAGCTCAAAAATGTACACCTACTTCCTGCCGCGATTAAATTCAGATGTGTAATTTGACATCAAAATCTCCACATGCTTTTTCAATCTTGTATAAGTACCTATGCCATAATTGCCCATTAAGACCTCGGGGCTCCTAATTTATTTTAGCCTCTGTATTTTCCTGTCGACCATGCGAAAATCCAATAGACGTGCCAATCCAGAGGCAGAAATAAGGAACCCTTTTGATAAAAGGTTTCTCGCAGGGTTCAAAGTACGAACCGCGCGCGTGTGGCGAGCGCCATCTCTTAGAAAGCAGTTCTCTTGGTACAGATAGAGACCAAGAGTAAATTGAATTAGGTCCTCGACTTGACAAGTTTAAATAAATAGATAGTGGTTTACTTTATACAATATTAATGCAGATAATAATGACGTGACGATCTGGACTCATTTTAACCAAATTGCTCCGAGCAGGCAAATGTCAAGGAAAACTGGAAAGCCATGGAGGAGGCCTTTGCTCAGCAGTGGGACAGGGCAGGCTGACATAAAATAAATGCAAATATAAGTCAATATTCTCAACTAAAGATTTTAATAAGGTCTTATAAAATAAAACTTCCTGTCTATAAAAAGGTTACATACAACATTTGCAAAATGAAGTAAATCTACTTAACACATCACACGTTAGCTTGAGTATATTCTTTAATGGCCACTTTTAAAGCCTTTTCCAAGTCCTTTCGTTGCTTGTAGCTCAACTTATCAACACACGCCATAATCATATCCAAAATGTTTCTGGATTTTTCTTGGATAGACACGAATAACAAATCACCTTTTCCGAATGCCAGCAAATCGTGAATGTAATCATCGAATTGCAAGTTATGTTGTAAAGTAAATGCCTGATTAATTTCGGAGAAGAATTTCTGTTGCCTCGGTAGTTTTTTGTCGTAATTTTGTCTGTAATACACCATTTGGTCGATAATCTCATTACGATCCTTTTTCGATAAACGCCTAAATTGCTTTGCTAACCGATTTGTGTATCTAAATTCCATTTTCATCAGTTCGTTGCTCATCATTCTACAATATCTTTTCAGCTCTTTACCTGTAAACGCAGTCGATAACATGTCGAGGTAATTTTCTAGAAACCTGTCGAAGATACCTTCACTTCTGAGAAGGGAGCTTGTTTCCGAGTTCGATTCATCCGCTGTGCTCAAACATATAAAACACATCAAGAATATAACAATTGTATTTACCGAACACATGTTACCGGAACTGCTGTGTATTCTTTTACTTTGACTTTTGACGAAAAATCATAAAATACAAAGCCAATTTCACGGTTGGCTTAATGTGAATTTGAACAGATGGCCCAAAGTGAAATTGAGACCAGTTCCGTTTAATTTTTCCTCCCAATATTCAAGCATGGCCGATTTAAATTTTAATTCGATATCCCATTTTACATCTTTAGGCTGTTGATGATATCTACCAAATACAATCCGCTCGAATACTCGTCTGGTGTCGTCTCCAATGTGCCTCGCCTTACCTTTCCCGTAAGTTTTAAGCAAATAAACATAATCATCCATCTTCATGTCATCACCCACTGTATAGATGGCATTCATTGCCTTGAAATATTCATTCTTTTTAGGCTTTTCACAAGAAATAAACTGCAGAAAATTATTAACTTTCGTTTTTAGTGTTTTTCTATTGTATATGGAGTACTTTTTCAGTCTCTTTCGAATTCGTGTTATCCATATTTTCTGTAAATAGTTTATCCCGAGACCTTGAAGGCTTTTGCTGAGTATCGATAAGTATTTTCCGAGGTATTTACCTTTAAACTTTGGAGACATTAGTGCATTACAAATGTTGGCAAGGAAACCGAAATGAGGTCCACGAGGCAAGTTTGAAGGTGGTTCTGTCGTAACCGAACCATAATATTTCGCTAGATCAGCTTCGATAACTGTAAGTGAGTTATTTGAAAAAAAATAATGCGCCTTTGCATTAGTTACAATGGCACTTTTTGAAGTTGATGCCTTTGAGTTTTTACTTTCACTTATTACTTTATTTTTTATAGAAATCACTGTAATATGGCACAAAACTGCATACACAAAAACATTACAAATAGATTTACGCTGCATAATCAACTTGTAGTTAGTGTCGTATTATATTTCGATTTCTGTTTTCTCTCTTTGATTTTTATTTCCAAACCATCTTCTTGCTTGCATCACTATCTGAAAATTGAGAAATGATTCGATTATTTGGGTGTGTCCGGAAGAAAGATAAATTGCATATGGCATTAAGGTATTATAGAATAGTGGTAAAGAAGAAGATAAAAAAAAAACATTTTCTAAGTGCACGTTTGTGTGTTATCGAGCAGTAGGTAGCGTGGTTAATCAAAAAATGATTGGGACATCTTTCACGGTTGAAACAAATCAACAGTAACAGTTAATGACAATAAGAACTGCCAAACTGCAAGTCTTAATCAAAACAATAAATATATTTGTAGTCTGTATCTCAGTATCGGCTTCGTTAAGGGTCTTTTTACCCCCATTATAATTGTAGCCACAGATCACCCCAACACTTCAAGATCACGCACTCGAGAAGATTCGCCATCACCATTCTGCTATTATCACCGCCGTTTCAGTTCCTTGAAACGGCGTGATATACTGAAGATTGCATACGTCATAGCTGAGCATACCGATACCTTACCAAGGTTGACCAGCTTCGGTTCGCGTGCGACGCTTTTATTATTGTTATGATGCTCGGTGACGGCTTGCGGTTGCTTCGTCGGTCCACGTCGTAGGTATGAATTAAGTGGTGCTTGTAGTACTGCGGCGGAGTGCGGCGTTAGGTATATGATCGCGATAGAAGTTGACCATTCCGAGAAATCTTCTTCATTCTTTAATTGTAGTCGACTGTGGATAATCGGTGATTGCTTGAATTTTATGTTGCGGTGGTTGGATGAGCAAGGCGATGTACAGCGCCTAGCTTGTTCCTTAAAACGGCGGTGATAATAGCAGAATGGTGATGGCGAATCTTCTCGAGTGCGTGATCTTGATGTGCTGCGTTCTCGGATCTGTGGCTACATAATTATGATTTTGAAGATGAAACCGGTGATTACGAAAAGGCGTATGTGATATTTGTCCAGCAGTGGATAGCGACGAATCGGAGGAACTATCCCAGTTGACATCTCGCGATCCATTGCTTTAGAACTTGTGGAAGTTTCCGTTTGGTCCTAGTTTGTTTACGGAATCTAACTGTGTTTGTTTGCTCAGTTGTGTCAGTTGTGTTTATTTATACTCATAAGAACTACTTTGATCTATCACATATTTTCGATTGCATTGCTACATTTCTTTCAAGGATATTTATTTTCTGAAGATTTCGTGTGCCAATAAATACTAATGACCTTTTATAGTAAAAAACTTTTATATTTTTTTCTTTTATTTTTTTTATCACTTTCCTATATTCTATAAAGAGAAATTCTTGACAGAAAATGTCAATAGCACTTTGCCCATTCAGAAGATCGCACATAAGAACATCGTCTACAGCCACACCAATTACAGCCAACTATACCAACGATGTAGTGCTTCATGTACTTTTATGTCAGAACCCATATAAGTTTTGTAATTTATTGCTTAATTTGACTTCTGAAGATCTCAATACCAACACTGATGCCATGACAACTAATTCAGTCCAATATGAAGGTAAATTATAATGGGTATCGTAAAACCCAGTACTAACTGGGTTGTGGAGGTCAGATAGGCATCGCTCGATGTAAAATACTGGTATTTAGCTGCATCCGGATACACTAGAAGCCCACCCCAACATAGCCGGAAAAGGCAAAGCAGATTATGTTGATGATGGTAAATACAAGCTGTTACCCCTTAACGTGGTTTAGGGAATAAGAAATTATCGAATAAACGTTTGAGATTGTTTGTATATATGAAGGCGCGGTAATAGGGCAAAGATCAGACGGGCCACGTTTAAAACACGGGTGGTTCAGACTTACCGATTTTCGTAAATAAGAAAAAAAATATTACCTACCCATTTTATTATTCATTTGGGACGAGAATCTTTAGCATAGTTACCTCCTTTAATTTGACGAGGATGCACAACAACACCTTGTAGATAATCCCCTCAAGAAAACAAACAACTTGGGTGCCATGGTCTCACCTGCCCCGCTATCAGAGTACCTAGTGCAGCAACTAGGGGGTCATCAGTTGCAATCAATAAGCAGCTGAACAGCATTGCATCGAACGTTGATAGGGTCCACTCCTCGCCCCACCTTGAAAACATATTCAAGTTAACGAGTATAGAATAATAACCGCAGTTATGTGACTGTGTGACCGTTTAGAGATCAGAATACATTCGAAGCAACCTGCCGCAGCATCTGGTATACTCGTACATAGACTTGAAACCGAGTACATCATCAGATTGTTTCGAATCGAAGACTTGCCAGTTGCGTAGGAACCGGTCCGAGATGCCTCTTTACATGAAAACAACACAACTAAAGCTCACTTCATTCATCATTCATCATTTCAGCCCAAAAGACGTCCACTGCTGGACATAGGCCTCCCCCAAGTGTCGCCACATTGACATTTTGAGAGGTTTTGCTATAATCGCCACGCTTGGCAGGCGGGTTGGCGATCGCAGTACGGTTGTTACAAAAGCACAGAGAACGCTGCTGCCCATTCTCTGGCAAGTCCCTTAGTCGCCTCTTACGACACCCACGAGAAGATATGGGATGGTGCTATTCTTTAGGTCCGACACCATACAGAACACACGCACAAGCTCACTTATGATCACTGTAACGGATCGTTATTATCTCAATTTATTTTAACTAGCAATCCCGATCCGTCCCGAGCCCGATGCCGTTACGGTGCTTTCATTGTTTCCAGTATGGACTTTCATAGAAGGATCCAGAAGTGACTCGAGTCGAGGTGTTGCTGATCCTGTACAGTACAATCTATGAATGACACCTGCTTACCAAGTGACAGAGAAGCACGAAGGTGTATTATCTTCAGGGTCGTACAACAACGTGCTGGTGTTGCCAGCTTCCCTGGTATTCAGCTCAACATTCAGCAGACGTTCCAGTACAGTGCGCTCGCTGGCAACCCAGCTGAGACCATCTAGGGCCTAAAATAACACCATTTAGAGAAGAAGTACGTTCCTGTTTATGTTCAAGATCTTAATCTTGTGTTAAAGAACGTCACTCAAGACTCAAGCATCACTAAAGGGGGAAACGCCAGGGAAGCAAAATTAATTTTCATGAAAAAGTCATTCAATGGTATTTAATAACATCGTAATAGCGAAACAAATATCAGCTGCCCCCTACATTTGGATAAGTTTTGAAATAGTATGTGGCAGCAGATATTTTTTTCGCTATTACGATGTTTGTCCGATGGAGAAACATGTTCAGTTTGATGGTCTGTAGCACACTCTTAAGTATGTATAATATAAGTTACGGGCAATTTGATAAGTCCGGGCACTATTAATAATGGCCGGTCTGTATTCATAATGCCCGACTCAATTGGGCAATGTGATTAAAACAGCATGATTAATCACTTTTCCCGGCCATTATGAATTATACCCTATCTTGGGCCAAGTAATAAAATAGGTGAACTGTAGTATTTTTGTTTATTAAATGAAATTAAACTTAAACAATTTTCATGAAAAGTAAACAAAAAATAACCTAACCCAATTGCCCGGCTACAAGTAGGGAATTATTCATACTGCCCGGTCCAAGTGATAAATTCAAGCTATCTCAAACACTGACTTATTACATGGACCATGGGCCGTCGGGCATTATTAATAATGGCCGGTCAAAGTGATACATTAATCACTTTGCCCATCGCTCTTGGGCATTATTAATAATTGCCGGTTCTTATTAATAATGCCCAGTTAATCACGTTGCCCGTATCATATATACCCTTTCCTTCAAACCTTGTATATGTGATACGGGCGCGAATCATATTTTATTCAAAATACTGCCAACGTAAGAAAAAATGAATTTCCCTAGTTACCCTGGCGCTTTCAGCTTAAAACTAATTTCAACCAGTCAAATGGTTTTTTCCTCTAATCCGCCTATAACCAACTACCACTGTTTCGTCGCCCTATTCCATGCAGGTAGACTTTGGCGTGCCTGCTCACGATAATAATGAAAACCTTACCCTTTCAAAGAAAGCAGCTAAAAATCGAGACAATAGAGATTGCCGTGTTTCGGTTTCTCCTAAACCTGAAAAAATATTAGATTAAATTAATAACAAAATCAACATCACTTAGAAATAGTTTGTTTTATTTTAATTAGGTACAAAGTCTAGTCTAGCCTAAGTAATTAAAAGTAAACAAACCATTTTTAATTAATATGATGACTCATCATCTGCCTAGTCTTTTTCCCAAACTTTGTTGGGGTCGGCTTCCAGTCTAACCGGATGCAGCTGAGTATCAGTATTTTTCATGAAGCGACTGCCTATCTGACCTCCACAACCGGTAATACGATATAACGATACCCCTTGGTAGACTGGATGTCAGATTTTTCGGTTTCGAACTACTCGTTACGACTGTCAAAGATCTACAAATGACAGACGGGACCAACGGCTTAACGTGCTTTTCAAGGCACGAAGGTATGTAATGATGGTGACCCATCCACGGACCAACCTTGGCAAGCACGGCTTAACTTTGAAGATCGACTCCTGCGGCTGTTATTTTATAGCCAGGAGCTGATGAATATTGTAATATATTTATGAAATTATATTTGTATTTACGTATCTAAAAAAAAGTCTGAGAAAAAAAAACATTGCACTCTTTGTTCGTAAGAAAACACATGATTATTTACCTGGAATGGAGAGAGATAGCTGTTTGTATACAACCCTGAAATAACACGAAAACATATTAAAATTTAAATGAAAATTTGAAAACTCTATAATTGAATTTGATTAGGGTAATACAAATACCTTAGTTGAGGAGCGCATACCACACGACATGTCGCTAGAGGACCCGCCATTGATCTCAAGTCTTTGGAGTCGTCGTTTCTAAAGAAAAGTTTAGTTTAATATTTTTTTTAGGCATGTTCTTGCGAAGAATTTTCAAAAGATCAGCATATTGGTTGTAAAAAGAACCTGAACGAAGCCGATTGTCATTTATTCTCCCTGACATTACAATATTTATCAGGGAACTATTAAGTTTCGAAGATATCGGAGGTCAAAGTTCCAACTTTTTCACAGGTTTAATATACAAGTTTTTAATAATATAACTTAACATAAAAAAATCTTCATGACCCCTGTCCTAATCAATGCATCCATCAGCACTACGTTTTGAGTGCGTTTCATTCAGTCTTACCGTAAACAGTGGCAAAAAAAAGTCGTTTCCCATAAATATGTTTTGCTTAGAGATACTCAGTTTGCTGAACTGAATGCTTGGTTGACGACTTCGTTCACACCCTATTCAACTAAAATTGTTTGTCCATTGGAATTGTAAATAAATTGTGAAAAGACAAAAAGATGCTGGGTTAGGGTTGCCACCTCTAAAATTTGGCAACCAGGACAAGACGCGCGAAAACCCCGGATCTTAGAGCCCAGATCCCAGACCTGTCAACAGGTTTTTTGAAGTGAAACTTCTTATGCGACTTCCAACAAGATTGCGTTAAACGTTTAACGCTACCATGGAGGGGGTATGAAAGCACTCATTTCCACATTACAAAGTTTCACTTCTTCCGCGCGGAGGGACTCCACGCACTATTTTTTTAAACATAGTCAGTGTAATAAAAAACTTTTGATCGGCCCAAGACTTTAAATTTTTAAACCCGGACTACAAATGACGACCCGCCCGGACGCTCCCCGGATGACCTCAAAACTAGGACAAATCCGGGGAAACCCGGACGGATGGCAACCCTATGTTTATCTCTTGTCATGTCCTTGAGACACGCGACTTGCATCAAACGACACGCGCGTGTGACATTTGTTTCCTTCGCGTATTATCGTCGCGTCGCACGACAAAAGTTTGTGACTTGTGGCATCCTCTTAGCTATTTCTTTCATTTGCTGTCGCAACAAGTTTTTCAGCTAATCATGAAGCTCGTGGCCAAGCAGTTAGGGCTTACCGTCCATGCACATAATGAGCATAATAATCTTCCTCAAACACCAGTAACGACAATCCAACACTGGTGCAAATCTTCGACAGGGCAGCGGTCGGCGACCCCAGCAGTCTGTCAGCCACCCATCGGGCTGATAACAACGTGATGTATGACGACCACCAGGCTATTGTAGCCACTGCCCATGTGTAGCCTTGGCTGGGCGGGAGGTAGGATTGCCAGGGCGACATTACCTGTGAAATTGGAATCATTAATACCTTTGGGTAATCAAAGGTGTTTGAACATTTTGGTCTTGTACCAGGCCGCCATTTATTTTAGGGTTACGTTGATAAATGACAAAAACGGTACCCTTATATATTCTTCCTGTCCATATGTCACCACAGTTGAAGTTTGGACAAAAAGTGGCTTCTATGAACCGCTTACAAATATGATGTGGACACATACATGTAACTGAGGGTTCGAAAAAAAATCGACGTAGGTATAAAACTGTGCGTCCATCGATAGCTGTTAAAAAATATATCGAGGTTTATCGGTTTAAACCGACAACGAAAAATAACCGACTACAAATAAAACGTTGTTTTTTTGTTCAAACTCAATGTGCAAGATTCATATATAATGTACATACATTGGTTGGTAGGATAGATCCCGATATCATGTCAGTGAAAGCTTCTGTCAGATCCCGTGTCAACATTGATTAGATTAGAATATTTGAAAAATAGAATTTCGCCGTCTAATCTTTGGAACTGACATAATATTTGACAGGGTTTGAATTTGATTAGGCTTCAGCAGAAATCGGGGATATATCGAAATCCTTCATAACGTCGCAAACCGTCCTAGCTTATAGTACCTATATCAAATATAGCACAAAACATGACAAAGGTTCTCGAGAATCTATTTCTATTTGAAAGTCCAAATAGCAATTTTGTAAATATAAAATAACCAAGCAACACTTACTGTAGGAAAGTAATGAATTGATAAAACTAGAAAAAGTGAGCGCTTCGGTAATCCAACTTACCATCGTGATAGGAAGAGATCTTACGACTATTAAACAGGTTACAAAGATTAAAGTACTCTCCTATTTTGCATGACCATATGGGTAGGTCCGAGGAGTAGATACCAAGGAGAAGACGGCGGGACTCCTTGGATGGCTTTCTCGTTAATCGGCGAGAAAATGCGCAACATCGAGAAAACTGGAAGGAATGGGGAGGGGCGGTCTTTGCCCAGGAGTGGGAAAGTTCAGGCTAAAAAAAAACTTAGGAGATCTGTACTCACATGCAAAACCAGAAGCGCCAGAGTAACAATGTACCCTGGAGAGACTCTTCTCATGGTCTGCATGCTACTCCACTCTCTGGCTAAGGTGGTGGATCTCCAGCTGTTGTACTTATCAGTCGATGTTGCTCCTTCAAAAGTTTTAGCGGATAATTTTATTGTGAATCAGGTGTGGCTAGTTTAAATAAAGCAACTTGTGGAGTCTATTTTTGTAGACTGGTCTCACATTTAATTTAGATCACCACCGGAGGCATACATTTCGTCTAACAAAATTACCGGTTGCTATATCTGGTCAGGCCTCCTCTCTATGAGAGGGAGAGGGCTGTAATCCACCACGCGGGCCCAGTACGGGTTGGTAGATGTCACATGTCTTCGATTTTTTAGTTCTAGAACATACCGGTTTCCTCACTATGTTTACCTTCACCGTTTTTGAAGACAGCGGTGATGAAATAAATTACACAAATGCCCCTGGCATTACTTTGTGTAATTTATTTCATCGATGGGTTTGAACCCACGGCTTACTGCTCGTAAGTCGGGGCTGCCACCACTGGGCAACCGCTGCTCATCGAGAGGAGGTCTGTGTCCATGCAGTGGGAAAATTATAAGCTGATGATTATAATGATATCTGGTCAGCAAAACGGACACAAATTATAACACATAAAACTAAACCCTTTTAACGGATTAAATCATTACTTCTACGTTTAAATTAAAGTAGCTATTTTAACCACTAATCAACTAGTAGCCCCTTATACGGAAACATAAGATACTAGCACTAAATAATTAATTGGTAGCTACAATTTTGAGTCGATTGGGGTCGAAACGCTCGGGTCATTGCGCGTCTCCTTTTTAAGGAATTCTCTCGTCGAATGGTTGAAACTTCGCGTGACCAAAGGGCTGGATCTTTCTTTGGCTAAATAATTAGCATTGCCATTGAACGTGGCAATGCTGCCAGTACTCTGGGCATGTTTCCGGATGGGTTGCCACTGTCAACTGATAATAATTCTTTGAAATGGCTGTATTGGCTGGCTGTTTGTTTACCTACCTTTAAAAGGTGCATTGTATTCCGACCAGTCCAAAAAGAAAACGTCACACCGACATTGATTGAAATTGAACCATGCTACCTTTACTGCCTGAAAAAGATGGTAAATAATAATGTAACTTATGTTTCTTGTAATAAAGTCTGAAATAAACGGAATAGTTCCGTTTATTTCAGAGCAGATAAAAAGTTTAGTGGCATATTATGAAAATAGTAGAAGGAGCCTATATTTATCATATTCGAGACAGGTTTTCAGGCACAAAAAACAAAGCTTGATTACTTGGATTTAGACAGTAGACAGTTCACGAAATACTTTTAATGATAGTAGGTAGTCTAGGACCTTGGGCATTACTTTTATAGTTTACTAGTTGTCCCGCACAACTTCGTTTGCATCACACTTTCCACGTTTTCGCCACATTTGTCATTGCTGCTCCGCTCTTTTTGGTCGTAGCGTGATGATATATAGCCTATAGGCTATTTATATGGGCTACCTAACACTGAAAGAAACTAACTAACTCCTTTTTCAAATCGGACCAGTAGTTCCTGAGATTAGCGCGTTCAAGCAGACAAACAAACTCTTCAGCTTTATTATTAGTAGTATTAGATTAGTATAAAGTGTAAAACACCTCTTAACGAAGCCGAAAGGCACTGGTCTCCCTGTCATTACGATATTTTTTTTGTTCTACACCATACCTGGGAACCTTCTAGTTACGGAGATATTAGGGGTCAGAGTTCCAACTTTTTGACAAGTATTTTTTTTTAATACAAGTGTTTGTTGGTAGATTTTTACTTTTAACACCTCCACGACCCCCGTACTATTCAATCCGTCCATCAGGTGCAATGTTTTGAGTGCGTTACATTGAGTTCTACCACAAATCATGATTTTACAACCCCCAAAAAAGTGGTTTCCCAGCAATAATTTTTGCGTAAAGTTACTTAGTTTCATGTACAAAATGCTTGGTTGACGGCTTCGTGATGAGGTGATTTACACTCCGTAGATAGTAGCAATAATAAGTAAATAAAATAAAGACAGCCTCGTTGGTCTAGATGAGCATGAGGTCATGGATTCGATTCCCAGGTCGGATTAAGTGTTATTGGATTTTTCCATGATTGTCTTAATAGCAGTCACGGAGCCTGGATTTGTGCCCGGTTTATGGCAATAGCCATGCACATGGGAATTATTATATGGGAATTTAACATATCTAGCGAAATGTGGGTGTACTATTGGATACACCGTACACTTCTACCTAATCCTAAGCCACACCCATCCTTATCCTATCCTAATTTACGTGCCTATTCGTTCCGCAAAGCCGAACACTCCGGCGTACATATCCCGCCTACACTACACCACTACGGCGGCGGACATCGTGGAGTACGTGCGTCAGAAGACCAAGTATAGCTTGGCAAAAAAGAGTGTGGAATAAATTAGAGTCGCCAGTATCGCAACTGTGGCAACCCGTAATACTACAATTCAACAGATTTTGATACTTGTCATTTTTAGGGATATGATCCCAATTCCAAGCGTGTGGTTCAGTCCCTCGGACGCTACGCAAACACCATGGAAGGCTTCAATATCCAGTACGAATTTTAGTTCCAACTGTCACCGCGTCAGACTCTTTTTTGCCAAGCTGTACGTGGCGATAGTGCAGCTGCTTGTCGCGCCGCAACGTCAACATTAAGGCGTTCGTGGTGCGAATACCAACTTGTTATCTGCACCTCGTATTGGAAGAGAACTTTTGGCCGCAGGGGGTGGTGTTCCGTCGCTTCCGCGGCCAAGTGCCACATGAACGCACAGTGACGTAGTGCGCAAGTGAAGTGTTACTAACATAATTATGTAGTTATTATTCTATTATATTTATATAGGTTTTATTCTCTAACACAAATTGTACTTTATTATATGTAGGGGAAGGTTGCTATGAATGGACCACTTAACTTTATGACCTCATATCTCAAAAAGTATAAGTGTTAAAATGAAAGCAGTTCATTATTTTTATTTCGTAAGATCTTTATTTGTAATAATCAAACTCTCAAACAATTCGGGCTAACACTTTTTTATATAAACGAAGAAAACTGAATCTTGGGCTGTTGCCTTCTTTGGACCATGAGCACCTTCATTGAACCACCAAGTTGCCATCAATGGACTTCGAGAAATTTGTTCTAGAGGTCCATTCGAGGCAACTAATTATTATTATCAATTTATTTCCTAAAATAAATAAAAGCTCCTGCTCTAATTCTGAAGGGAGGTCACTTTCGGAACTCAGTATTTGGACGTGTTCTTTAGCTTTCTGGTTAAATCCATCTAACCTTCGTTTCTTTCGGCACTCCATATATTCTTCTTGCTTCATTTAAACCAACTCTTTGTTTCCTTACCGATTGTTTCATTCCATGCAAAGTACTTTCTTTTATTTGGCGACATTCTGGAATTTTAAATTTATATAATTATTATGACAAAAAAACAGATCAAAAGTTAGGTACTATGATTGGACCGGTCCAACGGTGGAACTGTCTTGAGGTCCATTGATGGCAACCAGGTACTGGTTAAGAAAAACTAAACTAAAATACACATGGTCATGATTAGCCAAAAAGTAATAATACTCATGGAATCTCAAATAAACTGTCCGATATTTCATAACAGTGCACGCAGACAAATATGAATACAATGATACTTACGTCAAATTGTTCTGAGCGAAATTATAAGATTTTGACCGTCGCAATCACAACCACACGCGTCACTCCTCGCTATGTGCCGCAGCGTCACTGGGGTAAGAGGGGGGTGCAACTGTGTCGCCAGGGACTCGTTTCGACTAGTTTGGGTGTTGCTAGCTTGCACAGTTTTGGAAATACCTTGGTGGTCCAATGAAAGCACTAGTCCAATGATCGCAACCTTCCCCTATGTTAGTCTGTAAGGTATATATCTATGGGGCAAAGTTGCCTGTAAATAAATGTATGTTGTTGTTAATCCCTTGGGGATAATTACAGGAGGGATGTTAAGTAAATTTACACTACCAAAAGAAGACATTTACATTTAAACGTCAGTAAACTAACCTTCATAGACACAGCGGTATAAATGAAAGCCGTGATGATGCGTTCCTCTCCTTCGGATAACGGTAGCGTTAACCCGAGTGTGCCGGCCTCCGCAGCCAAAGCATGGAGCGTTGAGAACCATGCCGACTGTAACATTTTAATTATTAATAGCACTTCGCCCGCGACTTCGTCCTCGAAAATTGTGATAAAATATAGCCTATGTTACTCGATAAAGATGTAGCTTTCTAGTGGTGAAAGAATTTTTTAAATAGGTCCAGTAGTTTTTGAGTTAAATCGTAACAAACAAACAAAAAATAAAATCTTTCCTCTTTATAATATTTGTTTAGATTAATGTACACAAAGAAGGGAAACTAGCAAATAAAACTACAAAGGCTTTCGACAACTATGTTTAAAAGACCTATTAATTAAATAGAGCGGATTTGATTAAAGAAACCGAACGCGGTCATTTTAAGCTAAATGCAGTTCAAAAGACGTCCCTGCTAGACTTCCCATACCGACTGGGATCACTCTTGTGTTTCATAACAGCGGATAACTGATTGTACGAGAAAACTATAGAAAACGAGGCCTTGTTATATTGGAAATGTATAGTTTGAGGTGGGATTTCCAGTATAATAATAAGACATTTATTTCAGGCACTTATTCCATAGATCTTTGTTAGTAATACAGCTTACGTAAATATGTTGGGGCCTATGCTAAATTACAATCATTCTAATTCAGATATTTTCCTGCAGCATCAGACCCGCAGCTATGCATACGGGTCCAATACTCCAGGAAAATGCCGTCTGGCCTATTCCCAATCAACACCAGGATGCTACTAGCACTCCCCCGTATCCGAATGATGCCGTTCTTTTCCGCATAGTTGCTGAATTTACTATCGGTAGCCGAATCAGCCGTATAACGCGGCTTAGATTTTTTTTTAAGAATCAAGAACCATTTATTTCTTAAAATATAGGTGAGTACAAATAGTGGTTGAGGCAAAAACCATATTTTTCCTTTTTAGGACATAAAAAATTTGCATGACTAAATACCTAATATGTATTTTAGTGAAAGAATAGCCAATTAGATTCTAAAGGTAATTAAACTACAATAGTACCTTAAAATATTTTACACATACAACTGTACTATAGATTTAATTCCCATAAACCTTGCGTTGTATAAATTCCTGTAGGCTGTAGAAACAATTTTCTGTTAGCCATTTACGCAGTTCCTTTCTAAAAAAGTTATACGGAAGTTCTCTTAAAGTCTTTATTTAACGTCTATATATGAAACCTTATAGAATTCTATTAGCTTTTGTTAGTGTATTTCTCCGAAAAGGAAGTTCTTAATTTCTGCACAGAGATTTGCGCCCGTTTTATGGCAAATAGCTCGCTCCTTACACTTTCTACGTTGGACCTTATCCTTCTTCTTCTTTCGTCCAGTATGTGGTCCAGTATGTGGCCACATTAATCGCGGCGTCTGTCGATGTTAAAGCGCGATGCTATCAAATATGTGTAATTTTAAACTGGAGGGGACCTGGTGACCTGTATTACAGGTGTTACTAACTACCACAGGCAGCAGCGATCCACAACCAAAAATCGTTGGCTACTGCTTTTGTGTTAATATTGTTTGTATTTTTTGGCTTGTGGTGAGAAATAAACACTTTTTATTATTATAAAGCAAACAAACGATTCTACTCACAAAATACAAGGTGTCAGCTACAGCTCCTGTGAGTAACGGCACCACAGAGGCATACAATCCTCCTCTTCGAACCACTCCCCGCCATTGTACCATCGCGTAAAAGGTTAGAAGGCACCCTAGTACTCCTCCCCATATCTGGAAATAATACTATTTTTTAAACAAATATCGTGAGGAAATCGGTATGACCTTGAACAAAAATTTGGCAAATAACAACAAGTGTAATTCAGCAACCCGCAGTGGATTCGCGTGACTGTGTCCCAGCGCTGGGGACGGTATAAACTGGTGAGTTTTTTTTAAGAAACGTACTTCTAAAAGTGGTAAAAATCTTGAGTCACTTTGGGTTTAAGAAAGAGACGACGTTACGACATACTCGAACTGTTTCTAAAACTCTCTGTAATGAACCTGTGGGCACCAATTCCGCAATGACAAAGGCGAAATGAAACTGGAGAAATGCTCTAATTCCCCAATTCATGTAAAAAACCTCTTAGACTTAAAAACTTAATTCTCTTTTATGTTAGCGCGACTTTATTTTTATGAAACAACTTTATGAACAACTGCGGGTTTATCGCCTAAATTTTTAATTTCCTGCTTTGGGGTTGTTGCCGACACGTTGTACTAAATCATCTTGCCAACATCTCCAAGGACGGAGAAATATTTTTATTTCCCTTTTAAAGTAGCAATTTTCTCAAGGATTGGTGAAACGTACCGACAATTAGGTTAGATACAGTTAGTCGCATGATAGTGGGTACTCTTGCACTACGAAAACGTAATTACAGCACTAGTTTAATTTAGTATATTCAGCTGTTATTATACTGCAATATGGCGGCGCGAGCGTTGAACTTTCCAGGTAACCTCTTCTTTAGAACCAAATTACTGTACAGAAAGTGAATGGTGATTTAAAGTTCGGACGTAGCTCCGGACGGATACCTCCATTCAAATGCCACTGAAGTATCCGTCAGGGTCTAGTGTCCGGAACTGATCCGCAATTCGTGTGTCCGGTTTGACCAAACCATTTCTTCCGACATTGCTCCGGAAACTTTACCTCCAGACCTCGATGCACACCAGCCTCGGGCATATTATGCACCACTTTCAAGGTCATGACAACTGCCTCTGACACAGACGACTTCGTGGCGTACCTCGCTTCAACCGATATGTGCACTCGTAGAGAGCTGGGGCTGCTTTTATCTCGCTCTATCCTGGACAAAATAAATCATCCATCTTTTGATGTGCCAAAAACTTACTAATGGTCAACTGTTTATCTGAGATGTAGCTTCATGGTTGCTACGCGGTGCAGAAGGGAAGATGACCGGTTGATAGGCGTCTACGTCCCCCACAGAGAAGCAAAGTTTTTTTTTTTTTTTGGATGGGAAATCATCAAATGACTTCTCCCGCTCTGGGCGGCTATCTCGGCACCTCAGATAAACTGTAAGCCAGTAGGAAAAAAAAAACTCCGATCGCTCGGATCATCGTCTTGTGCTGATGAATACTCGTAGCCATCAATAGCACACCATGATTTAAATGTCTTTTTAATCAGAAACAAATATTGGGAATCACAAAACTTATGCTAAAACGAATTTCTTATGCTAATTTCTTTTCCTCACATGAAAATTTGCATAAGAAATTCGTCTGATTTTGCGCCACCCACAGGAAGTTAGGGAAAGCCCACGCAATAGAAAAACTTATAATTTACCGAGTTATACGCCACGAAAGTAATAAACTAACTTGTTAGTGTACTTACTGTAATCTTATCACCATTGTTCGTAGGTATACCGTGTTGGTGGTGTTAACTATAGTTGACAGAAAGTTATCCATTATGAAGTAACGCTTGAACTTTCCAGATAGCCACGTGCCCCTCTGTAAAAAAACTGTGTAAGTAATGTCTGTTAAATACTACAAGCAACAACTACTTACTGGTTACCAGTAAGTTTCTAAAATATAATAAATCCTACTAACCTAACTAACAGAAAACATAATAAACTACTAAACCCTACGAACGCACAAAAAGGTCACAAATTTGGAAGAGCGTTTCTTGTAATGTTCTAGGGGGCTTAAAGGCCCCAGCTAGCGGCAAGAAACGCCTCTCCGGGTTTAATAATAATTGTTTTTCATTATAACAATTGTACTCTATCCAGAAACAGCTAGGAGGGCCAGAATTAATTTAATTGTTGAAAGCTCTCATGAATGCCCGAATTAACTAAAACCATGAAGTGTACTCAATCAACCGCCGAGTATCGGTTGTTTAATTCGCACCTCAAAATGATACCTATTTTTAAGAATGGTGGTCAATAAGATCCGTATTTGCACCTGGAATGGTTAACCATTTAAAAGCTTTAAAATGATATAATACCAGATACCTGTACAGCATACCCGTCAGGTTTCCTCGGGTAAACTGGTATTTGCACGAGTTTTCCGTCTGCATACAAATAGGGGGCGATTGTCTCGTTCAAGTCTTCCGTAAGCTTCGATACATTTATAATGCAATCGTGGCTGTAATACAGAAATAAAACACTACATTACTCTATGTCACAAAGATGTTTGTTGCGAATTCTTGTGTAGTTTGGCACGAAACCATTTCGATTATAATAATCGGTTACCGGACTTGTAAAATGGTAGTTCCTTCATGTACCCATGCTTTGGATAACATT
This sequence comes from Cerastis rubricosa, assembly GCA_949152445.1. Classification (NCBI taxonomy): domain Eukaryota; kingdom Metazoa; phylum Arthropoda; class Insecta; order Lepidoptera; family Noctuidae; genus Cerastis; species Cerastis rubricosa. Next base: position 5,614,592 of record OX424535.1, on the reverse strand, counting down.
TTATAGTATAGGATCCCGATATACAACGACCTTCACCGAGCTGGTTAATGGATGAAACTAATCTTATATTAAATTTAATATGTCAATAAAAATATTGCATAAGGATTGTCAAAAAAATTTCAGTCGGTATTTTTTATAAACATTTCTCCGGTTGGTTAATAGACAAATTCCATACCAATCGAACTTTCGATTGGTATGGAATTTGTAACAACCTAACGTTTGCATATTCTATAGGCTTTATACTTATAAAGCCTATAGAATATGCAAACGTTAGGTTGCCTTTTCTTTTCCCGTCACAACTCTCGGGTAGGCAGGTATAAACAGATAAATCCAGCCAGAGGTCAGGGACAGGGGGGAGGTTTCTGAGCCAGTGGTCATTTCCAGAACCCCTGCTTCTCTCCCTGCGCAGCCCGTGCCTACGAAGGCAACAGACCGGGCTGATGATGACGGTTTTGTGACGGTGCAAAGGAGGAAACGTCGTCAGCGAAACTGTCAGAACCGCTGCGGTAAGGCTCCTGTGGAGCCCAACGTTAAACTGCGTGCCGCGAAGCCGAATACCCCGGTGTACATCTCTCGTCTACACTACACCACTGAGGCAGAGAACATCGACGAGTACGTGCGCCAGAGATTGAATTACACGCCAAGAGTACAGCTGCTGGAGTCGCGCCGCAACGTCAATTTCAAGGCGTTTGTGGTGCGCATACCAACATGTTATCTGCATTTGGTGTTGGAAGAAAGTTTTTGGCCGCAGGATGTGGTGTTCCGTCGCTTCCGCGGACAAATTGACAACATCGTGCAAGTGAAGTGTTACTAACATAATTATAAGTTTTATGTACTAACACAATTGTTATAGTATGTATATCTATGGGTCGTTGTAACCTGAAAATAAATTGTTTTTTTTTTTTTTTTTTTTTTATTATTAACCGATACTAGTAACTTGCACCGGTCTGGTTAATGAATGAAAAAAGGCAACCTAACGTTTGCATATTTTATGGGCATACTTTCGATTGGTGTGGAATTTGTTTATTAACCAAACCGGTGAAATGTTTTTTTTTAAATTATTATTTAATCATATCCTGGACTGAAATTTTTTAGACAACATATTATTGACATATTAAATTTAATATAAAATAAATTTCATCCATTAACCAGCTCGGTGAAGGTCGTTGTGTACCGGGATCTTAGGCTATTATCAAAGTATAGATCTAGCTAGCCACTGGCCTAGATGCTGTTTTAACAATTTGACTTAGGGTCGAAACCATTTTAAAAGGTTCTGCATAAGCTTGGTAATTTCAGACTAGTTACTAGCTATCCACGAGTCTCCTATATTTTGTCTAGAGTTATTTGATTGAACATATTAGGCCAAGTAAACGATCGACGAACGAACGAGAGGTACGAAAAGTAAATCTTATAAAGAATCATAGAAATACATTTATTGGGCCCAGATTTGAAGTCAGTCTATTGCCACAAACAACTACTACATTCTTCTACATGCTTCTGTATTCATTCGACACAACACATACAGTTGTACACAGTTGTACATAGTAGTTGTACTAGAGAGGTCGTACATATTAGGTTAAGTCCTAACTCTAAGTTACTAAGCCTCTTGCTTATTCATAAATTCTCAATTCAGTCTGAAATACCTCGAATGAAGGTCTAACTACGTCGTTAAGTCTAGTTTACATCCCCGCATGAGCACTTTCTACCCATACGCTGTTCATAAATATCAGGGCATAAGCTTGTGAACAAGTATTTATTTCCACTTGCTGGTTTTTTGTTTTTATCTCGGAAGAAGGGAACTGTAGAGACTACAAAACAGCCACTGTAGAAACGAGTTTTGTCTATGGAAGAATCGACATAATGACAGATAGACAATGAAAATCTGTCATTTTGTCGATTCTTCCGTCGACCTACCCCGTTTCTATAGTGGTCAATACTACGCGAGCAGTTGTGTCGAAGATAATAAGCCAGCAAATGCCAAGCGCGTGATTCTTCTGAATACCTAAATATAGTGATTTTTTCTTAGATGTTGTTTAAATATTCGAGATGTTATTATGATCAGTTGGAAAACATATTGAGCAGTTATTTAATTTAACCTGCACGGCACCGTGGAACCCATATGGGTTAGTTACATCATCCGCCGTTAAGACCCCGAGGAACCCAAATGGGTTACACTCATACCGGCAAACTTAAACTCTAATCGTACGTGAAGTAGGGATCAATGTCGTCAGCGATCACGTAATACGCGATGCCCAAAAGGGGCCCTCAAACGGGACCAAAGGATTCGGATGGGGGCGGTTGATTAATTATTGCGACAGTAAAACATGGACTGTAATAAAAAATCAATTAGTCGGTTATTTTATCATACAATGTCAATTCTAAAAATAATTGAGCAGTCCAATAACTGAATGAGCGGTAAAAATGATGGAATGAGCGGTTCGATAAATAGTTCGGTAGATCATCGGACTTGGGGCACCCCGACTCGGACAGGTTAGGATCGAAGGGGATGGCGAGGTCTAGTGAGTGAGCGGAGCGAGCGAACTAAGACCCCGACTTCCCCTTCGTGTTAGGTTACTGTAAACCCTGCAGACAGAAATAGGAGCCTCGCGGAGCGAGGCTACGTCGACTATGCTTTTTAAGCGAATATAAAATGTATTGAGGTTAGGTTACAATAATTGGTTTTTCTCAAGAACGGTGCATTACCTTTTGATGGGAGTGGTGCCAGGGGAGAAGGGGTACACACCCCCTTACACCTTATTGTTTATAGAATTGCTTAGAATGAGATTTCTTACCGACAAATTCCGATTTATTACTGCCCACACGTAACCGCTCGTTCAATAATTTTTACCGCCTATTTAATTATTTTCCTGCTCAATTATATATTCACTGATCCATTTCATTATTTTTTATTACTCATTTTCGTTTACTCTTAGTTTTAACTGCTGAACTAGTTATTAAACGTGCCATTTATAATTTTTAACTTACCAAAACTGCTATTTACAACTGCCTCTTTAAATCAGTGCCTATTTAAATTACATTAACATAACGCAAATTCAAACGATTATAGAACTGTTGTTCTCAGCGTGTGGCAATCTAAATTGAGTCACCGGAACAGGCCGGGGAGGTATTTTAAAATTGGAAATGTTGGTTTCCTAACCTCTACTTACTAACAATAATGTAGCCGTATTTCAACATCAATCGGTTAAATTTTGCTTATTCCAAAACAAAATGCTATAGAATGCTTTGTGTTTTTTTTGGACAAGATTGAACCGTCAATCGTTTCTCATTGTGATTCAAGTTTCGATTTCCGGTCACTTTTATATCGGCGATATATCTCATACGACAAACAAGGGCTTATTTTGATTAGACAGGATTATGTTTTTAAAACTTCTGTAGATGATATTTTGGTTTATACATCTTTAGATAAATATGAGAAAGTTTATTTAAATTTAGAATAATCTTCATTCGTACTTTTATTACTAAGTTATAAACTACGTTTCTCACTTAAAACAGTCATAATATTGATGTATATTTCCATATAAATCACACAGGTTTTGAAAATGAGACGCATTCGAAAATATTTGCTAATTCTGCTAATATTGTGAGCCTGCTGATGTAAATATTCTCTTAAATTCAGGGTGAAAGGTTCATCGACGCACAAACGTTTACGACGGATTCAATATATTTAAGAAACTTCATCGTGGACAATATTTTGCAATGTTTTTCAAACTGTTGCGATAATCATTTGGTAAACAATTTTGCTAATGGCTCATACAAATAAATATTTAAGCACTGTTTTCCAAACGAATTAAAGGATTATTCTTGCACCTCTCAATCATCTAGAGCTGTTTACAATGTCTGTAATATTATGTATACAAAGCTTCACGAATTAGGAGGCAGAGTTTTGAAAGTGGGTGACTATCTTCTCGGGCACTTTTGGGATCACACTTTTTTGACAACTAACATTAATTGTAAGGAGAGGTTGCCCACTCTAATCTCCCGAAAATTTCAGAGTTTGAGAAGAATAACGAAACTTTTCACATCAACTAAACCTTCAACTTGCACAATTTATTATAGTTTAAATCTATGAAGATTTTTGTTTTGTTTTTCCTTCTTTCCAGAAAATTCGTTGCCTATTTAAGGTTGACGCACATGGCATTGCAAAAATGTTCCCAAATTACTTTCGATCTATATTTCGAATGACACATACAAACAACCAGTCCTACCAGAGTATTGTATTACCCAGTACTAACTACGTGGTGGAGGTCAGATAGGCAGTCGCTCCATGTAAAATACTGGTAAGCCGTTGGTCCCGGCTGTCATTTGTAGATCTTTGACAGTCGTTCCGAGTAGGCAGAAGTAAAAAGTCTGACATCCAGTCTTACCAAGGGGTTTCGTATTACTCAGTTATTGGGTTGTGGAGGTCAGATAGGCAGTCGCTTCATGTAAAATACTGGTATTCAGCTGTATCGGGTTAGACTCTAAGCCGACCCCAACATATTCGGGAAAAGCGTAAGCAGATGATGACTTGGAATGACACATCTGTACGTCGATTCTGTAAAATTTATACAACAACTCGCATTTCACATCCCTATTCACTCTCATTTCGCATAAGGTTCAAAATGACCTTGATTTAGCATTCTGTAAGCATCACCTAGTCACTAGCCACTTCTTACGTCATCTCATACTTTATCTGTCAAAATCTCCCTGTTAAATTTTGTTCAACTCGCTGACACGCTCGCAAGGGTTGCACTAATGTTAATTCGAATTATCAACCACGTTTTTAGAATGCCAATCAAGAAACTCACAGCGAATTCAGATTCAAAATTCTAAATGAGTTCTTACAGAATCACACTGCTGACTCCAACACCCTGGTTTTTTTAAAGGAAAAACCTTTTAAAGATTTTTTCATTACTCATACTCTGAAAGTAGGTCTGAAGTTGCCTGAGGAGCGGGATGAAAGTAATACTTTTCATCCCTAGGGAGAATCGCTTTCAACTGACAGATGTCAAATTATAAAAAAAAAACTAGTTCTATCTTCACATTTTTATTGAACCATGTTCCAACTTTATATGCAGCCACGATGTAAAATTGAAATAACGTTAAGAATTGATTAAATAACATTTATTTTTTAAAATAACTTTATTATAATTTAGTTTCAACAATTTCTTTAAAATAACAGAGTTGGGCAAATTATTTACCATTTTTTCAATGATGAAAATGAAAAATAATTGCTGAATAGCTGGCTGACCACATTAAAAAAATCAAAATAGGTGGGAAAGCGGCACGTCGAAATAAAATGTAAATTTTTTTCTTTAGCTTATTCATGTTTTTATTTTTACTTTCCTTGTATTCGTAATGAAAAGCACAGTGTTTACCTCGGGTTAAAGACTTATTTAGTCCCTCGAACTATTGGCGCCAAACCCCGTCTCAGGACTAAATAAGTTACTTTCACCTCTGGGGTAACAATGTACTATTCCGTCTCAACAATCCAACATTACTTAATTTCCTTGTGACCTCATTTTTTTCAATGAACAGATAGATAATAGAGAAAAAGAAACCTTTTCGTTTGATCTGTACTTTCGAGATGAAAAAATCTTTTCTAAATTTTATAGCGCACAAATGTCTTATCGATGATAAGTAATATCCTTCTTCAAGTTTTGGATTCGGGGAATTTCACCCTTAATCTATTCATTTGCCATATGTAGATAAGTGTGTGTATTGCATGCGTTGGTATGTATTCAACTTATCTAAACTAAGTTTGTATATTAACTGGCCACACAGTACGCACGACAACTGATCAAGCTATACAATACCAGTTTAGGTGGAACTCTCATTATATGGGAAACTAGCTGTCCCGCGCAACTTCGTCTGCGTCACATTTTCCCCGATTTTGAAACATTATTCATTGCTGCTCCGCTCCTTTTTGTCGTAGCATAATGATATATAGCCTATAGCCTTCCTCGATAAATGGGCTATCTAACACAGAAATATATTTTTTAAATCGGACCAGTAGTTCCTGAGATTAGCGCGTTCAAGCAAACAAACAAACGAACTCTTCAGCTTAAAATATTAGTTATATTAGTATAGAAATATTTATTTTGTATATTACACACTAGCTGCCCGGCGCAACTTCGTTTGCGTCACATTTTCCCCGTTTTCGCAACATTTTTCATTGCTGCTCCACTCCTATTGGTCATAGCGTGATGATATATAGCCTATAGCCTTCCTCGATAAATGGGTTAAATACCACTGAAAGAATTTTTCAAATCGGACCAGTAGTTTCGGAGCCTATTCAATGCAAACAAACATACAAACAAACAAACAATCAAATCTTTCCCTTTATAATATTAGTTTAGATGTACATTATTTACAAACTACAAATAAATATAAAATAAAAATAAAATATGTACAATTATCAAAATTACAGGGCGTCAAAAAATTCGTCGACATCGCTGTCGACAGGAAAAGTGCCCAGAAGGCTGGCCGCATTGCCACGTTGGATGGCAATGCTGATTCTTTGACCAAAAAAGAGGCCAGCCCTCTGGTCCCGTGTTTAGTATAAAAAAGCAAAGCGAGGACATGTTATGCTGGAGAAGTATAACTTAATTTATCGCTGCGTGTACCAGGCGAGTAGATGATCCGATAATATGAGGTCCATTGAGTTCTCAAGAAAAACTTTCATACAGATTTTCTGTAGTGACATTTCATTATTTACGACTGGCTATTGTAATCTCCTTCGTATTGTTTCTAAATGGCAAAAATGTTAGACGGTTCTCCAAATAACTTGAAGAATATTTAAGTTATTAGCTGGGAAAAAAATAGAACAATTTTAATTTAACTCGCTGAGTTTGAACTGTCTTTTAACGATATAGCACACTCAACCCGGAATGGGATCGTTACCGTATCAACTCGAGCCATTCAGTTATTTGTATAAAACTCACTACTGCAATGCACACTCATCGGCATCGTAACGTAATCGTTTCGCCTCGTTTGACTGCGAAGCGAAAGGTGATACGGTGACGATCCCTTTCCGATTTGATATGTGTGCTATTTCCTTTAATCTACAAACAAAGCGAAGCTAATACACGTAAAGGCTGTGTAGCGACAAGCGATTTCAGAGGACCTCTATTGATAACACTACACTTCAGCTGAAAATTATTAGAACTTACGAAAAATCCCGGCCGATTCGGATTTGAACGGGCAGTCGGCATGGATAGTCCTGTTCATCTATGTCTTTCATTAACTTAACTCCACCGTCAGATGAGAACACTGCTGCTGCAACTAATAAAGTGTCCTGCAGGAAAAATAGAAGTTAGATTAAGATTTTTCAAACAAGTCTTGCAAACCTATGTAAAATTTTTCAGGCAGATTTGTTTTTTACAAAAATGAAAGTGTTTTGTTTAAAACCCACTGTTTTTGGATTAGTCAAATATAGAGAGAAGTCGAATTCCATTGTTATTAAGCCAACCCAGCTTATTTTTTTTCCATCTCATTGTGAAAACGACAACAGTAAGATTGTGGTGAGGAGAGATTTGAGAACGAATGTGTATGTAGTGGGTATAAGAATAGAGGAAGACCAAAGAAACGATGGACAGACTGTGCGAAGGATGATATGGTAAGAAAGGAGGTATCTGATGATGAGAACTATGGAAGAAGAAGACATGCTGCGCCGACCCCAAATAAATTTAGATAAGAACAGGAGAATGATGTTACGTACACAATCAATGTCACTAAAATGTTACGCTTAACTTCTTTGAGTGGTTGTACTGCAATTTGGCCAATGTCAAAGGATATTAAAAAGTCGTACCTTTTTGCGAGCTAAGAAAGTCTCTCCTGGATTTTTGTCCTCTAATGTTGATTCTACTGTGAGATGAGGTAGACCTGAAATGAAATTACTCTTATCAGCTTATCCCAGCAACTATACTGATATAACATCACGCCTGTTATTCCGGAAATGTTAGACAAAGGTCTTCTCATATGTACGTACCCATATTTCGCTAGTTATGTTTAAGTATAATACCATGTAATAGAGGCGAGCGTTTTACTTTCAACCGGGCACAATTCCAGCCCACTTTTACTACTCAGCTAGACCTGGCGGTCGGTCCAACACGGTGATACAGCTGTATAGGCAGGGCGCCGCGCGGAGTGGCGGTGTACGTGTGTTAGGCATCAACGGAAGTCATACAAGCCAATGAGACGTGAGACCCGATTCACAACCCTACCACGCGGACGAGCGGGGCGTCGTGTGAGAATCGCCTAACTGATCTCCCAACAATTTTTTTGTAAAAAGCTAAGCAAACAGATTAGATTTTAAATAGGAAAAAACCGGCCAAGTGCGAGTCTTACTCGCACACAGGGTTCCATAGCCCCAAACAATATTTTGAACCAATTTAGTTTTGCGGTTGAGTGGAAGTTTACTAACTAATACTACTAACTAATGAATGACAGTTCATTCATTAGTTAGTAGTATTAGTTAGTAAACTTCCACTCAACCGCAAAACTAAATTGGTTTTTCATAGTATGTTAAAGAAAAACAAAGTTACTGCTGCAGTTTGATGAAAAAGTCCCATATCTCAAAAACTAAACATCATATCTTATTGAAACCAATTTTTGTTGATAGTTTTTTATACGTTCTACAATCCTAAATATTTTCAGAATTTTCCTTCTCTTACTTTAGAAATTAGAGGGGGGGGGGGAACACACATTTTACTACATTGGAAGTGGCTCTAGCGCAAACTATTCAGTTTAGAAAAAAATGATATTAGAAACCTCAATATAATTTTTGAAGACCTATCCATAGATACCACACAAGTATGGGTATGATTAAAAAAAAAATTTTGGTTTTCAGTTCTATGTATGGGGAACCCCAAAATTTATGTTTTTTTTTTCTATTTTTGTGTGAAAATCTTAATGCGGTTCACAGAATACATCTACTTACCAAGGTTCAACAGTATAGTTCTTATAGTTTCGGAAAAAAGTGGCTGTGACATACGGACGGACGGACAGACAGACAGACAGACAGACATGACGAATCTATAAGGGTTCCGTTTTTTGCCATTCGGCTACGGAACCCTAAAAATTGTACAGAGATATATTTTATGATTATGCTAGAAAATAAACTTCGTTACCATAATTCCTTTGGTCCGAGAGTGGTCCTATAATTATGGCATATTCAATTAAATACAAGCTGCTCGGGTTTTCTTACAGTTTGTAGCAAAAAAAGACTTACTAATTAGCATCGTCCGTTTTCCGGGTCAAAAGAATTTATAATTTTAAAGACTTACTGGAATTTATTATATTTTTACAGAATTATTAAAGGACTGTGTGACCCTTTTAATGATTCGTCAAACATAGATTGAGAAAAGGCTAGGCAGCTGATGATGATGCATTATATTAAAGTAGTTTAGTACCGGTTCGGTTTAGTAGGTTCTGTATGGTGTCGGACGTAAAGAATAGCACCACCCCATATCTTCCCGTGGGTGTGTAAGAGGCGACTAAGGGACTTGCCAGAGAACGGGCAGCTGCTTTTGTAACAGCCGTACTGCGATCGCCAACCCGCCTGCCAAGCGTGGCGATTATGGCAAAACCCTCCTTATGTCAATGTGGCGTTGGGGGAGGCCTATGTCCCGCGGTGGACTTAATTTGATGATGATGATGAGTTTAGTACCATGGGCGGCATAAAAACTCTAGACACCAGGTTAGGCACTAACCAGACAATGAAGAAAGAAGAAGTGCCCGTAAGTTTGACATCTCAGAAGTGGGATATAAGAATGTCAAATAAGTCTTTGAAAAGATGATTGATTACTCAAATGCCATGCAGAAATCAGTATTTTAATGTTCATCCACCCATCATAGATCAGATAGTTATAAACCACTTGATGATGGTTTTATTTATTTTGAGTTTAACTTTACCTCTAGGTGTGGGTAAGTTAGACTGTATCCACAGTCTGCAGGGTCCCGCTGGGTCAGTGGAGTAGAAGTTCTTGACGCATTTATTTGCCAGGGTGTAACAAGCTCGAAGATCTTTTTGCTGTGAAATAGAAATAATTGTATTTACAAAATAAAAATATGTACGCATAAGCACCTATAGACAGATACTCCTAGGTCCTCCTATAACATGGTTGACAGTTTTGTCTACCTCATCGGGTAAATCATATTCATCATCATCATCATTTCAGCCCAAAAGACGTCCACTGCTGGACATAGGCCTACCCCAAGTGTCGCCACATTGACATTTTGGGGGGTTTTGCCATAATCGCCATACTTGCACATATTTGCACTTGAGCATATCCTCCGGCGTTGTACCTGAAGACTTGAAGATATAGCCAACGTGATACTCATCTTGAAAGCAGGTGATTCGTGTCAACTAGCTAACTATAGGCCAATTTCCCTTCTGAGAGCGCTGTCAATGGTAATTGAAAATGTAGTAAAAGTTAGACTACTCAAGTATCTATACCACAATAGTTTAATAGCCGGAAATCAGTTCGGATTTCGTGCTGGTAGATCTACGGAGGAAGCCATGACTCAACTTAATTCTGTCATCTGCAGAGTGGACAAAGGACATGTGTATCGTTTTCCTGGATCTAGCCAAAGCGTTTGATACTTTCCCGGCCGATACTGCTAAACAAAACTTGAGGGTCTCGATATAAGGGGCTTGGCTTTGGACTGGTTTAGGTCTTATTTAGGAGAACAAAAGCAGCGAAATCGCATTGGTGACCATGTCAGTGACTATGTATGTTGATTACGGCGTACCGCATAATGTGATCATTATTCCTGATCTACATAAACGGCCTATGCTCTCTTGAACTCCGCAATACTAGTATTTTTATATTCGCGGATTGTACCGTAATATTTTTTCACGACAAAACTTTGAGTGATGTCGTTTCTGTAGATCAGGAGGGTCTCAAAAAGGTTGCTACCTGGCTGGAAGACAATTTGCTGACCTTAAAAGTCGGAAAAACTAAGTCAGGGGGCTTTAGCATTTCTGACCGGTTTGGACCTGGCAAAGAGCTACAAGTTAAACTTCACACTTGTGGCAGTTTCAGTTATGAAAGTGGTCTCTGCTCGCCAATTGAACAGGTTCCTTGTTTAAAATACCTAGAGATCCTAATCGATGAACATCTGACATGGAAAGATCAAATTGATGGACTTGTGAAACGTACTAGGAAACTCTCGCACATAAAAAAAAAAATTGTCTATCGCAAAACCCTAGTTTTCTACTAATTTTTTTTTTTAAGGTATAGTACACAATGCCAATCAGTTAGGACTGATTGGAATTGTGTACTTTACCTTGTGTCAGTCAATATTAGGTTAATGTGTATCAGTCTGGGGAGCAGCAAACAAAACCCTCTTGTTAAGGCTGGAACAAGCTCTTCTAAAAATAGCTTACAAAAAGCATGGCGTTACTCTACTGATGCTTTGTACTCAGAGTGTAGCGTACTTCGTGTGAGGCAGTTGTTTATCGTTACCACATTGCTGCGTTTCCATAGGCATGATCGTAGATTGGCCATTTATTCATCCAAAATATTAAAATAGGCTCGACCAAGAGTACACTCATGTTTTACACGCAGATCTTTTGCATTTGTTGGGCCCCACCTCTACTCAAAATTCTACTCTTACAGTAAAAATAAGACTGAATGAGCTGTACCTTAACGTACAGCTCTTGTAAAAATGCTATATTTAAATGGCTGCATCCCAAAAACTATGACCAAACAGAACACCTTTTGCATGTACAGCCGTAATATTGTAACAAAAACGACACAACCATGCACGTACTCACCCACCACACCCACTCATATATGCCATACACACCCTAACACACACACACACACAGACTTCCAAAAACACCAAAGTTCTTGTCCTCAAACTTAATTTTAAAATTATTGTTTCATTATACATGACGTATTTTTTAGTTTGTTAACTCAATTATTTTTCTCTATTTTAATGTTTCTATTGGTCCTGGTATAAATTCAGTCAAAGCTAACATATTACCCTTACTTGGGAAGAGGCTGGACCCCACAACACAGGGTAGCGTAGTGTGGAGTCCAGGTCCAATATTGTACCTTGTTATGCGTACTGAATATTTATTATTTTAAAAACTCATAGCGTAGGCCGTAGACTACGCGAACCAGCTACGTCGTAGTAGAGCTTCGGCGGACTAGCTACGTCGTAGCGTCGTAGCAGTCCCTTACTCATTGTAAATGCAGGAACTATAAAGTTTATGTCGGAGTCTGAAACATTGTGTGGGTGTTTATTACTAAGTTACTGTGTCACACCCACTCTGCGACACTAAGAAGAATATATTATTAACCAAAGTAAGTGAAAAGTATTGAAAGGGTTTTTTTGCAAAAAAGTTATGCGTTTTATCTACATTGCAGTAAGACCGTGATTGCACTTCACAGGAGGTTATGAGCTCTACTGAAAGTGCCTAAATCGTTGCCAAATTTTGGGCCGACTAAATTTAAATTTTCATTGACACTCTAATTTTTTAACTTTTTGTCAGCTGTATATTAATGATGATTACTATCTGTTAGCCTATGTTCCTAAAAAGTCTTAACACGCTTTCCAATCTTCTGTATACGTAATCATAAAACCTTCCGCATTCCACATTGCTGACACAATATACATAAATCTCTAAGATATTTATATTATACCGCAGTATTTTTCACGAACTATAATTATGTTATATAATTGCCACAAAAAATTGGCATCAACCTTGGTCAATTAGCTTGGACTAAAAGCTTTGAAATAATATTTTGTTTTAAGCCAACTTCCTATGAAAAATATTGCAGTGCGTTATTACCAAAAAACGAAATCCAAACAAAAACCATTAGAAATGCCAGCCTAAATCAACTCACCATGCACAAATACTCATGTTTCACCACATCCAACAGAGCCAGTGGATGTAGACTACCTTCCTCATACGTAGGCCTGGAGTTCACATAGGTCTTCGGCACACAGATGCCGCTGACGATGACCTGGCTCTTCGTGCATGTACAAGCCTCGCATCGTGCGCAAACGTTGTTCTGTGCCTTGTAGCCGCGCGCGCATTTCACGCACTGCACCTCTTTGAGAGGAGCACCGTCGATGTTCTGAGTTACTGGGTAGACAAAATGGTTTTGTTAAATAGGTTTTTGTCTTACTGCGTCTATGGTCTAGACTGTTGAGCATATGATCCTAGACTGGGTAAAGTTTTTAGGAGTTTTAACCAGGAATAACTCAGCAGCAGCCTGGAGTTTGAATTCACACTGTTTTTAACGATGTATAGATTGTGTGATATGAAAGAAAAAGGTGAAAATCATTGCGTGACACCCAGAGTGGAAGAAAAAAAGTGTAGCGCCGACCCCAAGTAACATGGAATAAGGCCAGGAAGATGATGACCCTGAAGTTTGAATTCGTGTATATTTGTTAAATCCTCGGGGGAATTCTGAGCGGGATTGAAAAACAGCTGTAATAGGGTAAGTATATTTATGGTTTTTGTTTATTTTAGTGTCGAGGTGTTTTGAAGCAATTCATACCTGTAATATAGTCCCCAGGACACTTCCTGCACGCGATTCTACCAGCAACATTCTGGCACCTGCGCGCCACGCATGTGGTACCGTCTGCAGAAACCACTTCAGTGGCGTTGCACGGTCTGCAGCGATCTACACCTGCTGGCACGCTGTGTTCGGCGCAGGAGCACCCGAAACCTTGGGATAGGAAGGTACACACGGTATTTGTCTTAGTCTATCAGTGGAACAGTAAACAGTAAGCTAAATAAAAAATGGGCATCGTGACACAAACACCACGCCGCATATTCAGTGGATGACTTTGGATTGCCCAGCGTCGTATTTTTTGTCGGTCATGATCCTTAAGCTGGACATAGACGGCTTTCAAACAGTACAGGCAAATTTATAAATGTAAAAATTGGCTTGGTATGGCAATGTGATGCGGAGGAATGAAGAAAATGTCGTGAGGAAAGTTTTCAGCATGAATTTGGATGGGTATAAAGACCGAAGAATCGATGGATGCACTGTGTGAAGTATGATATGGCAAGAAAGGAGACGTATCTGATGAGATGGCAAGTAATAGAGAAGTATGGAAGAAGAAGACATGCTGCACCGACCCCAAAAAAATTGGGAGAAGGTCAGATGATGATGATGAGGTATAAACACACCACGAAGATTGAGGAGGTCATGGAGTATTTACGAGTGAAGACCAGCTAGACCTTGAGGGTCGAGAAGTTGGAAAGTCGCGCCACACCACGAATTTCAAATCGTTCGTGTGCGAGTTCCGACTCATCACATCGAGACCTTCCTCAAGGAGGAGTTTTGGCCGAAGGGTGTCAGGTATCGGCGATTCCGCGGAAGGCTAAGCGACACCACGCAGCGCGACACGAGGCCGTCACTTCGTGTACAATAGTTTAAAGATTTACTTTTATAAAGTACCTATGTATTAGTTTATAGTTAGTCTTTTTATGCTTATACATATATGTATTATGTTCTATGGGCCTAGTTGCCTGAAATAAAAGATTGTATTGTATAAATCTATATACTTTATATATTAATATTATAAAGCTGAAGACTTTGTTTGTTTGTTTGCTTGAACGCGCTAATCTCAGGAACTACTGATCCGATTTGAAAAAATCTTTCAGTGTTAGATAGTCCATTATCGTGGAAGGCTACAGGATATATATCATTACGCTACAACCAATATAAATAGATTATTAAAAAAGTCAGACGAAGAATATAGGCCAGCATTCTAGTCTCGGAAATGGGTGACCATATTTTATCTAATTTACTTACCATCAGCGGAAGCGACCATAGAGGCATTTGCAGGACAGCTTATGCAGCTGAGAGCACTAGGCTCATAATAGTATCCTTGTTGACAGGTTCCTGGCATTTCCAGGTCCTTTGCATTCACTGTTATTAACATACTTGTAACTATACCCAACCAATACCAAATGCGATGACGCAACGGTTTTATTTTCATGTTTAGTACTAAAATAATTATGCAAAATTTTAAATCACTGCTTTATATTCAACACAAATAAATTATTATTTCGCCAAAATTACTGTTATAATTTATAATATAACACTGTCTTAAAATAAATGGGTTCGTTAAAATTAATTGCCACAAACCGTTCACCGAACTTTGTACTGAAGTCACATATGACGTAATATGTAAGTAATTTGATCTTAGCTATTATTAGGATTAAATTGGTGAAAACAATTTGGCGATACTGTTTTGTTTATACTTATGTTGTTATGTGCGTTGTCATGGTGACGGAGCGCACGCGCGCGGTGGTGCAGAAAGTTGTAAACTTGGTTATAACGTCCTTTAATTTGTTATTTTAGTACAGACAGCTGCAGTCCAACAGAAACCTTATTTTTCAGGGTAATAAAGAGCAATATCATTTTGTCAGACCTGTAAGTGAAAATAAATGCTTCGAGTCAGCTTTGTTGCTCAATAAATACTGCCGAGTCCGATGCATGTCGAGTCCGTTATTCTATTTTATATGGTTACAATTAAACCGCAGTATTAAGTTTTTTTTTTTAGTAGAAGGATTCCTTTTGTAAGATAAAAAGTACTACGGCAACTTTTCAAAAATTACTACAGCGCCATCTATGAAAAATAAAGTACTCTTTTAAGAACGTTTACGCCTTACGACATTTCTTACAAACTTTCAAGTCTTAATTTTCAGAAATGGCTGAACCGATTTTTATTAAACTTTATACACATAATCAGGATACATAGGTCTAAAAAGTTACTAATAACATTTTCGATAAATAGTGTTAGGTACAGCTAAATTAGCCCGATGATAAATTATGTATAGAAACATTTTTTTTAATGACATTTTGAAAAATGATTTTTAGTAACGTTTTAGACCTATGTATCCTGCTGATGCGTTTTAAGGTTCATTAAAATCGGTTCAGTCATTTCGGAAAATAAGGACTTGAAAGTTTGTGTGAAATGCCGAAAGGTGTCATCATCATCATTTCAGCTGAAAGACATCCACTGCTGGACATAGACCACCCCCAAGTTTCGCCACATTGACATAACATGGGGTGTTTTGCCTTAATCGCTACGCTTGGCAGGCGGGTTGGCGATCGCAGTACGGTTGTCACAAAAGCTCAGAGAACGCTGCTGCCCATTCTCTGGCAAGTCCCTTAATCGCCTCTTACGACTCCCGCGGGAAGATATGGGATGGTGCTATTCTTTACGTCCGACACCATACAGAGCCGTAAGGTATAAACGCTCTTAAAGTTATTCGACTTAAGACAATATAGAAAAACCCAACAACAATTATCGGGCAGTAGCCTACCAGACACAATACCCGTCTGGTCGGAGGATTCTCCCTTTTCAAGTATGAGGAACTTTACACCAGGTTCTTCATCTCCTAAGATTAGTCCAATGTGTTGTAAGCTACGATGAAAACAATACAACATAGGGTATGTGCATCCGAAATAAATGAAAAACCTGTATCTTGCATATAGCGCCAGACCTATTAGAGTGCCTTACTAAATAATTTAGCTAAATGTTATAATTTTGTTAAATCTTAAAGACTGTTTTTCTAAATATAATTTATTAAAACCTACCACCACATTAACGTTATTGTCTATCAAGCCCATTATACTGATATTCTTTATCTAACATGCGCTTTGCTATTTGATTGAACGCCATTCCAAACTCAATTTGTCACGATTTAGAAACCCTTTCATTTTTTACTTAGTAACTGCATTAGTTACATGCATCGATCAAAATCTGAACGAAAGATGTCTGCAGCGAACGCCAACGCAGCATTTAAAACAAAAGAAGATTTATTACCTCGGATAATTTATCAAAATCAGTCGCAGTCCATCAACTTTATACCAAAGAATGAAACGGCAGTTTCTCAAAAATCTCCGTTGAAAGCAGTCCTTTCAAAATGGTCTGTGATTTTCTAAAAGTCTTTATTTACTTTGCAATAGTTTACCTTAAAATTGTAATATGTTTAGAAAAACAAGACGATGTTATAAGTTGTGCTATAGATGTGGCGAATCATAACTTTAATTATCGACAAGCAACTGTTATTCTTTATCAAGATTATGATAAGCTTGTCACTGATTTCCTAAAAGCGTACGAAGGAACTGTGATGATTGAAAGTAGAGGAGCTGACCCGGCGAAGCAAGTGGTCATCATCGTGGATAACTACCAATCTTTCATGAGGTTCTTGGGCAGGTTGAAGCCAGATCTCAGAGGGAGAAACCTTTTCAACGGTGGAGCCAAATTCATAATAATTATAAACTCGAATCGCAAGAAACTAGAACACATCACCAGCATATTGTGGAGCTACCACGTCACTGATGTTGTCATCATCACTAAAGACAATAAAGGCAATGTGGCTTTGTACACCTACTATCCTTACAAAAATCATTTGAACTGTCAAAATACCGAGCCTGTCCTAATCAACTACTGGAAACCAGACATGTCTTTTTATAACATGTATCCTGATAAGATGAGTAACATGCACGAGTGTCCTCTGTACATATCAACTAACAAGATCTACAATCAGGGAGGTATAGACAAGAAGATTCCACTACAAATAATTAAGAAAACTATAGTAAGGCTACTCCGAGATATCATGAATTTTACTCCAATAGTGACTGCAAGAGACTATATAAGCATCGATTCAGATCGAGCTAAGAATTGGTCTGATTCTTTGAATGATGTCATTTCGGGGTTTGCTAACATTTCGACTTGTACCATACCTTTAGGAGTAGATAGATTGGGTCTTTTGGATTACTCGATGCCGTATTTCAGAATTCGTATAGCGTGGCTGGCACCTCCAGTAGCTCCGGGACCGATGTGGTGGCGACTGCTTTCACCTCTAAACGGGTATTTGTGGCTTATCCTCCTAGTGGTCACCTTTTTGGTCATATCCCTTCCTTTTGTGTTGAAGTTTAAACGTACAAAGCGCTTTTGCAATCGTTATTTCAAAAACTTTGACAAAGTTCAGGGTGCTGCTTTTAGAGTATGGGGTGCTATGCTCGGTCAAACGATAAGAGTCGCTCCGAGACGATTCCGAGACTTCTACATTGTTGGATTGTGGTTGTGGTTCACTTTTGTCGTCAGGAATGCGTATCAAAGCGTTCTCATTGGTGCTTTGAAGACAGACACTCTGACCGGCAATTTCGCGAACTTAAAGGAAACTCTTGACAATGGCTACAAGTTTGGTGGTCGTGCTGGTATTTATGCTCATTTCGAATTCGACAACTTAATCAGGGATGAATTCGAAATAATCCCTGAAGTTAAGTTTGATGACGTATTCTGTGATATATTAGATGGTAAGAAGAAGTTCGTGTTGGCCACCTCTTTGGAGTATGCTTTCGCGTATTGCGCTGCACAAGGAAAGAAGGAGAACGAATGTGGTCACGTGTTGCCTGACTCAATTTTGACTGTGCCATTGGTTGTATGGATGAGGATGTACTCTCCGTTTGTGAGGCCGCTCATAACATGGATGCCAAGGATGATAGAAAGTGGTTTGTTGGAAAAAGAAGCCGTTATGAAGACGACATACGTGCCCACGATAACTTCTGATCCGTCGCCGCTGACTCGACATCAGACGCTCAGTTGTTTCCTCTGCCTAGGTTTAGGCTGTGTGATATCTCTGGTCATATTGTTGTTAGAGATTTTGAGGAAGAAGTCGTCTAACTATACTATTGTGAAGAAGAGTAAATTAGATGCTTTAGAGCGAGAGAGTGAATTTGTAGAAGATTTTAAAAAATAATACATTCTTCTTTGTTTGTGTGTAAGTAGTTGTTTTTGAGTAGTTCACGATTGCTATGAGTAATATTAAGATCACTAGTCGTAGTAGTCTTATCTAAGGCTTAATTGTTAGGTCATTTGCCTGTCTAGGTTGTCTGCCCAATTCTTAACACAAAGTCGTTTATTCTCTAGTTATAACCTAGATTCGCCTAATTTTTGCACTTCGTAAAATAAAACCACAATACAATTTTCGTCTTTTATTTTATCACCAAACATAGAAAATATTTTTCATTTTTCACAGTTAATTGACATAAAATAAATAAAAGCATCTATTAATATTTTTGTCTCAACATTCATATAAAAATAGACATTTAGGGAAAACGATATAGAATCTATATTATGATACTAAATATTATGAGTGAGATAGTACAATGTCAAAATGGTGTACCTACTATACTAAATAAAACTATGCAATTTGGCACTACTGATACTTTGTCCCTATTCTGGGGAACGAATGAACTGAAATGAGTTCTTCTTCTGCTTCTTCAACCTTTAGCCACCCAATGCTTAGAGTATGTCTCTTCCAAAACAAATCTCTCCAGTACTATGAAACGATTAACTATTCGTAAAGAACTACATAATTATATCTACTGGTTCTTGGAAAAATACTTTGAAGGCAAACTTAAAATAAAATCTTTCTAACTAGAAATTAATCTTTTATACTAATTATAAAGACTAGGTACGCTTTGAAATTAAAAATAAGATATTATTTCTAAGTTCTTGTAAAATAAAAAATCGAGGATTATTATACAAGCTAATAATGAAATATACACCTTCTAATTAATCTCCAAAAAATCTATTTAGGCAAAACATGTATCAAAATTGTTTGTAACAAAATATCGTGACTACATATTTAGGTAGACGGCCCAATTTGTCTAGACAATAGACTCAAAGGCGTGAGGTCAATTACATAGAAAATGTCTTACAGTTCTCTTAACATAATATACTTTTGTTTACACTTAGGTATACCTACTAAGTAAGTACCTATTTATCATACACGAAACATTTATTTTAACGACAATGTAGTTATACAAGGGTATACAAGGTGTAAACTGACCCTTCACGAAGCCGTCAATCAATCATTCTGTACATCAAATTTTTGATGGCACGGTTGGTGCAGTAATTAAGCGGTTGACTGCTGCGCTGCGTGTCGCGGGTTCGATCCCCACACGGAAAAAATATTTGTAAGGCCTACAGATAGATGTACCGGGTCTGCCTGTTTGTGTAGAGATGTTTGTAAATGCACCCACGATACAGGAGAAATTACCAGTGTAGAGCAAAGTAAAAAAAAAATATGTCACTACGTAATTTTTTTTTTGACGAACAAAAAATGATCACAATGACGGGGAGAACAAGTGCATTTCGGCTTCGTTAATGGTCTATTTACACCCTTTCTGACATAAAACCGTGACTTGTCCGTGCTATTACCATTCTTACTAACAGTTATGTATCTATTGCCCGTGTTACTACCGGCAGATAAAACTAAAAAAGAATGAAAAACATTACAAATAGTGATGATAATAACACATTTGAAAATACAATTAACAAAAATAAAAATAAATTAAAATAACCCAGCAAAAGCACTAGGCTAATGTATAGCTGGAACTTATGGTGGGCTATTTTAATTTCTTTTTTTTTTGTCCGTCTTTCTACTGGCAGTAAGAATGTTAGTAGCACGGTCAAGTCACGCATATAACACATGTCAATAAAAATAAAATCTACTTATTACTAATCTCAATTAATATTTACAAATCCAGACTTCTGAAAAGACCGATGGAACTTTTCATCAAACATCGTTTGTCCCGAAACGAAAGATATCCTTCATTAGGCGGATAGGGGTAACTTCTATATTCTTAAAGTACAGAAACTATTGATTTTAAACAAATGCTGGAGCAAAGTTTGGATGAAAAAAGGGGACGAAGTTTTTTTGTAACAAGAAAATTTTCTTCTTAAATCTAATTTAATGTGTTTTGTTTAACGTTATGAAGCAAAACTTTAACTCGAAATTCAATATTTATACGAATTTGTGAAAGTTCTAAACGTCAATAATGAAAACATTACAAATACTCTTGTACACATGCTAATGTATAAGGAATTTAGAGTACAACTTACTTAGAACTTATTAGTTCCATTCACAGATGTTTTTTAAGTTTGTAACATTTTACATGCGGTGAAATGTTCATAAATGTTTCTGCCCAGTAAGAACGCGTATAATTTAAACATATGGCCCTCATTTGTCAGGCTGTACTGCCATGGTGTGTAATCTTCCATAGCAGATGGTTTTACGCTCCCGTGAGAAACATGGAGAAAATTACAGTTAAATTACTGCTCGTTTTAAGGAGAGGGGAAAATTCTGTTGAATACAGAAATACGAATATATCAGTAAATATTTTTTCTTTTTTTACGCAATGTTTTATAAGTTGGTCACGTGTTTTTGCGCAAAATTTCCCCCTAAAGCATGTTGTAATTATTTTCTGGTTTACCTACTTATGTAACTCCGTAAAATTTTGCCATATTTTATCGATACAAACAGTGAATCATGTGGAAAAACTTTCGGCCAATACCAAATAAGTAAGTGATTTATTTCGGAGCTCAGGCTGAAAACATTTTGTGGTGGCCTGTAGCATAGACTAAAACTTTAAGACACATTGGGCGAACTACACAACCAAAAAAGGATTTATATTAATTGGACTATAACACCGCCATTTTATCATTAACACTTGAAACAGGATATTTATCATGTTTGCAATTTCCTTAAAAAAAGTGTAAGGGACGCCGACGCGAAAACGCTTACCACGTAGGTAGGTAGGTACTCAGTACTTCATTCTGAATCCCACATAGAAAGGTTTCATCGATAAAAAAAATCTGTTCCCCATAAAATTGAAATACCTACGCGGTTAAAATGTATGGTAAAGCTGTTTTATTGTAGTTTTTGATGCTGCTGAGCTGATTAATAGTTCATCCCTGATCAGTGCTCTTGCAACAACGCCGAAATATCGGTAACTCAAAACAAATTGTTAACATGGTTAATATTCCGTTTCCTGTGATAATAATAGTGTTAGTGACCATGTCAAACACTTACACCGCCATTTTGTTTTTTTAGGGTTCCGTACCCAAAAGGGTCAAACGGGACCCTATTACTTAGACTTGCTGTCCGTCCGTCCGTCCGTCCGTTTGTTATAGGCTGTATCTCATAAACCGTGATAGATAGCCAGTTGAAATTTCTACAGATTATGTATTTCTGTTGTACAAATAAAAGTATAACAACAGTCCGCCCCATTCCCCCCCCTCGCCTCCCCCGTTAAAGTCATTTAAGCTCCAAAGGTACCTGTTGAACTGTAGTTAGAATACAATGTATAATAATAACTTTACACGTGGCCAAAACTACTTTCAATGCCAGTGCATAACATTGCTATGATTGTCTGAACTCCAGAGCGAGTTATTCTAAATAGTTCACCAGCCATAATTTGATTCGCGTATAAACAAACTTGTCGTATCATTAAAAAGTTCTATCCTTCCTCCAAAGCGAGAATAAATTGCATTTCAGATTATTCAAATGCATCTCAACGTTACAAATGTTTAAAACTTTATGGATTAAATGCAAATGATCTCGTTAAACGTCCATAGTGATGTACCAGCTAGTAAAATGTAAATGTTATCACTGACAAGTCATTAACTAGTGTACGCGAATAAAATGTTCATAAAATTAGCATTTGAGTTACGTTGCTGTTATTTCTAGTTCATCCCTCATATTTTATGGTTAATGGAGGTCTGTTCAGTCTAAATTGAACGCATTTATCATAGAATATTGTTTTTTTAGGCTTGTATTTGACAGCAGGCTTGTTTAATAGTAATTTAAGATGTGGTCGACCTTTTATTTTTAGATTGAAGAACGATTCTATTCATATTGTTAAGTCGTCTGCGTTACCAGAACATTCCAGGATTACGTTCGAGTCTAGAATGTTCCATGTTCTATGGATCTGTCTAGTAGATTCGAGAATAATCCTAGAATGTTCCACGATGAAAATGTCTAGAAAGGTCAAGAAATTTCTGGAATTTTCTGGAAAGATGGGTTTCCCTATGGAACTATCTAGAAGGTTCAAGAAAGTTGTAGAACTTTCTGGAAGAACGGTTACCCTGTGGAACTGTCTAGTGGTTCAAGGAAGTTCTGGAAGTTTCTCAAAGATGGGTCGGCCAAAAAAATAGCTGACGGGTACAGGAACGAAGCGATCGAAGTGAACTACTAGTGTGATATCTAAGTGCATAGTGATCAGATGTGTACTTTTTTTTTGTTGTAACCAGCTCGTAACAATATTATTTTACGTTACTTTTTGTAACTCAATTAGAACCTATTTTAGGATCCAATGTTAATTAAGATATTATTTTTAGAATACCAAAGTTTATACACATAAGTATATATTAACGAATTAATTATTATATAACTAATGTCTTGACGAAGGAAGCCCGAACACCTGTGATAAGGTCATAGACGTAAATGATCATGAATCTGCTCAGCCACATGTAAAATAAAATATTTAAAATATTTATGATAGAGCCGAGCCAAACTTATCTACCGAAGGATCTTCAGCGTACAACAGGGCCAATTCCAAATTCACTTCTTGCTCTTGTTAACGACGTTTCCAAGCAACAGAAAGAGATAGAGCTACGTAAATATACGCCTACGGTCAGATAGGTCAAGCTCAACCTATACTCGATGATACTGTCATTCCAGATTCAAATCCATACATATAAAGAACCTGACTCTTCAAGCAGCTAACGTAGGAGGGTCTACAACTAGATAAGGAACTTGTAAAGACAAAGCAGGTTGTGGTAGCGCTGGGAACAGTATAGGATATTGGGGAGGTGGCTGGAGTCCTTGCGAAGGTGGCCTGGCTTCTGGCTCGGAGCAGTGCAGCAGCCAATGGGACAGCATTCTCCCGCGACCCTTGAGTTCCACCTCTCCGCGCCGGTCTACTACGAAGGTGCCCCATTGGTCGAGTAGCGCTCGAGTGTTTTCGCTTAAGTGGATCCGGAGGGCTGAAAATGATTAAGGAATTAGTTGTTGTTTAACTTGCTGCAGGTGTCTGGGAGTGAGCTCGTGGCTAAATAATAACAGCCGCACGGGTCGATCTTTAAGGTTAAGCTGTACCTGCCGAGGTTGGTCCGTGGATGGGTGACCATAATTACATACCGAGTTTCCTCCTTGCCTCGGAAAGCACGTTAAGCCGTTGACCCCGGCTGTCATTTGTAGATCTTCAACAGTTGTTACGAGTAGTCAGAAGCCGAAAGTCTGACGTCCAGTCTTACCAAAGGGCATCGTATTACCCAGGTACTGGGTTGTGCAGGTCAGATAGGCAGTGGCTTCATGTAAAATACTGGTACTCAGCTGTATCCGGTTAGACTGGAAGCCGACCCCAACATAGTTTGGGAAAAGGCTAGGCAGATGATGAGGTGTCCGGGAGTGTCGTAAAGTCCCTGTTCAATAAAGCCCGTCTTTCACGACGCAACTCAAAAGTAACTATAAAATAGATACCGCAGTTACGGCAGTTACATACTCAAACCACCAATGAGAAGCCAGAATGTGACAGCACCAGTATTTCAATGGCGGTCCATACACGACGCTACTTACTAGACTAAAACTTCAGTGGGTTACAACATAGTTTATGATTAATTGCATAGTGTGCGGACCGCCATTGAAATATTAAAGCGACGGTGTCCTGTGGGTTACGTCCTGGTTTGGCCCTTTGTTAAAGTAATAATTCTAACTTAACATAACATCATGCCTGTATTCTCAAAAGGGTTAGGCAGAGGTACAACTATATACCCACTTGTGCTTCTACCCAAACCCGTTACTTGGGACTGTACAATTAACAATTTATGACTACTTTTGTTAGCTTGGGTCTTACCTGTTAAAACAAATGTAAGTGTTAATGAATAAAATAAATAAATAAATAAATATTTCGCCAGTTATTTTTAAGTCCCATGTAATAGGGTCGAGCCTGTTGCCATCAACCGGACACAAATTCAGACTCCGTGGCTGCTACTGAGAAATTCTTGGTGGAAAAACCCAATAAATTAATTATCAATAATTGCCCGACCTGAGAATCGAATCGAAGACCTCATGCTCTAGTCAAGCACCAGTAGACCAACGAGGCAGTAAATAATTCTAAAGTCATCTAAATACAAGCCAAGAGCCTAAACAGTACAGATACGTATTTAATGTAATTCCCGTTTTCACAAACTATGTATTGTATAGGCGACACCTTAAAGAGAAAAACAATACAATAATATTAAGTAAGGCTTTCACTTAAGTGTCGAACGAAACTAGATAGTAGTAGGGCTTGATTGTAGTTTAAATAGGCTAGGTAGGTTTAGGTTTTACGTACTAACACAAATTGTATTTTATCGTAGGTACGTATGTTAGTCTGTGAGGTATACAGGGTGTAACGGAAAGGGTATATACATAAGTAAGTGTGTGCCACAGACCATCAAACTGAACATGTTTCTCCATCGGACAACATCGTAATACCGAAAAAATTATCTGCTGCCCCATACAATATTTCAATACCTATTCGACCCAAATGGGTATGGGGTAGCTGATATTTGTTTCGCTATAACGATGTTTGTCCGATGGAGAAACATGTTTAGTTTGATGGTCTGTAGCACACCCATAAGGATGTATATACACTTTCCGTTACACCCTGTATACCATCTCTTAAAAAAACCATGTCCAATCTGCAAGGGTATTATTAGGTAGCGAGATTAGATTCTATTTATATAGTCATTTTTGGATAACAAGTAAAAAACAGTAACCTAACAAAAATTAAATAAAATGAGACTAAAATGGGGAAGCTGATATGGCAACACAGGACAACACTCCGGTCGGTTCTCGGGTGAGAAATGACGTCATAAACAAACAACTGACGATCGAAAATTCTAATGCCGAAGATGGTGTTGTTACGGTTACGTTGTTTCTTTGTGTTACGTTTTAAAATTCTGTTAGGTTTTAGGGAAATGGTTGTAATTTGAGCACAAAAATCAGGTTTTTTAAATCATTAATTACACCACTCATTATTTACATTTTTCACAGGCGCGCGCGTTCGAATTTTATACGGTTGTTGTATTATTGTGACAAAAGTGAATGAGTAATAATGTTTCTTTGAGAAAGTGGTTTGTTATCATGAGTAGAATCTCGTATTTAAGTATTGGTCACTAATTACCAGTCACTATTTTATGTTTCTAGTTTTATTTGGTAATAACATTGCTATACCTAAATGCCCCTTTTGGATCGGACAGGATTTTTTTAACATATTGTATATCATAGTGCCAAAGAAGCCTGAAAATAAATGTATGTCATTGTTGTTTTTAAATGGAAATACAGTTACCTACTACTGACAAAACAGCTACGTTTATACTTCCAGTAAAACTCAAATAGGAATAAAACATTATATCCTTTGACCGAGCTTTATTACTGTACTTAACTTTGTCACAAAATTCCTAATTAACAAATCTGGCTGTAAAAGTAATTCTTGTGACATAAATCTGCCTTATCCTTCATCCCGCCACGTAAATCGTGATAACATCTTGTTTTGTTATCTTACGTGAATAAAGTTAACCACTTACATTCTATGAGGCTGGACCTGTTCGTCATGATGTATCTTTTACATAGTCATTTGTTTGGAACGAACAGTCGCGGATTGTAAAAGTTAAACATCTTTAGAAAAAAAAATATTTTATTTCACTGTGCAGTTTGATATTTCTCCATTAATCCGCGAAGCGATTGCTTATGATATCTCGCTTATAATATCTCTTCACTTACGAAGCCCTCTTTTCTGTAACCGTGAGGTCTTAACCTCAAGGTCTGATTTGACCATCGTAGTTAATCGCGAAAATATACATATAGAGATATCTTATAAAAAAAAAAACAATATCTACTCTTCCCAACAAATGTGACAGGTGTTTTTTTGTAATGATTAAAATGTTGGTGCCAAGGAGAAAGTTGTTTGTTCAGTGTGATGGTTTGTACTACAATCCAAACCCAAACAAAATATGAATACACATTTCTGATACACACAGTATACTTTTTTTTACGGATTGAAATCATCAAATGAGCCCCCTGCTCTGGGCGGAGCGGGAGGGAGTTTCAGACTTATACTGACTAAAGCCCATCCATGTTCCTTCTTAGCCTTATCTCTTTCGTACAGTCCCGCAGCCCTGGCACACATCGGCCCTCTCGGACCCCTTCCGATTTGCTGACATCTCCTTGAGGCGCGCGTGGAACGAGAACACGCCGTCGACACGGCCTGTCGTCATAAGGCGGACGGACGGCAAGCTAGCCCATTACTCACCGTCCACAGGCCCGATACACACAGTATACCTTAACTGCAAAAGCTAGGAACTTACGTTGTCCAGTAGACTCCATGCGACTGGCAGTATTGACGGTGTCTCCAAACAGGCAGTAGTGGGGCATCTTGACCCCCACCACGCCGGCACAGACCGGACCAGAGTGGACTCCTATACGGACCTGATCAGCACAAAAAAAGAAATGTTATTCAGGTTTTTTTGATATTATGTATGTGGAAAATAATTTCACTTTGTTCTTCTAGTTGTTTTTATTCTATTTTTACCCTCGGGCTATGATCTTACCCCATAGTTGTGTTTTGGAGCTCAGATATGCAGTCGCTATAAAGACTGTGGTCGCTGTGGCATATATAGATGCATGCCAGATAGACTGGAAGCCGAGCTCAACATAGTTGGGAATAATCTTGTCAGATAATGAAGTTTTTGGTTTAAACCATGAAGTAAGTTACGTACCTAGTTTTATCAAGCCTGGTGGTCCTGTTACAACTAAAATAATAAAAGTCCTCTTCTTCTATTCAATATCTTAATGTTGAAGGTCGTGATCTCCCACAAAGACCAGCAGATAATCTTCATCTTCTTATAAACCTAGGGTCCAACAGCGTCTGACGCTGTAAAAGAGAGATTTTTTGGCAGGGTCACCTCCAATCGATGCGTAGGCCGATGTCTCACGACGAATCCTCTCACTGCTTCCACAATAGCCAGCGCCATGAGACAGATCTCGCGCGCATGAAGATCGCCGTTCCTTTCCGGTAGACCAGAGACTACCATGTAAGCGTCGCCTATTGTCTCCACCTTTAGGACACAAATCAAGGATTATGTTACGGGGAGAAAGAAGCGTTTGCAGTTGATAAATGAAAACGCTACATCAACAGTACCGTTTGATTCATCATGA
This sequence comes from Cerastis rubricosa, assembly GCA_949152445.1. Classification (NCBI taxonomy): domain Eukaryota; kingdom Metazoa; phylum Arthropoda; class Insecta; order Lepidoptera; family Noctuidae; genus Cerastis; species Cerastis rubricosa. The sequence goes on along the minus strand of OX424535.1, from coordinate 5,586,550 downwards.
ATGCTTTCCTCAGTCTGTAATCCACGCAAATATACAGCGTGTAATAGAAACTATAAAAAGATTTGGTTATATATAAGGGAGTGTTACAAATCATCAATCTGTGTTACTTTCTCCATGAGATCAAAAAAAAATCGCAAAAAATTTACAGCTGCCCTATTTATAGGTCGAGTAGGTATTGGTGTTTTCTATATGATAGCTGGGCCTCAAGTCTGCTATTACAATAGTGTCAGAATAGCGTATCATTGATTTCATAATTGTTGATTTTGACAAGTTTGGTAATCTACTAATTATAATGGCGTCATTATGACTTCACAATGGTCAACCACTGACACTCCATTGAAAGAAATGGCATAGAATTTGACAGACAAATGACAGATCATTATGAATTTAGCAGATTACGAACTTTTGGCAAAATGATAATGGGATCGTTTTGGAATGACGATGTTTATAAAAATAGCAGACTTGAGGCCCTGGAAATCTCCTGCCAGGACTGCGGGTTGTTCGAAAGAGATACCGTGCCCCTGGAACGCAAAGGGCTAAGAAGGAACATGGATGGGTTTTAGTCAGTCAAGTCTGACACTCCCTTCCGGTCCGCCCAGAGCGGAAGAAGTCATTTGATGATTTCCCATCCTAAAAAAAAAAAAAAAAAAAAAAGGCCCTGGAAATCTGAATGACAGCTGAATATGACAGTTGATTATTTTCGCCAATTTGATGGTGTGCTGGCCTACCATGACGTCTTAAAGCAGTATTGTTTAACTCTTATTCCAGTGTAGGAAAGAGACGGACCTATACAGGATGTCTAGCGCCATCTCTTTCCCACACTGGAAAAGGGGTAAACGATAATGTTTTAAGACGTCATGAATAGAATAGAATAGAATAAAACTTTATTGTACACCAAAAATTAAACATAACGGGCTTACAAAACTAATAATTTTATGGTTACAACGGCGGTCTTATCGCTGATAGCGATATCTTCCAGACAACCTTCGCATGGACATTATGGAATTAAAATTAAAAAAGGGGGGTAGTCAGTGGACCTACTACACAAAAATTTTAAATAACAAAAGTAAAGTTATGTATAAAACTTATTGAAAAAAAAGTTATATACATATTAATAAAAACTAAATATATATGTATTTGTGTCTTTAACATTAAATCGCAAAAATAAAACTAGAATGGTTACAAATTTGACTTAGACTGCATGAAATTATAGAAACTGAAAATGATTTGTAACTAAGCTTTTAAAAGCAACGAGTGACTGTGCTTGTCTTACCGACACCGGCAATTCGTTCCATAAACGGACAGCCTGGACCGTGAAGGACTGGTCATAAAATTTGAAGGAATGAGCAGGCATCAAAAGTCTCAAATTCTCCGATGATCTCAAGTGTCTACTATGAGTTCATGTAGGAACTTGAAACGTTCTTTGAGATAGGACGGCGTTGTGGGATTAAACAGAACACTGTAGAGAAGGGATAAAATATGGGCATTCCGGCGAAGACGGATAGGCAACCACTTGAGTTTAAGGCGAAACTCTGAGACATGATCATATTTGCGCAAACCAAATATGAATTTGATACAAAAATTTTGGAGTCGCTCAAGCTTATCTAGCTGCACTACATTGGGATCTGGATAACAAGCATCAGCATAGTCGAGGATTGGGAGAAGAAGGGATTGAGCAAGCGCAGTTTTAGTGGCCGTTGGAAGGAAATTTCGCAATCTGCATAAAGACTCCGCAGACGCAAACAGTTTGCGGCAGACTTCTTGCAACTGGGGAACCCAGGACAAGTCTTTATCAATGTAAATTCCCAGGTCTTTTACTGAATCGCTATATGGAATTGTGGCACCATCAAAAACAATGTGGGGAAGCTTCGTCCAGTCAATTCTTGAACGCAGCCTAGGGCTGCAGACAACAATGACTTGAGTCTTCGCATGGTTAACCTTCAAACCATGAGCCAAACTCCATTCAGAAATACGTGCCAAATCTTTATTCACCAAATTCACTGCCTCAGTCAATTCGGTTTCATGGTAGGCCAGCTGTACTTTAATTAAATATGACCACTATTTTCTGTTACACGCTGTTATAGACGATCAGGCTACCGATCAAGTGATACTAATTTTTGCACGCAGTTGGGATTTGGTTTGTAAATAACGCTCTGCTGCTATAAAGAAAACTGGCATTCTGCTGTATTACCTGAATCGGAGGTCCAAGACAATTCTACTACGCATGCAATTTTTTTTACTGGGGTACCTACGCCTTTTTTTGGGGTGAAAAGTCAAGTTTTACAGTATAACTCTATGTTACGTCAAAACATTTTGCTGGTAGATGTATTGTTTAGTACGGTGGTCGGGAAGGTATTTAAAGTTTTAACATTAAAAATTTCTTTTACAAAAAAAAAGTTGGAACTTTGACCTCCAATATCTCAGTAACTAGAAGGTTCCCAGGTACGATCCAGAATGAAAAAATGATCGCAATGACGGGGAAAACAAGTGCCTTTCGGCTTCCCTAAGGGCCTATTTACACCCTTTATACACAACTAGCTGTCCGGCGCAACTTCGTTTGCGTGACATTTTCCCCGTTTTCGCAACATTTTTCATTGCTGCTCCACTCCTATTGGTTGGAGCGTGATGATATATAGCCTATAGCCTTCCTCGATAAATGGGCTATCTAACACTGAAAGAATTTTTCAAATCGGACCAGTAGTTTCGGAGCCTATTCAATGCAAACAAACAAACAAACAATCGAATCTTTCCTCTTTATAATATTAGTTTAGATGTAGATTTAATTTCTTGGCAACCCAAAAACGTAAATCCTAAATAAACACTTACCTTATAAACATCATAGAACCCAATGATCCTGTCGAAGGTGCTATACAGGTCGTTCAGCAGATCCACCACCTGCATCGGAGTGGAGGCCGCACAGAGTTCAGTGAACCCCACGATGTCGCTGAAGTATACTGTTACACATTCGAAGCTTTCGGGCTGGACCACTTCACCGGCCATCAACTGCTGAGCTACGGGCCTGGGTGGATGGATGAAGATAGGTAGATAAGGGATTTAAATATTTTACATTTTAAATCCAAATATTGGGAGTTTTTGTAAAGTAAATTGATTTTTTACTAGCTGTTGACCGCGAAGTTTGTCTGCTTGAAATTATCGTAAATATATTATTTGTTTAAATCTAATGTTGTTAACAATTTCAAGGGGTTTTTTTTTAAATAAGAATAAGGCTTAGTTACTTCCTATGATATCCGCATCGGGGATTCGCTGTGTACTTCGTGCTACTGTACTTCCGTATTCATTATGTTAAAAACCCCTGTCCGATCCGCGAGGGTATTATTAGGTATCGATTTTAGATTCTATTTATGTAGTCCTTTTTGAATAACAAGCAAAAAAAATACCCCGACAAAAATGTAGTAAAACGAGGAAACTAACGTAGCAACACAGGACAACACTCCTGTCGCCTCTCAGGTAGTGACGTAATAGACAAACAACTGACCGAACATACTAATGCCGATGATGGTGTTAATTGTCACGTTTTAAAAGTTTGTTAGATTTTAGGGAAATGGTGGTAACTTGTGCTTAAAAATCGGGTTTTTAAAATTCATTAATAAGTTCACTTTCATGAATATTTTATGGTTCATATTTTATTAGGTAAAGTCAATGGTATACCTTTAGGCACCTTTCGGATTAGACAGGGTTTTCTTTAACATATTGTATACTTTCTAAGCATTCAGTAAAATACTGTTATTTTGAAATTACAGACAGACACTTTTACAAGTTTATTTATTTGTATAGATTGAGCAACCGAAAAAATTGTTTTAAAAAATGTTACGAAGTATTTTATTATTTGCGCAGTCAAGTAGGTACTTATTTATTGTTCAAGGCTTTATAATATCTAAAGATTCAAATACTAATAACAGTTCTTTAGTAACTTCCATCTCGTATTGGAATTTTAAGATAAATACCTCGAATATTATATTAGTTTGTGCCAAAAAAAATATCGTTTGTCAGCAATAATTTTTGCGTAGGGTAGTTTGATGTACAGAATGATTGGTTGATGCGTTCGTGAAGGATCTGTTTAAGTGTTTACACCTTGTATATGTATACATGGGATTCAATCATAACTACACAATACTATTCAGGCTACCATTTCTTGGATTTCAGACGCGATGCATAAGTATGAGTACTCAGTGTATGGTGTCGGACGTAAAGAATAGCACCATCCCATATCTTCCCGTGGGTGTCGTAAGAGGCGACTATGGGATTTGCCAGAGAATGGGCAGCAGCGTTCTCTGTGTTTTTGTAACAACCGTACTGCGATCGCCAACCCGCCTGCCAAGCGTGGCGATTATGGCAACACCCCCCAAAATGTCAATGTGGCGACACTTGGGGCGTCACATAAATAATCAATTGAAATTCGGGTGGTTTATTCTTACCGATTTTCATAAATATGAAAAACAATAAAAATTACCTACCCATTTTATTATTGATTCGGGACGAGAATCATTAGTATAATAGTTACCGTAGATAAAAAAAAACATGTAAGATTAAAATAACAAAAGGTACCTTGGGAGTACTTGATACAGTAGTTCTTCCGATCTCCGTTTCTCTAAAGACAATTGTTCAGTTTTCTCCTCGACTAGAGACTCCAAGTTATTCGCGTACTGTTCCATGCGACGGAGAAGATCGTCCATTAAGTTGTCACAGTAGCCCCTAAATGGGAAAATATATCATTAGATGGCTTGTCTTTGTGACTACATCGATGTTCTAGTGTTCCTAAACGTGGTCGTTCATGTGGTCCGCGGTTTGATTCCCGGATAAAAGCAGGCCAAAGCGTTATTGGGTTTTTCGATCATAAATTTCTGAGTAGCAGCCACGGAGTCTGGATTTGTTCCCGGTCACATAACTAGCGAAATGTGGGTGTATTGTTTATTACATCTCTGCATAACTCTTTATGGGTTACAGGTGTGGTTATTTAATGTCTTGTCTTGTATCATGAACTTTAAATATTAGCCTCCATATTCGACGAGAAACCCCGAGGACACCCAAGAAACTTGAATACGAACAGTTCCTGTCAGCTTCTTCGTCAATGATTTTGTCTTCTGGGAAGACTTCTCGCTGTGAGTGAGGTAAGTTCTTGTTTTGGTTAAACTTTTGAAAGTTTGCAAGGTGCTATCGAGTCTGAATGCATAGTGCAGCATAACCCATCTTATTGTCCGAATATGAATAATGCGAAACAAAAGAACAAATGATAGGCCATGCAGTTAAATTAATACTTTACTTTAACTGAAGAGACTTACGGACACATACCTACATGGAGAATAAAACATAGAATGTAATTTATTAATTAAAGCTACGCTAAAATTCAAGCACATTATTAATTATGACTCACTTGATATAATTGGCATTGACGGCATCGAAGCTGGGTCTATCATCGGCGGCCTCTGCCCAGCACCTCTCCGCCAGGTCGAGCAGTTCCACAGCCGCCCCTCCCCCGCCACCAGCGGCTGCACCCACCTCACCCACTCCCACCACTGGACGAAATGGTGGTGACTCTCGAGCGCATACGTGGCCTACTATTTCTGATAAACAAATAAACATTTGTATCAATGGTATTGTAACCGTGATATTCACCATGTTTGTTTTGAGAACCCGTTTTTTTTTTTTTGATAGTTTTGTTCCTCCGGCTAGCCGGGAAATGCTGATAGTACGGGCCTAAGCCAAGTGGTTATCAGCTGGGTTAAGAGTTGATGCAGTCGAAACAGATATTATTATTTTTTTTGCGATGGGTTTGCTCTTGACTCAAGTCTAGGTCAGAGATGACAGAGACAAAGTCGACGATATACGAGCTTACCCCGAAGAAGTCTTCACTCTAACTTAGAGATTAGGGTTGTAAGCGTTCGGAAACACAGACGCAGGCAAAGAGTTCCACTTCTTGCTGTGGGCATTATGAAAGACTTTTGAAATCGCTCAGCGCGAATTGGTGGAATAGTAATAATAATAATTATTTATACATCAGTGTCTGGCTGTATGAAAAATGGGGGACTACTTAGTCGACTAATACAATATGCGAATTAGGGAACAAGAAGACATGCTGCAGGGATCCCAAATACATCAGGATAAGGGTAGCGGAGTGATGATGATGATAATTATCAAAGCAAAAATTAACATTAATCCAGGACACGGTTGGCTGAGCGATCGACTGCTGCGCTGCGTGTCGCGGGTTCGATCCCCGCACGGAACAAATATTTGTATGGCTTACAGATAGTTGTTCCGGGTCTGGCTGTTTGTGTATGTGAGTTTAAATGTTTGTAAACGCATCCACGATACAGGAGAAATTCCTAGTGTGGGGCAAAGTTTAAAAAAAACTTAATTTGAACCGACCGAATTAAATTTGCCCGAGATTTTCATACACTTCCACTGATTTGGTGCCAATTATACCTATCCTAAAACTACGAGGATGCTGGGACCTACACTGAAGATAATATGAAAAATAGACGGTTTTGTACTTCATTGACACTTTAAAATACCCTTCCGAAAACTCCGCATATTTTGCAAGCGCTAATGGAAATTTAATCCAGTAAGATTAGTAAATTAATTAATAAATGTTCATAGTTCATTCATTTGTTTGTTTGAACACAGGTATGAAGCCTTTGCAAACATCTTTAAACTTTTAATTGGTGAATGTTAAATATCCGATCCAGTAATTCGTCTATTTATTTCTTACATTCATTATGGATTTTTAAAGTTCAAGGAAATCTGTTAAGTTAAGTTATTTATAATCTAGAGTAATTGCCTAAAATCTACAATTTTATAATTCGAAATAGATCTAAGATTTTGATCTTCTCACTTCTTTTGATATTCATAAGTATAATTATTAAAAGGTTTCGTTGGTGCGTAATCGAATTACTTTGATATGACGTTAAAAATCTATAAAAGAATCGGAATATTTCAAACATGATTAAAAATAACTAGGTTATGTTGACATTTCCTATTTGACTACCCCTATGATTAAACAAATTACCACGAAACCTGCGACGAAGCGCTACGCGGCGTATACGTACTTCGTAGCCAGGCATAATAATTGAATTTCAATGAAAAAAGCCGGCCTCCACGACACAGGAAAGCCTAATGTGGACACCAGAGACATATTTTTGATGTAAAGTACTTTCAAAACAATACATTTATTGGTATAAAATAACCAAATCAAAATCGGTTCATCCATTTGGGAGCCATGATGTCACAGACAGACACACAAATACACACGTAAAACTTATAACACCATTATTTTTAAGCGCGTCAGGTGCCGGAGCCGTGACAGAAACCATGCCTGCTACATGTTGCCTGCTCGCTTGCAAGCTTGTTTGCATGCTGCATGTTGCATGCTCCTTGCATGCTGCAAGCTTGCTGCATGCATGGTGTATGCTTGTCCGCATGCTTCTTACAGCAAAAGCTTTGTATAACAAGTTTTAAAAATATTATCTGGATAAATAAACATTAGATCATTTGAATTTAGGACCTATAACTTTTAATGAAATAGGTTTTAAGTCCTTTGTATATTATAGATTGTAATATTTATGACTAACAGATTTAGGGCATGTTGTATTTAGGGATTTCAATTTTATGGCATGTGATATTATGTGACATTAAGTTCAGGTAGTTATCATTCGGAAAAATGATAAGTAGGACAAAAAAATTGCATTTTAGATTATGGATAAAAAAGTTAGGGACCACAATAGAGAACCTTTTATTGTTTTGTAGGCACTAACGTGCTCACTGACGGTCAACCACTTTTCAACCTTATAACTTAGGACATAAGGATGAAAAGTGGTCAACCGTCAGTTAGCGCGATAGTATTGACGCCAGCACATCAAGCTACAAAAATCTGTAAAATTTCTTAAATAGATTTTAAACTTTATCGTTAAAGAATTAGGTTTAAGGTTGATTGGGAAAAAAATGGGCGTCTGTACATCGATACAAACAATACCCTTCTTGCAAGGCTTTTTCTTTATTTATTTAGGGACATTTATAACAAGTAGATTTTTAACTTTATCGTTAAAGAATTAGGTTTAAGGTTGATTGGGAAAAAATTAGGCGTTTGTATATGGATACAAACAATAACCTCCTTGCAAGGTTACTGACCTTTATTTGACATGGTAGGCGTATAGTTATGAAAGGGTCCTGCTCTCAGCACGATCTCTTCGAGGATGATGCCGAAGCTGTACACGTCTCCTTTGAGAGACGCCGCCGCGCCCGGGTAGATACTGGCCGCCACCAGCTCCGGGGCTGTCCATAGTAACTCTGAAACAAAGCCATATTTAAGCTGAAAGAAAAATACAGGCTGGAGGGGACACCGACGTGGAATGGTTACCACATACAGTTTTCTTCGGTTATTAAAAAAAACAGCCATTCCTTACAAAAGAGCAATACCTACATGGTCAAAATAAAAATAAAAGAAAAATAAATAAATTGTGTTTTATTTCAGGCAAAGTATATATATGTTAACGGAAATGTATGAAATCCGTCATTGTATAAAATTCCTAGGAAATGTGTACAATTCCTAAAATCCATAGGATATGTATGAAATATTTTTTAATTAACACTTTTCCTAGGAAATCTATACATTTCCTAAACCGTGATAGGAAATGTATATCAGTAGTCATCGCTGCGCCGATCGCTCCATTCAAGCGAGCATGCAACATGCAGCAGGCAGGGTTTCTGTCACGGCTCCGGCGCTGCGGGCCTCCGGCGGCCCCACGCGTGCTAATCTTCGCAGACGGCTTTCGCTCACCACCGCAACTTCGGCTTGTTGGCCGGCTTCGCCGGCCCGCCTCAGCCGCGGCGGCTCGCTCGCAGCCGCCTGCTCCTCAGCCCGCGGGCTGCCTCGCCCCTCCGCGCCTACGCGATTTTAAATTACACTCTAGGGGTAGGACAAACAAGACTACGTGGAGTCGGTTTTGCAGCAATTCGGTTCTGTCACTAGCTTTTGTTGCAAAGCATATTCAATTTTTAACCAACAATATTATTTAATTGTTACAGAAACTATAGCAAATTGGTTTGATTAGAATTATGTATGGGGCACTACAAGTTCACGACCACCATTTTCACCCAAAGTCTCACAACATCTAATATATTCTTCAGATTAACTTATAGTATAGTTTTTAATTTTATACATTTCCTTCTGTCATATAGGAATTGTATACATTTCCTAGGAATTGTATACAATTCCTAGGTTTCACACATTTCCGGTAACATATATACAACAATTAAAATAATAAAAACAGTAAAGAAATGTTAACAGTAAAGAAATTTAAAAATTATGTAAGTATCATTGAAAAATCATTAAAATCATCAAAATCATTAAAACCATCAAAAACATTAAAATCATCAGAATCTTTAAATCAGCAAAAACCTCAGAAAAATACTAAAAATAATAAAACTCTTTCATAAAAATAAAAATAAAATAATCAGTAAAAATCATCAAAAAATGGCAACAAAATAATTTAAAAAAAAAATAAAAAAAACTTAAAACATTGAGGTACAGTCTGTCTATAAAGTCATGAAATTAATGTTTGAGGAACTAACATTATTTAAAAGTAGGGCAACACTAAATCAAAGTACATCTAATGTCATCCGCTGTCATCGACTTGTTTTGTAACTCGATTTTTATTGCATTTTTATTGCTTTTCAAATCTAAGTGGATTAAACCTAGAAGAAGCGTGTTAAATATGAAGAAAACCAATCGGAGTGGAGCTCAAGAAATTATTTTTAAAGTATATCAGCGATGTTTGTCTATAACACAAAGCTGGACAAATTTTATCAAATTTGGATGATGTTTATGCTCGAACAGCAGGTATGACAGGTATGTAATCGTGTTACTGTTTGTTTTTTATCTACCAGAAGTAACAAATATACCAAATATACGATTTTAAGACTAAAATAGGGATTGTTTACATTGCGCATTTTTAGGTTATATTGCAAATTTATGTAGGCCATATTGTAGTGCGACTAAAATTTTTGATACTTTTTGGTGATCAAATTTACTGCTGATTTTAAATCTGAATAAGTTATTATCATGTCTGAAATTTAAAATAGTATCTATTTTCTGTTAGTACAATTATTAATTATTTAAAACTTTATTTCAGGAAAATCTGAGAGTACAGTAAAGTGTATTGATAGATGAAGGCTATAAAAACGATGGCTAATTCTGAACCCCTGGCAAACACAGATCAGGCCGTCCTAAGAAAGAAATTAATGACTTCAACATAATTATGTGCTCTTCGACAAAAGATTCAATTCTTTTACTCGGTGAAGAAAGAGGAACCAACCTTAAGGAAACTTCAGGTAGTTGCCAAAACAGATCTGGATTTTGAATTTAGCCTGGAACTTCTGCGTAAAATTTTGAAATCGATTGGGTTTTCTTACAAGAAGTGTCAAAATAACAGAACAAGAATATTTGGAATCAGATGATGAAAGTTATTAATTATTATGTTACGGGATATTTTTCATTAATAAAATAAGTTTAAAAAAAATATGTATGAACATTTTTCTTTTATTTACTCATTTATTTGAACGACAGAGACCATAGATTTGTGCTATCTCATATATTACTATACTATTTATGCTATCTGATCAAGCAAACTAATGAAGGTCGCATCTTTGGTTTCTGTAGTTTTTTAAATAAAATCTACGGATTTTACTACTTAACCTTTTCTATCTAGTTTAAAAAAGCGTCTACGAGTAAAAATTGTTTTCATTAAAATCAAGGTTCATCAATGTTTGCTTCTAGTACAAAATAATGTGCTAGTATCAAAATCAATTTAGTCACACTATACAGGGTTGCTAGGTGCACGACCGCAGCGCCCTCAATATTTTTCATGACTTTATAGACAGACTGTATGTATAGGTACCCGTAGTCCTAGAATAACATACCTACATTCTATCGTCATTTTTTGAAAATGGATGGAACATCTGATTTAAAAAAAAAAGTCCGAATTTGAATGATTTACTGAACACGCAGTTACTATTTTCGTGTCGGACCGCCTTCCTACCTGTATACATCACTTTTACCTTCCTATAATCGATGAATTTAGGAGAATTGTAAACACCGTGTAAAAGATAGAGTTGAAGAGTTTTATAGCTTTTCCTAAATTTCCAAATAAAAATCTTGTTTTGATTAAATTCGTCTACAAAAAAAAAAACGATTACAGGCTTTTATTTTACTATTCTCAAACCGTAAACTACCAAACATAACTATCCCAAAATTTCGAACAAATCAGAGGGCCTAGGCAAAGTGAAATTTTATCAGCAATAACGATGAAAAATCCAAAATGTATTGGCATACAGTATGACTACTGTTCAAGGTGGCTCTGCTTGTCAAGAGAAAATGTATCGATGTGTCAAACTTGGCACATTTATTTTAGTTCTGTGTTTTCCCGCCTGCACAGATAAAGTTGGCTTAAGTGTAAGCCATCGAAAAGCTTTAAATGTCAATCCTGGTGAAAGGCCTATTAACACTAGAAACGGAATGTTTCCCAGTGTTAATGACACAGTTACTGACTATGTCAGTTTAGAAACTTATACTGCTAAAGTCGTTAAAGAAAACGAAACTCTTTCAAAACGATTGCCACTTGTCTGTTCCCTCAGTTCCTAATTTGCAAAGCGAAATAAGCATTAATTACTGTAGTAATAGGTGTCATCCTTGATCAGGTCGGTTGGCGTGCACAGCGTGTTGAGTCCGTAGTCGGAGATCTTGAGCACGAAGCGTCCATCGATGAGGCAGTTGGAGGAGCGCAGCTTGCCGTGAGCGCCCAGCCCGCCATGGAGGTAACACATGCCCTGGACAACGGATAATAATTGCCAATAGTTAGAATTTATTTGTGTACACTTCAAGGAAATAAGTAACATGTGGATATTACCTCCCGTGTGGATATTAACGCCCCTGTTCTGTATGGTATCGGACATAAAGAATAGCACCATCCCATATCTTCCCATGGGTGTCGTAAGAGGCGATTAAAGGACTTTCCGGAGAATGGGCAGCAGCGTTCTCTGTACTTTTGTAACAACTGTACTGCGATCGCCAAACCAAAAAAACCCCCTTTATGTCAATGTGGCGACACTTGGGGTAAGCCTACGTCCAGTAGTGGACGTCTTTCGGCTGAAATGATGATGATGATTACCTCCTGGCCTCTCTCTAAGTTAACAGCTTTACATATTTTCGAACTTATAAAAGCGGCGAGGGTGTATGATGGTGTATGCCTACCATGACGTCTTAAAACATTATTGTTTTACTCCTCTTCCAGTGTGTAAAAGAGATGGCGCTAGATATCCTGTATAGCTCCGTCTCTTCCCCACACTGGAATAAGAGTAAAACAATACTGTTGAACGTCGTCACAAATTAATTGCATCGTTACAGGTTGCGTATAGTGTAATGCTCGGTTCGCTTCACTCAGCATTATAGAGAGCCTTTAACTAAAATTTCATTGAAATCGGTTGGGTAGTTTCGGACATTATCCTGCATCATGTTTTTTGTTTTCATGTTAAGATTACATAAAAAAATAAAAATAGAAAATAAAAAAAAATCATGTTAAGATTACATAAAATGCATAGCTAGTTCTGTGTTATTTGTTTGTTTACATGAGTCCGAACGTCGTTTGCAATATTTTATTTTCAACAGCGAATTAAAATATAAATTAACTTCTTTGTCTGTCTAGGAATGTCATTTTTAATTAACACTTGAGTATTGCGCAGTTTTGAATTAGGTTCGTGTTCATCAGGTTGTTTCTAGAGATGTCTGCTATCATAAGGGGATGACCCAACATATATAACATAAATGTATGCCTTTGAAAAGTTTATTAATAAAAGCAGTGCGTCACAAACTTTCCTAAAAGAAAAATACCAATAAATCGAGGCCCTAAAAAAGTTGCAAACTTACTTGTGTTTATTTCACTACGTAGGAATATCGATCGTAACTCCAAACTTTGGCTCCCAGCGGTGTCGGAGTAGCACTCAGGTCGTAATTTTGACAATATTTTTCACAGAATTCTGATTATTTATGGAGTAATATCGTCGAAGATTTTTTTTTTGGTTGATGAATTGTAAAGATTTTTAGTTTTATCGTGAATTCAGAATACTAGTGACAGCCCAAGTCGCCTGTTTTTATTGTATGAACAAGATGACTAGATGGACTAAATTATTCTAAGTAGTGAGAGTAATTTATTTCTTTAGAATATTTTCTCTATGACAATTCGACTGACAATAAGGGTTGGATTAACTTTCTAGCTGCATCGGGACGACTTGTGGGTTTTGCTAGGGGTTATGGGTTGATGCATGTTTTACACTCTAACACATGTTTTATGGCCTATTTGGTAGTTGGGCTTGAGTAGACGTCCATCTACAAAAATATTATATCTAGAGGTAGAGTTCGGGCGTGGGAAATAATCTCTGAAACTACTGATCCGATTTCAATAAATCTTTCTTCATTTCTTTCAATAATTCTTTGAAGTCATAGGTCTCAAGTTCAAACCTAAGACACGCACCTCTGATTTTACAAATTCATTTGAAAGAAAGAAAATATATTTTCACACCACCTGCTCGAAAATGTCAAATTATATGTCAAGCAACCTTAACCTAAAGTGAGTCATTAGTGGCCGGGGGCACAGCCGGTCAATAATGTTGTACGGGATTTCATTATGACCCGCTGGTCAATAATGTGATTTGAATTTGGAATCTCACATGCTCAGCTAAATTGGCAGTATAGTACTAACAAACACCCTTTGGTGCCAGAAAGAGGAAAGCTATTCTCGATACCCTTACTACACGTGGATGATATTCTCGATTTCCTACAAAATCATAACGACTGCTTCTTCATATCGTTGCCATGTTTTCGAAGACATAATATTGTAAGAATAATTAGATAACTAAGAACCATTTTTTTTTTTTTTTTTTTTATCCATTCCTTTTACTACTTTTAATAATAACAAATACCGTACCGCGCCGTAATACCGTAATAGTAATTGGCTGTAACATTAGTTAATTTATTTGTTTTTTCGTACTATGGTTATTATTTTCTCACAGTAGGTGTAAAAAGTAGAGTATCCTCCTCTGGGCTAAAGGTGTCTTTGCCTTGGGCTAGCTTGAATCCCTCGCTGCATTCAGGATTCTTGTATTAACTCCCTCGCTTTGCTCGTGAGTTAAATCCCGAATCCTTCATTGCGCTCGAGATTCAATATGACGCCCGTGACATAAGACACAACTTTAGCCCCTCGGTGCATAATCTACTATTATGTGTCGCAGGGACATGACGTGTATACAAAATAATAATGAAAACAATAAACATACAAAGCAAAACAAACACTTGTAAGTACAATAAGATAAAATATACAATCTTAAGATTAAAAAATTAAAAAATAAGTAAAGAAGTTCTCAGTATTTGCGTATTGTTTAATTATCACTCGCTTCGTTGAAGGAAAATATCGTGAGGAATCCAGCATGGTTCAGAGATATTGCTTGCTGGCATGTAAATCCAATTCAGCGGCCCATGGGCGCAATAAAAATTATAGGCACTACCTACACGGTAAAGAAAAAGAATACATCTTTCATTGGTAGGGTAAACTTGCCTAATTCGTACCCCTTAAGAGAAAATCATCATATTTAAGAAATTAGGAAAGATAAATTAGTTTTAATTAAAAGCAATTTTTGTTTGCTAAATGCTTTATTGTTTCTATAATCAAATTTAACATAAAAATTAAAAACTACAAAAAAATAAACAATTTAAAAAAATCTAAAAAAGTACGATTTAAGATCATTCATCCCAAATCGTACTACTATATCCTTAATTCGTACTTTGAGATCTATTCATTGGTCATACAGTATTGAGAATCAGCATCATAATCAACAATGTGTTATTAAAGCAAGTAGTAATTCATAACAAATTCGACGGATGGTCTCGCCAATTCTAGGCAATCATCGCAGTTATAACTAAATCGTACCAGTACGTTTTAAGAACTTAAGTCGAAGTACGAAATAGGAGCAAGAGCCAAATAAATTTTAAATTTACCCCCAAAAAAATTGACAACAGTTACTCGTATGATAACACGTCAGATTAAATCGCAAAGATACACAATAATACGTGTCAAATCGTAAAATAGGTTAACACGACCTAATATGAATAAAACTCTTACGAAAAGTATAAAAATATTACAGCAATAGTTGAAAAAAACTTGCTTTTTCAATATTTTTGTCGAGAACGGCTTCACAGGTGCCATCTGTCTGGTGGTAGAATGGCCGACTGTTATATCTATTTTTTGACACTAGAGGCGCTGCTAGCTGTTACCGAACCCGAGTTTTATGTGGAGTACGAATTTGGCGTAAGTACGAATTAAGCAAGTTTACCCTAAAAATCTACACCACTACTGAGCACCATATAATATGTTTAATATCATAGCTGGCTCCCTCAATGGCAAAGTCCCAGGCCTACAAAATTATTCAATCATCTAGCAAATTACAGCGTACAAAAAAAGCAACTCACTGTAACAGCGCTTTCATGTCCATGGCTGAGTTATTAATCAAATAATAATTAAAACGTATAACAGTTATTGTTTCGATTAACGTTTCATGATTGATTAGCTTTGTTTATTTTATTAATCAAGGCTAAGAAACCTTTTTACAAGGGTAGCTTTTGAATAAGGGCCACAATTATACAATACACTTAAATTACGGTAACCCTGAAAATCATTGAATTTCATGCTTGGCGAACCCGTCAGTCAAGGTCAAAATTGGGGCCTCTGTGATTCTGTTTTCCTTGTTTTCCAAATGAAATATGAAGACAGAGTCCGCGTATTCCTACTAGAAGATAGACAGGAAATATTTTATTTGTTTTCGTAAAAGGTCAATGTCAATCAATCACTTATCCAACAGAATCTTTTCCCAGTTCATATGTGAATGTCACAACCAAAGAAACTTCACTGTCATTTTGCAAAATTCAAAAGCGATTTTCTCCCACAGTATTGATGAACGTTTTACTTTTTCACAAACATAGTATTTTGGGAGTCATACTATTACCAAATAGGTCTTTTATCAAAGTAGAACACGTTATTTCTTGAGAAAATCGCTTTTGAATTTTGCTAAGTGTTTACATTTCATTGCTCGTGACAGTAGGTATAAATCACGTTATTAAAAAAAAAGTAGACCTATGCAGGTATCACAACTGGACGTGATTAGTACAGCAAATGGGGTTTAATAACTTTCAGTGGCAATAATCAATAGCTAATATTAATCAGCGGTACGCGGTTTCATCGGTAAAAGTCGCCCTTACATGATCCTCAGCTGTCCTTACCTGCACAATATCATGCACGAGTGAGGTCCTGAAGTTCCAGTCGAGCTGCAGTTCATCGTTAGACAGGACATCCTTCAACGAACCCTTAGGACAGTACTCTGTGAGGACGAACACTAGCGGACAGTCGACGCACGCGCCGATAAACCGCGCTGTATTCTCGTGGGACACGTTGCGGGCCTGCGCGGGTAGAAAAAAGAGACAAAAGATTTGAAAAAAAATGAAAGTACAATAAAAAAATTACGAGCAGTGATAGCTTAGTGGTGTGACTGTCGGACTGTCATGTCATCGGTCTCGAGTTCGAACCCAAGGCACGCACCTCTGATTTTTAAGATTCATATGTGTTTTGTATAATTATCACTTGCTTCGGTTCAGCGTTTCCTTCAGAAAAATATCGTAAGAAAACCAAACCAGTATGCCTAAGAGATATTTCTCGACGACATATAAAACCAAGTCAGAGGCTCATGAGTGGCATAATATCCCTGACACCAGGTTATGCACTAGCCACGCTAAAAGAAGAAGACGATATAAATATTGTTCAACATTTTCACAATTACCGGTTGAAGTATCAGTCAAACTGCTGGTTCGGTCAAATTGCGAACCAGCTGTGGACACCGAACGCCGACATATAAAGGATTAGCTTTGCCGGAACATCTTTGACAGTCGTTACAGTCTCACCAAGGAGTATCGTATTTCCCAGTACTATGAGCTATATGATGGCTTGTCAAGAATTGAGCAAGGTACCTACCTGCATACACTCCATTCTATCAAACAACTAATAAATTACTTGAACATAAACCCCAAAACCCCAAACCACAAAGTTTGACATTCAATTACAGTATCAATACCTCTTTTTAGATCGCTTTACCTAGAAACGTAAGTTACAAAGTTCCAATACAATATCGGAAACATTGATTCCAACGGCCATCCGATCCCGTTACGTCGGATTACCGCATCTTGGAAACAATGTGACACTTTTGTGACATCTCATTTGTTTAGATGTCACAGACGTGTCGAACTCAAATCACTCTTGAGACAGAGGCTTGAATTGAAACCGCTTTTGTTTTTGGGAGCAAGCTTGTGTCTATCTTGATTACTTACTGAAAACCTCGTTGGTTGATGAATATTAAATGATCTTTGTAGTTTAACTTTAGCCTGCTAGACATATAGTAAGTGTACCTAATGGTAGGTACACCTACATTTTACCAGTTATGATAAAGTTCTATGTTATAGGGGCCGAGCCTATTGCCATCAACCGAGCACAAATCCAGGCTCCGTAGCTACTACTGAGAAATTCGTATGACGGAAAAACCAAACCATTCAGCACACACAACATACAACCATTTCAGACACAACTCCGACTTTTGGGTCCTTATTTTCCGCAATGGCTGAACCGATTTTAATGAAACTTAATATGCATAAGCAAAATACATAGGTCTGAAAAGTTACCAAAAAACAGTTTCGAAATGTCTTTTAAAAATAAAGAAAACTAGAAACTTAGCTGTAACACTATTTTTTGTAACTAAACTTGTTACTAAAAATGTTTGTAGTAACTTTTTAGACCTATGTATGTATCCTGTTTATGCGTATTAAGTTTCATTAAAATCGGTTCAGTCATTTCGGAAAATAAGGACTTGAAAGTTTGTATAAAATGTCGTTAGGCGTAAACGCTCTTAAAGTAAAACTTAAGACACCTTATTTTTTATTTTTTTTCTTTACAATTAAATGCTAAGGTGTTAGATTACTCTCCTAACAGGGCTTTTTGAAGTTATTGACACAAACAAAACAATAGATTTACTTCTCATCGACAGTCTTCATAAGTGTTCTTTGAGATATTGAGCTGTGATGGTGGTGGCTGTATAAACTTATGTATCTTCAATACAATATAGCAGACGGCCATCAAACATCCATTTGCACACAAATAATCCATCAACGTTATTAGTAGTAATCTATTAATTGACATCGGTTTAACGTCGTTTGCTTTGTGTACTCGTTTATTAGATACTGCACCACTTATCATTGAATACCTGTGCCTGTCTATTACATTAACGAATATTGTTTACCATGAATATGATAAATTATGATATTGTCATCATAATCATCATCAGTTCAGCCCAAAAGACGTCCACTGCTGGACATAGGCCTCCCCCAAGTGACGCCATATTGACATTTTGGGGGGTTTTGCCATAATCGCCACGCTTGGCAGGTGGGTTGGCGATCGCAGTACGGTTGTTACAAAAGTACAGAGAACGCTGCTGCCCATTCTCTGGCAAATCCCTTAGTCGCCTCTTACGACACCCACGGGAAGATATGGGATGGTGCTATTCTTTACGTCCGACACCATACAGAGCATTGTATATATAGCATTGAGCATTGTTTTACATAAGTATGATAAATTAAGATATTGTCATATGTACTAACAGTATTTAAGATACGGACAATAATGAATTATTAATGACTGGTAATTAGTGACCGATACTTAAACACGTGATTTTACTCATGATAACAAACAGCTTTCTTATAGAAACATTTTTTTATACTCATTCACTATTATCACAATAATACAACAGCTGTATGAAATTCGCGCGCGCGCGCCTGTGGCCTATCAGCTTGTGATAAAAGTGAATTAGAATTTAAAAAAAAAATCATTGGGGAAGTTGTTTGTTATCATGAGTATAATCACGTGTTTAAGTATCGGTCACTAATCACCAGTCACCCTATAGATATCATATTTATAATGATGGATGATATTTGATCTCTGCATTAGGCAAATAAAAATGTTCACTATTTTAAAGAATTCATTCTTCAATGTTATGTTTGTAAGCCAAATCCCATTGGAGGGGCTTGACTCACAAACATAATTTTGCACTTAATACCACGATAAACGTGGGAGGCATGTCTCAGTAAAAACATCGTTTTTTATTAGGAATCGGGCCCGATTGATTGCAATTGGCTCACGCCCTATTATATGGCAAAATGAGTGTGTAGCTACCGCGGCACACCAGAGCCTACACGTCTGCCTTCGAGGATTACATGTTATTTTTACTTGATGTGTTTTATCTTTTTTTTTCTACTAACCTGTTTGATCTCCCACAGAAGTTTCTTGTTAAGATCCAGCTTTTTTCTGTGTATCTTCTTGACGGCGACCCTGTTGCCTTTGTAGAGGCCGACAGTGAATGATGACAGAGTCAGAGAGGGGGTGCCCAGGGTAGAGGCAGCCCCGGTACTGCCTCGAGTGCTCCAGCCCAGGGACAGCTGTGGTTTTAAAAGGAGAAGACATCTGTTAAAGTGCATTTATTATTTTATTTTATATCACAATTCATAAAATACACAATATAACTGATGAACTGATATTTAAAACTTGACAGCGAACTGGTTATTTAGAACAGTAAGTGCCCTGCATTGTCTGATCCCTCATTCCCTTTTCTTATTTGTAAGAGCGTCTAGATAATGTAGGACTTCATTGTTTTGCGAGAGTTTTAGTAGTAGAAACTGATAACGACTTCATCATCATCATCATTTCAGCCGAAAAACGTCCACTGCTGGACATAAGCCTCCCCCAAGTGCCGCCACATTCAAATAACATGGGGGGTTTTGCCATAATCGCCATGCTTGGCAGGCGGGTTGGCGATCGCAGTATGGTTGTTACAAAAGCACAGAACGCTGCTGCCCATTCTCTGGCAAGTCTCTTAGTCGCCTCTTACGCCACCCACAAGAAGATATGATTACGACTTAAGCAGGGATAACTTAAATTATGGCACTTGGCAGAATAATCGGCGAAAATGACTTTTAGTGTCTAAACTCAAACTCAAAACATTTATTCTAAGCAGACCATTACATGCACTTTTGCAATATCAAAAAGAAAAAGATGAAGCTACAGTCGCAGTCAAAAGACATAATAAATGTGAAAGTACTGTTGCCCATAGATTTTATGGAGAACATTGGGCAAGAAACTCTATGAACACTCCTTTAAATCAATAATCTCTTTTTAATCTTATTAGACAAGTCATTGATTTTATTTTTGAGTTTTGCTATGGTACCACACTACAAGTTAAAAAAAGTACGTTTACAACTAGGTAACATCTTGTGTCTGAGTATATCCGTAATACAATACAATCATTTATTTCAGGCAACTAGGCCCATAGACCACAATACATATTTAAGCATAAAAAGACTAACTATGAACTGATACATACTTTATAAAACTAAAACTTTAAACTATTGTACACGAAGTGACGGCGCCGTGTTGCGCTGCGTGGTGTCGCGTAGCCTTCCGCGGAATCGCCGATACATAACATCCTTCGGCCAAAACTCCTCCTTGAGGAAGATCTCGATATGATGAGTCGGAACACGCACCACGAACGATTTGAAATTCGTGTTGTGGCGCGACTCCAACTTCTCGACCCCCAAGGTCCAGCTGGTCTTCACTCGTAAACACTTCATGATCTCCTCAACCTTCGTGGTGTGATGTAGCCGGGACACATAGAGCTGCGTCGTGGATACTGCCGCACGCAGCATCATATTGGGTCCAGCCAGCGCGGTCCCGCACAGGTTCCTACTAGAAGGCTTCTTCCTCTTCTTCCTCTCCACCTTCACGAAGCCATCCCTGTCACTCGTTCCTGAAGCTGGGCCAAGCTGTTTCGAAGCCCTGTTGGCAGGTTCACAGCAGCTCTTCTTATCCCCCCTCCCGGTCTGCGACACAGGTTCGTGCGTGGCGACAATAGCAGCGTAGGCACGTTTAGGGGTCGACGTACCTACACGAGTCACTACCTCGGCCGGCCTTGAGTACACGGCAGCGCAAGTTGCAACGGATGCAATATCAGTAGCGGGTGACGCAGTGGAGCTCGCTGACTTAAAACTGCCGACGCTAGCATTTCTCGCTCCGCAACGTGTGCTCTCGTTGTAGGCATCCGGTGACCTATTTACCTTAACAGAGTTGCGCAACAACTCCACTTCGGCACGTAGTTCACCAATGGTTATTCGACACCTCCAATGTCGACTGCACCTCAGCCAGGCTTGCCTTGAGAGTTGTTATGTCCTTCAGCAACCTGGTGGCGTCGACGTGGTCAATCGTGACTGGCGGCAACTTATGAAGCTCCTTCGCCACAAAAGCGGGCACGTCGTCTGGGTCGGTGCTCTTCTACAACGTGATGATGTCTTGAACACACTTCTGGCCACCATCCCTCCGGCGGGACTGCATCTGCTCGACTTTGCCAAGCGACTGGAACAGCAGCAGCTTGGCACTGCTGATTTCCTCCTCCTTGAAACTGGACTTGCAAATCTGCAAGATTCTGACTTCGTCCATGTAGTCGATGGCATGGTTGATAAATGCCAAGACCTCGTTGGCTGATGAGCGGTTGTGAACTCATAGTGACGATAACCGGCCAGCGGCTAAAGCCGCGCGACACGCGAATATATTATTCGTATCGGGCAGCGCAAAAACGGCCGTACTCGACCGCGCATTGCACTGCACTGTATACACTGATTACGAGACACTCAAGAGCCACTGAACAGGCAAGATCTTTGGAAAACTCGTAAGAGCTGCTAAATATATTCATATTTTGTTCTAAGCGATCAAGTGAACAGAAAGAAAGAAAGAATTATAAGCTTATATGAATCAACTATCATTTTTTTTCTATAATTTTAATACCCCGGTTGATGGCAATAGGCTCGCCCCCTATTACATGGGACTTAAAACATAACTGGCAAAATGTGGGTGTACTATTAGGTACACCTCTGCCTAACGGGGATTACAGGCTTGATGTTACGTTGTGTTAATTGCCCCAATACACTCGCACTAAAGAGGTTTTTAATTAATAGGTACTACAATTAGGGTTACCGTCAGTATGGCTGGACCAAACGAGATATGGACATGAGACCTGTGCACTATTTACAACCTATTTGCTACCATTTACTATTAGGCGTCTTAAATAAAAAACAAAATTATAGGAGCTTCTTAAAGTTATGTAAAATATATATGTCGGCGCCTTTGCAAAAAGGCTTCATATGATTCACGTTGCAAAAGGCTTCATATGATTCACGTTGCAAACTAAACTGTGACCACAGACGAGAGAGAAGCGGTCTACAATTCTCTCTGGCGGAACGTCAAGTCGTTGCGGGTAGCCATATTGACTTGGGTAGTTGTCAAGGAAGGTGGCGCATAACAAGACGTTGACGGATCGCCGACGTCTGTCTGCTTAATCTAATTAAATCTAGTGCCACATATCATAAGTAATTCCAATGCAGCGGGTAAGAGCCTTTATATATGTTAAGGTAGCAAATAGGGAGTAAATATTTATATTAACAACGCCTTTAATACAACGATAAAACTATGAGATTTTGGACATATTTAATAACGCAAAGGTAGCAAATATTTCATTGGAGGTAGAAAATAGTAGCAAAAAGGTAGTAAACAGTGGTATGGTCTCACGTCCATATCTCGTTTGGTCCAGCCATACCGACGGTAACCAAATAAGTACCTATAATGTGAACGAATACAGTCCTATGGCATCGAAAATCAGCTTATGACGTTCCCACTGCTGGGACACAAGACACACTTCGGTTTGTTAGAGGACGTGGGCCGTAATCCAACACGCGGGCCCAGTGTTATTAAGAAGTCCTATTAATTAAATATTAATTGCTGTCTATTTGATTATACGGTCCAATTAGTTCCAATAATTCACGTATTACTGCCGAACAATTAATAAAATGGCTCAAAGGACGCAATAATTGGACGTAACAGCGAACTGAACGAATTTTATTATTGTTTATTTTATAAATAAATAGCTTCGTTTGTTGGCTTATAAATCTTGAAAGATAATTGTATCTGCCATATTGAATAACATGTTACTTTATTCGTGTTTCTTATTGTTCATGTTATGTTGTTTTTTGTATGTTGTTGTGCTTTATTGCTTGTATATGCACGAATTAAAAGTAAAGTGACTCCAAATAATTGAATTTGCTTTATGTTTTTGCAACAAATTCTTACAAATTACTATCAACCACTTATATTCATCAATAGTTTCAGTTAATTACATTTCTTTTAAAATCAATTTAAGTGTTAACACTTTTTTAATTTAAGTGTTTTCATATTTACGGATAATGATTCAAATTCATTTATTAAAATTACACATCGTTCTGTAACATATAAACATGATTAATCCTAATTTTGCATGACTCAGTGTTAATAATTTGTATTACTTTCTCATTTTATTTGTAAATTCTATTGGAATAAAAGGCTTTTTTATTTTATTTATTTATTATAAATTTACCTATAGTCATCAATGAAGTCTTAAAAAGTAAATATTATGAGCGTATCGATTATTGACAGTTTATAAAATTATTAATTAATTACGTTATATTAATGTCGTGAATAGTGGAATTATTTTTGTTGCAGATTCATTTGTATAATCTTAAACTGACCAATTTAACAAAGGTCAAATGCGCCATTAAAACTCAAATACGAAAACGACTACACCAGTCGCACTAAAACTATTCATTGGAAATAATAGGCATTGTTCCTGCTCACTTCCGCTTGGGGAAACTCCGTTAGAATCATTTCCTCCATTTGTTCTATAACTTCAGAACAATAGAAAATATGATGAGAAAACTTCGCTGATCACTGTGGAGGGCTCATCATTCAACATTTCAGCCCAAAAGATGTCCACTGCTGGACATAGGCCTCCTCCAAATCACATTGACATTTTGGGGGGTTTTGCCATAATCGCCACGCTTGGCAGGCGGGTTGGCGATCGCAGTACGGTTGTTACAAAAGTACAGAGAATGCTGCTGCCAATTCTCTGGCTAGTCCCTTAGTCGCCTCTTACGACACCCATGGGAAGATATGGGATGGTACTATTCTTTACGTCCGACACCATCCAGAGCCAGAGTGGAGGGCTAATTGTCGTATTTTTAAGGACGGTCGTAAATATTCTAATATCTGCCCCAATTAGTAATCCCTATATTTTTGCCATTGATTGTGCTAACGTTGACTAGATTTTGAACGTCTTTAATGAAATATGGGAATTGACCTTTAAAGTAATCTATTATGTCACACAAAGTAAAATTTCTACAATTATATCTTTAATTCATTTGGTGTACATAACAAAGAGTATTCTATATTTCTTTCCATGAGCGTTCACTTCTCAGCACAAAAAGATTCCTTCGCCCAGCAGAGTAGAACAGTACAAAAGCCTTTTAAAACACCTATCCATACACACCTTTAGTACCTCATTAATGCTGTGCAGCGCAGGACTGGCTCCAATTGCCGTGCCAACCTCCACTAGTACTTCTTCTGGTCGAACTCTCCAAGAAGTATTGTTCAGCTCAGCGTCAATTCGAGCCTGTCTGTGAGATAAAGAAGCATGAATTGAGATCGAATGAATATTTCCTTATATATCCGAGTCTCAAAAAAGTTTTGAGTATCAATGTTCAAGGGAAAACAAACAAGGAAGGTTGTTTATGAGAAAAATAAAATATACTGACGTCGAAAAATATTGTGGAAAAGAAATAGGGGCGGACGAAAAAAAAAATAAGTAAAAGAAATGTTCGCCAATCATCTGCCTAGCCTTTTCCCAAACTATCTTGGGGTCGGCTTCCAGTCTAACCGGATGCAGCTGAGTACCAGTATTTTACATGAAGCGACTGCCTATCTGACCTCCACAACCTAGTAACTGGGTAATACGATACCCCTTGGTAAGACTGGATGTCAGACTTTTAGCTTCTGACTACTCGTAACGCAGTCGTTACGAGTAGTCAGAAGCTAAAAGTCTGACATCCAGTTAAGCACGTTAAGCCGGGACCAATCCCGGCTGTCATTTGTAGATCTTTGACAGTTCAAAGATCTACAAATGACAGCCGGGATTGGTCCCGGCTTAACGTGCTTTCCGAGGCACGGCAAAAAAAATGTTCGCCAATATTGAACAAAAATAAACAAAACGCTAGAACGTTATGGTTGAGGCCAAAACGATTAAATAAAAATAGCTTTTGTCTAACCTTGACCGCTGTTTTTATCTGTTTTGTCAATTAGGCTTACCTAGCAGACACGGGCAAAGCCAAGATTAATAACAGATGGCTTGAGTAGAAGATCTCAATTAGGATTTAGAAATTTCTCAGTGTTTTTGTAAAAAGTAGGACAAAACAAAAGTGTTTAGCAAATCATAGGAATTACGAGCAAAAATTTACAAAACTGACAAGCCTGTCGCTCATTGATACAACTGTTCTTCAATCAAGGCGCCGGTTTTGTAACATTCATTTCAAAATAATAATAAACATGTCAGAGTTAAAATGCGATCTCCAATTCAATATGTTACTAACTTTCATTTGATCTTGCCTAAGAAACAAATCAAGAGAATTTTTATGTTCTATTTCATTCTTAAATCATTTCGAAGCTTACTCAAAAGGCATATTATACAAGGTGTTGTTTTGCAACCTCGTCAAATTCTAGGAGGTAACTATGCTAATGATTCTCGACCCAAATCAATAATAAAATGAGTAGGTAATTTTCTTTTTTTTATTTATTTACTGAAATCGGTAACTGTGAACCACCCGTGTTTTAAACACGGGCCGTCTGATCCCCGCCTTATAACGTCGTTTACACACAAACAAAAAACCTCATACGTTTTTTCGATAATTTTATACGCCCTAAACCACGTTAAGGGGGTTATTCTGAAATATTGACAAATTTAAACAACAAAAAAACGCAGTGTTTTTTAATAATATACTAGGTACCGTAATTTATATTGATTATTTATGTCTTTTGTGACAACATCCTGAATTTTGACGAGGATGCAAAACAACACCTTGTATTTGAATTATCTACTAAAACGTTCACGAGACGGCAAAATAATGTTGTAACTTGTTTCATTCAATAAGACTGCTCAGAATTCGATTGTCTCGAATTGTTTTGGTTGCACTAATCCTTGAGAATACTCTTTTGAAGTGGATAACTTCTGAGCATTCCAAACCCAGGCTTTTGACGATCGTCATTAATTATACAGGATTTTCTATTTGTAGTTAAACAAGTAGGCTGTAAATGATTGTTTTTAGTTACAACTGAGTTGCTTGAGAAAGCTAAAGGTCAGGGTTTAAAGACAAGAAGTTGTTTTGATTCAAATTAATGGAACCATTTTAATTGTTTCAGGGCTTTAAAAACATTTTTGTCCCAGTCCTGTTGTGTTTCAATTTTGGTGTACAATAAAATTTTCTATTTTTGAACCTTTCTTCGAGGACTGTTTTAAGCTTTCACTGTTTATTACTGAACTAGTGTAAGTTTATTAATAAACAGTGAAGTCATTTCCGAGAAAAAATCTAAATAGATCATCATCATCATCAGCATATAATGTTCCCACTGCTGGGACACAGGCCTCCTCTCTATGAGAGGGAGTGAGCTGTAATCCACCACGCGAGCCCAGTGCGGATTGGTAGATGTCACATGTCTTCGAATTTTTAGTTCTAGGACATGCCGGTTTCCTCACGATGTTTTCCTTCACCATTTTTGAGGGCAGCGGTGATGTGATAAATTACACAAAGTAATGTGCCTGCCTGGGTTCGAACCCACGGTTTACTGCTGGTAGGTCGGGGCTGCCACCACTGGGCCACCGCTACTCTCTCTAATTAGATAGTTCACAGAAAAACACAATAACGAAAAATCATGGGAAAATATCCCGTAAGTGACAAAATAAATAATAAACAAAATAAAAAATAAACTTTTAGTTCAAGTTTTAGCTAACACTTAATTCCTCTTTACTAAATCTATAAACTTACTTGTACGCAACGCAAGCAGCAGTAACAGCGAAGGTAAGGAACACCGCCAGTCCGATGAAACAATATATTATGACGGTCTGCGCCTCTGTCCGAGCAGCGTGAAACAAACGTTGTACATAGCAGTGACGCTAGTGACTATATTATCACAAAACTGTCGAAATAATAATGATATCCTCCCGACAAAGTTTAAGAGACGGCGACCAATCACAGAGGAGGTAAGCGTGGAAGATATTATAGTACACACGTGTGTGTACAGAGACAGATGCACTCTCATGGTCCGATGGGACGCAATCCACCACGGCCGGAGAAAGAACAGGCGCAGCATTCCACATCCAGTCTGTACCAACTTTTCTGTCGCCGTCGAACCACGTAGCAGGGATACGTCCGTATGGAAGGGGTCCGAGAGGGCCGATGCCTGCCAGGGCTGCGGGTTGTTCGAAAGAGATACCGTGCCCCTGGAACGCAAAGGGCTAAGAAGGAACATGGATGGGTTTTAGTCAGTCAAGTCTGACACTCCCTTCCGCTCCGCCCAGAGCGGAAGAAGTCATATGATGATTTCACATCCTAAAAAAAAAAAATACGTCCGTATGCCGATTGCTGATGCGCAGTCTCCACTCCATGATTCAATACAAAACATAGGAATATTACGCCTTCGCCCATCACCAATCCTTCGTTAGTAAACAAACTGGTATTTATTTCAATAGAACCCTATTCGTCAATAAAGCCCTATTGTTCTGCGGGCAGGGCCAGTACAGCTAATCTATACTGATATTATCAAGCTGAATAGTTTGTTTGGTTGAACGTGCTAATCTAAAAACGATTGGTTTGAATTTAAAAAAAATATTTTGGTTTTGGATAGCCCATTTATCGAGGAAGGCTACATAACATCACGCTACGACCAATAGGAGCGGAGTATCAATGAAAAATGTTGCAAAAACGGGTAGACGCAGATGAAGTTGCGCGGTTCAGCTTGTGAATTAATAAAGTTCTAGATTAATGTTTACCACTACTGCTATTGATTTCAAAAGTGTCCCAAAAATGTTGTTATTGTACAAAATAAAGTGTAGCTAACAATATTTCATAACCGACCATTACAAACGTGAAGTAATTTAAACTTTCAGTGTTAATTAAAAATGATAAATAATTGACGGCGGTGAAATGAAGCGGTTGGTTGTTTGATGACGTTGTGAACTAACTACTTATTGAAGCGAGAATAATATATTCATTAAATAAAAAGGCGATCATAATATGAAGATCATTAAGTTTTTCGGAGAGTCAAAAAAGGCGATAATTATTTGGTTATTAAATTGCCATTTAACCAAATAAAAATAAACTAACCACTTAAAATTACGTTGCCGTATAATTCCTGTAATGGTCTTAGCGAAATTATGTTAGTTTAAGTTTCAAGGTAAAACTACTGCAACATTCTACTTAACCATACCTGAACAGACATAACAGACAACAGACATTATCTCTTAAGACACAAAAAAAAGAATATATTATATTCGATTTCTTCAACGGGAACGGAATGTAAATTAACAGTCGTAGCAGCTACGGCGTAGCTTCTACGCCGTAGCTGCTACGCCATAGCTGCCACGGCGTAGTAGCTACGAGCTACGCAGTTTTGACTACGCTAGTCGCAAATGAGGCGTAGCGGACTGTATAATCAAGTTTTCTTGCCACCTGTTGTAATATACTGTGTTTGTAGATAACTTGATTAGCGGACAATCCAATTAGGATTGTCTGCTAATGAACTAACTATGTAGCTAACTGGAGAGGAAATCATCAAGACATGGATATTGGACTTAGTGAGGTCCAAGGTTTTTACAAAAGTCGTTTTTAAAAAATGTAGGTTATTTAAAAATCTAGTTTTTGTTCTATCATTGATCTTCCAACTGTGAAGCAATAAGGATCTTAGCATTAAATCAAATTTATTTCCATTTTACTGAGAATCACATAAATTACATAAGACAATGCCCCAATATGCCTAAAAATCTTAGAATAAAAAAAAGACCTCGTACCCATGTTTCTACTAGTGATCGAAAGTCAGAGCTTTGTGTTTACTGTCTTTGTTACGTGTTTGCTCATAAATTACAAGACGATACTTTATGTTGTCATATATTTTATGCCCTACCAAAGACCGTATTTTTTTACATAAATCAATCCTGCTAATAAAAATATGCATTAACTTAGAAATAAAAAATCTGTTTTTTTTTTTTATATAGTTATAAAAATTAAATGCTTACCACCCTGGCACATGGGGTCGTTCCACAAGAAGCCGCATCGCGGGGTGTCAGGTGGGGGTCCCCGTCGCCCCCCAGGCCAGTGGATGGCTTTGCCTGCCACTGGCTTGTAGCTGCTGTTTAATCCATGGAAGAAAGCCACCACCTGTAAGGTAAGTGAATTTGTACAAACAATTTCACAAGTCATTTATTTAAACTAGATGACGTGGGATGTTTCATGCTTAGAAATATGGTAGAAGAAAACATGATGCGCTGACCTCAAAGACCCTGAGAATGGTGAGACGAGATCGATGTTTCATATCTGACTCTGAGAAGAAACATCAAAAAAACTGAGAGGAGATAGTCTCTTTTAAGCTCCAGATATTGTCTCAGTCAGTCATATGAGGACTATGTAGATTAGCGTCCGTAATAGTCTTTTAAAGAACCTATACACTAAATAAAGCGGATTGCCTCATCTCTTACCACAATCAAGATCTTAGTCGACTTGGGATGAAAATACCATTTTTTTTTCTTTTTTACTTGATGGTATATTAGTTCATATTCCGATCTTACATTTTTATTTCTAAGCTTAATTTTCAATTTGGAGCAGTGGCCATTAGCCTTGGATCGAAGGATTTGGATGACATGGGGAGTGGCTTTTGCCCAGCAGTGGGATGATACAGATTAACAGTAACAGTATTTTCTACTTGTATGAACACAAGAATATTGTACAGAGGCAGAATCAATAAGTCTTCGCAGCGACTGACGATGGCTACAGTTAGAACTTATGCACATACAAAAATTTAAGCAACATTGCGATAAATCGATCGTATCGAATCGCATTGCGACTTTGAATTAGATAGCTTACTTCTACTAGCTTACTCTTTGACTAAAACCCAACCAAACTTCTGGTCACCAATGCTGATATTGCTGCAGGATCGATCAGGGCAAATCAATCATCATCCTTCACAGCATCTGTCAACCCACTTCAAGGCCTTAAATATTATATCAGAGATCAATCATAATATTCCCACAAGCGTATTTGGAATACCAGCCAAAATTCTATTTCAAAATTCTACTTAATAAAACAAAGCGTCGTCGGGTCGACCTCTAGGTTAAACCGTTCTTGTATAGTTTGGCGCGTGGATAGGTGCCCCATTACATACCGAGTTTCCTCCGTGCCTCGGTGAACGCGTTATGGCTTTGCTCCGGCTATCATTTTAAATTGGATCTTTTGTTTTTTTTTCTTTTTATATCTTTGAAAATTGTTACAGGTAGTCAGTGGCCTGAAAGTTTGACAACCAGTGTTACTAAGAGGTATCGTATTACCTAGTGCCAACTGGGTTATAGAAGTCAGGCAGGCAGTCGCTCCATGTCAAATACTGGTATTCGCTGCATCGAGTTAGACTGCAAGCCGACCACACCATGGTTGGGAAAAGGCTAGGCAGATGATGACTATATAAAATATAGTCCAAACTTCAAAGGCTACTTATAAGAAGTTTGTACGTAACAGTTATTTATACAAAGTCTATTTCCAAATCACTAACCGTGTCTAATGAAAAGGTTGGAACTCAAGCTGCTCTCCGGGGACAGCCTAAAAAGACCAGCTTTAACTAGGTCTACCTCATTTTTACTAACAAAATTCTATCCCACCAATGTCAAATAAGAATTTCTTATAGCCAAAGTACACAAAGTTTTGGGAAAGGACGGGTTACGGTCTTATTTCAGTTTCTTGGACAGTAACTTTTAGAATTAACCATCACGTCCTCGAGATTGTTATGGGGTTAGTTAGTTTCATTCTAAATTCTTGTGCAGGCAAGCATCTCAGATTGTTTTGTGTCTCAAAAGCTATGTGTATAGTTCTTAGGTTAAAATACAACGAGGCACCGAAAGTGGAGTCTTTTTTTTTTGTTTGTAATATTGTTTTTTGTTTGGACGCCTGAGGAAAGACAGCACCTTAGTGGTCGACGGTGAAGGTGCCGTGATGACGTGATCCGGTTGCGGGACCAACATGGCCAGAGACTGCACAGGATAGAGAGGTATGGAAGGAGGAAGGGGAAGCCTTTGCTCAGCACAGGGCTACAAAAAAAAATATCTCATCATAAATTACTATCAACATTCCTCTGTGTCATCCCATTTGTTTGGGGTCGGAACAGCATTGTCTTATTCTTTCATACCTACTTGTCTTTTAGTTGTTATCTTAAAATTTACCCTCTTACCAGCCAGCCATATCAGTTTTCGCAAAGAACTACCTTATGATACCGCTATGTTATCAAAAAGAAGGAGGGATATTGTAGCACAGGTCCCACAAACAAAAACAAGATTTTGTAGCAGGCAATACCATAAACGGTCATCTCAACTCTACAATAAAATAAATAAAGATATTTATTTATACACCAAACAACATTATGAGTGTAAAAAACTTATCACTAAGTGGATTAAACCACTTCCATATGAGGACACTGAGGCCCTCCTGCAGCACACATCATAACTCACTCATTCACGCGTTCACTTACATATTACATACAACATGTACAATCACACACCACACATACACATACATTCCACACACACATATCACTCATGCTCAACTCACACATAACATACACAAAATGCACACTCATTTAAATAAGCTGATGTAAAGTCTGTATTGTTGTATTTGTACTTTAATTTCTTGATTTTCTTGATATTATAAATGGTAAATATATTAGTTGTAGTTAGCATAATGTAATTTAGTATGTATGTACATTACGTAAATTTAAGTTACGTAAAGTTTAGTTAGTTAGGAAGAGTGGAGTGTCCTAATACAGGCATCTACTTGCTTAAAAGAACACTTCTATCACTAGCTATGTAGTACAAGCATGTTAAAGAAAATAAACTATTTGTATTTGTATTTGTATTTCGCACATTCTATTCAATATTTCATTGCTTGTGCTGAAAAACTTATTCCACGACATTTTCCACATTCACACAAATTTTTAGTCACCATTATCCCTTGTATAATTTCACCATCTGCAAGGGCTGAAAATAACACGAATATACACACTATAATTATTTGAAGAGTCACCTCAAATTTCCCAGTTACTGGGTCCAGATCTAATATGGCGTAGTCTGCATCCCGGTCACCCACGGAGTCTATGCGGACGTGCCCGGTTATACCTGTGACAATTGTACCATTATTATATCAGTGTTTTAGTCATATTTTATTCGAAGAACTAATAAGTTTTTATACAGGGTGGAAGGGACTAAAACTAAAGAAAGGACTAAATCTAAAACGGTTATCACGTTTTCAGTACATCATTCTGAATCTAGATAGAAATTTTTCATCACAATTTTCTATGATGTGGTGTGCTCAGTTTGATGTACGTGGAGTTTTAATGTTACAGGGTGGAAGGCACAAATACGCACTAACGCTTGTAAAAAACTAGCTGCCCGGACACTTCGTTCTGTCAAAAGTTTAATGCAATGCACTTTTCCTACCTACCTACCCTACTCTACCTACCTACCCTACTCTACCCTACCTACCTACCTACCCTACCTTAGCCTGCCCTACCCTACCCTACCTTTCTCACCTTTTAAACCTTCCCTGGACTACGACAAGAATTTCAAAACCAAAATCAGCCAAATCGGCCCAGCCGTTCTCGAGTTATAGAATTACAACGATAAGTGGCATTGATTTTTATATATATAGATCAGCAGGTCCATATATTTCAACCATGTAGTTATTGCACTTTAAAAAAAATGTAAAGTACTATACGATGTATTAAATGCGTGGTAAGCGTTGGGCGTCGGTGTCTCTACCGTTGTAGAAGTATCATCATCACTATACCACATAACTAAAACTAAACCTGTTTACCTACTTCGTGCCCATTACCCAGTTGGACCGTCTTCAATATATGTCAACCATATTGACAGCTGCTTTATCAAGTCTTGTCATACTGTGTCAAGAAACTTGTAAAGCAAGCTTAGGCAAAACTTGTTGTGTTAATGATCAAGTTTCGACAAATATACCAAAACTTTTATTGGAAGTTACCTAAATACTAAGTAAAACCTACTTAGTATTTAATATTGATGTATCTTAAAAGGTTTCCAACTAACTTCTGTTTCAAACTACGAATCCAAAAGCTAAAGAATACAAAAATAAGAAGGAATTCTATTTTTTTCCTTTTTTACACTGTTTTACAATTAGTGTTCACATATGATTTTTATTCCTTCAAAAGTTCAATATCGCATGGGAAGTGTATTTATAAGACGTTTATGAGTATTGCTATCGGTCAAAATGACGATCCAACAATTTATTTCGTATAGTCAGCATTTAGACCCTATCCACAACCTCGGGCGATGCGACATCAACCGACACACGCGCGTCACTTATTACCTTCGCGTTAATCACGGTGCGGCTAGTCGTAGTACGCTCTGAGCGACTTTATTCAATTGTTTTCTCCGCAGTAGCAAGATGCAAATCGTTAGAAAGCGTAGCACGCTGGCCATGAACTATAGCAAGATTTAATTAATAAAATAGCACCAACCAAGAGAACACTGAGAAATTATCGCATCCACTGAATGCATTTTAAATAAAAACGCTCAATTGCTTCGCAAAACGAAACATCGTTGTTCTCTGTAGCTGAATAAATTCCCCAGTAATTGCTACGTCTCAAGTTTATAAATATATTTTCTGTATACACCGTTTGTACCGTTGTTCTTGTTATAATTGCCTCTTTATTGTTCTGTCCGTGTTTTCAACTACTCAAAGAGCTATTAACGTTGGTAAACATTGTTTGTTTAAACAATAAATACGTAGGAGTCGTCAACCTTTTGTGTGAATTAAAGTACCTCTAATTATATCTTCCAAAATTGAAAATACTTTGTATCGGTTCGAGTAAATAGGGTGACTAGTAAATAGTGACCGATACATAAACACGTGATTGTACTCAGGATAACAGACAACTTTCCCAAAGAAATATCATTCACTTTTATCAGAATAACACAGCCGTATGAAATTCGGGGTTGCGAGCCATGAGAGTGCTCTGCCTACCCACTGTGGCACGGAACGATATAATGAGACACAACGGCGTAACGCGGCTAACATCGGTCACATCACAGGCACACGCGCGCGCGAATTTCATACAGCTGTTGTGTTATTGTGATAAAAGGGAATGAGTGAAAAAAAAATGCTTTGGGATAGTTGTTTGTTATCATGAGTACAATCACGTGTTTAAATATCGGTCACTAATTACCATTCACGCTATATAGCTTAAAGTTGTAGCACTTGCTGCAACCTTATTTTGATCGAATGAGGTTGACAGGCGCTGTTTGTACCTATAGATAGATAAAATTGATCATTTTGCACGTGGCTTTAACGGGAAATCGCAAAAGTATCCTACAAAATTCATATTTCGTATGTAGCTACAGAGTTATTATCAATTATACGTGTTTTCGCCTTTTTTTTTCGGATGGGATATCATCAAATGACTTCTCCCGCTCTGGGCGGAGCGGAAGGGAGTGTCAGACTTGATTGACTAAAACCCATCCATATTCCTTCTTAGCCCCAGTTCCAGGGCCACGGTATCTCTTTCGAACAACCCGCAGCCCTGGCAGGCATCGGCCCTCTCGAACCCCTTCCGATTTGCTGACATCTCCTTGAGGCGCGCGTGGAACACGGACGCGCCGTCGGCACGGGCTGTCGTCATAAGACGGACGGACGGTGAGCTAGCCCATTACTCACCGTCCACAGGCCCGCGCCTACGGTGGCCGGGGGCCACGGTTGCCCCCCGACGCCCGGAGCGTCTCCCGCGGCTGCTGGGACGTGAGGTTCTCTCCCTCTCACGTTCAGTCACCTCCTTCGCTAGCATGACTGCTTCGCAGAAGGAGGCGACGGCTTCCTATTCCCTCTCGCTCCTGACCATGGATTGAACCAGGGCCGGACGCGAGAGGTCGCCGCCGCCAATCGCTGCTACGAGGACACGGCGGTGCTCAGCCCAAGCGGGGCATAGCTCCACGGTGTGCTACACCGTGTCCTCCGGCCGATCGTCGCAGTGGTGACACCCGGGCGTTTCCTCCCGCCCAATTCGGTGCAGGAACCTCCCGAAACAACCGTGTCCGGTGAGGACCTGCGTCAGGCGGAAGGTGAGGGTGCCGTGGCGACTCTCCAGTCACTGCTGAAAGAGGGGACTTATCGCCACTATTGTGGCGTGCCCTGCACGGGGTTGCGACAGTCGCTCTCTCTATGTCGCCATGAGATCGCGCCGGAGGTCTGTCCGCTGAGCGACAATTTGCCACGGCAGTAGAGTTTCCCCTCGGCGTAGTGCTTCCGCGCGCCATTCGTGCAGGCACGCGTAGACTATCGCCTCCAGATCCCATTTTGCCAATCCGGGAAAGAATCTCGCCGCCTCGCCGGAGATCGTGCGGTACCCCCGGACCAGCCTTACGGCGACCACCATCTGGGGCCCGTTCAGGTCCCATTACCTGCCGACTCGCTGCCTCAAAGAACGCGCCCACACCGCACGACCCCCGCGTAGAGCCTCCGGCAGGAGGCGTTTGGACCCCCCAGGTTGGGCAAGAGCCGCTTGAACGCAGCCCCTGCCCGTTCCAGTTTGGGGGCGAAACGTCGGAAGTGTTCCATGAAGTTCCACCGGGTGTCGAGCACAAGCCCTAGGTACTTCAGCGTCGACTCGACGCCCGCCGATGGGAACCCCTCCTACCGTCAGTATGGATCCCGACGGTGGCGCATTCCGAAGCCCATGAAAGGACATGGCCTCGGACTTGTGCAATATGGCACCTCGAGACCCAGTTGCCGGATTCTCTCCACGACTATCGCAACCCCGCGTGTCATAATTCCCATACAGACTGAAACTGCCTTGCAAACTGCAAAAATCTTAGAAAATTTGTTTTTTGAGGGCTGCTCTGGTGCTTTCTTCTTAAATAGATTGAACGCCGCCATCTTTTTAAAAAACAAAATAGTTTCCACAAACAATTTTACAAATGTTAACCGACAGCCCCCTCCTGTTAACGTCATTCAAGGGCCCAAACAAATCATGCAACACTCTCAATTCAAATCATTCGATTTCTGTGGAATTGTTTTGTGAAATCTATTGAAAATCAAGATGGCGCCGTTCGTTTCGCGCCAAACGATCCTTGTGCTTCTAGCTAGTTAGTTAGCCTGTGACAAAGACCCAAGTTTAATTATATATTACTTCTTCTTTCTTTTTCAAACCGTTGAAGACATTGTTAAGAACGTTAAAAACTATAATAAACTGCCCGTCTATCAAATTGGTTCCGTTCACTTTTTATAGCCAATAAGCCATTTACGATGATAAAGATCGACAAAAATGGCGAATATTGGGCAATCAGGCGATTTTAGCCAATGACTATGTCTCGTGTTTTATATCTTACTTACTACGTTGACAATTCATGAACCGTGACACTGTCTAGCTATTCATTCGGTGAGGGCTACCTACCATTGAAACGTGCGTTGCGTTATAATAATAATAAATCATTTATTTCAGATTCATCCGAAGATAAATCCATATTTGTTAGTACAATAGCGAGATTACAAAGTGGTGTTATTAACAATTAATAGAAAACATCAAAAAATATAGTAATTTAATAAAATAAAATAATATAATATTATAGTAATGCGTTCCTCTTAAAAACATTTTCATAACTAAAATATATCGGTATAACTTTAACTAAATCAGCAATGACAGACACATGTATAGATAGCTATACATGTATCTGTCATTGCTGATTTTAAATAAAAAAACCCCTTCGAAGGCTATTAAAAAAAACACCTACAATAATATAATTATGTATGTATCGAAGCCATTTAGCATTTGGCTACGGCGCGTGGCGTACAAAAAAGGAGCTTACCATGAAAGTCTCGTCCCCACATCCGTCTCGTGATGTTCCTGCCATCCCTGATGTCTCCGCCCTCCGTGAGGGTCTCGTTCAACGCCATCCCCAGTAAGTACACGCCGTCGTAGAAGGCGCCGATGAAGAAGTTAACCTGACAAAGGTATATTTTACTGTTATAGAGCCAGTTTCAAACACACTTCTTTTCCCGGCGAATGAAAGTTTGTTCACGTTGGTGGATCTCGTGGCTAAATAATAACAGATCTTCAGGTCAAGCCGCGCTTGCCTGGGTTGGCCCGTGGATGGGTGACCACCCATTACAAACCGAGTTTCCTCCGTGCCTCGTCAAGCACGTTAATCCGTTGAACCGGCTGCCATTTTTAGATCTTTGACAGTTGTTACAGGTAATCAGTGACCCGAAACTCTGAAAACCAGTCTTACCATATTAACCAGTATTAACTGGGTTATGGAGGTTAGATAGGCAGTCACTCCATGAATAATACTGGTAATCAGCTGAATCCTGTTAGATAGGAAGCCGACCCCAACATAGTTGGGAAAAGGCTAGACAGATCATGAGTTATCTATACAAAACTGTAGACCGTGCCTTTACAATAAAAACATCCGAATTGAGAACCTCCGCTTTTTTTAGAAGTCGGTTAAAAATCAACCGTAGTCGTTCACAGCAAAAGAATAAGTGGGTATGTATAAGCAGCCTGAAGCAGCATAGACAAGTTTTCTTCGACACACAAATTTCAACATTGTGCTTGTTTAAAAATGTTTTTAAAACACTGTAAATGTCTTAACGTAATACTTTATATTGCAGTGATAACCCTGCGAAACCGCGCTTTGCTAAATCTGCGAGTAGACTGTACAACTATCTGCGACTAGACCTTACGCCTATTATCTTCTCTAGATCTAAATATAACAGAGGCTATTAAAGGTGGAAGTACCCTTGTTATGACAGAATTTACAACTCCGATAAATTCAATTTAGTAACCAAGCCCAAAACTTAATGCTCCACCGTCCAATATCCCGGATTTCATGTTGTGAACAAAGCTTCCACCTTATGGGGGAAGCTTGTGTAGGTACATAATATCGCAATAAATATGTTCTATGTCATAACCCAGCCCCCCTTTTTATTTCTGGAGCCACTCGTTTTAATTTATTTTCTCTTATTACTTAGTTTTGTGAATGCTGGTTGAGCAGTAATTGGAGACAGTGATGTCCAGAACTGTTAAAATCTATACCTAAGAGCGTTTATACCCTACGGCATTTCATACAAACTTTCAAGCCGTTATTTTCCGAAATGACGGAACAGATTTTAATGAAACTTCCTACGCATAAGCAGTATACATAGGACTAAAAAGTTACTAAAAAACATTTTCGAAAAGTAAAAGTCTTTTAAAAATGGAGATAATTGGAAATTTCTGTTTCTATAGATAATTAAAAATTGGTCTAATTTAGCTGTAACATTATTTTTCGAAAATGTTTTTTAGTAACTTTTAAGACCTATGTATACTGCTTATGCGTAGGAAGTTTCATTAAAATCTGTTCCGTCATTTCGGAAAATAACGGCTTGAAAGTTTGTATGAAATGCCGTAGGGTATAAACGCTCTTAAGATATGTTGTATATAGAACCCGTTGGTGCAAAATTGCAACTCCGTGAAAAAGTATCATATTAGTATGGATTGACATATGCACAGTACATTTGGTACTCTGATTAACTATATACAAATATACAGGATGTAAACCAGTGCGCAGTGGTTACGTCTTCGAGTAAGCCGCATAGTATACCTCCCTGAGTATCTAGACTAGAACGTAATTGAATAACCCGAGCATATCCTTGTAAGATCTACCGACCATGCAGTGGGAGTGACATATTCCCTCAGTCAAGGTTCCTCGATTTAATCAGGTAGCTAACAAATTGAATATGTTGATAGTTTACGTAGCATATGTTGTACACAGTTGTTTATTTAATCCTCATCAGTGATTTATACTATTTTTAAGAGGAAGAGAGATTTATTTACGACCTAGCTTTTGCACGCAGCTTCGTCCGCGAAGACGTTGGTTACTATTCCACGGGAAAGTACTGGTGGGGTAAAAGTAAAACTATCCTATCTCCAAATCCATCTCATAGTCTACCTGCGCGACA
The DNA here is from genome assembly GCA_949152445.1 of Cerastis rubricosa. Taxonomy (NCBI): domain Eukaryota; kingdom Metazoa; phylum Arthropoda; class Insecta; order Lepidoptera; family Noctuidae; genus Cerastis; species Cerastis rubricosa. Next base: position 5,547,228 of record OX424535.1, on the reverse strand, counting down.
AATTTCAGCGAAATTTGATCGGCCGTTAAGGCTTGAAGAGGTAACATACATACAGAAGTAATACAGACTGATAGACACAATAATTACTTTCGCATTTTGTCATAAGTATGGATGGGTTGAATTGTAGATTGATTAGCAATCCATTGCTTTGCACAATATAATATGTGCTTTAAGCAAAAACATGTATAAACGAAATTGCTCTTCCACAAGACTACAAAATGCAATGTATACTCGTACGTTCATTGGTTGAAAGATTTATTGAAGTTCTGACCTTGGCCAATTCCCCTGTGTAAAATAAAGAGAATTTTGTATGAAGCAGAAAGGTATCCGTAGTAGGAAATCGTAAATAACAAATTCATTTGCTACACTTGCTTTTTCTCTAAGTTTCTAAAAACCATGGGTATTTGTGGTGCTAGTGAGTTTTCGGCTACATGATCCAATTTTGTATTTCTTCATAAAGTATTTATAGGTAACTAGCACTTTGCCCCCGACTTCGTCCGCGAAAATTGTGATAAAATATAGCCCAATGTTACTCGGTAAAGATGTAGCTTTCTAAGAGTGAAAGAATTTAAAAATTCGGTCGAGTAGTTTTTGAGTTAAATCGTAACAAACAAACCAACAATAAATTTTTCCACAATATAAATTAGTTGAGACTATTCTGAATGAGTGTTTCTAAAGCTTAGAAAATCTTAGAAATAATATTTCACCCTTACTACCATATTGTGTTTAACGCCCGCTAATATATATTTTCTTAAAGCTCTGCGAGCAAGAATTCAATCATTGTTCTTTTGTATTGATAATGTATTTTCACTTGTTGTCCCTTTATAATTCAAGGGGACCTCGGTACAATGTATTTTTACTCGATATTTTTTTAATAATTTAATAGGACCGATATGGCGCCATTCGTGTGAAACATAAAGCGATTTTCAATGCTATGAGTTATAAAGAAATTCGTGCATAAGAAAGGAGCGCACTTTTTAAAGTGTACGGGCCCTTAATATCTTTCGAATCGCCTAGTGTTTTCGAATTATGTTATGATTGGCTTCCAGTCTTAGCGTATGCAGTTGAAATCCAGTATGTTACATGGAGCGATTGCCTGTCTGACCTCCATAACTCATGAGTACTTTTCAGACTCTCGGCCTCTGACTACTCGCAACGACTGTCAACGATCTACAAATGACAGCTAGAACTGCTTAGTATGCTTTTTTTATCATAGAGGGTTCTCATAATTTGTATGGATCACCCATCCACGGACCAACCTCAGCAAGCTTTGCTTAAACTTGAAGACCAGTGTGGCCATTATTATTTAGCCAAAACTATAATTATTTAAATTTCCGTATTCATTCTTCAACACATCTTTTACATTTTTAAATATTCCTATATAAAATAATTAAAAAAATAACATTTAAAAATATTAAAAGTAGTAGCCCACCGGCATCGGGAACAAGGTCGAAGCTACTGGTGGTCAGGGCTTTTGAGAGAGACACCTTCTAGCAGTCTAACGAGACCCTCATCAGGTATCGGTCGAGGCTCTTGGCTAAGCCATTGTGCATTAGCTAATCCGACTATCAGCACAATTATCGCTGATAATTATATAAATAATTTATTTTATTAGTTATTTAATTATGAATTATTTTAGTTATTATGTATTTATCGTAATATCTTTCGAATAAAAAAGGCAGAAACTTACCTCTTCACCATCAGAGAAAGAGTAGTTGTAGTGCTGCTTGGCCCTCGCTCTGACGGCATCAGCGAACTCGTCGAACCGGTCACCGGTGGGCAGCTTCAGTGAGACTCGTAGGAGCGCTTCGTACGCTGCGCGTGCGGCGGTGTCGCGCTCGTCGTCCGCTGCCCAGCCCGTCTCGCCCCAGTAACCACCCTGGGTAGTCAGAAATATAAGTACAAGGTAATTTAAATTCACTATATATGCTTCTTGTCTCCGTCGTAGTGTCGATGATTCTTTTATTTGTTAAATATTATGCAAAATATGTCGTTATAATTCCGCGAAAAAGATCCAAGCCAGGATGCAAGATGCAGCACCGCGACCTCCCACTTGCAAAAATGCACGTGCAAGTAAAGCAACAATAATTAGCATGCCGTGAACCCAAACCTGTACTGCACATTCAAACATTTGCACCACCAGGAAAGCCCGTTATGGGCGTTGGGTTTAGTTAATTCGAATGGATTAGGTACAACTATGTACAAAGCATTCAAAAACCAAAACATCTGATGCTATCGAGCTACTGAGCATCAGATGTTTACCTCAATAGCCATATGCTGAAAGTTATCCAAACTATTTTATAACAAGGTAGGAAATAGCAAACAGAATTATAAACTTTGCGGACCCTACATCATCCCGAACTCTTCCGTAAACGTAAGTACCCTTTTCACCCTAAGCACAAATAAATATTTTCCTCTCGCTATTCCATTACAATTTATTCGGATACGGCGTAATATATCTTTATCTTCCATACATCAATATCAGCAGAAAAAAGCAAAAGACAATAAAAACAAAATCCTCATATCAATCTCTTAAAGCCCATCTCCCACGGTTCCACCACATAGGGGAAATTAATTTAAGAAGGTAAACCGTATTTTATTTAGAGGCACATGTTATGACGTCAAAGTAAACCGTGAAACCGATAAGTCACCCGAGAGTCGAGAGGGAGCGATAAGAAATTTAATTGATAATATGACATCTCTGTATGGAGTTAGCAAAAAAAGGCATAATTCGGTACCAACTCTAGTGGTTACCGTTTGGGACATGTTACCACAGACATAAAAAAAAATTGGGTATATTTAGACCCAGAGGGCACATCTTCGGGTATTACTGACTTTTAATTTTAACTATATTGACCCCATTTTTGAAGAATGTATAATCCCATTTTATAAAACTTGACATTATGTATTGTATTGCCTATTTCAAATTATTAACTGATTTTCATCTTGACATAGTAAACTTATCTTCATTAGATTGAATGTGTCAATAATGTATATTAAATGACTCTTTATTATTATAACTAAAACTGTTCGCATGTCTTTTTTTTAACTTATGGAAATCATCAAATGACCCCTCCTGGTCCCTCTAAGCGGAGCGGAAGGAAGTGTCAGACGTGTACTGACTAAAACGCATCCATGTTCCTTTTTAGACCTTTGTGTTCTAGGGCCACGGGCTGTTTGCATGCCTTAGTTAAGGTATTTAGTATATGGATCACTTTGAAATTAACATTTGTAACTTGTACCTACTTTTTGTGCAAAGAACTATTCTATTCTAAACTATCACACGGGGCGAATCAATTGTAATTGAATGAGATGAAAATAAACCACTCAAGCCATGAAAGATTACAACTGATTGCCCCTCTTGAGAAGCAGAATTTAATAAATGGCATGCAACAATCGCCTAAAACCAGGTAAGAAAACCATGTCTATGGTGCACAGTATGACAGTAACAAATGCAAACCAGACCGTGACAATAAACTAAAGCAAACGAAAGAAAACTCCGTGAGTAATAGTGAACATAGGTAAGTATAGGTACAGTCTGCAAAGGAGAAAAGTAACCAGTTACTCATACTGGTAGTACCTAAGACCAACTGGTTACTTATCTCCTTTGCAGACTGTACATAGGTACACGTTCTAATCAGTGAAGCCGAAGGTTTACGTTAGGCTAAAAGGTCAGGAGAGCCGTGTGTAGAATGCCTGATAAAGAAACATGATTGAAGGTACGCGCTCCGGTATTAATGGATTGAGTTAGTCTTCTAGTCTGTGATTGGTTATTTGGTGTGGGTTTCGTTCGTTCTTGTTTTACTACAGGCATGTGACGTCAGGGAAATAAGCATAACATCAATCCTGTAATCTCCGAAGGGTTGGGCAGAGTTTATGTTTAAGTCCCATGTAATAGGGGCGAGTCTATTGCCCTCAACCGGCACATATCAGGAATCTATGGCTTCTACTGAGAAGTTCCTGATGGAAAAACCCGATAACGCTTTGCCCGGCCCGCGAATCGAACCCAGGGCCTATAGCTCAGCAGTCGCGCTTACAACCACTAGACCAACGAGGCAATCAATCGTTTCAGGAAAATAATTGTAAGCAAATAGAATCAAAGAATGACAGTTGTAATTGAAATATGTCTTTAAATTGGCTGGCAATTCGCTTTAAAAAAATCATTCATCTGACTGACGTTGTTTTGGTAAAACAAAGAAGAAAATTTTACTCAGTGACCCCGAGTTTCGAAGTATTTTCGTTCACTAAATAACCTGAAAAATATCAGTTTTGATCGATGCTAAAGGTTTCTATTTACTCTGCTCTGGGTTCCCTCTTTATTCTAATAATAAGCCATTAGGAATAAATAAATAAGTCCATTTTAGTCGCATAAGCTTCAAAAATCTTTTAGCACACGTCAAAAACGCAACATTAACCTTTGTGAACAAAATCTATTCAATTTAGACCAATACGCTTTAGCACCTCTACATTAGAGGTCGCTGGTGTCAAACTGTCAAAAACCCTAGCCCCTATTAATATCGAAAAATATTAATTTAAGATCGCGCGTGTCGATACATGAAAATGAAAAATGTAGTCTCTCCAAAGGCGATAGACATGGCAATTTCGTAAAATAGCTGGAGGAAAATGGCGCTAAATATTCTTATTTATGCTCCGTTCAAAGAAAAACATTCTTTTAATAAAAAACGTAACCTCCAAACTAATTTTCTTGATGAAGGTGCGACGAGATAAACATTTTAATTTATTGACAACGTTTTATGTTGCTCTTTGAGATTTTATTATGCATTCAAGCTGTTTTAATTAAAGATGTGCAACGACTAATTCGCAGTTGTTGAATCCTTCAGTCATTTGAATCTACAAACTTGCATAATTTGATTTACCATGAATTTTTGAAGTGAAATAACTTTTAGCCGAGTTGAGCGATTTTTGGTAGGGGAAAAATCTTTGGGTTCGCGTCACCGATGACCTCGACATGTTCGTGACGTATTACGGCCTACATGATTTAAAATTTCCAAAAAAGAACACAGTAATCCTATTGTTTTGAGGTCTTTTCTAGAAGAAAAAACACTAAAGTCATGGTATCACTATGCGATCTGAATAAAAAAAAACCGGTCAAGTGCGTGTCGGGCCACGCGCAGTGTAGGGTTCCGTAGTTTTTACAACAGCCAAGTGCGGGTCGTATTCACTGACTGATAGTTTCGTACCATGCTCTAACTAAAAGCCAAACATGACTACCTACCTAATTTGACTTCCTATACAAACAACAACAACAACAACTGTTTTTTTATAAAACTTATTTAGGAATGAAACAGCGTGATACAACTGACGCTTAGCGCCATCTATCGACATTTCTATGGAGTTGTTCGAAATTTTCGAGTCAAATACAATTGGTCGACTATTACTCGTAAACATGTAAAGCCCACTTAAGTTTGATAGTTTTCCTTTAAACTTCGTTATATATAGGTACTACTGCCGTGACATTTCTATTTCTAACTACAACCATTTAGCCTGTAGAGGGGGGGGGACACTTGACCCTAACGAAAATTGGTACTTTAAAGCTTGGTAAGTCACGAACCGTTTACTTAATCAAAAAACGGTCTTCTAAAACCCCTAATATTTTTAAAAGACCTATCCAACGATATCCCATACTACGGTAAGGACGAAAAAAAAAATATCATCCCCACTTTACATGTAGGAAGGTACCATAAATAATTATTTTTTTCAAAATTTTATTTTACCACTTTTTTGGCGTCATTAACGTGTATACTCATGCCAAATTACAACTTTCTAGTAAAAATAGTTTTTGAGCTAAACCGCGGGCAGACAGACAGACAGACGGACATGGCGAAACTATAAGGGTTCCTTGTTGACTACGGAACCCTAAAAAGGTTGACCTTTAAGCAAATTGTAAAGCTTTAGCTGCCTGTCAATCCGATTGTTTCTCAGTAGACCCGAATACAAGCCTAGTTCTATTCATAGCGTAGCTATTTTGTTTAAAACTTTGACATAAACAGCAATAAAGAACACAGATATGCTAAAAATCATCAGCATTAAATAAAAGTACTTAATGTACGATCAGAGAGCTTGATAGTCCTAACCTCAAATTACAAAAGTCACCTCTCATTCAGGAATTATTGTAGTATTAAAACCAGAGCTCGGAGTAGGTAGGTAACATGTGGATAATACCTCCCTCCGCTCTCAAATTACAGCCATTCATGCGACTGACAAAGAAAGACAAAGGAAATTTAGACGTTATGAGGAACAGAGTGGAAAATATCTCATCCTCCATAAAATTGTAAGATCCCCGGCGGGTGTTATGTAATATTATAATTATGTTAATCGCACGGATAATTCTGATATTGCGATGTAGAATACGTCAGTGTAGTTCGTATGTGCCAGTATAGGTGTCGCTGCAACATAATACTTTTGATGTTTCTTTCAATTTGATTAGCGATTAAGTTCCGTTACAAGTCTCCAAAACACCTTTTGCATTGGAACCTTTTGACTTTGTCACCAAATACTATAAAGAATAAAATTAAGATCAAGATCGAGAAGATAAATCAATTTTACATTGTAACTCGAAGTTCATACATTAGCACAACATCCACACGGACGAAGAAGAAAAAATGCTTATACGAGACCCCGCAAACATCTACTAAGAAAGATTCACTTCAATCAGACCAGCAATCACGGAGCAATCACGGTACATACATGAAAAAACAAAGTGCTGGCCGAATACTCGTACATAAACACCTCATTTTTTAGAAGTCGGTTAACACTTATTTACTTTGACTTAAATGATGTACCTTGCATGGTCCTGTGGACAGTACCTGAAATATCTCGACATCGAGGAACGCCCAGTCTCCGCGCGTCATGCCCAGCGTGTGCGCAGCTAACAGGAACTCGCGTACCAGTGAACCGCGTACGCTCAGTATCACCACTACACGGGGAAAAACAAAATAATTAAGACATTACACATCTTTTAGTTCACATTTGTAGAATAAAATCTTAGATGATAAAATATTCCTTTGGTGGCTGGCATTCACTCCGGTGCCATTTAAACGGGTGCCCAATATAGAATACCTCCAAAACTGCATTATATTTTGGAAACCGTTGATCTCGACATTTGGGGCGAAATGAACTGAACGCGATATCGTTTAAACTGCGTTCAGAAGCTGACAGTGTCATTATGTTTATATAAAAATAATATACTAAACTAGCTGCCCGGACAGACTTCGTTCTATCAAAAGTTAATGCACTTTTCCTACCTATTCTACCTACCCTATCTGCCCTACATACCTACCTACCCTACCCTATCCTACCCTACTCAAGCCTACCCTACCTACCTACTACCTACCTACCTACCCTACCCTGCCCTACCCTACCTACCCTACCCTACCCATCTACCTACCTACCTACCCTACTTTACCCTACCTACCTACCCTACTCTACCCTACCTACCTACCTACGTACCCTAACCTACCTTACCCTACCTACCTACCCTACCCTAAATTTCTCACCTTTTAAACCTTCCCTGGACTACGACAAACATTTCAAAACCAAAATCAGCCAAATCGGCCCAGCGTTCTCGAGTTATAAAATTACAACGAAAAGTGGCATTGATTTTTATATATGTAAATAGGCTAGTGTTTGGCTGCAACTCGCCTGATGTGAAGCGATGATGCGGCCTAGGCTGGAGCATACTTGCTTAGAAGAAACCGATTCACTCGAACTTTGAACAGATCCAGATAATAATGATCAGGGAACTGAGAACCCAGCAGTGAATTCCACAGTCTGACGGTTCGCACAGTAAATTGTGGAAGCATAGCACTTTGTTCGGGTCCGTGGAATTTCAACCATGTGACGTTGACGCTTTGCCGTATCTCTGCTCGTCCTTAAATGATCGTCGTATGATGATGATGAGAATGTGGATGTGGCAATTAGATTTTGTAATTCCAAAGCACACAATTGCATCAGAATTTGGTATAATTGCATGGACAGATCTTGGACGGGATTTAGATGTGATTATGGCGTTCAGTTTTATTGGTGAACTAGTTTCTACTCGTAACTTTGTCCTCCTCGGCTTTTGGCAATGGTGTAGCTTCCATCCTTGACAACTGACTAATGACTAGATTGTTTGAAATCGGATTTGTAGTTTCCGAGATTACCTACTACATCCAACTTACAATCTTACAAACTTTACAGCTTTATAATATTAGTGTAGATGACGCCCTTAGTTAGATTACGCAAATACTAATAAATGTTGTTGAAAATATGCGCTCAGGGGCAAAATGTCCTATTCTCAAAATGTCCAAATCCCAAGTGAAAACATTTTTGCTTTCAAGGCCTTGGCTGTTGATTTGTTGCACTTGAAGTAAATAAAACATAATAACGATAAGACCCCTCCGACCGTTTACGCAACTGGGATTCGCAACCAGTTGCGAATAAAGAATAAGACACTGTCAGAAAATCCCATCAATTTTTATCAACCCTATATTTGAAACAGCTGGAAATAGAAAAAGAACGAGCGGTAGAAAATAAAAAGCGTAATAACTGTCAGTTTTCCAATTACTAACAAACTGTGGAGCCCAGTGGTTTGTACTTTCCAATAAAAGAATGTCGGACGCATCGATTCTATGCGCTCGTTATTTTCTGCTTCCTCTCTTGCGAACACAGAATAGTACAGAAGGTCTAGTCTATGAGGTGTATACAGAGCATTCACGAAGCCGTCGCTCAAGCATTCTTACATCAAACCAAGTGTTCTGTACACTTCCCGAAGAACTATCTCCCGATATACGTTAATAAAACACAATAACTTTCAGAGCACGACAATATTCTTTGATGTACCGCTGGAAGGTCGGTAAAACGGGGAGAATCTTGACACCGCGATTCAGGATTGTGACGTCTTTACAAAGTGCCATCTAAGATTAAAAAACATAACCATTTTCACATAACATTCAAAATTCAAAATAAGAATGAACACTTTGGAGATTAAACACCAAGCAACCCTACTTTTTTGGGTGTAACATCACGTTTTACGGTAAAACTCAATGTAACTCTCAAACCATTGTGCATCAAATAGTAAATAGGCCATGGAGGTATTTGAAATTAAGTCTTACCCTTAAAACTATTTTTTTCTAATTTTGTGAAAATGTGGGAAGTTTAACCTGTAATATATCCGTAACTAGAAGGTTCCCAAGTATGGTACAGAAAAAAAAATGATCGCAATGACGGGGAGAAGACAGACCCTTTCGGCTTCATCAAGGGACTTTTTACATCCTTTATACATAACATAACATTACGCCTGTTATCCCCTAAGGGTCAGGCAGAGGTGTAGCCACATTTCGCCTGTTATATTAAAGTCCCATGGAACAGGGCGCGAGCATATTGCCATCAACCAGGCACATTTCCAGATTCCGTGGCTACTACTGAGAAATCACTAAAGGAAAAACCCAATAACACTTTGCCCGTTCCGGGAATCGAATCCAAGACTTCATCCTCAGCGGTAACCTAACAGACCCTTAATACAACAAGCGTGCACGCACACATTTCGAATGGTACAACAACGAGCTACAAGCTCTACCGACACACGTGTTACGAATGCGACTGCGGAGACAACAAATAGAAGAACCTCTTTAGAGCATGTCACGCGTTAGAAGAAAGTCTAACACGCGCGTGTCGATTTATATTTTATTTTATTTATTATGGGACAATAAACAGCTACAATATAAATTTTACAAATAATAAATAGGTTAGTAATAACAATATTGCAGCCCACTACATCCTCATTTTAACAAAATTAAAATTAAGTAAAAAAGTGCCACTAGATTAGCATTAATAAGAAATCAGAAAAAAATGGCTATTAAAATACAATACAACGCTTACGCTTTACGCTTGTTGCGTCGCAAGTCGCAACGTATAAGGTCTTGAACAGGGTCACGTGCGTGCAGTGCAATCTCGACCAATTGCCAGTCACAAGTGCGCTTGCACTAGCAGTTCGTTACGCGTGTCTAATGTGTGCGTGGGATTTTCGCTTATTGTAAACTCAGACCTTCCGTACCTAATCTATTTTGTACTGCGAAACTAATATCCGAGTCCTGCCGAGCTACCGAATACTACTTTTACCAAGAACGAATCGATTTTAATACCGAATTCCTGGAAATCTAATGAACTTGTTCAAGCAAAGAAGCAATTTTACAGTTATTTTGAGCTCGCAATTTACTAAAATTCTGAGCGAATCCGTGATTATTTTGTATTTGAACATCCTGATAAATTACTAATTCAAAAGTTTATAATGATTCAGGAATATCAGTTAACTACGCTTTAGTAACGCTTTCTAATAATAACATGGACTAACAAGCTCTATTTAATATTAATGGATATTTTAGAATTCGAATTAGCGTTTTATTTAACTTTGTTAGCGCCACTTTTGATGTCGAAAAGCAAATACGTAAGTACAGCTGTAGATACTGTACCGTTCTCCCCTTCATATTTGTTTACCTGTTGCGTTCGCTACAGGAAAGGCAATAGAAAATACAATTGCTATAGCATCCCGCATGCGGATATTCCAAGGACTTTTTTTCTGGTCATAATTCTACCAGAATGCGGAGGAATGAGGAAAATGTCGTGAGGAAAGTTTTGAGTATGCCAAATGAATTGGGATAAGGGCAAGAGAATGATGATATTCGACCAGGAAAGATGAGACCTGAAGTTACTATGACGTCTCAAAACATTATTGTTTCATTCTTATTCCAGAGTGGGAAAGAGATGGAGTTAGACCACCTGTATAGCTGCGTCTCTTTCCCACAGTGGAATAAGAGTAATACAATACTAATTTAAGAGGTCATGGTAGGCCAGCTGATGGCACTTATGACACAATCTCATATGATGGTACTCTACTGCATAATATTATAAAAACAGACTTGTACTAGGCTCCTGACTTTTGATAAGCAACTAAACAGTAATGTGTACATTTTTATCGAAATAAATAATATTACAGTTCAACATATTTTCCTTACAAAACTTTAATACTTACTGTCAGGAAAAAGTGTCTGACTATAAGAAGAAAAGCCCTACATAAAAAAATGTCAAGCTGATAGCTTACCTCTCGCATACATGCTGACATCTTTGAGGAGTGCCTCACAGGACTCCCTCTCGTTGCCGTCCAGTTCCCTCACTGCCTTTAGAACACCCTTCTTCCGAAGTCCCCATTCCAGGCTTTTACCTGTCGTATATATGGAATTAAAAACATTTATATAAAAATAAAACGTATGTTTATCAAGGCTAATAGGCGACGCTTATTCCTCCACCAATGTCAGTGATGTCCAAGATAACTTTTAAAATTAATAAAAATGCCATGCCAAATGCCATGTGTCTTTTAGCCTCGTACAGGACAAGTTTCATTTATCTTATTTTTAATGTTTTTCTTTTTTATTTTTACTTTTTATAATTTTGTTTTTTTTTTTTGTTAATTTTTAACCATTTTTTTTTTGTTGTCCTGTGCGAGACTAATAAATATTTGTTCTTTCTTTCTTTTTCTTTCTTAAAATATACAACAAAATAACAACGAACGTGATTGGTCAGTATCAATTTGCTTACATACTCGTAACCCCACGCTACAAGCTACACCCCTCCGAATTTAGAGCCTTCGTAATTGTAATTTCGCCTTTGTAATTTACGGCTGAGTTTTATCGGAATTTTTCAGATCGGAGTTTTACATTTCAGTGAATAAATTCTTTTTCATTCATTGAAATTCTGAAACTGATTGCATGAAATTCAATTTTAAAATACATTAAAGATTGCAATCAGTCTTGTCATAGCTAAAAGAGAAGACTCCCGAAGTTTTATCTTGGTCGAGGAGACTTGGGAACACTACTTTTCGCTGATTCCAGATATATCTAAGGCTGAAATCTATAAACGTTCCTTGGCCATACTTTGGTTATATATCATTACCCCTGTTACAGTAACTACACACATCAAAAGTGTCTAGGGATCAAGCATTTTTATGCGGATTTCTTGAGATTGAGATGTGGCTTTGTAATAAATTTATGATTTTATAAAATATGGATCCTTTTTGGTGCATTTCATAATTTGAATCAGGAACTGTGAATCAAATTCGAGTAAAAGATGAAAATCAGCTGTCAATATTTTCCCTATAAAAACATACAACGCATTGAAGACATTATTAGTGCTACTGTTTCCCTGCTACTGATTAAAACCAACGTTATTATGGAGCGGCGACGTCATTTAAGCAGGGAAGAAATGCTCAGAGCCGTGGGAATGATAGAAGCTGGTTCCCGGCAACGTACTGTGGCTTTAGCTCTGAATACAAGTCAGAGTGTTATCAGTCGACTTTGGACACGTTACCGAAGCACTGGTACCGTGGCTGAGCGCCATGGAGGACGGTATCGCTGCACCACACGGAGACAAGACCGATACATTCAAATCTTAACTCGAAGAGCTCCAACAATAACCGCCATGATGTTAGCCGTGAGGCTTCATCACTCTTCAGGGAACTTAATTAGCGACCAAACAGTCAGAAACCGCTTGCATGAAGTGAACCTTCATTCCCGAAGACCGCTACGGGTACCACCTATAGCAATGCACAATCGTAGGATTCGATATCAATGGGCTCTTGAACACAGAAATTGGGCAGAAGAACAATGGCGTTTCGTGTGCTTTTCTGATGAGTCTCGTTTTGGTATGAGACCGGATACAAGACGTATACGACACTGGAGAACCCCTGGACGCCAACAGCGATTAAAATCCTGCCAGGAAGTCCATCCTTATAGTGGTGGAACCATCATGGTATGGGCGGGTATTTGGATCGGCGGAAGAACTGAGTTGATTTGGATCAGAGGCAACCTCAACGCTCAAATTTATGCTGAGACGATTGTATCAGACGTCATCGTTCCTCTACAAGTGCAAATCGGTCCCTTATTTCAGTTAATGCATGATAATGCACGACCGCACACCGCAAGAGTTGTAAGACAGACTCTCGCCGCAGCTAACATCAATGTCCTGCCCTGGCCTGCTCAGTCGCCAGACTTGAACCCGATTGAGCATGCATGGGATATGCTACAGAGAAGAGCTCTGCCGAATATGGAGGGTATCCAGTCGCAAGAAGACCTTTTTTTGTTGTTGCAACGAACATGGGCGGCCATTCCACAGCGTGATTTGGATGAACTCATTTTGAGTATGCCAAACCGATGTTCTTGTGTTGTTAGTGTTCGCGGTAGAAACACGGATTATTAATTGTTTAAGTTACCCAATAAAATTTTAAAGAAAACTGTTATTTCAGTCTTTTTTTCGAACTTTAATGTTAGTGGTTCAAATGTCAAAAATCCCTTTATTAGAAAATGGCAAATTTCTTTATTAATGCAAAGGTGACTTGCTTTATCGTTACTGTGACAAACGAAAACACTTTATTTGATGAATCCTTAAAGAAAATTTTAATTAATATCAATCAGGAGAAAAGTTATTGCAAAAATATATGTTGATCCCTAGACACTTTTGATGTGTGTATTTAAAAAATATCGTATTCTCAATTTGACTGTTTTTTTTTAATGTATATTCACCGATATCTCTGCCAATTGTAGACCGATTTTCCAAATTCTTTTTTTATTCGAAAACCCATACTTCTGAGGCAGTCTTATTGCCACCAAGTCAGAACCTGTTAAAAGGATCCCAAGGATATCGAGGGCAACGCTGAAATTTTATAGGCACGTGCAATGTTTTTCATATACTTTCTAACGCAATTCAGATATTTATGCCTGGTAATCATCATCTGTTGTTGCTAACCTGATGATGGAAGGCATAAGTCAGGATCCCAGAAAAGTTAAGAGCAAGCATAAAATTGAGATGGTTTTTTGAAGGAAGAACCACACAGATTTGAGTGGACCTGTCCAGTCAGTGCAAGCATTAGTCAGTGATCGTGTAGCTCGACTTATCAACCAAGAAGCTCAACGACACAACGAACAATACCAAAGAAAGGACATTTGGGTTTCGTCATTTACTTGAGATATCCCTATACCTACAAATTCTTGTCATATAAAAATTTTAGTTTGTAACTAGTAATTATGATATCATCATAAACATGCAGAATAATAAAAGCGCATTATAGAAGATAACTCAAAAACTACCCACGTAAAGTTTATTCAAAATTATCGGACCACCGCGCCGTCGCGCTAGCTTCCTCTACCAAAGGAAAAATAAACACAGGGATCGGAACAGTAATAAAAAAACAAACACAGGTGGAGAAAAAAAAATATGCTGGTGGGACACATCACACCTCCTCCTTTTTTAGAAGTCGGTTAAAAAGAAAATGAGGTCGGTTAAATAGGGATGAGATTATTTAAAACTGTTGTTGCCCTGAAGTGAGAGTTTGAAGTAGGACTTGAAATCGACTCGACTTCAAAATTTTGAATTTAAAAAAAAAACACCACATTATGTATTGAGCAACGTTTTCTGTTCTTAACTTCAAATTCACAACTAAGAAACCGAAACTAAGCCAAAGCACCATTAAGTCCAAGCACACGTTATTGATCTCAACCTAAGACTCATGTATTTTATAACATTGCAGAGAAGACCCTAACATACATTGCTAAGCTTATAAACGCCCATTTTGGTAATAAAAAAGGTACTTTTAGCCCTCATTAGCAATAAAACGATTCCTTTTAACGCATTACAGCCGGCCGTTTGATGGCATTCTTTTTAATGATAGCTGGCAAAGTGAACCCGAATTACAACCTCATATATTAGGAGTATTTATGTTTACCCCTTCACTTACGCTACACAAGATTTTGCCAAGAGGGTACAAAGTGTCATTCTATTAAGAGCGTTTACGCCTTACCACTTTTCATACAAACTTTCAAGTCTTTACTTTCCGAAAGGACTAAACCGATTTTAGAAACTTCATACTCATGAAACGAAAAATAGTGTTACAGCCAAATTAGACCGATTATTAATTATCAAATTGACAAAATTATGTCAAAAGACGTAGTCGCACTAGGCCTACCGGTTCCGGTACGTTAGGCGAGTTTTTATCACAGCAAAAATAACTCTGTTGTATTAAATTAAACTTCGATTTATATTGTATAGTTGTGCTTCCCATCTTTACCAACAGACAGCACCAGTTAAAGGAGATGTTCCAGAAATGTATGGAGCCTGGGCTAGCACTATGTACACTATATGTAAATATTGCTTAATAATACAGTAACCGTTTTTTATTATCAATTTTCTTTAATTTCACTTCGTTTTAATGTACTTTCAAATTAACTTGGTCAAAGAGAGCAACACAACATAAAAATTAAACATGGTGGATCAGATCAGCACGTGATCAGCAGGCGAAAAATGTCATTTTTAAACAATGACATTTGATTGACGTGTATACGACAACAACTGGAATTTCGAAAATCTCGGGTTTGGTTTGTTGTGTTTGGTTTGGTTGAACAAAACAACAAGTTCAATCCAAACTCAATGCAAAGAAAGACTCAAAGACGGCACTTCTTAAAACTGTCAAAGTTATTAAACTTCAAACAACTGTCATGGCTGCCCTAAAAATAGGATTATCGTAGTAAAAAACTTTTCAAATGATAATTATTGTACGACTATACCCTTCTTCAAATTATTTTTTTAGTATTTTTATGATATTCCTCTATTTTTTTCCTATTTATCTATGTAGTGTACATAGTGGTAGCCCAAAATCAAACATCTCCTTTCAATACCATTTGAAATTTACGTTAACGTGAACAAATAGGTATAAAGAATCACACGGGCCGTCAGTACACGCGCTCCGATGATGTAAACACGGCCTTAGATATAGTGTGCCTTCATATTTACAAAAGGAACCCTACAACACTGCTGGGAACTTCGAGTACCTATCAATTGTCAATTTGTTTATTTCATTCGGAAATTAATACAGAAATGATAGCCTTTTATCAATCTTGTATTACTCACGAAGCTTAATTTTGGAGAGTGAAGTTAATATTAATGTACACTTGGGAGCAAATAAATCGAACCACTACCATTTTTTGTACGTTTTGGTTAATGTTTTTTGGTAATATGGAACGTATCAATTCGAACCTTATATCGCCTTCAAAAAAATAAAACCGACTTCAAAAACACAAATAGTGGTAAATATTTTTTAGCTTCAGAAGTCGGTGACTTCTGTTTCATTGATTTCGAGTTTTTTTGACACCGACTTCTGAAATATATTTTCCACTATTTGTGTTATTGACGTCGGTTTTTTTTTTACTTTTTTTTATTTTCATTTTCATTTGTAATATCTTATACAAAATTTTTGCAATGCATTTATTTTAGATTGTTAACAATACATGTCATGATAATAGGCTTATCCCTAATAAAATGTAACTTCACATACATAGCTATCGATATTGATTGGTTGTCGATGTTGGTGTACTGTACACATCTGCGTACCCCCTCATACCGGCGTGATGTTATGTTATGATATTGTGTAAACCAGTGTTTCCCAAACATTATTCTGCCATGGCCCGGTAAATATCACACTGGCCCTTAGTGACCCACTCACTCAATACTTTAAAGCCTTTTCCCCCCTGATAGGAAAACATCGTGAGGAAACCAGCATGCCTGAGAGATATTTCTCGACGGCATGTAAAGCCATGGAGACATAAAAACTCTGTTAGGTTAGGCTCTAATCACACAATAAAGATAGATTTCAATAGCCTTCCTAATTAATAAGTAAATCAGTTCCATGATGTTTCATGGATCCTCCGTTGGCAATTTTAGATTCTTTAAAAATGTATTGATTGGAAAAATAACTTAGTTACTCATATACAAAGTACAGTTTGCGCTACAACTTCAATTTCATCACAATGCTATTGCTCTTGTTTCGTTATTATTTTATATTGATTGGTATATATGCTTTATGTATGTACATCTGTATTTATATTTTTATGTAATAAATAAATAAATAATAAAAAGCTTTATTGTTCAAGAGAGCATTACACAAGCTGAAAATATCACTAGCCTCCACACTAGGATTCCCTGTGTCGTGGAGACTAGTCTCCTTCGTCTTACAAAATAAAAGAAGTAAGGCATACTATACAATAGCATCCTATAGGTAAGATATCTTATGCAACAGTAAAAAGAAAATATGCAATTCCTGAGCCGTGGTAAAAATTAAAATAAAAAAAAAAAAAATTTAAGGTATACATTAGTTAAAAGTGTGTCGTGTGCACAATTCCAGAGCCATGGTAAAAAATAAATTAAATTTTATTTAGGCATTAGTTAAAAGTGTGTCGTGTAATGTGTGTGGTGTTTAAGTGAGGTGTGGGTGTGTGATGAGTGACTGAGCAAAGGTGGTTGGTGGTTGAAGTATTTCTTGTATTCGCTTGGTCTCAACCAAGCGAATACAAAAATATACCAGAAGATTGAGGATAGTAAGAGAATTCCTACGTTTAGTCCAACTCGTCCTTTATGTATTTGTGTGGTGAATGTATGTGTTGGTGTGTTATCATGAGTCAAGGAACTTCTCCGTGCTCTCATAGTCCATTCCCGCTAGAAATTTTAAGAGGTAAGTTTTGCATTTATTTCTAGTCATAGGCAGTAAATTCGTTTCCTTATTAAGCTTACTATAAATAAATGGTCCCATATAATGGAAACATCTGTTGCCGAAGCCGAGTCTACATTTTGGTTTCTGCCATCGAGGCTTATCTGCATTTCTTAGATAGCGAACTTTGGGGTAGGTTGTAGCGCTATGGGCGTTTTTGTGGTACGTCAGTGCCACAGCCATTATGTATAGTTGGCGCACACGTAAAACACCGGACTCTTGGTACAGAGTGTCAGTTGAGAAGCGCATTGGCTTCTTGTAGGTTACCTTTAAAAGAGACCGTTGTGCACGTTCAACCATTATTAGACGCGTCTTGTGTGCTACACCCCACGTAATAATGCAGTAGTTGATAACAGATTGGCAGAGTGTGTAATAGAGCATGTTCAGAACAGGTACGTTAGCAATTCGACCCATTTTTTTGAAGATGTGTAGAAGTTTTCTGACCCTTCCGCTTACATGCTCTATTTGTTTTGACCAGTTAAGGTGTTGGTCAATGTAGACGCCAAGATACCTAATTTGTTTGACTCGCTCAAGGCTTGGGCAGGTACATCTTGTTGTCACATTAGTATTGCAAGAGTGCAGCTTTACTGATAGATTACCTGGGCAGGATGTTCTTATGCTGACGCAAAAATTTAGGACTTTTGTTTTATCTACGTTAAGCGTCAGTAGATTGTGTGTTAGCCAACTGGAAACCAGTTTCAAATCCGAGTTAGCAGCCTCTTGAACTCCCTCCCAGGTTTTATCAAAGAAAACTATGGCGGTATCGTCAGCATAGGCAAATATTTGAGGTCCAGTTCCAGAGTGCAGAGGCAATTAATATAAAGGATGAAAAGGGTGGGCCCAAGCACGCTCCCCTCAGGAACTCCGTAGTTGAGGTTGGCATAACTGCTGCATTTGTCACCCATACAGACTCTTTGTGTGCGGTCCGTGAGGTAGGACTGGAACCACTCGAGAGCTACACCTCGAATTCCAACAGCTTCCATCTTTTTGAGAAGAATACGCCTAGACACCGTATCGAAGGCTTTTGCCAGGTCAAGGAAAATACCAGTACACATATAGCCACTGTCCATTTTCTTTACTACAAAATCAACTAGGTTAGTGACTGCATCTTCCGTTGACCTATGCTTGCGAAATCCATATTGATTTTGAGATATCAGTCCGTTTTTTTCAAGGAAGCTGAGGAGTCTGTTATTCATGATCTTTTCCAAAATCTTGGATAGAGATGTAAGTAGGGAAATTGGACGGTAATTCGATGGGGCAGTTTTGTCACCTGATTTAAAGATGGGACTTACATTCGCTTTTTTCATGAGCGATGGCACTTTCCCAGTCGATATGCTTAAATTGCACAAAAAGGTAATTGGCGCTGCAAGGTAATTTTTGCTTAACTTAAGTGTCCTATTCGTGATACCATCCCATCCAGGTGCCGAGTGTTCTTTGAGGTTTGTTATTACCTTTTTAACCTCTACGTCGTCAGTTGGCGTTGCGAAAAAAGAATTGCTGGGTGGGTTTGTATCCTGGAAAGGATTCATAACAGCGAGTTCTGCTTCAGTCTTATTGATAAATAATGTTTATTCATTATTCGGAGTAATGTTTTTTCAGCTAGCTGCTCACCTACTTTAGTAAAATATTGGTTCACATTATTTAGTGACTCAGTAGGATCTGGGCATGTGTGCAGTAGATCTAGGCCACTCGAGATCTTATTTTTAATGTTACAGATATTTTTAACAGCTGCCCATGTTTTCTTACTGTCTCCGTTTGCATCTTCCAGTAGTTTCCTTTCGTGATCTGTTTTAAGATTTTGTATTATATTATTGCAAATGTTTCTGTAGTTTTTGTATCGCTGCTGTATGATCGGGTTGTCCTTGTTAGTGGATTTTTTCGCTTCTATGTGTAACAGGTCCCTTTTTCTGACACATTTAAGCAACCCTTGTGTGATCCAAGGTTTTTTAATGGCTTTTGAATTTCGTACAGTCTCCGTTGTTGTAAAAGCGCGTATTTTCTCACTAAGCATTTCTGTGAAATCTGTTACTGCTTCGGTAACGTCACTGTGTTTAGAAATATGGCCCCAGTCAGATTCTGCGATTGCCTTGGATAGATTTGGGTAGTCTACCTTCACTCTGTTATTACCGCAAGGCAATAGGCAGGGAGTAGCTTTAAAAATTCCAACGATAACAGTGTCATGATCGGTTATTCCCGAATCACATATTGTTACTCTAGCAGTACTTTTGGTTTTAAGTAGAGCGTGGTCTAAACAAGTCCGGTCACGTGTAGGGTACTGATGGCCAGGGTAGTAACCATAGTGCCCAGTGATGTCTAGATAATCACTTGCACGATTGTCTGCAGAATCAGTGCCTATGTCTATGTTGATGTCGCCTACTATGGCACAATTAGCTGTTGAATCGTATGCCTGCATAATTTTCTCAAGTGAACTACAAAAAGTATGGGTGTTATGAAAAGATGGTGACCTATAAATAGCACAAATCATAAACTCTTTACCAACGTGAATAACCAAACTGTTAGCTTCTTTGAAAGGTGGTTCTTCGATTGATACTTGGAGATCACGCTTATAGAAGACCGCAATACCGTCGTTTTGGTTAAGGTAGCGATTGGAATAGAAACACTCATAGTTGTCAATATTAAAAACAGGTGTGGCATCACTCAGACGACATTCAGTCAAGATAATTAAATCAGGCAAGAAGTTCATACAAGATAAGAAAACGGTGAAATTGTCAAAGTTCTTCTGAATACTACGTATATTTTGACTGATAATTGTCAGTTGCGAGTTAACATCACCGATGTCGTTGATGCATTGTTGAGGGTTGTTGTACTTTGTGCTTATGAATAAGTGAGTCTCATCCAGGTCGTTAATTAATTTATAGCGATTGGCCATGTTTAATAGTAATATAGGAGAGGGCTGATACCTTATTTGAAGGACCAGTCGAGCAAAATAATATTATCAATACGGCGATGGGGTAGGCGAAACTAATTATAAAGGAATATGAAATAGAGAGCACGATGTCAGTATGGTTTGTGGTGATAGATGTGTGTTGTGTAAGAGTGTAGGAACATGTGTTAGATTTAAGATTTTGTGTTACAACTAAAATAAATAGTGAAAGAACAAAAGACTGTATATAATACTTAGCGTTAATTATCATTTTTGTATAATTCTCGAAGTTGCAGAAAGGTGTTTTCATTTTTAACGATTGAATACCTTTCTCCCTCCTTTTTACGCAGGAAAACGCGTCCATTAGCAATCCAGCAGTATTGAAATTTTTCAGTTCTAGCGAATTCCCGGGCAAGAAAGTGAAGTCTTATTGCTTTTGGGGTTAGGTGTTCTGAAATGAATAAGGCTGCTTCAGGTCCAGCAAGACCCAGGTGGGATGTATTCAATTGTCGTCCTTGTTGGGCATTGTAATATTGTTTGGCGTTGGCTAAAAATTTTTCCTTAAAAAAATTGTTTGAGAATTCGGTGACAATAGTGGATGTGGAAGCGTTCTCTTTCGAGGGTAATCTATAAACATCTTTAACGTCATAGGGAGAACACTCTAACCCTGTGGTTTTTATTAGTTTCGTAACCATGCTAAGTAATTCTTCCTTCTTTTCTTTCTTCCTCTTGGGAACACCCCTTATCTCAACGCTGGTTTTTCTAACAAATCTTTCCAGGCTTTCACTTCTTTCTTCCAGCTCAGCGATTTTTGCGCGCGTATTATTCCGCTCACCCTCCAACATGTCCATCTTTCGGTCTAAGTCTTTCATTTGTGCTGAGATGTCTTCCAAGGATTTTTCAATTCCGTTGTTCGATGTTTGTATGCCACAGTAGTGTTTGTTAATTTCAGACAAGTTTCTTTCAAAGTTATCCAGTCTTAGATTTTGTTGACCAATCCAATCTGATAACATATCCTTAATCTCCTCTCTAAACAACTCATGTAAATGGAACACCGCAGAGTACCTACCTGCAGTACTGTTTCTCCCTTTTCCTTTAATTCAACCAAAGCTGCAAAGGTTGCCTTGAAATTATTGCTTTTAGCGGTAAGACCGCCCATTGTGTCACCCTACGTGAAGTGTCTTCTTTTAAGTTAATTGAAATTTGTATGGTGTACATAATAAAAATATATTTTTTAACTGACATGGTCCCTAACACTATCAATAACAAACAATAATAAACATGGTAAATATCCAGATACAAGTATTATTGATAGTATAATAAAGAATATTCTATCAATCAATACAGGGTGTAACGGAAAGGGTATATACATACTTAAGGGTGTGCTACAAACCATCAAACTGAATATGTTTCTCCATCGGACAAACATCGTAATAGCGAAAAAATTATCTGCTACACATACTAAATTTCAATACGTATTCGACCCAAATGTATGGGCAGCCCAAATGTTTGTCCGTTGGAGAAACATATTCAGTTTGATGTTCTGTAGCACACCCATAAGTATGTATATACCCTTTCCGTTACACCCTGTATATGTTTTAAAAAAGTTCTAGTCAGTCATTCCGAAATGAATGTAAAGTAGTGAATTTTCACAACAACGACTTGACATTTGTTTCAGTGCAAATAACATCATGCAGAAACAGTGATATAAAACACTTTAAAACTATGGCAGAATGTTGTCCCACAACATATTCCCTTATGTCTGGGAAGTGGAATAGCAGGTTGAAATGGGTATGTGAATCCGAAAAATCCGCGAGGGCGACGGGCTTTAGCTTTCTCTTTATCATGAAAAAAATCCAAATTAAAATACTTGCCGCTCGCATTTAAGGATTCCAATGCTGCGTTGCGAGAATTCTCATCCCGAAGGGATCCTGCATAATTTGGAGGTGTTTGGACGTGACGAATATATGAGTGTAGATCAAAAATATAGACACAAAAGTGTGGCGAAAACAAAAGTTTATCGTAACTTTGATATACATAAGTGGAATATTACGTTAAGTACGACTTACCGACAGTTAGAGAGAACAGATCTGACTTGTCTAGCAGTAAGGCGACGTGCGACCAGCCGTAGCGCCCGAACACGATGGTAAAGACGCGCGGTAGCCGGCACTGACAGTACGAAATCCGCGTCTGACAGTGAGCATGATACTTACCAACAGTAAGAGAGAACAGGTCTGACTTGTCCAGCAATAAGGCGACGTGTGCCCAGCCAAAGCGCTCGAACACACTGGTGAAGACTCGCGGTAACCGGCACTGACAGTACGACATCCGTGTCAGTGTTGGGTACTTGCCCTTGTCGTTGAATAATGTTTGTGGCTAGGGGAGGAAACAGAAATATAAACTAATATTTATTTCGTGACATGCAGAAGATGGTTTGAGCTGAACGCAACCATTTATGAACTTTGAATTCATTCGACAATCGAGCTCGAGAATTCCCGCTTACAGAAACCTAGTTTTTATTTTGATAAAAAACTTTGCCGCACAGATTTAAACTAAACATACAAACACAAAAAAACATTAAAACTCCCTTACACAAATCCGGCACAACTATTCTGTAGGCCATTCAAATATTTGTAGCGTGCGGGTATCGAACCCGCGATATGCAACGCAGCAGTCGATCGCTCAGCCACTGCGGTAAACGTGAAGATCGTTTGATTTTGACTATAGTACTCACTCTTGTGCCTTTTCGTAAGTTCCTGAGTCGATGCATACGACTGACGACGCTGGCCGGGGCAGCCAGCTCACCCTCGGACGGAGGCTGAAACAAACATTTCTTGTCAAAAAATAGCCGAAGCTCTACCTACACAATATAAGTATAAGGTCCCATTAAAATAGATGGATACATTTTAACACAGCTTTCAGAATGTCTAACCAAAGATATCCAAAGAAAAAAACACTGATTAAATAATAAAATAAAAACGTTTATAGTGTATTTCCGTTGGCTGATTTTTTTCTTGTAAGTCCTTAATGCATTTTTCTTTTTTTTTTACAAAGTCGACGATGGTACGAGCTTACCCAGAAGAAGCCTCTTCACTCCAAACTTGAAAATATTAGGGTTGTAAGCGTTCGGAAACACAGACAAATCAAATCTAAAAGATTAAAAGTTTTAAATCGAAATATCTGCTACTCAAGCTTGAATTTCGATTTAAAACCTGGATGAACTACAATGTACTGTTCTATTTTGTACTGTTCTAAACATGCAGTCAATAATTTCTTCAGTCCCTTGCAAGCATAAAGGCTATCGATTGTTATTAAATTATTATCAATAACTCCCAGGAAGGCTTTTAACTCGATCGCTGGCTGTTCGGGTGGAACTTAAGAAGTCGATAAGCCGATTTGTTAGAACAACGTATTCCTATTTAAATTTTTTGTATCGTATTCCATTTCGTATCTATACTTTTTGTATCTACCTTTGAACGGTAAATATACGTACGAAAGTATGTAATGGTAAAAAATATTTTTAAAAGGGCGAAAAGACAAAGACGCAAGGGCAATACTTTCGATTCTCGTGTCAAGGAAAGCATGATTGTATTTTTCATCAGAATGATCGTAGAAACAGCCCGAGACTTACTATACGTAAGTACATTTCTGCCTAGCCTTTCGGGGAAAACAGGCGTAATTTTATGTTTTAATTATAACAAAGCACGAAAACTTTAAAAAACCGTAGTCAAAATATAATCCATTCAAAAAAATAAAATTGAAATCTCTGTTTCAAAATAACAGCTTTTTACTGAATGCATGTGAAAAAATATCCGTCTGTCTGTTTGTTTGTTCCGGCTAATCTCCGAAACGGCTGGACTGATTTTGATGAGACATTCACTGGCAGATTTCTAATGTTATAAGGAGTAACTTAGGCTTACTCACAGTTTACATAATCCGAATATTTTTGTATGTAATAATTTCACGCGCACGAATGTCGCGAGCAACAGTAATGCAATAACAAATAAATAATCACGGAAGATATCCCGTAAGCGATAGTAAAAGTTCAGATAACAACCGTGGAAGTATAAAACAGTGTTTATGCAATAACAAGCTTGCATTCAATTTGTACTATTTATTCACAACAACATTTCATTCAAAGATGAGTTCACTCAACCTCGTTAGCAATGCCTGAGTTTCGAGCACTTCTTATAACTGCAATGAATTCAAAACTCTTGTTTAATAAAATATCCACTTGGAACTCGAGAAAAGGACTTATGATAATTTGCATTGCTGAGATTGTAATTACGCTTTTGGTTTAAATATTTATACGGTTTAATGAGAAGCCAACGTGTACTTTCTTATATTTTGTAAAATAAATCACTCGCTACGAATTTGCTACGACGCTACGCTGCTACGCGATCGTAGCAGATTATAGCTACGCATGAACTTTTTGAGTTTTAGTCCTCTCTTGCTGCTTATTTCAATATATACTTTAGTTCATACCTACAGGATATTGGATATAGTAGGTAGATAGATCACTCTCTACTTATGTGTGACAAAACATCACGCCTGTAATCCCCGAAGGATTAGGCAGATGTGTACCTAAACGGTCCACATTTCACTAGTTATGTGTTTAGTCCCATCTAAAAGGGGGCCAGCCTATTGTCATCAACCGGGCACAAATACAGACTCCGTGGCTACTAATGAAAGATTCCTGATGGAAACACAAAATAACACTACCCGACGTGGGAACATTACAATGGTCAAAATTCAATGTAATAACATACTTGAAATCTTAATACCTTACAGTATTCATACTTTTCACATTCTACGAAACATAGCTCATGTTCATTAACCCCTTTTTAGGTCTACACGATGATCTACTACCCCATATATTATTTGGGATGAAAAAGGGTATCAGCTCCTTTATACAATTTGAATAATTCAGTAGACTAGAGAGCAATTGAGTCATAACAATATTTTTAAATTATCTCTTTCTATTTCCAAAAAATTCGAATCCTAACATTTTATTATCATAATAATGTAAAACAAAAACAGCGTCACTCAAACTCATTTCTTTTATAATCGAACCATTTTCCTCAACCGAATTTTCAACAATATTATAATACAAGAAGCAGCAAAAATAAATCTCTTTCAATCCCCGTTACAAACAAAACCAATCTATTCTTTACAAAAAAGTCGACAAAACGGATCACGACAGGCAGCCAGGTTAGCGTTAATCTGGCCGGCTTATTTGCCAAGCAACATGGCAAACAACAAGATGCAAACAAGATCGAAACATGATATTCATTGTAAATCCCGGGACCGGTCAATGTGGCGACACTTGTGAGAGTCCTATGTCCAGCAGTGGACGTCTTTCTGTCGAAATAATGATGATGACGTTTAATTGCTAAAGAGAGACGACAGATCCCACACCGACTACGGACAAGGGACACTGAGTCCGGTGTCCGGAGGCGCCTCCGTTATTTATCCCTACTTTGACCCTGTGGGTTCGAGCGAACCTTGAACAGAAACCAAAAATTGTATTCATCAAATGCATATTTAAAGGTTCAGTCAAATTAAAAGTATAGTATATGTTAGTAACAGAAAGCCCTTGGCAGAAGCCTGGATTTATGTCATGAAATACACAAGAAATAAATACTTTCCAGAGGTAACCAAACTTTCGAAGAATTTTCACTCAAAGAGATACTAAATTCATCCCATTCTGAGACCCTTATAAAATGTATTTTTGATTAAAATTGAAATCTTATATCTATGTACATTTGTATAGCATGCTCAATTTTTATCAAATTTTCTGCGAAAGAATTTGGTAGTTTGAACGCATAATATATTTTAATAATTTATAACTAATGCTACCTCGCTCGAAGAAGCAGAAAGAGAAATTATTTAATTGCCCGTGTTATAACTCTGCACAGATATTGCTTGATTACGAGGATTGTCTCCGAAAATACAGCTATAAATGTCAATGACACGAAGCCGACTCCAAATTCTCCAAAATAATATTCACTTAACAAACTAAACTGATACTATGTTAGCAAATCGCATGATTATTTTTACTCTCAGATAAAAACCTTTATCACTAAATAATACACTTAGTGTTTTTTTATTTTGCAAAATATACCCAGAATTTTATAGTCGATATACGTATTTTGAGTAAAACAATGCACAATGGTGGTTTTTTTTTGTAGAGTAGATACGAAAAGATTTTTAAATTTATTTTGACCCCATTAAAGATCATCATCATCATCTGCCTAGCCTTTTCCCAATTATGTTGGGGTCGGCTTCCAGTCTAACCGGACGCAGCTTAATACCTGTATTTTACATGGAGCAACTGCCTATCTGACTTTCACAATCCAATTAGCCACTGACAACTTGTAACGACTGTCAAAGATCTAGAAATGACAGCCGGGACCAACTGCTTAACGGGCTTTCCGAGGCCCGGAGGGAACTTGGTATGTAATGCGTGGTCACCCATCCACGGACATACTTAGGCAAGCGCGCTTAATCTTTTTTTTTTGGTATTAGTTCACCCAAAATCTGTATCAATGCCAAACTGCAAAACAGTTTCGGCAGCTGTTCTCGTTTCGAAATATTATAATACCAACAAAATTCGAATGTTATTGTAAACAACGCAACTTTTTTTGCAAAACAGAAAGTAAGCTTACAGAAAAAGGATATTTACACATTTTACACCCATGTACAATTGCCATTGTCCATAGATGCAAAGTAAGTAGTGTTTTTTAAGAACATTTTTAAGTTGGTCTTTAGATTTGACATGCGATATCAAATTTGGGGGTAGCTCATTCACCAACGTCGGTACTATATACTTTCTTGTGCGCTTACCAAAGTAGTTTAAGACTTTAGGAACAGCAAGTGTCTTCTTTTTAGATAAACGAGTTGGGTACCTGAAGATCGACTCTGAGTGGCTATAATTTTTTAGCCACGAGCTCCTTTGACGCCATTGCAGATACTAACCAAAAAAGAACGCAAATGGGGGCAGGACCTTTTATGTGACCGTAATTCGGTAATCATAGTCATTAAGCATGTGACCATCAGCATCAGCATGTATGGATTATAGTTCGGACATCATCAGTATGCCATTCATATTTCATGACCTGAATTACATGCTTTCGCTTTCCATTTAATCAAAGGGTTCACCGACGTTGTATCTATAGGTAAGTAGGTAGGTGGGTATATATTCGTGGCACCGAGGAGTTTCGTGGCCCATATTTCTCAGAAGTGTTTGAATAAGTTAAGCTTAGTACATATATCTAATGAAAGTTACGTAAAGTAAAGTATGAAGTATTATTGGAATTAAGTTTATTGCTTAGTTCATTTTTAAATAGAATGAATACAGTGTAGCCAAGGTGAAGGTTCTAATAAATATTTAGTATTTGAAACATAACTAACATAACATAATTATTTATTATTGTTGCACTGTGTAAAGTTTAAACGCATGTTTTATTGTCATTTGTAGATTAGTGTGAATAATTGTTGGTATACTTAATTAATAAATAAAAATAAACTAACGTTAGGAACGATTCTGGAATTATGAAAGAGAATGTTAATAGATATTTTCTTTGAGAAGATCCATTGAAATAACACCTCTTACTGAGTGACGATAATTTTGCGGTAACTCAACACGACAATCTAACTCGCTGTCAAAGGCATACTTGATCAAAAGCAACGAAGCCTACTGTAACACCGGTGTAATATTAAGTCACATCCCAAGTCAGCTCCTGTGACAAATACCCGTGTATCTCGTGACACAATACAACACACATAAAACACACACACAAGAAAGGAAAAAAAATATATTATATTTGTCGCAGGGACATGACGTGCATACAGAATAACAATAAAAGTACAAAATTACAAAGCATAACAGACATTTTTACATATTGTCTTACGTATTATGTCTGTTATGCTGTTGTTCCGTCCGTTGTTGTACTTACGTACAATAACGGGCGGAACAAAAAAATTGGTTGTCTGTAAAGTCGGTTGACGGACGATTGTTTAACGTGACAACATCATAACAAAACATTGATAAAATTGTTGGATATTTGTATAAATAGCAAGCCGAAAGCTCAAGCCGATCGTGCCTTTTGCTCGCTCGTGCAGCGCTCTCGCTCGGAACGTAACGTTACAATGAGTCATCCTTTTTCGTGCCTGCAGCGTTCATCGATTTATTAGACGTTGTCACGTCAAAAATAAGTAAAAAAGTTGACAACTAGCACGTCTTAACTGTGGCTATGGGGGACCCACAGCACAGCGCTGGTTTTCTGCGGTCATACGTGAAGAAATTCACGGAAATAAACGTACGGAAATCATGACAGCGTAAATATTTTATTACATGAATAAGAATAACAAAATTAAAATAAACAGTTCTTGGATTATAATATTAAACAACCATAAGAAATAACATAACCACTAAAAAAAATATAAGAGTTTTCATTTCGCCAGTTATGATTAAGACCCCGAGCCTTTTGCCATCAACCGGGCACGAATTCACTGTGGCTGCTACCGAGACATTCTTATTTAAAAAACCAAATAACACTTTGCCTGCACGCGTAGACCACTGTAGAAACGAGTTTTGTCTACGGAAGAATCGACATGATGCCAGATAGACAATGACAATGTGTCAGTTTGTCGATTCTTCCAATCGACATGGCCCGTTTCTACGGCGGTCTTGCTACGCGTGCTGGTGTAGGAACCGACCGCAAGAACTCATGACCATTAGTACCGCTTGCGGACAGTAGACCAACGAGCCAATCAACATAATTTGTGGCACATGTAGATACTGTTTAGAAACTTGTGGCTTAATAATAACAGCCGCACCGGTCGATCTTTAAGGCTAAGCCGTGCTAGCCGAGGTTGGTTCGTGGATGGGTGACCATATACAGACCGAGTTTCTTCCGTGCCTCGGAAAGCACGTTAAGCAGTCCCGGCTGTCATTTGTAGATCTTTGCCAGTCGTTACGAGTAGTCAGAAGCTAAAAGTCTGACATCCAGTCTTACCAAGGGGTATCGTATTACCCAGTTGCTAGGTTGTGGAGGTCAGAAAGGCAGTCGCTTCATGTAAAATACTGGTACTCAGCTGCATCTGGCTAGACTGGAAGCGACCCTAAGATAGTTTTGGAAAAGCCTAAGCAGATGATGACATGTAAATACTATTTACTGCCTCATTTGTCTATAGCTATACGATGAGCCATACAGCATTGTAGAGCTTTCATGAATAATTTTGACGCTTATTATTATTCGAATGTAAATGAATTTTGAATGGAAATTAGCCACGTAATAAATATTTATTTGAAACATAGGTTTTGACCGCGGCTTCGCTCTCTTTTAGGTCACAAATGATTCCACGGGATTAAAAGTGTCTAAATGTTTCAACCTAGGTCTAACCGTAATCGAATTCAAAATCAATTAAGCTGTGGAATAGCAACTGACAGACAGATAGAGTTGGTTTAGACATTTTTTTTACAATTATGGACAGTTTCTCAGAAGATGTCTGAACGGCTCCGTAGACTGAAACATCCGATTTCAATTTTCCCCAATGTATTTACCAGAACTGAGGTCACCATAAAGATATTGTTTTCAAAGAGTAATTAAAAAAAACTTTAAATATGCCAGTAATTAATTAAAATGATATGTATGGGTAATACTTTTTGTTTTGTGTTTCTTTTTTATTATGGAATTTCGAGCCGCACCTTGTAGTAATTATGAAGCTTGAAATGACCTAACACTCAAACATAAAAAGACTATTGGTTTTTCTATAAGACCTCTTTACAATACAAAATGTTCTAGCTAACTCTTCGGACCAAATTATAGAGCACATCAATGTAAACACACATAGTTATGTACATAAACAGAAGATTGAAGTTTCACAATTGAAATGCGAACAGCCTCGGATACAAAATGGAAACTTGTTGAACAGACATCCTTTATTTCCAACTAACTGTTGTTAACGATTTCATTCGTTTAATTTATTTTTAATTTAGTCAGAGCTTAGCGGGACGCCATAATCCGTTTAACGTTTTTCATTTCAAGTTTTAAAGCGTTACTTTATTGTTGGCAGAGTTTAAAGATTCCATCTTAATTTTAATTAATTACGAAAACAGCTTCCTTAATCAAAAAGTTTTATCAGATTAAACAAAATAAGTACAACAACCCAAAATATCTATAAGATACAGCTATGTTGATCCAGTTTTACTCAATGAAAATTACAGTTATTTTAGTAGGCATATCTCCCGTTAATCAAATCAAATCAAAATCATTTATTTCAAGTAGGCCAGTTACAGGCACTTTTGAATAGTCAAACAACAATAACATATTAAGCTACAGTCCCAGTCACTAGACATAATAACTGTGAAAGTACTGTAGTTGCCCATTCCAAAGCGTAGATCTCTATGGAGAAGAATGGGCAAGAAACTCCATGGACACTCTTTTAAATTAATAGCTTGTTACAAAAATCTTGGTTACATCATTCATGTTGAGATGGTAAATTATGTGAGAACAATGTAGCAAGACGTGCACGTTAAAAGTGTCCACAGTAAAAACAAAAAAAAGACAATTCAAAAATAAAATAAATAGTTCGAAATAAGCCGTGGCAACTAAGAGATGACCAAGCACAACTGACAGCGCCCGTTCACGAACATCACGAATGGATCAGTCATTATTTAACTCAACCATTTTGAAGGGAACTAAATGACCCGACACACGCGCCACCATCAGCGTGACATTTAAGTGAGCATGACATACTCTTAACCGCCAGGGCACATTGACGTCAATAAAAGACCTAGGTTTCCAGTAAATGATAGCTTTCTAGTACATAGTGCTCACACAATATGGGCTGTGCGACTATACAATACTAAATTAATTGAATTTATACAATGCAAAGTTAGTTTATATAATCTTCAGCAGCTCCAATTATACTATTTAATGCTATCAATTCATGCGCCCCTGTCCTTGTGGAGCAGGACCGGCATTGCTCAAGTTTCAAAAGTAATGTGTCGTGCTTTACACAATCAAATGCTTTCGAGAGGTCACAAAATATTCTTATGGCGTCTTGGGACTCTTCCCACGCTGTAAATATGTGCTTGAATAAGGTTATACCGGCGTCAGTCGTACAACGTCCCTTGGTGAAACCATACTGTTGATCGTGCAAAATTTTAATACTCGAGCGTTAAAATAATACATCTAACTATAGGAAGAGACTACCACACACATGTGAGTGCCAGACCGCGACGAACTAAAGCAGAAATCTGAATATAACGTCGTGTTTTGTTTATTCCATTCTAACATTTTAATGATAAAAGCTATAAATAGCACTGACTGCCTGTGTGTATCTCTGTTAGACTTTTGCACTTTTGATGCCTTGTTAGTCTGAACGGATTAAGGTATAGAATACGGATAGCTCATAACCTGGATTAGGATTCTATAAATGCCATAAATACTTTCCGTTGGGATTATTTCCACCTTCGCGCGTAAGAAGCCGTAAGAAAAAGCTTGTAAACATCAAGTGTTATGGTGACTGACACTGATCTTACTGTCGGCAGTCAGTCACTATCATACAAGCCTGGCACATAATTGCTAATAGTCAGTACCTACGTAAGTATGACAAATGACAACAGCCTTGCACCGGCTGTGGAGACCCGTGTATTTTGTTCAGAACAATTTACATGGTGCCTTGGGGTTTTAGAACTACTTAGTTTGTTTATCATTAACTTTAAACATCATCATCTTGCCTAGCCTTTTTCACAAGTTTATTGGGGGGTCGGCTTCAAGTCTTACCGGATGCAGCTGAATACCAGTATGTTACATGGGTAATACGATACCGCTTGGTAGGACTGGTTGTCAGACTTTCGGGCCACTGACTACTTGTAACGACTGTCAAAGATCTACAAATGACAGCCGGAACCAACGGCCTAACGTGCTTTCTGAGGCACGGAGGAAACTCGGTATCTAATGATGGTCATCCATCCACAGACCGACATTGGCAAGCACGGCTTAACCCCGAAGATCAACCCGTGCGGATGTTTGATGTTTAGCGAGCTCCTCTTTAACTTTAAACACACTAAATAAAATATCAAAACCATCCACCGAAAAGGGAATAGGATTATTTTGCTGTCGGAAAGTACAATGCCCAAAAAAACCACTTAAAACATTCACCTGCTGTATGCATATACTCAAAACTAAACTGTACCTAATAATGCACTCAAAAAAAAAAAACATTTTGAAAGAAACAGTTACTATGCCATTTTTCACTTCATCAACTAACAAATAAAGTTCCTAAAATACAAAAAGCTACGGTCCATCACAATAAAAGCCACATGGAACACATAACAAAACACAACATCAGCAAAACACGTACTAAATAAACCATCAAATCAATCTCCTCACCTCACAGATAAACAACAGACCTTTCTGAAATAGAAGACCGAATGAAACCTAAACCATATTGTTCACCGGCTCATTACATTCCAATCCAATCACACTTCCGTTCAATGCCAAGTTCGAGCTCTCTCATTGATTTGTTTGTACCCTTGACCATAAGGACGTCTGTGGTACACTTTCAATAAAGGGTTATCACATTTCAATCTTAGGTTCTAAAATAAAAACATTTTAGTAGAACGAAGCGAAGGTGTTCCCAGGGAAGTAATAACACCACACATATTTCTACCACTAAGCAGCATTGCTATGTTAATGTTTAGGGTGTCTATGCAATTATATACATGAGAATTTTCGGCTTTATCTCTGAGATACCTATGAATCTAAGCTTGCCTTTGCCATGCCTTTTGTTTTTTTTCTGTAATTTGTGTTTTGGGGCGCAGTGTGGTGTTGCATACCTACACGTACGGTCGGTTAATTTGACGCCTGGAATGTTGCGCTCCATTGCACGTTGACAGACCTTGAGTTGACAAAGCCAGAAGACAGACCTCATCAGAAGACAGCGGGACGAGCTGGACAAGACCAGCCACCATTGGTCCACATTGCCCCTGGATTGAAACAACTGGATGTCATATGCCCTTTGCCCAGCAGTGGGATGACTCAGGCTATCAGTATCATTCTCCTGCCCTTATTCAAATTTATTTGACAAATCCTCTTCATCAAATTTTTCCATTACTTGTCATCTAAGCAGTTACGTCCTTTCTATCCATTTTATCCTTCACACAGACCATCCATCGTTTATTTATTTGACTTACCTTACTTACCAATAAATAATATAAACGGAAGTAGTATTTTATACGTACAATCGCTATTCATCATCATATTCATATCATGCTGAGTGGTAAACTGCTTGTCGCAGTCAGGATGTGCTAGCAGTAAACATTTTTGTTCAGTCCCATTTGTACTTTTATTTTTGTTTCTTGCGTCTACCTATGTTTATTGTTCTATTTTTGTTAATTTTGTATGCACGTCATGTCCCTGCGACAAATAAATGTTTTTTCTTTCTTTCTTTTCTTTCTATTGATATTGATAAATCGACTGTTGCATACAAACTTACAGAACTATTGCAGGGTGTGGTGTTCCGACGCTTCCACGGGCAAGTGCCACACGAACGCACAGTGTCATAGTGCAGTGAAGTGCTACTAATATAGTTTTTAATTTTCTATTTACTAACACGAGTTGTATTTTTACGATATATATGTTAGTCTGTAAGATATTTATCTATTGGCCAAAGTTGCCCGAGAATAAATGAATGTTATGTTTTTATGTTATTTCCATTTATATTTGAAGAGGTATACTTATAGATGGGTCTTAGCTTTTAGTAAATCATATAAAACATCGCTTTTGTTTTAAGTTTATTGTATCCGCGTAATTTCAGCAAAACCGCTTATATCTTTCTAAACAAGTATTTGGATGTTATCATACCAAGACCGATCCAACATTCACTCAGTCTAAATGACATCCAATACATCATACAAGATTGAATGTGAAACCCTTCATCGGAGTGTTCCCAATATAACCCTTTTTCGAACACATACAATTGTATATGTTTTACATTATACCATTATAAACACAACTTTAAACAACTTTACTTCCCACCTTATGGAAGGTTGTCACGTTCACCACGGTAAAATTTTTTAGACGAAGAATTTAAACAAATTAATAAAATCGTGTTTCTTATTTCAAAATAACAGCTTTTTGTTGAATATATGTGTTTATGTTTTTATGGGTTACAGGTACTTACGTGTATACGGTACCTGTAACTTATTTTTTTTTTATCTGTTAGTCTGTCTGACTGACAGACAATCCGGCTAATCTCCAAAACGGCTAGAACAATTATGGCGGAACTTTTACTGGCTTATTATGACCCTATATACAGGGTGTAACGAAAAGGGTATATACATACGTAAGGGTGTGCTACAGACCATCAAACTGAACATGTTTCTCCATTAGACAAACATCGTAATAGCGAAAAAATTTGCTGCTGCCCCATACAAAATTAAATACCTATTCGACCCAAATGTGTGGGGCAGCTGATATATTTTTCGCTATTACGATGTTTGTCCGATTGAGAAACATGTTCAGTTGGATGGTCTGTAGCACACCCTTAAGTATGTATATACCCTTTCCGTTACACCCTGCATATACCCTGGGGTAATATTAATATTGTATATATACAGGGTGTAATTTACTTAAGCAAATGACATAACATTACGCCTGTAATCCCCGTAGGGTTAGGCAGAGGTGTACCTAATAGTACACCCACATATCGCCAGTTATATTTTAAGTCCCATGTAAATCCAAATAACCCTGGATCTCATGCTCAGCAGTCCACAATATAAACAAATAAATTATAAAATAATGTCGCACAATAAAGCACTCACAACAAAATTATGTAAATCAAAAATATTATTGCAATTAATCAAAACCGAACACAAATAACACACAAAAAAAAAGAATAAAAAGGTCAGAAACAAAACGCGCTTGAAGGTCTAACGCGCGAAAGGATTAGAGAATCCATTGGACGGGATACATTAAAGCCCCAATCTTAAACCCCGAGGTATTTCTAATTGTCCCCTCCATTACTGCTTAATCGCAAACACGAGGATTTTAACTACTCCAATCACTCAACAAGATGGCCATGCCCTTAACCTTAGGATTTCCGGAGAGAGGAATCATTAGAAGAATTTAATCACAATAATGAGATTCGAAACGTTATCTAAGGGCCTGCGCTTAATCATGGCCGGCATGCGACCGTGAATTATGCTAAATTAGTTTTAAATTCGCCGGGGGAGACGGCATAGAAGGATAAACAGTCAGCCCGTTGGTGTAAACTCTGCAATGGATAAAAGGGCACAGTAACTCACTGGGTAACGACGCAGCAGATGAACTAGCTTAAAGGAGAGCGAAGACAACAGTATACGGTTCGGAACCACTGCTGCCCATACCCCAAGCCCAAATAAAATCATGGCTGCGTAAGGAAACCGCGGAAACACACCAAATAGTATGGAAAAACAGTGTAACCTGCACGCAAACAAACAGTGCAGTTCCGGAAGCATCAATGAGACTTGCCCGCAGCATCACCAGACTGAAATAAGACAACGTTCCTAAGATTATAGGTATCATAACCGGCCACTGTCCCCTAAACAAACTCCTATTTACCATAGGTGGGACATACAGCCCTCTGTGCAGAGGGTGCATGGAGGCGGAAGAACTACAACAGCACGTGCTCATGAAGTGCAGAAGCGTGGCAGATCAACGGGCACGGACTCTTCAATCACCGGCATTGCTCCCGGAAGCCTGCAGCAGCCTGAAAAGGCTGCTAGCTTTCTGGGAGGACCTGGGATGGTTGGAGTAACAAGAGGATTCTCATACGTACAATGGCCCAATAAAGATGCTAAGTCCAGAAACAGCCCAGATAACCTAACTTAACCTACCCTGTTGGTGATGTTCTTCAGAAAAGTCGTGCGTATATAATAATATACATATATGAACTTGATCGCAAAAGTATGTTCTTCTTCTTTATCGTGTCAGAGCACGTGAGTGTCTGGTGTCAGAGCTTTTATCCCGCATATGGGTTTCTGACTTGGCTTTACATGCCGTCAGGGAATATCCCTCAGGCTTAGGAAGTGGCATTCAGTGGTTTCTGTTTCTGCCTAAACCCATAGATAAAAGGCGTGAGTTTCTTTATGTTAAAATGTATATAGTTCTGTGTATATAAATTAGTAGTATAGTAGACTATCGTTTGGTAGACACCTATAGTCCTACATCCAAGAACATTTATACTCGTATGCAAGGTCTTAAGTGATAAAAGGGCTCCTAATGCATTATTTTCCATAAAGATTTCACAAATTCGGTGCTCGTTAGCTTTTTCATTTTAATATTAATAATAATAAAAGAAGCATGTTACGAGTCTAGAAAGATTGAATGGGTCCATACATCAGAAAGTTATGAAAACATTATAGAAGTTTGGATTACTCGAAGCCATTTGGAAAATAGTTGCAATTTATTTTAGAAGTATAAAAGTGTTTTAGAATCAAGATTAATTTTAGTTTCAAATAAATCTAAAATTCACTAAAATTTTCACTTCAAAATCTCAAATCAATTAAATCTTTTTTATAAAAGTAGAATGATCTTTGTTTTATGTAAAATACTTTTTACAAAATAATTTTACGCACCAAATTGTTTTAAGTTTCGATCAAGATAACCAATAAAAGCAATCAACTAAAATACATATTTGCGTTGACAACGCAAGTTAATGAGTTCTGAACTTTAGAAAGGATTTGTGAACCGATTAGCTCTTTGCCCAGGGATAGTGAGATAGTGAACATAAAGTAGCTGATGAACACTGAACCGTACTCAAAATACCTTTGCCTTTGGCTTTGGCCGTAGAGGCCAACTCTACGACCAAAGCGAGTATGCATGCAATGAATATCCAGTATGACACAAAAATAAACAATTAACGCTGGCCAAGAGACGTTATTCACAATCAAAATACAATTTAATTTTACTTCTTAAACAGATTTACAATACATTGTGTAGAAGAATACAAGGATCAAAATTTTGCGGTTTTTGTATTTTTTATGTAAATAGTTTTGACAAAAAAAAAACATCACATGACCAAAAGTATGGCATGTCTCAGCAAGATTGTTTTATTTGTTGGTTTTTCAAACACAGATGCAAAACTCTTCACCATCTCTGCCGTACATCTGAGAGGTTAAGTATTTATATTGAAAGGTCAGTTAGATCAGACATTTTGTCGAGATTAAATTTTCTAATAACTGTGGCGGCTGCATCTGATGTTCATCGGAGTGGTCGTAATTTGATACGTCTTGCGATAGCAGAAAATGTGAAATTCATTTTTTCGATCGCTAGAGTTTACGTTATTACTTGCAGTCGTTGGTTTAAGATACTTTTTGCAAACAATTTTTAAGGATATTTTGTTCACGATTTTGGTCCAAAATAATTTAATAATTCCTTTTCTAGACCAATACCATCATTCTCTTGCCCTTATCCTAATGTATTTGGGGTCGGCGCAGCATGTCTTCTGCTTTCTACATTCTCTATTACTTGTCATCTCATCAGACACCTCTAAGACCATTTCGTAATTTTTTATCAACATCAAACAAATTCTGTCATGATGTTATGTTTGGCCGTCAAAAACAACAAAATTAGAATAAAAAGTCTATGACCAAGTGTTCTTTGTCACATTTTTTTTTCAACAATGAACAATTCCAAATGTTTCACCATAAAATGAACACAAGATCAATTTGAAAACATTTTAAAAAATTATTTTGATTTTCGTGTTTGCCTGTGTGTACCGCGTTGTTGTTCTAAAGTACGCAAAGGATTTTGATGCCGTTTACACCATTATTTTGAAAATAAATCCCAGAAGGTATAATTAAAAAGATTTGATTTAAAAGAGTGTCCATGGCGTTTCTTGCCCATTCTTCTCCATAGAGATATACGCTTTGGAAAGGGCAACTACAGTACTCACAAGTTATTATGCCTTGTGACTGGGACTGTAGCTTCATTTTTATTGTTGTTCAACTATTCAAAAGTGCCTGGAACTGGCCTACTTGAAATAAATGATTTTGATTTGATTTGAAATTGTTTCAAGCCTGTGGCAAAAATCTTTTAAAATAAATAACCAGTCTATTCTCGCTTCACATCTTTGAGTTTTCTTTTTGTTTTTTTTTTTACGTTCAAAAGTGCCTTTAATGGTCTCATTGAACACCACGGCCACGGTGTTTGGAGTCGTGCCCAGTTAATGGCAATAGGCTAACCTCCGTTAACTGGGACTTAAAACATAACTGGTGAAATGTGGGTATGCTATTAGGCACAACTCTGCCTTACCCTTCGGGGATAACAGGCATGCTATACATGATGATATTGTCATGTTTACTAATACAGCTCCAAACATTATTCCACTAATGTGAAGTTATATTACCCCCGAGGGTCATAACTCATAGGCTATATTTTCGACGTTCCCTTGAGAAAATTTCCGAACAAAAGATGAGCGAAGCCGCGGGATCCAGTTAAAGATAAAACAAACAGTAGCACGAGTAAGTGATTTAACAAGTTAGCGCTCACTAACATGATGTTAGCTCTTCTACTAAACTTAACTTACTTTACTCCCCCCTGGACGTAATAAAGTTTACCGTTGTGTTAAGGTTGCACAGCTTTCTAAGGATTTATTTACTAGGCGTAGAAAACGGGGTTTTGTAATACATAAAGAAAACTATTACATTACATGGGTCTTAAAACATAACTAGCGGAATGTGGGTGTACCAAAACACCACTGCCTAACCCTCCGGGGATTACAGACATGTTTTATGGAAGTGAAAACTTATTCGGCGTTGTGCACTTTTGTGATGGGTAAAAATGTTAAACTCGCGTGACCCTGTATGAGTCCCATACATCTTTGAATTATCCATCATCGTTTTTACTTATTGAATAGACCTTCAGATAAGATTTTTTGAAAGTGAAAACTTCTTCAGCGGCGTTGTGCACTTTGGTGATGGGTAAAAAATGTTAAACTTGAAAATTCGTAAGACGAATTGACATTAGATTACGAAGGAATTTGAACTTTATAACATCTATCATTGAGTTTGGGTTTCCAAAACAGGAAAATTCGAAAGCCGGATTGACATTAGATTACGAAGGATTTTGAACTTTATGACATCTGTCATTGAGTTTGGTTTCCGAAACTGGATCTTATGCACAAACAAAACCTTTGGTTTCTCCAAAGAGGTAAAATTCATAAGACGGATTGTAATTGTTCTGAAGTGTTAATTTTTTTATGTAATATAAAGTGTCATGTTTGTTTACGATAGCGCAATAAATGAATATTGTATTTTACCACATAAATGATAATACTTTTTTACTGATAATTAAAGCCAAAGATACACTAGGGGACAAATGTGCCACGACATGTATCGGCGACATGTCAAACGAAGCCGGCCGATTTCGCCTGAAAATTATGGCCACAACGCGCGATTTATGTCCGCAGCGACGTCAGACGAAGTCGTGCGACTTCGCGAAACTTCGCCTGACATATCTGGCGACATCACGAAGTTTTGTTTCACAAGGCAGTTGATATTATAACACCCACCGAGGTAGTGTTGTTGGCTGCGGCGTACATAATAATAATTAAAAGTCAAAGGATAAAGACGAGAACATGGTGGGTTAGTACGATGTCGCGCGATGCTGCCAGACATGACGAGCGAAGTCCAGCAACGTCGCGCTACATCATCTGACGTCGCTGGTGACCCGCGTCGCGCGATGTTGCCAGACAATGCGACCGAAGTCCGGCAACGTCGTGCTACTTCACCCAACGTCGCTGGCGACACGTGTCGCACGACATTTGTCCCCTAGTGTATCCTGGGCTTAAAGCAATTCGTGCAAAATTATTCCCTAACCATTCCAAAATATCAAAAATGCACAACGTTAATATTCAAGTTTTCACTTCTGCCGTCACTCACGGAGTGCAACCCTGTTTTTTTTTAGTAGCCGTCTTAGTGTCCCACTGCTGAGCCCTTCCGCTTTCTCCTTCCATACCTCTCTATCCTGTGCGATCTCTGGCCATGTTAGCCCTAGAAAAGAGGAACAGATCGTCAAGCCACCTTCGCCGTGGTCGACCTCTACGGCGCTGTCCTTCCTCAGGCGTCCAGTGTGTTACCATCTTTGTCCACCTCTCTTTGGCATGATGTTATGTTATGTAAAAAAAACTGTGAAATAGCATTTTCGCATGACTGCCCAAAAAAAGTGTTTTGCTTTGAATTCGACTGTTACTGTTAAAGTCTAAGATACCTACATCCAATTAAAAATCTTCTTACCTGCACATCTTACAATGCCGACTGGGAATTTGAACCTTAACGAAGCTACTCGGTTACTGATCGAAAATATGCGCAGATAACATCGGCCATTACCTACAGTATCATCAACTGTCATTGTTGACTGTACCTGGGTCGAGGTACTACAGAATTATGAAAACTGACGGTCGGCCACTTTTGACTCTTATGCCCTAAGTTATAAGGTTGAAAAGTGCTCGACCGTCAGTGAACTCCGTAGTATCTAGTTTGCCATATTACGGATCATTCGCGCTTTTACCGTACAAGGATAAGTCTCACAAAATGGTCCTATCCGTGAAATACGTGGGTCTACGTGAGTGGCAAACAATGCCGCCTATGTGGGGTTTATTTTCATTTTACATTACATTTTCTAACAAAAGGTGTGTTGAGGTATCTTTTTGATTACGAGTCTTTTTGTATGTTCCGATTGTTAATGTAAACAAAACTCATAAAAGAGCTACGTTTACTTAAAAATACAAAAACAAATGTCAGTTTTTGCACATTGAAGGCAATCTTATACTTTGTGAATTATCATGGGAACGAATAATACAATTAATAATACCACCTGTCAGACTAGACATCGTTTATACATAGTAAAATAATTCGGCTAATAAACCGTGTTTTAACTATCCCTACGCCGCTACGTGCTACGCGCGGCGTAGTCACCGTGCTACGTGCGTAGCATTTTGCTACGAGCGTAGCTCCTTGCTACGAGAGTAACAATTAGTGCCCCTTCATTTAGATAAGTGCTTGTTTTTTAATTTAATTATTGTAAGGGTTTGTGTTAGTAATTACTGCTAAGTATTTCATCCTGTACCTTCATAATGACCGGCATTTACAACCCCTGAAGAAAAAAAGTGTTTCTGGCGTTTCATTTTATGTGAACAGATTGATCTAATTGAATTTTTACTAACTAGATTTTGTCAAAGACAATGAAGATGGACATGTACTTTACTTGCAAAATTTTGCTATATATAAATACTTACGTACGCACATAAATATCATGGATGTAATCCTAGGAAGGTTAAGCAGAGGTTTAACCTTAAAACAAGATCAAGCGGCCAAAAATCCAGGCTCCTGCTACTATAAATTCCAATAGCAAAGTAATAGATTCTCCAAAAACAATCAGTCACAAACCAAATCAATGCGTGTTTTCCACGAATTTAAATTTCCATTGAAATTCACCGGCACACAGCGAAACGAAAATGTTTTCTCGTTTTGCATTTTCCGACCCCTTTTTTTTATCAAATGACTTCTTCCGCTCTGGGCGGAGCGGAAGGGAGTGTCAGACTTGACTAACTAAAACCCATCCATGTTCCTTCTTAGCCCTTTGCGTTTCAGGGCCACATCTCTTTCGAACAACCCGCAGCCCTGGCCCCGAGCCCTATAAGTTGCAAAAATACGTAGAAATCTGTATGAACAACATAAAACGAATACTTAAAACTAAGAGATTACAGAGATATTGTATAACTACCGTGAGAACCTTCACACGCTTTAATTAAATCGCTCATTTCTACTGTCATATTAGGTTTCACTAACAGGGTTATTATAAGGCTTTATAAATACACTATAATAGGTTTTTTATTATTACACCATATTTGTATTTTGACCGATTATACTGATTCTTAGGTCCACTCAATTATATGTGGTTCTTTCCTCAAAAGAACATCTCAGACTTTAATCAGCGTTGTCCTCTCATCACAAAACAATGTCGGACTTTAAAAGAACCACCCTAGAAATTTTGAGTTTATTTCCATGTTTCTTGCTAGACTGTTCAGATAGGAAACACCGAAAAAATATATTGACGTGTAAAATAAATTACTAATGCTTGCACTGGTGGCACAGATTTGAGTGGACCTGCCACACAAATCTGTGTGGTTCTTTCTTCAAAAGAACATTTCAGACACTTATCTGCATAGTCCTCATGTGAGTTGACCAACATTATGTCTGGACCTTAAAAGAGACCATGAAACAGAGGCGTCATCTAGTTTTAAAAAAAAACTGACGTGTAAAAGTGTTTGTTAATATGAAAACCTAATTGCAAAATAAATATCATTTATCAAAAGACAAATTAGTATATTTGAAACATGCAGCATGGTTAAGCAATGGCGTTTTTATTGAGCATAAAATCAAAAGTAAAATCACCCCAAAAAGACTATAATAAATAATAATAAAATAATAATAATAATAAATAAACTAATGACTAATGGCTATAATTCGTAAACTCTTGTGATCATATCTTTGGAAATATTTTCTTTCTCTTAACGAACATTGTTTTCTTTTTATGCGCATCTCTTTCCTCTCTGAAGTTAATGGCGAAAGAGTGCTTACCAAAGATTAGAAAAACTCTAGAGTGTCCACGAAAGTTTAGGTAGCTTATTTATAGTCTGTGTCGTCCCCAAGCACAAAACGTTCCAAAAAAAAAATATTTTGTGCAAGTGTAGACCTCAGTGAATTTTAGTGTTAGTTTATGATACCTAAATCTGTTTTATGAGTTGGCTTAAATAGACTGGTTATTTATTTTAAAAGATTTTTGGCCCAGGCTTAAAACATTGTGATACTTTATTTTGAGAAACGTAATTTAACCAGCATAATTATGTCAATCAAAATTTGGTTTAACTGCTTATGACTTGTGTCAATATCACCTAAAATGTATTAGTAAAAGTGTTACTTTTACTAATACATTTTAGGTGTCTGAAAAATAATTATATAAGTTTCAAAATCCAATATAATATTAAGATTTAATGTAAAATTGTATTTAATTTAATATTAAGATTATGCTACTGCCTAATTCCTTACCTGATCTCCCATTCCAGTGATGATAGGCGTGTTCCAGTAGGCCGCGAGCCTGGCCACGGGCTCCAGCGCGAAGGCACAGGCTGGGCCTATGAAGGCTATCACGTCTTCCTTGAAGTGCATGTCCGCTGCTAGTCCGGGAGCTATGGCGCCGGAACACGATGGGTAGCTGCGGAAGAGTTGAGGGCGTTAAGAACATGCTACAAATGGCACAAATGTTTCATAAGAGTCGGCGAATGTATAGAGTACAGCAAGACTCTCTCTAGATCCATGATTAGATGGTTCTTAGAAAGTATTACATATACCACAATGTATTCCAGATTCTGGTTCTAGCAAATATATATGTAAATATTTAGTTCCTACAGTGTCAAAAGGTTATTTATTTATTTATCATCAATGGAACAGAAGAAGGATGAACCATGTAACGAAAAGAGTAATGGATATGAGTGTTTGTTTGTTTGCTTGAACGCGCTAATCACAGGAACTTCTGCTCCAATTTGAAAAAATCTTTCAGTGTTAGATAGCCCATTTATCGAGGAAGGCTATGCTATATATCATCTATATGCTATAGACCAACAGGAGGGGAGCAGCAATGAAAAATGTTGCGAAAACAGGGAAAAGACGCAGACGAAGTTGCGCAGGACTGCTAGTTTAATCAAAAAAATCGTATTGATACCAATCAATATGGAATGTACTAGCTCATTCTTCTCAGTTTAATTATTTTTCGCATGTCTTTGAAAAGGTGAGGTCACTTTCGGTGAGTGAACCGGTTAAATTTTCAGAAACTCTAACATATTTTAACACGTATATACCTTCACCTGTAACTAACTGTGTGAAAATTCTTAGAAGTTAAATTTGACCCAGTTCCCGGGTGCCCGATTGAGCTGAAATTATGCACGCATGTTTATTTTAAATGACACTGCATGGTTAGCTAAATGATTTAAATGATTTAAA
Organism: Cerastis rubricosa; assembly: GCA_949152445.1. NCBI lineage: Eukaryota > Metazoa > Arthropoda > Insecta > Lepidoptera > Noctuidae > Cerastis > Cerastis rubricosa. The sequence continues at coordinate 5,502,702 of OX424535.1, read as the reverse complement.
TTTAAAATTTATTCTAAATCCAATATGACGGACTCCTAAAGATGGCGGACTAGTATTTTTTTATGCATTTCCGTGATATGGTTATGAAATGAAAAGGTTTGCTGAGAAGAATACAAGAAAGCGTGTTTTTTTTAACTATGATATATATTTACCGTTTTAGAACACAAAAAAGAAGGTTATCTTTATCGCACAAAGAGATACCATATGATCCTAAGATATTAGAAAAGAGAAATAAACACCACATAGTAAAAGTTCTCACAACCAAAACAGAATTTGCCACCAGACAATTTGAAAAACGCTCAGCTTATTTGTAAAATAAAATTAATAAACTAATATACATTTATGAAAAAAAAAAAATATAATTGCAAAAAGAAACCAACTATATGGCTACACAATTTAAATTATGATGATATCGAGCTACTTACTAACTAGCTAACGTGTGATCTAACAATAAACTAATATTGAATTCTGTTACTCGCTTATTTAGTCACACATGTACACTCAAAATCTGTCTCTCAACCTTTCACACACACACACACACACACACCCATACGCACACGCGCGCTGACACACAAACACATACACGCCCATGCACACATATACAGTTTTATTGATAGTACCCTAATTTTATTTTTTCTCGCTTTTGTTACCTATTTGTAAGTTTATAATGTAAAGGAAGAGCGGAGCCTTCAACTACTGGCATTTTTTATGCCTAAATGGAGACTCCTCGACATATATTTAAGCCAAAATGAACTGAAATAAACTTTTTTTATTTTTTTAAAATTAAAATTCTTGATTAGCTCAAGAATAGTACATACTGATAGACACCGTTTTGTTGAGGAAAAAGCATGAAACCCGAATTTAATCAACGTTATAGAAGCTTTGGGAGAGCATCGGTGGCCCAGTGGAGGCAGCCCCGACTTACGAGGAGTAAGCCATGGGTTTGAACGGAGGCAGGCGTATTACTTTGTGTAATTTAATTCATCAACGCTGCCCTCAAAAACGGTGAAGGAAAACATCGTGAGGAAAACTGCATGTCCCAGAACTAAAAATTCGAAGACATGTGACATCTACCAACCCGCACAGGCCCGCGTGTTGGATTACTGCCCACTCCCTCTTATACAGAGGAGGCCTGAGTCCCAGCAGTGGGAACATTATAGACTGATGATGATGATGATAAAAGCTTTAAAATTAACCCAGTGGGAAATTTATACTTATTTCTCGCCTTTTCATTTCCTTTCAAGGTTATTTTAAAAGGAATATAAATGTAAGCGCAAACAAACTGGTTTTTCCAAATTACAGACAATAGACCACAGATTTAGGGTCTATTGTCTAGGTTAAAATAATACCACGTAAGACCGACACACATTGAAAACCTTCAGAACTAAAATATTCCTTTGATTAAAGCGAGAAAACGGTCATTAACCTCTCGTATTAAAAGCGTTATTTAACTTAGTACCCGTGGGTTTAAAATACATGAGTACTTGCACGTTTTAGATTGTCTTAGAATATACGCTTTTATGAAATTAAAGCAAACTTTAAACACGACTTGGTTATTAAATTTAGAAATAGCTTTGAAGAAAGAGATTTAATATTTAAAATAGCTGTTCGTCTGTTCTCGGGAAACACTGTGAATAATTTGATGCTAAGTTCCCCATATTTTTAGTAAGCCTCTATAGAGAGTACGTTTTTGACCGAGTCTTCGTCTTGTATCAAAATTGTATCCTACGACTTTCCGTAATACTAAATTCAGTGTGTAGCGACCTACAAAAAGTACTACAGCGCCATCTATGATACCACGGAAGAACTAACATCAGTTTCCTACATAGCACAAGCAAAGTTTACATCGACTTAAGACTATATAGAGAAACCCGACAACAACTGTCGGGCAGTTGCCCACCAGACATAACACCTGTCTGGTCGGAGGATCCTCCCTTTTCTAAGGAGGAACTTTAACCCTAAAGTGATATAAACTCCCACTTTATATCAGTGAAATTGTTTTTAGAATCAGATCTATATCCAAACTTACAAACTTTACCTTTGTAATCCTAATCGTTAGGATTAGGATTGCCATAAGTCATTTTATAAATGCGAAAGTAAGTTTGTTTGTTTGTTACCTTTTCACGCCTTAGCCACTGAACACATCATCCTGAAATGTTGCATATACATTGTCAGGTGTGTACAGAAACGATCATAGAACCGATAATAATACTACTAACCGAATACTACTTTAATAGATCATCATTTATCATTTCGACCCAAAAGACGTCCATTGCTGGACATTAGGCCTCCCCCAAGTGTCGCCACATTGACATTTTGAGGGGTTTTGCCGTAACCGCCATGCTTGGCAGTCGAGTTGGCGATCGCAGTACGGTTGTTACAAAAGCACAGAGAACGCTGCTGCCCATTCTCTGGCAAGTCCCTTAGTCGCCTCTTACGACACCCACGGGAAGATATGGGATGGTGCTATTCTTTGCGTCCGACACCATACAGAACAATATATATGATAATAGATAGTACCACGTATCCGAGCCAGTTATTGTTAAATTCTAAATTAACGCGAGCGAAGCTGCGCGCAAAAGCTAGTATAAGATAAAATCAGGATCTGGTGGCCTACCATGACGTCTTAAAACATTGGTGAACAGTGTGGGAAAGAGATGGCGCTATGCATACCGTATAGCTCCGTCTCTTTCCCACACTGGAATAAGAGTAAAATAATACTGCTTCAAGACGTCATGGTAGGCCAGCAGGATTGGAGTGGTACTTAAATCAATATCCTCTTAACCCCATCAGATGATCGATAGCTATTATTTAGTTTCAAGTACCTAAACAGTGTTATAAAAATTAACTGGGCCATGAATTTTTAACGATTATTTTGACATTCACGTTGATACTTGATCCCCGCACATCCATCACTAAAATTGGCACCCACTTCGTTTCGTACGTGATCTTTTATCATAATATATGTACATATTTTCGGTAAAAGTAGGTATCCCCTTACAAAACTATCAATAACTTTATAAACACAAAAATAACAGTCCCTTTGATGTATACTCGTATATGTTACCAATTTTAGTTTTGTCGATAAATAAGCATGGACAAGGGCCACTGACCCCTGGCCCTGTATAGATTGCGGCGTTGTCACGAAAACTCCAAAATGCCTCATGATATACAGGTACATGAAATACTTGACCATGTCCTTTTATGTTTCTCAAAGGATTCCCTATAATACAGATACTTTCATCTTTATATCTTATACTATTATATTCTCCCTGTATATCTTATACTAGCTGTCCGGCGCAACTTCGTTTGCGTCACATTTTCCCCGTTATAACCTATAGCCTTCCTCGATAAATGGGCTATCTAACACTGAAAGAATTTTTCAATTTTTCAAATCGGACCAGTAGTTTCGGAGCCTATTCATTGCAAACTAACAAACAAACAATCAAATCTTTCCTCTTTATAATATTAGTTTAGACTAAGCTAAAACTACGGTTTTGTCCGGAAAATTCCAGAAGTATGGCAAGGGCAACCCTCCATATTTTTATAATTATGACTTTTATCTTTTTCACCCTGAAGAAAGATCAAAATAATATATTACTATAAGGGGCTGTATGCACGGGGCCGGAAAGGGCAATCAATCAAGCTTTTCATAACCAGTTTATGCGGATCTGTCATTATACGGGAAATATATACCAGGCGAGGCCATGTTATACTGGAAATGTATAGTTTGATGCTTGCTTGACCTTTTGTCCCTGTAGGTAATACATCCTTTAAAGTAGAAGCATGAGAAGAATGTCAAGTAGATGGCTTTCTCTGAAGACGCAGTTTACGAGCACGTAAACTTTTAACACTAACGTCAGAAGCTTCTAAACGTTCAGACATTTCAGACCAGTTTTATTTGCATTTCATAGTTTATAGTTCGATATTAAATGGAGTGTAGCTTTTATTATGTCGATAACCTTTACTTGTAAGTTCTTAGCAATCACTTAGTCACAATAAATGTGTATGCCAGGTTCCAATAACTTTTGAAGTTATTGCAAAAAACACTTTTATCGTGTATCTAAGCGAGGCATAAAGTCAAAAAAGATCAAAGCTACCAAGGTTAAGCTAGTGACATTGTAACCAGTTTAATAAACAAAATGAACTTTATGAAACTTTACTTTGCCCACCTAATTAGCAAGCAAACATCCATCCCCATTTGACTGTAAAGCGAACTACCGAAGCTAAAAATATTTTTATGATACTACGAAGTTTCGAAACTATACAACAATACGCCGATGGTTTGACCAAATTTCATTTCACCTAAAACTTTTCCAGTATTATCTTAAGTATAATTCTGCCTATCGCACATCATCATCATCATCATTTCAGCCGAAAGACGTCCACTGCTGGTCATAGGCCTCCCCCACGTTTCGCCACATTGACATAAGGTGGGTTTTGTCATAAACGCCACGCTTGGCAGGCGGGTTGGCGATCGCAGTACGGTTGTCACAAAAGCACAGCGAACGCTGCTGCCCATTCTCTGGCAAGTCCCTTAGTTGGCTCTTACGACACCCACGGGAAGATATGGGATGGTGCTATTCTTTACGTCCGACACCATACAGAGCTCCTATCGCACATTTTGAACTAATCTATGCATGTTATGTCATGCCGCTTGATGTCCCGCATGTTAGGTTCTCGCTGAAATAGATCTTGATCAAAGATCCGGAAGAAAGAAAAAACAAGAAGTTCTGTTGAAGTAACTGATAATTCTTTCTTCATCACAATGAATGATTGCAATAACTTGCATTGTCACAAAAAAATTAATCCCAAGTAAAGACTCCGAAAAACTCCAGCAAAACGACAGCAGAAGCCGCAAAAAAATACTATTATAATTATTTTTCATATAGTCATAACTGTTTACTGAGCTTATTTTTAGGGTTCCGTACCTCAAAAGGAAAAAACGGAACCCTTATAGGATCACTTTGTTGTCCGTATGTCTGTCTGTCTGTCAAGACCCTTTTTCTCAGGAACGCGTAAAGGTATCAAGCTGGAATTTATATCGAATACTCGAGTCTACTGTCCCTTAGAGCTGTGAAAAATTCAAACTTCTAAGCCAACGCAATCAAAAGATACAGCCGTTTATGTCGCAAATTTTCGACACTCGCAAGGGAATCAAAACCTACAGGGTACTTCCCGTAAACTCATAATCTTGAAATTTGGTATGAAGCAACCTCTTATAACACAAATAAAGGATAAATTGCGAAAACCGTAAAGTTTTAGTTAAATCATATAATAAAAATATTTTTAATAATTTTAATCTTACTACCCCTTTTCTCATGAACGCGTAAAGGTATTAAATGGAATTCATACCAAATACGTAAGTCTATAATACCTTTAAGCTGTAACAAAATCGAACTTCTATGTCAACGCAATCAAAAGAAATAGCAATTTAAGCCGCATATTATCAAACTCGCAACTACTCGCAAGGGAATCAAAACCTAAAGGGCACTTCCAGTCGACCTAGAATCTTGAAATTTGACATGAAGCAACGTCTTATAGCACAGATAAAGAAATAATTCCGAAAACGATAAAATTTTAGTTACATCATATAATAAACGTATTTTTAATAATTTTAAACTTACCACCCCTTTCCTCATGAACGCGTAGAGGTATTAAATTGAAATTCATATCAAATACTTAGGTCTATAATACCTTTAAACTGTAACAAAATCGAACTTCTATGTCAACGCAATCAAAAGAAACAGCAATTTAAGCCGCATATTTTCAAACTCGAAACTACTCGCAAGGGAATCAAAACCTAAAGGGTACTCCCAGTCGACCTAGAATCTTGAAATTTGGCATGAAGCACTGTTTTATAACACATAATTATAAAGGAAAAAATCCGAAAACCTTTAATTTTTTATTACATCACTCATTTTTTTTAATTTTTCCCGCGACTTCCGCACGGAATAGTTACTTTGGGCTAACGCTAACTTTTACGCGACTTTGTTTACCGAGAAGGTGAAAATCTATATACGGGGTGTAACGGAAAGGGTATATACATACTTAAGGATGTGCTATAGACCATCAAACTGAACATGTTTCTCCATCGGACTAGTATCGTAATAGCGAAAAAAATATCAGTTGCCCCATACATTTGGTCGAATAGGTATTGAAATTTTGTATGGGGCAGCAGAATTTTTTTTCGCTATTACGATATTGTCCAATGGAGAAACATGTTCAGTTTGATGGTCTGTAGCACATCCTTAAGTATGTATATACCCTTTCCGTTTTATAATCCAATTTATAGTCCCAATATTATTTTATTGCAAACTAAGTCACAATTATCTTTTAGCTCCAAACGATTCTAACAGATGGCAGTACCTGTTGACTGGATTGAGTAAGTATTCAATAGATGGCGCTGTATAGGAGCGCAGCAGCAATGAAAAATATTGCGAAAACGGGGAAAATTCGACGTAGGCGAAGTTTCGCGGGAGAGTTATTCTAGGTACCTACATCACGCTTTTATCAGTAAGGGCCTGCGCAGACGATGGACTTTTCTCCGCGTCGGAGAAAAAAATTAGGCTCCTCGAATAAAAAGTCCGCCGCGGATTTACCGCAAACTCAACGCACACGGTGTGCGATCATAACCACAACTTTTTCTTTAAATTTCGGTCGTAATACTCTTTTTTGAAGTATCATTTAGAGAAGTTAAAAAAAGTCTGCGGACAAATATCCGTCGTCTGCGAAGGCTATAAGAGTGAAACTTTAAAACGTTAGGTAAAAGTACTGGGTCCGTGGCTTACGCCCCCAGTGGTCGAGGCACCTGTGGCCGACGCCCCCGATTCGATTTATTGTTTTTTCACCGAGTACAGTAAATGAAAAAAGTGTTTCACTATAATAATAAAGACTTAATCTGAATTACGCGACAAGTACTTAGGAGTCTTACTTGACAACCACCTGTCTTTCGCGGCGCACATCAAAGCAGCTCGCGACCGAGCTGCCTTTGCTATGGGTAGGCTTCATTTCATGATTTCGGCAAAAAGCAAGTTGTCACTCAAGTGCAAATTGCGCCTTTATACCGCGGTGATCCACCCCATTATGACGTACGCTTGCGTCGTGTACGCTCACACCAAGCCTAAGTTCATCCATAGGATGCAAACCTTGCAGAACCGGTTCTTACGTAGAGTCACGGGAGCCCCTTTTTATGTCCGTAATGACCGTCTACACGTAGACCTTAGAATGCCCACCATCCTTCAGTTTATGAAACGTCTCTCGAAGCGTTTCTTCGATATCGTAATCCCTTGATCGCAGGGGACGCCCGTTACGAACCCTCGCGCATTAGTTCAGTTCGCCGTCCGAGGCATACTCTCGTCACTCCCGATGATGCTATCACCCTCCTCCAGGAGAGTAACAAAGAGACTAGAACTCTTAAAAAGTTTCGACTCAAACCTCCGTCTTTCCTAAAGCTACAGGCAACCTCCTAGGTTGAACTGCGAGATGCCATTCCCAAAAAAAAAAAAATGCGTTACGCTATATGTCCCGGATTTAGGGACGAATTTTATTTCAGTATCCAAGTTAATCAATGATGGTTATGATGTTACATTTAAAAGCGATGTAGCTCAGGTAATATTGGTAAGAAAAGTGAAATCAAATTAATGGCATATCGTAGGGGTAATTTGTGTAGTGTAAATAGGTGTGAGTATTGTAAATTAAGTGATTCAAATGCTGCTTCAAGTACGTTGTTGGCCTGAGAGATTCGAGCGTCCGAAGAAATAACTTAAGTCATGATGATCAACAGAGATTGATGAAGAGTACTCCTGGTAGACCTCGAATATTGCGTTCAGGTAGGACTCTTATTGAACTCCTGCAGGTCTTGGCAAACAATCATCTTGATAATTTCCAGGATATTCTTGACATTCACTCACTATGTTCGTCAGTTTCTGAAACATCATTCCTCAAGAATTCAATTTCGATAAAATCCTTATCTTTGTCTTCCGTGAAGTTCACCGGTCTCGTCTCTTGCTTCGGAATTTCACTTTCATGGAATTTCACATGCCTCGCAATCATGAACTTTCTTTGCTCTGGAAAAAACATATTTTGAATCCTTTTGCATTACCTGAGTATCCTACAAAAGTACCTGCGATCCGTCTTGCAGCAAACTTATCCTTTTTCGGATCTTTATCCAAAATATGTACCATGGACCCAAGTCTTCGAAGATATTCAATCTTCACCGGCTTGTTACGCCACCTCTCATAAGGAATATCACCATGTACAATACAGCTTGTAGGACCACTATTCCTAATATAACATGAATTTAACTGAACAGTATGAAAACAAAAAAATACCATGAGCGTGTTTTTAGAACGAATCCGCCCATATGTGGCAATCCGTCCTAAAAAGTAATAACATTTTTGTGCCAGACAGTACATTTGATCAAAAATTGCTTTGAATTAAAATAATCGAATCGGGGGCGTCGGCCACAGGTGCCTCGACCACTGGGGGCGTAAGCCACGGACCCAAAGTACTGGGTCTTATAACCTTATAGGCCTGCGCAGACGACGGACTTTTCTCCGTTGCGGAGAAAAAAGTACGATCCGCGAATAAAATGTTCACCGCGGATTTACCACGAACTCAACGCACACGGTGTACGATCATTTGTTGCCCGGAAATGTAGAGAAGTGCACGCTATGGAAGCAAATATCAGAGTTTACGTTGTGATGCAATTTACATGAAGTTTAAGAAAAAGAGAAGACTTTAATATTATATATAATAATATATATTAGTATTAGTATAGATAGATAGATTACCCTATTCCAAGTTGAAACTTAGGTCTAATTGCCTTTAAGGAACCCTCGGTGCGCGAGTCCGACTCGCACTTGGCCGGTTTTTTTTTCTAATAAGTCAAAAGGGGTCTCATTAGTAGTGTATATTCGGACCATTTTTATTCATTCTCCTTTTGTAGCACAACATATTGAATTTTTATGACACTATTTTAATTTAATGTTGCAAATGCTACCAAGTAACCGGCTATATATTTGTGACCAAATAACATTTCGTAAAATGTTGTTTCGGTGTGGTGAAAACATGGCAAATAAATCATTTGGCAAATGAAAAAAGTTCAAAAGAGGCTGCGGCCAATAGCAAAAAGTTATTTTATAAATCGGCGAAATAAGGTTCGGTAAAATAATACATATGACACATGATACTTCGATGCATAGCATAGCAAAAGAGACAGCGGTCAATAGTTTTCGATAAAAATCGAACAAATAAAATTCGGAAAAGTGATCGGTTCCCGATTCGTGACTTTGCGAAGCTTCGGGATGGCACAAAGCTACGAAGCAATGATTTGCTACGAGCTGCTACGAAGCTACGATTTGCTACAATAAACTGTCGTAAGTAAATATTGCTTTATAATAATTATTTTATCATAATCACACAGATTTGTGATGGTATAATAACATTGTTTTTGAGGCTCAATAATAAGACGCTCCGTGTATTTTCTTATAACATCATTATAATACACCCTCGAGCAGTCAGGGGCCTTCGCTTTGTCAAGAAACATGATAAATGTACGAAGTAAAAAAGTTTCAGGATTCACTTCCTGCCTAACAATATATAAGAGCTTATTTTACGGCAGCCCAAACAAAGTGAAACCTTTCTCGCTGAAACAATGCCTTTGCGAGAAAAAAAATATAAACACATTTTAATAAAAACTCTTTGAAATTCTATACAACTTGTTGGTAACAATAAATTGAGTCTTTGACTACTTTGAAGCGTTATAAAGTGAAAAGTTTTCTTTCTTTTTTCGCTTTATTTTTTGTATTTGTTGCTATACTCTCGAGTGGGATTGGATGAGCAGTTAGGACTGAGTTAAATGCCAGAATGCGGACTCATGTGCGTATTGTATAATTATCACTAGCTTTGGTGAAGAAAAAAATCGTGTGGAAACCAGCATGCCTCAGAGCCAACTCAGAGCCATTGACGGGATAAAAACTTTGAGACCAGGCACTAACCACAGGATAAAGAAAGAACCGAATAGTGATGTCGTTGCATGTGTTAGTTCTTTGAAGGTTTGATGTATCAGAACTTGACTTATAAATTTGTGTCTTTCTTTTCCCCATCGCCAATTATAAGGTTGGAAAAACAACAAACATTTAATATTCTAATGTATCACATTTTACAATATAATCTATACCATTAGGAGTATTACAAAGCTGAAGAGTTTGTTTGTTTGTTTGCTTGAACGCGCTAAACTCAGAAACTTCTGGTCCGATTTGAAAATTCTAACAGTGTTAGATAGCCCATTTATCAAGGAAGGCTATAGGTTATATATCATCACGCTACGACCAATAGGAGTGGAGCAGCAATGAAAAAAGTTGCGAAAATGGGGAAAATGTGACGCAGACGAAGTTGCGCGGGACAGCTAGTAAATTATATGCACAAGATAATTTAATTTTATCTTATTTTTACACATTCTGAATGTGGCTCACGCGCTGGTGTCGCCGACGCAGGTTCGAAACCTGAGGATACGATACAATACGATTTTTGCGATCTTTTTTGTCACCTACGCCGGTACTATTCCATTGCAGGTAGTATCATCTCAAGCCAGATTATTGCTTTCACAAATATTCTTGATAGACATTCATTCTCTTTGCTCATGTCAGCAGGATCTATACGAAAAAAGTTCTGGGGAACAGATTCGATTAACCATCCCGGAAGCGGCCCTGCTAATGTGATACCCATTGAATTATGAAATAAATGCAAGGTGGAAGGGACACCGGCGCTAAAACGAATACCACATATTGAGTACATCATTGAGCAACGGTGGCCAAGTCGTGGCAGCCCCGACTTACGAGCAGTAAGTCGTAGGTTCGTCCCAGGCAGGCTCATTACTTTGTGTAATTTATTTCATCACCGTTGCTCTCGAAACAGTAAAAGAAAACATCGTGAGGAAACCGGCATGTCCTAGAACTAAAAATTCGAAGACATGTGACATTCTACCAACCCGCACTGGGCCCGCGTGGTGGATTACAGCCCACTCCCTCTCATTGAGAGGAGGCCTGTGTCCCAGCAGTGGGAACATTATAGGCTGATGATGATGATGACTACATCATTCTGAACCTGGACCCCCACTCCCGTTTAGGTATTGCAGTTTTGTAGAAAACACCAATTTTTTTTTAATAATCGACGAATAATTTCTTTGTTCAAAATGATGTACTGAATACGACCGTGGTAACCGTTAGAACGCAAGTATCCTTTCACCCTTAATAAATAGGTATTTAAGTTGCAATTCGTTGCAATCCACAAAAAAACTATATCAATCTCTTATCATATCAATATCCCATTTTTTTTATATCAGTCTATTCTGTCCCACTGCTGGGCAAAGGCCTCCCGCATGGCTTTCCAATCTCCCATAATATATTTATTTATCTCTTCACTGCATGTAAATAAATGACCTTACGAAAATTATCGTGAGGAAAATGCACGAAAGTCTTGTCACCTACCTCCCTTGCACCTTCTGCAGCTGAACGCCATGATGCGCGAGGAACTTCTCGTTGATCATACCTAAGGCCAGGTCTACAGCCGGGCCACACCGCTCCAGGTCAAAGGGGGAGTCCAGACGAGAGGCCATTAGGACCCCCACTTTATACACCACTGGGGAAGTCAGGGAACCAGACAGCACCGGGGCCAACAGGAACACCGAATACAGGTGTAGGATATGCATTTTTGTTTATTAATAAGCACTAAGCATATTTACAAATAAAAAGTATTTGATTGATTGGAATAAGAGTCTTTGTTTATACTTTAAAGCTTCAGAGTTTGATAACTAAAACTGATGCTAAACTTCACTGTCAATAACATTCTCTATTCCATAAAATAAAAACCCAAAAAATTATTTCTTAATATAAAACACACTGTTACACTTGGTTTAATTGAAAAGTACATAAATTAATAGAAAATCAACACTTTTTTCCAGTTTAAACTTAGACACACTTCAACCACTACAAATTAAAACTACACTTACACAAATTGTCAGATCATCTGTTATTTGAAACAAAAGAACATCAAAAATCTTACTATTTACGAAAGCCACAGAATTCGCGATATCTGCACAGTCGGGAACGCGTGCTTCTCTCACCACGTATGGCAGGCGACTGGCTTGACGAGGTGAAATGCTGGATCAACCCGAGATAAAGTAATAAAGGGAACCAGTGGAGGCAACAGGTCTATTTTCCCGCGCCAAACAAGACCAAGGGCTGGTAATTGATAGGGAGACTTGTAGCTGAAAGTTTTTGCTAAGATTAGAGATATATAAGGTAAGGTTTTCCTCCTTGTTTGTCCTTTTATTTAAGAATTTATGTATTGATATATATTTATAGTATTTTGATATGTATCTAGAGTATTTTGAAATATATTTATTATATATTTTTATAGTATTTTACATATCCTTATGTTATGTTATATCTTATTAAATTATTATTATTTTACAGATAGACACCTACCACTGTCTCTACATCACCCTAACGTTGACTGGTAGAAAATACCTATGGCATTAAGTCCACCTCTGTACATTGTAATTGAAGTGTTAAATAAATAAACAAAGAAGGGTTGATTTCTTAGGTAGCGTAGAGCTAAGGAAGTATTTTTGAACCTACTTAAAAGATTTTTTTATAACTAGGTAGGTAACTATGATATGTTAGATTTGACTTTTTTTACAAAACGTAACACCAGTTATCCCTGAAGGGTGAGGCAGAGGTGTAGTAAAGACACATTTCGCCAGTTTAGTTTTAAGTCCTTAAGGAGGTGAGCCTACTTCCATCAAAAGGACATAAATACAAATCAAAGACTTTCTCGCTGCTAGTAAAAATTTCCTAATGGAAAAACCCAATAACAATTTGCCCGTCTTAAGAATCGAAACCGGGACCTCATACTCAGCATTGGTGTTTGCGATCGCTAGACCAATGTTTTTTTACTTACCTACGTAAGTATTGATAATGTTATGTTGTTACTTAGTTATTTAATATAATTATGTTAATGATTGTGTTGTTCTGAGAGATTTAGTTATTACTTTTGTTTTTTTTTTCAATTTTCAATTTTGTTTTCATGTTTGTATGTAGGTATGTTGTTCTATTTTTTTAACCTATCTGTAATCCATGTCATATGGATCCTCTGCACACCTAAGTTTAATTGTTACAGTACCCCACAAGTTGTATTAGTGAATAAGTCGTTGGAGTGCCATAAATAAAAAAATATAAATAAATAAATAAAAATAAATAATGAAGAACTTGAAAAAAGCGATTGCGATGCGCCGTGCACTTTACAAACCTTCTCCAAACTATGGAAGAAATTCTAACGAATAAACGTATTCACACTGACGAGAATTTAAAATACAGCTGGATCAGATAAAAGAAACGGTCTAAGAAAGGTCGGCAATGTTCGAAGAAACTCTTCCTTTCATGTTTGTAATTTTCCTATTCCTACTCAATATTCAAGCTTATGGCTCCGAGAGTGAACAGGGAAAGTTTAACTGAATATGGAAATGCTTCTTCATTTTATCCCTATATATGTGAAGCTTGGCCGTGTTTTTATATTCTGCGGTGATAAGTACCTACCGACTTACGTAATGTGCTTTCTGAATTTAGGCAAGAAATCACCATTATTGCTTTGGCTGTTTATGTCGTCGTGAAAAGAGAACTTACGGCCAGATATTCAGGATTTCAAAATATACCTACGTTAAACATTTTAAAATAATACACCATACAGGGTGGCGCCAACAATACGGCATGGCGCAAACACTGGTAATAATAGTTCATGAGAATATTTTTAACCTAACTAAATAGCATAATATATGTATATAGCTAAATAGCATGATCTGTATGGTGTTGGACGTAAAGAATAGCACAATCCCATATCTTCCCGTGAGTGTCGTAAGAGGCGACTAATGGACTTGCCAGAGAATGGGCAGCAGCGTTCTCTGTGCTTTTGTAACAACCGTACTGCGATCGCCAAACCGCCTGCCAAGCGTGGCGAGTATGGCAAAACCCCCTTATGTCAATGTGGCGTTGGGGGAGGCCTGTGTCCAGCAGTGGACGTCTTTCGGCTGAAATGATGATGGGGAGACGTTAAAAGGTTAGTTTACTCGGAGAAAGTGGCAAGTGTTACAGAATTACGTGAAAAGATAATTAGTGCTTTCGACACTTTAAAAAGGAATGTGATAGTGCTACGTAAACTGAAGGAAAACCAGCTACGTCGTTGTCGACTGTGCCAAGAATGTGGTGGTGGCAACTTTGAACATACCTCCGGATAACTTAAGTAGGTAATTTATTTATTTGTACATAGACTATCATTTTGTAAATACGTTGTTAGCTTAATCAATTTTATTAGTGTAAATAAGTTGATTTCAAATTTTTAACTACGCCAATAATACCTAACAGTCGAAAGTATTTCTACATACCTACTTAGCTAGCACATCTTTCCAATTCCAACAAACGTAAAAAACAATTTTAGATTTAGTAAATTGGTACACCAACTAAGGTACTAACCACCAATAAATTCAATCCACAAATAAAAACAAAATCATTACGAAAACTTTAGGCTGAATTTACCTACGTACAATGTTCAGAGTGTTAGTGTAGATAGCAATAAAGCAAAACTAACATTTTATTAATCATCTGATAACTACCGAACTTAGGTAAGTACAGGTCAGTGAACTTTTCTTTGGCACACTAGTATTGTTGTCGTTAGTAAGATTTCCGTATTCCAATGATGCTTAAAAATTAGTTTAGTATCAAGCGAAATTTATGACAATAATGTAGGTGATTTTCGAAATAAAATTAGGCAAAATTGCTAGGTACCGGTCGCCGTAGGTCATCGCACGGTCGCAACACTGTTGCATTTCGTAGGTAAGACGTCGACTGTCGACTCTCACGCACGCAGAGCAGCTGCATTGTCGCTGTGTGCGTAGTTGGGTGATTCTGTTTTAAGTGTTTTGGATCAAAGGTTTTATTCTGAAATACTGTTAAATTTCAACAATAAAAAAAAGCAACGCTTATTAATTATAGACCGGTACCGACCTTTAAATTGATTATTTATTTGTTTTATGACAACCTCCTGAAATTTGACGAGGATGCACAACACATTGTATATTGAAATCAGGAACACAGCAGGTGTTTAGCAAGTAAAACCAAGACATAGAGTAGAAATAAAGGTATTTCGTAAGTAGTAGGTACCTTGATGAACACTTTCATAAAGATGTACTTAATTTTATTCCCGGTAACGGCACCCCAGAGAAAGGGTCTACGAAATTAATTGTTAATTTACTTACATTGTCTTGGGTCTTACTAAGAAGAAAGGTTTATATAGCCTAGCCTCCATTGCACTCATGCGCAAAAGTATCGTCTGCATGGCACCTACTATATTTAATAGATTGCCTAAACGTTGGAAGGAGCTGGGTGGTGAGGCATTCAAGCGTCAATTTAAAATGTTTCTTTTGCAAAAAGCATATTATAGTGTCTCCGAATTTCTAGCGGAAAATGATTTTTTTGTGTGATTGAATAGTTGTGTATCTGACATTAATATTGTGATTTAATCATTTTACTTTTTTTCCCTGACATTAATATTGTGATTGAATAATTTTATCTTTTCCCTGACATTAATAATTATGAATACGGTTTTATTTTTTTATTGACATTATAACATAATAATAATTTTTAATAGAGAGATACAGAGTTTCGGAATTGTAAACTTTTAAGTGCCTATTCTAATGTAATTTTTTGATAATTTTATTGATAATTCTTTACAATGTTATGTGAAATATTTGTACGCCGATACTTACGGCTAAACATGATTGGACTCAAACGATGTTATATCTTGCATGCTCTTGTATGTATACAATGTTTAAACAAATAAATAAATCTTATCTTATCTTATCTTATCCATGGTTAACTGGTCTGACGTCAATATAGTTAAACAAATCTGCATAAATGTTAACATTAATGGGCTTTACTCGGAGCTTATGCAGGAGACATTTACATTATGAGATAGCGGGCAGCAATCTCAGGGACAAGGAATTGTATGCCTAGATTGTAATAGAATCACCGTCCCGACCGAATTTCAGCCACGGCAACCAATCTCAACGCAGATTAACCATGACAAGTAACATAACGTAACATCTCGCCTATAATCCCCAAAGGGTTAGGCAGACATTTCGCCAAATATGTTTAAGTCCCTTGTAATAGAAGGCGAGTCTTCGTTACCAATCGGCCACAGACTCCGTGGCTGCTACTGAGAAATTCCTGATGGAAAATCCCAATGACACTTTGCCTGACCCGGGACTGGAACCCAGGACCTCATACTGCGTGACTGCTGCAGTCACGCTTGACCACTTGACCAATGATGATTAACAAGTATACAGAAGATAGTATAGTATAGTGCACAAGGGGTTCCCTACTTGAAAGCGAATGGCATGAGATTAAACAACACTTGCTCGAAAGCGTTAACTCGATAGATTATGAGTGCGACAGTTCACTACCTCGATGCATCAAAATCTCGAATAACTATAAGCTCGAATCATCGGCAGCGCGAAGGCATGTTATCTTGAAACATCATTTCTCGACCGGCCTTATTTGAAAAGTATAAAATACAATGCGGTAGGCTTACTTCCTCCGGAAACATGGCAAATTGTTGAAGTCAACAATGTTTTGGTCCCAAAAGCTCATAGTAAACTTTTTCGAGCAAGTGTTATTCGATCTAGCGTCTTTTGATTTCAAGTATGGGAACCCATGCACAAGTGTGTGCGCAAACTACATAGTTGCACCTTCCTTCCCTCTCATACGGCGGCAACGATACGACACAACCGGGGTGAAAATAGGTGCTGGACCAGCCATTGCACTGAAGCCTATGGTCACTATAGAAAAGATTTCACATTCCACACCCATCGCGAAAGAAGCCTGATTTACCCGTTTCATCCTCACGTTAGGCGATACTGCTTCCACTTAACAAATATAGAGAATTCACTCTCAATCGGAAATCCTAGCTAGTATTAAAATGCGACAGTTTGTGAGGATATATTATTATACGCAAATAAATGAATATGAATATGAGGATGTGTGGATGTTTGTTACCTATAACTCTTTCACGCAAAAAACTGCTGAATGGATCTGGATACAGGGATAGATAACAGTCTGTAAAAGCCCCTATTATAGGATACTTTTTATCCTGGTAGTAAGATCCCGTAGGACAATTACCGAACAAAACGCAGGCGAAGCCGAGGACATAAGCTAGTTTAAATAAACTTGGAGGGTAAATACCTACCTACGTACAGTAAAACGGTAACTATGCATTCGAGAAAAAAAGGAAAAGCAGACGAATACCAATAGAGACCGCTTCTAATTGAGTCCCTTTCTTTTAATTGAGTCAGTTGACTCGTTAATGGAATCCGAATTATCTTTTTAATTACGTTCCCTTTTTCAGTCCTTTTCACCCTGCGCGGTAACGTGCTACGTTAGCCCTTCGTAATTCTTTCACATACTGCGTGCAGTGGTAGCGTGCCTACGGGCCAAAAATACGGCAAGCCCATAAGGCAAGCAGACTGGAAACTTCGGAAACCTAACATCATGAAGAATAGTGGCACGTCAAGTTTGAAGGCTTGTAAGTAAATATCGCCACTCATCATCATTATCATTTTAGCCCAAAAGACGTCCACTGCTGGACATATACCTCCCCCAAATGACGCCACATTGACATAAGGGGGGTTTTGCCATAATCACCACGCTGGCAGGCGTGTTGGCGATCGCAGTCGGTTGTTACAAAAGCACAGAGAACGCTGCTGCCCATTCTCTGGCAAATCCCTTAGTCGCCTCTTACGACACCTACGGGAAGATATGGGATGGTGCTATTCTTCACGTCCGACACCATATAGAGCAATAGCTTATATCGCCACTAACTGCGTAAAATAACTATCTTCAAAACTAAAACTTAGCAGGATGGTGACAAACTTACCGATTCGGAATCGGTTTGAAACGATCATCACATTCTTTCTTCTTTTAAAAAAAAAACATTGACCCACACTAGGAATTTCTCCTGTATCGTCGGTGCGTTAACAAACATTCAAACTCACATACAACATAGCCAGACCCGGAACAAATATCCGTAGGGCATACAAATAATTGTTCGGTGCGGGGATCGAAACCACGACACGCAGCGCAGCAATCGATCGCTCAACCACTGCGCCAACCTTATAGCCAAACATTTGTTGCATTTAGATCGATGTGCTGTCGGTGGAGGAGCTCGTGGCTAAATAATAACAGCCGGTCAGATCGATTTAGGTTAAGCAGCGCTTACATAAGTTCGTCCGTGAATTTGCTCACCCATAACATACAGAGTTTCCTCCGTGCCTCGGAAAGCCCGTTGGTACCGTCTATCATTTGTAGATCTTTGACAGCCGTTACAGATAATTAGTGAGTGGCTCGAAACACTGACAACCAGTCTTACCAAGGGATGTCGTATTATGCTGCCCGCCCACGTCAGACTTTTTGCAGGACAGATTATCGGGCCGATTTTTCCTCTGATTATTTTCCTCGATTTCTGACCAACTTTTTGTAGGATGTGTGCATTGCACTATTGCTATCAGTGTGTTCTATTTTTCTCCTACAAAAAGTCGGTGACCGACTGTCGGACGTGGGCGGGCAGCCTTAATAGAACTTTCAGAAGCAAACAGGAGTACCTATGTACACTGCTGCCCAAACCCTTGACATAAACTCCTCTTTATTACGACACTCACAGGGTGAAGACAGAGAGGTCTATTATTTGCCCGGAACCACTTACAGAGAGTAGTAAGTTTCTTTGAAGATTTCCAGCCATTACGGGTCCCCTCTCAAAGAAATTATAAAGGTTTGTGAAGCGTAAAGATGTCAATATCCCTTCACTTTATGAGCTGTTCGAGGGATCATAAATTTTAACACTGCGCGAGATTTACTAGGGCTTATACTCATTAGTAAAAAAAAAAAAAAAAAATCCGTACCTTCAAAGACAGATTCAAGTACTTACCTAGCTAGACAGATTCGTTTCTGTACACCTAGGTACTTAAAAAAATACATAAACAACAACAAACTAAGAATGGTTACCTAGTATCCGATGCATCTTGTTGACTAGACATGCAACGTTCTTTAGCCATTGAGAGCTCTTAATTCATAGGAAAGAATAGACCAACACCTGTCAATCCTAGCTCCATAGACATATAACGATTGTAGAACCGAACTCCTAATTCTTAAGACGCTTCCAGCCTTCTATACGTCACCGTATTATCCATTTTTTTGTAAAATACCGAAGCAGAGTAAGACCTAAGAAATGATGGTTGATCTGAGTGAAGAATGATACCTGTGGCAAGATCACGCGGCATCTCATGAGACACCTCCTGTGTCTGATGAGGTGACTAGTAATAGAAAAATATGGAAGAAGACATGCTGCGCTGAACCCAAATGAATTGGGATAAGGACAGAAGAATGATGATGATATCTGTTAAATATCGAATCTGCTCAGAAGTCTGAGGCATAAATATTTCACCGGCACGTATTTAATACCCCGACTTCATCATCATCATCTGCCTTGTCTTTTCCAAAACTATGATGGGGTCGGCTTCCAGTCTAACCGGATGCAGCTGAGCACCAGTATTTTACATGAAGCGACTGCATATGTGACCTCCATAACCCAGTAACTGGGTAATACGATACCCCTTGGTAAGACTAGATGTCAGACTTTCCGCTTCTGACTACTCGTAACGACTGTCAGCTTACGGCTTAACGTTATTTCTGAGGCACGGAGGAAACTCGGTATGTAATTATAGTCACCCATCCACAGATCAACCTCGGCAAGCACGGCTTAACCTTAAAGATCGACCCGTGCGGCTTTTATTATTTAGCCACCCCACTTATTTAAAACCCCGACTTACACGTAAACAATTCTGATTTCGCACCAAAATTACATTTAGGATGAGACAAGTAAAATAATCATTTCCTATATTACCTAACCCTAGTTAAACAGTAACTGTGTGCTACATCGCGAGTATCTCCGAGTGCTGGCAGCCTCGGCCTCGTCATAAAGTTTATGGCGCCGTCAACTGAATGCCGTTAACTCGTTAACTGTTCTCGCTGACCACTCCACGTATGTGTCTGTATGTGTATGAGTTATTTACACAGATTATGACATTATTTTATGACATAAATAATACAGAAGAGTGTCAAGGACTGCGATTCTTCCACCGTGTCCCAATCAAAGCGATAGTCGTAGGGGATGTGAGTTCGCGATTGTCGAGATCATATTTTGTCAATTATTTGTTTGGAAACTGGGAAGCTCGTTTGTCGGTGCGATGACGTGTTGTTACACCGAAAAATAAAAAAAGGCAAAGCGAAGATCGTTTATATTAAAACTTTTTACTATTTTCACTTTTTATTTATAAAAACATCCGTGACAGTTAAAAATAATAAATAGAGTAGGTACTTAGTTTATTGTTCCAATTAAAAAAACTTTCTTGTAGCCGGTCTTTCAATTTACGCACATCTAAATCCTTATTGAAAAGGCAGGGGATGCGAGAGATCATAGATTCGACGCAAACGAAAGAGGATGGTAATTTTGGTAATTAATAACACAACATTCGAAACATGACATTTATTCAACAAAATCTCTACACACAGCTTACAATTCTTGCATTAAATATAAATACAAATCTGAAAGGTACTATTTGGTGTTATAAATTATTACACATAACAAAATAGGTAAATATCTAAATATGCATTTATATATCGACCAAACAAAAATATTACAACAATTTGCTCAACATATAAAATTTTTGTACATAAAAACACGAAATATTTTTTTTCATTCATTATTGTTCAAATCACCTACGGTAGGGTAATAATATACTCTTAGTAACCATCTAATCTATGGAATATATTAATTAAACATTAAAATTTAAATACGTTTTAAGCGTCAATTTCAAATACATAGGTACTGACTACGGGCTCTGAACAGCTAGTTGGTAAACACTAATAACTGTGCTCATTACTGTGACGAAACGTTACACAAAATAATTTAATTAATAAGTTAATAGTGCAAACGGACCCTTCACGTAGCTGGCAATCAAGCATTCTGTAAATCAAACTAAGTTACTCTACGCAAAAATTGGGAAAAGACTTTTTTTGGGGTGGAAAGTCAAGTTTTACGGCATGACTCAATGTAACGCACTCAAAACATTGTGCTGATGGATGCATTCGTTTGTACAGGGGTCGTAGAGGTATATAAAGTAAAGTTATAACCAGAGGTCGGAATTAGGTAGAGTTATTTTTGTACTTGCATCGAAATGTTGATATTAATATGGATAGTATTATTAGTAGTATTGTATAGTCGCATAGCCAATATTGTGTGAGCACTATGTACTAGAAAGCTATCATTCACTAGAAACCTACGTCTTTTATTGACTTCAATGTGTCCTGGTGGTTAAGAGTATGTCATGCTCACTTAAATGTCACGCTGATGGTGTCGCGTGTGTCGGGTCATTTAGTTCCCTTCAAAATGGTTCAGTTGAATGATGGCTGATCCATGCGTCATGTTCGTGAACGGGCGCTGTCAGATGTGCCTGGTCATCTCTTAGTTGCCACGGCTTATTTTGAACAATTTATTTTATTTTTTAACTGTCTTTTTGTTTTAATGTGGACACTTTTAACGTGCACGTCTTGCTACATCGTTCTCACATAATGTACCATCTCAACATGAATGATGTAACCAAGGTTTTTGTAACAAGCTACTGATTTAAAAGAGTGTCCATGGAGTTTCTTGCCCATTCTTCTCCATAGAGATCTACGCTGTGGAATGATTTTGATTTGATTTGCCCGGACATCCGATGTCGGACGGTTTAAATTGTGTAAAAGTAAATAAGTTTTTTATTTAATAAATCACGGGATTTTTCTGATCTTTAAAATTAATCTCGGGATTTGAGTCATATCCACTTTATTCTATCGCTGCATGAAATCAGTGTAGGTACAGAAATAACTCTACCTAATTCTGACATCTGATTATAACTTTTATAACATTGGTAATTTGTATTAAAAAAAAACTGGTGAAAGATTTGGAACTTTGACCCCCAATCTCTCCGTAACTATAAATTCCCAGGTATGATCTAGAACAGCTATAATCAACCTGCGGCCCAACGGACCTTTATGATTGGCCCACCTGGAGTTGGCTTCGGTTTTACACTGTCATTACTCAGAGCTATTTGATGAGTTTATCGATTTAAAAACGATACCAACCTAAAAGTTTGAAGAAAAAAGGGAAACCAGGGAATATGAGCAATTTTGGAGCATTGTTCCCTAAAAATATAAAACCGTCCAAAAAACGTGCCCAAATCGTATTAACATTCTTTGTGTATACCTACGTGTGTGAATCGCGTTTTTCGAAAATGACACACGCAAAGAATGTATACAAAACCAAACTGACAGACTTAAATTTGGATGATGTAATAAGGTTACCATGCAGCGACAAGACAGATCTTGACAATGTTTTGAAAAAGTGTTACAGGTTATCAAAAATCTTATTAAAACACAACAATACAAAAACATAATAATACGTACGTACGTACGTTTACATAATAATATGATAAACATCTTTCTCAAAACTTATTTTTTTAAAGTTATTGTTTGTGAAAACTCTTTGAATATTTGGTCTATATCGCATATGTTTTTTCACCCCCTTTTTTTTATTAATAATACTAATAAATTTTTCAATTACGTTTTTGATTAACACCTAAATAATTGTTGCTTGCGGTCTGCAACTCTATGACTGAAACGTATTTGTGGCCCCTATAAAAAAAGGTTGAGTATGGCTGGTATAGAAAACAATGAAATGATCGCAATGTCGAGGAGAAAAAGTGCTTTTCGGCTTCGATACGGGTACGTTTACACCTATTACAAACAAGAGTCTCTGTTACGGTTCGGCCGAACCGGTCCGGACAGATTACATACCGTCAGCGGACATTGGACACTGACAGATACCTCAGTACGTTACCTGTCAAAGTTCGGTGTCCGGATTCGCCTCCGCAACTTATTCGTACCGGTTCGACCCTTACGTGTTCAAGATAAACGTAATACCAGCAGACTGAGCGAGCTCACTTTCCGTGGTTTAGCTAGCATGGTTTAGTTTAACGCGTAGGCTTTAGGTACGCTTGCCGAGAAAAGTTTTCTTAATAACAACACCAGCTCAAATAAAACTGAGCAAGCTTGCCATTGCAGAAAAATAGTTAACTTTTTTTACTACACAAACGAATGTTTCCAACATCAAACAACAAATACTACTTAAAGAGCTTAAATTCCGCGTAAGAAATAAATAAACAGCTATATATACGAATAAATACATACGACAGATACTAAAAATTAGGCCAGTTATACTGCCAACTGATACCAACATACGGAATACGAATTTTCAAACATGGTAACATTCATTACGCTCATACCTCGAAACTTTCTGAGACACTGTCATATAAAACGCGCAATGGGCAGTAAAAATATTAAAACTTCGTATTCCGTTAAAGACAATAAGATTATTAGTACTCGTGGCAAAACTACTAGTGAACAACGAGGATTTGTTCCAAATAACTCTAATACTACAATATTATTTAATAATATTGTGCTGGTTTACTGGTAAAATATGGTAAATGGGAATGGCTGTACGCCAAAACAAACTTTGTGTTTCCTACTAAAGTGCAATACCTACATGGCATATTTTTTTATTTACTGATGGGGTATTTCTATGTGGGGAGGGGTATCGAAATGATGTACCGAATATCTGGTTACCGTTTGTGCGTCGGTGTCCCCTCCAATCTGTATTTCAGTTTAACGGGGTCAAACTGATACTGACTGATAGATTGCAGACCGGCTGCGAGCATCAGACACCGACAGATACTTCATTAGATAATCTCTCAGTGTCTGGTATAAACAGCCGTGTCCACAACTTGTCGAACGATTTTGGTACAAGACGGTAAGCTGGTTTAACCGTCCAAAAGCCGGTTTAACTTCCAAAATGTATGGAACGCATTACAACTGTTTTTTTTTGTTATTATCGTTGAAACCTTTTGTTTATGGGGTGGTTTTGAATGATGTACTGAAAACATGGGAACCGTTTAGCGTCAGTCTAAGGGACATTGTATGTTTTCTATCCCGAATCGAATAGACCATGGATTAAAATTATTTTCAGGAATCTGTTCCTTTTATGAAAGCGCAGGGTCAATCTTTTCAAGCAAAGTTAACACAAACAATAGGCAAGATTGACCCTAAATTCTAGAATGATAACTTAGCTCTACATGGCATGTAATTAAGCTGATTTTTCTTTAAAAAGTGAAAAGGTCGTTCCTATTTTACCAGCAAACCACCCATTATCAAGTTAAGAATGAACATCTATTAACAGCTATACAAAACAATAATGACTAGAGTTAGATCCTATCCATAAGTTAAGAATATAAGAATTCAACACAATCAGTGATGATACAAATTAAATTGTACTTTATTTAAACAGCGTTAAGGTCTAAATTAGATAGTTATATAATCCCTTGTTAGGACAAGTAGGCTTTGTATGCCAAACGGCAAAGCTCGAGCGCTTTTGGGTCTCGGAACGAGCGAAGACGTGAGCTCTTTTATGTTAAAATCAAAGAATTTTGGTTCATAGATCTTTTTTTTTTATTGTATTTGAGTATTATTTTATTATGAAACTGAACGCAATCCGAACATCTAAACCACGTTCAAACGCAGCCACTGTCATCATTTTTGGTGGAATATTAACAATGATAGCCATTGAACACGGTTTATAAAATTTAACCAATTGTCCTTTAACATTTTCTATGCTACGTTCCGCTTTGTGCTCACAATTCCTCGCTCGCTTCGAAGCCACATACGGGACGCGCCATTAAACGATAAATACCCTAGTTTGACACCGTGTTACAGCGCTGTCGCAACACAACGCAGTGTCGCCATGGTACACAGCATTTAAGATGCTCTTCCTAAGGCCATCGTGACCACAAACAACAGCTTCTATGCCGCCCAAGCATTTTGACAGACCGCAGCAACTTAAAATAGCCACTGAAGATTTATTGTAGAAGGTAACTGTAAACTAATGGCGCTACCGTAGCTAGTCCCAAACAGTTTTAGGAGTATCAGGAACAGGGTGTAAAGTTCTTCATCCCCTATAGAAAAGGGAGGATCCTGCGACCAGACGGATGTTATTTCTGGTGGGCAACCGCCCGACAGTTATTATCGGGTTTTCAACATAGTCAATAACATGTAAACTTTGCTTGCGAGATTCAGATCATATTAGTTCTTCAATTTTATCATAGATGGCGCTGTAGCGCCGTTTGTTATAAGTTGCTTTTTGAAGGTTGCTACACAGTTTTTAGTTGAAAATCTTTTAATTTCATTTTATTTCAAATAGATGGACCTCACTGGTCAGATAGGGACTTAGCTATGGTCACGCCATCTACAAGGAACTTTGACCGACCTTCTCCCATTCCGAAAGTGACGTCACTACTTTGAAGCACCAGCATTTCTCTTCTACAGTTTCGATAGACATTTGTCAAAGAAAAATAAACGTTCTGCTGTTCTGTTAGTAACCGCAAGTGACTACAAAGCGGTCTTCAGCGCTGCGATCTGCCAAGACCGTTAGACTACAGTGGCCGCTAGAGTTTGCGTCTGCGGCCGCTTAAGGAAGTGTACCTTCAACGTTCTTGGACGAAGCATTTGACAGTACAAACAAACTATATTAATAAAACACGAGAAATACATCAAAATCTACCTTGAAACATCTTTAAGTGGGGGTTAAAACCTTTTCGGTTACACAAGTACTACCATTAACTATGCATTAAATGTTGACACAGCTAACATCCACATCACAATAAGTTACCACATTAGGCGTTTAATATTGCTCGTATTTAGGAATCTCTCTTTAATATTAAGTATTAACCTACTCGTGTATGTCAAATGATCCGCCGCGAACAGACAGACGAACAAACCACCGAACTCGTTACGACTACACTAATATTTGTGCGTATCGACCTAACATTATACAAATTCACACTTCTTCCCACACAACACTAAGGGTACTTCAATAATACATACACCAATTATACACTAAAGTTATACATAAATATATTTTCATATTTACTTCATATACTTATTGCTGTATCTGTTACACAGATAAAAGAAGAGCTCGACACATCTCACTTATATTACTTAATTGTACTCCAAGGTTCAATGAAAATACCGAAACTTTAACTTTTTAATAAAAAACTGTGCTTTGGTTGGGATACACGAATATGGCATTTGTATAATACGCTTGGAATTTCGTTTTACCTACAAGGTCCCCTATGATTCGTATTATATAGGTGACTAATGGGCTAGACTAAAAGCCGACTAGAAAATATAAATATGTTTGTTACAAATATTAAAGTCGTCTAATCAAAAATGTTAGTGTAGACTAGTCACTTTAAACCTCTTCATTTAATGGTTTTTTATACATCAATGGCGTGTTTGATAAAGTTACACTACACGTTGCAGCGTGGTGTGGACCCACATCAACATATTTACTTCAATACCAAACATAAGAGTTTGCTACCTCATCTATAACACGATCTTTCCTTCAATTTATAAACCCACCAGTTTAATCCACAACTTTTCAAATAACAGTACAGAAATCTACCAATTGTAGCGATATTTTCCTACCATTAGGAAAATATCGCTACGATTGGTAGTTTTTTTTTACCTTTCGGAATATACCCATTTTCGGGATTACCCCAGTGCACCTTATCAATGTTTTATGTGTATAAATATATGAAATACTGGTACTTGAAACCCAAATTTTCTAGTCGGCTCTCAGGCTACACCTACATATCTAAAATACTATCTTAACATTTAAACTTGCCTCCTTAATGAAAAACTTCTATAATCAACGGCTCAAAAGAAAAGTATTGTAAAATAATTTCTACAATTACTTATTGCTTTCTCTGGTTCCGTTATTCGGAAGACATATGGTCTAATCTATTAGGTACTGGAGCCCAAAAGATATACAAATATATACTATGTATTTACTCCTGTATAAAATAAGTAT
This sequence comes from Cerastis rubricosa, assembly GCA_949152445.1. Taxonomy (NCBI): domain Eukaryota; kingdom Metazoa; phylum Arthropoda; class Insecta; order Lepidoptera; family Noctuidae; genus Cerastis; species Cerastis rubricosa. The sequence continues at coordinate 5,475,576 of OX424535.1, read as the reverse complement.
CTTGAATTTGTTAGGGCATTCAGGAAATGTTTGAGAAATGGCACAATGGTGGTATGAAATATAATAAAAAGGATTTAGTTTTCAGTACGCTAAATGATTAGGAGAATTAATCATGAAATTCTTTTCATAACAGAAGATTTAAAAAATAAATAAGAGTAAAATAAAGTTGAATCTCTTCAAAGGCATGTGACACTGACAGAACCGACAACTGTCACATTAAGGCAATGTCATCTGTCACTAATAAGGTTAAACATCAATAGAAACACATCATTTAGGCCTAAATTCCTACTAAAATTACCTACTATAAAAAGGGGTCTTCAAGAAATTACTAGTTTATCCAATTATCTAATTAGGAATTGTTTAAGAGGTAGAGGACCAAGGTATCTTGCTGAAGTAGCTTTGTTATGGCAAGGTTTTAAAAATGCATTAAGTAAAGCATTGTCATAATTATGGCAACTAAATCATCTATGGCTTTTATATAGCAACACTTGATTAAAGAAATCATACAGTCTTTTACAGTCATTTTACTGACTGCACACACGGAGACACATCTAGTTATACAGTTCCATTACAACAAGGCCTCACTTTGTATAGATTCCCCGTACAATAAGAGATCCGCGTAAACTGGTTTTGTATAGCTTGATTGGTCATCGTGTGTACCAACCTAAAAGTAATCCTATTTTAACGAAATGAAAGATCACTATGATTTTGACAGCCTTATCAGTGGCAGCACCATAAAAGTAACTTTACTGTAACAAAAACTAATGATCTTTTTGATTTTGACAGTGATGCATTATTCAAAGGTAAAACAACAGTGAACGAGTATAAACAAAGTAGAATAGGTTACGAAGCTGGCAGTAACTCTGCATAGTAATAAGCTCTAAGATTTTTTATCACAAAATAATGGTAAACTCATAAAATCAGGCTAAACTGATCGATTCTTTTCAAGTTTCAAAGTACGTACATGGCAGGGCCACCACTAAGATTCTTTTCACTTTTTATAAACGTACATCTATCCCGGATCATACTTAAACGTTTAAGCATTCGAGTATCTTACTTTACATCTTAGGCCTGATTTACAAACTTTATTGTATAGCATTTTTTTTTAATCAATGTACTTATTAAATAAAAGAAACTGCTAAATAACGCAAATATTGAACCAATATTAGTGCTCTTGAGCAATTATTTTAAACAAATTATAAAAGAAAGTGGAGCAAAGATTTTGGCATATTTTATGCTGTTTACATGTCTTTGGTGCAAGTTGAAATGAGATGAGCACTCATTGTTTTAAGACACACTTTTCAATGCTGACAACATTTGCACTGAGTAAACAGTCTAAAAACATTATTTTACATATTTGCATATACTTAATAACATTAAGACGCAAATAATTTGCATTTTCTTGTAACCACAAATAACAGCATCATTTTGAGGTAGAACATTTAAAATTCAATTGGTTAATAAATGCACACAAAAATCTCATTGGAACAACATTGAAACTCTTATTTTGGTAGACATTGAACTACATAATATCAAAAGTTGTAAAATTTAAGAAGTACATGTAAAGTTTAGTTTACAATAGAGGATAGTAACCTTTTTTAGAAGACATAGTGTTGCCAATTAAAAAAATAACTCGAATGTACGTACCTAATCCTTAATAAGTACGTTAATATTTTCTATCAATATATATATTTTCGTCGTTATATTTTTTTTACACCAAAGAGTTCATAACAAAAGTTACGTATCTTGGTGTGTTTACTGTCCCCGTCATCATAGCTAGAATACCAGCTGTATTGAATATATTCAACGTGTATTTCAGCGTTGTCAAAATAAAGATCTTACTGTATTAACCCTGGGTGGTTAAGGCGAGGTGTGGTGCCTTCTTCTCCGTCGGAAGACCAGAGCGAAGATGCTGCGGAGTCGCCGCCACCGTCGGCGCCCGCCGCTCGTCGATATACCCGTCCCCATTAGTGATGCCTGGAAAATAAAGTTTCTTTATATTGGAGTGAACTTGCCGGATTGGGCAAAGTGTAATTGGGTTTTCCCATAAGGAATTTCTCAGTAGCAGCCACGGAGTCTGGATTTGTGCCCATTTGATGGCAATAGGCTCGCCCTCTATTACATGTGACTTAAACATAACCAGCGAAATGTGGGTGTACTATTAGGTTCAAGTCTATCTTACCCTACGGATGACAGGTGTGATGTTATGTTATGAACTACTTCTTCATTATCAAAAACTTCTAAAATCAATAAATCACTGTTTAAGGTGTTTAAACATGGGGTCCGAGACGGCCGATGCCTACCAGGGCTGCAGGACTGATCGAAAGAGATACCGTGGTCCTGGAACACAAAGGGCTAAAAAGAAAGATGTATGGGTTTTAGTCAGTACAAGTCTCCCTTCCGCTCCGCCCAGAGCGGGAGCGGTCATTTGATAATTTCCTATCCGTAAAAAAGGGGTCATAAACATTAAATTGTGAGGACCTTTATTATGTTCCATTACTGGTCACCGCTGTCAAGCCACTAACTAAGGGAGCTTCCATAAAAATAAACACCCATGGTATGGGTAAGAATGGTCCCATTTTGTATCTCTGTTTACGATCCTACATAAACAAACAGATGTAGAAGTAGATAAAAACACTATCAGCACAAGCCTATCTTATTTCCTACGATTCTTCACAGTATTATCGTCTTAAAAGAGAACATACCTGTCTCTGTCTCTCCAACCGTCGTATCTCCCTGACGAGTGCATGGAAGGCATCGTCCACGAAATGTCGCAATGCTGCTGACGTCTCGAAGAACGGACAGCCTAGCTGCGTCGCGAGTGCCTTGCCCTCTTCCGTCGTCACCTGTGGAAATATACAACACATTAATAATTAGTCACAATGTTTATAAAACTAGCCGCCAGTCTTATTTTTCCGTCGAAATCAACATCGTTACCAAACAGGCGCAAAGTCTCAGCATACTGTGTAGTTATTGTTTTGGTGGTCTCCATTAGGGCGATCGCCCACAGCATCTTTTCAATCGCAAAGAAATCGGGACCGGATCTGCTGTTCATATACCGTCTGCCACGTAACGACGATCCTCCGTCACTACCCGATGTCGCTCGAAACAGTCGCACGTTAGGAACGTTGCTGAATCAATCCAGGTGCGTGTCTGTGCAATACTTTGTTATTTTGGCGCTCCTGTTGCGTGTTCCAAATGCGACAAACGGCAAAAAGCAGCGACACAGACGCAAGCTAACAAAACGCGGTACTGGATCGCTCCAAAGTGCCGTGGACAGCCCCTACAAATGTCCTTTTTGAAGCCATCCATGCTATCATAATACCTGTCTAAACCGTGGCGCGAGATCCAGCTTATTCCCGACCAGCACGAGCGGCAGCCTCTCCGAGGGCCTCGCCTGTGCCAGCAGACGCCTGTACTCGGCGGCGGCGCGGAACGAGCGCCGGTCCGTCACCGAGTAGCAGAGCACGAAACCCTCGCCGCACCGCATGTACTGCTCTCTCATCGCTGTGAACTCCACCTGGTTGGGAAAAAGCTGGTTTAACATATGTGGAGAGCTGCTATACGCTATAGATACGTGGATATAACATATGGAGAAATAACGTGACGAATAGACGAGCGTTAACATCCTGCTTCCAAAACTAACCTGACTATTAGGAAGAACATCACATGTTTCATTAGAAAACTCCTCTATAAAGCAGTAGTAAAACCTGTTTAGATATACCGAGTTGAGATGCGAGCTGTGAGTTCTGAGAAACTCAAATGTTTGAATTTTGGAATCACTGGGGAATTTCCCCCAGTGATTCCAAAATAAAGCTGGTTTATGAAGACACATCATCTGCCTAGCCTTTTCCCAAATTATCTTGGGGTCAGCTTCCAGTCCAACCGGATGCAGCTGAGTACCAGTATTTTACATGAAGCGACTGCCTATCTGACCTCCACAACCCAGTAACTGGGTAATACGATACCCCTTGGTAAGACTGGATGTCAGACTTTTAGCTTCTGACTACTCGTAACGACTGTCAACGATCTACAAATGACAGCCGGGACCAACGGTTTAACGTGCTTTCCGCGGCACGGAGGAAACTCGATATGTAATTATGGTCACCCATCCACAGACCAACCTCGGCAAGCACGGCTTAACCTTAAAGATCGACCTGGGCGGCTGTTATTATTTTGCCACAAGCTCCTCCCTTGGTTTATGAAGACACATCAGAACCATAGAAGTGGAAGAAGAACAGCGACAAAAGACACAAATAATGTATAAAGTCACATAATAAGTATAACTATAAAAAAGGCCCAAATGTCACCACATATGAGACTTTACTGAAGAAAGCAATATCAATCATTTTGAGAGGCAGATTCTTTGCTGAAACATGGACCTCAACAGTCAATAACTGCACAAATAACCTACTAAAGACTTACAACTGATTGCGAGATGAACCAGGAAAAAAAAATGTGATGCTAGACTTGTGTTTGTCTTCCTTGAGAATTGGCAAGAACCTGAGAATCATGACCAATGGCAGGAATGGAGAGAAGTCTTTGTCCAGTTATTGGATATTATGAAGTATTCATAGTAATAAAAAATGAAGACCAATAAAATAGCTACATATATAACACTACTAAGCTTTTGTCTGATGCATCCTGAACTGCACTGCCAACCTCCTTACTTGCTTCTCCTTTTTTTGACACAATGTCATTCAAACAATATGAGTAATCATAACCAATTTGTAGCAGTACAGTTTAACGCAACTTGCTAACATTTAAACAGTATATAATTTTAATTTATTCCCAATATGATATTTTTATGCAGATGCAGATCCAAATAATATATGATTAATAGCCGCTGCCCGCGACTTCGTACGCGTGGAAATTTTTATGGGTTTTAGGGGTATGAAAAACAGATGCTGGCCGATTCTGAGAGCTACCGGATATGCACACACAATTTCATACAAAACGGTTCAGCCATTTCGGAGGAGTTTGGTAACAAACACCGTGACATGAGAATTTTATATATTAGATACTGTCTGCAGAACTAACCTGTCCTGCCGTGTCCAGTATATCCAACAACGCTGGCTCGCCATCTATGACCGCTTGCTGTTGGTATGAGTCCTCTGAAAGTATGGCATAACAATTATTTGGTATTAGGAGGACTAAAATTAAATATAATGATTTATTTTTCCTAAAATCAATAAGATGGATATTTATTTTATTTAGATAAAAACCTATCATCAAACCTGTAAAAAAATAATGTAAATAAATAAATACTAACATCAATTAATTAAGCTAGTATGTATATCATTTTAACATCAATTAATTATAGTGAATAATTAAAACGGAATATTTACAAAATCAATAAGTAAACTTCATTTTCTGAAAAATATTTTTTTGTCATACATGAATATGTCGTTCAGCAACATTTCCTAAAAAACCTTTTCAGAAAAGTTTACCGTTTGTATTTGATAATATTTATAAAACATGTATGACTGTTCAACATACAGCTACTGTAGACTAAACAAACAGCAAGTGACAGTAGTAAACTGAATCCATATGGTAGGAAAATGACCATCAAATACGAGTATTGTTCTCGCTAAATCTACAAGTGCTAGTTAATTTCGAATGTAAACAGTAGTTGGAATGTGTTAATTTCGTCAAGTACCTATAGTAGGGTCATGGTAGTCCAAGAAGCTGTGACTGACGAACTGCAGCGTGACTGCGGACTTGCCGACGCCGCCGTCGCCCAGCACCACGATCTTGTAGACGCGGAGGCCGCGCGACGTGCCCGCAGCCTCGCCCGCCATGCCGCCGCATGCCTGCGCCCGAGCGCCGCGCCCGCCACCCTCACACACCAACCACCGCCATGGCCCGCCGCACACGCCCCCGCCCAACACTAACACCACCGTGCCAGATTATATCACACCACAGCACTAGCAAAGCCCTTTCATTTAACAATGCACATTTTGGTTTATATACAAATAATTTTACTATAATCTTCAATAAAAAATCGACAGCTGATTGAAAGCGATTGACATTTCCATTTTGTTTTGATAGGTTGGCCACCTTAATATGACTGTGTTCAAAACTTTTGTTTTGGATTCGACGATTTGGTCGTTGAATATTTTTTTTAATAAATCGTGCTTTCCCCTAAAATTATAACAGTTGTTGACGGCTGACCTGTGATTTATTCTCATAAAATATTTTTTTTTTGTGCCAACAAATCATAATTTTTGTTTTTAAATAGATTAGTCTGGAATGAACGCAGCAAGTTTGAAAGTTTTATGCAGTTGGTATAACTGTTTTTTGGGCGTTCAAAAATCCAATATGATAAATTCATGGAAACCTAAATAATCTCTAAAAAATATTAAAAAGAAATCAAAATGATTTTTTTTAACCACTAACCACTTAACTCAATTATTTCAAGATTCACTCAATAAAAAAACAGTAAACGATTATAGAATAATATAATTCTTTCGTATCACATTTTCAATTCGCAAAGTTTGTTTTCTTTTTTCACACTTCCAAACGCACAATGTCATTAAGTCAAATGTCAACAAAAGCCCTGTGGGCAGCTTCTTCGTTTTGGTTTTCGCATTGAATAAATAAATAAAGTTACTAAAATCCTATTTGATAATGGCCCACACTCAATTTGTAGATGAATTAGTTCGGGAATATCTACTGTTCCGAGGATTTACATCAACGGTGAAAGCGTTTGACAACGATTTAAAGGCAGATAGAGACAAAGGTTTTAGAGTGGATAAAATAGTTGAACAAATTGTACATTACATTAACGTCTCAGACCTTAGTGGGTTAAAAGAGTATTGGTCACACCTTGACACTCTTCTATTCTCAAAATTGGAGAGCCACGTTCAATCTGGTAAGTAGAAATGGTTTATAATTTCAACTTTGTAACTGAACAAAATTATCCACATCGTCAATATACTTTGTTTTTTCTAGCTGTAAAGAAGCTGGAATACAGCCTGTATAAGTTATATTTAGTGACGGCAGCGCAAAGTACTGGTGGTGTGCGAAATGAACGGATTTCTGACTTTTTATTAAAAATGTTACCTGAGCTGCAAGGACAAGCTGAGTGGAGGGACTGGTTTAGTAAGTTTGTCCTCATAAATGTATTTCTAATTGATTAGAATATCAAGTACTTAATAACTTTTTATTGCTACGGTAGAAGAATCTGATTAGGTTATCAATTTCACCTTGCATGTTTTTTTTTATTCAAACCATAACTAAAGCTTGTTTAGAAATTGTTATCCTTGTAAATTCCAGTGCTACCTTTCATCACGAAGCCAGAAGAGAACCCTTCATTCAGTCTGTACTTCACACGAGCTTGGCAGGACAGTGTACTAGTATCACTTCACAACCTGCTGGCCACAGTGTTCCAATGCATGCCTCAGCCAACACTTACCAGCTATGAAAGTGACGCTGCTATGGTGAAGAGGCTACAGGACAAACTGGCTGCTCTTTCTGGCAAGGTAATCATTTTTGTTTCTACTCTTCAGCATCTTGCTGCCCTTGTAATTTTTTAGGGTTCTGTACGCAAAGGGTCAAACGGGACCCTATTACTGAAACTTTGCTGTCCGTCCGTCCATATGTCACCAGGCTGTATCTCATGAACCGTGATAGTTAGCCAGTTGAAATTTCTACAGATTATGTATTTCTGTTGCCACTATAACAACAAATACTAAAAACAGAATAAAATAAATATTTAAGCAGGTTCCCATACAAATTTTTTTTTTTTTTTTAATAAAATAATAATGGTATTTGGATAATTTTATTAAAGGTTTATTTTACATATTTCGTTACTTAATTTAATACTTACTTTCTTTAATTTTATATTCAACTACAAACAACATCAAACAAAACAACAAAATTTTTGTTGCCACCAAGCGATATTTGTCGTAAATTTACCTTTTTGGTACCTTATCTTTCTTGTTTCTGATGCTGGTGCTATTCTGCAGTAAATTATTTACAATTTCCGATGTATCCTTATTTCCAGAGCCTACCACAACAATCAGTAGAGAAGACATCACCAATAGGTCACCAGTCACGGCTCTCACAGTACTCCGAACGGCTCAGCGGACCCATACCTTTAGTTGACGACTTCTGCGCAGTCCCTTCCGAACAGCTTGAGAGCGGGGTGCGCGAAGCAAAAGGCCTCCGAGGCCTACTAAGACAAATGGGAGGCAGCCCAGTCATGGGCAGAAAGGCCGGAAGATCTCACAGCCAAAACTAAGTATTAAGCTATTAAATAATATTGTAAATAAACATTCCTTAATTTAATTTTGTGAGAGTCAGATTATGTGTTATTTGATTTTATGAATATAATGGTGAACTATTTTTGTTGTTTTTTCTCACGTTGACAACTTTCTCATCGAAATCATTGCCCTGGTATGTGGGAATTACAAAGGTACTGATTTACCAAACTTGTTTGAGTTGGAGAGGCAAGTGCTTCAATATACCAATGCCGGTCGGCCGTCAGCTTTCCCTTAGTGCCTACGAATTATTTTACGTAAGAAGTGAGTGCCTATGCCCAAGACTCACTTGGGTCATTTTCACAAAAAGTGTACATTCGTGTTTTGGGTGTGTCCCACAACTTATTTATTTTCTTTAAAGAGTAATATCAACTTTTAAGAAAAACAACACTAAAACTTTGGATCTGTGGTCAGATTTTAACAATTATTGTATAATGCTGCTGGTATAAACACAGCAATATTACCTTAATTTTCAAAAATGAAGGTAGAATGTATCAATTTTAGCACTGTCCCACTACCATTTTCATTAATAAAACGTGACCTTAATGTAATTTTTTGACTTATATATAATAATGTGTTTGATATTTTGGAAAGTATAGTTATGCACGATTTGTTAAACAATTACAGCAATAGTCTAATGCCGCATAAAAAATTTAAATAAATTAATCTTTGTGAGGACATAAACTAGTTAAAATGGAAAATTCCCTTCCGAAACCGCCATTTTTGCGAGATGATTCTATCAAAATTACCATTTAATGCGTATTTATTTCAATTGGCAACGTTTTTAATGCTGTCAACTGGTTAAAACAAGTATTTTCGGCTATTTTGACAGCAGCCGGTGGTCGAGCAACATATATCTCAGTAGCGGTCCGGTTTAGATTTCCCGGAACCGCAACCAATTTCAAAGTAAGTTTACAAGTTTATATTTTGCAAATTATTTTGATATCTTTATTAGCTTTCAGTGAACTTAAATTGATACCAAGCTTGTTAATCTTATGAATTAGTTTAAAGTAATTAAAATAAAAGTGTTGAAAGTCATGCTTCCGATACTTCCGTTCCGTAACCAAAACGCAGGTAACGTAGAAATGGAATTGAAAAGTTTCGGAATGGAATTCTTAGGAAGATGATACATTATGTTTGTATTATCGATCTATTTATAATAAGAAAAAGGCGACGACTTCCAAATCTAATTTGTAACGTTCATAATTTGTCACTTTGTAAAAACAAATATATTATTGTAACAAAACTATTTTGAGATTTTGCTAAACAGTGTTGTGTGACAATTATTTGATTTTTTTTTTATTTGGATATAATATATATAAAATATTTAAGTTAATTAAATACTACGGTAGGTTTTAAAGCCAAAGTTTTTTTTATAATATGGTGAAATTAGTGTGCTCAAAATGACCCAAGTTGACTATCTAACATGAGTGTTTTTTTCAGGTAATTTAGTTACCTGGTAAAAATGGGTGTCGTAGCAAACGTTGAGATGCAGTGAAGGTAATAATATTTTCAAGAAGAGTATACGTAAAATATGAAGTATTTAGAAAAAAATATATAAGTAAATGGTTGTAAATAAAAATATCAGTTAATTTAAAAATCAAAAACCCGACTGCTTAAGAAGTGAACTAAAAAGACGTAAACAAGAAAAAAAATCAGGCTGTGCAGTCGGAGGATCAGCTGGTCAGCCAGCTTGCGAATATGAACTCTCCGACTTCACGGCATGGTATTTTTCTTGTTTACATATTTTTAGTTCACTTCGGTTTTTGATTTTAAGTTAAGTTTTGTTTTATTTACAACTTTTTACCCGACTGCAAGGAAAGGGTTAAGTATGTTTTTTGCGTGTATATTGTCAATACTCAATATGCCTATTCTTATTTTTTATTTTTGTTTTATTTTTTTTTATCCCCGACTGTAAAAGGGGTGTATTTTAAGTTGAACAATGTGTAAAATTTGATTTGTGTTCAATTTTAAATTAGAATATTTGTAATAATTTGATCTAATTTTCTTGATAATGTGCAATAGTTTTAAGAATTCTATTCCGTAATAGAAATAGTCTATTCCGTGACTGTCCTATTTTATAGTTGGTTATAAATATTTTTTTTTTGAGCGAAACGCTATTTATTTGTTATTAGATTTTGATAATTTAGATTTTAATCATTTGATTAACGTAATTAAAAAAAAAGTTACTAAGTTGTATCCTAATTGAGAAACTAATCAGAAATTATTGAACTAATTTGGTCCAAAGAGTAACGTAATGGAAATTAAAATGATGATAATGTATGTTTGCTATTTTTGATTTTATGTTTTATCTATTTTGTATTGAAGTACAAAATACCGTTAACCAATTATACTATTTGATTAAATCCAAATGAGTTTTATTTTATTTCTATAACTAAAAGTCATTAGTTTCGGAATGGAATAAATTTTGTTCTCCAGGTGCAATAAATTAGTTTTATTTCAGTAAATAATCCGGATTATGAGGTTTTATTATAATTTTCATGTAGTCAAAAGAATATCAATTGGTAATTTAACTAAAAAAACGAAAAACAATAAAAAAATGAAATTTCGCCATTTTTTCAATAGTGTACACTTTTTCTGAAAATGACCCACTTCTTCCTAAAAATATTTCGTAAAGGTATAATGCAGTCACAGCCGACTGGTGGACTGAATAATCTCTATTTTGGACTATATCGTGTTACCTACTTACTAATGTTTTCTGGTCATTTAAAATGTATTAAATTAAACGAAACAATCAGCAAAACAAAACGTCAGCTCCGAGCTGACAGTTGCATAAATCATCTCAAGCAACCAATTTCATCTTTTTATCATCGACTAGTAATCTTCGTCTTCCAGCCCTTATCCCAGTTTATTTGGGGGTCGGTGTAGCGCGTTTTTGATAAGCTATCGAATCGATGAACCAAATCCTAAGCGGACAAACATTTTTGAACTACCTTTATTCGAAGATTTAAATCTTGGCCTATCAGAATGGCTCACGCTTTCTACGCGGATGCGGCGAACAGATCCAACCGCCGGAACCGAATGTGGTACCAGAATAACTTGCTACGAGTACTGCAGTCAGCTAAAGAAAAGCAAGTGAGGGAGATCGACGTCTCCATCGGGCTAGCTGAGGAACTTATGCGGGTATGTATCGACTCTTCCGTATTGAGAATTAGAAGATTGGCCATAGCCACACAAAAAATCAGCAGAGTACAACATTAGGAGACACGGTGACATATCAAGTTAGGTACTTATACATTTCAATAAAACATAGGCTCGCTTTGTACCTATAGGTTTCCTGTACACATCCGACAGATCCGTTTATATTTGCTTGATCGCCGTGCGACCACCACCACCAACCATTTGTCTGCGAACTATAAGCTCAATCTAGTTTATAAGAAATATGCGATTGGTTATGCATTGGACCGGATATATGAACGTGTATGAGGCAAAAGGAGTATGTAAGGATGGTAGCAGGTGGCGTACTGATGGTTTCTGCCTACCGCAATTGGAAAAGGCGTGAGTTTATGTATGTATATGTTATGCATTAGCTTAGCCAGTTGATTCTGTGGCTAACCCCCTTAGACCCGGTCCCGAAGGAATGCAGGCGGCGTCTACATAACATTTCAACCGCACCACACATCGGTCGACGGAACTTCGTCAGAGCGTGACAGATTTTCACTCTTAGAAGCTAGTCGTTAATCCTTCCATTCATACTACATTGACTTTCAAAATACGTTTCGCTGCGGTAGTTAGGTTCTACTTTTTAGGTCCGACAATACAATTCAAATGTTGGTTTTAGAAATTGGATGAACCTTTGGATAAGCCTGTAGAAGTACCAATGCCTAATTTGATACCGACCGAAGAAAACGCTGTAATGAGGCCCATCGATAAGAAAGTACTCAAAATACTTCATAAGGCTAAGGAGAAAGGTGCCAGCGAGAGATATTTGAAGGAGAGATATAAAAAGAATCCTGAAGATAAGTTAGTATTTTTTTATTAGTCTAGGGCTAAGTGTTCCTAAAGCCGATGTGGTACTAAAGAGCTTTCCTTACCCACGGATTCTTGAAAACTTTAAAAACTTTTTTGTGGGTATACATAAGTTGCATCCACACTGAAGTTATTTTTGATTCAGCTGTAAGTGTTAGGCACCAATAGTGTTATCCAGTGGCATAATGTTACTTTTCAAACAGTTAATAACCCTTCCTTGGTAGTCGGGGGAAAAGGAATACACAGAGATTCGTCAATGTGGTGTTCACTAGTTACACTAGTTAGGGTTTAGAATAAAACCACCAAATTATCAGTAAGCAGATGAATGACTTTAAGGGTACGTGTTGTCGCTGCACGGTATAAGTGTGCACTGCTCGACACATAACCCTAAAGCGTTTATTAGAATATCATCATCATCATAAACATTGAATTAGTTAGTAGTCGGTAATTGCAGTGAGATGCGAAGATGTTGATGTGATGGTCTCGAGTTCGAACCTAAGAGACGCCCCTCTGATCATTCCGATTTATGTTGCGTATTGTATAATTATCACTTTCTTCGGTGAAGCAAAACATCGTGAGGATAAAAGCATGTCTGAGAGATATTTCTCGACAGCATGTATAGCTAATTCAGAGGCCCATGGTCAGCATAAAAACTTTGACACCAGGTTAGTCACTAAAACCACGATAAAGAAGAAGTGCATGAGCACAGGGGGCCTAAAATGGCCGCTTTAGCAAAATCGTGATAGGATAATATGAATTCCATTAAAATTTGTAAGATGGTCAGAAAGTGACAATTCATTATACTATCTGCGTCTGTGACAATTTTAATAATTTTAATGTGATTCTTATTATGATCCTATAATGATTTCGATGATCGGGCATTTTAGACCCCCAGATATTGACCGGGCACGCCTACAGGTTCCTGTACCGCGTGTGCACGAGCTGGGACTACGGCTGGCAGCAGAAGCAGGCCAAGCAGCGCGCGCGCGACGTGAACTTCGGGCGCTGCTTCATCACGCGCCACACGTTCTACCGCAAGAACAACCTCGCGCCCGACCCGCCTCACTACGCGCAGCCCGCCGGTGGAGAGATCTCCATATGCAGCGAGTACTCTTGCTCCAACTACCAGTAACCACTCAACATTCCTTCCCCATACTGGCTCACCCTATTCCTACTCCATGTCATGAACAAAAATGATCCTAATCTCGGATTCAAACTTTTCGTTCAAGTACTCCTGTTTCTCATCAGGACAGAAAACTTAGTTCCTGTAACCGCTAAACTTACTTACCCAATCATTAAGAAAATAATATTCTTTTTGAACTGTATAAATAACCAACAAACTATAGCAAAAAACATATATTTTATAATTTTATTATTTACAATAATTCAACTTTTATTTACATATTAACAACAGCAAGTGTACCCTTTGTCTAAGGCCACATCCACTGTTCGAAAGGGAATTACTAAAAATAAAAAATGTGTACAGAATTCACTTTTGTTTTTACGAAAGTATGTGTGAATTAAGAGGTGGATTGCGATTGATTTCAATAGAAATGTTCCTGGACAAAGAAAGCAGTTGCTTCTACTCATCCTCATCATCTTCCTTCCCTTATCCCGTTACTTGGGGTCGGCGCTACAAGTTTTTTTTTTCCATTCTATTCTGTCATCCATCAAGCTATCATTTACTCCTTTAGCAGTTGCTTCTACTATATTACAAAAATAATATGAACATGGAAAGATTTCAACAGTTAATGTGACAAGGACTGTGTATTACAGAGAAACAATCTATTAAAATCGACTGCAACAAACAAATGCTACTATAAAATTAATTAACCAGCATATCAACAACATCCGCTCACACCTAACAAGTTACTAAGGAAATAACTAATAAAATAAAAGTTAATATTAATAATAATAAATATGAGACGTTTTGTTCTTTCTCAAGTTCATATTCTGACACATTATGTACAATTAATTTATATCAGTCAGTATTATCAGCATAAACACTTTTTATTTTAAACAATTGTCCATAATTCTACTGTGTATTGTGCAAAATAAGACAATTTATTATGCTCTCTCTCCTTTGTAGTGTTGTCTACGTTTAAAGGGTTGAGCGCGCCGTGGAAGCGTCAGGATACCCCGCGAAATTCAAATTTTCTTACAGTTTTTGCAATTTGCCGGTCAGTGTCAAAATATTTGTATGTACAGAATTATTATCATTAAAATCATCAATACAACTCACTAAATTCATTTAATCCAATTGAATGATTTTTCATGAAATCGTCATTCAATGGGATTAAATACATTTATTAAAGCCATATTTGTTACGTTCGGGAATCATAGTTCAATCAACATTCAACCTGATACTGATCTGGTAATTGCTAAAAACTATGAACTGTATGGTGTCGGACGTAAAGATAAGCACCATCCCATATCTTCCCGTGGGTGTCGTAAGAGGCGACTAAGGGACTTTCCAGAGAATGGGCAGCAGCGTTTTGTAACAACAATTGTTGCGTCTGTGCTTTTGTAACAACCGTACTGCGATCGCCAACCCGCCTGCCAAGCGTGGCGATTATGGCAAAACTCCCCAAAATGTCAATGTGGCGACACTTGGGGGAGACCTATGTCCAGCAGTGGTAGTCTTTTGGGCTGAAATGATGATGATGATCAAAATTAGAATTTCGTGGGTTACCTAAACGCATCCTCCTTAAGGTACTCGTCTCTGCCATTTATATGTGTAATGCACGGTGAGAACGCGTTCACATTCAACGTATAATTGGACTCAGACTGAGCGTCAAGAAGTCGAAGAACAACGTCAGCCGCAGACTATACATTGCTTTTCATACTTTGTCGCAGTACACTACGTCTAATGTGAACGCACACGCGTAAGGCATCGTCCTAATAAAACGCGAATGCGCGATCACCGTAGGTTCGCGCAAAATTTTACTCGTACGAACGCGCTATTAAACATATTGGCACCCAGGCATCGTCCTTATAGAACGCGAATGCGCGATCATCGCGCGAGTAAACGATGCGACCATCGCGTGTTCGCGCTATGGCAAAAACTGGTTGTCCTATCATCGCGCGAATTGTCGACGCGAGCGAGCGAGGGGAGCGGGCACAGCGGCCCGCCGACGCAATTATCGCGCGAATTTCAATTAGGACGCCTATTCGAATTCAAGTTGTTTGATCGCGCGTTCGTACGAGTAAAATTCGCGCGAACCTACGATGATGGCGCATTCGCGTTCTATTAGGACGATGCCCCAGTTTTTGCCATCGCGCGAACACGCGATTGTCGCATCGCTTACTCGCGCGATGATCGCCCATTCGCGTTCTATTAGGACGATGCCTAAGCCCTACAAGGGATCAGTTTCGCCTTATTTCGCTTAAAGATTCTTTTCTATGAAACTCTATACTGTATGTGAACTTCTAAGCAACAACGGAAAAGGCATCACTTCACCTGAACAGCTTTTATTGTTCAGACATGTGATATACTGTTATATGCTATGGCCCCTTTCAACACCGGTGGCGGAACACCGACAAACATAACTGACAAGCACTACCACGGAAGCAACAAAACAAACTATGTCATAAGGACTGTATACAGACAGACTGCAAGTAAGCTGTACACAGATTTCTCACTGCATTGCAGCTGCATGATGCAAGCAGGCATTCATACCTGGTGGAAGCACCTAAGATATTTAATCAAACTGTTTATCGGGATTCAAAAAACGTTTTGTTGTAGTTTTCTGATGCAATCCACCTATATAAACTCTCACGACATTAAGGGACCTCGCGCACTACGCGGCCCCGATCACGACTTGTTACACAACCGTGGTCCTGGTATTGTTGTTCGTGAGGTCCCTAAGAAGTACTGACACTTTGCTTTTTTGTATCTAAACCCCATTATAAAAGAAACCATTTTACAATATAAATGTCATTTGTTATTTTAATTTGATACTGGTCACGGTAACTTCCCTCTTAGCGACGCTTCACATGTGATGATGATAAATGAATGAGATCAGACATTAAGAGAACCGATATAAACAAGTGTCCCTGGTGCACTCACAATACACCCAGACACCTACTAGTCTGATATGATATTATTGTCACAACTTTATACAAACTCAACTATCACTTAAAGATGATGCTATGCAGAATACATAAGATACCAATTCACTGTAACACTTATAATGATTTGTAACTGCAAAGAAATAAAGATGAAATTGGCTTCATAGTCTCTCCATTACTTAAGGCAAAGAGAGGGATACAGTTGAGCAATATTAATTGCCATATTCTACAACCCTAACCACAGCACGACTGATAAACCCAAGTGTGAGGATGTACAATGAGGATGATGTTAATTGACCGTATAAATCAAGCTTCACTAATCTTAACGCTAAGTTAGTCAAATCCCTCGGACCAGAGTGTCACTAACACGCACATAAACAATTATTCACGTTATCAGATCGCGTACACTTCACAACGCTCACTATCACTGTCGATTGTCGGAGCACTGTCGTGGATCATCACTGTCTGTCCACACACAGACGCACGTTTAAAAGTCGAGTTGTGTTGTACTTGTGGGGGTCGCGCCGGCCTTGCCGCGCGGGGAGTAATACTATCCCAGCGGCGGCGGCGGCGGGCCCAGCGCGGGCGGCGGGCCGCTCGTCCACTGCACCAGTGCGTGCTGCGGCAGCTGCGTCGCCTGGAAGTGGTCCTTCAGCAGCGCCTGCGAGAAGTTGCAGTGCATCTGGTACGCCTCGTTCTCTCGCTCCGTGTCGCCCGACAGCCTGTACAAGTCTGTAACAAGGAGAACTGTTAGTGGCTTGTCTTTGGACAAAAGGGGCTTGATAGCTCTTTTTTTTTTAGTCTCCATTGGGACAACAGGCAACCGTGCACCATCGTCGACCGCATCATCGCTTACCATAGAACAATCGATACTATATCGCGCGGGAGTTGAATGTATAGCTTACAAATGCGCAAGCGTAAGATAAATGTAAGGACAGCGCTACGCTGCGGGCGGGAGTAGCGCAGGGAGGTAAACACACTCTTAACCTCAGGCCCCGACAGCATTCAAGTCGTAGGCCTACAGTAGTTAAACGTACGTACATTTAGTACCTAAATATTTATAAAATGACAGCACAACATTACCTTTCAGTATAGCCGACGCCCACAACTGTACGTGTACGTCGGGTATCTTGCTGGCCAGCTGCATGGCCGGCGTGACCATGTTCATACTCTCCCTCGAGTTGTTGATGGATAAGAAGATGTGACCCAGCAGCACGAGTGAACATGACGTCAGTCGGTTCAGGTCTTCTGCGTTCGCCATCTTTAATGTCTCGCGGAGGTACCTCCTGCATAGAGAAGGGAATTTGTTATTCTCATCGAAGCTCAATCTACATAATATAAACCCACGCCTTTTACCCATGGAGGTAGATACAATTTGTTAAAAAAAGCCAGCGCCTCTGAATTGCCATGTAAGATTCTTAATTTTATTGAGGATATGTTGAGAGTGGAGCCCGAACACAGGAATTGCAACACCGTCTCTCCTGCCTGTCATCATCATCATCATTTCAGCGGTTAGACGTCCACTGCTGGACTTAGGCCTCCCCCAACGCCACATTGACACAAGGTTTGGTTATGCCATAATCGCCACGCTTGACAGGCGGGTTGGCGATTGTAGTACGGTTGTTACAAAAGCACAGAGTACGCTGCTGCCCATTCTCTGGCAAGTACGACACCATACAGAACAAATCCCCTGCCCGTCGTGTACAACTAATTGCACCCTCCAGGCCTTGAATGAAGCAAACGACAGAGCTGTCCAGATTGCGACGTAGTGGTCAGAAAAAATCAGAGTCATCGATTCGAGAATATGAAATACTTATAGCAAAGAACCTCATTTCAAATCCGGGGACAGTAAAGACACCAATAACTATAGACCCGTATCTGTATAACTTGTTTTCAGCAAGGTGTTTGAAAAGGTAATGCTTAATCAAATGCTCAACCACTTTAACACCAATCAAATCTTACATGAGAAACGGTTTTACCCAAGGACGATGTACGAATAAAGCCGGTGTTACTTTGTGAAAGCACATATTTACAGCGTGGGATCGTGGAATCTTCTGTGACCTTCCAAAGGCATTTGATTGCGTCAATCACGAAACCTTGCTCTTGAAACTTGCATTTAGCATTATGGTTCAGGTAAACTTGTGCTTATTTTAGTTAAATCGTATTTGAATGATAGCACAGCAGCAAGTACAAGTAAATGGTGTCGATTCAATGTGTTTAAAAGTAAAAATGGGTGTACCACAAGGCTCGATATTGGGTCTTTTCCTCTTTTTAGAATATAGTAATGACCTATTTATTTAAAAGCCAATCGCAAATGGTGTTGTGTGCTGGCGATACTTCTTTAATATTTAGGATAAACAGACGTGCCACATACTTTGACAACGTAAATAACGCAGGTTCATAATTGGTTTACCTCTAATACTTTAGTTTTGAATGCATAAGATTTGCTCTACCAAATTTCAAAAGTAGTGATTGTGGCATAGTATTGAATCAAGAGAAACTAGAATTCGTCGATAAAATTGTAATGGGATTATAATTTTTCTGACTACACGAATCGAGTCGTCTCCGCATGAATCTAATAGCGATCTCTCGCTCTATCGTTGCAGTTGATATTTTCATGATAAAAGAAAATACGATGTATTATTTTAAAAGCCTAAATTATATTATTGAAGGATTCGAGCCTGAACTATATTTTTTTGAAGGAACATCGTTGAAGCTTAAAATATTGGTGAGTTGTAAAATCCGTGGCTGACTTAGTAAATTTGATGGTGTTGTATAAATCAATGAGACAAGTAAAAAATATTATTCCTCTTTACTTGACGCTTTCTTTGAAATATTTAGTTGGAGTTGTAAAAAAGACGAATTAGTTATTAAGAAGCATTCGTATTTTTTCGTGGTTTACATTATAAAATCAGAGGTAGGTAGGGTTCCGTCTACAGACGGCCAGAACATCAAGTTACAACAATCTGTCACATTTCTTTAATAGATTTTCAGCTTTATCGTTAAAGAATTAGGATCAAGGTTGATTGAGAAAATTTTTCAGTTTTGGGGAGCTTGATGTGCTGAGCTTGGCGTCTGTAGAAATAAAAGTTACATGGCTAGATTTATAGTTTCCCATCTTCGAAAAGGGTACTTACTTGGCTTCGTTATACCGCGCCTGGAAGAACGCCTGGAGTCCCAACACATAGTAAGACGCGGCGCGCAGTCCGTGGGCGTACGTCGGTAACGACTCTGGCTTTACCTGGGTAATAAGTCGGGCAAATTTATTAATTTATTTTATCTAAGTGTTACCCATTACTTAAAGAAGAGCACTACATGCACTTTTTCATGCGCCTACAGCTATCAGCTACTTAGATAACAAAAAAAAAAGAAAGAATGACAAAAAAAGAATTATTAAACAAACAAATAGAACCATGCATAAATAAGTTGGGCCACATATAATCAAACTTAATTATTACGCGAATTACAATCTATACTAATATTATAAAGCTTATAGAAGAGTTTGTTTGTTTGCTTGCTTGAACGCGCTAATCTCAGGAACTACTGGTCCGAAAAAATATTTCAGTGTTAGATAGCCCATTTATCGAGGAAGGCTATAGGCTATATATCATCACGCTACGACCAATAAGAGCGTAGCAGCAATGAAAAATGTTGTGAAAACGGAGAAAATGTGACGCAGACGAAGTTGCACGGGACAACTAGTGTATAGAATAAAGTTAGGGGTTGGGAACGATAGTCCGTTTATTTTGCAATATTCGTATACGGGGTGTAAGGGTTATACCAGGGTGTACCGTCGCGAAATCGCTTACCACGTACTCTGCACACATACATCTACTATACCATACATTTGACCGTGTAGGTATTAGGTACACTGGCTTTGTTAATAGCGACTTACTTGTTCCATTAGTATTGTGAGTTCGCTGTCTCTTCGCCCTCGTAAATATACAATAGCCAGGTTCAGTTTCGCGAACATCCATAAATCTCTTTCTTGTGACATCTGAAAGCAAGAGTGAAATATAAAGAATCGGCAACCTTTATATTAATGCCTTTTGACTGGGGATGTAGCTTCATCTTTGGCAATGCAAAAGTGCCTTTAATAGTCTATACTCCCCGCGAGAAGCTATAAATTTTGTAAATAAATAACTTCTACTAAGTTACGTAGCAATATTCTATCAAAACAAATAATCCCAAATTCAATCAACTCAATGTAACATACATCTAGTACGAAACCAACGAGCAATTTCAATTGGTCGGCTTTTATTTTCGCAATTTAAAGCCAAAGATACACTAGGGGACAAATGTCGTGCGACACGTGTCGCCAGCGACGTTGGGTAAAGTAGCACGACGTTGCCGGACTTCGGTCGACATGTCTAGCGACATCGCGCGCCACGGGTCGCCAGCGACGTCAGATGATGTAGTGCGACGTTGCCGGACTTCACTCGACATATCTGGCAACATCGCGCGACATCGTACTTTACATGGTACTTTCTAACCCACCATCTTCTCGTCTTTTTTCTTTGACTTTTAATTATAATTATGTACGCTGCAGCCAACAACACTACCTCGGTGGGTGTCATGATATCGACTGCCTTGCGAAACAAAACAAAACTTCGTGATGTCGCCAGATATGTCAGGCGAAGTTCCGCAAAAACGCACGACTTCGTCTGACGTCGCTGCGGACATAAGTCGCGCGTTGTCGCCATATTTGTCAGGTGAAATCGGCCGGCTTCGCTTGACATGTCGCCGATATATGTCGTGGCACATTTGTCCCCTAGTGTGTCTTTGGCTTAAATCTCTGTCGTCTAATGTTTTGTACTACTAGAACGCGTTTGACTTACTGGAACTTAAACATTGGGGTCGCCATTCGAGTTTCGAATGCGTTTTAGTTTGTTTATTTTGTTTTCGCGGATTAGGTTATCATTTGATCCAAATATTGCGAACCCCTCAATGTGTTTACAAAATTTATAGCTTCTCGTTGCGGGGAGTACATTCAAAATAAATACATTGAGTTACGAGTTTTAAGAAAAAGAGATTTTCAACATGGTTTTATGTGAATGTCTGACCACTGGAAATGCACAGTTAGCATTTATTGACGATGAACTGGGTGTTTGTAATAATGTTAGTAAAATACCAAGTTATGAAAAAAAAACAAGTACTAATATTAAGTTTAAGATCCAACATTATAATGTTGAAAATTAGTGTAAGAAGCACATTGTTGTTTAGGTTAATCAACAGATTCCCAAAAATACAGGCATTCTTTTCCTAGTTTGGGGTTCTAAGGTCTCAACTAAATATACCATACCCATAGATTAAAATATACTAACGATTTTTACACCCAAGATTTTGATCATGGATTTATTATGTACCTATAATTTTAGTTTGCTTTGATATTTTGTGTAGGCTACTGGATCAAGAAACATTTTGTAAGATACTCACATTAATAGCAGTGAGGAACTGTGCCTCGGCCGCTTCCATGCAGTTCATAGACATGGCGTACAGGCCCAGCAGACAGTGCAGCTGTGGTGTGTGCAGCGCTGCCGTCGCCGCTGTAGACGTTACGGAACTATTTTACTACATTGCATATGTGGGGCTTTGGTAATATAACTTTAATGCTTACACATAAAGTTAATAATCAGGGACCGATTAACACTTACGGTGCTAAAAAACAATCATTCGTTCGTGTGCGCACAACCCGCTGAGTCGTTTGTATACGTAGCTAGATGATTTTCACATGATGATTAGTAAAAATGAATTATTTGAACTTAGCACCGACAGTGTTAATCGAGCAAAACGTGTAAACGGTTGGATCTATAACCGATATGTTTGATTAACCCTAACACGGGTTAACCCATATGGGATACGTATATAACCATTTCCAATTAACCGGAATGAAATAGACAAAGTATCGAGCCAGTAAACGTAAACCAGTTATAATTGGCTGGTTGGGTTAGCCTTTACTCTAGCGTTTTTACCCTAAGCCTAAAAAATAACCCAATTAAAACCCCTATACGGATAACTCGTGCAGCGCATGCGCCGCGTGCGTCACCTGGCGGCGCCTGTATGTAGTGTATACTCACGCTCGGGCGCCTGCGTGAGCAGCACGGCGGCGCGCGCGATCTCGTGCAGCGCATGCGCCTTGCCGCCCGCCACCAGGCGGCACAGCGCCGCGTGCGTCACCTGGCGGCGCCTGTATGTAGTGTATACTCACGCTCGGGCGCCTGCGTGAGCAGCACGGCGGCGCGCGCGATCTCGTGCAGCGCATGCGCCTTGCCGCCCGCCACCAGGCGGCACAGCGCCGCGTGCGTCACCTGGCGGCGCCTGTATGTAGTGTATACTCACGCTCGGGCGCCTGCGTGAGCAGCACGGCGGCGCGCGCGATCTCGTGCAGCGCATGCGCCTTGCCGCCCGCCACCAGGCGGCACAGCGCCGCGTGCGTCACCTGGCGGCGCCTGTATGTAGTGTATACTCACGCTCGGGCGCCTGCGTGAGCAGCACGGCGGCGCGCGCGATCTCGTGCAGCGCATGCGCCTTGCCGCCCGCCACCAGGCGGCACAGCGCCGCGTGCGTCACCTGGCGGCGCCTGTATGTAGTGTATACTCACGCTCGGGCGCCTGCGTGAGCAGCACGGCGGCGCGCGCGATCTCGTGCAGCGCATGCGCCTTGCCGCCCGCCACCAGGCGGCACAGCGCCGCGTGCGTCACCTGGCGGCGCCTGTATGTAGTGTATACTCACGCTCGGGCGCCTGCGTGAGCAGCACGGCGGCGCGCGCGATCTCGTGCAGCGCATGCGCCTTGCCGCCCGCCACCAGGCGGCACAGCGCCGCGTGCGTCACCTGGCGGCGCCTGTATGTAGTGTATACTCACGCTCGGGCGCCTGCGTGAGCAGCACGGCGGCGCGCGCGATCTCGTGCAGCGCATGCGCCTTGCCGCCCGCCACCAGGCGGCACAGCGCCGCGTGCGTCACCTGGCGGCGCCTGTATGTAGTGTATACTCACGCTCGGGCGCCTGCGTGAGCAGCACGGCGGCGCGCGCGATCTCGTGCAGCGCATGCGCCTTGCCGCCCGCCACCAGGCGGCACAGCGCCGCGTGCGTCACCTGGCGGCGCCTGTATGTAGTGTATACTCACGCTCGGGCGCCTGCGTGAGCAGCACGGCGGCGCGCGCGATCTCGTGCAGCGCATGCGCCTTGCCGCCCGCCACCAGGCGGCACAGCGCCGCGTGCTCCACTAGCGCCATGCGCAGGCGCCACGCGAGGGTGGCGCCCTTCCGGCTGCGCGCCTGTTCCCGCTCGTCTCGCTCCGACTTGTCCTCCTTGTCACCGGATTTTGCTGTTAAACAAACATTAACTCTCAAAATCTGTTAGGACCTTAAATAATGAATAACAACATAACACCACTATTGTAATATTTCCTAATAATCGATAACAAGTGACACTTACACGTAAGTTTATCTATCTGCGCGAGCGCCTTCTCGGTGTACTTGTGCGCCTTCTCCATGTAGCCAGCCTGCGCCGAGTGCATGACGGTGACCAGGTACACCAGCACGTACAGCTGCTGCCGCGACAGCCACACGAACAACTCGCCGTGGACTGTGCCGCATACCGCTGCGAAATCACGAGACTGATTGTAAAGAGGATTCCCCTACATGCTCCGAGAATATGTCCCAATAAATAAATGTACATTTTAACAATCAATCCCAGAACTATAGTTCCCGCCACGAGAAGCTATAAATTTTGTAAACACATTGAGGGGCTCGCAACCTTTGGATCAAATAGTAACCTAATCCGAGAAAACAAAAAAAAAACATAATTAAACGCATTCGAAACTCGAATGGCGACCCAAATGTTTACCGTTCTAGTATGGCAAACGCGTTCCAGTACTACAAAACATTTGACGAAAAATATAACCCGACCATATGAAATTGTTCATTAGTTTCGTATTACACGTATGTTCCTTTGAGTTGATGGAATTTGGGATTATTTGTTGTTGATTGAATTGATGCTAAGTAACTTAGTAGAAGTTCTTTACTTAAATTTATAGCTGCTCGTGACGGGGACTATAGACCTAGGTGAAGGTTCCTGCCACTGATAAGTCTGTCAAAATTATAGTGAGCCTTATTCTCCTTTAAATAAGCTGCTAGACTCCTCCTATCAAACGTAGGTGTGAAAGGATTGTACACCAAAACAAATAGTATATACAAATAAATAGCAGCCTTGTTGCTAATAGCAATACAATTTAAAAGGTAAATAAAAGTGAAACTCACCGTCATCATCGGGGAAATTAGGCGCCATGATGGTCTGTATGCTCTGCTGCAGCTGCTTTAGACAAGGCTTCACACTCTTCACCTGTCCAGCCATTAAGTAGTGACATACCTGCCGACAGTACAAATAGATGATGTGGTTGCAAACATACACACGCCATGATGTGCTATGCAACGTGCAGCTATACGACGTCGACGTGTATATTTTACAGTTCAAACTGTTAATCGGACAAAACCACTTTTGACCAGTGTCAGTAAACTCTTATTAAGTTACTTAAATAGCGTTTTTTCTATTAAAAATATTTTGTTTGAGAACGCCTCCGTTATAGTTACCTAGAATGACTACAACACGATGTTTTTCAACAGGTCACAAAAAAACCTAACAACGTAATGCGTCAGGTGAGTGCAGCAGATATATTAATTAAAATCTTTTAAGTAGTGTGTATTACTAACATCATATGTATCAAGGTCTAAAATAAAGTATTTATGGTTTTAACCAGTCAAAAGTAGTTTTGACTAATTAACAGTTTTGACTGTGACATATACACGCAAAACACACACAGTATCGTAGTAGTCACGCCGTTTCTATCACATCATTCGTTCACTATAGCCCACACATCGTTTCTCTAGATCTCTCCTACTCTTATAGCAATTTTTATTAAATAGAAAATTTCCTCAAAATATTTTCCTCATTTCTCTGATCACATGCCCATACCACAACCAGAATGACAATCGGTTTTAGATTTCGCAATATCATTCTTTTCCTTTAAGATATCATGATTCTGCAAAAAAAAAAGAGAAAATAAAATTACCTGTAGCACTAAGAAAAAGACTTTGAGGTACTCTTTCTGGAAAATACTGCCGATCCAGGTGTCTACTAGGTGACCCGCCTGGTTTAGTAGAGGCAACACTTCTGAGATCTTCTTATCTATTAACAACAGCTGCAACAAATGGGTCTACAGTTACTCATTGAATTTTATTACTTTAGAACCTTATAATTCAACTCAATATAATAATTAGACTGCATATCAATCCATCATCACTGACAGGACTATTGTAGCCTATAAGCCTGATATAGTGATGGTGGATCTATCAGAGCGGCGCGCAACGATTTTTGACATAACGATGTTTTTCGTTGGTCCGATTGACGAGAACCCCGTGAAAGCCGAGAAAGATAAGCAAATCAAGTATCTTGACTTGGCTCGCGAGGTTGTCGACATGTGGGATGTTGACTCAGCGATCATTGTGCCGATAGTCGATCAGCCAATGGCCTAATTGCCAAGAGCCATCGTTAGACGGCTGGATCAAGGGCTTGATTCAGAAAGCGGTACTCCTGGACACGGGTCGTATTGTTAAGAGGTTCCTTGCTCTGCAGCCCTGACCGCCGGTAGCTTGGACCCTGTTCCCGATACCGGTGGGCTACTATTTATTTATATATATATATATATTAATATATATATATTTTATATTTAAAAATGTAAATAAAATGGAAAGATTCAAATAAAGGGAAGACCACGCCAATGTGCGCAGACGTTACAACACATGGAAATGCTTAACTTTACAAATAGTTAACCAAATATAGGCGAGATTTATGCTCGTTTTTACTAAGGCTGGTTTCAGATTTGCATATTTTCGGTGCGTATAAGTTCTTTCGTGGAAGCGCGTGCGGACTCAAATACGCGCGCGCGCATATAAGTAATTGCTAGGGACTGAACCTACCGGTTCAAGCCGATAAGCGCGATTATGCGCGTTCGGATTTTTGGAGCGCAACGTGTGGCGCGCGGTTAAGCGCGTAGGCCGATAGGGTTTACGCGCAAAAAATACGCAATTACCGCTCTATTATATTAGGAGGCAACTAAGTTAATGCCAAAATAACAGTTTTTAGCAGACAGAAACCTTGTTACTGAACCTCAACGTTCCAAAAAAAATTGTGTTACATTCTCCTCAAGACAATAACAATAAGATTTGTGTTGGTAAACTATGCATAAAGAGTACTACACACTTTCATAGTTTTTGTTAATGTTTAGAGTAGAAGACGTACGGCAAAATCTAAACTAGCCTTTGAACAGAAATGCATATTATTATAAGTGCAAAAGCAACTTTGTCTGAATGTTACCTTTCGCGCCTTAATAGTTGTACTGATTTCAATGAGATTTAGCTACCAGGTAGACAAGTTTCCGTAAAAGCTAGTATTTAAAGTTAACTTACCATAGCCCTACTAAGTATGAAAAGGACGCGCGTGTAAGCCACATTGGATATTTGTGCATAATCCACACCAACCCCTAGCAGGCTACTCGCCACTTCATACTCTTTCTCCGTTGCATGGATTTGCTGAAAATGAGAAAACAATTTAACACCCTCCAACAACTTAATTTACCAGTGCTACGACACTAAATAATCCCAGGTACTACACCTGCACGACCTGCGGTTCACGTACCTCTTAAAAATATCACATGGACACCTTTGGATAGGTTCGCGAGCGGTTAGTGAACAGTCCGGTTGAAATTTATCATGTCCTCTCACAAACACAGATAGTAGCATTGAACATGTTATATGAGTTCATACATGCAAAAATCACGCGGATGCGCTTGTTCGTGCATGTGCACAGGTGTGAACCCAACTTTACAATTAGGACAACTTTTGGAAGTTAAAAAGTGACACATAGTTACAGTCAGTGCGCTGCATTACCCAACCCATTTCTCTGTCAGACAAGTTGGGTAATGTTGGGCACTGACACTTTTCATAGAATAAAAACAATTTTAAACAAAGTTTTATAATAGTTAAAAGACGTGAAAAAAATGTGCAATATAAAATTAGGTAACAGGAAAATAACTAGGAGTGCTCTAACTTATGTCTTATCAACTACAAACAAATAATTTCACAAAAACTAGATGACCCAAGTAACACCTTTCAGAAATACTTAAGTACCAGCCTCTTCTACTTTTCGACTCTATGGCACTTTTTTTTTTACGTCACCCTAACCTGACAACCCCAACATACTTGGAGAAGGATAGATCATACATTACTTTTTATGTACATTTACCTATAGGGCCACTTAGGACTTTCCAGCAAATGGGCCATGATCAGGACAGTACACTCACATTGTATGTTGGTTGGGTTGTTTTTTTTTTTTTACCAAACAGGCTTCCGTTTGGCCACTCCATTTTGCTTAATTATTAATGTAATGATGCATTTAGGGTATGCAGACCAGTTCCAGACCATAAGTCAGAACCACGAGAACCGGTTCATACTACTGGTTTTGCATGCCCTAGTTGTGGTTACCTTTTTCTAACTAAAAAGTATTTATGTTTTTATTTTTTTGTGAACAAATGAAAGTCTACAGTCAATTTGTTGAAGTTATCAAGTTGAGTGGCGTGATTTTAGTTTTACAAATAAAAGTAGTTACAACTTTGGCCCAAAGTTTACTAGAGACAAAAGCGCCTTTATGCAGAATAAGATAGCAATAAATATAAAAATATAAAAAACGTGAGCATTATACCCAAGTCAAGAAATTAATAAATAAACATTGACAATGAAAATAATAACTCAATATAAGAAAAAAATTGTCTTAACCTAAAAACAATAACATTGAGACCAAAAATTGTTTATGTTAGTATCAAACAACAGAATTTAAAAGGTTTGTAATTTTTGTATTCTTTAAAATTTTGTTCAGAATGTAAAGTTTCCAAAGTAACCAAGACCATTTAACATTGAAATTATATTGGCATTACCATAACAGATTTTATTAAAACAATCCTAGGTTGACTAACATTAGGATTGTTTATCTTACAACTATTAATTGGTGCATTTAATCTAAGAAACTTTCATAACATTGCATATAAAGAGCAAAAGGTTATATAAATGACACAGAACAACACATATTGTATACTTACTGCCAGTTGGAATATAAGTCTGCAGTGCCAGTAAACACTATGCTGTGATAACTCAATGGCCTTCCGTAGAATGGGCTTTGAATGTGCTGGCTGGCCCTGGGCCTCAAACAGATCTGCGAGCACACTTGCTGCCTCAAACTTAACGTCGTCGAACCCATTGATAGTCTGTGACATGCACCACTGAAACCACAACACTGTTTAATCACCATATGACCCACTTGAACTTTGTTTACATACTTTGAGAAAGTGGTATCTTAAATACCCACAAACATACATTACGTTGCAAGTACTCAATCCAATGATACCAACAACCGCTTCTTCAAAACACATTACACTTCAAAACTGTAGGAATAACAACAAAAAAAACTTACACTCTGCTCTAAATGCGTTCTCGCCAAGTCGATGTTTTTGGTGTGTGTCAAAAGAATATTTCCAAGTTGTAAATGTGTCCTGGCTTCGACTCTTTGTGGTGGTTTGAAATTAAATACAGCTTGTAGGCACTGAATACAACTTTTTATGTCAGGAGGATTCGATGTACGGAAATGTTCTGCTAAACCAAGTAAAGAAATATACCAAGCGTCCTGCGTTGACGCCATTTTGACATTTCTGCTTGGAGGGAACGATGTTGCCAGACTGATCACTTCACTCATAGAATTTAGTGAAAATTAGTAATACCACAAAAAAGTTTATCATTCACAAATTAAAATTGAAATAAAACTTATTATTTACTAATTATACTTCCGTTAAAAACTTTAAGGTTTCTAGCATTTAATAATGGTGGGCCATTTAGTAAAAATACTAAGAAGGATTTCCGTTAGGTTGGTAGTGGAGGCTGGGAGCGTTTCAGGGCAAAGTTGAGAGCATTTGGCGACTCTTTTCTAGGAGACGCTTGGAGACAATGATTGAGGAGTTTTAGTTGTCATCGGGTTGATTCTTCAGAGATAAAGTTTTTTCTTAATAATATTTTTTCTCGTTATCCTTTAAACAAAAAATCTCTGTCTGTCCCGGAAGATATTTTTAAATATAATGTTGAGAACCGGTTAGAACGGGGTAAATAGAGATATAGTACTATATATATTTACTTTTAGGAATATTATTTTATAATACAATCTAAAAAAAAAATCATTTATGAATAGTAGATAGCCCACCGGTAAGTATCCGGAACAAGGGTCCAAGCTACCTGCGCGGTGGTCTTGGTTCCAGAGAAAGGAACCTCCTAACGATGTGAGCACCGCTTTCTGAATCAAGCACTTGATGAACTTGGTTCAGCTGCCTAACGAGTTTACGAGAACCTCCTCGGGTTTTGGTCAAGGCGCTTGGCAATTAAGTTATATTGACTGAAAGGACAATGTATCGGTATCGGCACAATGATCGCCGTGTCGTCATCCCACATACATATCGACAACTTCAAGAGGTCACTTCACTTCACTGGTCAAATATTTGATTTGCTTAGCTTTCTCGGCTTTCACGAGGTTCTCGTCATACGGGACCAGCAATCATTGCGCGCCGCTCTAAACGATCCACCACCACTATATCAGGCTTATTGGCTTCCATACTCCTGTCCTACAATGTGATACTTATTGTCATTTTCGAGAAATGGGTCGGGAAGAGAGGGAGAGAAATTCAAATCTATATCTAGGTCTATGCAAAGCGTAGTTTTAAAGATCTCCGTAACCGTGCGGTTATCCGCGTTTCAATGGCGCGGCAACGTTCATACTCCCTTATAACTTTTTAACCATTGCTTTGACAAATGTATGGTTTTGCGAATCAACTTTTACAAATTATTACAAAATCATGGAAGTTTAAAAAAAAACGCCAAGTCCGCGCGGTGTGATCGGACACAATCTAGCGCGGGTAATAGAAACAAGTGCGAGTCGGACTCGCGCACGAAGGGTTCCGTACCATTATTTATAAAAATCATTTTTTTGTATGAGAGCCCCCTTAAATATTTATTTTATTCTGTTTTTAGTATTTGTTGTAGCGGCAACAGAAATACATAATCTGTAGAAATTCAAACTGGCTTATATATATGGCTATCATAGTTCATGAGATACAGCCTGGTGACAGAAGGCCGGACGGACGGACAGCGAAGTCTCAGTAATGTGTCGATCGAACGGGACCCGTTCGATCGACCCTTTGGGTACGGAACCCGAATTTGAAATCCAGAAAAGAGTCATTGAACAGAGCAAAACATTCATTATTGTTTACTTGGTGTTATCCGTTTTTGCTTCTGCTTGGACACACTGACACCAAGTCTCGCCTCTGAGGGGTCTGTAATCCACCATGGCCAGTAGGTTGGTCGCTGTCACACATGCTTTTGTTTTTTTTGTTCTAGGATGATGCCGGTTTCAGCATGTTTACCTTCAGTATTGAAAGCAGTGGTGAATGAGGAACCTATTTGTAACATACCTTGTGCGTGGCTGGATTCTAATCCAGCAGGCCGATTTACAACTGGGCCACAACCTAAACTGCTCAAGTATTTCGACAAGATGAACTGAGCTGGTGATTTTTTCTTCGGTTACAAAGTTGTCCTGATAGGTTATTGCCAAATACTACAATAGTATAATGCGCAATCCTCCCTATCACTTTCGTTCACGGCGATTCCTAATAAAAAAATCTCCTCAATCATTGGTCGACTTGGGAATCGAACCCTTGCGACCGTGACCAACTTAATAATTATGTACTAAAAGCGTTGCCCCACACTAGGAATTTCTCCTTTATCGTGGGTGCGTTTACAAACATTTAAACTCCTCCTCCTCCTCGGCTCCTCGTGCGCCCCGCTGCCCCGCTCCCGTCCCTGTGGCTCCTCGCCTCGTTACCGCACGACCGCTCGACCCACTGCCTGTTTCTGCAGCGTCTGCGAAATCTCGGCATGGTCCTGTAGATTTCGCTAGCGTAGTTTCGGGCAAAACTGCTCCAGCTGGGAAGCCCATGCCTGAAAAGGCACCGATTCGGGCTGATGGTTTCGTGACGGTGTTGGGGAGGAAGCGCCGTCAACGAACAAGAACCGCTGCGGCAAGGCTCCTTCGGAGCCCAACGTGCCTATTCGTGCCGCGAAGCCGAACACTCCGGTGTACATCTCCCGCCTACACTACACCACTACGGCGGAGGACATCGTGGAGTACGTGCGTCAGAAAACTATAAGTTCGTGGCGAGAGTGCAGCTGCTTGAGTCGCGCCGCAAAGTCAACTTTAAGGCGTTCGTGGTGCGAATACCAACTTGTTATCTGCACCTCGTCTTGGAAGAGGACTTCTGGCCGCAGGGAGTGGTGTTTCGTCGCTTCCGCGGACAAGTGCCACATGAACGCATAGTGACGTAGTGTGCAAGTGAAGTGTTACTAACATATTTAGTTTAAAAATTTAATTAATAACACAAATTGTATTTTATCATAATGTATGTTAGACTGTAAGGTATATGGGCCAAAGTTACCTGAAAATAAATTTGTTGTTGTTGTTAAACTCACATACACAAACAGCCAGACCTGGAACAACTATCTGTAGGCCATACAAATATTTGTTCCGTGCGGGGATCGAACCCGCGACACGCAGCGCGTACTGCAGTCGCTCAGCCACTGCGCCAACAGTGTCGTCAAACAAAATTGTGCAGTATGTGCAGGTTCTACAGAATTCACTGACGGTCGACCACATTTCAATCGTATTACTTAGGTACCGCATAAGGGTGCAATTCGTCAGCGAACTCGGTAGTAGTGGAGGAACACGGAGAAATCGGAGCGACCGGGTAATGAGAACCACTAAGGTGGTTATCATTACATTATTACGTTTACGAGTATCTAAACAAGATCCCAATGTTCTTCACACAATCCACCCATCGTGGTTTCCTTGGTCCTCTCCTCTCCCTTTACATTCATCACTCTTGTATTGTATTGTATAGCGGGCTGGTTTCCGCAACTCCACGTCTAAAGCGCGTATTTTGCGTACGGGCGGGAACATTACTCCAACCACCCCAGCTCCCCGAGAAAGGCCAGCAGCTCCTTGGTGTATTTTTTATTCATCACTCTTTTAGTCACATGCAATTCGTCCCTCCTCATCACATGCCCATACCAAGACAGGCAATTCCCTTTCAACTTTTCTGTAAGTGGTGCAACTCTGCCTCTAATATAGGTACTAATTCCTTTTTTATCCATTCTGTGTCCACTGTCCATAATAGTAAAACCTACATTTAATCGCTTATTAGATTTGAGATGAGATTCCTACTAATTGGCATATAAACTTTTAATAAAAGGTGAAGGATCAGAACAATAATGAAACACAAATTAGTTAAGCTTAGATGTTAGGTTTATTCATCAATGGTGAGGGCACCAGTGTTGATGTCATTGATGAGGTCATGAGGAGGCCTGCCCTCAACTGTGCATCCAACAGACTGAGCGGTTCCGAGGATCTCCTTGACTGTGCCGGACAGGTGGCGGGCCATTGACCTGGCTTTCATGGTTTTGGCAATAGTGATAACATCTTCTAATGTGATGTTGCCATTGTGCTTGACTGGAATTAGAAAAAAAATGTATTTAGTACATGTTATTAGCAAGGTTTTCTGAATCTGTTTTTGAAACATGGTGCTGATACAACAATTCAAAGTCAGGGGTCCATCAACCACCACTTCTTACAGCAGTATTATTTTAATCTTATTTCAGTGTAAGAAAAGAATAAACCCACAATGAAATAGTATAAAAGAAAACAAACCTACTTCAAGAGATAGTGATACCCCGGAGCCAGTCTTTATAAATTGATACAAATAACCAAGTTATTTTATTTTGACAGATTCTTTACTAATGTTTTGATGAGATACATACTGTTCTTTTGCTTCTTGCGGTCACGTGGGGGCTCCTTCAGGGCTCTGATGATGAGTGCAGCGGCAGATGGTACCACAGAGATCTGGGCCTGTCTGTTCTGTACAATCAGCTGCACGGTGATCTTGAGACCCTTCCAGTCGCTGGTGGCCTTGGCAATGTCGTCACCAACCTTCTTGGGGGACTGTGAGTGCAAATAAATGTTAGTAAGACATTATGAAGACGTTGAATGTTTGTAAATAATTACATTTGTTCTAGATTTTCTCCAATAGATCATATAGGTATGGTTAGATTTTGAAATACATTACACCATGTGGGTTTTTCAGAAACATTTATGTGTAGGGTACTTTTATCCAGTACATACATGTGTCCTGGCTAATTCCAGAGAAACTGAAATTCATTGAAGTTTATTTCATAAGGAATTTCACAATATTAGAAATAGTAAATTCAACATGAACTTACTCCAATCCACAAGTAGCTAGATACCTATATTGAAAGCATGGCAGTCGCATTGCCTGGTCCGCGACTCCTTATTGGACATTCGGAGTAGCCGCGACAGGGAAAGTATCCTGAGTCGCGGGTTCCTTCCATCCGCCACCCGGAAGGACGCGCCTGGTAGGGAGGCACCCCCCAGGATGAAGAACTTTAAGCGAGACAACTGGATTTTCACTATCTCCATAATGAGCTATGTTATAGTGAGTAAATTAAATTTATCTTCAAATAAAAGGTACTAACACTTTGCAGCGCGAGCATACATCCAGTTGTCTCTGCGATACCACAAAATTATTGTATCGTTTACTTTACAGAATAGGTGTTCGGACTGCCATGCCAAGTTTCTAGGTTAGGATTTGGTATTTTTTAAGTTTAACAAAGTATATGCTCACCAGACCAAGGGGACCGATTTTAGGGGCCAACGACGAAGTGGCACCAACTTCTCCTCCAACGCATCGCAAGTTCACTGTAAAAATACATACACAATATTGAAGAACACCATCACTCGGAAACCGGTCATGTTTTTCACTGGTATAAACTCTTACCGATTTTAATTTCATTAGGATCGAACTTAGGCGGCATTGTGCTGTATTTTTAAAATACAAATTATCGTATTTCAAACTATTCCAAGATGATTAACTTGGATTAAAATAGGCGAACTGCAATCGAACGTTTCACAACGTTGACAGCTCACCGAAAAAGAAATTGTCAGGAATATTTTGACACTTGGTGCCTTTGTCTTTGGACTAGTTGTTTTTTTTTGTCAGAATGGACCGATGGAGACCTTGTCCAATGATTTATTGGGTGACATAAGTATAGCCTGGTTTTCAACCGTAAATGCTTTTATTTTTTCATTGGTTCTTTATCAAATTCAAATTCATTTAATCATTTCGTGATAACATGTTCACGATCCTAAAAAAGTCATACCATCATCATTAGCACTAACGTGAGCTTTGAAAAATCCTATGGAATGGAATGAAAAAATTTTGCTGTCTAGCAAAAATTGCTTGAAACAATATAGTCGTTGGTGCAATCGAGTTCTGTTTGAGTTCTGTTTGCGTTCGTGAGCTCAATTTTTTTTTATTCCTATTATAAATTGATTTTATCCAAGATCCGAAATCGGTTTTGTTTCATAGGCGATTTTATAAAATCAATAGTAGACATCTGACTATGCAATTCCATTTTGTTTGATTACATCACTGATGACTGAAGCTGTCTATGAACGATATGATTTTCGTTCTTTCGGATCGTGCGATTTTCTGTAATTTTATTCAATTGTTCGTGTATTTCGATAGTAAATCTTAATTTTTGAACAGTTAATCATGGCTAACGACGATGTAGTGCTTAAGCAGTATTTATCAAAATACAAACACCGCGATTACACGTCTCGTGAAGTGGTTAATTTGATTCAAGTGTATAGAAGTTTGACCTATCGTCTGGAAGCCTTTGTGTTCAACAATGGTGCCAGAAAAGACCTGCTGAACCTCGAAGGTACCATCCCAGTAAACTATAAAGGAGCCTACTATAACATCCCGGTGTGTATTTGGCTAATGGACACTCACCCTCAAAATGCGCCTCTGTGTTTCGTCAAACCCACGTCAGACATGTCTATAAAAGTTTCAAAATATGTCGATAGCAACGGCAAAGTATACCTACCATATCTACACGAATGGACGCAAAGCGGGTCCACACTACAGAAGTTAATTCAATGCATGATCTCTGCGTTTGGAGAGCTGCCACCAGTTTATTCAAAGCCTCGTAACGAAACGAGGGCGCCCTATCCTGTGAATTCCTTCATGCCGCAACCTGCAGGGTATCCATTCCCTCAAGGTGCCCCACAACCAGGGTATCCAACACAAACTCCTTACCCAACTACATCAAATCTGCCATATCCTAGCTATGGGGCTCCATATCCTGGTGCAGTCAGCACCAATGGCATGCCGTATCCACCTGCTGCAACAGCTACTCCTTACCCACCTGCTGCGGGCTATGGAGGCCCTCCTACAACAGATGTAGCTGGTGGCACTATCACAGAGGAACATATTAAAGCATCTCTTTTATCTGCTGTTGAGGATAAGCTTCGAAGAAGGCTCAAGGAGCAGTCTCTACAGTCCCAAGCTGAACTTGAGACTCTCCGTCGCACACAGCAGGAGCTTCGTGAAGGCAAGTCTCGTCTTGAGGATATTCTTGCAAGACTGCAGAGAGAGAGGGCCGAGTTGGATAAGAATGTGACAATCTTGCAGGAGAAAGAGAAAGAATTGCACACTGCCATTGAGCGCTTACAGGAACAAGAGGGCATAGATGTGGATGAAGCTGTTGTGACCACTGCTCCATTATACTCTCAGCTGTTAAATGCTTTTGCTGAAGAAGCTACTCTAGAAGATGCTATTTACTACATGGGAGAGGCGCTCCGCAAAGAAGTGATTGATTTGGATACATTCTTGAAGCAAGTGCGCACCCTGGCTCGTCGGCAGTTCACCCTGCGAGCTCTGATGCATAAGTGTCGGCAAAAGGCTCAGCTGGCGTGCTAATAGTAGCATTGTTTCTGGCATTGTACCCAATGTAAGTATTCGCCAGAAATGAAATATTCTGTGATTTGTATGTAATTGATGATGAGTCATAAACAAATTATGTTTCATCATTGTAGCTGGAATGACAGTGGGCTGTTGAGGCTAATGCCTACAGGACTATGATCCTATCTTGAGAAACATTTCCCTTCTGTAATCTTTATATAAATGACTTGTCTTTGAACCTAATGTATGTATTGTGCAATATTTATATCCAACAAAGAACAAGACCACATCTTAAGACTTAAATGTCTACGAACTAAAATATCATATCTTGTTTCGTTATTTCAAAGTGTATCTTTTACCATGCAAAGTAGGTAGTTATTTGTTTATTTTGAGTCTTTTAATGCTATGATAATGTATGTAATCTCTATTATAATGATGTAACTGTAACTATGAACAATAAAATGTAAATATAATATCAAAACATGTCTTTCAAATTCATTTGATTAGATTAAATCTTGAACTTTCTGGGGAATAGAGATTGTAGTGTGAGTCAACATAAAAAATCACTTCATAGGATTGCCTCAAAAATTTATTTACAACTAAATAAAGTGACTGACTCATCAGAGATTGAAATTGGTATAGTTTATTTGACTAAACTTCAAGGAAAAAAGTAACAAAATCAGTTTGACGTGACAACGTCTAATAAACCGATGCCGGCTGCACGCACGAAAAAGGATGACTCATTGTAACGTTACGCTCATTGCTAGGTGTATTATAACGTAATGACAGATGACTCCCATCAAGTACATCGGTAGTGTAGCGTCTACATAGAACAGACCACACGCAGTCATCGTGTCCGTTTCAACCACGCGGCCACCTCATAATACTTGATGAAACTTTGCCAGGAATTAGTCCTAATTTGTTCCTATACACACCTCCTTTCGTGAATTTGTTCCAAAAAAAACCAAGGCGCTATGACCAAGAATAGTTGGCCGCTAGAACCGCCACTTGCCGTAGTCATCGCCCGTGATTACACAGAAACTATATGATGGAGATAGACGAATTATGCATCAAAAGAAAGGTCTTAATTTGTTCCATTTGTTTCAAAAATAAAAAACATCAAAAAGTAAATAAATGAAAAGTCATGCAATATTTAGTTTCCAGGCTATGAGTAGGTAGGTATCTCACCATAAATATCAAATTATTAGAAGCTCATATGTATGGACAATTAGTTCCTAATTTGTAACAGCGAATAAACAGAAAAAAATACTAGAAAGTAGGTTCAATGATTTGTTATAGTCGATTTTAGTTGGCCGCTCAGACGGCAATATGCCTAAAATACAATGGCGTTTATCTCGTTATAAAAAGTAGTTTTAAGCTTCGTTGTAGTACTAATCGACGGGTAACGTAACCTAGTTTGGTTTAATATATCGAATATAACTGCAGCATTCATATTTTAGAAGATATTTACAAAAAAACAATAGTAAGAAATCGTATGAGAGTATGGTGACCATGAATTTTCACAATGAAGTGAGACTGAATAGCGGTTTTTGGAAGTTCGATATTTAAATCGTATTTCTTTTGGGCAAGTGCTTGTATAA
Source organism: Cerastis rubricosa (assembly GCA_949152445.1). Classification (NCBI taxonomy): domain Eukaryota; kingdom Metazoa; phylum Arthropoda; class Insecta; order Lepidoptera; family Noctuidae; genus Cerastis; species Cerastis rubricosa. Next base: position 5,437,691 of record OX424535.1, on the reverse strand, counting down.
ATACATTTTAAGTTAAGGCATCCTGTAGCATACCTACTTCATAAAAGTAAAAGTCACAAATCGATAAAAAAATCTTTATTCAAAATCAACACAAAGTCAAAAAAATCAAGTAATAAAAGTCAACAAGATAAATATAAAATCTTTATAAATAAACATAAAATTTATAAATTAAGTGACACGAATATATGACACAGAATGCAGACATAATTTCTTAGAGGTACTAATTTCAATTTTAAAAGAATTGTCGTCGTAACAAAAAAAAATATTTTTATTTAAAAAATGACATTTATAGTGGCCTATTTTTGTGCCTGGTATAAATTCTATAGTACCAACTAAGAAATAATAATACCCATTTTTGCTGCAATGAAAACAATTGATAATATAAATACAAAGGTCAAGGATCCGTTGACTGCATCACACTCAAATTATACATGCTTCAAATTATTGCTAGTTAAGTAACGATGGGTAAGAAACGCAGACTTTACTTAATTCATTATTCTATGCTTAAATATAGGGTTACTTCCCTAGACCTAGACCTAGATCCTTCAATAGACTATTGAAGGATCTATGTCGACTTAACCAGTACCGTATCTTGCACTATTGACAATAGTGCGAGATACGGTATACCCTCATCTGTTATTTAATGATAATAAAGAATACTACATGCAAGATAATGTTTATTTTTTTTATCAAGTTCGAATTTTTATTTAAGAAGTCAAGCATAAGTTGAGAGAATATACCCCTAGTAATGAAAAACATAAAGGTTGCCTACTTTCCTCTCTGCGCAACTGTGGGGTTGCCAGGTATCAACAGGTAAGTAAACGTTATTATTATAAGTAATTTTATCGAATTACATACAAATGGAAGGTTCTCTTATTCTCAAACCAACCGTATTAGGTTGTCTTAACAAAAAGTTTGTTAAATCCATGGATGCCTAGATTTAAGATGTTATATTTTCTTCGCGAGCGTTGAATGAGAAGCGTTGCGCGAGCAATTCGAAAATATTTATACTATTATGTGTTATTTCATTTGATTTTACCAGTATTTAATCCGCTTCATAATTATGTTCGCGCAATACCATTTGACAGACAAAAAAGCAGCAAGTTATTTTAAAAAGATTTCTCCGGTTTGTGTAAATATTAACGATATCATTTTTTTTTCATTCTCACGTTCATTATTTTATCGACAATTCATAATGAAAAGGAAATAATACGATTTTAAAAGGAGATTTTTTTTGGGAGCAGCCGCTGCATATATAAAGGCTTGCTTCAAGTCATCATGAAATTGTAAAAATTTTACTTACCGCAGTTGATTTGGATCCCTCTGCAATACACTTTTTGGTAGTGAGTTCTACATTAACAAATCCAACATATAAGTGGGCACAACACATAGCAAAGCACTTTTAGACACTTCTGAATTTAGTGATAATTGCCTCAGGAACGTAGTAGTATGAAAATCACGGGAATTAAATACGTACGAGCACACACTTCAAAATTCAGCACAGTAATGACAATATTCACAACAAAAAATATTAGTTTTCAAACCCCTTGCGACAAATATTTTTAACAATAGTTTGAAAACAATAGAGATATCCTTTTTCTGGAATCGTTCCCATCATAAAACACCTGCGGAAAGTCAATGAAACGAAAATTTTATCAGTAATTACTATAAAGAATTAAGAACAATAGACAATTGCCGCAAAACGAACCGCATATTCGTTCAAACAGAGTCCAACATTAAAACATGCCTTCGTACTAATGTAATCATGGTCACCCTACTCTCATACGGTTTCATACTACTGCTTTTTAGTAAATATCTTCTAAAATATGAATGCTGCAGTTATATTCTCCATGTTAATCCAAACTAGGTTACGTTACCCGTCGATTAGTACTATAACTAAGCTTAAACCTGCTTTTAATAACGAGATAAACGCCATTGTATTTTAGGCATATTGCCGTCCGAGCGGCCAACTAAAATCGACTCTAACAAATCATTGAACTTACTTTCTAGTATTTTTTTCTGTTTATTCGCTGTAACAAATTAGGAACTAATTGTCCATACACATGAGCTTCTAATAATTTGATATTTATGGTGAGATACCTACCTACTCATAGCCTGAAAACTAAATATTGCATAACTTTTCATTTATTTACTTTTTGATATTTTTTATTTTTGAAACAAATGGAACAAATTAAGACCTTTCTTTTGATGCACAATTCGTCTATCTGCATCATATAGTTTCTGTGTAATCACGGGCGATGACTACGGCAAGTGGCGGTTCTAGCGGCCAACTATTCTTGGTCATAGCGCCTTGGTTTTTTTTGGAACAAATTCACGAAAGGAGGTGTGTATAGGAACAAATTAGGACTAATTCCTGGCAAAGTTTCATCAAGTATTATGAGGTGGCCGCGTGGTTGAAACGGACACCAGTCATCTTACTGAACGATTGGTTAGTCTGTTTCACGTCCTTGTAGAGACGAGACGACGCACGGTGGGCTGAAATCGCGAAGTTGGGACTTAAGGATTTTTAAATATATATTTGCATTGTATATACTTATACCATACTTTTATGTTTTGGAACTTTTTTTTAAAGTAGGTTATTACCCTAAAATTTCAGAGATTTAATTTGTATGAATAAAACAAAGAATTCGATGCATGGTGCATATTATTAGGATTATTATTATTAGTTTGTTGTAAATATTTTGTGCAACTGCATTCCACACCACTCTTTCCACAACACCAAAACCGGTTTTCTTATCAGTAGACGAGTCGTCATTAGTGACGTGCGCCAATCAGAGGGCAGTAAATTTGCAGGTAAAAAATATTTGGGGTAGCAAGTTGAAAACAATGATATCAGTTCGTTGTAACCACCCTTTACATACGGACTACCCGCTCGTTACTTGATTTTTGTTAAAAGTTGATTTTCGAGAATTTTGTGAAAATGTTTAGTGATTTAGTTACTAATGTTGATATGTTTGTGAAATTGAAATCAAGTGGTAGTATTAAGGATCATAACTTTTTATACAGTGCTATCAAGTCAAAATTGTGTGATTTAAATCAAGATAATGATAATTTGCTAAAGGAATTCTGCGCAAAGTATTGTTATAATACTTATAAAAAATGGGAAAATGCTAAACGAAAAGAACATACATTTAGAAGTAAATACAGTGATTGGTTGGCATCGGAGATAGTTTGGCCTGAGTTTATGAAAGATTTTGCAAAAAACGACGACGAACCAGTTCCTAGCACATCAACTACATCTCATGAAAAGGTGTCTGTTGGTACATCAACTCAAGTAAGTCCGAGAAAACCATTTACAGAATTAGGTCCTAAACAAAAAAAGAGACGTACGGAACTTACTACGCAAACTATTGCTTCAGAGGAGTTGTCACATGCCCATGTTTTTAACTTAAAAGCAGAAGGAAAGGAAGATGTTGCTGACATATTACAGCATCTGCTCAAGCATCCACAGGACGTGCAAAAAGTAAAAGATTGTCTTTTTGGAAATAAAAAGAAATCAGTATTCTCTCCAGATGAAGCTTTAGGCTTGTTTTTGTCTTTGAAATTGTCAAAATGGCAATATAATACGCTACGAAAAAGTATCGCAGAAGTAACTGGTACCAACGTATATCCCTCTTACTACGCACTGCAAAATGAAAAAATTAAATGTTATCCACCTAAAACTGCTATTGTAGTAACAGATAAAACGGCTATGATAGAATTGCAGGCACTATTGGATATTACTGTGAAGAGAATTATAATGTCAAACGAAATTAGTGAAACTTGTAAAGATTTGACACTGATTAGTAAATGGGGATTTGACGGAGCTTCGAATCAAGCCAATTATAAGCAGAAAGTTGGAAGAGAAAATGAAGAAGATGAGGACTTTGACGATTCTAGCGTATTTATGGGTAGTTTGATTCCTATCAAATTAGTGTCTGGTGACAGAGTTATATGGGAAAATGATTCCCCAAATTCCTCATTATGGTGTCGTCCGCTGTTTTTTAAATTCATGAAGGAAAACAAATTCAGCATTTTGCAAGAAAAAAATGCGATTGAGGCAGAGATTAACAATTTAGTTAAGACAGTGGTTGATGATTTGACCATCTCGCACAACCTAATACTAACCATGATAGATGGTAAAGCGACTGCAGTTCTTTGCGATACATCAACACAAAGATGTGACATATGTAAAGCTACTCCAAAGGAAATGAATGATTTGTCCTTGGTTTTGGCAAAAGAAATTGATGTCGATTTATATAAATATGGTTTATCGTCGTTACACATCTGGATACGATTCATGGAATGCATTCTTCATATAGCGTACAGATTAGATTTGAAGACATGGATGGTGAAAGGTGACAGTAAAGCTATTATGGAGAGCAAAAAGAGAAATATTCAGGAAGCATTTAAATCCGAAACAGGACTTTTAATTGATGTTGTGAAACAGGGTCATGGTACAACAAATGATGGGAATACTGCGAGGAGATTTTTCGAAAACCCCGATATTGCAGCTTCGATCACAGGAGTAAATGAAGAATTAATAAAAAGATTTAAAACTATATTAGAAGCAATTTCGTCGGGTCACCGTATTGATATATTGAAGTTTAAAGATTATACCGAAACCACCATGGAACTATACATTGAATTATATAATTGGTTTTACATGCCTGCAAGTGTTCACAAAGTTTTAGCTCACGGAGCAGCTATTATTGAAAGCTTGGGTATAGTGCCCATTGGAAAATTATCCGAAGAAGCAGCTGAAGCACGCAACAAAGATTTTCGGAGATATCGTGCTCATAATTCGAGGAAATTCTGTAGAAAAGCTACTAATGAAGATATTTTGAACAATTTGTTAATCAGCTCTGATCCACATATTTCAAAGATACGACACAAACTGGTGCGAAAACACAAAGCCTTTTCAGAAGAAGCAACAGCTTTGTTGATCGTTAAGGATACATTTGTTGACGATGATGATCAAGAAAATTTAGGGGTTTTAACTGAAGACCCGTTATTGTCAGAGCATGGTGTTGAGCATGGTGCAGGCCCCTCCTAAAAATATTGGTAAATGATTTGAATTTTGAATTTGTCTTTGTAAGTCTCACACATACAGAACACAGATTTGTAGTCGTGGATTAGGCCTATTGGGGAGACCACTGATAAAAAAAACGCGCCTAGTTCTCTACCTCTGGGGTGGTGTGGAATAGAGAATACAATAATTATCACTGCTAAGTATTCTAAGATTTAGGTGACTTTTAAGATATTTTCGTTCAAAAAAATCTAAAAAAGTCTAACTACCTACTAAGTCACAGTAAACTACAGTAGACGATTAGATGCAAATAAATTGTACTATTAAAATACTTATCCAACAATTGGAAGAAATTTGAGATTTTGTAGACTTAAATGCGATTTTAATAAGAAAAAAAAATTAAAAAAAAAATTCTCCTAAATCGCAGCAAAGCGCAGTAGCTGACTAGTTGTAAAAATAAGCTAATAAATAGTACTATTTTAATATATACATCGCAGTTGGAGATGTTTTCAGATTTTTGAGATTCTTTAGATTTTATGATTTTTTCTATACAAAAAAATATTTAAAAAATTGTAGTACTAAAAATAATGCGTAAAATAAAAAGTCATAGAACAATAATTTACTGTATTAGATAGTAGAACAAATTTGCATCATTAATCAGTAAAAATAAGATGACTTTTTTTTTAATGTCCTAAGTCCACTACGTATATAAATCAACCCACCGTGCGACGTATCCTTGGAGCGAGAGCGCTGCACGAGCGAGCGAAAGGCACGATCGGCTTGCTATTCATAAAAGTATGCAATCATTTCATCAATGTTTTATTATGACGTTGTCACGTTAAACTATCGTCCGTAAACCGACTTTACAGAAAACCAATTTTTAAGTTCAAAATTAAGCTGTTAAATAAAAGGTATTTCCACATGTTACCTACTTCCTTGAATGTAAGGGAAATAAACTCTACATTTCAATCTCTGCTTATTAATCACATTGCTTAAGGTCATTTTCCTTTTATTGAAAGTGCATAATTGTTAGTTAGCATAGTTATGTACAAGTAATTCACCTATTCATGCACTATGTATCTAGGTAACTTGCATTTACTTTATTAAGCTAGAACATTTGATGTTAGCTGTCTTGTTATCCTCAGTAATATCAATGAATGTAGTATGTAAACAAGTTTAGGAAATAACAATTTGTAATCAAAATTTTAGTTACATTAAGTAGGTATTTGTAAAATAATTCAATGTAACTGTTTATGTTAACTCCAGAGACCATCCCTCTTAAAGTGAGTCAGAGGAACCTGCATATATTACGATTCTACAACCACAGGAATTGAAAACAACTGCCAAGATTTCAGACAATAATTCCTTCGTTCAACCAATAATCTGTAAAACGTCAGTTTGAGATAAATGGGTTTAAAGTTTACGGGTTTCAAACTTTTCATCCGAACTTTAGGTTACCTACTAACGTTTTATTTTACTTTATTGGGACATTCAACATTTACACATTACAATTAAAGTATACTGTAAACGTGTAACCAATGTGCTCGATGTAATGGTTGGAAACTAGTTAAATGCGTGCGTTAATATTTCAGCAAATTTAAAAGTACTCATATGTAATTCAGTGATCTTATTTATTAGATGGTTACTTTAAAGATTTAATAGCCATCCTTTTGAAACTTAAAGTGTGTAAACGCGAAAATATCGTGGTTGTGGCCGCATTTTACGTCCGGAAGGTATCTCAGATTTGACATTGCCAGAGATTATAAATTGAATTGCAATAAAAAATATTACTTGGCAGTTTCTGTATTAAGGGGTTCTTATTTACGCTAGTTCTACTGGCTAATAGGGTGAACAGCACCTTTTTCTAGTCTCAAGCTAACATAATTATGTAGGTACTGTTAAATTTAATTTAAGTTGCATATTATTTCATGTGCTAGGATAAAAAATGAGTGAAGGAGAGGGGGAGGCTTTTGAAAATCATGAAATCTCTAAATATGCTTTAGAACAAGGAAATAGCTTAGAGAAACAACTTGTCCATAAAAAAACAATAAATTTATCTGAATTTTAGTTTTAATAACCCAATTATATTAACATAATAATGTTTAATCTACATCTGAAGTTCACCTTGTAACATTTGACTGATAAAGAAATTGCGACTTTTGCCTGTTACGAACGATAAATTTACCAAGTTCATATCAATATTCTATGTGATTTTTCTGCAGTAATTCACACCTTGACAGAGGATCTTTAGAATTCGATTCATTTAATTCAGACTCAATTATCCATAATTTGGTTAGTTAGTACACTTAAAATTATGTTAGTAATTAAATAATCAGAGACAGAAACACGTCACATTACGACTAAAAACATCAAAATAACAAATTTATAAAAATTAAAATGAATACAAGCATTTCTAATGTCAAATAAAATGTCCACACTTAAGTTTAAAAATTAAATAAAAATAAACGATTACGATGGCTAGATTTATATTTAGATAGATTAGATTTCGAATACTCATTTTGCACACAAAATAGTAAATTGTGACTGGCAATGGATATTTCACGGACATCCCAGACTTGCTAGGCAATACAAATGAATGGGAACATGCTTGCCACTTTTTACAACTTAAACATAACATAATAGGCGAACTGTGCGGTTCCTATGCACCCTTTGGAGAATAAAAACATGAAATGTAAAACCCACATAAGCCTAGTGTTTAAGTGCTAGACAATAATACGAACATAAACATTATCATCTGAAGTGCTTTAAGGCGTTGTGACCTGGTTGTTAATCATTGTGCCATGTTGAGGCAAGGGACGAATAGAAATGTAATTAATATTGACTGTTTTGTAAACTACTATTAAGGGGGGCACTACACTTTGTGGATATTTGGTTATGGAGCGCCATAATAGAAGTTGTGGTTGTGTGGGTGAGCTGTTATAGCATCCATGGTTCTTTCACCACATAGGTATACGTACACATGTTGACGACACGGTTGGCGCAGAGGTTGAGCGGTTTGCTGCTGTGCTGCGTGTCACGGGGTCGATTTCCGCACGAAACAAATATTTGTATGGCTTGCAGGTAGTTTTTCCGGGTATAGCTTTAAATATGGTAAACACACCCATGATACAGGTATAAATCCAAGCATCGTTTTTTTTTATGTTCCTTTTTGTCCATCGATATTTTTTTTCTATTGTAGGTCAACAATACAACAAAACAAACCTCGTTATCTTACTAGTTTGACAATTCCTACTATATTGAAACGACGGCTTTCAAATACCGGACTTTTTCAATAACGGTATTGGATGTAAATACCCGTGATCACGATATTAATACCGGTATTGAAAGCAAGTTCAATTGAGACATGAAAAAATCCATTAAAATACGTGTTTTTATCTTCAAATCAGTCTTTATAGTTCCTGTTTATTTTACAATACCTTTTATACATTCTGCTCTCTTATACAGGGTTACTAGTAACGACGTATTCCATTTAGGACGTCATAGTAGGGCTAAAATGCAACAAATTAAGTAACAGAATGTTCTACCGAAATTCAGTAGTTTTTGATTTAATTTGATTTTTAGTTTTTGTGTTGAAAATCTCAGATAAAAACACGATTTGAAGCCAAGTTAAAAATGATTTACGGCGCGACTGTACTCAAATTTTATCTATTATCATAGTTCATGCCGTTGTAGCAGACTTTAATTAAAATCAAAAGTTCACAAATAAAAAATTATTTGTGCTCTAAATTCCAACATTTTTTGAATGTATTTGTATAAGTAAATATTTTTAAACAATATCAATCCATCAATCTTTAGATTAAGCTGCGCTTGCCTAGGTTGGTCCGTGGATAGGTGACCAACCGTTAGTCAATTTTGAAAAAGTGGTGAAAACTAGTGAGAAAATAAAATCACATCTAATGTTTGTAACACCGTAATCACATGGGCATTTTTCAATACCGGTATTGAAAAAGGCCAGCTTAAATTTATCTTTGTGGTAGAGGGAGCGAGATAGAAAGTGTAATGCTCTTTTACTATAGTACCTAATAATAGTAAAATATAATATACCTACCCTAAGTAAGTGGCACATAAATTACGCATATGAATAATGTAGCTTTAACTTGTAATTTGGTGTTAGTTATACGTTATTTATGCTAAATTGTTATATTATTTGGTAACATGTACAGTTAACAAAAGTTATAAGTATACCATTGTCTACTACTACTTTCTATGGATATGGACTCATGTTGCCTGTATATCACTGTTCTTGCTGACTGTACGTTTACCACATATTTTCATACATGTTCTAATCAAAACTGTAGACCTGAAAAGTCGTCATTATACTCATCATTGGGAACATTTTTTTTAATGGCGTGGTAAATCTACAGCTATGATAAGCTATCCCACTGCTGGGACCAGCATCTCTGTGAGAGCGAATGGACCATAATACATCACGCGGAAGCGGTGAGGATTTGTGAATGTCACCTACATTGAAGATCGCATTTGTCGACAAAATGGAACAACAACTGAGAGGAGATAATGAAGTAGTTATCCATGTTTTTATAGTGTGTTGTATGTACTCCGGTCGCGTAGCAGCGCGTCACGGCCAGGACAATTATGTTGTCTGTACCACTCATGATGTCATCTATAGATCAGAACGCAAAATTATACGTCGTCAAACTGATATCAGACAATTCGAATGGCACAGTGTGAGCCGCCTCACACGGTGTTGTCCTGCATGATATTTTTCAGCATTTTGGGATCACATGGCGTTTGTTTTTAACCGTATGACCATCTGCCACCGTATTCATAAACGATTCGATTTCGATTCGGAAAGTCGTATCTACCTCGCTCGGTTTCGTAATGCCAAAGCATGATAGACATACGACTTGTCGAATCGAAATCGAATCGAAGCGTGAGCGAGTGCGCGACGAGACGTGTGATCCTAACTTTTTACTGTAAAACATCTTAGAAAACGGTGCCGTGTGAACAGCCGCTGAATGTTCATTTTTGTTTCATTCCATGTATGATCAGACTTTACGACTGGTATAGGCCGAATGAAAGACAAAAACCGGCCAAGTGCGAGTCGGACTCGCGCACGAAGCTTCCGTACAATATTTATAAAAAACGAGCAAAAAATCACTTTTTTGCATGGGAGCCCCCCTTAAATATTTATTTTATTCTGTTTTGAGTATTTGTTGTTATAGCATCAACAGAAATACATAATCTGTGAAAATTTCAACTGGCTAACTATCACGGTTCATGAGATACAGCCTGGTGAGAAACGGACGGACGGACGGACAGCGAAGTCTTAGTAATAGGGTCCCGTTTGACCCTTTGGGTACGGAACCCTAAAAATGAACAGAAAGTGAAGCGTTTGATTTGGGTACCTACTACCAAATAATTCCACTTAAAATATACTCTGTATCCTTATAATATGTAGGAGTGGAGGAAATTGCAGGCAGCAAATTTACTTTACGAGAATTAATTTTCAAGGAGCTTTCTTACCGTTAATACTCGTATAGTAAATTTTATCCTTAGTTTATGAGCTGTTTTTCAAATAATGAGCCTTGAGCTGGCTGGCCTAGTGGGGTACAGAGTTCTAATAGAATACGGGGCAATCTTATATTGGTTTTCAATTTGTGCCAACTGATGTTCACATGGTGCCACTTCAAGCTATACATATCCAATATTAAATGGCCTAGCTTTGAATAGATTTTTCATAAATTGGTTTTGTACCTACAGCTTGATTGAGCTCACCGTCCGTACAGGCTGTATCAGAGATTTGCTCGCAATTTCCTTTTTTGCCTGACTCTATTGTTTCTCGCTTCTAATAACGAGTAACCCAAAAATGTATGGTTTTGCACTACCTGAGACTGTAAATAAGATCTTATAAGTAAAAAAAAATATATCTCAATATTTTATATTACTCATTGAATTTTTTTTTAGTACCTACCAAGTAACTTGTTTTAAAATAAATTGTAATTACGGATTGTTTATTATAGCATTATTTCATATAATACTTAATTATTATTGTTTATCGTTGTCTATGTATATTTAAAATATAAGTCACTGTTTTATGTACATGTATAGGCGAACAGTTTGTAATTATTGTTTAAGGTGGAAACGACAGGGTAGGCCGCGAAATTCAATTTTCTTAGGTTTTTTGGAATTTGCAGGCGAGTGACAGAATGTAATTTTTTTTATTTGGGATGGGTTTGGTCTTGATTCTAGTCTAGGTCAGAGATGACAGAGATAAAGTCGACGATAGTATGAGCTTACCCAGAAGAAGCCTGTTCACTCTAACTTTAAAGAACTTAGGGTTGTAAGCGTTCGGAAACACGGCGAACGCAGGCAGAGAGTTCCACTCCTTTGCCGTGCGCATTATGAAAGACGTTTGAAAACGCTTAGTGCCAATTGGTAGAATAAGGTAGGGATGGTAACTTGCAGTGCGTCTAGATGTCCGATGGTAGAGAGGGGCCGGCGGGTTGAGGTCTTGGAGTTCTTGGGCACACTCACTGAAGTACAACCTGTAGAAGACCGACAAGCAGGCAACCTTGCGGCGATGTGCCAAGCTGTGAAGCTTGGCATCCACCAATTTTACGTCGTCTAAAAGCCTCTTTGCTCTGAGTATGTTGATTAAAATATGATTCGCAGCCGTAACAAATATGGCCTTTTAAGTTCATTTAACACTGACAACACACAACAATGACTATTTCATAAAAAAAGTCGATCAATGGGATTAAATGAACTTAGATGGTGGAATTGATGATTTAAATTATTATAATGGTGAAAATACATGCGTATTACGACCGCAAATCTAATTTTGTTAAAAAATACAGCCGGCATTGACCGGCAAATTGCAAAAAAAAAAAACCTAAGAAAATTTGAATATCGCGGGTCACCCTGTCTGTCGCTTCCACCTAAACCACCTTTGGCAACAAATCCCAGTTCATAACTTCACTAAGGTATGTAATTAACTACCATAGAGAAATATCATAAAAGGTGTAAGGGAAATTGAACCTTAAGGTAATACAGCAATTACGACATCGTCTATACACTTATTAGAAGTGTTGTAGCACTGGCACGTTGTAGAAGTATAAAATAATGAAATTTATTTAATTATTTTTTTCGGTATGAGGATCGCTTTTGTCCTATTTGTACAGATAATAGGAATTGTTCATAAACGCTGCTAAAATTTGAGTAACGACTGGCTAACAATACATTTTTTGGACGTTTATTGTAAGTCTTTCAACTTGAACCATCGTTTATGATTAAACCCTTTGTATAGCGTCAAATTGGACGGGATTTTTTGCAGGACGAATATTTTTTTTAATTATGTAGGTCGATACACAGGTTTTGGACTAATTTTTTAATGCTTTTAGAAATGTATTATGTTGTCGTGCAAAAGTCCCGTCAGGTTATTCCCCATTTGTGTATTGGTAAAGGATGAATAATATTTTTTCCATTTTTCTCCCAATAAAACGGTCAGGGACTTTTCCAGTCTAATTTAATGAAAAGAAAAATCAGAAATCTTGAAAGTAGAGAACAATGCTAGTTTTAACTGTTAAGTGACATCTAAAAAATACTGCTCTGTTGGATTATCAACGTTCGAAGAGAGCACTTTTATTTTTTCATCATGTGTCGCCTAGTAGCTAAAAAAGGCATCAGTTAAAGTATGCCTAGTTCAAACGGTCAAACTCGATGGTCATAATTCTATGCCACAACACAAATGGGACCCACATTCTGAAAGATTACTGTTAATCATTTTATATATTGACGATTGTAAATAGTGTAAGGTTGCATTGCATATAATCGGCGCTGACTGATATTTGTCACAATAAATGCGAAAATAGCAAGATGATGTTTTATTCAGCTCTAGTTTTTGCCGGCGGTTTCGTCCGGAAAGCTATCCCACGGGAACGTAGCACTGGGATGAAAATAATCCTAAATATATCCTAACCCTTAGGTCATGGTCTATCATTAAATCTTTTAAGCCGTGAAAAGTTAACAGACAGACGGAGTTATTTACGCATTTATATCACAGTATGGATTGCGTATTTAATTGGTATGGATTGCGTATCTCCACGATTTAGACTATTTAATCATGCACTTTAGCATGCTTTAGTAAATAGTTGTTTTAGGTAGTTTAGTCACTGTTATTTCCAATGATAAGATAATTCTGTTCGTCACAACCACAGTTTTGTTATCATCTAATTGTTTACAAAGCATTTGTTGTTGTAGCTACTGGAATCGACTACGGCTGATAGCAACGAATCGAGATAGTATACGTTACTAGCTTGTACAGACGTCAGCAGGTCAAGCTACAGCAATCTGTCAAATTTCTTTCATAGATTTTCAACCTTATGTTTAAAGAATACGGGTTAAGGTTGATTGGGAAAAATTAACTGTTTCGGTTAGCTTGACCTGCTTGCGTCTGTGCCTTTGGGTTTCGCCCGTGTGGATGTCGGTAATTGTCCCACTAGATACTGGGTCGTAATACCGGGATAAAAAATAACCTGTGTTAATTCCAGTTATAAACTATCTGTAAACTACAAGCTGTCCTGCTCTATGTGTAATTCCAACTGCACTTCGAGGGACTTCTTCTAAGCCACCACCAATGCCGTCGAGGTGGCAGAAAAGTATAGAATACACTTTTTGTACATCAAAATTGAAACAGAACTGAAGCCTACTCATACCTAAAATTGATCCAGAACAGAACCTACTTTTGCTAGCTGTAGGTATGGGTACAATGGCGGTCTTATAGCTTATACAGGGTGTAAGGGACACCGACGCGAAAACGCTTACCACGTACTCAGTACAGCATTCTGAACCCTGCATAGAATTTTTTTTTAACGGATTTTTTTTGTTTGGTAATTAAGGCGTGCAAACCATAAGGGTCTTCAAAACCATTTTTGAGTTCCGGTTTTGGGGTCCCAAAAACGAAAACCGGTGTCAGCCCTGGTTTCGGCAACATATTATATTTTTTATATAGTAGAATTTTAACTAGAAAACAATATTCTTAGATACATACAAAAAACTAATTGTGTGATATACCTCTTTTGAATCAACCATTTAACTAATACTGAGTAAACCACATTAACCCTTCAAGAGCAGCTTGATAAGGATTTGTATAAATGCAAGAAAACCCCCAAGAATCGATTTGATTTTGACCTTGCAGGGTTTGTCAAGGTAGAACAAGCCATGTATGAAAGCGGAGGCCATCGGGGTGTGTATCTCACAGAAGCGTACAACTATTTGATGTGTGTACTACCAACAAGTGTTGAGAGTGAGAGAGCCTTTTCGAGTGCTGGATACTTTTGCAACAAAATAAGAAGTACGCTAACTGATAAAATGTTAAATGCACTTCTATTCTTAAGAACACATTATCAAGAACAGCGGACTCTTGGAAAGAAATAGTAGATTGTTGCATCGAGCGCAAAGTGAGTCATTAATGCACGAGTGTTATGTTTGTGCCCGAGCGCACGCGAGGGCACTAAATTAACATGAGTGCATTAATTACTCACTTTGCGCTCGATGCAACAATCTACCACAAACAAAGTTTAATTCATCTTCCCTTCAAACATACAATTATTAAAAGTGCACTTATTAAAGGTTATTAACAACTTAATTTGCAGCTGTTTTATACTTTCTGGGGTTGAATTCATATCGTTATCGCAGTCAATTTCCATGTTTTTTTTACTTATTTTTTTGCTAAATATGAAGTATCAAAGTTTTGCAATGGTACAAAATGCGCGCCATTTGTTTTTTTTTTTTTTTCTTTTATTCAGCCCGTTTTTACTTTCAGCCAGTATCTTTTTGATCTAATGCATACATTAGGAGGCTTTAAACCTATGTGGTAAATTTAATTCTAAATTTAAAACAGTGCAGTAATGAAAAACAGTGCAATAATGAGATTTCATATAACTTTTCTGCACTGTTTTGGTTCTAAGCAAAAAAGACATCCTTTGTGATCGTTTTTGTAGTGATTAATGATAACATTACTGCGTAGTTGAAAGAAAACATTATTGTTTATTTAAATTAGTATACGGTACACATTTAATTTTGATCTAGTTTTATAGTCAAATATTTATCCTTTAATAATGTTGTTGAATAGTTCGTAATCAAAGAGCTCAAGATTCAAGAATTTGAGGCGTATAGTAATTGTGGTTGTGTTTAGTATCATAAGATGATGAATGTGTTTTGTATGTTTATTTTTTTTCTTCTTGATAACTGAATTGTGGTACACAAACTTATTTGTTTTTATTTGATCTCAGCAAAATGTAATTCAATAAAGGGAAAACCGGAGATAACTCAGGTTTTCCCGTTATTAAATTACATTTTGTATCATTTTTTTATATTTACATCTAAAATCTGAAAACCGGTTTTCAAAAACCGGAAAACCGGTTTTGCCCGTTTAGCCCTGGTGGGACTGATAAAAAATACAGTGCAATTAGACTGCATGCTGCATTTATTTTAGTACTAATTTTGTTGTTCCGTCTCTTCCTTCCCAGATTAGTGTTATTAATAATACGTAGGTAAGAGCATCGGTGGATCCTAACGAACCTACGACTTCGAACCTACGGTTCGTTAGGTCGTAGGTAGGTTAGGTTTAAAAGAACAAAAAACCCCATTTAAAATAGTAGTCTGGCCATTTATTTTATTTAAATATATAAGCTTAGCGTAACCAATAAATAAAATGCTTCATGTGCGGGAATGAACAATTATTTTCGCTAGCAAAGTTACTTCTTTCCTTCTTTGTTCTTGCCCTTCTTAGCTGCGGCGGCTGCTTCTAGGTCGATGGGCGCTGGCTTCACGAAGGGTATCAACTCCTGGTACTGCTCAGGCATCCATTGTTTTAAGGCTTCCGGGACCTGTGGGTTACATAAATAAGCTGCTTAGTACACTAGGTATAAAATGCATTTTTTGCTCGAATACTGTTGAATGCAGCTTTTTTACGAGATGAGAAGTTTAATGAAAGATACTCCCATATTCAAATTCGGTTTTAATTGATGTTATTTACACATTAAGGTTGCCCGCCCACGTCAGACTTTTTGTAGGACAGATAATCGGGACGATTTCTCCTCTGATTATTGTCCTCGATTTCTGAACAACTTTTTGTAGGACGTGTGCGTTGCACTATTGCTATCAGTGTGTTCTAGTTTTCTCCTACAAAAAATCGGTCACCGATTATCGGACGTGGGCGGGCAACCTAAGAAGTAACTTATTTCAGAAGTTATAGCATTAACGGATCCAAGAACAAAAAAAAAACAGGTTGGGAATCCTAACTGAAAACGCTGTACATTATTTTGATACGGGGGGGTGGGGGTGCTTAGTGCATGACATACATCTGGTCATACCATCATACACTAGCGGCTAGTGTATGATCAGATGTATAGTTTGTTCCCGATGAGTTACACCATTTTGTGTTACACTGTTACACATTGAGAAAAATAATTACCGATTAGTAACACTGTAACCCAATGCTACGTTTTTAGGGTTCCGTAGCCGAATGGCAAAAAACGGAACCCTTATAGATTCGTCATGTCTGTCTGTCTGTCCGTCCGTATGTCACAGCCACTTTTTTTCCTAAACTATAAGAACTATACTGTTGAAACTTGGTAAGTAGGTGTATTCTGTGAACCGCATTAAGATTTTCACACAAAAACAGAAAAAAAAACAATACATTTTGGGGGTTCCCCATACATAGAACTGAAAACCAAAAAAATTTTTTTCATCAAACCCATTCGTGTGGGGTATCTATAGATAGGTCTTCAAAAATGATATTGAGGTTTCTAATATATTTTTTTTCTAAACTGAATAGTTTGTGCTAGAGCCACTTCCAAAGTGGTAAAATGTGTAAAATTGTTTTTCATAAACATACTATGAAAAACAAATTTAGTTTTGCGGTTGAGTGGAAGTTTACTAACTAATACTACTAAGTAATGAATGACAGTTCAAAATATTGTTATTATATTTTTTGGGGCTATGGAACCTTGTGTGCGAGTAAGACTCGCACTTGGCCGGTTTTTTTTTCAGTTAAGTAACCTAAGATTGTATGTGTGTAAAATAGGCAATGTTACTTTTGCTACCAGCAGAATTTGGTTGCTAGAGCGAGCGAAGCGAGCTCTGGACTTGGGGCACCCCGACTCGGCCCTTCGTGTTAGGTTACTGTAAACCCTGCAGACAGAAATAGGAGACCCGCGCGCGTAGCGGGGTTATGTCGAATACGTTTTTTAGGCGAATATAAAATGTTCACCACCGCAACACCCATCAACGGGGTCCACGGGAACTATAAGGTGTTACTTTTCTTTTTTCATCTTGTAATCGGTAGTAAACCTTTAGCAGATATTTTGTGCGGTTATTGACAGTTGAGATTTTTTTTGGTTTGCTTCATTCTATGAAGTCCCATATGTGATGGCGTATGAGCCTTTTCGTAGTTATTGGATCATTCAGGGCTATGGCTAAGGTGTTGGTATGTGACTTTATTTGGTATTTGTATGTCTTTAGTTGGTGTTCTACTTCCTCTGTTGTGGTTCTGATTTGTAGATGCTATTGTAATTCTGAGGTTTTCATAAACCAAGGAGCATTTGCTATAGTTCTTAGAGCTTTGTTTTGGAATCGCTGGAGAATTTTCACATTTGAGTTCCTCGCAGAGCCCCACAGCTCAACTCCGTACGTCCAATTAGGTGTTACTTATCGAGAAAAAAAACGTGGCATTGAGTTAGTGTAACTGTTCGGGATTTTTTTTTCCACAAATTGGTGTAACTTCACGGGAACAAAGAAGATGTATGAAATGCACTAAGCAAAAGGAGTATGTATGTGAGATTCGGAGTAGGTGGCGCGGGCGTTCCGTAATTTTTGAGTGAATTCATGAATGTATATGTCAGATTGCCAGTGACATCAGTTAAGTTACCTTGATGCCGTCTTCAGTCTGGTTGACCTCGAGCACGGCGCAGATGACACGCGTGGTGGCACACATGGTCGCGTTCAGCATGTGCACGTACTCTGTCGCCGCGTTCATCTTCTTCGTCTGGCCGTATCTGGAGAAAATAGGCAAAATATGTCCGAGTTTCGTAAAACTGTTGTATGAAATGTAATTTCGTTGAGATAACAATTTAGAGTATTTTTCGACATAACATAACATCACGCCTGCAATTCCCGAAGGGTACCTAATAGTAGGTTTCACATTTCACCAGTTATGTTTAAGTCCCATGTAATAGGAGACGAGCCTATTGCCATCAACCGGGCACAAATTCAAACTCCGTAGTTGCTACTGAAAAATTCAAGTCGATGAAAAATCCAGTAACACTTTTCCCGACTTGGGAATCGAACCCAGCACCTCATGCTCAGCGTTTGGAACCACAACCAGGCAGTAAAAGCGAGTCGAGTTATATTTAATTAATCAGAGAAAAACATAAATTTTCTTTACCTGACGAGTAGCCTCCTAGCCTGGTACTCCAGACAGTTGCTGCAGGACACTAGCTCCCGGTAAGCCCCCGAGCCAGGGAACCAGGCCTCCAGGTCGAGTTTCTTGGAGGCGGCGTGGTTGAGGGCCCCCGATACGATGTTCACGACGCGGTAGGGGATGCCCAGTAGCTTGTAGAAGTCCTCCGCGTTGCTGATCATCTCCTCCATCATTTCCCATGAGGCGTTGTCGTGTGGGGAGGTCAGCACGAATTGTTCCACCTGAGGAGAGATGAGGGTTTATACTGAATACCTTCCAATTATTTATTGGCGTCGGGTTCCAATCAAACCTGATCCAGCTGGTCAGATACTGACTGACAGGATTTCTAGTCATAAAGCTTAACTGTTGATCTAGACCGTTTTGTCATCGCTTTTAAAATCCTTTCAGCGATACGAAGGATCAGTTTAGAAAGGCGAGTATTAACTGGGAAGCGGAGTTTAGGACTGCTTCATATTAACGCTACAACATTATGCCGAAGGTCTACAGGACGCAGACGCGGTGTATTGGACGCAAATCATAATTTCTATCGTAATAAGAAGAGAAATCTTAAATGATAAAGAAAATGCGAGGGGTAAATATGTATGTCTAGCATCTGAAAATAAAACACTTTAAACAAACAAACAAACTGCCCAGCAGCGGGACAGAATATGGTAAGTAAAAAACAAAAAGCAAGGTAGAGGCTGTGCAGCAGTATTATAATAAAATGATTCATCTCACCTTTTCAAATTGATGCACCCTGAAGATACCGCGGGTATCACGTCCATGGGAACCTACTTCTTGCCTGAAGCATGTTGAGAGACCAGCATACCTGTAAACAGTTTATAGATATCTAGTTGGTGTCAGTGGTCCCATTGACTTAGCAAACTCCAAGGAAAACAACAGCTTATTACATTTAAGTACCCAGATAAATAAAAACTTGTGTTAATTAAGGTAATTTAGTGTCATCATCTGCCTAGCATTTTCCCAACTATGTTGGAGTCTGCTTCCAGTCTAACCAGACGCAGCTGAATACCAATATTTTACATGGAGCGACTGCCTATCTGACCTTCTCAACCCAGTTAGTACTGGGTAATACTATACCCCTTGGTAAGACTGGTTGTCAGATTTTTGGCCAAATGACTACCTGTAACGACTGTCAAAGATCCACAAATGAGGACAGAGGAAACTCGGTATGAAATGGGTGGTCACCCATCCACGGACCAAGCCAGGCAAGCGCGGCTTAACCTAAAGATCGCCCCATGCGGCTGTTATTATTTAGCCACAAGCTCCTAAGATAATTTAGTATACTTCTTCTTCTTCTTAGCGTGTCAATTGAAATCTACATTGTGTGGGCCCAGAACTGCCCCCGTATTCACAAACGCTCGGTTTCGATTTCGATTCGATAAGTCATATGGCTGTCTTGTTTTGGCATTACGAAAGCGAACGAGATAGACATACGACTTTCCGAATCAAAATCGAAACCGAGCGTTTGTGAATACGGGGGCAGTTCTGGGCCCACACAATGTAGATTACATTGTGTGGGCCCAGAACTGCCCCCGTATTCACAAACGCTCGGTTTCGATTTCGATTCGATAAGTCATATGTCTGTCTTGTTTTGGCATTACGAAAGCGAACGAGATAGACATACGACTTTCCGAATCAAAATCGAAACCGAGTGTTTGTGAATACGGGGGCTGAGCCATTAGTTTGGCGCCCTCTGTAGCATTTAGTGTACATGTTACCGGAAATGTGTGAAACCTAGAAATTGTATACAATTCCTAGGAAATGTATACAATTCCGAGTCTATGTAGGAAATGTGTTAAATAGTATCATAATTATTTTTTACTCCACACATTTCCTAGGAATTGTATGCATTTCCTAGGAACTCTATACAATTCCTATATGACAGAAGGAAATGTATAAAATTAAAACTATACTATAAGTTAATCTGAAGAATATATTAGATGTTGTGAGACTTTGGGTGAAAATGGTGGTCGTGAACTTGTAGTGCCCCATACATAATTCTAATCAAACCAATTTGCTATAGTTTCTGTAACAATTAAATAATATTGTTGTTTAAAAATTGAATATGCTTTGCAACAAAAGTTAGTGACAGAACCGAATTGCTGCAAAACCGACTCCACGTAGTCTTGTTTGTCCTACCCCTAGAGTGTAATTTAAAATCGCGTAGGCGCGGAGGGGCGAGGCGGCCCGCGGGCTGAGGAGCAGGCGGCTGCGAGCGAGCCGCCGCGGCTGAGGCTGGCCGGCGAAGCCGGCCAACAAGCCGAAGTTGCGGTGGTGAGCGAAAGCCGTCTGCGAAGATTAGCACGCGTGGGGCCGCCGGAGGCCCGCAGCGCCGGAGCCGTGACAGAAACCCTGCCTGCTGCATGTTGCATGCTCGCTTGAATGGAGCGATCGGCGCAGCGATGACTACTGATATACATTTCCTATCACGGTTTAGGAAATGTATAGATTTCCTAGGAAACGTGTTAATTAAAAAATATTTCATACATATCCTATGGATTTTAGGAATTGTACACATTTCCTAGGAAATTTATACAATGACGGATTTCATACATTTCCGTTAACATACATACTTGGTGCCAATGTTGCTATGAAAAAAAATATGCCATTAACGCGTTATTAAAAAACAAACTCACACTGATCATAACTTTGTCTTTTAAAGCCATTCTGTTTATCTTGTTATTTTAATGGTCACAAGGCAACAGCGAAGCAATGAAGACTTTGGTTTGGTTACCGCATCGAACAGAATGTTATATGGTTTTTTTTAAGAACTTTTCATTGGCAGCCTGGAATCTTTTTTTTTAGCAACCGATTCGTCCTAATCATTCAAAGATAACTGGCGGAACATGGGTGTGTACTATAAGTAGGCAACACCTCTTACTATCCCTACTAAGATGTAGCGGCACTACAAAAATGACTACAGCAACATATAACAAAAAGTACTACAGCGCCATCTATGACACACTTGAATAACTAACATCAAATTCCTACATCGCGCAAGTCATCCGCGACTTAAAACTATATGGGATAAACCCGACAACAACTGTATGGCAGTAGCCCACCAGACCTAAAACCCGTCTGGTCGGAGGATCCTCCCTTTTTTATGGAGTATTCAGGAACTTGACAACCTGTCCCTCATACTCCTACAAATACACGCATGGGGTTATGACCACTGCACTGTGCTTCACGCTTCTAGCGGATTCTGCGAGCTTCCCTAGGTCAGGGGTCTACCTTGTGATCAACATACCATAGCCCACTGCTGAAAAACTGGTATAATATACTTATCGTGAGGATTTGTAATTGGCTCTCTGGTGACTATTGTTCCCTTTCTTGTTTGTTGTAGTGAAACTTCTAGCGACTTCCAACAAGGTTGCGTTAAACGTTTAACGCTACCATGGAGGGGGTATGAAAGCACTCACTTCCACATTACGAAGTTTCACTTCTTCCGCGCGGAGGGCGTCCACGCGGTTCTCTGCCTTTTCGCCGAAAATTGTTTGCCAGATTTTCACTCGCCAACCAACGTTTCGCAGAATTTTATTTCGCCAAATAATCACATTGCCAACTTATCATATAATTTTGTTTTATTTCCCAACCTAACAGTTACCAACTGTACGTTTGGCCTGCTTTTCATAATGACACTTTTTAAAATGCCAACTTTCTCCCCTGGCACCACTCCTATGAAAAGGTCATGCACCGTTCTTGAGAAAAACCCTAACCTCAAAACATTTTATATTCGCCTAAAAACCGTAGTCGACGTAGCCCCGCTACGCGGGCTCCTATTTCTGTCTGCAGGGTTTACAGTAACCTAACACGAAGAGAACTAAACCTTCGAGAAACCCCCTTCGAAACTAACCTGTCCGAGTCGGGGTGCCCCAAGTCCAGAGCTCGCTTCGCTCGCTCTTGCATCCATATTCTCCTTGTAGCAAAAGTAACATTGCCTATTGTACACACATACAATCAGTTGGGCTACTTTGGGGATATTTAGGTTGTTATAAAAACGGTATGTTTGACAAATGATAAATGTCCCAAACGTTTTGTGTCAATATAATAATCAGCTTAACAATAATTCTACCAAATGAAACGTTGTCATACAAAAATTTGCTAATCCTTAGTTGTCAAAGTGAAGCATCGGCGAAACGTTTGTTGGCAAGTGAAAATCGGGCAAACAATTTTCGGCGAAAAGGCAGGACACCCGTCCACGCACTATTTTTTTATTAGCTGTCCTCCATGTTCTAAATAAATAAATAATTCCTCACCTTATTGGTAATGAGGCCTCAGGCAGCCACTCGTCCCTGTGATACGCAGCTATAGGCTGCTCAGAGGTCGCAATGAGATACTTCTCCTCCACGGCTGCGTCTCCCTTGTTCTCAGAGCCTTTGCCCACCACCTTGTACAACTCCTCGTCGAACTGAGCTAGCTGAGCCACTTCTTGCATTACCTGCAATTTAGATAAGGTTATAAGATTTTCAGAAATACAGATTTAATTACAGGGTCAAAGTTAATTAGGTAGCGAAAGTTCAAAAATGTGTTGTTTCAAGTAATTGGCAGCGGCCGATTACCGCGATTGGCTCTGTATGGTGTCAGACGTAAAGAATAGCACCATCCCATATCTTCCCGTAGGTGTCGTAAGAGGCGACTAAGGGACTTGCCAGAAAATGGACAGCAGCAGCGTTCTCTGTGCTTTTGTGACAACCTTACTGCGATCGCCAACCCGCCTGCCAAGTGTGGCGATTATGGCAAAACCCCCCCATGTTATGTCAATATGGCGAAACTTGGGGGAGGCCTATCTTCAGCAGTGGACGTCTTTCGGCAGAAATGATGATGATGATGATTACCGCGTAACCAGTAACTAGTCAAAATATAAAGTAAATTTTAAGAAAAAAAAAACGTTGTTCTGCATTGTAATGTATTTTTTAACACCGTTGCTCGTAAAGCTGATGTAATTCCACCGGTTTTAAATATGTAAAGCGGGTCATAAAAAACGCGTGTGTTACCAAAGCAAATAGTTAAGTTATAGTCCATACAAATTCCATAACAGTATTATTTGCCATTTCGCGCGCTGTTGCTATTCAAATTTCGAACTAATCGCCGCGCGGCGCCAGTCAGTCAGTAGCACGCTGTTAAAATGGCGGGAAAGCAACAGTGTGCATTCACAGATTCAGTTTATTTAAAATAAAAAAAAATCAGTTTATTCGGTAATTTAAAAACTTGGCTGCGTGCTCTAACGTCTTAGCCAACATTTTCACGCAGCTACGGCAATAATCAATAATCCTCGCGCCATTTTTCTCAAATTTTCTTTTCTTTGTACTTGTATTGTGAAAATTTAAATATGACAACTTTCAATAATGAAGAAGAGCCATATATTACTTCAACTCCACCGGATATACTAACAGAAGCGCGAACCGCATGCGACAGCTTGCTGCCGTCAATATCCAAAGACAGATACTTAACCACGTATGAAAATTTTTTGAAGTGGAAAAACATGAAAAATGCCAAGTCATTTTCCGAAAATGTAGTTTTGGCGTATTTTAATGAACTAGCTAGTAAATATAAGCCTAGCTCGTTGTGGACAACATATTCGATGCTGAAAAGTACCCTCAAGATGAAAAATGGTGTCGATATTAATTTATATTCAAATCTCATTGCATTTTTAAAGAGACGGTCTGATGGTTTTGTAAAGAAAAAATCTAAGGTACTGTCATCAAATGACGTCGAAAAGTTTCTAAGAGATGCTCCAGATAGCCAGTACCTGGCAACTAAGGTCAGTTTGCCTCCTTATTTTATGTATTGATCTACCTACTGTACATACTCTTTTACATATTTTTTAACGACCGTCTGTAAGCTAAGTACCTATACCTTATCTTACACATTTTTATTTCTTTTCAGGTTGCGTTAATATTTGGTATTAATGGTGCATGTAGACGGCAAGAGCTTCACAATATTACCACAAATGACATTGAAAATCAAGGCAAAATGCTTTTAATTAAAATCTAAAAAAAAAATCCCAAACACTAAAAACAAAATACCCCGATCTTTTATTATTAACGGCCAATTTTATGACGTGGTCAAAAATATGAAGCTCTGCGTACGACTAAGGCAGAAAATAATCATTTCTTTCAGAATTACCAAAAAGGTAAATGTACTGCGCAACCTATTGGCATAAATAAATTCGGTGCCATTAAGGAAGTCGCCAAGTTTTTAGGATTGCCGGACGCTGATTGTTATACAGGGCACAGTTTCAGAAGAACGTCAGCTACATTACTTGCTGATTCGGGAGCTGATATATTGACTTTAAAGTGGCATGGCGGGTGGCGTTCTAACGCAGTAGCAGAATTTTATGTAGAAGATTCCATCCAAAACAAAGCAAATATAAGTGCCAAAATAACTCAGGCAATAAATTTGGAGCCACAAACGAAGAAGTTTTGCCCTGAGCCGCGCCCCTCTACTTCTACTGAGGATATTTTTTTATTTACAACTAATGGCGAATTAAAATGCTCTTCTGCCGCCTTTCAAGAAGTTTCGTCGTCTCCAACATTTACCCTAACACAAAACAATGACATTATGAATAGTAATAATAATAATAAAAACATAATTAAAAAACCAACTACAACTACGTATCATTTTTAACCCCCGACCAAAAAAGAGGGGTGTTATAAGTTTGACGTGTGTATCTGTGTATCTGTGTGTCAGTCTGTGGCATCATAGCTCCTAAACGGATGAACCGATTTTGACAAAAGTGGTGTCGTTTGAAAGGTATTTCAATCGAGAGTGTTCTTAGCTATGTTTCGAGAAAATCTGCTCAGCCGTTTGAAGATAATCACCTCTTTTCTAGTTGATGAAGGGATATAAACAACTTTCACAGGTAGTCGATTTGAAATGTTGTCACTTGTCACCATGGGCATTGCTGAGTGGGGGGGTGCTCCCCCCTCCCCCCACAATTACTTTTTTTTAATTTATATCTTTCCTTGGTTTCGTTAATTAGCGAGAAGAGACGCAACACTGAGAAAATTGAAATGAAAGGGGGGAGGCCTATGGCCAGCAGTGGGACAGTCAAGGCTAAGAAAAAATTAAATTAAAAATTTAAAAAACCCCCAACACAAAAAACCTCTAAAAATCCAAAAATAAATTAATCCAAGCGTCGTAGCGTCGGGGGACCGCTAAGAAGACCGCTAAGAGTACAGAACAAAGCGGACCCCCGACACTACGACGCTTGGATTAATTTATTTTTGGATTTTTAGAGGTTTTTTGTGTCGGGGGTTTTTTTAATTTTTAATAATTGTAATTTCACTAACTGTTTCAATAATTAGAAATGAACAAAATATAAAATGATTTTTTTTTCTGTTTCCTCGCAAATGTGTTAAAAAACGTCGTACGATATACGTGCGTATTGGTTATAACATGCTCGGCTCAATTACGCCCTCGCCTTCGGCTCGGGCTGAAATTCCGCTCGCGTGTTATAACCATCATAACGCACTAATATCGTAATGTACTATTGCATATCTAAGAGTTTTAACATTAGGGTTTTTTTATCTCGCTTTGCCCGCGCGGTCGCCGATTTTAACACTCGTACGCCGACGAGTTTTCAGTGTGTTGTCCTATTCGTGTTTTCTATACTGATCTATCTATAGAAATAATTGCTTACAATATTAAAATCTGCGGCTCCGTGCTAAGCGACGGAGCGCGGTGCAGTGTAATAATCGCCTACTTCATCACGCGTACTCATGAGTTTATACTCAACGTACAAAAGATGCCATGCCCCATCATCACGTGTCTGAACTTTTAATAGCTAAATAAATGGCAAAACAAAGAACACGATTCTTTATTATGTTTCGTGTGCTTAATTTTTTATGCGTCATGTTTCGTGCAAATAAATGTTATACTTGCTTTCTTCACTTACCTCTTTCCTCATAAAGAATGGAGTATAAAGAGGTGTATAGCCTTTCTTTAACAGTATCCTGAGGGACAGCTGAATGAGCGCCTGTTCCAGAAAGACCGCGGCTCCCTTCAGATAGTACCCGCGTCCACCAGCCACCGCAGTGCCTCGGTCACCGTCCATACCTAGTTGGAAATAGTTGTTGAATCATTTTGGTCCTTTTTACAGGTAACTTCAATATAATAGGCGGTGATGTGGGTTTGTGGTGTTTTTAGGGTTCCGTACCCAAAGGGTGAAACGGGACCCTATTACTGAGACTTCGCTGTCAGTCCGTCCGTCCGTCTGTCTCCAGGCTGTATCTCATGAACCGTGATAGTTAGCCAGTTGAAATTTCTACAGATTATGTATTACTGTTGCTGCTATAACAAAAAATACTAAAAACAGAATAAAATAAATATTTAAGGGGGGCTCCCATACAACGAAGTGATTTTTTTGCTCGTTTTTATAAATAATGGTACGGAACCCTTCGTGAGCGAGTCCGACTCGCACTTGGCGGTTTTTTTTTTTTCTCGTTGTTCTAGTGGTCGTATGCGGGACTTCTGAGCATGAGGTCCTGGTTTCGAATCTCGGTTTGGGCATTGTGTTATCGGGCTTTTCCATCAGGAACATCTCAAGTGTCTGGTAGGTATAATATACCTAATGCGTAAAGAAGACACGGTGATACAAGCACAGCTAATTTCATCTATGATTAGATAACTCATTGAAAGCTTGAGGAAATCCTCCTCAAGTACGGCATCTCTAAGCAAGTTGTGGTAACTTGCCTATAGATTAAGCTAACTACAACACATCATTGTTCTTGAAGTTCTTATATACTTCAAGATAACATTAGTTATAAACATTTGTACAAGTGTGCTTGAGAATATGAATACTCAGTTAAATACTGTGCTATAAAATCAAAATCAAAATATTTTATTTTACATAGGCCTATATTGGCACTTATAAAACGTCGACAAAAGATGCACGGTTCGGGTTGGTCGTTTCCTATGGATAAGAACCGGCAAGAAACTCCATGGTTACTCTTTTAAAATCATTTGGTTTTACAATATTTGAGTGTTACAGCGTTAGTACATAACTGTGGGAGGACAGCGTAGGCTCGACAATAAGTCGTTGCTTACTACAAAAGGTAGAACAAGACAATAAAAAAAAAAAAAATACTAATACAAGGCCTACAATGTCCACACATTCACAAAAAATAGGTAAATGAAAAAGAATCTATACAAAAGTAAAAATAAAACATTTTAAGAACACTAAATTAAACAATTGACACAGATGTTGTCATCAGTGCTGTAACTATTCTGAACAATTAATGAACTATGCAATTATTTGAAAACTACTGTAAAACATCTGAATAATAAAAAGAATGGAAAAGATAAAATTGGGAATAGTTAGAGACGACCACACATTTGTGTCGTTTATGAGCTACCAGGGAAGCCGCATGAGCAGAAGGAACTAGAGCCAAACTTCTTTATCTTCAACGTAGTCCTTAATTTTGTAATATGCTTTTTTAATTAGGACACGTTTGATGCAATTTTTAAACTTTCCATCAGTCAGTTCCGTAACTGACTTTGGCAACTTATTATAAAAGCGTATACTGTTTATAAGAAAAGACTTGCTAGTTTTTGTTAATACCCAAATTTAGATTTGGGTATTACAATTTCGTGTTTACTGCGTGTGTTTATATTATGGAAGTCGATCGAGTCGAAGTATATTGTATGAAATGATAACTGATTTTATAATAATTATTATGATGCAATGGGAATTCCTATAAAATAATCTTAACTGCAGCATATTAATTATTACTTATATTCATTGTTTCCTCCTATAATATATACTATGTAAGGTCAAAGCCAGCTTGTTCTTGATATTTCATATTTCATTATAGTATTTTGCAAATATTTCATGTGTTGATTGTGTGGTCAGTTTACAATCAATTTTGACCATAAACAATAAATCATATATTGGTGGTGATTTTTGTTTCTTTTTTTTGTAATTTTGTATGCACGTCATGTCTGTACGACAACTAAATAATTTTTCTTTCTTTCAATGTTGACAGAAGAAATGGGTATCTCAAATAATTTCTAGTTAGTGTAAATGACCAATAAAGAAATAAATGTTTGAAATTATTAAGGGTATTTTTTGAGAAGAATCATCAAGGATATGATATTCATATTCATATATTAACTGTGATGATGATGGAACATAAATAGATCACTTTTCAGTTCACCACTCAGCAACTTACTAAACTGTTAATTCAGTTCATAGACTCACCATCAATCATACAAATGAGGTCAACATGCGAGTACTTAGTCCTGAAGGTGCAGTCTCCGTGTGTCCTCTCCACCTTGTTGTGCTCCTCATCATCATCCACGGGAACAGACTCATGGAGGTGGTTACCTACTTCACGGAGGGCATTTGAACGAGTCTTCTCCGCTACTAAGAGAGCTTGGTCATTCTTTGTTATGGCTTCATCTATTAATACTCTGACCTGAAAAAAGTTAAAGAATTTTAAAAATCTATTGATAATGTTCTTGAGAAAGGTCAATTGCATAGAAACTCGCAACCGGTGATGTCTATGACCGTTTGACCAGATGTATGAACGCTGATGAAGCAAAAGGAGTGTGGAAGGATCATAGCAGGTGTAATACTGTAGACACTGCTATCTTTTAACCCCGTGAGGTTTGAACAGGAGGGTGTCAGAAAAAAATCATGATGAATCACGATGGAGGAGGGAATAATGTGACCATCACATGTCGTGTTTTTGTAGGACATAAAAAATGAATTTAATTTGTAACATGTACAATATTTTTTACCAATAAATAATGAAGACCTGCGTTTTTTTTTGTCTAAAAACCTGATTAACCTTTATTTATTGCAAACATTACTAACATTACAGGAAATTCCTAATGTGTTGGCGTGGTCCTTTAGCAAATTTTTATTATAAAATATTCTAAAACTATGTGGCTTCTTCAATAATTAAACTGGATTAAAGGTGTGAATTGTAAGTATGTGTTAGATTTGACTAAGCTAGCCCATGTTTTCCATGATTGGGTCACAGAACTGTCTGTGTAAGAGCTCAAGCTAAAGTACTCAAGGCTGATTTTGGTGCAGAGAAATAAAAAGAGTTGTTATGTTTCAGTTAGACTTTGCTAGCTAGAAGTATTATTATATGAAAGGCTCCTATTCATTATAATATGAGGTGAAAATAAAATATTACTGTCTTCTTTATAACTAGCTTTACCAAAAAGTTATGTCATTTGATAACAGTCCTTCATCGGTGACTTCTATCTTTACTCCAAGTGGTTATATGTATTATTGTTTAACTGGTTAGTATAGTTTGTGTTATTTATAAGATTTAATGTAACAATGGTAAAAGGGTGTGGTTGACATATCTGTTCCTTCATTAGGTTCTGGAGAAAAAAAAAAAGTTACTAGCTTTTGCCTGGGGTTTTGCTTGCGTATATTTAGAATTTAACAATAACCGTCTCAGACATGTGGCACCATCTCTTAACATTATTGTTGTTTTCCTCGGAAACAAAACTATTTTTCGACATAAAAGGTACCCTATGTCCGTTTCTGTACACTTGATAATATGTATGCAAAATTTCAGGATGATTAGTTCAGTGGTTTAGGCGTGAAGAGGTAACAAACAAACAAAATTACTTTCACAGGATAATGACCTTAGCTATCTTACTAAATTCATTACTTTCTTAATAATCTAGTAAACAGTTGGACAAAATTATGTAGAAGTAGACCTGTACTGGTACATTGTTATTGATTTGAATGAGTCAGAATAATACTGTGATAACATTGCATCAGCCAATACAGTGCCAATGCAACTTTTTCAATTACTATTCACTATCATGCACTCTAATACCACTCACCATACATTTGTTTTATTTTTGGAAAACCACTGAATATTCTTAGTGATATGACATGGCTTAGGTCTAGGTTTATGAATGAAACTGTTCCTATTTTCCATTTTGGCTTGAGTTCATACATGGATTTTGAAATCAAAGAAGCTTATGAATGGATACAGGATTTGTAAAATGACCTTAGGGGTTAACCAGTTATGGTCTTTAAAACAAAACTTATATGAATAACACCAAACCTTTGTCTTACCTTCTTGATCTGGTTAACAGTGAGAGGCTTCAAGTCATCTCCGGTCAGGTCGACCAGCTTTTCCGCTACTTCTTGTGGTACAGACTGGTCTTCCGGCCCAACCGGCTCCTTGATCTTCATCTTCAGACCGATCTCTTTGCTGCACACATTCTTCAGCTTGTTGTAATTGTCAGCTTCGTGGCGCAATCTCCTCCATAGGGTGTCCTGCTCCACCACGGTGTCGACAAGGGCCACATCTTTGAATCTTTTGCGTTGATTTTCGCGAATTTTGTCTGGGTTACCGCCGTCTTTGTCGGCACGGAACAAGTCTAAGTCTAGCACCATATTGTTGGACTGGGTACGGCCGAGTGTTTATTGTCAAAAAAAGCAATAAGGCTACTTATTCTGCGAAAAATCGGCACGTAGACGTAGCGACGTTGCACTGCATGCGGTAAAAACTAAAAAGAGAGAGGAAATGTTCAAAATCCTACACATTTGAACCAAAATTTTTTTTTAAACGAATTGTGATTATAGTAAGTAGACTTGCTTGTCAGTATTAATTTTTTTTATATAAAATTACTGTATATTTTAAATGTGACTTTTTTAGAACTTAATTTGACAAACTAAGTTGAAAATTATTTTAAAATTTACCAGCTTTTTATAGTTTTCGAACGAACTCAAGTTGGTTGTCGCAGTGACGTTGACAGACAATTTTGACATTAATAAAGTTGCGTTCCAGAATATGAGAATGGTTGAAATTTTACCTAATTCATCATCATCATTTCAGCCGAAAGACGTCCACTGCTGGACATAGGCCTACCCCAAGTGTCACCAGATTGACCAGCCGATGGCGCCGAAAAGTTCTGTAATGGCGGTCGCGAACAAGAAGACGATGCGTTGGAAGGCCTTCCATTAGGTGGACCGATAACCTGCTGTAGGTTGCGGGGATCCGCTAGACGTCGCACCTAATTCAACAGAAAATAAATTATACACACCAGCAACCATCATTTCAACGATGTTAGAGATCACTCATCTTCTTGACATTATAGGGATGCAAAATCACGGAACAGAAAAAATGGTTGCCGTGTGCAATATTGTGAATGTGAAAGGACTGTAGTTTACTCCCGAATTTATCCGAGTATGAGATTATTCGTTTAGGACAGTACGGTAAAGTTACTTCACCATGTTTCTGTCAACTGGTTTTAATTGTTTATTATAATTATAAAGAAAATCGTTGAATGAATGACTTTTGGTTTTTGTTTTGAAAATCAAAAAATCTGACGTCAACCCATTATTTATTAACGTGGCCACACTGTTCAAATAATTGTCAATTTGTCGAACGATTGGTCGGTCCTTTCTCGAGCTCTTGTTCACATTTTTTACGTTTATTTGTATAATATGTGGCTCTTATCGGATACCAGCTGAGAGTATTGAAGCTTGTTTATCCACATTCAGTTTGTGAGTATTTAATCGATGCTCCTGTTGCCGGTTCCTGGATAAAAATGTGTCGTACTGCTCCTTGTTTACACGTATTCGATATCAATGGTCTCCCGATCTATTTACAAAGGGGTGGATTGTTCTCATTAAATTATTTTCATGTTTCGTAAGGAAGGATTTTGTAGCAAAACATTATGATTTGTTTCTCTAGACGTCATTTGGAGACAGTGCCAGTTGATGTATTCCTTATTATTTGATAAACGGGTTTGTTATTGTAACCCACTTGTTCATAATTCGTACAATGTATTGCCGGTTGTGGTGATCTAATCATTGGCGAAAATTTTATTGAAAACAATTGGTTTACAAAGTGTATGTGTTAAAAGAATAGTAATGAATGTATCTTTGTTGCCTCGTTTTGTAGAAATCTATCTAGATACAGAACTGGGCCTGACTCAGTCTGAGATAAGGTCTCTGCCCCCAAACTCGTCTGATAACTGTAATAAACAATTTTGTAACAGAATCTGATAAGAACTGATATTTTATCTGTTCTCACATGTAATTCATCTAATAGTGTATTTCCTACATGGATGAAGTAGTAACAAGTGCCCAGTAACACAATATTTCGTTTTACTTGACAATTTATATTTGAGTACCTAGGTTGATTATCTTTCTATTTTTTCTTTCAATGTGTTTATGGTCGTATTATATTTGACAAAAATAAATTTAAATTCGTGACTGTATGATAATATTTTATTTCCAAGACTAGCTGCCCGGCGCAACTTCCTTTGCGTCACATTTTCCCCGTTTTCGCAATGTTTTTCATTGCTGCTCCACTCCTATTGGTCGTAGCGTGATGATATATAGCGTATAGCCTTCCTCGATAAATGGGCTATCTAACACTGAAAGAATTTTTCAAATCGGAGCAGTACTTCCGGAGCCTATTCAATGCAAACATACAAACAATCAAATCTTTCCTCTTTATAATATTAGTTTAGATAAAATTGAAAAAAGAAGTAATCATAACTGTCCCAATTTGTTTAAACAAGTTTTCCTGCGCCTTAGTTGCCTTTGTTTTTTTTTTTTTAAAGAGATGTAAAGATGAGTAACAACTTACAATTCTGTAGAAAAAGTGAAGAAAAAAAGCCTATACAAACAAAAAATGTGCATCCAGTAAGGATCATTTTTCCCTGTTGCCTTTCCTCAGACGTGCCCCTTTTACTTACTGTGCAGAGTTCTACATTAACTTAATTATTACTACTATCTATGACTAGACTATCAATTTCATTTTGAGTGAATTAAATTACTTGGTAATTAAGAATGATTCACCAAATGATAGTGAAAGGATGATAATTACATCACACATATAATTACAGAAAGTTAAAATAAATAACATAGTTTCAACTTCACAAATTACGTTTGTTTTAAAAACCAAAAGTACGTAATGTGAGAGACAAAAAAAAATAATTGCATACAGTAGTTAAAGTGTTAATTGTTTTCAAAATCTGTTTCATTTGCAATGGAAGTTTTATGTTGCCTTAATCTATCCATCTCTAATTTGTCCCCAGGCAATGTTAAGATGATGCCATTAAAAGACAACCAGGATGTGGCTTCATTCCTTGTCACCAAACATTCATGGAAGGGGAAATACAAACGGGTGTTTTCAATCGGCACCCATGGAATTACTACATACAACCCCGACAGATTGGAGGTGACGAACAAATGGCTGTATGCTGATGTAGTCACTATTGCTTCCTCAAAACATTCAAATTCAGCAGCAAATCATGACTTTACCCTGGTCATGAAGAAAGATAAAAAAGTGGATTCTATGAAGTTTTCTTCGGAACACAAGTGTTTGATTCTAACTGAGGCTTTTAAGTACAGAAATGCGTTTGCTGAGAAATCTAAAGATGTTTATGTAAGTATTTTTTTCGTAGTACAGTAATAATGAAAGACTTGCATTGTATAACGGGCTGGTGTCCCTAACTCCACGGCCAAACCACGTATTTTGCGTAAGGTGAAAGACGTAAATAAAGATTAGAGAATTCAGATTTTGTATTAATAATGTCTGTTTTCACTAACATAATATGCACACACACCTAATATCCACCTGTTATACACCTAATGAATGTTTAAATATTATTTCAGTTTTTAAGAGCGTTGAATATCCTCAGTGCATGTGCGTGTGTGTGTTTTACACCTAAACAAATATCTATATATATATATATAAAGAGTGAAAAGCCATAGACTGCATTTAAAAAAAAAAATGACATTGTTTTGTTTTGTCAACTTTTAAAATCAGCGCCATGTGTCATCTTAGTCATCTTTGTGTCTTCTATCTGTATGTGTAAATGAATAAATAAACAAATGCATTCTTCTTTACAGAGATACCAAGCCTACAAACACCATTGGAGTGGAACACGTCTTCCCGTAGTCCTAGAAGTGGGTCCATGTGCACTAGAACAACTGGAGCCATCCACCCACACATTACTGGCCAGTTACCCATATTGTGATGTCCAGGGAATCCTCCCTGTCCGGGATGTGCCTGGAGGGTTCGTTCTAGCTGTAGGAGGATACAGTAGACTCCATCTGTTCTCCAATGCCATGGACCATCAGATCATCATCAATAAGATGCTGGAGATGGCAAGCTTAACACTTAGTATAAGCATTAAGGTTCTGTCTACTATGATTACGTTGGATGACTATCATGACCAGAGATTTGGAAAGTTCAGGTGAGTTTATAAAAATGTGCAAGTAAAATAAGAAATGGAATATTTATTAACTTTACAAAAATGTGTGCAAATAGCTTAGTAGTAGCTAGTAGTGGTAGTAGTTCAGGAGCTCGTGGCTAAATAATGACAGCCGCACGGGTCGATCTTTAAGGTTAAGCCGTACTTGCCGAGGTTGGTCCGTGGATAGGTGACCATAATTACATACCGAGCACAACGCACGTTAAGCCGTTGGTCCCGGCTGTCATTTGTAGATCTTTGACAGTCGTTACGAGTAGTCAGAAGCCAAAAGTCCGACATCCAGTCTTACCAAGGGGTTTCGTATTACCCAGTTACTGGGTTGTTGAGGTCAGATACGCAGTCAGTTCAACTGGAAGTTGACCCTAAGATAGTTTGGGGAAAGGCTAGGCAGATGATGATGGATAGTATAGTAGTAGATATTAATGAATCATAGTATTTTTAAGCATTCTCTGATAACTTCATCAAATATTAAAAAAACTGCCTTGGCGGTCGCGAGCGCGACTACTGAGAATGAGGTCCTTGGTTCGATTACCAGGTCAAGCATGGTGTTATTGGGTTTTTCCATCACAAATTTGGCAGTAGGAGCCATGGAGTCTGGACTTGTTTGATGGAAACTGGCTCCTCACTATTACATGGGACTTAAACATGACTGGTGAAGGTGGGTGTACAAATAGGTAACCCTCTGCCCAACCCTTCCGGGGTTACAGGCGTGATGTTATGTTGTGTTATTATAAAATGTTTTGATATCCCCAGTCTGGAACCGTGCTTAGTTGATAGGATAGCTTGGCCACCCCGATTACATGGGACTTAAGATCCTTTACGCCTGACGACATTCCAAACAAACTTTCACGACCTTTTTTCCCGAAATGGCTGAACAGATTTTAATGAAACTTCATACGCATAAGCAGGGTACATAGGTCGAAAAAGTTACTAAAACACATTTTCGAAAAATAGTGCTACAGCTAAATTAGACCAATTATAAATTATGTATTTAATCATCTTTTTTTTTTAATCTCTGTTTCCTGCTTATGCGTATTAAGTTTCATTAAAATCGGATCAGTCATTTCGGAAAATAAGGACTTGAACGTTTGTATGAAATGCTGTAAGGTGTAAACGCTCTTAAACATAGGTGGCGAGATATGGCACGCACTATACCCACATCAGGAGGGTACAGGCGTCACCGCATCATATTATGTGCGTTTATTTTGTCTAGACATGGATCCTCATTTTCCATAGAAATGTTAATAAACTAATTTCTGGTGTTATTATGGATGTTTTTATAGCAGTAACAATTTTTACCCAAAGTTAATTAGGTACATGTTTAATTGGCGCATTTCATTCACGCACATTATTCTATCATTTGATTGTCCGACGGGTGATTCAGACGACCTTGGGTGTGAACTCATTTATCTATCTAACGCGATACACTTGTTACAAGTATCAAATTTTGTACGATTAGTTCGTCTATCATTAGAAGTTTTTTATGCATTAGTATCAAACTTTATTTTTATTTATTTATTTAATTCGAACACAAATACATGTTGTTGTTAGTAACGCTTATAAACTACTAGCTTTTGCCTGCGGCTTCGCCCGCCTGGAGTCCGGAAATGGCCTACATATGTGTTACCCCCGCAAAATAATGTCGAAAATAGTCGTAAGATTCCGCATATAAACTTTCAACACCTATCTAACCTTTTTAGGGGTTAAGTTCTCAAAAACGCAAAAATATGTATTCATTTATTTCTAGCCATAAGCTTGTATATGAATTCTCATGCTACTAACTTTAAAAATGACCGATTTCCATACAATAGTTCATCCCCTATTTAACTACCTTAGAGGTTGAATTTCGAAAAACCCTTCCTTATTCCTTGTGTACATTATAAAGGGAACCTCTAGGCTGGGCGTTGATGATTCAGTCAATCAGTCAGTCAGGACTTTTTATCTTATATAGATAGATAGATGTTAGTAACATTTCACATTAAAATAAAAATACAAATAGATTAAATTAAAATAA
Source organism: Cerastis rubricosa (assembly GCA_949152445.1). Classification (NCBI taxonomy): domain Eukaryota; kingdom Metazoa; phylum Arthropoda; class Insecta; order Lepidoptera; family Noctuidae; genus Cerastis; species Cerastis rubricosa. The sequence goes on along the minus strand of OX424535.1, from coordinate 5,400,965 downwards.
ATCAAATTATAATAAATGGAAATAAAATGAATTACATTAAATTAAACTAAATCAATTTAAAACTAATTTAAAAACCGATACCTATAACTAAGTCCGCTTCCTGCTACATCAGACCTGCAGCTGTGCATAAAGGGTCAAGTGCCAATCAGGCTTGTCCACTATCACCTTTAAAATGCTGTTGGTACTCCCCGAATCCTTTTCATCAGGGATACTATTCTCTTTCGCATAATTGCTTGAAAGCTACTTTATGCATAATATTATAGTTAAAATAAACACTCAAAAACGCGCTTTAGAGTGACTTAATTTTATTTCTCGTATTCTTCTTACAACCTTTTCATTAGATACTCATATCATGGGAATGCATAAAAAATAACTAGTCCGCCAGCTTTGGGAGTCGGCCATATTGGATTTAGAATGACTTCACTTAGCTAACCATGCACTGTTATCCAAACTAAACAGCTGTAATGCATTCAGCATTACAGCTCAATCGGAGACCGGGAAGTGGATCTTTAACTTCTAAGAATTTTTTTCCATAGTTACAGGTTTTTTAAAAAAATAATAAATCTTTATTCAGAATCTTAAACGGTTAAATACAATATGAATCCGAAATTGACAATGTAGGTATAATGATGTTAGATGCCGTACTAGGATAATCCTGTATCACAGGCTGCAGGAGCTCTAACAATATGCTATATGTAGGAGAGTGGTTTTTGTTTAATATTTAACATTACATAATGGCAAACTTACTACTTACTTGGTTTAATAAATGCGTGTTAAAAAGCAACAGATTTTTGTTACAATATTGGTTTAGGCACTTGTCTCACCGATGACAAGAAGCAAGAAGCTGTCGGATATTTTCTCCCTCAAGAAAAGTACGACAGTAATTGTAGGTCATGTAGGTTCCATGTCAGTAAAATAAATATTTGATGACTGTTCACAATCATCATCTGCCGAGCCCTTGCCCATTTGTGTTGTGGTCGGCTTGCAATCTAACCGGATTCAACTGAATTCTAGTATTTCGCATAAAGCGACTGCTTATCTGACCTCCACAACCCAGTAACTGGATAATACGATACCCCTTTGTAAGAGTGGATGTCAGACTTTTGGCTTCTGACTATTGGTAATGACTGTCATAGATCTACAAATGACAGCCGGGACCAACGGCTTAACGTGCTTTGGGTAATACAATACCCCATGGTAAAACTGGTTGTCAGACTTTAGGGCAACATTCTAGAGAAGATTCCAGTTACTAGTTCTCCTCGCTTTTTGCTGATGGTGGGACAGGCCATACTTTACAAGCCTATGCCCTTTCTATTGTTCAGTTATCGGTGTGATGGTTTAATGATAATATGCAACGGAAAGCCATTTACGTTTAGACTTTGTCATACAATGACCACGTTTATTAATTGAGTTGAATCAGCGTATGCGCTACCAACCAATCAATGATATTTCCTGCTACATGTGTGTGCACTAGGCAAATAAATACATACTTTGATATGCATCGTGAAAAATATCGATTTTATTTTGCCTCAATTACGGGATATATTTAAGTTTATAATTAAGGAAATCCTGTTCACTGTTCATGTGGAGATTCATAGATGACTGCCCAGCAGGCGTTGCATGACCGCCGTAGAAACGGGTTATGTCGACGGAAGAATCCACAAACTGACACATTGTCATTGTCTATGATCTGTCATTATGTCGATTCTCCCGTAGACAAAACTCGTTTCTACAGTGGTCATGCTACGTGTGCTGGAGTGTAAATGTGGTGTTGCCCCACAATGATGGGACACTTGATATCATGTCATGCCTGTCCTGTTGCTTGCACATCACAGGAGCTGATGGACGCTACTGAAAGTGCAAAACTCGTCGCCAAATTTTGGGCTGACTATAAAGAATTTATTAAAGACTAGCTGTCCGGCACAACTTCGTTTGCGTCACATTTTCCCCGTTTTCGCAACATTTTTCATTGCTGCCCCACTCCTATTGGTCGTAGCGTGATGATATGTAGCCTATAGTCTTCCTCGATAAATGGGCTATCTAACACTGGAAGAATTTTTCAAATCGGACCTGTAGTTTCGCAGCCAATTCAATGCAAACATACAAACAAACAAAAAAAATGTTAATTAATTATAAATTGTCCCAACTTAACGTACAGTAAGAGGTCAGCTTAGATCTGAAATAATGATGTACTCGTGTGTGTATACGCAGTTCCGTAATAAAGTCATTTATTTACTCGCATGCAACAAAGGGCAATTGGAATTTTGAAAATAACCTACAATACCATGTAAGCAATGATCTCTTTTTTCCTTCACAGTGGAGATCAACACCAGACCTCACTAAGCGAGTTTATAGTCCACAAAGTGAATCCTGCACGTCACATGGAACCGATGCGAAGAACACTCTGCCTCTCCGACACTTGCATACTCGAGAGAGATCCACAGACATACTCTGTAAGTTATTTATTTAATCTTTACGCACACAAAAAAGAACAAAGGCGGTCTTCACTTGACTTTGACGGCACGGTTGGCGTAGTGGCTGCTGCGCTGCATGTCGCGGGTTTGAATCCCGCACGGAACAAATTCCTATGGCCTACACGTAGGCCTGGCTGATGCGGGGGCACTGATTTGAATGCACATGGTATTAAGATAAGTAAGGTTTGTGACCGTTAAAAAAGCGTTTGATGTTGGGCTGCTTTTCACTGAGTTGACTAACTATCTTGGACGGCGTCCGTTTAATTCAATTCAATTCAAATACTAACTTTAAATACAAATACTTTATAACAACTTCTTTTTTTCCCGATTGATCCACCGCTTAATAAGGAAACAAAGTTCGATATAACGGCAGCACTCATCCCAATTCACAATGCTCTCATCCAAATCAAAACTGATTTTTGCTGCTTCACTGCTGTAATAATAATTATTATTTTCAGGTGGTATGCCTACGGCCGCTAAGTGATGTGTTCGCTTTAGTGAGAGACACTGAGCACCCTCAGAAGTTCTCGATAGAATACCTTAATGGACAAACACGCACATACTTGGCTGGAGAAAGGTATGTCTACTAAGTAATATTATTTGACTTTCAAAAGATCATCATCTAGCCTTTGGGCCCTTTTGGGGTCGGCTTCCAGTCTCACCGGATGACCTAAATACCAGTATTTGACATGGAGCCACTGCCTATCTGACCTCCACAACCCAGTATGTACTGGGTAATACGAAACCCCTTGGTAAGGCTGGTTGTCAGACTTTCGGGCTACTGACTACTTAACGACTGTCAAAGATCTACAAATGACAGCCGGGACCAACGGCTTAACGTGCTTTCCGAGGCACGGAAGAAATATTAAATTAAAAAAGGATCTACACTTTTGTTGCTTAGTTTTCGACTGCCAGTCAATTTTTATTGACCATGAAAGATTATGATCGGGAAACGTAGAAAGACTTCTCACGTTTTGGAGTTAGTTTAGTACATAATGTCAATATTATCGCCTCTTAAAATGCTAGGAACGTGCGATACGCCGTCATATATAAAGAAGGCAAACTGATTTTTATTTAAAATCCTGCTTTGTCATCTTTATCACTTATTAGCTTTTGTCCGCGGCTGCGCTCGCGTTAATTTAGGATTAGACAATAACCGGCTCAGACACGTGGCGCCATCTACGATCGATCGATCGTTCTATATAAGAACGTTATTGTTGTTTTCCTCGGGAAAAGTACTATTTTCGTGATGAAAGGTACCCTATGTCCGTTTCTGTATACCTGCCAACGTATTTACAAAATATCGGAATGTTCAGTTCAGTGGTTTAGGAGTGAAGAGGTAACAAACAAAAAAACTTACTTTCGCATTTATAATATTAGTTTGGAAGTTAGGATGACCAGAGATGAGGTTCTCTGGCTAGTGTTCAGTGTGTCCTATTTATGGCTTAGTTCTGTACATTGAACCAGAATCTTCTCATTGTTAAATCTCGGATATTTTCCTCCAGGGACGCATTACTAGCCTCTTTGCTGGACGGCGTCAGGTCTGCGGGCCAACGTGATGTCCACGTAAGATCAATACCCACTCCACGAGGGTATCGACTGGGGCCTCTCCACCAGCCTGTTGACGAGGAGACGGAGTCCAATCACCTCAGGTATTAATCAACTAACTATAGACTCTATGCTGGACGTTGCAAGGTCTAGTTCTGCGTTACGTACACGGCCGATCTGTCGTCACAACGCGAGCAATCACCTCAGCTATGAATCGACTGACTGTAGGCTCTATGCTGGACGGCGCAAGATCTATTTCATTGCAACGTGCACTTTCGGTATATAGTTAAGATTTAGCATACTTAATCTCATAAGAAAATTCATAAATTAAGTAGAAAAATGAAAATGTAACAAAAAGAGATAGGCTTCGGCCACATACGCTGTATCTTCATACATACATAAACTCATGCCTATTAACGCCACCTGCTAAGATATTTACATACTCCTTTTGTTTCGTCCACGTTCATGAATCTGGTCAATCACGCACCTTTACGTACCTATACCTTTTTACTTACAGATTATTCCAGAATCCAGTCGGCATGTCCCGAGCTGAAGTGATAGAGCGATTCAACTCAAACGTCGGTTACAGCGGGCTGATCTACTCCGTCAGCCAAGACGTAAGACATAATTACAGTCATATAACTAGCTGTATAACTGCACTATACATGCATACTTTATACTAAACTAAACGCTAACTCGTGGGAGTTACGGTCATAAAACGTGCGAGTAGGATAGTGAATTTTTAGTATTGTGTCATCTCGCTCTAGCATTTTATGACCGCAGCTGCCGTGAACGTTAGCGCGTTCTATTCAATACTCCTTTAACAGTTATTTAATCATTGTGACACAACACAATCCAATAGCGTCAGCTTTTTTGTAAGGTGAATAAAGGTCACTGTGCTTTGGACAGACTGTTAGTGGCAGCAATGCAAAATCAAACTTATTGCAACGAGAATAAAGTTCGCTATCATTCTGACAGTTATGCAATGTCAGAGATAAAATAGCTGCGAAAGGACTTGTATATTAACTACTTCGACTTCTCCTAACAATCCGTATTCTCATTAAGTAAATTAACAGTAGCTTCAGTTTGCAACTTGATTCATACTTGTAAAAATTCGACTGAAGTTCCACTTTGTTAATAATATAAAGCTAGTTAGTTTATGCATGATAAAGTTAGCTAAGTTTTGTGTATGTATGTAAAATAGATTCATAAAAAACCCGATTTTACTATACAAATGTGTTCGTTACACTAAATTCGATCACATGGACCTTAAAGGCCGGTGCAAGCCAAATGGGCGTGTGTAAGTGGCGTATGCGTGCGTGCATCGGTTGTTACGCGCAATTTGCTCTTCTCCGGCCTTTAAAACTGTTCGATTTTTTAGAGCGTCGTATCTGTCCTTGTCTGTCACAGAAAGTTCGAAATACTATTCTGCGAAAATAGTTGCATCGATGTATAGTAATCGATGTAACGGTTTGATAATGCGACGTGTCTTTAAACTACGCTTTTTTGTTCTTTTCTTCGACGTTTGTTTGTTCTAGTATCGTTACTTCGAAAATATTTAGCCAACAAGATATTGAATTATAAAGTATGTTTGCTGCAGATTACAATTATTTATTTTAATAATAATGGGTGAAGCTAATTGGATAAATAGAAAAAAATAACTTTTTATAAATTAGTTGTGTAAAATATTGTACCTAATTGTATTCTTAGGACGTTGTTCGGTCAAAAACTTATGCAAGTACAATCAGCTACAGCTTTGATCGATGTAATAATATTCGTAGAAATGTAATTCGAACTCATATAGGGAATCTGTTTGTCACAAATGTATGAATGACAGAGATGATGCTCTACAAATATGTTTCCACCCTTAAACTGTGCGCCCTTAATAAGGTTGCGTTTCCAGCCAGTTGGCTTGCCAGGTGTGTAGCGAAACTAACCAAGCATATCTCTTTTCTTGTTTTTACGGCTGGAACTAAGCTAGCTTTCTGATTGGTTAGTTTTACGCATACCCTCGCTACATATAACTTGTTAACGAAAATAATGACATACCTCGAAAAATAAGAAATACACGACAGCGTTTTTTTTAAGTAAAACTAAAAGTATTTTCTTTAAATTGCCCATATTTTTATTGCATAGAAACCTTTTATCAAAATACGATTTGGAATGGTCGATTGAGAACCTCCTCCTTATTTCAAAGTCGGTAAAAAACGTCGTTACTTAATTGAATATTTACTTTTGTTGATATTATATTCAATTACAAACAACATCCAAAAATCAATTTTTTTGAGTTATGTCGTCCTTGATTCAAACGAGCGAATATCCCCCCCTCACATCTCTGGAAAAGCAACCTTAGAATGGGCGCCATAACATCCAGTTTTCTTTAAATACCTAGATTACATTTACTGCTACTGCATATCACGCTACTCTCATCCTCATCACGCTTCGTTTTTTAAGTATTGTTGTGAAATTCCTGGGACATATTAATGTACGTTGTGTGCCTTGTAGGCCCGCCCCGTGTTGTGGCTGTTTCTTACGTGGGATCTTGTAAGTCCCCTGTCAATTTATTATTTTACACTCTTACATTGCTACTCCTTATAAAGCTAGGTAGAGGGAAACCACAAATTCTTCCATTCCTAGATTTTTCCATAGCTTTTAGGGTCCTGGGTTAAAATCATTTGCGTTACATGTAAATACCATATTTCTATGCGATGTTGCACTAACTGAGAATGTTGTATATTTTGTTGCATAAGTACTTTATCTGTTAAGTTATTGGAGTATAAATCATGAGTATTTTTACTTGGGATTAATTGGCGTCACTATTTGACAGACTGGGACATTCTACGGAATTACTTGGTTGGGAAAACTGAATTATCTAAAATCATTAACTGAAGTGACTATTCTATCTAATTCTGAATGCAAACTTGCACGATATAAAATTCTTTATCATAAAACAAGGACGAACGCAAACATCCGTAAAACAGCCTTTAAAAGTCTATTAGAATTCAATACTTTAACCCAGACGTTTAAAAAAAAAAACGGCCAAAGAAAAGCGGTAGTCTGCGTTCTCCCTTAGTCCCACGCCTATCAAATCGTGTCCCTAACTAAGCAACACGAAGTGCACTAAAATGTTGCACCACAGCGCTTGTTCGCCGAGAATAAGGAGAAGCTGATCACGGGCGCGTTGACTGCGCTGGTGAGCTCCGCGCCTTCTGGCAGCAACTTAACGCCCCGGGAACTTGAGGCTCAGTTCCATGCCTTGAGAAGACTTTGTGCCAGTAAAGTTGGATTTGCTGCTTTCACTGCGTTACCTGGGTAAGACAATTTTAACATAAATTAACACCACGCTTGTAATCCCCGAATGGTCAGCTAGAGGTGTACCTTAGTACACCCACATTTCGCCAGTTATGATTTAAGTTCCGGGCACAAATCCAAACTCCGAGACTGCTACTGAGAAATTCCTGATGGGAAACCTAATAACACTTTGCCCGACCCGGGAATCGAACCTAGGACCTCATGCTCAGCATTCGCGCTTGCATCCACTCGACCAACGAGGCAGACTTTGATTGAATTACGCATTAATACATTTTTAATATCTCAATAAAAAAACAATCCAAAATAAAAATTTGGTCGGGAGCAGGGTCCAAGCTACCGGTAGTTATTGCTCCAGAGACAGGAACCTCCTCATAATGCAACCCTCACCATAGAGTACTGCCTTCTGAATTCATTTGATTTTTAGGGTTCCGTACCCCAAAAGGAAAAAAACGGAACCCTTTATAGGATCACTTTGTTATTCGTCTGTCTGTCTGTCTGTCAAGACCCTTTATCTCGGGAAAGCGTGGAGGTATCGGTTTCAGATTCGAGTTCAAACCATATATGTAGATCTATAGTCTCTTCAAGCTGTGAAAAAACCAAACTTCTAAGTAAAAGTGAAAAAAAGAAATGGCCGTTTATGCCGCAAAAAACGTATATTTCGGCACTCTCAAGGGAATCAAAATCTATAGGGTACTTCTCGTTGACCTAGAACTATGAAATTTGGTAAGTAATATCCTCTTATACTACAAGTACACGGAAAATATGAAAACTATACATTTGTAATTAAATCATTACATTATTTTTTTCATTGTTATTTTTTATGATTTAATTAACGCGCATAACAAAAGTGAATTTGTTCTGAATCCTCGGTGGGCGACTCCGACTCGCTCTTGTTCGGATGTTATTTAGGTTCTTGAGATTAGCCCGTAATCTTATCACGGCCGTCTGCAAAGATTATATTATGAATCAGAACCGATTCATAATATAATCTTATAATGAAACATCGGAGGTGTGCAATGTTTACGTTTATCTATTGTTAATTATAGACGAAGCGTATTTCTTAATTTATTTTTATCTCTTGATTGTTGTGTGAGTAATGTGTGTTAATAGGGCTTAATATTTTTATTAATTACCTAGCTGTCCCGCGCAACTTCGTATGCGTCACATTTTCCCCGATTTTGAAACATTATTTATTGCTGTTCCGCTCCTTTTTTTTGTAGCGTAATGATATATAGCTTATAGCCTTCCTCGATAAATGGGCTATCTAACACTGAAAGAATATTTCAAATCGGATCAGCAGTTCCTGAGATTAGTGCGTTCAAGTAAACAAACAAACTCTTCAGCTTTATAATATTAGTATTGATTTTCTATTAGGCGACAAAAGGCAAATATTACTTTGCAATGTTTCTTTATTTTATTCATGTCATCATACAAATATTTGTATGCTTTACTGACTCTGAAGACTATGTTCGTTATGACATTGTGATTAAATACGGTGTGGAAGGGATTCCGACGCAAAAACGCTTACCACGAACTTAGTACATATCGTTCGAAATACATTCCGTTCATCATCACAATTTTTCATCAGTAATTGCAAAAAAAAATCAGCTGTTCTATGAATTTTGACCGTTTAAGTATTGCACTTTTGCAGGAAACAGCAGATTTTTTTTTAATAACCGACGAAACATTTCTATTGTACGCTGCTACGTTTTCGCGTCCTTGTCCCTTCCACCTCGTATAATGACCCGTCAAAGTAAGTTTTTTGGCTCACAAGTCTCCTCTTCATCAAAAATTGACTCTTTACCAACATACAAGAGCTATCAAAATCAGTATTGTAAAGTACTCAAAAATTAAATTAATTTAATAATACTGAGGTTATCATTTTCATCAGTTTCCGCGAATGGATCGGCACAGCGACCGTAGCAGCTTTACGTCGCGGCTCTTCAGCCTGCGCTCACGCAGCTCTAGACGCGGTCTGCGCACTACTGCAACCGATGCACGCTGAACCCGACCTGAGGCAGGAGCAGCTGAACAAGGCCAGCATGTTGTCGTCCTCCACCTTCCTTGATGGCCTGCTCACCATGTGGGCGGATCACGTGGTCAGTACTTTGTTACAGTTTGAAAGAGATGGGTCCCAGAGGAACGGCGAGAACTAAAAATGTAATCTAAGTCTCTAGCCAAGGTGCTATAGGTAGGGCCTGTTGATGGTGAGTAATGGGCTAGCTTACCGTCCGTCCGTCTTATGACGACAGGCCGTGCCGACGGCGCGTTCGTGTTCCACGCGCGCCTCAAGGAGATGTCAGCAAATCGGAAGGGGTCAGAGAGGGCCGATGCCTGCCAGGGCTGCGGGACTGTTCGAAAGAGATACCCTGGTCAGAGAGGCCCTGGAACACAAAGGGCTGAAGGAACATGGATGGGTTTTAGTCAGTACAAGTCTGACACTCCCTTCCGCTCCGCCCAGAGCGTGAGGGGTTATTTGATGATTTACTATACGAAAAAAAAAGAAGCACTTTACCTTATATACATACTATATATGGTACCTTACTTTACACAGTTACACTTAGTTATAAATACTATCTAAACTTCTTTCTCAGACGGGCGGCAGTGGTGCGCTAGTAGTGGCGGCCATGTTGGATTTCCTGACGTTCGCGCTGTGCGTGCCCTACAGCGAGACCACGGACGGCAAGCAGTTCGACCAGCTACTGGAGATGGTGTCTAAGAGAGGACGAATGCTGTTTAAATTGTTTGAGGTAAGGCGAGTCGGTAGGAAAGATGCGAGAGGCCGTAGACTGAAGACAATCGATAACATCGTCTTCTACTTCCCAGCACCAGTCGATGGCGATAGTGAAGGGCGCGGGGCTAGTGATGCGCGCGCTGGTGGAGGAGGGCGGCGAGGGCGTGGGCTCGCGCATGCAGACGCTGGCGCTGGCCGAGGCCGCGCTGCCGCGCCACCTGCTGTCCGCGCTGTACGCGCCGCCGCGCCTGCACCACCGCCACCTGGCGCGCCACCTGGTCTCGCTGTGGCTGGTGGACCATGCGCCTGCGCACTCACTCTTGCGGAGGATTATGGTGAGTGTTCATTTCATTTTCATCACTATGATTAGTATAAGGACACTAATACGGGCTGGTTAGATACTGGTTTATTTCAAATGATTTCGTTTTTATTTTTTTAGAACAGGGAGGACTTATAGCTAATAAAAACAAACAAAAAAGGGTACAATAGTAATCAGAGAGCCAATTAGAAATCCTCACGTTTAGACTTTTTTTCAGAGGTTTTTTTTTTGTTTTTGTGCTCACATCAGCAAAACAAAAACAAAAAAAAGTGAGCACAAAAACAAAAAAAAAAACTTTAAAGTAAAGTAAAAAGCACTATAAATTCTTCGTTTGCAATTATATGACTAAAATAATAATTAAAAAAACAAACCTTATAACCTACCGCTACTTAAAACATTTGAGGCTATTGGATTGTACTGTAACCAGGGTTTGCTTCATCACTGTCTTGAGTCATCCAGTCAGTCCAAAATTATAGAAATTCTATAATCTTTTTAAACGAAATATTACCATTTTTTCATTCTTATCTTCCTCAGCCGTCAGGCCTCCTAGCCTTCCTAGAGTCAACGGAGGCGCCCCCTGCGGCCGCGCTGGCGAGTGAGCTGGAGCCCGAGCGTGACAACCTGTCGCTAGCGCAGGCCTCCGTCAAGCAGCGCGCGCAGCACTGGGAGGCGCTGGAGAGACAGGTCAAGTACGTGGAGAAGCATCTGGAGGTCAGTGTCACTATGCCATACACGTCATATTGAATTATGCTAGGTACAAGCCGGGCGGCAAAATCTGTGTTTATTATTTTATACCGTCCCGTTTTGGGTTGACCTAAGTGTTTAAATATTGTCGCTAAAAATTTTCAACGTCTCAACGAACTTCTGAATTCCATTTACTTCCAGCACTCCGACATCTGGACAAAAACGCCAATAGCTAGAATCAATATTTCTTAGGATGTTAAAATTTTTCAGCATTACGCTCAACTAGCGCTCCAGCACTGGGCAGCGCGCCTGGGCCGCGCGGCCGGCGAGCGCCGCGACGCCACGCGCGAGCGCCCCGTGGTGCTGCGCCGACGACGCGAGCGCGTCAAGTCCAGCGCCAACTGGCCGCTGTTCTACTACCAGTTCCATAAGGACCATGCGTTGCCCAACCTTATATGGAACCACACTGTAAGTCTTTTATCATTGGACAAACATTTTCACCGGGAAACTGCCTCATTTGCCTAGTGGATTCAAGCACGAAATGATTATTTGGTCCTGGAAACAATCTCCGGGACTGTCGCAATTTTTTTGAACATTTGGAAGTTTGTGTTACGGCCTGGAGTTGAGGCTTGCAATAGGCAAGCCTATAACATGGGACTTAATCATATCTAACGAAAGTGTACCCGCATTCAATCTCAATTTCCGATCCAATTAATGCCTCGATTCTTCCAAATTATTATGCTTTGCTGACGACATGAAAATCTTTGCCACTATTTCAACGCTCGAAGATAAACTAGCACTTCAGGCTGACTTGTATCGGCTTGAAGATTATTGTCGGGCTAATAAACTTGATCTCAACCCTTCCAAGTGTTCGGTGATCACTTACACTAGAAAACGTGCAGTCCTAGCCACTACTTATACTCTGGCTGGCCAGATCTTGCCAAGGTGTAATACTATTCGTGACTTGGGCGTTCATCAAGACAGTAAGTTAATTTTTGACACCCACATTGATGCAATTGTTAAAAAAGCTTCTAAACTGCTTGGGTTCATAATACGTCTCTCTAAATGCTATACTGTTTCTAAAACCCTAAAAATGTTGTATTGTACCTTTGTAAGAAGTCAGCTAGAGTATGCGTCTCAGATATGGAATCCACGTTATAATAAATACATTGACCGCATTGAAAACATTCAAAGACGCTTCATTAAATATCTTTACTTTCATCAAGGGATCCGTTCTGTATGGTGTCGGACGTAAAGAATAGCGCCATCCCATGTCTTCCCGTGGGTGTCGTAAGAGGCGACTAAGGGACTTAGCAGAGAATGGGCAGCAGCGTTCTCTGTGCTTTTGTAACAACCGTACTGCGATCGCCAACCCGCCTGCCAAGCGTGGCGATTATGGCAAAAGCCCCCCTTCTTGGGGGAGGCCTATGTCCAGCAGTGGACGTCTTTCGGCTGAAATGCATCAAGGGATCCCATATCACTCAACTGATTACCTTGGACTCTGTAAGAAGTATCACCTGCTTCCACTGGTAGATCGACGTAAAATTGCTGACTGTTTATTTTTGTTAAAAATCTTCAATAACAATATTGATAACCCTGAATTACTGTCTAAAATAAATTTTAATGTGCCAAATAAATCATTTCGGTTTAATCCACCCATACGTGTACCTCATACATCGTCGAATTATAGGCAGAACAGTTATATTGTGCGTGCGAGCAGAACTTTCAATGATATATATATGCAAGAAATTTGATTTAGATCTATTCACAATTAGTGTGAATTCGGCCAGAAGGTGCTTAAGCCTCAATTTTTTCAAGTAGGAGTAGGTTATATTGTAAGCTTTTGTTTTTGTAATTTTCTCTATTATTTTAGTTATAATTTCAAACCAACTATGTATCATGATTTTAGCTTTACTTTAATTAAAGCGGTGTGTATTTTGTTTCTGGTGCTCACACCACAAATTTGTATTTTATGTCTATACGTGAGGATTTGTAATTGGCTCTCTGGTGACTATTGTTCCCTTTCTTGTTTGTTTTTATTAGCTGTAAGTCCTCCATGTTCTAAATAAATAAATTTATAGTAATAATAATTTAGTAAGGGCCCTTATCGATATTACTAACGTTCGGTTCACCTCTGAACACCCCTCAGAGCATATAAGCGTTGTATATGAACTGTGCCATGTGGGACATTCAGCAGGTAGTTGAATTTTCAAACTTCTTAACTTATCTTCACGACAAAAATTCCTCACGGCAATTCAAATTTCCACCATCAATATTTATGTCTTTCCATAGACACGTGAAGAACTCCGCAACGCATTAGAGAACGAACTCCGCGCGTTCACGTCAGACCGCGAGGTGGCCGGCACGACCCTCACATCATGGAACCACGCTGAGCTGGAGGTCCACTACCAGTGCCTGCAGAACGAGGTCAAGATCGGAGACTACTACCTGAGAATACTGCTGGAGCAGAGGGATAATGATGACAGTCCTATTCGGAAGTCGTAAGTGCTAAATGGAGTTACTAAAAACGCTAAACTCTAAGCCGAATCCTGGCCACACTCAATTTAAATAGACTTTGACACGCTAAGAAGAATTGTAGTTTTGGTTTTAGATGTGTTTTTTTTTGCGTGTTTTGCGTAATTTAAGTCGTCTATGGGCCTAATCAAATTCACAGCTGTCGCTAATAGTTAAATTTAGTTGAATTAACAGCTGTCTTTGATTCAAAAAATTCACTCTGACGCTATGTAAAAGGAGGAGCTTCGTGGCTAAATAATAACAGCCGCACGGGTCGATATTAAAGGTTAAACCGACCTTGCCGAGGTCGGTCCGTGGATGGGTGACCATAATTACAAACCGAGTTACCTAACTGCCTCGGAAAGCACGTTAAGCCGTCCCGGCTGCCATTTGTAGATCTTTGACAGTATTTACAAGTAGTCAGAAGCCGAAAGTCTGACATCCAGTCTTACCAAGGGATTTCGTACTACCCAGTTATTGGGTTGTGGAGGTCAGATAGGCTGTCGCTTCATCTAAGATTCTGATACTCAGCTGCATCCGGTTAGAATGGAAGCCGACCCCAACAAAGTTAAGGAAGAGGCTAGGCAGATGATGAGACGCTATGTAACAAATTCTGTTTTAGAGCAGTATTTCGCAATACGTTATAAAAATATCCAATATTTCAGTTACGAGTTCTTCAACGACCTATACCACCGGTTCCTCTCGACGCCGAAGGTCGAAATGAAGTGCATGTGCTTGCAAGCTATGAGCATAGTGTACGGACGGTACTTCGAAGACATCGGCCCCTTTGCAGACACCAAGTACATCGTGCAAATGTTGGACAGGGTAACCATCTATTTTTATGTTTATTCATTAATTCAGTTGACTACCTCGTTGGTCCAGTGGTCGAAAGCGCGACTGCTGAGCTTGGGTTCGATTCCTGGGTCGGGCAAAGTGCAATTCAAAATCAAAAATCAAATATTTTACACTAGCTGCGCCCCGCGGGTTCACCCGCGCAGACCAAGACAAAAAGCCTATGTGTTAATCCAGGGTATAAGCTATCCACATACCAAATTTCATCAAAATCCATTCAGCAGTTTTTGCGTGAAAGAGTAACAAACATACATTCTTACAAACATTCGCTTTTATAATATTAGTAGGATAGACCTACATGGTATAAAAAAGTCGACAAAAGGTGCTCGGTTCGGGTTGGTCGTTTCTTATAGAGAAGAACCGGCAAGAAACTCCAAGGTTACGCTCTTAAAATAATATCATATGGGGTTTTTCCATCTGAAATTTCTCAATAGCAGCCACGGAGGCTGGATTTGTGCCCGGTTGATGGCAAAAGGCTCGCTCCATATTACATGGGACTTAAACATATTGGCGAAATGTGGGTGTACTTGTTAGTTGCACCTCTGTCTAACCCTTCGAGGATAACAAGCGTGGTTTTATGTAATTCATTCGGTAACAATTAACGTTGCGTTCCAATATAATTCAGCATAAAACATGATCAAATTCTAATTCGGCCGAGTTTTGCTAGTAACTGATTTAGCGTCCGATGACTGCTGATCTTTTAATTAGTTAAGATATAGCAACGTCCTCGAGGGATATTTTTGCCGTCAAGCTCCGAGTTAAAGTTATGCGGGATATGCTTTAAGAGCGTTTACGCGTTACGGTATTTCATACAAACTTTCAAGTCCTTATTTTCCGAAATGACTGAACCGATTTTAATGAAACTTAATCCGTATAAGCAGGATATATAGGTCTAAAAAGCTGCTAAAAGACATTTTGGAAATGTCTTTTTTTTAATGTTCGTTTCTGTTCTATAGATAATTTATAATCGGTCTAATTTAGCTGTAATACTATTTTTCGAAAAAAAAAAGTTACTTTTTATACTTTTTATCCTGCTTATGCGTTTCATTAAAATCGGTTCAGTCGTTTCGGAAAATAAGGACTTGAAAGTTCGTATGAAATGTCGTTAGGTGTAAACGCTCTTAATACACAGCATTGAGAAACATCTCTTGCACGCTATTTTAAACTCTATGTCAGTAGAAATTTAGTTAATTTTCAGCTGCTCGGTTTGTGCTGACTCTTCGCAAGCGAGAATTTGAATAGTTTTGAAAATAATAATTTTGCTTTGTTTCAGACGTGTGATAGAATGGAAAGAGACAGATTAGTACAGTTTTTATCAAAACTGATATTCCACAGAAGAAACGTTAGTGATATGTTAGAATGGAATGGTATTAGGTGAGTAAACAAAAACTTTATTATTAAGTAGTTCGTTTCATGTTTTAGTGATCTATCATATGCTTTCACTTGGAAAACTAGAATTAATTCTATTTCCACGTGGCTGAGATGAGAATGCTTAAAGAGGGTGTGTGGTGTATGAATAAAAGAAGGAATGAGTACATAAGAGGAAGTCTCTAAGTGGCGCCGTTGACTGAAAAGTTGTGTCGTCATCGGTTGTCGTGGTATGGACATGTGATGCGGAGGAATGAGGAAAATGTCGTGAGGAAATGTTGAGTATGAATGTAGATGGTTATAAGAGTAGAGGAAGACCAAAGAAACGATGGATGGACTGTGTGAAGGATGATATGGGTAGAAAGGGAGTTGATTGGTTAGATGACGAGTAATTGGAAATAGAAGTATGGACGAAGAAGACATGCTTCGCCGACCCCAAATAAATTGGAATAAGTGCAGGAAAATGATTATGGTCTAATTCAAATAAATGATTTGGTTGCTCTGCCTGCTGGAGTGGCTCATTTACCGAACTCATCAAATCGGTTGACGAGCCACACCATTTTTTAACCTTTTGAACACCAGAGCATAAACGCACGCGCGTGCCCGCCACTCCAAGCCACAAATTCACCGCAAATACTTATAAATAAAAAAGGGACTTCAAAAGTATTGTTAACTTATTTCTTGATAAGACATTTAATATTTAAGATATATAGATAACATTTTAAAGATATATAAATAAACACACACAAAGGTAATGATTTAAACTGCTTATTTCGTGTTATAGTGCACCACATTTGTTGTCACATATTTGTGTCGTTGGAGTACAGGGCACGCGCTTGCTTGTCACGTATATGTGACGCTGGCGTTCAAAAGGTTAATATGCCTCATGTTTTCATCAGGATCCTAGTAGAGTTAATGACCCTAGCTCACCTGCACACGTCCCGAGCAACAGTCCCCACACAGAGCAATGTGATCGAGGGTCCGCAGCAGCAAACCGGTGGCGACCGCGAGTGGTACTACAACGTGGAGGCAGCCGACAAGGTGCAGAGGAAGGGACCCGTCAGCACACAACAGGTAAACTTAAACTTAAGTAATAACGACTAGTACTATGAAGACAATCCGTTGAAGATGAAACCTCTTCCTTATTCCTCTCTTGAAAACTTTCGGGTAACGGCCCGCCAGAGAAGATCAACTGTCTGGTTGAAAGATCCTCCCTTTTCATTTGAGGAACCAGCTACCGCTTTCAACCACACATGTATCATCAAACTCAAAGTAATTATTTCAATTAGACCATTACAGGCACTTTTGAAAGTCAAAAAACAAAAAAAGCGTACCTACAGTCCCAGTCACAAGACACAATAACTTGTGAAACTACTGTAGTTGCCCATTCAAAAGCGTAGATCTCTATGGAGAAGAAAGGGCAAGAAACTCCATGGACACTCTTTTAAATCAAAATATGTTACAAAATCTTGGTTACATCATTCATGTTGAGAATTACTAGTATATGAGAACGATGTAAAAATACGGGCTAGTTAAGATCGTCCAGAGTTAAAGATTAAATCAGTAATTCGAAAATAAAGTAATTAAAACAAACCGTGGCAGCTAAGAAATGACCAGTCATAACTGACAGCGCCCGTTCACGAACATGACGCATGTATCAGCCATCATTCAACTCAACCATACTGAAGGGAACTAAATGGCCCGACACACCCGCTACCATCCATCACTTGAAATAGTCAATTCACTGGTAAAACAAAAAAAATAATATTGTAACCGGATTTGTTAGTTAGTTCAGAATTAACTATAAAGTTTCATTACAGCTGAAAGAACTGTACAAATCAGGCGAGATCAACAACAAGACGAAAGCCTGGGCCAACAGCATGGAAGGCTGGCGGGCAGTGGGCGGCGTGGCCCAGCTCAAATGGACGTTAGTGGCGCGCGGTACGCCAGTGTTCGACGAAAGTGCGCTCGCTGCTACTGTGCTCGAGCTGCTTATTACTTGCTCCAGATATTATCCTAGCAGGTATACCATCATCAACTAATTTAGAATAGTCTAGCTGTGCCCCGCGACATTCATCCGCGTTAACTTTTTATAAAAATATTACTTCACTATTTGATTTTGTTAACATTTTTTTTTTGTTTGGAGTACTTATGCTTTCTCCAAATCAAGAGTAGCCTAAGTTACTCCTTATACCATTAGCTATCAGCTATTAAAAGTCCCGTCAAAATCTGTTCCGCCGTTTCGAAGATTAGCCGGAACAAACAGACAGACAGACAAACAGAAAAAGGTTATCCTGTCTATCCATTTTGATGTAGGTACAATAAAGTATATTCTATCTATCAAAATCTATTTTCAGAGACGAAGAGGACGCAGTGATAAGACCATTACCAAAAGTAAAACGTATGTTATCAGAACCGGCCTGTCTAGCACACGTTGTACAACTCCTACTTACTTTCGACCCCATACTTGTTGAAAAGGTAAGATTTTACAATTGAGCTATCATCATTATTGAATAAGCAAATATTGAAAAAAAAAGGATCAAACAGTGTTGGGCTAAGTATTGAGACTTGTGGGACTCTCAGTAATACTACGGCCATGCTTCTGGTGCCTTTATGCCTTTAACATGTTTCCATTTCAATGATTTCATCTTATCATTTAGTTATGAATCAAAAGTAACTGAGAAGCGTTCTAATCCCTTCGCAGTGCAATATCCTGGTTTTTCTATCATGATTGACACCGTCAAACGCCTAAGACAAATTTAAAACGAAAGTAACACTCGGAAAATGTCCATCAAATAAGTTTTTCCATTTTTCAGGTAGCCACTCTTCTTTACGAAGTGATGCAAGACAACCCAGAGATATCGAAGTTATACCTGACAGGTGTATTTTACTTCATGTTACTGTATACGGGATCGAACTTATTACCTATCGCAAGGTTCCTTAGATTAACACATATGAAGCAGGCGTTTAGAGCTGATCAGGTAAGTGATATCATGATCATTTAGACGTTGGTGGGTTTATGATTGAGTACTATTTTTTACCGCATGAGCAAATACAGGGTTATTTTGCCTCTAGTGTAGTTCGAGATTGCCTGACTAATTTGGAAGTCGTTGAATAAGAGTTCTTCAGTACTAACATTTTTCATGTTTTATGCTGACTAATTTGGAAGTCCTTGAATAAGAGTTCTTCAGTACTAACATTTGTCGTGTTCTATGCTCCAAATGAAAATTTACTTTTTAACTGATCTAGAAATGAACGAGTTTAATGTAAGATTTTATCTAGATTTTGAACGTTTTTAAGTAGTGTAATGTATGTTAATGTCAGTAAAATTATACGCATGATTAAGTAACTAACATCTCTGAATCAGTATATCGATTCTCTATGGATTTTGGAAGATTAAACTTATTAATACCTTTTATTTTCTAGTCAAGTTCAGACATAATGCAGCGCTCGATACTAGGACAGTTGCTACCAGAAGCGATGGTGTGTTACCTTGAGAACCATGGCCCGGAGAAGTTCGCGCAAATATTCCTCGGAGAGTGGGACACACCTGAAGCTATATGGAACTCTGAAATGAGGTACGTTAAAATAATGTGTTATATTTTTTTGCATACGTTAGTTAGGTTGTTTTCTATGGAAAAATCATTTGTACAATTTCCATTACTAAGCATCGCGTCTTCCTCCGCGTCGAAGAAATATATCCTTTGGCACGCGGTAATAGTGTAGTTACCATTAAGTTGTATACAGATGAGGAGTTCCGGAGATAACCTAATCATTCTAAACGTGTTCTTTTTGTTCTAAACATATTAAAAAAATAATAATATACATACTAGCTGTCCCGCGCAACTTCCTCTGCGTCACATTTTCCTCGTTTTCGCATCATTTTTCATTGCTGCTCCGCTCCCATAGGTCGTAGCGTGATAATATATAGCCTATGTCCTTCCCCAGGTTGAAATCTATCTTCTTGCCAAAGTTCATTAAGATCCGATCAGCCTTTTAGTCGTGAAAAGTTAACAAACAAACAGAGTGACTTTCGCATTTATAATATTAAGTATGGATTATAATTTCGGCGAAGCTATAAGCCTGACATTTGGCGAGTAATATCGATATAAAATGGCTTCGAATGCGTGACTACAGCTTTCGTAATTTCAGATTTTACACTAAAGTGAAAAGTTCTGCGAATTCCAATTTAATTGAAACTATTTGTCCACAGACGCATGCTAATAATGAAAGTATCAGCGCACATAGGCGAGTTCACTCCCCGCCTCCGCGCTCACATCGCAGCTCGCTACCCGTACCTCGCCATCCCCGCCGTGTGCTACCCGCAACTGCAACACGAGCTGTTCTGCAACACGTTCTACCTGAGACACCTGTGCGACACGCAGCGCTTCCCCGACTGGCCCATACCGGACCCGGTGGGTGTACACTACATACAATTGTAAAGACCGAATCTTTCCCTGTCGTGACTTGACATGTCAAAAAAAACTACTGTAAAAGATTGCTTCTAAATGAATTTAAGGCACCTATTAGCCTACCTCAGTATAAATTTCTGTATCTCAGTCATGGTCTATGCGCATATGAGTTCTCGGTACCCCTTGTAACTGAAACGGAGTTTACATTCGTTTAGGTCCGTATTATCACTAGGCCAAACTGCCGTAACTTCAGCCTTGCTGTCACTTCTCAGTAACTTTTCAAATGAAAACTATTTCTAATTCATTTTCTGCACTCGACCAGGTCGGCCTCCTAAAAGACGTACTAGAAGCATGGCGTCGCGAAGTGGAGAAGAAGCCTCCTTCCATGACGGCAGGAGAGGCCTACGCAGCGCTAGGGCTCACCACGGGACAACACGACGAAGCCGCCGTGCGCAAGGCGTACTATCGGCTCGCGCAGCAGTTCCATCCGGATAAGAACCCCGAAGGACGGGTAAGTTATCCCACTTTTGACTACCATTTTGAAAAGGACCGACATGACTTGTCGCGTTTAGAAAAATTCCATAGCTCCGAAATGCTAATACAGTGTGATTAAATACGTACTAAAATTGGTAAAAGTTTGGTTATGCCCAGATTTTTCATGAAGTCGCTTGCATTTACCGACGCAGTGACAAACTCACGACTACGAACAACAACGACAAAATGTATTGTTCAATTGGTCAAATTAAATTAGCAACTGAAGTCTTCAGACGTGCTAGGTATATCAACACGATGAAACAAAAAAACTACCTACGATCGTTGATGATCGTTGGGCCTATTTGGCGCAGCCGTGAGACACACAATATTATCTTTTTCAGTTTTAGTTCTAAGATTTATGTTTTATTTTTTATTGTGTGCATTTGTGGCGTGTGCCAAATAAATATGTTTTCTTTCTTTCTTTCTTTCTTTGACCCGCAAAATCAAACATTTATTTTTCTTTTTAGATATCGAAACCCAACGGGTCTACGGAGATTTGCTACCTTAAAAAATAGTAATTTGACCTAAATTTGTCTTGTATATATTAATTAAATTTTATCTAACCTGACTTAAAAAATTGCGTCGTAAATCACCTAACATGACTGATTTTATCAAAGTAATACATGCCCTATATTTAAAAATTTATTCTGCAGGATCGTTTCGAGGCAGTGAACCAAGCGTACGAGTTCCTATGCAGTCGTAACGTGTGGACCGGCGACGGACCCAACACGAACAACATCGTGCTTATACTGCGAACACAGACTATACTCTTCCAGCGGTATTCTGAAGGTAAGGGTCTTAGTAGTGACAATAGTATTTTTTATTTTAAAACAAGTTATATTATTATAGCTAGCCCATATTTTCCACTACCGGCCTCCCTCCTTTCCTCAAGGGCCTCCCTCCATTCCTTCCTACGGTCTCGATTAATTCTGTGCTACTTCTTTCCATACCTCAAGGAAGACATCCAGTTCTACCCGCCATCTGTTTCGTGGTCTGCCGCGACCCCGTGTCACTGTTTCAGAGCAATAATCCTGAGCTCTCCGCGCCCACAGCTCGTTTGGCATGCGAAGGACATGTTCTGCCCCGTTAACGATTTGTGTTTTGGAGCGCAGTGTAGTGTTTCGAACACGATATATTAATTTTACACCTACGATACTGCGCTCCATAGCACGTTGGCTCCATAGCATCTTATTTACATCATGATTAAATTTTGTAGTCAAGATTGATGAAACAAAAAACTTAACTTGGAATGCTAGCGTGTCTTGCATGTTCTGTCGGCTTGTTGAAGCCAACAGATTTCAATCCCGTTTCAGTCAATTCCCGTTTTTCGAAGATCGAGCGCACTCAGTCTCAATCTGTCAAACATCGTATAGCCTTTACGTAAATTTGAGATTGTAACTAGATTTTGAATGTTTTAAACTGTGAGGATTGGCATTCAGTTCTGTATCTTGTGGTTAGTGACTAATCTGGTGTTAGTGTTGTTACGCCGCCCATGGATCCCTTACTTGGCTTTAAATACCGTCGAGACATATCTCTCAGACATGATGATTGCCTTACGATGTTTTCCTCCACCGAAGCAAGTGATAATTATATAAAACGAGTACGCACATAAATCCAAAATTAGAGGTGTCTGGCTTCGAACTCGAGACCTATGACTCGGCAGTCCTACGATCACACCATTAGACTATCACTGCTTCTTTTGCATGACATACAGTTTTAATTGACTTTACAATCTTTATTTAGCGGATTAATCAGTTTTTTTTTTATTATTTGAGATGGGTTTGCTCTTGACTCTAGTCTAGGTTACAGATGACAGAGACAAAGTCGACGATGGTACGAGCTTACCACAGAGATTAGGAATGGGTGGTGATTAGTTTTTAAATAAATAACCTTTTCATTACTCATACTCTGAAAGTAGGTCTGAAGTAGCCTGAGGAGCGGGATGAAAGTAATACTTTTCATCCCTAGGGAGAATCGCTTTCAAATGACAGATGTCAAATTATTAAAAAAAAAACTAGTTCTGTTTACACATGTTTATTTAACCATGTTCCAACTTTCTATGCAGCCACGATGTAAAATTGAAATAACTTAGAAGTTAAGTATTGATTAAAGAATATATATTTTTTAAATAACTTTGTTATAATTTAGTTTCAAATTTTTTTTTTTAAATAACAGAGTTGAGCAAAATATTTACCATTTTTTCAATGATGGAAATGAAGAAAATTTTTTCTTTAGCTAATTCATGTTTTTATTTTTACTTTCCTTGTATTCGTAACGAAAAGCAAAGTGTTTACCTCGGGTTAAAGATTTATTTAGTCCCTCGAACTATTAGCGCCCTCACTTCGTTCGGGCGCCAAACCCCGTCTCGGGACTACATAAGTTACTTTCACCCCTGGGGTAACAATGTACCATTTCTCCCCAGTGCTAGCACCATACAAGTACGCGGGCTACCCACAGCTGCTCCGCACGGCGCGCCTGGAGGCGGAAGCGGAGCAGCTGTTCGCGGAGAAGGATGCCGCGCCGCTGTTGCCGGCCGCCTGCGAGCTGGCGCATGCTACTGTCAGGTGTTCTGCTTTGAACGCGGAGGAGCTGCGGAGGGAAGGAGGGTTGCAGGTATGTGGATTGACTGATGATATAATATGTCATCTTACTACTGTTTGTTACTTTTTAGACAAATAAATAAATTCTAATTCTCTTATCATCATCTGCCTAACCTTTTCCCAAACTATCTTGGGGTCGGCTTCCAGTCTAACCGGATGCAGCTGAGTACCAGTATTTTACATGAAGCGACTGCTTATCTGACCTCCACAACCCAGTAGCTGGGTAATACGATACCCCTTGGTAAGACTGGATGTCAGACTTTTGGCTTCTGACTACTCGTAACGACTGTCAAAGATCTACAAATGACAGCCGGGACCAACGGCTTAACGTGCTTTCCGAGACACGGAGGAAACTCGTTATGTAACTATGGGCACCCATCCACGGACCAACCTTGGCAAGCACAGCTTAACCTTAAAGATCGACCCGTGCGGCTGTTATTATTTAGCCACGAGCTCCTAAATTCTAATTCTGTAGCAGGTATTTTAAAACGTTAAGATCTGTTTAGCTGGCGATTTCCCTGTTATCGTTGTTTTCTAGATAGTGTTTGTGCGCCGATCAATTGAGATCATATTTTCACGACCTAAAACGGTGAGGAGACATGTAACGATTAAGATCTTTATTTGATTGTCTCCAGGTCCTCCACGAAGCCATGTCCCGCTGCGTGCCCGTGCTGTCAGACGCGAGTAAGGCGGGCGACATCAGCGCGCAAGTGTGTGGTCACGCGGCGCGGTGCTTCGCGGTGGCGGCGGCCTTCCCGGCGTGCCGCGCTGTGTGCGCTGACATGCCGCAGTTGTGCGCTGATCTAGTGCCGCTGCTCAAGCGACCGGTGAGTGTTTTCCCAGTATTATGTCCACAAAGCTTTGTTCCGTGGCCGAAGTACTAGTATAGAAACTATAACTTCGGTTTGTCTTGGTCCCAAGATATTTATTTTTCATGTTCCATTTTCCTTGTCAGCTGGAAAGTTTTATTTACATCAAGAAGGAGGAACGATCCAACCCCTCGTTCTTATACCTTTCCTCTGTTTTTAAAAGACTTCAGAAATAGGAGGACGTTTCAATTCTCCATTCGTCTCGTATTCATTATACATATTCTCATATCAACACTTACAGAAATTTATAAAATTTGTCACTTTTAGCTTCAGGCAACACTTAAAATCATCAATAAACGTTGCTTGACATGTGTTTTATCCCTTCTAGTAGGTAACTTTCTTATGTCCCATACCAAGACAAACAATTTGTCTTCTTCAATACTAACAGCATTCTGTATGGTGTCGGAAGTTAAGAATAACACCATCCCATATCTTCTCGTGGGTGTCGTAAGAGGCGATTAAGGGATTTACCAAAGAATGGGCAGCAGCGTTCTCTGTGCTTTTTGTAACAACCGTACTGCGATCGCCAACCCGTCTGCCAAGCGTGGCGATTATGGCGAGATCCCCCCTTTTGGGGGAGGCCTATGTCCAGCAGTGGAGGTCTCGCGGCTGAAATGATGATGAGGAATACTAACAGCAACATGTCCCTCCCCAGCACCTCGGCGAGACGGCGTGCGCGGGCGCCGCGGCGGTGGGCGCGCTGGCCGCGGACGCCACGTGTCGCTCGCAGCTAGCTCGCGCCGGCGCCGTGCAGGCGCTACTGCCGCCCGCGCTGCGGTACGACTACACGCTCGCCGAGTCGGGGCTTGATACTGATGCACAGCTTAACAAACAGGTAAATAAAATAAGCTTAAAGAAAACAAGCTTTAATTCAAATGGAATGAAGAAAATTAGGTTTATTTATCGATATTGAACGCGTATACAAAGTTTCGTGTCCTTTCGTGCTATTAACCGTTCAGGAGTTCTCTCGTCAGGAGACGATCTTAGCTTCAGGTTCAAGTCATGTCTTTCATAAAAATGTATTGCCACAATGTCACCAGAACCAAAGGTGTGTGCAAAGATAAATCCGGGCTTTTGACAATTAACCAAACATAAAATCAAGCCCAACGATGTACAATTTACTGTTTTAGCGCCAGCTAAAGTCAATTTACTCAAAAATGCATGTAATGTGGTCATTATTTTGACAACCTTGTTTGAGCAAAGTCGACCTTGCCGTTCTGTTTCAAGGAGCGGCCGGCAAAATTTTGCTGGCCG
Source organism: Cerastis rubricosa (assembly GCA_949152445.1). Classification (NCBI taxonomy): domain Eukaryota; kingdom Metazoa; phylum Arthropoda; class Insecta; order Lepidoptera; family Noctuidae; genus Cerastis; species Cerastis rubricosa. The sequence goes on along the minus strand of OX424535.1, from coordinate 5,375,491 downwards.
CTCTGACAGGCCGGCAATGTTTTGCCGGCCGCTATTTTGACGTTTCAACGTTTTATAAATTAAATCCATAGAGATTTTATTTAAAACACAGCGGTTTGTATCTATTGAGATAGGTACAAAAAGATTTTATTCCATATTAGGCTGTATTATATACATATTGCTAAAAAAAAAACAATGAAGTAACAAAAGCGTGGTTCAGCGAAAATTTTAATTAATATATTATTTATTTAAATTACTTGCTGGTTTCATTTAGATTAGGTACTTGCATTTTTGAGTAAAGCACTATACAAACCTTGGCCCACAATGACTGCTTCGCTGGTCACGTTATGATTGCCTCGAGCTAGCCTAGCTACGCTCTAGGCCTTTCAGCTTGGCCATCATTGCAGCCCTTGCTGTCCTCGCTGTAAAGGCCTCGGCCTTTGTCTCTGCTCGTCCATCAAGTGCTGCACGCTGACCGCGCTGTGTCGGCCTGGAGCTGCGCTACGCTGCGCTACGCTGCGCTGTCGGCCATAATCAGCGCGACCAGCAAAGTAGTCATTATAGACCGCGGCAGTAATGTACTATTACGCCAGTAAATTGCCTTAAAATTGTTAATATGTTTTTTTTTAATGTTTTACAGGAAGTAGCCAACCAACTAGCGAAGCAGTGTATAGCAGCGTTAGCAGCGCTGTACGGTCCGCACACACAAGAGTCGCCGGACGACGACAACATTAGGAACTCCTTGCATACGTTACTGACGCCGTATCTCTGTGGACGGTTGGCTGAGCCGGAACAACATGAGGTAAGCAGGAAATACTTCTGGCCTTATAAATAAATTATTTCTGAAATTATGATGATTTGTGGCGTATGATAAATGGTGTAATTTAATTAAAATTTGAAAATACTCAGTTTCTACTACTTAGTTCTTAATGTCAGTATAAATTTAAAATGTGACAAAAATTTATAGCTGCAACTATGTTGCAAAATTGCATCCGCATGTGTATTATCTTAAAATGCATCCGCAACACAAGGCAAACGTTGAAATAAAAAATACGTTGTACAACATTGATATTTTGTGACAACATTTGTACGTCTCTACATAGTATAAAAATTTAATTAAAAATTTTAATATCCTCCGACACGAAAAGCCTTTAAAAAATTAAAAATAACATTCAAGCGTCGTAGCGTCTGGGGTCCGCTTTGTTTTGTTTCCGTGCTAAGCGATCTACTTAGCGGTCCCCCGTTTATATCCCTTCATCAACTAGAAAAGAGGTAATGATCTTCAAACGGCTGAGCAGATTTTCTCGAAACATAAATAAGAACACTCTCGATTAAAACATCCTTCAAACGAAACCAATTTTATCAAAATCGGTTCATCCGTTTAGGAGCTACGATATCACAGACAGATACACAGATACACACGTCAAACTTATAACATCCCTCTTTTTTGATCGGGGGTTAATAATCGTATATAACATAACTTTAATTCAAATAATCCTTATAGATTTATTATATCAAATTCATTGTTTTTTTTAAGGAATCATTCTGACCTTCCTTTTTTTTCTAGCTCCTTAAAACCCTAACATCAAACTGGCGCACGCCGTACCTAGTCTGGGACAACAGCACACGCGCTGAGCTCAAGGACGTACTACGCAACGCTCGTGCTGTCATGGAGGATGAGGGGCCGCTCATAGAGCCCTTCACCTACTCGGCACACGAGGGGCTCGTGGCCGTCGGAGGGGTCTACATCGATATCTATAATGAACAGCCTGACTTTCCTATTGAGGTAAGTAAGAGACAATTAAGGCATGCGGAACCGGGTTTCGGTTCCATAGGAAAACGGGAAAAGGTGCACGGTTCGGGTTGTTTGTTTCCTTTGGAAAAGAACCGGCCAGAAACTCCATGGTAAAATATTGTAAAACCAAATGATTTTAAAATAGTATTTCTAAAGTCATTTGGTTTTACAATATTTTTATGGTACAGCGTTAGTAGCTAAGTATGGGACGACAGCGTCGCGCGTCGGCCCGACAATAAGTCGTTGCTTACTACAAAAAAGTAGAACTAGATAAAAGGTTAACAAGCATTTTCCCGGGTTTTACTGTGGAACCGAAACCCGGTTCCGCATGCCCTAGAGAAAATAGACTAAATAAATTATAATTATCTAATGATTTGAGCAAAATTGAAAAACGAGTCTGCCTTGTTGGTCTAGTGGTCAAGATATTGACGTTATCCGGCTATGCTACATGCTGATATCACAATGCAAATAACACTATATTTAAATATAGAATCCAAACTTTTTATTTAATTTTTGGTGAATTTTAATGACCTTTTTGACTGAAAAGGACCGACTACCAAGTTATAACTAGATTTTTATCATGCAAAATGATTACATTAATAAATATATATTTATTTCGTAAAAAATGAGTGTACACACTATATAGGTCTTATACATTATTGAAAAGTACATTTTTTGACATTAAGGAATGGCATACAATTTTTTTTGGCCATTGTTACTACCATATAGTATACAACATGTAACGTAATAAACGCACACCCTCAAACACCCCAATTACAGTATTATATTATAATCATAATACATACTCTGAAATTTTAGTTAAACATGTATAGACATTGATTAGTAAAGACTTTAACTTCTTTAAAATAAGGTTAATTTTTCTTTATATTATATTAAAAGACGGAATTTGTATTAATACAAATGAAACTGAACTTTTAAAGTCTTATTGCTTTGAGTTACGGTCCATTTTAGTTGGTTTGACTGTACAGGGGTAGTGTGTCAGTAATTTACGTAGTTTTAATTATTTTTGGGATAAAATATAACCTATATTAAAAATGATAGAAATCGATTCAGTAAACGATTCTGAACAAACAACTTTCAGGATGTGCGTTAATTATGTTACATGTTGTATATAGGTATATATATGTCGGAGTCAAATTATTAGTACGGACTATGGATCGAAAGCGCGCCAAAAGTCAAGCGACCTACTTACCAGTCTACCCACACCCAAGCGCGCTTACTACAGAGTCGTGATGTTTCGAGCTCCCAGCGAGGCGGACAGTCTGAGTCGGACCACCGCGGAGTCGAGACGTCCCGAAACTGTAACCCGATTCATGGTGCCTAGTGTTATTGTGTTGGATTGTAATTTCAAGTAATTTGTTAGTTCGATAAAAGCAGTGTACCGTGTGTGTGTGTTTTCATTGCACGAAACCCGTGTTCTGCCCACATGATTCCGAGTCTAGCGGAATAAAATCATCAGACTGCGACATCAGAAGTGCGATCAAATCGTGCTAATGCAATCACACGCGAGAACAGTGACAATAACAATCAGTGACGGTTACTTTTTGAAATGCAAAACGAATAATTGCACTCGCGATACGAACTTAAACTCAGCCAGTGAATAGCAAGCTAGTGTTGGCGGTTAGTGTTTTTGTTAAGTGTGTTAGCGGATTTTAATCCCGACAAAACTTAACATATCATCACGCTTGTAATCTCCGAAGGGTTAGGCAGTGTACCTAATGGAATACCCACATTTCACTAAGTGCGATGTGCGCTAGTAATACGTTATCCATCGCTGACTTGTTTTGTGTAGAATCAGGTTCTTCTAACCTAACAGACAGATGTGTTGCTGGGGAGTTTGTTCCGCCACTTCTTCTTCCCAGCTAAAACACTTAGGAAGTGGCGAAGGGCGGGCGTTTTGGGGGACTGTCTGTTGTAATTTTGACGTTCAAAAAGTGCCGATTATCAGCCTAGTTTGAATGAAGTGACTTTTGATTTTTTCGTGTTGAGTGCAGTGGAAGGAATCCAGCTTATTTGGACGTTAAGCAAGGCGTTGAAGGGCTCCGCATCTACATAGCTGTGCCAAAGTGTAGTTAAAGTGTAGTTAAAGTGTAACAAAGTGTAACAAAGTGTAACAAAGTGTAACAAAGTGTAACAAAGTGTAACAAAGTGTAACAAAGTGTAACAAAGTGTAACAAAGTGTTCCGCGGCACATTGGTGTACCGTGGTCATTAGTTGGTGTGCCTCGGAAAACGAAGGTTATCTTTTGAAGTTAAATAGACAGACGGAAGGAAACTATCTACTTAAACATTCGCAAAATGCGCGATAGATTTTCCATCTACGGTATACCTCCAAAATGTACTACCGAATTTCTAGATGTACCTTGAACACAAAATGTTTGCGGTACACTGATAACCTATCCAGGTATGACGTGGGACCAGTTTAAATAATTGTTCAAGGCTAGATTTATGTGTGCCGAAACTTTTACGACTACCCTCATTAACTCACTCACTACTAAGGAGTAGTGAAAAACCAAAGGATAGAAAAACGTCACAAGTGTTCATCGCTACCGCAAATCAAGTGCCATGCTTGCGGACCAGGGAGAAACCAGGATTCAACGAAGCGTATTGTCGCACGAAGAAGCCGCTGCCTGTGCCGGCTGCTACGGGCATCGGGCAAGCGACAAGGGGCCACGAAGCCCGTGCTGTGCGTCAAGTGTCATGCCGGTTCACGTAGCCGTCCGGCGTACGTGCGTCGGTAGCATGCAGTGCTGGCAGTGTGCAGCGGGCCTGCTGACGGCGGGGTGCCGAGCCGCGTCGATGTCTGCGTCGTACAAGCAACATCGCGGGCACATTGCAACACAGGGGTGAGTTGTTACGGTTTACTAATTATTCTGATTCTGAATACTTGTTGGTGAAAGAAAGTTTTCCATCGAAATTTAATGGAAAACATATTAGTCACGTTGTTGCTAAGACTGGTATAGTTCAGACACGAGTATTCAGTACAGAACAGATTTCATGTTGTGTAATGATTAACGATTACCCTATCGCAACTTTGTTGCAATGTTTGCCTGATAGTTATTTACAAAGTGACGTCATGTTAGGTGGCGAGATTTTAAATCGGGGTTTTGTTGCAAACATGACGGCAAGGGAGTTTTCGTTAACGAAAATGTTTTGTGTACATTCGGTGAAGCATAATAGTGGTAACAAGTTTCAATCGGTTTTTAACTGTAATGGCAACGAACTGTAACTGGCAATGAGTAGCCAAGACTTAAGTGCTAAGTTCAGGCGTGTTTCACCGTCATATTCAACTCAATGATAGGTCTAAATGCCTATCCTGTTTAGCTCGTGTTCGCCGATGGTCGGTAAACAGTAATTTCCGTGACTCTTATCGTTCACCTTGGTGCTGAAAAGACTACTGAAAAGCTTTTCGATTATAATTAGTTCCCGGGAAAGAAAATTCATAAATAGCTGCGTTACGTGCTAAGTAGTGAAGTCTCACTCCGGTAAAGTACAAGCCGTTGCACCCGGTACCTAAGGTGACGAGCCGGTGGTACACGTTTCGTATAGACGCGACGGGTTAGCTTAGCTCAACATGACAAGTGTGCCGAGTAGACGAAACGATGGCAAAATTAAACGTTTTGCGATTGGTGATTTTGGGTTGTTAAAGATTAAAGGTCTGTTTAGAGTGATTGAGGTTTTAGACGGTTATCCTTAACACGGAAAGCTTTAAATTCTATGCGTACCTACAGATACGCACGCGGTAGGCTAAGGAAGATGCCAGGGGTCACGTACCAGTCGAAGTGCTAGAGGGGGATCGCTACACATTGAGATCATTAAGTTCTAAGCGTACTTACAAGTATGCACATGATGGGTTAAGGAGAATGCCCGAGGGTCAAGTACCGTTTGAAGTAAAATGATTTACAGTTGAGAGATAGTTTGGAATCTTGGTTCGGATGGTCAGACCGTACCAGTAGCCATTTCGTAGCCGTAGTCCGTTAGAAGTCGGTGTCTGCTTATAGTAGTCCGTGGATGCGCGGTGCGCGGGTGGCTCTGGCGGAGGTCGGGTCTTGTAGAGACCATAGAGTGAGTCATGCATGTGGGACTCGGCGTTCTTGAGGAACGTAGTAAAACAAACAGAGGTTTGTTGGAGGGCCTGAGTGTTGCCCATAGGCCACGGATGAGATTCCTGCTTTATGTGGTGATTAGATTGATGAAGAGGTACTTGGTTGCTCTTGCATTTTAATTGACCTAATTGTTTATTTGATCTAATTTTAGTTTTGATCCATGCGCTGGCTGTGTGAGAGCAATGCGATTGCTGGTCGGCTAGAGAGCCGTGGCGTTAGTGGCTTTACACGACGGTTTCTATAAGCTTGGTAGTTTTTTTTTACTGTAGACTTTTAAAGATTGAATTGAACGACTATGGTACATGGCCCAGGGTTATCATTATTGTATTTTCGATTATTTCCAATCGGTTCGGTTAAAACGAAACAGCTAGTTCTACAATGTTCTTATTTCCACCACCCCGTTGAATCTAAAGTTTGGTCAGGAGTGACCGAGTGGAACAAATTTCTGTCGTGGAGTATTTGTTTGCAGGGTACCCATCACACGAGGACGTGTGCAAGCAGGATGGCCGTGTCGGAGTCAAATTATTAGTACGGACTATGGATCGAAAGCGCGCCAAAAGTCAAGCGACCTACTTACCAGTCTACCCACACCCAAGCGCGCTTACTACAGAGTCGTGATGTTTCGAGCTCCCAGCGAGGCGGACAGTCTGAGTCGGACCACCGCGGAGTCGAGACGTCCCGAAACTGTAACCCGATTCATGGTGCCTAGTGTTATTGTGTTGGATTGTAATTTCAAGTAATTTGTTAGTTCGATAAAAGCAGTGTACCGTGTGTGTGTGTTTTCATTGCACGAAACCCGTGTTCTGCCCACATGATTCCGAGTCTAGCGGAATAAAATCATCAGACTGCGACATATATATACTATATAGTATATATAGGTTATTATCATAGCTATGGCGTTTATGTGTCTACTGCGACGTAAATACATGATTATTACCTTAAGTCTCATCCTTAATTTGGTTGTTCCTTTCTAGAACCCTCAGCAGTTCATCCTGGATCTGCTACAATTCATTCAGGAGCAGACGAAGGGCGACATGACGTCAGAGAGAGTACAACATGTGACGTACGCACTCACGGCTCTCGCCAACGTCATCATCAAGAACCCAGGTATGTGGTAAAAAGATTTATAGAGCTATAGCTTAATTCTTTATCAAAGAAAACTGGTTAAATTCCCAAGTTTTCATAGCAGAGACGTCTTTTATTTGTGAAATTTGAATTGATACCTTGAGTAGATTATTGGTAAAATGATATCTCAAATTGCAATATGCCATTTCGAATCATATGATTGGCGATGCGTAACACCTTAATACGGTCAATGACAAGTATCGCCGATGTTTTTGATAAGTTTTTGAGACTGAGACTAAAATCGCAAAGCCATGGCCTTTTCCTAGAAGTGGGACAAAATACACTTATGTAAAAAAAAAAATGTTTCGTATCTTGTGGTACGAAAAAGAAGCGCTTTGTCTGAAAAAACACTCGCGTCGACTGACAGTAAGGAGTACATGTAGTAAGACTGTGTTACCTCTCCTAAGCGGAGATGTTGACACGGTCGAATCTGGGTGGCTTTTTAACGCAGCAAACGGCCTTGAACTGTTTTACAATACAAATCTTTATCACAATTCCTTTCTCATCGTACTTCTGATTCCAGGCGCAGAGATCCAATGCATAGGCCAGTTCGGTCTGATCTTCGGCATGCTGTCGGCCCGGCCGCACCCGGCGCTGCAGGACGCCGCGCTGCGCGGGGTGCTGGCGGCGGGCGGCTCGCGCGAGTGCGTCGAGGATATCGCCGCCAGCGCCGTGCTGGGACATCTGCTGGCCTTGCTGGCTGACCGGCCACCCCGACCTGATGCCTTGGCGGCTTTAGCTGCCTTGTTGGCGAATACTGCGCTGGTTAGAGAGGCGCTTAACAAAGGTAGGTGTTGTATAGCTAGGTGTATCCTACAATATGTGATAAAGTTTATTCAAATGGAAATAATTGGAAGAATGGTCAAACTGAACTGACTGTGGAGAAATTTTTGAATGAACCGGAAGATGATGCGTTGGAAGGCCTCCCACTAGGTGGACCGATGACCTGGTGAAGGTTGCGGGGATCCGCTGGATGCGAGTCGCACGGGACCGGACAATGTGGCGACACTTGGGAGTGGCCTATATCCAGTAGTGGACGTCTTTCGGCTGAAATAATGATGATGATGATGATGACTGCGTACCAAGTAGTGCAGCGAATTTAAGCAAGGCAAGATGGAGTACAGGTCGCGGAAACCGCTGGAAGCAGGAAGTACAGGAGCAATTTTTTGAAGCGCATGTCCAATAGACGCCTCTCAGATGATGTAGTATTTAAGTGATCTTGAGGACATATTCAATACATGTGACCTCATGCCTTTTGATTGTCTTTTTAGCACTTAATTAGGCTTAATTCTTGAAGATAGAGTTTAATCATCAAGTCTCTTTTCTCTTTGTCCAGGTGCTGTGATATACCTGTTAGATTTGTTCTGCAATAGTAAATTACCGGAAACGAGGGAGGCAGCTGTAGAGCTACTCGCTAGAATGATGGCGGATAAACTACATGGACCTAAGGTACCTTTATGTTTGCTTATTGATAATTATCCGAGAATCCTATCAAACCTGCTTTTCCATTTCTTAATTTTATTTTTGTTATAAATAGTATATTTCATTGCGAGTGCGGAAAGCCTGTCATTGCAAAGAGTTCCGACAAATGTCTACCAGAGCCGAGGCGCAGCCGAAGGTGAGGGTTGACAGTCGGAACAAGTTGCAATGACGGTTTCGCACGTGTACTGAACAACTATTTTTAATACAGTTGCGAAAAAATTAAGCAATTTAATAAAGAACTTTTTTGGAAAATGGCGCCAACCGTAAAAGAATATAAGCAGAGATTTTTTTTTGTTTTCTTCACCCATTCTGGGTAGGCAAACGGAACTATGCCCATACAGCCAAGTCTTCAGTAGATTTTTTATTGATATGAACTGAAAATGAAATGAAACCTAACCTAACTCATTCAATCAAATCTTTAAATCTGATATTGAAACAAATTAGTAGCTTCTTTTTAGAAATATTTGCATGAATCATAAAAACTTTTATGATTTTTCATTAGTAAAAATCCTTGGTTGGTTTTTTTCTTTTTAATAGACATTATTTTGACAGTTGGGAAAGAGAACGCACGAGTTCGGAAAAGGTAAAGAAAACGCTCGAGTGTGTAATAGCCCACATCCCGAACGCTATACGGCCCTGCAATATGCCACTTTTTGACCAACTGTATTAAAAACCTATTTACATAATTATGTGTATTTGATTTGTGGATTTGAAAGTGTTATTGGGTTTTTCCTTTAGGAATTTCTCAGTGTCCAGTTGATGGCAATAGGCTCGCCCCCTATTACATGGGACTTTAAAATACATTACAGGCGAAATGTGGGTCTACTATTAGCCACACCTCTGACTAACCCTTGAGGATTACATGAGTGAAGTAATGTCATTCAAAAGCCGTACAAGCTCACTCCTCAAAAGTGAATATGTTATTTACTGTGCACTGGATTTTGAAACGAACTGCTCAAAGCCGACAGTTGAAAATGAATTGCGTGCTAAAAGCGCCTGTGCGTATTTTGAAACCATCACGATTCTGTTGCGAAAAAAGAAGTGGTACGGTCTGTGCCCTCTTCCTCTTTTCTACTTTGTGAGATGGATCAGGTAATGCAGGGCATTGACCGTACTATTCATCCTATCCTCTTAAAACTTCATCTGTCTCTATCGGTAGGTCCGTCTAACGATATCCCGCTACATCCCGGGCGTGTTCGCGGAGGCCATGCGCGAGTCGGGCGCGAGCAGCGCCGTGCACATGTTCGACGCGCAGCACGAGCATCCCGAGCTCGTGTGGACCGACGACACCAGGCGACGACTCGCCACGCATATCGCGCAACTGAGGGACAGGTTAGTATACTGATGACTGTTAGTCTGCGACATCCAATATAAAACACAGCTGGCCAAATACCAGCGACCGACTGAGTAGACCGTGTGGTCTACATTGGCCCTGGATCGAAATTGCCTAGTCTCACAGAATCATCATCATCATTTCAGCCAAAAGACGTGCACTGCTGGACATAGGCCTCCCCAAGTGTACATAAGGGGGGTTTTGCCATAATCGCCACGCTTGGCAAGCGGGTTGGCGATCGCAGTACGGTTGTAACAAAAGCACAGAGAACGCTGCTGCCCATTCTCTGGCAAGTCCCTTAGTCGTCTCTTACGACACCCACGGGAAGATATGGGATGGTGCTATTCTTTACGTCCGACACCATACAGAAACGACGCCTCACAGAATAATGGAAGTCAGTTAGGATGAGGATAGGCTAGGATACGCTGCTGTGGCAGTGGTGGACTGGTTGTTGCCGGACTGAGGAGGAAACCCATCAGAGGGACGATATCAGATAACAAGAAAAAAAAAACAGCTGGATTTTTGTTTTTTGGTATTGTTGAGAAATGAAATCCCTGCGCCGTCCGTCGTGGTAGACCGCGGCAAAGGTGGTGAGACAATCTGCTGGCCTACCATGACCTCTTAAAGCTGAATTGTTTTACTCTTATTCCAGTGTGGGAAAGAGACGGAGCTATACAGGATGTCTAGCGCCATCTCTTTCCCACACTGGAAAAGGAGTAAAACAATAATGTTTTAAGACTTCATGGTAGACCACCTGATCTTGTTTGTGGGGCGAACAGGGTAAAAGATCGCACAAGATAACGAAGTTTGTAAGGAGAAAGGGGAGGCGTTTAGCCAGCGGTGGAACTCGTAAAAGTAAAAAAAATATATATTTACTGTTATGCTTTACTGTGTTTGCGTATAAAAGCAAAATATAAATATGCTTTGAAGGTATACATTAATATAGCCGTTTCAAACGCCTACTTTATCAATTAAAAAATACACTAAATATAAACCTGTTCTTTTACCCAGACATCAATCAGACCAGCTCCGCACTCCAAACGCGACGTTCGAGGACCGCGAGACCCTCGAGCGCGCAGCCGCGGGAGAACAGGCGTGGGCGCCGCCCGGCGAGGTCGTGGTGGACGGCGTCTACCTCAAGCTGTACCTGCAGAACCCGCACTGGAACCTCAGAAGCCCTAAGCGGTTCCTGCAGGAGTTGCTCACGGAAACCATTGCGGCGTTGAATAAGGATGCGAGCGAGGTGCGTTTGGCTTTTTAATGTTTTTTTTTAACGTATGTTAGCACTACTCGACCAAGCTAAGTTTGCACCTCGCGTCGATTATGTCACATTGACGCTTCGGTCTGTAAAAAAAAGGATTCGCTATGACTATAAAAAAGTACCTAAACAAATGTTTGTTAGATACTTTGCATTTATTGTTTTTAAAAATTGTTAATATAAAGGTACATTAAAATATACACAAAAAAATTGCGAGGTGCAAACTTAGCCTGGTCAAGTAGTACTAGCCCCGGCTTCGCCCGTGTTTTGTTCAGTAATTTTCCCACGTATTACCGGCTTAAAAACTATGTTATCGACTTATTCCAGACAACTATCTATCCCTGTGACAAATTTCATTCAGATCCATTCAGTAGTTTTTGCGTGTAAGAATAATAAACATTCATACATCCTCACAAACTTTCGCATTGACAATATTAGGATTGCAAACGACCTTAAATATGATTACGGGAGCTTTTCACTGATGAAACACTCGGGTATGGGTAACAGAGAGGACGTTCTAAGAAACTGAACTTCTTCTAACGCTGTGTGACACGTAGTGCATTGAAAAGGCTGTCATTAGGGTATGAGTGAGAGAAACTATGACTAGAAGGTCGCACTTTTTTAAAGCTTTATGTGCTATATGCTGTTTATTCTACTAGTGTCGATAAGAGTTGAGATAGATCAAATTCTCGTATTGTATTGTTTTTTAATAAGTAATGCATGGAAACATTCTTTTGTAGCGACCAACAAAAAAAAAAGCAACCTACTACAAAAAATACTACAGCGCCATCTATGACACGACGGAAAAACTAACATCAATTTCCTACATCTCACATGCAAATTTTACATCGACTTTAGAGTATATAGAAAAACCCGACTACAACTGTTGGGCAGTTGCCCGCCAGACATAACACCTGTCTGGCCGGAGGATCCTCCCTTTACTTCGGGGGATGAGGAACTTTACACCCTGTTCCTCATACCCCTAAACTGGAGACCCCGAAATGGACGTCAGCGCAGCCTTCGAGCAACGTGACGTCAGCATCATCAACATAACTTCCCTCAAACTTTCGAGCAGTGAGTCTCACAGCCAGCCAGCTTCAAACGGGTATTCCTGACCACCAGCATGCAGCGAAAGCGCATTCCTGGCCAGCACCCTCAGCCTCTCTTCAAGCGACCATGGCACAGCACACTGCACTTTCGGCCGGTCGAGAGCTTCTACCTCCCGGTCGACACCTCTCTAGCTGTCTGCCACATCACATCCGACGCACTGGAGCAAACGCAGCGCCGGCCCCGACTCACTGGGGTTCGCCTCACCACCGCAGACTGTTCCGACTCACAGTGAACAATGCGGCAAAGAGCTTATAAAAAAAAAACTGCCAGGGCAAAAATACTACAAGACTTATTCGACTATCGACCTCCGGTCTCCGGGGGGGAGTGATGTAGCGACCAACAAAAAAAAAAGCAACTTACTACAAAAAGTACTACAGCGCCATCTATGACACGACGGAAGAACCAACACCAATTTCCTACATCTCACATGCAAAGTTTACATCGACTTTAGAGTATATAGAAAAACCCGACTACAACTGTTGGGCAGTTGCCCGCCAGACATAACACCTGTCTGGCCGGAGGATCCTCCCTTTACTTCGGGGGATGAGGAACTTTACACCCTGTTCCTCATACCCCTAACTTTATTTTGTGCGCTCTCACACAGGTGAGAAATCACAGAAAAACAATAATACCTATTGATGTCTCGTGGTTTCAGTGCTTTATGACAATCAATTTTTAATAAAGTCTACATGATTGTTTAAGTGTAATTTTACCCGTCACAGGGAAGCCGCGGTGAAACTTGCGCGTTAGCACTAAGTGCAGCCCTCCGCGCGCGCCCGGCGTTGGGCGAGCTGTGCGCGCAACTGGGAGAGCTGCCGCGACTGGCTAGACTACTGACTACCACGCCTAAGCTTACCGTGCCCGTCATCACTGCGCTGGCGCCTACGCAGGTGAGATTCAGTATTATTTTATAGGGTAAGTTTCTGATTTGGGAGTAGAGAAAAGCCTTCAAGGCGTCTTGAGACCAATTTTGGTGAAAAAAAGCAAACTAAATAAGCACAGTAAGCTTGCGCTGCTGGGAGAGTTGCCACGATTAGGTACAAGCCTATGCAGGTGAGATTAGTACTATAATACAAAGTTTAGAAACGTACACGTTAGCCCCAAGTGTACTATTAAAGGCGCGGCCGATACTAGAAGAACAGTGCGCACGACTGGCAGAGTTACTTCGACTGGCTAGACTACTGCCTACTGCGCCGAAGCGAACCGTGCCTGTCATCAATGCGCTGGCGCCTACGCAGGTGCGATGCAGTACTGTTGGGAAATGAGGCGACTGACGTCTTTATCGCGTTCTGACTTTATCTAGCCGATTACGCGTCGATATGTGTTTATTCCCTTATATCCGAGTCAGTTGTTGAGACGGGATTATAATAAGCCACCATTCTGCTTTAGTTATAAAAAAAAAAAATTTATATTTCTGAGAGCTCAGAAGCGGTTCTTTTTTACAATAATGTACAATAAACTACTTTCATTATTGCACCGAGTGAGTCTAACAGATGACAGTTAAAATTAAAATCGCATTTTCTTTTAAAATTGGACAAATGGCCAACTTGTTAAGTTGAGTTGAATTTTCTTAAAACACATTATCCTTATATTCCAGGCTTGCGTAGTAGCACTATCGCAGACCGAAGTGATGTCGGGTCTGAAGACAGCGGTACAGTCGTGCAGAGAGGTCATCGGCAGCGCGTGTGAGGCACTCGCTCTCATATTCTCTAGTAACGCTAACACGGACCGGTTGGTGTTGCAGGTTAGTAATTAACATTCGTAATCAGCTGCTTCCGGTTAGATCGGAAATCGAGCCCAACCTAGTAGGGTAAAATGATAGGCAGATTGTTACTCTTTGTTGGTTTGTGTGCTTTCGACCCACAAAAAGTTTGTAGACGTCTTCCATCAAACGTAAAGTAGATATCGTATACATAGCTAAAACACTATCTCTTTTTCTCTCCGGCTTAGGACGCGCATCGTTGGCACGTTGTCACGTCGTGAACCGAGACGATGTCATGTCATAAAAACTGAAGATGCAATTGCGTCAATCGTAACGCCTGTATGGGATTTAGCCACTAATTTGAATTTTGAATATCACCATCTCCACAGGCACTAGAAACGGACCTAGTCGGCGAACTCCTATTGCTCCTCGATACCCGCCTAGACGGGTCAGCGGCCGCGCAGCTGGTGCGAGCTCTGAAGGCGATGTCCCGTTCTCCCCTGCACGGCGAGCGCGTGAAGGCAGTACTGGCGCGCTCCTCTATATGGGAGCACTACGCCGCGCAACGACATGATCTGTTCATCACTGCGGCGCCGCAGAATAACTTGCTTACAGGTAAACAAAACGAAACGAAACTTAAATACGGTGCACGACTTCGTATGGGACTTTTTGACAAAACTGCAGCCGTAACTTTGTTTTTCATTAACATATTATGAAAAACAAATTTAGTTTTGCTGTTGAGTGTAAATTTTCTTATGAGTGTCCGTTCAAAATATTGTTATGATATTGTTTGGGGGTACGGAACCCTGTGTGTGAGTAAGACTCGCACACAGCCGGTTTCCTAGACCTTCAAAGTTATTTTTTTTGCATCTGTTCTTTTTTGTTCCTGGAATAATTATTGTCTGCAGATACAAAACTGTAAAAATAAATGAAGGAATAAATCATTTTGATTATTATTACTTTATAATGATATATTACTTTATATATTAGATAATCAGTACTTTCTGAAGTCTAATATTACGTAAAACTGTCCCTCAAAACGCTCGCCTGCCTTCACGGCAATAACTTAATTTCATTAAACATTAAAATTAACTTCGTTTGCCCTACAGCGGCCCCTCACTCAGCGGGTTACCTGACGGCTCCGCCCTCCAACATCCCGGCACAGCCACCACCCATCGACTGACCGATACCTGCGACACGACCGACACGTGCGACAGTTGCGACTGCGACAAGTCGGACACAAGCGTGCAGTCGAGCCGCCTAACTACACCTACACGCTACGTTTCTGAAAGGAGGGAACAGCTGACCCGAGTATGGGACCTCATGTAAGTCCTGTATAGAATCTCTCATTAGAATATTTTGGTATTGGTACGAACATAGACCGATCAAGCTTAACAAAACCAGTTTATTCGGATCTCTCATTGTATTGGAAATCTATACAAAACGAGGCCATGTTATACTGGAAATGTATTGCTTGATATGTACCACTTGAAACTAATTAAATTGCAGCATTCTTTCACTTGTGAATATTAAATTAAACACGTGATATTTAGCAATGAAAAACATCGAATGTCTGTTTCAATTCTAAAATTAAAACGTTTGCCTTAAGTCTCTATTAAGTATTAGTGCATCACAATAATTAGAAATCTGTGTCGCATTGTTTTATTTAAAATTCAGCTTTCCGCGTCTTTCAGAAACTAGCTGTGTCAGCGAATTTGCCTTGGCGTACAGCGGCCTATAACAGATATTATTTCGATGTAAGATATTGCCTCATTTTAATGTATTATAGCAATAATTTTAATACGCTTAAGTACTAATTTTGCGTGAAATTTGTGGGGATGTCGCAACTTAAGTGTACATTATGTTCAGCCATTTTTTTAAGTACTAACAAGGCAAATTCATATTTGTACTTATGTAAAAATATATTTAAGCTGCAGGAGACCTATTACCTTCTCTTACAGTAGTATTATTTAATCTAATGTGGGAAAGAGATAACGTTATAAATCCTATATAGCCCCGTCTCTTTCTCATGCTAAAAGAAGAATAAAGTAATTCTGCTTAAGGAGGTGGACGCACGTCGACCTACCAAGCTATACAAAACCAGTTTATGCGGATCTCTCAATGTACGGGAAATCTATACAAAGCTAGGGCTTGTTATACTGGAAATGTATATCTTGATACGTCGTCGTGTACTGGGCCAGATGTTTTGTATCGATGACTCTTTGTAAATTTAAAGTAACTTTTAATATTATATACACATTATCATCTCCAGTGAATGGTACGCTCGAAGTATTAACAGCCAAAGTTAAGTTTGTGTGTGTATCTGTTCGTCTAAAATGTAAATGTATAGAAGTTTGATCTCTAACGAAAGGCATATTGTTTACATCATTCCTAAATATGTTAGCCACATAAGGTTAGGATTCCCACTTTTTTATGAATTTAGATTAGTGAGATTTTTTTTTTCAGATTTTTGCACTTGTGTGTAAAACATGGTGTTCTTCATAAGATTTTAAACTGACATGGTCACTAACACTATCAATAACACTAGTAACGGGATATTTACCATGTTTATTATTTGATTTGAGTTCCCGATATTTCGGAGCTGTTGTAAACGCCATGATCACAGATAAACTGAAGTTATTGCGGGTGGATGTTTATGAGCAGACAAATCGTTCTACCCTCTTTCTTGTTCATTTTTTCAATACCACTGTCACTCACTCCGTCACAAATAATAAACATGCTAAATATCCCGTTAAATGTGTTATGGTGTTCTTCGTTTGCAAAATAAATGCAAAAAAAATGTTGTATGTACTCAATTGCCCGCGGTTTATCATGTACTGCTTAACAATAGTTGTGATTTAATGGCAATATTAATTAATTAGCAATAACAATAACTGAGCGAATTCTCTGTGGTTAACAACAAGTTATACAGCGGGTTGTGTTTACTAAACTTTACATACGAAATAGATGATAAAACTTGTAAGAATCGTCGGGTAGATTGTGTTCAATGTTAAACGTTAACAATTTGCTAGCATTCACACTTTTATACGTTAATAGGTTTATTAATGGGAACTATATTTCTTGTCACCAAAATTTATATTTGTCATCAAAGTTGTATCACCTAGTAAATAGATCTATCGCCACGAAATATTTTCGTTCTCAGATAAACAAAAAGTGTTCCCAGGTATGAATTATCAAATAAATGTTGATACATGTGTAAAATAAGAGATGGATTACCAATAAAATTGTAGTGCATTAGATGAATATAAACTTCGTTCTTATAATAATAGTTTTATTACTTAAATAATAGCTTTGTGCTCGGAATGGTAGATCTGTCACCAAATAAATAGATCAGTTCCTTATTTCTATGAAGAAATGTTTTATACGAGACATTGGGCACACCGACTCGGACAGGTTAGGTTCGAAGAGGATGGCGGGGTCTAGTGAGCGAGCGGAGCGAGCGAACTAAGACCCCGACATCCCCTTCGTGTTAGGTTACTGTAAACCCTGCAGACAGAAATAGGAGCCCCGCCTAGCGGGGCTACGTCGACAACGCCTTAGTTTGGACTAGTAACATAATATGATTTATTGGTGATCTCTTTAAATTAGTTTGCTTAAATACTTACTAGGACACACCTATTATAATACATACAAAAACATTTATTTGGTACTAGACCTTATATCTCAGGATTTTAGGTGATTTATTGTGGAACTGATTTTGCATTGTTTGGTGACTACATTTTGGTGACAGATCTACTATTTTGAGGACAAACCCTATTATTTAAGAAACACAAAACTAATTAAATTGGTGATAGCTTAAATGATACCCTTTATTAATGTACAGCCGTCAAGCTACCCAAAACTGTAAAATTTTCCCAATTTGGAATCTAATTCTTCAACGATAAAGTTGAAAATATATTAAAGAAATTTGACAGATTGTTGTAGCTTGATTGGCTGGCATCAGCTGGCCTACCATGACGTCTCAAAGCAGTATTGTTTTACTCTTATTCCAGTGTGGGAAAGAGACGGAGCTATACAGGATGTCTAGCGCCATCTCTTTCCCACATTGGAAAAGGAGTAAAACAATAATGTTTTAAGACATCATAGTAGGCCATCTGTACTATTAGTCTGTGAGTACATGACATAGTTTTCTTTAGTACCCATTTTATGTGTGCATCCACTACATGAAGGCTTTCTTGCCATATTTAGTTATTGTATTGAGACTGAAAATCATTGAAAATACAATTTTTATTATTTTATTTGAGTTTTGGCACGAAAATTACCTAAGTATACGAGGGCCTTTAAGGCTTTTGGCGGAAATATGTACCTTAGAAATTGTTGGTATGAGAATCACAAAATCTTGGGACAATTTTAAAATGGATTCTTCACAGATTAAATATTTTATTATTCAACAAAAAATAAATACTTGTTTCCAAACATTACATCAAAATATATAAAAGCTTCTTTTAATTAATTTAACTACTTATTTTAATCAAAATTATGTGTGATAATATTGTAAAGGAAATTAAAAAAGTAAAATTGATTTTGGTTTAGTCATATCATAGAGTTAAGCGTCTATACTTTATGGTAATTATGTTGTTCTTATGTTCGCTCATTAATTATTGAGTACGTCCTAAACATATGTATTATAGATATATTTTATGTTCGTATATACCAACTACCATATTTAGTCTACTGTCGATATGTGCTTGTCTATGGTTTAATTTGTTGTGCTTTTGTACAAAGCGTTGTCGTTCTATTTTGCGTTAGTAGTAAGAATTGTCGATTGATTACGGTAGTTGGTACATCACTAGTAACGATAATAAAGGAATGTGTATGGTCGTTGTGTTGTGTTCTGTAGTTTATAATAGTTATTTTTGTAACGAGGTTTGAGGTCCTTGTATTCGAAAAAATTGTTTATCAATATATGATACATGACAACATATTCATTACGAGCTTTTTATGTTCCCGCTGCGTGGACACGCCTCCAATCCGTAAGTGGGCCAAAATCCACTACGCGGGCCAAAATCCACGACGTGGACCAAAATTGACCACGTGGGCCATAATCCACCACGTGGGTAAAAATCAACCACGTGGACATAAATCCACTACTTAGGCAAAAACCCACTACGAGGGCCAAAATCCACTACGTAGGCCAAAATCCACCTAATGCGAGATGGCTGAAAGATTTCATAAATTAAGTATTTTCTACATTTTTGTACCTAACATTTTTACTATAGTAAATACCATTATAACTCCTAAGACAGAACACGCACAACGAATGGAATATATCGATGGCACCATGTTGGATAACTGAAGTGTGATTATATGGATATTTTTATATCTAGACATAAGTCATATTGCTGTAAAATATACGAAGTTAATATATCAATCTATGCAAGCGTTTTATTTCGTAACGGAACTGTCAGAGCAAGATTAGAAAACAATAAATAAGTATTGGATCAAATTCGATACCAAAAAAGTCAAAGTAATTTTTTTTATAAACTACCTACTTTTACCTTTTTTAATCCCCGACCAAAAAAGAGGGGTGTAAACGGATGAACCGATTTTGATAAAGGTGGTGTCGTTTGAAAGGTATTTTAATCGAGAGTATTTTTAGCTATGTTTCCAGAAAATCTGCTCAGCCGTTTGAAGATAATCACCTCTTTTCTAGTTGATGAAGGGATGTAAACAACTTTCACAGGTAGTCGATTTGAAATTTGAAATATTGTCGCTTGTCACCATGGACATTGCTAAGGGGGGGGGGGTGCACCCCCCCTCTCCCATTTTTTATTTATTTATATCTTTCCTTGGTTTCGTTAATTAGCGAGAAGAGATGCAACACCGAGAAAATTGGAAGGAAAGGGGGGAGGTCTATGCCCAGGAGTGGGACATTCAAGGCTAAGAAAAAATAATATGAGTTTAAAAGTTTTAATTTAATTTTTTTTTAGGTATGGGAAATCATCGAATGACCCCCCCCCCCGCTCTAGTGTCAGACTTGACTGACTAAAACCCATCCATGTTCGTTCTTAGCCCTTTGTGTTCCAGGGCCACGGTATCTCTTTCGACCCTGGCAGGCATCGGCAAAAAAAAGGTGGGTTAAGGGTACCTACCTTTACCCTTAACCTACGTTTTTTCTATAACTAACCTAACGTATCATCGCGCCTGTCATCCGCTAAGGGTCAGGCAGTGGTGTACCCAATTATAGTACTCGTACACTCACATTTCACCAGTTATGTTTTTAAGTCCCATGTAATAGGGGGCGAGCCTATTGCCATCAACCGGGTACGTATCCAGACTCGGTGGCTGCTATTGTAAAAAACCTGATGGATAAACCTAATAGCATTGTGCCTGATTCAGGAATCGAAACCAGGACCTCAGCCTCAGCAGTCGCGCTTGCCACCACTAGACCATTGAGGCATTCAATTAATTAATAAACTCGATAATATCTATACTAATAATAAAGCTGAAGAGTTTGTTTGTTTGCTTGAACGCGCTAATCTCAGGAACTACTGGTCTGATTTGAAAAATTATTTCAGTGTTAAATAGCCCATTTATCGAGTAAGGCTATAGGCTATATATCATCACGCTACGACCAATAGGAGCGGAGCATCAATAAAAAATGTTGCAAAACGGCGAAAATTTGACGCAGACGAAGTTGCGCGGGATAACTACTCAATAAATAAAAATTAATTGCCGCATGCCTGAAAGTTCATCACTTGGAAATGGCTTCATGATTTTGCTGAATTGTCAGCCGTTTTTAAAACTTGCCACACTCTAGGAATTTCTCCTGTATCGTGGGGAACATTTAAACTTACATACACAAGCAGCCAGACCCGGAACAACTCTGTAGGTCTTACAAATATTTATTCCGTGCGGGGATCGACCCCGCGACACGCAGCGCAGCTTTAGATCGCTCAACCACTGCGCCAACCGTGCCGTCAAAGGAACGAAAGAGGTTGGTATGAAAGGTTTTTTTTCTATACGCTGCTTTCCTTTCCTGCATTGGTAGATTGTACCCAAGCCAGCCGGGGCAGCTCGCTAGTTTAAAATAAAATGCATTTAATTGTACTTGTACACATTTATAATAAAGATAATTTAAGCGTAAATCTTATTGACTATATTTTTACAATATCGCTAAGTACGAGAATATTTCATTCTAACTACACTTAATATCTTACAAAATTAGGTATAATACATAGTTTGGAACCCTCTCTGAAGAAACATTTTTACAAAAATATTTACCCCATAATACTAATAGTTAATGTACTATGTAATGTAGAGAATACAAATGTGAATTGTACAATTCACATTTGTATTCTCTAACTAATCATTTGCCTAGCGTTTCCCCAAATATGTTGGGGTCGGCTTCCAGTCTAACCGCATGCAGCGGAATACCAGTATTTTACATGGAGCGACTGCCTCCACAACCCAGTTAGCACTGGGTAATACGATCCCCGGGGTAAAACTGGTTAAGTCAGACTTTCGGGCATGAACGTTACCCCAACAGGAAAGTGTCTCCTAGAGTGAAATGAGTGGAACGTAAGTAGGTATATTTAGTGCGTAATCTGCTATGTGCGCTACTTATAGAATTTGTGTGCCTGGCCATTTTGGAAAAAAAACCTGTTGGGGTAACATACACCTTTCGGGCCCTTGACTAACTGTAACGACTGTCAAAGATCTACAAGTAACAGCCGGGACCAACGGTTTAACGTGCTTTCCGAGACACTTAGGAGAGGCGGTATATAATGGGCGGTCACCCATTCACGGACCAACCTAGGCAAGCGCGGCTTAACCTCTAGGTAATCCTATAAATTCGTAATTTCGTTTGTGTATCAAAATACATAGGTCAAAATCTCCTTGTTTTTTGCTATATAAAATATATAGCGCCTCCTTTATTCCTTACTTCATAAATTTTACTTACTAAGGAGTTCCGATTGGTAAGTTTTTAACGCAATTAATATTACCTAGTTGCCATTTAAATTACCTACGATTGTATTATAGAACATACATATCACAGCATAACACAGCATGTTTTGTCGGTTTTAAATAGTAACAGATTCTTTTACCAAAATACCTACAGAGTAATAAGGTAAAATCAGCGACCAAAAAATAAGTGCTGAAAAGCATGCATATAGCAATAGAAGCTTTATTTGCAATATCGTCTTAGTGTCGTATTCGCCCCTTAAATTATTGGAATAAAGTTCAAATTTCCTTACTCATTTAGACCATTTTTTAACAATATACTTAATAAATGTTCGTGTCGTTATTTTTGATACTGATTTGATCCTAAGGTTCATTTCAGACAGAAAGGAAAAAATGTCGCGCAATTTATTGACCGCATTAAAAGTAGGGCTGCATTGCCATTGATTAAATGAGGAAATTGTATGAATACCGACGCAGACATATGAAGCTTCGTATGCGGCATGCTCACGACTAGGTCGTGCGCCTCCTTGCGCATGCTCGTGAGTCTTCGAGGAAACCCGAGACCGCGCGAGCAAGTTCTGACGTGCTCACACTACCATATCCTAGTTTTTCGCGAAGGTTTGCAATGTCGCTCGCGTCCTCGCGTGGTCTCGAGCCTTCTGTCATATTACGCACTATCTCGAAGCACGTTTTTGCTTTTGGTGTGAATTGCGACCAGAGGAGGGTCAAGCCAGCGCGAGGATATTTCCGTTTTGTCTGTATTGATCCTAATTATTATTATCCTTGATAATAAGCGAATTTCACAAAATAAACGCGAGGAATTTTTTCATCATTGCGATGGAAATATTCTCTCTTGAACGCGGTTCAGATTTGCTGATTGTGTTCAGCTTCATGGGCCCTTGAAAGTAAGTAGATACGCCCTTGTGAATAAGTAAATACATACACCCTTTCGGAGTCAATAGGTGCTGATGATCAGACAGGGTGTGCGCTGAGCGAATCTGGCGGCGTCGTGTAGTGGTTGGTGTGCGGAGCCTTCAGCGGTCGCTCGTACGTCTCCGCTCTGGCCCAGCCGCGCTTGCCTCTGTCGATATAACATAATTATAAACATACTGTTCAATAAGAAGACCAAGGCACTTCTAAGGACACTTTTGCGCCAGAAGAAAAATAACCATCCCCACAACCTCGTCAAAATTGGAACATCTGCAGAATAGAAGGTTCAATATTTCAGTCAGACATGTTTTAGACAACAGTTTTAGAAGTCCAACATAACTTGAGCAATGACTGACGACTGGCTTTTTGTGTGTCTGTGCCCAGTTTGGCAGTGACACGGGCCTCTGATTATAAAAAGAAGCAACTAAAACCGTGTTTAAAAACTTCTGAAAAATTAAGATCCTTAATTAAACTCAAAGCATTTGGTATTTGTGATTACTTGTAATCAAATGCTTTTTGTTATTTTGGTTTTTATTTTGATTTTCTTGTTCTCTTAATGTTAAATATTTTTATCTTTTTCTTATATCTGTAAACACCTAGTTATATGTGCATGCTGTGGTCTTCTGTAATTGAAGGAACCAATTAAAAGAACCGTTGTATGATTGTGATCTACATTGTATACCTACGTGTATCCTTTGTTGGAGATCCAAATAAATAAATGACGTATTTATTTCAATTAGACCACGTTATGCACTTTTAAATAAAAATGTGTAGAATAAAAAAGCGAAACTGAATGTAGTTTCGCTTTTTTTTCCCAGTTTTTTTTTGCAAGTCAAAAGGCATCATAACTTGTGTAAGTACTGTAGTTGCCCATTCCAAAGCGTAGATCACTATGGAGAAGAAAGGGCAAGAAACTCCATGGAAACTCTTTTCAATGAAAATATTGTTACAAAATCTCGGTTACCTCATTAGCATCTTGATGTATCGATGGTGCTTGGGCGTAGGTGGCGCATCATCCGCGTCTATCTCTAGTGACAGGTACTGGTTGGCACACGCGCTGTTCAGCAGCTCGTCCAGACGCTCGTGGAGCTCCGCGAAAGTTGGCCTTTCGCGAGGATGGCTCCGCCAGCACGAGAGCATTATATCGTAGCTAGAGAGAAATTGAAATAAGCATGAAATTAGAACTGACTGCCGTCTGCCTCGTTAGTCTGGTGGTCCTGAGTTCGATTCCCGGTTCGGGCAATTTGTTATTGGGTATTTCCATCAGGAATTTCTCAGTAGCAGTCTCGGAGTCTGGATTTGTGCCCGGTTGATGGCAATAGGCTCGCCCCCTATAATATGGGCTTAGACATAAGTGGCGAAATGTTGGTGTACTATTAGGTATACCTCTGCCTAACCCCTCGGGGATGACAGGCGTGATGTTATGTTATGTCAAATTAGAAATGCAATTAATTTAAAAGAGGGCATGAATCAAAAGCATCTAAAACTCAGTATTGTGGATGGAAAAGTATGAAGTCAAATTAAGAAATAATATTGAGTAGCGAGGATAATTAACTTAGTTCTGGCTATGAATCGATAATCGAATTCGATTCATGTTATGCCACATTTTAGCATCCGTACTTTAGTAGGGCAATCATCATAAAACTTCAAAGAGAATACTGTAACCTCATTATGGATAGCCCTGAAACTTAACATTGAATATCATGATAAAACTGGATTTCGCTGGAATTAGATCAATACTGGTAGGGCTAGACTGGTTGCTGTAGACAATAAATTGGACATGCCAGGAGGCATCGCCTGATATGATGAGGATATCAGTCTATGAGCCTAAGAGGGATGAAACGCATGTGACTCAAAGAGTGATGGATATGAACGTTGATAGATGGAGAGGGAGAGGAGGGCCAAAGAAAAGATGGATGGATGATGTGAGGAATTATATTAAAGCGAAAGGAGTAAATGGTGCCATGACGTCTTACAGGGAAGAATGTAGGAAAAAAACGTGTTGCACCGACCCCAAGGGCAGGAAGATGATGATGCTCAATCAGCCTATAACAATTTTGGTATGTTACTCACAGCTGTGGGCTACAGTTGTTGGGCTTTGGCATTCGGTACCCGGAGCGCAGTAGTCTTGGCAGCCTCGCTCCCGGGACTGACGCGTACGGAGCTCCACCCACCGTAGCAATCTCCCACACCACCACGCCGAATGACCATCTAGAAACAATAAGTTATAGTTTATCTTGGTCAAAAGTAAACGATAGTTTATCTTGGTCAACAACGATGAAAGAAACAATTATTTTATATAGAATACCGTTGTTTTCGGGATAAGCCCATTTTTTTTCGCATCTCCGTTAAAATTTCATAAACACTTACACATCACTTTGTGTCGTGTATATCCTCCTCGTCAGCGACTCCAAAGCCATCCACTTGACGGGCATCTTTCCATTTCCTTTCTGCTTATACTGATTCTCTTCATACACATCCCTTGACAGCCCGAAATCCGCTATCTTCAGCGTCCTATCCGCCGTCACCAATATATTTCTAGCTGCTAAATCTCTATGAACTACCCTATTAGCAGCTAAGAACTCCATTCCCATTGCTATTTGCCGGCAGAAAGACAAAAGGTCTAAAGCCGTAAGTTCCTTATCACAGATTTCTTGGAGCTCATAGAGTTTATTCACAACCAGTTTGGAGCTCTCCATTTGTTCTTTACATTTGAACAGGTCGTTTCTGTAGTCTGAAATTTCTATGTTGTTGTTGTAATATTTCGCGTTGCGTTTTGATAACATTACGTCCCACGTGCATCTGAAAATATAACAGTTTAAATGTTATATGTAAGTTTGTGAAGATACGCACAATTTATCGAAGGCCTTTGAGTATGTTGACTGACTTTTCTGTCACAGAAATTCTCATAACAGCGTTACTGAAACCAGGAACAGACAAAAATCCTTTGGTTTCTTACTCCGCTACCAATGGAAATAATAAAAATCGTTAAAAGTTGACGAAACTCTACAGGATTTGCAGAAATGATGAGCGTTTCACAAGGTTGAATTATAGGTCCACTATTTAAACATTTGAACATGCTACACCAACGCCAAACAAATTGGTATTAGGGCAGGAGAACAATGATGATTTTTGAATATCATCGATAAGAAGTAATTCCAATCTTTATAACTTTTAATTCTCAGTCTCATACCTCAAGTAACTAAGCAGGTCTCCCCGGCTGCAGAACTCGGCAACGATGAGCGGCCTCTTGCCGCTGCAGCATCCCACTAGGCTCACGAGGTGCGGGTGCACGCCCACGCTCTTCATCAGCTCCATCTCCGAACGGAATGACCTGATTTCATCGAGCGATGGGAAGTCTGTAATGAATTCAATAAATTTTACCGTTGGACTCAGTTCATGGATATAATCAGATCAAGACACAATTTCTAATGCTCGTTTTGATGGATGATGTTGTTAAAAACTTTACTGCAAGCTTATATTTTCTCAACTTAACAAGTAAAAATAAGTTACGACCTCTTCACGAATTAACTACTAAAAGGAATTTAGTTAAAATAAAATTGTCTACATAAATGACATAATCATAACATCCAGTAGTGATAGTCTAGAGTTATGACCGTCGGACTGCCAAATCATAGGTCAAGACGAACCCAAGGCACGTACTGAGATTTTCCAGAATCATGTACGTACTGTATCACTAGTTTCGGTGAAGGAAAACATCGTGGGGAAACGAACATGCAGGAGAGATATTTCTCGACGGCATGTTAAGCCAAATCAGAGGCCCATCAGGGCTGCGGGACTGTTCGAAAGAGATACCGTGGCCCTGGAACACAAAGGACTAAGAAGGAACATGGATGGTTTTGAGTCAGTCAAGTCTAACACTCCGCTCCGCCCAGAGCGGGAGGAGTCATTTGAAATTTCCTATCCGAAAAAAAAAGGCGCATGGGCTGCATAGAAACTCTGACACCACGTTAGGCACTAACCAAGAAGAAGAAGATCATCATTTCGAACCTTTAAGCATCTTAACAGCGACTTGTACGGAGTGCGGCGCGAGCGTGGCTCTGCGCACGACGCCGAAGGCTCCTTCTCCAATAACTTCGTGTAACACTAGCTTGTCTGCTCGCACCTCCCACCGGTCTTCTGTCTCGCTCCATATTTCTAGCACTTCTGTGTCTCCGTCTTTCGAAGGCTTGTCGTCCTGCTGGAGTAATCAGAGTTTTGAACTGAGCATTCAGTATTTTACCAATTAATCTTCCACGTTATATGCTTACATTTCACTATCTAAGAAAGTAGAATAGCTTCTTGGATTGTGTGGACGAAAGATAATAGTGAGTAGCCAAGAGATCAAGACGTTGTTAGAATAAAGGACGGCACATTTGACGCAGTAGCTGAGCGATTGGCTGCTACTCTTACTCGCATGTCGGTTTCGATTCCCACACGGAACAAATAATAGGTCTTTACCTATGAAATTACCGTATTGCAGTACAGACTTTTTCAAACAAAAAAAAAAGACGGGTTGCACTCCGGGAGTGCCGGCAGAAGTGAAAACTTGATTATTAACGTTGAGCATGTTTGATATTTTGGAATGGTTAGGGAATAATTTTGCACCAATTGCTTTATCAGTATAAAAGTACTACACTGCGGTTCGGGGGACGAAGACAATATAGCGGTTGTGATTGGCCGATGCAACAATGTCAGGACGAATGTTCCACACATAGTGATGCACAAGTCAGTTTTGCTACAATACCTAATATCGATAAAATTGAACATTACGATGTCTATTAATTCTACTTTTTTTTAAACTATACTGATAGGGCGTTAACTGGGTGCAAATAAAACACTTACGTAACACTGTAAATTTCACTTTATTCAAATCAATGCTAAAATAAAATCAAGGTTAACCTCTCCGTCCTGCATTTCTTAACGCGTAACTTCCCTAACGGCCGCGCGCATTACGTCATCGCTGACGTCGTTCGGCCGGCCGACATAAAAACTCTTATCGCCAGAGTTCTAATAAAGCTTATCTTAAACGGTAAACAGTGTCGTGTTCTTAGATAACAAGACCGTGTATTATAATATATACAACTTTTCTATGACTACTTGATAATTATAAACATCCCATAGAAATGCGATTGCTTGCTGCAAATAGACTGTCACCGTATTTTATTTTTGTTTAGTAAAACTACGCAATAAATTTATACGAAACTTTATAACTAACATCACAAATATACAAGTAATCTAATGACAGTGTTTTTTAGGAGTCCTACATACATTATTCATATAAGATTCCAACTCAAACTTCCTATAAGATCGGCCGTTTTCCAACTGCGGAGTTCAATGCATGAAAATACTTGAAATATCAAAAAATATGATTAGATATGCCTCGAATACATAAAATAATGAATTATCACTATTTTTTACGTTGCTATTAAATTAATCGTAAAAAAAATCGAAAAAAATCCAAAGAAAATTTTAATTTTGTGCCTAGGTTGGACGATCCTCCTCAACTTTCCCTGTTAACAGCATTAATCCACTTTTCTTCCACTTCTGGAATATTTGGAAATCTAAAATGTAAACATTAAGTAATGTTACTTTTTTACAGTAAGGGAACACCGTAATTTTTATCTTCAATATTATTTATACTTTGTTTCGAAGTTGACACAACACTACAGCATTACGTCTGTCCCTTTCTATCTACACCTACAGATGGAAAGGGACAGACTTATTGACAATACCTAGTGAGAGAAAGGGACTTTTCAAAAAGACATCAACGCGGTGTACGTTTTTTGTGCCTTAAACGTAAACAACTAGTTTAGCTAGAGCCCTGCAATTATTCATAATTTTATTAAATTATAAATATATTTTACTTACCGATGAAAAGTTATGCCATCTTTTTTATAGCTGGATGTTCTAGACGATTTCCCACACCATTTAATTGAACAAGAACTCATAATTAATTTGATATAAGCAGAAATGTTTGAAAAAGTTATCTAAATAATCGCGTGTGGAGAGATCCAATAACTGGTCAAAAACTCTCCATCCGTCTTACGCTTTTTCGATCAGGTCACGTGTCCTGACGCGAGTTTAAGATTTTATACCCATTACAGAAAAGTGCTCAACGCCGCTAAAGAAGTTTTCACTTCAAAAAAAGTTTTGATTGGCTATGAGTTCTAAATTCAAATTAATTTTGTTTTAAAAATATGACATTCTATTTACAAAATCAGTCTTTTGTTTATTGATTAGCGTTGTATTTTCATTACATTTCAACATTTTTCCTCATAATGGATACTTTGAAATTTCGTGTAATTATGGAATATGAGTTCCGTCGTGGCACCAACGCGGCACAAACGACCCGTAACATCAACGACGTTTACGGAGAGAACTGTACAAACGAACGCACAACCCGTTATTGGTTTGCTCGGTTCCGTTCTGGGAATTATGACTTGAAAAATGAACCTCGTGGTCGTCCGGAAACTTTGGTCAACAATGATGAATTAAAGGTGATTGTTGAAACTGATGAAACTCAATCTACAGCTGAGCTGGCAGCAGCTTTTGATGTTAGCATTAAAACAATATTGGTCCATTTGCGACAGATTGGCAAGATAAAAAAGCTTGATAGATGGGTGCCCCACGAACTTAACGATCGCCAGCGCAACGTACGCGTCGAGACTTGCCTTGCGCTGCTTAACAGGCACAGAAATGAAGGAATTTTGAACCGAATTGTTACGTGCGACGAAAAATGGATTCTTTTTGACAATCGAAAGCGCTCAGCAAGTTGGTTAGATCCTGGTTCGGTACCAAAGCAATGTGCAAAACGAAAAATGACCCCTAGAAAGGTGATGGTCACAGTTAGGTGGTCTAGTGCTGGTGTGATTCATCATAGCTTTTTACAAAACGGCGAGAGCATTACTGCAGATGTGTACATTGAAGAACTGACCACAATGATGGCGAAACTCGCACGTCTGCAACCAGCTTTGGTCAATCGGTCGTCTCCACTGCTACTTCACGACAACGCGCGGCCCCATACTGCACAATAGACCGTCTCTAAGCTGCATGAGTTGGGTTTGGAAGCTCTCCCTCATCCGCCATACTCACCAGATCTTGCGCCTTCCGACTATTACTTTTTCCAAAATTTGGACAACTTTTTAGCGGGAAAAAAATTCAATTCCCGAGAGGCAGTACAAAACGCCTTTGAAGAGTTTGTTGTCTCCCGTCCAGCTGATTTTTTCAAGAAGGGCATCCATAAACTGCCACAGCGTTGGCAAAGATGCATTGATTGCAGGGGTGATTACTTTGAATAAAAGAAATAAATAAGTTCGAAAAAAAAAATACTTTAACTTTTTTCAAACAAAACGGCAATTTCATAGGTAAAGACCTTGTATGGCCTGGTAGTAGTTCTGGGTCTGGCTATTTGGGTGTGTGAGTTTAAATGTTTGTAAACGCACCCACGATACAGGAGGAATTTCTAGTGTGGGATAATAGAAGAAAAAAGAAGGAAGTAGAAACTTGTTAGTCGTCGAAAATATCGTTACCGGTTTGTAAGGCGGCACGGGAATGCGCAGTCTTCTCCGCCGACAGCGACAGATCAGCGCCAGCGCCGCCGCGGCTGCACAGCCCACGCCGAGGGCCGCGCCGCCCACGCCCCCCGCGCCTCCCGCGCCACGCTCGTTCCCGTCCTCGTCCCATATGTCTGAACACGTGCAAAACTATATCACGTTATTCTCATTCTACAGGAGACTTTGAGGATAGGGTGAAATTAAATTAGCTAGCAGACCTGTTGGGTATCGGTATCCGAAGACTATAAAACAAAAAGACTTTCTAAACTTGTAACTACTCTTTAAGGTGTCAATGACCCGTTGAATAGTATTTAGGTCATCATCATCATCATCTGCCTAGCCTTTTCCCCAACTATGTTGGGGTCGGCTTCCAGTCTAACCAGACGCAGCTGGGTACTATAGTACCTATTTTACATGGAGCGACTGCCTGTCTGACAGCCACAACCCTGTACTGGGTAATACGATACCCCTTGGTAAGACTAGTTGTCAGACTTCCACGTCGCCTGCAATGCCTGCCAAAGATCTACAAATGACAGTCGGGACCAACGGCTTAACATACTTTCAGAGGCACGGAGGAAACTCGGAATGAAAAGGGTTGATTACCCATCCACGAGCCAACCTGCGCAATCGCGGCTTAAACTAAAGATGGACCCGAGTGGCTGTTATTATTTAGCCACGAACTCCTCCTGAATAGTCTTTAGGTAATTACCAGAGGTCGGAATTAGGTAGAGTTATTTATGTACTTACACTGATTTCATACAGCGAAAGAATAAAGTGGATATGCCTCAAATCCGGACATTAATTTTAAAGAGCAGAAAAATCCAGTGATTTATTAAATAAAAAAAGTTATTTACTTTTACACAATTTAAACCATCCGACATCGGATGTCGGAAGTTGGAAAATTCCAATGCGCAAACGCCCAGGAAGATCCATATTAATATCAACATTTCGATGCAAGTACAAAAATAACTCTACCTATTTCCGACCTATGGTTATTACTTTAAATTATGAGGTAAGATTTTATATTGTCATTATGTAGGTAAGTATACGCATTGCGTCAGTAAAGTTCCGCCAGCAAATTTATGTGTATGTTTATGTGTAGAGATCTAGATTGTCTAGATTATCTTGAAATCTTGAAGGTTTAAAGGATTAAATCGCCCAGTTAGTTACTGACATCAGTAGTTTTTGACTTGTTTACAAAAGCTCTTGGTTTAGCATCACTAGCCATAAAGTGCTGTTCCTACCGAGCTATCGAAAATTTCGTTATTGTAGATTTCAATAAGGTTGACTCGTTTTGTGCAAATTGTTAGAAATATTCTTTATTTGGGTGCATCATTAATTCATTATGCATGCACTCAAATGACAATCCTAACTTCCTAATCCTAATCCTATCCTAACTAATATTATAAATGCGAAAGTAAGATTGTTTGTTTGTTACCTCTTCACGCCTGAACCACTGAACTGATCATCGTGAAATTTTGCATATACGTTGGTCGATGTACAGAAACATGAGGAAAACCATAATAAATGTTCTTCTAGATGGCGCCACGTGTCCGTGACGGTTATTGTCAAATTAATTACGCGAGCGAAGCGGGCAAAAGCTACTAAAGAATATTTCGAACTTGAAACTAATCCGAAAACAATGTTCGACCGTCTTATGGATTTTTTATTACATTCATGTTTTAGATTTCTCTTGAAGTTTGGGTTTCGTGATTTCTTTACCTTTGCGTTATGCAAGGGAGATATCGTGGCATAAACTTGAACCATGGATGCAATTTACATGATTCCAGATCCATCAGAATCGAAACTTTTCGTTCAAATAAGCTGTCGCTATACACGGTGAAAACGTATTGAAAAAGTAATTGCTTAAAGTTTGGGTTACGATGTCTCTTGTTGATGTGTCACCGTGTATTTGAGCTACTGATTTATTTAATCCATGACAACCGTGGTCTTTAGACGTGGTTGAAACAAACAATATGTATGGGTTCAATGCTTTTATTAATTTGTCTTGTGCAGGGTGAAAAAAAATGCAGTTGTGAATTTCGGTTTATTCTTTCAAATTAAGTTTTCTTCTCAGCAAACTGGAACAAGTTACCGTGTCGATACTGTAAGAAGACGAAGTAAGAGTGTGCTTTTTACCGATTCATTGTCATAGTAAAGTAATGCAAGATGTGCTTCCTATAAGCGATTGGTAGTCGGTACACTGACCTATAAGTTTATGTTCTCATATCTTTGCATCGGTGTATTTATTATTGGTGAGCCAAATAAATGAAATACAATAAAAGACACAACAATATTTGTGGTTGTTGTGTTTTATTTGTATTTCTTTTCTTTTAATGTAAATTCGCAAGAGATAAGGGACTTACCAGGGAATTCAGCATGTCTACTGGTGTTGGCAGTTTTATTGCCTAATCTTGCTTGAAACAATACGTAGTAGGTACCTTCGCCAATCACGTCTTCGAACACCACTGCTGTCGCATCCTGTATAATTATATTGTCACGATTATTATCTTCATCATCCATTTATTTTATTTGTTTCCAATCTTAAGTATCTCACTTAAATCTCAAAATATTAACTAGCAGTATTGTTTTATTTACTTGAAGATCATAAATATGGTTGCTTTGGAAGTCACGTTAGACACGTCGACACTGTTTGTGTTTGTGTGTGGATGTTGTATGTGTTGTGTATTCTGACTTAAGGTCTAAGAAAGCGTTAACTTTTGAGTTATTTTTAAGGATATCCATATTAAAGTCACTACCGATGACTGTGTTTAGCTTTGTGTATTTATTGTTTATGTAAGCTGGTATTTGATTGAGTTGGTTTTAAAAAAATACTTTCCTCTCTTCTTTTCTTAAGAAGTGAACCTGCTTACCTAACTACCTACCCACTTAAAAACCTTCTACAAAGTATTAGAAAACATTTAAAGAAAAGATGAATCAAATCGTTTAAGTCGTTCTCAAGTTATGGCGTCACCAAGGGAAATAAGGATTAATTTTTATTTATACAGGATGTAACGGAAAGGGTATACTATAAGTATACATACTTACGGGTGAGCTACAGACCATCAAACGATAAATTATATGCTACGCCATACAAAATTTCAATACCTATTCGACCCAAATGAATGGGGCAGTTGATATTTTTTTCGCTATTACGATGTTTGTCCGATAGAGAAACATGTTCAGTTTGATGGTCTGTAGCACACCCTTGTACCCTTTGTTGTATGTATATACCCTTTCCGTTACACCCTGTATATATATTCCGGGGTCGTCACCTGTTAGGTACTAGGAGTTTTACTACGGACACTAATAACACTTTTCCTTCTCTCTTTATATTGCAGGACATGGTGGACAATTTATTAATTTCAAAGTACCGTTCTAAAAACCTCTGAAATGATTTTGTATCTAGTTACACTCACCCCTGGCATCACAATTGTATGGTTGTCATCTTTCTCTGTAACCAGGGTCACAGTGTAGGAGTCGGGCAAGACACGCGGTGGCGCCCAACTCACGTACACGTCGCTGCTGTTGATGGAGTTTTTAGTCGCCTCCACGGTTATGTTTTGTAGCATCTCTAGCTCTGGTTTCTCTGTTGAAAGAAGAATTATAAACATATTTCATTTCCGGTTTCTCGTTTTCTAAGTTCGAGTGAATCAGTTTCTTCTAGGGAACCGTGCTCCACCCTAGGGCGTGTCATCGCTTCACAGCAGGCGTCCAAAAGCAAGCCTACTTAGTATAAAAAAAAAAAACAAACATAACATCACGTCTGTAAGCTTGTTAATACACAGAGGATTAGGCATAAGTGTACCTATATTACACTTGCATTTCGTCAGTTATGTTTAACTCTAGGGGGCGAGCCTATTGTCATTCATCGCGCACAAATCCTGTCTTTGCCTTACCTCGGAATTGAAACCAGGGCGTCATATTGTGCTGTAGTAGTTGTGACCACTAGACCAACCGACGTAGTAAATACTTAATACGAAATTGAAATTAATTTATTTTGGGATTATCGTTATCTGTCAGCTGTTGCTTTCATTGTTAGAATTAGGATTGACAGAATTCTTAATCAGCTGGCATATTTAACCCACAGTGACAGATTTAAAATTCACTGGTTGCAGGACAGATCCAAGTGTCGTATCGAGGAGAACTGCCTCATGACTTAGATAGATTAGATAGAATGTTTTTTATTAAGTATAGGCAACAATCCAAAATAAAACAGTTTAGATTTCACATAGGGTGACACAATGGGCGGTCTTGTCGCTAAAAGCAATCTTTGCAAGACAACCTTTGGATGCATTAGAATAAGAGGGAGAAACAATAGTGCAGGATACCTACTTGAGGATAGATACCTCATTGTCGGTGGCTTGGCTCAGCATGTCTTCTTCTTCCTTACATCTATTTGCTAGCCGAAATATTTATATTAGTCTAGCAGACTACTCTGTGTCAGCAATAGGGAGCACAACACCAACCTATGTACGCAAGTGCTTTGAAACCATTTAATTGCAGAATTTTACACGATACTATAAATAAAAGGTATGTAGTACCTACCTAATTCTAGAATAATGGGTAGGTAATCAGTTTTCCCAATAAATTTAGGAATTCCGAAATGAATGAATATTGATTCACAAGGAAGTATTGAGGTAACATATGATTAGTTGGTAATATACATTACGCAAATAAATGCACAATTGCCGTTAGGGATAATTAGTGGTTTTTACTGTTATAACTTTGAAAACCCCAATTATGTACCTAACCATTGAATGATTGGTATAGATATAAGGTTCCTACGTATTTTCAAATCTTTGTTTTCTGATTATTACATAGTATAAAAGTCACTTCCCGCCGTTTGTACACTTAGATTTTTTAACTAGGCAACGGATTTTGATGCGGTTTTCAACAATAGACAGAATGATTCAAGAGGAAGGTTAAAAAGTATAATTTATCCCTGATAAACACATTCAAACTTTCCACGCTAACTAAGTCGCAGACAGCAGAAATTACTAATATTTATTATGGTGTTGAGATCTATACATGACAAGTAAAGGAATAATGGAACTGGTTGCTGGAACTGATTTTGTTATATTGTTATATGTGGTGATAATGCTAGAAAGATTGTCTCTCGGAAGACTTCTAAGATGCTAATAGAAATACCGCACGAAAGAAACTGTCATGCTGCGACTAAGAGCAGGAGGATTATAATGATGACTTAAACTTACTAGGAGGGCACTCGTTTTCTTTACAGGAAGGCGTGCGGTACGTGACATGCGTGGTTCCGTACCAGCCCGACACTGTGATGTTGCATTCGTCATCCGTGGGTAGGTGATAGAACTCTATTTGTGGCTCCTCGTCTGTGCTGTTAAGCTGAAATTATACAATCAATAGTATCTTTGCCTGTAGATTGGAATAGTACAGCTTTTTATGAAGGAACATGACTGGGGAAGTGTCTAACATCACCGTAACTATTTAAGCCGTTAAGAAGCGTGGCGATTTAGGGTGTGAAAAGACACTTAAAGAATACGAGAGGCACTTGTTCTTCCTAGACCATAGGTAAGTAGTTCCTACTTTTACGCACGTTTAAATCTATACTAATAATAAAGCTAAAGAGTTTTTTTTGTTTGTTTGCTTGAACGCGCTAATCTCAGGAACTATGAAGAGATAAGAGAAGATTTTTTCAAATCAGACCAGATTTGAAAAAATCGTTCAGTGTTAGATAGCCCATTTATCGAGGAAGGCTATAGTCTATATATCATCACGCTACGACGAATAGGAGCGGAGCAGCGATGTAAAATGTTGCAAAAAGGGGAAAATGTGACGCAGACGAAGTTGCGCGAGACAGCTAGTGCACCTATATTACGATCAGGTAACAATTACTCAAGTAAAAATAATAACACGAATTTGCATTGTTTACACAAACGGAGAGTTGATCAGCTATCCTGATATCAGAATGGCTGGTCATTTTGAAGTCCCTTTACTTTCTTTCAAAGTAAGGAAGCAATTAATTAGTAGCAAGTTAAGTAGCAAATAGCAATCTAGTTTGGTCACCAGCATAACGCGATCTGATGCAGCCAACCAGCCATTCAGACACACACCAGGAAGCTTGGCTTCATGAGTATTCCCAGCTATGTCTCTGTGCGATGAGCAAATCTTTTGCGATGCCTATAGTAAGTAATGTATAAACGACGTTTTGGCGGCCGACACTAGCCTATAACACGGTTTGCTGCTTGCTTTGTCGCTCTTTCCTGAAGCCTGTTAGAGGCTATCATATACTTAGTAAGTCTACAGCCTAGCCTTATCAGTGTGGTCTAATTTCTAACTCACCTCAAATATTCATTGGATATATAATAACAGATACTTTCGTGATATTTACCCATACTTTGGTGAGCTCGTCACCAGATTTCTCGCAAGAGTTTAGAACGTTGAACCATATGTCATCTGCGAAAAGAAAAATTAAAATTATATTCATAGGCAAATCAAGGAAGAAAACTTTGCTTGTTGTTTATTGGATAGGATCCCTCATGCTAAAGAAGTGCCTGGCAGGCAATCATTTCTAAAAAGTCGAAGATCTTTAGCAATTTTTTTACGAAAAACTAGTCTTAGTTGGTCCGCTGTTCTTTTCTGATAAAAATTGTTGCGGGATCTAAGACAGTTAAATTGTTAATCTGGGACTTCATCGAGCTTTATTGTCTAGGCGCTTTTATCGTGGGCGTGGTCGCCAGTATTGATCGTGACTTTCACGAGTTGCAGTGGTTTGGGAGTTGTCTGGCGGGCTAGTCTTATTTACTTCTTTACTTTAGATCTATCACGATTAATGATATTCTACCTTACTGCAATGTTGAGGCTGTTTCCTATAAGATTTAATTGGAAGTGCCGGAATACCGATTGAAAAGCCAGTTAGTTTGATTGAACGTTTTTTTTTTTTAAAGACACTTTGCCCCGCACTAGAAATTTCTCCTGTATCGTGGGTGTGTTTACAAATATTTAAACTAACATACGCAATCAGTCAGACTCTGAACAACTATCTGTAGGCCATACAAATATTTGTTCCGTGCGGGGATCGAACCCGCGACACGCAGCGCAGCAGTCGATCGCTCAACTATTACGCCAAGCGTGCCGTCAAATTTGAAGCTGCAACATCGAGAAATAACCTTACCACCACTGGTATTCCAAGAGAACCGCCCATACACAGAGGAGTCTTCCAAACTGGGACGTAGGAACTTCTTAATTTCGTATTTTCTATGTTCTGTAGATTCTTTGTATATTGGCGCCTTTTCGCCTCCTCGCCACTTTACAGGTGATCCCTCCTCGAGTATGGCGCTCCATAACGTGTAGTTTCTCCGAGTCGTTCCGTATAGCGTTCCGTTTTCATCCTTGGGATCTACTATACTGTAGATTATCTGAAACAAAACATACAGTGTCGTATTTTCCACGAAGGATAAGTCGAGGCGGTTTTTTTTTATTATTCTGTTTCAGATTCGGTTGGCCCAGAGTCATGATCATTCTTTTGCCCCTATCCTAATTTATTTGGGGTCGGCGCAGCATGTCTTCTCCTTCCATACTTCTCTATTACTTGTCATCTCATGAGACACCTCCTTTCTTGCCATATCATCCTTCACACAGTTCATCCATCGTTTCTTCGGTCTAGCCCAGAGTGTACAAGTTATTTGAAACGAAAATATTAAAAAGACAAAAAAAAAACTGAAAAATATGACCTAAAACAAACAGTTTTAGGCAATGACGAGTTTATATATCATTGGTTTTAGGTCATATTCCAAGACGCGTGCGTATGATTTGCGTCTATAACGGAAAATCTAGAAATAACTTCTTATTCTCATTCATTTATTCACGGTTCTGTAAACTTCTGTGGCAAACGAATCACATGTCGGGCTCGTACAGTACCCTGCACTATTACCTGACCCATCTCACAAAGCATAAAAGAGGAAAATGGGTCAGGTAATGGCACTGACTGTACTTCGTACCATAGTAATGAAGTGCGTTCTTCCTTTTTCATGGAGCGTTAGCTTAGCATATAGCGGTAAAATCGATGAACGGGACAGATTGTTTGAACCGCAAAGAAATCACTTTCCCGCCAGCTCGTTATCAGCGCTAAAAACCCGCATATGACGCGCGTGTGTTAAATTGTTAATAAATAGTGCAGATTTGTGTGATTACAGAAATATTGGAACATATTGTGAGAATATTATAAAAGCGAAAGTTTGGATGGATGTTTGTTACTCAATCACGCCAGAACGGCTGAACGGATCTAGTTGAAAGTCACAGAGATGGATTATAGTCTGGAATACCACATATGTAGGCAATTTTATTATGGGCAACTGCTTGTTTAATATAACTTAGTACAATGGTGAACGGTGGGCGGTTCCGGATACATTGGCATCCGATAAGAATGTAGTTCGAACTTGAATGCGTACCTAGACATACCGTAGGAGCCGTACGAGACGCAAACATCGCATTTTCAGATGGTCCCGCGTACCTATCCGCATACGCGCCGTACGCGCCGAATCGCACCCATTATTTGAACAGTATTTCGGTTCGGCACCAGTGGCACGCGCCTTACGCCCATTTGACGTCACCAAAGCGCGCTGGTGCAACCGTATACCATACAGCATTTTACTGAAACGCGGGTCGTTCGGCGCGGATAAGTGCGTGAACGTCGCGTCGTCGCATACTATTGCATACACAGATATATAAAATGCGATGACTGCAGCGATTTCAGCTCCTGCGTCGCGTTTGGATACGCGTCCACTTTGAGTACACTTTTCTGTTTTAAATACGGCACAATGAAATAAGTAAAGTAAGTAGTTGTAGTAGTATCGTGATGGCTTTTAGGAGATGTGTGGGTATAAACTCGTGGGTACAGAAGAACTTAGTGACGGAGGTCGTGACTTATCGCTATGAGATAAGCTTGCTGTGACGTAGCCTTGTTTAATGAGGTGAGGAATTTGTGGAGAAAGTGGGTTAAACAAAAAACCAAAGCACTAATATTTTTGGCAGTGTTAATGTGTGAACCTTCACAGAGTGATTATTTTAAGGTGGGCAAAAGGGGGAAATCCGAATCCAAAAGAGATACCCAAAAAACTTTCTTAATAAACTTCAGAAGTTTTTCATGAAAAAAAAAATTGGAATCTGTGCTAATACTATACTAATA
This sequence comes from Cerastis rubricosa, assembly GCA_949152445.1. Taxonomy (NCBI): domain Eukaryota; kingdom Metazoa; phylum Arthropoda; class Insecta; order Lepidoptera; family Noctuidae; genus Cerastis; species Cerastis rubricosa. The sequence goes on along the minus strand of OX424535.1, from coordinate 5,336,006 downwards.
ATAAAGCTGAAGAGTTTGTTTGTTTGCTTGAACGCGCTAATCTCAGGAACTACTGGCCCGATTTGAAAAATTGTTTCAGGGTTAGATAGCCCATTTATCGAGGAAGGCTATAGGCTATATTCTCCAATAGGAGTGGAGCAGCAATAAAAAATGTTGCGAAAACGGTGAAAATGTGACACAGATGAAGTTGCGCGGGACAGCTAGTTTAAAGATGATGACGAAGGCAGATGATCTATTCTTAGTTTATGTATACATTTTATGTAGGTACTTACATCAGGCATTCCTGTATCGCGATCGTTTCCCAACTGTGGTACCAACGCGACGAGCTGGAAGCTGTCTGAATCCGGGACTATCTGGAACCTGATGTTACCGCTCATCTGGGATTCTGACAGAATTCTTACGTGAGATGGCCGTTTATGCATACTTGTGTCCGGACCTGAGGAGGTCAAAGGAAATTTAGTAGTTTATTTCACCTAGCTAGCCAGAAAGTTTGAAACAAAACATGTGTTTTATATTCCAATGAATGGGTGATGGATTTTCAAAATTATATTACTTATTTCAGCGTGGTGGATTACAGCGCACTCCCTCTCACAGAGTGGAGGCCTTTGTCCCAGCAGTGGGAACATTATAGGCTGATGATGATGATTATTTCAGCAGTTTTAATAAAATTGTCCTGTCATATAATCCAATCTCAGGGCATTATGAATAATGTCCATTTAATCAGTTGGTCTATAAGGGGTCTTCCTTTAATCACGTGAGGTTTAAAGAGAGGGGGAGGGTGTCAGAAAAAAAAATATTAATCACGATGGGGGGTAGGGTATCATGTGACAATCACGTGTAAGTTTTTTTTTTCGTGGGCCTAAAAACTTGAATTTATTGTGTGACGTTTAAAAAATGTTTTTACCAATAATGCATTGAAAACCCAAGCAAGCGAATTTGTGTTAAAAAAATCTGTATTTTTTATGTTTTCAATTATAACAAATACACGCTATGCTGGGAGGGGACATAAGAGGGGTAGCCTTAAACCTCACGGTGTATCACATAGGGGAGGGGGGTATAAAAGGCACCCAAAGAACCTCACGTGATTAATGGATCGCCCCTAATATCAAAGAAATGATTGATTGTAGGATACTGACCCCAGTACCGTTTCTGACAGGTGTCCTTCGTCTGTAACAAATAAAGGTAAGGCATTAACAGTCACAATCAGAATGCTTATTTCGTAAGCTATGTTTGAAAACATAAACACTTTTGCGTTTCGAGACTGATAACTTTTTAAATGTCCATTACAGCAGTGTTAACTGCCTGTTTTCTACCAAAAAACGACTTAAAAATATTAGAACATTTACAGCAATTCAGTGATACACGTTAATGTACCCAAAATATATAATTGAACCTAATGGAAACACGCCACGTTTCGACTTTCAAGCTTCTTCAATAGGTTCCAAAATAGAAATCTAGATTCCTGCCTGCAATGTACAGTTTTTTACCCTTTTTACCTAGTTGTTTTTTACCCATGATGTTCTGAAGAATTCAACACGCATTAGATTTAGGATTATTTTGCGAATTGGAGCGTCCAGCAAACTTCCGGATACAACTACTAACGAGATCATGACAAAAAACGCGTCCTATTTTCAAGTCATTAAGGTCTAATATCACAGATCATGGGTATGAAAGTGCAAGTGGTTCTTTGTTTGGTAAGTAAAACGACACGTTCCAATATGCGCGATTGAATCATTGCCGCGATGCTCAGTTTGTCAACAAACAGAAATACCACGAGGCAGCGAACCTAGAGGTAATAAAGTAGATTCTAATTATAACTAATTAGACTAGAATGATACCTACCTACTACAATCAAAAAGTCAAAACTAACTAATGACCTAGCTTAAAAAAAACCGGTCAAGTGCGTGTCGGGCCACGCGCAGTGTAGGGTTCCGTAGTTTTTATAACAGCCAAGTGCGGGCCGTATTCACTGACTGATAGTTTCGTACCATGCTCTAAAATGACGCCAAACATGACTACCTACCTAATTTGGCTTCCTATACAAACTACAACAACAACTATTTTTTTTTATAAAACTTATTTAGGAATGAAACAGCGCGATACAACTGACGCTTAGCGCCATCGATCGACATTTCTATGGAGTTGTTAGAAATTTTCGAGTCAAATACAAATGGTCGACTATTACTCGTAAACTTGTAAAGCCCACTTAAGTGTGATAGTTTTCCTTTAAATTTCGTTATATATAGGTACTACTGCAGTGACATTTGTATTTCTAACTACAACCGTTTAGTCTGTAGAGGGGGGGGGACACTTGACCCTAACGAAAATTGGTACTTTAAAGCTTGATAAGTCACAAACGGTTTATTTAATCAAAAAACGGTCTTCCCAAATCCTTAATATTTATGAAAGACCTATCCAAAAATAGGCCACACTACGGGAAGAACGAAAAAAAAATATCATCCCCACTTGACATGTAGGGGAGGTACCCTAAATAATTGTTTGTTTGAAAATTTTATTTTACCACTTTTTCGGCGTCGTTAACGTGTATACTCATGCCAAATTACAACTTTCTAGTACCAATAGTTTTTGAGCTAAACCGCGGACAGACAGACAGACAGACGGACATGGCGAAACTATAAGGGTTCCTTGTTGACTACGGAACCCTAAAAAAATGCTATGATTAAACGGCCAGCTAGCTAAATGCTTCGCCAGCATAAAAATGTTTTCAATCAGCAAATAAAGATACCACTAGTGGACAGCAAGATTAACAAAATTAATCAGGAAATTATACCATACTGAAAATTTAAAATATTCTTATAATGATAATTCAAATTGAATCAGCTCAAAATTTGGCGATCTTTTTCTTAGTTTTAGCAGCGTCCATCAACTCCAGTGATGTGCAAACATCAGGTCAGGGAGGACACAGGAGTGTCGTTTGTGGTTCAGCACCACATTTACATTCCAGGGCAGAGTCATCTATGAATCTCTATCTGAACAGGTTTTCCTTGCTTCGGCCAAGCTGTGGCCGGAGTCCAATAAAATAACTTCCAGGTGAGCCATGGCAACTCTATGGCAATCACATATTTAGACTAATCTCGATGTAGGTATGTAGGTAGTTGACTGACTATCTGCTGGAGTAACTTTTCACAAGAACCTACCTATTCGCCCTGTAAAACAAACCGATGTTCGTAAACTAAACTTTTAATTACGATTTTAGTTTCTACGTAATAACACCTGAGGAATGTGTCTACGTGCTTAGAACAGGTCTAGGTATGTCCTAGGTATGCAGCCGTCGTCTAAGACTAATTCTGGAACCCCTTGGTTTTGGTTTTGTAGTAACGGCTAGTTGGTAAACAACAAGGACACTGCTTCCTACTGAAGTTTATTTTTCCGAGACAATACATTATTAGAAAATCATAAGAGGCATTCTCATCGAAATTACTTTTTTGTTGAGCCAATGGATAATGAAAGCGATGATTCCCGATGCTCACCACCGGCTTGTCCACCAGTGGTGGACAGCGACACAATTCTCAAAACAATTCTTGCCAATTTAAGAGTTCTTTAAAAATATTGTGTTGCTATCAACCACTGGTGAACTAGCTGGTAGTGGGCATCGGGAATCATCGAAAAAAGCTATAGAATTATCACAAGGCGAAATGTTACTATACAAAACTATGGTGTGTGTAACGATGCACTTTTCGCCAGAAACATACATAGCTTTAAATAGAGCTAGCATTTCCATTGTCACGCTAGGTTTTGGTCGTAGACAATACGTTGACAAGCATTGTTTCTTGCCCGAGGTCAAAAATGAGGAACAAGAGCTCACACAACATCTTTTGTGAGTTACCTATGCTGATTCAGCATGCTTTAGCAACAACATACGGTATGGCAGTTGGATATCGTTAAGTCATGAATTCTTGATTTCTTATAAGTAATCTGGGAGATATGGAATTATATTAAACATCGTTATCGCATTCATATTTTAATTATATACAAAGGCTTCAATCGTATCTTATAGATCGACACCGATTAAAGCCGGTCACCATCCATTTCATACCGAGGCTCCTCCGTGTTCTGGATGTCGTCCGTAGATCTTTGATAGACGTTACAAGTACTGAGAAGCCTGGAATCTGACAACAAGCAGGCCAAGCTGCAGTAGTACCAAAATATCTGTTAAACAGGGTGTAACGGAAAGGGTATATACATACTTAAGGGTGTGCTACAGATCATCAAACTGAACATGTTTCTCCATCGGACAAACATCGTAATAGCGAAAAATTATCTGCTGCCCCATACAAAATTTCAATACATGTGTATATTCGACCCAACGCAGTTGGGAAAAGGCTAGCAAATAAGTAATGTGATCCTCCCAAATGCATCGATATACTGTGTGCGTACGTATCTCTTACATGACATAAACTCGCAGAGAAAGTTCAACGTTTGCTGCATTATCAATCGATAAAAAAGTAGTTATTAAATCAGGACGCATCTTCGTATTACAAATCATTTACCTGCGTTAGGTGAATAATAGGCGCTTGATTGATGTTGTCAATATATAAAACTAGTTCATGCGGATCTCGCAGTTCACTGGATATCTATACAAAGCGAGGACATGTTATACTGGAAATGTATAGCTTAATGTGTTGCCGTGTGTATCTACATACATACTTCTGCATGAATAAATGCTTTTTCACTTTGGGAGGCTTTAAATCTGCATTAGGTATTTAATTCATCACAACAGAACTTTTGTACATAAGGTCATACATAAGTCACATATAAAGCATCACATTCGGAACTATCCGGGACCAGACTACGTCCTCAGCTTGTGATTATACAGGGTGTAACGGAAAGGGTATATACATACTTTAGGGTGTGCTACAAACCAGCAAACTGAACATGTTTCTCCATCGGACAAACATCGTCATAGCGAAAAAAATATCAGTTGCCCCATACATTGGGTCGAATAGGTATTGAAATTTTGTATGGGGCAGCAGATAATTTTTTCGTTATTACGATGTTTGTCCGGTAGACAAACATGTTCAGTTTGATGGTCTGTAGCACACCCTTAAGTATGTTTATACCTTTTCCGTTACACCCTGTATAAAGGCTCTGAGTTCGAATCTTAACATCGCACCGTTATCTCCAAAGGGTTAGGGCAGAGGTGGACCTAAGGCTAATTTTGCCAGTTCAAAAGTCGACAAAAAACCTGAAATTTTTGTAAGGTTTTTTGCTGTTGAAACTTAACAAGTTTAGACAATTAAGGTATCGCATAAAATTCCGCGGGATATACATATCCATAATGAAATTCTAGACTAGATTATTGCACTCAATTAACTGTTTAATCAGAGTTTTACGAGCACGGGAAAGTATGCAGCTGATGAATTCTGAACTATTTCTGATACGGGAAATAAAAAAGCCAATAACGAACGTTCGTAGTTGCACCACCGCCTCCACAATTTGGCTGGCTGGGCCACTATTAATGACGTCTATCGTGCCTCTATAACCGACCTCTATAAAAGGATGATAAAAATGACCATTTTCAGAATGTCCAATATACATAATCCTCGGTCAGCTACTATATATAAAGAACAAAAAAGCAGCGTTTTTTAATAAATAACTAGGTACCGTAATTTAAATTGATTATTTTAAGTATTTTGTGACAACCTCCTGAATTTTGACGAGGATGCAAAACAACACTTTGTATAAACTAAGAATAACGTTGGGCTGAGGATACTGCCCTGTGCAACACCGTACTGATTAGGTTGTTCATCACTGATCCAATTATCTATAGTAATTTGCGTTTCATACATTGACTGAATGATAGTAAAAGACGTCGCCGTCGTAGTCAAAGTCATCAGATTTATTTCTTTTATCTTTTGAACGTGTAATCTCTCGTGTAGTAGTGTCAGTAGGTAGTAAAATTCGCGTCACTGCGTCATTGACTTCGTCAATTGATTTGATAACGAGTAATGTAACAGAACATTCAAGTTCAGTTGTTTCAGTGTCAATGCCGACAGAGTGCTGTACGATAAACAATACTATGTACAGCGTGTTTATATTAGCATCATCGTTTGCCTAGCCTTTTCCCAATTATATTGGGGTCGGCTTCTAGTCTAACCAGATGAACATGAATATATTTCCGGTCAAACTTTATGGAGACTCGACAGTTAGCTGTGAGTGACGTTCTGCGCTTGTGTCAAAGATGAAATAGCTGATGGCTGGCTTCCGAGGCTCGGAGGGAACTCGGTGAGTAATGATGGTCACCCATCCACGGCCCAACCTCGGCTTAAACTTGAAGATCAACCCGTGCGGCTGTTATTATTTAGCCACGAGCTTTTACGGGAAAGAAAATGATGACGAACATGATCCAAAAAAAAACCTACCGAAAGGTTATCTTTGACAGCTACCTTTAGTTTCCCTGAATAACATAACAAAACATCGCGCCTGTGATCCCCAAAGGGCACGACAGAAGTACATAATAGTGCACACACAGTATCTGACTCTCGGTGCACTATTAGGTTCTTCTGCCTGAAAATCGGGCTGCATCTGGCAGCCCGATGCTCGAATGCGTTTATATACACTCTGTATATTATCAGTGTTAGGTAAATAAGAGGGCACTTATTGCAGTAAATATTTCGGCTATTGATTGCGTGCTATCGGCTATGTGGCCAGGGATAGAGCCACTTTACGCACTCTCCGAGCCTGGACCGATCACTGATAAGGAGCACCTTTAGCCTGTTTGAGTTGAGCACTATCTATTCTAACTATCAATAAAAACGTTTTTGTTATGCACTTATTTGTGTCAGTTGATACTGCAAATAGCAGTGTTGTTTTAACACACAACCAAAAAACATAACTAAAAATTTAAAAAGCCCCGTTACCTAAATTAAAAAAAAAAAATTTTTGTTTTTTTCTGAGGACTTTTTGTTTGGGGCTTTTTAAAATTTTTAATTTTATTTTTTAATCTTAAATTATTTTTCTGTCTCACTGGGCATAGGTCTCCTCACATTCCTTCCACTTTTCTCGGTATTGCGCCGCTTCTCGCTAATTAACGTAAACAAAAAAAGCTATAAATTTTTAAAAATCCCGATCTTCTAGGGGGAGGGAGGGTGTGCAGCCCCGCCCCCCTGGCGATGCCATGATGACAAGTGATAAGATTTTAAATTTCGAATCGACCAGACTTGTGGAAGTTGTTTATATACGTCTGAACCGATTTTGATACAATTGGTTTCGTTTGAAAGGTAATTATTTGTAAGTTAATTGAGAGTGTTTTTAGCTATGTTTCAAGAAAATCTGCCCAGCTGTTTGAAGATCATCACCTCTTTTCTAGTTGATGAAGGTATATAAACAACTTCCAAAGGTCTGGTCGATTCAAAATTTGAAATCTTGTCACCATGGGTATCGCAAGGCGGGTGAGGGGTGGCTGCTCCCTAAAGAATCAGGATGTATTTAAAGTTGTTACTTTCCCTGTTTTCGTTAATTGGCGAGAAGAGGCGCAGCACCGAGAATAGTGGACTCGGGGAAGCTTTAGCCCAGGAGTGGGACAGTAAAGGCTAAGAAAATAAAAAAATAAGTTTAAAAAGCATGAAACAAAATTAAACTACAAATTTTAAAAACCACGGCACAAAAATTCTCCAAAAAAAAAAAAATACCAAGCGTCGTAGCGTCGGGGGACCGCTAAGTAGACCTCCTAACACTAGCACAAAACAAAGTAGACCCCCGACGCAACGACGCTTGGATATTTTTTTATTATTTTTTGAGTTAGTTTATTCACAAAACATTTGAAGGTAAGGTACTGCATTTAAATGACTGTAGCTCTAATAAAATATAATGGAAAAAAATCTTACCACAGTGATGTGAAACATCAATTCCGAACACACACCGTCTGCTAAAATCTCTAGCTGTTCCTTCGTAAATAGTTTAGTTTTGTCACTGTCTGTCGATGTCGGTCTGCCACTCACATAAAGTATCATTGTTATTTGTTTTAATAAACAAAATATTATGTAGTGCTCAAACTTTTTGTAAAACATTTTAATTTTTTCATAAACATGTAGAGTTTTCAAAATTTACTATATTAAAAATTTTACGTGTTTCACTATTGAAAGAAATCACCAAACAAAAAAATAATATTTGCGAAATTTGACTACTCAAATATAAAAAAAAACAAATCATTTGGTATGATTTAAAAATAGAAATAAATAATCTTGGCAAAAATAATTTGTTGTCAATATTTAAATTGCGAACAGTTCGTTGCGAATTCAGTCGGACGGAGTTCAGTCGCGTTCGTCAACGCGGCGCTGCGGTAGCAAGCTGTGCCTTCGCGCCGCCCCTCAAATCGTAACTGGAGCGCCAAGCCACTGAGCTTTACAAATAACCGTATGGCAGGGTGCTCCCAAGCTCTCTTATTAGAGTGGAACTTCTTCCTACGTCATTCGATCCATTCAAGCTTTTCGAACAAAAAATTGGTCCTTCGGGTCAAAAGATTAATTTATTGCCGAAAGGAGCCTTTTTTTTGTGATGGTCTTGCAAAATATCTTATCATCGTGTAATCGTGTTTAATAATTACCCACAAGAATTTCCACTACAATTTTTCCAGCAAATTCGTTCGTATTGATTTCTAACTTTATTCCATTTTTTTTAAGAATCAGTTGTTCCTAGGGTTGCCACCTTTTTTTTGCAGATATAGTAGGTACATTGGTTAGTACCTATAGGTAAGAAAAAAAAGTACATAGTAACAAAATAAAGTACAATTTAGTTTTCTTTATTATTATGTTTGAAAACATATTTTTTATTGCTCTTTGCAGTTTGTATCAAATTTGTATCTCTACTAAACAATTGCACAGCATCTTTACAGGCTATTTTTAAATTAAAGTAAATAAGTAATTCATTTTTTATCAAATTCAGAGAATTTTCAAAATCCCGAAGAAATGAAATCATGCGAAACAAAGTATTTTCATGTACTTTATTGTTCTCATAAAAAGTACAGTTACCTGAAATAACGTACAATACTTTATTATTAAGTACGGGTGGCAACCCTAGTTGTTCCATTTGCACTTTTGTAGGAAACAGTTAAAAAAAAACGATTGAAAAATTCTAAGTTCCGTTCAGAATGATGTACTGAATACCGTGCCGCGGTGTCCCTTCTTGTGGTTGTTCGATCTTATTATTTTCTTCGATTTAAGATTTAAATTACGTTACTTCTACGTACAATCTCCCATCCCGTATTTTACCCACATCAAGAGTAAAATTTCAAAAGAACTGTGGTGTACAAAACGTCTCTGATTTCAGCATTATCCACAATGAAGCATCGTTTCAGCACGAGAAAATTCGACGCATGTTGTTGGCGACCGATCTTCATTGATTCGACAAAAAAAAACAAACCTTCGTACAAGTTTGAACGTGTGTAAAATATCTCTGACGATCAATAGAACTTGTTTTTTTTTTACTTCCTGCCTTGTCGGTCGCTTGCATAGACTGGTGCAGGCAATAATTCAGACACGTCCATCAAAATATTTTGTAACAACTATCTTCTCAGTAGAAACTTCCGAGTCTGGATTTGCGTCCTGTTGATGGCAATAGGCTCGCCCCCTATTACATGGGACTTAATCATAACTGGCACTACTACATTCTCAGTAGAAACCTGGAGTCTGGATTTGCGCCCTTTTGATGGCAATAGGCTCGCCCCCTATTAGATGGGACTTAACGTAACTGGCGAAATGTGGGTGTACTAAACAGTATACCTCTGCCACCATTGGGGGATTACAGTGATACCTACCTTGGTGGTGCCTACCTTCTTACTTTGGTGGTGGAACATGGGCCAGCCACAGTGCCTGCGTAACCCTAAATCTCATCGTGACCACAAAGCAGAGCATCAAAAGATACAAGCCCATTGTCTTAAGATAATTCTTCGTAATTTATGACACCATAAATACAAGCTGTTGCCCGCGACTTCGTTCGTGTAGAAATTTTGAAGTGCATATGTGAGAAAAAAAAATAGCCTACGACCTAATCTTAGGCCTACTAAATATAGGTACACAAAAAAAATACATAAAAATCGGTCAAGCGATTTCGGAGGAGTTCGATAATAACACGAAATTTACGATAATAACGCGAGGTTTTTATACAAGTTGTAGTTTTTTCTTTGGTTATTAAAAAAAACAGACTATGACCCATACATTTTAACCGTGTAGGTATTCAGTGGGATTAACAGTAGCCCAACATTGAGTCTTTTTGTCCCGGTGGAACATCCCCATGGGATGTACCGAACTCCGGTAAACTTTTGGGTCAAAACACTTGAAATGTCGATCTTGCCTTGCTCTTAGAGCGGCTATGTCCAAAGTTATTCTCTCAAACCAATTCTTTGATTCCAAAAATACATAATATTAAGTAAGCTAAAAGTACGCCACATAGGTTATTAATAAAGTGATTCATCTTACAATTCGTAGTAAACGCGTCACATACAAAATATTTAATGAATGTATCCATCACTATAATAACGTGATACGAATATTGAATATATTAAATCCCGCGGAAGTTATTGAACTATTGTAATTGCGCAATCGGAGGCTGTGGTCTTATTATTTACGTAAAAAATCAGACCGACGACTAAAGATGGCAACCATTTTAGGACATCCCGCGTCTCATTTTTGGGCATCCAGAGTCGAAAGGTCAAAATAAATTAATTTAAAAAGAGGTTTAGGAGCTAGTTACATTTTTTGATACCCCAAGCAAAGCAAAGCTTTTGTTTTATATATAATATTTATAAACGATTGCAAGTACTTACGTAGTAGGTATTCATAATAATGCGTCAACGCTTCAAAGTTTTCGGAAAACTACGTGTCAACATGTTATTGTTACAAAATCGCAAATATCTGTTCCCCGGTCTGTTTTTTGTTTATATGGTTTCCTTTTTTTACAATACCGTTTACTTAGGACCATTTATACTGCACGATTGGCTTACTGGCTGAGCGATTAGCTGCTGTGCTGTGTGTCACGGGTTCCATTCCCGCACGGAACAAATATTTGTATTGCCTACAGTTATTTCGGGCTTGGCTGTTTGTGTATGCGAGTAACACACCCCCCATACAGATGAAATTTCCAGAAAAAAATCTTAAAATAAATGCCAAAGTCAAAGTCAAAGATCTTTATTGTGAGACAGTGGTTACAGAGTTGTTATTGTGTTAATTTTGATGTGCGGTTGCACTGCTCCAACATGTTAGACATACAATAGTTGAACAATTTATTTAATTTATATATTAATTCAAATAGACATTTTAATTAATATATAAATCTATTATATACTCATACTATCTATAAAATGTACTAGCAGCACCCTCATGACAGTGTCAATTAAGTGTCAAACGAACCATGTTTTATGGATCATTGCTCGATACAGAACATGGAACTGTTCGTCATTAAACAATTAATTATTATAGTTATCAAACTTCCTTTCTCACAGCTCACACTCACAGATCCACACGTAATACATATCATTTGGCACCCAACCAACTACTTTCATTTTTACATCAATTAATTTTAAACTAACTTTCGATTACGACTGCAATTAACCTTCAATAGATACTCTGGATTATAAGTATTTCCGTAAAACTCTGTGGTCAAGCTGTTTTTGATGTTATTGCATCTATTTAAGCAATAAAACTATAAAAATAGACATATTTTAAACGTTACGACTTGTAAATAGGTTATTAAAGTTCAAATGAATATAAAAAACACCAAGTCGGAACATAGACCGTCCCAGATTCCATATTGAACTTCCCGTCGCCATTTTGAATTTTCTTTTCAGCTCTTTTCATTTCCTAATTTTCTTCAGTGTTTCGCCAACTAACCACTGTATTAACATTTTCCGAAAGTTTCTGTCCTCTTATCAGTATCTATATTATCTTAATTATAAAAGAAAAGGCTTTATGTAGGATAGGTATCCTACATAAAGCCTTTTCCTTTTTATTATTATATTTAAAAAAAAGTTTTTTTTTTGCATTAACTTTTTTTTTTATATTCCTACAATAGGAATCTAGCAAAAGCGTCATCGTGTTCTCACAAAAGCTTTGGTCATATCTGCCTGCCACCCAAACAAAAATAATAATAAATAATAACCATTATAAAACTCATTCGTTTTTCCTTTCCATTTGACGCAAGCGATTTGCTTAAGGTCGTTGCACATTTAATCACTGCGGGCCCCTTCACACCTGTGGACAACTAGGATAGAGCCAGAAAGATCGCCGCGGTCACCTTCGAGTAGCATTCCACTATTAACTACTTCGATAAATGTCAATAAATCTTATTGACATTTAAGCTGTTTACGTAGGTAATGTTATATAACCATTAATTTATGTTTCGGATAAAATGGGTTCATGAATGCAAAAAACTGGTCCTCCGAGCCACATGTCCTTAACTCCAACTCCTTTAGGTACAGGGTACCTACGTGTGAATCCACACGTAGATTAAATACTTAATTAAATTTGTCGTGTATAACAGTTCCCGTATTCACAAACACTTCGATTCGATTTCGATTAGGAAAGACGTAAGTCCATCTCGCTCGCTTTCGTTATGGCAAAAAAAGAATAGACATAGGACTTTCCGAATCGAATCGAAATGTTTGTGAATACGGGGGCTGATCTGTAAACATGGACGAAGTAAAATGAGTATGTAACGTAGTATGGTAACAGGTGGCTTTCTTTCAATTCTGCCTTTCCCAAAAAAGGCACGAGTATGTAGCTATGATAATAAAAATCTGATATGTAGCTCCTATCCTATTGCATATCATCTTAAAAAGGTAGGTTTCGACTCTAGCTAGCTAAGTTATACCTAATACACGACTTGTATGGAATGAGAATAGCAGCTGACTAAGCTTGACTCCGAGATCGACACATTTCAACAATAGAGCTCCACTGTGAACTGTGACTACTGTGGTCAGTGATTGAATGAAACATTGACGGCCATACGTCATGTCTAAAGGTTAGACAATTTTCATCATGAGTATTTTCCTGCAAGGGGCAGGCAGAAGTGGTATCCAGAATTCTTCATTATTTTTTTTGTTGAGGATAGCTGCCACAACCACCAAAAAAAAACACGATGAAATATGCTTGACGTAAATTGTTATTTTGGCGTATATTACGTTAACGTCATTCATTAAAAAAAACCGGTCAAGTGAGTGTCGGGTCACGCGCAGTGTCTGGTTCCGTAGTTTTTATAACAGCCAAGTGCGGGTCGGATTAGTCGTATTCGCTGACTGATAGTTTCGTACCATCATCATCAACATCATTTCGGCAAAAGACGTCCACTGCTGGACATAGGCCTCCCCCAAGTTTCGCCACATTGACATAACAGCGGGTTGGCGATCGTAGTACGGTTGTTACAAAAGCACAGAGAACGCTGCTGACCGCTCTCTGGCAAGTCCCTTAGGGTTGGACCTCATCTGGCAGCACGGAATCGCACTTTTCCATGCTTCTATCCTTTTCAGTCGCTTAGAACAGTCATTTGCTAGAGCGAGAATCAGAGCGTGCTGCCGACCGCATAATCAATGCTACCGCGTGCGATAGCATTTCCGCTATGTTTCTCGCTCTAGCAAATGACTGTTACTACTGGGATGGTGCTATTTTTTACGTCCGACACCATAGAGAGCGTTTCGTCCGTATGACTACCTACCTAATTTGACTTCCTATACAAATCGTCACCTGATCCGGACATATTGCATAGAATTCTTTTTTTTTTTTTAAGATTTGGATAAGACTTGTCATAGCCGGTGTTTTGAATTTAAATACAGGACACAGAGCTACACTACTCACTCGTCACTAAAAATAATGTAATGAAACAATAGCGCGATACAACTGACCCTTAGCGCCATCTATCGACAGAAATGTCGATAGATGGAGTTGTTCGAAATTTTCGAGTCAAATACAATTGGTCGACTATTACTCGAAAACTTGTAAAGCTCACTTAAGTGTGATAGTTTTCCTTTAAACTTCGTTATATATAGGTACTACTGCCGTGACATTTGAATTTCTAACTATAACCGTTTAGTTGGTAGAGGTGGGAGACACTTGACTCTAACGAAAATTGGTACTTTAAAGCTTGATAAGTCACGAACGGTTTTCTTAATCAAAAAACAGTCTGTCTAAACCCCTAATATTTATGAAAGACCTATCCAACGATATCCCACAATACGGGAAAGACAAAAAAAAGATCATCCGCACTTTACATATAGGGGAGGTACCCTAAATAATTGTGTATTTCAAAATTTTATTTTACCACTTTTGCGGCGTCATTAACGTGTATACTCTTGCCAAATTACAACTTTCTAGTACCAATAGTTTTTGAGCTAAACCCCGGACAGACAGACAGACAGACGGAAATAGCGAAACTATAAAGGTTCCTTGTTGACTACCGAACCCTAAAAACGGAGAAAAATGTCTGCTGTGCGATCTGAACATAATCGTAATCTAGAATTCTAGACGAGACTCTAGATTAAGAAATTTCTGATGATAAAAATCTCAGTAACAGTTTGTCTCTGGGATCCAAAGCATCTCATATTTTTAAGAAGTACAGTCCCTGATGACTGAAAGCACTCTTGTCTCAATTTATTTAAGCTGGATAGTGAATAGCTTTTAAATCTTGAGATTCAGCTTCAAACTGAAACACGGTGTTAAGACTGCGTGCAATCCTGAAACTGTAAACTCACAAATAAAATTTTACAACGGTTCTGTATTCAAGAGCAGGTAGGTAGGTACCTACGCCGCTCATGTTATGACCTCTCGTGACCGCCATTTGGAGAGTTCAGTGCCAGCTACCATATGCGAGCCCTTCAGTTACCATCAGAATATCTGAATGAATTTGCCTTCATCATTAAACAGGAATAAATGCATGATGTGGTTTTTACACTGCAGGTAGGTAATTTATATTATACAGGGTGTAACGGAAAGGGTATATACATACTGAAGGATGTGCTGCAGAGTACAGACCATCAAACTGATCCTGTTTCTCCACAAACAAACATAGACATAGCGAAAAAAATATCAGCAGCCCCATACATTTGGTTCGAATTGTTATTAACATTTTGTATGGGGCAGCAGATAATTTTTTCGTTATTATAATGTTGGTCCGATAGAGAAATATGTTCAGTTTGATGGTCTGTAGCACACCCTTAAGTATGTATATACCCTTACCGTTACACCCTACATATAGTAAGTACCTACAATAAAAATAGCCCATGCAATGCATGTGCCTACGATAGGTAAGTATACAAAATCGATATAAATACAGCACCTGAAAGCATAATTTTCAGTTTCTCATACAATGGAATAATCTTTTTTGAATATTGCTAAGCTGAGTATTAAATCGGAGTTCAGATATAATAACAAATGCTAGCTTGTTTTTACTATTAAAATATCTCGAGAAAATATTTTCTTTTTATTCCAAAAGAACTATTTTAATCGCCAGTTGCATATATTTATTTATTTATTTAACACTTCAAGTACAATGTACAATGGCGGACTTAATGCCATAGGCATTTTCTACCAGTCAACCTTTGGGTGATGCAGAGACAAACAGTGGTAGGTGTCTATCTGTAAAAAATAGTAATTCAATATATATCATTAACTTAATGACACTTGACGAGGAATTTTAAGGTCGATTTGTACGGAACGCAATGACTCCACAACGACCTCTGCCGGGCATTTAATAGACCATGTTAGATACAAGAACTAGATTCTAGATGTGAATGTTGTAGTTATTTCTTATGTGGTAGTAAATAAATATTCGATCGGCGCCGGGCCCCACAAAAACACTAGATTTTGAAATTATAATGTCCGCACACCTCTGTGCCCGACGAATGAAACATTTGACTTTGGTATAGGTCGACGACTTACTGCCTGTCACTTTGATATAGTCTATGGTTGCTTATATATTTTTATAACGTTTTAAATTTGAGAAAAGAAAAGTGGTGTGAGATGCACCGTAAGTAACGGATTGCAATCTACGGTACCTCTACTTATTTGTAAAGCCCGCACGATTACAATCTTCAGATCAAAATGATTGCCAATCAAAAATATGCTTTTTGTCACGACGAAAGAGCTCGGTACTGATTGGCCCCTTGCTTGATACCTTAACTAGGTATTTGATGTTCAATGATAACAGTTCAGCTTTAGAACGGAAAGAGATGGTCAGATTTAGAAGGCCCTATAGGCATAGACAAGTCGCTATCAAAACATGATTGACATTTTAAACTTTTCTGCTGCTTATGTCAAGCTAATGTTTTTTTTTTTATTTATGACTTTTCCATAATCGTTTTCGCTAATAGAATGTAAGGTGAAAGCGCCCCAGCCTGACGCAGGTCCTCACCGGACACGATTGTTTCAGATGGTTCCTGCATTGATTCGGGCCGGAGGAAACGCCCGGGTGTTACCACTGCGAGAATCGCCCGGGGGAGACGGTGGAGCACACCGTGGAGCTCTGCTCCTCTTGGTCTGAGCACCGTCGTGTCCTCGTAGCGGCGATTGGCGGCGGCGACCGGCCCTGGTTCAATCCATGGTCCGGAGTGAGAGGCAATGGGAAGCTGTCACCTCCTTCTGCGAAGCAGTCATGCTTGCAAAGGAGGTGGCGGAACGTGAGAGGGAGAGAGCCTCACGTTCCAGCCGCCACGTGACACGCCCCGCGCGTCGGAGACCACCCATTGGCCCCCGGCCACTGTAGGCGCGGGCCTGTGGACGGTGAGTAATGGGCTAGCTACCGTCCGTCTTGTGACGACAGGCTGTGTCGACGGCGCGTTCGTGTTCCACGCGCGCCTCAAGGAGATGTCATCAAATCGGAAGGGGTCTGAGAGGGCTGATGCCTGCCAGGGCTGTTCGAAAGAGATACCGTGGCCCTGGAACACAAAGGTTTAAGAAGGAAAATGGGTGGGTTTTATCCAGTACAAGTCTGACACTCCCTTCCGCTTCCCGCCCAGAGCGGGAGGGGTCATATGATGATTTTCCATCCGTAAAAAAAAAGGTGGAAGCGCACGCGAAGTTCATTTAATCCCATTGAATGACTATTTCATAAAAATACAATCAATGGGATTAAATGAACTTAGAGGGTTGTATTGTTTATTTTAATTTTTATAATTCTGTAAATACGTACGTATTACGGTTGCAAATCATATTTTGTTCAACATACAGCTTGACACTGACATGCAAATTGCAAAAATCGTAAGAACAGTTGAATTTCGCCGGCAACCTACCCTGGTGCTTCTCTCTTACTGAACTAGCCACCGAACAAGAGCCTGATCCTGAGCGAGTGAAAAATATACAATGAACAACTTCACAGGCAATGTACCGAGCAAAACCCAAATCTGGGCATGGTATTGGCAGATCATTTTAAATGGGGTGCGCCAAAGTTCACCTAAATTTTCAACTCCGATAATTGGAAATCCGAAAATGTTCTTCCTAACATTTTTCATCCTAACAATCGCAATTCCTAACTACTCTGTATCTAATGTTCATAATTCCGAAGCATTCAACTTCATAATGTCAGTAGCAATAAACATCTATTATACTTTTATTTGTTTTCCTATATTTTCTCAACATAACCATCTTTTACACTATTATTCAAAGTCATATCTTTTTTGTTTAGATTTCTTTTTATTCATAATAATCAGTATTATATACATTGATTTTGCGTAACTTTAACTTTTTTATTTATTGCGGTGTGTACCTGGAAAGATATCCATGGGTTAGGTTAGGTTAGAACTGTGACCAACTACGCGCGAGCCGAGCGAGCGGAGCGAGCGGTGCCGCGGCAGCGGCCGGCGAGCGCTACCTCGAAATTGGTCACAAAATTTTTCTAAGTATTTTTTTCATAGTGCCCCCAAGACTACACTCTGACCTAATCCCCAACCAAATTAAACATTAAATATCATCTTCTACCCACATATATTTTTATTACACTTGGTAAATGTTTCTATCTGAGTATCAGTGAAAATATTATGGTAATTATGTTTAGGGATAAAAGCGTTATGATAAAAAACAGTAGGAGTTTAAATTATTTACATTAATGATATTATTAATTACAATTTTCGGAAACATGAGTGTTATGAACATCGCCGGTAGCACTACAAATAGTATGAATGAAAACTTTAGGATGAAAAATTTTAGGAAGAATGATCATTCGGATTACAAATCGTTAGGAAGAACTATTTCGGGTAAAGAACTTTAGGTGAGCCAATATGGACCCTTTTAAATGTCATTCAGGAAAAATCTGCATTTATTTAGTACAAGAGGTGACCGGCACCACTATAATACTAGAAACAGGGATCAACTATTTCAACAGGTTTCAAGCTAACTAGCTTGTTAAAGTAGACTCATCTTTCATGAGCTACTGTTTAAAATGTTACAATAAAATACCTCCCCCCATTCTAGATATGAATGAGACGAAAAAAAAATGCATTTAACGCACACTATGTAGGCAAGCATATTATAAGTTGGGGGATTACATTGATGATAAAAATGCTTAGCTCAATGCTGGTCCTGCTCCACAACCACAGGAACCAGGACCATATGAAGTTATTGTGGAAGCTGCAGAAGATTGTAAAAATGTCTTTGCATTGTATATAGATGCAATCTCTTAGTAAGTATTGTATCATTGCATAGCACATGTGTGTGTACCATGTACTGTAAAGCCACCATTTACTGAGTACCTACATCTTTCATTGACGCGAATTTTCCTGGCGGTTAGGTTGAGTGAATGTCATGCAAACAAAAATGTCATGCTGATGGTGGCGGGTGTGTCGGGATATTTAGTTCCCTCCAATATGGTTCAGTTGAATGGTGGCTGATACATGCGTCATGTTCGTGAACGGGCGCTGTCAGTTGTGACTGGTCATCCCTTAGCTGCCACGGTTTTTTTTTAATTATTGACTTAATCTTTTACTCTGGACGCTCTTAACTTGCACGTATTTATACATTGTTCTCACATATTTGTAATTCCCAACATGATCATAATCACATGATCATAAATTTTGTAACAATATTTTGATTTAAAAGAGTGTCCATGGAGTTTCTTGCCCTTTCTTCTCCATAGAGATCTACGCTTTGGAATGGGCAACTACAGTACTTTCACAAGTTAGTAAGCCTTGTGTCTGGGACTGTAGCTTTGCGTTTAGATCTGTTTTTTGACTTTCAAAAGTGCCTGTAATGGTCTAATTGAAATAAATACTTTGAGTTTAACTTTGATTCTTCTCGGTAAACTATCAGAAAATCCTCGAGTGTCTGAAATACTGAAAACACAGTATAGTATCAAAGTATTTGTAAATCTCGATCGATCGGGCATGCATAATATATGAGTGTTTGTCCCTGATAGGGAGATAATATGGCCGGGAGATGGATTTGTCTGACGGACATTGTATTTTAATGAAGGTGATCGTGTTGCTAAGATCAAAATAAAATATTTTATAGCTTTTATTTTTACATTACCTATATGATTTTGATCAGTAAACTGTAGAACATTCAGTGATGTCCACTTCATTTAGTTAAGCTTACTATTCAGCTTATATACAATAACATTAAGCCGACGTCCACCCTCGAGGTTCGCCAGAAAGCCATGAATTGAAGCATACTATGGGTATAAAACTAGTAGACCATCGTGAATCCGTTCCATCACAAAAATTACCGTTATCACACTCACTCACCCTCGCACCCCATCTTTTTCAGAAGGAGATTTGAGCTCAACTTTTTAGTATAGGTTAGTTCATGGTAGCTCTGGACCGAGGGGGAAAGATGTGGAAGAATAGAAGGGAGCAGTGGCGTGCCTAGGGTCCAACAATACAACAAACCCGTGAGGTAAGCCCAATGTTCAGAAAGCCTAACATTATGAAGAGTAGTGGGTAATTATGGCAAGCCAAGCTTGTAGGCTTGTATGAAAGTACCGCCACTAGAAGGAAGGAATCCTACAGGATGAAAAAACGTAAATACTACAAAAATAAAACTTCTGCATTAACATGCTAGTCCGGGGCTTTTAGATTTGAACCCTGCATTAAATATAAACAGCGATTTTTTTCTTGAATCGTGTACTTGACCTTAGCTCGTCAAATAATAAAAAAAAATTAAACATTTTCCGAGACCGGATCAAGCTGAAAAAGACGGAAACGCGTTTTTGTGAATAAAAACATGGGAAAAAAAGTTAACAGGACAAATTTAGTTACTTTAGGTAAAGAATTGGTGACAGTAATATATTTTTTCAGAATTAAACATTTTCGTCCACGGAAATTACGGTAAAAAAACATTTACGAAATTTTTGGATTGTACTTAAGGCAAAAATATAAACAGCGGTTTTTTTTACATAAATAACTTAAATTAATATATTACACCGCCAATAAACAAAATTAAACAAATTGTACTACCGGAAGTTATTATTACCAGTTTTTTTACAATAGCGGTTGCGGCAAAAAGGTAACAGGGTTTAATTTAGTTTAACTTTCATCTAAAGGCTATTTCTAACCTATTTACACGAAAATTAAACACTTTAAAGCAAATCGTGAAAAAAAATCAATTAATGTTTACGTAAAATACGTCTGCAAGCTTTATTCTAGTATTTGGCGCAGCACTTTCATAGGAATTTGATCTTTCCGAAATAGAAATAAGGTGTACAATCGCGTAACTCAATAAAACACCGACTCAAACAACAACACAGTCATACGCACACAATGAACGCAGCGCTTATCTTGTTTACGCACACTAGCACACGCCGTACGCCGCACGCTGCTTAGCGCTGACACCGTGCATCGTAATTTAATTTTTACTTTGACAATATTAATTATCGCTCTAATTTGTTTAATTTTGGGGGATTAAGGTTTGGATTTATATATTTCTCATTATTAAATGAATTTAAATCCTGTTACATTTTTGCCGTAAGTAGTATTTAAGATTTTTTGATTTTCTTGATTTTCTGTGAAGTCCGGAGCAGAATTTGTTTAATTTTCATAATAATAGTTAGACATGGTGATATAAATCATTTTAGCACTATTTTTGTCCTGTTCATATTTTTGCCTTAAGTACGAAGTCAAATTATAAGATTTTTTAAAAAAAAACGAATGTTCCGTGGACGAAAATGTTTAATTTTCTGACCTACTTGTAGTACTCAATCTGTTCTACAAATACTCCAAACGAACATACCTGTTTATATTTTTTTCCACCAAGTTATATACATATTCGACGTTTTCTTAAAAAAAACATATACGCGGAGGTGAACTTTTCGCGGGATACAGCTTAATATAGTCTCCTGTCCATACCCTACATATTCAGTGAAAAAAATCGCTGTTTTTAATTAATGCAAAGTTAGCCTAATATTCGGCGTAAATTCCCCGGACTATGCCTGCTACCACGGACTTAAAAGCGAGCGAAGAAAATCTAAAAAAAGTCACGTGAGAATATAGGAATTAATTACTACAAAAAGATAATGCAGCTATATAGGTATAGTAGGTAAGTGTTTTGCCATTTCTGATATAGTAAAAAAAATGGCACAAATTATAGTAGATTATGCACCAAGGGGATAAAGTAGGAGTATATAGACTCTTATGTAGCGGGCGCCATATTTGGGCAAAACGAAGGATTCTAGCATTAACTCCCGAGCAAAGCGAGGGAGTTAAGAAAGAATCCTGACTGCAGCGTGGGAATCAAGGTCGCCCAAGACGAAGGCACCTTTGTCCCCGGGGTGAATACCTGTTAGTAAACCTATTTAAAAGCACTGATTCAGATACAGATTTGACGCCCTTTGTAGTTTTCCGTTTTCCACTTGTAAAAATCGTCGTAGCTGGCTTTCATGTACGATTCCTTGGACTTTTCTGGAAGCTGATTGTTGGTAATGCCAATGTCTTCGGATTAAATGTACTACAGAGTCAAATAATTATCGTCACTTGACATTTTTGTGAGAATTTGCAATATTTTAAGTAATTTATTGTTATCTTAAAAAAAATAAAGCAAAGCAATTTTCAGTATTCGCGCAATTTTCAGTAAGTATTTTAATTTGAGTTCTGTTTTTCTTTCAATTATATTCTATCTCGTGGTGGCCAGTTCGATTTTCGAACAATAAATTTTTTAGTGCAGATCATAATGGTGATTGAATTGGTATGTACCTACTAAGTACCTATCGTAAATATTCGTGTGAGATTTATGTTCCAAATTCAAATCACATTACTGGCCAGCGGGTCATAATGAAATTCAGTTCAATATTAATGCCCTGCTAGACCTCGGGTCGTAAATGATTTACTTTAGGTTAGGTTTACATGACATATAATTTGACATTGTCGAGCAGGTGGTGTGAAATAGTAAATTGTTTATTAAGGGCGGTAAGTAAGGAATTACGATCGAGGCTCTAGTAGAAGCCCGAAGTCGAAGACTGAAGGCTTTCTGAGTCGAGGTTCGTAATTTCCGTACCGCCCGTGAAACATACAGTGTTTTTCATCACATTTGCGAGTAAATAATTATGAAAGTCTGCACAACTATTATTACAATTTACGAAATACGTGAACTTTTTTTAAGCGGATGGCGGGCTTCTTGCCCACACCACAGACTATACAAATGTTTCGTTCAGAAACGTTAAGGGAAAATACTTACGTAGGTATACAGCCATGACGGAGGTTAAAAAATAAAATAATTTTAACGTTTTGATAAAAAACACTATCGATTATTAAGAACATTAGTTGAGTATTTAAGTAACATGTAGCGAGATTGCAATGAAATTCCTCCTTGCTTGAACTTGCATGAACTGTGTGCCATAAATTAAAAAAAAAATACTTACCGACCTTGAGTTTTATATGTGGCATTAAGGCCAAGTTAACCTGTATGTTTAGATACTGTTTACGTGCAAGTGTGATGAAATAGTAGATTATTAACCAAGGGGATAAAGCAGAGTATTCTGTCGCGGGTGACGATTTAAATCGCGAGCGTAACGAAGGACTCTAGGTTTACTCCCGAGCGTAGCGAGGGTGTTAAAAACTTAGGACTCGTCTTAAAACCCTCGCTTCGCTCGTGATTTAAGACGAGTCTTGGGTGTAGCGAGGGATTTAAGTTCACCCAAGACTAAGACAGCTTTATCACCGAGGAAAATACTCTACTCGTACCGTTTGCGAAAAATTTAACACAATAATAATATGAGATAAGCATTTATTAAAAATGATGACAATTAAATACACTTCTCCACGTTGAAAATTCTTCATAAGTTTTTAAATAATTTTCCTTGGATTTTGTTGGAAGCAAATTATTTATGATTGCGGCAGCATTTGCACTGATGGAATCCGACAATTCACTGTCACTGTCGCTTTGATTTAACATCGTAACGTATTTTTAGAACATTAACTTATTTATTAAAATAAATTAAAATAAACACGTTTATGTATTTGAAGAAAACAAAAACGTGGCAAATTCCTAGACTAATATTTTTTTGTCGGAAAAGCAAAAGCATCAAGCTCATACGGCCTCGTCGATTTTCGTAATTTTATTTAACATATCTGCATATTAAATGCATATTCCTTTTTCAAAAAGATGTATAATGCTTTATATACAAACTCAATGGTGTAAACACAGATGTAGTTCAGTATAAATTTCGGTAATTATTCCAAATTTAAATCACATTCTCCCCCTAGAGGATGAATGAAATTCAGTACAATTTTCTTTCCCTGATTTTTAACAGATTAAAAATGACTACTGTTATGTTCGCTTTTTGTGGCATAGAATGTCACTTTTTAGATCAAGGGGTACGTAGTAGATTGTTGCATCGAGCGCAAAGTGAGTTATTAATGCACGAGTGTTATGTTGGTACACTAAATTAACACGAGTGCATTAATAACTCACTTTAGCAAGGTGCGTAATCTACTTTTTTAATACAGTTGCTCAAAAAGTGGCGTATTGCAGGGACGTATAGCGTTCGGGATGTGGGCTATTACACACTCGAGCTTTTTCTTTACCTTTCCCGAACTCGTGCGTACTCTTTCCCAACTGTCAAAATAAAGTCTATTAAAAAGAAAAAAACCAACCACGGAGTTTTTAATAAAAAAAATCATAGAAGTTTTTTCATTCATGCAAATATTTCTAAAAAGAAGCTACTAATTTGTTTAAATATCAGATTTAATGATTTGATTCAATGAGTTAGGTTAGGTTTCATTTCATATCAATAAAAAAAATCTACTGTAGACTTAGCTGTATGGGCATAATTCCCTTTGCCTACCCAGAAAGGGTGAAGAAAACAAAAAAAAATCTCTGCCTATATTCTTTTACGGTTGGCGCCATTTTGCTAAAATGTTCTTTATTATATTGCTTCATTTTTTCGCAACTGTATTAAAAATAGTTGTTCAGTGCACGTGCGGAACCGTCATTGCAACTTGTTCCGACTGTCAACCCTCACCTTCGGCTGCGCCTCGGCTCGGGTAGACATTTGTCGGAACTCTTTGCAATGACAGGCTTTCCGCACTCGTAATGAAACATACTATTCTTTCAACTACAGTGAGAAAATATACCTACTTAAAATAAAAACTCAAGTTAATGAAACAAAGTTTAATTCATCTTCCCTTCGAACATACATTTTTTTTTATTTGCGGCTGTTTTATACTTTCTGGAAATTGTTGAATTCATATCGCTATCAATTTCCATGTTTTTTTTTTACTTTTTTTTTGCTAAATAAGAAGTATCAAAGTTTTATAATGGTACAAAATGCGCGCCTTTTTTTTTTTGACCAAGTCGCTTTTAATCTGCCGATTTTTACTTTCAGCCAGTATATTTTTGATCTAATATGCATACATTTTATTAAACTTAATAGGAGGCATTAAACCTCTGTGGTAAATTTAATTCTAAATTTAAAATTTAAAACAGTGCAGTAATGAAAAACAGTGCTGTCTGTAGCTGTCTCAGATATAAAGAAAGGAAGGATATCACTGCCTACTCTGTTGATCGCTTATGTGAGGTAGCATGTGCAGAGGTTGAAGGTCATACTGTCTTATGTGTGTATAGACCACCAGCATCAAACTTGTCATTATTCTTAATCACTATGGAAGAAATTTTAAGTAAACTTTTCTTAGATAATAAATTAGTTGTTTGTGGTGACTTAAATATTGATCTGTTAGTCAATTCACCAGAAAAATGTAAGCTTGTCTCACTGTTTAAATCGTTCAATTTAAAATATTTATTTAATGAAGCAACTAGAATAACAGCAACCTCCGCTTCATGCATAGACAATGTATTTACTAATTGCATAGTAACAGAGTCGGTATTAATTAGTGGCGTTAGGTCAGACCATACTGGTCAACTTGTATCTTTTGAGTTAGACAAAAAGTTACACTTAGATAAAACAATTCAATTAAGACCTCTTTCTAAAAATAAATTAAATTCTTTTAATAATAATGTTCTTAGCAACCTTAATAACACGAGTTTTGATTCAACAGACCCCAATATAAACTACAGTACATTATTTTCCACAGTTTGTCATGAATTCAACAAAACGTGTCCTGTTAAACAAGTTAAACTCAATTCAAAATCTAAATTTAGCGAATGGGCCACTACGGGAATAAGAAAAAGCAGAGATATTTTATATAATTTATATCATGAAAAATCTCTGACTTCAGATCAAGTCTTTCACACTTATGTCAGAAACTATTCGAAAATATTTAAAAGTGTCTGCGCTCAAGCAAAATCTCAAATAATAAGTAATAAAATTGGTAATTCTAATAATAAAATAAAAACAGTGTGGCAGGTAATTAACAGAGAGACCGGAAAAACTCAACAACAAGATAAGAGTGAATTGTCTTTAAAAATTGATAACAAAACAATTTCTGATAAGTTAGAAGTCGCTGAGACACTAGACAATTTCTTTAATAACATTCCGTTAGAGGTTACGAAATCTCTCTCCTCTTCAGTTGAATTAGCTGAGGGCCTTCTTAAAGAGAACTTCGCAAAAGACATACCAAACTTTAAATTAAAACAGTATGTATTGCCACAATCAAAAACACATTCAAAAGTCTCAATATAAAAAATACTGAAGACTTATGGGGGATTTTCGTCAAGGTTCTTGGAAATTATTGACTCAATTGCTCCTGTCCTAACAGGCATATTCAATCAATGTTTGGACAGCGGCAAGTTCCCTGATTTGATGAAACATAGTAAAGTGGTACCAATTTTCAAATCGGGTTGTAAGAGTGATCCCTCTAGTTATAGACCGATATCTGTGCTTATAGCATTGAGTAAAATCTATGAAAAAATCATGCTGGACCAGATGTTGTCTCACTTCAATTGTAATAGGATACTGCATAGTCAGCAGTTTGGTTTCACGAAGGGTAGGTCAACAACAGACGCGGGAGTGAAACTCATCAGTCACATTCTGGAATCCTGGGAGAACTCCCAGGACGCTATTGGCATTTTTTGTGATCTCTCAAAAGCGTTTGACTGCGTCGACCACAACACACTGATCTGTAAATTACATCACTACGGAATTCGTGGACAAGCTGCTGAACTTGTTCTCTCCTATTTATCTAACAGGCAGCAAAAAGTAAATGTAAATGGGGCGACATCCTCCGGGTCCTTAGTCAAGATCGGCGTGCCCCAAGGTTCAATTCTTGGCCCTTTCCTATTTCTTGTTTATATTAATGATCTCCCTTATATGATGGCCAAATTATCGGATATAATTCTATTAGCTGGTGACACTTCGCAAATTTTTTAAATTCATAGAAAAGATACAGAAGTCATACATGTCAACGAAAGTCTAACTGTTCTCTCGAAATGGTTCGCAGCTAATAATCTTTTACTGAATACGAACAAAACTAAATGTCTAAAGTTCTCTTTACCAAATGTAACACAACGTGACCGTCATCTAAATCTTGACGGCAAAAAACTCGATGTTATCGCGGAAACTGTATTCTTAGGGATTACTATCGATTCTAAACTGCAGTGGGGCGCACACATTAGAACTCTTTCGGGGAGGTTAAGCTCAGCTGCCTATGCAGTTAGGAAAATAAGGCAGTTAACTGATGTAGACACAGCTAGGTTAGTATACTACGCTTATTTCCACAGTATTATGTCTTATGGCATTCTGCTGTGGGGATCGGCAGCAGACGTTGATTCAATTTTTATATTGCAAAAGAGGGCAGTCCGCGCGATCTATAAAATGGGTCCTCGCGAGTCCCTCAGAGAAAAATTTAAAGAGATCGATATACTGACTCTGCCTTCACTTTATATCTTAGAATGTATTTTATATGTCCACAAAAACCGAGGGCTTTACAAAATTAGAAGCGACTTCCATAATATAAACACACACAGTAAACACGAAATTGTAATACCCAAATTTAGATTAACAAAAACTAGCAAGTCTTTTCTTATAAACAGTATACGCTTTTATAATAAGTTGCCAAAGTCAGTTACGGAACTGACTGATGGAAAGTTTAAAAATTGCATCAAACGTGTCCTAATTAAAAAAGCATATTACAAAATTAAGGACTACGTTGAAGATAAAGAAGTTTGGCTCTAGTTCCTTCTGCTCATGCGGCTTCCCTGGTAGCTCATAAACGACACAAATGTGTGGTCGTCTCTAACTATTCCCAATTTTATCTTTTCCATTCTTTTTATTATTCAGATGTTTTACAGTAGTTTTCAAATAATTGCACCGTTCATTAATTGATCAGAATAGGTACAGCACTGATGACAACATCTGTGTCAATTGTTTAATTTAGTGTTCTTATAATGTTTTATTTTTACTTTTGTATAGATTCTTTTTCATTTACCTATTTTTTGTGAATGTGTGGACATTGTAGGCCTTGTAAATTAGTTTTTTTTTTTTATTGTCTTGTTCTACCTTTTGTAGTAAGCAAAGACTTATTGTCGGGCCTACGCCACACTCCCACAGTTATGTACTAACGCTGTAACACTCAAATATTGTAAAACCAAATGATTTTAAAAGAGTAACCATGGAGTTTCTTGCCGGTTCTTCTCCATAGGAAACGACCAACCCGAACCGTGCATCTTTTGTCGACGTTTTATAAGTGCCCATATAGGCCTATGTAAAATAAAATATTTTGATTTTGATTTTTTTGAGTGCAATAATGAGATTTCATATAACTTTTCTGCACTGTTTTGTTCTAAGCAAAGAAGACATCCTTTGTGATCGGTTTTCTAGTGATTAATGATAACATTACTGCGTAGTTGAAAGAATAGTTATTTGTTATGCAAGAGTGCAAAGTTGCTTTTTAACCGCGTGTTCAATTTTGATGACCGAGCAAGCGAAGGATTCTAAAATTTAGAATTTAGATTTATTAATTTAATTGATTTATTAATTTAGAATCCTGAGCGTTAGCGAGGGAATCAAAAGAGCACGAGGTGAAAAATCTTTGCACTCGAGTGCAACACGTAAGTTTTCATTCCACCTCAGCGAGGAAATGACTAAATGCAAAAAAAAAAATACGTTTACCATCTCAAGATAGGTACACTTTTATTTCAGTTTAGGTATTAATTACTACATTATGACAGGTAAGTATTACAGAATGATCTTTAAATTATAACAAAATAATATTACGGTATAATTAACAATGACGTGAAAAAATGCCGCGTAAAGAACCGCGTACAAAGCAAATTGAAAAAAGAACACCAAGAAGGTTCCGAGTCTGAGTTTTTAACAAATTAAAAAAAAGTTGTATGGTATATTCGGCACCATAGAGGTAGCAGTAAATAGGTTTAATGTTTTTTTTAATTCACAAACTTAGTGCACGCGATGTTCTAAATTCAATTTACTTTATCCTCTAGAGAATAAAAACGGCTTTTGCACTCAGATATCGAAGAGTAAAAATACTCTTTCCGAGATGGTGGGATGAAAAAATATTTTCAAAACATCATTAAACCTATTTACTTCTACCTCCATGGTGCCGAATTTATCATACAACCTTTTATAATTTGTTAAAAACTCAGACTCGGAAGTTCGGAACCTTCTTGGTTTACCTACTTTTTTTTTAATTTGCTAACGCTTTGCGCGCGCTATTTTGTTTTCACGTCATATTGTTAAAACCTTAACTTGAAAACAAGTGAAAAACCTGAATGAGTGATTCTCGCGACGAGGAAGTTTATTTGACGAAAACATAATTGACTGAAACTGTTAATAATGCGCAAATGAGTTTTCTCCCTCAACAATCACGCGAGAAGTATTTGAAACAGTACGATATGTTTAACACGTGGCGACTAGCTAAAGGAACCAAAACATTTTCCGAAAACGGTTTGCTGGCATATTTATTGAATTATCCGAGACCAAGAAATCAAGCACTCTATGGAGTACGTATTCAATCCTAAAAGCAACAATAAAGATGAAAAAAGACATACATATGGACACCTATCCTAAATTAGTGGCATTTTTATAAAGAGCCTCATCTGGTCATCAACCAAAAAATCGAAGGTTTTCACAGCATCTGAAATATTGAAAAGTTTCCTTACGAATCACCTGATTCCGTATTTTTGGCACAAAAGTCAGTTGCACATTCAGTATCTACTTAAGTATATTTACTATATGTATATAACTAACATAATCTAATACGTAGTTAGTAGATGTTGATAGGCATAATTATACAAGCATATCAATTTTATTAATTTATCTACTACAATGCAAGAGTATTGTAGTACGTTACAGGTTGTTCTTATTATTGGTATAAATGGAGCATTACAAACAAAATATGAACTAACACAACTTAATGGCAAAAACATTGAGAAACATTGAAATGCCTTACTATTAATTAATTTACATAATACAAAGACAAAAAAATATTTTTTACAAAAAAAGAAACCGACTTCAAAAAACACTTAACGCACTAAAAAGCTAAAAATAATACTATAACCTAGGTAGGTTATAGTATTATTATTAATAAACCTAACCTAACCTACGATTAACCTATAATAAAATTTAATAATTCTTTGGAGTCGGTGCCAAGCAATATAATTAGAATTAATGAATGAATTAATATTTAAAAGCTGTAAGATTTATGTTTTGCTTTTTTCTGGCCTTAGTCTGTATATAGTCATTTAGGTATCGTATATTGCTTGGCACCGACTCCAAAGAATTATTAAATTTTATTATAGGTTAATCGTAGGTTAGGTTAGGTTTATTAATATAGGTAGGTTATAGTATTATTTTTAGCTTTTTAGTGCGTTAAGTGTTTTTTGAAGTCGGTTTCTTTTTTTGTAAAAAATATTTTTATTTCTTAATTTTTAGTGACATATTTTTAATCTAATAATAAAAAATATGGGTAGGCCTAGTAAAGATGATTCTCGTGTGAGAAAAGGCGTCGAACTGAAACTGAGAAAAAGGAAAACGATTAAAAGAAATAAGGGAAAGAAATGATCAACGCATTTTGAATAAGAACCCTGATCATCGCGAAAACAGACTATCAAAGCAGAGGACCCACATGTTACTTAGGTTGAATAAGGAAAGTCAAAAAGTTAGTCTGTGGTACACGTGGAAAGTGCATACCGTTACAATTCCAACAAACCCAAACACAGCTAAGATACATTGTCTTATTATGGAGTTCCAGTGCCTGTCTCTTGGCTTCATCATCAGATCTGATGGTAGAATGGTTCTTATTGAACGCAAATGCTTCACTTGTTGTAGAAAATACCAAAATCGCTGTACGTTTCCTATAAAACTTGAAAAGTTCCCTCGATTTCGCCAAGATTCCATCATCAGATCCCGATTTGGTGACTATGGGACCAAATGGAAAGCATAGGCTTTGGAATAAAACAATAATTTTACAAATCGGTTCGTAAATGACTGAGTTATGCGCAAACAAAAAACGCAATGCAGAGTAAACTAAAAGTTAGAAATATTTAATTTTTGTTGATTTTTTCAGAAACGGCTTATCTGATTTCAATAAAATTTTCATGGGACCATTTGGAAAGTATACGCTTTCAAACAAAAGAATTTTTCAAATCGGTTGGCAAACGACGGAGTTATGCGCGAACAAACATGAAAAAAAAAATACAAACATCCGAATTGAGAACCTCCTCCTTTTTTAGAAGTCGGTTAAAAATAGACCGCAACTTCGTCATTCGCAAAGAAATACGTAACAATTGTAGAGAAATGCCTTACGCCCGCCTAACACTCCAATCAACCGATTTTTTATACAATATCACAACGGAAAGTGTGTTAGACAGCCTATGGGTACTAATAAAATTGGCAGTATCCCACGATAAATAGCAACATTTCTTGAATTTCCAGAACCCCTGTTGTACACTGTTGTTGTAGTAGTTAATACCTAAACTTAAATAAAATAAAAGTATCTTGTGATTGTCAATGTTTTTTTTTTGGCATTTAGTAATTTCCTCGCTGAGGTGGGATGAAAAGTTACGTGTTGCACTCGAGTGCAAAGATTTTTCCCCTCGTGCTCTTTTGATTCCCTCGCCAACGCTCAGGATTCTAATTACAACAAAATTGAGCACACGGTTAAAAAGCAACTTTGCACTCTTGTATAACACATAATTATTTCATCACACTTGCACGTAAACAGTATCCAAACAAACAGATTAACTTGGCTGTCATGCCCCATATAAAACCCTCGAGCTTTCTTTTTGTCATGAAACCCAAGGTCGGTAAGTATTTTTTTTGAAGTGAAAACTTCTTTAGCGGCGTTGTGCACTTTTGTGATGGGTAAAAAATGTTTAATTCGCGTCAGGTCACGTGTCCTGATCGAAAATTCGTAAGACGAATTGACATTAGGTTGCGAAGGAATTTGAACTTTATGACATCTGTCATTGAGTTTGGTTTTCCAAAACTGGATAATTATCTTATGCACAAACAAAACCTTCGATTTCTCCAAAGAGGTAAAATTCGTAAAACGTATCGTAATATTTCTGTGTTAAATTTGTTATGTAATGTAAGTTGTCATGTTTGTGTATGATAGCGCAATAAATGAATATTGTATTTTACCACATAAATGATAGAACTAGATAATTAAAGCAATTCGTTCAAAATTATTTCCTAACCATATCCAAAAATGCACAACGTTACTATTCAAGTTTTCACTTCTGCCGGCACTCCCAGAGTGTAACCCGTTTTTTTTTTTCAATTTATATCACAGCACACAGGTCATGCAAGACAACTGAGAAACAGACTTCCCATTTGTCCCCTCTAGTCAGTTTTCAAAGAGAACAGTCGGCACAAATTGTCACCCCGATGACAACTGGGAAGACAATTCCCAGCTGTCACCCCGGAGGACAGGGCTAGACTATTGGGAATAATTCGAAATATTACACAAGACTTATGGTATGGTACTAAAGTAGTACTTGTGGTCGTTCTAATTACGATGGGGAACTTATCTTGTGCTGCGTGTTTTTAGTTTAATAAAGGAACTGATAGACGCTACTGAAGGCGCCAAATTCGTATCCCGTTTTGGGACGACTCAATTTTGATTGCAATCGACACGCTGAGTAGAAGAAGACTATAGTTAGAACAGACGTAATCGAAATCCAAAGATCGAAAAATTTAGCACAGAATAATGGATACCCGACCCCAATTAAAGGGACCAAAGAAATAAGACGACTTATATTGCAGAACAGCCGTTTCTTAATCCGCTCCTAACTCAATATGGGACCTAGTATACCTACTGTAAGCAAGAGGAGCTGGATTTTTCTGTAGGAATCTGAATGACAACCCTACATTATTTTCAGACGGTTATAAAAATCATACTAAAATTATCAATTGTATTTTAGTTACTTTTACTTAAAGACTACCAACTCGTCTCAACTCGCACTGGGCCCGCTTGGTGTGTATTAAAGCCCACTCCCTCCCTCTTGGAGAGGAGGCCTGTGTTCCAGCAGTGGGAACATTATAGGCTGATGATGTTGATGATAAAAGGTAGACTATAGACATGATTCGATAGGTACCTTCTAAAGTTCTAATAAAATAGCATATACATTGACTATTCCAATTATTTCCGAACATAAAATTCCATAACAGGTAAAATACAGTTTCCCAGGATATATATTATCCCATCCTACCAGTATGGGGTTTTCAATAGCGCTTTCTGTGAACCAAGGTATCTGGAAACAGTGGTTTCTATGAACAAAGTTTAAGAAAGCAAGAAGTGGCAAGAAGTGCTATCTATGAACAGAGATCTCTAGTGTTAGACCGAGAATCTCGGTCTCGGTCGGAGATCTCTGTCCGAGATATCCTTGCTCCGACTTAATGTTACGCCATACCATGCTCTCAGGTGTGTACTGTAAGTAGGTAGCTTCTACCCATCTGTTGGATCCTGGGTCCAAGTCCACGCCTTATTTTTTTCCTTCCACGATATGAAGTGATTCATGAAAATTCATCGAAGCTCAATAAGGAAAATAACTTTTTTTTAAACCGGACTGGGTAGGTTTTTTAAAAAGTTATTTTCCTTACTAAGCTTCGATGAATTTTCATGAATCACATAGCGTACGTCTGATTTATTTATTTTGTTTATTTATTCAACAATTGATGTACACACCTAATACAGAGAAGAAGAATGGAACAGAAAATAGGTACAAAGGTGATGATTATTTCTAAAGAAATCTCTTCCAGCATACCTGCGAAAGGAGATATTAAAAAAAACCGGTCAAGTGCGTGTCGGGCCACGCGCAGTGTAGGGTTCCGTAGTTTTTATAACAGCCAAGTGCGGGTCGTATTCGCTGACTGATAGTTTCGTACCATGCCCTAACTAAAAGCAAAACATGACTCTACCTAATTTGACTTTCTATACAAACAACAACAACAACAACAGTTTTTTTTTTTATAATACTTGTCGGCGCCTTTGCAAAAAGGCTTCATATGATTCACGTTGCAAACTAAACTGTGACCACAGACGAGAGAGAAGCGGTCTACAATTCTCTCTGGCGGAACGTCAAGTCGTTGCGGGTAGCCATATTGACTTGGGTAGTTGTCAAGGAAGGTGGCGCGTAACGAGACGTTGACGGATCGCCGACGTCTGTCTTCTTAAACTAATTAAATCTGGTGCCACATATCATATTTAATTCCGATGCGGCGGGTAAGAGCCTTTAAACTTATTTAGGAATGAAACATTAGCGCGATACAACTGACCCTTAGCGCCATCTATCGACATTTCTATGGAGTTGTTCGAAATTTTCGAGTCAAGTACAATTTGGTCGACCATTACGTTTTCCTATAAACTTCGTTATATATAGGTACTACTGCCGTGACATTTGAATTTCTAACTACAAACGTTTAGTTGGTAGAAGGGGAGGACAATTGATTCTAACGAAAATTAATACTTTAAAGCTTGATAAGTCACGAACGGTTTACTTAATCAAAAAACGGTCTGCCCAAACCCCAAATATTTTTTTTTAAATACCTAACCTAACGATATCCCACACTATGGGAAGGGCGAAAAAAAAATATCATCCCCACTTTACATGTAGGGGAGGTAGACTAAATAATTGTTTTTTTCAAAAAAAAATATTTTACTTCTTCTAGTACCAATAGTTTTTAAGCTAAACCGCGGACAGACAGACAGACGGACATAGCGAAACTATAAGGGTTCCTTGTTAACTACGGAACCCTAAAAAGGAGATGCAGACATAAGTGTGTATGCAACTGACCGAATGGAATAATAATGTTCTTTTACTCTTCTCTTGAAAACTGCAACAGTTTGGCAGTTTGATGATAGTGGAAAGAGGCATATTATAGAAGCGTATGCTGTTTATAATATTAGGTATACCCATATCACAACATTATCTAATGTCTGCATGGCACGTGGTCCAAGAGTGATCTTGAAGGTGGTACCCGATGAAT
The DNA here is from genome assembly GCA_949152445.1 of Cerastis rubricosa. NCBI lineage: Eukaryota > Metazoa > Arthropoda > Insecta > Lepidoptera > Noctuidae > Cerastis > Cerastis rubricosa. The sequence continues at coordinate 5,301,236 of OX424535.1, read as the reverse complement.
CAGACAATGGCGTCAGGACATCTGAATAGAAGCTTTAGCACCAAAATACCAGTCTTCGAACCTCATTTTGGTACCTTATTAATAAATTAAAAATTGATACCTTTTAGCACAAACCCTGCATTCTATCGAGTTCGAAGACCAGCCAGGGGTTGTTGTCCGGCCTTTCAATCTACCTACCTACCGAAATAATTAGGTATCATACCTAATATAGGTAAGTATCTACCCCGTTCAAACGAATACATGATCGCAAATGGTTCAAAAATCTAAACGAGGTCGTGGACCTTTGCTAATCAGTTCCGCAAGCAAAAAAATATGTATTTTTTTTGTCTATAAAGGACTCTGTGTGGCGTTACCTTGGCGTGATCAGATACAACCTTCGAATATATTTCGTCACAAAAATAGACGGTCGATGAACCTCATTGACTAAGGTAATGACGAGAATTATTTTACAATTAATTTAAATTTGCATTTTAGGAACAAATGTCAAGTATCGGCATTTAGTAGAGCTCAGCCACCTATACCTGTGTGTGATCCAAAGCGTGATAAACATTTTTTTGCTTATTGCCATTCAATTTATTTAGTTCGAAATAATTTATCTAATTTAATTGGATTTCATTTGCATATTGTACCTATTAAAATATCTTTTATTTTACGTGCGATAGATGTTGCAAGCTGATGCGAATTTACATCATCGCTCATCAGCCGCGGTGTTTTTCATCCCAGGTGCTTCTATAAGTCTACCTATTGCCAAATTATTAATAAGTAGTTTGTTATGCCAAAATAGAAAGCCAGTAACGAAATCATTCAGTTCTAGCCTCAAGTTTAATGCATATCTAAGTAGGTTCTTTTCCAACCAAAGATGAAATGGAACTTGGTATCGCCCGTCGCCAAAGCTCAACGCATTGTCGAGTTTCGTGCCTTTGGGATTCTGGAACATAAACTAGCTTTGCAACACATCATGTAAAATCTAATCATTTCCGTGCTATTTTTCACCTATTCAGGCCCCTCATAAATAAATACGAAATTCAAGAATAAATGATAAACACAACGCAGCGCCTCAAAAAACAAGTCACGCCATTCCTATGTATGTAGACCACATCTGCGTAGGAGAACTGCTGATAAATAAATAACATATTTAATTCTTACCGATCAACTTACATACCTACGACCAGTACATAATGATTAATTGTATTTTAGTTTGGCGCCAAAATTCCATACAAAAACGTGGCTGAACGACCGTGACTCTTGGGCGCAAAAAACTGTGAAGGTATTGAGTATTGAACTTGCCAAGATACTTCGATAGATATGGATCTATAAAGCGTTAATCTACGAATAATAATAATGAGCGTACTGTCCGTTCGACACAGAAATAATATTTTGATCTCGTTGCCTTTCAGTAAAGGTCGCTCAAACACGGCAAGGTCTTTGGAGAAAAAGCATTTTGCATCTATGTTATGTATTTATTTGACTAGTTAATCATATTCAGGAACGTATAAGGACATCACGATAGGTCATTTTCAAACAGCAAGACTTAGCCCTCTATAAAAAATCTCAATACATCATTGGTTTTAAATCTGTACCTTGGTACCTAGTAATATACATACGTTTTTAAAATTAAATTTAGATGACCGGAACTTTATCACCGTAAGTTCAGTAGCTATCAATGCGAGGGCTGACATACATCTTCTTTCCCTTGAGTTTGCCTGCCAAAATCTGACGGTCACGTTCACGGCGCATTGCCTGAGAAACAAAGAAAAAGTTCTTCTAATTCAATATAATTTTATCTCCTAAGTATCAACCCCATTTAAACTAAGTACCTAACTAGTCTACTACCTTACTAGTAAATGTTGGTAAAAACAAACCCTTGCCATTCGAGAGGCCAAAGAGCACAATCTAAATACGTAAAAAAAAACAAAAACACGTCAACGTCTCTCCCTAGTTATAAAGAAAAGAAGCGAAGAGTAATGCGAAAGCGCCTGATTGAAAATGTGCGATTGATTTGACTGCCTGATTTGTATTGCATATGAGTGTAAGATAGTAATTATTGCAGGCGCTACACACGTCCTTATTGGGTGGACGATGCTAAAGATAGTAACTTTGTGGTAGGTAGATGCCACTCTATAGTTTTTGCCTCTGGAATAAGGCGTTAGTTTGTTCCCTGTGTGCAATGAATGCAATGATGCAGATAGTGATCCGTACGCAAGATATTAAAACGGTCAAAACAGAAATAAGTGATAATGGTTAAAAATTTACATACGACAAATCTTTTAAACTGCTTTAATCTGGTGTGGCACTCCCGAAAGTCGGCAACTAAATAGTTGCACTTGACTAGGCCGCGACCCAGCCCGTAGGCTTCCAAACAGTCCATTAGCGCCATCTCCTGCTTCTGACATCGGCCCAACATTTGGTGAGAATGGATTCCTCCCGTGAGGTCAGTAAATGGAGAGCGCCAAAATGGTGAAATGTTATGCATTGTTGACTTCTTCTCGACAAATAACTCAAAATATTTAACTAATTTGTTAAATTATCACGAATAGCACTTTTGTGTTGAAAATGTGACAAATCTTTTTCTTTTCTTGAAATTATATAGCAACCAGAAACTGACACACAGGAATAAAATCAGAGGAAAGAGGTTTATTGATCACATTTCGCTGTGAAATTGATCCATTCATTAGGTATTATTTACAGATCTAAAATAATAATAAAATATGTACAAGTATCAAAATGGAAAAACAATTATAGGGCGTTGGTCGTTGTCAATAAGAAAAATGCCCAGAAGGCTGGCAGCATTCCCACTATGGATTATACAAGAAAAAAAGGCCAGCCCTCTGGTCACGTGAAGAATCAACCAACCCGATTGGTAGTATCCCGAAATAACAGGTCGGACCGCATGGCCCCAGGCCCGGATTGGGACCGGAAACCGACCCAGGAATTTTTGAGACGGTCGGCCTTCTACTCTCATGAGAAAGGAAAACTACTTAAGTATGTAAAATTTTAATCATATGTATATATTTTTAATTTTAACAATTGAATGCTTAATTAGGTAATGAGTTTCGAAGAAGCTTTCTGCTCACGCCTACTTTATCAATTATGTTGTCGCTATAATATATCTACATTACACATTCATATACATACATATTCATTTTATATAGAAGTAGAAGTTTGAAAACTCTAGGAATTAAAAGAAAATTAAAGCTTTCCACTCCAGACAAGTTAGCTTTTATTAAGCCTTTTTATTCAGAAATAGGTGTTACTTAGACACTAAAATTTAAATAATCTTAAGGCTCCAAGAGTGAGCGTAGCGAGCTCGAAAATTTTTGCGCGCTACTAGGACTTGACAGGCCGGAATTTTTCCGACTCTTTATCCAGGAGATACATGGTCGATTTACTGACAAAGTCAAGCTCAAGATTTAAGAGGAAATAAGGTTGCAAGGTTTTTTTTAACACCTTGTCTTTGGTTAGATTAGAATTGTTTAAATCCTTCATACAATAGTTACTTGGTCGAATTTTAGACAAACTTAAGTTTCATGAGAAGGTAGTCTCCAGCGCGAGCGAAGCGAGCTCGATCCCTTGGACAGGTAAGAATTTATTGACCTACCGGAGTTACTTGGGCGACTTATGGTCAAAGTTAATATTCAAGAAAATGTAGCTCGCAAGAGCGACAGAAGCGAGCTCGAAAATGTATAAGTACTTCTTGCCATGAATAAATTCAGATGTGTAATTTGACATCAAAATATACACATGTCCCATCTTTTGCAATCTTGTATCTATGCCATAATTGCCTATTAAGGTCTCGGGGCAAGGCCATATACAACGTGTAACGTTAAATGCGTAAAACCTAAAAATAGTTTGATCAGAATAACGAGCAGAATCAATTGAACCACTTTTTTAAAATAGGTCACATTTTTCAAAAAATCTTCATTAAAAATGTTGCCCTGTCTATTTGTTCATAGGTCAAGCCATCACGTGCGCAAACCGGCCAAAATAAGTAAACAGACACAAATGACTATTGTCCAATTAAAATTACCTCATGATACGCGGGAAAAAAGAAAGATAGAAAGAAATGATCAGAATTGCCAGTAAAACTAAAACTGCAAATAAAACCTTAAAGTTTTTTTAAATTATTTTTTTGAAGTGAAAACTTCTTTAGCGGCGTTGAGCACTTTTTCTGTAATGGGTATAAAATCTTAAACTCGCGTCAGGTCACGTGTCCTGATCGAAAATTCGTAAGACGAATTGACATTAGGTTGCGAAGGAATTTGAACTTTATGATATCTGTCATTGAGTTTGGTTTTCCAAAACTGGATAATTATCTTATTCACAAACAAAACCTTCGATTTCTCCAAAGATGTAAAATTCGTAAAACGTATCGTAATATTTCTGTGTTAAATTTGTTATGTAATGTAAGTTGTCATGTTTGTGTATGATAGCGCAATAAATGAATATTGTATTTTACCACATAAATGATAGAACTAGATAATTAAAGCAATTCGTTCAAAATTATTTCCTAACCATATCCAAAAATGCACAACGTTACTATTCAAGTTTTCACTTCTGCCGGCACTCCCGGAGTGCAACCCGTTTTTTTTTCTCTCAGAATTACTTAGGTCAATTGAATTAAAAATAATTTGGGGTGTCTGAGGTTTTGCGCATTTAACGTTACACGTTGTATGTATATATTGTAGTCTTTGGGGCAAGGGGCTCCTAATTTATTTTAGCCTCTTTCTATTCCGGTCGACCATGCGAAAATCCAACAGGAAGGCCCATCCAGAGGCAGCAAAAGGAGCAATTATGCTATAAGGTTTTTCGCAGGGTTCAAAGAACGAGTATCGAGCGCCATCTCTTAGAAAGCAGTACTTAATCTTGGTACAGATAGAGACCAAGAATAAATAATATAATTAGGTCCTCGACTTCACGGTTGAAGACGTTATTTTAATCGAGGAAAAAAGGAGGTCGTTATGTAGGTTTTCGACCGACATACATAAGCACTCCCTTGCATTATGCTATGACCAATCCGGGTCTAATGTTTCAACCCTAAACGGCTCATACACAATAAGCAACTCAACTACGAATTAAGTTATTGTATTTGCGCCGTTTAAGGTTTTCTGCATCTGCAGCATAAGGAATGTTTTTTTTCGAGCGGTTTCAGATTCGAATAGAATATTCTTTATTATGTACACCTTACAATTAACGTGACACAATGGACGATCTTTTCAAGACAACCTTTGAATGGATTAGAGGGAAAGACAATAATACTGCATGTAGTGTGTGATGTAGGTACCAATTACTTACATAAAAAAAGTAAATAAATACAAATCTGTATAATAATCATCAAGAGCAGAGTAACCACATATAAGAGAGGTAGTGGTTTTTTATCATATTTTTAGAAGTAGACAAGGCTAGCGTATTGTTTTGCGCGTATAAGCACAGAATAAATAAGTAGTTGGTATAAGTACTTGTACCTACTATTTATTCTGTGGTATAAGCTCGTATCTCGCCCTAACAAGCGTGCCATATTTTGTGGTTCAAAAAACCGAATGTGAGTACCTACACGTCCTTCCAAAAACGAGCTTACACGCACAGATTATGAAAAAACAGAAAAATAAGTATTCATTCAAAATAAATCTGCTTACGCCTAATAAATTAAAAAGAGTTTGTAATTCATATGAATTTATGTAGGTAAAGGCCGGTTCATACTAATAACACGGTGCTACCTGACGCCTGAGGCCAGGAGTAATCAAATACAGGTGTTTAGCGGGACCACCGGAACAAGGAGCTCATCAACAAAATCTTTATTCAAGCATAGTAAATCCTTTTTTTTTATTTGTTATGTGTTTTTCTCTTGACTTTAGTGTGGTGTCTAGGTCAGAGATGATAACTATAATAAACCGCCATTTACAAGAACTGTACTAATCTCGCAGTGATTAGAAGACATTTGATTATAACGATGGACTAGATAAATAAAACAAGTGATAGAGGGCGTCGTTAAATGGTCGCCGTCCACCGATGCGTCTTGTATTTTGCTCCAAATCAAACAAAATTAAGAAAACTAAAATGAAAGTTGGATGTGTTGGGTGGTAGGAGTTTATATCAAGATATTACAAAAGGTGCCTTGTATAAAAATAATGAGTAATTGAAACAAATATATTTTGGTTGATTAAATTATTTTTATTTACAACCGTTTAACAGTGATTCTGCAGTTGGATTGAAAGTGACTATTGGAAAAAGTTGCTCTACATAACATTAAAAACTATCTATTTTCGGTGACACATATTGGTTGTCGCCCTTCAGCTTGCCTTCGGAGATTTGTCTGTCTCGTTCTCTGCGCATTGCCTGTAACATGATTTTGAGTTGACAGTTACTTCAATATTGCTATATATCGATAAAAAAAAAGAATACTAATTTACTTAGCAAGTTTACTAAAATTTACTACTGACAGGCTTACTTATCACTATATTGGAAATAGTCTACCACATACACCTGTGTTTGAGATGTAATAACAAAAACTGACTGAAAAACAATATTTAACACAGAATACACAGTTGTTTAGTAGTAAAACGCATTTAAAATGATTCTTAAAATAATAACAGTTAACTACAGCCCTTATGACTTGAAAAATATTTAGTAGCAGTGGTTCTCACTGCTGAAGCATCATTCGTCATCATTTCAGCTATAAGACTTCCACTGCTGGACATAGGCCTCCCCCAAGTGTCGCCACATTGACCGGTCCCGTGCGACTCGTATCCAGGCCATCGGTCCACCTAGTGGGAGGCCTTCCAACACACTGTCTTCCGGTTCGCGGTCGCCATTCCAGAACTTTTTGGCCCCGTCGGCCATCTGCCCTGCTGACTGCCCCTTAACTTAGGCAATTTTTCGGGCTACGTCGGTAACCTTGGTTCTCTTGCAGATGTTTTCATTTCTGATTTGATCACGCAAGGAAACTCCGAGCATAGCCGCTCCATTGCCCCTTGGGTGACTTTAAGCTTTCTGCTGAGGCCCATTGTGAGCGACCAATGCTCAAGCAGTACAAAATTATTAAAAAAACCGGCCAAATGCGAGTCCGACTTGCGCACGAAGGGTTCCGTGCCATTTTTTAATAAAAAAATGAGCAAAAAAATCACTTTTTTGTATGGGAGCCCCCCTTAAATACTTGTTTTATTCTGTTTTTAGTATTTGTTGTTATAACATCAACAGAAATACATAATCTGTGAAAATTTCAACTGGCTAACTATCACGGTTCATGAGATACAGCCTGGTGACAGACGGACGGACAGACAGACGTTTGGAGGGACGGACGTTTGGACGGACGGACGGACGGACAGTGAAGTCTCAGTAATAGGGTCCCGTTTGACCCTTTGGGTACGGAACCCTAAAAAAGTTTTCTTTTTTTGTATTCCCCAGCTTACTACAGACATACTAATAAACATACCATGAATCGTTTGAATTGCTTCATTGACGTCTGGCACTCATGGAAATCACCAAACAAGTGATGGCACTTGACCTTCCCGCGCTCAAGACCGTAGGCCTCCAGGCAATCCATGTACCGACCCTCCTCCTTCTGGCACCGACCCAGCATTTGATGGGAGTGAATACCTCCCGTTAAGTCCGTAAACGGGGAGCGAAAGAATGGTGAGATAGACATTGTTATAGCTGAAAAATACAGAAAATACCTTGTTTATTTGAAACACATTTAGGTTACAAAATTACGTAAACAAATGACATCGGAATTTATGTTGGTTGTGATTTCCTTTTGATTCGATAACGCTGCGTTTTAACTTATGGTGGGCATAACGAATGAAAGTAACCTTCTACGGTGTAAAATTACCTTTATATTTTTCAAAAATAGAATTTAATCAATTTAATGCCAGTCGAAAACAAAATTTTGACAGAAGTTGTTCAATTCAAGTGACAGTGACACTGACTGACACTCGGACAAATACAGAAAATATTGCCATTACCATGCCAAGTGCCATACTGTATAAGTGCTGCCATAAAAATATATTTAGTTACATTGTAGTTTTGGACGGTAAGGTTAAACTAGTTTGTTTGGGAAAATGTTTATTTCGTTTTATTTGAAATTCAATTCCTAACAAAAAATTAATATGTATGTAAAACTGTTTTCAAAATTCTAGCACCTAGCCCTAGCCTGTGTCGGAGTGCGTTCCGAATCAGTTATCGCGTTCACGGCGTCACTGACAGTGATAATTCCAATTTTCCGTTCGGAATTGTTCTGTCAGTTCTGAGAACGCTGAAAGTGTCAATAACAGCAATAACTAAATATGTATGTATCAACTTCGATCAATAATAGTACTAGATTCCCGATGAGCGCTTCAAAAACGGCTCGAAAAATAAGACCACAAATATTTTTGTGGTCTTATTTCAAATTAGTATTGTCCAAGCATAGCCAAGGTTAAGACGTCAAAATGCCGTAGTGCGCGTTCTAAAACTGTGAAAATAACCACCATAACACCTAGATTTTGGAACGAATATCTTTTTTTCGGTAAGTATATAAATTTAAGTGTTTTTTCGTGAAATAAAATCAGGATAATTAGTCAAAATAATTAAATTTGCTGTAATATTATTGTTTGGCCAATGTTTGCAACAACACACCAACTATTGTTACAAACATCGACTGTTCTGGAACAGGCAATGCATCTATGCATTGCCTGTTCCAGAACAGTCAGATGTAGCGTTGTTATTTATTTATTTTTTGTTTGTAAATTTTCTAGCGACCCATTTCGATGTGCAGAATACATAAACCTTATAAAAATTCGCGAATAGGTTCGATGCATTTTTATAGTTTGGACATAACTGGAAACACGCAAAGGCGTGGATTACAAAAATCTTTTTCGGAAGAAAACTATACCTGTTGGTATTTTCATGAAATATTCTATTTTATATATTCTATTCTATTGTACTTTAAAACAGTTTTCAATAAACCGCATATGTTTCCTTACAGGCCACACCTTCAAAAAGTTTAAGTTTTGAAGATACCACAGGACTACGTGACGTGCCTCGTTAGAAAGTATATGAAAAACATTGTATGAACTCTCTATAAAATTTGAGGCTTTCGAATAAAAATAATTTTAAACATAGGTTTACAATTGGTGCAGAGATCGGTGGACAAAGACACAAAATACAGTCGAATTGAGCACCTCCTCTTTTTTTAAAGTCGGTTAAATATAGTACATACTACATTTTTAAATCGGTCAAAAAAAAATTGCCATCATACAAAAGGAACCTTGGCCTAAAAAAATATATATTCTGCAACTCTACATCTTTCAATACTGACTGTGTTCTGAGCATTGAAATGTAATACCAAGAACTACGTCTAGAGAACAATCTCTATTAATCGTCTAATTAGAGTAAGCACGAAATTGTCAACATCATGTTTTTAACATTGTCACTTAGATTTTAAGATTCATTTTAGAATAAACATTTTTGTACTCATGACTTTTTTATTTTCAAGCGTCATTTTAAATTTATAGCCTTTTAGCTTTCTTCGATGAAAGGACTTAAATAAATATTATTTTGCAATTGTAATTAAACTTTATGTTAGAGTGTTAAGGTGTATAATAAACTGAAGTTGTTAATATTATTAAACTTTTTTCTATGAAATATAGATGTTTACGTGTGTGCAAAATGTGGACACTTTAGCGATACATTTTTGTTCCTGATCTTTAATCTAGTACTATTATTGATCGAAGTGTATCAACGACAGCAAATAGTTGTATATCTGAAACTTTAGTCGCGCTCACAGCCATTCGGAACGAGTTTTGATCCCATAATCAGCGTTTTTACGTGATTCGGAACGCACCGTTGTAAGTACAGATGTTTTTGACACTGTCAAAATCAGCTGGAAAATTGAGAAGTGCCACAATTCAAGTTCCTATTAATAAATAAAGTTAATAACTTTTAAAATTAATTAATAACTTAGCTAGCCATGGAGCAGTGGGTTAGTGAAGGATTGTCTAAGATTTTAGACTTTGAGATACCGGATGATTTAATAAAGTAAGTCCAAAAAGCTATAAAAATAAAAATAACCCCAAGTTTTAAAGTTTGGTCATACATTTTAATATTACATTTTGCAAGGAGATTAGAACCGATTAATGTTTGATTCTGTTTATTCTTTAATTTCAGATACATCCTGTCGATTGATAGTGAGACTGATTTAAATGAGTACATGAAAACTTTGTTGGACTTTGATAACTCACAACATAAAGGTTTCTTCTTGGAACTGTGCAAGAAGAAATTCCCAAGCAGAGGTATTTGTTATTTGTATAATCCTTTAATGAATAATTATTGAAGCACATACATTTTTATGCTTGGTCATGCAACCATTTAGCATGTTATTAGTTGTTAAATGATTATTATTTAATCATTGCACAATATTAGTACAACCACAACATCTGACTTTTGAGCTTCTAATCCCTTTTAAAAAACCTTTGCAGCATGATTGAAGGACAATTCATCAAATACACTTCTGCAGTTAATACTACTAGGATTCTATTAACAAAATAATAATCATTGATAGATGATTAAAATACTACACTTTAAAACTATAACTTTTTAAACCGAATTTAAAAAAAGAATATAAAATGGAACCTCTCCTATTTTGTCCTAATCATGTTAAATTGTAATATAATTGTTTAGCTGTAACTCTTACAAAGAAACTAAATAAACAATTTGACTTTCGAAATTCCAGGCACCTCCCTGCCCAAGCAGCAAAAGAAGAAGATATCAAAGAACAAGCAGCAGACAGACTTCATCAGCGCGGAACCAGTGCAACAACAACTGGAACCAACCGAGTCTGACACTAAATCAAAGAAGAAGACTAAGTATGTGAACCTGTACTCACAGGAGGGGAAGAATGCTCAGGTTGTACTACTAAAGGGTATGTTCATGTGGAAATTTTGTATTGTTACATAAAACTAGGAGGAGCTCATGGGTAAATAATAACAGCTGCACGGGTTGATCTTTAATGTAAATCTGTGCTTGCCGAGGTTGGTCCATGGATGGGTGCCCATAATTAAATAACGAGTTTCCTGCGTGCCTCGGAAAGCACGTAAAGCAGTTGGTCCCGGCTGTTATTTGTAGATCTTTGATAGTTGTTACGAGTAGTCAGAAGCCAAAAGTCTGGCATCCAGTCTTACCAAGGGGTATCGTATTACCCAATTACCGGGTTGTGGATGTCAGATAGGCAGTCGCTTCATGTAAAATACTGATACTCAGCTGCAACCAGTGAAACTGGAAGCCAACCCCAAGATAGTTTGGGAAAAGGCTAGGCAGGATGATGTTTTTTTTTTGTGAGATCTATCCATTTTCTGACATTCAGCATCTTTTGTGTTAAAGGTGTTGTTCAGTCATGCTTTGGTATGCGCCCAGTGGTGCATCCACTTCAATAAGGTTTATGGTGTGCCAGTTATGGTATCAGGTCTTGTGGGGTTTGTCTTTTAAGCCTCTTGAATGTTTTGGTTTCCATCAAGTTTGCCAGTTTATTAGGATGACTAGTTATCCTATTTTTGTAGGCACTGATTGCTTGCGTGATTTGTTCTTTCACATTTGGTATTTTTAAGTCCCGATGTAAGTTATCATTAGTCATGTACCATGGTGCATTAGTTATAATCCTAAGCAGTTTTGACTGAAACCTTTGGAGTATGTCAATGTTTGAATTCGCTGCCGTGCCCCACAGCTGTATTCCGTATGTCCAGATATGCTTTATGATACACTTATAAATCCTAAGCTTATTTTGACTTATGATGATGATGACATAAAACATCACGCCTTATAATCCCCAAAAGGTTAGCCAGAGATTCGCCAATTAGGTTTAAGTCCTATGTAATAGATGGCGAGCCTATTGCAAAATTCCAGACTCTGTGACTGCTGAAAAATTCCAGGTGGAAAAATCCAATAACATGTTGCCCTACCCCAATTTTCCCAAGTTGGCCATCGAACCCAGTATCTCATGCTCAGCTGTCACGATTGGGGCCAGTAGACCAGCTAGGAAATCAAGGTAGGTATTTAAGTCAAATGGGGAATGAAAGATAGTGATCCTGTGATCAACATTAATCCTTAGATACCCAAATTCCTATTATTTAATCAACTAGCGACCCGCCCCGGCTTCGCATCGGTGCAATGCACAATGTATTTAAGGTACTTAAAAGGATAAGGATTTATGCTGTATTGCTTAAAATCGCTTCGTAAATGAGCCATTATTTCTCGTAAAAAGTAAAGGATATTACGGGTTGTTCGAAAGAGATACCGTGGCCTGGAACACAAATGGCTAAGAAGGAACATGGATGGGTTCGTTAAGTCATTTGATGATTTCCCATACTAAAAAAAAAAAAAGGTGTCTAATACAATACTGTAGTACATTATTTTTATCTGTCTCGTAGGGTTCAGCCAGCGTTTGCAATGTAAGCGCAAAAAAATGTGTTTATTTACGACATCACATACATAAAATTATCAGTGTTTCTCTACTATATTATGCATGTATTATACATATGAACCTTCCTCTTGAAACACTCTATCTATTAAAAAAACCGCATCAAAATCCGTTGCGAAGTTTTAAAGATCTAAGCATACATAGGGACAGACAGCGGTAAGCGACTTTGTTTTATACTATGTAGCGATAGTGATGTAGTGATGAGTGCTGAACAAATCTGTCTTTAAAATATTATTGAAGCTAGTTTTATGATGCTACAATTGTCCTGGTTGATGACAAAATTCTCACGCCAATAATTTAATGCAATATAAAGTGAAAAAAAAACAAATTCTGAAAACAGCCAGAATAAGTTCATTTCAGATTAACTCAAACTATGGCAAAGTTTATAAACACTGTTCGTAACTGAAACTGAATCTTGCCCAGTGGATTTAGGTTGCTTTCACTTCGCGTAATTGAGTTAACGCTGCTTAGAACTAAAAAATATATAATGCTTTACAGGCAGACACCACTGCGACTGCCAGGCCTCTAAACACGAGCTGGTGAACAACTGCATCCAATGCGGCCGCATCATCTGCAAGCAGGAAGGCTCGGGTCCCTGTCTGTTCTGTGGGAATCTGGTAATATCACTTTTATTTTCTCATAGCCTTTCCTTTCAAAATAGCGAAAGCTTTTTGTAGCGATGCTATGGCGCGTTTGAGCATCGCTGATTTTGGCGCGTTAAGCCTACCATACACGCTAGCATATGCAAGGATAACTGTACAGTTTTCAAACACAGCACAAATAAATGCATATTATGCATGTGCAGTTCTGCCTGCACCCCTGCGGGGATAACCTATTGTCTATAGCGAGCTTTACTCGCATTTGCAACACGCGACACAAGTGATGCAAACACGCGACAGCATCGCTACTCTTTCAATGTAAACTACTGACTGTTTCTGACGACATCGGGAGTGCGAAGAGTAGAGAACGATTGGAGGGTGCCCTGAATAATTACGACAGAATTGCGATAGTAGCGATACAGAATCGTGGCTACGTGGGCTGAAGTACACAGCCAGTGAGCCAGCGACTGCAAGCATTTTTCGTTTGCATTGCTACAAAAACTCGCATTGAGCGAGGACCACAAGCACTAGACAACAATTTTCCTAGTTATGTTATAACTTTTTATGTAGAGGACATAACTATCACAAAATTTTGCCTTCAAAAATGTCCTCGAAGAAACTGTACATAAAATACACTGCCCACTTGAGAATTGAGCCTAGGATATCACTTTCAACAGCCGCGCAAAAGATACTTAAATATTTTCCCTATATTTAAGGTATGCACACCAGAAGAGCAAAGAGAGTTGAACACAAAGACAAAGGGGGCTGCCAAGCTGATGGAGACTTTGATGGAGCGCAGCAGACCTAAGGGATGGGAAGCAGCTGTGTCTCATAGGAACAGACTGCTGGAGTATGATCGTACCAGGTAAGGATACACAGCAAAACTGGGAAGGAAAATATCGTGAGGAAATTGGTTTGTCCTAGAATCAAAAATGGCAATCCTTTGTTCCATTCTTCACGATATTAGCCAGTTTTAATAGTACCAAGTTATTGTAAGTATAATAAGTCCGACCTACTGTGATGTTTTGGAACGTAATGCACCGACCGTAAATATGGCACACGAACTTTCAGAAAAAACGACTTTATAGACTGTTGTCTCTATTAGTGTAATTCATTAGAGTGACTATCTCCTTCTTTTCTTAAATTTGTCATGTTATTGGAGAGCGTTTACACCTTACGGCATTTCATACAAACTTACAAGTCCTTATTTTCCGAAAAAAAGTTACTAAATACCGTTTTCGAAAAATAGTGTTACAGCTTAATTAGACCGATTATAAATTATCTATAGAAACAGAAATTAACTTTTTAGATCTACATATCCTGCTTAAGCGTATTAAGTTTCATTAAAATCGGTTCAGTCATTTCGGAAAATAGGACTTGAAAGTTTGTATGAAATTTCGAAAAGCGTAAACGCTGCGCGCTGTTAACGTTTGAATACAGGGTGGAACTGCGGACGGACATCGACGCACAAACGGTTACTACGTCTCTAGTACATCATTCCGAAACCCTCAGCAAAGAAATAAAAAAGAACAGATTCCTATAGAACTGCAATACCTACACGGTCAAAATGTATAGAATAGCTGATTAAAAAAAAAGAGACCGACGAAAAATGTCTATGTGGGGGTTCGACATGATGTTTTGTAACTCGTGAACCGTGTGTGCGTCGAAGTCCCATCCACCCTGTATGCTTATGTATTTACGTCTGATTATTGCATATTTACCTCTGATTATTGCATATTTACGTCTGATTATTGCATATTTACCTCTGATTATTGCATATTTACGTCTGATTATTGCATATTTACGTCTGATTATTGCATATTTACGTCTGGTTATTGCAATGTAACGTCTGATTATTGCATATTTACGTCTGATTATTGCAAATTTACGTGTGATTATTGCATATTTCCAGTGAGCGTCGGACTCACGTGACAGACGATGACAGTGACTACTTCAGCGCCAACAGCGTGTGGCTGAACTCCACTGAAAAGGACAAACTGGACAAGTACCAACAGTCTTTACACGACAAGAAACACGGCTCCAGGCTTAATAAGAAGATGACCTTTGATTTTGCTGGTAAGTAACGTTTTTTTACCAGCACAGTCCGTCTAATTAAAAAAATATATATATATTTTATTTCTCATTGGCCTACATGGGCACTTATAAAACGTCGAGAAAAGGTGCACGGTTCGGGTTGGTCGCTTCCTAAAGAGAAGTACCGGCAAGAAACTTCATGGTTACTCTTTAAAAATCATTTGGTTTTACAATATTTTTATGTTACAACGTCGCCTTACGACATTTCATACAAACTTTCAAGTCCTTATTTTCCGAAATGACTGAACCGATTCTAAAGAAACTTTATACGCATAAGCAGGATACATAGGTCTTAAAAGTTACTAAAAAATATTTTAGAAAATAGTGATACAGCTAAACAAGACCGATTAAAATTATCCATAGAAACAGAAATTTTCAATTATCCTTTTTTTTAAAGGCATTTCCTAATGTTTTTAGTAACTTTTAAGACGTATGTATCCCGCTTATGCGTATTAAGTTTCATTGAAATGGGTTAAGTAATTTCAGGAAATAAGGACTTGAAAGTTTGTATGGAATGTCGTAAGGTGTAAACGCTCTTAAGTAGGGGTTAAGCATGGGATCATATGTGTTAATCCAGGTCATAAACTATCAGTGTGCCAAATTTCATACAAATCCGTAAAAATTTTTTTTGCGTAATCGAGTTCAAATATCCATCCATACATATTTCCTTCAGGTCGTCAAATCGTCGAAGACAACACTATCGATTATGAGCCTGACGAGGATCAAATCCGTCAGATGACCAGCGACGGTAAGAGCAGCGCTCGTCAGCTACAACACGACATGTTCGTGGGCGTGCCGGGCGACAGGGACGTGGCGCCCGGGGTCAACGCGCCGCTCTTGCAGGTAGGGACGGAGGTTAAGTGCTATTGAACTTGTACTGGTTCTGCCCACGAGATTGTGAAGGACGATGAACCTTCCAAACAGATGATTTTGATACTTTTTAGTTTCGCGAAAATACTTTACTGTTTTAGGCTTTCAGGGTTTATAACTTAAACTAGCTGTCCCGCGCAACTTCGTCTGCGTTAAATTTTCCCCGTTTTCGCATCATTGCTGCTCCGCTCCTATTGGTCGTAGCGTGATGATATATAGCCTATAGCCTTCCTCGATAAATAGGCTATCAAACACTGAAAGAATTTTTTAAATCGGATCAATAGTTCCTGAGATTAGCGCGTTCAAGCAAACAAACAAACAAACTCTTCAGCTTTACAATACTATTAGAGATTACACTAATACACTGCCACTTACGGGATATATTCTGAAAATATCAATTATTGTGAGTTCCCGATATTTTCGACGCTGTTGCAAGCGTCATGATCGCAGGAAGGCTGCAGAATGCAGATGGAAGGTAAATAAATAATTAGGAGCAGACAAATCTGTCTACTCTCATTCTTACTCTTTTGCTACGCGCACTACTGATAAGGAAATAATAAGGAATACACAAAACCTCGTGATATTGTGAGTGTGATTTGCCGTGACTTCGTATACAGTTCCAGTAGTGCGCGAAATATCGGGAGCTCTCAATAATTAATCATCTGCCTAGCTTTTACCCAAACTATGTTGGGGTCTGCTTCCAGTCTAACCGGATGCAGCTGAGTACCAGTATTTTACATGAAGCGACTGCCTATCTGACCTCCACAACCCAGTAACTGGGTAATACGAAACCCCTTGGTAAGACTGGATGTCAGACTTTTGGCTTCTGGCTACTCGTAACGACTGTCAAAGATCTATAAATGACAGCCGGGACCAACGGCTTAACGTGCTTTCCTAGGCACGGAGGACACTCGGTATGTAATTATGGTCACCCATCCACGGACCAACCTCGGCAAACACGGCTTAACCTTAAAGATCGACCCGTGCGGCTGTTACTATTTAGCCACGAGCTCACAATAATTAATAATCACGAAATATGTCCTGTAAGTAACAGTGTAAGCTTACTTCACTGTTGTAACTGAAATTAAGTCCTGCTGGCCTATCATGACGTCTTAAAGCAGTATTGTTTTAATCTTATTCTAGAGTGGGAAAGAGATGACGCTAGACGTCCTCTATAGCTCCAACTCTTCCTTACACTGGAATAAGATTAAAACAATACTGCTTTCCTGCCATCAAAAACGGTGAAGGAAAACATCGTGAGGAAACCGGCATGTCTTTGAAGTAAAAATTCGACGACATGTGACATCTACCAACCCGCACTGGGCCCGCGTGGTGGATTACAGCCCACTCCCTCTCATAGAGAGGAGGCCTGTGTCCCAGCCGTGGGAACATTATAGGCTGATGGTGATGAATACTACTTTAGGACGTCGTAGTAGCCCCCAGTTCATACCGCCTTCTCCTGAGCCACCCGTGTTGTTGTTTTCTGCCAGTTGGCGTTCACTGGCAGAAAACAACAACATGGCCCATCCCAATAATTAATTCAACAAAGTCTCTTTCAGCTATTTTCGAGATTCAAAATGTCAATTTAATAATAACCTCATCCTTTATAAACACTTCTCCATCCAGTTCGACCCATCAGTAGAAACCCAAGCCTTTGCGCCGATAACAAGAAGCAACCCTGGACAGCACGCCCCTCGCGTGCAAGACACAGAGCTACAAGAGATGAGCGACACTGGCCGCTGTCTCTCCATGCACCAGCCTTGGGCATCACTGCTCGTCGAGGGCATCAAGCTGTGAGTTTGTAAAAGTATTTCTTTTTTAGTTTTTTTTGAAGTGAAAACTTCTTTAGCGGCTTTGTGCATTTTTGTGATGGGTAAATATTAAAAAATAGTAAGACGTATTGACATTAGGTTACGAACGAATTTGAACTTTACGACATCTGTAATTAAGTTTGGGTTTCCAAAACTGGATAATTATCTTATGCACAAACAAAACCTTCTGTTTCTCCAAAGAGGTAAAATTCTTAAGACGGATTGTAATAGTTCTGAAGTGTTAAATTTTGAATGTAATATAAATTGTCATGTTTGTGTACGATAGCGCAATAAATGAATATTGTATTTTCCCACATACATGATAGTACTTTTATACCGATAATTAAAGCAATTCGTGCAAAATTATTCCCTAGCCATTCCAAAATATCAAAAATACACAACGTTAATATTCCAGTTTTCACTTCTGCCGGCACTCCCAGAGTGCAACCCGTTTTTTTTTTAAATTGTCATCTCACTGGGGACTGGGGAACGGCTTTCCCCATCTCTATCAACTCATCTCATCTATCCATGTACTCCTTTCTCAGTCATCATTGCAAGCGTCTAAATCACATCTGCTTGCCTGGCCTTTTCCCAACTTTCTTGGATTTGGCTTCCAGTCTTACCGGATGCAGCTGAACACCAGTATTCTACATAGAGCGACTGCCTTATCTGACCTGCACAACCCTGTTAGTACTGCTGGGTAATACGATACTCCTTGGTAAGACTGGTTGTCGGACTTTAGAGCCACTAAGTACCTGTAACGACTGTTAAAGATCTATAAATGACTGTCGGGACAACCGGCTTAACATGCTTTCCGATGCACGGAGGAAACTCGGTAAGTCATGGGTCACCCATCCGCGGCTCAACCTAGACAAGCC
Source organism: Cerastis rubricosa (assembly GCA_949152445.1). Lineage (NCBI taxonomy): Eukaryota > Metazoa > Arthropoda > Insecta > Lepidoptera > Noctuidae > Cerastis > Cerastis rubricosa. The sequence goes on along the minus strand of OX424535.1, from coordinate 5,282,539 downwards.
CGGTTTGACCTGAAGATCCGTGCGGCTGTTGTTATTTAGCCACGAGTTTTCCAACTGCAAGCGTCTCGCGTCTCGCGTCTCGCGTCTCGCGTCTCGTCGTCGTGTCCTCACGCCTAATCTTTCTGAGGTGCCTGCTATCTTCAGGAACCCATTTCGTGAAGACTCTTTACCAGCGGTAACGGATTGTGAAAAAAATTTAAAAATTAAATCAAAATAAAAAAAAAAACAAAATCAAAAGTCATTTATTCAATTTAGGCTGATAATCAGCAATTTTTGAACGTCAAAATTACAAGAGACAGTCCCCCAAAACGCCCGCCCTTCGCCACTTCCTAGTGTTTTAGCTGGGAAGAAGAAGTGGCGGAACAAAGTCCCCACCAACACATCTGTCTACAGATGACCTAACCTAACAAGGTTAGAAGAACCAGATTCTATATAATAGTGTTCAAGTTTGTATAAACAAAGAATCCATTACATCAAATTAATGTCACATGTCAGCTAGCACACACCATAAAAAAATAAAAAAAAATGTTTAGCTACACCATAAGAATATCAATTTTTTTTATCTTGTATTTAAAGACTTTTTTTGCCTTTGCCAATATGACACTCTGTAGGTACAAAATAAAATACTTAAATCTTAAAAATCGAAATACAAGTGTTTAGTTCGGGTCTGTTGTTCAGGGCGAACTTATTCATATTTATAATGGGAATTATTTTATTTGATAGTGGGTTATATGTATAAGTTAATATTGTGTATACCAATTTGTGCTCTCAATGAGTGATTGATTACGGACACCTATCATCAAAATGTGATATGTGTCTTCGTCTTCGCTACACGTACTACAATTGTGAATATCAATGTGTGCTCTCAATAAGTGATTACGGACACATCTCATCAAAATGTGATATGTGTCTTCCTCTTCGCTACACGTACTATAATTGTGAATACCAATTTGTGCTCTCAATGAGTGATTACGGACACATCTCATCAAAATGTGATATGTTTCTTCCTCTTCGCCTCACGTACTATAATTGTGAATACCAATTTGTGCTCTCAATGAGTGATTACGGACACATCTCATCAAAATGTGATATGTGTCTTCCTCTTCGCTACACGTACTACAATTAGGTTACGGCAGTTTTCCCATTCAATATCCGATTGTAAATAATGTACATATGTAATATACAAAATAAATATAGTGATAAAAAAATAAAAATATCCGATTTAAATTCGCCCAAAATCATAATGACCTTGATGATTAATGTTGGGTTGGCTTCCAGTCTAACCAGATGCAGCTGAATATCAGTATTTCAGTATTATTATTTTACATGGAGCAACTGCTTATCTGACCTCCACAAGCAAGGTACGAGGTATCACTATAGGTACTCCTTTTTAAGATACGTTCACATGGTTTTGGGTTACTGGCTACCTGTAATGACGGCTGGAATTGGCCAAAATATGAAGGTTTGAAGTCAATTTGTTAGGCAAACAAAATATTCAATTAGATATCTCCGCTCCAAAACTTCGTAAACCGACGCTGATCAGTTTTCATGAACAAGGAGTTGATCTTATCTTAATAATCAGAATCACAATCAAACCTAGTTGAATCATTTAAAACTTATCATAAAAAACTTTAAATCGTAACAAAAATAAACAGTAGCAAGGGCATCGCCCTACCCAGCCCTTTGTATGAACCGGACGATCTATCACAAAAAGGGTCAAGGCCAAACGTGCTAAGGGTGTAACCCCACATGCGCGAAATTTGACGTCAGCACAAAGGTCAACACGTGGCGCCTGTGACGTCACAAGCATTGAAAGCTTCACTAGATGTCGCCGTATCCAACCGTCAAGGGTGCGCAGTTTATTGTAAGGGTACTAGATGCCACTGTGCTTTTAACGCCGATTCCTGAATCGCGGTGTTAAGATTCTCCGCGATTGAATGACCCTCCGCGGATAATTTATATCGGACAGAACCTCGTTTAGAGGTTCTCCGTCATCTAAAAGTCACCATTGTGCCTCCATGACACAGCCACGATGATGAGTTCTAGTTGAACTATAACGCGGGATCTGGACGTGAGGCTGGCGATGGTACAGGCCTGACCATCAGCCTTCGATGATCGTTCAGTGCTCTATACTTCTCTATTCGGTGAGTAACCGCGCTGAGTGGCATTTTTAACCCCCTTTTAATACCTTTAAAACACTCCAATGCTGGGGTAGACTTAATAGGAGACTAAAGTGCACGTATATGCTCTGGTCCTCTATCTAGTCTTAAAAATACACTGTGCTTCGTGGAATACTCTATATTTGTCAAAACTAAATGTGCTGTTCGTCAGAGGGGATCTTAAAGCCCGGTTTCCACTGCGAAAGGGTAATGTGCGAGAAATGGTTAGGCGGAACGGACTCCTTTTTAAAGAAATAGGTTTGCGTTTCCACCAACGAAGAGTTGGTCATTTGATTTCCACTGCAAAATGAAACTGAGATAGAGAAATGAGCGGACTGAGCTGAACGGAAAATGAGAAATGAAAAACGAATAGATAATTTCCACAGAGAACGAGTTCAGTTGAAGTTCTGGTTGCGTGTGGTCGTGTTGTTGCGATGTTATCGAGTGACACGGAATCGAGTGATGACAGTGATTATGTATACAGAAAAAAAAAACACATATTGTTGTATCTTATGCAAAGAAAAAAACGTGCTAAACGAAGATTTTGGCTGTGCCAGCATATTCAAGAACGTAAATTAAAAGGGGAATTTAGGCTGTTTTATGATTTAGACGACGAAAAATTTAAGAATTATTACAGGGTTAATAGAGAACAATTTCAAGAACTTTTGTCATTTGTGGAGGTCGATATTTTGAAACAAAACACCAACTTCAGGAAAGCTATTTCACCTCAAGAAAAGCTAGCTGTGTGCCTCAGGTAAGAAATAAAACATTGTTAATAGGTAATTATTTTAGACTTTACTCAGAAATATAACAAATCAGTAAAATACATAAAAAAGAACATTATGCTTAGTTATCATAATCATGTAACGGGGATGGCTCAAATCTTCCCGAGCTACTGTATCCGTGGTATGTCGTATTATTAGAACGTGACGTTGCTGCTTCCGGTAGTGTGTATACGTAATTGGCAGAACGTGATGATCCTGCTACTGCTGCCGGCAAGTCATTGTCTACAGGGTCTCTCGACGTAGTGTATCCGTAATTGGCAGAACGTGATGATCCTGCTACTGCTGCCGGCAAGTCATTGTCTACAGGGTCTCTCGACGTAGTGTATCCGTAATTAGCAGAACGTGATGATGCTGCTGCTGCTGCCGGCAAGGTATTGTTTACTGAGTCTGGTGTAACACAAGTACTATAATTTTCTAGTTCTTCCTCGGCGTCACTAACGATTAGAAATATTTTTTTCTTAACGCGATTTTGCATCCACATAGGCATTGTTTTTATGGTGATCGCCATACTTTCTAAAAACAAATCAATGGCACCTTTTTCTTGTGTATTTGTCATTGTGCGTCTTAAATCTCTTTCTTCTTGTCTTTTTTGGTGATTTTCCTCCATTTCTTTCAGTAATTCTATAAAATCTCCATCTGCGGTCCGCTTCCTTGTCTGAGTTTTACCTCCTTGTGGTGCACTAGCCTCCGTATTATTGATTGTATCGTTTGTTGGAACTACAGATATTTCTGAATTATTAGTAGATACTAAGATACTAAGATTGGAAGATTCGTCATCTTGCGCTATAAAGGTTTCAGGTGTTTCCGATGATCGTATATCTGTAGAATTTAAATTGGTAGACCTACTACGATTTTTCATATATGGAAGTAAAAATTCCATCAATTCCGCATATCTCCAAGTATTGAGGTTTGTAGCTGCCTGCCCAGATCTGGTGGCTTTCATTCTCTTTAAACTGTCTCTATGGTTATCCCTTAACTTTTTCCACTCGGATTTCGCATCCTGGACTGAAACAATAAAGATAATTAGGTTCCGGTACTTACTTTCGAATGACGCTGTAGGGACTGACTTTTTCTTAACTTGCTATCGTTAAGCAAGTTAAAAAAAAACAGGTTCAAGCGATTTTCGACCTTATTGACATTTATGCAAACACCAGATTTTAATGAAGGAGCAATGTTATGCTTAACTATAGCAAGTTAAAAAAAGGTTCAAGCGATTTTCGACCCTCCACCCCACTCCACTCCAGTCCAGTCGTCCATTCCATTCCATGGTAATAAACACATTACCCTCCTTTGCGTCGCGCAGTCGGGTAAAAAGTGTCGTGACAACTTTTGGTCTTAATTTTTTCCGTCTAGCTCCCTTTCGCAACGCGCGATAAGGAACTTCGTTCCAAAAAGTTTATTATTTATTAATATTATTATATTTTGTTTCAGATTTCTAGCAACAGGCGACGCTTTCAAAACAATAGCCTACAATTATCGCATGAGCACACCAACTGTTTCAAGGATAGTACACGATACTTGTATTGCAATTTGGAAAAAATTACAGCCTATTTATTTGAAAGAACCCAAAAGGCAAGATTGGGAAAATATAGCAGAAGCTTTTGAAAATATATGGCACTTTAAAAATTGCCTTGGTGCCATTGATGGTAAACACGTAGCGATTAAATGTCCTCCACATTCAGGAAGTCAATTTTACAACTACAAAAAATATTATTCCGTAGTATTACTAGGGGTTGTTGATGCACACAAACGTTTCATAATCATTGATGTTGGATCGATGGGGCGTTTTAGTGACGGTGGTATTTTTAATGATAGCGTGTTTGGAAAAAAATTAATTAATAACCAATTAAATTTACCGGACGACCGTCATTTAGATGAAAGTAGTTCAGTCAGAGTACCTTATGTATTTATAGGTGACAAGGCCTTTGCTTTACGTAAAAATTTACTGAGACCATATTCAAACGTAATAAATGATAGACCGAAAAGAATATTTAACTATCGACTCAGCAGAGCTCGAAATGTTGTAGAGAATGCATTCGGTATTTTATCCGCTAGATGGCGTGTTTATCGGCGACCACTAGAATGCAAACTTGAGACGGTCGATCATATAATAAAAGCAACTTGCGTGTTGCATAATTATTTATCTGTACAATTATCGTCACTACCCACATCGGCTGCAGGTTATCAAAATGACAATTATAATAATCCACGACCCAACAACATGACCTTTGATAGCCTGCGAGCTACACGAGAAGCTTTTAATGTACGTAACATATATTGCGATTATTTTAACAATTCCGGTAGAATAGCCAGTCAAGATTCACTTGTTTCATAAAATAAATTCAATTAAAAAGACACTTACTGTTTTTTATTTCAGCCATATTTACATCATCAACTATAGATTTCCATGCCGCTTCTTTTATATCTATGTTTCGGTATTCTTTAATTGATACATTCCACAAACATGGGTATTGTCGGACAGCTTCTATAAATCGCTCCATTTCAAAACAAAACAAAAAACACGTGTTACTCGACTGCCATAACATAACAAACAACAATGCGGTGATGCGAGCGCCAGCCGGCGCGTAGCTGCGGGAGGCGAGAAGCGCGGGGGGCAGAACAGCGAGCGAGTCCGTTCTGAACTAGTCGGTGCAGGCCTTGCGCAGCGGACTCTTTTCAATTTCTTTTTACTCGCTCAATCCGCCCCGCTCACCACTTTCTGTGTGGAAACGCTACTATGTAAATTGTAATTGCGAGTTGAGCGGAGTCCGTAAGTACTCCGCTCCGCTCCCTAGAACTGAGCGAGCTCATTTCTACTCTTTCTACACGCTCGGCTCTTTCCGTCCGACTATTTGTTGGTGGAAACACAAGTATGCAGTTTGCGTTTGCGAGTTTAACGAAGTCATTAATGGGTCCGCTCCGCTCGCAGTGGAAACCGGGCTAAGGAAGTAATCCGAAGCGGTGCGGCAGTCGTGGCGTTCGTATCGTATTGAGGCGAATAATGTCTTTTTCGCTCTTAGTACATGGACACAAAATTTACACTTGGCTCAAGCAGCTTTCGCGTCAGCAAGAACTTATGGGAGTCCACAATTAGTTATAACTTTAAAAGTTGGATCGGTAAAAACCGGTTTTCCCCCTTATTTGTTTGCTGTGTCAGTTTATTGTACCCCGTGCCCTTGTACGGACCCAGCCGGTGTTGGGGCTGGCTGTTTGGTCCCTTGCCCGAGCTCACGATTCTCAAATATAGGGACCGGCTTTAGTTTCCTTTTAGTGGCGTTTGGAGTGCTTTATCGCACACCTATTCTCAGTTGGTTTTGCCTGCCTTGCTGCTCTTAGGGGTGTTTATGGAGATATGTGAGACTGTAAGGGCGTTTTAAGTTCTAAACGACGCCCGTGCAACCCCACCGTATCCCTTGCTGGGTAAGATCCCCAGTTCCCTAGTCCCGAAGTCCCGGTAAAATCCGGCAAAGCATCGAGGGCGCTAGATAATTAATCACACATCTAAAACTAAAAGTGTACTACTCATTAAAAGTGTGGTGCTGTACTTTTATGAAGATTTCAAGCAATAACGATGACGAATTTACACCCTCTTTTCTCTTCCCTCCTCAAAAGTACTTTGTACTCTTGGCTAAAGAATAACAGCCGCTCGGGTCGATCGACAGGTTAAGCCGCCTTTGCCTACTTTGGTCCGTGGATGACCGACCACCAATTACAGACCGAGTTTCCGCCGTGCCTCGCAAAGCACGTTTAGCCTTTGGTCCCGGCTGTTATTAATAGATTTTTGACAGTCGTTACAGGTAGTCAGTGGGCCGAAACTCTGACAACCATTGTTACTAACGGGCATCGTATTACCCAGTGCTAACAGCGTGGAGGTCCGAAAGACGGTCGCTCCATGTAAAATGCTGGTATTCAGCTGCATCCGGGTAGACTGGAAGTCGCAACTTAGTTGGGAAAAGGCTAGGAAGATGGTCTTCAGAAGCTTGTTAGTTAGAAATACTTGTAAAAACTAGTAATGATAAACCTTTGATTTCAGTCACGAAGGTCGCACGTGGTACTCGAGTCACCGCGGCCGGCTGTGGATCGCGTCAACGGCTAAGCCACCGGATCAGGAAATTATCAGGGCGATTGAGAACCAGTATAGGGTGCTGTATCCAGGTAACTTTGATTTTAACTTATTAATTGTACTACTATTATAAATGTTTTTCTTTATATGCATGTATTAGCTCTTAGAAAGAGGGAACTCGTGGCTAAATAAACAGTCGCACGGGTTGATATTTAGGGTTAAGCCGTGCTTGCCGAGATTGGTCCGTGGATGGGTGACCATAATTACATACCCAGTTTACTCCGTGCCTCGGAAAGCACGTCAAGTCGTTGGTCCCGGCTGTCATTTGTAGATCTTTGACGGTTGTTACGAGTAGTCAGAAGCGATAAGTCTGACATCCAGTCTTACCAAGGGGTATCGTATTACCCAGTAACTGGGTTGTGGAGGTCATATAGGCAGTCGCTTCATGTAAAATACTGGTACTCAGCTGCATCCGATTAGACTGGAAGCCGACCCCAAGATAGTTTGGGAAAAGGCTAGGCAGATGATGACTATTATAAATGCGAAAGTTTGTGGGGTGTCTTTCATGCAAAAACTATAGAACGGATTTGGATGAAATTTGTCACACAGATAGTTTATAACCTGGACAACATATATGATAATTTTTGTCCCGTCAATACGATCCAGTAGGACAATTTAACATCCACGCGGGCGAAGCCGCGGTCATCAACTAGTAGACTATAAATCTAAGTGTGGCTTCATCATCATGATTCTCCTACCCTTATCCTAATATATTGCGTCGCCGCAATAGAAGTGGCCACCTACTGAGCTCAAATAAGTATCGTCGATACATTTAGTGGTCGCAAGCGCGACCGATGACCTGGTGAAGGTTGCGGGGATCCGCTGGATGCGATTCGCACGGGACCGGTCAATGTGGCGACACTTGGGCGAGGCCTATGTCCAGCAGTGGACTTCTTTCGGCTGAAATGATGATGATGACGAAGTGCGACAGCTGAGTATGAGGTCCTGGGTTTCCCGCGTCGGGAAAAGGGTAATTGGGTTTTCCATCAGGAATTTCTCAATATCAGCCACGGAGTCTGGATTTGTGCCCGGTTGATGGCAATAGGCTCGCCGCCTTACATGGGACTTAAACATTACAAAATGTGTGTGTAACTGTGTAGGTACTATAAGGAATACCTTGCTGTTAAAGTCAACAACCCAGTTCAATAGTGCCGTGCGACGAATCCGCTAAAATTTTAATGTATGATGTGGTTTTATGTTGCAGAAACAGAAGTAAAATTCCCGTCGTTTTATCCCACTGGATGTCTGCTTGGCTGTGTCAACGTTGACGACTGTTTGCCGCAGGAGGAATACCAGAAAAAGTTAGTATTATTTCTCTATAGAAAGACGTAGAGCCCTAAAGTTTTATGTCGTCGCATGTCAATTGAGAGCACCGGTGGCCCAGTGGTGGCAGATCCGACTTACGAGCAGTAAGCCGTGGGTTCGGACCCAGGCAGGCGCAGTATTTTGTGTAATTTATTTCATCACCGCTGCCCTCAAAAACGGTGAAGGAAAACATCGTGAGGAAACCGGCATGTCCTAGAACTAAAAATTCGAAGACATGTGACATCTACCAACCCGCACTGGGCCCGCGTGGTGAATATAGTACACTCCCTCTCATAGATAGGAGGCCTGTGTCCCAGCAGTGGGAACATTATAGGCTGATGATGATGAAATCAATTGAGTGTGATATACACACATCAAAAGTGTCTAGGGATCAACATATATTTTTGCAATAACTTTTCTCCTGATTGATATTAATTAAAATTTTCTTTAAGGATTCATCAAATAAAGTGTTTTCGTTTGTCACAGTAACGATAAACCAAGTCACCTTTGCATTAATAAAGAAATTTGCCATTTTCTAATAAAGGGATTTTTGACATTTGAACCACTAACATTAAAGTTCGAAAAAAAGACTGAAATAACAGTTTTCTTTAAAATTTTATTGGGTAACTTAAACAATTAATAATCCGTGTTTCTACCGCGAACACTAACAACACAAGAACAACGGTTTGGCATACTCAAAATGAGTTCATCCAAATCACGCTGTGGAATGGCCGCCCATGTTCGTTGCAACAACAAAAAAAGGTCTTCTTGCGACTGGATACCCTCCATATTCGGCAGAGCTCTTCTCTGTAGCATATCCCATGCATGCTCAATCGGGTTCAAGTCTGGCGACTGAGCAGGCCAGGGCAGGACATTGATGTTAGCTGCGGCGAGAGTCTGTCTTACAACTCTTGCGGTGTGCGGTCGTGCATTATCATGCATTAACTGAAATAAGGGACCGATTTGCACTTGTAAAGGAACGATGACGTCTGATACAATCGTCTCAGCATAAATTTGAGCGTTGAGGTTGCCTCTGATCCAAATCAACTCAGTTCTTCCGCCGATCCAAATACCCGCCCATACCATGATGGTTCCACCACTATAAGGATGGACTTCCTGGCAGGATTTTAATCGCTGTTGGCGTCCAGGGGTTCTCCAGTGTCGTATACGTCTTGTATCCGGTCTCATACCAAAACGAGACTCATCAGAAAAGCACACGAAACGCCATTGTTCTTCTGCCCAATTTCTGTGTTCAAGAGCCCATTGATATCGAATCCTACGATTGTGCATTGCTATAGGTGGTACCCGTAGCGGTCTTCGGGAATGAAGGTTCACTTCATGCAAGCGGTTTCTGACTGTTTGGTCGCTAATTAAGTTCCCTGAAGAGTGATGAAGCCTCACGGCTAACATCTTGGCGGTTATTGTTGGAGCTCTTCGAGTTAAGATTTGAATGTATCGGTCTTGTCTCCGTGTGGTGCAGCGATACCGTCCTCCATGGCGCTCAGCCACGGTACCAGTGCTTCGGTAACGTGTCCAAAGTCGACTGATAACACTCTGACTTGTATTCAGAGCTAAAGCCACAGTACGTTGCCGGGAACCAGCTTCTATCATTCCCACGGCTCTGAGCATTTCTTCCCTGCTTAAATGACGTCGCCGCTCCATAATAACGTTGGTTTTAATCAGTAGTAGGGAAACAGTAGCACTAATAATGTCTTCAATGCGTTGTATGTTTTTATAGGGAAAATATTGACAGCTGATTTTCATCTTTTACTCGAATTTGATTCACAGTTCCTGATTCAAATTATGAAATGCACCAAAAAGGATCCATATAAATTTATAAAATCATAAATTTATTACAAAGCCACATCTCAATCTCAAGAAATCCGCATAAAAATGCTTGATCCCTAGACACTTTTGATGTGTGTACTTCAGACCGAATTATACGCAACTTAGGGGGTGGTCGAAGTTTGCATCATTAATGCTTAAAGTATGCAATGTATTTTATTTATTACTGCATTTTTAACGAGATATTCTCATTTTTGACGCGGGACACATTATAGTGCACAAGTGTGTGCGCTGGCACAGGTACACTCTCTGTTCGTCTACTCTCATAGTCCGATGTCGTGACGTCTCTCCTAGTCCGACCGGAAAGAGATCAGGCGCAGGACCAACGGCTTAACGTGTGCACCGAGGCACGGGGTATCATACCGCAAACTTCCAAACTCCGGACTTACAAATTTGTAATGGAAAAATCTAATAAAACCTTTTGCCCGGCCTGGGAGTCGAATCCACGACCCCCCAGCACCCCAGACAAACGGGGCAGTCAATAATAACCAGAGGTCGCAACTAGGTAGACTTATTTGTGTACTCACACTGATTTCATACAACGAACGAATAAAGTGGATATGCCTCAAATCCCGAGATTAATTTTAAAGAGCAGAAAAATCCCGTGATTTATTAAATAAAAAAGTTATTTACTTTTATACAATTTAAACCATCCGACATTTAATGTCAGAAGTTGCAAAATTGCAATGCGCACACGCAAGGGAAGATCCATATTACTATCAACATTTCGATGCAAGTACAAAAATAACTCTACCTACTTCCGACCTCTGATAATAACACCACTAATGTACTTAATGTCCCAGGTACCCAGGCGGTGAGAGCGACAGTCCCTACGTGTTCATTTGTTCCAATCCGACCAGTCTCAGGCTGCGGTTCCCGATCAAAGGGGCTCACAAAATATGTAAGTAATTCTATAATTACATTTTTGACGTGACAAGGTCTAATAAATCGATGAACGCCGGCTGCACGCACGAAAAAGGATGACTCATTGTAACGTTACGATCGGAGCGAGAGCGCTGAACGAGCGAGCGAAAGGCACGATCGGCTTGCTATTCATAAAAGTATGCAATAATTTTTTCTTCAAAATTTTGTTATGACGTTGTCACGTTCAACCGTACTGCGATCGTCAACCCGCCTGCCAAGCGTGGCGATTATGGCAAAACCCGCCGTATGTCAATGTAGCGTTGGGGGAGGCCTATGTCCAGCAGTGGACGTCTTTCGGCTGAAATGATGATGATGATGATGTTGTCACGTTAAACTATCATCCGTAAACCGACTTTACAGACAACATTTTTTTTTTTAAATAAAACCACATATTTACATTATTGTAGCTTTTGAAGGTTTAAATAAACATACTTTCACGTTTATAACCCCCGAAGGGTAAGGCACAGGTGTATCCATAGTACTCTCACAAATCAGTTATATTTGGGACCCGTGTTATAAGGGGCGAGCCTAATCGCTGTCGTCTGGGCAAAAATCCAATAACACTGCCCGACCTGAGAATCGAACCCTTTTTTTTTTATATGCAAGCGAGTTGTCTAGCGAGTACGATTGTTCTAGAATCTTCGTAGTTGACTAGCGAAGGGGCCAACTGCGCAGTGCGGCCGGCTGCAAAGATTCTAGAACATTCGTTTCATTTCGCTACTCGCTAGGCTCTAGGCACTAAGCAGTAGCGCTTGCTACCAGAAAATCAACGAGGAATTCAACTTTTGATAAAATTCTGTGTATAATCAAGTCCGGGCTTAATTATTTATACTATTAATACTTTCAACTGTCACTTACGGAATATCTTTCGTGATTAACCTAACCCTTCCTAACTGATTTATTTTGTTTTTCGTACAGATTCGTTGGAAAAATCCATCCACCAGGCTGCTGCTAAATGTATCCAGACAATGTCCAAGATTCAGGCCAACGCAGCATGAGGTTACTTCGCTTTATTATAAACTTTTAGCTTCTTATTTATAACCATTTATACATGGTGCAGTTATGCATCCTCGTCAAAATTCAGAAGGTTGTCACAAAACAACAACATATATAATCAATTTAAATTACGGTACATAGAGGAGCTCGTGGCTAAATAATAACAGCCGCCCAGGTCGATCTTTAAGGTTAAGTCGTGCTTGCCGAGGTTGGTCTGTGGATGGGTGACCATAATTACATATCGAGTTTCCTCCGTGCCTCGGAAAGCACGTTAAGCCGTTGGTCCCGGCTGTCATTTGTAGATCTTTGACAGTCGTTACGAGTGGTCAGAAGCTAAAAGTCTGACATCCAGTCTTACCAAGTCTATCGTATTACCCAGTTACTGGGTTGTGGAGGTCAGATAGGCAGTCGCTTCATGTAAAATACTCGGCTGCATCCGGTTAGACTGGAAGCCGACCCCAAGATAGTTTGGGAAAAGGCTAGGCAGATGATTAAATTACGGTACATAGTCAATCATTAATAAGCGCTACTTTTTTATTAACAACCGCTTTTTTTTTGCTAAACGAATTATCGAATAAACGTTCGACTTTGGTTCTGGGTGATAGCCTGGTTATAAGGCGAGGATCAGACGGGCCGCGTTTTAACACGGCTGGTTCGCACTTACCGATTTCCGAAAATAAGATAATATAAATCCTACCCATTTTATTAATGACTAGGTGTCCCGCGCAACTTCGTTTGCGTCACATTTTCCCCTTTTTCGCAACATTTTTCATTGCTGCTCCTCATCTATTAGTCATAGCGTGATGATACATAGCCTATAGCCTTCCTCGGTAAATGGGCTATCTAACACTTAAATAATTTTTCAAATCGGACTAGTAGTTCCTGAGATTAACGCGTTCAAGCAAACAAACAAACTCTTCAGCTTTATAATATTAAGTATAGATTCGGGCCGAGAATCAATAGCATAGTTACCTCCTTGAATTTGACGAGGATGCAAAACGACAGTCTGTATGAAAATCTTCAATAAAACACATAAATGGTTAAGAAAAATCTTTTATTTACACAATTAATCACTAAGAGTATAAATAATTTTACTTTTAAATATTCACATGCATACCTCACGCTTTTACAAATATTTACTTCCATATTCAAATATACTCGTACATAAATATTAACATGCATTTAAATAATTTAGTTTTACAAATAAATGCCATACAATTTTGAATATAAATGTAAAAGGACAAACACACAGATACATAATACTATATGTATAGTTAATATTATGTAACAACAATCATATCCCTTAATATATAACACATATGTACTAAATGAGCACCGATAGAAAACAGTACAGAACTTATATGAATTAAAAGAGTTTATATTTAAATAGTCTTTATCTAAGTGTCAGTTCTTGCAAAAACGGAAACATACATCAGTTCATTCTTAGTTATTTTACCTCAGATTTTGCAAAAGTGATCTTTATGACAAAGCATCACGCCTGTAATCCCCGATCGGGTTTGGCAGAGAGGTACCTTTTAGTACATCCATATTTCGGTAGTCATGCTTATGCCCATGTAAAAGGGGGTGAGCTTATTGCCATTAACCGGACACGAATCCAGACACCTGGGCTGCTACTGAGAAATTCCTGATGGAAAAAACCAATAACACTTTGCACGACCCACGAATCGAACGCAGGACCTGAAGCTCAGCAGTCGCGCTTGCGACCTCTCGACCAATGAGGCAGTCATCTTTATTCCTATTATTACGATAAGTTTACTGTTGGATTTGGATTGCTACCATTGACATGTCTGACAAAATCAAAGAAGATCTTTATTTGAATTTCAATAAGGTTGATGTTGCATTGCTGGCCGAGGTAAAATCACTGAGAAGGGCTGGTATTTAGTCTCTGACATCCATCTATACATTTTATGTCATGTCAAAACAATACTTTTGCACAAAAACTCCAGCATTCGTTATTTTATGAAACTATAAATGCTTTTAAACAGGGCTCAAGAGTCGAATATAAGCCCGTTATGAGACAGCCCATCTCCAATACACGAAATATTATTAAAATTTTATTAATATTGACTGTCTTCATAATTATTGAAAAATAATTTAAAATATCTTGTGAAAAATTATCAGAAGACATCACTAGCGAAATCTGATTTAGAGATATGACGATAGTGACGACATAAAATTACTTAAAATCTACGATTGTGTACAAACATCTTTATAAAACAATTTTACTCAAAGATGTGCAGTTTTTGTATCAAGTAGAACTTCTGGAGCCTTAAAGAAGTGTTAGTAGTGCGAGAAAGAGACGAAGCTATGCAAGTTACATAGCGCCATCCCCCTTACACACTGATGATTTTAACACTTCCTCGAACGGCCCATGATATTGCTGTCGCATAGACCTACAGAAAAGCTTTGGCAGTGAAGAGGATTTGGTTTAAAAATTAACTAACAAAGGAACGTTACGATTCCTTCTTTTGGTTCAACTGAGGAAAGAATGCTTCTATGGGTAGAATGGGGTCATCCGTCGCTATCGTGAAATAATTCGGTATTCGCCTACTTTGTGAGGATACGGTTTTAAACATTCCTGGTTTGTTATAATCCTTGCTAGCTGCTAGCGTCAAATCTGAAACTCTTTTCGAATGTTCGAATAAATGTTCTAAGTGATCTTGGTGCTTTTTGTCAGCAATTTTCATGATAGCGCTCTCTGACCGTGTTCTTTCTGATGTTATTTCGTTTCTGTCGTAAACTGCTGTCTCTGTTACTGATATGTCTTGGACTGATTCACCTATTTCTGAATCCTTTATCTTCTTTCTCAAAGGCCGTTTGTGGATTGTGGTTGGGGTGGTGGTCTCTGGTTCTTCTGTGGTCGGTCTTGCTCGGCGCTGTCCGTTCCTTATCCGAGCCGATACTCTGTATGTAGTCGCTTCTACACTTTCTGTTGTCTGTCTCTGTCTGTTTGGTTTAGTTGAATGTGTTTCCCTCTCTGTAGTGTCACTGTTGTCGCCATTTTTGTATCTAGGGTCTTTAGGTGTGAACCTCTTGCGTTCAGTTGTGTTTTCATTCTCGTTGTTAATGTTTTCATTATATGGTACTCTTCTTTGAGGGAATCTAATTTTCGGCGTGTTTTCAGCTGGTTTCTCAGTAGAGGTTGTTGTAGAACTTAGTCTATTTCTGTAGTCTTTTACATTGAATCGTGTCCTGTTGTATTTGTTCCGCAGTCTTGGTCGTTGAGACCTGCCTGTAGTAGTAATGTCTGATCGAGGTGTAGTTGTATAATCTGTACCATCGTCTTTGTAAAATTCAGTCGTTGTCTCCCAATTCTTAACTGGTTCTAGTTTAGCTTCAATAGGTTTTACGTCTTTATGGAATGAGAAATCTTGTTCTGTTTCAACAGTGGTCTTCAAAGTGTCTAAACTGGCATCTACATCGCTTGTTGGTGTATCTTTCTCGTCCTGTTTATGTGAGAAATCATTTTGGAACTCATAACCGTTTATCTTCGGGAAATGTGGGCGGTTAGTAATTTTCATTATCTGGGATTCTTTGTTCTGATCGTCTCTACCGAATGTCGTAGTTGTTTCGGGTCTATCTGATGGTGTAGTGACTGGTCGGCGGTGGGCTAGCTTCTTTTTCACTATAGTTGGTATTGTAGGAGTGACGGTTGGTAAGGCACTGGTTGTCAAGTCAGTGGTGACGGTTGGCGTGGTCAGGTTTGGTTGGGACTTAGTTGGTCTCACTCTTGGTCTGATAGTGTAAACTTCGTCAGCGTCTGTGGTCAGTGTCGGCTCAGTAGATGCGATGTATGTAGACGAGCGGGTACTTGACGTGCTCGCTGTACTAGACGTGCTGGTAGACTCGTCCCTGTTGCGGTTGATATTCGCTAGCGGAGGACGACGCCTCCTGACCTTCTGCCTCTTGCGCTCGGGATTGTTCGGCCGCTTGAAATGCTTGTTAGGAGCTAATGTTGGAAGTACTTCAACCTGAATGTCGCTGTTATTATCCTTATTATTGTTGAACTGTGTAGTAGTCTCATGTGACGCACTATACTTCGCCGCCTCAGTCGGCTTCTTCGTTCGTCTTGACGTGCTGTAGTCATCGTATGAAGGAGTTGACACCTTATAGTAGTAGTCTTTAAGCTTGTGCTTGCCGATAGGTTCAACGAAGTCGTCACCTAGAGGCCGCCTGCTTTGAGATTCGACTTTCATGTCGTAGCTCAAAGAGTTGTCATGGCCATTCTCGGCCTCGGTTACGATGGCAAACTCTTCGGGAAGATCTGGGACCGGTGTTGGCTCGGGTCTTCGATAAGCGTCAGAATAGTCTGGCTGTTTTTCCGATTCTTCAGTAGTTTTTTGGTTGTTATACTCATAAACTTGAGACGTCAATGTCCAAGGTGCTGTAGATGATTGGGAATGAGTATCAGTATCAGTAGCTTCGGTCACTTCGTAAGTTTGCCTGTAAGGAGAATTTTGTGCGTTTTGTTGGTCATTGTTCAATGGAGCATTAGCATACTGTTTCGATGGTTGCTGGTTACCGCCGGCGGTCACACTGTCGTGGATCTTGTGCTTCTTTTTCTCATAACTGAAATTATTTTGTTGTGGTTCGTGGTATATGAGACCTTGCTGGTTTTGATGTGCGGGGAAGTTGTAGTCGTAGAAATTGTTGGCTAAAGTAGTCGTTGGGCTAGAAATAATCGGGTTGTATGTGGTGACAGAGACTTTGTTGAAGTTGCTCTGATGGTTCTTTGCGAAGGGATCTTGAGGACTCGGCTTGAACGAATCTTTGACTCCCGCATTGGGATCAATCTTCGGGGGGACGTATACCTTCGTTTGTGGGGTAGGTGTGATCTTGAAATCACTATACGTGGTTCCAAAGAGGAGTTGGTTCGATGTTGTAGGTAATCTTGCGGTTGTTTGCAGTCTCGGGGTGGTTGAGTCGAATATCGTCGGGGTTGTCTTGTAGTTGGGGGCGTAGCTGAACGAGTTGAATATCGTCTGCTTCGTCGGCTGAGGGGGTAAGTATGTAGTCTTCGTCGTCGGAAACTGGTACACGGGGTCTCTTCCTTTCACTGATTGGACTCCGAATGTGCCAAATGAACCTGTAAGAAATACATGCATGTTACATGAAAGAAATTGTGTCGTTTGCTGTTACAAAAATATTCAAATATTAAAAAAATACTTGCCTAATATACTCGGTGGGAATACAGCATCCTGGAACGAATACTGTGCATAAGGATTCAGGTTCGGTATGCCAACCAAACCTTGTTGTTGCGCTGTCTTCACTTGATGTTGACTGACAGACTGTGGTGCTGTGTCACTATCATGTAGTTTATACAACTCTTGCTTGTAAATCTCTGAACCTCCTGATTGTTGCTGCTGGTGTTGTTGTTGTTGCTGGTGTTGTTGTTGTTGTTGTTGTTGTTGCTGGTGTTGTTGTTGCTGCTGCTGCTTCTTTGCCTCCGTAGGCCTCGCGTAACTTTCAATAGGCTTCCCAAATATGTCTAAAGGCTTTGTTGTCTGGTACTGTCCGAACTGTATGGGTTGGATGTTAGTCAGCTGCTGCATCATCAGACTCTGAGCATGATTGTTCTGCTTTACCTTATTCGGGTATTTCGAAAACATAGGGCGTTGGTTGTAAGGATTGTGGGGATTCCTTACAAGGACGCTTTCAACGGGAAAGTTCTGGACAAACTTGTAATTTGAGAATCCGTTGTTTTGGAAAGCAAAAGGATTGTGGTAGGTGTTGATTGGTTGGTTGATGACAGGACCTTGCGACGCTGCTGGTACTGTCCTTAACGTTGTTGGGCGGTAAGACTGAGCGATGGACGTCAGTTTGTTCCCGTCTTTGGTGGCGAGAGGTCGTGTTGAGGACTGGTACTGGTATTGATCGAGCACTGGGACGGGAATCTTGTAGTGTGGCGCGTGTAGTGGAGCTGTGCCGTAGGACCCGTACACTAAGCCGCCAGAACCGACTACTGGTCTCCAGCCGCCTTTTGAACCTAGGCCCTGGAATAAGAGAGTAAAAATATTAGCTTTTATTGTCTCACTGTCGGGTGAAGGACCCCTAAATCTTTCTACTACTCTCGACTGATTGCAGTTATAGAACAATTTATATTCATATTTCATGTTCTATTTTCGTCAACTATTCCGATACTACGTATGATATCATCTTTTGGCATTTATACATAGCCATATAAATGCGAAAATAGCTCCGTGTGTCTTCTGTTACCTTGTACGCCTTGGCTGGATTAGGACATAGGATATATTTATTTATTTACACTTCATGTACAATAGTGGTACCAATCAATATTTATCACGTTATAGTGTACCCGTAGGATAACTTTCGACTTTCACCCGTGAGGAACCGCGGCCAAAAGTTAGTCCAACGTAAGTATTATCTTTCCCTCCTCAATTAGACAGCCTACACCTACTAGGTCAAAACTGTTATTATAGACTTGCTGCCGGCGACTTCGTTCTCGTGAAAATTTTGATGTGTTTTTCAGGGATATATTATAATATTTCCTCTTGAATCATTCCGTCTATTGATGACACCCGCAACAAAAACCGTTGCGTAGTTTAAAAGATCTATAAGTACAGACCGGGAAGCGACTTTGTTTTATGCTATGTAAAGATACTGTACGAAAAGAAGAAGTTTTTACCCCTTGTGCGGCCATGGAGCGTCGATGGTTGCCACAGCTGGCAGACAGGAGAAGCGCCTGCAGCGTGGCCACAAACACCCAGAGCCGCACATCTGTAACAAATGAAAATTATATTAAGTATTTATGAAGATTTGCGTGTGTGGTGACAGCTATACAACACCCGTCTGGTCAGAGAATCCTCTCTTTTCTAAAGAGGACGAGGAACTTTAGACTTAATTCATGAGGAATAGGGTCTAAAGTTCCTCGTCGTCGTATCCAGGTTGTCTGGATATTCATCCCTGCACCCACCTCTACACGAGCAACATTTTTTTTTGTTAGTGCCTTTACTGTATAAGAACAATCGTAAATCAAATTGTTGTTATTTATAAAACATAAATACATTAAAGTTTATTTCACAGTCTAACATACAACAACAACAAACATACAGATCAGAACATACAGATTTGGTGTTCAGTATATTGAACACCAAATCTGTGTGTGAAAAGTGAAGTTAGAAAATATTCTAGATCATAATACTTACATTTAAGTTTAAATAAAATAAAATATAAAATCATTTAATTCAAGTATCACTGACTCATAATAGAAATAATACATTTACACAGTCACATTACATACACGACATTTAAAAACAGTTTCATTTACTTAAGTCAAACACAAAAAATAAAATAAAAATAACTCAATTAACATTAACAATTCATATTAAAAAAAAACAGGTCTGTCAGTCGCATCAGCCTGCCAAATGTCGCATACAACAGTGGCAAAGGCAAGCTCTTAGCTATTGATTAGCCTTGATAACAGAAAAGTAAAAACATAATATATATTACACACGAAAATTCCAAATGTGAAAGTAATAGCCAAATTAAAATCCAAAGATATAAATAAGCTTATAATTATCTCTATTATTTGCGTTCTTGACCCCCAAACCCATCATTTTCAATTGCTTCTGAATACCTTTAAATTCAAGCTTGCAAGTCATCATGTCTTTCATCAGAGTCATCATACTTTTAGTGAACTTGGATAAGCTTAGCTTTTTATTATTGGAAAGTGTGTCATTTTGACCACACTAAGACATTATTTGTAGGGTTCCGCACCTAAAGGATCAAACGGGACCCTATTACTGAGACTTCGCTGTCCGTCCATCTGTAACCAGGCTGTATCTCATGAACCGTGATAGTTAGCATTACTAAAAACAGATTAAAATAAATATTTAAAGAGGCTCCAATACAAAAAAGTGTTTTTTGCTCGTTTTTATAAATAATGAGCGGAACCCTTCGTGCGCGAGTCCGACTTGCACTTGGCCGGTTTTTCTAGTAATTATGCGGTCACAGTAGCTTTATACTACAGTCAGTAAGTAGCCGGGTTATGGTACGGTGGCCACGGCTATCATGGAAGTAATATGCATTGGTTTAGTTTAGGCTAGGAACACATCTGAGCGGAACAACGCGGCGGAACATTGGCGATGTTCTGAGCAAGCTGAAATTATCTGAAGCGTTACTCATACCTTAGTAGGTATTACAATGTATTATTTAAGGTGTCACGTGGGCTCAGTGATTATTATTTACTACTAGCTGTTGCTAGCAAACTTCGTCCGCTTGAAATTATTATTATTTACTTATTATTTTAGCTTAAGGAAGTAATATTTTTAGGCTAGGATTAAAGGTGTCGTGCAAAGAGCTTTAGCGTAAACTACTCCTTATAACATCAGCTATCTGCCAGTGAAAATCCCCCCGTCAAAATTGGTCCTGCCGTTTCGGAGATTAGCCGTAACAAACAGACAGACAAAAATAAATGTGTTTTTTTTATGCACCGCGTTTCAAATGCATTCAGTAAAATGCTGTTATTTTGAAATCACAAACAGACACTTCGATTTTATTCAATTGGATAGATTATTATGACATAGAAAGAGCTACACTTTTTAGGAAAAATTTAGCTAATGCCGCTCTATCCAGTTATGATTTTAGTTGCCTTTATAAAACCAGTTTTCCACTTATATGTCATGTAAATTAAAGTAATTTCAATGTAAATCTGAAAACAAAAAGAAATACACCAAACACTAATATGACTCAAAATCAAAATATATTTATTTTACATAGGTAGTGCCTACCATAGTGTCCGTGTAGGCCTACACGGGCACTTATAAAACGTCGACAAAAAAGGTGCTCGGTTCGGGTTGATCGTTTCCTAAAGAAGAACCGGCAAGAAACGCCATGACTACACCTTTACAACAGCAACAATGCACAGCCCACTGTTTTGGGTCACAATAAGCATTTTCATTGTCCAGTTATTTCTACTTAATAATAGATATTAGAAACATACTTATACTTTCTACTTCATGCATTGCACTCCGAGACAAAAAAACTGTCGTATCATTGTCAATCGAGTTGAATTATCTCTTATTACAACTTGTGGGAAAGTGAACCTAACATTATAGTTAACATGGGAAATATATTTGCAATTTACTGTTTTTGTCATGGCGAAATTATGTGAAATTGTCGGCCTATACTTATGTGCCTTATGTCAGTTAAAGCTTGGGCGGTAAAACGGCAAAAATTTTGGTTTGGCAAGGTTTTGTCTATGAATGTACTATTGCCGCCGCGTTTTTCGTTTCTTTTTTTCTGTCACTGTGTACCGATTTTATTGTGAAAAAATTGTTTTCTACGCTAGTTTTTAGGGTTCCGTACCCAAAGGGTCAATCGGGACCCTATTACTGAGACTTCGCTGTCCGTCCGTCCGTCCGTCCGTCCGTCCGTCCGTCTTGTCACCAGGCTGTATCTCATGAACCGTGATAGTTAGCGAGTTGAAATTTCTACAGATTATGTATTTCTGTTGACGCTATAACAACAAATAATAAAAACAGAAAAAAATAAATATTTAAGGGGGGCTCCCATACAATTTTTTTTTTTTTCGTTTTTATAACGGAACCCTTTGTGCGCGAGTCCGACTCGCACTTGGCCGGTTTTTCACTTTTGTTATGTCTAATTAATAATCCCAGTAGGTACAGTGGTGGTACTGTGTAGATTTTATATTTTTTGCATCATTCGAATCTAACAATAAATTGTAGTGCTTTGGGCACACAGACCTATATTAAACTCTACACAAAGTAAATGCATAACTAAATCTGTGAAACCACACAAGGGGCTCGACGACCCCAGTCCTATAGAAGTATAGAAGATAGAGGAACAGTGTGCTAAGTTCGTCATCCTCAATTGAAAAGGGAGGATCCTTCTAATATACGGGTGTTGCATCTAGTGGTCTACTGCCCGACAGTTTTCGTCCGGCTGGTGTATGATATCCTAATGCTACAGATAACTTATTTTTTTTATTATTATCTATAGGCCCGCGCTTGACCACTATCTCACCTGATGGTAAGCGATGATGTGGTCGACGGTGAAGCACGCTTGCTTAGAAGAAACCTATTCACTCTTGACTTAGAGACCCCTAGATTGTAGCTATCGGGAAACACAGACTCCGGCAGGGAATTCCACTCCTTAGCGGTACGCATTATAAAAGTATTCCCAAAACGCTTAGTGCGCATGTGTGGGATGTCCACCAAGTACCGATGGCGCATCGCCGTACGTCTGGTAGTCCGATGATGAAACGGGCTAGCCGGAATCAGATCATGCAATTCCATCGCACACTCCCCGAAATGTAACCGATAAAAAACCGATAAGCTGGCAACTCGGCGACGATGTTCAACTTTGCTTTCGTGAACGATGATTTTGCGTGACGTCAGAGTGGTGCGTAGTTTCATTCAAAAATAAAAACATGAAAGTGACTCAACAAAACTAACATAAGGACGTGTCCAGAATGGCACATTAAAATTTCAATAGACGCGTGGAAAACTTGTAGAAAGGCCAGTGTAATTGTATGTTTATATGGCAACACTTTCCATTGCTCGCGTGTAGGTACGTGCTTTTCATTCGGCCGCTGGGGAGCACGTACCGTTTTCTATCATAATCATATTGTGGCATGGTCACATGTAGGGTTGCCATTTCGAAATTTAAAAAGTCCTGACTTAAGGTTCGCCCAGTATGAAAATATTGTGGACGCGGATCCAAACACCACAGACAGTGATAGATGCTTTACCTACTGAAATATCGTGAGTCCAAAGTCCGCACCCTATCCGCATATTGTCCGTAGGTAGTGGTTTGATCGAATCTTGAAGCCGGATATGTACGAAAAAGTCCCGGCATGTTAGTTTTTGTTTTAGACTTTATTCATTTTACCTCGGTCCTGGGTTCCATTCCTAGGTCGAGCCAAGTGTTATTGAGCTTTTCCAACAGGAATTTCTCAGTAGCAGCCACGGAGTCTGGATTTGTGCCCGGTTGATGTCTATAGGCTCGTCCCCTATAACATGAACTTGAACATAACTGGCGAAATATGGGTGAACTATTTGGTATACCTCTGCCTAACCGTTCGTGAATTACAGGCATGATATTATGTTTATTTTTAGTTTTAGAAAAATTATCCCCTTTAATAGAAAAGTACAGACAAATAAGGCAAAGGCGATGATGTCGGAACGGGGCTCCAAAGAGCCCGACCTGTCCAAACAAATCGGAACGTATGGTAACCCTTGTTACTGGCCACCTGCTCAAAATGGCGGAGTAACGTAACTTTATAGTGTGAACGCTTTTCCTTATGTGTGGGAAATAGCGTTGAAGTGGTCAAATTGCCAAGCGTTACGTTATGGACGTCAAATGTTACGACAATAACATGCGAGTAAGTAACATGACATGAGAGACGTTGGAAAAACGACGTTGTTTTGGTAATTATTTAACCAGTAACCTAACCGGATGCACCTGAATATCAGTACTTTAGTACTAACGCTGTAACAGAAATATTGTAAAACTAATAAATGATTTTAAAAGAGTAACCATCTTGCCGGTTCTCTCCATAGGAAACGACCAACCCGAACCGAGCACCTTTTTGTCGACGTTTTTTAAGTGTCCATGTAGGCCTATGTAAAATAAAAATATTTTGAGTATTATACTTCGAGCGACTCTAACACCTCCACAAACTAATCAAAGTGTTTGTCAAATCAAATATAAAACAATTCAAATTTTTTCGAAACAATTTCATTGCAGCAATTGTTCGGTCGCAGCCAAGGGTTAAGTTAAATATATATAATTATGCTTTTGATTGATAAGAAGGGAACTGGTTCATTGCTTCCTCTTAATATTTCTTAAAAACTGGTAGTAACCAGCCATCGCTAGATTACGTACCTACGTTGCTTCTTAGTAGATAAATACATGGATGAACATAGTAGATCATATGAAATAGGTGGAGTAAGAGGATGCAACAAATCCCATAAATTGGCCCGAAATATCTCGATATCGGTTACGGTGTAAATCAGACAAAAGAGCTTTCGTTAATACGTATGTCTGTGGCAGTAGCTGCTACAATACAACGTTAAACATTCGGTGAAAGATTATCAAACAATCAATCAATTCTAATTGTCTGTCCACTGTCTCGTTGGCTTAGTATTCGCACTCGCAAGCTTTACTGCCGACTATGATCTCCTGGTTTCGATTCCCGGATCCCGGGTGTACTACACGTACCTACACCTCCCCCGATCAATTCGACAACAGGCGCAATGTTAAGATATATGTATTATGTCTTTTCGCACTTTTGACACTATGGTTGATAGAGCCACTTTCTTAACTATCTACCATGGCCATGGTGGCTACTTGGTTTACGTACTCTTACATCACAGCCATAAACAGTACCATAAAGGGTCTGATGATACACTTTACACCAGTTTATAGTATCACAAGCCCCATAAACGGACTTGATAATAAGGAACCGAATACTAACGCACTGTTATGAGTTTTAAGTGTGCGTTTATGGAGTAAGTGAAAGTGCTAATGTCACCTGGTCGTTATTGTTACTTATGTAAGGTAGGACTTATGTCGACAAGCGTGACTGCGGACCGTGGGGTCCTGGGTACGATTCCCAGGTTGCAAAAATTATATTGGATTTTCTCATCAGTTTGTGAGGGAGAATTAGTAGCCTAGCAGTATCGGCCTCCACTTACGAAATGAAAGCGGGTTCGAATCTAAGCACGCACTTTGTTGAATTTGATCACTACACTCAAAACAGTGTAGAAAAATATTGGGAGGAAACAGGCATGTCTCAGATATAAAAATTCGAAGACATGTGTGACATCTACCAACCCGCTCTGGCCCCCGTGGATATGGCCCAGTCGCACTCATAGAGAGGAAGCCAGGTGGCTTACCATGACATCTTAAAACACTATTGTTTTAATCTTATTCCAGAGATGGAAAGAGATGGCACTAGACATCTTCTATAGCTCAGTCTCTCTCCGACACTGGAAGTGACATTAAAACCTTACTGCTTTAAGATGCCATGGTAACCCCCCTGTCCCTCTCTATGAGTCTATGTCTGTCTCTGTATCTACCTGTGTCCCAGCAGTGGGAACGTTATACTAGGCTTATGCTATCGAGTTAGTGAAAGTGCTAATGTGGTTTGACCTTTATAATATTGTTAGTTATGTAAGGTACGAATCATCGAATGAATTAATAAAGTTGTTAAAAAAGAAATATGATCAGTTTTAATTACTTTGAGTTGAAAGTTTATTGTTATTAATCTTCCTGATATGGTGTGGTGTGGTTATGTCATACACAACTAATCTAATGTTGTAGATAACTCTCAGATTTGTTGGGATATGAGGAGGAGGAGTTCTTCTTTATTATGTGGTTAGTGTCTTATTTGCTGTCAGGGTTTTTATGCTGGGGCCACTGACTTGCCTTTACATGCCGTCGAGAAATATCTCTCAGGCATGCTGGTTTCCTCACAATGTTTTCCTTCACCGAAGCAAGTGATAATTAATTATACAATACTCAAATGAATTCGAAAAATCAGAGGTGCGTTTCTTGGATTCGAACTTGAGACCTGGGACTGAGGAGTTACCTAGCCTACTATACTCGATCCACTCAATTTCCTTGCTTACAATTCAAAAACGCTTGAGAATAACCATGCAAGGATTTTTAGTACCGAATCGGTTTTAGATAAGTTTTAAGTGAGTAAAAGAGAAAATAATTCTGTGAAGAACACAAAAGAAATTCCACAGACCACGTAAAGACTCTTAGTTGTAATGTCTCTATTATTTGAATCAGTGACAGTTAGACTGCAGCTTGCGAGTTTCTTCCGCGTGAGACATAACGAGTACCTGAAGGAGCTGAACAATGGAAGTAGGTATGACAGTCGACGACGTAACTAAAGTTACCTTTGTGATGAGTTCTATACAGATGGTAATGTTATGTGAGTTTGCTTTCGCGATAGAGTTTTAAAGCTTTTAAGGAAAACTGATGAAAACAAGATAGAATGATAAACCATCAATACAGGGAGGCACAACCTAGGCCCAAAAATTGAAGACTTGTGACCATAGATCGGAGTAGGTAGATTGAATTGGGGTTATTGATCCGAAACGTTTATATTAATATGGACATTCCTCCGGAATTAGTTGATTTGTTTGAAATTTAAGTGCAATAATTTGTAAAAAGTTGTGGCCATAAAAAGGCTAAAAATAAAAATAATTATGAATGCTTCGATCTGAATTCGATTGTTTTTTTTTTAATGTTATTCAACAGATAAATAATAAATTAATTTAGTTTTGATACCTTCCTTTAAATTTTGAATTGAGTAAGAATAATATCACTACCAACATTAACAATATTTAATTGAATCCGGAAATACCGGAATTACTTTCCGGAAAAATGGCTTATCCATGTTATTCTTTCTGCAAGCATTTGTGATACAAGTACCAAAAATCAATCTACCTACTCCGATCACTGCTCATGACATGACATCATCTCCCAACCCGCATTGAGCCCGCATGGTGGACTAAACCCCACATTAGCTTTGGATTATGCCTATGCTACATATTCTAGAAATTTACTTATGGGATATCGTTTGATCGCTATATACAGCTGATGGTACTGAAAAGTGAGAAAACTTGTGATTTGTACTTTGTGGACTTAAGCTTTCAAATCTGAATCCAGATATAAATATATAAACAAGCTTTTATTTCCACAAAGTTATTATGAGTTGAATCATTCTCAACATAATAAATCATTTCTAAATTCTAGTGTCAGGTTCCGTTTGTTGTAAGTATCAAATAAGATTTAATAAATCATATGAATATGCAAATTAAATTAACTTAACATTTGCTTAGCATTCCAAGCGGTTATTAACTAAAGAAAAATGTAGACATTGCATTGGACGTAAGTTTAGTTCAAGGTAGAAACGGAAAGCATAACAAATAGAATTCTATCTTGTTTAAGAGATTCCATTAATCGCTAAAAAGCCGTTTCGTGTGATAATTTACAATTTGGCGAAGAAAATTACGAATTTGGCACCTAATTTGGTCATGGCTCGGTACGTGAGTAGAATGTTAACTAGAGATTCATTCAGTATCAATAGATTACACATATAGAATTATGTTAGAAAGCGATAATAAACCTAATTATAAGGAGAATAAATCACCTAGTAATAGGACTCAAAACACTCCCCCGTGGAACGCCCGTAGGAATCTGTTAGTTGTTGAGATAACCTAGTCTTATAATTCAATATAAATGTGATTAAGGGTGCTATGCATAGATAATCAGTCGCTGGACTACTTTCAATAGATTTTTTTTAGTAGTTAAGCTTAGAAATGTGGTTCACCAACTCATACGTTTATCATAATACGAAATAAATATGAAATGAATAACTGGCAATGTGAAATCGATTCTGACTATGATCGAACACTAGAAATGTGTCTTTCGGCATAAAAAAAATTTACGTCAATTTTATTTTAATTGAGCGAAAATTAATAAACATGTGAGCGTCGAAAGTTTACTTCTTATCGGGTAGAGTAAATATACGCAACTTTTGCATACATTATAATATTTATTAATTTTTTTAGTAAATCGCAAATTTAATAGACTACCATTAAGTTTGATTAATTACTGACCACTCCCACGAATATAAGCTTACACATCAATTAACTGGCAATAGAGAATTGAAGTATGGTAATTCGGGGCGCATGCTCATATTATGCAAACGCGAGACTTATTCGTGTGTCCAATTATGCAATAATCGTTTGTTTCGACTTCAATTCAGTTGTCATAACTCAAAACTAAGAGGATTGCGTGAAGCGAGTTTTTCACCGAACAACGAGTGGTTGAACGGTGCACCACGTGACCGTTCGTGCCTGCTCTGCGGACCGTGGCCCGTTTCACTACAGCTATTCGCTTTGAGAAAACACTACCAACCACATTTTTATGCTTTATCTCGCTCGAGAGAACACACCGCATATCAACCACCACCTAGCCGAACACAAATAAAAATACACTCTACCAATATGAAAATAAAAGTAGTTTTCTTTCAAAGATACGGGTTAATGCACCCGATATATGCGTCACGTATCGGTTTATATACACGAAATCTGTATGTAAATAATATTAATGAAGTTAGATGCCGTTGTCTCGGTCTGCAAGATTATTGGCCTCGTGAAATTATATTAAATTGCAGCTTATTGCGATTTATGTGTGCATCGCGAGCGGTTAGTCGCGTGTGGACATGTAATGCATTTCTAATAGATATTTAATGTTATATGTTTAAAGACTGTACGCACGTATCACGCTTAAACAATTACTTATTTCATTAATAGTAAGCTACGTCTTAATTTGGTTTTACAAGCAGGTAGTGACTACATTATCTGAATGAGTTACAAAGAAAACCACGCCATGATTTTCTTTCTCCAGTAGACCGCAAAGACTAAGTGCGATTGGTTTCGCTCGCGCACAGTGGTGATGAACATATTATGTGATTTATTACACGCATCGACTTTTCTTCCCCTACTTTAATCAACGACCATCTTATTTCCTAAGCCCCAGTATTTCTGTGGAAGTACGGTTTCCTAGAATTATTGAGAGAATTAGGTACAGGGGTTTTAGTGGAAAAGAATGTTAAGGACTTTTGTACATAGCAAACCTGAATTGGGAGACAGTGAAAAACCCTCCCTATTATAGTATCTGTTTCTTCGTTTCTTAGGTCTGTTTTCGATTGAGGAAAATCCTGTTTTCATGGCACTTCTGAGTAGAGAAAAATTGGCGTAGGCATATTGTGTACAATATTGGACCCAATCTGTGGCTTACAAGCTAAATTTCGTATTTTTTCTTAGCACGTATTTATGGCAAAAACGTTTGTACATCAACAAGAATAGACGGTATCGTCAAATCGTCACGTCTATGGGAAGCGATCACAATGTTTACCATCAATTATTTCCGGTAAGTCGCGGCGGTTCCACTTTAGTACAAGTTTTTTATTCTTAAACCAATAGGTAGTGCGTAAAATTGGCTTATTTACTTACTCGAGTGGTTATTTATACGTTTTTGTATAGACTTTTAGTCGTTTTTATTGTGAGAAAAGTTTTTGGTTGAAGTTTTCGGCGTTTTTTTTTCTTTTTACAAGTTTAGGGCATGGTGACTTGCCTCTGACATGTTTTTGTGATCGGTTTAGTATTTTGGTGTTGATTACAGCTATTGTATTTCTCATCACATAAGTGAGATAGATAGTTTGTCCAACTTCCTTTAGATTTAAGTGTCTTGCCACTACATTTCTGGGTACCACTTCTTGGGCATTAAGATCGAAGAATGTTCGCTTCATTTTCCATGATTAGGGTACCTTTTCCTCTATCTGCTTAACTCTATCCAAATTCTTCAAAGCAGGATTGTAACATATCCATTAAAAAGCTAGTATTTGTGTTTAAACGTACTACAAAGGTATCAATGATGTTATTTTATGCAGGCAAACAGTGAACTTGGTGTTTAGAGAGTTGTACGCCCTACTTGTTCTAACATAGATGGGCTTGCTCAGATTGCTTCAATATTTTACGGTAAGCGCCTTTACGCACAAGACGTTAGAGAAATGGCGCTTATTAAACATTGAGATATCTGTTGTTTTCTCTTGGAACTCGAGGTGTTGTGTTCTTTTTTGGAGATAGAAGTATAGAAACCATGACAGACAGTTGATTCATTTGGATTTGTAAAGATCTATATTGTTCTGATTGTGAAGTCAATTAATAGGAGCATTCGGATGAATAATTCGCTCTCGCAGTGCTTTTTATCACCTAGGTAAAGGGTAGTAACCCAACCCTTTGGAATTTGTTTTTTCCTATAGCTGCATTCCAAAAGGGTTGCGCCCAAATAGCCAAAGACAGCAAAAAATTGAAAGAGGGAACGGAGGCATTTGCCCTTCATTGGGACACAATAGTTTAATTAAAAACTATGTATACAGGTTGTAACGGAAAGGGTATATACATACTTACTACTGGTGTGCTACAAACCATCAAACTGAACATGTTTCTCCATCGGACAAACATCTTGATAGCGAAAAAATTCTCTTCGGCCCCATACAAAATTTCAATACCTATACGACGCAAATGTATGGGGCA
This sequence comes from Cerastis rubricosa, assembly GCA_949152445.1. Lineage (NCBI taxonomy): Eukaryota > Metazoa > Arthropoda > Insecta > Lepidoptera > Noctuidae > Cerastis > Cerastis rubricosa. The sequence goes on along the minus strand of OX424535.1, from coordinate 5,252,277 downwards.
GCTGATATTTTTACCCTTTCCTTTACACCCTGTATACTTATTGGGTATTTCATATTACAATGTGACCTCTTTCGAGAGAAAAAATTATGTGCACGAAATCCCAAGGAATGTAATAGCATTATTACGTACATACTAACTGATCCTTATCCTTCCTAATTTTATAAATGCGAAAGTAACTTTTCATTACTCATACTCTGAAAGTAGGTCTGAAGTTGCCTGAGGAGCGGGATGAAAGTAATACTTTTCATCCTTAGGGAGAATCGCTTTCAACTGACAGATGTCAAATTATAAAAAAAAACTAGTTCTATTTTGACATTTTTATTGAACCATGTTCCAACTTTCTATGCAGCCACGATGTAAAATTGAAATAACTTAAAGTTAATTATTGATTAAAAATATATTTTTTGATTAACTTTATTATAATTTAGTTTCAACAATTTCTTTAAAATAACATAGAGTTGGGCAAAATATTTACCATTTTTCAATGATGAAAATGAAAAATAATGGCTGAATAGCTGGCTGGCCACAGAAAAAATAAACAAAATAGGTGGGAAAGCGGCAATCCGAAATAAAATGTACTAATTTTTTCTTAAGCTAATTCATGTTTTTATTTTTACTTTCCTTGTATTAGTAATGAAAAACACAGTGTTTACCTCGGGTTAAAGACTTATTTAGTCTCTCGAACTATTGGCGCCCTTACTTCATTCGGGCGCCAAACCCCGTCTCGGGACTAAATAAGTTACTTTCACCCCTGGGGTAACAATGTACTATTGTTGGTTTATTACCTTTTCCCGCCTAAACCACTGAACCGATAATCCTGAAATTTTGCATATACGTTGTCAGGTATAGTAGAGAAACGGACATAAGATATGTACCTTTCATTCCGAAACAGTACTATTCCCGAGGAAAACAACAACAACGTTCTTATGATAATAGATGGCGACATGTGTCCGAGCCGGTTATCGTCAAATTCTAAATTAACGCGAGTGAAGCCGCGGAAGAAGCTACTGAATATAAAATCATAATTATTCGCTGTCATGTTATAAAGCTATAAATCAATGGTCTTTATTTAACTTCTATAGTGTGTCTAATGTTATGGGCGATTCGTATCGCAATGAACTGACACAAATACCCAGTAAAATAAATTTTATGTGTAAACTTCTGAATTGTCTAATGGTTGCCAACCGTGGCAAAAGTTATTGTAATGTTTGTCAATAAGTTATTGTTGTAATTGTAACCCAATTTATTATTAAATTTTAGCATAACTGTTAGTCTGTTAACTATTGTGACTTCAGTATTAGCTCATTGAAAAGTGTGTTAATCTGTTCATGAAGTATCCAGTAATACGGAAATCTGATTTTGAATCGGACTCAATCCTTAGACCATGAGAGGCAGAAAAGATTCAATGGCACAAAAAGTACCAGAGGATAGTTCAATGTACAACAAATTATCGTTTAATGTAATAATTTCTCACGACATCAACAATCGATTGGCTTCACATCAAGACTTATAAAAATCATTCACTTTCATTGCCTTAGAAAAAAGTTCTACGTTGATGAGTTTGTGAGTCTGTGGGAACGCCCATTGCGACTTCTTGTACTTGGTACTTATTAGTTCCATGCTTCTTGCAATTGTGTGATGAAAAGGTGGAAAAATGAAGAATGGTCTTCTAGTTTTTCTGTGTGTGGCTTTTGTCCATTTCCACAATATTTCCTGGAAATGTAGCAAAATTTATTTATCTGTCTTTCTTTCTTACTTCTCATTTTAGGTAACAGTTTTCACTTGCAATTTCAAAAATTCGTCAAAACACTTACGTTTGCAGAAATTTAATACCTGCTTACTTATATAACATTTAGATTTAAGACTGTTAAAGTAATAATGTAAACTAAATAAATTGGTAATTTGTTATTTTTTTTAATTTTATGGGTATTTTTCGAAGCTGTGATCACAAAAAATATTATAAATTATTAAAATGTCAAACGTATGTTAAATATAATGCAACTTTTTAAAAGTTACCAAACTACAAACTAACCAAATGTCTAAGTTTTTCCAAAAAAAAACTCCTCAAGCAGATGAATTATGCAGACTTCACGCATACCTATTACAAGTCTACTGTCTATGCTCGCTCGCGGCGATTGTCGGTGGTTTGCGAAGTACAGCGGTAATTTCATTACCATTCTATGGCCGTGACCTTCGGATGACGTCACCACTTTCCATGGCGACGCGGGCAGAATACCGTGCTCCCGTTACGGATATACGATACACTTTCTTTTGTTTTCATTACCAAGGGTTCCGCACCTAATGCAAGTTTCGTAATACGAAATTTTATGGGGGACTTGAAAAGGAAAAGTGAATTGCAAAATGCTTAATGTCGGTATGCGAGTGGGATAAGCCGCAGGACTTGTCAAATGGTTGAGTCATGTTGCGGTTGATTGGTGGTTTGAGTTGGTCTAGGTCGTGATTTTTAAACATAACAGGAGTATTCTCCGAAGGGGTAGGCAGAGTGTTCATCTGTGTGGACTGTTAGGCGGTTCACTAATGTTTCACCAAAACTCCTTTTACAAATTTTTAGTTTACAACCAACGTGTCATATACTATTTATTTTACAAACAACTTATTCCGCTAATGTTTTATTTTATAAACACTGACTTTACAAACATTAATTTGACCAATGCCTCTCTTTACAATTGTTTCAGATGATAATTAATCACCTAAACATTTTTCATTATCATATTTTAATGCTTTTGGGAAAATCACGTTTAACCTAAATATCATGTTATAATAAATCTTATAAACCAGTTACAAATGATATTTAGGGATCGTATTAGAATAATATCTAAAATAAAAGTTTGACATACCTGACGGCTGACGTACTTAATGGTTTAAAATTTCTATGGTAATAATGTCAAAGTGCAAAAGCCCTCCGATAACATGGTGCTGCTGGTTGATTACATTTTGTGACGGCGTGTTTTTGAAGGAGTACTAGTCGACGTATCGTCGATCCTTTTTCTGTTTGCGGGGTTTAAAGTAACCTAACACGAAGGGGATGACGGGGTCTAAGTTAACTCGCTTCGCTCGCTTACTAGACCCCATCATCCCGTTCGAACCTAACCTGTCCAAGTTGGGGTGCCCAATGTCCCAAGCTCGCTTCGCTCGCTTTAAGTATTTGTTGTTTTATATATTACCCTTTTGCCTAATTAATGAGTTATTTTTTTAGTAAATTGCGTAGTGATACAATATGTAAAATGTTTTTATTTCAAACGTTTTACGAGATGACATGAATATTAAATGGATTATCAATAACACTTGTAACGGGATATTTACCATGTTTATTTCTTGTTTTGAGTTGTCGATATTTCGGCACTGTTCCAAACCCGTCCCGTTACAAGTGTTGTTATTGATAGTGTTAGTGACCATGTCAGTTTAAAAACGTATAAAATGAATTGTTTGTCAAATAATACTTTATAAAATAAAAGTTTATCGGGTAAATATTTTATTAAGTGTAATAATTTGTCAAACTTGTTTTTGTAAAATTATGAAATAACCTTTCATATTTTTACCAATCGTTGGTTGTCAAATGAAAATTAGCAAATTATTTTTTGGTAAAAAGGCAGAACCCTGTTAGGCTCCAATAAAATACACATGCCTGTCTATGGCATAATTTTAGTAAGCGCTACTGCCAAAAGTTCTAGTTTGATTCCCAGGTTATTTAATCATTTTTTTCTAATAATTAACGACATGCGGAATATATACTGTGTTGTTTTGGTAGGTTGATCCAAGCCAAGCTATCATCCCCTGCAGCATGTCGTGCTATTTACTGGACACCTTGTATGTGCCCGGTTATTAGTAATCGGCTCGTCTCCTATTACATGTAGGGTTCTGGATCTATAAAAAATGTTTCCTGAGAAAATTATTTTATTTACGTTGGAATAATTTTGCTTAATTAGTAAGATTGATAAACTATGTGTTTTACTTTTCTCTATTTTTTGAATTCAAACGTTTTAGAATTCGCCCCGCATTCCGGATATTTAGCTAAATTTCCGGGCTTGTTCAGAAAATTTCGGACGTATGGCAACCTTAATTAGTCCGGGGAATTTACGCCGAATATTAGGCTTACTTTGCATTAATTAAAAACAGCGATTTTTTTCATTGAATGGGTAGGGTATGGACAGGAGAGTATATTAAGCTGTATCCCGCGAAAAGTTCACCTCCGCGTATATGTTTTTTTTAAGAAAACGTCTAATATGTATTTAACTTGGTGGAAAAAAATATAAACAGGTATATTTATTTGGAGTATTTGTAGAACAGATTGAGTACTACAAGTAGGTCAGAAAATTAAACCATTTTCGTCCACGGAACATTCGTTTTTTTTTTTAAAACTTATATTTTGACTTCGTACTTAAGGCAAAAATATTAACAGGACAAAAATAGTGCTAAAATGGTTTATGTTACCATGTCTAACTATTATTACGAAAATTAAACAAATTCTGCTCCGGACTTCACAGAAAATCAAGAAAATCAAAAAATCTTTAATACTACTTACGGCAAAAATGTAACAGGATTTAAATTCATTGAATAATGAGAAATATATGAATCCAAACCTTAATCCCCCAAAATTAAACAGATTAGAGCGTTAATTAATACTGTCACAGTAAAAATTAAATTACGATGCACGGTGTCAGCGCTAAGCAGCGTGCGGCGTACGGCGTGTGCTAGTGTGCGTAAACAAGATAAGCGCTGCGTTCATTGTGTGCGTTTGACTGTCTTGTTGTTTGAGTCGGTGTTTTATTGAGTTACGCGATTGTACACCTTATTTCTATTTCGGAAAGATCAAATTCCTATGAAAGTGCTGCGCCAAATACAAGAATAAAGCTTGCAGACGTATTTTACGTAAACATTAATTGATTTTTTTTCACGATTTGCTTTGAAGTGTTTAATTTTCATGGAAATAGGTTAGAAATAGCCTTGAGATGAAAGTTAAACTAAATTAAACCCTGTTACATTTTTGCCTCAACCGCTATTGAAAAAAAACTGGTAATAATAACTTCCGGTAGTACAATTTGTTTAATTTTGTTTAATGGCGGTGTAATATATTAATTTAAGGTATTTTATGTAAAAAAACCGCTGTTTATATTTTTGCCTTAAGTACAATCCAAAAATTTCGTAAATGTTTTTTTACCGTAATTTCCGTGGACGAAAATGTTTAATTCTGAAAAAATATATTACTGTCACCAATTCTTTACCTAAAGTAAATAAATTTTGTCCTGTTAACTTTTTTTCCCATGTTTTTATTCACAAAAACGCGTTTTCGTCTTTTTCAGCTTGATCCGGTCTCGGAAAATGTTTAATTTTTTTTTATTAATTGATGAGCTAAGGTCAAGTACACGATTCAAGAAAAAAATCGCTGTTTATATTTAATGCAGGGTTCAAATCTAAAAGCCCCGGACTAATTTGCACTACGGGACATACAGAGTTTGTAAACCGAAATTGTAGTCTTTATAGTCCGGTCAATTTAAACCAAAAAATCAGAGTGAAGTTGCATAAAATCCCAACAAGCTGAAAATCAAAATTTTACTTTTAGTTTAAGATCACAAATTAAAAAAAAAAATATAATTGTGATTTGAACAGTTTTACTGATTTTCAGCTTGTTGGGAATTAATGCACCTTCGAATGTCTATCTTGACCGGGACTATTTAGCAATAATTTCAACAAGTTTTTCAATTCGTTTCAACAAGGTACATCTTTTTTTTTTTTTAGTATGGGAAATCATCAAATGATTTCTCCCGCTCTGGGCGGAGCGGAATCGAGTGTCAGACTTGACTGACTGAAATCCATCCATGTTCCTTCTTAGCCCTTTGTGTTCCAGGGCCACGGTATCTCTTTCGAACAACCCGCAGCCCTGGCAGGCATATCTAGGTACATCCTGCTATATTATTACAGTTTGTACAAGCAAATACAGGCAGATAGATAGAAATATTACAGGGTGGAAATGACACCGACGCCCGATGCACAAACGTGTGATGGCCTACCATGACGTCTTATAAGGATACACAAGTCGGTCTGTCTTCCATACAAACGTAGTATGGCGATTACTCGTCTGTTTGACGGTGTACGTTCAAAACTAAAAAAAATATTAACTGGTCTTGTCATTATCTAGCCCTGTATGGAAGCAGAATTGGACAAAAAATATTGGTTTGGAAGTTATGAGCGTCGAAACTTCCATATTTCAACAGTTTAACTCATCTTTGGGCGTAAATAAATAACTTATGTAGTATGAAAATGGAAAAAGTGGAACCGTACAGGGATAGATAATTTATTGAAAAGTTCAAATAATTTATTTTGAGTAGATACATCCAGTAGTTTTCCCATAATATCTATACGGCTAAAACTCAATTTATGAAATTTGACGCGCTCATTTTCGCTACAAATCGTCGTATATTTCACTAAACAAGTAAATAAATATATAAATAAGTAAATAAAACCTAGATAAATGAATAATAAATAAATTAAAGTAAATAAATTAAAAACTTACTAAATAAGATGCATATTAGCCACGCCCGCCAACGAGTTCGAGCCGTCGCGTCGACTTGTGCAAATGTGCAACCTTAAAACGTTATTGTTTTACTCCTATTCCAGTGTAGGAAAGAGATGGCGCTAGACATCCTATATAGCTCCGTCTCTTTCCCACACTGGAATAAGAGTAAAACAATACTGCTTTAAGATGTCATGGTAGGCCAGCTGTACTTTATTCTAAAACCCCTATACATTTGGATGTGTAGGTTTTGAACTCTTGTAGGATCCAGCAATATTTATTGAATCCCAAATGAAATATTTCTTTGTTTCAATTTGCATGTGGGTTCTTCTTCCTCTCTTTATATACTTTAATGTACCTACACCAAAACTGTAACATTGCTCTTATTCTTAATTCTGCAATGGAATGTACCATCATCACACATATCATATCATATCACATAATGTACCATCTCAACATGAATGATGTAACCAAGGTTTGTAACAAGCTACTAATTTCACGCTGATGGCGGCGCGTGAGTCGGGTCATTTAGTTCCCTTCAAAATGGTTGATTGAATGATGGCTGATCTATGCGTCATGTTCGTGAACGGGCGCTGTCAGTTGTGCCTGGTCGTCTCTTAGCTGCCACGGCTTATTTCGAACTAATTATTTTATCTTTTAATTGTTTATTTTTGTTTTTGCTATGGACACTTTTAACGTGAAGTCTTGCTACATCGTTCTCACATAATGTACCATCTCAACATGAATGATGTAACCAAGGTTTTAGTAACAAGATTCTGATTTAAAAGAGTGTCCATGGAGTTTCTTTCCCATTCTTCTCCATAGAGATCTACGCTTTGCAATGGGCAACTACAGTACTTTCACAGTTATTATGTCTTCTGACCGGGATTGTAGCTTAATTTTTATTGTTGTTTGACTATTCAAAAGTGCCTGTAACTGGCCTACTTGAAATAAATGATTTTGATTTGATTTAATTTGATTTGAATGGATGATTAAAATGGTAGAAAAATGCTCAGAAAACTAAGTTCAGAGAATGAGTGAAACTTCTTCCTACTTAGTTATAGGGATTTTGTTGTATCATGTGATCTCGTAAAACACGAATCTCATAATCATATAAAATATAAAACGCAGTTTTAATCTGACATTAGTTGACATCACACATGAACTCACAGTGCATAAGAAAGTTGCTATTCATTGCATAACAGAATTAAAACTACTTCCATGTGTCATTTACGTGTCAAATTACAACAATAAGCTAAAATAACTTATGGTAAAAGTTTCACTACCTGTAGGCGATTGGAGTTAGTGAAACTTCGCGAAATCTATGCTAGACGAGCAGGCGCAACTAACATAATATAATGAATATAGAATACAATTACCTACCTCCACATGTAAAGGCGATGACTAGTCATCATCTGCCTAGCCTTTTCCCTATGTTGGGGTCGGCTTCCAGTCTAACCGGATGCAGCTGAGTGCCAGTATTTTACATGAAGCGACTGCCTATCTGACCTACACAACCCAGTTACTGGGTAATACGATACCCCTTGGTAAGACTGGATGTCAGATTCGACTTTCGGCTTCTGACTACTTGAAACGACTGTCAAAGATCTACAAATGATAGCCGGAACCAACGGCTTAACGTGCTTACCGAGGCACCTTTTAACCTTAAAGGCGATGACTAGTGTCTGAAATTTTCATTGTTAAGACCTGACCTTCCTTAATCCTTAAGTGCTTCAGAGTTCATCATCATCATTTCAGCCAAAGCTGCTGCACATAGGCCTCCCCCAAGAATTGGGGTTTTGCCATAATTAATCGCCACGCTTGGCAAGCGGGTCAGCGATCGCAGTACGGTTATTACAAAAGCACAGAGAACGCTGCTGCCCATTCTCTGGCAAGTCCCATTGTCGCCTCTTACGACACCCACGGGATGATATGGGATGGTGCTATTCTTTACGTCCGACACCATACAGACGACTTCAGAGTTAAATAACATAAAATAATCAGCACAGATAAACCTATTAGAAAGCGCAAGAGCACCCACTTCACGTATGACTTAAGCATTTTATGCTTAACGTGGCTACTGTCGCAGCAAACTAATTTGTTTAAAACAACAACAAAAACTATAAACTCAAGAACTTAATTCTAGACATTTGAAGCACAAAAACGTTGTATAATTTGTATTGTAACTTGTTTGTTTGATAACTAAATAGTGCTTTTAGCGTCCTTATAGCTGATCAAGAAATTGTACGCTTGGTTTTCATATGGATCGTGAATCGTGATACCTCGTTATCAGTCACTTATCAGCCTATGACATTCCTACTACTAGGACACAGCTCACATAGCCCACAAGGATCCTCTTTGTGCCCCCAACGTCGGGTCCAGTGCGGGTTGGTACCGCTACATATCTTCGAAGACATGTAACTTCTACTGAATTTACTGTTAAGTCCTCCTAGGTCCTCCTCTTCTTTTTCTACCTACTACCGAATTTATTAAATAGGTCCCTGCCTTTACTGAAATACCTTTATGACTGAAAAGTCCGCTTTAGTGATTTTCTAGTCAGTAAGAAGACTGACTGCGAAATTGATTGCTACTAAATACATAGGTACATAAGCATATTAATTGTCGGGAAATTATAAAGCATTCTGTAGCAAAGCAAATCTTGGCTAACAAATAAAATAGCCGCAGGTGACGTCCATTTTCAAACGAAGTCTTTGTCTAAAAGGCTTAAACATTTTCCCTGACTTGTTGGCAAAAGCCCAAGTAGGTGACGCATCGACCAGGTTTCACTGCACATCTCATCTCCCTAGCCTTTTCCCAAACTATCATGGGGTCGGCTTCCAGTCTAACCGGATGCAGCTGAGTACCAGTATTTTACATTAAGTGATTGCCTATCTAACCTGCACAACCCAGTAACTGGATAATACGAAACCCCTTGGTAAGATTGGATGTTAGACTTTTGGCTTCTGACTACTCGTAACGAGTGTCAAAGATCTACAAATGACAGCCGGGACCAACGGCTTAACGTGCTTTCGGAGGCATGGAGGAAACTCGGTATGTAATTATGGTCACCCATCCACGGACCAACCTCGGCAAGCACGGCTGAAACTTAAAGATCGATCCGTGCGGCTGTATTATTTAGCCACGAGCTCCTTACCAGGTTTCACCGCACATTAGTTACCAATTACGTCACGTTATCACTTACTACATAAAGGTGCTGCCACTCTGCTGTTTAAAAATGTTTACTAATGATAGTAAACATTTGTTATGCAACATACGATCACAATGTTAGAAAATGTTTTCATGTTATGTAATGTTAGTAAACATTTGTGAACAAAATTGTTAGTTAACAAATTGTGACAAAATAGAACATTATTACATACTTTTGACTAGCTGTTAGTGTTTGGCGCATCCAGATATTGCGCTTTTTCTTTTTTTTTTAAACAAAGATATAAAAGCTAATCCAATAAACAAATAAACTTCCATTTTCGTGAAGACGCCTCGGAACGTAAATCCAAACTGCGAGCGAGCCGATTTTTCAAATGTTATAAATGTTTTTAATCATTTTCCATCGGTGTAGGAGCACTGAAAACATTTAACAATTCCTAACAGAATGTTACAATTCCTAACATTTATTAGTAAATTTATTAGTGTTAGAAAATGTTTGTAAACATTTTTAAACAGCAGTGTGGCAGCACCTTAACATAACCATTATGATCACGCCTGTATTCCCCGTTGGGTTAGGTAGAGGCTCACCTAATAGTACACCCACCTTCCGCACAGTTATGTTTTAAGTCCCATGTAATGTGGCGAGCCTATTGCCATCAAACGGGCACAAATGCAGACTCCGTGGCTGCTACTGAGAAATTTCTGCATGTAATAACACTGCACGACCCGGGAATCGAAACTAAGACTTCATGGTCAGCAGTCGCGCTTGTGATCACTGGACCAACAAGACAGTCCACAGTGTCATCATCATTTCAGCCGAAAGACGTCCACTGCTGGACATAGGCCTCCCCCAAGTGTCGCCAAATTGGCATAAGGGGGGTTTTGCCATATTCGCCACGCTTGGCAAGCGGGTTGGCGATCGCAGTACGGTTGTTACGAAAACACAGAGAACGCTGCTGCCCATTCTCTGGCAAGTCCCTTAGTCGCCTCTTAAGACACCCACGGGAAGATATGGATGGTGCTATTCTTTACGTCCGACACCATACAGTGCACAGTGTACTACGCGTACATAATATAAGTGCACTATAACACCACGCAACGAAGTTATTATCACCATTGTACAACACCAATTTGAGCCCTACGTTTCCTTCAGTGAAAGTTAATTAGCCACTACATATGGAATGCTGTGGGAACGATTAACATCTGTTTTGAAATCTAGATTATTTTTATTGCGATCATTTCCATTTTTTTTTTAGATTTCTATCGGCCTTTAGAGGCTTCTGTGAAATGTGTATTTTTAATTTCCGAAAATATGCAAATTTATGTGTTTGCGTATTGCTTAAATCTATACTTAATATTATAAGCTAAAGAGTTTGTTTGTTAGTTTGTGTGCTTGAACGCGCTAATCTCAGGAACTATTGATCTGATTTGAAAAATTATTTCAATGTTAAATAGCCCATTTATCGAGGCAGGCTATACGCTATATATCATTACGCTACGACAAATAGGAGCGGAGCAGCAATTAATAATGTTTCAAAATCGGGGAAAATGTGACGCATACTAAGTTGCGCGGGACAGCTAGTAATAATATATTCTACTAGTTCCTGCCCGCGTGACATTATTATAAAAATATTACTTCTCTATTTGAATCGGATTTTGTTAACTATTTCAAGGGTTTTTTTACATGGAACCCTAATCGTTTTTATTCTAAAATAAAAGTAGCCTTCTTACTCCATCTAACTGCCAGTAAAAGACCGGTCCAGCCGTTTCGGAGATTAGCCGGAACAAACCAACAGAAAGACAGACAAACTTTAAAAAAAATATTTTTGTGTAAACTTTTTTAAGCATTCAGTAAAAAGCTGTTATTTTAAAATTACAAACAGACTCTTTAATTTTATTTATTTGTATGTAAGTATAGATGTTATAGTTTCTTCTTCTAGTTAAACGGGTTTTAGTTTTATCATTTCTTTTTTTATTATTTATCATACTAATTTATTTTAATTCGAAAATACACAGACATTATAAGTAAGTAGGTATTTATCAAATCAGGAAGCAATTAAAGCTGCTTGTCTTTCTCCCACTGATCAATTATTAATCTAGTTTAGATAGGTACCTAAACTCGTTCAAACTATTTTTGCGTCTTTTTTTGAATAAAATGAAGCTGATTTAATTAACTGCATTGCATTTACATATTTCTTAAAAATAATTGCATTAATTTTCCATTTACGCTTCGTTTAATTATCATGATTAGTAAATGACGTCTGTTTGTTAAATTCCATAAAAATCCGACTTAAAAAATCAAACAAATAATTGGCTTATAGCCAGCCGAGAAAACGCTCTCTTTACTTTCCTAAACCCTGTCTTTAAATTAATAATAATATCAGAATAGTTTCCCGTAAGTAAGTACATAACAATTCTGTATTTCTGGTCAAATTATAGAGCAGTTAAAGGAAAGTAAATGAGACCTTAGGCAGAGTGTGGACACCCGGCGCCACGGCAGTGCGGAAACATTTCCTTCGCCTATATAATTAGAAAGCATGCGTGCTTGTCTATGAACGGAAGTTGCTTGAACTGAAAGGATTTACGTTATGGGGAATTACCGTGAACGCATCATATCCTAGCTTTTGCCTGTATCTTCGTCCGCATGAAGGTCTGTAATGATCCCACGGAAACAAAGGTAGGTTCCTACTCGCAGGATGAAAACTATTATGTTTACCAGGTGAGGCCACCTGGTAAACATAATAGTTTTCATCCCATGACGTATTAAAGAACTTTTTTTTTTTTTTTCACTTTTATCTTTTTCTACCTTTTGTAGTAAGCGATGACTTATTGTCGGGCCTACGCTGTCCTCTCATACTTAGGTACTAACGCTGTAACATCCAAATATTGTAGAACCAAACGATTTTAAAAGAGTAACCATGGAGTTTCTTGCCGGTTCTTCTCCTTATGAAACGACCAACCCGAACCGTGCTTCTTCTGTCGACGTTTTATAAGTGCCCATGTAGGCCTATGTAATAATGATAAAATATTTTGAATTTGATTATTGCTTTAACCTTATTCCAGAGTGGGAAAGAGATGGCGCTAGACGTCCTCTATAGCTCCGTCTCTTTCCCACACTGGAATAAGATAAAATAATACTGCTTTAAGACGTCATAGTAGCCCTATCTATCTGGATCTACCTGGATGCCAAAATTCAACTGAATACTAACCAGCTCGAGTTTGATTCAGTTTTGCAACAGACTTTCGTCTTTTATTAGGTAATTTGTTTTGCTCGCAGCTTCGTTCGCTTTATGTACAGAAATCATCCCTCAGGAACGTTTTAAATATCCAAATATCAAAAGCCATTGACACTCCGGGTAGTTTTAAAACATGGCAAATGTCCCCTTTCAAGTGTTATTGACCAACTGACCATGTCAATTTAAAAACTTATTTCGGGTCAGTAGTACCTACCGAAGGTAACTCTCCACATACACACATCATCATCATCAGCCTATAATGCTCCCACTGCTGGGACACAGGCCTCCTCTCTATGAGAGGAAGTGGGCTGTAATCCAGCACGCGGGACCAGCGCGGGTTGGTAGATGTCTTCGAATTTCTAGGACATGCCGGTTTCCTCACGATGTTTTCCTTCCCCGTTTTTGAGAGCAACGGTGATTAAATAAATTACACTATGTAATGCGCCTGCCTGGGTTCGAACCCACGTCTTACCGCTCGTGAGTCGGAGCTACCACCACTGGGCCACCGCTGCTTTCCAATTTTTCCAATTTTCTTAATGCTAGTAAATTTCTCTTGATCTCAATATCTTCGTAGCCCATTAAACATGGTCTATATCCCGTTTAATCGCTTGCATAAGGTCGAGTAGTTTAATTTAAGATGTTCTCAGAAACTTTATTGCTTTTGTTTGTAGAACAGTTAACGAATTGGCACAAGTAACAAGTGCAAAAGCTAAATGTTAAAGTATCAACTTCATAAACCTAGAAGATGCAAAGAAGTAGGTAAACATAGGCACCTAGATTGATATCTTCTACATAATTTCACGCATGTAGGTAAGCCACACCTGCTCAGGTTTACCTGCGCAGGTAGGGGAGAGGTGTGTCAATAGTAATAAAAAAAAAAGAATCCTTCATAATACTTTAATTAAAAATCACAGCACAATCATTTTTGGTCACAGTATAGTTTAGTTATCTAATTATTAAATCCAATACAGAAAATAACAAAAAATACAACAAAATTCTAGAAAATGGCAGTGTTACAATTGCTACACGAAGAGAGTCAATTGTAACATACAGAAATTGTTAACAATAAAACAATAAATCTGAAAAAATCTTGTCAGCATTTCAAGCATAACACTTAAAAAAAACTTAAAAAAAATAAAAAAAACAATAATAGTCATTCCGACAAACAGTTTAAACGCACAAAAATGGATCATTGTTTGCACAGCTGGAGTGTGCCCATTTATGGCAGTCTCTGCATTGCAGCCAATCTTCTCTACTCGTTCTCTAATGTTCAAAAAAGACTATAAAATAATTATCGTCTTCATCTGCATCATCTGTGTCTTCATTTATATCTTCCTCTGGCTCATTATTTTCATTTCTTACAGCATTTTCATTTTCTTCAGTATATTTTTGTAGAGGTACGGTGCCAAGCATGTCTTCCGAGGTCGTTTATAAAGCATTTTGTAAGAATTCTAAAAATAAAATGGTATTATTAAATAATTATTAACTAATGTGAAAAAGCAGAGTGTCAAATGTAACATGTTACAATTGCCTCTCCTTGTTTTGTTACTTTTGCACCACCCCCGCCATTTTGGAATGAAGACTTATTTAACAAAAATGTATGGTAAATTTAAACAACTCACATACCTTCACGTATAGATTGGATGATAACTTATCCGAAAACCACCACTGAACTATTGTAAAACTGTTTTTATTCATTAAAATAACAATAACTGTGCCGAAAAAAAATTTTACTCAACTTGTTGTATCTCAAACTGTCATCTACTGACGGCATACGCGCGAACTGTTTTACTTGCAAGTTCGGTCGGTAAAACAACACCAAATAAAGCTTCGAATACCACCAAGAGCTACCGCTACTCGTCAATAGATGTCGTGAAACATCACATGTTACAATTGACTCCCTGTTACTATTGACACACCTCTCCCCTACACTGAACAGGCATACCCATAAGCATAAAAAATCATATAGCTTCAGGTCACCTGTACAGGTGACGAAACCGAGAGCACATTTTTGCAACATACACGCTCCGGTTTACCTGTAAAGTTTACCTGCGCAGGTAAAACTGTCAGGTAAACCCTAGCGTGTACCTAGCTTTAGACTAAACAGGGAGAGGAGATGGACAGGACTAAAACATCTTGTACACTTATCTTATAGTATATATACATAGACAAGATGTTATAAACATTTTCATAACAGACAGGTCTCGTAAAGAAGGTAGTTGGCTAATGCTATATAATCATCGATCGATCAATGGACATAAACATCACCCATAGAAAGACAGGTTCTGCGGTCAGCAATCCATGGTAGTTATGGGCGATATCTTCTTGGAAGGAAAATGTTACGGGCATTATGTATAATCCAATGAGAATTGCTAGAGATGGTTATGAAAAAACGTCATAAGAAATGGAGAGATGATCCTTAGTGCTTTGTCTTGGCACCGACTGATCGCTTTTCTACTACCCCATTCTGGTTTCAATAAATTGGGAAAACTGTTTTTCTGTTCAGCGAACTGGCCGGCGCGCCGGACTTGAGTGCATCATTCAGAATTACCGTAAATGCAATACGCGTGGCAATTCCGTTAACTTTACAGCAAGCAGTCTTATTATCATAAACTAGCTATTCATCGTGGAGCATGATTGATTACTTTAACATTATCGGTTTTGAATCAAACATGTTCATACATAGTCTTGCCAATCTAGTGTAGCGTAGGTACTCGTTTTCTCTCAAACTCGCTGATTCTGTACGCCATCAATCTCTCTCCATCGACATAATAAAACACACCTGTCAGATAAATTAATAAATAAAAGCTCGCAAGAAGATAAATTGACACATTTCTTGTGCCGATTATCCCATGTTTTTGTGTAACCATAGGTATATTGAATAGCAATTTGTTTATGTGCTTATAAAACTTTCTTTATGATGACGTCAGTTTATAGATTTTCAATATTGCAATTTGTCACGTTCAGAATAATCTTTGGGCGCGAAAAACTCTATTTATTTATGGTTTTCTTTTTCTTTCACACGGGCTAATAATGAATGGGGTTTTTTCATCTGCAGTTATCAGCCCAGGGTCATGGCTTGTGCCAGGCTATTGAAAATAGGGTCGCCCTCTAATGTCCTCTATTATACCGGACTTAATAAGATTGGCTGGCTTTTTGTTAGCACACCTTTCTTTGCACAACCTTTGGGGGATTACAGCCGTGATATTATGTTTTTTCACACGATACAAGGGTAGTCGTTCCACTCGTACAAACAGCAAACAATGCGCGAATTGAATCTAATTTTGTATACTTTAGAGAACAATAAAAGTGAAAATGGCTAATCGATCACGACTTGCTTTCTATTTTTCCCAACGGAGACAACTAAAATATCGAGACAAAGGCAGAGTGTTCAGCTGCCTTAGACAAGAATAATACCAAACATAGACTATTTGGACAGATCATCATCATCATTCTCCTGCCCTTATCCCAATTTATTTGGGGTAATTAGGATTAAAATTATACCTCTAGTATTTGGTAGATCGTATAGATATAATGTTAAACTAAATGTGTTTATGATAAAGCACTAGAAGATTTGAAACTCCCAAGGGAGTGTGAAGTAAAGACTGACAAATTTAAATAAACAGTACGGTTGTTAGGAAAAGCCAGACGTACGGTCCGACGGACAACAAAGATCCTAAAATGGTGTTTTATGGAGATTTTCTGCTATTGCACAACAAAGTATCAAAGTTACTACTGAGAGACCTATTAATTTCTTACATTTAAAGCAAATTTTTGATTGAAAACGCATCTTAATTGACAATAATTTACAACAAAAACCATTTAAATCCAACGCAGAATACGAACCACTTAGGTACTTACGATAAAAATAAAACTGTAACGGAAAGCCTGATTTCTCAAATCACCGTGTCAAAGACATTCAACATAACATGTCGCGGACGGAAACCAATAAATTAAACTTTGGTGGGAAAAAGTGGAATATGTCTGAGTAACGTCTGGTTTGAACCACCGTTAGATTGGCAGCTTCATACGAGCCACGAGGTCTTAGCATGAAAGTGCGACGTAAACTTAATGTAAATACGAACCATTTTTTTTAGAAAATACAACCATCGTTAGTACCTATAGGAACCCAGAGCATTTTTATCGAATACTGGGCCGACTCAAATTTGGAATACCATAGATAGAAGATGAAAGTTTTTTGTTTTTTTTTTGCGCCGTTTTGCAACAAGTCCAATTTCTATCACCTATAGATATGAATGGTCAAGGGTCAGTGGGTTGTCTTAGCGGAAAACGCATTTTAAGTATTTTTAATTTCTTAACCGTTCCAATTTACGTTACGATTACTCCGCGCGTTCGTGCAAGGCCCACCGGGCTGATAAAATCGATTGGACAAAAAGTAAGCCCTACTTATCTCGATATGTGCATCCGATCTAGATAATAATATTCTTCTGGTTATAAACTTGCGCGCGCGCAATTCAGCCTAACGGGGCTTTTATGCATAAAATTATGCACGTCCTGTTTGTCAGCTTTTTACTACTAGCGTATCTTTTTACGCAATTATGCAAATAAATCTTCGATTGTTGAGATAATTTATGGTGTTGATTCGACGAAAGTTGTCTTTGTATTTTTTATGTTTATTGCAGCTTACTGTTCTCGATTTAAATGGCATTATAATAAAAAAACTAAGTTTTTGAGAGATTTATAATATTCATGTGTTGGTACTTATTATTCATTGATTAAACTAAAATATTATTTCCATTTAATTGGTAAAAGTAGCATTTTGACATATTGCTCTATCAACAATTTTTTATGAGCTCATCATAACTATCAAGAATCATCACAAGATAAAAAAGTACCAGATAAAAAAGGTATTTGATATACGATACATAATGATTAAAATAACTTTCATGTCATTTCACTTAAAAATCGCGCTACAAAATAATAAAAAAAATATTACCGGCAAAAAACACCCAAAAAAAAATCTTACCATTCATTTTAACACTGCAAAAAGTCCTCAATAAAAACATGTCGAACACTAATATGCACAGAGTTGCATCACTGTCACTTCACCAATATTCAGTAGGCTTCACTGGTCTAGTACAATTGAGGTTGCGCAGGAGTGTAGCGGAGGAAAGTGGCGCTTGCTCAGCGGTTTGCGGTCGACTGCTCCGTTCGCTACTACTGACGGGGGAGCAAGCAACCACCACCAAAAAATAGTGGTAGGTCTGTGACGTCACAGTTTAGTGTAACAAGTGGTAGTAATGTTTTGGTAATCAAATAATTGCGTTTTTAAAGCGATAAGGTGAAATGCCACGCTTGGTATTGGGTACTGAAGATGGAGAAAGAAATACAAGTTTGCTTGCCAGGTCTGCTGAAGCTGGCGTCATAATTTTAGTAGTTTAAAATTATGTTCTATTAATTGGGTTGTGGATTGTCAAATCAACCCTTCCTGCTCGTGCTGTTAACACTGATGTACTTAAAGTAAACCACTCTACACTACTCGACAACCAAATAGAACCTACAGATCTTCCAGACAATCTGCAAGGCAACATTTTTGCACTAATAATGACTGTGATTATAATAGCTATGAGTGTTGAGAGTATAATGGGATAGGCAAGATTTTAGACAAACATCTGAAACCGCCAGTAAAACCTCCAATTAACGATAAACCCTTGTCAGTAATTGGCAGCTTACTAGACACAACAAAATAAAACTTTATGAGGCGTAATTAAAATCTTATCAGAAATATGCTTGCAACCGACGTTTACAATCTTTAAAGTGCAAGATCATGATTGGTACCTAGAAAAACATCACGAGTTCGTCGGCAATGCTTTGAACCGGATCAAAAGCCCTTACTTGCAACTTAACTACCGCTTTACGTGGTTAAATAACAAACATTAATTTCTAAACCACACGTTACTGGTGGAACTGAGATCTTGCGACGCAATGTTTCCGTAAAAAGAAATCATGGAAAGTAGAATGAGTCTTTTTTTTTCGACTTCATGCGAACCATGAACTATCTTGGTAGGGATATCTGTGAGTGAATTCTTATAAGGGGATGTTTTACGATTCAGTAAGAAATCGATGTCACCTATATTAAAGCTCGATATTTTATCTCAGCTGATTATGTGGATATTCTTGTCATTGTCAGCTTCCGTCCGATCACGGCCACTGCTAAGCGTAGGTCTCTTTGTTTGAGCCATTTTTTTCATAAATAGTCAGAAATTACTTATCAGCATTATTCTGTATGGTGTCGGACGTAAAGAATAGCACCATCCCATATCTTCCCGTGGGTGTCGTAAGAGGACTTACCAGAGAATGGGCAGCAGCGTTCTCTGTGCTTTTGTAACAACCGTACTGCGATCGCCAACCCGCCTGCCAAGCGTGGCGATTATGGCAAAACCCCCCTCATGTCAATGTGGCGTTGGGGGAGGCCTATGTCCAGCAGTGGACGTCTTTCGGCTGAAATAATGATGAATGATGATTATCCTGCCCGTATTCCAACTTTCTTAGGGTCCGGTCGACGGAGAATGTCTTCTTCGACTTCCGTAAGTAGTTTTTCATTAGTCGTCATTACATTAGTCCCTTACAAGCCATATTATCATCTTCTACACACTCCATCCATCGTTTTAGTAGAATTGTCAGAAATATAAAACAAATTCTAAATAACCACCTGAGTAAACTGCATCTACCGCCCATTAAGAGAACCACATTCAAAACATCGCTCGTTTATATCTACATCAATGAAAATAAAGCCAAGCAATTAAAACTGCTCGCATAAGTGTTCTCAACTTTAACAAGCTTCAAGGTTGGCATGACAACGATGCCAGTGAATCACAAATCACAATCATTACCTACCCTACCTTTTTTAGAATTTGCAAGCAACATTAACGCGTCACGCTTCAAGCAGTATCAACTGCTTTCTCCAACCCAGTGATAAGACAGAATGCTATAAATATTTTTTCTTGAGTGTAAGGTCGGGTACCTATCAAAGTCAGGGCGTTTATTTCAAATACATATAGAGACTATTTATCCGTAGATACTTTTGATTCATCAGGAACTTGCTAAAGTTGCTCAGATAGTCCAAATATGATGAATTCTGATGCTAATTATGCATTATACATGGCCATGGCCAGATTGCTATCTATATAACTTTCGTTTGTAATAAAGTAATTACCAGAGGTCGGAATTAGGTAGAGTTATTTGTGTACCTACACTGATTTCATACGGCAAAAGAATAAAGTTGATATGCCCTAGATCCCGAGATTAATTTTAAAGAGCTGAAAAATCCCGTGATTTATTAAATAAAGAAGTAATTTACTTTTACACAATTTAAGCAATCCGACATCGGATGTCCGAAGTTGCAAAATTCCAATGCGTACACGCAAGGGAAGATTCATATTAATATCAACATTTCGATGCAAGTACATAAATAACTCTACCTAATTCCGACCTCTGGTAAGTGTCTAGGCTTCTACCTATAGAAACTTAGTCAACTAGACTTGCCCAATCGAGTAGCCCGCAAATCTATTGATAATCGGCTTTCTCCACCAACGATATGACAAAATGCCATAATGTAAATGTTCGCATAGAAATACGCAGGCGTTAACTGCATCGATAAATAAATTAATATCTATTGTTTTCTTTTCACGCTCATTCTTATTCCATGTTAGTATCCTACACCTATGGGCTTGTACAATATATAATTTCTCTCGTCCTTTGGAAAGCGTTGCATGGAAAGTAGTTCCGGAATATTTTGGACAATCGTTAAAATAGAAAGTTAATTAGTGATTTTGCATACACGTTACGTTTGAATACAATGTATGTTATAATGGAAGACTTCGTAATCAAAGTGTCCCTTTCGATAAGGGCTATTTAGTTGCCAAGGATTGCACAATCGAATACCAATCGTGAATTTTATAGGAATGTGTTGGAAATCTTGTAATTGATGTGAATTCCGTAGAACTAGACGAAGTTATCCAAAGCATGATTCCAGAGCTGTGGGAGATTGTAAAACTAATTCTAGAGTAACAAAACAAAAATGTTTATTTAACTTTTCTTTTAACTGATTCTAAACTTCATTTAATCAATCTGAGTTTTTTGTGGGTGATACATAAAATTCCCAATTCTAGTTCATTTTAATTCCAGAATCTTCTAAAATCTCGTCAACTATCACCAGCACTTTCTTGTTCATTTCTTTCGAATCTCCTTCGACTACTAAACTCTTTTTCATTAATACCATAGTTTTGATAACCAGACTTTGCTTACATAACTGAATCCTGTTCATCTCCTGGCATTTCTTTATCGTGATCTTCAGTAACGTCAACCAGTTATGTGTGAACGTTAAGAATTCCGCAGTCTGTTCCTGTGTTAATTGGAAATGTATCAATGTGTGTGTCCACGGTTGAGACGTTAGTGTCGCTATCAATTTTGTGTCGTTCTTTGTCACTATGGCGTGCTTGAATATTGAGCTTAGAGTTTTCCAACCGGCTGATGATTGGTTTTTTGATTCCTGCAACAGGAACGGAATCGGTTTAATTTGTTTAAATAAAAAATATACCTAGATTACGCAGGGGCACCTACTTCGCATTCCCGTGCTAATTTGTTTAAAACAATAACGTACGAACTTAGTTCTAGACGTTTAAAGAACAAAAACCGTAGTCTATTTTGTATATTGATTAAATAGTGCTTTTGAAGTCATAGTAGGTAGTCAAAACATAGCGCCCTTGGTTTTCATAATTATGATCTCACGATCTACTACTTGCGTTATCTATGTATAAGTTTCTGTGGTTTAAATTATTATAAAACATTTCTTGATAGCTCTTACTATAACATTTTCAGATTCTGAGCCGATTCAATTTAGATCATCGACACCCTAAGAAAAGCAATCTTTTACTTCAAGATACAAGACTAATATAAAGACGTTGGCTAAATCAGTAATTTCAGTTATCAAAATTTGGTTATAGCATCGTGAACTTTTATATCTTTAAAATGTCTCTTTCATCCGCATAACAATAGGGCTTTAATCTTCTACATTGAAATCAGATAAATTATGATCTTCTACATGTATAATAAAGTCAAACTCACCCTACAGCACAGCATTAGCTGAATCCTAAACATCAACGCCCTCAATGCATTACATTGCACGTTCACCGTCGGTTGCTCCTCCACACTATAAGCCAAGGCCAGCGGTGATGAAGTCCCAGTATTTAACACCATGTACACTAGTTGTAACAGGGAAGCTCCCCTTTCACTAGTGCTGTCCCGTTTTAGGGACTTAATGATCAAGTGTGTTTGGATCTGCAGGATTGATTTTGGCTGAAAGGAATTGTAGATTGTAGAGAATAGTGATTGCATCATTTTTATTGCTGTTTGTTCTAGTTAATTTACATTCATCTGGTGTAGGTTTCATATTTTGGGTTCTATAGAGCTATGCTCAACGTTCAAGTTCAAGTTGCTCAAGTTCCTTTAGCCGATTTGAGTATCTATTGCGGAAGTGAATGCACTCATATTTGGAAATCAATAACTCACTCAGAAGTCTGTAGCCTTATTTAATTTAATCGAGACGACACAGTATTATGATTTTCAGCTATGGTATTTAGGAGAAAGTAATAAGTAACAGGCACAGTTAGAAAAAACGAAGCTCCAAATGCTGACCTGATAGTTGTTCTTGTTAAAGTAGTGTATGACATAGGAGAGTAACTGTAGAGCTGCGCAGGCGAGTCTTTCGTCCGTACTATCTGCTGCAGCCAATACGGATTGAAGGAATCCAGCGCGATTTGTATATGTTAACAGAACTGAAGATTATGTATAAAAAACTGATTATTTTTAGTTAGATCGAAATATCATGAGGAAGTAAAGCCGCAGTCAAAGTGGCATCTGCCACCGACGATGTCGTGGAAGTGGCAAAGTGAGCCGATCAAATATAACAGTTCTATCGAATATTAGGATAGAATCAAATAAGCGTCTACTCGATTATTTTATGCAGCAGAATCTTGTTTGTACTAGTATCTTTTCGAGAAAGTTTGGTTAAAAAAAATGGATTTTGCATGGTCCTTACCTCTATTATCATTTTGATTGTTGGCCAAACTCAGCAAATACAAGCCCAGTTTCAGACATACATATTCGTAATGATGCCTGGTGTTTTCCTCGCAATGTTCTGGAAGGTTCTTTGAGTATATTGCAGTTATGAGAACGGCAGTCTTGAGGCAAACAGTCTGGTCTATTTCTAGAGGTGGTAGAGTAGATGCTAAATCTAGGAAATGGCAGATGTTGGTGTCTGAAAAAACGGTATACACAAAATGAGAATTCCGATTGAACTATAACGAATACCAAAATTGAAAACAATCGACTAAATCTCAAAAGGAATGAAATGCAGAAATAACATGGTCGAATAAAATAAACTTAATCAAATAAAAATAGCAAAACATCTAATACTTATTTGAAAAGAAAAGCCAGACCTAGATTTTAGATTCTAGCTAGCTAGGTTAGCTGGCTAACAACAAGAAGAGCCAACAGAAATAATGAACTAAATTAGCAAGAGCAATAAATTATTAGAAATCATATTTAAATAGAGAATAACAAGCAATAAAATAAAAGATCGTGTATGTAAAAACCTATTTGATATTCAGTATCTATCAATACTTTAGACAGAACATTAGGCAACATAGACCAAATAAGTCCTGCAAAGTCCTGCCGAGCAGTATCATCTCCGTCTTCTAAGCATACATGAAGAGCTTCCATACAGTTCCCCACAATAGTTTTATCGGAACACTGTATCAAAATGTTGAGGAGTAACTCCCAAACTATTGGCTGGGTTGTAAGGTCGGCTGGTAAGGAGTCTTCGGATTTAAACCATTGAGAGAGCTAAAATGAAAAAAAAGAATTTTAGAAAAGAGAATGGAGTTTTAATTATAGCCTCATTGGTCTTGAGCTTGATCCCCAGATCGGCCAAGAGTGGCTAGACGTGTTTTTTAGCCGTGTCGGTAGCATATGCTAGCTTACTTTTCCCATACAATATTGAACGTTACTTTAACGAGACCTGAGGTGCTTTGGGTGTTTATCATCACGTATTTCTCAGAAACTGTTGAGAGTCTGAATTTGACATTGCAACAGCCTCGCCCGCTATGTCATAATGGACTCTGATGACATAATTATCGAAATGTATTCATAGTATTTATTTCTGCCTCCTTCCAAAGAAGTTAGGTGTTATCTTATGTTTTACTATCTAGAAATGAAAGCAGTTCTACCTGTGAGTTCTGCTAATGCTAATTATATCCTCGTCCTAAGCCAAGTTTTTGCATTTCCTGCCGATAGAAATAAGTTCTAACGGAGGTCTTGTAAAGGAAATAGATAATTATACTGGTCAAGCAAACGTCAATTAAGTGCTATATGTAAGTAGGTACCTATCATAGTATTATCTAGTATCCGTACTAGGCAAATGTAGAATTATAAGATTAGAACCTTCTAAAATTAGAACAGAAATAAATCGTAAGGTAGTTACTTTATGACACTTAACTGATTTAAGTTTTAATCAATGGTCACGCTTTCAATGTGAGAGAAGAAACCATTTCCATGCAGTGGGTTAGTTATGAACTGGTATATGTATGGTAAAGCTTCAAAAAAATCTGGTTGTAACTAAAAATGTCATGTTTTGAACTCACCACATGTAACCTCACACAATTAGAGATTCTTTGCGAAGTAAATGCCCACAATAAGATGGCTGGGTTGTGGGTATAATAAACCGATGGTTCCGGATACAGCATCGCTACCAAACGATCGGTCGCCTTCTCAAGGTACACCCTCTCGCCAAGAGATTCTAGAGAGCCGTTTGATATTGTCGACATCTGTTAACATTTTGTAGATTAATATTAGGAAATTTCGCGGATTCGTCCTGCCTGCAATGCATACTGACCGCAATGAATAAAAATTAGGATACTTTAAATAACTTGGACTACCTCGTTGGTGCAGTGGTCACAAAAAAGGTTGTCCTGGTTGGTAACGATTATCAGGAATTACTTAATAAAAAAGGATAGCTTTATAAAACCCGGTGGCAAAGAGTTTAGATTTTTTCGACAACTGCTTTTGAAGCACTAAAGTAATAACTCATTAAAACTATTCCGAGTTGCATTTCATTTATCGCTTAGTCAATATTTTATGCCTGTTCATGTACGTTGGCTTTTGGTAAGTAAGAGAATACGTTATATTTACAGCAAAAACGAGCCACAGGGCTTTTATGATGTACGTGGGAGGCATAAAAGACTTGGGAAGCTTAAGGATGTGCTCCACCAAGTAAGGCAGTAGAGGCGCAGTCGCTTCTTCAGGACTGAAAGGATAAAGATTTAGTAGAAGTAGTATCCATATACGCTACGCATGAAGAAATAATAAGAAAACAATTTAAGGTTCGGTTAATACAAAAGTACAAGATAAAGTTTGACAGTAAGTGGGTCCTAAAATCGTAGAAGAAAATAGAACACAAATTCAATAATCCATACTTTTCAGAAGATTGACAGTAAAAGTAGATGTAAATGAGCAAACTGTAAGGTTGATTTTTCTGCAGCTGTGAGCCGATGCGATGAGGTTTCTCTATACCGTATTGAAGCTCTACTAGACCCATCTGCAATAGATTTCGTAAGAAATATAGTATAAGCAATCACTTAAGATTCTAATTAGTAAAAAAAGAAAATTAACAAAATGTTTTCCCAATGTTGGATGATATAAAAGTCATGAAACACTTGCATCAAAATATTTCTATGCATGCATAAGAATAAAATAGATTGTTCTCACATGGATGTCTTTTGCACAAGTATCACTGTCCTGTAAATGGTTCACATTAAGATATTTTTCGGCTAGCACTTTAAGCATCTCGCCTAGCACTAATGTGCTCACTTTGCGTACCGCTACATCATTTCTGAAAACAAACATACTTTGATACATGATGATAAAATCATGATACATGATGATACAATCATGATACATGATGATACAAGTACTATACAACCTGTTTTTTTATATCCCATAACTCCAGGATATGATTGAGACCATATCAAAGAATCAACTGACATAATTATGAATATGTTTCAATCATACTTTTTCTTTTTTTCGCATTTTCTTAGCTTTAAATATGAATTGACTTTAAATTGAATTGGCTTGAATAAAAAGAATTACTCATATTTATCAATGAAACTACTACTATTTTACAACACTACTGCCAATTTGGCAACCTCGCAAAAGTAAAGATTCGTTATACTGGTGCCAATTTTTGACCTAATTTAATTATGATTGATGATATCTTCGAAACTATGCATTTTTGGACTACCTATTCTAGGATTTTTAGTAATATTTTCAGTATATAACCCTAGAGTTATGGGATATAAAAAAAAAACAAATCAAATCAAATCAAATCATTTATTTGCTGGAATATGGGTACATACATGATGTGTTACAAACAAAAGTTCTTGCTGCCATATTCTACCTTTAACAGGTGTGCAAATATGTGTTACATGCAATGTCAAATATTTTAATAATAATAGTTTCATAATTTAATAGTTAATACATCTAAATTACATTGTTTCATTTAAATAATCATTTACATTATAATAGGCTTTATTAATTAGATATGTCTTTAATTTATTTTTAAACGAAATATTATTCTCAGCCTTCTTTATGACATTCTTTATCTAACAGGTTGTATAATCATGATATCTGATTGATGATACATCACATATTATACTTTTCTTAGGAATCGCCAACGGTTTGTATTCATACATTCCAAAACTAAAGGAGCTTTGACATGATATGTTAAGAATTAAACAAGGGCTTATATTATTAGGACCAGTTCTAGCACACCATCAAAATAATAAATGAAACACAAAAATAATTCATAACTCAAGAATGGATATAAAGATTTTAAGTTCGTAAGCTATGCAGCAACGCAGTTGTTTATAACTTATATCGAAAAGTGCTACGAGTGTTATTTAAATTTTTTAATTGTTGCGTTATGTGTGCCCATCAATAAAATCGCTCCATTAGTAACCTAATCCCATATCTTCCCGTGGGTGTCGTAAGAGGTGACTTAAGGACTTGCCAGAGAATGTGCAGCAGCATTTTCCGTGATTTTGCAACAACCGTACTGTGATCGACAACCCGCCTGCCAAGCGTGGAAGTTATGTCAACCCCCCCCCCCCCCCCTTGGGAGGCCTATGTCCACCAGTGGACGTCTTTCGGCTGAAATGATGATGATGATGAATAGCAATGGCTTCGACTCACCTTGAAATTTGGACCTGAGGCAGCATCATAAGATAGCCTTTAGAAAACAGCATGTCGCAGAAATCTGGTAGATATTCATTGTTAGTGTTGTCATGAAACATATTTAGTAACAGCTTCAAGAAAACATTGTATTCTTCCGTGGATATTTGAGTTTGGTGCTCCTAAAAGTTTAACAACGTTACATCATTTTTTTTTTTCAAACAACCAGAAGAAATTCCTAATGTGGAAGCTCCACATTAGGAATTTCTTCTGGTCGTGGGTGCGTTTACAAACATTTAAACTCATAAACACAAACAAGCAGACCCGGAACAACTACTTGAAGGCTATACGAATATTTGTTCCGTACGGGAATTTAACCCCAACCTGCGCAGCAGTTAATCGCTCAGCCGCTGATGCAACCGTGTCGTCAAGGCCAACTACTTCCACAGCAACCAATCTAAGCCCGCAATTGGGAGATTTCCATATTGGCTACTGCCGTTCGTTCGTGTCCAGGTTGAAGATGTTCTATTCTTCTCAAGCTAAAATGAATAGTTCTAGCCTACCTTCGTAAATCCAACTAGTTCAGCCACGACTAGTCTAACAGCCTCTTCCATGTGTCCCGCGCACTGCCGCAAGGCGTTTACCTCGTGGTCATCGCTCAATATCGTCTGAACGAAGTCCGTTTTCTGATTTCGACCAACCAGTTTTATTAGTCTAGAAAATTAACATGCATAAAAAGGTTGGGATGTTTACTTATAAACGGGGTGGAAGGGGCGCCAACGCGAAAACAGTTACCAGTACATCATTCTGAACCTCACAAATAAAATATTTTCATGATTAATTTAAAAAAAAACTGCTGTTTCCTCCAAAAGTGCAATCCTAGCAAATTGAATTTCCTAAACCTACACAATCAAATGGAACAGCAGATTTCTTTTTAAATTACCGGTGTAAAGTTTCGATGGGGGTTTTGAATGTTTTTTTTAGAGACGGACGGACGCTTTTGATTAGCTAGTGTAAACTGGTACTACCCTATTTCTTGTTATTTCTGGTTAAAAGTTAGATAATTAAGGAATAATGAAGAAAAACAAAAAGCCCTGGTATAAATAAAAACAGTCAATGAAATCACTTATACCACTTATACCGACACTTGTATCGAAACCCGGTTTCGGACCCATAGTAAAACTGGGTTTTAGTATGGGTCCGAAACTGGATTTCGCTTTTAATTTTATTTGAAATGGGTATACAAATTGATTGATGATCCATGTAAGTACTAATTCATTGATTTGTCCACTCTTACCCGAATACATCCAATCCAATCTGGCATATAACAACGTAGAACATTCCAGAAACTCCATTGTCTCCGACCAGCATAGAATGGTTCAACGTCCCCATGAGCAAACTGAACCATTTCTTCAACACTTCCAGTAAAGCGCTCGCAATATTCATGTTAATCGTAAGATTCTCTGGTTGGTAGGAGATCAGGGCGTGTAAGACTAAAGCGCTGGATAGAATCGTGTTTGGATTTGTACTGATGTGGGGAGCTAGAGCGTTTAGACAAGCCAGTAGCTGCACAGCGCTGTATGCGCTTTGGTGCGAGAGAGGTGGTGTGGTCTTGTTGGTTGATACGCTGTAAGAAAATGAGATTGGTTTTCAGTGTTCTTCTAGATTATGATTTAGTAGGTTGTAAAAGCATTTATGTATGTCTGTACGATTGCCTTTTTAGTCTAGAGGTCTACTGAACCGCTGACCTCCTGGGTTAAAAACCCAGGTCTAGTAGTGATAACTCGGTACTTACTCACCTCTATGAGTGATTTGAAAAGACGTCCCACTGACTAACAAAAGTGATATTATGTTACTTATTGTTATTCATTTACGTATTTTTTGTAAATATTATCTTACATTTTTAAAACCAAAACAAAATAAAATTAAATATTATATGGGTTTGTATAATGTATGGGGATGGGCTACTATTTTTACTTTTCTAAATGTAAAAAATGTATGTGTATGTTGTGTTTATGTATATATAAATGTAAAAATAGTAGCCCATAGGCATCAGGAGCAAGGTCCAGGTTGCCGGTGGTCAGGGCTCCAGAGAGAGGAACCTCCTCACTATGTGAGCCGTGTCCGGGAATACTGCTTTCTAAATCAATCCCTTGACCCAGCCGTGCAATGAGAGCCTTCTCAGGTGTTGGTAGACGCTCAATGGTATTAGTCCATTAACCGTAACGACTATTGATTGGTACAATGACTGCAGAGTTCACGTTCTATATATCGACAACCTCGTGTTCTGTTACTTATTCATTATTATGAGTATCAGTCTTACCCATTCAACAAATCGCACAAGAAGTGCAGGCAGGCTTCCACGGGAGGCTTGGAGCCACTGCCGGCGTAATGCGCAAGCGCACGTAATACGGCCGTCATGGCGTGCGCGGCGTGCTCGTCCGAGAAGAATTGACGCGAACGCCACAGGAGACGAACGCATGATAGGATGGATCTGAGAATTAATTTTTTCGATATTGTTGTTGGCTAGATAGGAGCTGACATACTCCTTCTAGTGGCGATGGAAATCTTAATTGTGTCGGCCTAGAACTGCGCCACTAGTTTGGCGCCTTCAGTTCCTGACTTTCTGTAATGAACAAACAATAGGACACGATATCAAGTGCCCCATCGTTTGTGGAACAGCACCACATTTCATAGAGGGGGTACTGAGATGACGATTAATAGAGAAGTATGGATGGAGAATATATGCTGTGTGGATCCCAAATTATTGGGACATAGGCAGCAGGAGTGTGATGATGATGTTTATTTTTTTTATTATTATTGCACTTTCGTACAGAGTGCCAATGCAATTGGTCGCACGTTGGTGGTAATATTTAACTCTTTGATGTTATGGTGGAGGTTCAATTTTGTTACCCACTGACGTGTGGTGACAGTACGAGTACCTATTACGTACTTAAGTACTATTAATACAGTAGTTGTAATGTAAGAAAAATAAACGTAGGTAGACCTTATCTACGTAGCTACCTAGAACTAATTTAGTTGGTACTATGTAATTGTCAACTAAACAATAAAAATATGTTATAATTAAACTCACAGCTAGTGCTTTCACAGTCTAAAATTACATAAAACTTGCATATCTACCTAAACAGCGTAAAATCTAGGTTTGAAGTTGCTTCACACAGGAACACAGTTATATCATTGTCGAGTAAATATTCCACCATACGAGCCCCTTCGTTTGAATTTTTGTTGTAACGGCTTATTACTTCAATCAAATATCCGCAAGCCTTATTTTGAGCGGCCGTGTCGCGAGATGTGAGTAGTTTTTTGATATCGGACAGAGCATTCTGTCTTGGGTTGTAAGTTCTACTAAAGTTAGCGTTAACTAAACTATACATATCGAAAATTACGTTATTTTCTTTAAGATTTAAGTTATGTTTTAGATAGATATTCTTTCGGTGGAAACAAACTTTGAATTTGAAATTCCCGCTTCCTACTTTCGTGCTTTTTTTTCGAAGAAGGCGCACAAGGTACTTGTATTTCTGCCCCCGTATTCACAAACGCTCGGAATCGATTTCGATTCGATAAGTCGTATGTTTATCTTGTTTTGGCATTACGAAAGCGAGCGAGATAGACATACGACTTTCCGAATCGAAATCGAAACCGAGCGTTTGTGAATTTCGGGGGCTGTTCAGTTTTGTCTGGTCGCATTATTTTATTTCCAGTTTGTTGTTAAAATTCCAGCATTGTAACAAAATATTGAGGATATAAAAACTCCATATTTTTTTCCATTTCACGAATTCTAACAAAAAAAGAGAATAAAATATGTTTAGCATTCATTGTAACTTTTTATTAACCGTGTTGCAAGTGGTTGGCAGATTGGCAACACTTTTTCAAAGTTGTCATTCTCATCTGGTTGCTTGTGTAGGCGATCGTTGAGAATTTTATTTTTGATTATTTTGGCTTTATTGTTTGATTTATCGAACTGTTGATTGTTAAGTAAAAAGCTCCAACCATATCATTGTAGGAATACTATGGTGAGTGCCGAGACTGCGGTCATATTTCGGCCAAAAAGTGATTGTATTGCGCACCATGCTTGGGCCTTGATGTTGTGCCTTTCGATAATTGTTTGATTGAATTGTGGTATTTCGGCAGTCGGTGATGGAATTCCTGAAGGATCTACCGTCGTACGACGAGCACAACTTCACATTATTCAACACAGACCACGGAATTAGAAATTGTTCTAAAAGACCATCGATATATTTACCAACTAAGGATATTCCGTCTGAACAAAGTTGAGTATATGATTCTATTCTACCTCGAACACTAGTCGTTTGTATATCTGTAGAATTATTAATGGTACCATTAGCCTCATTTAAAAACATAACCTAATAAGAAGTTATTGATTACTTTTCAAATTGCTTCCTCATTGTATGAATCGTTTTTTCATTCGTTTTTATTTACAGTATTGATGCAACAGCCCATTTTCTTAATTTTTCAGTAATTGTAACAGAAAAAACAAATATACTGTTAAGATATCTACATCAGCAATGGGAGAAAAAGGTAAATAGTTTGTTTTAGTATCTCTACAACACCCAAAAGAACAAAAAGTAAAACCTAACAAAGTTTGTAGCAGAATTGGACAGTGCTGATCAAATCAACTAGAAGGAAACCTTGTTTTTTTTTCTCTGAAAGTTCTTTATTTATATAAACTCAAATATTTATGCAGTTTGTAAATAGGCAATCAATAGTTATTCTTGGTTTTACCTACTTTTTAAACAATAGAGATACAAAGTGTTTATGAACAGGATAACAGAAAAAGTAATATATGTTAGTGTGTTAGCACATTCTTAAAATTTGTATATTTTCAATTTCAGAACAACAATTCACCAAAGAAACGTGATCAGAGCCACATTGAACAGAATGGTGACGAGAGTCGACCTCGCAAGAGGCCTTGTCTCAACTCTCCGCTAAACTGAAGACCTGCATCCAAGCCAGCAGTTAGTTTGTGCTTCAGTTATAGACTTTAAAGAGTGTATGGCATTTTGTATCGACATTTATATTCCACATTTTTAGGTCAAATTTTACATTGATTCTCAAAACTCATGGCTCATGTTTTTTGAGAAAAATAACTTCTTTCAGCATTCAAGTGCCATTTCATAAGAATCTTTGATTTATGTTCTCATATGTGTGGCTGTAAGTTATTATATTTCAGTGGAAAATATTGAAAATCAAAGTATGAATTATATTCATTCCATGTTTTTTATTATTAAGTTTTTTAGTCAAGAATTCCCTTTGGAGGTTTCATATCTTTGAATCTAAAATCGCCTTATAATATAAATGACAACACTGAAAACCTAAATTAAGAATGTGTTCAGTAATTTAAGTGCAACTCTTGAGTTTTAGTATTTTATGATGCATCACTAGATTTTCTTGAAAGTAGTTCAGTAGTATAACATGGCATAAATGTTGTTTTATTGACACTTACTCAAAAACAAAAACAATATTATTTTGTTAAAAAAAAAATAGAGGTCACTCTTGGATATAGTGCCAATGAGCACTTGGCAGTGGTCACAGAATCCCATCACAATTATGTGGTGTGGGATACTAGAATGTTCTGTACCATGCATCAAGAAGGAGTATAAATGAAAATATCTAATTTTAGATTTATATTATAATTTCTTGGCTTGAATTGCCTCACTGAGTCGCTGAAGTGTGTCAGCATTACAAGGCAGAAATACCATACCAAATTTTAATTTGGAGATTTTGTATTTTGTATTTATCAGAGACATTAGTTACTATTACATTACCTATGTAATTCCAGAATTCACAAAAGTCAGGAGGCTAAGTATAATGAATGTTTATGTGACTTTGTGAATTTTATATTTAGTAACCTCAAATAATCCTGTAAATGAAATGTGCACATGTTAGAAGATTTCCAATTCCTAATCCTTAAAAGTATGTTTACACACATAACGGAGATATAATAAAGTCACGCTGTTTGGCCATGGGCGTCGACAGAAACCACATTACGCCATTTGTTACGATCCTTACATAGGTACTCCTTTTGCCTCATCCACGTTTATACATCTGGATATAAACGCCGGTTGCGAAAACTACCTATGCACCAGACGTTTTAGAATAATCTAGATAAATGTGGTATCTATTAAATCATGTCTTTCCCCAATTAAATTACTGTTTGCCTTCTATTCATGCTTTCTGCTAGTAATAATTGTAAAAATGGTCCTGTCATGACATATTTAGCCATAATATCTCAAATATTAGTAGTTCTCAACTTTTTGCTATGAGATATTCTTACAAATACATACAGTAAATTCTAAATCCACTTTGTATTGTAAAGATTTTGTGACTGTAGATTATCCTGTAAACGTTTTTTGAGTCTGGCTTGTGGAAAATATGATTCATTGTTTTCCTAGACTCTGGTGAATAAAGTTTTAATTATAATAACAAGTTTAAAGTTTTTATTTTAGTAGTTTAGGACACAATTTTTCACTAAAGCATTCATCATCATTTCAGCCGAAAGACGTCCACTGCTGGACATAGGCCTCCCCCCAAGTGTCGTCACATTGTCCGGTCCCGTGCGACTCGCATCCAGCGGATCCCCGAAACCTTCACCAGGTCATCGGTCCACCTATTGGGAGGCCTTCCAACGCATCGTCTCTCGGTTCGCGGTCGCCATTCCAGAACTTTTCGGCCCCATCGGCCATCTGTCCTAAATTGACAGAACAGATTTTAACAGACGAAAGCATTATTATTATTTAATCAATAGCACTTTGGGCTTTGACAAAGTTGGGGAAAAACATTACCATCTTTTTGAGCTCCGCGGTAGTCGGGTAAAATATGCGCTTTTTGTTTGAACCTAATAAGAATACGAGAACACAATGGGGTCAGCAGTGTTACTGGGTACCTATTGCTTTTGAATATTTATAATTAATTGTATAACAGTAATGGCTACCTACTTCACAAAAACAAATAACATCACGCCTTTTATCTCCGGATGGTAAGGCAGAGGTGTACCTAATAGTACACTCACAATCCCCAGTTATGTTTAAGTCCCATGTAATTAAGGAGCAAGCTGATTGCAATCAATTGGGGCACAAATCCTGACTCCGTGACTGCTACTGAGAAACTTGATAGAAAAATCCAATAACACTGTCCAACCAGGGAATCAAACCCAGGAGCTCATGCTCTGCAGTCGCGCTTGCGACCACTAGACCCAACGAGGCAGTCGAATGAAAATGTCGAGGCAGTGGGAATTCCAAATTCAATAATGTTGAATTAGAAATATCAAAAAATAGGTACTTTGTAGGCTGTCTACACTGACCTGAACTTACGAGGTGGATAATGCTAGTTTAGCATTAAGCCTACTGTGTGAGGCAAGGAGTCTTGCCCTGCAAAAGGGGAGTAGGTATTAATGTTAAGCTTATTTTAGTAGTGGGATGGTTATTAAGGTTACATCCACATCAGTTATTTTTTGTGGA
Source organism: Cerastis rubricosa (assembly GCA_949152445.1). Classification (NCBI taxonomy): domain Eukaryota; kingdom Metazoa; phylum Arthropoda; class Insecta; order Lepidoptera; family Noctuidae; genus Cerastis; species Cerastis rubricosa. Next base: position 5,217,598 of record OX424535.1, on the reverse strand, counting down.
GCCTAGCTTGCCAGTGCTTGTGAGAAACAACAGAATATATAAGAAATAAGTTATAGCCGAAGGCTTAATTGCCAAGAACCTCAACCAATACCTGAGGAGGCTCTTGTTAGGCAGCTGGGTCAAGGGTTTGACTCATAAAATGGTACTCCTGGACCAGGCTAGTATTGTTGGGACGTTTGTTTCTCTGGAATATTTAAAAATGAAGAAAGTAAATTATAAAAGAATAAACAAGTTATAGAAAGTTATATTATGCTATCATGTTGTAAAATGTGGCTCAACAAAATGAAACTAGTGTGGATATATATTAGAGAAGTAAATTTATTTACATAAAATAAAACTACAAATAGACTGAAAAATAACTTTATTCTAATAATTATACTTATCTCACAATTTGCAGAAGCATTCCACAAGCTGCAAAAAAATAGGTTGTGTGTACCTAATGGAATTATTCTCTTATTTTCATTTATGATACCTTATTTAAAATTATAAACACCAAAATAGTCACTAGATTGAGTTTCCTATAAGCTTTCTTACACCAATTTTATTCTTAAAATTGTAACTTATTTTACAAGAAAACAGTGGAAACCAAACTCAAACTAAAATACTTAAGATCAAAGTTATACATAATAAATTCAAAATAAAAAATTTCAAATTTATCCAGTTCTTAAGAAGTCATTATGTAAAGATATAAAATTTTGTAATTGTCTGAATCTGAACATAATTTTTTTAATCTTTAGCGGGCACTTCAATGACTCGGGGCTTATCAATGATACGGGCAGTACGGTTGCCTTTCTCCACAATTCCTATGATCCAGGCCTGGTAGCCTTCTTGCTTTTCAATGTCTTTGCAGTATGCTGCAGCTTGCTCTCTTGGCAAGCAAATAAGCAATCCACCTGATGTCTCGGAGGCATGTCCTTGCAACAATTGGAACATGTTACCACAAGCCTTAGCCACTGCTGCCATCTTGGCAATCACTGGCAGGTTGTGAATGACAAATGATACCTCATTCTTCTGATGTGAAGCCAGATTCTGTGCATGACCAAGCAGACCAAAGCCAGTAACATCTGTAGAACCATGAGCATTATATTTATGCATCAAACGGGCAGCAATACGGTTCAATCTACTCATAGAGTCCATTGCACGATGATAGGCTTTACGCACATCCTCTTCAGAAACAACCAACTTGATACGGTTCCAGCGTTCCGGTTGATCCAGCCACTGATGAGCATTCACAGCTACTTGGGTGCCCAGAGGTTTAGTTAACACAAGCACATCACCCATAACAGCATTATCAGGAACAATATATTCATTTGGTTGGCAGATAGTTGTGGCCACCCCACCAATAGCACACCAGGGGTTAATGACAGTCTGTCCTCCAGTGACAGAGGTGCCAGCTTCCAGGGCAGAGTCTTTGAACCCACGCATTATAAGAGGAATAACAACATCACGTTCCTTCTCTGTCATCTTTGTTGACACGCCGAGCAGCATGAGCATGTTGTCACATTCAGTGACTCCCATCGCGTACAGGTCACTAAGTACGTTAGCACACGCGATCTTCCCCATCATATAAGGGTCGTCTACCAGCGGGTAGAAGAAGTCAGTAGTCTGAACCAAACAAAGCCCTCCATGTCTGAGCGGCGTCACCGAGCAATCCAAGCCGATACCGATGCGAGGGATCGCCACATGCATAAACTGGTCATCTTGCTGGGAATAGTCCTGCTGCAGCGACTCCACCAGTTTACCCAAAACATCTTGGGGAACTTTGCAGCTTCTTCCTTTTAGGTCCGCAAATCGCGTCAAACGAAAACTCGCTTCTAAGTCGTGCGCCACGGGATCGAATGGCCGACGCAACGCCAAAGCATTGGGGTTACCGGTCAGCTCCAACTGTGCCGCAGCTAAAGAGTCTTGCGCTACACTTGATTGGTACGACATATTTCACGAAACTAAACAATATTATGACTTTAATAAAGGTATTTCGGGTCAAAATGCGGAAACCCGACACGCCGCGAAGTGACGCTTGCAAAATGGCGTCTCCGTTACAAAGAGAAAATGGCTGAAAAAATTACATTTGTATGCCCCTCTCTGATTGGTTATAATGGATCGTAAACAGAACTATACCGTTTCTGATTTGCCGGTATAACGTAAAGTTACGATTTTGTCAAAGAGAACGAGCTAATGTCATCAAACCGCGTTTCGTTACACGTTAATTGTCGATCTGGCTGTTTTTACCAAACAGCCAGATAAATTCATAAAATAAACCAACTATTTCCATGGAATAAAATAAAATTATATTTTATAGATGCTTAGAATTTTGTATTTAGATGGGATTGATGTGAGGTAAGTTTTATTTTTCACGTTCTTGATCTTGATAATTTTTATGACAAGGAAAACAGCACATGTTATTAACCAATAAAAAACAGGCTTGCTCTATATTTCACCAATTACAAAGGCCGAAAGTAAAAAGCAAATCGTTTATTCGCTTAATTATTGACCTCTAACTTTTCAGATGGAGTATGATTTTTTGAATAATGTATGGCGGTTAAGCAATATTTAATTCACTGAATTTGGACGTCTATTGTAACAAAAATAATGTTATTGTAAAATAAATTATTCGGCATGTCTCTAATTAGTTGGAAAAAGGTGGAAAATGAGGCAGGGTATCCGTGTTACATCGAGTACGTACAACTTTCACCGAGACAGGTACTTTTTGTGTACAAATGGCTTAAAGTTTACGAAAACTTTTTTGTTTTAGTGAGGCGACAGGGAAGCAGCATTATGATCATCCTGAATTCAGAAAGATTATGGAATCTCTCGAAGAGTATGATGGAATTAAATACAGCGCGTATCGCGTTGCATTCAAGTTATATGCTCTGCAAAAACACCTGAGAGGTATGTGCGACCTGTTGACGTTATTGCTACCATTTCTAGCGAAGTATCAAATTACAGAATTTAGATTTTGGTATGGAGAATTTCTAAGAGAGTTTTGAGATAGTACATTCCTATTATTATACATCAATCAGTTTTTGAATAACCACTATAATGAAACATCTGCAACCTTTAGTCTAACAAGAGTTTTGCAATAATCTTCTTGTTAGATTACATGCAAAACTATAAACTTCCATCAAACTCAAATCATTTCTTCATGGAACCAACATAAAATTTGTTTAAAAAAGTGAAGTTTTGGGGCTCACAGTAATCATGATAAATGTTTAGTAACAACTTACGAAGAAAGGTATAGCCCGCTTGCTCTTCAAACAATAGTCAAAAATAGAACAATATTTTTCTCATAAATATTTTGATAACCATATTGTTCTCAAAACTATTTTGATTGTTTGGGATCTAATTTAATGTAAGCAAGTCTTACACTAAAGCACCAATAAAGGTTCATAAATTTGTCTATCCTTATGGGATAATAATTTATTTTCTAGTGCCACCCCTCCGCATCAGTTCCGGAGTGTTTGCTCGTCACCAGCTCAGCCTCTCCGAGAGCAGCCTATCTCTGGACACAGTAGAACTAGAGTCTGTGCTCGCTGACATTTACTTTGCTGCAGAGAAGGAAGGCCTGTTCACTGGAGACATTGATCTGGCTGTAGACCTGTTGATTAACTTGTTGCTCAATATTTATGATAGGTAAGTGTCCTGGATTTTAGGGAAATAACATAATGAAATGCCTGTAATCGAGAAGGGTTAGGTAGAGATTGTGCTCACAGGAACTATGCAATTTTTTTTTTGTAGTTTTTGTTGTTGGTTCAATAAAAGAATTTGGAACACATTGTTTTAATACATATAATTGTAGTGACCTGAGGACCTTATCTAAACACCAGGCACCAGTAATGTACTGAATATATCTTTATAAAATGAATATTAATTAAAAATTTCATAAGGATGCATTAAAGCAATGTGACTTATAATTAATTCTTAAAACAAAAACTGGTTTATTTTTTGCTGTGGCCTTCAGAATTTATAATAAATGCCAGTGGTAATATATGTTAGCCTACAAAATTGACTAATTTCTAGACAATTATTTTAGAGGTTGACTTAAAATAGGTTCGTTTTAATTATATCTCTAGCCTATATTACCAGTGGTATTTAATATGAAAAAATACACACATATTCCAAAAAAAAAAAAATGTATGTGCCTACTTCCACCCTTAACTGCATCCAAATAACATTCTTAAAGTTAAGAAAAACGCATCTATTTCCAGTGATAGAAAAGAGCCAGTAAGGGTATTAGCTGCAAAAACCCTCCTCATAATCCTCAGTGAAGAGTCAGCCTCTGACAAATGGGGTGCACTGGCTAATTGCTGTATGGACCACAATGGCTGTGTGTCCCCAAGAAGGCTGGCAGCTTTGTTGGCACATGTGACTGCACTGTCTGCGTACCTTGGAGTGACGTCTGACCATGCACAGGCTGATGTTGAGGCGTGTTTTGACAAGGTATGTTGTTGATGCGAGGATTTAGTTGTTGCCGCATGTGCATTACTTCTCAGAATTTTTATTGTTATTGGCGACACTATCGAATGGTGTATTACATTAACATTACAGTGTTTTTTTTCCAAATTAATGGGTTCCATACCTGGCTAGGAACATGGGCGCCAGCGGGGTTCCAGGGGGTGCACTTGCACCCCCCTGTCGGTTTATCAAAAATCTAATGATGCAGTTTTAGTTTTCATCAAAATCAGGCTCTAGATTCCTTTGAGGATTTTTACCTATTCCTCATAGTTTCAGATTTTTTCAGGTGAATTTTGAGAGTGGGCACGCGCACTAGAAAAAATCACCTAAAATTCACCCTGTATGCTTTCATATGCATTCAGTAAAAACCTGTTGTTTTGAAATTACAGACACATTTTTATTTGTACCATATTTATTGCGATATTTATTTTTATCAGAGCGCCGGTATGCTCGGCGTAAGTGCTCGCGCTGTCTCAGAATGGGGTGTGCAGAGTTGCAGTAGTGCTCGCTGGCTGCCAGTCATACAACGCGTCGTGGCTAGCAGGAACAGCGCTAACGTCACCGCTACTTGCGCGTTGTGTGCTCAGCCGCTTATACAGGTAACGTTATTTTCCACATTTTTTCTCAGGCTTTCCAATTTCCCTTAACATTTGCCTTCTACGATCAATCCGTCAAAAATGAGTCCAGTTCGTCACGTCAGCTTTTTTTGGGCCTGCCTCGGCTACGATGGCCATCTTCAGGCACCCACTGTGTGACTTCGCCCTATTCCACTGTTGGCCATAAATCCATTTTAAGGCATAGTATACGGCAACATTCCTGGCCTGGTATGCCAATAGCATTATCGGGTGCTTAACGTCATTTCATTTGAGTAGAAGAAAACAACCGTTTTCAGTATTTGGTCACTGGCGAAACATTCACATAAAACATGTCTCATGAGGCAAAATATTTCAACTAAGAGAAATAGAGATTTTAACAACAGGAAAATGGTTTGTCAATGGAAAAGTTAACTTGAATGTTAGATAAATGTGCCTAGCTTGTTTTGTCCTACTGCAGGGCCGACACTTCCCTCTAAGGGAGGTGTCTGCCACATTTTCGTAGGACTAAAGCGTGTTTAACCATGTGTGCAACTTGGCAATGACAACATAACATTTACTCTATAACACTATGGTTTAGTAACCACAAAAACAACAGCTATTTAAAACAATGTTTATTTGCTATTTAAACTAATATTATCATCATCATCATCATCAGCCTACCGCAGTCCACTGCTGGACATAGGCCTCTTCAATCGCTCGCCAGTTAACCCGATTCTCGGCAACTCTCATCCAGTTGCTACCAGCTACCCTGCGAAGATCATCGCTCAACCGAGCCTGAGGGCGTCCCACCTTACGCTTGCCGACTCGCGGCCTCCACTCAAGAACACGTCTGCCCCAACGGTCATCGGTTCTACGGCTAATATGGCCGGCCCATTGCCACTTCAGCTTACTTATTCTGTGGGCTATGTCGACTACTCTGGTTCTCTGTCTAACTAATATTATAAAGAGGCAAATTTTTTTGTATGTAAGTTTGTACATTTGCAAGTTTGTATATTCCTACATACAAACAAACTTACCACTGACCGAACTAACTACTGACTGATCGGATTCCCAAAGTTCTTTCACTAATGGGAAGCTACATTATCCCGAGTGTCATAGGCTAAATTTAAAATGTTCCTGTAGGTTAATTTCGGATAATAAATATGATTAAAAGCTAGTTATTTAAATTGGAAGGCAACCTAGTCTGCTGTCTTGCATAATCATCTCTCACTAGGCTAGTGAGAGATGATTACAAAAACATAAAAATAAAATAAAAAAATGCATAAAATGTTTTTTTTTTTACTTTTCCCCACGCTAGGAATTTCTCTTGTATCGTAGGTGCGTTTACAAACATTTAAACTCACATACACAAACAGCCAGACCCGGAACAATTATCTGTAGGCCGTACAAACATTATTCTGTGCGGGGATCGAACCCGTGACACGCAGCGCAGCAGTCGATCGATCAACCACTGCGCCAACCGTGCCGTCAATATGAACATTCACCACTAATATCTATAGTATTTATGCCATTGACCTCAGCCTACAATAAATGCATGTGGCACCTATTGTGCCACCTACCTGCACCGCCCACCTGTCTCACACTTGACACTAACTGTCATTGTTTACCTTTCCCGCGGTTTTTACTTACCTGGCGTCGGCGCCGGCGCAGCGTCTTCATTGTCGATCGCTTTCGATTTTGTGAACAATGGACTAGGATGCGGTGGAGGTGGATAGCGGGAGTTATGATGTTATTGTAGTCTGTTTAGCGGTACAAAACATAGCCGTAAATAATTGTAAGTGTAAACACAGATTTCCTAGCTTAGAGCTACCTTTAGAGCTTAGTGTAGGAGACCAAATCAAAGGATTACTAGCTTTTGTCAGTGACATCGCTCGTGTGGAGTTGAGATATTTATCCCACGGGAACATATTATATCATCGGGATTCGGGATAAGTAGCAGTGTATGTTCCAAACCGGGTTATAGTAATGTGTGTAAAACATTGAAATCTGTCCAGGTTTTAAAACGCTGAAATGTAACTGGTGGAGAAACAAACAAATTACTTTCGCAATTTATAAAATTAGAGTGGCTGCTCGTGGCTAAATAATAACAGCAGCTCGGTTCGATCGATAGGTTAAGCGGCGCTTGCCTAGGTTGGTCCGTGGATGGGTGACCACCCATTACATACAGAGTTGCCTACGTGCCTCGGAAAGCACGTTTAAGCCTTTAGTCCTGGCTGTCATTTGTTGATCTTTGGTAGTCGTTTCAGGTAGTCAGTGGCCCGAAAGTCTGACAACTAGTCTTACCAAGGGGTACTGGGTTGTGGAGGTAAGATAGGCACTCGCTCCATTTAGAATACTGGTATTCAGCTGCATGCAGTGAGGCTGGAAGCCGACTCCAACATAGTTGGGAAAAGGCTAGGCCTATCCCTTTTGTCATTTTAGATTTTCAAATTATTCCAGGTGCTGAAATTCAAATGCTCGAAGTGTAGTGACATCTACTTCTGCGAGAAATGCTACTTGTACGATAAAGACTTGACCACTGTTAGTGGTCATAAGAAGACACATCTGGTGCATGAAATGATGGATGGACAAGTAAGTTTTTTTTTTCTCGTAAATAGATATAAATTTTCCTTTGCAAACAGGACAGTCTTAAGTTTTAAACGTCGAATTGCGACTCGGGTCTGGCGTAGGTTTGGGAATGAATGTTGTATATTTTTGGTGTGCAGTGTACAGTTAATCAGAAAAGAAATGCATTCATGATCGAACGTTCGTATTTTAAAGATAGATGATGATTGCCGAAGCGCATACTTAAGCTGGGTGATATGTACTTTTCGTATGTTTCAACATTACGTTTTTGAACGTTTTATCATGGATCATCATTTTAGCCGAAAGACGTCCACTGCTGGACATAGGCCTCCCCCAACGCCACATTGACATAAGGGGGGGGGTTTTGCCATAATCGCCACGCTTGGCAGGCGGGTTGGCGATCGCAGTACAGTTGTTACAAAAAAGCACAGAGAACGCTGCTGCCCATTCTCTGGCAATTCCTTAGTCGCCTCTTACGACACCCACGGGAAGATATGGGATGGTGCTATTCTTTACGTCCGACACCATACAGAACTTATCATGGATATGCTAAGAAAAAAAGAAGAATCACAATATAGTGATTTTGATCAAATATTTTTTACTGTGACAGCACTTATTTGCGTACGGATTTACAGATTGTGAAATCAAAAATATGTATATCTTTCAACTTGATCAATTGCAATATGAATTGAGATGTTCCAGACAAAATCATCAGAATGCATGAACTTCATAAAAGGCATGAAGAGGCTATTCTTCTGCACTAAGACAAAGAAGAAAGGTCCCAAGAAGGGGTCTAAGAAGAGTATGGATAAGGCAGAAGGTGGCTCTGTAAGAAGAAGGAAGGATGGCAAGCCGGTTATATTTACTTCGACCGTCGGGAAAGCGTCGGGCAGTAATGCTAATAATCCCATTGTTGTACTGCACGATATTATAACGCAGTTGGAAACACAGCAAGAGTGAGTATACTTTTAAATTTTAACATTAGTTATCTTTGACGCATATTTGGTGCCTTGCATTTGCATTTTTTTTGTTTTCTTCATCACCTCCGATCATTTTGGTGAAGCATCGCAGTACAGGCGGGCCGCACATGCTTATTCGAATTGGAATGCGTTGGTTTCCGCTCTGATGTAGGCTATTCACTGGAGGGGATAAGAGCAGAGAGGAGCGGTGCTGCAAAATTTAACCAATAGAATTGCATAAAAACTAAATCCCACTCTGGTACAATTTTATTGGTCAAAATTTGAACAACTCTGCTCCTCTTTTCTCTTCTCCGTTCCAGTGGACAGGCAGCCGTATAATGTGTGATTTTCAGCCCAATTTTAAGAAATCTGCGTTGATGATGTTACATTAATTCTTTTAAAGATGTTTCCGATACGAGCGTATGATTTCTCAGGATTACCTAAAATATTGTACAGATTTTATTAAAATTGGAGACTCACTTTTATATTTTGTGGGCATGATCCTTAATGACATTAAAAATTAAAGACCTATTTTGAACTACCGTTACAGGTCTCTCCAGGATTTAGCAAGCCGTCTTCAAAAACAAGACCACCAAGAAACTGAAATTAAAAACAATGAGAATAAAGACTTACGGACGAAAGTAGATTCGCACTTGGCCCATATGTCGACACAGATCAACCGACTTAAAATATTAAAGGTAAGTTAACTTATAGACTTGTTTCAATGTTATATGGACATACTTTGTAATTTGCCATGGAAAGCGCCTTTATTTCTTAGCAGTTAGGGCGGATTTCGTAGTTCAAAGTGTTGTTGACCTTTAGGTTAAATAGGAAAACATTATGATAGGTTGCAAAATTCTACAGAAGAAGAGAGAAGTAGAATTCTGTTAGCAACAACATAAAAAAAGCACTGGCAATACTGCCAACCTAAAACGTTCAGTTCTCAGCTCGCACCGCTAGGGCGCGCTCACGTTTTGCTTTTCCACTAATTTCTAAGGTTTTAAATAGCTTAATCAATATATATAAGTGTATGTATCTAAGCAGTGCTGTGTACGTAACCTTAGTGGCTTCAAAAATAAACTGTTAAAGTTAAAACAACGTTTTACTTGATCGCCACGAAAATAATTTTCTTGGCGTGGCTGGTGCCCGCCAAATTCTACATGAACAAAAAAAAAATATCATTAATCTTTTTAATTTCAGGAAAACTTATCATCAAGCCAACCTACAATACAACAAGAAAACGCTTCGAAAATCGACAAAAACGAACGACCGCAGGCTTTCGACTTATTCAGCCCAATACCGGTACTTGAAAACGAAAAGCAGTCCAAAGTAGCAGACATTAAGAGCCAGCCGAGGGTACTAAGTCTGGACTCCGGGAATTTCTCTGTGGTATCGAAGCCAGAGAGTCAGAATCTGCTGACGATGTCCGGTGATGCACTCAAACCTGTTGTCGTACATGCGACGTCTGATAGCATTTCTACTGTGTCTATGAATGATATTAGTAATTGGTATAATGGTGAGTGACTTTATAATATGCAAGATTAGGGGGCAATTTGCGACAAAACTCCAGCTTAGCAATTCTCTCGAAGATCGCTGTATGTAGGCTGTCCAACTATGCCTATTATTCTTGCTCCATAACTAATTGTATTTGAAATTATGGACGCAAATGCTTATTTGCGTCCATAATGTTTGTTAAGTGAGTGCTTACTCACTTAGCAAACAGTAACATATTATATTGAGATCTAAATAACTTGGCAATTTGACAAGTAAATATATTCTTTATTTTAAAATAAAGACGTCCAAATCATCATTATTTTCTTGCCCTTATCCCAGTTTATTTGGGGTCGGCGCAGCATGTCTTGTTCTTCCATACTTCTCTATTACTTTTATCTCATGAGACACCTCCTTTCTTGCCATATCATCCTTCACACAGTCCATCCGTCGTTTCTTTGATCTTCCTCCACTCTTATAACCATCAATTTATAGACGTCCAAATATAATTAGAATATTTCTTCGTCAATGTGAAATCGTTAAGAGACATATTTTTGTCATAGTATTTATATTATCTGATACTGTTAGCCCCCATTAGTTCCAGTTGTTTCGATCCAGGGCCAATGTGTACCATCCAGGTCGCTGGTCTTGTCTAGCTCGTCTCGCCATCTTCTACGAGGTCTATCGCGACGACTTTTGGCTATGTCAGGGCACCAGAGTCGTAATTTTGGCCCTTAGCTATTTTGGGCATGCGGTAGACGACCAGTCCAATCCCACTTCAGCTGATATTATCACCATTACAATTTCCAGAAACAGAATGCGGCCCAGACAAGCGCTCCCGATCAAAACCCAAGCCGCGTCAAGACACAAACCTGTCCCTCGCGGCTGCCGAACAGAAATTCGCGGCAGATATACGATCCGTTGAGGACAGTAACGACAAGATGAAGGAACTCAATGCAGACCTGGACACAGTGCTGGACAGGCTGCAGCAGATATTGACTAATAACTTTGCAATGGATGGTAAGAGATTTTTGCTACTAGCCACTAGCTAAACCCACATTTACGTCCCGGTGGTGTATTCCGTGCATTTTCTGAGATAAAAGGTAAACCTACAAACTATCTCCATGTAAAAACATCACATTGATCCGATTGTCTTTTGCTGATTCAAAAAAGGACAGCAGCACATTAGGAAGTGACAAAATTTTCCTCACGACATTTTCCTCATTCCTCCGCATTGCATGTCCATACCACGATAGCCTAAACGACCATAGTTAAGTCTTGGTCAAGTTATTCAGAATCATGTCCCGAGTTTTGTTTTGCAAAAACGTTGATTTGAAAGAGCCCAAGTCCAGTGGCATGCCTAGAAGCGAACAATACGGCAAGCCCACAATACGGCAAGAAGCTTGGAGGCTTGAATAAAATCACTAAGCCCAACCCAATATTTTTGCTGACAGATTCATGCTTCGACAACACGCAACTCCGTGAGACGGCGAATGAAATGGAAGGACTACTCGGCACGTTAATAAGAGGGGTGGAACAGAGAGCAACCCTCAACGCCAGTAAAGGCTTAGTATAACATTCCACTTTATCGAAATGAGGAAGTATTCGTTATTCTAGTAGACCCTATCTCGGCGTAAGTTACGCCGCTCAGAGTGAGTCGTCGAAATTATGTTGCATTCGGTTTTATACCCTGTTCTCGTCCTCATGCGATGCGACTTGTTTCAAGTGACACGTGCGTGTGCCATTTGTTTACACCGCAGACGGCGACGCGCGTTCGCATGAGCGAGTAGCTCCTGCCCAAGAGGTTATTAGTTCTTGTAAAGAAGCTAATAAAATATTCTTCGTCTTATTTTAAGCGGTGCAATTCCCGCTTATGCCTCTTACAGGAATTTCTATTGAAACTCGCAACTTTCTTTGACTGTGAAAATGTTTATTTAATTTCTTCTAATATGAGATTTACGCACTGTTTTCTTGTTGTATTGCACTGTTTTTTTTTTGTTTGCTTGTCACTACAGACTGCATTTAGATATAACTAAAATATATGTTTGTATTTTGAAAATCAACGAATCTTCGCTCAAATAAGTTACGACTGACTAATGCAGGCCATAATGAGATCTAGCTTTATAAGAATAACTTCGATAATGTTTTCACATAATTGTGAGCAAAAATGTATAATTTGTGATGTTGGTCAAATTAACTGATTAATCCTTGGTTGTGAAAAACATGTAAAACTTCAAATAATTATGGCTTTTTATGACTTATTCCTTGCCCTGATGAAAGCGGTCGTCACGTTCATTTGTCACTAGTTTGTCTGGAAAACCGGAAAGCGCCAATTACCGGCTGAACACGACTGTCGCTTATATAAGGGCTCATTTACGGAGAAGCGGCGCGTTGTGCGGCGCGGCCCGCTTTATATTCAAACATGACGATTTATGAGAGCGTTTACGGAGCGGTTTTACGCGCGCTTGCATGAAATGTAGCATTACTTGTGGTGGAGCCCGCTTCTCCGTAAACAGAAAAAACGCGCCGCGAGACGCCATGCTGCACGCGACGCGCAACGCGTCTAAAATGCCCTTAGATAGCATATACTTAAGAATCTCGTAAATGAATCTCTTATTGTAATGTATAATTCGACCATATTGTTTTATGACTAGAAGAGTTTTGTATTGTCTCTTTAGAGATTGTTTGATTTATGAATATAGTGAATATGTTAAAAGTTTATCCAATAGTGCAACTTGCACCATTCTGAATCTATTTGACCGATTGTAAGACATATTTTGACTTTTGTAATAAAATTGAGACATTTTTGTCTCAATTTTTCAAGCTGGTCGAAAATCTATGGATTTTTTCATGTAAACTTTTTGAATCTCACGTGCAACATCAATATACAGTTTACACATTTATAGCAAAAATCTAAGGAGAAAAAGCTTTTCGGAACCCAGTTAGACAGGTAGGTATAGTATTTAACTAACTTTAATATATAAGAAAACTTAGCCGTCCCTCCTAATTTGGTGCTCAATTATTAAACTATAAGATCTGATATAAAATAAAACATACATTTAGAAAAGTAACATGCCATATATTTTATATAAAAAATTTACATACATTTTTCTTGTTTATTAAATAGAAAAAATAATGATAATGTCATATAAATTAAACGTTACGTTAAAACTATTCTAGGTTTAAGTAAAAATAATAAATTGCTACATTTCATTTGTGCGTTTAACAGGTAAATAAAAAAAATATATTAATAAAATAGAGCAATTCATTTTAATTCACAAAATAAGTAAGCGTATATCACCGTCTTAGATTAAAGAAAAACTATGAACACTGTAATTGCCGAGGCATTAGCGTGGAATTAAAAAAAACACAATCATTAAAAATGTTGTACTTTTAGGGTTGAGCCTCATCTAGCAGCCCGGAATCGTTATTCTATGGTCCTATCCTTTTCCGTTGCTCAGAACTGTAATTTGCTAGAACTGGAATGCTATAGCACGCGGCAGCATCGACGTTGTGGTCGGCGAAACGCTCTGTATCTCGCTCTAGCAAAAAGCTGGTTCTTCGAAGGAACAAAATTGTGGGTTGGAGACAAAGATCCTATATTTTTTTATGGTTTAAATATTTTTTTTTGGCTTGGCTGATACCAAGCTTATGCCTCGTACACCAGTCTATATCATGGAAGATTTTGTAAGGCAGAAAAGCAACTAGCTTCTAAAGAAATGCTATCTGACCAACACACGATGTAAATTGTCAAATAACATACCTATGTAATAAAATAGAGAAACATGTTAGTCCATAAGTCAAAAATGTATGACGATGACAATAAAATCTGCCATCGCAGATAACGTGCATATCCTAACTATTAAAACGCTCAATCTTTATACAGTTAAAATAATATTTAAAAAAAAAACGGTCAAAAAAGCAATTAAATTGCTCCGGCACAACCTTATTCCGTACTTAATAAAAATGAAATAATATCGAATCATTTACAATTAATAATGTTTATGTATAAATGTTAGCGTAATCTATGATATAATAATAAATGTTTTACATCAGCGGACGGATTTTATTTCTAATATCTATTTTTATTACGTATCTACATTTGGGTAAAAAGTCGTATAAAATAGCTTAACGTTACGAATTATTATTTAGATTATATAAAGTTTACAGAATACGTCTTTTTTTCCACAACCTCGCTTCTTTTTTTTGAGTATATTGTTAAAATTTATATAAGTGTAAGTTGCTGGTGCGTGATTTTTAGGGGTTTAGCTTAGAAAGCAGCCTACACAGAGATTTAGAAGAGCGGACATAGTGAATATTTCAAACAAAAAAAATAAATGTAGATCATTTTCGATTTTGACACACAAATGCTATCTGACAAGCGGCCCGCTTGTACGACATTAGACATAACGATTTGTTTCTAAGTACGTTATTATTTCGTGTTGTCCTGTTTTATCGCTCGAAAATATTTGAATGTCTTGGCAGCCTAGAACTATCTCGTTGCTGGCCCTCTGCGAGAGATTTGTAAATTGGAAGACTAGGTCACACTTTAAAAATCGAATGCATTCATTGGAACGTTTTGACGGCGTACAAATAAAACTTCTCCATCTCTTTCTGACACATTCGAATTTTCAATATAACTTGTTAGTCCATCTCTAATAATATATCCGATGAAAGACCCTACATGATGTATAATGTCTTTACAACATAAAAATGAGTGAAGAACCGTCTAAAAATCACCCATCATCAATGGTTGTGACATTCATAAGTCTACATACTATTATTGCATTGCTTCTGCTACTGAACACGATTGATAAAGTAATGCCTTATAGAGAACTTACACTTACTAATGAAAAGGTGCCTACTGACGTCCTTGGGGTAATTTACTAGGTCAATTTGGTGGCATATTACCCCAATTATTTTTTACCTCACCTCTATTTCACTACTATGAAAAACAGTTTTTTCAAAACGTAAGTGTTTTTACCAAAGTTTTAATCCTTATTTTAGGGATAGCAAAAAGGTCTGTTTATCTTGCCTTTTTCAATGTTAGCATAATAATAGTTAACATTGACTAAAAGAGGGATGTTATAAGTTTGAAGTGTGTCTGTCTGTGGCATCATAGCTCCTGAACAGATGAAGAAATTTTGATTAAAAAAAAATTGTTCCTTAATTACCTACATGTTTACTTTTGTGTAAAAAATATCATCTGAAAACGTTCTTTAATCGTTCTAAGTTTACGTATAGTTAATTCCTAAGTTTACATAAAAACCGCTGTAACCTCCAGGTTATGCCTCCATGTCCTATTTCCATGTTTGCCCAGACGTCAGTAGGCACCTTAGCTTCGTTACTTTAGTTCCTCTTACTGCTGTTGATGAGGTACTTGCAGCAGTGCGTTAGGAGATGCTTCTCTTTCTCTGTGGAGCCGTTTTGGTGGATAGCTGTGGGGCCGCCGCGCTCGCGCGTGTATATGTCCAGCCCGTATTGTCCTGCAGAATGGAAACAAGAGAGAGATAAGTAAATTTACAAAACTTGAATATTCTTTAAGAAACTTGTAACAGAAATCGTCTATATTGATTATTTTAAGAGCGTTTACACCCTACGGCATTTCATACAAACTTTCAAGTCGTTATTTTCCGAAATAACTGAACAGAATTTAATGAAACTTCCTACGCATAAGGAGTATACATCGGTCTAAAAAGTTACTAAAAAAACATTTACGAAAAATTATGTTACAGCTAAATTAGACCGATTTTTAATTATCTATAAAAACAGAAAATTCCTATTACCTTCATTTTTAAAAGACATTTCGCAAAAAAAATCTCTGCTTATATTCTTTTACGGTTGGCGCTATTTTCCAAAGATGTTCTTTATTAAATTGCTTCATTTTTTTGCAACTGTATTAACAATTGTTTTTCAGTACACGTGCGGAACCGTCATTGCAACTTGTTCCGACTGTCAACCCTCATCTTCGCGCTGCGCCTCGGCTCGGGTAGACATTTGTCGGAACTCTTTGCAATGACAGGCTTTCCACACTCGTAATGAAATATACTACTACTACTTTGTTCTCACATAATGTACCATCTCAACATGAATGATGTAACCAAGGTTTTTGTAACAAGATTCTGATTTAAAAGAGTGTCCATGGAGTTTCTTGCCCATTCTTCTCCATAGAGATCTACGCCTTGGAATGGGCAACTACAGTACTTTCACAGTTATTATGTCTTGTGACTGGGACTGTAGCTTAATTTTTTATTGTTGTTCGACCATTCAAAAGTGCCTGTAACTGGCTTATTTGAAATAAATGATTTGATTTGATTTGACTATTTAAGTATAGATACTAGGTGGCAGCTGTTATGGAAAAGTTTTGATTGTTCACTACTACGAAATCGCCTTACCTTCTTCAGGGAACGTGATGTAGAATGACACGATGTCGTCGGACACGTTTTGCTGCACGTACTTGGAGAGCCTCTTCTCGTCCACTCCGTTCTTGTGCAACGTCGCCATAAAGTCCGCTAGAGGGCGCGACATGCGGAACTGGATCTCGAGCTCACGACCCGCGAATACTAACGCTTCCTGCAAATGTAAGATAAGATTCAGTTCATCAGCACACCACTACTGGGCAAAGGCCTCCCCCATTCCTTTCCAACTGTTTCGGTGTTTAGTCTTCTCTGGCCAATCAGTCCGGGACGAGTCTAAATCGTCACGCCAGCACGCGAATCTTAGACGTGCCTCGGTGACGACAAACTATATATATAATCGACAGCAAAATATAGGTACATATGATTTTTCCACACGGCCTGTGCCTAATTAGCTGGCCTACCATGACGTCTTAGGCGAACGCTACACGGAAGATCCATATTGTGATCCGTCAATATAAAATGTCGGATTGTGATATTTATTGAAGTGTAGGGTAGTGTATTGACGGATCACCATATTTATCGCTGGATTTCTAGAAATCCTTGTGATCTGATCCCAGATCTTGGATCGTGATAATTATCCTGCGTGTAGTGTGTCGCATCAATATTGATCGCATCAGTATGCATCGAGATGGCAGCGATGGAGGACGTCGGTGACACCGCGTCTGCGGGTTCCGCGTCTGCCGCGGTGAACCCGTGCCACGAGCAAGAACCCATGACAGGCGACAAGATTGTTTTGAAAGAGTTTATTCTCAACTTAGAATCCATGCCAGAAGTTTGGAATAACGCGCATGTAAATTATAAAAAACACAATCTTAAAAAACGAAGCGTTTAAAAAGCTACTTACCATATATAAAAGAATTAAAAATGATGCAACTATTGATGACATCAAGAAGAAAATCAATTCATTGAGATCGAACTATAGGAAGGAACTAAAGAAAATTGTTGATTCAAAAAGGTCCGGAGCTGGGAGTGGCGACGTTTACCAGCCCAAGTCTTGGGTGTTCCACCACCACATAAGCTCTAATTTTCCTCCGTCTAGGGTCCATCACGTCTGCCTCGTACAAAGAACGCTTCAGTACTGACGCGATCCGTATTGTACGTGTAGGGTGTGCTGTGATCCGGCCCAAGATACAAAAGTAAATATCATGATAATTATCACAATATTTATTGTCGTGTAGCGTTCGCCTTAAAGCAGTATTGTTTTACTCTTATTCCAGTGTGGGAAAGAGACGTAGCTATACAGGATGTCTAGCGCCATCTCTTTCTCACACTGGAATAAGAGTAAAACAATACTGCTTTATGACGTCATGGTAGGCCAGCAGGCCGGTAAAGTCCTTCATCCGCTGGAACTAGGTGCCGACGTATGGCATCTTTTCACATATTGGTTCACCTTTGTCGTATTATGGCCTTCTTAACTGGCGACTGGATTCTATTTTAATTCATCAACATCATTAAGTGTTTACCTGATGCGTAATAGGTACGAGTCCGAATAGTCTGGTAGCTTTTGTGGGTCCCCATTCACCGCTCGCGCAGTCTGGCAACGGAACCATCACCGTTTGTAGTTCAGCACAACATATCTGAAATACAAAATAGTGTATTAAATTCAATTCAATGAATTTCATCTTCCACTCTCTAATTTACTTTATTCATTAGTTCTTTTCCTTTCTAGACGTAATACCGCGTTCACTGACGGCCGACCCTTTTTCAATCGTATTAGGTACTTCGGGTATAAGGGTGAAAAGTGGGAGACTGTCGTGCCAGTGAACTCAGTAGCATATTGAAACAAATTATTCTCCTAAAATTGAGTGAAAGTAAGGTTTCCCCATATCAATTTAAGTATTCCTACGTATTAGAGGATACTTTAATACTGATAAGGGCACGTTACGGACACGATACTCTTTTCTCGCCGTCCTTTAAGGCCTCGGACTCGGATTGTGAGTCAAGCCACATTTTGAATTGCAAGATTGTGGAGCTCTGGCCATGTTCCCGAACTCGAGCAATACATATTTCGAGACAACTTGCGTCAAGCGGTGCGCGTGCCTTTTTGGTTTCTTCGCGTTATTACTGATTATGCTCTGATTTGTGACCAGCTGGCCTAACGTGACCTCTTAAAACAGTATTCTTTTACTCTTATTTCAGTGGGGGAAAGAGACGGAGCTATAGAGGACGTCTAGCGGCATCTCTTTCCCACTCTGGAATAAGATTAAAACAATACTGCTTTAAGACGTCATGGTAGGCCTCCTGGTCTAAAAAAACTGCTACTTCTTCTTCACTAATTTCGTGTCGTATGCGTATGAAACTCGTGGCCAAGAAATCAGGCCAGTTTTGGCCTCTTTCAGAGTTTAACGTTTTTTAAATCAGTCTATACCCATGTTTGAACGGTTACCTTGAATTTGCAAACGCTCTTGAACTTCATGGGTTCTCCTGTGAGGTACTCCCTGGGCGTGACAGCGTTGGCGAAGATGTCCAGTAGGAAGGCTCCGCTGCAGGGCGCGTGCACACGGAACGAAACCACGTTCCCGACCACGGACTAGGAGGACAAAGAAAATAATAGTGATTTATCATCTGGAGTAAAGTAGGTTTTAGAGCTTGCTTGTGGAAAGGATGAGGCACGGTTTTCCGAGTGGTCAAACTAAAATAGGATCTTGAGTAAAGCACGTTATATCAGAAGATTCGAAGCTCTAATTGAACATAGAAGATTAAGTGCCATCAATGCAGATTAGTACTTCGCTGAATCAGAAACTTTTAAACATTATTTTTCCTGTTTCAGGTATATTACATACTTGAATAGTCCATGAGACTAAGCAGTCTGACTTTTCTGCTATCGTTACGTTGATTTTTCGAAAGATACAACCGATTTCTCGGGTGTGGTGTGGTCGATGGAACTTCATTGTGCTCTTACCTGCATGACAAATCTCTTGAGGCTGACGCCGTCGAATCCGTCCCCCTCGGTGTCGTAGAACTTCAGGTTGTAGTGGAAGATGAGAGAGCTCTGCATGTGTGCGGGCATGGCTATGCGCATAGTCGCCGCACCTGGAATGTGTGCAAGATCACATTGCAATAGATATTACTATTTAAGTTCTAATATTGTATTAACTGCATGGGATAAGCGGTATTGGAGCACTATAGACAAGTAGCCACTAAACTTCGATAGACGTAGTGAACTTTATATCAGACGCTTTTTCTCAAGTTTGTAAGAAGATGCCAAAAAATGCAAAGGCAAAGCATCGATAAGAAGCAACACAAAATTGGCGCTTTATAACCATATGCTCTACTGGTTATTATACCAGTGTATGCAAGACCCCGAGTGGACGACCTAAAGCTCATGGAGATACAGCAAAAACCGAGTTATAAAACAAACACTCACCAGTCGAATCAGTAAACATAACAGCCTTCGTATTCGGGTCGCTGAAGTACAGTCCGTATCTAAAGAACAGCGACCTGACGAAGGGCAGCTCCTCAAAGTCATGGAGCGTGATAGGGGTCTTCAGCAGCTGCCAATCTGGCTGCAGCGGGAAGAACTCGTAGATGAACTCCCGAGGGTCCGTCAAGAAGTAGTGGTCATCGTATTCGTACCTGGGACAGTAGTTGGAATTTTTGGAGGAAGTCCTAGGTAGTGAACAGAAAGATTGAGGTCTGAACAAGCGGGGAAAAATTGTATTTACATAGAGGTATCAAAAGCAAGAAGCATCGAAAGTCCAGTATGCAAGAAAAACAAAAGCACAGCAGGATACTGGTTTAGCATATCATTGTAGACAAGGTTGGCGGCATATAAAAAAGGAACAAAGGCTACTTTAAAAGTACAGACTGATGGTGATAAGTTTATCATCTCTTTTGTCAGAGATGTTCTCGAAATATTGGTCTTTTATTTATCGGCAATTTGAATTATTTCGGCTAGTACGAATTTTTTTAACTGGAAATCTGAATTGCAACTTATGTGTTCAAATGGAGTTTCTTCTGAATATCGTACCTACTCAGAATGGCATGCAGGGAACGCCAAACATATCACAGGGTTTAGATTGTAATAGTACCCTTCAAGAAAAACCTTACAATTAAGTCAACCCCTAAAATTCTATTTACAAACCTCAAGCTATCACTCTTCCCCCGATTGCCTGGTTTCGGCGCATCTTTAGCGTTAACCAGATGCCTGGCACCCCAGTTACACTGCACGAAACGCCATGCCCCGGCGACGAAGACAGCATTCCAGGAGTTACGGAACCTGTTGTCTTCGAAGCGGACTCCTGGCTGGTAGCCCGCGGATTTGCTGTAGCCCTTAATCACCACACAGTGGAGACCTGCGTAGCTGTGGATGGAACATGTCAGGTTTAAGAGAATAGAAGTATGAGAGGAGCGTGGATATGTCCAGTTGTCGACTTTATAAAGTTCGTTTTACTGTTGTTTTATAAAGTAGTCTCATTTTAAATAGAGAAAAAGGCACAGTATGTCGACATGCGATATATCTTGCTAGAGATATTTCTTTTCACGATTTGTCTTCATATATCTATAGTATGTGATTTTCTTTGACATTATTTCTTTTGGTAGTAGTATAGGATCCCGCTATATAACGACCTTCACCGAGCTGGTTATTGGATGAAACTTATTTTATATTAAATTTAATATGTCAATAAATATATTGCATATGGGTTGCCTAAAAAATTTCAGTCAGGACATTTTTTTTTTTTTTTAAACTTTTCACCGGTTTGGTTAATAGACAAATTCCATACCATTCGAAAGTATAAAGCCCATAGAATATGCAAACGTTAGGTTGCCTTTTCTTTTCCCGTCACAACTCTCGGGTAGGCAGGTATAAACAGGTAAATCGATACTAGTAACTTGCACCGGTCTGGTTAATGAATTAAAAAAGGCAACCTAACGTTTGCATATTTTATGGGCTTTACACTTTCGATTGATATGGAATTTGTTAATTAACCAAACCGGTGAAATGTTTCAAAATTTTTTGTTAAAAAAAAATTTTTTAATCATATCCTGGACTGAAATTTTTTAGACAACCCTTATGCAATATATTTATTGACATATTAAATTTAATATAAAATAAGTTTCATCCAATAACCAGCTCGGTGAAGGTCCTTGTATGGCGGGATCTTAGGCCATAGCAAAATACCTTGGAAAACAGATTAGATAAAAAAAAAAAATATCATGGTTGCTTAGACCTTATAACTATTTTCAGATAAACCACCGATTGTTTTGTTTTAAATAAGAGCGATTATATCCACATCTAAAGCGTATATTTTTTGTAGTAGGTACCTTACCTTATTAAATAATGATCATCTTACCTGCACAATCTCTTAAACAGTACATGGTAACTTTCAGTCCCGTGTTTGATGCCTCTGAGCAGTCCTAGCGGGGAGTCTCCCCTCAGGTTGTCATCGAACTGTATGTTGTTCAGGTTCTTTACGGTGATCCAGCGGAATATGGTCCTCGCCTTCTCAACGTCGCTCGCGCATCTACCTACTAGCTGTCGGACTAGATCCGTAAAGGTTTTTTGGTCTTCTTGTGCTACCTGGAATCATATTTTGTGACATTAAAAATCAGTGACTGGTTCGACAACCAAGAGTCTTCTTGATTAAGCTGGGGCGTTTTCGGGGCTGTAGGTGCAGAAAACTGATGAATTAAAGAGTAAATATTTGTAGGTATTTATTTATTGCCTTCTTTTATAAGTGAGATCCGAGATGTAATTTTCAGATATTACTTCTGCTATCAATTTACATGAATTTAACGCTAAGCTCGTGGGAAAAAATAATTGCACTCTGCGCTTCATTCCGAGGTCTCATACAGCATAGACAACAGAAGAAGTGAAAAAATAGCCAGTGAAACTTACCGAAATAGCAATCTTATCAACATCAGCAAACTCGGCGGGGTCTGTATAGATGTGGAACTTGGAGACGAGCGGGGGCTGAGGCGGTGGTGCGCGGGCGGGGTAGGGCATGGCCTCCTCGCCGTCCACGAACAGGGACGAAGCTGCCATATACTCCGACCGACGCTCCTGGATCAGTTCCATCATCTCGTGGCTTTGCTTCTCTACTAGGGCTGCTGTTGCTGCCCTGAAAATATATTAAAAAAAAATACAGTATGGATTTGTCGTTTGAGTTAAGACGTCGACCGCGCTTTCTGATATACCTTTTATAACATTATTTATGATCTTTTATTATGGATGTTCTCTTAAAATGTTGGTATCAGGGAATTTAGTTTCACGGTCTGTATATTGTTTTTACAATAGACGATTGGAATATTGGAGAATATAGAAAGGTCCGTAGACCTACGGACCTTCCTATATTCTTAATCACCTTGAAACTAAAAACTGTTAAATTCTTCACCGTACATTGGTATTTAAATTTTATTTTAAGAACATGATAGCCAATTGAAATGATTGCTAGGTTCTGCCAATGATGACATTAAGTATTATTTTCACGTGTATTAGGCGTCATTAAGTCACTACAAACCTCTCATGCTCCAGCATCTTCCTCGTCAAGCTCTCCTTCTTTTTATCTCTTCTCAACGTCATATTCTTCTCCAAGTCCGCTCTCTCCTGCTGGTGACGTAACGTGAGGGCTCCTATCTCCGAGTCAGGCCTTCTCTTCTTGACTTGCATTTCTTGTTGGAACCTGTTCGTCAGCCTCTCTAGTTCGCGCTCCCATTCATCCTGGAATGTTAAAATCGCGTGTGAATATCGCTATTTATTTACTTCGATATCAACCAACCCGTGTTGGGCCTACATACTGATGGATTAAACCCACTCTCTCCCACAAAAAGGAGGCCTGTACCCCAGTAGTGGAAACGGAACCTGTTGATTATTGACGCTGATGCCGCTGCTGCGTTACCTACCATGTAGAAAGTTCGTCGTATGCCCGGAAAAGATCTAAATATATACTACTGGTGTTGGTACAGTTCTTACGATATCAGCATTCAGAAGATTATAAAATTGATAGGGAAGAGGATTTGTTCTTGGACTTCCACTCAAAGGAACCTTTAACCGTCATGCCAAAGCAGTTCACCTGGAGAGGTTTAACCTGGCAATACGCGGTAATAAATGTGCCCTAATGTGCTCAGTCGGCCCAAGTACTAAAGAGACCCAAGACTAATATGTCAAATATTATGGTCTTCTAGAGCGTCATCAATAATACCATAGGCCAGCACTACGCAGGAAGAAAATAATGGCTCTACCTGTATTTCTTCTCGTATTCTTCTGTTTTCTTCTTCGCGATGTTTGGAGAACTTTCTGTACAAATCGTCTTCTTCTTGCCGGTGTTTCATTTCTAGTTTTGTTTGTTCATCGCGATCCTGGAGACAAAGAAAAAGGAGAAAAATTAAAACATTGTTAGATTTAGAGAGCGGATGAATCATCTTAATATTAGATTTACCATCTAATCTGAGCGTTCATTTAGATATTATAACTATTGAAACCTAATCACAGATCGATATTCACTTTCACCGCGAACACATAATCAAATTCGTCTCTCGCAATGCTTAATATCCTTATTCCTTTAAATGTCCCGTCCCTGCTAGCAAGCTGTGATAAAAAATTGTACTGAATAATATAAGTCTCTATTAGTGAATCCCACGCATGACTACCTTGCCGTATCGCGTTTGTCCCTGCATAAAAACCAACGAGAAGATAAAATCAGCAGTGTTCTATCATTGACTGCCATATTTGTGTATCTCCAATAAGCCTGCAATGACTTTGTCAACTTCTTCTCACTTTTTCGCTATAGGGTTTGAGGAAAACTCCATGTTCAGATCATGACATGAGCTGATTTAAATGTGTTAAAGAGATGTAATGGCTAGCTAACCGTCGTTGGCTATAGTAATACGCATCTCTGTAAACTTAGTCGTATGTTGTCGATGTCGTTAAGCTTAATGTGCTGATGTTGACATAAATATTTTAACGGCTTTAAATTGCGCAAAAACTTAATGAACCTGTCTTCAAGATCAACAACTTAAGGTGTAACTTGAACTGTTGGCAAAAAGTAAAAAGTTAATAACAGTAGAGTTTTTATTGAACCATTGAGGCTTTTCATAAGGCCATTGACCTCAGCATTTATCGGCACTTGATTCATCAGCTTAGAGCAACCACTTTCCAACCTTTCATCAGATGTTTGCAGAAACTGATAAGTTCCCAACCATAATTATTAGCATATTAATCTTCGTTAAAACTCAAAATATATACCTACCTAGCATATCTAATTCAATCTTATTTAGCTTAGCAATGTGTCAGTAAAGATTAGCGGCAAGACGACCATTAGATCGTCACGATGGAAAGTGTCGCCACCTGGTGGCCGTCGAAGAAAGTGAAACGATTGTGTCGTTCACCTGCGCGCGCGCAAGGTACCGATTAGATCATGGAATAGGCAGGTTCAGAATGTCAACTTGAAACAATTGCCACTAGCGAATACGCGAAGGCATGACATCTTTGGCCAACGCGGTCAAGAGGCTGTTAGTACATACTCGTAAGATCGCTTTACTCCAGCTTATCGCACGAATGGTTTTAATCCAGCATTATCATACGATTAGGATCAGAATTATTATTTAATTCAATTCTTAACCGAATGGCAACTTATGTGGCTTCACCATGTTTGGGACAAATAAAAAAGACGCATGAATCATTTGGCCGTTTTGGTGTGGTATTAGAAATCCTGCCGAAAATTACTTGGCTTCTGAGCGCCCTAGGCATGCTGAAAGGAACAAGCCTTCTGGCAATACCGTCCTCTCTACTCTATGATTAGATGACCGATCGTACTCGCTCATTTATTGATAGATCGCCTACAGGTTTATCACGA
Organism: Cerastis rubricosa; assembly: GCA_949152445.1. Taxonomy (NCBI): domain Eukaryota; kingdom Metazoa; phylum Arthropoda; class Insecta; order Lepidoptera; family Noctuidae; genus Cerastis; species Cerastis rubricosa. Next base: position 5,192,321 of record OX424535.1, on the reverse strand, counting down.
TGTTCATGGCAATTTTCTGTCTTTTAATAGTGTTTTTGCGGTAGCGCAAATGCCGGAAGACTTCATAAATTGTTCGTAGCGTCGTAAATCGGAAAGTGTTTAGCAATTTCCTAGTGTATTCTAGACAAAGTAAGATGACTTTCTACCGGTTATTGCTATGAGTAAAGTTAGGTTTTATCTTCATTTTTAGTGCTGTAGTAATTTACAAAGTTGCATACCTACATCAAGAGTAGCGTGGAATGTTATGTATTAATAACCCACTGCAGTTTCGATCGAAAGGTGGGTTCTACTAATTGTTGGGAAAAATATTTGGATTTGATTCCTCTTGAACTTGATCTAGCTCGGGGTTAAAAACTGAAAACTATGTAGGTTAAATGGATTTCCGCAAAGTAGGTAATGCCTTGCTCCCTTATTTATCTTGGGTTCTAAATAAAAAACATCCATGCAAAAGATTCCTAATGTCATTTATAGACAATTTGCAGTCAAAACCGCTAGGCTACCAGGATCAAAAGCCAATGACCCAAATTGGTGTAACTGATAAACCAACGTAAATATCTCCCGATTTGAACTCAAGTCATTCAATCCGGGTTGAGTTTTGAGCTATGTTATGTTATTTTCTCCTATATATATGTATATTTCAGTAATGACCGCAGCAAAGTAAAAGGCACTATTGCTCCATACATTTTAGTCATTCGTCTTTTTACAAGACTTCCAAAAATCACAAAAGTGAGCATTAGGGAAAGATTTCTGAAAACACACCCCCAGACATGAAAGTTTGTCTAGAAGTTTGTTGTTTATATGCCAAAGGGAAATCCCATCTGGCACATGGCTTGTGACAATGACTATAGATATTAAAAAGCAATTATTTCTCCTCTTTTAATATCATCTGAGCCAACTGTAATCGTATGCCCCAGTGAGTGTAAGATGTAGTCGGTTTCTGATGAGATTTTTTGCTTGAAGTAACAGTAACCATTATCAGCCAGCGATTCCCGTCTCTGGTTTTAATGAAGCGTTTTTTTTTTAAATATGGAATGGAAATATAATTGAGTAACCGTTGTCAATCATAGGCGTGAATATTTTAAAGTTTTTGCGGCGTTGTAAAGTTGAAAGCGTAGTTGCGAATTTTGAGTGAGAGTATTGAATTTACCTGTGCATGTAAACAGGGTGTAACGGAAAGGGTATATACATACTTACATACTTAAGACCACACTATAATCACACCGAATATTTTTCTCCATCGGCGAACATCGTAATTGCGAAAAAATTATCTGCTACCCCATACAAAATTTCAATACCTATTCGACCCAAATGCAGCTGATATATTTTTCGCTATTATGATGTTTGATAAGATTGAGATATTAGCAAGATTTTTTTTTCAATTCTGCCCTATGCATCCTTAACTTTAGAACTTCTTACTTATCTCTTTTGCTGTACAGACACACGACACATCAAGTTATATATTTTCCAGTATAACATGGCCTTGCTTTGTACAGATTTAACGTACAATGAGAGATCCGCGTAAACTGGTTTTGTATAGCTTCATTGGTCGCCGAGTTTACAAGGATACTTTCCCACATGGCCAATTGTTAAAGGCTAAAAAAGAAGGAGGTTTTCAATTCGATTTCGCGGAGATTTATGATCCGATTTACGTGATTCTTCTTTAGTTTGATGCGGAATAGTTGCCATTAGGTCCCATAAAAAATTAACATACTAATTTGGCACAGTAGTTTTAATTTTATGAACATTTTTTTATTTATTTATTCGTATGGCATCGACGATGTGCTGGTGTCTAATAGTAACAATGTAAAATTGATACTTGACTAGGATTTATGTGAGATAACACAACTAAAAAGGGTACAAAATAAAAACTTTTTTTTTAAACTTTTTTAGTCGGTGATTTGTTGATTTATTCTACTTACTTTTTTGCCACAGATTTCCGAAAGTAAAGTTATTTTCTACATTTTAGTGTTTTTTTGGAAGACGGTTTTTTTTTTTTGTTTTTTTTCAATATAGTTCACTGCCCGTAGGTTTTATTACCTTCTTGCCGATGCAATGGTAGCCCATAGGCATAGCTGGCACGTGTACCTATTGGTTCCTCATAAACACATATATAGGAATAGCAAAATAGAGTATCTGCTTATTCAAAATCCTGGTCATTCAATAGCTTCGGGCGTTGAACTAGATCTCGCCAACATTTATGTATTTAAACATAATGCATTATTAGTTATTACGTTTGCCTCGATTTGAGCTCTCGTATTGTACTTAGGTATTTTTGCATTTTGTTATCTTTCACAGCTCTATTTAGACCTCCGGGCAACAACGCAATACATTGAAACTCGGTTTAAGAGCGTTTACGACGTACGGCATTTCATAAAAACTTTCAAGTCCTTATTTTCCGAAATGACTGAACCGATTTTAATATATAAGGTCAAAAAAGTTACTAAACACATGTTCGAAACTTAAAAATTTTTTTGGAAAATTCTGTTTCTATAGATAATTTATGATCGGTCTAATTTAGCTTTTAAGACCAATGTACCCTGCTTATTGCGTATGAAGTTTCATTAAAATCGGTTCAATTATTTCGGAAAATAAGGACTTGAAAGTTTGTATGAAGTGTCGTCAGGTGTAAACGCTCTTAAGTGTCTGGGTATATTAATAGAAAACTAGAATGACAATGCACTGTCTTATCCATGAATGTTAAATTGCGAATATAATTGTGTCATTCGTCAGTGGTGCATTCGTTATCAACAGATGTGAAAAGGAAATAAATAAGCGTAAGTTTAAACACCCATTCAAGGTTAGCTTCGCACAACATGAACTCATTGCAAGTAGGTCATGACACGAACATTGAATCATTCAAGTACCTATTCAGAGACTCTTAATACTTACTGCCATTTATTTTAACTCGACAACTCTGAGAACGAATGAATGAACCCTGCCGAAGCGACACGATTACATGTAAATATTACGTAAATAGTCACCGAGTAACAATGGCTACGCATTATCATTTCATACATAATGCGAGTTTTTATCATGCCGCGGGAGGGTCGGCGAGCGAGGAATTTGTTTTTGTACAAGTTAATCGTGTAGATAACGGTACTACACTATCGGCAGTAGCGCGACAGCGACTCGCCGACCGGTCGTGTACACTTTACAGACACTTAATATACGTTAAAAATGCTCAAACTAGTCAGAGGGATACGGCGGTTGAACCAATGCCGGCACAACCACGCTACCGTCATCGGCACCGAGCCGAACAGAACCGACCCGTACTACCAAGAGAATAAGGCCAGAATGGATGAGCTCGTCGACGAACTACGGCAGAAAACCGGTGACGCCATCAAAGGCGGTCCGGAGGAGTCCGTAAAGAGGCACACGGCGAGAGGAAAACTGCTCGTCAGGGACAGGATTAACCGGTTGGTGGACGAGGGAAGCGACGTTTTAGAACTGAGTACGCTGGCCGCCGTCGACATGTACAAAGGGCAAGTGCCGAGCGCCGGCATCGTCACCGCCATTGGCAAAGTTCACGGTCGTGACTGCATGATTGTGGCTAATGACGCCACTGTTAAAGGAGGCACTTATTTCCCCATGACAGTGAAGAAGCACCTGAGAGCGCAAGCGGTTGCGCAAGAGTGTCGTCTTCCGTGCATTTACCTCGTCGACTCTGGAGGTGCTCATTTACCCGATCAAGCCGAAGTCTTCCCGGACAGAGAACACTTCGGAAGAATATTTTACAATCAAGCTAACATGTCCGCGGAAGGAATACCGCAGATCGCAGTAGTTATGGGCTCTTGTACTGCCGGCGGTGCGTACATTCCCAGCATGTCCGACGAAAGTATCATTGTTAAAAACCAAGGAACAATTTTTTTGGCTGGGCCACCTTTAGTGAAGGCCGCTACAGGCGAATCAGTGTCTGCTGAAGATTTGGGTGGCGCTGACCTACATTGCCGTCAGTCAGGTGTGACAGATCACTATGCTCAGGACGATGAGCATGCTCTACACTTAGCTAGAAATGTCGTTGCTAATTTAAATTGGAATAACGAACAGAGGGCAAGAATAAATGCACCAAAAGTGGACGACCCTGTCCAAGATATTAATGATCTTCATGGCATTGTTGGCGCGAATATTCAACGGCCTTTCGACATCCGCGAAGTTGTCGCTAGAATAGTAGATGGAAGTAGATTCCATGAGTTTAAACAACTTTATGGAGAGACATTAGTATGTGGTTTTGCATCTATGTACGGACATCCCGTCGGAGTGATTGGGAACAATGGAGTATTGCACTCAGAGGCAGCTTTGAAAGGATCACATTTCATTCAACTTTGCGCAGCTAGAAAGATTCCTCTACTGTTCCTTCAGAATATAACTGGTTTCATGGTTGGTAAAGACGCAGAGGCAGGAGGTATTGCCAAAAATGGTGCCAAAATGGTGACAGCAGTTAGTTGTTTCAAGGGACCCAAGGTGACAGTGTTAGTTGGAGGCAGTTTTGGTGCTGGAAACTACGGCATGTGTGGTCGTGCGTACTCTCCCAGTTTCCTCTACATGTGGCCCAACGCCAGAATATCAGTGATGGGTGGACCTCAGGCTGCTACAGTGTTGTCTTTGGTTGCTAAGGAGAAGGCTCAGAGAGAAGGAAAGCCTTGGACGGATGAGGAAGACAAGAAAGTGAGAGCGCCATTGGAAGCCATGTTTGAGAAAGAAGGACGCCCATACTTCAGTACTGCAAGACTTTGGGATGATGGAGTGATCGCTCCCAAAGACACAAGAAGAGTAATAGGACTCAGTTTGTCTGCGGCATTGAACGCTCCATTTAGAGACAGTAAATTCGGTGTGTTCAGAATGTGAAGTGATAAGGACAAAGTCACAGTATGACGAAACATAGTGTTATCAGTAATTAGGCGTATCGCCCACACTGATTTTATTATTCCGAGTTTTACAAAATTCTTATTGCCGTCGTTTACCTCTTAATTAATTGTGATAATGTTCGGCTAACGATTTTGCTAACTGTAAAATAATTTTGTGATTGTATAATGCGTATCTTATCGGTCGCGATAGCGTTGCTAACTTTAAAATCGTTGTGATTTGCTCATTTGCTAACAGAACGAGCGTTCCTTAAATATTGATTCTGCCGTTATCGTGTCGTATTATCCGCGTTGTTATCAAACACGCCTCCAACTTTGTTTAAACGACTTACATTGGTGGATAAAATATCTTCAATGAGAAAATTATCTGCTTATTAAAGACTTTCTGTTTTAAGGTCAAGATTGAGGTCACTTTTCCGACTTACGTTTTCATAGTGATCAATTTTGTTATCCGATTTACTAAGCCCATTCTGTTTACTGAGTTTATCTATCAAGATTCGAATGCTATTTTTCTTAAATAGATGTATCGAATCTCGGCTATGGCGAGTTTATCTTGAGAACCTCAGAAACCGCTGATTCAAAACTTAGAGCTCAAGAGCTGTACTTTGACATTTGTTTTTTTTTTAGATTGTGAATGAATATGTCCTGGCAGTATTTCTCAAGGTCTAGCCTTAGGAAGGCAAACAGGTTCTCAAAACAGTCTCAAGTTGTTGTATAATTCAAGAAGACATTCTTTGCTCAATATTATCACAGATGTTTTTTCAATGGCAGCATTTATGTTTAAATACAAGTTAAGTATTTATTTTTGGAATAAAAATTTACTTTTTTGACTTTAATCTTTTTTTTTGCTATATGATACGATTATCTACTATCTTTGCTATAAATACGAGACTCATATTCAAGTCACCACAAATAAATTTCTGGATACTTAATCCAGACATTTATAAAGGTAGGTAAAATTGACATGCAAAAAATCGATATCTAGCATTGTTTCTGCTATTTTTTTTTGTCTACATATCTTGTTTTGAAATTGAATGACCCAATTTCATAGTGAACGTTTACGAAACAATAAGCAACAAAAAGCAAATCATATTCGCGTTAAGTACCGCATTTTAATTTAATCGATTTTTGGCAAATATTAATCATAGACAAAAATAAATCTACAAAGAGGTGTGTAATGTTTGCAGTGACGGTAAATCATAACCAGACTAATATACACGGAACAATAGCAATAATAAAAAGAGACCGTTGGGCCATTAGCATGCAAATGTAATACAATGACCCCACCGCCATTAACAAAGTTCAAGTTTAACAATTGGATATCAGCCACTCACTTTTAACACCTAGTCTAGATGACAAGGCCGGCTTTATATCATAATACTTGTGCCAACTAATTCTCTTTTTTTCAAAATGGTGAAACTGTCATGGCGTAGACTAAAATAAATAGCGGGAACTGGAGTAACCTATCACGGTTTGATAAAAAAATAGTTTTTGTTATACAGTAATAAAATTTTCGATTTTTATCACGCTACATATTACAGTTTTAGACATAAGTATTGTTATTAACAAATGTAGGTTACGATGATGATCCGTCTCTAGTTTTCTTCGCGTTTCGTTCGCAAGACAAAATTGCCTGTAGAGTATCCAATTTCAGTGTAAATCATAATAATAAACAATTGATTGGTAACAATATGTCGGCGCTTACGATCGAGGCTCGCCATTTTACGCTTTCCAGTCACAACGGTCGCCGCGTGCGTGATTTTTTTCTAACTGGAATTCTTCACAAGAAAATCTATACGGTGGAGAACTGACAGTCTATTAACAGAGTTAATTGCCTATATATATGGCGAGTACACGGCGTTGGCCTCATTTTCGAAACATTTTCCACCTCAAATAACCATACCATATTAAGCTTTGATATAATATCTAAATTACAAATGCGTTAGTAACTCTGTCTGTTATTTTTAACGAACTTTGCAAACAGGTAAACTATGAACATGTTAGGTTTAGGCCATAGGATAGTCACAAATTTTCCCGGTTTTACGAAACATTGGGATATGTTTTTAATTTTCGTTATTTTTTTTTAGTGACAAGGCCGCGGGTTTATAGGCCGTACCTATTCCATATTCGAATACCAGCAGGGAACTCTTGATTGTGTAACCGAACGTAATAAAGGCTTAAATAACTTTGCTATAAAAAAAAAACAATATTAAATTGACGTTCTAATAAAACTAGCGGTGATCATAGAGAGTTGCCGTTAAATAATTATTTTTTATTTCAGTTTATTATATCTATAACAAATCCAAGATTTTATGCGTCTTAATCGCAAAGTTACCGTGATTGAATAAAACGAGGAAAATGTCTTGAAGAAAGGTTTGTGTATAAATGTGGATGTCTATAAGATTAGGGAAAGACCAATGAAACGATGAATGGACTGTTCGAAAGATAATGTTGCTAGAAATTAAAATTCATAAGATTACGATTCATAGAGAAGTAAGGAAGAAGAAGACATGAAGCGTAGTGTTGAGTTGTCAATCAAAATAAGGAGTTTTTGTAGTCTGTGGTACTAAGTAGTTTAGTTGTCTGTGGTGTACACCGGTGGGGAATGCCGGCTGGTTGCTGTGTCGTAGTTTGAAGAGAAGTGAAATTAGAGGAATAAGTTCTGATTGCTAATAAAAAGTGTTCAAGAATCTGCTTCGTATATTTTCCTGTTATTTCCTTGAATTCCACTGAATTGGGTCACGGGTCGGTACGCAGTCTGCTACCTTCCTACAACAGGTTATGGGCCCAGTGCACGCATCAAGAAAAAATAATGGGGAACGAAGATAAAGTTGAGCACTTTCAGAAGTTAAATGAGAAGAATTGGGCGGTATGGAAATTCCAAATAAGAGTTATTTTGATGTCAAGAGGGTTTTATGATATTGTAACGGGAAATGAAGAAAAAATAACTGACAAAGAGGAGTTGCAAAAATGGCGGGTGAAAGACGCTAAGGCGCAGGAAATATTAGTTACGCGGATGGAGGATAACGCAGTCAGACATGTTATGCAGTGTAAATCAGCTCGTGAAATGTGGCAGAAACTAGAAACCGTGTATGAAAGAAAGTCCGAGTTGAGTTTACATTTATTGAACGAGCAGTTTTATAATCTCAGATTTGAAGATACTGATACAATAACATCGTTTAACACAAAAATGAATAATATTGTAGGAAAAATAGAAGAAATGGGTGAGAAGATTCCATCTAACTTTATTATTACAAAGGTAATCATGTCACTGCCTGATCAGTATAAATATTTTAAATCTGCATGGGAGAGTGTACCAAAAGATGCCCAAACTATGGACAATCTGCTGGCTAGACTGCTGGTTGAGGAAGAGAGATACAAGAAAGAAGGTGAAGGAAGCGTGGCACTAGTGTCCAAAACAAGTAGAGTAAATTGTTTTAACTGTGGTAAACCAGGGCACTACAAGCATCAATGTAGGGAGATAACATGTTTTATCTGTAAGAAAAAGGGACATCTCATGAAGGACTGCAAGCAGCGAGTAGGAGATGGTAGGCAACATCAGCAGCATCGTGGCGGAAATTCAGGAGATAGAAGTGGTGTCGGGCAATCCAGTCAAAACAGTAGGAGTGATAGTGTAGCGTTGATTGCAAATGAGGTGGAGTCTGAAGTAAACATGAACTGGTACCTGGATAGTGGTGCATCTCAACACATGTGCAAGCAAAGAGACCTATTCTGTGTATACAGTGACCTGCCCTCTAAGAAGGATATCAAGATGGGAGATGGATCCATAATGCAAGCCGTTGGCATTGGTAATATTTGTTTACTTGCATACAATAGTGAATACTTTCAAAAAGTTACTCTGTATAATGTATTGTTTGTTCCAAACTTAAAAATTAATTTGTTTTCACAAGGTACTACTTTAGACAAAGGATTTCAATTAATTTCTAATTCAGAAAATGCTACTTTTACTAAAGATAATAAAATTCAAGTAATGGCAATTAGAACTCATAACTTATATAAAATGTTATTCAAGTATAATCGTTATAGTTGCAACTGTAAAATTGATGACAATAATTGTTTTGTTAATCAAGTCTCACATGATATATTTTGGTGGCATTGTGCATTAGCACATCAGAATTTTAAACAAATCAAAGCGTTCTTAAAACGCTATAATATCACATTTAATGAAAACGAAGATACCACTTTTTGTACTTCTTGCATCAAGGGTAAACAACATAGAGATTCATTTTCAGTTAGCGAGTCTAGGGCAACTGATATACATGATTTAGTGCATATGGATCTGTGCGGACCTATAGAGGAAACCTCTCTGGGAGGTCATACATACCTTCTATTGCTAAAGGATGATAAGTCAAATTACAGGAAAGCTTATTTTATTAAAACAAAAGATGAGGTTTATGATAAAGTTAAAAATTATATAAAAGAAGTTCAGACACAAGAAGGTAAAATTATTAAAGTTTTTAGAAGCGACAATGGTACAGAATTTATTAATAGCAGGATGACAAATTTATTTAAAGAGTTAGGTATCAGGCACCAAGTCACTGTGCCCTATACACCACAACAAAATGGCAGGGCTAAGAGGGAGTTCAGGACCATTATGGAGGCTACTAGGACTATGTTAGCAGACAGTAAATTAGGAAAACGCTTCTGGGCAGAGGCAGCTAATACAGCTGTATATATTTTGAATCGGACTGGACCAAGTCCAATTGAAGGTAAGACACCATATGAGGTATATCATGGGAAAACTTTCAATATAGATTTTTTGAAAGGAAGTTTTGGAAGTGAAGTGTGGGCATATGTACCTAAGGAAAAGAGGAAGAAGTTAGACATGAAAAGTAGGTGTGGTTTGTTAATGGGATACTCAGAGGAGACAAAAGGATATAGAGTTTACTATGAGGAAGATGATGAAGTACACATAGAGAGAGAGATTAAGGTTGCACCACATAAGAAGGAAGAAGTAATGAAAGAGAAGGTTGTGAGCTTGGACTTGAGTTGTGATGAGGAAGTGGAACAAGAGGTAATGTCAAATGGTGAGTATGAGTTGACTGATAGAAGAGTGAAAGAAGTTAGGATGAATGAAACTTATAGGGGAGATGATAATGTTCAGCAGTGTGTGGACAGAGAAGTTTCTAGGGGAGAAGAGAATACTCAAAAGTGTGTGATTGAAGAAAGTAGAGATGATGAAGAATGGGTAGACAGCACAACTGAAGTGAAGCAAGGAGAAAGTGATAAGAGACCTAAAAGATTGAGTAAACGTCCTAAGCAATTTGAGGATTATGAGACTTTGTATTTTAGTTTATTAGAGGAGCCTACCACTTATGAAGAGGCCATTGCTGGACCCCATTCATCAAGTTGGCAGGAGGCAATTGATGAAGAAATGAAAGCATTGCAGGATAATGACACTTGGTCAATAGTCGAAAAGCCACAAAATTGTGAAGTAATTGATAGTAAATGGGTATTTAGAATTAAAAGGGACAATGAAGGGAAAATTTTAAAGTTTAAGTGTCGGTTAGTGGCTAGAGGTTTTAAACAAGAAATATATGAAGACATTTATTCACCAGTAGTAAAATTGAGCACTATTAGAACTTTATTAGCTATAAGTGTTAATATGGGGTGGTCTGTATACCAATTAGATGTATGTAATGCCTTTTTACATGGTAAAATAAAAGGTGAGGTTTTTATGAGTCTACCTAAAAATTGTAGTATTCCCAAGGGTTATGTATGCAAACTTAAGAAGGCTATTTATGGGCTGAAAAATGCACCTATTTGTTGGTATGATAAGTTTGACAAGATAATCACCTCACAGGGATACATGAGATGTAAATCAGATTTATGTTTATATTATAAGGTGGAGGGTGACATGAGAACTTATTGCTTGATTTATGTTGATGATATACAAATTACTGGATCATGCTTGACAGAGATTAATAAGTTAAAAGAGTGTTTTAAAAATAATTTTCATATGAAAGATTTAGGCTTGTTGAGTGAATATTTGGGTATTTCTATAACACAGGATGTTAAAAATTGTATAATAACCTTGAGTCAGAAGCATTATCTAGAAAGAGTTTTGAAGAGATTTGGAATGTATAACTGTAATCCTGTAAGTGCACCTATTGATCCTAAGTTTGATTTTACTACATTAAAAAGAGAAAAGTCAGAGAGCTTCGATATAGAGAATAAATGTAGGCAGATCATTGGTTGTATTATGTATTCTATGTTGTGTACGAGGCCTGACCTATGTTTAAGTATAACATTTTTATCAAGATATCAGAATTGTGCAAGTCAGCAGTTATATGACATGTTAAAAAGAATTTTAAGGTATATCAAGGGGACATTGGATTTAAAATTAACCTTTTCTAAGTTAGAGCAGAATAGAGTAATTGGTTATGCAGATGCAGATTGGGGTGGGGATCTAGAAGATAGAAAGTCAACCAGTGGATATTGCTGTTATGTATATGGATGCTTAATTAGTTGGACATCAAAGAAGCAATGTACAGTGGCTATGTCAACTACTGAGAGTGAATATATTGCTTTGAGTTCATGTATAAGTGAGACTTGTTGGGTTAATAATATGTTAATTGAGTTAAGTGTTAAAGAGTTTAATTTTTCTATTTTGATATTTGAAGATAACCAGTCAACAATCAGAGTGTGCAGTCCCAATCAACAATTGAAAAGAATTAAACATTTGGATATTAAGTTCCATTTTGTGAAGGATAAAATAAAGTCAGGGGTAGTAGAAGTAAAGTATATTAAGACCGCTGATCAGATTGCTGATTTGTTAACCAAACCATTGTGTATCTCTGCATTTGTGTATCTTAGAAATAAGATGGTAAATTAAGTTCTTTTATTTGCTACAGGGAGCAATATTTTTTTATGTGTAAGGAGTATTTTGAGTCATGTTAAAATGTAGTAGATAAGTTTTGAAAATTTTGATTGAGGGGAGGGTGTTGAGTTGTCAATCAAAATAAGGAGTTTTTGTAGTCTGTGGTACTAAGTAGTTTAGTTGTCTGTGGTGTACACCGGTGGGGAATGCCGGCTGGTTGCTGTGTCGTAGTTTGAAGAGAAGTGAAATTAGAGGAATAAGTTCTGATTGCTAATAAAAAGTGTTCAAGAATCTGCTTCGTATATTTTCCTGTTATTTCCTTGAATTCCACTGAATTGGGTCACGGGTCGGTACGCAGTCTGCTACCTTCCTACAACACGTAGACTCCAAATATATTGCGATCAAGCCAGAGATATTAAAAAAAAAAAAACAATAAGAAAATTACTAAGTCACCAAAGATTTAAATCTCTAACAAGACCCTGATTTCAAACAAATATTGAACTCTTGAACAATATGTCATAAATTATAATGCCAGCCATGTCACAGCCATGTGGCTTGCTGACAGGTGCTTGAGAATTCTTAGAAGCGTGCTCCCAACGCTGTGGGCTTATGAAGAAAACAAGTTACGACAAATTACGACTCTTTCGATTTTCATTGCCTGGCTAGTCACAGCATAGGTTTTTTTTAAAAACTAAAGTAATAGGAAGTAAAAAAAAGTAAGTTAATAGAAAAAAAAGTTGCCGTCACGGGACGCACGGTAGATGTGAAACACCTATGTTTTCAATTGAAATTGAACGTGGACCTTTTAAAAACAAATCAAGATCCACAATCAATCCAAAATAAAATTTATTTTAATGGGAAAAGGTTGATTTTACGTGGGGGCGCATCACCATTTCCCTTCACGACATAAGAGTCGATTTTACTGTCCAGTACTGTCTGTGTTGTCTGTCTGTCTAGTGATATATATCATCTGCATAGCCTACCTGACCTCCACAACCCAGTAGCTGGGGAATACGATACCCCTTGGTAAGACTGGACGTCAGATTTTTGGCTTCTGACTACTCGTAACGACTGTCAAAGATCTACAAATGATAGCCGGGACTAACGGTTTAACGTGCTTTCCGAGACACGGAGGAAACTCGATACACGTTGTAGATGTTTCATATCAAAAAGAAATGACAGATGTCAATACCAGAACGAGACCAAATATCATACAGAGCAATACTGAGTACCAACATCAAGAGCGCGTTGATGTAGTTTGTTCATTGAAAGTAAAGAAAGAAAGACCCTCCTCATGACCTTAGGTCCGATTCAACTTTCTCTCAAAGACAGACCATGATCACATGACTTCAACTGCCTTGTTAGTTAGTTATGAGGCTGAACATTAATTACATGCAATAAGCACAATGCATGTTTTGTTTTCATCAGCTTCAAAACAAAATAATTACCCATGACAGCGTTGTCAGTCATCTTTAAAACCTTCTGTCAATCTTTAAGTGTTAACATCTGTGCATTTAAAGTGCAAGCAAGAGTGTTATTAAAAACCCCGTCGTTTACGATGCTACTCAACAGTTGCCAGTTACAAACTTAAGTCTGATAACCAATAAGAAGCTGGGATGCACCGCACTAGTATTTTTTTTACTCATACCCAGCCTTTGCCCAGCAGTGGGATGAGGCTAACAGTATCACTGTTAGCCTCATCCCACTGCTGGGCAAAGGCCTAACCCCATGACTTCCAATTGTCTCGACCCAGGGCCAATGTGGACCACTGGTCACTGGTCTTTCTACCACGACGCTTTCTGGCAGTGTCAGGGCTCCAGAAAGTATTATATATTTTTTATTCTATTGATTTATTTAAAGATGCTTTTGGATTGTCATGGAATCGTTTAGCTTATTAGAGAGTTGAAGCTGGTTCCCCGTTACAAAACAACCCGTACATCTCTTATGGAAAGAACAGGAAAGGAACTCTTCTTCGGTATACTATGGGCGTCCGATTACGACAGTCACAGGTTAGTTAGTTAGTAGTAGATAACTCGAGAACCTAAGTCGTGTCGTGGACGACAAGCCTTACTTACAGTGCTAAATGTACAGTTTCCCTGAAACTCGATCTCTTGCAATAAATCTCATCTCATTGTGAGACGTAGTATACCGTTCTTGAGTTAATAGATTGATATTTATGTGAAATTGCAATTGCACAATTGATTCAATGTTCCACTTTTGCGAGGACGTTGTGCCTGATCCGATTTTAAATCGTTTCACTTGATATTATAGGTGTTGTATGGTTTTAAATAAATCGATTCATGGTCTTAAATGAATTCCTAACAAGATCTTAGTCTTCATTATAATTATTGATTACGGGTTTACTTCGTGATTATTTCGATACGATTGGTTTCGAACTCGAACTGAGTTTGAATGAGCACATCACGCCTTGAATGTCGCAAAAATTAAACCTCACGCAATGCAATATTTACATTAAATTCTACATTGATAACCTAAGGTCTGTTTGCACTATAGACAAAGAAAGAGGTTAACGATTTTAAATCATTGTTCTATTTCTGTCCATTTTTTCAAAATGATGTTTTTAATACGATTTAGATCTAAATGCTCAAGGAAAATGTCCTTGGCACTCGCAATGTATTGAAAAACCAGGTAGTGGCACTAGTTCCGATTTTGGCCACGGGATATTTAGTGATTCATGGGGCAAGCGGGGCATAAATAAATTAGATTTTGTGGCCAGTTGCTTAAAAATACAGTTTATGGTTACATTGCACAATAGTAAAAATGACGTGTCCACTTTCCTCGGCAAAGGTATTTCCCTGTTCAGCCACATGCTTGATCTGTTGCATTCAGTTACACAATCGCCCGCCAATCAGGCGCGTTCTTAATTAACAACTTTCTATCTGCGAGTCAACGAACGAGCCTGTAGGTTGGCTTGACGTTGCCTTGTAGATTAAAAAATATAATTAAAACTGTTACGTGTTGCTTCTATTGTTTTTGTGTGACGATGAGAAATGGAGAGGAGAAACGATCATTTCCAACTTTAAACAGTTTAAAGTCGGAAATGTTCGTTTTCGATGCAAGCTGGGCTATACTGGCCACACTGCTGGCTTTCTTGTATTTTAATTTCCACCGACCTGATGATCCGGCATCATATCAAACTCAGTGCAACCTCTCGGTAGCAAGTCTGAATATCCATTGGGCTTATGCCGATTTAAGTGATGCTTTTAGGCATCGGAATGTTGAACTAAGTTCTCGTTGATCCACACCACGAATAAATGACTGGCCCTCATTATTCCTGCGAATCCCTGTCCATCTGATTCTATTGTGAGCTCCAAGTAACCAATTACGATGGAAATGTTCGCATCTTTATTATTTTATTTATGTATTTATTAACCTTAGAAAAAAGGTGGTGGAAGTGACTATTGAAATGAAGAGTCATAGAGAATTATGGTAGAAGAAAACATGCTGCGCCGAGCCCAAATAAATTGGCATAAGGGCAGGGTTACCAGATCTATGATTTTTATTTCCGGAGATAATTCTGTACATTTAAAGAAAACTCCGGATTTTTTCATTTGAACACCCCCATTTGGACAACGAGCTTCCGGACATGTCCGAAAAGCAACCCTAGATAAGGACAGGACAATGACAGCTAACTTTGACATACTATAATAATAACAATAGCCTTTATTAACAATCTTACAATCTAGTTACACATTACAAATATTTTCAGACATCGGTTTCCGAAGATCGTTTTGCTTTAGCATAGGCCTCCCCCATATTCTTCCAATTTTCCCGGTCTCGGGTTTCCTTTTTCCACAATGACCCTGCTGTCGCTTTGAGATCGTCGTCCCACCTTCGTATCGGGCGTCCTCTCTTCCTTTTTCCTTCCCTTGGATACCATTCGGCTACTAATTTAGCCCATTTCTCCTTTTTGCCTCTAATTAGGTGGCCCGCCCATTTGACATACTACGGTCATGAAATTATAAGTATGGTTACGGGTACCTAAGAATCAGTCCGTTAGTTACAGTAACTATTTCATTTTATGACTGTTCATAATTAAATGTAATCAATATGGTGACTGTCCAATCTGA
Source organism: Cerastis rubricosa (assembly GCA_949152445.1). NCBI lineage: Eukaryota > Metazoa > Arthropoda > Insecta > Lepidoptera > Noctuidae > Cerastis > Cerastis rubricosa. Next base: position 5,176,527 of record OX424535.1, on the reverse strand, counting down.
CTGAGTCACGTTTCGAGGAAACAGAACAGATATTATCGCTGGTTTCATCTGAGTAAACTTGGTGGTCCAGCGTAATGTGGGTAAGACAGAAGGGCCACTAGTTTTGAAAAGATCGGTAATCTATGGAACCATCACTGCGGCATAAACCTCCTCGTTAGAAATAACCATGTACATATATAAACTTATGCCTTTTTCTTATTGTTGTCGGCATAAACCACAGAAGGCCTCCTGCTATGATGCTAACATACTCCTTCTTATGCCTCGACCAAGTGATAAATCTGATCATACACGTACGCTGGTTGCGAGAAATAGTACGCACCTAACCTGTCTGAAGAATCTCACCAATAAGGTCAGTGTAAGTCTTTCTAGGAGGCTTCTTAGGCTAGGGGATTTTCAGACGTACAATGGCCCAATAGAGAGGCTAAGTGCAGAATCAGCCCGGTTAACCTAACCTTACCTAACCTATGTCCTTCTAGGGCTTCCCTGGGTTAATAATTGTATGGAAAAGACTGGTTCTAGAACATGCCAGTTTCCTCGGCATACCATTGGACCATCTCATCACTGAACTCTATACTATGTAATGTACGTTTACATAGATCGATATTTATTTAGATGGTAGTGTGCCACACAGTGTAAAAACCCCCGACACAAAAAACCTCTAAAAAGCCAAAAATAAATTAATCCAAGCGTCGTAGCGTCGGGGGTCCGCTTTGTTCTGTGCTTGTACTAAGCGGTCTTCTTAGCGGTCCCCCGACGCTACGACGCTTGGATTAATTTATTTTTGGCTTTTTAGAGGTTTTTTGTGTCGGGGGTTTTTTAAATTTTTAATTTAATTTTTTTTCATGCTTTTTAAACTTATTTTATTTTTGCCTAGCCTTGACTTTCCTACTCCTGGTTAACGAAACCAAGGAAAGATATAAATTAAACAAAATATAAATGGGGGGGGGTGCACCCCCCCCCCCTCAGCAATGCCCATGGTGACAAGCGACAACATTTCAAATAGACTACCTGTGAAAGTTTTTAAATCCCTACATCAACTAGAAAAGACGTGATGATCTTCAAACGGCTGAGCAGATTTTCATGAAACATAGCTAAGAACACTCTCGATTAAAATACCTTTTAAACGACACCACTTTTATCCAAATCGGTTCATCCGTTTAGGAGCTACGATGCCACAGACAGACACACAGATACACAGATACACACGTCAAACTTATAACACCCCTCTTTTTTGGTCGGGGGTTAAAAATATTTGAGATCATAGATATCGCGTGACGCAACGATAGATATGGATTTAATAATGCAGCTACCTGTCTGACTGGTTCAGACAATCTGCGCTCTTACTTTCTTCATTGTCTTTGATTAAATAGCGGCAGCCTTGTCCAACACCAAACAGCTGTAATATCAAGATTGTGTCGAAAGAAAGAGGAACGAGTAGCTAACTAGCATATAGGTAATTTCTTATCCTTCCATTCGCTGATCATAGAAGATGTTCAGGGATTTTGGATCTCCATAATATAATAGCCCATTTGAAAAAGAAAGGAGTAAACATGTTGCACTGATCCCAAGTAGAATGGGACAAGGTGCAGGAAGATGATGATGATAATCTAAACCAATACTATTATTACTAATAATAAAGGTGAAGAGTTTGTTTGTTTGCTTGAGCGCGCTAATCTCAGGGACTACTGGACTTATTAAAAAAAACTCTTTCAGCGTTAGCGGAGCGGAGCAGCAATGAAAAATGTTGCGAAAACGTGGAAAATGTGACGCAGACGAAGTTGCTCGGGATAACTAGTCACCATATAGGTAATAGCCTAGTTACTCTCGGTACCGGGATATGGAACGACTTACTGCTGTATAAGCCCAATCTCATCTACGAAGACTTATGCGGGATATACAAATCTTAGAGGGAGTCTAGACATGATCTACTTAAAATTGCAGTCACATTTTTTATATTGGGACAAGCCCTCCACAACCAATGCAAATCCTGAAAGCTAGGATCAACAGTGGTGATTACCAGAAAAGCGCCGAGTCAATGAAGTTCGACGAAATCCCAGATAAAAGAAAGACAAAAGAATAGCGGCGGAGTAGGAAAAACAATATCCAATTCCCTCCATAACCGTAGGAGACAGATTGCATTTGCTTGCGTACGTCAGGCCCCGTATTCACAAAAGTTCGGATTCGATTTCGATCCGGAAAGTCGTTTGTCTATCTCGCTCGCTTTCGTAATGCCAAAAGAAGATAGACATACGATAATCGAATCGAAATCGAAACCGAGCGTTTGTGAATAGGGGGCCTGCTCCATAGAAAACCGTGCTTTCATCTGTATTGACCTTCTGTTCTCACTTGTGTGGTGTAACGCACAAGTGTTTCCGTATTATAACTGTTCTATTGTTGTATTGTGCTGATTATTCACGGATTTGTCGGAAAAACTCTTCTATTTATAGAGTTCACGGCGCAATGTACGGTAATGGTGACTTTAGCTTTTAATTTAATTTTATAATACATGTGAATTGCGAATAAATGTTTGTATCAATAAATGTTATGTCAGTTTTCTGGAGCCCTGAAACAACCAGAAGGCTTCGTGGCAGACGTCATAGAAGATGGCGGGACGAGCTGGACAAGACCAGCGACCAGTGATCCACATTGGCCCTGGATCGAGACCACTCGAAGGCATGGGGAGAGGCCTTTGCCCAGCAGTGGGATGACGCAGCCTAACACTATAAGTATCAATTGAGGGTGAACACCAGGCGTACCTATTATATGTCCCTAAGCTCTAGAGCTATAGAGTAAAACATCAAATAGGGCACCCTATTTGATGTTTGGTGACAAAAAAAAAGAAATTATGTACTAATGTAAAGTTCACCAGCGGGTTTCTGATGATTTAAAACAGATAAACAAAAGACTAGCCAGCATAAATAATAAAACAAAAATTCTATTAGGATGGAAGAAGAAAACTTGTTGCGCAGACCCCAAGTTGAATAGGACAAGGGCAGAAAAATTATGGTGAATAATTCTAATAGAACCACTAATTGCTGCAAAACCTCTCAATTCTGCCAACAATCACCATCAAAGCCAAACATCTTAATAATCCGGTATCCACAAACGTGACGAATTCTAAGTTAATTCCTTCGTAGTGAACAAATACGGTAATCTGCTCAGTAAGCCGGCGCGCGCGCACGACACATCAATTCCCAAATTAGGAGACGTGACGTAACACTGGCACAAGGCTTATAAACACTTAAGTGAGAGAATGTGATATGGCTTCATCAAAAACAAAAAAAAAGATTAACGGCCTATTTCACGATGTCCGAATAGCTTTTACTTACCGAATAAATTCATAAATGGAACAGAATTTGTATGAAATTATCTGTAAGTTAACCGGAACTTAATCGTAGGTGGTGAAACAGGCCCTTAGATCAAGGAATGATCGATAGATTCTATTTGTATCAATAATTATAAAATTAATGACATAACGTTAAGAGCAATAAAAGCAGATAGGTTCTACACTCATGACCTGTGGTTTATTTATGTCGATAAGTTCCTATTGTTTTTTGACAGTCTCTCAATTATTTAATCCGATTCTTCTAGGCAACCTTGCTCCACTCTAGGCAAATCATCGCTTAACGTCACTCGAGTTGCGGCCAAACGTATGCCTCATCAACATCATCAGCCTATAATGTTCCCACTGCTGGGACACAGGCCTCCTCTCTATGAGAGGGAGTGGGCTGTAATCTACCACGCGGGCCCAGTGCGGGTTGGTTAACGCATTCCTATTAAGTATTAAAAAAAAATACTTTCTACAAGACACCATAAAGCGCCGATCAGAATTCTGCCATTTTCTTATTTCTTTCACCAGACATCAAATATATTGATGAGTTTGGGTGTATTAAAGGTGTGGTACAAATATATATTATTTTTAACCCAAACAAGGTCCACATCTACCCATAGACCAAAAATGAGTGCAACAATGGGGGCACATACAAAATACAATTCTTACTGGGGGTATCCATATATAATTAAAAACAATAGCCATATCAATTAAACTTAATTCTTGATACAGTAACTTTCCAAGGGACAGTTATGAAGTACGAGTACAACACATTACGACGCACCACCTAAGCTCTTATAAGATCTCTGTTGAATTGTACACGCTCGACTCAGCACCTAAAGTTGTCTTTCCAACAACACTGCAATAGCATTTAAGCATTAATTTAGGTGTTACTTAGTGTTGGTGAAGACGGATATCAGTGTCGCTACGGACGTAATCAACGGACGGACATGCTCCGCTAGTGGTTCCTACTGTGTTAGCAGAATGTGGGTAGTGACCAGGTATGAAGGAAAAGCGGGACGGACTCAAACTGTCAATCAATACTAATTTGGGAGCGTTAAAGAGTCCATGGTTGGCTATGTTATGATGTTACTTCTGGGTTTGGACCTTGTTGCCTTGTGGTATCCAGTTTGCAGATTTTAAAGTTCTGTAAATACGTTTCAGATCAAAATCTCTAGAAAACGTTGCCAAAAAAAATGTTGGCAAAAAAAAAATTGTTGGTAGAATTATATTGTTTTCCTTTTGCTTGCTCTCCCTTTCATTTATTTTGATCTTTTCCTGAAGGCTCGCTTTTTTCCTCACTCTAGATAAATCCACAATCACACAGGTACACACATTATACACACAAACAAAAGACAATCAAACACAGACATTCCTTCAAACACCTCATTTCTGCACACCCTGCCGCGGCCGTGCCGTACGTTAATGTCTGATGCAAATTATACACCGCTACACACTGTAATGTCAGTTTTTGTCGGTACTCCATATGTACCTACATACGTATGTGTTTAGAAATCTTATTTGGATCACGATGTCTTCGGGCCTGAGGTTACGGGCCGTTAATATGGAGAAGTTGAGTTAATGTCCCGTGTAATTTATCTGTGTTGTCGGCTGTTGCTGTTGATGGTGTGAGATTTTGTTAGGTGTGCAGTTAGGACATCTTTACAGCAGCTTGAGTATATATATACATAACATCACGCCTGTAATTCCTGAAGGGTTAAGCAGAAGAGCACCTAATAGTACACCCACATTTCGCCAGTTATGTTTTTTAAGGCCCATGTAATAGGGGGCTAGCTTATTGCCTTCAACCGGGTACAAATCCAGACTCCGTGGCTGCTACTGAGGAATTCCTGATGGAAAAACCCAATATCTCTTTGCCCGACCTTGGAATCGAACTGGACCTCATGTTCAGGAGCCGCGCTTGCGTCCGCTACACCAACGAGGCATTCAGCTAGAGTATTGTAAAACAAATCTGTTTCTGCTCTGCTCTTTTTTATTTAGCTTCAACTGTCCCACTTCTTTTATTTCATTTTTTTATTATTTTTTTTTATTTATTTATTGGCCTATCTACAATTGTTACACTGTTTATTTTAATAATACAAGAAATATTTTACAAGCATAGTGTACAATATGATGCGATAGACACAGCATGCATTCTTGACAAGGAGCTCGTGGCTAAATAATAACAGTCGCACGGGTCGATCTTTAGGGTTAAGCCATGCTTGCCGAGGTTGGTCTGTGGATGGGTGACCATAATTACATACAGAGTTTCCTCCGTGCCTCGGAAAGCACCTTAAGCCGTTGCTCCCGGCTGTCATTTGTAGATCTTTGACAGTCGTTACGAGTAGTCGGAAGCCAAAAGTCTGACATCCAGTCTTACCAAGGAGTATCGTATTACCCAGTTACTGGTTTGTGGAGGTGAGACAGGCAGTCGTTTCATGTAAAATACTGGTACTCAGCTGCATCCGGTTAGACTGGAAGCCGACCCCAAGATAGTTTGGCAAAAGGCTAGGCAGATGGTGATGTCCCACTTCTTGACAATAGCGTCCCCTATTCCTTCCTTTTCTCCCGATGTTGTGCTTCTTCTCGCCAATTTCAAGAAAATCATCGAAGGCGTGAGATCTTTTAAGACTATAATTTCCAGTGAACTGTATTCTACTAGTCTAGCCCTTTCATTTGATAACCATATTAATTGTGAAAAAATATGTAATGGACCATTTTGTTGGCGGCCATTTTGAATTTGGATTTTTTCATCAATTGAATTTTGCATTGAATGCGTTCTCTCTTATTCTGATGTGGCTAGACTTTTCTTTAAAGCTAAATATTAAATTTGATTCAATTCTCAATTCTTTATTGCGTACCATAATGTATATACATAGATGGAAAGGAAGTAATTATATAAGTCACAATTATGGACCCTGTCGGGCACAGCAAGATCAAGTAGGAGAGAGGAGGAAGAACACTGGGTGCTTAATGTGATATATTATATTTTTAGTTACGTAATTAATAAGTTATACTGTTTTAATATTATTGAATAGAATGTTAGAATTATAATTATTGTTCAATAGATTATATACATTTATTCAATCAATAAGTAAAATTTTTAAAACCATATATTTTTTTAATTATTAATTGGTATTTTATGTACTAATATAATTGCGTATTTAATACCTACTTATTTATTATCCATGGTAAGTTATTTACTCCATTTCTTTTCCATTTTTTCCCTGAAAACGCTTACTCATCCGTCAATCTCCAATGGCGTCTTTAATTAATAAGGTACATAATAATCATCTAGTCGGCCATGCTCTATCTTTGATCACGCCTTCGCCTACTATCAAATAAGAATGGTCAATCAAATCCCAATAGAATTAAAACCAGTGACATTGCGTCATTTAATTTGTTAACACCATAACGAGACTATAATGTATTCTAGTTTTAATCCTATTTAAAAGTCAAACAGGCCAACCTACGATAGTTTAAGTATTCAATGAAAATCTATGCGCCATATGTAATCCCCATGTGCCAGCAATTTACCATCTTATATTAAATAGGTACAGTCTACAAAAAAAAAAACATTATGTAAACAGGAATTGGACCTACCCCACTCAAATGAAGGATGTAGCAATAAGTTGAAAACCATTGTCTGTCCGTGGTATCGTAGCTCCTAAACGGATAGACCTTTTTCAATGCGACCTTCCCCCGTAATCACAAACGCTCCGATTCGATTTCGATTCGACAAGTCGTATGTCTATCTTGTTTTGGCATTACGAAAGCGAGCGAGATAGACATACGACTTTCAGAATCGAAATCGAATTGAAGTGTTTGTGAATACAGGGGCTTATCGATGGATGGTTGCAATAGTAGATGGAATTGATGGATGGTGGTCTATGTCGAATAACTAATTTTGTGCGTATGCTGAATATAGTCTAATCTATTGAGGCAAAGATGGCCAGTGCTAGCTTGCATACGAAATATGTTTGTTGTCTGTACACGTGTGGGAATACCGTAGGATGCTAGAATTAGGTAATTTATGTCTTTCTGGCACATCAACTTGGCAAAAGAAACCTATAAATAGTGGCAAATAGTCAAGAGTGGGCTTTGATGGTCTCACGTGGGTTTCATCCTCGTATCGTGTTTGGAATACAGAAAAATATGATTTACCATATTTATGAAATATATATGAATTAAAACGGTAAAGTATTTTAAAGTGATTCGTCTTTGAAATATGGACCAAAATGTCGTCAATACTGTGTGCATGGGCGTACCAAGTCCTGTTCTAACGGCTTGTTTCTTTAAATGAACAAGTTCGATTCAATGCGCATTTTTGACAGCACGGTTGTCGCAGTGGCTGAGCGATTGGCTACTGCGCTGCGTGTCGTGGGTTCAATGATTCAATCCCCGCATGCAAACAATATTTTATGACGTAGAGGTAGTTGTTCCTGGTCTAGCTGTTTGTGTATGCGAGTTAAGATGTTTGTAAACGCACCCACAACTCAGGAGAAATTCCTAGTGCGAGGCGTTCTTTAAAAAAAAAATACGACCAGTGGACATACGGACTGTTTGATACTTTCGATTAATATGTTAATCTACCACGCGTACCCAGTGCATGTTGGTCGATGTTACATGTCATTGAGTTTTGTAGTTCTAAGACGACTTCCTTCTTTGTTTTTAGGGCAGTTGCAGCAGCCTAGAGGATTTTCATTCTTCCATTATTACTACTAAAGGTGTCATTTATATTTCTTTAAAATGGTCATGGTCTGTATGGTGTCGGACGTAAAGAATAGCACCATCCCATATCTTCCCGTGGGTGTCGTAAGAGGCGACTAAGGGACTTGCCAGAGAATGGGCAGCAGCGTTTTTCTGTGTTTTTGTAACAACCGTACTGCGATCGCCAACCCGCCTGCCAAGCGTGGCGATTATGGCAATGCCCCCCAAGAAAAAAGGCGGGAAACGTTGAACGGGATAGGCGCGTTTTTTTGTAAATTTTCGAAAAAAATAATTTTATAGTGTACAGGAAAGTAGTTTTTATGTAATATATCTATAATTAGTTTAGTTAGTGATTATCTGTATATATATTGGTAAGTTTCTTTTAGTTTTATTTAATTAGATGTAAGATGAATCGCCCTCCGGATCCGGGCGGTACAAATTTTGAACCTGGACCCGGTCCAGAATCATTAAAATGTCCTCCTCCAGCTTATTTCGTCACTGTATCAACAAACGAATCTAATATGGATACTGACGCTTCTGGCACCACAGAAAATAGGCCAACAAAACGCGTCCGAAGGCGGACATGTAAAGATTGCAATAAACGGAAAAAGAAATATAATAACATTAAAGATCCCAACGCAACTGTTAATTGTTGTGACTGTTCAGAAAACGACATTATTAATGAAAATTCGGCAAAAAAAATTAAATCTACAATAACTAACACTTCGCCAGTTCTTTCCACTACCACAGACAAACCGCCTCAAGCCTATAATTGTAATGATAATGATAAAAATATTACTATAGCTTCGCAACCCTCTCCTATTGGACGTACAACATACGAACCTACAGACAGTAGCCCCTATATTGTTCACGTACAGAAACAGACATCAAGTCCTAATGACGATTATACTCTTCACCCCATCACTTTCGGAAAGTTTTTAAAGAAAAATAACTTCGCTAGTATTATTAATGGTAGCCTAAAACGCATCGGGCGCAACAGAATGACCTTGTCTTTTGCTAAGCATTCAGATGCAAATAATTTCATAACACACCAGAGCTTGATTGCACATAACTTCAAAGCATACATTCCAACTTTCAATATAACACGGATGGGCCTCGTAAGAGGTATCCCTGTCGAATGGTCTCCAGAGGAAATTATCGAAAACATTAATCTTCCGATAGGATGTGGCAAAATACTTAAAATTAGAAGACTTAACTTTAGGGTAGTGGTTGATGGAGCTCCTTCTTGGAGACCATCCCAAACAGTAGTGGTTACGTTTGACGGACAAATTCTGCCAAAACGAATATTTATGTGCTACAATGCACTTCCAGTCGAACAATATGTGTACCCAACAATACAATGTTTTAATTGCTGCAAATTCGGACATACGAAAACACAATGCAGATCAAAACCACGTTGCTATAAATGTGGGGATGCCCATGTTGGTAGTACATGTACTGTAGAGGAGGAAAGTACAACATGTTTTCTTTGTTCAGGGCAACATTTTGCAACAAACAGATCCTGTCCGGAACATTCTAGGCAGGTGGCTATTAAACAATCAATGGCTGATTGTTGCATTTATTTTATTGAGGCTGTTAAATTACATCCACCAGTATCCAAATCATATGCAGATGTTTTAAATACAAAACCCATAGGTAATACTGACAACAATATACTGAGACCTACAACTGTAAATAACAATTTAAATAAATCATATAAGAAGACAGTATTTCTGAAACCTCGGTCACATAAAAACACATATAAATCATCTGAATATGACCAAGTTGCCCATAGGCAGCTCATAAAAGAATATGCAATGCCTTCACCAGCTAATGGTTGTGCATTGAGGTCACCAGATATAGAAAATACTGATAACTCTTCAAATGTACTAAACTTTATTTCTAGTATTATTAAATCTCTTTCTCAGTCTCAACTTATCAAACCAGAACACGCTGCCATAATTCTTGATGCCCTTGTTAAATCTAACATCCAAAATAATGGATCAAACTCCAATCCACAAAATAATTCAGTGGAATTGTCGAAGTATACGCAGTAAAAAATCAGAACTTGTATACTTACTCAATAAATTCCATCCTAGTTTAATTGCTTTAGGAGAGACCTGGCTCAAGCCAGACTCTACCTTCAAAGTTACCGGATTCACCTGTCTTCGTGATGACAGGCCAGATGGTTATGGTGGTTCTGCCCTTCTTATAAGTAATACATTATTATATACTCCTATTTCATTTTCATCTAATGCTAATTTTTCTGCAGTGGCCGCCATTGTAAATAATATTTGCTTTGTATCTATATATATTCCTCATCCTTCTTCTGATATTTATGATAGTATTTGTAATTTATTGAAAGACCTTCCTAAGCCTTTTCTAGTGTTAGGTGACTTCAATGCACAGCATTCTTCATGGGGAAGTTCTTATTCTAACTGCCATGGTAATAAACTAGTAGACATCTTATATGAACTCAATCTTTGTGTCATAAACACCTCTATGCCTACTCGACGTACAAACCCTTCTGAAGGTTTAAGTGCTCCTGATCTAAGTATCTGTACACCAAGTCTAGCTAGTACAATACACTGGACAACATTAACATCCACACATGACAGTGATCACTTCCCCATATTAATAACCTTCCTAAACACTTCTAAAGTCAGAAAAAGCTTCCATAGCCATTCTACAAGGAAACATAAGGTTTCTAAGCAAAGTGATTGGCATAAGTTTAGTGAACATATAGAGAACAACTTAGATACACTCCCAAATTTGTTAATTGCAGACGAAAGCAGTTCTTGTAGTGCATTTATAAGATTATTATTAGAATCAGCTAACTCCGTTTTTCCTATAAAAAATGTTTGTCAAAACATACCTTCGCCACCCTGGTGGGACAGTGAGTGTACTAGGGCCGTTAAAGCAAGGAAACAAGCGGAAATAAAATACAATGAGGAAATGACAGACGATAATTTCAAATCTTTAATGGATATTATAAAATCCACCAAAAAACTTTTAAAACAAAAACGATTCACAGGCTGGAGAAATGTTTGCACTATAATACAATTTCACCTTCCACTCCTCCAACGAAAGTTTGGGCTTTCATTAAAAGATTTAAGAACGCTATGTCACCTATTAACTTCACAACACTTCCACCAGTTCTCATTTCAGAATATCTTGACCAAATTGCTCCTCCTTATGTACCCGAACAAGAATTATTCTGTTCACGTCCAATCACCGCTAATAATTCAAGTTTAACCGACTGCTTTTCCTTAAAAGAACTAAAGGGAGTACTGTCTTCACTTCCCGATTCAGCTCCAGGCGAAGACGGCATATTGTATAGTTTTTTAAGCAATTTAGGAGATAACGCTTTACAATATTATTTACAATTAATTAATAAAATCTTCTTATCAGGTAACATTCCTCAGCACTGGAAAGTGCAGTCAGTGTTACCAATTTTAAAACCGTGTAAGTCCCCATCCGAAGTAAATTCTTTCCGTCCTATTGCTCTATCAAATGTTACTGCGAAAGTGGCTGAACATTTAATAAAAAATAGATTAGAATATTATATAGAAAATAAAAACCTGCTGTGTGAATCTCAATGTGGATTTAGAAAAGGAAAGAGCACATTAGATAATATTAGTATTCTTATAACTGATATAAGACTAGCATTTTTACATAATGAGTCCGTAGTCGCTTCTTTTCTAGACATTAAATCTGCTTATGATAATGTTCTTTTACCAGTTTTAAAAGACAAATTGATTAAGTTAAACGTTCCATCTGTTCTAATTAATTTTGTCATTAATATGTTGACGGGAAGACAATTAAAACTAAACTCAAGTTATCGAACCCTAGGGCAAGGGCCTGCCACAGGGCTCCCCCCTCAGTCCATTATTATATAATATATACACACACGATATGAAAAAATCTTTACCCAAAACAGTCTCTATATTACAATATGCGGATGATTTGGTCATATATAGTTGCGATAAATCAATACAAACTGCTTGCCTTAAAGTAACAGATGCTCTTACACATTTAAAAAACTGGATGGATAAGAATGGTCTTGACTTGTCTATTAATAAAAGTGCGACAGTTCTATTTACTAAAAAGAGATTACCACCGCCAGTTCATGTCAGATACAACAATGAGACCTTACCTACTAAAACTAATATAAAATTTCTAGGAGTCATACTGGACTCTAAACTTAGCGGATCTCCACACATGGACTACATAAGTGCGAAATGTGAACGTACTCTCAACATTTTACGATGCCTTTCAGGTGTTTGGTGGGGTGCACATCCATATTCCATGAAATTAATATATAATGCTTTAATCAGAAGTGTCCTTGATTATGGTTTATTCTTGTTGGAACCTTGTAACATAACAGCAGTCAGGAAATTAGATGTCATCCAATCAAAAGCCTTAAGAATTGTGTCAGGCGCTATGAAATCAAGTCCCGTTAACGCTCTTCAAGTGGAATGTAGCGAACCCCCGTTGATATTAAGACGGCAGTATTTAGCAGACAGATTTTTTTATAGAATTTTGCAGTTTTCTAACCATCCTTTAGTGCCTAAAATATATAAACTCCATGAACTTTTACCTGAAAACCAAAATAATGTACCATGTTTAGAGATAAGCTTACAGCGGTTTCTCAGGATCAATGCTCCAACTTACCGGTCTCCAAAACTACCTATTTATTGTTGTGAATATGACACATTGGTTACACCTTTCCAAATATATGATAACATTGGCATATCTAAAGATACCATAGATGCTCAAAAAGAGCTTAATTTCCTTATTCACGAAAAATGGTCAAATTGGCATCAAGTATACTGCGATGCATCTAAGCTGTCAAGTGACGGATGTGTTGGCGTAGGAGTATATCATAGTCAGTACAAGATTGTCCAGAAAATTAAACTGCCACCTGAGTCATCTGTTTTTACAGGAGAATGCCTCGGTATTTTAAAATCTATAGAATATGTGATGCTTATGAAGTTAACAAAAACAGTAATATTTACAGATTCCAAAAGTGCTTTACAAACTCTTCAAAGATTTCCATTTAAATCACAAACATATTTTCCATTGATATTTGATATCAAGACTAAACTGCGTCAATGTTTGATGAAAGGTTATTCTGTTGATCTCGTTTGGGTACCAGGTCACTCCAATATAAAAGGTAATCTTAAGGCTGACGAACTAGCCAAGAATGCGGTAGGGTGTGGTGATGTCGTTCCTTACATTAATTTCACACAGGATTTAGCTTCTTTGCCGGCAGCTTATCTCCAAGTCTCTTGGGATAAATTGTGGGCTGAAACTGCTCGATATAAAGGAAAACATTACTTTAATATTCAGCCCAAAATACCAAAAAAACCTTGGTTTAGATTAATATCTTTCGATAAAAAGAACACCTCTATTTTAATTCGCTTAAGGTTAGGTCATGTGTGTAGTCCCGTTCACCTTGCAAGACTAGGCATTGAGACGAGTCCTGCCTGTGGATGCGGATTTGAAATTGGGGATATTAATCACATATTTCTGAGCTGTCCTCTTTATGATAATACAGATTTGTATAATACATTGCAGTCTTTACAGATCCCTTTCCCCACTAACATGTCGTGCATACTGTCGTCGTTACATAAAGAAATATATAAAGCTTTATTTAGTTTTTTAACTGTAAATAATATTAAATTGTAAATATTTGGTTTTAAAAATGATTTAATATTAGTAATAGTTTTTCTTAGTTTCATATTTAAAATATTTTATTGTTGTGTTTCAGTTATCCTTTAGATTCCTATTTTCCGTATACCTACTTTCCTGATTCTATTATTTTTTTCCCAAATTCCACTTCCGACTAACCTATAATATAATATTCGTTTTTGAATATTTCCCGTTTCCCGTTTTACCTTATTCCTTGGCAACACTAAAATGCCAAACCATCCAATGTCAAACTCCGAAAAACTGAAGACTTAATACTAAAGAACATGAGCAATGGCAAAATACGCTGACGCGTGATGCCAAACTGAAGAAAAAAAAAAAAAAAAAAAAAAAAAATGCCCCCCAAAATGTCAATGTGACTTGGGGGAGGCCTATGTCCAGCAGTGGACGTCTTTTGGGCTGAAATGAATGATGAATGATATTTCTTTAATACTGTGTAATTACCTTTAAAAAACTGTATCGAGAAGATGCACAGACAAGAGAAGTTAAAGAAAATTTTATGAATTTAACCCGACCCGGATATAAAAGAACACAAACGATTTATATATATATTCCACGGTAACGTGAGAATGTGCACAAAAAATGAGAATTTTTGTCAGTCAAGTGGGTTTTCCAAATATTTGTGGTCTTCCGAATAAAAAAAGTTATTTATGGCGTACGCTGCAAGAAGGTTGATGAATACTCTTTGAATTTGTGAGCATAGGCATTTACTTTAAATTCTATTCAACATTTTGTAAAAAGTCTTGTATAGGACCAAGACTCTTTGGTAGAGTGTCCTTGTAAGGCAAGTATTAATAAAAAAAAAAGATTTGAATACTGAATGCAAGTGTAACAATGCTTTCGAAAAACTCGAAAAAAAGGCGGGAAACTTCGGTTGCGCGCGGTTGTTTCAAATTCTTGAAATTTAATTTTTATTGTAAAACGGATCAGTTGAGTCTTATCTTTGTATATAATTTTGTATATTAATTGTATATATTTGTAGTAGTGTTTGTAGGTGAATATTTGGTAAGTTTTCTATATTGTATGATTAGTCCGTAAGTCCGGGTCGTATGAACGACCCCCCTAATAACTTGCAGGGGGATTTAGGCGGCGGCCTAAATCCCCCCGAGGATGTCGCAAACTATGTGACTATCATGTCACAGCATGATAATGTTTTAGATAAAAGTGGCATGGACACTGATGGTTCAGTAGCCACTGACAGTAGCGAAAAATCTTCTCGAAAACGCAGGAGAATCTGTAAAACTTGTAAAATACGCAAACGCACCAGAAAAGGTCATGGCCAGAATGAACTCAGTATTACGGATTGTAATTGTAATCCCCAAGAGACAGTTCTTGAAAATAACCATGGTAACCAAGCATCGTCCCAATTTGAGTCACAGTCAAAGCCTAGTCAGGCAAGTTTTGAGCCGGTTGGTAGGAAGGAGTACATACATACCGATGTATCTCCTTATTTGATACATGTACAGCGCATCACCGACTTACCTAATAGTGGAACTGTATTACACCCCATTGCGTTTGGAAACTTTATGAAACGAGGAGGATTTAAAAGTATAATTAATGGAAGCATTAAAAGGATAGGCCGCAATAAGTGTGCAGTTGCATTTTCAACTTTCCATGATGCAAATGATTTTTTAAAATCTAACTTATTAAGTACTAATGGATTCAAAGCCTTCATTCCGACATTCAATGTAACAAGAATGGGTTTGGTGCGTGGTGTTCCTTCAGAATGGTCATTAGATGAAATTGAAGCAAATATTTCTACACCCGTTGGGTGTGGGAAGGTCATTAAAATTCGGAGGTTAAATTATAAAGTGCAGATTAACGGTAATCCAGTTTGGAAACCTTCAGAATCGATTGTTATAACCTTTGATGGACAAATTCTTCCAAAGAGAATATTCATGTGTTATAATGCATTAAATGTTGATACATATGTGTACCCCACCATTCAGTGTTTCAGATGCTGTAGGTATGGACATACAAAATTACAATGTAGGGCTGCAGAGCCGAGATGTTTTAAATGCGGACAAAATCATTCAGCTGAATCTTGTAGCATTGAGGAGGATTGTGCATCTTGTGTAAATTGTTCTGGTTTTCACTTTGCCATAAATAAAGCATGCCCTGAGTTTAAGAGACAAAGAGACATCAAAAACACTATGGCTCATTCATGTATTTCTTATTTGGAGGCTAGTAAGTTGCATCCATTTTCCTCTATGTCATATGCAGATAAAGTTGTTTTAAGTAGTAAAATTTCTCAATCAGATTCCAAATCCGCATACTTCCACACTAATGATAATGTAAATAAGCTGGCAATACCAAAGTCAAGACGTCTTTCAATTTCAATACATAATTTTCATCAATTTTAATTTTTAATCAGTTTCTTTTATAAATCTGATACCTGATTTTAATACTACAATAAATTATTTATCTTAACTATTTCCAATCGCACCATGATCAAACGCAAGAAAGCTCCAAAATACAGAAAAGAAAAACTGGTACAATAATGACATATGACATACGTGTCATGTAAGAAAAATATCTATCAATAAAATGAAGAAAAGACGATGTTGACCAGAGCAGCAGCTCGAAAAGCACGAATACCGCCTCCGGACTCGTCGCCTCGCTCCGCCTCGCCGCCGCCGGAACCCAGCCTCACTGTGAGTGCTGTGACACCGGCCGTGGCAGTTGCGTCGAGCGACAGCGACGAGTACTTCTCTCCGCCCACGACGCCACCACCTGTTCGTCGACGGGGAGGACGCCGGCCACCGGACGGCTTAGGACCTCGAGGCCCACCAGCTTCTGATAGGGTCCCAGCTCCCGGCGGAAGTGTGCAGCGCATGCGATGGACTCAAGCCATCAACGAGAACGTCATGCGCTCATACTATGGGGCTACAGAGGGAGGAAACAACCTGACCGCGTACCGTGTTCGGATGCTCTCTCTGTTTCAGGTGCTTGAGCCAGCTGTCAACGTGTCGGCGCAACGACTGTCGGATCAGGTGCGAGTCATCCAGCGTAATCGTATGTTGGATGACACTGTACTTGATCGCCTGCGAACTGAAATGCGGAGTAGCCATGTCACTGCTCCGTCGTTGCAGGCTGTGGTACCACCACAGCCTATCATAACACAGAATATCACTAACGACGTGAGTAGTGACATGGTTACTAATGTAAGTATCCAATGCAGTGAGGAAATGAGGAGTGCTTTGGAGTGTGCGATTCGAGAATATCGGTACATGTCGCCTGAACTTAGACCACGCTTACCTCGTTTGCCCATGCATAACAGAAATAGGGCGCTGGTGGCTGTTCTGGATTCGCAGTTGTCAAACTATTTTGATAACTGTGAAGACCTCACTGATGCTCACTCAATCCTGTATTGTGCGGCTGTAGCGGCATGTCGTGTAGCTCATGTCAAATTTTCTGATGACAGAGCTACACGACCTAAACCTGCCGTACCGGCTTGGCAATGCAGGATTGAGCGACGTATTGGTGGGGCCAGAACACTCATAGGCAAACTAATCTGCTTCAGGGAGGGCAACAATCGCCCTCGAGTGATGCGCTTTGTGAGGCGGGCATTTGCGGGTACTGATATTAGTCCTCGAGACTATATGTCCCGTATCACAGAGCGCATCGACTTCCTGAAGCAGAAAGTGTATGCATGGGCAAACCGTATCCGTAGGTATAAGCGGCGGGTGGAACGATACACTCTGCATCGCACATTCCAAAGAGATGAAAGGTGGGTTTATAGGAGTTGGGAGCGACCGGACCAAGGTGTGTCTGACACGCGCTTACCGGATGATGACGCCATGTGCTCGTTCTGGCGCAGCATCTGGTCGGTGCCTGTCAGCCACACCGAGGGTGAATGGACTCGGGTGGTGGAGCGAGTGTGCGATCCAGTTCCAGAAATGGGGGCTATCACTATCAGCCCCCAAGACGTAGCTCGTGCAGTCCGTCCGTTACCTAACTGGAAATCTCCAGGGCCGGACGGGCTGCACAACTTTTGGATTAAGTGGATCCAAAGGTCGCACGCTCGCTTAGCGGCCCTATTCCAGTCAGCCTTAGAGTCAGGGTCGCTGCCCGAATTCCTGACTACTGGAATAACTCACCTGCTCCATAAATCGGGTAGTACTGCGGAGCCCAAAAACTATAGACCGATAACCTGTCTCCCGACAGTGTATAAAGTTCTTACATCCATTTTGAGAGCTAAAATTAGCAAACACATTGATGACAATTCGATCATGTCCGCTTCTCAAAATGGATGTAGGAACGGGTCCCGCGGTACTAAGGAGCTGCTCCTCATTGATATGGCCATTAACCAACAGGTTCGGCGTTCCCGAAGGGATCTGTCGACATGTTGGATAGACTATAAGAAGGCCTACGACTCGGTGCCACATACATGGCTCATGAGGGTGCTAGAATTGTATAAAGTTGATGCAACTCTGCGCACCTTCCTGATGTCGTGTATGGGGCAATGGAGGACAGTCCTTCGCTATCCAGGATGTCGGCATATCCAAGGGAACAGCGAACCGATAAGGATAGAGCGAGGTATTTTTCAGGGCGATAGTTTGAGTCCGCTTTGGTTCTGCTTAGCCTTGAATCCTCTAAGCACGCTGCTGGAGGATTCAGGTCTGGGCTTTCGGTTGAGGAGAGGTGGTCAGGTTATATCTCACCTTCTTTACATGGATGACCTGAAACTCTTTGCCCCCAACAATTTGCAACTGATGGAGCTACTGAAGGTAACAGAAACTTTCAGTAGCGCCATCAGGATGGAATTTGGTGTGGACAAATGTGCGGTCATGCATGTAAAGCGAGGGGGGATTGTGGAATCTGCGGGAACCCAGCTCTCAGATTCCATAAATCTTAGATCCCTCTCAGCAACCGAAACCTACAAGTATTTGGGTATGTCGGAAGCGCTGGGCATCAATGCTGTTGACGTGAAGCAATCGTTGAAGGAGCGCTTCTTTGGCCGCCTGAGAAAAGTATTTAATAGTCTTTTATCAGGCGGAAATAAGGTGCGTGCCTTCAATGGTTGGGTCATGCCGGTTTTGATGTACTCTTTCGGCGTACTCAAATGGACTCAAACAGAACTAGACGCCCTGGATAGGAAGGTCCGTACATTGTTGACGGCATATCGAATGCATCACCCACGTTCTTCGGTTATGAGACTGTATATCCCGCGGAGTTGTGGAGGTCGAGGCTTTTTAAACGCCAAGACTCTCCACAATCGCGAGATATGCAGTCTCAGGGAATATTTCCTAGAAGCCGACGTGGGGATGCATCGAGATGTGGTCGCGATGGACAAGGCCCTCACCCCGCTCTCCTTGGCTAAAGAGAACTGGCGCAAACCTGCAGTGCTTGACACTAATGACCGCAGGGAAGTATGGCAGAGTAAGGAGCTTCACGGACGCTACTTCAGTGCCCTGCATGGGCCTGATGTAGACCATGCAGCGTCCGTAGCCTGGCTACGTTCCGGGGAACTCTTTGGAGAAACCGAAGGTTTTGTTTGTGCAATTATGGATGAAGTTATGATGACGAAAAACTACCGGAAATTTATTGTGAAGGATGGCACGGTTGACATATGTCGGGCATGCCACCGTCCGGGCGAATCGATCCGTCACATTATCTCCGGGTGTTCTCGTCTAGCTAACGGAGAATACTTGCATAGACACAACCTTGTAGCCAGGATTATCCATCAGCAACTTGCTCTGAAATACAGCCTTGTTGAATCGGAAGTGCCGTACTATAGGTATGTGCCCGACCCAGTTCTCGAAAATGGCAATATCACACTGTATTGGGATCAATCCATCATCACTGACAGGACTATTGTAGCCAATAAGCCTGATATAGTGGTGATGGATCGATCAGAGCGGTGCGCAATGATTGTTGACATAACGGTTCCACATGACGAGAACCTCGTGAAGGCCGAGAAAGATAAACAAATCAAGTATATTGACTTGGCTCGCGAGGTTGTCGACATGTGGCCTGTTGACTCAGCGATCATTGTGCCGATAGTCGTATCAGCCAATGGCCTAATTGCCAAGAGCCTCGACCAATATCTGAAGAGGCTCTCGTTAGGCAGCTGGATCAAGGGCTTGATTCAGAAAGCGGTACTCCTGGACACGGCTCGTATTGTTAGGAGGTTCCTCTCTCTGGAGCCCTGACCGCCGGTAGCTTGGACCCTGTTCCCGATACCGGTGGGCTACTATTTTTATATTTTTAAATGTTTTTATATTTTTTATTGATTTTATGTAAGAATATTTAAAAATGTAAAAAATATGTTATAGAAATGAATAAACGGAATGTAAATAATGGTCCTAGGTCAACTTCATACAAAAAAACAGTATTTAAAAAACCTCGTTCGCCTCCTAAACATGCGTCTGGATATGACAGAGCAGCACACAATGCATTAATAAATGAGTTCAGTCTTCCAAGTCCCAGTAATGGGTGTGCACTACAGAATAAACCCGAACAAAAAGAAGATCATGAACAGATTATGGATTTAATTAACAGTCTTATTAAGATGTTACAAAATAAAAAATACATTAAACCGAACA
The DNA here is from genome assembly GCA_949152445.1 of Cerastis rubricosa. Classification (NCBI taxonomy): domain Eukaryota; kingdom Metazoa; phylum Arthropoda; class Insecta; order Lepidoptera; family Noctuidae; genus Cerastis; species Cerastis rubricosa. Next base: position 5,156,226 of record OX424535.1, on the reverse strand, counting down.
ACGCTGACCTGATTTGTAAATTACTGACAGACAAAAACGATAATGGATTTGATTATTCAATGGAACGCCAGGTCAGTGACTAATAAAAAAACTGATCTTTTATATTTAGTTAACAAGTATAAACCGCTTATTGTTGCATTGAGTGAAACATGGCTTAAACACGGTCGAATATTTGGTATTCCAGGTTATGTTTGCATTCGTAATGACAGAACTGATGGCTACGGTGGTGTTGCCATCTTGATCAAAAGCAATGTTGCATTTTCTCAAATTGCATTACCCAATCAGTATTCTTTAGTTGATTTCGTTGCTATACGTGTAAATAATGTATCATATGCCTCTGTATATATTCCAAAGCCTTCCTCCGCTGCTCTACAAGAGATGAGTGATATTTTTTGTTCATTGAAAAGCCCTGTCTTGATAATGGGAGATTTTAATTGTCATCATCAGACGTGGGGATGTGGTGAAAATAAAAGTGATGGTGTACGTTTGCTACAAATATTAGATGACAATAATCTATGTGTATTAAATACTGGGACACCGACTAGACGTACCAAGCCCAATGAATTGCCGAGTGCTGTGGACTTGTCGATTTGTTCCCCTAGTTTGGCCTTATCACTCACTTGGTCTGTCTTCTCTTCTTCTACACTAGGCAGTGATCATTTTCCCCTAGTAATAGCATCCCCTGACAAATATCCCATCAGTGAAAAGCGTCCTCCTCGATTAAAGTACAGATTGGGTAGAGCTGATTGGGAAAAATTTAAACAGGTCCTTGAAGTCAAAGTGTCACAGTTACCTGAAATACTTTCTGGAGGGGAAGATGATTGCTCTCGAGCCTTAGCTCTTTGCATGCTTGAAGTAGCGGATGAGATTTTCCCTGTAAAAAGCTCTCGCACAAACAATTTACCTATGCCTCCTTGGTGGAATTCTGAATGTTCATATGCAGTACGAAGAAGAAAGGAAGCGGAAAGAGAGTATGGTGAAGATATGTCGGAAGAAAATTTAAATAAACTTACTAGTATGATTAATGAGACTAGAGATTTTTTGAGAGAAAGGAAATTTGAGGGATGGAGATCATTTTGCGCCTCCCTTTCTCCTAGAACTTGTCCTTCGGAGGTCTGGAGTAACATTAAGCGTTTTAGGAATGCTTTTAATCAAAACCGTTGTGGTGTTCAGTTGTCTCCTACTTTAGCTGACGATTTTCTTGATAAATTGGCCCCTGCAACAGCTCCTGAAAAAAATTCTTTGATGCCTTGTTGCGCATTATATCCTGGAATAAAAGAATCGAATAGTTTAAACTTACCTTTTTCTTTATACGAGCTTAAAGGGGTATTGTCGAGTGTTAAAGATTCTTGTCCTGGAGAAGATGGAATACCTTATGCTTTCTTTTCAAATATGGGAGATTCCTCACTTTTATATTATTTAGAAATAATTAATTCTATAATGAAATCTGGGAACATTCCTACCTCTTGGCGAACTCAAGAAATAGTCCCTATACTAAAGCCTAAAAAATCTCCAGATGATCCGGATGTTTATCGACCTATAGCCTTATCTTTGGTTATTGTTAAAATTGCAGAACACCTGGTCAAAAATCGTCTTGAATGGCATATCGAAAGAAATAATTTGCTTTCGATTTCTCAATACGGCTTTCGTAAATCTAAAAGTACCATCGACAGTTTAAGTATCTTTACCACAGACATCAATTTGGCCTTTTCTAATAATTTATCGGTGGTTGCTGCTTTTTTAGACGTTTCGGCAGCTTATGACAATGTAATCATAGCAGTGCTCAAAAATAAACTAATGAAATTGCAGGTGCCGTTAATTTTAGTTAATTTTATTATTAATATCTTATCTGTTCGCTTTATATTTGTAATAACAAACCAAGGTTCAAGAATTTCACGAACTGTTTATAAGGGATTACCTCAAGGGTCTGTACTTAGCCCGTTACTTTACAACATTTATACATATGATCTTGAGGCGTCCTTAAATGGTATCGTTAGTGTTTTACAATACGCTGACGACCTACTTATTTATTCAATAAACATGTCTATTCCAACTGCATGTAATTCATTAACAGAATCCCTCACGTTACTAAAGGTTTGGCTTGATAATAATGGGATGGATTTATCACCTAACAAAAGTTCTGTAGTAGTTTTTTCTAGAAAACGGGATTTTCCGCCACCTAAAGTTTTCTATTGCAATCATATTCTAAATGTTGGGGAGGAAGCTAAATTCTTGGGTTTAATTTTGGATAAGAAAATGACAGGTAAATCTCATTTAAGTTACATAGTGGATAGATGTGAAAAGCAGTTGAATATGATGAGATGTCTCTCGGGTGTGTGGTGGGGTGCCCACCCTTTTAACCAGAAATTGTTATACAATGCAACAATTCGTAGTATTTTGGATTATGGTACCTTTTTATTAGAAGGTGGTAATAAAAAATGGTTCAAAAAGTTAGATAATATTCAATCTAAAGCTCTCAGAATCATTTCGGGTGCAATGCGTTCGAGTCCTTTAAATGCGTTGCAAGTAGAGTGTGGTGAACCTCCTTTATGTTTGAGAAGACAGCTGCTAGCTGATAGGTTTCTGTTTAAAATCATGCAATTTTCCAACCATCCATTGATCATTAGGTTAGATAATCTAAATTCTCTGATTGAAAGCTCCAACTATTGGAGATGCAAATCTGTTCCTTGTTTAATCACTAGTTACAGGAAGTTTAAGTTACTTGAATCGCCTGTGCATAATGCACCAAAGCTAGCAATATTTAATGATAACATTTTTGACTCTCTACTTTTAGAGCCTGAAATAACATATGATATGGGTATCGCCAAAACTGATTCTGGAGCGAATTGTAAATTTATAAGTAATATTGATGATAAATGGAAAGACTGGCACCTAATATTTACTGATTCTTCTAAAACGCTGGATAGTTGTGTAGGTGTAGGAATTTATCATGCACAGTATAAGCTTATTCAAAAAATAAAACTTCCTCCGGAGTCTTCCGTTTTTACGGGGGAGTGCTTTGGCCTATTTAAGGCACTAGAATATGTTTTGTTAGCTAAGTTACAAAATACTGTTATATTTTCCGACTCTAAGAGTGCGTTACAGGCAATTGAGAAGTTCCCTTTTAGAATGAAGGCTTTCTACCCTGTTGTATTTGATATTAGGAATGTATTATATGATCTAAGGTTGAAGGGGCAATCTGTACATTTTGTTTGGATTCCTAGCCACTGTGGCATAAAGGGAAATGACAAGGCGGATGATTTAGCCAAGGAGGCTGTCAATGATGGAGACACATTTCCTTATATAAACTTTTCCCATGATATCATAAATTTACCCAAGTCATACCTTCGCGATGCTTGGAGTGTCTCATGGGGAGAGAGTGCTCAAACAAAAGGAAAATATTATTACTTTATACAACCTCATGTTCCTATTAAGCCGTGGTTTTTCAAGGTTAAGTGCTCCAAATTGATTGTTGGTCAAATCATTCGTATGCGTTTGGGTCATGTATGTACTCCTTACCATCTTGCCAAGCTCCGTATTGTAGAGGATAACATGTGTGAATGCGGGGAAGATGTTGGTACCTTGGACCATATATTCTTTTCATGTTCTCGTCATGACCGTTCTGATTTTCTTGATTCCCTTATTAGTTTAAAAACCCCTTTCCCCACTCGTATGATTTGTTTATTACATAACCCAATTATTTATTATGATATAATTGCCTCTTTTCTGCATAAAAATGATATTAAACTTTAGTTTATTTATTATATTGTATTGTACATGATATATAATATTAATGAATTGCCTGATCCATATTTCCTATCATTGTAATCCTTTCCGTTCCGCTTTTTATTTCCCTGTTTCCCAAATTTTTACCTGAAAATGGCACAAAGTACAACTAGTGCCACACCAAAAAAAAAAAAAAAAAAAAAAAACAATGCTTTCAAAAGATGATGAGATCATCTTTCAGAAGACTTGGACAAGATCAAGATCAAGAATGGAGATCAAACAAGGACGAAAGTCCTTAGCACATAAACACATATGCCAGGAGTATAGGACAAACAGTAAAATACAGTCGATGACAATGAAAACAAAAAGGATACGAACACCACAGATAATTTAATCAACGACACTCCAAATCTTCTCATGCTCTTTTTATTTACACTCTACGCTAAAAGCTTTGCGAAAACAGCGCTCACTGTTAACGGAACAGTTGTTAGTTATTCCCACGGTGAAGTCAAGTGCATAGACTGCAGTGTCTGTACCATAGATATATTAATACATGGATAGGCAACTGTCACAAAAAACATACTAAAAATGATCATGACGTGGATGGAGATTTGCAAATATTCCTGATGGGTGAGCACTGCATATTAAATGTCTCCATTTATCATCAGCTAGACTAGCCTTTTCCCATAAACCAGCGTTCTACATAGACCTTGCCAAACTTTCGGGCAAATATCTCCATTATGTTTGATTAAAATTGTCATGCGTGTTAGCATGACGAAAATTGTTATTACTATGCTCCATTCAGCAGTCAGGCCGATATTGGACTTCTATGGTTCTGATAACCTATCTCGTTCTTACATTCATGAATTTAGTCTTCCTTTCTTCATACTGCCAATCTTGTCTATGTCCAAAAATATTAATCTATGGTCTGCATCGCCTGCACTCTCGCTAGGTTCACGTCTACTTTAGATTCATTCACTATTGTTGATAAATGACGAAATGATTAATTGTTGCGTCTGAATCGCTTTGAACTTGTGGGAACCCGCCACTGTTGCTATTATTTGTCTTTACGTAATTGTAAGGCAGTGTTTTGTGATTATAGTCTTTAGCTTTGGTGGAAGGCGGTTATTTTGAACTTTATGACTACTTCTGGTTTTTGAGTCACGATTGTCTTGCTTGAGAGTCTTAAGAAGTAGCTTTGACAACCATTGTGATTCCTACTTACTCATAAGGCGCATCATTTCTAATTACCATTGTTCCAAAAAGCTAAACATGACACATCATGAGGAAAATCTATGAGGAAAATGGCATTTGGCATCCACCAGCGTGTTACTGGGCCGGTTAGTAGAAAATGGCCTATTTCTTCTCGTAGATAAGAGGCATAAATAAAATCAAAGGTCATTTATTCATTTAGGCTGAGATTCAGCACTTTTTGAAAGTCAAAATTACAAGAGGCAGTCCCCCAAAACGCCCGCCCTTCGCCACTTCCTTCGCCACTTCCTAGTGTCATATTTCCCAGTAGTGGGAACTTTAAGGGCTGATTATGCAACGCTACCTAGACATTTTTGTAATTTAATTACATCTGTAAAATATCGTTTCGTGAAGATATTGGGAAAGGAAAATTTAGAGAAGCCTTGTATTAAGCAGAAGATATTTGTAGGTCTAACGCTCATGGTGGACGCAATACAAAGGCCCTTGATGACTTGCAATCTACTTAGTTGGATCTCGTTTCCACAAATGAAGCAACAGCATTTGAAACCAACGTACCATTGTATACAGGAGCCATTACAGCCGCTGGAACATTGCGACAGTCCCTTGATTTATCACGTTGTCCAACTTTACCATTCTATGTTGATATCAACGGTAGTACAGTAGCGGATAAAGTGCTTTTCGCGATAATATGATAAATAAAGGAAGTAATAACTCTAATTAATTTGAACCTGTCGGAGAAATATGCGATTCGGAATAAGATTGGCTAATCAGTAATTAATTTAAAGCGGAAAGTTGTAAATGTTGCCGATAGTATCGATTTGCGATTGTCAAGTCAATTCAGTAGCCTTAGCATACTTCGTTATTAGTAGCCAAGACCACTAAAGTAGATACTTTTAGCTAAGTTTCATAACATTATCAATGTCTAAAATTAACTGTGATAGAACGTGGTCCGCCATTCTATTCTGATCAAGAGCTTAATTTATTGACTACATTCCTTAAACATAAAAATATCTTAATAAAGAAAATATATGTTTAGATTTATTGCCCGAACACAAAAATTATATCCGGTTTTAAAGAACATGCCAACTTTTAAGATCTATGTTTGTTAAAGATGAAATTATGAGATAAAAGAATACATTTCTATCTCTTTTGTGTGAATTAAGTAAAGCTTATCTTGGCGACCTAAAATTTAAACATTGTGTTAAATAATGTTACGGTATATTTAATACATATGGACGTGGGAACTTAAAGTGCAAAAGGTCACGGGGTCGCCAGTCTTTTCAAATGATTCAGGTTTTTGGCAACTTTTCCCAGTTCAGTTAGTGCACGTAGGTAATTGTTTCTAATTAAAACCCGGTTCAAAACACTGTAATAAAACACTCGAATTGATACAACGTTGTTTTAGATCTTTTCTGCCTTTTTGTATCAAGTAATTTTGGTTTTATCTGTGCTCATCCGCCATGATTAATAAAAACATCTGTCAAAATTTTTGGCGCCAATAACGGTGAGTAGCCAGTTCGTTTTTACGATATTTATTTATCGGGTTATTTATGAGGTAAATTGATTGTCTTCTTGTAAATATTATGTAAATAAACGGGAAATTAAAATAGATCCTACTCAAACGGTACAATTATAAATCTTGTAAAAAGATGTCTGACAATTTGATCAAATAGACTTGACAAGTTAAATTGGCCGTGACAAATGGCGTCTGTGATACATTTAATTTAAATGTATCGTATATATCTTGATTCTAGTCTCGCACAATTAATTGTTTGTGAAGTGTGTATGATGTGTTCTCATGCAATCACAGAGATTTATGAACACTTATACCTACATATGTATGATTTATTAGGAATGATCACTAATTTCTAATACTTTTACTAGCGTTTTAGCTTTCACTTGTCCATCTGATCTAAATTAATGCCCTTTGTTATTTCAGTCGCGTGTTTTAATGGATTTAAAACAGTTTTCGTTGGAATTATAATTTTAATAACACTTTATAAATACCAATTTTCGTTTAGGGCGATTTTAATTAGCCGTTGGCAGCAATTTTTCCCATTATTCTTTAATTATAATTAGGAATAACTACATGAGTATTCCGTTAGTTTTTCCCATCGCAGCTTTTACAGCAAGCTCCAGGGCCAATATAGATAATCAACAAATGAATAAAAGAGGATAGTTATTTCGTTTTATATCAGATAGGAAGTCGCCCCACGTGATATACTGGAAGCTGTCCCTAACATATTTCGGAAAGGCTGATGCAGAAGATGATATACTTGGTCAGGGTCATTGCACTTACACATAAGTGAGATTCGGTAGATACATTTGCTAATAACAAGATCGTTAATGAAGATAACTAACGTACATGGCGGTATTCAGTAACAACAAAAGGCCCTTTAAAAGCCTTTCTCTTCACCGTTCAAATAAAAAGAATGTGTTGTCTATGCTGACTACACATCTTGCCACATACGGCTGTCATAGACAAATACATAACTTTTTAATCTCTCTATAATAAGCGTTATACAACTATTCCCATTGTTGCCCTGTCTTCCTTACGATAAAACCGCCTTCCGTATCGACAATGCAGATTCGTTATCTCTTTCACACAATTTCGAGCTTTCATAAGAGGAAATGGGACGGAAATAGGGTATTTAAATGACGCTGCAAAATTATTGGTTGGAAAGTAAAAGTGCTACCAAATAGTTGGTTCTCGTTAGTTGTAAGTTTTTTAAGTATTATCTAGTCATTATGGGCAGTTTATAAGATTAACGAAGTAAATTTAGTACGTTTTAAGGGTTCCGTACCTCGAAAGGAAAAAACGGAATCCGTATAGGATCACTTTGTTTCCCATCCGTCCGTCTGTCCGTCTGTCTGTCTGTCAAGACCCTTTGACTCAGGAACGCGTGGAGGTATCAAGCTGGAATTTATATCAAATACTCAAGTCTACTGTTCCTTGGAGCTGTGAAAAAAACAAACTTCTAAGTTATCGCAATCAAAAGATACAGCCATTTATGCTGCAAATTTCCGCAAATTTTCGACACTCGCAAGGGAATCCAAACCTATAGGGTACTTCCCTTCCTTGAACTCAGAATCTTGAAATTTGGTACGAAGCAACGTCTTATAGCACAGATAAAGGAAAACTTGACCGACTCGCACTTGGCCGGTTTTTTTTATGGTGTTTCAAAAAAATCTTCTGACAAGCTCTTTTTTTGTCCTAGGGGACATCAACAGAAAAACTGTAACTGTGAATTCATCTCATGATTCTAGACCTCACTGGAAAATGAAAAGCAGTTTCATACAAAAGTGCACGGGTAAATTGTTTGGAACAGTAAAAGAGCTTCGTGTTTTTTCCAAGCAAAAAGCATCGAAAATACGTACTTTCGACTATGAAAAACTACTTTACAAAAATTACGCAGCAAAATCTCGAATTAAGAACAAAGAAGGCAGAATAGAAAAGCTACTTGCCCCTCCGATATTGTAAGGACAAGTAAATCCCGTTTTCTTAAATAGCATTATCAAGAAGAAGCCCACGTACAATAGCCCGGTATCGCTTACGATGCGTGGGCGCAAGGCCGGCCGGTGCAGTGCGCACTCGCTGCTGCCATTCATAGCTGACACCGATCTGAGGTATGTCCAGTGCAAGTTGAGTTTTTATGCACTAACTAACTGTCCCGCGCAACTTCGCCTGCGTCACATTTTCCCCGTTTTCGCAATATTTTTCATTGCGGCCCTGCTCCTAACAGCGCCATCTATTGAATATTTACTCAATCCAGTCAACAGATACCGCCATCTATTAGGTTTGGAGCTAATAGATAATAAAGACTTAATTTGCAATAAAATAAAATTACGACTATAAATTGAGATGTAAGCTATCCTATTTTTCAAGTTGGATCAAACTGCACAAGGTGTGCAAATTTGATTAAAATCGGTTAAGTAATTTAGGAGTCCATCCGCGACAAACAACGTGACACGTAATATAAATACATAGAAGATAGGTAAACTATTAAAGGGCATTAGATTGTCAAGTGTGTGCTTAGGGTTACTATGTATGCATTAAAGGTTACGTGTGGGCTTAGATTTGTTTTTTGCGCAATGTGTGTTAGGACAGAGTCGGGATTGCAATCTCGAATCGAAATCGATAGGTCACGAGATCTCAATTTTAAGTAAAACGGGATTTCACGAGAATCTTTTAGATTAGCCAGCACAACAAAGTAACAACGGATTAGTTGAAATCCTAAGGAATGAGTGCATTTGCATCGGACGGATGCAAATCAGTCAGTTAAAGACTCAAGCCAAACACAAGTGCTTCTATGTAACTCGTAAATTTTTATGCTAGACAAGCGTGTTTGCTACTTCGAATTTCCCTTTGAAAGGTTTTTGCTGTTGATTTCAGTTTCGGTTCAAAGTTTAAACCTTGTCCCTTGCACTAGATTTCCGTTAAAGAACTAGAAGTCAAGTGGCCTTTGTCCAGCAGTGGTATGATGGGGTGATGAGGCTAACAGTAACATAATACTCTAAGCTCGAGAGCATATACCAGGCCCCTCAGAAAGTATTGCGAAAAAAAGTTTTTATATATGGGAGACTGGCCAGTTATTATGTTTTTCGAAAATATGATTATTTATAAGTAAAAATAAGTAAGTTCCAATTTCAAAATTTCCCTCCACATTTTTTGCGAGTTAATTCAAAGTATTGTGTCTCACTGAAATATGGATCTGCGCCGGGAACATTTTAGAGCTATGATTTTATACGATTTCAAGTGTCGCCTGAAACCGGATGAATCGTACGATAGACTTCAAATGGCATTCATGGATGAAGGCCCTTCCAAGGCAACCGTGTATCGTTGGTATAACGAATTCAAGCGCGGTCGACCAACTTTGGGGGATGACGAAAGAAGCGGTCGCCCTTTGACGGCTGTTACCGAAGAAAACGTGCTAGCAGTGAAAAATTTAATCCAAGACAATAGGCGAATTACATATCAGGAGATTCAACACATATTGAAGATTGGATCGGGAAGCGTTCACGAGATTCTACACAGCCATCTTCGCGTGAGGAGGATAGTATCACGCTGGGTGCCGCACAACCTCACCGATGCTCAGAAGCAGGCCCGGGTGGAATGGTGCCGTGATATGCTTAACAAATTTGAAGCAGGCTCGTCTCGGCGTGTTTACGACATCGTTACAGGTGATGAGTCCTGGATTTATCAATACGACCCAGAAACCAAGCGCCAGTCGACTGTTTGGGTGTTTCAAAATGAGCCAACGCCTACCAAAGTGAAGCGATCTAGAAGCGGGGGTAAGATTTTGATCGCTAGCTTTTTTAATTTGACTGGCCACTTGGTATCAATTCCCTTACGGGATCAAAGAAGCATTAATGCCGAATGGTATACTTCCAAATGTTTGCCAGAAGTTTTCTCTGTTATAAGCAACAAGCGACCAAACACAGGGCTCCGCGGGCTACTGCTCCACCACGACAATGCACCTGCGCACACCGCACTCAAAACGAGGGACTTCCTGGACAGCACGCCAGTCAAACTCCTGGGTCACCCTCCTTACAGCCCTGATCTAGCACCGTGTGACTTCTTTTTATTCCCAAAAATAAAAAATCAGCTCAAAGGGATACAATTTTCGTCGCCGGAAGATGCGCTGGCTGGGTTCGAGCAGGCTGTAAACGAGGTGTCTGCGGCGGACTGGAAAAAGTGTTTTGAAAACTGGTTTAGGCGCATGAATCTTTGTATAGAGGCTGGTGGAAAGTACTTTGAAAAGATTTAATAAAAATATATGTACGTATAGAACAATTTTTTTTAGTTTCGCAAAACTTTCTGAGTGTCCCACGTACTTGCACAAGTAATTGGCTGATTCGTCTCAGAATTAAGTTGTAGTAGTTTTTCTTGTTCATCCTTCTTACTTCATATATTTTGTTTTATCTATATGTGGACTCGTGTATTATGTATTTATTTTAGTTATGAATATTTACTAGTATTTTTTTCTATGATTAGACCTACTGTGTATTGACTCTGCAACACCCTAAGGTAGACTAGTAGATAATGCCTAAGGCATTAAGTTCGTCTTCGTGCAGTTTTTACTTGTGCATAAAGGTTAATAAATACAAAATTAACAAATACTAATAAAGGGCACTGTTTCATATTGTTCTCCTATAAATACATCTGCAGAATACAATTAATAGGCTGATGTGTCCGGTTTTCACCAGCTAGTGCCAAAGGAAAGGACATGTATGACCTCGATCACTGTTCATCCGCTCTGTGGGTCATAATATGTTTAATTCAGTACGTGAAGTACTGTCGATCGTACGCCTTCAGAGTTTATAAGGAGTCTGTGGTTTCATTGTTTACTTATCTTAAAAGGCTCACGTCCAAAAACAAGTGAGAGTAGTTTATTGTTGCTTTTAAGTAGGTTTTTTACACCACAGGGAGTTCGTCCCGCTACCTAATTGGTAGGATGGCTTTAAGACGGAAATCCTAATAGAAAATATGAATGGCGTTGATAAAGATTTAGTGGATATAAACAGTAAGAGAACTGTGTTTTCTACTTTTTTGCTACGATGCTCCAACAGGAATACAGAATTTTAAAAAAAAGTATGTCTGTGAAGTCGGTTTACGGACGATAGTTTAACGTGACAACGTCATAATAAAACATTGATGAAATGATTGCATACTTTTATGAATAGCAAGTCGAACGCTCAAGCCGATCGTGCCTTTCGCTCCCTCGTGCAGCGCTCTCGCTCCGATCGTAACGTTACAATGAGTCATCCTTTTTCGTGCGTGCAGCCGGCGTTAATCGATTTATTACACGTTGTCACGTCAAAAAATAAGTAGGACCTAATAACTGACGGCTTATAGGGATGGGATAAAAAGCCACCAGCCATATTATCACTGGATAAATTTGCATAGAATATTATTGATCTCAGGAATACGGGCTAGGAGGAGATCCAGAGATTGAACATACTGTGGCAATAACACGGAATAACATGCATAATGAAATACATGATTCAAATCAAAACGTGTGCCATCTTCTTTACAAGTCTTGGGAGGGAAAACTCATGAATGATATTCACATAAGCTCAAGATTCATTCATGGGAAAGATTCGCTTACTACGTAATTTCTAACACAATTAATACTTTTTGCTGTCAAAAGAACTGGGTCTACCATAGACTCCCACTCTATCTGGTAACAGTACAATGATTACGTAACTAAGAGAATCTTCCCACGTGAAGTGACAAAGAGGTTGGTTGGTGGATTGGTGCCTCCATATATGCGTGGCCACCTCTGGCGTTCGGATTCAGTAATGACCATATATGATTGATAGGTGAGCAATACTTCCAATTATATGAATGTTTTGTTCACTGTCTGTTTTGGGTGGTTATTGTGTCTAGAATTGGTACCGTTTTACTAGACGGTATCGTAAACTATGGAGATGTCAACGGTTCCTTGTTGTTAGTTTAAAACAATAAACTATCTGCAAGCTTTGATGGCAACGGTAATGCCCCGTAAAATAAACTTTGAGGTCTTCATCAATGGTTTGCATATGAATAATCACAAGGCTGGACAACAAGCGTTTTGTATTACCCATCATCTGATGCTTTACAGCCCCGCGGGTCAATTAGGCTGGTCGAGTATATATTTTTAATTGTGACCTATTTCCGGTATTTTCACTTCAATTTCTCCCTCTTACAGTTCCTCAAACTAGACAAACACTTCAAACAACGTCTCTTTGCCGGCGGAAAAACAAAGAACTAAAATAGTAGTAGTACTAAGTTTCACATATCGATGCAAATTTTCTTGACAAGCAAAGCCACTTTGAACTGCACATTTAAAGTAAGGTATGACCATACCTAACCAACCTCAGCTTATGTTATTCCAATACACTTTTGACTTTTTCGTGATCGGTGATAAGTGATAGAATGTTACTTTAGTCCGGTCAAATTAGACCAAGAAATAGGAGTGAAGGTACAAAAATTCGCACCCAGCTATAAATTTGTGGGATTGTTCAAAACACTATCATAAATGAAATCTTAGAAGTCCTCACAATCCGATATCTGGAAAAAAAATTACTCGTGGTCAAAGGTCACAAAAACGCGTTTTTCACGATTTACAACAAAACGGTAAGTTATATCATAAAATTAGTTCAGACAAAAATTGTAGATCAGATAGTTATCTATAAAAAAACGGGTTGCACTCCGGGAGTGCCGGCAGAAGTGAAAACTTGAATAGTAACGTTGTGCATTTTTGGATATGGTTAGGAAATAATTTTGAACGAATTGCTTTAATTATCTAGTTTTATCATTTATGTGGTAAAATACAATATTCATTTATTGCGCTATCATACACAAACATGACAATTTACATTACATAACAAATTTAACACAGAAATATTACGATACGTTTTACGAATTTTACCTCTTTGGAGAAATCGAAGGTTTTGTTTGTGCATAAGATAATTATCCAGTTTTGGAAAACCAAACTCAATGACAGATGTCATAAAGCTCAAATTCCTTCGCAACCTAATGTCAATTCGTCTTACGAATTTTCGATCAGGACACGTGACCTGACGCGAATTAAACATTTTTTACCCATCACAAAAGTGCACAACGCCGCTAAAGAAGTTTTCACTTCAAAAATTCTAAATACTTTTTTCCTAAGAGCCACGTTTTCTGAGATACTCTTTCCAATAATTGCCGATTCAACTGCCTTGTTGGTTTGTTCGCAAACGCAACAGCTGAGCATGAGGTCCCGAATTCGATTCCCGGATCGAGCAAAGAGTTATTGAGTTTTTCCATCAGCAAATTACACGGTTGATATGCAATTGGCTCGCCCCCTATTACGTGGGACTTAAACATGACTGTGGCGAAATGTGGGTTTACTATTAGGGACACCTGTGCCTAGCCCTTCTAGCATTACGGACGAGATGTTATTTAATGTTTATCAATAAGTATGTTAAATGTTCTGTATGGTGTCGGACGGTTCTGTATGGTGTCGGACGTAAAGAATAGCACCATCCCATATCTTCCCGTGGGTGTCATAAGTGCCGACTAAGGGACTTGCCAGAGAATGGGCAGCAGCGTTCTCTGTGCTTTTGTAATAACCGAACTGCGATCGCCAACCCGCCTGCCAAGCGTGGCGATTATGGCAAAACCCCCCTTATGCCAATGTGGCGTTGGTGGAGGCCTATGTCCAGCAGTGGACGTCTTTCGGCTGAAATGATGATGATGATGATGTTAAATTGAGAAACCCTATCTCTAAGCGGTTATCATAGTAATCACATTTACCTTGATCTTGTATGAAAAGCAATCCCATAAGGATATCCTATCATTAAGTTAATAATGGAAAGGGTGTTGTATGTGGACTGGCGAGCATAGATGGTAGGCTATAAAATTATTATTGGACTAAATTTTCTAAATTCACTCGTAGTTATTGTTGCTGCTGTGCAACAGTAGTTATGAGAAAATACTGCCAACAGCTTAGCATTTAGAATAGGTATTAATTGATTATTGGGATTACAAATTCTAAGTTAGAGAGGCTTTGCCGTTATATTAAATAAATACTTGATGAAGAAACTGATTGGATCCAATCTTCTTTTGGGTTTACCTCTTTTAGCTATCCGACTTACACAAAAATTTCTTGTTAAATGCAAACAGACTCTACCTAAAGTCATACTTCTTTCGCCGTTGCCTTAAATAAATCATATTCAGTCATATCTATAAAAGTATCGCTGATTATAATGTTAATCCACGTGTTTTCTACCACATACGTGTCTAGAAACTTTATGTATATAGAATACAAAACAATCTTCGACTTTTAAGGCGTGAACGGATAGAAATGTCAATCGGTGAGTCAGAGTGAGGTAGAAAGGCTTTGCTCGAGTGTGGGTGTTATAAAATTGGATTGTCCAGCGCAGAAATTATAAGAAGGATTACGTAAAAACTTGTTTTGATGTTAATTAGTTTTGAATCTTGAATTTTTTTACTGTGAAGTCTTCTGCTAACCTCTTTACGTTGAAACCCCAACGCAGATTGTTCATGTAAGTGATTCCAAAAGCCTCCCACCCGGGCATGCTTTGCCGTAGCCGACTTGGAAATCTCTAAATAGACTCCAAACTCAAGGGGGTTCATGGACGGCTCAGATCTCATGTGTGTGTGCGGCGTGTCTCCGCAGACAATGGCCCACCTTCCATCTTGCGCTGCATGCCCTGTCACTTGAGGATTTTATGACTGCGTCAGCGAGTGGAGTTCGTTTAGCTGAGTTTTGGGCTAAATATATTTAGCGATTTGCCGTCGACACGCTAAGAAGAAGTGGTTGGAGATTTCAGGCTCAATTGTGTGTAAGATAGAATATTCTTTTTAATGTACACCATACAAATTAAAAAGTGAGAAGAGTAGAGTAAGTGTAATAAACACAATTCCCTAGTAATCCGAAAACCTGAACAGTTCTATTGTTTGGCCCAAACAAATTCTTGTAGGTGCACTTGCAGTTGGTAGTTATGCCTTATACACCAATCAATCTCCAATCACTTGTAAAGTACCCAGGAATATCTTAATACCATCGCTGCAATGTACGAATTCTCCCTCTCATAGAGAGGAGGCCTGAGTCCCAGCAGTGGGAACATTATAGGCTGATGATGTTGATGAATGTACATTGATTTAAAAACACCCACGGTGGTATGCTTAAAAGACAAAACAGCAACTACATCATCATCAAGATGACCAACAGTTACACTCCACACGCATCACCAACAAACAACATACACTGTCTCATTCCCCACATCTTTAAACAACCTCTTCATAATCAACGAAGCAATGGCTTCCCACAATGGGCCACATCGGCCCAACCTTGTGAAAGGGTTTTGTAGTACCTGGCACAATAATTCCTTTGTCTCATCAGGTATTATCGGCGATGATCATTCGTACGTAATCGTCGAGTCATGCCAGATTTCTCGCTGTTAATAGATGGCTGCCGATTCGAGAGAGCAGCTTTGTTGTGGTACAAGTTATAGGAGATAGCAGAGTTGGTTATTTATTTATATAACTTGGATGCTAAGGGCGATGTGTGGTATTATCCGAATGGATAAAAAAAGAAATGAGTACATAAGAGGAAGTCTGAAAGTGGCGCCGGTGACTGAAAAGATGTTTAGTAATCGGTTGTCGTGGTATGGGCATGTGATGCGGAGGAATGAGGAAAATGTCGTGAGGAAGGTTTTGAGTATAAATGTGGATGGGTATAAGAGTAGAGGAAGACCAAAAAAACGATGGATGGACTGTGTGAAGGATGATATGGCAAGAAAGGAGGTGTCTCATGAGATGACAAGTAATAGAGAAGTATGGAAGAAGAATAGATAAGTGCAAGGGAATGATGATGGACTTGGACTAAACTGATTCTTCAAACCACGTGTTTAAAACATCAAATTAAAAAGTCGTACTGCCTGGACTTATCTCAAGTATGTCGGGGTCGGCTTTCAGTCTAATGGGATGCAGCTGAAAAACTGCTCAATGTATTCGTGGATTAGTTAGATTGAGCAGTTGCAAAGAATGATTGTTAGGGAAATTGAGAGTAAAACATTTTTTTAATGAAAAATAGGCTGTAATAGGCAAAAACAAACAACAACACAACAACAACAACATTATTTATACGTGTATATTCTTCGAAGGACCGTAGGGACAGGCACATGTAACCCACATATCGCCAGCTATGTTAAAGCTCCGTGCATTACGGTTACTGCCAAATTAGACTTTAATTGATTCAAAGTAATGCAGGAATTTAAACGAACGAGTTTATAAATATTAATGTTTTCCAGTTGATTAGTAACAATACTCACACATTTCTATCATTAAGTGCGTGCATTTCATAGCAAATTACGCAATGCAGATTGGGGACAAGTGTAACATTGCATGTTACAATCGTAATAATTTATTGTGAACGCACATTAATTGGAATGATTTCACACATTGTGTATGTATGTATGTAATCATGTTGTCATGCTTGCACGCATGTAATCTAACAAATTCAGAAGCAGTAAAGAATATCGCGCAAAGTCACGCGTAGAAATGCAATATTATTAAAATAAGAAAATGATCAGAAACGGAACAGAAACACTATACACTAAAAGAAGCTAGTCATAAACAATTGTGGCTAGCTTTTTTTCTCTGAAATAAGAAGGGAGTTTCGCCCTGCGCCCCACTGTTGCTATTGCACAGGCTGAAATTATTAAGGTGGAACACACAACGGCATTCTAAAAATTATAGATATAAGATCAGTAAAACTGGAGTACTGGTTTATTTTAAACATATGAAGAAAAATCTCAATTATAAACACTTGAGGTATTTTCCTTTAATTATTCCCCACCTCCTGTAACTTGGGCCATACACCTCAGTCGCGCATTCCACAAGCACACGCGATATGTTTCAGTCCAAGGCACAGGAATGCAAGGCAGATGTGCCGATATTGCACCTCCAGAGAAAAATAGGCTATATATAATACACAATAGGTAAGTAAACTGAAAAAAGATTGGCGCTATCATAGTTAGTTCCAAGCTTTATTATCGGTAGAAAATCTGATAATTTGACCTCATTGGTCAGTGGCCATCTACAACGAGGTTTGACAGACCTTCCGAACGGTAGGGTAACATCACCATTTGAAGGTAAGTGTTTAGTATGGAACAGGTAATCAACATTGTTATAAGAACTGTAGTCAGTGGCAGACAGGTATTCGGAAACAGAAATATTTCAGCACAAAAACAAGGAATAGGATTGTTTTGGAATTTTGTACAGCCAGTAATGATACAATTAAGACATTTTTACAATGCTTTTCTATACAAACAGTTAAAGGTAAAAGAAAGAAAATTACGAACAGAAGTTACGTAATAACGATGCTTTTTGCTGCCAACAATTAGATTGCTTCTCCAATAAATAAAAAAGGGCTTTACGCCCGTTTTCACTTACACTAGGCGACAGCTAAATCAATGCCTAAATACAATCGCGGTATTGTAGCCTAAGATCCCGGTATACAACGACCTTCACCGAGCTGGTTAATGGATGAAACTTATTTTATATTAAATTTAATATGTCAAAAAATATATTGCATAGGTATCATCATCATCATCATAATCATTTCAGCCGAAACACGTCCACTGCTGGACATAGGCCTCCCCCAAGTGTCGCCACATTGTCCGGTCCCGTGCGACTCGCATCCAGCGGATCCCCGAAACCTTCACCAGGTCATCGGTCCACCTAGTGGGCCGCCATTCCAGAACTTTTCGGCGGTTTTTTGCATAGGTATAGGTTGTCTAAAAATTTCAGCAATATATTTATTGACATATTAAATTGAATATAAAATAAGTTTCATCCATTAACCAGCTCGGTGAAGGTCGTTGTATATCGGGATCCTATACTATTAGGTTTTCAACACTCTTGTCACCGCTAAAATTCGAAAATACAAAAGAACGCTTAAGGTTATTTGTGTCGCCTAATTTGTTAAACGAGCTTTACAGTAACAAGCCCTTCAAGTGCACAAAAACCATAAAGTTTTTGTTCGCCACCAAATAGGCTACCGCTGATTATCCAATTAAACCAAACCGGTACTTTTGTAAAACCACAAAGATTATGAGTTTACCAAACAGTTGCAATATCTAACTATTACAATAATAACAACTATTGTAGCGTAGAGAATTATATTGCTCTCGTCATGCGATGTTAACGGTGTGTTGTGATAGATTTGTGTGCAATCCAATTCGATTGACTTGGTCTGTCAACATGGAATGGATGAATGGAGCCGTTGTAATTATAATTACATCGGTTATTAAATCGTTTTTGAAGTGAAACTTCTTATGCGACTTCCACAAGATTGCGTTAAACATTTAACGCTACCATGGAGGGGGTATGAAAGCACTCATTTCCATATTACGAAGTTTCACTTCTTCCGCGCGGAGGGACACTTCGCACTATTTTTTTTTAGATTAAATCGTAGCTTACGTTGTATTTTATAGTATTGTACTTAGTATAGTTTCAGTTGCATATCTTCTCCTCTTCATTCTAAAAAAAATACTGTCAATTTTGGTTTCCAATTTTAGTATACCCTATTTATCGATCTATATCATCATCTGCTTCGCATTTTCTCAACTATGTTGGGATCGGCTTCCAGTCTAACCTGGTGCAGCTGAATATGAGTAATTTACATGGAGCGACTGACCTGACCATCGATCCTGCAACCAGAACCGACCGACCCTCCAACCCACCTATCCTGATCCTGTCCTGATCTGACCTCCACAACCCAGTTAGTACTGGGTACCTACCCCTTAGTAAGAATTGGTTGTCAAAATTGGCCAAATTATTATGGTAAGAGAACATCTAAGTAGGTATTTGGTACCTAAAGTATTTAACAAAATAGATTTATTAAGAGAAAAAGTAAAAATTAGTAAAGGATCACTCAAGACAAAATTAAAAAAAGAATATGCAGGATTGCAACTAGAAATAAATACACTGTATAAGCTTTAT
Source organism: Cerastis rubricosa (assembly GCA_949152445.1). Classification (NCBI taxonomy): domain Eukaryota; kingdom Metazoa; phylum Arthropoda; class Insecta; order Lepidoptera; family Noctuidae; genus Cerastis; species Cerastis rubricosa. The sequence continues at coordinate 5,136,788 of OX424535.1, read as the reverse complement.
CCATAACATAATAAGTAAGTTTAATATATAATTAGTTAGTATATAAATAAGGTGGTTCATTGTTATATAAAAGAGCGCCTCTCGCGATCAAACGTAAAATTTTGGCGAGTTTAGTCTTAACTAACACCTCTGTATTGTAATTACAGTAAATAAATTTATAGAAAAAAAACTACCTGTAACGACTGTCAAAGATTTACAAATAACAGCTGGGCCCAACGGCTTAACCTGCATTCCAAGCACGAAGAAAACTCGGAATGTAGTAGGTGTTCACCCATCCACGGTCCAATCCAGGCAATCACAGCTTAACCAATCTAATGAAGTTAATTCCATCATCTTTTCACTGCCAAAAAGAAACAGCTCTACTAGTGAAACTTTAACCAGAATCAATCGCAGATAACCATCTTTGATCACAATGAGCGTAACATTTGAACCCACATAACTGGTCATTCACTATATTTAAATATATACAACCGGTACGCTCGTACCAGTACTGGGCTGAGCAGTAACGGCGGTGCTGACCTTGTGAACCGGTGGCATCTACTGTGAGGCCAGCGAGATTCCACTCTTCAAGCATAGTTTGAAGTTGGGATGTTATGAAATTAGTGGCGTAGTTTAATTGTTTTTTTTTTAATTATAGTAGCTTGATTTCTAAAGGCCGGAGAGCCTTTTTTAAGCCTATTCTGTCCCACTGCTGGGCAAAGGGACGGCACGGTTGGCGTAGTGGTTTAGCAATCGACTGCTGCGCTGCGGGTTCGATCCCCGCACAGAACAAATATTTGTATGGCTTACAGATAGTTGTTCCGGGTCTAGCTGTTTGTGTATGTGAGTTTAAATGTTTGTCCCCAAGATACAGGAGAAATTCCAAGTGTGGGGCAATGTTTTTTTTTTTTTAAATGCCTTCCCCAGTCCTTTCCAACTTTCTCGGTATTTTGCCTTCTCTGGCCATTCAGTCAGGAAAGAGTTCAAATCGTCGTCGAGCCTTGAAAACCAATAATAGCTTTCAAAGCGTTTTAGAATTGCTTTTCGGTAACTTATCACAATCCCTTCCTTTTTTGATATTTAGTCATGGTTATGGTTATCGCTGTAAGAATAATAATGAAAAATAGTGCGTTGAGTCCCTCCGCGCGGAAGAAGTGAAATTAACTTCGTAATGTAGAAATAAGTGTTTTCATACCCCCGCCATGGTAGCGTTAAACGTTTAACGCAACCTTGTTGGAAGTCGCGTAAGAAGTTTCACTTCAAAAAGAGAAATTTAATTTTCTCCCAATGTAAATGCTATCTGTCCCTTTGGATTTTCAGCAACACTACTCAGAGTTCTACAGCATTCCAACGCATTCGATGTATCTAACCGTTGAAGACTTTACTCAATTTAATATTCGCAAAAATCTATGTTTCCTAAATAGAACATCGATCAGTAATATCGATCAACAAGAAGTGAGTTATCTTCTCCTTTTAAATTAAATGGTTTTATCAGCAGAAACAAGTTTTTAATTCAAACCGTCTAAAAAATCTCTGCAATAGCTTATCATTCTAAACTCACCAGATACGCATCAATAGGCTTCTCCCTGGGTCGATGGTACGCCTTCTGTAGCTCTGTCTGCTTGAGCGCATGCGCGATGTGCAGTGCGCTTGCGTCGAAGCGGCCATATTGGTAGTCGGGCGTGTCGCGAGACAACTCACGCGCAGGCGACGCGTGCGCGCTGCCGCCGTTTGTGGTGCGCGTTGGTGATACTGCTGAGAGGACTGGAAAGAAGGAAGTTATAATTAATTTTGAGGGTTCAGTGGAATTTGATTATTAACCTGCTTTTAGGCTCGATATTCATCTCCCAAAGAACTCGGTGTTGGGAGACGCTCATACTGTCAAAAAAGTAAAGTAAGCAGCGCGTCTGTCAATCTCGGGGGCAGTGGTGGCCCAGTGGTGGCAGCCTTGACTTGCGAGCCGTAAGCCGTAGGTTCGAACACAGGCAGGCACATTACTTTGAGTAATGTATTTCATCACCGCTGCTCTCAAAATGGTGAAGGGAAACATCGCGGGATTACAATCCACTCCTCTCGTAGAGAGGAGGCCTGTGTCCCGGCAGTAGGAACATTATAGGCTGATTATGCTATACTGTCAAAATCGAGACAAATTGTTGATCAATATCATTTTGTTTTTGTGGAAGATATACTTTTTTACCAGATTATGTTCTTTGCTCGGACGTTACGTCATGAAACTGCAAGTGCCAATTCTGTGGATGCAATAGACTTGCATATTAATGAAGTCACAGGTACCAAAACTAGGCTATTTTCTACCAAAGTTGCAACGCAAGGAACTTTGCCAAGATTTAGGATTGCGTCAGAAAAATAAGCTATTCGTCTTCGGCAGTTTGCAAGTGCTATACGAAAATAGCTCTATGTGGTAAAATATAAGCTAGTCTGCATAATCTCCTGGTGCATTAAAATACATAACGCAAAAGTTACAAGAATGAAGTTTCTTAAAGCATTTTTTCATCTCTAAACTGCGGTAAAGAACATTTATATCTATCTAAACTAATATTATAAAGAGGAAAGATTTGATTGTTTGTTTGTTTGCATTGAATAGGCTCCGAAACTACTGCTCCGATTTGAAAAATTATTTCAGTGTTAGATAGCCCATTTATCGAGGAAGGCTATAGGCTATATATCATCACGCTACGACCAATAGGAGTGGAGCAGTAATTAAAAATGTTGCGAAAACGGGGAAAATGTGACGCAAACGAAGTTGCGCCGGACAGCTAGTATATTAATAAATTAACATTCACCATAAGACTCTCTTCGAAAGAATCTCAATTCATAAAGTAACGACCAATCAGAGGCGCGGGCCACACTAACGGAAAATGCAATAAACGAGTGATTAGATCGTACGCACAGCCGGCCGTGTGTATCGGACCGCAGGCCTCTAGTTAATTTAACTGGAGTTTATGTACAACCCATAATAACGTGTTAATTTTAGAAATTATTGACCAATCACCTTCTAATTGGTTCAATTGATCCAGTAATAATAGAAAATGATTGAACAAGTATTGGAGCACGACATCGAACTGAAACGGTAATGGGCATAAAATCATAATAAAATCGTTAGAAGAAAAGAAATGACAACAAAAGATAAAGTAAAGCTTAAGAAAATCAGGACCAAATAATGCCAAAACGGTTGCCAGATCTACTAATACGTCCCTTACCAGGTAAATACTATCATTACCTGACCCTGATTGATTTCAGTTCTCATGAGTTCAATTAGTTCAATGATTTCAATGCTTGAAGTTATTAAGTGTCTGGAGTGGACACCAGTGGACATAATGTGGGAAGACAACCGAATAGGTGGACAGACGATCTTAGGAAACTGGCCTTAAGAAATTGGATGCCCTGACACAAATTCGCTAAAAGTGGAGAGATTAAGAAAAGACACTAAGCATTGGGTGAGCAAAGGTTGAAGAAGAGAGAGAGAAGAGTACACTAAACTTCCATGTTTGCAAATTCGGAACGGAGGACAAAATTGCGCGGGGCAATAATGCAGGATACAAATACTTTGTGTTCGTAGAATTGACTTGAATCTTCAGAAAAGAGATATGCTGACCCACTTCACGGAGAACATAGAACTTAGACTTCAGCAAATGAAATTCATTTAACAGAAGATGATCAAATTGATGATGACATCATCGGTTTCGTAAGAACTGGAAATTAAGTTGCAATCGTCCTTGCATGCAGTTGGCAATCTGCCGCCACTTGATAATTATGTGCATCTGTGATCTTTACTCCTAACATTAGATGTATTGCACCTAATTATTCAAAGTTACTCATACATTCATGCTGTTTGTAATATTATTATCATCTATTGTACATATTGTATTGTACTGTTGTTATCATGGATTGTTGTATTGTATGTATTATTGTTGTTGTGTTTATTAGCTTTTGCCCCCATCTTCGTCTGATTTTAGAATATCATCAATTTATTCAGGTGTCTATTCATCATCATCTTACAGCAATCCACTGCCATGCTGGACATATGCCTCTTCAATTGCACGCCATTGAACTCCACTATCGGCAGGGTTCCCCATGTCCGGAACTTTAGCTCAGTATCCAGAATGCGGGGAGAATTCTAAAACGTCCGGAATTAAATGTAGTCAACGTAAACTGCACTTTCAAGAATTTTTATTGAAACTTTCTCCGGAAAACTTATTTATGGATCTGGGCCCCTTTTCACAAACGCTCGGATTCGATTTCAATTCGATAAGTCTGTCTTGTTTTGGCATTAGGAAAGCGGCGAGATAGACATACGACTTTCCGAATCGAAATCGAAACCGAGCTTTTGTGAATACGGGGGCTGGCAACCCTCATTATCAGCAACTCTCATCCAGCTGCCACTAGTGCGTGTTAGTTAATTAATATACTGTTAACTTCTGACAATTATCTGAGTTACTATGTAATGATCCGTTGTATGACTGTGAATACTGACTGCTGTTTTCATGACTATAATGCTGTGTGTAATTGTGAAATCCCTCAGACTTGTGACCATTTTCATCATTGAGATGTAAATATGGACACTGACGTTCATTATTTTGACTATTTGAGTGGATTATTGACTTGGATCTCTCAGATATGTGACTGTTTTCATCATTGAGATGTTGATTATTTTCATTACATCTCTCAGACATATCACTGCTTTCATCACAGAGATAATTTGTATGGGGTGTAGGACTTTTGGATATTGACTTTGATCTCTCAGATATGTGACTGCTTTCATCATTGAGATGTTGATTATTTTCATTACATCTCTCAGACATGTCACTGCTTTCATCACCGAGATAATTTAAATGGGGTATAGGACTTTTGGACGTTGACTTTGATCTCTCAGATATGATCTGACTTTCATCATCGGGATTTGATTTTGACTGTTTGCTGTAGTATTGCTGTGATAACTTGGTCTCAACTCGTCTGCTGTTGCTGTACTGCTGTTTATGTACCTGTGACTGGCTTTGAGACGGTGACTGAATACTATGTGACTTTGACGACTGACTGTGCATGTGTGTTCTGACTACTATGTGGATCATAGTGATAAGACTGACTCTTTTGACTTAGACTCGACTTTAATTGACTGTTCAACATTCCAACAAAATATTCTTGACTACTATTATCTGAATTAAACGATTGCAACTGACTGACTTTTTTATTTTTAAAACAATATTTAGCAAAATGACCAAAAGATTTACATGACCTGCATTGAACGCCTTTAGCTGGGCATTTGTAGCGATGAGACTGCCCACAGCGACTGCATGTCCTCGAGTCGCCCTTCGAAGCTGAAGCTGACCTGCGACTGCCTGAGGATGACTTTTGATTGCTCGAAGCTGACTTGCGACTGGAAGCTCGCTGTCGACCGTCTCCTCGACCACGGCTCCTCCGACTGAGATGCATGACGCTTTCACTGGCGACACTGCTCTCTTTGACAATTTTGTCAGCATCCTGCTGCGCGACTATGAGTGTGCTCGCTATCTCTTGCATCCTATGATAGGTTAAATCATGCTCTTGCAGCAATCTTTGGCGTACATGTGACAAATCCATGTTTAGGTTTGCTATGAAAATATCTTTAATTAATGACTCTCTGAGCGTGCCAAACTCACATTCTTTGCTTTTTTACGAACAAAGAGCTTTCATGAAAAGAAATTGATAGTAACAGAATAAAAGGTCTCGAGCTGGATGTAATTCTAATGCACCTTCCATATAAGACTTGATAGTTAAGAATATATATTTCAAGCCAAAACGCGTCGCGGTAGACCTCGCAAAAGATGGCGGGACGAGCTAGACAAGACCAGTGTTCCACATTGGCCCTGGATCGAGACAATTGGGAGTCATGGGGAGATGCCTTTGCCCAGCAGTGGGATGACGCAGGCAAACACTATCAGTATCAGTTAAGGTATGTACTTTTTAAATTGCAGTATTGAAGATGAAACCGCAATTAAAATAACTAAACAGCATTTATTTAGGACGACGGTATCCCCTTGAAAGATTTTTATCCATCTTATCTCACGCAAAAAACTCTCATAACAAGCCTCATTGATTTCTCAAGCAAAACATCACCATAATCAGATAAGCAAGCTAATAGCAGGTACTGTTGTTCATTCAGCATTAATTGTAGATAATTTTAGCATATTATAATACTCAAGGTGGACTAGAGCCACTAAATATTTATGTACAGAATGTCAGGTCCATAGACAATGCACGCACACATAGACAGGCTTCACGTACACACGGTGTCACATCAAGCTATAAATTCCAGTATAACATGACCTCACTTTGCTCGATTTCCCGTACAATGAGATATCCGCTTATGCTAGTTTAGTATGGCTTGATTGGCCGTCGTATGTACAGTAAGTGCAAGCGCACTCGTTACTATCATTTGTTCGAGTTTCGCGTACGAACGGCGATCTCATACCGGGGGCAAGATTCAAGCGGCAAGTTGAGCGTAGACGGCACGGTTGGCGCAGTGGTTAAGCGATTGACTGCTGCGCCGCGTGTCGCGGGTTCGATCCCCGCACGGAACAAATGTTTGTATGGCCTACAGATATTAAAGTTGTTCCGGGTCTGGCTGTTTGTGTATGTGAGTTTAAATGTTTGTAAATGCACCCACTGAGGACTGAAGATGGATGGAGACTTGATGTAGTCTAGGCAAATCTAAACTAATATCTAAACTAATATTATAAAGAGGAAAGATTTGATTGTTTGTTTGTTTGTTTGCATTGAATAGGCTCCGAAACTACTGAACCGATTTGAAAAAATATTTCAGTTTTAGATAGCCCATTTACCGAGGAATGCTATAGGCTATAAATCATCACGCTACGACCAATAGGAGTGGAGCAGCAATGAAAAATGTTGCGAAATCGGGGATAATTTGACGCAAACGAAGTTGCGCCGGACAACTAGTTATATTATATGGTGACGAGCCTTCTGTACCTAACTAGCGTTAGAGATCAAACATTCTCAACATGCAGCAGATAAGGAGTTTATAAACTCTGGTTCATAAACATTCTATTGAGTAGGTATGTTTATGAAACAAAGTTTATATTGATAAAATAATGTCGTGGGTGGTGTGTGGTGCATTCTAACTGTTCATTGATCGGTCGTTCTGCTGTTATGTTTGCCGACGTTGTTAAGATACGGATCTCATTAATTTTAAGTATTGCAGCATGTGCTTGGGTTGTTGAGTAACCTTCATAATGTATTTTTGTATACTTATATCACATACATGCGTAATCAGCCTATAATGCTCCCACTGGTGGAATTAGTCCTTCCTACTGTGAGAGGGTTATAGCGGCATAAAAAAATGTACTACAGCAACGGAGTACAAAAAGTACGACAGCGCCAACTATGACACAATTAATGAAGAAGTAACGTCAAAATTATGTATCGTACTATAAAAGCTATCCATGCACAGTTCTTCATACTCCTCATTATCTGCCTAGTCTTTTCCCAAACTATCTTAGGGTCGGCTTACAGTAACCGGATGCAGCTGAGTACCAGTATTTTACATGAAGCGACTGCCTATCTGACCTCCACAACCCAGTAACTGGGTAATACGATACCCCTTGGTAAGAATGGATGTCAGAGTTTTGGCTTCTGACTACTTGTAACGACTGTCAAAGATCTACAAATGACAGCTGCGACCAACGGCTTAACGTGCTTTCCGGGGCACGGAGGAAACTCGGTATGTAAATTATGGTCACCTGACCACGACTCAACCTCGGCAAGCACGGCTTAACCTTAAAGATCGACCCGTGCGGCTGTTATTATTTAGCCACGAGCTCCTCTCGAGTTCTTCATACTCCTATAGTCTTCGAATTTCGGTTCCAGGAAATGCTCGCTGCGTGATAATTATGTCAACCAATTTGATATATAGGATGTATAGGACTTCATGGCATTAGGATCCTTTTCATGATCATATTTTTTTTGTTTCCGTCAGCTATCCTTATTTCTCTTCGCATGTTTCTTCAATTTCATCTATCTATTTTGTGCTTATAGTCAACTAGCTGTCCCGCGCAACTTCGTTTGCGTCACATTTTTCCCGTTTTCGCAACGTTTTTCATTGCTGCTCCGCTCCTATTGGTCTTAGCGCGATGATATATAGACTATGTCCTTCCCCAGGTTGAAATCTATCTTCTTGCCAAATTTCATTAAGATCCGATCAGCCGTTTAGTCGTGGAAAGGTAACAAACAAAGAAACAAACAAACAGAGTGACTTTCGCATTTATAATATTAGTATGGATTTATGTAAATTATTCACAGCACGATCCGTGAAGCCTTTGCCCAATGCTGGACATCAAAGTTCTATATATTCTCCGATCTAGCTTGTAGGTATAATAAAATTTACATCTTATAGAATTTTAGGGAATTTTATTAACATTTAAGTATTCAATAAAACGGAATCATCATAAAAAATAATCTTTAAACGAATCTTGTTTTCGGTAATTCAGTCTGATTATGTTCAATAAATTAGGTTCATCTTTATTATTTGTACAGTATTTATTGGCTTCTAATTACAGAATTAGTTTAAATAACAGGATTATATCGGATATTATCATTTTAATAATTCATATTTCTATGCCTACGATAAGTTAACCAGGTGTCTACATCAATAACTCTTTCCATAATAGCTTTCAAATAAAAGCCTGTATCGAAATCGAATAGTAAGAGAACGTTTTTAATTTACTACAGTAAGTATCAATATTAACATGAATCTATGTTATATAACAGAAGACCGTCCAACAGATTTTCGATCCTACTACTGAGCAATGGAGTTGGAATTTCAACAAGAGTTGGAAAACGTCGAATCGATGTCAATGACCGGGATTACTCCATAAGTTACACACTATTTGGCGAGGCAAAGTGTAGGTAACTGGTAAACGGGCGTGAAGAAAAAAGTTGGTAGAACGTTATTTTACGAGTAAAACTCGAGACAGATGCTCTGCGAAGCGTAGTGTATTTATTTATATTTAAATTAAATGCCGCCAGTGTTTACATGCGAGGTTTACATGAATGCAATACGTACCTAGATTTTGAAAAAATGGTAAAGATTTTTAAGCTTGGTGGGTTCAGAGATATCCATTTTCTATTTTGTATGTAACATGACATCTTAGGGTGTCACGTTAAAATAATTAGATGACATTAGGTGGAACCACAAACGTACGCTTGGGGTTCCACCTGATGACTAAACATAATACATTTGGCTCTTATATCTCAATAGGTATTAAAAAAATGAATTTTGTACGGGGCAACATGTTCAGTTTGACGGTCTGTAGCACACCCCTAAGTATGTATATACCCTTTTTGTTACACGTTGTGTAGGAAATTACTAGAGATAACGGCCACGGACTGAGAAAAATCTTGAAGGAAATGGTGATACCCAGGAAATTTTCACTGTTACAATTTATTAACAGTTACATGAACCTTGGAAGGTAATAGAAAAATTTATAATTTAGATTCTGAGAACATTGTTGATGTGATCATTCAACTATGTATATGAACGAAATTACGATCTCCCTAAGAGGCAGAACAGAAGAGAAGGTATTATTTTGAGGTGACTAGTTTATCTAAGAATCTTAATGTGCTTTGGTACGTTCAAAAACTTATATTGACATGTTCATAGTTATACAAGGTGTTGTTTTGCATCCTCGTTAAAATTCTGGTTGTTGTCACAAAATAAATAATCAATTTAAATTACGGTACCTAGTTAATTATTAATAAACGCTGCTTTTTTGTTGTTTAAGTTAGTCAATATTTCCGAAAACCCCCTTTACATGGTTTGACGAATAAGAAATTATCGAATAAACCTTTGCGATTGTTTGTATGTGTGAAAGCGTGGTTGTAGGGCGAGGATCAGACGGGCCGTTTAACACGTGTGGTTTACAAATACAAATTTCCGTAAAAAAAAAACCTATTTTATTATTGATCCGGGTCGAGAATCATTAGCAACGCCTTGAATTTGACGAGGATGCAAAACTACAGCTTGTAGAGACCCATTACAAGTAGATTTTGAAGTATGGGCCGATGTCAGGAGACCGACTAAGTCAAGGTCGTCATGGTAAAGCAGAAACAATGAGCAATTATTCTTTAGGACACCTAATACATTAACCTGGCACAGTTCCGATAATTGTACTTGTTCGGATGTCCGTTTTGTTAGTTGATGTTTACAATTTTGGTGATTCAAGACGGCGAATAAAGCTGTTAAAAATCTTTTTTTGCAAAAAAAAACCAACTTCAAAAAACCCTTAACGCACTAAAAAGTTAAAAATAATACTATAACCTACCTATATTAATAAACCTAACCTAATCTACGATTAACCTATAATAAAATTTAATAATTCTTTGGAGTCGGTGCCAAGCAATATAATTTGAATGAATTAATTAATTAATATTTAGAAATTGTAAGATGTTTTGTTTTTCTGGCCTTAGTCTGTCTATATAGTCAAGCAGGTATCGTATATTGCTTGGCACCGACTCCAAAGAATAATTAAATTTTATTATAGGTTAATCCTCCTTTTTTAGAAGTCGGTTAAAAATAATAATAATACTAGCTAGAAATCAGTATCTTGACCGGGCTCGCGAGGTTGTCGACATGTGGGATGTGGAGTCAGCGATCATTGTGTCGTATCAGCCAATGGTCTTATTGCCGAAAGCTTCGACCATTATCTGATGAGGCTCTCGTTAGGCATCTAGATCAAGGGCTTGATTCAGAAAGCGGTACTCCTGGACACGGCTAGTATTGTTTAGGAGGTTCCTTTCTCTGGAGCTTGGACTCTGTTCCCGATACCGGTGAGCTACAATTTTATTTTTATTTTTTACAAGAATTGTTTAAAAGTGTAAAGCAATTTGTATATAAATAAATAAAGAAAAATTAGCTAGTACAAAAATCTTTGTTGTTGTGGCATAGCTTGGTGGCCGCCCATGTCCAGAAGTGGACTGCCAAAGACTAAGTTTCTCACAGAGGTCATTAAAAAGTTCGTAATCCACAGAATAGCGCCCAACCGATAGCAGTATTGCCGATAGCAGTAATTGGTTAGTGTATTTATCGGTAAAAAGTGATTGGCTTTAAATACATATTTGGTTAATACAATAACTGACCGAAGGTAGCTCCCATTAGATATTGTGGTGGTAGAGTGGTATAATACTAAAAGGGGGGGAGGGCATAATCAGCCCGAATTACTTGATCCTCCGTAACTTAGTTTGCAGAAAACTTCTAACATAGGTATACCATGCAAAAATACAAAATCCTTTCTTTCAATCATAACAGCATAGCTAGTGAGCTCTCACAACAGATGTTTCATTCAAATTACACAACACTTCTGATGCAACCACATCAACTCAATATTGACACAGTCTAAAAATATGAGCGCAGCATTCCGCTCAAATTCCACAGTATAATAAAACGATGTATACGGAACTGCATGCGCACAACATTCGACGCCTTTCTCGGCGATTGCGTTATGCAGAACGTTACACATAGCTGTTAGCTCTACGCCACAACCTACACGATCAAGCGATACGCGTGTGACAGCGACTGTGGAGAAAACAGCTGAAAGAATTGCTGAGAGCATGAATGTGGATGGCTATAAGAGTAGGAGAAGACCAAAGATACAATGGATGGAGCCATATCATCTTTCATACAGAAACATGCAAAAAAATGACGTCGAAAGGGAGAAGTGTGACTCATGAAATGTCGACTGAAAGAGAAGTAAGGAAGAAGAAGACAACCTGCCCTGCCACCAAATAAATTAAGATAAGGGCAGGACAATGATGCCATGAGTCACATTGAAGCGACGGTACTCAGGCGGACGAAACAAGGACATGCGGGTATGCCAATACCCACATGTCGTTTGACGTAAGTCGCCGTTGTAAGTATAATCCCCTGAGGACGCGAACGAGGCATTACTGCTGCAGTGGATGGCGCAACAGCGTAACAGTTTTGCGTCGTTTATCCCTAAATATGGCGGTGTCAGCCAATATGGGTATACTGCAGGATAGAGTTAGACTGTGGTAAGATTTATGGTGGTTTGAGGCAGCGTTTTTAAGTGTATTTAATAGACTATCTTGGTTACTAGTGTGTGTTGAGAATTTTGATAAAATGCCGGACAGTTTTGGTAACTCAAATAAGATCACTCAATCGTCATCATCGACATCCTCCTGCCTTTATCCCAATTTATTTGGGGTGGGCGCAACATGTCTTTTGAAGTGATAACTTCTTATGGGAGGGTAAACAGCTTCGTAACGTAACGCGTTACAGCGCCACTCTGTCTGGCTTCTCTTTCTCTCACGCATACGGCAGCAGACTTAGATTACTTTAAGTTATCACTTCTGTCGAGCGTCCCGAGAAGCACACGTTTTTTTTAACGGTAATATCAGCTCAGGTTCGTACACCCTTTCTCTTTTCCTCTATTATGTACCACTTTTCTATAAAGTCTTTTCAGCTCATATTATCGTTCTTGAAAGCTAAAGGTCTCTAGGTTTAAAAAATCCCTACTGTACTTTAACGATCTTTTGGCGTTTCAATGACTAGGAAACTTCTCTGGTGAACATTCATGAAGTTGTTTTGTGAAATTGTATTAGCCTCGCGCCAAAATTCTTAAGCATCCCATTCATCATCCACCAATAAGGAAACGAGAAACAGTTCAAAGAACCAGAACTTTTATTCGTTCCAACCATATTTGTCGACGCCAATTTTCAAACCAATAAGAAAAATGTCCATTCCCACTACATATTCATGTGTCGCTATAAATTTCTCAAGTTCCTTGTAAGTGACGGCAACGCTGCGCACGATTTGTTCGGGATACCTGCGCGTGAGTTGCGAAACTGTCGCTGGTGGCCATTACGTCACTTCGACCTTCTTAATGACGTTTACTTGGAACATTTAGATAAGAAACCGAGTATGCCTGTGTTAAGTAGTTTTGTTTTGCAGTGAAGTGAAGTACCTAAGACTACCTATATGGATGTACATTTGTACATTGTTAGAAGCTGGCATAGATTTCGAAGGCAAAGTGGTGAATAAAATAACATTATTGTTATGCATGGAAATTTCAAGACTTTAAGTCTTAAAATAGAAAGTCAGGCATATAGTAGTTGGGCTGCGGGTTGTTCGAAAGAGATACCGTGGAACACAAAGGGCTAAGAAGGAACATGGATGGGTTTTAGTCAATACAACTCTGACACTCCCTTCCGCTCCGCCCAGAGCGGGAGAAGTCATTTGATGATTTCCTATCCTAAAAAAAAGGCATATAGTAGTTAGGTAGATGACAGAAAATAAGCAAGGAACAACATCAAATGCTCCTTGGAATGGAAGAAGTTCGAGGCACTATTGTACCTTTATCCTTTGCTATTCTTCTTCTAACATCATCACCTTCATCAGCCTATAATGTTCTCACTGCTGAGATACAGGCTCCTCTCTATGGGACGGGAGTGGGCTGTAATCCACCACGCGGGCCCAGTGCGGGTTGGTATAGAAGTAATTGACGTATAAGGCAAGGTTGTTAGGACGTGGCTAATAGTACATTACTGCCGCGGTCTATAATGGCTACTTTGCTGGTCGCGCTGATTATGGCCGACAGCACAGCGTAGCGCAGCTCCAGGCCGACACAGCGCGGTCAGCGTGCAGCACTTGATGGACGAGCTGAGATAAACAGCCAGGACAGCAAGGGATGCAATGATGGCCAAGCTGAAAGGCCTAGAGCGTAGCTAGGCTAGCTCGAGGCAATCATAGCGTGACCAGCGAAACAGTCATTGTGGGCCAAGGTTTGCTTTACTCAAAAATGCAAGAACCTAATCTAAATAAAACCAGCAAGTAATTTAAATAAATAATATATTAATTAAAATTTTCGCTGAACCGCGCTTTTGTTACTTCTTTGTTTTTTTTTTTTGAGCAATGGTAGTTGGAACTATACATCCTAATATGGAATAAAATCTTTTTGTACCTATCTCTATAAATACAAACAGCTGTGCTCTAAATAAAATCTTTCTGGATGTGATTTTTTAAAACGCTGATTGTCATAATAGCGGCCGGCAAAACATTGCCGGCCTGTTAGAGCGGCCAGCAAAACTTTGCCGGCCGCTCCTTGAAACAGAACGGCAAGGTCGACTTTGCTCAAAAAAGGTTGTCAAAATAATTACCACATTACATGCATTTTTGAGTAAAAGCTAGTACACATGCGAACTATTCCTGTCAGAGTACAGGCGCGTAGACGCCAGCAGATCAAGCTACAACAATCTGTCAAATTTCTTTAATTTCAACTTTACTGTTAAACAATTAGCTTCAATGTTGATTGAAAATATTTGATAGTTTCGGATAGCTTGCTTTGCTTGTACCTAGTCGTACATAATATGTCTAATTATGCCTTTTCTGTTAAACTAAACGTCAGTTTTGCTTTGGTAATGTCCGATTCCGTTTAATTAATTACGGTTCAGTTTTTGTTGCTTTGACCGTTTTTTTGCGTTCATTACGAATGTAAGAAGTTTTTGTGCAGCTTTTGGTGTAGCTGCCTTCGTTAGTGAATTAATAGGTGGAATCTAGTTTAGCTTTATTTAGTAACTACTTAAGATTATATTTACGCTAGATTTTTGTAGTAGGTTACTTAACTTGTACGATTACGGCATTTTGTAATGAGCACACTAACATTAATTAATATCAAATGAATCATTGCAGGATCGGTGATGTGATTTTGATCTAACAAGCAAATTCAATCTTAAAAAGTAGTTCCAGTTAATAGAATTCTGATCAAGGAAAATGAAAAAAGTTAGTATTTATTATAAGGGCATAATTATCAACTCTGGGAAATACAGTCGACTCTCGTTAATTCGAAACTCGAGAGACTCTTAAAATATTTCGAATTATCGAGTGTTTGAAATAAAAAAAATGGTTCGAAAATTTGAAAGGAAATAAATGAAACTTCGAATTACTAAGTGTTGATCAGTAATTACTTATTAACTTCTATTCTAACAATGACAAAAGTTTAGAGGTACATCTTTCAAAAAAGCTCTGTTATACTAGCTTGTGTACTATGATACAAGTTCAAACTTGTCTCAAAATGTACTTACAATCTTTCTGTCTCTTTCTCTTTGCAACTTCGAATTGTCGAGTGTTTGACGCCGATGAGTTCGAATTAACGCATCGTTTTGTTACGCAGCAATGATTTTTTCGATCGAATTACCAAGTGCATAAAAATGTATTGATTTAGTTCGAAATATAAAGAGATTTTGTAGGGAACTCGTGATAATTTTGAATTATAGAGAGGTTCGAATTATCGCAGGTTTGAATTAACGAGAGTCGACTGTAAGTATTTTATTGGTCCTACCCAACCTAAAATATTAAACCTTGACATACAACACAACTATCTTTTTTATGAACATTCCTACATTCGATTTTTTAAAAGCTTTTATTTAATTATAATGAGCTTTTATTTAACTTGCCTTATAAGTTTGTACGTTAGTAAGTATGTATCTTACAACTAAATTTCAAAGCAGGTCCCTCCAACCGATTAATCTGGAATTTTGCACACTTCTTTGGTTCTGGTGACAGTACATTTTTTATGACAGGCTGACTTGATCCTGAAGCCAGGATCTCCTCCTCACGAGAGGACTTCGCAACGGTTAATAGCACGGACACGAAACGTTGTATACGCGTCTAATGTCGGTGATATAAAAACCATTTTTTTTGATCTCATTTTAAAACAATAGTTATAAAAAAAAGTTTTTTTTTGTTACATCCAGCCAGCTTTTTACCGTTCATGTAATTTCTTATTCAACCGGAAAATGTAGAAACAGTTGTCGTTTAATAAACGTAGTTTCTGATGACTGAATAAGTGAATAGCTAAGGTGGAAGAGACAGGGTGGCCAGCGAAATTCAAATATTCTTTCGTTTTTTGAAATTTGCTGGTCAGTATCAGTTTTTATGTTGAATAAAATATGATCCCAATTTATTTGGGGTCGGCGCAGCATGTCTGCTTCTTCCATATTTTTCTGTTACTTGTCATCTCTTGAGACACCTCCTTTCTTGCCATATCATCCTTCACACAGTCCATCCATCATTTCTTTGGTCATCCTCTACTCTTATACCCATGTCCCATCCACATTCATACTCAAATCATTTCTCAAAATTATGGAATTCAATACTCGTATTCAAAAAATCGTATTTGTCATGTAGGACCTTAAAAGTCCTCGTTGGTCGAGTGCTTGCAAGCAAGGCTGAGCATGAGGTCCCGAGTTCTATTTCCAGGTCGAGCAAAGTGTTAATGGGTTTTTCTCATTGTGAGTCTGGAATTATGGCCGGTTGATGGCAATAGGCTCGCCCTCTATTACATGAGACTTAAAACATAACTAGCGATATGTGGGTGTTCTATTAGAAGGTACACCTCTGCCTAGCCCTTCGGGCCCTTCGGGGCGTGATTTTATGTTATCAAATCAAACCACCGACAACATCAATACAAGATATTGGAAGGAACAAAAACCCATATTATTTAAAAATATCTGCACTTACAAAACTTCTATCTGGAACTGCATAGTAATTATCTAGATTAGCATACTTTTATCACCACTTTATCAAAGTAAGCTGAAAAAAGACCTCCAATTTGACAGGCTTAGATTTAAATCCCACTTCTAATAACAGACCTTAACTTAGTGGTTTCGGTTAAAGACCTTGAGAATGTACCTGATAAACTGGCTGATGAAGTAATATCTATACTATACAGGGGCGTAGCTACTGCCGTATCTGCCGTATCAATTATACGGGGCCCCCGGCGTGCTAAAACTAAAGTCATCAACAGCTATAAATGATTTAATGAATCAGTTTGCCGAAAAAAAAGGCAAGGAGAGTGTAATATTTAATTTGAATTGTTTGTAAAAATTTGGGAAAAAGTGACAGATAGATAATTCTGATGAATTAATACTTCTTTCATTTTATGCAAACATTTTTTTTTCTTTTGGAAGAAATCTTTACCCTCCATAAGGGCCCCCAAACAAATTTTAATATGCCACTGATACTATAAATATTTTATAGTATAGAGATTACTTGATCAGTCAGTATTTTATTTATAATGTAACGGGCAAAAGGATGCCGAAACTGTGATGCAACTTATTAACATAACTCGGTAATGCGCATCTTTGTTATATAACTTTGGATATTACATCAATTTCGGAAACGGATGCATTAGCAAAAGCTTTGCATAAATCAAAGATAAAATTAAAGAGATTTTTTCAAACGACTTATTAAAGGAGGAAGTTTTCAATATTTCTTTATTTTTTAATAGAATTTTTGACGTAACTAATATTTCATTTAATTTCTATTTAAGTTGCATGAAATTCTATGAGTTGTTGACGTAAGGAGATCCATTTCCGTATACAAGTTTTTTTTATAAGTCTGTGGTGCAGTCTCAGTATGAATGAAAGCTTTCTGAATTTTAGACCCCTTGTATTAAAGAATACAAAGGGCATTCAATAACTTTCATAAAGCAAGTACTCTCAACTTAAGCTCAATTCGTATAAGGTCCATAGGTCTGAAATGGTACCTGAGCTTTAGTTAGGTCACTGGGCTGGCGTCGACGGAATGTGGCCGGTTGTTTTGCAACAAGTTCTCCCTTCCCTTTCCCCACGCACGATCTCTCGCTCTAACACACGAGCTTTCGCGTAACTTCGTGCCTTCTTCGGAAGTGAGACTGGATTCTTGCAAGTTTTGTTTGTTATTTATGCCTTTTTGACGCAGATTTGTGATAGACATTTTAGTTGTTAAATAACGGAATCTTGTACGGGCTTTAGTGCTTTCCTGTTTAAATTCTTAAGAAGTTTTTCGCGGTTGAGGTTTTAAGCCGTTACAGTTTGGT
Source organism: Cerastis rubricosa (assembly GCA_949152445.1). NCBI lineage: Eukaryota > Metazoa > Arthropoda > Insecta > Lepidoptera > Noctuidae > Cerastis > Cerastis rubricosa. Next base: position 5,118,924 of record OX424535.1, on the reverse strand, counting down.
GACTGGATATAATGTTAGTTGGTTACTTACTTTAACTTACAGGCAAAGATTTAATTGTTCGATCTTTTTTACATTTAGATCTTTGAAAAAAAGGGAACCTTTGTAGTTTCACTTTTTGTCCGTCTTTTAGTGTTTTTTCTAGGAAACTATGCACTGTGTGAAAAGTGCAAATTCGACATTTCTTACCGCGATATATCATCAAACATTGCTTGCGAACTAATAATGTATCTGTTGGAGCCAGATCATAGAATTGATCACTTCTTGATGTGGCTAACCATTTTTCATGAAAAGGTTGTATTTCATGAAATGGTCAATGGTGCCCACATCATGATATGGTCTGGCCAGATCAATGAATAATCAGCGTTTAACGACATGAATAGCTAAACGAACGGCTACTTCATGATATGGCCAAACATTAGTGATCATATCGTAAAATAGCTACATTGTCCACCGTTAGAGGCGCTGATTTCGTTTAGTTTCTGTTATGCATCATAGCAGCGGGCAAGTGTTCTGTCATTAAATCGAAAAATAATGCATTAATTGAATGATTTCAATCTACACTGCGATCAGGAACCAATCCCACCTTTTCTTATTTGATAATAGGAAATTTTGTTTTTTAAAGCGTAGCCTGCAGCGTTTACAATAACCTAAAGCGAAGGAGATGTCGGGGTCCGCCATCCCCTTCGAACTTAAGCTGTCCTGTGTTTTTAAATCTGCACTTTCCCACTCCTAGGCAAACACCTCAGTAATATTGAAGAAAAAAACTGTTTTGAAAGTCTTCGAAACTCTTGTTTGCATCCAACTACAGAACCAGTAAATACATACCTGTCATAATCATAACCATCCTTTTTACTTCGCCATAGTCGGCTAAAAATAAAACCCACCTTCGACCATATGTCTAACACGATCCGAGGTGTAAAAAGGTTACAATCACAAAGGCTTGGCTCGACCCCAAAAAAAGATAAATTCATGTTATATGACCACAGAGTGACGTTATTTCGCGCTAATGACGTCAGAGGCGCACGCGCAGCGACTCGATTCGGCTTGACGAATTTAATGTCAGAAGTGTGAAATGACCAAGCTGTGGAAGATACTTGGATGGTATAGTATGGAAGGGACACTGACGCGAAAACGGTTACTACGTAAACAGTATAAACCCAACACAGTACGTACACATAATTCTGAACCCCGCCCACATAGATATTTTTTATTGGTAAGTTGAAAAAAAAACAGTGGTAGTTGCTGAATTATTATTACCATTAAGAACGTTTACACCTTGCGGCATTTCATACAAAATTTCAAGTCCTTATTTTCCGAAATGACTAACCCGATTTCAATGAAACTTAATACTCCTACGCAGGATACATAGGTCTAAAAAGTTACTAAAAACATTTTCGAAATGTCTTTAAAAAAGATAGATGGAAACTGATTCTATAGATAATTTAAAATCGGACTAATTTAGCTGCAATACTATTTTTCGAAAATGTTTTAGTAACTTTTTAGACCTTTGTAAGCTGCTTATGCGTATGAAGTTTCATTAAAATCGCGTCAGTCATTTCGGAAAATAAGGACTTGAAAGTGTGTATGAAATGCCGTAAGGCGTAAACTCTCTAAAGATCATTTGTCATTCCAGCATTTTCCTACTAAATATATTTTTGAAGGGTGAAGCGTAGGTGTAGCCCGCAAAAATTAAAATTACATTAACCTAAAAACTTTCTGTAAGCCTTTCAATGCAACCTATGCTACTGGGGAGTATGGGCCCGTTCTGCCCGCACCAATGTAGTGGATACAGATCTAAATGAGATGTGCCGACGAATGTGCTGTGATTAATAATGGATGCCTTAAACCGAACCCGGTACTTGAATGCTGTATCCACTTACTGGGATTGCGCCTCCATAAATTCGTAGGACCATAGCCAACCGCACCGAGAGGACGAAGCTACAAGCTGACTCACGCCATCCAAGGCACAGTTACGTCTCAGTGACCCAGACTCTGAAAAGTCGTAAAAGCTTCTTAGGGTGCGTTGGCCCAGCTAGTCTTGCTTATAGCAACGCCTTCACAGCGAGATGAGATCTCTGGTGGGAGCTGCTTAAGCTTTCTGATGGCTCCATCGAGCCGTCTGAAAGCCTAACACGGGCATGCTTTGCCGTGGCCGACTTGGAAATTTCAGAATAGACTCCGAACCCATGTCGGCCGTAGCAAAGGCAATCTCTACAGATTTAATCTCTACAGGTTCATGGACGACTCAGATCTCAAGTGTGTTTGCGGCGTGTCTCCGCTGACAAAGACCCACCTTCCATCTTGCACTGCATGCCCTGTCACCTGCGCACTCTTGACGATCTTATGATTGCGTCAGCGAGCGGAGTTCGCGTAGCTGAATTTTGGGCTACATATATCGATACGCGTGTCGATGGAAAAAAAAAGAAGACTGGGGAGTTTGTACTCTAGTTCAACACCAGGAAGTGGCGAAGTAGCAAAAGGATTTGCGGGCCTAATTTCAATAACTAACTTTAAATTTCTCCTACTCCTCCGCTATTCTTTTCTGATTAATTTCGTTGCGGGATCCAAGCAGTTAAATTGTTTCTCTGGGACTTCGTCGAACTTCATTGTCTCTGCGCTTTTCTGGTATCGCCACTATTGATTCTGGCTTTCAGTAGTAACATTCGTTTGGAATTAGAGTGGGCCTCCAAGACAATTGTTTCTCTGAGACTTCGCCGAGCTTCATTGTCTCTGCGCTTTTCTGGTATCGCCACTATTGATTCTGGCTTTCAGGAGTAACATTCGTTTGGAAATAGAGTGGGCATCCAAGACAATTGTTTCTCTGGGACTTCATCGAACTTCATTGTCTCTGCGCTTTTCTGGTATCGCCACTATTGATTCTGGCTTTCAAGAGTAACATTGATTTGGAAATAGAGTGGGCATCCAAGACAATTGTTTCTCTGAGACTTCGCCGAGCTTCATTATCTCGGCGCTTTTTTCTGGCGTCACTACTGTTGAGTCTGGCTTTCAGAAGTTACAATGGTTTGGAAATAGAGCGGCGGGTTTGTCACAAAAATAAATACTTTGATATTTCCAAGCCCTACACAGAGTAAAGCGATTGAATAACAGATTGAATGATTGATTGGATGCAGCCTGTGATTCGAGCCATTGTCTGATTGATGTCTGATTGCATTTAAACAATGGCTGCCCTTGCATGATGGCATTGTACTGGTTTGTTGACCACTGCCATAGTTCTGCTGCGCTTTTGTAATATTTATTTCTATACATTTGAGAATTTTTATTGGTATTATTTTCCATCTGAGAAAGGATTGTATTTTTTTTTTAAATTAGAAAAGCTTAGTTATCTAACGCTACCTTTTAACTTTAATATGTTAAGAAATTGCGAATAATTTCTTTACGTTAAAACTTATAGTCTGGTTAAAATATAAAAGAATCGGCTGGCAGTTTCGGGGGCTACGGTATACTCCGGAATTGCTAATTTCAGCTGTTTTTTTTTGTATCCCGGATCCCAGATATTCGAAAAAGGAAGAAGTAGAATAGCTAGGCACTTAATTTGCCTACTCCAGGTTACCATCACACATCAATAAAAATTGAATACAAATAGTATGAAACGATTTGCCGGACAAGTTAAACGAATCGTAAGCGGTCAAACACGCAATAATTTCAATAAAAATAATATTTTCAATAGATACTCACATTCATTCTCATGGCTATTCCTGGCCAGGCCTCGGATCTGTTCATTAACGTAGTTATTACTCTTGGGCACGTTGAGGGCACTACGGATGCCAACGGAGGAGTTGTCCAGGTGTCCAGGTCCAATCTTGGGCACGTGGCTGGAGCAGTACACCTCCTTGTCTTCCGTCCAGTGCTGGTTGTTGTAGTATGTCTGGGGAAGAAAGTAAAAGGAGTCAGTAAATAAGAGATACTGATACTGTTAGTGTTAGTCTACGTCAACAAAATGCTGAGCAAAAAAGAAAAAAACCGGCCAAGTGTGAGTAGGCCTCGCGCACGACGGGTTCCGTACCATTTTTTATTTATTCTGTTTTAGTATAATTTGTTGTTATAGCGGCAACAGAAATACATAATCAGTAAAAATTTCAACTGGCTAACTATCACGGTTCTTGAGATACAGCTTGGTGACAGACGGACGGACAGCGAAGTCTCAGTAATAGGGTCCCGTTTGAACCCTTGGGTACGGAACCCTAAAAAAGAAAGTGTATTACAAAAATTATAGTACATTTGAGTGTGTTATACCCACGGCGACTCATCAAGCTATACACTTCCAGTATAACATGGCCTCGCTTTTTATATATTTCCCGTACATTGAGAGATCCGCATTAACTGGTTTTGTATAACTTGATTGGTGGCCGTGCGGATATCGTTGATTCAAATATACGTTTAAAGAGAAAAGTTATCATTCAATAAAGCAAACCAAACAATTGAAATATAACACTGCTTTTCAACCCTTTTATTACCGAACCTGATTCATTTTACACAAATTATAGGACCTACTAAAGTCCAACATAAAATGAACCATCAAACATCATTTCATAAAACAAATAATGGGTCAAGTTATGATGGATATTCTAAATAGAAGTTGGATCTATGGTCAAAGCGATATGGGCAGTTAATTTGTGACAAAGTGAATGTTTTTTATTGCATTATACATTGTATAAATCTGCTTTGTCGTTCTAATGTATAATTTTCCACTTAACAATTAAATTTGTGTCCGTAAGGATGTATATTATTACAATAACAATTCATCTTTCAAAATTATAAGTTACAGAGACAATAGCTATTATGCCGATTCAGTTTTGGAATTTAGATTTGACCCTGTGACCATGCTGTTTAGTCAGCATACAGTGGGTCAACAGATGACACATTTTTGACACTTCTTAAATTAGGTCGTAGAGGTCAAATAGCAGTTGCACCTCGTAAAAAACTAATACACTTCTGGACACATCTATTGGCCCACCTTGTATTTTCAGTTTCGTTTGGTTTTAGCTAAAATTTTATATTAGGTCGAGCAAAAAGTTTTTATGCAGTTTTGAACCTGGCACATTCACAATTTCATTCAATAGTCTTTTTTTGAATTTCGAACTCAGAATTTAAAGAAACAAAAGACAATTTGGAGCCTGTTTGTTGATATCAAACAATCGAATACTAAGAAAACTTGGTTTTATTGGTTAACTTGGATTTAATTCTTGAAAAAGTGATTGATATCTTTGGTTTTGCAACAAACATTACTTATTTTTAACATTAAGGTGAGGTTCCACGCGCGCCTCAAGGAGATATCAGCAAATCGGAAGGGGTCCGAGAGGGCCGATGCCTGCCAGGGCTGCGGGTTGTTCGAAAGAGATACCGTGCCCCTGGAACGCAAAGGGCTAAGAAGGAACATGGATGGGTTTTAGTCAGTCAAGTCTGACACTTCCTTCCGCTCCGCCCAGAGCGGAAGAAGTCATTTGATGATTTCCCATCCGAAAAAAAAAAAAAAAAAAAAAAAAAAAAGGTGAGGTTCTATCAATAATCTATGGATTCTTCACCTGAAGTCGCCGCCCAAGCTGTGGCACTTATTCAGGCCGGACACAGCCAAAGAAACGTGAGTGCTCAACTTAATTTAAGTCGATCTGCGGCCCGAAATGTTTATCGGAGGTACCTAGAGACTGGCGGCTTTGTTCGTCGCCAAGGAAGGCCACGATCTCGGGTCACAACTGAAAGGCAGGATCGATTCATCGTGACGACTAGCTTGAGAAATCGTCACCTTACCTCCATTGAGATACAAAACCAACTTCGCGACTTCCACGGAGTATCTGTGAGCGCTCGAACTGTTCGGAGAAGGTTAAAAGAACGCGATATGGTACCACACAAGCCAGCTAATGGGCCCAAACTAACGCGAGCCCACCGAACAGCGCGCCTTCATTTCGCACGCAGTCATTTAAATTGGACACAGCAAGATTGGAGCCGTGTACTCTTTTCTGATGAGTCTAAAATTGTGTTACATGGCAATGAATATTGCTGCCCCAAAACTAAGTTAATCCTACCAGCACCTAGATTAGAAATGTTTAAAAATAGTCCAGAATACCGAAGCATACAGATTTTTAATAAATTACCCGAAAATATCCGGTCCACGAAGACACTATGTGTATTTAAAGCAAGGTTAAAAACATTGCTCATAGAAAAATGTTATTATAGTTTAAAAGAATATATGGACGACAAGAATTTAAAATAGAGCTCAAATATATATGTTTGTGTTAATTATAATATATTTTATTTTATGTATAAAAAAGTGCTAGATATAAGTTTGTTTTTTTTATTATGATAGTTCCTAAATTAAGTTATGAAATACCCGCTGCAATATTATTAAGTTATTTATAAGTTAGTTTTAAGTTATTTTGCTGCGCCCTAACAGGGTGATGTACTGTCTAGTTTTAAGCCCAGCTTGTAACTACGATTGTGTACATTTTGCATTAAATAAATAAATAAATAAATGATGGAAGGAAGAAGGTCTACCGACGTAAGGGAGAGCGTTTCGCACAATGACTGCTTTGAAGAGAGGGTTGCTTATGGCGGTGGCTCATGGACTGTCTGGGGCGGTATATCCGCAAGCGGCAAAACTCAACTTGAGGTTGTTACAGGACCACGGCTGCCAACATTAAATGCTGAAAGGTACATTCGTGAGTGCTTAGAATCTCACGTGATACCATACGCGGACTATGTGGGCCCAAATTTCCTTTTTATGCATGATAATGCAAGAGCCCATGCGGCCAGCATCGTCAGGGAATATCTTCGGGATGTGAACATCACAGTTATGGACTGGCCAGCCAGAAGCCCAGACATGAACCCCATTGAGCACATGTGGGACGAGCTAAAAAGACGTGTTAGGGCTCGTCAGCCAGTTGCCCAGACGATGCAGAAATTGAAAACTGCCATAGAAGAGGAATGGGAGATGATCCCTCAAAATGTCATAGAGTGGTTGATAAACTCTATGCCTAATCGTATGAGAGCTGTGGTAGATGCCCATGGAGGCAACACGCGTTATTAAATTAAACCTTTATTTGATAAAACATGTTTTTTATTCAAAAATCAATTGCCTTTAACAAGGCGCATATCCGACTTGTTAGGCGTAGCTCCATGTCGTATGGTATTCTGAATTCAAATTTAAAACAATACGATCGAAAAAGATGGTAAAATGTATCAGGTTTAAAACTGCATCAACAGTTTTTGTTCAATCTAGCAATCATATTTCGGTAGGGGCCATCGAAACCTAAACTCTAAGGTGGGCCAATAGATGTGTCCAGAAGTGTATTAATTAGCCGAATCTTGCTGTCTAGTCAAGACTGAGAACCACAATAAATAAATTAGGAGTTAAACTACAATTATTATTTTTTTAAATTCTTTTATTTAGAGAAATGTATGACTCAAATAATTTATCAAACTGAACACTGTTTTTAGAACAAAACTATAGATATGCTCCAACCTAACTTTAATTTCGGATTTATTTTAAATGATACACATAAGACATAAACAGGTATATACCCAACAATTTCAATTTACCCAAATCAGCTGCCAAAATTTAAAACGTAGGCCTAAATCAGACCACTATTCACGAAAACAGACGTATTTAAACTCACTCACAGAACCAAACAAGTACAAACACCTATTGTATGCATTTCCCATAAAAAGTACGTCAACTAACTGTTTATTATTATCGCATACTCATCAAGCTGTTGTATTGAAACAACAGTTAGGAGCGCGTGTAATGAGCAAGTGAGCCGAATAAGCTCGTTTGTACCCGGTGTCGGAATATGGTCGTATCTGCCCGGTCGGGGAATAAGGACATAATGTGTCATTACAGCCATATTATGACAGTAGGATGCCCAGGTTGGTTACCATGACGTCTTAAAGCAGTATTGTTTTAATCTTATTCCAGTGTGGGAAAGAGACGGAGCTATAGCGGACGTCTAGCGCCATCTCTTTCCCACTCTGGAATAAGATTAAACAATACTGCTTTAAGACGACATGGTAGAAAACCAGATCTATACAAAGGTTTTCGGAGGAAATTCCGGACATTTGAAGAAAACTCCGAACTATTTTTTACAAAAAAAAATACTTTCTTTTATACAAGATACTATTGATTCTAATAATAATTTTATTTTAGACTTTGTTTTCCTTTTTTCATTGTTGTATATTCCGAACGTTTTAGAATCCGAATCCAAAAATAAATAAATGATACGAATGGGAGGTTGTAATGTGACAGTCATTCATATCCGTATTCATTTACGGTTTAAAAATGGCTGTTTTACTGTTTGGTCATACGCGACATCGCTATTAACTTGATACTTATTGGTGATCTTAGTGCTATAATAATTAGAAGTCTAGATAAGAGTGTAAATCCATGTTAACGGCGTATTTTCGGTAGTCAGTCGTTGCAGTGCTAACTATCCATATGAGTTGATCTTTCTTTAAATTGTGGTCTCTCATCATCTCCAGTCTCATTCAAATTGACGTAGACTTTGATACCTTCGACATAATTTTCGCCCTTATTCCAATTTACTTACGGCATTTTAATCTTCTTGCTTACATCTTCATTCAGCACCATGATCATAATTATCAGCCTATAATGTTCCCACTGCTGGGACACAGGACTCCTCTCAATGAGAGGGAGTGGGCTATTAAGTTACCGGAGTAAGGTCATATGACGCATTACAACCAGATCTCAACTGTAATGACTCATTATTTGTGTACAAATATAATGTATAGCTGTATTCTTACGTATGCAAATATGTATTTCTTTTATGAACTCTGTATTATTTCCCTTGACCTCGACTGTAAAAATGTAGACTTGCTTTTAGACGGTGGATTTTTATTCTTAGTGAGACCAACATTTTTGTCTGCCCGATTTTATGTCTAGGTAGACTTGGCATTCCGTACCATCAACGACCTTCAAACACAGATCGATGTGTTTACATGTTGTTGGAGTGAATTCGCAAGGGTATTATTATTTATACTATGCTACAAGTGAAATTATTATAAAACGTAAGTAAAGTGTATTTGTGTTTATGTATGTACTATTTTGTTGTTTTATCCACCATTATAATAATTACCTATTATGTAATAATTGAATAATGCTGTATTTTGTATTGTTCTAATTTTTGAAAATCTAAGTATAAAGTGTAATTAGTTTAAGTTCTGAACTGTCGCATTAGGGTAAACCCTGTAAGGATAGTTTAAGGTGTTACAAATAAATAAATAAATAAATACTTTATTATTGTGACCATTTTCGTCTGCAGCCGATAGCAGTCCACTGCTGAACCTAAGTCTAGCCACAATCGCAGTGTCTTTCATGCAGTTACTATTAAGTAGATACCCTGCAAAGATGACAAGGATTTTTACACCAGTTTATACAAAAGCTACCCGCGGCGTGGTCTTTACTTAAGAATCACTCGTTTATCAATAGGAAACCTCATCAATATCATCACCAGCCCATAATGTTCCCATTGGTGACACACAGGCCTCCTCTCTATGGGAGGGAGTGGGCTGTAATCCACCACGCGGGCCCAGTGCGGGTTGGTAGAGGTCACATGTCTTCGAATTTTTAGCTCTAGGACATGCCGGTTTCCTCAGGATGTTTTCCTTCACCGTTTTTGAGGGCAGCAAAAAGCAAAAGCAAATTACACAAAGTAATGCGCTTGCCTGGGTTCGAACCCACGGCTTACTGCTCGTAAGTCGGGCAAATTACGGGGCAAATTAGTGGGCTACGGTAATCGCAAACCCAAGAACCGAAAATTTCGAAGAAATGTGGCATGACATACACCTGCCCGTAATTGGTCTCCGAGATCTTGATCGATTATGTTGTTATGCTTATAAGCTACTAATGTATCTACTGAAAATCGAGACACGTTTTATTTCTATACTCTTATCACAACGGTAATTTTTTCTACAACTTATTTCCAAGATTGTACTGTCGAATTATTGTGCTAGAGGTACCGCTATTACACACATGATTTGTATAATAAACCGCTTCGCTGCATTCTTGTTGTAAATTAAGCACTTAGTAATACATATTATTAATAGTGTTTAACACCATCTGCAGCAATGACTCTATGACATGACTTAGTGCTTTAAGTACTTTATTTAATGCTAAAAGGCAAACACTCTAATAGTAAAGCTTCAATAGTTGGGTGTATTAAAATAGCCACCACATTTGTATATGGGTGTAATAAATCAGCTGTTTCCTACAAAAGTGCAATACCTACACGATTAAAATGTATGGAACAGCAAATTTTTTTTTAAATTATCAACCGATGAAACATTTCTGTGGAGGGGGGGGTTCAGAATGATCAAGTGAGTATGTGGTAAGCGTTTTCGCATCGGGTACACCTTGTGGAGTGTGTGAAATCTAATTTACGAGTACGAAGTTTAAAGCGCTAGGGTGACCATCGAAATTTTAATTATTTTTTTTGGCTTTTTCTTAAGTTTCGGCCGTAGCAAAGACAATCTCCATAGATGGGGGTTCATGGACGGCTCAGATCTCAAGTGTGTATGCGGCGTGTCTCCACAGACGTGGCCCACCTTCCATCTTGCGCTGCATGCCCTGTCACCTGTGCACTTGAGGGTCTTTTGACTGCGTCAGCGAGCGGAGTTCGCTTGGCTGAGTTTTGGGCTAAACATATTTAGCGATTTGCCTTTTTTGCAAGAGTTTTCTTTTTGCCATATACGTAGTACATTTTAGTAGTGATTGTAAAAAAAAGATATTCCATACCTTTTTTTTCGGATGGGAAATCATCAAATTACTCCTCCTGCTCTGGGCGGAGCAGAAGGGAGTGTCAGACTTGACTGACTAAAACCCATCCATGTTCCTTCTTAGCCCTTGGTGTTCCAGGGCCATATCTCTTGAGGCAGGCACTCACTTCACTTTCTAGAGTTTGCCGACAGCCCACTTTTTAACATCCATTACAATGTAAGACAGTACACTAGAAGAATGTCTCTGAATCTCATACATACGAATACACGCGAATACCACATTTTTCTACTAACTTGTTTTGCATATTCATCTTGTGTAGTTAATTTTATTGACGTCCAACGGAACTTGCGTAGATGAGGAATTTATTTTGTACATATGTTTTGTATTGTCTTGTCACAATTTACAGGAAATGATTTCTTTTATTTTATGTATTTATTCATAAACGTTTGAATTTTAGTTAAATTAAGAGCGTTTACACCTTACGGCTTTTAATACAAACTTTCAAGTCTTTATTTTCCGAAATGAATGTACCGATTTTAATGAAACTTCATACGCATAAACATTTTACATAGGTCTAAAAAGACACTTTAGAAAAATTGTTTTTTCCATACAAAAATGCAATGCAGATCACGGACAAAATAAGTCAACAACGGATATTTAAAAGGTAAAAGTATGGAATCACAGTATTTTAAATCTTAATAACCAATGTCGCCTACATCGTGTTTATGTAATTTTTCGATTATTTAAGCAGTTATTTTTGTGTTTCCTTTCAAGTGTTAAAGTTCAAATTTATTTATTGCATAATAATCTTTTATCACCTAATTAATATTTTTAACGACGATTCCCTTCACAGCTACTTCGTTACAAAACGGACCAAAAACATAAACTTTATCTAACTAATTATACGAAAAACAGATTATATAAATGTCTTTTTAAGTTTTTATTACTCGTACAGTCTCGAGCAAAAATATGTTATACAGCAAAGTTCTAACGTTAAACAAAATATCACGAGTGTAATCCCGCGTGTGATCTGTATCTAATGGTACATCCACAATTTGCCAATTATGTTTAAGTCCCTAATGGGGGGGGGGGGGCGAGCCTATAAATATAATAATTCATAGTTTTGTGTTTGTATGTAAATTGCACGTGTATATTTATGCTATGTGTCCCGCGCAACTTGGTCTGCGTCACATTTTCCCCGTTTCCCCAACATTTTTCATTGCTGTTCCACTCATATTGGTCGTAGCATGATGATATACATGTATGTCCTATAGCCTTGCTCAATAAATGGGCTATAAAGAATTTTTCAAATCGGACCCTAATCGTTCCTGAGATTTGCGCGTTCAAGCAAACAAAACAAACAAAGGCTTATTTATTTATTTATTTTATTTTACTATTTATGTACACACAGTAGAAATCACAGGAAAAAAAAAAACATAAAATATTTGAGTACAAAGGTACTGCTTATTTCATACGAAATTTCTGCCAGCAGACCTGCGAAAGGAAAAATTAAAAAGAAATGTAGACGATAGTGTGTGAGAGAATGAAGAGAAAAATGTGTCTTTATGTGCCTTAACTAACTTAACCTATACTATTTTAAATATAAATACATATATAACTAAATATAAATACATAATGCTAGGATATAAAAATACATATATATATATAAATCAGAATTGAGAGGAAAGGTAATGCTCTTTCACTCGGGTTTTGAACAATGAAATAGTCTTTAAATCACGAATGCTAGGCGGAAGTGAGTTCCACAGCCTTACAGCATGAACAGAGAAGGAATAGGAGTAATAACTGGATTTATGAGGATGGGATTTAAGGATGGATCTAAGGTGCGATCTACATGGTACGTCACTGGGACGTGCGTAAGAAAAACGCTCGCGCAGGTAAGAAGGATAGGACGGGTTGTGTAGGATATTGAAGAGGAGACATAGGATCCTAGTGTTCCTGCGAAGGCGGATTGGGAGCCACTTGAGTTCTTTGCGAAGGTGAGAAACGTGGTCATATTTACGGATACCAAAAATAAAGCGAATACATAAATTTTGCAAGCGCTCAAGCTTATTTAATAGCTCCTCAGTAGCATCCAGGTAGCAGGCGTCCGCATAATCTATTATCGGCTGAATAAGCGTTTGTGCTAAAGAGATTTTAGTCTTCAAAGGCAGGAGGTTCTGAAGGCATTTCAACGAGTGTAGAGAAAAGTGTACCTTACGGCTGACCTCGCTGACTTGAGCTCGCCACGACAGATTCGAATCAACAGTAACACCCAGATCTTTGGCAGTATCTGTATATTCGATGCAAACACCATCGAGGTACAAAGGCATCAAAGATGCAACAACAGCCGCAGTTCGGACAAATCTGCTGCCTATAATCATGGCCTGAGATTTTGTTGGGTTAATTTGCAGACCAAATGACTTAGCCCAGGCGCTGATACAAGCCAGGTCTTGATTCATAGCACCAATGGCGGAATCCGCATCAGCTACATTAAAATGCCGGTAGAGCTGCAGGTCATCTGCATAAAGATGGAAATTAGAAGCGATTACACAGGTAACCATGTTAATGAAAATTGAAAAAAGAAGAGGAGAGAGAACGCTACCCTGAGGGACACCTTCGGTGAGGCTACACCAATCAGAGAAAGTCTCATCAAGGCGAACGCACTGAGAACGTCCCCGAAGATAAGAATTGAACCAGGCTAAAGTAGAAGAGGAAAAATTTAAAGATTTGAGGATACCTAGCAAAATGTCGAAATCCACTGAGTTGAAGGCACTACTGAAGTCAAGCAATACAAGTACGGTAAGTGACTTACTCTCCATTGCCCAGCGGATATCGTCAGTTACCTTCAAAAGAGCAGTGACAGTACTATGACCCGAGCGGAAACCCGATTGGAAAGGGGATATTAAAGAGTTTGACGCCAAGAAAAATGTTAATTGTTTATGGACTAAGTGCTCAAAAACTTTGGAAAGAAATGGGAGAATAGAGATAGGTCTAAAGTGGGATAGCGAGGATGGATTGTTAGTTTTAGGTAAAGGTATAATGTGAGCCTGCTTCCAAACTAAAGGAAAAGAGCAACTAGAAAAAGAGTTATTGAAGATGTAAGTCAGAACAGAAAGTAAAGAGGGAAGGATAAGAGTAATCATTCTTGAACACAACTTATTGTTACCGACTGCTGAAGATGTAATCGCAAGGACAGATTTCTTAACGTCATCCTCAGAAACATCGCTAAGGTTAAAAAGAGAACATTGTGGCAAAGGTAATCTGGAAAGCTTCTCCAGGGTCGCAGCTTTGGCAGACGAATCGAGAGAAAAGGGAAGAAAAGAGAAGTGTTTATTAAGATCGTCGAGGTTCACATCCTTGCACTGATTGGTAGGTGATTTGCCTATGCCTACAGACTTTAGAAATTTCCAAACATCAGAAGAATTACGGTTGTCGAGTTGATCACGGAAATAGCGTCTCTTGGCATCTTGACACAGATGGCTGCAGCGATTACGTAGCGATTTGTAATAAGAGAGATTAAGCTCTGAAGGTCTGCGCTTATATCTGCACTTGGCTTTGTCCCTTCGTGCCATAAGTTCTTTAATTTGTGCGGTCATCCATGGTGCAGGGTTATGTTTTACTTTGACACGTCGGATGGGTGCATGCATATCATACAAGTCGAGAACTGTTTTGGTAAAAAAAAAGGCTTCTGCTTTGTTATTAGTATAATAATACTGAGTTGGATCTGTATTATTATTCCCTTTATAAAAATGAATAAATGGAATAATAATACAGATTCAACACAGTGTAAACTGTTATATGAATAAATGAAATGAAATGAAATATTGCTATTAACCGGGTACAAATCCAAACTCCGTGGCGGCTCCTGGTGATTCCTGATGTACAAACCCAATCACACTGCCCGACCTGGGGATCGAACCCAGACCCTCATGCTTAGCAGCTGCACTTGTGACCACTAGTAGACCAAAGAGGTAGCATTTGTGTTCGTGATTGTACAATGAGGTTTATAGCAAAAAGTTGAAGATGCGGCAAGGTCGATCAAATGCCAACTGATCTGAAGGTCGTGAAGATGAGCACCAAGGCCGACTGCCAGTGGCTAGGAAATGACGTCACTGTCTCAGATTATTAATAGGATATTACGGTAAACAGGTTTACGAGGTGAAACCGTTTTGTTTACAAGGATTCTTTCAAATTCTTTAAGAGTCAACGCTGTGCGAACAAAATGAAAAAAAAAACTGTGTTTCGACTTGGGAGTATTTTCAAATTGGCTGGCTAGAGTTGGTGGTGGTGTAAGATATGGGTACTTTATTT
Organism: Cerastis rubricosa; assembly: GCA_949152445.1. Classification (NCBI taxonomy): domain Eukaryota; kingdom Metazoa; phylum Arthropoda; class Insecta; order Lepidoptera; family Noctuidae; genus Cerastis; species Cerastis rubricosa. The sequence continues at coordinate 5,103,869 of OX424535.1, read as the reverse complement.
GACCTGAGAGAGAGAGATAGAGAAGGCCTGAGCTATAACAGAGTGGGAGCAATAATGCTCTAAAACCTTACGTTCTTCCCGAACAAGACTTTCCCTATAAAAAACCTTCCATCTATGGAAGAGAGTGGTCAGTAATCAAGCTCAAACGTGGGCCATTGCAGGATGGCTGAAGAAGTGACTGGATGAAGTGAAAACCGGTGAAGGAAAACTTCGTGAGCAAAATAGCATATGTCTTAAAAATAAAATTCGAAGATCGAACACGCACTGGGTTTACGTGTTAGATTACCCACTCACAGTCACAAAGAAAACAGTTGTTTCCCAGCAGTGGGAACGTTATAGGTTGATAATGCTAAGCGACCGGCGGCGGCGGCGGTATAAACAATATACACATATGTATGACTTTACGGATAAGATACTTTAGTAATGCTAGTTTTCATCAATCACAGCCTGAATTCATCTACTGCTAGGTAACCACCTCTCTTTTCTTGTGCTAACCTCCACTTTCCTTTGCTAGCTTTACGATAGAAAAACAAGTCTATACTAATGTATACCTATATTATTATACTACCTACTAATAATAAGCTGAAGACTTTGTTTGTTTGTTTGCTTGAACGCGCTAATATCAGGAACTACTGGTCCGACTTGAAAAAATATTTCAATATTAGATAGCCTATTTATCGAGGAAGGCTACAGGCTACATGTCATCACGCTACAGAGCAGCAATGAAAAATTTTACGAAAACGGGGAAAATGTGACGCAGACGAAGTTGCGCGGGACAGCTAGTAGTATAATAGAGATCAAAAACTCACCTTCAACGTCAACTTGGTCCCACAGACGGCACATTTGAAGCAGCCACTGTGGAAGAAAGTGAAGTCCTTCAACGGACCAACCCTATCTACTTGGTAGACGATCTCGTTGCAACGAAAGCAGGTGCTCTCGTAGAAATTCGGGCGATACATTCTGGCTACGGTTCTTATCACGTCATATTAACAACACTTTTAACACAACATAATCACTGTTTTATTGTCACTACACTAACACTTTTTAAACACTCATTTGGAAGCCTGTAAATAATTATTTTGGTTAAAAAATACTTTTTCGTAACACTTTTTTTGAGGTTAGAAACAAGACTCGTTCGTGGTTTTTGTCAGATTGAATATTATGATTTGAGGTTGATCGTCTCTTGTCACGGAAAACATGAATTGTAATTAATCTCATTTTATACTACCAGGCCCCTCAGAAAGTATTGCGAAAAAAAGTTTTTATATATGGGAGACTGGCCAGTTATTATGTTTTTCGAAAATATGATTATTTATAAGTAAAAATAAGTAAGTTCCAATTTCAAAATTTCCCTCCACATTTTTTGCGAGTTAATTCAAAGTATTGTGTCTCACTGAAATATGGATCTGCGCCGGGAACATTTTAGAGCTATGATTTTATACGATTTCAAGTGTCGCCTGAAACCGGATGAATCGTACGATAGACTTCAAATGGCATTCATGGATGAAGGCCCTTCCAAGGCAACCGTGTATCGTTGGTATAACGAATTCAAGCGCGGTCGACCAACTTTGGGGGATGACGAAAGAAGCGGTCGCCCTTTGACGGCTGTTACCGAAGAAAACGTGCTAGCAGTGAAAAATTTAATCCAAGACAATAGGCGAATTACATATCAGGAGATTCAACACATATTGAAGATTGGATCGGGAAGCGTTCACGAGATTCTACACAGCCATCTTCGCGTGAGGAGGATAGTATCACGCTGGGTGCCGCACAACCTCACCGATGCTCAGAAGCAGGCCCGGGTGGAATGGTGCCGTGATATGCTTAACAAATTTGAAGCAGGCTCGTCTCGGCGTGTTTACGACATCGTTACAGGTGATGAGTCCTGGATTTATCAATACGACCCAGAAACCAAGCGCCAGTCGACTGTTTGGGTGTTTCAAAATGAGCCAACGCCTACCAAAGTGAAGCGATCTAGAAGCGGGGGTAAGATTTTGATCGCTAGCTTTTTTAATTTGACTGGCCACTTGGTATCAATTCCCTTACGGGATCAAAGAAGCATTAATGCCGAATGGTATACTTCCAAATGTTTGCCAGAAGTTTTCTCTGTTATAAGCAACAAGCGACCAAACACAGGGCTCCGCGGGCTACTGCTCCACCACGACAATGCACCTGCGCACACCGCACTCAAAACGAGGGACTTCCTGGACAGCACGCCAGTCAAACTCCTGGGTCACCCTCCTTACAGCCCTGATCTAGCACCGTGTGACTTCTTTTTATTCCCAAAAATAAAAAATCAGCTCAAAGGGATACAATTTTCGTCGCCGGAAGATGCGCTGGCTGGGTTCGAGCAGGCTGTAAACGAGGTGTCTGCGGCGGACTGGAAAAAGTGTTTTGAAAACTGGTTTAGGCGCATGAATCTTTGTATAGAGGCTGGTGGAAAGTACTTTGAAAAGATTTAATAAAAATATATGTACGTATAGAACAATTTTTTTTAGTTTCGCAAAACTTTCTGAGTGTCCCACGTACGTCTTATAATTAAGAAGTTTAATTATCTAACTCGTTTCTTGATAACGTAAAGCGGTCAAAGACATGATTGAAGTTCGTTTTGACAGTTTTTGTTTTTGGTTTAATTGTCATATAAAGTAGAATGAGGTTGTATTGTATATGAATGATTCTTTGCTCTGTATGGTGTCGGACGTAAAGAATAGCACCATTCCATATCTTCTCGTGGGTGTCGTAAGAGGCGACTAAGGGACTTGCCAGAGAATAGGCAGCAGTACTGCGATCGCCAACCCGCCTGCCAAGCGTTGCGATTATGGCAAAACCCCCCATGTTATGTCAATGTGGCGAAACTTGGGGAAGGCCTATGTCCAGTAGTGGACGTCGTTCGGCTGAAATGATGATGAAGATGATGATTCTTTGGATTATGATTGACGAATCGTTATAAATAGGTTTAAAGCTATAGCATCAGGGATTTAAGAAACAAGCTAGTAAATTCAAACGTGCACACTGCATATCATACATTTCTATAGATTGTCATGGCAAAAGTCAATCAATTGCTCTCAGAAATGCTTATAGAAAATGTATGGTAAAGTAAAATTGTATGAGTATAGCCATCTGCATGTACATGCCTTGATTTTCTTCAACTATCTTGGGGTTAACTTCCAGTGGAACCACATGCAGCTAAAATCCAGTATTTTAAATGGCGCAACTGCCTATCTGACCTGCACAAACCAGTAACTGGGAAACACGATAACCCCTGCTAAGACTGGTTGTCAGACTATTAGGCTTCTAACCCGTAATGACTGTCGAACAGTGGTGGATTTACAAATTTTCAAGGTTTAAGCTGTAAAGTTTTTGCACAAAATCCAACAAATTCGTTGAAATTGCACTATAATAATATTTGGGTTTATATAATAAAGCTCAATCATGTACAAACATCAGAAAACCGTCATGCAGAAAGCTTTTTGAATTCTACGAGGTAGCAAAAAAAAGAAATTCGGTCCCCAAATTTGCCGCCCTAGGCTCCGGCCTACTCAGCCTGCTGGTAAATCCGACACTGCTGTCGATGCCACTATACACTACTGTGTAGTGTGTAGTGAGTGGCATGCAACCTCTGACAAAATATGATCACCTCCGCAGGTCCAGTTGAAAACCAGCGTCGGGCAGCCTGCCCGTCATTTGCTGAACTAGCCCTATTTGGCGCAGCCGTGAGACACACAATAACTTATTGTTAATTTTTGTTTAATGCTATGTGCACATGCACATGTAGCATCTTTCTTTCTTTCTTTACTTTTCTTGCATGATTCACAAAATACACAAATGTATTTGCATGTACCTCCGTAACCATACTCGTCGTTCCCTTAGTGGACACGCGATTTTATTGATCCAGAAACACCCTAACTAATATAATGACCGCTGAGGTGCGTTGACCTTTCATTTATAAAATATTTCCTATGTTGACTGGTCACTTATGTCTACTAGAATAGGTGAAGACCAATGACACCATGGATGGACTGTGTGAAGGATAATATGGCTAATAATAAAGGATGATATGACTGGAAAGGGGGTAATTGCTGAGTTGAGGAGTAAAAGAGAAGTATGGAAGAAGAAGACATGCTCCGCCGAACCCAAATAAATTGGGATAAACGCAGGGGAATGATGACTTATTTCAAAATATGTTGTTTGTTATCACCACGTGTGTAGAGAATCGGAAGTCGCTTTGTTTTAATCAGAAACAAGCAACGTAGAGACGTAGATGTTGCGATCGATGTCGCGACCTTCCGATCTAATTTGAAGTCAACACAAATTATAAAATAGTCATCATCATCTGCCTAGCCTTTTCCCAAACTATCTTGAGGTCGGCTTCCAGTCTAACCGGATGCAGCTCAGTACCAGTATTTAAATTATAAAATTGGTGTTGTCGGTACTATAATTATCCAGTTTTTTCACTTTCCTGTAAAGTTTCCATTTTTGACTTACGTGGTGTTAGAACTTAAGCGACAATATGTTAAATTTTGTTTAATGTTAAATCTTGTCTGCTCACGGGAAAAGTCACGTATTTTTTGTGGGATAATTCTAATTTCGATTCAAAAATCGAAGTACGTTACGTTTATACCGCGCGCTCATGTTAGGGTCTTGATGCTTCATTTTAATCCTCTTTACAGTCTTTGACAAAGACTGAGTGCTTCTTCAGTCACCTTACGTCGGGAGAAGTGAAAAGAGAGTGGAGATGCCTGGCAGCGGGACAGCAAAGACAGCTGTTATTATGGAAAGATACTCTTTGCTTTTTGACTGCCTTTCATGGTCTAGCTAGGTAGTTTTAAAGAAACTGTAATTCAAGTTGTAGAAATAAGAAATTAGCTATGACTAGCTTGCAACATTGTGCGTCTGCACGCACGGCGACCAACCCAGCTGTAATCAGCAACTTCGATCTTTTTAAGAGGTAAGCGCCAGAGTAACTCGCAAAAATTCAAATTCTCTCATTTTTTTTACAATTTGTAGGTCAGTGTCAGGTTATACGTTGAATAAAATATGATTCGGGACCGTAACAAATATGGCTTTACAGCTTTATAATCATTAAAATCATCAATACAAACCCCTCAGTTCATTTAATACCTTCGAATGACTTTTTCATGAAATTGTCATTCAGTGGGATTTAGTGACCTTGCAGGGTTGTATTTATGATTTCAACAATTATAATTATTCTGGTAAATACATAAGGTGGTACAGTCGCGAGTTGCTGTACCTATGTCCAGTTGTCCACCTACGTGGTCCACTAATCTAAATACCATCCGTGGCATGCCACCACATCATCGGTGCGTTGCATCAGTGCGGTTGTTGAGTTGTTTTTCGCAACGATACCGTTCTTAGTTGCACGTTGCATGTTAAGCGAGATTGTAGGCCTGCTGTTTCTGTGGTGTCTCTGGGTTCTAGTGGTCTAAGTGAGAGGATTTAGCGGGGATGTGAGATGATCTATCCAGATTCTGTATCATCATCTGCCTAGCCTTTTCCCTATGTTGGGGTCGGCTTCCAGTTTAACTGGATCCAGCTGAATACCAGTATTTATACTTGGAGTTATCTGACCTCCACAATCCAGTTAGTACTGGGTAACAGGCCCGAAGGCACCTAAGAAGCCGATTCCTGCCGGCTTACCTTTGGGAACAAGGCAATGTACGTAGTGTCTAGTGTCTACTGTAGTCAATTAGTAAATTATGTACACATCTGTGGTTATCACATTACAGTATAGGCATTATATACATCGGAATGAAAAAAAAATCCAACATTTTTCATGTCAACAAAGAAAGCAACATGTGGCGCCAAAAGTAAGCCGGAGCTCGGGTGTCAGAATTCAGAACTAAATTCGTATGGACGCGGACACGTGATTTCGCGGCTATCAACAGCGTTTTGTAGGGACTAGGTAAGCCGAAGATTATCGAGTTATGACAATGTTTGAATGTATAGAAAGTTAAATTAGAACCACTTCCCGATGTCCGATTGAGCTGAAATTTTCCACACACCTTTGTTTCTAAGAAAAATACATTCTTATGACAAACATAACTTAATCTTGAAGTCAGGATCGTCTCCTCACGAGGGAACTCCTCAACGTTTAATAGCACAGACACGAAACTTTGCATACAAGTTCATATTTGGTGGATAATCACAATTTGTATCATGAACTCATCCTAGCGCCAGGATCTTCTCCTCACGAGGGAACTCCTCAACGTTTAATAGCACAGTCATGAAACTTTGCGTACGAGTTCATATTTGATGGATAATCACGATTTGTATCATGAACTCATCCTGCAGCCAGGATTGTCTTCTCACAAGGGAACTCCTCAACGGTTAATAGCACAGACAAGAAAATTTGTATGCACGTTCATATTTGATGGATAAACGTGAATTCTATCATGATCTCATCCTGCAGCCAGGATCGTCTGCTCACGAGGGAACTCCTCAACATTTAATAGCACAGACACGTAACGTTGCATACTAGTTCATATTTGATGGATAATCACGATTTGTATCATGAACTCATCCTACCGCCAGGATCGTCTCCTCAGCGGTTAATAGCACGGATATGAAACTTTGAAATTTACGCGTTCACTTTTTATGAATAAACATAATACCTGAAGCTTGTCGCGTGAGTGGTAAATGCTATAAAAACTAAACGCGACAAGCTTTTGTGAAAATTATCCTACATCGTTTTAATTCTTTCAAAAATTTATTTTCTTCTTTTCAGTTCATATTCATAAAAGCTTGTTTCAAAAAGGTTTTTTATATTATATTTTATTTTTTTTATACAGTGTTTTATGTAGTTCTTGTGCATTTAATCGTTCCATTACATAAGTTATGAAAAAAAGATCAAGTTGGATCCTTCGAAAAATTTTGGTACTTTTAGCATGGGTGACATTTTCGTGGTTTTCGAGGTCGCTGATAAAGACACCAAAATTAAAAATAGCGCCGACGCGCGACGTAAACTTCTGTTTTTTTCGTCATGGGTGTCATTTTTGGGGTTTTCGGGTTGGCTGATAAGCAAAACGAAAATTGAAAAATGCGATGAAGAAAAACAAAATTAAAATTCACATTTTTTTCTTCGGCTTGCCCTTTCAATATTTTCACCCTTCGCCACTGCTGGGTAATACGATAACCATTGGTAAAACTGGTTGTCAGACTTTCGGGCTACCGACCTGTAAACAACATCCTGTTTGGGTCACACATCGTCATCGCTAAAAAATATTCAGCTGTCCCATACAAAATTTGAAAATCTCTCGACCCAAATTTATACTGTGGATCGTGTTCACTAATACTGTGTAGGTACTACCTTTCTCGCTGATCGCTTCTCACTTGAGCCACACGTCAAAGACATCGGCGAAGTATTAGAACGTGCAAGTGTAATGATACCTTACGAAGTATTTATGTGCTTTATACGATTAAACGGTCGAAGCAAAAACTATGCCAATTATGAAACTACATGAATTGTGTACCAGTTTTGAGTATAACGATGTTGGTAGCACGATATTGGTATAAGCAATTTATTTATCTCAAAAAATGCTAACTTTACAGAAAATTCCTAATGTGGTAACGCGGTCCATATGTCCCTATAAAGTATAGTTCGTGCTGCTTGCATATTTCGGTTATGTAGTTCAGGAGTTCGTTAATTCAAAGCCATTTTTCTGAAGAAATATTTATCCCTTAAAACTTAGTTATAAAGTCTTCCCTAAAGGGATTTGTGAGGTGGCGATTAATAGAGAAGTTTGGAAGAATCATGCTGCACTGATCCCGAATAAATAAGTACAAGAGCAGAATAATGGTGAAGATGATGGTTTATCACTTAAATTGGCTCCGAAACTATAAGTTTATGATTACGAAGGATAAAAATCTATTGAAAGAAGCAATTATGGTGAATTTTAGAATTCTTTTGTTATGTCTTCTGTCTAATGCCCGTTTCCAGTAACACCTCAATAAATGCCTGAACATTATTGTGGTGTTGGATTTTCTACCCTTGGTGTTGAGTCGAGGTTTGCAAATTCCACTTAGGTACGTGTTGAACATTGTTAGTGATACATAAATGTTTTACGTATCGCCCTCTACGTACCTAATTGACAGTATTTATATATTCTCAGTGGGTACATAAAAGATTTTATCATAATTATTTAACTAATAAGCCCATTTGAAATCTGTTGATATGCCTTCGATAAAAGCCTCAGTAATATTATAAAACATTTGCATCAATTATGCGTAACTAATACCCATGATAATTACTTCATTTGAATAATTAATTTTATAAACACTCGTTAAGGTTAAGGTAATTATACGGATTCCAGACGTTGTTTAGAGATAGAAGATGTATTTTGGGAAAATAGTAGATATTATCTTAAGAGCGTTTACACCTAACGACATTAGATACAAACTTTCAAGTTCTTATTTTCCTAAATGTCTGAAACGATTTAAATTAAACTTAATACGCATAAGGATACATAGGTCTAAAAAGTTACTAAAAAAATTGTGAAAATATCTTTTAAAAACATAAGATAATTATAAAGTTCTGTTTCTATAGATAATTTATAATCGGTCTAGTTTAGCTGTAACACTATTTTTCGAAAATGTTTTTAGTACTTTTTAGACCTATGCTTATGCGTATTAAGTTTCATTAAAATTGTTTCAGTCATTTCGGAAAATTATTACTTCAAAGTTTGTATGAAATGTCGTAAGGCAAACGCTCTTAAGTGCCGAGTAAAAGGGGGCGAGCCTATACGACAGATTGTTGTAGCTTGGTTTGCTGGCGTCTGTACATACTTATGAGATATTTTTTACATTTTATTTTATAAATACAAATAGCTGTGACGTCACATTTTTTAAGGTAGTAGGTTTTTTTTAATGTCAATTATGTTTTAATGTTTATGAATAATAAGAGTGATCATAAAAAGTTGCGAACAAGCAATAAAATAACACCCATTTATTTAATGAATAATAAATGCTAATATGGAGCACAATCATTTTAAAAGATTTTTATGTAGGATTATAGGGTCTTTTTTCATTTTGCAGCAATCATTGGAATACGTGTTAGGTTCAAATACTGTCCCAATTCTTAAGAACGTATGAAGTGTAATTAAAATCGGTTCAGTCATTTCGGAAAACGAGGACTTGAAAGTTTGTATGAAATGTCGTAAGGTGTAAACGCTCTTTACAATGAAAATCAAAAATGGACACTTTACTATAATTATTATAAAAGTTGTAAACGGACCCTTACGAAGACGTCAACCAAGCATTCTGTACACCAAACTAAGTATTAAAATTATATTTATAAATTATTAATATAAGCAACCATGATAACCTATAGGAACCTACGTGACTTCATTAAAAATATCCAAAAATTTTATTGCAGGATCGATTTCTACGGAACCTACAAAATCAGTAAATAAAGCTGACCCAATCAATTTTGAAAGCGACATTAAAACAGTGACACACGTAGGTGAAGTTTTTGGCCAGCGTTGGTCAACGGGTCTGCGATCGTGGGCGATGCGTGGGCGCATCTGGACGATCCAAAAAACTACTTTTACTTTAGATTTCTTCATGCAATCGGGTATTGTACGAGAACAGGTGCCGTGTTATTACATTATATCACAGTGGTAATGTTCGAACTGTGAGAAATTGCCTGAGGTGGTTTTCATGTGGTTTTATCAATTTTATTTGTGAGTAATGGATGGGTGCGCCATCTTAGGTAGTATTTTATGAATCTCGATTTCTATTACGGATTTTGGTATAATGTTTTATCTCTTACATAACATAAAAGTGAGCCTGTAATTCGCGAAGGGTTTGGCAGACGAATACCACCTCTAATGATTAAGTTCTGTCCGGGCTTAAGAGCGTCTACACCTTACGACATTTCATACAAACTTTCACGTCCTTATTTTCCGAAATGACTGAACCGATTTTTATTAAACTTCATACACATAAGCAGGATACATAGGTCCAAAAAGTTACAAAAAATCATTTTTGGGAAAATAGTGCTACAGCTAAATTAGCCTGATTAAAAATAATCTATAGAAATTATCTTTTTTTTTTAAAGACATTTCGAAAATGATTTTTAGTAACTTTTTAGACCTCTGTATCCTGCTTATGAGTATTAATTTTCATTAAAATCGGTTCCGTCATTTCGGAAAATAAGGACTTCAAAGTTTGTATGAAATGCCGTACGGCCTAAATGCTCTTAAATCATGACTCTGGGCTGCTACAGAGTTTATTAAAAATATACATATTGTTAATTCCACTACCAGGAATTTAAAGACCTATCGGTATTCTAGATTCCAAGAATTTCACAACTACATGAGCTAAACTAAGTTTAGCCCTAACTAGCCCGAGTTACTTCTACTTATTTTAATGCAAAGTTGAACTACATATCCTTATCAAAACTCCACATTATGTGTACACATAAACTATTTAAAACTAAACTGTGCCAGACCTCCAGTTAGTGGTGAACTGACAGACAGCGTCAGTATGTTGTAACCCCTCCACACTCCGGCCGAGTAGGCTGGGCGGGTAACCACTTAATGGAGCTGTGTGTACCACATAATACGTCCACAAGTCTGTGGTCTTGACTGTGTCCATATTCATGAGAATGAGACATGTTTGGCTTATCGCTATATATTTGCATAGTTCCTGTCACATAGTGCTCTCGTTTAGCTTTAGTGATGTGCTTTGGTTGTTGGAAGAAGCGATTTTTAACTAAGCGAGTGATACTTAGTTTAACTACTTATTTAGTTAGGTCTTTCTTGTATCCTCTGTCTCTTTAAAGACCCAATCTTCAGGGCCAATATTTTGAGGTTGACACTAAAGGTCGCACATTCTATGTGGGTCCTTTAATATTTATTTATTTATTTATGATCTCTAACAAAGAATCTACACAGAACATGCGAAATAAATTATGGATAACAAAAGTATCGCGTAGATGAACTCCTTTACTTGCAGGAGACCACAGCATGCATAATAGAATTTACATCTAGCTAACAACATTTACAATATTAATAAAATACATATATTGAAAATGTTTAAAATAATTAAAATTAACACATCAGATAATATTAAATAAATGAAGAATAATAAGATGAATGAGAAATTAACAATTAAATAAACCTTTAAGACATTTCTTATACTTTAAAAGAGATTCACAGATGTCAAAATTGGGTGTTTTAGACATCGCGTCGCCTACAAAGTCTCGGCACAGCGGCGTCATGACCCAGGTTGGTTTTTGAGTTGGTTGGTTTTATTTTTAAGGATACTACATTTATTTCATGATGTTTGTAAGTCAAAACACGTTAAAAAAATGTAGCTCTGTACATTGCTGTTATACGACCAAGAGTCTTGTAAATGGGCGTAGTTCAGACTCTTTAAACAGTAAATTTTCATTCTTCGCAATTTACTCCAGTCATAAATGTGTATGATAAGTTAATAACAAAATAAATAACCGTTAAAAGTTCTATCTTCATTTTGTACTAAAACTACTTGAAGGCTTGCATGAAGTTGATCTGAAACTCATGTCGCATCACTAGCGGCTGCGCACGCGCATAGTAGTTGCCATTGTGGTGGCATGCAGTTTGCCCACATCCCAGTTATAAGGCGAAGGCAAACGACGGCTACAAGAGCCTAATGTTGGCGTTCATTCAATACACATTTCTTGAAATTCCACGACGAGAGACGTTCTAATCTTATGGTATGAAATAATATGGACTTTTAATATGGTTTTTTTCTATTATTTTTCTCACTCCTGGGCAAAAGTCTCCCCCCATTCCTTCCACTTTTCTCTGTTTTTGACCTCTTCTCGCCAATTAACAAGAAAGCCATCCAAGGCGTCCCGCCATCTTCTTCTCGGTCTGCCGCGACCCCGTCTAGCTGTCTTAGGGCTCCAGTTTTGTGAAATGTGGGTCCACAGCTTTGCCGGCAACCGGCAGACATGGCCTGCCCAGTCCTATTTTAGTTTGGCAGCTTTATGAGCAACGTCAGCAAATTGAGTTCTGGAGCGGTTATGGTTGTGTATGGAGAAAATCTGTCGTTGATAAATTGAAATTTTATTGGAGTCCCAATTGAATTGAACGAGGGATCTAGAAGAGAGAACGTTGATGATTGGAATTATCAGTATCCTGAGCTACCTTTTTCTTTAGTGCTTACAGACTATGTGGTATTCATGGTAAAAACTAATAAACTAACAAAAAGAGAATTAGACTGCCTTGTTGGTCTAGTGGCCGCAAAAGGCTACTGCTGAGCATAAGGTCCCGGATGCGATTCCTAGGTCGGGCAAAGTGTTATTGGAGTTTTCCATTAGGAATTTCCCAGTAGCACCCACGGAGCCTGGATTTGTACCCGGTTTATAGCAATAGGTTCGCCTACTATTGCATGGTACTTAAATATATCCGAAATCTGGATGTACTATTAGTTACAACTCTGCCTAACCCTTCGCGGATTATAGGCGTAATGTAATGTGATGTAAAATTAGAAATAAACAAATTAGAAGTAGTCAAGAATTATGAAAAGACTGTAAAAAATGATGTGTGAATATTGAAATGACGACTGATGGGCAGGGCAGATATATTGTATGTGGGAATAAGACAAGCTGCGCCAACCAGAAATAAAATTAAATGAGGGCAATTGAAGATATTCTGTTCATATAATTTTTTTACAGACTTCTCTAATCTAATCACACACATCTGTCTAAGGCTAATTTAACAAAAGGAAATTTCTTTCAAATTCTTATAGAGCAGCCTTTATTGCTTGCCGCAAGCACACGTCGATGGCTTCCACGCCATCGTCAGACAGAAATCTGCCTCTTTGCTCGGCAGAGTGCGGGGCGGTTCCAACTCCATCCTGAAGACCATACAGGGGAGGTACGATTCTCCTTTGTTAGGTCATGTTGTTCAAAGATGCGTTTTGAACAAGAGCCTGGTTTCTAAATAGATACATATTATAAGTTTACTAACACAGGTATAACTTATTTTTTTGTTTACTAACCCATATGGATGTTGCTTTATCCGAAATAAAGATTAATTTATATATTTATTTTTAATTTATTGTGGTCCTAATATGTGGTCGAGAAAACCACAACTTATTAAATACTTAAATGACCAAGTTAAATCTTGTGTAATATCATAATATTTGAACAATATCCGGCTTAATGTTGAACGTGAAATAATTTATTATCCGCCAAAGACCCTGACATTTTTTATTATTGCTCAATGTACGAATCTCGGCGAGTTTCATTCACAAGTTTAGTTTATTTATTTTTAAGTACTGTAAATATGGTACAGCACATTATAGTTATGTACTTCTTTTTTTTTGTTTATTTGGAACGTATGACTCAAGCAGTTTAACCAAACTTTGTATTTACATAATATTTGGATAGGAATATTGAATAGAAGCAATCAAAGTCATCATCATCATCTCTTGCCCTTAATTCACTTGGGGTCCGTGCAGCATGTCTTCTTCTCTATTACTTGTCATCTCATCTGACACTTCCTTTCTTGCCATATCATCCTGCACACAATACATTTATCGTTTCTTTGGTCTTCCTCTCTGGGTCTTTTAATTATGGTTATGTTTGTATGGACGCGATCAAAGTGATAGGTGTAAATAACAATTAACGAATCTTTTGAAGACAATCTGCGATAATACCAAATTAGTAGAAAGCGAGAAAGGAAATTTGACTCATTGAAAGATCAATGATTTCAATGAATGGTTGCCTGGCGAAATATGATAGTTTTAAAACAGTCCACATCTGTCTGGCATTTTCCCAATTATGTCTGGATCGGCTTCCAGTCTAACTGGATGCAGCTGAGTATCAGTATTTCACATGAAGCGATTACCTATCTGACCGCCATAACCCAGTTTGTACTGGGTAATATGAAACCCTTTTGTGAGACTGGTTATCAAACTTTTGAACCACTAGTCAGTGGTTCAAAAGTTTGCCTCACCTGTAACATCTGTCAAAAATTTATAAGTGACAGCAAGGACAACGGCTTAATGTGATTTTCGAGGCACGGAGGAAACTCGGTATGTGGTAAAACAATAATGCATGAAAATGGTATCAAGATCTTTATAAAAATATTAAAAGACTATCTGACCCCCTTCTGACCTATTAGAGGTGCAAATTGCCAGATTTTTATCACACGCAACTCAATGAAAAATCCTACACAATTTGCAACAGCTATTGCAAAACAATTCTGTAAGTTTAACGTCTTAACGATAACTGCTGGAGTGACATACATAACCATATACATAAAAGTATACATGTACTTATGTATAAACTTGTATTTGTACATAACCGCTATGCGGGCATTGATAAGGAATTTTATTATTCACTTTATTGTTTTCTTTGGTATTTTTATGTCTTACTATGGTGTAGTTTTCAAGGACGGCTATTGCTCCTGGAGTCTAGATTATAAAAGTGATTTAGCCAGGTTTTGCGGGGGGAACGTCAATGGAGTGAATGGAGTTTCCTAGCCGATCTTCTCTGTAGGAACCATGGTTGAGGTGAAGGAGATTTTTGACCGTTTTCCCTAAGTCATGTAGAATTGTAGATACGCTTTGGAACGGGTCACTTGTTAAAACTTTTTACTCTGATTGGACTACTCCTGGACCGCTTTATAAATAGTACAAACATATTGAGTTTGAGGACTACAGTGGTCTGTATGTTAGTGGTTAGGATTGTAGGTACCTCTGATTGAAAGATTACCAGCTCAATTTAATCTTGTTACCGTATTTAGGTTAGCTCTCAATTTCAGCTGCCCAGTCACTGTTACGAAAACATTTTAATTAAAAACTATTTATTATTTAACTTAAAATGTTATTTTGAGAATAACTTCAGCAATTATGTTCGCTTTACAATATTATGAAATAGGTACGTAACAATTGCAAGTGTGTGCAACGAGATACTGCAGAATGTTGTTATCCATATCTTTAGTACCTACAGATATATATAAGCAACTAACTTAACTTAGCCTTGTAAGGACGTTCGATTATAACTTTAACTTAATACCTTACACAGTAACAATGTAAAGAAACCGAACAGACAACACAGATTAAATAAACAAGTCAACAAAAAAAGTTACTCAGCACAGGTCAAAAGTTACACATAACCAAACCTATTCCATACAGCCAGAAACGTCACGTAAACGTCAAAAACAGAATACACGCGAGATGCAAGCAACTAAAACCATTTTCCATGAGAACAGTCCATTGGATAGCACAGCACAATACACACGGTTAACGGAAACTTCACAACGGTACATTCATAAAAAAAAGATTCTGAGAAAAAAGTTTTAGCAAAAAAAAAAGTAAACGAACGAATCTTGTTTCATTTTTTTTCTCATCCGATATTTGAATTTGTATCACAGACACCTGTCGGGTAGGTCATTTATAATGTCGATGCGGGCGCGCGGCTCTCGCGGGGCACGGGCGAGGACTGTCCGCAATTGTTTACTGTAGGTGAGCCGTCGACTCTACAAAGCACCTTTTCATTAGAGCACGTGATTATGGAGAGTTCAGTGAAGCCTCTGTGAGGACGTTGAAGACAATTTCGGTTTTGATGCTTATTTGGTGTTTTATAATTAAAAGTATACACTAGTTTTGCAAGAACTTTATAAATTAGTGTTTCCTACATAATAAATTAAAAGCACATGCAAATGATGAGGAGAATGAGGCTCAACATACATCCTTAAGGAACTCCTAATTTATATCGATACAAGGAATAGGACTCTTTCAATTATCATCTACGAAATTATTTATTTCCAATAAAGCCATGTGTAGTTATTTATTTTCCATGATTAAACAAGTTGTCAACTAAATTATAAAGTGCTATAATCAGACTTGGTTATGGTTAAGAAGATCGAAGGCTTGTGTCATTTTTCATATATTAGAATAAATTATTTTAACATATTCTGTAAATAATTTGCACTAAAGCTAGAATAGTTAAAGCCAAAACTGAATAACATTAAATAACAAATTGTACTATTTTATGACGATTCTATGTTCAATAAAGAGAAAGATCAAGTCTGTTTTCTCCATGTCTGATAAATAGTTTGCAACTGTCTGAATTTTCTGAGTCAATATATTTTTTATATGGAAGTCAATTATTTGTTACTTTTGTACTTATTTAAACAACACTACGTAAAGCTAATTTCGTTATTTACACGTTCGTCTCCGCTTAGCTTAGATGAATTGATTTAGCAAAGATGAATGATGCTTCACACATCTCCGCACATTTACGCTTTGATGGAGTTCGGGCCTTAGGCACGTTGCAAATTACGTAATACACACGTTTCATTAGCAGCATTCAATCAGTAAAGTGAAGGTGCTGTCAAATCGAGTGGACAGGACTACGGACTGAATGCAGACATCGGTGTTTGAATGATTTTTTTGTACCTAAACTAGCTGTCACCCGCAACCTTCGCCCATCAGAATCAAACCAAATCGGTCCAGCCATTTCGAAGATTAGCCGGAACAAACAGATACACAGACAGACAAAAATATTCTTATTAGTACCATACATACTTTCATAAGCATCCAGAAAAAGCTAGTATTTTGAAATTACAAACAGACACTTCAAATCTATTTATTTGTGTAGATAAACGTATCAAATCGCGGTTTCCGCTGTCCGGGAGTTGTGGTTCTATATCTATAAGACCTCAAATATCAAATGACAATTACTCGTAATCAAATAGTTTTCCACCTATTTCTTCGTCTGCGCACACGCATACTCTATGGCCAGGTGGTAGACACGGCACCGTGGCTAGTCGGCACATCGGGCATTCCGACCGACATAGCCCGCCGGCGAAAGTAAACCTTACCAATCTTATGCGAGCCTCTTCACACATCACTAGCAGCGAAATCCACACCTTATTTTTTCTCTTCCAAAGTTTATTTCCCAACAACAGTTCTCTAGCTTCTACAATCACATACAAAAATTAAATTATATTCTATTTTTGTGAAGCTAGAGCTGGTTTTTGATTGCGTGGTAAAACAGGTATTGTAATATGATGGTCAGGGTATGGTGGACGGTGAAATAATGCCCCGTAAGGCCTAGGGATTCGTTTCTTATTGTGTTTAATTGTATGTAAATGGTGTGGTGCGATGCCCTTAGAAGACTTTCTGATATTAAAAAGTATGGGATGGAGAAATTAAAAAAACCTTGTATCTTCTGGTCAGCACATTCGGTTCAGCAGTATTTGTTAAATAATAGAGCAGATCCAAAGCAATTACTACACATATCCGGCTTTCATTCGGTACGAACTAATCGGCAAATTCCGTTCGGCATCTACAATTGCTACATTATATATCGGTATTTCTGCCTGTGCTGAACATGTATGTTCACTTCTAATGGCAATGCCAACTCAGCTTTGTTTAAACACACACGAGATAAGAAGGACAGAATGAAAGAAAACGTTCTCGGCAATAAGCTTTTTGATGTAACTGCAGCTCTTAACGGGCCAGTTTCAACCGACTTCATTAAAAAAAAACCGGCCAAGTGCGAGTCGGACTCGCGCACGAAGGGTTCCGTACCATTATTTATAAAAACGAAAAAAAATACTTTTTTGTATGGGAGCCCCCCTTAAATATTTTTTTTTCTGTTTTTATTATTTGTGGTTATAGCGTCAACAGAAATACATAATCTGTAGAAATTTCAACTGGCTAACTATCACGGTTCATGAGATACAGCCTGGTGACAGACGGACGGACGGACGGACAGCGAAGTCTCAGTAATAGGGTCCCGTTTGACCCTTTGGGTACGGAACCCTAAAAAGGAGGAGGTTATGTATTCCACCAGCGTATATTTTATTTTTACCCCATGAACAAATTTTCCCCTCCCCCGAACTGCAGAAAGCACGCTTAGCAGTTGGTCTGGCATTCGTTAATCTTTGAAAATCATTACGGGTATTTAGTCGAAGGCCCTGAAGGCTGGCAACCAGTATTTCATAGGGCTTATAAATCGTTTCACCCAGTAAATGGACTGTGGAGGTCAAACAGACAGGCGATCCATGTAAATTACTGGTCTTTAGTTGCTTCCGGTAAGACTGGAATATTGTTGGTGTAAGATGGAAAATTATGATGACCAATTTCCAAGAATGAAAATTGTTCCAGGGAAAAATATTTGCTACGAAAGTCATCCCATAGAAAAGACATCAACGAGTGAGGCTGCTTAACAATAGACGTTTAATTTATCAATTCAAGGATTAAAATTCTAGGTTTTTCGTTTTGGCGTGTGCATCACTACTTGCTTTTTCTAGCGCCAGGATTGAGGTTATCTACCAGATATTAAAAAAAAAACTTGAGAGTATGAAAGATTCTGGTGAATAAATTAACTGTTACTGGTGAGGTGGAAAGCAATCTTCCGAGAGGATTTCCCATGGGTAAAAATCTTATTTGTTTCAAATCCTCTCCCTTTTAGGGAAACGAAAACTTTTTAAAATCCCTGCTCATTTTTGGTTTAATTAAACTCGTGTGCGATTAGAAGCTTCTGCGAGTAGACCGAACAGTTCAGGCTAGAAGTCAGTGCTGCCTCTCTGAGAGTGAATATAAGGTGTTAAGTAAATCCTCCTAGTAAAACATTAGTTTTGAAAATATTAAATAAAAGTCGAGTTCGGAGCTAGTGCATTAAATACTGAAGATTGCTGTATAAACATTCTAGTCACGTTTCTGCAGCAAATGACGATAATAAGCGTTTATTATTTACTAGCTGCTGCCTGCGACTTCGTTCGCTTTGAAATTTTGATAGGTTTTAGGGGTATGCAAAATAAATGTTGGCCGATTCTCAGACCTTCCCGATATGCACACTAAATATTATACAAATCGGTTCAGACGTTTCGGAGGAGTTTGATAACAAACACCGCGACACGAGAATTTTATATATTAAAAGGTTTATCCATTAATTCAGTAAATACTCTTGAATTTTGGAACGAATAGCTTTTTGGGATTGATAGGAATTATAAGGTGCACATAAAAATATTAATAAATTGCGTATCCCCAGTAATTTTGCTTTTGCACTATGATGTCAGCAGATTTGCTAAAAACGAGTCGAAGAAAATATTGTCCCTTAGAAAAGATTGCCCTTCGTAGTGGATTAGGCCGTAGCAGGAATTTATTTCGGAAAGTCTACGACGCGACGCTACGACGAGGACGCTACGCGGTGTGATATTGTAGTAACAACGAGTTTGTTAACAACGCTTTGCTATTAACTTATTTACAGGCGCAATCCACAAACTATGTAATGAATAACTACAGTATATTATAGAGGTAGTAATTTAGCACTGGGGGTTAGTCGAAAATAAAGCAATTTAATTCATAAAGAATCTCCACTATGGCAAGCGTCTGACCCGTTTGGCTGACTTTTTACATCAATTTTTAACCGACTTCTAAATTAGGAGGAGGTAATGTATTCGGCAAGTACCTTTGACAGTGATTCGTGATCATTGTTGATAATATTTACTGACCTATTCATGCCTGACACCCTATAGTAGAGACAAAAACATAGATACACAATAGTTTTTCGCTCCATAGGTACATTGATTTTATATATAAAAAAAAAAAACATAAAAGATAAACGTACTTGACTTAATTTCACGAGGCAAGCCATTCACAATGTGTTTATTTTTGTATGAAGATTTCTAAAAAGTATTTTTTATTCTATCATCAATAAACAGATAAATCGGAAAGTCGATCTTAGGCGGGACCTCAAAATGATATTAATTATTTCATCCATGGAACATTTCTTCGAAGTGGCGCCCTCTGTGTACCTGTCTCCATATCCCTGCATCTGTTGCACTTATTTTCTTTCGACCACACTTCAACGTACTTTGACATTTATGCGATAGATGGCGCTACTAAGCAAGCATATGGCATGGTCTCTACTTAATAAATTGGTGAAAAGGTTCTTAAGGATCTTCGATGCACACGACACCGAAATGGATGCCTAAATATTATTTTATTGTTGGAATTTCAGTACTCGTACTGAGCCATAGGTTGAAAATCCAACAGCGCGTTTTTCAGCCGTTCATTTAGGTGATGCTTAGTTTTTAGCGAAAACGAGCATTATTCTTTAATTAGCCCGCGTTTGTCCTATACATATTCTTATCTCAGTCTTGCATTTTAGTTCCGCAGTAAACTAAAGAATGAGGTGAAGGTGAGATGAGGTGAGGATGAGGTGGTGTTTTTAAACTTACAAAAAACCTTAAATTACGCAGGCTGCTTAAATCTGCATTCGGATTCTTGAATAAGAGTAATAATTTAGGAAAATCATAGCTTTTATGATGACACTGAGGGAAAACCGTTTGGTATAAGTAGGTGTCTTTGGGGACAATTGAATTTTTTCTTTGTAAAAGTGATCCATTATTTAAAAATATTGTAGACCTAAACTCGCTGAAAGTCCTTTTATTAAAAGTAGAATTAAACCTCCACGTTGATTTTCTGCAGTACTTAGGTACTAATTAACGTTTAAAATTACCTATACATAGATCGATTAAAATCGAGTTATTCATAATCATATCAATATGGCAAATAGAAGGCTACGAGATCCAACCATTACTTGATTTTCATCTAGTTTGAGTTTCTACCATATTCATTCTTTGATCAGCATGATCTTCATGAGGACCACGAGAGATTATCCGCACCCTGATTTTCCGATATAAATACCCGATGATAAACACTCGCAGTTACGGAACAGTTTCACAGCAATAAAAACAAACAAGTATATAATTATGAGAATTTATTAAAATAATTTTTAATTAAACAATTTAAACCTAAATATTATCACATTAAATATTGTTTTAAATAACTAACTAGACGTTGATACAACGTATAGTACACAGCCGTATTGATCTAAATAGCAAGTTGTTATCATAACTAATGACTATGACTGCATGCTTGCTTCCTTGGGAAACAGAAAGATGGATAGTACTGTAGAAACATACAATATTGGCCAGCAAAATTAACACTAACAATAATTGACAAAAAAAAAACGCATCACCCAATTGTGACGAATGTGGAGTTGTCGAGGACCTACAAAATTTATTGATGGAATGTGTCAAATGTGAGTCCCGTAGAAATAATTTAGTAAGGTCCCTGAATCTGAACAGAGCTGATGTAGGCATGTTTCACACTTCAATTCTATCCCACCCAACTGGTGACGATGCAAAGGGTCTGTTCAAATCAATGACCCTCGTTTTGTGAATGAAAAGTACAATTGTTTAGGATACGATGGGACTGGCATACGCTAAGCGTAAAAGACCATATAAAAAAAAAAAAAAAATAACAGAAAAAAAATTAACCCAGTGGCCACCACCACCACTTATAAACAACATTTCGATATAAAAGATAGCGAAATGTTGTTTAATAAGTGGTTACTGGTAGTCTATGATATTTTTTTTAATTGTGGAAATCCCGCAGCAGTATTCCTAAACCACTGCAACTCCTGAAAACCAGAATCAACAGTCGCGACCACCTAAAAACCACTGAGTCAATGAAACTCGCCGATGTCATGGAGAAACAATTTAACACTCCTGGATCCCGCAACGAAATGAATCAGAAAAGAATAGCGGAGGACTAGGAGAAACATAATTTCCGCTGCCCTCCATATCAGCAGGAGATAGAACTAAACAAGGTCACTCTATGTATAGTAGCTAGGCCCAGAAGTAAAGGTTTAGTACCCGTGTGAGATTCTTTTTTTTTGAGCCTTTATTCAGATTTTAGTAAAAGAGTCCCGAACGTTACAGAATTAACGTTTGTCAAACTGGGACTTTTTTACAAAATTTGAAAACAGATAGTTATGCATTGCTGCTTCAATTGGGCGTAGATTGAGCCAAAATTGAGTATAAAGTCCCTCGCAGAAAATGTTAAGTATGAGTAAGAAGCTTCCATTGAAGCTGTTGATATCTAAACCCTAACAAAAACATCAATTTTCTAGACCAATAAAGTGTTTCCCTTAAAAGCACTGTCTCTTCTGCCTCCTAGAAAGCAAACAAGGCCATAGTCTCAACTTAGTTATGTAAAACCGTTGTTTAGCGTTAAGGCTGCACAGGTTGGCTGGTGACGGAGATCCGGAGCTGGGGCAACGAGGTGCTGTTCTTCTCCTGCTGCTGAACAATATCCGTGCCCCATGTCCACTGTAACAGAAGAGAGAGAGGGTTATTAGTGTAAACGTTTTTGAAGCACAATTCATCATCATGTGCCTAGGCCTTTTCCCCACTATGTTGGGGTCGACTTCCAGTCTAACCTAATGTATCTGAATACCAGTATTTTACATGGAGTGACTACCTATACGACTGCCACAACAAAATTTATACCAGTCTTACCAAGGTGTATCATATCCAACCCATATGATACCCCTTGGTAAGACTGGTTGTCAGATTTGGACTTGTGATTCGGGCTACTGTCAAATGACAGCCGGGACCAACGGCTTAACGTGCTTTCCGAGGCACGGAGGAAACTCGCCCATCCACGGGCCAACCTAGGCAGGCGCGGGTTAACTTGAAGATCGACCCGAGCAGCTGCTGTTATTTTTACCTACGAGCTCCTCAAATTCTTGAATTCCTTCTATTTTTGAAGCACAATTATCCTGAAGTAAAAAACGGAACAAAAGGAGCCTTATCTGAGAGTAAAGATGGTGACGGTAGTGGTAATAAGGTGACGGCACGGTTAGCGCAGTGGCTGTACGATTGGCTGTAGCGCTACGTGTCGCAGGTTCGATTCCCGCACAGAACAAATATTTTTATGACCACTCACCCACTCACTCTCTTATTTTTATGATTACTCCGGGTCTGATTGTTTGTGTAAGTGAGTTTAAATGTTTGTAAACGCACCCATGATAAAGGAAAAATTCCTAATGTGGCGCATAGTTAGTAAAAAAATAACTACGAAAAACATGTTTCGCCGTGAATATATTTGACTTTTCACGGAAATCATTACAAGATCTATAGACATAAGTAAAATCAGCTCTTACTCTGAATATAAATGGTAATGTCCAAAACTTTTCGACCAACACAAATGAGATTAATCAGAGACACAAAACTATCATGTCACTAAATTAGCGAAGTTTTCTCTAGTTTCTCACAATAAAAAAGTAAATATTTTTGTTAAAAATGGTCTCCCTTTATTTAAATCCATTTTTCTTTGGATATTCATTCTTAATTTTATATTTGAAGCCGGAAAATTTTGGACCTTACTGATAATTCCGTTTCAATTGGAACTTCATTATACAATTCTTAATAGGTATCCCAAATCAACGGATACACTCTCGATAAAACATTAACATTTATTATCAGTTTCTAGATTATAATATTGTAAGTTTTGTAAATTGCTCGATTTTTTTTATGGATATCATATTTTTATTGCAAATCTAAGACGTATTCTATATTTAATTGCTCCATCATTTTAAATTAATGTTTTGTGTGGCGAATCTCTCCTATTATTGACATGATTATTATTGTTGACATTTATTTAGAGTTTCAAGACAAATAATTAATATTTCTAGTTTTTGAAAATGGATATGGTGACGAACAGCTATAAAATTCTTTGTTGCAAATAAAATAAATCAGACTCCCACTCTGTGTGTTTTGTGTGCTTATTATATATTTTTTATTAAATCTGGCCTACTTTTCCACAAGTTACTAAAAGCTGAATATCGAAAGGATCCTATAGATGCCCCCAAAATGCTGATGCTAGTTGTCAGTTGTTTATTACTAGTAGTTTTTTTTTTTGTATATAAAAAAAGAAACAGCCGAGTTGATTGAATCTCCAATGCAGGTGAACGATATCGTTACTGATTAATGCGAGTAAACATTGAAACAATCAACAAGAGTCAACGACTGACTTTTGTTTAAATACTTTTTAATTAGGAATGTGATAACAAAACAGAAGATTGTAAACATTATTGATTGTACGGACGACGACCAATCAAGCTGTACAAAACAGCATAAGTGGATCTCTTATTGTATGGCAAATCTATACAAAGCGAGGCTACTTGATGGTGGAAATGCATAACGAGATGTGTCGCCGAGTGTATTATATTTTAATGACTACTAATTGAAACATAGTTACCTAGTTTACGTTCGATCTTGTTTTGTATTGATTTATCATCACGTTAAAGCGTGACAGACAAATAAATGTGACAGAAACGTGAAAGAGATTTGTTTTACAATGCACCATGTCAATCATTATTTTATAGAAAGTGTTATTTTGATTTCTGATCAACTTTGTAGTGCGTCATCGTCATTTATAGATCGTATCTTTTGGGTCGACTAAAAGATATCTTTAGTATCAATAGAGGGGCATCTGATTGACAAGTTTTGTATTTGTATAAACCAAGCGTGGCACTGTTTATTCACACGACGAAACAAATGAAGTATAGAAACGGAAGGGATAAAGACAGCTCGTGACAAAGTTTTTTTTTGGAATGTTTGCTCCATACTAGGAATTTCTCCTGTATCGTGGGTGCGTTCACAATCATTTAAACTCACATACACAAACAGCAAGACCCGGAACAACTACCTGTAGGCCATCAAAATATTTGTTCCGAGCGGGGTTCGAACCCGCGACGTGCAGTGTAGCAGCCACCGCACCCACGTTACAACAATTATGCGCTCAACGTTCTTTCAACACCACGACTTTAATTAAAATATTATTTCCGTTTAGACCCTAGCGTGATACCCTTAAGAACTCCAACTACAGTAACAAAAACATTTAGTAACATTCAGCCTAACTACTAACCACGATAACAGCAAACACAGCTCCCAATGAGTAGCCAGCGAGCACATCACTCCAGTGGTGCTTGAAGTCAGTCACCCTGGAGAGAGCGCAGTACCAGCTCAGCATGACCACGAAGAATTGGATGACGTGGCGGACGGTTCTGGTGCCTGACCAGGTCAAACGGCTTTGTAGGTACAACTGGAAGGAGATAATGAGTATTTAGAAGATGTAGCAGACTAGATAGATGATGAAGAAAGAGATTCAATGAACCCTTGATAATTTGAAAAAGTATTGAACGATCTGAGAAGTATAGTAGTAATGCACCGACATTACGGAATGTTTCTGACGCATATATCTATTCCAATATTATACAGCTAAAGAGTTGGTTTGGTTCAACGCGCTAATCTCGGAAGTTACTGGTTCGAATTGAAAAAATCTTTTAGTGTTAGATAGCCTATTTATAGGGAAAGGCTATTCTCTCTATAACATCACGCTACGACTAATACGAGCGAAGCATCAATGAAAAATATTTGCAAAAGAAGTTGCGCGGGTTAGCTAGTAAAAGATAAAACGAAGTGAAGTACGAGTAAAACTGATTCCATCATTATTTACTTGGGACTAGCAGTCAAGGAAATAATCCAACAGAAAAAAGTTAATAAACACACAAATAAAACAGTACCTAGTACTAGTAAATCTTTATTTACAGGGTCACCGTTGTAAGAAGATATAATTGGCATGGTGCTTATCACATCATGATAAATTAAAGAACGTGAAGGAAATGAAACGTAACCGATTGAGGAAGCGTAAAATTACAGTACAATATAAATTACAGTACCTGCAGTATAATGACAATGTCATTCGAAACTATACTGTAGGTTATATGAAGATTATGTTGAAAGACAAACTAGATATAAAAGCTGGCACAAACTGACTTAAAACTGGTTTAAACCTGATAATCACTTCAATGAAGAAAATTTAGATTACCCTTTGGTATGCAAGAACGGAACGGAAGGGATTAGCCAGAGAATGGGCAGCAGCGTTCTTTGTGCTTTTGTAACAACCATACTGCGATCGCTAACCCGCCTGCCAAGCGTGGCTATTATGGCAAAACCCCCAAAATACATAGACATAGGCCTCCCCCAATCATCGCCACATTGATGTGGCGATGATTGAGGGAGGCCTATGTCCAGCAGTGGACGTCTTTTGGGCTGATAATATGATGATGATGATGATGATGCCAGAACGTGGATTCGCAAACTAAACTAAAGTTATCTAAAACAAAACGCGTGATGTTGTTTTGTCGTGGATTCGCGTTCGTTTGAACGGGATTGCTCGGATCCACGTTTAGGTATACCAAAGGTTGAGAGATGCTTCAAGCATCAGTCTTATGACTATATTTCCGATTTCACATAAATTTTATTGGATACCAACATAGAATATTCTTCGTTGCCATAATGTACACCATAACAAAGTACATGCAAAACAAAGGAATCAGACCGTGGTAAAGCTGTGACCATCCGTCATCTTGTATGCTGGTCAAACATGGTTAGCAATAGCACCAGAAAGAAGAAAGAATTATGGAAAGGGAAAAAGCGGGTTCTAGCCCATCAGTCGGAAAAGAAGTAAGGCTAATAAAAATAGGCAATACTCACAGCCAGATAGATCATGGTGTAGGCAGACCAGGCAGAGTGACCACTCAAGAAACTCTTGCGCATATCATCAAATCTGTCAGTGTGGCTGCCGGTGCATGTGTAGTCAGATGACTGGATGTACCGGTTCTGCCATTCTGAGGAGGTGCAGTCCACTGATGGTTCACATACCTGAGGAAGAAAGAGAAGGGTTAGCACAAATGTAATAGTTATTATGAAGGAGGTTAGATATGTAAGTCTGGATCTGTGAAAGATTGGTGGCGACATAACTGGCGAAACGTGGGTGTAGCATTAGGTACACCTGTGCCTAACCTTTTGATATTACAGGCGTAAAGTTATATCATGGCGTCACGACTTACACCAGTTTCTATAGTCAAGTGAAAGTAATTACTCGCGTTTAAGTAATTACCTATGCAAACATTTTTATGCAATAGAAAAGAAGTTAAATTAAATTTTGGAGTTCTAACTTCTA
Source organism: Cerastis rubricosa (assembly GCA_949152445.1). Lineage (NCBI taxonomy): Eukaryota > Metazoa > Arthropoda > Insecta > Lepidoptera > Noctuidae > Cerastis > Cerastis rubricosa. The sequence goes on along the minus strand of OX424535.1, from coordinate 5,077,019 downwards.
CTTACTAAACTACAGACAAAAAATCGTATCTTGAATATTACTTTTACACAAGTAATCAATTTGACTTGTTTATAGTAATTATACATTGTACTATGTAATAATGTACAGTACGTTGTACATTATTACATAGTAAATTTATTTGTCAGAATATTTTTACAGAGTTGTTACATAGTTATAAAATTTCAGAATATTCTGCCGTTTCCGGCGTACAAATACATTTACCGGGGTTTGGTTAGTTTGTAAGATTACATTCAATTAAATAAATTAGGAAAACATTCAAATTAAAATAAAAATTGGTCAAATACGAGTATTAGGTATGAAAATGTCAAAAATATTAAATTACAAATGCCAAAGAGATAATATGAAGAGAATGTAATTATTTCATAATATTTAAGTCAACTTTTCATTCATAAAACCATTAGACGAGTAGTGAGAAAATCGAATAATTTACATTTAAATATTCTAAAGTTAGGAGTTTAAAATAATCTGGTAGTTTATTATAAACTTTGGTTGCCATACAAAATACTTTAATAGAGAATAGTTTATTATTTCGTCTAGGTACACGAAGCATGTGAACTTTGCGGCTAGGTCTTGTACAAGGTCAATGCAGTTTAAGTTAGGTATATGTAGAGATACAGAGTTTTAGTATGAGCGCTTGTTACATTTTTTATGACATTTTTTTTAAAATGTTACAGCATAATTCCGAGATAGGGGTCTTTTGGCCTCGTTAATGACCAATTTAGTTTAAGAGCGTTTATACCCTACGGCATTTCATACAAACTTTCAAGTCGTTATTTTCCGAAATGACTGAACAGATTTTAATGAAACTTCCTACGCATAAGCAGTATACATAGGTCTAAAAAGTTACTAAAAAATATTTTCGAAATGTCTTTTAAAAATGAAGATAATTGGAAATTTCTGTTTCTGTAGATAATTAAAAATCGGTCTAATTTAGCTGTAACATTATTTTTCGAAAATGTTTTTAGTAATTTTTTTTAGACCAATGTTTACTGCTTATGCGTAGGACGTTTCATTAAAATCTGTTCAGTAATTTCGGAAAATAACGACTTGAAAGTTTGTATGAAATGCCGCCGTAGGGTATAAACGCTCTTAATATTTCTTATTTGAGTTTAATTTTTACATACAATTTTGTTTAACAGTTAATCTAATCATTTTGTTTTGTCCTGTGCGAGACAAATAAAATATGCTTGTTCTTCTGTCTTAATTAATTAAGAAAATAATAATTACGCAGATACTAAGGTACATCAGGAACTAATTGCAAATACTGATCATGATAGTCGGAAGTTGACGTGCATCAAATCAAGGACTCATTGACAATCATTACTAATGCAATACTTGCGAAGACATTTGCCTCATTCATGAACAAACTATCAATAAACTGTTTATAATTCTAGATACTTTACTATTATATTTGAAGATGATACGGAAACGAAAAGGAGCGCGTGGCTAAATAATAACCGCCAAAAGGGTCGATCTTTAAGGTTAAGCCGTGCTTGCCGAGGTTGGTCCGTGGATGGGTGACCGTAATTAAATACCGAATTTCCTCCGTGCCTCGGAAAGAACGTTAAGCCGTTGGCCGGCTGTCATTGATCTTTGACAGTCGTTACGAGTAGTCAGAAGCTGAAAGTCTGACATCCAGTCTTACCAAGGGGTGTCGTATTACCCAGTTACTGGGTTGTGGAGGTCAGATAGGCAGTCGCTTCATGTAAAATACTGGTACTCAGCTGCATCCGGTTAGACTGGAAGCCGACCCCAAGATAGTTTGGGAAAAGGCTAGGCAGATGATGACGGAAACAATAATACGCTAAATGATGACATCTTATTATCAACATGGAAACAAAATACTTTACGATCAAATAATTAAAACAGGAAATGTTTGCTATCGTTAAAGATAACAGAATCATTTAACTGTTTTTGAGTTATCACTTATCAGTTAGTAGGTACCTACAGTTAATATAAACGTCATTTCTACACAGAGTTAACCGCCTATCTATATATATATAAATTACGTGTCACGTTTGTCGGGGATGGACTCTTAAACTACTTTACCGATTTTAATCAAATTTTCACACCGTGTGCAGTTTGATCCAACTTGAAAGGTAAGATAGCTCACATCTCAATTTATAGTCGATTATCTGTTAGCTCTAAACTATTCTAACAGATGGCGGTATCTGTTGTCTGGATTGAGTAAGTATTCAATAGATGTCGCTGTATAGCGCGTCCTATAGGATCGCAGCAGCAATGAAAAATATTGCGAAAACGGGGAAAATGTGACGCAGATGAAGTTGCGCGGGACAGCTAGTGGATTATAAGAATGCTACTGGCACTCATTTCTATTGAATCCTTTGAATATAGTATGATTAATTTGTCCTGTGCAATTCAACGGGGTAAATTTTTATTTTTGAGGGCCACAGTTTGTATTAATATGACTTAAAATTTCAATTTCAAACAAACTTGAACTTCACAGGCGTGATGTATTATCGAAATTTTGACTATTATTCTTTAAGTTGAAGATAAAAAAATGGCAACAATAAAAAACATTATTGCTTGCTAAAATTATCACCTTTAGACATCGTACTCATCTCCTTCGTTATGTAAGGTTTCGCTGGCTTAAGTATGACCATGTATGTAAGTAGTTTGATTTCATTGCATTGTAACACTAAGAAAGTATTATTATACTTACAGGCAAACATCAATAATAAATATTATAGTTTCCGCAATCGTGAACCTCATTGTAATTGTCATATTAATACTACTTGTAAGACAGTATTAATAGTCTATTGTTGCGGGGCTCATTGTTTAAGACTTGTAGCACTTTGTGTTATGTGTCTAAGTCCCTTGTAAAAGGAAGCGAATCTACTGCTATCAACTGGGCACGAATCCAGACACCGTAACTGCTACTGAGAAACGCCAGGTGGAATACCCAATAACCCTTTTTGGTCGACCTAGGAATTGAAGCCCAGGCCAGCAGTCATACCTGCGACCCCTAGACCAAAAACTTAAAAATCTAAACTCTAATCCAGACTTGACTTTAGAATTGATCACTCAGAATCCCGTCAACCATAAAAATCAATGTGTGTGTGTTCTGTATGGTGTCGGACGTAAAGAATAGCACCATCCGATATCTTCCCGTGGGTGTCGTAAGAGGTGACTAAGGGACTTACCAGAGAATAGGCAGCAGCTTTCTCTGTGCTTTTGTAACAACCGTACTGCGATCGCCAACCCGCCTGCCAAGCGTGGCGATTATGGCAAAACTCCACTTATGTACACCTCGCCCAGCATGCCTATGCCTGCCATGCCTGAGGCCTATGTCCAGCAGTGGACGTCTTTCGGCTGAAATGATGATGATGATAAAAATCAAATTAAAAAAACAACTTACATCAAAGAAGTGCGGCCGTGGCCTTCCAATGACGACTTTGGAGATATTGACCGCTATTTCAGTGAAGCACAGGCCGATGGAGAATCCAACTAAGGCACAGTAGAAGCCTCGCACCCAAGGAGGGATGGACACGCCCAGGCATCGCTCATCGTCGCGGGACTTGCGTAAGATTGCCCACTCGCATAAGAGGAACTGGGGACAAAAGAAAAACATTATTGTTTATTTGCTAGTTTGTGTGTGTGTATATTGTCAAATGGTAGTGTTAGTAGTGCAAGTACAAATCTGTTACGACAAACATACATAGCCTAATCTAAAGTATAATATTATAAAGAGGAAAGATTTGATTGTTTGTTTGTTTGTTTGCATTGAATAGGCTCCGAAACTACTGGTCCGATTTAAAAAAATATTTCAGTGTTAGACAGCCCATTTAGCGAGGAAGGCTATAGGCTATATATCATCACGCTACGACCAATGGGAGTGGAATAGCAATGAAAAATGTTGCGAAAACGGGGAAAATGTGACGCAAACGAAGTTGCGCCGGTCAGCTAGTTCATATTATAAAGCTGAAGAGTCTTTTTGTTTGAACGCGCTTATCTCAGCAAAAATGATCAAATTTGTACTACTGGTTCCAATTAGAAAACTTTTAACGTTTGATAGTCCATTTATCGAGGAAGGCTACAGACTATACAAGGTGTTGTTTTGCATCGTCGTCAAATTCAAGGAGGTGACTATGCTAATCATTCTCGTTCCGAATCAATATCAGAATCGGTATGGTAATTTTCATTTTTTTTCTTATTTACAAAAATTGAAAAGTGTGTACCGCCCGTGATTTAAAAGCGGCGCGTCTGATTCTCGCCCTATAACCGCGCTTTCACACATACAAACAATCCCAAACATTTATTCGGAAATTTCTTATTGCCTAAACCACGTTAAGCGGTTATTCTGAAAAACGTCAGTATTTCAGAATAAACAACTTGAACAACCAAAAAAGCAGCAGTTATTAATAATTAACTAGGTACCGTAATTTTAATTGATTATTTATGACTTTTGTGACAATCTCCTAAAGACGAGGATGCAAAACATCACTTTGTATAATATCATGCAAAAACTATAAACATTTCCGCTAAAATTCCTTATCACTGCAGTATTTTCACCTCCTAATCAAGTTAACCATTGAAGCGGAACAGTTACTAATAGGCACGGTTTAAAATAAACTATTAACTACCATTCTTTCGTTCCAACATCTTGTACTACGCAAACAATCGAATCATTGTTGATAAGATTGATTGGAAAAAGTGAATTTTAAATTTCTTTGTCATGAATACGACTTGCGTGTTATACAATTGAGTCTTTGCGTCAATCTCAATAGGTAGTTAATAGCTATTAGAATCTATGAAAGGTAAAACAATAGGTAATTATGTTGTCTGCACAAGATAGATTGTATTTGGCTCCACGCACGTGTTCACAATGCTTTCAAATCTAATGAAGTGTTTTAGAGACTATAGCAATATATAGGGTTCTATTGGGAAGAGCTCGAGTTAATATATAAAAACAGCGCTCAGGTCGGGATGGGTGACCACACATTACTTACAGAGTTTCCTCCATCCCTCGAAAAGGGTATGGTATAACCCGGCACTAACTGGGTTTTAGGGGTCAGATAGGCCGTCGCTCCATGTAAAATACTGGTTTAAATATTGGTTAATAGCTGCATCCGTTCAGTTTGGTAGCCGACCCGAACACGGGTGGTTCACACTAACAGATTTCCGTAAGTAAGAAAATAAATAATTACCTACCCATTTTATCATTGATTCGGGTCGAGAATAATTAGCATAATTACCTACTTGAATTTGACGAGGATGCAAAACAACACCTTGTATCACAACCCACTCAAATGCGACGGTATTTTCCACCATCACATAATAAATACTAACAGTAGTCCTCCATTGTCCCTTTAATAGGGTAAGTGCATCCAAGCGGACGTAATTGGACTACACAAGATGACCGATCAAGCTAAATAACCAGTTTATACGGATCTCTTATTGTACGAGAAATCTGTTTAAAAGGAGGCCATGTTATACTGGAATGTATGGCTTGTCGTGTCACCGTTTGTATAATGCTAAGGAGAGTTTTGAGCAGTCCGGAAGACAGGCAGACAGAGAATTTTGTCAATTTCTTGCAATTACTGCATGTATGACGTGGATGTGTAGGTACAGCTTAACAAGTTGAAAACTGAATACAGGCCACAAATTTTCAAGTACTTATTTTCCGAAATGACTGAACCGATTTTAATAAAACTTCATACGCATATGCAGGATACATAGGTCTCGTACGTTTAACCAGTATTATTGGACTTGTTTGTGATCGTATTGTCTTTACAGTTAATCAACAATTTTGTGTTTGATAGGTACGAATACAGGAAATACCAGCTGCCAATACCACAACAGTACTAAAATGTTTTCCTTCCAAAATGTTGTATTTAGCAACTATGCAAAATATCATCATCATCATAGCCTAGCCTTTACCGGAACTCTTGGAGTCGGCTTCCAGTCTAACCGGATGCAGCTGAGTACCAGGATTTTAAATAAAGCGACTGCCTATCTGACCTCCACAACCCAGTAACTGCGTAATACAATATCCTTTGGTAAGACTGGATGTCAGACTTTTGGCTTCTGACTAGTCGTAACGAAGATCTACGTGATAGCGGGGCCAGCGGCTTAATGTGCTTTCCGAAGCACGGAGGAAACTCGGTATGTAATTATGGTCATCACTATGCAAAACAAAAGTAAATTGTTTTACAATGGCGTGACCATTGTAAAACAATTTTCTTTTGGTTCTAAAATGTTCAATCTCATTTTTTCAAAGATAAATGACTTTAACTCCAGATTTTTTCTTTGACTAGGTTTTCCCGAAAAACACAAATGAAGTAATCAAGCTGACTTAAATCGTGTTTCAATCAAACAGTTTCAAGTATGAATCGCAGATGCAAAACACTTGATAACAATTTTCCTAAGTACTGCATTTTGTTACAATAATTTCCTCAGTTCCAATGCTCTTTTTTCCTGAGGAAAATGGGTTGATAATACCTACTAGTATTATGGTATGTTAAGGCGAGGTTGCAGTACCTACAGTATACACCGTGGCATTTTAATCGTCTTACAAAGGTGGTCCACTCAATGTATCCGACATAAAATACCTCCAGACACGATTTTTTTTTTTTTATTTGCAATAGTAATTTCTTATTATTGCAATAGTAAGAAACACATTTTTGCAATAGGGGGAATGAACTCTGTTAAAGATGCCGCCGCTTCAGTCCGTGCCGCCTTTGGAACGCAATGCTCGGACCGCGCTCATAACAGGGTGTTTCAAACTACGTCATGCGTCATAATAATAAATAATATTTTCATTTTTTTAATTATTCAAATGTTCATAAATATGTTTTTTTTTATTATGAATGTTTACTAATCATTGGATACATGAAGTGGGCTGCCGTTGTAAGACGATTAAAATGCCACGGTGTATATTTATGAAAAAACGACTCGCTAGGCGAGCGATATAATGCCTAAATGATTGTTTTTTCCTCTTGGAGAAAGATAATAACGTAATTATTAAATATGTTTTCAACATTTACATTAAAATAAAAAGTTGTATCTATTGATATGACTTTCTTAGAAATTCATTATACAATCTATTAACAGTAGATTTAGACTCATGTTCGATAAAAAAAAAAATACAAATTACTTGAGTACCCTCAAGTAAATTGTAAAAATAGAAACGCGATTTAGAATGATTGCCTCGTTTTTTTTCGTCCAATTTTTTTAATGATTTTTATTATAAAAAACTCATTTTTAATTAGATTGTCGGACGTTCAAAAATCTTAAAAAGTACTGGAACTTGGCCTTAAATATGGGTGCGAATACTTGTAACGGCCAATAAAACAAATGAAATAAAATCTGATTATTTATTTGTCATGTTTTATTTATAAAATTTACTAACATGTGTTAGATTTTCACTCAAGAAAAATAAATATCACCTCTGAGATTGTTGTGAGCAGTAAACCTGAGATTGCAAAAGATTTCATTACGGAAACACGAAATATTTTAGATGATAATGCGTTGATGATAGAAACGTTTATATTGTTAAGAACTTTCGATTTTTTTTTAACTGTGAAGTTGGTATTTCAGTTACAACAACATTTTAAATGAAATCAAAGTCAAATTGACTGATCAGTCATTAAACACCAGATTTAAATTGAAAACACATGCAATACTTACTAACGTCTCCTCTAATTCAGCATTCCTTTATCTTACCGCGACATTACACTTTGTAACAATAACATCGGAATATTACAAATTAATTAGTTCCGAGTCCAATTAGAAATGTATGTACAACCAACGTGCAGTTTACTATCAATTAATAAGCCACGTGCGTAGGCTGTGTGGCTGTGTATGACATTACATCAACTTGTACTACAGTGCTACAGTATAAATATTGTGCATCGCAAATATTCGTGTAGGACAAAGACGATTGAAAAAAGGTCGGTCTTAAAACCCTCGCAATTTCAAATTTATCAGAAACAAACAAATGTATTTGAGCTTGTTTTAAGTCAATTAATCAATAATTTGACAGTACTGTAATTATTGATTATTTTGTACTAGCTTGCTGCCCATTCCTTCGTTCGCGTGGAATTTGATGTGTTTTTTTCAGGGATACGTTATGGATAATATTCCTCTTGGATCATTCTGTCTATTAATCAAAATTGCATCAAAATCCGTTAAGTGTACAGAGGGGGGTAACGACTTTAATTTTTTAATGTAGAGATTGATAGTTTCTGATACAATAAGAATAAATATTAAATTTAATTTAAAAAAAACACGTAATTTCCAATTTGATTTGGTGAAAACGATGATTTAATTTCATGTAACTTCAATATTTATCCGGTACAACTGTACAGCTAATTTCTTTAGCCACGTGCTTATGCTGTGCCATTTCATCAGGTTGTTCTGCTAATTGAAAACAGGCTATTACGATTACTGATTAACTTCTTATCTTGTTTAGAACTAGATTAGAACGCGGTTAGAGGTTAGGTTATGTTAGTTGTCTTAAATTACTGTAGGAATACAGATCTGACATAAGCTGTATGCTGGCCTACCATGACCTTTTAAAGCAGTATTATTTTACTCTTATTCCAGTGTGGGAAAGAGACGGAGTTATACAGGATGTCGAGCGTCATCTCTTTCCCACACTGGAGAAGGAGTAAAACAATAATGTTTAAGACGTCATGGTAGGCCACCAGAACAAAAATCATCGATAAACTGTAATCAAATTCAGATATCGGTTTGTTTTCTTTCCATAACATTCACGGTAGTTACAAATGGTATTTTAAACGGGTTTCTGTTGCTTAGTGTTATACATATTGCATAAGGAAAACGTTGTTTTTCAATATCTCTTCGCCCCAATTGCATAGGGATAGCTGATTATGTTTCGCGATTACATAGTTGGACCTATTTCTCATAATTATAGATAATTGTTTAGCTTTTGGTCTGATCCATAATACCCCTAAACATGACCACGCATTTCTGATACACACTATATGTGATCATTTGGCGATACCTAAGTAATTTTGTCGAGCTCAATGAGCTTTATTTTTAGAATACCTAAGTAACTTTTCCAAGTTCTTGATAAGGCTTATTTTTCTACTAGACGTCCGGCGCAACTTCATTTGCGTCACATTTTCCTCGTTTTCGCAACATTTTTCATTGCTGCTCTACTCCTATTGGTCGTAGCGTGATGATATATAGCCTAAAGCCTTCCTCGATTTTTTTTTAATTTTTTTTTTATTATCTATAGGCCCGCGCTTGACCACTATCTCACCTGATGGTAAGCGATGATGTGGTCGACGGTGAAGCACGCTTGCCTAGAAGAAACCTATTCACTCTTGACCTAAAGACCCCTAGATTGTAGCTATCGGGAAACACAGACGCCGGCAGGGAATTCCACTCCTTAGCGGTACGCATTATAAAAGTATTCCCAAAACGCTTAGTGCGTATGTGTGGGATGTCCACCAAGTACCGATGGCGCATCGCCGTACGTCTGGTAGTCCGATGATGAAACGGGCTAGCCGGAATCAGATCATGCAATTCCATCGCACACTCCCCGAAATGTAACCGATAAAAAACCGATAAGCTGGCAACTCGGCGACGATGGGCTATAGAACACTGAAAGAATTTTTCAAATCGAACCAGTAGTTTCGGAGCCTATTCAATGCAAACAAACAAACAATCAAATATTTCCTCTTTGTAATATTAGTTTAGATAATACACATGGCAACTTTACCAATGTTTAGGACTTATTTTACGTTAAATACTTCTTTATCAGCCTACAGCAGTCCACTGCTGGAGGCCCGTCCAATCGCACGCCTTTCAGCTTTACAACACTTATCCAGATGCGACCAGTGATGTCGAGGGTCTTTGCTTATATGCTTTACACTTCTTAGTCCATGAATATATACTTACAGCGATTGCAGGCAGAATGATACCGACGCCTTTCAAAACGGGAACAGTGACGGTGTCCGGCTTGTACGGGTACATGAGACTCTGGTCCCCACAGAAGAACCCCCTCTCAAAGGGCTGCCAGAGCAAACTCGTTCCAAATATACATAGTACCACTGGAACAAACGATAAATAACTTGTAGAACATCGTGAAGAAACCTGGATGGCATCAAATTTAAAGTGATATTTACAGGGTGGAAGGAACAGCGACGCACAAACAAATACCACGTATCCAGTACACCATTCAACATAAAAGAAAAACTTCGGTAATTAAAAATAAAATCTGCTGTTTCCTAATTCGAATTCATTTATTTTGTGAACATAAGTGTAACATAGTAGGTAAATGTATAACATTCAGAAACTATCTTTGTTCCGCCGTTAAGCATACAAAATGTTTCTATAAATTAGGTAAGCACTACAATAATCTCAATGTGCAACAATACAATTTGGTTAATTAAATAATTAAAATCATCAAATACCATTGCATTACATAAAATGTCAGCTATAATGTCAAGATTAAAATTACATGCATAAAATGTCAGAGTTATGTCAAAATTAGTAAAAGTCAAAGTGTATGAGCGAATAGGAATAATAAATAAAATCTCAACATTACAACAGTTTGTTATTTAGAAATTTGCTAACAGAATAATAAACTTTATCGAACTTGATCTGTTTTTAAATTCATTGAGATTTTTACACTATTTGTTTAGGAATTTTATTGTACAATCTGGGTGCCATGGCAAATACACTTTTACAAAAAAACATCAAAAGTGCACTACCTACACTGCGCACTGTCAAAATGTATGGAAGAGCTGTTTTTGTTTCGGGGAGGTTCGGAATAATGTACTAAGTATAATATTGATGTACTGCATCAAAACTCGTTATTTTTTGTTTGAGAAGAGGCTCTTTGCTGAGTGCATTCGCAGTGCCAGGAATTTTCTTTGACGACAGATTTTGATGTTTGTGTTTGCTGCTCAGGCAGTCAGTGGCCCGAAAGTCTGACAAACAGTCTTACTAACGGGTATCGTATTACCCAGTACTAATTGGGTTGTGGAGGTCAGGTAGGCAGTCCGTCTATGTAAAATACTGGTATTCAGCTGCATCCGGTAAGACTGGAAGCCGACCCCAACATATTTGGAAAAAGACTAAGTAGATGAAGATGAGGTGTATGCTGCTCAAAAAGATACACCTGTTGTTTTAAACACATCATACCTATATTTCGCGTATAAGTACGATGACAAAGATAAACTGCGAAAACTAAAAAAACTAACTAGTATTTGGTATCTACTTATTTAAAAACACGCTTTGAAGAATGTTGGAGGAGTGTTCGATTTTTTTGCTATATCATACGAGTTTTAGGCAAATAATACGATAAACCAGTTTCTGAGTATTATCTGTTGGCTTGGGACGAATTTTAATGGCTTTTTGTGGTTGTTCACATAAGGAAAATTAGGTAAAATATCTTATTAAATGCCTAACCAATTGAATCTCAGCCTGGCACATGATTAAATATTGAACAAGTATAAAACATTGAGATGGAGTGATTTAGACATTTGTTAAAACGGAGTCAGAGTCGAGATTTTTTACTTTGCCATTTATTATTCAAATATCAAAACCGGATTTAGAGGTAACTTAGCATACAGCTGTGTTATACAAGATTCATTTAGCAGTCCATTACAATATTTTTTTTATTTACTTTGACTTATCTTAAGTATTATAGACTATGAACAACGTGGTCTTTTTTCGATGAAGCAAAACTATTTTTTAAGAAGTCTCTCGCCAACTAACCTAACAATGATGTCCAATGAACCCACGATAATACATAAGAAAAATAAATTTAAACGTTAAAACCGTGGAAATCTTACGAGGAGAGACAAGCAAAGCTCGTAATATATTGTAAGCTATCGCTTGACGAGTTAAAGGGTTTTCCAGAATACCTCACAATTCATGTATTTTTTAGGGTTTATTTATAGTTTTACTTTACAGAAGATTAAAAAAAATATATTGCTCGTCAGTTTGCCAAAATCAATAAAACTTGCAAAACGGTATAGTGTGCCATTTTCTTTTAATCTGTCATCACTCATCAGCCATAAATTACAAGGCGTACGTTTATAATGGCAGAGAAAGGAAAACTCATCGAATACACGTAAAAAAATATACATAACATAAGATCGCGCCTGTAATCCTCAAAGGGTTAGACAGTGACAGAGGGGTACCTAAAAGTACACCCACATTTAGCCAGTTATGTTTCAGTCACATGTAACAGGGGACGAGCCTATTGCCATCAACCGGGCACAAATCCAGACTCCGTGGCTGCTACTGAGAAATTCCTAATGGAAAACTAAATAACACTTTGCTCGACCCGGGGATCGAACCCGGGGCTTCTTGCTCAACAGCCGCGCTTGCAACCACTAGACCAAACATGCCGTGAAAAAATTGAGGTTAAAAAAATTTAAATCAGAAATACAACACACCAGTCAATCTAGACTCAGGCATAGAAAAATTCATCTAATGGTGTGTTTAAACCGACATGTCAGTTAAATCCATGCTTGTTAAGCCAGAAGATCGCTGTAATTACTTTAGCTGACGTTAGGCCATTAACGATAGATTACGATCGGTCGGTTAACTGCTAAACGGTTAGTTAACTAAAAAACGTTACCATTTGTTATACTATTAAGCATTGTATTGTAGCAGAACTGTTGGATATTTCTGTGACTTTTTATTAACAATTAATTGAAAATTCTATAATTTTCAATTAATTGTTGAGTGAGTTTATGAACCCTGCCTGCGTCAATTCAAAGCGGATAAAATATTTAATTTACAATTGTTTGATATTTTCCTTACCTAGAATATTAAACGAAATCAGAATTAATTTTCCATTTTTATCGCAAACTAATTAAATTAAAAATTAAATGTTAATTTCTCACGTAATCGCAAAACCGGCTAAACGTCCCATTAAAACATAAATTAATCTCTATAAAAAAAAGAAAAAGCAATAATAAAAACTTACATCCAATAATCAGGAAGCAGTCGATGACCAGCTTCCTCAGGATATGAATGGAAGCCTCTTCTTTAGACATGATACTCGAAGACTTCTACCGAAAACACACGTTCAGAAAATTCTTCTCGCGTTTGTCCAACCACGATCCAATATCCGTCCAGGTAGACGGATACTAAGAGATACTCCTGGATACTAAGGTAATTTTTCCCGTAATTTTTTTTCTTGTCGTCTTTACTCGTCGTGCGCACGAGTTTCGTCCGCTCTTATAGATACTTGCGCGTACGACAGCGGTTCGTCGTTTATACTGATGTAGTTTACTGGCCGGCTCGACTTAAATACCGCCGCCTATCAACGGCTGATAACGTCATTAGGTTACAAACATGATTTAAAAAAATTATACGTCCAGAGATGTGCGGTTTGAGTTTTTTTTTTTACAGGAAAAGTAATTGCAAAAATATTAGTCCAGTAACCTTGTCGCCTGAAAGTATGGGGTAGCTTGCGACAAATCCGGTAGTTCTGATTTTTTGCACACTTGTTTATGATGTTGGCCCAACGAACAATCCAACCTGTGTTTGTGACCTCGAGCGCCGAACGCAACTTTGTCAAAAATCGGAAAACTTCGGATTCTTTTCAGGTTTTGACGATTATAACCCTAAAGGACTAGTTTTTGATAGTACCTTTGCAAGACGTTTGTAATTTGCTACAATCATCATCATCATGTCATCATTTGCCTAGCCTTTTCCCAAACTTTGTTGGGGTCGGCTTCCAGTCTAACCGCATGCAGCTGAGTATCAGTATTTTGCATGAAGCGACTCCCTATCTGACCTCCACAACCCAGTACCTGGGTAATACGATAGCCCTTAAAAAGACTGGATGTCAAATTTCGGTTTCTGACTACTCGTAACGACTGCCAAAGACCTACAAATGAAAAAATTGCTACAATATGAGAACGAAATTTGCGCAGGTTTTTAGATTTTTGACAAAGTTGCGTTCGGCGCTCGAGGTCACAAACTTGGACTATACACTGGGCCAACATTATGATGTTGTCACAAGTCTGCAAAAAATCAGATCTACCGGTTTTGACACAACTACAGATGTAGGAATAAAGTTACTGGGCTAATATATGCTAGAAAGAGATTTTTGCGAAGTTACGAATTTTTGTGGTCTTGTTAAACAGGTTGGTAATTTATTAAGTAATAATAAACTAAAAACCAGTTTTGTTCCTAACGGTTATTAAAAAGACTAAAATTATAATAATTTAAATATATAATATTAAAAATCTTCTATTCACATATAGACAGCGTACAGTGAAAACGCAGCTTTCGGTAAATAACGCAGCGTTTTGAAAAATCACCCTCTAAAGTCGTTAAATAAGGGAGGGAAGATCGCCATTTTTTCCAATGGAAAATCCCATGGGGTATATGGTACCTTTTTAAATCTTTATTTTACCATTACCTTTTATGCTTCTAAGTAAGTATGCAATGAAAAACAAGACTATTCATCTAGTAGGTACCTATCTCTGCCAATTACCGATAACAACACTACCATAAAACTTATTGAATTTTCCGCGGGTTTTCCTCGTATTTTCTTGAAAGAGAAGTAAGCAGTTTCGTATTTTGCACAGTACCTAATATCGCCACGACAGCAATTAACAATGAGGTAGGTAGATTATTATGACGGCTTAGTTTATTTTGATGCAGAACTTCTGCAATAAATTAGGAGCTCGTGGCTAAATAATAACAGCCACCCAGGTCGATCTTTAAGGTTAAGCCGTGCTTGCCGAGGTTAGTCTGTGGATGGGTGACCATAATTACATATCGAGTTTCCTCCGTGCCTCGGAAAGCACGTTAAGCCGTTGGTCCCGGCTGTAATTTGTAGATCTTTGACAGTCGTTACGAGTAGTCAGAAGCTAAAAGTCTGACATCCAGTCTTACCCAGGGGTATCGTATTACCCAGTTACTGGGTTGTGGAGGTCAGATAGGCAGTCGCTTCATGTAAAATACTGGTACTCAGCTGCATCCGGTTAGACTGGAAGCCGACCTCAAGATAGTTTGGGAAAAGGCTAGGCAGATGATGAACTTCTGCAATAAATTAACTACTGCTGGGTATTAGGAGTTCCCTTATAGCGCAAAAGTTTGGAAGATAACCAGACTTTAGAGTAGCTTAGGTAATTTGATCAGGGTCAGGTCAGTGAAAGGGCTTCCTGCCTGGAAAACGTTATATTTTTTCACACATCAAATAAAATTACAGATTTTAATGTGCTCTGGCAATTCGTCTCATAACATTTGTCTCTATGTCAGGCTGACAGCTAATGTCAGCCGCCACAGAGGTCTGTAATGACGGAGGAGTCCATAGATTTTACCCTGGCAGTATGACGAACAGATACTCCTTATTTCAGCAACTAATCTCCTAACAATTTGACTTATGAGAAACGGATACGGAACATATTAAAGAAAACTGAAGAGGTTGTTTGGAAAATAGCTTATGAAAGGAATCGGGGGAGGCCTTTGTCTAGCAATGGGACAGTACAGGCTATTAAAAAAAAAAGTTTGCTTGTTTAAACGTGTCATCATCATCATCAGCCTATAATGTACCCACTGCTGGGACACAGGAAGCGTATGAGAGGGAGTGGGCTGTAATCCGCCACGCGGGCCCAGTGCGGTTTGGTAGATGTCACATGTCTTCGAATTTTTAGTTCTAGGACTTGCCGTTTTACTCACGATGTTTTTCTTCACAGTTTATGAAGGCAGCGGTGATGAAATAAATTACACAAAGGAATGCGCCTGCCTGGGTTCGAACCCACGGCTTACTGCTCGTAAGTCGGGGTGGCCGCTGCTGGGCCACCGCTGCATCCTTGAAAAAAAAGGTGTAAATCTCTGGAACTACTAAACTAATTTGGAAAATTATTCTTTGCATATGATAGCTCATTCTTGAGGAAGATTATAGGCTATTTAACATTGATTACATCACGCTAAGTCCCTTAAGAACCGAGCGGTGAGTGCAACAGCTTATTCCCACTAGTTCGATTCATTAGTTCGATCGTCGAACTAGTGAGATTTTTTTTCCTCATTTGTTCGACCGTCGAACTAATTAGATTTAAAAATAGTCTACTCTTTATTTTTCGATAGGGGTTAACTGGTCCCAGAAAACTTGGATACAAGAGCGAGCGAAGCGAGCTCTGGACTTGGGGCACCCCGACTCGGACAGGTTAGGTTCGTAGGGCATGGCGGGGTCTAGTGAGCGAGCGGAGCGAGCGACGTAGACCCCGCCATCCCCTTCGTGTTAGGTTACTGTAAAACCTGCAGACAGAAATAGGAGCCAAATAGCTCTGCAAATACCAATAAACTAAATCTAATTAGTTCGACGGTCGACCTAATGAATCGAACTAGTGGGAATAAACGAGTGCAACCACGAGGCACAGCAAGTATCATATTTAAAAACATTTACACTTGTTGTGACCTGGAAATTATGATGCCTTATCTTATTATAAGAGAAATATCCTACCTCTAGACACTCGGCAATATAAATAAGATAATAAAACATTAATTAAGTAATTTATTCTGAAATGAAAATGCATTTATCAGGTTATTTTTATAATACACTGAAAAACAATCATTTTACTCATTATCATAAAAAAGTCGTTAAAAAAGTAGGACAAAAGAATTCAATTTATGTTTTCAGTTCTCGATTTCAAGAACAAAGGTATTTTCTTATATGTTTGTTTTACGGACTAAGGAGCTGGAAGGGATTGGACGTAGACTTAAGTAATCTATGCACAGGAACAAACGCTTCCTACACGTACAATAATACAAAAAACCGGCCAAGTGCGAGTCTTACTCGCACACAGGGTTCCATAGCCCCAAACAACATAGTAACAATATTTTGAACTGTCATTCATTAGTTAGTAGTATTAGTTAGTAAACTTCCACTCAACCGCAAAGCTAAATTTGTTTTTCGTAGTATGTTAATGAAAAACAAAGTTACTGCTGCAGTTTAATGGAAAAGTCCCATACCTCAAAAACTAAACGTCATATCTTATTGAAACTATGAGAAGAGGTGTTCAGGGAACGGAAACAACACTGATTAGAGTTGAGTAAACAGTTTATTGAGTAGGTACACGTTCACAAACATAAAATAGTAAGTTCGGAATTCTTATTCGCGGACAATGGTTATTAAGCGCGAGTCACGTATGCGTGCTTTGCGCGTAGGCAGCGGACTAGCGGCACCGCGCGCATCAGCCACACGCCGTCTAGGGCCGTGCGGGAAAGGGACAGCGACAACCCTACTCGGTGTATCGTATCGGCACGCGACCGCGAGACGCTCTTATTGGTCTAATGGGTATTTGGGTTGCTACATACTCCCCCTCCAGTTCTGGAGAACGCCCTCGCTCCTGGACTGGTATATTACCAACATCAGCATTAGCTGGACGTCCGCGTTTTCGTTTCGGATTAACGGGTTTTGGTAAGGACTCGTCGCTACCTCGGTAACGTGTAAGGTCTTCCGTATGATATTTCCCTAAATCTACATTTGGTTGTTCTGTGCTCGCGATAGTATATGTTGTTGGGCTCACCTTTTTTGTGATCTGGTAAGGGCCATCTCGGCGAGGGTAGAACTTTGAATTGAGGTCTTTCGACCCTTTGCTCAACAAATGAGATTTCAGCATGACTAAATCACCTACCTCGAAGGGGTCAGATGGTCGGCGCGAAGCGTCGGCGTACTGCTTTGTTTTGTCCTGCTGGATCTCGACGCGTTCCCGAACAGCTGACAGTGAATGCAGGAAGTTTTCGAGGTAAGGGGTCACTTGTGGTACAAAGTTTTCTTTGGCTCTGATGGCACGAAGGTCGTGAACGACCTCTGTGGGTGACCGCATCTCCCTACCAAAGGTCAAATAAGCCGGTGACTTACCCGTTGTGCGACATTTCACACTATTGAGAGCAAAACGGATCACTGGCAACTTCTCGGGCCAAGAGGTGTGGTTATCTCCCACGAGATGGGCCAGCATTGCCTTAAGGTCTCGGTTTTTTCGCTCGGCAGGGTTAGCTTGTGGATGATACAGCGGGACAAAATTTTGTTTGATGTCTAGGACTGACATGCATTGTCGCATCACTGCTGAAACGAACTGGACACCGTTGTCCGATATGATCCTGCGAGGTAAACCGAACCGCATGAAATATTCCTCGATGAGGACATGAGCACAGGCCTCTGCTGTTGCTTCCTTTAGAGCAAACAGCTCCGTCCATCGGGTAGCTGTGTCTTCAATGAGAAAGATCCACCGCTCCCCCTGGTCTCCTTCAGGTAGTGGGCCAAACAAGTCCATGGCCAACACCTCGTTCCGCTGGTTCATGACTGGTGTTTGGAGTAGGCCTGGGGGTTTGGTGTTGTTAGCTTTATACCGCTGGCAGTGGATGCAGGCTAAGATATAATCGGTGATTATTCTCCGCATCCCTGTGAAATAATACAGCTGTGCTACCTTCTGGTATGTCCGATCGATGCCTGGATGGCCAGCTGTTTCAGAGTCGTGTAACTCCTTCAAAATAGCTGCAACTTCGCCGGCAGGTATGACTAATTGAGGAGATTCACTCTCGGAGTCCGGATTGAAACGGTACAAAACTCCTTGATCCATGAGATAACCTCTTTCTAACCATCTTTTAGATGCAACATCATCAGGTCCTTCTAGCTCTTTAATAATCTTATCCACTTCAGGGTCCGAAGTTTGTTCTAGACGAAGTTGACTAGGTGTCTTGGCGGGTAGATCGCAGATGACAGAACAGACACCGCAACTGTCACTTGTTTCGCTAGAACAAATCGGTCTGCTCAGCGTGTCTGCCACGACATTTGCCTTCCCTGGGGTATATTGGAATTGGATATCAAAAGATTGAAGCTTTAAAGCCCAACGGACTAATCTACCTGCTGGAGATTTAAGTGATAGCAACCAGCGTAGAGGCTGATGGTCACTGCCAATCACGACTGGTTGACCGTCTAGGTAAGGACGAAAACGCTCCACCGCCCACACTACAGCGAGTGCTTCCCGCTCTGTCGTAGAGTAGTTGCGTTCCGCTGCGTTGAGGAGTCGGCTAGCATATTCGATCGGCCTTTCCTGATTGCCGTCGCTCTGTAATAAAACTGCGCCTAAGGCGTAGTTACTTGCGTCAGTTCGCAGAATGAAGGGACGACTGAAATCAGCTTGCACCAGTATTGGAGCTGTGGTCAGTAGACTCTTTAGCTCTTTAAAAGCTTGGGTCTGCTCTGAGCCCCAAGTCCAGATTTGGCTTTTCCTGGTCAAGCGAGTCAATGGTTCAGCGATTTTTGAGAAGTTAGGTATGAATTTTCTGAACCATGAACATGTTTGTAAAAAGGTTCTCAGGTGCTTCAGATTACCTCGTACCTTCATCTCAAGGACAGCACTCACCTTCCCTGGGTCGGTGGAAACACCTTTTTGTGTTATTACGTGACCGAGATATTTAACGCTTTCTCGAGCAAAAGCGCACTTCTCTCTATTTACATGGAGGTTAAACTCGGTCAGACGTTTAAAAACTGCCTCGAGGTCTTGCAGATGTTGTTGGTAACCCTGAGATATAACCAACAAATCATCTAAATATGCTAATAAAGTTACATCTTGTAAAGCAGAACAGGATCGGAGACGATCGATAAGACGCTGAAAGGTGGCTGGCGCGTTGCGGAGACCGAACGGCATTCTCTTAAATCGGTAAGTACCTAGAGGACAGACAAAAGCTGTTTTGTCCCTGTCAGCTTCCCTAACCTTAACCTGCCAATATGAGGATCGAAGATCTAGCGTACTCATGTAGCAATCCCGTTTTGTGCTCTGAAGTAACTCGTCGATGCGTGGCATCGGATATGTGTCGGCTTTGGTGACTGCATTCAAACGCCTGTAGTCAACGCAGAAGCGGATACCACCGTTGGATTTCGGCACCATCAGCGCCGGTGAACACCAAGCCGATTCACACTCTTCTATAATGTCATCTTGTAACATCTTACCTATTTCAGCCTTCATCATTTCCTTTTTCGAAGGGTTTAGCCGGTAAGGAGGAACAGCAATTGGAGGATGCTCACCTGTATCAATGCAGTGTTCCGCATACGGTGTTGGACCTCCCCCTGCTTTAAAGACGCGTGCGTGCCTGGTGAGAACGGCAGCGAGCGCTTGTCGCTCAGCTGGTTTAAGGTGAGTACCTTCATCGTCCCTAAGTATATCTGTGGAAGCGCAGGACACGTCACGCGAGGTAGGTTCGAAGTACAATTTATGTTGTACTGAATCAATGTTACTGAAATACCAGACTTCTTTGTGAAAATCTATAACTACTCCCGCGGCGGTTATAAAATCGATACCTAACAACGTCTCGTTATTTGTCGAGTCGGGAAAAATTAAAAAAGGAATCGTTATAACTACCGTTTCTAAGCATACGTCTAACGTGGTAGTAAGTACATCCATCGTACGGATTACACCGTCGGCAAGCTTAACTTCGCGTGTGGAAGAGCTGAGGGGATGACCTTGACGTAGAAGGAGAGTATATAGCGTATAACCCGCAATGCAATGTTTGGCGGCCGTGTCTATCAACGCGGAGCCGGTAAACCCTAAAATTGAAATATAAAAAATTGGTCGTAAATCTCGACCAATAGAGGGTCCCGAACGATCGTTACACAAACATACATCGGTTAAACATAAATGGGCATTACCCTTAACATTATTACATAAAATATTGCGAGAAAATTTTTGGCCATCATCCTTTACATTACTACAAAAAAAAATGGAAAAACATTTTTGTCCATTCTCCTTTATCTTATCAAAATGGGCATTCTCCTTTTTCTTATTACATTTGGATGAGGATGAGATACACTTATTATTAGAAAATAAAGATTGCGGAATAATATTTGCCCCTTGTATAGGACACGAAACACTGTTATCACCGTTATCACTTTCACAATGCACATTAATATTACTATCGTTATCAATAGAATGAACAGAGTGAGACGCACGAGTTTTAACGGAATAAAAACTATGATCACTAGGTTGTTTATCACGCTCACCTGGAATCTGCAACTTACGGCAATGCTCCTTGGCGTGGCCGAACTTCCTGCAGTAGGCGCAGGTAGGCCGTTGCCTCTTTGTGGAGTCCTGCTTCGGTGGAAAAGGCGCGGGGGGCGCGACTGGAAAAGGCGCGGGGGGCGCGACTGGAACAGGCGCCGGGAGCGCTGCTGGAACAGGCGCGGGGAGCGCGGCTGGAACAGGCGCGGGCGGAGCGGGCGGGCTCCGCGTCGCGGCGGCGCCGGCGTGCGCGCCGTAGTTGTACCTACTTGAAGAGGCGCTATCGCGCGCGGGGGCGCGGCTGTTATCACGAGCGGCGGATTGTGTAGACGGCGTTGATGTTGACGGCGGTTGTGCTCGCCGCTCACCTGCCGTGTGTGTCATGTTGGTTTTCTCGTCGAGCGAATCTTCTATGTTCCGTGCGAGGCGGAGTAAATTGGTAAAATTATGACACTCTTCTCTACGTAGCCTCTTCCTTATTCGGCTGTGGAGGAGTCCGTAGGTCATATCTAGTCGAGCCGATTCGGTTATGTCGTCCTTAGGCAACCGCGCGAAAAGGGCGCGAATGCGCGCCACGAAAATGTCGGTGTTTTCTTTGTCTTGCGGCGTAGCAAATATTTCTATGTATATCCGATGAGGCGGCCGGCGGTCACCATAGGCACTTATCAGATTATCTTTTGCTTCCCGCCACGACGACACGGAGTATTTTATTCCTTGCCACCACGTGGCCGCTTCGTCTTTGAATAGGTAGGCTAAGCCGCGTAGGATGTTTGAGTCCGTTACTTGCACGCAGTCGCTATATGCTTCTATAGCGTCTATAAATGCTTCAACCGACTCCTTCGGTCGGCCGGAGAAGGTTGCTTTGCAGCGGGCTAGGGTGTTCTGCCCTAGTAGCGCGTGTGATTCCGGGGTAGATGCATTCACCCGCGACACCGAGGTGAGCAACTCCCTAAATGCTTCGGTTTGAGAGCGTTGGAGAGAAGCTATAATCATCGCCACGTTTTCATTAGAGAACGTAGCGTTTGCGTCGGCACGCGGCGAAGAGAACGCGTCGTCGCCATCTTGGCTGGCGGACGCCACGGGCGGCGTGTTTGTGGACGGGAAATGCATCGTGTGCATCATCTCTCCGACTCAAACTAGCCGCTCTACTCCTGGTCACTGGCATTTTAGTTCGTCACTGCAAAACTGTAGACACTATATACTTTAGGTAGGAAACTATTGTCACACGAAAAACACGTTGGAGCGCCACATATGAGAAGAGGTGTTCAGGGAACGGAAACAACACTGATTAGAGTTGAGTAAACAGTTTATTGAGTAGGTACACGTTCACAAACATAAAATAGTAAGTTCGGAATTCTTATTCGCGGACAATGGTTATTAAGCGCGAGTCACGTATGCGTGCTTTGCGCGTAGGCAGCGGACTAGCGGCACCGCGCGCATCAGCCACACGCCGTCTAGGGCCGTGCGGGAAAGGGACAGCGACAACCCTACTCGGTGTATCGTATCGGCACGCGACCGCGAGACGCTCTTATTGGTCTAATGGGTATTTGGGTTGCTACAAAACCAATTTTCGTTGATAGTTTTTTTTACGTTCTACAATCCGAAATATTTTCAGAATTTTCCTCCACTTACTTTAGAAATTAGAGGGGGGGGGACACACATCTTACCACTTTGGAAGTGGCTCTAGCGCAAACGATTCAGCTTAGAAAAAAATGGGATTAGAAACCTCAATATCATTTTTGAAGACCTATCCATAGATACCCCACACGTATGAGTTTGATGAAAAAAAAATTTTTGTTTTCAGTTCTATGTATGGGGAACGCCCAAAATTTATTGCTTTTTTTCTATTTTTGTGTGAAAATCTTAATGCTGTTCACAGAATACATCTACTTACCAAGTTTCAACAGTATAGTTCTTATAGTTTCGGAAAAAAGTGGCTGTGACATACGGACGGACGGACAGACAGACAGACAGACAGACAGACAGACAGACATGACGAATCTATAAGGGTTCCGTTTTTTGCCATTCGGCTACGGAACCCTAATAAAAAGTGGTATTGGTCTGTCTAAAAGTGTTATTTATAATTATCGCGTTGTGATCACCAGTTTAGGTGAATGAGGAACAGGATACTTTACGCCCTGTTCCTCATTTACCTAAACTGGTGGAAAGTTCCTCATTCTCCATAGAAAAGGTGGGATGCTCCGACCGGACAGGTGATATGTTTAGTGGGCAAATGCCCGACAGTTGCTGTCGGGTTTTCGTATGTATTCTTAAATTGATGTAAACTTGGCTTGCGAGATTCAGACCATATTAGTTCTTCAGTTTTATCATAGATGGCGCTGTAGAACTTTATTGTTCTAAGTTGCTTTTTGTAAGTCGCTACACTAACATTGAAATTTTGATGTGTTTTTCAGGGGCAAAATTATACGTATAAACCTTCCTCTTGAATCATTCTGTCTATTGATGAAAACCACATCAAAATCCGTTCCGTAGTTTAAAAGATCTAAGCGTACAAACGGCGGGAAGCCATTTTGTTTTATACTGTGTAAAGATAATATGGGTATTACCATTTGTACACGCTCCCGCATGCGAGCATTCCTTATAGTCAACTTCATCTGCCTAGCCTTTTTTTAGCTATGTTAGGGTCGGCTTCTATTCGAATACCAGTTTTTTACATGGAGCGACTGCCTATCTGCCCCCGTATTCACAAACGCTTCGATTCGATGTCGATCGACAAGTCAAGTATGTATGTCTATTTTTTTTTGTAATTACGAAATTGAGCGAGATAGACATATGACTAGTCGATCGAGATCGAATCGAAGCGTTTGTGAATACGGGGGCTGATCTCCAAAACCTCGCGAGTATTTGCTATTAGTGGTAACAAATTCATTTTGTACAGAAACAAGTGATTGTTAGTGCTCAATTACGAAGACGGGGCGCGGCCCGCTTTCAATTCAATAATATTTATGCGATGTATCGGTTTTACGCGCGTTAAACACTGCATACTGGCTGGGATTCGAACTTGCGAACCCTAGTTTTCAGGGCGAACGCTGAGCCGTCAGGCTAATTACTTTGATGGCAGTTCTCTAAAATATAAGGCATGATGCATAGTAATGGTGAAGGAAATCATCGTGAGGAAACCGGCATGTCCTAGAACTAAAAATTCGAAGACATGTGACATCTGCCAACCCGCACTGTGCCCGCGTGGTGGATTACAGCCCACTCCCTCTCACTTCTAATTTTAACTCAACGGGGACAACGGGTATAACTTGAAAAGCATATATTACAAGAAATTAACGGGAACAGCGTACGGGGACAACGGGAAGTAGTTTTAATTATTTTATTAAATTTCCTTTGTCCCCTTTAACTTAACGGGGACATGGCTTACGGAGACAACGGGAGGTACTTCAAATTATTTTATTAAATTCCCTTTGTCTCCGTTAAAGGGGACAAAGGGAATTAAAAAATAAGTTATGGCCTACGGGGACAACGAGAATACAGGATAATGATGTTAGTCAGTTGTCAAACAGTTAAATTATATGGATATATGATGTCGGTTGTGTAACTACGCTTACACGCTATACAAGATCCGCTGCGATCAACGCGGCGAGGAACGCGGCGGGCACCGCTTACTTTTTGTGGTAGGTCGCGCATTGGATGTTGGGGGTATGATAGCCCCGTGTTTCGGAGGGTCATATTCTATTTTTTGTCCGATTACCATCTCATTGGACTATGAGAGTGAGAGAAGACAGCGAGTGCACCTGTGTATACGCAGACTTGTGCACGGAATATTTCCTTCGTCGTTGACTCGTCACATCTGAGCTTGGCCTCTTATTTCTGATAACAGATAGGATGAGTATATTATTAATTTAAATTAATATTTCGAAACAGATTATCATATGATAAATATTTTGTAGTACAAAACGCGTCAGACCTATTTTTATTGAGATAAGAGATTTACAAAAATAAAATAAGTCAACTAAAAAAATAACTATCATATGATCTGGCAAAAATAAATACTGATTATATATAATCAGTATTTATTTTTGCCAGATCATATGATAGTTATTTTTTTAGTTGACAATAATATTATTAACATGAGTACCTACATTAAACAAATGTGACATTTTGCTTGGACGAGAGGAAATATTTGTAGTGTTTACAAAAGCTTGTAAAGAAGAATTTGAGTGTAATTCTTCTAGATTTACCATCTTTCCATTCTAATCCCAAAAATCCTCTGTAAACTACAAAATTATTT
Organism: Cerastis rubricosa; assembly: GCA_949152445.1. Taxonomy (NCBI): domain Eukaryota; kingdom Metazoa; phylum Arthropoda; class Insecta; order Lepidoptera; family Noctuidae; genus Cerastis; species Cerastis rubricosa. The sequence goes on along the minus strand of OX424535.1, from coordinate 5,051,771 downwards.
AAGTGCCGCTATTATTTCAAGAAGAATTTTAGTTTGTTTCAGAAAGAATATTTGTTGTTAAACAGATTCTTTGCATAAGTTGATGACATGATGATATCAGAATAACTTCTAGTTACAATGTAATGAAATATCATAACAACATGAAACTTTTTGTAAAAAATACAACCGTCATATAGGAAAATAACAAAAAACGTGTAACAAAATCGGTGGCTTTTGTATGTTTGATTCACTTTCATCGTCTTTCAAAAAACACTACTAAACTTGAAAAATAACTTTAGTTTCGGAAGTCGGTGGCAAAAAAGTCAATGAAACCTTACAATGTCACTTCAGATTTTCGAACCTTTAGCTGCCGTGCCGTACCTCGCTCAATTATACGTTAAAATATTTTTTGTGTGGAGTAAGCCGTACAAAAAATATTTTATCGTACCGCAATCTCGCGTAGCCCATCGTAGCTCAAGTGCATTTGGAGCTTAAGGCCCGATTTACATTATTTACACCCTAGTCCCTTTTTGCCTTTGTCAAGAAGCGGCTGCGGCGATGGGTAAGTAATATATGATATAATTACAAAATCTCTAATATTTACAAGATATAACAACTGAATCTATAATTTTATTCGATATAATTATCAGTTAATATAATAAACGATTGATATAATTTAAAAATAACTAATTTTTATACGCATAACATACATTGAATATAAAATCGTTTGATAAACAACTAAAAAGACATAAAACCTATTTAGTCTAATATGATAAAACGCCTAGTAAAAAACACAACGTAAAATGTCAGCATTATTACATTGTCTAGCAAGCATACAGCATGCAACAAACATGCAGCATGCAAGCAAACATGCAGCATGCAGCATGCAAGCAAGTATGCAGCATGCAAGGAAGCATGCAACATGCAGCAGGCATAGTTTCTGTCACGGCTCCGGCGGTCCCATGCGAGCTTATCGTCGCAGATGTGTTTCACGCTCACCACCGCGGCTTCGGCTTGCTAGCCGGCAAGGCCGGCCAGCCTCAGCCTCGGCGGCGAGTGTTGATATCACATGCTCCTCAGCTCGCGGGCCGCCTCGCCCCTCCGCGCCTACGCGATTTTAAATAACGCTCTAGGGATAAGGTAGACAAGAATACGTGAAGTCGGTTTTGCAGCGATTCGTTTCTGTCACGCCGCTCCCGCATCACGCTCGCTTCACTCATTCGCCTTCGCGCGTTAATGGTCACTATTCTCACCAAACTTAACCCAAATGTTTCACCAACATAGAGAGGACCTGGCACTCCGCTCCGTTCCCGCCTTAACCCTTTAACCTAATATAACCCATCGAGTCGGATTGCTTTGAATCGGGGTGTTAACCATAAAGATAGTACCACTATTATATATTTTAAACGATAGGCCTAATGATTTTCGATGAAATAAACGTTATATCCACTGACGTTATTCGAAATAAGTTTTAGAGTATATAATTGTTATACCTAAAGAAATTATATCAACAGTTGGTATAACTCACGTTTATTATATCTTGTGAACGTAATTGAAATGAAAATATACCAAATAACTTTATATGAAATGAAGCGCGCCCTGCGGCGATACTACGACCATCTAGACAGGCTATGTCCGCAGTCGTCTCCTTGATGTTTCGTCCATATGACATGCCGTCCGTGGGGCCATGGGAGGACCACCTTCCATGGCCACACGGACCGGTTTATACCCACTGTACTTGTCAACTTCACTAAACATTAAACTTGATCAATATAAATCGTCGATATGACCACACATATCGACGCAGAAACGTCTTGAGCCACCATTCAACTCGTTTCGGTTCGGGCGACGCGACTGGAAATCACTATAGACCTGTTCAAGACGATTCCGCGTTAAGTGTGGCCACTCCCTAAGATCTGCTGGTTGTAATAGATAAGGACTTCTTGATAGCATGGCTAACCTAATGTCACCATGACACGCTCGCGTGGGCGGGGCATGGCGGGCTCGCTTGATAACTGATGACCCTTGCTTTGATTGTGGTTTTTGCTGATTGGGCGTTTCAAATGGAATATTGTTCCGAACTTTTTTTTAGCGGCAATTTCTGGCTGGCAATTTCTGGTGAACGTATCAAAGATAGAGATAGTTCTGTATGTTGTCGGAGGTAAAGAATAGCACCATCCCATATCTTCCCCTGGGTGTCGTAAGAGCCGACTAAGGGACTTTCCAGAGAATGGGCAGCAGCTTTCTCTGTGCTTTTTGTAACAACCGTACTGCGGATCGCCAATCCGCCTGCCATGCTTGGCGATTATGGCAAAACTCCCCATGTTATGTCAATGTGGCGAAACTTGGGGGAGGCCTATATCCAGCAGTGGACGTCTTTCGGCTGAAATGATGTATCAAAGATAATATTAATGAATTGTTACTGAGCGAAAGGGACCTATCCTCTCTCCTAATGTTGCTGTGCCCGACAGGGTCCATACTGATCTCTAATTTGTTAACATCTTTTTAACACATATGGAATGCAATAAATAATTGAGTTTTGAGTATCCTGTCCGAGCCAATTGGTCTTTACCGGTTCGACCGATCTTGTAAGGTTCGATCAAACAAATTAATGGCTGATGCCACTCCAGAAGTCTGGCGCTAGACATGGACCTTCTTCGAGCAGCAGGTGCCGCGTTTCTTCGGGTATGGACTTGTAAACCTTGATCGCCAAAAATTCGTGCTTTCGAGTTCTGTTGACACATTTTTTTTCTAATAAACTTTGCCCCTCACAAAGAATTTCTTTTGTATCGTGGGTGCGTTTAGAAACATTTAAACTCACACAAACCACAACAATATTATTTTGTTTGTTTGTGTAGATAACCTTCAAAATTATCAGAAACCTTACTTGATATAACAACTTAATCCTTTCATGATTGCTATCTATTCAAGTGTATTTAAATCTGAAGCACTATTAGAAATTATATCTAATCTATAATCACCTATGAAGTGTTGACATGACACTGATTGTAGCTGCTGGGTATAGTATTAAGATCTAGCATTATTCATCATCATCATCATCATCATTACAGCCGAAAGACGTCCAACGCCCAACGCCACATTGCCCTAAGGGGGGTTTTGCCATAATCGCCACGCTCGGCGATCGCAGTACGGTTATTACAAAAGCACAGAAAACGCTGCTGCCCATTTTCTGGCAAGTCCCTTAGTCGCCTCTTACGACACCCACGGGAAGATATGGGATAGTGCTATTCTTTACGTCCGAAACCATACAGAACCCTATTATAAATTCCTATATAGTGGTAAAATGTTGGAGGTAATGTGTGAAATACAGGTATTTAGCTGCATTGAAGCCGACCTGACCCTGAATCAGTTGAGAAAAATCTAGGCAGAAAATGAGTGTCTGTGAAGTTAACTGTACCCCGAATTAAGGAATTTAAAACTTTGTATTGAGTTCATGCATTAGTACGTTTGATCTGTATGGTGTCGGACGTAAAGAATAGCACCATCCCATATCTTCCCGTGGGTGTCGTAAGAGGCGACTAAGGGATTTGCCAGAGAATGGGCAGCAGCGTTCTCTGTGCTTTTGTAACAACCGTACTGCGATCGCCAACCCGCCTGCCAAGCGTGGCGATTATGGCAAAACCCCCCAAAATGTCAATGTGGCGACACTTGGGGGAGGCCTATGTCCAGCAGTGGACGTCTTTTGGGCTGAAATGATGATGATGATGATGATTAGTACGTTTTCTCTTGGATTTTTGGGATTTATTTACTTGGTTCTTTTAAAAAGTTTGACCTGGCCCCCTATTCACAAACGCTGGGATTCGATTTCGATTCGATAAGTCGTATGTCATCTTGTTTTGGCATTACGAAAGCGAGATAGACATACGACTTTCTGAATTGAAATCGAATCCGAGCTTTTGTGAATACGGAGGATAATCCTCTTCTCCTATTACAGAATATTTATTTATCTGTGTCTAAGTATTTCAGTAGGTCCTGCCTTCTGAGAGCTTAGATAAGTAGCAAAGCGTTTCGTGTCTTCTACATGGCTTTTCGACAGGATATCCTTTAACTTGTGTCTATTTCATACCATTTTGACTTTCTCGCACGATCAGGTACAATATAACCAATTTAAGTATGCAGTTCGAAGTGGCGCAGCTTGTCAAATTGTTGTTAACTTGTTATGCATCGATATGTCAAACTAAAAGAATTTATTTTAGTTCTATGTTTGTATCTTATTATTATCAACAAATATAAAACCAAATATACAGTTTGCTTTGTAATCTTTGTTTGTGTTATATAACAATTACGTATAATAAAACAATCAACAGTTTATATGAGTAAACAGTTATAAAATGCAAAACTAATCTTATTCGAAACCACTAGGCAACCAGATGTTTTATTGTAGGTACTATTTTATTTAATAGATAAAGGAATTAAGTTCATAAAAATCTTGGTTTTCTTATCTAATAACAAATTGTTATTCTCACTAAATGATAGTTAAAATTAGCAACATGTCTTTGAAAATATTGCGGGTATGAGCCTATCTTTCAAGTACTTATTCATTGAAAGTGAGAAGTGGTCACCCATAGATAAGAGCCAAGACTTATATGAGGCGACTTGTATGAGACGTATATGAGTGGCAGGCAGGCCACTGTACTACAATTTTTTATTTTATGGGTTACATCAATAATGAGGATATCGTGACTAAAAAGCGGGTCGAGCTTTAAGGTTAAGCCGTGCTTACCGAGGTTGGTCCGTGGATGGGTGACCATAATTACATACCGAGTTTCCTCCGTGCCTCGAAAAGCACGTTAAGCCGTTGGTCCCGGCTGTCATTTGTAGATCGTTGACAGTCGTTACGAGTAGTCAGAAGCCGAAAGTCGGACATCCAGTCTTACCAATGGGTATCGTATTATCCAGTAACTGGGTTGTGGAGTTCAGATAGGCAGTCGCTTCATGTAAAATACTGGTACTTAGCTGCATCCGGTTAGACTGGAAGCCGACTCCAAAATTGTTTGGGAAAAGGCTAGGCAGATGATGATGGGTCAATCCATAATAATTGTCCATACTGGTTTGATGCTCATTAATCATCAGTGCAACAATTACTTATAGGTAAACAACGCAGGCATAAGGAAGTTGTACCATAAAAAAAAGAACTAATCTAGTTTTAAGTTAATACCTTCAAAAAAGCCCGGTTGATAGGAATAGGCCGCCCCCTATTACATAGAACTTTAACATAATAAGCGAAATGTGAGCGTACTAGTGGTTCAACTCTGTCTAGCTGTCCGGAGAAATACAAGCGAGTTGTTATGAAGTAATGCTTAGGAAACTTTCCTTACTCAATTCTAGTTCTAAAAATAGCCGTCTATAAATATTATATATAGTACTTATTATTGTTTGTCCGTTCATCATGTAACCGGCTTATCTAAATGGCATACATGAATGGAAAGAACCCCTGAGGGGTCAACTAACATAGTTTATGTTGTATAAAGGAAATAATAGCTATCACGCCTCAGTATCGTTTTTTAGGGTTCGGTACCCAAAAGGTCAAACGGGACCCTATTACTGAGACTTCGCTGTCCGTCCGTCCGTCCGTCCGTCCGTCCGTCTGTCACCAGGCTGTATCTCATGAACCGTGATAGTTAGCGAGTGAAATTTCTACAGATTAAGTATTCCTGTTGACGCTATAACAACTAATAATAAAATCAGAAAAAAATAAATATTTAAGGGGGGCTTACATACAAAAAAGTTTTATTTTTTTCGTTTTTATAAATAATGGTACGGAACCCTTCGTGCGCGAGTCCGACTCGCCCTTGGCCGGTTTTTTTCTTTTTTAATAAAACGTTGCCCCACACTAGGATTTTTTCCTGTATCGTGGGTGTGTTTACAAACTATTAAACTTACACACACAAACACAGCCAGACCCGGAACAACTATCTGCAGGCCATATAAATATTTGTTTCGTGCGGGGATCGACCCGCGACACGCAGCGCAGCAGTCGATCGCTCAACCATTTCGCCAACCGTGCTGTCGAGTATCGAGGGAGCAGAACTTCCTCTGTTGGTTGATTATACTGGTAACTCTGGCTGCATATTTAGTCTAGTTAACTAATGTATCAGCTACGTCGAGTCAAAGATACAAGGGATGGCAATCATACTCAGTGATACGTGGTCGTCATTCTAGGCCTCAGCTAGTTTGTCTTAGGGTTAAGTCTTCACGCTATTAGTGCCTGATCGAGAGTATTTAAATTTATATAATATAAATGTCGCAGAGCGCAGTTTCTGATGGTGGAATATAATGGAATGTCGAGCAATTTTTGTCGTTTAGTTCTAACATTTTATTATTCTGCTTGAGTGTGTTTGGCGGTGACATAGTTACCAACGACCGATGACAGCTGACAGATGACGTATGACAGCTCGTTGACTTTGCCAGGCGAGACGTGTCAAAGCGGCATTCTTTGGCAGACGGATTCTTTTTTACATTCCTTTAGGTTTTTGATTTGATTTTAACCGTTAAATATTACGAGCATTCCTTATCATTTTGTAACGACAGTTAGATTACCAATAAAAATCAGTGTACTGAACAACAACCGAGTATTATTGGGATTTCCATCATGTCCGATAAACATAAAAATGAAGACTATCCTCCTCCGCCGACATATATCTTTTGAGATACGATTAGTCTGCTGCCAATTTTGAGTGGTAGGGTAGGCTAGGGAGAGCAAAATGACCGACATGATGAATGATAGAACAGAAAATGCTTCATTGTAAGTACACCAAAATTGAAACATAACGGTTTTAAAATACTGCTAATTGATGGCAGCTGTCTGATAGTAACAGAGGATTTTTTTTTTGGAGATGCCAATGTCCAGCTGAAAACTACCGTAGACAATGGTCAGAGGACGAACAAAGCCCAAAAAAAAAAAGGTTAACTAATTAGCTGTTATTTCAAGAGGAACACACAAGGACTTAAAAAATCTAGAATGAATTATAGATTTCGTTAAAACTGTTTCCTACAGTGTATATTTTAACATTAACCTCCTCTTTTTTTGAAGTCAGTTAAAAAGAAGTGTGTCATGATCAGTATCATCGTGTTTTCGCGTGGATATAACATACAGATAATGTCCAAGACATGTAGGACGTGAATAGATAAGTTGGCTACTACTGTACGGATACGGAAGCTGCAGTACAGGGTGTTGTAGCGCTCCTTGGGGGAGACGTACAGCCGAGGGATGGGATGGGATGAGTTGATTGATTTTGTTGTTATTGATTAATGAATTCAAAATGATTAAATATGTAGCTACATAAACATGGGCTCTAAATAATATTATATTAGTCGCACGGGTCGATCTTTAAGGTTAAGCCATCACCCATCCACGTACCAACCTGGGCAAGTACGTGCCCAGGTTGGTCCGTGGATAGGTGACCATAATTACATACCGAGTTTCCTCCGTGCCTCGGAAAGCACGTTAAGCTGTTGGTTCCGTTTGTCATTTGTAAATCTTTGACAGTCGTTACGAGTAGTCAGAAGTCAAGTCAGTTACTGGGTTGTGGAGGTCAGATAGGCAGTCGCTTCATGTAAAATACTGGTACTCAGCTGCCTCCGGTTAGTCTGGAAGCCGACCCCAACATAGTTTGGGAAAAGGCTAGGCTGATGATGATATAGCTACATAAACAAGCCCTCTGCAGTTTTTTCATAATAAGGGAAAAGAGCTCAAGAAAGGAGTTGGAGGAGGCCTTTGGCCAGCATCGTGACAGTAAACAATAAATTTGAAAAAATGGACGTTTTCCATGGAATCTTGAATTTAGATCTATCAAAACAATTGATAGAAGGCGAGACTATTGCCATCAACCGAGCACTGATCCAGACTCCGTGGCAGCTACTGAGAGATTCCTGATGAAGAACCCAATTATACTTTTCCCGACATAGGATTTAAGTACATAAATAAAAATATTCATGAAGCACACCTAAACTTAATTTATGGTTAATTGGGATTTTATATTCTATACGTCACTGCAATTGAGGAAAAGTGCGTTGTGGGACGTACGTACTACCAACCAGATCAGCTCACTGCACCTACTCGGATTTTTTTATGTCATACATGCCTTAAATAACGAGAACAGGGAAATTCCCATAGCACTTTATGCGGAAAATAATTAGATTAACTAAAGTAAAAACCTAATTATCACTATTTCCTTTATTTGCTACTCATCACCATCGTCATCATCAGCCTATAATGATCCCACTGCTGGGACACAGGCCTCCTCTCAATGAGAGGGAGTGGGCTGTAATCCACCACGCGGGCCCAGTATGGGTTGGTAAGTGTCACATGTCTTCGAATTTTTAGTTCTGGGACATGCCGGTTTCCTCACGATGTTTTCCTTCACTGTTTTTGAGGGCAGTGGTGATGAAATAAATTACACGAAATAATGCGCCTGCCTGGGTCCGAACCCATGGCTTACTGCTCATAAGTCGGGGCTGCCACCACTGAGCCACCGCTGCTCTCCACGTATCTCTATTTGCTACTCAGTACGTAATAATAAGAAAAATATGTTTTAAAGTAGTTATTTTTGAATATACTTTGTAAAGAGATTAGATATTTTAAAAAACATATATTAATTAATGTTGATGTGATGTTATTTTCAGTTTTAAAGATGAACTAGATTTCACAAATATTAGTTAAAAAAACACACACACACTGACAAATAGTTTCGTATAAAATTGTAACCGGATAATGCGTGAAAGGAAGATCCATGTGCGCCATAAAGGTTTCTTGAGAACCTTGCTTAGGGAACACGAAACGGGGGCGAATTGGGGCTCAGGAGTATCTTGGGACGGGGATAACAAACAAATAAAATAATCATTAATTATATTGATATAGTATGGTATCTTAAGCCAAAAGTCTGACATCCAGTCTTACCAAGGGGTATCATAATACCAAGTTTCTGGGTTGTGGAGGTCAGATAGGCAGTCGCTTCATGTAAAATACTGGTACTGAGCTGCATCTGGTTAGACTGGAAGCCGACCCCAAGATAGTTTGAGAAAAGGCTAGGTATCAAAGGAATGTGATTACCCGTAGTTGATGCATTTCGCTGGAAGTTTACAATAAAAAGCATTTCCTACACACATTTTCCTGTTTACAGCACACTAGAATCTGCTTAGGTCCTACAGGACAACCTAGACTGCTGTAACAACGTCACTACTGTTGTGGCATTGTGGTTCGCAAAATCCTCAACATCTGTGTCTGTTCTGTACACCTGACAACGTATACCGCCAGGTGGCGCTGTGATGTAAACAAAGTATTTGCTCGTGCTCTCGTAAATTATATCTTTAAAAATGTAAAAAGTGCTCAAAAGACCATAAACGGTGCATAAAAGTGAAAAAAGCGGTGTAAAAAAGACACTAAAATCTACTATAGCAGTGTTATCAATGACGTCCGTGGCGCGAAAAACTATGACTATGACTATATGCAAAATTTCAGGCTGATAATTCAGTGATTTTGGCATGAAGACAAACTTACTATCGCATTTATAATATTATTTAGGATTAGGATTATTACATAATGACAAGAAGAATCGTATCCTAAAAGTGGAATAAATAGTAGCCAAAAAGGCTCGCTCAGGAGAGGGCCTGCCCTCTCCTGAGCCAAGCCTTTTTTCTTAGCCTCATCAGGATGAGGCTTAGAAAAAAAAAACTTATATTTCTTAGACCCATCAACTGTCCCGTCTACCTCCAACATCCTCGTGCCACGCCCACCTCACTCTTCAATCACAACGCGGCTCGCCAGTGATGACGCATGTAGTGTGATAACAGAGCTATATTTATGTCACCCAACTAGGGTTGGCAACCCACCGTATTTGTCTATGCCCCTAACCGCGAGATTCGAGCATTATATTTTGTAATGTAATGCTCAAAATTGAATCTTGGATTGTTGCATTAATGGTGGTGAATGCTCGGGTGAGGGAGCGCCTTATGACATGTTAGGTGCTAGCTAGGTGGATCTACGGCTTTATTATTATTGTCTTTAGCTTTACCAACAAAGCTTACAGAATAAGCGAAGTGGTAGTGGGCCGGCCATATTTGTGGAGCTAAAGAGTCCTGGATTGGAGACTGCATATCGTAAAACATCAGCGTTGGACACCTTGGAGCTACGTGGAAAGCCGGTTTCAAGAAGGTGTACTGGATAAAGCTGGCGGAGGATATGGTGTTGTAGACCTGGCAGAAACCATGTTCTGCAGCGCAATGAGATAAAGTGAGGAACCGTTTTTGGCCCTAATACAAAACATTTTTGTCTCGACACAATCAATCGAGGGGATATCGTATTATCCATGGGACTGGTCATAGTCAACTCGTCCAATGTTTTAAAAGTTTGGAAAAGGCTAGGCTGACAATGACGATCAAAAGTCATTTCGCCATGATGCCAAGCCGGTCATTTCATAAGCTTAGAAATGCTAACCCTAACCAACGCGACTTGTTTGTGAGACATCGTGGTCAGTTATCTTCACGGTTATCGGAATGGCCCCACTGGGTAGGTAGAGAGGTGCCGCAGGGCCGGCGCGGGGTGTATTAGATGATGCAACATTTTTAACCGACCCGGAAGAGGAGGAGGTTCCTTTATTGTTGCCCTTATTTTTTTATTAGAATAAAATAATTATTGTTTATACGCAACGTCATGTTTAGGTTCCTCAAAGCTATAGGCCGAGGTATAGCCAGCACATCAAGCTAGAACAATCTGTTCAATTTATTTAATAGATTTCGACCTTATTGTTAAAGAATATGGTATGGGTTATGGTAGGTGGTGGTGATATGGTGTGGTAATCAAAATCAAAATATTTTATTTTACATAGGCCTACATGGGCACTTATAAAACGTCAACAGAAGAGGCACGGTTCGGGTTGGTCGTTTCCTATGGAGAAGAACCGGCAAGAAACTCCATGGTTACTCTTTTAAAATCATTTGGTTCTACAATATTTGGATGTTACAGCGCTAGTACTTAAGTATGAGAGGACAGCGTAGGCCCGACAATAAGTCATCGCTTACTACAAAAGGTAGAAAAAGATGAAGCTGGAAAAAAAAAAAAGTAAGTAAGTAATGGTATGGGTATGGCCTTATTGTCAAGGTTTATTGGGAAAATTTGACAGTTTTGGGTAGATTGGCCTGCTGGCGTGTGGACCCATAGATACTACTGTATGTTCATCCACGGTTCATCGCTCAATCCCGTGAAAGGCCACCACCCAGACAGAATTCCAGACTTCGAACTGCTACAAAGAAAAACTCAATTACATGGTATATTTTTACTTTTATTTTTATATGTGTATTTATTTGTATGTAGGTATATTTATTTTAAATAGCTTTTTTAATGTTTGTTTTAAGCTGTGATGAAATTTTTGCCAGTTTTATCTTTTCTACACAGTGTCCATATTTCTAATCCAACTTTCCACTCGCAGGTTTGCTGGAAGAAATTTCTTTTGAAATAAGCAGTACCTTTTTGCTCTTGTATCTTAATGTATTGTCCTGTTAAGTGTTTTGTGTGTACATAAATAAATAAATAATAACACTTTACCCAACCTGGAAATCACAGGCACGTAGTTTGTCGTTAGTCTAAACTAATATTATATTATAATATAAGGAGGAAAGATTTGATTGTTTGTTTGTTTGCATTGAATGAGCTCTGAAACTACTGGTCCGATTTGAAAAATTCTTTCAGTTTTAGATAGCCCATTTTTCGAGGAACGCTATAGGCTATAAATCATCACGATATGACCAATAGGAGCGGAGCCGCAATGAAAAATGTTGCGAAAACGGGGAAAATGTGACGCAAACGAAGTTGCGCCGGACAGCAAGTAGACAATAAACTGTTTGCGTAAGACATACGTATTTATCCAATTATGTACCTAAAACAATATTTTCATTCATTGTTCAGCCGATAGTAAGAGTCAGTGACTTTGTATTTACGTCACGAATGTGTAGTAATGCGTAGGAATGCATGACTAAATTTGAAAGATATTGATTCATATTAAATATTGTAAGTAGACAGATATGAATTTTGTTTACCTATTAAGAGGGTTTAGTTAGGCAGAGGCGTACCTAATAGTACCTACACACATTTCGTCTATGTAATAGGGGGCGAGCCTATTGCCATCAACCGGGCACAAGTCCAGATTCCGTGGCTGCTACTCAGAAATTGCTTCCATTGGTTTAATAATCCTATAAAAGGTATACATATCAGCGCTTTTATTTTAATTAAATTATTGTTTCCTGTAATTTAATAATCCTATAAAAGGTATACATATCAGCGCTTTTATTTTAATTAAATTATTGTTTCCTGTAATTCATAGTAGTCCAAGGGGAAAAGCAAGCAGCTGCCCTCCTATGTGTCCCGTCTGCAAACTTTCAAGATGCTATCGTTATCGACTCGAAGAGAAGTTATGGATGCCCTGTTTATATACAAACTCCTCAGAAACCAAATAGACTGTCCACACATACTGGGTCTCCTCAAGTTTCGTGCCCCAACACGCTATCCTCGAAATCCCATCACTCCGCTTTACCCACCTTTGCGTAGGACTGTTCTAGGTGCTAACTCTCCAATACCGCGAATGTGTAAAATCCTAAACAGCTGCAGTGACCTGATCGATGTTCACAACGATAGGATAGGAAAATTCTGTAAATTGATTATTCAACACTATTCGCATTTTCCACAAGTATAGTATTAAGACATAATATCAATTACCAATTTGTTGATATAATTTTTAAATTTAAGTTGTTAATTTAATTTGTTAATCTAATTTATATGCCTGTTTGACATGATTTTTTATGTTTTTATTAATTATTTCTAATGTAAACCTAATATTTAATCTTAGTCTAATCTAATTAATTTATCTGTTATTGCTTTATTATTTTATCCCACATTAAAATAACGCAATTATAGTACATTACGATATTAGTGCGTTATGATGGTCATAACATGCGAGGCGGAATTTCAGCCCGAGCCGAAGGCGAGGGCGTAATTGAGCCGAGCATGTTATAACCAATACGCACGTATATCGTACGACGTTTTTTAACACATTTGCGAGGAAACAGAAAAATAAAACACTTTATATTTTGTTCATTTCTAATTATTGAAACAGTTAGTGAAATTACAATTATTATAATGATACGTAGTTGTAGTTGGTTTTTTAATTATGTTTTTTATTTACCTTTTTGGTCATTCTGAAAGAAATGATTATTTTTTGCCTTAGTCGTACGCAGAGCTTCATATTTTTTGACCACGTCACAAAATGGGCCGTTGATAATAAAAGATCGGGGTATTTTGTTTTTAGTGTTTGGGATTTTAATTAAAAGCATTTTGCCTTGATTTTCAATGTCATTTGTGGTAATATTGTGAAGCTCTTGCTCATGCACCATTAATACCAAATATTAACGCAACCTGAAAAGAAATAAAAATGTGTAAGATAAGGTATAGGTACTTAGCTTACAGACGGTCGTTAAAAAATATGTAAAAGAGTATGTACAGTAGGTAGATCAATACATAAGGAGGCAAACTGACCTTAGTTGCCAGGTACTGGCTATCTGGAGCATCTCTTAGAAACTTTTCGACGTCATTTGATGACAGTACCTTAGATTTTTTCCTTTATAAAACCATCAGAGCGTCTCTTTAAAAATGCAATGAGATTTGAATATAAATTAATATCGACACCATTTTTCATCTTGAGGGTACTTTTCAGCATCGAATATGTTGTCCACAACGAGCTAGGCTTATATTTACTAGCTAGTGCATTAAAATACGCCAAAACTACATTTTCGGAAAATAACTTGGCAATTTTCATGTTTTTCCACTTGAAAAAATTTTCATACGTGGTTATGTATCTGTCTTTGGATATTGACGGCAGCAAGCTGTCGCATGCGGTTCGCGCTTCTGTTAGTATATCCGGTGGAGTTGAAGTAATATATTATTATGGCTCTTCTTCATTATTGAAAGTTGTCATATTTAAATTTTCACAATACAAGTACAAGGAAAAGAAAATTTGAGAAAAATGGCGCGAGGATTATTTTCTGCCGTAGCTGCGTGAAAATGTTGGCAAAGACGTTAGAGCACGCAGCCAAGTTTTTAAATTACCGAATAAACTGTTTTTTTTTATTTTAAATAAACTGAATCTGTGAATGCACACTGTTGCTTTCCCGCCATTTTAACAGCGTGCTACTGACTGACTGGCGCCGCGCGGCGATTAGTTCGAAATTTGAATAGCAACAGCGCGCGAAATGGCAAATAATACTGTTATGGAATTTGTATGGACTATAACTTAACTATTTGCTTTGGTAACACACGCGTTTTTTATGACCCGCTTTACATATTTAAAACCGGTGGAATTACATCAGCTTTACGAGCAACGGTGTTAAAAATTTAATTATATTATCTTGTTGGTTACATTGCTGGATTTATGCTTCATTTTTACAATTTTATCAATTTTAATTCACAATAAATTGCAATTAGGAAAATTTATAACATTATTTAAATAAAACAGTGCATGTGGTGTTAGCCTGTAAGTAATTGTTGCACTTATAAATGTATTTTGTGTACCTTAAATGAAATGTTTAGTGTAAACAATTGTAGGCTTACCTAAATAAATAAAATAAATAAAAATAAAGTATGTGTTGCTGTTGGTGTACCTAATAAATAAATAAATAAATAATCGTAAACTAACAGATAAGATTGATGAAGTAAAATTAGTAATTGTGCTAAAAATAAAACACATTCATTTGCGTGTTACTGACCTCTTGACTCTAAACTTACTTATTTTATTAAGTAGGTATGGACAGATTGGCTTTAATTGGGTTATTAATTTAATACAGCACGGCGGTAGATAGATAATTCATTTTTAAATACTGTTAGTACCAATTTTGGTATCATGATCATCATCATCATCAGCCCATAATGTTCCCACTGCTGGGACACAGGCCTTATCTCAATGAGAGGGAGTGGTCTGTAATCCACCACGCGGGCCCAGTGCGGGTTGGTAGATGTCACATGTCTTCGAATTTTTAGTTCTAGGACATGCCGGTTCCCTCACGGTGTTTTCCTTCACCGTTTTTGAGGGCAGCGGTGATGAAATAAATTACACAAAGTAATACGCCGGCCTGGGTTCGAACCCACGGCTTACTGCTCGTAAGTCGGGGCTGCCACCACTGGGCTGCTCTCCTGGCACCTGCAATGGATACACCAAAAAATAGAAAAGAAGGATTACAAAATGATAACAAAGCCTAAATCTACATTAGACCTGCTTAATCTAGAACTAGTAGAACAGCTGAATATCAATCAGTCTTTTGATTGCGGATCTAACCTCCTCAAACAAGTAACATGTAAGTAATATGGTATCCCTTGGTAAGACTGGTTTTCAGACCATCGATCGGACCACTGATTGTCAAATTACAGCCGGGACCAACGGCTTAACGTGCTTTCTGAGGCACTGAGGAAACTCGGTATGTGTCGTCGGTTGACAGGTGGTCAACCATCCACGAACCGACCTTGGCACGCCCTGCTTCACTTTGAACATCGACTCGTATACTTATTATTTAGCCACAAGCTCCCCATTTCAAAAGCTGAGTGTGCCGCCTTTGAGTGCTTAACCCAGCAAGCAGTTAGCGTTTGTTTTTCAGATTTTCCTTCTCAAATGAAAGTCAGGAAGACGAGTATTTTTTTCAATAATTATTGCTAATATTGCGTCCAATTTGAGAACTTTCAGCTGTCTGTAACTTCTGTAAGTTCCCGCTGTCCTTCGCGATGTAGAGGAATTGAACAATTGCGAAGTGAAATCAAAAAAATACCTTTGGCAGTCCACAGTATCATGAAAACTGAGATGATTAATATTCTGACAGCAAAAACACTAAAACAACAATCACTTATGCATAGACTTTGATCAGTCTAACTTTTAGACTTTAAACATAAAGTAGCTGAATTATGAACTTAGATTAAAGTACGGGTAACGTTAGTCGCAAATATCTTAAGAGATAAGATGAACATCAAGGCTGGCTGGAATTGTCCCGACAAAGAGAAATCGTACGCGATGACGTACGATTTCTCAAAGACACCATGCGTTTGGCAGGACAAAACGTGTAGGTAATTTATTTCTGTCTCTCCTTTAATTTCTCTTACTTTTTTTAAACGACGGACGTGTTCCCCGGGGATGCTTAGAAATCGCTGGTGTGACGATTTAGAAGCGTTGGTGAGAGATAAGCCGTAGAAAACCACACTGAGAGAATAGTGGAACGCTATGGGGAAGCGCAGCAGTGGAAAAATATAGGCAAGGGAAAAAAAACCTATCTTTTTAACACAGTTACTTATATCGTCAGAAGAAACATTAAGCTTTTAGCTTGATCCTTTCCAAGCCGCTGGATATAGTCCTACGAACTTTCGGAGGTGCAATGCCAGTCAAAGCATAGAGCATACGAACCGGGTCGCCACCAGATGCGATCCCAATACAAGCTTCTTTTATTTAGTCAAAGCATTCAACTGGAAGTCATGGGGAGCGGCCTTTGCCTGCCAGCAGTGGGATGATGAAGCCTAGCAGTATCAGTATAGGTAGGTATTCATGGTCACCCTTTTTGAGTTGTTTGTTATCAATTACATCTGTAAGCAGCTGTTTTCTCGCGTTATCAAAACAATTATTGAACTTCTCATATTGCATCATTTCCTTTACAAATAGTACCTACAAATGTAAGTTTATATTTTAAATAATATTGTAAACAATAAACGTCGTTTGATATTATAAAATCATAACAATAGCGTTTATATTAACCACAAAGAAATCCCGTACGAGAATACAGCCAAATATCTTGGTATGACCCTTGACGCAAAGCTACGCTGGAAAGCCCACGTCAAGAAGAAAAAAGATGAACTCAACCTACGGTTCAAAAGAATGTATTGGCTGCTTGGAAGAAACTCCGTGCTGTCCGTGCAAAACAAATTGTTGCTATACAGACAAGTCCTGATGCCAGTTTGGACTTATGGTATTCAGCTGTGGGGCTGCACCAAACAGACCAATGTATTAATAATCCAACGATTCCAGAACAAAGTACTACGGGAAATTGTAAATGCACCCTGGTACATACGAAATGATGACCTCCATCGGGACCTAAAAGTCGAGTTCATCGAAAAGGTGATACAAAAATCCGCAGAAGCTCACGAACAGCGACTTCATCAGCAAGTGAACGTCGAGGCGATCCAGCTTCTCGACCAGACGGACATAGTGAGAAGACTAAAAAGAACAAAACCGTTCGAGTTAGTGTTTAGTGTTCATGAAAGTGAATAGTATAATGTAGCATAAGTGTTACCAAATAAATACAAGAACGAAGTGTATTCGCCTTAATAGAGACAATAAGAAAAGTGCCATTGGACACATTCTTAGTAAAGACAATTTAGCACTTTAGGTTTTAATTAAATTACTTATTAGTCTATATACAAGACTAGATTGTAATAATGATTAGGGTTCATCTTGTTGATGAATACTAGGATAAATGAAAAAAAAAAAAAAAAAAAAAAACAATACCTTCGGTTTTACAGACGTCAGACCTCGTTTTTTGTAATGTATCTAGTATTTTTTTTTGCTCATTCACTCATGAACAGGCTTTTTCCATCAGGAAACCGCTAGAAGAACAGCTTTTATATTGTGTAGGTAAACAAAAACTTCTTATTCCTAATAAGAAGAATAAGAAGATTGCTTAAAATAAAATAACATTCTGTAATAAAAACTTAATTTTATTTAATTTACATTAAAAAATACAAATCTCTGACTTGGGTAACTTCAAAAATATATTTATTAACAACATAAATAATTTACTTAACATTATTGTACATTTTATACATTGTGACTTTGACAAAAAATACTTCAATTACAGTATAGAAGGAATGTTTTAGTTTTCTTAATTTAATGTCCCTGTATTAATGCATGGCTTTCGGTCTCTGTTAATTTCAGTCAAAAATACAAAATTTTGCTTACAAGTATGTTTTTTTTAAAGCCTGATATAAGTACACCATAATTACGTAGAATCTAGTAAATCCCACGCAAAATTCATTTTAAATTCTACCTTCGTTCGTTTATTTTTTACAATACTGCACATTCGTTTTTAACCACCTTAATAAAAACTTAGGAGTTTATCAAGTCGACTATTTTTTTATTTATTTAATTGCGTGACACACTTAAAATGGTATGAATAGTAGTTTCTTTAAAAGTTTAACGAATTGTTATAGAAAATGTGTTACGTCATTGAGGTCCTGGCTTCTGAAAAGCTAACCGCTACGCGTTCAAAAGTCTTGATCAACAAGAGATAGGTAAATCCTGTCAAATTCAGTCAACGGCTATGAATGGTTGACTAAAAAACAAAAGTAGCTGTCAAACTCTCTCAACTGATGAAATACAGTTGACAGGAGTTTGACAGCTATTTTTTGTGCTGATTAGCTTTGCAGAAACCAGCGCAAATGGCTTAATTTAATACGTTTGTAAGTAAATGCATCGTTTGTAGGAATACTTCGAAAAATAATCTTCAATAACCTCAGACCATCTCATCTTCTGGCTTAAGGAACTAATAAGCATTTAGACTACAACTGCATCAGGTTTTAGGCCATTTAAAAAAAATATATTAAGGAATACATTTCTTTAAGCCGTGGCCAAACTGATGCGAACCACGCGTTGGATGCAAGAGAAACTTGCAATTCGCAGTCGCGTCTTGCATCCCCACGTGGCATTCGCCGCAATTTGGCCAGAGCTTTATGTGCCTTTTTGTACAGTCGAATAAGCAATTATACAGTCAAAACTATTCATTTTTCCATTACATTGACAGTACATAATGACCGTTGACGTAAAATCATAGAACATTCATTCACAACATTGTTTCAAAAAATAGTTGAAGGTTGGCTGCCTGTATATAACTGGTTCGATTGTACTTAAGCCTAGTTTTTGGGCCGTATTTAGCTAACTACGAATTAACTCTACCGTCAAACAACAATATATATTTATAATTGACTACCTAGTATTTTATTTATTTAAGTCACATTAAGGAATTGGATAACTACGGAATTAGATAGGCGAGTTAACAGCAAGATTTTTAGAACGAAATGTAAAGGATATTGTCCATACTAGGTTTGGGTCATTTTTGAATTCTCGTACTTTTTACATTTTTAAAAAAGTACGAGTTCGTTTCAGATCAAGCCTGCTTAAAACGAAACGTACGCCAGATACGTTTCGTTTTAAGCAGGTTTGTTCTAAACTCCAGAAACGAATCCAGGTGGAATTGGCTTGAGCCGGTCACAAAGAGTTAACATGCAATAAAACCAAAAAAAGAAGTCAATCCCATCGTTTCCAAACAGAATGCAACAAATGAATGTGTTCTGCTCAAGCCAAATCCGCATCGATGAGTGTGGTAAGTGGTACCTCCCTAAAGCATTTTATAACTGATAAATATTACACTGATCAAAAAAAGTTTTTCCCGTAAAACATTTTAGGATCACTAGCTGTCTTTAAATATTTGTTAACAGTAAGGACCTATGCTAGTAGTTGACGGTCATCGCGACAGCACAGCTCTCGGGAGTGGGTTGGCTGGTTGGGGCAGTTGTGGCTCCTCCCAGGTCATCGGCAGAGGGCTGTACTTCTTCGGTTTTAGCACGTAGATAAACTGAAAATTGTACAAGAATTGCGTAAGTTTCGGGAAGCAAGAATAAATGCATGCCTCTTCTCTAAGAGATACAGTGGGCCATATTCCATCACTCGGGAGCAGTGCTTCACTGTCTTGAGAGCAGTTATGGTGATGTAGCATAACATGACGCTTTGTAATCCCCGAAGGTAGGTAGAGGTGTACCTAACAGTACAGCCACATTACGCGAGTATGTTTGAGTCTCATGTTATTGGGGACGAGCCTATTGCCATTAACCGGGCACAAATCCAGACTCCGTGGCTGCTACTGAGAAATTCCTGATGAAAAACCCAATAACACTTTGCCCGATCCGGGAATCGAACCCAGAACCCAGGCTCAGCAGTCGCGCATGTGACCACTACCCCAACGAGTCAGAATGATATAATCTACAATTAACACAAAGTATTTATAAGTTCCTGTTTAATAGAGCTTTGGGTAGTGGCTTTACAGCACTTTGTAAAACTTGTCTGTACGGCACGGCATCTGAGACGGCACGGTTAGCGCAGTGGTTGAGCGATCGACTGCTGCGCTGCGTGTCGCAGGTTCGATCCCCGCTCGGAACTAATTTTTGTATGGCCTACAGATAGTTGTTCCGGGTCTGTCTGTTTGTGTACGTGAGTTTAAATGTTTGTAAACGCACCCACGATACAGGCGAAATTCCAAGTGTTGAAAAGTTAAAAAAAAAAATACAAAATTCTGAACTAGGGATGAAAGTTTGCATGGTGATGCAAGTTCGTAAATTTTTACTAATGGAAATGGAAAACCATATCGAGGACACTACAAGCTATCATATGCCTAGCTTTTTCCCAACTATGTTGAGGTCGGCTTCCAGTCTAACCGAATGCATCTGATGAGCTGGGTACTAGTATTTTACATGAAGCGTCTGCCTATTTGACGTCCACAACACAGTTAGTAACTAGGGTATGCGATACCCCTTGATAAGACTGGTTCTCAGACTTTCGGGCCCCTTAATACCAGTAACGACTGGAGATACTACGTGTGGTCTTAATAAATTATTAGCTCACCACAAGACAAGCATAGATGGCTCCAATGAGGAAGCCGACGGTGACATCGCTCCAGTGATGCATATGGTCTTGTACTCGCGTGAGGCCGACGTACCACGCCGCCATCATGACGGCGTACTGCAGGCCGTGACGGAACAGCTTGGAGCCGCGCCATTTGCATTTCACTTGCAGGTAGAACTGGAACAGAATAAAGGTATTTTTGAGAAGTTTCGCTGGAGAAGTGCTTCGGTATTT
Source organism: Cerastis rubricosa (assembly GCA_949152445.1). Taxonomy (NCBI): domain Eukaryota; kingdom Metazoa; phylum Arthropoda; class Insecta; order Lepidoptera; family Noctuidae; genus Cerastis; species Cerastis rubricosa. The sequence continues at coordinate 5,030,850 of OX424535.1, read as the reverse complement.
ATTTCGAAACAGACGCGTTGTGTGCGCGTTTTCGGAGTTATCGGCATGATAAGCTTCCAGGGTGAATGGGACGCCAACGCTAAAACGATCACCACTTTTTCAGTACATCATTCTAAACCCCCTAGATTTTTTCAGGGGTCTGTAATATATGCCATAATAACGGATAATATATTATCACTTGAAATAACGTTCACATGATATAATTTTCATTTGCTATAAAAACAAATAACTTATTTCATGTGATCTAATATTACACTTCATATAAACTTCTTTTGCTCTAAAAACATTTAGTATAACGTTTATTTAATCTAATTTTCATTTGACCTAATTTTCATATTTACTCATTTTCTGCCCAAATTATGTGGTGAATAAGTAAATTTCAGAAAACATTCACCAACAACAGAAGGTATCTGGCGCTCGGCGGCCAATGGTCATGGTTCTAACCTAACCTAACCCACATGATTCACCAACCATATTGAGGATCTGACGCAGGAATGTATGATGAATAATTATTCAAATGTGCATTATAGAAAATGTTTATTAGACCATATAAAATTAGGTAAACTGAAATTATATCAATAATTCATTATATAATTTCATCGTTATACTAATCAAAAATTATATCAAATGAAAATAGGTCAAATGATCATTAGAACTTTTGTTATTATGTCAAAAGGTACGCACCCTTTTTTCAGGTGGGTCGTCCTCAATTGGTTTACCAACCAAAAAACAAAAAAATACTCACAATGAAAAACACAGCGCAGTACATGGAGAAGCTGGCATGAGCGCTGGGGAACGATAGTCTGGCTTCCTTTATCCTAGCTGTGTCGTTTTCAGCGCACATATAGTCCTGGATGTACCCTAGTGTGTTTTGTTCAGAGCCCAAGATGGGGAATGGTCTGCAAACCTGCGAATTTAAGAATACTTTTTGTTAATTTAACCGACAAGTATTGCATGTACTAATTCCGGACGCAGCTGAATATTGACATACAATTTTGTATAATTATTATGCGCCTTGATATAATTTACTGAAGTATAGGTTTCTGTCAGCGTCAGTATCAAGTGTCTGCAGCAGGTCCACTTCGGATTAACCGAATCTTAACTAAGAAATTGTAAGAAAATCGGTTAATTTGGTCATGAGGATGTTTTAGGGAAGACTAAATAAACCATAAATATATAACGATACTAAAATTACAGTTAATAGTGATTTAATTATCAAAGAAGAAGACACGCACTGTCTGTGTGCGATCCCAAATAATAAGGATAGGTAAGTGCAAGAAGCCGTCTTAGCTAGCGCAGCAGCCCCCGTATTCACAAACGGATTCGATTTCGATTTGGAAAGTCGTATGTCTATCTCTCTCGCTTTCGTAATGCCGAAACAAGATAGACATACGACTTATCGAATCGACCACAAATCCGAGCGTTTGTGAATAGGGGCCTGGTCGCAAGTGCCACTGCTTAGCATGCGATCCTAGGTCGGACCAAATATTATTGGGTTTTTGAAAAAAATAATAATGATCTGTTCAGCGTGTGTAGAAATAGAATGATAAAGAATAAAAAAAAACTCGGAGGAGCTCGTGGCTAAATAATAACAGCCGTCCAGGTTGATCTTTAAAGTTAAGCCGTGCTTGCCGAGGTTGGTCTGTGGATGGGTGACCATAATTAATACAGAGTTTCCTCCGTGCCTCGGAAAGCACGTTAAGCCGTTGGTCCCGGCTGTCATTTGTAGATCTTTGACAGTCGTTACGAGTAGTCGGAAGCCAAAAGTCTGACATCCAGTCTTACCAAGGAGTATCGTATTACCCAGTTACTGGATTGTGGAGGTCAGATAGGTTGTCGCTTCATGTAAAATACTGGCACTCAGCTGCATCCGGTTAGACTGGAAGCTGACCCCAATATAGTTTGGGAAAAACGCTAGGCAGATGATGAAAGAAAAGAGAAAGAGTGCAAAAAGATGGTAATCATACTCACAGCAATGAAATGTGGCCTTAGTCTTCCAATAACGTTTTTGGCGAGGTCTGATGTCAGTTGCTGGCAAGAAGCCCCGAAGGTGAAGACGCCTATAGTTTGGTAGCTCTCCCACACCCAGCCTGGGATTACTGAGCCAGATAGGAACTTCTCGCCGATGCCGTTGCCTTTTCTGTCGCGAATTATCTCCACGATGAGTACCTGAAATTCATAAAAGTTTTCTTTAGGTCCAGGCTTCATTTGTTATTGCTAAAAACTGGGGAGAAAGAGAGTAAGGGGCTGCGCAAACGTAGACACTTTTTGTTACCGACACGGCACACCATCACAGGAAACCGTAGTTGCTGTGTCCTGTAGCGTTGATCGGACACAGTCGCCGGTTGCTACTCTTGGTCATTGGTAACCGTAGTTGCTGTGTTCGGTGGCGGCGATCGGGCACAATCGCTGGTCGCTAGTTTTGGTCACTGGGACAATTCGTTGCTCGTTTTCCGTCAGTGAAGAACTCCCGCGTCGTGACTCGCGTCATAGGACAAACGATTCGCGTGTGTGTCACTCACTTGTTTTCTTCGCATGATTATCGCCAAGTTGCATCGCGCTCCACTCTTTCAGTTTTCAAAAAAGGTCATAAACTAACAACGGGCTGATTCATCAGATTTAGTGAAAGGCCACAATATCTACGAGATCTTTGCCTGTTTAAGTTGTTTTGGTTCAGGCACGCATAGTTCAGTTCAGCTTGTGGTCTTCGCCTTTGAGTCAAATTCTAATAACGAATCCGTTTCGATAATGAGAGTTTAAGATTGTGAAATGAAATTGATTTTAGAATTTTATTACTGTTTGCAAATCTTAACTTAGGTAGGTAGTGTCTGTGTTTTTTTTTATGGCAGTGTAGGTTAATGTTCTTTACTTTCTTATCTAGTGTTTATTTGGTTAGCACTTTATTTTACATAAAAAGTGGGTGTTACCTACATGGATAATCTTTATGGCGGCTCGTTCGAGTTAATCTAATTTTTATTGCGACAGATTGTGTTTGTTTATGCGAAAATATTTGACTTTCTATTGTTTGATAGCCGTTATTTTGAAAATGGCAATCGTTTTATCTTTTTGACCGACTTCAAAAAAGAAGGAGGTTTTCAACTCTACTGTATGTTTTTTTTATGTTTGTTACCTCATAACTCGGTCATTTATGACATCACAGATAACTGATTTGATATTTTTAAATTAGATTTCATCACTCAAAATTCTTTCAGTAGTTTGGTTTTTAAATCAAACTACCTGGAAAAAAATTAAACAGTATTTCATCCAAGTACCTAAACGAAAAATTGCGTATTTTTTTCGTGTATGTTCATCGATTTCTCGAATACTGGTCCAATTTTCGTATGAAGGCGGTTTTTTTATTTTGAAAAAAATGTTTTTTTTACTACTATTATTGATACGAAAGTTTGTGAGAATGGATGTATGGTTTGTTACCCGTTCACGCAAAACCTGAACGGATTTGTATGGAAAATAGAGATAAGTTAAATGTGAGGTCGTTACATTGAGTAGCGGAATCCGTGACAAAAAAAGTCGTTTTCTAGCAATAATTTTTGCGTACAGTTTACTTAGTTTGAAAGCTTGGTTAACAGCTTCGTGAAGGTTCTGTTTACTGTTGTTACTAAACCTCGCCTTTCCCTTTAGTTTTTAAGGGTATGAGGAGCAGGGTGTAAAGTTCCTCTTCCCCCGTATTAAAGGGAGAATCCTCCGACCAGACGGGTGTTATGTCTGGTGTGCTACTACACGACAGTTGTTGTCGGGTTTTTTCTATATAGTTCTTAAGTCGATGTAAAGTTTGCTTGCGAGATGTAGGAAATTGATGTTAGTTCTTCCGTCGTGTCATAGATGGCGCTGTATGGTAGTAAAGATGATTTTTGGTGTCATCCTCTCCAGCACGACCATGGATGATTACCTTAATTTTAATGCGGTACATATTCATGAAAACTTGCACCGCAGCAAAAAAATCTCTTTAAAACGGGTAAATGACTGCTTAAAATTATATACAATAAAATGGAGTACATTTCAGTACAATATATTTATATAACTTTTCATGTTAAAGTTGATAAGAATATCTAAAATCTATAGTGGTCGTGGCAGAAAGGTTCTACCTAGCACGGCCACGGTCGATATGTTATAACAGCGAAATTATGTGAGTACATTTTTTAAAGTCGCTAGTACAATAAAGTACATATTTTTTCATGAATATGTACCGCATTAAAAATAAGGTAATCATCCATGGCCGTGCTGGAGCGGATGACACTGATTTTTGTAGGTCGCTACAAGGTGAATAAATACGCAATGTTATCTACGATTGCCTCGTAAGTCGAGTGGTCGGAAGCGCAACTGCTGAACATGAGGCCCTGGGTTAGATTCCCGGGTCGAGCAAAGTGTTATTGGGTTTTTCATCAGGAATTTCTCAGTGGCAGCTACGGAGCCTGGATTTATGCCCGTTTGATGGCAATAGTCTCGCCCCCTATTACATAACTGACGAAATGTGGATGTACTATTCCGTACAGCTCTGCCTAACCCTACGAGGATTACAGGCTTGATGTTATGTTATGTAGTAGCTAGAGGTATGCCTTACCGTAACTACAATCAAGGCGAACCCGGCCCCTGCGAGGGCCGCGACAGATATCATCTCCTCCTTGTAGGGTAGCAGGATAGACGTGTCGTTGACGAAGTAGCCGCGCTCGAAGGGCTCCACCCATAGCATGATCCCCAGAAGCGGGAAGGATACTGGAAACACAATATTTAAGGAATTAAAATAATTGATAGGTGCAACTGATTGCTAGATTGTGATCTATCGAGAACGACCCAGTTAATTTCGTTTCAATGACATTCATTCATTTTTTTCATTTCGTTAATTACGATCTATAAGTTGTTACAATGAAAATTATAATAACAGCCTGGGTGGTTGTTATTCGTGGATATTTTACAGGCATTAAGTGTAGTCAGAATCCTGAAAGTCTCCTAACCAGTCTAACTGAGGGGTTCATCACAAATATCACGTCGTGTAAGGTCTGTTGTATTAAGACGATTTTCAGATGGTCACACACGGTGCAAACGGGCGGCGACGTACCCTTGGAGTCTACCAAGGCGGAGATGCGAGTGTGATAGTGTGTTTTGACCAATCACGGGAAGTACCGCTGCCTCTAACAGGGTCCTTAGCATTGTTCCTAGCTTTAAGCCCTGTTTAACATTGTGGAACGCACTTAAATACAAATGGACGAGAGACATGTTGTGGATTTTCAATAAATGATTGTTGATTAAACCCACACGTCGCCTCTCCGCTACCAAAATACAACCCTGTCGTAAGACACAAACAAAAAAACTTGTGTGTCGCCCACAATCAGTGATGTTCTTTGACTTGCTTTTTGAAGAGATCTAAAGTTGTAGATTCTCGAATGTTAGGCGGAAGTGAGTTTCATAGACGTACTGCCAGGTATAGTATGCTCGTATACATAGCATAATCAACCTGTAATGCTCCTTATTCTTCTGCATTACACGTTGCGATGCGAGCCTACAGAAATAGTGGGCCGGGAGTACGGCCTCGACTTACGATGGTAGGTGGTGGGGTCGAACCCAGCACCTACCATCGTATGTTACTTTGTGTAATTTATTGTGTCACCACTGCTCTCAAAACAGTGAAAGAAGATATCGTGAAAAAACCGGCATGTCCAAAAACCAAAAAATCAAGGACATGTGACTAGTAGCTGTGGCAGTAGTTTCAAACAAGCCTAAAAGTTTGGCTTGCCCTTATAATTTACCACTTCATGATGATAGTTTCTGAATAGTCTGCTAGCCTTATGTGCTTGCCGTATTGTTGGCACGCTACTGCATGTAACATCTACAAGCCGCACTAGCCCAGCGTGGTGGATTATAGCCCAATCCTTCTAAAAGAGCGGAGGCCTGTGTCCCAGCAGTAGCAACGTGCCGGCTGATTTCTCAATATTCGAGCCTACTAGATTTTGAAGGCAGTAAAATCAAAATCATTTAATTCAAGTAGCCCAGTTACAGGCACTTTTGAATAGTCGAACAACAATAAAAATGAAGCTACAGAAGTCACAAGACATAATAACTGTGAAAGTACTGTAGTTGCCCATTCCATTCACCATCCGTCAGAACACCGCACCGGACGACACCTTTTCGATTATAGCGCACACCTGCTCACACTTGTCTTCTTCGTGCCAATGTCCAACACTCACGCGTACCGATCACGTCAAATACCTTGGGGTTCAAATAGATGGCCGGGTTACGCTGGAATAAACACACTGATGCCCTAACGTCGAGACGCTGAGACTGATAGATATCTTCAAGTCACTTAGAGTTTCTGCAAACCTTGATACCCTAAAAATGATATTCTATGCTCTGTGTCAGTCCGTACTTGGGTACTGCATCAGTGTAAGGGGCGGTGCAGCGAAAACTACTTTCCTTCGAGTGGAAAGGGCCCAGAGAGCAATACTGAAAGTGATGCTGCGAAAACCTTATCGCTACCAACTCAACTCTATTCAGATTGTAAGGTACTGACAGTTCGTCAGCTCTTTGTGTTGCAATCCGTTTTAAGAAGACACTCCAGTGTTCCACCGTCTGATCCCAACAAACGAACTAATATTCCCCCAGGGACCCAACATAAAACTGCTTTTGCTAAACACCAATACTTCACATTTAGTAGACTAATTTATAAGAAAATTCATAAAACACTAAATATACTCGATTATAACAAGTTTGAATTAAAAGTTAAGGTGATGGAATGGCTACTTCAACAGGACTATACACAAACTGAATCACTACTAGAATACATTGCCTAACACGGCACTATTTTTGCTTTTATTGCTTCGCTTCACATATAACACTTCACACTCACTACTCTCACATAAAAATCCACGACACGTACATACATACATCATAAACACACACATTCACCAATCCATATTACATAGGTATTAAATTGTTATTTCTAATTTTTTATTTCTTTTTACTCAAAATATAATATGTTTAAAAATAAATCTATCTGTTTACAAAAATAAGTTGGCACAGTCCGCAGTTGTAAAATCCCTATTTTTAAGTAACCTTACAGCTGAACACTGTCTCTTAAGATACAGCTTATCCTAGTTTAAGAGGCAAGGCTCACAATATCTGTATACATACTTCTGCAGCGTAGTTAGCATCTTTTTAACCAGTGTACACAAATGTATTATTCTTGTGACAATAAACTATTACTATTATTATTATTTCCTTGTCTTTTTGTTTCTTCTCATTTAAGAGAGCATAAGAAACCTTACACGCGGGTCAGAACCAAGGATGTAAGGTGAGATTTAGATAGAGAAAGTGGATGATAATATTATTATTCCAAAGCGTAGATCTCTATCGAGAAGAATGGGCAAGAAACTTCATGGACACCTTATAAATCAGAATCTTGTTATAAAAGCTTTGGTTACATCATTCATGTTGAGATGGTACATTATGTGAGAACGATGTAGCAAGACGTGAACGTTAAAAGTGTCCTTAGTAAAAACAAAAAGAACAATTAAAAGATAAAATAATTAGTGTTCGAAATGAGTCGTGGCAGGTAAGAGACGACCAGGCACAATAGACGACAGTGGTCCTTTAGAAATCTAAACTTTCCAATGACGTAGGATGTATTCTTTACCCGTGATAATGTTGACTTGTGCCTAAACTGTCTATGATTACTAAGAAGTCTAGTTTCCTTATCTCAGTTCATTCATCTCCTTATTTAGGAGCTTTGACTTGGTCAATATTGAGTTGAAATTTTGTCGGTATTATCATGCCATAATTATGTTAATTTATTATACACGATGTTTTCTTTTATCTGATGTAGTAGACTAAAAAGCCGCATTGGAATTCGTGATTGCGATATTTAGCACTTTATCTACCGTACTTATTTTTTTATTGCTAATATCTCTAGATACATAGGTTGAACAGGAAAATGAGGAAAATGTCGTGAAGAAACTTTTTAGTATGAATATGGATGGGTATAAAAGTAGAGGAAGACCAAAGAAACGATGGATGGACTGTGTGAAGGATGATATGGCAACAAAGCAGGTATGTCTAATGAGATTTAAATTAACAGAGACGTATAGAAGTAGAAGACATGCTGCACCGAACCTAAATAAATTGGGATAGGGGCAGGAGAATGATTCTTATGTAAAATAAGATAGACCAGAGTTGTGCTGGTCTGATAAGCAGTCGTTCCATGTAAATGTTGGTACATCATCATTCATCATTTCAGCCGAAAGACGTCCACTGCTGGACATAGGCCTCCCCCAATTGTTGCCACATTGACATAATATGGGGGGTTTTGCCATAATCGCCACGCTTGGCAGGCGGGTTGGCGATCGCAGTACGGTTGTCACAAAAGCACAAAAAACGCTGCTGCCCATTCTCTGGCAAATCCCTTAGTCGCCTCTTACGACACCCACGGGAAGATATGGGATGGTGCTATTCTTTACGTCCGACACCATACAGACATACACATTGGTACATATTCAGCTGCATCTAGTTAGTCTGGCAGCAGACCCTAGCATAGTTAGTGAAGGCTATAGCCAGATGATGATATTATTTAGATGCCCCCGTATTCAAACGCTTGGATTCGATTTCGATTCGGAAAGTCTTATGTCTATCTCGCTCGCTTTCGTAATGCCAAAACAAGATAGACATACGACTTATCTAATCTAAATCGGATCCGAGCTTTTGTGAATATAGGGAGCCAGGTACGCTATACAGGAGATATTTGGATGAAGCAAAAGTAGTACGTAAATACGTCGTAGGATCGCGTTCCTGTACCAAGTAGGTTCTGCCGACAACCACGGGAATATGGCGCGAGTTTATGTAATTATGGTATTTATTTCACACATTTCGCCCTTGCTCCAAAAAAACATATCCAACCGGACTAAACTAATAATTTACACACTGGACTGGAATAGGGAGACATGTCCAATGATCCAGTTATAACTGGATCATTATCGTTGGTTTCCCTTAAACATACATCATCATCTTCCTGCCATTGTCCAATGTTACTTGGGCGCAACACGTTTTTAGGGTTCCGTACGTCGAAAGGAAAAACGGAACCCTTATAGGATCACTTTGTTGTCCGTCCGTCCGTCTGTCTTTCAAGACCCTTTTTCTCAGGAACGCGTGGAGGTATCAAGCTGGAATTTATATCAAACAATCAAGTCTACTGTCCCTTAGAGCTGTGAAAAAAAACAAACTTCTAAGCCAACGCAATCAAAAGATACTGCCGTATATATGCTGCAAATTTCCGCAAATTTTGGACACTCGCAAGGGAATCAAAACCTACAGGGTACTTCCCGTGAACTCAGAATCTTGAAATTTGGTACGAAGCAACGAATAATAGCACACATAAAGGAAAAATTGCGAAAACCGTAATTTTTTTGTTACTTTATAAAAATACTTACAGGTTTGTACCGGTTTTTTTCTTCCATTCTCCTATGTCAACTGTCACGCTATCATTTACTTATTTTTCTTTCATATCATTCCTCACACAATCGATCCATCGTTTCCTAGGTCTTCCTTTCCATGTCAATTCTTCAACATTTATATCCATCACTGTTTTAGTCACATGCGATTCATTCCTCTTCATCACATGTTCATACCAAGATAGTCGATGTGGTCTCCTTTAAGCATCGCCACAAAAATGGGTCCTTCATAATATAATGCATACAAATCAAGTATAAACATAACTTGGCTACGAGTATTCCACTGTCAATAGGAAACTATATAAAATTATCATCAAAATATGTAAAAATCAATGCCACTTTTCGTTGTAATTTTATAACTCGAGACAGCTGGGCCGATTTGGCTGATTTTGGTTATGAAATGTTTGTCGTAGTCCAGGGGAGGTTTAAAAGGTGAGAAAGGTAGGGTAGGGTAGGGTAGGGTAGGGTGGGTAGGTAGGTAGTAAGGTAGGGTAGAGTAAGTAGGTAGGAAAAGTGCATTGCATTAACTTTTGACAGAACGAAGTCTTTCCGGGCAGCTAGTAAGATCTATAAAAGTAAGACACGTAAATGCACTAAGCAACACAATCATTTCTTATCGTTTCAGCAAATTATTCGGAATCCGGCCAGCATTTCAAGAAATATAATGATTAATACCTGTACTACAGGATATTTAATTTACCCATTATAATTAGTCTGATATCAATTTTGTGTCATTATCAGTGAGTCAGCTTATCACTATTAAATGTTATCAACGTTACATGTGTGATATTATTATGTGCCTATAATGTACAGAGTAAATTAAGTTTGTTTTGTATGGTGTCGGAAGTTCTGTATGGTGTCGGACAGAATAGCACCATCCGGTGCTATTCTTTACGTATCGTATTCGTACATATCTTCCCGTGGGTGTCGTAAGAGGCGACTAAGGGACTTGCCAGATAATGGGCAGCAGCGTTCTCTAAGCTGTGCTTTTGTAACAACCTTACTGCGATAGCCAACCCGCCTGCCAAGCGTGGCGATTATGGCAAAATCCCCCAAAATGTCAATATGGCGACACTTGGGGGAGGCCTTTGCCCAGCAGTGGACGTCTTTTGGGCTGAAATGATGACGAATGAAATAAGGTTTGACGTATAAAGCCTAGTTTTCCTCAGTTTTGTAAGGAAAAATCTTTTTTTATTGTTGTTGCACTTGACATTTCTGAAGAACTTCACCAACAAGCTCACTGTATGTTTTACTAAGGTAAGCAGTAAACTGGTGCCGTGGCACAGTGAGGCGAGGTCGCAGCAGGCTACGAAGGACATGGCGCGTGGCGGGGTGAACGGGCAGGAACTGTCAGAACTGGAAGGAGGACTTCTCGCGGGTTCGCGAGAAGTGGAAGGAGTGGAGGGAAGCAACAGGAAAAAAGTAGAATCGATATTATTGCTGAACCCACCCAGTTTACAAAAATAGGCTAGTGCTATGTCAATGACATCAGTTAGAAAAAGGAAAATGGCGATACTCAAGAAGCAGAACATGTTAGGAAGTGTCCAACACCGAATGATAAAACAGGGAAGTCCCTACATCGAAATGAGAAGTCTTATCAAAGTGGCAGTGACACACAAATTATTTGAACTTGAAGAAAGTACTTCTTAAAATAATGGACGCACTCAAAACAGTGCTATGAATAATAAGCCACTTGTAGGTTATTATTTTTATTACACATCAGTGATGTCGCGATCAAGATTATATTCTGAAATGAGCAAGATACCTTTTACGAGGCACTGTTTCGAAGAGGTTCGTGTTTGTTTTGGTTTTCCTCTTGCATTAGCAACTTCGTGACGCTTAAAATAACGATGACTTCACATAAGGGACCCAGGATGCAAACGCGGGCGAAGTCAACATAAATAATATTACTATAGGAAAAAAAAAACGCTTTAGAGTAACGTAATTTTTTTCTCCATTTTTAGGGTTCCGTAGCCGAATGGCAAAAAACGGAACCCTTATAGATTCGTCATGTCTGTCTGTCTGTCTGTCTGTCTGTCTGTCTGTCTGTCCGTCCGTATGTCACAGCCACTTTGTTCCGAAACTATAAGAGCTATACTTTTGAAACTTGGTAATTAGATGTATTCTGTGAACCGCATTAAGATTTTCACACAAAAATAGAAAAAAAACTTTTATTTTTGGGTTTCCCCATACATAGAACTAAAAACCAAAATGTTTTTTTTCATCTGACCCATTCGTGTGGGGTATCTATGGATAGGTCTTCAAAAATGATATTGAGGTTTCTAATATCATTTTTTTCTAAACTGAATAGTTTGCGCTAGAGCCACTTCCAAAGTGGTAAAATGTGTGTCCCCCCCCCTCTAATTTCTAAAGTAAGAGGAGGAAAATTCTGAAAATATTTAAGTTTGTAGAACCTAAAAAAAACTATCAACGAAAATTGGTTTCAATAAGATGTGATGTTTAGTTTTTGAGATATGGGACTTTTTCATCAAACTGCAGCAGTAACTTTGTTTTTCGTTAACATACTATGAAAAACCAATTTAGTTTTGCGGTTTAGTGGAAGTTTACAACTAATACTACTAACTAATGAATGACAGTTCAAAATATTGTTTGGGGTTATGGAACCCTGTGTGCGAGTAAGACTCGCACTTGGCCGGTTTTTAACCATTTCATTTGATACCCATATCACGGGAAATAATAAAAAAAAAAACAGAGGCAGTCATAAGGACTGCCACCAGAAGTGAAAACTCAAAAAAATAGAATTAATGTTCTTTTTTTCAATTTTTAAATAATTCGCTTCGTTAGTCTGGCGCAATACGTCACGAGCATGTCGAGATCTTCCACCCGTGACGCAAACCTATAGGTTTTTCCCCAACCAGAAATCGCACAACGTGGCTAAAGAAGTTTTCAGTTCAGAAATTAAAACAGACGGTGTAAATTATCGAAAATATGGTAGGTCACGACAACATACTGACAAAGTATAATACTTAGATAATGACCGATGAAAATTTTTCCCTGTAACTTTTGTGTCGATAAGTATAGAAAGAAATGGTAAATCAATTACTATGTAGATACCTATGCACTTCTTACTTATACATACAGGCTCAAAATGACATTATGAATAAGCATCGCGGCGAGTAATTTATTGTTGAAGTTCGTCGCCCTGCGTGGGCTTAAGGATTATTTTTGTGGAGGAAAGTTTTCTGTTTTGCTTGAAATGTCAAGAATAGGTTGTAGCTGAACTAAATCCATAAAAATGTGTATAATTCGATGTAATGTGTCAAATTAACACACATCCTTTCATACCTATTGCCAATTTCAATTTTGATAGTCTGCCTAGTCTTTTCCCAATGATTGTAATTGGCTTCCAGTTTAACAGGATGCAGCTGAATACCAATACTTTACATGGAGCGACTGCCTATCTGACCTCCATAACCCAGTTAGTTCTGGGTAATACGATGCCTCTTGGTCAAACTGGTTGTCCTTTGATTCGTCGTAAGTTAAATCTGTAAAGCGCCAGAAACACATATTTGGCAAGAGTAGCACCTTATTACCCATCCATGTAAATCAGCTCAATCGGGAACTGGGAAGTAGATCGAATTTAACTTCTAAGAATTTTTTACATAAATGGTTACAGGTATCAGGGTCTTTCGGTATCTCGGTTCACTCGTGCAAAGCGATGGCGAAATAGATCGTAGTGTTAAGCACAGAATAAACATTGGATGATTCACGGGAACTATCTGTGACTCCCGCATTCCCCTTAAACTTAAGGGGAAGATTTATAAAACAATGGTTTGACCTGCTGTCTTGTATGGGTCAGAATATTGGGCCACAAAAGGGATGAATGAAAGGCATTTGCATGTGGCTGAGATGAGAATGCTAAGGGGGATGTGTGGTGTTACGCGAATGGATAGAATAAGGAATGAGTACATTAGAGGAAGTCTGAAAGTGGCGCCGGTGACTGAAAAGATGCGTGGAAATAGGTTGTCGTGGTATGGGCATGTGATGCGGAGGAATGAGGAAAATGTCGTGAGGAAAGTTTTGAGTATGAATGTGGAAGGGTATAAGGGTAGAGGAAGACCAAAGAAACGATGGATGGACTGTATGAAGAATGATATGGCAACAAAGGAGGTATCCCATGAGATGATAAGTAATAGAGAGGTATGGAAGAAGAAGACGTACTGCGCCGACCCCAAATGAATTGGGATAAGGGCAAGAGAATGATGAAATGGTTACAGGTTAAGGTAATAAAATCGTGTTAAAAATTTGGCGCTTCGCATCGATAGCTGCGTAGAGCTATATTCTAATCTAAAATAACAATTAGTTAGTGAAGGTAGTCAAGTGCTGATAAAATTCTTTTAATTAATATAAGCAACGTACCTAGTCGGATTTTGTAATTTGATAGGGGAAAATAACATCAGAATTATATTGAATTTTTTTAATGGTAATTATAGCCGCTTGGTGTTTGTAGGACTTTTGTTTTTTACTAACTGGCGAAATGAAGATGCATCTACTCTTAATCTTCTGCTTCAGACAAGCCCTTCACAGGCACTCCTAATCACGGCAACTCCTGTAAGCCTACTGGTAACCATCATGAAAAGTGTCGAGACAATGAAGCGACAGTATCAGTTACAATGAACATTATTAAAACGAGTTAGTCATACATCCTTAATTAAGTTTTAAACGTACTAAGTTCTAAAATTAGAAGTCGATATAATTAATTTATTGGCGTCATTACAGTTATTTTAGAAGCTTCCAGCTTGAATATAATGCCAAAAATATAGATGCTATAAAATAAGAACGATGCTGGGATGTATTTACAGTAGTTTACATCGATGGTATATGGTGGCTGAGATAGTACTTTTTAGATGCACATTGATGGAGGCTGACTTAGAAATTTAGAGGACAACGTAATTTTTGGAGGAAAAAATGCTATGAAATAGAAGTCGGTTTAATTACTTCCCATAAAATCGAATAGAAAAGAACAACGGGGGAGTACGAAAACCAATACTTATTGGCATAGTAATTATTTAAATATTTGGTAAAATACATAGTACCCAGAAATGACGCACTTGACTGGCTGAGTTGTGAAGAGTAAATACGCTCTTCATAACGTAGTAGTGACAAGTAATGAGGGAAACTGAAGTGTTTCTTCACTAGAAAATAAACAAAACACTTGTTTTCAAGTGCTAGTTTAAAATTTCCAATTATGAGTAATTAATTTTATGAAAACTGCGCTGCGGTTCTATACAAGGTGTTGTTTTGCAACCTCGTCAAATTCTAGGAGGTAACTATGCTAATGATTCTCAACCCGAATCAATAATAAAATGAGTTGGTAATTTTCTTTTTTTTTATTTATTTACTGAAATCGGTAACTGTGAACCACCCGTGTTTTAAACACGGGCCGTCTGATCCCCACTTTATAACGTCGCTTACACACAAACAAAAAACCTCAAACATTTTTTCGATAATTTTATAATCCCTAAACCACGTTAAGGAGGTTATTCTGAAATATTCACAAATTTAAACAACAAAAAACGCAGTGTTTTTTATTAATTTACTAGGTACCGTAATTTATATTAATTATTTATGTCTTTTGTGACAACATCCTGAATTTTGACGAGGATGCAAAACAACACCTTGTATAAACATGCATATACAACGGATTGATTTGGACAATGATTGGATTCGATTGGATTGGAGGACAATTCCAGGATATTGGTTGTATTTGTTTTTGGTATTGTAATCAATTATAAAATTGGTGTGAAATATTTTTTTGTCTTTTTTATGGAAATCGCCAAGTTTGAACCACACGTATTATACACGATACGTCTGATCCTCGCCTTATAACTGCGGTTTCACACAAACAATCTCAAACGTTTATTCGATATTTTTTTATTACCTAAGCCACTTTAAGTTTTCTTTATAAGATCACTTCACTGTAGAATCCCCATTAGGAGTGTGTGCTACAATGATGGACGTGGACCCCGTTAATGAAAACATAGTGTCTAAAATTAGTGCTCAGGATATAAGACAAATTATCAGAAAAATGAAAGGTGGCAAGTCACCGGGGCATGACGGGCTCAGCGTCGAGCATTTGCAAAATGCAGGGCCACACATTGCTAGACTTTTGTCAATGTTTTTTAATTTGTGTATTGGACACTCCTACCTACCCAGTGATCTAACAAAAACAATAGTTACTCCCATTTTGAAGAACAAGACAGGAGATAGTTCGCTGAAATCCAATTACAGGCCGATTTCACTTGCTACAGTCGTTGCGAAGATACTGGACAGTGTGCTTGAGGCCCAGTTGGCGGAATGTATCCACCTACACGATGCACAGTTTGGTTTCCGCGCCGGACTTTCGACAGAAAGCGCTATACTGGGCCTAAAGCATACTGTAGAGTATTACACCAGTAGAAAAACGCCTATTTATGCATGTTTTTTAGACCTGTCAAAGGCGTTTGAACTTGTCAATTATGACAAACTCTGGGATAAGCTTAAAGACACCAATTTACCTCGTGAGACGATTGCTATCCTAAAGTTTTGGTACCATAGTCAAATTAACTATGTCAAATGGGCTGGCATGTTATCAGATCCATATGGTTTACAATGTGGAGTGAGACAGGGTGGATTATCATCCCCACTAATGTTTAATTTGTACATTAATGCGCTGATCGTTGAGCTCAGCAGCACTCATGTCGGCTGCCATGTAGACAACGTATGTGTAAACAATCTTAGTTACGCGGACGACATGGTTTTGCTGAGCCCAACGATCGGCGGCCTTAGAAAATTAGTTAATATATGTGAAATGTACGCGTCTAGGCATGGCCTCAAATATAATGTTTTAAAAAGTGAGCTCATGATATTCAGGGCGGGTACAAAGTCACCGGAGCAGGTCCCTCCCGTTACTTTAAACGGAATACCTATGAAGGTTGTCACCCGCTTTAAATACCTTGGGCACATGGTCACTGAACACCTACGTGATGATGAGGACATGGACAGAGAGCGTAGGGCGCTATCGATCAGAGCAAATATGATAGCTCACAGGTTCAAGCGTTGTGCTGCGAGTGTTAAAATAACACTCTTTAGAGCGCACTGTACATCGCTTTACACGTGCAGCCTGTGGGCTCATTATACGCAACGATCGTTCAGCGCTCTGCGCGTCCAGTACAACAACGCGTTCAGGGCGTTGTTGGGGCTGCCGCGCTGGTGCAGTGCGTCGGGCATGTTCGCGGACGCACACGTAGACGGCTTTCACGCCGTGCTCCGCAAGCGATACGCCGCGGCGCTCCGTAGGCTGCGCGCCAGCACCAACTGCATCCTGGCCGTTATAGCTGATAGGTGGGACACGCGCTACGTCCAACACTGGGTCAGAACCCACACGAGGAAATAATGTTGTTATGTATGTCTTTTTTGTATTTTTTCTTTTATTTACTAACACTAGTTGTTTAAGTTTTTCTTATTGTACTAATATTCTATGGATTCCGTAAATCTGAAATAAATTGTTTTTATTTTATTTTATTTTTATTATTTTTTATGTCTTTTGTGACAATGTCCTGAATTTTGACGAGGATGTAAATCAACACATTGTATAGTGATAGACGACCCCGTAGTTAGCTTTCCACTATTGATAATCTTCCCAGCCTGTAGTTAGGAAGAGGTGTACCTAATAGTGCACCCACATTTCGCCAGTTATTTTTAAGTCCCATGTTATAGGGGCGAGCCTATTGCTATCAACCAGGCACGAATCCAGACTCCGTGGCTGCTACTGAGAAATTCCTGAATTGAAAAACTTAATAACTTTCTGCCCGAGCCGGGAATCGAACCGGGACCACGTGCTATTAGTCGCGCTGGCCACCACTAGACCAATGAGGCAGTCAAAACTATCAATGAAACACAAAACAATTCAAGTGAAACTCAACTAAGGTATACATATGTATAAGGTAGGTAATAGTGGCACATACTAACATTGGTCTTAAAAGAAAAATATACTTTGGCGTTTTATAACGTGCAAGCGACATTTAACCTTAGGGTGTTAAACCAAACACAAGGACGACATACCTAAGTAGATCGTGATATTAAGTGCTAGTTTCAATTAAAGTAAATGCACCATTAGCACTAATGACGGGAGTGTTCAGGTGGCCTACCATGACGTCCCAATGTGGGAAAGAGATGGCAATAGACATCCTGTATAGCTTCGTCTCTTTCCCACACTGGAGCAATAGTAAAAGAATACTGCTTTAAGACGTCATGGTAGGCCAGCAGGTGACCTTCTTTATTGTCAATATCCCTGTAGGTAGGTTACAAAACCTGTATACAAAACATGAGTTTAATTAGATTTTTCAGTCAAATTATCCATACCCGATTTAGGAATCAAATAAAATTAAAATACAAGAGCATCAAGCTAGTAATCCCCTGAGGATTAAGCAGATATGTTGATGGAGAGGATTTTGAATAACTTATGAAAGGAAATTGCTTTAAACCGTTGTTTTTTGTTGACGTTGGAAGTTTGGTAACTAGTACATTTTATTTAAGAAATAGTGAATTCTGCGTTTGAAGCGATAAACAAAATATTAAAGGATTATCCTTATGATGTACTTATTATTTCTAGACCAGCATGAATCATCCATATCAAGCTAACGAGATGAGAAAGGTAAATAAAAAGTAGGTGAGCCCATTTCTATACAAGGTGTTGTTTTGCAACCTCGTCAAATTCTAGGAGGTAACTATGCTAATGATTCTCGACCCGAATCAATAATAAAATGAGTAGGTAATTTTCTTTTTTTTATTTATTTACTGAAATCGCTAACTGTGAACCACCCGTGTTTTAAACGCGGGCCGTCTGATCCCTGCCTTATAACGTCGCTTACACACAAACAAAAAACCTCAAACGTTTTTTCGATAATTTTCTAATCCCTAAACCACGCTATGGGGGTTATTCTGAAATATTGACAAATTTAAACAACAAAAAAATGCAGTGTTTTTTAATAATTTACTAGGTACCGTAATTTATATTGAATATCTTTGAATGTCTTTTGTGACAACATCCTGAATTTTGACGAGGATGCAAAACAACACCTTGTATATGTTCACATATCTTAAAGGTACACACCGAGGTCATAAAGCTAATCTAATAATGGAGCTAACCCACTTAACCAATTTAAGTAATGTATTAATTACTTTGCGCGACAGATTATAAAGGACTTTGTATTTTATACACAAGGCAACCATAGAGTTTGATGTTTTTTGGTTTTGTGCTTTCGTAATCCATTTTAAATATACAAACATAAGTTTGGCAGAGAAGTACCTCATTCATTTTATAACAAAGTATTAGTATTAAAAACCTTGGGTTGTTTTTACTAATTTAGCATCTTTAGCATATTTAATGATGTGTGAAAGTTTATTCCTCTGTTCTCCTGTGTACAGAAAATGAAAATTAAATAGTGAAGTAAGTGTACCTTAAGGTTGAAATGATTTCGGAGGTCAATCAAGAGGTGGGTCAATCAAAAGGCCAACACTCTATAGTAATTATAATCATGAACTTACTACTACTATTAGGGGCTATCTATAAAATAAGGCACACGAATTTCTTTGGCTAAAACTTAAAAATATTAATATTTTATAGTTTTTCGTTAATACTTATTAGATTTTGAAACGTGACGTCACGAAATTTAGGACCCCTTTCATCTGTTGACACACAATGTCACACTTTGTCGACCCCCTCCCCCCTTAACCTGTGACGTAATTTACGGTTGACCCCTTACTGAAAGTTCCTGTTATTGTTAAAGGCAACCTAGATACATACTGTAGGCTAGCTGGCTAATAAAATATTGTCTTTCCATAACTTCTTAAGTATCTTCCCATAAATAGGTACCTAACTAACATGACATGTGTTACTTTCCCATACATTAATCAATTTTCAGTAAGTAGGCGGAACTGTTCAATAATTTAACATTCTAGAGTATTTCTGACCAATGCGATACGTATGAAGTGCTCACAACTCACAAGTTTGTCGCATCGGTTTTGTTCAGCTGAGCGATGTAATTGTTTCCTGGTTTCAACCAATGCACACTTAGGTAAAGGTCGTCTTGCAGATAACTACAAGTAATCTTCTACTATATAAAAATAAGTCGGGTTTTCCTTCCTGACGCTATAACTCCAGAACGCACGAACCGATTTCCACGGTTTTGCATTCGTTGGAAAGGTCTCGGGCTCCGTGAGGTTTATAGCATATACAATTCAGGAAAGGTAGGGTAGGGTAGGTAGGTAGGTAGGGTATGGTAGGTAGGTAGGGTAGGTAGGTAGGGCATGGTAGGTACGTAGGTAGGTAGTGTATGGTAGGTAGGTAGGTAGGTAGGGTAGGGTAGGTAGGTAGTGTATGGTAGGTAGGTAGGGTAGGTAGGTAGGTAGGGCATGGTAGGTAGGTAGGTAGGTAGGGCATGGTAGGTAGGTAGGTAGGTAGGGTAGGGTAGGGTAGGGTGGGTAGGTAGGTAGGTAGGTATGGTAAAGTAGGGTAGGGTATGGTAGGTAGGTAGATAGGGTAGGTAAAAAGTGCATTGCAACGCATGCCGGGGACAGCTAGTTATCATTAAAAATAACGTACTACCGAGTTTCTTCCGTGCCTGGGAAAGCCGTTGGTCCCGGCTGTCATTTGTCGATCTTTGACAGTCGTTACTGGTAGCCCATCCCATTCAAAAAAAGATTTTTTATAAATAATGGTACGGAATGCTTCGTGCACGACACTCTCCGCCTGACCGCCGCCGCGTACGGACGTGCCGCTACCTGCTCGCATTCCCGCTCGCTATCAGTGTGTGTCATCGGTTCGTCGCTTCCCAGTGTCGTGACGTCATCAGTAGTCGCTTGACTACACCCCCGAACAATTGTTGTCTTTTTATTAAGACAGCACTTGCTCATTTTGCTTCGGATATTATTCCGATTTAACTTCCTTTGCCCCATCAGGGAAAAGTCCTCAGTTTCGAGGTTCTTGGTGGGAAACCTAACGGTGCCAACGAAACCAAGAGAGGGTGGTGACCCAATCCTCCCGCCTAACCCCTTCAGGGTCTAGGTGAAAAAATTGGGCTCCGTCGCGAACGTCTGCGCCGCCGATTTACTGTGCTAGTGTTTCCCGTTTCAACAAGTTCCTGAAAGCAAAGTTCCCTGGACTGGAGTTGGAGTTGCTACCAAGCCCGGACCCTCGGACTGTGGCTGCGGGAAGGTTGAAGCGGGTGAGTCGCTGGACCCAGTAAATTCCCTACATAATTGTGCAAGGAATTAGGTTGTTAGGCGCGCTGAGCTTCACTCAAATGTCTGCTAACTCTTAGCAGATAATATGGCCCTTGATGCGGATGAGGAACGCCTTTTTGCGTTTTTCAAAAGCGTTGTCCTGAAAGACCCAGATTTTTTAAAGAAATATGGGTCCGATGTCGCTGCCTTGCAGCAACCCAGTATTGCCGTCAATGACTTCAGTGACGCGCTCGAGAGCCCTTTGTCGCCGCCACCTGCCGACAGAGGCTTACCGCCAGCCGTCGCCGCCGCCATTAAGGCCACCCCAAGACCCATTCTTGTGAAACCCTTTGTTTCGCAAACAAAGGTCCAGCCCGCACCTGCGTCCATTGTTCCCGTTTCCGAGAACATGGACAAAGGCTTACCGTCATCCGTCGCCGCCGCGATTCCGGCTAAACCGAGACCCATTGTTTCGAAACCTTTTGTTTCGCAAACAAAGGATCAGTCCGAACCTGAGTCCATTGTTCCCGTTTCCGAGAACATGGACACAACTGAGCCAATCT
The DNA here is from genome assembly GCA_949152445.1 of Cerastis rubricosa. Lineage (NCBI taxonomy): Eukaryota > Metazoa > Arthropoda > Insecta > Lepidoptera > Noctuidae > Cerastis > Cerastis rubricosa. The sequence continues at coordinate 5,009,609 of OX424535.1, read as the reverse complement.
CCGACTCAGAGTCAATTTTAGACGCGTGCTCTGCCTCCTCATCCTCTGAAGACGACTATCAAGTCGTCGGAAAGGGCAAGAGGAAGAAGGGCAAAAATTCCCAGGCCGCCATGACCAAAAAGATCGTCGCGCTCCCTTATGCCCCCTCTCACGCGGCCTCCCGTCCCAACTCCCCGGTCCCCTTACCTACGTCCGCCGCTGCTCATACCAGTAGGCCAGTCAGCCCTAAGGCTAAACCTTCAGCCGCTTCTTCAAAGAAGCTGAAGCCCCCTCCCCCGTTGTTCATTCAGGACAAAGGGAAATGGACAGATGTGTCCAAAATGTGTAATGAGCGCCGCATACAATATACAAGCGCAAAAAGCACACAGCAGGGAATCAAAGTAGTGGTTCCTACGACCACGGACTTTAGGGAACTTACCCGCCAGCTGATCGGAAGGCACATAGCCTTCCATACCTACTCCCTTCCAGAGGAGAAGCCCACCCGCGTGGTGATCAGGCGGATCCCGAAGGAAATCCCCACGGAGGACATCCTCAATGACCTCCAAGGCCAAGACATCCCGGTCTCAGCCGTCCACCGCCTTCATAAGGCGAGAGGCGGAGACCAGTACGATATGGTACTCGTCATCTGTGACCCAGTAGAAGGTCACCACCCGATCTTCAAAGTGAAGTCGGTATGCTCACTCACAGGCATCACAATAGAGAAGCCCTACCGCTCAAGCGTAGTCGGGCAATGCCACCGCTGCCAGATGTATGGACACAGCCAAGCCAACTGCCATGCGCCGCACAGATGCGTAAAGTGTCTAGGTGACCATGGCACGGCAGACTGCCCCCGTCCCAAAGACAAATCGCTTTGCACGGAGCCACCGAGCTGTGTGCTTTGCGGCCAGTCGGGCCACACGGCCAACTACCGCGGCTGCTCGAAAGCCCCCAAAGGCTCCTCCTCTAACCTGGTGAAGCGTGCAAGCGCCCGTCAGCAAAGAGAAAGCCCATCGGTGAGGCTACCCTCTGCCCAGATGCCGGAGAGACTCAGCCCTCAGAGGCCCTCACCCTGGACCACGCTGAACCACCAGAGAGCCTTCCCGGCACTCAGCAAAGCCAAGTCCAGCCCCATCCCCGGGCTACTAGATGCCCCTATCCCCACTCCCCCGGCCCAAGCGAGCGCACCGGCGCCCGCTCGTCCCACGCCACCCGGCCCCGCGGCCGTGGACCCCTCTCACAACGTAATTTTAGAAACGCTAGCAGAGTTAGTCACCCCCGAAGCAGACCGCATGGCGGCTGATCTCAGGGCGGCTAACACTGGTGGCGATAAACTAAAAATTATCCTCAAGTCCCTACTCAAGTTAGGCGACCTCCTCCGCAACCTTAATCTTGACTAACTCCAATGGATAATACGAGATTAACGTGCACCAAACCCCGATCCCTAAAATTAGGGTACTTTAATGCCAATGGCATTAGAGGCCAGCGTGATGAGATCGCCACCTTCCTCCGCGACCATCAAATTGATATCCTCCTCGTACAGGAGACCTTCCTCAAGCCCAGTCACCGCGATCCGAGAATTGCCAACTATCGCATAGTTCGCAACGATCGGTCACGCTGCCACAAGGGCGGTACTCTAATCTATTATAGAAAAGAACTGCACCGCATCCCCTTAGATCCCCCTCCCATGGAGTCTCTACTCGAGACCTCAGTGTGTCGACTAGGCATGACCGGCCATCAACCGATCACAATCGCCTCTGCGTACATCCCTCCCGGCGGAACGTCCGAGGAGCACACTCTATTCACCAAAGACCTTGCCGTCCTCTTCGGCTTGAGTGACTCCGTTATCATAGCGGGCGACCTCAACGCCAAACACCCCGCCTGGAACAGCACGACGACCTCTGCCAGAGGACGTCACGTGTATAACCTGGGCGAGTCCCTCAACTTCGATCCCATCGCTCCTATGGAGCACACCCACTATCCCCACGACCCCGACCAACGTCCGGACGTTCTCGACATAGCGCTACTCAAGAATGTCAACCTTAAGTTGCATTCCATCGAGACTTTACATGAGCTTAACTCAGACCATAGACCAGTGCTCATGCACTTAGTTCCCCGCTCGGGTCCTTCTGACCCCAGCCAGCCCCCGCCGACCCAAGTGATAACCGACTGGAGGAAAGTCAGCGAAACGCTGAAATCCACCACGTCGCCTCACCTGGAAGCCATCCCCGAACACATAGTCTCAGTCGCAGACACGACGGCCGCCATCAACTCGTTTACAGAACACGTGCAATCCGTACTGAAGGACTGCTCACGGGAAGTCCCAGCAATGAGCGATCAACGCTGGATACTACCCGCTGACGTACGTGAACTGATAACCGAAAAGAACGCGGCCATCCGTGCCTACAGCAGCTTTCCCTGCGAGGCAAACAAAGCCCACATGCGTAATTTACAGCGTGCTGTAAAGGATCGCACCAGTGAGCTTCGTAATAATCAATGGGACAAAACGCTAAGCGAACTCGAGCCTACCCACCTAGCCTTCTGGCAGCTGCAACGCAAGTTGCGCTCCACCGAAGAGGCTTCGATGCCTCCCCTCACCCGACCCGATAAGAGCGTCGCATTCGACGACTCTGAGAAGGCCGAATGCCTAGCCGACAGCCTGGAGTCCCAGTGCTCCCCCAGCTCTCAACCAGTAGACAAGCGACATCTCGATGAGGTGAACGCATTCGTCGAACGTAGAACCGCCCTGCCCCCCGAAGAAGACCCTGATGATCCTCTGCCTCCGGTCACAGCTGACGAAGTGCAAGACATCATTAACAAACTTCAACCGCGGAAAGCACCCGGCTCCGACGGAATCACCAATAGGGTGTTCAAACTCCTCCCCGCTCAGCTCGTCGTGTTAATGGCGGCCATCTTCAATGGCGCCCTGAGCAACAACGCGTTTCCCCAAATATGGAAAGAGGCCACGGTCATCGGTTTCGCAAAGCCAGGCAAACCCAAGTCTGAGCCTTCGAGCTACAGACCTATCAGTCTCCTGAATGCACTCGGAAAAATCTACGAGAGACTTATGTATAAGCGACTCAAAGACTTCGCCGAGGCTAAGAGTCTCATCCCCAACGAACAGTTCGGCTTCAGGACTGGTCACTCTTGCATTCAACAGGCCCACCGCATCGTAGAACACTTGAGCGCTGGCTTCCAGCGTGGAGCGATGACGGGTGTATTGTTTTTCGACATAGCAAAGGCATTCGACAAAGTCTGGCACAACGGCTTATTATACAAGTTGTACAAACTGGGAGTGCCAGACCGTCTCGTGCTCATCTTACGAGACTTTTTGTCGGATCGCACCTTCCGCTATCGCATCGGGAAGGCACTGTCTTCCCCCCACCCCATTCGAGCCGGAGTCCCTCAGGGCTCCCCGCTCTCTCCCCTTATCTTTACTCTGTTCACCAGTGACATCCCCAAGAGCAAGAAGGCACAATTAGCCCTGTTCGCGGACGACACGGCCATCTATTACACTGGCCGTAGTCACGACGCTATTTACAGCACCCTCCAAACCTCAGCCAACGTCTTAGGCGCTTGGTTCCGGAAATGGAGAATCGAGGTGAACCCCGACAAGAGCCAGGCAGTTCTTTTCTCTAAACCGCGTAAGAATAAGCCACCCGCGCTCAGCCCGATCACTATGTACGGTAAGCCTATCCCTTGGGAGAAGCAAGCCAAGTACTTAGGAGTCTTACTTGACAACCACCTGTCTTTCGCGGCGCACATCAAAGCAGCTCGCGACCGAGCTGCCTTCGCTATGGGTAGGCTTCATTTCATGATTTCGACAAAAAGCAAGTTGTCACTCAAGTGCAAGTTGCGCCTTTACACCGCGGTGATCCGCCCCATTATGACGTACGCTTGCGTCGTGTACGCTCACACCAAGCCTAAGTACATCCATAGGATGCAAACCTTGCAGAACCGGTTCTTACGTAGAGTCACGGGAGCCCCTTTTTATGTCCGTAATGACCGTCTACACGTAGACCTTAGAATGCCCACCGTCCCTCAGTTTATGAAACGTCTTTCGAAGCGTTTCTTCGATAACGCCATTAAACACCGTAATCCCCTGATCGCAGCGGCCGCCCGTTACGAACCCTCGCGCATTAGTACAGTACGCCGTCCTCGGCATACCCTCGTCACTCCCGATGATGCTATCACCCTCCTCCAGGAGAGTAGCAAAGAGACTAGCACTCTTAAAAAGTTTAGACACAAACCGCCGTCTTTCCGACCTCGCCGTCGAGGTCCGTCGCGACGTCCCGGTCCATGCCCTCCCCGACCCTCGCTCGAGCCAGCCCGCGATGCTGTGCCAGTAGTTTTAAATCAGCCCCTAAATAATGATATCATTCAGATCCAGCCTGTCCCCATGCAGTCCTCCCCCAGCGACGCCCTAAGCCGAGGCTCGTACCCCACAGGGGGTGCCCTTAGCGTGTAGTCGCTTAGTTTGTAAGTTTTATGCCCTGGCTGGAGGCCTTACTCTTAAGGCACCCACAGGATAGTCCGGTTAAGCAGACGACAACCTCCTAGGTTGAACTGCGAGATGCCATTCCCAAAAAAAAAAAAAAAAACTTCGTGCACGAGTCCATCTCGTACTTGGCCGGTTTTGGAACGAAGTTCCATATCGCGCGTTGCGAAATGGGGCTAGACGGAAACACACTTTATTTTTTTCCTTTCGATTAATTAGTGAAGGAATTGTAATAAAACTTTATTAAAAAGAAGAAACAAATAAAAAAAAAAGTTAATTATAGCGTATAAAAACTTCGAACTTTAAAAGAACTTCGTTCCATTCGGGTATCCCTTGACACCTCTCAAGTTTTTTATTTTATTTTAAAAACGTTGCCCCGTACTAGGAATTTACATAAAACGCCAGAACCGGAACAACCACCTGTAGGTCATACAAATTTTACTTAAATTTTAACTTACAGAAGTTTTTCCCGACGCCAGATGTCACCGCAATCAGGTGTTAGGCATTTTGATACAGTGAGCATGGTCGTGCGCAGTGGCCGAGCTATTGGGTGCTGCGCTGCAGGTCACGGGTTCGATTCCTAGACGCAACAAGTATTTATTTGGCCTACTGGTAAAGATTTGTAAACGGACCCACGATGCAGGATAAAATCCAAGCGTGCGACAAAGCAAAAAAAAAAGAAATCATCATAATTTAGCAAGATGTAGCTAAAGACAACTCTGACTGCAATCCATAGCGCGAGTGGCTGTTGAGTCTTCAGGATTGATTGCCATATCAGACCCAGACAGCATGACGCGACTTTTTGGCATGTTGCCATCGATCTCTACGTATGGTATAACCCATGGTGTATCATTGCTCGTGGAGGTTACTTTTAAGCATAGTTTATGTTGAGTGTACAGATCTAGCAGTTGGTATAAGTTTTTAAACTGACATCGTCATTAACACTATCATAAAAAAAAAACCCGAAACGAAAACCTCTAAAAAACCAAAAAAAAATTAATCCAAGCGTCGGCGTCGTAGCGTCGGGGGACCGCTTAAAAACCGTTTAGTACAAATATAAAACAACGCGGAACCCCGACGCTAAGACGCTTGGATCGAATCGGGAGCTTTTAAATTTTATTTTTTCATGCTTTTTAATCTTATTAGAGTTAATGTTACTGCTGCTTGTATTGTCATAGTCAAGGCTCTATGCCCCAATCAACATCATCTTCTATTTTATTGACTCCTGTAACACTGGTCTCACCTAGCTCAGGAGTCAGGGTTTCAAATGGAAATGTATAACCTTTTTCATTGTGTCCATACGTAATTCTTCCTTTTTTCGGCCATTAGGTTACCTGTTAGATCATTGCTTTCACACTCCGATGCTGTTTTGTGATATTGAACCTTGACTCAACGTATAAATCTGTTTGAAACATAGTGCACATCTAGATCGTTATTTCTTATATTACCTACCTACGTGTGCTTCTTTATACATCCCAATATTTACAAATTTGCATTTTTCAGCGATGACTACTCACAGTTATTTGTATGCACGTGACCTCATCGCTGTGTGTAACCGAGCAAGAGCAGCCCCCGTATTCACAAACGCTTCGATTCGATTTCGATTCGACAAGTCGTATGACTATCTTGTTTTGGCATTACGAAACCGAGCGAGATAGACATACGACTTTCCAAATCGAAATCGATTCAAAGCGTTTGTGAATACGGGGGCAAGTGGCGTACCATGACATTATTGTTTAATTCTTATTCCAGAGTGGGAAGAGACGGAGCTATGCAAGTCTTCTAGCTCCATCTCTTTCCCACTCTAGAATAAGAATGAAACAATAATGTTTTAAGACGTCATATAAATCCCCCTGTTCTGTGGTAATTGCAGCTTTCGAATATTAGTTGATTCAACTCTTATTATGTTCATGTAGTTGTCGATAATTTTGATGGTATCATTAATACACACGTTAATAACACGTTGATTGCCTCGTTGGTCTAGTGGTCGAAAGCGCGACTGCTGTGCATGAGGTCCCGGGTTCGATGCAACGGCGGATCCAGGGGGGGGGGGGGGTCATGACCCCCCCTGAGCTGGTTCTAGGACTTAGGTGGACCACTAATTGAACATAATGATTTTATTTATATATTTCGTCACCATACAGATTTTATGGTTGAAGATCGCCTAACCGGACTGGCACTTCTCCACGTTCATAAAAAACGTACCCATTTACGTAAATGACGTAATAACGCGTTTCGGGAGAAGACGTAAAAGGAAACCGGCCAAGTGCGAGACGGACTCTCGCACGAAGGGTCCCGTACCATTATTTATAAAAATCACTTTTTTGTATGGGAGCCCCCCTTAAATATTTCTTTTATTATGTTTTTAGTATTTGTTGTTATAGCATCAACAGAAATACATAATCTGTAGAAATTTCAACTGCCTAGCTATCACGGTTCATGAGATACAGCCTGGTGACAGACGGACGGACGGACGGACAGCGAAGTCTCAGTAATAGGGTCCCGTTTGACCCTTTGGGTACGGAACCCTAAAAATGAAGCTACAGTCCCAGTCACAAGACATAATAACTGTGAAAGTACTGTAGTTGCCCATTCCAAAGAGTAGATCTCTATGGAGAAGATTGGGCAAGAAACACCATGGACACTCTTTTAAATCAGTAGCTTGTTACAAAAACCTTGGTCACATCATTCATGTAAAAACCTAGCTTGTGATGCTAGTTTCGGTTTTCAGGTTAGAATGTAAACAAAAAAACGTCAGAGGGGGTTTCGTAATAAAGATAATAAGCTCGCCCTTTATCAGATTAAATGTTATCACCGCCCTTTATCGTGTGATATGGGTCACATTGACGACATTAGACAAAGTATTGATTGAAAATGCATCAAAATAGAACGACCTAGCATTAATGACTGGATACCTAGGACCTAGGTAGACTGTAGCGTAAAATCTTCTGTTTCGTAACATATAAATCATTCTCCTGCCCGTATCCCAATTTAAATACCTATTTGGGGTCGGCGCAGCGTGTCTTCTTATGCAAAAGTTCTCAATTAATCATCATAATAATGATGACTAAATCAAGTATCTTGACTTAGCTCGCGAGGTTTTCGGCATGTGGGATGTTCACTCAGCGATCATTGTGCCGATAGTCGTATCAACCAATGGTCTAATTGCCAAGAGCCTCGACCAATATCTGATGAGGCTCTCGTTAGGCAGTTGGATCAAGGGCTTGATTCAGAGAGCGGTACTCCCGGACACGGCTCGTATTGTTAGGAGGTTCCTTTCTCTGGAGCCCTGACTGCCGCGCGCCTGTAGCTTGGACCCTGTTCCCGATACTGGTGGGCTACTATTTTTATACAGAAATACTTAAAATATAAATTATATGTACAGAAATAAATAAATGAGAATGATTGAAAAATGAGATGGTTAGAAATCCATCTAGCCATCTCATGTTTCAGTACATCCATCGTTTCTTTGGTCTTCTCCTACTCTTATAGTCATCCACAATCAAACTCAAACTTTCCTCGCGACATTTTTCTTATTCCTCTACATCACTTAACAAGACAATTGACAAAACCATTATTAACCACACAAGTTTTCAGTCATCGGTTGATTTCGAGTTTAAAGTAAAGTCCCTACACACAATATTATCTACCTACCTAAGTATTCATTCATCATCATCAGCTTTTAATGTTCCCACTACTAGGACACCTCCTTGGGCCTCGTTTCAATAAGAGAGAGTGGGCTTTAATCCACCACGCGGGCCCAGTACGGGTTGGTAGATGTCACATGTCTTCGAATTTTTAGTTCTAGAACATGCCGGTTTCCTCACCGTTTTGAGAGCAGCGGTGATGAAATAAATTACACAAAGTAATGCGCCTGCCTGCGTTCGAACCTACGACTTACTGCTCGTAAGTCGGAGCAGCCACCACAGGGCCACAGCTGCTCTACCTACCTACCTAGTCATAGCACAGAATGGTAGTAACATGTCTATTTTTAACCTATACCATACCCATACCAACCATACCATACCTACCTACCATACCTAGGCCCTACTGAATTATTTGTTAACAATACCTATAGGTGCTAGCGCATTGCGGCAAAGACGTAATCAAGTATACAAGGTGTTACATAGGCTAACATAGCATATAAGTTAGTGTGTGGGACCAACATCTTGATACAAATAATGAACTTTCTATAGAAATTGACGCGATCAGCTGAAGGTATTTTTTTTTTGGACTTTCTTTTTTTTAAAACGTTGCCCGACACTAGGAAGTTCTCCTGTATCGTGGGTGCGTTTACCAACATTTTAAATCACATACACAAATAGCCAGACCCGGAACAACTATCTGTAGGCCATACAAATATTTGTTCCGTGCGGGGATCGAACCGCAGCGCAGCAGTCGATCGCTCAAGCACATTGCACCAACCGTGCTGTCAATCTGATGGTAAAACTTTTAAATAAAAGTTATGATTTTCCAAAAGTCCTAGAACAAAAGTGCTTCAGTATTATGGTCTGAGTCACCACACAGGAGGTCGTGCGTTTATTATGTTACGCCTTGCATAATTATGACTTCGCCACACTACACTCTTTATGATTTACTGTTATTTATTAACAAACCTATTGAATGCAGGTCAATTAATACTAAATTGTGCGATATCGCGGCTCGAACTGATTACCGCAACGGAGGCTGTGTGCGAAGTCCTTTATCGTTTGTATGTATAAGTAAGTCAATGTTGTTTGCTTGCTTGACAAAAAATTGTCTCAACTAATATTGTGTTTGAGTGTGAAAGTGAGTTTGTTTATTTTTTTGTCACGTCTTAGTGACTGATTGGATTTCGATGATATTTAGCATACAGATACAAAAATATCATAACATGGTATTTCATATCCTAGAGGTTTTCATGGGATATTTTCCGACCTACATTTGAGCGAAACTGCGGGAAAAGCTTGTAATTACTAAATAATGTTATGCCAATATTGGTTCTGACTTACAATGACGTCTTTAGTTTTTTTTAATTGTGATAAAACAAGCAAATAGATTTAACCATGGTTTAACTATTATCTTTCTTTTGATTGATTTACGAGGTCATTGCATTGAACAAGGAAAAAGTATTTCTGCGATAAGTTTGTTAGGTTGGTAAATAACAATATAGTCTGGTACTTATACCAATTTGATTAAAGTATATCATTGATTATTTTCAAATTAATTAATTAGGTATAGGCACCTATCTTAATTCCCAAATGAGGATGAGGACTTACGGTAAAATTTACTAATTGGCGTTAGTTAATTTAAATTAATGACTTGATTATATCTCTTCCTGTAGCTATATCTCAATTTATGAGAGTAAAAAAATATAAAATAAAGTTAAAAAAAAAAACACTCGTGCCTCTTACATACATTTTAATAACTCGTTAGGCACGGAAGTAGAACCAAGATAAACAAAATCCCAAATTCACTATCTGACCATTGATCAACTCTTTAATCTAAATTCGACATTTCGAAGGCAAAGACAGCACAACAATGAAACATATGGCCAACATAACCATACTAACAAATCTCACTTACCGCATACTAAGACAAAGAAGTCCAGGATAATCTTCCATATTAATCTGTCGACGGCCATTGTTACACTATAATAACATACTATTATTTACGTAAAACCTCTTTTTTCACTACCACGCTTCCTCAGACACAGTCACCACGATAAAGACTGCCACAATACTGATAAAATAAGTAATCTGTGGGTAACTTTGTAGGCGGTGTTTAGTCATTGTCAAACATTGCAAAAAGCACCGTTACTGAGGTCCTTGCTCTATTATATTTCATCTTGTTAACGATAACGCAACTGTGTAGTTATGTACTCAGTTAACAGACTGTAAACATTGTTGTGACTGTGAATTAAATTAGTCTGTATTGATATAAAACCTTCTTTGTAAAGTTTGAGAATAGTGCCATCTGTGTTTTGTGTTTGGGACTGTCGTGAATGTATGTGTTTTCAGTTCGCCTCTGTAAAAACAGATGGCGTAAGTTTTAGTAATCCTTTAGAGTAGGATTGTGGATTGAAAGAAAAAATAAACACTTTATACAGATTTATTATTATGCTTCATAAACTTTTAACCACATTAAAAAATAAGTAAATAAATAGCTGCCTCAAAACTAAAATACATCGAGAATTCTCAAGGCAGTGCATTTAAAGTTCTTTCATACACTAAAAAAAAAAACATATAAACAAGTAATTTACTTAAATAGTTTAAAAACTGTAGACATCTTTATGTCAAAATGAGTAAAAATAACTTTTAACTATTTTAAAATTATCTAGCACCTAATTGGATCTAAAGCTAATTTTCTATGGGGTTTTTGTAACAGAGATGTGCTAATTAGATATTAGTCTACTACCAAATGAATAAATTAAATAACTGGCATTTATATATTATTATGAATTGATTTTTTGAATAAAAAACAGGAACTGTCAAAGTCAGCCATATTGCAAATTATGGCGGGCCATTTTAGCAAAAGAGATTTTTATGTTTTTTTTTTAAGGTAATTGACTAGCCATCTTTTAACACATCTCAGATCTATTATTCCTTTTATTTAAAAGCCTATATCACAGTATAAAAAAATACGTTTCAGTTGTCTTCGAGACTTCATATTACGTTTACTATGACTAACATAAATACATGAGCTGTGTATACGGTACTTTATTCCTCCTCTCTTTAAGAGGGAATGGCAGGAGTGGGGGATTACGGCCCCCTCCCTTTTCGAGTGGGCCGTAATCCACTACATGGACCCACTGCAAGTGGTTAAAAAAATCTATTTGCTATCTGCATAAGGTGAGACTTAGAATAAAATACGTATACATGTTATTAACAAACATTGAAATAAATGCGATTAAACCTAACTCCATAATGCGTTCAAAGAGAAGTTGTAGGTGTTTTTAGCCTAAATGCACATTATTCCATTTTTTTTTTTTTTAATGAGGTAACTTTTATGAGCCCAAAAGTCATAATTATGACTTTTATGGCCTTAAAAAGTTTTCTGAAAAAGAAAGTGGTAATTAGCACAATATGGAGAAAGAGTTCAGCTTCAGAGATTAATAAAAATTTCGACAAAACATACATGTGATATTTACTTACAATAACTTAAATAAGTTGTACTTTAACAATAAAATGTGTAACGAATAAGTCCAGAACGTTCGTTTTTTGAAAAGCTAATAAACACAACAGGGAGACTTCCACCACGTCTTTTAGCAGAATTACTTATTTTATTTCAGTGCGTGAAAGAGATGGGGCTATACATTAATTATTGTTCTATCTCTTTCCTACACTGAAGTTACATTACAACAACACTGCTATGCTATTGGATGTCATGTAGGACCCCAGGCTGTCAAACTCATGTCATTCACTCCACAGTAATGTTGCCACTATAATATTCTATCTGCTGGGATACAGCTCTCTTATATGTGAGAGGGAATAAACTGTAATCCACCACGGGTCCAGGAGCGGGTTAGTTGATGTCACATGTCTTCAATTTGTTGGTTAAAGGACATGCTGGTTTCCTCAAGATATTCCTTCACCATTTTGAGAGCAGTAGTGATGAAAACATCTGGCATATCATTTGATTGGATGTTGTTATTTTGATCAGACAATCACTTCAGTTAACTTGAGTTGAACAGCCTGTTAGGAGATTTTGATGTTTATTAGCATTTCAGAAACCACAACTTTTTGCTATAATGTATTGTATTTTTATTTTAAGTAGGTTGGTTGTTTCGAAACCATTTTATAAGTAGCGTAGAAGTGTACTGGCATTTGTTTAAAAGCTATAAAAACACGTTTACTTTAAAGAGATTAATAACAGCTACAGACTTTTAATACCAATTGTGTGAGATGTAAGTAATAATAATTTAATTATTCAGTGCCAGGGGATTGATTCTTATTTATAAATAATTATTTTATGTACATAAGAGGCCTTAATTCGTTTCTTGTGTTTATAAAACGCACACTTCGATTTTAACCCTTAAAATACATAAGATTTTCTAGAATAGCAGGCACATCTAAATATGATATATCTACCCAACTATTCAGAATTAGGTTGTCAGTACTTAGGTACTTAAAACATTATGTATAAAAAGGATAGTTCATAGTTTTTTTTCTAATTACGTTACCTAACGTATGTAACATACCTACAGATTGAAAAGTAAAACTATATAGTGCAAGCAACATAAATTGTACTGTTTAAAAAAGTATGTACAATAATTTAGAGCGAGTTTCATTGATTCTCGACTCTATATCCATATTTCTAAGGTAGGAGTACCTTAGGATCAATTATTTAACTAAATATGTACAGAATTACCCTTTTTCAGACAACTTTCTATACTTTTTTTTTATTATGTCCGAGATATGTTTCCTTATACTCCACTCCTGAGAATGGTACAGATGATTCGCAATACAACATGTAATGCAACACGCAAAGCAACATTTTTCTTAGGCCGGGTTGCACAATAGCGTGCGGGATGTTGCTTTAGTGTTCGCAAACGCACAAAATGTATTGAAAATTTTGCATTGCGTGTTGTGCTCCAAACAATATATAACCCGGCTTTCCACTTTTCATTTTAAAAATGACAGGGCAACCGGAGCTGTCATCCTTTGATCTTTAAAATCGATGGACATCCTTTTAAACTTTTTAATATTAGATAAAACTACAAAATAATTATCTTCTACCTACCTTATAAATAATCTGATAAATTCAACTCTGTACCAATAAAAACCGATTCACAGAATTTTGTTATTGAAACCATTACTGCACTTATTTATTTTACGTGCCAGCATTGCTTGACCTTTCATTCCCTATTCTTATCTGTGATGCAGGGGTCAAGTAATGGGACTCTGACTGTACTATCTGTGTTCTATGTGAATCGGCCTTTATTAATATTTTTAATATCATAGAAAACAATATCCAACCTTTTTACAATACCTGCCTTAAGACTGGCAGCACTGACAGTCAGGCCTGTCAAAGTCTGTCAAATCTCATTATAGATGGCGTTACTGCAGCTAGGTTCCAATCTGACAGATGAGGTCAAGCTATTTTGAAATATAAAATGACATTAAGAGATTCTAGCGCCATCAGTTTGACAGTTACCAACCCCATTGTAGGTAAAACATAGGTACATAGTCTGACTGCCCAAAAATCGACCACATTATCCAAAAACTTAGCCGCCTAAAGCCTGCTCTAATTGACTTAAAATAAATACAGAATGACTTGAAATTCTAAGGTTATGATTCTTATTATTATTTTTAGGGGCAGATTTATTTCTAAGTATGAACAACTTTTCAATCGGACCTTCTCGGAAATATTGAAAATAATTCTACTGTTTCCTACATAATTAAAATGTATGAAACAGATTTTCTATTTGCAACAATAGAGTTTGCTCCCATCATTGATGGTTTTTTATATGTCAATGGCTCCCATACTTAAAGTTGTAGGTACCTACAATACCCTCTGAAAGATTTCCGATAAATTTAAAGTCTGTGTTTATAATACAGTGATATCTTAAAACGAACCGTTTCGAGTACTGATAGTACCTAATACTTCTAGTACCCGGTAGTGTTAATAAAATTATATACATATACATTCTGTTATCAACTCCTATATACCATTGCACAATCCTTAAAATATCATAATTATTTTCATTACGTAAATGTTTGACTGTCAATACGTAGCATTTACCCATTTTTACAAGATTTGATCATAATACTCAATTTTGTACTTACATTATAAAAAAATATCTAATTTAAAAAACGTCTACAAATAAAATAAGAATGTGAGGACAGGTTCCAGATATTATTTTCATAAAAACTGTAAAAGTACCAGTTTAAGTTCATAAAAAAGAAATAAATACTACGACAGTCAAAGTTTACGCAATTTATAATATCATAAAACTCTGCACACTCCAAAAAGAAGCGTGAGTTCTCTATCTATGCAAAACTCAAAATAAATACTCAAACTCATAGACAACTAAAAACATAGATATTCTATGTACCATAGTGCTGTCAAAATCTTTGACAGCAGCATTCAAATGACTTAAAATTACAAGTGTACAGCACTCGGCTGTAGTTTTATCCTTTGCCGTAACTGAGTAACGCAAAGGTTTGTGACTAACTGCCTATCTTTACTTATGTCGTTCTGTGAGATGACGATACGTAAAGGAAAGTTTGCTCCACTCATCATCATGGTGCTCAGCCGAACGGCTAAGTATACATTTGAGTTTGGCGCCCGGCCTGTTCCGAATCTTGTCGGATTAGGTCTACACCAGTCCTATAAGCTAATTTTCGTAGTACTGTGATAAAGGTGCACCGAAATAGCCTTCAGGCGATGAGCTACTTAATTCTGGGCTGTCATCCTTGCGATCCCTTAGCTGAAGGTCTATTTTCCAATGCTTGAGCTCTTCTTAGAAACCTACTGATATCAAGAAGACAGTGCCACGCCAAACCATGCGTTACTCAGCCAGACCAAGATTATCATCTATCTATAATTTCACCACACTCACTTCAAACAATTTGTGCTCACTCGCGTCAAAGTTCACTGTTCTCTCGACTGCCTGACTGACTGACAGGAATCGATGTACTCATGGGAGATCCACGAGACAGTTGGTTGTTCGTATCAAAGTTCTTCAGCGTCGCTTTCGCATTGGGAGCTGGTGGGGGATGACTGTCAAACCTGCACTCGGGTGTTTCCGTTGGTTGTTCGCAGCTCGGCCTCGTGGCTGTGCTGCCGAGATCGGGGAGTCTTGCGGAGATTTGATACGAAAGCGAACTGGAAATAATGAAATGGAAATGTTATAATCATCATGATGGTCATGAGTTTGGTAGGTCACTTGAATTTTTTTATACGGGAAAATATTGAGCATAAACCTGGTTTGAGTTGAGTGGCAAATTGCCAACAGCAGTCAAATATGAAAAGCTAGCATCGGGTTATTATCCAACATACGTGTAGTACGATTATGTATGAGATGCATGCCCTGTCCTACCTGTAGGTAGGTACAGTTGAAGACCTGGTGTCTGTAATCAGATTTCGCGAGGCCAAACAAATCCGCTTTTCTTTTTTTGCCATAGATATTCTCAGTAAAAATACTGTTGGCTATTATGATGGATAATAGATACTCACAATAACAACAGCATAAAGCAACCCAACGAGGACTCCAGCGAGCACATCACTCCAGTGGTGCTTGTAGTCAGACACGCGGGTCATGAACGTGAACCACGCGAACAGCATCAGCACGAACTGAATCCCGTGCTTGATCAGCTTGGAACCGCGCCAGGTGAAGCGCTTTTGAAGGTACATCTAAATAAAAAGAAATAAAGAGTCTTTATTGGTCACAAACAAAACAAAAACAAAATGGTTAAAATTATCAACAAAAAAAAAACAAACAAAATCATCATCTGTGGTGAATAGGGAGTTCTAAGATAACAAGCTTGGTCGTTTAAGCTGTAGGTTTTCATCAGCGATTTCTTGATCGCAGTTTAGGGTGACAAGACAAAAAGATTTCATTATATTGAAATAAGAGTGAGTGGAGCACAGTTTCGACCGAAGCAGGTACGAGTAGACTGGAGAGAGGAGCCTTGCGGGAATCGATCAATCACATCAGAGTCAGCGTCAGAACATTTTATTTTTAAACATAGGTTACAGAAGAACAGGTGTGTGAGATGTGGGTCAGTCCATCTAGTTATACTATTAGTTATACAATGTTACAGAATGGACAACAAAAAGTCCTATTTGTTATACTGCTCCATCTAGTTATACTATTAGTTAGACAATATAACAGAATGAACAAAACAAGTGTAAGTTCTCTATGCTTTGCCATTACGCTTACAAATGTAAGTATCAATTTCATCACGGCTGTCATCTCTCGTCTGATTGGTAAAAGCTGATATTATAAACTCACACACAATTCACACAAAAGTGCAATATCTCCCTCTCACAGAGAGGCTTGTGTCCCAGCAGTGGGTAGGAGTAGTATAGGCTTATTTTGCAAAATAGTCATGTGTTGTTTTTACTCAAATCCGGTATGATGCTTGCTTTACAAATAAATGTTTGAAACTTTGAAATAGTTAATTATGTCGCTATGCATCATGTGTAGGCTAATACAATAATGTATCGGGTGCTGCTTTAATTACAGGTTAGATTTCAACATTGTCACAAAGGTTGGCGACTTGTCGATAGCCCCTGGGGTATTGCACGTGTTTATAGGCTGTGGTAACCACTCTCCATCAAATAGGCCGATGGCCTGTTAGCCAACTTAACAAAAAGAAGTAGCTACAAAATGTCATCGAGTAAACCTTCTTGGATATAGTTTTTTTCTACTACAGTTGTTGTCTATGGTTTGACAACACACTATAGTTAGCCCGGTTTTATATATATTAGTTTAGGATCTTTAAGGCCCTAATTCCACAAAAGTGAAAATGTGTAAACTAGAGAGAAGACGTACAGGAATTGACTGATTTCATTCATTGAAATCTATATGGCGACAGTCCTGTGATTGGCCATTTTGCACGTCTCCGGTCGCCTTCGATTTGGTTGCAACCGGGCCTAACTGTTAAGATAAGAGTTGGACGTAAAACTTGAGAAGTTCAGTTCGTCTTAGCTGGCTCCGGTAAATCTGAAAGCCGACACCAACAGGCAGAAAATTTGTCTATAAACTTACGGAGAAATACAGCATGGTATAAGCAGAGAAGGACGAATGTCCACTGGGGAAGGACAGCCTCATCTCTTTATGCATCTTCTCGCTGGTAGTGAGACACGTGAACTCTTCGATGTATCTCCATCTGTTAGCTTCTAGTGTGCAATTTATGTTCGGCCTGCATACCTGCAAAAATAGGAGAAGATTGGTTAATAATTTGTTTAATTTATGTCAATTTTACAATCCTTAGGGCAGGTAAAGAAAAGGCTATGACGGCATTAATGTTTTACTAAGATTGCTTTGTCACAGTTAAAGCACAGCTTTAATTAGTACTTACTTTGATGTAAGTATAAAAAATGTTTGCCTAAATTAGGTAAGTATTCAAAATTACAACAGCTTTTTAATTCAGCTTTAACGTCAACAACGGGCATAACAAAAACAAATGTCTAAAACAACCTATGGAATAAACAACAATTGTGTGATAAAGTCTTTCATAAACCAAGTGGATTTTCTTCAAAAGATGGCAAACATGTCTTTGAATTCCGAACACAAAAGATAACCGCAGACGCAACTACCTGTCAATCCAGAATCATGCTTTAACTCATCGAGCCGATAAAACCCAGGTTCCATTTATTGTTTTGGCAAATTGACAAAAAGAATCAAACTGACAGACAGCAAAGTCGATAGTGAATCTTTTATTCACAATAAAACTTCGTAACATAGTGTCCATCTGTTTATTTACTATTTAGAAACACATTATGCCAAATGTTTCAAGGTTATAAAAACAACAGATTCAAATAAAATACGAGGTGATGATTCGGTCGACAACATCTGTTTCCGAATTGATTCTATACATATTTGTGAAGTGGGGGAAATCCCAATTCCTAAGGACTTCCACGTATTGCTTCGTTTCTGACACAAACGCTAAAAAATTATCGGAAGATATGTATGAACACCGATATTTCTTTCTAGTTTTGGTAATTTACCACAAGTAGTTATTATTTGGTCGTAGATTCTTTCTAACTAACTTAGGCCTTTGGCATTATCTTTGAAATCTGAATGTAATAAATACTTTTCTAGACACTAGTCGCCATGTTGTCTATTCACAAGAACTAATTCTCGTGCATAAACAACATGGCGAGTTCTTGTGCATTAAACAAAATGGCGACTAGTCAAGAACTAATTCTAGCCTAAGACTAGTGTCTGACTTCGAACCACAAAGTTATTTTTTTTTCGTTTTGGATATTCCTTAGCCGAATCTATGTTTCACAGAGAAAGGCAGCCACATTGGCTGCCTTTCTCTGTGAAACATAGATTATTATACAGTAGTTAAAAAAAAGTTAAATAAGCCTTTATTGTTGTTTAAAATTATTACAGTTTTAATATCTACATTAATTTGTTACTGACTATCGTTTTTTCCCATAACAGCTTATCCTTCGACAAAGGCCTCCTTCAAAGACTTCCACCTATCTCAGTCTATTGCAATGCAGTAGTTATGTTAGTTCTATTATGTGATGCTTTTCGAAGCAGTGATCTTTTAGTCTCGTATTCCGTCAGTACGTCACCGCTATGCGCATACACCTACAATAGTTTTTATTTTTAAGGTCGAGCAAACTTTCACTTATTTTTAAAACCAGACCAGGTGCTATTGTTATACGAATATGTCTGGAAACTAGCTAAATGTATGCAAATTCGTGTTTTGTATTATCAACACGAATTTCTATTATGGCGCAACTGAGAATTTAAGAGTTACTACTGAGCTAGTACTGATTGCATTATTATGGCTAAAAGGAAAAACCGGCCAAGTGCGAGTCTTACTCACACACAGGGTTTCGTAGCCCCAAACAATGTAATAACAATATTTTTAACGGTCGTTTAGAAGTAAATTTACTCTCAATAGCAAAACTAAATTTGTGTTTCATAGTATGTTAATGAAAAACAAAGTTACTGCTGCAGTTTGGTCAAAAAGTCCCATATCTCAAAAACTAAATATCAAATTTATTCAAACCAATTTTCCTTCAAAGTTTTTTACACGTTCTTTAAATCAATTTTTTTTCAGAATTTTCCTCCTCTTACTTTAGAAATTAGAGGGGGGGGGGGTTGGACACACATTTTACCACTTTTGAAGTATCTCTCGCGCAAACTAGAATATTGAGGTTTCTAATTTCATTTTAGAAAAAAATGAAATTAGAAACCTCAATATCATTTTTAAAGACCTATCCATAGATACTCCACACGTGTGGCTTTGATGAAAAACAATTTTTGAGTTTGAGTTATATGTATGGGGAACCCCCAAAATTTATTGTTTTTTTTTTCTATTTTTGTGTGAAAATCTTAATGCGGTTCACAGAATACATCTACTGACAAAGTTTCAACAGTATAGTTCTTAGAGTTTCAGAAAAAAGTGGCTGTGACATACGGACGGACAGACAGACAGACATGACGAATCCATAAGGGTTCCGTTTTTTGCCATTTGGCTACTGAACCCTAAAAACGAATACTAAAATTTTTCTGCAAATATTCATGAATTTCAAATGAAGAAGATTTATTAAGTAAACAGCAAACAACTAAGCTGTTTTCTTATTAAGATATGAATTATCGTCACAACTGAAAATTGATGCAATTCTAGGAACAATTATTTCGTTAAAAGTTTCTGAGTAACTGCATCATTAACGACAGTTATAACGGAAGAAACAAAACGATAAAACCTACATGACACAAATAATACAATAAAAAAACCGGCCAAGTGCGAGTCAGACTCGCGCACCGAGGGTTCCGTACAATAATTATTAAAAATATTTTTATAATATGATGTACCTTAATAAAAATTTACGGTTTTCGCAATTTTGGAAGTACCCTGTAGGTTTTGATTCCATTGCAAGTGTCGAAAATTTGTGGAAATTTGCAGCATAAACGGCTGTATCTTTTGATTGCGTTGGCTTAGAAGTTAGATTTTTTAGAGCTCCAAGGGACAGAAGACCTAAGTATTTGATATAAATTCCAGCTTGATACCTCCACGCGTTCCTGAGAAAAAGGGTCTTGACAGACAGACAGACGGACAGGCGAACGGACGGGCGGACAACAAAGTGATCCTAAAAGGGTTCCGTTTTTTTCCATTCGAGATACGGAACCCTAAAAATGGCGACAGCACAAATTTATAACTTCCAAAAGTTAACAAGTTTTCATTCAGTCCGAAAACACTTGCTCATAAACTTGTTTCAATTCGCCAAAGAACTTGTTTACAAAACAAGTTCTATAATAAAGCCATTTAACAAAATAGAGGACATTAAAATCTTTTTTGTTATGTTTCGGAAGTATCAAATTAATTTGCTGATAGAAATGTAAAAACACATAAAAACATAGCTATCTTGATTGCTATCGAAGTAGATTAAACATCTCCATAAATTATAAGAGAAACGATTCAAGAATTGATGAAAGTGAGCCATCTGATTTGACAAATCAGATTAGATTGCTTGAATAAATTTAAAGTCAATTATATGCTATTTAAAGAACCAGCTCTAAATATCGCAGTTGACGGCAGGTGAAGCAAAGCCTCAACAGATTGGTTCCCGAGAGATGGTAGAAAAAGTATTGACAGACCAAGAGCCAGCAGATGGAACGACCTACAGAAGATTGGGGGAAAGACTCACACAGACCAGAGAAATATGACAAAAGGAAGAACTACTCACCCATGGGTAGAACAAGACTTCTAATGAATCATCATCTTCGTGCCTTTTTTTTTTAGGATGGGAAATCATCGACTTCTCCCGCTCTGGGCGGAGCGGAAGGGATTGTCAGACTTGAATGACTAAAACCCATCCATGTTCCTTCTTAGCCCTTTGTGTTCCAGGGCCACGGTATCTCTTTCGAACAACCCGCAGCCCTGGGTCATCTTCCTGCCTTTGCGCATGTTACTTGGTGTCGGCGCAACACGCATTTTCTTCCATGCTCCTATGTCAACCTTCACGCAATCATTTGCTCCTTTTTTCTCATACCACTCCTCACACAATCCATCCATAGTTTCTTGATCTTTCTCCCCATCCATCAACGCTTTTATTTATGACTCTTTTAGTATCATACGAATTGTCCCTCCTCATCACTCAAGAATGCCAATGAATGATTATTATAAATTGCAACTGACTATGTGGCCTACCATGACGTCATAAAACATTATTGTTTTACTCCTTTTCCAGTGTGGGAAAGAGATGGCGCTAGACATCCTGTAAAGCTCCGTCTCTTTTCCACACTGGAATAAGAGTAAAACAATACTGCTTTAAGACGTCATGGTAGGCCAGCACGAAAAGTTAAAATGGGAAAACAAGGCAAATACACGCACAAAATATGTTTACAGTACTTCACAAGTTCCATAACGTAACCATCTGCCTAGCCTTTTCCCAAACTATCTTGGGGTCGGCTTCCAGTCTAACCGGATGCAGCTGAGTACCAGTATTTTACATGAATCGACTGCCTATCTGACCTCCACAACCCAGTAACTGGGTAATACGATACCCCTTGGTAAGACTGGATGTCAGTAAAAGTTTCTTAACGTAAGAAATAGAGTATTTAATAGCCGCTTATCATTCACGCACGTCGAACAAGTCAATTAAGGAGAAACGGTTAACTGCGGCGCTTGTAAGCTTAACGGCTTATCGATAAACTATCAATACGTACTTACTTGCGATATTCTAATGCAAAACTTGTTTCATACGTGGTTTCACGCTCTTCTGTTCTGGTATTAAAACGGATTGCTGTACAGTTAAAGGGAAAATACCATGATCGTATGCAAAGCTGCAAACAGACACTTATGGGAAAGTCAGTGAGAATTCTGTAAGTAACTATTATACTGAGAGAAGGTTGTTAAGCCGATACAAAAATAAGAATTAAATCGTCCATGTATATTTTTTAAAAGCTTTGTGTTAACTTAGCTTGTTAGTTAGTGAGGTAGGTATTGGTCAAATCTTGGAACTGAATTCCAAACCAGTTCCCCACAATCGATTGAGCTGAAATTTTGCACACACCTTTGGTTGTGGTGACAGTTCATTTTTATGACCGACATGACTTGACTCTGCAGCCAGGATCGCTTCCTCACGACAACACTGGCAAATTGAACAGCATGCATTGAAGGACATGAAACTTTGTATCAATATTGATAGATAAGCCTAAATTCTTATTTTCATTAAAAAACCGGCCAAGTGCGAGTCGGATTCGCGCACGCAGGGTTCCGTACCATTATTTATAAAAACGAGCAAAAAAAAATCACTTTTTTGTATGGGTAAAACAGAATAAAATAAACGTTTAAGGGGGGCTCCCCTTAAACGTTTATTTTATTCTGTTTTTAGTATTTGTTGTTATAGCATCAACTAAAAACATAATCTGTGAAAATTTCAACTAGCTAACTATCACGGTTCATGAGATACAGCCTGGTGACAGACGGACAGACGGACGGACGGACTGACGGACGGACGGACGGACAGCAAAGTCTCAGTAATAGGGTCCCGTTTGACCGTATGGGTACGGAACCCTAAAAAAGGTTGTTCTTAAAAAATATGGTTCATTTACTTCCCTTGATATGTCTATAAAAAGCAGTTTATTTATCTTCCATGCCTTCTTTTACTGCAAAGCAGCCCATAACATTGGATCAAAACATCCAAGTATAAACATCAGCAGTATAACAATTAACCATGCAAAATACCATCGTAAAGTATTGGATGGAAAGCCGTGCATACTTCCAATTAAGGTACGCTGTTTGCTTCGCGCAAAACGTTGTAAAGCGTCCGACAATTAATATTATTTTGCTTTAAAACATCTCTTGATTGACGTCTGCCCCGGAGGCATGTTTTCTTGCGTTACTTTTGATACTTAAGTATATTTTAAACTCAAAGCTATATCGTTTTTTAGGGTTCCGTACCCAAAGGGTCAAACGGGACCCTATTATTGAGACTTCGCTGTCCGTCTGTCCGTCCGTCCGTCTGTCACCAGGCTGTGTCTCATGAACCGTGATAGTCAGCGAGTTGAAATTTCTACAGATTGTGTATTTCTGTTAATGCTATAACAACAAATAATAAAAACAGAAAAAAAATAAGGGGGGCTCCCATACAAAAAAGTTTTTTTTTTCGTTTTTATAAATAATGGTACGGAACCCTTCGTGCGCGAGTCCGACTCGCACTTGGCCGGTTTTTTTAGATTCGTAATTTGCTTTAAGTGTAATTTAATACTTTAACAGCAAATTATTACTATCTGAGACCATTTCTAAAGTGTCTAATGGCTGAACGGAATTTATAGACAGTTCAATTCATCGGCCTCTAGTTTCGGATTGCATGTCTGATTAATTCTTATTTTATGCGTGAACATTCACTTAAATATCCGATTCAAATTTATTAAGTATTTTATGACATCTACGTAAAATGTAACGAAATACCAGAGACGCAGTACAAATATAAATCAGAATTATTCTTATTTACGAGTCTATAAACTTTGGTATAGATCTTTTGTTTTATGCATTACTCTATCTTATACGATAAATCTATGGCTTTTGAATATATTTAGAGGTTCGCCTACATTCCAGAGTATTTTCATATAAAACATTTTGTATCTTTTAAATCTTGATGAAAGTAAAATAAATCCTATTTTCGCGAAGATCAGGTAATAAAAATTCTATTCTGACCTGAAAAACACGCAAACATAGGTATTATCTTTTTTGATATTGATATTTTTATGCCGAAACCAACACGGAATACTTTTACCGTTTGCACGTGATTGTTATGCAAAAAGAGCTTTAAAATGTTTTGGTACAATCTATATAAAAATTGCCAGAGTTGAAGCGTCACAGTTTAAGAACTATTCCAAATGTGAACAACATTTGGAATAGCTAGGAGTGTTTCCACTAAACTCAGGCCTAGTCATTAAACCATCTTTAGAACTTAGTTTAGTGCACTAACTTTATTACACTTACGTCTGCTAAGCTAAGTGTTCTTTGTGGAAAACTATAACGCTCAGAACAACTTAAAATAACACTAAATGGAAATAGGTGAATTACATGCTAAAGCGGTTAGTCTAAATTCCAGCATACACATCGGCAAACACGGTTAAAACTGAGCATTGTTACCGGTCATCGAGCTGCCAAGAATGTTGTCATCATAGTAAACAATAGATTCTTCATTTCACAACTCGAGCTAAAAGTCAGCATACTCAGCACTTCCAATATTTACTTCTTCACGCCATAAGATATTGCAACTTTACCTCGTCATATTGATTTTGCAAAACTAACAGTCTTACGATCTTACCATACATGAACAGGTTGAATTTAAACGCTTATAAAATGTCGGAAATTTATAATTCTGTTTACAATCTCGATAACATGTTGTTAAGTGCTTTTATGTGCTTTTTTCGCCATTTATGGACGAGTCAATCATCCAATCAAGTTAGCGCCCCTTCACTGGCCTAAAAACGAGTTCGTCAGTTAAGGCTGGAGCTGGCTGAATTGATGGTGATTCTGTTTTGGCTTGTATTTTTATGGTCATTTTTCCTTACTAGGTGAACAGCTCCGGGCAGCTCAATATAGACGATGTTGTTGAAAGAAAATAAAGGTAAATGCTTCTGCCCGTCTTCGTAATTGTATGGAAAGGGATGGAGTAGAATATTTGTAGGCGAGACACGCTAATACATACATACACCCAGACGAGTGATGTAAACAAGCACGATGTGGCACGTCTCGTAGAAAAGGCGCTTTATTAACAAGTGTTTACTGTCTTGTAAACTGATATAGTCAAAACTGAATAGCGAATAGTTGCTAAGAAATATAAGCATAATTTATTTCGCCGAAAATGGCATGAATTTCTCAATCATTGCAATTGAAAGGATAAACAACGATACAGACGAAATCAACAGCTAAAGTATTGTAGTTAATCCTTTCACTTAGCCAATGAATTGTTGGTCTGATCTCTAGCAAGCCTTGTCTCTCTAACTGTCATGTCACCACCTCAGTTGACGTGACCTTTACAAGCTTTAGCCTTTCTACCACCTACAGCACTTAGCGGTAATTGGCACTGAGTGGTGGCAATGAAACCAATTACGATATTAGTTACCGGTTCCATGTATTTTCTTCGAAAGGGGAATTGAGCAATAGAACTAAAATGGCTGTTGGCCTATTATGCTGACGAGTCTCGTGTCTCCCTGGACTATGCGAAAATAGTTCGTGGTGCAAGATTATCCAGTCAATATCGTTGATTGCACGGCTGTGTCACAATGGATGGAATGGATGCACTGGACGTAGGTACATAAGTATTGCTGCTTTTGATAGATCTTTTAATATTGTGGATAATCCAAAGGCATTTGCATCATTCCTAGACCTTTATGATAAGTAATACAGCCTATTTTGCCTTGCTTAACCTGAGTTCATAAAACAAAAATTTTATTTCAGAATTTTAAATTATTGTAAGTACCTACTACAGTTTTAACTTTCAATTCAACATAATTATTATCTTCTACCAACTTCTCCTTAACTTGAACATTATACGAAATATCACAAAATTGGTTGGTTTTTAAGCCTGCACTTTATAAACAGGTAAAGTATTTATTTTTCGCGTTTCGCATACAAAAGCCGTTCGGTAATTTAGTGATTACCAACAAGAGGGGCGGGGAAGCTGCCTTGGGCCAGTAGGCAGGTCTCGAGAATTGCGTGAGAAACCCAATGTATGGAAATAGGCTGTCGGCGAAATTGATTTTTACCTATACTTGCTTATTTTTTGTAAGTGGCAGTTTGAGTATGTTAATTTTGATTGGTTCTGGTGGTTTAGGTAACGTATCAACAGTAATGTCGTAAAGTAGTAAATCATATTGAAAGTCAGTAGGTAACAGCAATTTTGTAAGATTCTAGAATACTTTTTTTTAATGTTGCGTTGCTAAGTCTGGTGTCTGAAAACATTCCAAATCATTGCAAAAAATCCGAACATCTTGGATATAAAAAAGAAGTAGCCCTGTTATCATGTTTGTTGTTACGACACCATAATCATCACCCAATTCACAAAAACACGTGTAACCACCACCTCACTCCAAACATCTTCATAAAACCCTTATCTTTCACACCACTTAGAGCAGCATTATACAAATTAATTCCTCCACGTAAAATTTATGGCGTCATATAACCGCTAAGTCAGGGACCGAAAGACCCGTGAAAACGTTAATGTCGGATATTATCGCAGTTTTATGCGCAAGAGTCGGTGTTAGGACTTTCCCTCTCTTCGTGCTAACAATTTTATCATTATCTCCTTCGATTCTTGTCGCTGCATGAATTAAAGAGATAAGCTGTTGGGTAGGTTGTCTTTATATGAACGTCTATGTAAAGTGAGTGGACCTACATGGTATGGTAAGTAAGTGAATTTGTAATTTTATTGGTTGTGGTTAGATCATGGATACGACTGGAAGTGTTTACAAGAAACTAAATGAGAAACCTCTGTATGGTGTCGGACGTAAAGAATATCACCATCCCATATCTTCCCGTGGGTGTCGTACGAGGCGAATAAGGGTCTTGCCAGAGAATGGCCAGCAGCGTTCTATGTGCTTTTGACAACCGTACTGCGATCGCCAACCCACCTGCCAAGCGTGGCGATTATGGCCAAACCCCCCTTATGTCAATGTGGCGTTGCGGGAGGCCTATGTCCAGCAGTGGACGTCTTTCGGCTGAAATGATGATGATGATGAAATGAGAAACATTGGAGTCTGTCTATCAAACGGTTTGTTAACATCACGTCTATAAATCCTGAAGGGTGAGGCAGAGGATTGCCTAACAGTACACCCATATTTCGCCAGTTATGATTAAGTCCCGTTCTTATCTTGTTCTGTATGGTGTCGGACGTAAAGAATAGCACCATCCCATATCTTCCCGTGGGTGTCGTAAGAGCCGACTAAGGGACTTGCCAGAGAATGGGCAGCAGCGTTCTCAGTGCTTTTGTAACAACCGTACTGCGATCGCCAACCCGCCTGCCAAGCGTGGCGATTATGGCAAAACCCCCCTTATGTCAATGTGGCGTTAGGGGAGGCCTCAGTCCAGCAGTGGACGTCTTTCGGCTGAAATGATGATTAAGTCCCGTGTAATAGGGGGCGTGCCTATTGCCATCAGCAGGGCACAAATCCAAACTCTGTGGCTGCTGCTAAGAAATTCCTGATTGAAAAACCCAATAACACTTTGCCAGACCCGAATCAAACCCAGGACCTCATGGTCAGCAGTCGCGATTGCGGCCACTAGACTAACGAGGCAGTCAACAGAGGAGTTTACCGAAATGTTACCTAGCTATTCAGATTCATTCATTTGCGTTTTACAAGATAAAAACTTGGTGTTAACATAGTGGTGGCTTAGAGCTAAGAACCGTTGTAGACCCTTTCAGGGCACAGCAAAACTTAGGGTAACATATTATTGCTTAAAGTTAAAAAAAAAATGTATATCGAACATGCCATAAATTTCAATTAAACACCACATTAAAACTAAAGAATAACATTTTGCAAAAAAAAATAAACATTTATGACAAGAGAAACGTCAATATACTTAAAGTTAAAATGTTAGTCTTTAAGAGCCAGAAATGAAAATTAAATTATACATGAACAAACTAAACAATTCAGAAAGCAGTACTTCTGGACACGGCACGTATTGTCAGGAGGTTCCTCTCTCAACAGCCCTGACCACCGGTAGCTCGGACCCCGTTCCCAATGCTGGTGGGCTACTATTTTTTAATGTTTTTTTATAGATAATTTTGTAAAAACATTTTAAAATGTAATTGATATGTTTCGAAATGAATAAACTAAATAACTAAACTACACTTCGCCGTAAAAGAGACTATGTAGTAAAATCATGAACTAATACTTACAAAGCGTTCAACAAACCAAGCATAAGGCAAATTTATTAAACCTAGTAACATGAGAAACGTTTTGAAAGATACGAGTATGTGTATGATCAAAGTAATGATTTACAAAATACATAAAGCTGGGACCACCATACTCGAACTTTCGTTGGTCAACAATCACGACACATCAATATTTTATGAAAAATTATGACTCCCTGTCAACGTTGAAGTCATCAAACTTTCGTGCACGTAAACCAAGTACTACAAATTACCATTTTTATCGCAGAATACATTGACACAGTTGGAGAACATGTTTTACTTGTAAGCGAATTAATTTGGTGAATATTCACATGTAAGGGAACGGTTAATGTGCATGCGAGGCGGTGAGAATCTACGGTTTGTTGAACGACAATCGTGACAGCTTGCGCAGGGCCGCATTGTGATATTAAACGAAGAATTTTAAATTCATATTTAGAACAGTCACCCTGGTATCTATAGTCAAGTTAAAGTAATAAATTAAATTTAAGTAATTACTTTGCAAAAAAATTATGCTATAGACACGAATTTAAACGAGGTAAGAACCGTCAAAGACGGCAATTCTAAGAATTCTAGCTTTTGAGTTATCTAACATCAAGCAGTTAAAAAATACAGAATAATAAAAACAGTATCTTAAATAATGAGTTTTATTCATGAAATCACTTTCGGGTGTTTTGTGTGTTTCATATGAGAGTCAGTTTGGACTTACGGTATTCAGCTGTGGGGCTGCACCAAACAGACCAATTAATAATCCAACGATTCCTACAAAGTACTACGGGAAATTTTAAGTGCACCCTGGTACATACGAAATGATGACCTCCATCGGGACCTAAAATTTGAGTTCATCGAAAAGGTGATACAAAAATCTGCAGAAGCTCACGAACAGCGACTTCATCAGCATGTGAACGTCGAGGCGATCGAGCTTCTCGACCACACGGACATAGTGAGAAGACTAAAGAGAACAAAAAACCATTCGAGTTAGTGTTTAGTGTTCGTGAAAGTGGATAGTGTAATGTAGGATAAGTGTTACCAAATAAATACAACAACGAAGTGTATTCGCCTTAATAGTGACAATAAGAAAACTGCCATTGGACACATTCTTATTAGTCTATTTAGAAGGCTGTATTGTAATAATGATTAGGGTTCATCTTTTTTATGAATACTAGGATAAGTGAAAAAAAATATGAGAGCCAAAGCTTTTGGAATCATCAGGTAACAATGTTTCGAAATCTTACAAGATTTATTGGATAGTTAAAAGGAAACCTTAGTCACACCAGTCAGCTTAGTACTTAATATTATAAGAAATAGACATTTCCAATACAAATAAAATTAATAAAAATATGACGACGCCTATTAACCCTAAACCGAAACTAAACTAATTTTAAACGAATCACAACATATAAAAGCTCGACAGTTCATTAACTTTACATATCCAATTATCATCAATTTGCATCAAATATCACTACATCAATGAATTCTAACGGTGTAAGAAACACCGTGACCAATTGCGTATAACCATGATAAAAGTTAACGTATGGGACGCCTTGAGGCATAACGATAGTAGGTATAAATAGGTTGATAAATGCCATCTGTCTTTTTGGATATGCAGTACTAATTTGTATTTTGCCGTGGGTGTAAAGGCTGATGCATGGGTTTCAAACAACGAGGAGAAGAAATTTAATGTAGATTAAGAAATATCTAAAGAAATGTTTTTTTTTACAAAAGTAACTGCCAGTATTGCTGAGGCAGCTGAGGAGGCTGTTATTTTATATCCTCAGCTAAAAAAGTAGCAGTAACCAAGGGCGAGCGTTTTGCTGGACTGTGTCACGTAACTTTGAAGTTAGAAAAGTACTGATTTTTAAGGCTGTCGCAGTTGTCTTGATTTATCCCGTTAGACACGGTCATCATGTGGGCAGAACATGGGTTTCGTGCTATGAAAACACACACTACACGAGGTACACTGCTTTTGTCGAACTCACTTACTACTCACAAATTACTTGAAATTACAATCCAACACAATAACACTAGGCACCATGAATCGGGGAACAGTTTCGGGACGTCTTGACTCCGCCGCGGTCAGACACAGACTGTCCGCCTCACAGCGAGTTTGAAACATCACGACTCTGTAGAAGCGCGCTTAGGTGTGGGTAGACTGGTACGTAGGTCGCGTGATGCTACCTTTGGCGCGCTTGCCGATTCATTTTCTGTCCGTACTAATGACCGGATCCTACAAGGCTAATACGAATAAATAACAATAGATTTGGATTTTTGTAAACATGGTTTTTGTCAGTATCATCGATATAACGCTCGAAAAAATCACAGATATGAACACTGCACAATCACAAGGCTATGAAAAAAATAATCTGTAACTGGTTTACGGACGAATAGTTTAACGTTTGCATACTTTTATGAATATCAAGCTGAACGCTCAAGCCGATCGTGCCTTTCGCTCGCTCGTGCAGCGCTCTCGCTCCGATCGTAACGTTACAATGAGTCATCTTTTTTCGTGCGTGCCCCTGGCTTTCATCGATTTATTAGAAGTTGTCACGGCAAAAAATATATTTTGTCATCAGTGTTTTCATGTGTATTATTTTACTTTAATTTAGGCTTTAATATGCAAGTTCAAGTGCCTCCCTGGTCACCTAAATCGACTACGTAAAATCAGAAGCGAGTCAATTATCGGAAACAATCGTGTTTGCATGCGTCGTCACGTACAAGGGCTTATTGATCTCTGGTCACGACCCGACGGCACGAGGGTTGAATATAGTGCTATCAATGAGAGTAATAGTGCACCACGGAAAGATAGAGAAGGTTCACTGCGCATTCTTCAGAAAATTACCAATTCATCATCTGCCCAGCCTTTTCTCATCTATTTTGCGGTCGGCTACCAGTCTAGCTGGATGCAGCTGAATACCAATATTTTACATGGAACGACTGCCTATCTGACCTCCACAACCGATTTAGTACTGGGTAGTACGATACCCCTAGCTAAGACTGGTTGTTTGACTTTCGGGCCACTGACTACCTGTTACGACTATGAAATATCTACAAATGACAGCCGGGACCATCGGCTTAACGTCCGTTCCGAGGCACGGAGGAAACTCGGTATGTAATCTCTCTGTAGTTCTTAGTTGTTATAGTAGCGCGTAGTGGTGCTATCTGCACCACGTTTTGGAAGAGGACTTTTGGCCACAGGGAGTGGTGTTCCGTCGCTTCCGCGGGCAAGTGCCACATGAACGCACAGTGACGTAGTGCGCAAGTGAAGTGCTACTAACATATGTAGTTTTAACGTTTTATTGACTAACACAAATTGTATTTAATAGTATGTTATTTAATAGTATGTATGTTAGTCTGTAAGGTATATATCTATGGGCCAAAGTTGCCTGCAAATAAATGTATGTTGTTGTTGTTGTTGTAGTACACAGTATATATGTGTATGTTTACAATGTCACTATGTAGTCATTTTGTTCGGCATCTTATTCTTCTTCTTAGAGTAGGTGTCGATGAGAAATAGGTCAAATCTGCATCTCGCACCTCGATAAGATGCTATTGAGATGTGCTTTACGCTCTTAGCCTTGAAATTAGTGATCTCGATTCGGTATGTCCGCCCTTTCTACAAGTGTCTGTGTTTTGCACAACATTGTTTAGAGTATATCTTCTGCATCTGATCTATTCTGTGTCCATATAGATGAAAATGATAAAGCATTGTTTTCGAACGTGGGTATTACCTTTGTGCTTGTCGAGGAATATAGAGTGGTGTCCGACTACAAATTGGTGCAGTGGCATGCATTGTGACGTCATCAATTTAATGTGGTGTTACAGCTTATATTGGTACTCCGGTTTACTTTAAATGGTAAGTATGCTGGAAGTGACAAAATTGTTCGACTTTCCAAATTATTAGAGCCATTATTCCACTATGTTGAAAACGTAGTAAAATTATAGAACCTAAAAACAAAACGAGAAATACGAGATTGTTGATTGACGAACCATTAATATAATCTCGACTGACGCCATTCCATAAAGCTATTCGTAGTCAATCCCAAAAAAACTATTAACATGCGTGAGTATAAAAACAAACAAAAAAAACTAGGCAAAGAGAACAAGACGAATACAGAGATGGGTGTACTAAGACTGACTGAACGAAAACAAATAAGTGAAGACAAAAATAACAATAAAACTTTCTTGCAAAACAAAAATACCGGCTGACGAGACGAGCGTAAAAACAACATTAAAAAAAGATAAATAACTTTATTTTCTTTTATTAGATTTTTCCCACCGACTGGGAAACAAAACATCCTCCTTTTTAAGAAGTGGGCTGAAAAGAAATAGCATTCGATGGGGCAGAATCCACAAGTGCCTAGCAACTTTGGCCGTAAGCTATTTTTACTCACATTGCAGCTCAGATTTTTATCGCATAAAGTACAAAGTACAGACTATCATAACCATAGATCGGAGTAGGTAGATTGAATTGGGGTCATTGATCCGAAACGTTTATATTAATATGGACATTCCTCCGGTATTGGTTGATTATTTAAAAAAAAATTCAACAGATAAATAATAAATTTGTAGTTAATTATTAGTTTTGATAATTCTTTAAAATTTTGAATTGAGTAGTAATAATATCACTACCAACATTAACAATATTTAATTGAATCCGGAATTACTTTCCGGAAAAATGGCTTATCCGTGTTATTCTTTCTGTGTGCATTTATGATACAAGTACCAAAAATCAATCTACCTACTTCCGATCTATGATCATAACCAACGTATCGGGAATTTAATCACGAACTTATCTAAGTGGAAGGAAAGATTTCCCCGATAAGGATCAAAGTACGGTTTAGGGCGTAAATTGCAATGCCTTATCGGCTCGCGTTCGACCGAGGCGTATAATGCCATGTTGAATTGATTCACTTGGGTCTGCAGCGTGGTGAATTCCAATATTAATCAACGACGTGCCCGCTTGTTATGTATAGACTTTACTTACTTGTACAATGTGGAGTGGACTAGCTGTTAGCCTTTTTTTCCGGATGGGAAATCATCAAATTACCCCTCCTGCTCTGGGCGGAGCGGAACGGAGTGTCAGACTTGTACTGACTAAAACCCATCCATGTTCCTTCTTAGCCCTTTTTGTTCCAGGGCCGCGGTATCTCTTTCAAACAGACCCGGGTCTGTCGGCCCTCTCGGTCCCCTTCCGATTCGCTGACATCTCCTTGAGACGCGCGTGGAACACAAACGCGCCGTCGACACGGCTTGTCGTCATAAGGCGGACGGTCGGTGAGCTAACTAGCTGTTAGCCTGCGATGCGTTTTACATTTAAATCCCATATTAAGTTTTAGATAAGACTGGCTCATTGGTCTGGTGGTCGCAAGCGCCACTGCTGAGCATAAGGTACTGGGTTCGATTCCCAGGTCGGGCAAAGTATTATTGGGGTTTTCCATCAGGAATTTCTCAGTAGCAGTCACGGAGTATGGATTTGTGCCCGATTGATGGCAAAAGACTCGCCCCTGCCCTCCTATTACACAAGACTTAAACTTGAAAAACTTGTCAGATTTTCGGGCCTGTCAAATGACTACTTAATGACCGTCAAAGATCTACAATTAACAGCTGGGACCAACGGCTTAGCGTGCGTTCTGAGGTACGTAGAAGACTCGGTATGTAATGGGTGTTCTCCCATCCGAGTACCTACGAAGTCTTCTCGCAGTGGTACTCAATCTACTTAATGAGGAAAGCGGCGCAAAGACCAGTTGATTTTTAATCCAAAAGAAACACTTCTCAGAACACAACAATTTTACCAACTTTCCTCGTCATAATACACTCTAAGTATGGCTTTAGATGTAGGGAATGTCCGTAGATATGCTCTAAGCATGCGGAATTAAAGTAAAAGCCGTTCCTCATCGGAGGCTCGAGATTAAGATCACGTCATGACACGAGTATTAGACAGGCGAGGCGTAACTAAATGTATCAGAGATATGGATACGAGAAATGTTTAGATTTGGTCCGGATAAGTTCTAAACGTGTATTGAGTAGTGTAGAGAAATTATGTAGAGAAGAGATATTGGATCACATTTTGCGCTTTTGATATTACAGTGCTACGTCACTGGTAACAACCTCTAATGTAACAATCAAAGATTAGGTTTTTTACAAAAACAACTGATTGTTACAAATTGTATCGTTACAGGTTGCTCTTTGGAAAATTTAGGTACTAATAAGGGTTGGGCATATATTTGATTATGTCATCCATGTTAATGATAATGACCATAAGATTTTGCCGGCTCCTGTAAATTCACTACCGTTGAAAACAACTGTAACGTAATATCGGTCTTAAAAACAAAACAAGACCTTACCAATTTATGACGTACAAGTGACATTAAACTTTAGAGAGCAACACCCGTAGGTACTTATTTAAAGTTTTGATATGTAAAGAAAATATAACTTCACCTTATTATGCTCAGTGTCTAAATCTAAACAGTTTAGCAAGAAAAGCACGCTCCTTGAATTCACAAATACTGCTTGTGACTGTTCTAGGAAAAATGATGTCATAGATTTCGAGAAGTGAGTGGCGTAGTACTCGTAGTAGCGACCTCTAGATAATTGGTTAAGGTCAAAATGTCTGACAAAATGAAGAACTTTCAAGGAATTTTATAGTAAGCTGTTAGCTTTTTGCATTAAGTTTATGATATCACAGCTTTTTTTGGTGGCTTCAGAAGTATATTTATCTTTTAACTTTGCAATAAGTAACCGCACTTAGTCATGTGTTTTATACCAGCATTTGATTTCTTCTTTTTAGGGTTCCGTACCCAAAGGGTCAAACGGGACCCTATTACTGAGACTTCGCTGTCCGTCCGTCCGTCCGTCCGTCTGACACCAGGCTGTATCTCATGAACCGTGATAGTTAGCCAGTTGAAATTTCTACAGATTATGTATTTCTGTTGCCGCTATAACAACAAATACTAAAATCTGAATAAAATAAATGTTTAAGTCAGCTCCCATACAGAAAAGTGTTTTTTTTTGTCTCGTTTTTATAAACAAAGGTACGGAAACCTTCGTGCTCGAGTCCGACTCGCACTTGGCCGGTTTTTTTTTATCGCAGTAGATACCTTTAGTGAAAATCTCATATACTTACCAAATTATATGAAAGTTTCCCCAGGCACTTATTCTATATCGAAAAAAAACCGACAGTAATGGCGACTTTCCAAATGCTATATATAATTCCATATCATTACCTAAATCGATGTTAGCGTATATTTGAAATTGAAATAGCAACTCAAATAAGAAGAAATAAACTATCAAGGGTGACCGTGAAGCATGCTAATGGTTCCGTACGCTTAAAATTCAAGTATTGTACTAGATTGAACTTTTGATAGTATTGTTTTAAAAGAACAATGTACTTACCTAATTTATAAACTGCACTGGCTGAATCTATTAAATTATTTTATGAGACGAATTAATGATTGTTTGAATTTGCTAGTAAGATATATTGGATGGTAATCTTGGATGGCAATAAGCTCGCCCCCTATTACATAGAACTTAAAACATGACCAGGGAAATGCGGGTGTCGATTAGGTAAACCTCTGCCTAAGGCTTCGGAGATTACAGTCGTGATGATTGGATTGATTTTTAGCAAGTTACGTACTATTTTAAAGTTCCTTGCGTCTCTAGTGAAAATATGCCATAATTTCAGCCCTCAACCATCCTCATTTGACCTTCTTTTTGATTTGACTCAACTGAAAACCATCTCGCAAAATAAATTAAAAACTAACACTAGCAAATAAGTTAAATACAAAATATGAAAGTCCGCTTTGCTTATTCAAACACTATAATCCAAATAACTCAACTGCAACTTTCGTGTTCAGAGTAAATTTTTCTGACATTTAGACAGAATTACAACCAAGAAAATGAGGTTCTTTAATATTTGTCCTACAAACGCAGGGAACCTTAACAAGGCCTGGAATGGTTCCATTTACAAGCGCCCGTGAGTGTGAAAATATTATGGCAGTTATGATACAGCGTATTATATCGCCTACAGAGTGCTGGGAGCTGACAGAACCGGTATAAGATAGGAAACCTAGGATGTTATTATAGAAATGTTATGTTCAATTTTGCGATATGTGAATTTGTGTGGTGTAAGTATATGGTGCTTCTAGGAAATTGTGTCTAAGAATCTTTTAATAAGATACCAAATAATAAGCCTTGGCGCAGGAAAAATGGTAAATTAGTTTTTCCTCACGGTATTTAAATATAAAATTGATTGTTTTATGAACAGCTCTAAATTCAGCCTTTAATCAATACTTCTATGCTTACATTATGATTGCGAAAGTAACTCTCGTCTGTCACCGTATCTTATCATTTCACACCTTCACAATTCATTTCGGAGCGGATTCAATGACAGCACGCAAGTAGACCACGAACTCGAGTAGGACATAGGAAGTTAGTACGTTCCCGTTCCTCTAAAACAGTGAAGGAAAACATAGTGAGGAAACCGGATGTTCTAGAACTAAAAATTCGAAGACATGTGACATCTACCAACCCGCACTGGGCCCGCGTGGTGGATTACAGCCCACTCCATCTCATTGAGAGGAGGCATGTTTCCCAGCAGTGGAAACATTATAGACTGATGATGATGACGTTCTCGCTGGATAATTTTCGTCCTCCACGCGGGCAAAGCCTTGGGGACTGCTAATTAATGATGATGACATCTCAAAAACGCATATAATTTCCTTTCATACAAATAGTTTCAAAATTACTTTTTTATCGTTCTAACATCAGGACAGAATCGTAAATTTAACAAAGAAACGAGACAAAAATAAATTGTATGACCTTTCAGGTCAAGAACGTTTTAAAAAGTTTTTAGTTTATACTTTTCCAGTTACATTTTGTAATCGTAAAACATAAATAACCATGGAAATGATGTGTAATAAAAAATGCCATAGAAAACATAATGGGAGTATTCTGAGTGCATGAATACTAAAATAACATCAAGAGCATTTTTATGAATAGTTTATTATTCTTGTTTTGAACGCATCAAAAGAATTATGACAGAAAGCTGAATGAGTTTAAAAAGCGTTTGCGTTTGTTTTTTTTTTTACGCATTTTGGTGCATTCCAAGACTACTTAGTTGATGGAAATATTATGTGCATAATGAGAAGCTAGCGAAAAGCTACTTCGAAAAGTCAAAAGTTTACGTTCACGATTGCTAAATATCTTCGAATTTGAGGATGTCGGCTGCAGTTTAAGAACGCAAATCTAATTTCGTTTATTTTCACCAAAACTTTGGGACAACAGGAGTTCATTGAAACCATTAAAAGAAAGAGAGCAGCGGTGGCCCAGTGGTAGCAGCCCCGACTTGCGAGCAGTAAGTCGTGGGTTCGAACCCAGACAGGCGCATTACTTTGTGTAATTTATTTCATCACCGCTGCCCTCAAAAACGGTAAAGGAAAACATCGTGAGGTAACTGGCATGTCATAGAACTAAAAATTCGAAGACATGTGACATCTACCAACCCGCACGGGGTCTGCGTGTTGGATTACAGCCCACTCCTTGTCATAGAGAGGAAGCCTGTGTCCCAGCAGTGGGAACATTATAGGCTTATGTTGATGATGATGATTAAAAGAAAACGCTGAGAAGAAAATGCCGACAATGCAGAAGGCGGAGAATTCTGTGGAGCAACTTGGGGGAATAGGTATCTCGTAAGTTGCACTCGCAGCGTCCAGTAGTAGAGTTCGATAAGCTGATTTGATGAATTGAGGAAGAAAAGGAAAAAGCCCATTTAACACCCAAATATAGTCAAGACCGAGACGTGCCAAATACCACATAATCAAAAATCGATAAAACTAAACAAGAATCAATTAGCATAAACATCCAATAACCAGTCAATGTGACTCGGCTGATCGATATGACGCAAACATAGACAATAGCAGCATCGATTGATATTGACGAATGAAACCTGAATGGACTACCAGCACGTAGAAGGATCGTATTAGTCGTAATTAGGTGCCAAATGATTCATGCAGTAGGAGTTTGGCGTAAGGTGAAATTGGCAGTAGTTTCAAAAGAAAAAAAGATTTGTTGAATTTATTTGAGATTATGACAGTAATGAAGGGAATTGTGCTGGACTGACGGATTTCAGGCAGTCAGATGAACAGACAAACACCTAAAGGACAGATAGACAGACAGACTTAGAGACAGACAGTCAGATGGCAGGTATTAATGAAGGGGGCCTCAATATGAATAAGGATAGTTCTTGTGATTATAAAGGAGGTAGATAAATGACCATATTTTAAGACAAAGTTGTTTTTATGACCTTAATCCACAACTCCTACTGTCCAGCTTTAGAATAAAGACTAATCTCATCATAACAAAGGTATAATAACTTGCAACAAAAACTGGTGCGTGTGACATTGAGACACGCAATGTGGGCGCTGATTATTCCAAGGCAAATAGCAGAAAAACTTGCAAACAACACAATTGGATTAGGATGAGGATTGTGTTATATAACTTTGCTATACTAAAATGAGAAAAGCCAATAGTTGTGGTATAGAATTGTTCAGAACAACAGACCAATCACCATGTCCGCTGTTCGTAGACCCGCTAATCTTAAACCAAACCACCAAGTAAAATAGCCATCTTAGATACTTGTCAGTCATTGAAAGCCTACTTAAAACCATAATTTCGTCTTCTTGAAAGGCTCTACGTCCAGAGGTAGGCTACGATACATAAATCGATCACAAAAGCGGTGAAGCAAAACATCGTCAGGAAACCAGCATGTCTTAGAACTAAAAAATCAAAGACATGTGACATCTACCAACCCGCACTGGGCCCGCGTGGTGGATTACAGCCCACTCCCTCTCATTTAGAGGAGGCCTGTGCCGCAACAGTGTGAACATTATAGGCTGATGATGATGATGATGAATAGTTGGGATATCTAGCTGAAGAATATACCCAAAGACTGTCACAGCCACAGTGTCGCAACAACCGTTGTCACTCACTGCATAATTGTTAAACGCTCTTGGCGCCGCAAGAATAATAGGAAATACCTAATAACTATTGGCGTGACTATCGTCCGTACACATTAAAGTGACCCATTTCCTTCATTGAATAGCATAGCTTCCAATTTATTTCAAGTGGAACAATCTGTGATAATGACAGACGATTTCATATAACCTTAGTTCACTGATGACAGCAAGGCATCTAATCATTTAGCAAGGGACGACCCTAATTAGGAAGTGGCTAAGAATTTCTTGACAAAAAGATACTTAGCTCTATTTAGGATAGGTTTTAGGATAAATGGTTGTTTTGCAATGGTGGTTGGTGCCATTAGATGAAGAGGAGAAAGACCAATAGGTGGTAGTAAGTTTTCTTGTTCCGGACGAACAGAGGTTAGCTTAGTTTATTGTTGCTCCCTGAATTTCAGCATGCGAAGGTCATATTGAGAGTTACCAAATTGTTATGAAGGTTTCTTGTCTTTAACCTTGGCAGACCCATTCGACTTCCCCAAATGTAACAAAATATCCTGCTCAATGAAATAGTCCAAAACAGAACCCAATCCCACACAAAGGAAACTTCTAATTAGAACTTAATAACAACAGTTTGTTTAACATAACTCCTTTGTACCAATTCCATAAAACAATTTTGGAGACGTGTCTGTAACCAAAACATGCGCTTGCGCGTGTAGGAGGACCGCTGACTATACAGCATGTTATAGAAAGGTTTCGTAATATATTGTGGTATGGACCATCAAACTAAGCAATTTTCCTGTATCGAAAAAAAAATATTTAGTTTCCACACAAAATTTAAATATCTACTCGACCCAAATAGACAATAGCGTGTCAATCAATCGTCGGCAATCTAAATTGATTCAGCCCATAATTAAGCGACGAGTTTTGCACGTTCAGAAAGGTGCATCAGCTCCTGTAATGTGCAAACTAAAGGATAGGCAGGACTCGTTATCCAGTGTACCATCGTTTGTGGAACCTTCTGACACATTCTGTAGAGTACACAATCGATTTGGCAACAGTAGACAATATCGATCTTTGTACAATCGACGTGGGAGTCGAAAGTAGCTCAGGTTATGAGCGATACGTAAATATGGAGGGGATAATCGTATTCTGCCAATCATATCATGATGAACTGTTGAGTTTGTATGAGTTTATATTTTAAATCAATCAAGGTAGAAAAACAGGGTTATAGTTATCGTTGTTGATGCTAAAGTATTTTGAGATCGAAATGAGATTTACAACACTGGAAGCATTATTTATTTTGCAAGAAAGTAAACGGCATTTTGAGTCTACAATTCATGGCAGCTTTATTACATTATTGAAGATACTTTACGAACGCTCAATTTATTTACTGCGGGGGAAAAAACAATATTGATTACTGAATAAAGTACTAGTAACTGCAAAAGCGGATAAGTTATACCATATAGTAAATAAGAAGCCTACACGGTTAATTTGTGAAGATTGTACGAATTTATCGTCTTGTCTTCTTTACATGCAGCACGAGTAGGTTTCCTTTTAGGGACCATGGAAACACTTAGGTACCTATTCCTAGCAGTAAAACTTTCCAGCAATTTCTAAAGCAATATAAATCTAAAATCCGTCTATTCTGAGATAGACAAACATACGGAACTCAACCAGAATAGTCTATAAAACTTAGCGTGTCAGTTGGTGCAAATGTTTGCGAGCCACGTGAAATAGCTCTGCCAATATTGGACACTGTTGTCGACCAACACTTTTTTCATGGTTTGTGATGCGGAGGAATGAGGAAAACGTTGAGAAGAAAGTTTTGAGTATGAATGTGGAATGCTGTAAAAGTACAGGAAGTCCAAAAACACGATGGAGGAACTGTGAGACGCATGCAAATACATCAAGCAAAGTCGTGTGGCCTTTTCTCGAATATGTGTGTGGCTCCGTTTAATATTGTATTTACACACCAAATCATACAGATAATCAAAAGTGTTTATACGCACAGTCAGATTCCCTTCAACAGTTAGTCAAACATAACCTAAATCACAATGAACCCGTTGGTAATTTCTGACGTCACGTCACCCACAATTACTGACGGACAGACGAAACTACAACAACTACAACAGTAATTGAGGACTCTTAGCAGAAACAACATCATAATTATGTACATAGAGTGTTGGCTGAAGAAATTATTCGTGATATTTGTACTGTGTTTTGTAAGACTAGTATTTGGTCAAGACTCATTGGCGACTATTAAATGTAGGGAACGGAAGTTTACTAAAACGAGCTTCATTATATATAAGCTTACTGTCAGTCTTTCGCCTTCAACACGTGCAGCCTGTGGGACAGTTTCACTCATCGGGCATACAGCGACCTACGCTTCCAATATAATAATGCACTCAGAGTATTGTTGAGGCTGCCCATGCCCGTGGCGTTGCAGTGAACCAGGGATGTGTGCGGATACAAACATCGATGGTTTCGCCGCCATTTTTAAAAAAAGACGCGCCTCTCCTGATGACTCATGTTTGCGGTAGTACCAACACTATTTTCAGTGTTTTGCAGATTGGTGGAATTTGATGGGATTTTCCGATGATGCAGAGGTGAGCTACTCAACGCTGAAGTGTAGCTGTATGTTTTCGTTTTATATGTCTGTACCTACTAACACTAGTTTTTTAAAATAAATTATTACTAACCCTATGACCCATATCTGAAATAAAGTATTTGAATTTGATAAATTATTTAATATTCAATAGTCGTTGCAACATACTGTAGAGAAATTGCCATCCAAAATTCTTAACATAATTAGAAAAACGGGTGTGCCCAGCCGTTTTCCTAACTCCGGGCGTTGGCTTTCAATCAACTCGCATAACTTACCTCCACAAGCCAGCTACTGAGCTAGCATCCCTTGGTAAGACTTACTGATATTTAGAATAAGGCACACTATGAAAATTTCCGAAGCTCCTCAATTTCCCGATAGCAATAATTGGAGCTATTGATTTTATAAAAAGACCCAGCCTGCTCTTACTTTATTTAAAATAGGCAAAAGTTTACTTCAATGAACAATCGACCATCGTTTAAGTTCCTTTGAACCCTACACTGCATTCATTACTTCACAATGCATCTTCGCTGTCTTAGTTTTTTTATTCGCATCGAACCATTAACACTGCTGTTCCCCTTTTGTTTAGTAATCACGACCAATTGTTAGTAATAAAAGTGCAGCTTCAACAATCACTCAATCAGCTGCGCAGAGGCACTTCGACGCTTTTGTTTTAGCTGTTAGCGTGTTGGATTTCAAGAGGTTCCTTATTGGAATTGGGGGGCTTCTCAATAAGATCAAGATGAACGAATTGAGGGGTCATGTGAACACGTGTTTGGTAAAAGCAGTCTTTTGAAACTATATATTTCTTTCGTCTTTGTCGATTAAAAACGTAATCATCTGTGAAGTACCTCTAGGAGT
This sequence comes from Cerastis rubricosa, assembly GCA_949152445.1. Taxonomy (NCBI): domain Eukaryota; kingdom Metazoa; phylum Arthropoda; class Insecta; order Lepidoptera; family Noctuidae; genus Cerastis; species Cerastis rubricosa. The sequence goes on along the minus strand of OX424535.1, from coordinate 4,967,173 downwards.
CTACCCATAAGTTTTTAACAAAGTCGGAGAACATTTTAAAGAAAAAACTTACGAAACATACAGTAGCAAAAAAATCTGCAACAAAAGCTGCAAGGATACCGCCCATCCAGACATCAGGTGTGAACAAAAAAATAAAAGTATATACAGGTAACTTGTACAATGCACAAAACACACGACAATCTTCATCTATTTGAAAAGCAAAAGAGAAGAATAATAAAATAGAACAATTTCACGGTGATTCTACTAATCCCTTTGGGCAACCATGACCGTAACACCACAAAAGGTGTAAGAGAGACAGACATGAATTCATTCAAGCCGACAGACATTGTGAACACAAAACCAAAATCCATAGAACCCCTGAATGTATACGGGATTAAAGATGAGAAATAAAACACAAAAGGTCATGGTAGAATGGATGGTATAGGTCATACGAAGGGGGAATGCTAACAAATCAACGTATACAATAAAAGCGCTATATTTTCGTAGGGGAAACATTGCCGCGTCATAACTTTTAATTAAAATGGAACATTAATATGGGGCGACTGGCAAAATAGGTCCAAGTGTGAATGAGAGAACATCAATGGACATTGACGTGTAATTGTGAGGAAAGGCGAATGGGAAGATTGGACTATAATAAATTGTATGGGATGATATTGGAAATGTTGTCACGCGTGATTTTGAAAGGGATCCCGCTGACAGCACCTTTTGTGTTGGCTCTGATAATGATGTAGCAACATTATACGGTTATAAATTACTCGCACATTATTGAGAAGCAAACTACTTTGAAGAACAAAGTAATGAACATAAGCTTTTTTCTCTCAACATTTATGGCAATTTTATAAACAACGAAGATATTATCATAGTTAACTAATTCTATTACTTTGTTGACAATTAGTGTTTCTTTTTACCTACAGTTCCAGATATGCTACTCTGACTTTTCAGTTACTAAATTGCACGTTAATACCTTCCGCTATAAAGGAAATTACAAATCATAATAAACTTATAGAAAATGAGCCTATTTCAAATATCCAATAACAGCTACTTACAAAACACCATATACCCAATTATTTATAGCACTTGGTATAAGACAAGATACATATGGCCCAGTCAAAATGTCATTTACAAACATAGAAGCACATATTGAAGCCATAAAAAAGAATGATCTCATTTACCATGAATTAATGTTCCTGATATCAGTAAGGCTTTAAACAGGTTTATTTAAACTACGGTTATACGTGAACGAGGACTTTTATATTTTAATGGAGACGATAAAATACAGAAGTTCAAGTTTTAAACTAAAAAATATTTATGGGTTATGGTAGATGGAGGTACTGGGTTGTGCTACAGGGATACTGTCAAAAGAATAAAATGAGGCCAACCTGGAATAACTCCTTAAGAAATAGTTTATGATTAGACAAAAGACAAAGACGTATAAAGCAACAGATTTCTTTTTAAACCAAGTGATTTCAAATTCATCAATGTTTTTATTTATTTATGACAAAAGTTTTTTATCTTACGATAAATTGCGTTAAGTATTTTTTTATTCACATTCTGAAACCCTTGATGAACAGCTGCTCCTTTATTAAGATTTCCTTCAACGTTGCATGGAAACTTATGGTATCTTCATTTAGTTACTGCATTCCAGGAATACTTCGACAGTATATTGTTATGGCCAGCCATAAGAAAAGCCCTTCACTAGAAACTATTCCTGTAAAATAGTGGTGTAACTGTTAATGTTATTTTATGTCTTTAGATTTTATCGGCTGTATTGATAAAATAGCTTTCGTCGACGCTATCATGTGGCAAATGATTAGAGTGTAACTTTTTTACGAATTTTGTTCCGTACCTCTTTCATTTTGCAGCAAATCACAGTGTATTATAACGATGTGTAATCAATAGAGATCGGATATTCGGATGCATATTTACCTAAAGTTTGAGTGTTGACTATTAAGGAGCGCGCGTGAGTATGGGAAAAGGAGTTTATTTAAAAAAAACTAGTCTAGTTACTTTTTTGTTTAGCTCCAAATGAATTATGCCCAGACATATTTACCATTTTGTTTTAGCATTCGACATTTCAGCTCAAAATACGAATTCAAATAGTTTTTGTATTTTTGCAAACTTTTTAACAAATTTGCCAGGTTTTAAATAAATTTAAAATATTCGTTACGATATTTTGAGTACTATATTTTATACTTACTAAGGAATTATGAAATTTCGCAATCCCGCGACAAAAATTGGCATTTAAATAGCCGCTTCCATACTTTTGTACATTTTGCCATCCGAATATCCGATCACTAGTAATCAATCAATAATAGTATGTTTAATACTTTGTGGTGAGATCAGTCTTAGCTTTTAAGCTTTGCCTGCAGCTAAGTCGTAGGTGTAATCGGATTGAAATCTTACCTTCTGAATTGTGAGAATTACTACTTAGGTGTGCACTTAAATCTTTGCGTTACTTGGTTTGCTTTTTGAGATGATTTCAATCTTTTTAATATTCTGACTAGAAGAAGACTCTACCTTTATATTTTTTAAAGTAGTTTATCATCGCCTGGCTATCACTAGCACATCAAAGTTGATGCTAGATACATATTTCAAGGTGTTAAAGAACTAGGTTTTAAAGGTCTTTTCCGGGACATTGATACAAAATCACTTTTACAAAGTCATGACGCCGACGGCAGAATAAAACTTTGTACTAATTCCATAAACATGTCTAATAAATTCTAGGTCCTCAAAGATTGACACAGTACAATGCAAGTTTGACCGCAAATATCACACATTTATGTAGTTTATACAGATTTAACTGAACGTGACTTTGGCACTATTTGATTAAAGATCTTTGGTTTTCTCTCGTCTTTTGTGGTAACTTTCAATCTACTTCAAACAAAAGCAATTATTTCATTTCGAATAGGCCATTGCTTGTTCTCTTAATTCAAAAGGCATTCGTATTTTAAGAATTGACACTAATATGCTGTAAACATTTACTATTGGGAAGAGTTCGTTGTAGAAAATACTGTCGCCATTATTATTTCTGCCGCCAACTAGAATGCAGGGTATTACTTTATTAACATTGGCAACGAATCTGCACTTTACTGGATGTTTCTAGTACATAAACCCAGATAACAAGCGTCCATTAGGCAGGCTGTTTACCAACCCATAACATAAACAAAACCCTGTATCCTGTCAGTTAAATCCTTGGCTTTTCCGTTATTACCGCAATTAGATTTCGATCAATATATCTCCTGGATAGCCTTGAATGTTCCTGTCATTCGAATTTAGTACAATTTCCAAGTTATAACAACAAGAAATAATGGGTATAAGTCAGTTGATTGAAGGCGGGTCTTAAGCCATAACTATTTAATAAACAACTAGTCTTTAGTTCGTACCATTACTTCAGATTATAATGTTCTGATCACGAACCATAATTCACAAACAAGAGTATTGTGAAATTGTATGTAACCAAAACCCACACAGCTTATTTGATATCTGGTAAGTAATTATCGCAGAGCAGATAGAAAAGGTCCCATCGTAGTTCCTGTAGGAACACCTAAGCGAAAAATGTATCGATATTTCTTTTTTGGGACGCAATTTAACAATTAATCCACAGAAATGAGCCTCTATTCAGCTCTTCATAAATAAATCCATTTAGATCGTCGATTATTTTGATATATTAAAGAACACAACATTAATATTTCATGATTAACAGATTCGTTTGCTAGGCTTAAAACTTCGAAAGATCAAAAGTACGCTGTGTATCGAATACTTTACTATTTTACGAGTAATACGACTGGCATGGCAGCCACAATAGGTCATGAAACTAATATTATTTATAGAAAACAAAACGGTCGCACTTTAAAACACATAAAATAATATAGCCAGGAAGCGGGTAGGACGTTAATAAAAAGAAATTGCCTTTACTCGACACTAAACAACTTTACGAGTAACACGACGCCATAGAAACAGCGGGATGCGAACAGTAATACACGATTACACGATTTACAGTAAGCACTGGATGTTGAAGCAACGCAATATCACAAAATTACTTTGACGACTGCATTCTAGCCTTAAAATGGTCTCCACAGGATGGCTGACGTGTTTGGCGGTACATGGTTTGATTCCCAGGAGACAAAATTAACCATAATTGGGGGTTAAGTCTTCATCATCATCATCATTTTTATAAGCTTTTATTTAACCAATGTATGTAGGTTCGAGTGGAATCTCGAAAGCTAAATTAGAACCACTTCCCGATGTCCGATTGAGTTGTCGGATAATAGTGAAGCTTTAGTTAGACAATCCCCGTACTATAATAGGATAATTAGATTGGGTCATCCTTTGGAGATAAAAAACTTGGGTAAAGACTTTTATTTAATGGCTTGGACGGAAGTGAATGCAGCGTTCACCAAATCGCTTTTCTCGTGGCCATAAAGTAAATAAATGAGATCGTTGACCTAGTCAGCGTAAAGCACATACAATATATCATCTTAAAAGGGAATAAGGAGATCAAAAGGAAAATTTTAAGTATAAAGTGCATTATTTACTTTCAACACAATGAGAGATTACGGTAAAATCTCAGATGAAATCGTATTGTTAAGTTTTGTTTATTTTGTTTCAAGAAGAAACGATATTGTTTATCTGATGGGTACGGAAACTCCGCTTTTGGAATGCTCGGTTTCTTGATTGTGAAATTGTAGATTCTGAACTAAAAGTTCTAAAGCCTTATGATAAAGCTTTTACAATCTGTTCTTAATGAAAATCTTTTTGCACACCGTGTCTAGTCTTATCTTGGCTGTCATTTGTGTCGTTACGAGTAGTCAGAAGCCAAAAGTGTAACGTCCAGTCTCAATAAGGGATATCGGATTACCCAGTTACTGGGTTGTGGAGGTCAGATAGGCAGTCGCTTCATGTAAAATACTGGTACTCAGCTGCATCCGGTTAGACTGGAAGCCGACTCCAAATCTATCTTTGAATCAATCTAGCCTTTTCCCAAAGATAGTTTGGGAAAAGGCTAGATGATGTCTCGTCTTGTGTTGCCACTGCCAACTGCACTCTTTGGATATTCGGTAGCATTGTCATGTTTTGTCATGCCTTCTGATTTATTTACTTATATGTATAAATTACAATATGTATTAATTATCAGGTTTCAATACATTTTTTTTTCGTTTGTGCGCATGGCGTTTGTATCAAAGTTCATATTGGAAAGATGAACATTAACGTTTTTTAAAGCGTCTCATTTTGTAGTTCCAATAATAATTCATCGTTGAATTCATGAATGATCTATCGCTAGATCGTCAGCTTAAAATTCTTGCCAGAGCAATAAACTCGTTTGCAATTCTCATCCGTGGGCGGATTAGGAATAGCGGGACTCGGGCTAAAGGTCATTGTTTTAATTGGGCGTAGCCATTTTACGATTGATTTCAATAAAGGTAGTTATGCGGATATCCTTTGAAGAAAGATATGGACGAGCGTTTATTACTGATGTTTTTTTGTATGAATGAACAAGGAATATTAAGTGCGAGGGAGATTAGAAAGATGGCTAAATAGGTTTAAAATTTTCTATTTTAATAAATTTTCTGGTCATTAAAAAAAATACATCACGCCTGTAATGCCCCGAAGGGTTAAGCAGAGGTGTGCACAATTATTGTAGGTACACCCACATATCGCTAATTATGTTTAAGGTCCATGCAATACGGGTGAGTGACTATTAATTCCCATCAACCAGGAACAAAAACAAACTCCCGGCTGCGAAAAGAAATTAAAATTACTTTATGCTGCTATAAATAAAGAACATTTTTATCTATACTTATATTATAAAGAGATAAAATTTGTTAGCAACATCAATAACGGGAAGCTCCATTATCCCGGAGTGTCATAGGCTACATTTAAAATTTTCCCGTAGGTTTTACCGTACATATCTGGAGCGAAGCCACGAGAAAAAGCTAGTTCTATATACAGGGTTATTGGTAAAACACCAACAACCTCTTAAGAGGTCGTTGTACTCATCATTATGAACAACATTTACTATGGGACCAAACCTGAAATCGCGAAAAAAATCAGCTGCTCCGTACTTTATGTTTACATAACTCGCCAAAATGTAGGGAACAGTTGATTTATTTTTCACGATTTTTGGGTTTGGTCTCATAGTAAAAGTTGTTCATAATGATGAGTAGAATGACGTCTTAAGAGGTCGTTGGTGTTCTACCAATAACCTTGTATAAGGAGTCCAAACTACATAACATTAGTGTCACATAGATAGATCAACATAATCACATGTTTATCATCTTGCAAACTGCCAATTAAAAGTTACGGATTAAAATTTAACCAGCTGGTTACATAGGCGGTCTCTTTGCCAACCTGTTTGCTACATAAGTGCCGACCAGGCTTATGTACTACCTGTACCGTGGGTACATAAGTATGTGCCTAGTTACGCAATGTCACATACATAGGATTGGCTTCCTGGTGTTAAGCTTTTTGGTTGCTTAATTATTTAATCAGGGAAAGGGCAACTGTATGAATATGTTAGTAAATGTGATTAACATGACGAAGTGCAGAATACTAAGCATATTATGGTCCAAGCACTGCAGGGGATTACATTGAGAAACAAATTACACACACACACATTAAAAAAACATACGCCTGTAATACTTGAAATTTTAGGCAGAGTAACATTTCACTGGTTTTGAACGAGTGTTAACAGGTGGTGAGCCTAGAACCTAATTACTTTAATTACATTTTGAAGTGAAAACTTCTTTAGCGGCGTTGTGCACTTTTGTGATGCGTAAAAAATGTTAAACTCGCGTCAGGACACGTGACCGTCAGATTTTATAGACATAAGGTTACGAAGGAATTTGAACTTAGTGACATCTGTCATTGAGTTTGGGTTTCTAAAACTGGAAAATTCGTAAGACGGATCGACATTAGGTTACGAAGGAATTTGAACTTTATGACATCTGTCACACAAACAAAACCTTCGGTTTCTCCAAAGAGGTAACATTTGTAAGACGGATTGTAATAGTTCTGAAGTGTTAAATTTTTAATGTAATATAAATTGTCATGTTTGTGTACGATAGCGTAATAAATGAATATTGTATTTTACCACATAAATTTTATACTGATAATTAAAGCAATTCTGTATGGTGTCGGACGTAAAGAATAGCACCATCCCATATCTTCCCGTGGGTGTCGTAAGAGGCGACTAAGGGACTTGCCAGAGAATGGGCAGCAGCGTTATCTGTGCTTTTGTAACAACCGTACTGCGATCGCCAACCAGCCTGCCAAGCGTGGCGATTATGGCAAAACCCCCCTTATGTCAATGTGGCGTTGGGGGAGGCCTATGTCCAGCAGTGGACGTCTTTCGGCTGGGATGATGAATTAAAGCAATTCGTGCAAAATTATTCCCTAACCATTTCAAAATAACAAAAATGCACGACGTTAATATTCAAGTTTTCACTTCTGCCGGCACTGAGTGCAACCCGATTTTTTAAACCATTAAAACCATTTACAAAGCCTCTATCAAAGAAATCTACACAAAATACACATTAATTTAAAAAAAAAAAAACAGAACCATAATTTAAATATTTTGTTAAGACGTGTTAATGAACATAATTCGGTTACGTTCGCTTCTACTGCACATAATCATGCAATTCCCATTCTGCAGACAACGACTACAAATATTTTATTAGCCAGTACCACTGAATATAAATACCTATTTAACATAGCTTCGTCATACCCTATCCATGGTTATCGGTACTTGTTTTGTGGGAACGAGAAATGATCCGTGAGCCATATTAATGTTGACGAAAGAGGTTGAGAACACTTTTAAGGAGGTTATACAGAAAAGCAGCCACAGCCCACTCCCTCTCATAGAGAGGAGGCCTGTGTGTCAGCAGTGAGAACATTATAGGCTGATGATGATGATACAGAAAAGGCTGGTAAGATTTGGACGGCTCATATCTATCAGGCCAAATCTGTTGTTTGTGGCAAGTAATCTCGAAAGAAAAGTGTAAACGGGATTCGAATAGGAGGCTGTAATCGAATAAAATATCTTTTGTTCGACGAATGGTTTGTTGAGGCCGCTTGGCGACAAACGAGCACGCGCGTAGCGACAGTAACTAAGAAATTTGTTTGAGTATACCCGGAGATCCCGAGACACTTTGTAGCACTGTATTCACGCGGTGGAAACCAGTGATGGGTGTGGGGATCGGTTAAGGGGATGCGCCAGGGGACACCACGTAATTAAAATTTTCATTCGCAATTCCAAATTTAGATGTGTCGCTCATTGTCAGGCTGAGACAGCCTCGTTAGTCTAGTGGAAGCAAGGGCGGACTGCTTAGCATGATGTCGTCGAGTCTCAGGTCGGGCAAAGTGTTATTGAGTTTTTCCATCATTAATTTATCAGTAGCATCCACGGAATCTGGATTTGTGCCCGGTTGTTGGACCGTAATAAATGTGTCATTCAATGGTATTAGATTCGCGGGCTAGCTTAGCGAATCCTCCTCAACGCAAGGCGTATTATCTGATCTAATAATAAATAAATAATAAATCAATTTATTGACACACACAAGTTAGAAATTATACAAACAAGAAAATTGAACATAGTTATTAAAGTTAAAAACTAGAGGAAGCCGTGGGCCCCAAACTAGGCACAGCCTGAATCTTGGTGGCCCAGACCAGGCATCTGATCGTGGCCGTAAGGGACTAATTCCCCCACACTAGGGACTACGATCCACCTTAGTCTAAATGTGCAGATATGCCTGGCACAGATCCTGCACGACGCTCTTCATTTGTTCTGAGAACTAGTCTAGTTCTGGTCTATTCATGCATGAAAAGTCTAGACGCTAATGCAAATCTTCGTCCAAATTCAAATCCGGCTGTGCCTTAAGTCCAGGTCCGTCCAGCCAGCCAGTCCTCATCGTGTGTAGCCCACATTACTATGCATAACTGGTGTTCTTCCAGAAATTGAGAAACGAGAAAATTACATGTTTTCTTGTACGTGTTCACGTATTAATCACATATGGCGACTTGGAATATAGATGGAGTATTTATTTATTGATTAACGTGGGAGTCTATTGGAGTATTATTGTTTTGTATTTTAATGTGGAGATGCAAGGGGCATGTTGAAAACTTGAAATTGTGTAACGGATTTTTTTGTAAAATAGTGTGCAGTAAATTAAATTGCTTTTTTTGTATATGTGTTATGTATTTAAAAGACAAATTGATTAACACCGTGTTGCGTTGAAGCCTCGACCGCTTTAGGAGGCCAACTGCATCAAAGGGCAGCCATATAAGGAAAGTCTCTTACAAAATTCCTCGCTTATGTTATGAGCCAACAAACAAATACAAGACAATATGACAAGAGAGAAGAGAAGCGGTTCAAATGAATTCAGAACGCGCTTTAAGCAAATTTGAAAAAAATTTAAGCCTCATATTGCACACTCGATGAAAACAATAATTTACATACGAAGCGAGCTGACTGAAATATTATACAAAAGTAAACATGAAGATGATATGAAAAAATAAAGGATATTTTTGCTCCTAAAATGCAAGCTTCATTTAATATGTCAAAGATGCTTGACAATTCTTTGATCTTTTTACAAATACCTTTGCATTCAGCTGTCCAGGACATTTAGCGTGACAAAAATAAGGCAAAAATCAACCAGGAAATGTGACAGCGAATGTGATTCGTGGACATATTTACAGAGAACATTGTTCCAACATAAGCGTGGGACGAAATGGTCCATAAAACGCCAACCAACGAGCCACTCCAAGCGATATTACGATATCCAACTAAACTGTGCAGATAGAAAACCAAAGATCATTCAAATTTCAACCTTGTGGTGAAGGTGATAAAGAGTTGGGGATGGACACGTGGTGGTATAAGGTTATGTGGAGATATCAGACAGATGGAACGAGTTTTATTGACAGATTGTCAAGCTCTCGAACTTGAATCAAGATGAGAGGAGCATCTATTCGTATCAGAGGAAGATATTTCAGAGATTACGGGACGTATAGAACTTTATATCTAACAAGGTACCTATAATGCATCCAATAAATAAAGAGTTAAAGGGGAAAAATGCAGCAGATTCTACATTTATTTTAAACAGATGAACGTATTTTTCTATATTTAACGTAGATGACACGTTCGCCGCCATAGTGGCGCTAAGATAAATATTTAAATAGTACTCAGTAAAATCGATGTAATAAATGCAACGTTTACATTTTAATTCGAATACCTACAGCTCGTAATTCTTTTCCATGATGTCAGAAGTATTCATAAAATACTCCCCACAAGCACCACTAATCCAAACTAGTGCTGGCAATGAGTATTGTGTTACCCTATTACCCAGTAACTGGGTTCTAGAGGTCAGATAGGTCGCTTCAAGTAAGATACAGATGCATCTGGTTAGACTGAAAAACGCTAGATAGATGATGACGATATCAAAGCTACATCATTTCATGGTCTTTAAAACTCTGACCCAAATCAGCAAACTCTAATAGCATGGGTGGTCTGATAACAAACTTAGAGCATTATAAAGAATTAACATAACTCAACAATAGCTACCAGATGTAAACACTTAACCATTGACCCAAAAATATAATTCTTTTTCTTTTAAAAGCTCTTCATCACGGTTGACATTACCGAATCTGGTACGAGTTAAAACAAAGTGCTATCGGTGCATTCGGTACCGATTCGATTCAATTACAAACTCATGTTACAAAACAAATCCAATTAACTGGATGGTGGGAGCAAGCGATAAGCGAAGAGCGATTTTTGGTAGAAACCAAAGGGAATTAATGTGTTTTTCATGGATGCAATTTATGAGTTTTTCATGGATGCACTTAATGTGTTTTCATGGCGGCACGAGTCATTTCAGAATAAATACTAATCAGTTTAGCGGTCATCAATGTTGGTAAACTCAAATTCAAGGCATTTATTTCAAGTAAGCCAGATACATGTATTTTTAAATTGTCCAAAACAAAAAGATGAACAAAATATACAATCCAGCCACAACAGAAAATAACCGTGAAAGGAGTATAGTTGTTTAGGTAGTGGACTTAACTGTGGTTGAGAAGCCTCGCTACCAACTGGAGAGATTACCAACCATTCATAAAACAGGATGATCTTTAGGATAAGTCCCTTATGAGAGAAAACATAAAACCCATCAAACAAATAGGAGACAAACAAGTTGTCTTAAAGGCCTAATTTAAATAACAACTAATTCTACTGTCAGACAAGGCAACAGTTTAAGTTTTACTGTGTAAAATTCACACCGCATTTCTTCTCTACCTTGTACCACACGTGAATTCAGATGGCGTTTCAATCGTTGGCGGCTAGATAGCGCTAATTGATCGTTTGAGACGCGCCGCTAATGCGCCCGCGCATACTATGTATACGGAACGATGACCTGAAGAGGCACAGATTTAACACAAAATTAAAAAAATATAAAACAATCCATATCTCTATGAAAGTCAGAATATTAACCCTCTCTTTGGTCTAGTACTCAGAAGCGCTTCTGCTAAGAATGAGGACCAGGGTTCGATTTCATTTGCACTGCCGCCAAAATCGCAGTGATTTTTAATTTCATTATGATAGGTATGCTGGTTGGGAGAGAAGTGACTGTGAAAGGACTGTAGCTTCTTTTTGTTTTGACTGACAATTCAAAACTGCTTGGAACTGGTTAGTTAGAAAACAATGCTTTGAGTTGATTACCAGGACTGGTCTTTAGTAACAGTCCCGCATTCAGGATTTGTAATCAAAGTTATTTGTAATCAAACTTATTTGTAATCAAACTTATTATTAGTTCCGTATGGTGTCGGACGTTAAGAATAGCACCATCCCATATGTTCCCGTGGGTGTCGTAAGAGGCGACTAAGAGACTTGCCTGAGAATGGGCAGCAGCGTTCTCTGTGCTTTTGTAAAAACTGTACTGCGATCGCCAACCCGCCTGCCAAGCGTGGCGATAATGGCAAAACCCCCCTTATGTCGATGTGGCGTTGGGGGAGGCCTATGTCCAGCAGTGGACGTCTTTCGGCTGAAATGATGATAAATGATGAATCAAACTTATAAAGATAACTAACAATCAAAGTTTACTGAACAGTGGCACTAAACGTTGAAAGGTTACTAACACATAAATCTCCTCCCAATAGTTACCACACAAGCACATGTTTATCTTTATCGACAAATCATAATACACAACAATACTAAATAAGGACGTGACACACGACCTATCGATAAAGTACAAAAATATCGATGGAGCGTAAAATGAACCACGGTTCAAGATTACCGACCGAATCGATAAGAACGTGCGAATCGATACAAATAACTACAATACCGATATGGATCAACGCTTTAGTTGTAGTAGTATTGTTTATGGTTCAGTATTAATTCTTGCATGCCAACACGCATTTATTGGCTTTAGAACTTATACGCAAATTAGATGAGAAAATATGGAGAAATGGCCTATTACAATTTTATGACTGATTATTCTACAACCCGCCTGTAACGTTTCGACTGCTGGCAACAGGTTTTTTTTCTGTGAGAGATGTTTCCCTCCACAGTTTTGAAAGCAGTGGTGATGAAATAAATTCTACAAAGTTAAGTAAACTCATAAGATGGGACCAATATCACTGGGCCACCACTGCTGCTGCCATGTATAAATTAAAGGTCCAGTTCGTGTGAAAGTAGAAATGAATCGAACTTACGAACATCAAAAAGCAATAAAATATAAGTGTGATAAAAAAAGAGACAGACATTTGTATTAGCACAAGACATTTATTATACAAGGTGATGAAATATAGACAATGTTGTATATTTCAACTGAAATGAGTAAAACCAATAAACTGATCATCTGCCTAGCCTTTCCCCAAACTATTTTGGGGTCGGCTTCCAGTCTAACCGGATGTAGCTGAGTGCCAGTATTTTACATGAAGCGACTGCCTATCTGACCTACACATCCACAACCACAACCCAGTAACTGGGTAATACGATACCCCTTAGTAAGACTGGATGTCAGACTTTTGGCTTCTGACTAATCCTAACAACTGTCAAAGATCTACAAATGACAGCCGGGACCAACGGCAAAACGTACTTTCCGAGGCACGGAGGAAACTCGGTATATAATTAAAAAACAAATAAACTGATCGCCATGTACTATATCCGTGTTACACTTACAAGTTTGACTGATAGTGATATGTTAAAAAATGAAATCGAATTTGAATATGTATGTCAAGAACAATAATCTAAATTCCTATTGTGATTGATTAAGTATAAAACGCACTCAAAACATACCACCCACGACCAAACCACTAAATTTTATTTGCGATGGTATCGTTTTTCTTAGAGAAAATAAACTAGCGGCCAATATTTATAAAATCTATTTTAACGACGAAGATTCACGGTCTGATTTTATTTTTCGAACAATTAATCTGTAGTCGAGTTTCTTCACTTCGTTTACTAATTACAGCAAACGAAATTTTTATATTAACTGCACCGTAATTAACTGTACAGTGTACACACAATAATTACATCAATTCCTTTCTAATTAGTTCAAATCTCTTAATGAATCTCAATCGAAGAGGATTCTTAATGGATTTATTACTGAAACCAAACTTATGGTGAACGTAAATAAAATATGGGAGGGTCATAAATCTGTAACCTCCAACAATTTGTACCGCACGCGTCCAAGAATATCTTACAATAAACTAAAACAGGACGATGCGCAGGATTGCCAGACGTCGCAGACATTTGTCAAGGAGTAAAGAGTTAAAATAAAATAAGTTTTTATAGTCCCGCGGTAAATGATACTCGAGATGTAAAGGGATAAATTCATGCGAAAAGGAAATCAAATGAAAGATTTGTGTTGCGTGAATGATTTGCGATTTTGGAACTAAAGGCAAAAATAGGAGATAAAAAGGATAACGCACAAAAGTATTTTATTTGGCGTACAAAAACATTATGCACACAAATAAAATGATAACGAAGCTCATGAAACGAGACTCATCTTCTGATAACAATGTATCCTCTAAATCTCTTGAGATCACTAAAGTGGACACAGTAGCAGGCAATAACATTTATCCATTCAGCAATAAAAATGCATCACGTCTTGCAAAACTCCCTAGAGAGACATACATTTAAGGATCACTCCAGCAAAATTCGTCTAAATCATGTCACTTCGTACCTCTACCACAACAAACACTTTCGCAAATCATTGCTAGTCAAAGTGACATAAAAATAAACAAACTAAATGACATGACACATTTAAACGATGCACAGTACCTAAATACACATCAAAGTGAAACCGAAACGCATACTGACAAGCGGATTCAGGAAATAAATGTTATTGGAGATGACGATGGACATTTTCCAAAAGAGGACACAAAAGACACTGTGACAAACAAAACAGTACTTGACAATGCTGGAGCTCCAAGTGCTAGCTGTCAAACGAGAGACACTGTGTTTAATTTAAGAGGGTTTGAAGTAGTTTTTTTTTATAGATAAAAGTACTCGTAAGCCCATATGGTAGTTCACGCTTGACGTGTTAGGGGAATGATAGAACGTGACACAATATTAAAAATAATATCTGTTGAAGAATTTAATAACAAAGGTATTACCGCCAAACTGTTTCCGATCACGTTGGCAATTTTAATACAAAAAGAGTATAAAGATGGTAATGCAAACGTGCGTCTGCTGCGATATTTAAAATTAGTGTTTTTTTCATACAACGCTTTATGCTTAGAGAGACCGCGTGGGTTATTTTGCGTGGTAGTGTTTTTTTTTTTTTAATATTATCATTAATATTGTTGGAGGACACTTGATGTTATATGTAAAGAGTTCACTTATAGGTCCTTTTGTTTTACTAGGATTCAGTGATCGAGTGGCCACTTACAGGTATCAACTAATATAGTCAAAACGAAACCATCCACATATACATCAACATAAAAAGAAGAGTCTAGTCTACAATCAAAATTCAATGAATGAAAGGAACCACCCAAACAGTACAAAAAAACTCCAGACCGCCAAAACACTCATTCTCAATTAAAATCAAATCCGAACTAAAAATAACTGCACGTCGCATCAGACAAGTCGTTTTGTGCGCCGGCGCAGTGTCACACGTCACCGGTCAAGCGTGAACCGTTTCAAACGCACCCTTGTTTGTGTTAACCCTTTTTGCCGTTACTAATACGATTTCTTGTTATCCTTTTGTTACTGAATTGGTTTCTAATATTACATTTGGATGAGACGAAATTAAAGTATCAGCGAGTTTGTTTTCTCTATTATGTATATGTATTGGGAAATGAAAAAAGACGTATTAATAATTTATATATATTGTAGAAAATAACAACCTATCATAATACAGCGCACATAGATCAACTTTACATGATGCTAATAAAGTAATAAAAGTACCATTTACAAGTCTCAATCTAGACAACCATTACTCAAGTCAGTAGATAAATTATTCCCTTCGCATTTATAAAAGATCCTAGACTCAATCTTATAATAACTTTCCATAAACCGTTCCAAATCACTAGACTATCCACCATCATTCATAACTGCCCATAACTAAAGATTTATAAAGCCAATAAATTGATTGAGGAAATAAAGTCTCAACTATAATGATTGAAAGCAATTAATCATTCTGAAGACAAACTTGAAACTTCATTAAATCTGACATTCTGATAGATACATATTTTGATCAAGCTTTGGTAGTAGGCGTAGACTTGGCAGCGTTCTATAACTAATGGCACAGACTGAGTGCCTGCGAAATTTTGATATAAAGCTTATGGAGAGATAATTTATTGGAAGGGTGTCGCATTTTTTGTAATACATTCATCATAACCGTCCGGGATCACAGGCGTGATGTGAATCACGTCGTAATCCACGAAGGGTAGAAGGGGTAAGCATAGGTGTACGTAATAGTAGAACGTCATTTCGTTTAAGTCCCATGTAACAAGGGACGAGTCTATTGCCAACTATCGGGCATACAGAAACTCCATGGCTTGTTACTGAGAAATTCATGATTGCAAAACCCATTAACGCTTTACCCGACCCAGGACCTCAAGGTCAGCAGTCGCGATTACGACCACTGGAGCCACCAAGCACTCGATTCAATTTTTATCAATACCACTACTAATTAAGCTATTATTCATACACGAGTAACTTTTACATTGATGCCTTTTAGTAATGCAATACAAAAAAGTTTTAAAAGGTTTTGGAGAAGACCATGGATCAGAGTGAGAATACAACGTATATCCATATCAAATCTTATTAGTTTACATATTAATAGAGTAAGTGGTAATCTACAACGTGTAACGTTAAATGCGTTAAAGACACCTCAGACACCCCAACATCATCATCTGCCTAGCCTTTTCCCAAACTATCTTGGGGTCGGCTTCCAGTCTAACCAGATGCAGCTGAGTACCAGTATCAGACACCCCAAATGATTTTTAATTCAATTGACCTAATTCTGCGAGAAAAAAAATCATTAAAAAAAACGTAAAGGTTCTATGTGCTGTTTTTACTGGCAATTCTGATCGTTTATTTCTTTCTTTCTTTTTTTACCGCGTATGACAAAATTTAAATTGGACGACAAACATTTGTGTTTGTTTACCTATTTTGGCGGGTTTGTGCACGTGATGGCTAGACCTATGAACAAAAATAGACAGGACAACATAACTCTATGAAGATTTTTTGAAAAATGTGACCTATATTAAAAAGTGGTTCAATTGATTCTGCTCGTTATTCTAATCAAACTTTTTTCAGGTTTTGCGCATTTAACGTTACACGTTGTATATATTTTTTTGTTCCTTGCCATTTTGCCAAAAGTAGACAAAGGTTTCCAACGCCAAAGCATTAATAAGGAGACTATATGCCGTCTGTGCGCAGCCAATAAGTCAAAATCACACGGTTGCAGGCGGCGAAGTGCGTAGCCGCATGAGCATTATTTATACCAGCAGCTACATAGATGAGAAAACATACAGAAGAAGTGGTTGTGGCGTCCCCGCTAGGGAAAACTATATAAATCCATCCATCCATTCTATCCATCTTAGAATATGGTTTAAAGTACTGTACACCAACAAACTCTTTTTAGAAGAAGTCGTGTCCGGAAGATGAAATGGTACAAATTATACCGTTTTGCAGAATATCCTAAATATTATTCAAATTAAACTAGTAATTGCTGTTGACATTAAAGAAAGTAATTTGAAAATTGGATGAGATTTAATAAATGTGACAACGAAGTTAAAATTTGAAGTTGCAGACGAAAAGAAGCGATAAATAAAGTGATAAAAATTTAAAACGTTCTAATTTATAATCATCATTAAAATATCAGGGCTAATTACTTTAATTTTATTGGTACTAACGGTAAAATTAAGCATTCATATTGACTGTTTATAGTGGTTATAAACGATTACCCCAAATAGTTGGCAATTATACAAAAGCTATGTCTATATTAATTGATCTTGAATAAAGACCGACAAATGCAAATATTAGTTCTCCAATCAAACACTGGTGTTTAGCACCTATTCGATCTATCAATAAATAATTGCACCAATCAGAAACACTAACAGGCTTCACAGAATTAAGCCGAAATGTGCTTGCGAGCAAATTATCTTAATTGTGCGAAACGAACAAATAATATCTAAAAGTTTAAGACAAAGTTGAACATGGGAATATCCTCAAAAAGAGTGTGGAATACCAAAAACGAATAGGGACATATCTAAATCCCTATTTGTATGAATGCGAAAGTAACTCCTTCTGTTAGTCACATTTTTAAGTTAGGATCTGGAACATTATCTACCTATACTTTTTATGCCACTAGTTCATCATCATCATCATCATCATTTCAGCCCAAAAGACGTCCACTGCTGGACATAGGCCTCCCCCAAGTGTCGCCTCATTGACGTTTTGGGGGGTTTTGCCATAATCGCCACGCTTGGCAGGCGGGTTGGCGATCGCAGTACGGTTGTTACAAAAGCACAGAGAACGCTGCTGCCCATTCTCTGGCAAATCTCTTAGTCACACCCACGGGAAGATATGGGATGGTGCTATTCTTTACGTCCGACACCATACAGAATACTAGTTCAAACCTGAAGAATAATTTTCAACGATCACATAGGCGAAACCGCGAGCAATATGTAGTATAGAAATTCTAAAGAAAAAGCCGCTACGCTGAAAATAAATAGAGATAAGGAAAGGAGTTTGATGATAATGACAGTATCTACATCAATAGTGAGCATTGATTTCTTCGAAGGGGTGACCGGAATAAACCTCCTTGTGCTCACAAGCTTATTTACAAGTACCACCCAGACTACAAAACGTCATAAATGAGTGTACGGTAAGACGGTAAATATAGAGTGGACATCGTGTAGCTTAACTTGGAATAATTTAGATGACTGCGAGGATTTCAGCAGATTTGTGGAGAAATATACTAGCTAAGTTACTGGGATTTGTTAAATCCAAGCTGTATTTAAGTGAAACTTATGTTGGAAGATTCCTTGTTGGAGATGGTTCAAGTTTATAAGACTGAGGTGTGTTGTTTGACAAGTTTCATGTTCAAGATTTAGTGCTTTTGGCTGTTCCAGTGTTATTTTTTTCTGCTCCTTATTTTATTACTAATCCTTAAACAACCTACAAAACAAAACCAGCCGACCCACTGACATGTGTGTCGGCGACTTTGTTGGCGGCGGGCGAGTTGGTGGTTGTTAATCACTGCAAATCGAAAACTTTGTCGGCAGCACGAGATATGCAACTTTCTTTACACTTTAGCATGAGTGTTGCTCATGGTGTGTGGAGCCCATTAGTATATCTTAGACCGTTATTTTTATGTTCATCAATGGTTTCTGGCGTAGCAGATAAAGCTACTTTTCCGTTGTCTTGTACGTGAACTTTAACAGTAGTGCCGAAGTATCTACTATCATTATTCAACGCAAGTAACTATGGAAACAGTAGCGCCACACGCTACAAACTAATAGTTTATCAATTACATCATCGCAATTCTCTAATACGGACATAAAGCGATAAATATAGACATGATGAGGACATAGGATCTATGACCTGACCGTTCGCGAGTAAAGATGCTTTTAACTGATTAGGTAAAATGCGATATTATGTCATGAATGGAAACTATTATTACCATAACCTACCTTAAGATTATTATTGCTTTAGGAATACTTTTCATAAATAATGTGTCTTTATCAAAATATACAAATATATGTATATTTATATTGCTGGGGAGTTTGTTCCGCCACTTCTTCCCAGCTAAAACACTAGGAAGTGGCGAAGGGCGGGCGTTTTGGGGGACTGTCTCTTGTAATTTTGACGTTCAAAAAGTGCTGATTATCAGCCTAATTTGAATAAATGACTTTTGATTTTTGATACCTATTTCTTATTTTACTTGCAAGGTCACAATCGACAGCGGCACTTCTTGATCACTTCGTGTCAAAGGCCATGAAGACACATCGCTTTACAAAAAGTTTGGACGCCTTGGTGGAACAACGACATCATAAAGGTAGCTGGGTCAGCTAGAGGACCGGTTGTTATGGCATGGCTTGGGCTGCCTACGTCTATCAGTGAACTACGATTGGCTGAACTGATAGATATTTAGGGGTATATAAAAAGGAACAGGGTGTAAAGTTCCTCAATACTCCATTGAAAAGGGAGGATCCTCCGACCAGACAGGTGTTGTGTCTGGTGGGCAACTGCCCGACAGTTGTTGTCGGGTTTCTCTAAATATTCTTAAGTCGATGTAAACTTTGCTTGCGCGATGCAGGAAATTGATGTTAGTTCTTCCGTCGTGTCATAGATGGCGGTGTAGTACTTTTTGTAGTGAATGCTTTTTGTATGTCGCTACAGATATATTGAGTAGAAGAGCATCGTTTCTGTCATTCATATTATCTAGTATCGTTCGATGTATAAGGTTTGATGTGCCAGTATATCGCAGTTAGTTCATTAGTCGAACAGCGAAGTCCTTTTGTGCCAAAACCAGGCCATCCCAGCTAGGTCCCACCCCAGAGTAATGTAAATACAGCTGGACCAGCTGTCCCTAAGCACAGAGCCTATTTGACAATTTCGCAAGCTAATTGAAACGTCGATACTCAAGTGGGTCTAATTAGATAAACGTTGGGGTCAAGCGAATTATACAAAGTGCATGGATTGCCTTGGTGACTGTAATAGTGCATTGAAGACTGCGTTCTGCAGATCTGCGGTATATTTTAGGCTAATTGGTGAATAATTTGATGCTAATTGGTTGATTGACCCACGCTGTTCCCGTGTGGTAGATTATGGTTTATTCCCTCTCTCAGAAAGGAGGCCTGTGCGCAGCAGTAATAGGTTAATTATGATGAATAGTTGATAAGTGTGAGATCTGAAAATTCAATTCACAATGACGAGCATAAAGGAAAACAGAAAACCAATGCAACATTACAGTCCTTTCACAAATATACGTCCTACATGACAACCCAACAACGAAGGGCGGGTGTTTTGGGTTGTCTCTTGTAATTTTGACGTTCAAAAAGTGCTGATTATCAGCCTAATTTGAATAAAAGGCTTTTGATTTTGATTTTTTTGAACAACCACATTATTGTTACAAAAATAAAGATCACTGTTTGTTACTTAGACAGTGATGCAAAGTCAGAGGGTAACATAACTTTGAAAAGACTTTACTGTACAGGAAGATATAAATCACTAGCCCATTCACCCAACTAGGAACCACATAACCAAATCAAATGTGGCAATCCAATCATTAACACTCGTAACTGCTTAAAGTAAACAGTTTACCAAGCAATATAGCCCATTCAGCTAGAATAGCTCGGAGTTACGGGCATTCCGCACTTAAATGTTGGTTTATAGCTCAAATAGTAGCAATTTGCTAGTCCGCTGCTTACGATCACTGTAATGAGCTGTTTCCTCAATTGACTTGCAACTTGTGTGGGATTTGTACTGATATAGTGTTGGTTATATTATGTCTCTTACGTTTTCGCTTTGCTTGTAATGGTGTACATAAATAATGAAAAGAACTAAGAATTATTTATTTGCAAAAAATACAGCCTTTACCAGATGTATAAAATTTGTGGTGTAAGAACTGGTGGCCTACCATGACATCTTAAAGCAGTATTGTTTTAATAATGTTATAGTGTGGGAAAGAGACACAGCTATAGCGGACGTCTAGCGCCATCTCTTTCCCTGTCTGGAATCAAATAAAACAATACTGCTTTGAGACGGCATGGTAGGCCTCCAGATCACTGCATTCTGACTCTTTGGGGCGTGCAAAAGTATAAAATAAAATGCTGCTGATCTTTTACGTATAGAAAAGGATCTTAAAATTAAAACAAATGGAAGGGTAACGATAAAATCTAACATGTTATAAAAGAGTTGTTGAAGAATTCGGAAGGTTTAGCCTATGCTTCCAGTCATGGTGAATGTAGACATTAATTCAGATAAGTATAGAATACTTAACAAATGAAGTAGCCGCAGCCGTTGTTAACAAATGAAGTAGCCAAACATGACATTTTTACCCAGTTCTAAAATAAGAAAGCTGTTGGAAGCAAGTACCGAACGAACCATATTGCTGAAGACAGCATAATTATATAACTTGGAGTCGCGTCGTATATGGTTGCAATCATAAGCATTGAGAACGACGGAGCAGAAAAAGAAAATAACCGTCACAGAAAATAAAACAACTTCACAAAGATTATGAAAAGCAGCCACAAATCTATTATTAAAAACACGTGTTTCCAAGATATTGGTTTACTAATAACGATGTTACGGTTTTTGACCACAGCCATTAAGAAAACCGTCACCGTTGCGCACACGCCGTAAATAACCATTCTCTAAATGTTTAACGACCATTTGTAATTGTTTTACGAGCGAATTAAAATATATTTTTTTAATGGCGGTCTTGTAGCAAAACTTTGATATGCTTTGTTTTCGCTTATACTGGTTGCTAATTATAAAACATCTTCGAATATTTATGAAGAACTTTTAGGGGTATCAAAAAAGGGTGTGAAGTTCTTGAAAGTATCGTCCGACCAGACGGGTGCTATGCCTGGTGGGGCACCTGCCCGACAGCTGTTGTCGGGTTTCCCTGTATAGTCGATGTAAACTTTGCTTGCGAGATTCAGACCATATTACTTCTTCAATTTGTTCATAGATGGCGCTATAGTACTTTTTGTTTTAAGTTGCTTTTTAATAGGTCGCTACAAACTCATTTTTTCAAACCATACAGAGGGTTCGATTTTCAGAGTTTCGTCACAGTATTATAAATCTTAGACATAAAATCAAGTCACCAATAAATCAAATCAGTAAACACATTAGAAAATGTACGCGGTTACTCACGTTAAACTTAAATATTTTGGTTCACAAGCACTTCGCCGTAATAATGAGTAACTGACAGAACAATCGCCTATAGAATACGTAATTTAAAGAAAGTATGACTTGTAACATATTTCATGGAAGCTAGTTTGACTGGGGTTGGCTGACTTCTCCCGAAATAACGGAGTTACTACACTGTCAGAGAGATACGCACGGCTACCAATCAGGCTATACAAAACCAGTATATGCAGATCTCTCTTTGAACGGAAAAGCTATACAAAGCGAGGCCGTGTTATACTGGAAATGTTAAGCTTGAAGTGTCATCGTGTGTACGAGTATGTAGCTCAAATTGCCCATCCCTCAGAAACGAGAAAGTGACTGAGAGGAAGAAGACACTGACCAAACAAAACGGGAAAGCGCGCTTAGTGACGCATATAACTCACTCAAAGTACCTATATTTGAAAAAACTAAGAGCTGCTGTTCCACAAGAAATGAAAACAAATGCTGAAACAGTTGTTCAAACGTTTTCCGTGCATTTGAGAACAATGGAAAACTCCGCGTTTAATTGAGACGTAAGGAAAACATAAAATGAATCAGCTGTTATCATGGCGCCCTAGTCGTTTAATATTACAATGAGAAAGATTATAGGTTCAATGCTGACCTAATGAACCAGTTATAAGGTGATAACGCTTTATAAGCTCGTAACTTGGTAACTTGACGCTACTTGAAACAGCTTTACTAGATTCATATTATGATTTTAATGACTATTATTGTAACTTTGACTGTCTCGATCGTCTAGTGGTCACAATCGCGACTGCTGAGTACGAAGTCCTGGGTTCGATTCCCAGATCGGGCAAATAAGGATCTATTAGGTAAAAGGAATTTTTCAGTTGCAGGCACGAAGCCTGGATTTGTGCCCGGTTAATGGCAATAGGCTCGACCCCATTACATAGAACATAACTGGTGAAATGACCCACATTTACACCTCTGCCTAATCCTTCGGATAAGCAGACGTAATGTTATTTTAACTTTGACCCTGTGTGGATAAACCATGCATTTAAAGGGAGTAGGTACTAAATCCCGAAAAATAGTAGGTAAATGATTGTCTATAAATCGCGACACACTGAAACAAATGAAAGAAGTAGAAGAAAAAGCACGTCACAAATGAAAATCTTTCAGTAAATAATACTGCAATCTCTAAGAACAAATTAAACATAATATCTTATATTTGTCTAGAAGCATACGAGGCAACCTGCACGTTCAACCTAGGTACACGTGTTCTAATCGCAGAAAACAATGAAAACACAATATTTCTCTTGTCGCGACCGTTCAATGTTAAAACTTGCGCGTGATTATGTTTACTTGCAGGGAAATTAGCTGCTGATAAGCGTGAAATTTACTAAGAACAAAGAACAGGGAATTATAATAAAAACAATATGGGAGGTCCAGCTAGGAAACAACATTGTACCCAAGTCTGAAAATAAAACCCATCAGCGATGTATGGGACATGAAAAGCACAAAAACACATACTGTACAGCCATTTGTGGTAGAAAATTAAATCCAGTAGTGAACAGAAGGAAATTATTTACAAACCGACGAAAAACCAAAGAGGACAAAGACGTCAACACAAGAAATAAAAATTACACTTTCCATAGCTAGTCTAGTCAGACTTGGTTTAGACATTTAAAATTTCGTATAACACGTTTACAAAAAGTGTTAAAAGTTAATATTTAAGATACAATACTGCGTACGAGTGCTGTTTACACTTTAAATAATTTGTAAGCAGTAAAACACGTTGTCACCGTGTCCAATTTATATCTGCTTTGCGATATGTAAAACTATAATTTT
Source organism: Cerastis rubricosa (assembly GCA_949152445.1). Classification (NCBI taxonomy): domain Eukaryota; kingdom Metazoa; phylum Arthropoda; class Insecta; order Lepidoptera; family Noctuidae; genus Cerastis; species Cerastis rubricosa. The sequence goes on along the minus strand of OX424535.1, from coordinate 4,943,025 downwards.
CAATTACGTTTCCAAGGGATCAGCATGACAAAGTCACCATAGTGATAGACCGGTACCCAACGCTGAATATGGTTTGCTGGCCTACTGAAGCCTTGTTTGCATTCGATAAGCCTGGAGCGTACCAAGTCTGGCTTGCAGTATTAAATCACTAGCGTATGTTGGCTCCAGTATCATAGAAGGAAGCATGACTTCCTCAAAACTTGCACAGTCAAAAAATCAAATGGAAATCACTTACATCAAAGAAGTGCGGCCTCAGTCTTCCTATAGTGTACTTGGCAACATCGGTGGTGAGTTGCTGGCAGGCGCAGCCGAAGAGAAACACGCCGATGACTTGGTAAGCCTCCCAGACCCAGGCTGGAATCTCCCGGCCTACAACGTTGCGGGAGCGCCCTCCGGAGTAGTCGCGTAGTCTTATCCATTCCGTGAGGCACATCTGGGGAATAAGGAAAAACATACTTTAAGTATATTGCCAAATGGTCCTCAATTCTCCATCTATGAATAGACATGAATAAAGGATTCTAGCAGGTGTCATTATGTGGTGATGAAATTCCAAAGCTTCGTTTAAATACATATGTAGGTCAATTAATAGATGAGGAAGACTACATAGTTTTTCTTAAAATAAGCGAAGATATAAAACATAGGCCCGTTGTAAACAAACATTTTCTGACAGCAGTGAAATATTACGATGTCAACAATACTAATGTAATCTTGGATTCCAAATCATTATTTAAAAGAACACAGGCCCAGCTAAATGTATTAAAAAATATCGTTTCCGACGGAAAGATTGAAACGTTGAAAACTGTTGACACACTTTTACACAACCGACTACTAACACACGCATGTACCAATATTGGCGACAAGCCAACATCATTAATTAATAATCACTCACTAATCACCAGTAGGCGGTCTGCATACAGATGAGGCACAGGCGTTGAAGCGTGACTTAGCTAAGTTGTTGAACGCAGAGGTGATTACATCCCACGAGAAATCATATTAACAACAGAAAAGTAGAATACAAATACAGCAAAACTAGCTTTTGCCTCGGTTTCGTTCGCACTATCATCATCAGCCTATAATTTTCCCACTGCTGAGATAAGGCATCCTCTCTATGTGAGGGAGTGGGCTGTTATCCACCACGCCGGGCCAGAGCGGGTTGTTAGATGTCAAATGTCTTCGAATTTTTAGTTCTAGAACATGCCGGTTTCCTCATGATATTTTCCTTCAGCGGTTTTGAGGGCAGCGGTGATGAAAATAACACACGCCTGCCTGGGTTCGAACCCACGGCCTACTGCTCGTAAGTCAGGGCTGCCACAACTGGTCCACCACTGCTTTCCGTTCGTATGATAATCGAGTATAACGTAGCTTCCCATTACTGACGGAATTTTCACAATAAGATCAGTTCCGAAGATAACCCTTTCAACAAAACATACAAACTTCCTTATAAAATCAGTGTAGATGCGTCAAAATAAGTATGACATAAGCCTTTCCTCTTCATTAAAATAATTTGTTTGTATTGGCTGCGGCAACATCCTGTTCCTTGGCAAAATTTATGGCTGGCGGTGACGCAACTTAAGACAGACAGACTGATTCTATTATCCTTACTCTCCTTATCTTATTCTTGCTTAAGAGCCTGATCATGTTTTGTTTCTCCACTTCAAGTATGATTCATCATCATCATCATTCTCCTGCGTCCTCATCCCATTTATTTGCGGTCAGCGCATGTCTTCGCCCATACTTCTCTATTACTCGTCTTCGCAGCAGTCACCTCCTTTCTAGACATATCATCTTTCACACAGACCATCTATCGTTTCTTTGGTCATCCTTCAACCTCAACGCCTTTGTTTCTGTCATCTCTGACCTAGAGACTAGAGTCAAGAATAAACATATTACGAAAATATAAGTTTTATAAAACTTCCAACATTTCAAACAAACAACTGTCATATTTAGTCTTTCGATACTTAAGTGAACAATACTGTTTCGTCCCGAATAATTAACACTAAGTTCATCATCATCATTTCAGCCGAAAGACGCCCACTGCTGGACATAGGCCTCCCCCAAGTGGCGCCACATTGACCGGTCCCGTGCGCCTCGCATCCAGCGGATCCCCGCAACCTTCACCAGGTCATCGGTCCACCTAGTGGGAGGCCTTCCAACGCATCGTCTTCCGGTTCGCGGTGCTCGCAGAACGGATGGCCGATGGGGCCGAAAAGTTCTGGAATGGCGACACTAACTTACTTGCCTGGAACGGTATACCTATTTTTCTCAAAAAAAAAAAACATTAACTGTCAAACAAGGTCTTAGCATCTCCCCAAAATTGAATATGGAGCATTTCACTCGTAATTACGTAGGTTACATATTGTGTCTGTTGCAACTGGCCTTGTGCCTGATACGGACAGGGTCGGGTCGCACGCGCATGGAATATCATACCATATATGAGCCGTTGCTGATTTATCTGCTTCGTTACCATATTGATTTCAGAGCTGCAGAAAATCTAGTCTCTGCAAGGAGGTTGCTAGATCGTATATCTGCATTCCTATTCAGTGTCGAGCTATTTATGTTATAGGAGATGTTCGTGAGGCTATTTATAGTAACGATGGTTATGGGCTTCGTGAGTGAAATTCATGTTCATAGACAAATACGGTTCGCGACATCGCCGCGTGAACGGCTTGTAAGTCAGGTAGGGGACTCCATCGTCATTACTGTGTTATGAACTATGATTTGGATTTAGTGGCATATTTTTCAAAGATTTAACTTGCATGTTTGATAAATGGTACCGCTAGCTCACACAAGCATACATTTGTCTTTTGTTTCATTAAGGATCTTCGAGTCAACACTTTTACTGGCAGTGTTCCATTTCTACCTTAATTGAGATATTTTTTCACTCTATGCTAGGTTCGAATCCCCGAATTTAATACTAACTGGTGTCATCCGTAGTAGCTCAGTAAAGAGCCATGTGGGTTTAAGCTTTATTATCTACACAATCATGACACCTCATAACCCTAAGTTTATGAGCTACATCGCCATATTATATTTCGCATATCCGCAACTTCAATAGGGTCACTACCCACATGATTTCCCGTTACTGGGTTTCATGACAATTTTGCATACGTTATCTTCAAAGCCGGGAACTTGATAGCGAAAGTGGTCCTAGATTCGCTGCAATTCTATAATTATGCATGTAAGATTTATATACGTAGAGGACGTAAACAAAACATCACGCTTGTCATCCCCCGAAGTAATAAGCAGAGGTTTTCTTAATTGTACACTCACTTTATGGCAAAGACATTCGACATTTTTGAAGGTGTATGTAATAGGGGAGAGCCTATTGCCATCAACAGGGCATAAATCCAGACGCCGCGTCTGCTACTGAAAACCCAATAACACTGTCCGACCTAGGAGTCGAACCCAGGAAAGGAAACCATGGTAAGGAGAAATGATGTAGGGTAAAATTTCTACTGAACGCTGTATCCTAAGTATCCTATCTTTGTTGGTTTTGTCAATTGACGAGTAAATAGTGCTTCAGATTGTGCTAATATTACAGTTACATGAAGAGACACGATTGCAAATATATGTTAGTCAATATTTACTTCGTAAACATCTAAAATTGGGTCAAGTTGATTCTGTATACATTTGATTATTGCATTCTGTTGGTTGATGGAGCTTTTACGAGTACCATCGCAGAAACTGCATTTTTTTGAACTTGTGTTTCCAGCATTGATTATAGTTTTATAAATATGCCCCAGCTTCATGATTTTAGGTCCTTCATCATTTACTTAACCTTACCTAATTGTATAACAAAAAAACATCATCTTCTTGTCTTTGGACCATATTACTTGGAGTCAGCGCAACACGCTTTGTTCTTTCATATCTGTTTCTTTGGTCTTCCTGTCCCTCTTCATTCATCAACTTTTATATCGCTCTTTTAGTCACGTGAGACTTGTCCTTCTTCATCACATGTCATTACCAAGAAAGTCGATTCCCTTTCAACTTAGCTATAACTGGCGAAACTCAACAGGATTTTCTAACAAATACAGGACAAAAATAGTTTAGATAAATACATAGTTTTTGCGGTACCTACTCCATCAACACTAGAATACTAAAAACAAAGTAGAGGTGAAATCCGGTATTCTACTAATAAGCCAGACAAAGAATCTTAAGCCCATGTGGCAGAAAGTTGCAAGTACGGTACCGGGTCATATAACAAACTATTATTACTTATGCACTATTTCACAGTCACTAGGCATTTTTTGCATACGCATTGTTTTGATCAAAGTTAATAACATTGCGGTGTGGTAATTAGAGATGAAGGAGAGGCTTTTGATTGAATTATTAATTGAGAAGAGTGGATTTTGAAATATTTGTAAATAAATTGGCACTTCATAATTTTTTGTTTTGTTGGTATGTTTACCGAATGGTCTTTGGCCTAACCTTGGCCAGGTTACGCCAAAGAAACCAGAGTCATCCTAAAGCTCGTTGGGTCGACGATATCGTCGTGGTGGCGGGAAACACCTGGATAAGGGACGCACAGAACCGGGAGTGTGGAAGACAAAAGGGGAAGTCTACACCTAGCTTCCGGGCTGAAATCAGCTCGGAATCACTCACTGCTAGGTATAGGCGGAAGAGGAGTTGGGGAGGAGTTTCAAGTTCTTCGTCACTTTCGAATAATTTTTGGACTAGTTTTTGCCCCTGGCTATACAATATAAAAGCCTTGAGTTCTCTGACTCTGAAAAATTAAACGAAGAAGATAATAAATGTTCTCGATCTATCATGTAATACCTACATAGTTTTATGTGGTAAGAACAAAGTCACATCGGCATGACCATTTAGAATAGACACAGAACAGCAAAGTTGCCAATCATAATTTATTACGAACCGAATCAAAAGACCCATCACAAGTAACAATCGGACTCCCCAATTTCCGCAAAACTCCAGGTTTGTTCCCAATCAACAACGGTAGAAGTCATTACCACTTTCCAATAACCAATAAAGACACTACAAACAGCAATTCTCACCGCAACGGACAAACAACAAACATTATATAAGAACCAGATGATCTTGCGCCCGCGTCGCTCTCAAGGGCGTAAAACGTAAAACATAAACAGTGAGTCATTCTGAACTTGTTGGTGCCTTGACCGTGTGAGGTTGGTATGAATTTCTCTTATATGGACGTTGATTTATAATGTTTATGTTGAGATATTATTGAAGTTTTATTCTTGGTAATTGATAGAGTGCGACATCGGTCGTTTTGGTTATGCTTAGGGAAACCCTGGAGGAAATAATGATTGTGATAAATTGAATGAGCATGAATGGAGCTTAGACTATTTTATTATCACTCTGGGTGAATAGAAATCTGAATATCACATGTTACAGCTGGTGTGTTCTAACTAATTTCAAGAATAAGCAAGGTGACGCAACGGTTAGCTTACAAGAAAATAGAAAAGCGAATAGTTAAACTGAACGGGAGGGCTACCAGTGGCATTTTTGGGTCTCTTCGTGGCTTAAACCATTCATGAGTCTTGTCCGAATGCATAAGTAAAAATAATGTTATGAACTAAGAAACAACGAAGAATTGAACTCTGGTTAATAACGTGTATCTATAACAGAAACTCTGAACCTAATCTTTTTTTTAAACGTGAGTCACTGCATAAGTTTTTCAAAGACCTCAACAAATTGCAATAATTATTATCGATGTATTAGAAGTGTTTGTAATCTCATGTAGTAAATGTAAATAATGGGTAAAGGTTGCAATATATTACAAGATAGCGTCAAACTGACAGGGTTTTTAACCTATCGTTTGAAAGGCCCATGATAAGCTAGCTGTCTCTTTAAAGAGGATGTCCATAACCACCCTCTTTTGCCTAGTCTGATAAGTTCTTTTAAGTTGGTAAGTATGGTTGTACTGTATCCTCGGAACGTTGCCAATTGCCGTCACATTCTATTTTGCCAGAAGATAAGATCTCCAAAAAAGTGCAGGTAGACAATTGAGTACTCCCATGTTTTATCTCATCATATATCCTTTGCTTTCCAAAATCATTCTATTGTCCTTATCCCGATTTATTTGGGTTTGCATGACTTCTTCTTCCATGCTTTTCTGTTAGTCGTCATCATGAGTCACTCCCTTTCTAGCCATATTATCTTTGACAGTCCATCCATCGTTTCTTTAGTCTTCCTTCGTTTTTAAAACCATCCACATTCATACTCAAGATTTTCCCCACGACATTTTCCTTTTGCACAGTCCATTCATCATTTCTATATTTTGCCTTTGATAATTCTAAAATATTCATAGTAAGCAAAGGTAATTTCAATTTACCAATATTGTTGAAGGTGCATCGTTTCCCTTGAGAAGTTGGCCGCAAAAGAAAGAGAAAGATAAGACGGCGTGTAAATGGGTGCTAATGGGTCCCTGATAACGTATGCATACAAGATTCCTTAGTATTTAGCATAGAATCGTGTACTGAGTAAGATGGTGTTCGAGGGAATATAAGGGCCTATTGTTTTTTTTTTAGAAACAGTGAAGGATTGTGAATATTTAGAGAGGATGTGGAAAGACTTTAATAAAAAACTTTTTGCAAAGAGAAACCAACTTCCAAAAAACACTAAACTTCGGAAGTCGGTGACTTTGTTTTTTTCATTGACTACTATGCCACCGACTTTTTTGGAAATTGGTTAATAATAATTTGTGTAATATGACTTACTGTATCGTCCAGAAAAATAATGTGAGTACAACTATATAGATGAAATCGCAAAATTACATTATAAGATGTCCTAGGTATGCTTTCAGTAAGAATAATCCATCACTTTCAAATGATTTATTTATTTAAACTTCATGTACATTAGTGGTACATCATCATCATCATCATTTCAGCCGAAAGACGTCCACTGCTGGACATAGGCCTCCCCCAACGCCACATTGACATAAGGGGGGTTTTGCCATAATCGCCACGCTTGGCAGGCGGGTTGGCGATCGCAGTACGGTTGTTCCAAAAGCACAGGGAACGCTGCTGCCCATTCTCTGGCAAGTCCCTTAGTCGCCTCTTACGACACCCACGGGAAGATATGGGATGGTGCTATTCTTTACGTCCGACACTATACAGAACGGTGTGTAGTGGTACATAGGCGGACTTAATGCCACAAGGCATGGAATGGTTAACCGTACATCTTCTCTAAGACAACATGCGTTTGATGTCTACATTGTTTTTCTTCCATCCATATTAATACCATGATAGAAATACCTCGTCTCGACTAATTAAAAGATATTTCCCTCTATTGCTCTCCAATTAGTCGATTCGCAGTACTTTACGATTCTAAGTAACGATAAACATCTACATCGCTCTGATAACTATAGAATCTTACTCGTAGATCAATCATATGCCTTGGATATTTATTAGATTTCACAATGGAGAAAGTTTTGCGTTTAAGAAATATTTATTGCGGTGATAACTTCGCTTTATGATTGAAAGTCAACGTTTCAGCTGTTTTTATTTCAGTAGTTAAGTTCAGAGTTCTTACTATAGATAAAGATCCCCGGGACAGGTCTTTTAGTATGCGCACAGCCAAGGAGTGGAATTCCCTGCCTGCATCGGTGTTTCCGAATTCATATGACCACAATTCATTTAAATCGCTAGTAAATAGGCCTCTTTTGGGTTGGATTGTTCCATCGTCCACCTCATCTCTGTCCTTAGGGCAAGTTTGAGGACAAGAGTAGACCCTTTAGGGTTCCGTACCCAAAGGGTCAAACGGGATCCTATTACTGATACTTCGCTGTCCGTCCGTCCATCTGTCACCAGGCTGTATCTCATGAACCGTCACAGTTAGCCAGTTGAAATTTCTACAGATTATGTATTTCTGTTGTCGCTACAACAACAAATACTAAAACAAAATAAAATGCATATGTTGGCGCCTTTGCAAAAAGGCTTCATATTATTCACGTTGCAAACTAAACTGTTACCACAGACGAGAGAGAAGCGGTCTACAATTCTCTCTGGCGAAACGTCAAGTCGTTGCGGGTAGCCATAATGCCATATTGACTTGGGTAGTTGTCAAGGAAGGTCGCGCGTAACGAGACGTTGACGGATCGCCGACGTCTGTTTGCTTAATCTAATTAAATCAAGTGCCACATATCATGTAATTCCGATGCAGCGGGTAAGAGCCTTTATCATAAGTGGGATAAAGAATCGCGCCCTCCACGAAAGTAAAGCAAAGTGAGGAACATAACCAATGAATTTTTCAAGCAACAAGGAAAGCGTCCAAACCTGCGAGCACAAATCATCAAGAAGGTACCCTCGCAACAACATCGGGTGAGACCGTTTCTTTTCTTTTCGATAAGTAGGTCATCTGACTCATTGCTTAAACATGCCTTGTTTAATTGGTTTATGGGTGACATCATAATAAGTAAACCTTACTGGCATCGGAGGTTATGATTTAAAATGCACGATGGAGATCTCCAGTACCAATAAAATAGACGATATTTTGATAAAATAGGTTGTCGGCCAATAAGTTCAGGAATTATTAGATGCTGGCGTAATTTGTAAAAGTTCTTTGACATCTGGAGTTAGGCGCTTGTCTGGTCCACATGTTTCAGTCGAAAAGAAAGTGTGTTTAGTCGAAATGTCACTGTTGTCCGGTTCATGCTTTACGATGATCGAAGGGACGCAGGTGCCCGGTTTATGATGTTTTTGTGATGACGTTGGTCGAGGGGACGCTGTTGTCCGAGCCGTACACTGGTATGGTCGTAGGGACGCAGTTGTCCGGTTCAAACGTTGGTATGGCCGAAAGGAGAGTGTCGTCCGTGTCAGATCCATTACGGATTGGTTGAAGGGATGCACTCGTCCGGTCCAGGTGTTAACTGTTTAGGGAAAGGTGCCGTCCGGGCCATGAGTGTTTGAAAGGACACACGCTTTCTTGCTGGGGGAAAGGTGCCGTCCAGTGCACGAGTGGTCGATAGGAGACACGCTTTCTTGCTGGGGGAAAGGTGCCGTCCGGTCCATGAGTGGTCGTAAGGACACGCGCTTTTTTGTTAGGAGAAAAATGCCGTCTGGTCCGTGAGTGATCGAGAGAACGCACGCTTTCTTTTGTTCTGAAACAGTTACAGTTACGATGAGAGTAATGTTTGTCATAGTTTGTCAGGATGGAAGAGCGGATGTCTTGGTGATTAGACATTGTTTGTTCCAGGAATACAATAACGCCCGAGGACGGTCGTATGTCAGTCTGGCCGTGTTGGCGCCTTTGCAAAAAGGCTTCATATGATTCACGTTGCAAACTAAACTGTTACCACAGACGAGAGAGAAGCGGTCTACAATTCTCTCTGGCGAAACGTCAAGTCGTTGCGGGTAGCCATAATGCCATATTGACTTGGGTAGTTGTCAAGGAAGGTCGCGCGTAACGAGACGTTGACGGATCGCCGACGTCTGTTTGCTTAATCTAATTAAATCAAGTGCCACATATCATAAGTAATTCCGATGCAGCGGGTAAGAGCCTTTACATATTTAAGGGGGCTCCCATACAAAAAAGTGTTTATTTTGTTCGTTTTTACAAATACGGAACCCTTCGTGCGCGAGACCGACTCGCACTTGGCCGGTTTTTTAATATGGGTCTTCGTTCAGTCAAAACGATAACCTATTCTTAATACTGCTGAAGTGTGGCGCTTCTCACTTGGTTCTTATGATTCGACTGCACCAATTAAGTATAGTTTAAATGAGGTAATCCAGCTTTTAATTGAACAAGCCCAGCTAGGATTCCGGAATTAAATAACCTATTGCAATATTTCACAACGCAGCTTTTAATGAAAGTATTTTAACGAACCTTCAGGCAGCAGTGTCCAATTAAATCATAATGCAATAACTTATTAAACTAGATGTCGTATAGTATAATAATTGCAAAATAGCCCTTTGAATTCAAGGACCAGCAAGAGATGGTATTTTTATAATGAAAAAAATGCGTTAACGAACTAAGTAAAACCAGAAGTGCGAGACCAGCGGCAATTGTTTTCAAAGTGTTTCATTTCTACAACGTCGTTCAACTGCATGGACATAAACTTTTCGATAGATGTGTCAATGCAATACATGTAAGTGGGGGTACAAGCCTAAAAGCTAGGCTTGCCCTTTTAACCTATGACTCGTCATGATGTAAAGGCTTCTGAACAGTCTGCTTGCCGTATTGGCTTGCCGTATTGTGTAACGGGACCGAATAAATAAACTAACCATACTTAATTATGTAAACGAACACAATTACGCACAAGTGCAATTAATAGAAAACGAAAACCACCAAGAAACCATTGAATGTGTACTTTCCATTATACATTCATTATTTTAAACTGCACAGCTTGTAAAGATGAATATATTAGTAATACGCTAACTACGCTAATTTTGCCAAGCTATTTTCTAGCCAATTAGCCTATATGTGAGAGTGTATATGCAATTATATTAGTAGGTGCATAAATATGTCGTGTCTCTAAGGTGAATCTGTTTGAAGCAAGCGGGGTTTCTGTCCACTCAGTATGGGGTTGAATTAAAAGACATCCATGGGTGCCTCCTGCTCGTTGCTAGCAAAAATTAACCTTGTTAATTATCAATTGTTTTCATTTAAGACTAGCTGTTGCCCGCGACCTTCGTCTGCATGAAATTATTATAAAATATTACTGTCCTATTTGAATCCGATTTCGTTAACAATTTCAAGAGTTTTAAATTTTTTGTACGAAACCCTAGCATTTTTTTCTAAAATAAAAGTAAGCAAGCCAAAGTTACTCCTTATATCATCAGCTACTGGTCAGTAAAAGTCCCGACAATATCGGTGCAGCCGTTTCAGAGATAAGCCGGAACAAATGGACAGATAGAACATGAGAAAGAAAAAAAAATGTCATTATGTTGTATGTTAGTACATTAGACATAACTTTTCATATGCATTCAGTAAAAATATGTTGAAATTACAAACAGATAGGTAATTCAATTTTATACATTTCTATAGGTAGATGTATGGATAAGCTACCGACCGTAGAGGTCATGCTTTGTCAAGAGAAGATTGTAAGGACACATTGGTAACTGCGTCGTCTTCTATGTGAAGCATGGCGGGACCCATGCTTAATATAATAATTTCTCAAGTATAAAATAAATTCCATCTTAAATAAATTAATTATCCATACTAGAGGCAACACACTTCACCGCCATCAATAGATTCATTAATGATAAATAGTTATTAGTTTATAGATTCCTATCTCTAAAACTACACAACTGCACATTCCTAGCCTCCAGCTACTAAAGAATTACGTAGACACTCTCCCGTAATATGCCGTCAATTAAAATACACATCTAATAAATAACAAATACACAATTTATTTATTAATAGACATTGTTTATTTATAAATGCCGCGCTAAAATAGCGTGCGGGCATGATAAACTGTGTTCATGCAAACGACGAGGGAGAGAATCGCATAAATTCACATGTAATATGCATTGACGCATCGACCCGAAGACTAGTTTTTATAGGACATACCGAAGAAGCAATGGAGCAAGTTGAGCGGATGTCAGATAAAAGATACGCTTTCCTCCCGATACGGATACTGCAATCATCTTGATTTAAATGTATCAGTTTGACTTTAATGTATGCGATATGAGCAAATACGAGTAGGCCGGGAAAGATGGATGATTGGTTTGTACTACAATGTCAGGTTTATTGAAAACAAATGTGCGTATGAGTGCCTTTTCAATAAGCAAACTTCAGACTTATTTATGCGTAGGCATGGTTTATTTATGTTAGTTTCAGCGTTTTACTCGGTTTATGGTCAGTTGTTATGGCAATCTTCAGTTAAGACTTTCAAGGTATATGCCAAAGAGGCAGAAGTCTAGTCTCTCTAGGTCTAGTGGTCGGATTCGATTCCCAAGTGGGGTAATGTGCTATTCGGTTTTTCCATCAGAAATTTCTCAGTAGGAGCCACCGATATTGGATTTGTGCCCGGTTGTTGGTAATAGGCTCACTCCCTATATTTCGCCAGGCCCCTTGTAATAACAAGGGGCTGGCGAAATGTGGGTGTACTGTATAGGGTACAGGTGGCTGAACGCTTGTCGTTGTAAACACCAAGCAACTTTCAAAGAAGATTATCTCCTACTCTTCTGATTAAAATTTCCACCTCTGCCTGACCTCCGTGGATTTCAGGCGTGATGATGTTCTTTAATATTTCTTAACAATTTAAGATTACTTCCATCTTTCTATAACTATCACCTTTTCCATAGATGTGTCTCCTAAACAGGTCCACTATCTAAACAGAGAGATATTTCGAAACCATTTCCAAAAGATTCAGACTTATCTTTTATTTCTTGCTCTGGTATTTACGTTGAAGCAACACTGTTATCTTTGCTACAAACTTTACGGCGTCTTCAAGAATTCCTGTTACTTAGTACGAAACTCGAAACAGAAAGGATTATTGACAAAATAGCTGTAATAACCGTAGCTTAGGATTAATATGCTATTTCTGTAGAAGTACCCACACATGTGGGAAATAAAGATGATAATTTAAATGCTCCAGATGATTAGGAAGACAAAGGAGATTAAGTTAAAGAAAATGAAGCTAATAAACCTGTAAAACAAAACAAGAAAGGGCTATTCACAGAATCAATTGACATAGCTGCTGATAATCGTCTAATCTTCATAGAAATGCCAATGTTATGGCTTTTTTAAAAGGTTCACATAAACAGGGAGAGTATCTAACACTATATGAATATAAAGTTGACGATGGGACTATAATAACCAGTCTAAAATGTCAAGGACTCGCCTTGGCATCTGATAATGTTCAAAAGACTTACTAACCCACATTAAGTAGGGCCTGGGTATCACTAAGCTTATATTCTAGGTGAATTATGGAAGCTGAAGTAGCAATATAATCGCGTGTATTTGCTTTCATAACGTCTGTTTGTTGATAATATTCAATAGGTTGGCCTATATTTTGTTTAATATCGGCTTGAATGAATCTGATTATTTGTCTAGCGTGTTTGATAATGCTATCTGATTAGTGATAGATGTTGTTGATGTTATCTACACTTTCTTTGTAAAAACGTAATATGCTTGCGTAAATATAATCAACTAGCTGTCCGGCGCAACTTCGTTTGCGTCACATTTTCCCCGTTTTCGCAACATTTTTCATTGCTGCTCCACTCCTATTATTCGTAGGGTGATGATATATAGCCTTTAGCCTTTCTCGATAAATGGGTTACATACCACTGAAAGAATTTTTCAAATCGGACCAGGTGTGTCGGAGCCTATTCAATGAAAACAAACAAACAATCAAATCTTTCCTCTTTATAATATTAGTTTAGACTATGTAGGTAGTCGACACCAGCTAATATACACACAATAACCGACAAGAATAATATTGATAGATACATATTTCTCGACGGCATGTAAAGCCAAGTCAGAAGACCATGAGCAGGAAAAAAAATTCTGACACCAAGTTAGCCACTAACCACACGATGATAAATGTATGACCAACAAAGAATATTAAGTTGATGCTTCGTGTTACTTTGATGGTGTACAACAGTTGTCATTTTCACCTTCACTAAGCGACATCTATGAAAGCAGCGGTGGCCAAGTGGTGGCAGCGCCGACTTACGAGCAATAAGCCGTGGGTGCGAACCCAGGCAGGCGCATTACTTTGTGTAACTTATTTCATCACCGCTGCCCTCAAAAACGGTGAAGGAAAACATCGTGAGGAAACCGGCATGTCCTCGAACTAAAATTTCGAAGACACGTGACATCTACCAACCCGTACTGGGCCCGCGTGGTGGATTACAGCCCACTCCCTCTCATAGAGGAGAGCCCTGTGTCCCGGCAGTGGGAACATTATAGGCTGATGATGATGATGATGAAGCGCCATCTAGAGGAATGCCTAATACTATTGCACTGTTGAAATTTAACTATCACTGCAGAGCCCAATGTTGAAAATTTTGGGTTCAACTAATTTAAGTGAAAACAAAGACGTCTTAAAAAGAACACTGGACCGAATTAGCAAATATCAAAAATGTCAGGAAGTTGCTCTTTTCAGCAAAAGCATGAAAAATACAGTTATACTACCATACGAGAACTTTAACATTCTTGTTAAAATTCCACGACTCTTTTACGAGGCAGATAGTAATCACAGAAACAATGCATGTTGAAGTTTGCATGCTATTTATTCGCTCATAAAACCGATGAGACATGTCAATGACACTGCGGACAGCGTATTCTATGCAGACTATTATTACGGCAAGTTGCGAAACTGTAGCTGAAACTATTAAGAGTTCACGTGTGTACGCGTGATATACTTCTAATGGTTTCTTCTGAGCGCATTGGTAATCTTATTTCTTTTTATAAGGCACATCTGCATCTGCATCGATAGAAACATCGATGAAGAAGACATAGGTTTTTTTTAATAATAACAACCTATGTCTTCTTTTTCGATATTTCTATATCTATATACCTTTCGTCATCTCTGCAGTCACCTCCTTTCTAGTCATATCACCTTTCAAACAATCCATGCATCGTTTCATTGTTCTTCCTGTACTCTTATTCAAAACTTCCCTCACGAAATTTAAATAAATTCAAAAGTATCTAAAACCTAACAGCATCTTACTGATCGGTCAAATACCTTTTTTTTTTTTTTTTTTAGGATGGGAAATCATCAAATGACTTCTTCCGCTCTGGGCGGAGCGGAAGGGAGTGTCAGACTTGACTGACTAAAACCCATCCATGTTCCTTCTTAGCCCTTTGCGTTCCAGGGGCACGGTATCTCTTTCGAACAACCCGCAGCCCTGGCAGGCATCGGCCCTCTCGGACCCCTTCCGATTTGCTGACATCTCCTTGAGGCGCGCGTGGAACACGAACGCGCCGTCGGCACGGACTGTCGTCATAAGACGGACGGACGGTGAGCTAGCCCATTACTCACCGTCCACAGGCCCGCGCCTACGGTGGCCGGGGGCCACTGGTTGCCCCAAACCAGAGACGAGAGAGAGTTGCAGAGGGACCAGCGCCATCAGGCTCACGAGGAGGTTTTCTGACCCAGCACCCCATCGGTCAAATACCTTGGGCTACAAACACGTTTGCAATCATCATCATCCTCAGCCTATAATGTTCCCACTGCTGGGACACAGGCCTCCTCTCTATGAGAGGGAGTGGGCTGTAATCCACCAAGCAGGCCCAGTGCGGGTTGGTAGATTTCACATGTCTTCGAATTTTTAGTTCTAGGACATGCTGGTTTCCTCACGATGTTTGCCTTCACCGTTTTTTTTCTGCACCATTTTCCACTTATTGCAGATGGCTCATGTAACCATCAGCTTTTATAACAACCTATGTCTTTTTCTTCGGTACATCTATACCTTTCGCCATCTCAGCAGTCACCTCCTTTCTTCCTCATGACATTTGAATAAGTTCAAAAGTATTTGAAACTTAACAATATCGTATTGATTGGCCAAATACCTTGGGCTAAAGACGCGTTTGCAATCAAATAAAAAGTATTCAGGCAGAAATTTACAATGTTTACTATGTTGTTTAGATCATGCAATTTCCTATAACTACACTATTACCATTTCTATAAACACTTTACATGGAACTTGCAGCAATAAAAACACTGTAACCATTGCATACAAATGTACATGTAACGCTGGCTGGTTAGACTAGACGACGACCACGATATGCCTTACAAAGCCTGACCAAAGTCCAGATGCCAGTACCTCAAGCTACCGGAAACTGTAAAATTTTACAAATCAACTTAGGACCTAATTCTTGAACGATAGAGTTAAAAGTCTATTAAAGAAGTTTGACAGATTGTTGTGGGTTAATGTGCTGGCATCTGTACAAGGTAATGAAATAATACTTCTTGTTGCAACAAGACATAACACGCATCTAAGATTTTAAGTACCTCGCGGCCACTTTCGCAACAAATGAGAAAATACGTTATGAGGAGACAAACAATTAGTGAAACAACATTCTACTAGTAAATACGAGGTGCGGAGTCTAAAAATATGTAGGTAATAAATACCTTGTAGGCTAAATTTAGAACCCAATGGTCGTCACGCACAGTTAACTCGGCAACAATTTCCTAGTTGTAGTAGATATTAATAATGGTAGCAGCAAACATATACATATACAGTTTAAATATGGTAAACTCGATGACGCTTTCCCATCTTTTCGGGTTAAGGGACATATAGCCCATCACAGTCTACTTACATCACCATGTTTACAATGTAAGAACAATAGGTTTTGACCCAGAGAATTACCTGACACTGAAAAACGTCATTTAGTTTATCGTCGGCATACAAATCTTTACAGTCAACTGTGGATGTATTAGCAAATGGTAAGACAAATACCTACATACAGTAGTTATTTAATTAAACTATGAAACAGCAATTAATTTATTTTTTTAAACTGTTTGGCAGTCTAGGAATTTCTCCTGTATCGTTGGGGCGTTTGCAAACTCACATACACACAGCCAGACCCGGAACAACCCGGAAAGTGTTCCGTGCGGGGATCGAACCTGCGACACGCAGCGCAGCAGTCAATCGCTCCACCACTGCGCCAACCGTCAACAATCTGATTCTACGTCCAACAACGATTTCATTCTCTTTGGTATTGTTGTACTAACGTGTAGTTGATGTCGACGGTAGCTATATCGCGCAATGATAAAAACTAAAAACCAATTGGAGCAAAATTTCATTTCTAGACTTAGGAAATATTTAACCACTGTTACTATCTAGCTAGCCATTCCAGGTAAAATAACTTCATAGTTAGCCAAATAAACGATTTCGGAACAAGTAATGCCAACTAATTGTCAAGAGATAACCTAGACGGAAATATCTTGAGAATTTAGTAAATGCGGAAATATTCGTTTCTGGGATTATTAACCTAATGGTAAAGACGTTACGTTTCGTTGATTACATTCACTGATTAATTACTGTCTCAAGGTCAAACGAGAATACGTTATCAAACGTCTTACTTTAATTGAAATATTTGAGGATGTTAGATTGCCTCGCTTCAACGATAACCAGATTAATATAACTAGCAAAATACAGTTATACCTCTGTATTACGCTTTGGATTTAGAGTCAGGCGTGATGTTATTTGAGGAAGATATTTTCTAAGAAGAAGGGGAAGAATAAACAAAGCTGTAGAAGAAAGTAGTTAATAGCTATTAACATGTGGTCGTATTGTTTTTGGCACTGATGCATCAACTGTTGCCGGCGACAAAGAATGCCCCCAATCCAAAGTTGTGTAATGAATGGCACCAGTCCGAATTAACTCCTACTGACTTAGACTGAGAGACTCCGTCTACTACAGTTCCGATATAGGTCTACTTCTGAATGTTTATTCATGACTGGATCAGATTAAATGTCAAAAGTGAAGTTGCAGATTGTGGATATCACCTAAGAAATCACACACAAAACGAGCCAACAAATTTGGAAGACTAGTGATAGTGACACGAAGAGTTAAAAGATAACACAGCATGACAGCATAATATCACGCCTTTAATCCCCGAAGGGTAAGGCAAAGGTGTAACCATTCGTACACCCACATTTTGACAGTTATTTTTATTCCCATGTAATAGGGGGCGAGCCTATTGCAATCAACCCGGCACAAATACAGACTCAATAGCTGCTACTGAAAAATTCCTGATGGAAAAACCCAATAACACTTTGCCCGACCTGGGAATCAAATCTAGGTCCTCATGCTCAGCAGTCACTCTTCCGACCAATAGACCAACGATACGCCGACAAAAGAGTATGATAGAACACTAACATTAAAAGAATTGGAGCTAAGCTAAGAGTTCCATGGTTTTCAAGATGAAAAAACAAACATCTTTTTTATCACCAAGTTTTGCAAAATACAAAAGAAACAATGTTTACATAATGAGATCATTTAATTCACAAACATTCGTGACTTCAGTGCAAGCCTAGTCGGTAGTGACCTCTTTATGTTCTTTAATATCAAAGACTTAAGTAATAGTCGACGAAGAAGATTGTTTATTCTTAGTCAGGAATTCGGCGTATTGTCTGAGAACTGAATAACGTGCTGGCCTACTTAACATGAATTGTATGAAAGTCTGAACATCTTTTGTTAGAGATTTTCAGCAAACGCGGAAGTTGCATTTAGAATCAGAAGCCATGGTTATACAAGGAAGATCCTCACCTTTTCTTTTAGACCTTCGGTTTCGGTTTAGTCTAATCATCATCTAGCTTTTCCCAACTATATCGGGGTCCGCTTACTGTCTAACTGGATGCAGCTGAATACGAGTGTTGTCATGGAGAGTATTAAGAGACTGCCTATCTGATCTAAACAACCCTCAAATTATTCGAAGATTGAAAACTTTCCTTTTTTTATTGATAGATTTTCTGTGGTCCAATTTTTGTAATCACCAGAAATAACCGTATGTTCAAAATAAACTTCAACGATTTTATTCGAAGTCTTTTGTAACATATCCTTCAAGCAAGTCTTTAGATCTTCATATAACCGTCAATAAGAACACGAAATAACAATAAAATTTAAAGTTTCACACATGCAGCATTAACGCTTTTAAAATTATAGTGTTATCTACTTCGCAACAACTGTTTATCTTATTTTTAAGCACTTGGCGACCACCACCAATTATTTTTACGATCCCACCATTAATTATCGTAGTGTGTGGTCTACACATTACCAGAATTTATATCAACAATTCAATTAATTTCGTAGAAAAACAAAATTAGCTAGGTTAAACCGAAATTGATAAGATATAACGTATCAAATGTCACAAGCTGAAAGCCACGCAAATATTTGTTGTAAACTTGTATAGATATGAACAAGGACAATGAAACTATAATGCGAAATCAAATATTACTGATAGATTCAAATAAACAGATGGCTAAAATATGCGTCAAGTGTTTTTCCACAGTGAAAATGTGTCTGTTCAAATTTATTCCTAATTCAAAGAACAGATCTGTTGGGCGATATTTCAGTATGTGCGTACGTGTTTAGCGTCATGTCAATTTGGAATAAATCCATCCCAGTGAGATAGATTATAAAGAATATGCTTTATAATTGCGTACAATTTTAACACAGCCCATATTATACGATATCTAGAAGAAGAAGAAGATATTACTAATCAGAATATGTGTGAAATAATGATAGAAGGCGAAATTTATGCAACCATAATTGTGACGGGCATAATCTAAGAATTGGCAATTTTCCAGTACACTCACTAAGAGTCGGAAAAGAAGAAAACAAAGAACCTCAGAAAGAAAAGACAAAACAAATTCAATAGACTGACGCAGACAAGTTGTTTACGCAGTTACGGAAGATAAACGGACGTGACAGAATTCTAAACACAGAGAATGCTAATGTGGAAATGATTCGGTTACTGATAACAGGGCTAATAATAGACGAGGAATAGAAATCCATTTCCAAATAGTAGGAAATAACCTTGATAGGGATTCGAATGAAAATTTAGCACCCGCATAAAGTGTAGTCGTGCCAAAATAATGTAAATTTGGATTCGATTGTGGTCATGGTTTTTGTAAACGGTTGACAATCGTGTCATCGTATAAAGGTTTTGTTTATTGCAAAGATTTTCTCGGTGGGTTTTTCGAGCTTAAACTGATCTTAACCAACATTTATGGATGACTATAGTGACCAAAGCGAGAGCAATGTTAGCTATTGAGTTCATTGGATTCTACAAGGGGTTTATCTTAAATACCATTAAATGGTTTATTGGTCCATGTCAATAACTATTATTCTTACCCTCTTTCACGCCTTTCATAATCCTGAGTAACTGCATACTTAAACACAAAAATAAATGCCCGCAATCGTTATTCTTACACCGCCACCGGAACGATTTAGTGGGTGTTATGGTATTTTCGTAAAACACCAGTGACATTGGACCAATGTAACGCTTTTCAGAAATACAACGTTGACGTAATATATAAATAACACAGAATTAGATCGATGAAACATTTTGCAAGAAGTTTTTTTTTTTCACTCAGAAAAGAAAATCAATCAAATTTCATGTTTCGCCGACCCCAAATTATTTGGGATAAGGGCAAGACAATGATGATGATAATGAAAAAAAACTCGAGAATTCCTATTGAAAATTCAGGTATCTTCCTACTGCTTTTAAACCCAATCTTGAGTGATCTCGACGTTAGACTGAATTCATGAAATGATTAAACATTTTTTTATGCTGAATTGAGTTCAACTTTAAAGAAAATAATAATGGAAACGGCCAATTGTAGCAGAAGGTACCAAAATATGTTCACGGTATCAATCAATTAATTGTTAAAGAAGCTATGATGATGATGACAAAAAATAACTAAAAAACATAAGACAAAAATAAAAACTAGAACTACGGCATTGAAATCTTTGGCACTTGTACTAAACAAGCATTGTGATACACAGTCTACAAATATAAAAATAATATCCACTTGGGTGGTAAGAAAAGCAGATGACCTACAATATACTTTTTTAATAACAATTTAAATACTTTAGCATCAACACTCAATGACGAAATGCCCATTAGTCTAGATAACATTTGGCTTATACTTTCAGGAATTGTACTCAACTTTGGCGGTTAATTATTTTTTATTACAGCAGTTGACAATAATAATGCTTATGCCGTTTTAATCCGAGATGGACTTTGGCAAAGTAAATATGCAACGTTTCCAGATGATAATTTATGTGTATCTCCTGAATCAAAATCTCCTTATCTAACAAACATTCGATTAGAAGCTATTATCATACCGAAGGTACTCTGTATGGTGCCGGACGTAAAGAATAGCACCATCCCATATCTTCCCTTGTGTGTCGTAAGAGGCGACTAAGGGACTTGCCAGAGAATGGGCAGCAGCGTTCTCTGTGCTTTTGTAACAACCGTACTGCGATCGCCAACCCGCCTGCCAAGCGTGGCGATTACGGCAAAACCTCCCAAAATGTCAATGTGACACTTGGGGGAGGCCTATGTCCAGCAGTGGACGTCTTTTGGGCTGAAATGATGATGATGGTGATGAAACGAAATATTGGTAAAGTATGACAATATTCATAACATAAGGAGCAATCTTCTTCTGGTCCAGAACTGAGCTACGAGTTTAGCGACTTCAGTAGCGTCGATCTGAGAACTGCTCATGTAAGACTAATCTGTCACCAACAATGTTCCTATTGACAATAGTAGGACAGACCCAAGAAGCGATCTTAAAAGTAATTCCTTTTAGAGAAACAGAAATATTAAAATATACAAAGATACCTTAATCACCGCATTCACCACCATGGTCAAGTACAGTTGCACAGAGAACTTAAAGCTTATAAAACTAACATTTAACTTTTTTTTTTTTTTTAATTAACGTTGCCCCACACTAGGAATTTCTCCTGTATCGTGGATGCGTTTACAAACATTTAAACTCACTTACACAAACATCCAGACCCGGAAAAACTATCTGTAGGCCATACAAATATTTGTTCCGTGCGGGGATCGAACCCGCGACGCGCAGCGCAGCAGTCGATCGCTCAACCACTGCGCCAACCGTGCCGTCAAAACGTCAAACTATATAGGATACATAATCGAGTATCGACTGGCATGGTGCCAAGCGGCGCCATCTTAGCGGTCAAGGCTGATAGAACGATGAGCTTGAAATAAATATAAGTGACAATAAAGTGTTGTAGGGAAATAACTTTTGGGAAGTTCCTATTCTTTATTGCACACAAAAAAAAAACATACATACAAATTGCAAAATCGCAAATTGCAATTGCGGCTGTTCGTCTTTTTGTTGAGGAAGAGTACGGTGCTCGTTTTGAAGAAGTAGTGGATCTGAATTGGAATGTTTACGCAAATGTAAGGAGGAATTTCGTCTTACCCAGTCTCTTAGTTGTGGAGGTCAATTATTTAAGCGCTCCATGTAAAATACTGGTATTCAACTGAATCCGGGTAGACTGGAAACTGACACCAAATTAGATCGAAAAGATTTTGCGGTTGATGAAAAAGATTCATATGTTTTAAAAGGAACGTTATCATTATGAACAAAAGAACTGATGAGACTTAGTAGCCATCAAATCTTATCACCAACAACGTCTAAACACAAGCAAACCCAACATTAATTCACTTCGACTATGAAACTTGGTGCTATACGTGGGACACTCAGAAAGTTTTGCGAAACTAAAAAAAATTGTTCTATACGTACATATATTTTTATTAAATCTTTTCAAAGTACTTTCCACCAGCCTCTATACAAAGATTCATGCGCCTAAACCAGTTTTCAAAACACTTTTTCCAGTCCGCCGCAGACACCTCGTTTACAGCCTGCTCGAACCCAGCCAGCGCATCTTCCGGCGACGAAAATTGTATCCCTTTGAGCTGATTTTTTATTTTTGGGAATAAAAAGAAGTCACACGGTGCTAGATCAGGGCTGTAAGGAGGGTGACCCAGGAGTTTGACTGGCGTGCTGTCCAGGAAGTCCCTCGTTTTGAGTGCGGTGTGCGCAGGTGCATTGTCGTGGTGGAGCAGTAGCCCGCGGAGCCCTGTGTTTGGTCGCTTGTTGCTTATAACAGAGAAAACTTCTGGCAAACATTTGGAAGTATACCATTCGGCATTAATGCTTCTTTGATCCCGTAAGGGAATTGATACCAAGTGGCCAGTCAAATTAAAAAAGCTAGCGATCAAAATCTTACCCCCGCTTCTAGATCGCTTCACTTTGGTAGGCGTTGGCTCATTTTGAAACACCCAAACAGTCGACTGGCGCTTGGTTTCTGGGTCGTATTGATAAATCCAGGACTCATCACCTGTAACGATGTCGTAAACACGCCGAGACGAGCCTGCTTCAAATTTGTTAAGCATATCACGGCACCATTCCACCCGGGCCTGCTTCTGAGCATCGGTGAGGTTGTGCGGCACCCAGCGTGATACTATCCTCCTCACGCGAAGATGGCTGTGTAGAATCTCGTGAACGCTTCCCGATCCAATCTTCAATATGTGTTGAATCTCCTGATATGTAATTCGCCTATTGTCTTGGATTAAATTTTTCACTGCTAGCACGTTTTCTTCGGTAACAGCCGTCAAAGGGCGACCGCTTCTTTCGTCATCCCCCAAAGTTGGTCGACCGCGCTTGAATTCGTTATACCAACGATACACGGTTGCCTTGGAAGGGCCTTCATCCATGAATGCCATTTGAAGTCTATCGTACGATTCATCCGGTTTCAGGCGACACTTGAAATCGTATAAAATCATAGCTCTAAAATGTTCCCGGCGCAGATCCATATTTCAGTGAGACACAATACTTTGAATTAACTCGCAAAAAATGTGGAGGGAAATTTTGAAATTGGAACTTACTTATTTTTACTTATAAATAATCATATTTTCGAAAAACATAATAACTGGCCAGTCTCCCATATATAAAAACTTTTTTTCGCAATACTTTCTGAGGGGCCTGGTATAACCTCTTAAGAGCGTTTATACCTTACAGCATTTCATACAAACTTTCATGTCCTTATTTTCTGAAATCACTGAACCGATTTTAATTAAACTTAATACTCACAAGCAGGATACATAGGCCTAAAAACTAACTAAAAAACATTTTCGAAATGTCTTTACAAAAATAGATAATTGGAAATTTCTGTTACTATAGATAATTTATAATTGGTCTAATTAAGCTGTAACACTATTTTTCGAAAATGTTTTTTAGTAACTTTTTAGACCTATGTATCCTGCTTATACTTTTAAAGTTTCATAAAAATCGGTTCAAACATTTCAGAAAATGTTTTTAAGTAACTTTTTAGACCTATGTATACTGCTTATGCGTAGGAAGTTTCATTAAAATCGGTTCAAGCATTTCGGAAAATAACGACTTAAAAGTTTGGATGAAATGCCGTAAACGATGAAACGCTCTTAACAATACTTTTGCCATTGATAAAATATACCTGGAAAACATTGTACCTCAAGTACTTTATACTATATATATATACTATACTTTACGAACAAGCAGTTAAAGTCCCAATGTATTTAAGTAAGGGCTTGTCAGGTAAACTGTACGGTACTAAAATTTAATATCACTATTTAACGCGACCATGTTTACCCTGGAGGAGCCATTCATATTTATGTATCTATTGACACGCAAAACCTTTTAGCTCTAGTGTGAGGTAAGGGACAGGCCCATTGTTCCGAGTATTAACATAGGATACAAGATTGTTAGTTACTATGAAATAGTTGGTTTTAGGAAAGCTTTTACAGCATTGTTGCTAAATATCAAATGAGTGGCCAATGTTGGGGTCGGCTTCTAGTGTAACCAGGTGCGGCTGAATACAGCGACTGCCTATCTGACCTACACAACCCAGTTAGTACTGGGTAAAATGATACCCTTTAGCTTACTAAAGGGTCATAATGGTTGTCAAACTTTATGGCCACTGATTATCTGTAACGACTATCAAAGATCTACAACTGACAGCCGGGACCAACGTCTTAACGTGCTTTCCAAGCACTGAGGAAAGTCGCTATCTAATTGATGGTCACCCATCCACAGAACAACCTAGGCAAGAACGGCTTAACCTGAAGATTTATCCGAGCGGCTGTTATTATTTAGCCACGAGCTCCTCTTGTGTATAAGGACGATAGTGATCCAAATATCTTATTCTTACTACCCAGAGACCAGACACGAAGGCAATAAGCTGATTCGCACATAAAACTGGCTACACGACCAATAAATGCCAATAAAAGTGCCCCACGGAGTACTCAGTACTGAACCCACGCCCAGTAAGGTCAAAGTCATGGTTATTGTAAATATTAGTCTCTACGGATCACTGCCCAACCTTCACGGTACAATAAATTGAGTATGTCATCAGTGTAATTGAGGTACTTATCTACCTTAATGTTGTATTAAGGATATTAGTGATATTGTCATGGTTATAACCGTATTTGGTTTGGGCGAAGAACGTCAGAAACGCAAAATGACAGATTAGCGAATTGTCAGAAACGCAAAAAGATATACACTCACCGGCACGGAATCTTGGCCAAGCGCGTATTTCGCGATAACAAGAGCTTTAAGTGTTTCCTATGATTATTTATTATGAAGGTTGGTCTAAAAAATGTTTACCTTTAGTTCAAGAGGGTAATTTATCATGTTTGAGTGCAATATGACGTTATTTTTAAGTTTTAGTTGAACCCGGTCATCTGAGCGACTAAGTTGCTGTTTTAAATTTGTGTTTTGTGAAAGTTTATTGTTAGGTTATGCAATTATTGTGATATCGTACTGTTAATTCAATAAGTAAAGGTGATTTAATTCCAATAAAAATGCCATTAACACCATCACAGGTTGCACAAGCTGTAGCATTGATCGAACAAGGGCTGACACAGCGAGAAATTGCTGTTATACTGAATGTACCACGTTCATCGATGCAGTATGCGCTGAAACGATACCAGGAGACAGGCCGCTACTCCCGCAGACCAGGCAGCGGAGGCGTCAGATGCACATCAGCCCGGGATGACCGCTTTATTGTCCTGGAAATTTTGAGAAACCGCTACCTCACCGCTGTTGAGATACGCCAGCGACTCCAGTTCACAAGAGGTGTCAATGTTAGTGAACGTACAGTGAGAAGACGAATGGAGGAAGTGAATTTAAAAGCTCGTAGACCAGCACGCGGCCCAGAACTTCTCAGAAGTCACCGAGTAGCTCGACTTCGATTCGCACGAGAACACGTCAACTGGACCCATGAGCAGTGGGCTCGAGTACTGTTCACAGATGAGTGTCGAATCGCTTTACGAGCTCCAGATGGTCGGGAGCGAGTGTGGAGAAGAAGAGGAGAGCGGTTTTTACCCATTACCACCACACAAACTGTTAGTTTTCATGGAGGCTCTATAATGGTTTGGGGAGGAATAAGTTCCGATGCACGTACGGAGTTAGTTATCGTCGATAACCGATTAACGGCAACACGATACATCGAGGAAATTCTTCAGGAACACGTGTTACCATATTCAGGGTTTATTGGGTTTGACGAATTCCTCCTAATGCACGATAACGCGCGCCCACACGTTGCACATTGCGTGGAGGAATACCTTACAGAGGTTGGTATTCAAAAATTGCAGTGGCCAGCTCGTAGTCCAGACTTAAATCCAATAGAGCATATCTGGGACATGCTTAAAAGAAAAATAAAGTCCTCTTCCAACCCGCCTGAAACTCTGAACCAGCTTCGAAATGCAGCACTAACCGCTTGGGAAAGCATACCACAAGTTGAGATCAGAAACATCATCCAAAGTATGCCAGAACGAATGCAAGCTGTTATCGGGGCTAGGGGAGGAAACACCCGATATTAAAAAGCAAACACAACGAAGACTTTGTGGTTATTTTTCATTTTGTGTTCTTTTTAAATTGACAGTGTTAAAATCAATATTTTTGTGAAACTGCTTATTTTTTAAAAGATTACTGCTGGTGCATCATTTTTTCAATAACTGAGTTACAAAACCATAAAAAAACCCTAATTTAGTGCATAAACCCATAATATAGTGAAAATTAAATATTTAAATAGAAATTATCGGCATGTTATTGGTGGCCAAGTTTCCGTGCCGGTGAGTGTATATAGCGGCTGTATGTTTAGAAAATTTCTCTTTTCAAACAGTTTTCATTTAAGTTTTGAAATCGAATTCTTGAAAAGCTATAGTTACAAATATAATAGATACTAGCGCTGCCCGCAACTTCGTTCGCACCTCTCTGAAGTTGGCATGGCAAATATAGCAGGCAAACAAAAAAAGTACTGGATAATTAGCCGTTAATTAACCGCTAATTAACCATGGAAACCAAAAATTTTCCGCTCGCCGGAAAACCCGAAAATCGATTTGTATGCCAACTGCAGGTGAAGTTAGCATGCAAACATTTTAAAATCGATTAGGAAAGACCTAGACAACTGTACCATGGCTGATAATTAGCCGTTAATTAGCCGCAAATCAACCGTGAAAACCAAAAATTTCCCGCGTGCCGGAAAACCTGAAAATCGGTTTGTATGCCAAATTCAGTGGAAGTTAGCATGCAAACATTTTAAAATCGGTTAGGAAAGACCTAGACAACTGTACCAAGGCTCATAATTAGCCGTTAATTAGCCGCAAATTAACCGTGAAAACCAAAAATTTCCCGCATCCGAAAATCGCATACATGCCAACTACACTACAAGTTAGCAAGAAAAATTTGTAAAATCAGTTAGAATTGACATAGCTGATTAGCCGTAAATTAACCAAGTAATAAAAATAAATTTAACGTTTGATTAGATAGTTTTTAAAAGAATTGTAACGTGTTTCAAACATGTTGTATAATTACGAGAGCAACTTAAAATGTGATTTTTTGTTTGTTGAGATATCTTAACGACTTTGGTGTCAAATGAAAGATCTAGGTCTAAAACCATTTTATACGTTTGAATCAGGTAAATGGGTCCACGCGTTTAGGAGATAATTAAGAATTAGTATAGTGAAAATGTAAATAACCAGAATTTTTGATGTTTTTGTTCTACATAATTATAGACTTTATCAAGTTTATAATTTTATGTTTATGTATGATAAACGAGCGCTTCTCGTAAAGTCACAGAATAATTAGTACAAGTCCAGAAGAGGCACTTCGCGAAACAATTAATAGAAATAGCGACTCTTGCCTAGCCCTTTTCTAACGCGTAACTGTGTCGGTCTCTGGCGCGGTATGACGCACTAGCTGTGGCCCTAGGGTTGTCAGCTAACCGCTGCTACTATAATATTCATCGTCTATCTGTTGACCACGTAATCTATCTTATGTTTGATGCGTATGATGATTACACGGTCAATTCGGTGGATAGACAATGAATATTAAAGTCCGTCATTTGTAATTAACTAATGAAAACAAACCTTCAATCTTTAGGCTACCTAGATAGCTCTTTTTTTTAAACTCATCATTAACTTACAATAATAATATTTTCACATTTTGCATTAATTAAAAAGTTCGTAGATTAAAAACATCAAAAATTCTGGTTATTTTCATTTTCACTATACTAATTCTTAATTATCTCCTAAAGGCGTGGACTCATTTACCTGATTCAAACGTATAAAATGGTTTTAGACTTAGATCTTTCATTTGACACCTAAGTCGTTAAGATATCTTAACAAACAAAAAATCACATTTTTAAGTTGCTCTCGTAATTATACAACATGTATGAAACACGTAACAATTCTTTTAAAAACTATCTATCAAACGTTAAATTTATTTTGTTATTTAGTTAATTTACGGCTAATCAGCTATCTAGCCTTGGTTAAGTTGTCTAAATCTATTATAACTGATTTTACAAATTCTGCATGCTATTTTGTAGTGTAGTTGGCATGTAACGCGATTTTCGGGTTTTCCGGCACGCGAGAAATTTTTAGTTTTACGATTAATTTGCGGCTAATTATGACCCTTGGTACAGTTGTCTAGGTCTTTCCTAACCGATTTTAAAATGTTTGCATGCTAACTTCCACTGAATTTGGCATACAATCCGATTTTCGGGTTTTCCGTCACGCGGGAAATTTTTGGTTTTCACGGTTAATTTGCGGCTAATTAACGGCTAATTATGACCCTTGGTACAGTTGTCTAGGTCTTTCCTAACCGATTTTAAAATGTTTGCATGCTAACTTCACCTGAAGTTGACATACAAATCGATTTTTGGGTTTTCCGGCGAGCGGAAAATTTTTGGTTTCCATGGTTAATTAGCGGTTAATTAACGGCTAATTATCCTGTACTTTATTAGTTTGCCTGTTATATTTGCCATGCCAACTTCAGAGAGGTTTCGTTCGCGTGCATTTTGTGTGTTTTAAGGATAAATATGTTAAAAAGTAGCCTATGTCCTTCCCCACGATAGAATCTTCTCCTTGCCAAATTTCATAACGATCCAATCGGCTGCAGTGCAATCCAATTAGCAGTTTAGTCGTGAAAAGGTAACAAACAAACAGAGTTACATTTGCATTTATAATATTAGTATGGATTGATATTACAAATTGAGAGTGTAATGGATACTTGTTTACCTTTATCCTTTCAGTTGCTACCTACTTTTTGTTGGTTAGGAATGGGAAAGGAAAATATTACTCCAACCTCCACGGAAAAGCATTAGGGAGGATATAGAGCTGTGTTGCCCACTATATATCAGAAGCTTTGAACTTAAATGTCATAAAAAACGCCACATTATTTAGCTACATTCATACTTTATAATAACTGTTCCAATTCATAATTTTAAAGGTTGGTTTCTGCAATGTTTGCATAAATTGAATGAATGCTTGAACAACTACAGCAATTATAATTTTATCGTACTTATACCATAAAGAGGAAGTTAGTCAAACATTATTAATAATTATAATGCATTGTTTTATTGCAGGTTGTTAAGTAAATTCTAGTGACACTGATAACGTAATAATGGAACGTATATAAAAAAAACACTCCGGGAGTGCCGGCAGAAGTGAAAACTTGAATAGTAACGTTGTGCATTTTTGGATATGGTTAGGAAATAATTTTGAACGAATTGCTTTAATTATCTAGTTCTATCATTTATGTGGTAAAATACAATATTCATTTATTGCGCTATCATACACAAACATGACAACTTACATTACATAACAAATTTAACACAGAAATATTACGATACGTTTTACGAATTTTACCTCTTTGGAGAAATCGAAGGTTTTGTTTGTGCATAAGATAATTATCCAGTTTTGGAAAACCAAACTCAATTACAGATGTCATAAAGTTCAAATTCCTTCGCAACCTAATGTCAATTCGTCTTACGAATTTTCGATCAGGACACGTGACCTGACGCGAGTTAAGATTTTATACCCATTACAGAAAAAGTGCTCAACGCCGCTAAAGAAGTTTTCACTTCAAAAAACATGGTGTTGATTAAAGACTAGGTAAAGACTGAAGCACGGGATGGGGAAAAGGACGAGTTCTAGAGTGGATACAGCGTATCGGCAAGCATACTGTTGGACCCCAACCAGGTAGTTGGCAGGCAGAGGTGCCTGGGTCAGATAGGATGCGGCTGACAGAGGACAGAGTGTTATGAAGCACCCTGAGAGAATCCTATGTTTAGCAGACTGTGGAACATTACATACATATATTTCATCCGAAAGACGTCCACTGCTGGACATAGGCCTCCCCCAAAAGGAGGGGTGTTGCCATAATCGCCACGCTTGGCAGGCGGGTAGGCGATCGCAGTACGATTATTGTAAAAGCACAGAGAACGCTGCTGCCCATTTTCTGGCCCCTTAGTCGCCTCTTACGAAACCCATGGGATGGTGCTATTCTTTACGTCCGACACCATACAGGACACTTTGTCTTTGACTGTGCTACGTTGAGTGCTTAAGGGTACACCACCCCACGAAATTCAAATTTTCATGTCAGTGGCGGTTGGTTTGTTGATGAACAAATATGGCTTTACAGAGTTATAATGATTAAAATCAATCATTAATACCACCCTCTAAGTTCATTTAATTCCATTCAATGACTTTGTCATGAAATAGTCATTGTTTCGTGAATCATATTTTACTTAACATACAGCCTGAAATTGAGCTGCAAATGGCTAAGAACGTAAGAAAATTTGAATTTCGCAGAATATGTCGCAAGACATGATAAAAAGACAAAAAAGGCATGGTTGTGTAGAAAAGTAAGTAGCCAGTTTGACAGAGTCAGATAAGACAGTAGAAAACAAAATTAAAATAATAAAACAATTACGCAGAAAAAACAGCCAACATAATTATAAATAATCAGGCTCCCTGCTGAGCTAGCAGTACAGTGATTTATAGACACCATGTAGTGATTAAACAATTAAACTATGCAACCATGGTGACAGTCTAAATTTCTAATGCAGACAAAAGAATGAAAGCGTGAAATCGTTGCTTTGATTCCGACAATTTCTTTTACATTACCTTTCTCATTAGGTAACTGTAGGTAGGTGAATGGAAACAATAGGATAGACTTCATTAAATACTTCAGTGTTTCTAAGTAATACATTAAAACCCTCTGTTGCACCTGTTGCCTCTGCAGCATATGCAGTGTCATATAGATAGGTCTCTACCTATCTAGGTATAAGTGTGTTCTTACCTATGGTTTGGTAATATTTTATTGTATTTGGGGTCCTTCCTGTAATTACCGGGTCTTTAAAGATTAAAACAATAACAGTCTCGTTAAATATCGTTCATTACTGTGTGTGTGGTGATACTAGAAAATTAGACTGACGTTATAATTACTTTATTTTTAACTACAGTCCGTTAAAAATATAAGTGCTAAGTAAGTAATATAAGTAACTAGCTTAGGCATCAAAGGCAATAATAACTGTCGTATTTACAGCTAGTTACCGGGCTAATTACTTACTATTTATGGCCTGCTGATATATCAAAGCGATTAAGCCCAAAAATGGCAATACAATATTTGACGGACGCCCAGTCATTTTAAAGCAACGAATAAATTCCTGCATAAACGGAAATAGGAAAATTAAAATAATTAATGTAACCGCAGCACAAAAACATGTAAAAGGCGTTCACGCACGCAGGCTTATCCTTTACAAACCACATTCATTGAAAAATAAAATAACACCAAACTAGTTGAACTACTTGTAGCAGATTTTGAATAATAAGTTCTTCAGTAAACTAGTTTGCCACATAAATAAATATTTATACTAATAGATTCGTGTCAGGATTTCTAAACGTTTCATACTCAAGCTAGGAATCCAACAAATGGTATTATTACAAAACACAAATCACTTGGACAAACATTCAGCCAGTTTGATATCAAAGGCGGAATCTAAATCAGCATACTACAGACATTCAACATTGCTCTTAAGACAGTCTACGCTGTAGTGTCTGTAGTGGTAGATAAACGACGTGCCAGCAAGCTGGTAAGGTAACCAAGTAATGCTGTTTAATTTAGTTTTCATTCATTCATTATGTTTGAAGCCTATAAGCCTGTTAACTACGGTGAGAAATATTGTAATTATCTTTTGAGGAAGATAGATAATGTAATCGCTATTCATGGATTGGACTTGGCACACTAGTGATTCACTAGTGTGCCAAGTCCAATGCTCTAGTAGTGTATCAATGAAACCTATAAGGCAGTAGCAGTTTTTATCTCCATCCGTGCAGAACATCGAATTACACTAGCACAAAAAACTATCACTGATCCAAATAAAAGACACATCGAATCATGAGAGGCAATTTTCAACCCTATCATTAACGATAAATTATTAACAGTTAGTCACGATAAACATATCATAAACGCTGATGTTGATAATTAAGTGCCTAATTTCGGTACGGAACTTAAAGAGAGGAAATTTAATAGTGCCCATAATGATAGTAAGCTAGAACGAATAGCTGTAGCGGATGAAGTTTAAGCTTTTGAACCTATAATTCAGGTCAATGGAAACAATTGTAATATAATTAATGGGATTGAAACGTGATTCGGATACGGTGAAAGTAAAGGGCTGAATCGTGCAGAAACACTCAATCATCTAGTTAGATCGTGCTAGTAATTATATAGCATGCACTTAAAGGTAATGGAAAGGGCATAGGCAATAATTATGTTCCAATTGATATGGTTATGTCGGAAATTGATCAGGTGTCTCGGCACAGTTCTTTTATTGATGGCAATTTTCTCTTCGTTACAGAAACGTATTTATGGACATATGCACGTACTTTTAACAATCAGGTCAATCACTTGACCAGAATTTGGACAAAAAGTCACTCAGATGTAGAAAAACATTAACAGAAACATTTTTGTTTTATAAAAAAGCTTTAATCTACTTTGAGGTGCAATCATCTCACACAGTTCGCCGCAATTCCATTTTGCTTTACCACGAACGCTCACCGCCTCTTTTTACAGAGTCCATCCAACTCGACAAAAAACCTGAGCAAATTGCTAAACGCCTCCAGAGTTTTTTCTCCATACGTCAACATATCTTCCTAAGATTAATTCAGTCTAGCAATTGAAGCTTTTAAATGAAATATTCACTCAACGATATCTTTTTCTCTAGTTTAATACATTATCATCGATCAAACAGTTCAAATCTTGAATGAACTTGTCTCTATTCAAGAGATGCTTATAATAAAGTTAATTTATTTTGTATTTTCGTTATCTCAATGGAAAAGAATATTTTTTTATCACAATTATTTTTCATTCATGATTTCTTATCGATGGTTGTTCTCGTATCTACAAGTAGAGACATGATAAACTTTTATTAATAAAATAACGTGCTTAAAAGCTAAACCTGAATCAAGCAGTTCCAATATTTCCACAGTAAGAACTGCAATTCAAGAACATTTTTTTTCTCAACACAACCGAAGACGGGAGCAAAATACAGTCGGTAATAAACGAACAAAAAAATCTAATCGAACACCGGATGGTCTGGCAAATAAATAACACAAGTACATTAACGGACATGTACACCAGCCGATTGATCTCCAAGTCTTGTTTGCATCAATAAAAAAACCCACCAATAAAGAAATTAACTGTTTAAAGACTGTTGATTTTAATGTCACAAAATAGGCAACTTCAGAACAAGATAATGATGAGATCGCATCGCAATGTGATCTAGTTCTCGATAATGATACGTTCCAATAATTACGGAGATCAATCTTTTTGTGCGCATAGTTCGAGTCTGTTAACAACATGTGTGGTAGTTGATATTAGGTCTTTACCTATGAAATTGCCGTTTTGTTTGAAAAAAGTTAAAGTATTTTTTTTTCGAACTTATTTATTTCTTTAATTCAAAGTAATCACCCCTGCAATCAATTCCTCTTTGCCAACGCTGTGGCAGTTTATGGATGCCCTTCTTGAAAAAATCAGCTGGACGGGAGACAACAAACTCTTCAAAGGCGTTTTGTACTGCCTCTCGGGAATTGATTTTTTTTCCCGCTAAAAAGTTGTCCAAATTTTAGAAAAAGTAATAGTCGGAAGGCGCAAGATCTGGTGAGTATGGCGGATGAGGGAGAGCTTCCAAACCCAACTCATGCAGCTTAGAGACGGTCTGTTGTGCAGTATGGGGCCGCGCGTTGTCGTGAAATAGCAGTGGAGACGACCGATTGACCAAAGCTGGTTGCAGACGTGCGAGTTTCGCCATCATTGTGGTCAGTTCTTCAATGTACACATCTGCAGTAATGCTCTCGCCGTTTTGTAAAAAGCTATGATGAATCACACCAGCACTAGACCACCAAACTGTGACCATCACCTTTCTAGGGGTCATTTTTCGTTTTGCACATTGCTTTGGTACCGAACCAGGATCTAACCAACTTGCTGAGCGCTTTCGATTGTCAAAAAGAATCCATTTTTCGTCGCACGTAACAATTCGGTTCAAAATTCCTTTATTTCTGTGCCTGTTAAGCAGCGCAAGGCAAGTCTCGACGCGTACGTTGCGCTGGAGATCGTTAAGTTCGTGGGGCACCCATCTATCAAGCTTTTTTATCTTGCCAATCTGTCGCAAATGGACCAATATTGTTTTAATGCTAACATCAAAAGCTGCTGCCAGCTCAGCTGTAGATTGAGTTTCATCAGCTTCAACAATCACCTTTAATTCATCATTGTTGACCAAAGTTCCCGGACGACCACGAGGTTCATTTTTCAAGTCAAAATTCCTAGAACGGAACCGAGCAAACCAATAACGGGTTGTGCGTTCGTTTGTACAGTTCTCTCCGTAAACGTCGTTGATGTTACGGGTCGTTTGTGCCGCGTTGGTGCCACGACGGAACTCATATTCCATAATTACACGAAATTTCAAAGTATCCATTATGAGGAAAAATGTTGAAATGTAATGAAAATACAACGCTAATCAATAAACAAAAGACTGATTTTGTAAATAGAATGTCATATTTTTTAAACAAAATTAATTTGAATTTAGAACTCATAGCCAATCAAAACTTTTTTTTGTTTGAAAAAGTCTGTACTGCAATACGGCAATTTCATAGGTAAAGACCTATTATTATGTTACTTCTCCGTCTTCAAGATTGCTTTCAAAGGGCAACTGATACAAGGTTTAAAGTTCCACATATTTATGTGACAGTATTAAATTAATTTAAAGGATTGATCTTTGCGAAATGTTTTGGTCTTGATGTCTTATTGTGTTCAAGGTTCTTGAATACAATATGACATTGCAGAGATGTATGTTTTTACTTGATGATATTTAAAATAAAAAGGCACTTAGCATGCAAAAGTGAACCGTCCATTAATACCAAATCTGTACCAAATGAGGCCACCTACGTAGTAATGACATTCAGGGTTGATTCTTATCGGTCAGAAAAAAAACCGAATGAGCGTTAAAAAATAGACGAGGTGTGGAAAATGTGCAATCTTTCCCGCATAAAAGGACAAATCGGATCTATAATTAACAAACCAAGGCCGATCGTCAATGTCCGATCTTTATTTATAGCTATTTAAGTGGGTACGATCGATAAAAACGTGGGAATGGAACCCACTTGTCCTGTTGAACGTATATTCTTTGAAAGCGATGGACACGAACGATTAGAAAGGATCGGGTCCGATTGTGAAGATAACACAGCATTGGATTTTGTAACAGTATTGAATATATCAATGTAAATTGAGAGAAAAAGTGTTAAAGAAAAAGATAACGGTGTAAAAGCCAAGCTGCATTAAAAAAAACCGGCCAAGTGCGAGTCGGACTCGCGCACGAAGGGTTCCGTACCATTATTTATAAAAACAACCAAAAAATCACTTTTG
The DNA here is from genome assembly GCA_949152445.1 of Cerastis rubricosa. Taxonomy (NCBI): domain Eukaryota; kingdom Metazoa; phylum Arthropoda; class Insecta; order Lepidoptera; family Noctuidae; genus Cerastis; species Cerastis rubricosa. The sequence continues at coordinate 4,907,369 of OX424535.1, read as the reverse complement.
TTTTGTATGGGAGCCCCCCTTAAATATTTAATGGTGGTGGCTAAATCTGGTTATTTCCACGCGATTATAGCAGTTAACAGTATTTATACACATAACAACTAAAAACATAGACTTTGTGGTTCTGTAACTGCCAAGCCTAATTCTTTACAACAGAGTAAAAATTTAAATATTCTTAATCTTATGATCAAAGCTAAGACTATAATAGTACTGGCCTTAAACTAAAGCTTACAAACACTAACTAATGAGGCAAAATAGATTGTAAGATTGACAGCCTAGCTCTGAATTATTTACCAGCTTGCATTGAATAAATTAATACAAATAGTGTTAATGAAAATACTAAGATAAAATATCCCTTGTAAGGTATGGAACGATACGCAGAATACTTAAAAGTGAGACGTTGATGCCACTTTGCAAAGTTAATTAATCAAATGATCGACATGACAGGTGACATAAACTATTAAGGTCTTTGTTGCACGTTGTCTTTGCACGTGTGGTGTTCATTTTATTCTGCAGGAAGGCATAAACTGTACATCAACATCATTCACAGTCCGTCTTCACCCACTGCTGGGATAGGCTTCTCTTTGCTTGTGCCAAGTTCCACTGTTCTTCTGTCATCCAGGATATAAACTGTACATAATATATTTTTTATTTTGCCTCTCGTCCTTCGTGTTGATAAAATAACACCATATTTTCTCACGTAAGTACCTTGACAATGATCCGTAACATCATAGTAGTGCATGCATTAACAGTCTACAATGTTTTAATTGGTGGAACACAATGGCCTTCTATCCGTCAAAGGGAGCGCCCCATCATCTACGCATCTTTCATCATCTGTCTAGTCTTCAGTGAGAGGAGCGTATTAGCAATGGCCTTTATAAAGTCAATAGTAGCACAGCACTGGATCAGTCTAGTATCTCTAAATACCAAGGAGGATGGTATTTGTAGGTGATCACAACACTACCATAGAAAAGCATCAAGTCCTTGATGAAGGATTTAATCCAGTAGCAGAGCAAAACAAAGCCTAGCAATACAGTTAAAATTAACTACATTGGTAAATATCAAAATTACGGTAGTCAGATATTTGTCAGAACTATAAAATTTATGAGTTTGCTAATATAATAGTAATGGCGGTATGTAAATGATTTAAGTAGTTCTAGAGTTGATATTTGTATATACACACATCAAAAGTGTCTAGGGATCAACATATATTTTTGCAATAACTTTTCTCCTGATTGATATTAATTAAAATTTTCTTTAAGGATTCATCAAATAAAGTGTTTTCGTTTGTCACAGTAACGATAAACCAAGTCACCTTTGCATTAATAAAGAAATTTGCCATTTTCTAATAAAGGGATTTTTGACATTTGAACCACTAACATTAAAGTTCGAAAAAAAGACTGAAATAACAGTTTTCTTTAAAATTTTATTGGGTAACTTAAACAATTAATAATCCGTGTTTCTACCGCGAACACTAACAACACAAGAACATCGGTTTGGCATACTCAAAATGAGTTCATCCAAATCACGCTGTGGAATGGCCGCCCATGTTCGTTGCAACAACAAAAAAAGGTCTTCTTGCGACTGGATACCCTCCATATTCGGCAGAGCTCTTCTCTGTAGCATATCCCATGCATGCTCAATCGGGTTCAAGTCTGGCGACTGAGCAGGCCAGGGCAGGACATTGATGTTAGCTGCGGCGAGAGTCTGTCTTACAACTCTTGCGGTGTGCGGTCGTGCATTATCATGCATTAACTGAAATAAGGGACCGATTTGCACTTGTAGAGGAACGATGACGTCTGATACAATCGTCTCAGCATAAATTTGAGCGTTGAGGTTGCCTCTGATCCAAATCAACTCAGTTCTTCCGCCGATCCAAATACCCGCCCATACCATGATGCTTCCACCACTATAAGGATGGACTTCCTGGCAGGATTTTAATCGCTGTTGGCGTCCAGGGGTTCTCCAGTGTCGTATACGTCTTGTATCCGGTCTCATACCAAAACGAGACTCATCAGAAAAGCACACGAAACGCCATTGTTCTTCTGCCCAATTTCTGTGTTCAAGAGCCCATTGATATCGAATCCTACGATTGTGCATTGCTATAGGTGGTACCCGTAGCGGTCTTCGGGAATGAAGGTTCACTTCATGCAAGCGGTTTCTGACTGTTTGGTCGCTAATTAAGTTCCCTGAAGAGTGATGAAGCCTCACGGCTAACATCATGGCGGTTATTGTTGGAGCTCTTCGAGTTAAGATTTGAATGTATCGGTCTTGTCTCCGTGTGGTGCAGCGATACCGTCCTCCATGGCGCTCAGCCACGGTACCAGTGCTTCGGTAACGTGTCCAAAGTCGACTGATAACACTCTGACTTGTATTCAGAGCTAAAGCCACAGTACGTTGCCGGGAACCAGCTTCTATCATTCCCACGGCTCTGAGCATTTCTTCCCTGCTTAAATGACGTCGCCGCTCCATAATAACGTTGGTTTTAATCAGTAGTAGGGAAACAGTAGCACTAATAATGTCTTCAATGCGTTGTATGTTTTTATAGGGAAAATATTGACAGCTGATTTTCATCTTTTACTCGAATTTGATTCACAGTTCCTGATTCAAATTATGAAATGCACCAAAAAGGATCCATATAAATTTATAAAATCATAAATTTATTACAAAGCCACATCTCAATCTCAAGAAATCCGCATAAAAATGCTTGATCCCTAGACACTTTTGATGTGTGTATTATAAACTGGGGGAGATAAAAGGGAACTAACTTTGTTCATATAGATCCGGTAAGATGAAGCAAGAAATACTTTACAAAAGACTAGTTACTAAAATTCTAAGTTATATAAGATTTGAAGTTATATCAAGTAAATGAAGAAGGGGCTTTCAAGTTACATGAAAGCGTTTGGATACAACATAAACAATTCAATGCCCTTAAGAATCTTGTGTGGGAGGATAAGTTACCAATACATTTATCGTATTTTACTCCAAAAGCGCCTTCGATTGGTAAACAGTCCAAATCAGATGCTTAGTACCGTGAGAAAATATCGAAACACCAATTAATATAAGCATCTTAAGTACTTGCATACTCAATATAAACACAATACAATGTTCACCAATTCAGAAGTGCAAACCACGCAAGAAAATATTGAAGTTGAAAGTTTTCAATACTTGGCCCTAGAAATCACATAATGAGAGACCAAATAAGGTTCTTTATCAGGCCACTAGTAAAGAGTTGACCAAACATTGGTCATATTTGTTATTCGAATTCTAATCGAACTAAAATGTGTTATACCAAACAAGTTGGGCCAACATTGGACAGATAAGTGTATGGACACAGAAATTATGAGCAAACAATGATCGATGGCCCACTAAGGCTGTATTGACAAACTATGGTAAATAGAAAAAATAACATTCTCATTCCGGAGATCTAGTTCGGTGTGAAAGTGTTCCGATTTCGGTGCGCAAACCGCATAAACATATTTGATGTTGATAGGATTCGTGGTAAAATGTATGCCACGAAAGTGAATATTTGGAAGAAATTAAACAAAAAAATAAAGGCAAAATTTTCACTTACCGTAAAAATAGGGAGGCCGAGTCCAATCATGTAAAGCATAACATTAGTGACAGTAGAATCTCTGTAGGGGTGCTTAAGAGACTCATCATCGCAGAAGAAGCCCCGTTTGTACGGAGTACCCCAAAGATAGAAGACTAGGATCAGGAATCCAACTGTAACAAAGAGAAAAACGAATAAGCTCATATCATCACACAAAGGCTCATTGGGATTCCCCTAAAAGTAACCACAAACAACATCAGAATAAAAAACTTCTGACAGTAAATGAGAATATTTTAACCGAAAGATATTTTCGTTACCAGGTTTTGATAAAGCCAGAGACATAACAATAGATAAAAAAGAATGTTAGTCAAAATACACAATAAATAAAGCAATAGAAGTCTAAGGTTATTTCAAAAGACGAGGTGTCAACAAAGATATCTTTATTATCGCTTACGACTAAGAAATTTATTACTAAACTGTTATTGTAGTCTTTATTTTGTAAGTATATTTCTAAAACTATGTTTAATGTTGTAGTTGAAATAAAACGACTACGACTATCAATTGTATTCTCGGGATTCATTATTATTATTTCATCCCAAAGACGTCCTTCTAGACGTGGATCTTTTCCTTGCGTCGCCACATCAATTGGTCCCATGCTTTTCTCACCAAGAAGTATATAAGCATACAACGTTCCCACTGCTGGGGTTTTCTCTTTGCGAGACAGAGCGAGCTGTCCTCTACTATTTGGATCTAGTGAGGTTTACGGCATAACATTGAATATTTCCATAACTCTACACATTGATTTCTTTGCAGAAAGTCCCTTACTAACTGAACCAACAATAATCTTCTAACTAATAATTCTCATTCAATTACTTCACAAATAATTTCTCTGTCCGTCGTTTATCATATTCTGAGCCTTGTCTTAGTTGTCTTCGCTGAAGTATTCACAACTGTTGATCACTTTATATGTGACAACAGCTGCAAGGATGTTAACACTTCGTAAATCATTTCACTATTATGATAGTCTTATATCTAAACTGTTGTCTGACTGGAATTTTGGTGTCTTCCGACCAGATAAATCATCATCATCATCATATCAGCCTGGAACCACCCACTGCTGGGTATCGGCCTCCCCTTTTTTCTGCTGAACACATATGAGAAATGAAAATAAAACTAAAAAATATTTTAAGGAATGTAAAAATTCTTTTTGTCTTGCCAAAAATAACATTATCACTGCCATAGGAATAAACATGCATGGTTATGGATTTTGGGCTGCTGCTGTGAAATTCCGGACGCATAAACCCAATATCACTGAGCGCGACCTAGGAATCGTACTTAGACCTCTTGCAGTCAGCAGTAAGGCCACCACGAGAACAACTAGAACAAGGATTGTGTAGACTTGGCTAGCACTTATTATCAAATTCCGATAAACAAAAGCTGGTGTGATAAATTCACTACAAAACCAAAGAACGATACAAGCAAACCTGCACGCAAAAGTATGAACAATAAGTAGCAAAGTGAGGCGCCATAAATCATATAAGTATAGATTTAACGCCACACTAGCAGTCGCCGAGTGGATTAACTTTATAAATAGACTCCCCGATTAGCTCAGATTAATGTCGTGGACAACGAGACTATTGATTAATGATCTTATTTATACGACAAGTCAAACAAGGCGAAAACTTATTAGGGTTGCATAGACAGGAATGTGTAACAGAGAATAGATTTATGCGGCGCCTAAGAATTTGGCGTGGTAACAAATACAAAATGTTAATGTATCCCTTTGTAATTATTAGCTTGCAATGTTGGTGCGATTTAGTCAGTACAGAAGAAATTAGGTTTAACGTAAACCGAGCATTGGTGTAATAAAACATTTTAAAGTAAGAAAGTTAAGTAAATAACAACCAAGACAGAGAAGTTGCATCACCAGAACCAAATTTTTTGTTAAAACTTTATAATTTAAAAAATAAAACGCTGGTTTGAAATTCAACAAAGATGTGATGAAATTGAAAGGAGTACAGTAAATAATGACTGCAGTAGGTATGATGAAACCCTATCATCAAAATGTGATAAGAAATTACTTCATTTAGACTTAGTAATTTTTTATAAAAAAAAGACAGGAAAAATACAGATGTAAATGAATCTATGTTTAGGTTAAATATGATGGTGAATTTGGTAGAAGAACGGTAAATAACGATTGCAGTAGATAATAAATAATAAATAAAATTCTTTTATTTCAGACCATACGTCCATTTGGTTAGTACAACACACAACTTAGAAACTAGTGTTAGTACTTACATCTACCAGAAAAACAAAACAAATATTTATTATACGCCACAGTGGCATGTAGGCGTACCCAATGCCCCAGTATGGCACTATCCCACCTGTCCACTATAGTACCCAGGATGCTGTTGGGGCTGACGCCTACCCTGCGCATGACAGAGGCGCATCGCTTGCGCATGATGGCGTGAAAGCCATCAATGCCCGCTTCTGTGAACATGCCGGAAGCACTGCAGTAGCGCGGCAACCCCATCAACACCCTGAATGCATTGTTATATTGGACGCGCAGAGTGCTGTATGCCCTCTGCATGTAGTTGACCCACAGACTGCATGTGTGGAACGACTGACAGTACGCCGTGAACAGCGTAGCATTTACGTCAGTCGAGCATTTTGGAATCTGCGAGCCAACATATTGCAGCGGACAGACAACGCTCATAATGATGAAACACTAGCAACAAAAAGTGATAAGCACTAACATCATCTGTACACAGGGAATTTGTATTTACACACATGATAATAATGACGTAAACATACGCAGGTCTAAATAAGGTGGACCTTTGGTTGAATATCATGAAGAATTTATAAGTAACTAGCTAAAGAATAAATTCAGAAGATATAATTAAACACTATGAAAGCAGGTGTCTGATGAGATGAAGAGTGATAGAGAAGAATGGAAGAACAATACAATCTGCGCCGACCCCAAATGAATCGGGGTAATGGCAAGAGTATGATGATATGATGAAACACTTTACAACAAAATGTGCTATGAAGTTACGTCACACGAACTTAGTTGTAATTAAAACACATGATACGGTTAATATTATGTAAGTGAGTAAAGATATAAAATGTTAAACTTAATCCTGTATTAACACAATCTTAATAAACAGTCTGCATTTTATTATCTTAATCTTATTTATCCACCGGTTTAAGTACCATAAAAACGATTAAATCCAACTGTTGTTGAAGTTAAATTGCAATATAAGGAAGACTAAAACTATTTTCGGGTCGTCATTCCCAGGAAGATATAGTACTTTTACTTCTCGAGTAAAAATAGGCTAAAAAGTCAGCTGCTCGGGTCGATCTTCAGGTTCAATCAAAGGACAATCCATGGATGGATGGGTTGGAGGATTGGTGGCCATCGACGAAAGCTTAGTATGGAAAATCGTAATTTTTACCGATGGAAAATCCTATCGAGCATACAGCTTGTACTGTTGTTGTTTGTACAAATTGCAAGTACTGCCTCCAAATGTTTACAGTGAAGGTGTAGCCTCCAGCGCTACTAAATCAACCATGGGAAAAGGATTTATGCCCGTGGGCGAAGGAGTAACCACTAATGGTGTGACCATACTCCGACACAAATACCTATACATTATTGGACACTAAAGCTATTTACATAATAGGAAAACGTGAGGGTCATGTGTATTAGGGTAATCTAGGTTCTGCTATTTGTGTATCGAAGGCACGAAGTACTGAAAGCGAAATGTCCCAAAAGTAGTGGCCGACACTAGAAACGCGAATTTAACAATAGAAAAAACTGACTATTCTATGAAAGAAAACACGATGATTAAGCAAGTGTTAAAACAAATACAAAAGGAAACGATAACGTCGATAACAGAACTGTAGTTGGTATAATCAACAACTATATTTTCGTTCACGTTAATGTTTTAATTGTCCTTGTAGAAGAAACATAAGGAACCGTTAAAATGCTACACCACGCGATAAAAACAATTAAAACAACACGCTCTATTTTATAGTTTAAAAAAAATATTTTCGTCAAGCAACACATCATAAATCTCAGTGAGTGTGTTCAAGCAATAAATCTGAACAAGCAATTAACGTTCCCAAAATGTTATAAAAAAAGATCAAAATTGACTGACTGTTGTCAGAGCGGAATTTAAATTGGTAGAAACTAACCCCATTGGTACAAAATTAACTATTGTTTCACGGATTGTTGGCTGTCCAAACATTAGTATGGATGGACAAAAAACAGCAGGTACCACAAATGGGGTGGCCGTGGATTTAAATAGATGGAAACGTCACGTTAATATCAAAATAACAGTTCTGGAGGTAACTTAATGACATAAATAGGGGTTTGTTTAATATGTATTTCTTTTTGTATTTTGAGCAGGTGTCAATTTTGAATAGCAATGTATTCGAAATTGTATGTAGGTACCTACAGAAAAGAGATTCAGATTAGAAATGCCTTTTAAAGTTGATAAGTACCTATAATTATCGACTGTTCAATTTTTTTTTGACGTTTTAGGTGTATTTACACTAACCAGCATTTATGAATAAAACCCCAACTGCACTCTCGTCAAGTAATTCAATATTTTGAAAACATCGCGTTTCAAAACAATAATAACTTCATTGTTCTAAAATAAATAACTATATTTTTGCAAAACGAAAACTATAACTTTTAATTAAGTAATTCGAGGGATTTTTAACCGACTTCTTAAAAAGGAGGTGGTTATGTTTTCGACCAGCATCTTTGACACCTATTTCTCCGTGACTACTGGTCTGATTTAGGCGATTCTTTTTTCATTTGGTAGAGGAAGCTTGCGCGGTGATCCCATATGAATTTTATTAACTTTGCTTAAGTACTCTTTGAGTTATCTTCTTTATTATGCATTTTGTGTATTTCGTAGTTATGGACGATGTGCCATGCATGTGTCTAGTTACAATGTAAAATTGATACTTGACTAGGATTTATGTGACATAGCACACCTAAAAAGAGTAAAATAAAAACTTTTTTACAAAACAAAAAACAACCGGCTACGTTGTTTTTTTTTTGTAAAATAGTTTTTTTTCCTTTCCTTCTAAGCTTACAAAAACTTTAACCGCAATTATTAAAGCACTCGTGACTAAATCGGCTTCATCATTCCATATTAAATAAACATTCCAATGAAAAACTGCAACTTAAAACAAAAATAATACATTCATCTTATTTTAAAACACTTCCAGTAAGCTTACACAATGCTAAAAGGACTTGGTTTTGTTATTGATCTAGTTAAAAATAACAAACACTGTTTTATGGCTGCCATTATCGAGTTACAGCCGCTTCTATAAACAAGTGAGTGGACTAGGCTAGCCAGCTGTTTGGTAGATTTTACGATGAAATATTTGTCTAGGAGACAAAGAATGGAGATTTTGTCACCAAGATTTAGCCGGACGATAATGAGCAAGGAGTATAGTAAGATAATTTTTAATAGACTTCCAAATGGAGGAGGTTCTATGTTCAGCTGTATACAGTATGTTCACCGATTATTCCGCCAATTGTGGACTGATTTTAAAATTCTTTTTTTGTTGGTTATCCTATACTCCCGATGTGGTCCCATTGTCACAAAGTCAAAATCTGATGATGGGATCCCAGAAAAAATGAAACAAAAGTCACCGACTTCTGAAGATTAAGTTATTTTTCACTTTGTTGTGTTTTTGAAGTCGGTTTTATTTTTTGGACTGTAAGGACAACGTGGAACAAATACATACAGTAGCTAGAGACAGCAACAATAACATAGTACGTTATGAAAGTAATAGCAAAAAAACCTTTTGTTACAGAACTTAAACCCAAATTAATTCTAAATATCTAATAGCTTGGATCAATAATAGAACTTATTGATCGAAGATTCAAAGTGACTGGATTTGCAGAGGGCGTGCCATACAGGTGATGGAAGCAGAATAAGGTTATTTTTTTGCACAAGACACCTAATATGAAATACTAATAAACATTTTTGAAGACGCCACAAGATAAGTAGTTATAAAGATTACAAAAGAAATAATAGTTCTCTCCTAACCTTGAATCTTGTCGCAAATCAAGCAACCGTATCAAAAAACCAACAAATGCAAGACCAGCAATTAAAAATAATTGCGAAACAGACATTAAAAACGAAATTATGTCAGAGTTACGTGCTTATAAAGGAGGGCACAGTAGTAAAATTACGAGTACGAACCGATACGGTTTGTTAGAAATAACAATGAAATTACTGAACAAAAAACGGTAATACATCAAATCTTCATGCTTTCCAATTAGGTCAGTGAAACTGCTACCGTGTGGGTGATAGCAGAAATGCTTCGTAAGAAACAAAAAAAGTTAAGTGTTTATGAATCTCTGCCTAGCTTTTTCCCAACTATGTTGGGGTCGGTTTCCAGTCTAACCGGATGCAGCTGATTACTTGTATTTTACACGGAGCGACTGCCTGTCTGACCTCCACAACCCAGTTAGTACTAGGTAATACGATATCCCTTAGTATGACTGCTTGTCAGACTTTCGGGCCACTGACTTCTTGTAACGACTCTCAAAGATCTAGAAATGACAGCCGGGACGAACGGCTTTACGTGCTTTCAGAGGCACGGAGGAAACTCGGTATGTTATGGGGGGTCACCCATCCACGGGCCAACCTAAGCAAGCGCGGCTCTGCAGATTGAACCGAGTGGCTGTTATTATTTAGCCAAGAGCTCCTCCTATCTACAAGTAAGTGTTTATGAATATAAAGAATATGCAGTCCTAGCGGCTCTACCTGGATATTTCAGACATCCTTGTAGTGGCGTCAAACCATGTAGGATGACAATGTAACAATAATTTACATACATACAATAGTGCGGTTCTGTAGTATCTCCTCTACAATCGGAGACGTTCGCTATAAGACACAGTCGATAAATAGGATTTTGGGGGGGTCTTTGAATCATTATCATCATCATTTCAGCCGAAAGACGTCCAGTGCTAGGACCTAGTGGCCTGGCTGGCCTCCCAAGTGTCGCCACATTGACCGGTCCCGTACGACTCGCATCCAGTGGATCCCCGCAACCTTCACTAGGTCATCGATCCACCTAGTGGGAGGTCTTTGAACACAACAACATTATCAAACAATTATGATCAGGTCTTGGGTTTGATTTCCAGGTCGGGCAAAGAGATACAGAGCCTTTCCATCAGGAATTTGTCGGTAGCAGCCATGGATTCTAGATTTGTACTCGGTTGGTGACATTACATAGGTCTTAAACATAACTTGGGAAATGTGGGTTTACTGTAAAATACAGTTCTGCCTAGGCCTTCGGGGATCACTGGTTTGATAGGACTGAATCCAGAAAACAAGGTAAGGAGGAACAAGGATACGTATGACACCTCTTAAGATCGGCTTGGGACTGTCATCGGCAGAATTGGCCATAAGCCGGTACGGTATAACGACAGTTGTAAACTACGCAGTGATAACTTAAGGGAAAGATCTTGACAAAATGTTTTTGTCCTTATTATTTTATATGGTGTATAATAGCGGGTTTCGTAATAAATATATAATTGGCCATTACTAAAAGTTTTCCTCAATCAATAAAATTGCTTTCAAGTAAACGATAAAGAATAATATCTTTACCCTACAGCGAGAAAAAACATTGAACATTTTTTTTATTATCATCCGTCATCAGACATCCTCAATGACGACAAAGTCAGTGGCGCGTGGCAACCTTGCTGGTTGGTAGACATACAGTTACTATACAATTAGCTATAGTACCTACTACTTCTCGAAGCCATGTCTACCTAATAGTAATGGATTCTCTTTCTTCTTTTGGTGGTTTTCCAATACTTTAAGGTTGGCTATCAACTCCGTGGATTTCTCCTTGTACTTTGCAAGGTGGAATAGCTCAACAGCTTTGCAGCTTTATATCGCTCAATATTAAAAAATCTAAGCAGAGAGATGAGTAACAATGAATGGCATAAACTTCTAGGGGACCAGAATCGGGAATTTATTTTGTATTGAGTCAGGGGTCCCCGAAATATTGACGAAAGAGTATGTATAGTCTATAGGCAGTTCTAGCGGGAAGTGACGATACATTACATTTAGGCATCCGGTAGTAATCCATTCGGGGATAACCTAAAAGCGGTATCGAACTATTACCACAGATGCGTCACCAGGACCAAAGTCCAAGAAACCAACGTGTTGGAATTTAAAGAAATCTTGATTGAATGATGACAGGTAACCAACGCATGTTACCATTGTACGGCTTATTACATACATACTAAACGAGACTCCGATGAGTCCCGACCGATTAGCGAAGACATAAGTGCAATGGAACTACTTGAAACCCTTGGCGTGAAGACTGAGGATTAAAACTTGATCCAATTGCGGTGTGTAGTGACAGGTGGGCAGCTCCCTAGTCTTAAACAGATATAGGCGATTAGGGGCGCTTAGTATTTTCGATTTCTCTGTTAACTGTAATTAAATGCGTTATAGTCAAGCCTTCATATAAAATCTTCTTTACACTAGGACATATAGCACAAATTTTACGAATATTGTAGGAGGATTGTCCCAAAAAAAAGAAAAGCACAAACGCTGGCAGTGTTCCTGCTTGTTTAGACTGGATTGCATAACAGCTTTAGAATCTTGACTAATAGTAACGACTATGGCATTTCATCGTAAATCAAGTAGGGTGGGTCTAGTTTATTTTTTCAAATGAGTCAAGGAGTTAATTTGTAATTGACCCTCCAAAACTGACAATAGGCGCTGCTTACCTACTTAACTTTTCTAGGTAACAATCAATTATTTCCGCAAAGTATCAGAAGGAAAAACATGCAATAAAGATCGTAAGCAACTATTTTGTGCCGCGAACGAACGTCCATTGAATGACAATGGAATGAATGAATTATTCACAATTGAAGGCTTCCAATGTCAATCCCATTATGTAAGTGACATCGCTACAACCGTAAAGTGTGGCGTTAGTTGATATATTAATTGTACAAAGACGTGTACAGAATACTACGATAATTCTAGTATAAGATATGGCGTAGATAGTCCGTAGTTAGAAATGGAAACGAACAAATTATGATTTATATCTCATCTGCAGTCTTATCCTTGCACGTGGATTTCCTGCGTCGTCGCCATTAGAAATACAAATCAAAGATAAATTCTAGACACCAGGTATAAATTACAACTCTTCTATGAATTCGCTCAATCTGATGTTCATCCATTTCTAGTAAGATTGGAAATGGACACAGCTTGATTGGGAATAGGAAAATGAGATTCAGAGATGCTGATGAATTACGTCCTTGGATCTCAGCTCTGGAAGATGTTTTTGATTTCCTGAAGCAGTTTGTCAATTTCATGATACAAGTTAAGGCTCCCGCAGACGCAACGGTGCGACACGATTCTGGACTCTGGTAGAACAATTTACATGAAGTTTTCATAGAAGTTGTTCTACTAGAGTCGCGTCGCGCCTTTCTGCGGGAGCATTAATTCTTTTAGCAGCTTCCTTCTCTTTCACACTATCTATAGCAGATGATATTATTATTTTTTTGGTTTATCTTAAACATCTATAATTTCAACAAACAACTCAGCCTACTGCAGTTGTCTAGATATGCTGCTTCTTTAAGTTTCGACACAACTCCCGTCTCATTCGCATTTATCGTATCTGTGAAGGCTTTTTCTAGCAACAGTTCGCATTATTTAGCATTTACTTGCTAAATCCTATTCAAGAGTAATTTACATTCACAACAGGAACACAGGTTATCCTCAATTATACAGGCTCAATGATATTTAGCACCACCTGCTACATCTGGCATGAGCTACCGGTATTGCATGGAAGACTGCCAAGATTTGACCATTAAGAAATAATCAGTTATCCATGGCTGTCCTGTGAGAAATATTAGGGAATTGACCTGGTACATAATTAGATGGTAAGACGATGTAAAAATATTTTATAGGGCACAATCATTTTCTTCAGATTTTTTGGGTGAGAACTACAGCAGCAGTGTGGGATGTTATCAGCTTATGTAAGGTCCATTGTCACGATCTTAGTCAGTTTGAATAGTTTTAAGGAAAAGTCTGTTGTTTTCAATTAATAGCATAATCATTCTTTTAATTTTGAGGACCGGTGGGTGATTTTTAAAGCCCTCACTTAGGTAGGGGCCGGCTTCCCTGAGATTTAACGTAACGAGTTTTACTAGTTTAGTTAAATTGTTTTTTCAAAACACAGTTGTCGAATATATAATACATAAAATCACTAAATCTACAGTCTTCCTCATACATAAATTAAAACGAACATTCTCTTTTATCCTTTTGTAAGGCTCGGAACATTACCGGACCGGTCTAAGCTTGAGTTATGATTTTGTATTATCTACTGATCCCGTAAAGGAATTTGACCTGCGTCCTATGCATATGCAAATATCCTTGAAAACCACAAGCGTTGAAAATATTTGCGTAGGCACGTACTTGATTTAGATACACCAACATCTAGTCGGAGAGAAGTCAATAGAGATGGAAAAAGCATGGTGGAGGATGATTTAGCAGATAATAATTTGACAAGACATTAGTTTGGAGTATGAATGTGGATAGAGATAGAGATATAAGAGTAGTGGAAAACGAAAGAAAAGGTAGATGGTCTGTGTGAAAAACGATATGCCTAGAAAAGGACGTGATTATTGAGATGATGACTAACAGATACATATGAAAGAACATAAACTGTACCAACCCCAAATAAATTGTGATAAGGACAATTGTGATAATTTGACAGGCAGTTATTCTGATTAAGATAATGTTTAGTTGGGACTTGATCAAGACTTAAATCAATTCTTGGATAACGACATTACAGAACATCAGAAACTTTGCCTTGAACAGAAATTATACAAGCTGACAATAGCAGTAAACGTGAAAACGAACCGACAATTCCAACAAAAAAAGTCTCACCTTGCAAGACAGACAATAAATTACCTCAAGATAAAAATCTGAACACACTTCCCATTCACACAATACACGGACTATTTAAACATCCTATAGATGCATCCTAGTAGGGCTATAAAACCGCAGTGACTCACTAGCGGTCTCTGGTGTCACTACAAATTGGGCCAATGACCTGTCCGTTGCATAATGAAACCGTAATCTTAGATTATGGGTGAACACAAACCACACGTAAATGAGTATCAGTGTTAGTAGCTTAACTTTGGCGGAGAACTTGGCTCGCGTTTTTGTCTTTTATATCGTTTTTTTTAGTGTTGTTCCGAATTATTCTTATAGTTTTGGATGAGGTCTTACGGTGCAATTTAAATCAGCTTATTTCTTATAAAGTTACTGTCTTATGTACACTTGCTTATGCTGTAACACTTTCTTTAGTGCTGCTGCGACATATCAGAAATGTAAAATATTGGTTTAAACATGTTGACTTACTAATTCTGATGATTACTCTGTTGCTTCGACATTTGTATATTTTCCTGGATTATACACGTTGTTTTATAAGCTTGTTTTTTTAGGAGCTCGTGGCTAAATAATAAGAGCCGCGCGGGTCGATCTTTAAGGTTAAGCCGTGCTTGCTGAGGTTGGCCCGTGGATGGGTGACCATAATTACATAGGGAGTTTCCTCTGTGCCTCGGAAAGCAAGTTAAGCCGCTGGTCCCGGCTGTCATTTGTAGATCTTTGACAGTCGTTACGAGTAGTCAGAAGCCAAAAGATTGACATCCAGTCTTACCAAGGGGTATCGTATTACCCAGTTACAGGGTTGTGGAGGTCAGATAGGACGTCGCTTCATGTAAAGTACTGGCACTCAGCTGCACCTGGTTATACTAGAAGCCGACCCCAACATAGTTTGGGAAAAGGCTAGGCAGATGATGATGATGATATACACGTTGTTTTATCATGGGAGAAAGAGGGGTCTATAAAGTATAAATGAGTATGTACTCCTTGGTAATACTCCCTGCCATAGAATGGGCAGCAGCGTTCTTTGTGCTTTTGTGACAAAGCGTGGCGATTATGGCAAAACCCCCCATGTTATGACAATGCGGCGAAACTTGGGGGAGGCCTATGTCCAGCTGTGGACGTCTTTCGGCTGAAATGATGATGATGATAACTCCTTGGTAAAAGTTTGTGATACGCAGTCCCATTAACTTCTTATAGTTTATATTGTACCTACCGTTATTTCCTGTACTAATATATGTATATTGTTTTTTTACTATTTCATATTGATCTTACCTTGCGTATTCTTTTCATCTTCTGCTGCGACAGTTTTAGTGCCAACAAATTGATACGCGAAGGTTTAGTTTTGTTGCCACTTTGTGTTTCTATTAGTCAATTAAATACTTTCATTAAAACTTAACTCATTAAAATGCGCATTTTGAAATTATTAAGGAAAACTTGTACTTATAACCTGAGTTTATTTCTGGTGACCTATAACTTCAAATTTCAACCGAATGATAATTTCCAGGAAAGCTGTGTAGTAACTGGTTGACTATATTTAAGGTAGTAACAGTTTTTGCAGCGGTGATTTGCTTGGGTAGAAGAGAGAAGGATGGGTTTTTTATCAAATAATTGGTCACAAGTGTGATAACAGAACTCTAAGTACAAAAACGATGAAAGAGTAAGATCTCTACAGTATAACATAACACCACGCATGTAATCCCCGAAGGGTTAGGCAGAGGTGTACCTAATAGTACACCCACATTTCGCCAGTTATGTTTAAGTCCCATGTAATAGGGGACGAGCCCATTGCCTACCCCCAACAACCAGACACGAATCCAGACTCCGTGGCTGCTACTGAGAAATTCATGATAAAAACATCCAATAACCCGACCCGGGAATCGAACCCAGGCACTCAAGCTCAGCAGTCGCGATTGTGACCACTAGAAGAACGAGACAGTCAAAGTTACAATAATAGTACTTAAAATCATAATATGAATCTAGTAAAGCTCTTCTAAGTAACTCCAAGTTACCAAGTTACGAGCTTATAAAGCGTTATCACCAGAGGTCGGAATTAGGTAGAGTTATTTGTGTACTTACACTGATTTCTAGTGTCCGACCGAAGCTTCGGCTTCGGCCACCTTCGGCCAAAAAAGCACCTTCGGCCAAATCTTCGGCTTCGGCCAAAAATTTGCCGAAGGTTTGGCCGAAGCCGAAGGTTTGCTAGTTGTCAAAATTTGAAATTTACTGAACGATGCTAGAGCGAGACGGAGAGTGTGCAGAGCAGCAGAGTTTCGCCGCGCCGCCGCACCGGACCAAACGAATCGCAGTTAGTAAACTAAACGAGTCAAAACAAGTTTGAGAGCGCGTCTTAAAATTCTAATAAGTGTTTTGTTTTTAAATATTTCATATTTGTTATTACAAATTATTTTATTTATTACTGTGAGTAGTACCTGTAGTGATACGTTCAATATTGTGAGGCACTCTAAGAACCAAAAAACCGTAAGTATTGTCTGGTTTTAGACAATATTTTATTACCTACTTGTATATGTTGGTCACTCGGCTCGTTATTGGGCTAAATCTCTAAAGCTCTCACAATATGTATCTAGTATATTCTGAGATCAAAGTAACTATCGTATTTCTCAAGGTCAATGACACCTTCGGCTTCGGCCGAAGGTTTTGGTGAATACCGATTAATCGGCTTCGGCTTCGGCTTCGGCCAGAATTGCACCTTCGGTCGGACACTACTGATTTCATACAGCGAAAGAATAAAGTGGATATGCCTCAAATCCCGAGATTAATTTTAAAGAGCAGAAAAATCCCGTGATTTATTAAATAAAAAAGTTATTTACTTTTACACAATTTAAACCATCCGACATCGGATGCGCGAAGGTTCAAAGTTCCAATGCGCACACGCAAGGGAAGATCCATATTAATATCAACATTTCGTTGCAAGTACAAAAATAATTCTACCTAATTCCGACCTCTGGTTATCACCTAATAACTGGTTCATTAGGTCAGCATTGAACCTATAATCTTTCTCATTGTAATATTTAACGACTAGGGCGCCATGATAGCAGTTGACTCAATTTGTTTTTCTTTTTAAAAAATATAAAAAATATTTTTATTTTTTTTTTGCTAAACTTGACATGTAATTATAATAATTATTAATAAACAAACTAAACTAAACTAAACATACCAGGTTTGGACACACAACACGTGTTCCGCCCATCAAAGCCCTCAATTACTAATTAAACAAACAAATTAATTACACTTCTACAAAACGAATCATCGCCTTTTTGAGATAAAAAGAAGATAATCTAAACAAGAAACCGACTCAAACAACCTCAGTCATGAAAGGCAAGATCAAAATATTTTTAACTCGTTTCAATTATAAATATTATAATTTTAGTACGAAATCTTAAATGGAAGAGGAAGTATAAAATATCAAAGTGTACTATCATGAGAAATGTTAAATATGTAAGCTATACCCAACGAGAAATGGTACACACGGCCACAGATCTAGCTAAACATTTCCAGTCCAACATGGCCGCGCTTTTTATAGTTTTCGCGTAAAATGAGAGATACGCATAAACTGGTTTTCCATAGCTTGATTGATCGCCGTGCGTTTGTACAGTATTGATCATTAGATATTTTTTTTATGATAGTATAAAATATTAATAAGATTTTTACGTAATTGTTAATTGCGTACATACTGATTAGGGAATTTCGAACGGTTTATAATTAGCATATTAAGTGTTCTATTCATTAGTGTGAATTCAATTAGTTCTGCTTCTTATAGAGTAATTTGATGGGAACTGAGTAATGTGTGAACTACGGAGTACCACGCTCACTGACAGTCGGCCACTTTTCAACCTTATTCCTCAGAAAATTAGGGTGAATGCAAAATGCTTTTCTCTGCTCTCATAAGCCATGAACTCACCGCCTTTTTTCCAGTTTCAATGCAGTATACCAAAGCGAATCAAAGCTCTTTACTCTGCAGTATGTGCAATGCTCGCATCATCCACAGCCATATTTTTTTTAACTTTGCTCTGATTACAAGCATTTAAAATCACTCAATCAGCACTAAATTCGATCAAAGTCAAAAGACTTGACACATCATCTGCCTAGCCTTTTCCCAAACTATCTTGGGGTCGGCTTCTAGTCTTACCGGATGCAGCTGAGTACCAGTATTTTACATGAAGCGACTGCCTATCTGACCTCTACAACCCAGTAACTGGGTAATAACCCCTTAGTAAGACTGGATGTCAGTCTTTTGGCTTCTGACTACTCGTAACGACTGTCAAAGATCTACAAATGACAGCCGGGACCAACGGCTTAACGTGCTTTCCGAGGCACGGAGGAAACTCGGTATGTAATTATGGTCACCCATCCACGGACCAACGTCGGCAAGCACGGCTTAATCTCATAGATAGACCCGTGCGGCTGTTATTATTTAGCCACGAGCTCCTCAAAAGTTAAAAGACTTGACACAAATGCTCATTAAAGTTACGACCATTTGTCATCTTACACCCTCTTTCCCACAGATTAGAGGTACTCCGTCCATTTATACAGTAATGTGAAAGTCTGCCTGTAAAATGTTGACACCTTTATTAACGGCTGAACGGATTTGAATGTAATTTAGCTCAGCAATACCATGACCTAAGCTGGGATATAAAAAACGAGGGCGAAATAGCGGGCATAAGGTTGTCTTTCATATATTCCGTGCTTTTCTTTCAACGAGATAGAATTCTAGTTTTACAAGGCTCAGTTGCATATCAATATGACCTTACTAACCACACCAGTTCATTGCATATCGATGCAAATCCATATCTGATATCGCATTTAACTTAGAAACTAACGTCTAACGGTAAAGTCACCATGGCCAATACATACTCATTATTAGTTACAAGATCAGGTTACCATATTGAATACTAGCTGTCCCGCGCAACTTCGTCTGCGTCACATTTTCCCCATTTTTGCAACAATTTTCATTGCTGCTCCGCTCGTTTTTCTCGTAGCGTGATGATATACACCCTATAGCCTTTTTCGATAAATGGGCTATCTAACACTGAAAGTCGGTCGTCTGTATGGTGTCGGACGTAAAGAATAGCACCATCCCATATCTTCCCGTAACGTTATGGCAAAACAACCCCTTCTTTGGGGTAGCCTATGTCCAGCAGTGGACGTCATTTAGCTGAAATGATGATGATGATGAACACTGAAATAATTTTTCAAATCGGATCAGTAGTTCCTGATATTAGCGCGTTCAAGCAAACAAACACACAAACAAACTCTTCAGCTTTATTATTAGTAAGTATATAGATAGTATAGTATATTATATAGAATAGATCATAGCAAGCTATTCAGTGCAAATGTGAACTACGAGTACTGTCCTACCCTAAATTTGTCACTGTCGAAATTGAAGGGCGCACCTTGTTCGTATTCTATAAAGATATCAGATCAAGAATGTAGGTGAGGTAATAATATACTAACTGACTGAGGATTAAGGAATCATGTAAGACTAATTAGTCACTAATGACTAAGGACTGCCACATTGTTCTAGTGGTCAAACGCGACTGTTGAGCAAGAGGTCCTGGGTTCGATTCTCGGGTCGGGCAGTGTTATTGGGTTTTTGTGAAGCTTTTAGTTCAGTAGATTTTTTCCAGTCACGGAGTCTGTATTAGTGCCCCGTAGATGGCAATAGGGTCACCCCCAATTACATGGGACTTAATAAACATAACTGGGGAATTGTGGGTGTACTTTAGGTACACCCTCTGCCAAACCCTTCGGGGATAACATTTGAATTATTTTCGATATTGGTCGGATGATCTGGAGGTCTCTTTGAATTCCATGAACACCTGAAAAGGCTCATTGCCGTGATTATCAAAATCGAACAATAAATTACTCAACACGGAGTAGTTATTACCACAGCAGGCTATCAATTCTCTTCTTTACAATCATAAGTACAAAAGCGTCACATTAGAATTTTCGGACAAAGTCAGAAAACAACTGCTGACGAAGTTACTATCATAGAAGTTGGTGGTCCAAAACTATTTATTTTATCTTAAGGTTTAAAAGCTCAACTTAAAACTGTACCTTCCGTAGTAACTATCAAAGCTGCACTAGACGAAGTCAAACAGTTAGAACTACTGCCGTGGAACTACCCTGATCTACTCACTGATAAGGCCGCACATTAACGCCACTTCAAACAGGTAATCTGGGTCAGAGCAATGACATCACGACATACGCTGAGCACACACTTGCGTCTTTTAGTCGTCAGACAATCTTAGTAGTGAAGTTCTTCAGTCGCAGAGAACATTATAATAGACGCATTTCTGTAGCTGCATCGCTACTTAAAAAAATTTAAGCGCAGGAGATTTAGGCCGGCTATTGGGTAGGTAACGGCGTTCAACAGTAGATATAAAGGTTTACTATATTCTGATTAAACTTGAATCTGAACCACAAACAGGTGCATCAAACTAATATTTTCCTTTGTAAGAAAATAAAATCTCGCTATTTGTAAACAAAACTGTTAGTAATGAATGACAAATCATTATGAAGTGCAAAGAAAAAATCAACAAAATATTCTAAGCGGGTGCTTAGAATATTTTGTTGATTTTTAAACACGAGCTGTACAACGGATAACGTGGGTACGTTATCCGTTGTACAGCAGCTCGTGTTTGATTCCAATTCTGATGAAATCGATTCGTGAACTGAACATGCGAGACCTTCGCACTTCGCACGTCTACTGAGTACGACATCAACACTTAAACGCTTTAGCTTCGACGACAAGGGAGATTTTATCACAGCATCAAGTCAACTGTTCTAGTCCTTAAACAAAGGTTTTGTCATTTGAACTTTATCACGATAACATAAGCTTTAAAATTAACTAATTTCACTATCTCACTGTTGCCAAACGAGGGTCATTGACTGTAGCCTGTACTGATCATAATGACTGTATTATATTAGTTGATGTATGGTCAACCAGCCTATTGAAACGACCAACCGGTTCCAAGGATGTCTTTAGATCGCCAATGAGCGATTGTTGAATAAATATTCTCTGATTCAGAAATCATCAGCTGAATAGACATAAGAGATTGAAACGTGAAAATGCCACTTACGTCATTTCGAAACCGTAGTATTTACAGTACTCGAATGAATACGTATTGTGAGGCAAGTGTGTCAACTAAGTCATCCGAGTTCTCTAGTTGATCCGAGAAGGTCCTTTTCTTAGACTAGACAATGTTCTTGAGAGACACATTCACAGAACTCCTCCTATAAGGAAGATAAAGGTAGCCTGGATAGAAGTTCTCCTTCTGAGGAGAGGCATGACGAGAACTGAGCGTAGGGCAATTAATCTTCAAGTACCGTAATTCGCAGATATGTCAGCTTTGTAACAACAGCCGTGAATTGAATAAGCTGTGGTCAGAAGGTCTCTTTCAACACATAGCTTGCTATAGATTTATACAGTGAGCAAAACTAGATTATAAGATTAACATAAGGATTTTGTATTTTAATAATCTTTACTCCCACGATCGCGATAAAAACACACATTTTTCCTTAGATTGATTCTAAGAACTGTCACAAATGTAGTCGTTCAGGTATCAAAACAAGCAGTTGATTAAATTATGTTTTTTTTTTATTTTATTTCTAGTAACACACCTATTAGCAACACGCCTATGACCTTTAGGAATCAAAGAGGTATATATTCGTACACCCACGAACCACCAACAACGTGACGAGCCCCAAATGATACGGGCGAGACTCCAAAATTTTCCACTCAAACAATGAATTTCGCGACGTGTCTGTATTAAAACAAGTGTTTTTAAAACAAAAGAATAAATTATATTACTTTGCTAGTTGTCTTTAGGATTTCAGTTTTATTTGAATAACATAGTTACATGACCTCGTGTCTTAAAGACGGCAAAAATAATACGGCTAGTCTGACATTCACATACAATTCAAGCTTCATTCGCTTCTGATTATTTTAGTAGGTATAATGTGTGTTACACACCTTTATCCTAAAATAAAAGTGCAACTGCAATGCGCATGCTGTCCGCGTATTGAGGAGCTGCAGCTTTAAAAGTAACGTAAGTATAAACAAAAAACAGGAGTGGCCCAAAAACACTACCTTATGCAACGCCATAATTTATTTCCCTTCACGGGAACAAAGGGAAATAATCTTCGTGTTTTTATAAGCGTACACATACCAACGTTTTGTTTAGTCTACAACAGAATACCTATACAAACTCATTAGTAAATAGTACACAACATTAATTAGCATTTTTCCTACTACTATGGTATAGAACGCTTCATAAACATCTTTGACTTACGGCGTCTACAACTTTATTGACAAAACTTCAATATTCACAAAAGTACAGTTGGACAAACAGTCGTTGATCAAATAAAAATACGACCACACAGCATCACAGTTACGTAGACAAGCATATCTTAAATATTCTCTATGTCGTAATAGAAAAGAAAGGTTGCGTTCTGTTATGCTTCTAAGTTGTTTGATAACATGATTTTTGAATTGTCAAGTAAGGTTGGAGGAGTTTTAAAATGCCGTGTTTTAACGACTACTCGAATAAGAATGATCTCCAAAACCTGATAGAGGATAACCAACAGCATCCGCTTTGTGTGTTTATTAAAACAACTCTTATAACTTTAGGTATGTTTCAAAATCCACATGCGAGATTATCGTTATGTTTCCATATTCATTGAGTGAAAATTTACAACAGAAGGATTCACACACAGTTAAAGTCAACAGTATTAATAAAATACAGCTCCGTATTTGCACCATGTTTTCACCATCGACCAAACTATTGTTCAACCGCAATTCGATCCCGCACTCGATCCTTTAGTGCGCACATTTCAAGAACCTATACAAATACTAATTAGACCTTAAGCACATATAAAACAATACGCATACCATTTGTTGCAATAAAACTTCATACTAAAGTTGTATCGAAACATAACCCTTAGGCTTTACAATTGAGGTGTCCAGTTACAGAGGCGATATACGGGTAATTCTATTTAATATGTTGTGTGTGCCAGCTTTCAAATAAAAACATTGCTGGATGAATGGTCCCGCTGTTTCCTTTGGACGACCTATTCCGTACTGTGATGGCGATTGCAACTCTTCTTATCTGATCGGACAGCTATGTAAAACACGGAAGAGAATTTGTCCTCTGCGAACTAGGTATAACGTTTATTTTTACTAACTTATGTTTTTGAATTATATTTCCTTATTTTGCAAACAAACTCCATTGTTATGACTAAGTAATCTGAGTTTACGCAACACGTGGTCTTGCATAGTGACACTATACCATTGTGAGTAAAAATCTAAACTAATAATATAAAGAGGAAAAAAAGCCCTGAGACATCTAGATGGGGTAGCAGCAGACCGAGGAGAAATTGGCGGGACTAAACTAAAAAAAAACGTATGTGATTTATCTAGCTGCGTCAACATTTTCGCATGAAATAATCTCACCTGAAAGGGAAATCCGTCTTTCACACTTTTTTAAAGTTAACAAGATAATAGAAATCATGAACACTCGCTTACCGTATGATTCAACAAAGTCATCGTATGATTCTAAGGAATCTTGCACCGCCGAATATGTGTAATATTATTATAATGAATCACGTGTCTTATCCATCAATTGATATGTGTACTCTAGATAAGAGCGTGCGTTAACGACATTAGGTCTAATCGTTTAAATCAAAGGCGTTTTACCCGAGCATTGATAAATACGTCAATCGTTATCTGGGTCCTTCGTGAATTGAATAGACAACGACATGAAAGCACCACACTAAGACATACAACCTTTGTACACAAACTGTTTTATTGCAATAATGTCTATGCAATTTATATTTACAATAAAGAATACAAGAATGAAGACACTAATGAAATTATTGAAGACCCAACGGTCCACCTCACTATCAACTATACTAGGACATCGTAGAAGCAGAAAGCTATTCCACATTTAATAAATATAGGAAAATATATTAAGTTTGAAATACAAGGTGTAAACAGACCCTTCACGAAGCAACCAAGCATTCTGTGCATCAAACTAAATAACCCTAGGCAAAAATTATTGCTGGCCAGAAAGTCACGTTTTACGGTAAAACTCAATGTAACGAACTGAAAACATTGTGCTGATGGAAGCAATGAGTAGTGAACAGATCATGAAGGCATTTAAAGTAAAGATCAAAACTACAAAATCTAGTATTTTATAAACTTGTGAAAAAGTTGATACTGTGACCTCCAGTATCTCCGTAATTATAGAGTTCCCAGGTATGGTCTAGAACAAAAAAATGATCGCAATGACGGGGGGAACAAGTGCCCTTCGGCTTCGTTATGTTTTGATTTACACCCTTTATCTGTTCCCTGCACTATTTCAATAAAGCTTTCCATCACATAGGGAAGCCTGAAAATCCTAAAACACACACTTGAAACAAAACACCACCACAATTCTTATCTAACCCCACACAGACCATAACCATTACTATACAAATACTACTATTAATATCAACTAGTTTAATAACCATCAAAACATACGACACGTAATAGGGCCGTTGGTCATTCAGTGTAGTCGATCGCGCAATGACCCCGCTCCTGCGCGCGCGTCGGGAAGCCGCACCATTTGTTTTTGGGATATAATCGACCAATAACTGTTCGTGTCGATGACTTGCGTTTGGAGGGTTGGGGAATGGAGCTGTTGTTAATTAAAAATGCAGTAAAATTACGGTTAAATTTAACTTTTAAAGTGGTTTAAGTTATATGCTAAGATCTTTTGCATCTGTGCAATGTTTATTTTTTTATTTAAACGAGACTATGCCATCAGAAACGACTGCGTGACGTCTTTGCTGGCTTCCTCATTAATTGGCGGAAAGAAGCACAACAGCGAGAGAAGTGGAAGGAATGGGGGTAAAGGCTTTGCCCAGGAGAAGAAAGGACAATGAGGCTGACAAAAAAAAACGTGATGTTCAAGAGAAGAGTATATCTAACGTATCAAACTAATGATATTAGTATCGACTGTACATATTGTACTATACTGTTTATATTCTTACAGTCCATGTTATGGGCTTTCGAAGGCATGAGAAAGCACCTTAAATACCCCATAACTACTAACATTAGATGGTATGATAGGCAAGATCCCGATGCGTTCAAATGCATCGCTATGCATCTTGATTTTTGGGATAATGATCTACTAATGACTCTTCGGTTTCAAGTTTTATGACTATGCAGTAGCAGAATTGGAAGTTCATTCCAAGTTTTAATGGAAAATGGTAAAAAATACTCTAATATTTTTGCTTTACAACAATCTGTCAACAATGATAACTCTCATAGCAAGACTAGAGGAAATTCTAAAACATGCAATAGTAGATATAGCACAGAACTAAAATTACTGTCACCTAAAAAAGAGAACATGCATCATAAATATTACAGCGTGGGACGACAATATACGAAAATTTAAACTCGGATACTAAGCATGTACACAGTAGAATTTTAGGTTTCTTACATTACATCAAAGGACCTGACTCTTGGAATTTTAGGACTTCTACCTACGGGTTGGATACAGTAAAGGAAGGATGAATAATACGACGCAGCAGAGGACACGTCTATAATACATGAAGATGCTATGAATTAAAGTCTCTTTTCATCTCTTTTAGTATGATCAAACTAATCTACTAGACAACGCAACGAATTTTGATGGGTTTCACCATCTTTTAGGTTTTCTATTAAATTAAACTAACATACATACAACAAAGGAATTGAAATTTCTTCCGTCGTAAAATCAGTGCAAAACAGGGGCGGGTCACTTGTTGAACAATAAAATAATATACGCTTTGCCCTAAAGCCGAGCTTGAAAGCTGAAAGTGCATTTGAGCCCAAGTGTCGGTGATTCAACGCTCCCGGGCAAAGTGTCGGTCTTGAAGATTGCAGATAAGGACACGAACACGATTGCTAATTCAATGTTACTATCGAAAGAGAATACAGCATAAACTAAGAACTTCCTACCATTTCTAATAACGAAGAACATTTAGAGAAAAGCTTTGTTTCTGGGGATAATATTGGCAAGAGAGTGGAAAAGTAACTTTCATCTTTTAAAACTTTGGAAGACAGATGATGATAGAAAAAATAACAATGACATAAACAAATATTACAATACTCAAAACTTAATACATGCAAATGAATCGGCAGACAACAACATAACCGAACAATTTAACATAAATTACAATAACAAGCCATTGTGAGCAAAGTCATTTCTACAAACAACTTTTGTGCTTGTTACAGGATTCTGTTGATATTTTAAAAGTTAGGGAGCTTGCTTTATTTTTAGAATTAATTGTATAAGTATTGACGCCCACGATACTGCTGGGGATTCAACTAGAGTTCATGACTTAACACGTTTTGTTCGAACTGAATTCTGAGACTTTACGTGCTAAGAAAGGACATATTAAAATAAAAAAATATCAGAAAAAAAGCATAAAAAATAACCTGCCTGTTGTCATGGTATGGGCATGTGATGCGGAGAAATGAGGAAAATGTTGTGAGGAAAGTTTTGAGTATAAATGTGGATGGGTATAGTAGAGGAAGACCAAAAAAACGATTGATGAACTGTGTAAAGGATGATATCGCAAGAAAGGAGGTGTCTTATGAGATGACTGATGATGAGTAATGGAGAAGTATGGAAGAAGAAGACAGCTGCGCCAACCCCAAATAAATTGGGATAATGGCAAGAGAATGGTGATGATGAATCATATAAGCAATACCATTGTTCTATTTAAAGCCAACAAAGATTTATTTTTACCAAACAAAACTAAAAATAAAGATCAAGAACCTAATCCTCCTCGTACGCTATAATTGATCTATTAAAACGAGCAATTAATCAAAATTATAGCACAATTGCACCGACAGAGTACAAGCAATGACCATTGATCTTAATTAAAGTTACTATGTTATGTCAGTTTCATTACAAAAACAACTGTATTGGTGCCAAAGAACAGAACAGATCGAACACATTTGCAGTTACAAGTAACTGCAAACGCTGTTCTGCAAATTTCTACAAGTGAAATGGGGTGGAAAATATTGAACATAATTTATAATCTTTTGCGTCTTTCTAAGGCAGGATGCTCGGTGCGTGTTTAAACTATATTTTATACGGAGACACTTACCTTTGGAGGATCGAGGTGTATGGTTGAACTTATAGAAAGAAACAAAATTAAGGAGCAAAATAAAAACAAAGGTTTTACGGTAGTATCAATCATTCACAAGGGTATACTACATACTCATAGGCAGACATCGGAAATAGGTAGAGTATATAATTTACCTTATGTTCGAGGAAGTAAGTAACATGGAGCTGATAACAGCTCGCCTAAAATCCCGAAATAATTAATATGACGATTAAATCCTGGCATTTAAGAACATTGAAAATGACTTCTTGCAGTTTGAATACATTTGAACTTAATTAATTACTTTAAATTTTTATTCTATTGAAGTATTTTATTACGTTTTTAGAGTTCCGTACTAAATCTGTTAAATTTAAGAGCTTTGTTTTACGTATAAAATTAATTATTGAAAGTTCTCCTCTCCTGTTATTTACATGATTATATTGTAAAAAGGGTCTCAATGGTAAGGCATAAGTTAAAATTTATCTGGTATCACGTAAACAAAGCCAACTTAGTTGTTATTTACATATTAGTATATTTACTAAATATACTCTACATATTCCGATCTCTGCTCATAGGATATTTACTTTTATTCATAGTTTTGTAAAAACTGGACTTACATCAGAAAAACAAATACACAGTCACACTAGGAATAAATTTTTCAATTGGACAATCTGAATTATATACCTACCACCAAAAGAATACTAATCTAACAAAGGCCTTGTAAGGAATCCAAGATTTTATAATTTTTTCACATTTATTCAAAGTGGACCACCAACCGCTTCACTTATAGATGACACTTACGTTTTGCATATCAATAAGCAAGAAGAATAAATAAATGTAGTAAGTTAAAAAAACGACAATCACGTAGGTTCAAGCAAACGAATTCCTGTATAAAATTACGATAAAACTCAACTAGCCTTTTGAGAATATCAATAGAAGATCATTAATACTCCATCATAACAACATTAGGAAGTAAATGAGCAATTGAATTGCAACACTGGATCGGAAACTTTTAAAATTCAATTCATAGCCAAAATCAAACGTGATTGAATTGATTGTTGCAAATAGATTGACAATTGAATTAGAAACAATTGATTTCATCATAGGATGTGCAATAAATCAACCCAAAATATAGCCGGTGAGTCCTGAATAACAATATTAAAACGCAATAGTATAAGATATTAGCGTGCGTTTCGTGCATTTTAACTAAGTGCTAATTTTGGTGGGACGGACGTGCAAATTCGAAACGGTTGGATTTGACAATTAAATTAAGTCAATGCGTGTTTTCTGAGTCGCATTTGCGCAAATGTGGACGAGCGATAAATCTGAAAGGAGCTAAACGTGTCAGTTGAATATTAATTGTGTGTTAAGGCTTTCAAGGAACTCCTACATATTTTTATAACGCTCTCAAACCAGTATTTAGAGAAGTAACTTCGACACAAACTGAATTTTTGTAGACCCATCCTATATATTAATAACACTGCAAACTAAAGAAAGCTCGGAATAATTACAGAGAGTAGAGAAGCTAGCATAACTTACCAAGTAATATCAAAACGGAAATTACTAACTAAGAGAATTTCTCTTCCGCAGCTGAAAGACAAACCTTACGCACACGCCTTTACGGGATATTACCAACTGCCACCTATTCATTCATCTTTTATCATCTATAAAACTTTCTCAACTATACATCATTCGGTTTCCGACTATAAATATAAGAGTATACCACAGTGGTTCTAATTCACGTTTCTATTCACACCACAATAAAACAGTCGTTAATATACACCGCCTTTATGTCCCCCCTTGTGGGTAGTTGTAAAACGACCACATTAAAGTAGAGAATTTGTTCAGTGAAGGGAAACGAATCACTGACACCTACGCTAAAGGGAGCCATTTGTTTGATTTCCAGAAATGATTATGAAGTTATGGATGCTTCAACATTCTGACTTGTAACAAGGTAAGAAGTTGCATTAACTACCAAAGTGAAAGCATAATTTGAAACCGCAGTAATAAACTTACTTAAAGCAGTGACAGATGACAAAGGAACTATTATAGCAATCAAAGCCAGGAAGACAAATAGTACGAAATTCAATTGTGATTTATTAGATGAACTCCTAGATGCTATCGAGTTTCATCTTTTTAGTCATAGGATTGCGACAGTTTCTTCATTAACACCAAAGACAAAAGACAAACGATCTCCATTTTGGAAATAAGACCTCTTTTGCATCTACAATTCTTATACTTCATTTACATCACTGACAACTTCTAACTTCCTTCTTTTTAACCTAATCATATGCATTATTATGGTAAAATCGAAGTTGCACATCATTCTTCTGGCCTTATCCCAATTTATTTCGGGTCGGCACATCATGTCTTCTTCTTCTTCACTCTCCCTCAAAGATTCCTCTTGTTTCCAAATCAGTTTGTTTTACATAATTAGAGGTATCAGTAGAATTACCTACCACAAGCAATATCTACAGTTCAAAGCCATCAAAACCACGTGTTCCAATATAATGTTCTGGATTTACAGATCACGGTATTGTACTTAGATTTGTTACTCGTTTACGTTCGAAAGCACTTAGATGACTCATACAACTGAACGTGACAAGGGTCATGTCCAGGTCAATATTAAAGTTATTGGATGTTGGATCAATAACATACCCTTTCTCTTCAACTATGGGAAATTTCAAACTTGTAAGTACGGCAAACTATAGATATGGAGGTATATAGATGATTTGACGTCAGGTAATGAACAGAGAGTTTGTGAGCTGGATATACATATGTGTTACAATGGGAAGATTTTTCATCCTTTGTTACGAAACACTTAAATGTAGTCTTCATATATTTATAGACAAAAATCAAAGCATATGAAAGTCTTCAATAGCCACATGACTCTCTTTGAAAATACCACCCAATTAAAAAAACCTCACCACAGATGGTTATGGTTTCACCATACCACAAATAATTTAATGATCATTTGAATGTAACAACGTTAAAGAACCCTAACTAAACAAACAAGCCACGGCAGATCAAAGTAAAAGTACTAATTAACATACAAACACAAATCAACATCTACTTAATAAACGTAACATTAATTACAAGCGGTAGGTAAGTAACATTGACATTGGTACCGCTAATGAGTCAAAAGCGATGCGCTTACGCTCCTCCGATAAAGTATAGCATACACGCCTGCTGATGTGAAACAAATAGGGATGCACGCTACTTAAATTTATGTCGATATTTTGGATTGATCCGGATCGTAACTATGCGGTACGATTCGAGGATCGTATCGATTGGCTTCGATCCGATTCTCAAAATATCGAATCGTATCGTATCGTCGTCTTGGATATCGTTTCGTACTAATTACTCCCTCTATGAGTCTCCCTTTTGTATTCTTTTGAATTCGATTCAGTCTTCCGATACTGGTATTTTTGTACTCGTTTGTACAGATATACTCCGATATAGATATATCGGAGTATCGTGTTCTTTTATATCGATACGATAAAATTTTGGATCGGATGGTGCATCCCTAGTAACAAACTAAACATCATTGGTACATACAATAGGAAGTACAAATTAGAACATATCGATGTAGTTTAGATCATAAAGGTTCTATGTAATAAAGTGTGACATATAAATAACTGGTGGGTATGAATTTACCATACATTTTTTAACAGGAAAATGGTTTGTAGGATCCCGACTATAGTTATACTTCTAAATTAATTGGCAAAATTCTATAATAATGAGCATAGTTACACATGGACAGGAAAAAGTAGTGTTTTTTTGTAATTTCATAATTGGCTTGAATGAGAACCTATTAACAAATATAATAACAGAAGTAGGCAAGGGAAAATTTTGCTGTTTAGCGGTGTGATAAAGTTAATTTATTACCTATATCTGGACCGCAGATTAAAGTTAGTAACTACTTTTATATACCTAGCAACATTTCATAACGATTAATTATAAAAACGCAACAAGATCAAACAAGATCTAAAAATACGTGGCATAGAAATTGGTACTACACGAACCGAAAAAGTGAAGATAACTTCTCGAACTTGTTTCAAAATCTCTATCCTACTACAACTTGTAGACGCACTTTAGTAGAAGAAGTACCTAACTTTACACTGATTAAAAATGCCATCAACCCAAGTAATCCTCTGTTAATAAAAACATGAAAAACGATGTTATCACTTAATTCTCATCCCTAATCATTGCTATTATCAACCAGCCATGTTTTATGACCAATTACTTTCTTTTAATGCTTTTTTTACTTTATTGTCATCCGCTACATCGTATTTTAAATTAAATTTATGTTTCTATTTGGATCTTGTTATTCTGCTTCCATAAACTTCTCCGAAAGCTAAGTGTCTGATAAAACTATTTACATAGCCATTAAAAGTGCTATTAAATTAAGCCGGCTAGGTAATTATTTCTCTACGCTTCTTGAAGTAGCTTTACTGCCGTTGCATCGTCATGATTACACTTTTTGAAGTTAAGGATATAATCTGTGTGAATTACTTTCATATCAAGCAGATCATCTTTATCGTCCTGCATTCCGTTTTAATCTTCATTGATTATCTTAACAATTAATACCTCGTTCTGCTATTTATCTTCACCGTCCATTTCTACTGTGTCGTTTTATAAGATCAAGTCAAGTTCAACCATATTTTCAATACTGTCCGTTGAATGTACCGCATTATAATCTACAAGCCGTAGAGGCGGTACAGGCGTGTAGGTGCCGGCCCCATCATTAATAATCCCAGCCATACTGCAGATATCATCAGGGCTTTTACCAATAGTTCGAGTATGCTTGTGTAATATATTGGAAGTATAGGCCACAAAGATAAAAATATCAGTTTCTAAGAAATTGTTGGAGACAATGCTTAGTAGAAAACTTTCGTCTTTATCAATCATACTGTTATTTATCATCATTTATCATTCATGCATGAATGCATGCAGAATCATCATCTGCTCAGCCACTTCCCAACTATGTTGGAGTGGACTTCCAAACTAACCAGATGCAGCTGAATACCAGATCGTACTAAAACAAAAAAGCTTGTAAGTAATAAAGGCAAAGGTCAGAAACTTCAATGAGCTTTCACAATGAAAAGTTGCAGCTATCTCCCGGGAACAATAAATAACTTTAATTGCAAAATTTGTCTCTGCCTCACTGCATAATTTGTAAAATGAATCAAAGTTTACAAATGGGCCACACCTGACAAGAACAAAACATTGTAAACGCGTTCTGCACTCATTCATTTTGTCGTCGGCCGCAAATCGTATTTCATGGCGTCTGAGCTAAACACCTTAAATTATACAATACTTTTACACTACGCTTTATTTACAGGGAACAGAGTCTATTTTAAGCAGTTGAAGATTCTCAACACTTAGGTCATAATGTACTTGTACAGATATTGCGATAAGGGTAAGTTCGAGTAGCGTGGGTGTAGCATTAAGAACTCATAAATCTTAGGCAGGGCATTAATTATTTCACATCTCGGAAGACGGAGCACAATGGAGTTTTATTTCATTAGACAGGGAGATAAGACCCGATGTTGATTTATTGATGATGATCGGATCTTTGTCGTGATTTAACTGGACATTTCCTGCTAAAGGATTTGGAAATTCTTGGTCTTTTTTTAGGACGCGTAGAATTCGTGGGTTGTTCTTTTATATTATACAAGTTACTCTAATAACATCAGGTTTGAGGGATTAAGACACCTGTACGTTGTCGAAGGCACAATAGGTCCCAACCTCAGGAATTTGATAATCGTCTCAATTAACAATGAACTTTTTTGAGCCTGGTTTCCGTTCCATCTTAATTGAGCGGTCAGGGTTTTGATATCTTAAGTAAGACTTGATTAAGAACCGAATATTATATTATCATTTTGTGCCTTAAGATAGCTGGCCTTAATGCAACCACATGTCATTGTACACGGAAAGTGAACAGCTCCGTGAATAATGTTTGTTTGACAAAACATTTAAACCAAAATCTACAGGAGACGGAAATATCTGCCCTAGATCTAAGTTCGCCAGAATCCATCCAAACGAAATTTATGCTTCTCTCAATCCACTCATTACTAAAATGCTTTTAGCGCGACACAATTTTCATATTTAACAGCTCATCTGTTTTATTGCTAGCTTCCTCTTTGGCTTTCTCATTCCCTAGTTGCTATGCTGTGACAATTAGACCTGCGGATGTGATCATTTCGTAACATCCTCAGGAGTAGCAAGTGTGGTATTAGGAGCGATATTACCTTGTGAATTGTAGCGAAAACTGAGATAGGTGGGTTTAAGTAGTGAGTACGATACGGTAGATTACACTAATGCAGCGTGAACCTTGTTTACGGGCGCCGAGTAATTCAACGCACAAGGCATACTTAATGAAAAGAGCAAAGAGGTAGAACACTATTTCAATTAAATTATAGGAGTGATAGCAGTGCAAGTTTTAATTGAAGACGGAGATATTAAAGCAGCGGTAAAGTTCAATTAATGCGTTGATGATAATCGTGAGTTAAAAGGAGATAAAAACGAGTGTAGACTTAATAAGCCTAGGGAGGATTGGAGGCCGCGGGCGTCAGGAATGGACGGATGGAATTAATAAATAGATAATGAAAGAATATAAGAATTGAGATTGTGTATAAACGTAAGGTGACCTTCGGAGAGGCCATGTCTAGCAGAAGACATTTTTCAGCTAAAACAATTATGATGAAAGGATGAGCACCGATTACAATTAATTTGAACAAATACAACTAGTAATACTAATGTAATTTCTGACAACACGGAAGCTTATTGAATTGATCAAACAAGCGTATCGGTAGTATCTTTTGTATGCTTTCAAACAATATTTGTAAACAAAACACATTATTAAGTTTTATGTAGGTACTTATGTTTATCTATGTGTCACAATGAGATTACAGCATGTTATATAACGGCAAACACTTAACTAAAAACCATTGACACAAATGCTTTTGGTCTAAATCGTTTGTTAGCACTTCCGTAAAAATTCTTTGTTCTTTACCATCCCAAGTAATTAGTTCAGCAAAAGATTTGTTGTCAATGAGAGTGCCAAAAGCTGATAAAAAGAATAATCACCTCTTCAAGACAGAATAGTGTTTCTTCTTGTTTGTACAGGCTCAATTTCCAGTTCGTGCCAAGCCGCGCATTAAGAGGTGCGATTATTTTTTATCATCCATATGTTTTATTAAACAAGATTCATAATGATGTTATCCGGCGCTGTCCACCTACTTCATTAATTTTATTATTGATTGTATCGGACAGGACATGACAATAAATGCCTATCATAAAAATCCCTTGGATAATATTACCGATTACCAACTCCAAAAACCCGATAACTCTGTCCTAAAAACCTATATCTCTTTTCCTTTCCCTCCGAATCGGATAAGGATATTTAATTTCCTCCCATTCCATCGTTTAATTGATTGAGTTCAGCGTGTAATTTTAACCAGGAGTCAGCCCACGTGGCCAGGATGAGGATGGTATCGTTTAGGAGGCACACCATCAATTGAGGGCAGACGCAAAATTGCAGCAGATTGATTAGGACAAATAAGGATATGATTGTTGCTATGACAACGGAGATGGGTAGGGAAAGTGGAGTACCAGTTCCATTATGAAAAGTTATATCTGTTTACAATCAACACACAGAAATTACTGCAAACTTTTCTAGAGTTTTGGAACGAAGTTCCTTATCGCGCGTTGCGAAAGGGGGCTAGACGGAAAAAAATAAGACCAAAAAAGTTGTAACGACACTTTTTGCTATAGTTGTAAGCCGTGCGACGTACAAGGACAAGGACAGGGACCGGGACAGGGACAGGGACATTCAACACACAGAAATTACTGCAAACTTTTCTAGAGTTTTGGAACGAAGTTCCTTATCGCGCGTTGCGAAAGGGGGCTAGACGGAAAAAATTAAGACCAAAAAGTTTTTAACGACACTTTTTGCTATAGTTGTAAGCCGTGCGACGTACAAGGACAAGGACAGGGACAGGGACAGGGACCGGGACCGGGACAGGGACATGGACAGGGACAAGGACAGGGACAAGGACATGGACAATTGCTATAGTTGTAATGTAAGCCGTGCGGCGTGTTTCTCTGTCTGTCTCTCTATCTCTCTGTCATAGAAAGCAAGCCAATTAAAAGGAACTTCGTTCCATCCGGGTGTCCCTTGACACCTCTCAAGTTTTTTTTATTAAGGAAAGTGGGTAACGAATATCAATTGAGGTGACATGTAAAGAAATATGAAGAAAAAAATGTTTCATAATTTTGAGATAAGAATGCAAAGGGCAGGTGCGTTAGTAGTAGTGAGTAGGTATTTAAAACAAGCCTATTTCCATCAAGCAACTACAAACAAGGTTAAAGACATAACAAAACGTATACTATCTATCTATATGTCACTGCCGATATAGCAGCCATAAATAAGACCACCAGCAAACAGGCCAACCAATCACAAAACTGGGCATGACAATTAAAATAAAACCACACAATTCCTAATTGGACAAATATTAAATACGGTTGATTAACTTTTGGATGCGAGACACGCAGGTGAAGTGCGGTACGGATATCGCAGCTGATAATGCAGGTAGGATACAAATATTGATACAAGGCATACCACGTGGGAACGGCGTAGTACGCCACTATGAACATGGCAAAGATTAGGGAGATTTAGAGATGCGGAGATAGGCATAAATTAATGGAACCGTATGGGGTGAGTATAAGGCTCGTTTTTGCAAGTACTTTATAAGACATTAAATGTTTTAGACTAAGTTTTTCCAAAACAAATTAATTGTTTAATTTATTCATTTATCGTTCATATATTGTTTAATTATTTAGTTAATGCAACTTGTGCCACAATGAAAAAAAACCGGCCAAGTGCGAGTCGGACTCGCGCACGAAGGGTTCCGTACCATTACTTACAAATACAAAAAAAAACACAATTTTGTATGGGAGCCCCCCTTAAATATTTATTTTTTTCTGTTTTTATTATTTGTTGTTATAGCGTCAACAGAAATACATAATCTGTAGAAATTTCAACTGGCTAACTATCACGGTTCATGAGATACAGCCTGGTGACAGACGGACGGACAGCGAAGTCTCAGTAATAGGGTCCCGTTTTTACCCTTTGGGTACGGAAACCTAAAAAAAAACCCTTTTTTGTATGGGAATTCCCCTTAAATATTTATTTTATTCTGTTTTTAGTATTTGTTGTTATAGCATCAACAGAAATACATAATCTGTAGAAATTTCAACTGGCTAACTATCACGGTTCATGGGATACAGCTTGGTGACAGACGGACGGTTAGCGAATTCTCAGTAATAGGGTCCCGTTTGACCCTTTGGCTACGGAACCCTAAAAAACGCTTAGGTACTGTTTTCCTCCGCAAAGTTGATTTCACGACACAAAGTATTAGGATATCTTAATAATGTGTCGCTGTGTCATAGGATGATACTAAGCAATCTTATCGCAAATAGAGGTCAGCAAAAACATTAAAATTAATCTCATTACAAGCGCCAAGTAATTAAATTGACACCTTTTAAATAGTCCAGATCAAAAATATGAAAAAACGTAAGAGACATAAAGATGTCGCTAGAATCTCCACATTTACCGCTCAGCTGAACGTTGCAAATGCAACAGCGCGCTCATGTCGCTTACGACATATCACATTTTCACTGTCGCAGTACCTAGTACAAGCAGATTAACATGAACCGTGATATGTATCACGTAACCAGAGACACGTGCTGTCTAGGTCTTCAAACAATCTAAACGCAAATCATTATGGTAAATAATACCTAGTTTCCACTCAAACAATTGAAGTGCGCATAATAATCAGGTTCACTGAAAGCTAGAAGTCAAGTGCTCTTCAGATAAGCTTGGATTCAGTGCTGTGCCGTATCGAGAAAACTACAGTTTCTATTTCAGGCATTGTTGAGAAGAATCTTTCTCTTGGAAAGCTTCCTAACTCCCAAAATGCATTAGGTGCCTCAAACAGGGTGGTGTCTGTCTTCTAAATAATTTTAAAAGCCGACCTTTTCCTTAAAAAGGAGGTTCCTATTCGAAGGAAAAGTTTCCTTCTTTTATTTTGTTTGATTATAGTATAGCAAAGGACAGAAGGAAAGCATCATGATGACACCAAATAATTGATCACGTAGATTCTGAGCATATTGCCTTTGACAGTCGGACAGACAGTCACATTAGTGATCCTTTATAGTTTCGTTTTTTCATAAAGACGTAGTGAATCCTTATAAAAATCAAAGAGAATGTGACATCCAGCGATCCACCTGCGTCCCAACAGTGGGAACGTTATAGGCCAATTTGTTATGTTTAAAGTATAGTTATAGTATCTATACTCATCATCATCTGCCTAGCCTTTTCCCAAACTATATTGGGGTCGGCTTCCAGTCTAACCGGATGCAGCTGAGTACCAGTATTTTACATGAAGCGACTGCCTATCTGACCTTCACACCTTTTGGCTTCTGACTACTCTTAACGACTATCAAAGATCTACAAATGACAGCCGGGACCAACGGCTTAACGTGCTTTCCGAGGCACGGAGGAAACTCGGTACGTAATTATGGTCAACCATCCGCGGACCAACCTCAGCAAGCACGGTGTAACCTTAAAGATCGACCCGTGCGGCTGTTATTAATTTAGCTACGAGCTTCTCGTATCTCTGATGTACTCTTCATATCTAGTTGTATGCTGCTGCCATTGTATGACGTGTCACACACGCAATTATTACGACAGCATAACAATAACCAATAAAGTTACATCGGTGCATTAGACGCTCAACATCGTTACATAATTAATAATTAATATACAATCAAGCAGACTTAAAAGAAAACTAATTATAGACCTAACGAGATAATGAGTCAGTTATTAATTGGTTGTAGTAGGTACTGAATATTCGTAATTGATTTAAGCGTGTGAATTAATTAGCGTGTACTTTCTAATGCCATGCTTTTTATTCGTGATACCATAAATACAAAATTATAGTTAAATAAATGTATTATGAAGATAACATAGTGACACTCTGGGCGGAACGAAAGGGAGTGTCAGACTTGTACTGACTAAAACCCATCCATGTTCCTTCTTAGCCCCTTGTGTTCCAGGGCAACGGTATCTCTTTCGAACAACCCGCAGTCCTGGCAGGCATCGGCCCTCTCGGACCCCTTCCGATTTGCTGAAATCTCCTTGAGGCGCGCGTGGAGAACGAACGCGCCGTCGGCACGGCCTGTCGTCATAAGACGGCCGGACGGTCAGCTAGCCCATTACTCACCGTCCACAGGCCCATACTAGTGGTACCTCAGGGTTTAGATATGTGGCGGTTTCAAACCCTAAATATACCTCAGCTGTAGTCATAGATTATGCAAATAAGGCTAAGGCCCTAATCTAAATTAACCATCTTTGCATACCACACTCATTACCAGTACCAATACCAAATTGCACATAAATCATTAAGGCCACGCTATTAATAAACATAATTAATGGGATGTCTAATTATCATTTACAATTGTTACTGCACATTATACTTAGTTTATGTCAAATGGACTAAATTATAGGACATCTAGTGACGTCACAGACGCGTAAAATTTTATCTATCTAGTTAACATTATTTACTTCCTGTTAATGGAATTTGAATAGTCGTTATTTAAATAGGAGGAGCTCGTGGTTAAATAATAACAGCCGCACGGGTCGATCTTTAAGGTTAAACTATGCTTGCCGAGGTTGGTCCGTTGATGGGTGACCAAAAAAAAATCAAAATATTTTTATTTCACATAGGCCTACACGGGCACTAAACCTCGGAAAGCACGTTAAGCCGTTGGTTCCGGCTGTAATTTTTAGATCTTTGACAGTCGTTACGAGTAGTCAGAAGCCGAAAGTCTGACATCCAGTCTTA
The DNA here is from genome assembly GCA_949152445.1 of Cerastis rubricosa. NCBI lineage: Eukaryota > Metazoa > Arthropoda > Insecta > Lepidoptera > Noctuidae > Cerastis > Cerastis rubricosa. The sequence continues at coordinate 4,867,800 of OX424535.1, read as the reverse complement.
CCAAGGGGTATCTTATTACCCAGTTCTGTAACTGGATTGTGGAGGTCTGATAGACAGTCGCTTCATGTAAAATACTGGTACTCAGCTGCATTTGGTTAGACTGGAAGCCGACCTCAACATAATTTGGGAAAAGGCTAGACAGATGATGTTATTTTAAATAGTAAGTTATATTTCAAGGATGAAGCAAGAAGGAGTAGCTGGTAGGAACTGGATGAGTCTGGAATCGAGTTGTTAGTGGCGTGCGATTGAAGAGGCCTAGCAATGGATTGCTGTAGTCTGATGATGAAGCAAGAAAATGATGAAAAACAAAACCATTAACGATGGGCACTGTTTTCGTTTGCACAATCAGCTTAAAACGTTCCTACTGCTGGGACACATGCCCCCTTTGTATGAGAACGAGGACGCCGCTATCCACCACGGCCCAGTGCGAGTTCGTGGATGCCACCATACCTTTGATTTATTTCAAGGACATGCCAGTATTATCACGATGTTTGCCTTTATGGTTATTAGAACAATGATGATGAGATTTACACGAAATAAAGTGCTTGGATTAAAACCTTAACATACAACGCGGAACTCGGTTCTTCCGAAATAAGTAGTTCCCCACCGGACCATCCCCACCGGACCATTACTGCTTATTTACTGATCATTCTTCGTACGAAGCTACGCAAGATGTAGGCACAAAACATGACAAGAAGTGGCCCTTCTACGAATATATTTCTTAATCTTTGCCAACGTCGGCATCGTCAAGAAAAGACATGCCATCAAATTATCGTAAACGCAGCATGTTTGAGTGAAATACCGCAAAGCTGGTTGCAATACCGCATCCACTTTAACGTGTTAAGTAAGTACTTAAGATTTGAGTACGACTTAACCGTACATTAGCTGCGTTTCGGAGAAATACACTGATATTCAGACATACAGCCACTGTTAATTACAAGCAGGTGTGTTGGAGATAAAGGTTTAAAGCGCTTTTTTTGCTGCTTTACAAAGTCACCGCTGCGTACAGATTTTGGGTTTGGTGATGGTACTTCAATGGCACCATATTGTATGCCGAAAAGAACTTTGAAATTATTAATTTTACGATAAGTTGAGACTATGATTGCAATGGTAGCAAACGTAGCATTAAGAAGAAAGTGAATTATGTAAGGTAATATCAGTAATCAGTTTTCGAAACGAATTGTGCTTTTTGATTGTCGATATCAACAAGAGCGAAACATGCAAAAAAATCACCAAAATAAAACTTCCAGAAACAGAAAATCCACGAAAAATCAGTGGGGTATTGATTAGAATATTGCGTCCAAAGAACTATTGATTCTTCGGAAAATTCGATTGCTTACAATGTAAATACTGTAATGGTTTTTTTTTTAGTGACGGTATAAATAGACCCTGTGCTATTTATACTGTCATTATAAAAATACCAGCACCTACCCATCTTCTCGGCTGAATAGTGGCGTTTAAATACATCCTCAGAACTCCATTCGATAGAAAGGAAATTGCACACAAGAACTACACGAATTACACGATAGTTACAACTTTTTCCATTTAATCGAACTTATACTTAAGTTAATTATCGCATACAACGTGGATTCCTGGAAGTACTGCAATTAAACATCTACGAAACGACTCTATAATGAACGACCATTTATTTATTTAATAAGATGATGGGTTCCAGGACGAACTTATTTATTTTCTTGGTATTTTATTTACTGAAAATATGTAGGGCTTATGGAGTTGGGAAAAAAGTTGTTTGTTGTCACCAAGCGTTCATTTGATTGATGGATTTGTAAAACTGGAAGGTCGTTTCTGACCTTATTTTTGACAAGATCGAAGTAGAAAGATGTCACATCAAACTTAGTGGGCCTCTACAATCTGGAAGCTTTAATTTTTTTATAGATATAAATAAACTTTCTACACCATTTCAATTGAAAGGAAACATATTAGTTTTTTTTTTTTTTATAAAAAAAAAAAACATATTTAATCCACCTTGACATTTGGACATAGGGTGTATGGGTATAACCTAGCCAATGACCTCCCAAGTCCCTGGAAAAATTCCAGTGCCAGTCCATGCGCTAAACAGCCTCATCATCATCATCATCACTACTGGACATAGGCCTCCCCCGTGTCGCCACATTGACATTTTGGAGGGTTTTGCCATAATCGCCACGCTTGGCAAGCGGGTTGGCGATCGCAGTACGGTTGTTACAAAAGCACAGAGAACGCTGCTGCCCATTGTCTGGCAAATCCCTTAGTCGCCTCTTACGACACCCACGGGAAGATACGGGTGGTGCTATTCTTTACGTCCGACACTATACAGAGCTAAACAGCCTGTATAGCTACATATAGAAAATCAAAAATGTACAAGCTTTCCGCTTGACGTCCCCTGAGGGGACGCAGATAGCGGAATATCGAAAGGTCAGTACTTAGTACCTACTTACATTACAAAGAAAGTTTGCAGATCAAAATGTCAGGCTGATAGCACTGAATGTAGGAAAATTGATTTAGCAATTAAGGAACTGTTGCAACATCCAAATATCTTCCAGATAAGTTAACTGAAACGAATGCAGAGTTTTGCACTGCCATTGCATGAGGTCCGGTTAAGTTATTTGATTTGGCTCATCATCATCATAATCATCAGCCTTTTGTTCCCACTGCTGGGACACAGGCCTCTTCTCAATGAGAGGGATTGGGCTTTAATCCACCACGCGGGACCAGTGCGGGTTGGTAGATGTCACACGTCTTAGAATTTTTAGTTCTAGGACATGCCGGTTTCCTCACGATGTTTTCCTTCACCGTTTCGAGAGCAGCGGTGATGAAATAAATTACAAAAAGTAATGCGCCTGCCTGGGTTCGAATCTACGAGTTGTAAGTCGGAGCTGCCACTGGGCCACCGCTGCTCTCGATTTGATTTGACTAAACAGGTCAAAATTCCGCCAGAAATTAATTAATGCAAGACGCAGTTGTCTCACCACGCCAATCACAATCAAAACGCCAGCCAACAAAGAAAACCCGCGAGATTTAATATTGGAACGCTTTTTACTTTTTATATTCTCACACGCCACGGCATCCTGCCATCCTGCCTGTCATACGCGAGCCTACTTAACGGATACGTTTAATCTGACAGGTCCAACGCGTCGGATGTTTTGACAGCGAGCCAATTACCTGCCACTTTGTTTGGCGGGCCCTGTACGCAATGTTTCACATCCTGCGGACCTGGGATTTGACCTGGGGAGAGGTGGGTTACCTATGTGAGCGTATACTGTTGGTTGTTGAATGGAGATTTGCCTACTAATGTTTCAAGCTAACGTATCTATGATTTGATTGACTATAATTTTACATTGAAATCGTTGAAAATTTTTGGATACTAAAATCAAACTGGTCAAAATCTTTGATGACCGTTACGAAAGACAATATAAATTCCCTTTTTAAATAAGATATGGTCTAATTAGAAACGCGCTTAAGCGGTGCATTTTTGTAGAATACGCATCCTTTTAATGCTTACTTCCTTTTTTTTCGGATGGGAAGTCATCAAATGACTTCTCCCGCTCTGGGCGGAGCGGAAGGGAGTGTCAGACTTGACTGACTAAAACCCATCCATTTTCCTTCTTAGCCCTTAGTGTTCCAGGGCCACGGTATCTCTTACGAACAACCCGCAGCCCTGGCAGGCATCGGCCCTCTCGGACCCTCATTTACTTCCTTATGCGGCTACGGCTTACAGCTTACTTCCTTGAGCAAGAAGTGGTAAAAAAATCTCTCTATATATATAGTATAAAATTGATGGAAAAAAATAATAATTACAAGCTAGATTTTTGTAACTATCCACAAAACCTCGATGGATGGACCAACCGTGAGAATTCAGAAGTGAATGGTGGTGCTAAATAGCACATTACTAAACACAAATACTATTATAACTAACCGAGTTAGCTTGGACACGCGATCTCGTTTATGGTGGTTTGTTAAAGCTGGCTACGCACGAAAATGCGCGCCTGTCAAACACGTAGACTCGGTTCAAACTTGCTTGATCGTCTGCAGGGACTTTTAGGGCTTGATTTTTATACTTTTTAGGGTTCCGTACCCAAAGGGTCAAACGGGACCCTATTACTGAGACTTCGCTGTCCGTCCGTCCGTCCGTCCGTCCGTCTTTCACCAGGCAGTATCTCATGAACCGTGATAATTAGCGAGTTGAAATTTTTACTGATTGTGTATTTCTGTTGATGCTATAACAACAAATACTAAAAACTGAATAAAATAAATATTTAAGGGGGCTCCCATACAAAAAAAAGTGATTTTTTGCTCGTTTTTATAAATAATGGTACGGAACCCATCGTGCGCGAGTCCGACTCGCACTTGGCCGGTTTTTATATAACATAATACCACGCCGGTAATCTTCTTAGAAGACTTAGGCAGAGAGGTACTACGTGTCACTCGCATCTATCGCATAGACATCTCATGATAAAAATCTCTGATAGAGAACTCCAATAGCACTGCATGGCTCAGGACTCTTCCTCATGCTTAGCAGTACCTTTTGCGACGTCTAGCTCGACGAGAGTTTTATTAAGCTGTTGCATAGCTTTTATCGCGGGCTTTGAGCGCGGCGACCGAATCAAGAAATTCCGTAACGAAATAAATCTAACACCCCGAATTTGAAAAAAATGGTGAAAAATATTTCATGGCAAAAAAATTGTTTTCTTATCGGTCACCACGCTCAAAAAGTGTAACTTGAATTAATATCAAAGAAAAAAATATATTGCATAAATATTATAATTGCATAAGTTGATAAAAAATGCTATGCAATAGCTTTACCGCGGCAGTCCCCGAGTGCAACACGTATTTTTTTTTCGTCGTTGTTGTTTCGATCTGTCCAAGACGAACTAAGGAGGAAATAATCTGTTTTCTTGGAATTCCCATTCTCAAAGCCTTCTGATAAAAAGTAGAACGATAAAAAATATTTATAAATACACAAACAAACAATAAACTAACAAGTATTTTGTTTTGGTTAAGTTTATTATCTACGAAAGCTTCCAATTTTAAATTTTAATTTGCCTTTTTCTTTATATTGATAATAATAAATAAAACTGATTTGTTAACTTATTACCTTTTTAGGAAGAGGTAGGCAAAGGTAAAAACTTTTGGCTTTTAAGAACAGCTTGGAAGGATTTGTCTACGACGTGATCACGTGACATACCATCTTGGCTTTGTGCTAATATTCTAGGTCTTACCAAGCTCATGTATAAGCCCCCTAGCCAAATTCAAAAGGGCATTAACTCAAAATAAAATGGAAACATAAATAAGGTAAAACCTAGCCTAGAACTGAAATAATTACACACATCTAAACTTCGACAGAAAAAAACCTGTTTCGAATCTAAAAATAGTCAATAAACAAGCAACAATATAACAAAATGGAATATTTCCAAGTACTGTGTTTGAATGGGAATGTGACTGGTCAATCAATGGGGCCACTGTGCTGAGACAGTGCAATGCAACCATTGGTTTAACATGTTAATGTGTCAGTAAACTCTGTTATGTCAGTCATTATTGGCTGAGAAAACAAGGAGTATGCATTTGTTTGTATCAACCTCTTTTGTTGAAACATTGAATTAAATGTAACTGGCCGGTTACAATGTTATCACAGGTTTTAAATCTTGCTTGCAGTCCATGTAACATTTTTTTTTGTTAAATGCCTTAAAGTTTGCGTTGCTTTTTTATGTTTGGTTTGGCAACAAGTGCCATCAGAATTATTTTTACTAAATATATTAAATGAATAAAAATATTTATTAAAGCATATTAACTAGGTTAATAAATAAAACTAATATTATGTACCTACCACCTAATTCAGAATTAGTATTATAAAATACATTTAAGGAAAGCGCTTCTGATAAATAAGGCAACTTATTTATTGTTAGTACTATGTATGTATACAAAATGAAGGTTACAACCAATTACAATATGTCTTGGTATGAATGAGGTCTCAGTTAGTACGAGAACTCTGAAATGACATGTGTTTAATACAAAATGTTGTTGCGAACATCGAGTTTGCATTGTCTAACATTAAAATAGTATTTAAATTAGACATTAACAGAAGTGATTGTATTTTGTTTCAGCATTTTGCATTTTATGTAAATTGTAAAGGACAAAGTTTGAAGCCATTTGTTTTATTAACGGGGTTTTGGTTTTAGTGTTAAAATGGACAGTTAATTTGATTGATAACTAGGATAAGAAATAGATGGTGTTACAGACATTCAGACATCCTTTTTACTGAAGATTCAGTAAATGATTCCAGAATCATTTTAACTTGTTTTTTTTTTTATTCGAATTGCTGTTTTGTCCATAAAAAAAACTACTGGTTTTCTGCTTTTGTCCAAAGAAAAAAAACTAAAAAGGGTCAACAATCATGTAGTATTAAATCCTTGATAACTTTTGTGTCTTATTATCGCTTATTTCATATATTATAACAACATAGCATAGATCTTTACAAGATAAAAATACATCCTATTAGCAAATTGTCATTAGCTCTAGTGATAAGTACAGACATACTTAGTTAAGTAATAGTACTAATAGTACACCTGTATATTTAATGGGTATGATATATAAGTTTATCACAAATAATTTATTTTAGTGATTAATAAACTGGTAAGTTACTTCTTGAAATAATTAAAAGCTTATTTAGAATTGCTTGCAACACTTATGTTTATAGTTACGCGATAATTTACCCGTTTTAAGATTGAGAAATTGAAAGAGATTTGTTAAAAATAAAAACAATAACACAGAATTAAATCTTATTACTTTTTTGTAACATTAAATATCAGCATCCATTGAATAGTTATTTTTTAATCAGCATGTATGTAATGAGTAGGAACCGACCACCTATTTCCTAAACCAAGAATTAGTATGAATGAAGTATAAAAATATTTAAATAATTACGGGAAAAAATGTTGATAACTTAATCATGTAAGTAGGTATAGTTGGCACGATGATAACATATTCACAGCTGCCGGTTACAATAAAAACAAGTAGTACCTGTTTTTTACTGAATAGCATCCCACTAATAATACAATCAATCAAAAAAACTTACCAATAAATAGAATGGTGAAATCCAAAACGACTTTTCGCAAAATAAACTTTGAATCTCTGTCTATTTTGATTGTGTTGTTACGAGAGTTCGTTTTCCGGTCATTCCTATCCATTTTAACTTATTTTTATGCAAAACTACAGTTAGAAAATAATAAAAACACTCTCACTGCGAACAAATTTACGATTTTGTAACGTCAAAACGTTTCAATAAAAATTTGACGATATTCACACGTCAAGCACCGGGCGCATGCGCTCGAAGACTGGTGCGTTCGGAAACAGCCGGTGCGTTCGTAGAGCTCGCTACTCTATTCGTGTCGTTTATTTATTGTTGTTACTGTTGACAGCCGGCGACTGGCTGCGGCTTGGGTTACCGCAACTTTCGATCTTATTGTAAACAAAGAGGTATTTGCGAGAGTATTAAAATAAATACAAGTAATATTGCGTGTAAAGGCCGACTATTAATTTATAACTTAAATAATTTTTTAAATTTACTTAATTAATTTTTTAAAGACCGATTCAATTCTTTCCAGAAACATTTTACCATAATCATAATTGATCATCCGCAAAGACTTTTCCCAACAATTATTGGGGTCGACTTCTGGTGTTTCCGGATGTAGCTGTAGGTGCTAATATCATGATTGTCTGTTATCATGAGCCTCCATTAACAACCTAGTTGCTAGTAACACGATACCCCTTTGTGAGTGAAACTGGTTGTCAAACACCATCTATCTAAACAAAAATATTGGAATCTGCAGAAAAATAATCCCAAAGAATGAAGCCATAAAACATCTGAGTATCAATTTTATAAACTAAATTGATTTTACGCTTAAAACATTCTGAACATGATAACGCATGACTTATTTTTCTAGCTTCACAAATCCCAGACGAACCGTGTTATATTGGATGCGACAAAGACCCTTATAATCCTTTTTTTTTTGTAGTTTTTTTGTTGTTGAAGGAATGCCCCTGATCAGTAGCCATTGAGACGACACCTGTGTATTTATTATTATTTAATTATTACCCTATATACCATGTTTGTTTCTTTAGAACTGCCCTACCATCATGGCAGTTAAGATGATAAAATTACCAAGATTTGAATGAAATACTTTCAGAACGCAGTGTTACGATTACGCTGAAAAAGAAGACGAAGATGCGTCTGTAATTTTATAGTTTTCAATATTTTTACGACAAAGTTCAAATAAAAGTGGGAAACTCCGATGATGCTTCCCTAAATTAATACTTACTATATATGAACAGTGCTCAGTGGCGTGTCATGGGAGAGGCCTATGTCCAGCAGTGGACGAATACAGGCTGATGATGATGATGATGATGATGATGATATATAAACAATGGACTATGTAAAACCAAAAAATATATTTTTCTTTCATTCTTCGTTAATTTATAGGGCAATCCGGTTTATTCAGATCCCATAGGCCTGGGACCAGACCAGGGTTGGGCCTGATTGGACGTAACCCATTTGCATGGATGAATAAAATATATGAATAATAATCCATAATTGAGTTAGTAGGAACTTGTTGACTATATTCGTTGCCTTTCGGCTTCCTAATGGGTCTTTTTACAGCTATTATCTTCAACACCTGTCTAAATTCCGCTGAATCCGGTTAGACTGGAAGAAGACCCCAACATAGCAGGCCCGAAGGCACCTAAGAAGCCGATTCCTGCCGGCTTACCTTTGGGAACAAGGCAATGTACGTAGTGTCTAGTGTCTACTGTAGTCAATTAGTAAATTATGTACACATATGTGGTTATCACATTACAGTACAGGCATTAAATACATCGGATTGAAAAAAAGATACCAACATTTTTCATGTCAACAAAGAAAGCAACATGTGGCGCCAAAAGTAAGCCGGAGCTCGGGTGTCAGAATTCAGAACTAAATTCGTATGGACGCGGACACGTGATTTCGCGGCTATCAGCAGCGTTTTGTAGGGACTAGGTAAGCCGAAGTTTATCGAGTTACGACCATGTTTGTATGTATGGAAAGTTAAATTAGAACCACTTCCCGATGTCCGATTGAGCTGAAATTTTCCACACACCTTTGTTTCTAAGAACAATACATTCTTATGACAAACATAACTTAATCTTGAAGTTGGACCGTCTCCTCACGAGGGAACTCCTCAACGTTTAATAGCACAGACACGAAATTTGGCATACAAGTTCATATTTGGTGGATAATCACAATTTGTATCATGAACTCATCGTAGCGCCAGGATCGTCTCCTCACGAGGGAACTCCTCAACGTTTAATAGCACAGACATGAAACTTTGCATACGAGTTCATATTTGATGGATAATCACGATTTGTATCATGAACTCATCCTAGCACCAGGATTGTCTTCTCACAAGGGAACTCCTCAACGGTTAATAGCACAGACATGAAACTTTGCATACGAGTTCATATTTGATGGATAATCACGATTTGTATCATGAACTCATCCTGCAGCCAGGATTGTCTTCTCACAAGGGAACTCCTCAACGGTTACTAGCACAGACAAGAGAATTTGTATGCACGTTCATATTTGATGGATAAACATGAATTCTATCATGATCTTATCCTGCAGCCAGGATCGTCTGCTCATGAGGGAACTCCTCAACATTTAATAGCACAGACACGTAACGTTGCATACTAGTTCATATTTGATGGATAATCACGATTTGTATCATGAACTCATCCTACCGCCAGGATCGTCTCCTCACGAGGGAACTCCTCAGCGGTTAATAGCACGGATATGAAACTTTGTAAATTTACGCGTTCACTTTTTATGAATAAACATAATACGTGAAGCTTGTCGCGTGAATGGTAAATGCTATAAAAACTAAACGCGACAAGCTTTTGTGAAAATTATCTTACATTTAATTTTTTCAAAGATTTATTTTCTTCTTTTCAGTTCATATTCATAAAAGCTTGTTTCAAAAAGGTTTTTTATATTATATTTTTATTTTTTATACAGTGTTTTATTCTTTTTGTTCTTGTGCATTTAATCGTTCCATTACATAAGTTAATAATTGCATCAAACGTGTCCTTATTAAAAAAGCATATTACAAAATTAAGGACTATGTTGAAGATAAAGAAGTTTGGCTGTAGTTCCCTCTGCTCATGCGGCTTCCCTGGTAGCTCAAAAACGACACAAATATGTGGATGTCTCTAACTATTCCGAATTTTATTTATTCTATTCATTTTTTTTTTCAGATGTTTTACAATAGTTTTCAAATCATTGCACCGTTTATTCATTGTGCAGAATAGTTACAGTACTGATGACTACATTTGTGTCAATTGTTTATTTAATTTTTCTTAGTTTTATTTTTACTTTTGTATAGATTCTTTTTCATTCATATTTTTTTGTGAATGTGTGGACATTGTAGGCTTTGTAATTTTTTTTTATTTTTTTTTTTCAGCTTCATCTTTTTCTACCTTTTGTAGTAAGCGATGACTTATTGTCGGGCCTACGCTGTCCTCTCATACTTAAGTACTAGCGCTGTAACATCCAAATATTGTAGAACCAAATGATTTTAAAAGAGTAACCATGGAGTTTCTTGCCGGTTCTTCTCCATAGGAAACGACCAACCCGAACCGTGCCTCTTCTGTTGACGTTTTATAAGTGCCCATGTAGGCCTATGTAAAATAAAATATTTTGATTTTGAGTTATGAAAAAAAGATCAAGTTGGATCCTTCGAAAATTTTTGGTACTTTTAGCATGGGTGACATTTTCGTAGTTTTTGAGGTCGCTGATAAAGACACCAAAATTAAAAATAGCGGCGGTGTTATTTTCGGTGTTTTCGGGTTTGCCTCGCATTTTTCAATTTTCGTTTTGATTATCAGCATAATCAAAACGAAAATTGAAAAATGCGATGAAGAAAAACAAAATCCAAATTCAAATTATTTTCTTCGGCTTCCCCTTTCAATATTTTCACCCTTCGCCACTGCAACATAGTTTGGAAAAAGGCTAGGCAGATGATGTATTGGCTAAATCCAAAAGTATCAAGTTGCAGTTGGTTAGATACTTAAGTACCTACCTACATACAGCATATTTAAATATTTAATTGAGGGAGTCGAAGCGTGTAACGTGCATCACTTTAATTAACTACATTAAAATTATATTCATAAAAAGTTTTTACTGACAAAAGATTTTGTTCTGGCACTTAGATGTAGACTATAAGATAAGGTTAAATGAAGGCAAGAAATTAACTGAGATTCATAGGCACAGTAAAGAAAGTCTATTAACATTCCTACATTATAATTCTAGCTCTTGCCCGCAACCTTCGTTCGCGTGAAATTATTGTAAAAATAATTTCATACTTACTTCCCTATTTGAAACGGATTTTTAACCCCCGACTAAAAAAAAGGGGTGTTATAAGTTTGACGTGTGTCGTAGCTCCCAAACGGCAGAACCGATTTTGATAAAATTGGTTTCATTTGAAAGGTTTTAATCGAGAGTGTTCTTAGTAGAGATGCCACGAATAGTGAATTGGCCGAATACCGAATACCGAATATTCGGCAACACCGTCGGCCGAAGCGCCGAATATTCGGCCGCCGAATGCTTGGTGGGGGCGCGTTAGCTGGAATAAGACAAGTCACAACCGAAAGTTGAAGTTGAAATACACAACAGTTTCTGGAACTGCTTTGAAGAAGTCGCTACAGATAATATGGGAAATGCTAATGATGAGGAGGACGTGGAGAAGAATGCTGTGGCAAACGAGTTGGATTGTTATTTGAAAACAGTTCGCCCAGATCGGAAGGCCGATCCTTACAAGTGGTGGTCAGCAAACGAAAAACAATACCCGAACCTTTCGAAATATGCAAAAGTTAATCTTTCTTCGCCTGGAAGTACGTTCGTTCGTTTATAGTGAGAGGTTATTTTCTGAGGCTGGTAACGTTTACGATGAAAAGCGCAATCGTTTGCTACCAAAAAATGCTGAAAAGCATTTTATCCATCACAACTTACCACTGATTAATTTTAAGTACTAAAATGTTATAATTTTGAAATAAATACATAATTTTGAGTAAAATTACGTGTCTTTTTTTACATGATTTGCTATTCGGTATTCGGCCGAATAGTACGCACTATTCGGCCGAATATCGAATAGCAAAAAAGTGGCCGAATGGGCCGAATACCGAATAGTTGCCGAATATTCGTGGCATCTCTAGTTCTTAGCTATGTTTCGAGAAAATCTGCTCAGTCGTTTGAAGATCATCACCTCTTTTCTAGTTGATGAAGGGATGTGAACAACTTTCACAAGTAGTCGATTTGAAATTTGAAATATTGTCGCTTGTCACCAATTTTATTTTTTTTAATTTACTTATATCTTTCCTTGGTTTCGTTAATTAGCGAGAAGAGACGCAACACCGAGAAAATTATAAGGAAAGGGGGAAGGCATATGAAGATGATGATGAGTACCTAGTGGTAAGACCTAACATACAAAGGTGGCCCAATGGGCAGCGGCCCTGACTAAGGGTTCAACATCATCTGGCAGCACGGAATCACACTTTTCCATGGTTTATAGATTAAGTAATAAAATTATAAACTAGGTACAGTTTGGTTTAGGGTATAAGTAGTTAGGTATCAGCATGAACACCACATCGTATCCAAATAACCCTGTCGGCCAGTTACGACAGTTAAGTAGATAGGTACAACTCGACCATGCTAAGTTTGCACCTCCTGTCGATAACGTCACACTGACGCTTAGGTACGGCCTGCAAAAAAGGATTCGGTATGACTTTAAAAAAGTAAACAAATGTTTGTTAGATTTTCCTTTGCATTTATTGTCTTTAACATATTATATATTATTATACATAGGTACATTATACCTACATAGGTAGGTAATTCGCCGCTTTCCAGAGGTGCAAATTTAGCTTGGTCGAGTTGTACCCTACCTACCCCTGATGGGCATGAAGGCACTAATTTTATTTCCTTTTTTGCGGTAACAGTTGTAGTCATTATTTTGCTACATAACACACGTTAAAAGCACTATCGTTTTTCCTTTCAGTGGCGGTTAACTCAAGGTTGGTGTTGTCAGGGCATAGCTGCTTTGGCAAATACCTGCACAAAGTGGCTAGACGGGACACCAGTGCGGCTGCAGCGAGGACACGGCCCTTCATACCCTCGAGCATTGTCCTGCTTACGTGGTGCAGCGCCGTGCTCTCGCAGCAGCAATCAGGGCAGACCTGACTTGCCGGCTGTGGCCAAGGTCATGGTCGACAGCGGGCGGGCTTGGTAGGCAGTAGCATCCTTCTGCGAGGACGTCATCACGCAGAAAGAAGCGGCGGAGCGCGTCAAGGAGGAAGACGCGATTAATCGCAGGAGGACAGGCCCGGCGGAGGAGGCGCCATGGTGTTCGGATGCCGCCCTAGGACCTCCTAGGGCGGCATCCGAACACCATGGCGCCTCCTCCATCGGTATTGGTACCTACCAACGGGGAGTAAATCGCTGTTGCATTGCGCGTAACTCGCGAGTGGTGGGGATGTCTCAGGTGAGCCCGGACATCGCCGAAGGAGTTGGTACCCGGAGGCGGGCTGCGCTGGATGGGTCGCGAACGTCATGCGTAGCAGTTATCGTGGCCCATCCACCAAGGCGACAGTAAGCTCACGGTGGTGCTTTTTAGTGGATGCAAGCCCCACATAACCTACCCGTCTCCCCGGACAGTGCGGTATGCGGTAACCTCGTAAAAACATTGGTAACCTTATTGGGATCTATATTTTCGATTCGTTTTGGGGTTGAAACCCAGGGACCAAAAGGCGTAGTTGACACTTCCCGTGCGTGAGACGTTGGCCAGACGGCGCTAAACGTTGCCATCAACTTGGCAACGCCGCGCGCCGCCACTCTTTTGGGCTGTACGTATCTTTTAAACTACGCAACGGATTTTGATGCCGAATGATTCAAAAGGAAGGCTTACCTATTTCTATAATTTATCCCTGTAAAACATAAAAATTTCCACGCGAACGAAGTCGCGGGCATCAGCTAGTAAGTAAGTAAAGTAGCTAGTACAATAAAGCTAAAAGCTATGATATTGTATGGCCTAGAATCCTGATTTTGAAAAATGAAAAATAGATTAATTTAGTCCAATAATAAAGTTAATTATTAATGTCCACTTGACGTCAAATTCAAGCGATACTTTCCTTATTAATTATAATGAAAATTGATATAGTACATAAGTAGTGTACCTAGTTACCTACACTAGAATAGCCGCCTTGAATACTAGCAATATGTATAAAGTTTGAAAAACAGGCCAAGAGCGAGTTGGACTCGCGCACGAAGCGTTCCTTACCATTATTTATAAAAACGAGCAAAAACAAAACAAAACATTATTGTATGGGGCTCCCATACAAAAATGTGATTTTTTTGCTCGTTTAATATTTATTTTATTGGTTTTAGTATTTGTTGTTAAAGCGGCAACAGAAATACATAATTTGTAGAAATGTCAGCTGGCTAACTATCATGAGATACAGCCTGATGACAGACGGATGACGATGTCTCAGTAATAGGGTCCCGTTTGACCCTTTGGGTACGAAGTCACCAGCAGGTCAAGCTACCCGAAACTGTGAAATTTTCCCAATCTACCTTGAACCGTATTTTTTAAGGTAAGGTTGAAAATCTATTATAGAAATTTGACAGATTGTTGTCGCTTGATGTGCTGGCGTCTGTACATGCTATATATGTTACCGCAAGTAACGTAATAGTTTCCAAAAGTTATAATACCTAAGTGCATTTAAAAGTGTTCGAAGACTCGAAGTTACTGTGGTTATTTTGTAGTTAGACTGTGTCAATGGCACAGACATTATCATACAGCAAATGAAAACAAAAAAAAAATAGAAATTAAGCATTAAGTAATTATAATATAACTCATGATACCTGTATTGTAATTTTTACTCTATAAACCTGCTAACCCACATTTTAATTAAATTGCTGGTAACTGGCTAAGTTATAGTCGTTGTTAAGCATTTATAATGCATTTTAATTTGTATAATAATGTAGGTACCTACCTAAGTGGGTCTTAAAACTATTACAATAAATTATATGCCTAATGGTTAATATCAGCATGTAAAAAGCATCGTACCTACATACCTAACGATAATGGTATTCATAAGATCCACAACTTGGCAACTTGCAAGAATTACTTTGAAAGGAAATAAATAATAGAGAACAGCGCCATCTATTCATCTTTTTATGAACTATTGCAGTGCCATCTGGCGGCATGCTATTAAACTACTTGCAGTACTTAAGCACTACGTGTCTACGTTGAATTTGCTTTTCTTAACAGATGGCGCTGTAACAACTTACCAGTCTATTGTTTATTTCAACAGATGGCGTCTTACTAAATACTGTTGTGATAAATAGAGGGCCATTACTTTTGCCACTGTTTTATAATTTTGTGTAAATTGATTCCTGTTATTTTACAGTAACAGACGATAGGTACTTAATTTTATGTTATGCGTTTATGATGAATCAATTTTATAGTTTGTTACTGTGGCACCTTTCAATTAGGTACATCGGCTGCTTCTCTTATCCACATCACGCAAGCAATTTTACGTGGCTAAGTTAGTTAGCGGTGTTAAGTTCGATTCCCGATTTTTCCATGGTTAACGGTAATAAGCTTACCACCTGAACATGAGAGTTCAAGACCATAACTAGCAAAACCTCTCTCAACGTTAAGTGGCCCGCTTAGCACAAGCAAAAAACAAAGCGGACCCCCGACGCTACGATGGATCAATTTATTTTTGTTTTTTTAAAGGTTTTATGTGCCGGGAGTTTTTTTTTTTTAATTTTTTATTGAATTTTTGTTTCATGCTTTTTATCTGGGCATAGGTCTCATGCCCTCCACTTTTCTCGGGGTTGCGCCTCTTCTCGGTGATTAACGAAAACATGAAAGTTAAAATAAAAATAAAAAACGTGCTTTTAGGGGGGGGGGGGGGGTGTTAGTAACAATATTTCAAATTTCGAATCAACCAGACCTGTGGAAGTTGTTTATATCCCTTCATAAATTAGAAAAGAGAGAAAACTGGTGAGATTTTCTCGAAACATAGCTAAAAACGCTCTCGATTAAAACACCTTTCAAACGAAACCAAACTTATCAAAATCGGTTCACCCGTTTAGGAGCGACGGTGCAACAGACAGACACACAGATACACACGTCCAACTTATAACACCCCTCTTTTTTGGTCGGGGGTTAAAAATAAATTAATGCGTTTGAAATGTCAAACATTAAATCGAGTGGAGCGACCCCCCAAACTAATGACGACTTACCCAATCTAACCAAAAACCTAAAGAATAAAGATACTCCAACTAACACATACTAGCAACTCAAAGTGGATGTTAGATTTTAAGCCGAGCAAAGTTTGCTTGTCTACCTCCTGGCCGTAGTAATCCAGCTCAAGAGCTAAGCTAAGCTGAGCTGAACTAAGCTGTCTTCAGTAGATATTGAAATGTTTGCTCTTCAACGTTGTCGGCCAAAGATGGATTACCTGCAAGTAGGTACTGGTTGGTGTGTTTACTTTATGAGCAGCTCTTTAGAGCGTTATAGGAAAACAATGTTCTTTGTGATTTAAACTGATTGCGAAGCCTTGAGGTTTATGTGGGTTGTGTCATCATCATCATCATTTCAGCCCAAAAGACGTCCACTGCTGGACATAGGCCTCCCCCAAGTGTCGCCACATTGACATTTTGGGGGGTTTTGCCATAACCGCCACGCTTGGCAGGCGAGTTGGCGATCGCAGTACGGTTGTTACAAAAGCACAGAGAACGCTGCTGCCCATTCTCTGGCAAGTCCCTTAGTCGCCTCTTACGACACCCACGGGAAGATATGGGATGGTGCTATTCTTTACGTCCGATACCATACAGAGTTGTGGGTTGTGTGAACCAGATCAATTGAACTGATGTAAACTTCTTTTTCATAAAATTTTGGTAGTCAATTTTTTTATGACTGCGATTCGATTCCCTGGTCAGGCACTGTGGTATTGGGTTTGTCTATCAGGAATTTTTCAGTAGCAGACACGGAGTTTAGATTTGTCCAAGGTTTGTGACAATAGTTTCTTCCCCTATTACAAGGAACTAACGCGAAATGTTGGAGTACTATTAAGTTCATCTCTGCCTTACCTTTCGGGGATCACAGGCATGATATTATGTTTATGTTTGGTAGTACATATAGTGGGCCGCTCGTCCCTAGCCTCTTTCTATTAAAACTTAGTGCCAGGCTAGACTAGACCAGATGGTAAACGAGTATTAAGAAATAATTAGTTGTACAATAATTTGATCTCTTAGCTGCCACGGTTTATTTTAATTACTTTATTTTCGAATTACTGATTTAAAACTTGCCCGTATTTCTACATCGTTCTCACATACTAGTAATTCTCAACACGAATGATGTAACCAAGATTTAGTAACATTTTGATTTAAAAGAGTGTCCATGGAGTTTCTTGCCCATTCTTCTCCATAGAGATCTAAGCTTTGAAATGGGCAACTACAGTACTTTCACAAGTTATTATGCCTTGTGACTGGGACTGTAGCTTCGCGTTTCTTTTTGTTTTTTGACTTTCAAAAGTGCCTGTAATGGTCTAATTGAAAAAAATGCTTTGAGTTTGAGTTTGAGACATATTATGTACATCCGTCGGGGCCCTTATTTCTGTCACAAATAACTTTAAGAAGGTTTACTCTTAACTCTGCTCATTGCTTCATCATCATCATCAGTCTATAATGTTCCCACGGCTGGGACACAGGCCTCCTCTCTATGAGAGCGAGTGGGTTGTTATCCACCACGCGGGCTTTTAGGGTTAGTGATAGACAGCCAACTTACTTAGAAAGGGCAGGTTGAAGAAATTTGTACAAAACTTAACCATTTTGCTTTTGCTCTTCATAAGCTTTCTAAAATTTGTAAACCGTGACGCCGTGCTTATTTCCTACCATAGCTACGTAGAATCAGTTCTACGATACGGGAGTAATTTTCTGGGGTAATTCGACAGACAAGAATTTCGTTTTTATTGCACAAAAAAAAAATGCGTAGGCGCTATATGTAATCTACAGTCAAGGGATAGTTGTAAGCCATATTTTAAATCTTTGAAACTTCTTACATTGCCGTCATTATACATCTTTGAGGTGGCAGTGTTCGTTAAGACAAACCTACAGCTTTTCGAAGTTAAAGCCCCAGCCGATCCACGGTTGAGAAAAAGGGAATCGAACATTCTTTGTGTTGATCGCAGTAAAACAGCACTTCTAAGTAAAAGCTTTTATAGAATGGCTCCAATTATTTTCAATAAAATTCCACGACATATACAGAACCTTAATAATAATATGTTTAACTACACACACACAATACACAACCTTGTTGCCAGGATTATCCACCAGCAACTTGCTTTGAAATACAACCTTGTGGAATCAGAAGTGCCATACTGTAAGTATGCGCTCGACCCAGTTCTCGATAATGGTAATATCACGTTGTATGGTGATCTATCTATCGTCACTGACAGGACTATTGTTGCCAATAAGCCTTTTTTTTTCGGATGGGAATTCATCAAATGACTTCTCCCGCTGTGGGCGGAGCGGAAGGGAGTGTCAGACTTGACTGACTAAAACCCATCCATGTTCCTTCTTAGCCCTTTGTGTTCCAGGGCCACGGTATCTCTTTCGAACAACCCGCAGCCCTGGCAGGCATCGGCCCTCTCGGACCCCTTCCGATTTGCTGACATCTCCTTGAGGCGCGCGTGGAACACGAACGCGCCGTCGGCACGGCCTATCGTCATAAGACGGACGGACGGTGAGCTAGCCCATTACTCACCGTCTACAGGCCCGCTTGCCAATAAGCCTGACATTGTGTTGATAGATCGATTGGAGCGTCGCGCAATGATTGTTGATATATTGGTCCCGCATGACGAGAACCTCGTGAAAGCAGAGAAGGTAAGCAATTCAAATATCTAGATCTGGCTCGCGAGGTTGTCGACATGTGGGACGTGACAACAGCAGTCATATGTGCCGATAGTCGTGTCGGCCAATGGCTTTAGCCAAAAGCTTCGACCAACATCTGCGGAGTCTTTCGCTTGACAGCTGGATCAAGGGCTTGATTCAGAAAGCAGTACACGTCAGAGGCAGAGCAGTAGACGTACAGTCTGGACACGGCACGTATTGTCAGGAGGTTCCTCTCTCAAGAGTCCTGACCACCGGTAGCCCGGACCCTGTTCCCGATGCTGGTGGGCTTTTTAAATGTTTTTAGGGTTCCGTAGCAGAATGGCAAAAAACGGAACCCTTATAGATTCGTCATGTCTGTCTGTCTGTCCGTCCGTCCGTATGTCACAGCCACTTTTTTCCGAAACTATAAGAACTATACTGTTGAAACTTGGTAAGTAGATGTATTCTGTGAACCGCATTAAGTTTTTCACACAAAAATAGAAAAAAAAAACATAAATTTTGGGGTTCCCCATACATAGAACTGAAAACCAAATTTTTTTTTTTCATCATACCCATACGTGTGGGGTACCTATGGATAGGTCTTCAAAAATGATATTGAAGTTTCTAAAATTGTTTTTTACTAAACTGAATAGTTTGCGCTAGAGCCACTTCCAAAGTGGTAAAATGTGTGTCCCCCCCCCTCTAATTTCTAAAGTAAGAGGAGGAAAATTCTGTAAATATTCAGAATTGTAGAACGTAAAAAAAACTATCAACGAAAATTGGTTTCAATAAGATATAATGTTTAGTTTTTGAGATATGGGACTTTTTCATCAAACTGCAGCAGTAACTTTGTTGTTCATTAAAATACTATGAAAAACCAATTTAGTTTTGCGGTTGAGTGAAAGTTTACTAACTAATACTACTAACTAATGAATGACAGTTCAAACTATTGTTTGGGGCTATGGAACCCTGTGTGCGAGTAAGACTCGCACTTGGCCGGTTTTTTTTGTATGTTTTGTTTTGTAAAAATATTTAAAAATGTAAAGGATATGTAAAGAATTAATAAAGAGATAATATGTTTAAAAAGAAATTAAAACTATTTTTAATTCATAAAAGCTACTACTCCACAGCTGAGTTTATGGAGGACAAGACATTTTGATTATGATTATTTTTATTTATTTTTTAACCCCCTACCAAAAAAGAGGGGTGTTATTTACTTTAGTAATTGTGTGTGTTAGTATGTAAGGAATATGTAATTGTGTTATTTAATTTAAAATTTGTGTCTATTGTTTTGACATACCTAACTCTATTATGATTTGTATGCTCTCGGGTAAAATGTAGCGAACTAACCATTTCTGTATAACATCTTATTGTAATGAAACCTTCATTTACAAATAAATTTGATTTGATTTGGGCCCAGTACGGGTCGGTAGATGTCAAATGTCTTCGATTTTTTATTTCTAGGACATGCCGGTTTCGTCACGATGTTTTCCCTCACCGTTTAGAGAGCAGCGGTGATGAAATAAATTGCACAAAGTAATGCGCCTGCTTGGGTTCGAAACCACGGCTTACTCCTCGTAAGTCTGGGCTGCCACCACTGGGCCACCGCTGCTCTCATTGCTCATTGCTTATTTTCTTTATTGAATGTTCATGATCACAGGGTACGGTACTCCGAAAGCTTGCTATGACGAATTACTTCACCGAGAATATTCAAGATTCTGAAGGAGTATTTTCTTTTATTGATGCTGTCCCACTCACTGTTTTTGGGTATAGGCCTTGAGACCGTTACAAATGAATGAATGAATGAATGAATAAGCTTTATTTAATTCCATACAAAATAACATTAACAATAAATAAAAAAATAAAATAAAAATAAACACTAGTTAACAATTATCATCAGCAACAAATAAATAATTATATCAAATCAATAATAACTATTAAAAAAAATAACAATGATCGTTATTCAAATAACAATAATTAATGAAACAGTAATCAATAATTAATTCAAGCAAATTACTAATAACAATAATCGTTAATTAATTCCAACAGATTAATAACACAAAATAACAATCAATAAAAATTCAATCAAATTAACAATAACTAACAATAATCATTAACAATCAATAAATAATTCGATCAAATCAATAATAACAATTAAAAATAATCAATAATTAATTCCAACGAGTCTTTAGACAATTTCCTCAAATTGATAATGATACTAATCCTTCACAATTATTATCACTAATAGTTCAATAAAAATTAAAAATAACACTAAACAATAACTAATAATATTAATCCATAACAATCAATAAGTAATTCGATGAAATTGAAAACAACAGTAATAGTTAATTAGGGAATAGTTTTCCCTGTTATTTTTATATGGACCCCCTTCTGGTAAAATCCTCCTCCAAAGATTTCCACTTCTCCCTGTCCTTAGCCATCTCAGACCATTCTCGACTTACCGCAGCCACAATTTCGTCTATCCATCTAGCACTAGGTCTGCCTCTCGCTCTGGTACCGCGAGGTCCTCTCCATTTTATCGTTTTTAAAGTCCACCTGTTATCAGTGTATCTGGCCACGTGACCTGCCCAATTCCACTTTCTTTGTAGAGAAAAAGTTAGTGCGTCTGTTATACTGTTTTTTTTTTGCGGATGTCTTTTTCACTCTGTCTTTTAATTTTAAACCCAGGTAACTTCTCTCCATTCTTCTTTGAGTGGTCTGGATTTTGTTTCTAGTTTTGAGGTCGAACGTCCAAGGTCGACCGTTACAAAACATATAAGCTAATCCCTACACAGTCGCATTGTGTCGTACAAGTTACGAAACTGTTGCGATTTGTAACATCTTTAATATATCTGCGACCAAAAATGGCTGTATGGGTCCATTCTCCCCCTAGTTGTCACAGGAACTATTTTTTTCCAATTTAACTTATTGGCGAAGAGAGCCTAGAGACGTCTTTGCTAGAATATAGTTTCAAGGCGTTTCTTATTTCTAAATAGGCTTTATTCGCGTGAAATGTAGGTAACAATCCAAGATTTTCAACTCATTTTTTTCCAATCGTGTGCAGTGTATGTAATTTGCGGCTTTGTACCTTTGCTTCCCCTTCAGCCTACTTAAACAAAGTTAAAAAAAAATAACGAATAAAATTATAGTTTCCTAATAATTCTAGGAAAGTGTATTGAAAACGTCATTTGATTCACGTGGGCGTTTGTCACTGCTCGCTCTCAGTTCCTTAACCCCTCAGCCTATTGACACTCCGATTCTTCCTCGGCTGCAATGACAAAGTTTGCCCATACCTACATACTTACATAATATCACGCTCTTTTCTCATGGGGGTGGGGTATTATTAAGTAAGTAATAATAGGTCCGAGAGTAAAAACAACATTGGTTGCTTCAGCCTTATAATAATCATAAACCGAAAGCTTTCTGCACAAACTGTGTAGTCTCACGAAATAACTTAGGGGGGTGCGACAGCGAGGCGGCGGCGCGTCCCGAAATGTTTTTCTCTTACTTTATCTGTGCATTCTTTAATAACGTCTGTCTCTGTTCCAAAGGTATTTCGCCAACATCATGTGCCAAACTGTGTGCTGCCTATGCCTACCCCTTTCCAAACTTAGTTGAGTTCGGCTTGCAGTCTGACCAGAAGCAGCTGAATACCAGAATTTCCCATGTAGCGACTGAACGTTCCCAGGTATGTTCCAAAAAATATCGCAAAGAAGGGAAGAACTATATGAATAACTTCGTGCGTCACATTTTCCCCGTTTTTGCAACATTTTTCATTGCTGCTCCACTCCTATTGGTCGTGCGTGTGTTGCCTATATAGCCTATATAGCCTATATAGCCTTCCTCAATAAATGGGCTATCTAACACTGAAAGAATTTTTCAAATTAGACCAATAGTTTCGGAGCCTATTCAATGCAAACAATCAAATCTTTCCTCTTTATAATATTAGTTTAGATTCAATTTATAATCCAGCTTCGATTCGTCCATGCTCCTAATTCCTAAACTTCCTCATCTCCTCATGAGACATGTAATTAGGAAAAACACATGAAACATTAACCTCATCTCTAGAAAAAGCTGAAAAAAAATTATTGTAAAGCGTACACTTCAGAATACACCACAACAATAACGTGGCCATGAGTAACAAGGTCAAACGAAACGGGTGTTGCAACTGCGAGGGAGGAGAAAACAATTGAAAGAAATCGCCGCGAATCACCACGACGCGAAGTACTATTCCCGTTTGAGAACCGATTTTAAGAGCACCAATGCTTAAAACAGCAAAGATATTCCCATTTGAGCACCCATCTTGGTACTCAATCGGGAATAAAACAAAAAAACTTTTTCTTTCCTTTTTAAGCAGTGTATAAAAACGCGCATGTGGCTTGAGATGCAGGTGATGCAAGTCGCGTCGCTACTTGAATCACCTGAGTATTAATGGGGCGTATAAGGAACATGAGCGGAGACTAGGAGGTAAGAGTCATAAGAGCCAAGGTGAACCCACCGAATTTCCGCTCGTATATATGTTACGACACTGCTTGGCACCCATAACTCAAATTAGACCACATCTCCTTTCTATAGATAATTTATAATCGGTCTAATTTAGTTGTACCTACAACGATTAACAAACTAATAAATTAAATAACAATAAACTATAAGAAGGCGTCAAAAAACTCCTCCTCAACGCTGTCAGCTGGTAATGTGCCCAAGAGACTGGCGGCATTGCCACGTTGTATGGCAATACTTAGCCTCTGGCCAAAGTAAAAACCAGCCCTTGGATTACGGGAAGCGTCAACTAAGCGTTTAGAAATTTCCTTAAATTTCATCGTAGAAAAATTTGAGACATCACCTCTCCTCTCGAACAGTGTCCACTAGTGCTGAAACAAAGAGAAGAAGTAAATAAATCGAATATTGTTAGTATAACACACCAAATCGGTCTCTAAATCGGAGATGGCTGAGAAAAGAGAATGGTCTTCACAAATCTCCGCTTTGAACTCCATAACATAAAGTAGAAATTTTAATGTTACAAAATGGGAGGTCCAATACCTACACACACAATAGTAGCAATCAATGTTCTAATAGAAACTCGTTAACATATACACGATAAAAACGGTACAGAAATCCCAAAGCCAAGCCATGACAAAATAAATAACGCTCTAACCAAAAGCGCTCAACACAAATAAGCAAAAATATTCACCAAATCCTAACTTTGTATCACAAATTCTGTACAGCGGAATCCCGCGAAAATTCGTTCATTAAAGCCAACAATGCCTTCAGACGGGTACATACAAATAACCGACCGAGTCCAATTTAAATAACAGGCTCGCAAAGCTGAAAAACAAGCCTTAACCGAAGTTGGGAATAAATTAGCAACCCCCCTTGAACACCCCCTTACCCCAATGTGTACATTGTGCAAAATATTATTTGCCTTGCCAGACAATAATAGGATCTAATGCCACGCCCTGACATGTTAGCTTTTGGGAGCTCCGCCCATTGAAATCTCGTCGGCAATTGGTCTACTTTTATCTGCATCTCTGTCTTCGCTGTGTTCTGTCTTGCTCGCTCGTGTAGCTTTTCCCTCAACGCCCGAGGGGTAAATGTTATGGTAGGAAACATATACGAGGGTTTTCTAGTACCGCGCTCGCATTGTCATGCTGCTTTCACGAATATTTTTTACGCAACTTTTATTTGAAGATATCTACCTGAATGGAGTACTAGAATTCGTTTTATGAGATTTTTTTTCGATAAGCGAGTCCTTTAACCGATTACGGGATGAGGATGTCTTTGCCAACAGTTTTATTTTGAACGTGTTGGATTTTATTTTATCTTGCTTTGTGTTTTGGTCTCTTAACTTTTTATTAGAGTTGATTCATCAACATGTTTTGAATAAAAGTGTATGTTTCATTAGAGTACTTATAAGATCGTTCAGTGGTATATCTATTACATATAACGAACTGAAATACCAAAAACTTTGTAAGTACTTAGTCTATCAATCAACACAATCAATAGATTAACTAAAATCTTTGAATTGTGCCAATAAAGCATGAGTAAGTACCAAATACACTAATACCAGAACCTACGCAAAAAATAACATAGCACACAAAAAGAAAATTTTTAAATGAACAAACCTTAACACAAAACTAAAAATAAATACCACAACAAAGTCGAATCGATAAACGCGAAGCGGCCTAATAATTATTAGTCGACGGCCTGAAATTCATGCACAAAGCTCCGACCCGCAGTAATAATAACGACAATTGTTGTGTTTAGTGGAACGTAAACGCGGGCCGGCACGGGGTGCGGGGTGTAGGCTTGGGGGGAGGGGAGCCCGGGGGTGCGCCTGTGGGCGGAGCCTCCGGGGGCAGAGCCTCCACGCGCGAGGGCGAAGCCACAGTCCGCGCCGCGACACGCGCCACAACGCACCTCTGACATGTGACCGAAAGCATGGAAGATTGTGATCTTGCCCAATACCGCGATATGATCATCGAGGGCGAACTTCCGCTGGACCTGCGACCGCCGCCGCGACTATACCTGCCGCACTACCTGCGCGACGAGCGCGACCCCGACTACCCGCAGGACGACACCTACGTGTCCGTGGACGAGGACACGCCGGAGCTCCCGCCGGCCTCCAGCGACTCCGAGCGGTACGACGCTTCCAGCCCGACGGAATCCAAGCCATCCACACCAAAGAAGCCAAAGCAAAAGTCCTCCTCACAACTCATCAAACCGCCTTACTCCTACATCGCACTCATCACTATGGCTATCCTACAGTCTCCGCACAAGAAACTGACGCTCAGTGGGATCTGTGAGTTCATCATGACAAGGTTTCCATACTACAGAGAAAAGTTTCCCGCGTGGCAGAACTCTATCAGGCATAACTTGAGTCTGAACGATTGTTTTATAAAGATCCCGAGGGAGCCGGGGAATCCGGGGAAAGGGAATTACTGGACTTTAGATCCTCTGGCGGAGGATATGTTTGATAACGGGAGTTTTCTGAGGAGGAGGAAGCGGTACAAGCGACCAGCGCCGTCGCTGCAGCACGCGCACGCGGTGGTGGCGATGCTGGCGCGCGAGGCATACGCGCCGCTGCTGCCACTGCCGTGCTACCTGCCGCCGACACCGCTGCTCTCGCTGCCGCGCCCGCCGCCCGCCACGCTGCGCCCCGTCCCGCTGCCGCCGCGCATCACCGACACAACTGAATCACGAAGTAAGAGATCTCGTAACGGATTCTCTATCGAATCCATCATCGGCTCCCAAGACAGCTCGATGAATGAGCCCAGGAGAAGCGCCTTCTCGCCTCTTCACCAAAGCAACTGCCCGCCGGACGACTGGGCCAGATGAATGTATCTAAACGGGTACGGTTCCAGTCCTTCCCCGTTTTAAAACGTCCCGACGGACGCGTGAGCCTCGCAGGTAGACTGATGTGTTCCGATAAGAATGAGGTGTTCGTACAGTGATATACGATACGATAAAAACAATTGTATAAAATAATGTAAAGTTTTAGAGGGGTGTCGATTTCCTATGTCTGCTTAGGATTGCCAAATAGTTGAAATGATACCATTCCATAAATCTGTTTATCGCCGTGTGAGTATATTTTCTTTCAGCTGAAATCATTTTAGAGAACAGTTTACTTTTGTGACAAAAAAAAAGATTACCATGTAAGATTCCTCATCCAGCGGTTTCCTGTTATGTACGTACTGAAATTAAGTTACAAATATAACAAAAAGATTGTAATAAGTTTATAACAAAAAGATTATAATAAGTTTACTCTTTTTTTTACGATTTCAATCTATTTTGAAAATAAACTTAAATTACTTAATTCCTAAGAAATAATCTAACAAAAAAAATGTACAGATTTCAATTTAGTAGCTTTTTTGGCTGCAAATGATTTTCGTAAAATCATTCGTCAGTTTTTGTTGTTGTTTTCAAATACTTTTCTTTTGTGATACTTTCTAAGAAATAAAAACATTTTAAATAATTAAAAATGATACTGACCACGAAGATTTTTTGTAAAGTATTTTTTTAGGAAACTTTTAAATTACTTTGCAAAATGTTTAAACATCAAAAAAACTATGAGTATTTTCGATTGCATTTTAAACAGACAGCAATGTATTTTTATCATTC
This sequence comes from Cerastis rubricosa, assembly GCA_949152445.1. Lineage (NCBI taxonomy): Eukaryota > Metazoa > Arthropoda > Insecta > Lepidoptera > Noctuidae > Cerastis > Cerastis rubricosa. The sequence goes on along the minus strand of OX424535.1, from coordinate 4,840,721 downwards.
GTTTGTAAGTTTTATCAAAAAGATAGTGATCTATAAATAAGTCTAGTCATTCTATGTACAAAGTAGTGTGAAGTTGTAATTAATGTAAGTATTATCTAAGTCTTACTGTAAATATTAACTTAACTATTGTAAGTATATAATGCCAGTCGACATTAAATGCGGTGATAGTTAGAAAAAATTGAACGGCGCAATATTTTTTTAAACAGGAATAAAAAAAATAAAAAAAATGTATAAAATTATTTTTGCGCCAAATTGCACCAAAACATTAGTCACGAGATGTATTTAACCAAAAATAATTTAAAAAAATTGTTTTGTTTCCGTTTTTTTTAAGAATAACAAATGCAAAATATTTTTTTGTTCAAGTCCTTAACTTATAATTATTTTAGCATTTTTGTGACCTTTGTTTATCATCATCTGCCCTTATCCCTAATATATTTGGGGTCGACGCAACATGTTTTCTTCTTCATGCTTCTCTATTTTATATTTTTAATTTCAATTATCAATTTTCTGGTTATATTAGACGTTTGTTCAGAAATTATGAAACAAAAAGGATTGGCTTGTAGATGGTAGCGTCTTGTCTTTGCATCCTATTAAATGCCGACTGTCATCATTGAAATAATTCTTGTAAAAAAAACACTGATTTGGGTCTAAAAAGAGCCGTGATGTATCTAAATGTTATCATAAACTGTAGGTAGCTATTTTGTGTAACGTAACATCGTATTTTTAAGGGAGAAATATAAAAATAATGTGAATGATAGTTTTTTTGTTTCATTTATTTTTTGGTCACTGCTGACAATTTCGCTTCTTAAATAAGTCTTGCTGAAGCGAATGTTAAACTTTTAAATAACAGTATTTGTCGATTATTAGCTTTACGAGTAGTCTATCCGACTAGTCTATCTTTCATTATCTTGCGATATGCCACTTTTGGCACAACTTTACACCTGCGTTAATTCCAAGTTGCGTTTCAAAACAAATTGAATTGTCAAAATTTAAGACGATTTGCAGTCTTGTCTGAAAATCTAGTTCGTAGAAAGATTTGAGATTTATTTTTTCATTGTAAGGTTTAATGAATTTCAGTCACTTTTAACTTGACTTGGTCTAGCGTAGAACGGAGTTCCAATAGAATGCCAGCTTTACTTACTGCCAACCGTCCGTACCTACATAGTTATACTGGACTAAAGTAGCTGTACAAAATCTCCGTAGTTTTGCGTTGAATTTATTTTGAGTCCAACTGGCATTTATTTTGACATCAGGCGCATTACGACCAAACGCAAGCCTTATAGGTAATCTATACTTAATATTATAAAACTGAAGAGTTTGTTCGTTTGTTTGCTGGAACGCGCTAATCTCAGGAACTACAGGACCGATTTGAAAATTCAAAATAATTCCGATTTCAAAATAAATTTTAAATTGAAATTTTTCCGTGTTAGATAGCCCATTTATCGGGGAAGGCTATAAGCTATATATCATCACGCTACTACAAATAGGAGCGGAGCAGCAATGAAAAATATTGTGAAAACGGGGAAAATGTGACGCAGACGAAGTTGCGCGGGACAGCTAGTACCTACCTATAAAAATAAAACTGAAATAAAAATAACTAGAATCATATCCTCTAACAAGAAGCCAGATTCGGTTTGGAATACAGCAGCTAAAGCTAAACTAAAGCCTAATTTAGGCCTTCTTGATCTAGAGGTCGCAAGCGCTACTATTTTAGCACGGATTCTGGGTTTCAAGTCTGCTATTACAATAGTGTCAGAATGGCCTATCATTGATTTCATAATTGTTGATTTTGATAAGTTTGGTAATCTACTAATTATAATGGCGTCATTATGACTTCACAATGGTCAACCACTGACACTCCGTTGAAAGAAATTGCATAGAATTTGACAGAATTTAGCAGATTACGAACTTTTAACAAAATGACAATGGGATCGTGTTGGAATGACGATGTTTTTATAAATAGCAGACTTGAGGCCCTGGATTTGTTCTCGTTTTATAATATTAGGCTCGCCTCAATATTATCTACTCTTATAGGACTTAAATATGATTATATACTTAGGCTCCTAAACCTTTGGCTAATCTTCCGGGTAAAATACATAATATGTTATACTATACAACACAAAGAAATTTAATACGAGTAACTACCCATCTCAAATCTGACCCATTTTTTAATCCGTTCAAAATCAACAAAGTTGTTTCTAATTCAAAAACTTGTAATGTTTTACGAATGTAGGTAGATCGATTTTCCATTCATTATCACTGACTATTGTACGAATGTTGTCCCAATTTATTTGGGGTCGGTGCATGTCTTCTTTATTCTTCCACTTCTTTATAACTCGTCATCCCAGCTGTCACCACCTTTCTTGTCACATCATTCTTCACCACAGTCCAGCTATCGTTTCTTTGGTATTTGTGTTTATTTCTTTATTTATTTATGTACTCACAAAATACTTAAAAGGACAGTACATTAAGATAAAAGAGCACAAAGGTACTGCTTATTTCAAAACAAATTTCTTCCAGCAGACCTGCTATGGTGTTCTATATGGTGTTTATTTCATAATCAACATTTTCCTCAATAAATTGTCCTCATAAAATAAAATTTGTGCAAAATCGTAATGTATTTTTTTGCCATCACATCACATAGAAAAGTAACTAAACTAAGCAAGAAAATACGCTACTATTTTAGAAATTTCAAACGTAATGGAATAAAATTCCAAAAATTACACTCCAAGATTCCAAGTTTAAATCTAAAACCTCAACGTGTGAGGTGCTCCACCATAGACAAACACTTCAAGTCCGGGACAGTGAAAGCTCCGGGATTACAGAACTTATCAGCGCGGGCCAGTGATAACGCGAATTACGTCACTAGCGTCAAATACTGGCTGTTGGGTGGTCTGGCGAGCTAATAGAGAAGTTGGATTTGTGTCTGTTTTATTTGAGCTACTTTACTATTTTGATTTTAGAAGACGATTCTTTCTTTTTTCTCTTCCAGAAGGATGTGCACTGAACTTGATGGAGATACTCTTCAGAAAGGTCAGATGTATCAGGTATATGAGAATGAGATCTTGGCAGGTGGCGTAGTTTAATCCTACCTCCATGGAAAAAGCCGTAAGTTTATGTATTTTTTTAGTTAATAAAAATTCGAGGCTAAATCAATGCATTTTACCTGCATTTACCATGGCTATATTACAGGAAACGTCAACACGAAATCAGCAAGTATACAAACCAAAAGAAAAATGAAAAGATTAGGCTCACTTGGTGGATTATGACCACTCCTTGTCAAAGATGAGGCCTGTGGCCCAGTTGTGAGAATATGTATGAAAAATTATTATGTGCTGATTTTGCTTGGGCTTTAATTATTTACGTCATTAAGCAATCATCTGCCTAGCCTTTTCCCAACTGTTATTATTGTATGGTGTTATATTGAGGTCGGCTTCCAGTATGACCGGATGCAGCTGAATGACAGTATTTTACAAAGAGCGATTGTCTATCTGACCTCCACAATCCAGTTACTGTTAGTTCAGCATTACCGAGGTAAAACGATACCCCCGGTAAGACTGGTTGTCAGGCTTTCAGGACACTGACTGTAACGACTGTCAAAACTCAACAAATGACAGCCACGTCACAGCTTAACGTAGTTTCCGAGGCACGGAGGAAACTCGATAAGTAGGTAATGGGTGGTCAGCCATCTACGGACCTACCACGGATCTACTATATTTAATATAATACTGGTTGATCTTAAAAATTGTAAATAAATCTCAATTTTAAGTTGGTATAATTTTAAATTGGCATGTTACTTTATGTTACTACAATGCATAAAGTTGTTATCGTGTAATTGCATTTATAACTAAGTAAGAATGTTACTAATCTATACTAATATTATAAAGCTGAAGAGTTTGTTTGTTTGTTTGCTTGAACGCGCTAATCTCAGGCACTACTGATCCGATTACTAATATTATAAAGCTGAAGAGTTTGTTTGTTTGTTTGTTTGCTTGAACGCGCTAATCTCAGGAACTGTTGATCCGATTTGAAAAATTCTTTCAGTGTTAGATTACCCATTTATCGAGGAAGGCTATATATCAAATAGCAAGCTACGACAAATAGGAGCGGAACAGCAATGAAAAATGTTGCGAAAATGGGGAAAAAATGACGCAGACGAAGTTGCGCGGGACAGCTAGTAACTCTATAATTGGTAATTATATTTAGGAATGGATACTCATCATTTATTAATATTATTTTAATTTTATTAAAAATATTGCTGTGCCTTAACAGGGTCATTAATATTATTTTTAGCTGCAAGCATTTTGTAACATCTTAAAAACATTATAGAACGCAAATAAATTGAATTATGATTATGACCAACCTACTTAAGCGCGGTTAAACCTGAAGTTCGACCCGAGCAGCTGTTTTTATATTTAATAATCATGTGGTGATAAGTAGTTATTTTTAATTGATTCGGTTCGTAATTTGTGGCAGATATTATTACGAGGTCGAACGGTTTATTGTTTCTGATGTATGTTTTAAAATATTCATTTTTAGTTTCCATGGCAGTTGCTAACCGGATGCCAAATTTATGTGCCTTTATTTTTTCTCCTTTATTTATTCCTATACAAAATTAATAATTATTGCCCACCGGTATCGGGAACAGATAGGGTGCCTTAAATTATTAATAGCAAATACATACCTTTAACAAACTTGTTCACTTGTTCTCCCGGTCATTGCGATTTTTTTGTTCTCGAATATGCCTGGGAACAACAACTTCACAACTTTTATTTGCAAATAGGTACAATTTTTAATTGAACTTTACTAATAGGTACCTCTATGACTAACCATGTTTACCTAACGTTTGAGAGAAAAAAACCCCCGACACAAAAAAACTCTAAAAAGCCAAAAATAAATTAATCCAAGCGTCGTAGCGTCGGGGGTCCGCTTCGTTCTGTGCTTGTACTAAGCGGTCTTCGTAGCGGTCCCCCGACGCTACGACGCTTGGATTAATTTATTTTTGGCTTCTTAGAGGTTTTTTGGTGTCGGGGGTTTTTTAAATTTTTAATTTAATTTTTTTTCTTACTTTTTAAACTTACATTATTTTTTCTTAGCCCTGACTGTCCCACTGCTGGCCATAGGCCTCCCCCCTTTCATTTCGATTTTCTCAGTATTGCGTCTCTTCTCGCTAATTAACGAAATCAAGGAACGATATAAATAAAAAAAAAAGGAAATTTTGGGGGGAGGGGGGTGCACCCCCCACTCAGCAATGCCCATGGTGACAAGCGACAACATTTCAAATCGACTACCTGTGAAAGTTGTTTATATCCCTTCATCAACTAGAAAAGAGGTGATTATCTTCAAACAGCTGAGCAGATTTTCTCGACACATAGCTAAGAACACTCTCGATTAAAATACCTTTCAAACGACACCACTTTTGTCAAAATCGGTTCATCCGTTTAGGAGCTATGATGCCACAGACAGACACACAGATACACACGTCAAACTTATAACACCCCTCTTTTTTGGTCGGGGGTTAAAAATGAAAGAAATCGTTATTTTTTTATTGGACAAGAAATTGATTTCTTTAAACCAATGATTTCTGGTAACAAATCATAACAGCTGATGCTAGAAAAAACCAGTTTTTTTAACTTGTAAAACTCAAAGCCTACAAGATTCGACAAATCAGATATAAATCTGACTCAGTTAATCAGAACTATTCAAAATTAATATAATAAAATGCCTATTGCTTCCCCTAAACGGGTGGATAAGAGTCCCAGTCACATGGCATAATAACTTGTAAAAGTACTGTAGCTGCCCATTCCCAAGCGTAGATCTCTATGGAGAAGAATGAGCAAGAAACTCCATGGACAATCTTTTAAATCAAAATAATGTTACAAAATCTTGGCTACATCACTCATGTTGAGAATTAGAAATATGTGAGAACGATGTAGAAATACTCACGTGCAAGTTAAGAGCATCCAGAGCAAAAGATTAAATCAATAATTCAAAAATAAAGCAATTAAAATAAACCGTGGCAGCTAAGAGATGACCAGTCACAACTGACAGCGCCCGTTCACGAACATAACGCATGTATCAGCCATCACTCAACTCAACCATATTGAAGGGAACTAAATGACCCGACACACCCGTCACCATCAGCGTGACATTTAAGTGAGAATCACATTCACTTAACCGCCAGGGTAAATATGCGTCAGTGAAAGATGTAGGTACTCAGTAAATGGTGGCTTTACAGTACATAGTATTCACATATGTGCTATGCAATTATATAATAATACTAAGAGATTGAATCTTTACAATGCAATGATATTTTTAAAATCTTCTGCAGCAGCAGTGTTACCTCTGCCTTACCGTACCCACACATACCTATCAAATGGAAATGGTTTTATACATACGTTTAAAACAGGTAATATTGTAGCATTTTCCTACTTCATTTCTTCTCGTATGTAAATATTTCAATAATCAAACAAAATGTTTTTTGGAGCAAAACAATTATAAGCCACTTGTGTTAATATAATTAAAATAATAAAAGTGTCCTTGTAAGAAAATCTATATAAACAAAAATGAATTTGCAGCTTGTTGGTAAGGCCATTTAGGTCATAACTTCAGTTAAACGACTGAGCAGATTTTCAAAAACAGATAAAACCGTAGAAATGCTTAAACCTACCGTCTACCTTAAAAATACTTTTTGGTTTGTATTAGCCTGGTCCTTCACTCATAAGGTTTTTTGCAATTTTTAATTGGGTATGTCAAGAAGACAGTCACATAATATAATGTTATACTCGTAAATGCAAAGCCCAACCCGCGGGTTGGTAGGTGACCAACCCGCAATGTACCCGTTTGGTGGATTACAGCCCACTCCCTCTCATAAAGAGGAGACCTGTGTCCCAGCAGTGGGAACATTATTGGCTGATGATGATGATGATGAATGCAAAAGTTTGTATGTGTGAGTTTGTATGTTTGTTACTCCATCACGCTGCAACGGCTGATCGGATGAAACTAACTTGATTTGGATGAAATCTTGTACACAGACTGACTAAGACTTGTAATAACCAGAGGTCGGAATTCGGTAGAGTTATTTATGTACTTACACTGATTTTATACAGCGAAAGAATAAAGTGGATATGCCTCAAATCCCGAGATTAATTTTAAAGAGCAGAAAAATCCCGTGATTTATTATATAAAAAAGTTATTTACTTTTACACAATTTAAACCATCCGTAATCGGATGTTACACGCAAGGGAAGATCCATATAATATCAACATTTCGATGCAAGTACATAAATAACTCTACCTAATTCCGACCTCTGGACACATGGACTAAGTATATAAGGGGCCTGTGGTTTCACCAAAATTAAAATAAAAGCGATTAAAGCTGATTATTATTGGAATGGAAAATCCTTTGCCATAGTGGGTGTTTTTGGAGGAGTTAGTGGCTAAATAATAACGATCGGGTCGATCTCTAACGTTAAGCCGTGATTGCCGAGGCTGGTGCGTGGATGAGTGACCATAATTACATATCGAGTTTCCTCCGTGCCTCGGAAAACACGTTAAGCCGTTGGTCCCGGCTGTCATTTATAGATCTTTGACTGTCGTTACGAGTAGTCAGAAGCCAAAAGTCTGACATCCAGTCTTATCAAGGGGTATCGTATTTCCCAGTTACTGGGTTGTGGAGGTCAGAAGGTAGTCGCTTCATGTAAAATACTGGTGCTCAGCTGCATCCGGTTAGTCTGGAAGCCGACCCCAAGATGGTTTGGAAAAAGGCTAGGCAATGATGTACTAAAAGTAAAATAAATAATATTAATTATGACTACTCCTACTTTTGATAAGACCTCAACATTTCTCAGTTGGCACATGACATTTCGCAATAGTCAAACATAACATAGAAACTCGTAAATAAAACTAGCCACAGTTTTGTGTTGTATGAAAAAACAAACCTAGCTGTTTGTTCAGAGATCTGTGTACTGGCGATGACAAAAGTTTTAATGAAATCAGTGTACAGTTAAATCTACTGATGGCTGGAAACGAAATGAAAAGGAAGAAAAATTTTTTATTAGTCTGACACAGGACAAAAACATTTAAAAATTAAAAAAAAAAAAAAAAACAAAACTATTTAAAACTAGCTGTCCGGCGCAACTTCGTCTGCGTCACATTTTCCCCGTTTCGCAACATTTTTCATTGCTGCTCCACTCCTATTGGTCGTGATGATATATAGCCTATAGCCTTCCTCGATAAATGGGCTATATAAAACTGAAAGATTTTTTTTAAATCTGACCAGTAGTGTCGGAGCCTATTCAATGCAAACAAACAAACAAACAAACAATCAAATCTTTCCTCTTTATAATATTAGTTTAGATAAGAATATAAGAAAAAAAAGTCCTGTACAAAAAAGGCCAAAAAAAAAAAACATTATTTTTGTTGTATTTGGCTTTGTCGCTACATATGTAGGTAAGTAACAGGTCTTCGAGTTTTTGGCTGTAGGACGTACCGGTATCCCGGCGATGTTTTCCTTTCCTGTTTTGAGAGCAGCAGAAAGAGCAAGATAGAAGTATAGGTACACGAATATTCTCAAGTAACGTTGATGAGAAGACAATTTCGGGGCAAAAAAAGAGACTGTGGCAGAGAGTCGGTTGTTTCGTTGGTTATTGGTGGTTGTTTTGAGATAAAAGACACCACAATCATCTAGATTGTAAAAAAATACGTGTTATAAAATAAATATCATTTAATTTTATCAAATTTAAAAAGTTTGAGTCTATCTTTGATATCCTATGGTTCCTAACTCAGGATAAGGTGCTTACTCATGGCGACATGGAGAGAGCGACTGTCGCAACCCCGTGCAGGGCACGCCACAATAGTGGCGATAAGTCCCTTCTTTGAGGAGTGGCTGGAGAGGCGCCACGGCGCCCTCACCTTCAAATGCAAATCGGAAGGGGTCCGAGAGGGCCGATGCCTTCCAGGGCTGCGGGTTGTTCGAAAGAGATACCGTGGCCCTGTAACCCAAAGGGCTAAGAAGGAACATGGATGGGTTTTAGTCAGTCAAGTCTGACACTCCCTTCCGCTCCGCCCAGAGCGGGAGAAGTCATTTGACGATTTCCCATCCGAAAAAGAAAAAAAAATAGGTGCTTAAAATAACTTAACCGCCATTGTAAACGACTGTACAGTACGCAATGCGAGTAATTTAATGTTAAACCAACACAAGCAGTGTTCTCGTTTAAAAACATTGTGACATTTGGTGACATCTCGACGAGTTTTGATAGTGTGTTGTAGTTGAGTGCCGAGTTAAGGCTTTTTGGAAATGCTCTAATTGTTGCAAGTAGATATTCAAAAGTTAAAGTTGTATTTCAGTCCGGTTGTTTTTCATTATGCTCAAGTATCAAAAACATTACCGATTATGAAATTACAGGGTCATTCATCTAAACTAAAGACAAAATTGATCCTACTATTGCGTGAAACAGTATTTATTTATTTAAACTTCATGTACAATAGTGGTACATAGGCGGACGGCATTCTCTACCAGTCAACCTTTGGGTTAAATACGACAACATTGTGCTAAGGGTTCAAAGAAATATTCACAAATAACCACTAGTTCTCAAAAATTCATATACTACGAGTAACAAAGATACTAATACACATTATACAAATAAAATAGACTAATAAATATTATAACTACTGAAATAAAATCCGAGAATCCTAAATAATTACTATGACTAGACTACACAGACTACAGTATATTGCAAGCTATGTTTTTGGGTACTGAGGTTATGCTACTAGTGCAGCTAGGGTGAGGGTTCTATGAAAGAACAGTAATGAACTAGGATGTACTGAGTAAAGTGATCAACCATGTGATGTGAGTACCTATTTACTATGGTTAATTTTATATTGGAAATCACTTATTTTCAATTTTTTTGTCAATCAGGTTCGGTAATTGTCAAGTGTCACGCCAAATATGAAAACAAACTGCATAAAAGTAGTACAAAATAGGGCTAGCTTTTTTTGATAAAGGATCAGCATTACCATTTATCGAGGCAAATCTGCCGGCTTTCTGGGCATTTTTCTTATTGACAACCCAGCCAGCTTCAAATGGGTATTCCTGACCACCAGCATGCAGCGGAAGTGCATTCCTGGTCAGCACCCTCAGTCTCTCATCAAGCGACCTTGGCACAGCATACTGCGCTTTCGGCCGGTCGAGAGCATCTTACCTCTCGGTGAATTTTTTCACGTTCTGTAATTCCTTTCCCATTTTGATACTTGTACATATTCATCATCATCATCATTTCAGCCGAAAGACGTCCACTGCTGGACATAGGCCTCCCCCAAGAAGGGGGGTTTTGCCATAATCGCCACGCTTGGCAGGTGGGTTGGCGATCGCAGTACGGTTGTTACAAAAGCACAGAGAACGCTGCTGCCCATTCTCTGGCAAGTCCCTTAGTCGCCTCTTACGACATCCACGGGAAGAAATGGGATGGTGCTATTCTTTACGTCCGACACCATACAGAACTGTACATATTATATGTATAAATATAATAATAATGTGTACATATTATATTATTATTTTAAGTTATATTGTTAAATAATGTACATTATTTAACAATATAACGTACATATCAAATTTAAAACACCTCTCTTTTTTCGTCAGATGTTGACACCGAAGGCATCTTTACTTTTAAGTCATCGTCCCAATAGCCAGAGAACTCAGAAAAAGTCAAAAGTTTCAACTTTCCCTGCCACACGTAAGACTCGTCAACAACTCAAGCGCCTAAGTACTTATAAAAACAGTGTGAACCAGCACATTTAGTGCGATTACTTAATTTATGTCTAGTTTACTTGTGTTATCTTTATTTTTCGTAACACTGCAGTAAGAGCAATGTCTGATTGTACTACAGTTTGACACACGAATAGTTTGGTAAGACAAATAATGTGTTCCACTTCTTTTTGTGGAATTTGCGTGTGGAGTCATCATCATCAGCCTATAATGTTCCCACTGCTGGGACACGGGCCTCCTCTCTATGAGAGGGAGTGGGCTATAATCCATCACGTGGTCCCAGTGCGGGTTGGTAGATGTCACATGTCTTGGATTTTTTAGTTCTAGGACATGCCGGTTTCCTCACGATGTTTACCTTCACCGTTTTGAGAGCAGCAGTATGTGAAGTAATACATGTTTATTTGTAATGGATTATTCTGATTAAATTGGTCTTTACATTCTTTATTTGACATTTACTTTTTAATCTATTTAATTGGTTACTGATTTTATTGTAATTATTTAATATAATTTTGTGTAAAATTTCTACGACTGATTCTCGGTGTCAAGGCGAACGCACGTAAATTTTTAGTAATTTATTGCGATCTCTAATACGGACCGATTTGTAAAAAACGGTCGTCATCGCGACATTTATTCTTTTAAACGGCGTCACTACCGTTCCCTCGACCATTTAATCATATTGTGCGTGTGATTTGGAGAATTTGGGGTTCAAGGATCACCTTACTCTACTCGTCCCCGCGGTGGACAGTAGCGAGTCAGCCCACCTACTGTTGCACCTGCATCTAGACCTGGCGATCGACACGCGAGCACCCGTCCCCAGCAGTGGCCAGTAACGTCAGGGGAGTGCTAGACCAGTGAGGGAAAGTTTGAAATCGCTGTATAGGCCCTAACTCACTAAATCACCACCTACCGAGCTAGACCTTTCTTTTTCCTTATTTATTAAATTTTCCGAAATTATCTACCTACCTTTTTTATTTACTCTCCTCCTAGAAACCTACGCCTAGGTTAGGTGGAAAAGGTAGGGGTAGATCTAATGACCGGGACACTGGCCAGTAGTCTATGTAAAAATTCTTTCTGAAATAAATGAAATGACATTAATGTTTCTTTTATGAGTCAGTTTTAAATCTAAAAACGTTATGTATACTACGTATGTCTTCTAGTGCTCGCAGGCTTGACTGCAGAGCATGATGCTATTGGATTCGATTCCCTGCTCGGGCAAAACGTTATTGAGGTGTTTTTTGAGTGCTTTTTCCATCAGCAATTTCTCAATGGCACAGATAGGTGCAATCAGTTAGTAATTTTAAAGGCATTTGACCATTGAACTGAACAATATTCTCTATGGGACTTAACATCGTACTTAATCGAAAAGACCCACTGTCTCATACATTTCGGTCGATTCGGTATTGGCATTTTGTACGACTACTTTGTATATTTACTTTTAAATAATTAACACTTTTCCGTTTACTTAGTAATAAATACATTTTAAAAATAACATGCACGATGTAGTAGGTACGTAGCTATTTACTTACACTTGTAAGGCCAAAAGCAGTTTGACTCGTTTCTGAAACTGAAAAAAACTGCAAAGAAACATGTACATGTGTCGCGAGCAATAACGAGCACCAATATGAAAATAATTAGCAACGTAAAGAGAGAATATCTTCTACTGTTTTTATTAAAATTTCATGTTGTTGCGAGCATAGTATTATGGAAGTCACCATCATAATCATCATAATCATCATCTTCGAAAATTGCTTTTAAATTTAGTAAAGTGTAGTGTTTTCATGTTGAATATACTGAAAAATCTTCTGGGTCTGAATGTGGGCCGTTTTGATGGCAATAGGGACGCCCCCTTTAGGACATAAATTGATGCTCGTAACTGTACACGTCACCATCATCATCATCAGCCTATAATGTTCGCACAGCTGGGAAACAGGCCTCCTCTCAATAAGATTGAATGGGCTGTAATCCACTACGCGGGCCCAGTGCGAGACGTCTCATGTCTTCGAATTTTTAGTTCTAGGACATGCCGGTTTCCTCACGAAGTAATGCGCCTGCCTGGGTTTGAACCCATGGCTTACTGCTCGAAAGTCGGGGCTGCCACCACTGGGCCACCTCTGTTCTCAACAATTGTCCGAGTGTGGTCCACGTAGCCAATTTTAATTAACACTTCATGCACAAAGTCCAGAGGTGGACTTAATGCCATACGCATTTTCTACCAGTCAAAACTTTGGGTGATGCAGAGATAAAAAGTGGTGGTGGTGATTTTCACATACTGCTTTGATTGTAATTTAAACCCGACCACATTTCGCCAGTTATGTGTCCAGGGTTCCTACTGTGAAATTCCTGATTCCTAATGATAAATTAATACATTCACGAGGAGCTGGTAGCTAAATAATAACAGCCGCCCAGGTCGATCTTTAAGATTAAGCCGTGCTTGCCAAGGTTGGTCCGTGGATGGGTGACCATAATTACATATCAAGTTTCCTCCGTGCCTCGAAAAGCACGTTAAGCCGTTGGTCCCGGCTATCATTTATAGATCTGTGACCGTCGTTACGAGTAGTCGGAAGCCAAAAGTCTGACATCCAGTCTTACCAAAGGGTATCGTATTACCCCGTTACTAGGGTGTGGAGGTCTGATAGGCAGTCGCTTCATGTACAATACTGGTACTCAGCTGCATCCGGTTAGACTGGAAGCCGACCCTAAGATTGTTTGGGAAAAGGCTAGGCAGATGATGATGAAATTAAATCATTCAAGATTTTTAGGAACTAGAAGAAACATTAACACCGTTAACATCGCAATCACAGATACTTAAACATAGTCACTAGCAAAACAATTGACAGGCTCAAAATAAACACGTTATGATAATATTTGTACAAAGTAGCGCTATATACAATAACTTCTATTATATTATATTTCATTCAAGGTCGTCCACACATTGTTATGTATTTGTGCAAGGCAAACATAATACTTGTAATTGTCGGTAATTTATAACGTAACATCACTCTTGGTATCCTCGATGGGTAGGAAGGTGGATAGATCCATGGAAAATATTTCGTCAGTTAGGTTAAAGTCTCACGTAATGCCTTTTTAAAAAAAGAGAGCCTTTTTTTAGGGTTCCGTACCCAAAGGGTCAAATGGGACCCTATTACTGACATTTCGCTGTCCGTCTGTCCGTCCGTCTGTCTGTCACCAGGCTGTATCTCATGAACCGTTATAGTTAGTCAATTGAAATTTCTACAGATTATTTATTTCTGTTGCCGTTATAACAACAAATACTAAAAACAGAATAAGACAAAAAAGTGTATTTTTTTGCTCGTTCGTATGGAACCCTTCGTGCTTGGGTCGGACTCGCACTTGGCCCTATTTTTCTGAATAGCCAGACTCCGGACTAAATAGAATATGATGTGGAAACCTTATACTACCAGGAAATCGAACCAAAGCCTCACTCAGCACTTGCGACCACTTTCAGGTGAAGATTTGGACATAAGATCACGCCTATCTACGTAGATAACTAGAGAAAACTTTAGTAATGTAGTGACATGATAGTTTTGTACCTCATCATGATCATTCATCATCATTATCATTTCAGCCGAAACACGGCCACTGCTGGACATAGGCCTCCCCCAAGTGTCGCCACATTGACATAATGGGGGTTTTGCCATAATCGCCACGCTTGGCAGGCGGGTTGGCGATCGCAGTACGATTATTAGAAAAGCACAGAGAACGCTGCTGCCCATTATCTGGAAAGTCCCTTAGTCGCCTCTTACGACACTGAAGATATGGGATGGTGCTATTCTTTACCTAGGACACCATACAGAGCACCTCTGTTCTGTACCTCTAATGTGCGTAAGCCAGAAAATTTTGGACATTACTAATACTTAGGCCCTTAGCACACGGCGTATTTGAAACGCGCAGTTGACGCGCACATGACGCGTGTATACGCGCTTCAAACGAGATTTGAACGCAACCTTGTAACATAAGCACACGGAGCGATCGTGAAACGGGCGTCTGCTGCGCGTTTTCGCGCAGATACAGCGATGCGGGCGGTGCGGTGGCGTGAGCGCTCGCTCCTCCTCCAACCCTCGTCCGACCCCTTGTACACGCTTCAAACGAGTTTCGAACGCGCTACATACGCACGTTTGTATCGCGTTTTACGCGCGTTTGATTCTATAAAAACGCTAAAATCGGCATCTACGGCGCAGAAAACGCGTATTCCTAAAACGCGCGTCGTCTGCGCGTTTAAAATACGCCGTGTGCTGGGGGCCTAAGACTCAGACAAAATATACTTTTTACCGGAATTTTACAACCCACCAATCAGTATTCACAATCTTCTAATCAGACTACAAAAACTATATAATATCAAGTACCATCACAAACAAAGCTAAACAAAGAAAACAATTTCTCCGTTATTTGTTAAACAAATATTTAGCAACGCTTGTGTGTTAAGACAACAGGCATTAAAAACATTGTAACAACAATAATAATTAAATTAGAGTTTGTTTTAACGCGTTGAGTGCGGATCGTAGATAGTTCAGATAGTTGTGTTTGTACTGACATTGTGAGGAGTGTGAAATGTTGCAGTGGAATCTTTTGGTGTTTGATGATTTTATAATATAATATGTAGTTCGAGCCCATAAATAGTCGGCGAAGGGATTATATTATTTTAAACAAATTATATCATATTCCTTTTATTCCTGTCTTTTATCATCATCATCATCATCATTTCAGCCGAAAGACGTCCGTTGCTGGACATAGGCCTCTCCCAAGTGTCGCCACATTGTCCGGTTTCGTGAGACTCACATCCAGCGAATCCCCGTAATCTTCACCAGGTCATCGGTCCACCTAGTGGGAAATCTTCCAACGCATTGTCTTCTGGTTCGCAGTCGCCATTCCAGAATTTTTCAGCCCCCTCGGCCATCCGTTTTGCGAGCAATGTGCCTTGCCCACTGCCACTTAAGTTTTGCAATTCTTCGGGCTACGACGGTAACCTTGTTTCTCTTGCGGATGTCCTCATTTCTGATTTGATCACGCAAGAAAACTCCGAGCATAGCCCTATCCATTGCCTTTTGGGTGACTTTAAGCCTTCTGAATATAATCCATAAACAAACGATTTCACCCACTGCCCTCGAATCTTCTTAGCTGGAACATTGTGAAGTTTTAAACAATAGGAGTGCAATGTAACCCTCTGTCCCCTTCAAACGAAGTGTATCCATGAGGTGTTATGGCGAAAAAAAGAAACTCGATGATTACCGTCTCTAAATGCGATGCATAATTTTATGTAATATATGTTTCTTTTTATTAACCTTCACAGGTTTAGAACTAAGTAGCTACCTACCTACTCTTAGTAAGTACCATCTGTTCCTCAATATTATTCCTATGTACTACCGCGTTCACTGATCTTTCACCCTTATGCCCTGAGTAAAAAGTTGAAAATTGGTCGACCTATAAATCAAATCAAATTAAATCATTTATTGCATCCATAATGTACATTTAACAGGTGGTCGAATAAAAAAATAATAGACACAATTATGGACCCTGTCGGGCACAGCAAGTTTTAAACAATTAGAGAGAGGAAGACTGCTTCTCTAATTTTCCTTGTCAAAAGAAGAGTAATTATACAATTATTATAATTTCGAAGTATTTTATATCCTATTTATTATTTTATGTATTCAAGTCTATCTATTCATTCATTATTTATTTAAATATATTAATAATTAAGTATTATAATTTACTATTTTTTTGTTATTTTACATATTAAATGTCTGTTATATAAATGTCTGATAATCATATTTATGTATTTTTACTAAATTTATCCGTAAAATATTCGTTTAATGAGTAATAGCTTTTTTTAATTAAGTATTGCTTTAATTTATTTAAAAATATACTGGTTTTATTTTGTTGTTTTATTTCTTGTACTACTGCTTTTTCTACTACTTCTTCTTCTACTACTACTTCTTGTACTACTGCTTTTTCCATTCATCAGAAACCACAATTGATGACGGTTTACTCACGATGTTTTCCTTCACCGAAGCAAGTGATAAATACAATACCTACATCATCATCATCATTATTAGGAGGAGCTCGTGGGTAAATAATAACGGCCGCACGGGTTGATCTGTTTCCTCCGTGCCTCGGAAAGCACGTTAAACCGTTGGTCCCGGCAGTTATTTGCAGATCTTTGACAGTCGTTACGAATAGTCAGAACCCAAAAGTCTGACATCCAGTCTTACTAAGGGGTGTCGTATTACCCAGTTACTGGGTTGTGGAGGTCAGATAGGCAGTCGCTTCATATTAAATACTGGTACTCAGCTGCATCCGTTTACACTGGAAGCCGACCCCAATATAGTTTGGGAAAAGGCTAGGCAGATGATGGCAGATGATACTGGGACACAGGCCTCCTCTCTTTGAGAGGGAGTGGGCTGTAATCCACTACGCGGCCCAGTGCGGGTTGGTAGATGTCACATGTCTTCGAATTTTTAGTTCCAGGACATGCCGGTTTCCGGACGATGTTTTCCTTCACCGTTTTTGAGAGCAGCGGTGATGAAATAAATTACATAAAGTAATGCGCCTGCCTGAGTTCAAACCCACGGCTTTCTGCTCGCAAGAAGTACCCACATAAATCCGATAAATCAGAGGTACGTGTCTTGGGTTCAAACTTGAGACCTTTGACTTGGCGGTCCGGTCCGAATAAAACCAGTTTTTATAGTGTGTAGACTGCATCAACTTAATGCATGAAAAGAATCTTCTCCATAGATCCATTTCAACCCTCAGAAGGCCTACCATGACGTCTTTAAACATTATTATTTTACTCCTTTTCCAGTCTGGAAAAGAGATGGCATTAGACATCCTGCTCTCATCATAGCTCCGTCTTTTTCTCACACTGGAATAAGAGTAAAACAATACTACTTTAAGACGTCATGGTAGGCCAGCAGATCTTCCGTACATGAAATAAATCTTCATACGCTTCAAATTGAGTATTAACAGACTCCCCACAGTGCCTAAGACATATATCTGTTGAAGTACAAATAATTTGAATTGTAAACGCAATGCGCGCACAATTGATCGGCACGGCTTGTTTAGTGCGCATAATCGCTTTGTGTTTCGGATTGCCAGAGATCAGGTGTGTGCAGATGGGATACTGATGGAAACTGCTTATAGTGAGGCGAGAATTCTTTTTTAAGGAGGTATCGTTACTTTTGATATGGATGATATTATGTGGCTAAAAGGAGGTGACCGCTGAGATAACGAGTAGGTAATAGAGAATTCATCATTTACCTAGCCTTTTCCCAAACTATGTTGGGGTCGGCTTCCAGTCTTATCGGATGCAGCTGAGTACCAGTATTTTACATGAAGCGACTGTCTATCTTACCTCCACAATTTTTTTTAAACTAGATGAGGTCGGTGTTTCGTACCTGACTACTCTGAGAAGAAAAAGCCGAAACAAACACAGAGGTCACTGTCTCTTTTCAAATCAAATCAAATCAGAATATTTTATTTTACATAGGCCTACATGGGCACTTATAAAACGTCGACAGAAGAGGCACGGTTCGGGTTGGTCGTTTCCTATGGAGAAGAACCGGCAAGAAACTCCATGGTTACTCTTTTAAAATCATTTGGTTCTACAATATTTGGATGTTACAGCGTTAGTACCTAAGTACGAGAGGACAGCGTAGGCCCGACAATATGTCATCGCTTACTACAAAAGGTAGAAAAAGATGATAGTAAAAAACATACAAAGCCTACAATGTCCACACATTCACAAAAAATAAGAATGAAAAAGAATCCATACAAAAGTAAAAATAAAACTAAGAACAATTAATTAAACAATTGACACAAATGTAGTCATCAGTACTGTAACTATTCTGCACAATGAATAAACGGTGCAATGATTTGAAAACTATTGTAAAACATGAGAAAAAAAGAATAGAATTGTTGAATTAAACGACGTAGCTCAGGTTTTAATAACTATTTATTATAAAACTAGGAATTATTGAGTACAGTAATACACGGTCGCGTAATGTCACGGAATAGAGAGAGACAGCGATATCATAGAGCGCGTAAGCAATATAAATAGGCGCGAAATTCAAAATTAGAATATTACATTCAACACCCTTCCTGAATTTGAGCCTCATTATGACAATAACAGATACTCAATAACTAATTACATTACAGATACAATAAATCAATTTGAAATTGAGTTGAATGATATCATTCCAAGCTTTGATCTTAAATATTGAAATTTATCTTTAGGCAAAGGTTTTGTAAGTATATCTGCAAATTGACAATCACTACTAACAAAGTTTAATACAATTATCTTTTGGTGATATTTTTCTTTAATAAAGTGGTATTTAATCTCAATATGTTTACATCTCTTATGGAAATTAATATTTTTAATGACACTTATTGCACTTTGGTTATCTAAATTAAGACACATAGAGTCCTGTTTATATTCATTGATGTCACTTAAAAACTGTTTGATCCACATTGTCTCTTTGGTAGCAGCACAGGCTGCCATAAATTCAGCCTCTGTGGTAGACAAAGCCACTGTTTGTTGTCTTTGGCTGGACCAAGTCACAGCCGCCCCGTTCTTGATGAATACATAGCCAGTGACTGAACGGCGTGTATCCAAATCATTTGCGTAGTCTGCATCACTGAAGCCTGTGACGTCTGATGTTTGTGGAGATTGTGTATAGCACAACCCATACTCTTTTGTATCTTTCAAATATTTGAAAATCCGTTTTACTGCATTCCAATGGATCTGATTGTAACAATTAAGAAATCGGCTTACCAGACTGACAGCAAACATGATATCGGGTCGACTCACAATAGCCAGATGCATCAGAGAGCCCACTGCTTCTCTGTACGGTATATCTTTCTCACCCTTTTCATTTCCTCTTTGCAATTTCATATGGGGGTCAACTGGAACACTGTTGGAATTAGCATTAGTCATGTTGAATTTGGCCAATATTTGTTCTACATATTTAGTCTGATGGATGAAAATGCATTTACTAAACTGTTCAATTTGCATTCCCACAAAGTTTCCAGGTTTGGTTAATATTTTAATTTCAAAAATGGTTTTCAATTCTTTAGTTATTTCCTGTAGAGCCCAGTCATCTGAGGAAAATAACAACCCATCATCGACATATAAGCATAGATAGCATTTCTTGTTATTGACTTCACCAACATACACACATTGGTCTGCTTTGCTGTTGACAAAGCCAAATTTCTTTAGCACAGAGTCAAATTTACTATTCCAACACCGTGAAGCCTGCTTTAGACCATATAATGATTTATTAAGTTTGCATACCATATTGTCTTCATGGTGCAGGCCCTCTGGTGGTTTCATGAATATGGTCTCGTCAAGTTCTCCATAAAGAAATGCTGTTTTGACATCCAGTTGAATAATTTTTAAATTATTTTTAGCAGCAACTGAAAGAATCAAACGTATTGAATCATACCTGACTGTCGGAGCATAAGTTTCATGGTAATCAATACCCTTGGTCTGTGAATATCCTTTTGCACACAATCTTGATTTGTACCTTAGACCCGTTGGTTCATCCTTAATTCGGAATACCCATTTACATGGTATTACTTTTGCATTCAGAGGTTTTTCAACCAATGTCCAGGTGTTATTTTTCTGATGAGCTTCCAGTTCCTCACCAATGGATTTGTTCCATTTATCTTTATTAACCGAGTTCACAGCTTCCTTATATGTTACTGGAACATTTGAGTGAATGTCTTCACTTTGACACAGGTATGAACTTTCTTCAGAATCATCTAGTCTTTCTTCATTTCTCTTCTTTCTAGGTCTCAATGTTATGTTACTAGCTGTAGGAGAATCTAAACTGATGTCAGGTAAGTACTCACTGTCTGAAGATGTTTTATTTTCATGTACAGTTTCATATGAACTTGTTGAAGATTCTTCATCTATTTCAGTGGTATTATTTTCTTCACTTATATCAATTTTCGTTACTGGATTCTTTTCTGACAGTTGTATAGGTACATAATCTCTTGTGACAGTAGATTCAAAAAATGTAGCATCCCTGCTTTTTATCACTTTTCTAGAGTTTGGAATTATGAATCTATAGCCTTTACTGTGATCACAATAGCCAATGAATATCATTTTCTGTGCCTTTGGGTCCCATTTTTTACGCTTTTCTTGTGGCAAATGTACCATAGCTTCGCAACCAAATATACGCATGTGTTTTATATTTGGTTTCCGTCCAGACCATAGTTCTTCTGGTGTCTTGAATGACAGGGACTTGGTCGGAGAACGATTAATTATGTAGGCAGCTGTGTGTACTGCATCAGCCCAATATTGTTTTGGTAGTTTTGCATTAAGTAACATACATTTCGCTCTTTCAATGAGGGTTCTGTTCATTCGTTCTGCAGTCCCGTTCTGTTCAGGAGTGTATGGTGTGGTAGTCTGGTGTATGATACCAGCACCTTTTAAGTAGTCAGAGAATTCCTTATTGACATATTCTAGGCCATTATCGGTTCTAAGAATCTTTATGTGGCTATTCAATTGATTTTCTACTTCATTTTTAAACTCTTTGAATTTTCCTAGTGTGTCACTCTTTTTGCTAAGAAAATACACATAAACCTTCTTGGTATAATCGTCCGTGAAGGTCAGGAAATACTTGGCACCACCTATTGTTTGTGTCTCCATAGGTCCACATATATCCGAGTGTACTACTTGAAGTGGTACCATTGATTTACTTCCTTCATTTTTAAAAGGTAGCCGTGTTTGCTTACCTTCTTTACAGGTAACACATGTCAGACTTTCTGTATTTGCTGAGAAAGTTACATGGTCAGCATTTTTAGGCATTTTCTTTAAACTGTCGAAATTAAGGTGTCCCATTCTTTGGTGCCACAGGAAAATATCTTGTTCTTCAACATCAGACATGCATGCATAGCCTCCTCCAGGAGTGTTCAGCCGGTACATGTTGTTGATTATATTAGCTGTTGCTACTATCTGATTATTGCTGTTCATAATAATACAGCCTGTTTTATCAAATCTTACTTGGCCACCACTTTGAATAATCTGACTCACGGATAGCAGGTTAGTCGCTAGTTCGGGAACTTATAAAACATTGTTAAACAGGACCTTTTTCTCATGACCTTTATTATTATAAGTGTTCAAGCTTACTTGCCCTGAGGATTGCACAGATAACTCCTTGTTGTCTGCAACTCTTATTTTCTTTATGGAAGAAGTTGACTCATTCTGAAGCAAATCCTTGTGTTTGGTCATGTGTGAGGTTGCACCGGAGTCCACATACCAGGCATCATTTTGTGAGGATGATGCTACAAATACAGCAGCATATGACGAACTACTTGGTTTTTGAGTGTCTTTAGCTTTTGATTTGCATTCTGGACTTTTATGGCCATATTTATTGCAAGTATAGCATCTAGGTCCTTTTGATGGCTTCTTATGGTTTTTCTGAGACTTTTTGTTTACTGCAAATGCCTTGGAGTCATTTTCAGACGGTCTTACTTCTTGTAGTAACTTTGCCTTAACAGAATCTGAGGTAATTTTCATTCCGGAGCTCTCTATGGCTATTATCATAGGCTGATATTTATCAGGAAGGCCTGAGAGGAGTAGTGTTCCCAGCCATTCGTCATCAACCTTAAAGCCTATGTTCCTGAGCTTATGAGCGGTACCCATTATTTTGCTGACGTACTCCTCTATATTTTGACAGTCAGTTAGCGATGTATTACATAGATCACGCAGTAGGCCAACTCGCCGTGTCAGCCCAGAGTCGTCGAACGCTGACGACAATTTCTCCCACACTTCTTTGGCAGTGCGAGCCTCTTGAATGTGCACATAATTTGTTGGATCAACTGAGAGTATTATCTTCGTCTTCGCTTTAACGTCCCGTTTCATATCTTTACTTTCTGAATCGTCTTCTATGCAATCCCAGAGTTCTTCATGTTGCAAGTAGGTTTGCATTGCAAAACGCCAAGTAGCGTAATTTTCACGGCCAGACAGCTTTTCGATGAACGCGGGATTCATATTTGATGCCATTTTCCACAAGATAACTTAGTTCAAATTTGTAAATACTTCGCAAAAGTCCAGCAAGAAAATACGTTCACACGAAACACGTTTCGTTTTGAGGTTAAGTTCACGTCAATAGTTCAATGTCTTTGATCACTGATTTTACTATTAAATTTTGCACTGTCTTTATTTCTGAGCTTTCCTGGGCCCATAACCTTTTGAATTAAACGACGTAGCTCAGGTTTTAATAACTATTTATTATAAAACTAGGAATTATTGAGTACAGTAATACACGGTCGCGTAATGTCACGGAATAGAGAGAGACAGCGATATCATAGAGCGCGTAAGCAATATAAATAGGCGCGAAATTCAAAATTAGAATATTACATTCAACAAGAATAAATAAAATTCGGAATAGTTAGAGACATCCACATATTTGTGTCGTTTATGAGCTACCAGGGAAGCCGCATGAGCAAAAGGAACTACAGCCAAACTTCTTTATCTTCAACATAGTCCTTAATTTTGTAATATGCTTTTTTGATAAGGACACGTTTGATGCAATTTTTAAACTTTCCATCGGTCAGTTCAATAACTGACTTTGGCAACTTATTATAAAAGCGTATACTGTTTATGAGAAATGACTTGCTAGTTTTTGTTAATCTAAATTTGGGTATTACAATTTCGTGTTTACTGCGTGTGTTTATATTATGGAAGTCGCTTCTAGTTTTGAAAAGCCCTCGGTTTCTGCGGACATATAAAATACATTCTAAGATATAAAGTGAAGGCAGAGTCAGTATATCGATCTCTTTAAATTTTTCTCTGAGGGACTCGCGAGGACCCATTTTATAGATCGCGCGGACTGCCCTCTTTTGCAATATAAAAATTGAATCAACGTCTGCTGCCGATCCCCACAGCAGAATTCCATAAGACATAATACTGTGGAAATACGCGTAGTATACTAACCTGGCTGTGGCTACATCAGTCAACTGCCTTATTTTCCTAACTGCATAGGCGGCTGAGCTTAACCTCCCAGAAAGAGTTCCAATGTGCGCGCCCCACTGCAGTTTTGAATCGATAGTAATTCCTAAGAATACAGTTTCCGCGATAACATCAAGTTTTTTGCCGTCAAGATTTAAATTAAGGTCACGTTGAGTTACATTTGGTAAAGAGAACTTTAGACATTTTGTTTTGTTCGTATTCAGTAAAAGATTGTTAGCTGCGAACCATTCCGAGAGAACAGTTAGACTTTCGTTGACATGTATGACATCCGTATCTTTCCTATGAATTTTAAAAATTAGCGAAGTGTCATCAGCAAACAGAATTATGTCCGAAAATTTGGCCATCATATATGGGAGATCATTAATATAAACAAGAAATAGGAAAGGACCAAGAATTGAACCTTGGGGTACACCCATCCTGACTATAGACCCAGAGGATGTCGCCCCATTTACATTTACTTTTTGCTGCCTGTTTGATAAATAGGAAAGAACAAGATCACCAGCTTGTCCACGAATTCCGTAGTGATGTAATTTACAGATCAGCGTGTTGTGGTCGACGCAGTCGAACGCTTTTGAGAGATCACAAAAAATGCCAATAGCGTCCTGGGACTTTTCCCAGGATTCCAGAATGTGACTGATGAGTTTTACTCCCGCGTCCGTTGTCGACCTACCCTTCGTGAAACCAAACTGCTGACTATGCAGTATCCCATTAGAGTTGAAGTGAGACAACATCTGGTCCAGCATGATTTTTTCATAGATTTTACTTATTGCTGGAAGCACAGATATCGGCCTATAATAAGAAGGATCACTCTTACAACCCGATTTGAAAATTGGTACCTCTTTACTATGTTTCATCAAGTCAGGAAACTTGCCGCTGTCCAAACATTGATTGAATATGCCTGTTAGGACAAGCGCAATTGAGTCAATAATGTTTTCAAGAACCTTGACCGAAATCCCCCATAAGTCTTCAGTATTTTTGATATTTTAAAATTTTAAAATCCAGACATAAGTAGTTCAAGTCATGTAAAGTCCATTGTCAAAATCGTTAGCTATGGTTGCAGTTGCAATGTTACCGCTGACAGACCTGTCAAAATAGTCATATTTATTCTCGTTTTTTAAGATTGCTGATGGATTGATGGTGCCAGAGGGCATATTACTCATATATACTAGAGGATCAAAAAATATATAGTATTAAATAGAGCGGTAATTTACATAATTAGTGTCCAAAACACTGTTTCTAAAAATAAAAACGTTCGCCAAGGGACACACAATGCAACAAAAAAAACCTTACATTTTCCATTTTGC
This sequence comes from Cerastis rubricosa, assembly GCA_949152445.1. Lineage (NCBI taxonomy): Eukaryota > Metazoa > Arthropoda > Insecta > Lepidoptera > Noctuidae > Cerastis > Cerastis rubricosa. The sequence goes on along the minus strand of OX424535.1, from coordinate 4,815,662 downwards.
TCCACTGCCACCACAAAAATCCCCGCAAAAATCCTCACAGAGTAACGCACCCAATTCTACCTACTTCCCTATCTACGCCAACCGCCCCTATACTTAACAATTATGCCCTAACAAAAGTATCTACACACATATTATGACGTGTGCACCCAAGTGGGCACAATTGTGCTCACCCACTCGACCACATGTACACCATATCTTATTGAATTTGTTATTTGAAGATGTTTTTTTCCTACTTCAATAGTTTTGAGGACGTACTTAGTTCGGCTACTGTGCATAATATGAGAATAATGCAAATGTGTCACGTATTGTATAGAGTTGTCATGGTGGTTGAGTTTTGACATTAGATTTTTTCTTCGACTGCCTCGTTGGTCTAGTGCTGGCAAGGGCGGCTGCTGGAGCATGAGCTGCGGGTTTCGATTCCCAGGTCGGGGAAAGTGTTGTTGGGTTTGGAGTCTGGATTTGTGACCGGTTGAAGGTAATTTTAATCTCATTAAAGTGGCTGGAAGAAACTGGATAGCCTGGATAGAGTTTTGGAAGAGACCTACAGTCAGCATTGGGTGGCCAGGGGTTGAAGAAGAAGAAGAAGGTATTAGGTAATAAGCTTGTTTCCAGGGACTTCCGTGGGACTTAAACATAACTGGCGAAATATGGGTGTACTTAGGGGTACACCTCTGCCTAATCCTTTGGAGATTACAGGTGTGAAGTTATGTTATTTTGTAGGAAATGTGAGATTGTAGTCGCGAGTAATGCTTGTTAGCGTTTTAAGTGTGTCTGAAGTCCTCTTTCGTGGTTACTTTAATTTAAATGATCATTCATTACTGATGCTGAAGACCGAAAAGTCAGTTTTTTTTTTTTATTTGTAAAAACTATTAATACTTCAGCACGGCTAGCATGACCGCCGTAGAAACGGGCTATGTCGACGGAATTGTCAAACTGACACAAATTGTCACTGTCTATTTGTCATTAGGTCGATTCTTCCGTAGACAAAACTCGTTTCTACAGAGGTCATGCTAAGCGTGCTGGCCGTTTTACCTGTGTTTTATCAAAGTCGCATCGGTGAATAATTATTAATGTATCAAGACACTTCAATGACAACCATTATCTATCAGCCTTTTCCCAACTGTATTGGGGTCGGGTTGGGAATGATTCTTCCAGTCTAACCGGATGGAGCTGAATACCAGTAACTTGGCTGCCTTAATCGGACCTCCACAACCCAGGTAGTACTGGGCAATACGATACTCCTTGGTAAGACTGGTTGTCAAACTTTCGGACTTCCTCCTTACCTACGTTGTATTCCCCAATGCTGAGGGGTGTGACCTTGCTTCAGTATCACCTTCTCTCGGAAGATCTTATTCCAACTGTTTCTGTCTCTGGCTGAGTGAACGGCGTTGTGGACGACGAGTCAAGGGCGGTGCGACCCTATTATTTAACGATTGTCAAAGATCGACAAATGACAGCCGGGACCAACGGCTTAACGTGCTTTTCGAAGCACGGAGGAAACTCGGTATATAATGAATGGTCACCCATCCACAGACCAGCCTAGGCAAGCGTGGCTTAACTTGAAGATTGATCCGAACAGCTGTTATGATTTAGCCACTAGCTGCTCCTCGATATCTTCACTTCTGTAGTAAAACTTTTTAAATTGCCCCATTAAAATCAAATCCTGACGAGTTCAAGAGAGGAATTAAAGAACATTTCCTGTCAACATGATTTTATTATGTATATAGTATTTTATATGTAAGTATGTTGATGTATATATGTATAGTATGTATTACGTTTATTATATTGTATGTTTTAGTTTAGTTTATAAAATAAGTTGATTTAAGTTTTAAAAGTACTGTTCATGCACAAATCTGCATCCTCTTTGGCAAATATTCCTGTTTCCTATAAGAAAATCCAATTCTGGGTTAAGCTCGCCGTTGTTCATAAGCTATCTTCTATTTGTGTGAATATCTTTTAATTTTATGTGCAATAAAGAATAAGAATAAATCCTAGATTCAATATGTCTGTCTGCATACCCCAGTCGGTACACAAATCCGACATCTCTTATCTCATCCAAAATATACCATTTTGTTTCAAACAAATACACAACATCATACAAGTTAGTAACTTGTATGATGTTGTGTATTTGTTCGAAACAAAATGGTATAGTTACGTATTGTTCGACACATATTCAATCAATTCGTCTGCAAATTGTTTTCTGAAAGTCCCTAGAAGGGAGGTTTATTAGATTTACCGAAGGGCCGACATCCCTTCTTTTATAATCCCTATATTGTGTGTTAGGTAAAGACACTGGGATTGAGTTCCAATATCAAAATGTTCCTATGTTTTATAAGCTACCATTATTATGGTATTTTTAGGGTTCCGTAGCCGAATGGCAAAAAACGGAACCCTTATAGATTCGTCATGTCTGTCTGTCTGTCTGTCCGTCCGTCCGTATGTCACAGCCACTTTTTTCCGAAACTATAAGAACTATACTGTTGAAACTTGGTAAGCAGATGTATTCTGTGAACCGCATTAAGATTTTCACACAAAAATAGAAAAAAAAACATAAATTTTGGGGTTCCCCATACATAGAACTGAAAACCAAAATTATTTTTTCATCATCCCCATACGTGTGGGGTATTTATGGATAGGTCCTCAAAAATGATATTGAGGTTTCTAATATAATTTTTTTCTAAACTGAATAGTTTGCGCTAGAGCCACTTCCAAAGTGGTAAAATGTGTGTCGTCGTCCCCCCCCTCTAATTTCTAAAGTAAGAGGAGGAAAATTCTGAAAATATTTAAGTTAGTAAAACGTAAAAAAAACTATCAACGAAAATTAGTTTCAATAAAATATGATATGATATGATAAAATATGATGAATATGAACTAATGAATGACAGTTCAAAATATTGTTTGGGGCTATGGAACCCTGTGTGCGAGTAAGACTCGCACTTGGCCGGTTTTTTTATTTAAAGTTTCGTTGGGGTTTTTTGGTGACGAGCTCGTGGCTAAATAATAACAGTCGTACGGGTTGGTCTTTGGCCGTGCTTGCCGAGTTTGGCCCGTTGATGTATGACAATAATTACATACCGAGTTTCCTCCGTGCCTCGGAAAACTCGTTAAGCCGTTGCTCCCGGCTGTCATTTGTAGATCTTTGACAGTCGTTACGAGTAGTCAGAAGCCAAAAGTCTGACATCATCCAGTCTTACCAAGGCGTATCGTATTACTAGTATTCGGTTGTGGAGGTCAGATAGGCAGTCGCTTCATGTAAAATACTGGTACTCAGCTGCCTCCGGTTAGATTGGAAGCCGACTCAAAACATAGTTTGGGAAAAGGCTAAGCAAATGATGAGTTTCGATGGGGTTTTAATTAATACTAGCTGTACATGCGTTGCAATGCACTTTTTCCTAACTACCTACTTAATGGCCTAAAACCACCTTCGCATTATTGCCTTTCTTATGGTTTGGTGCACATCGCATAGGTCGGATGCATTGACTGGATGTAGGTATGCAAAGATAATAAAATTCATATGGGACCATCGCGCAAGCTTTCTCTACCAAATGAAAACAGAATCATCTAAATCGGTCCAGTAATCACGGAGAATTAGGTAGGTAGGAAAAAAACCTTTTTAAGAAGTAAGTTAAAATAAATACGTTTTGAGCAACTTTATCTACGATTGCTACTGACGCTACAATATCGCTACGGCGTAGCACCGCGTAGCACACGTCGGCTTCCGCGTCGTGCCAAAAATAATTGTGCGGGATTCTAGGTATTCATTTCAAGTTATTTATATGTAGACTGATTCGTTGGTCGAGTTGTCGCAAGCACGACTGCTGAGCATGAGGTCCTGGGTTCGATTCCCGGGTCGGGCAAAATGTTATTGAGTTTTTTCATCAGGAATTTCTCAGTAGCAACCACGGAGTCTGGATTTGCGATAAGCTCGCCCCCTATTAAATGAGACTTAAAACATAACTGGCCATATGTGGGTATACTATCAGGTACACCTCTCTGCCTAATTTAATTGTATAGACATTTCAAATACCTAGATTATGTTATGTCGTACCCAGAACTGTTAATCGGCGGGAGGTGCGAGTACCCCGGTTGTTCTACACAGAGAAGTGTAGATCAACTGCTGGGGAGTGAGCTCCTCTCCGCCGATTATTAGAAACGTACAACTCACATTTTATAACTATCGATGTGTTCGCGCACAATCAGAACAAATTTAGAAAAATGGCAATTTAATTGCTTGCTGGTCATCCTTAACGATGACAGGTCCTTCCTGATATTGGTGTTATGTTGTGGTTCGGTTGTGTGACTACAAACTAACTTTGGACGGGGAACGCCGTCCAGGGTTGGTTGGTTTGTGTGACGTTTCAGGTTTATTTTTATTTTTGTTTTCTTTCTCGCCCTTTCTGTATACGTCCGTTTCCTTATTTCTTATAAATTTCATGTAATTCCGTGGACAATAGTGAGGGTTATTCGTTATTTTACTATTATGCTTATACTTAATATTAACATTGTAACGTGTAACTGTTTTTTGTCTCAAATAAATAAAATAAAATAATACTGTTTGTCAGCTATCTAAACACGAAACAGTAGCTTTCATTTTGAGGTTTAAATTCATTCATAATATTTGAAAGTTCAGTACTAAGAACACACAACAATCATATCAAGCTTAATGATCAATATACATTATCAAAACTTAAAAAAAAGACTCTAACTGCTCAAAAATCCTTAAATGAAAATCTTTAAAATCACATTTACCATGCAAATGATTAAAACAGACCAAAGTTAGGGGTAGTAAGGTATTAAGTGCAAGCCACCTAGTGTCTCCGTAGACACACCCTACAAATATTACAATCAAAATTAAGAGTACTGTGCATGTGCACGTCTACGTGAATTAAAAGCATCTCACTTACACCCTTATGCAAAACCACTATCAAACCACACCCAAAGAAAAATAAACTTTAAAATCGCTGAATAAAGTTTAAAGTTCAACAGCAATTTCAATGACAATGGGTGTACGTTTGATCGTGGTATTATCCTCACAATAGTGTTCCGCATTCAAGCTACGTTGACAAATTGTTGTCAAAAGATTCTCAACTTTAATGTTGTGAGAAAAAGGTTGTTTTTGACGGTGGTTTGGTGATAATATCGCCGCAGGGGTCGAAAAATCCAGCCCTTGATAGTGACGCCCCATGAAGTAAGCTATGATCTGTTCGTATGCTGTAATGTTGCAGTTAAAGTTTGAAAATCCGGTATATTCAAAAATTTCGAGCTAGTATTTTTGTGCTATTGTTGACCGGTCGTTGTGGCGATGTTAGGGGAGACGTAAACAAACAGACACATTGCTATATTTCCTCGCCTCGCTTTGTATAGATTTCCCATAGAATAAGAGATCTGCTAAAACTTAAATATATAGCAGCTTAAACTGGTTTTAATTAGTTTTAATAGAGATTTCGATTAACAAAAACTCGGATCGTGCTGAATTTTGAGAGACATTTTCTACACCAGTAGAAATAAAGTGCCAAAAGTACCCATCGATCCCATGTGTTATATAAAGTACCCATCGATCCCATGTGTTATATAAAGTACCCATCGATCCCATGTTTGCTAAAAAGTTATTCGAGGTCAAAAGGTCAACATTATCGAATTATTGGATTTTTCTTGAAAACATAAGTTTTGTCGTAATTAAAGCTCAGACAAAATTGCAGATCATAAAATTATCTACAAAAATGGTTGTATACCTTTTTCCTCCGTCACCATTCCTAAGATATCGCGATTCTAAAAGTTTATCACATTTAATTTTATGACTGCCTTGCCTGAAGTAAAAAATGCAAGCTATGTCTTTGTTTTCACGGTCTATCTAAACCTAGGTACATCCATAAATATAATTATCCTTTCAAAAAGTTTTTCAGTTAAGTATGAAATAAATTATTTAATTCTTATTAATTATTTGTGCCTCTCCGAAGCCATCGATGCTTGGAAACTCGCTTGCCCGAATACTGAAGAACCCGACAATCCATTTTCCCAGAGACGGTGGGACGAGCCGCTCTGCAGAGTAGTTCAGGACAATTTACTTCACACAGCTGCTACTACTGCTGAGCGTGCGCGACTGCTTGCTGTGGGTGAATGGGAGTCGGGTCTTTGGCTTCACGCACTCCCATCGTCGAGCATAGGCACTTTGTTCGACTACACCACCTTCCGCCTCGCTGCTTCCTTACGTCTTGGTGCCGCCTGCTGCACTCCTCATCGCTGTCACTGTGGTGAAGCTGTCAACAGCCTCGGACACTACGGCCTGTCATGCAGCCGAAGTGCGGGCCGTTTTGCACGGCACGCGAACATAAACGACATCATCCGACGAGCTCTTGTTACCGTCGGCGTTCCAGCTGTCTTAGAGCCCAACGGCTTGGCACGCGGCGATGGCAAAAGACCGGACGGCATGTCTTTGTTTCCTTGGAAGATGGGTAGGCCTTTAGTGTGGGACGCAACTTGCGTCGATACTCTTGCGCCATCACATCTTCCAAGCTCATCGTGCTGTGCTGGCGCTGCCGCTGCGGCTGCGGAGAACCTCAAGCGGCGTAAATATAGTAACCTTTGTGGTAACTATATCTTCGAGCCGTTTGGGGTTGAAACTCTGGGGCCGTGGGGTCCGAGTGCTCACAGCCTTTTTAAGGAAATCTCCAAACGCTTAGTTGACGCTTCACGTGACCCAAGGGCTGGCTTTTACTTTGGCCAGAGGTTAAGTATTGCCATACAACGTGGCAATGCTGCCAGTCTCTTGGGCACATTACCAGCTGACAGCGTTGGGGAGGAGTTTTTTGACGCCCTTTTATAGTTTATTCCTATTTTAGTTATTTATTTTTTTAGATTCTTAATCCTTGTATATAGTAGATATTATTGTTCATTAATAAACTTAAAATTCGTTAGAATTATTTAAAAAAAACATCGATCAAATCATCAAACCCAGTATTCGGAAAAAATACAAAATGCCCAACTTCGAACTTCCACCGCAACACAGATTAGAGCCTATGAATAGAAGTAATGAAATAAATATTATGCCGGTGGAGCAAATCATACGACGCCCGGGTGCACAAACCCTCAATTTGACGCTGCCCGGCCATTTTGCAAAACACCCGATTGTGTGCGTTTAAGGAGCGTTAATAATTTGCACCGCGTGAGATTGGGTGGAAAGTAACTACCGGTAGTTTTTTTATAAGCCGTGATATGTCTCATGATGTGTGAAGTTGCCTTTATGAGGCTTTTGAATGAATAAAAATACGGTTGTATGAGGTTGTTTTTATGGTAGATAGATACTTTTGTTGTTGTGGAAAACATAATTATTATGTGACTCTTACCTCTGCAGTCGTTATTGTTGTTGTTGTCGTTGTTGGTTATCATGAAATGGTGGATGTCAGTTTTTAGGGTTCCGTACCCAAAGGGTCAAACGGGAACCTATTACTAAGACTTCGCTGTCCGTCCGTCCGTCCGTCTGGCACCAGGCTGTATCTCATGAACCGTGATAGTTAGCCCGTTGAAATTTCTACAGATTATGTATTTCTATTGATGCTATAACAACAAATACTAAAAACAGAATAAAATAAATATTTAAGGGGGGCTCCCATCCAGGGCTGCGGGTTGTTCGAAAGAGATACCGTGGCCCTGGAACACAAGGGCTAAGAAGGAACATGGATGGGTATTAGTCAGTCAAGTCTGACACTCCCTTCCGCTCCGCCCAGAGCGGGAGAAGTCATTTGATGATTTCCCATACTAAAAACAAAAAAAAGGGGTCTCCCATACAAAAAGGTGATTTTTTTGCTCGTTTTTATAAATAATGGTACGGAACCCTTCGTGCGCGAGTCCGACTCGCACTTGGTCGGTTTTTTAAGAACCTATCCTGATATTTGATGCAAATAAATAAAGTATAATAATTAATATACGTAAAAAAAATGTATAACGCCATGATATTTATTACAATAACTGTATAAACCTAGATACTAGTAATATTTCCGATAGTAATTATATTAATTGTTTAACAAACTTGCAATCCAGTATACCTACTAACTGGATGCTTGATTTGTCCAATATATTATGTTGCCGTGCCCTAACCGGGTTTCATGTTGGAACTTTGGTATATATGTAACAACTAATTGTAAACACATGAATGCAATAAAGGATTTGAGTTTGAGTTATTTATTTTAACACTAGCTGATTCCAGCATGCGTTGCAATGTGCTTGTTCCTACCTACCTACTGTCTACCCACCTACTACCCACCTAACAACCTAATACCTACCGAAAAACCTACAAAGTATCAGATAACGTTTAAAAAAAGATCAATTAAATCGGTTAAGTAGTTTTTTTTTTAATAAAACGTTGCCCAGCACTAGGAATTTCTCCAGTATCGTGGGTACGTTTACAAACATTTAAACTCACATACACATACAGCCAGACCCGGAACAACTATCTGTAGGCCATACAAATATTTGTTCCGTGCGGGGATCGAACCCGCGACACACAGCGCAGCAGTCAATCGCTCAACCACTACGCCAACAGTGCCGTCCGTTACTTTTCAAGTTATGGCGTGACCAAGGGAAATTAGGGTTTATAGATTAAGTGTTCTAATTTATTCTAAGATACTTAGACATCCTTAGTACAACCGCCGTATCCCATAGAACAGAATCTCCAAAAAAGACAAAAAGTGGATGATATATTGATATTGATCACCCGCCCCGCTAATTCGTTCCCCAATATTAAGTTCAACCCCAAACTGTCGCCACTCTCATTTAAATCTTATTTGTAGTTTTTAGTTTACAAAGTCAATAGTTTAGCACTTTTTGGGGACGCGTTGGATTGAAATTAAAGTAATCCTGTGGGAGTATAGCTTATTTGTACACTTGAGTCGATTGTGTAAGATTAGTGATAATATTTGTTAAATAAAAAAGCAGTAGAATAGAATATTTATTTATTACATTGTAATGAGAAAAAGGTTACATGTCACTTACAAATCATAATTTTACAAGTGCATTTGGTGTATTTTATTCGGCGCAGTTTGTCCGGGAGAGGATCTTTTGCAACCTAATGTGTAATTCTTTTCACACACGGTTGAATTATATAAAGCAGAAGTTTTGGATTTAGCATCCCATCAGGGCCCTTATTCACAAACGCTTGGTTTCGATTTTGATCCGGAAAGTTGTATGTCTATCTCGCTCTCTTTCGTAATGCCAGAACAAGATAGACATACGACTTATCGAATTGAAATCGAAACCGAGCGTTTGTGAATACGGGGGCAGGTCCTAGACCTGAAGTTACTTATAAAGTAGGAGTGAATCTGCGAGTCAAAGCCTATGCTGACGGAGGAGGGCCGTTCTGTTGTGGAGCGGTTTGCCTCTCTCGGTTTTGTTTATGTATTCTATGTCGCCTATTCTATTTGGGAAGAGGAACGGGCTGAATTGTCCATAATTCGTGTAAAAAAAAAAACAAAAACAATAATTTGTTTTTCACTCGAGTCGATCGTTGTTTAGTTAGATGTATGAGTATAAATCATGCTAGGATTTAATTATGTTCCAATGCAAGGAGGGGCTCGTGGCTAAAAAATAACAGCTGCTTGGATTAATCTTCATGTTTAGCTGCGCTTGCCTACGTTGGTCCGTGGATTGGTGACCACCCATTACATACCGAGTAGGGAACTCGGTATGTAATGAGTGGTCCCATAAATAAGTTTATAATCGAATTTAAAGTTGATGATTATAATAAAGCTTTCGTATTACTCAGTACTAACTGAGCCTAGCCTTTTCCCAACTATGTTGGGGTCACCTTCCAGTCTAACCGGATGCAGCTGAATACCAGTATGATTATTATTTAATACCAGTTAGTACTGCGTAATACGACACTCTTTGGTAAGACTGGCTGTCAGTCTTTCGGGCTACGGACTACCTCTAACGACTGTCAAAGATCTACAAATGACAGCCGTGACCAACGGCTTAACGTGCTTTCCGAGGCACGGAGGAAACTCGGTATGTAATTATAGTCACCCATCCGCGTACCAGCCTCGGCAAGCACGGCTAAACCTTAAAGATCGACCCGTGCAGCTGTTATTATTTAGCCTCCAAGTAAAGTATTACTAAAATCTACAAAGGTACACAGCGCGCCGTCGGAGGGTGAGTAGATGTTTGCGATACTGCTTACTGCCTGCAAAGCAGATGGGGACATTCTCATGGGCAGTCCAGATGAGCTTAACTAATAACACTTGTTTAAGTTACATCCATTATTCTACTGTATCCAGTTGTTGTTGAGATTTTGAAGATTGATTTTTTTAGTTTGTTAATGTTTTTTTTTTATTTGATCTCAATGGACTTAAGAGCGTTTACACCTTACGACATTTCATACAAACTTTCAAGTCCTTATTTTCCGAAATGACTGAACTGATTGTATTGTACTCATACGCATAAGCAGGATACATAGGTCTAAAAGAATACTAAAAACATTTTCGTAAAATAGCGTTACAGCCAAAATAGACCGATTGCGATTACAAATTATCTATAGATACAGAAGTTTCCAATTATCTTTATTTAAAGCACATTTCGAAAATGTTTTTTAGTTACTTTTTTCTAGACCTATTTATCCTGCTTATGCGTATTAAGTTTCATTAAAATCGGTTCAGTCATTTCGCAACGTAAGGACTTGAAAGTTTGTTTGAAATGTTGTAAGGCGTAAACGCTCTTTCTTAGGTTTTTTTGAAATTTGCAGGTCAGTGTCAGTTGTTGATTTAAATATGATTTACGACCGTTTGGGGTTTGGGTAACTTTATATGAACTAGTGGCATGATTTTTCCAAAGTCAACCGCCGCCGAAAGTCAAGCCAAAAAAAAGTCAAAAAAACGTAAGCGGTAAGCCTGCCGCGAATCATGTTTTGTTCATCATAAAAGCTGGCACTGACCGGCCAATTGCAAAAAACGTAAGAAAATTTGAATTTCGCTGTTATTTTGCAAAATGTCATTTTGCACTTTTGACTACTTTTAGGTGTTTATGTTAAGTTTCAATTTAATTTCATAACAGTTTCACATATTATGGCCCTCTTACTACACAACTGATTAAAATATGACTGAATGATGATTTCAATTTGTTAACCGATGAAAAAAAGAAGGCGGTTCTGTATTCGACGGCTATATATTTTTATTTATGGCCAGGAGCCCAGGCAGAACTTTTTTTTGCGCTAAACGCACTAATGCGTGTAGTGATTTGTGATTTAAGAAGCCTGTAAGTATGTGGATTGGTGGTAGGAGATGTCCTGCAGACCACCGCTCTAACTCGCTCAAAACTTGTCTCATGACGCGCTCAACCGCTCCCGCTCCCGCTCACATTTTTGCCGCGCGAGCGCCCCGTGCCACTTCCCATTTAAAGCTTATTATCTCGTAAAGCATATCATCATCTGCCTAGCCTTTTCCGAGCTGTATCTGGGTCGACTTCCAGTCTTACCGGATGCAGCTTAATACCAGTATTTACAGACCAAAAAAAAAAAATGATTTTGTAGCAGAATAAAAAATTAAGTCCATTATTTTTTAAACAGATTCTGACTCGAATTTATGAATTAAATAAGCCTCTGGTGCAAGCAATATCGTCCAATGACGTAATTCGTTCCTATTAGGTACTTTGTCTTATTAATGCGAGTGTTCATACGTTAGTTACTCGTACTAGTAGTCTTCGAGAATACCACGGATTTTTGTTCTTAATATTTAATTCGAAAAGACAGAGACAGAAAGACTGGTAGAAATTCCCAAGGCTATAAATCCGCCTTTGTAATGTTAGTTTAGATACGCATATTTTTTTTTAAATTAAATGCACAGAAATATTTAGGTTGGTAAATGGAAAGAGTGGAGGAAGGGCTTTCCCCAGAAGTGGGACAGAGCAGGCTAGAAAAGAAAAATGATAAGGTGGCCTACCATGACGTCTTAAAGCAGTATTAATTAAATCTTATTCCAGAGTGGGAAAGAGATGGCGCTAGACGTACTCTATAGCTCCGTCTCTTTCCCGCACTGGAATAAGAATAAAACAATACTACTTTAAGACGTCATAGTAACCCCACTGCAGGATGATGGTGCTAAGTTCGAGATGTTCAGGCAAAGGAGGCATTATATCAAATCTTGAAATTAAATAAATCATAGTACAGCCAAAGCCATCCTCAATGCAACAACCACCGCTCTGTGCAAACTAGTCCTAACAATACGCCCAGATGTAGCACATAACCGTTCCATAAGCACCAACTAAGCCGCGTGCACACTGCTGGTGTGATGCCGACGGTGGCGACTGACTTAATCTCACTTGTGCTGCGCTTAGCGCCCACTTCAGACGTGTCATCGCACTGAAAGCCACTATTTTTGTTCGGGATAGTGAGGGGAATTGAAAAGGACTGGCTTTTTTTAGGTTTTAACTTGTTGTTTGACTTAACGATCATCTGACTGCTAGTTTTCCAAGGGGTTGTGGAGGTCAGATAGACAGTCATCATCTGCCTAGACTTTTCCCAAACTATCTTGGGGTCGGCTTCCAGTCTAACCGGATACAGGTGAGTACCAGTATTTTACATGAAGCGACTGCCTATCTGCTCTTCACAACCCAGTAACTGAGTAATACGATACCTTTAAGGAAAACTGGATGTCAGACTTTTGGCTCCTGAATAATCGTAACGACTGCCATAGATCTACAAATCACAGCCGGGACCAACGGCTTAACGTGCTTTTCGAGGCACAGAGGAAACTCAGGAAACTCAGTATGTAATTATGGCCACCCATCCATAGACCAACCTCGGTCGGATAGACAGTGGCTACATGTAAAATGCTTTCTAATAGACTGGAAGCCGACCCCAACTTCATTGCAAAAAGGCTAGGCAGATGATGATAATAATGTTTAAAAGTAGGTAATGGTATCGGCCCCGACTATCGAACCAAGGATTCGAACTGAGTCACTTTCATCTTCACCATCATATCAGCCCGGAATTACCCACTTCTGGGTATAGGCATTCCCTTTTTCCTGTCCAGACTTCCTGATGCTGTTCGACCCTTATCCAGTCACTTTACTTTGTCTTCTTCTCAGCCTGTCGATGGTAATCTAAATTGTGTCGGCCCAGAACTGAGCCACTAGTTTGGCGCCCTCAGTAGCGTCCATCAGTTCCTGTAATGAACAAACAGCAGGACACGATATTCAGTGCCGCATCGTTTGTCGAACACACCACATTTACACTCCAGGGCAGAGTCATTAATTAATCTCCAACTGAGCAGGTTTTCCTTGCTGCGACCAACCTGGGTCGGAAGTCTAAGACTTCCAGGTCAGCCATGGCAACTCATGTCCAGGTGGTACACTTTCAGCAGGTGGAACAAATGGGCGCCACGCCACAGCGTTAGTCTCTCCGTAGACCGCTCGCCAGCTTTACTTTGTGAAATTATTTCTTAAAATTACCCATTTCAAACCAGTGAAGGAAAACTTCGTAAGGAAACCCACTTTGTTCTAGACCCTAGAACACACAACAGCCACCAGCCATGAGAAATGGCAGAAGTAGAAGGAGGTTTTAGACCAGCCGAGGAATTGTATGGGCTGATATAATAAATGGATTGGGTAGGTAAGTAATTGGTTATTTTTTTCAGTATCCAGTTTTTGCTGGGCGATAGGACACTTCAGACACTCCTACCCATTTTACTCAACACCATACAAAAAAATACCCCTAAACCTAATCTTAGTTCGTCGATATGTGCACGTCCCCGCCGGTTGCCGGTTCACACACGGCACGGCAACGAGAGATCCGGTTTATTTGCGCTTATATTGTGTGGACACAATACTTCAGAAGGATCATGTCACGACTTTACTAGTCGCGACTGTACTGAAGTACTGTCAGGTACTGATATTTATGTAGTACCTACTGTAGCGAAAATAAAAATAAAAGTCGTCACTGCTACATGTTAAAACGTATAATTTTGCTGTTATAAAAAAAACTAATACAATTTTTTTATAAAAAAAATTTAAAAGGATCAAAAAAGGAATTAAATAATGGACGACATGTAATATAATTTTATGTAAAGCAGCGAAATGGGTTGTTCAGAATTGTATAAAATCTGTAATTTTGAAAATTAAAACAAGGTGAGAAAGGGGTTGCAACACCTACTCAGCCCTAGGCGCGATCAAAATGTATACGAGTTTAAATGTTACACCGGAAAAAATACATTGCGCGACCTTTTGACACGAATAGGGTTTAAATAAATTAAATGATTGTACAACAAAAAAAAAGAGAAACTATACTATTGCTATAGATTAAAAAAAAAGGATTAAAACAAAATTTGTTCCCTGAAGGTCCGGATCCTCGCTCGAAATCGGATCTTCGCTGTTGCTCCGGGTCTCAGGCGGCAAGCCTCGGAGCCAACCGCCAGTACGCGTCTCCCGACCCCTGGTCGGCCTTGAGTCGCGGCGCCGAAAGTATATGGGTCACTAGATCTTAGCTAGGATAAAAATCCTAGAACCGATTCTGAGCGAATCGGTTCTTGGTGAAATCACTGATAACCGACTATACAGTACAGCACTACAAAATTTATCTTTCTTAGGTCCTTTTTTACTTTATCAATTAAATTACGAAACGGAATAATATGTCTGTTATTTCCAAAGATTTGTCGTCCATCTGAGAAAAAATTTTCCTCTGTCACATCCATGGAATCGTCATATTTTTAAATTTGAACCGAAGTAAGAAAAAGTAAATTGATTAGAAATGAGGTCGACTTACACGAACAGAATAGTTTTTATTCAGCCGAAAACAGCGTGATAATGCTGCAATACCCTCTTTCTAAGAAAAAAAGGACGTAAGTACGAGTGAGAAAGAAGAAAAAAACTGGATCAGGCAAAAACAAAAAAAACAGGCATCATATCTGAATCAAACGATATCGAAGTGCAACAAATACTGAATAAACACGGAGGCCACCATATCTAAACGTTATCCGCGCGAACTCGCGATATCTCAATTACATCTATGGAGAATATGAAAGAAAATAACGAACTCCTAAATCTAAATATATATTGTTCAGTTAGAGCCAAACTCTAACCTGCCACATCCTTACAATTAGTAAACTTTAGATCTAAGTAAAATTAACCTAACTTAACATAAGACTTAACTATTACCTATCAACTATAAGAAAAAACTTGGGGATCAAATAACCTATCAACTATAAGAAAAAAACTTGGGGATCAAATAACCTATCAACTATAAGAAAAAAACTTGGGGATCAAATAACCTATCAACTATAAGAAAAAAACTTGGGGATCCCCAAAAATAATTAACGTGAACACGTAAAGTCCAACCTTTAGTTATAGAAACAAAAGACAAGTTGGACAAAAAAAAACTAAGTGTAAGAAAGAAAACTTAAATCAATTAAGTCAAAGATGAACTCAAGACATAACTTAAATCAGAGAACTCAAGTCATAAAACTCAAGTTTAAATTCAAATTTAAAATTAAATGTTGAATGTCACGCCATCTGTGTTAAACTAAAAGAAACAAAATAACCTTAGAACACAAGTTGACATAACACAGAAATAAACAGATGTCACTATTAACAGATAATCTATGAAGTTTTTAATCTAATCGAAAAACTATGCAAAGAAATATTCCAAAGAGGAAAAAGGATTAGAAAGCAAATGTCAATGTCAAAATGGAACAAAGAGAATTTAATCCAATTTATTTTAAGATATCTTTGATATGATATTGTCCGGAGTGGACTGAATCACAATCCTGTAGCAAATAGGTGGTCCTTGAAATGACTCTTATTACACGGCACTTAATAAAACGTGGAGCAAGCTTCCCAGAGAAAAAATCACCTCCAGAAGACTTGGAAAAATTCCTTCTCCATACAGTATCACCAACATTTAGAGTGACAGCTGATCGATTAGAATTATATGCACGAGAGTTACGGAGAAAAGCTAAAGAAAGATTATCAGCAACCTTTGCATAAACTTCGCTGAGAGAGGATAGGTTTGAAGCATGACGTGCCCGACTGTCTGCCAAATTAGAGCTTCGAGTCTGACTATTTACATGACTGCTATCCATAAGGACCTCTCTACCAAGCATAAGAAAGTTAGGCGTAAAACCAGTAGCTAGATTAACACAAGAATTGAGGTAAAGCTTCACTTTAGGTAACATTTTAGCCCAACTTCTTTGGTTTTCACCAACCAAAATACCTAAACATGTTATAACGCTTTGGTTGTATCGCTCAACCGTATTTGCTTGGGGTGTATAATATGGCGTAAAAGTAGGTGATTGAATATGGAAAGATCTGAGAAAATTAAGGAATTGATTACTACGAAAAACTGTAGCGTTGTCACAAAGAATAGTACGCGGAACCCCAAAATTAAAGAAAATTTCAGACTCTAACGCTTTTATAACAGAAAGAGCGTCAATCCTTTTCAGAGGAACTAACCAAACATATTTGGAAAAAACATCTACCATAGAAAGGATATATTTATAACCATAATAAGCGCAGGGCAACGGACCAATTATATCGATAGAAATCATCTGTAAGGGCAAGGAAACCTCTTTAGGGTAACACATCTGACCGCGAGGTTGTGTGTTCGAAATTTTATAGGCTTTACAAACCTCACATTGACTTAACGTCGAAGTAACGTCACGGAACATATTTGGCCAGTAGAACAACTCCCTAAGCTTTAGATACGTTTTAGTAACACCGGGATGTATCGAAGGAAATCTATTGTGAATTTCCCAAATAGCGTCTGGAACCTTTTCAGCTGGTAACACCACACGCCATGGTTCAGAAGATAAAGGACTAGAAACAGGCATGCGTCTCATAAGGATACCGTTATTTATAGCGTATGCTGGGAACATTTGTGGCGTATCTCGAGCACCTATATATATCTTCTTATACCAACGGTCATTAGTATGTTCAGGACCCTGGTCAAATGACACAGGATTAGCATGGATCCTGGAAAGAACATCGGGGACTATATGTTGCGAACCTTTACGATGCACAATATCAAAAGTATATTGGGAGATAATAGTAGCCCAACGAGCTAAACGACCAGATGGGTTGTTAAGAGAGAGGAGCCACTTAAGAGCCATATGGTCTGTTATGACAGAAAACTTCATACCATCTAAATAACATCGAAAATGTTTAATTGAATCCAAAACTGACAAGAGTTCACGCTCTGTAGTACTATAATTGCGTTCAGTTTGAGAGAATAAACGCGAATAATAGGCGATTGGATGTTCCACATCGTCTATCTTCTGTGTCAGTACCGAACCAAGACCAACAGCTGACGCATCACACTGCAGGATGAATGGCTTCGAGAAATCAGGACATGCCATAACAGGCGTATCAATTAGCGCTTGTTTCAACTGAGTGAAAGCTTGATCGGCTGCATCGTTCCAACTTATTGGATCATTACCCTTTCTCTTACCGATAAGGGCAGTAAGCGGAGCAATTATAGAAGAAAACCCTTTAACGAAACGCCTATAATAGGAACACATACCAATGAAACCGCGTAATGACTTAGCTGAAGTAGGAGTAGGATAATCTTTAATAGCATCAAGTTTGCCGGGATCGGTTTGAAGACCCTTTTCATTAACAATATAACCCAAATATTTTAGTTCGCTTTTACAAAACTCGCATTTTTTTAAATTTATAGTTAAGCCTGCTTCTTTAAGTCGAGCAAGCACCTTCCTGAGCAGCGCCATATGACTAGAGAAATCTTTAGACACGATTATCAAGTCGTCGACGTACCCAAAAATACAGTCGTCGCTGGTAGAAGTAAACTCGAAATTCACGATCATATCAGTAAGGCGTTGCATCTCCGAAGCAGCGTTCGTTAGACCAAAAGGCATCCTAACAAACTCAAAGAGACCACGTTGTGGAACAATAAACGCTGTTTTCTCACAACTTTCTCTATCAGCGAGTGGAATTTGCCAGAAAGCACTTCTAAAATCCAATGAGCTAATATATCTAGCACCACGAAGGTTGTCGAGGATATCGTGAATACGGGGAAGAGGATATGAATCTCTAACTGTCACACTATTCAGTTTTCTACTGTTGGCTCTCCGGCGGGGAATCGAACCCCGGTCTCCCGCGTGACAGGCGGGGATACTTACCACTATACTACCGAAGACTTGGAAAAATTCCTTCTCCATACAGTATCACCAACATTTAGAGTGACAGCTGATCGATTAGAATTATATGCACGAGAGTTACGGAGAAAAGCTAAAGAAAGATTATCAGCAACCTTTGCATAAACTTCGCTGAGAGAGGATAGGTTTGAAGCATGACGTGCCCGACTTTAAAATAAATTACATTTAATGAAAAAAACTTGGGGATCCCCAAAAATAATTAACGTGAACACGTAAAGTCCAACCTTTAGTTATAGAAACAAAAGACAAGTTGGACAAAAAAAAACTAAGTGTAAGAAAGAAAACTTAAATCAATTAAGTCAAAGATGAACTCAAGACATAACTTAAATCAGAGAACTCAAGTCATAAAACTCAAGTTTAAATTCAAATTTAAAATTAAATGTTGAATGTCACGCCATCTGTGTTAAACTAAAAGAAACAAAATAACCTTAGAACACAAGTTGACATAACACAGAAATAAACAGATGTCACTATACATCATTTTTGTTGTACAATCATTTAATTTATTTAAACCCTATTCGTGTCAAAAGGTCGCGCAATGTATTTTTTATAGTTTCTCTTTTTTTTTGTTGTACAATCATTTAATTTATTTAAACCCTATTCGTGTCAAAAGGTCGCGCAATGTATTTTTTCCGGTGTAACATTTAAACTCGTATACATTTTGATCGCGCCAAGTCGGGCACGTCATGCTTCAAACCTATCCTCTCTCAGCGAAGTTTATGCAAAGGTTGCTGATAATCTTTCTTTAGCTTTTCTCCGTAACTCTCGTGCATATAATTCTAATCGATCAGCTGTCACTCTAAATGTTGGTGATACTGTATGGAGAAGGAATTTTTCCAAGTCTTCTGGAGGTGATTTTTTCTCTGGGAAGCTTGCTCCACGTTTTATTAAGTGCCGTGTAATAAGAGTCATTTCAAGGACCACCTATTTGCTACAGGATTGTGATTCAGTCCACTCCGGACAATATCATATCAAAGATATCTTAAAATAAATTGGATTAAATTCTCTTTGTTCCATTTTGACATTGACATTTGCTTTCTAATCCTTTTTCCTCTTTGGAATATTTCTTTGCATAGTTTTTCGATTAGATTAAAAACTTCATAGATTATCTGTTAATAGTGACATCTGTTTATTTCTGTGTTATGTCAACTTGTGTTCTAAGGTTATTTTGTTTCTTTTAGTTTAACACAGATGGCGTGACATTCAACATTTAATTTTAAATTTGAATTTAAACTTGAGTTTTATGACTTGAGTTCTCTGATTTAAGTTATGTCTTGAGTTCATCTTTGACTTAATTGATTTAAGTTTTCTTTCTTACACTTAGTTTTTTTTTGTCCAACTTGTCTTTTGTTTCTATAACTAAAGGTTGGACTTTACGTGTTCACGTTAATTATTTTTGGGGATCCCCAAGTTTTTTTCTTATAGTTGATAGGTTATTTGATCCCCAAGTTTTTTTCTTATAGTTGATAGGTTATTTGATCCCCAAGTTTTTTTCTTATAGTTGATAGGTTATTTGATCCCCAAGTTTTTTCTTATAGTTGATAGGTAATAGTTAAGTCTTATGTTAAGTTAGGTTAATTTTACTTAGATCTAAAGTTTACTAATTGTAAGGATGTGGCAGGTTAGAGTTTGGCTCTAACTGAACAATATATATTTAGATTTAGGAGTTCGTTATTTTCTTTCATATTCTCCATAGATGTAATTGAGATATCGCGAGTTCGCGCGGATAACGTTTAGATATGGTGGCCTCCGTGTTTATTCAGTATTTGTTGCACTTCGATATCGTTTGATTCAGATATGATGCCTGTTTTTTTTGTTTTTGCCTGATCCAGTTTTTTTCTTCTTTCTCACTCGTACTTACGTCCTTTTTTTCTTAGAAAGAGGGTATTGCAGCATTATCACGCTGTTTTCGGCTGAATAAAAACTATTCTGTTCGTGTAAGTCGACCTCATTTCTAATCAATTTACTTTTTCTTACTTCGGTTCAAATTTAAAAATATGACGATTCCATGGATGTGACAGAGGAAAATTTTTTCTCAGATGGACGACAAATCTTTGGAAATAACAGACATATTATTCCGTTTCGTAATTTAATTGATAAAGTAAAAAAGGACCTAAGAAAGATAAATTTTGTAGTGCTGTACTGTATAGTCGGTTATCAGTGATTTCACCAAGAACCGATTCGCTCAGAATCGGTTCTAGGATTTTTATCCTAGCTAAGATCTAGTGACCCATATACTTTCGGCGCCGCGACTCAAGGCCGACCAGGGGTCGGGAGACGCGTACTGGCGGTTGGCTCCGAGGCTTGCCGCCTGAGACCCGGAGCAACAGCGAAGATCCGATTTCGAGCGAGGATCCGGACCTTCAGGGAACAAATTTTGTTTTAATCCTTTTTTTTTAATCTATAGCAATAGTATAGTTTCTCTTTTTTTTTGTTGTACAATCATTTAATTTATTTAAACCCTATTCGTGTCAAAAGGTCGCGCAATGTATTTTTTCCGGTGTAACATTTAAACTCGTATACATTTTGATCGCGCCTAGGGCTGAGTAGGTGTTGCAACCCCTTTCTCACCTTGTTTTAATTTTCAAAATTACAGATTTTATACAATTCTGAACAACCCATTTCGCTGCTTTACATAAAATTATATTACATGTCGTCCATTATTTAATTCCTTTTTTGATCCTTTTAAATTTTTTTTATAAAAAAATTGTATTAGTTTTTTTTATAACAGCAAAATTATACGTTTTAACATGTAGCAGTGACGACTTTTATTTTTATTTTCGCTACAAAAATGGGTTGTTCAGAATTGTATAAAATCTGTAATTTCAATTTGTTTTTTTTCTTCTATAATTGCTCCGCTTATTACCCTTTCTCTTACCGATAAGGGCAGTAAGCGGAGCAATTATAGAAGAAAACCCTTTAACGAAACGCCTATAATAGGAACACATACCAATGAAACCGCGTAATGACTTAGCTGAAGTAGGAGTAGGATAATCTTTAATAGCATCAAGTTTGCCGGGATCGGTTTGAAGACCCTTTTCATTAACAATATAACCCAAATATTTTAGTTCGCTTTTACAAAACTCGCATTTTTTTAAATTTATAGTTAAGCCTGCTTCTTTAAGTCGAGCAAGCACCTTCCTGAGCAGCGCCATATGACTAGAGAAATCTTTAGACACGATTATCAAGTCGTCGACGTACCCAAAAATACAGTCGTCGCTGGTAGAAGTAAACTCGAAATTCACGATCATATCAGTAAGGCGTTGCATCTCCGAAGCAGCGTTCGTTAGACCAAAAGGCATCCTAACAAACTCAAAGAGACCACGTTGTGGAACAATAAACGCTGTTTTCTCACAACTTTCTCTATCAGCGAGTGGAATTTGCCAGAAAGCACTTCTAAAATCCAATGAGCTAATATATCTAGCACCACGAAGGTTGTCGAGGATATCGTGAATACGGGGAAGAGGATATGAATCTCTAACTGTCACACTATTCAGTTTTCTACTGTCGACACAAAACCGAACAGAACCATCTTTTTTTGTCACCATTACCACTGGACTAGCCCATGAAGAACGAGATGGACGAATAACACCCATATCTAACATTTTGTCAATCTCTTCATTGAGAATCTTCAACTTGACAGGGGATACGGGATAATATCTTTGACGGATAGGGTAACCCGTAGTATTAATTTTATGGGACAACCAAGATGTTTTACCAAGACCAACTTTTTCCGAAGAGATAACTTCGTACTCTTTAATAACTTGTTGAAGACAAGCCTCTTGATCCGGCGATAGGATGTTACGAGGATGAATATAACGGACCTCGCTGACAGAGGAAACTTGAGGGGAAGAGTGCTGAACAGAAGGGATAAACATATTACCATCAATATTTTTATTAAAAGCCTGACTAAAAATAGACGTCAAACCGAATTTATTCCAAAATTCGATACCTAAAATAACAGAAGATGACATCGAACTTGCAACTAAAAACTCATGAATAAAAGTTGTACCATTAAATTTAACTGGAAGGTACACAGAACCAAGAATATCAATCGGCGAATTATTAGCCGATATAACACGGGGACAAGCGTCTTTTGATGTCAAAGAAACACCAAGTTGCTGAATAAAATTATCGCTAACAAGCGACATCTGAGCACCAGAGTCGAGCAATGCTTTAACAACTCTACCACATAATAATACTTCTATAAACGGTCGGTTATCAAATGAATCTGAAGTAAACACTGGGGATACTGTACGGAAAGAAGCGTATCGCCAGTGGTTTATGCATTTTTTGGATTACATTTCGGACATTCCCTAGTAATAAATCCAGGAGTGCGACACTTAAAACAAATCATGCCTGTGATCTCTGGGCAAGAACGGTAAGAATGACCAACTTTGTTACATTTTAAACAAAGCTGAGACTGACTACAACCAGGACAAATCTGAGAGTTACTAAATGTTGGCTGATGGGAAGTTTTGTTCGGCCTAGGTTTTGGTGGGTTAAATACTTGAGAAGTCGACTGGTCGGCAACACAGTCGAGACTGGCTACCGCCTTTGAAGGTTTTAAAAAGGACTCGAAATGAGTAACGGCCTCGATTAAATTATTGACATCATGGAATTTTTGAATAGACAAGCAAGGAGTATACTTTGGCAACATGTTGTGAGTGATGATCTGCAACAACTCCGATTCTTCAATAGGCTTGCTCAGTTTAGCGTTTAAGTAAGAAACTTCGATAATAAATTCTCTTATTAACTGTTCCGGTTTCTGCTTGAGGTTACGGACCTCCTGGCTTGTCTTAAATTCAAAATCGGTCGTACCGTATGTCTGAAGAAAGGCATCTTTGATCACAGAAAAAGAAAGACCCGGTCGACGGATCGACCTAAAATATTGAAGTGCGACACCTGACAAAACTTCATGAAATCGCTTAACTAAATAACCATCGGACAAATTGTCGGCCTCCCTGCACTCCTCTAAACTCGTGAAAAATTCCCGTACGCAGGTCTTACCATCGAAAACAATCTTCCACTTAGTAAGAGAGAACTGCCTGGTAAATTGTAGGCATTCCTCAGATCTTATTGGGGAAGGAATGATACTCTGTGAAGAAGCGTGAGAAGGTCTTGGCGGAATAGGAGGAGGTGGTGGTCGCGAAATAATGGGACTAGCACGACGTGGAGTCTCAACAATAGGGAACCCCTCTTCTGACATGATGTAACTAGAATAGACCTAATAACGTATGAAAGAACAGACAAAAGGCGATTGAATCCTAGCGAAAAAATAGGCACGGCATGAACAGACGGATAAAAATAATCCAGCAACCAGCAGTCAGTAAACGCCAAGCTATTAAACAAAGATACAGGCTACATAACCGTTCATACTAAGCTTACCTTGAAAACCGACGCCTATAAATTCATACGTCACCATATATACTCTACGGGTTCTAACTACCGCTAGCTAAGGATATGGAATAAAAATCAGGAGACCTATCGTTATATTTGCTGCGATAAGTGGGTAAAATAAAAGACAGTTATGTGTTATATAGTTCACAAAATTATTTTTCCTTTAAAATAAATTACATTTAATGAAAAAATATATATATATGTCAAGGAAAAATGACAGCTTCACAGATCTGAACTGGTGGTAAAAATCCCAGAATACCTTTCTAGAATGAAAGAATATCCGTGTCCTGAAACAAATAAGCTTAAGAATCATTAGCTCCCGGAGGGAGTGTGGGTACGTCGACGACTGGTAGAAGTAAACTCGAAATTCACGATCATATCAGTAAGGCGTTGCATCTCCGAAGCAGCGTTCGTTAGACCAAAAGGCATCCTAACAAACTCAAAGAGACCACGTTGTGGAACAATAAACGCTGTTTTCTCACAACTTTCTCTATCAGCGAGTGGAATTTGCCAGAAAGCACTTCTAAAATCCAATGAGCTAATATATCTAGCACCACGAAGGTTGTCGAGGATATCGTGAATACGGGGAAGAGGATATGAATCTCTAACTGTCACACTATTCAGTTTTCTACTGTTGGCTCTCCGGCGGGGAATCGAACCCCGGTCTCCCGCGTGACAGGCGGGGATACTTACCACTATACTACCGAAGACTTGGAAAAATTCCTTCTCCATACAGTATCACCAACATTTAAAATGACAGCTTCACAGATCTGAACTGGTGGTAAAAATCCCAGAATACCTTTCTAGAATGAAAGAATATCCGTGTCCTGAAACAAATAAGCTTAAGAATCATTAGCTCCCGGAGGGAGTGACCATCCTCAATAAGGCAAAAAAGATTTTATGTAGAATCATTCAAATTTCAAAGTTATTAGGTAAAAAACACTTACTTTAGTTGTTCGGGCGCCATTTTTGTAGCGAAAATAAAAATAAAAGTCGTCACTGCTACATGTTAAAACGTATAATTTTGCTGTTATAAAAAAAACTAATACAATTTTTTTATAAAAAAAATTTAAAAGGATCAAAAAAGGAATTAAATAATGGACGACATGTAATATAATTTTATGTAAAGCAGCGAAATGGGTTGTTCAGAATTGTATAAAATCTGTAATTTTGAAAATTAAAACAAGGTGAGAAAGGGGTTGCAACACCTACTCAGCCCTAGGCGCGATCAAAATGTATACGAGTTTAAATGTTACACCGGAAAAAATACATTGCGCGACCTTTTGACACGAATAGGGTTTAAATAAATTAAATGATTGTACAACAAAAAAAAAGAGAAACTATACTATTGCTATAGATTAAAAAAAAGGATTAAAACAAAATTTGTTCCCTGAAGGTCCGGATCCTCGCTCGAAATCGGATCTTCGCTGTTGCTCCGGGTCTCAGGCGGCAAGCCTCGGAGCCAACCGCCAGTACGCGTCTCCCGACCCCTGGTCGGCCTTGAGTCGCGGCGCCGAAAGTATATGGGTCACTAGATCTTAGCTAGGATAAAAATCCTAGAACCGATTCTGAGCGAATCGGTTCTTGGTGAAATCACTGATAACCGACTATACAGTACAGCACTACAAAATTTATCTTTCTTAGGTCCTTTTTTACTTTATCAATTAAATTACGAAACGGAATAATATGTCTGTTATTTCCAAAGATTTGTCGTCCATCTGAGAAAAAATTTTCCTCTGTCACATCCATGGAATCGTCATATTTTTAAATTTGAACCGAAGTAAGAAAAAGTAAATTGATTAGAAATGAGGTCGACTTACACGAACAGAATAGTTTTTATTCAGCCGAAAACAGCGTGATAATGCTGCACTACGTTCTGCAACGTACAGTTACTTGGTTGTCTGTGATGGAAACACCGAAGGAGGCTATGCAGGCTGTTTCTACATTGTGCTCTCACTTAGAAGCAACAGTATTGTACCCATTTGGCCTACCATGACGTCACACATAACATATAACATTATTGTTTTACTCCTTTTCCAATGTGGGAAAGAGATGGCGCTAGACATTTTGTATAGCTCCGTCTCTTTCCCACAACGGAATAAGAGTAAAACAATACTGCTTTAAGACGTTCTGGTGGGCCAACTGGACTATGTAATATACAAGGAGTAAACAGACCCGTAGTTACTACATTCTGTAGTTTTTACTTACTTTTCTAGTTCTGTATGGTGTCGGACGTAAAGAATAGGACCATCCCATATCTTCCCGTGGGTGTCGTAAGAAGCGACTATGGGACTTGCCAGAGAATGGGCAGCAGCGTTCTGTGTGCTTTTGTAACAACCGTACTGCGATCGCCAACCCGCCTACCAAGCGTGGCGATTATGGCAAAACCCCTCTTATGTCAATGTAGCGACACTTGGGGGAGGCCTAAGTCCAGCAGTGGACGTCTTTCGGCTGAAATGATGTTGATGAAACAGACCCTTCACGAAGCCGGCAACCAAGCATTCTGTACATCACACTGAGTAACCCTACGCAAAAATTATTGCTGGGAAACGACTTTTTTTGGGGTGAAAAATAACATTTTACGGTAAAACTCAATGTAACGCACTCAAAACATTGTGCTGATGGATGCAATAACTACTTAGTAAACAGGTCCTGCTGGCCTACCATGACATCTTAAAGTAGTATTGTTTTACTCTTATTCCAGTGTGGGAAAGAGACGGAGATATACAGGATGTCTAGCGCCATCTCTTTGCCACACTGGAAAATAAGTAAGACAATAATGTTTTAAGACGTAATGGTAGGCCACCTGAAGGCATTTAAAGTTCTAACCTTAAAATCTAGTATCTTTAAAAAAAACTGTGAAAAAGTTTGAAGTTGTTTTGACCTCCAAGATCTCAGTAACTAGAAGGTTCACAGGTGGGTCAGAACAAAAAAAAAAAATTGCAATGTCGCGGAGAACAAGTGCACTTCGGCTTCGTTAAGGGTTGATTTACACCCTTTTTAAGGTTTTCTTTTTCAAATTTTAACACAGTGTTCAGTACGTCTAAACCAAGATATCCAAACAAAAAAAAATACATGTGGCACTCGGGGACTGCCGCGGTAAAGCTATTGCATAGTATTTTTTTATAATATTTATGCTTTTTTTTTTCTTTGTTATTAATTCAAGTTACACCTTTTAAGCGTGGTAACCGATAAGAAAACATTTTTTTTCAAAATTATTTTTCAATTTGGGGGTGTTAGGTTTTTTTCGTTACGGAATTTATTGATTCGGTCGCCGCGCTCAAAACCCGCGATAAAAGCTATGCAATAGCTTAAAATACTTATGAAAGTGTTCTTTTTACCTACTTAAGTAATAAATTGCAGGCACACTAGAATCATCCTTTATTTTCAGGTTCAACTTGAACATGATTTGAAAAGAGTGTCCATGGAGTTTCTTTCTCATTCTTCTACATGTGATCTACGATTTTGGAATGAGCAACTACGGTTCGTTCACAATTATTGTGCCTGTGGCTAGACTGTAGGTATTTATTTTTGACTATGGCCTTTCTATTTGAAATAAATGTTTCGAGTTTGAGTTTAGTTTGAGTCTGTTTAGAATCTTGTGTTCAACAAATTTGTATATTTCGGCGCGAGTATGGCCTGACCGGATTATCGGTGAAGGAGACCGACTTCTTACGGGGTCCATGTTATGTTGGGAATGTTCATTCGCCATTATTTTAAAAGAAAATCAATATTAAATCAAAAATATTTTAATACGAATTTAAAATGATTACAAAATAATAAATAGAAACAATAATTAAATTAAACTAATGATAATTTGATTCAGGCGTGATCCGTGTCACAATTAGAGTTGTGGACGGGGCGCTCGTTAGAATCGGAATGACCCGCATCGCTCGGCGCTCCGTATTATAAAGGCCGACCCCTTCCACAACTCGCCTGATTCACTGAGTGGTTCGATGATGTCACAGAGCGTTCCGTTTCGTTTTACGTCGTAATAATTTGCTCACGCCGACACGGCCATTCTGCAAAAAGGTCGTCACTGACCTTATAACCCTGCAATAAGAGGAAAGATACCACAGTATCAAAACTTCACACAACTCATTCATCACACATCTATCACAATGAACGGGTCACCCTTGCCTACAACCAAACATATTATTAGGAGAAAGGAGGCCCCTGTCCTCAACAAACTCAATAATAACATGAGATGGCTACAACTCAAATTCATTATTAATAGTAAGGAGGCCCCTGTCCTCAACAAACTCTTAATAATAACATCAAAAATTCGGAGGCCCCTGTCCTCAACAACTATCACAATGAACGGGTCACCTTTGCCTACAACCAAACATATTATTAGGAGAAAGGAGGCCCCTGTCCTCAACAAACTCAATAATAACATGAAATGGCTACAACTCAAATTCATTATTAATAGTAAGGAGGCCCCTGTCCTCAACAAACTCTTAACAATAACATCAAAAATTCGGAGGCCCCTGTCCTCAACAAATTTTATCAGTCTCATAGTTCGGAGGCCCCTGTCCTCAACAAACTATGTCTCACAAAATGTTTGGAGGCCCCTGTCCTCAACAAACTGGTATTATCAATATCAAAAATTTGGAGGCCCCTGTCCTCAACAAATTTTTTCAGTCTCATGGTTTGGAGGCCCCTGTCCTCAACAAACCATATCACATAAAATGTTTGGAGGCCCCTGTCCTCAACAAACTCAAATAAATCATTACAGAACATGGGCACAAAATGCAAGTAGTGTAAACGTAACTTAAATACCTTTATTTTAGTCCATTCATCCTTGCATCAGAAAATTGGCTCATGCCTTGGTTCTGTTCTGGATCAGTATTCGCAGAACGTTCTTGTGGCAAGGAGAGTTCACTTTCCGACGTTGTCGACTCATCTTTCGCCGACACGGTACCCTGGTCGATGTATTCTCCAGGTTTTGGTGCTAAGCGTAGCTGGTCATCAGCCACTTTGTTGGGTCCTCCTCTGATTATTTCCTCTTCAATAATCGAACCGGTACCCAAATTGCTTAAAGTGCCCTCAGTAGCTTGAACCGTCGAAGGCGAGTTTCTTACTACTTTAGCACTTTGTTCAGCAACCAGAATATTCAAACCAGTGCCCTTTACGATTTCAGCTCCAATAATTAAATCACATGGTATTTCGCGATCTTCGACAATGTGGAACATAATGTCAACGAAAACATTGTTAATGTTGCAAGTCGTGTTGATTTGTTGGCAGGAAAAAATTGGCACCCTTTTGCTTCCAATGCCCTTCAACATCAAACAACAATTTTCGCGAGTACCTGGTAAGGGACAGCTTACTGATAGTCTTATTAAGGAACAAGCAGCGCCACTGTCATAGAATGCTGTAAATTTAAGGTTACCAATACAAACGGCCATTGGGGTAAGTACTTCATCATGTTCCAGTGCTAGATTGACTTGTTCAGCTTCGTCGGTCATCTTCTTAAAACATTTCTCTTCAATGTGGCCAGTTTTATTGCAATAAGTGCATTTGAGCTTTGGGCGTTCCGTTGGAATCCCAGACTCCTTTCTGGTGTTTTCGCTCAGTAATGGCTTAGGGTCGTTCACTTTGTCCTTTGCTTTGTTGCAATTTGCTTGAATATGCCCAGTCTTGCCACACTTGAAACACACTATCGATTCTTCTTGATCGTTCCTAAGCCTGGGTCGTTTGGCAGGCGGTTCACCCTGACGTGGTTCTTGTGGCCTGATTGTGGCTGCAACAGAAATTAATTCGGGGACAGTAGTGCACTTACTGGACAGCAATCGTAAGCGAAGATATTCATTATCTATGCAGCCAATAACGGCTTCCACAGCGTCAGTATCTTTATTGCCGCTTACTACACGCTTCCAAATATGCCACGCTTTGGTAATCGTTTCTGCTGGATTAGACATATCAAATTTGAAGTTGCGCAACTTAAGGACATCATTGGAGTAGCGTGCTTCAGGTTCGAACGTTTGTATTAATGCTTCTCGCATCTCACTCCACACAGGTGATTTTACAAGCCACGCATCACCAATAGTCTTGGCTCGTCCTTGCAATAGACTCGCTATCTTAGTACAAACTTCGTAGTCAGCCAACTTCCAGTGTGCTTTGGCTCGATCGACGTGCTCGCACCAGTCTCGAATTGGAACATCACCATCTGGATTGTAGGGTGCTATATAGATGTCACATAATCTTGGTCTTCGCGTCGGAGCTACAGTTTTATTTATCAACCCTGCAAGAAACTCGTGATTAGTTTGCATGCTGGTTTGCTGCTGTCGTGATAGGTTTTCCAGAATATTGGCTAACGTGGCCAGCATCTGATTTGTGCTAGAGCCATCCATTCCTCCATCATTGGGGGGGGATGAAGTTACATCCCGGTTGATCCCACTTCTGATTTCGGCGCGAGTATGGCCTGACCGGATTATCGGTGAAGGAGACCGACTTCTTACGGGGTCCATGTTATGTTGGGAATGTTCATTCGCCATTATTTTAAAAGAAAATCAATATTAAATCAAAAATATTTTAATACGAATTTAAAATGATTACAAAATAATAAATAGAAACAATAATTAAATTAAACTAATGATAATTTGATTCAGGCGTGATCCGTGTCACAATTAGAGTTGTGGACGGGGCGCTCGTTAGAATCGGAATGACCCGCATCGCTCGGCGCTCCGTATTATAAAGGCCGACCCCTTCCACAACTCGCCTGATTCACTGAGTGGTTCGATGATGTCACAGAGCGTTCCGTTTCGTTTTACGTCGTAATAATTTGCTCACGCCGACATATATCTAGACGGGGCATAGTTAGAAACTACAAACAGCCACTTGCTGCGATACTTACACTTTTTGATTCGTCCGCGATCATTGACACGTTAGCAAAATTTTAATTAAAAATTTAAAAAGAAAGACGATACAATGCTTGGATTAATTTATTTTTGGTTTTTTAAAGGCTTTTTTGTGTCGGCTTTTAAAATTTTTAATTTAATTTTTATTTCAAGTATTTTCTTAGACTTGGCTGTCCCACTCGCAGAACGTTGGGACCACAGAACAGATAAGCCTGGTAAGTCCTGGGTATACTGCACTTTTGTAGGAAACAGCTGTTTTTTTTTAAATAACCGCTAAAAGTTTCTATACCAGGTTCAGAATAATGTACTAAATATGTGGTAACCGTTTTGGCGTCAATGTCCCTATCACCTTGTATAATATATGTTTGCCAAAAAATATGTCAAGAAATAATTGTCATAAGTACTTATTTGTAGTTTCTTCGCCAAGCTTACCAATCAAGTTTTTTATTTACGACAACTAACATTTCAACAAAACCCTCGTAACATCACATCACAATAAACATCAAACTAATGTCCCGTTCAGACGCAATAAGTGTTAGCGATTGATAAAAAGGCGTCGATTGATTACGCTGACACGTGTCATCGCGGACGACAAAGGACTTGGACAGCGACAAGGAACAGGGACATGGGGACATCAAAAGTGTCACGATTACATGTCATTTCATACTACGTTGCGTAACAAAGTGTTGTGTTAATTTAGGAATGTAATTTCCGCCAGTGTTGATTGTGAGGGTTTTATTTGTTTTGTTTAGGGTTCCGCAGTCATGTAAAAGTAAGAGATGTGTTTGTTAGTTCTTCATGTGTAGCAGCCAGTGACTCGTAGCCTGAAATAATTTATTATATTTCAATTCCGTTTTGGTTGTACGAAATCGTAAAAAATATGTGTTTTATAAAGAGCTCTAAATTATTTGGCCTGTCTAACTTTCGCAAGTTTATATTATTTTCAAAACAGCGGCCACGTATCAACCCTGTATTAATCAATAATAGCTGGTATCAATACAAACAAGTTTTACAGTAGCAAGACCAAAAATCTTCTCAAGCGTCACGTTACCGAGCCAACAAAATATATTTTCCATATTATGAAAATTAAATAACATGGCGAAAGTTAGGACAGCCTTCATACAAAAAACTTCCAAACATTTTCTTAGTTAATATTTCTACATAAAGGTGGTGAGATGATCTAGACACGCAATGGCTGTTTCGAGATGGCACACGGAAAGAGTTCCTGAGAAGGTATGGGGAATGCCGTTTCCCAGCAGTGGGAAATCCATAGCTACAAGAAAAAAGTTTTCTCCCGTCTCAATAATTTCTGAAACATAAAGATAAAATTATTAAACTATTAATCACTGGTCTTTTTTCCTCATAAACCTTCTTGGCAATCACTTCTTCACACAAACAACAAAAAGTAAACAATACTGTCCCAAACACTCCAAAATACAAATTACAACAAACAGTATGATCGTATAGCCAAGTACGTGTAATTAATACAGTCCCCGTGTCGCCGCGAGGGTATTTGTTATTCGCACTGCCGCATCGACGCGCAGTCGCGTGTCGCGTGTCTGAACCCGCCCTTATCGATGGCTTTAAGCGTGTAGTGACAATCGCGATTTATTTGCCAAGTTGAAGGGGTATTTAGTTATAGGTTTAGCTGTTGTGGACTTTAAAGAGGGATTTTATGTGAAAACTGATGTAGAAAATATTGAATTTCAGTGACAAATATTCGATTACTTGACTCAATCAAATATGACTGCAGCGCCCGATCACAACCAATTTGCCACATTCTGTCCTGCTCCTTGTACTTGAACATGCAGGAATCCCGAAGTCTTACCAAAGGATATTCCCAGTACTGACTGGGTTGTGGAGGTCAGATATTATGATGCAGGAATTGACACGACCAAGAAAAATAACATTGTAAGTTAATCTCTACCTTTAATAAGGCCAGTATCTTCGTCAAAATGAAGTAGCTTATCTACAAATAACATAATCTAAAAAAAACGACCATAATTAAATTGCCTACGAACTGCTTGTCACGAGGTACTACGCGGCGTAGCGGCGGAGATCATGGAGTATGTACGAGTGAAGACCAGCTGGACCTTGAGGCTCGAGAAGTTGGAGTCGAGCCACAACACGAATTAATCGTTCATGGTGCGAGTTCCGAGTCATCATATCGAGGCCTTCCTCAAGGAGGAGTTTTGGCCGAATGGTGTCATGTATTGGCGATTCCGCGGAAGGCTACGCGACACCACGCAGCGCAACTCGACGCCGTCACTTCGTGTACAGTAGTTTAAAGGTTTAGTTTTATAAAGTATGTATTTGTTTGTATGAATTGTGTTCTATGGGCCTAGTTGCTTGAAATAAAGGATTGCATTGTATTGTAGCACAAGAACACACCGTTAACTGTGTTCTTCATTAGGACCTTAGGTTTTAAGGTGATGCGGCCTTATATTGCCTACTAAAGTAACGACTGCCTTGTTCGTCTAAAGATCGTAAGCTCTACATCTGAACACGAGGTCCTGGGTTCGATTCCCGGGTCGGGCAAATTGTTTTTGGGTTTTTCAATCAGGAATTTCTCAGTAGCAGCCACGAAGTCTAGATTTGTGCGCGGTTGATGGCAATAGACTCTCCCCCTATTACATGGGACTTAAACAAAACTGGTGAAATGTGGGTGTACTATTTGGTACCACCTCTGCCTAATCCTTCGAGGATTACAGACGTGATGTTATGTTATTTATTGAAATTGCTGTGGTATTCAATGAAAGACTTCTGTCGCTTACTGGTCTCATCCTCATGACTTCGAACTTAGACTACTCTTGCGGCCAATTTCATCGATGAAACTGGACAAGATCAGCACATTGAAACCGCGTAAAAGAGCTGTCTGTGTAAACAATCCTCAACAATATAATTAAGATGACCTAAAAGTCGATTAATATATTAAACGTGTTCAGTTTCATGGTGGAAGTCTCCTTTAAACGATGCAAATCAAACAGTTTCAAACTGGATTAAAAACGAATCCCGTTTGAAACTGTTTGATTTCACTGTTACTATTATGGCGGCACGGTTGGGGCAGTGCCTGAGCGATTGACTGCTGCGCTGCGTGCCTATAGATAGTTGTTCCGGGTCTGGCTGTTTGTGACATGTGAGTTTAAATGTTTGTAAACGCACCCACGATTCAGGAGAAATTCCTAGTGTGAGGCAAAATATTAAAAAAAAAACAAAACCAAAAAACTATTCGCAACTAAAATCTAGATCTATGGCCAAACATAATTCTAGAACACGAGCATGGTAATTAGTATAACGTTGAAACATGGT
Organism: Cerastis rubricosa; assembly: GCA_949152445.1. NCBI lineage: Eukaryota > Metazoa > Arthropoda > Insecta > Lepidoptera > Noctuidae > Cerastis > Cerastis rubricosa. Next base: position 4,781,947 of record OX424535.1, on the reverse strand, counting down.
TGAAACTAATTGACGTTGCCAACATGTTGCTAACTCATAAATTCATAAGGGAGTTGCGAGATTCACAGATCTTCCTTCTTGTCTATCTGACAGTCTGAAATTAATAAATAGTTTAGTAGTCGTGGGTACAAATGCATTTGACTAAAGAGTGACTGAAGAGCAGCGGTAGCCCAGTGGTGGCAGCCCGGACTTCTGAGCCGTAAGTCATAGGTTCGAAACCAGGCAGGTGCATTACTTCGTAAGGAAACCGGTATGTCCTAGAACTAAAAACTCGAAGACATGTGACATCTACCAACCCGCACTGGGCCCGCGTGGTGGATTACAGCCCACTCCCTCTCATAGAGAGGAGGCCTGGGTCACAACAGTGGGAACATTATAGGCTGATGATGATGTTGAAAGAGTGACAAGAATAAAACAATTGTACAAGGTTAATTTTCGGTTATGACGGGTATTGATATCTCATATAAACATCTGTACAAATGAATAAAATTGAGTCTGTTTGTAATTTAAAAATAAGTTTATGCTGAATTCATATGAAAGTATACTGTATAAAAACATTAATTTTTATGTCTGTTTGTTCCGGCTAATCATCGAAACAGCTGAACCAATTTTGACGAGACTTTCACTGGCAGCTGATGTTATAAGGAGTAACCTAATTTTATTTTAGAAAAAGGTTTAGGGTACCTCGCAAGAAAAATTAAAACCATGAATTTGGTTAATAAAATCCGATTCAAATAGGGAAGTAATAATTCCACGCGGACAGTTCCAGCAACAACTCGTATACGATATTAGAAAAAAACTTCGAATGGTTAGGCAGCGTTGTCTTCATTCATTCATTTCAGCCGAAAGACGTCCACTGCTGGACATAGGCCTTCCCCAACGCCACATTGATATAAGGGGGGTTTTGCTATAATCGCCACGCTTGGCAGGCGGGTTGGCGATCGCAGTACGGTTGTTACAAAAGCACAGAGAACGCTGCTGCCCATTCTCTGGCAAGTCCCTTAGTCGCCTCTTACGACACCCACGGGAAGATATGGGATGGAGCTATTCTTTACGTCCGACACCATACAGAACGTAGCGTTGTACCTGAACTTATATCCCTGCACAGATGTTGTGACACATTGACAAAAGTACAAGTGGAATGATAGTAAATGCTTATTCTACAGTGGGACACGACGTATTTCGTATTTCAACCCCAGTACTAACTGGGTTGTGGAGGTCAGCTAGGCAGTCGCTCCATGCAAAATACAGGTATTCAGCTGTATCCAGTTAGGATGGAGTCTAACCCAACATGGTTGGGACAAGGGCTGTCAGATGATGGGACACAACGTATTTCAGAAAAAAAGGCGAGTAAATAATTATCAGATTGTAAAGGTGTATCGTGTTGCCCAATTACTGGCTTACGGAGGTCAGATAGGCAGTCACTCCATGTAAAATACAGGTATTCGTTTCCAGTTAGACTGGAGGCTATCCCAACATAGTTGGGACAAGGGTAATCAGATGATGGAACACAACGTATTTCAGAAAAAAAGGTGATGATCTAATTATCAGATTGTAAAGGTGTATCGTGTTGCCCAGTTACTGGCTTACAGAGGTGAGATAGGCAGTCACTCCATGTAAAATACTGGTATTCGTCTCCAGTTAGACTGGAGGCTATCCCATCATAGTTGGGACAAGGGTAATCAGATGATGGGACACAACGTATTTGAACGTATTTAAAAAAAAAAGGTGATGATCTAATTATCAGATTGTAAAGATGTATTGTATTGCCCAGTTACTGGCTTACGGAGGTCAGATAGGCAGTCACCCTATGTAAAATACTGGTATTCGGCTGCATTCGATTAGACTTGAAGTCTCCACCAGGAAAATACCTACTACGTACATAGATGATGAATCACCAAAGCAGTATTTCCTTCAAAAGCACAAAATTTAACTTAACGAAGTAGCATAAAATATTCGGTTCCTCCACAGCAGAATGGTTGGAATAAAAACGTTTAATGTTATAGCATTAAGTGGTTAGTAATGAGCGGAGTGAGCGAAGTGAGCGGAGCGGCGGCGGCGGGATGAGCGGCTGCTGTAATAAGTGTTAACTCACCAATCATGAATATTGTACACCCCATTCGCCTAGTGACGTGTTCAGAGTGAGGGACCGTGAAATTTTTAATATTTTTTTTTTATTTCTGCGATTGTATTCTATATCCTGGCTGATGGCAGCAATTCCACGTCCAGAGTGCGTATTTTGAATTTTTAGTTTTGGTTCTAGTCTTGCCGACTTTAATTGAACAACTGGCCTACCATGACGTCTTAAAGCGGTATTGTTTTACTCTTATTCCAGTGTGGGAATGAGACGGAGCTATACGGGATGTCTAGCGCCATCTCTTTCCCACACTGAAAAAAGGAGTAAAACAATAATGTTTTAAGACGTCATGATAGGCCACCTGAACGCATCACTGTCAATCATCTTCATCATTCTCCTGCCTTACGTCGACCCCAAATAAATAGGGATACGTATTTATTTGGGCTCGGTGAGGCATATTTTCTTCTTTTCCATGCTTCTCTATCTAATTACCCTGCACAGGATAAATATCATTTGAATCTTGAATCTAAAAGTAGTCAGCCATAAATCGGAAGCAACCATAGATACGATTATGCCCCGAGTAAAGTAAAAACTTCGTACAACACAACTTACCTATCAGGCACATACGTAATCCTGGCTTTTCACACAATTGCAAAATTAAAGGGGTTGGAATTAAATGGTTTGCCTAACCTCCGGCATTTTTTTTTTCAAAGATGCGTCCACGCATATGGCCTATGTTACCTAATAGATAGCTAGTATCAATGCAAACAAGATACAATCCTCTAAAGCGTCACGTTTCCGAGATTTGAGATATCAAAGTTAAAATCTATTCACCGATGCCATCTTCAGGATAACCTACCTGCTTGAACGTCCGCACATACAAATATAGTATGCATGGAAGTTCAAGCGTTTAGCCACACAAAAATCCTATATTAATCGATAGCTGGTATCAATAGAAACTAGTTTTGTATGAGACAAAATCATCTAAAGCGTCACGTTGCCGAGTTATGATCTAGAATAGATTCCTACTTTGATCGCGTATATCTCGGAACCGTGACACTTTGGAAGATTTTGGAGGAGACTTTGGTAGAATGCCTATAATGCCTATTGAATAATACAGGTTTCATACTTGGCTTATAAAATTAAAGTTGCATTGAAACAGTGAATGATTCCTAGTTTGATAGCGTATATCTCAGAAACGTGACGCTTTAGAAGATTATGTCTCATACAAAACTAGTTTGTATTGATATCAGCTATTGACTAATAGAGGTCATATGCGTGGCTGCATCTTTGGGAAAAATATAAATGGCAGAAGTTAGGCAGACCACGTTTCATACAAAAATCTTCCAACCCTTTTTGAACAAGTTTAATCGCTCCGTCTTTACCTTCTTTAACAGGTAAAATTAATTGAATCGAAATTGGAAAAAAGTACGGTGAAGCCTTTGCCCAGCTGAGGGCTAAAAATATACCTTCAGCTTCTTAGTAAAAGATGGAAATACCCTAATCCACCTAATATTCATAGTTTAATTATATGACGCTGGCTTCTCTGTTCCCTGATCATTCTAATCTGGATCTCTTCCAATAGTGAAATGGTTTCTTCTAAGAAAGCGTGCACCACCCTAGACCGCTTTTACATCAGCCCAGTGATAATCTGAGTTGTCATGAATGACCTGGAAGTCTTTAAATAGACTTCGGACCCAGGTTGGTTGCAGCAAGGAAAACCTGCTCAGGTGGAGATTCATTAATGTCTCTGCCCTGGTGTGTAAATGTGGTGCCGTTGCAGAAACGATGCGGCACTTAATATCGTGGGTTGCGTGTCCTGCTGTCTGCTCATTACAGGAACTGATGAACGCTACTGAGAGCGCCAAACTAGTGGCTCAGTTCTGGGCCGACACAATTTAGATTACCAACGACACGCTAAAAAGAAGATCAGCCCAGTTGCGGGCAAACGCAGTCATCATCATCTGCCTAGCCTTTTCCCAAACTATCTTGGGGTCAGCTTCCAGTCTAACCGGATGCAGCTGAGTACCAGTATTTTACATGAAGCGACTGCCATCTGACCTCCACAACCCAGTAACTGAGTAATACGATACCCCTTGGTAAGACTGGATGTCAGACTTTTAGCTTCTGACTACTCGTAACGACTGTCAAATATCTACAAATGACAGCCGGGACCAACGGCTTAACGTGCTTTCCGAGGCACGGAGGAAACTCTGTATGTAATTATGGTCACCCATCCACAGACCAACCTCGGCAAGCACGGCTTAACCTTAAAGATCGACCTGGGCGGCTGTTATTATTTAGCCACGAGCTCCTCTAGCAAGCAAGCCTATTAAGTATGAACAAAAAATAAAGACCGAAACACCATGTGTAACCCCTAGCCTCATAATCCGAACACCACAAAACAGAATGGACCCGTTGAATCTGTCAGCGTTTTTAATAATTGAAATATTTATAATTGCGCGGCGGCTCAACGTTTCATTGCGTGACTATGAAAAATAAAGTGTCGTTTACTGCGATTATTGTTTTTCCTTTGCCTTTCTGTCTTAATGAACTGTTCTTCAGATTAATAGGATTTTTTCTTGGTTATATTAGTGGGGGATTATGTTGGTATTCAGTTTGTTGTTTAAAATTCTGACAACCGGTCTTACAAAGGGGTATCGTGTTACCCTGTAATATCAGGGTTGTGGAGTGAGATAGGCAGTCGCTACTTGTAAAATACTGGTATTGAGCTGCATCCGGTAAGACTGAAATCCGACCCCAATAAAGTTGGGAAAAGGCTAGGCAGATGAGGATGTTGGAATGAGTATGGCGATATTTTTAAAAGATCGGGTGGTAATAAATGGTAAAACTTGGAGTATGGTGACTGATAAAATAAAGTTCTTAGCAGTAGTGAGCTACTTTGTAACAAGAAAGTAACGTCGTGAAATACTTTTTATGCTGGAAATAGCTTAAGCTGTGGAGGATTATGTTACTACGGAGAAGCTGCGTCGGGTCGTCCAAATAACGTCTGTACAAAAAACAGAATGGACTCCATTTTTTATCTAAGTGAATAAATCTTTGCAGTAGCAAATTATTGTGTGTATGTCTATAGAAAAAAAGTTATCGTTTGTCGCATAGTGGGAAATAATTATGGATAAAGTTTGTATGACACTTCAAAATCTATGCTTAATAAAAATAGCCCCGAAAACATGTTTGTTACTTCATCAAAACACCCCAATTTTAACGGCAAATTGAACGGCAATTATCGCAACACCATCTTAATATTAGAGAGATCAATTCCCATTGCACGTGGCGCTCTTCAAGCCCGATATTACATTTTTATTTGCTTCGCCCCCCCCCTTCAAAAGTTGTCAACATGTAACGACCGAACTACACTGGGGTAACTTTACATTTCACGTCGAAAACACTAGCAATTACAACCCTTATTGGTTGGGAGTTAAAGTTGAAGGTCAGGTTATTAAAATTGCCAGGGAAAATTCAACTTTGAGTCGATGCAGTAAGAAGGTAGTCCTCATGGTATAGTCCGCAAAACGTAAGTTGGCATAGATGTCTGTTTTTCGTTTGCACAACGGATATTAGTGTGCCAAAGTAGAGAACTATTTGCACATGTACTTTGTGATGTTCCCATGGAAATCGTATTAGGATTTTGTTGTTTTTGAATTTTGGACGCGTTACGGCTTTAAAGCTGTTTTTTCAACCATAGCAGATTTTATTGTGATGTGAAAAGTGCTGATTTGTTGCGTAAAGTATTATTTTATTAACTTCTTTTTGCACTACTTTTCTAGATTTTCTGGCAAAATTCAGGGCATTTTTTATGCTATTCATGATTATCATATCAGACCGGAATGATCCACTGCTGGATAGGGGAGCCCCTTACTTTGTTATCCTATTGTTGCAGATATATTGTACGAGTTTTGCTCTCCTTGTTACTTTTAAAATGTCAGTTTAAACCGTTTCAAGAAAATGTTTTCTTTTATTCTGTATTCTATAGTTACTTCTAATGACACTGAAGATTAATGTAGGCATTTCTCTCGGAAAATTCGTAGAAATAAATGAATCTATCCTAATGGTTATGTTCCATTCATAAATCCTCAAGACATACCCAACACTCATCGCGCATTTTCCTTCTTCAAAAACCAACACTACCCAAACAAAAAAAGGCGCATTAAAAAAAAGGTTTTGTACCGTTTTTCCTTTTTTAAAAGAGCTCGAACGGGGCTTAATCAACGAAGTATTTCATTAAGACCTGATCGGATAGAAAGAGCCTGAAAGAATAGAGCCTCACATTCTTTCGCGGCTCTCTCTTGTTATAAAGAATGTTCATTTTATAACTGGCGTTTGTCTTAAATTCTTTCGCCTTTTGTTTTTTTTTAGAGCCTTTATGTTCGATTGAGTTTGGTAGTAGATGACGTATGAGAGACCCAGTGTGTGTGTGTGTGTGTGTGTGTTTGGTAACTGTAAAGTTAGCTATACTTAGGCGTAACCTAGCATCACGTTTATGTTTTTGAACAAAGGGCTAGGCAGAGAGAGGAGAAACATCCACCTTTCACCAGTTCCGTTTAAGTCCTGTATAGGAAGCTGTGGGCAAGCCTGGTATCAACCGGACACGTATTCAGATGCCCCGCTCATTTTGGGAAACTTCCTTATAGAAAAAAGTAAATAACACTTTGGCAGACCTGGGAATCGAACTGTGCGCTAGACCAACGAGGCAGTCAGCTATACTTAAATATTATGCTAAAAAGATAAAACAAGCAGTGTGTTTTATTATACATAAACAATAAGGAGTTCGTGGCTAAATAATAACAGCGGCATGGGTCGATCTTTAAGGTAAAGCCGTGCTTGCCAAGGTTGGTTCATGGATGGGTGACCATAATTACATGAGTACCGAGTTTCCTCCGTGCCTCGGAAAAAACTTAAAGCTGTTGGTCCCGGCTGTAATTTTTAGATCTTTGACAGTCGTTACGAGTACTCAGAAGTCTGACATATAGTCTTACTAAGGGTATCGTGTTACCCAGTTACTGGATTATGGAGGTCAGATAGGCAGTCGCTTCGTATAAATACTGGAACTCCGCTACATCCGGTTAGACTGAAGCTGACCCCAAGATAGTTTGGGAAAAGGCTAGGCAGATGTGCCAATAAAATCCAAACTTCTCTACATTTTTTTTTTTTTTTTCAGATTTATTATAAAATCAAGTTTTATAAACTACCTAGCTGGTCTGGAGGAAGGTGATGGCATTCGTGATACAGGCATTAGCCTGTAACAGATTTACCAGATTTACTGTACCCGTTTTTCTAGTGATAAAGATTTTCATATACAGGGTGTAACGGAAAGGGTATATACATACTTAACGGTGTGCTACAGACCATCAAACTGAACAAGTTTCTTTACAAAGAAAAATGATCATTGCGAAAAAAATATCAGCTGCCCCATACATTTGGGTCGAATAGGTATTTAAATTTTGTATGGGGCAGCAGATAATTTTTTCGTTATTATGATGTTTGTTTCTGGAGAAACATGTTCAGTTTGATGGTCTGTAGCACACCCTTAAGTATGTATATAGCCTTTCCGTTACACCCTGTATAAAAGAGAGAGAGTTATGGAAGACGAACACTCTAAACACATACTGTGCTGACCCAAAATAAATTGAAATAAGGAGAATGATGATTAAGATGTAAATAAAACAATATTTTATTCAAGCCATTTTCCAAAAAAAAACACGCCAAAAATTCTTCTACTCACGATCCATCAACAAAATACCTACTTCGACAAGTAAATAAATAATCCAGTTCTGTCCATTACAGTACATAATATGCACCAGTAGGGTGGCAACGCGATGCACTGTCGGTAGTATCGACCCGCTAAGTGATTTGTCCGCTTGCATGCATTATTGATGTGCACCGGGCCCATTTCCCAATTCACTCCGAACTCGATACACACTGTATATGCCTATAGATAGCAGCCTGTATATGGGATGAATTGAGTTTTTAATTGGGTTTTAGATTTTTTTTTTTTTTTTTTTCAGCTTCATCTTTTTCTACCTTTTGTAGTAAGCGATGACTTATTGTCGGGCCTACGCTGTCCTCTCATACTTAAGTACTAGCGCTGTAACATCCAAATATTGTAGAACCAAATGATTTTAAAAGAGTAACCATGGAGTTTCTTGCCGGTTCTTCTCCATAGGAAACGACCAACCCGAACCGTGCCTCTTCTGTTGACGTTTTATAAGTGCCCATGTAGGCCTATGTAAAATAAAATATTTTGATTTTGATTTGATTTTGAGATAGGTATTGTTACTGTCAGTTTAGAGAATGCAAGTTCTAGAATTTGTTTTGTAATATTAATCTCGAACCCAGTTTTATTATTATTCTATGCTAGAAGCCGATTAATTTACAAGATTATAGGCGTAATAATATGTTGTGTAACTTTTACAAATGTTGTACAACATTTTTCAGCAATACCAGGCCCCTCAGAAAGTATTGCGAAAAAAAGTTTTTATATATGGGAGACTGGCCAGTTATTATGTTTTTCGAAAATATGATTATTTATAAGTAAAAATAAGTAAGTTCCAATTTCAAAATTTCCCTCCACATTTTTTGCGAGTTAATTCAAAGTATTGTGTCTCACTGAAATATGGATCTGCGCCGGGAACATTTTAGAGCTATGATTTTATACGATTTCAAGTGTCGCCTGAAACCGGATGAATCGTACGATAGACTTCAAATGGCATTCATGGATGAAGGCCCTTCCAAGGCAACCGTGTATCGTTGGTATAACGAATTCAAGCGCGGTCGACCAACTTTGGGGGATGACGAAAGAAGCGGTCGCCCTTTGACGGCTGTTACCGAAGAAAACGTGCTAGCAGTGAAAAATTTAATCCAAGACAATAGGCGAATTACATATCAGGAGATTCAACACATATTGAAGATTGGATCGGGAAGCGTTCACGAGATTCTACACAGCCATCTTCGCGTGAGGAGGATAGTATCACGCTGGGTGCCGCACAACCTCACCGATGCTCAGAAGCAGGCCCGGGTGGAATGGTGCCGTGATATGCTTAACAAATTTGAAGCAGGCTCGTCTCGGCGTGTTTACGACATCGTTACAGGTGATGAGTCCTGGATTTATCAATACGACCCAGAAACCAAGCGCCAGTCGACTGTTTGGGTGTTTCAAAATGAGCCAACGCCTACCAAAGTGAAGCGATCTAGAAGCGGGGGTAAGATTTTGATCGCTAGCTTTTTTAATTTGACTGGCCACTTGGTATCAATTCCCTTACGGGATCAAAGAAGCATTAATGCCGAATGGTATACTTCCAAATGTTTGCCAGAAGTTTTCTCTGTTATAAGCAACAAGCGACCAAACACAGGGCTCCGCGGGCTACTGCTCCACCACGACAATGCACCTGCGCACACCGCACTCAAAACGAGGGACTTCCTGGACAGCACGCCAGTCAAACTCCTGGGTCACCCTCCTTACAGCCCTGATCTAGCACCGTGTGACTTCTTTTTATTCCCAAAAATAAAAAATCAGCTCAAAGGGATACAATTTTCGTCGCCGGAAGATGCGCTGGCTGGGTTCGAGCAGGCTGTAAACGAGGTGTCTGCGGCGGACTGGAAAAAGTGTTTTGAAAACTGGTTTAGGCGCATGAATCTTTGTATAGAGGCTGGTGGAAAGTACTTTGAAAAGATTTAATAAAAATATATGTACGTATAGAACAATTTTTTTTAGTTTCGCAAAACTTTCTGAGTGTCCCACGTATATTGTACGGAAAACATTTACGGTTACAGTGGAAGCCGGAATAGTTGGGAAAAAGCTCGACAGATCATGATGATGACTTCTAATACAATTTTAGCAACAGCCCAGATTTTCAGTGCTGACACACATCCATTTTATTTAACATGAATACGAAGTTGAGCGGACTTTTTGGTACGTTCATAGAGAAAACTCAACAAAAAAAAAATTTTTTTTTGGCCGTTTCTACAGTATGGTAAGATTACACGGGTAATTACAATTTTCACATCATTCTTCCGAACGTTCTTTTTCAATTGATCAAATAGCCAGCTGGTTAAAATATAAAATTCGCTTAATTACATGCAAATATAGGTGTAGTGGTAACTTGAGTGATGAATTATTCATTATCGTATTAATTTGCAACCCAAATTCTTGGCAGTACCCTCTATTAAATTGCTTTAATGTTTAATAAAGAGTTCATTGGAGAATCGAGGGCCGGCCTTTGTGGAGCTTGAGGTTTTTTTTTTTAATTTATACCGGCTATTGAGAATGGTTATACGGAGGACAGTTGAACTGAGATTTAAGCTGACAGAAGAAGTTGGTTACTGAGTGATAAATCTTGGGGAAAACAGGAGAAATTGTGTTGAAACTTACGTCTAGATTATGGGTCTGAAAATCAGTCAAATCATTTTTATGAGTAGTATTTAAACGATCGACTATGAACTTTTTTATCCAGAAATAATCCGAATTCCTATCAAAATTACTGATTGTACAGCAAAATACTCAGCTCAAAACATAACTAAATAAGCAATAATTTAGGCATAGTCGACGTTACCCCGCTGCGCAGGGCTCCTATTACTGTCTGACCTAACACGAATGGCAGGGTCTTAGTTCGCTAACTTCGCTCGCTCACTAGACCCCGCCATCCACTTCGAACCTACCTTGTCCGAGTCGAGGTGCCGCAGGTCCCGAGCTCGCTTCGCTTGCTCTTGCATCCTATGTTCTCCCACTCTCCGCGCCCACAAGTTAGGACGTCATACGAGCGCCCGAGTGTCTCCAAACTCCTGCGCTGCACACAGGTGTCGCTTTGTCGCTCCGCCCCCTAAATTTGTACAATATGAACGAATCCTGTGTGCTATTTTCAGAAGAATAATACGCAACAATGGCAAAAAAATATTCACTTAAGTAGCATTACAGTATGTAAAGATATTATTACGGCAGCTCACAAACACATCCCAAAACGGTATTTTTTGAAGTACTTCATGTATGAACTGAAATCGGTTTTATAGTCCACTCACCTAGTATAATTTTCAATCACTCAGTATTTTTTTCGCTCGATTTTGTTTTTGATTAGGTCACTTGGAATTTTAGTTTGCTTAGATTAACTGTTGCCAACTGCTAGTAGTTCATTTTAGGAATTTTAATCATTTATGATTTATCGCTGGTTTTGTTAATTTTTCGCAAACATAATTTAACGCCCCTCGGTTTGGTATTAAAGTATCTCATTAACAGTCGTTAATGTATAATGTATTTGCTCGGTTTAATATTTCCCTTTTTAGGGTTCCGTAGCCGAATGGCAAAAAACGGAACCCTTATAGATTCGTCATGTCTGTCTGTCTGTCTGTCTGTCTGTCTGTCTGTCTGTCCGTCTGTATGTCACAGCCACTTATTTCCGAAACTATAAGAACTATACTGTTGAAACTTGGTAAGTAGATGTATTCTGTAAACCGCATTAGGATTTTTACACAAAAATAGAAAAAAAACAATAAATTAAGCGGGTCCCCATACTTAGAACTGAAAACCAAAAAAAAAATTTTCATCAAACCCATACGTGTGGGCTATCTATGGATAGGTCTTCAAAAATGATATTGATGTTTCTAATATCATTTTTTTCTAAACTGAATAGTTTGCGCTAGAGCCACTTCCAAAGTGGTAAAATGTGTGTCCCCCCCCCTCTAATTTCTAAAGTAAGAGGAGGAAAATTCTGAAAATATTTAGAATTGTAGAACGTAAAAAAAACTATCAACGAAAATTGGTTTCAATAAGATATGATGTTTAGTTTTTGAGATATGGGACTTTTTCATAAAACTGCAGCAGTAACTTTGTTTTTCATAAACATACTATGAAAAACAAATTTAGTTTTGCGGTTGTGTGGAAGTTTACTAACTAATACTACTAACTAATGAATGACAGTTCAAAATATTGTTATTATATTGTTTGGAGCTATGGAACCCTGTGTGCGAGTAAGACTCGCACTTGGCCGGTTTTTTTATGTTGTGTTGGTAAGAAAAATTATAAAACAACAAATATGTGGCTTTACAGAATTTTAATAATTAAAATCATCAATACAACTTTCTCATTTAACTCCATTGAATGACTTTTTCATAAAATAGTCATTGAATTGTTTTAAATGAACCTAAAGAGATTGTATTGATAAATTTAATGACTACTATGTGTGTATGTACGTTTTATGGCCGCGCTTAATATTTTGTTCAACATGCAGACTGTTAGTGACTGGCAAATTGCAAAAACCACCTTCCACCTTAACGTGCTTTCCGAGGCACGGAGGAAACTCGTATGTAATAATGGTCACCCATCTTCAGACCGACCTTGGCAAGCGCCCTGTAGCCAAATAATGTTCACTCAAAATCAAATCAAACAGTAATTTATTCCTTAAGAAACTCCTTAACATCACCATCCTCGCAATCATCTTTCCTCACACTCCAACATAACTCTAAAGGCAGTCACACACACAACATTACGACACCCAAACATAAAACATACAACAGTATCGATCGCCCCAAGCCGCACTGTCTTCAAAGCCACATCCGCCCAATTGCGTGCACATAGTTCAAGCGCAGTGCAACTCGGCGATTCAATTTGAATCGGAGACAAGGGATGGGAGGGTGACAGGGGGTGGTGGGGACGACGACTGACGACGCCGCGCTGATGGCTAAATCGTGTTCGATTCGCACCTGCGATGTGTGGTGGTCGGGATGATGCTCTACTTCGTAAATCGTTTAAGCATTAAAAGAGACATTACTGATATTGTTGATGAAAAAAAATTAAATTAAAAATTTAAAAAACCCGCGACAGAAAAGAATCTCTAAAAAACAAAAATTAATTAATCCAAGCGTCGTAGCGTCGGGTGCCCGCTTTGTTTTGTCTTTTGTTAAGCAGTCTACTTAGCGGTCCCCCGACGCTACGACGCTTGGATTAATTTATTTTTGGTTTTTTAGAGATTCTTTTATGTCGGGGGTTTTTTAAATTTTTAATTTAATTTTTTTTTCACGCTTTTTGAACTTATATTATTTTTCTTAGCCTTGACTATCCCAGTCCTGGGCATAGGTCTCCTCCCATTCCTTCCACTTTTGTCGGTGTTGCGCATCTTCTCGCTAATTAACGAAAAAAGGAAAGTTATATTTTTTTTAAATCCCAAGCTTTTAGGGGGATGGGGGGTGTGCGCCCACCCCCCCTTGGTGATGCCCATGGTGACAAGTGACAAGATTTCAAATTTCGAATCGACCAGATCCGTAAAAGTTTATATTCCTTCATCAACTAGAAAAGAGGTGATGACCTTCAAACGGCTGAGCAGATTTTCTCGAAACATAGCTAAGAACACTCTCGATTAAAACACCTTTCAAATGAAACCAATTTTATCAAAATCGGTTCAGCCGTTTAGGAGCTACGATGCCACAGACAGACACACAGATACACAGATACACACGTCAAACTTATAACACCCCTCTTTTTTAGTCGGGGGTTAAAAATAGGGTGGTGATGACATGATGAGAGAACAAAGTTTGTTTTGGGCATATTTTAAGAAGGTTTTAATCTCCAAGAGACATTTCATCATGGGAAAATCAAATTATTTGTTGGATTGACTTCTGCTACAGAATAGCTGATGTCAATCTTGTTGAAGACAAACGTCGTTGTAGAAATATGATTTGCATGGAATGGGATTGCCACTTGTCTTGGCTCTTCGACCTTTATGATGAAGAAAGATTTTGTTGTTTTACAGACTTTTAGTACGTTTAAGTTTCCTGAAAGTGGACCTCAATAGTCAAGACGTTACTTTGTCATAATCTCGAGGTAAATAATCATGAATTGCTCACGGTGCTTGCTGGACGGTGCTTTACAAAAACTTGCATTTTAAAGTTCATTAAAACACTCAGCGGCATGGTATAGGGCCCAAAGATAAATATACAGATAGGCGATTTTAGTATCACGTATGAAAATTTCAAGCTGTTTGTCAGAACATTTGTTTTTGTTAATTTGAGAGAGAGAGATTTGGGGGGGATCTTTTCAGACGCACGCACCGAGTTGGCAGTCGTTGCTGGTCATCTAACCGCAGTGCTATAAATTTATGAGACCCTCCAAGAACACATTTTACCATTCTGGGGATCCACGGTAGCAAAATTTCATCTTAATGCAAGATAATGCCCGCCCTCACACAGCGCGTTGCGTGGATGATTGCCTGTCGGAGGGCAGAATTACAAAATTGGAGTAGCCAGCACGTAGCCCAGACATGAATCCCATGGGATAGTTTAGGACATGCTTAAAAGATGCATCAGATCCAGTCCCAACCCTCTAGGGACTATCAGTCAGTTGAAACCGCTCTGGGAAGAAATACCTCATTTGGACATTAAATAATCCACAGCATGCCTGATCATAATAATATGCAGACGATCATCAGGGCCCGAGGTGGAAATACCCGCTATTAATTTTAAGTAGGTACTATAGCTTTATTTTGTAAACTTTATTAAAAACACTTGCATAAAACTCAGAGATTTATGTCATTTTGTAAAATTTTAATAATGTAAGAAATGTTCGTTTCTTTAGTTACTTATTCGCATTTAAGATCCGAATAAACATTTAAGTTTTACAACAAAAAAATACCCTATTTTAAATAAACAATATAACGGCTTGGGCCAGTTTCCGTGTCACTGAGTGTTTGTTTACTTTGAATATAATTTTTACATTTTTCGGTAATGCATTGGTATACATGTATATGCCCTTTTTGGATCGAACAGGGTTTTTTTTAACATATTGTATAACCGTTACACATTAATCTTGAAGCCACTTGTTTTTAACGATAAATGCTACATAATATTTCATTATTTTTGTGTAGTACACCACTGACTACCCCCTTTTTTTAAATTTCGAAATGTCTATCCAAAGGTTGTCTGGAAGATATCGCTGTCAGCGATAAGACCGCCGTTGTAACCATAAAATTGTTAGTTTTGTAAGCCCGTTATGTTTAATTTTTGGTGTACAATGAAATTTTATTCTATTCTTATATATAATTATACCGTACACCTTCTTCTAGTTAAAACCCAATCCAAACTCAAATTCAATCCAACTTTAATCCAAGTAGAGCACCTTACCCACCGTTCCCTTCATAAGATACTAGCGAAACGACACGCTAGAACCGCAATGTTCGCCACGGTAAACTGTCACCTCCTTGCCTCTCGCGACGCTTAACCGAAGCATTCGCGGCCACAAGTTTCCCCAACAACTTTCGTAAGTTGGGAAGCGAATATCGAAAAGAACTTTCGACTAGTTTCGGGTCACTGATGTTCGACTATCGGTATTTAATACAAGTTTTATTGGAGATGCAGCTGAATGTCAGTTTTAAAGGCGGTGATTAAGGTTGAGTTTTGTTTGGGAGTTTGGTATGAGGTGGCAGCTAATTGTAAAGTTTTAGATTGGTAATTAGTTTCCGGGTTAAAAGTTTATCAGTGTAAGGTATTAGTTAGGTGTCGATTTTTGATTTTAATTAATTAAATCGCTAATGAACCTCGACTCTACGTTTGTTGGCCCTTTTTACCGCTTGTGAAACAGCTAAAGTTCTTGATCCATAAAGTCTTTAAGATGGAAGCGCTAGAGTAGATTTTTTATTGCAGGTCAGTGTTTATATGTATGATTCGTTGTCGTAACAAATAGGGTTTTACGGAGTTATAATCATTTAAATCATCAATACGGCGCTCTAATTTTTATTTAATAACGTTAAGTAAATGATTGTTTATTAGAAAAAAACTTCAGAGCAACGTCTGTAATCCCCGAATGGTTAGGCAGCGTTGTCATCATTCATTCATTTCAGCCGAAAGACGTCCACTGCTGGACATAGGCCTCCCCCAATGCCACATTGACATAAGGGGGGTTTTGCTATAACCACCACGCTTGCAGGCGGGTTGGCGATCGCAGTACGGTTGTTACAAAAGCACAGAGAACGCTGCTGCCCATTCTCTGGCAAGTCCCTTAGTCGCCTCTTACGACACCCACGGGAAGATATGGGATGGTGCTATTCTATACGTCTGACACCATACAGAGAATTTCAATTCTGTAAATCAGACTTTTCTAACCATTTTTTATTTAACATCATGCCTGGGTTAGGCAGAGGTTAACCTAATAATACACCAACATTTTCTCAGTTGTGTTCAAGTTCATGTAAATAGGGACACAACTCCAGACTCCGTGGTTGCTACTGAGTAATTTCAGAAGAAAAAATCCAATAACACCTTGCCCGATTTGGGAATCGACCCCCATGCAAACGAGGCAGTCGAGACTTCTTTATATGTTTGCATTAATTACCTGCTTTAATCGTAATTGTACTATCCTTGTCTGTATTCAGTTTACGCAAATCGAGCGTTAGTAAGTTATTTTAAGCAAGCGAGAATCTTCTTTTAGTTCTGAACTTCCAGCCTTATAAACAGGTAAGACAATGTTTTCTGCCCAGCATATTTCCAAGTATGCACGACTGGCTGGATGTTTTTCTGTGTGTTTGGAACACAACATTTTTCAACATTTAATTTGTTACAAGGTCTGTTTGGTGTCGGACGTAAAGAATAGCACCAACCCATATCTTCCCGTGGGTGTCGTAAGAGGCGACTAAGGGACTTGTCAGAGAATGGGCAGCAGCGTTCTCTGTGCTTTTGTTACAACCGAACTGCGATCGCCAACCCGCCTGCCAAGCGTGGCGATTATGGCAAAACCCCCCGTATGTCAATGTGGCAACACTTGGGGGAGGCCTATGTCCAGCAGTGGACGTCTTTCAGCTGAAATGATGAATTTGTTACAAAATGGTGTGACCTACATTTTTGACCTTTTTTGAGGTCACAGTTGAGAATAGCCAAATTTTATTTCACTGGTGTGTACCCTACTTAAAAGAAAAACATTAGATGCTTTTACTTTTTTTTCTAAACGCTTGAAACTTGGATTGATACGGAGTAGAAATCAACCTATATGAGGAACTATGTGTTTTTAATTCTTTAACTAACTTATTTTAAAGGAATAGAGACAGGAATATCATTAAAAGGAAAAACTTCATACAGTTCAAATTTTTGAATATAAAGTCAGAATTCTCCTTAAAAAAAAGGATTTTATTTCACCCAAGCGTAAGTTCTGAAAACATATATTTTTCTTTCTTAGTAGCTATTCCAAAGAAAACGATCATACGAATTCCCGGAAAATTATCCACATGTCTTCACAATACGTGTAAAAATATTCCTGGAAAAAAAATACCGACATGTAACAACGAAATACTCCAAGAAAAAATAAAACAAGATAGAGCTCCGAGCAAAATTAAATTTCGTACCATATTATTTTCTTCGCAAAATTCATTATCCATTTACGGTTTCACAGGCAATTGTTTTAATCCGATAGCGGGAGCGGCCCAATGTGGAATGAAATAATTTAATAGCCCCCCTCAGCCCCCCCACTCGGATCCAAGATGGCGGCGGGGCGGGGCCGGGGGTGGGGCGTGCCGCCTCATTTGAATTTCGAGCGCGAGCTTTGTGAACGTGTGTTCGGATGGGTTTTCGGCCAATTAATTTGTCGGTAATTCGTTTTCTGCGTGCATCAAGTCATAGCTTCATTGTTGTTTAATAGCTGGTTTATATTAAAGGGATAGTCACAGAGGGTTTTGTCCTTTTTTAACCGACTTCTAAAAAAGGAGGAGGTTCTCAATTCGGATGTTTGTATTTTTTTTTTTATGTTTGTTCGGGCATAACTCTGTCGCTTACCAACCGATTTGAAAAATTCTTTTTTTTTTTGTTTGTTATTTATTTTTTGTTGCACAATTTTAGGGAATATGAATGAATAATAACAGCTCTTACAGATTTTTTTAACAAAGGAATGAACACAATTGATTTAAAAAGATTTTTTTTTCAATTCGATACACACGTTCATATTTTATAGTGACACAAATTAAAAAAAAAATATGACAAAAACTGAAAAACAAAAGCTTAACAAATTTTAAAAGACTCCACTCCAACCTTAAATACACTAAGCCACAACAGTACACACAGACCCACCACCCAAAAAGACAGCCACCTCAAAAAACTAAATCCTAATCCGAATCACCTCCAGCGAACAAGTCGCAATTTTTCTGAGCCTCATAATACGTCCTAGCAAACAGAGCATTGTGAGAAGTTTCACAATATTATGTGGAGTGGTGTAATGCCGACACAAAGGCTTCTCCCGGCTCGGTAAATAACGCTTTGTTCTACGAAGCCAAATTTTGACAATCACTAGCTCACTCATATAGCTATGTTACACGGGCGGTTGGCAAAGATTAGACAGGGGAGGCGGTTGGGAACACTTTGGTGGTTGTTGCAAAAATGATTGGGTTTTGTGTCTTTTATGAACATCGGCGGCGGTGGCCCAGTGAGCAGCGTTGGCCCAGTGGTAGCTGCCCCGACTTACTAGCAGTAAGCCGTGCGTTCGAACTAAGGCAGGCGCATTACGTTGTGCTCTCAAAACGGTGAAGGAAAACATCGTGACGAAACCAGCAAGTCCTAGAAGTAAAAATTCGAAGATATGTGACATTTACCAACCCCCACTGGGCCCGCGTGGTGGATTAAAGCCCACTCCCTCTCATTGAGAGGAGAGTCCCAGCAGTGGGAACATTATAGGCTGAACATCATGATGCAGTAACTGGCTGTTGTAGTTTCTTCCGTGCCTAGGACGTAGTAAGTACGTTAAGCCGCTGTCATGTAGTTCTTTGACAGTCGTTACAGCACAACCAGTCTTACCAAGAGGTGTCATATTAACCAGTACTGACTGGGTTGTGGAGGTCAGATAGGCAGTCGTTCCTTGTAAAATACATCCTTCAGCTGCTGTATCCGATCAGACTGCAAACCAGCCCCAATATCGTTGGGAAAAGACTAGGCAGATGATGATGTTGTAGTAATTCGCGACCTTATCGTCTTTCTTCCGAAGTTTAATTATCTCAATAATAAGGAACTAAGGTTTCAAAACTTAATAATAGTACATTTGTTACCCCAGGGGTGAAAGTAACTTATTTAGTCCCAAAACGGGCGCCAATAGTGCGAGGGTCTACATAAGTTTTTAATCCGAGGTAAACACTGTGCTTTTCATTACGCATACAAGGAATGTAAAAATAAAAACATGAATTAGCTAAAGAAAAAGTTAGTAAATTTTATTTCGGATTACCGCTTTCCCGCCTGTTTTGTTTTTTTTTTCTGCGGCAGCCAGCTATTCAGCCATTATTTTTCATTTTCAGCAATGAAAAAATAGTAAATATTTTGCCCAACTCTATGTTATTTTAAAGAAATTGTTGAAACTAAATTATAATATAATAAAGTTATTTAAAAATATATATTCTTTAATCAATACTTAACTTTAAGTTATTTCAATTTTACATCCTGGCTGTATATAAAGTTGGAACATGGTTCAATAAACATGTGTAAATAGAACTAGTTTTTTTTAATATAATTTGACATCTGTCAGTTGAAAGCGATTCTCCCTAGGGATGAAAAGTATTACTTTCATCCTGCTCCTCAGGCTACTTCAGACCTACTTTCAGAGTATGAGTAGTGAAAAAGCATTATCGTCGTTCGATAAAGCCGTTCTTACAATACGAACGAATACTTCTCATTTTGCGGTCTACTCTTAAGTCATTTGGACTTTACTAACATTTACTCCATTTTTACAATTTATTTGCAAATGGAACAAAGTTTAACGCAGATTTCATTATCATCAATCTTACTGGTTTGTGCGAGAATCACACGCAATTTTCTTGAGACCCGTATATTAGATTGCTGAAGTAGGATTGCATGCCACAATCTTGTGAAGGGCTCGGACAATCTCAAAAGCATTTTTTATTTATTTACCTTGGGTCTTCAACAATGTGTAATTGACCATGTTAGTGTTAGTGTTTTATATGTATAAAAACTTATAATGAGTAATTGAGTACACTATTACATATTTTCAAACTTAAGTCTAAGTGCCCTATCACTTAAAGAAAAGCACTACATGCACTAAATACATGCGCTTAACAGCTTATTAATCAACGAAAAAAAAAGAGAAGTAAAAAATAATATTTGAAACATGTCCCATCTGAAAATTTAAAACATTCAACATAATCTGTGTCAGTTTTCTCCTGTGTGAGTGTAGCGTGAGGGAGGCAAGGGAGGCTAGGGGACGCACCGACGGTTCAATGTTGACAATTGATGGATATCTCTTGTCTTGAAAAGGCAGGATTAATGCTCTGTCTCTCAGAGTACAATAGTGGCGATTCCTGAAGGATTACGCACTTGAAAGCGTGAAGATGTGCTCCAAAGAATGAGGAATGTTGACCGACAATGGTGGAAGTATATTCTTTATGGTGACGGCTTTCTACAGTTGATTTTGTTTGAGGAAATTGTGGGGGAAAATTAGAAAAGATTCTGTCTGGAATTGCTTTCATTACTTCGTAGATAAGTAGGTAACACGATTATTTTTGAGACTTTAGACTTCGTTTAACTTCATCATCAGGCTAGTGTTTTCCCAAGTATGTTGGGGTCGGCATTCAGTCTAACCGGATGCAGCTTAATACCAGTATTTTACAAGGAGCGACTGCCTGTATGACCTCCAAAACCCAGTTAGTACTGGGTAATCCGATAACTATTGATAAGACTGTTTTCATACTTTGGGGCTACAGACTACCTATGACTAAGATTACGTTTGAATACTTTGTTGTTAAAATTTAGATCCTAAGGTAAAGTTAGTATAAAAGTCCAGCCAGGAATAAAATGCCAACAGACATCTTTTGTTGAAAGAGATATCTACGGCGGCGGCCATTCGCAACCTTACAAATACTTGTGTATATTTTTATTGCGTCGCGACGCCGAGCGACGGTGCGAGGAAAACGAAAACGGGGAGGTCAGACAACTTGTGGGGGCTAGGAATGCGTACGAGGTATACTTATGCATCTTTATCTATAAGTGAAATTGAAGTGTCTGTTTGTGATTTCCGAATAATAGTTACTTACTGAATAAAATATAATAAAACCCTTGAAAATGTTACCAAAAATCGATTCAAATAGGGAAGTAATCTTCTTCTTCGAAAATACAAAATCCTCGTGTCGCGGTGTTTGTTACCAAACTCCTCCGAAACGGTTGAACCGATTTGTATGAAATTTTGTGTGCAAATCGGGTATGTCTGAGAATCAGCCAAAATCTATTCTAAATACCCCTAGAACCCATCAAAATTTCCTCGCGAACGAAGTCGCGTAGAGCAGCTAGTAATTTTATAATAATTTCACACGGACTAAGATAGCGGGAACAGCTAGTGTTAAATTATATGAATGAAGGAAAGATGATAGGAAATACACTCTTAAACCATTTGGATACGATTACGCTGGTTTGATAAAACAGCAATGCACAAAAAATGCTGTCCAATACCTAAACAGACCTAACTTAGTGAAATAATAACTGAATAATAACTGAAACGCCAAGTTTGAAATAAACATAGACTTATTCAGAAAGATCAGGTGCGTAAAACTCAAACTTAAACTCAAAGCGTTTATTTCAATGAGACCACTAAAGTGAGTGACAGCGGTTTTGAAAACGTGAGTAAAAACTCACGCCTTTACCTTACAAAGTATGTATGTTATATTCAAGAGGCACCACATAAACTAGCTCACCGTCCGTCCGTCTTATGACCACAGGCCGTGTCGAAGGCGCGTTCGTGTGCCACGCGCGCCTCAAGGAGATGTCAGCAAATCGGAAGGGCTCCGAGAGGGCCGATGCCTGCCAGGGCTGCGGGACTGTTCGAAAGAGATACCGCGGCCCTGGAACACAAAGGGCTAAGAAGGAACATTGATGGGTTTTAGTCAGTACAAGTCTCCCTTCCGCTGCGCCCAGAGTGGGAGGGGGTCATTAGATGATTTCCCATCCGAAAAAAAAACACAACATAAAACTACTGAATCAACGATGAATCCTGAAGAAGTCAAGACTTCAATATTCCTAAACCTAACACCCGTAGAAAGGGTGATCTGGATAGAAATATGGACGAACTGTTTGATTTTCGAAATAACTCAGTCAAGAACTCAAGAATACCTTTAGTTTCAAACTAAAATATTTGACTACAAAGTAATAAGTTAAACAATCCTTCAAAGGAACGAAACAAAGGCCCAAATCATCTTTCGCCCTGACTCCGAGCTCCGGTGACAAGACAACGATGAGCAAAAGTTAACATTAACAAAAATATGGCTACCTCCTGTGTCTACATAACATTATGATAATGTTTCTTAGAAAGAGGCAATTAGAGGATAAAGCAGTCTTCACTCCACAGCCGATAATATTGATGATCACTAAGAAGAAATGATTGTACAAGTTCTGAGAGTATTGACACTGCGTAAAGATTTAATTCAATTAGGTTATATTAGCGAAAACGATAATGAAGAAATCTAAGAATGAAAAGGAAAGAGTGAAGAATTATTAAGTCATACTAGATTTTTTCATTGGATTGACATAAACTGCCGAAAAGTTTATCTCAATTTAGTTGACGGACGAAAATGTTGTGAAGAGACATCCAGCGAAGCGATTCCGACTTGTCTGTTCAATCTGGAGACGATCGATTGACAAAAAAGTCACTAAAACCAGCGCAAAATCAAAGGACTAGAGGACCCAGCAAGACCTATGTGACGATACAATAAAACAACTGTAAGAGTAGTTTTTTGAATCATAACTTTTGTCTATCTGAGGATTCACTTTTCATATCCGCACAAGCATTTGATCTAAATTTTTCATTAAATTGGAAAACTCACCTCTGAAGAACATGCAGAATCATAAACGTGCATTGTTTAGATCTCTCCGATAGATCTTGATATCAACAGCAAACATAGCATTATAATATGTAATAATACAGTACACTACCACTTAAACAACACTTCAAAAGGCTCCAAACAAAGACCCAAATCACGCTTAGTCCGGTGACAAGCCAACATTATCGTTGACAACGTTTATTGCTATCTATATATACAAATATGTTGTCTAGTCTCGGCATTTGTCCCTCCAGCAGTACATTATTGACTCGTCCAATAAGCGTGCAATGTCCGCGCGCCTTTTATCAGCTATCTGCTGGGTTAGGATGGAGAGAGATCTTACAATTCGATTGCGAATTCTGAAGATTTTGTAGTGAATGTTATAATAATGCTATTTGCATATTGGATCTATTGTTTGTTCACAACATTATCACGTCACGTCGTCGTTTATTTTTATTATTATATTTATGTATATTTTTTTTTTCCAGTTTCCGAGTTTTCTCCGTGCCTCGGAATTCACCTCCCAGCTGTCATTTGTAAATCTTTGACGGTCGTTATAGGTAGTCAGTGGCTCGAAAGTCTGGCAACCAGGGTAACCAAGGCATATCGTATGACCCTGTAGTAACTGGGTTGTGGAGTCCAGGCAGGCAGTCGGTCCTTGTAAAATACTGATACTAAGTTGCGTCTGGTTAGACTGGAAGCCGACGCCAACATAGTTGGCAGATGGTATACAGCATACATTACACCAGTAACGTTTAAGGCCCATGAGAGCGAACCAGCCACAAATTCCGATTCCCAGGTTTGTTTTGTAGTTCAGAGTCTCAATAATTAGTATTATAATAAAATAGTTAAAAAAAAAAAAAATACGCTCTAATAGAAAAGCAAACTAAAAAGAAAATAATTTCCGATAAATTGAAATTAAGAATAGTGTGATTAACAAAAAAAAAAACTCATTGTGATATCGATCAATAATTATTGATCGTAGTGTTAATGACCACTACTTTTACCAATATCTGTCATTAAAATATTATAACAATTGACATCAAGCACCCCACGCTTTTCTTAAAATTATTTTCTACTTTTTAGTTTACTTTTCTCAATCAAGTTACATGGAGGGAACAGGTCAAGGATCTTGCTAGCGTTGGCCTTGAACCGTGACTATACTTATTTGCTCTATTAAACTAAGCGGTTAATAATATAGGTTAAGCTGTATAACTTGCCTTGTCTCAATCTTGAATTAGAAAACATTCGTACTCATATGCTTCATGGGTACAACTAAGCTATACTCGATTTTGTGAAGTGGAATATTGACACTGTATCTTCTTAACTTTCGAACTCAAAAAGTTATGAAATATAGGTTATTCATCATCATCTGCCTAGCCTTTTCAAATCAAAATCATTTATTTCAAATAGACCAGTTACAGGCACTTTTGAATGGTCGAACAACAATAAAAATGAAGCTACAGTCCCAGTCACAAGACATAATAACTGTGAAAGTACTGTAGTTGCCCATTCCAAAGCGTAGATCTTTATGGAGAAGAATGGGCAAGAAACTCCATGGACACTCTTTTAAATCAGAATCTTGTTACAAAAACCTTAGTTACATCATTCATGTTGAGATGGTACATTATGTGAGACGGATGTAGCAAGATTTGCACGTTAAAAGTGTCCATAGTAAAAACAAAAAGAACAATTAAAAGATAAAAGAATTAGTTCGAAATAAGCTGTCGCAGCTAAGAGACAGTTTTCCCAAACTATCTTGGGGTCGGCTTTCAGTCTAACCGCATGCAGCTGAGTACCAGTATTTTACATAAAGCGACGACCTATCTGACCTCCACAACCCAGTAACTGGGTAATACGATACCCCTAAGTAAGACTGGATGTCAGACTTTATTCTTCTGACTACTCGTAAAAACTGTCAAAGAACTACTAATGACAGCCGGGACCAACGGCTTAACGTGCTTTCTGAGGCACGGAGGAAACTCCGTATGTAATTATGGTCACCCATCCACGGACCAACCTCAGCAAGCACGACTTAACCTTAAAGATCGACCCGTGCAGCTGATATTATTTAGCCACGAGCTCCTCTCCTCTCTCTTTATTCGTACTATGAAAAAAGTAACAAAACATAACATCACGCCTGTAATCCCCGAAGGGATAGGCAGAGGTGTACCGAATAGTACACCTACATTTCGCCAGTTATGTTTAAGCCCATGTAATAGGGGGCGAGCCTATTGCCATCAACCGAGTACAGTGGCTGCAACTGGGTAATTCTTGATGGAAAACTCCAATAACAATTTATCCGACTCTACAATCGAACCCACGACATCGCGGCATTCAACGAATTTATTTATACTACGGCAAAAAGTATAGTTATTGATTATAAGCATTATGAAACTAAAATAAGAATAAACTATAAAAGGCCGTAAAAAAACTCCTCCCCAACGCTGTCAGCTGGTAAAGTGCCCAAGAGACTGGCAGCGCTGCCACGATGTATGGCAATACTTAGCCTCTGGCCAAAGTAAAAGCCAGCCCTTGGGTCACGGGAAGCGTCAACTAAGCGTTTGGAAATTTCCTTAAAAAGGCTATTATGTTTACTGTAAAGTGTTAAAGCTATCAGAATATTTTCCGTCTCCACCCTAACCGGCCCCGAAGGTCTCCTTATCCTGCAAATTCCGTCGCGTGATTAAATGAGCCGTCGGCCATCGCGATATTGCCGGTCGCGACTACATGTGCCAACGTGGATTGCCTCCCCCACTACTTCCACCCCACTAGAATATGGATGCTGTGTCCCCGGAATCTTTGTTAGTGGTCAAATGGACAATATTTGTTGCTCATAACTATTTGTATGATGTTTTATTATGTTTGTTGTGCGTGTTTGGTATTTTGCTTGGTCTTGTAAGTCATTGTGGGAGTTAGCATGCAGTGTAGATGCAAGTTCTGAGTTGAGGACGTGCAAAAGCTTGTGCGTTACTTATTAATCACTTAGTCACTTGCCCATCCTTTTTCAAACTTTGTTGGGGTCGGCTTCCAGTCTAACCGGATGCAGCTGAGAAGTTTACATGAAGCGACTGCCTATCTGACCTCCACAACCCAGTAACTGGGTAATACGATACCCTTTGGTAAGACTGGATGTCAGACTTTCAGCTTCTGATTACTCGTAACGACCGTCAAAGATCTACAAAAGACAGCCGAGACCAACGGCTTATCGTGCTTTCCGAGGCTTGGAGGAAACTCGATATGTAATTATGGTCACCCATCCACGGACCAACCTCGGCAAGCACGGCTTAACTTTAAAGATCGACCCGAGCGGCTGTTATTATTTAGCCAAGAGCTCTTC
The DNA here is from genome assembly GCA_949152445.1 of Cerastis rubricosa. NCBI lineage: Eukaryota > Metazoa > Arthropoda > Insecta > Lepidoptera > Noctuidae > Cerastis > Cerastis rubricosa. The sequence goes on along the minus strand of OX424535.1, from coordinate 4,755,744 downwards.
CTATGCTAATAATATGTATGAATAAAAATTTTCGGAATATCAATGGTAAATCTGCTGTATAACAATAAATTAATAAGCAATGATAATACAATCAAGTTCTATCCATGGAATTCACCGATTAACAGCTATTTCAGCCACAATTATTTCCCAAAAATTCTGCATCCATGCCCAAAATCTGCCAAACAACAGTTTTCCCCTGAAACCTATAATCAGAGGCAGCATCAACACAAAACACAGCCGAAGTATGTGCAGCTTCCCCGGTCAATATCTCCGTCGGCCATTTGCAAAGGTCCGTCGGTACCATTAACCTTCTAAATTCATTAGGTAGGACCCCAACGGATTGCTTTCGGGAAAAAATGTTTCTTCGGACCCGTCCTTGTATTAATGTGTTAGGGTTTCGGTTCTCTGTGGGTGTAGATATATTTTGTAGGGAAAAGATTTTTTGTTTTGTTTTTGTCGCTCAGGACTTCTTTTTTGAGTTGATTAAACGGGTTTCCTTTTTTTTCGGAGTATTTTTTTCACTCTTGCTGTGACTTTAATTTTAATTTTAAGCCGGTAAGAGTATATGCTTCTGGTTGTAAGGATCTGCAATTGTGTTTATTATGCAGTCTCGCTCGCCGCGCCGTTATGTACGGATGTGCTACTGTGTACTAGAACCATGGAATCGGATATTGTAAAATGTGATAAATGTAACATCGTTATTAACGAAGTGTTAGCTTTTGTGAGCAATAAAATAGACGTAATGGACGAAGAAAGTCTGGTACGAATTTGTGATAGTGCTTTCTCCGCAAAGGAAATACTGGAAGCTAAGAAACTTCTTTTTAATTCGTTGCCTACATCGCAGCGTATGAAAAGTCGCAAACGTGAAGGGAGGTCTCAGAGGGATCTGGAAGACGCAATAACGTTACTGAAGAACACCGACCCTGAAAAAATCCCGATATTTGTGGCCCGTGACCTACAGAAACTACCCCCTGTTACATTTGATCACGTAGATGTAACGCGGCTTCTGAAGGATCTAGTGCTTTTGCGTAGTGAGCTAAAGAGTATGCAAGAGGGATATGTGCCTTTAAAAACGTTCAACTCGCTGAAAAGTGAAGTGGATAACTTAAAACGGGCGTCTATTGTTAATTACTTTGAAAGTAACGTGAACAAGAAAAGAGGTGCGCATCTAATTAACAGTCATTCCTACGACAGTGGACCAATGGGGCTGGAATATGTATCCATGAAATCAGTTTCAACTCCATCCCCCCAAGAACGAAGATTACAAAATGCGAGTATCAACAAATCTTCTGATAAAAATGTTGGTTTGCCTGAGCGTGAACAAACCAGTTCTGTCACGTCCAACCCGCACTCAGTGGATTTTGTTGATAACGAGTGCGCGTCTAAAACAGCGAATGTCGATACCCTTCCGCAGGCGCAGGTAGCAAGTACTTCTTGCGCGTCATTGTGTGCGCGCAAAACTACTGATGTGACTTCGCCTTTGAAATCTACGACGTGTCGGCGCGTAAATAACGGATGCGAATCGACTGTTTTACAAGAAATTAGTCCGATGACGCTAAATATAGATAGTTCACCTATAACCAAGACATTTGCTGAGATTGTGAATGTGCCGAGTCACACGGAAAAAGAGAAACCTACTGAAGAATGGACACTTGTTCAGAGAAATCGCTTGAAAAATAAGTTTATTGGCCAGCAAGGGAAGGCAATCTTTGAACCTGAAGCCAAATTCAAGGCGGCGGATAATAAGGTACCTTTGTTTATATATAATGTGGATAAAAGTACTACCGAAGACGATATTTCTGAACACATTTTTAGCAAGATAAGTTTGCGTGTTCCCATAATAAAAATAAATATGAAGTCACAGAGAGGTTACAACGCTTTCAAGATTTCTATACCAAGACACCGACTTAGCATGTTCATGGATGCGAATTTTTGGCCAGAGGGTATTCGGTTTCGACGATTTGTAGAATTTAGTCATCGTGACAATGCTGGGAAGGTGATCTCTAATACCTGCATTGAAAACGTTTTGCCGCCAAGTACCTAAAATAAAACAAATGGATGATAACAATACCACTGTTACTTTTACAACGTTTAACTGCAAAAATGTTAAGCGTTCGCTTGAAGATATTAGGCATCTAATGCAGAGGTCTGACATAGTTGCCCTACAAGAAACGTGGCTACTACCATATGATTTACCTTGGCTTAGTAGCATAAATCCCGACTTTGGCTATACGGGAACGTCGGCAGTGGACACGTCTTCTGGAATCGTGCGTGGCAGACCTCATGGAGGAACGGCAATATTGTGGCGTAAAAGTGTGTTCCCGTCTGTGACAGTGGTTGATTGTAACAACCCTCGAATTTGTGCAATTAAAGCAATGATAGGTGATCGGCCCATTATGTGTGTATCGGTGTACATGCCTACCGACTGTGCGGAAAATATAACTGACTTTACGCAGTGTATGGGTGCTATTAACGCTATAATTGAAGAGAGTGGTATAGACTGTATCTATGTTCTTGGTGACTTCAATGCGCATCCAAATGAGAACTTTTATAATGAACTAATTAGTTTTTGTGACGATATGGACTGGGTATGTGCTGACATTGTCAAGTTTGGGGTGAACTCTGATACGCATACTTTTGTTAGCGAAGCGCATGGTTGTCAGCGTTGGTTAGACCACGTTATTGTAACTAGTGCAGCATGGCCCTCTGTTTTGAATATCTGGGTTGATTATAATATTTACTGGTCTGACCACTATCCTGTGTCTGTTAAATGTAATTTGGGGATAATTGAATCTAAAAATGTGAGTCATGCAGTCCCTAATAGCAAAGTGACCTGGGGTGAAAGGAAGCCAGAACAAATTGGTATGTATACAAACCTTTGTAATAAATTGTTGAGACAAATTGACTTTCCTAAAGAATTACGTGAATGCGGGGATAAACGGTGTAATGTTATGGAACACAGGCAAATATTAGATAAGTTATATAATGACATTGTCTTATCACTTAGTGAAGCTTCTGAGTCTAGCTATAGGGTGGGCACGAGTGGTAAGAATAGGCAAATTATGGGGTGGAATAAGTATGTTGCAGAAGCTCATAGGGTGGCCAGGCTTGATTTTCAGAATTGGTTACAGTGGGGTAAACCTAAAGCAGGATTCATTCATGAATCAATGTGTCATAGCAGAAAGGTTTTCAAAACTAAACTTAAATGGTGCCAACAACATCAGGAGCAGATTAAAATGGACCGGCTAGCGACACTGCATTCAAATAATAAGTTTCGTGAATTTTGGAAACATACCAATAAACTGAATTTGAGGCCTGGCCTTCCTCTGAGCATCGAGGGTGTCACTGACTCGAAGATGGTCGCAAACATGTTCAAAGATCACTTCACTGTAGAATCCCCATTAGGAGTGTGTGCCACAATGATGGACGTGGACCCCGTTAATGAAAACGTAGTGTCTAAAATTAGTGCTCAGGATATAAGACAAATTGTCAGAAAAATGAAAGGTGGTAAGTCACCGGGGCATGACGGGCTCAGCGTCGAGCATTTGCAAAATGCAGGGCCACACATTGCTAGACTTTTGTCAATGTTTTTTAATTTGTGTATTGGACACTCCTACCTACCCAGTGATCTAACTAAAACAATAGTTACTCCCATTTTGAAGAACAAGACAGGAGATAGTTCGCTGAAATCGAATTACAGACCGATTTCACTTGCTACAGTCGTTGCGAAGATACTGGACAGTGTGCTTGAGGCCCAGTTGGCGGAATGTATCCACCTACACGATGCACAGTTTGGTTTCCGCGCCGGACTTTCTACAGAAAGCGCTATACTGGGCCTAAAGCATACTGTTGAGTATTACACCAGTAGAAAAACGCCTATATATGCATGTTTTTTAGACCTGTCAAAGGCGTTTGAACTTGTCAATTATGACAAACTCTGGGATAAGCTTAAAGACACCAATTTACCTCGTGAGACGATTGCTATCCTAAAGTTTTGGTACCATAGTCAAATTAACTATGTCAAATGGGCTGGCATGTTATCAGATCCATATGGTTTACAATGTGGAGTGAGACAGGGTGGATTATCATCCCCACTAATGTTTAATTTGTACATTAATGCGCTGATCGTTGAGCTCAGCAGCACTCATGTCGGCTGCCATGTAGACAACGTATGTGTAAACAATCTTAGTTACGCGGACGACATGGTTTTGCTGAGCCCAACGATCGGCGGCCTTAGAAAATTAGTTAATATATGTGAAATGTACGCGTCTAGGCATGGCCTCAAATATAATGTTTTAAAAAGTGAGCTCATGATATTCAGGGCGGGTACAAAGTCACCGGAGCAGGTCCCTCCCGTTACTTTAAACGGAATACCTATGAAGGTTGTCACCCGCTTTAAATACCTTGGGCACTTGGTCACGGAACACCTACGTGATGATGAGGACATGGACAGAGAGCGTAGGGCGCTATCGATCAGAGCAAATATGATAGCTCACAGGTTCAAGCGTTGTGCTGCGAGTGTTAAAATAACACTCTTTAGAGCGCACTGTACATCGCTTTACACGTGCAGCCTGTGGGCTCATTATACGCAACGATCGTTCAGCGCTCTGCGCGTCCAGTACAACAACGCGTTCAGGGCGTTGTTGGGGCTGCCGCGCTGGTGCAGTGCGTCGGGCATGTTCGCGGACGCACACGTAGACGGCTTTCACGCCGTGCTCCGCAAGCGATACGCCGCGGCGCTCCGTAGGCTGCGCGCCAGCACCAACTGCATCCTGGCCGTTATAGCTGATAGGTGGGACACGCGGTACGTCCAACACTGGGTCAGAACCCACACGAGGAAATAATGTTGTTATGTATGTCTTTTTTTGTATTTTTTCTTTTATTTACTAACACTAGTTGTTTAAGTTTTTCTTATTGTACTAATATTCTATGGATTCCGTAAATCTGAAATAAATTGTTTTTATTTTATTTTATTTATTATTATTATTTCGTGAGACCTCGAAGATAAAGCAAGGAATGCTTATATAAGAGGAAGTTTAAAAGTTGCGCCAGTTACAGAAAAGTTGAAAGGGAATCGACTACATGGCAAGGGATGAGGAGGGACGAACCGCTTGTGATTAAAAGTATATGTTCATGAGTGGAGAGAGAGAGGAAGACAACGTAACCATGGATGGACTGTATGAGGAATGATATGAAAGAAAAAGGAGCAAATGATAGCGTGGCGGTTAGTAGAGGAGAGTGGAAGAAAATAACGTGTTCCGTCTGAAAATGAGACTTTGAAGTATAATTTGTAATGGCAGAGGTACACGACATGTAGCCAAAAAACCTATTACTGTCGAATGACATATAGCAAATACTTTTTTCTTCTTTGTGCCCAGATTATAAACTATTGCGCATAAGAATAGAATAGAATAAAACTTAATTGTACACCAAAAATGAAACATAACGGGCTTACAAAACTGCTAATTATATGGTTACAACGGCGGTCTTATCGCTGATAGCGATATCTTCTAGTACAGTTTTAGTCAGTTCCATCCTTTGAGAGAGAAGTTATAAATACAATCGCTCCATCATCCCTCACCTTCAACCCTTCATAAAACCTCAAAATCATCCCCGAAAATCCCAGAAAAAGCACTATCTCTAAACGCCTAACAAGATTCAACAGCTTCGCTATATAATGCGATATAATACAGTGAACAGCGGCGTATTTATATGAAGGCAAACATTTACGACAAAGTAATACGCCCGATGGTGGCTGGTACATTTTTCAGAGTAACAAAGCGAATATTGGAGAGACTCCACAAAGGCCATGCGGCGGCACTGGCATGTTAGGGAAGGGGGCAGCGTCGATAATGGAAATGTCGATAGATTTACGCATTATGTTGGATGTTACGAGATGTTAAAGATAGTTAAAGTTTACAATTTCATAGCCATTATTGAAAAGGGAGACAATGTCTTCTTCTTCCATGCATGTCATGCTACGCTGACCCCAAATAAATTGGGATAAATGCAGGAGAATGATGATGACTATCATAGACATGGATAGTGGATACATAATATAAACACGTGTGGTAAGAGTTCGGGCATATTGCATCTTAAAAAGTCTATTTTAGGGCTATTTGGTTACAAAATTTATGCTACATTTGCATTAACATACATTTATTGCAAAGGTCAAAAGACCTTTGCATTAGCTACGATATTAAAACGTCCTCTGATTCATCAAGCATTATCCAATAAGGGGCCTAAAGCCCTTCCTTTCCTTTTTCCTAATTTTATAACTTGTAAAGTTTCTAACAAACAATTATCGACATCTCCATCCCAACCCTAGTGACTGACTCAGCTCCCTCCCGAGTGCCCCATAGTTACATACGTAGGTGTAATTGTTGGTAAGTACATTTTTCTTTGAGGTTACTCTCTATTAAACGCTCAAAGTGAAATGGGACGCAATGGTTCCTACCTTCAAAGGTGTACCAGAGCTCCAAAGGTCGGCCAACCTTAATTGTTCCTCAATTACTATGAAAATTTCATACGAGGTTAAGTCAAAGGGCTGAGTGGTTCTGGGTGGTTCTTCAGGTTGGTTATGACCATGGTGTGGGTTGAAGAATGAGGATTGTTGAGGTCTATTTTTAGGACAGGTAAGACTTGCTGTTTTTAGAATTAGCCTTGGAGGTCTTTGAAATAAATGTCAGGTATCCTAAGTAGGTAAGTTAAGGTAAGGTAAGTGCGCAAAGGTCTACAGTTGCCTAACATTTTTTGAAAATAGAATGCTTTTTGAAATGGTGAACAGGATTGTATGTAAAAAAGGTTTTACTTATATGTAAGTTTATAGAAGTGTAGGTTTGTAAATCCAAAATCAATTTATATAAAAAAAACTAGCTCCTGCCCGCGACTTCGTTCGCTTGGAAATTTTGATGGGTTTTAGGGGTATGAAAAATAGATGTTGGCCGATTCTCAGAACCGATATGCACACAATATTTCATACAAATCGGTTCAGCCGTTTCGGAGGAGTTTGGTAACAAACACTGCCTCACGAGAATTTAAATATATTAGAAAAAAGTCATATTAATCAATTAGAATTCATAAATTCTCGTGCACATTTTTTTCCGACGGAAAACGGCCGCTTGAATGTGCACAAAGCAATGTTTCACATTTTCTTGATTTTAAGTAGATGAGTAGGTAAGCATACCTGTCTTATGTTAACACTCATTTATTAGTAGGATTTTATGGCTTAAAATCACCGATTTTTATACAGTTTCCATTTTTCTTTTTCATTTTTCACATCCTTTCCTTTCTTTTCTTTATCATCATCATGGTAATTTTTAAATGAAGTCAAGTTACCTACTTTTAGTGTTTGAAGTAGTGATAGGTGGTGGTGACCGTCGGACTGTCAAGTCATAGGTCTCCAGTGCGAACCCAAGACACACCTCTGATTTTTCGGATTCATGTGCGTATTGTATAATTATCACTTGCTTAAGAGAATGAACACATCTTGATGGAACCAGCATGCCTAAGAGATATTCTTAGTCTATTTAAGCCGCCCATCATCTGCCTAGCCTTTTCTCAAACTATCTTGGGGTCGACTTTCAGTCTAACCGAATGCAGATGAGTACCAGTATTTTACAAGAAACGACTGACTATCTGACCTCCACAACCCAGTAACAGGGTAAGACGAAACCCTTTGGTAAGACTGGATGTCTGACTTCTGACTACTCGAAACTCAAAAGTCAAAGTTCTACAAATGACAGCCGGGACCGACGGCTTAAAGTGCTTTCCGAAACACGGAGGAAAGAAGGTATGTAATTATGGTCACCCTTCCATGGACCAACCTCGGCAAGCTAGCACGGCTTAACCTAAAAGATCGACCCGTGCGGCTGTTATTATTTAGCCACGAGCTCCTCGTGGTCAGGGGCCCATCATGGGCGGCAAAAAAAAACTGACAACAGGTTAGGCACTAGGATAAAGAAAGAACATGTATAAAACAAAACAAGCACCAATCATTACTCAACATTCCCATCACAACAAACTTCAAAAAACTCATAAAAAAGAATCATAACTTCACAATTGTTTACAAAACATCTGTAGTTAGTTCAGCCCCTTGCTTTATAATTAATTTTCTCATAGTATAATGTTAATAATCCTCTGTATTAACGAACAGTTGCTTACCCTACCGTAAATATTTACAGAGCGTCATGTGTTTGCCGTGATTTTATATCGTAAATCTCTTTAAAAGTTGTCTTTTGAAAATATATGGCGGTGAGATGATTTCTCGTGTGATATATAGCAGATGTAACCTTGTTTTGTGTACCGTCAAATAAAACCAATACATAGGTTGCACCTAAAATTCACAACCCTAAAAGAAATGCCATAGTATATTAGTGATGACATAGGTAATAACTAAATATAAAATATAGAAACCTATCGGAAAGTAGTAAAAAAAGAATAACCATGGAGTTTCTTGCCGGTTCTTCTCCATAGGAAACGACCAACCCGAACCGAGCACCTTTTTGCCGACGTTTTATAAGTGCCCCTGTAGGCCTATGTAAAATAAAAATATTTTGATTTTGAAAGAAACATGATAGTCACGAATCTGGAAATGGAAAATAATATTAATATAAACAATAAGCTCCATTTTTTATAAAACCCTCCTAAACTTACACAACCAGTATACCATAATATTTAGATTAAACATTTTTTCGAGCACTCCACACTTGTTATTAATTTCTATATTAATATATATATATATTAATAAATAATAATTATTAATAATAATTTGGACTAGAAATTAAACTCCACAATATATAACTCCATAACTATTCGGTATATGACCACACAATCAGACCTTACCGTTACCTCTGCTTAGATCGAAAAACATAGGTCTGTAGGGAGCTCTAGTCAGACAGTATCAAAAATGAGCATACTTCCCGGAAATAAATATAATTACCTCCACCATATCGGGGTTTCAATTCAGTTTCCTTCAAACAAGACCATACCTCCTTCCTTCTCAACGCAAACTCATAATACTAGAGTTTAACAAACAACGAATGCATAAACAATAAAGCTTCCATTCGATTTATATCAAAACCATAACCAATACTTATCGTTACGAGCAGTATTAACTGAGAACGCCATCTGTCGACAGATTTGAACACCCAACAAGCACCAACTTACTAAAACACTTTCATCTTCAAAACTGCAAGCGATTTTGAACCGTAAATGTTGGTATTAGGGGTGGTGGTAGGATTTGGGGAGGTGATGAAATATATTTGTGAAATATTAAAGTCAAAATGTAGAGATGAATCGCGGGTGGTCATACCAGCTGCGATGACACCGATGCCGCGATGAGCGCTAAAATGTTTTGGGGTGGGTTTTAATTTCACAATTAGAATATCAAGAACGGGATTGAGACAAAGCTATTTCATCTGCGCTAGCAGCTTATTAAAAGTAATTTCAAATATTGTCAGGGAGATTGAAATATTTAATTATATTCATCGTTCCTTTACTAATACCAATTTATTTGGAGTTGGCATAGCTTGCCTTCTACTTACATACAGAAACATGGCATGGAGGAACAGATACAATTCACATCACACAGTCCATTCATCGATTTTTTGGCTTCCCGCGGCTCTTATAGCCATCCACATAACTTTCCTCACGAGATTTTCCTCATTCCTCCGCATTAGAAGCCCCTGTGATTACCTCAATTTTTTTCAGATGCAGATATAATATATCTTTAAATGTTATTGGTAATTGAAAATTAAAAAAAAACATAAGCTTAATTTTTGTTAAAATACACAAGGCGTTGCCAAAAAATGCCGTTGTAAGAATAATGACGATACCTACTTGTTCAATTATTTTTAGTAATTAAACTATGCTAGTTCCTACATCTTTATTATTTTTTCTTAAAACAATTCACTGTATCAAACATTGAATCCGGAGACACAAACGACATTCCATAAAAAAAGAACACACATTGAAACGAAGCAGCATTTTAGGGCCCACCGATCTAACTAGCAAGCAGGAATCAAATCCGTGATGATCCGATTCATTAAACACTTGCACAGAACAAGTGTCAGTAATACGATTATGTTTTATTGGGCATTATCATACACGTGGTGGGTGAAAAATATTAATTTAATTAAGTATATCTGTTGCTTTCGTCCGCAATATATATATGTGTTTGTGTTGTAAATATATATATGTTTTTTTTTTGCACGGGTCCCTTGTTTGTTTTCTAAAGTAAAAGCTCCTTATAACATCAGCTTTCTGCCAGTAAAAGTCCTGTCGAAATCGGTCCAGACGTTTCGGAGATTAACCGGTCCAAACAGACAGACAGACGAAATCATAAATATGTAAATAAATTATTTTTTGTTCTAAGTACCATTCATACTTTTAAAATTTACATTGAGTTTTTACTCAATGTAAATTAAGCTTTTTAGCTGTTATTTTGAAATTACTAACAGAAACTTAAATTTTATTTATTTGTATGTATCAAAGATAAACATCTAACTTTCATACAAACTTATGTCTGACCGTATAAATAAGCAAACATCTCATTGCTTTGAAGAAAGTTCCAATATTATTTCTTCAAGTCCAACGATTGATGTAATTGAAAGTTTGGTTAAATCTGTAGAGATCACGGATAGATTCCGGACTTCTTCGGACATTATTATTAAAATACAGCCTTAACAGCTTAACACGTAAAATTCTTAAAAAAAATCTTAATGCTTTTTTTTAAATTATGTAAAAAAATAGTCATACTTCCTCAATTTAAAACAAAGTTCTAAACTTCCAGCCATAGACAAGACAAAATTAATATTTATTTATGCAACCAATAAAACCGTAATAATCCCACGCTTTTCTGAAATATCACGCCCTTACCATTTGGGGGTGAACAGAGGGTCTAAACGATCGGGTATTTTGTCAGGACAGACAGACAATAAATTAAAGTATTAGTACGCGTATTGAATGTTATTGATATTTGTTGGTTAAACTGGGCTACTTGTGGCATATGGACATGCCATTAATTTATGATAGCTTATTGGTTTGGATACAGAGTTTAGATAAACGGTAGATATATTTGTAGAAAGACAATTTGTGTGCAATGATGAGTTGCATATTGAAAACCAGCTTCGGGCACTAGTTGTCTAATTATTTTGCTGAACTGGAACTATTTCGCACAGGCTTGAAAGCCAGAATAACTTCTTTTTTTTTGTTTTTTTTTTTTATTATTATTTATTTTATTTAAGAGCGTTTGTACCCTACGGCATTTCATACAAACTTTCAAGTCGTTATTTTCCTCTAGCTCTAAAAAGTTACTTAAAAACTTTTGCGAAAAATAATGTTACAGCTAAATTAGACCGTTTTTGAATTATCCATAGAAACAGAAATATCCAATTATCTTCATTTTTAAAAGACATTTCGAAAATGTTTTTAGTAACTTTTTAGACCTATGTATACTGCTTATGTGTAGGAAGTTTCATTGAAATCTGTTCAGTCATTTCGGAAAATAACGACTTGAAAGTTTGTATGAAATGCCGTAGGGTATAAACGCTCTTAAGATGGTTTTGCTCTTGGCTCTTGTCTAGGTCAGAGATGACAGAGGCCAAGTCGACGATAGTACGAGCTTACCCAGAAGAAGAAAAGTTGAAATGTTATTTTGTGTTTTGTGCACTTGTGGCATGTGCGTAATAAACCTAATTTCTTTCTTTGATTTAAAATTTTGCAATTTTTCACAGCAACAACCTTTAACCACCCCAATTTTCTTATTTGGAGTAGGTTCAGCATGTATTCTTCTATATTGCCTCAATAAGCAACTACTCACTTAATTAAGGCCAAGTCAGATTAGATTAGATTCGAATTCTTGATTTGTTTAAACATTGTATACATACAAGAGCATGCAAGATATGAAGTACATCGATTGAGTCCAATTATTTACCAAAATTAATCAATGTTAAATATGTTTGTGTGTTGTGTTGTTGTTGTTGTATGTTTACCTACCTCTAACCTTTACGTAAGTTTAACCTTTTATAAATAACCAAAATATTTTTATTGAGTACCTGAACACGATTACATACATAACATCACTCCGGTGGTCTCCGAGGGGTTAGGCAGAGGTACTATAATAGTGCACCCACATTTCGCCAGATATATTTAAATCCCATGTCATAGGGGGCGAGCTTATTGCCGTGAACTGGGCACAAATCCAGGCTCCATGGCTGTGACTGAGAAACTCCTAATGGAAAAACCCAATAATAATCAGCCCGACCCGGGAATCGAACCTTTCATACTTTTAGCAGTCACGATTGCAACCTCTAGACGAACGAGGCAGTCAACTCAATAACCAACTGAACAATAAATTATATAGCAATGAATAAACTAAGGAACTTAGAAAGTATTTATAAGCTTCATAATCTATGCTGAATGAGCTGAATCATCCATAATATTAAAGTTAAAAGTCATTGGAATCTAACTCAAATAATTTGATTTAAGTATCAATGATTTATGAATTTACCGGGATTTAGAGATTATTGGTCATTATTGTATTATTGTGGTCAGTGTGGGAACTGGACGGTATTATGGCGATTATAATGATTTAGGTTCGAAGTATATATACCTATACTTACTTTATTATGGGCATCGGAAATTGATGTTTCTGAAACTAGAAATTGCCAACTCATACATAAAATATTAGGTAGGTAGGTACTTACAACAAACTACAAAAAAAGTGCCTAAAGTAGGTAAAGACTTATTTATCAGTTTATTTTTGTAAATCTCCTTGTTTGTAATTCTACACAAACAAGATCAATGAACTTTCAAGCTAAAAAAAAATATCGTAATTAATAATTATCTAAACAAGTTTTGATAACAAAAAAAAATCTGATTAAATCTAGAATAGACTTAATTCTGGCAAAAGCCCGCCAAAAGATAGTGTGGCGGCAGGAAAATTCACGCTACTTGCCGTCGGCTGCGAGCAGCTGCGCGCGGCGGCACTTTGAACACGCACTGATCTTACCCATTCCTTCGAGATTTTATTATAAAAATTGCAGGGAAAATGTATTTTAGAGTCCGTGGAGAAAAACCAATTTATTATGTAGGTAAGTTTTTAAAAAGTTTAAATATTTGAAGTTGTTCGAAAGAAACTACAGCTGAACCGGATCCAATATTGTAATTATTACATCGATGTACTACCTACCACCCACCTATTTACTCATATTATGATGCTTTGATTTGATGAAAATCCTTGTTATGTTGGCTTTGTAACCTTCTAAACTGATCGATTAAAATTCTTCCTACTTGTAAAACGATAACAATCACGTCAGATGTCATCAAAGAAAAAAATCAAACACAAAAAACATTTCTGCCTCTCATAATAAAATTATCAACAATCAAATGCTCCAAACAACTTTAAATGGCATAAAATCAAATAAAAACGGGCGATACACAAATAATACCGTTTTAAACGCACCACTTGTGTTAAACAATAGGTTATATTGGCGCCAAAACCGGGTGCGTACCCGCCACTTGACCATCTGTGAGTTTTTTTTATTCGATGTTATGGCAATGGTTGGAGTTTGTTCAGCTTCAAGAAACATTGAATAAAACCTTTTTGGAAAGTTGCACTGTTAAACTTATTTCAGTAAAACAAATTGAAAAAATACCTTGTGAAAATAATAATTCAAAGATTTTGTGTAAAAGAAAAATCTGGCATTTGGCCGTTCCCGATGCCTTGCTTGAATGATGGCAAGAAAGAAAAAGTAGCGATATATATCGATATCGATGTATATAAAAATCAAGTATGTTACCGGCGTTCCTGTCGTCTGTCCACAGCACTGAAAAGCTAACCAGGAAGATTTTAACTCTCTCCCTGGTTGATTCGGAAGTGCCGTGCTTGGCGGACGCAGAGGACGCCTGGAAAGTGGCTTGCCCGGACACGGATCGGCCCGAGAACCCATTTTCCCAGAGACAGTGGGATGAGCCGCTATGCAGGTTGGTACGGAATAAACTTATTAATACGTCTACCAATACTGCTGAGCGTGCCCGCCTGCTGGCTGTGGGTGAGTGGGAGTCGGGTCTCTGGCTTCAGGCACTACCGTCACCTAACATAGGCACTATGCTAGGTGACACAACATTCCGGCTCGCTACATGTCTGCGATTGGGCGCTCCTTGCGGGGCTCCACATCGCTGTCGATGTGGTGAAGCAGTCGACGGCCTCGGACACCATGGCCTTTCCTGCAGTAAGAGTGCAGGTCGGATAGCGCGGCACGCTAGCATTAATGATCTTATTCGTCGTGCTCTTGCCACCGCCGGGGTGCCAGCTGTCTTAGAACCCAATGGCTTGGCACGCGTCGATGGGAAGAGACCAGATGGCATGACCATAATGCCATGGAAGTTGGGTAGGCCTTTGGTGTGGGATGCGACTTGCGTCGACACCCTTGCGCCATCCCATCTTCCTAGCACGGTGAGCTGCGCTGGGGCTGCTGCTGCAGGTGCTGAAAACCTTAAACGGCGCAAATACAATAACTTAATTGGTAATTATGTGTTTGAGCCGTTTGGGGTTGAAACACTAGGGCCATGGGGCCCGAGTGCCCACCTTCTGTATCGAGATATCGCTAAACGGTTGGTCGACTCTTCACGTGACCAGAAGGCTGGCCTTTTTTTTGCCCAAAGAATCAGCATTGCCATCCAACGTGGCAATGCGGCCAGCGTTCTGGGCACTTTTCCTGTTGACAGCGATGTGGACGAATTTTTTGACGCCCTGTAATTTTGATATTTGTACATATTTTATTATTATTTTAGATATATTTGTAGTTTGTAAATAATGTTCATAAATGAATTTTACTTGTATGGTGTACATAATAAAGTATGTTACCGAGCTTCCTGCACCAGTAGCCATGCACTATGTAATTACATACATTAAATGACAATAGCATTCTCTTTGATTGCTTGGCAATAAAAACTGAAGACCCGGCCTCGCCACAAATCGGAGAGTAGGTAAGCACCTAGAGAATAATCGTGTGGCTGGTTTTGGCTAATTCTTGCTGGTATTCTCCGTTTTTTTTTTTGGATTATAAATCGCAATTCAAGATCGAAACCTAGGAAGCGTGACGCCGGTAGTAAAACGTATAGTATATAGTTACAGAATAGTAGTCATTCAAATCATCCATACAACCCCTTTGAATGACTATTTCTATTGGATTAAATGAACTTATAGAGATTGTGTTGATGATTTTAATGATTATGATTCTGTAAAGCGATATAAGTTACGGCCGCGTATCATATTTTAATCAACATACAACCAGACACTGGAATGCAAATTACAAAAAAAGTAAGAAAGTTTGCTTTCGTGGTCTACAGTGTCGCTTCCACCTTAAGTAAAATACATCATTCATCATCATCATTTCAGCCGAAAGACGTCCACTGCTGGACATGGACGTCCCCCAACGCCACATTGACATAAGGGGGGCTTTGCCATGCTTGGCAGGCGGGTTGGCGATCGCAGTACCTACGGTTGTTACAAAAGTCCCGATTGCATGACTCTACGAAGGCAGAGGACATCGTAGAGTACATACGGGTGAAGACCAACTGGACCTTGAGGGTGGAGAAGCTGGAGGCACGTTTGTGGTGCGCGTTCCAACTCACCATTTGGTGACCTTCCTCAAGGAAGAGTTTTGGCCGAATGCTGTATCGGCGTTTCCGCGGCCAGCTACGTGACACCTCGCAGCGTAACACGACGCCGTCACTTCGTGTGCAGTAGTTATTAAGTTATTTTTGTATAAAGTATTTATTAGTTTATAGTTATTATTGTAATGCATAGATATGTATTATGTTTTCTGGGCCCTAGTTGCCTGAAATAAAGGATATTGTTTTGTATTGTATTGTATTGCAGGCGTTAAGTTACGTAGCTAATCCGTCGGCGATAAAAATAAGTCTTTGACTACAAAGGTGGGCCCTAACTAACCTGCTGACCACAATTTTACCACTGTTATTATGTAGGTAGGTGGTACACCCGGAGAAGCTATACATTTCCAGTACCTATAACATGGCTTCGTTTTGTACAGATTCCCGGTACAATGAGAGATCCGCTCATACTGGTTTTGCAAAGCTGGAATGGTCGTCGTGCGTACTTAGTTTTGGGTCATGATGGCGCTCGATGCGTATTCAAAGTTTAGCCAACACAGCCAAATATACTATAACAAAGCGGTACTATGACCGTTTCTTATCTCAATCAAATTAGTTGTGTTAGTGTTCCTAGAACAACAATTAACAATACGCATAAGGAACCTCGTGTTACGCTAAACATAACAAAGAGTCAGGTGTCTGGGTGTCAGCAGAGTTGTTTTAACTGTTGTAAGTGAGAGGGCGAACGTTAAGTTCTACCGCAAATGTGTAACGCGCAGATGTTGGAATAAGTTTTATCTAGCTGTAGCGCGTAGGTATCAAGGTACTTTGTCTCTTGCGAAGACTTGTACTAAGAAAAGTAAATACCTGAAAAAATATACTAGTTACCGGCAGTTTTCAGGATTGTATAGAATACTTATAAAAGATGAAGCTACGCTACAGTCCAGCCCAAAGGCAGGATAGCAGTGATAAAACTGTAGTTGCCTGTTCTTAAGCGTAGCTCTCTATGTCTATGGAGAAGAATGGGCAAGAAACTCCATGGATAGTAGGACACTATTACATCAAACTATCATCCTCTTCTTGCCCATGTCCCACTTCGGGTCGGAGCAACGCTTCTTCCTTCCGCCTATTTTAAATAAAAATACTGTTACACAACCTTGGTTTCATAGGCTGGTCGAGATGTTCGAAGGCTAGCTAGCGCACGTGACAGAAAGGGTTGGAGAACAAAATCCTAAAAGCGTCACCCACCGGAATCATGGCACAAATATTTTCTCTTTCCATCAGGCAAAAGCTTGGTATTAATAACAAAAAAAAAAAACGTTGAGCTAAAGTCAAGCAGTGCCGCAATGATCGCTCTTGTCTCATTCTATTTGGGGTCGGCACAACACGCTTTCTTCTTCCGTTCTCCCCTGTCAGACATCACGGCATAATTTACTGATTCTTTTTCATATAATTTCTCACACAATCCATCCATCTTTTCTTTGGCTTTCCTCTCCCTCTACTTCATCAACATTAATTTCCATCATTCCGTTGGTAGCATGCGTTTTATGTCTCCTTGTTACCGGTTCGTTGCTTATGTACCAGTATGCTAATCTGATCGCAGATTCCTTCAAAGATCAGATTTAAATCCTCATCAGATCGAAGTCTCAAACAATGCATTCGATAGACCTTTTCGCTACTGAACTACAACCCATCAAAATTCATTAAATTTAAACGTCCACAACAATTATTCCAAACAAATAAAACCTATCCTTCCCGTATATGTTATTAGACAGCTACAATGAATTCAAACAAATTAAACATTATTTAAGTGTAATGCATTTTATTGTCAGCACTTTAGTCACTAGTGAGGGGACGCAGGGTAAGGGATTAAAGCATAGCTTGCAATGAAGGGGCGGTTTTGATCGCAGCTCGTCAGGGGGTGAAATTTATAACTGTGGTCAATTGGTGTGTGATGAACGGTTTTATTAATATCTTGTGATGTAAGTTATGGCATTGTTTTAGATATTTGTAACCAACTTATTTTGACAAAATAGTTATAGTAAAGTTCCAGATTTCAAAGAGATATGGTAATAGGATTTTGTAGACCGTAACCGCAAAATTGTTAAGATAAAGTTAAGCATGTGATTCATCGTCAGTTTTTATGTTGAATAAAATGTGATACGCGGCCGTAACTAAATGGCTTTACTGAGTAATAATCATTAACCCTCTCCACCCCGTCCGACTCCTTTGGTCCCGTTGCGAGATTAAAGTAAAAAATACAACCCCTTTAAGTTCATCAATGAATGACTTTTTCATGAAATATTCATTCATTGGTGACTCAAACCTTAGATTTTCAAATATTTTTTGGAAAGTATTCAGACGCAAAACTATGCTGGGTAAAGTGACTGAGTTGATTGCACCCCAAACCAATATAAAAGTACTCTGTGCCCCAAACGGATGCAATCCACCATACACCAATAAATGAATTGAATTGAATTGAATCATCTTTAATTTCTAGGTATTGTGCTGGATCTGAGTTTGTATTTTGTTTTGGTTAAAATGATATCTCTTATCGCCATCTGTTGGCACAAAGTGAAAGCTTGTTTCGGTTAACTACGTAAAATGGAACGGACAATAATCGTTCAGAAATTTGGAGGAACGTAAAGACTGATTGTTTGTTTTTTTATTATTTAGTATCAGTCAGGATATTTAATAATTATTTTACGGGAAATCAACAGTGTCGATTTGGTGGTATTATTTTTTATTTCGGCTCTTTGTTTCTTTGCGTAACGTTATTGAGAAGTCGTTGAAGTTACTGAATTATCCGTATTACGTCATCTTATTGACAGCAGACATTGACATTGGACTATGGATTGAGGTTATAAAATCAATTTTCAGGAAATAATCTGCATAGTCTTGATAATTAAGACTAAAAGAATGTGTAAATAAGTGATTTTAATATAGAATAATAAGCATAAATTCATAAAAATGTGGCAATTAATGCAAATGAACTCTTGTCAGCTCGTTCGACAGAGGTAATTATTAGTAAATAAGTTAGAACTTGCTTAGACAAATAAACATGAATTACACCGACACACTTATCTAAAACTTTTCTTTCAGGTTACTGACATCTAAAAGCAATGTGTATTTTACAAATCTTGTGAAAAACAAACCGTCAAATGTCGTAAAACGATACTTTTCTGAAGTCAAAACATCTTCGGAAAAGAATGCAAAGCCTGGATTGTTATTGCTTTGTAGCCCATGGAAGTTATGTACCGGGGTCAGTTTAGCGCTCGGGGCTCGTTATTTGTTGAGCAATGGCCCAGCGTACTGCAAGGCCGTAAAGGCTCCTTCTAGGATAATACAGAGAAGGCCAAATGTAGAGGAAGATACTGCTAAGTTTGATTGGGAGAAGTTTCTTTCTTATCTTCGACCACATTATCTGATGTTAGCTGCAGCTATTGCGGTAAGCTTCTACAAGTTTTAATTAGTGCCTATGAGTATTTGTATGTTATTCTTTGATAAATGAATTTGACCTTGCCATTCAAGTAAATTATTTTTTTGTACTCATGATAATTATATCTCTCTTGGCTCTGTATGGTGTCGGACGTAAAGAATAGCACCATCCCATATCTTCTTGTGGGTGTCGTAAGAGGCGACTAAGGGCCTTGCCAGAGAAATGGGCAGCAGCGTTCTCTGTGCTTTTGTAACAAAAGTACTGCGATTGCCAACCTGCCTGCCAATCGTGGCGTTTATGGCAAAACCCTCCAAAATGTCAATATCACACAGGTGACACTTGGGGGAGGCCTATGTCCAGCAGAGGAGGTTTTTTTTAGTTCGACTTTTGGGCTGAAATGTTAATGATGATGATGATAGTTAAATTGTCTTTCTTTATCAGGTAATCTAATTTTCATTTGTTCTCATTTGGTTTTATTTTACCCACACCTCTGCCAAACCCTTTGAGAATTACAGGTGTGACACTATGTTTTTAGCCCACATCAAAATAAGTATGCATTTTTCCATTCCAGTCTGCATTAATGGTAGCGTTTATCAATGTGTACATCCCAGTGTTGCTCGGAGAAGTGGTGAATGTCCTTGCAAACCAGAGAGGGATCCCTGGCGCTGACTTCCTGGAGAACATTAGAGTTCCTGCGCTTAAACTCATGGGATTGTATCTGGGACAGGTGAATTATATTTTAAAACTGTTTTTAGCTTTTAACACACCCCCTAATTTTTTTAGGGTTTGGTACCCCAAGGGTCAAACGACCCTATTACTGAGACTTCGCTGTCCGTCCATCTGTCACCAGGCTGTATCTCATGAACCGTGATAGTTAACCAGTTGAAATTTCTACAGATTATGTATTTCTGTTGCCGCTATAACAACAAATACTGAAAACAGAATAAAATAAATATTTAACGGGGCTCCCATACAAAAAAGTGATTTTTTTTGCTAGTTTTTACAAATTGCTATCTATGTGATAACGACCTTGACTTGACCTTGACAGTGTTAGAGATCATATCAACTTAAAAACTTATACCAAAAACAATGTTCAAATTGTTGCACTGTTGCAATTTGCATTGCCGAACCTTCCAATGCCATTTAAATATCTCCCACGCCTTTAAGTTTGCGTTTTGACCATTTGGTATGTTTGTTTTATTTTGGCACCACATCCTGGTCAAACCAACTCAATTCTATCCTATAAGTACTCAAAATTATTGTCCCTACGTACAAAGCGAAATGCTTAAACATGAGCATTACGCCATTAAAGACTCTGTAAGTTACATTTATAAATAATAATTGATTTAATTTATTTTAGAATCATTACAATCTTTATAACACTCTCCTGTAAACCATGTGTTAAGACGTCAAATCGCAGTCATATCTGGGACAATTTAAACTAGGAAGAGACCTATAAGAAGTCAGTATAAGAACTTACTTAATGTCGAGAGATGTAATACTGCTTTGCTCAAAAAAAGTGTTATTAGTATGGGCCCAATCATTTTTAATAAAGTACCCAATATTATTAAAAATGACACATTACAAAATTTTAAAAGGAGACTGATTTCATTATTAATTACAAAATGTTATTATTCAGTAAATGACTTTTTAAATGACACTGACATATGTATTGAACAATATAATGTATAAGATTTAATTTATTCTGATTTTATATAATTTACTGACATACCTAATGATCTCGTTGTTTAAATTTGTATGATTTTATTCCAATTATGTAGATTTTAAAAATGTTTGTTTTTTCTTTTATTTGAATGCACTGTGCCAACTATTGTCTTAACTATTGTCTTAACTAGAAACCATTATTTTATTAATTTTATTTCAATTTGTTACAAATTTCTCAAATGTTTGCATGCCTAATTTATGGTAAATTGTACAAGGCTCACCCATTTTATTGTTACACCTTATTTTATGTACCTACAATCTATGCAAATAAATTTTACTTTACTTTACTTTACTTTACTTTACTTTATTTTCATTATTTTTACTTGAGCGGAGCTCATTCAGTACTGTCAAGTAAAACATTTACAAGTCTGAATTATCAAGCAATCTTATGCTAGTAACACATTCCATAGAGTATGTTCCATAGACACCCAATATTTAAGTTTACTTTTTTATTTATTTATTAATCCTGCTTTTTCAGGCATTTTTCACATTCATGTACATACACCTGCTATCGCAAGTAGGTGAGAGGGTGGCTGCTCAGATGAAGCAGGACTTGTTCGAGTCCATCCTCAACCAGGACATGACTTTCTTTGACCAGGAGAGGACTGGGGAGCTAGTTAATAGGTATTTTATTTATTTTTAATTAATTCATCTCATTTTGTAAAATAGTGGCCCATTGGTGTTGGTTCCAAGCTACTGATGGTTAGTGCCAGACACAGAAAGTTCTTATTTATTTTATTTCTAAAAATTTAGCAAGGTTTACAAACTAATAACAATATAGCAACAATAATAAAAAAAAAACTAATTGCTAATTACAAGCCTCAACAAATAAAGAAAAATATCTGTGGGTCTCAATGTAAAGCTCTCAAATCATGGTGCTGATGGATGCATTCAATAGAAGGGGGTTCTTGGAGGTATTTAGAGTAAATTTATAATATTATTAATTTGTATTAAAAAAAGCTTGTGAAAAAGTTTATCTCCGTAACTAGAAAGTTCCCAGGTATGGTTCAGCACGTGTAGCATGACCGCCGTAAAAACGGGCTATGTCGACGGAGTAATGACAAACTGACACATTGTCATTGCCTGTCTGTCATTAGGTATGTCGATTCTTCCGTAGACAAAACTCGTTTCTACAGTGGTCATGCTAAAACAAAAAAGTGATCGCAATGACGGGGAGAAGAAGTCTCTTTCGCCTTCGTTCAGGGTACTTTTACGCCCAGTATGTAAATGTTTGCATTGTATAATATTGTGTGCTTTGACATTTCAGGCTCACAGTGGATGTTCAGGATTTCAAGAGCTCCTTTAAACAGACGATTTCTGGTGGAATGAGGTCTACTACTCAGGTAATAATTGAATTTATTAATGGTACTGTTTTTCAGCAGCGCTGGCCCAGTGGTGGCAGCCCCGACTTACGAGCAGTAAGTCATAAAGACATCTATCAACCCGCACTGGGCCCGCGTGGTGGATTACAGCTCACTCCCTCTCATAGAGAGGAGGCTTGTGTCCCAGCAGTGAGAACATTATAGGCTGATGGTGATGGCTGCTGCTCTGCTTGTGATAAAAGTGAAAAACTATAAAAAAAATGTTTTTGTGTTTGGAAAGTTGTTTGTTATCATGAGTATAATCACGTGTTTAAGTATCGGTCACTAATTACCAGTTACCCAATATAATAATTAAAGTTTCCAATTTTAATTTCCAGATAGTAGGATCCGCAGTGAGTCTTCTAGTCATATCTCCACAACTGACGGGCCTCACTCTGCTATGTGTGCCGTCCGTGGTCATCGGCGGCACCTTCATAGGCTCACTGCTGAGGAAACTGTCCAGAGAGGCGCAGAGTCAGGTGAGGTGGTCATTTCTGTCATCGTACTGGCATAATTTGATTCGACAGTATTTGTTGAACAACAAACCCGTGACCCGAGAACCAAGGTTACCGACATAGCCCGAAGAATTGCCAAACTTAAGTGGCAGTGGGCAGGGAACATTGCTCGCAGAACGTTTGGCCGAAGGGATCGAAAAGTTCTGGAATGGCGACCGAGAACCGGGAGACTATGCGTTGGAAGGCCTCCCACTAGGTGGACCGATGACCTGGTGAAGGTGGCGGGGATCCGCTGGATGCGAGTCGCACGGGACCGGTCAATGTGGTGACATTAGGGGAGGCCTATGTCTAGCAGTGGACGTCTTTCGGCTGAAATGATGGTGATGAAACCCGTCCCAGCCCCCGCTCGGCCCCTATTACATGAGACTTAAACAAAACTAGTGAAATATAGATGTACTATTAGGTACACCTGTGCCTAACCCTTCTGGGATTACAGGCATCATATAATGTTATAAAAATTGTTGTTGTTGTATTCGGCTTTCATTCAGTCACTGTCGATCGGTAAAATCGTGTTCGTCATCTACCGCCTCTGAATCATATTTTTTCAGCTCGGCACAAATCAAGCAAAGCCGAGCTGCTTTTTATGTGTTTTTAGTAGAATCGGAATGGCAAAGCAAGTGAATGTGAGCTTGTACCAAAAAATCGTAATTGTAGACGATATTTATCGCTCACCGTACTAAGCGTCGCTAAATATTATATCGATAGCGTATCATAATACAATGGCCTGTGTTATGATACGCGTGAGATTTGATATTTATTTATTTCAATTCGATATTCATTTGTTTTGCCTAGTTAAAGCGAATTAATTACAGCACCAATAGTTTATCTGAGAACATCTTGAAGTTCTCACAGACGCTACAGAGGGCGCCGAACAAGTAGCTCAGTTCTGCTCCCCTATTAAATCCCCTAGAAAATGTTTTTTAGCAACTTTTTAGACCTATGTATACTGCCTATGCGTAGGAAGTTTCATTAAAATCTGTTCAGTCATTTCGGAAAATAACGACTTGAAAGTTTGTATGAAATGCCGTAGGGTATAAACGCTCTTAAGATATCGAAAAGCTTAGTGTAGAAATACGAAACTCTTGAAATTCATAAGTTCATAACCACGCCTACAAACTATAAACCTTATTCTATCTTTCTAGGTAGAAAAATCAACTCTAGTAGCAGAAGAAGCGATATCAAACATGCGCACAGTTCGTGCGTTCGCCGGCGAAGAGAACGAAGCTCATCTGTTTGCGCAGGAGTGCAAGGCCGCGGCTGAGATGAATATGGAGTTAGGACTCGGGATTGGACTGTTCCAGGCTGGCACTAACTTGTTTTTAAATGGGTATGTATACAGATAGAGATATTACTAGATAACGCAAGTATCTCGATCCATAACCCAAGCGTGCCATTTTTTGGCCACCTACTATGATGTCATAAGAAGTATTAAGTTGCAATCATCATCATTATTAGCCTGTAATGTTCCCACTGCTGGGACACTGACCTCCTCTCTATGAGAGGGAGTGGGCTGTGATCTACCACGTGGGCCCAATGCGGGTTGGTAGATGTCACAGGTCTTCGAAGTTTTAGCTTTAGGAAATGCCGGTTTCCTCACGATGTTTTCCTTCACCGTTTTTGAGCCGTTTTTAAGTTGCAATATAAACAAGTTACTATACAAAATAGACAACGTTTTGTTCTTTAAATGTCTAGAATTAGGTTTTGTTGTATCGTTGTTGTTTTAAACAAATTAGCAAGCTGCAGCAGTAACCACGTTAAGCATAAAATGCTTAAGCCGGGCACACGGAGTGGTGCTCTTGCGTTATCTCCAGGAATATCGATATCTGTGGGTATGTATGATTTTGATGGTAAAGAAGTAGAGTTTAAGATTATGTGGATTGTTTATCATTAGGAAAAGTACATCGTTGCTTCAAAATATTAACTGTCAAAATGTATAAACCTACCTCAGAATTTCTCCCATTTTCCGACGTGATCTTTTTAGGGTTCCGTACTCAAAGGGTCAAACGGGACCCTATTACTGAGACTTCGCTGTCTGTCCGTCCGTCACCAGGCTGTATTTTATGAACCGTGATAGTGAGCCAGTTGTTTGTACAGATTATGTATGTGTTCCCGCTATAACAACAATTACTAAAAACAGAATAAAATAAATATTTAAGGGTATATAATATACAGGGTGTAACGGAAAGGGTATATACATACTTAAGGGTGTGCTACAGACCATCAAACTATACTTCTCCACAAACAAACATCGTAATAACGAAAAAATTATCTGCAGCTCCATACAAAATTTCAATACCTATTCCACCCAAATGTATGGGGCAGCTGATATTTTTTTCGCTATGACGATGTTGGTCCGATGGAGAAACATGTTCAGTTTGATGGTCTGTAGCACCCCCTTAAGTATGTATATACCCTTTCCGTTATACCCTGTATAAGGTTTTTATAAATAATGGTACGGAACCCTTCGTGCGCAGGTCGGACTCGCACTTGGCTGGTTTTTTTTAGTTCTCGTGACGTGACTGATCATTATAGATGAAAAAAGCTGATTGATTATACATTTGTTCGTCTCGTCTCGTTTTCGACCCCTCCCGCCTCTTGTCTAACTAACTCCATATTACGAAGGGTGATATTCAAATTCGTGGATGACACCCAAGCTAATGCCCCTATACAAAAGTATTATACGATAAGACAACACCATTTTTTTTCTTTTTTAGCATGGTACTAGGTACGATGTTCATGGGCGGCCATCTAATGTCCTCGGGTCAAATGTCAGCGGGTGACGTCATGGCCTTCTTAGTGAACGCGCAAACTGTACAGCGATCAGTTGCGCAGTTGTCGCTACTGTTCGGGTCAGTCGTGAAGGGCATCAGCGCTGGAGGACGTGTGTTTGAGGTTAGACCTTATTTTTGAAGCATAAGTTTCAATTTCGGATGGACATGACAGTGACTTTTAAAGAGTTTGTTTGAGGTTAGATCTTATAAAACCGTTTTTTTATATCCCATAACTCTAGGGTTATATTCTGTAGGTAAAAATAATACTAAAACTCCTAGAATAGGTGGTCCAAAAATGCGTAGTTTCGGAGATATCATCAATCATAATTAAATAAGGTCAAAAATTGGCACCAGTACAACGAATCTTTAGTTTTGCGAGGTTGCCAAACTTCGCAGTAATGTAGTAAAATAGTAGTAGTTTCATTGATAAATATGAGTAATTATTTTTATTCAAGCCAATAATTCATATTTAAAGCTAAGAAAATGCGAAAAAACTAAAAAAAAAGTATGATTGAAACATAATTCATATGTCAGTAAGTTGATTCTTTAATATGGTCTCAATCATATCATAGAGTTATGGGATATAAAAAAAAAACAGGTTGTATACTATCTACCTCTGCGCTTGTACGGTTCACGTACAGGCAAATTTCTAACGCCGTGATCTACTTTTCACTACTCGTTTTTTTTTTAACTTTTAAAATTATCATTATTTAGTTGACCAATAGCTGCCATAGCGCTATAACTATGGATTAGCATCCAACGGGAGTTTCATGTAACTCTTACTATTAAACTAAACTATCGTGAATTCGTTGTCTGTATGGTGTCGGACGTAAAGAATAGCACCATCCCATATCTTCCCGTGGGTGTCGTAAGAGGCGACTAAGGGACTTGCCAGAGAATGTGCAGCAGCGTTCTCTGTGCTTTTGTAACAACCGTACTGCGATCGCCAACCCGCCTGCCAAGCGTGGCGATTATGGCAAAACCCCCCCTTCTTGGGGGAGGCCTATGTCCAGCAGTGGACGTCTTTTGGCTGAAATGATGATGATGATCGTGAAGTCTATGGTTTTCGTCAACTCACATCCAACAACTCAAATGTATGCAACTGGCTACGTCTGAGCCATACAGCGCTATAACTAAAGAACGATGAAGACCTCCCCCGCCCTCTGCCCCGATGTACCTACCCCTCTTTTGAAATCCGTCCTTAAGTATAAAGGAATAAAGTTCACTTTCTAATGAAATAAAATTACTTTCAGTACATCAACAGGAAGCCAGAGATGGACCAATCAGGCAAAGAGATCATCAAGTACCATGAGTTCCGCGGTGACATAGAGTTCAAGGATGTCACCTTCTCTTACCCGAGTAGGCCTGAAGCAGTGAGTGATTATTTTTACATATTTTATTTATTTATTTATTAACAGAATAAGCAACAGCTTTAACAGATGGATAAATATTAAAAACAAGTACCTAAGTCGCCGGGGAATTAAAAGTGAGCCACTTGAAAAATGTTGCCTTTTGCTGTATTTTGCCATAGATGTTGAGTAATAATAAACGCAAAGCTAGCAAGTGACGCAAACGAAGTTGCGCCGGACAGCTAGTACTATATAAATTCATGGCTTCCAAGTACTTACGTCTATTTTCAAGTGTTGCGAGCTTATACTTTGCAAGCAAATCTTGAAGATTTATGGTGTAGCTATGGCTTGCTTCACATCGAGCCATACATGTCCAGTATAACTTGACCTCGCTTTGTATGACCTTCCCGTTATATCAGCTTAATTTTGTTTTGCGTAGCTTGATTGGCCGTCGTTCGAACATATTTCAATTCTGTTGGACTTACGCCTATTTTGTCTGACTGTCTTTCAATCTCTCTGGACGCTCCTAACTTGCCCGTATTTCTACATCGTTCTCACATATTTGGAATTCTCAACACGAATGATATAACCAAGATTTTGTAACATATTTTGGTTTAAAAGAGTGTCCATGGAGTTTCTTGCCCATTCTACTCCATAGAGATCTACGCTTTGGAATTGGCAACTACAGTACTTTCACAAGTTATTATGCCTTGTGACTGGGACTGTAGCACCGCGTTTTTTTTTTGTTTTCTGCCTTTCAAAAGTGCCTGTATTGGTCTAATTGAAATAAATGCTTTGAGTTTGAATCTTGATCTATTTTTGTCTCAAATTGATGATAGAAGGACATAACTATCGCCTTTTTAACTAAGTCTTATGCATGCAACACCAGGTCATCGGTTCACCTACTGTCCTAGTGGTTATGCTTTCGGATATTAAGTTACGAAAAAGCCTGAAATGTTTCTTCGACGTTGCTGTCGAACTTGTTATTCAAACTCTAATATCTTTATTTCGAGCAGAAGCTCATGTAGGGTTAGTAACATACATACTTAAAACTAAGTGTTAGTAAACAACACGATACGGTGGCACATGTAACCGACAGCAGCGAACCACTATGGACAGTCCACTCTGTCAGCAATCATTTTTAGAACTCAGTTGGCGCTGGCCATGACTCGAGCTACCATCGAAGCTGCTCGCTTTCGCATTATGGTGTAGAAGCAATCTACTCGCGCCGCTGCAAACATCCCTGACGCACTACAACGCCATGGGAACCCCATCAGGACTATTGAACTGGGCCCAAAGGGCTCCATACGACGCGTTTAATTTTCCCACAAGCTGCACTTGTAGAAAGTCGTACAGAATGCTCTAAAGAGCGTCACCTTTACGTTTGCAGTACAACGTGCAAACCTGCAGGCTATCATATTCGCGCGTACGGACAGAGCCCTCCGTTTCCTTTCAACAACAACAACAACATACATTTATTTGCAGGCAACTTTGGCCCATAGATATATACCTTACAGACTAACATAGATACTATTAAATACAATTTGAGCTTTCAATGTCAGCATTGTCCTTGAGGTCAGTGGTGACCAGATGACCTAGGTTTTTAAACTGTTCCACTTGCTCAAGAGGAACACCGCTTAGCCGTATGGGAGGCACATCAAGAAGATCCCTGGTACTCGCCTCAAAAACAATACACCGACTCTTCTGAACGTTATACAACAAGCCATGTTCTGCTGCATGATGTTCACAAGTGGCCAACAGTTTCCTTATACCGCCGACTGAAGCGCTCAGCAGCACCATGTCATCCGCGTAACTCAAGTTATTGACGCAGACAACGTCAACATGACAACCGACATGATGACTGCTAAGCGCCTCTGTCAGGGCATTCTAATACAAATTGAATAAGGCAGGACAGGTCACCCCCCTGCTTCACTCCGCACTCCAATTGATATGGCTCCGACAGCGCACCCGCTCACCGAACAATTTTGACCTGGTTTCATACATGGTTTGCATATATGCTTGAGTTTCTCAAGTTTCTTCCATAATATATCGTAGGAAACCAGATCGAAAGCCCTAGACAGATCGAGGACCCAAGCGCAAATAGGTGTTCTTATTTTTGTGTAGTACCTGACGGCCTGCTTGAGACATAGAACTGCACTTTTTGTAGAAAGCCCCGGCTGGAACTCGAACTGATTGTCGTGCAGCACCAGACGCTCGTTTAGCTGTGCATCAAGTAGACCATCAAGCACCTTAGCTACTGTGGTGGCTAGAAAAATGGGTCTATAGTTCCCCTTATCGGAAATATCACCTGTCTTACTTTTCACAATGGGAACCACGATCATCCTCATTAGGTCGGAAGGCAGGTACGAATGACCAATATATAAATTGTACAGCAGCGCCAAAGCTCTCAGCATACTGTAAATGCTCGATACTGAGCCCGTGTTGACCAGAGGACTTACCTCTGGTCATTGACCTGATGATTTTATCCACATCTTTGGCACTGAAGCGCAAGCCCACCTCGCCACAACGGGGCTCAGCATCCAGCATCATACAAGAGCTCCCTAGCGGTGATTTTAAAACAAAATGATCTCTAAAAAGGTTGACAATATCCTTCGTGTCACTTACAGCATTCACAGTAACAGGCAGGCCCGGCCGAATACTTAATTTATTAGTGCTCTTCCAGAAGCCGCGAAAATCACGCTTTGTGTACTTAGAGGCAATTATGTCCATCTTTATTTGATCCTCGTGGTTCTGACACCATTTAAGCCGTGACTTGGAAAATGCCCTACTTGCCCACAGCTCATCATTAGAGATCGGATATTCGGATTCATTTTTATTTAAAGTTTGAGTGTTGACTAGTATGGAGCGCGCGTCAGTATGGGAAAAGGAGTTTATTTAAAAAAAAAAAAACTAGTCTTAACTAGACTAGTTTTTTTTTTAAATAAACTCCTTTTCCCAAAAGGAGTTTATTTAAAAAAAAAACTAGTCTAGTTACTTTTTCGTTTAGCTCCAAATAAATTATGCCCAGACATATTTACCATTTTGTTTTAGTATTCGACATTTCAGCACAAAAATACGAATTCAAATAGTTGTTGTATTTTTTTCCTTGTTATTTTCAACAAACTTGCCAGGTTTCAAATAAATTTAAAATATTCGTTACGATATTTTTATTACTACATTTTATATTTACTAAAGAATTATGAAATTTCGCAATCCCGCGACAAAAATTGGCATTTAAATAGCCGCTTCCATACTTTTGTACCTTTTGCCAGGAACAAACGTACTTTAGGTAAATATGAATCCGAATATCCGATCACTATTCATCATACACTGGGCCACTTGATGGTTTTCCCACGATAACCATATGTGGAAGTTCTGCCTAGCCAGCCTGTGAGCGCAACTAACGTACTTATTCCTGCGTGTGGTTTGCGCCCTTTTTCTACGGCTAACAAGCTTATTTTCCGCACTACGAATTGATGACTCACTGAGAGCACTGACAATTTCTGAAATACAGCTTATCGATAGCAATCTTATGAGTGAATTCTTTACAAAAAATATCACTAAAACCTGTTAATTGTAAGTTTTAATCGTTTGTGACATTCATTGGAATATATATTGCTCCTTGGTTCTTTCCCCCCATACAATTTTCCTGTGAGCAATCACATTGTCAGTAATCTTAGGCGCTAACAAATCAAATATACACTACAGTATCAGAGGGTAATGGTCAGACCATAGTACGTCATTTCTTACGTAAACATCACTAACGGAATTTAATGCAGAGGGTGTGACTATACAGTGGTCTAGCCATCGCTTAGGGGCCGCCCATTAATCACATGAGGCTTGCAGGGAGGGAGGGGCTTTAGCAAAACTCACGAAATATCACAAGGGGGTAAGATATCACGTGTATTGAATTTTTCGTGAAACGCGCGGTTTCTAAACCGAACAGCGGCGTGTAGTGTGACTTTAACTCGTCGTTGCCAGGCAACGAATGAAGTACCTGTATTTAAAGATAATTTTCTACAAATTTTAAGATTATTTGTAGGTACTAAAAAATACACGTGTTTTGGGTGGGGGCGGGGGGGGTTAGTCAAAAACCTCACCACGTATCACCAAGGGGGAGGGGGGGGGTATTAAAAATGCTAAAAAACATCACGTGATTATTGGACGGCCCCTTATAGCCGTTCACTCATAAAAGTGAAGGTATTGCTTGTAAACCCCAGTCTGTCTATATCAACACAAACCCAGTTTTGATCCCCACAAATGTTTGACAGCTCATTCATAAACAGATTATTAGGATGTAATTAACCCCAACAATTATTATATGTTTTATAGACTGTGTTGAAGAACTTCAATCTGAAGATCCCGGCTGGCAAAACTGTTGCTATCGTCGGTACATCTGGAAATGGCAAGAGTACAATTGCTAATCTCTTAGAAAGGTAATTTGAACATATTATCAAGTAAATAAATTATCTCTACTTCAAACTTAACAAATTCTGTTCACTTTGCAGTCGCGGTTTATCCGAAAATAAACCTTATTTGTATCTTGTTAATGTGAATTTTCCTACATGCGACTTTGATCAAGCGTATCATACGAATAAGAGCATTAACTTTATCCAAATAAGTATCATTTTTGGAGGAAGTGTCACTGATCCAAAGCCAGATTTCCGTATAAAACAAAGCGCTAGGTTCCTTCTAATCTAATAGATTCTACAAGGTATAATCAAAATAACAGAAAACATGATGAGGAACCGCGAAAATAAAATAAGCTGTTCCATACATTAGTGCTCGCATTACTCGACAAAAAGTAGGAAAAAGCTGTTACTGTAAGCTTTTATTTAACTTGCCTTGTTAGTCAGTTGGTTAAGAAGTTAGTATGTATTGGTCTAATCTTGCAACTGAATTACAACCCAGTCCAATCGATTGAACTGAAATTTTACTCACACCTTTGGTGGTTATGTGACATTGTGAAAATACAATTTTATGACGTCCTTTTTTAAATTTTTTTTCGTCTGTCATAACATTGTATTTAAATTATTAAAAAGAGGAGTTTACGAGAGAACTCTTGAAATGTTAATAGCACGGACACGAAACTTTGTGTACGCATTCAATGTTTAGCCTTTGTCTGCGTGTCGCGGGTTCGATCCCCGCTCGGAAGAAATATTTGTATGGCCTATAGATAGTTGTTCCGGGTCTGGCTGTTTGTGTATGTGAGTTTCAATGTTTGTAAACGCACCCACGATACAGGAGAAATTCCTACTGAGGGGCAATATTTTAAAATGTTTTATAGATTTCTTCCAATCATTTTAAAAAAGCTTGATTAAACAAATAAAAACTTTTCTGATTATATTATTGGTCCCATAGTAAAAGTTGTTAGTTATGATGACTTAGTAGTTATAGTTTGCGTTGAGTTTTATATTTACATTTTACATCCAATACAATATGTATAAACATTTTCTCCTTTATTAATTTCTGTATTTCGTACCTACTTAATTACTTACCCAAAAATGTTCAGGTTCTACGATGTCGATGCTGGTAAAGTCACAATCGACGGCGTTGACGTGCGGGACATGGACGGCAAGTGGCTCCGCGGTCGAGCGATGGGCATCATCAGCCAGGAGCCCGTGCTGTTCGCTACCAGCGTCAAGGAGAACATCCGGTATGGACGCCCGGAAGCCAGCGATGCCGAGGTAAGAAACAGATTCTAGTAATAATTTGTAGATGACGTAAAGTACAAACGCCAGCACATCAAGCTACATCATCATCTGTCTAGCCTTTTTCCCAAACTATCTTGGGGGTCGGCTTCCAATAAAATTGAAAATCGATTAAAGAAATTTGACGGATTGTTGTAGCTTGATATGAAGAGCTCTTGGCTAAATAATAACAGCCGTACGGATCTTTAAGGTTAAGCCGAGCTTGCCGAGGTTGGTCCGTGGATGGGTGACCATAATTACATACCGAGTTTCCTTCGTGCCTCGGAAAGCACGTTAAGCCGTTGGTCCCGGCTGTCATTTGTAGATCTTTAACAGTCGTTACGAGTAGTAAGAATCCAAAAGTGTGACATCCAGTCTTACCAAGTGGTATCGTATTACCCAGTTACTGGGTTGTGGAGGTCAGATAGGCAGTCGCTTCATGTATAATACTGGTACTCAGTTTCATCCGGTTAGACTGGAAGCCAACCCCAAGATAGTTTGGGAAAAGGCTAGGCAGATGATAATTCACTTACTAACTATAATATTATAAATGCGAAAGTAAGTTTCAGTGTTTGTTTGTTACCTTTTCACGCCTAAACCACTGAAACGATCATCCTGAAATTTTGCATATACCTACGTTGTCAGGTGTACCGAAACGGACATAGGGTACCTTTCATCCCGGAAAAAGTACTGGGCTGCCAATGCTGGGCCACCGCTGCTCTCTACTGAATAGTATACTAACTTAATTTTCATCTCTCAATTTCCAGGTGTTCCGTGCAGCTGAAACAGCCAACGCCCACAACTTCATCCAAAACTTCCCCAATGGCTACGACACATTGGTGGGAGAGAGAGGGATGTCCCTCAGCGGAGGACAGAAGCAGAGGATAGCTATCGCCAGGGCCGTGCTCAAGAACCCGCCTGTCCTTATATTGGATGAGGCTACCAGGTATGTTCATGTACAGGGTTATTGGTAAAACACCAACAACCTCTTAAGAGGTCGTTGTACTCATCATTATGAACAACTTTTACTACAAGACCAAACCCGAAATCGTGAAAAAAAATCAGCTGTTCCGTACTTTATGTTCACATATAACTCGTCAAAATTTAGGGAACAGCAGATTTTTTTTTTTACGATTTCGGGTTTGGTCTCATAGTAAAAGTTGTTCATAATGATGAGTACAAGGACCTCTTAAGAGGTTGTTGGTGTTTTACCAATAACCCTGTATAATGGTGAACAGAAAAATGAAGTGATAATAAGTCGAGTCGTTGAACTAGCATAAAGAAATTACGCATGAATACAGTCAACTGCATGTTTAGTTGATATCGTATTGTTTCTTCAATCCTATATCACAAAGCATTTACCAACACACAATGGTTCCCGGAAACCGGACGGCGCCACCGAGTCCGGCCCAGGAAAAGGTGGCTAAACGATCTGGACGCGTACTGCAGGGCTGGTTCGAGGAGGCACTGGAAAAGAGGTCATGGAAGGAATTGCGGGAAGCCTCTGCCCAGCAGTGGGACATTACAGGCTAAAAAAAACCCACAACGCCTCTGTCAATGTCTGTACATAAGAGGAAGTCTGAAAGTGGCACCAATGACTGAAACGCTGTGTGGTAATCGGTTATCGTAGTATGGACATGTGATGCGGAGGAATGAGGAAAATGTCGTGAGGAAAGTTTTGAGTAAAAATGTGGATCGGTATAAGAGTAGAGGAAGACCAAAAAAACGGCTAGAAAAGGCTAGAAAGGCGGTGTACTGCTGGGATGACGAATAATAGAGAAGTGTGGAAGAAGAAGACATGCAGCGCCGACCGCAAATAAATTGGAATAAAGGCACAAAAATGATGCCTCTGTCAATGAGATTCAAGCGTCAAAAGATCTTTGTAACATTGTAACCACGTCCTCGGTCAAAATTTGACATTAACAGCGGTTTTAAGTAGTAGAAATAAGATCCCCTTGCACCACAAATCACTTGTTACGTTTAGCGCTAGGCGAATTTAAAATGTAGTTCGATTCCTGTCAATTTCGATATGACAGATGTAGAATGATATTTTAAACATGTATAGCAGCAAAATGAGCTCGTTGCTAAATAATAACTGCCGCTCGGGGTGATCTTTAGGTTAAGTCGTGCTTGCCTAGGTTGGTCTGTAGATGGGTAAGATAAGCTAAAATTGATTTGCCCAAACATGTGTACACATACATACTAATAAGTACATGCAGGATACCATAAAGAAAAATTTGTTCAGACATGTTTGCCATACTATGGCGTGCAAATGTTTAGAAGTACAATTATGTTTTTTTTTATATCCGTCAAACCAAGAGAAGGCAATTTAATAAAAAAATAGACATTACAAAAATAAAATAAAACAATTTAGTCTATGTCTGTAAAATTAGCACTAATTAGTAGGTAGGTAATAAATGTCAAAACTAAAAAAAAATGAATTCATAATTTAAAAATAAAGAGGAATTAATAAAACATGTCACAGTCATGTCAAAATTATTTAATAAAGTCATAATTTAATCTAATCCCTGAAATCCTAAAAGCTCGTTAAGCCGTTGGTCCCGGCTGTCATTTGTAGATCTTTGACAGTCGTTACAGGTAGTCAGTGGCCCGAAAGTCTGACAACCAGTCCTATCAAGGGGTATCGTATTACCCAGTACTAACTGGGTTGCGGAGGTCGATAGGCAGTCGCTCCATGTAAAATACCGGTATTCAGGTGAATCCGGTAAGACTGGAAGCCGACCCCAGCTTAGGAAAAGGCGAGGCAGATGATGATAGCAGTAAGAATACCAACTGGTTTGTAGTGCAAACAGGCGTTTATGTCTCCAACTCTAGTATTTTACTGATTGTCTCTTTTTTCTTTCGCAGTGCCCTCGACTCTGAAAGCGAGAAGATAGTGCAAACAGCTCTAGAGACGGCTGCTAAGGGTCGCACAGTGTTAGTCATCGCGCACCGACTGTCCACCATCATGAACGCAGACCTTATTGTAGTACTCAACAAAGGAAATGTCGTGGAGGTAAGGAAATAAAACATTTAGAGTTATGAGGAATTGGGAAAGTGAAGAGAATAGTACATTACTGCCGCGGTCTATAATGACTACTTTGCTGGTCGCGCTGATTATGGCCGACAGCGCAGCGTAGCGCAGCTGCAGGCCGACACAGCGCGGTCAGCGTGCAGCACTTGATGGACGAGCTGAGATAATGGCCTAGACCGTTGGTCGAGGCCTTTACAGCGAGGACAGCAAGGGCTGCAATGATGGCCAAGCTGAAAGGCCTAGAGCGTAGCTAGGCTAGCTCGAGGCAATCATAGCGGGACCAGCGAAGCAGTCATTGTGGGCCAAGGTTTGTATAGTGCTTTACTCAAAAATGCAAGTACCTAATCTAAATAAAACCAGCAAGTAATTTAAAAAACGTATTAATTAAAATTTTCTCTGAACCGCGCTTTTGTGCTTCTTTGTTTTTTTTTTTCGAGTAATGGTAATTGGAACTATACACCTAATATGGAATAAAATCTTTTTGTACCTATCTCTATAGATACAAACAGCTGAGTTCTAAACAAAATCTTTTTGGATTTGATTTTTTAAAACGTTGAAACGTCAAAATATCGGCCGGCAAAACATTGCCGGCCTGTTAGAGCGGCCAGCAAAACTTTGCCGGCCGCTCCTTGAAACAGAACGGCAAGGTCGACTTTGCTCAAACAAAGTTGTCAAAATAATGACCACATTACATGCATTTTTGAGTAAAGGTATGTTCTCTAACCAAACGGGTGTCGTGTCTGCCCGACGGTGTTTGTTGGTCCTCGTATACATGTTAATCACGCCAATAACCCTTATATTTTGACCAACCAAAATAAATATGTCATGAATCGACTAATATGAGTCAATTCATGACATCTCATGAATGATGAGCCAATCGAGTTTTCAGTCGTCCTACACAGACTCAGTTAAACATCCTAGGATTTTTGCAAGAAAACGGTTTTTCAAATTAGCAAGAGACCTATACATGGCTTGAATGTAGCTTCGACTCCAAAGTTAAAAAGATCTGTCTAACAGATCTTATCCAATCCTTAGGGACTGTTCAAGTATTACGTAAGCACTATAGGGAGGGGGGGGGGTTGTTTGCTTTGCTTATTTTTGATGACATGGGGGTGGGGGATCTGGATGGCGATTACGTCAGCAGTAATTATTTACTTTTTTACACATATGGCAACGCACACATTGTCTATGCTTGAAAACGAAATGCGTTTTCGGGGATTCCTACAAATAATGAATACGTTTAGGTACGCGCTTAGAACTGAGTAGGGGAATTACCGCGCGCTATTCACTTGTATGTCACTTATAACTGCTGCTCATGAATGAATCAATTGTAACAATGTTTACGTAAGCATTGGAGGTAAGAGCTTTGCTTACTTTTGCTGACGAGGGGGAGGGGTGGGTCAATAATTGCAAAAAAATCCGCTTATGTAATACATGAACGGCCCCATACAGCACAATTTTAAGGTAAGCAAGGTTACGCCAAAGAAACCAGGGCCGTCCTAAAGCTCGTTGGGTCGACAATATCGTTAAAGTCGCGGTAAACACCTGGATAAGGGACGCACTGAACTGGGAAGAGTGGAAGACAAAAGGGGAAGCCTTTACTCATCAGTGGGTGATTCCGTGCTGATCTGATGCTGACGACAGCACAGTTTTTGAGAAACCAATTATTATTTGTCAAATATTCTTACTTACTAGCTGCTGCCCGCTACTTCGTTCGCGTGGAAATTTTGATGGGTTTTAGGGGTATGAAAAATAGACCCTCGATGCATGGTGTCGGACGTAAAGAATAGCACCATCCCATATGTTCCCGTGGGTGTCGTAAGAGGCGATTAAGGAACTTGCTAGAGAATGGGCAGCAGCGTTCTCTGTGCTTTTGTAACAACCGTACTGCGATCGCCAAACCGCCTGCCAAGCGTGTGACGATTATGGCAAAACCCCCCATGTTGTCAATGTGGAAAATTTTGGGGGAAGCCTATGTCCAGTAGTGGACGTCATTCGGCTGAAATGATGATGATGATGATGAAAAATAGATGTTGGCCGATTCTCAGACCTACCCGATATGCACACAAAATTTTATACAAATCAGTTCAGCCATTTCGAAGTATGGTAACTAACATTGTGACACGAGAATTTTGTATAAAAGATGATAAATAATGTAACTTCTTTTATTCTAGATGGGAACCCACAATCAACTGAAGAAACAGAAAGGCTTTTACTGGAACTTAATAAAACAACAAGATCCCGAGGAGACGAGCAAGTTATTATGAAAAGATGATGTTTAGTAGCTAAATTATAGTAAAATTTAGTTCGAATTGATGTAGTCTGCCTTCCCTAGACGGAGTAGCGAGTATGTAGGTATGAGACGATTGATTTGACTTGGAACTACGGAAAAACACGAAAAAATTTCAATTAAAACTGAGCCACTAACAAGAGTCATTATCATCATCATCAGCCTATAATGTTCCCACTGCTGGGACACAGGCCTACTCTCTATGAGAGGGAGTGGGCTGTAATCCACCACGCGGGCACAGTGCGGGTTGGTAGACGTCTCATGTCTACGAATTTTTAGTTCACCACTCTCATAGAGAGGAGGCCTGTGTCCCAGCAGAGGGAATATTATACACTGATGATGATGATGATGAGTGAGAGGAACCGAGTATTATAGCGAGCGATATTGTAATAATCACTGGTTTTTTGAACAAAATCGAATCTTGGATTGTTACATTACAGGCGAGTAGTTAAAGGCTGCTCTCACTGGAGCACTTTGAGAGCAAAACTATTTAAATAATTGCTGTCTCGTGCAACTTCGTCCGAGTCACATTTTCCCAGTTTTTTTTTTTACATTTTTCATTGTTGCACCGCTCCTGTTGGTCGTAGCGTGATGATATATAGCATATAGCCTACCTCGATAAATGGGCTATCTATCACTGAAATATTTTTTTAAATCAGACCAGTAGTTCCTGAGATTAGTGCGTTCAACCAAATAAACTTTTTAATATATTTTATAATATAATAATATTTTTTTTAAGCATTGATATATTTTATAATAGAATATTATAAAATAAATATAGTATTAGTTCCAAGACAAATCAGCTGTGATTATTAAAAACTATTAGTATAATTATATATTTATTGTTATTGCACGATGCTTAAAGCAGTGCAACTTAGGGTACAGTTCTGCTTACTTTCATAGTTAAAGTAAGCGTAAACATATTATGACAAATTTTAAACATAGTACGTCCAGTGTAGTTACCATAGTGAGTAAGGGTATATAGTATCGTTGATATGCGAGGTGTAAAATGACGCTTCACGAAGCCGGTAACCAAGCATTTGTACAACAAACTAAGTAACGTATACGGAAAAACTATTGCTGAGAAAACGACTTTTTTTTTGGGTGAAAAATCGCAAGATAAAAACGCACTGCATTGAATATTAAGAGCGTTAACGCCTTACGAGCATACAAACTTTCAAGTCCTTATTTTCCGAAATGACTGAACCGATTTCAATGAAACTTAATACGCATAAGCAGGATACTTAGGTCTAAAAAGTTACTAAAAACATTTTTGAAAAATAGTGATACAGCTAAATTAGACAGATTAAAAATTATGTATAGAAACAGATATTTCCAACTATCTTTTTTTTTAGAATACATTTCGAAAATATTTTTAGTAACTTTTTAGACCTATGTATGTATCCTGCTTATGCGTATTAAGTTTCATTGAAATCGGTTGAGTCATTTCGGAAAATAAGGACTTGAAAGTTTGTATGAAATGCCGTAAGGTGTAAACGCTCTTAATGGGTCATGGAGGTATTAAAAGTGAAGTTTTATCATTAAAAATAAACGTGTCCGTCTCGAGACGCTCGACAGAAGTGATAACTTAAACTAATCGAAGCCTGCTGCCGTATGCGTGAGATAAAGGGAAGCCAGACAGAGTGGCGCCGTAACGCGTTACGTTACGAAGCGGTTTATCCTCCCATAAGAAGTTATCACTTCAAAACTGTTTTTTAAATAAAAAAAAACGTGTGCGTCTCGAGACACTCGACAGAAGTGATAACTTAAACTAATCTAAGCCTGCTGCCGTATGCGTGAGAGAAAGGGAAGCCAGACAGACTGGCGCCGTTACGTTACGAAGCGTTTTACCCTCCCATAAGAAGTTATCACTTCAAAAGAACTTGTGATAAAGTTGGAACTTTGACTCCAATATAGACATGGTCCAATACAAAAAAAAAAAACTGGTTAAGCCGGGGAGAACATGTGTCTTTTGGCTTGGTTACGTGTCTATTTACGCCCTTGATAGTATAACTAAAGAGAGTCATTGATATTTGTGATTTTTGCTTGTTACAATTTACCCTAGGACTAGGTAATTCCTAAATGAATGCGCTATTGGATTTTCAACGCTCGGCTTGAGCTTGTATTTAAAAAAAAAATTACGAGTTCGTTATTCCCTTAATTTTTTTATGTAATCAACTTTCTCTTCTTCTTTTACACACTTTGCCTACATGTCTTTTTAATCTACTCTCCTTTCGTAAGTATGGTGGAAGAGATTTCTTAAGAAATGAGCACCACTTTTGTACCTAATATTCTGTTCTTGGTGTTGACATATATTATATTGTTAAATAAAAATAATTAAGGCATTCATTTGGGGGTCGCTTTGTCTTAGTAGAAACTACGATTTTCTGTCGGTTAGAAATAATCTAAAGCCTGTACTGTAGCCGTAAGTAATTAATGTATTGCCTTAAATAAATTCTGTTGTTTATATGTATAAGTAGGTAATATTGTTTTGTATAGTTATATATTTTTAGCCAAAACTTTTTGGTACTTTAAGGCTGAGATCAGTAAAAGTTACTTAGCATGGGCTTTAACACAATCTTCTCATCAGTTTGACAGTTGTGCGACATTGACAGAACGTATGCTAAGTTAAAGAACGTGCTAGGGAATGTTTAAAAATCTCGGCCTTCGATGTTTACTTTTTGTCAGTAAAAAAAAATACTTTCAGTTAGGTAATTTGTATCCTAGTAAATAGCGAGTAGTTATCCTACTTTTTGTAAGTAAAATAATAAAGAAAAAAATCAAGTTAACAATAAATAAATTCCAGCAAAAGTGTGCACCGAGAATTCTACTTCTGCTACTTGCCTGTGTTGGGTTGACGTCTGTTGTTGAAGAGCCGATGACGCCAAGTGACGTGCATGAGGCAAGGTGACGCCGACGAGACAAGGTGACGCCGATGAGACAAGGTGACGCCGGTGAGACAAGGTGACGCCGATGAGACAAAGTAACGCTAATGAGGCAAGGTGACGCCGAACCGGTGACGAGTTGGTACGTGTGCAATGAAAATAAGTACATAAACGATACAGCTGGTACAATGCTACGTGGCTGTTCTAGCACTTGTATGTCACTGACAGGGAGGCGTAAAAGCAGTGACAGCCTAGTGGTATGACCGTCGGACTGCCAACTTATAGGTCACGAGTTCGAATCCAAGACACGCATGATATTTCGGCATCATGTGCGAATTGTATAATTATCACTAGCTTCGGCGAAGGAAAATATCTTAAGGAAACTAGCATGTCTGAAAGATATTTCTAGACAGCATGTCTGAGGCCCTCAAAAACGGTGAAGGAAAACATCGTGAGGAAACCGGCAGGTCCTAGAACAAAAAAAAATTCGAAGAAATGTGACATCAACCAACCCGCACTGGGCCCGCGTGGTGGATTACAGCCCACTCCCTCTCATAGAGAGAAGACCTGTGTCCCAACAGTGGGAACATTATAGGCTGATGATGATGATGTCTGAGGTGCATAGGCCGGCATTACACCAGGCACTAACCACACGATAAAAAAGGATGCGTTGTTAGTAAACATTTGTGAAAAGATTTGATGTCATTAGGAAGGTAAATGAAACGAATGGCGCTAGCATAGTTCGTTCCATCGTCATTGGTTGAAAATTGTCGTTGGTCTAGTGGTCGCAATCGCAACTGCTGACCATGAGGCCCTGCGTTCCATTCTCGGTCAAATTGTTGTTGGGTTTTTCTACCAGGAATTTCACAGTAGTAGCCACGGATTCTGGATTTGAGCCCGTTTGAGGGCAATAGGCTTGCCCCCTATTACATGGGATTCAAACATAACTGGCGAAATATGGGTGTACTATTAGGGAACCTCTGCCCAACCCTTTGAGGATTAGTGGCGTGAAATTATATTATCATTTAATATTTCTAAATAGCGTGACTTCATTGGTTAGATTGTGTCTTGGCTTTGACGCGCCATCTACAATGAGCTTTGACAGACCTTCGGCATTGTATTGATAAACCTGATGATGGAGTTAGTTCTGATTTTGTTCATACGTCAGAATATGTTACTGACATGGTCACAAACACTATCAATTAAAAAACAAAAAACATCGGTTAATATCGGGAACTCAAAACAAATAGTAAACATGGAAAATATCCCATTTCGTTTCGTGTTATTGATTATGTACAACTTTTGTTTCTATTTATTGTTACCTAGCTACCAACAGTGCTCGTGATTAGGTATAAGGATAATTAATTTAAATAAGCAATTTATAATGTATTGATAGTCGGTTAATGATTTTTATTAGGGAGGAGTTTTGTTACCCGACTGTGGCAAAGCTCAAAAGTAGGGTAATGTTTTCAGGTACCTATTGATTTGAGTTGGGTTTACTAATTTTTCTAAAGGTTAAAGGGTAGTTAGCCCAATTTTCCATCTATTTATGGATGATAAATTTTGTCTATATAGGAATTTAATCGTTTGATTAAAATGTTTGAGGTTATGCTTTTCTTCCATTTTGAATTTATCTAAAAAGCCAGTTTAGGTCACTAAAATTGTATAGGGCAGAAAATATTGCTGTTAATAAGCGAAACGAACGACACGAAAGGCAAAAAATGCTTAAGATGGATTTAAAAAAATACAATAGTTGGTTTTGAATTCTTTGGCGTGCCTAACTTCCGCCATTTTATATTATTTTCAAAATGGCGGCCACTAATAAAACTTGTATAAAACGATAGCGGGCATTAATACAAACGAATATTGTTTGGGACAAAAACTTCTAAAGTGTCACGTTTCCTAGATATGAGCTATCAAAGTTAGAATAGTTAAAAATATTAATGCCAGCTGTCGTTTTACACAAGTTTTTTTGTCTCATTCAAAACTTGTTTGTATTGATACCAGTTATTGATTAATATGTTTGTTTTGGTGGATTTCGTAGTAAAGGTTTAATAATGTGTGAGTTTGTAATCATGATTTTATAAAGAAATCAAGAGAGAATAAAATGTTGTTACCGATATTTTGTTTTTATTATAATTGACGTTCTTCCATGCAAACATTCATCCCCTGATTACTACCTTTAGGGATGAATTTAGAAATATCCTATAGAATTGCATCTCGCTAAATTTCGCTCTCCCGCCGTTGTAACCATAAGATTAGCAATTTTGTAAGCCCGTTATTTTTCATTTTTGGTGTACAATAAAGATTTATTCTATTCTATTCTCGCTAGTTAACCTATGAAGCTGTAGTCTGCTTAACCGGACTATCCTGGGGGTGCCTTCAGTTTAAGGCATCCATCTTAAAGACTAAGGGCACCCCCCGCGGGGTATTGGCCTTGGCTGTCGCTAAAGGATGGCAGCGAAGGGACGGGCTGGAGCCCGCCGCTTAGTGCTCAGTGTGCTCCCCTTCGTTATAAAAAGAACTCTTGTGCAGGGTTTCATACCAGACCTAGTGATTCAATTTAATAAATGAATCTAAAATGTTTTTCAGTATTTATAGGCAAATAAGTTGCGG
This sequence comes from Cerastis rubricosa, assembly GCA_949152445.1. NCBI lineage: Eukaryota > Metazoa > Arthropoda > Insecta > Lepidoptera > Noctuidae > Cerastis > Cerastis rubricosa. The sequence goes on along the minus strand of OX424535.1, from coordinate 4,712,451 downwards.
TTATTACCGTCTATCGACAGCTCTACACAGCGGTACATCCCAGAAGTGCAACCGGTGTCTTTGATCGACAATGAAAAAAAAAACTAAGTACGTCTTCCCAAACGCTGTCATACATTTTTGTCATCTGTGAATTCCTTAAAAAACCAGCCAAGTGCGAGTCTTACTCGCACACAGGGTTCCATAGCCCCAAACAATATAATAACAATATTTTGAACTGTCATTCATTAATTAGTAGTATTAGTAAACTTCCACTCAACCGCAAAACTAAATTTGTTTTTCATAGTATGTTTATGAAAAACAAAGTTACTGCTGCAGTTTGATGAAAAAGTCCCAGATCTCAAAAACTAAAAATCATATCTTATTGAAACCAATTTTCGTTGGTAGTTTTTTTTTACGTTCTACAACCCTAAATTTTTTTAGAATTTTCCACCTCTTACTTTAGAAATTAGAGGGGGGGGACACACATTTTACCACTTTGGAAGTGGCTCTAGCGCAAACTATTCAGTTTAGAAAAAAATGATATTAGAAACCTCAATATCATTTTTAAAGACCTATCCACAGATACACCACACGTACGGGTTTGATGAAAAAAAAAATTATGGTTTTCAGTTCTAAGTATGGGGAACCCCAAAATTTATTGTTCTTTTTCTATTTTTGTGTGAAAATCTTAATGCGGTTCACAGAATACATCTACTTACCAAGTTTCAACAGTATAGTTCTTATAGTTTAGGAAAAAAGTGGCTGTGACATACGGACGGACGGACAGAGAGACAGACAGACAGACATGACGAATCTATAAGGGTTCCGTTTTTTGCCATTCGGCTACGGAACCCCAAAAAAGATCGTACGTAAAGATTTTATAAACTTTCTTTTAAAATAAATAAATAATAAAAAAAATCTGTCTGGACTTTTCCGGATTAGAGTAGGGTATCCGACCCTACTCTAATCCGGAAAAGTCCAGTTTAACTGGATACGGACCAGTAATTTACGGTCCGTAAATAATGGACCAGGAATTTTACTTTGAGATACTGCCTGTTCGATCTCCACAACTCAGATACTAACACGATACCTCTTGGAAAGACTGAAAATAAAACTCAAAATCCAAGGAAATTTATTATTTATTGCATACATGATCACTGAAATATTATTTACATTAAATGATTTTAGTAACACTGATGAATTTATTTACAAATTAACTAATAGTAGGACTAATTTACTATGTTATTATATTAATATGTCATGGTATATTTACAAGAAATAACAAATTTTAGAATGAAACTTTCAAATCTTAATTCAAGTATACTTGTGGTATATTACATGACTATTTCTAGTCTATGGTTTTACCATAGGCTTATTTATGGTAGTGGCATATCGAATGGTAATTTTTTTGACTTTTTTTAAGAAGACATCTGAATGTTTTTTTTTAATTATAATTTTGGAAAAAAATATCTGCAATGAAGTCTCGTTTTTTTATTTTAGCATATGTACCTAAAAGTAAGAAGTGATTTGATTGGTACATTAGATTTATTATTTCATAAAAACGTGTATATATGTTTCGTTTGAAAATTATATCTAAGTCTTTAACATTTTGGGTAGCCAACAAAACTCCGTTTTATAAAAAGTAGTAAAATTCAGATGTCTAATTACTTGGTCAGGTGTTACAATAAACGTCCTAAATTAGAATTATTTCTTAATTTTAATTCCTGAGAATGTACCATTAATTAATACAATATCCATGAATCTATAAGGTCGAAGATGCATTGACAAATTGCAATATTTAAAGAAATTTAAAAATTGGTTTTATAATAATTCTGGCACAATATTTTATAATGATTTTGCAGCTTTTTACAATTCGTACGTATAATTTAATTGACCTCATTTTGAAATCTGTTTTGTTTAACATGAAAAATGCCTACATTAAATAAGATTTACCTAGATCATTACCTAGGTAAATTTTCTTAATATTCAATCAATAAGAAAAGAAATACATAATTTCTATGAGAACACTTCCTTTATAGGTAAAATGATACATCTTTGTAATTTTGTGCAATCATGACGATTCTAAATTATTTAATGATTAAACAAAGAAATGCGTAATTAATGATAACATTTTTAAAAGAACATTGGTGAAGTTCCATACATTTGAGGATCAAAAATGAAACTATTCAATACAACATTTTTCAGTATCGTTCAAATAAGTTTATAATTTGTTTGGTCTTTAAAAACAAAATTTTACATAATCTTCTGTCGGATTAATCAACTACATATTTACATTTCAATGAACCAAAAAATACCTACGTCCGACGATCATTTATTTACATACGAGTATCAGAATATGTTTATCATTTTTGAGCATTATTTTAATGATGACATAATGTTTTTTCTCTTAATTTTTAACATTTTGTAGCTTAATTTTTTGAGAACAACAATTTATTTAATTTTATAATTATTTGAATCTTAAGTTTGGTTTGCATGTCTTATCATTATTTTGAGTATTAGGGTGTGAATACACTTATGAACACGTGTACATTTTACTAGTGTGTTAATAGGTGTGCCCACACCTTTACAGACAGGCTTCTTGTTACACTTTCTGAATAAAAGCCCCTGGGAATATTCGAGTACGAAAACATCAAAAATCCCGCAATATTTTAATATTAAGAAATTGTTTAACTGTACAATATCGTGCCTATAATAAATACAGTCTAAATAAATCTAAATAAGTAACTAAGTTACGTCATTATATTTGTTACTATAACTAAGTAATGTTACAATCAACTTATATTACAATTCAATGATTGGTTTATTTTAAATATTTAATTATTTTTCTACGTTGGCACTGTATGAGGACTTTTACGAAATCGAATCTTTTACTTCTGATATTTTCCCTTTTTATATTTTAATTAAATAATATCATTTTCTGGAATTATGTTGTGGTTAAAAATCTAAAAGATGTCAGAGTTTCAGCTCCCGAAATTATACTGTCTCAGGCGGTGCGACTTGTATCAAACGACAAGCGCGTGCGTCATTTTTTACAAGTTTTTTTTTTACTTGAAATGTCTGTATGTTTTTTTAGGCAAATACTTGCAACTCCATTTCTAACCAGGTGGGCCAACCTGGCCGCTGAAATGTTGCACCCACCTTTGGTTTGGTAATACATTTGTTTGACAGACGTGATTTGATCCTGTGTTTTCGAAAATTCCACGTGAAATTACCCACGAATTAATTATTGAATCAATTTTATTTGGATATATTGTAGGATTCTAAGCTAATATGGCGTAAAAAAATGCTTGACAAAAATTGAATTTGGTACCTCGATTTATGTAAGTAATGAGCAGTCATAATGATATAAATATTGGTAATCTATGTGGAATGCGCCATAACACCAATTTCTATTTGTTCGTTCCGACTCACCATTTGGTGACCTGCCTCAAGGAAGAGTTTTGGCCGAAAAATGTGCTGTATCGGCGTTTCCGCGGCCAGCTACGTGAGACCTCGCAGCGTAACACGACGCCGTCACTTCATGTGCAGTAGTTAGGGCTCCCACACATAAACACGATACTACGTCGCGTCGTACAACGATGCGGCGTCGTTTCACGATACGACGTCGCGTCGTGGAAATCTACGATGAGCATCGTAAAAAAACACGACATCGTAACGTAATGTGCCACGCAGGATACACGGTACGATGCCGTCGATACAGTGGGGTGGTGTTTTAGTTAATTCCGAAAAATTTACCGCTCTAGACGCATTCTGCTTCTGCTGTTAATAAGAAGACGAAGAAAGAAAAGACAGATACTCAGAAGATATTGGATCCAACCATTTCTTTCAAACATGAATAACGGGTGTCACTTTATAAAGAAGTACAATGCCTTAAAAATAGACCACAAATAGTTTTTTGATTACTTTAGAATGAGTGCATCAAGATCGACTAGGGTAATTAAATGATCGACTTCAATACCATCCGTCATCTTTGAATTTCGAATAACAAATGCGCAGGATTGCATCGTGAGTTTCTAACGTCACGGCGTCGTATCGTGCATCGACACGTTAAGACGTCGTGTCGTAGATTTCCACGACGCGACGTCGTATCGTGAAACGACGCCGCATCGTTGTACGACGCGACGTCGTATCGTGTTTATGTGTGGGAGCCCAGATTAAGTTATTTTTGTATAAAGTATTTATTAGTTTATAGTTATTGTTTTTATACTTATATTTATGTATTGTGTTTTTATGGGCCTTAGTTGCCTGAAATAAACGATGTTGTATTGTATTGTTGTATTGTAACTGTACATACAAGCGTATATTTCTCATGCTTTAAATGTAACCTACCTTTATACAGTGTAAAGGACTTCGTGGCATAAACTTTCACTGTGGAGTAGATACAGACAGCGTCAGTATGTGCTAACCCCTCTACATTCCGGCCGAGTACGCCAGGGGGGTTACTACTTAATGACGCTATCTGTACAAGTACATAAGCAAGGTATAAACGGAACCTTTACAAAGTCGTCAACCAAGCTTTCTGAACGTCCAAACTAAGTAACCCTCATCATCTGCCTAGCCTTTTCCCAAACTTTGTTGGGGTCGGCTTCCAGTCTAACCGGTTGCAGCTGAGTATCAGTATTTTACATGAAACAACTGCCTATCTGATCTCCACAACCCAGTAACTTGGTAATACGATACCCCTCGGTAAGACTCGATGTCAGAGTTTCGGCTTCTGACTATTCGTAACGACTGTCACAGATCTACAAATGACAGCCGGGACCAACGGCTTAACGTGCTTTCCGGGGCACAGAGGAAACTCGGTATTTAATTATGGTCTCCCATCAACGGACCAACCTCGGCAAGCACGGTTAAACCTTAAAGACCCGTGCACGGCTGTTATTATTTAACCACGAGCTTCTCCTCCTCGAGTTTGTGTATAGCTTGTAAATTCTGTATATGTTACGGCTAAAGATGGGTGTGACTTTAGATTAGCCGGCTAAACTAAGTGTAGCCGACAGACAATTTGGCTAAAATATAAATTAAAAATACAATTGATACCTACTGGCAATTTAAAGTGAAAAAAAAACCTGAAAACTCTGAATAAGAGGAATATGGCGAAGCTATAGGGGTTCTTAGTTTTAAAAAATTTTATATCCCACATTTATTTGTATTTATAATTTTTAATACAAATAGAAGATGTATACAAAATTAATATTGTGTTTGTTCATTTCAATATTAGTCAAGCATCCTTCCATCAATAGTGTAGTTCACCCTAACAGAATCGGTTTTACTGTGCGAGAGGAAAAGAAGGTAGGTTGACTGGGGAAGCGGGGGTAAAATTTGTATTTGACCTGTCATCCTATGCCCTTAAAGGTAGGAACTTTTACGCCCCTTCTAATTCTAGGCCTAGCGTTGAAATTATTTGTTGGTTATATTGAAATAAAAACAGCTGCAGCTTAGTTTGAGGTACAGAATGCTTCGTTGACGGCTTGTTATGGGTCCTCTTACACTCTGTATAAACAACATTGTCGCAGCGTTAGTCGCTCTTGGGTAATGTCGAACTACTGTCGCACAAGCATTTGTCGCATGAGCTTGATGTCGACCTTCGGTTTGTCGCACTATTGTGATGTTGAACTTTAGTTTGTCGCGCTACGTGATGTCGACCTTCAGTTTGTCGCATTTGCGTGCATCCGAACGATAGTGAGCTCCAGTACCTACAGTTTTATCGCACAAACGTTAATCGCACATCCGTTAGTCGACCTCACATAGTGCACTCCTGAAATACTCCAAAATTAGGTACATTAAGTAACCAATGATGTAATTTTCATGCCGAAAAGACAACCATACTTTCAACACACATAAACAAAAAGCATGAGCATCGACTCTTCTACCCGTCCCCCTCTCTCATACAGTGCCACAATGCTCTCCATCCCGTTCTACCGTCATCGGAGACCGAAGTGCATCAGCACCGACGTTAGGAGCAGTAGACAGGTGCCGCTGGTCGTGATGCCGTGGATAGCGCTCGTGTTGCGGCGGAGAATGGCCGCCATCTTGTTACCTGAAAGGAGAAATATGTTTCAGGATTAAAATTGGTAAGGTAGCAGAAGCAAAAACCAACATAAATTTTCAGTTTTTAGAAAGAGTGGCATGGCAACACTTCAGCTCTGAACGCTGATCCCCTTAAAATGATTATACCTAATGATAGTTACTTTGCAGGTACTTATTACCTACTTGGTCTTTATGATTTTTTACCTAAGTTGAAAGTGAAATCTCCCGAGCCCCTCACAGATTACTCTGTGTCGTCAGATTTCAACCCTAATTATGGATGAGTGTTCCAACCGATCCGAATTTGTCCAAAGCAAGCAGTACACAGACACATTATCTCATACATAATATTATGCATGCAGGCTTGGGATCTCCAAAGAATCCCGTAAAATCAACTCATAATGTTCCCACTAGGACACAGGCCTCTCAATGAGATGGAATGGGCCATAATCCACCACGCAGACCCAGTGTAGGTAGATAGATGTCACTAATACGTTATCGATTTTTTGGTTTTAGGACATGCTGATTTCTTCACCTTTTTGAGTGATGATTATCTATTGGCGCTTAATTTAACTAATAAATATTAATACTAACTGCCTTCAGAAACGAAGACATGTATGGAAGCAGGCTCGGTATTGCTGGCGCTGCAGGTGTAGTTCCCGGAGTCCTTGAGCGTGGCCCCGCGGACTGTGAGCCGAGATTGCGTGCGGGCCCCGGGCTCCGTCTCCACTGTGATCCCGCCCCGGGTCGCGTCGTAGTTGATCATTCGGTCGTTGTGGTACCAGAACACATACTGGGGTGGTGTTGGGCTCTGGAAGGGAGAAAATGAGGAATTAATCATATGAAATCTTGTAATTGAGGCTGGCTGACAAGTTGACCAAAATCACCACGTTGAAGAGCTGACGTGGGAATATTCTAGGTATACCAAAAGATATCATCTTTTGGTGACAGATCTTGGACTCAGTTTCAAGGTGTTGATCGCATTCAATTTCATTGAAAAAGTTTGCCCATATATTTTATTATGTAGGTGCCTAGTTATGAGATTAGAAGTCTCGTCATGTCAATACTACAAAAACCTGCTCTAGGTTTCAAATTCAAGTCTTTGTCGATCAAAGGGCTTGTAAGTGCCTTGAAAAGCGGTTAATTGATTGCGGCACACTGCTAGAAGCAATTACTTGTCCGCGAATACCAAGAAATTGCGATTACGGATCGTTTTGCTCACTTTGGTGATTAATGCAATAATTATATTTTAAGACCAGGAACTTAAAAACACCTTCAAAAAGGTTACAGAATTATACGTGTTACATGTTGAATCGGTAACAGAATCAAATATGTAACAGATATGTATCTGTAATAACAGATATAAAAGTGTTAACACTGTTAATAAGTGCAGCGTACTACAGCTATACTTAATTGATTATTTCAGTTACACATACTAACACATATAAAAGGTTACAGTTTGATTTGGTAACTGTATTGTATCTGATACAATTAAAAGTGTTTTTCTGTTAAAACTGTTTTAAAAACAGTGGTAAAAACACCTTATTACGGTTACAGTTTGAGTACCTGTTTAAGACTGTTCTGTGATTGAGAAGTCTAAGTTCGACACTAAACAATTTCTTGTTTCTTGATGACAACAAACAACCTCACTAACTTCGAGGTCAAATAAACACAAAATTCAAATCGATTTCTCAAAGAAGAGCCTTCGTAAACGCCACAAATTAAATACGGCTCCATATCAACCATTCGTACCTACATGTATGGAAATAAAACCGAACGGATTTTTACGAGTATGACGGCCCCTCGTATAACACGTCACTTCGGTTGTAAACATTGTAAGTAGGTAAGCAGTAAAATGAGTGACGTCGGTCGATGGAAAACACCGTGTTTGCGATTGATACACATTGAACATTTTCTTTTTCCGGTCGTTAGATGCAGACAAGTGTAAACATCGTAACACCTGAATTTGGAAAGGGGTAGGAAGAAATGTAAGTGTGCCTTTTTAGGGTTCCGTACCCAAAGGGTCAAACGAGGCCTTATTACTGAGACTTCGCTGTCCGTCCGTCTGTCACCAGGCTGTATCTCATGAACCTTGATAGTTAGCCAGTTGAAATTTCTACAGATTATGTATTTCTGTTGCCGTTATATCTACAAATACTTAAACCAGAATAAAAATAAATATTTAACCTCTCCGACCTCATTTTGGCCAGTTGGGAGTCGCGGTAAATGGAGGGGCGGCTTTTTTTTTGCTAGTTTTTATAAATAATGGTTCGGAAACCTTCGTGCGCGAGTCCGATTCGCACTTGGTCGGTTTTTATAGATCTATGGTAGGTAAGTACTTTCACACCGTAGGTACTGCCATTGTACCATAACACACGAATCCTAAAAGGTTGTTTTCTGGGTCTGGCTGTTTATGTATGTGAGTTTAGCCGTTTGTAAACGCACCCACCATACAGGAGAAATTCCTAAAGAGGCGAACGTTTTTTTATTAAAAATAAACCGTGTTGCAAAAATGCTGCAATATTTTAGTGGAAGATAACAACCGCTTGTCAAAACACCCTCCGGTGTTCGAACACACTACACCCCTAACTTGTGATACTAAGTAGGTATACGAAGTATCACAACAAGTCCCTGTTCTTGAGAAGACTTGTTAAAGGCTTGTCAGAAACTTGTCGTGTGTGAAACGCTATCATCTTACATGAAATGTAGTTACACAAAGTAACTACATTTCATGTAAGATGTCACATGTCTTGTTGGCTATTATGTTTATATTTTTAACTGACTTCTAAAAAAGAAGGAGGTAATGTATTCCTATAGCATCTTTTTGTGTTTGTTTTAGTGACGTAGATACACCGATTAGGTACTCCGATTTACTTGATTTCTTTTCATTAGTTAAAGATAAATATACTTTATTTGTCAACTTAAAACTCAAAGAAACTCAAAGGCAACTTATGCCGTGGTTTCATACACATTTGAGCTCTGCTTGAGTAGTTTATGAGGTAGATCCTTTAATATGCAAGTTTGTATCTTGGCTTATGTTGAATTAGTGTGTTATACTAAAAAAGGTAAAAAGAAAAACCAAAAGAAAAAACTTAATTTTTTTTTTTTAAATCGGTGGCGTTGTAGTTTCATTGAATATTTGCCACCGACTTCCAAAAGTAAGTTATTTTAGACATATTTTGTGGTATTTTGTTGGAAGTCGGTTATTGTTTTGTCAAGTTTTCTTTGCAATTAATCTTTGAAAATTTAAAAAATGAAAACGATGCTAGGTAGTTAATACACCACATGATGAAGAATACATGTTTTATACCCTGGGGTAAACTCGTTTTCTGCTCATACTAAGTACATCAATGAGAAACTCCATTTAAATGTCTGCTTATCTATGATTCCCGACTTGCTGAACCAACGCCAACGGAAGGTAAGTACAATTAGGGGCTAAGCATTCATTAATGCGTTCTTATAGGCGATTAATGTTCACGCCCACCGAGCCACTAATCTATCAGAAAACGCAGTGTGCATAAAGCAGGAGCTTAAAAAAGATGCCTATGTAAACATAACCTGCCTGTATTCCCCGATGGATTTGGCAGAGATGTACCTGATAGTACACCAGCATTTCGCAAGTTATGTTAAAGTCCCATTTAATAGGGGGCGAGCCTATTGCCATTAGCGAGGCACAAATCCAGACTCCATGCCTGCTACTGGGAAATTCAATGAAACAACCCAATAACGCTTTGCCCGAAATCCTGTGTCACATTAGGTTATCTATATAAATGTGTATAATTAGGTCATCATCATCATTACAGCCGAAAGACGTCCACTGTTGGACATAGGCCTCCCCCAAGTTTCGCCACATTGACATAAGATGGGAGGTTTTGCCATAATCGCCACGCTTGGCACGCGGGTTGGCGATCGCAGTACGTTTGTCACAAAAGCACAGAGTACGCTGCTGCCCATTCTCTGGCAAGTTCCTTAGTCGCCTCTTACGACACCCACGGGGAGACATGGGTTGGTGCTATTCTTTACGTCCAACACCATACAGAGCCACACATTAGGTTGCCTTTGTCTAATTCGCACTTTCAACTTTAAATTTCAGCCAGATCCTGCTTATAAATAAGGAACATAATTTTTACAGCATAAAGGAACCTACACGACTCATTAAACTTAACAACATCCGGTATACTCCGGGCAGTCTACCATACTAACCTAATTTGTGTTACTCGTATGTGACAGTACAAAGCAAGTAAGTACAGCGAACGAGAGAGAGAGAGAGAGAGAGAGAGAATAGAATAAGTAGTGTTCTAGGTATTAGTGTTGTAAGGTCCAAAAGTTTCCGGCCTAGACACATTTGATTAATCAGAGATACAGAACTATCGTCAGTGGCGGATTGACAAATTTTCAAGGTATAGGCTGTAAAATTTTTGCCGCCCTTGCCTCTACAATTTTCATGTCCCAGATTATTTTGACAATCCAACAATTTCGTTGAAATAGCATGTAAAATTATTTTTGAGTTTATTTTTGAGATAATCAAAGCTCAATCATGTACGATTTTCTGCAATTTCGCTCTTTTCACTCATAAAAAGTGTGGGATGAGGGCGCAGAGGCCGATTAATGGTAGGGGAGCGGCGAACTAGCTTTTTTACTCTAGAATATGGAAGTTTGCTACACCGAATGTACAATGACAAGTGAAAGGGGAAAGTCATCCGCAAAATTTTTTGCGACTTTTATCTGTAAAACATCAGAAAACCGCCATGCAGAAATATTTTTGATTTCTACGAGGTAGCAAAAAAATATAAAAGGAAATTCGGTCCCCAAATTTGCCGCCCCAAAAATCTGCCGCTCCAGGCTCCAGCCTACTCAGCCTGCTGGTAAATCCAACACTGACTATCGTGTCACTAAATTACTGAAGTTTTTTCTAGTTGCCCACAGTTAACAATATGAATAATGTAACCAAGATTTTGTAACAATGTTTTAATTTAAAAGAGTGTCTATGGAGTTTCTTGCCCAAACTTCTCCATAGAGATCTATGCTTTGGAATGGGCAACTACAGTACTTTCACAAGTTATTATGCCTAGTGTCTGGTGTTTTTGACTTTTAAAAATCACGGCCCATATGGTCTAATTGAAATAAATGCGTTGAATTTGAGTTTAAAAACATACATAATATTTTTGTTTATTATCTCTCAAATTAAAAATAAGTCTCGCTTTATTTTTGTTTGGATAATAATGCTTAATTTTATAGTTGCAGTGACAGATTGTAACATTACGTCAACGTAGCAATTTACCGTTAGCACTGATTAGCTCGGGACTGGGGCAGCCGACAGTCTTCTCCTAGCTAGAGTAGAATTAGGTCGACTTCTAAAATCTTGTGTGTTGAAATATAAACACAAAGTTTTACCCACTACTCTGGCCTTCTGATTTATTATTACTAACTCCCCAGTAGAGACTACCGAATAGTTGAAGCCTGAACTTTTGGAACTTATCATGTATATCCGAGGTTGACAATATTAAGTATTTCTTTCCATCAGCAACTTCTACGCAGCAGTCCGTAGTCTGGATCTGCGGCTGATTGATAGCCTCGCCACCTTAGCTCTGGCTAGGGAAAACTAGATTCTAACTAGTAGACGGCCACGGAGTCAAGATTTGTGCCCGGTTGATAGCAATTGGCTCACTCCCTATGACATAGAACATTAACATAACGGGAGAAATGTGGTTTTAGGTACAATAGGTACACCTCTACCTATACCTTCGGGAAATATAGGTGTAAGAGGATAATTTAAACTATCATCATCTTAAGCATTATCTTACCCATTTCTGAGTAAATACCTCTGTCATTTGTAGATCTTTGACAGTCGTTACGAGTAGTCGGAAGCCGAAAGTCTGACATCCTGCCTTACCAAGGTTTATCGTATTACCCAATTACTGGGTTGTGGAGGTCAGAAAGTGAGTGGTCAAAATGTGGGTGTACTTGTTAGGTATCTCTCTGCCTTGCCCTTCGGGGATAATAAGGCGTGGCGATAATTAAGTGAAATTATAAGTCTGACAAGCAGTCCTACCAAAAAATATCGTATTCCCAGTACTAACTGGGTTGTGGAGGCATCGCTTCATGTAAAATACTGGTACTCAGCTGCATCCGGTTAGACTGGAAGCCGACCCCAAGATAGTTTGGGAAAAGGCTGGGCAGATGATGACCTCTGCCAATCTCCACGCCCCGCGTCAGCTTCATCCAAACCTTTCCACGCAGCATATGTACATACATGGCAAAAAACACTGTGGAGTGGTATTTATAAGATCTATAATCATTGTTTTGCATATTCATAATATAGTGATTATAGGATCTATTATCAGTACACTGTTTGTGGCAGTATCAGAACTTACTAGAGGAAAATAAGTGTACAAAAATCTATTAAGTACCTACAGCTATCCACCGCAATATTTTGTTGCATCACACGAGACCACCCAATATAAATCTAGATAACCAACTACCCTCTTTTAACGTCGACTTTAAAACGAAAATACCCATCTAAGGGGCGGTAAATCGATAGATTGCCACCGCAAACACGACCTAACTGCTTGTAATTACGACCGAGCGATCCTACATACTTCCCGGGCTAAGCTACCTCGTTAAGAAAAATAATGTTTTAAAAAGAAAAAGGTCGAATGGAAAAATTATTTTTTTGTAAAACAAGCAATTAGTCCGCTCTATAATTTGCGCGGGCATTTTTTGAGATCGTTTTTAATTTGTTTTTTTTTTTGTTTTCTTTCATTCTTTTAATTTTTAAATTAGGTTGAGGTTCTTGTGTTTGTGAATTTTGTAGATCGTAATATTATTGGGAATTTCTGTTGTAATTAAATTATTGAGCTTTTTTCTGTAGACAGTATCTATAGCTGAAAAAAACAGAGGCTGAGCACTGGACTTCTGTTTTAGCTTTGGGAGTATTTCAAACATGAAGTTTTACAGCCTTTAAGGCGCGGTGTGAAGAAAGCAGACTATGTTGGCGAAGTAACACTTCTAGTTCGTATCTTAAAAATTTCAACCTGTAAGTTATTGTCAGTAAAACATGAAAATAGCCTAAATAATTACCTTTTCCACAATGCAAATAAGATGTATGACGCTGCCGAGATCCACGTGGTGTTCTCCAGAGCCCAGGATGAAGGCTTCCGGCACCACTATCTGGAGTCGCACGTAGTGGGATACGATGCCCGTCCTAGTCGACACCTGGAATGGAAAGAAGACGAGTTTTAGTATCCATTGGTGTACATACGTTAAAGGCTGTGTTTTGTTAAACGATTCCATCATTTGTTAGGCCCGTTTGGTTTCCACACTCGCTTAAGTGTGGAAACCAAACGCAGAATATGCCACACCTTTCTGCTCGTCTTATGATCGATTAATGAAATTATTTAATACTAGCTGTCCGGCGCAACTTCGTTTGCGTCACATTTTCCCCGTTTTTGAAACATTTTTCATTGCTGCTCCACTCCTTTACAGCCTTCCTCGATAAATGGGCTATCTAACACTGAAAGAATTTTTCAAATCGGACCAGTAGTTTCGGAGCCTATTCAATGCAAACAGACAATCAAATCTTTCCTCTTTATAATATTAGTTTAGATTAAGTTAAAAATATTTTCATTATTACATCCAAGATTCACATCGACCTATTTTATTGCGAGCTTCAAGGAATAATGATATTTTCGTTCCTTTCCGGGAAACTCCTCAGACAAAATATAAATAGGCACGATCATACGCGTTCATTGTTCTGAGTTTATTTTATTTAGGAACAAAGGTCGTTTATTTACACCAGCTAAACAAAACTAGTAAGAATTGTGAAAAGAAATTGCAAAGCTATTTTTGTTTTATTTGAATAAATTTTAAAAGGGCCTTCGCTCATGGCGACTTTTTGAGACAATACTCGCGTTGGAACGCGCGATATTGGATATGCAAACACGTGTCAGCATCACAAAACTGTATTGATCTCGCACAAAATACACAATATACTTTTTTACAAAATGGAAATCATCAAATGACCCCGCTCTGGGCGGAGCGGGAGGGAGTGTCAGACTTGTACTGACTTACAACCCATCCATGTTCCTTCTTAGCCCTTTGTGTTCCAGAGCCACGGTATCTTTTTCGAACAGTCCCGCAGCCCTGGCAGGCATCGGCCCTCTCGGACCCCTTCCGGTTTGCTGACATCTCCTTGAGGCGCGCGTGGAACATGAACGCGCCGTCGACACGGCCTGTCGTCATAAGACGGACGGACGGTGAGCTAGCCCATTACTCACCGCCCACAGGCACGCGCCTACGGTGGCCGAGGGCCACATACACATTACCTTATTTAGGGGTATGATGTACAGAGTGTAATGATCTTCATACCCCATAGAAAAGGTCATCCCTTTTTTTCAACCGGGTTGTTGCGTCTGGTTGGCTACAGCCTGACAGTTGTTCGGCTGTCGGTTTTTTTATAGAGCATTTACGCCTTACGACATTTCATACAAACTTTGAAGTCCTTATTTTCCGAAATGACTAAACCGATTTTAATGAAACTTCATACACATTGGCGGGATACATATATCTAAAAAGTTACTAAAAACATTTTAGAAAAATAGTGTTACAGCTAAATTAGACCGATTATAAATCATCTAAAGATACAGAAATTTCCAATTATCATTTTTTTTTAAGTACATTTCAAAAATTTTTTTTTGTGTCGCAGTGGGCGAAGGACCCTTAGACATTGCTCGAGATGCTCCTAAAAATAACATATACAGTGAAGCCTGACAAAAATATAGGTACTTAGTTCGTAATAGGCGATACAATTCTCCAAAATTCTTGTTTCACAGAAAAAATATTCGTACATTTAGATTTATTAGGCTTCTCGTCTGTTTAGCGACGTAGCTACCTTGAATATGTTTAGGTAGTAAAAAAACCGTTGTTTTTTGTACCTGCAAACTGTATGGCTTATTTTACGAGCAGATGTTTTGAAAATAAAGTAGGGTAATAACTATAAAAAACCGGTCAAGCGCGAGTTGTACTCGCGCATCGAGGGTTCCGTCAGAAGGTACGGGTACGGTTGTAAGTTTAAATTATTAAAAATATTTTGATTATATAATGTACCTAACTAAAAATTTACGGTTTTCGCAGCTTTTCCTTTATGTGTGCTATAAGACGTTGCTTCGTACCAAATTTCAAGATTCTGAGTTCACGAGAAATACCCTGTAGGTTTTGATTCGTTTGCGCACAGCGTTTTTATCGAAAATTTCGGCATAAACGGCTGTATCTTTTGATTGCGTTGGCTTAGAAGTTTGATTTTTTCACAGCTCTAAGGGACAGTTGACTTGAGTATTTGATATAAATTCCAGCGTTTTTTGGCAGGTAGTACAAAGTGATCCTATAAGGGTTCCGTTTTTTCCTTTCGAGGTACAGAACCCTAAAAACGTGGGAGTCGTACTCGCACACTGAGGGTTCCGTAGTACCAACAATACTAATTGAATCTCCATCTCTTCTACTTCTCGCATTCCAATTGGAATGACAATGTACCACTCAACAGCCAACAGTTCTATAATATATAAACAAAAACAGGCCAAATAACATACCAAGTACCATTGTGCCCCCCCCTCCTTTTAGACTTTCCCCCTATATCCATCCAAATGTAAGTTGTGAAATCATTTTCGTTATGTAAATCGCAAACGATACCATCTGCATACGGCGTACGTTTCGTTTTAAAGGCTCCACCATCTTGATTTTTCAGATCTTGTTATTTTTATTGTTTCAAGGGGGAAAGGAGACGACAGAGTTAATCCTGTATATTGGACGAATCAGAGATGTTTTTGAATATTGCTTTCATCGAGACTTTTCCAAATTCCGTTGGGTAAATTATTGGGTGGTTAATTTTTCAGGTCATTTGGATTGAAAGGAAATGTTTGGGGATGAATAGGGTCATAGGAGTTTGAGCGTTGAGCTGGTTTACGGGAAGATCGGTGTTGAACAGGGGTTGATTGGTTTACTTCAAATCCTTGCAGTTATTTGAGATTGGAATTCAAATTGAAACTCTTTATGGCGAATATATAATATTCTATAAACCAAACCGCACTAGCGGGCCCAGTGCGGTTTGGTTTATACATGTGACATCTACCAACCCGCACTGGGCCCACGTGGAGTATTACAGCCCACTCCCTCTCATAGAGAGGAGCCCTGTGTCCCAGCAGTAGGAACATTATAGGCTGATGATGATGATGATGAATATTCTTTTTCCTAAAACGAGTTGTTTCGACTAGTTGTTGCTCGAAAGGACAAATTATTGAGAAAATACCTCTTCTTTAAGTTTACAGTAAGAGACGTAAAAAGGATTAAAGCCCGCCACAGACGTAGCTATAATATATGTTAATATGAATCATAGCAAGCCATATTACGATATATTTTCTATATAAATTTTCTAGTGACCGCACACGCAGCTATAATATATATTTCTATGACGTCACCAAAATATGTCGACAAATATAGCTCGGTATATTTTGGCATATTAATAAATATTTTGGTACATTAATGACCAGACCGAGTGCGGGCAAAATATATATTATAGTATAGCTTCTGAGTGTGGTGGCTTGCTATACTGAAAGATATAGTTCGATATATTTATATAATATATTATAGCTACGTCTGTGACGGGCTTAAATCGTTACATTTTGGTTAGCTCGCTAGTGACGCGACGTATACAGTATTGCCGGGGCATGAAATCGATTGTCAAGAGTTGATTATCGTTCGATCTTCGTGGATGACGTAACTTTGACTTTATTACAAAACTATTTCTTGACGGCCTCGAGTGGTTGCAAGCGCGACTGCCGAGAAAAGGTCTTGGATTGGATTCTCGGGTCGGACAAAGTGTTACTGGGTTTTTTCCCAAGACTACTTATCTCTCTATTCTTAAAAAACCGTCCAAGTGCGAGTCGGACGTTACTCGCGCACGAAGGGTTCCGTACCACTACACCGTACACTTTTTTGTATTGGAGTCCCCTCAAATATTTATTTTATTCTGTTTTTAGTATTTGTTGTTATAGCGGCAACAGAAATACATAATCTGTAGAAATTTCAACTGGCTAACTATCACGGTTCATGAGATACAGCCTGGTGACAGACTGTATCTCATGAACCGTGAGACGGACGGACGGATGGATGGACGGACGGACGGACGGAAGGCTAGATGGACGGACGAACGGACAGCGAAGTCTCAGTAATAGGGTCCCGTTTGACCCTTTGGGTACGGAACCCTAAAAATGTAGCTAGTTACATACACTATTTTAAAATCCACAGCTTACTCACTGCATAAGCCACCTACTTATTATTCCATGTACATCATAACATCTTAACATGCTTACCATCCCATCTCGTCTCAAGTTTAAAGCGAACGGAGAGAAGTAGGTCAGTATGTCAGCAGTAAACTAGTAACTAGAGTTACTAGGTATCGTTTATGTATTCTGTTTAAGTAACTTTATTGTTGTAGGTAGTAGTGGCCACTCGTACTTGCTTGGCGCGGGTTTTGCGACTTGGCAGAAACATCGAAATTTTTTTATTACTAGCTGTCCGGCGCAACTTCGTTTGCGTCGTCGTTTTCGCAACATTTTTCATTGCTGCTCCACTCCTATTGGTCGTAGCGTGATGATATATAGCCTATAGCCTTCCTCGATAAATGGGCTATCTAACACTGAAAGATTTTTTTTTCAAATCGGACCACTAGTTTCGGAGCCTATTCAATGCAAACAAACAAACAATCAAATCTTTCCTCTTTATAATATTAGTTTAGACTGGCTGCTGCCCGCGACGTCGTTCGCGTGGAAATTTTGATGGGTTTTAGGGGTATGAAAAATAGATGTGGGCCGATTCTCAGACCTACCAGATTTGCACACATCGGTTCAGCCGTTTTGGAGGAGTTTGGTAACAAACACCGCGACATGAGAATTTTAAATATTAGAAAGATATTGATGTTTTATACACATAAAATATCAATACGGTCGGGAGTCGGACAATGTGTTATTTGGTTTTTCATCAGGAATTTCTCAGTGGCCGCTACAGAGTTTGGATTTGTGCCCGGTTGATGGCAATAGGCTCGCTCCCTATTACATGGGACTAAAAACTAATTGAAATTGTGGGTGTATTTGTTAGGTATCCCTCTGCCAATTTCTCTGAATTACAAGGCTTGATGTTAAGTTAAATTATAAGTCTGAAAAACAAGTCCTACCAAAAAATATCGCATTACCCAGTACTAACTGGGTTGTGGAGGCAGGCCAACATCACAATCATCTCCATGTAAAATACTGGTATTCAGCTGCATTCTAACCGGATGCAGGACAAGAAGCTGATCGTATCATACTTGGGAAAAAGCTAGGCAGCTGACACATAAACCTTTCGCAATAAATTCTTTAAATTATTAAAAAAACCACTACGAGAAGAATGATATGGCAAGAAAAGATGTGCCTGATGAGATGAAAAGTAATAGAGAAGTATGGAAGAAGAAGACATGCTGCGCCGACCCCAAATGAATTGGGATAAGGCTAGAGAATGATATGGGGAAACCACACCACAATATTTTTCACACATTTAAAAATCGACTTTCCTTTCGTATTCGATTTATTGTAGTAGCATATTGAAGGTTGGTAAAGTATGGGCGATATTAGTAATTGTTAGGCTTCAAACTAGTAAGTTTGAAGCCTATTATTTTGAGAATCGGATAAAGTAGTACTGGATAGGAAATTATTTTACGATAAAACTAGATCCTAACTAGTAGACAGCCACGGTGTCTAGATTTGTGCCCCGTTGATGGCAATAGGCTCGCCCCCTATTACATGGACTTTAAACATAACTGGTGAAATGTGGGTCTATTAATACCTTTTTTAACCCTAATACTAACTTTCAAAAAGCAGTTGAAGCCATGACAATACACTGCGGAAAGGTTTCTTACGGTTTTAAATGCATCGGAATTGAAGTTGAGTCGAACCTAGTCCGTCTAGTCGAATCTAGTCGAATCCAACCTTATGCATTTATAATAATCCTGAAAGTGGCTATATCCATCATCACCTGCCTAGCCTTTTTCCCAAACTTTGGTGGAATCGGTTTCCAGTCTAACCGGATGCAGCTGAGTATCAGTATTTTACATGAAGCGACTGCCTATCTGACCTCCACAACCCAGTAACTGGGTAATACGATACCCCTTGGTAAGACTGGATGAGTCAGACTTTCGGCTTCTGACTACTTGTAACGACTGTCAAAGATCTACAAAATAATGACAGCCGGGACCAACCACTTAACATGCTGTCCGAGGCACGGAAAAAACTCGGTACCTATGTAAAGATGGTCATCCATTCACGAACCTACCTCGGCAAGCACGGCGTAACCTTGAAAACCGACCGGTGCGGCTGTTATTATTTAGCCAAGAGCTCCTCAAAGTGGATATATCCAGTCAGTACAATAACCTTCATGCGATAAAGAAAAACTGTCGCCATTATTCGTGCTCAATTTCAACTCTAAATAACTTCCAAACAAAAAAGATACAACCTTCATATTTCGTCTGATAAAACCCAGAACCTTACCCGGAGTAATATCGCTCCAATATCGATAATTTTACGCCTCAATAGAATATATTCCTCAAAGAGAAACAATCAAAGTATTGATAACGTCGATACCGCTTCTAATATGAGGGGTCCTACACACTTGTTCTTTTGTTTCTTTGTAGATGAAATCCGGTAAATTTTTTTTTGTTTAAAAAAACGACCCCACACTGGGAATTTCTCCTGTATCATGGGTGCGTTTAAAAACATTTAAAGTCAAATACACAAACAGCCAGACCCGGAACAACTACCTCTAGGCCATACAATAATTTGTTCTGTGTGGTAATGAACCCGCGACACGCAGCGCATTAACCAATCGCCCAGCAACTGCGCTAACCGTCCTTGTGTCCATAAGTATTCGGAAAAGAACTGGAATTACCGTTATAAACTTGCAGTCTAAGTTAAGTGAAGTGGCATTGACCCGCAACATTCGTTGAAAGACTGATGACAAACTATAGAGCAAACAGTTCCTGGAGTGGAGACCGCGTATCAGCAAGCGTGTGACGCCCCCCCGATAAAAAGATTAACGACCTTAAATCCTTTTAATTAAGGTAGCCTCTTGCCCTAGCCACTTCCCACTAGGTGGACCTGGTAAAGATTGGCGGGGACCCGGTGGATGCGAGTCGTACAGCACCAACCCATGTGGCGACACTTGGGGAAGGCCTATGTCCAGCAGTGGACGTCTTTTGGCTGAAATGATGATGATGATGACCCGCGCAACTTCATCTGCGTCACATAAGAGAGAGAGGGGTATACATTTTCCCCGTTTTTGCAACATTTTTTACTAATGAGCCGCTCCTATTGGTCGTAGCGTGATGTTATATAGCCTAAAGCCTTCCTCATTAAATTGGCTATCAAAAACTTAAAAAGAATTTATAAAAAGATTAATAATTCAGAATGTGTCCAGAATGTTATTCAGTTGTTCCTGAGATCAGCGCGTTCAAACAAACAAACTCTTGAGCTTTATAATATTAAGATAGATAATATTCGATTTTACCACACGGCTGTACTGAAAAGGTGTGTGGCAACCCTAATACAAATTCAATTTCTAACTATTATTAGTGAGATCTTATCAATATGAAGTGTCGTGTTTATAGTCAACTGCCATTTCAATCGACATTTGATGGCATTATTGATTTAAATGTAGGGCATTCATGGTGGCCCTGAGATTTAAAACTAGGTAAAGGTCGTTTTATATTGGCCTGAATGACGATAGCACAGGTACAGAAAATATTCAGCCTGTTTCGCTCCCACTGCTGAGAAACAGGCCTTCTATCGTGAAAGAGCCACCACGAAGGGTCAGTGCGGGTTGGTAGATGTCACATGTTTTTGAATTTTAGGTTCTAGAGCATGTCGATTTCTGCACGATGTTTCGCAACTGACTTTTAAAGGTCAGATAGGCGGGTTAGGGGACAACTCGTCCCACTGGTCTGAGTTTCGAAGTGGGACGAGTTGCTCCCTAACTCAGAAAGGCAACTTGACGGTACAGTGGCTGAGCGATTGGCTGCTGCGCTGCATACCACGGGTTTAACTATTTATTTCGGTACAAATATTTTTGGGACCTACAGGGAGTTGTTCCGGGTTTGGCTGTTTATGTATGTGAGTTTAAATATTTGTAAACGCAACAACGATAGAGGCGAAATTCCTAGTGAGGGGCAAAGTTAAAAAAAAATACTGCGTCTATAAGACTGGTAAATTAGCTGTATCAGTCTATCAAGTCTAGAAGCTGACCTCAAAATAGTTAGGCAAAGCATTGAACGAATTGTGAGACATGCCACCAGTATCCGCGACATCATAATCCGCGAATCTAGCGAGTAAGCAGAAGAATGAGTGGCCAGAAATGATGGAACCGTATGCAAATGAAGGACATTGATTCTGGGCAAGCTGATATGCGAAAACATATTTTAAATTGAACGATATACAAGATGGTGACATAGGAAAAAAAAGAGAGATTGTAACCAAATCCTTACAATACTAACTCAGCTCTCCCCAAAACACATTTTATGTCCAAAATAAAAGCTTGTTGGTTTCGTGAAAGGGATGTTTGTGTAAATATAGTTTACAAGTAGCAATGTGTTGTACTGGAGCCTACAAAACAATCAGGGAGGACGTGACGGGACTGAACATGACGCTGTAATGTAGTGTTTACAGCGTAGATGGAACAGAAGGTTTATTAGAAGGTTTTGTATGAAAGCGGATGGGTATAAGAGTAGAAGAAGACCAAACGATGGATGGACTGTGTAAAGAATGATATGGCAAGAAAAGGGGTGTCTGATGAGAAAAAGACATCCTGCGCCGACCCCAAATAAGAGCAAGAGAATGATGATATTTGCCTTCATGTAGCATTTCTGCAAGACGCAGCCGTAATGGTCGATCTTCAAGGCTAAACAGCGGTTACCGGATTTGGCCTGTGGATGGGTGACCGTTTAATTAACGTTCCTCGGTAAGGACGTTAAACTGTTGTTCCGAGTTGTTATTTGTTGGATTTTGCCTTCCACTGTCGTTACGGGTTAATCTGACAACCAGTCTTTCGAAGAAGTATCCTATTTCCAAGTTAGTGTGTTGTCGAGTTCAGATAGGCTCTCGCTCCAGCTTAATAGAAACGACTTGATATTGAAGCCGAAAACGTTTTCCCATGAAGGAACTATTTATTGGTTACCCGTTATCATCACCATCGGCCTAGCCTTTTCCCAAACCTAACTTAGGGTCGGCTTCCAGTCTAGCCGGATGCAGCTGAGTACCAGTATTTTACATGAAGCAACTGCCTATCTGACCTCCACAACCCAGTTACAGGGTAATACGATACCCCTTGGGTAAGACAGGATGTCAGATTTTTGGCTTCTGACTACTCGTAACGACTGTCAAAGATCTACAAATGGCAGCCGGGACCAACGGCTTAACGTGCTTTCCGTAGCATGGAGAAAACTCGGTATGTAATTATGGTCACCCATCAACGGACCAACCTTGGCAAGCACAGCATAACCTTAACGATCGACCCGTGCGACTGTTATTATTTAGCCACGAGATAGATTATGGTTCATTTTGGATCTCACATTCTGTTTTTAAAACACACAACATTAAGTTTTTATTCTAAATGATGTCTCCATTACTGCTTTGAAACAATAGCTTTACATCGTGTGGTAAATATCATTAGTGTCGGCAAGAAAATTAATTAGCATTGGACTGGGGGTTTTGTGTTGGGTTTTTGTTAATGAGATGTTGGTAGATTAAGAGAAAAGTAATTTATTTTTAATATTCTTTCTAACATTTTTTCTATTTCGCTGAAATTTATGGAATAGATATGATGCATGAAAATACTCTGGAATCTAGTAAAAGTATTTTTGGCTACATGTCAACGTCTGCTTGTTGGAGTATACTTTATTGTACACCAAAATTGTCATACAGTTCTTTTACAATATTTATTCATTCTGTGGGTATCATGAAGTTCTTATCGCTGATAGCAAAATGTTCCAGATAACCTAAGTTTTTACTGCATTTTTTGATTGTTTTCTTTTAAAGTAAGTGTAATAAAGTATATTGTAATTACTATAAAGCAATATTTTTAAGTTCATTAGAATTAACTTTACCTGCAAAATTAAAGTGTTAAATGCTGAATACCGTCGTTGTTAATAGCTACGCGGTGCTACGAGATACTACGACGCTACGATGCTACGGAATTGCTACGAGGCTACGAAATAGATGGATCTTGTAGCGCAAAGGAGCTTGCTTCTTCGAAATGCTGCATTTCCTACATAAAAGGTCATGGTCTAATGTGAAATTACATGAGATGTTTACTTACTGTATAGGAAATTACTGAATTTATACTACAAACATAAATGTACGATGTATGTGTGGTGTTATGTTTGTGTTAGGTGTCTGCGCTCATCACAAAACCGTATGCTGCAATATCCCTCTTACTGCATTCACCAGACTTCATTCACCGATCTTTTTTTGTCCAGTCTATTCCTCTGTGGTAATTTAGGCACAAAAATCGGGTTTAAAAAATTCATTAAAATGTTCACTTTCATTAATATTTTATGTTTCTTATTTTATTTAGTAATGCCATTATTGCCATTGGTATACCTATATGCACCTTCTGGATCGGACAGGGTTTTTTTGCATACCACAACTTCAACACAACTTCAGTTATACTCCTTTTACAGAAGAAGTAATATAACTCTTAATAAGCTGTGTGTACTTGAGAATTTTATTTCAGACCTCTTCTGATAAATTTTGATGCCTGTGCAAAGATTTTACGACCAAGACGAACGTGAAAACCGAAGTTTATGGAGTGCAAAATCTATACTCAATAACAAGATATACACTGGTACTCTTAGTCATAAACTGAACTTAAGTCGGGCTAACCGCGCCTACACTCCGCCCTGTTTGTTTATACTGAATATTGAAAAGTAGGCGTTTATAACGGCTACTTTTCATCTGCCTAATTTGAAGTACCGGAAAATGATTAATTATATACATCTAGTAGTATATGACATCTTTAGCATTAATTGAAGCAGAATTCAACTATGTCTTTGACAAAGATAGATAGCTAGAGGAGGTACCTTATTTGAAGATCCGGCAAATGCGGCCAAGAAATTCTATGAATACGATTTGGTGGATGTTTTCAACTGTTGTTATGGCAACAACGATCTCCATAGTTCAAAAATGGATTTGGGAAGGCCTTTAGAATATGCCTTTTTGTCTTTAGGCTTTTATGTTGTTAGTGACCGTACTTGTTATATGTTGCGAAGGTTATATAATTTAATATTGGGTTAAGTAAGGCGTAGGAGGAAGAGGAAAAAAGTAAAGTAGTATTTACGCATTTCATTACTCGTGGCAAATCTATTGTGGCATGTTTAGTCTATCCAGCCTTTTCCCAGTAATATTGGGCTCTGCTTCTAGTCTAACTGGATGGACCTCAATAGTTATTATATGGAGAAACTGTTTAATATCTGATCTCCACAATCATTTACCGTATAATACTATACAAATGGCTGCGAGTTTTTCGAGTCACGGAGGGATATCGATGATGGTCACCCATCCACATTGACTGACTTAAGCAAGCGCTGCTGTTATTACTTAGGTGCATGCCCCTTAAGTAGTAGTACAGTACACTTAAATACTGTGTGTATACTTTACATTTACCTTGTTATGTTAGTTTCATTGGTTTCAACATAAGTACTATTTGTACTGTATTTATTGTAGTCTAGCATTGGCTTTGCCCCTCAGTGTTTTAACCCAGAATCCCAATATTTTACTAGACAATTTAATTACAAGAAAGTTACTATTGGTACAAAAGGTGATTTTACTCTCATGTGGGTTGGTTGTACTCTACAAATACACATGTAGTCGTTATGTTGTATTTCGATTATTAATAAATGTATTTTTATAGTATTTTATATATCCTTGTAGCACGAGCACATCTTAAAAAATAAATAAAAAAAGTACTAAAATTATTTTCAGATATACACCTTCCACTGTTTGTCTCTGGCTGGTAGACAGTCTAACAAAAAAGAAAAATCTTTCTGTCTATGGCATTAAGTCTGCCTTTATACTTTGCGCTTGAAGTGATAAATAAATAAATAAGTTAGTCCTATGACAAATGGTATAATACCAGGCAAGTTTAAAAAGCTTTTGAAAACAGGGAAAAAGTGTAGTATAGTGATATTTTTAACTTGAGAATCACTGAGTTATTAATAATGCGTCAGTCACCAAATCTGTGTCATCAGCGAAGTACCTTTAAACGTTATAAGCAGCTACAAATATGAACAGCATCACGCCATTACAGCTAATCCTCTAAGCGAGGCGTTTATCACAACATCCCATAGGATTATACAGAGTGAAGCTAAAACTCAACGACGAACATTCACGACCCGATACGATGACGCACAATCCGTACAACCGAGGATTTATTAAAATCAACCCTGTTTCATAACAGGAAAACGCAAGAAAATCCGATTCCAACCTGTTTTTACCGATCTTAATTGATTTTTCCGAACGTTTCGACCCGAGGCCGTACACAAAATATAACAAAGGGTGATTCAATTTTGCGTGGATAATTTTTTTCGAGCAAGGGCGAGTTTAATTTCGCCGTTAATTAAAAATTTCGCGTCGTATATACAAGGATTACTTTACGATTTCTATAAATTTTATTCGGTGCGAGATATTTTGGAAGTTCACGGTTTAAAATTACAATCAGTCAGTGTATTTTCGCCATTTTTATTGCATTTATTTATTTGGCAATTTTTCTGAGTAAATTGTTCGGCGTTGACTTATTAAATTGGATCGTCATGGTGTATTATTTATAGGGTAAACGTGGTGAAAATTTGATTCATTAGGGGTTTGGTACTGGGCAGGGATGAAAGGATTTTTGCAAAGGTTATGATGCAGGTGTATTGTTTCTTGAAGGATTTCGTGGTTTGAGATTGTTCTGAGTAAATCTTGAGTTGATGACGTTTGCTTCATCAATTATATACAGGGTTATTGATAACACCAACAATCTCCAAAGAGGTCATTATGAACAACATTTACTATGGGACCAAACCTGAAATCGCGAAAAAAATATCAGCTGTTCCGTACTTTATGTTCACATAACTCGTCAAAATGTAGGGAACGGCTGATTTTTTTTTCACGGTTTCGGGTTTGGTCTCATAGTAAAAGTTGTTCATAATGATGAGTAGAATGACCTCTTAAGAGGTTGTTGGTGTTTTTCCAATAACCCTGTATAAGTGCCGACTGCAGCTCAAAAAGCGGCGTCCAATAACCTTGATCCATACACAACCGCAGAGCTTTTTAGGTTTTTAGGGTTCTGTACCCATAGGGTAAAACGGGACCCTATTCCTGAGACTTCGTCCGTCCGTCTGTCACCAGGTTGTATCTCATGAACCGTGATAGTTAGCCAGTTGAAATTTCACCAGATTATGTATTTCTGTTGCTGCTATAATAACAAATACTAAAAACAGAATAAAATAAATATTTGAGGGGGCTCCCATACAAAAATGTCATTTTTTGCTCCTTTTTAGAAAAAATGGTACGGAACCCTTCGTGCGCGAGACCGACTCGCACTTGGCCAGTTGTTTCAAGGTAGGTAAAACGAAAAGTGGCAGATAACTTTAAGAGGGGACTCTATACCCGGAGAATTTGAAGAATAGGTATTTGAAGAAACTATTGCCGTCGCGCTGCGCCCGACCAAGCCCCCGTAAAGTGCGAAAGGGACAACTACAGCTCAGGCTGATTTTACCTACAAAAATCTTGACCAAAAGACGTTTTGTATTCCGCTGTTTTCTTCTTCAAAACTAAACTGATCTAAATAATTCTTATATCAAAATTTAGAGGAAAAGTATATCTATGATTCTATTATTTTCTTTTTTGTTAAAAACTTATCTAATTTGTCTGATAGTCGTCTGAACATGGCAGTAAAAAACGGGCTTTTTGTCGGGTTTTTGGATTGTCAAATACTTTTAGTGATTATGTTTTGAAAAAAAAAAGAAATGATAGGGGCATGTATTAGTAAGACCTATATTTTTTGGAAAAAATCTTTGCTCTAGACGCATTATCCAAGAAAAACGGAAAACGTATGTATGGAGAAAGGCCCTCTAGAGTCTTAATATAATGTACTATTGTAATCTATGACAGATGCTGATGACTTTTGATGTATTGAAAAAAAGAAAAATTATAAAGCGTTTCGTCAAGGACATACCTCCCTATTATTTTCATTAAATAAAAATCGTATGTTATAGCAAAATAAGCCGGCACATAACAAGAAAAGCAAAAGACACTAAGTACTAAGAAAGAAGTCATTACTCTTTTAATAACAATGGTTTCTGAGAAAATGTTGTTTTTCGATAAATTTCTTCCTTGATATTATTTGTAAGATCTTTTTTAAATGACTGTTTAATATAACAATAATACGTACAAAGGGAATATAAATCTTTTTTGTTATGTTTGTGAGATTTGGAGTCAATGAACTGTGTGTGTATAGCTGTGCTAGTATCTTTTGGCGTGCGGAAAAATTGAAACTAAGTCCGCCATATTGTTTTTTAGATACATGCCCGATGTCAACATCATTCTAGCGCCGAAAGATCTTTGTAGCATTGTATGTCTTATTGAGTGTGATCGCAAGAGGAAATGATCATCGCAAGTCGCGGGTTTGGTGCTCGAGTTGAGCAAAGCTTTATTAGTTTTTTCGGCTACCATGGTTTATGTTCGGTTGATTATTGTTAACAAATAGATTGAAGAATATAGTATGAAGTAATTCGGAGAAATGTCAAATTTAAATTAGATTCTGTTTAGGTGAGGTCATACGTACGTAAGCAAAGTACGCGCTTTGGACGTGGATTAGCGTTATACACCACAACACAAGGTGAGGTCATACAGTAAAATTACATTATTGCTAATTTCGAAACGTTCAACGTCTTGCACTGACAGCCAGACCCGGAACAACGATCTGTAGGCCAAACAAATATTTGTTCCGTGCGGGGATCGAACCCGCGACACGCAGCGCAGCAGTCGATCGCTCAGCCACTGCTTCAACCGTGCCGTCAATTTGGCTATAGATTACGATATATTAGCGTTGGCGCGTCTATAGTAATGTTTTACAAGTGTGAAAAATTCAACAGATATTTTACAGAGGCGTAAACTCAAACGATAAAATCCAGACAAAGAAAAACAAGACACATCCTGTCACTAACTTATTTTTGTTTCAAAAATAAAATGAGATTTTCCTTTAAAACATCTAAACTTGCTTTCATTTGCATTACAACGCCATTTCATTTAATGCAGCAGAACAGGGTATAAACGAAACTACAACGATATTACTATTTAGTCAGAGAAACAACGACTTGCCCACAATAAGGGTCCGCTCACATCGACACGCGAAGCAATGTGACAAGGCACGTACTTTTAAGATAGCGGTATAATCATCATCTACCTAGCCTTTTCTGTCTTTCTGTGTTTCCAACTTCTAACTGAATGCAGCAAATACCAGTAAATGGAGCGACACAATATATGACTTAACGACAAATTCACACACAAAAACAACAGTTACACACAATAACAACAACAACTTATGTCTACACGAAAATGTACACGTTTCAATGAGGAAATTTGAAAACACCCAGATGTATCACCGGTGTTCTCGTAAATCGCGCTAATGATTTTACTCGTCTTGATGATCACTACTTGGCTTCGCAGTGCTTTTTCACAGAGTAACAATCGGCTTCTTCTTGCCTTACGATTAGTTCGTTATGATTTCGAATCTAGGCAGGCGCATTACTGTGTGTAATTTACATATTTCAATAGCACTGCTCTCAAAACCTTGAAGGAAAACATCTGGCTCTGGTTTTCTCTTTCTTTGTCCAGGCTGTCTTCCTTTGGAATGCGCTTCCTCTGAACGTTAGGTTGGCCAACAGTCGGTTCGCATTTAAAGTTAAAGCTCGCGAACACCTACTTAAGAATTTGGCAGATTCATCTCATAATTAAATTGTTGTTAGTAGTATATGTATACATTAATGTATTTATCGTTACATTTTATTTCTAAATGTTTTATAACCATTTGTTATGCTGCACCTACTATGTTTTCTCTCTGCATCACCCTTAGGGTCTACCTTGGTAGAAAATGCCCAAGGCATTAAATCCGCCTTTGTACAGTGTTTTTTTATACTTGTGCATAAAGTTTTAATAAATTAAAACATCAAGACGAAACTGGCATGTCCCAGAACCAAAAAATCGAAGACGTGTGACATCTAACCCGCACTGGGACTGCGTTTTGGATTTTTGTCCATTCACTCTTGTAGATAGGAGGCTTATATTCCTGCAGTGGGAACATTATCGGCTTTATCGGTGATTTCTAATATTTTTTTTGTTAGCCTCTTATGTGTCCCACTGCTGGGCAAAGGCCTCCCCTTTCGCCTTCTAAACCTCTCTATCCTGTGCGAAATCTGGCCATGATCACCCGGTAAACAAGATCAGATCGTCACACCACCGTCGCCGCGGTCTACCTCGATGGCGATTTCCTCCGTCAGGCGTCCAGTGAGTGACGATCTTTGCCCACCTATCCGGGTGCATTCGTGCTACGTGGCCAGCCCACTCCCACTATAGCTTAGCTGTTGTTTCTCCAACATCTGCAACTTGAGTTATGAAACGCAGAGTGGTGTTCCTGACGCGATCTGTACGCTTCACACCTATTATGCTACGCTCTATTGTCCATTTCTAATTAAAAAATGTCGTTACATATTTTTACTACACTCTAAGCACCGTCCCGTCGTGTCGCATTTAGGTGTAAACTCACCTTTAGTTAGAGAAACAACGACACTTGCCTGCGCGCCGACGATTACCGTTCCAAATTGCTTTTGCTAAATTTAATTTCGCCGCAACCATTTCGAGAACGAGTTTAGACTTAGTTTAGAACGTTTTGTATTATTATCATTGTGTAGGCAAATGGATATTGAATTGGAAGTTATTAGATGAAGTCCATGTTAGAAAGTTTTTTAGATTATAAAATAAGAAACTAGGTATGGAGTAGGTATTTTATATTATCATCATCTGCCTAGCCTTTTCCCAAACTATCTTAGGGTCGGCTTCCAGTCTAACCGGATGCAGCTGAGTACCAGTATTTTACATGAAGCGACTGCCTATCTGACCTCCACAACCCAGTAACTGGGTAATACGATACCCCTTAGTAAGACTGGATGTCAGACTTTTGGCTTCTGATTACTCGTAATGACTGTTAAAGATCTACAAATGACAGCCGGGACCAACAGATTAACGTGCTTTCCGAGACACGGAGGAAACTCGGTATGTAATTATTGTCACCCATTCATGGACCAGTCTCGGCAAGCACGGCTTAACCTCAAAGATCGACCCGTGCGGCTGTTATTATTTAACCAAGAGTTCACGAATATTTTATCTTATCTTTAATATTAATAAATTGCCTCGTTGGTGTAGAGGTTGCAAGTGCGACTGCTGAGCATGAAGTCCCGGGTTCGATTTCTAGTTCGGGCAAAGTGTTATTGGATTTTTCACCAGAAATTTCTCAGTAGCAGCCACGTTGACTGGATTTAGTTCCCGTTTGTTGGCAATAGGATCGCTGACTATTATATGGGACTTAAAGGAAAGTGGCTTGGCGAATGGGTTGTGCTAGGTATAGGTATTAGGTACACATCTGCCTTACCCTTCGGGGAAAACTGGCGTAATATTATGAATACATTAAATTCGCTTTTTTTATATCCGTGTGACCGTGATGTTTTTAATCCAATCAATACTCAACAGACTATAAAGCAATGGATTTTGATGTGGTTTTCACCATCATCAGTTCGAGAATATATTGGATTAAAATTTAATTTGGAAATAGCACAAATATCTCGATGTATTATTCATTCGTAAGACCATGCCAGGCAGGTTCGAGCAACTATCTATCTATAATAACTATCTTGTTGAAAAATATATATTCAGGATGGAAGAAAACCAACGCGAAAACGGTTACCACTTATTTAGGACATCATTCATAGACCCCAATATACATTTTTCATAGGAAATTAAAAAAAATACTCCTGTTTCATACATTTTGACCGTGTAGGTATTGCACTTTTGAAGGAAACACGGTTTTTTTTCTACCCCGTATAAAGCTAAACGAAAAAGAGAAATCCTTCAGTTGCATATTAAAATTAAATATAATACTTTTAATATTGCGAACCATTAGTTGAGCTGATAATTATAATTGAAAAGAAATCAATGTTGCCCTAGATCCGGTGGCTGTTTGCATTATCTTTTTCTAAACTGAAATAAACTCTTCGATATGAAAATCTCAAAACGGAAATATAAGTTACTAGCTGTCCGGCGCAACTTCGTTTGCGTCACATTTTCCCCGTTTTCGCAACATTTTTCATTGCTGCTCCACTCCTATTGGTCGTAGCGTGATGATATATAGCCTATAGCCTTGCTCGATAAATGGGCTATCTAACTCTGAAAAATATTTTCAAATCGGACCAGTAGTTTTGGAGCCTATTCAATGTAAACAAACAAATATACAAACAATCAAATCTTTCCTCTTTATAATATTATATTATTATTAGTTTAGACAAGTAAAAAAATGTTAATGTAAAAGGCCGAACAGGCCCTAGGTGAATGAAAAAATTTAGATACTGTGGCCTCATCTCGTAACTTAAACTTATCCAATGTTGTCCAGAGATCGCGAAATAGGCCATAAATGTAATTATTAACATTAACATAACATAACATCATGACTGTATTCCCCGAAGGGTTAGGCAGAGGTGTATCTAATAGTAAACCCACTTTTCGCCAAGTATGTTTTAACTCCCATGTAATAATGGGCGAGCTTATTGCCATCAACTAGGCACAAATCCAGACTCCGTGGCTGCTATTGAGAAATTCCTGATGGAAAAAACCAATAACACTTTACCCGACCCGGGAATCGAACCCTGGACCTCATGCTCAGCAACACCGCTTGTGACCACTGGACCAAAGTGGCAGTTAATGTAATTACTTATAACGCTAGATATTCTTACCTGACACTCATAGGTACCGTTGTCCCTCTTCTGCACGAACTTGATCTGCAGCGTCCAGTCTTCTGAACCTTCTCCGTGTAACACCTGTGAACAAAATACAACATCGTCATCATTATCTTATCTAAGTCTCAGAATATAAACATCACTACAACGACCGATCCTTCACTCTTTGCATTCAGCAGATTCACGGGGCTTTTTGCGTACGCGTTTAAGAGCGTTTACGCCTTGTGACATTTCATACAAACTTTTAAGTCCTTATTTTCCGAAATGACTGAACCGATTTTAATTAAACTTCATACGCTTAAGCAGGATGCATAGGTCTAAAGAGTCACTAAAAACATTTTCGAAAAATAGTGTTACAGCTAAATTAGACTGATTATAAATTGTGTATAGAAACAGCAAATTGTCTTTTGTTTTAAAAGACATTTCGAAAATGTTTTTTAGTAACTTTTCACAAAATGTTTACCAACAGAGGTCCTACACTTACTCTGACACTGCGGATGGTGGGCCATCCCGTGATCATGGCGCTATGCAGATGAAAGGCCTTTTCCCAAACTATGCTGGGGTCGACTTCCAGTCTAACCGGATGCAGCTGAGTACCAGTATTTTACATGAAGCGACTGCCTGTCTGACCTCCACAACTCAGTAACTGTATACGATATACGATACCCCTAGGTACTCGGAAGACTGGATGTCAGACTTTTGGCTTCTGACTACTCGTAACGACTGTCAAAGATCTACAAATGACAGCCAAGACAATCGGCTTAACGTGCTTTCCGAGGCACGGAGGAAACTCGGTATGTAATTATGGTCTATCATCCACGGACAAACCTCGGAAAGCTTGGCTTAACCTTAAAGATCGACCCGTGCGGCTGTTATTATTTAGCCACGAGTTCCTCCACAAAAAAAAATCGGGAGCTCACATTCATTGATAATCACAGAAGATATCTCGTAACTGACAGTGTTAGTGTAGGTATAAACCGTGAAAGATTAAAACAGTGTGAACAGAGTCCTTGTAACAATTTACAGTTATTTTAATGCCGGTTAACAACTTTATGACATAAGAAATAAAATATCCAATTGATTTTAGTTAAAAAAGCAAGTATAACGTCAGTCAATTTGGACATAAGTGTCATTTTCTCAGCTAGAAAATCTGTGGCGACAGAATCATCTGCCAACTGACGTTATTTTAGCAATTACCTGTCCGACTGTCTATTTCGAGATATATATTTGGAAAATGTCGGTTGGAACCTATAATATAAATATAAGTCATTCGGAGAAATGAAAAAGGTAAAGTAATTTTTAGACAGTCAATCATTTATAAGAGTCAAGAAATTACAAAATAAAGTATCAAGTAATCGATAATTTTCCCCTAGTTTCACATTATCACACAGGCGCAGCATGTCTTCTTCTTCCATACTTCTCTATTACTCGTAATCTCGTTTCATATACGTGGGACACTCAGAAAGTTTTGCGAAACTAAAAAAAATTGTTCTATACGTACATATATTTTTATTAAATCTTTTCAAAGTACTTTCCACCAGCCTCTATACAAAGATTCATGCGCCTAAACCAGTTTTCAAAACACTTTTTCCAGTCCGCCGCAGACACCTCGTTTACAGCCTGCTCGAACCCAGCCAGCGCATCTTCCGGCGACGAAAATTGTATCCCTTTGAGCTGATTTTTTATTTTTGGGAATAAAAAGAAGTCACACGGTGCTAGATCAGGGCTGTAAGGAGGGTGACCCAGGAGTTTGACTGGCGTGCTGTCCAGGAAGTCCCTCGTTTTGAGTGCGGTGTGCGCAGGTGCATTGTCGTGGTGGAGCAGTAGCCCGCGGAGCCCTGTGTTTGGTCGCTTGTTGCTTATAACAGAGAAAACTTCTGGCAAACATTTGGAAGTATACCATTCGGCATTAATGCTTCTTTGATCCCGTAAGGGAATTGATACCAAGTGGCCAGTCAAATTAAAAAAGCTAGCGATCAAAATCTTACCCC
The DNA here is from genome assembly GCA_949152445.1 of Cerastis rubricosa. Lineage (NCBI taxonomy): Eukaryota > Metazoa > Arthropoda > Insecta > Lepidoptera > Noctuidae > Cerastis > Cerastis rubricosa. The sequence goes on along the minus strand of OX424535.1, from coordinate 4,678,317 downwards.
CGCTTCTAGATCGCTTCACTTTGGTAGGCGTTGGCTCATTTTGAAACACCCAAACAGTCGACTGGCGCTTGGTTTCTGGGTCGTATTGATAAATCCAGGACTCATCACCTGTAACGATGTCGTAAACACGCCGAGACGAGCCTGCTTCAAATTTGTTAAGCATATCACGGCACCATTCCACCCGGGCCTGCTTCTGAGCATCGGTGAGGTTGTGCGGCACCCAGCGTGATACTATCCTCCTCACGCGAAGATGGCTGTGTAGAATCTCGTGAACGCTTCCCGATCCAATCTTCAATATGTGTTGAATCTCCTGATATGTAATTCGCCTATTGTCTTGGATTAAATTTTTCACTGCTAGCACGTTTTCTTCGGTAACAGCCGTCAAAGGGCGACCGCTTCTTTCGTCATCCCCCAAAGTTGGTCGACCGCGCTTGAATTCGTTATACCAACGATACACGGTTGCCTTGGAAGGGCCTTCATCCATGAATGCCATTTGAAGTCTATCGTACGATTCATCCGGTTTCAGGCGACACTTGAAATCGTATAAAATCATAGCTCTAAAATGTTCCCGGCGCAGATCCATATTTCAGTGAGACACAATACTTTGAATTAACTCGCAAAAAATGTGGAGGGAAATTTTGAAATTGGAACTTACTTATTTTTACTTATAAATAATCATATTTTCGAAAAACATAATAACTGGCCAGTCTCCCATATATAAAAACTTTTTTTCGCAATACTTTCTGAGGGGCCTGGTATCTTACGAAAACAAAAAACAATTTACAACGACTTTTCTTTAAAATTTCTGGTTAAACTACAAAAACAAGTTTACACGAAAAAACTCAAAAATATCAAGAATATCCTTCTCCAATTCGCATTTTGGCAGTGCACGGGTGATATAGGAAGAAAATCCGAATTTTCTGTCTGAATCTGCAAAAATACAGTCCTCAAATTCGGATCGGGTCAATGCACAAAGTTTTACGATCTCCAATCGGGTAAGTAGAGTAACGATCCTAGGAAATTGTAAATAGAACAAAGACTATCGCCACTATCTACAAACGTTACTTAGCACGTTTTGGCTGAGCGCTATTTCTGTCACGATCACACGACTGTCAAACTCTAGGTTAACGCGATTGAGATACGATAGCGGTTGGAACATATTTAAGTTAAAAACCCTAAGGAACGTAAAAAATAATCATCAGTTGTCCCATACAAAACCAGTTGGTCCAAATATGGGACAGTTGATTCTTTTTTCGCGATTGCGATGTTGGTGCCATTCTATTTCATCATTATCTTGGCCTTATCTCAATTTAGTTGGGATTGGAGCAGCATGTCTTCTTCTTCCATACTTGTCTGTTGTTCTGTTTGATGGTTTACATAAAAAATCTAGATGGGGACTTTTAGATCTGGAATAAGTAACTTATTATCACCTAGTTAGCTATGCAGAAATCGAACCCGCAACCCGTAGCATTTATTGACCAAGCTGTTAATTTTACGTAACTCATATTTTTCTGACTTTGTTAATTAAAAAGAGCGCTTCGCTAACTCAACGCTGAGACAGGCGAATTTCATCAAATCAACTGTCAATTTGACGTTCAAATGAATCAGCCATTTTTAACGATGGCGATAGGGAAAAGTTGTTCAAACTGAGGCGTGAAATTATCGAGAAATATTAATTAAAAAGAACGAGGAAAGAATTAAATATGGTAATTCGGCAACTTTTATGTCGATGTAAAAGTTGATGGATGTCGTTTTTTTTACGTTGGAAAACGTAAACGCGTTTTTAATTGAATATTAAATTTAATTGAAAAAAATAACGAACAGCACCCTATTGTTTATCACAATATCAATCAAAATGTGAAGGAAGAAGGTTTCAAATCCATTTCTTAATTTTTTTGAAAAAAATTGTTTACACGACCACGTTGGCAACCCAATGAATATTGTTGAATTGTCAAAAATAAGGGCATTGTGAAGTGTTTTACTAATCCTAGTCCAAAAATAATTAAAAAAAAAATGTAACATAGTCTTGTAAGAAAAACATAATCTTAAAACGCTAGAATTAATTGTGTACTTAAGTCAAGAAATAGTTATCTATCTACTCGTGCCAAAGGTTAAGTTAATTAACTGAAATTATCTTTTTACAAAAAAAAGAGACTCGTGTTTCATTTCCCGAATAGGACAAAATGTAGTTACTAAGGATATCATAGGCTTCTGCGCTGCTAAGCACACATTTTGCGCCTGAGCCTATGTACCTACGTAATTACCAACTAATTATAAGTACACAGAGAGGCAGTATGCTGTATTCCAGCTTTTGTGAGACCAAAGGCTTTGAATACTAATCTCCATACGCTTTTGAGCTCAACACAACCCATTAACCCTGTTGACTCCTGCAAATTGTACCGAAAAGCCTACAGTAGTTATTTCCTATCATTTTCAGAGCAACACGGAAATCATACTCACTAATCCTATGTCCAAGCTGAATTTCAGCCAGCAAAGATGACATCGGCTAAATTCATGAACGCATTATTGAAGCGAGTTAGGTTTAGGCCACATACTTCGATTAGTGTTTAGTGCTACGCTGCGGGTTAGGTGACATGTTTCAAGCGAATTAATAGCTTAATCAGCTTATATCGGTGCTTTGCTGTATGTGGAATCCAATATTATTCCCCTCTGTGGAATAATGGTCTATCAATCACGTGTGTCCAGCTCGCGCAGTATAACCGCCGTAGAAACGGGCTATGACGGAAGAATCGACAAACTCAAACATTGTCATTGTTTATCTGTCATTATGTTGATTCTTCCTTATACAAAACTCGTTTCTACAGTGGTCATGCCACGCAAGCAGTGCGTGTGAATGTGACATCACAATATGTCGCCAAACTTTTGGTTTTAATATTGTAATGGCCACACTGATGCTTGGTGTCACGCTGCTTGAGTCATTTTGACACTTTGTTTGTGCTACGCCACTCATCATCTGCCTAGCCTTTTCACAACTGTTTTGGGGTCGGCTTCCAGTCTAACGGCTGCAGCTGTATATCATTATTTTACATGCGAGCGATTGCCCATCAGCAGCAGCGGTGGCCCAGTAGTGGCAGCCCCGATTTACGAGCAGTAAGCCGTGGGTTCGAACCCAGGCAGGCGCATTACTTTGTGTAATTTATTTCATCACCGCTGCCCTCAAAAACGGTGAAGGAAAACATCGTGAGGAAACCGGCATGTCCTAGAACTAAAAAATCGGAGACATGTGACATCTACCAACACGCACTGGGCTCACGTGGTGGATTACAGCCCACTCCCTCTAATAGAGAGGAGGCCTGTGTCCCAGCAGTGGGAACATTATAGGCTGATGATGATTATGATGATGATTGCCCATCTGAGCCTCACAACCCAGTTAGTACTGGATAATACGATACCCCTTGGTACGACTGGTTGTCAGACTTTGGGGCCACTGATTACCTGTAACGACTGTTAAAGATCTATAATTGAAAGCAAGGACCAATGGCTTAACGTGCTTTCTGACGCACGGAGGAAACTCGTCACTGATTAACCTAGCTAAACTTAACTTGAAGATTGATACGAGCAGCTGTTATTATATAGCCACAAGCTCGAAGCCACGTTACTACTTAATCGATACTCCTAGCCGTGTGCCTCCAGCCTAAGGCATCGTCCTAATAGAACGCGAATGCGCGATCATCGTAGGTTCGCGCGAATTTTACTCGTACGAACGCGCGATTTAACATATTGAACTCGAATAGGTGTCCTAACTGACAATCGCACGACGCGGACGCGCGACTCAATAGTTTGTAAATCTATTCGCATGAACTTAGTTCGTAAGAACGCGCGATCAAACATATTGAATTCGAATAGGCGTCCTAATTGAAATTCGCGCGATAATTGCGTCGGCGGGCCGCTGTCCCCGCGTTCCTCACTCGCTCGCGTCGTCAATTCGCGCGATGATAGGACACCCAGCTTTTGCCATTGCGCGAACACGCGATGGTCGCATCGCTTACTCGCGCGATGATCGCGCATTCGCGTTCTATTAGGACGATGCCTTAGGTAGGTAGTAGATTTCTAGACCGTGATCGAATCGCCTGACGTGGCAGAAATCACAAACGACGCGTCAATGACGAAATGAGGCCGACGATACCCGAAAATAGCCGAAAAAGACCGAAACCGGCATTTGGCCATAATGTATAATAGGATATTTTTTTGTTGTATAAAATGAGTTTTTATGCCAACGTCTCCGCCGTCGATATGAAAAGTGTGTCAGCGGTTTTTTGAACGCAATTTTTCCAAGTTGTGTTTGTGATTTTTACGTCGGAGCTAGTATAGAGGGAAATAATAAAATAGGGGAGGTTTGCGGGGGGGTAGTATCTGTTTTATATTCTACATGAGTTGTGTGGTGCAGATGTCGGATTCGGTTGCCTGTCGCGTCTGGGTTGTAACCCATTTTCTTCTGTTTTTCTTATTAACTAAGCAAGATTATTCATGTTCTTGGTATAGAGTTACTGATACCAGGTGCCACTTCAACTATAAAGGCATATAATATCAGGTTATGACATCTGGGATACAGGCCTTTGTTTTGTGATAGTAAATGCGCTGTAAGCCACCACGCACATTCTGAATGGTGTCGGACGTAAAGAATAGCACCATCCCATATCTTCCCGTGGGTGTCGTAAGAGGCGACTAAGGGACTTGCCAGAGAATGGGCAGCAGCGTTCTCTGTGTTTTGGTGACAACCGTACTGCGATAGCCAACCCGCCTGCCTAGCGTGGCGATTATGGCAAAACCCCCCTTATGTCAATGTGGCGTTGGGGGAGGCCTATATCCAGCAGTGGACGTCTTTCAGCTGAAATAATGATGATGATGAAGCCACCACGCAAATCCAGTAGGGGTTGGATATGAAATATTTTTGGTTCATGACAGACATGTCTGTTTCCTCACGATATTTTTATTTACAATATGGAGAACAATGGTGTTTTAATATTATAATAAATTACACAAAGTGCGTGCCCGGGTTCGATCCACAAACCGACATTGGCAAGCCGAACTTTCGATCGGCCTGTGGGTTATTATTTAGCCATGAGCAAAATCGTTGGACAAGCTAAGAATTCTGCTCACCCAGGAAAAGAAAGCATAAGTACCTACCAAACACAAACTTTGATTACAAGTTAAGGAGGCACGCGAATCGTGCCGAGTGCTTATTTTCCCACGCCCGCAGCATGAACTAAAGTAAAACGTGTTTAAATTCTCACTGTTATTATTAAGGGATTATTATTCACGACACACTATTACTATTACGAAATGTCGCTTTTACGTTATTTCCTTATTTTGATTACGTTTGAGATTAAAGTTCTTGTAAAACTAAAATAAACACCATACAATAGTATGGTGTTTATTTTAGTTTTAAGGTTCTAATATATTTACTAACACAAATTGAGTTTATGGTAGGTATGTTAGTCTGTAAGGTATACCATCTACGGTCCATAGAAACTAAAAAATAAATCAGAGGCAGTCATAAGGAATGCCGGCAGACGTGAAAACTGAAAACGATGGAATTACGGTGTTCTTTTTTTGAATTTTTAAATCAATTAGGCCGCTATACTGCATGTCGCTGGTCTGGCGCAATACGCCACGAGCATGTCGAGGTCATCGGTGACGATAACTCAAAGATTTTTCCGCTACCAAAAATCGTTCAACGCGGCTAAAGAAGTTTTCACATCAAAAATAATTTTGACTGAGAATAAGACATGAATATTATGTCCTGTTCTAGAGTCTGTGGTAAGAATCTATAGTGTGACTGATAAAACTAAGGTCATTTGAGGAGCTCTGAGCCCATGCTGGGTAATTCCCTTAATAGACATTCGAATTCTAATCTCAATCTGTCAAAAATACTTCTAATTTACACACATTTTTGAAAATCTCTTGACATTGAAATGTATCTGAGATAAGATTCGTCTAGATTTACCGTGTGTAGGATTTTCAGTATCAGAATACGACTCGAATTCTTGAAAGAAGATCTCTTGTAACGAAAAAATAAAAATTCAGAGAAAATCTAATTTAATAAAAATTATTGACAAAGGCTGTCATTTGTAGATCTTTGACAGTCGTTACGAGTAGTCAGAAGCTAAAAGTCTGATATCCAGTCTTACCAAGGGGTATCGTATTACCCAGTTACTGGGTTGTGGAGGTCAGATAGGCAGTCGCTTCATGTAAAATACTAGTACTCAGCTGCATCCGGTTAGACTGGAAGCCGACCCCAAGATAGTTTGGGAAAAGGCTAGGCAGATGATGATATTGACAAAGGCAAGTAAGTCAGTCTGCACAAATAAAGGAATCATCTTTCAATATTTTATATTTAAAAAATTTACTTACTTTTTAAAGTAAATAAAATTATTTATCTACTTCGGTTTCGTTATATTCGAATTACAAAATTGCAGCGGTTTCATTATGATACCCATAACGACACAAGTCGCATTATGCGAATCGTCATAAATTCTAAAATACAAGCATAGACATTCTGAACATACAGCCAGGTACCTATATTATTACTTCGAAATCGAGACAATGTAAATGATGTTTTTGAACATGGAACAAGTTTAGAACAAAAGTATCGTATACTATTTGGCTGTTGCGGCTACAAGATCTTTGCCTTATACTTATTAAAGACTAAATAAACAAAGTAAAAAAAGTGGACATGGGAAAAAAAAACTGACTGAAATTTTATTCGAAATTTTATTAAAAATGAAACATCAAGTTATATTGTAAATACTCCACCAGATATAACAAATAGAGCAGTTGCGGCTACTAATAATTGACTACCAAAATCAAGACATGTATGAGAAATGTTATGAAACCGAAGTAGATAAAAATACTTATTTGTCTATATCTGTGTTTTATTCCTTCCTTCGTAGATAAAATCTTGTATGCAACTGTACGTTATTGGTCCTCTTGCCCACCTATTTCGGTACGCGCTACGCTTATACCGAAAAATGGCACTCGTATTAAAAGACCGTCCATAACGTAACAGGTGCATAAATAGTTATTATATAGGTTGTAACGGAAAGGGTCTAGAAATACTTATGGGTGTGCTACAGACCATCAAATTGAACATGTTTCTGCATCGGACAAACATCGTAATAGCGAAAAATGCTGAATGCTGCCCCATACAAAGTTTCAATACCTATACGACCTAATGTATGGGGCAACTAATATTTTTTTCGCTATTACGATGACTGTTCGATGGAGATACATGATTAGTTTGATGGTCTGTAGCGCAACCTTAAGTATGATACCCTTTCTGTTACACCTTGTATACTAAACGAATTTCAATTTTTCTTTCAGTTCTCATCAAAAAGCTGGCGTTTAATTCATTATCTCTTATTAAGGTTCTCTTAATACGTTTATCACGGAGTGTTACTAGGTACAAAATTAGGAGGGTCTTAAAAACGATTAGGTGCTTTAAGAAAGTGTTTCAGTGTCTAACTAATTTTATTTTAATTCGGCTCCGCACTAATTATATTCTTCATAGATTAGTAAAGGCTTTGCAAATGATTATGGTTAGCGTTATTAATAAACTATTCCGAAAGAACATTGACCGTGCTTGATATTTATAGAGAGGAATTTTCATTATCTTGAAATTTTTCTTCACACCATTACAACATTGTAATTTGTATAGACAGCGGCGGTGGCCCAGTGGTGGCAGCCCCGACTTACGAGCCGTAAGCCGTGGGGTCAAACCCAGGCAGGCGCATTACTTTGTGTATTTCATCACCGCTGCCCAAAAAAACGGTGGAGGAAAACATTGTGCGGAAACCGGCATGACCTAGAACTAAAAATTCGAAGACATGTGTCATCTACCAACCCGCACTGGGCCCGCGTGGTGGATTACAGCCCACTCCCTCTCATAGAGAGGCGGCCTGTGTCCCAGCAGTGAAAACATTATAGGCTGATGATGATGATGATGAATGTGTATTGGCAGTTTTGTTTTTCTTTTTTTAATAATTTAAATAAATTTAATTATTGGTGTGTGCTAGCTGACATGTGACATTAATTAGATTCTTTGTTTATATGAACTTGAACACTATTGTGTAGAATCTGGTTCTACTAACCTAACCGACAGATGTGGGGAGTTTGTTCCGCCACTTCTTCTTCCCAGCTAAAACACTAGGAAGTGGCGAAGGGCGGGCGTTTTGGGGAACTGTCTCTTGTAATTTTGACGTTCAAAAAGTGCTGATTATCAGCCTAATTTGAATAAATGACTTTTGATTTTGATTTTTTTGATCAAGTTAAATGGGACGACTATGTACAACATCAATTGATTCCATTCGACACACACCTCCAAATTTAGTCAAAACCAACCAAAAACAGAGTTCCCTAAAAACTAAAATAAAACTCACTCACGCGACTACGGGAGTACGTGAATACGCACTGCGCATTTCAAGAGCGACACACAACACAATTCGGGAATGTGGGGCACGTTCCCAAATTACGTCAAAAAATGCATTTCTATCTGTCATTCTGATAAGGATCGCTTGTGTGTACGTACAGCTTGACACGGATTTGGCCCCAGCCAAGCACATTCTCATTTATGCCGTGTCGCTTGGAATTGCATCTGTGTTTATTACGCTGTTAGGCAAGCGACATGGAAAGCTGTATAGCTGAGTATAGCTGCCTGTGCGGCGTCAGCTTTATTGTGTGGGGAGGTTATTCTAGGTCAGAAGGGGTTTGTGTGTGGGAAGTCGGTATTGTTTGAACATCGTTTTGCGGTAACGTTTTGAAGGTATACGAGAAAACGTAATTGAAAATTGATGAAACAATATTATTACGAAACTAGAAAAGGCAGATGAAAAAATTGTTTTGGTTTAAAAATATAATGATTTATGTAGGTGTTAAAAATATATTCGACATCCTTAAATATTCAGACAGGTACATAATAATTTAAAAGAAGAGAGAAGACCCAATTATTTAAGACAACATGGGTCTGACTATAATAGTTTTTGGATTATTTTCATACATTTTTATGTATCCTGCGTTTTGTTCCCCATGGTGAGAAACTGTAAATTCAGAATGCCACCTACTACATTCCTTTTGCTTCATCCACTTTCACATATCTAGTCAAACACGCACACCGTTGTAAGAATTCATCATCATCAGCATTATTATGCCTTTATCTCAATTTATTTGGGCCCGGCACAGGAAGTTCTCCTTCATTATCCACATATTACTGGTCATCTCATCACTCATCACCTCAAGAAGTATTACCACCAGTTTTATGGACCTGAATTTCTTTCACTTATAACTCTTTCAAAAATAAAAATCACAAGTTACCTAATACCGAATCAAATAAAATCAAACTCTACTGCACCGTAAATACGATCCAAATTCACGCATCAGATCATACCAAGCGTTAATCTAAAATTATTACACATGCTCTTGGCTTCCGAAGTTTCAATGATAGCCGAATTATCCGTAATTCCTGCACTTTCCCGCTTAAATTCGATCACTGTGGTCGTCGCATCACATATTCGTTAGCGTTTTGAGGGCGTTAATTTTGCGGCTAACCAATTTAGGAATTTTGGAGTGCATTGACAATGCAGCTCACAGTGCTGTGTACCGTATTATGCCCTAATTAGAATCTATTTAGCTCCAGGCTTTTAATTTGGTTAAGGTTCTAATTGGCGAGCGGTATAGTGGCTTTTGATACCATTTTCTGCTAATGAATCATAGAATGATTGTTCATTTTTATTATATTCTTCATTTATTTTATATCATCTGCTGTGTTTTAAATTTTAATTTTAATTAATTTTAAACTTTTTTAATTTAATTAAATAGTATTATCAATTTGTTAGAGAGTGTAAATTCTATTGTAACCAATTTCGACATCAGTGAATCTCATGCAATGTCTATGTAATGTCTAAAGATTTATCTAATTGTTAATTTTCATTTAAATAATATCATCTGATCGGATTTTAATTTTTATTCTCTTAATCTTTTTCAATATATTTTAATGGTATTATATTTTTGTTAGCTTAGATATAAATTGAATTATGCATGTTGTGCTCTCCTGTAAGTGAAGGAGTTCACCTACGTGATACTTTTAAAGTCCATAATTAATTTTACATGATCTGTGTACATCCTTTGTTGGTGATACTAAATAAATATAAAATAAAAATGTATTGAAAAGATCTTAGGAACATGTTTATTTGCAAAGGCTGCAATAAACATATATTTTACCCGACTTCTAAAAAAAAGGGGTGATTACGTATACAACCAGCATCTTTTTTATGATGTGACATCGATTTGGTCTGTATGGTGTCGGACGTAAAGAATAGCACCATCCCATATCTTCCCGTGGGTGTCGTAAGAGGCGACTAACGGACTTGCCAGAGAATGGGCAGCAGCGTTTTTCTGTGTTTTTGTAACAACCGTACTGCGATCGCCAACCCGCCTGCCAAACGTGGCGATTATGGCGATGCCCCCCAAAATGTCAATGTGACTTGGGGAAGGCCTATGTCCAGCAGTGGACGTCTTTTGGGCTGAAATGAAAATGAATGATGAATGACATCGATTATTTTTTTTCTTTATTCAGTGATACCGTGGTGTGACCAGTATGCCAAGTCATAGGTCTCAAGTACGAACCCAAGAAACGCACCTCTGATTTTCCGGATAATGTGCACATTGTATAATGTTAACCTTGTTTGGTGAAGGAACAGCGTGAGGAAACTAGCTTAAATTTTAATTTTAATTAAATTCAATTTAGAGGGCCAAGGGTCGCGTAAAAACTCTGACACCATGTTATCTAACCACGTTAATGAAAGTATAAAATTGTGCAGCAGACTAGAACAAGACTTTCTCAATCAAACAAAAACAAAACACACTCAATACACAACAAAACATCTCCATTATTCTCCATTTCCTCGAACCTTGCAACTATACAAAGACTCTCAGACCTTGAAACAGTGCATACGAAGCCCCAACGCCTGCAAACTTCTCCGTGTAACTTCCATACAAACTTCCATACAAACTTGGGAGTTGTTCTCGTGTGTTTGTGGTAGATAAGAACTTGATACAGTGCCTCTGTTTCTATACGGATGGGCGCAAAAACAGTTGTGAATTGAATTGAATGCGTAGGTGTAGATTCTGAATGTTATAATCAGATATTTGTAGAACTTATCCGGTTTGTTTTGCATTGAAAATCTGATTGATCTAAAATACTTTGGTTGGTCGTATGTGTCACGCTTATACAGCTAGTAACAGAACTAATCTAGTGTAATTGCAAAAATACATTAAGACCGTTTACGTCTTACGACATTTAACACAAACTTTCAAGTCCTTATTTTCCGAAATTACTGAACTGATTTTAATGAAACTCCATACGCATAAGCAAGACACATCTCTCTCTCAGGGTCTAAAAAGTTACTAAAAACCATTTTTGAAAAATAGTGTTACAGCTAAATTAGACCGATTATAAAAATTATCTACAGAAACAGAAATTTCGAATTATCTTCTTTTTTAAATAAATTTCGAAAATGTTTTTTTTAGTATTTTTTTAGATTTATGTATCCGGCTTATGCGCATTAAGTTTCATTAAAATCGGTTTAGACATTACGGAAAATAAGGACTCGAAAGTTTGTATGAAATTCCGTAAGGTCTAAATCAGATTCAGTTTATTATGTAAGTATACCTAAAGGAAGATAAATTTCATAAATCACTGTTTCACAAATGTCGCTGTCCTAGTCTGGCTGGCTGCTTCAAAGTCACTTTGCAGTTTTGATTAAGACAACTTTCGTATATAATCTACGAAAAAAATTACAAACCTTGTTTTTTTAGTAGGTACTAAAATAAGTCTAAAAGTCGTAAAAGTTAGACCACTAAAACACAGTTTTAATCATTAAAACTGTGTTTTTAGGGGTCTAATTTGAACGGTCTATGAATTTTTCGTGGTTTATAAAAAATATCAATCTCACCTGAAACCTCTCATCGTTGGTGTATGTGAACTTCCCGGAGCTCAGGATATGCCAGTCTCTTTTTCTGATCCACGACACTTGCTGAAAGACAAGAAACACATTAATACTCGTACTATAACATAATATCATGCTTATGTTTTCTGAAGTTTCAGACATAAGTGGTGTATTGTGACCCGTACAACATTGTATGACTATTTCGGGCACCAGTCTATCGCAAATGTTTTCCTGTGTCTTAGATTAAATAATTCCTGTTCACTGTAATGTTTGTTTAGAGGAAATATTTATTTTTATTGTGTTAATCCACATTTCATCAATGTATTGTGTGTAAATCTTAAGAAACAGATACTAGGCGGAAGTCATTTAGATAAAATGAGGCTGGGTCTAAAACATCACATTTTGTTCAAGAGCTCCATCATCATCTCATCATCATTCTCTCGCCCTTATCCCAATTCATTTGGGGTCGGAGCAGTACGTCTTCTTCTTCCATACCTCTCTATTACTTGTCATCTCATGAGATACATCCTTTCTTGCCATATCATCCTTCACACAGGAAAGTAATATCATCTGCCTAGCCTTTTTCCAAACTATATTGGGGTCGGCTTCCAGTCTAACCAGATGCAGCTGAGTACCCGTATTTTACATGAAGCGACTGCCTATCTGACCTCCACAACCCAGTAACTGTCCACGAGGGGTACCTATCGAATACGATACCCCTTGGTAATTGTATTTATGACTACTCGTAACGACTGTCAAAGATCTACAAATGACAGCCGGGACCAACGGCTTAACGTGCTTTTCGAGGCACGGAGGAAACTCTGTATGTAATTATGGTCACCCATCCACGGACCAACCTCGGTAAGCGCGGCTTAAGCTTCAAGATCGACTCGTGCGTCTGTTATTATTTAGCCACGAGCTTCTCAAGAGCTCTAAAAATGACGAAAGTGCGCTAAGTATTTTTTTTTTAATAAATCCTCTGAAGTAATTAAAAAGGGGATAAAACTTTGTCATGGAAATTTACTTGTATAATTTCATTTAAAATATCATCATATCGGTGTTAGTTTAATCTACACAAGTCCTAAATTAAAGTAAAATATTGCAATCAAACGGGCGAACATTTAGTGTTAACAAATGAGACCACGTCATGTTAATCTTCGCAACGTATTTTGTGGTGTGTCAACCTGTAATTTTGTGCGACATTGACACGGCCAGACAATTGGACCGGTGTCGCCGCGGTTCACTCCCAGAGGGTTAATTTTACATACACCTGTAATTGTGGCACACCTATTTTATTAAAACATGTGTCTATTAGGTACTACTCGACCAAGTTAAGTTTGCACCTCGCGTCGATTATGTCACACTGATGCTTAGGTACGGTCTGCAAAAAACGATTCGCTGTGACTTTAAAAAAGAACAAATGTGTTAGATTTTACTTTGCATTTATACATTTTAATGTTTTTTTTTTTTACACTTTGCCCCACACTAGGAATTTCTCCTGTATCGTGGGTGCGTTTACAAACATTTAAACTGACATACCTACACAAACAGCCAGACCCGGAACAACTATCTGTAGGCCATAAAAATATTTGCTCCGTGCGGGGATCGAACCCGCGACACGCAGCGCAGCAGTCAATCGCTCAACCACTGCGCCAACCGTGTCGTCATGTTATATTCACACGTCACATTATATTATACAAAGGTACATTAACATATACAAAACAAAAAATGCGAGGTGGAAACTTAGCTTGGTCGAGTTGTACTTTTTGTAAAGTAAGTATAGATATAAACAGTATGGCTATATTGTCCAAACCAGACGACGTGGAAGACTCTTTTTGAGTGCACGAGGTCTTGCGTTCGATTACCAGGTTGGGCAAAGGGTTTTGGGTTTTTCCATCAGGGATATCTCAGTAGTTCTGTATAGTGTCGGAAGTAAAGAATAGCACTATCCCATATCTTCCCGTGGGTGTCGTAAGTGGCGACTAAGGGACTTGCCAGAGAATGGGCAGCAGCGTTCTCTGTGTTCTTGTTACAACCGTACTGCGATCGCCAACCCGCCTGTCAAGCGTGGCGATTATGGCAAAACCCCCCAAAATGTCAATGTGACACTTGGGGAGGCCTATGTCCAGTAGTGGACGTATTTTGGGCTGAAATGATGATGATGATATCTCGTAGCAGAAATGGAGTCTGGATATGTGCCGTTACACCGTTGATGAAAATCGGCTCGACCCCTATTACATCATTTAAAACTTAACTGGCGAAATGTTCGACTATTAGGCACACCTCTGCCTGAACCTTCCTTTGATGTTATGAAGATTTATTCAAGCGAAACCATTTCTGACAAAAAAATTACATAATCTCATTCTTAAACTTTTATTTCTAACTTAATAAATTCACCTTGTTACCCAATTGTATAGCTTTCATCACAAGTCCAAGTTACTGAATGTTTGCTAAGACTTCAGTCTGAAGCATCAATGTCAAAGTGAGTTAGCAACTTCTAATCAGATTTATCACTATTGCTCTGATAAAGTTTATCACTTTGCGGCTCAAGTTATCTATAGTGCTGTAATTCTTTCGCCTTTTATGTGAGGCTTTATTGCGAGGATTTATTCTCTGGTGTTCTTCATTCAAAATGGTTTGATTGTAATATCTAACGCCATAGCTCGAGCAAGAAACTTAAGACAGTAACTTACTTCATTATTCGGTAACTTTCTTTACAGATCATTATGTTTCTATATCATAATTTAAAATAAATGCTTACGTTATTTACACTCGTGCTCATATTGGTCTACTGGCCGAAAGACCAGTTCGGGCAAAGTGTTGTTGGGTTTTCCATCAGGATTTTTTTTTGCAATAGCAGCACGGATTTTGGATCCGGACCTGATTGATGGAAATTGGCTCGCTTTTTATTACAGGGCACTTAAATACGACGTGTGGTTTTACATCCTCGTCAAAATAATAATTCAGGAGGAGAATGGACATGGCATGCTAAGACAGACCCCAGGGGTCTAATTGTGTGCCTTGTTTAAGTTTATGTAAAAAACTTATTTGTGAATATAAAAAGAAAAGAAATAATTAAAATTACGGTACGTAGTAATCTTAACTGATATTATAAAGAGGAAAGATTTGATTGTTTGTTTGTATTGAATAGGCTCCGAAACTACTGATCCGATTTGAAAAATTATTTCAGTATTACATAGCACATTTATCGAGGAAGGATTTAACCCGGCGAGGATGTGGTGAAAATAGTAACGTGGAGGTTGTGGAGGGTCTTATTGACCCTGTTTATAATTGGGTTTAAAATATCTAAATTTATATTAATGTACCAAATATTAATCAATATTATTTATTTTATATGTTATTTTTACGGTTTGATCGAAATAAAATGCAGATAAGAGTACAAAATATTATAATTAAATCACTTTTAGCAAAGTACTACAAAATAATCAACTTTTGCATAAACTTTCTAAACTTACAATAAAAACAACAAAAAATAACTAATTTCTTAGACGATTAATTTTTAATTTGGTATATACGTTGAGATCAATTAGTTGCACTTACAGTCTTATCATCAATTATGAACTACAAATCATTATTGTCTGTGATTGTAGCATAATCCTGGCAGAATGAAATAGTGTGTTCTGGACAAATATATTTATGGCAATCTTCACAAACATTGGCTGTCTTGCGATGGCGGGCATAAGGACATAGTTGGCACCTTTTTCGTACACCTGGAACCCTAACAGGTGCTCCTTGTTCAGGTTCAAATGATCTTCCTTTTTGCTACCGTCGGATAACAAGTCGTCTTCACTGTCAGACTGCATTAAAACAAGACGTATGCGCTCATCCTCAAGCTCCTGGCTATTCATTGTGTACGAAAAAACCTAAAATTATGATAATATTAAGTAAAAAATATAATTAAAACCTTACATAAAAATGTTACATCGCGGTTGTCGCGGGGTCATATTTACCCTTTCTGTCTGCACGCACGTGTTGCTCCCGTCGCAGGCGGCGGCCGACTGAAAAGGGGCGCGGGGCGCGCGCGCCAGTCCCTTAGCAACAGCTATTGTGACGTTCAAAACTCTTCGTTCGCAGAATAAAAAACTACACACGATTAAAAATTGACAGGGTCAGAATGACCCCTCCACATCCTCGCCGGGTTAAGCTATATAATTATCATCACGCTAAGACTAATATGAGTGGAGCAGCAAAGAAAAATGTTGCTAAAACGGGGAAAATGTGACGCAAACGAAGTTGCGCCGGACAGCTAGTTATTAATAAACGCTGAATTTTTTGGTTGTTTTAGTTTGTTAGTATTTCAGAATAAATCCCTTAACGTGGTTTAGGGAATAATAATATCGAATAAACGTTTGAGATTGTTTGTATGTGTGGAAGCGCGGTTATAGGGCGAGAATCAAACGGCCCGGGTTTAAAACTCGGGTGGTTCGCACTAACCGATTTCCGTAAATAAGATTTAAAAAACTTACCTACCCATTTTATAATTGATTCGGGACGAGAATCATTAGCTTATTTACCTACTTGAATTTGACGAGGATACAAAACAACACCTTGTATAACTGTTAAAAGGTTAGTACCTCTTATTGCATTAATAGGCGAATTACAGGTGTGATGTTTCAGTGGGCAGTAGTACAGACAGCGTCAGTGTGTGACCCCTCAACAATCCGGCCGAGTAGGCCGGGGGGGTAACTACTTAATGGAGCTGTGTACGTGTGTCCACGCATAATCACGATGCACCTATCAGGCAATTTCTACAAAAGTATAATTAAAGTCATACTTACTCCTCTTTCGCTCAAGTGCCCCACTAAACAGTGGAGGTAAGCAGTGCCTCCTAGCTGAGCGGTGATATTGCTGACTGTGTTGTTGGCCGTGACGTCAGCGGCCGGCTGCACGCCAGCTCGCCAGCCTCGAGCTCTTGATGTGCCGTGATGTCCTGGTACCACAAAAAAATTGGTATGAGGAAAAATGGACATAATTTTGGCCAGCAGTGGACTGGTGTTGGCAGATGGGAGCAACTGAAAATTACTTGGTCACTACAAATTGAAAAGATCTATCGTAAGTCCTGCAGTATTGGAAAAAAGCAACCCCTTAGAACCCTCTATCCCTAAGACGTCGTTCAATCATTCTGGCATGAAAAATCTTTTTACTAAGTTTCCGTATACCTCGGATCTTATAACTAAAAGTGACTAAGGTACATCACGAAAGAAAAAGCGGAATTTTCTGCTATGTTCCTGATAACATACTTAGATTATCGAAATGTCGTCAAGCATTATTGTCCGAAGATATCGTATTTTAGAAGAGCCATGCTGTTGACATTTTTTGATACACAATACAGACACAACCTATACATACAAGTTGTAAATAGACCCTGCACAAAGCCAAGCATTCTCTTAACGGTTTCAAAAATTATTGCTGGGAAATGATTTTTTTTGTGGGGAGGAACAAGAAGTTTTATAGTAAAACGCAGTGTAATGTACTTAGAACGTAGTGCTGATGGAATATTAATAGTTAACGGGTCATGGAGCTATTTAAAGTAAAGTTATATCATTAAAACCTAAAAAAACACTAAAGCCCAAAACTGAAAAAAAAAAATGGGCTTTATGGTTCATAACAAAAAAAAAAGTATTTATGGGAAAAGTATGTGTCTTTTGGCTTCTTACGGGTCTGTTTACGCCTTTTATCTTACTATATATAATAATATAATATATAATCTATACTTATATAATATTATAAAGCTGATCAGTTTGTTTATTTGTTTGCTTGATCGCGCTTATATCAGGCACTACTGATCCGATTTGAAAAATTCTTTCAGTGTTAGATAGCGGCGCATTTATCGAGGAAGGTTATATGCTATATATCATCACGCTACGACAAATAGGAGCGGAGCAGCAATGAAAAATGTTGCGAAAACGGGGAAAATGTGACGCAGAAGAAGTTGCGCGGGACAGCTAGTTATCCATAAATTTTTAAACGCTGTATGCCTGGCAACAAGAATCAAAACTCACCAAATATATAACAGCCAGAATGAATGATACTATCTACCAATCACCAGGTGTTTAATTCTCAGCATTATTACAACATTAATATTAAAATGATTAAGCTAATAAGATTTCGTTTCATCACAATCGGGGACCATTTATTAACTTATTAGTCATTCCGTAATTAATTCAATGGGCATTATTATAATAAGCCTGAGGTCGATGGTGATTATTGGCAAGTATCTACTTATCTTGCCAATACAGACGAGCTTAAGGCTGACATAATTATGAGCAGAGTACGTCAAGATTTTTTAAATTAGTCTTATCACGTACACTGGAATTTAGACTACTCATTAAAGCTCATTGACTCTAGATTTGTACATTTTTCTTCTTCAGAGACCCTAGGTACAAAGCGCTTTTAAGGAGGAAGCACCAACGTGACGTGGCCGCCAAATTCAAATTAAAAACAAAAAAAGACGTTTTGTGCAATTTGCAGAATTTTATTAAAGGAAATGGTTAAATAGCGGCACTGAATAGTCTTTTCGAGTCCGGCCTGGTTCACACTGTTTTCTTCAGATCATCGGTCATTGGCTAAATCTGCTAATTGCATCAAAGTGCTAAATTAAAGGGTAGACAGTGGACTCACGTATGTCTCCTGTGGATGATGTGAAGAGTGGCAGCATGCAGAATATGGCCGCCGCAAGCTGTATGCCCATGCCGCCAGTCTGTCGCCATCTCATCTGAAACAAGTAGAAGCAAGAATTAGCGAAGAAGTAGGGAAGTTTTAGCTAGGAGATCTTACACATTGAAGTTCTAGCTTATAAGTCAAGTATACATCCCGTCTTCAAGTTTATAAGTCGTTGGGAACTTTAATAATTATGCTCTCGGGAAAAAGGTTGATTTTTCTACACACTTTTAAAAACATTACTGCTCATTCTGGGTGAATCGGGTAAAACAGAGTGGTATCTTCACAGTCTCAAGATATCTTCAAACAAGGACTATATTCAATTAGGTCATGTTCCAATATAGCTTTAACGAAAGCTATATTGGAACTGCGTAAAGTCACGAGCTTGTGTTGAGAATTGAAAAGCGATTTTTTCCTCTATCGTATTGTAATACGTTATACTTTTTTGTTAACGTTACGAACATCGTATTTTGAATGTCATGCTATTACTAAATAGGTCTTATCTCAAAGTAAAAAAGTGTTTCACGAGAAAATAGGTTTTGAATTTTTCTAAGTGTATAAATTGGCTTGCTCGTGACTGTACAGCTATGTAACCGCTTATGAAATGCTGGCATTGCATTGCCGTAAACGACATCAAATATCACACACCTCGCGTTAACGCGTCGTTTCACTCACGTCTACGCTGCGTATACGTTCAACGCACGCCTACGTTGCACAAACACGATCACGAAGGCATAAACCAGCCAAACATGATAACAGCATTGAATATAAACGTTATCAGCGAAGGAGAATATCTAGTTCAGACAATATCTGTGTTTACTCTTGGGTTATAGTTCAACGCGGGCTTCGTACTAGCCAATCAATACCTTTGATGCTCTCTAGGCGGATAGTCGGAGAGATAGTGATTGTGTTTTTGACGTTATCGTTCGCTTTTAGGCAAACGACGCGATTTTATGTATGTATCTCCACTGTTTGTAAGCCAGTTAATAAAAGTATAATATCTAGCTGGCAGACATAACAGTAATTTTATTTCACTTTGTGCTGGAAATTTCAGATTCCCTATGATAATGGAAGGTTATCAAATTTAAATAAATGCCACAAATATTGTTGGCAATAGAAATTTGCCAAATTTTTAATCACTCTTCACTAGATGAAGATCTACAAATAATTTCCTATTACAGTACGTTCCTACGTTTATGTTTTGCCAATTCCAAGAAAATAACTGTATGTTCCTGGTACAACCAACCCAACTGCGACTCGCTTTACTAGTACTTCATTCCAACCACTTCCTATAACTTAAGAAATAACAAACAAACTAATAAAAAACAGACGCAGTCGTAAAGACTGCCGGCAGAAGTGAAAACTCAAAACAATGGAATTACTGTGTGAATTAAAACGTCACGAGCATTTCGGTGACGAGAAACCAAAGATTAATCTCCTACCAAAAATCACTCAAAGCGGCTAAAGAAGTTTTTACTTCAAAAACATTTCAATCATTGTGTGGATATAGTCTGTGTCCTAGTCTATAAGCAGAGGAAAGCTACACTATCCCCAAGGAGATATCTTTAACTAACTCCAAAATCAGTTTCCGCCCCATTTCGCGTTGCCAATCAGTTGCCAAGGACGAGAAGTATGATACAATGTACGGAAACACAGACAGTAGGACAAATACGACAGATTCTGCATCAGCTATTTGTGTTTTGGAGCGAAGTATAGAGTATCGAATGCGGTCCGTCAGTATGACAACCTGTATAATGAGAGAAACACAATTAATATTAGCCCGAAGAATTGATAAACATAATTGGCAGTGGGCAGGGCACATTGCTCGCAGAACGGATGGCCGATGGGGCCGAAAAGTTCTGGAATAGCGACCGCCAACCAGAAGACGATGCGTTGGAAGGCCTCCCACTAGGTGGACTGATGACCTGGTGAAGGTTGCCGGGATCCGCTGTATGCGATTCACATGGGACCGGTCAATGTGGTGACACTTGGGGGAGGCCTATGTCCAGCAGTGGACGTATTTCGGCTGAAGTGATGATGATTATGATTTAATTGCGAACATGTAAAACACTGGTTAGTAGGCATGCATTAAAATAATGTATCTTAACGTGTACAAGTTATCAAGGTACTTTTTGCTATAACAGTAAGGTCGATGTTTCCACATTTAACCCAAAGGTTGACTGGTAGAGAATGCCTTGTGGCATTAAGTCCGCCTATGTGCCACTGTTGTACAAGAAGTTTTAAAAAATAAACAGTAACAAACAGAGAGCTAATGATAGACTGTTGCCTGGGGTAGGTATATATAAAACGATGGGTATAAAAAGTTACCAGGGCCCCATTATACAGAAGTAGCAGTGAAGAATGAAAACATGTCGTGTAGATTTGCACATTACATAGTTAATTTTTACTATCATCAACACTAGTAACGGGATATTTACCATGTTTATTATTTATTTTGAGTTCCCGATATTTCGGCACATTACATAGTTAATTTTTACTATCATTAACACTAGTAACGGGATATTTACCATGTTTATTATTTATTTTGAGTTCCCGATATTTCGGCGCTGTTGCAAACGCCATGATCACGGATAAACAAAACAAAATAAATAATAAACCGGGTAAATATCCCGTTACCAGTGTTATTGATAGTGTTAGTGACCATGTTAGTTAATTTTTGATTGGTTTTAAAACAAAAATTGTCGATATCTTATTGATCATCGAGCATTGTCCGACATGATTATGCATTAGAATAAATAATGCCAAAAATTCCGCGTTGTATTTTTTTGGCTGTTGAAAAAATTATACATTTGTAGGAATATGTTAACCTTAAATGTAATCGTTTAACAATACCTCCTATGCCATTATTGTTCTAGCCATAAAGTCATTTTCATCAAAATCAAAATATTTTATTTTACTAAGGACTACATGGGCACTTATAAAACGTCGACAAAAGGTGCACGGTTTGGGTTGGTCGTTTCCTATGAAGAAGAACCGACAAGAAACACCATGGTTACTCTTTTAAAACATTTAGTTTTACAATATTTCATTGTACAGCGTTAGTAGTTAAGTATAAGCGTAGGGCCGACGGCTCTGTATGGTGTCGGACGTAAAGAATAGCACCATCCCATATCATCCCGTGGGTGTCGTAAGAGGTGACTAAGGGACTTACCAGAGAACGGGCAGCAGCGTTCTCTGTGCTTTTGTGACAACCGTACTGCGATCGCCAACCCGCCTGCCAAGCGTGGCGATTATGGCAAAACCCCCCAAAATGTCAATGTGGCGAACCTTGGGGGAGGCCTATGTCCAGCAGTGGACGTCTTTCGGCTGAAATGATGAATGATGAATGATGTAGGGCCGACAATAAGTCGTTGCTCACTACAAAAGGTAGAAAGAGACAGAAAAAAAAATAACGTCTGTACAAATCTCAAAATAAAACATCCTTAGGATTCACACCTTTACACCAATAAAAGCTTTTTTCTACACCAACTTCTTTCTCTACTCAATAGCTACGGTACTCAATACTCGATTTCTAAGTCTGGATAACCTACTTAAGTTCCAAGATAAAAAAATATTTTAGACCTAGAAAATCCGGACCTCTTCGGAGATTGATGTACCGTTGATTATGTTCTATCCAGAATAATCCTGTTATACTCAATCCAAATTACATTCGGATTGATTCGCGGTTTTGTCGTAAAATTGCAATTCTCTAAGGTCATCATTGAATACGAACTGTCAGAAGTTTCATGATTTGGAATAGGCTATAAAATACTGTTCTAGTTTCTGAACAAATTATGATTCTTTTCACTCAAAACTTACTGTTTTTTTTATTTAAGTATATCATAGCGGTCTAGAAACTCATGCACCGAACTACTTTTTTTTTTCAGATAATTTAATGGATTTGAATATAGAAGTCAGCATTCTTATTTATTTATTTTACTATTTATGTACACACAGTAGAAATGACAGGAAAAAAACATAAAATATTTGAGTGCAAAGGTACTGCTTATTTCATTCGAAATTTCTGCCAGCAGACCTGCGAAATCTATCTTCTCTCTAATCTTATTCTTCTTTGTATTTCCAGAATTATTCATTACTCACATTCCCGAGCAAATTTGAAAAAAAAAAACGGAGGTTCTGTCAGTGCGCAGTATAAACGTAAAAACGTGGAATTTTTCCATCGGAAATACAATTATCCTATTTCATTTTAGTTACACTGTTTGCAACAAGCACAATCATTATCATCTTTAGACATGAATAAATTCCTAACACTTTGAACGCCACGTCAAAAAAGCAAAAACGTGACATCGGCGCCAAGCTGCGAATTCATCCTTTAATACTATGTAAGTATTAAAGGATGAATTCGTAGCTTGGCGCCGATGTCATGGTGCTGGTGATGTGCTGGGCACATTTTGGATTGACATCTATACATAACTGTGGCGGTCAAACTAGCACTCGGTAACCTTATAGTTGACGAATCCCCAAAAGGCCTCTTGTACAAGCCAATCTCATGAATTTAACTTCGCAAGCTCTTTCTGTTAAATAAAATTTAGTACCGTTTTTGAGTGCAGTATGACTTACTTTTTTTTCTAATTTGACGTGAAAAATATCAGCATATTCATCTCTCAAATGATCACATCACTAGCATAGATATGCAAATATACCAAATGCCACGCAGATATTACCTAGGTACGTGATATTGAGTACGTTCGCAGAATGTTGATTCGGACTGAATTTGGTATTTTAGCACAAAGTAAGGTCAACTGTGAAGCTAACTTTGATCTAAAATACCAAACGCAGCAGGGAGAGAATAACATGGCTTTGTGGTGGTGCGTCATTAAGCAGTAAAAGAAGACATGCATGATATAAACCCCTATATCTACAGAACAAGGACATCATCATCATCAGCCTGTAATGTTCCTACTGCTGGCACACAGGCCTCCTCTCTATGAGAGAGAGTGGGCTGTAATCCATCACGTGGGCCCAGTGCGGGTTGGTAGACGTCACTTGTCTTCGAATTTTTAGTTCCATACCGGTTTCCTCACGATGTTTTCCTTCACCGTTTTTGAGGGCAGCGGTGATGAAATATATTACACCAAGTAATGCGCCTGGGTTCGAACCCACGGCTTACTGCTCGTAAGTCGGGGATGCCACCACTGGGCCACCGCTGCTGCTCTCTTGTTCAAGTAAAAAGATTCTAACAGCAGAAATCGCATGTCAAATAAGTCAGTCTCATTTCTTTCCTGACCTTCTATAATGCGGTCATGTTTCCAGACTACAGCCCGTATTTTATTTGAACCGTCACAGCTGTCTCACAACACATCACATCTTTATTGTCAGTTATTAGAAGTGAACCTTCTTTACCTTCTTTTATTAAGTTTCAAGACGAACTCTTGACAACGAAAGGAGATAGGATTTGTCAAGTTATTCGATTGTCATTTGATTGATTAAGTGCCGAAGTATTGTGAAGGATTTCGTTCCTTTTGTTGCTTACGGTTCTTTTGCTAGATTTGTTTTATTTTAGGACATGCTTGTGATGAATTGGGTTTTTGTTATATGGATTGGCGAGTTATATCCGGAGGCGCTCGTGGCTAAATAATAACAGCCGCACAGGTCGATCTTCAAGGTTAAGCCGTGCTTGCCGAGGTTGTACCGTGGAGGTGACCATCTTTACATACCGAGTTTCACCCGTGCCTCAGAAAGCACGTTAAGCCAAAGCAAGTTAGGCTGTCATTTGTAGATCTTCGGCAGTCGTTAAGAGTAGTCAGAAGCCGAAAGTCTGATATCCAATCTTACCAAGGGGTATCGTATTACCCAGTTACTGGGTTATGGAGGTCAGATAGGCAGTCGCTTCATGTAAAATACTGATACTTAGCTGTATCCGGTTAGACTGGAAGCCGACCCCAACAAAGTTTGGGAAAAGGCTAGGCAGATGATGAGTTAGTGGCACTTTTTTTTCGGGTTCGTGTTTATTAATAGTTTCAATAAACAAGCTGATGTTTGCTGGCCACAATTGGTGTAATAGCCCAAGACGAAACATATTACCTCTCTTTTGGGCTCCATCGCAGTTGGGTAAAAAATAGATCAGGATTTACAATACAATATCCTTTATTTCAGGCAACTAGGACCCTTAAATCACAATTACATATATAATTATAAAAACAATAACTATAAACTAATAATTACTTTATACAAAAATAACGTAATAACTACTAAATTATAAACCAGAGGTGATTTATTGTGCCAAATAGGCTTCTAGAAATCCACACAAACAATTACATTGTGAATTGGTTTTGTTTTTTTGGCCTATACCTTAAAAGATTATAACATACATACATAAATTCACGCCTTTTCTAATGGGGGTAGGCAGGAACCACAGAACTCCATCTGCTACAATCCTTACATACTCCTTTTGCCTCGTCCACGTTCATACATGTTTGGTCATACAAGCACACCGGTTTTTAGGGTTCCCTATCCAATGGGTCTACCGGGACCCTATTACTGAGACTTCGCTGTCCATCTATCCGTCCGTCTGTCCGTCTGTCACCAGGCTGCATCTCATGCACCGTGATAGTTAGCCAGTTGAAATTTCTACAGATTATGTATTTATGTTGCCGCTAAAACAACAAATACTAAAAACCGAATAAAGTAAATAATAAAGAGGGGCTCCCATACAAAAAAATTGAATTTTTTGCTCGTTTTTATAAATAATGGTACGGAACCCTTCGTGCGCGAGTCCGACTCGCACTTGGCCGGTTTTTAGGGTTCCGTAGCCGAATGGCAAAAAACGGAACCCTTATAGATTCGTCATGTCTGTCTGTCTGTCCGTCCGTATGTCACAGCCACTTTTTTCCGAAACTACAAGAACTATACTGTTGAAACTTGGTAAGTAGATGTATTCTGTGAACCGCATTAAGATTTTCACACAAAAATGGAAAAAAAAACAATAAATTTTGGGGGTTCCCCATACTTAGAACTGAAAACCAAATACTTTTTTTCATCAAACCCATACGAGTGGGGTATCTATATATGGATAGGTCTTCAAAAATGATATTGAGGTTTCTAATATCATTCTTTTCTAAACTGAATAGTTTGCGCTAGAGCCACTTCCAAAGTGGTAAAATATGTCCCCCCCCCCCTCTAATTTCTAAAGGAAGAGGAGGAAAATTCTGAAAATATTTATGTTTGTCGAACGTAAAAAAAACTATCAACGAAATTTGGTTTCAATAAGATATGATGTTTAGTTTTTGAGATATGGGACTTTTTCATCAAACTGTAGCAGTAACTTTGTTTTTCATTAACATACTATGAAAAACAAATTTAGTTTTGCGGTTGAGTGGAAGTTTACTAACTAATAATACTAACTAATGAATGACAGTTCAAAATATTGTTATTATATTGTTTTGGGCTATGGAACCCTATGTGCGAGTAAGACTCGCACTTGGTCGGTTTTTTATTTCCATCGGCCTTTTATTTCAGTCTTAAATATTTGATCGACAACGACTTCATTCATCGTTTTAAACATTTCTTTTATTACACAACAACAATATCCACCTTAAGAATAATAAACTCCAACTCCGAAACTTCAATTTGTAATGTAATTCTCTCTTTGCACAAAAATCCAATACGTACACGGGCGAAAGTTTTAAAATCGTGTTTTCTCCAAAAGTTTTGTCTAACAGCTGAAGTCCAAGTCTTTTCGACTCTTATGCGAGTGTACTGTACAACAAATCACAAGTTTGATGAGTTCTGTACCTCTCGCCGTCAATTTTGTCAAAGGAGAGAAGATATGTTTTCAGTTTTATGTGTTATTTTATGTTATGGTAGTTTGAAAGTTTGTGGTTTTACATTTTATACGTCAACTACTACTTTTACTAGCCATTACTCTTAAAAAACAGTGGTAAATTAATACATTTTTGAGTACTATGGAACAACTAAACACTACGCTTATTTTCCATTTATTTGGCAATTATACAATTATCATCATCATCAGCCTATAATGTCTCTGCTGGGACATAGACCTCCTCTCTATGGGAAGGAGTGGGCTGTAATCCACCACTTGAGCCCAGTGCGATGGTAGATGTCACAAGTCTTCGAATGTTTAGTTCTAGGACATGCCGGTTTCCTCACGATGTTTTCCGTCTGAGAGCAGCGGTGATGAAATAAATTACACAAAGCGCCCGCCTGGGTTCGAACCCGCGGCTTATTGCTCGTAAGTCGGGGCTGCCACCACTGGGTCACCGCTGCAAGTACACAACGAAAGATGTGGTCATATCAATTGTCCTATACAAATTTTCAATAGCTAATCGGCACAAATGCATGAGACAAGTGATTGGTTTCTCGCGATAGCGATATTGGTCTTATTGGAAAAGTTGTCTAGTTTGTTGTTCTCTATCATACCTGTCTGGTTCACGCTGTTTAACAAGTCAAAAACTTAGTCATCATCATTCTTTCATCTCTCATCATTCATTCGGCGCAGCATGTCTTCTTCTTCCATAGTAGACGGCACGGGTGGCGCAGTGTCTGAGCGATCGACTGCTGCGCTGCGTGTCGCGGGTTCGATCCCCGCACGGAACAAATATTTGTATGATCTACAGATTCTGGGTCTGGCTGTTTGTGTATGTAAGTTTAAATGTTTGTAAACGCACCCACGATACGGGAGAAATGTCTAAAGTGGAGCAATTTAAAAAAAATATGGTTTCTGCTTAGCGTCTTCTCTTAATGTCTTCTTCTTCCATACTTGTCTATTACTCGTTATCTGAGCAATCTCTTTGCTACCCATAGCATCCTTCACACAGTCCATCCAACGTTTCTTTTCCTCTACTTTTATTACCATGTAATTCGTACTTAATATTTTCCTTACCAAACTTGGTAAAGAAGAGGTACAAATAAATTATGGTGCGAATACATAGTTTTCGTAAACTTTAGACAATGAAGACTCCAAGAATTGACGGTGTATAGCATAGGGTGCTCAAAAATCTGTTCATAGCCAATATGGCCATAAAGGATATTTTCACAATTGACTGTATCGTATTTAACAAGACTGGAAAACACACTTTTCTACCTGTATGTAAGTCATAGACCTTCTAATTTTCTTTCTTTCTTAAGATTGGGCTTTAGAATTATCTCTAAGGGCCATCCAAAAGCGCGTTGGTTTGACGATATTGTCAGGATCGCGAGAATTTGATGGATAAGGGACGCACAGTACAGAGAAGAGTGGCAGAAGATAGGGGAGGCCTATTCCCAACAGTGGGTTATTCTAGGCTAATATGATGATGACATCGCTTTCAATCCGTTTACCTACTCATAGAATCCGAACATTAAGAGCGTTTACTCCTTACGACATTTCATACAAACTTTCAAGTCCTTATTTTCCGAAATGACTAAACCGATTTTGATGAAACTTAATACGCATAGGCAGGATACATTGGTCTAAAAAGTTACTAAAAACATTTTCGAAATGTCTATTAAAGAAAAAGATAATTGGGATTTTCTGTTTCCCTAGATCATTTATAATCGGTCTAATTTAGCTGTAACACTATTTTTCTATAATGTTTTCAGTAACTTTAGACCTTAGACCTATGTATCCTGCTTATGCGTACGAAGTTTCATTAAAATGGGTTCAGTCATTTCGGAATATAAGGACTTGAAAGTTTGTATGAAATGTCGTAAGGCGTAAGGCGAAATTAGGCATCTCATTGTTGGGCTAAGTAAACATGTTGTATGTAAATACAAACAGGTTATATACCCACATTATCACAGGATAATAATTGTCGTGTTCAAGCTTTGTTTAGAGAATAAATACCGGGTAATACGGAGATACGTCAAGTCCCAAGAGGTTTCCTAACAATGTAAAATTAGATACGTGAATATACGTACATGTACGCTTCGTTGGCTTCAAAATATTGAGTGTGGTATGGAAATATGTGTTTAATTATGTTAACGAAAGAGTTGTTATTGGATATTTTAGTTTTAATCATGTGTTGAATAGTAGGTGATAAAGTCGACTTTATTAAGAAAGTACCTACTTAGGTAGGTCCAAAAAGGAAAACCGTGTTTTAATCATCATCATCTGCCTCGCATTTTCCCAACTATTTTGAGGTCGGCTTGAATACCAGCATTTTTCATGGAGCGAATGCCCATCTGCTATTGTTGTACTCTTATTGCAGTGTGGAAAAGAAACGGAGCTATACAGGATTTCTAGGGCCATCTCTTTCCCACACTGGAAAAGGAGTAAAAAATACTGCTTTAAGACGTCATGGTATGCCAGCTGACCTCCAGAACACAGTACTCTAGAGCCTGTTGAAATACGGTTGCTATTGGATTGTTCGCGTCAGAGGTATAATAATTATGATATACTTACAGGGTGTAACGGAAAGGGTATATACAGACTTAAGGGCGTGCTACAGACCATCAAACTAAACAAATGTTTCTCCATCGTCCAAACATCGTAATAGCGAAAAAAATATCAGTTGCCCCATACATTTGGTCGAATAGGTATTGAAATTTGTATTGGGCAGCATATAATTTTTTCGCTATTACGATATTAGTCCGATGGAGAAATATGTTCAGTTTGATTGTCTGTAGCACACCCTTAAGTATGTATATACCCTTTCCGTTACACCCTGTATATATATATAATATAGAATTATGAAAGTAGTTTATCTATTCGGCTACTGTTATATTGTCATATCCTGTGCATACAATGAACCGCCCAAAACTTTACAATCAGAAAAGTTAAATATTTGCTACTCTCTGGTTCGATATTTGTTAAACTGTTTTACGGTAACTTTTAACTAGTTCCATGGTTTGCATTGACGGCCGAGTTTGAATAGTTAACTTTTTAGTTTAAATGGTCTTTATTGTTATTTACCTTTATTTGGATTGGTAGAGGAGCTCGTAGCTAAATCATAACAGTCGCAATCTTCAGGTTAAGCGGTGCTTGCCAAGGTCGATGAGTGAATGGGTGGTTATTCATTACATCACGAATTTCCACAGTGTAGTGCAGTGTACAGCTGTCATTTGAAGATCTTTGACAGTCGTTACAGGTGAATTACTAGAGTCTCGCAGAGCCGATTTAAAAGTTGTACTGATAGCCTGTGGTTCTGTATGGTGTCGGAGGTAAAGAATAGCACCATCCCATATCTTCCCCTGGGTGTCGTAAGGGACTTGCCAGAGAATGGGCAGCAGCGTTCTCTGTGTTTTTGTAACAACCGTACTGCGATCGCCAACCCGCCTGCCAAGCGTGGTGATTATGGCAAAACCCCCAAAATGTCAATGTGGCGACACTTGGGGGAGGCCTATGTCCAGCAGTGGACGTCTTTTGGGCTGAAATGATGACTGATAGCCTGCGTCATCCCACTGCTGGGCAAATGCCTCTCCCCATGACTTCCAATTGTCTCGATCCAAGGCCAATGTGGACCACTGGTCGCTGGTCTTGTCTAGCTCGTCCCGCCATCTTTTACGAGATTTACCACGACGCCTTCTGGCTGTGTCAGGGCTCCAGAAAGTGGTTATTTTGATCCACAGATCATTAGGCATGCGGCAGACGTGGCCAGTCCAGTCCCACTTTAGCTTAGCGGGTTTTTGAACAACATCAGTTACTTGTGTTTTGGAGCGCAGTGTGGTATTGCGTACACGGTCGGTTAGTTTGACGCCTAGAATGCTGCTTTCCATGGGACGTTGGCAGACCTTGAGTTTGGACTTTTGAATATTTATCAAAGACCAAGTCTGGGATCCGTAGCAAAAATAGTTCTATTCGTTAATGTTTACAAAATGGGTGATGGCAAAATTGGAAGTGTCCTTAAGTACTTTCATACCTACATATAGGTTTTTAACAGCACCTAATGGCATTCTGTAACATGTACCATCAAAATTGTAAATCATGAATGGCAGACAATTTTGTATCATTGCACCCCACTCAGTCCATCCTCTTGACAAACATCTTCAAGCCTCTTACGCAGTGAGAGTCCTACCTACCTTTTATAAAACCCACAAGCCTACCTTCACAAGTACCCTCAAATTACAGAACCCACTACAAACCAAACAATTCAATTGGCGGCCATAAATAAAACTTATTATAAGGGAACCGCAATAAAAATAAATCTTCCATAATGCCAGGCGTATAAAATAGAAAATCATTGAAATAAATTACAGGTTTTCAGCTCGACCAGTGCTTGCTGTAAAGGTAGGTTTACAATGGAGCATAAAGGTCAACGTACAGTTACACGCATTGCACGGGATTATGATTGCCTCACCGGGAGCATATACGGGACTCTTTATTTGAAGACCCTTAAACAATTATAAGTATCGTATCGGCTTAACCTCGGCTCGGCATCAGCTTGTAAACAGCACTGCCCATAATTTGTAGAATGCAAAAAAAAAACATTTAAAGACGTAATGATAGGCAATGTTACACGTAAATAATGCCATGACCAGTTCCCTGAAGACAGTCAATAACTCAAAAAATGCTCTGTTAAATTGAGGTTTTGCTAAAGTTGACATAATTATGATAATTATAATCGGCAGCTAAACAGAAAAAATCGTAGGTAATATATGAAATGTTGAGATATTTTATATATTACTACCGGGAACGGCAGACGTCGTCCCACCCGGAAAAGCAGCGCCACATTAAATATGATATTCCGAATTTTATATTTTTTAATTTTGCGATTCGAGGCTTCGGTTGGTTAATTCATAGTTTTGGATAATAATCTCACTGTTTGCTGAAGCGCCACCTACCGGCTCCATTTGTGAACTCAAACCTTGCAGAAACCCACTCGAACATACACACAAAATATCATTAAAATCGTCCCTACTGTTTATGAGAAGATCAGTGACATACCGACAGCAGCGCCACCTACTGGGTCCAATTGTATTTTCAAACTATCCAGGAACCCCTTGAAATATACAAAAAGAAAATTCATCCAAATCGGTCATGCCCACGTACTTATGAATATAATGTTAAAAAGATAATTATTAGATACCAAATGATTTGGATTGATTTAGATGATAATTGTCTAAAAGTAGCAGTTTTAATCTGCTTTTATCTTAGTGTGCCTGCTTTAGTGTGTTCTCGCCTTAATATTTATTAACTGCAAACTGCCTATGATTGTGCGGTAATATGGCCGCGGGAAATTCGCCTGGTTAGTCCAAATGCGGGTTTCAGGGCAATTGATTATTATTTTGTTGGACCTAGTGCATGTACAGTTTTAAGCCTTATTTTGTAGGAAAAGCAGTCGATTTTTGCATCAGAGAGTCGGATTTGTAGATTAATAGGTAGTTTTTTGTTACCTGATTTTGGTTCCTTTATTTTCAGTAATTTGCCATAGTAGTTTATACCTACATCATTGTTGACGATCTTCAGAAAGTTCAGGTGCGTAGTAATCGAAACCGACCGGCGTGCATACACCTTGCGCCCTACCATGACGTCTTAAAGCAGTACTGTTTTAATCTTATTCCAGAGTGAGAAAGAGATGGCGCTATACGTCTTCTATAGCTCTGTCTCATTCCCACACAGGAGTAACATTAAAACAATACTGCTTTAAGACGTCATGGTAGGGGCCCAAGGTGTATAAACGTGGACTAAGCAAAAGTAGTTTGTGAGGATTGCAGCAGTTGCCGTCCTTTGGTTTCTGTCTAACCCCATAGGAGAAAGGAGTTAGTTTATTTTTGTATTTACTATCGGGAAAGTGGGAATAGGCACACTTTTCAAACAAAATCCCGTGCACACGATGACCACATCTGTTAGTACCCTTACTCCTATTGGTCTGCACAAATAGTTTGCGGACCAATAGTAGTAAAACAAAAAATACGTGACCTTTTATTAAAATATGTTTTGTTATAAAAAAACTCAGGCTCTGTTAATGATCCCAGATGTTTGACCACCGTTTTTCGACCAATAGGAATAACACAAAAAAAGAGACCAAGGAATAGAAAGTTTTTAACTGTTTTAACGCTGCAAGCAAGGATAGTTCTTACTGTGGTCCGATACCCAGTTAGTTGATAGTACGTTTATACCTATAGCTACCAGTGGATAAAACCACATTGATAAAGAAAAGTCTATCAAATACGGAAAAAAAGGTTTGAGTGAATATACCAAAAAATCTTGGATTAATTTGACCAATAATAATGAAAGTGTAGTCAAAATAGACGTCGATATTCTTCAAAATAATGTCCAATGGCTACTGTTTTAATTGATTTCGTACATAAATAACTGGCACAGGCGTCCAACACCACAGAAATGTCCTTAATTGAAAAATAATTGAACTATTAGTGCTTTGAACACGAACAGTAGTTGTATGGGTTTCTAATAGTGACGAGTATTCAAAACATTGTAATCAATGTAAATTACTTTTTTTCATATCAATTGAATTTGTATTGAAATGTTTGGTTACTCCATCCGAGCTTTTTTATTTATTTATTTCTTCAAAGTCATACAAAACTGTTTTAAGTGTGTCCGAAGTAAGTTTAAAATCATAGAAAATAGCACCCTTACTTTTAAACTAAATCCCAATTATCTGTTTCTACAAAGCTTTAGTGTCCATGGAGTTTCTTGCCCATTCTTCTCCTTATAGATCTAAGATTTGGAATGGGCAACTGCAATACTTACACAAGTTATTATGCCTTGTGTCTGGGACTGTAGCTTTGCGTTTTGTTCTGTTTTTGACTTTCAAAAGTGCCTGTAATGGTCTAGTTGAAATAAATACCTTGAGTTTGAGTTTGGTTAAGAAATTCAAGCCTATTTTAATTATGGGTTCATTAAAATTGCTTTGTAATTAATTTTAGTAACCAATATGTAGGATTAGAGAACACTCGATTTATTGTCACGTTGGCTTATGTCTTTTAAGTACTTGGATATAAGCTTAAACTTACAAGTTTTATTTATATTATATATTATTTTTATAGTTGGCCATGACGGCCTCTAAAACTGCAATGATGGTGCAGAAATAAATAAAAAATTATAATTATATTGAAGACAACAAGACTACAAAGCAACAAAAACAAACAAGAATTGATATCAGTAACTCTTTTGCGGAAGCTCTCCAGCTTAAAATAACATATTCATAATTCGATAACCTTTTCTTATTAAAAGTCCACTTAACCCATCAAAAAAAGAACACAGTTTCTACCATAAATATTCATTTGACCCAAATAAAGATGGTGGGTCCATACCCACAACGGATGGGACATATTTGTATAATATAGTCCATAATTTTCACGGTTCAAGTCATCTGAGTGATCAAAGCGTACCTAATCGTTCGGGACGGTTTGACCATTAAATAGAGTGGTCACCACCAGCTACCTAAGGTTATAAATAGATGCTAGAAATTGGTGTATACTGGGTTATTGTTTTATGACATGCTGGGATTGTTGGTGACATGTACTCTGCGTTTAACACTGAGTCTAGGGGCGTTTATACCCTACGGCATTTCGTACAAACTTTCAAGTCGTTATTTTCCGAAATGGCTGAACAGATTTTAATGAAACTTCCTACGCATAAGCAGTATACATAGGTCTAAAAAGTTACTAAAAAATATTTTCGAAATGTCTTTTAAAAATGAAGAAAATTGGAAATTTCATTTTCTATAGATAATTAAAAATCGGTCTAATTTAGCTGTAACATTATTTTTCGAAAATGTTTTTATTAACTTTTTAGACCTATGTATACTGCTTATTCGTAGGAAGTTTCATTAACATCTGTTCAGTCATTTCGGAAAATAACGACTTTAAAGTTTGTATGAAATGCCGTAGGGTATAAACGCTCTTAAATCCGTAGCGTCTTTGCCTGTTTGTTTCGGTTTTACTATGAAATTATTGATTATATTTGGATGAATTTTGGCTTAGAGCTGTAGCGGCACTACAAGAAGTGTAACAGCAACGTAGTACAAAAAGTACTATAGCGCCATAAATGACGAAATAACACCAAATTCCTCATCATCATCATCACCACCCTATAAAGTTCCCACTGCTGGGACACAGGTCCTCTCAATGAGAGGGAGTGGGCTGTAATCCACTACGCGGGCCCAGTGCGGGTTGGTAGATGTCACATGTCACAATTTATTTCTAGAACATGCCAGTTTCCTCACGATATTTTCCTTCACCGTTTTTGAGGGCAGCTGTGATGAAATAAATTACACAAAAGTAATGCGCCTGCCTAGGTTCGAACCCATGGCTTACTGCTCGTAAGTCGGAGCTGCCCCCACTGGGCCACCGCTGCTCTCAATGGTGATAATAAATTAAATGAAAAATACCAATAACAACTGTCGGGCAGTAGCCCACCAGACATAACACCCGTCTGGTAGGAACATCCTTCCCTTTTCTATAGGGTATTTCCTTTCCTATTTTTGATGATGTTTGCTGAAGCTCACGTGGACTGTTTCTACACGGTGATGCGGAAATGGTGCGCATCCTTGGCCCGTAGGGTGCGGGGCAGCGCCAGCAGCATCTTATCGATGATAGCGAGCAGGCTTAACTGTGAGTTTGTGAACCACTGTTGCAAGTTTCTTGCTGGGCCCTTGCTTGGACCTTGCAGTAGTGATGTCACAATCTGTTTCTGTTATAATTTTTGTAAGTGTATTACTAACATAGTTTGTATGTACATTGTGATTAACACTATGAGTCTTGGCGCTCGAAATAAATGATTTATAATACGAGTAATATAGGGGGATCAAGAACTTTGCACCATGTTCTTTATAATCCTATAGAGCTTTTAATGTTGAAGAAGGAACTGTAATTTACAGTTCTGGCTCGCTTACAGGCTGGGGCACGTTGGTAATAAGTTTGCTTGGCATATAGCAAATATATATAGGTACAAATAACAGAAGATCAAAGGTAAAGATAGAATAAAAATACGTATAAAAGTTTTACATTATTAGCACTATCCACAGCCCGACTTCAGCCACTGCTATATATGCCGCATCTGATGCCAAATCCACGTTTCTATGTCAGCCTCATTTACACAATAACAAACTAAACTCATCTCTTTTCCTAAAGCCATAAGCATTAGTATCCAGCAATTTCTTTACTTCGTAGTCTGCCAGATGCCACTTAATGCTAATACAAAATAAAGACTATTTCCCTAATACAATTATTTTTATACCATTGCCTGGTGCTTTAAGATCTATAAATAAAGCATTAGAAGAGAATAGGCTGTTACCCTACTACGGAGAAACCCGTCTCTAATAGCGGAATAGCGTGACATCGCCTTGAATTAAATAAATAAATGTTCACACTTAATAGCGAGCTAGGAGTTCCTTTGTCTGGGTAACATGCAAATATAACTTGGTTATATTCAATAAGGCATTGTGTGAGTGTGTGATTTGACTCAAAAGAGGACTCCTTAACAACCCCGCGTGCCGAGAGAGGTGATAGGTCGCGCGAATACGCGATCACCATCATCATCTGCCTAGCCATTTCCGAACTATGTTGGGGTCGGTTTCCAGTCTAACCGAATGCAGCTTAATACCAGTATTTTACATGGAACAACTGCCTATCTGACCTCCATGCTGTCCTCCACCAGCGACGCCCTAAGCCGAGGCTCGAATCCCACAGGGAGTGCCCTTAGCGTTTAGTCGCTTAGTATGTAAGTAGTTCTATGCCATGGCTGGAGGCCTTACACTCAAGGCACCCACTGGATAGTCTGGTCAAGCAGACGACGAACTTCTAGGTTGAACAGAGAAGCCATTAAAAAAAAAAACAAAAAAAAACCTCCATATGTATCTGAGCGAATACGCGATCATTGCGTTCAAATGCCACTCATTTGTTCGAAAACCCTGAAGACTGTCCACTCTCAATGTCTCTCAGTGTGACCACGCGTTCGGTTTTGCCGAAAAAAAACGAACGCAATGGACGCGTGTTCGCGTGCATATCGCTCATATTATGACATGGCCTAAAAATATTATATTTGGATTCCGATTCTAGAACGTGACGCTTCACCACTGAATAGTACTTGTATTTTAGTTTAATGGTTTATCAATACGAATATTATCCTTGTGTGATCAGTAATAAGTAAGTTCACTTTAAGAAACAAACGAGAATATTTAAAAGAATTGTATGGTCTAAAAATGGGCTTAAACATAACAAGCGAAATGTGGATGTTGTATATACGGCACCTCTAACTAATCCTTCCGGAGAAAAATAGTTGACATTCAGTTATATTGATTAGTTTTAATAATTACAAAGCAAAGTTATTTAGGACGAAATACAATTAGCTAAATAATTGTATTTCGTCTTTATAAGTTTGCTTTTCATTTTGAAGTGTTCACTATCAAAATTAATGTGAATGATTTACCTACACATGTATTTACAAGACTTAATATATATTCTAACAACTTCTCAAACATTCCCCTTTCACGCTTCAAATATTTACAACGTAACACACAATTCAACTAAATAATCAAGAGGCTTTGTAAACTAGATTCTGTCTAAACTCGAGACTCCCACCGACTTAGATTACAAGTACCAAGTACCTTTGTGACGGAGAACTTGCCGAAAGTGCGGAAATTGAATTGGCAGCCATTTTGATTCTCGTATTGGTCCGCCCGAGATTCAATTTTGATGACAGAGTTCTCTTTTGAGGTAGAAATATATTAGGTACCGGTTTTGCTCTCGCGATTTCCCGCCCAGATAACGCTGAGCCCTGAAAACGGGGGAACTATAGCGTAGGAGGTTCAGCATAAAGTGGTTATTCCAATTTCTTTTTGCTTGACGTTCCTACTGTTCATTATTGACTTTTCTGTAGTGTATCTCGTTTCATATGCTGATGTCGACAGAATGTGGCAGTTATTTGATATTATATTTGGTTTATTAACTATTTTATTTCTGGGGTTTCGAGAAAAAATGTCGTTTATACGTTGAAATCGGAGAATATTCTTCGGAAATATGTATGTGGTCTAAACAAAATGTGAAGGCCACCTTAACACCAAACTTTGCTTTCGAAATGTTTCGTATTTTCACAATGAC
Organism: Cerastis rubricosa; assembly: GCA_949152445.1. Taxonomy (NCBI): domain Eukaryota; kingdom Metazoa; phylum Arthropoda; class Insecta; order Lepidoptera; family Noctuidae; genus Cerastis; species Cerastis rubricosa. Next base: position 4,640,710 of record OX424535.1, on the reverse strand, counting down.
TTTTAACAGGAATGACTTACGGTTTTCTGAAGCTTAAGTCAATTCCATAGGGTTTTGATTTTTCCAATATTGTTTTTGCTGATATCTAAAATATGTATTTTCGCGTTGTACCCATGTTTTGCATAACATTAAATGTCATGGATTACCGAAAAGTAGCGCTTGTAATTGAATTTATAACGTTTTCTAGGCCTTTATAACTTTAATTTCGTCAAGTTTTAATTATGACGTATACTAACCGAGTTCAGTTAATCAAAGTGGCGATAAAAACTCTTTTCTTTCATACAAGATTAGAGATTTTGCCCACTGGAAGCGGAAGTACCTACAGGCTGATGTTATAACGTCTTTTTTACGAAAAACCAGACAAGTTTCCTGTTATAATGCAATCAAACCACGAACGACCCTTTTCTCCTCAAAAATAAAATAAAAAATCTAAAATAAGACTTTTACAATATTACGATTTTTTTTCCTTTTAACAAACTATGAATTTTAAAAGAGTAATTTTCAACATGGCGGCCGAAAAAATGGCGGAGGATAAAAGTCTAGGTAGTAATATTAAAAGCTCGGATTAGGTTTGTGGAGAGCCAGAATTATTTAGTAGTATTAGACAAAATTAGGATTGCTCTGCATTTTTTAGTAAATGCAAGATATAAAGGATATCTTTTTGACTAAGCGTCATTTAAATTAAGATTAGAACCTTTGACAGGGTGTTACGAAAGGATAAGAAAAGAAAAACTGTTTTATGCTGTCACGGTTTATAACTAAAAAAACTTTTACTGTCACTGTCGGGAGCTCACAATAGTCGAAAATCACGGAAAATATCCAGTTAGTGACAGAGTAAGTTTAAAAGAAAAACTGTTACAATACACATATTGCTATCACCCGTAAGACCGCCATCTTAAAATTAACAGTATTGTAAAACAGTGGTGTGTTCAATTTTGGTGTAATATAAAATATATTCTATTCTATTGTAATGTCCTGAAATTCCCTTTATCGCTTTTGTAGTACTAATTTTCTTCTTTCTTTAGACTGTTTACAAAAAAGATACAAAAGATATTCTATGTTATGTGTGAGTGGTTTATTAGAAATGATCGTTGTTTTCAACCACTATTTCCAAATGTTTCAAGTTCACTATACGTTTTATACAGAGCCAATAAGTTAGTCATATCAACTACCTTGTAAACGTCTGATAACTACAGTTGTAAACATCCCTTTATGCTTATAGGCCCTTATTTTGTTCTGCCTCCTGCTGGTATGGAGGGAAGAAATTATGTTTTTCCTAATCCTCCGCTATTCTTTTCAGATTAATTTCGTTGCGGTATCCAAGACATTTAAATAGTTTCTCTGGGATTTCGTCGAGCTTGATTCATCATTCTTTCATCATTTCAGCCCAAAAGACGTCCACTGCTGGATATAGGCCTCCCCCAAGTGTCGCCGTATTGACATTTTGGGACGGTTTTGCCATAATCGCCACGCTTGGCAGGCGGGTTGGCGATCGCAGTACGGTTGTTACAAAAGCACAGAGAACGTTGCTGCCCATTCTCTGGAAAATCCCTTAGTCGCCTCTTACGACACCCACGGGAAGATATGGGATGGTGCTATTCCTTACGTCCGACACCATACAGAGCCTTGCCAGAGCGAGCTTGATTATCTCGGCGTTTTTCAGGTGGTCGCTACTGTTGATTCTGGTTTTCAAGAGTTGCAATAAAACATTCTAACATTTTAATCCTAGATCCCAAACCTATAACTATTCGAGCGTGACCAAAGACCCTATATGCTCCATCTCACTTACTCGCACGCATTCATTACTGCCCCGTTATTTTTCTCCCGAACAACTGCGATACATCCACGAAGCAAGTATTTCTCACAGGGCCTGTAATCCGTAGCTTTTCGTAACTGCCGAACAAATGTGTATGGGTCCAGAGATCGATTGCCTGAGCTTTTTTCCTCAACTCAGATCCGAGTTAAGAGGTGGACCGATTTCTTTATTCACTTATCTTAAGGTCACTGTATAGTGTGCTGTGTGAGTGGGACGATTGCGAGAAAATTCGGCGAAAGCTATTATGAAAGCAGCCTAATATTAGACTTTTAAGTGTATCAACAATGGACCCTCGTGTTGTATGTATTATGGCTCATTCTTGTAGGAAGAATTTTCTAGGCTGATTATGGTTATGCTTATGCTCGTCAGATTGAGGAAGTTAGTGGTTTGAATCTTGACAGTCCGAGCTGACGCGAGCTTAACATAATTTTCATCTATCCAGCTATAGACCTTTTTGGTTTTCCTCTAACCATTATCTCAGTATCATTGGGTAGGGCGTGTGACGAGTTTTCCTCTTACCTATCTTCATTTGTTGTCTTTTGAGCTATTCTTGTTAGACATTATTATTTTTTCTGCAAACCATGTTTGTTTTCAGGACTTGCAGTGGTTTGGCAATAGTGTAGTGAGCTGGTCTTTTATCCATGTATCTTTTACTGACTCAGCCTGTTCATGGCGAAAAACGATCTAAGTTTATGTACGTCATAAACTTAGATCGTTTTTCCATGTTAGAAATTACAATACACTACGTTTCCAGAAAGATTCAGCTTCGATCTTAACGTACAAAAGATTTGTCCTCGTTCAAATATCAGGTCATACATGCACCCGAATTTTCTGAAGAACATCACCAATGAAGCGTAAGTTCTTTTAGGACGTTTTCACTTCCCTTCAAAACTGCTTTGTAAAAACCTTTTGATATTCGCTTTTTCTTAATAAAAAAAGGCTGCAAAATTCATTGTACTGAAAATGTTTTCAGTAACAAGCTCTGGCATTATGGTCGTTTCAGTCGCAAATATAACAGCCCCCGTGTTAAACGTGTGGTCTGAGTAATTTAAATCTTTTATGCCCTCGTAAAAGGAGGAAATATATTTCATGGCATGGTAATTCATATCTCCAACATTATCTGTCGCCATTTCGAGAACATTATGCACGATTAGGATTTATTGGTTAAGCCACAGAATTACTGTTTTGGCCTGGTTTTGTATTAAATCAATGGATTTTCATTGAAGCCGATCAAAACCGCGATTGGTCTAATCATCGGATAATCCACCGATGAATATGAGCAGTGATTTGTACAAGTTTTAATAGAAAATGTTTAATACGTGACTTCCTGGACTTAAATGGCGCAAAGAGGATTACTCCGCGTCCTAACCAAAGCGAAATTGCGTGTTCGCGCAACCAAATGGTTTGACTAGGACGCGGCCTTAGGTGTATTCGCTATAGTAGGTTCAAAAAATGCTGTGGTTACCTACGCTGGTAAATATTGGGTACACAATGTTTTTACAGTTAATCCTCCAGACTGGATTTCAGCCGTGGTAGCAATCTCAACGGAGAATTACAGTCGGCGTGAGATATTTTTATAGTACACAAGTGTCTGTGCAGCTTGATATGAAGCTCGTGGCTAAAAATATTAACAACCGCACGGGTGGATCTTTAAGGTTAAGCCGTGCTTGTCGAGGTTGGTCCGTGGATGGGTGACCATAATTACACACCGAGTTTTCTCCGTGCCTCGTAAAGCACGTTAAGCCGTTGGTCCCAGCTGTCATTTGTAGATCTTTGACAGTCGCTAAGAGTAGTCAGAAGCCAAAAGTCAGACAACCATTCTAACCAAGGGGTATCGTATTACCCAGTTACTGGGTTGTGGAGGTCAGATAGGCAGTCGCTTCATGTAAAATACTGGTACTCAGTTGCATCCGGTTAGACTAGAAGCTGACCCCAAGATAGTTTGGGAAACGGCTAGGCAGATAGGCTAGGTCTACTCTCTCTTCCCTTACTATCATAATCTCATACAGCTATCAACGACACGACAATGCATCTGTCTTAACCAGAAATCTCACAACAAAGCCTGATAACCCGAGAACCGACCCACTTAATCGTAACCCAAATCATTCTCTTATCACTGTACCACAACACCACAATTCACTATCCTTATCTAAATCCTCGCGTGCTCCCTTAAACTTATTTATTCCCATTGATTGAGGGTTATTCCTTGACTGATTTCTGCGACAATGGTAACAGAGAATTATACAGTAGGTTAATTCCTAACGCCCTTACTTTTTTTTTTGTGTATGACATCTCGCAGTTCAACCTAAGTGGTTGTCGTCTGCTTAACCGGACTATACTGTGGGTGCCTTGAGTGTAAGGCCTCCACTCAGGGTATAAAACTGGTTAGCCAGCACAAGTGAAGTGTGAACAAGTGAAGTGCTACTAACATAGTTTTAAGTAATATTAACAAGAGTTTTGTAATTAGTATATAAGGTATATTTCTATGGGCCATTGTAGCAGGAAATAAATGATGTTATGTTATGTTAAAACTACTTACGAACTAAGCGACTATACGCTAAGGGCATCCCCTGTGGGGTACGAGTCTCGGTTTAGGGCGTCGCTGGGGGAAGACAGCTTGGGGACAGGCTGGATCTGAATGATATCATTATTTAGGGGCTGATTTAAAACTACTGGCACAGCATCGCGGGCTGGCTCGAGTGAGGGTCGGGGAGGCAAGGAGAGGACGAGGTCCAGTCACCAGTCATTGGCCGTCGTGCTTACGAGACTGCGCCCTTACTTACTCGTCGACTTTATATACCCCATCTCATGATCTATCTAGCCTGTTTGTTCTAGCTACTATGTTAGCGTCAGCACCCAGTCTAAACGGATGCAGTTGACATAACATAACGCCTGCAATCCCAGAAGGGTTAGCCAGAGATGTACCTAATAGTACATCCACATTTCACTAGTTATGTTAAGTCCCATGTAATAGGGGGCGAGCCTATTGCTATCAACCGGGCACAAATCCAGACTCGGTGGCTGAGAAATTCCTGATGGAAATCCCAATAACACTTTGCACGACCCGGGAATCAAACCCAGGACCTCATGGTCAGCAGTCGCGGTTTGGACCACTAGACCAACGAGACAAATGACTCCCAGTATTTTACATGTAATAACTGAATCTGAATCCATATCTTCCTGTGGGTGTCGTAAGAAGCGACTAAGAGACTTTCCAGAGAATGGGCAGCAGCGTTCTCTGTGCTTTTGTGACAACCGTACTGCGATCGCCAACCCGCCTGCCAAGCGTGGCGATTATGGCAAAACTCCCCAAAATTTCAATGTGGCGACACTTGGGGGAGGTCTATGTCCAGCAGTGGACGTCTTTTGGCTAAAATGATGATGATGATGATGAACTGAATCTGACTTCTGTATCTATCTGCTCATCTGCTCAGTCCTTTCTCAACAATGTAGGGGCCGTCTTCCACTTCTGTATGTATCTGTTTAGTGTTATTAATGCGGCCCACGTCTCCCTTAAACCGAACGACGCCGCAACGACAACGTGACGTGATTACTCGACTTGTGTCGGCTTAAAACACAAAGACGTTAATATCCTTCGAGGTAAGTAGGTAAAGGATTTTTGGGAATGTACCCTTTTTGGACCTTTTTCAAATAGATGTGGTCGTGTCTTGACCGTTGTAGACTGTTTATTGAGTATTTTGTTATTTATTTTGTTACTTCTAAAGTAGCGAACAAGTCAAGATGACAAATGGCAAAAAGAACTGTAGCTATCTATGACATGAGTTAGGAACTAAAAATACTGCATCGCACAAATAAAGAGGATCAATGCATCCATGAAGGATGAGTGAGTCCCCAAGAGTCCTATTGTAAAAACCTGATTTTTCACCCAATAATATTTTTCAACCAGTAATATTTTTCACCCAATAATATTTTTCACCAGTTATATTTTTCACCCAATAATATTTTTCACCCAAAAATATTTTTCACCCAATAATATTGCGTAGAGTTACTTAGTTTAAAGTACAGAATGCTTAATCGTTGACGGCGTTTACACCTTGTAGGTTCGGATAGTATTTAAGTTGGTGGTCAATTTCCCAGACTTTAATACACTCAAGGCACCCACAGGATAGTCCGGTTAAGCAGACGACAACCTCTTTAAGTTGAAAAGCGAGATGACATTCACAAAAAAAAACAGACTTTACATTTCCTATGGTTAAAGTACCTACTTAATATTGCAAGCTAAGGTAAAGACGTAGTCTCTTTGTGGGAGAACCTATCCGGAAGGAAGGACGTACTCCAACAGAGCATTGGAAAAGACAAAGCCCACAGAATAAGCAAGTTTATCGTGTACATGATCTATAAAATTACAACCCAGAACTTTGTGACTTTTAAACAGATGAGAATAAGTAATAAAAATCTTGTAAAAGGTCTAAACTGTTTAGTATAAAATCTGGTCAAGCGCGAGTGGAACTCGATCGTGTGGTGTTCCATATTCAAAATTATATAGTTTAATGGTTTTATGATCGCTAGCGCTGCTGTTGCGCATGAGGTCCCAGGTTCGATTATTAGGTCTGGCAAAGTGTTATTGGGTTTTTCAATCAAAACATTCTCAGTAGCAGCCACGGACTCTGGATTTGGACCCGGTTGATGCCAATTGACTTACCCTATTTAAATGAGACCTAAAAATAAATGTAGGATTTCTGTAGGATACATTGCCTACCTCTTCAGGCATTACAGGCGAGATGTTATGTTACATTATTCTGAGCATGAAAGTGACGCCATGTCTTAATGTAAGCAAAAGGCGTCATCTTGAACGAAATTGCTTTTGTTTGTGTGTCACGTGATTATAGAACATTTATAATAACATTAAATTCACAAAATCCGGGTAGGCACTACTCAAGAAAAGAAATAAATACTCAGTAACATTTGTATTACTGAGTATTACTGAGGATAACATACAACGTGTTGTTTTGCATCCTCGTCAAAATTCAGGAGGTTGTCACACGAGACATAAATAATCAATTAAAATTACGGTACCTAGTTAATTACTAATAAACGCAGATTTTTTTGGTTGTTTATGTTTGTCAGTATTTCAGAATAACCCCCTTAACGTGGTTTAGGGAATAAGAAATGATCGAATAAACGTTTGAGATTGTTTGTATTTGTGGAGGCGCGGTTATAAGGCGAGAATCAGACGGCCCTAGTTTAAAACACGGGTTTTTCACACTTACCGATTTTCGTAAATGAGATTAAAAACAAAAATTACCTACCAATTTTATTATTGATTCGGGACGAGAATCATTAGCATAGTTACCTCCTTAAATTTGACGAGGTTGCAAAACAACACGTTGTATAGAAAAAAATATTGTCTCCTTATTAAAATGCACTGAAAAAGGATATCAATGAATAGAGAGGGAAAGGAAGACCAAAGAAAAGATGGTTGGAATTGGACAGTGAGAGAAAAAATCGAGAATTGAAGATAAACACTTGTTTCGCTAACTTCAAGAAATGTAGAATATGAGCAGGAAAATAATGATAATGATGAGGGGAATACTGGTAGGTACTAATTATTATACCTTTCTATTATTTCAACTGAAAACCTATAACTGAGTTTTTTTTTACAAAAATTCAATTAGACATACAACAATGAAAGTAATCCCTCAAAGCTTCCATTTTTTCAAAGCGAGACGGAACCCTAGAAACGGCCGTCGCCTTTGCTCTGTAAGAAATTCGAGTTGTAAGACACTTTTCTTTTTTTATTAAAGTAATAAATACCCTTTTTGGTCCGTAATAAAAATTTAATTCGCGATCCGAACACCAATAGGTGTTCGGATCGCCATTGTACAAAGTATCTGAGCGCGGCCGATCAAAAGACACCTTTGTGTTTTAAATTGGCTATCAAGAAAGATTTTTTCCGTCGATATTGTAAGTAGATTTTAGAAATGGTTTTGTCAAAACGACCTTGGGGAAGTTTTTCATTTTTATGCTTGGTATGTCATGCAGTACCCTGTTTATTGCTAAATTTTTTGGTTAGTACTAGCTTTTGCCCGCGACTTCGTTCGCGTAGAAATCTTGATGTGTATGTGTGAGAAAAAAAGATGTCCTGCCCCGGAATATAATCAATCTCGTTGTCAAATTTCATTACGATCTGATCGTTCGCTGATTCGTGAAAAGGTAATAAACAAACAGACAGAGTGACTATCACATTTTACCAGGCCCCTCAGAAAGTATTGCGAAAAAAAGTTTTTATATATGGGAGACTGGCCAGTTATTATGTTTTTCGAAAATATGATTATTTATAAGTAAAAATAAGTAAGTTCCAATTTCAAAATTTCCCTCCACATTTTTTGCGAGTTAATTCAAAGTATTGTGTCTCACTGAAATATGGATCTGCGCCGGGAACATTTTAGAGCTATGATTTTATACGATTTCAAGTGTCGCCTGAAACCGGATGAATCGTACGATAGACTTCAAATGGCATTCATGGATGAAGGCCCTTCCAAGGCAACCGTGTATCGTTGGTATAACGAATTCAAGCGCGGTCGACCAACTTTGGGGGATGACGAAAGAAGCGGTCGCCCTTTGACGGCTGTTACCGAAGAAAACGTGCTAGCAGTGAAAAATTTAATCCAAGACAATAGGCGAATTACATATCAGGAGATTCAACACATATTGAAGATTGGATCGGGAAGCGTTCACGAGATTCTACACAGCCATCTTCGCGTGAGGAGGATAGTATCACGCTGGGTGCCGCACAACCTCACCGATGCTCAGAAGCAGGCCCGGGTGGAATGGTGCCGTGATATGCTTAACAAATTTGAAGCAGGCTCGTCTCGGCGTGTTTACGACATCGTTACAGGTGATGAGTCCTGGATTTATCAATACGACCCAGAAACCAAGCGCCAGTCGACTGTTTGGGTGTTTCAAAATGAGCCAACGCCTACCAAAGTGAAGCGATCTAGAAGCGGGGGTAAGATTTTGATCGCTAGCTTTTTTAATTTGACTGGCCACTTGGTATCAATTCCCTTACGGGATCAAAGAAGCATTAATGCCGAATGGTATACTTCCAAATGTTTGCCAGAAGTTTTCTCTGTTATAAGCAACAAGCGACCAAACACAGGGCTCCGCGGGCTACTGCTCCACCACGACAATGCACCTGCGCACACCGCACTCAAAACGAGGGACTTCCTGGACAGCACGCCAGTCAAACTCCTGGGTCACCCTCCTTACAGCCCTGATCTAGCACCGTGTGACTTCTTTTTATTCCCAAAAATAAAAAATCAGCTCAAAGGGATACAATTTTCGTCGCCGGAAGATGCGCTGGCTGGGTTCGAGCAGGCTGTAAACGAGGTGTCTGCGGCGGACTGGAAAAAGTGTTTTGAAAACTGGTTTAGGCGCATGAATCTTTGTATAGAGGCTGGTGGAAAGTACTTTGAAAAGATTTAATAAAAATATATGTACGTATAGAACAATTTTTTTTAGTTTCGCAAAACTTTCTGAGTGTCCCACGTATAATATTAGTTTGGATGGAGTATGGATTTCATTTGAATGATTTGACAACAAGAAAGCTCGGTTTTTCCAGCTTGAATTTTATTGTCTCTGATTTGTTCTTAAACGTTTCGAATTTATCTATTTCCTTACATCAACTAATGTGAAATTTTCAATAGATGAATAAAATTAGAATTAGAGCTGTAAGAGATTCACCTACTAAAACCGGTTGTCAAAAAGTGCAAGTAAAAATGATTGAGATATGTGTATCTGATCTCTTAGTGGCCATCCCAAAGCCAGCGCGTTTATACTAAGGGGCAGTTAAGCGAATGTCCGAAAAACATTTCACAAAACACAAATAAAACTGTCTACAAACACATATTCTGTTATCTTCTAAAAAACCACCAAAAAGAGAAGGATGTTAACAATTATCTGCCAAAAACATAGCATTGCCCATAAACCTATCTAAAAAAGGGTTGACACGTCCAAACAAAGAGTTTATACGTTATTTACAAAAAACACAGCAAATGAGATTAGCCCAACTTTATGATATGTTGACAAGGGTCATTAAAAATAAACGCGACATTTACAGTTCAGTAACCTTTCAGCATTTTCTGTTGGCTTTCAAACAACAAACAGTTGAAAAACGTGTTTGCCTAAACCGCAACGCAAAAAATGAGAGAAGTTTTGCAAACAAAAATTATAAGGTCAGTGACTTTTAAGTACCTGAATGTATTTTTTTAACGTTTTTTTTTACCTATGACAGTTTATTTTTCTTTTAGGGGCTTATGATGACAAAGCGCTTCAGAATAAGTATCTACCTTCGTCTTGCGGCCAGATTCAATCATAAACCTAGTCGAGGTTTATGACTAGATTTGAGTTAAGATAAGTGTAAGATGTGGCAGTTTTAGGTCTCGATTTCAAGCACCGTTTAAGAATTACCTGGACTAAGACGGTCACAGACAACCATGGCATAGAATAGAGGAGCATTTAAGTCATCAGTGGGTGGCACAAGCTACCATTGATTATGATGATGATTGTTTTAGAATAAACGACGCAACAACGATATATGTGCTGCTCCATATAACACTGCACTCTACTCAAACAGTTTTTTGGGAATGGCACCCAAGATCTATAACAAGATGCCTACAGTAATAAAAGTACTGGACATAAGTAATTTCAAAAACGCTCTTTTTAAACTACTGGTACATAAAACATTTTATACAATAGACGAGTTCTTATCTGTCAATTTAATATAATTATTTATACTAATGGATAATATCAGGATGTTGTTACATTTATCTTCTTTACATTGTGACATTCTTAATTGACTGATTTTAATATGATGATTTTTGACATGATAGACAAATATTGAGTTTTAATGTAATAACCTATCTTATTTATTTAATCTGTTATTGTATAATTTAATGTAATGATTAATATTATTGAAACATATTGTTTGTACGCCTTGTGGGTAGAAAGTAGTGATACCTGTAAAGTAAGCTTGTTAACACCTGTAATTAACGACACCTACATTAACAAATAAATGGATTTTATTTGATTTTATCCTCCTTGATCACGCAGAGATTTAGGGCGAAACCAGATAGAAGGACGCTTTTGACAGTACATACTACGCTAGAGAGAAGATGATTCGTGAAAATGCTAGCAAATACATTATAATTTATTAATTTAGCCTGTGTCATGCCACTGCAGGGACAAAGCCTCCTTTCTCCTTTCTAATCCTCTTTATTTCTGTCCACGTAAAAGAGGATTAGACAAGAAAGCTCGAAAACCTTTTTCTTTTTAACTCGAACTTTTGCATCTGTTTTGCTTTTGTTTTTGGCCCCGTCTGATGTAAAGCGATTATGTAGCCTAGGGTGGGACACGTTTGCCTTGAAAAAATCGACTCACCCTCACTCAAACCCTAAAGAGATCCAGATTATTATGATTGGGGAACAGAGAAACAGTGAGGTCTACAGCCTGGCGAGGCGGTTCGCAAACTAAAAGTGAAATACGGCTTTTACAGGGTGGGATGGACAGGGACCGACGAGAAAACAGTTTTCACGTACTCAGTACCTGCATCATTCTTACTTAATTTAAGGCAACAATATATTTTAAACAAAGTCGTTTTGCAATACCGACGACAACCATTTAAAAAAATCTCCAAACACCGCAAAGACTTAATATGCACAATTCCACAGCTATACAGGACGTCTAGCTCCATCTCTTTCGCACTTTGGAATAAGACTAAAACAACACTGGTCTAAGACGTCACACGGTATGTCACCAGAACGGCACCCACTAACTAAATTAAGAAACTATTTGCCTGTGCTTTATCTCATACTACTTTGCCATGTAATCTAGTCCTAGTTCACCAATAAATCATAAATATTAGTCTTAAATACGTTGAAAAATAAATATGTTGAAATTTGTTTTTTAGGGTTCCGTACCCAAAGGGTTAAACGGGACCCTATTACTGAGACTTCGCTGTCCGTCCGTCCGACCGTCAGTCCGTCCGTCCGTCCGACCGTCAGTCCGTCCGTCCGTCCGTCCGACCGTCAGTCCGTTCGTCCGTCCGTCCGTCCGTCCGTCCGTCTGTCACCAGGCTGTATCTCATGAACCGTGATAGTTAGCCAGTTGAAATTTCTACAGATTATGTATTTCTGTTGACGCTATAACAACAAATAATAAAAACAGAAAAATATAAATATTTAAGGGGGGCTCCCATACAAAAAATGGTTTTTTTTTTCGTATTTGTAAATAATGGTACGGAACCCTTCGTGCGCGATTCCGACTCGCACTTGGCCGATTCTTTTGAAAACAGCTTTTTTTTAGTGTGACCGTTTTTGTTGCAGTGTCTCTTCGACCCCGTATCCTCTTAAAATAAATGTCTGTACGTAATGCAGATAGCTACAAAATACCCCACAGAAATACAGCAGTAACAGCAAAATCACAATTTGCATTGTCTAAATAATTAAGATGAATGTATTCGAAATGTGTGTGTTCGGCAAATCCTGACAAATGGCGTGCTTGACGTATAACTATCGTGTAGCGATAAATGCGATGTGTGCACTAACTACGCAGGTGAACCAGTAAGATCACTAACGTAACATCGTGCCCTGTACCTACGCGCATTATGCCGTTGGTCCCGGCTGTCATTTGTAGATCTTTGACAGTCGTACAGGTAGTCACTGGCCCGAAAGTCTGACAACTAGTCTATCCACGGGATACCCAGTACTAACTGGGTTGTGGAAGTTCAGATAGGCAGTCGCTCCATGTAAAATACAGGTGTTCAGCTGCTTCTGTTTGGCTGGAAGCCGACCGCAACATGGAAAAGGCTAGGGACTAGTGACGCCCGGTTGATGGAAATACGTTTGCCCCCTATTACATTGGACTTATAAACATAACTGGCAAAATGTGGATTTACTATATAAGGTACCTCTGCCTTATCCTTCAGAGATGTTAAGCATGATCTTATGTTATTACAGCCACTCTTCAATGCTATGTTTCTGTCATTGAAAACTCTACCTTCCGAACCTTTTACTAAAAATTCCACTTTTTTAGTGAAAGTCCACTCCTAATCTACGCTTCACTAACTCAAACTCAACTCAAAGCATTTATTTCAATTAGACCATAACAGGCAATTTTGAAAGTAAAAAACAACGCGTAGCTACAGTACCAGGCATAATAACTTGTGAAAGTACTGTAGTTGCCCATTCCAAAGCGTAGATCTCTATGGAGCAGAATGGGCAAGAAACTCCATGGACACTCTTTTAAATGAAAATATTGTTATAAAATCTTGGTTCAATTCATGTTGAGAATTACAAATATGTGAGAACGATGTAGAAATACATGCAAGTTAAGAGCGTCCAGAATAAAAGATAATCAATAACTAGGTGCTAATACCGTACAACCCGATCAATACACAAATCAACATTCATTTTCTAGAGGTGTTTGTCGGAAATCCCTTTTAAACGTACCCATTGTTGTTGTCAATAGGCGTTTGATGAAAGCACGGTTGACACTACTATATGAAGGAGTTTTGAGGTACCTCTTCGTTTAGTATTTGTTGGATTAGCTTTTGAAATGAAAGTTATACTATCACGTTTGTATTTCTCAAAGGGGTGAATTCAAAATCCAAATATTTTATTTCACATTGGCCTACCTCATCATCATCATAATTTCAGCCGAAAGACGTCCACTGCTGGACATAGGCCTCCCCCAAGTGTCGCCATATTGACATAAGGGGGGTTTTGCCATAATCGCCACGCTTGGCAGGCGGGTTGGCGATCGCAGTACAGTTGTTACAAAAGCACAGAGAACGCTGCTGCCCATTCTCTGGCAAGTCCCTTATCTGAAATGACAGTCGAAGGTCTACTATTGACAGCCGGGAGCAACGGCCTAACGTTTTTTCCGAGTTACCAATAAAACACCGATATTAAGGAATTCCTAATGAAAAAATCTAATAGGTACAACTGAGCAAAACTTGGAGGTCCATTAAATTAGGAAATTCCTCGTGGCCACCGGGATCCGTATTTGTGCCCTTTTAATTGCAATATGGTAGCATTTAATTGTGTCTGTATTGTTGTAGTTGTATGAACTTGAACTTGCTGACGTAATAATATGTACTATACAACTCTGCCTTTCCCTGGAAAAATACAGATGTGAATGTTATTTAAATTCATGAAACATTCAAAGGCACTCCTAGATTGGAGTGAAGACGTTGAGTTCCACAAAGTGGTGAGGTTACTACCGTTGGAAGAATCCTATGGGAAAAACAAGAAACGAACTCAATGGTCACTCGCAATTTATTATTCCTTAAGTCATTAGCTGTATGCCTATTAAAGACGAACTACCTGAAAACTGTACACGACATAAGCCCATCATCGACCCATTCACTCAAAGGTAGGTCACCTACACTTCTGTTATTCCTGCCCAGTGCAAAGACGGCACAATTCCATCAATTCACAAGCGAACGGTAAGCGTTGTCGCAGCCTGTTTGTGCTGTGAATTGCTTTTAAACGTAGGTACGATCGTTACTCAGCTGGTGTTACGTATAGATGCCAATGACACCCGCATGAATGTTACTTGTCTCTATGTTACTGGACGCAAATGAGAATTACGTTGGCGCGTGTATGGGTGACCATCCACTACATACCAAGTTTCTTACGTGGCTCGGAAAGCTCGCTTAGCCATTGGTTCCTACTGTCATATTTGACAGTCGTTACAAAGCCTGAAAGTCTGACAGCCATTACCAAGGAGTATCTTATAACCTTTACAAACTGGCTTGTGAAAGTCAGATAGGCAGTCGCTCCATGTAATATACGGGTATTCAGCTGCATCCAGTTAAGACTGGAAGCCGATCGCAACATAGTTGGGAAGAGGTTAAGCAGATGATGATGCTACCACCTCAAGCCTGATTAACACCACAGTACAGTGAGTAAGGGCAGTGGTGTAATCCGATCATACAGTAGCGAGTAAACAGTCACTGTCTAGGTACTCGCTACTCGCCACTGTCTTTGACCAATGTGTACCGGGCTTTAGGCGATGCGACAAACGACACGTGCGTGTTATTACCTTTATCTATACATCTATACTCTATACATACAAATACAAGTAAATAAAATTTAAGTGTCTGTTTTAATATTAAAATAACCGCTTTTTAATACATGCATATGAATATAATAGCTGTCCCGCGCAACTTCGTCTGCGTCACATTTTCCCCGTTTTCGCAACATTTTTCATTGCTCCTCCGCACGTATTTGTCGTAGTGTGATATTATACATATAGCCTATAGCCTTCCTCGATAAATGGCCTATCCAACACTGAAAAAATTTTTCAAATCGGATTAGTAGTTCCTGAGATTAGCGCGTTCAAGCAAACAAACAAACAAACAAACTCTTCAGTTTTATAATATTAGTATAGATTATACAGTAATAGTATATTATTTAGTATATACGGTACATTTACCAAAATATCATTTTTTTCAATTTTTGTCTGTCTGTCTGTTTGTTCCAGCTAATCTCTGGAACGGCTGGACTGATATTGGCGGGACTTTCACTGGCAGATAGCTGATGTAATAAGGAGTAACTTAGGTTACTTCTATTTTAGAAAAAATCTAAAATAATAATTAAAATTAAAATGCAAAAACGAGAAATAAACCAAATAACTTTTTTGTTAAATTCCACGCGGCGGAGTCCCGGGCAGAGCTATTCTATTTATATAAACTGTAATGAACTTTACTGGTTGCTGGATGGAAGACGCAAATGAGAATCGTATGCAAGCGAATAATGAGCTTCTGTGCAGTTGACTTACTAACAGTGATTACTGCTTTGCAGTAAAAGCCCGGTCGAAAGTAGGTGTTCTACCAAGTTTACTGGCAGTCTGGCATTTTTCACCCTTATGCCGTGAGTCATAAGGTTGAATACTGATCGACCGTCAGTAAACTCGGTATTACTTTGATATTATTATGTTTCATATACGGGGCTGGGCTTAGTGGCTTTGAAGTATATCGGTTTTCGAAGAATAATTTACGGCTTGTTAGCACATTCGGGGTTTCGACTACTGTTAAGGGTAGGGTAAAGCAGGGTGATCAAATTGCAGACCCGGGGTCAGACATCGGACTCTTACCCTGGTATCTATAGTCAAATTAAAGTAATTACTTATGCATTTTTACAATGCAAAAGACAAGAATTTAAACGAAGTAAGGAGCGGCAAAGAAAGCAAAGCTAAGAATTCTAACTTTTACAGTTCCAACTTCAAAAAAAATAATAATGACATTAACTCAAGTAATAATTTTGAATTGTTCATAAATTAGGGTGTTACAGATGATGTGCTGAAAAATCTGTCAGTGATCTATCTATGTCCGTAGACAAACTGCTGCGTTGTCCGCTGTCTGTACTAGTTTTATTGAAGATTTAAAGAGAATTTTATTAGTTTGACATTCGAATGTGCATACCTAATTAAGACCATTGATGCTTCTACAACAACAACATCACATATATAGCATTGAACCTATACTATCCAGTATAACATGACCTCGCTTTTTATGAGCTTCCCGCACTGAGAGGTCAGAGTATACTGGTTTTTCTAATTATAATAGCTTATCTAGTAGTTTTTCTATACGATACGTAATTCTTTCAATACGATTTGAAAACACTTAAAAGAAAGGTTCAATGTACACTTTACGTGTACAGCCATTTTAAAACCCAAGTCGTATTCGCTGCGATAAAACTGAATTCCAAAGTGTGGAACAATGGAAGCGTTTTCATTAAGTATCGATAGCGATACGGTATCGGTACTATTGAAATGTTTAAGAATAATTAATGGTCTTAACTTTATACACACGAATGGACGATACAATGTTTTTTTTTTTTATTATATTAAGTGGTGATCACACGACACCGCTCGTCGGCGCTGTCGGGCGGTGAAACGGATCTTACGTCGCATTGGCTTGTTTGAAATCCGTGGCTGCGTTTCAACGGATTTCATACAAGCCACACGTATATCGCTCTTTCGCGCGGACGAGCGGCGATCACCGCGTCACCGCGCCGCACAGGGCCGCATGTTAGGAAACGCTGCAACCGTAAAACGTCAATTTGTGAAATACGCGTTCAAAGTTTACGGGTTTTCAAACATTTCAACCGAACTTGGGTTCATTGTATTTTTTTTTGTTAATAGAAACCATTATTGAACTGTAGATCAAACCTGTACCAAACTAATATCGCGTAGATTATTTTATGTTGTAATACCATAATGTAACACGAGTTGCAGTGTTTTGTCATATCTGGGGGTCTACTCTCTAAGCACGAAATCCGTAGTTTCAGCCAAAGTTACGGTCGTTTCCTAATCCGTATCACATACGGGCATAAGATTCGTTAGGGGCCCGAACTAAAAATTAATGACAACACCATTGGACAGTTGGCTTTACTCCCGATGTGTTTTCAAAACTCATGAATCCGGCTGGCTACGGATGAGCCCGTTTTTTTGTTGACGGACTAAGAGTGGACCCCACGGGGCCGTGCGCGGCACAATGTTCTACACATTAGATTCACCGCCTCCGCCCGACCGCTCGAATGACTTAGTAAAGGCACATGAAAGTGGAGACACAATGAATGTGAGAGTAAGTAGTATAAATTCTAATTCAAGATTTTTCTACAACAATATTTCGTACCGATCTTCTCAACATATAAGAATCACGTGTCACTACATAATTATGTGTAATCTCATAGCGAAATGTGTATGGTTGGTTCCAGCTTTAAATATATTAAACAACCCGATATGTGGCGCCGCCGCGCCGTGGGAAGAAGGGACGTGTCGCCAGTATACACTATAAAATTATGAATATATTCCTAAAAATATATTCTGTCTCTAATTTTTTTTTCCATTAGGCTTTTTTATGCCATCCTGTTCTGTATCATTTACTTAGAAATGATACATTTTAGAAAGCTGTTGTTCTAAAACTTTTTTTTTATGCCAGCCTGTTCTGTCTCACTGCTGAGCATTTGCTTTCTCCGATCAATCCGTTAAGAATGAGTTTCTAACACTAATACTAACTCTTTATAAATGATAATTACTAGTTAGAGAATCTCAATAAAGCCAATTCACTAAATATTCCAACCATTTGCATTATTAGATAGTACAATACACATTATTGCCTAAACCATTGAAGCCAATACCGCACAATTAACCGAAACGTTTACGGTTTTAATGAAGTCTTCTGAAACACCGGAATTTATTGGGAATGAGAGGGCGTTATAACGGTTTTTGGCATAATATTAAACTTTAGACGGTTTTAATGTGCAATTTAACTTTTTCGAAGTGCCGCACAGCTTAACGAAAGGAGGATTTATATCATTACTTCTGTCTTCCATTGATAAAATGGTTCGATTTTCAAACGTGTGAGTTTGTGGTGATAGGTACTTTTGTTAGTTTTGCGTGCGAGTTCGAATTTCAAATGTTTGAATAGACTGTGATTTTGGAACAAGGGAATTGTTCGCTTTGATTGCGGCAGTTATTTTGGTAAGAATGTCAGCGTGTTTTATTGAAATTCAATAAATTGATAAATGGATATGTTACGAGTAGCAAATATGCTAAATAGCGGTTATGGAATTCCAGAATAATATAATGTCTGTACCCATTTAACGTGTCATAAAAAATCTAGTTGTGTAGACCATTCTTTATCTCTCTTAGATTTGTTGCAAACATCTAGTCTTAGTCTGTTTTTGCTTCTTATTTATTTGTTTTGTATTTTGTAATGAAATTTAGAAAGACTATTATGTAAAATGCAATTAATTTAAATGTATTTTTTGATACCAACAAAATTTGTACGCCGTTATTGGCAAAACATGGACGCACACAACATTTATTAATTCAATACCTTGCATGTCTGATTAGTCAGTTTATGTAAACGCATGTTTGACAAATCATCATTCATCATCATTTCAGCCCAAAAGACGTCCACTGCTGGACATAGGCCTCCCCAAAGTGTCGCCTCATTGACGTTTTGGGGGGGTTTTGCCATAATCGCCACGCTTGGCAGGCGGGTTGGCGATCGCAGTACGGTTGTGAAAAAAACTCAGAGGACGCTGCTGCCCATTCTCTGGCAAATCCCTTAGTCGGCTCTTACGACACCCACGGGAAGATATGGGATGGTGCTATTCTTTACGTCCGACACCATACAGAACAAATAAACTGACAAATAAAGTATCTTTATTAAATACAAATAAAAAGTGTTTTGCGTTACATGTTGCGTCTATTATACATATTTAGTCAAAAATTTGGTCTCCTTTGCAGAAGACTAACATAAGACCAAAAAAAAAAAGAAACCCATGACTAGCGACCAATTCCGCAAAAATCTCAAAAGTTAATCAAGTCTTTATTACCCAGTTCTCCCCAATCTGTCCCCTAAGACGTATGACCGTTTTTGCCCAAAAATATTTCGAGATAAGACAGTACGATCCTATAATATACATTACATGCTCCCCTGACCGTGTTCTGAAGGCCAATTCTATTCTATTCATACGTACTTAAAATTTGCACGGTTAGGTTCACTCCTTCGTTCATATCCTATATGATTGTGAGCCAAAGATTATACCAGGATCGAGATAGGTCCCTTAATATTTTATGAAGAAATATTGGGGGTTGTGTTGTGGTACAAGGCGTAGGAGTTAGCGTTTTGCTTTGGAAAACACGAATATCTAAGTCATCTAGTTATATTATCTGACACTTTTGATGTTTTTGAAATAAATCTCTATCAGTTCCATCTCTATGTCTGTATCTCTGTGTATCTCTGCATCTGTTTCTATCTCTATCTGTGTATCTTTTTCTTTCTTTTGCATAAAAATGTATCGTTATCAAATTAATAGTTACGTTGGCTTTGGGTTAAAAATTAATCTGCTTTGGCGCAATGCGGCTTAAAAGGGAACCCCCCCTTTTAATTTTATAATTTATTTAATTATATAATATTTAATAGAAAACTTTAAATAAATAAAACTTTGAACCTAATCCTGATGGTGACGATGCCTACATCGTCATGAGGCCCGATACCTGGCCCCCCGTTCAAACCAGGCGTGCAACCATTTAAGTATTCCAGCAATCTAGTAAATGGTACTCAAAGGTACTAGTAGTTTAAGTCAGTAAGAGTCTGACAGACCCCTTCGCCCACCCCAGGGCGAAGGACATCCATGAAGGCTTCATCAAAAGGTTAACTACCCACACTCACGTGGACCGGTACAAGTACACTTCACCTTTTGGAATAAACCCGATGAAATATCAATCACTGAACATACAGTTCGGTTTATCTTTGCTGTTCATATTTGTTTTAATTAACCTGAAACTACGACGTGTAAAAGCGATTTATTTACACAAACTCAAACTCAAAGCATTTATTTCCATTAGATTACTACAGACACTTTTGAAAGTCAAAAAACAAAAAAAACGCGAAGCTACAGTCCCAGTCACAAGGCATAATCATTTGTGAAAGTTCTGGTTTTGCCCATTCCAAAGCGTAGATCTCTATGGAGAAGAATGGGCAAGAAACTCCATGGTAATTTTTTTAAATCAAAATATTGTTACAAAATCTTGGTTACATCATTAATGTTGAGAATTAGAAATATGTGAGAACGATGTAGAAATACGTGCAAGTTAAGAGCGTCTTAAGAGCGTTTTTTTTTAACCCCACAGGACAAAACAATATATTATAAAAACATAAAATAATTGGTTTTAGTAAAATTATACTATTGGAGAAAAAATAGTTAATCCAGAAAATAAAATGTACTCGTTTATCTAAAAAAAAGATAATTATGATTGAGTAATTTTAATAATGTAATTTTATCCCGTAAACAACTTCAAATAAGTTTTAATTAATATTCCTAATGTGCTTGTATTTTAGGGTCAGTTTTACAATGAAACTTTTTTTAACGATAAAATGCTTTGCAACAATGGCCTTTATAACTACAAAGTTGGAAGGCCTTGATCATTAATGTGCTGTAAAAACATGAATTTCAGCTTCTTTTAGGCAGTGACGTGGTTAATTTTGTTTTTTAAGCTACATCGAAAATCCATTATTATAACATTTTATTTATAGAAATTCGATATTTGGTACTGCAAATACTTAAAAACTTTGATTGTTGAGCTTTAGCAGGACAACAAAGTTATTTATTTTCTAATAAAAAGTGAATAAAGTGATTTTTTCGAACACCAAATTACCAACAGCAAAAAATCTATTTGTGTGCAAATAAAAAATTACTTTCTTCTACGTGTCGATAATGCACACGGCGACTTATCAAGCTATACATTTCCACTAAAACATGGCCTCGCTTTGTATCGATTTCCTGTGCAATGATAGATCCGCTTATACTGGTTTTGCATAGCTTGATTGATCGCCAATGGGTCAATAAAATCTATCAGTAGGTATGCGTACCTACCGTAGATTTTTATGACCCAAAACATTGACACTTAAACGGCAACATTAGTAGCAACACAAAGGAATCTTTGACTGTAGCTTCTGGGCTTCTTTAGCAAAGAGGGCAGCAAATAAGGTGAGGAAAAAGAAAAGTTAAGAAAAAAAAACATCATCATCATCATCACCATTGGAAATATTATTTCAACCCACCTCTCATAACTTACACTACACAATTCGTTATCCCCAAGTGCTGTCCACTGATTGAACTTAATAAATAGATATCCAAGAGTAAATACGTGCTCTTCTCTTATTTACGATAAAAACGTAGACAATGAAATTACCGGTCAGCTTTGTTAGGTACCCGGTCTGTTTTGTTAGGTAGCCGGTCCGTTTTACGTAGAATATTCTCGAGGGTCGGATCTGTTTATAGGTTAATCTTTGCTAATAGATTATGTAGCTATTCTGTTTCGTCAGACAGGTCAGTTCTTGCAAAATAGTAAAGTAAGATGTGCATTTGTTTTTTTTTTGTCAGAAATTATAATTACTTTTTTATGTTTGGTCAGATTGCGGACGGCATGGATAATTTAGTTATTTATTCTTTAGAGTACGGTGTCTAGAGCTAAATTCGCTGATTGCTTGTACCGATTTGACCAAGCTTTTATTTAAGAGCATTTACGCCTTAAAACATTTCATACAAACTTTCAAGTCCTTATTTTCCGTAATGACTGAACCGATTTTAATGAAACTAGGTTTGAAAAATTTACTAAAAGACATTGTCGAAAAATAGTGTTACAGCTAAATTAGACAGATTTTAAATTATCTATAGAAACAGGAGTTTCCAATTATCTTTTTTTTAAAAGACATTTCGAAAATGTTTTTTAGTAACTTTTTAGACCTATGTATCCTGCTGATGCGTGTTAAGTTTCATTAAAATCGGTTCAGACATTTCAGAAAATAAGGACTTGAAAGTTTGTATTAAATGTCGTAAGGTGTAAACGCTCTTAATGTTTAGTATTGAGAAGGTCGTGGCTAAATTATAACAGCCACTCGGATCAATCTTCCGGCTAAACCGCACTTGTCTATTTTTGTTTGTGGATAAGTAACCCCCAAAATGTCAATGTGACACTTGGGGGAGGTCTATGTCCAGCAGTGGACGTCTTTAAGGCTGAAATGAATGAACCACATTACATGCCGAGTTTCCTCCGTTCCTCGGAAAGCACATTAAGCCGTTGGTCCCGGCTGTCATTTGTTGATCTTTGACAGTCGTTATAGGTAGTTACGAAAATCTTACAACTAGTCTTACCAAAGGGTATCGTATTACCCAGTACTGACTGGGTTGTGGAGGTCAGATAGGCAGTCGGTCCGTGTAAAATACTGGTATTCAGTTCTTTAGTTGGAAACAGACGCCTAAATAGTTGGGAAAAGGCTAGGCAGATGATGATGTTCAGTAAAACATCATCCATGACTATCAAAAAAAAAAATGTTGTAATAAAATTGCTTCCTTGGATAAGTATTGAAATTAATTGAAAAACAGGGGTAATCTTACCCCCTGTAATTACAGCGTAATCTTTTCTTATATTTCTACGAAAAGGGGTGGAAAAAGGAAACCTCGGCGATTTCATCCAGGAAATGTACCTTCTGGAAACAATGAATTTAATCATGAGAAAATAATAGAGGAAAACCGTTCGACTTCCTTGTCTGCTAAATAATATATTAATTAGGTATCTGGGATTTTATAGTAATAGAGTCACTGAATTGTATAATAATGTCATTGAATCCATCCCTGTCCATTTTTGTGTGCTTGCTGAATATTTCAGTAGAATAGAATTAAGTCCGATTTAGGGTCCGTTCATACAGACCTGCTCAGAGAGGAGAGCAGATTTTTTATCACGTTTAGAACAGAGTTTTTAATCATTTCAATAAGGTTTATTTTTGTTTGTCACTTTTTTATTATTGAGAACGCTTGTGAACAAACCTAACGCGTTTAGTGTGAAATAATAAGAGGAGCCGACCGGCTCCGATTACGTGCTCTTTTATGCTCGCGCGGCTGACCGGGTCCAAATGCGTCCTCTCCCGCGCCGCAACCCGCATACGTTGACAGCCGACAAGTTAGCTGCGCAGTTCCAAGCGCATAACTCGCGCCGATCTGTGTGAAAAGAAAAGCGCTGGCCGATGGTCTCCGAGTCGGTTTGTGTGAACGGACTCTTACATTGGGCAAATAGTTATGTACAGTGGGTAAGGACAGTGGTGTAATCCGATCGGATAGTGGCAAGTAAACAGTCACTGTCTATGTGCTCGCCACTCGCCACACTGTACTTGTAGTCGCTACTCGCCACTGGTATTGACCAAGATAAATCGGGCTTATCTTTCGGGCAAAACGTTACGGAGAAATTGCACTAACAGTTTCTGTATTGATGTCCACTGAAGTATTCTGTAAGTGCGGAGTAATATGAATTTCGAACTGTGGACATCAAAGACCGGCCAAGTGCGAGTCGGGCCCGCGCACAGAGGGTTCCGTACAAACCTGTAGGTATTTATAGGATATAACTAAAAATTTACGGTTTTCGCAATTTTACTTTAGATTCTGAGTTCAAGGGACGTACCCTAGTTCTTCGTTCGAAGTACCCTATAGGTCTTGATTCCCTTGCGAGTGTCGAAAATTTGTGCGGCATAAACGGCTGTATCTTTTGATTGCGTAGGCTTATAAGTTTGATTTTTTCACAGCTTCAAGGGTCAGTAGACCATTCTTTACTGTATACTAATATATGTATATTTCAAGATGTAAATTCCAGTTTGATACCTCCACGCGTTCCTCAGAAAAAGGGTCTTGATAGACAGACAGACGGACGAACGGACATCAAAGTGATTCTATAAGGGTTCCGTTTTTTCCTTTTGAGGTACGGAACCCTACAAATAAATACTGTGTTTGACCTGGAATGACTGAAAAGCGATAAATTAAAACGCAATACTTCTTTTTGGAGCGAAACAGACAATAAAAATATACCTACATTGTTCTCACGGAAAACGGTGCGCAAAGTAAAATATCCACGAATATTTTTGGTAGGAAAAACTACACAGGTTATTTTCGGACAATAGACAAAACTTGCGGTTACCGTCCACTATATATCAGCAACTCGCCTGCCTGGCGTGGTTATTATGATTTGACAAAACATCTAGGTTTATTTAATTAAGTTAAATATATTAAGTTAATTAATAAATAATATGTATAAATAGGGATCCCTCTCACAGATAGGAGGCCTGTGTCCCAGCAGTGGGAACATTGTAGGCTGATGATGATGATGTATAAATAAAAGGAAATGGCGGGACGAACTGGATGTCTTCCTTGAGAATTAGAAAGAAGTAGCACAGAATCGTCACCGTTGGAAGAAATGGAGGGAGGCCCAGCAGTGGGACAATATTGTGGTAACTATAACTATGTGTAAAAAATATAAATGTATATATGACATGACACTGCCTGTCTTCAGAATATTCGGGGAGCGATAAATATCACATAGATTCGTATCGAATAAGAAAGTTCCAGACACCGAAGGAAACCCACGCATTTCATACATAAAATCAAAACTCCGTAATGTCATAAGAACAAGATATTCTGACAGCTATTTTTGGGCTTCTGTGCGATATATTGGATTGTATTAATAGAACAGGAAAGTAGGGATAAGGTGGCATTAATATGGTCACCCTTTTTTGGGCGTGAGTGACGTAAGACGCCAGAAAAGGGAATGCTTCATAGGTTAAATGTAGGTTCCCCGATTAGTTATAATTTTGGCGCTAGACGGTTTTTTTTTTTGGGAAATTGTTATCTTACTTCAAATTTATAATCATTTCATCATCATCATTTCAGCCGTAAGACGTTCACCGAACATGGACATAGGCCACCCCCAAGTGTCGCCACATTGACCGGTCCCGTGCGACTTGCATCCAGCGGATCCCCGCAACCTTCACCAGATCATCGGTCCACCTAGTGGAAGGCCTTTTTTTTTTTAGTATGCGAAATCATCATATGACTTCTCCCGCTCTGGGCGGAGCGGAAGGGTGTGTCAGACTTGACTGACCCATCCATGTTCCTTCTTAGCCCTTTGTGTTCCAGAGCCACGGTATCTCTTTCGATTAACCCGCAGCCCTAGCTGGCATCGGCCCTCTCGGACCCCTTTCGATTTGCTGACATCTCCTTGAGGCGCGCGTGGAACACGAACGCGCCGTCGGCACGGTCTGTCATCATAAGACGGACGGACGGTGAGCTAGGAAGGCGTGGAAGGCCTTACAACGCATCGTCTTTCGGTTCGCGGTCGCAATTCCAGTACTTTTCAGCCCCATCGGCTATTCGTTCTGCGAGCAATGTGCCTTGGCCACTGCCACGTAAGTTTGGCAATTCTTTGGGCTACGTCGGTCGGTTTGTAATCATTTACATAAATGAAAATTTAATAAGTTCTTAAAATATGGTCAACGTTCGATAAAGTTATTGTCTTTTAAATCATCCAAAGTTACTTAAACTATTTTTTTTTTCTTTTGTATTTCAGCATTTTAGCCTCGATTGAGGAATAAAAGATAATTCGAACCGTGGTTATGAATTAACTGTTAAAATATTATCATCAGCATTCCATCATAAGCAGCTTTAAGCCAACCATCTACCACTGAGAGTATTAATTCCTCCTTTAATAATTTCAATGGTCCATTATTTATCTACAGAAAAGCTTTTATAAATATTACCTACTACTTAAATGAATGAACGATCTTGCGATTATTTATTGGTAATCGCAACACTTTTATCTAGATTAATCTTTACTTACCTTTTATGTTCAAAGAACGGAATTAAATTTGTTTTTCAATCGACATTTCTATGTAATTAATTACTTCCACTTTGATCTTTTTTTATTTATCTTAATTACTGGTTTAAAAGGCATTTGTGTAAATTAAAAAATTACTTCAGCCCCCACGTAAGTGAGCCATACCGACCCGTACATCTGTGTAACATACATGTACGGTTCGGCATGAGCTAGCACAGCTCGGTGAAAAAATAAAATATATGCAGAAAGATATACGTTCCGAAAAAAGGTAGTAGCCTGGATGATTGAATCGATGAACGAAGTTCACCGATCGGCACGAGCCGAATAAATGCCGAACCTATTGTGTAATTATTGTTCCGCGTCTGCTTTGTAATTCAACAAATAGTGCCGAATCCAGTACCGTCCCGAACAAATGTGTAGCCCTCCTTCAGTTTATTCTGGAAGCTCGTCTGTCCGGCAAAATTAAGGGTCTTTTTGTTTTCTTTTCTCCTACAAAGGGGGAAATCAAAGAATCGAATCTTTAAGGGATTGCTTCTACTTACACTAACACTGATAGCTTTCTTTATTATAATACGAAAGGAAAAACAATAACCCATCTTTATTCGGATAAGCACGCGAGACTAGAAAGGGAGGATTCATCCGGAATTTCAAAAGTAAACATACATGCCCCAATTTTTATAAGGAAGCGAGGAAGAGCTTTGTCAATAATTTTGTAAATATTTGATACATTTAACGTTGTGTGGCTCTTTGTGAATTATTTATTATGAATCTCGTACACAAAGGAATACGAAAATACTGAGAAAATATCATATTTATCTGGTTTTATTTATCAGGAAAAAAATCATTAATAAAGTATTTGAAGTCTATTTCTTTTCTACATTGCAGGCACATGTTACCTTTTCTGTGATTTTTATTGAAAACGTTGATAGTGAAGAATAATAGCTATGTTGCAAGTAAAGATAAACTTAAAGGTAACGCATGAATTTCTTGATTGCGCAGAATATAAAGATTGATGGAATACAGTTTTAAGTTTAAAAGATTCGTAGTTTTCTACATACTCGTAAATGGTGTAAAAACACCATTCGAAACACCAGCCGAAGGGCGTTTTCTTCCCGTGTTATTGCATTTTTTTTGTGTTGGACTTTTCCTTGAAACTTTCTAGTTACGGAGATTGAAGGTCAACGTTCCAATGTTTTTAGGTTTTTGAGATATTTTTTTATAATACAAGATTTTAATTTTTATAATTTTACTTGAAGGATCTTTTTGCACCCCGTATACAAACAGATGGAAGATAGACTCTTACACGATTCAACATTTTAAAATGGGATTGATAAAACAAACAAACCCCTAAAAATAAAGAAGATGACTTAACAAGCGGCAACTCTCTAAAATCAAAACAAGCCATCTAGAATCGAAACATTCGTCTTTGAAAGCTATTAAAGCAGCGATGCGCGTTTCCTTTAGGTGCTTACTTACTTAGGGACCGGTCTCATTGCCGGCGATAAGCGTGCAGCGGCAAGAGCTAGCAACTCAAAACGTATTGTATTTTTTTTTCTTTTTTACTCTTGCCCCACACGTGGAATTTCTCCTGTATTCGTGGGTTCGTTTACAAAAATTTTAACTCACATACACAAACAGCCAGACCCAGAACAACTACCTGTAGGCCATACAAATATTTGTTCTGTACAGGAATCACACAAACGACAAACGGTTACCCGCCGAAACGAAACATTCTCGACAGAATGTTTCGTTTATGAGGTTATCAACAACAGAACCATTCAACTACGAACGATTCACCGACAAAACGATTCATTCCTGGGCAAGCCGACGACAGAACCTTTCCATTACGAACGTTTCGCCGACAGAACTATTCGATTCGATTAGAATTTGCTTTGATTTTGTGTATGCATTTAGAATGTTTATTGTTAATAAAGATTTTTTTTACCCCAAAATAAAAGTCGTTTCCCAGCAATAATTTATGCGTAAAACTACTTAGTTTGATTTATAGATATGCTTGTTTGATGGCTTCTTGAGGGTCCATTTACACCTTGTATTTCGTACATTGCTGGTTCGAGGAAATATCCGATGGCTAGTTCGCTTCTCGTCGACGGTGGGACACGTGCCTTAGGTACTTACTTAGAAGCTCGTGTAAAAGGCCCCGTTCGCTATCCCGGCTTATTCCAGCCAAGGATCTAAGCCATCTCAAAATGCAGATTATCCGACTAATATTATGGAAGTCTCACGTAAACTCCGATGCGACTCACAAATTCGACTTAAACACACTTTTATATCAGTCACTTATATTTTAGAAAGGTGTTTTAAATTTTTTAGGATTAATTGTGAGTGACCTCTGGCTTTATATGAACAGGTGATGAGGAGAGATGAAACACTTGGTGAGGGAATCGGCATGTCCAAGTAACCAAAATTGGAGGACGTAACCATCTACCCCCACTGAACCCGCCAAGTGGGTTCCGAGCCACGCCCTGTCTTAGAGAGGAGACCTTTGTCTACGCAGTGGGAACACAATGGATTAATAATTTCTTATCCTTACGATATTACGAGTAACCATGGATACTTCAGAGGTTGAGTAATTTTTAATTTGAACGGGCTTAACTCGAAAACTTTGTAGCTTCATTATCAAAGTTGGGACAATGAACAGTGAATACTAATAAGGAAGGTGTTTAGAATAATCAATGTTTACGTTACACATAGAACCTGCAAAGTCATTTTAGCTCTTAGAAGAAACTCGTAGATAATTAATAGCAGCCACACTGGTTCGTCTTCAAGGTTGAGCAACGCTTGCGAGGTTGATCCGTGGATGGGTGACCATCATCACCATTGACTTCTACAACGACTGTCAAAGATCTACAAATGACAGCCGGGACTAACGGCTTAACGTGCTCTTCGAAGCATGGAGAAACTCGGTATGTAATGGGTGACCTTAACCAAAAGATTATTATTTAAACACGAGCACGATCTTACTTTAATTCTGTGTATAATGTTTATTTTAGTAAACTTAATCTTCTAATACTAATGAGGTATTATTATCTACTCTATGCTAAGTTGGACATTCTCGCTATTGAAACTAATCCATGAAAAAAGCGCGTTAGTTTTAACATCATTGAATGGTGGCTTTATATTTGTCTTTTATTGGATATACATGACTCTTTGAATAACTCTTTTTTCCCGGCTTAAGCCCATTTTTCGAAAGTAATTGTGAAAAATGAAATCCAAAGAATCCATTAAATCAAATGAATGTCACATGTCAGCTAGCACAGACCAATAATAAAAAAATAAAAAATAAAAAAATATACTCAAGAATAAATAATAGCTCTAGACATTTAAAGGGCGTGCCCTCTTACACTTGCATGAGACGAAAAAAATAAAAAAACAGTAAAATAAGAAAAAATAAAAAAAAGACCAATATAGTTTTATTAGTCGCGTTAGTCTAGTGGTCGAAGGTCTACTGCTAAGCATAAGGCGCTGGGTCGGGCAAGGTAGTATTAGGATATTCTATCAGATTTTTTTCAGTAGCTGCTGCGGAGCCTTCATCTTGATGGTAACAGGTTCGCAAACTATTTACATAGATCTTAAACATAACAGGCAAAATGTGGATGCACTATTAGGTAAACCTCTGTTTCACCTTGCAGGGATGACAAGCGTGATGTTATCTTGTCTCGAACCCGATCACAGGCTCTCAATACAAACATCAGTAAATAAAGAAAATAAGAAATAACAAAGCAAACCGTCACACAATCCAGAATCACGAAGAATCGATGACAGCTCGAAACAATACAAGCCCGGAAATTCGCTCCCGAAAATTCCAAGGACGTTCTAGTTCTATCAGCCACAACATAGATACCACCTACAGAAGATCAACTTCATATAATGGGCAAAGATGCACACAGACGGAGGCCGTCTACTATTTAAAACGATCACAACGTTCATGATCGTAGCGTGAACATGCGTCGGCGCATTAATTTTGTCGCTATACCGGACGACGGTCACGTCAAGGCGCGAGGGCGCGCCCACCGATTTTCCAAACAAATGACTGACATATAAAGGCAACAATCGCACGACTGATCGAGTATCTGTACGACTGATCGCTTTTGTTAGGAAGCGGGAATAAACACGCTTCGCCTACAGCGAGCGCTAGAAGTCACGACTGTCATTTGTTTGAGATCGCCGTACTCGTTAATGCGTCCGTGCCTTAAATAAAGGTAATGTTTTAACCGACTACGGCGAAGCAAAAAGGAGGTTTATGATTTTGACCTGCATGTATGTATGACGCGTATGTTCATCTGTCCCCTCATGACTGCTGAACTCCTTATCATAATTTGATAAATTTTGTATCGTTGATGGATGATCGTCCGCTGGTTATAGACTAGGTGACATCACATTAAATTGCATATGGACCCCCCTAGTCTACAACATAAGGTAAAGAAAAAAGAAACCACATCTATTCTCCGAACACCACTACTATACATAAAAATATATACCGTGTAAGTGTTTAATAGACGATTATTATTGAATGGTTTGCATAAAATTATTTTTTATGTGTGACAAGACTATTTTCTTTTTTCATACTTTTTAGAGCGTGATATTTTAATAATCGAGTTTTAGTATTACAACTTATTTTTTATGCCAACAATAAAGACATTCCAAACTTTTTAATAAACGTTTAGTATGAATAATAGGTTTCTCGAAAAACTAAGACATTTAAACAAAACATAAACGACCTACATGTAAATTAAATTTTAACAAATGGTATTCTTAGTATTTCTGTGGTTCTTGCATGTTGTTCATTGTCGCCCTCACTGTTTGTGTGTAAGCTAAAAATTAACAGAGCAAACACTTTTTACATCACTTTTTATTTCATACAAACGATTGTACTTATTAATGATAAATTAAAAATTTAAAAAACCCCCGACACAAAAAACCTCTAAAAAACCTAAAAATAAATGAATCCAAGGTTTTTTGTGTCGGGGTTTTTTAAATTTTTAATTTTATTTTATTTCATTCTTTTTAAACTTATATTATTTTTTCGTAGACTGTCCTACTCCTGGGCATAGGCCTCCCCCCTTTGCTTCCAATTTTCTCGGTGTTGCGTCCCTTCTCGCTAATTAACGAAACCAAGGAAAGATATACATATAAAATAAAAAAATAGGGGGAGGAGTGGTGTACCCCCCCCCCCCCATCAGCAATGCCCATGGTGACAAGCGACAACATTTCAAATTTCAAATAGACTACCTGTGAAAGTTGTTTATATCCCTTCCTCAACTAGAAAAGAGGTGATGATCTTCAAACGGCTGAGCAGATTTTCTTGAAACATAGCTAAGAACACTTTCGATTAAAATACCTTACAAATGACACCACTTTTATCAAAATCGGTTCATCCGTTTAGGAGCTACGATGCCACAGACAGACACACAGATACACACGTCAACCTTATAACACCCCTCTTTTTTGGTCGGGGGTTAAAAAGAAGGTTAAATGATACACGTCTTATTGCGCTGAAAAGATTTTGTCGGGGTGGTACGGTTCCTAATTTTTATTTTCTATTTGCCTTTGCCATTTACAATCGGTCGACAGACCACAAGCGAATTTGTTCCAGTATACATGGTGTTGTGGTGAAGCAGCCAGGGCTGCACCTCCCACGTATAGAATGTGGTTCAGCTTCAGCCTATTTACCACCGCTGTCGGTTTTAACAGTTCAGTTACTAGTGGGTTTGTGTGCATGGTTAGGTGTGCGCTGTGTCGATTGTACCGTTTTGTTTAAAAGTTTACAGACGATATTTGTAGAGTTCGTTCGTCAAAGCCGAGATTATTTTGCAAAACATTGGTATTAAAAAACGAAATGGCAGCTGTAGTTAAGATTTTGACCACACATCAGAAGATCTTTCTCAGTTATAGGTACGGTATGTTATCTACTCAACCACGCACTAAGAAATTCAAGCCCGATAACGATTCTCGGAACCTTGTCATTTGTTATTCGGTGATGTGTGACGATTCCATTCTGTCTAAGATCGGATACTTCTCTACCTAAAGGATATTTTCGACAGGCGAAAAAAAACTGGAAGCAGAAGGTCTGCACCCAAATATTTGATACTCTTGGTGTGGAGGTCAGAAAGGCCGTCAATCCATGTAAAATACAGATATTCAGCTGCAACCGATAAGACTGGAGGCCGACTTCAGCATAGCTGGGAAAAGGCTAGGCAGATATTGATGAGAAGGTCTGCAGCAAACAGTGATTGAAAACAGGTGCATGCATATATTCTTTACGTACGGAGATCTCATAAACGCCGGTTGTATAGGGGAAGATGGCACTACTTTTCCCATCTGAACCTTTGAGGGGACAGAGGCATGGGGGTGGATGGGAACATATCGTCCTTCTGCACTATTCTGTATGACAGGCTTAAAATTATGAACCCTTATTATTATTAGAACATTTTCATCTTATCTTAGACCCTCTGTGACCAATGTGGCAGATTGAAGCGTATCATTTACTTCTAGTACCTATGTTTTATGTTCTGGATTTTATGTTCAATAAAAATACCTGTTCTATGAAAGATTTTTATATCTTTTGAATTTTCGGGCAAGGATTAAGGCTACTATTAACTGATACGGGACAGAGATATTATGGTTTTTATTATTACTGAGTCTTTTGTGCGAGCAAAGAATTTTATGATTGTCATAAAATGCTTGGTTTTTGTCTGCTAAGAAAAATAAAGAAAGTTTTAGGTTTATAAATAGAGATTTTTGGTCGTCACTTCGACACTCAACAGAATGGAATATCATGAATATAAATTTTAAAAATATGATCTCAAAAGTGCTAAACCAATATTTTCAACTTAATGGCATTCAGAAATGATTTATTTGCACTAAGCGAAGAAATAAACTGGAAGGTAACTTGTTTTGTATGGTGTCGGACGTAAAGAAGTAGGTGTCGAAAGAGGCGACTAAGGGACTTGCCAGAGAATGGGCAGCAGCGTTCTCTGAGCTTTTGTAACAACCGTACTGCGATCGCCAGTCCGCCTGCCAAGCGTGGCGATTATGGCAAAACCCCCCATGTTATGTTAATGTGGCGACACTTGGGGGAGGCCTATGTTCAGCAGTGGACGTCTTTCGGCTGAAATGATGATGAAGAAATAAATAAAAATTCATTTCATCATTCTCCTATCCTTATTCCAATTTATTTAACGTCTGGCCAGCATGTCCTCTTCTTCCATACGTCTCTAGTACTCGTCATCTCAGCATATACCTCCTTTCTATCCATTTCATTCCATCTATTCATTTCTTTGTCCGTCTTCTACTCTTATGAGCCATCCACATTCATACTCAAAACATTCCTCACGACCTCTCTTCATTTCTCCACATCACATGTCCATACCACAATAACTGATGACCACACAAATTTTAGGTCACCGGCGCCGATGAAACAACCTTATCTTATTAACCTCAAAATTGAAGTTCATCTGGCTTACCATGACGCCTTAAAGCAGTATTGTTTTACTCTTATTCCAGTGTGGGAAAGGTACGGGAGCAGCTATACAGGATGTCTAGCGCCATCTCTTTTCTCGCCTTCTGAATATTGAAGTTTTTCATCATATAATTATTTATTAAGCAAGGCACACCAACGACATATTTACAATAATTTTCACAAGGTTATCACAAGTCTTCTAAGCTGTGTAAATACGTCACTTACAGGCGTGCACAACATTCTTATTAAAAGGTAAGCAATTATTTTTAAAACATTAATTAGAAATCTACACAATAAAATTAAATCTTACATTACATTGTAAAATAGATTACAAAAAACAAAACAAATACAATATTGAATTAATCGTTCAATGTCATAAAATTTGAAAAAAAGCTAAGTTATATATTAAGTTACAGCCAAATCATAAGAAGTAAAATAATATTAATTAAATTGAATTTAAATTGTTAACACATTAAAAATTAATTTAACACGGCTAAAATTTAATTATTACTAGACATAGAATAAGTATAAGTAGGCAGCTGATTACGAGTTAATTTCAATGTCTTTGATTTTGCTTTTAAGTTGTTAAAGAAGATATCAATATCAGAGTCAACTGAACATTGTGTAGGTTTTAGCAACAGTTGCTAAGGGTTTTTAGCTACCAGAACTTAGCTATGCTAGCAATATTTTATAACTATTTTTTTTTTAGATTTTAGTTTGTAGTTAGTAGAGGAGCATGCTAGCCCAAGTTTGTGCGATATGGTCTAGAGGCAAACGTCCTAGTAGTGCGCTTGGACCGGAGGTGATAATGGCGAGGTACATCCAGGTTGATTTTGTTTAGGATATCTGGAGTTGATGTTATCCCGTTTACAATTTTATAAAATGTCGTTAGATCGTTTAAGATTTTTCTTTGCTTCAGTGAGTCCAATTTGAACAAGTTCAGATTGATAATGAATAAGTAGTAACTGTTTGTGCTTATAACCTATATTCCTAAAAGAAACAATATCGAACATACCGACAAGTAAAATCCAGCATCACTACAATAAAAATTTACTTTGCAAACAGCCAGCGTTCGTTGCATTATTAAGGCTAATGACGAACATAATCTTAATAAAAGAGAACTGCAAGAGGAGGAGTTTCAAACTTCCGGTCTTAATAACGGGAGAAAAGGGGGGAGGGGGGAGTAAAAAGGGGACTACGATACCGGATGTAACCACTTCCTTAATCCATCGTGATAAGGATAGCGATGGTTTTAAGTTGTTGAGGTCGAAAACTAAAGAGTAGAGTTATCATTTAGAATTAATTTATTGAGTATTAATATTTTAGAATTTGTTTTAGTAATGATCTAAGTGATTGTAAAATAAAAAGTCTTATGGCAGCTCGACTGAATAGTTTGGGTTAGAACTTGTGACCTTCCACGATCCTTACATCCAAGTTGGTCGCAGTGTTAATTAGGTACTTTGCTTGGGCTAATTTATATCCTGACTAAAATAAACCAATATAAACTAATATATATATAAAAACTAATAAACCAAATTGGCCTAGGACTAACTATTTTGGGCAGAAATCCATTATACCATTATAACAAAATAATACTCATAGAACCAAATTATTAATCAGAATCAGAAATCATTTATTTGCGAAGAATGTAGGTAACAAATCATGGTGTTGTTGGCGTAAAGAAATGGATCCAGTACATTCTACCGCAGGCAACATTAAGTATTATAATAATTTTAAGTAATTCAAATTCATATAAATCAATAATTATTAGGTAATCAGGCTTTAACGTCAAACATCAAAAATCATGTACCAGGCCCCTCAGAAAGTATTGCGAAAAAAAGTTTTTATATATGGGAGACTGGCCAGTTATTATGTTTTTCGAAAATATGATTATTTATAAGTAAAAATAAGTAAGTTCCAATTTCAAAATTTCCCTCCACATTTTTTGCGAGTTAATTCAAAGTATTGTGTCTCACTGAAATATGGATCTGCGCCGGGAACATTTTAGAGCTATGATTTTATACGATTTCAAGTGTCGCCTGAAACCGGATGAATCGTACGATAGACTTCAAATGGCATTCATGGATGAAGGCCCTTCCAAGGCAACCGTGTATCGTTGGTATAACGAATTCAAGCGCGGTCGACCAACTTTGGGGGATGACGAAAGAAGCGGTCGCCCTTTGACGGCTGTTACCGAAGAAAACGTGCTAGCAGTGAAAAATTTAATCCAAGACAATAGGCGAATTACATATCAGGAGATTCAACACATATTGAAGATTGGATCGGGAAGCGTTCACGAGATTCTACACAGCCATCTTCGCGTGAGGAGGATAGTATCACGCTGGGTGCCGCACAACCTCACCGATGCTCAGAAGCAGGCCCGGGTGGAATGGTGCCGTGATATGCTTAACAAATTTGAAGCAGGCTCGTCTCGGCGTGTTTACGACATCGTTACAGGTGATGAGTCCTGGATTTATCAATACGACCCAGAAACCAAGCGCCAGTCGACTGTTTGGGTGTTTCAAAATGAGCCAACGCCTACCAAAGTGAAGCGATCTAGAAGCGGGGGTAAGATTTTGATCGCTAGCTTTTTTAATTTGACTGGCCACTTGGTATCAATTCCCTTACGGGATCAAAGAAGCATTAATGCCGAATGGTATACTTCCAAATGTTTGCCAGAAGTTTTCTCTGTTATAAGCAACAAGCGACCAAACACAGGGCTCCGCGGGCTACTGCTCCACCACGACAATGCACCTGCGCACACCGCACTCAAAACGAGGGACTTCCTGGACAGCACGCCAGTCAAACTCCTGGGTCACCCTCCTTACAGCCCTGATCTAGCACCGTGTGACTTCTTTTTATTCCCAAAAATAAAAAATCAGCTCAAAGGGATACAATTTTCGTCGCCGGAAGATGCGCTGGCTGGGTTCGAGCAGGCTGTAAACGAGGTGTCTGCGGCGGACTGGAAAAAGTGTTTTGAAAACTGGTTTAGGCGCATGAATCTTTGTATAGAGGCTGGTGGAAAGTACTTTGAAAAGATTTAATAAAAATATATGTACGTATAGAACAATTTTTTTTAGTTTCGCAAAACTTTCTGAGTGTCCCACGTATGTACTTACATAATATAATAAGATTATACAAAATTAATAGACATAATATTATTATGAATTAAAAAACAATATTCATCGGTTCTGTATGGTGTTGGACGTAAAGAATAGCACCATCCCATATCTTCCCGTGGGTGTCGTAAGAGGCGACTAAGGGACTTGCCAGAGAATGGGCAGCAGCGTTCTCTGTGCTTTTGTAACAACCGTACTGCGATCGCCAACCCGCCTGCCAAGCGTGGCGATTATGGCAAAACTCCCCATGTTATGTCAATGTGGCGACACTTGGGGGAGGCCTATGTCCAGCAGTGGACGTTAAAAGGGCTGAAATGATGATGATGAATGATGATTCATCGAATTAATAAGGAAATGTAGCAGAAATCATGGTTTTATAACTGTCCTTCAATTAAATGCCCCCTAAAAATGTTTCAGAGCAAAACAACAACCAAGTTTTAACGTTAACTACCAACAATAAAGTTCAAAATTAAATGGCAAGTTGTAAAATGGGTGTCGCATTAAATTTTCCCTATCTTATGGCATCATCGAAACAATTACAAGGAGTAATAATTTTGAATAAATGGATATTCAATAAAGAATAAATAATTATTTAATCTTTGTTAATTGCCTTGAGGACGATTACCAGTTAATTTATGTTGTCATTTCTGAATTCAATTCATGAATATCAAATGTTTATTCATTTCCATTTAAATAAAGATTGACTTTTAATACAGTCCATTAATTGTTTTTATTTTTCGTGTATCTGTAATTGCATGTATTTACTTAAGTAACGATAGTTCCCCCCATGGTTCGTCTGCAAAGTTCTTGGATTTGTGCAGTCCGGGTACCGGATTCAATCATCGTTTGCTATCAGTGCCCTTATAATGACGAGAAAAATGCAAGTTTAAATCATCACAACGCAGTAAGACATAATTACGCCAAATTCCTAATAAAACTTAGAATCTTATGGATGAAATTTCTAATCGTAAACAAGTTAAGTATCCATCACGCGGGTCCAGTGCGGATTGGTAGATGTCACATGTCTTCGAATTTTTAGTTCTTGGTTATGCCGGTTCTCTCACGATGTTTTCCTTAACCGTTTTGAGAGTAGCGGTGATGAAATAAATTACACAAGGTAATGCGCTTGCCTGGTTTCGAACCTAATACAAACTGCTCGTAAGTCGGGGCTGCCACTACTGGGCCACAGCTGCTCTTAGGTTAGTTTAGTTATGCTTTAGTCCCGTGTAATAGGGAACGAGCCTGTTGCCATAAAAATTAGCTTTTATTTAAATAAATATTCTATTTGATACGCCTTTCATTTCATACATTTTAAAAGATACAACAATGCATTACCATTAAAAAAAAACAGGCTTAAACGAAATCCATTTAAAGTAAATAACAACGGTAACAGGAAAGTAATTTCTTTTAAAACAACCTATTGCAAAGAATGAACAATACAATTACTGTCAGAAAACATTTTCTAAACAAATTGCACGATTCAAATCCGCCTTGAAAATAGAAAATACAATTTCAATGCAGCTGTTTTTTAACCAAACCATGATCGCTGAGTCATGCAGGCGTTACTCTATTTGTCAATGCCATGCCTATGTCAATTTTCAATTTTCATTGTGACTCGTAATATCAAATTGTGATTGATAAAAATATTTCGTGCCAAAACTTTGTAGATATATTTCTGCAACGCAGTTGACACAGATATTTTTTTGTTATTTTTAGGGTTCCGTACCCAAAGGGTCAAACGGGACCCTATTACTAA
The DNA here is from genome assembly GCA_949152445.1 of Cerastis rubricosa. Lineage (NCBI taxonomy): Eukaryota > Metazoa > Arthropoda > Insecta > Lepidoptera > Noctuidae > Cerastis > Cerastis rubricosa. The sequence continues at coordinate 4,602,341 of OX424535.1, read as the reverse complement.
GACTTCGCTGTCCGTCCGTCCGTCCGTCTGTCACCAGGCTGTATCTCATAAACCGTGATAGTTAGCCAGTTAAAATTTTAACAAATTGTGTATTTCTGTTGATGCTATAACAACAAATACTAAAAACAGAATAAAATAAATATTTAAGGGGGGCTCCCATACAAAAAAGAGATTTTTTTGCTCGTTTTTATAAAAATGGTACGGAACCCTTCGTGCGCGAGTCCGGCTCGCACTTGGCCGGTTTTTTATATTGATAGTCGTACTAGCTGTCCCACGCAACTTCGTCTGCGTCACATTTTCCAAGTTTTCGCAACATTTTTCATTGTTGCTCCTCTCCTATTAGCCGTAGCGTGATGATATATAGCCAATAGTCTTCCCCGATAAATGGGCTATCTAACACTGAAAGACTTTTTAAATCGGGCTAGTAGTTCCTGAGATAAGCGTGTTCAAGCAAACAAACAAACAAACTCTTCAGCTTTATAATTTTGGTATGGAATGCTATAGATACAAGCATTGTTTGTGGATTTATTTGTGTTGTGTGTTAATAATTTGAAAATATTTGTAACCCGAAAATATGAATGAATCGCATGGTTGAAGAGAGTTGAAAGACCAAATTAAATATGGATGGATTGTGTGAGTAATGATATAATAGAAAAATGAGTAAATCATAGCGTAACTGCTAATATGGAAGAAAAAAAAATGTTCCCACTGCTGGGGCACAAGCCTCCTCTCTATGAGAAGGAGTGGGCTGTAATCCACCACGTGGGCCCAGTGCGGGTTGGTAGATGTCACATGTCTTCGAATTTTTTGTTCTAGAACATGCCGGTTTCAGCAGCGGTGATGAAATAAATTACACAAAGTAATGCGCCTGCCTGGGTTCAAACCCACGGGTTACTGCGCGTAAGTCAGGGCTGCCACCACTGGGCCACCGCTGCTCTTAGTTGGGCCTGCCACCACTGGGCCACCGCTGCGAGGTACATAGTTATCCATCACAAAATAAAAATAATTACAAAACCGATAGAACCATAATTGAGGCCACGACCCAGCCACAGAAATCCACGAAAACGTCTGATTCCCCAAATTGCTGCAGCATTAACTTAACGTATTATACTTTTAGTCGGATCGAATCTACCATTCGTTTTGTCTGTGGCTCTGGGACGCCCGTTATTACAGACATCAATGATTCTCTGTCTATGGTTGATTTCGTATGAAATTCTGGGGTTTGATAAAACTATCTTTATTATTTACTAGCTGCTACCCGCGACTTCGTTTGCGTGGAAATTTTCAAGTGTTTTTCATGGATAAATTAGCTGTACCATGAAAAAGTGCATGCGTTGCAATGCACCTTTTCCTAACTACCTCCTACACTACCTACTTACCCTACCTACCTACCTACCCAGCCTATCCTACCTACCCTACCCTACCTACCTACCTCCTACCTACCTACCCTACCCTACCTACCTACCTACCCTAAATATTCTTACATACAAAGTTTGTCCCGACAATAACAAAAACAATAAAAAAAGAATTAGCCAATTTGTTGTAGTCGTTCGGAAATTATGCGCGTACATACATTTCGACGATTAATTTTTATATATATAGAATAAACATATAAATCTTTCTCTTGAATAATTCTGTCTATTGATGAAAACCGCATCAAAATCCGTTGCGCGGTTAAAAAGATCTAAGCGTACAGACGGCGGGAAGCGACTTAGTTTTTAAACCCCGACCAAGAAAGACGGGTGTTATATACTATGTAGTCAGTTGATGGTCTAATGCTCGCGGTATTGCTGAGCATGAAGTTCAAGGTTCGATTTCTCTTTATATAATATCATGCTTATCAACATCAAAGTGTCAGGCAGAAGTGTCCCTACAGCACACCTACATTTCGCCTCTTAAGAGCGTTAGCTCCTTTCGGCATTTCAAACAAACTTTCAAGTCCTTATTTTCCGAAATGACTGAACTGATTTTAATGAAACTTATTACGCATAAGCAAGATACTTAGGTCTAAAAAGTTACTAAAAACATTTTCGAAATGCCTTTTAAAAAAAAAGATAATCGGAAATTTTTGTTTCCATAGAAAATTTATAATCGGTCTAATTTAACTGTGATACTATTTTTAGAAAATGTTTTAAGGTACTTTTAAGACCTATGTATCCTGCTTATGTGTATGAAGTTTCATTAAAATCGGTTCAGTCATTTCGGAAAATAAGGCCTTAAAGTTTGTATGAAATGTCGTAAAGCGTAAACGCTTTTAACATTTCGCTAGTTATTACTATGTTTTTAATATTATACTTTTACCATCAACACAAAGAAATACAGGTAGACTATGTGCTGCTACTAGGAAATGTTTGATCCAAAAACAGTATGGCTGACCGACCTGACCTGATTTTCTATCGTTCTGAGGACCACATGTTTATCCTTAAAAACCTTGCGGCAACAACACCAACGTAGCAGTAAATAACGCACCAAAATTCCCAGTATTTAACGCAATATCCCCACTATTTACATTACTTAGTTAAAGCCTCAGAACCTAGAATTAGTGGTGCGAAAATTTACCTCCGCACTGTGTTGTTTACATTTTCCTACGAAAGCCGAAACTGTTCTCATTTGTTTGCGAGTACAAAGCAAACGTAGCTCCACTATCGTATGTATTTTGTAGTCTGAATACAAATTGTGTCATTCATGTCACCTCTAATAGATTCCGCAGACTGTGCGGTTCTTGAATTGACTAGTTTTGAATTTTTATGTAGGTAGGTACTGCTGTTGTTGGTATATTTGAAGTTAAAGAATGAAGATTTCGATCTTCAAGGTTAAACCGTCCTTGACGAGGCCGGTCCGTGGAGGGGTGACCATAATTACATACCGAGTTTCCTCCGTGCCTAGGAAAACACGTTAAGCCGTTGGTCCCGGCTGTCATTTGTAGATCTGTGACAGTCGTTACAAGTAGTGAGAAGCCGAAAGTCTGACATGCAGAACTACCAAGGGGTATCGTATTACCCAGTTACTGAGTTGTGGAGGTCAGATAGGCAGTCGCTTCATGTAAAATACTGATACTCAGCTGCATCCGGTTAGACTGGAAGCCCACTCCAACAAAGTTTGGGAAAAGGCTAGGCAGATGATGACGTATTATCACACAATTGAAAAAAAAAGCTCTCTCAAAAAAATAATCTCGAGTAAGAAAGCCAATAAAAGCTGGTCCCTTATTCCATTGACTCTCTGTATTACACTAGATCGAATTGCGGTGAGCCACATGTGTGAATATTTTTGTAAAACGTGAACCCTGAATGGTTCTACATTTGTATGCGAATACTGTCATAGGTTTGGCTAGTCTAGTACGTGGTTTGACACTATATGCAAAGGTTTTCCTCTGGGAATGGATGAATGAATGTTATGCACCACTGCCCAATACAGATGCAACAGTTTCAACAACTATTATTTGTTTATATAATATGTTAAAAAAAAAACCTTGGAAGATCCGCGAGGGTATTATTAGGGATCAAAATTAAATTTTATTTATGTAATCCTATTTGGATAACAGGTTAAAAAAATACCCCGACAAAAATTTAATAAAATGCACTAAAATGAGGAAACTGACATGGCAACTCCGGTCGCTTCTCATGTATTGACGTCATAAACAAACACATGACGGTCGGACATACTAATGCCGAAATTGGTGTTGTCACATTCTAAAAGTTTGTTAGATTTTATGGAAATAGTGGTAATTTGGGCACAAAAATCAGGTTTTTAAAATTCATTAGTATGTTCACTTTCATGAATATTTTATGTTGTTTATTTTTTAATTTGGTGATGTCATTGGTATACCTATATACCCCTTTCGGATCGGACAAGGTTTTTTTAACATATTATACATGTGTGTCCACTCCAGTGTCTGCTTGACTAACATCTGTACGTACCATAGATATACGTGGAATCAACACCATGTGAATAAATAGTGCATAATCATCATTCTCTTGCCCTTATCCCAATTTATTTGGGGTCGGCACAGCATGTCTTCTTCTTCCATACTTCTCTATTACTTGTCATCTCATGAGACACCTCCTTTCTTGCCATATCATTTTTCACACAGTCCATCCATCGTTTCTTTGGTCTAATCAAAAATGGTTCTATTTAATATTGTATTGATAAAGTGCCCATGAATGGAAGTAAAAATACGGAATGGTCCTGCATGACACAAAATATACCGGAAAAGGTCTTTGAAAACCTATTTAACATAACACCACATTACGCCTGTAATCCCCGATGGGTTAGGCAGAGTTGCACCTAATAGTACACCCACATTTCGCCAGTTATGTTTATGCCCCATGATTATGTGGCGAGCCTATTCCCATCAATCAGGCACAACTCCAGACTCCGTGGCTGCTACTGAGAAATTTCTGGTGGAAAAACCCAATAACACTTTTCACAATCCGGGAGTCGGACCCAGGAGCTCATGCTTAACAGTCGCGCTTGTGACCACTAAACCATTAAGGTTGTCAAACCAATATAATGTGTTCATTTTCTTATTGGGTAATGACCAGAAGTTGGAATTAGGTAGAGCTATTTTTGTACTTGCATCGAAATGTTGATATTAATATGGATCTTCCCTTGCGTGTGCATTGGAATTTTGCAACTTCGGACATCCGATGTCGGATGGTTTAAATTGTGTAAAAGTGAATAACTTTTTTATTAAATAAATCACGGGAATTTTCTGCCCTTTAAAATTAATTTCGGGATTTGAGGCATATCCACTTTATTCTTTCGCTGTATGAAATCAGTGTAAGTACTTAAATAACTCTACCTAATTCCGATCTCTGGTAATGATTCATCAAGAAAAATAGCCATACAGACGATAAAATTACTATCTTCGATATAAACCTATGCAAGTACGACATAAAAGAAAATCTTTAACACTCAGATTTCGAGAACATTGATTTTAGCATAAAAAACACAATACTGATTTTTAAAATTGTTCATTGAAAATTCCTCTTTTAAATATTTGAATCAATCTTCTTGCTTTCATTTTAGCCTCCAGGGTTTCACAATCAAAGGAGACGTCAAATAAAAGAATTATTTTACAAAAAATAATTATAAAGTCACATTTTTATGAAATCTTTTTTATAAAACATTTTTATATATTTTTTTTACAAAATGTAATAGATACCTAACCTAGCCTTAAATAAAGGCAGTAACTCACACGCGCGAACGATTCTCGAATAAATATTATCTAGAGTTCTCGAACAAAGATAAAAAGAGTTTCCCTAACATAATTAGGAACACCAAAGTTTGTGCCAAAAATATTTTTGTCGCCGAACCTTTGGTACGCTTCAGTGGGCACAGGCCTTGAAGACCATTTACTTTGCTCCCGTATTTCGTTATCAAGTATAAAAGTATGAAATGAATTCAGAAACTTTATCAACACATAGCAGGGGCTTTCGTATCGTCTTCATAAGTATATTACATTAAATCATGAAAGTTTTTCTTTAACTTGGGTATATCTTACATATTCAGGAAATAAATTGATGATTTTTGTGAATGTGTCGTTTTTCTTCTTCAATAGAAACGAAACTGTGTTATGTTTGTCAGCTTGTTACGTGTTTACGACGTTGCAAAAGAAATGCCTTGAGTCAGGGTTCATACGTAACCGGGGTTTGTGCATCAACAGATACACAAACTTGTGTAGATGTCTATCATATTTTTTATTTTTTTGGTTTTTTACATGTTTTTTGTGTCGGGAGCATGCATGAAATAAAAATTTATTTTAAATTAAATTTAATTCTTTTTAAACTATTTTTTTTCAGAGCCTTGACTGTCCTACTCCTGGGCATAGGTACGTCTCCCATTCCTTTCACTTTTCTCGGTGTTGCGCCTCTTCTCGCTAATTAACGAAAGCAAGAAAATTTATAAAATTTAAAAAATCCGGAGCTCTTAGGGTGACCCCCCCCCCCCCTGGTGATGCCCATGGTGACAAGTGACAAGATTTCAAATTTAGAATGGAACAGACCTGTAGCAATTGTTTATATTCCTTCATTAACTAGGATTAAGAACACTCCCGATTAAAACACCTTTCAAACGAAACCAATATTATCAAAATCGGTTCATCCGTTTAGGAGCTACGGTGCCTCAGACAGACACCCAGATACACAGATACACACGTTAAGCTTATAACACCCCTCTTTTTTGGTCGGGGGTTAGGCATGAATTCCTAGGTTCGATTCCTGGGTCGCGGTCGGGCAAATTGTGTTATGAAGGAGGATTTACCCCGATGTCATAAACTCTTTTGATATGTGTACTCTATGTTCGGCTGCTCTTTAAAAACAGTTATGTCATTTTTGTAAAACAATGTTAGTATCTAACCCGAATATATTTTACGTGTACAAGAAACCAAATCTTTTATTCACATTCCAACAAATTGTTATTGGCTTCTTTATTAGGAATCTCCAGTAGCAGTCTGTATTTGTGCCCGGTTAATGGCAAAAGGCTCGCCCCTATTACGTGGGACTAAAGACTATAACTGGCGAAATGTGGTTGTACTATTAAATACACATCTGCTTAATGCCTCGGGAATGACAGGGGTGATGTTTATGTCGTGTAGAAACGAACTACTTCTATTTTCAAATCGTCCCTAAAATTGTAAAATGGATGTTGATTTTCGAGGTTAATTTCAAAACTACCGTAGGCGAAGTCACGGACAAAGCTCTACACACTAATAAACAGTTTCGACAATGTTTATAATATCAATAAAATGTTTTGTGGTTTTGTTTGTCGTGTTGTCGGGAAGATTTTATGAGTCATAAGTTACGGTATCAACGTTACAATATAGCGAAAATTAAAGTACCTACATCGTAAATAATTTTAGCAAATTTAATAGTGACGCTGTCCACCAGAGGTGGACATTGTAAATGTTTGAACAGTTGTAGCCATGTCCGCAAGCGGTGGCTACAGGGAATTATTTTAATAATGATTCTCACTGGCCAACCTCCGGGGACAGTAGGAATTATTTTTATTTTTTAAAGTTGTGACACTGTCCACCCGGGGTGGACTAGCAGGGGTGGACAGCGGTAATAATCGTTTGTAGCGAGTAGTTCTTTACTTTGTATTATTTATTTAATCACCACTGCTAAAAAACGATGAAGGTAATTCATGCCTATAGCCTGAAGGCTAGGATGAATCCTAGAGCCGTAATTGCGGAGACATGTTTCTATCACAACCTGCGCTGGGCCACAGTAGTGTGTGACAGCCTCTTAGGCTGAGGTCTCATTAACGCGTTCCGTTTTCGCAACGGATAAACGCATTGTATGCCACAAACCTGTGTTGCGAAGACGCAAGACGTCGTAACGCAGGAGAGCGACGCACGCCATCGCAACGCATTAGTTTGCCCGTCTAGTAGTAGAACACTGTCCGTCGTCATACCGGACCTCCGACAGTGTAGCGCATCATCCTCCCCCGTTTCGACTTATGTCCGTCCATCCATGTGGCATGTCACTAAAAAAAATATGTTAAATGACGCAACGACGAAGCAACGCAACGCACTACTGAGACATCAGCCTTACCAAGCGGACCTCTGTGTCCCAACAGTGAGAACATTACAAGGCTGATCATGCTATGAATGCTCCTCCCAGATCTGCTAAAAATGTTTTATAAATCGCAAAAATAAATGAAAGTGTATTCAGACATCACTAATGAAGTGTTTCGTACACTCTTTTCCAAACTGATTCTAGCTTTTACAAAAACGGCCAGTATCGGGTCCAATTTAACGAAATACGACTCTCAAAAATTCAACGCTCTTTTGAACCGTCATAAAGATCTGGTCACTGTGAGGCAAATCCTACGAATCGCTTGTTTCAGTGTTTTAAAATAGGAAGCCAAGACACAAGAGAAGACTACTTCGGACAGTATCAAATTGGCGGGTGTTATCACATATCAACTCTTATGTAATTTAGCAGCTAGATAGAAAGACGACGTAAAAAGTTGCCTAGGTCAGACTATGCGGAAGGCAGAGGACAGGGTGTTGTGGCATGGCTTGGGAGACGCCTTTGCCCAGCAATTGGCTGCGATACACTGTCTTGTTCTGCGATACAAGTTCACGCAAGCGAATTTTTTCTCGCATCCCACACGGGATTTGTCTCAGTTCGACCAGAGCTTTAGTCGTAACGTAATGTGAGCTCTGTCCGAGGTATTTTTAATAATCCGGACAGCTTAACGGCACAACTTTTCACAAGGTGATTGATCACGTAAAAAGTTAGATTACAAAAACGTCATATTTGGAATTTGGACGCTTTTCGGACGACGAGTTGTTATATCTTTTTTTTTCATAGTCTGTTCGCTTTTCAGTCGTTGATGGCTGTTATAATGAGGTCATGTTATGTCTCTTTTAGAATCGAAAAAGTTTCTTGTGGTAGATTAGGTTTAATTTGATTTTTTAGGGTCCCAATTGGATTCGTTTTGTTGGGGCGTTTTCGTAAAATACTTTCTTGTTAGACGATTGTCAGATTCGATGTTTTTTTAAGACGACAGATATCTTAATTTTTTATTGTTAAATTTGGTTTAGCTCTATACTAATTTTATATTATTTTAACTATTGCGCGAGAGTTCGTAACGGGCGGTCGCTGCGATCAGGGGTTTATCAGGGTTTATCGAAGAAACGCTTGGAAAGACGTTTCATAAACTGAAGGACACTGGCGATTGTAAAAACTGATAAAAATTATACTTTGTCAGTCTATAGCTCTTATACCCCATTAATTTTGGCATTGCGCTTTTGGTGGGGTAAATTATGCAATATAATGAAACTACTGATAAAGACAAATCTCCTTTGTCAGTATTTCAGAATAACCCCCTTAACGTGGTTTAGGGATTAAGAAATTATTCAATAAACGTTTGAGATTTTTTGTATGTGTGTAAACGAGGTTATAAGGCGAGGAACAAAGGTGCCGCGTTTAAAACATGGGTGGTTCACACTTCAGCGATTTCCGTAAATAAGAAAAAAATAAAAATTAATTAATAAAATTAAAATAATTAATTAACTTACCCATTTTATTATTGATTCGGGTCGAAAACCATTAGCATAGTTACCTCCTTGAATTGTATGTAACGTTACCTTCTAGGAACTTCTTCTTCTTCTTGTATACTACTTATTCATATCATAATCGCGCATATAATTCCCGAAGGGTTAGGCAGAGGTGGACGTAACAGTAGGTACACCTACATTTCGCCAATTATGTTCTAAGTACCATGTGATGTTATGGTTAAAAAACATGTGTAATAAAAAAATCAAAATAAAACAGATGCTGCGATGCTATTGGTAGATGAGCATTAATAAGCGTTTCTATAGCGGCCGGACGCTGCAAGCAATGATAGTCCTTACCGTGCTCAGAAAGATTCCAGTTTGATGATAGTACTTTTTCATATAAGTACCTACCTAACTACTGTCTATATAGGTACTAAAACTCTTTCATATTCCCAGATAACCATCGCCATTCCCTTAACTGCTATTCTGAAACACTTTAGTTAAATCCTCTTTTAACAATCCCCATAAAAGCAAGTCAAGTATCTAATCAAGAAGAATAGTTAGAACTAATAGACAGTTAAAATGAGCAGTTAACGAGTACATTGTTAAAGTTTTACTGTCTTTTTATATGCCAATGTGGGTTTACGATGTGGCCGAGATCTGGTTTAGTCGTTTCAGTAAATAGTTGGGTTGGTGACAGTAAAGCAAGTGATTTTTAACCGATTTTCGAGAAGAAGGAGTTTTGTGTTTAGTTTGAACTTTTTTGTCGTTAAAATTAGCTTACGCACCTATTCAAATAAGTGAAATATGTGATATATGGATATGGTCGGACTGCCAAGTCATAGGTTTTGAGTTCAAACCTCACGCACCTCTGATTTTTTCGTATTTATGTGCGTATTGTGTAATTATTTTTGACTTTGGTGAAGGTAAACATCGTGAGACAACCTAACGAGCATTTCTGAGAGATATTTCTCGACGGCATGTAAAGCTAAGTCAGATGCCCATGGCATAAAAACTCTAACGCAGGTTAGGCACGCGATAAAGAGTTAATGGTATTACAGGCGATGCAATTTTCAGACTGATATTCGAATATTAAATCAGAGTTGTATCCACACATTTTTTTTTCATTCCGTTTCTTATTATTTTAGTTTGATTAGTTTTTGCCTACTCAATCAACAACCAGCGATCCACATTGGCCCTTGATCGAAGGATTTGGAAGTCATGAGGAGAGGCCTTTGCCTAGCAGTGGGATGATACAGGTTAACAGTAACAGTAATCAACAACCAGCTCAGACTGTTGTAGTCAGTTCGGGAGAGGCATTTGCTCAGCATTGTGCAAATGCCCAGCAGTTTACAAATGCCTCTCCCGAACTGTGTCACACTACCTTCCCTAAACAAATGTTCCTTAGAATTTATAATATATAGTACATTGCCCGCGACTTCGTCCGCGAAAATTGTGATAGAATATAGCCTATGTTACTCGGTAAAGCTGTAGCTTTCTAAAGATGAAAGAATTTTTTAAAACGGTCGAGAGTTATGTTTCGGCGGCGGTCGGGGATTTAGTTAAAAAAATGGGTCCATATTGGCTCACCTAAAGTTCTTTACCCGAAATTGTTCTTCCTAACGATTTGTAATCCGAATGATCATTCTTCCTAAAATTTTTCATCCTAAAGTTTTCATTTATACTATTTGTAGTGCTACCGGCGATGTTCATAACACTCATGTTTCCGAAAATTGTAATTAATAATATCATTAATGTAAATAATTTAAACTCCTACTGTTTTTTATCATAACTCTTTTATCCCTAAACGTAATTAACATAATAATCTCACTGATACTCAGATAGAAACATTTACCAAGTGTAATAATTCGCCGAAAATTGTTTGCAAGATTTTCCCTATCCACCCAACGTTTTGCAGAATTTTATTTCGCCGAATAATCATTTCCCAACTTAACAAATATTTTTGTTTTATTTCCTAACCTCACAGTTACCATCTGTACGTTTGGTCTGTTTTTCATAATTACACTTTTTTAAATGCCAACTTTCTCCCCTGGCACCACTCCAATGAAAAGGTAATGCATCGTTCTTAAGAAAAACCAATTATTGTAACCTAACCTCAAAACATTTTATATTCGCCTAAAAAGCGTAGTCGACGTAGCCCCGCTACGCGGGGCTCCTATTTCTGTCTGCAGGGTTTACAGTAACCTAACACGAAGGGGATGTCGGGGTCTTAGTTCGCTCGCTCCGCTCGCTCACTAGACCCCGCCATCCCCTTCGAACCTAACCTGTCCGAGTCGGGGTGCCCCAAGTCCAGAGCTCGCTTCGCTCGCTCTTGAATCCAAGCTCTCCTGGTAGCAAAAGTAACATTGCACACGTACAATCAGTGGGGCTACATTGGAAATTTTTAGGTTGTTGTAAAAACGGTATGTTTGACAAATGATAAATGTGCCAAACGTCTTGTGCCATTATAATAATCAGCTTAACAATAATTCTGCCAAATGAAACGTTGTCATACAAAAATTTGCCAATCGTTAGTTGTCAATGTGAAACATCGGCGAAACGTTGGGTGGGAAGTGATAATCGGCCAAACAATTTTCGGCGAAAAGGCAGTACACCCTTGGGGGCACTATGAAATAAATACTTAAAAAAAATTTGCGACCAATTTCGAGGTAGTTGGTCACAGTTCTAACCTAACCTAACCTATGGATATCTTTTCCAGGTACACACCGCAATAAATAAAAAAAAGTAAAAGTTACGCAAAATCAATGTATATAATACTGATTATTATGAATAAAAAGAAATCTAAACAAAAAAGATATGACTTTGAATAATAGTGTAAAAGATGGTTATGTTGAGAAAATGTAGAAAAACAAATAAAAGTATAATAGATGTTTATTGCTACTGACATTATGAAGTTGAATGCTTCGGAATTATGAACATTAGAAACAGAGTAGTTAGGAATTGCGATTGTTAGGATGAAAAATGTTAGGAAGAACATTTTCGGATTTCCAATTATCGGAGTTGAAAATTTAGGTGAACTTTGGCGCACCCTAAAAAAATATTTATTTATTACAATATTAATTTAATTACAGAAATACAGGATATTGAGCTGGTGGCTGATGCAAGACGGAATATAATGCAAAGAAAAATAACTATCTCTAATTTCCGGTAAATTCATAGTTGCAATACGACGCATGGTGGCGGTTACTGCATACTCAGCGTAAACGTCTGTTACGATGAGTTAACTCGAGTCACACACAAATATTTCCTCTTTATAATATTAGTTTCGATGTATATGTAAACACACACACACACGCAGGGTGTAACACTTTGTATTTCTTGCAAGTTGAAATGTGTTTCAGTTTAAGATATAAAGTGGACGCGAAATCACTGGCTCATAACATTTGTGCCATGTGTAAATAATAATGTTATGTTATTAATAATGAGGATCTCGTGGCTAAATAATAACAGCTGCCCAGGTCAATCTTTAAAGTTAAGCCGTGCTTGCCGAGGTTGGTCTGTGGATGGGTGACCATAATAACATATCGAGTTTCCTCCGTGCCTCGGAAAGCACGTTAAGCCGTTGGTCCCGGCTGTCATTTGTAGATCTTTGACAGTCGTTACGAGTAGTCAGAAGCTAAAAAGTCTGACATCCAGTCTTACCAAGGGGTACCGTATTACCCAGTTACTGGGTTGTGGAGGTCAGATAGGCAGTCGCTTCATGTAAAATACTGGTACTCAGCTGCATCCGGTTAGACTGGAAGCCGACCCCAAGATAGTTTAGGAAAAGGCTAGGCTAGGATGCTGATGATGCTGTAAATAATAATGTTAAGACAATCCTTCGTTGGCCGAAAGGTCTCAATAAAAAAAAAACATCAGCTTATTTTTTTAAGAACGCTACCAACTTGATCCACTGTTCATCTAACCATGACAATTAAAACAACGCTCACTTTTATGTAAAGTCGGATAAGCCTGTACCTAATTGTGGAAAAGAACAATAAAATCCGTCGGCAAGGTAATCCCGTGATCCGGGACTTATTTCCGGGAATTCCGAGATTTTGAACGTTGATCGCGGGATAGTACTTTGTAATATTTTCAGCGCACTTTATGTGGGTCAAGCTCTTTAAGAGCGTTTTAACCAAAAGTTCCCAAGTAGTTGTGAAATCCCGGGAGATTATTCGGTCCACCGATGCTATGTGGGTAGTTGGAAAATTGTTTTGAAGCAGGTAAATCAGGTTTAAGTTAGAATATTGTACGGAATATTGAGAGTAGATTGATGAAGATTCTGAAGTATGAAATTCATGAATAAGAAATAGTGATTATGTGGTGTAGTCAATAAGGCACTATTAATAATCTTTTTACCCCAACTAAACCATTTTACAGTCTTCATATAAATATAAATTCTAAGAAACATATAAAATAATTTGTATCATAAATTAATTTGAGTTGTTTCAGACATGTTGATGATTTGTTAGCCTGTGTTAACGCTAGGTAAATTATACTTCTTTGTAAATTAAATTTTAATCAAATGCTTGGGGTTTGATATTGCTACTAAAGACGACGGTTTTCTGTAAACTGTCTATTTAACTATATGGCTTTTGACAAGATATTGGATTTTCAATTTTCCTAATGCTTTCCAGCTTCAACAAAGGTAAAAAGACTGGGTTACAGCTACTACTAACTTAGATTATCTGTCAACTGTCATAACTGTGACAGTAGTATGAAATTAAAATGAGATAACTATTCAAATTGCTTAATAAAAATGATTTCATTGTCTGTGCCATACAGTTTTAAGCATAAAAGAGAGAGAGGGATACGTACTTACACACCGTTCCCAAAGATCAGCAGCTGATACGAGCAAACCCCAGATAAGCGGTAAACCGAAGGATAATTACTAAAATATGATAAGAATCAGAACGTTTTCGTTATAATCCTAATTAACATAGGACAAAAATTCAAAAATGATACGGCCGATTCGAGACCCACATTAATATACGCGAATGCATTTAATGAATCCAAAGGAAATTTCCATATGACCCGGATTTTTAGGGGTCCACAACATTAGAATCCTTTTATAATTTTGCCGTCCCTGTTTTGTTGATGGTCCATCTGATATACAGTACCTAATAAACTGTAAATACTCGTAATTTCACCAGTGCCAACGAATTTAGAGTTATGCTTGACGGCAGAAATGGGTGTGGCTTTTATTTTTTAAACATTTGCTTATACACGCAGCTGCACTCTTGTTTTGTTCAGAAATTATCCCACAAGAACGTACTTGGATAAAAAGTATCCAATGCCTCTCAAAAACGGTTTAGGAAAACATCACGAAGAAACCGGCATTTTCTAGAACTAAAATTTCGAAGACATGTGACATCTACCAACCCGCACTGGGCCCGTGTGGTGGATTACAGCCCACTCCCTCTCATTGAGAGGAGGCCTGTGTCCCAGCAGTGGCAATATTAAAGGCTGATGATGATGATGATGCCTTAAACCTCATCATTATGGTCCACAGCCTTAATTCACCCACTGCTGTGAATAAGATTCTTTTTTCTTGTGCCAATCACCACGTCCTAACCTAGGACATTTGCTACCTTCGTGCCCAATTTCATCGAAATCCTTGCAAGAAGTTAAGGCATGAAAACGTATCAAACAGACAGACAAACAAAGCTTTTTCGCAATAATTTATAACATTAGGTAAAAGTTAGAATGTTCATTAAATAAATTACTACGGAACCTAAACTCCATCCGTAAACCGACATTTGCCAAATTTTTGTCTTTCGCTTCAACAGCGGATGTACGAAATATTTTAATATTCCCAAAGGAATTCACGGTATGGAATTTTAATAAGGAGGCCGAATTTTTCTACCGCTTTCCGGATTACGCAAACAAAAAGGGGAAGCTTGGGGTATTGTAATTTGTCACCGTTTTACGTAACAAGGTCATTGTGTGACGAATTCACGGAAATGGTTGTTTTCCTAATATCCACTATCTATAAGTGACTAGGTATCACCGTCCATGCCTTCGGGAATTCGACACGATAGGAAAAAACATTTAGGCATGGTAAAATAAGTGTGTCAAATATAGGTTTTACGTAGAAGTATCTGGCGCTTTTTTTATTTGAAATAATTTGCTCTGATTCATTGTATACTGAAGGAGATGTTCCTAAGCATGATTAGATTTATTTGATAACCGTTGACCAGACACCAGATGGACAAATTCGTGAGGAACGTGCTATAATGTGTCCACTCTCTCTGCTAGGCGTGGTACCGGTGTAGGCTGGTGATGACCACTATGATAAGATAAGCTACGGAAGTTGTAGCAGCCTTGCTACGCCGTAGCACTACGTTCTATGCTACGAGCCACGCTACGATATGACCTTGCAACACCTCAAAGTAGCTTTGCTACGCTGTCTGCTGAGCCAAACTGCTGAGAAAAACTCGACTGCATTCTGGCAGTCGAGATTTTCCACCTAATAACAAAATAAAAGTCATATTCCTGTAAAACATTTGACACCTACAAAATAAATCAGCAATATCTATTACTTTTCAACCCCACCGTCTTTCAAGGGTTTAAAGTACCATACTCTCTCCGGGAATATAACATAGCGAGTGATCTGTCAAGCGAAAAATTACGACAGACCTGTTTAGCTATAAAAGACAAAATTCTTACACTAAATGGTCGGCAAGAAGGCTGTTTTGAGGGTTGGCGCATAAAGTTGGGGCGGAGGGACCCTTAATTTTAAAGCTTATTTTGGGTACTCCCCGTTGGACGTATAAATAATTTATTTAATGGGTGGAGTTGTATAGTGAGGGTTACTGGTCTAAGATGTAGACAAGATGGCGTAGATACTGTGCTTGTCTTATGAGAGTATGTATCCGCCCGTTTATTGTAAAGCTACATAAATTGTGCAGATTTGAGAGGGAAAACGTGATTCTTTTGCAATAGTTTTGTTCCTAAAAAACAATTTACAGAAAAACACTGACAGTTTTGATCAGTTTTTATAACAATATTAGCGTGTAAAAAGTGTTTCTGAAAACCACTTTACAGAAAAAAAACATTTTTTTTTTATTTTTTTATTAAAGCCGCCTTATGTATACCTGTGCGCAGTGCATGTACTGTTGCCGGGTGTCTCCGTGAGGTGGTGCAATTAAGAATTATTAGTTATTGTGTGTTTTTACTAACATAAGTTAAGGAATACTAACAAATTTATGGCTTGTACCTGAATTAAATAAATAAAATAAAGACACTACCAGTTTTGATATTATAGACAAGCTTTTATTTTATCCCATCGCCTTTATAAAGCTACATAGATTGTGCAGATTTGAGAGAGAAAACGTGATCCACCAAATCTATTTTAGAATAAAAGAACTTATATGAGTTTTGACATAAACACTTAGGTACACTTCAACGAACTTATCTGTTCTGGTGGAGAAACACAGAACTAAAATAAGTGTACCAAGTTTGACATATCGATACATTTTTTCTTGCCAAGCAGTGCCACCTTGAACTGCACACTTAAAGTGGTCGTACTGTACTTAATATCGTTGATTTCAAGTCAAGTACGGTCAGCAACGAAAGTCACTATACATATCCAAAATAATAAGACGTCTTAGTTTTAGAACGATCTATATTAACAGACTGGAGTTAAATACAAAACAATATTTCTTTTAATTTTTATTTTTCAATCGTTACACATTATACATCAGTTCACAATATTACATCAGATAATCACACAGATAATTCGAACCTACTAATAACATCCTTGCTATCCATGCAAGCATTACTAATATCAAAGCTCACTGCGCCGTTCCAAAGGAGAAAAATAAAGTAAAGAAAAAAAAAATTAGTAAATTTTAATTAGGGGGGTGTATTAAAGTAGAAAAGTTGAGGCTGGTTGAGCCGAGCGAATTTTATTTTTTAATTATCCCGTGTTCCCGAGGTTGGCATTACTTGTGAGGGACGACAAACAGGTGATGTGTTTTTCCGTTTTTGAAAATTGCAGAGAAGTGTAGGTATAGCAGTACTTGTGTGTTTATTCGATTTTGTTTGAGAATTGTTTGAGTCAACAAGTTTTTAGGGTCGATTTTGCAATAGCCAGATAGCTATTAGCTGAAGAAATATTAAACCGTAGAATCATCATCTGCCCAGCCTTTTCTCAAGTATGTTGGGGTCGGCTTCCAGTCTAACTGGATGCAACTGAATACCAATATTTTACACGGAGCGACTGCCTATCTGACATCCACAACCCAGTTAGTACTGGGTAATACGATACTCCTTGGTAAGACTGGTTGTCACTGATAACCTGTAACGACTGTCAAAGATTTACAAATGTCAGCCGCGACCAACGGCTTAACGTGTTTTCGGAGGCATTGAGGAAACTCAGTATGTAATGGCTCCCCATCTCCCTAACCCATCCACAGACCAACCTAGGGAAGGGCGGCTAAACCTATTAACCTTATTTAGCCACTAGCTCCTCCTGTTAAACCAGAGAATTGTGTGTTTATTTCCTAAAGATAGTAGAGCTTTCTGACTTCATTATGTTATCTTCAAAAATGTTATTTTAGCTTGCATTTGTTAGATAAGAGAAGCCCGTGGCTAAACAATAACAGCCGCACGGGTCGATCTTTAAGGTTAAGCCGTGCTTGCCGACGTTGGTCCGTGGATGGGTGATCATAATTACATACCGAGTTTCCTCCATGCCTCGGAAAGCATGTTAAGCCGTTGGTCCCGGCTGTCATTTGTAGATCTTTGAGAGTCGTTACGATTAGTCAGAAACCAAAACTTTGACATCCAGTCTTACCAAGAGGTATCGTATTACCCAGTTACTGGGTTGTGGAGGTCAGATAGGCAGTCGCTTCATGTAAAATGCTGGTACTCAGCTGTATTCGGTTAGACTGGAAGCCGACCCCAACATAGTTTGGGAAAAGGCTAGGCCGATGATGAGTTAGATAAGAGAAGAAAAATCGGGCCAACCTTTTAATTGAAATAATGTTAAACTGAAGGATTACATATTTTGCCATCGTCATACTTAAATTTCGTTGTTTGGCCAGGTATTAGCGATGTTATTTATTTATTTATTTACCAACAATTACAGCAACATTACTGACGAGTCCAATACGATGCTATAAGTCACAAAGTACAATCATAAAATATTATAACAAGTAATATTACACCCAGTAAAAATATTAATAGTAGTAATATTAATTAAATATGACATCATTTATAGTTGAACACCACTTTCAATTATCATTTGTGCTGCTGGGATAAATTTCAGCAGGTTTGTATGGTTTGTATGGTATGTTGATTATTACTACTTTCATTTTCGCTTATCTTTCGTCAAATCAAATCAAATCAAAATCATTTATTTCAAGTAGGCCAGTTACAGGCACTTTTGAATAGTCAAACAACAATAACATATTAAGCTACAGTCCCAGTCACTAGACATAATAACTGTGAAAGTACTGTAGTTGCCCATTCCAAAGCGTAGATCTCTATGGAGAAGAATGGGCAAGAAACTCCATGGACACTCTTTTAAATTAATAGGTTGTTACAAAAATCTTGGTTACATCATTCATGTTGAGATGGTAAATTATGTGAGAACGATGTAGCAAGACGTGCACGTTAAAAGTGTCCACAGCAAAAACAAAAAAAAAGACAATTCAAAAATAAAATAAATAGTTCGAAATAAGCCGTGGCAACTAAGAGATGACCAGGCACAACTGACAGCGCCCGTTCACGAACATCACGCATGGATCAGCCATCATTCAACTCAACCATTTTGAAGGGAACTAAATGACCCGACACACGCGCCACCATCAGCGTGACATTTAAGTGAGCATGACATACTCTTAACCGCCAGGGCACATTGAAGTCAATAAAAGACGTAGGTTTCCAGTAAATGATAGCTTTCTAGTACATAGTGCTCACACAATATGGGCTGTGCGACTATACAATACTAAATTAATTGAATTTATACAATGCAAAGTTAGTTTATACAATCTTCAGCAGCTCCAACAATACTATCAATTCATGCGCCCCTGTCCTTGTGGAGCAGGACCGGCAAGCAATTATTTCAAACGAAATAATTGGTTTGTGTTATACCTAAGTACCTTTGTATTACTTAAACCGTGACATAATGTTACGTTTTTAAATTAGCTTTTACCAAGAAATAATTTTATAATTTGAACAAAACAAAATTAACAAACGAATTACATTCCTAATAATTACATGACGCTTGCAAAGAGCAATGATTAAAATAAATACAGAAAAACCTTTGTAGTATAACAAATTGTTTTTTTTTCAACAAATTCATTTCGTTACGTCACCAACACAAACAATAGACCGCGGTCGGCTACTTCAAAGGGCCGGACGCTTTCTTTTTTTTTTCTCTCGCACATTTTGAATTATTACATCGGCAAAGGCCTTTTACTTAAAGTCGTAACGTTTTTTTCTGTGTTTGTAATGAGAATGTCCCCCCTTTTATTTTTTATTTCAGTGGTTATATTATTTCTCTGAGAGCAGCCGCGGTGGCTCAGTGGTGGCAGCCCCAACTTACGAGCAATAAGCCGTGGGTCCGAGCCCAGGCAGGCACATTACTTTGTGTAATTTATTTCATCACCGCTGCCCTCAAAAACGGTGAAGGAAAATATCGTGGGTAAACCGGCATGTCCTAGAACAAAAAATTCGAGGACATGTGACATCTATCAACCCGTACTGGGCCTGCGTGGTGGATTGCAGCCCACTCCCACTCATAGAAAGGAGATCTGAGTCCCAGCAGAGGGAACATTGTAGGCTGATGATGATGATTATTTCTCTAAAGGATATGTAAGTGAGCAAACTAGGTACCCCATTGAAAAAGTGGGGTAGAATTTTCGTATTATCAGCAGATAATTTTCGGAAAACTGTATTAAATGAAAAATGTTTAGCGTGCAAGAGAGATATTTTCTCACGTTTCTGGCAATTTTCAGGTTAGTATATTGACTAAAATATGATTTAATTAACGGATTATTTGAGTTAAATGCTTGAGTTCATTATTCTTACCGAGGTTGCTGAGGTTGGTCCGTGGATGGGTGACCATAACTATATACAGAGTTTCCTCCGTGCCTCGGAAAGCACGTTAAGCAGTTGGTCCCGGCCGTCATTTGTAGATCTTTGACAGTCGTTAAGAGTAGTCAGAAGCCAAAAGTCTGACATCCAGTCTTACAAATCGTATTACCCAGTTAATGGGTTTGTTGAGGTCAGATGGGCAGTCGCTACATGTAAAATACTGGTACTCAGCTGCATCCGGT
The DNA here is from genome assembly GCA_949152445.1 of Cerastis rubricosa. Lineage (NCBI taxonomy): Eukaryota > Metazoa > Arthropoda > Insecta > Lepidoptera > Noctuidae > Cerastis > Cerastis rubricosa. The sequence goes on along the minus strand of OX424535.1, from coordinate 4,582,043 downwards.
TAGACTAGAAGCCGGCCCCAAGATAGTTTGGGAAAATGCTAGGCAGATGATAATGATGCTTGAGTTAAATATTCGAAATTCCAACGTCCTTCTTACCGGAATATTAAAAGTGTATGTGAGAGACTTAATGAACAAAGGACCAAACTGGTAATATTATTAGAATCAGTTTTACGAGTATCTTTCTACCACCCGATGAATGGAAATCCAAGAATTTAATAAAAAACAAATCGTTAAGGTTTTTAACCATTACGTTACAGATAATTACAGAAATAGATCAAGTTCATAAAATACATTTTTAATTAACTTTATTTGCTTACTAAATTTTAACTTTCACAGACCATAGGCCGAGTTCACAATGAAAACATAAAACTGACATTTAGGAGGTAGTGGTTCATTTACCCCTTAAAATACCCCTATAGTATTTCCTCCTCACCCAATTTGAAAGGTTTATATTTCCCCTAATTAATACCCTTTTACTGTGGCTATAACTTCAAATTTTATGTTCCAAAAATACACACCAACACCTTTAATGCAGCATAAAAATATGCGTAAACGTATTTCCAAAAACAAACACGAAACACTAAAACAACCATGAAAAAATAATTTGATTGCAGACCTAAAAATTAGGGCAACACCATATCATTAAATTAAGTCTAATGGCAACACACAAAATAAATATAAACTTTTTGCAGCTTAATCCACTTTCGCTGTAGGCTCCCGAGTTCTTCTCATTAAAATTAATTTTGCCGGCGACGTGGCTGCCATTACGAAGGCAGTTTAAGTAGGTGCCTGCTTACACCCGCGATATTACAGGGATTAAGTTTCGAGAGAAAAAAGGAGAAATAAACGAATTTGCCGTGAACGAGTCGACAGCGTCCCTGTAATCCTTCGGTGCGGGCCATGAGAACGCTAGTTGTAGCAGAAAAATTGCTACAAAATTGGAGAGAAAAAAATTACTTACTGAAGGTTGAGTAAACACAATTCCATTTACATCACACCTGTAATTCCCGAAGGGTTAGGTAGAGTTGTACCTACTTAAAAGTTCACCCACATTTCGCTAGTTAAGTTTAAGTCCCATGTGTTAGGGTGAGATCCTATTGCCACCAATCAGGCACAAATCGGGCAGTTAGGTATTACTGTAAGTTTCTGTTACCTTCAGTAGCTTCATCAGTAGCTGTTACTTAATTCCTGATAGAAAAGCCCCACCCAGGAATCAAATCCAGAACCACATACTGATCAGTCGCGTTTACGGCCACTAGACCAACGAATACAAAACCGATATACAGGGTGGAATCCGGAGACCGACGCCCAAACGAATACCATCTATTCAGTACATCTTTCTGAAACCACCATAAAACTTTAACATCGGTAATAAAAAATTAAGATAGTTCAATACGTAGGTATTGAACTATCTTAATTTTAAACGGTCGAAATGTATGTAAATGCTGGTTTTACGCTGAATAATTACACGGTCACGCTGAACCGCTGATAATTTGAATGAATGATGCACAAAATACGTGGTAACCGTTTGTGTGTCGGTGTCCCTTCCACCCTGTACACACAGCTCCATTAAGTTCTTACCCCCCCGAAAGACATGTGCGTTCAAATCGCGTTGGGCCTAGTTGGTTTTTGTATTTTGCAAAAACGTTTTCTTATAATTTAATGTTTTAGTGAATAAATAAGATCAAGTTAGTATTTTTTTTAAAGTCTGTTTTAGATAATGTTCTTTTTTCAATAAAACGTTAATACTTCTATTATTGGGTATACCAACTAGCAATAATAACATTTACAATCAGAACTGAAACTACTACGTAGTTAGAATTGTTTTGATATTACACGTGAGCAGCACATCTAAACAGCGTTCAAGAGCTCTCGTAAATATTTCAATTCAATTTTGACACTGACGGCTGTTGAACTTGGTTTAATCGTAGAAGTTATGATTGCGTAAGTTTTTTGATGACATTGGCCCTTAATTTACTTATTTGACAGACAACTAGTTTACAATATGCTCGGTTTTAGTGTAACATAATTGTTGATTAGTAATTATAGTTTATTCAAAAGAAAGTTTATATAAACTGTTGACAGAAATAAAATAGAATAATTATCTTATTGTTAAAGTTTTGCTGTTTTTTAATTTTGGTCAATCCAATTGTTTTTGGTGACATTCATTCTTGCTTGTTAAACCTCATGATTTGATTATATTTTATGAACTAAAGTAGTAATAATGGTTGTTGATTATTGGGCACTTATCAAAAATTGTTTGTCTATTTATTATATACTTAATTGCACACCACATGAAAACAAAAAAGACAACAGTTAAAAAAAAATGTGTGGAATGCCCGTCTTACTGCACGAGGCGACCTCTTCCAAATCCAGCTATCTGAATATTATGCATTTTTTATAGATATTCCGCCATTTCTAGAACAATAGCAAGATTTTACTATTCCATCTGAACTTAAAATAATCAACCCAATAACACGAACAGACCTTATAAACGCAGTGAACCGTCACAAACATCGTAAACTAAGATATTGGACGAAAAAACCCACTTAAATTCTACACAGCGCGGCAGCGTTTTGCTCGTAAACCCGCTGACTCTATGGCCCCACTTAAGGCGGTATTTGCCAGCAAAATGCTTTGCAAATTGGATCATTAAGAGCTTTAACCGACAGTTTGGAGTTGCTTAAAAACCTGTTTCCCTATCATCCGCCTTTTTTCTGATAATGTTCGGTGGAAAAGTACCTTTTGCTGACGGAGAGATTTAGAGAATACTGCAGAGAAGACTGTTTGACTTTTAGAGACTAACTAGGCGAGCCCGACGGGGATAAGCTGTTATTTCAGTAATCCAAACAGACCTAGGTATTACGTGGACGATGGAGGAAGAAATAAATTAAAGAGAGGAAAGTTTCGCGGGAAAACGTTGAACATAATATTGATTTTCTGTCAATATTAATTAAAAAATTAAATTAATTAATAAATAATAATTAATAATTAATTAATTAATTAATTAATTAATTATATTAATTTATTTAATTAATAATTTAATTAATTAATTATTAAATTTTAAGTCAATATTATGTGAACATAATATTGACTGTTATGCTATAGCATAACAGTCAATATTATGTTCAACGTTTATAATTATGTAGGATCCGGTCATTAGTACGGACAGAAAATGAATCGGCAAGCGCGCCAAAGGTAGCACGCGACCTACTTACCAGTCTACCCACACCTAAGCGCGCTTCTACAGAGTCGTGATGTTTCGAGCTCGCTGTGAGACGGACAGTCTGTGTCTGACCGCGGCGGAGTCAAGACGTCCCGAAACTGTTCCCCGATTCATGGTGCCTACTGTTATTGTGTTGGATTGTAATTTCAAGTAATTTGTGAGTTGTAAGTGAGTTCGACAAAAGCAGTGTACCTCGTGTAGTGTGTGTTTTCATAGCACGGAACCCATGTTCTGCCCACATGATGACCGTATCTAACGGAATAAATCAGGACAACTGCGACAATTATAATTATTTACTGAGCATGTATTTTGTTCTACTGTTTTGTTGGATAAAATTAACGACCAGTAGCCCATCTCGGCCAAGGATTGAAAATACTGGAAGTTATAGGCAGGTTATCTTTTAATAGTACTGGAATAATGCAGTCTAAGTGTCTACAAATCTTGCTTTCTACTCAAAGAGTAGGACGGCAAACGCAAGGTTGCCAATACTAAGACTAGTATGCCCTAGTTTCATCACGATGTTTCTTTTCTCTGTAATTTTGCGTGGATTAAGATTTAATAAGAGTACACCCGGGTACAAGCTAGGTAAGAACCACTCACATGATTGCCAGTAACGTTATCCAAAAACTAAGCACCACTAATCTAAGAAAAGTATAAGTAAAACAGGCCCATAGTAAAGATAAAAGAAAAGATACGCACTAGTAAAATACAATGAAAATGTTAGCTCAAAACTCTTTTTTTACAAGCTTTATGTACCGACGACAAAATTGTACCTTTTTACTTTTATTTCAACCAAAGCACAAGACAGTAAAGAGACTTTTATGTCAGCAGTAGGAAATAGCCTTTGTGAAATAATTTTGGTGAGAATGTAAGGAGTTTTACAACCAACTTGTTATCAGCTATTTTTGTGTTTTGTTCAGTAAAGAATTTGTCTTTAAAGGCGCCAAAATACCCCACGAAATTTAAATTTTCTTACGTTTTTGATAATTTGCTGGTCACTGTCAAGTTTCATGTTGATTAAAATATGATTCGTGACCGAAACACGTTTGTATTTATTATTAACCATTTTTCCCACTGCAGGTCAAAGTCCTCCCTTCCCTCTTTCCACTTGCCCCTATCCTTTGCTATTGTTCGCCAATCCTTGTGAAAAGAGTCGAGTTCGTCCCACCATCTCCTTCTGGGCCTGCCGCGTTGCTGTTTGGTGCTGTTTGGGACCCATTATGTGGTTACTTTAGCCCATAGCTCCTCCGGCATGCGACAGATGTGGCCAGCCCAGTTCCATTTGAGGTTGGCAGCCGTATTTACCAAATTAAAATCATCAATACAACCTTCTAAGTCCATTTAATCCCATTTAATGACTTTTTCAAGAGTACACACAACTTTATAGCGTTTCTTTTTGACTAATGGTAAATCATCAAATTCCATCCCGCTCTGGGCGGAGCGGAAGGGAGTGTCAGACTGGTACTGACTAAAACCCATCCATGTTCCTTCTTAGCCCTTTCTGTACCTGGGCCGCGGTATCTCTTTCGAACAGTCCCGTAGCCCTGGCAGGCATCGGCCCTCTCTGACCTCTTCCGATTTGCTGACATCTCCTTGAGGCGCGAGTGGAACACAAACGCGCCGTCGACACGGCCTGTCGTCATAAGACGGACGGATGGTAAGCTAGCCCTTTACTCACCGTCTATAGGCTTTATAGGCAGATATTATAGCCTGACACTAGATTGCAAATTCAAAAGAAAACGCTACTCTGACTCATCCATCTTAAAGTCATGTCAAGTCGTGTGTTTTACTTAAGCTTTTAGAAGCTATTGCTCGTTCTCACTAAAGTAAAGCGTTTTGTCATGTAATGATAAACGTGATTGACCGCCCGCGTTGACGTCGTAAATTATACCACAGTATAAAAAGTTACTAGTATCTTGTAAAATGTTCTAATCCAGGCCATGGACTACAGATACCGTGGCCCTGGAACACAAAGGACTAAAAAGGAACATGGATCCGCCCAGAGAGCGGGGGGGGGGGGGGGGGTCTTTTGATAATTAACAATCCGTAAAAAAAGGTCATGGTCTACCTGTTTGCTAAATTAAAGTGTAAAAAACAACACACCGACAGATAGTGTTATTTTCGCATTTATAATATTAGTAAGGATCAGTTACCACCATCATCTGCCATCTGCCTAGCCTTTTACCAAACTTTGTTGGGGTCGGCTTTTAGTATAACCGAATGCAGCTGAGTACCAGTACTTTACATGAAGCGACTGCCTGTCTGACGTCCACAACCCAGTAACTGGGTAATACGAAACCCTTAGGTAAGACTGGATGTCAGACTTTCGGCTTCTGACTACTTGTAACGACTGTCAAAGATCTACAAATGACAGCCGGGACCAACAGCTTAACATCAGTTACAAATCTTAGTTAAAAACCGACTTTAATATATGATCCACACTTCACATGACAGCCAAAATATTTAACCGATAAAAAACACAATCATCATCATCATCATCAGCCTATAATGTTCCCACTGCTGGGACACAGGCCTCCTCTCAATGAGAGGGAGTGAGCTTTAATCCACCACGCGGGCCCAGTGCGGGTTGGTAGATGTCACATGTCTGTCGTGTGTCGAATTTTATTTTTAAGAGCAGCGGTGATGAAATAAATTACACAAAGTAATGCGCCTGCCCGGGTTCGAACCTACGACTTACTGCTCGTAAGTCGGGCTGCCACCAATGGGCAACCGTTGCTCTAAAAAAACACAATCCCCATCAACAATCGTAAACAAATACCAATCATTTCGAATCTATTCCGCATCCACATACACATTCCTCTCCCTTATTTGGTTGACATAATGACGTATATTAAGTCTATATTACCTCTTTCTATTTGTGTTATGACGTGAACAGTCGTAATATGGCAAATTATCGCATAGTTTTCGGCCTAATCCCAAGTAAATAGACTTATTCGTTATATAAACAGGGGACGCAAACAAAGAGTAACGGTAGCGTTACTATTGGTTCTCGAATATTGTTTTGTGAGTTGAATTGTGTGGTCGAGACTTTTTTATGTACTGTGAGTTTTGTAGTTACAATTGTGTATAATATAATATTCCATTTATTATCAGGTTACAAAGACCCATAGATAATATCTTAACCTAAATATACATTCTATAACAACAATTCTGTTAGTATTATAAAACTCAAAACTATGTTAGTCTCGCTTCACTTGCACGATGTTTTGTGCGTTCGTGTGGAATTTGTTTGCGGAAGCGACGGAACACCACATCCTGCGCCCAAAAACTTTCTTCTAACACCAAATGTAGAAAACACGTTGGTATGCGCACCACAAACGCCTTGAAATTGACGTTGCTGCGCGACTCTAGCAGCTGCACCCTTGGCGTGTACGTCAGTTTTTCGTATATGCAGATGTCTGGCAAAAATCGGAATTGACACCGCCAACTTGATTTTCAAATACAATTACATGAATTAATTTCAAATCAATTACAAATCCTTCTAGCAGTGATGCGAAATCGTTAGATGAATTATTCGGCTTCTTTCACAACTTTTTATTCATTATTCAAAAGAGGCATGCGCTATCTATTAAAATAGACGTTTTTACTATTGAAACAGAAAACAAGCATTTAAAATAAATAAATACGCCTGAAAAACTCTAGGAGCAGTTCTAATATTACTCATTGTATCTTGTGTCCAAAGAGTTGCCATGTAGACTTGGGAAATACTCACAACTCCCGAGCATACAGGGTCACTTGCAAGTCACAATATGTACTCTCTTGCCACAAAAGACTTCTAGTACGTAAAACACAGCAAACTCACTAAAACAAAAATAAAAGCGAAAAACCATCGAGTTCCATCCGTAGTGGTTCTAATCTGATTCGGCTGAACGATTGTTATAGGTGTAATAATATAACATAACAGACAAACGATACGGCCTAATCAAGAGATGATATATCACGTACATACATACATAGGAATATAAATATGTATGTGTACGCTGAAATCTGTGTAGCTTGTCAGAAGAATAAAGCCCATCTATCATGTGGATATTCAAGTACATAGGATTGTGAGTTCTTGATGTGAAGTAGTTAAAAAAAGCATTTATTAAATTTTGTTTTTGGATTTTTATTTTGATTTAGTTTATGACTGTGGCTTCGCCCGCATTGATTTTTAATTCTTCCACAGTTTCGTATACCGGGAAAAAAAGTTATAATTTTTGTTAATCCAGGTTATAAACTATCGGAGTGCCAAATTCCATTCGATTCAAATCCGTTCTGTAGTTTTGTTACTTGATCACGCAAAAACCAACTCTCGTACTTTCACATCCATTTATTTATTTGTTTAGACACTAGTTATGCAAAATTATAAACTAAGCCCCACAAAACCGTAGTAATGGTTTGACTGTGGGGTCTGCAAGTCTCTATATACTCATTTTAAAACATCGTACTTAAGACTAAGAATGATAAAGTTATATAATGTAATAATACGCTGAAGGCACCTTAACAAATTTCTAAATAATATTTTTTTAATTATACTTCCATTCTGAATATTATAAATGCGAAAGAAACTCTGTTTGTTTGTTTGTTTGTAACGTTTTCAAAACGAAACGACTGATTCGTCGTAATGAAATTTGGCGAGGGGATAGATTATATTCTGGGGAAGGACGTACGGATTTTTTTTCTTACACACACTCTTCAAAATTTTCATGCGAACGAAGTCGTGAGCTCGTTATAAAAATAGTAAGATTAAAATCACTCGCACATACTCTTAAGTATGTTTGATCTTCTATCTTTACCTACGTTATAAAGTTAAATATTATTGAACGTCATAAAACGACATAGCGTCGTTAAAGTTTTAGTAAGTAAATTTTTGGCAGTTTTGATATTTCCATGCCTTTTCTGATTCTGTAGCAAACTAGAGATTCATTTGGGAAGACACGTTGTTTATCTCCTAAAATCAGAAACAATAATGTGTTCATCTAATTTGAAGTTAACAATAATCATAAAATGGTATTGTATCATTACTGTGCAGATTTTTCAACATCCTGTAAAGTTGCTATTTTTGACTTATGAGACGTTAGAAGGGAATTTAAATAAACACTAGTACCTACCTACTAAAATCTGATATGAAAAAATAACCTTTCCGTTTAGACAAGCAGATTTACTTCACCAATTTTATTAGAATTAGAAACAAATCAATTGATGTTACATAAAATGTTTTAGCCAAGTATCTGCTTTCTTTAAAAAATTTAATTAAGAAATTAAAGAGAATTATTAATTAAAAGTTGTTCTTGTCAATTTAAAACTTTTACAGAGTTACGACAAACAGTCAATTAACAAAAAAGTGTTAATTGTTTTCAGGCGCTTTTTTATTTATTATATGAAGGTATTTTTAATTTATTTATTTTATGAACTTAAATTGTTACCTATATCTACTATTTATGTAAAATCGTGTGTTTAGAAGCAAACAATTTGGTCAGTCACCAGCATTTCTCTGTGAAAATTATTTCAGGGAAAAATCATTTTGTATGTGTAATCCCCTGTACAAGTTTTATAAATATGTTCTGTTGTCCGTGCTCCCAACCATATAAAATTAACAATACAATACAAAAACATCCCATATAAACTAAACACAAAAGTATCCAGTGCCAAAACCAACGAAGGAAACTTTGACTTCGGGGAACTTCGTCAAAGTTCCCCGGTCTTCGGGGAGCTAAACAGTTTCTGTGCCGGACTGTACCTAGGGGGTCGATGTAAAAAGTTACTAAACGTCTCTTGGGGTCTTAGTGTATCATGGCCCAAGTTTGGGCCTTTGTATACCTACGTGAAGGGACGACCCTTGCTAAGTGAATATTGTATAAACTTGCTATATTTTTACACTTGTAGGTTTGGCTCCCGTTTTTGCTAGATAGAAGGCTGAAGTGAGTGTTAGCATTTCTTATTAATAATGGTAGGTACATATACTGGGCGAAAGGGACACCGACGTTCAGTACATCCCTGAGGGGATTCAGAATGATGTGACTGTTCCTGGTAATCGTTTTCGCATCGGTGTTCTTTCTACTCTGTATATATACTGTCGGCATCAAAAGTCGGTTAACACTTATCAATATTACACCAAGTTTGGTGCTGATCAGTGTGATCTGATGTAATATTGTTTTGCGAATTTGTGTAACCATTGGTGAAAATATTGTAATGTCTTTTACTCAAGTCTGTTAATATGCATCGTTATAAAACGAAGCCGTCTTATAATTTTATATGTATAGCGATATGTATAGCGACTTTCGTGGTTCACTACTAAATTGGTAAAAAATTGTCTGGCAAAAAGGCAGCTGATGAAAAATGAACCCTTATACATTTTTTCACTGCGTCATCTGTGTGGATAAAAGTGCTGGTTGCGTAGTTACTTAACTATACAAGGTGTTGTTTCGCATCCTCGTCAAAATTCAGGAGGTTGTCACAAAAGACATAAATAATCAATTTGAATTACGGTACCTAGTTAATTATTTATACACGCAGCTTTTTTTCAGTTGTTTAAATTGTCAGTATTTGAGAATAACCCCCTTAACGTGGGAATAAGAAATTGTCGAATTAACGTTTGTATGTGTGAAAGCGCGGTTACAAGGCGAGGATCAGACGGGTCGCACACTTACCGATTTCCATAAGTAAAAAACAAAAGCAAAATACCTACCCATTTTATTATTGATTCGGGTCGAGAATCACTAGCACAGTTACTTCCTTAAATTTGACGAGGATGCAATACAACGCCTCGTATATTAAGAATTTTGTTAGTGAAGAAATAAAAATATATAGAAAATGTCACAAAATTAATAAAACACGTTCATCCTAGAAAATAACTGAGTGTTGAATACTGTGTGCTTTTAACAGCCTACTTATAACAATGGGGCAATAATTACTGTGCTTGCTTTAAGCAAAAAAAAACAAAATTTCTCTTTGTCGAAACCTCCGTCCAATTATGAGGCATCTATCTCCACATTCATCGAACAAACCAATTACTATTCAAATTATATTTAAACACGCCTTTCGTTGCTTTTCAGTCGTTAATTAATTTGCTTAACTAACAATGAATAACGACCAGTCTTCCTTGAACCCTGAACGTCGTCAAACATAGAGTACGGAGAGAGTTACTGCTAGAGACGGCATTGTTAATATACAAATAAAACATGTCATGTGGAATCTGGATTTCTTTAAAGTTTGATTAAATTGGTTTCTTCTAGGCAACTGCGCACCATCCTGTGCCGCATCATCGGTTTTTTTTTACGGATGGTAAATTAACAAATGAACCCCTCCCGCTCTGGGCGGAGTGGAAGGTAGTGTCAGACTTGTACTGACTAAAACCCATACATGTTCCTTCTTAGCCCTTTGTGTTCCAGGGCCACGGTATCTCTTTCGAACAGTCCCGCAGCCCTGGCAGATCATCGCTTTACATCAGGTGAGTTGTGGAGAATCGCAAGACTATTCAGTTTTTTAACAAAAATGTCACTCGACTTATTTCCATGTTACAGTATGAAACGACTTTTTTTGGCATTACGAAAGCGAGTGAGATAGACATATAACATGCCGATCGACATCGAATCGAAGCATTTGTGAATACGGGAGCCGGTCGTCGCCACCGCAAGGTCAGCGGCCAGGTCGGGCGAAGTGTTATTGGGTTATTCCATCAGGAACTTCTCAGTAGAAGCTACGAGTCTGGATTTGCCCCCATCATCAGCCTATAATGTTTCCACTGATGGGACACAGGCCTCCTCTCTATCAGAGGGAGTGGGCTGTAATCCACCACGCGGGCTCAGTGCGGGTTGGAAGATGTCACATGTCTTCGAATTTTTCGTTCTAAGACACACCGGTTTCCTCACAATGTTTTCCTTCACCGTTTTTGCGGGCAGCGGTGATGAAATAAATTACACAAAGTAAAGGGCCCACCTGGGTTCGATCGGATTTGCCCCCGGTTGATAGTAATACGCTCAGCTCCTATAACATGGGACTAAAACAGAACTGGCTAAATGTGTAGGTTATCAAACCCTTCAGAGAAAACAGGATTATGTTATGTTAAGACACTTCTCCGTACAAGGGGTTTCAAGGTTCCTGAACCAAAAATATCGCCTTATGTGTGCCTTTCGAATTCGTAAAGAGTCTACCTACACCCATAACACTGCCGTCTTTAGACATTCCCAGTGATTCCATGTTCTATGGTTCCGAGCAATCGCAGCAATCTGCCTATTTGAGCTTTCCTGACCTTGTAAAGTCACTTCGTTGCTTGATTGATAGGAACAACAGATAGTAAAAGCAAATCGACTTTTAATGTCCTTCAATTTCCACCGCTGTTCTTCTTTGCCAGTTTTGAAAAATGACTTGAAAGCTAAACATTGACGGAGTGAAGTAATCTGGTCGACATTCAAGTTTCTTAGCTATTGAAATATGGCTTCATCCAGTGAAAATGAACGAAGCAAATGTTTTTTTTTTCATCGTCCCACCTTGCGCTAATCAAAAGTTTCAGGATGTCTAGCGCCATCTCTTTTCCACACTAGAAAACGAGTAAAACAATAATGTTTTAAGACGTCATGGTAGGCCAGCTGGTAGCTAATTAATGGCAATGTAGGGTTAACAACTATTAGAAAATGTTATTAGTTTTAAGTTAATAATACTATTTGTGTATGTATTGAGAAGGTTAGAGTAAACAAAGGCTTGCTAAATGTTTCTTGTGTCTACTTTTTTCTTCAAAATACAGCGATAATTGAGTTATTTGATGACCAGACGATTTCAAGTTACACTTGCGGTGATTGCCTATGAAATATTATTGAGAGGGTGATTTCAAAGGAAACGTGACGAGACCATGGTTCCGTTATCAGCATTTAGGGATCGTTTGATCTTTTGGTCCTTGGTCGCGGTTCAGTTAATTATCAAAGACACTGGTTCAAGTCTGTTATTTGCTATAACGAATTAATTTTGGACGGTTTTTCCTGTAAGTTGGTAAGATTGAGGTTTTATTTAACACTGTCAAGTTTGATTTGAACTGTGCTTTACGAGGTAAACTCAAAAACTTTTAACTGTTTTATATGAATGTTTTTTTTTTTAATTTAAATTATTCTTCGAAATTGTGTAGGTACTTACATGGCCTGACTACCAAATTCACAGATCTACAACGATGTCTGGATCTTTAGCTAGTCAAATGAGCAGCGCAGTTCCTAGGTTCGATATTCAAGCCAGCAAAAGTGTTGTTCGACATTCCGAACGGTAACACCATCAGTGATTAACTAGCGGACCAGAGTCTAGATTTGTGACCCGTTGATGGCAAAAGGGTCAACCCCTTTTACATGGGACTTAAATATCGCTGGCGAAATGTGGGTGTACCTACTATTAGATACACCTCTGCCTAACCCAACGCTTCGGGGACTTATGGCCGCGATGTAATATTTAGATGAACGACGCTACTGCCCATCGTCTTTAGATCATCCCTGAGTTTTATTTTTAATGAAACTTACTTCGTACGAAAGGAGCGTCCTATTTTTTCCCACAAAACTCATCGATCATTTTTCCTATTTACTTTTATCAAAAGATGAAAAGGAAAAAATGAAGTCTGTATTTTCAACGTCAATATTATAAGGAAAATCTCGAGCCACGTTAACAAATACATCCTTTCGATACTTATTACATTTAATATATTATTTTCTCGTCCTGTTCGACATTTCCTGTGTGTAACTAGAAATAGTTGAGAGGTCTGTTTTCGTGACGTACCTGTTGACATCATACTTATTGATTTCTGTCACTAGGTTGTTATGTTGTATGTCATAGGCACAGTATGAACCAGCGAAGTCAATGTATTTATTTATATTTATTTATTTTACACACAAAATTAATACATTATGATAAGAGAGCACAAAGGTACAGCTTTTTTCAAAAGAAATTTCTTCCAGCAGACCTGCGAGAGGAAAGTTGGATTAGAAATGTAGACACAGTGTGTAGAAAGGACGAAACAGGTAAATTTAAATAAGAGCACAAAACAAAAAAAAATACCTTATGTAATGTGAATTCGAACGATTTTTAAAACCAAACAACTTTTCCATATATTTTGACCGTTTTGATATTGATTCAATTATTGTAGGAAACAATGTACTGAATATTATTATTGGTTAATGCGTTGATATTCACTCCACTCAGTATAGCCATGCCAGGATCTGATGCAGCAGGGCCAAACTGAATCCAAAATCTTTCTTTTAAAAAAAAAATACAAAACTGAAAATGTTTACCAACACTGCTTATCAAAGTCATCGAGAACCTAAAAAAAAAAAATTTTGCTAATTGATCAAGAATTTCACAGCCTACATTTATTATTACCACAACATGGCCGACTCTTTGCAGAACGATCATTTATTTCAGTAACTGTTATTTCTACAAGTCTCTTCACTTACAAAATGCCATTTAAATACGCAACGGAACGAACTGTCTACCTCTATCACAGTTATAATATTACTCTAACAAAGCAGTCCGCGAAATATTATCAACGAAAAACAGTATCTTAGTTGTAAGCTTTCAAGCCTTCATTGTCCATCTGGGAGAATGTTGTCACGGAGTAGATAGAGGTACAGAAGGTGCACGCAAACATATCCCATCAACTAACCATTTTCAAACATAACAATTAAAAAAATACAAAAATACATTTAAAAAATCCTCACGCCGGTTTCATATAGGTATGGACAGAAAATACAGAATGCCACCGTCTGCGATCCTTTTTTTTTTTCTCCGGGCCATGGATTGAGCCAGGGCCGTCTGCGATCCTTACAAACTCTTTTTGCTTCGGCTACGTTCTGACATCCGGTACCGCTTGACGCGCTTTAAGAATAGGGTTCAAACACACTTGATGAGAAATATGAAGAACCGGGTTCCACTTGAGATAGATACAAGTATATATAGAGTGTGTAGTATAGTCAACGATCTACTGAGAAATTGATATATGAACACGAGACTGGATTTGTATTAACATCAAATAGATTTTCTCTTTTAAGGTGCGGTCAAACTGAGAGCAGACCGGACGTTATAACCGTACTTTGGCAGATAATATAGGTACTGCGTCTTCAAACTTTCTAGTACTTCTTTTAAATTTGCATAATAATATCCGCAGCTTACTTTACAGATACAGTCAAAGATACGTAGCGCGTATCTCCAACACCCGCCGGCGTTTGCTTGTTGCATAGTGAGCCTTCTGTACGTATCTATTCTGCGTCACAGTTACCAGAGCCCGCCTACCAGATTTATGTCGGCCGTACAAACGGGAGCAATTATCTCTTACAATTCCTTAGGCCCTAACGGTTAGCGCAAGGCTACGCATATGCGACAAAGTTGGACGACTTTTCGGCCGATCCGTTGGTTGATGAGTTGTTGGATTCAGATTTTAGGTGTTTTCTTATATTTTGACTAGCTGTCCCGCGCAACTTCGTCTGCGTCACATTTTCCCCGTTTTCGCAATATTTTTCATTGCTGCTGCTGCGATCCTATACAGCGCCATCTATTGAATACTTACTCAATACACTCAACACATACCGCCATCTGTTAGAATCGTTTGGAGCTAACAGATAATTGTGACTTAATTTGCAATAAAATAATATTGCGACTATAAATTGAGATGTAAGCTATTCTATCTTTCAAGTTGGATCAAACTGCACACGGTGTGAAAATTTGATTAAAAGCGGTTAAGTAGGTTAGGAGTCCATCTCGGACAAACAACGTGACACGTAATTTATATAAATATATTTAAATTAGAGCGGTTGATTGACTAAAACTTATGATCACGTTTTGGAAAAATCTGTAATAAATACAGAAGTAGAATACGTTAATTTCTAAACAAAAAACGATCGGAGGCACATTATTTCTCCGATCGTTGTTTGTAGTACTTACAGATTTCTCAGAAAAAGAGTACGCTTTGGCAATCACCGTCGATCTTGGAAATTCGAACACGCGATATATCCCAATATTGCGTGTCATCAGATCTCTAATGTGCTCATGTTACAACCACGGAAGTATGTACACACGGCTATTCACCAAGTATAACATGGCCTAGCTTCGTTTAGATTTCCAATACAATGCATAAACTGGTCTTGTATAGCTTGATTGGTATAACCTATATAATAATATATCTTGTATAACCGTGCTTAGAAAATTTTGTGAGAATTGTAATAAGACACGTATACAACGTGTAACGTTAAATGCGCAAAACCTGAAAATAGTTTGATCAGAATAACGAGCAGAATCAATTAAACCACTTTTTAATATAGGTCACATTTTTTCAAAAAATCTTCATTAATAATGTTGCCCTGTTTATTTGTTCATACGTCAAGCCATAACGTGCGCAAACCCGCCAAAATAGGTAAAAAAACACAAATGTTTGTCGTCCTATTTAAATTCTCTCATACGCGGGAAAAAAAGAAAGAAACAAACAAACAATCAAAATTTCTAGTAAAACTAAAACAGCACATAAAACCTTTACGTTTTTTTAATGATGTTTTTTCTCTCAGAATTAGGTTAATTGAATTAAAATCATTTGGGGTGTCTGAGGTTTTGCGCATTTAACATTACACGTTGTATAAGTTAAATAACGTTTCTTATCACACAATTTGTATTTTAAACTGTGCGCCTATCAAAATATGACTATCTATTATTTACTAATTGAGTCTAACATTCAAACCGTTTAAGAAATTGTTATGTTAAAGTACCAATATTGACCTGTGAAGTCATACAAACATCGTTTAAGCCACAAATATAGGTTTCAAATCGATACGGACTCATTCGGGTGACATGTAAACATCACGCCATTCGAACCTTGGTAGGTACTCGTAAGTTTTGGCTCGTCCATTGGCCGAAGCTACTGCACCACGGGAACCACTGGCCCAACCATTAGCCTGTTAGGTTGCGCCAATGGATAAAAAAACAATGTAAGCCAACCGAACGTTAAGTCGTGCCAACATTGGCACGACTTAATGCTCGATGACCAATGAAAAAAAGACATTCGATTTTTACGCACGAGGTTTTTTATACGCAGTGACTTTGTTCCTGGTCAATTACTGTAATATCGGGCAGTAAAGGTTTAGCTGTATTTGAAATACGGTGACAATGCTATTTTCTTAGTCCCCAAGTTTAGTAATGTAGCTGTTTATTGTTGGTCTGGTAGCTGCTCGTTGTTTTGCAAATGCAAGTACTAATATTAAAAATTAAAAACCGGCCAAGTGTGAGTAGGACTCGCGCTCGAAGGGTTCCGTACCATTATTTATAAAAACCAGCAAAAATGTCACTTTTTTTGTATGGGTGCCCCCTTAAATATTTATTTTATTCTGTTTTTAGTATTTGTTGTTATAGCAGCAACTAAAAAGACAGCTTAAAAAGAAAGCTATAGAGAAACGAGTTTGTTTGCAATGACAAATTTGAGAATCCTTTGAAAGTGATTGCCAATTATCTAAAGCCTGTACCTAGTTACTGTTAAATAATTTTTGTTTTTTTTTTACTCAAAAACAAACAAAAGCAAAAACGCGGTCAAACTACAAACAATCATGGCACAGAAAAAAAAAAACAAAACAAAACCCATTCAATTTTTACGCCCAGCGACCTATATTCGTAGTCACGGTTTCCCTTGCAATTACCATACGGGACCAATTGTAACAGTCTAAGGGTCTGCCCTAATACTTTTAAAGGGACCTCAATAAATATCTATAAAATAAAACGTAAGTGCTTGCGGTCGCCCGGTCTTATCAATTCGACCGCATCGAGCGGTTAGAGAAGCCATGATGCCGGTATTTTTTACTTTTAAAGTGTTGAATCGTCTTTTGTATTAACGGATAATGGAATACGCGTAGTCCCGAGGGCTTAAACAAGGCGATCGGCCTTACATTTTTCGTATTTCTAAAACCAGGGACTTAAAAACACCTTCATAAAGGTTACAGAATTATAAGTGTTACATATTGAATCGGTAACAGAATCAAATGTGTAAAAGATATGTATCTGTAACAGATATAAAAGTGTTAACAGTGTTAATAAGTGTAACAGATAAACGCAGCGTACTAAATCTAGAATTGATTATTTCAGTTACACATATTAACACTGTTTTTAAAACAGTTTTAACAGAAAAACACATATAAAAGGTTACAAATTGATTCGATAACAGTATTGTATCTGTAACATTAAAAGTGTTTTTCTGTTGAAACTGTTTTAAAAACAGTGTTAAAAACACCTTATTACGGTTACAGTTTGAGTCCCTGTCTATAACGACTGTGAAAAAGGTGAATACGCTTTTCGGTGGTATAAGTCAGTTCCATACATTTGTTGATATTACCGTCAACTTTGATCATCATTTGCTTAGCCTTTTCCCAAGTATGTAGGGGTCAGCTTCCAGTCTAGCTGGTTGCAGCTGAATACCAGTATTTTACATGGAGCGACTGCGTATCTGCACTCCACAAACCAGTTAGCACTGGGTAATACGATACCCATTGGTAAGACCTGGTTGTGAGACTATTGGGCCATTGTCTATATGTAACGAGAGTCAAAGATCTACAAATGTTTCCGTCACCGATATTTAATAGAATATCACTTTCTCTAGGCGCGTAAGCGCATTCATAAGCCATGTTTGGGCCGACGGATTCCTCGTTGATTTGCGTGGGTGCCGTTAAACGCGACTAACAATGATTTCTGGAGGTTCAGTCAAAGATTGTCGAGTTAGCAAGCTGTAACAGCAAAGCCATGTGTCTCAAAGTGCCGATGGTCAATGAAGCAGACTCCTGTCCAGCTGGCCTACCATGATGTCTTAAAGCAGTATTGTTTTACTCTTATTTCAGTGTGAGAAAGAGACGAAGCTATACAGGATCTCTAGCGCCATCTCTTTCCCACACAGGAAAAGGAGTAAAACAATAATATTTTAAGATGTCATGTTGGATTTGTGAATCGTCAATCGTGTCCCCAGCTAGATGTACTGATTGGGAAAGACTGTGTTGTGGTGCAACTTGGGAAAAATGTATGTGCAGCTGTGGGCTGTGGGCTAAGTTAGACTTAGTTTATTAGCTAAGGCCTATGACAGCAGTATTGTATATCGCAGTCCAGTAGTGGACTGCAATTACAACCGGAGTTCAAAATCAATTGTCAATTTTCAAAATGCGTATATTACTCAACACATCCCTTTATGAGTCACTTGAGGAAAAATAATAAAATAGAATTGTTATTGTACTTTGTATTATATTTAGCTCTGTCCTATTTATTTCAACCTATCATCACATTTATGCGAATGAGTGTACTATCAGTGGTTGATTCATCAATATTTTATGCAAAAATAACTTCTATAGTAAAGTTAATGAACTAACAAACTAATGTGGAACTTCCTGCCGACAACGGTGCTTGATTCGAGTGGTTTTTATAGTTTTGCGCACTTATCAAATGTGTGTAAAACATTTTGCGTAACTTATCGGAACGGCAAATAGTTTTTATCGTTTATTTTTAACCGACTCACTGCAAGTTCTTATTTTATTTTGATAATTCTATTACACACAAATTATTAGTAAAATAATAAATTTAACTTATTCTTTATGTATTATTTTTTTAATTTTGTAAATATCCTGGTTTATTCTTTTAACTGTTTTTTTTTTCTATAATTTTCTTCCTCTGTTCCTTGGCGTTGGTGGCTGCATCTCTTCTTCTTCCATACTTCACTATTACCTCATGAGGCTTACTGGCTATATCATCTTCCACACAATGTATCCATCGTTTCTTTGGTCTGTCTATACTCTTAAAGCCTCTCATTCATACTCAATACTTTCCTTCCCATTTCAAGAATTTAACTAACCAGTTACTCAAAAAAAGGTATAATTTTTTCCTTTACCAAAATTGGGTAGACATACGCCAACAGTCACGGTACTGATTCCAAAACTTTCCTGAAAAGTACGCAACACAACAAAACGAAAGGGCGCACGTCCATAATCTCACAAAATCTTGTTTCAAAAAGTAGTACCGACATTCCACAAATCTCAACAATATGGCCACACTACTGTTTTGCCACAATACGCCTATAAAACCGCTGAACTGCCGAAAGAGTCTATTACTGTCCTCCCTGACAATTGTATCGTAATGCTTAACATTTAACACCCGACTTTGGTTGGATATTTAAGATACGATCTCTTTGGGACGTTTTGTACTTGGAGGCACAAAATGGTAGTAAGGTACACGTACACACAGCTCCATTAAGTAGTTACTCCCCCGGCCTATTCGGCCAAAGTATTGAGGGGGATAGCACATACTGACGCTGTTTGAAGTGATCTTGGTTCTTAGCAGTTATCACAATTTATTTTGGGTCATCGAAACAGTATATCTATCTCCATGTATCTTTAACCGTCATGTCCTGGACACATTTATTAGGAATCTTTGCCACAATCCAATCATCATTTCTCTTTGGTGTTCCCTAGTACTTCCAAAAACGTGTTTGCTCAATATTTTCTTCATGAGATGTTCTATTATGTTCTGTTTCTTCGAATCATTTTGTCATTTTAAAAGATTGAACATCAAATATAGCTGCAGTTAACGTTACCTAACCTCGTGATCGATCTACGCATTTGACACCAGCCTTTGTTATTATTTTATTATAACTGTCTTTGTTTCAATACCTATTAAATAATAATAACAATGACCCGTAGGTTTAGTCGTTCCAGCGTTTCCAATTATAATATTTAGGAATTCCTAATTGTTTTAGCGTTTGTTGGAATCTAGAGCTCGATCAAAATTAAACATGTATAATTTTGGTTCCATAAGAGTAACAAACGTTCTCAAAAAAAGAAAACTGGGACTCATTACCAATGAACTAAGACTTTTAAGGTATAGCCAATTTATAGGCATAGCAAAAAAATTTCAAATTGAGGAATGTCTATTCCCGTATGAGATTTTTTTCAAAATGTTTCTCCTAGAATGATTTTCACTATGATTTAAAATTATATAAGTCAAGTCTCCAGACAAAAAACGAGCGACTAAAAAACAAATCCCACTGAAAGTGGCAAAACGAAAGAAAATAACAGATGTAACGTTACGATATGAAGTTATCTCATATAAAAAATAACAGGGTATTCCTTTTGGAGCTATCATCAATCAAACAGGAACAAACGAGGCCGCAATAATTCCCTCGGAGTACACGCTCACTATGAAATATTATATTTGGATAGCTACGAAGAAATTGTAAATAGAAAAAATGTTTTGACAAATACGAGTTTTTTGCGACAAAGCTAGGAAGGCTTCGGAATTTTACGGGCTATTGGAGACTATGTAAGGTCAATACGCCAGTAAGTACACTTGAGTTACGAAAAATACCCTTATAAGCTTCGAAATAAGGAGTTTTTTAGGTCAGACTGTTTTTAATTCGTAAAATATTTGAAAACAAGTGAATTGCATGTGATTAGAAGTGTGATGAATATAAATGTTGATGGATGGAGAGAGAGAAGAAGACCAAGGGAATCGATGGATGGATTGTGTGAGGAATTGTATGAAAGAAAAAGGAGTAAATGATAGCGTGACGGTTGATAGAGGAGAATACCCCAGGTAACATGTGATAAGGGCAGAGAGATGACAATGCTTTGGAAACAAGTATTGTGGTTTTAAAATGTGAATTATAGCAGATCGAATGGACACTCAGATAGAGCACCAGCTTCAACCAGTGACGAATTATCAAACTTTCAAACCCCATTTCACTCCCTTTTTAACGAATGCCTACGTCATAACCGCGATTAATATTGGTTGGTTTGGTATCTCTAGAGTCGCATAAAGAACAGGACAGGAGACGACATCAATTTTGTGTGGTATTAGCAGTACCTACACTACCAAAATGGATAAAGTTAGAAATGAGTAAATACGAGGAAGTTTGAAAGTGGCGCCTGTTACAGAAAAAATGAAAGGGAGTCGTCTGTCTTGGTATGGACATGTGATGAGGAGTGATGGAACACATGTGACTAAAAGAGTGATGAATATGAATGTGGATGGATGGAGAGGGAGAGGAAAACTAAAGAAAAGATGGATGGATTGTGTGAAAAATTATATGAAGGAAAAAGGAGTAAATGATAGCATGACAAATGACAGAGAAGAATGGAGGATAGGGACGTGTTGTGTCGACCCCAAATAAAATGGGCAGGAAGATGATTATGATTAACAGTACACCACTAACTACGCCCCTTTTTATTTTATGTACGCAATGCCCATTCAAATGTTGTCGGGAAGATTCCGCTATTAGCGATAAGGCCGTCATTGTAACCATAAAATTAGCAGTATTGTAAAACCGTTTCAATTTTGATGTACAATAAAGTATATTCTATGAACAGGCCTACTATTAGAAGCTGTACTTTTCTAGAAGTTTGGATGAGCGACAGAGGTAAAGCGTACTTAATTGAAGTGAACCTTTGTCATGAAATATGTAGGTAGGTACTTCGCAAAACGGGCCCATTCAAGTCATTCGGATGCAATGCAATTGATAAGTACCATGCAATATCCTGTGAACAGTTAAAGCGTGGAGACTTCACTTCATTATTTTTATAGATATTTTGTTGATCGAAATAATTGAAGACGTGCACTAAGCCAGGGTGGTGGAAAACCAAGAGAGGATTTTAGGTTCCATGATCGAAACATTTTTTTTTTTAGCTTGTCTATAGCAATAAATGATGAGCTCAGATAAGTTAACCACGCATTTGGTATTTTTAGATTATACGAATTCCTCTATTGCGTAGGCATCAGGGCACGCAGGACATGATTTCATCTGTAGCATTGTTTGTAGAACAGTACCACATTTTGCACTGCATACTGAAGTCGTCTTTACCGCTAGAGCAGGATTGTTGGAACAATATTTTCTGATTATGCTGCAATCCTACTGCCACGTAGGATGCGCATGCAAGTGTGTGATTGACTGGTTTCCCAGCGACATGGTCCCTGGTCAGTGTAGCCATGAGTCGCAGTGGAGGACAATCCCACTTGCATTTTCAAACAAAGGAAAGCTAAGTTCTTTTTTTGTGCGTACCTGATCTTAGCAGGAAAGCACTGTAGAGCGTTAAATAAATAGTCGTTAAATAATTAGTTAGTAACTGGTATCAAATGATAACAGTAACTAACTAATTACTATTTATTTACCATTATAACTTAGGAAGTCCCAAGTGATAATGGTAACTGTTTCTATGTAAACGCTCTCATATATCGTCATAATTATCATGTTTGATTTGAAAGCGGGCCGCGCCATACAACGCACCGCGCGACGCGCCTTTTCTCCTTAAATGAGAACATAGTATTTTTTTGTAACTTAGGTACATTTTTTTACCAATAATAATGTAAGTTCCATCAGTCTATTATAATATTGGTTACTTTTTTGGGTTACATCTGGTCATGTGTAAAAAGTGCTGCACCATTTATTTAAATAAACTAATAAATAAAATAAAATAAATTCGTCACTAAACCGAATAAAAACGGAATACAAAAATAATATATATGTAAGTGGCGACTCCATGACTCATCCTGTTCTTAATTAATCATTAAACAAAGACCGGGATCCATTTATTATCACTACGTCCGTTGACTCTGACAGAAGCTTTCGTTTATTTTGATAATTATAATAATGACTTTAACATAGCGAATAGAAATGACTTTCTTGAGAAGTGCAGTTTTTTGTTAAGTGAGAATAAAAAATTGTGTGCCGAAAATGGATGTGAAAAGATTTTTGGGTAAGTTCAATGAGCAATCTTGATTATGATTTCGCTTTTGAAGTAGTTTCATAAATATTTTCATATTATTGCAAATACTATCTTTAATAAAAATGGGAATGGTGAGCCCATTCCCATTTTTATTAAAGTTAGTCCTCCCTATTACTTAGGACTATAAAGTAACTGGCTAAAATGTAGGAGTACAATAGTGCTCCTACATTAAATGCTTTTACAGACATGATGTTATTAGCAAGCTATTTTATTAATTCTGAATTTCGCATTTACCAAGCTTTGTGATCGACCCTCAACTCAACTGTGGAACAGTAGCAGGCTGTTTTTTTGTTGTTATTATTTAATAGTACATGAAAGGTAATTAATACGAGTATAACAAGACGTCATAAGGGAGCTGACTACATCCTATATTTGTTTCTTAGTTAACTTTGTAATCTACCCGAAATTGTAAAAAAATCCCAATCAACCTTGAACCTAAGTCTTTAACAATTAAGTTGAAATTCTATTAAAGGAATTCGCCAGATTGTTGCTTGGCGTCTGTACTTCTAAGGAGTGTTTTCTGTGAGATACGAAACGCTTGCAAGCAAATTATGACATGAAATAATACAACATCACGCCTGTAATTCACGAAGGCAAAAGCAGATGTGTACCTTATAGTAAACACACATTTTGTTACTTATGTTTAAGTCCTTTGTAATAGGTGGCAAGCCTATTGTCATTAACCGGACACAAACTCAGACCCAACCCCTGTGACTGCTATTAAAAAAACCCAATAGTAGTTTGCCCGACCTGGGAATCAGAAACAGCGGCAGGAACAGTCGCGCTTACGACCACAAGACCAGGCAGTCCAGCAAGCAAAATGAGTAAAAATCGCATGCGTGGTGCTGCACATTGATTTTGATTGCCTAGTATTCTTCACTCTGTAACTGACTGTACCTACCTACTACTACCAAAGGCTTGAAGTCTCTAGCAATCTTTGTTCACCAAAAAACCACAATAACCTTATTACCAAATTAACTGGAAGGTTTGTTGCTTCATTTCAGGGTTCGTCGCGTTTGCATCGATCATCACGTCATCAGCAGCGAGCTGTAGTTTGAGCCACAAACATGATAACTGCAACTACACCATCGTCTGTTCCACAACCTCTGGCAGCGTCACCAATCCCAACTGTGAGGAAGATCCCTACGTCATCTTTATCATGTCCAACTCAAACATAAATACTCTCACTACTGGTTTCTTCGCTGCAACTAATTTTGACTCTAGAGTTCGTGAAATTAAAGCATACTCAAATTCCTGGACCCACATTGACTCTTCAGCATTTCGATACTACCCGAAAAGCAACAGTTTAGATTTATCCGACAATGCCATCAAAAACATTCATAATGAAGCATTTAGAAACTTGAATTATCTTCTAAACTTAAATATTTCGAACAACAAAATTGAAATGCTGTCCTCCAAGTCGTTTTTGATCTCTGATTCTAGAAATAACGTTGTACAAGAACTAGATTTGTCAAATAATAAAATAATAGAACTATCAAGTGAACTGAATGACTTGCCCAAGTTGAAAAGATTGCATTTACAGAACAACATGCTGTCGAAAATGGCAGACGATTGTTTTATGAATTTAAAGAATCTAGAGTATCTTAATTTACAAAATAATCGCTTGACTTTTTTAAATTTGACCTTGACAAACTTGAAGATGTTGAAGATACTCGATATCTCTTACAATAATTTAATTAAACTATCGGGATATGAAATTAATCGTATGATTGGTTTAGTTGACTTTAATGCGTCGCATAACGCGTTGACATCAGTTGAATCTAATTGCTTCAACCAAGCTGCAGCTTTGGAAACAGTCGATTTTAGTTACAATGGCATTATCGCAACTATTGAAAATGTAAGGTTCGTTGTAAACAATCAGCTAAGATACTTGGATTTTTATAACAATCACATTACTGGCATACAAGAAAACTCCTTTATGCATTGTAAAATAAAGTACATCAATTTTGAAAACAACAACATAACAGGCGATATAAAACAAAATACTCTTACTGGTTTGCGCGATGTTACTAACCTGGATTTGTCACGGCAAAGTTTAAGTGGTATAAAACATAAAGCATTTACGGACATGGTAAGCCTCACGCATCTTAATTTAAGTACTAACAATATTCGAGAAATCGAAAATTCCAGCTTTTATAATTCTTCAATCATAGTCTTGGATCTATCTCATAATCGAATATCAGATTTATATTACTTTCAGAATTGTTTGCCAAATCTAACCGAGCTGTACCTTAACGGTAATAATATTACTGCAGTACCAAAAAACATTTTTGATTCTCAATCACAGATTAGAAAATTAGATCTTTCCATGAACAGGATCAAAATAATTGAACAATATTCTTTGCCGTTAATAAACTTGCAATATCTTTACGTTGAAGGTAATCTTTTAAGCGGAATTATTACTAAAAATGTGTTCAGTCCAGCCAAATATTTACGGTTTTTGGATTTAACCAACTTTAACATTACAAAAATAGATAATTCAGCTTTTATAGATCTACCAGTATTGGTTCGACTCAATCTTTCTAACAATCACATAGAAAATATAGATCCTTACAATTTTAAAGGAGTTGATAACATGTACAGTCTTGATTTAGCTCATAATAATCTCAAACATTTGTCTTTCAATAAAAGTATTTTGACGAACAATTTAAAAGCCTTATATTTAAACGGCAACAATCTCACAGACGTATCGCAACTTTTTGTGAATTCATGCAAACTGATATACCTTGATATATCTTATAATTATATCAGTAATCTCACTGCAATCGGTGCTAATATATTTCCCAATTTGACAGGATTACATCTAGCCAACAATAAAATTAAACATTTCAATAATCCACAAATCAATTCTTTAAAAACACTAATTGACCTAGGGTTATCTTCGAATGAAATAAGCGATATAGATTTGAGTTATTTTAAAGAGCTGATGACAGTAGACCTTAGTAATAACAACTTGACATATTTGAATAGCACGCTATTTAAAAATAATGAATACTTACAGTCACTGGATGTAAGCAGAAATAATATATCAGATTTACCACCTGGTACGTTTCAATTTATGAAAAACTTAAAAGTACTGAATTTGTCATCGAATTACTTGACAAAACTTCGATTCGGGAGTCTAAAAGGACTTCATAAGACAGAACTCTTGGATTTATCAAAGAATTACATCTCAGTGTTAGACGTAGATGTATTTCACGAATGTGATGAACTAAAAACGTTGATAATTGACTATAATCGTATCAAAACATTTGACGTTGAAAGACTGATACTTATATCCTTAAGGAAACTAAGAACTTTAAGCTTAGGAGGCAATCCTATTTCTTGCAAAGAAATTGTTCATAATATAAAATCTACTAATGTAACATTTTATGCTATCAGACAAGTAGCAGTAACTTCTATTGATAAAATATTTCATGAGGACAATGTTCATGGTATTAAATGTGGTGACGATGCATACAATGAAAGTACTACTGTGAAACCGAAAGCTAAGGAGTCGACAAACGATAAAACCGCGGCAGTATCATCTACTACAATTGTATTAACTTGGTGTTCACTACTAACAATATTACTAGTTGGAGCAGGTGTATTTGCTTACATAAAACTGTTTAAGAAACGTATTTTGGTTCTTCCGAGCAACGTGACACTGCAAATGAGAAACTCCATTGTATCAGATGATTTCCAAAGTGATCTTTTGAGTTAGGCTACTTGATTTGTTTTGCATATGGATAATTATGTTATGATTTAAAAATATTTGTCTTGGCTTTTAAGTTTGTCATGTGATTTTATGTTTAAGTTGGTTAATATTTGTTATTATGTTTTTTATTGAAACTTCTCGTCCACGGTGTTAAAATACTCAAGGATAGATAGATGCTAATTTTCAAAAACCTTGAAATCCTGGCTACAGTCATGTCATTGGTTTAGTTACCTCTATTATGTGAAAGATTCATCAGATGTAAAACTAGTTTTTCGTGGATGAGGCGTTTTATTTCATAGATTTTATATTATAATAATCTAAAAGGAGTTAAGATGTTTTATATAATGTTCTGTTTATAATAGATACATTAAAGTATATCAAATGTCCCATAAATTTCTTTCATTCGTGTTTTTTAGGTGTTGTCTCGAAATTGCCCTGATAATTTCTGGCTCTGTGAGAGCCTCTTATTTTACATAAGGGTTAAGCAGAGGTGTACCCATTGGTACACCCACATATCGCCAGTTACGTTTAAGTCCCGTGTAATATGGGGCGAACCTATTGCCATCAACCGGGTACAAATGCAGACACTGTGGCTGCTACTGAGAAATTCCTGATGGAAAAACACAATAAAACTTTGCCCGACTTAAGAATCGAACCCAGCAGGAAACCAGCAGTCGCATTTGCGACCACTAGACCTCAGAGGCAGTCCTCTTGTTTATAACGTTCATAATCCAGACAAGGATAAGCTCATCTCGCGGTGAGTTGACAAGTATCATCGTAAGCATTACTAAATGAATATAAACGGTCTCGTTCATGGAAGACTGTATAATGTCCAACAAAATGAAAAGGAGAATACCAAAAGGATATTATGTAGGCTCTCCAAGCCATTCGCACACAATAACGATGCAGTAAAAACAATTTTACCTCAAAATAAAATACGTATTGATAAACTTTACTAAGCCAAAACAAATTACTAACCGGTAAAATTTTGCGGTCGGACGAATCCAAAGCACCTTATTCTGCAGGATACGAAATTAGGGTAGGCTATTCTACGTGAAATTTTAATAACGATTCCGAAATTCTACGAATACATTAGAGATTTTGTCGATTTAGTTCTGAAACTTTGATAGAATTAATTTCTGTGGTTGGTCGTGGTCTCGAAGTAGGAAGTTTCGAGCTTGATTTATTAAATTGAAATTCAATGCGTTGTCAAATTCATGCCCGCGGGAGTACCTAAGAAAACGAAGGGACTGAAATGCAGCGAGTACAAAAAACCAAGGAAAATTTTTGGGGCTTTTAGTGACGTAGATGATACATAAGCTCATTATTTATTACCCAGTTACTGGGTTGTGGAGGTCAGATAGGCAGTCGCTTCTTGTAAAATACTGGTACTCAGCTGCATCCGGTTAGACTGGAAGCCGACCCAAGATAGTTCGGAAAAAGGCTAGGCAGATGATGATTGATATAACAAACAAATAAAACTTTTTTTTTTCTTTTCTTTAAAAAAAAAAACTTTGCCCCGCTCTAGGAATTTCTCCTGTACCGTGAGTGCGTTTATAAAAATTTAAACTCACATACACAAACAGTCAGACCCGGAACAACTATCTGTAGGCTTTACAAATATTTGTTCCGTGCGAGGATCGAACCCGCGACACGCAGCGCAGCAGTTGATCGATTAGTCACTGCGCCAACCGTGCTGTCGAACTAAAACTAAATATTTACATAAACAAACTAAATATAAACTAACTTAAAAACAACAGTATGTTTAGGCGTCAAAATACTCCACCCATACACCATTGCTGTCATCCGGAAGCGTGCCCAGAAGACTGGCAGCATTGCCACGTTGAATGGCAATACTAATTTATTGTCCAAAGAAATAGCCAGCCCTCCGGTCTCGCGATGTGTCAACCTGCCGACGAGATATTTCCTTAAAAAGGGAATGCGCAGATAATCGTATTGGTGCTTTCTCTACTTTTTTATCATGATGACTAGCTGTCTCGCGCAACTTCGCAACATCTTTCATTGCTGCTCCGCTCCTATTTGTCGTAGCTTGATGATATATAGCCTTCCTCGATAAATGGGCTATCTAACACTGAAACAATTTTTCAAATCGGATCAGTAGTTCCTGAGTTTAGCGCGTTCAAACAAACAAACAAACTCTTCAGCTTTATAATATTAGTATAGATTTTATTATATAATATATTATATTATAGTATAGAAGTTTAGATAGTGCCTAACCTGAGGACAGAGTTTTTATGCCGCCCATGGGCCTCTGCCTTGGCTTTACATACCGCGAGAAATATCTCTCAGGCATACTGGCATCTCGTTGTTTTCCTTCATCGAAGCAAGTGATAATTATACAATACGCACATGAAGTCCTGTTTGGGTGCGAACTTGAGTAGTATGACTTGGCACTACTAAAACGTATCACTGCTTTTGTACTTACTTACTTTTTTTTGGTACTTACTGAAAACGATGTTTCTAACTTATGAAGGTTCGGAAAATGTTTTGTATAAAACAAAGATTTCTTAATAAAATCAACAGAAACAATGATGACAATAGAAGATGTCTCAATGTGAAGCACAGACCGCCACTAGCTTCGATCATATTGTCAAATTGGTATAAACCTGCATCAGAAACTTAGTTATCCTATCCTCACCCGTAACACACTTGTACTTAAACATAACATCACGCCTGTAATCCTCAAAGAACTAAGCAGAGGTGTGGAGGTACCTAATAGTTCCCCATATTTCAGTAATTCCAATAAATAATATAAAAAATAATAATAATAATATTTGTATTTTAGTAATTGTATTTAGTGTTCCAGTAATGTTTAAGTCTGACGGCACGGTTGGCGCAGTGGTTGAGCGATCGACTGCTGCACTGCGTGTCGCGGGTTCGATCTCCGCACGGAAAATATATATTTGTATGGGCTGCAGATAGTTGTTCCGGGTCTGGATGTTTGTGTATGTGAGTTTAAATGTTTGTAAACGCACCCACGTTACAGGAGAAATTCCTAGTTTGGCAATGTAAAAAAATTAAAATATTGATATTAAATTCCCGTTTATTAGGGGGCGAGCCTCAGTGAATCCAGACTCCGTGGCTGCTACTACGAAATTTCTGTGGAAAATGCCCAGTAACAATTTGCCCGACCCGGGACTCGAACCGAGGACCTCATGCTCAGCTGTCGCGAGTATAATAGCCTAGCTCTTCCTAACCTTTGGGAATAACAGGCATGATGTTAACCAACATACCGGCAGAAGTATCCACACTAAAACTAAAACAAAATATAAATCTCCAATACACGCGAATTGAACACACAAAACGTAACGTAAACGCGAACGTTTAAGTTCGTACTTTATGTTGTGGTAACGCAAAGTTGGCGAGTTGCCAGCGGTAATAGGGCCATAGCTCCCAAAGTTTAAGGTCAGCCCCGAATTTATTGTTTATCATTGGTTCATTGATTTCGGGAAATCGCGTGTGGAAACAACTGATTGAAATACGAATTACGAACGTTTTTTTATTGTTTTTTTTTACTCGATTATTACTGAGCCTAAAAGGAAGTTAATGTATGTTTTTTTTAGAAACCACCATCATACATAGTATGGATAAAATATTATAGTTTAAAAAACACGCTTTAGCGTGACGTCGTTTTTTATTGCATTCTTCTCAGCAAACCCTTTCATTGATACCCATGTCATGGGAATGCATAAAAATATTAGTCCGCCATCTTTGAAAGTCCGCCATATTGGATTTAGAATGACGACACTTAACCGACGCCAGTTGGCTTAGTTAGTTGACGCCATGCATGGTCATCGAAACGAAATATTTAATTTTAAATTTTAGTTCGTTCGGATACCGGGAAACGAGTCTTTAACTTCTAAGAATTTTACATAGTTTTTACAAGTGAAATGTTTTTAAAATCGTGTTAAAAAAGTGTGGATTTTCATGTTTATCTAAATATCGGTTTTCACCATAGTATACTACTTTGAAAATATATTTTAACGAAACACTTACACTACATATTTGTGTCATTTTGTGTGACAGGCGGACAGATAACAAAAAAGCAGGCTTATAAATAAATACTACCGTATTCTTTCTACAACTACGGAATCCTAAATATTACAGTAATCTACAGACAAACAAAGCACAGTGTTATCATTACATCCTTTCTGTGGCAATCAGTTATGCGCACGCGTCGACCAACGACGATCAAACCAACAAATGTAAAAATATGGATAAAACAATATTTTCATGTGAGTGTTTTATATTCAGTTCGTAGTTAAGTTGTTTGTGAAATTTTGATAGAAGAGAACGGGAAAGATCATCAATTGGCGCCTGATGAAGACCATTGCTATCGAGGTCGACGGAAGCGAAGGTGGTGAGACGATTAGCTGGCCTGCCATGACGTCTTAAAGCAGTATTGATTTACTCTTATTCCAGCGTGGGAAAGAGATGCCGCTAGACATCTTCTATAGCTCCGTCTCTGTCCCACACTGGAAAAGGAGTAAAACAATAATGTTTTAAGACGTCATGGTAGTCCAGCTGATCTTGTTTTCGGGCAAACATGGTTTGAGATCACTCAAGATAGTGGAGAGACGCTCCGCTCTAGACATTCCACAGCTGGGCGAATGCCTGTCTTTGCTCAGCTGTGCAACACAATGTACGCAAACTGAACAAAACACAATTGAAATATTTTTATTATGTAAATGGAGAATGAAGCACATGTGTGGTTATTTAAACCAGTAACTAGCTATATATCAAAGTGTTGACGTGTTTCATAAAAACGTTCTGAAATTATTATTTGTTTACGTTTTGTGCTTTCTTCTTTGAAGTTATCGAGGAAACTGTAAGTATCGTTTACTAAAATAAACAACGACTTTGCAATGGCATAGGCAGTCAGTTCCTTGAAGCAGCGAAAAACGTAAGCCTAGGAAAATACTACCCTGTAGGATTCCTTCTACATTTGCGTCATGGAGATGGAATTCTTAGTATTCGGTACTGCTTGCGTTTTTCTGTTTAGGTCACAAAACAGCCTTAAAGCATTTCCTTGGTGAAATCTGAATGTCACAATCGCCTTCAAAGTATTTAGAGTGTCAACAATACTGTAAACTTTATTGATATAAGGTTTAAGGTAGTTTTTATCAGTCCCAAACATTGTTTACTTTTCTATCAGCGTTATCTCTTGTAGAAGGCCCTCAGCTTGCCCTATAACGTAAAGTATGTTTGAGAAAATGTCTATGACCTAGTAATATTCAAGTTTGAAGTAACAAATAATCGATTTTCAATGATAATCAAGTTTGAAGTAATAAATCAAATCAATGGGAATTCCATGTGATTGTGAAAATTACTTAATTAAGATAACAAACGTTAATAGCATAGGCACCAATGAGACTGTTGCGATAATTATTATGCTATTTGTTTGTTGAATCACGTTTCGTGCTATTAATCCGTCAAGAAATTACCTGCAAGCCTTCTATTAAGAGTATTTTTTTACTATATACTGCCGTTGCCTCATGAGACTTTTGTCGGGTAACAACATAATCTGTTTCATCTATAATAATCTCTTTTTTTCAGATCTGGTCATCATTTTCATGACAGAAGCATCAGTGACAAACTTTTGCAACATAATTGACAACGAAAACTGTTTTTACACAGTGAATTGTGATAGTCCTGCCAAAATCAACACAGTTCCTGCTTGCGATTATACTGATCCTTACATCACGCTCATCATCAAGGAATCTCCAACTCACAATGCTACAGCCAATTTCTTTAACACAACAGTCGACTTATATGTACGGATCATAACAGCCATTGGCAACAGATGGGTTTCCGTACAAAATAATGCATTCAGTAACTTCAAAAACATTCTATACATGGATCTATCTGAAAATGAAATAAACAGTATAGGCAAAGCATTCATTGGCTTAGGGCAATTGGACTCTTTGAACCTGTCACGGAATCATCTCGAAGTAATAAAACCGGAAATTTTCACGTTTTCCGAAAATAAAAAAAATAGACTTATCTTATTAGACTTATCATACAATTTTTTAACGTATTTGCCCGAAGACCTATTCGTGAATATTTACAATTTGAGATATTTATATCTACAAGGGAACAAACTAACAACGCTGGGAGACCAGATCTTTACGTACTTGAAAAACTTGAACTGCTTAAACTTGTGTTGTAGTAACTTCACAACATTTAACATAACTTTGAAAAAATTCAAATCTTTGAGAGAATTGGATTTGTCATATAATCATTTAAAATACGTTGATGTATCAGAAGTAGTGTCTCTCGAAATAATTAATTTATCTCATAACGACATTGATGAATTCAAGTTTGATTATTTCAATAAATTTCTTTATCTTGAAAGATTAGATCTTAGTTTTAATAAAATAAAGAAAATATATGGCTCTAATAGTATTCAAAAGTCTGAAACACCCAAACCAAAGCTCGAAATTTATCTAAACAATAACAATATAACTTATGTGGATCAAACTATTGTAAATTTTTTCAGTAATGGTGGTTATTTAGATTTGCGTTATAATGAAATCGATGAATTGAAATGGAAAAACACTATATGAATATTGAGATTGTTATTATTTGTTTGTTGTTATTGTTATTTATTGATTGTTTCAACAAAATAATAATAATAACATATAGCCATTATAGTCAATATTATTTTCACTGGGTAATAGTTTGAATTTATATCTTATGACTTCATCCTAAAGTCATATTATTATGCGTCTCAACGGCCTACCAGGTACACACGCACATACAATCCTAAAGTCTACTTTTAAATTTCAAAGATTGTAGATAAATGTATGAGTCTGACGAATTCAGTTTTTTTTATCAGATTTGAGCAAATGCATAATAATATAATTTTGTATGTCTCTGATGAAAAAAAAAAAAGTTTGGAAGGAACTTAATAAATAATACGATGTAAATAAATAAAGACTAATAATATGATGTTATCGATAATTATTTTAAAAGTAAGGAGGGAATGAAATTATCTCCTTAATTTAAAGAATTTCTTCCTATCGATGAGTTAAAAGTCGTAACTGCTGAGATTGCAGACCCCTCCCCCTTTTAATGTTATTCAATCGTGAAAATGAATACCATGACGTCTTAAAGCAGTATTGTTTTACTCTTGTTCCAGTGTGGGAAAGAGACTGAGCTATGCAGGATGTCTAGTGACACCTCTTTCCCACACTGGAAAAGGAGTAACACAATAATATTTTAAGACGTCATGGTTGGCCACCTGGTGTAGAACTAACAGCGTCTTAGGTTGTTAATCTCACTTTTAAAATGAATCATCATCTGCATAGCCTTTTCCCAAACTATCTTGGGGTCGGCTGCCAGTCTAACCGGATGCAGCTGAGTACCAGTATTTTACATGAAGTGACTGCCTATCTGACCTCCACAACCCAGTAACTGGGTAATACGATACCCCTTGGTAAGACTGGATGTCAGACTTTTAGCTTCTGACTACTCGTAACGACTGTCAAAGATCTACAAATAACAGCCGGGACCAACGGCTTAACGTGCTTTCCGAGGCACGGAGGAAACTCAATATGTAATTATGGTCACCCATCCACAGACCAACCTCGGCAAGCACGGCTGAACCTTAAAGATCGATCTGGGTGGCTGCTATTATTTAGCCACGAGCTCCTCACTCTCACTCACTTTTAAAATGAATATTACGACAAATTTATTTCTTGTTACAAAAATTGTAGGTTTACTAACATAACCTAGCATCACATCAGGAGAGATTTCTGTGGCAATCGGCAAACGATACATCGGTAAACAAAATTAAAAAATATTGACAAAATAATACATTCATCAATTTTTTTGTAGACATTCTGACATTTCATTTTTTTTAAATAAATAAATTTCGTTGTGAAAATTATAATTATTTTGTTTTATAAAACACTTGATGGGCGGGACTCGAGTGTTCCACAATATTAATATCCTGTTGCATTTTTAAACCAGAATACATAATTATACGATTTAATGAGCCCTTTTTTAATTTTAATGTAGTTTATTTATATATATACGCTTAACACGTACCTACTCAGAACACCATTGTGAACCTAAAAAAAAACAGCTGTTTCATACATTATAACTAGAGATCGGATATTCGGATGCATAATTACCTAAAGTTTGAGTGTTGACTAGTATGGAGCACGCGTCAGTATGGGAAAAGGTGTTTATTAAAAAAAAAAAAACTAGTCTAGTTACTTTTTGGTTAGCTCCAAATGAATTATGCCCAGACATTTTTACCATTTTGTTTTAGCATTCGACTTCGACATTTCAGCACAAAAATACGATTTCAAATAGTTGTTGTATTTTTTTCCTTGTTGTTTTCAACAAAAATGCCAGGTTTTATATAAATTTAAAATATTCGTTACGATATTTTGAGTAGGTAGTACTATATTTTATACTTACTAATGAATTATGAAATTTCGCAATCCCGCGACAAAAATTGGCATTTAAATAGCCGCTTCCATACTGTTGTACCTTTTACCAGGAAAAAACATACTTTAGGTAAATATGCATCCGAATATCCGATCACTAATTATAACCGTTCTGTATGGTGTCGGACGTAAAGAATAGCACCATCCCATATCTTCCCGTGGGTTTTGTAAGAGGCGACAAAGGGACTTACCAGAGAATGGGCAGCAGCGTTCTCTGTGCTTTTGTAATAACCGTACTGAGATCGCCGAGCCGCCTGCCAAGCGTGGCGATTATGGCAAAACCCCCCATATGTCAATGTGGCGTTGGGGGAGGCCTATGTCCAGCAGTGGACGTCTTTCGGCTGAAATAATGATGATGATAATGAATTATAACCGTGTAAGTATTGCACTTTTGTAGGAAACACCAGTTTTTTTTTTAATTACCGTTTAATACTTTCTATGTGGGGTGATCAGAATGTTGTACTAAGTACTTGGTAAGCGTTTTTGCGTCGGTGTTCTTTATACCCCGTATTTAAAAACTAATAATTTTTCAATTACTAGATTGTCTTCTCTCTGCCAGTCTCACCTATCCTTTTTATTCACTAAAAGCTGAAGACCCGTACATCATCACCATCATCATTTCAGCCGAAAGACGTCCACTGCTGGATATAGGCCTCCCCCAAGTGACGCCACATTGACCGGTCCCGTGCGACTGGCATCCAGCAAATCGCCGCAACCTTCACCAGGTCATCAGTCCACCTAGTGGCGGTCCACCTTCCAACGCAACGTCTTTCATTTCGCGGTCGACATTCCAGATCTTTTCGGGCCCATCAGCAATCCGTTCTGCGAGCACAGGAGCAAGGTCACAGTAATACATTACCGATATTCAATAAAAGTCAGTGATTGTAACATAGACATTAATGGAGATTTTTCAATTAAGATAACTACTAGAAATCTAGATAACAAGGTGATTAAACACGAATCAGTATTAGCTCTATTGAATCTTTTATAATCTTTACTTTTCATGTATAGTTTTCATAATAAAAACGTCTGTGGTATCGTTTTGCAAGATCAGAAATTAAGATAAATTTGTAAAAAATCGGTGGCAAAAAAAAACTGGATCAATTAAACAAAAAGTCACCGACTTCTGAAGCTAAAGTTATTTTTCACATTTTTGTGTTTTTGAAGTCGGTTTCATTTTTAGCAATTTCAAACATTTATTTAGAAACTTATTAGAGAGAGCAGCGGTCGCGGTGGCCCATTGGAGGCAGCCTCGACTTACGAGCAGTAAGCCGTGGGATC
This sequence comes from Cerastis rubricosa, assembly GCA_949152445.1. NCBI lineage: Eukaryota > Metazoa > Arthropoda > Insecta > Lepidoptera > Noctuidae > Cerastis > Cerastis rubricosa. The sequence goes on along the minus strand of OX424535.1, from coordinate 4,545,584 downwards.
GAACCCAGGCAGGCGCATTACTTTGTGTAATTTATTTCATCACCGCTATCCTCAAAAACGGTGAAGGAAAACATCTTGAGGAAACCGGCATGGCCTAGAACTAAAAATTCGAAGCCATGTGACATCTACCAACCCGCAATGGGCCCGCGTGGTGGATTACAGCCCACTCCCTCTCATAGAGAGGAGGCCGTGTCCCAGTAGTGGGAACATTATAGGCTGATGATGATGATGATTATTAGGTTCTTAGGTTTTGTTTTGTGTCCATTATGAAAAACATCGTGTTGTAGCACTTTTCCTCTCTCTACTTATTTAAAACTTGCTGTGCCCGACAGAGTCCAGAATTGTGTCTAATATTTTTTATTTGACCACCTGTTAAATGTACATTATGGATGCAATAAATGATTTGATTTGATTTAGCATAAGAAAACATTTTTTTTTTTTTTAAACAGAAAACGCATTTTAATTAATTAGGGGTTTTGACTGACACCAGTCAAAACTGATTTTGTCGGATTAACAGTTTTGACTGTAACATCCAGTGTAACTCGCCATCAAGAAATCTTTAGTCCACAATTGTTTTCAATTTCTTACAGTCATTGAAAACATTTAGATAAGCTACAAAAGTAAGTTAGAAAATGTTAATATAGCTGTTTAAAATAAATTTTATATATTCTGGATCAAAACCAACGCTAAAACATTTTGACTGAAGGAATCCTTACGAAAACAATCAATGATAAAATAAAGAGGTAGGAGCTTACTATTCGACGAAAAAATTCTATGCTGGTGAGTCTAGAATCATTATCTGCCTAACTTTTCTTAATCTAAGTTAGGCTCGGCTTTCAGTCTAACCAGGTGCAACTGAAACCCAGTATTTTACATGGAGCGACTGCCCATCTGACCTCCACAACCAATTTGGTACTGGGTAAGACGATAAATCCCAAAAGTCCAACAACCAGTCTCACCAAAGACTGGTTGTTGGACTTTTGGGTATGATGTTTAAGATTATATATTTCATTTTAAATGCCAAACCCGAGACCATATTTTTTATTAATTCTTTGAACCTTTGACATTAATAAACCTGCATTAGACACGCGTGGTTGATAATCAAATAGCCCACTGTCTCCCACAGAGAGCTTCTGTGGCTGTATGTCAGACTTTTGCTGTTGGGTCTAGAATCATGTATTAAATTCATAGTAACAGTTTACAGGTAGCTATTTATTACAAAACTAACAACCATATCTCCAAAACGGCATTTCTATTTCCGACTCTAGTGAAAATCCCAGCAGCTGTCAACGATTTAACGCATTAGAGTGACTCCGCGCGTGACCGAACGAATAAAATCGACGGTCGTAACGAAACGGCACACGACAGAACTGAATAATCAACTTAATATAGTAATGCACGCAACTATGATCCTTATGATCTACGACAGCAATCAGCGATGATTGGAGTGTGCGGTTATGTTGACATGAACGATATTTATGTGGCCGGAAATTTGCCAATATTTAAGGGCGAACAAGCGTTTCTGAATATGATTAGAAGCCATGTCAAATTGTTCAGTTTAAAAATGAGTAGATAAATTGTATTGTTTGGGGTTTCCGCGATAATTTGGTAACTTACTGTGAGCCTGAAACTTTTCCCTTTTATATAGAAATAAAGAAAGAAAAGTGTATTTATTAGCATTAAAACCAAAAAATATGCCAAAAGAGCCGCATTATGTCACCTGACGCTGATTTTCAGTTGCAGCCAGAGTATACCGCATTTCCTATAACCAAACATTAGAAGACATGTGGCACCTACCGACCCGTATTGGCTTCGCGTTGTGAATTACGACCCAATTCTGCAGGCAGAGAAGAGGAATCTGTCCCAAAAGTGGCAACGTTATAGGCTGATTATGTATGTATAAAGTTATACATACATAATCAGCTTATTGTGTTTATGTGTTTCTGATAACCCAAATTCGTTACCCGTGGTGTTATCTGCCTCAGTTTCCTAGATATGTCCCAGTGGTTGCATTATAATATGTGTCAATTTATAGTTTTATTCGTCCTTTTCATTAATTTATCGTCCTTATTTTTTTTTCATACAAATTACTTTACATTTTTAAATATTTCTAAAAAAAAAAACTGTAGCTCACCGGTATCGGGAATATGGTCCAAGCTACCAGTCAGGGCTCCGGAGAAAGGAACCTCCTAACAATACGAGCCTTGTCCAGGAGTACCGCTTTCTGAGTCAAGCCCGTGAACCAGCTACCTAACGAGAGCCTCATCAGGTATTGGTCAGGGCTCTTGGCAATAAGGCCATTGGCTGAAACGACTATCGGCACAATGATCGCTGAGTCCACATCCCACATGTCGAGAACCTCGCGAGCTAAGTCAATATATTTGATTTGCTTATTTTTCTCGGCTTCCACGACGTTCTCGTCATGTGGAACCGTTATGTCAACAGTAATTGTGCGCCGCTCTGATCGATCCTCCACCACAATATCAGGCTTATTAGCTACAATAGTTCTGTCAGTGTTGATGGATTGATTATAGTACAGTGTGATATTGCCATTTTAAAGAACTGGGTCGGGGTCATATCTATAATACGGCACTTCCGATTCCACAACGCTGTATTATAGAGCAAGTTGCTGATGGATAATCCTGGTTACAAGTTTGTGTCTATGCAAGTATTCTCCGTTAGCTAGACGAGGTAATGTGACGAATTGATTCGCCCGGACGGTGGCATGCCCGACATATGTCAACCGTGCCGTCCTTCACAATAAATCTGCGGTAGTTTTTCGTAATCATAACTTCATCCATAATTGCAAAAACTAAATCTTCGGTTACTCCAAAGAAGTCCCCGGAACGTAGCCAGGCTACAGACGCTGATAGGTCTACATCAGGTCCATGCAAGGCCGTCAGTGAAGCTCTTTACTCTGCCATACTTCCCTGCGGTCATTAGTGTCAAACACTGCAGGTTTGCGCCAATTATTTAACATTTGCACGATGGTTAATCAAAGCTCTACATTCAAATATGAAACCTATTTTTGTAAATGATAAAAAAAACTTTTGAAAAAAACACTAGCAAAAAAAATCAATTTTCCGCTATCGAAATCGAATACTCCTTTAGAATAGCAAATTGATCCTGAATAGTTCATTGAATACCTGAATAATCCAGTTAAGAGTTCACGCTAATGGAATTAATACGAATTCAATGAAAAAATATTGAATTGAACATTCAGGGCAAAATTTAAATCAAAACAGGTATGTTTTTTTGCTGTTTGGATCTGAATATTTTTCCATTTTTCTTTTAAAAAATTTTTGGACAGGTCTGGTAGGTAGTATTTCTTGCCATAATAGATGCATAAACTGTTTTATTGTTCTAAGGTTCGACACACATCTGTCGGAAGATACGTCGCACATCGTCGGTCGCGTAACGCGAGAACAGACAAATCCAAAATATCCAACTTTATACACATAACCGATGATACGTTAGTACGTCGATCATAACTAAAGACGATACGCCCAACGCATTTTCTGTCAGATATGCACCGACTCTAACTGTCACAACATTACGTTTCGATTCCCAGATTATTCCAGACTCCAGTCTATTACCGATTTTCTGATGATAAAACTAATAACACTTTGGTTGACCTGGGCATCGGACCCACGACCTCATGCTCACCAGTGGTGCTTGCAACAACTAGACCAACGAAGCACTCGAGTAACGCGAAACTCGTATCGGAAATGCATACATTCGTGTTCAGCATAAAGTTTGGATCAGTGAACACACTACATAAAATATTTCATATCATAAAAATGAACACAGTTGTAAGAGGGAATATAAACTGGTAGGATAGTAACGTTTTGTGCAGTTCTGGTTTCTGCACAAGTGCTACATATTCATGGCTTCATATAGTTTTTATGTGAAAACTTCGCAAATGTGATACGGATGAATTTGGCTCATGTGCGCACTAAAATAGTTTTAGCTCGTAGAGTAAGTATGCTTTTGAAGTATTCTGAGTTCTTCTTTAACATAACTGTGGGGCATGAATTTAATGAAGGGCTTAGGGGCTTAGGGGTGGCTTAGGGGCTTAAATGTGAGTGAAGTTCCAAGCAAAGTCAATTCAATGAAGCGGGCTTTAAGGCTATAGGGTATATCAATCAGTAAGTTTTAACTATAATGATAGCATTCGTTCAGATAATGTACAATTCTGGGATTGGTTATTTTCAATATTACCAACGGTTGTAAAATTCAGAAGAAGTCTAGACAAGACCCTGATAATTACTAGATAATCTGATTAGATCAGCAAAAAAGCAACTCTAACTCATATTAGTGGCTACTAATATGAGTTAGAGTTGCTTTTCGATTGTCGATTAAATAGGCTTCCACTAAATGTGGTGTTGCCCCACAAACGATGGGATATCGTGTCCTTCCTGTCCAGTTGTTTGTACATCACAGGAGCTGATCGACGCTAAAGCAAATGCCAAACTCGTCGCCAAATTTTGGCCTGACTCAATTTGAACTGTAATCGATACGCCAAGAACAAGAAGAATAGGCTTTTCCGCAGCTTCCAGATTGATAGAGTTTCCAGCTAAACATAAATTACAAACCAAATCCCACAATAGATCCACGAGTTTTACCATCAAATGAATATAACATCGGCGAAGTTCTTGGACACAAGTATCGAGTTAGCCGCACCAACTTCCTATTTAACTTTCCCCAAATCAACAAGACAAGATTCCTTTGCCAAAATGGTCTTTGGAACTTCCGAATGCACGAATTAAGATTGGACCTTTTCAGAGAAGTTCGACTCCAAATTCACCCATTGTCAGACGAAGTTGGAATAATATTTTTTGTGGGAGTTTCTTTACAGAAATCATCTGTCCGTGTTTGAGTTGGCTCAGTTATCATTATGATGTCAGTTCGAAGTTTGTTTTTGGAGACCGAAGGCGTATTGGGAGCTTATTATTTTTATTAAATTTAGGGTAGGTTTCATTCGGTTTACGTTGGTAATTTATACTTTTTCAGGTGCTTTATTTCGTAAACATTTTTTTGCGAACTTTTTGATTGCAAATGGTTTTTTATCTTTGATAACTTTTAAACAATGAACATGAGTCTTTTAAGAGTATTATGAAAGGTTGACAGTATGTATTCTCTCTTTATGTCTGATAACATTGATAACTGATTGATAACTTGACTACTTACCTACTATGTCGTCTTAAGCGCCTTATAGTAACTATACAAAATAGACTACGTTATTTAAATGTCTAGAATTAAGTTAGCATGTCTAAGCCGGGCATGCGAAGTAGGTACCTTGCGTTATCTGGGTATATTTATATCTGTCGCACACCTTTCTAATAAGTGTACCAAAAATGGTATTTCATTCCTCTCCATCATCACCAGCAAAAAAAGCAATATTCATTAACACCCTCAACATGACAAGCGTCCTCCTATTCCATTGCGAGACAAGGACGTCGCTATCCATTGTTAACTCCAACTCTTTCTTACTTGAGGAAAATCTGCCATGCTACGTCACGTAGGTACTCTGATCAATTAATTGAAGGGCCTCCATATATTGAGATGTATCGTTAATCACTTTAATGTGATTACTGATAAAACTTGCCCTTAATGCCTCAGAAAGGGGTTGGCAGAGATAATGATCGGATTTTAGTTTTGGCGGATATTCGGGAGTCTGTTTAAGTGTTTCAAGAGTTGTTTTAAGTTCTGTGTGTTGTTTGTAAGTTATTGTTACTTGGTTTATTGTGGGTAAAGGCTATAATAGTTGACCGATTTTGTTTACAAGTAGTAATCATCAGCCTATAATGTTCCCACTGCTGAAACACAGGCCTCCTCTCAATGAGAGGGAGTGAGCTGTAATCCACCACGCGGGCCCAGAGCGGGTTGGTAGATGTCACTTGTCTCCGAATTTTTAGTTTCCTCACGATGTTTCCCTTCAGCGTTTTTGAGGGCAGCGGTGATGAAATAAATTACACAAAGTAATGCGCCTGCCTGGGTTCGAACCCACGGATTACTGCTCGTATGTCGGGGCTGCCACCACTGGGCCACCGCTGCTCTCAAGTAATAATGCAAATTTGATTTTTGAGGCAATGTTCGATTCTCAAGTCGAGGCAAGTTTTTCAAAGTCAGGAATATCTAAGTACCCGCCATCGAGTCTGTGTTTGTGCTCGGTTAATGTTAATAGGCTCAGCCCCTATTACATGGGACTTAACGTAAAAGGTGGAATGTGGGTGGACTATTAGGTACATCTCTGTCTAACCCTTCGGGGATTAATATATGCACGGATGAGTTACGGATATGAGTATTCTTTAAAAACGTTGACTTGGCATTTTTATCCGTTTATGAGGAGCTGGTGGCTAAATAATAAGAGCCGCACGAGTCGATCTTTAAGGTGAAACCGTGCTTGCCGAGGTTGGTCCTTGGATAGGTTACCATAATTACATACCGAGTTTCCTCCGTGTCTCTGAAAGCACGTTAAGCCGATGGTCCCGGCCGTCATTAGTAGTCGAGTAGTCAGAAGCCAAAAGTCTGTCATCCAGTCTTACTAAGGGGTATCGTAATACCTAGTTACTGGGTTGTGGAGGTCAGATAGGCAGGTACTTCAGGTAAAATACTGGTACTCAGCTGCATCTGGTTAGACTGGAAGCCGACCCCAAAATAGTTTGGGAAAAGCCTAGGCAGATGATGATAAGCAGATGTAATATTGCTTCACCGACAGCCTCATCATCCAAATTCTTGGTATTCCAAGCTATTGCCGTCTCCGTTACCATGTTTCTATCTTCCATTATCATTATCTTGCCCTTATCACAAATGTTCTTCCATTCTTCTCTACTCTCATCTTAGCAATTACCTCCTTTCTAGCCATATTATCCTGCACCCAGTTCATCCATCGTTTTTTTGGTCTTCATTTACTTTTATATCCACCGTGTTTTATACCTACCGTACCAAACTTAATAAATTTTGTCTGAGCGAACACCCGAATTCGAATTCTTTAGAAGTTCCATCCCTTCGTTCACAAAACTTTCAGATGGACAGTTTTTCTTTCCTTTGATGTTACATTTATATGTTCACCTTGGCGGAGCTTTTTTTTTGTTTATTTTTGTTTAACTTTACCTCTTTTGTTACATGCCTGTGTATCCTAAAATAGATGGTATCTTTTGTGAATGCGTGTGTATGGGATTGTGGCGCAGGTAATGAAATCATGTTACGAATGGGGTTCGCGTTTAATATTGTTGTTTTTCTTAGTGATTTGAGAACAAATGGTATGGAAATTGTGATTTTTGTTGCCAAATAGACACACATTGCGTGAAATCTTTGAGTTTTGGTCTGTAAAGAATCGTTTCCACAATAAATAAGTTTAAGTTGGGCAACAATTGCTCAGTATTATTTCCAGCAGCATTTCGTGTTTTGAGCAACAGTTATAAAGGTTGCTGCAATGTAAGTTTAGTTTATTGATATAAATATTCCTAACCTGGTCCTCGTCCTGGTGCTAAAATCTACCTATCTAATCTATTCCATACCTCATTCGAAATTCGAATCACCTCACCGGATTTCCATTTTTAAACCAAATCACGGTTTAAACTCAATTACCGTTTTGAAAGCCGAAAAGTTTTAACAATTTGAATTTCGAAACGAACGAACGATTCTAGGTTCGAACGATAGAGATTTAAATCACGTTCGTTTGAACTTATAAAATGGCTGACACAATAAATTAGAAGGGCCACTATTTTTGGAATCAGGTAGATTTGGGAATCAATGAAAATAAGACCTCCGGTTTAGAACCTCGAGGTAATAAGTACTAGACGTTTCATTTGTTTGTTTTTTTTTTGTTGTTTTTAGTGTTCCAGTGGTAATAGCCCGTTCCATATAGCATGTTCTAGAACCTTTAGTTCTTGGATTTTGGGTTCTCCTAAGTTTTGGTGGCTCGGTTCTAGAAATATTGAAAGAGTAGCACGAAACTCTGAGTGGGCTAGTCCGCCTCCAACTGGTCTTGATTTTTAAGTCTTAAGAGGCATGAGTTTTTCATCCTCCATATAAAAGAGAGGTTCCTCATACCAGATGGGTGTTGACTGTTGTACTGGTTGGCTACTGCCCGAAGGTGGTTCTATGTGCGTTCAACTCTCATTTCTGAAGGATATGTAAGTGTAGTTCATAAGTGGCTGTCCACCTCCATTGCTGGTGTTGAGGAGGAAGCGCCGTCAGCGTCCTATCAAGAACCGCTGTGGCACGGCTCCATCGGAACCCAACGTACCTATTCGTGCCGCGAAGCCTAACACCCAAAGTGTTAGGCATCGCAGCACGAAAGTACTCTCAGTTCTCTCACCTATACACTACACCACTACGGAAGAGGACATTCTGGTGTAAGTGCGTTAGAAGACAAAGTACGTGGCAAGAGTGCAGCTGCTTGATTCGCGCCGCAATGTTAACTTTAAGGCGTTCGTGGAGCAAATACCAACGTGTTATCTGCACCTCGTTTTCGAATAGGTCTTTTGGCCGCAGGGAGTGGTGTTCTGTCGCTTTCACGGGCAAGTGCCACATGAACGTACAGTGACATAGTGCATAAGTGTAGTGGTAGTGTTACTAACATAGTTTTAGGGTTCTTTTTACTAACTCAAGTTTTATTTTACCATATTTATGTTAGTCTATAAGGTCAATTTCTAATGGCCTTGCTTGAAAATAAATGAATGTTATGTTTTTTTTTTTGTTAGTGTCGTATATGTATACAATCTATTGAATATTTTGAGGAAGACCCTAAAAATATTTGCAGTACCTAAACCAATAAATAATTATATAAGTTATTGACCTCATAACATAAAGTTTTCGTAAACAAATTCCCAGATATTTAAAACAATAAATTAGAAGGGTAACTATTTGGAGTTTAAATATTTCGGTCGAATCGTTTGGGTCGCGGGCTCGAAAGAATCTCATGAATTTGTTACCTATATTAGAATGTTACCCTGAGGGACGAAAGTTAACCCACATATGTATAAGGGGGTGATTGCTTCTGTTTTCTATTTTAGAGCTTATATGGCGAGGGGGTCATTTGACCCGATTATTAACAGAGTTTGTTGAAATTTTGTTTTTCAGTGTTCAGTAGTTAGTAGCTTATCTTGTATCAGAGTTTTTATGCCTCTGACTTGGCTTTACATGCTGTCAAGAAGTATCTCCTAGGCATTCTGGCTACCTCATGACGTTTTCCTTCACCGAAGCAAGTGATAATTATATGTCAGTTGAAGGATAGTCTTTGCTATTATAATATTATAGTAGAATGAAAAATTCCTTAAATCTGCCTTATAGTTTTTCCCAAATTATCTTGCAAAATTAATATAATGCTGAAGAATCCATTAGAATCGTATCACCTGATACCTTTCACATATTCAATAAGGGTTCTTATACTTAGACGAAGGGGTGAATTCACAAATAGAATACCTACCTTTGTTGGGGATGAAAGGGGGTGGGCCGAGGATGAGTATTATGGAATTTCTTAAAGAAAATTGGAAATAAGGTTGGTTTGACGTTGAATTTCTGCTAGAAGGTTAATAGATAGTTAAATTATGTTTAGTTGTTTAAAGAATAATGCCTGTTTGTGTCATTGCAGTTCATAAAAATATTTTTTACCGCCTTTTGTACCATATTATTAATTTAAAATTGTTAGTTTTCGTTAATTAGATATTAATTTTAATTCTATAGTACATTGCTTGTGGCACACCTGAATTATGTTTATGGGGCATGCGGTGCTAACCTGTAGAAAATTGTTACACTAACCTTAGATTATGGTAGATATAGTTACTTTAAATTGTTAAAGTGTAAATAATTGTTGGTTGGCCAATAAAGGAAAATAAAATAAAATATTTACTGCAAATAACAAATATTGACTGTTAGCTTTGACTTAAACACTAGTGACACAAAAATAAATGTCTTTATGTTTTCGGAATATCAACCCTTGGAGCTGATTCGAAGGTTAAAAATACAACAGTGTGTTTTAATCGAGTCATAAATTGAGGTTTCATCTGGTGTAGATGAAAATCAACGTTAAAGAATTTCAAAGCCATCCTCTTTGCGGGAAAACCTAAATAAAATTACGAAGTGTTAAGTCCTACAAACATTACCATATTCTTTTTAGTAGCCAGCAAAACTTTTTCAACGATATTTTCGTACCTGAAACAGAAAAAAAGTACATCAGTATTGTTTTTACAGAGAAACAGGAAATCTAATACTAAATCGGTTTTCACTATAAAACGCTTTGGTATATTGGAGAACGCTTTGTAAACATTTTTTCTCATTTCCCTGTGAATAGTAAAATTTTTCACTATCAAATTAAAAATGTATAGAATTTCCTTTTACAAAAAGAGCCTAGTTCCACTATTTTCATTTATCAAAAAATGTAGTATTTTCCTCCAAACAGGTCGACAGGCCTCATTTAATAATTTGACGAGAGAGAACTAAAAATGTTATGAATAACGAACACTGTGACCTCTGACCCCATTTCGGTTGGAAACACACGGCACAAAGTTCGCGGCGGTACCCGACGGCATTTTATAAAATGTTAATTGCTTGTTAATTTTCCTAGATGGTATGTATGTTACGAGTGAAATATAGTGATAAAGTATTTTTTTGGGTTGTTCGTCAGTTTTTTATTGTTTATTGGCTTTTTTATTCATAGTTTTAATTGCTATAGTTTATCATCATGACAGATGGGAAATATTCCCTAAGAGATAAGGCAGATGTGTACGTATAGTACACCCACGTTTCGCCGGTTCTAGATTAGTAAGATATTATTAGCTCTCGAACTCGTATATCATTTTCGTAACAAAATTCAATGAATTTTCCTTATTTTATAATTCATTGAGTCTGCTTTTTGATGGCAGTAGGCTCGGTCCCTATTACAAAGTATGTAAACATGAAAAATGATATAATTGGTGTTAAATGGATCACCTCTGCCTTTTCCATCTGAAAAAATTGGCGTGATGTTATCTCAAATTTTAGTCATTCTGATTTTTAAGGTGTAATGCAAGCGATGCGATTGTCTTAAAACCGTTCGCCGCTATCGGTCAAAAAATCTTCCCGTACATTTTTTCCAACCCCGTTTACTAATATTTACTCACACATCTGCAATTCGCCGTAACGCTTTGAAATTCAAAGTATTCAAGAAATAAAAGTACTTATAAACGTATCATTTACGGGTTAGGAAATTAATTACCTAAAACAAATTGTTTTCAAATATAGAAAAAGGTTTTTAGTAGCAAGAAGTTTTTGCCAAAAATATTTGTTTGAACATTTTCGTTAATTATCATAATATTATGTTAATGAATGAGTTGTTTTATTGAGTATGTGAAAATAATGTTAGTTCTGAGTCCTTGGTGGGTTTACCGTGTCGATTACGGGAAAAAATATTGTATGAAGCTTTTTCTCAGTCTAGCTTGTGTGAAATGTTTTGTGTGTGTGCATTTGCCAGGTCATCATCATCTGCCTAGCCTTTTCCCATATTATCTTGGGATCGGCTTCCAGTCTAACCGGATGCAGCTGAGTACCAGTATTTTACATAGAGCGACTGACTATCTGACCTCCACAACCCAGTAACTGGGTAATACGATACCCCTTAGTAAGACTGAATGTCAGACTTTTGGTTTCTGACTACTCGTAACGATTGTCGGGACCAACGGCTTAACGTGCTTTCCGAGGCACGGAGGAAATTCGGTATGTAATTATGGTGGTAATTATGGTGCCAGGTAAAGCTACGTAAAAGGCATAAAAGAAAGACATTATATTGAAGAGATTTTAGGAAGTACTGGTTGAATATTTTGGCATTTTGGATTAAAAACCTTCCTATATTATACCTTAAAAATTATACTAGCATGAGCAGCTGTATATCATTATAATGAGAAAACCTGGACTCACCAACCCGTCTTGAGCAAGCGTGGTGATCAATGTTCGTGCCTTCTCTGTATGGAAAGGGGCTTTAAACCACGTAACCGAATCCACACTAAACAAACAGTACATTTTATGTTATGTATTCATTTCCATGCTCAGTAATTGAAAGAAGGAGCTAGTTAAAATAATTTTCCCTTACAAGAAAGGGCGTGATCATGAACATTTCGAGCTAACTGAAATAATATCTACTATAACGTTTGCATGCTACAAATGAGTAGAGCGAAGCTGCACCACAGAATAGTTTCCTACAGAAGGCCCAACTCCTTCCCCCCGTTCAGACCGCAAGCGATGCAACTTGTCAAGTGACAAGTGAAAGCGTCCACGTGTTTCCTTTACCAGGGTGAGTCGTGGTAAGCTCTAAGCAACTTCATTTAAATTTTTACTTTGTAGTCACTGACCCAACACGCCTATAGCTCGACTCTGAGCGGTTACAACGAGCAAAAAACTGCGCCCGCATTAATAGACACTAACGTGCAGCGATCTCAGAGTACGACCTACTTATTTGATCAGGTATATATCCGATTCAGCAATATTTGTAGAAGGACACTACCGACGCCTTGCAATTATGACACAAAACTTATTCAGCGTTCATTCAGCGCTCGGTAAAATCCGTTTAGCATCTGCCATCGCTGAATTACGTCTTAGTTAGCTTAGCACAACTCAAGGTACGCCACATGACTTGATCTCAAACGAACACAAAGTATGCTGTACAATATAGGTATCGTACAACACACTTTATGTGACGACGACGTGTATTAACGTAAATCTATTTGATTTTGACGCCTGACTTGATGAATTATGCCGTTCTGAACATTTGTGAAATACCACGCAGTCGTTGTGAATGAAGCGTGTCTTGTGTGCGTGCGTTTTCGCTCGTTATTTGCAGCTTCTGTATTCTATCTATTCTGTGTCCGTACACAGTGCAGTTACGTGCGCACGGCAAATCGCATGAATACATTTTAATGATATGACTGACTGAAGTTTACCTTTTAGCTCGTAGTTAAACTAACTGCTATTTAGCGTAACTGCTCAAAGGATTCGGTTCGAGACTGTTTGTGCGCCATTATAATTAGTTTGTGTTCCTTTGAATTAGATTCTTTAAATAGGTATAGGTATGTGGGTTTTTATATCTCTTTTAAGAGGTGTTTTTTTTTTTACTTACATGTAAACCAGTCTGGTTTACCAGGTAGGTCTAGTGGTCACAAGCGCGACTGTTCATCATGAGGCTCCGTATGTGTGAGTGTTGTTGGGTTTTTCCATCGTGGAATTCTTAATAGCAACCAAGGAGTCTGGATTTTTTCCCATCACCTTTAAGGTTTTGTTCCTGGAATACTTTTCTCTCTCTGCTGTTCTTTTACGAAATTCTCAGTGAGTATACCCACCCAGAGTTTGGATTTGTGCCTGGCTAAAATAGACTTAACCTTTTTCATGAGGTTTGTAATGTAAGTTTCAAGTCAAGTACCGCTCGCCTTAGAATCCATATCCTTTCATATGAACAAATATCTATTACAAAATGCCAAAAGAACTTTCCAGGCATAATACTACACAAACTGTCCACCAGACGGCGTGACTCGATTGTATTGTAAATCATAAGACATGCAAGATGTGCACTGCAATAAATTACACAGCTCGGTCCCCCAGTTGGTTTGTGCATTGAAAATGTAAACTGCGGTAGTATTGAAAAAGAAATACGGAGGTTTCATGGTTTTATATAATGTTTCAAGTGATTTGATAAAGACTTATTTGTTGAAAGATTTATGACTTTTGTCGGTTATGTGATGACTACAGACTGACAGACAAAAAAACCAGATGAATAAAAAAAGTGGAGGCCCATAATATGGTATCAAGAAAAACACTGCATTTTTCGAATAGTAGCTTGACATTACTGATCACTTTTCTCCTCTACTTCTTTGTTAGAGTGGCAGGCTAGAGTTACATACGGGAGGTCCAGGAAGGAGGAAAGAGGCACGAGATGTAAAGAGACCTACACTCGATCTTGGGTGGATACTGGTAGAAGAAGAAGAAGTTATTCCCTACTGTATATCAGTGGTATTTTGGATAAAATAAACAGTGGTAAATGAGGAGCTCGTGGCAAAATAAAAACAGCCCATCGGGTCGATTTTTAGGTTCAGCCGCGCTTGTCTAGGTTGGTCCGTGGATGGGTGACTACTTACTACATACCGAGTTTCCTCCATGCCTTCGCAAGCACGTTAAGCCGTTTGTCCCAGCTGTCATTTGTAGATCTTTGACAGCCCTTATCATAACAGTGGCCCGAAAGACTGACAACCTATCTTACCAGGGGATATCGTATTGCCCACTTTGCCCGGTTCCTATAAACAAGAAACGAGTCGTTTTGCATACGGCTAGTAGTATTTTCTACGAGACGTATGTCAAAACCATTCCTATAAAAAACGTTTCGTAAGTTAAGTTACCGATAGATGACTACCTACGGATGGGAGGGTTGAGAATAACGAACAGTAAGGCAAATGTATGCAGATGTCGGGCGATGGTGTTCCAATAAAAAAAAAGAAACGTCAACGAGCTGTCAAAGTTACGAGTCGTTAACAATTTATTTACCGCCCGATTTCGGTCGGTTGTCTACAAAAGTTTTATATAATTTGCGTTATTTTCTTGAAATAATTGTAAAATGTCCAGTTCAGAGAGTGAATTCAATGATTTAGAAATGTTATCGGACTGGAGTAATTCCGAATCAGATGAAGAAAGTGGTTCAAATCGAAGGAATTACAAAACGAGGGTCGATCATTTTAGTATCTTGGATAATAACGAATTCCAAATTCGATTTCGGCTAGATAAGCCGTCTGTACAAAGTTTACTCGTCGAAATTTATCCGCATTTAAAAGTGAAGGGAGCCAGGTATGTCCTATTCTTAAAACTCACCTAATACATAGTATTCATTTGAAACAACCAAAACAATAATTCATAACAGATTTTACTCATAAAATATTAATCTTATCTTTGTTTTAGGAACCATGGTATACATCCACTTCACCAACTCTTATTGACGTTAAGATTTTACGCATTAGGGACAATGCTACTATCAGTGGCTGACTTTGTCGGGGTTTCAAAATCTTCGGCGTGCCGTATTGTATTTGATGTAAGCTGTGCTATAGCGCGGTTATACAATAAATACATATACATGCGCCCTGACACTGAACAAGATTTTTATGAAACTGCCCGCTTCCCACGGGTACTTGGAGCTCTTGATGGTACACACATCAGAATTCAATCACCATGTGAGTTTTTGTTGCCCATGTGTTATTTAGTAGGTGATGTATGAAAAGTTTTCACTTTTTTATTTTATTACCACAATTAAATTATTTTTCATAGGTTCAGAGACTGGAGAAGAATTTAGAAACCGAAAGGGATACTTTTCCCTAAATGTACAAGCGGTGTGTGATGCAAAATTATTATTTATGAATTTAGTAGCCCGTTGGCCTGGTTCAGCTCATGATGCCACTATATTTAATAGCTCAGAACTAAGAGGTAACAGTAAAATTATATTTTACAGCATTATAAATTATGTTTTATGTTTATATAATTGCATTCAGTATCCATAGGTACCTAACAACATTTTTTTTTCAGCTCAGTGTGAAAGTGGGTTGTACGGAAACAAATGGCTGCTTGGAGACAGCGCATATCCTCTTAGATCATACTTATTAACACCTTTGTTAAACCCTCAAAGTAGAGGGGAACAGCTTTATAATGAAGCCCACATTCGAACTAGAAATTGTATTGAAAGGTATGTTTATCCAAAATTTTTCTTAATCCATCAGTGTGGAGAAATTGGACACTTTCCTTTTTTATGGTTCTCATGTACCTAGGGTGAGATAAGAGCATTCATGAATTAAAAATCTTTACTTTTGTAATGAGAATACCTCATTGGTCTATTCGTTGCAAATGTGTCTGCTGAGCTGAGGTCTCGAGTTCAAGATCTCATGCTCCAAGTTAGGCAAAGTGTACTAAAAATAACTATTTTTTGATTGCAGGTGCTTTGGGTTGTGGAAAAGGAGATTTCCAGTAGTAGGTTTGACATTGCGTTTGAGTTTGTTACGAGCCAATGCAGTAGTCATAGCTACTGGTGTGTTGCATAATATCTGTCGATTAAACAGTATAGCTGAAGTACCACCAGAGGTAGACATTCCTACTGCAGAGGTAGTGCCTGTACCAAATACTGCTGAAGAACCAGATTACACAGAAAGAGCTACACTGATTTCAAATTTCTTTAATAAGTGAGTAATAATAATCTGTATAGTGCTAAGCTAAGATTAAAATTTTGAAACCTTGACTATTTTAAAGCTCTGCGCACTGACATTGTTTAATAATCACTTTTATCTTATTTCAGTTTATCATCACACGAGTAGTTTTGAAAAATAAGAAAATCTACCTGTCTGCTACATACAACACAAAGTCTGTGAATTAACGATTGTTGATGAAGGATACTGGCTTAGCTATGTGAAATATTGTATTTTAAGTAGCTTTACTAATAGTTATAAAAAGACAGATTTATTGAAATAAACTTTATTTCCCTAAATTATAGTTTTCTTTAATATAATTATTCTTAATTAATATGGCACTTAACTACATGAACAAATAAAAACTTAAAATTAAAAATAAAATACAAACTCTAAATATTGTTATCTCTAACATTTTTTTAAAAGTTCAATTTCTAAATCTAATTTCTCCTTTTTCTTATCATAATAATTTGCTATAGCAAGGTTACGTGTGATGATGGATGTCTGAACATCGTCTGGTTTCTTTTTGCCTGAAATAAATAGAAATACTTTTATTCAATAAATAATTGTGTGACCGGGGTGCACTTGACTGTAGTTTTCAATATAAGTACAGGTTTAGAAGATTCACATAAATATGCTGAGTAAAATTATAATAAATGTACCTTTAATTTTTGTTGTTAATTGCCTGGACATGGGCATGCCAAATAAAAATTTTGACCCCCCTGCACTGGGAGGGTTGCCTTCCCATACATCAATTTTTCTTTTTTGTGCTTGTATGCCTGAAAAAATATGATTTTACATTTAAAAACAAATAAATTAATAAAAGAAAAGTATATTGAGAAGGAAGATAAAATCAAAATAGTACCTCTACTTGGTGTTTCAGCTACACTATCTTCTGTATCTTCTGGGGTACATACATTCTTATGTATAGCATTATTTAGTGGTGCATTTTCTATGGCAATGTCCATATCCACCACACTCACTTCTGCTATACCCCCCACATCCAGCACCACACTACTGCTACCAACAATACCATCACCACCAAATGGCACTTCAAAGCCTGTGCAAGTAGACCCCAGAAGACCTGCCACCTTGTCCAATATCTCGTCATGTGGAATATAATCGGGTTTACCACCACCAGTCTAGACAAAAAAAAAAATATATATAGGCACTGCACACATATTAAAACAATATGAATTAAGACTAGACGAAATTACCTTTAAATTATTCATTCTTATTTGCTGGGCTCTTTTACGGGCTGCTTTTTTTAAATTGTCCCATTTTAATTTTAATTGAGCTTTAGATTTGGGAACAGAGCCACTCCTGGCATTGAATGCTCGTGCCAGAGAAGTCCATGCGTCGTCTTTCGATTTGTTGGTTGTAGAGTTTGTTTCTTTGCTGGTCAAGATTGGAGTGCTCTGTACTAGATCAACCAACAAAGCTACCTCGTCTTTAGTCATGGCCTTCTTAATATTCTATAAAACAAACAACAATTTATTCAACAATACCCAATCCTATAGATAAATTACACTATTCGTGATACTTTAATTAACAAAATTACTTACCTGCGTAACGTCCATTCTAGACAGTATTAATATAATAATGTTTTACTCCTACACCTTTGAATATTGAATTTAAAGTTCGTAAAAATGCAAGAGTCAAGCCAGACACTTTCAATTGCGTTTTGTTCACTCCAGTAGCCCGAATAACAACATTTTTTTTAATTAACTAAAGAGATTTCATCAACACCAAAATTATAAAATAAACATAAAAATTAGGTTTTCTGCATAAAAAGATAAATATATTATATTATGTATATTATGCACATGGTTTTACTTTAATTCCAAACATGCTTGATTGTAATAACGAAACGCAAAGAGGCTGGAACACTTGTTGACGGAGGGCTTCGTTAAGTGGGTAACCAACATCTGTTCGTCGCAGGTAGCTGACCCAAAAACTTATAGGAACGCCTTTTATCATCCGTTACTCGTAACTCAAAAACGACTGGTAGCTTTTGTACAATAACGAATCGTTGTTTATAGGAACCGGGCATTAGTTGCAGAGGTCGGATAGGAAGTCGCTCCATGTACAATATTGGTATTGAGCTGCATCCGGTTGGACTGGAAGCTGACCCCAACATAGTTGGGAAAAGGCTAGGCCGATGATAAAACAGTCGTAATACGCTGTAATTGAATAGTTAAATGTATACCTATGACTGGGCAATCCCACACCGCGATCAGATCATTATTGACAGTATTCTAATGGCAACCGCATCGGAACCGCAATGCCACCGATTATCCGACGGGAATAGCAAATAATTGGTGGTATAGCGCCTCTGACGGCCGCCATCCGGCTCATGAGCGGTTTTGACTCGCATAAACATGCGGTCCGGCGCCGGTAGTGTTGGGACGGTTCCGGTCGCGAGTGTCCGAAGACTGTTCTATTCAGTCTTCGTGACGTTTCGGGAATCATCGGATGCCAATATTATGCAAGCATGCCTTGCATCGCATAGCGCAGACATTGCTATAGAATAAAACAACATCTGCCCCATAAGACACTTAGGTATTCTTCTTAACGTATCGATTTCAGTCTAAATTGTGTCAGCCCAGAACTAAGCAAAAAATTTGGCACCTTCAGTACTCCACCAGTTCCTGGAGTGTACAAACAATGGCACATGCAGATAAAGCACTATTTGACTATTAACAAACATACTCGCTAGACCAACGTCGATATACCCTAACCTACACACCGTCCTTTGGCCACGAAAATATCAAGAAAAAAACTGGCCAAGTGCGAGTTGGACTCGCGCACGAAGGGTTCCGTACCATTATTTATAAAAACGACCAAAAAAATCAATTTTTCTATGGGCTTCCATACAAAAAAGTGTTTTTTTTTTATGTATGGCATCTCGCAGTTCAACCTAAGAGGTTGTCGTCTGCTTAACCGGACTATCCTGTGGGTGCCTTAAGAGTAAGGCCTCCAGCCAGGGCATAAAAACTTACAAACTAAGCGACTATACGCTAAGGGCACCCCCTGTGGGGTACGAGCCACGGCTTAGGGCGTCGCTGGGGGAGGACTGCATGGGGACAGGCTGGATCTGAATGATATCATTATTTAGGGGCTGATTTAAAACTACTGGCACAGCATCGCGGGCTGGCTCGAGCGAGGGTCGGGGAGGGCATGGACCGGGACGTCGCGACGGACCTCGACGGCGAGGTCGGAAAGACGGCGGTTTGTGTCTGAACTTTTTAAGAGTGCTAGTCTCTTTGCTACTCTCCTGGAGGAGGGTGATAGCATCATCGGGAGTGATACAAAAAAGTGATTTTTTATTTTATTCAAAAGGAACAGCAAACAGCGATGAAGTAATGATTTTTTTGCTCGTTTAAATATTTATTTTATTCTGTATTTTCCTTAAATATTTATTTTATTCTGTTTTTAGGATAACATAATGAATGGAAACGGATAAATTTGTGAAGCAAGCATCATTTTGGCTTCTGGAAATAAATCGTATGATGTGTCATCTTACAGATGGGCAAACGATTTTCGTTCTTCATCGGTTTCGCGCGGGTGCGCTAGAAATGGAAGGAGTGAAGGGAGGCTTTTGTCCAGGTGTGAGACAGAGCAAGTTTGGAAATAAAAACCGGCCAAGTGCGAGTCGTACTCGCGGACGAAAAAAAAAATTTTTTTTGTATGTGAACCCCCTTAAATATTTATTTTATTCTGTTTTAGTATTTATTGTTACACCGGCAATAGAAATACAAAACCTGTAGAAATTTCAGCTGGCAACTATCACAGTTCTTGAGATACAGCCTGGTGACAGACGGACGGACGGACAACGAAGTCTCACTAATATCCCGGTCCCGTTTGACCCTTTGAGTACGAAACCCTAAAAAACAACAAAACACAAGTGATGCCACATTCCTTACTAGTATAGCAGTACCTTAACGATAAATTACCATGTTAAACATACAGAGCCTTTTGCCTGACAAAGTTGCCAAGCCAGCGAAGATTGATCGCCCTCAAGCCATTTAACTCAAAATGGAGACGTCTTTATCGCTGCGTTTCATGTTTTAGAAAACTTTGTGTACGATGTTGACTCATGAATTTATGTTTTTAAAAGTCACTCGTATATGATGAACAGTTTTTTGGTTATTTATATCTAGCTAAGGTTTTTTTTAAGGTTTATTGACAGGATGTATACCGATACATCCTGTCAATAAACCTTAAACACACGGAGAGCTGCGGTGGCCCAGTGGTGGCAGCCCCGACTTACGAGCAGTAAGCCGTGGGTTCGGACCCAGGCAAGCGCATTACTTTGTGTAATTTATTTCATCACCGCTGCCCTCAAAAATGGTGAAGGAAAACATCGTGTGGAAACTAGTGTGTCGTATGTTCTAGAACTAAAAATTCGAAGACATGTGACATCTACCAACCCGCACTGGGCCTGGGTGGTGGATTACAGCCCACTCCCTTTCATAAAGAGTAGGCCTGTGTCCCAGAAGTGGGAACATTATAGGCTGATGATGATGATCTGTCACCGAACCATTAAGTCGGAAAGAGAACCATTAAGCAACATCAGCATTGCCAACTACAGTACTTTTTAATAGCGTTCTCCAGATCTATCCGAAGAATCCATAATGTGTTTAAGTCAAGATCGTAAAACCATGCTACCACTGTAGGTTTTCAATCTAGCTGTCTTATGTAGCTACTTAACTACCATAATTATCTGCCGAGCTGTTTCCCAGCTCTGTTGTAGTCTGCTTTGCGGCAAGCCGAATTCAGCCAGGTACTTGTATTTTTCATAGAGCAGCTTTCCCTCCCCCGACCCTTGCTCGACGAGAAATTCGGGGAAATTCCCCAAATAATAATAATATGACCCAGCCTGTCCCTTGCTGCTCACCCCTCAATGACGGCGTAAGCCGAGGTCCGAACCCCACAGGGGGTGCCCTTAGCGAGCGGTCTTCCAATTGTAACTAGTTTGTAAGCCCTGGCTGGGGGCCTTAAATTAATTTGAGGTCACCACAGGATTGTCCGGTTGAGCAGAAAAAACCTTAGCAGACTAATCAGAGAGAGGCCATTCAAAAAAAAATACAGCAGCTTTTTATCTGATCTTCGCAACCCAGTTACTGGAAAAACCAGTACTGCTTGACACTCCTTTCTTCCACGGACTGACCTCGGCAAACGGTGATTACCTTTAGGATCGACCTGTGCGGCTGTTATTATTTAGCCACCCTCTTTTCATAATATAATGGTAAGTTATCCAAGGAAGACTAAAAACAATATTCTTTTAACGAAACGAATAAAAATACTCCCCATTCATACGTCTTTGACAACTAAATGACCGGAAAAATAACGTTCCAACATTTACGTACAGAGAAATCAAAGCAAACGCTAGTATTTGTGCAATATTAAAAGCATTGTAGTTTACATTCCTCGACTGGAGGTCAAGAATGTGTACATTTCCCTAACAAAGGAAAGTTACGCTTGCTCTGTTTATGTTTTGAATATAAACGTTTTCGACCCTAAAACAACAAGTGTAAGGTTCAAAGTTCATTGTTAGGACTGTGTGATATTAAAAAGCCTCTGAGCTATGGCCCTGAGAAATGTGAGGACGTATTATGATAGAAATGCGCGATAAAATTATGTTTTAAATGCCGAACATGTTTTAAAATTAATTGTGGATAAAAACACTGGTCGCTTAGAAATTCTGAGACGTGTTGTGTTCTTGGCAAAAAAAAGTTATTGGCGCCTCACAAATGGTTTTTTATGCCAGCAGTGTTCTTCTTTACGATTATTACAATATTGGCTCTGACGTCACCAAACTGCTAAGCGTAGACCCGTAGTGCGAAAATTATTGCAAATCAAATAAATCATTCAATATTGCTTTGCATACCAGATGCGTATTTTAATTATCTTTTTAGGTCTGTAAAGTTAGTAAATAATGTAACTATATTTTGTAAAAAAAATACTTTTTTTTTTAATTATTGCTAAAAAGCAGTCAGACTACTCATCAAAGTTTCAACAGTCAGCAGTCCAGCGGGTTAGACTAAATAAAAAAATATGTAGACCAACATAGACTGCCAAAAAACTGAAGTATATAAATCTCGTCGAAATCGTTGTAGGAATTGGAAACATATTGAAAGCGATTCCCTATATCAAGGTTTTAAAGACTCTATTGACCATCGTCGTAAAGTAATCTAGTCATTTTTAATACTCCCTCGTCACTCGCATATGGGCATTACCTTGGCCTATTTTTTCAACACACGTGTACAGCCAACAGGCTTCCTCTTTTCCGCTTTATGTAAAGACGAAACAAAGGGCTTTATGGACTAGTAAAGGCATGTGTATTGTTTTCAGTTGAACTTATGTGATTGAACTGCTCGCTGAGAGCATCAAGCTTGTGTAAACTCTGCAAGTTCAAAGGTTCAAACACAAATATCAGTGTTACACTGATATTCCCAAGACCTGTCTTAAGTCAATTGCTCAGCTCAGCTAAACTCAGTCAGCCATCATGACAACGATTTCAACAAATCATATTTTAGCTGCACTTTGCGGTTCTTCGAATTAGGTACCTCCTCGGGACGTGTACAGTGAATCCTAATCAAGCCATCTTTATCAAACCCACAGTTGCATTCTGCTTAAATTAATACTAAAGATGGTATAAATGTCACTTTAATCAATGTTAAAGTTTAATATTATATTGGCATGATATTAAAGGCTTTCTTGATTATCAAAAATTGTCAAATATTTATAATAAATGGCTTTACTCAATTTTCAAACAAACTATGTATAATTAACTGTGAACTGTAGAAGAAAGGCTATTTTTATTTTATTTTTATTTAGAACTGTCTATGTGACTAATGGGCTTAAACTGACTCAGTGACTACGATCACCAGTCTAAAAAGGTTAGTAGACATTTATTTTAATTGTTTATTATTTAATTACCAAAAGAAAACCACAGGAACTTTGAAGTCTTTTAATAAAATATTTTAAAGTCGGCCAATTAGTCTTACAATTGAAGCTAGAACCGGCTTCAAAAGTCTAAATTTCTATGAAAAGAATAAAATACTAAGAAGAAGAAAATCACGAAGAAAACTCATAAGTCTTCTTAAATGCCAGACAGAAACGTCGTCATTCCTTCTCGGATAAGAAACCTTTCCCTTGAAGTGAAACAATTATCAACTGTCTGTTATATTATGTTAACATTCTGGTTTAATTAAATCGTCTTGTTATGGTGTCCTAATAGATTGTACATCTGTGACTGATATGTTCTGACGTCTGAATGATGCATCGCTACTTGAATTAGCTTACGTCGCGTATTAGGCGTTCAGAGTGAGATATTGTTGGTTTCGGTTGCTGAGTTTCGAAACTGTGACAATTTTGGAAATTGTATTATTGCATAAAAAAAAAAAAAAAACCGGCCAAGTGCGGAACCATAAAAATGTGCAACTAGCCCACCAGAATCGGGAACAAGAAACGATCAGCTACCGGTGATCAGGGCTTTTGAGAGAGGAACCTCCTAACAATACACGCCGTGTCTATCAAGCTAGTTGCGATTAAACGCAAGCCTATTAACGTTAATTTAACAATAAATGTTAATACTATATTATAGTATGAAAAAACTAGCTGTCCCGCGCAACTTCGTCTGCGTCACATTTTCCCCGTTTTCGCAACATTTTTCATTGCTACTCCGCTCCTATTGGTCGCAGCGTGATGATATACAGGGTGTAACGGAAAGGGTATATACATATTTAAGGATGTGCTACAGACCATCAAACTGAACATGTTTCTCCATCGGACAACGTCGTAATATCTAAAAAAATATCAGCAGCCCCATACATTTGGGTCGAATAGGTATTGAAATTTTGTATGGGGCAGCAGATAATTTTTTCGTTATTACGATGTTTGTTTGTGGATAAACATGTTCAGTTTGATAGTCTGTAGCACACCCTTAGGTATGTATATACCCTTTCCGTTACACCCTGTATAGCCTAAAGCCTTCCTCGGTAAATGGGCTTTTTTTTTTTTTTCAAATCGGACCAGTAGTTCTTGAGATTAACGCGTTCAAGCAAACAAACAAACTCTTCAGCTTTATTATCAGTATATATAGATTACTGTTTTCTGAATTAAGCCCCTGATCCAGTCGCCTAACGGGAGCCTCCTCTGGTGTTGGTTGATGCTCTTGGTAATTAAGCTATTGGCTAAAACGACTATAGCAGATATAAACTTCTCGCTAGCTAATGTTAGTAGCCCCTCATACTTATTTGAATTTTCCATCATCAATCTGTCTAGGACCTTTTTTGTTTCCTATCGCCTTGTATTTATTAGATTCAAGCCTTTTTACTTGCGTTAAGCAAGTTTCCGTTACTGGGGAGAGCGAAGGTTTTTACAAAAGTGGGGACCTCCTGGTAACATGATTTTTTTCTTTATTTTTCTATTTATCTATTAAACAAACTACGCGTTACTTTGTTTGTGTTGATGGACTACTAAACTACTTAACCGATTTTAATCAAATTTGCACAGTGTATGCAGTTTGATCCAACTTGAAAGATAGGATAGCTTACATCTCAATTTATAGTTGCAATATAATTTTATTGCAAATTAAGTCACAATTATCTGTTGGCTCCAAACGATTCTAACAGATGGTGGTATCTGTTGACTGGATTGAGTAATTATTCAATAGATGGCGCTGCTGTATAGGAGCGGAGCAGCAATGAAATTTTTTGCTAAAACGGGGAAAATGTGACGCAGACGAAGTTGTGCGGGACAACTATCGTAAAATATTAAAATTGTTTGACCACTCTCTACCTTAAACATGACTGGGCATTAATTATATTATTATAATTGCTCCTTTCAACAATAACAAGACGTGAAATGCCATCGATTGTTGACCACACCATGATTAAACACTTGAAGAGGGACAATGATAAGTCTAAACATTTCAGAGTGTTGTTTACAAAACGACGGCTACCTCATTAATTTACCTTTGACATGTTAAAGGGTTGGCCTCTGAATTATTTATGGCGATAAATTTGATTCTGTGTTATTTGGAATGCTGGAATAAGTGTGATAAAGTGTAATTTTTTGTTCGTGAGTGCTTAAAATAGCACAAATTTACCACAAATTAAGTTTACAAATGTCTTGGTAAGTTTCTTTCACCCGTCAGTTTTAATTAAATTTCCAGTTTCATTGATTTAGTTAGACTGATAGGAGTTTTTTCAGATTATAGGTTAGAGTAGCGGCAATTCGACAGCATGCTGTGTTTGTGAGTGTGAAGCTCCAACACAGAATATGCCACATCTTCTCTCCTACGCGTCGTGCACAACTTATTGCACCCTCTAGGGCTTGTGTGAGGCAAACGACAGAGCAGTCCAGGTCACTACGTACTGTTCGGAAAAAATCTGAGTAATCGATTCGAGAAGAAGAATAGATTCGACATTATTTCAAATATAACTAGCTGTCCCGCGCAACTACGTCTGCCTCACATTTTCCCCGTTTTCGCAATATTTTTCATTGCTGCTCCGCGTGATGATATGTAGATCTAATCCATTCAGGGTGCCACCCAAATGTATACAGAAAAAATTCATTCAAATTCGTCCAGCCGTTTAGGAGGAGTTCAGTGACATACACACATACAGTATAATTATATATAAAAAATTACAAGCTAAAACCCTCTAGTTAGAAAACTGCTCTAATTCTTCTAATTGGATTATTTATTCTGCAGGCTTGTTGTAACAAACTGGACACAGGAACCTCACATTTTTAAATCTATGTTTTACGTTGTTTTTTTTCCAAAGGGACATAGGTTCTTTACATTTGATTGAAAATGGGATAATAGTCTGTAACGTATTTTACTAAAACAAAATTAAAACTATGTCCTGTGTTGCCACAAAAATGCCAAGTAAAAAACAAATATATTAATACACTAGGAGCAAGACAAAATCGATAAAGGTCAGAGCTGTTTATGTCAGGCATTTTTATAAAGACGTGACCCGTCATGATATGGGTACGCCTGATAATATAATCTACAGGGACAGAGGAAGGTCTGAAATAAATAAAAACGTAATTTATTGCTTGCTCCGGGCTTTTCTTAGACTAGCTCTGGGAGGCTCTAGATTGGACTAGAGCAAGTTATTTGTATTTAGAGAAAAGGTGCTACGTATAAATTGTGTAACTTTATGTATGTTCAAGTTGTTAGTTGCTGTTGTAGTTTATAGAATTTATGGATGTGTTTTCAAACACATTCCTTCGCTTTCTACCAGCCGAGACCAAAGTCAAGAAGAAGACCATCAGGCAATGACTAATTGATAATCAAGATTTTCTTTATTTTTATTATTTATTAAAACATGTTTAATACAAACTTTCATTTAAGAACTATGCCCCACAAAATCGTTTTCACGGTTTGTCTGTGGGAACGGAACCATATTTTTAAAGAAAATGTTAATATACTAATATTACTTGTAGCAAACAATCAATAAATCTTAGAAACTACTTATTTACCCTTACGTACCGAGAATGGATGGTCACCCATCCACGAATCGACATCGGCAAACGTTGATTACCCTTGAAGACAGTGCGGCTGTTCTTATTTAGAGAGCCCTTGCAAACACGATCTAGGTAGTAAATACCGAAAAAAACACAAAATACTGAAAGAAACACAAGACCCAAAAGTTTCTCTGCAAAGGTCCAGTGTTCTAGTATTATCCTATCACATTTATACACCAGCCTACTCAGACCAACTCGATATATTCTTGTCACGTCTAGAACTCGCACTAAACATGACAGCCAGCGTTACTTGACACCATTTTCACAATAAAAGATAACTGTAACACTGTTGACAAATACGTCGGCAGTCATGTTTGTTTGTCGAGGGGCATGTGGGTGGCACTGTATTGTGTCGGACGTAAAGAATAGCACCATCCCATATCTCCCCGTGGGTGTCGTAAGAGGCGACTAAGGGACTTGCCAGAGAATGGGCAGCAGCGTTCTCTGTGCTTTTGTAACAACCGTACTGCGATCGCCAACCCGCCTGCCAAGCGTGGTGATTATGGCAAAACCCCCCAAAATATCAATGGTGACACTTGGGGGAAGCCTATGTCCAGCAGTGGACGTCTTTTTGGGCTGAAATGATGATGATGATGATGTGGGTGCCCAAACAGTATAAAAGGGTTCAAGAAACGCGACGTTGCCGATGGTTTTTAAATATCTATGGAAGATAGAGATAAATTATGCAACCATCGAAATATTATTATAAAGTAATTATTGAAGTGAAAACTTCTTTAGCGGCGTTGTGCACTTTTGTGATGCGTAAAAAATGTTAAACTCGCGTCAGGACGATCGAATCGAATCGGATACGGATCGAAAATTCGTAAGACGGATTGACATTAGGTTACGAAGAACTTTGAACTTTATGACATCTGTCATTGAGTTTGGGTTAGAATACTATTATTCATCTTGTACACTTCATGATATAGATTTCATGGGTTCGTCTTGGGTGCTGGTGATATAAGGGCATAAAAGAGGTCTCAAGTGGTCGTCACCACGCTACTGAAAAGTAGGTAACGAATTACAAACTAAAATATTATTCCCACAGTGGATTAGTGTCTACCAGTCATATCTGGGTTACGGTAATTACAATAAAATGATGATTACAATAAGTGGTCTGTCGGTACTGTCAATTGTAGATCTCTGACAGTCATTACAGGTAGTCAGTGGCCCGAAAGCCTGACAACCAGTCTTACCAATGGTTATCCTAGTACCCAGTACTAACTGGGTTGAGGAGGACACATAGGCAGTCGGTCCTTGTAAAATACTGGTATTTAGCTTCATCCGGTTAGACTGGAAGATGACCTCAACATAGATGGGAAAAGGCTAGGCAGATGGTAGTCTATAATGTATGACGAAATCATTCATCAATCAAACCAATTTCAAGACTGACCATCTGGTCAGTAACGAAATAATAATGACATAAAGAATCGTCTCCCCATCCTTGCATATTCATAACACTAAGTTCAAACATTTCGTAAAACATCATCTGCTACTAATAGGAATTCTCACAAAGCGGTGGACAAGAGACAAAACTTGTCGCAACATGTCCAAACTTTCATAAACGCTGGCATTTCCAAAGGACACGTCTATATGAAAGTCAAACAACCGAAATTACCGAAATACTTTAGCAAGGACAAAGTTGGACAACTATTTTACTTGATGTTACAGAACTGAGGTGGTTACAAGCCGTTTACTAAGTTCAGACGTTCTGACTTAAATTAAGAAGTTGCAACTTAGAAATACTTCTGTCGGTATAAACAGAAAGAATAACAACCGAGTTGGAATAATAATAAGCAGAGAGAAATTTAAGGGTTACCTATCATAAGTTCGAAAAATGTTTGACAGAATTTCATATCACCTAAAACTTTTAACTATATATTATCGTTTTGTTTAAATTACCTACTTCATCGAAGTCACGTCCGCCACAGACTGTATCAGTTGACCTATTATATTAATTCGATTTCTTTCGATACTCCGACGTTTCATTAATATTGGAAATGCTACCAAGTAACCGGCTATATATTTGTGACCAAATAATATTCCGTAAAATGTTGTTTCAGTGTGGTGAAAATATGGCAAATAAATCATTTGGCAAATGAAAAAAGTTCAAAAGTGGCATCGGCCAATAGCAAAAAGTTATTTTGTAAATTGGCAAAATAAGGTTCGGTAAAACAATACATTTGAAACACGATATAAAAAGTAGTTTCAACAAAAGTCTGCTGTCCGCCATCTTTGGGAGTCGGCCATATATGGGATTAGAATGACGTATTCCATCTAGCTAATCGTGCATTGTCATTTGTCAGCCGAACTAAACATGTAGGACGCATTTCACCTACGCATTTCAACTCAAACGGAAACCGAATAGTGGGTCTTTAACTTCTAAGATTTTTTTAGATAGTTATGGATGAAACTAATAAAAGCGTGTTAAAAAGGACACTAAAAGAAGGGGGGGTTTTGCCAAGCGTGGCGATTATGGCAAAACCCCCCCTTCTTGGGGGAGGCCTATGTTCAGCAGTGGACGTCTTTTGGCTGAAATGATGATGATGATGAAAAAGGACACATGCATAGTATTTCCGCCAAGTGTTGTATCAGTTTAGTAATTTGATAAAATCATGTCTTATGGTCCCTTTATCACTTGTCAGTTTCAAATAGGTAGTCGTTAAGATTGATAAAGCCTTCGTATGATAAACGCGTCCTATCTTATAACAGATAAATTACCGAAGCCTCCATTCGTTAGGTTATGATACATGATGTGTTCGGCATCCGATAACGAAATAGGACCTTATCTCGGTTGTTTGTTTCTTGTTGTTTTTAGGTTAGGGATGTAGGTCGCAGAACAGATGGCCGATGGGGCCGAAAAGTTCTGGAATGGCGACCGCGAACCGGGAGACGATGCGTTGGAAGGCCTCCCACTAGGTGGACCGATGACCTGGTGAAGGTTTCGGGGATCCGCTGGATGCGAGTCGCACGGGACCGATCAATGTGGCGACACTTGGGGGAGGTCTATGTCCAGCAGTGGACGTCTTTCGGCTGAAATGATGATGATGATGATGATGTAGGTCGTTTCTATAAGTAAGCTTTTTGTTACGGTATTTTCTAGATTGGGTGAAAAGTTGGTCATGATCTGTCTAGTTTTCTACAGATTTGTTAAGGCAATAGTATTTTGTCCTAACAGGATACGACACTAAGGTGTTTGAATATACAAGGTGACCACCATATCATAATATTTTATTTTGGTTTAGTTCCAAAAAAGAAATGCTCGCATAATCTTAGTTGGCTTAACTTAGTTATCATAAAATTCTTAATCTGGAAAGTTGATGGCGTCTCTGTCTTGCAGGTGGGCGTGGTTACTATGGGACACAATTAACTTGTAAGCATGAGTGTTGTTTTAATAAAAAAAGACTATTTTGTATTATATTCAACCTAATTACTGAGCCACTAGTGGCCAAACTGACAGGTTTTTGTCGATACTACCAGGATTCTCCCGTTTGTAGGAACATCGCATATTATTAAAGGGCGAGAGTAAAACTTCCATGGTCCCATGTTAAAAAGTCAAACTATTAAAAATCTACATTATCACTAGCATTCTCCTAGACAACCGTGATGAACTAAGCACAGAGATCAACCTATTTTATTATAACATCATCTATCAAGTCAATCAAATGCAAAGCCTTTTAATCCAACAATCGTCTACTCTGTGTGTCTCAGACTATCAAAGGCTTGCTATAGTACATGTAGATAGTTCCAATGTCACTCCAATTAACATCAACTCCACTTTGGGGACGCGCTTTGGGGAATCGGCAATCGATTTTGGCGCGACAACTGTTATTTTAAGTTGCCAAAAGCGCTAGAACGGTCTAAAGCATTTCAATAATGGGTCCAACATATTGAAATTGGTTATTATTTTATTCTTGGCTACAATAACTTTTGCGAAATTATGTAATGAAATTCTCAGATATTAGGCTCCGTTCGCAAACTTGGGAAATGCGACTTGCGACGCGTCTAACGTCAAGTGTCTAACTCAAGACATATCATAGCATTACCAGTCTATAATATTCCCACTGCTGGGATACAGGCCAAGAGGCCGAAGAGGACTCTTTGGAGACAATGTACTACGCAGGCCCAGTGCGACTAGGTAGAGTCAAATATCATCGAATTTTTCGTTCTAAGACATGTTGGTTTTTTCACAATCTTTTCCTACACTGTTTTGAAAGCAGTCCTGGTGAAATAAATTACAAAAAATAAGGGTGACGTTTGCAAGACGAAACCTGTCAGATGGGCGAAGATAGTTATACAGTAGGTGCCTGAACACGGTTGTCGTAACTGAGGCAGGCCCGAGATATGCTGGCGTGACGACCTGGATTCTTTCTTAAATGATAGGTTTGCGAAGGCAAATAATACACAAAGTTTGAAACCATGGGCGAGGCCTTTGCTCAGCAGTGGGACAGAACGAGCTGAAAAAAAAATGACCAGCCTGGGTTCGAATCCACGACCTACAAATCTTATGTCAGGGTTGTTACTAATGAGCCACTATTGTTCAAACCAATTACATTTATTTGTTTTCTCTTCAATTGCTGTCGCAACACGCTTGTCGCTTGCGCGTAGTCGGTCGTGTAGTAGGTCGTGGCCAAACCGTTAAAAACAAACCTTTATAAAATGTAGAATTGATTATGAATTCAAATGTTTTATTCATAAGTCTGATGAGGACTCAAGCAATTGAAGTTATCGATTAAAAAACAGAGCGGGTCGCTGAATATTCGATTAAATTCTGCAGAGAAAGTTCAGTGGACAGGGTGTTCTTAAAAATATGAGTATGTTCTCAAGCTGGTAACCAATCGTGGTTATTACGGACTGGCTTTAGTTTTTAGGAGAGAATGGGTTATAAAGGGTATAAATAAGCCGCTTAACGAAGCCGAAAGACACTTGTTCTCCCCGTCATTGCGATTTTTTTTTTGTTCTGAACCATACCTGGGAACCTTCTAGTTACGGACGTCAAAGTTCCAACATTTTCACAAGCTTTTTCTTAATACTAGTTTTTAATTTTATAACTGTACTTTAAATACCTGCATGACCCGTTTACTATTCAATGCATCCACCAACACAATCATTTGAGTGCGTTACATTGAGTTTTATCGAAAAACGTGATTTCCCCCCCAAAAAAGAAAGTAGTTTCCCAGCAAAAAAAAATGCCTGGGGTTACTTAGTTAGCCCTGTATGGTGTCTGACGTTAAGAATAGCACCATCCCATATCTTCCCGTGGGTGTCGTAAGAGGCGACAAAGGGACTTGCCAGAGAATGGGCAGCAGCGTTTTTTATGGCAAAACCCCCCCCTTTCGGGGGAGGCCTATGTCCAGCAGTGGACGTATTTCGGCTGAAATGATGATGGTGAATGATGACTTAGTTTGCTTACACCTTGTATGAAGTTAGGAAAAAAGAATTTCAGCAGTAGACATTTTTCCGTTCTGTTTGTACATTTTTTTTTCTTGCGTTTTATCTATGTTTTTTGCTTAATTTTTGTCATTTTGTATGCACGTCATGTCCCTGCGATAAATAAATAGTTTTTGTCTTTCTGTCTTTCACAAAATCGAATATCAGCCTAGCCTTTTCCAAAATTATGGTGGGGTATAACCAGTATTTTACATGAAGTGACTGCCTATCTGACCTCCACAACCCAGTTCATGGGCAAATCAATACCGTTTGGTAAAATTTTCCAGCTTCAAGCTTTGTTTGGGAATAGTGTGGTGGGCTTGTACCATAAAAAAGTCTACCTGTTTTTAGTCGAATGTGCCAAATTTAATCAAAATCAAAAAAAGAAAACAAAATCAAAATCTCTATTAAAATCCGATCAAAGAGATAGTATGATAGAGTTAGTTCCACAGTTACTAAGATAGTATCCCCGCTACTTTTTATAATCAACATAATTATAGTATATACATACAGTATTTATAAGTATGTTAATCTATACATGGTGTAACGGAAAGGGTATATACATACTTAAGGGTGTGCTACAGACCATCAAACTGAACATGTTTCTCCATCGGATAAACATCGTTATAGCGGAAAAAATATCAGCTACATACATTTGGGTCAAATAAGTAGTGAATTTTTGTATGGGGCAGCAGCAAATTTTTTTACGATGTTTGTCCGATGGAGAGACATGTTCAGTTTGATGGTCTTTAGTACCCCCCTTGGAATGTATATACCCCTATACCCTTTCCGTTGCACCTTGTATAGCATTTTATAAGTATGTTAATCTATATATGTATAGTATGTCTTACGTTTATTACATTGTATGTATTAGTTTAGTCTAAAAAATAAGTTGTTTTTAGTTTTTAAAAGTACTGTTCATGCACAAAGGCAAGTAAATCTGTTAAAATAAGGTTTGCAGTAAAGAAACCCAATTCTGGGTTAAGCTCGCCGTTGTCCATAAATATATTATTTGTGTATATCTTTTAATTTTATGTGCAATAAAGAATAAGAATAATCACTACATTTTCGACCCGTTGCAATTTTCTTGTTATATTTCCTCACGATATGCAATTCAAGAAAACTAATTGAAATAGTCTTACTTGTAATCAAATATTCATAACAAAAGGTCTTTTATGGAAATTACTCAACTATTTGAATCACAGAACACTGCCAGGGACATTATTTTCTATTAATAATCGTTCTCTAGTTTTTTTCTCATGTCGTCTTGTAATCAAGGTTTACAAAACCAGTTTATGCGGATATATCTATATATCTCTCACTGTATTGGATATCTATACAAAAAGAGGCCATGTTAGTACTGAAAAACTATTTCTTGATGTTCCACTGTATACCTCTTTACGGGTTTGTTGAACTTTCTATTGGTATTCGTTGGCACGTATTTTACAGACCATTAGATTTGAGCAATACCCGTGAGTCCCAAAATAAATAAACCATTTCAAAATAGACGCAAGTTTAGAGCAAAATATTTGTAAGCAAGCTGTTAAGAGCGTTTACGCCTAACGACGTTTTATACAAACTTTCAAGTCCTTATTTTTAGAAATGACTGTACCGATTTTAATTAAACTTCATACGTATAAGCAGGATACATAGGTCTAAAAAGTTACTAAAAAACATTTCCGTAAAATAGTGTTACTTACAGCTAAATGAAACTGATTATAAATTATTGATAGAAGCAGAAATGACCATTGTCTTTTTTTTATAAAAGACATTTCGAAAATGTTTTTTTAGTAACTTTATATACCTACGTATCCTGCTAAAATTGACGTATCCTGTGTCATTAAAATTGGTTCAGTCATTTCGGAAAATAAGGACTTCAAATTTTGTATGAAATGCTGTAAGGTGTAAACGCTCTTAAAATGTACTATTCAATAATGGATAAATAATTATTGTTAACCTAATTTTGATTATTTATTTTAGCCACAAATTATTTTCTTTACAAGTTAACTATATAGGACTGCCTCGTTGGTACTGCTGAGCACGAGGTCCCGGTATCGATTACCAGGTAAGGCAAAGTGTTATTGCAGCCACGGAGTCCGGATCTGTGCCCGGTTGCTGGCAATAGGCTCGCCATCTACTACATGGGACTGATGAATGACTGGATGTGGGTGTACTATAAGGTACGCTTCTGCCTAACTCTTCGGGGATTACAGGCGTGATGTTATGCCCCACATGACGAGAACCTCGTGAAAGCAGAGAAAGATAAGCAATTCAAGTATCTAGATCTGGCTCGCGAGGT
Organism: Cerastis rubricosa; assembly: GCA_949152445.1. Lineage (NCBI taxonomy): Eukaryota > Metazoa > Arthropoda > Insecta > Lepidoptera > Noctuidae > Cerastis > Cerastis rubricosa. Next base: position 4,511,123 of record OX424535.1, on the reverse strand, counting down.
TGTCGACATGTGGGACGTGAATACAGCAGACATTTTGCCGATAGTCGTGTCACCCAACGTCTTATTAGCCTAAAGCTTCGACCAACATCTCTGGAGTCTATCGCTTGGCAGCTGGATCAGATTGATGATTCAGAAAGCAGTACTTCTGGACACGGCACGTATTGTTAGGAGGTTCCTCTCTCTAGAGCCCTGACTACCGGTAGCCTGAACCCTGTTCCCGATGCCGGTGGGCTATTATTTTTTATATTTTTAAAAGTTTAAACATATTAAAAAAGGTTATCTATATGTTAGAAGATAAATAGAGGGAATAATTATTTATTAGAAGGTTATCATTTCACTTCTCTCCTTGTATTTGTAATTGATTAGTCTTCAGTAACTGTTTCTTTTGATTTTGCGAGCAGTAAATTATATCATAATAATTATATTTTTTTCCTTGAACCCTTGAACTTGAGTATGGCAAAATCTATTTTATTGTTTAACAGCGTAGGTGTTAGAATCATGCACACCTAATTGGCAGTTTATAGGCATGGTCATTATAACTGTTCAGCCTTGCTCTTGGCACCGAAAAATAAAATAAACTCGTCTTCGATTTTTTTGGCGCCAATGACGTATGATTGTCTGGTGCGACGATGGCACTATGAGTAACACAATACCGGGATCAACCGAATGGACACGAAGGCACCCGAACGCCGATAGAGCTTCAGTTCTTGTCGTGGTTCAATGTTGCCATTGTGTCGAAAAGGACCAAACAACGGGAGAAGTGCTTGCTTTTGGCGAAAGCTGCTTATTGGATTTTTAACTTTATCGTATGAAATGGCAAATTAAAATGTATTGAATAAACTCATTATTTTAAACTTAAGAACTGTTCGTTACAAATGGATTTCTGACGTCAGTAATGACTGTCATAGTGCGTCTGTATTCAAATAACTTAAGTGATGAGTCACTTAACTGAAACTGACTGACTAAATGCTGGCAGCATTCATAAAAATCTTCTCACGTGGTAAATACGCCCCCTTTTCTGGGTATTTAAAAACCAAAGCTAGCAACACCTTTTATAAATTGTCAGTGCAGTGGAACTCAAGTCACAACTAAAACATAAACAGAGTGCTTATAACCAAAAAGGTTATACATAGTACAATTTAAAATTATTATAGAAATGAGTGTACACAACGATAAGCTATTGATCAAACCTAATGTTAAAATACAAGTGTCAAATGGAAGTCAAAAAAACAAGAAAAAAGAAAATTATGAGTTAGAAGAAATAAGTAAACTTGTTCCCAAAAATGGTAAGTACAAATTAGTTACAAAAAAGTATTATTTTGATTACTTTTTGTGCTAGAAATTGTGTATTTACTCAATAATGCCCTAGAGTGTAAACTATGTATTATACTACTACTAGTGAGCGTGACAGCTGATTGTATTGAACTCTAGTGACGTCAAACTGGCTAGGGTTAAACATAGACTAGGATAGCAATAAGTACTCATTTTGTAATAGAAAGAGATGGAAGACGATGAATCTTTAGTTTTATTTTGTGTATATTTTCCAAACATAAATAGTGGCCTTGAGACTTTTCTGTGGGAATTTCACCTATTGTGTTGTTTTTTGCGATGACGTTTTTCTTTTTATCGTAAAAATACATGTTAGTATTCTGTGTACTTTCTCTATTTTTGTGGTCATATAGAACGCGACCTTGTGAATTTTATAGGAAAAACAAAATGTACAATCATTTGTGTTTTGGTATTTCCATCTATCATCACGATCAAAAAGTCTTGGTATCGTGTTTCCAGTATCTAGCTTGTGGAAGTGAAATAGGCAGTCGCTCCTTGTAAGATACTGGTATTTAGCTGCATCCGTTCAGACTAGAAATCGACCCCAACTTAGTGGGTAAAAGGGCTAGCAGCTGAGGATGGATTTTCCCTAAAAGTACGTCATCATCTGCCTAGCCTTTTCCCGAACTATCTTGGTGTCGGCTTCCAGTCTAGCCGGATGCAGCTGTGTACCAAAATTTTACATGAAGGGACTGCCTATCTGACCTCCACAACCCAACTTGGTAATACGATACCCATTGGTAAGACTGGATGTCAGACTTTTGGCTTCTGACTACTCGTAACAATTGTCAAAGATCTACAAATGACAGCTGGGACCAAAGGCTTAACTTGCTTTCCGAGGCACGAAGGAAACTCGGTATGTTGTTATGGTCACCCATCTACGGACCAACCTCGGCAAGCACTGCTTTACCTTCAAGAGCAACCCGTGCGGCTGTTATTATTTAGCCACGACGTCCTCCTCGTCCCTAAAACTACGTATTACGAAAAAAAAACCACAGTAATAATCAATGTTAGATTTTATCCTTCACGATTATTTCATAAATTTCTTATTGTAAATAATACGGCCGATAACGTCAAAATACTCGAATCACAGCCGGCTACTTGATTTTATCTCGATGTTTTAATTTATTGAGTACTTCGACGTCAATTGTTCGTCGAGTATATTGTCAAGCACTTAGATATATTGCGCTAATATGTTTAGTACATAAGTACAACCACGAGGACTAAAATGTATTATTAAACTACGTGCTGCCCGCGACTTTGTCCGCGTGGACATTTTGATGTGTTTTTTCAGGGATAAGTTATACATATAAACCGTTCTCTTCAATCATTCGGTTGCGAGATGACATAAAAAAAACCATTCTGTAACTGGTGAAAACCGCTGCGTAGTTTAAAAGATCTAAGCGATCAGACGGCGGGAAGTGAATTTGTTTTAAAAACTATGTAGAGATACATATATTATAACTAATTTATAGACAAAGTGGATAAAGACAATATATACACAAAACCTTGTTTTAAAATTATTGCAACATTTAAAAAGTTCATTTTTCCGTGATATACAGAGGTTCTATCATGATACCACGCACAGAAGCACGGTTAGTAAAAAAATAAATAATCAGCCTTAAGTGCGTTTACGCCTTATGACATTTCATACAAACATTCAAGTCTTTATTTTCCGAAATGGCTGAACCAATTTTAATGAAACTTCATACGCATTAGCAGGATACATAGGGCTAAAAACTTACTAAAAAAAAACATTTTCGAAAAATAGTGTTACATTAGACCGATTATAAATTATCTATAGAAACAAATACTTCCAACCATCTTTTTTTTTTAAAGACATTTCGAAAAAGTTGTTTAGTAACTTTTAAGACCATTGTATCCTGCTTATGCGTATTAAGTTTCATTTAAATCGGTACAGTAATATCGGAAAAAAAGGAATCGAAAGTTTGTAGGAAATGCCGTAAGGTCAAACGCATTGAGTGCTGAGTGTTCTGTATGGTGTCGGACGTAAAGAATAGCACCATCTCATTTCTTCCCGTGGGTGGAGGCGATTAAGGGACTTTCCAGAGAATGGACAGCAGCGTTCTCTGTGCTTTTGTAACAACCGTACTGCGATCGCCCACCCGCCTGCCAAGCGTGGCGATTATGGCAAAACCCCCGTTATGTCAATGTGGCGTTGGGGGAGGCCTATGTCCAGCAGTGGACATCTTTCGGTTGAAATGATGAATGATGATGAGTCAGAAGCCAAAAGTCTGACATTCAGTCTTCCTAGGCAGTCGCTTCATGTAGAATACTGGTACTCAGCTGCATCCGGTTAGACAGGACGCCAACCTTAAGATAGTTTGGGAAAAGGCTAGGCAGATGATGATGATGCTATTAATGAATTTTTTTTTTTCTGAAACGAGTTTCAATACCTTTGAAAGTTGAGTATTTTTAGTGCTCGTAGTCGTGACAGTACTTACTATGATAATTATAGTATTTCGATTATTACGATGGATATTCATTTATTGTAATGGATTCAAGATAATAATGATATTATTGAAACTGGTTTCCATACTTTTTGAAATGATTGTTAATGGAAAATAATTATGTCAAAGCACGAAGGTTTACATGTCAGTTCTTGGGTTCAATAGTAGGATCAGGTTTGTAGCTATTTAACTTTTTCAGTTTAGTGTCGGCATAGTTTTTCTTTTTTTTTTAGCTTACTCTGTTCTACTAATAGACAAAGGCTTCCCCCATGTATTTCCAATTTAACTCCAGATAAAATATTGAAGAGTCTTTACTGAGATTAACAAAAAACCCAAATCTCTGACTAGTATTTTGTGGGTACTTTCCTACACTAGTTCTGGAATACAAAGTTCAAAAGCTCACGTTTAGAATACACTGTATTGTGATCGCACTTTGATCTATTTGCTTCCTTGCTTAGCTAAGTCAAAAAAATACAAAAGGCCTTGAGTCTGAAGTATCGCAGTCAAGGCCGGTCTTATCAATCTGACAGCGATGTCATGCGTGAAATGATTATAATAATTACGATGTGTAAGCGTTTTCTATAGAAATACGAAACGCGATTAAACCGACTTGACAGCTAATTTGGAGTAAATCGTGTAGTAATGACAATAATGGCTACAAGGTGTAGAATCGTATTTTGATTATTTTTTGTAAAGGGTTTTGGCGACTGATGGTCAAAATCCCCATTTACTTAGTAATCACACATTTTTTAATACTAAATTGCGTTTTGTTTTTACGACCACGTACAATTTTACATGTCATGGGTTTAAATAAACTTATATTTCTCCCATAGTCTTTTGTCATACGCGCCACAAAGCCTTTCATGAAATAATAAAAGGTTTTTACCAGAAAATCACTTGTGTGTTTTGTTTGATACACAATTCGATGAACAGAATGTGTAGATTTTGACTTGGTGATGGTTTATAACTCCTTGCCTGTTTTGGATGAACGTCACTTTATGAATTTGTAAATTCACAAAATGACGTCCATCCTAGATTTATAATTTAACAGGATACCATATTCCGTTTGAGAATTGAGACCTAAATTAATAGCGTATCCATGTTCCATCATAACCGATCAGATCAAGATAGATATCCTGAATGTTAATTAATTGTCTTATTTTAATATTATTATCTAGGCTCGCCTACATAAGTGTTTCAAATTCATTATACTATTAATACCTAATCCTACATGATTTCGGCTGTAAGAAAAACTAACGGGAGTTTTTTTAGGGCGGAGAAGTTTAAATTGAAATAAAACACAGAAAAATCTGTTAAATATCCATAAAAATGGCTTTATTTGATTCCAAATCAAAATATTTTATTTTACATAGGCCTACATGGGCACTTATAAAACGTCGACAGAAGAGGCATGGTTCGGGTTGGTCGTTTCCTATGGAGAAGAACCGGCAAGAAACTCCATGGTTACTCTTTTCAAATCATTTGGTTCTACAATATTTGGATGTTACAGCGTTAGTACCTAAGTATGAGAGGACATCGTAGGCCCGACAATAAGTCATCGCTTACTACAAAAGGTAGAAAAAGATAATAGTGAAAAAGAAAATAAAATACAAAGCCTACAATGTCCACACATTTACAAAAAATATGAATGAAAAAGAATCTTAACAAAAGTAAAAATAAAACTTAGAACAATTAATTAAACAATTGACACAAATTTAGTTATTACTGTAACTATTCTGCTTGATAATTTTATGCAATTTATCTTTGAATATAATTTATGCATGTGCCCGCAGCGTTTTTTTGTTCTACATTTTTCTGTGTTTTATTTAAATTTAACTTTTGCCGCTTGTTAAAAAACACCCTTTATTCAGTTTATGAATGCTAAGATTCAGGACAGCTTATCTGCATAGCCTAATTTTATCATAATATTGAACTTGTTGGTGGGCTCATGATAAGATTAGAAAATTATTAAGATTTACTTAGATTAGTTTTACAAGTCTGCTTTCCAAGGTGTCGACATTATTTTCTTATCTGATTGTCTCTGAGATGTAGGATAAAGTAAGGAATTCGTATACTAGAGGGAGTTTGAAAGTGGCGCCTTTGCCCTGGCCGGAGACCTTAAATGCCCTGGCTGGAGGCTTTAAATTCAAGGCATCCACAGGATAGTCCGGTTAAGCAGAAGCCAGCCGAGGCTAAACCAGAAGAAGCTATTTAAAAAAAAAGTGTCGCCTATTACAGAAAATTAAAAGAAGTCGTTTGTCTAGGAATGGACATGTAATGTGGAGAGATGAAACGCATGTGATTAAATCTGTAGATGGAGAGGAAGCCCAAAGAAAAGATGGATGGATTGGGTGAGGAATGATATGAAAGAGAAAGGAGTAAATTATGCCGTGACGTATGATAGTGGAGAATTGTAGAAGACGTGTTGCGCCGACCCCAGTAGAATGGTACAAGGGCATGAAGATGATATTATTGTCTTTGAGAAGAAATTCCGTAACAAAATCTGGAGACTAGGTAGTTTAATAGGTCGCGGGCCTAGGACGGTGAATAATGGGCTAGCTCACCGTCCGGCCGTCTTATGACGACAGGCCGTGTCGACGGCGTGTTCGTATTCCACGCGCGCCTCAAGGTGATGTCAGCAATCGGAACAGTCCGAAAGGGCCGATGCCTGCCAGGGCTGCGGGACTGTTCGAAAGAGTAGCCGTGGCCCTGGAACACAAAGGGACGAGACGGTCGGACGGAGAAGAGAAATCGATGGGGGAACATGGATGGGTTTTAGTCAGTACAAGTCTGACACTCCCTTCCGCTCCGCCCAGAGTAAATTACCCCAATTTGATGACTACGCATCCGTAAAAAAGGTAGTTTACTAGGTATCTACAATCCCGAAAGTATACTGCAACTACAAAGCTTAACAGCAACAGCACTCAGTCACTATAACAGACCGCAAAGACAAGATGTAATTTTTCGGTTGACAAATCACTATCGGGGGAAACTGAAGAAATGAAACGCCGCTGTCATCGAAATTGTGACGCCGCGTTCGGAATTAATCGGGTTAAATTCTCGGGCATCAAGCAGCCACGGTGTCGGATTTGTGCCCGGTTAATAGCAATAGCCTCGCCCCCTATTTCATGGGACATAAACATATCTGGCGAAACGTATGATGTGATTGCATGGCATGATGTGTTTTGTGGAGTTATGTTAATAATTTAAACAAATGATTTTTCAACTAATCTATTTACTTAATGAATAATTATACTTAAGCAATGCGTGTATTATGTATGATACCTAATTAAATCATTCAATTAATAGTCGCATCTGTTTAAATACATGGATGCGAACGAAATGCGTTTCTTTGTTCAATTTGGTACTTTTTAGGGTACCGTAACCAAAGGGTCAAACGGGACCCTATTACTGAGACTTCGCTGTCTGTCCGTCCGTCCGTCCGTCCGTCTGTCACCACGCTGTATCTCATGAACCGTAATAGTTAGCCAGTTGAAATTTTATGTATTTCTGTTGCCGCTTTACCAACAAATACTAAAAACAGAATAAAATAAATATTTAAGGGGCTTGCATACAAAAAAGTGATTTATTGCTCGTTTTTATAAATAATGGTACGGAACACTTCATGCGCAAGTCAGACTCGTACTTGGCCGGTTATTAGCATTGTAAATAACGTTTTGTTGAATTTAATTTATTAAAAAAAATATGTCTGTACTATGGGTTGTGGTCGTGGGGTGGCAATCGCTTTCAAACCAGTTCGTATTACTACAATGACTTCAAATTGAGATCTTTTATTTGGCACTAGCTGTCCGGCGCAACTTCGTTTGCGTCACATTTTCCCCGTTTTCGCAACATTTTTCATTGCTGCTCCACTCCTATTGGTTCTATTGGTCCTATTGGTCGTAGCGTGATGATATATAGCCTTTCTCGATAAATGAGCTACCTAAAACTGAAAGAATTTTTCAAATCGAACCAGTAGTTTCGGAGCCTATTCAATGCAAACAAACAAACAATCAAATCTTTCCTCTTTATAATATTAGTTTAAATGTACATTTTTTTGGGTAGGATCTCGTTTCTTTGGGTCGATCTTTAAGCCGCGCTTGCCAGCTTAGTCCGTGGGCTGACATTTCGATTACATACTAAGTTCCCTCCGTGACTCGGAAAGCACGTTAAGCCGTTCGTCCCAGCTGTCATTTGTAGATATTTAACATTCGTTACAGGTACTCAGTGGTTAGAAAGTCTGACCACTAGACTTACCAAAGGGTATCGTATTACCCAGTACTAACTGGACTGTGGAAGTCATATAGGCCATATAGTCGTAAAATACCAGTATTTTACATAGAGCTTTTTTCTTTCATCTTGTCCCTGCCTATATCACACGAACTATTATAGCCTCTGAAGCTTATTTCAACAGAGTTTAGATAAACATCATTGTAGGTAACAAACATTTACTCCGGCAATTTTCTAAGAATGTTTTGTTATTTCCTTAAAGCATATCCCCATCGATTTATCTAAAGGAAAAAAATAAGAATGTTACGTCATGTTACCACGTCTGATCATGACGTTTGACGATTGATAGGTGTGCCTTTTGTTTACGAATATTCCTATCTTAGCAAAAAAAAAAAATACAAAGAATTGTTGACAGAGAGAGACTGGATACTAATAATATATTAGTCTTTATAATAATCTTTAATTGTTGTAACGGCTCATAGACTCAGCCCACGTTTTCACAAACGCTCGGATTCGATTTCGATTCGGAAAGTCGTAATTATGTCTATCTCGCTCGTTTTCGTAATGCCAAAACAAGATAGACGTAATAACTTATCGAATCGAAATCGAATTCGAGCGTTTTTGAATAGCGGGCCTGATCAGGTGGTCTACCATGACGTCTTAAAACATTATTGTTTTACTCCTTTTCCAGTGTGGGAAAGAGATGGCACTAGACATCCTGTATAGCTCCGTCTCTTTCCCACACTGGAATAAAAATAAAATAATACTGCTTTAAGACGTCATGGTAGGCCAGCAGGACACATTCCATGTAATAAGTTTGCGTTGATGAGAAAACGAACTCGCCTAACTGTGTGGAGTGTGGAGTTGTTGAAGAGTTACACCACTTATTTGATGGACTATGTTCGGTTTGAGTTTAGGAGAAATAATTTGTTTAGGGTCTTGAGGTTGAACAGACTTGAAGTAGGCACTTTCCATAAAATCCTGGCTCAACCAAATGGCGATGATGAAAGAAGAAGAAACAAAGGAAAAATATTTATTTATCGCAGGGACATGACGTGCATAAAAAAATAAAAAAATATATACATAGGTAAAACACAAGAAAAAAAAGTATTAAAAGTACAATGATGTACGTATGTGTGTGTACAGTGATACGAAGAATCTGTTTCATTCATGGCCCAGATATGAGAAATGTGTATTAAGGGTACGCATTGCGATTATAAATGCCCCTAAATAAACAAAGAAAAAAAAAGATACTTTATTACACAAGAAAATGGTAAATTCACAATATTGCCATAGCTAGGTAAAGTTAACTCTCTGACAACCAGTCTATCTGTCTATCTATAACCAACAGGCCATCGTGATAACCAGAAACTGGGTTGTCAAACTGCAGTAGTAACTTCGTTTTTCATTAACGTACTACGAATAACAAATTTAGTTCTGCTGTTGAGTGTTTTACATAATTATGAATTTTATTAGCGTTAAAATATTGTTAATATATTGTTAGGTGTCATAAAAAAAGTCAACGTATAGTTTTTATAGTCTCCAGAAAGACCATTATTTCACTCCTGTAAGCCCACATTTTCACCAATTTAGACTTAACACCATCGTATTTATCAATAAAGTTGAAGTCTAAATCTACTAGTAAAGTGCAGTGCAGGTCACTAATAAATTGACCTACGCTCTCTCTATATTCAGTGCCGTCTCACACACAAATCAGTTCCACAAACATCGGACGGTCACCGAAGTATCTACTGCCAATGCAAATATGCTGGACGGCCAACCCTATCGTTCACGTTGTTAAGCTCTTTGCGGATTCTCTGTATTCCCACATTTTCGAGTTTTGTTTGGATATATAAAACTTTATAAGGTTGATAGAATAAGGTAGAGATGATTTAGTTTTTTTACCCTTAATTGGTCGCACCTTAATAGTTACGTTAAAAGTCGCGTGGGGTGCGGACACCCCTGTCATATGAATAAAACATGAAATATATACAAAATAACAATTATGCTCGATACTTGATCATAAAGGACACGTGTTTTTATGAAGCAAACGGGAATTTCAGCGCGCAAAATGCAGAATTTAAAAAGTTCTAAAACTTCAAAGTTGCGCTGGGGTGTGTTAAACCCCATGCGACCAATTATGGGTTAATTGGAAGAGCAGCGATAGAAAATAGACAATTTATTTTTTAGACCATTACAGGCACTTTTGCAAGTCAAAAAACAAAAAAAAAACGCGAGGCTACAGTCCCTGTCACAAGACATATTAACTTGTGGGAGTAATGTAGTTGCCCATTCCAAAGCGTAGATCTCTATGGAGAAGAATGGGCATGAAACTCCATGAACACCCTTTTTAAATCAAAATATTGTTACAAAATCTTGGTTTCATCATTTATGTTGAGAACAACGATGACGATTGAAAAATCAGCTTTAACTGAATTGTGACAGTTTGTGTTGTTCTAGTAAAGTTTTTTCGTGGTGCTTTCTATTGGTTTTCCTTCTATGAGGCTTAAAATCATCTGTTACTACCGCTGACTTTAATGACTATTCTCGAGATTTGTCAAGAAAGTTTAATATAACAACAGCGATCATCGGCCAAAAATTTATTTAAAAATAAAAAAAAATATTGCTAAACAATTTCAAAAACTGAAACCAACTTAACCCATAAAATGCACACCATCAAACTTGTCACCGAGCCATTAGCAAAACACGTTTAGACAAGCTCTAAATGCCAGTTACTGTGAAATAGTGCTGCAACTATAAGGCTTGTGTTCTGTACGTAAATCGGAATAAATAACGTATCCCAGGCGCTACATCGTTTGGCCTAAATTCCTATCTGTTACACAACAGGCGGGGGTGTGTGGTTGCTGTGGCAGCGGAGGGGTTGAAATGAAGATGTTTCAGAGATTCCAATAAGCAGTATAAAAAAAAAGTGAAAAAAAAAAGAAAACGTTCGAAAATTCCTTTTTTGAATCGTCTTTTTGAAGGAGCAAGACTTTAGGTACTCGAATAACAGTATCACCTCAACCTTATTTCAGCATGGGAAAGAGATGGCGCTACAAAGGACGTCTAGTTGCATCTCTTTCTGTCACACTGAAGTAAGGTTCAAATGATACTTCTGTAAGAGGTGGTAGGGCCGCTGGAGTGACCAGCTGGCTTACCATGGCGTCTTAAAGCAGTATTGTTTTACTCTTATTCCAATGTGGGAACGAGACGGGGCTATACAGGATGTCTTACGCCATCTCTTTCCCACACTGGAGGAGTAAAACCATAATGTTTTAAGACGTCATGGTAGGCCACCAGGTATCGGTAAGCGTAGTTAGAGCTACCCCTATAATCGGAAAGGGTCCGAGTGGGCCGATGCCTGCCAGGGCTGCGGGACTGTTCGAAAGAGATACCGCGGCCCTGGAACACAAAGGGCTAAGAAGGAACATGGATGTGTTTTAGTCAGTCAAGTCTGACACTCCCTCCCGCTCCGCCCAGAGCGGGAGGGGTCATATGATGATTTCCAATGCGAAAAAAAAAAGCTACCCCTATTTTTTATTTTATCCGTGGAAAACTTAAATTGCGTCTATGTTACATAAAAATTAAAATTCTTATCCATTACTACCTCTTTGGTCGAGTGATATAAAACGCAACTGCAGAGCCTGATGTCCTTGGTTCGATTCCTGGTACTGGCAAAGTTACTGGGTTTATCCACCAGAAATTTCTCAGAAGCAGCCACCGAGGATTTTTTTTTTAGGCTCCCACGATGTCTATTACATGAGACTTAATATACCTATAACTTGCGAAATGTCGGTGTGCTATTATAAGGTACACCGCCTAACCCTTTGAGGATTACAAGCATGATGTCATGATCATCATCATCATCATTTCAGCCGTAAGATGTCCACTGCTGGACATAGGCCTCCCCCAAGTGTACATATGGAGGGTATCGCTTGGCAAGCGGGTTAGCGATCGCAGTACGGTTGTTACAAAAGCACAGAGAACGCTGCTGCTCATTCTCTGACAAATCCCTTAGTCGCCTCTTACGACACCCACAGGAAGATATGGGATGGTGCTATTCTTTACGTCCGACACCATACAGAACCATGTGCTATGTCATGTCATGATGCTATGTTGTAATCCATCTGTTTTAGCTGTTGGTTAAAATTATTTTCGACTTCAATAAATATTTAAATCGTTTAGGTGTGTCTCACCGCAATATGGTTGCGCGAAGTTGTGACACAATGAGAAAAGTGTCTTTGCACATGCGGTATGAAACGATTGACACAGTCTTCAGTGTGAGTGAGCGAAATAGTATTATTCAAAGGTGGTCGATAAAACAGAAACGCAATCGTATTTTGACGCAAAAAAATGATTCTTTGGTTTTCAATTTATCTTAGAATGTCAAACGTAAACAAGCTCATAGTATAAAAAAAAAAACATTTTTTCAAACAATCTTGTGAATATACGTGTCATGTAATTTTTTTATCGTATTCTTCTCATTAAACCCTTTTAATTGACACCATATCACTGGGGTGGAAAAAATAACTAGCCCGCCATCTTTGGGAGTCCGCGCTATTGGATGTAGACTTCACTTAGCTAACCACGCATTGTCATCCAAACTAAACGTGTTTGAAAATTTCAGCAAATTTTTTTTTTTAATTCAATTGCAAGATTTCATCTAAAAAATAATACAAACACTGCAAGTTAAATAAAAACTTGTTAAAATGTAAATATAGATTATAAAATAAACTGAACATTTACAAAACAAACTATTTTTAATAAAACGTGTAGCATGGTTGGTCAAAGAAGTCAAGTACGTACACTTTTAATTTAAGAATAATGTATTTGAAAACCTTAGAGGTATTAAAAATACCTGAAATACTCACGCATACTATTTTGGATTTTCTACTAAGTTTTATTATTTTTTTGTTGAAATTAACGTCCTTTTAGAAAAGTTTTTTTTTTTATTTCGGCAATGTCATTAGATTCTCTCAAAAATTCTTCGTAAACCTCAAACTGTTTCACTACTAACTGACTTTAAGCTGCAATTCTAAAATCAAACACATTGCTTTTCAAATTGATCCGATCCAGCCTATCACAAGCTGTCCTCTTACGCCCTAAACCGAGATGTTTACCTCACAGGGAGTCCCCTAGGCTATCGTTGCGATTAGAGTATTATTAGCCTTGACCATACTTTAAACGCATCCAGAGATTGCCCGGTTAAGCAGCCAAAACCCATTTGAAACACCAAACATTTACTTATTTCCATTACTTATATTAAAAATAGAGGCTGTTTGTGTCATCATCATCATCATCATCAGCCTATAATGTTTCCACTGCTGGGACACAAACACACTGAGTGGGCTTTAATCCACCACGCGGGCCCAGTGCGGTTTGGTAGATGTCACATGTCTTCGAATTTTTAGTTCTAGGACATGCCGGTTTCCTCACGATGTTTTCCTTCACCGTTTTGAGAGCAGCGGTGATGAAATAAATTACACAAAGTAATGCGCCCGTGGCCGAACCCACGGCTGTTTGTGTATGCAAGTTTAAATTTTTGTACACGCACTCATGATAAAGGAGAAATTTCTAGTGACGGGCAACGATAAAAAAATCCTAAAACGTTTTTAATTAATTCTTCGTGGAATCCAAGAAATTCCTTCCAGAACTTTCTAGAATGTTCCAGCCCGTTGCAACTGACACCACACCCTAAGGTCTGGCACACATTGTAGATCGCGGCGCCAATTTGCGGAGCTACATTAATTACATGCAGCCTGTGTTTTAAAATACTTTTGCGGAACACAGATGTTTTATTTTAATTGTTCCGTTCCGTGTGGTTTTGCCTTTATGTCTAAGTAGTGCGAAATGTGGGAAGTCGTTATGGGTCCTGGTTTTTGATAATATAACGTTTAAGTATTAAGTGTGTATTACCTGGTAAACATTATTGTTTTACTCCTTTTTCAGTGTGGGAAAGAGGTGGCGCTAGACATCCTGTATAGCTCCGTCTCTTTCCAACTCTAGAATAAGATTAAAACAGTCAGTACTGTTTAAAAGCAAAAGCAAAAGCTATTGTAAAAGCAGTCTTTTAGACTTCATGGTAGGCCACCTGATGTGTGTACATAAATGAAGCATGAGTTTAAATATCTTAGTTCATAGATATTAAGGAAATTGGTAGTAATCTCTAGGCTTTACTCGAACACGTTTTTAAATTATTGGTTAAAAATAATCCCTAGTATTTATAGCCCTAAGATTTAAATTCCCTTGAAATTAGATTTTGATCAACCACTCAGAACATCAAAGGATTTCAGGATTTCCCAGGAGATTTCAATTGATAAAGCTTCCTATCCTAGAGATGTTTGGAAAGAATGCTTGTTAAAATTCCTCCTTATGTAATTATACATAGTGTCTACTCGTGAGACACTAGAGCTTGGTGCTCAATAAAACGACGTTTTCTTTTCGTTAACAATTCATTTAATTTAAAATGACTTACGAATTTAGACAATTTTTGTGTGTGGTCGGTCCACACACAAAAATTGTTGTTGTGTGTTCGTCCTTTTAGCCGTTTGGGGTTGAAACTCTGGGGCCGTGGGGTCCGAGTGCTCACAGCCTTTTTAAGGAAATCTCCAAACGCTAAGTTGACGCTTCCCGTGACCCAAGGGCTGGCTTTTACTTTGGCCAGAGGCTAAGTATTGCCTTGCCATACAACGTGGCAGCGCTGCCAGTCTCTTGGGCACATTACCAGCTGACAGCGTTGGGGAGGAGATTTTTGACGCCCATTTTATAGTTTATTCTTATTTTAGTTATTTAATTTTGTAGTTCCTTAATCCTTGAAATGTATATAGTAGTTATTTAAATCTTGAATTAAATTTTTACTTACATTGATAGACCAAAAAGTCAGACATAATTTTTTCCTTAGCAATATAATTTTTGGGTAAATTACCCTCGCTTAAATAAATTGTATTCGTGCGCCTGATCAAAACAATTAGCAGCATTTGACGCGGATGGCGACTAAAGTTTAGGTGTCAGGCGCAAACACATTACATAAAAACGCAAAAGAAGTATTCTCGCCAAACTCAACACTAAGAACGCTAGCTTACTTACTCAGCGAATAACTGGGACGTTGCTACGACGCTATCTACCGACATCCTGACTTGCTTTAGAAGCTTTTAAACTTACTTCCTACTCTACTATCTTCCCTCTATTTGTTCGAACTGCTCACCACGAATGATGAATACGGTGGAATTTTCAACACTCCAATATACTTATTGGAAATTTGAATTTTAAATGAAGGTAGCTATTTCCATTGGTGCAGTTTGTCCGGGTAACTTGTGTGCTTACGTGGGGTTTCGATAATGTTTGCTTTGTACAGACGTTGGCGTTCGAGCACTCTACGAGTACGTAGGTACGAACTTCCACAACATGTATCAGAAAAGTGGTTGAAAAAAAACAGCTGCCCTTTACAAAATGTCAATACTTATAGGGTAAACTTGCTTAATTCGTACTTACGCCAAATTCGTACTCCACTTAAAACTCGGCTTCGGTAACAGCTATCAGCGCCTCTAGTGTCAAAAAATAGATGTAACAGTCGGCCATTTTACCACCAGGCAGATGACATCTGTGAAGCTGTTCTCGACAAAAATATTGATAAAGCAAGTTTTTTTCAACTATGGCTGTAGTATTTTTACACATTTCGTAAGAGTTTTATTCAAATTAGGCCGTGTTAACCTATTTTACGATTTGACACGTATTATTGTGTATCTTTGCGATTTAATCTGACGTGTTATCATACTCGTGACTGTTGTCAATTTTTTTGGGGGTAAATTTAAAATTTATTTGGCTCTTGCTCCTATTTCGTACTTCGACTTAAGTTCTTAAAACGTACTGGTACGATTTAGTTATAACTGCGTTGATTGCCGAGAATTGGCGAAGACCATCCGTCGAATTTGTTAAGAATTACTACTTGCTTTAATAACACATTGTTGATTATGATGCTGATTCTCAATACTGTATACCAATGAATAGATCTCAAAGTACGAATTAAGGATATAGCAGTACGATTTGGGATGAATGATCTTAAATCGTACTTTTTTTAGATTTTTTTAAAATTGTTTATTTTTTATAAAGTTTATAAGTTTTATGTTAAATTTGATTATAGAAACAATAAAGCATTCAGCAAACAAAAATTACTTTTAAATAAAACTAATTTATCTTTTCTAATTTCTTAAATATGATGGTTTTCTCTTAAGGGGTACGAATTAGGCAAGTTTACCCTACGACTTAGATGCCATTTAGCACGAAAAAATGTTAGAAAACCACCAATTTCGAAACAGGGAAGAAATATTTAAAATGCCTGTTTTCAATAATAATAAAACACACATTCTGGAATGCTTAAATTATGCTTATAACGTTATAATTAATATTAGCTATGCAGATGCCTATTCAGACTTCTAAGCACTTACTAGTGAGTAACGAGACTAATAATTTGTCTGGCAATATTCTGTCACAGTACACTAGATATTGAAATTTATTTGACTGCGTCATTGGCCGAGTGTTCCCGGGTCGGCCGAAGTGTTATTGGGTTTTCCATCAGGAATTTCTCAGTAGCAGCCACGGAGTCTGGAGTGTGCCTGGTGATGCTAAAAGGCTCGCTCCCTATTACATGGGACTTGAATAAATAAATAACTGGCGAAATATGGGTGTAGTATTGAGTACACCTCTGCATAACCCTTCGGGAATTATAGTCGTGATGTTTTGTTATGTTCCGTAAAATGTATTTAAATGAAACTGTAGCTAAAATGAGAGCAGCGGTGGCCCAGTGGTGGCAGCCCCGACTTACGAGCAGTCAGCCGTGGGTTCGAACCCTGCAGGCATTACTTTGTGTAATTTATTTCATCACCGCTGCCCTCAAAAACGGTGAGGAAAACATTGTGAGGAAACCGGCATGTCCTAGACCTAAAAATTCGAAGACATGTGACATTTACCAACACGCACTGGGCCCGCGTGGTGGATTACAGCCCACTGTACACACTGTGGAGATATTGTAGGATGATGTTGATGATGTTAGCTAGAATAAGGACATGGTTAATGTTTCAATTAAACCCGTTGAAAGCTAAGCTTATTTAGATACCAAAATTAAGGTAGGTACTGAAAACCTGCCAATAAACCTATCCGGAATAATCCCAATAAGTACGCTAATAACCGTAACAAACGAGCTGTAATAATAATATTTTATCATGTTTCGTTCATAACATAATAATCCTTATTAACACTGACGTTAAAGGTTATAGTCCATTAATTTGTATTACAGTACCAACATTATTCTTGGTAGGTACTGTGGATTTGAACCTATGAAAATAATACCTTTAAGTTTGGTTCTGGAAACTGAAATTATATAATTATCTATCACATTTACAGGGAATTGTTTTATTAATATAATTTATAAGGTCAGTTTCGAAAATATGTGTAGGAAAATGTATGAAAAGGGAAGAAAGGAATCGTAGGTAAGAAATAAAAAAAAAAGTTTTATAAAAAAAAAAAAAACTTGAATTTTTATATCTTTTCCCTTTTTCATGTAGTTAGTGTCTTACCTGGTGTCTTTTATGCCGCTCTCTGATTTATTTATTTATTTATCATCTATGAAAGACTTAACAAAACAGATTAAAAAATAGTACGTAGACTGCCAGCCAATGACAAGTCTTCACTTATAAAAAACAGAATGTAAAAACAAACAGTAGTGTAAGGCATCGTCCTAATAGAACGCGAATGCACGATCATCGTAAGTTCGCGCGAATTTTACTCGTACGAACGCGCGATTAAACATATTGAACTCTAATAGGTGTCCTAACTGACAATCGCACGACGTGGTCGCGCGACTCAAATGTTTGTAAATCTATTCGCACGAACTTAGTATGCGATGATCGCGCATTCGCGTTCTATTAGGACGATGCCTGAACAACACAGCGCTGCCCACAATAAAGAAAAAATAGAACAACGTCAAACCTTAAACTAAAACATATAGCTTTACATACCGTCGAAAACTGTCTATCAGGCTTACTTTTTCCTCACGATATTTTAAAGTACCTAGTATTTTTCAGCTGAAAGTATTATTGACATCACTGTCATCAATTTAACTCGATATCATCAACATTTGCTTGCCCTTATCCCAATTCAGTTGGGGCGACGTAGCATATTTTATTCTTCCTTAAGCTCGATATCTCTCATTGTTTAATATTTTTAATCCTATCATTCTCCACAACTCCGTAGATCTATCGCCCACATATCCCACAGTAGTAATCTCATATAAAAATCTCAGCCAAAAAAATATCCACACGAAATATTCCGACCAAAAAATTTCAAATATCGCGACCCTAAAATAGAAAGGCTGTGACACACAAAAAGATAAACTAAACCAAAAGGTATCGCTAGCTTCGGGCTCAGTATTTATGCAAAAAATTGGAGTCGTGCCGAGCGACGCGTCACCTGTCGAGCTTGACAGTGAAGTGTGGAACTGTCCTCGTTCAGAACGGGCTTAGATTATATCTGCAAAACTATGGAAGATAAGGTTTATTTTTCTGGTGATTTGTGTGAAAGCATTTTGAAAGATATGAAAATACCATTTGGATCAAAACCCCACACAAATAGACACAAAATATACCGTTTTATTTTATACAAGTCACATTATTCGAGCATAATGCTTTTAACAAGATAGTTAAAACAAATGTGATAAAAAAAACTGAAAAGTTCTTTAAATATGCTATTCAGTAAGTGCAAAATCCGGAGTGAGTTGTTTAAGTTATCTAGGCAAATGATATTTTAATTAAGACTGCTTTTTTGAAATTGAAGATAGCAAAAGATCCAATAAAAAAACAACAGATTTTCTAACACGGAAAGCAAAAATTACAAAAAAACCCCTCCTTTCTAAGGCAGTTGTGTAATCATCAGTGATCGGAGTAGGTAGATTGAAATGGGGTCATTGATCCGAAACGTATATATTAATATGGACATTCCTCCGTAAATGGTTGATTATTAAAAATAATTCAACAGCTAAATCATAAATTAATTTAGTTTCGATACCTTCCTTTAAATTTTGAATTCATTCATCATCATCATCATTTCAGCCCAAAAGACGTCCACTGCTGGACATAGGCCTTCCCCAAGAGTCGCCACATTCACATTTTGGGAGGTTTTGCCATAATCGCCACGCTTGGGTTGGCGATCGCAGTACGGTTGTTACAAAAGCACAAACACGCTGCTGCCCATTCTCTGGCAAATCCCTTAGTCGCCTCTTACGACATACACGGGAAGATGTGGCATGGTGCTATTAATTACGTCCGACACCATACAGAGCTCAATTTTGAAATGTGTAGTAATAATATCACTATCAACATTAACACTATTTAATTGAATCCGGAAATACCGGAATTACTTTCCGAAAAAATGGCGTATCCATGTTATTCTTTCTGTGTGCATTGACGATACAAGTACCAAAAATCAATCTATCTACTCCGATCACTGGAAATCATGCACAAACGTTCACATTCTGCCACAAAAACTAAACGCCTGAACCACACCTACCTATTTAATAGAAGGTTAACCGGACCCTTCAAGATCTGGCACGTCTCCAACATAATTGTTTCAACTGTGTCCGACTGTATGTCCACTGCTTATCCTACCGTGCAAGTCAAGGCAGGCTTGATTGAGAGAACTAGGCTGAGCCGACGCAGCTATTCAATGTATTTACAGGCGAATGGGATCGTTTGTTCAAGTGTTAAGAGTTATCTATGTTCTATCTGTTATGGAACAGTGATGGGTCAGTCGTTACGGTCCTGATTTGATTTACGGGTTGCAATATCTCTGAAATTATTATGCCTTGTGACTGTAGCTTTGCGTTTTTTTTTGTTTTCCGACTTTCAAAAGTGCCTGTAATTGTCTAAGGGGCGACCGCAACCGTCTGGCCTTTGCACCGCAAAAGACTTATCAACTTATGTTAAAAGGTAATCTTAAATCGGGGCCTAGTAGGAAATTTAATAACATCCATATAAAAATAAAGCCGTCGGTGGTGCTACCTTGGTTTGGTCTTAGAGAGGATTTTTTCAGTCACAGATCACATAAAAAATATCGGTGAAAAATCTAAAATTCAAAGGGGGTCCCATACAAAAAAGTGATTTTTTTGCTCGTTTTTTATAAATAATGGTACGAAACCCTTCGTGCGCGCTCGCACTTGGCCGGTTTTTTTTTAATCCCACCTCTCGAAAACATCTACAGAAAAAAGGCATAATTATACTAAAAATTTAAAGTCAAAGTCCCTTTGAGTGAAGCTAATAACCTAAATACTGGCTTTCATTAACTGCGCAGAGTATAACTAGTGTCAAAGTTAAAATAATTATGACAATAGGTACGAAGGTTTTTGTTTAACGCCAAAAACACCAAGCAAGGATCTGAAGTTATCTACCAAAATTAATGTTTACATCCCTTGTTTAAAACTCGCGAAAAATTCACATCCTAAAGAAAAAAAAGTGTATGAAAACCAGTTAAAAATTCACCCTGAAACAACGTAAAAACCCAGGATCGCTACCTTTTAAGGGAGTGCCCATATATTAAATACCGAAAACTTTACGAAAACATTTTAAATTGTTGAAAAACAGCGTGGCTTCTGCCCCCAGGCGGGGCGTCCGTTGTCAGGCCCTTTATCTCGCAGTTTTATATCTCAATTTCCCCGTCTTTTTAGACAGGATTAGGGTTGTGTGCCCATACATAAACGGCTCCACATTCGGAACCCCGGAGCACTTTAAAAATTCAATGGAATTGGTGAAAGAAATTTTATTGGCTCTATTTTTCTTGTTTGGGGTAAACTGCTAACTAACGCGGGGAAATAGTTTTCGTTTCGGGGAATAAAAATGGTCGGCAGTTCGAATACTTTGTCGGATTTTATGGTCTCTCATTTTTCTCTTCGCCGTGTTTTAAAATGATTAGATCAAAGTGGAACGGTTTTTCGCTTAGTTATAAACTTATAACGTACTTTTAAGTATTTTCATTGAGTTTGTTGCCCAATATTTTGATCCTAAAAGTTTTATAAATGTTACAAATTTCAACATTTTTATTTTAATAACATCACCTCTGAATAGTACAGCCAAGTACCTACACAATGCCGGTTATGTTTCAATACCATGTAATTGGGGGCGAGTTTGTTGTCATCAACAATAAAAGGTATTCGTTATTATACTTTCTGATAAGTCTCTCGAAATCCACGTGGTATCAGAAATGATTTCTATCAACTAAAACACTTACTTGCTTAATGCTTGTCATGGGTAAAAGCTTCTTTAAAAGCTTTACTTTAGATTTCCTCCGCAAAAAAAACTTGCAGACTGCTTTCAGGCAGAACAATGATTTATTGTTCAATCACTTACCAAAATCTTATTTATAAATCTTCTATCTAATATAATATATTATCTATACAAATAAATAAAATTTAAGTGTCTGTTTGTAATTTCAAAATAACAGCTTTTTACAGAATGCTTAAGGAAGAAGAGGAGAAGTACATACATACGGTACTTATAACAAAAAAGCATTTTTCAAAATTTTGTCCGTCTGTTTATTCCGATTAATCTCCGAAACACCTGGAACGATTTGGGCAATACTTCTACTGGCAGATTTGATTTTTTTATACGATTTATAACTGTGGCTACTTTTATTTTATAGAAATAAAAGCTTGTAAAAGGATTCGTCATCATCATCATCATTTCAGTCCAATGGACGTCCACTGCTGAACATAGGCCTCTCCTAAGTGTCGCCACATTGACATTTTGGGGGGGTTGTGCCATAATCGCCACGCTTGGCAGGCGGGTTGGCGATCGCAGTACGGTTGTTACAATAATCGGTTGTAAAAGGATTAGGAAAATAAAATTAACCCGTGAAATTGTTAACAAAATCCGATTCATATAGGTAAGTAATATTATTATAATAATTAAACGCGGACAAATGTCGCGGGCAATAGCTAGTTTTACAATACAGTGTTATTTAATCGACTGGAAGTGCTTTTCACTTAACATAATCAGATCTCCATAAAGCTATTGTTGGTTTATGTCTTGTGGTGCCAATACAATGTTATTTATAAATATGTAATTTTTGTTAGTTACAACAGTTCCAACCTAATATATATGTTTGTATGTACCATTATAGATGTTTTGCTTTCACAATTAAGTTACAAAACCAGGTAATGCTTTTATATTGCCTTTGTAACCGAAGTTCAAGTTCAATGTAGATACTGTACTTGAATTGAAGTAAGTAACTACGTTTTCCGTTACGAGGGAAATATACGACTTTAAAACAAATCTATGAGACCAGTTGGAAAGCAAACAAATCTATTTTTTATATTTTCATGCAAAATACATATAGACTAGAGACTACTAGACTAGACAACTTGAGACCAGCGGTGGCGCAGTGGTGGCAGCCCCGGCTTACGAGCAAGAAGCCGTGCGTTCGAACCCAGACGCATTACTTTGTGTAATTTATTTCATCAACGCTGCTCTCAAAAACGGTGAAGGAAAAACATCGTGAGAAAACCGGCATGTCCTAGAACTAAAAATTCGAAGTCATGTGACATATACCAACCCGCACTGGGCCCGCGTGGTTGATTACAGGCCACTCGCTCTCAGAAGGCTTGTGTCCCAGCAGTGGGAACATTATAGGCTGATGATGATGACATTTAGACCATCATTTGCCTAACTACCTAACTACGTGAAATTTAGAAATAATCCCACGTGAAAGCACTAAGGGACGGAATAAAAATCCAACTTTTCACTTTACTAGTAACTGACCGGTCGACGGTAAAAAATCATATTCGGGACTTGAACAAATATTTAGCAAATAACACTACTTTGCTAAATTTTTGTTGTAAAAAAGCTCTTTAACCAGAACATAACCCTTATACTCAGTCGTTAACCAATACAAATATAAGAGTGAATAGGGGAACGTTGGACAGCCCTGCCATTTCTGATATAAATCTGATCCCGCGCGGATGTAAAATTAATGTTACGCACGAAAATGTTTAGTTTTACAAACAAAAAAAAAAAAAAAACCAGTACCTACTTAAATAAAATAAAAGTTGATTGTGTTTTCTATTGTCTTTGAATGCGGGAAGTTTGGTGTGAAAATTAAAATATACCTAATATATTTTTTATTTTATCAATATGGAATTATGATTATTTTCACGGACTTAAGACATATATATAATATGGTGACTAAATCCCTTTCCTCAGATGAGTAACAACAATTCGCAATGAACGGATATTGTTTTTTTCAACCGTAATTCTAAGTACACTTTTTTTACCACCCAAAACTCACTCACTCCAAATAAACACTTGAAAACTCAGAATATCAGCGCTGTGACTTTAAAAAAAATACCTATTACAGCTCCATGCTGAGATAGGGCCTTTTGGCCTCGTGCAGGACCAGTTTAATTTGTCTTATTGTTGTTTTTTTATATAATTGGTTTTTTGTTAATTTTAACCATTTCTTTGTCCTGTGTGAGATTAGTAAATACTTTTTCTATCTTTTTTCTCAAATTAAGAGCCTATATAACTGATAACATCATCATCTATCTCAGTTGATATCTCAATACTACACAATGAAGCAATATACCTCACTGAACCAATACGCAATAAATCATCTCTGACTTAACACAAGCAGTTGAGATTTCACATCTGACATTAAGTGGCCTAGGCATCACAATAGGAGATCATTGTTTAATAACCCGTTGGGAGAAATAAAAGTGGACTGTATAAATGGATAGGCTTGGTGTATTACCGATTAAATTACAATATTGAACTGTTCCGGACAAACATAAAATTATTAAGGAAGGCGTTTGAGAGATCGTCCGTCGCGGTGGTGTCCGAGGAAGCGAGTGTCCGCAGGCCGGCCGGCGCCGCCGCCCGCAGCTCCCCTCGCTCGCCGATGATGTGGACGATGACGCGTAGGTCGGTCACGTCGCTTGCGCGTGTCGCCTCCGCGTGCCGACTGCGTGGTTGTTGGGTGCGATTCCCAACAATCATTGTAACTAAATTCTGTGGTTGATGCTTGCATAACCTGAATTGCTTCGTCGTCGGGTATGGAAGAAACTTGTTAATCGGTCAAAACCACTAAGAAATACGCATAATGTCATTATAGCTGAAATCAGATACTTCGCTTTCGGACCACTTTTTAGTTCATGGGATCTCACTCAAAGTAAAACCGTTGAACAGAAAATTAATCAAAAGTTAAAGTAGAATAAAACGAAATGAACATTCAATTTAGTGCAGCGTCTGGTATCAGTTTAACTTGTCCTGAGATTGTATGCACTATTCAAGAATCTTAAGAACTTCATTTCACTTAGGAACTACAGCCAAAACCAAATTAAACGAATTATCTTCTATACAAAGACGAAAGCTATATATAACTCCCAGGAGTGATAAAGTTAAATGTCTCTATTCTTGTCTAGACAAAAGAGACACAAACGCATTCTGCGTTTCTTGAAGCCATGCCAGTTGTTTAGGCCAAGTAATTGGCTAAAATCTTCATACTCAGTAGCTTTAAACTTGGAATACACAGTCGTGCCAGTAACTTGCACAAAATTATGCGAGTAGATTGCATAAATTTGTAACATCATATCGTCACGCCTGTAATTCCCTAAGATGAGTTAACTCTGTCTTATTAAATTATTATTTTTTACTGATAGACCTATAAGCACTGTTTGTCTGTGCATGGTTGACTGGTAGAAAATGCCTATGGAATTAAGTCCGCCACTGTACATTGTAGTTAAAGTAAGTAAATAAATTTAAATAAATATCTATTTAACCGCATTAAACACAAGTCAATCAAAATATTAATCTCAGTCAGTATACAAACACAATACATTTAATCAACAATATAATTTTCTATCAATAACCATGACAGGCAGCTCTACTCGTGTTTACACGTATACCTTAAAATATAGAGAACACTCACGTCAATCGTGACTGACGTCTTACTAGGAAGCCGCCAGAGAATTCTCATGTCAAACGCAATCTCTATCACGCACTAAATTGACGGCCAAGTGTTAACTTTACCGTACTAGGAAACTATCCCGGATCTCGGAAATACGGATCTCTGGAACTCCAGCACTCAACCAACTAATTCACTAAACTTGAAAATTCCTCCCCAATAGAACACTACATGCAAAGTATTTCACCTTTCATAAAGTTCTACTCAAACGGGAATATAAAAGTTTCAGCAAATCTGCTGGTCCTGTAGGTACTGTGAATACCAGATATTCTATTGATCCAAAAAGTTTGGCGAAACTTTTTATATTTGGCAGCTGGGAACGCTTTCATATTTGGAAAATAAATTGTAGTGACGATTGCTCCGCGCAGTGAATATAATGTGTTTTTATGCGTTCATTTATTTTTGACGGTCGTTAGTTGAAAGTGTAGTGTAAAATTGCCTGTGGTTCATTTTAGCCGCGCTCACCCTCAGAGCTTGTGAATATTTAAAACATAAAATGCAATTTATGAATGTAATTTTGAAATGATGAGCTTGGAATTAGATTTTCGGTCAATTAACCTCCCAAAGCTGCACTTTGGTAGTTATTTTCAGAATAATAAATTTTCCAGTTTAGGCATTGGAGCTATAAGAGTAGAGGAAGACCAAAGGAACTATGAATGGACTGTGATATGGCTAGAAAGGAGGAGACTGCTGAGATGACGAGAAAAAGGGAAGAATGGAAGAAGATGAATTGGGATAAGGACAGGAGAATGATGAGGCATTAGGGTAACACTTCCAGTCTGTTAATGTCTACGTGGATTCATCATTCACACGTATTTTTTTTATATTCGGAAAAAGCACAAGTTTAGTTTGTTATTATAGCATAGAGACAGCGCTGGCTCAGGTTTTGGATCCAGACCTTTGAGTTGCATTTGTATGATACGGGGCTGAACTCAAGTAGACACAATGCCTTTCTGTAAATTAAACTGGCCCGTAAGTGGTTCCCACCACTTACGGGCCAGTTTTCCCCACCACTGTTGTCTATAAAACTTTTTGAGGAGAGGAGGCTTGTCCTAGCAGTGGATGCGTCAGAAGCTGGTTATAAGAAGAAAAGATTACGCTTATAATCTTCGAAGGCAAAGGAGCACCTAATAGTACACCCACCTTTGTTTGAGTCCTATATTAGTGGGGGCGGGCCGATCACACAAATCCAAACTCCAAGGCTGCTGTTTTTATTTATGAATGAAAGTTCAACGACAACGTCTGTGTCCAATGTATCTTATAAAGTAAAGGTTTTTACAGTCCTAGACTCCAGCATTCAGAAAAGTTTACTGCTACATATTTTCATGCTACTAAGATAAGATTTTGTCCGATCAGGGACATACCACATTGAAAGAAAACCACACAACACACCCAGACTAAACTTAGATTACACCAACGAATAGAAATAGATGGATCGTATCACCGTATGTGTTGGTATATTATTTCAGTTGGCTCATCTCTATTGAGACGGCAATTCAGACCGTCAAGCATTGGAGGTGTTATGTAACGCAAGGCTCGTCTGAAATCCACAAAGGAGGGTTAACGTTCCACTTGGGTACGCGAGAACAAAAGTATTAAAACGGTAATGAGTGCTTGAAAATTCGTATGTGTTCTTTGTTATGGAGAAATATGTTTTTGTAGTGGTATCGTATGTGGTACAAAGCTTATATGTATACACTACTGCCCGCAAAACTCAAATAATTTTATTTCAATTAGACCATTAATATATTGAATGTCCAAAACAAAAGAATAAAGCTACAGTCCCATTCATAGCTTGTAAAAATACTGTACCTGCTCGCCTACCATAACCTTTTAAAGCAGTATTGTTTTACTATTATTCCAGTGTGGGAAAGAGACGGAGCTATACAGGATGTCTTGCGCCATCTCTTTCCCACACTGGAAAAAGAGTAAAACAATAATGTTTTAAGACGTCATGGTAGGTCACCATGTCTGCACCGATGACTTTTCATGAAATAGTCATTAAATGGGAAATTTGGAGATACCCTGGCGCTTCAACCGTACTTAAAAGGTTAATCAGTCAAAATGATGTAAATACTCTATTCAAGCGTATTTTTTTAATGGCCGCCAATTCTACAATTTGCTAAGTTCGTTGCGCGAAATGATTTGGTTTATTTTGTTTTCTGACTTTCATTACTGTCTCATCATCTGCCTAGCCTTTTACCAACTTTATTGGGGTCGTCTTCCAGTCTTATAGGACGTAACTGAATACCAGTATTTTACATTGAGCGACAGCCTATTTGACCTCCACAACCCAGTTAGTACTAGGTAATATTATACCCCTTGGTGAGACTGGCTGTCAGACTGTCGGGCCACTGACTACCTATTGTAACGACTGTCAAAGATCTACAAATGACAGCCGAGTCGCATGCTTTACGAGGCAAGGAGGAAACTCTAATAGAGTATGTAATGATGGACACCCATCCACAGACCGACTTGGGAAGCACGGCTTATCCTTTGAAGATCGACCCGTGTGGATGTTTTTATTTAGCCACGAGGTCCTCCTCATCCTCCTTTTATTACTGTTTATCACGATTCAAGTATTTGTTTCATTAAGACATGACACAATGATACAAAGATTATCATTTTCGAAATCTTTTGTAGTAGGTATTAAAACGCTGACTGATATCCAAGAGCAGCGGTGGCCCAATGGTGGCAATTTCATCACCGCTGCCCTCAAAAACGGTGAAGGTAAACATCGTGAGGAAACCGGCATGTCCTAGAACTAAAAATTCGAAGACCCGCATGGTGGATTACAGCCCAGTCTCTCTCATAGAGGGGCGGCCTGTGTCCCAGCAGTGGGAACATTAAAGGTTGATGATGGTGATGATATCAAAATTATCCCAACTAACCCACAAAGTAAACCAATGCCTTAGTACATCACTACCTAACAGACATGTGATCATCTAAGTACATAATACAAATGTTCTGTTACCAACCCAGGTGTTCCGACCTCGTGCAATGCAGACATCATTAATGAATCGTTAATTTACAAGCTGTCTTGATGTGTGGTCCCAGTGTTAGCGATAATACAAGAGTTTGTGTTTTGAGAAGTCTTTGGAATTGAAGAGTAAACAGGTTAAAATGTTGTTAGTATCTTGTATGGTTCATTGAGCTTAAAAATCCAGCTAAGTACGAGTCGGACTCGTGCACGAAGGGTTCTGTAACATTATTTATAAAAACGAGGAAAAAATCAGTTTTTAGTATGGGTGCCCCTTAAATATTTATTTTATTCTGTTTTTAGTATTTGTTGTTAAAGCGGCAACAGAAATATATAAGTAGAAATTACAACTGGCTAACTATAACGGTTCACAAGATACAGCCTGGTGACAGACGGACGGACGGACGGACGGACAGCGAAGTCTCAGTAATAGGATCCCGTTTGATCCTTTGGGTACGGAACCCTAAAAAAAGGATTGAGATAGAACCTAGTAATGAGTTTTCACTAGTTTTCAAGCACTCATTGAAACTTGTGTGCTAGACCTGACTTCTCATATTTTACTTTGAGATTTTTTTCAATACGTACATTCAGCTACACATGACCAGTATAACATGGCCTCCCTTTATATATATTTCCCATGTAATGAGAGATCCTCGTAAACTGGTTTTGCAATACTTGATTGGTAGTCATTTGTACGGCAATGGATAAAATTACATTCGCATAAATATCTGCTTCCGAAACCACATTAGTTGTTACTTCATCATTTGGGAAGCGAACACATGACTGCTACGATGAGCTGTGGAAATCACTCAGTTACTACGCCTCGAGGTGGCCGCAGAATCCGCAGAGTTCCCGCAGATTTCAACTTTGAGATAATGCCTATTTCATTATAATATGAGCTCCGAAATAAAAACTCGTAACTGCATGAAATTCCAATAAATACATTAGGAGAAAATCATTTTCGAAAGTTTGACGCATATCTCTACTTACTTTTGCTTAAAAATGTTATTATTTCTCGTAACTAAGCACCTTTTCATGCAAAAATCACAAAATTTCGACATGTAATTAAAACTGTTCGTGGTAAAACAAACAGTTTTAAAATAAAAATAAAATTCAAAAACAGTGTTACAAATGCCATAGTTCATTAATACATGCCGCCGAACTTTCCAGGAATATGAGCACGAACTGAATTTTTTTATACCAATTTTGTGGATATAATAGATGAGTACAGTGTTTTTCGGAAAAAGGTCCATTGAAGAAAGTGTTGAATTACAAATTGGTTTTTTTTTCTGGAAAATATGTAACAAAGTATTTTTGCTGTTAATAATAGTTTATGTGCTCGGTAAATTGAATACCAACATATATGTAAGTTAGTACCTAACAATAACGTTGTTCTAAAAAAGAGTTAAACTAAGCAGATATGAACCTTCATTTTCCAATTATTTTTGTCCCACGTTTGACTCACATTCTATTTTTGTAAAAGTCTCACTTCTTACTGAAGCAGCATATTACACAAAAAATAAAATAAGGGCTCATTTACGGAGACGCGGTGCGGTGCGTTGTCGTGTGCGGCGGCGGCGTGACATCGCGCGGCGCGATGCGTGTTTTTTTTTACGGAGAGGCAGCGCTTGCAGTGACCTGCGTTATAACACGAGTTAACACAAACATATTTCAATGTACACACGGCGAACAATCTAGCTACATATTTCCTCGGCATTGCTTTGTTTTGATTTCCTTTACAATGAGATATCCGCATAAACTACTTTTGTATAGCTTGATTGGTCGTCATGTGTCGCGTGTCCGTGAGTGAGCCCTAAATTTACCATACAGTATCATCCATAGGTATTTTGGTAGTGCTTTGATATGCACCTCACAACACCAGCTTAGTAAACTATCTATTTAACACAATCCACGTATCTTCGTTATATTATAAGATATAGTAACAGTTGCACCAAGCGCAGAGCGCAGGTGTTCCAGTGAAACACGGACACCATTAACGAATGATTAATTCTGAAGCTATGTGCTGTACATAGGTCAATGCGTGGTCCCAGTATTAGCGGGAGAGTTGTGCTTATTCAGCCTACTGTATAGTAATTATAACATAAGTCTTTTATTCCTCGAGATTCTTAGAGAAGATTAATCAGAGGTATCCATAAAGTACCTACAGTTAAATTTGACGAGTGATTTTTAAGATCTTAATGGGAAGACAGCCTATTGGAATCAACCGAGAACAAATTCAGACAAAAATATTTTATCTTTCGTATTTCTATTTGATTTACTTTTTAAGAAAGGTTCTTTAATTCCTGTCTATCCTAAACTGGAAATAAATTAAATGAAGTATTGCACCAAGTCTTTCAAAAGTACATTATACCTTTAGACTCAAAAATTGCACACCTCTTGAATTTACCCTTATTTAAGCAAATAAATTACTTGATTCAGCCTATAGAAAGAGCAATTCAGCTAACGCCACGTTCTCAATGCTGGCGCTCAGGGCCCGTTGTCATAAACATTGTATTTTTTTTTTTAATATAAAGAATTATTTATCCAAACGCTCCTCGCTGACACAAGCACCCCACCTCACTCTATATAAATGAGACTGAATTCAACGAGTAGTAACACCATCTTATAACTATTTCATGAATGCCTGTTTTGGTAGCAAAGTGCCACCAGTACCGTAGAGCGTGATTATCGCGGATAGACTAATCCATTGCCGGTTTTATGCGGAAGCTGAATAATTTAGTACAAATTTACTGAGCATTAGTCATGATATACGTGTGTAAAGGTATTTTGTGGTGTGTTTGCATGGCGTTATTTGTATGTTGATGGATTATCATTGTTGACTTGTAATTCGTGTTTGTTGCGCAAGGTGGTGTAATTTGGTTGGTGATTAATTTGTAGTAGTTAAACGTTGCATTTAATGATTCCTCTATATCATCATCATCAGCCTATAATGTTCCCTCTGCACTGCTGGGACATAGGCCTCCTCTCTATGAGAGAGAGTGGGCTGTAATCCACCACGCGGGCCCAGTGCGGGTTGGTAGATGTCACATGTCTTCGAATTTTTAGTTCTAAGACATGCCAGTTTCCTCACGATGTTTTCCTTCACCGTTGAGCAGCGGTGATGAAATAAATTACACAAAGTATGCGCCTGCATGGGTTTGAACCCACGGCTTACTGCTCGTAAGTCGGGGCTGCCACCACTGGGCAACCGATGCTCTCCTCTATATGAAAGTTGTCAATAAATTACGACTTAGTTTGTAGTACCAATAGATTTATTACAGATTTTACCAAAATAAGCGGTGCTTATGGAGTACAAGGATTTTCTTGCAATATTTTCATAATATTACGAAAAGAGTGACGTCTCGCACACATAGACAGACAAACTTTCTGTCTGTTTGTGTGATTATCAGAGGTCGGAATTAGGTAGAGTTATTATTGTACTTGTATCGAAATGTTGATATTAACTATGGATCTTCCACTGCGCGTGAGCGCATTGGAATTTTGCAACTTCAGACATCCGATGTCAGATGGTTTAAATTGTGTAAAAGTAAATAAGTTTTTTATTTAACAAATAACGTGTTTTTCTGCTCTTTAAAATTAAGCTCGGGATTTGAGACATACCCACTTAATTCTTTCGCTGTATTAAATCAGTGTAATCGCCAATGTGGTGTTCACTAGGTACACTAGTTAGGGTTTAGAATAAAACCACCAAATTATCAGTAAGCAGATGAATGACTTTAACGGTACGTGTACGCCGCGCCCGGGTTGAGTGTGGACCGCTCGACACGTAACCCTAAAGCTCTTGCTACGTTTATTAGAATACCACATCTCTTCTTTGTACACAAATAACTCTACCTTATTCCGACCTCTGGTGATTATATCTCAATAACCACTGTCACATGATTGAGTTCTCTGAATTATGTTAAGATGTTTTTATTTTATTACGTTAGACAAAATAGAATACCGCTAGTTTAAGTATGAAAAGATTCCGACATGAATTTATATAAATATCTATACTGTTACTCATTAACTAACAAAATATTTATTTATGCTACCAACGCAATACCTTTGGTTATCAAATGATAAGCAAAAACCACTTCTATGACACATTCAAATAGAAATTATTACAGGAAGTTACTACTTATATAATTTTATCTAAAATTTACACAGAGATATCTCCAACTTAGCTAATATAACTTGAGCTCTCAGTTACATTCCCTTGGGGAAAATTAGAGCTCAAACTAGACTAGTAATTAACCATTCATCAAGGACTTTGCATCAAAATCAAGCTTTGTAACGCAATATTTTCAGTACTATATTAATAGTGAAACTAGCTGTAATTATTATGTAATCATATCTTTAGCAAACGTCTTAATTACTTTTTACTTGAAGACTCAATTAATATAGTTTAAAAAATAATCTACATTAACATTGTATGTAGAATTATTAATATTTTTGAATAATCTTGTTTTGAAGAAGAAGAACTACATATTTGTTAAATAAAGATGGCTGACGTAAACGTGCATGTGATGGACAAAACTGGTGCGTACCATTTTCATTTTTTTTTTGTATTGTCCTTGACTTAAAATTGTCCGACTTACCAGCCAAAATAGCGATTATTCCCCCGGGGACAGTGGAAATTATTTTTAAAAGTTGTGACACTGTCCACCTCGGGTAGACAAGCAGGGGTGGACAGCGGTAATCATTGCAAAATCGACTACTGCAGGCACGACAAAATGTAGGCCTGCTTGCACGACAGTCTAACGTCAAACATGGACGCTGTTAGCGGCCAAACAGTTTTATCTTGTTCTTAAAGTTTTTTTTCAGTAGTTTTTTGTAAACAATACAATACAATACAATACAATACAATACAATACAATATCTTTATTTTCTCTCTTCACAAAGGTTCACATAGTAACAGTAAATATAAATGTAACAAAATTTATTAAATATGTTCCTTTGTGAGAGACTGGCGTCCATACTAGGATACCCTGTGTGACGGATCCCCAGGCTCTCACCTCGAATTAAATCTAGATTACATACAGTACAATAGCTAATTTGCATACTCAAACAAATAATTTATTGCAGTAGGGAAAAAGCAGACATATTAAAAAGAAAAAAAAACGTAAAAAATAAAATTAAGCTAAGGTATCGTGTTAAGTAAAGTGTGAAGTAAAATGTGCCGTGAGGTGTGTGGTGGTGAAGTGTATAGGTGAGGTGTGTGGTGGTGAAGTGTATAGGTGATGTGTGTGAGTGAAGTGTGTGAGCAGAAGTAGGATGATGGTGTGGGCATACGTCTAAAGGGTGATACAGTCATAAACCAGAATATGATTTTTAAATATTACGAGGGTACAAGGAGTAACTGCTCTGTAGTGTCATAGTCTAGTTTTTGCAACCAGTTTGAGACCTCTATTTTACAATCTTTTTTTGGTAAGGAATAAATTGACAAAATTCTGTTAATTTTGTTGTACAAATAGTTGCCAAGAAAACCATAATGTCGACGGGAGAAAGCGGTGTGGAACTGAGTAGTAGGACAAACTGCGTGTTTACGTCGCTTACCTTCAAAGAGACTATGATCGTAGGTAAGAGAAGAATGCTTGCGTAATATGGTATTTAAAATGAAGAGTTGCCGTGTAGTTAATACTCCAATTCGCTCATAAAGTTCTTTGGTAGGAAATAGGAAAGGTAAAAAATTACTAACTTTTAAAACGGCCCTTTGTGAACGTTCGATCCGGAGCATCGATGTTTTTGTCGCACCACCCCATACCGTTATGCAGTAAGAGATCAGTGATTGGCATAACGCAAAATAAACTGTTCTCATTACGCCAGTGTCCGCAACATGGCGAAGATTTTTAAAAACAAAAATTAATTTTCGGATTCTAGAGGAAAGAGCATTTATGTGGTGGTGAAAGCTGAGAGTACTGTCTAGAATGACTCCGAGATACTTGATAGACTCTGTTCGCTGGAGGTGGGGACACAAGCAGCGAGCACCATGAGACGAAATGCACGACAATGCATGTGCAGTAATTTTGAAATTATCAAGTGAACAAGTAGGTTTTTTTATGTAGAAAGAAATATACTTCGTCTTATCAACATTGAGAGCGAGTTTATTCCCAGCCAGCCAAGACAACACTAAATTTAAACCCTTTTGTGCATGACTATATACTTCGGGCCAGGAATCAGCTTCAAACAAAAGGGCTGTGTCATCAGCGAAAGTTATGATCCTACCGTTGGGCATCTTGAGCTCACAAAGGTCGTTGATGAAGGTCAAAAATAATGGAGGACCGAGGATGCTGCCCTGTGGCACGCCATGCACGATGGGAAGGTCGCTACTTGTCCATTCATCGACCCTAACTCTCTGGAATCTGTTGGTGAGGTAATCAGAAAAAAGCTCAAGCTGCGTATCCCTTACACCAATGTTCTCCAATTTCTTCAACAAAAGTGGGACGGAGACCGTGTCAAAGGCTTTGGCAAGGTCCATGAAAATCACAATAACTTTTTTGTGAACATCGAGTTTATCCGAAACAAACTTAGTTAAATCGTGCATGGCGTCGCTGGTCGACAGGCCAGCTCGAAAGCCGTACTGAGAAGCAGATAGCAGTGAATTTTTTTCCAGATAGTCGACCAGGCGCTTTTTCATGATCCTCTCCAGAATCTTAGACAAAGCTGGAAGGATAGAAATCGGTCTATAGTTGTTGACACAGGCTCCGTCACCACTTTTGAAGATGGGGCGAATCTCCGCAATTTTCCAGGCATTTGGGAATTTGCCGGAGTCGATGGCCAAATTGCAGATAAATAAGATTGGAGAAATGAGGACATGACTATATCTCTTCAATATGCTGGTGGAAATGTTGTCATATCCAATAGCGCAATTAGATTTCAGACTATGAATGATATTTGCGATCTCTTCAAAGTCTGTGGGGAAAAACACCATCGAGTTGGAATGAGACAAGCGCGGAAGTGACGGGATACCGTTACCAGAATAGCAGCGGTCAGCAATATTTTTGCCGATGTTAACAAAAAATTCGTTGATGTTATTAGTCGAAGAAATTGGATCATGAGTATTGATAAGCTGTGTGGCTTCGTTTTTAGATTTTTTTGTGTGAGTAATGTCTTTTATTTTGTTCCATAGTTCTTTGTTATTAGTTTTAGCCGCAGTCTGAAGTTCTGATTTGTCATATTCCCTTTTTATCTTTTTTAAAAGTTCGTTGCAAAAATTTCTATATCTTTTATAGGTTATCATTATATTTTGGTCGTTAGGATACTTTTTTGCTTTTTGGTGCAATTTGTCACGATTCCTCATACATCGCAATAATCCGGTCGTTATCCAAGGCTTGGTAATGTTTTTACGGTTTGAAGTTTTAATAATTTGCGTGTTAGATTTTATAATACAATTAATTGAGTTAACAAAGTACTGAACAGCAAGATCAACATCCTTCATTAAATACAAATCATGAAAACTGGCATTCGTAATGTCAGTGTCCATATTTTCGTAATTTAGGCGTTTAATTATTTTATTTGTTTTGTTTTGACGTTTACTTAAATCCAAAACAAGGAAAGTCGCAGCATGATCAGTGATGGAGGTTTCTGCAACGTAACATGAAGCTGGGAGTCGAGTTTTTAATATAATGTGATCTAAGCATGTTTTATTATGCGTAGGGAAGGTATAAGCTGGCAACATACCATGGGATGCTAGAAGGTTTAGATAAAAAGCGGAATTAGAGTCCAAGTTGGTCTCTGTTATGTCTACATTAAGGTCCCCTATTAGAATAAGATTTTTTATATTGGAGGTAGTAGATAGAAAATGGTCGAGAGAGTTAAAAAAGTTATTCAGGTTTTTGTAACCAGCAGGTCGGTAAACTGCTAGCATGGCCGTGTTTTGATTAATTTTGATCATTAGACAGTTACAATCAGAGATAATAGGCTCTTCTATGCATACGCCAATGTTATTTTTAAACAATGCGAATTTTTACAAACATGTCAGTGAGAGCAATCTAATACCAACGTTATAATAATGACAGTAAAGATCACTGTGAGTTTGACAGTGACATCTAGTCACAGTAACAATACCAGTGAAAAGACTGTATATTGATACAAGGATTTTTTGACGCACCAATGACGTTGACAGAGGAGAGCTATTGGTGAAAATTAATTTGTACAAAATACAAAAATATTTATTTCTTCTTAAACAGTGTGTCTTACATAAACTGAGGCAGTCCAAGTAATTTACAATGGCACTTGTGTTGGGGCTGTCTCATGTGAAATTGTTTTGTGTGTCAGTTGTCAAAAGATGGTGGTT
The DNA here is from genome assembly GCA_949152445.1 of Cerastis rubricosa. Taxonomy (NCBI): domain Eukaryota; kingdom Metazoa; phylum Arthropoda; class Insecta; order Lepidoptera; family Noctuidae; genus Cerastis; species Cerastis rubricosa. The sequence continues at coordinate 4,474,813 of OX424535.1, read as the reverse complement.
TTAGACTTCGGCCACGCATTTAAATATACTTTTCAGCTATAGTTTTGAGCATAACCTGTAGGTTAATAATAAATTATATATTATTAAATATTATTAAATTATATATATATATATATATATATTATTATTGCAATATTTTGCACTTTATGTCTGGAGGCTTTATTGATTCTTAAGTATATTCTTTTAATATTTTATTTTATTATTGGTGTCTGCAGCTGACATGTGACATTAATTGATGTAATGGATTCTTTGTTTATATAAAGTTGAACACTATTGTATAGAATCTGGTTCTTCTTACCTAAGAGACAGATGTGTTGCTGGGGAGTTTGTTCCGCCACTTCTTCTTACCAGCTAAAACACTAAGAAGTGGCGTTTTTGGGGACTGTCTCTTGTAATTTTGACGTTCAAAAAGTGCTGATTATCAGCCGATTTTGAATAAATGACTGATTTTGATTTTTGAATGATTTATACGCGCATAGACGTTTAGAAATTCTGATATTTCCATAAACTCGTTTTAGTTATTGTCAGCTGTCACTGCCGAGTTGGTTTAGTAGTTGCAAACGTGACTGCTGAACCTGGGGTCCTCGATTCGATTCCTAGGTTGGGCAGGGTTATTGGGTTTTTCGCCCCCATTTCATGGGATTTCAACTTAACTGACTAATAAATGTGTAAGAATTTTAAAATTGTGATATCCTGTTATAAAATAACTATAATTCAATGATGAGCTGTGATGTATTTAATGGAATTTATTTATTTCAATGCTTTTAATTGTATAATTATGTTGTGAGCTGTTTTAAAATTTTAATTTCTGATGTTTTTTTTTTTTAAATTTAACTTTTATAGTAAATCCTATTTTGTTTTAGAATTTATATAAAAATTGTATTTCCTACACAACCAAAATTATTAATACCACTTTTAGCTACTGTATTTTTACTGTCAATTGTTTTTGTCAACCTAATTTGTGAACTTTATGTTAAAACAAAGTTTAACTGTGTGATAACAATATGTTTAACCAAAAATTGTGCATGTGGTGTTAGCCTATAATTATTTGTAACACTTATAAATGCAGGTAGAATGAAATTATAAATGTACTGTGTAAACAATTGTTGACTTAGCAAATAAATAAATAAATAACTGGCGAAATATGGGTGTAGGTACTATTAAGCACACCTCTGACTACCCCTCTGGGGATTACAGGCGTGATGATGATATGTTATGTCAGCTGTATACCATCAACTTTGAAAAACCTGTTAGGGACAGCAACCGACCATGAACCTTCATCATTATCTGACTAGCCTTTCCCAAACTATCTTGGGGTCGGCTTCCAGTCTTACCGGATGCAGCTGAGTACCAGTATTTTACATGAAGCGATTGCCTATCTGACCTCCACAATTCAGTAACTGGGTGATACGATACCCCTTAGTAAGACTGGAAGTCAGACTTTTGGCTTTTGACTACTCGTAACGACTGTCATAGATCTACAAATGATAGCAGGGACCAACGGCTTAACGTGCTTTTGTGAGGCACTGAGGGAACTCGGTATGTAATTATGGTCACTCATCCACGGACCAACCTCGGCAAGCACGCTTAAAGATCGACCCGTGCAGCTGTTATTATTTAGCCACGAGCACCTCGACCATGAACCTTATAGCTTCTAAAATAAAGATCTATGTAATTTTCGCAGAGATACAAAGTTAGAGGAAAAATACGTAACTATGAAACCACCGTAATTAAAATTCATTCATTTGGTAATGAATCCGCCTTATATCCGCTTCCACATAGATCAATTAACAATACCCAAGATAGTTATTTAATATTTATATACCCAACAAACTGAAACGGGAAAATATTATCCTAGTAAATCATTTTAGGGATCAACAGGGTAGGCCAACGGTCATCATAATCCCTACTTTGGTCCACGGTCTTCCTTATGTAAGGGACCCTTATATAAAATTTAGTTAACATTACGGTATTATGCCCAGCTTTGGCTAGTGAAGCAGCAAAAGCTTATGGGAACGATGTTTATCTTTTATGTATAAATTAAGAGAGAATTTTTGATATATTTTTTTTTTTTTTTGAATGGCATCTTGCAGTTCAGCCTCTGAGGCTGGCTACTGCTTAACCGGACAAAGATTTTTGATATAATACCAGTGTTTATAGTTAACCTACCTGCCGTGCCTAAGTACGTTTAGCCGTTGGTCCCGGCTGTCATTTGTAGATCTTTGACAGTCGTTACGAGTATTCAGAAGCCGAAAGTCTGACATCCAGTCTTACCAAGGGGTACCGTATTACCAGTTAGTGGGTTGTGAAGGTTAGATAGGCAGTCGCTTCATGTAAAATACTGAGCTGCATCCGGTTAGACTGGAAGCCGACCCCAACAAAGTTTGGGAAAAGGCTAAGCAGATGAAGATGATGATGATTATAGTTAACCTGTCTAGTTGGCCTAGTGGTCGCAAACTCGGCTGCTGAGTATGAAGTCCTGAATTTGATTACGAGGCCAAATTTTACCAACAGGACTCTCATACCTTACGCAGTTTATCTTTTAAATAGAAACGAAAAGTGTTGCCCCACACTAGGAATTTCTTCAGTATCGTGGGTGCATTTGCAAAAATTTAAACTCACATACACAAACAGCCAGACCCGGAACAACTGCCCGTAAGCCTTACAAATATTTGTTACGTGCGGGGATCGAACTCGCGACATGCAGCGCAACAGCCTGTGGCTCCGCCACTGCGTCATCCGCGACGTCAATCTGTATGTTCTACGTTTGTATCTTTTGAAAAAGGTTGCATATTATAATTGTCAGGATATGGGTTTCTAAGATAGAAGGCAGATAGAAGAAACTTTCCTCTTATTTTCTAAATAAAGGGAAAATGACAAATGCAAATGTCCAAAATTATGTATTTTTCCCCCTTTTTTTAGCAACTAATAAGTGAAGAAAATAAAACCTTCCAAAAATTACATAAAATGCCTATTTTTACTGCCGTGGTTGGAGGACTACCAGAAAAATCCGAAAAGTTAAAAAAAAATTGATAAGAACCTATTCATCTCTTTCTTAAAATTTTAATGTTCCGTCTGATCAAGATGTAACCAATTTCTCTTTTTTTTGCAGAACCAATAACGCCTATGCAAGAAATCAACAAAGCTTACGGAGTATGTAAATTCGGGAGGTTCCACGTCAAATTACTTTTTGTTTCTTTTTTCGGATGTATAGCCAGCATTCTGGTTACTAACACCACTTCGTACTTATTGCCGATCGCAGAATGCGACCTCAATATGAATCTCAAGCAAAAAGGTCTACTTAATGCTATGCCTTATTTTGGTAAGTGATTTCGAGAATATTCATGAATTATAAACTGCCTAGTATTTATAGCCTAGTGTATTGTTCGCAATCGCGACTGTTGAGCTTGAGGTCCTGGGTTTCGATTCCCGGGTCGGGCAAATTGTTTTGAAAAGTGATAATAAAATCATAAACGTGTCGCGTCGCGCCCTTGTGAATATTAGTTTTTTTTTCGGATGGGATATCATCAAATGACTTCTCAGACTTGTACTGACTAAAACCCATCCATGTTCCTTCTTAGCTCTTTGTGTTCCAGGGCCACGGTATCTCTTTCGAACAGCCCACAGCCCTGTGTGAACAGTAGCTCGCGTTTTGATAGAAGTTGTTCTACGGAGATTTAGTCGCAGCGTGCCGCGTTACGTCTCGTCGCTCCTGTCTGCGGGAGCCTTAATTGAGTTTTTTTAACAGGAATTTTGCAGTAGCAAACACGGAGTCTGGATTTGTGCCCGGTTGATGGCAATAGGCTCGCCTCCTATGACATGGGAATTAAACATAACTGGTGAAAAGTGAGCGTACTATTTGGTTCACCTCTCATCATTCATCATTTCAGCCCAAAAGACGTCCACTGCTGGACATAGGCCTCCCCCAAGTGTCGCCACATTGGCATTTTGGGGGGTTTTGCCATAATCGCCACGCTTGGCAGGCGGGTTGGCGATCGCAGTACAGTTGTTACAAAAGCACAGAGAACGCTGCTGCCCATTCTCTGGCAAGTCCCTTAGTCGCCTCTTACGACACCCACGGGAAGATATGGGATGGTGCTATTCTTTACGTCCGACACCATACAGAGCACCTCAGGCAGGTTCACCTCTTGTTACCCTATATACATTTCAACATCAGTACTTAAGTACTCCATTGCCTGTTTTCACTATATATAAGCGACATCTAAATGAATGCCCTGATATTACACCACAATTTCAGCTCCCCGAGAGCTGATATTGAGGTGTAATACCTAGACTTTAATGAAAATCCATCAATTTGCTTTTATTTACGCATTAATTTATGTTTCATCTAGTATCAGTGAAAACAAACATTAGAATTTAGATTGAAATCAACATAAATACACATTAGAACATGTGGAACTAAATTATAGCAACTGAAAGAGAGATAGAGTTACCATGCCAATAAAAGCTACATTAGTATCATAAATCGATGTGGAGTCTCAAAAATGTTATTTTAGTAACTTTTAGACCTATGTATCCTACTTATGCGTATTAAGTTTCATTCAAATCGGTTATGATATTTCTGAAAAAAAGTACTTGAAAGTTTGAAATGCCGTAAGGTGTAAACGCTTTTAATCCTGATAACCTTTATTATTATGATGATGAACCTTTATTTCTTTTTCCAGGTATGTTTATATCAACAGTAATCGCCGGTTTCTTGATCGACACATTTGGAAGAATAGTTTTTCTAAGATTCGGTTTTGGAGGAATATTTCTATGCACATTATTTTCTGCCTCCAGTCAGACTTATGAGATGTTAGCGGCTGCTAAGCTCTGCGAGGGTATACTGTGAGCAACTTTTGTTATTATAAACTTTATAATTATGAATTTAAGATTCAAAACACTTCAGTAAATGTTGTTGGACTTACGACTTTTCTGGTTGTATACTAGTTTTACAAATCGATTGATTCAACAACAAAATAAATTCTAGATGTCTTAAAGTTAAGGTATACTTTCCTTTTCCATGTTTGAAACTATAATTTTTACCACAGAAGCACCAACGTACCTGAAAACAAAAAAAAAACATAATTAGGAGATGTAAAAAGCGCCCCTAATTTAATGCAGCAGATTTTGAAAGTAAATTAGTATAAAATTATTATGAAGATGGGTTGCAGTGCCACCCTTGAATTATTGCAATAATTATAACTGTCTTAGTGACTACCAAAGGTCTTATAACAAACTCTCTGTAAAGTTAATCAGTGAAATTGTTAATTAGTTTACCCCAAAAACGTAATTAGCAGGATTAACTCGTCCGTCCACATTAACGGTCTCTACTGAACCCTTAAGTTTAAAGAAGCGTGAAGATAAAATGAGGCTGTGGACTTGTCATCCTAACACCATAATAATTCCCCTCTCTGACGGATTCACCAGACCGACGCGATAAGCTGCCGACTGAGTATTTTTCTTTCATTTCCACTTCGTGTTAAAAACTGGATTTTTTAAGTGGAAAGTTTATTTAACAAACCACTAGCCACAAGTTCAAAGTAAATTTTAAATTGAATGATAAGGGATATCACTCTAAAGCAGTGCTTTTCGTCCTCGTTGAAAAATTACGAGAATTGTGTACTGACTGAAATTAAAACTTCCATGCGAATGCAAAAATTTGCTAGCGTAGCTTTAGCTACTTTTGCAGAACTCCCGAGTTATAGTGCATTTTCGACGAAGGCTCGTAGTTGGCTTAGTAATTAAAATCGGTAATTGGGCCAGCACCAATTTGGTTAATTAGGGGCGAAGGACTGCATCAAAAACTTTGCAAGCTCCTGCGCTGTAAATTTAATTTTGAGTATATACAACGTGTAACGTTAAATGCGCAAAACCTGACAATAGTTTGATCAGAATAACGAGCAGAATCAATTGAAACACTTTTTAGTATAGGTCCCATTTTTTCAAAAAATCTTCTTTAAAAATGTTGCCCTGTCTATTTGTTCATAGGTCTAGCCATAACGTGCGCAAACCCGCCAAAATAGGTTAACAAACACAAATGTTTATCGTCCAATTTAAATTTTTTCATACGCGGGAAAAAAAGAAAGAAAGAAAGAAACGATCAGAATTTCCAGTAAAACTAAAACAGCACATAAAACCTTTACTTTTTTTTTAATGATTTTTTTTCTTTCAGAATTAGGTCAATTGAATTATAAGTCATTCGGGGTATCTGAGGTTTTGCGCATTTAACGTTACACGTTGTATAGAGTGATATCAGATTATTAAAAACAGGGTGACTGGTAATTAGTGACCGATACCTAAACACGGGATTGTACTCATGATAACAAACAACTTTCCTTATGAAACTTTTTTTATACTCATTTTCTTTTATCACAATAACACCAGCCGTATGAAGCGGCTACTGGCTACATCTATTATTTCGTCCTAAACTTCAAATACAATATCGGCATCGCTGCTAGCATCATAGACTGTAAATAATACAGTATTTGTGCAGTACACTCGAGTCTCGACTGCAAGTTGGTCGCGTGCCCAGATCACTGACAGCATTATTACTTTGGCTCAGGGTTTGCTCCCCTATAGCATCTAGTTATGATATAATGTGTTTCTGCAATTTTAGTGTTTGATGTGTAATATCTGTCTATTCTGCTATGGACATAGGTACACTTTGACCTCATTGTTAGGGGATAGTTGAGTGATCCATTATTTTTGGTAGAAGTGAATCTTTGCCATTGCAAAAATGGAGTTTATTAATTCTATTAAATATTTAATCTTCGTAGGAATTCAAAATATTGTAGACATAGTAACAACAATGATTTCTACTACTGAGCCCTGAATAATATTTCATTTAAATTGTTTGCCATTTTTCTTTATACTTTGGCTATCCTAGCTACAATAACTACCTTACAAATGTTAATATAATATCGGCAATACCAAGCGCACTTGAATTAATTTTGCTACGCTGAAAAAATCTTTCAAAGGAGACTATCAATAAGTATTCTAGAAGGATTTAAAAAAAAGAAAAAATAAATGGGTACCTACATATTTTTTTTTGTGAAAAGTTACAAGAAGTTTATCTTTTGAACTGATAAAATGCCAAGCTTACTGGCTAACGACGAACGTAATAAACGTAATATTTAAAAAAAAAGAGAAACTGTGGTAAACAAGCATAGATTATGAAAGGGAATATAAATTAAACAAAGATTTACACAAGAAATAAATAGCAAAGGGTGTAGTTTTATTTATTATACGGCGAAGCTAATGAGTTCGGGTAATAAAACTACAGCAATGAAGCTGTATTTACCAGTTTGTTTATATAAAGAAGACTGCGTGCATTTCATTATTTCATGCCTTCCGATTAAAAGAAAATGCTTTCACACACAGGGTATATAACGGACCCTTCAGGAAGCCGTTAACCAAGCATTCATCATCAGCCCTATTGTTCCCACTGCTGGGATAAATGAGGCTTTTTGATGATACGGATTTTTGTTTTTGCAACATAATAGCGACAAAACCCTGAAATACTAAAAAAATATATAAAAAAATTATGGATTTACTTATTTAATAATAATTATTCTTTTATAATTAGTTATTCTAGTTCAGAACCAAACATTACTACTATAAAGGTTGTAAATAATCTACTATGCTGCAAATAAGCTACTTTCAGAAAAGACAGTTTTTCAAGTACATATTTTTTTCTTGTAGATTTGCAACATCATTAGCAGCCATATCATCACTTACATCAGAATTCTGCCACTCCTCAGTGAGGGATCGCGTGATGCTATGTCAATCGTCATACGCTGCTGTTGCGCAGATCCTATCCCCAGCTATGGCGTGGGGCATACTTATACAGGATTGGAAGGCTAGCTTCTTTGATGGGCGTTTTGGTAAGGTGGCGTTTTTTTTTTTAAAAAACTTTGTCCCTCGCTAGGAATTTCTCCAGTATCGTGGGTGCGTTTACAAACATTAAAACGCACATACACAGACAGCCAGTAGTATTATATCTTGTTATTTATAATTTTTGCGTGGAATGTTTTTTTTTGTATAATTTGATAAATTAATTTAGAATAGGAACTTATTGTAGCATTTTCTGATATGGGACGGTTGGTGGGTAAGCAATTAAAATAAACAGAATTATTTGTTTGTCTGTCTTGTTTGTTTGAAGCACTTAAATAGGTATAAAACCTTTTTTTTAATTCTACAAGCAACTCATCTTATGATTTCTGTTTTTTTTTTTAAATATACCACTCTACCTTTTTCAAATATCTCAATTTAAGGCACAAGCACACACATATACTCGTAGCAGCAATGTTCTTTAAACATTTTTCTTCACCCTATTTTCTTTTTCAGTACTTAACATTTGGAACTTCTACCTCCTTGCTATGTCTCTATGGTCGTTAATCGCTTTCCTACTATACTATACAATACCAGAAAGTCCAAAATACCTAGTAACACAGAAAAGATACGTTGAAGCAAGGAATATTTTGATGCAAATATATACTGAAAACAGTGGAAAACCTGCCGACACTTTTCCGGTGAGAATATTGAATTTTTTATCAGAATTTATGATGTTTAAGCATGATATGGGAATACCAGGGAACAGCTAGCTATTTCTTATTCAGAAAGTGAAGCTGGCATGTTACAGGCGTTGATAAAATAGCTTGTTTAAATGGGTTTTTGTTCAAGTGCATCAGCGCCGACATTATTAATTATGTTTATAGTGCCACAGGGATCTTTTGGCGTTCAAATGACATTATCAGAGAAGCACTATTGGTAATTTTTTTTATTTATTTATTTAGACACAAGGAAAAATTATAAACTAAGCCCCACAAAACCGTAGTAATGGTTTGACTGTGGGGTCGGTGAGTCCCTATACACCCATTCTAAGATCGTACCTACTTAAGACTATGAATAATAAAGTTATATAATAGTAGAAGTAAGAGTAAAAGAGTAGAATTTCACATATTTTAAATAGCTTCCTATGATCTCGTTTACAGCTCTTTTTAGTTTTTTGAGTAACAAGTAGTTTCAAGAATCGAATTTGAAGAGCTTCTAATTTATCCAAGTTAGTTTTAAATGTTAATCGATAGCAGTCGAGAGCAAAAAGAAGAAGAAAAAAGAAGATGGCTGCGGCTTCAGATCTAATTTAGGCTACGTACCAAAAGAACTATCTTACAACAAATTATTCTTGTTGTAGTCTTTCGCAGTAGTTATAGTAGACAGTCAGCCGAAAGTCTGAAAACCAGTCTTAACAAGGGATATCGTGTTACGTTACCGAGTAACAAGTTTTGTGGAGATAATCGCACCTTGTAAAATACTGGTATTCAACTGGATCCAATTAGAATGCAAGCTAAACCATACTTTCCGTTGTTGGGAATAAGTAGAATTTTCCCACTCATGTGCCAATAACAGCTGCACGGGACGATCTTTAAGGTTAAGCCGTGCTTGCCGAGGTCGGTCCGTGTATGGGTGACCATAATTACATACCGACTTTCCTCCGTGCCCCGGAAAGCACGTTATTAAGCCGCTGGTCCCGGCTGTCATTTGTAGATCTTTGACAGTCGTTACGAGTAGTCAGAAGCCAAAAATCTGACATCCAGTTTTACCAAGGGGTATCGTATTACCCTGTTACTAGGTTGTGGAGGTCAAATAAGCCGTCGCTTCATGTAAAATACTGGTACTCATCTGCATCCGGCTAGACTGGAAGCCGACCCCAAGATAGTTTGGGAAAAGGCTAGGCAAGATGATGATGCCTATCGTCGCTGAAGTTCTAACACCACGTAAGTCAAAAACAGTAATTTCACAAGCGAGTAAAAAAACTGCATAACTACACCTAGGTAACAGTACAAAACCATTTTTTTGTGTGCTCTTTAAAATAAATGAGACGTTGCTTTTTTCTGATTGGCTGAAGCAAAACGTCTTCTGATTCTCTTACAAATCCGCCAAAAAATCACCTACGCAGTGTTAGAACTTCAAGGTCTATGAGACTTATTTTTTTCTTATTTTTATACATTTTAAAAGAAGTATTTATTTTTATTGAAGTAGTTATTTATAATCTTCACTTTTTTTTTGGCAGGCCATATTGATTGCCAGGATTTACATAACCCAAGTGTTTTTGTATGTTTTTAGTATCCAAACATATTTGAAAAGGAAATCAAGGAGGTAGACTCCCAAAAAGCTGATGATGGAGAAACTAAGGTGAAGTTGCGAGACAAAATCCTAACTGGTCTTAGGAACATGAAACCTTTAACTAGAAGACCATTAATTGGCTATATCGCATTAATTGCGTTAAGTCAATTCATTACTTTGGGAACGTACGTATAAATATATTTAATTTAATTTCAGACAAGTTTTATTTATTTCATAGGTTCCAGCACGAAGTTGTGATGTAAACGAATGTTGTTGATGTTGTGTTGTGTTCGAAACAAATTCTCGAACCGGTGAAAATACTCGTTTCGCACATAATATTAACTTATAGTTTTAAGACTTATTTCATGTCTATGAGTGATACCTACTGATTGAGTTTCTTTCGAAAAATTAAATAGTACCCATAATTCTACTACCGTACCTACTATTTTGATTTCTATTCACCATGTTTAGTTCAACCCATCTTCTCTATTAATCGTTTCTGTCCCTTTCTTGCAATCCTAATCCTAATCCTAACTGTCCTAACTAACGGCGGAACCGATATGTATGAAATTTTGTGTGCATATCGGGTAGGTCTGAGAATCGGCCTACATCTATTTTTCATATCCATAAAAAGACGACGATATATTTGTAGTTTTGATAAAAAAAAATACGTTACTAGGTACCTACCTACGTCGCGCGTACGTTTTAAAATGTATTGAAAAATCAGTCCCTATTCATTTTAATTAAGTATTAAATTAATCATTTAATATTAGATTGTGAGCTTGCCATAAGGAAGAATTGATTAAAAAGGTAGGGACAGAAATTGGTATGCCAAATCATATTGTTTTAAATCCATGGGATTATGTCACCCTTTCTCTTCATAAGGGAAGGATAGACGGATGGGAAATTGAGTAGAGATTCCATAATAATACTATTATAATACAATCTTTTGGTATTACTTATAACTATAAAGAGCATGATTTTTAAATGAAATGAGACGAATTGAGCTTATAAGATATAACTGACTAATTAGAACGATAACATTGTTTTGGTAAAAATAATTGTTACTGTGAAAACACATAAAAAATGAAAATTAAGGATTTTTAACTTTCCATGCTGAGCGAAGCACTCAAAATCGAAAAGTGCGGTTTTATTTAAGCAAAATTTTTTACGTTCAACCTAGTGTTGTAAGCAAATATATTTTTTTTAACGATAGGATCAAATAGTTAAATTGCGTCAACATTTCAGTTTTTCTGTCACTAACGGTTAAAATAATTATACCATATAAAAATAAAATAAAAAAAGCAAAGTAAAGTAATATTAAAGTTGCACTGTTGAAGGAAAACATCGTGAGGAATCCAGCATGTCCTAGAACTAAAAATTCGATATGTGACATCTACAAACCCGCACTGGGCCCGCGTGGTGGATCACAGCCCACTCCCTCTCATAGAGAGAAGGCTTGAGTCCCAGCAGTGAGAACATTTTAAGCTGATGATGAAAGTTGCATTGAAATGTAGATTCAAAGTTTTTTTAACATAAAAGAGGGTAAAATATATCAATGGGGTAAAAGATTAACCCCGTTTCTAAAAAGAAGTCCAGGTCTTCTTTTTTATTCTAGGTTTTTTGCTACTTTCAAAGGGCTATTTCGCCTGATTCCACCCATTTGACGGTAATCGCGTTATTTTTTTCGTCTAAGCCGTCGTCAAAGTGTTTAAGGCTCCAAAAATCGACCCATTAAGTACAGTCAGCTACAAAAGTCTAAGTAAAATACTGGTTTTCAACTGCAGCCGGTTAGACTGGATGCCGATCTCGACATAGTTAAGTGGGTGCCGAAGTTTTAAGCTTAAGTTGTTATTAAATGAAAATCGTAACACAATAATGTGAAATAAAAAGGAATATTAACTTTAAACTTAAAGAAATAACAGCATTTCTACAATGTATCGAATAACTAAAAATAAAAATCAGGTCAAATTTAATTATTCAATAAATAATAATAGTATCAATGAAGTTCAATCTGTCCGCGACCTGGATGTTACGCTTGACTCCAGTCTGCATTTTGATACTCATATTGACAATATTGTAAAAAAAGCCTTTCAGATGTATGGACTGGTGATGAGATTTTCAAGTAGCTTTGTGCGACCCTCTACATTCTTAATACTATATAAAACCCTAATTCGTTCGCAATTGGAATATGCCGTCCAAATTTGGGATCCTCTATATAAGTACAAAGATAGGCTAGAAATTGTGCAGAGGAAGTATTTACGTACTATGAATTTTAAGTGTTATCGTCCTAAAGTCTCCTATGAAAAATTACTGCAACGTTATAATGTTCTCAGTTTGGAGTCTAGACGATTTCTTCTGGGTGTAATGATGCTGCATGGTATATGCAATAATAGATTCGATTGCATTCCATTATCAAATAGTCTACATTATATTGTACCTAGAACTGTCATGCTTCGTGGGGTACGTGTGCCTCGACTATTCCACACGAACTCGTGCAGGACTAACGCTGGGGTGCGCGTGCCTCTTCGTCGCCTTGTTGACAATACGTACAATGCTCACTTTATGGAGCTTGACATATTTAATCTTTCCAAGGATCGTTTCAAGGCAAGAGCAATAGAGTTGCCTTATTCATAAGTGTATATATTTTTATTTCCCTTCTTCTTGCTAAGCTATTAAGGTGCGCACTGTTTGTCTGTTTTATTTTAACTTTTTTTTTTGTGTATTCGTGGACAATGTTGTGGGTTACATGTGTGGTAACATAAATATGGAATAGACTGTATCGATGTATTTCTAAGTTTTGTGCAAATTTAAGAATCTCTAGTTAAGTTTGGCATGTAACTGTTTTTTGTCCCTAACAATAAAATAAAATAAAATAAACTTTGTATATTTAGATGAAGTGACTGTTAATCGACTTTTGTCTCTGACCGTACCTTTATTTAATAGTTATCATTGAACTGTCCAACCACAGACGTAGTAGGCAGACATAGATGTACCTACTAATATTCATAAATGAAATACCCCAATTACTTAAATGCAACATTTTACGTTCAAATTGCAAAACAAAAACCTGTTTAACAATCAAAATACAAGGCCCAAAATCGCGTAGTCGTAATCGCAGCGACAATTTCCATACGAAATTACTATTATTCTAGATTAAACTGAACAGATAAAAGAATTTCAGTCTATTTTTTCAGACACAACGTCATCAGGCTGTGGTTCCCACAATTATCTACAATTGTCGAACATAGCAATTTAGATGCAAATCAAAATCTATGCGACTTACTGGATACCTACACAGGGAGTTTGAAAGTCAAGAATGCTTCTAATGCGACGTCAGAAGTTTGCGTACCGGTAAGTTGAAAATTTATAAGATTTTATTTTGAAGGCAGTTTTATGATATTTTAGTTTAATGATATTTTTTAGCTCGTGGCTAAATAATAACAGCCGCCCAGGTCGATCTTTAAAGTTAAGCCGTGCTTGCCAAGGTTGGTCTGTGGATGGGTGACCATAATTACATATCGAGTTTCCTCCGTGCCTCGGAAAGCACGTTAAGCCGTTGGTCCCGGCTGTCATTTGTAGATCTTTAGCAGTCGTTACGTGTAGTCAGAAGCTAAAAGTCTGACATCCAGTCTTACCAAGGGGTATCGTATTAACCTGTTACTGGGTTGTGGAGGTCAGATAGGCAGTCGCTTCATGTAAAATACTGGTACTCAGCTGCATCCGGTTAGACTGGAAGCCGATACCAAGATAGTTTGGGAAAAAAAAGGCTAGGCAGATGATTTTATGATATTTTCATAGTTTCCAAATATATGATTTTTTTTTCATAGTTTTAAGAATGTATTCATTTCTATTGACGATACTAATTGTGCCTATTAAAATAAATTTAACTCAAGTGCTATTAGATAAATGTATTTTCGATTACAAAATTGTTTTATCTTGTTCTACCTTTGGTAGTAAGCAACGACTTATTCTCGGGCCTACGCTGTCCTCCCATACTTAAGTACTAACGCTGTACATTCAAATATTGTAAAACCAAATGATTTTAAAAGAGTAAAAATGGTGTTTCTTTCCGGTTCTTCTTCATAGGAAACGACCAACTCGAACCATGCACCTTTTATCGACGTTTAAAAAGGTGCATGAATTTGGGTCGAATAAGTATTGAAATTTTGTATGGGGTAGCAGATAATTTTTTCGCTATTACGATGTTTGTCCGATGGAGAAACATGTTCAGTTTGATGGTCTGTACCTTTCCGTTACACCCTGTATGGTCCACCAAGAACTTTACTAACATTCTATCACATATAACTATAGTCGAAAGCCAACAGTAATAAAATAAAAATCCCATTAAAATCGAACAGTCAAAATCTAAAGTTATAATTCAAACAACTTCCTTAACTATCGGAGAAAGAACTAAAAAAAACCCAGGTTAATCCCATATCTTCGGAAACAGCTTGAAAGTAACTAAGTAACTTATCGCCAACAAATATGAAGACAGTGATATATGATTCTGGAAACTTCGGCCTGCAGTTTTACCCACTTTGAAATCGATGATGGGACCCTCTCGAGACCCAAATTGAGTTCCGGGCGTAGATTTATAACGTCAGATTCACTGTCGCGTCAAAAATAATAAAGTTCCTGTTTTATTGACATATAACAAAACGAACTAAGCAACATTATCATTTGTGAAAGTAATTGTAACGGTTTTGAATAGTTGACGCTGGTTACTTTTTAATTTGGGCTTATTAGCATACGTTTTGGATGTATTATTTTGGTTAAGTTGAGAGTGTTACTATTAAACTAAAATTATTACTATTTAACTGAATATAGGTGGACCGATGACCTGGTCAAGTTTGCGGGGATCCACTGGATCCGAGTCGCACGGGACAGGTCAATGTGGCGATACTTGGGGAAGGCCTATGTCCAGTAGTGGACGTCTTTCGGCTGTAAAGATGATGATGATGATGAACTGAATATTGAGTATTCATTGGTAATACTTAGGTATACATTTACCATTACAAAAAAAATATACTAGCGCATTATTTTGAATAGTGTAGTCAAAGAGTCCGAAGTGTCCCTACATCCAAAGAACAATTATTGTGGCCACATTGGGTCCAAGCAATTTAAATACCATCGTACCATCGATAAGAAAGAAGAAGAAGATTAGTGCTGTCTCGCTCACTCATACAGAAAGTCATATCTATTGTTCCACGAGAGATCTTTGTCTTCTCAGTGTGGACACTTTTTCCCACGACCCTAGTACAGCGAAGGCATATCCAACGCTTTAAACCTTTGGCTCCGGGGAAAAATATCCTACTTAGTCCACCATGATTTATCTTCGTATAACGTTTCACTGAAATCGGCCAAAGCGTTTTCGTGGAATTGGGTAACAAACAAACTGTTTTAGATTTGTTATGTAAGGGAGGCTGTGTGGTTCTCAATTTCAAAAACCGCCTCGTAACTTAGAGGGCCTTTTGTAATGGGAGTGCGAAAATTAGGATGTAACTTATCTACCTCTCACTTATGGGTGGGATGGCTTAATCAACTTATTTAAGTAGTCTTTGATATGTGCGTGTTAACGGTTAAACGGAACTAGGTGATGTAGATCATCATCATCATCATCATCATCAGCTTATAATGTTCCCACTGCTAGGATACAGGCCTCCTCTCTATGAGAGGGAATGGGCTGTAATCCACCAATGTAGTGCGGGTTGGTAGATGTCACATGTCTTCCAATTTTTTATTGTAGGACATGCCGATTTCCTCACGATATTTTCCTTCGCCGTTTTTGAGGGCAGTCTCGTAAATGTGATCGAAAAATGTTGTTGTTATGTAGATCAGAAGGATTGAACTAAAACTTTCTGTATGGTGTCGGACGTAAAGAATAGCACCAACCCATATCTTCCCGTGGGTGTCTTAAGAGGCGACTAAGGGATTTGTCAGAGAATAGGCAGCAGCGTTCTCTGTGCTTTTGTAACAACCGTACTGCGATCGCCAACCCGCCTACCAAGCGTGGCGATTATGTCAAAACCCCCCAAAATTTCAATGTGGCGATACTTGGGGGAGGCCTATGTCCAGCAGTGGACGTCTTTTGGGCTGAAATGATGATGATGATGAACTAAAACTTGTGTTGATTAAGATGAGAGCTGCATTTTTTCGGGATGTCAATGGTGGTCCCATATAAAAAGTTCTCCGAAATGTGAGATGAACACATCTGTCTGGTACAGGTTGTAGAGTATGCTGTCTATCTATTTCTGTCTAGTAAAACCGACTGGATTCAGACACATAATGTGCTGAGTCTGAACCGATATGATATCTGCCGAAAGCCGGTGTCCTCAAAATTCTGTAGCCCTGAAACTTTCCAGCTACTAAATAATGTATATTGTTACCCAAACTCCTAAAATTATCTTATCAATTACCTACTTACATTTCCTACTTTATAATTGGTTCAGTATCACTTCGTTTTTGGGTCAAACAGTATTTACCTAATTAGATCCCTGTTGTAAGTTTTTCACTGTGTATCTTTAATTAACAAAGTGAAGCGTAAGTTTTAAGCTAACCCATCCAATTAAGGCAAACGTGCTTCCCCTAATAGCTACCCCACAATAATTCGATGTGGTTTAGTTTGGAACTACACACAACCCTTAGCAATGTGGTTTTAGTTCGAAAACCGTAATGGTTTCTATAAATTATCATGGCACTGCCTTTATTAATATTAATTTGAAATGGTAAAGAGGCTAAAGGGAGCCAAGCCTTGGATATGAATTCCAGTGACTAGCACAAATCTACTTTATTTTACTAGCATTCTACAGTACTACCTCTTCTTCCGTTCTATACCAAAATCAAAATCAAAAGTCATTTATTCAACTTAGGCTGATAATCAGCACTTTTTGAATGTCAAAATTACAAGAGACAGTCCCCCAAAACGCCCGCCCTTCGTCACTTTCTTAGTGTTTTAGCTGAGAAGAAGGGGCGGAACAAACTCCCCAGCAACACTTCTGTCTGTTAGGTTAGAAGTACCAGATTCTATACAATAGTGTTCAAGTTTATATTAACAAAGAATCCATTAAATCAAATTAATGTCACATGTCAGCTAGCACACACCGATAATAAAATATTAAAAAAATTTACTCCAAAACAAATAAAGCCTCCAGACATAAAGGACCTACCCGCTTACACGTGCATACAGACGAAAAAAAAATAAAGTAAAATAAAAAAAAAGAATATTAAAAAACAAAAAAAAAAACAAAGTAAAAATTCTATGCATGAATTTATATCACATAATTATCAGTAAGCTAATTTGAAGAAAGAACATAAACATTGTCTTGAGTTCTCTGGCCCAGTTATTTGTGGGCCTGTTAATAGCGGCGCCATTGGCGATTTTGATATAATCTCAACTAGCATGGCTGTAGTGCCTGTAACTTTTGCGCCAGCATTTCTATTATTGTTTTGATAGTTAAAATAATTGTCTACAGGCATTGCTTTTGGTCAATGATAAAACCAATGGCTAATAATGTAAATAAATTACAGTTAGTGTACTATATTTGGAGTTTATTATTTTCATAAGTGTCTGATCAAAATAAAGAAGTAACACCAACTTTTGTTGTACCATCCAAAGCAAATATTTTATTTATCTGATGAGGTCACGAAAAGGGGACGTACGATTAATTCATATAATGAGAACTATTAATGTTCTTCCGGATTTGAGATAGCGTTAGTTCATTAATCAGGACAAAGATATTTCCTTAAGTAATAATACGTCTTTGTCGTCCGAACTTTGGTTTAGTCAGACATTATTATAAGACTAGAAGCCTCTTTAAACGCAAAGACTTACGAGACTTTATATACGTACCTTATAGCCACACATATTTATACCATGAGACGATAATAAAAAACATCAACCCAAAATAATGTCATGTAGTTTTCGTATCAAATCAGCATTTATGTCACTTAATTTCTGCGGATGAGTCACAACACTAATTTAACAAAAACAGTACAGTACTAACATTATCAACTTTTTTGTTCCGTCCTGATGGCCTACCATGACATCTTAAAGCATTATTGTTTTAATCTTACTCCAGAGTGGGAAAGAGATGGCACTAGACGTCCTCTATAGCTCCGTCTCTTTCCACACTGGAATAACAATAAAACAATACTCCTTTAAGACGCCATAGGAACCTGCCCCCTGCTGTGTTTATAAATATTTGCTATGTGTTTTATGTTAATTTTTTCATTTTGTATGCACGTCATGTCACTGCGATAAATCAATATTTTTTCTTTCTTTCTTTTTCTCTAATTCAAATAATAATTTTTAATCCTTCTATTGAACATAATTATTATCTGTTTCTTACAGCACGTAAGCGGCACAGAGACTTACATCAACAGCATCATCATAGGTCTCGTCTGTCTGCTCCCCTACTTCATAAGCGGGGTTGTAGTCAACAAAGTCGGCAAGAAAGTTCTACTCTTCATCGGTGGTCTTTTGTCTGCATCCTCCTTGCTTGGCTTGAGGTGGTCTAATTCAAAGACCATGATGGTGGCTTTCTTCTCAACGAATATTGCCGTCACGCAGACTATTAAGAGCTTGATTCAGGTCGTGCTGATTGATGTTATTCCAACTGCCATGAGGTGAGGGATTTATTTTATACTATGGTAGATTATCATGATGGAGAGGCTCGTGGCTAAATAATAACAGCCGCACGGGTCGATCTTCAAGGTTAAGCCGCGCTTGGCAAAGTACGTCTATGCTTCGGAAAGCATGTTAAGCTGAGACTGTCATTTGTAAATCTTTGACAGTCGTTACAGTCAGTCAGTGGCCCGAAGGTCTGACAACCAGTCTTACTAAGGGGTACCGTATTAGCCAATACTAACTGGGTTGTGTCAAAGTTGGGTTGGGTTAGATTAAGCAGTCGCTTCATATAAAATAATTGCATTCAGCATCCGGTAAGACTGGCCCAAATAAAGTTGGGAAATGGCTAGGCAGAGGATGATGGTAACTTTTCATGATATAGGCATGTAATGTAAAGGAATGAGAAGAATGTCATGAGGATAGTTTGGAGTATGCATATACATAAGAGATGAAAAGGAAATACCAAATAAACGATAGATGTACCGTGTCACATAATGCATTGTTTGTTATTCTAATTTAATTTCGCAAAAACTGAATGCTACGAGATTGTCAACAAGTCTAAGAGTTGTCTCACTTTTCTTTCGATTACGATTATTTTTAGTTTTAAGTGCCATATTGCAGATTATTTTTGAATCCTAGCTTTTACAAATTCCATTATTTTTTCCACCAGGGCCCTGGCTTTGTCCCTAGTGATGATGTCAGCTCGTGTGGGCACTTTGGTCAGCAATGTCTCCTTCCCCATTCTGCTGGCCATGGGATGTTCCATACCCTTCTACACGATGGCTTCATTGATGGCATGTAAGTTTACCAATAAAATTGTTCTATTAATCTGAACTTGGGGGTTCATCAATTCTTCCACTTTTGCCTGGGTGTCCTGGCTCCCGTTGGTTGGGTGTCGTGTTACGAAGGCCGTTATAAAAACGTGATTGTTTTCCTTAAAATATTCCTTTGAAGTTATCCAAGAAAGAAATTGTCGTACTTAAAAATGTTCATGAATAGCTTTAGTACCTACGCATTGATTAAGTATTACAATCAAATCTTTGCTCAGAAAGAAAAAAAGTAAAACTGTTTATTTACTAAGACATATTATAAAATAACACTAAGTAGCCTGCAGATATTCAATGTACTAAAGCTAACGACGAAATTCCAGCAGCTGTTCGTAATACAAGCTAATTCTCAAGTCCATGCAAAGCATTTTGTAACTAGAAGCTGTACCATCTAAGTGCTATTTTGCATCCTGATATTACGTAACATTTTGCTAAGCTAAAGTGCTGGATTTTGGGGTAGTACCTACGATGCGGCATCCCTGATTGCAATTCCTTATAAATCTGG
Source organism: Cerastis rubricosa (assembly GCA_949152445.1). Classification (NCBI taxonomy): domain Eukaryota; kingdom Metazoa; phylum Arthropoda; class Insecta; order Lepidoptera; family Noctuidae; genus Cerastis; species Cerastis rubricosa. Next base: position 4,454,724 of record OX424535.1, on the reverse strand, counting down.
GTTAGATCACTACGTTCTCAACCAAGATAGTAGAATGTTTATTTGTAAGATTTTCAATCACAATGTATTTAATAATGTGGTTTTTTGTTTCAGTTGTGGTTCTCCTGACAATATTCCTGCCAAAGAAGAAAGAATAGAAGTCGTACTTAATTATAAACATCTGCTTAGCATTCCCCCAACTATGTCGGGGTTGGCTTGCAGTCTAACCGGATGCAGCTGAATACCAGTATTTTACATGGAGCGACTGCATATCTGACCTCCACAACCCAGTTAGTACTGCATTATACGATAGAAGAAGACGTACTTAAGGAACATTAATATAAACTTGTTCACATTTATAGTTTTATTTAAAACATTCCAAACTGTACGAGCATAGCTCCGCACACTGAGATGTAGTATGGTGATGAACGAATCACACAGGATGTGTACTGGAAATAAAATCACTGTTATATGTCCGCTAATGATTGACAGTTTATTAGGTAAAACATTAAAATATATAATACCTAAAGTAGGTTGCTTGTAGCGGGCGTAATAGCCTAGTCAGCGAATGTACATAAATAATCGGTGAATTAGCAACTGCTGGTTCAGGTAAAAACTAAAACAATTTATATCATGCGGCGATGCCTGCAGATTGACACACATACATAAATTCACGCCTTTTTCTCATGAGGGTAACTACAAAATGGCACCTCGATTGCATTGACGATGTCTCGTTGTCAAAATATCCTCGCTGTACTAATGACTTGATTACAAGTATTGATAACAGTAGCGAGAAAAGGCTCTCAACCGAGCCCACCTCCCAAGCACCAAGCCAAATTCTTGGCGCTGTCTCTGTGACTGCATTATACTTGACACATACACGATGACAGGTAAACTTGACTTATTTAGTCTTAACTCCTAGCTGGACTTCATTTGTTGCTCACCACGTCTAGTATAACCCCTTCCATGGAGTTTCGAGTACCCTGTATAATCAAGTTCGACGCTCGAAAAACTTTCCACACTGACAAAAATGAACTCACATATCTCGGATGTGATTTTCAGTATGAATGAGCGAGACAATACTACTTAAACGGCACTGTCAACCAAGCAAAAACGTGACCATATTTTAATACGGGCTAATTTAAAGATTTAAATCGTTTGGCAACAGATTCTTAAATTTGTGATTTTATAGCACAGAAGCCAATCGCTCATCTCCATTGCCTTTTCATTTATTAAAATCTTTTATGCATAAAAACATTGTACAAAGGCAGACTTAATGTCACAGACTTTCTCCACCAGCCTCCCTAGCCTTTGTTGTTCCTGGAAAACCTATTATCGCGATATCAGATTGAATGTCCACTATAAAACAATGAGACTGCAAAGGGGAGCTATTCAGATGATGGAGGTATAAATAATATACCTATTGCAAAATGTATTGTTATCGAATGGAGGCTTTTATGTATCTATGATACGTATTGCAGCAGCCGCTAGGCTACAATTACGGATGGATTGTAGGATGGAGACGAATTTGGATTCGAATTGGAAAGAGGTTTGATTTATTTGGACTGCCCAACTTTAGCCATTTTTTTTTTTTTTCAAATAGCAGACCCGCATAAAACGTGAGGAGCTCGTGGCTAAATAATAAGAGCCGCACAGGTCGATACTTAAGGTTAAGCCGTGCTTGCCGAGGTTGGTCCGTGGATACTCATCCACGGACCAACCTCGGCAAGCACTATGCAATGGGCAATGGTCACTCGACCATAATTACATACAGAGTTTCCTCCGTGCCTCGGAAAGCACGTTAATGCGTTGGTCCCGGCTGTCATTTGTAGATCTTTAACAGTCATTACTAGTAGTCAGAGGCCAAATGTCTGAAATCCAGTCTTCATAAGGGGTATCGTATTATCCAGTTACTGGGTTGTGGAGGTCAATAGCGTATTTGGAAAATTTCGTAATTGGACAAACAGACAATTTGTTCAAAAACTACTTTGGAAAGGCTTTTACATAAGGGGTCTTAAAAAAAAAGTGTGAATTGTATTCTTAAAATACGGGTCCGTCCGTAATTAGCTTTGTACTTGAAATTAACCCTTATCCCTAATATTTTCGAATTTATAAGTTTTAAAAACACATCGGGAGTAAGGACAAATGTCCAATCGTGTTGTCATTCATTTTTAGTTCCGGCCTTTAATCTTATGTCCGTAAGTGAAACGAAGTAGGAAACGACCTTAACTTCGGCCGAAAGTACGGATTTCGTGCTTAGAGAGAAGAAGGAGTCTTCTCTCTAAGCTGGAATTCCGTTAGTTAGTAGTAGTACTTTGTAGTCCAAAGAGACGTCCATGAACCCCCATCATTTTATTAACCACGCAAGTATCAAACTGACTCTCTCTGTCTTTGACTGCCAAGTTGGTCTAGTGGTTACAAGCGCGACTGCTGAGCACAAGGTCATGGGTTCGATTCCCGGGTTGGGCAAAGTTATATTGAGTATTTCCATTAGAAATTTCTTAGTAACAGCTGCGGAGTCTGGTTTTGTAATGGCAATAGGCTCGCCCCCTATTACATCGGGCTTAAAACCCATAACTGGTGAAATGTGAGTGTGCTATTAGATACACCTCTGCCTAAGCCTTCAGAGATTATAGCCGTATTGTTGTGTATCAAATCCACACTCAATGTGTGAAATCCACACTGCTGTTCTTACATGGATTAATCCACGATAAAGTGTCCACTATATCAAAGTTCAATATCTTTCAGAAAGAAACCTATCAATCGAACCTGATATCATTTCTCCGTTCATACAGAACTACTTAACGAAATACTTTCTTTCTTTTACTGGTAAATAAAACTAAGTCCTTATTTGTATAGAAATATCACATAAGTAATCGAGAGAGCTTACTGTAAGGCGATTATGATTAGCCCACTATTCGCCCAATCAATCGTTCATACCGAGTGGGCGAAAACAATAGTATCATGACGTGCTGAATGACGTCATTTTGGCGTGGCGTATGATATGATGTAAGTATTAGGTACCTCTCTTCCTAGTATATTTTTATGGTGAAAATGAATTATGTGAAAAGAACCGCTGTTCGAATTGTTGAGATGAATCCAAAAGCGTTTTTGTCAAGATAAATTAAGGCTATTTAGCACCACAAATGACTGAATCCATTTATCCTAAACGAATTAGAACATCATCCTGTTTTTGTCAATTCTTTGAAGATGGCAGAGATAGGATGACTTTCCAAATATGTAGAAATGAATTAGTATTTTACTTTTTACACCTACAGTTTCACCACAGAATCTTATGCAGTGACTTAAAATGAATTCTTAGTCTAATTGCGTAAGATTCTGTAATATTTCTTCCCAAGACTGGGCACAGGCTCTTGAAATACAGGCCTATCACCTAGCACAGGAGTCAGGGACTTCACACAATTTTGTAACCAATTTCTTGCGCTATAAAGATTATTGTTTATTGACATTGATCAACAAGGTCGCTGGACAAGATTATCTCCAGTGAAAAGGTTTCTTATTTCCAGCCTAGCAAACGTTACTTTTGACCACATCATCATTTACTATTGCGGTGAGATAGTTGTTAAACATGATCTTATAAATAGTAAGAAAAACCTAAGCCTTTGCAGCGATTGGCAGCGGAATTGTCCACTTTCAAGACATTAAAAAGTAATACCTAGACTTTGTACTGAAGTAGCAATGGGCCAGCCATATTAGCTGTATAACCGTCGAACCGTTGGGGTAGACATGTTCTTGTGTGGAGAATACGAATCGGCAAGCGTAAGGTGGGACGCCCTCAGGCTCGGCGGCGCGGCGGGGCGACGATCTCCACAGGGTGGCTAGTATAACAACTGGATGAAATTTTCCGAGAATCGATTTAATTGGCGTGCAATTCAAGAGGCCTATGTCTAGCACTGGATTGTTTTATGCTGATGATAGATACCTAGACTATTTTGTGAGCCCTGCTTAAAATGACAAATATGAAGCTCGATTATAGTTTATGATTTAAATAAACAGATTCTGATGTAATGTTACTACGGTGAAGGAAAACATCGTGAGGAAACCGGCATGTCCTAGAACTAAAAATTCAAAGTCATTTGATATCTACCAACCCGCACTGAGCCTGCGTGGTGGATTACAGCCCACTCCTTCTCATAGAGAAGAGGTCTGTGTCCCAGAAGTAGGAACATTATTGGCTGATGATGATGATGATGAATTTTCCTAAAATAAAAACCAGAAAATAAAATATAAAAAAAAAAACACGCGAATCACGCCTTTGTTGAGATTTTAAATCTACACTAATGAAACCACAGATAAAAAATGTACAGATGAGTTTTCCAACGACGCACTGTACAAACAGTTAAAATACATTCTGCTCAACGTAAAATATTGCGTTTTTTCTCCGATCTGGTTGAACAAAATTGGAAGTAGGTGTAGTATAATCAACTTTGTAAATAATTGTTTTATGTGTCTCACTCTTTATTTACATTTACGGTAGCGGAATTTAGACATTCTGTTTGACGATGAGTTTTTATTTTTGACTTGCTTTTTAGCCATGACATCGCCTGCGTGGAGGACGTTAATTATCGCGGTATGTATTACTGAAAAAGTATTTATGATGGACATGTGGCCTGACGATCACTTGTCCTGACGCAAGTTTAACATTTTTGACCCATCACTCCATTCGACCTATAGTGAGTCGCATTACAATTTTGTCGCACAAGCGTTAATCGCGCTTCCGTGTGTCGACCTCACGTTATACACTCTCACAAAAGTGCACAACGCCGCTAAAGAAGTATTCTCTTTAAAAAAAAACGTTTCCCAGCTATCATTTTTGCGTAGGGTAGTAGTTTGACGTACAGAATGCTTCATTGAAAACTTCATATAGATCCGCTTACACCTTGTTTAAAGCAAATTTCATACGAAACCGTATCGTGTTTAACTCCCTGACGTAAAACCCGTCAGTCATCAGTAACAATCCAGAAACAGAAAATGATAACATTATCTAAAGTTTACTCACTAATTACGAACAAAAAGTATCAAGACCTCTCACTCTCACTACTCCAAAGAGCATTCACTTAGCTACGTATAAAAGCCTAACAACAGCAGGGATCAAGACTAATTGGTCATAGTAACAAGGTCTTCCAAGATAAATTAATTTTACGTCACATTATTTCATACTAAAATGTTATTTAAGCAGTTACAACTGCCATGATAAGTAGGTGTTATGAAACTTTTATACGTCTATATTTTTTGGTGAAACAAAGAAATAGTAGGTTTAAGAGAATGAGTGATCTGGATTTACCGGCTTTGGCGGCAAAGGAAAGGGGTGAGTGAGAATTAATTATTTTAAAAAGTCGCAGCACAATAGGAATTACTCCTAAATGAAATGGAAATGGAAACAGGCCTCCTCTCTATGAGAGGGAGTGAGCTGTAATCCACCACGCGGGCCCATTGCGGGTTGGTAGATGTCACATGTCTTCCATTTTTTCATTCTAGGACATGCCGGTTTCCTCACGATGGTTTCCTTTACCGTTTTGAGAGCAGCGGTGATGAAATAAATTACACAAAATAATGCGCCTGCCTATTATTACTTTTTTTACTTTTTACTTTGCCCCACACTTGGAATTTCTCCTGTATCGTGGGTGCGACTACTTCAAATTGGTGGAGCAAGCTTTACAGCTTGGGTCATCACCGCGAGGTTGCCTGCTTGTCGGTTTTCTACAGGCTGTACTTCGGTGAGTGTGCCCAAGAACTCCACAACCGCATCCCACCGGCCTTCTTCTACCATCGGACATCTAGACGCACTGCAAGTTACCATCTCTACCTTATTGCTATTCCACTAATTGGCACTAAGTGTTTTCGAACTTCTTTCATAATACGCACAGCAAAGGAGTGGAACTCCGTGCTTGCGTCTGTGTTTCCGAACGCTTACAACCCTAATCTCTTTAAAGTTAGAGTGAACAGGCTTCTCGGTACCACTCGTACCATTGTCGACTTTGTCTCTGACCCAGACTAGAGTCAAGAGCAAAAAAAAAACCTAAATAACTTACAAGTTTATCCCTAAAACGTGCAAAACTACAAAAGACACCCAAATGAAACTGAAAAACATTACACAAGCACATGAATTGCTTTTTCTTGTAACCTTAAATTTAGATATATCAAAGTGTCGAAATAAGTAGGCTGAGCCATTTGAGACCGCTGGGGAGGTTTATTTTAGATACAGCCGACAGCACATGTGATTTAGGAGATATATTTATGTAGGCATAGACTTTTTAAAGTAGGTTTTTGGAAACCAGACTAGCGATCTTCTTGTTATCGTGTCGATGGCAATTTAAATTGTGTCGACCCAAAACTGAGCCACTAGTTTGGCGCTCTCAGTAGCGTCCATCAGTTCCCGTAACGAGCAAACAGCAGGACACGCAGGACACGAAATTAAGTGTCGCATCGTTTGTGGATCGGCACCACCGGTTGATAAGCCGAAACAGTTTTTTGAAGTGTGTCACCCCACTCACTGGCGAGCGGTCTTCGGAGAGACTAACGCTGTAGCGAGGTAGTGCTTCCTTACCTAACCCATTCGTTCCACCTGCTGAATGTCTTTCACCTGGACATGAGTTGCCATGGCTGACTTGGAAGTCTTTAAATAGACTTCGGACCCAGGTTGGTTGCAGCAAGGAAAACCTGCTTAGGTGGATATTCATTAATGACTCTGCCCTGGAGTGTAAATGTGGTGCCGTTCCACAAACGATGCAGACTAGCGATGTTACTTGAGCGCTTTAATTTTATAGGACTGCTTGATTGGTCGAGTGGTCGCAAGCGCGACTGCTGGGCACGAGGTCCTGGGTTTGATTTCCGGGTAGGTGTTATTGGGTTTTTCCATGAGGAAATGGTATTACAGCAAAATTAAACCGATTACAAATTATCTATAGAAACAGAAATCGCCAATAATCTTTTATTTTAAAAGACATTTCGAAAATGTTTTTTTAAGTAACTTTTTACACCTATGTATCCTGGCTTATGCGTGTGAAAATAAGGCCTTGAAAGTTTATATGAAATGCCGTAAGGTGTAAATGCTCTTAACGTAGTATCCAAAACAAATGAAAAAATAAATCAGCATCTTTTTTGTTATTTTACAAGGAAAATCATAACAAAGATGGTATTGTCAATAACATTGTTTGAGCGAGATACATCTAAAGGCTCTTACCCGCTGCATCGGAATTACTTATGATATGTGGCACCAGATTTAATTAAATTAAGAAAACAGACGTCGGCGATCCGTCAACGACTTGCTACCGCGCACCTTCCTTGACAACTACTCAAGGCAATATGGCTACCCGCAACGACTTGACGTTCCACCAGAGAGAATTGTAGACCCCTTCTCTCTCGTCTGTGGTAACAGTTTAGTTTGCAACGTGAATCATATGAAGCCTTTTTGCAAAGGCGCCGACACGGCCAGACTGACATACGACCGTCCTCGGGCGTTATTGTATTCCTGGAACAAACAATGTCTAATCACCAAGACATCCGCTCGTCCACCCTGACATGAGCCAGTGCCTCTTACTTTAGGTCACAGCCTATTTCGAACTCACACTCGCAATTTGCACCGCTCTGTTTCCTCATACGATGCGTAGCCCGGACAAATGCGTCCCTTCGACCTGCCCCAAGTGCAAGACCGGACAACACCGTCCCTTCGACTAGCCATCGGCTCACTCATGATGCGTAGCCCGGACAAATGCGTCCCTTCGACTTGCCCCAAGTGCAAGACCGGACAACACCGTCCCTTCGACTAGCCATCGGCTCACTCATGATGCGCAGCCCGGACAAATGCGTCCCTTCGACTTGCCCCAAGTGCAAGACCGGACAACACCGTCCCTTCGACTAGCCATCGTCTCACTCATGATGCGTAGCCCGGACAAATGCGTCCCTTCGACTTGCCCCAAGTGCAAGACCGGACAACACCGTCCCTTCGACTAGCCATCAGCTCAATCATGATGTGTAGCCCGGACAAATGCGTCCCTTCGACTTGCCCCAAGTGCAAGACCGGACAACACCGTCCCTTCGACTAGCCATCAGCTCAATCATGATGTGTAGCCCGGACAAATGCGTCCCTTCGACTTGCCCCAAGTGCAAGACCGGACAACACCGTCCCTTCGACTCGCCATCACTCACGTCAACGAACTAGATTCGTACGTCCCTTCGACCAGCACCGCTAAGCCCGGACAATACAATCCATTCGTGACACACAGACGCATGCGTCCCTACGAACCTGCTAGCACTCTAGTCAGGACCGGACAACATCTCGTCTTTGGGTTTGCGTCCTTTCGAGTTACCAACCAACGGGCAAAACCGGACAACAACACCTACATGTAATCACATCACATAATCTGAACGTACCTTAGGTTCTGAACATTATGCTCGGTGGACGTCTACTTCTACGTCAAAGGTCATAGGTCCCTCATCTTCCTAATCAGCACTAGCTGTTTCAGCCCCTAAAACGACCCACTGACCCAGAAGGGGCCGCAAGCGTTTCAGACGATGCAGTCAGAGTAGCGGAATCTGCAGTCAAGGTGTCAACACTGCGAGCCGACATAGTCTCAAAATCGGCATCAATAATGCCTTCTGACTGCATATCTACCACCTTCACGGCTTCTTCGTCATTCATAATGCCTTCAGCTAATTCCATTAAGCCCTCGTGATGTCGTAGTTGTCATGATTTATTTTGTTAGACTCGGTCATCATGTGGACAGAACATGGGTTTCCACCACACACTACACACGGTACACTGCTTTTGTCGAACTCACAAATTACTTGAAATTACAATCCAACACAATAACACTAGGCACCATGAATCGGGGAACAGTGACATTTCGACTGAACACACTTTCTTTTCGACTGAAACTAGTGGACCAGGCAAGCGCTTACTCCAAACGCCGAAGAACTTTTACGAATAACGCCAGCATCTAATAATTCCTGAACTTATTGGCCGACAACCTATTTTATCAAAATATCGCCTATTTTAATGGTACGATCTCCATGGTGCATTTAAATCATAACCTCCGATGCCAGTAAGGTTTACTGATTATGATGTCACCCATAAAACAATTAAACAAGCCATGTTTAAGCAATGCGTCAGATGACCTACTTATCGAAAAAGAAAAGAAACGGTCTCACCCGATGATGTTGTGAGGGTACCCTCTTGATGATTTGTGCTCGCAGGTTTAAACGCTTTCCTTGTTGCTTGAAAAATTCATTGGTTATGTTCCTCACTTGGCTTTACTTTCGTGGAGGGCGCGATTCTTTATCCCACTTCTGATAAAGGCTCTTACCCGCTGCATCGGAATTACTTATGATATGTGGCACCAGATTTAATTAAATTAAGAAAACAGACGTCGGCGATCCGTCAACGACTTGCTACCGCGCACCTTCCTTGACAACTACTCAAGGCAATATGGCTACCCGCAACGACTTGACGTTCCACCAGAGAGAATTGTAGACCCCTTCTCTCTCGTCTGTGGTCACAGATTAGTTTGCAACGTGAATCATATGAAGCCTTTTTGCAAAGGCGCCGACACATCAATTAACGTAACTATTATTAAACCTTATATAAATAAACAACCGTAGACATTTATACCGTTGTGACGTGAACTAGAAACAGTAGTGGGTGAGCACACAACGGCAAATCCAGTAAACACTGATCTCGCATAATACGGGAAGCTCAAACAAAGCGAAGTCAGGTTATACTGGATATGTATAGCATGATAATACGCCCTCACCTGATGTAATGTGATTGGTTAATTTATTCAGGTAAAGATAGTTCGGTACACTCATCGAATAAAAGCCTAAACCTAACCTAAACTAAGTAGTCTAAAATCTAAGTAGTTATAAGAGTAACCATGGAGTTTCTTGCCGGTTCTTCTCCATAGGAAATGACCAACCCGAACCGAGCACCTTTTGTCGACGTTTTATAAGTGCCCCTGTAGGCCTATGTAAAATATAAATATTTTGATTTTGATTAATTTACTTCTACGCCGATCTGCAAATAGTCGGCAGATTTGTGATAAAGGTCAGATTCGTTTGCAGGTTTATATTAACATTACATAAAATCACGCCTGCAATTGTCGTAGGGTAAGGCAAAAGTGTCATCATCTTCATCATTTTATCCGAACGATATCCACTGCTGGACCTAGACTTCCCCCAAGTCTCGCCACATTGACCGGTCCCGTGCGACTCGAATCCAGCGGATCCCCGCAACCTTCACCAGGTCATCGGTCCACCTAGTGGGAGCCCTTCCAGCGTATCTTCTACCGGGTCGCGGTCGCCATTCTAGAACTTTTCAGCCCCATCGGCAGCCGTTCTGCGAGCAATGTGCCCTGCCCACTGACACTTAAGTTTTGGAAATTCTTCGGGCTACGTCGGTAACCTTGTTTGGCAGACGTCTACCTAATAGTAAACCCACATTTCGCCAATTATGTTTAAGCCACAGGGGGCAAGCCTATTGCCCTCAACCGGGCACGAATCCAGACTCCGTGGTTGCTATTGAAAAAATCCTGTTGGAAAAACTCAATAGCACTTTGTCCGACCCGAGAATTGAACCGAAGACCAACAGTCGCGTTTGCAACTATTCGAGCATTAAGGCAGTCACAAACGATTGAGAGAACGCTAGTTATTATACAAACAATCGCCAATAGAGAGAACGCAAAAAAATATATTTTTATTAAGGGCCTTCTACCTTCTGCAAGTACATGCTGGACAAATACAGGAAGGTACTACTGATCTCTATAGCGGGTTACAAATAGTGTTGTGAAACATTTAAGAACTTAAATCGATAGTCTTACATAATGTTTTTCCCTATCTCATACTCATATTGATTGGTGTGGCTTCTTTCTGTCTAAGTCGTGTCAAGTGGCAATCTTATTCTAGATTGGGAAAGAAATGGCGCTAGACATCCTCTATCGCTCCGTCTCTTTCCCACAGTACAGTGGCATTAAAACAATACTGCTTTAAGACGTCATGGTATCCCCCCAGCTGGCCTACCATGACGTCTTAGAGCAGTATTGATTTACTTTTATTCCAGAGTGTGAAATAGATGGGCTATACAGGATGTCTAGCGTCATCTCTTTCCCACCCTGGAAAAGAAGTAAAACAAAAATGTTTTAAGAGGTCATGGTAGGCCACTTGAACTAGGTTCAATCTGAAACCATCCGAAACGGCGACGTAGAAATGAAACTTCTTCTAAAACATCAGATGTTCAGGCAAAAATACTTAGAGCATACATTATCATTATTTTGGTCTTACGTAACGTGAGCATAAATAATTATGAAATGTACACCAATGACTAGTGTATTTTTATCAGTATTAACACAGTACATCACAGATTTCACATAAATGATCAAAAATAGAATCATGATTTAATTTACGTAACGTTATGTTTGCGAAACGGAAATTTTCGGGAAAAAATCGATATTAATCATTATTCCTAGCTTTTCCCAAATATATTGGGGAAGGATTCTAGTGTAACCGAATGTAACTAAATAATAGTATCTTAAAAAATCGTGTGTGGTTGTAAAAAAAAATATAATGTAAGAAGTATTAGAAAAAAAAAAAACAAAATTATTTGATTTTCAAATCTTTACAAAATAGTTTTCGCTTTTTTTAACCATTCAAAATAAATAGTGATTAAAGAACGAGTGGGTCATAAACAAAACGAAATTCAAGACATGATCGTCGGCGATTTTAAAGTATACACATCCGTAGATACTGTGATGGCTAATGACGGTAGTCCTGCACACCCCGTTGATTTTTTCAACTCCCTGCAGCTAACGGGCGTGCCGTTCCCATAAGAAGACGCATAAAGTTGGCGTTTTAGTTCTGCTGATGCGAAACTTTGATGTACCCAGACTGTGCAACGGCACCAGGCTTCGTATCACAAAGCTTGGCAGTAATATTATAAAAGCCACCATTATTACAGGAGTTGCTAAAGGAGAGAGCGTTTTAATTCGACGCATGCCCAGTATTCCAAAGAACTTGCCATTCCAATTTTAATTAACAGGTATCATCATCATTATCATTTCAGCCCAAAAGACGTCCACTGCTGTATATAGGCCTCCCCCAGTGTCGCCATATTGACATTTTGTGGGGTTTTGCCATATTCGCCACGCTTGGCAGGCAGATTGGCGATCGCAGTACAGTTGTTACAAAAGCACAGAGAACGCTGCTGCCCATTCTCTAACAAGTCCCTTAGTCGCCTCTTACGACACCCACGGGAAGATATGGGATGGTGCTATTCTTTACGTCCGACACCATACAGAGCAACAGGTAGTAATTTCCTTTAAAATAAGCTTTTGCAATGACGATTAACAAATGTCAGGGCCATACCTAAAAAGTGGCAGGCATTCTTTTGGGTACTCCATGCTTCTCAGACGGTCAATTCTTTGTTGATTGTTCACGTGTTTCATGAAGCCAAAACTTGCACGTGGTGACGGTCATTGTTATGACATTTTTTTTTATTGTATACAAAACTATCTTGGAAAAAAAAAATTGTGCCCAACAATGTGCCGTATTGTTCACTTTAGGTTTAAAGATATTTATTCTCAAAAAAGACACAAAGTCACTTACATGAGAACAATGCTTAAAATAAATTATATTTATAGTTCGTCACAGACGTCACGGAAGCAATCATTACAATCACAATTATTAGGTTTGTAAAATACACCCATCCAATGAATTCATGTTTTAGAAAGAGTGTTATTTGTAATCAAATATTCAGCTAAACGAGTTTTGAATGCATCGAATGAGTTTGAAAAAATATGTTCTGTCTTTTAAGCCATATAGTGTTGCTTCAACGCCTTTTAATTTTGTTTCGGACCTCTGCCGCCCAGAATTACACCACCCTAAAGCACGCCCTTTGTAGTCATCACCCACATAATCACATTACGATCAGACCGTCAGTTCTCACACATAATAGCAAAACATCACGCCTGTAATTCCCGATGGTGTACTTAATCGTACATCCACATTTCGCCAGTTAAGTTGAAGCTCTATGTAATATGGGGCGAGCCCCATCAACCGGGCACGACATTAAATCCAGACTTCGTGGCTGCTACTGAGAAATTCCTGATGGAATAACCCAATAACACTTTGCCCGATCCGAGAATCGAACCCGGGACCTCAAGCTCAGCAGTCGTGCTTGCGACCACTCTACCAACGAGGCAGTCTCACACATACACCTTAAAATGTTCGCGCGAACAAAGTCGCGGGTATCAGCTAGTATTTAATATTCCCACTTCTATTAAAAGCATAAAACTGCCTAGTTTCTTGAAAGTCTGGGTTCATGAAAAGGCAAGAACAAAAAAATATTTAAATGGTGACCTAGAACTACCTACAGCCGTACACAAAGGTCTAAGTCTCAAGACCTTTATAGAATGACCTAAAAGCGTCGATTTTTCTTACATTATTTTTCTTTTGTTGCCGCCACAATTTCTAACGGCAGTCGATTTTTACTTGTCCAACTTGATTGCTCCTGGAATCGACTTCATTTTTTATTCACACACAAATATTTTATTAGATTACACCATTTCATTTGATTTTTTGGCGAACGAAGTTGGTAAATTGTGAAGGGCATGACCTGACTTCGAATAATATTAGAACAAAGGTTCTTTGAATAATATTATTTCAATTAAGGAAACTATTTAAATTTAACAATTTCTATAAATCTGTAATGTCAATTTCCATTGCTTTTCTGCTTCCATACTTTATAAAAATCGTAAAAACTGAACCCTTATAATTTCATTCTGACCGTCCGTCCATATGCCACACTTTAGTTAGCACAATTAAGGTCTAGAGTAGGAGTAATTCATAAATAAAAATCATAATAGTAAACGGTTAAAATGACCTAAGGGACGAAGGATCTAACAAAACAAAATAACATTCCCCGCCATTTTGAACGCTACAGCAGGAACGAACAGCTTACTATATACAGCACTAGGAATAAAGTGCAAAACAAAACATTGGCTTATCTCTTTGCACGTGAGTGGATATCCAAACCAACGAGCAGTGAGGTGACTTTAAATTGGCCACAAACGCAATAATATTAATAATCTATACAGTTTGCAGTCAGTTTGCAACCAGAACTCACTGTGGGCAGATGCATTTTAAAACCTTGATATTATTGGATACTATATGTAACTGAAAAACTAAAAAGGACCCAAAAAGCAAAAATAATGCTCTAGGGTGGCCCTATAAGATAAGATATAGACAAGAAATAAAATCGAATATTTAGACAATCTTACGGGATAGACAATTAGAGGCACGTGCAGTTACATACAAAGTGCTAATTTAAAGATAAAAAAGAAAACAAAATTATCACAGTATCGAAATTTTTCATTTGTATTACAAAAATGTCACAGAATAACCTCCCACCTAGCGTCACTTACATGTCTGTAATCTGGCCACTCCTCAGTTTCATCAATAAAGTTGTCTCGAACATTAAATTTCCTTTTCTTCGATTTCTCTTTAACCCTCTTCAAATAAGCCTTTTTATAAACGCTGCGCATATCAACTTTTTCCGTAATATTCTTCTTCGAAAAATCTCTTCTGTACAACCGGGACCACAAGTTTTCTTCTTTCAAAACTTTGTTCAGCTTCTTCGAAGATTTGGCCACGTTTAAAATATCATTGAGGGGCAAACTCAATAGAATATGGAATAACGCGTCGTCGGGTAACCCATGTAAATTGCTGAACGGTTGACTGTGATAGCTCAATATGCTGTTTTTCACAGGGGCAACAATTTTATTTTTTAGTGTCGTTACCAGTTCGTCTATTTGACAGAATGCAGAGGGATTACCAAAGATGGACGTAGTCAGATGTTCATTAATAGGCAAACATAAGGAATGTGTTTCTTTAGTCGCGTCGATAATTGCGTTGATTAACATTGTATCATTCAACGTGCATACTATAATATTCGCTGGAGTGTCTACAAATGGGTACAAAACAATTTGTATTTCATAGACTTGACGACGTTTCCTTCTTTTAGTCAGTACGTAATCAACAACATCGATTTCTGTGTTCCCTCTCTGTACGAAATCATTTTCTTTGATCACAATGAGGAGCAAAGCGAAGAACAAGTCTCGTTTCAAAGTTTCTGGCTTGACTAACGCCTCTATCAATTCGTTCAGTGTTTTGTGGAACTGGGCCGGCATCGCCTTAGTTTTGTTCAAAGAGAGGCTACACAACCACTCCATTGTCCCTTCCCTTTTAAGTTTTCCGATGTTTTATTTTATTGCCTATTAAAAATTTTTATGTGATTCTTTTTTATCCGCACGTCATCTTGACATTTTGAGATTTTTATTGTTATCTGCTTTATGGCTTTACGAGTTTATAGAAGACATTGATTTATGATTCGAGTAAAAACGTTTTTTCTTCTTCTGCGCTGAATAAAATAATTTATCATTCTTAGTTTTTACGTCAAGAATGTCCATATTTAACACAATTTCTATACTTGACTAGTTTTTAATCTAGTAAAAATCTTTATCATAGTAAAATGCTTCGACAATTTATATGATCTAAAACAGACCAGTCTAAATGAAAAAACACTAAAACCGGATACAGAATGTTAATCAAAAATTCCTTTGTACACTTTGATTTCAAAATCTTTACAATTTAATTTAGGGGCGACTGTGTACAGTAATATTATTGTCCATAAGATAAAGAATTTCTTAAGTTAGGAGATCCTTTCTGTTTCTCTTCATTTCCTATTACAACGAGAATATAGTTTCAGCAATTTTCTTAGATGTTTCTCATATTTGCTTCTTATCTTTACTTGGTCGAAGAAAATACAATCTTTCATAATGTTTTCTGATATTGACACAAGTATTACTCGGTGATATTATAGCTTCACGAATGTTTTTATGTTTTATATATTCTTGATTTGGTGGTCTTATCGGAATCTTGGGGAATCGAATAGTCTAGTGAATAATATTATGCATTGGTTTACTTATGGTCTGGGTTTATATTTTCTTTCTTTTGGTGCTGCTTGTTTAGTAATTCATTCTATAATAATCCGTTTGGTTTCGTGTTGGCAAATGCTACTGCTGAGCATGGTTGATTGGGTTCGTTCGATTCCCAAATCGGTACAGTATTATTGAGGTTTTCTTATATGTATTTCTCAGGAGATTGGCTCAAAAAAAGGAAGGCCTATACCTAGCAATGGGTGAATTCAGGCTGCAGATGATGATGATGATTTTTCAATAAAAGCCCGAAATCAGGTAGTTGATGCTGTAATAATGTCTTGTATATGAAAACACGTGAAGCCTTTGGTCCTGCGTCATATCCCTCTCTCTTCTTCTTAGCGTGTCGATGACAGTTTAAATTGAGCCAGCCCTGGATAGAAATGCCCCATAATTGCTGCTTATAATGTACATTCTATCATTGATGACCGCTTCTGAAATTATTATTTTTTGAGTTGACTCGATCAATCAAAATCTCTCCCTGGTCCTATTCGATTGCCGTTTCATGGAACTATAAAATAAAATAAGGCCCCTAGCACACGGCGTATTTTAAAGGTGCAAACGAGGCACAGATGACGCACGTATATGCGCTTCAAACGAGATTTGAACGCAACCTTGTAACCTAAGCACATCGTCAAGACATCATTAACAAGCTTCAACCGCGGAAAGCACCCGGCTCCGACGGAATCACCAATAGGGTGTTTAAACTCCTCCCCGCTCAGCTCGTCGTGTTAATGGCGGCCATCTTCAATGGCGCCCTAAGCAACAACGCGTTTCCCCAAATATGGAAAGAGGCCACTGTGTCATCGGTTTCGCCAAGCCAGGCAAACCCAAGTCTAAGCCCTCGAGCTACAGACCTATCAGTCTCCTGAACGCACTCGGCAAAATCTACGAGAGACTTATTTATAAGCGACTCAAAGACTTCGCCGAGGCTAAGAGTATCCCCAACGAGCATTTTGGCTTCAGGACTGAACACTCTTGCATCCAACAGGCCCACCGCACCGTAGAGCACTTGAGCGCTGGTTTCCAGCGTGGAGCAATGACGGGTGTGTTGTTCTTCGACATAGCAGAGGCTTTCGACAAAGTCTGGCACAACGGCTTATTATATAAGCTGTACAAACTGGGAGTGCTAGACCGTCTCGTGCTCATCTTACGAGACTTTTTGTCAGATCGTACCTTCCGCAATCGCATCGGGAAGGCACTGTCTTCCACCCACCCATTAGAGCCGGAGTCCCTCAGGGCTACGTCGTCTCTCCCCTTATCTTTACTCTGTTCACCAGTGACATCCCCAAGAACAAGAAAGCTGAGTTAGCCCTGTTTGCGGACGACACGGCCATTTATTGCACTTGCCGCAGTCACGATGCTATCTATAGCACCCTCCAAACCTCAGGCCAACGTCTTAGGCGCTTGGTTCCGGAGATGGAGAGTCGAGGTAAACCCCGAAAAGAGCCAGGCAGTTCTTTTCTCTAAACTGCGTAAAAATAAGCCACCCGCGCTCAGCCCGATCACTATCTCACCAAGCCTAAGTACATCCATAGGATGCAAACTTTGCAGAACCGTTTCTTACGTAGAGTCACGGGAGCCCCTTTTTATGTCCGTAATGACCGTCTATACGTAGATCTTAGAATGTTCACCGTCCTTCAGTTTATGAAACGTCTTTCGAAGCGTTTCTTTGATGACGCCATTAAAAACCGTAATCCCCTGATCGCAGCGGCCGCCCGTTACAAACCCTCGCGCATTAGTACAGTACGTCGTCCTAGGCATACCCTCGTCACTCCCGATATGCTATCACCCTCCTCCAGGAGAGTAGTAAAGAGACTAGCAATCTTAAAAGTTCAGACACAAACCACCGTCTTTCCGACCTCACCGTCGAGGTCCGTCGCGACGTCCCTGTCCATGCCCCCCCCGACCCTCGCTCGAGCCAGCCCACGATGCTGTGCCAGTAGTTTTAAATCCGCCCCTAAATAATGATACCATTCAGATCCAGCCTGTCCCCATGCAGTCCTCCCCCAGCGACGCCCTAAGCCGAGGCTCGTACCCCACAGGGGGTGCCCTTAGCGTCTAGTCGCTTAGTTTGTAAGTTTTTATGCCCTGGCTGGAGGCCTTACTCTTAAGGCACCCACAGGATAGTCCGGTTAAGCAGACGGCAACCTCATAGGTAGAACTACGAGATGCCTTAAATAAAATAAAAAAAGGGGCTGGAAGTTTAGTCTCTGACTCTTCGTCTGGCACGACGTGGGCACGACCGAAATTCAGTTTGAAGGATATTGTTATTACTATTGAGTACTAACTAATTTATTATATTTTTAGGTAACATTTTTACGTGGTTAACATCAAAATGAGGGTAATCATTAAATACTCATTTCGTTCGAGGACACAGTAATTACATAAGGTTTTGATTATTTCCGTGGCTTATAATTATATTATAAGCGTATTTGACCTACAAAATTTGTTGGATGTATTATTGATTAACAGTGATTCTGAAGCCCCGTTAACTATGGACACAGTTCTGAGTAACAATTGCAAAAAAATGCTTACCGAAGCTAGAAAACCATGTTGTTGTAGTACCTATGTCGCCAGTATTAGGGGTGCCACAGAAATGTGAAATGTTACAAACTTTGTTGCCGGTCTATAAAATATTTTCATTATGTTTCAGCTCAAGCTCGCGAAGAATGGAAGACGCCGATGAAAGAAATCGACGCAGCTCTCATAGCATGTACTTTCGGGAAATTTCATTTAAAGCTCCTGTTCATAGCTTTTGTGGGATTCATGGCAGGAATTCTGGCCAGTTCTACAACGGCCTATCTGCTGCCTAGCGCTGAATGTGACTTGCAGATGGATTTATTGCAAAAGGGGGTGCTTAATGCAATGCCGTATGTTGGTAAGTTGAATTACTTGAATTCTCAGCAGCTTGCAGCTTGCTTGCTTAGTGATAATTTAAACCCTTCGCACTGGTTCTTCGCGCTTCATCTATCTCTTGTTGTTTCGGATTACCATCCCATGGGACTATTGGAGAGAGTGAAATGAAAATGCACCTATGTTTTCACACAAACTTGTGCACTATAATATCTCTGAGATCAGGTTACAACTATTACTTGTTGAAACATACATAAAAAACGTTCACGTATTCTCAAAAGAAAATAAGTTTAGATTTAGAAAAATAACCAAGCTATGAACGGAAATATTTCCAATATTGCCGTAAAATATCACCAAAATAAAGGAGCAGGGTGAATTTATAGCACTAAGACTTATGCTGGCTAATGGAAAAGTAGCACCTGGACGTAAATTTATAGCTAAAGGGACATGGCCCGAGGTCGAGTGTAGAAGGAGTAGCAGCGAACCGCAGCTAAGGCACTTATCCCACTGCTGGCGATTTGCGAAAAGCGGTTGCCAACTAGAAACGAGTTGGCGAGCAAGGAGCTACGAGTGTTTAGTTCTGATAGTTTTGTCGCTGGATTTTGAGCAAGTTTACGATTACTACGGGCGATTCATCATCATCATCATCATTTCAGCCGAAAAACGTCCACTGCTGGACATAGGCCTCCCCCAAGAAGGGGGGGTTTTGCCATAATCGCCACGCTTGGCAGGCGGGTTGGCGATCGCAGTACGGTTGTTACAAATGCACAGAGAACGCTGCTGCCCATTCTCTGCTAAGTCCCTTAGTCGCCTCTTACGACACCCACGGGAAGACATGGGATGGTGCTATTCTTTACGTCCGACACCATTCAGAACTGACAGGCGATTACTCGCAACCTATAACTCAAAAATTAAATTTTCCAACTCCTTCGCTATTCTTTTCTGATAATTTGATTGCGGGATCCAAAACAGTTAAATTGATTCTCTGGGACTTTGACGATCGTCATTGTCTCGGCGGTATTTTTGTGGTCGCCACTGTTGGTTTTGGCTTCCAGAAGTTGCAGTGGTTTGGGAACAGAGTGGCAGACTTGTCCTAAAAAAAAAACTGTCAGTTAATGGCTCGCCATGCAAGCCAGGCAAAGCGAGTTTTGATCAACTTTTATTACATGAATCTCTTTTACTGACACTAGTCAATATTTGTACTTTCGCCCATCCGTCCCTATGCATCTATGCTTTCATAGGGTTAGATGGGAAAAGAAGTGTCATCGTCTGCTATAGAACAGCCATCGGCGTTTTTAGCGGAGGATGGCACAAATCTAGTTTCATCCTCCCCCATATCATTTCTTGAACGAGAAAATAGTCGATGTTTCCTCGTTGGCGGTGGGACAGGTCCCTACTACGATCGATTCGAATGCATGATATATGAAGTTTGAAGTATCGGACGTTCTAGTAGGTACCTGCAACTAAGAGAATTAGGAAGACTCAACTGACGACTTAATTGCTTTGATTTATAGAATTGTTGATTTTGTGGCCGGAAAACTGATATAATTTAACGTAACATCACGCTTGTAATCCCTAATGGATAAGGCAGAGGTTTACTAACCGTACACATATTTCGCCAAACATGTTTAAGAGCGTTCACTTAAAACTTTCAAGTCCTTATTTTCCGAAATGACAGAACCAATTTCAATGAAACTTAATACGCATGTAAGCAGGATAGGATACATAGATCTAAAAAGTTACTAAAAACATTTTGGAAACGTCTATTAAAAAAAAACCGGCCAAGTGCGAGTCGGACTCGCGCATGAAGGGTTCCGTACCATTATTTATAAAAAACTAGCAAAAAAGTCACTTTTTTGTATGGGAGCCCCCCTTAAATATTTATTTTATTCTGTTTTTAGTATTTGTTGTTATAGCATCAATAGAAATACATAATCTGTGAAAATTTCAACTGGCTAACTATCACGGTTCATGAGATACAGCCTGGTGACAGACGGACGGACGGACGGACAGCGAAGTCTCAGTAATAGGGTCGTTTGACCCTTTTAGAAATTTCAAATGATCTTTTTTTAGGGTTCCGTACCCAGGAACCCTAAAAAAAGATCATTTGAAATTTCTGTTTCTATAGATAATTTATAATCGGTCTAATTTAGCTACAACACTATTTTTCAAAAATATTTATTAGTAAATTTTTAGACCTAAATATCTTGCTTATGCGTATGAAGTTCCATTATAATCGGTTCAGTCATTTCGGAAAATAAGGACTTGAAAGTTTGTATGAAATGTCCTAAGGCGTAATCGCTCTTAAGTCACGGGCGGTGAGCCTACTGCCACTAATCTGACGCAATTATTCAGGTTTTTGCGAAGATAAAGTACAAAAATTATTATTTGTTGTAGCTCTCTTGTACGAAGAAAACCGATTAAGTTGTCTTTTTGTTATTGTCATGTTTAGAAATGATTTATGCTAAACTGGTTCGTTCTAAACCGGGCTTAGCTAACTAACTAATTATGACTCCATTCGAAATCGGTGGCTCGTTTAAGTCTCATTTAGATATAGATTCAATCCAAACAAACTAGTTACCTCTTTTATTAACTCAAGAAAAATAATGGTGTTTTATTAAAAGATTTCCGTTAGGACTTACGAATACCCATGTTATTTAAACGCAGATTCACGCAATAAAAATCACGCCTCTTTCTCATGAAGCCCACTTGCTATGATCCTCTTGCTTCGTTCACTTTCAAACACGGCGGGTACTACCCAGCTGACCTTTCTGAAGGTCATCGCCATAAAGATATCTGTCCAGAATCTTTAAGCACTTGTCTTTTCTTTATTTATTGTTCTTTAATACGTGTACTTTGGTGATTTGTTTTTCAGGAATGCTCCTATCATCAGTAATAGCTGGATTTCTAACTGACGCATTTGGACGGAAAATATTCTTAGGTGTTGGATTCCTTGGGCTGTTCATTTGCCAACTAGTGGGCGGGTCCAGTCAGACATTTGAAGTACTGGCCACTGCTAAGTTTTTTGAAGGATTATTGTGAGTACCTGTTACCTTTCTTTTTAAGCATCATAATAAACTCGTTTTTGTGGATTGCACTACGTGAGGTCGACAAACGGATTTACAGCAATTAACGTTTATGCGACAAAACTGTACTGCGACTCACCATAGTTCGAATGCACGCAAGTGCGACGAACTGCAGCTCCACATCTCACAAGCGTTAATCGCATACCCATTTGTCGACTTCATGTAGTGCACAATGAAATGAAAAGTTGTGCATTTATATTATTAGTAATGGTTACCAAACTAACTCCGTAAGCAAGTACAAATATGACGTGCTATGACGATAAATTACGGAAACTACTACAGTTCGAAGTACATTAATATAACAAAAAGGCAAAGTTTGTAAGCGTGGATGTGGGAAAGTAATGTCCGATATCACTCGTCCGATTTTAGTTTTTTTTTTTACTGTTAGAGCTATACTTTGCCTAGTGGACGAAATCGTAGAAGCTAGTATACAATACAACGGCAACCTAGCTGATCTCTTAAGCTAGCTTTCATGATAAACTCTCCATTGTTTACTATGAGAATGAAAATGTAGCAAAGTTTATTAATTCCACCTGGATTAACCAAAAAATTACTAGTCAACACTGTGCACTGAAAGTAATTTACATCAATCCTGTAATTAATAGGGTTTCCATAATAATTTCAAACAAAACATATCCTTTCAATAAAATGCAATTAATTTGCGCAATCAATAACGTGTTAAAATTTTATCAACGCAAGTGTTCAATCGTGATTGGGTTATTCAATTTAATTTATGATCAACACATAAAGAAAATTTGTGGAAGCTATACATCAATATTTCATCATTGACGAAGTTCCATTTAAAAATATTAACATTACATTAACCTTCGTTTATTTTAAACGCAGTCGTTTATTCATTTAATTTGCAAGTATCTCCATGTTTGGGACAATTTTGTTGTTCGTGAAAGGCTTACTGGCAAAGTTAACTTTGATTGAAAACGTTAACAATACTAAATCATCAGTTATTTACCCAAATTACACAGGCAGTAGTCTCAAACGGCCACACTTCATTTTTTTGGGAAAGGAGGGTGGGCTAAAATGATCCCAGCACCACCAGCGACTAAGTGTGATCTAAACTCATATTATTAAGAGGAAAGATTTCATTTTTGTTTGTTTGTTTGCATTGAAAAGGCTCTGAAACTACTCGTCCGATTTGAAAAATTCTTTAAGTGTTTAATAGCCTATTTATCGAGGAAGACTATAGGAGCTATATCATCAAGCTACGACCAATAGGAGTGGAGCAGCAATGAAAAATGTTGCGAAAACGGGGAAATTGTGACGCAAACGAAGTAGCGCCGGACAGCTAGTTTTTTAGAAAGAGCATATAATACTGATATTTTTTATTATGGCACCATCAAAATCTATCCTAGAGGAACCGATCTACGTGTATCCCAAGTATTTTTTCTTTAATTAAATTACTGATCGATTTTGAGTGCATTATTTAATAAAATTAATATGATATAATAGTTTTGTAACTCTAATTAATCGAATGTAAGAAGACCGGAAACTTTTGGAAGTACATACGTGATAAATGTTTTTTTAATCTTGTGAAAAAAAAGTGTTTTCAATATTTTTGACGACTCATTGCTTTGGACCTGGATTACGATAACAGCTTACGATTTGTTTTGTTTTTGACCTCATTAAAAATATAGTAATAATAGTAATATTTTAATTTTAATTTTATCTATCAATGTACATCGTCAGTCTTTTAACCTTATCCCAATTTGTTGTTTTTTCTAGCATACTCTTCTGTTACTCGTCATCTTCACAAAGTACATGGATCGTTACTTTGGTCGTCCCCTACTTGTATAGTCATCTATATTCATCATTTCAGCCCAAAAGACGTCCACTGCTGGACATAGGCCTGCCCCAAGAAGAGGAGTTTTGCTTTTGTACGCTTGTAACAAAAGCACAGAGAACGCTGCTGCCCATTCTCTGGCAAATCCCTTAGTCGCCTCTTACGACACCCACGGGAAGATATGGGATGGTGCTATTCTTTATGTCCGACACCATACAGAGCATCTATATCTATAATCTATATTCATACTCAAAGCTTTTCTTACGACCACTTACTATCTATAGACGAATATATGTAATTGCTAACCTAACTTATACTGACTCCTAATCTAAACTAAACTGTTTTATACGTATCACAACCGTAAAACCCCTAACCTAATGTAACATTGTCAGAACTCAATAACCCTGGGACAGATTTTGACGCGCTTTGAACTGACTAACGGGAGAAGTAATGTAAATTCAGTAGTTTTAACTGTGGCGGTAGTGAAACCAGCACCCATTTTTGCCCACTATCCTTTGGACTTTTTTTCAAAAAACAGTTTGAAAAAAAAGTACCCAACCAGAGACAGATTTTCACGGTCTAAAAACATTTCTTTTGTTGTATGAAAATTAATGTCTAGGCTAAGTTTTCTTCAGACATGTTTTGATTTCTTAGACCTTTATTCAGTAGTTTTCTTTGCCTTTTTTGTCTACGAGGGCTGACTTGGAATTATGTCCTTTGTTTAGGCACAAAAGAATAATGTTTTAAGCTTGCTGTAATTATTTCGTCACAATAGAACGTTCTGGATTTCACAGGACACGGTTGCTATTTTAGCTGGCTTTAAAATGACGGTTTTATTTGATAGTCTCGTCATTATTTGTATTAACAAGGATATGGACTATTTATTAAGATACATTACTTTTCCATTATATAAAGTTTCTGAGCGTTTAAAGGCTAGGCTGAGATGATAAGTTTTAGGATTGTTTTGCAGTATTTTTGTTAAACATTTTAATAAAATTAATCTTTTTTTTTCCAGATACGCCACAGCTTTCAGTGCCTGTGTTTCTTTAACTGCAGAGTTTTCCTACTCTAGCATAAGAGATCGTATGCTGTTAGTCCAATCTTCATTTATAGCCGTCTCGCATATTGTCATAGCGGCTATGTCGTGGGCGATCTTAACGAATGATTGGAAGGTTTCATTCTTTGAAGGAAAATTTGGTAAGTTTCATCATCATTACAGCCCGAAAGACGTCCACTGCTGGACATAGGCCTCCCCCAAGAAGGGGGGGTTTTGCCATAATCGCCACGCTTGGCAGGCGGGTTGGCGATCGCAGTACGGTTGTTACAAAAGCACAGAGAACGCTGCTGCCCATTCTCTGGCAAGTCCCTTAGTCGCCTCTTACGACACCCACGGGAAGATATGGGATGGTGCTATTCTTTACGTCCGACACCACACAGAACTGGTAAGTTTATTTTATGAATAATAGCTGTTTATTTGTATCATAAATCTAGTACAAAAATTTTTTTTTAGACGTTGTTCCACGATAGGAATTTTTCCTGTATCTTGAGTGCGTTTACAAACATTTAAACTCACATACAAAAACAGCAAGACCCGAAACAACTACCTGTAGGCCTTACAAATATCTGTTTCATGCGGGGATCGAACCCGCGACACGCAGCGCAGCAATCAATCGCTAAGCCACTGCGCCAAACGTGCCGTCAAGTTAATTCGACTCATAGAAAAACATTGAAATGTGAGCTTTATATCGTCGTATTTTACGGTAAATTTTACAACATTAACATGAAAGTGTGCGGTCTTATTACACTGGCTTTGCTGGAAGTCCAGTTGAAGTGAACTCGGCGTCCAGTTTTTGTAATGTGCAGTTTTTTTCTATATCAGATGTATTTTACACTTGGTAGCAATTATTAAACAGGGTGGAAGGGAAACAGCCATTTTCGTCGGTTATTAAAAAAAAAAACAGGTGCTTCCTACAAAACTGCAATTGCTACACAGTGAAAATGTATGCAAAAGCAGTCTTTTTTTAAATTACCGGTTAAAAAAATTACATGTGGAAGTATTCAGAATGTACTGAATACGTCATAACCGTTCGTGCGTATTGTTCTTACCACCCTGTATATTGCTGAACACAAAACAAACTATAAATAGATCCCTGTAAGTAAGATCTTTATAGTTACGAAGTTCCGGGTCTATTTTTACTTCAACACTTGCAAAACTACACCTCTGAAAAAACAGACCAGAAAAAATAGAAAAAAAACCGGCCAAGTGCGAGTCGGACTCGCGCACTGAGGGTTCCGTATAAAATTATCAAAAATATTTTTATTATATGAGGTAACTAAAAATTTACGGTTTTCGCAATTTTTCCTTTAACTGTGCTATAAGACGTTGCTTCGTACCAAATTTCAAGATTCTGAGTTCAAGGGAAGTACCCTGTAGGTTCTGATTCCCTTGCGAGTGTCAAAAATTTGCGGAAATTCCACCTTGATACCTCCACGCGTTCCTGAGAAAAAGGGTCTTGACAGACAGACAGACGGACAGACGGAAGGACAACAAAGTGATCCTATAAGGGTTCCGTTTTTTCCTTTCGAGGTACGGAACCCTAAAAAGCAACATTTTTGACGTGACAACGTCTAAATCGATGAACGCCGGCTGCACGCACGAAAAAGGATGACTCATTGTAACGTCACGCTCATTGTAACGTTACGATCAGAGCGAGAGCGCTGCACGAGCGAGCGAAAGGCACGATCGGCTTGAGCATTTAGCTTGCTATTCTTAAAAGTTTGCAATCATTTCATCAATGTTTTGATATGACGTTGTCACGTTAAACTATCGTCCGTAAACCGACTTTTCAGACAACTTTTTTTTTAAGACAGTATAAAAGGAAAGACCGCAATTCTCGCTACTGTCAAGCGTCCAGATATTAATCCTTTCTCTCGCCCTACATTCACACAAAAAGGTTTATATCTCAACGAGACTCCTAACACGG
Source organism: Cerastis rubricosa (assembly GCA_949152445.1). NCBI lineage: Eukaryota > Metazoa > Arthropoda > Insecta > Lepidoptera > Noctuidae > Cerastis > Cerastis rubricosa. Next base: position 4,428,017 of record OX424535.1, on the reverse strand, counting down.
CTTAGAGCCTAAAAGTACATACTAACACACTAATAACACTCTCCAGTTTAAGTTACTAAGCATGTTTTCTCAGACCTCTGACAATAAATCCCAACAACAAAGGGCTGAACTCAAAAAAAAGGGATTTTGCTCAATCTTTTTGAAACCGTAATTGTGCCGACATTTCTCTTGACTTTTCACGTTTCATGTTAAGGTGTGATTTCACTGCTGCTTAAAATGTGCAGGTTAAGGTGAGGGGTGCTTCACAGTTTTCTGTTTTTACTCAGTCTCCATCTTTATTCGACACATGAAATCAAGACGTTATGTGCGTTAGCTGCGCGAGTTCTGTTCCCTGATCATTACAATCTCGATCTCTAGAAATGTCGAGTGAATTGGTTTCATCTAGGCAAGCGTGCTGCACCCAAGGCTGCATCATCGCTTCAATCAGGCGAGTTGCAGCCAAACGCAAGTATAGACTAGCTGTCCGGTGAAACTTCGTTTGCGTCACATTTTCCCCGTTTTCGCAACATTTTTCATTACTGCTCCACTCCTATTGATCGTAGCGTGATGGTATATAGCCTATAACCTTCCTCGATAAACGGGCTATCTAACACTGAAAGAATTTTTCAAATCGGACCAGTAGTTTCGGAGCCTATTCAATACAAACAAAAAGACAATCAAATCTTTCCTCCTTATAATATTAGTTTAGATTAAGAGTTTATTTTTTATTTTACCTTCCACGCATCTGCATTTAGCGTACTCAATGGAACTGCGCCCTAATTCAGACATTTTGTTTCAACCTTCCAGTCCTCAACACATGGAACTTTTATCTTTACATCATGTCATTATGGGCTTTGGGAGCCTTTTTGATGTACGTGTTCTGTCTCCCGGAGAGCCCGAAATATTTGCTGACACAGAAAAGGTATGATGAGGCGAGGGAGATACTGATTAAAATATATAGAGAGAACACTGGAAAACCTGCTGAGACTTATCCGGTAAGAGTTTTTAATTGCTAATTAGGGTACCTGCTTTTTGGTTTATTTTTTGCTTTGTGTGTTTTAAAGGTTACCATGAGACTTTCGCTTTTGTCTGAGTGTGTTTTAGGTACGTTTTAATTTGGGAGACTTGCCTAGGACTGTTCATATGAAAAAAAACATTAAGAAAATTGTCAGTCAACCTTCTGACTGTCGGTCATTAACTGAACGAGAAGAGGTCTTAATTAATCCAGTAATTTTTAAGCTACTGCTAGTCTCTACTGTAATGATAACTTAGGGGCAGAATCCTAATCCTAACTATCCATACTCTTATTATGAATGCGTAAGTAACTCTGTTTGTTTGTTACCTTTTCACGACTAAACAGCTTATTGGATCGCTATGAAATTTGTCAAGAAGCTAGATTATATCTTCGAAAAGGACATAAGCTACTTTTTATCCCTGAATAAAACATCTATATTTCCACGCGAACGAATTCGCGGGCAGCAGCTAGTAATAATATTATAAATGCGAAAGTAAGTTTGTTTGTTTGTTACCTCTTCACGCCTAAACCACTAAACCAATCGCCCTGAAATTTTGCAAATACGTTATCGGTGTTTTCCAAAGGAACAGTACTTTCGGGATGAAATACCTTTCATCCAATAGCGTTCTTATAATAATAGATGGCGCCACGTGTCGGAGACGATTATTGTCAAATCCTAAATTTACGCGAGCAATGCCGCTGGATAAAGCTAGTAAATAGAATAAATAAGAAAAACTGATACACCGACCCCAAGATATACGGGACAAGGACTGGAAGATGATAATGAAACCAGCCTGCATTGTCCCACAACTGCTAAAAGGTTTCTCCTCCTTTATCATCATCATCATCATCATTTCAGCCGAAAGACGTCCACTGCTGGACATAGGCCTCCCCTAAAAGGGGTGTTTTACCAGGTTTGGCAGGCGGGTTGACGATCGCAGTACGGTTTTTACAAAAGCACAGAGAACGCTGCCCCATTATCTGGCAAGTCTCTTAGTCGCCTCTTACGGCACCCACGGGAAGATATGGGATGGTGCTATCTTTTTACGGCCGTCACCATACAGGATCTCCTCCTTTCTCGTTGCTTATATAATAATTAACTTGATTTTATATTTTTAAATGTTTTTTTTTATTGATTTTATATAGGAATATTTAAAAATGTAAAAAATATGTGTTATAAATGAATAAACGGAATAATTTGATATTGACAATAGCCTTATTTTAATTAAAAGTCGTACAGATTTTTTCACCAGTCCGTCAATTATAAACAATCACAGCCAATAAATTAAAAAAGTAATAACATTGAACGTGTTCGTAACCTCAAATAAAAATAAAAATCTCCTCAGATAAAAATCTTACAAATTAAGTGAAAGATAACATTTTGCACTAAAATTGTTTAATTTTGAAATGTTCATTTTGAGTAATTGTTATCAAAGAATTGCTGAAACAATTTCAATATCACAAAGACTTTATTACTAAGAATTGGTGTGGGTTAATATAAATATTTCAATTTTCGAAATAGCGCTGTCACTTTTCGTTTTATAGCTAGATGTCAACGTCTAATTGTCACTTCAAAGAGTGAATTTATTGTCATTTGAAATAATGAGAAATTGCATTATTTTAATTGGATGTCTTAAATTACTTAGATGACATTATGTGAAATTATGTTTAAACTTTGTCTGTTTACTAGCATAATTATAACCAGAGGTCGGAATTAGGTAGAGTTATTTATGTAATTGCATCGAAATGTTGATATTAATATGGATCTTCCCGGGATTTTTATTACAATCCCGTGTGGCCAACAATATTACAAATAAATAATAATAAAAACCTCAGAGATAAAAAAGACAAATAAAACAAAGATAATTATCATACAATTTTTATTAATATTAAAACCACGGGCTTTTTCAGTTCTTTAAAAATTTTCTCGGGATTTAAGGCATATCTACTCTATTCTTTCGCTGAATGAAATCAGTGTAGGTACATAAATAACTACCTAATTCCGACCCCTGATTATACATATATCCCTGCCAAAACTACTAAAACTATTGTTGCTACTAGCCTGTATCATCAAACTACTGAACATAAATAAGGGCTCACCTCATTATGTCCAGTCCTTTCAATCTAGATGTAATTTGGTCAATAAAGTTTTCGTTGGTCTAGCTCGTAAAAACAGGTTTTTTTCTCTAAATGATGCACTGAAAATATTTGACTTCAAACTAAAATTATTCTGGTTTCAATCGGGGCTTTTAAGTTTGCATGTACTCAAGTTTTTTTTTTCTAAATAAAGAAAAAAAACGCTTGACATGTTTGCTGCTGTCAAATGTTGGCTTGTCAGATGTCGTAAGATTTGACAACCCTGTTCTGAAGTCAAAACTTCAATTAATATACCTTTTGCAATTTACAATTTTTTTTGTATTGTATATTGAATTGAAGTACATTACTCCGTTGAAAGTAGAAGTTTTAAAAGGTGTTTTAAAAAGAGTGTGAAGATTGCTTTTATAAATAATTGAAATTGAAAAGTTATGTTACTTAGGAATTTAGGATTTATTGGAAAGAGCACTTAGATTTAGTTTAAGTAATTGATTATTTGGTGATAAAATATAATATAAAATAAAATATTTGTACAATATTATGGTTATCAATCAAATGATTTTTGTTATCTGAAAAAGATGTGTGCATCTACCAAATGGACAGTTGCAAGGAAAAACCAGTTTACTACGTAAACCTCGTATTAAATAATACCAGTAAATATTACGGCGGAAATATCTTGCGATTATAACATACTGCCTATTATGACACGCAATAGAAAAATCGCGAAGGCTCAGTTCCAACAACAAGACAACAGAAAATTATAATTATTAAAATGCAATTTTGATTTAATCGATCTCAATAATTATTGATAATTGATGATCGTGGCTAAATAATAACAGCCGCACGGGTCGATCTTTAAGGTTAAACTGAGCTTACCGAGGTCGGTCCGTGGATCATAATTACATACCGAGTTTCCTCGGTGCTTCGGAAAGCACGTTAAGCCGTTGGTCCCGGCTGTCATTAGATCTTTGACAGTCGTTACGAGTAGTCGGAAGCCAAAAGTGACATCCAGTCTTCCTAAGGGGTATTACCCAGTTACTGGGTTGTGGAGGTCAGATAGGCAGTCGTTTTATGTAAAATACTGGTACTTAGCTGCATCCGGCTAGACTGGAAGCCGACCCCAAGATAGTTTGGGAAACGGCTAGGCAGATGATGATGATGATGATGATCATTGACACGACTGGTTCCTATGTAACAATATGAAAACAGCCGGTAATATCGCTACTATCGTATATTCGTATTGAAACGGAAACGTTTTCGTAGACGTTGGCAATTCTCACATGACACCGATAGCCCACGGAGTAAGGTGGTGAGGCGGATCCATGTTGCATTGGTTTGTATGAAATCCGTTGATACCTAAAGGCTCATTTACGGAGACGTACCGCATCGTGCGTCGCGTTGTACGCGGCCCACAGTAAATTCAATCATTTTAATATGGCAAAATGCATGAGCATGGGAGCGTTTACAGAGAAGCGATTTTACTCACGTTTGCATAAAATGCAGTGTTACTTGCAGCGGAGCGAGACGAACGCGGTCTTAAACGCAACGTTGCGGCAAAACAATTTCAAACAATACTCCGTTGATGGAGAGGCGTCTTGTGACACATATCAACGTTCAGACGTGCTGTATGTGTGTGCAATACCTGCTTCGGAACACGCAGTGTCACGCACGGCGCCGCCCCGCGTCTTCGTAAACAATATCGAATATTGCTACGATCTAGTATACGCGTGTGATTACGAAGGCCGCTGCACGTGTCACCTCTCCATTAACGGAAAACTATGTAGTTTTGTGAAGATGCGTCTGTGAATAATAGTGCCATTGTCACTGGTAGCCGTCCTTCTTAGAATAACATAGAAATTATACCTTTACCCGTTGTATACTAAAACTTCTGCACAAATCAATATTGTGGCTTGCGTGTAATATTGTATCCATTTGTAAAAATTATTCCACCATTCGCTCGCATCATCAACTTGAGTTATTACATCGATAAATATGTGGAGACTCCACTTATTATGACGATATTTCCTGATTTTTGTATCGTTGCTATGTCATGGTTACGGCTGTCCTAGTTTTTTTGCGAGTAAACTGAATTACCGATGAGTTTATGGAGGTTTTCTTTGAAAACTTTTTTGTGATTAACGATTCACTTTGAGTAGTACAATGTTAGAAGTAAAAACTTAAGTTGTGAAAAATGTATGTGCTGTCGTTAGGTGTATTAAAAAATAAAACCCTTCCAGATAAAGGATTTATTAATTTGCAAATTGCTTGCATTCAAATGTAACTTTTCCCATAATCTTCCCGTGGGTGTCGTAAGAGCCGACTAAGGGACTTGCCAGAGTATGGGCAGCAGCATTCTCTGTGCTTTTGCCAAGCGTGGCTATTATGGCAAAACTCCCCATGTTATGTCAATGTGGCGAAACTTGGGGGAGGCCTATGTCCAGCAGTGGACGTCTTTCGGCTGAAATGATGATGATGAAATGTAACTTTTATTTTACTTTAATGGAACTTCCAGGGGTAAGAATAAGTAAATCCATGACTTTCTCCATTGCTAAAACCGTTTCGACAATTAAGTTGAATAATAATATTTTATCCTTACTTGCCCTTGTCCATATTCCTTGGGATCGCTGTAACATTTTTTTTCTTCAAATCAGCCGTCATGCTATCAACTCATCATCAACTCCTTTTTCTTTAACAAAACCCATCTTTATTGTATTCCTTGTGGCCTACCATGACGTTTTAAAACATTATTGTTTTACTCCTTTTCCAGTATGGGAAAGAGATGGCGCTAGACTTCCTGTATAGCTCCGTCTCTTTCCCACACTGGAATAAGAGTAAAATGATACTGCTTTAAGATGTCATGGTAGGCCAGCTTTTCAATTAATGTTTTTTTTTTCGACTGCCTTTTTAGGGTTTCGTACCCTAAGGGTCAAACGGGACCCTATTACTGAGACTTCGCTGTCCGTCAGTCCGTCCGTCCGTCCGTCTGTCACCAGGCTGTATCTCATGAACCGTGATAGTTAGCCAGTTGAAATTTCTACAGATTATGTATTTCTGTTGCCGCTATGACAACAAATACTAAAAACAGAATAAAATAAATATTTAAGGGGGGCTCCCATACAAAAATGTGATTTTGCTCGCTTTTTATAACAGGTACCCTCCGTGCGCGAGTCCGACATGCACTTGGCCGGTTTTTTTATCTAGTGGCCATAATCAAGACTTATGAGTATCTCCTGGTTTTAATTCCCGAGACAGAGAAGAAATAGAGAAATTATTATTAGGTTTTTCCAAAAGGAATTTCTCACTAGCTGTGCAGTCTGGATTTGTGGCCGGTTTATGGCAGCAGGCTCGGCCCTTATTACATTGGACACTTTTGCCTAACCCTTCGAGGATTGCAGACTTGATGTTAGGTTAATTTTTTTAACCTTTTCAGTACTACAACATTTGGAAGGACAAGAATAAGCACTCGATAGACGAAACACCTGAACACCACGTGGAGACGAACATTCGCCACCAAATTGTGGAGGGTCTTTATAATGTCAAGCCGATGTTCCAGAAGCCGCTGGTGGTGCATCTGGCTATGACGTGCTTCTCTAATTTTATTATTATGGCTATGTAAGTATTTTCAAATCTATCTTATTAACTGACAATTAGAACACAGACTAGCTTGCTAGATTTATAGGTCTGGAAGAGTTCCTAATGTAACGATGCCGATGGTAAGATTTAAATTTAGGAATTATTTTTGAAACTTCATAGAAAGGATTTGTTTTAATTTAAACACAATTGTGTTTTTTTTACTGTCTTTAGGCTCGCGTTTGACCACTAACTCACTTGATGGTAAGCGATGGTGTGGTCGACGGTGAAGCACAGAAACCTATTCACTCTTGACGTAAAGACCCCTAGATTGTAGCTATCGGGAAACACAGACTCCAGCAGGGAATTCCACTCCTTAGGTGGTTTGTTCATACTCGAAATCCAATCGGGATCGCTGCTTGTTTGTGCAAAAATATGTTGTAGGTATTCTGAAACACGATGAACTATTGTTATGTTTTTTTTTTTCAACGAGTATCAATTTTAGTCGAATTCAATTACGTGACGGCATTCATTTTTTACGGTTAAATACGTTTATTTAATTATTGGTGTGACCCCAACAAATTTTCGAAAAGGCTAGGTAGATGATTTAATAAAATGATCCATGCAGCTAAAATCACGGTTGACAAACAAGACACTCAAATAAATTCTTTCATGACTTACAGATTGTACTAAAGATTTTACCCTCTCGTTTATCTTTTTCAGTCTTTTTCATTCTGAAGTCAAACAATGCATGACTGAAGAGTTAATTATCGACGCATTCAACCTTATAATATAACTCTGTTAGCAACTGCAGGCACACAGTTTATATCGATTGAGTGACTATTGATTGTATGCGACCAGAATATATTGCGACTGTGCTACGCAACTGATAGGCATACCTATTAATTACTCCAGTATAATAATTTATTCGAGTTACTGTTCATTTTTATTTCATCCCACGTTCACATATTAACACTGACAAAATGACATAGGGCTAAACAATAATTTTGTCATTTTAATTTCATTTTTAGGGTTCCGTACCCAAAGGGACAAACGGGATCCTATTACTGAGACTTCGCTGTCCGTCCGTCCGTCCGTCTGTCAACAGGCTGTATCTCATGAACCGTGATAGTTAGCCAGTTGAAATTTCTACAGATTATGTATTTCTGTTGCCGCTATAACAACAAATACAAAACAGAATAAAATAAATATTTAAGGGGGCTCCCATACAAAAATTGAATTTTTGCTCGTTTTTTAAATCATGGTACGGAACCCTTCGTACGCGAGTCCGACTCGCACTTGGCTGGTTTTTCATCCCACGTTCACATATTAACACTGACAAAATGACATAGGGCTAAACAATAATTTTGTCATTTTAACCACTATGCCCGACAAGATTTTGACACATGACACATCAGCTGAATCGGCGGGGTTATGCGAATTGTCATGAATTTCACGAAATTTTCATCAACTTTCAGCGTTCGATTTTATTGTGAAAAATATGTCACGGGATTTGTTACATACGATAAATCTGAGGTTAATATCTTCAGTATCGTGTTGAGGTCGGTAAAACGGAGTCAGTCTATTGCCAAATATGCGTAAAATACATATTACTACACCCTTCCAAAAAGTAGGTACCTTATATGCGCTGGAAATAATGTACATAGGCATGCTTATCGTTTGCTAAAACAATTCGGAAGGGCAAAATAAAAACAGTAACATTCTATCTGCATTCTTATTTTTGCCATTATTCACACACAATTTCTTAAAAAAACCCAATCAAAGTCTAGACAAATATTACTGAAAACTATGTTGTAACATAACACTTCTTAGTGCTGACCGAAAACCCGGGTTTCTTATTTACGATTAATTAGTTGCATTCAGCCTAATCGATAATCGCAATTAAATCGAGTTTGAAAAAAAAAGAGTTGAGACTGAATAAAAACTCATAAGTATAATTTTAAATAATTATTTAATTTTGAAATTGGTCATAATAACCATCTTTTTTAATCATTTCATTAAGTAATTATTAGATCAAAAGCATCTTATAATTAATTAATGAACGTTGACTTTATGGGAAGTAGATTTATTACTAAGTAATAAGAACGACAGAAGACAGTAATCCCAAAAAAAACAAGCCAACATTTTAATGATTAGGCTAAATTCCCGCCGATTTTTTTCGATTTCAAAATTTAAATAAAGAATGCGCTCGCAATTCTCATTATTTAAAATAAGTATTTTAATTTAACTAGATAACATTTTAAGAATTTTATTGTGTAATATCTGAAGGTTGGTTAAAGAATGACCAGGATCTTGGAAGGCATAGTAAATAATTATTATGATCTAACAAGATAAATTATATTTATTCTTCCAAGATTGTGTATCGTATGATGGGGTTATTGTTATGTGACAGCAAGTCAGTGGCCCGAAAGTATGACAGCCAGTCTTACCAAGGGGTATCGTACTACCCGATACTAACTAGTTTGAGGAGGTCAGATAGGCAGTCGCAGGTCGCTCCATTTAAAATACGGTTATGCAGCTGTATCTGGATAGACTGGAAGCCAACCCCATCAGTTGATGATGATGGTTGACAATCGGCATTTCATAAGCCGTTTCAAGGAACATTAGTTTATTGTTTCAAAGCGGTTCACTGTCCAGTCTAAAAAGGTTTTTGAAGTGATAACTTCTTATGGCAGGGTAAACCGCTTCGTAACGTAACGCGTTACAGCACCACTCTGTGTGGCTTCCCTTTCTCTCACGCATACGGCAGCAGGCTTAGATTAGTTTAAGTTATCACTTCTGTCGAGCGTCCCGAGACGCACACGTTTTTCTTTTTAATCTGCCATTTTTAGGTTATCCATCAAAGGCCGAGGGCCGCGTCACATGAATGAACAGCAATAGATATGAACCAGAACCATCAAGAGTCTACAAAATATATGAGTAAGACTCTTACTCGAGAGTCCTACCGTATACTTTGGATAGTTTTGTCTAAAATGGTTTCTTTTTCATTTTTTTGGTAGCTATCCCTAAACCTAGCCTATCTAAGTAGGTGTAAAAAAATATTGTCGATCAAAAGTAATGGAAAAAAGATAATCAAAATTGGAAATACATGGACAGGCCTTTACCCGCAGTGGGACAGACCAGGCTGATAAATAAAGTAAAGAGTAAATACCCAATAACCAACCCAACCTCCTAACCATAATCAAACTACATAATTCTTTTTTACTATTCCTACCGAGATCCTGTGCATTCTACCAATCTTCAGATAGTTCAAAACAAAATTCACAATAAATTATCCATAATAGTAAATTTGAATGCCTACAATATAAATTGGAACAGCGAACGAATTCCAAATTTAAATTTTGAGATGGATAAAAAATTTGGCGTGAATTCAGTCATACTAGCAGTCCGTGCTGTTTATTGTTTGGTCGGAATGTAAGAAAAACAATTAAGATTACCATTATAAAAGTCTAAAAAACCCTTTTTAAATAAATATTTACTGTATTTTACGCTTAAAATAAGTTTATTTAAATTTTCATCAATCGATTTCTTAAATTTCTCAATTTAATTACTCGAGTTGATCGAAGATTACAAAAACATAATCGATTGGAATAATCGCTTTCACACATCACAATAATTTAAAAAAAAAAAATGGTCGTCTATTTCAAAATACAAATTGAGCGGTGGTAATGAATATTATGTGTTATTGGTCCCGTATTAGTAAATAACGCTAAGATCTGGCCATTTTCATGCGGTTTATAATATTTGGAATGATATTTGTCATGTTTGTTACCGAATCTATACGCGTGTGTGTGTTATATGTGAAAAATAAAAATGTAAACACGCACGATTGGCGCGAAACTTCGACTTTAGATTTCAAAATTCATCATTACCACTGCTTATTTAAATTGAACTATGGATGAATTAGCCGCATAATTAAATGACGAGTTGATTATGGTCCATATAGTGGAGCTCGAATGTTCGAAAACCACAATTTTTATGATTTTTAGCCTCGACCAGCACAGCCGTCAAAATGGCGATGACCGTACCGTATGCACTTGAATTTTATAAGGGTAAATTAAGATACTTGCGCGCTATTTACAGAAGTTTTAATGGCGTTGATTTATTAAATTTTTATCCAACTTTCTTAATTAACGCACACTCATAGTATTTGATAATCAGAAAATTAAATATTTGCATAAATTATGAGGATGACGAATGACGTAATTGCTAGCCCCTTTCGGGGCCGATACCAACCCAGCGGAGGTTTGTTCGTCGAGCCCCTTTGGGGGCCCGTACCGAACTATATGGTTAATTTCATTTTTAGGGTTCCGTACCCAAAGGGACAAACGGGACCCTATTACTGAGACTTCGCTGTCCGTCCGTCCTTCCTTCCGTCCGTCCGTCTGTCACCAGGCTGTATCTCATGAACCGTGATAGTTAGCCAGTTGAAATTTTCACAGATTATGTATTTCTGTTGATGCTATAACAACAAATACTAAAAACAGAATAAAATAAATATTTAAGGGGGCTCCCATACAAAAATTGAATTTTTGCTCGTTTTTTAAATCATGGTACGGAACCCTTCGTACGCGAGTCCGACTCGCACTTAGCTGGTTTTTCATCCCACGTTCACATATTAACACTGACAAAATGACATAGGGCTAAACAATAATTTTGTTATTTTAATTTCATTTTTAGGGTTCCGTACCCAAAGGGACAAACGGGACCCTATTACTAAGACTTCGCTGTCCGTCCGTCCGTCCGTCCGTCCGTCTGTCACCAGGCTGTATCTCATGAACCGTGATAGTTAGCCAGTTGAAATTTTCACAGATTATGTATTTCTATTGATGCTATAACAACAAATACTAAAAACGGAATAAAATAAATATTTAATTATTTTATATTTTATTTATATTTACGTTTTTTTAATCACTTAGTTTTCAAACGATTGAGGAGCTCGTGTCTAAAAACAACAGCCACTTGATCAATCTTAAAGTTAAGCCGCGCTTGCTTAGGTTGCTCTGTGGATGGGTGGCAACCAATTACGTACCGAGCTTTCTCTGTGCCTCGGAAGACACGTTGCGCCGTTGGTCCCGGCTATCATTTGTCGATCTTCGACATTGTCACTGACTACCTGTGATCATTACAGGTAGTCAGTGGCCCGAGAGTCTGATCACCAGTCTTACCAAAAAGTATCGTATTACCCAGTACAAACTGGATTGTGGAGATCAAATAGGCAGTTGCTTGTTGCAAAATTATAATGGTATTCAGTGCATCCGGTTAAACTGGAAGCCAATCTCAGCATAGTTGGGAATAGCCCAAGAAAATGATGGTGAAGAGTATAGAAAAAGCCTACAGTAAATGAGACTTCAATTTCTGATTCCCAGGTACAACGTCCTAAGGCTCTGGTTTCCTCAGCTATCAGCCATCGTGGAACACAACCCTCTGCAGCCAGGACAGGATCTATGCTCCGTTCTAGACACCTACACTTCTAGCTTGAAACCAGTTATACATAACTCTTCTTATATACAAGAAGTTTGTGTACCTGTAAGTATAATTTTGTCTGTCAATTCATTTCTGGAACATGAGTAGTTGCCGCTGTGCCTACAGTGCAGTTACCGTTCAAGGAGATTATTTCGCGTTCGAATGTCGAAGACAGGAGAGCGCTATTAGTAAATATTTGTGAAATAACCACAGCCAGGGCAGGCGCCAAAAAGTCCTTGTACACAAGGCGACATAAATATTAATCATCATCATCGTCATTTCAGCCGTTTAACTTGTCGTTTAACTCCCATAGAGGATAAATTTCACTTTCTAGGTCCAAGGGTTTGGGCTGGGCGTTGATGAGTCAGTCAGTCAGGACTTCTCTTTTTATCTATATAGATTCCAACGGACGGATGTACTTCAATTCCCAATAAACAACAATTTGGAAAGTGAAAAAGGTATATTAATTGAAGTTTTGACATCAGAACAGAGTTATCAATTCTTACGGCATCTGACAGGTCAACATCTGACAGCAGCAGACTTGTCAAGAGTATCTTAATTTATTAAAAAAAATATGAGATCATGCAAAGCTAGCTACACCAACGAACACTTTATTGTCCGCATTAGATCTAGATCGAAAGGACTGGAAATAATGAGCACAGCCCTTTGCTCAGCAGTTTTATAATGCAAGCTAGTACTAACAGTAGTTTTAGTAGTTTAGGCAGGGAGTTATAATCAGAGGTCGGAATTAGGTAGTTATTAATGTACTTACACTGATTTCATACAGCGAAAGAATAAAATGGATATGCCTCAAATCCTGAGAAAAATTTTAAAGAGCAGAAAAATCCCGTGATTTTAAAACTAATAAAAATTGAACGATAATTAAAAGATACACACGTGAAACTTCGTCTTTTGTGGTCGGGGGTTAAAATTACTGCTTGTAACAGCGTTTTATCTCAGAAGGTACGCGTTGGTTTCATTCATATGCGACTGATGAGATTGAAACCACATTATTTTAGTCTCCTTTAATTTTATCAAAACCTATCATGGTAACAACCTAATTTTAAATCTAACACGATCAAAAGAGTTAATCTATACATCTAAACAAATATAAGGTATAAAAAAGTAAAAGTTTTAATATTCTTTAAAACTTCGGAACTGATCCGATTTCTTACACTTATCATCTCTTTCTTATTGTTCTTTTATTTTCTAATATACTTAAAAGTGCGATTACCACCTTTAATCCAGATACAGCAAGAACTAATTTAGTCTCTTCACACCCAAATGAGTCAACAAACGCAGACCCATCGACAAACATGAATGAATCATAGTCTCCCTGGGAGCATAAACTTAGCAAATCTGCCCTTTTCAGGTGGACCCCTGTGATGTTACCCCTGGTAACATGATGTTAGGTGTGAATTTGCCAATGTCTGCGCAATCTTAGGCCCCCGGGACGAGACCTATCACCTGCGATAATTGAGTAGGGACTACTGTTACGCTTTTCAGAGCACTAAGATGGCGCTTTGGTAGCAAAATGGAAGACGTAGATTGTGTTTGACTAGTAGAATATTACTGAAATACAAGGTTTTGTTAGAGGATTCCAAGATAGTTTCAATAAACTTATTAGGAAATACGAAAAAAATGTTATATTGTTTATGGGTAGTCTGATAACCAGTCTTACCAAGGGGTATCGTGTTTGCCAGCAACAGGGTAGTGAAGGTCGGATAGGCATTCCATGTAAATTTCTGGTGCTCAGATGCATCAGGACAGAATGCAAACCGATCTCAGCAAAGTCGATAAGGAAGGCTAGGCAGATAATGAAATGTGAAATCGTTTACTATTAACTCCTATTCCCTGGAATGTACTATCAATTTCTCTAACAGTCTGCCTCTTTCCACTCTTATGTCTTCAGTGATAAGATTGAAACGTAGTCAGTGAACTCGGTGGTGCATTCATACTCATCCCACATCATCATCATCTGCCGTGCCTTTTCCCAAACTATCTTTGGGTCGGCTTCCAGTCTAACCGGATGCAGCTGAGTACCAGTAGGAGTAGTAGTTTTACATGAAGCGACTGCCTATCTGACCTCCACAACGACCACAACCCAGTAACTGGGTATATGAAACCCCTTGGAAAGACTGGATGTCAGACTTTTAGCTTCTGACTCTCGTAACGATTGTCATCTACAAATGACAGCCGGGACCAACGGCTTAACGTGCTTTCCGAGGCACGGAGGAAACTCGATATGTAATTATGGTTACCCTTCCACGGACCAACCTCGGTAAGCACGGCGTAACCTTAAAGATCGACCTGTGCGGCTGTTATTATTTAGACACGAGCTCCTCATACTTATCCCACAATTGAAGTGGATTGTTCGTGAAATTCGTGAAGACCTTCATGTCGTATTTGATACGGGTACTAACGATAGGAGCTATTTCACTGTTTAGCCCGTAATTCATCTATGACGTTCGTGTCCCATTTCTGCTGGCTCAAATTGCAGTGACTTTGCATTGATGAAATTTTATCTTTGTTGTTGGATCAGATCTCCTACAAATTCTTGCATAAATATATTTTAATTGGTTTGTTTCATTGACAAAATTGGCTCAATTAATGAACAGATTTTCGAACTTTTCGTATAAGGTTAAATTTTCCCGAAATAAATACGGGTATCCTAGCAACTGGGTTGTGGAGGTCACAATGACAGTCATCATTCATCATTTCAGCCTAAAAGACGTCCACTGCTGGACATAGGCCTCCCCCAAGTGTCGCTACATTAACATTTTGGGGAGTTTTGCCATAATCGCCACGCTTGGCAGGCGGGTTGGCGATATCAGTACAGTTGTTACGAAAAGCACAGAGAACGCTGCTGCCCATTCTCTGGCAAGTCCCTTAGTCGCCTCTTACGACACCCACGGGCAGATATGGGATGGTGCTATTCTTTACGTCCGACACCTTACAGACAACAATGGCAGTCGCTTGATATAAAATACTTGTACTCAGCTGCATTTGGTGTGACCCCAACAAATTTTCGAAAAGGCTAGGTAGATGATTTAATAAAATGATCCATTCAGCTAAAATCATGGTTGACAAACAAGACACTCAAATAAATTCTTTCTTGACTTACAGATTGTGCTAAAGATTTTACCCTCTCGTTTGCATCTCCACAGGACATTACTAGGATTACAAAACCTTGACCCAATTCTATACATAGATAACACTGATTATTCCAACTCACGATCCAGTAATAACATTTACTATTTATAACTTACTATCTATTCGAGTTAGCAAGCACGCGAATGGAATACAAAGGACGGAGCATTCTGAGCCATGAGTGAAATCGTTCATGGTTCGAATAACCATTATTTTACTTACAACTGTAATAAATATGGTTGGAACAAGGAATATTGATTCCGTTATTATCATATTTTAGTTTGGACATGAATTGACTCACGAAGCAAACAGTTCAAGGTCTTCGCTAAAGGGACGCGTGCCTAGTTATGTTTTTTTTTTTGCAATAGAAGACTGTTTAACAATAAATTATCGTTGGGTTAGAACCCTGAACGTTTGGTACTGCATCATGCCAGATTTGTAGTTACAAATATAAGAAACCTTATTAAGACTAAATAAAGTTCTTTTTTTTGTTTTGTTAATTAGCATGTAGGCTTTTTGTATTCTGGAGTTATGATATCAACATTAATATTGCGTAAAACGAAAATCACGTTTCGTGCAATTTTCTGACCGCGGCGTGGATTTCATGTGAGAATTTATTTCAAAAGGATTACGTATGTTAACATTCATATTAAACATACATAGGTAAAGAGAGGTAAATAAAAAAATTAAAGCATGTAAAATAAGATAAATGTCGTGCTTAGTCTTAAAAAATAAATCTAGAAATTCCCAGTTTGAAAAATGCTTTGTAAGTTCCCGTCCAATATCATAAATCCTATTAACAACTTTTAATGTTACTGCAAAAAAATTCTCACCAGGAGTAATAACAGCCAGAATTATACTTTAATTTCCAAATTCCTTGTGAAGGGTCTTTTCTTAAAAGGCGAGTTTTTCGAGCAAACTTCATTTTACACAAGTTTGAACAATAGGGCGAAGTAAAAAGGGTTATTTTCGTACCTTTCAGGATTATTAAAGAATAATTGAATAGGGTCTTGGTACTCGTACATTCGCCTTCAAAATTACTTAGGTGTTAAAGAATCACTGTTGTTTTCAAGTCTTTTTTTTTAATCGTTTTATGTTGCGATCAGTCTTTCAGACTATGAGCAGATGAGATGATTCGGATGGCGTGTGTGCCCTAATTTTTCCAAATCATTCTTTGCTCTGACTGTTCTGATCAAAGATGTCCCGTCGCTTTTTTAATCCACAGATGCTTCTGGGATGGTAAGCTGCCCCGCAAGTTTATTTGTTTCCAAGAAATTAAAATAATCAGATTATTTTAGTCTAGTGGTGTTCGTTCGATTCTCGGGTGAGTGAAATTGTTACTGGGTAATCCATCAGGGATTTCTCAGTAACAGCAATGGAGTCTGGTGAATCGACCGGGTTGAAGGGCCACCGACGCTAACAACTACAACGTATTCAGAACATAATTCTGAACCCCCCAAAAACATGTGCTTCTACAAACCTGCAATACCAACACGGTCAAAATGTATGGAACAGCTGGTTTTTTATTTAAATTACATATGATAACTTTCTATAGGACCTCGTGGCTAAATAATAACAGCCGCACGGGTCGATATATAAGGTTAAGCCGTGCTTGGTCGGTCCGTGGATGGATGACCATAATTACATACCGAGTGTCCTCCGTGCCTCGGCAAGCACGTTAAGCCGTTGGTCCCGGCTGTCATTTGTAGATCTTTGACAGTCGTTACGAGTAGTTAGAAGCCAAAAGTCAGACATCCAGTCTTATTAAGGGGTATCGTAGTACCCAGTTACTGGGTTGTGGAGGTCGGATAGGCAGTCGCTTCATGTGAAATACTGGTACTTAGCTGCATCCGGTTAGACTGGAAGCCGACCCCAAAATAGTTTGGGAAAAGGCTAGGCAGATGATGATGATAAATTTCTACTAGAAATTTATCATCATCATCTGCCTAGCCTTTTAGCCGAAAACTCGGTAACCGTTTAAGCGGCGGTGTGCTTTCGCCTTGTATGTGGATATAGGCAGATGACAGTTTATCAACTGTCAGGCTGCCTTTATGCAAAAGACAATCATTTTAGAACCGATGGCACAAACAAAGCGGTTTGCTTTGTTTCTATCGGTATCAATCAAAAGTTCCACCACAATGAAGTCGTAGATAGCCCATGTGTTACACTCCCTATCTAACAATCCGCACTTGGCCCGCGTGGTGGATTACAGCCCACTCCCTCTCAATGAGAGGAAGCCTGTGTCCCAGCAGTGGGAACATTATAGGCTGATGATGATGAGCCCATGCGTTGAGGGGCTCGTGGCTAACAGCGTGGCTAGGCAGCTGATTTCAATGGACTGGTATTCTCTTGTATCTTTACTGATCTGCTCATAAAGAACCTAGCCAAGAGTTTATGCCATCAATAATGTCCATGAATTCCTGTAGCATGTGGACGCAGGATTATAATCAACTAGCTGTGGCCCGCGAGTTCGTTCGAGTAGAATCTTTTATTTGTATGTGTGAGGGAAAAAAAGGTAGCCTATGAGCTACTGCAGACTATAATCTACCTCTGTGCCAAATTTCACCCAGATTTGTTCAGCCGTTCTGGAGTCATTGAGTTACAAACATCCATCGATCCACACTTTAGCATTTATAATAGTAGTAATATAACTAACCATATACATACTTGTAGCACAAAAGGTGGTGCTGTTCCACAAACACGATAGATATCCCGGTATCCCATCAAAATATCGTGCCCTCATCATCTGCCTAGCCTTTTTCGAACTATCTTGGGGTCGGCTTCCAGTATAACCGGTTGCAGCTGAGTACCAGTATTTTACATGAAGCGACTGCCTATCTGACCTTCACAACCCAGTAACTGGGTCATACGATACCCCTTGGTCAGACTTTTGGCTTCTGACTTCTCGTAACGACTGTCAAAGATCTGCAATTGATAGCCGGGACCAACGGCTAAACGTGCTCTCCGAGGCACGGAGGAAACTCGGTATGTAATTATGGTCACCTATCCTCGGACCAGCCTCGGCAAGCACGTCTTAACCTTAAAGATCGACCCATGCCACTGTTACTATTTAGCCACGAGCTCCTCTTATCAAAATATCGTGCCCTGCGTGCCCTAAATTCATGAACGCTAGATCTGGGCCGACTCAATAGAAGTTTGTCGCCACCGAAACGCTACAAATCTTACTTGTAAGTGAGATATTACACGTAAGATATGCCTGTTTCGTAAAGACCTGAAGTAGAGAAAGTCACCTTTTAACTTCTTAAGGAAACGAACGTGTTCTAAAACTGAAAAATGTGACATTCAAAAACCTGAACTGGATACGAGTGCGGGCGCTTCAGTCCATTCTCTTACCCACAGATGACCTGTGTTCCAGCAGTGGGAACAGGGCTGGTTATACTTATGCAGTATATCGGGCAGTGAGTGTTGCCCTCGCTGAATATTAAGAATACAGGGTGGAAGGCACACCGACGCGAAAACGGTAAAACAAAGCGAACGAACAAACTAAATTAACCTTTTTTTTTCAGACAAGATCCGGCCACGAGACCTACATAAACAGCATCATCCTCGGGGTCGTATGCGTGATCCCCTACTTTGTTACCGCTGCGCTGGTCAACAGAGTTGGCAAGAAGCCACTCCTCATCGCAGGTGGAGTTATCTCCGTGGCCAGTTCCTTATGGCTCCGCTGGGCTAACAGCAAGACTTTAGTCGTGGCTCTCTTCTCGGTGAATGTTTCTATAGCTCAGTCAATGCTGAGTTTGAACCAGGCCATGACTGTTGAAATGTTTCCGACTACAACAAGGTTAGTATAAAATACTATGTTTATTATTTTTTATTATAAGCCTACATTGACCCGAGGAGCTCGTGGCTAAATAATAACAGCCGCACAGGCCGATCTTTAGGGTTTAGCCGTGCTTGCCGAGGTTTGTCCGTGGATGGGTGACCATAATTACATACCGAGTTTCCTCCGTGCCTCGGAAACAACGTTAAGCCGTTGGTCTCGGCTGTCATTTTGTAGATTTTTGACAGTCATTACGAGTAGTCAGAGGCCAAAAAACTACTACTAAAGGGATATTGTATTACCCAGTTACTGGGTTGTGGAGGTCAGATAAGCAGTCGCTTCATGCCGACCCCAAGATAGTTTGAGAAAAGGCTAAGCAGATGATGATGATAAAAAACAGAAAAGATCCTTAATCGATTAGCTCTAAAACCACTTGGGTCCAAAATGTGATTAATCAATCAAAAAAAAACTCCCAAACACACTCATTGTCCAAAACAGACAGTCTATTTCAGCCCCATTGTCAATCTTGCAAGTATTAAATAATAGACAATAGCGTGAGATAGCTATTGGTCCATTGTTCAAGGGTCGAGTGAATTCAATAGGCCTCAACTGGCTCAAAATAGGCACAATATGTACCTGATACCATCTGTTCTGTTCTTGTTCAACAAAACGGTCGCATACTGTTTTGATAGAAAATTAAGATAATCTTTATCTCGATTATTAATTTTGGCAAAGTTATTTTGTTTACGGGTCCATTTTAATTATGCTCTCAAGTAATTTATTGTTGAATTTATATAATTTATTGTGTTTATTTTCAAGTGATTGTTATGTTTCGGTGATGAAGATAATTTAGGCGTTAATTTGAGTTTAATGTTTTGAATTATTGCAGATGGTGTTTTATTGTCTCTATTTTGAGGTTTTCATCTTATTTGCTGGCGATTTAAAGTAATCCAACAACAAAATAACTTGATAAACTTATCAAGTTAATTTGTTGTTGGATTACTTATTCTAATAATAAAGCTACGTGTGAAAGCCGAGAAAGATAAACAAATCAAGTAATTTGACTTGGCTCGCGAGGTTGTCGACATGTGGCCTGTTGACTCAGCGATCATTGTGCCAATAGTCGTAACAGCCAATGGCCTAATTGCCAAGAGCCTTGACCAATATCTCATGAGGCTCTCGTTAGGCAGCTGGATCAAGGGCTTGATACAGAAAACGGTACTCCTGGACACGGCTCGTATCGTTAGGAGGTTCCTTTCTCTGGAGCCCTGACTAGCCCTGACTAGCCAAGTTTGGACCCTATTCCCGATACCGGTGGGCTACTATTTTTATATTTTTAAATGTTTTTTTTTATATCATTTTGTAAAAATATTTAACAATGTAAATGTATGTTGTGAAAATGAATAAACGGAATAATAAGCTACGTGTTACATAAATCATAAACAGGAAACAGCAAGCAGAGTCCTGAAAATGCAAAGATCAGCCAGTTGCGAGTCTTACTCGCACACAGGATTTCGTAGCCCCAAACAATGTAAAAACAATATATTTTGAATAGTAATTCATAAGTAAATTTACACTCAACAGCAAAACTAAATTTGTGTTTCATAGTTTTTAATGAAAAACGAAGTTACGGCTGCAGTTTGATCAAAAAGTCCCATATCTCAAAAACTGAATATCAAATCTCATTCAAACCAATTTTCGTTGAAAGTTTTTTTTTTACGTTCTACAAAACCTAATAACACTGCTCGACCCGGGAATCAAACCCAGGACCTCAAGGTCAGCAGTCGCGCTTGTGACGACTCGACCAACGACGCATTAAAAATGTAATTTCATACAAATACGTTTTCTAAAAACTCTTACAGCAGAATAAATATTTTAATAAAAATCTTCCAGTATCGGTTATTTACCTATTGTAGCAGATGTTTAAGAGTACAGTTTCATTGAAAATAGTATATATTTCACTTGGCAATTCGCTTTGCCGTTTGAATGTGCTCTCTGCAATCATAAGTAGATACAATATCTTTATTATCTTGTACGTGACTTCGATTCTTTAGTGTTTTAAATTATCATTTCTGTCGGATGTTTATAAGACCGCTATGAGAAGCTCGTGGCTACATAATAACAGCCGCACGGGTCGATCTTTAAGGTTCAGCCCTGCTTGCCAAGGTTGGTTCGTGGATTACTACATACCGAGTTTCCACCGTGCCTCGGAAAGCTCGTTAAGCCGTTGAGCCCGGCTGTCATTTAAAGATCTTTGACAGTCGTTAAGAGTAGAGCGAAGGCAAAAGTCTGACATCCAGTCTTACCAAGTGGTATCGTATTACCCTGTTACTGGGTTGTGGAGGTCAGATAGGCAGTCGATTCATGTGAAATACTGGTACTCAGCTGCATCCAATTAGACTGGAAGCTGACCCCAAGATAGTTTGGGAAAAGGCTAGGCAGATGATGATGTTTATAAGATCGCTATTTTGTAGTAAATATGGCGAATAATAGCGATAGCTGTAGTTAAGCATTCCCGTACCATTGTAGTTTTATCCAACTACGGAAAAGCCGAAGGTTTATAATTTTAGCAGTGTTCCACCACAGTGCATCCACCAACTGGACACACGGGTGTCCAGTCTATCGTATCGAGTTGGTGACAAACCTCAAATAAGTACAAAATGTAAAAAAAAAAATCGAAAAACAGTGTTACAGCTAAATTAGACTGATTATAAATTATCTATAGAAACAGCCCAATTATCTTTTTTTTAAATACCTACATTTCGAAAATGTTTTTAGTAACTTTATAGACCTATGTATCCATGCATATGCGTATTTAAAATCGGTTCAGTCATTTCGAAAATAAGGACTTGAATGTTTGTATGAAATGTCGTAAGGCGTAAACGAGCTTAAGGAGTTAATAATGATAATCACATATTATGTGCTTATTTTCAGGACATTGGCAATATCATTTATAATGGTGATTGGCCGTATTGGAACATTATCGGGCAATATTGCCTTCCCAATAATGTTGGAAATGGGGTGCGCTATCCCATTCTTTTCTATATCTGGGTGTATGGTTTGTAAGTATACTTAAAGTTATATTATAAACATAACTAAACCACCATAACTAACAAGCCTAAATGAATTTAACTCATACGTACAATACACACTCACACCCACGCCCACCCTCACACACACAAACACACATACACACGCACACACAGACACAGACGCAAAAACCCAATCGCATACACCACACATATGCGCTCCTTTACCTACGCCTTTATGTTTCGTTTTCTTTTTTTCTTTCTTTTTATATTGTTTTTCAATTGCATACCCTGTTTAATATTCAGTGGAAGAGCGGAGACACCTAACACAAGCATCTCCTTGCTTAAAAGTGATCTCCAAATCATGTATGTTTAAGAATCATGAAATTAAAATAAACATTTTTTTTTAAACTTGCGTCTAATCCCGTTTACACACTTTTACAAGTTGTGATACTTGTTAACGACATGTCTTGTAAAAGACTTGTCAAAAACATGGCTGTATGACACATGTAGTCATAGTGATGTTATTTGAGACGAGTATTGTTAACTGTTTTATTCACATTTTTGTCTAGATTTCACAAGTATTTTTTTTACGACTTGTCTTTACAACTGGGTTTATGAGTAAACTTTAGGTACACGACTACATTTAGAATAGGTTTTTATGTTTTATACCTTGATATAAACGCGAGGTTATACCTAAATTCCACATATTATTTAGTAAACTTGATCGTGGTCCTGGGTTTGATTCCCAGATCTAGCAGTGTTACTGGGAATTTCTCAGTAGCAGCCGCGAAGTCAGGAGTTGCCAGTTGATGGCAATAGGCCCCCTGTAACTGGCTAAATGTGGCTGTACTCTTATTAGGCACACCTCTGCCTAACCCTTTAGGAAACTTCAATTTATTTAGTACGAGAACACCCTTGCTAGTTAAAACAAGGTGTTCTCGTACTGTAGTGCAATATTTTGATGTTTCATAAGTGCAAGGCACAGGTCCATGTGAAATAATTAAGATTTGTTTAAAAATAAATAATTCAATAAAAATAAATGTACTTAAATTAATTCTATTTTCTTTCAGTTGTCACCGCCTTAGCATTCTTCTTACCGAGCAAGAAACAGTAGTTATATATACAGGTATCAAGGGGTTTCCCGTTTTAAAACTAGTTTTAGCTATATTTAATTAACTTAAGATTTGTATAAAAACCAGGTAAGTACTTCATCAAATCAAAATATTAAATCCGGGAAGTAGAAGGAAAAAGGATGACTGTTAAATTTTTACAATAAAAATCTAAAAATAGAGTGTTTTGTTTTATTTCGACTTAAGCAAGCTTTTTTAAGCTTTAAGCTTTTTTTTTCGAAAACTGCTTTATTTAGCAGAAGTAAACATCCGTGGGAATTGGCACAGAATTAGAATTCAGGCTATAGATGATGATGATGATGAAATATCTTCAGTTATGGAAAGATACGACGCTGAATAAATAAGTTTCAATCTTTTCACAATTAATTGAATTTACATTGTTCAAAAAATATGAGTGGGTCTGCATGAAAAACCTTGGCTTAATATCATACTCTCTAATGAATTGAATAAAATAGCAATCTTTTAAACTAAACCAAGTTTAATGCTCGAATGAAACCTTAATAACACTTTTAAAAGCTACATTTTAATTATAGAATGAGAAAACATCTTTATTACGCCTAACAATGCTCCTTTATGAGTTAGAAACAATCGTTTGGAATACAAAAGAGAACGGAGCAGCGATATTAAATTAAATCTGTTAATATTTATATTAACACAGTTTCATAACTGCGTTAAAATAAAATTATACATACATCCTGAATCCCTAACTAAGAACCTAGTGATGAATACAGAATTAATATCTTTTTACTGGCTAGGAATATTGATTTTTCAAAAATTTAATGATGCAGTTTTAGTTTTTATCTAACTCGGGCTCGAAACTCCTTTGAGTGTTTTTCGCTATTTTATAGCTTTGGATTTGGCCATTCCTGCCCACTTGAAAAATTCCCCATTTAGAACGCAAGCGTATCTAATACACAAGTTCTGTATTACCTGTAGTACTTTTACGATACCTAACCAATTTAAGTATGGATAACAATCAATATCGTTTACAATTGCGAGTTTTTAGTACAAGTTGACATTCACTTGTTTTGCCAGCTTAAAACGATTCTAATAAGTTCCCAAGTTCCAAGTGTAACATTTTTATGAACGACCGAGATTCATTGCTCAAGAGTTTAGTAGTTGTAATAAAAGTTGTATAGCTTACCTATCATCATCATCATCATTTTAGTCCAAAAGACGTCCACTGCTGGACATAGGCCAGCCCCAAGTGTCGCCACATTGACATTTTGGGGGATTTGCCATAATCGCCACGCTTGGCAGGCGGGTTGGCGATCGCAGTACAGTTGTTACAAAAAGCACAGAGAAAGCTGCTGCCCATTCTCTGGCAAATCCCTTAGTCACCTCTTACAACACCCACGGGAAGATAATTATGGGACGGTGCTATTTTTTACGGCCGACACCATACAGACCAGAGCTTACTTAAATCACTTCACAAAAAAAAACTTGTCATGCATAAGTAAGTATACCTAATTAACTGACTAATAAAGAAAGTCTCGTAAAAGAATCTGAAAGAGTTAAAGTGACATAACATAGTGTAACTCGCTCTAGACAACAAATAAAGGCCGGCCGATTCGACATGACAGCAGCAAAGCCGAAATATCTGAATTTTCACCAACAGCGCGCCATTTTGCGACAGAAACAATTGCACGGGAGACAAAAGAAGGCTGTTATTAATAAATAGAATACATTAATTGAGCTCAGTTTGCACCTGACGTGCTAATTAGGTCATGCTGCAGTGAAGCCGCGACTATTTTGAGCCAATGCGTAGTTTTAACAAGGTACCTCTTAGGTATTCCTTAATAATGTGTGGTGATTGGTTAGCGTGGTATGGGCATGTGATGCAGAGGAATGAGAAAAAAAATGTCGAGACGAAAGTTCAGTGTTCAGATTCATATGTGGATTAGAGTATTAGAGAAGAGGAAGACCTAAGAAACGATTGATGGACTGCGTGGAGGATGATGGCAAGAAAGGCGGTGTCTGATGAGATGACGAGTAATAGGGAAGTATGGAAGAAGAAAAAAATGTTGCGCCGACCCCTAATAAATTAAAGCTAGAAAGCTAGACGCCCTGTATAGCTCCGTCTCTTTCCCACTCTGGAATAATAATGAAACAATAATGTTTTAAGACGTCATGGTACGCTACCAGGGAAGGTAAATTATGTATCCCTAATAATAATATGTAAGTAGTCATTTATAATGTTCACAGCTGAAAGACAGAAATTGGAAAACTGCAAGATCAAATTTAATTGGCTAGGGAAACTCTACAAGGTGTTGGGTATCAACAAATCACAAGAAATAAGTATTTTTATTTAATTTTACCTGCGAAAATTGATCCAAATTGATAGTCGAATGAATTTGTTTTTGTTTAATCAAAATTATTTTATGAGTTGAAATACTATTAGTTTAGTAAGTATTAATGCCCCATATCCATTATTGTTTAGCAAACTAGTCTTACTTAACTCTCCCTTGGCGTCAGTTCTCGGTTAACTAATACCCGACCGTTATAATGAGTCAGCTGATTGGAGTATAGTCCACTTAGCGATATAATAATTGGGTACTGACAAAATGTGACATATTACATATTCATTCATATTCATCATATTAGAGCAGCGGTGACCCAGTGGGAGAGCAGCGTGGCTCAGTGGTGGCAGCCCCGACTTACGAGCAGTAAGCCGTGGGTTCGAACTCAGGCAGGCTACTTTGTGTAATTTATTTCATCACTGCTGCCCTCAAAAACGGTGAAGGAAAACATCGTGAGGAAACCGTCATGTCCTAGAACTAAAAATTCGAAGACATGTGACATCTACCAAACCGAACTGGTCCCGCGTGGTGGATTACAGCCCACTCCCTCTCATAGAGAGAAGGCCTGTGTCTCAGCAGCGGGAACACTATAGCCTGATGATGACTCATATTCCTAATATGTCTAGTCTGATCATTTTCTAACGGCTGTAAAAACATCTACATCGAAGCCGAGAGAGAAATAAACCCTCTAGGAACACTCATGTTGCTTCTAAGTTGAACCCAGCTTAACTCCGGCTCTGATGTCGTGTATTTCAGTAGAGCATGTTACCTGAAACAAAAAATAAACCGAAATGTTATAATCTACTTAATCCAGATTTATACGGCGAAGTTCAGAAGCTTTCCTGGGGCTTGTGAACAAACGGAGGCTAACTTTAACGAGTCAGCTAATATGATTAATTAATGTTTCGTATTTAATGCGGAGACGAATCTCAAAAAAAATTGGAGAATTTATTGGCTTTAAGAAGAAATGGTAGTGGGTTTTAATCTGAAATGTTGTGTTGAGTATAGGTAAGTACAAACTATCGCAACCGTGTAAAAAAATAATGAAGTTGCTAAATAGTCATGTATAAGTTAAGTTAATAGTTTTCATATTCTAGTAGGTGATACTAAAAAACGTTAGGCGGGGCGGGGCAAATGAAGTTCAACCAATCAGTGCGCGAGGTGCATACCGTCGCATGTCATTTCACAATTTGACGGTTACACTTTGATATGTCAACCGAAAAATAATGCGTTAAATTTTAAACAGTATGTTACGGTTCACAATCTTTCGACAGTGTGCAATCTCGCGAAATAGATTGTAATTTAGCGGTATTTACAATTTTACGGTGACATAAACACAAGACATGGTATAACACATAGTACCTAACTGCATTTGTCATTGGTCAACATAAGTGATTGGCTAAACAGATTTAGACATAAGATATTGTCTCAATCTGTTCAGCCGTGTTATTCAGTTACAATCTTGACAAACTTAAATTTAAATAAGTTTGTACATTGACATGGTCACTAACACTGTCAATAACACAAAAACTGGGCTAGTTACCACTATTTGGCGCTACTGCAAGCGCCGAAACATCGGGAACTCAAACATAGTCATATTATATCCCGATTTTAGTGCTAATGAACATTTCAAAATTTATTGGACGAATGCTTTGTAAAATGTAGGTATTATTTGTTGCCACAAATATATCAAATACACCAGCCCTAGAACACAATAATATATATCACTCGAGAGAACGCGTTCGTATGACATAACACGTGCAGCGGGAAAATATAACAGTTTTATTTATAACCTAATGAGCTAGTCGGTAGGGCTGTGCTCAGTCAACGTTTTAATTCTAGTTTGAATATTTTAGGTTAGATTAGTGTTAGCCGGGAGGAGCTTGTGGCTAAATAATAACAGCCGCACGGGTCGATATTCAAGGTTAAGCCGTGCTTGCCGTGGTCGGTGGATAGGTGACAAAATTACCATATTACATACCAAGTTTCCTGCGTGCCTCGGAAAGCACGTAAAGCCGTTGGTCCCGGCTGTCATTTGTAGATCTTTGACAGTCATTACAAGTAGTAAGAAGCCGAAAGTCTGACATCCAGTCTTTCCAAGGTGTTTCGTATTACCCAGTTACTGGGTTGTGGAGGTCAGATAGGCAGTCGCTTCATGTAAAATACTGATATTCAGTTGCACCCGATTAGACTAGAAGCTGACTCCAACAAAGTTTGGGAAAAGGCTAAGCAGATGATGATTTTAGTGTTAGTCGGAGCAGTGAAAGCCCACTGTAGTAACGGCGTCGACCTATGAGTTGTTTATGGGTTCGAACCCAGCTAGGTGAATTACTCTTTATGTGATTTATTTCATCACTAGCTCTCCCGCGCAACTTCATCTGTGTCACATTTTCCCCGTATTCGCAACATTTTTCATTGGTGCTGTGCTCCTATTGGTTGTAGCGTGATGATATAGAGTCTGTAGCCTTCTTCGATAAATGGGCTATCTAACACTGAAAGAATTTTTCAAATCGGACCAGTAGTTCCCGAGATTAGTGCGTTCAAGCAAACAAACAAACAAACTCTTCAGCTTTATTATTAGTATAATATAGATTAGTATAGATATAGATTTGACTGCTTCGTTGGTGGAGACGTCGTAAGCGCGACTGCTGAGCATTAGGGCCTTTGTTTGATTCCCGGCTCGGGCAAAGTATTATTGGATTTTTCCATCAGGAATTTCTCAGTAGCAGCCGCGTAGTCTGGGTTTGTGTTCAGTTGATAGCAATAGGCTCGTTCCCTATTATATGAGACTAAAAACATAACTGGCGAAATGTGCACTACTACTACTATGTGTACTGTACTATTAGGTACAACTCTGCCTAACCCTTTGGAGATTACAGGCGTCATGTAATATTATATTATTTTGAAAGTCACTGACGTCTTTGTTTGTGTCCAATTGCTTATCACTGGCCTCCTAGTTCTGATCCCAAACCTATTGTTGCTCTTAACCAACATTCACCGTATCAACGTTCTGTATGGTGTCGGATGTAAAGAATAGCACCATCCCATATCTTCCCGTGGGTGTCGTAAGAGACGACTAAGAGACTTGCCAGGGAACGAGCAGCAGCGTTCTCTGTGTTTTTGCAACAACCGTACTGCTCTCTTAAATAAAAAAGATTTAAAAAACAAAAAAAAAAAACCGTACTACTATCGCCAACCCACCTGCCATGCGTCGCGATTATGGCAAAAACCGCGCCCCTTATGAGCGCAAAAAAGAAACGGCTCCTACTCGTACTCGTTTTGGAGAAAAAAAAACTTGCCAATTACGTCTGAAACGGTCCAATGAAATATCGGAACTGATCACACACTGAGTCTTAAATTAAAAGAAGAATACCCTTCAATAAATTCCTTTGCTCAGCGGGAAATTAAACAAAAAGAAAATGAAAACGTACTGCTATTAAGAGCCATCCCTATTCTCAAAGCCCGCGACTGCTGAATATTCCATATATTGGTTTTGCAAATGTACGACGCGGTACGGCCTGGGTTTATTGCTCAAACGATTTACGAATTCAACGATTGTTAGAATAATACCACCTCGATTTTGTATTCTAGAATATTTATAAGAAATTTTTGTGATTCTACCTCGTTTGCCTAGTGGTCACAATTGCTACTAGCACCTATATTCCAACCACCAAATCGTATTTCTAGAATTTCTTGAACGCAATTGGCGGATCTTAATGAATAAGGTACCTCCTCCAGCTACCTATCTTTGTCAAACCCATAGTTGCATCCTGCTTCAATCAATGCTAAAGATGTCATATCTCACTTTAATCAATGTTAAAGTTAAAAGTTTTCCGGTACTTCAAATTTGACAGATAAAACGTAGGCGTTTATATGTCAATTTATAAACAAACAGGGCGGAATGTAGGTGGTTAGTCCGACTTAAGTTCCGTTCATGACTAAGAATACCAGTGTAATAAGTCTTGGGTTTTCCAGTTTTGGCAAAGTGGTTTTCTCATCTTCATTGAATTTCTCAGCAGCAAACACGGAATCTGGATTTTGATTGGTTAACAGACAATAGGCTCGGCCTCTATTACATGGGACTTAAACACAACTGGAGATCTGTGGGTGTTCTTGAGAGGTTCATCAAATAAGGGAAGGTATTATTTTCTACTATTTGACAGTAGACGTCATAGTAAATTCTTAAAACGACAGCTGACCTAGATGGCCTACCATGAGCTCTTATAGCAGTTATGTGAGGAAAAGAGAAAGCTTAACGTACTGATAGCTTTATCTCTTTCCCTCACACAAGTGACATTATAATGCTAGAAGAAGTGGCGGTACGGGCCCTGATCTCAGCCGCGCTCAAAAAGATTTTAAATGGGGATACGCAAAACGTATTTTCGTCTCGTTAAGTCTTACTACTGGATCTGAACATTGAGTCCTAGCCTCATTTTTAATATGTACCTAACTTGTCTATTCCTTTACTCTGTCTAGGTTTGTTAAGCAACCTAGATTAGGATAGCTGAAAATAGAAGGTAGGTATTACTTTCACCTATTAAGCAGATCAATCGATCCATCTTACTTGTTCGGAATTACGAAGAAAATATTCCTCAAGGGCGTAGTTAGTTGTTAACTAAAGGTTATTGGAAAAATAGATCAATCATTAGTTCTGTTGCTAGTTTATAGGTCTTAGTTTGTTACTAAGGAAAGATAAAGAAAACTAGAAAGAATAATTAAGTTACAGACTAATTATTAAGATTTGCTTGGATGGCCTTGTCAGCCTCCACGTGTATTTTATTAACTTATTTTGGTAACTAGCGACCCACCCCTCTTCGTGTAGTTTTTCAAATTGACATAAGGTTAATGTTAATCCTTACCTCGTTGTCTAGTGGTCGCTCCTCCTGAACATGAGGTTTTGGATTAGATCCCCAGTTCAGGCAAAGTTAGGCAAAGTAGAGTTTGCCGACTAGTAATTCCACAGTAACAGCCCAGCGTCAAGATTTCGCTGCTTATCCCTTATACCCTTAATGGGACTTAAACATATCTGTATGGTGTCGGACGTTAGAATAGCACCATCCCATATCTTCCCGTGGGTGTCGCAAGAGGCGAGTAAGGGACTTGCCAGAGAATGGGCAGCAGCATTCTCTGTGCTTTTTGCAACAACCGTACTGCGATCGCCAACCCACCTGCCAAGTGTGGCGATTATGGCAAAACCCCCTTTTTGGGGGCGGCCTATGTCCAGCATTGGACTTCTTTCGGCTGAAATGATGATGATGATGAGGACTTAAG
Source organism: Cerastis rubricosa (assembly GCA_949152445.1). NCBI lineage: Eukaryota > Metazoa > Arthropoda > Insecta > Lepidoptera > Noctuidae > Cerastis > Cerastis rubricosa. The sequence goes on along the minus strand of OX424535.1, from coordinate 4,397,208 downwards.
CATAATTAGCGAAATGTGGATATACTAACAGGTACATCTTTGCCTAAACCTTCGGGGATTACAAGCGCAATGTTATGCGCGTTTAGTACTTTAAAATAAATTGACCCAGTCTGTGATACACGAAAGTGTAGTAATACTATATAAAACTTACAGTTTTCTCAAATATAACGCTTAACCTCACAGAGTTTCAAAATTCCACGAAAATTCCAACTAAACTAAAAAATTTAGACCCTCCACCATCTTTGGCAACATCAAACGAGGCTTCATAGTTCAGGAACTGCCAAACTGAAGTACAGTTCCGCGGAACTGTTGGAGTAAAGTTAACAAGTCCAGTCCAGTGGCACTATTTATAAATAACTTAATACCAGCTGTAGGGGATGAAATACAGGACGAAGTTGGACTCTGAATTTAGAAGTAAGTGCCTAATTGTCTCTAATGTCCTTGGACAGTTATGTTACTCTGACTTAAACCTTATATCAATGGGAATAAAGGCCACTGTACTGCTAATGTATAAAACAATGAAAGGATGGTAGGGGTGGTTTGTGAATTCATTAATTTTTCATAAGGTTAGCCTGTAAAGTGTTGCGGTTTGTCTATTTTAGGAGATGAATTTGAATTTAATTTTAGCGTCCGCTGATTTTGGCTACCTCTTTGAGCCAACAACATAACATTTATTTATTCTCAGGCAGCTTTGGCCCATAAACCTCACAGACTAACATAAATCTATATACATATAATTTACGCGTCACGTTATTTGTCCGGGATGGACTCCTAAACTACTTAACCGATTTTAATCAAATTTGCACACCGTGTGCAGTTTGATCCAACTTGAAAGGTAGGATAGCTTAAATTTCAATTTATAGTTGCAATATTATTTTATTGCAAATTAAGTCACAATTATCTGTTAGCTCCAAACGATTCTAACAGATGGCGGTATTTGTTGACTGGATTGAGTAAGTATTCAATAGATGGCGTTGTTAGGAGTGGAGCAGGAATGAAAAATATTGCGAAAACGGGACAAATGTGACGCAGACGAAGTTACGTTAGTTGATAGAACTTATGACATCACCATTTTTGTCATTGTCTGTCCTGCTCTAACGTTCCATTCTCACATACTCCAATAATGATTTAGAGCCGTTTGAGAGTTCCGACAATCTATATTATTCCAATGGGAAGTTCCAATACTGTCAGCATTACTTAGCAATGACGTTGACTAATGATCTCTTTGGGACCCCATCAATGCAAAATGTCTTGATTAAGAAAAGTAAACGATTTCTGACAAGAGATTGACATTACTTAGCTACAGCCTATTAAAAGTATTAATTGTTTGTTTTAGGGTTCTATAAGTAAATGGTGTCAACAGGACCTTAGTGCTTTGACGAATGACAATCGATCTTGCATCTTTACAAAAAAAAAAATGTTTTCTTTAAAACGTTGCCCACATTATTAGTATTCTCTTGTGTCGCAGGTGCGTTGACAAACATTTAAAATTACATACATAAACAGCCAGACCCGGAACAACTCTCTGAAGGCCATACAAATAATTTCGTGACGAAACGAACCCCCGACACGCAGCGCAGCTGTCAATCGCTTAGCCACTGCGCCAAACTGTCAACCATTATAACCAGCCAATAATGTACACAGTGGTGGGAATAGCCCTCTCTACCAGAGGGTTCGGGGGGAGTTGCCCATAATCCATTGCGCGGGCTCGGAGCGAGTTGGTGGATATCACATGTCAGTTTTGGGCAAACTGGCATATCCATGAGGGTTTATTCCAGATTGCTTATGACAGTTTTAAGGGTTCCGTACCCAAAGGGTCAAACGGGACCCCATTACTGAGACTTCGCTGTCCGTCCGTCCATCCGTCCGTCCGTCCATCCGTCCGTCCGTCCATCCGTCCGTCAGTCCATCCGTCCGTCCGCCCATCCGTCCGTCCGTCTGTCACCAGGCTGTATCTCATGAACCGTGATAGTTAGCGAGTTGAAATTTCTACAGATTATGTATTTCTCTTGCCGCTATAACAACAAACACTAAAAACAGTATAAAAATAATATTTGAGGCGGCTCCCATACAAAAAAGTATTTTTTTGCTCGTTTTTATAAATAATGGTACGGAACCCTTTGCGCGTGAGTCCGACTCGCATTTGGCTGGTTTTTTACTTTTCCATCCTTGATGCACTAGTAGCCTCACTTGTTACTATAATCTCCGTCATTGGTATCAAAGAAATAACATTCGTGAAAATAAAAATTTAAATGAAAACTGGCAATCAAACTTCTAGCAAATTGGCAAGCATCAATACGGCACTAGTTCATCAAAGAGAAAAATTGGAACATGAATGAGTCTTCCTGATTGATTTTTTTTAATGCGGAACTAGCAAATTGGCACAGAGAGAACTCGGATTTCGTTAAATGCCTAGAGGCTCTGGTTAAGAGTGAGTTGTATCTGCGATAATGATGGTCTTCTTCTTTTCGTGTGGTTAGTGTCTAACCTGGTATATTTTTATTATCATCATCATCATCATCAGCATATAATGTTCCCACTGCTGAGACACAGGCCTCAGGCCTCCTCTCAATGAGAGGGAGTGAGCTATAATCCACCACGCGGGCCCAGTGCGGGTTGATTGATGTCACATGTCTTCGAATTTTTAGTTCTAGGACATGCCGGTTTACTCACGATGTTTTCCTTCACCGTTTTGAAAATTTATTATACTCGAAGTAAAACCTGTCACTGACTGCCTCTTTGATCTAATACTCGCAAGCGCGACTGCTAAGCACAAGGGGGGTTTGATTCCCGGGTCGGGCAAATTGGTATTGTGTTTTTCCATGAGGCATTTCTCAGTAGCAGCTACGGAGGTTGTGCCCGGTTTATGGCAATAGGCTCACCTCGTATTACATAGGACTTAAAAAAAAACTGGCGAAGTGTGGATGTTCTTATACAAGGTGTTGTTTTGCATCCTCGTCAAATTCAAGGAGGTAAATATGCTAATGATTCTCGACCCGGATCAGTAGTAAAATGGGTAGACAATTACTTTTTTTTTTCTTATTTCCGGAAATCGGTAAGTGTGACCCATGTTTTCGACGCGGCCCGTGTTATTCTTGCCCTATAACCGCGCTTTCACACATACAATCAATCTCAAACGTTTATTCGTTAATTTCTTATTCTCTAAACCACGTTAAGGGGTAATTCTGAAATACTGACAAATTTAAACATAAAAAAGCAGCGTTTATTAATAACTAGCGACCCGCCCCGGCTTCGCACGGGTGCAATGCTGTTACTAAATATACTACAGAATGTCTTTATATATGTTACCGGCCAAACCCGATTTCAGGCCAAACTAGTTTGTCCTAGGCCAAACCGGTTTACTGGTTTATCGTGTCAAGATATACTGACCCAAAAATACATTTACAATGTGCCTAACTTGGATGCACCGCTCGCTACGCTTGCTCGGCTTCGGGGTTACAGTTCCAACCTAACCTAACCCATTTAGAGTTCTAGTTTGGTCTAGGACAATCTAGTTTAGCCGGAAATCGGGTTTGGCCGGTAACATATACAACGTTCACAGCTTTTTTGTCACCGCCGCAACCGCTGTGTCCCTGCATTTTAAATCTGTAATATCTTCGAAAATATTCATTTGAATTAAATGCTGTAAAGGGCCATATTTATCTATATTAAATGCACAATGTATTTAAGGTACTTAATTGGATAAGGATTAATGCTGTTTTGCTTATGATCGCTTCGTAAATAATCCATTATTTCTCGTAAAAAGTAAAAAGGATAAAAAATGGTTATTGTGGGTTATCCCTAAGAGATAGACATATTATTATATTATCGCGGACTTTTTTGTAGAAATTTTTGAGGTGTACAATACTGTGGTAGATTATTTTGATCAATCTCGTAGTGTTCAGCCAGCGCTTGCAATGTAAGCGCAAAAAAATGTGTTTACGACATCACATTGGAAACCTCTAAAATTATCAATGTTTCCTAACTATATTATGCATGTATTATACATATAAACCTTTCTCTTGAATCACTCTATCTATTAAAAAAACCGCATCAAAATCCGTTGCTTAGTGTTAAAGATCTAAGCATTCATAGGGACAGACAGACGGGAAGCGACTTTGTTTTATACTATGTAGTGATGATTAACTAGGTGCTGTAATTTATATTGATCACTTACGTCTTTTGTGACAACCTCCTGAATTTTGACGAGGATGCAAAACAACATCTTTTATTGAGCACATCTCTACCTAACCCTCCGGGCTTACAGGCGTGCTGTTTTGTTATGCTAAAACCACACCATGTTAATTACCTTCCTATAGTGTTGGCCTAGTGGTATTTCTAGGAAAAGTCGATAGCAATATTAATAATAAATGCATGAACCGGAATTGATTGATTTCTGGGAAACAATTAGGTACAGTTTAACACGGTCGAGTTTGCTTTAACGATCGTGTGTTCGGTTTCTAGATGAAAGTAAACCGTAGTTTCAAAGCACTGGGGAACATTGAAGGTGTCGTTATAACTGGGTATGTTTTCCAATGGGTAAATACTTGTGTGGTCTAACTGAAATGAAATTATGTTTATTTTTGCAAAAAGGTTTTTACCAACACTTTTATACGTCTACTTTTTATAAACTAGATGAGGCCGGTTTTTCGTACCTGACTACTCTGAGAAGAAACGCCAAACAGGTCACAGTCTCTTTTAAGGTCCAAACATAATCGTGGCCAACTTACATGAGGACTATGCAGATAAACACTTATCTGCATAGTCCTCATGTGAGTTGGCCTAAGATGGTCTTTTGAAGAAAGAGAGGACCTGTCCAGCCAGTGCAAACATTTTTCAGTTATCGTGTAGCTCAACTCATAACTCAAGGAGCTCCACGACACGTCGAACTATACCAAAGAAAGGACATTGTGTAGGTCGCTTATTGTAGTCAAACTGCCAGACAATCGTTATAAACGAAAGAGAAAGAAAAAACAAGAAAAATCAAACAAGGCAAAACGAAATACCCATAGGGTTCTCACATTGACACAATCAAATAAAATAATTAATAAATTAATTAAACAAAAAACAAAATGGTTAATGAAAATCATTGATCACTGATTCTGGGTAAAGATAACGGGAGTCTCATTTGCCTTTATAAACATCATCATCAGCTTATAAGCCTACAACAGTCTACTGCTGGACATTGACTTCTTCAATTGACACCACTTATCTCGATTCTCGGCAACTCTCATCCAATTGCTGCCGGCTAAACTCAGAAAGCCTCCATCTGGTTCTCACCTCCGAAGATCGTCGCCCCACCGAGCCTGGGGTCGTTCCACCTTGCCCTTTCCGACGATTCGTGGTCACCACACAAAAAAAGAACAAAGCCTGCTAAAGATCAACCCGTGTGGCAGTAATTATTATGTGCCTATCAAAATAAAACCACTTAATATTCTTATTTTAAAATAGAAGGTTTTATAACAAACCAACCGTGATACCAACCAAACTAGCTAATAACGCTTCTCAGAGCACAAAACAATGTAAACCTATTACCGACCGCCGTAAATTGAACCGAACCAGGAATTAAAACGAAGTTAAAGTAACTAACGACGTTAACTGTGTTACCTCGCTCAGTTTGTGACGACACCTCGTTCGAAGAAATGGGGGGAGTTCCCACCCCTCCTTAAGGGGGGGAACGGGGTTTAGTATCGTATCATTAGGTAAATGAGAAAAGGTTTTGTGTGTTTTTCTATCATGTAGTAACAGAGCTAATGGCTCGTAATAGGCTAGCTCACCGTCCGTCCGTCTTATGACGACAGGCCATGTCAACGGCGCGTTCGTGTTCCACGCGCGCCTCAAGGAGATGTCAGCAAATCGGAAGGGGTCCGAGAGGGCCGATGCCTGCCAGGACTGCGGGACTGTTCGAAAGAGATACCGTGGCTCTGGAACACAAAGGGCTAAGAAGGAACATGGATGAGTTTTAGTCAGAACAAGTCTGACACTCCCTTCCACTCCGCCCAGAGTAGGACGCGTCACTTGATGATTTAATATCCGTAAAAAAGTGTGAATTTTTCAAGTGGCGTGGGTTGCCAAATCTCAAACTATTTAATAAAGCATAGCGAAAAACACTCAAAGGAGTCTCAAGGCCGATTTTGATGAAAACTAAAACTGCATAATTGGATTTTGGCAAAATAAATATTCCTAGCCAGGAGTGGAACCGGTTGATTATGAAAAAAAATAACTTTCTGTATTATTAAACCATTCGATAATGTCGCTGCTAAGAATCAACTTCTGGGAAGTAAGGACATTCAGCAAACTAAAGTAATTATGGTAAATAACCCGTTTCTAGTATTATTGATATCTACATTTTTTGCCAAAATGCTGGTTTCCTGTGGATAAAATTAGGAACTAACCAACTATTTTAAATAATATGGGGAAGTTCCCATTACATTCAGCTAATTGGGACTAGGTATCATACTATTATTGTAAACTAATACGGGAGATTAAAGATCAGTTTGGCAACATTGTTATTAATAACAATGTGCGCTCTGATTGGTCAGAGCGTGTCACGTGTTTGTATGTAATCTTTGTATCCCGAAAAATATACCAAAATTATCAATTTGCCCAATATTCATAATGAACGGGAACTGTAATAAATATTGAAGTTTTGGTAACAATTAATCACTTGGCCTGGCTGTTTTTCATCTTCGTCAAAATTCAAGAGGATGTCATAAAAGACATAAATAATCAATTAAAATTACGGTACCTAGTTATTTAATAATAAAACGCATTTTTTTTTATTATTTAATTTTGTCGCTATATTAGAATAACCTCCTTAATGTGGTTTTGGGAATAAGAAATTATCGAATAAACATTTGAGATTGTTTGTATGTGTGTAAGCGCGGTTATAGGGTGAGGATCAGATGGGCCACGTTTAAAAAACCAATGCAGAGGTTGAGGGTCATACTGTCTTATGTGTGTATAGACCACCAGCATCAAATTTGTCATTATTTTTAATCACAATGGAAGAAATATTAAGTAAACTTTTCACAGATAATAAATTAGTTTTTGTTTGTGGTGACTTCAATATTGACCTGTTAGTCAATTCACCCGAAAAATGTAAGCTGGTCTCATTGTTTAAATCATTCAACTTAAAATATTTATTTAGTGTAGCAACTAGAATAACAGCAACCTCAGCTACATGCATAGATAATGTATTTACTAATTGCATAGTAAAAGAGTCTTTATTAATAAGTGGCGTTAGGTCAGACCATACTGGACAACTTGTATCTTTTGAGTTAGACAAAAAGTTACACTTCGTTAAATCAATTAAATTAAGACCTCTTTCCAAAAATAAATTAAAATCTTTTAATAATAATGTTCTTAGCAAACTTTCTAATGCTAGTTTTGATTTAGAAGACCCCAATATAAACTACAGTATATTATTTTCCACAGTTTGCCAGGAATTTAATAAAACGTGTCCTGTAAAAAATTTTAAAGTCAACTCAAAATCCAAATTTAGCGAATGGGCCACTGCGGGAATAAGGAAAAGTAGAGATATTTTATACAATTTATACCACGAAAAATCTCTGACTTCAGATCAAGTCTTTCACACTTATGTTAGAAACTATTCAAAAATATTCAAAAGTGTCTGCGTTCAAGCAAAATCTAAAATAATAAGTAATAAAATCTGTGTTTCTAAAAATAAAATAAAAACTGTATGGCAGGTAATTAACAGAGAAACAGGAAAGACGCAACAACGAGATAAGACTGAATTGTCTTTGAAAATAGATAATAAAACAATTTGTGATAAGCTAGAAGTCGCTGAGACTCTAGACAACTTCTTTACCAACATTCCGTTAGAGGTTACGAAATCTCTCCCCTCTTCAGCTAAATTTGCTGAAGCTCTTCTTAAAGAGAACTTTACAAAGAACATACCTAACTTTAAATTTAAACCAGTATGTATTGCTACAATCAAAAACGCATTCAAAAGTCTCAATACAAAAAATACTGAAGACTTATGGGGGATATCCGTCAAGGTTCTTGGAGATATTATTGATACGATTGCTCCTGTCTTAACAGGCATATTCAACCAATGTTTGGACAGCGGCAAGTTTCCCGACTTAATGAAACATAGTAAAGTAGTACCAATTTTCAAATCAGGTTGTAAGAGTGATCCCTCTAATTATAGGCCTATATCTGTGCTTCCAGCACTGAGTAAAATCTATGAAAAAATCATGCTGGACCAGATGTTGTCTCACTTCAACTCTAATAAGATACTGCATAGCCAGCAGTTTGGCTTCACGAAGGGTAGGTCTACAACGGACGCGGGAGTAAAACTCATCAGTCACATTTTGGAGTCCTGGGAGAAGTCCCAGGATGCTATTGGCATCTTCTGTGATCTCTCAAAAGCGTTCGACTGCGTCGACCACAAAACACTGATCTGTAAATTACACCACTACGGAATTCGTGGACAAGCTGCTGATCTTGTTCTCTCTTATTTATCAAACAGGCTGCAAAAAGTAAATGTAAATGGGGCGACGTCCTGCGGGTCTATAGTCAAGATGGGCGTGCCCCAAGGTTCAATTCTCGGCCCTTTCCTGTTTCTTGTTTATATTAATGATCTCCCTTATATGATGGCCAAATTTTCGGATATAATTCTATTTGCTGATGACACTTCGCTAATCTTTAAAATTGATAGAAAAGATACGGACGTCTTACATGTTAACGAAAGCCTAACTATTCTCTCGAAATGGTTCGCAGCCAACAATCTTTCATTGAACACGAATAAAACAAAATGCCTTAAGTTTTCTTTACCAAATGTACCACAACGTGACCTAAATTTAAATCTTGACGGCAAGAAGCTTGATGTTATAGCGGAAACTGTATTCTTGGGGATTACTATCGATTCAAAACTGCAGTGGGGCGCGCACATTAGAACTCTTTCAGGAAGGTTAAGCTCAGCTGCCTATGCAATCAGAAAAATAAGGCAGTTAACTGATATAGCCACAGCTAGGTTAGTATACTACGCTTATTTCCATAGTATTATGTCCTATGGCATTCTGCTGTGGGGATCGGCAGCAGACGTTGATTCAATTTTCATACTGCAAAAGAGGGCAGTCCGCGCTATCTACAAAATGGGTCCTCGTGAATCCCTCAGAGAAAAATTTAAAGAAATCGATATACTGACTCTGCCTTCACTTTATATTTTAGAATGTATTTTAGATGTCCGCAAAAACCGAGGACTTTTCAAAATTAGAAGCGACTTCCATAATATAAATACACGCAGTAAACACGAAATTGTAATACCCAAATTCAGATTAACCAAAACTAGCAAGTCTTTTCTTATAAACAGTATACGCTTTTATAATAAGTTGCCGAAGTCAGTTACAGAACTGACCGATGGAAAGTTTAAAAATTATATTAAACGTGTCCTAATTAAAAAAGCATATTACAAAATTAAGGACTACGTTGAAGATAGAGAAGTTTGGCTTTAGCCCCTTCGCACATGCAGCTTCCCTGGTAGCTCATAAACGGCACAAATGTGTGGATGTCTCTAACTATTCTCAATCTTATTTTTATTTCCTTTCTTTTTAATCAGATGTTTTACAATAGTTTTTAAATTATTACACCTTTTGTTTAGAATAGTTACAGCACGGATGACAACATTTGTGTCACTTATTTGATCTAGTCATTTTGTGATATTTTCTATTTATTTTTTGTTGTTGTATAGACTCTTTTTCTTATTTACCGATTGTTTGTAAATGTGTGGACATTGTAGGCCGTATAGATTCCTAGATCCTTGGTAACTTTTTATTTCGTTCTACGTTTCGTAGTAAGCAACGACTTATTGTCAGGCCTACGATGTCCTCCCATACTTTAGTACTAATGCTGTAACAGAAATATTGTAAAACCAAATGATTTTAAAAGAGTAACCATGGAGTTTCTTGCCGGTTCTTCTCCATAGGAAACGACCAACCCGAACCGAGCACCTTTTTGCCGACGTTTTATAAGTGCCCCTGTAGGCCTATGTAAAATAAAAATATTTTGATTTTGATTTTAAACGGGTGTTTCACACTTACCGATTTCCCTAAATAACAAAAAAAAAAAGAAATATTACCTACCCATTTTATTATTGATTTGGGTCTAGATCATCAGCATAATAACCTCCTTGATTTTGACGAGGATGCAAAACAACACCTTGTATGCCTTCATTTATCACTTGGTTTATCACTTTGTCATATGAATTTGCAATGTATGTGGTAATATACATTGCAGTTTTGTATGAATTTGCTTGTGATGACAGTCAGGCAAAGATAATCAAATATTTTTGTTCATAGACAGACCTTAAACGAAAAGAAAACATCTTATTAAAGAAAACAGACTAACGAAATACGAGACTAACAAAATTAACGAATAACAATCGACAAAGTCTTACGAATCGAACAAAAAGAAACAAGGCATCCATTGCTAAAATCAATATTCGCAGAGAGTCGCAAATTACGTTAACTGCCAAACATAATGAAGTCCTAACTAAGTTAGCATCGCTCTTACATCAGCAAGTCAGATCGATACAAAACAAACAATCTTGGTAGGTGTCTAGTGATATTATTGTAAGTCGGTAAAGTTTCGTTTTGGTTCATATATTGTACTTTCTGAGTTTTTCTGGGGATTTACTGACATTATCGAAGAAAAAAAATATTTCATAAAAGGGAACTTTATCTTTATTTTTTATCTCCACAAATTACATATCCACGTCAGTACCTATAGCTACAATACATTACAACGAATAACAAACTAATGAATTAAATAACAAAAACTAAAAAAAGGCGTCAAAAAACTCCTCCTAAACGCTGTCAGGTGGTAATGTGCCCAAGAGACTGGCAGCATTGCCACGTTGTATGGCAATACTTAGCCTCTGGCCGAAGTAAAAGCCAGCCCTTGGGTCACGGGAAGCGTCAACCAGGCGTTTTGAAATTTCCTTAAAAAATTCCTGTGAGCACTCGAACCCCACAGCCCCAGAGTTTGAAACACAAACGGCTCGATAATATAGTTATCACAAAGGTACCTATATATTATAAATATAGTTATCACAAAGGTTACGATATTTACGCCGCTTAAGGTCCTAGGCAGCCGCAGCTGCAGCGCCAGCACAGAGATCGACACACAGATGTGGTGAAAAAAAAACAGTAAAAACCTAGGCTAACACTTTACAATCATATCATCACGCCTATAATCCCCAAAGGGAAAGGCAGAGATGTACCTAATTGTACACCCACATTTCGCCAGTTATGTTGTAAGTCCCATTTAACTACAGGCGAGCCTATTGCCATCAACCAGGCACACATCCAGACTCGGTGACTGCTACAGAGACGACTATTGGAAAAACCCAATAACACTTGACTCGACCCGGGAATCGAACCCATGACCAAGCGATTATATAATTCGGCTAAGACGCACAGTTTCTTAAATCAGAAGCCGTGAGTTCCGCCTTTTCAAGTTACCATAGTTAATTTGCATACAAATAAATTTGTTACTAACACTCGTCAGCAAATACTCACAAATCGTACCTACACACTACAAGAACTTAAGTACCATTACACCAACCACAGACTTAATTGAACACAGAAAACCACGCTGGTTTCGAGTGCAGCAATACTGCACCAAATGAAGGACTCACATTCACGGGAACTTCATTATGTAATGTAAAGGCGAGTGTACACTGGAGCCATTCCTTGTAATGTAACGTTACAGCGAATGTTCGTATCGGTGGCAATGTTCGAAGTTAAGGAGAGGATTACCTAATAGTCTACCCATATTTCGTCAGTTATGTTTAAGTCTAAGCTGTAACAGAAATATTGTTAAACCAAATGATTTTAAAAGAATAACTATGGAGTTTCTTGCCGGTTCTTCTCCATAGGAAACGACCAACCCGAACCGAGCACCTTTCTGTCGACGTTTTATAAGTGCCAATGTAGGCCTATGTAAAATAAAATATTTTGATTGATTGATTGATTTTGAGTTCTATGGAATGGGAGGCAAGCCCATTGCCATCAAAGGGCATCATCCAGACCCTGTGGCTACTACTGAGAAATACTTGATGGAAAATCCTAATAACACTTTGTTCGTTCCGGGAATCATAACTAGGATCTGTAACAGCGACACGGGGCCGCGGCAGACCACGACGGACGTGGCGAGAAGTTTATTTGAGAAGCGGCGAGAATTTTCACGTATGGAAGGAGGCTTTTGTTGATAGGATTTTGTCCAGCAGTGGGACAGTTTGAGCCACTAAATAAGTGCTCAATAATATAAATGCTCGGTGGTATTTTTCAGGGCGATAGTTTGAGCCCACTTTGGTTCTGCACACCCTTGAATCCTCTAAACACGCTGCTGGAGGATTCAGGTCTGGACTTTCGATTGAGGAGAGGTGGTCAAGTCACCTTCTTTACATGGATGACCTGAAACTCTTTGCAGCCAACGATTTGCAACTGATGGAGTTACTGAAGGTAACTGTAACTTTTAGTACTGCCATCAGGATGGAATTTGGTGTGGACAAACGTGCGGTCATGCACTTAAAGTGACGGGTGATTGTGGAATCATACAACATATTTGGGAAAAGGCTGGACAGATGATGATAAAGAAAGAAAGAAAGAAAAAATGTTTATTTGACGTCAGTCACGCACACACACAATAATAAAAAATAAAAAAAAAAACTATGAATGAAAATTATGAATAATGCTCTAGTCTATACTCATCTTAGTGTAAATGGCATACCCGATTCACTCAATATGTCATTACGTATTCGTACTTTGCTGATTCGTACTCAATACTCAAATGCTCTTGATAATTTCGCTTTGAATTTCCATTGTTCCGTAAACAAACAGTGGCATGTTGAATCAGTAGGTGCTCTCAAAATACCTGGGTTAGTAAGAGGATGTAGATCAATTTTGCAGGTAGCATTTAATTTCCTATGGTATTTTGAACAAATCGAATAAGATTTATTCATTTAATACATACAGGGAAGAGACCTTAAACGAAGCCGAAATGTACTTGTTTTTCCTATCATTGCGATATTTTTTTTCTTATAGCCCATGCCTGAGAACCTTCTAGTTACGGAGATATTGAAGGTCAAAGTTCCAATTTTTTTTTAGTTTTTCTGTTTATTACTTTACTATAAATACATCCATCACCCGTTTACTATTCAATGCATTAACCAGAACAATGTTTGGAGTGTGTTAAATTGAATTTTATCGAACGTGACTTTTCACCCAAAAAAAAGTCGTTACTCAGCAATAATTTTCTGAAAACTAAGTAAATAATTAATCTATTCACTTAAGTACCATAAAGCCACTCACACATTCTCCCGCCCACTCCACTGTAACGAACAACTAAGTTAAGGTATATAACAAAGTCCTAACTTAGTTAACTTGGCTCCAACACTGCCCACAGTTTACAATAACTTACCAACAGCAACTAATGACCCGATAGTGTTTTTTGCACCACTAATGCTTTCACCGATGCAAAGTTAATTAAAACTTAAGTTCGACTTTTGAAAGCTGTTAGAATATGCGTTAAAGAACTTCTGCCTGTGTTTGCTGACTCTCAGCGATATTTTAATGACATACCATACCGTTACGTCTGTATACCCTGAAGGTTTAGGCAGAGGTGTACAGGCATATTTAATAATTTCCAAAGTCTTGCCACTTTAAAAAGATTTAAGTTTTTTTTTTTTAAAGATTTTAATTTTTTATATAAAAAGGGGAAACCACAACATTGTTAAGATTAAATAAATACATATTACTATCTGTTGCCCGCGACTTCGTTCGCGTGGAAATTTTGATGGTTTTTAGACGTATGAAAAATAGATGTTGGCCGATTATCAGACCTACCGGATATGCACACAAAATTTCATACAAATCGGTTCAGCCATTTCGGAGGAGTTTGGTAACAAACACCGCGACACGAGAATTTTATATATAAGAAGAAAGATAAACCAAGTGAATATAAATTAGCCTTAATGTTCTTCTTCGTATCACTGTCACGACAGTATCAAACTTATGAGTCCAATAAATAAAATTTTGCTGGTTTTTTTTAATACTATTCGACTTTTAACCTGTCAAGACAATCAAGACTACAACTCAATTAACCTACAATTTAATTAAATACCTAATTAATTCTTATACTTATGTACCAAGCATTATTAATAACTTAGTTATAAGGTTTATATAAAAAATCAATTAACCCTTAAACAGTCCACATCGTAAAGACTACCAACAGAGTGAGCTGTCATTTTGCAGCTGCACCATAATTAATAGTGCTGTCAGCACAGTTTAATGTATTATTATATCTTATTTATCTTTTACTATACATTGTTTGCAACTCGGTCTGTCGACTGAGTGATATCATTATTGGTATTATTTATGATATTATTTCCTAACCCGCATTGTAACAGCAACATGCCTGCCATAGCAATGCCAGACATAGGGGCAGTCCAGCCTGTTGGCGATCACTGCCAGGATAGCAGCTTTGATCTACTTTATTAGACCATGGATTTTGATCCGAATATTGGCATCATATGGAGCGTTTATCTCTGTAAAAAAATTATTTTTTCTTTTGGGGATACAATATACATAGGTATAGGTAAATGTTTTTGGCGTCTGACCATTGTGCCCGTGCGGAGTAGTAGCGGGTCACTATTTCAATGAATAAAAAAATACAAATCGGTTCATTAAAAAAAACAATCATGTGATTAATTTTCAAAAACCTATTATTATTACATATTTTATTTTAGTTAAGTGTTTGACGGTCGATTATATCGATATGATAATTATAATCGATTGTAAAACACTTAACTAAAATAACCTTAATATCACCTCACGATTGATCTTTGAAACTAATTAAAATAAATCCTAGATTAAAATATATATTAACCCTAAAACGGTCTACTTTACGAACACAATGAGCTGTCATATTGTAGCTGCAACATTATTAATAGTGCTGTCAGTATACTTTAATAACATGCGATTCGAGAACTTTTGTCATGGTTAGAACTGTAGAGCTCTAGTAGTACTTAGTTCTGATGAAATTGAAATGGTACACTCGTAGACATGGTTTGATTTTTGTATTACATTTTCGTATATTGTCGATGTTTTACTAGTTTATGAGGGTTTCGATTATACCTGCTTTTGTGCCTGTAAGTTTAACTGCCCTGTATGAACGAACTATTTCTCGAGTACTCTTTTAATTAATTTTTGTTTGCTCAAAATCATAACATATTTTTTTTACCTGCATAGGCATTTCATAAATGTCAGAAAGAGAAGAAGTAATTTCTAACAGAGAAGAGATTTATTTATTTACCACGAATTCTATCAACATTACTGATTCGTCCAATACGATCCTATAAGTCACAAAGATATAACGCTACAGCATGCTGGCCCAAAATAACTGGTCATACTTGCCTGTCACACTTGCAATTATATTTGTAACCTTTACTGGTGAACATAAAAGTGAAACATACTTAATTTCAAACTGGTAAACTGATCATAAAACAAATTTATTTTCACACAAAGATAAGAATAGTTCCTCTGACAATTGCACAATCGCTCGGCACAATCACTTCAAATCCCACTGACAGCAAAATCATAAAGTGCTGTAAATAGACTTTAATAAGACAACCTGCACTACGGGACTTGTGCAACATTAATTTGTCAAACACAACACTACAGAGACATTCATTGCATCGAAAACTTTTGTTGAGATGATGAAGTGTGTCTGTTCATTCAAAGAGAATTCTATACGTTCTACCCTGTGGGACCTAGCTTCATGTTATATTGTATTTATGAGCTACTTTTAGTTATATACTTACTTGAAATTGAATGAGCCCTGCTTTGATAGAATTGTAAGCAGGAATGGGCTGGGAATGCAGTTTTGACGAATGCGGCAACAAAGCTTTATTATGTTATTCTGTGATTATAAATCGTTAGGGTTTTTTTTTTTCGTCGTACAAATGTGTACGTATAAATATGTAAATACGGAAATCTCTATTTATATTCTTTGTAAATAGAGTTGTTGACAAGGGGTATATGCTGCAAGCCTTCGTGGGCTTAAGATTTTATCAAATCATACATTTTTCTACTTATTATATCAAAAAAGAATTTTGAAAATCGGTCCACAATTGGCGGAGAAACCGGTGAACATTATATAAAAAAAATACTGTCAAATATAGAACCTCTTTCTTTTTGAAGTCGGTAAGAAACTCGGGCTTAAAGAATTTTAATAAACAATATTTAGTTTATATACATTGAGACATACATACATAATGAATTGAATAAATAGCAACAACAAGAAAACTCAAAAAAAAACTTTCCATTTAAAAACAACCTCAAAGATCCAAAACAGAGCATTCACATTTGCATAAACCAGAAACGAACATTCAATTCTGATCAAAGTTTCGATCACAATGATACGTAGGTACGTAATTATAGTCTAACTTAACTCGAGTCAAGTTCCTCATAAGCCTCGCTTAAGTAACCAATGGAACTTGAATGCTACTGAGAATTTTTGATTGAATATGAAGACGAGTTACTTGAATCTGCTATTGAGTTAAAGCTGAAAGCAAATGAGCATGCATTGATCTAATGATGCTAGATTGAATAGTGTGTGTTTGTACATGTCTAAGTTGCATTAGTATTGAAATGTAGAAAAAATAATAAGAGTCAAAAGAATATATCTTTAATAATAATTGGAGGAGGTTTGTATGGTTTAGCTTCGGTATTAGCAGATCTATATAGAGCAAAAATATGTTTTAAGACTTCTTCTTTTCGAATCGATGGTAAAAATTATGTTGAATGAATTGGACTCAGAATATCAGTGGCGTTTAGAAGTGCAGGTGTGCAGTGTAAGGAACACCTCATTCACAGAGGGTTCGACTATAGTCCCCATCTCGTGTGCAGGCCCTATAGGCTTATACAGGGTGGAAAGCGAAAACGGTTCCCACGTAATAAGTACATTAATTTATAATTATAGATCGGATCTTCGGATGCATATTTACCTAAAGTTTAAGTGTTGACTAGTATGGAGCGCGCGTCAGTATGGGAAAAGGAGTTTTTAAAAAAAAAAAACTAGTCTAGTTACTTTTTTGTTTAGCTCCAAATGAATTATGCCCAGACATAGGTATTTATCATTTTGTTTTAGCATTCGACATTTCAGCACAAAAATACGAATTCAAATAGTTGTTGTATTTTTTTCCTTGTTATTTTCAACAAACTTGCGAGGTTTTAAATAAATTTAAAATATTCGTTACGATATTTTGAGTACTTACTACATTGTATACTTACCAAATAATTATGAAATTTCGCAATCGCTTCCATACTTTTGTACCTTTTGCCACGAAAAAACGTACTTTAGGAAATATGCATCCGAATATCCGATCACTATACATCAGTCTGATTTAAACCAAGAAATCATCATCATCATCAGCGTATAATGTTCCCACTGCTGGGACACAGGCCTCCTCTCGATAAGAGGGAGTGGGCTGTAATCCACCACGCGCGCCCAGTGCGGGTTGGTAGATGTCATATGTCTTCGAATTTTTGGCTCTAGGACATGGTCCATGGACATGGTTTCCTTATGATGTTTTCCTTCACCGTTTTTGAGGCCAGCGGTGATGAATAAAGTAAACAATGTAATGCGCCTGCCTGGGTTCGAACCCACGGCTTACTGCTCGTAAGACGGGGCTGCCACCACTGGGCCACAGCTTCTTTAAAAAAAAACAGCAATAATTAAAATATAATAAATACTGCAAGACGTATATCGAATGTGGGTGCACTATTAGCTACACCTTTGCTTAAACCTTCGAGGTATATAGGTATGAAGTTATCTGAAAGTTTGTTTATCGAATTATCAAATAAACATCAATCAACAAATACCCCGAAATCTTAATCAAAACTCAAGAGGCGACATCGGATATAACACCTAAACCAAACTAAACAAACACTAACTAAGTTTGGCACTCGACGCAAAAGCTGAGTTGGACACAGCTTCAACTGTATTCCAGTTCACTTTGATAAATACTGAAACCTATGTAATTCAGTTTCGGAACTTAAAACTGGTACTCCGACCAAAATTCATGTTCCTTTGACATAAATTATTTATGGCACTTTAGTGTGACTTTGATGTATTATTTAGTGGTCGTTGAGATGCTCAGCTGTGGTAGGTACTGTTAGGCTGTTTGCCGCATGCCTAACGAGCTACGGTCTTACTACTTGATCATGAGCTTCATGCGTGTTTCGACTGAGACAAATATTTATTTGCTCCTGCGTATTGACGACAAGTAAAAAAAATGGTTGGGGAGGGTATTTTTTGAAGTACTTCAAGGTCATCGGTGACGGGAACCAATAGCTAAAATCGCTCATAGAGGCTAAAGAAGTTTTCACTTCAAAAAAAAAAACAGACACGCATATGCCGAGCGATAAGACTGAAATGGTTACCGCTGCCACCCGCGAATTAAGTCGCTTGTGGACTATGCCCGCAGTGTGGCCATAACATTCGGATGTTTGAAAATTTCGCGCGCTAAGGCGCTCATACCCGGCGCGCGTCGCACTCGCCTTACTCACTTCACCACTTCACTCTTCACTGTGGCCACAAGCGGCGGTTTCATATGTTTGATATTTCGCGCCCGCCGTCACTACCACGCTAGGCCTGCAATGTGGACGCATATTTAGAATGCTCTCATTGCGCGTCTGGGTCAAGGGCTAGATTCAGAAAGCAATACTCCTAGACGGTGCGCATAGTTATGAGGTTCCTCTCTTTGGAGCCCTAATCGCCAGTAGCCTGGACCTTGTTCCTGATGCCGATGAGCTACTATTTTTGGATTTGTTTTTTGAAATATTTGAAAATACAAACAATTTGTACAAAAAATAAATGAATGATAAATAAATGGCATTAGGTACACAAGAGATTTCTTTGGCAATGCATCAGCTGAATGAATCTGCATCAAATAAGCTTTACAGGGATTCCTGGGATTTTATTAGGTTACAAGGTAGAAGTGATGTATAAATAGCTGGAATAAGTGGAACCTGTGTTTATCTCTCCTTGTTAGTTTCCTTTAGTTTCCTTGTTAGTTTCATCGCGAAAGGAAACAAGCACAATATCGCATTGCGTTAGTTTCTCTGCACGGGAGAGTGTTATTGAGTTTTTCTATAAGGCATTTCTCAGAAGCAATCTGGAGGTAAGATTTGTGCCGGGCAAAGGGTCCATACATAGGTACTCTATTACATCGAACTTAAATATACCTTATAATGGATGTCAAAATAACGTTGATGAAGCCGAAAGGTACATATTCTCCCCGTCATCATGTTTTTTTTTTGGTCTAGGACCTTGGTACTTTCTAGTTATGGAGGTCAAAGTTCAAACGTTTTTGAATACATAATTATTTTTAATGTTATAACTTTACTTTAAATAACTCCACGGCCCCCGTACTATATAATGCATCCATCGGCACAGTGTTTCGAGTGCGTTATACACCGTCAAATTTTGATCGTTTTAATCCCTTGGGCGGGTGATTCAACTTTCAAAATACTATTCATAAACAACTTACACAGCATTGTATCGCTTAAAATAAAATAAAAAACTAAAGGGTACCGTTCTTTGCCATTCGGCTACGGAACCCTAAAAATCGCAAGTGATAACGTTATATTCGCAAAATGTGTGTGTGGTCACATCATATGGTACGAAATGAGTTTCAAATGGACTACTAAAAAACTACTAATGGTTTACAATGCTTTTTCACTGATGCGAAAATTGGTTCGAGGTTACAAAAAAGGTAATTATTATTAATTTTATCACTACAAATCGATAGTGTTTCATGCACCGAATCGACCCTCCAAGGGATTAAAACGATTAAAATGTAACGGTGTATAGAGTCCTACTGTACACCGTGACAGTTCACTCCAAAAAAAGTCGTTACCCAGCAATACTTTTTGCGTATAGTTTTTAGTTCTATGTAAAATAAAGATTTTTTATAAATTCCGTTTTAAATAAGGTTTTTCTTATGATGAAGCACCAAAGGTTACCGTCACCCAAATAACTCCAAAAAACAGGAGATCCCACCGTAACAGATATGAAGGGTCACCATAAAAGATATATATGTGGAAGGACACTGAAGAACCCTTATTAAAGATATATTGGGGTTCCGCATACAGTATGCGACACCCATCTTGATCTATGACCTCACTCCTTTTACCGATTGCATTTTTGGGATCCCTGGCAGTTTATGATTCGAGATTTTGTTCGCTCAGGTGCTGGGTCAAAATGTTGATCTGGAAGGTTGATTAGATAAGGTTTTGTCGCATGAGTTGTGTTTTTTTTGTGAAAAATATGGATATAAATTCTGAATTCTGTATGGTGTCGGACGCAAGGAATAGCACTATCCCATATCTTCCCGTGGGTGTCGTAAAAGGCAACTAAGGGACTTGCCAGAGAATGGGCAGCAGCGTACTCTGTGTTTTTGCAACAACCGTACTGCGATCGCCAACCCGCCTGCCAAGCGTGGCGATTATGGCAAAACCCCCCTTATGTCAAACACTAGCGACACTTGGGGGAGGCCTATGTCCAGCATTGGACGTCTTTCGGCTGAAATGATGATGGATATGAAGCAAAATGAGTCTGTTAGCATCGTATCAAGTTTTTTAGTTATTGCCAACCCCCATAAGTGTGGTAGAGGAGCTGAGTCGCAAACTATGCTTCACCTCCTATCGTGCCCTCTTAGCCAAAAAACATGCAGCCGGTCGTAATACGACATTTTTTGAAGTATCATATATAGAAGTAAAAAAAAAGTTCTCGGACAAAACTCCGGTGTCTGCGCAGGTTCTAGCGTGTCGATGGCGGTTTTAAAAATATATTTTTAGGGGACCTTTTACCATTACTTAATGCCACAATTAATACAATTATTTTACTTATGACTAGCACTTCGCCCGCGACTTCGTCCACGAAAATTGTGATATAATATAGGGTATGTTACTCGGTAATGATGTAGATTTCTAATGGTGAAACAATTTAAAAAATTGGCCGAGTATTTTTGAGAATCGTAACCAACAAACAATCAAATTTTTCTTCTTTATAATATTAGAATATTCTATTTAATCATACCAATACACCTACGTCATAACAGTAAAACTAACCCCTGATGCACAAGACACAAAACCATTAAAATTTAACGGTAATTAAACAATTAGCAGGAAACCGAAATGGTAATATAAACTAGTCAACAATTTCCAAGTAAACGTTACACTATCTGTTTGTAAGTTATGCCGCAATATGGATCGAGGTTGGATCTGAACCCGCAACCTCGCGGTTTGAGAACACACACACCCTTCGAGTATTGACAGATGAGAGATTATAAATTACACACTCTGAAATTATAGGGACTGAGATATACACGTTTATACATATAGACACCGTTGCGAAAACGCTTACCATCATTTCGAACCTTTATTCTCATCTATACTAATACGTGGGACACTCAGAAAGTTTTGCGAAACTAAAAAAAATTGTTCTAGACGTACATATATTTTTATTAAATCTTTTCAAAGTACTTTCCACCAGCCTCTATACAAAGATTCATGCGCCTAAACCAGTTTTCAAAACACTTTTTCCAGTCCGCCGCAGACACCTCGTTTACAGCCTGCTCGAACCCAGCCAGCGCATCTTCCGGCGACGAAAATTGTATCCCTTTGAGCTGATTTTTTATTTTTGGGAATAAAAAGAAGTCACACGGTGCTAGATCAGGGCTGTAAGGAGGGTGACCCAGGAGTTTGACTGGCGTGCTGTCCAGGAAGTCCCTCGTTTTGAGTGCGGTGTGCGCAGGTGCATTGTCGTGGTGGAGCAGTAGCCCGCGGAGCCCTGTGTTTGGTCGCTTGTTGCTTATAACAGAGAAAACTTCTGGCAAACATTTGGAAGTATACCATTCGGCATTAATGCTTCTTTGATCCCGTAAGGGAATTGATACCAAGTGGCCAGTCAAATTAAAAAAGCTAGCGATCAAAATCTTACCCCCGCTTCTAGATCGCTTCACTTTGGTAGGCGTTGGCTCATTTTGAAACACCCAAACAGTCGACTGGCGCTTGGTTTCTGGGTCGTATTGATAAATCCAGGACTCATCACCTGTAACGATGTCGTAAACACGCCGAGACGAGCCTGCTTCAAATTTGTTAAGCATATCACGGCACCATTCCACCCGGGCCTGCTTCTGAGCATCGGTGAGGTTGTGCGGCACCCAGCGTGATACTATCCTCCTCACGCGAAGATGGCTGTGTAGAATCTCGTGAACGCTTCCCGATCCAATCTTCAATATGTGTTGAATCTCCTGATATGTAATTCGCCTATTGTCTTGGATTAAATTTTTCACTGCTAGCACGTTTTCTTCGGTAACAGCCGTCAAAGGGCGACCGCTTCTTTCGTCATCCCCCAAAGTTGGTCGACCGCGCTTGAATTCGTTATACCAACGATACACGGTTGCCTTGGAAGGGCCTTCATCCATGAATGCCATTTGAAGTCTATCGTACGATTCATCCGGTTTCAGGCGACACTTGAAATCGTATAAAATCATAGCTCTAAAATGTTCCCGGCGCAGATCCATATTTCAGTGAGACACAATACTTTGAATTAACTCGCAAAAAATGTGGAGGGAAATTTTGAAATTGGAACTTACTTATTTTTACTTATAAATAATCATATTTTCGAAAAACATAATAACTGGCCAGTCTCCCATATATAAAAACTTTTTTTCGCAATACTTTCTGAGGGGCCTGGTATTATAAATGCGAAAGTCACTCTGTTTGTTTGTTGGTTTGTTACCTTTTCACGACTAAACGGCTGATCAGATCTTAATGAAATTTGGCAAGAAGATAGATTTCAACTTGGGGAAGGTCATAGGCTATATATCAACACGCTACGACCAATGTGAGCAGAGCAGCAATGAAAGATGTTGCAAAAACGGGGAAAATGTGGCGCAGACGAAGTTGCGCGGGACAGCTAGTCTTCTACATATATATCTATACTAATATTATAAAGCTAAAGAGTTTGTTTGTATGCTTGAACGCGCTAATCTCAGGAAATACGGGTACGATTTGAAAAATTGAAAGAAAGAAAGAAAGAAATCATTTATTTGCTGATAATGTAGGTATACATATATGTGAGTTGGAATATTCATTAAGTGTCCCGATACATTTTACCTTACGGCATGCAACAATTAGGTTTGAATGAAATAGTACTATAGATACAGCTATTGATGCGATTATTATTAGCCATAGTCAAATTTAATAGGTAGTTACAGATCTGACTAAAACAATTAATAACAATAACAATCAAAATAATCAATGAATTAAATATAAATCTCTCGCAAATCATACAATGAAGAATATTTGTCGAAATGTGTACTGTTAAAGAGCTTAATGTCAAAATAATCCAAAACATTAACGATAATCACAATTTCTACTAGTCACAATTTTTACATAATACGGAAATGTCACAATCTGTTTGTCAAATTACAATGTAGCAATAACCATAAAAAATAATAAATAAATAACTATGTCATAATTATAATCTAAGAACATTTTCTATATAGTTTTGTCATTTAAAAAGTCCTTAATGGTGTAATAGCATTTCTGCAACAATAGCTTTATTAATTGTTTTTTAAACATTTTTATGGGAAGGTCTTTTAAATTTTCAGGTAATTTATTATATACAAGCGGTCCCATGGCAAGAATGCTATTTTTTAATAAGGCTGTTTTATGACTCCCTGTGCACAATTGGTTTTTATACTGGGATCTCATCGGTGCTGTGCGATGTCTTATGTCAATCATCGAGGTGAATAGGTGTTTATTTAATTTAACGAATAGGGCAACTTCTAGTATATATAAACAAGGTAATGTCAGAATGTTTAGGGATATAAATACAGGTTGACAACTTTCAGTAAACTTAAGACCTGTCATTGATCTAATACATCGTTTTTGAGCCCTAAATATTCTTTCCCTCTCGCTGCAGTTGCCCCAAAATATGACACCATATCTTAATATTGAAGCAACTAATCCATGATAGGCTATAACTAGTGTATTTATGTTTAGTTTATTTGAGAGATTATATAGTACATATGAAGATTTACTAAGTTTTTGGCATACATTTTCAGCATGAGTTTTCCATGTCAATTTATCGTCAATCTGAAATTCTTTCAGTGATAAATAGCCCCTTTTATCGAGGAAGTCTATATCACGCTAGGACTAATAAGAGCAGAGCAGCTATAAAAATTTTTAAGAAAACGGGGAAAATGTGACGCAGACGAAGTTGCGCGGGACAGCTATTTAAAAATAAATCTGCTGTTCCATACAATTGGACCGTGTAGGTATTGATTCCATTTATTTAGGGACCAGCAGATATTTTTTTAACTTATCGATGTGAAATTTCCATTTGGGCAATTTAGAATGATGTACTGTGTCCCTTAAACCCTGTGTGTAACCTGATTTTTTTATCAGCAGTGATAGCCTAGTTAGAGAACTAGTTGGGGAGCAGCGGTGGCCCGAGTGGTGGCAGCCCCAACTTACAAGCAGTAAGCCGTGGGTCCAAACCCAGGCAGGCGCATTACTTTGTGTAATTTATTTCATTACCGCTGCCCTTCAAAAACGGTGAAGGAAAACATCGTGAAGAAACCGGCATATCCTAGAACTAAAAAAAATCAAAGACATGTGACATCCACCAACCCGCACTGGGCCCGCGTGGAGGATAACAGCGTACTCCCTCTCATAGAGAGGAGGCCTGTGTCCCAGCAGTGGGAACATTATAGGCTGATGAAGGTATTGATGAGAGCCTAGTGGGTGTGACCGTCGTCCTACCAAGTCATAGGTCTCGAGTTCAGTCAACATCACCTATCTGCCAGTAAGATTGTCCTTGCAACCTCTTGACTCTAGAGGTTGCTAGTGTGACTAATTAATCTAGACTCGAGACCTATACGGCATTAATTAATTATAAATAGAATGTGATTAGTCTGACGTCTGAGGTCTTAAAACTAATCACTTAATTTAAACATGCTAATTTTGTCTACACTATTTACTCAAGTAAAATATTATTACGTGACAACAATATAAATCGTTTATACCTTCATTAGGTATTCTTAAGTTTATAAATTTAAGGTTGTTGGCCTTTTTGCCAGTTCATTTAACATGAAAAAAACTTTTCTATTTTCATACACTTTGATTGAAAAAAAAAACTTTTAGATTTTCTTTTCACAACTCATCAAGCCTTTTCTCAATTTGTGTGGGGCAGAGTTTCATATGAAGTGACTGTCATCTTGTCGTCTGACTTTTTTAACTCAATTAGGATGGAAAATGTTCCATTAAGATATAGTAGTATTGTTTAGTTGTTATATTCGATAGCTGAGCGGGAGCAGTCTAATGAAAGTCGTGGACTGATTACAATAGTGTATTACTTTAAAACAAAGAATTAAATAATATAAAAAAGGAAAACGCGGTATCTCCGCCGGGGTAAAATGTGAAGTGAAGTCGCGGGCCGCGGCGCAAGCGAGCTCTCGTCCCCGCCGCTCCCGCGCGCTCCTCTCCACCGCGTAGACCCGCTGCTGGTACACCGCCCGCGCGCGCCGCCTCAGCCGCCGCGCACCTCCAGTCCGTCACAGGGATGTCTTACATAGACAAGTATTAAGATACAGTAGTAGTTAAGTCACACAAATTACTGATGTTGTTCAAAAAGCCGCTAAGATGAAGTGGGACTGGACTGGCCACGTCTGCCGCATGCCCAATGATCTGTGGGCCAAAATAACCACATTCTGGAGCCCTGGCACAACCAGAAGGCGTCGTGGTAGACCTCGTAGAAGATGGCGGGACGAGCTAGACAAGACCAGCAAACAGTGGTCCACATTGGCCCTGGACCGAGACAATTGGAAGTCATGGGGAGAGACTTTTGCCCAGCAGTGGGATGACACAGGCTAATCAGTATCAGTATCAGTAGTTAAGTAGTGTAGTATTAAGATGACTGACTCGTTCGCCGTATCCCAGTAGTTCCATTCTCGAGTTCCATTATGGGACTACTGGGATTTTTTTCTCCCAGTAGTTCCATGGAACTGGCATTCTGTTTATGCAAGATAAAATTAGTCTTATAAGTTCCGGTACAGTTAAATCGCAATGGAATTGACCGCAATATATTAACAGATCTGAGTATATTAGTACAAAAACTTTACTTAGAATGCTTTTATTTTCTTAGTATTATTAACAGAAACGTAACTTACAATGTTTTTATTTTTAATATTCTACCTCTACTTATGAGATTTGCGGACGATTCTTCTCCATGTCGTAGCAGGCGCTACAACTGAACTTGATTTTTTAAACCGTCTTTATTACCCTGTATGTCGATTCCCACTATATCGATTTGCGAAACAAATGCACGTTTGGTGCAGTGGTTGAGCTATCGACTGCTGCTCTGCGTGTCGCGGATTCGATGCCCGCACGGAACAAATATAATATATATAGTTAATGTTTGTAAACGCACCCACGATGCTGTAGAAAATACTCGTGTGGAGCGAAGTTTGGTTTGAAAAAAAAAATCGTTTTCATAAAGTTTACGCTTGACCTCGAGGTGGATCAAGTACACTGAAAAACAAAAGTGAAACGCTTTTCGTTACAAATTGGTTTCAATTCCCGGCTCGAATCGGGTGTTATTGGGTTTCCTTTCCATCAAAAATTAACAAATCTCAGGAGCAGCCACGGAGTCTGGATTTGTGCCCAGTTGACAGCAATAAGGTCACTCCCTATTACATGGGACTTAAACATGACTGGCGAAATGTGGGTGTACATTAAGGTACACTTCTGCCTAACCCTTTGGGGATTACAGGTGTGATGTTATGTTGTGTTATGCTATTATTTATGTACATTTGAGGTTTTATAAAAATCGGTGCGAGTCAACAGTTTTTATAAGGTATCCAGTGAACAGGACTGTGAACAGTGGTCACATGAGTAGGTAAAGTATACAAAGTAAAATAGTATATTATTTTATTTATTTATTTTATTTAGACACAAGATATGAAAAATTATAAACTAAGCCCCACAAAACCATAGTAATGGTTTGACTGTGGGGTCGGTGAGTCTCTATACACTCATTCTATGATACCTACGTACCTACTTACTTAAGACTAAGAATAATAAAATTAAATAATATATTAACAGACACAGACACAGATTGTTGGGGCAGACTGGTGTTCTTGAGTGGAGACCGCGAATCGGCAAGCGTAAGGTGAGACGCCCTCAGGCTCGGTGGAGCGATGATCTTCGCAGGGTAGCTGGTAGCAACTGGATGAGAGTTGCCGAGAATCGGGTTAACTGGCGAGCGATTGAAGAGGCCAATGTCCAGCAGTGGACTGCGGTAGGCTGGTGATGATCAATATATTAACAGGATATATTAATACGATATATTAACAGGATTTTTTCTGTAACAGTTCGTAGTAAGGATTTGTGTCCAGTTGATAACAATAGGCCACTAATGATACAGGACTGTCAAAATGTGGGCGTATTGTAAGCAAACCTCTGCCTAATTCTTAGAAGATTGTTTAAAAGGGGCTAGTTTTAAAAGAAAACAGAATTTTAATGAGTATTTACCTATTAAGTTGGTACTACATATTTTAGAATATAGACCGCTCCCAAGTCTTACCAGATCGATATCAAAACATGCACATTGCCTCAAAACACGAAGTGATCGCGATGTGCAAAGGATGTTCGTACGCCCAAACCTTGACAGCGGATAGGACCATTAATTTTAGTCGGCAACTACAAGGCCCAAACGTAAGATTCAAATGGCTATCTCGAAAATTTATAGCCAATGAACCAGTTTGAAGATACAGCAGCTAGAACAAGCTATTATTTGACTGTAGAGTAAAACAAGAACTTCGTACGCAAAGGCTCAAAAGCTGCAACAGTTTTTTAAAGTATGTGTCTCTGCTCGCTGGCGAACATTCTACAGAAAGACATAAGCTATGGCGAGAAAGTGTTTCCCTATCCAACAAATTTGTGCCACCAGCTGGAAATCTCCTGGACATGAGTTGCATTGGCTTCTCTAGAAGTCTTTGAATAGACTCCGGACACAGGTTGGCCAAAGCAAGGAAAACTTGATCAGGTGGAGATTTATAGATGACTCTGTCCTGGAGTGTGAATGTGGTGTTGCCCCACAAACGATGGGACATTTGATATCGCGTCTTAACTGTCCTGTTGCTTGCACTTCACAGAAGCTGATGGACGCTACTGAAAGTGCCAAACTCGTCGCCAAATTTTGGGCTGACTCAATTTAAATTGTCATCGATACGCTAAGAAGAACAAGAGCTGTGCGCATCGCCTTCTAATTTGTGTTGCAGGTTTCAGAATATCAAAAGTTTTGGTTTCCACGTAATACAATTCGCCGATAACCTTTTCCAAACTATGTCGGTGTCGGCTGCCAGTATTACCTGATGCAGCTGAATACCAGTATTTTACATTGGGCGATTGCCTATCTGACCTAACCCAGTAAATTTATACTGGGTAATACTTATACCCTTTGGTCAGACTTTTGGGGCTACCGACTACCTTTTACGACTGTCAAAGATCTACAAATGACAGCCGAGACCACGGTTTAACGTGCTTACCTACAAACGCAGGAAACTCGGGACGTAATGGATGCTCACACATCAACGGACCAACCTAGGCAAGCACTGCTGAACCTTGAAAGTCAACGCATTTGGCTGTTATAACATGAAAAGTCAAGGCAGGGCTCAAAACATAAAAGCCTGCCTTTGTACGATTATTTCTAGTTTCGCATACAGTTTCAATAAATAAAAGTCACATTGGCAGTTCACTTACTAACATCTCTGGCAGTAGGTACATAATAATCATAATTTATTTCTATATTTATCTATCAATGCTTGAATGAGTTGCTCAATCGAAATCCATCTATGTCTGAATGCATTGTCAAAGTGAGATTTCGATCATTCAATCCATTCTATTAAATGCATTACAGCGACGGAATATCAATTTATCATGATCCTTCTTATATCGATCATAATTTTTATCTATTGAAACTGGATAAATGACAGATACAAATTGTTTTTTAAGTGAGATTATTTTACACTTAGAGGTCACCGTAATTCCCTTACAGACAACCTTTGTGAGGATAAATAGGAATGTCAGACGCTTAAAGTTTCTGTGGTTTAGGTATTTGACAAAAATATAAATAAATGTGTGGGAGAAACAATAATTACGATATTTCTTTGGCAGCATTTAGGTCACATGAGGACGCACTGTTACTAAGACAACATTCTGAAGAAATAATTACAGGTGGACTGATATTATGAAACTTGGTAGGGATCACAGGTATGGTACAAGTTAAGGTAGGTACCTCATGTTGTAGATAGTATGAATTTTTGACTGCAGGTTCCGTTTAAAATTATATTGACGTCGCTTATGAAAAGCTAAGCTAATCTTGTTATGCAATGTTTGTCACACGATAAGTTTGTTAAACAAAGTTTTTTTAAATATTAAAATGTAACTATTAAAAAAATTATAAATCTCAGAAATATTTCTTTCCGACTATGCCTAGAAAAACTCATAAATTCAAACACTCTAGCGAGTGATATCGCACAAAATACCCTTTAAAAATGCCTTGGTACAAATACTTTATCCTTTAAAAAATAAATACAAAATATTCGTCCCTTACGGCGATAAATGCTGTCCTACACGTCTCCCTTGGGGCAAAACTTGAAGATATAATAAAAAACCCGAGCAAGCTCTCGTCATATTTCTAAAGGTACCTATTTACTTGTTATATGTTGACAGGGAATCTTGACAAACTGTTTTCCTTAAACGACGAAAGATTTTTTTGTGATCACTGTTTGTTTGCAGATTCAATATTTAAGCTTATAGAATTTTCCAAGTACATGTTTGCGAGAACATTATTTAAGAAGAGTATACAGAATCGATGAGAATCTGTCTATTACAAAACACGTTTTTTTTTTTAAATGAACTATTAGTAAGTAACAAAGATTTTATTTTGGGTCCAGACAGAGTGCCAAAAAGCTTCATCATCTGCCTAGCCTTTTCCCAAACTATCTTGGGGTCGGCTTCCACCAGTATTTAACATGAAGCGACTGCCTATCTGAGCTCTACAACCCAGTAACTGGGTAATACGATACCCCTTGGTTAGACTGGATGTCAGACTTTTGGCTTCTGACTACACGTAACGACTGTCAAAGACTTACAAATGACAGCCGGGACCAACGGCTTAACGTGCTTTCCGAGGCACCGAGGAAACTCGGTATGTAATTATGGTCACCTATCCACGGACCAAACTCGGCAAGCACGGCTTAACCTTAAAGATCGCCCCCTGCGGCTGTAATAATTTAGCCACGAGCTACTCCGAGCTCCACGAGTGCCAAAAAGCTTCATCATCATCATCTGCCTAGCCTTTTCCCAAACTATCTTGGGGTCGGCTTCCAGTCTAAACGGATGTGGCTGACTACCAGTATTTTAAATGAAGCGACTGAAAAAGCTTATGAATGTAAATTCGTTGAAAAATACCATTTTTGTCAAAGCCTTCTTCTATGATTAAGATACGACTACGACAATCTATAAACGAATCAATTCACTACCCGAAAACCGATTTATCAAATAGAAAAAAACAACATCAAAATGGCCTCAAAGCTCTAATAAATAATCCAAACACATAGCCCTCAAACCTAGGTAATACCCTTACTAAGGCCACGTCATAATAATCTTGAAAAATGTCCTGAGGAATGATGTGAAAAAACGTATATCTCCCAACAAAATCTCTGAAGCCTCAGAAGGAAAAAAACTGTCAACTTGACTCTATGTAGGTCTACAAGTTGAAAAAGATAAATAGGGACAGATAGATAAATAATACATGAATTGTAGTGCCCATTTGTCAGTATAACCACGAGTTATATGGGTATAGAACAAGATATAAATGTAGGTAGTATATTAAGGATGAGGTTTTAGTAAGTAAATAGCGGCCAGTCGTGGTCACTGTGCAATGGATATTTGGTTACATAGGGCAAAAGGGTCAAATTTTAGTTGGCAAATAGTCCGAACGGATGTGGTGGCAAGAGAACCAACGTTACCGACGTAACCCGAAGAATTGCCAAAGTTAAGTGGCAGTGGGCAGGGCACATTGCTCGCAGAACGGATGGGTGATGGGGTTGAAAAGTTCTGGAATGGCGACCGCGATCCGGAAGACGATGCGTTGGAAAGCCTCCCACTAGTTGGACCGATGACCTGGTGAAGGTTGCGGGGATCCGCTGGATGTGATGCGCACGGGATCGGTCAATGTGGCGACACTTGCGGGAGGCCTATGTCCAGCAGTGGACGTCTTTCGGCTGAAATGATGATGATGATAATGGATGTGGTTATGTTGAATATAGCATGCATTCAACATCGTTTAATGTTAAAAAAGGTGAAAAGCACACCAACGTGAAAACGCTTACCATGTAATCACTTAATCAAAGAATTTTTTCATCGGTTATTTAAAAAAACCGGCAAACTGCGAGTCGGACTCGCGCACGAAGGGTTCCGTACCATTATTTATAAAAACGAGTAAAAAAATCACTTTTTTGTATCGGAGTCACCATAAAAAAAAGTGTATTTCCCGTTAATTATTTATTTTATTCTGTTTTTAGTATTTGTTGTTATAGCGGCAACAGAAACACATAATCTGTAGAAATTTCAACTGGCTAACTATCACGGTTCATGAGATACAGCCTGGTGACAGTCGGACGGACGGACGGACAGTGAAGTCTCAGTAAAGGGCCCCGTTTGACCCTTTGGGTACGGAACCCTAAAATTTGCTGTTAAATACATTTTGACCGTGTAGCTTTAAGTACTGCAGTTTTGTAGAAAACAGCTGTTTCCCTTCCAGCCTGTAAACAGATTGATTTCATGTCTACAACTCTACTGTAACGAAAGGAACCATTAAATCCATTAAAAGTAAATAACCTAGAGTATTTTCCTAGAAATGAGACAGCACTGAGTTAATAAATATATTTGCCCGCAGTAGCACGACATATCATCACGCTTTGAATCCTCGAAAGGGTAGTCAGACGTTACCTACAAAGTATACTCACATTTTCGTCAGTTATCTGTTAGTCCCATGTCATAGACGGCAAACCTATTGCCATCAACCGGGCACAAATTCCAGCTTCCGGGTACAAATGTGAACTTCCTAATGGAAAATCTCAATAACACGTTACTGACGTGGGAATCGAAATCAGGACCCGCCCTGCAGTCACTATTGTAGTGGAAGTACTCTTGTGTGTAATCGATGATTCCCTTAGATTAATAGAACCCATGTATTTTAACTTAGTAATAAATCTTGTCTTA
Organism: Cerastis rubricosa; assembly: GCA_949152445.1. Classification (NCBI taxonomy): domain Eukaryota; kingdom Metazoa; phylum Arthropoda; class Insecta; order Lepidoptera; family Noctuidae; genus Cerastis; species Cerastis rubricosa. Next base: position 4,364,815 of record OX424535.1, on the reverse strand, counting down.
ACCTACACGCGCGTTTCATTCGGCTCTCCGTACCCGCCAAACTATGAAACCTACTTTTTAGGGTTTCGTACCCTAAGGGTCAAACGGGACCCTGTTACTGAGACTTCGCTGTCCGTCCGTCCGTCCGTCCGTCCATCCGTCACCAGGCTGTATCTCATGAACCGTGATAATTAGTCAGTTGAAACTTCTACAGATTATGTATTTATGTTGCCGCTAGAACAACAAATACTAAAACAGAATAAAATAAATATTTAAGGATGCTCCCATACAAAAAAGTGATTTTTGGTCGTTTTTAGGGTTCCGTTCCAAAGAGTCAAACGGGACCCTATTAATGAGACTTCGCTGTCCGTCCGTCCGTCCGTCACCAGGCTGTAGAGATACAGCCTGGTGATGGACGGACGGACACGGACACGGACAGTTATCACGGTTCATGAGAATGAACCGTGATAATTAGTCAGTTGAAATTTCTACAGATTAAGTATTTCTGTTGCCGCTATATCAACAAATACTAAAAACAGAATAAAAAATATATTTAAGGGGGCTCCTACACAAAAATGTGATTTTTTTGCTCGTTTTTATAAATAATGGTCCGTACCATTATTAACCCTACGTGCGCGAGTGCGACTCGCATTTGGCCGGTTTGTTTTTCCTAATCTGCTTTGTCTCACTGCTGGCCAAAAGCCTCCCTTCACTCCTTCCATTTCTCGCAAACCCGCACGAAACCGATGAAAAACGAATAGCGTTTGCCCATCTCTAAGATGATACATGATAAGATTTATTTGCAGAAGCCAAAATGAAGGACTTGCTTCACAAATTGCTTTAAAACCAATTCATTATGTTATCCTCGCGTGAAACATTTAGCACACTGTTCACAATTCCAAGGTCTACATTTGACACAAACGACTTACAACAAGTTACGACTATTTGCGTCAGGGGACTTTCAGTTATGTTTTAATTTATTTTAAACTGTCATACGCAATTAAATTTAAGTGTCAAATGTTATCTTTATGATGATTAATATGTTAACTTGTGAATCATCATCTGCCTAGCCTTTTCCCAATATGTTGGGGTTGGCTTCCAGTCTAATCGGATACAGCTATTTTACTTGGAACGACTGCCTATCTGACCTCCACAACCTAGTTCATCATCAGCAAATAATTTTCCTACTGCTGGGACACAGGCCTCCTCTCAATGAGAGGGAGTGAGCTTTAATCCACCACACAGGCCCAGTGCAGGTTGGTAGATGTCACATGTCTTCGAATTTTTGGTTCTAGGACATGCCAGTTTCCTCACGATGTTTTTTTTCCTTCACCGTTACTACTAGTTAATACGATATCCCTTGGTAAGACTGGTTGTCAGGCTTCCGGGCCACTGACTACCTGTAACGACTGTCAAAGATCTATAAATGACAGCCGGGACCAACGGCTTAACGTGCTTGCCAAGGTACGGAGGAAACTCGGTATGTAATAGGTGGTCACCCTATCAGGGACCTACCTAGGCAAGGGTGGCTTAACCTTAACCAAAAATCGACCCTAGCGACTGTTATTATTTAGCTACGAGCTCCTCGTTATGTGTTAGCTAGTGAATGTCCAAAAAAAATCTTGATAAGTTCAAAGATTCTTTATTGCTTCTTCTAGGAATCTCTGAAAGCGTTGTCTAACTTACCTTTATTGAATTTCTTGGTACCTATTTCAAGAGACATTTGACATTGAGTGGCATGTTTTTGGAAACAGTATTTTTCGATTGCTTTCCTATCTTGGTTCTTCAACATTACTTAATTTCATATTTATACAAATACAATTATAATATTATATCTACTTAAATCCGAAAGGAGGAGGAGCACATGACCAAATAATAGCCTGTCAAGAATCCGCCCGTGACGGTGATCGATGCTGAATCTGAATGTGTCCTAAAACCTAGCACTAATTTTTCTGCAGATAGCAAAAGTTATTAAGAGCATGACTAGAGGTAAATCCCCTGGGTATGACGGACTCAGCATTGAGCACCTTCAAAATGCAGGTCCCCATCTGCTGCGTGTTCTCGCGATGCTATTCAATTTCTGCCTTAGGCATTCTTATTTGCCAGCGCAGCTGATGAGGACGGTCGTAGTACCGATAGTCAAGAACAAAACTGGTGACATCTCAGATAAAAATAACTACAGGCCGATCTCATTAGCTACGGTCATTGCAAAGGTATTTGACAGCATGCTTAATTCTCATTTGAACAAGGTCGTAACTCTGCACGACAACCAGTTTGGGTTCAGGCCCAAGCTGTCCACTGAGAGTGCAATACTGAGTTTAAAGCATGCTGTCAAGTAGGACACAGACCTTAATACTGCTGTATATGCCAGTTTTCTTGATTTGTTCAAGGCGTTTGACCTGGTTTCGTACAAAGTGCTGTGGCAAAAGCTACGTGAACTTAAAATTGCACCTGAAATCGTTACCATCTTTCAGCACTGGTACGGCAACCAGGTCAACAACGTGAAATGGGCGGGAGCTCTGTCAGACTCGTACAGGTTGGAGTGCGGGGTGAGGCAGGGTGGCCTGAGCTCGCCTACGCTCTTCAATCTGTACATGAATGAGCTTATTGTCGCGCTCAGCAGCCGCCATGTTGGATGCCATGTCGATGATGTCTGTTTTAATAACATCAGCTATGCGGACGACATGGTGCTGCTGAGTGCGTCTGTGGGTGGTCTCAGGGAGCTCATAAGCATATGCGAGACGTACGCTCACTCACATGGTCTCCAATATAACGTCACGAAGAGTGTGCTTATGGTCTTCCGAGCTGGGACCAAAGGTTTGACGGAGGTTCCTCCAGTCAAGTTGTGCGGCGTGCCCTTGGAGCGCGTGCAAAGTTTTAAATACTTAGGCCATATTGTGACGCCTGACTTGAAGGATGACGCTGATATTGAACGGGAGCGGAGGGCGCTGTCGGTGAGGGTGAACATGATAGCTCGCAGGTTTGTACTGCATTTTATACGAGCAGCCTGTGGGTGTCATACTCGCAGAAAGCCTACGGTGCCCTCCGAGTTCAATATAATAACGCGCTGAGGGCATTGCTGCGGCTGCCTCGCTTCTGCAGCGCGTCGGGGATGTTCGCCAATGTGCGCGTGAACTGTTTTTATGCCACGATGCGCGGGAGGGCAGCTTCGATAGCGGGCAGAGTGAGGGGCAGCGGCAACAGTCTCCTCGCTGTTGTCGCCGACAGGTTAGACAGGCCATTCATGCGGCATTGGTTGGCCTTGCACGCGCCCGTATTTAGGGCATGGGGGAGATAAGTGGTCAATTATTTATGATTTTGATGATGTTAATGATAATGTTGATTTTAATAATTTTAATTCATGATTTTGATGATTTTAATGGCTTTGATGACTTTATGGATTTTGGTTATTTTAATGATTTTGATGATTTCAATTATTTCAATGATTTGATAATTTTAGTGACGTTTTTTTTTTGTTTTTTAATAACAGCCCCACAGTTCGATCTTTAAGGTTAAGCCGTGTTTGCCGAGGTTGTACCGTGGATGGGTGACCATAATTACATACCGAGTTTCCTCCGTGCCTCGGCAAGCACGTTAAGCCGTTGGTCACGGCTGTCATTTGTAGATCTTTGACAGTCGTTACGAGAAGCCAGAAGCCAGAAGTCTGACATCCAGTCTTACCAAGGGCTATCATATTACCCAGTTACAGGGTTGGAGGTCAGATAGGCAGTCGCTTCATGTAAAATACTGGTACTCAGCTGCATCCTGTTAGACTGGAAGCCGACCCCAAGATAGTTTGGGAAAAGGCTAGGCAGATGATGATATCTAAATCCGGAAGTAACTCTGTCTATTGGTCTTCAAATTTTCACTCCTTTAACACTCAAGTAGTTTGAACGACTGCCTCGTTAGTCGAGTGGTCACAAGTCCAACTGCTGAGCATGAGGTACTGGGTTCGACCGGCGGGTCAGGGCAGAGTGTTATTGGGTTATTTATCAGGGATTTTCTCAGTTGATAGCAATAGGCTCGCCCCCTATTACATGGGACTTAAACATAACTGGCGAAATATGGGTGTACTTATAATTGGGTACACCTCTGCCTAACCCTTCGGCGTTAACAAGCTTGATGTAATGTTATGTTGTGTAGTTTAGCTGAAAATGCTTAGAAAATTAGGATACTTTTATCCCATTATTACGTTATGTTGGATGAAACCGCGAGCAAAAGTCAACAAAGTTAAGTTTTAGTAGTTATTTTGGAACGGCGAACTTCTTGGCTAATGGGTTTATCAATGAGGAGCAACTCCTTAGTACCACGGGAACCGTTCCTACATCCATTCTGAGACGGAGACATGAGAGCTTGAAACCAGCTCTTGCGTGTGAAATCCACACGAAAGTACCTATGCACTTTTACTAGAAAAGTTACAAAAAGCGTTCCATATGTACCTATACAAGCAGAAGCACGCCGGCTACTATCCTTACCTCTATCCGACAAAATGCTTACTAGGTTGCCTCGGATACAACTCGCTAGAGGTAAGGCAAGCTCGAGATCAGCTCAAAATAGCCTGTAAGACGCTCCGTGGCGCTATAGATGCTACTGATCTGCTTGAAGTGCTGGCGCGCTTCTTTGTCCTAGACAATTACTGCCGGGGAAGAAAACACAGGCTGTTTGCTGTGCCTTCATGTCGTACTGTTGTACGTGCTATGTCGCCAATTCCTCGCACTCTGGTCACGCTTAATGATCTTTTGGAGTCTAGTCCAACTAGCGATCTGTTTTCGGATGGATGGATGAAGATTTTATTGGTATGTCAGAAGTACTGTGAGAGGAATTTATGAGTGTTGTTAACCTCCTTTTATTTATATCATGTTTTATATAAGTTTCAACTTAATTTGCTTTACTTTGTCATTTTGTATATTTTAATATGTATAATAATTGTCATTTTAATTTTAGTTACTCTAAGTGGTGGTAAACCATTGTAATTAAATCAATAAACAAACAAATGTTGGAATTACTCTCAATATGTTGGTTAATTTTAGCTCTCAAATTGGATGTAAGAATTTTATAGACCGTTGGTAAACAAATGATTGAGTGATTTCAGTTTAAATTGTTTCTTCATTCAACTAAATAGAAAGGTAAAAAAGCCTTCTATTTTATCCTATTTTTCCAAGAAAAATCCTTACATTACTACACCAATTTCCTAGGTTATATCAGCCTCTTACCAACCGAAGCCTAGTGTTCCCCCAACTAACATTTGGGCATCTGTCCAAGTTTCCAGGCTCGTCCATTGACATCGACGCTGCGATTGTGATAAAATCACAATGGATTCGCGCTCGATCAAGTGTAGGTAGATGGTGTTTTGTGTCACGTAAAATGTATTTTTCAATAACAATGCATGTGACAGCTTAATTGTTTACTACAATTTTACGCGCACGTGTAACGTGGTTTGTTGACACCTTTAGCAATAATTTATTATAACTTTTTGGTAAAGTATAAATAACACTGTACAGAAGCGGACTTAATGCCTTGGGTATTTTCTACCAGTCTACCATGTGATGCAACTACCACCTATTAGAATGATAAGCACAATACGAACTTTCAGAAAACCTTTACGGCAGTATCTAATAGAATCGCAACGTAAGTTGGATATGGTCACTTTAAATGTCTCAATAATATGATGTACGAACTCTGAACCTACCTGCATATCCAATTAACTTGTTTACGGTAAATTGTTTTACACGTAACACAAATATTTTTGTTCCTCTTCCATTGAAAAGAAAAAACAATATTTTGACGTAATAATTATGTACATATTTACCTACAGTTTTATTGTTAAAAATTGTATTGTTAGTCCGTCGCGCTCGGCTGCTTGCAGCGTATTGATTAATGAAACATTGTGAGTTTGGAAGTCGGAAAAGTGCGTCTCATTCCTGTTTTATTTTACTCTTTTCCACATTTTTTTAAAATTTTTGTTCTAAATTACAATATTTTAACACAACGAACAAAACTATTGTTGCGTTTGGAAGTCTTTAAAAGTGCGTCTCATTCCTGTTTAATTTTACTCCTTTTCACATTTTTTTTTTTATTATTTACACAACGAACAAAACTGTTTTACGTCCGTCTCGTCACTATCTCTCAGGTCTAGATGAAAACCAGCGTCGGGCACTAGCTGCTCGGCAGTTTGCTGAACTGGGCCTATTTGGCGCAGCCGTGAGACACACAGTATTTACTTTTTATTTTCTGTTTAGATTTCAGTCTTTTTTTTTACTTTATTTTTTATTGTGTGCACTTGTGGCATGATGAGTCAAATAAATATGTTTTCTTTCTTTCTTCTTGATGCAGAGAGGAAACATAGGTAGGTGCAGCATTAGAAAAGGACAAAAAATGTCGAATATTATAAGTCATGTAGTTTGGGAAAGAGATAGCTGTACTGGTATGTGTGAGTGTGACAGAGTTACTTTACATAACCGAACTTTTATAATCCCAGTGGGTCATGTAATTTCACGTAAAGAAGAAGAAGTGCCTGCTAGTCTAATTAGAATAAATGATTTGAGTTTGAGTTTGAAGCAGAGTAGTTATGAGCATGGCTAGTACAGTCAGCAAGTTAGAAACGTCATCAGTATCTGTGTAGGTAGTCTTTTCTCGACTATGTTGGGGTTGTCTTCCAATCTAACCGGATGCATTTGAATATCTGCGTGACGGCCTATTTGACCTCGGTGACTTCGATACTGCGTATCAAGAAAGAAAGAAAGAAAGAAAGATACTTCTTGGCAAGACGCACTGGACTTTCTTCCACTGTTAAGTTCATGACCTCACTGTTGACCTTACCCTCGTGCTACTGACCTCACAAACTATGATTAAAGTATCAAATTGAATCAAACTCGATTACTGAAATCGTGCTTATCTACATAAATGTAATTTCCCGGTAATTTTCTTATACAAGAATTTCCACTTACGAAAAGTAATATTACATAAAAACGACCAAATGTTGGCTGTAGTTTTATTACAACCGTAATAACATCTACCAGCAACCCATCTATTGTTTTTCCATTATAATACTAGGTCACCTTACTGAAAAATAGGTTCTACTAGATGTAGTATGGCGGCGTCTGACAACCTTATTTATCGATACAAAGGTAGCGTTCAAGGTAACTGGCTGTCTTCAGTTTATTGAATAGCGGTGTGGTTACCTCTGCTGTGTAGTAAGCGGAGCGGGAGCGGAGCGGGAGCGGAGAGATGCTGAGGGTTATAGAAAGCTTGTATACTTTACGTCTCACTAAAGATATTCAGGCATATTGCTCTCAAAACGGTGAAGGAAAACATTTCACGTTTCACGATATTTTCCTTCACCGAAGCAAGTAATAATAATTATCTATCTGAAACATCAGACTACAGCTCTGATTAGAGACTATAAATCACACCAGACGCGGCTACATAAATTATGTCGAGTTCTATAAGACCTGACCCTTATACCCAAAGGCTGACTTGTATAGACTTCTACACACTTGTATAGACTTCTATACAAGTTGGTACTTGTAGGTACTTGTCACGTTATTCAAGTTTAGTCTATAGAATTTGTTGATAACGTGTTTAAGTGATATTATGTTAGTGTCTTAATGCTTTTAGCTTTTTTGGCTTCTTTCCAACTCTTTTGAGAGATGAAATAAAAGCACTTTCTATAGGTGTGGTAAGATGTTATTATGTGGTTTAAATGGAGTTGGTGTGTTATTCTGCTAAGTTGTAAACTTGGAAATAAAACATTATTCACTAAGAAACGTTTTATGGGTACCTGTCTTTATTAGCACTTTGGGAATGGAATATTGTTATTTTTTATCGTGACAATCATTCACTTAAAGGTCAATAATCCTCAACCAGAACTCTGCCACCCGAAGCGTCAGTAGAGGCCTCGAACAAAGATTCTTTAAGGTTCAGGTGGAGTACCGCAAGAAACAGGACATTAATTATGAAATAAGTGAGACAGGAATAGACAAAGCTGGGATTGAAAGTAGCCCAGGCTCCAGTTCTTAGATTAGCTTTTTATCAAAAGGGTCTTGGTCAAAATTTACCCCAACTCATGTCTCTGGCAATTTAGGTATTTGTCGCAGTGTCATCATCATCATCAGCCTAAAATGTTCCCACTGCTGGGACACAGGCCTCCTCTCAATGAAAGAAAGTGGGCTTTAATCCACCACGCGGGCCCAGTGCGGGTGGGTAGATATTAAAGGACATGCCGGTTTCCTCACGATGTTTTCCTTCACCGTTTGTTGCAGTGTATTTATTATGAACTATGATTTGAGTTATACCTACCAGGCCCCTCAGAAAGTATTGCGAAAAAAAGTTTTTATATATGGGAGACTGGCCAGTTATTATGTTTTTCGAAAATATGATTATTTATAAGTAAAAATAAGTAAGTTCCAATTTCAAAATTTCCCTCCACATTTTTTGCGAGTTAATTCAAAGTATTGTGTCTCACTGAAATATGGATCTGCGCCGGGAACATTTTAGAGCTATGATTTTATACGATTTCAAGTGTCGCCTGAAACCGGATGAATCGTACGATAGACTTCAAATGGCATTCATGGATGAAGGCCCTTCCAAGGCAACCGTGTATCGTTGGTATAACGAATTCAAGCGCGGTCGACCAACTTTGGGGGATGACGAAAGAAGCGGTCGCCCTTTGACGGCTGTTACCGAAGAAAACGTGCTAGCAGTGAAAAATTTAATCCAAGACAATAGGCGAATTACATATCAGGAGATTCAACACATATTGAAGATTGGATCGGGAAGCGTTCACGAGATTCTACACAGCCATCTTCGCGTGAGGAGGATAGTATCACGCTGGGTGCCGCACAACCTCACCGATGCTCAGAAGCAGGCCCGGGTGGAATGGTGCCGTGATATGCTTAACAAATTTGAAGCAGGCTCGTCTCGGCGTGTTTACGACATCGTTACAGGTGATGAGTCCTGGATTTATCAATACGACCCAGAAACCAAGCGCCAGTCGACTGTTTGGGTGTTTCAAAATGAGCCAACGCCTACCAAAGTGAAGCGATCTAGAAGCGGGGGTAAGATTTTGATCGCTAGCTTTTTTAATTTGACTGGCCACTTGGTATCAATTCCCTTACGGGATCAAAGAAGCATTAATGCCGAATGGTATACTTCCAAATGTTTGCCAGAAGTTTTCTCTGTTATAAGCAACAAGCGACCAAACACAGGGCTCCGCGGGCTACTGCTCCACCACGACAATGCACCTGCGCACACCGCACTCAAAACGAGGGACTTCCTGGACAGCACGCCAGTCAAACTCCTGGGTCACCCTCCTTACAGCCCTGATCTAGCACCGTGTGACTTCTTTTTATTCCCAAAAATAAAAAAACAGCTCAAAGGGATACAATTTTCGTCGCCGGAAGATGCGCTGGCTGGGTTCGAGCAGGCTGTAAACGAGGTGTCTGCGGCGGACTGGAAAAAGTGTTTTGAAAACTGGTTTAGGCGCATGAATCTTTGTATAGAGGCTGGTGGAAAGTACTTTGAAAAGATTTAATAAAAATATATGTACGTATAGAACAATTTTTTTTAGTTTCGCAAAACTTTCTGAGTGTCCCACGTATTTGTATTTTTTTGGTCTAAGGACTATATTGCATAGAAAATTGCCCTTGGTCGTATCATAAAAATCATTGGTTCAATGGTTTACGCAGAAAAAGATTACACACATAAAGCCAGAGTTAAATGATAAATGATGTTTAATTTGCTAATAGGTTTTTAAAAACACTACACGTCGTCTTTTTTTTTAAACTAGATGAGACCGATGTTTCGTACCTGACTACTCTGAGAAGAAACAGCCGACACAAACTCAGAGGTCATTGCCTCTTTTAAAGTCCAGATATTGGTCAAGTCTTACAAGGACCATGTAAATTACTGTCTGAGATGGTGTTAAGAAGAATGAACCACACAGATTTGAGTGCACCTGTCCTGTCAGTTCAAGCATTTGTTACAAATTCGTTGTGATGATTCATCTAGCCGATTTTGGCCACAGCGACTGTATCCGATGGCTTTCTAGGGTGAGCTTTGGTGCGCTGCTCTTTCATTTGCTCTCAAGCGACTAGCATATCCAACTATTTTCGAAAAACTCAAAAAAACTCCAGCACAAAATGAACATGGCTGTCAGAACACCATTGACGAGTGACGACCATCACCACCATTCACCATATATAAGTGAGAGCTTCAACTGCTTCAAGTGGTCTAGCGTTGGTCTGACCTACGAATTTAATGATATCAATAACAATTGTAACGGGATATTTACCATGATTTTTATTTGTTTTGAGTACCCGATATTTCGGCGCTGTTGCAAACGCCATGATCACGGATAAACTACAGTTATTGCGGGTGAGGTGTGATAGTGTTAGTGCCCATGTCAGTTTAGAATTTAATGACATTATTAAGGATTCTATATTTTTACATTTCTGGAATACCTTAAATACTAATGCCATAATCTTGGCCAGGAGCACCAAGAAATTAGAAAAAAAGAGTAAACTATTAATTCCGTAGGTACTTAAAGAAGACCAAATCCTTTTGCACAAAGCGAGCTTTAAATAAAGAAAACGGAAAGATTAAGTAAAGAAAAAGACGAAAGTTTAAATTGATGTAAGAAACCAAACATATGGAATTTATCTTTCGAAGAGAAAATTCTTGAAAACAAACGCGTAAAAGAAATTAGGTACAGTCATGAGCATGAATAAGTATCAACTGAGCAATCGTTGTATTGACGAGAATGGAGAGAATGTCTCTCCATTCTCGTCAAAACAACGATTGCTACTTTGGGATTACATATTTCTATGGTTTAGAGCACACTGTGTCCCAAACATAAAATTATTTAATTTATAACTAAAGAGAAAGTCGCAATTGAAATGTAAATGGTAAAAAATTTAAAGCAAAATAGCAAATTGTTACATATTTGTGCTCATGTCTGTACCTACCCAAGTTTTCTAGTAAAAAAAACCTAAATTACACGCAGTTCAGAATTTTTATTTTTACATTAGATTACGTTTGTATAATGGAATAATGGTTGAGAAACTTGTAGGTAGAGAGTAACGAATCGTAAAAATGGGATTGGAAAGGTCCTTTTTAACAGAATTATTATTTTGTACCTAATGTCCGTCCAAGCTTTCAAATTATATTCAATTTATGTAGGTAGCTGGGTAAAATAATAAATTAGCATTTGTTAGGGTGGCTGTAAGATGTACATAAAAATACTAAATCTATAATATAAAAATGAATCGCTGAATGTGTTGCTAAGCGCAAATCTCGAGAGCAGCTGCACCGATTTCGCTAATTCTTTTTTCGTTGTGTTTGTTATTGTCAGGAGGAGTTTCTTAGGTAGGTAGTAGGTAGGTAGGTAGTGGGTAGGTAGGTACGTAGGTAGTAGGTAGGTAGGTACGTAGGTAGTAGGTAGGTAGGTATGTATGTAGGTAGGTGGTAGGCAAGTAGTGGGTATCGCATTGCAACGGATCAGCTAGTCAACGAATACAATTTAATTATTGCTATTACCCAAAAGTTTTAACATATTGTTTATCATTGTTTTTTTTTATGAAACTCATATATTTTTTCCGAAATATCAATTTGATGTGCTTATTAAGTAATAAGTGCCTGTAATGGTCTAATTGAAATAAATGCTTTGAGTTTTTTTTTTTGAGTTTTGAGTTTAAGGAATAATTTAAAAAGGTTTTCCAAAAGTAGTCAAATAGCCTATTTATGGATGACCCCTTACAGTACTTACAGGACGTAAAAAGATGAAATAAGGCTACCTACCACCCCAAAACTTACACTACTCTTCCCCCACACATAAAATATCTAAAATCTATTGTAAAATTGCAAAACAAACAAAAATTAACACTTCAATACCGCTTGGATGTTCGCCAAAGTGCCGTTAAACTGAACTCGTCTACCAGGCAGGTTCACAATGAAAATCCTCTTGCGCTACCGACAAATGAAATCGGGAACTATAAGTGAAGGGTACAAGAAATACTGGTGCTCCTTAACCCCGGGATATATTTTGATAGATGAGTAATAAAGCCTTGTGAGTCGATCGGGGGGAAGAAAATACTAAATATGTTCTGTTTTGTTTGGGTAGTAGGGTGGTGAGGCTTAGAAGAATAGCTAGTATGGATATTGGTAGAGAAGTGTGGAAAGATTAAGCTTAGTATAGTCAAATCGCTTTAGCTAGGCAAAACAATTGATTGTGAACTTGTACCAAAAACTTGCAATTGTAAACGATAGCTGTCGTAACCCACACTAACAACGAACGATATTATCATATAGCTCGCGTTTCATAGTACACAGGTGTCCTGTACTATGGAAACGCGTGAGATATGTAGCGATAATATCGTTTACAATTTTATTGCAATTTTTTGGCACAAGTTCACATTCAATTGTTTTGCTTCTTTAAACAATTACATTAGTAGGACTATTAGTCTGTTAAAACCTTTTACGTTAGTATGCAGGGTATCAGCGACTCGTAATCTTATTTCAAAGTTTGAAGTTTTTGTAGCTTATTAAAACAATAAAACAGCTGTTCCATGTATTTTGCGGTGTAAGTATTGCAATTTTTTTTAAACTTCGAATTTTTTAATATCAGAGGAAAAATGTCTACGCTATCGGATTTTAGAAGCATGTACTGAATTCAGAACAACAAGTTGCACGTCAATGTCGCCTTACACCTATAAAGAGCCCAATATTAGAAAGAAAAATGACTGACTGGATATACAATATGTTTAAAAACCCTGTCCGATACGAAAAAAAATGAATTTTAAAGTCTACCACTACTTCTACTACTTTCTTGCCCAAATTAGCACCATTTCACCGAAATGTAGCAAATTTTTAAAACACATCACCAACAGTACAGTAGTATGAAAAGCATTCTTAATAAAAATCAGTCAAAATTAGACTGTGCCGTAAAGAAAGAAAAACAGAAGAGGTTAAAAAGTGTCAGCATTTGTCATTTTAAAACTATGTCATTTTTGCTTAAATATGTACTACTTCCAAGTGTTTGGTCCGATGTTGTTGTTGTTAAAATGTCGTTTATAAATCCAGAGGATTTAACATGCTATTTTGACTGCAATAATGCAGATGCTCGTAGAGACAACTACGGTACCGTCCGAGCATACGTTTCAACGTTTGTGCAACCATGTGTACGCTATGGGCAGTGCTCACGGCGGCGACAAAACGCCTCACGCTGATGAAGGAAGACGCGAGTAGTGAAACACAAGTCAACAAGTCTTCATTGATTATCTTCTTCTTACACACTATGTTGAGACCTTCGCCAGTATTTAGTATCTAATATAGACATGACTGTTTACTTTCTTCCCTATAACATTTTCCTAGTGTTTCTCATAACTTGGGAGAGTTAATATTTGATAGATTTTCATGACAAGGTCACATTCACCTTATTCCTAAAAACCCCATACATTCCTTCATCTTTCGGCCATTTTTAATTAGCTTCAACATACGCCATTCGTGTGTAATTAAATATTTCACTTATGTAGAAACATTTCGATACAGCCTCCGCGAAAATTTTCGACACAATTTCGAGCCAGATAATTGCACAGGGAAATTAAGGTTTGCTCGTAAATAAATTTTTAAACATGAGTCCGTATATGAGGGATGATTAAATTGCTATTTCATTTTGAAGGTGTTGGAAAAGTTTGTGTTAATTATATGTTTTGGGATAAACAATGATACAGTGTTTTTGATTGATTTTATTAATTGAATGCGTGTGATATTTAATTCTGATACTCGATTTGTACAAATACTTTTACAAAATGGTTTTTTTTATAAACCTGTTGAAGTCTGTTCTTCTTCGGAGTTACTCTGAAGAGAGAATATACTGTGTTTAATTAGATGTTACAAAGGAGACCTTGTCTCTGTTAAAGTCCAGACATTGCCTTGGTCACATAAAGTGAGCATGCAGATTATGGTCTTTTTTTTCGGATGGGAAATCATCAAATGACTTCTCCCGCTCTGGGCGGAGCAGAAGGAAGTGTCAGACTTCACTGACTAAAACCTATCCATGTCTTAGCCCTTTGTGTTCCAGGACCACGGTATCTCTTTCGAACTGCCCGCAGCCCTGGCAGCAGATTATGGTCTCAGATCGTCTTTTGAGGACGGAACCACACAGACTTTAATAACCCTGTCCAGTATTAGCACGGATGTGACAGTAATGCGTGTAGAAGAACCCAGAACCCAGTACAGAACTTGAGGTCAACGGTTTTTAAACGACTTCTAAAAAAGGAAGAGGTTATGCATTCGGCCAGCAACTTTTTGTTCTACTACTAGAATAGCTACCTCGTATAGATTACGAGAGATATATGAAAGAGGACGAGGCCGTATGTAAAACATACTCCTTATCGGAGGAGGAGTATGTATGTCTTCCTTTACACAAAGATCGTGGCAGTTAGTACCTACCCACATGGGAAGAAAGCGTGAGGTTATGTACCATATGTATGCATGTATGTTATACGGCTGCAGCAACTGGAGCAGCGGTGGCCCAGTGGTGCCAGCCCAGACTACCGAACAGTAAGTCGTAGTTTCGAACCCAGGCAGGCGCATTACTTTGTGTAATTTATTTCATCACCGCTGCTCTCAAAACGGTGAAGGAAAACATCGTGAGGAAACCGGCATGCCCTAGAACTAAAAATTCGAAGACATGGGACATCTACCGGCCCGCACTGGGCCCGCGTGGTGGATTAAAGCCCACTCCCTCTCGTTGAGAGGAGGCCTGTGTCCAAGCAGTGGGAACATTAATAAAGGAACAGGCTGATGGTGATGATGATGAACTAGGTTGTGGAGGTCAGATAGGCAGTCGCTCCAAGTAAAATACTGGTATTCAGCTTCCCAGCAGTGGGAACATTATAGGGTGATGATGATGACGATGTCATACATATTATAGTGTTGAAAACATATTTTTTTGATTCGTAGATAAAATGTACATTGACAGAACAATGAAGAAATATTTTAACGTTGTAAAAGAAATACCATTATCAAACTGTATACCCCTGTAAATTTCGTGATGGATGAGTAATATTCCGCTTAATTATAAAGATTACGATCACTTTTTATAAATGACAGCCTCGGAAAAGTACGAAATAAAAAATAACAAAAGCCAGCAAAAGTTTTTAATATCTTTTCTAAGTACCAAAAGCACAAGGTCTAACGAAACTTTGGTAAAAGTTTAAGGCTTTTAGCCTTCAAATTTCGGTGTACGCAACAAAAGGCAATTACTTAGGTCTTTTAAATTCAGGTGGGGATAAAACATTCTTGTTTAGGGCCCTTGCGTCACCGCTGGATCACAAATACGTGACTTTAGTGTAATTTGTCATGGATTCGAAACTAGACAAGCACTATGCGTGATTTATTTCATGACCACTGCTCTCAAACGGGCGACGGAAAATTCTGTGAAGAAACTGGTGTTCTAGACTCAAGAAATCGAAGATATATGACGTATATAAACCCATCCTGGGCATGCGTGGGGGACTATGGCCCAATCTCTCATGGAGAGTAAGCCAGCGTGCGGGCTAGTGGGAAATCTATAGAGTCATTATCATCTGCCTAGCCTTATCTCAACTAAAAGGTCAGCTTCCAGTCTAACCGGATGCAGCTAAGTACCAGTGTTTTACATTGAGCGACTGTCTATAGACCAACCCGCACTGGGCCCGCGTGGTCGATACACACACAGCCCACTCCCTCTCATAGAGAGGAGGCCTGTGTCTCAGCAGTGGGAACATTATAGGCTGATGATGATGATGACTGTCTATTTGATCCCCACAACCCAATAAGTACTGGGTAATACGATACCCCTTGGTAAGACTGGTTGTCGGACTTTCGTGAAACTGACTACCTGTAACGACTGTTAAGGATTTACAAATGACAGCCGGGACCAACAACTTAACGTGTTTTCTTAGGCACGGAGGAAACTCGATATATAATCGGTGGTCACCCATCCACGGACCAACCTAGGCAAGCGCGGCTTAACTTAACGGCTTTTATTATTTAGCCATGAGCTCCTCGGAAAATTATAGGGTATAGAGCTATTAAATATTTTTGTTTTCAAATAATCATGAATTTTTGAAACGTAATTGAAGGGAGAATTTTTAAGACTTTTCATGGCTCATATCAGCCGTGAAAGGTCATGAAATTCTACGAAGGGGCGTTAAGCCTGACAATGATTAATTACTTTCACAGTCTTTGTTATTTTAAAGGTAAAATTACTGGCTACTGGTTTATTATTGAATGTAAAGGTAATTGCGTACTTCGAGAGGTTTTATTCTATCGAGCTTTTATTAACGAGACCAAATACTGATTATAATTGTCGCGTGACCACCTCATCAGTCAAAAGTTGTATTTTTATTAATCAAAATCAAAATATTTTTGTTACACATTGGCCTACATGGGCACTTATAAAATAAAACGTCGACAAAAAGGTGCTCGGTTCGGGTTGGTCGTTTCCTATAGAGAAGAACCGGCAAGAAACTCCATGGTAACTTTTTTTAACTTTTTTAAAATCATTTGGTTCTACAATATTTGGATGTTACAGCGTTAGTACCTAGGCTATGTAAAATAAAATATTTTGATTTTATAAGGCCAACAATGTCCACACAAACAATCGGTAAGTAAGAAAAAGATAGAAGAAAATACAAAAAGACAAAAAAATAACAAACACGTGACACAAATGTTGTCATCCGTGCTGTAACTATTCTAAACAAAAGGTGTAATGATTGAATAATTTAAATAAATTATTAATGTTTCAAGTCCCATTGTAAATAACGTCTCACAACACAAAAATGGAATAAAAGCAGTGATAGCCTAGTGAAGTGACCGTCGGACTGACAAGTCCTATGTCTCAAGTTTGAACCCAAGACACCTCTGATTTTTCGAATTCATGTGCGTATTGTATAATTATCACTTGCTTCGGTGAAACAAAACATCGTAAGGAAGCCAGCAACATTATCATCATCATCAGCCTATAATGTTCCGGCTGCTGGGACACAGGCCTCCTCTCCATGAGAAGGAGTAGGCTGTAATCCACGACGCAGGCCCAGTGCGGGTTGGTAGATGTCATATGTCTTGGATTTTTTAGTTCTAGGATATGCCATTTTTGAGGGCAGCGGTGATGAAATAAATTACACAAAGTAATGCGCCTGCCTAGGTTCGAATCCAGGGCTTACTGCTCATAAGTCGGGGCTGCCACCACTGGCCGGCAGCAGCCTGAGATATTTCTCAAATCTCAAATCGTTTATTGCAATCCATACCACTTACAGGTGGTAAAAAAATAATAATAGAAAAAATTATGGACCCGTCGGGCACAGCAAATTTTAAATAAGTAGAGAGAGGAAGAGCGCTTTACAATTACCATTAGTTCGAATTATTAGAGACTAACAAAACTTTTCATTGATGTTTTTCTATGAAGCGTTAATGGGGAAGCCCGTTAAAAGCTAATTGTAGATGGCACGACTATAGCTGGTTCTCAATCTGACCAATGAGGTCGAGCTATTATGAAATATAAAATGACATTAATAGATTTTCAACCAATGACGATGCTTGGAACCAGCTATGGTAGCGCCATTAGTTCCACAGTTTCCATCCCCATTAATGTAATTGTTTTTCGACCGCGAAGACAATAAGCCTCGTTGGTCTAGTGGCTGTAAGCGCGACTTCTGAGCATGACGTCTTGGGTTCGATTTCCAGTTCGGTCAAAGATATATTGGCTTTTGCCATTAGGAATCTCTCAGCATCAGCCACGGAGTCTGACTTTGTGCATAGTTGATGGCAATAGGCTCGCCCCCTACTACATGGGACTTAAACATAACTGGCATAACATGGGTGAACTATTACGTACATGTCTGCCTAATCCTTCGGGAATTACAGGCGTGATGTTCTAACGATAAAGACAGTTTCCCATTAGAAAAAATAATCTAAAAAGTTCAAAGAAGAAAAACTGTTTCACAAAAAAAAATTGTTGTTTTTTTTTTTAAATAACCGACTTCCAAAAAAAAACGGTAAATAGTGGAAAATAGCTATACTTTCGGGAATCGGTGACTTTTTAGCTATAATATATTCAACTTTAGAGCGTTTTTTTGGAAGTCGTTTTATTTTTTTTGTGAAACAGTTTTTATTACTCACATAAATCCTAGTCAAGTATCAATTTTACACTGTAACTAGACACCAGCCAGCTGTCAGCACATCGTCCATACATACGAAAAAAAAATGTTCATAAAATGAAAACTACTGGGCCAAACTATATTAAATTTTTATGGGACTAAATGGCAACTATTCCGCATCAAACTAGAGAAGAATCACTTAAATCGGATCAAAAATCTCAGCGTAATCGGTGTACATACATAAAAAAAACCGGCCAAGTGCGAGTTGGACTCGCGCACGAAGGGTTCCGTACCATTATTTATAAAAAATGAAAAAAAAACCCTTTTTGTATGGGAGCCCCCCCTTAAATATTTATTTTTTCAGTTTTTATTATTTGTTGTTATAGCGTCAACAGAAATACATAATCTGTAGAAATTTCAGCTGGCTAACTATCACGGTTCATGAGATACAGCCTGGTTACAGACGGACTGACGGACGAACGGACAGCGAAGTCTCAGTAATAGGGTCCCGTTTGATCATTTGGGTACGGAACCGTAAAAATACGAATCGAATTGCGAAACTGCTCGTTTTTGAAGTCAGTTAAAAAAGGTATCTATTTGTAAAACAGCAAAAAAAACCTCAACAATACATAAACGAAATGTACAATCTACACCCACCAGGCACTTTAGTACATCCATGCACAACTCACACTATGAACCCCCAGTACCTTACCAATCCTTTTTTAGCAGAATACACAAAAATGGAATAAAAAGCGAAGTGTACGCGGGGCAAACAGCCACGATCCCTAGGGTCGAGAGCTGATGGAAATCGAATGGAAACATGACTAACACGTTCGCGATGAATGCGACGATTCTCTCAATTAAAATGGCGGCCGCAATATGCTCGGTTAGGGGTGGCGAGAATAAAATGTGATTACTAGGAAATGTTTTGTAGTTCGCCTTCAAATAATAACATATAGTCTCAGCCCAAAATATAAACCAATTTTAAAATCGACTACTCAAACATATCACACTGCAAGAAGAAAATCTAGTGGGGAACAGCAGAATACAGGAAGCTATCAGTTGTCTCAGCTACCTGCCTGATAATAAATAAAGCAAATAGATAACACAACATCACGTTTGCAGTCCTTGAAGGTTTAGGCAGAGGTACATTCCGCCAGTTATGTTATAGTCCGAGTAGGGGCGAGTCCGTGTAATAGTCCGAGTTCCGTATGGTGCCGGACGTAAAGAATCGCACCATCCCATATCTTCTCGTGGGTGTCGTAAGAGGCGACTATGGGAGTTGCCAGGGAATGGGCAGCAGCGTTCTCTGTGCTTTTGTAACAACCGTACTGCGATCGCCAACCCGCCTGCCAAGCGTGGCGATTATGGCAAAACCCTACTTATGTCAATGTGGCTACTGATGGATGACTGGATGATGATGAGACTCGCCCCTCATCATCATCATCATTTCAGCCGAAAGACTTCCACTGCTGGACATAGGCCTCCCCCAAGTGTCGCCACATTGATCGGTCCCGTGCGACTCGCATCCAGCGTATCCCCGAAACCTTAACCAGGTCATCGGTCCACCTAGTGGGAGGCCTTCCAACGCATCGTCTCCCGGTTCGCGGTCCTCATTCCAGAACTTTTCGGCCCCATCGGCCATCTGTTCTGCGAGCAATGTGCCCTGCCCACTACCACTTAAGTCTGGCAATTCTTCGGGCTATGTCGGTAACCTTGGTTCTCTTGCGGATGTCCTCATTTCTGATTTGATCACGCAAGGAAACTCCGAGCATAGCTCTCTCCATTGCCCTTTGGGTGACTTTCAGCCTTCTGATGAGGCCCATTGTGAGCGGCCACGTTTCGGTCCCGTATGTAATCACTGGCAACACACACTGGTCATAAACTTTCGTCTTGAGACACTGCGGTAAGTTGGACGAGAAGATACCACGCAGCTTCCCGAACGCTGCCCAGCCGAGTCGGATTCGACGATTGACCTCTTTCTCGAAGTTAGACCTACCCAACTGGACCGTTTGTCCCGTTTGTTGTTAGGGGCGAGTCTATTGCCTGTTATTTATAACAGATCCATAATTTTAACTATCATTTAGGATTGTACTGAAAGATTTGTTTACACTATTGATCTTGTATTATGAAATGTCAGTGTTTTGTCCAAGTAGTAAATATCGTGAGACGCAGGGGCAGGTTGCAAGTCTAATTTAAACATCGTCATTAACTAAACCAAACTTCTGAAAACAAAGAGAAACAAATGTTATTTATTATTTACTAGCTGTCCCGCGCAACTTCGTCTGCGTCACATTTACCCGTTTTCGCAACACTTTTATTGCTGCTCCGCTCCTATTGGTTGTAGCGTAATGATATATAGCCTATAGCCTTCCGATTCGATATCGATAAATGGGCTATCTAACACTGAAAGAATTTTTCAAATCGGACCAGTAGTTCCTAAGATTAGCGCGTTCAAGCAAACAAACAAACTCTTCAGCTTTATTATTAGTAGAATAGAAGATATAGATTAGTAAAGTTATAGATAAAGGGTCTCTTCATTTGATTTAATAGGTCAACGTTATATTTCCTCAAATATTAAATTGTAAAAATATTCAGAATTTTCTTGTGTTTTTATCTCCGGCATCCAAATGCTTTTACTTGCTTCTGTATAATAACATAATTAATTTACTTACTTTCGCTACTTTTTCAGCAGTTGAAATAATTTAGGCCAAATAGGGCTTTCAAAAACTTGAGTCTGCTAATGTTCATTTAATTTGAGTGGTCCCTAAGTATTTTTTTAACATTAAAACAGCTAAGTTTTTGCCTTTATTATTTTTAGTAGCAGCACGCGTCCATGTATTTCTTTGAAAGCCATCAAGGCTCTTTCTGTAAAACCATTTTAAAATTCTGGTCGCTTTGCATAAAAATGGAAATGAGTGCGAAATTACATTAGTAGGTACGTCATTTTTATACATTTTCCATAAAGGAGACGAAGTAATACTCCATTAAAATATTACAAACACATCAAAATATACGAAAACAATATTATTATGAATCTTCAACATGTCAACAAATGATTTAAGAGACCTGATGTGTATTCATACAATGATTCTGTATTCAGTCTGTTTACATGTACTTATTTAAATGAAATGAAAATTATGTGCATATTTTCGATGTTCATTTAAGTGAGCTGTGTTGTTTTATTTCAGTGCGGTATATAAAGTCAGTGCTAAGTTTATCTATGCACTGTTACCCTGTGTACAAATTGTGATACTTGTTTGCAACAAGTCTTTTTAACCACAACAAGACTTATCAACAACATGTATCATACCTGTAATTATTGTTTCAGAAACGTATTAATAATTTATATTTTGTTCACTGTTTTGACAACTTTTAGTAGCCTTAAAATATAAACGAAACCAGTAGACACAACATGAAGACTACGTATTTTATGCCGTGTTGTAAACGCGAGTTAATTTTTTTTGTGTATTATTTGAATTTCATCGTGGATTTTCTTGAACGTGTTCTTCTTAAAGAATTTAATATCTTTAACTACAATGTTTTTACAAAGATTCCAAACATAGTCTTATCGCAAAATGTTACCTTACAAACGAACTTTTTCTACGTTCTAAGAAACGTCCCGTATTTTCTTAGGAATGCGATTAAAGGATTAAATTCATTGGATCCATGAGCTTAAACGAAACTTTATTCTTGCACTTAATACTTAGACTTCTAGAGAAGCACGTTTTCTTAAAGAAAGGTGATATCAGATGATAAAACGAGTGTTTGTCTGTGAGAGCTAGAATTTAAGTTACACTTGAATTTTATTTAGAGAAAAAGTAGGTAAATGCAAGGACGAAGAAAATAAGCTGTAATGTACCTAACTAGGTTCTAGATTCTAGAATCTAATCCAGGGTTTGTCTTCAGTTTCGGGTCAATTGATAATTAATTATAATTAAAAAAAAAACAACCTTTGACTGTTTCTTCACAATTAAATAAAAATAATGAACATGACCTTAACCAAAATTTAAACAACTCAGAAACATCTTCACCGAATTTGATTTTCTAATTTGCTTCAAAATTCCTTGACTTTTAAACCACCCACAAAAAGTTTCCCAAACCTAATTCAATAAGAAAATTTCTAACGAAGAAAAAAGGAATCGATATCAATATTTCCATAATGTCTGGCCAATTTTTTTTGCTGGCAACCCTAAATGCGTTAGGCTCGCAATATGGCGGCCGTTCCCGCCAGTATCAATCAATACGAATCTTTCATCATTCATTATGCATGTTTTTTTATTGAATCTATTCAATTGTTTTGCTGAAATCATAACTAACGGACTGTTCGTTGCTGTTTACACGTGTTTTTGTTAGCTTCGGGATGGTTCCGTTTATTGTCACTTGTGATTGTAAATATTCACAAGTGACATGCGAAATGTGACGCTTCTATAAATAGAAGCAAAAAGTATTGAAAAATATTTTCTGTTGTTTGCTCCTGTCAATTAATATGAAGGGTATACTTAGACCCGGTATCTGGGACGAAAATCATCTTATAATTGTACAGTTAATTGCTTCTTGGGTGTCTGCGTTATGAACGGCAATCGGATCATTTCAATTGCATTTAATTTTGACATGTCCATGACTTTCTTTCCAGAAACCGTGCGTTCACACACATATATTAGGTCTTTACCTATGAAATTGCCGTTTTGTTTGAAAAAAGTTAAAGTATTTTTTTATTTATTTCTTTTATTCAAAGTAATCACCCCTGCAATCAATGCATCTTTGCCAACGCTGTGGCAGTTTATGGATGCCCTTCTTCAAAAAATCAGCTGGACGGGAGACAACAAACTCTTCAAAGGCGTTTTGTACTGCCTCTCGGGAATTGAATTTTTTTCCCGCTAAAAAGTTGTCCAAATTTTGGAAAAAGTAATAGTCGGAAGGCGCAAGATCTGGTGAGTATGGCGGATGAGGGAGAGCTTCCAAACCCAACTCATGCAGCTTAGAGACGGTCTGTTGTGCAGTATGGGGCCGCGCGTTGTCGTGAAGTAGCAGTGGAGACGACCGATTGACCAAAGCTGGTTGCAGACGTGCGAGTTTCGCCATCATTGTGGTCAGTTCTTCAATGTACACATCTGCAGTAATGCTCTCGCCGTTTTGTAAAAAGCTATGATGAATCACACCAGCACTAGACCACCAAACTGTGACCATCACCTTTCTAGGGGTCATTTTTCGTTTTGCACATTGCTTTGGTACCGAACCAGGATCTAACCAACTTGCTGAGCGCTTTCGATTGTCAAAAAGAATCCATTTTTCGTCGCACGTAACAATTCGGTTCAAAATTCCTTCATTTCTGTGCCTGTTAAGCAGCGCAAGGCAAGTCTCGACGCGTACGTTGCGCTGGCGATCGTTAAGTTCGTGGGCCACCCATCAAGCTTTTTTATCTTGCCAATCTGTCGCAAATGGACCAATATTGTTTTAATGCAAACATCAAAAGCTGCTGCCAGCTCAGCTGTAGATTGAGTTTCATCAGCTTCAACAATCACCTTTAATTCATCATTGTTGACCAAAGTTTCCGGACGACCACGAGGTTCATTTTTCAAGTCAACATTCCCAGAACGGAACCGAGCAAACCAATAACGGGTTGTGCGTTCGTTTGTACAGTTCTCTCCGTAAACGTCGTTGATGTTACGGGTCGTTTGTGCCGCGTTGGTGCCACGACGGAACTCATATTCCATAATTACACGAAATTTCAAAGTATCCATTATGAGGAAAAATGTTGAAATGTAATGAAAATACAACGCTAATCAATAAACAAAAGACTGATTTTGTAAATAGAATGTCATATTTTTAAAACAAAATTAATTTGAATTTAGAACTCATAGCCAATCAAAACTTTTTTTTGTTTGAAAAAGTCTGTACTGCAATACGGCAATTTCATAGGTAAAGACCTATTATATATATATAACATCAAGCCTGTAATGCCCGAATGGTTAGGCAGAGGTGCACCTAATAGTATTCCCCACATTTTGCCGGATATGTTTAAGTCCCCCGTAATAGCAACGAGGTAGTCAAATTAGATAATAATGGAGTTTATGTTTATGCCAATCACGGACATGTAAATGCATTTAAAAAATGTCCTGCTTTAATATTAGATCAGTCGTCATTACTGCAAAGCCTCTAAAAAAACTTAAAATTAAAAACATTACAGACAGATTCGCGGGCTAAATTGAACTAGTTCTTTCATCAAAGGATTTTCTTAAATCGACTGTAAGCTGTATCTCCCCAGCAATGATACTCAAAGCTTTTCTCGTCTTCGTCAGGTAAAAGGAAGGGCCTCTGAGATAAATATCTCTCGCAACATCAGAGGAACGGCACGAAACAAGGAAATCTCGAGCAAAAGCTACAATTGGCAGATAGGCAGGCTGACGTAAACGTAAGTAGGGTAATTGAAAGGGAATTATTTTCAGCCTTGTGTCACAGTATATTTTGTAAACAGTAGTGTAAAGGCTGACGTGGATTTTGTGTGCACTGCAATGTAAAAATTATCTTACTCAACTTTCATAATTTTGGATGGACACTGCTGCATCGCACTTTCTTATTGCAATGCGGTGCGCTGCGCAGTTGTAGTACAAACTTGACTAAGGTGTGAGCAATAATGTGACACTTGAAATGCCATTTTAATTGAACTCCTAATACAACGAAATCAGCTATTTGTTTAAAAGCAGGTGATATCTGGTAGTTTTTCCCATGGGGTTTATACATATTTACGTTGTTTTTTCATACTTAACCGTTGCAACACAATGTATCCGAAAACAACGGTTTTTCCAGCACCAAAATATTAGGTAGCAAATTAAACAGACGTATGGTGACCACTACATTTTTACAGCAGCAGGTTAGTCGTTCTCTCTATCAAATAAGATTTTGAATATCAAAGTGGATTTTCTTATCAAGTTCGAGCCATTATTTCAAAGACGTTTCCTAGTTGCACTACTGTATCAAATAACACTGAGCTAGCGATCCGCTAAACTTTCTAGGGATAAAGTAGAAAGCTTTTATTTCCAGAGCGAACTCCTGAATCGGGTACAAATCTATACATCAAGCTTCTACAGACGTCTAAGATAAAGACTACCCTCTTACTGTCTATTTATCTTACGTTTATCATTCGGTATATCGAAATTATGTTTTGATATTGAAAATGGTTTTTCGTACATATTTTCTGATTGATCTGAGTCTATATGACTTAGTCCTTCGATGTTTTCTTTGCTCAAATCTCGTTTAGGTTAAAATGTGGTGCCTTTTAGAATAAAATCAAAATAACATCAACTTTTCTCTTGGCGGTTTTACTTAGGGGAGTTTCAGGTATACAAGATGTTTACTTGAAACAAAAAAAATATTTATTTGTCTAGGACAGGACAAAAAATAACCTAGTTAAATAAATAAATATAGTTTTTTTTTTGCTATGGGTTTGCTCTTGTCTCTATTCTAGGTCAGAGATGACAGAGATAAAGTCGATGGTTCGGACTTACCCGGCAGAAGCCTGTTCACTCTAAATTTGAAGAGATTAGGGTTGTAAGCGTTCGGAAACACAGACGCAGGCAGAGAGTTCCACTCCTTTGCTGTTTGCATTATGAAAGACGTTTGAAAACGCTTAGTGCGAATTGGTGGAATAGTAACTTGCAGTATGTTTAGATATCCGATGATAGAAGTTAAATAAAAGTAAACATGACAAATAATAAGGCAAACTAGCATGGTGGGTACTATACTCAGATGCCTTTTATCTTCGTACAGGACTCGTCGAAAAGTAACATTTCAAAAAAACCTCTTTCCTTCATTTTATTTTTTGAAGGTGCAGGTTACCAACATAAAAATAACTAATCCAGCCATATTTCAACGTACACTGAAAGCTAGACCTTTGGCATTTTACTAACATATTGACCCCGTCTAGTCACTAAAATAACGCAGACGAATGCTACAGCTAGTCTAAAAAAAAGATCTATAAATATTAAGAGCGTTTCCGCCTTACGGCATTTCATACAAACTTTCAAGTCTTTATTCTCCGAAATGACTGAACCAAAATGACTGAACCGATTTTAATGAAACTCCATACGCATATGCAGGATACAAGGGCCTAAAAAGTTACTAAAACATTTTCAAAAAGTCTTTAAAAAAGACAAAGAAAAAGATAATTGGAAATTTCAGTTTCTATCGATAATTTATAATCGGTCTAAATTAGCTGTAACACTATTTTTCGAAAATGTTTTTAGTAAGTTTTCAGACCTGTGTATCCTGGTTATGCGTATGAAGTTTCATTAAAATCGGTTCTGTCATTTCGGAAAATAAGGACTTGAAAATTTGTATGAAATGCCGTAAGGCGTAAACGCTCTTAAGGTACGTCGATATTTTATATACCAAATAATACCATTTAAACCTTACATAAGTTGTAATACTAGTGTTCGACAAGTCTTCGAAAATACTTGACAAAACACATGTCACTTGTTCTGCCTACAATTATTTTCTGAAACTGAAGTATGTATAGGCTTCCACCACTAACAACACAAGTTTTTTCATAACTTAGCAAGAATGTTGGTGCAACCTGTTTTGTTTGATTCATTAAATATATTAATTATTATATACAACTTGTGTTCGTGAAAGTGAATAGTGTAATGTAGCATAAGTGTTACCACATAAATACAAGAACGAAGTGTATTCGCCTTAATAGAGACAATAAGAAAAGTGCCATTGGACACGTTCTTAGTAAAGACTAGCTGTCCGGCGCAACTTCGTTTGCGTCACATTTTCCCCGTTTTCGCAACATTTTTCATTGCTGCTCTACTCCTATTAGTCGTAGCGTGATGATATATAGACTTTAGCCTTCGTCGATAAATGGGCTATCTAACACTAAAGAATTTTTCAAATCGGACCAGCTGTTTCGGAGCCTATACAATGCAAACAAACAAACAAACAAATCTTTTCTCTTTATAATATTAGTTTAGACAATATAACAGTTTAGGTTTTAATTAAATTACTTATTAGTCTATACACAAGGCTAGATTGTAATAATCATTACGGTTCATCTTTTTGATGAATATAAAGATGGGTAAAAAAAAAATTACTACTTGTCGAATATATAGCATGTTATATACCTTGTTAATTAACGCAAAGTACTAAAAACATAATCTAATAACCATAGTTTAATCTAGTCAAGCAACAATAGTCACTATTTCTTCAAACAAACATTAAAATTTATAAAATGTTTCCTCGATATAATTCCACTGCAATAGAAAAATAGTACGTTTAGTCGTGAGTGTTTTATCGCCCTGCGCAAATGCTAAGAGCCAATTCAGAGCACCACCGCGATAGCTAAGTACGTGAATGGGGTTTTATTTTCATTCCAATACGTTATTTTTCTAACGTAGTTTCTGCAAAAAATATATAGCTTTCGTTTTTAATAAAAATGGTAATGTTTGTGTCAAACGTGTTTTAATTTTCAGGCTTAACTAAGTTTTCATATCCAAGTTTTAGGCCTAGTTTAAACTGATTTTAATTTATTTTTTTCATGTGGAGGGCACTCTATTGCTATTTGATTCCTAGTAACTTTTTGATGGCTTTGTCAATGCAAAATTCGTTTAATGTAAAGTAACCTTTTTTGCAAACGCCATGATCACTGATAAACTCTTCAACTCATGTTTATACGTGATCATGGCGTTTGCAACAGCGCCGAAATATCGGGAACTCGAAACAAATAATAAACATGGTAAATATCCCGTTGCAAGTGTAATCTTTATTATATTCAAATTTCTACAGCAAATAGCACAATTTGTCTACACCGATAAATCAAAAACAGTTGAGCTCTTGGAACAACATCTATAGAAGATATTAATTTGAATACTGTTGAATAGAATCTGGTTCTTCTAACCTAACAGACCGATGTGTTGCTGGGCAGTTTGTTCTGCCGCTTCTTCTTCTCAGCTAAACACTAGGCTTGGGTGACTGTCTGTTTTGAAATTCAGAACACGCTGATTTTCCTAGCTAGGATTATGACAATATATGTGAAGTGGATAAGAGCTGGCGAACAAACTCCCCAGAAACACATTCTGTGTGCGGAGAAGTTTTAACTAGACCTCTTAATCAATACAAAATGAATCTTGTCCCTCTAATCGAGAATACCTTTTGCAATTTCACCGAAATTAATGAAAACAAAGGCTAAACTTCCGAAATGGATTGGATCCAAATCTCCAAGCTGCCTTAAACTTGTAATTATTAATCGCCAACAAAATGCTGTGGGTACCTACCACGGAAACCACACAAAAAGGTTATTTACAGAAGGTCAGCTACGTACAACCAGCGAAAACGCTGACACGGAGATAGGTGACATACCTGAAAACAAAAGAAACAAACAATAAATATACAGTCACAGTATACCTAAATTGACGCAAAGGTTCGTCCAGACAAAAAAAAATAAAAAATCACAAAAATTATAGAGGGTAGCTCATAAAGTACGTGAGCAAAGTTAATCAAAATAAGAAGAAACGCGCAAGCTTCCTCTAAAAACTCAAGGAAAAAAGAATCACTTAAATCGGACCAGTAATCACGGAGAAATCGGTGAACATTCATGGAAAAAAAAAAAACAAAGAAAACTTGCTGGCGCGAAAAAATAAGTAAAACTATAAAAAATATTCATTAACAAACACGAAATAGAAAAAGTTGCCTATCGTGACTGCCAAGAAGGCTTTCCTACCTGAGTTTTGGAGGTTAGACAGTAGGCACTCTGAGTAAAATACCAATATTTTACACTTTCATTTGGTAAGACAAGCAAAAAGTCGTCTCTGATATAATTGGGAAAGGCAGATGACCAAATATGTGTATACGTACAGTAAGTGCAAGCGTGCTTGCGATTGTCATTTGTTTAAAACGGTAACGTTAGTAGAGCGGACAAATTTGACCTTAAGCCTTGTCTCCCAGTGAGGTGATGACAATCTGTCCTCACGCTTACAACCCTATTCTCTTCAAAGTTAGAATGAACAGGCTTCTTCTGGGTAAGGACAAATTTGACCTTAAACCATATCTCCCAGTGGGGTGATGAAAATCTTTGCTTACAACCCTAATCTCTTCAAAGTTAGAGTGAACAGGCTTCTTCTGGGTATGCTCGTACCATCGTCGACTTTGTCTCTGTCATCTCTGACCCAGACCAGAGTCAGGAGCAAACCCATCTCTCTAATAAAAAATACATAGCGGTATGGAATTTTCGTACCTATATGATGTCTTTGGCGCTTGTACGAGTACCATCGCCGCGGGAAACGATGGATGACAGAATGGATATTTGAAACATTTTCACGCAAAAACTACTGAACGGATTTTGTAGAATTTAAGCACACAGATAGTTTATAACTTGAATTTACACATGGGATACTTTTATACTGGTACTAAGATTCCTTAGTTTCGACATCACGTGGGCGAAGCGGGAAAAACCTAGTATATTAATAGTTGTTCAATAAGTATTCACACTGACTGGTGAAAACATTGTTCAACAAACAATTCGTAATAAGCAGTACTTTCTTTGAATTTTTGCTTGTTGTATAAAGTTCGTCTTCTGTTATTCTATCTATTCTGTGGTAACCAGGTGGCCGCTTGATTAAAATTGCACGACGGATAAAGAAATCGTTTTCATTTAAATCAAAATTGATTGAAACTCTTTTGTGGTAATTTTTTATTGAAAATGTTGATTGTTTATGGATTCGGGTTTAACTGTGGAGTTTTATTGTTGGTTGAGTTTTTTAATCGGTATTGGTGTAAAGTTGAGTTTTATTTTGATTGGTAATGTTTAAAGTCCAATTGGTTATCAGTAAATTCTAGGATTCCAATTTTCAAAGATTTTAATATCTAATTCTAAACTTCGTTGGTGTAGTGATCGCAAGCGCTTCCTGCTGATCTGATAGTCTTGGGTTCCATCCTCAGGTCGAACAAAGTCTTGAGTTTTCTTTTGGCAACAAGGAATGTAGATGGAATAGAGAGTGGGAATCAAGTGTGTATGTACATCGTTATAAATTAAAAACCTAATTAATAGAGATGACAAATTAAATAAAGGCACAAAACACCGCCATCAAAAAGACTGACCCAACATAAATACTGTGTTGCAACATAACTCAAAAAGGGACACCCTTACACCAAATTTAACCCTAAACAAACATCGTACCTTTCGCATTCCTCACCGCTGTCCTACCATGGGGGCAAATGACACAGAATTTAATGAATGCCCATCATCCCACACTTTCATCTTATATTTGCGTTTCATTTGTTGGGTTGGCTGTCCTTTTGAAAGGCGACCTTGTACCCTTTGGCCCAATAAACGCGTGATCGTATCGGGGTTGTATTTTTCTCACGTATACATGAATTGTCGTAAACATGCATGATATTTATTCGTTCTGCGGGGTGCCGGAATTGGAAGTTAGGGGTTGATGTTTGGTACGGCGATGAAGTGAGAAGTGCCTGGTGATATCAACCTGATTAGTGTTGCTATGTTGCGAGTCAATATGACTATGACTGACGAATGTCTGAACTATAAAAGAGACAGTGACCTCTGTGTTTGTTTCGGCAGTTTCTTCTCAGAGTAGACAGGTACGAAACACCGTCCCCAATATAGTTAAAAAAAAATCGACCAAGGGCGAGTCGGACTCGCGCACGAAGGGTTCTGTACTTTTATTCTGTTTTTTTGTATTTGTTGTTATCATCATCATCATCATCATTTCAGCCGTAAGACGTCCACTGCTGGACATAGGCCTCCCCCAAGTGTCGCCACATTGATCGGTCCCGTGCGACTCGCATCCAGCGGATCCCCGAAACCTTCACCAGGTCATCGGTCCACCTAGTGGGAGGCCTTCCAACGCATCAACGCATTTGTTGTTATAGCGGCAACAATAATACATAGTCTGTAGAAATTTTAACTGGCTAACTATCACAGTTCATGAGATACAGCCTGGTGACAGATGGACCGGGGGACGGGCGGACAGCGAAGTCTCAGTAATAAGGTTCCGTTTGACCCTTTGGGTACAGAACCCTAAAAACGACATATAGTAGTGTTTGTAAAAAACCCATTTGCAAAATTAACATCATTTATCCTTTAATGTAACAAGTTTCGAATAAAAAATGGAAATGTCTAAAAGCAAAGAGACAAAATATACTTTAGATAAGGAGGGCTACGAGAAAAATTCTCACAGAAAAAAAATACATAATTGACTACACAGTATCTTGCATTATTATACTTTGTAGTCAATTATGTCTTTATTTTTCTGTGAGAATTTTTATAACGTTCAACATATTTGTAACGTTCACTACGTTAAATAAGACTTAAGGCAAATTTTGAACTTCACAAAACATTAAAAATCAGACAACCTTTTAGTTTTACTTATTTAAATGTGGTCAATCAAACCCTGAATGTCAAATAATCCAACAATTTATTTGAAAACAAATAACCCAGCTTGTTCTGTCAAGCCGTTTATCAACATTAAAAACAAAAAACGACCAAAAAATAGTTTAAAACTCGCTCCAACAAACGATCCATCACATGCAGAAAATAAATCTGTGTAAAAAGCGAGAATGGAAAAAAATAATAATTCGAAAATAAATCTTCGAACAAAATCGAGTTAGCCATCGCAGTCACCATGTATAATAAAATAATAAGGGGACCGACCATTTTTCATAATTCTCCAGACCAGGCCGTAATTTACTTTTGTTTCAATTGTTACGAGTTTAGAAAGAAAAAAAAAGATTCATTCCTGTGCTTCCTCCCTTTTGTTGTTAAAAGCGGTGCCCCAAGATTTTGATGAGATTTCTTACATTTTCTTTGCGAATATTTCAAGAGTCTGAGGGTGTTGCGTTTCTATTAAATTTTGAAGAAATTGCCCTTTTATTGTTCGAACGAAGGGGATTGTAGATTAGTTTTGTCTTCCTGGAGATTATTAAGGTTGAAGGTGGTTGCTAATTTAGTGAGTTCCTTTTTTTCCTTTCTTTTTATGAATATTTGAAGGTGGGGGTGGGAGAAGATAATATAAGTGTCAGGTTTTATAATCTCATAAGATTTGATAAACAGTGTGGAACGTCAGTTCTGCAGGTCTTTTTTACCGATGGGAAATCATCAAATGACCCCTCCTGCTCTGGGTGGAGCGGAAGGGAGTGTCAGACTTGTACTGTAAAGCAGTATTGTTTTATTCTTATTCCAGTATTGGAAAGAGACGGAGCTATGCATGATGTCTAGCGCCGTCTCTTTCCCATACTGGAAAAGGAGTAAAACGATAATGTTGACGTCATGGTAGGCCACTAGTCCCCGTATTCACAAACGCTCGGTTTCGATTTCGATTCGATAAGTCGTATGTCTATCTTGTTTTGGCATTACGAAAGCGAGCGAGATAGACATATGACCTTCCGAATCGAAATCGAAACCGAGCGTTTGTGAATAAGGGGCCTGATTGGGTCTAGTATCGATGTGTTTGACAGGCGTGATCATGACGTTTTCCGATTAACGGTTGTGGTTTGTAATTGGGAATTTCATGTTAACCAAACATTAGGAATGACAAAATGACCCAACAGAAAATTCTTTATTAATAAGCTAAATACGCCAAATTAATCAAACATTCCATATGTGGTATTTATATAAAAACACCCTTAAAACCGATTTAAAATAAATCAGCGTTAGCTATATCCAAATTCATTACAATGTCGTAGGCAAATTTTGGTGTGGGTTGGCACATTTTAGCAGAACTAAGCTCATTTATAATCTGAAATTATCATTCTATGATGATAAGAGCATTCCTAGCTTTTTATTAAAGTATGATATTTCTTAGAATGACTACGATAATTCTAATAAATATCATATATCTGACATCCTGTTGTGGAGGTCAGATAGGCAGTCACTTCATGTAAAATACTGGTACTAAGCTGCATCCCGTTACACTGGAAGCCGACCCCAAGATAGTTTGGGAAAAGGCAAGGCAGATGATGATGATGATGACTACGACAATACTACTATCGTTTACTTCACCGATCGATACAAAAAATAACCTAGTTTCCTAGATATTTCCTTAATCTTGACATAAAAGTACCTATCTACCATTATCTTACTACATACATAAGGCTATGTTCGATTTCTCAAAACCAAGAGATCCGGAAGAATTATAGAGTATTAACGGCTTTTTGTCCCACGTCAGTTGTAACAGGCAACTGAGCGATGGCTTACTTAGCGGGTGGGGGCGAATACCACCCTATGAGGAAAAAGGTATTGACCACTCTCACATGTACGTTTGTTTTCTATAGATTCATGGTGCTTTTTAGTTTGGGATTATTGAATCTTTGAGACTTAAGTAGAAAGTTCACGGTCATTCGAAATGACTTCCTGGCAAAAAAAGTAATAATTCCATCACTTCATTCTATTACACTGAGCAGATAGAATGGAATTTATAGCTTGGATGGAACGTCAACGAGATGCCAATTCAACGAAGTTTTATTAA
Source organism: Cerastis rubricosa (assembly GCA_949152445.1). Lineage (NCBI taxonomy): Eukaryota > Metazoa > Arthropoda > Insecta > Lepidoptera > Noctuidae > Cerastis > Cerastis rubricosa. The sequence goes on along the minus strand of OX424535.1, from coordinate 4,331,214 downwards.
AAAGTAGTATGCAGAAATTATCAGATGGGTAAAATTTTAACTGCCATTATGTACAAATCCCACCTATCACAAAAAAATTAAGACCACAAATTCCTATTCCTTTGTATTTAGTAATGCTCAGCATGACAAAAACTGTGACGGAAACATCGTGAGGAACATCGTTCTAGAATTAAAAATTCGACGACATGTGACATCTTCCACCCCGCACTGGGCCGGCGTGGTGGATTAAAGCCCAATCCCTCTCATTGAGGGGACGCCTGTGTCCCAGCAGTGGGAACATTATAGGCTAATGATGATGATGCTCAGCATGACAATTGGTCAAAAAAAATCATTTTTCCTAACAAATGATACCTAACTTAGAAGTATCTGAATCAAACCAAGCGAAATCAAACGAAAAATACTTGCCGACATCCACCCTTGTTATCACCTGTCAAGTTTCATTTGAAGTAATTCAACGTTACTAGTGAAATAGAACGCTGACACCACAATTTTGTCGCTGATCAGGACAATTTATAACTCCTACTAAATAATTTTCGGTCGTTTATAGAGATTTAAAAGCTAGTGCGACAACCTCACCTCTTGGCCACAACCTACTTGCTCGAGCGATACACGTCTTGCCATAGCGGACATAAAAAATAAATGAAACAAGTTCCTTGCAGCATGCGAGACATATAGACGCAACTTGTGAAGTGACAAGTGAAACGTGAGAGCGTTACTAGCTTCAGTATAGTAGTATCAGTAGAATTTCAGCGTAGGTGCTCAGGTGAAGCTGAGCACCTAAGCTGAAATTCGACTGATGGAATGCTTTAGGCCCGGACCCCACCAAAGTCAAGACGAGCGGAGAGGAGAAGAGATGCGTGAAAGCTAGGGTGCATCCTCCGAAGCTGTGCGGAGATGGGCAAAACGGAGAGAAGAATAGATAGATGCTTATAAGTAGCACACTGGTCACCGCACGCTACAACCAACACACATTTCACTTAAATAATGAAATTCTATCGGTGCTTTACAACACATCACCTCTCTACTAGTCTCGTCTCCGGATGGAGTCCAGCCCTTCATCATTTGATTCATCCACAGTCGCTAGAAAGTTTAGTTCGTGGCCGAGCGGTTATGGAGATTTAAAAGCCACTGCGACAGTGTGACATCCTTGGTACAGATGGAGCGGTCGGGTGCGACGTAAACAGTGATCAATCATACCGCTCTTCTTTAGTGGTTAGGGCTGCCGCCCGGAAGATTTTTTGTATGTGTTTTTTTATTATTCATGACACATTTTCGTATTTGAAAAATGAAAATAAGTTGCGAAGCCATGGTGGGGTCTGTGAGACTTTTGGAAGAATGATGTCAAATTGGTGTTACAGTGATCATTAAGTATATTGTCTGTTGTTATTTAATTTTGGAAGAGGGCTGATTTGGTTTTTTTTACATAGCTCTTGTTAACCGTCGTCAAGAGAGGTAGTTATCAATTCGTCTACTTAAAAGTTTTTTTGCGTGCGTGTGTGTAGCTTAGCGATAATTCTGATCCACGTCGTCAGCCGATTCCGAAGACTTTTGCTAGAAACGGGGATATGGTGATCTCATATTAATTTGGTCCGACCTGGCCGTCGCGTGTATTTTGTTTTCAGTATTTTTTCTTCTCTCTCATCATCTGCCTAGCCGTTTCCCAAACTATCTTGGGGTCGGCTTCCCGTCCAACCTGATGCAGCTGAGTACCAGTATTTTACATGAAGCGACTGCCTATCTGACCTTCACAACCCAGTAACTGGGTAGTAATATATTTTTTCTTCCCTCTCTGAACTTTAAAACATCACGCCTGGAATCTTTGTACGCTCAAGCAGAGGTGAGCTAACGGCCATAAAACCAGGCACATATTCAGTGATGCTAAAGGGGTAAAATCCAATAACACAACCGCCATCCTTATGCCTGAACTTTAATATTCCGTAAAATTTCTAATTTTCCACATGAAAATATCCTGCTAAAATGTTGTTATTAATATGTTTGGCTATTAATAGGAAGCCAACTTTAAACAGAATTCATAATTCACGTTACCACCTAAAATGTTAGCCTAGCCCCAGTTCAAACACCAATGTTTAATGTATAAATTAATAACGTAAAACCGATACTGTAATAGGTACCTATTTTATAGAACTTTATTGTACACGAAATCTGAAACTTAACAGTACTGCTAATTTTATGGTTACAATCTTTGTCTTATCGCTAATAGCGATATCTTCCAGATAACCTTTGGATGGATTGTACAAATATCAAATACAGGGTGAACAGGATACCGTCGCGACGCTAAAATGGTTCCTACGTACGTCATTCTGAACCCCACTCACAAAAAAACTTTTCGTTGGTTATTTAAAAAACACCTAAATAATAGCAGTTGCACGGGTCGATCTTTAAGGTTAAGCCGTGCTTGCCGAGGTTGGTTCATGGATGGGTGACCATTATGACATACCAAGTTTCCTCCGTGCCTCGGAAAGCACGTTAAGCAGTTGGTCCCGGCTGTCATTTGTAGATCTTTGACAGTCGTTATGAGTAGTCAGAAGCCAAAAGTATGACATCCAGTCTTACCAAGGGGTATCGTACTACCCAGTTACTGGGTTGTGGAGGTCAGATAGGCAGTCGCTTCATGTAAAATACTAGTACCCAGCTGCATCCGGTTAGAGTGAAAGCTGATCCAAAGATAGTTTGGGAAAAGGCTAGGCAGATGATGATGATTTAAAAAACAGCTGTTAAAATGTATGGAGCAGCAGATATTTTAAAATGGCCGATGAAAAATTTATAAGTATGAGTTCAAAATGACGATCTGTATGTGGTGGTCTGGTGTCATTTCCACTATGTATAACCGTGGCGGTAAGCAATGGTTTACTGCCAATACTATACAAACGTAAAAAAAAAACATTAACGTACAGTTATTAAAGTAAAGTTATTTTATAAACAAAAACAAGAGCTAACCTAAACTTGTAACCCGCAAGTGCCTCAGGCATTTATGTCAAGAACAAATTAACAGTATCAAACTTATAAACAAATTACCGAGTCACTTTTGGCAGGTGTCAATGTCAGATTAAATTAATTTAACAGGAATTTTGGGGAAAGGATTTTTGAAGAATGTCCTTCACTTTGGTTGAGGCAAAACCATTACCTAACATTAGGCTAAAATGGGTCATTGTGAGAAGAAGTCGGTCATAATCTACGACACAGGGCGGGTTACTGGAAGTCACGTGCATCATATTTTTTGGTTCTATCGAGCATCTCAAACTCAAGATATGCTATTGACTTGACACAGTCCACTCATACATGAATCAATTGGGATTTCATAGCGAAACACTGTCTCTTAAGATTCAGGATAACCTAGTTTAAGAGGCAGAGTTTAATCTATTGTGTACAGATTTATGAAGCATGAAAATGTTTAATGTAAGTTCATCAAAATTGTAAACTTAAACTACAATTATCTGTATTTTTGGGAAATCATCATCTGCCTAGCCTTTTCCCAAACTATCTTGGGGTCGGCTTCCAGTCTAACCGGATGCAGCTGAGTACCAGTATTTTACATGAAGCGACTGCCTATCTGATCTCCACAACCCAGTAACTGGGTAATACGATACCCCTTGGTAAGACCATTATTTATTTATTTATGCCAACGAGCAATGGAGCGCAGTATAATATGCGTAACTCAAGTAGTTGATGTTGGTTTGGCTGAAGTGGGAGTAGGCAGGCCATGTAGCACGGATGCACCCAGATAGATGGGCAAAGATGGTAACACACTGGACGCCTGAGGAAGTACAGCGCCGTAGTCGGTCGACCACGGCGAAGGTGGTGTGACGATTTGATCCTGTTTGTGGGGTTTTCATGGCCAGAGATCGCACAGAATAGAGGGGTATGGAAGGAGAAAGGGGAGGCCTTTGCTCAGCAGTGGGAAACTATGAAGCAACCAATAAAAAATATTGGGCATCCCGGTTTCCCTCAAGATGTTTTCCTTCTTTACAAGAAGTGCCTGAGTTCAGGTGCCTTGTTAGTACCATACGTCTCTTAAATCATAAGTTATAATCCCCAGTTAAACTCATCATCTCTTTTACATACCATGTCACAACGTATATAATCGAAACTTTATTCATAAAAAAGACCCAAAATATTGTTAGGCGTGTGCAGACATTAACCACGGATTAGGGTACACCTTTTCATCTCTAAGGTCATCGCGTAAGGGCCCTTAATTAGAAAAGGGCCCAGAAAAGTCCTTTATGACGTCAACTTAAACAATATTACTTTGTGGTAAGGGTCCCGTTGACATTTTGAAAATTTTGATAAGTACAATTATCTTAATGCGTTTCACCCAAATGAGGTTAGTCTGAAAGTCAGTGTGTCTAATACTAATTCAGTTTTATTTTAAAGCTTTCAGTAATTATCTGGGACATTGAGGAGATTTTGATATTAATTGGTAAGTTTAGTTTAATTATAATTGGTCTGCGTTTTAGGTTTTGGCTTTTAAGTGTTGGTTATTTCGTGTGTTAATTTTATATTTTCATTCATTCAACCAAAAAATAAATTGAGATGTAAAGAAATTAGTTAGGTTAAATTAGCTTGTTTTTTATTTAGAAGAGTGCTCAATATGAACTTAGTAAAATGTCTAAAACCTATAAACCATAAGATCTAAGTATTTCTTCCATTCTCACAAAATATATAAACTAGTTTTATGTCACCTCATAAAAAACATTGCCATATTTCAAGGGACAGATGGTAATATCAATAAATAAATTATATGAACAATAAAATCGTATGCGCACTTAAAATTAAAATGAATAAGAATTTTACGACAGTTCGAATAAAGTCTTGAATGACATGACATTCGTGCGGATTGAGGTTAACAGACATGAAATATTATGATAGTCTCTTATTGGCATGGATTGTTTAAGCACAGTTCGTACTGTGTTAAGAATATTAGCAGACCCAAAGACGCAGACCAAAGCGAAGGGGCCGGTCTAGTTTGGCTAAAATCGAAAGTTTAAGATCCAAGGTTCTCATTTGGACCAAAGGAACAAAGGATGCCTTTGCTCTGCAGTAGCACAAAACAGGCTGAAAGGCTATTGTTATGGTAGTGCTAGATTGACAACATGTAATGCTTTTTGTCTCTATTAAGGAAAACTGTGAATATGCATATGCTATAAAAGTAGGGCAAGACCAATTAAAATAAGGATGGGTTGTGTAAAAGATGATATAGATAAAAGGGCTGACTCAAATCTCAAATGTTGACTAAAAAGAAGTACAGAAGAAGACGATATGCTGCAACGACCACAAATAAACTTCTGAAAATGATAAAGATTATGAGTCTGGCAGTTTGTAGACTGGTTAATGGCCTTGGCTGGACATTTAAGTATGTTGCCATTCAACGTGGCAATCAACCAATCCTTTTAATATCGGGCAACTAAGACCCATACATTAAAAATAAACAATAGTAGTATACAATAAAAATAAACTAATACATATTCTTCTTAGCAATACATATTAAAAACCTTAATAAACTATTACTAAGCACGTAATGTTGTCGGCGTCGTGTTCCGCTGCGTGGTGTCGCGTAACCGTCTTCGGTCAAAGTCGATATCCGACACCTTTCGGCCAAAAGTCCTCTCTCAAGCAGGTCTGTAGATGGTGAGTTGGAACTCTTTTGACGAATGACTTTAAGTTCATGTTGTGGCGCGATTCTAACCTTTCAACCCTCAGAGTTCAGTTGGTCTTTAAGCAATGTTGCCAGTCTTCTGGGCTCGTTTCCGGAGGACAGCGATGTGGAGGACTATTTTGACTGCCTACGCTCTTGTTGTTTATTGAGTTAGTTTATATTTAGTTAATTTTATATATACCTTCTAGTCTTTTTGTTGTTGTAAATATTTAGTTTTAGAAAAGTATTAATGTAATAATTATTAAGCTTGATTCGACTAGTATGTTACTATTTTATTGTAATTGTTATTGTAAGCAGTGATGGCTCAGTGGTGTGACGGTCGGTCTACCAAGTCATAGGTATCGAGTTTAAACTCAAGGCACGCACCTCTGATTTGTTGGAGTCATGTGCGTATTGTATAATTATTACTTGCTTCGATGAAGGAAAACATCGTGAGGAAATCAGCATGCCTGGAAGATATTTCTTGACAGTATGTTACTGTGGACTGGTGGACCGATGACCTGGTGAAGGTTGCGGGGATCCGCTGCATGCGAGTCGCTCGGAACCGGCCAATGTAGCGACACTTGGGGGAGGCCTATGTCCAACAGTGGACGTTAAAAGTGGACTTTCGGCTGAAATGATGATGGTGTAAAGCCAAGTCAGGCGCATAAAACGGCGGCATAAAAACTTTGACAACAGGCACTAACATACAATTACAATATTTGTTTTTTTTATCTATCTAAATCTAATCTAATATCTAATATTATAAAGAGGAAAGATTTGATTGTTTGTTTGCATTAAATAGGCTCCGAAACTACTGGTCCGATTTGAAAAATTATTTTAGTGTTAGATAGCCCATTTATTGAGGAAGGCTATAGGCTATTTATCATCACGCTACGACCAATAGGAGTGGAGCAGCAAAGAAAAATATTGAAAATGTGACGCAAACGAAGTTGCGCCGGACAGCTAGTCGTGTAATAAAAAAATATTATTGTAATTGTATGTTAAATGCATGCAATTCAATAATTTCATATCGTGCTGATAGAGATTTAAGCCTCAGTGATCGACAAACTTTACAGAGGTTACAATTATGAATGTCAAAATGACGATGTCAAAGAAATTGGATTTTTAAAATGAATATATTACTTCATAGAAATGAAACCATTTATAAAGAAAACCACTGAATATTTCATGCATGTGTTGAAAAATGTCTGTAGATTGCCTAAAATTTATTGAGACATAAATAGAGTCGAATTTGTGAAAACTTTAAAATTATACATTTTTTGTTCAGAAACTTGAACAGACTTCTTTGGTTAAATATTTATGAAAACAATAACATATTTCGGTATTAAAATAAATAATATTACATTAAGAGCTAAAAATTATGTGATTTGACGCTGAATAATTTATATTTTGAAGAGAGCGCGTTGTCTATGATGTGGTGACTAATTTACCTACTTGATTTTTTGTCGAAAGTTGTGAGAAACTTCTGATTTTATTTCGCCATTCGAAGAGCATCACCTTATTATTTAACTTATCGTTTAAACAGGTATCTAAGGATTACTTATTGTGAACTTGGTTCTGGACAGTCAAATGATGTACTGAAGTGTCCGTGTCTGATGTGCACAGATCCGTAACCTGTTTAAGTGCACTTAAAGGTTCGAACCTTTAAGTGCAGTGATAACCTAGTGGTTTGACCGTCGGCCTGCCAAGTCATAGGTCTCGAGTACGAACCGATGACACGCACTGATTTTTCATGATTTCATGTGCGTATTGTATAATTATCACTTGCTTCGGTGAACAAAAGCATCGTGGGGAAACCAGCATGTCTGAGAGACATTTCTCGACGGCACATAAAGCCCATGGAATTCATAAAAACTCTGAGACGTTAGTCTGATACTGCTTTATTATTATCAAACATCTCATCATCATCATTCATCATTTCAGCCCAAAAAACGTCCACAGCAGTGGACGTTTTTTTGGCTATGTCCAGCAGGACATAGGCCTCCTACAAGTGTCACCACATTGACATTTTGGAGGGTTTTTTCGCCACTCATCGCCAATAGTTGGCGATCGCAGTACGGTTGTCACAAAAGTACAGAGAATACTACTGCCCATTCTCTGGCAAATCCCTTAGTCGCCTCATAAGACACTCACGGGAAGATATGGGATGGTGCTATTCTTTACGTCCGACACCATACAGACAAATCAAACATATAGCTTCACTATTTCTGCCATGGCAATTCAACAGCAAGATTCGGAAACATTTCTTATACAATACGCCATTCCCAAATTTGTTGTGACATCAAGCCTCTGCAGTCACTACCTCACGCAGCTTAGTCGTATTAAGATCTCATAATGCATTCTCTCTGTCTAAAGTAAGTTAGTCTTAGACTGCTGAAAAGTTTAAGTTAAAGTCACTGGATTTGACTGCACAAGCTGTTGACCGAATAAGTTATTCACCTTGGGAACACTTCTAAGAAGATTCATTGATATGATTTGCAGTATTAATATTTCAAAGGCAGGTGCTTCAATTCAGATGCCAGTAGAATAAATAATTATAGGTAGGTTTTTATATGGTTGCAGATTTTGTACCCCTGAGTAATAATTGCATTTGGGTAATAGGGAATAAAATACATGCAGAATGGCATAAAAGAGAGGAATCTCATCATCACTCTTCTTGTAACTAAAAATTAAACAGAATGAATTGATAGAACTGCTTTGTTGGTCTGGTAGTCGTGGCAGGCTCTGGTTTCAATTCCCGGGTTGAACAAATTAATATTGGGTTATTCTATTCCTAAAATCGATACCTAAAATTATACATGCGAAAATAACCATGTCTGTCTGTTACGTTGGCTGAAGCTATTTGGACGTGGTACATAGGTGGACCGTGGTCTGGATTAGAACATAGGACTTTTCATCCCGGTAGTGCCTATGTTCTCATGAGATCATTTACAAACGCCATGCGGGTGAAGCTTCGAGAAAAAGTTACTAAAACGTAACGTGTCAATATTGACAGTCACAATTTGTTTTTTTTTGTGTTTATCAGCTCACGAAATATATCGTGCCAGCACTCTTACACACAATAGTCATCAGATAAGGGTGGTGAAATAAAAACTCTCCATCTTATCGGAACTCAGTAAATCCTTTATAAGAACGCTTCGTTCCCCTCCCTTTCCATGTATGGGGTACTTCACCCTAAAAAAATACATTTTAGCTCCGGCATTCATCTTTGTTTACAAAGAAAACATTCTCAAATGTGAGATTATTGAATATGATGGTAAGTTGAAAGAAAATGGCTGGTATAAAAAAACGTATGTTTTCAACGGGTGTGAAAGGAAATAATAAATTTCTCGAGCGCTAAATTTATACAATGGTTATTACGATCTACATAAGGAGTCAAATGGATTTTTTCTTATGAAATTCAACACACATCCTTTATTTGTTTACATAAAAAGCAAGGATTTAAGTAATTTGACCTATCATGACGCTTTGAAGTTGATCTGGCCTGGTGTAGTAAGGAGTTTCAATAAAATGAGAGACCAGGAATAACTGGTTTTCAAAACTAAATATTATAAATTAAGGCATCACAATTATTGTAATCAGAATTCAGAAACGCCATTTATTTTACAACTTTATACACAGATTTAATAGTATACATAAAAATAAATAGTGTGACCAATGAAATTGATCGTTAACCCAAAAGTGGTCGTATTGCGTGACCTTAACTATGCAAGGTGAATTTGTTAAGTGTTCGTGGAATAGGTATATTCTGAAACTAAAAAAATCATAATAATATAGGCAGGCAAAAGTGTTTTGGGGCCTATTACGATGAAAAAAATGCTCGTTTTGGGAAATCAAGCGTACCTGAGAGATTCCAATTCCAAATTCAAATTCGTTACTACAAACTAATAGTACATTAGAATTTTGAAGATGTTAACAGTAGATCGGTTAGAACTTTATAGTTGCCTGGTAAGGTATTGCAATTTAAATGGTTGAAAATATTAAAAAAGTGCCTCGGAAAGCACGTTAAGCCGTTGGTCCCGCTGTCATTTGTAGATCTTTGACAGTCGTTACGAGTAGTCAGAAGCCAAAAGTCTGACATCCAGTCTTACTAAGGGCTATCATATTACCCAGTTACTGGGTTGTGGAGGTCAGATTGGCAGTTGCTTTATGTAAAATACTGGTACTCAGCTGCATCCGGTTAGACTGGAAGCCGATCTCAAGATAGTTTGGTAAAAGGCTAGGCAGATGATGATAAACATTAAAAAAAAGAGAGCTGTGGTGCTCAGTGTCAACGGCCGGGACTTATGAGATGTTGTAGGCCTTGTATCGGCTTGGGTGTAAACGAAGAAGGTTTAACACAAATTAAAGTACCTGCATGCTTATTGCAGGCACTTTACTTTGTGTTAAACAACATCATCACTACTCTCAAAACGCAGGAAAATTTTGAGGAGTCCATCCGCACTGGGCTTGCGTGGTGGATCAGACCATTTTTTGAGGGGATGCCCATTGTGGGAATGTGGGAACATTAGAAGTCAATCAACTCAATCAACCAATCAGTACAACTTTGATAGCTTATATTTCGAAAATGTGACGCTTTAGAAAATTTAAACGCCTTTCCCAAATTACATGCGTGACCGCTCTTTTGAAAACAAACTTTAACTGTGGAAGTTAAGCAGACCAGCCTTCATACAACAAATTCCCAACCCCTTAAGAGCGTTTATACCCTACGGCATTTCATACAAACTTTCAAGTCGTTATTTTCTGAAATGACTGAACAGATTTTAATGAAACTTTCTACGCATAAGCAGTATACATAGGTCTAAAAAGTTACTAAAAAACATTTTCGAAATGTCTTTTAAAAATGAAGATAATTGGAAATTTCTGTTTCTATAGATAATTAAGAAACGGTCTAATTTAGTTGTAACATTATTTTTCGAAAATGTTTTTTAGTAACTTTTTAGACCTATGTATACTGCTTAAGCGTAGGAAGTTTCATTCAAAACTGTTCAGTTATTTCGGAAAATAACGACTTGAAAGTTTGTATGAAATGCCGTAGGGTATAAACGCTCTTAACATTGTATGCAAAGGTAATATAGTGTAAAGATTAAGTAAAGTCGCAAGCAAATTTCTTGCTGCTGTAAATGAAAGATGCTAGCAAGACTTTGTAAGCGTTCGTTCAAGAAAACTTTAATGCAAAAGTTTTATTCAGCCATTAAGTTTAAAGGTTAATTAGTCGGGCCAGTGAATAGGAGTCAACCACAATCATTAGTACTTTCTACAGCTTTGCTGAAAAATATAAATGGTGTTATGGACTTTGCTAAAGACTGTTAGTGAAGGTCACCCATCTTTCGTGACTGAGAGATGATGATGGTGATGGTGCACAATCCAACACTATAAAATATACAAGCTGGATGCAAAAATTCCGAACTTCCATTCAAACTTTAATCCCTTATTAATCACGCTATAAGGGATTTCCGAAAAAAAAATTCCATCCATTTTTTTTCGAATGGGATGTCTTCAAATGACACAGGGGTCCCGCTCTGGGCGGAGCGGAAGGGAGTGTCAGACTTGACTGACTAAAACCCATCCATGATCCTTCGTAACCGTTTGTGTTCCAGGGCCACGGTATCTCTTACGAACAGTCCCGCAAAACTGGCAGGCATCAGCCCTCTTGAAAAATCAATCCTTAGTCTTCAAAATATGGATATAATATGGGTGGATTCTTTGCTAGTAAAATTTGCTTTTAAATTAGTGGCTTTGCGTTCTTTCTTTTTGTGCGGTTAGTGCCCAACTCAGTTTCAGAGTTTTACGCCACCCGTGGGCCTGACTTTGTTTGACTGCGAGTTGTCTTGCAGTGAACGAATAAATAAATTTAAGATTCTTATTGAGCATAAGACCACACCAACTTATACAATTAACAACGTCAAAATGAACCAGTTTATAGATACCCAAAGGGTCAAATGGGACCCTATTACTGAGACTTCACTGTCTGTCCGTTCGTTCGTCTGTCACCAGGCTGTATCTCATGAACTGTGATAGTAAGCCAGTTGAAATTTTTACAGATTATGTATTTCTGTTGATGTTATAACAACAAATATTAAAAACAGAATAAAATAAATATTTAAACGAGCAAAAAAATCACTTTTTTGGATGGGGCTCCCATCCAAAAAAGTGATTTTTTTGCTCTTTTTTATAAATAATGGTACGGAACCCTTCGTGCGCGAGTCTGACTCGCACTTGGCCGGTTTTTTACTAGATTAGAATGTAACCAAGTGGAGTTTTTATTTACCAATAGCATGTAATTAGAACATTTACCAGTATAGCTTTTACCTATCATTACATTAATTACACATTGCTATTATTCCTGGAATTCCCAAATGACACTAATTACTACTAATACAAGCTAGCTTTATGACTACAATAAGCGAGCTTAAAGTTACCTAACTTTGAGTGGTGTTTCAGAATTCGGCCGTATATGAAATGACACTGGCTTATCGGCTTAGTATATAACCCTAGCAAAGAAGTCTATAAAACCAACCCGCTAAACCTATAACCTTTCACGAGAACAGATGATCGCCCCCACTTCACCCCCTCGACGTGCGTTATTAGGTACAGTCGAACAAAGAAAATTGTCGACAGGCAAAAATATTCCGCTTTCTACGCTGCCGATAATCTGCCTCACCTTTTCCAACTATGTTGGCTACCAATCTAACCGGATTTATCTGAATACCAGTATTTTTCATCGAGCGACTGCCTCTGACCACTACACTACCAATATTAATTTTAATTGTGTGCGTTATAACTTTTTGACTTTGATATACTTCGACATTCGAAGGTGTTCATCATCATCTAATGAGTATGATGAACCCCTTTGAGATAATAATTTATCTTCCTGCCCTTGTCCCATATTACTTGGGGTCGCCGCAACACGTTTTTGTCTTCCATTCTCCTCTGTCAAGCGTCACGCTTATTATCATTTACTCCTTTTTTTTTGGGTTCCGTACCCAAAGGGTCAAACGGGACCCTATTACTGAGACTACGCTGTCCGTCCGTCCGTCCGTCCATCCGTCCATCCGTCCGTCCGTCCGTCCGTCTGTCACCAGGCTGTTTCTCACGATCCGTGATAGTTAGCCAGTAGAAATTTCTACAGATTATGTATTTCTGTTGTTGCTATAAAAACAAATACTTAAAACAGAATAAAACAAATATTTAAGGGGGGGCAAAAAAATCACTTTTTTTTTTGTATGGGGGCCCCCATACAAAAAAGAAGTGATTTTTTTGCTCGTTTTTATAAATAATGTACGGAACCTTTCGTGCGCGAGTCCGACTCGCACTTTGCCGGTTTTTTTTTATTTCATTCGTCATACAATCCATCCATCGTTTTCTTGATAATTATCAGAGTGATTTAAAGTTTTTCTACCATGCACAATTTCCAACAATTTTTCAGTGAACTTGTATATAAAGTTACTTTTTCGACTGTACATTTGAAAGGGTGTGAAAAAGATCAGAGTGTCGTCACTGCTATACCTAATATTACATTTCACGTAACCCAAATATTTTCGAGCCCTCTTTGTGCCCTCCTTAATGTGTGAGGGAGGGGTGATTTATCTACTATTCAAGGTACATTATGTGGTAGTGCGAATAATCTGATATCATGTTACTCACTGATGAAATTCATGGAGATTTTGTTGATAAAAGTCTATTTTGAAGTGAAATCTATGAATTTTCACGTAGAGGTGTATTTTTACATGAAAATCTATACTACGTTATATAATGCAATCATATTATCCCCGAAGAGTTAGGTAGAGGTGTACCTAATAGAACACCCACATTTCGCCAGCTATGCTTAAGTCCCATGTAATAGGGGGCGAGCCTATTGCCATCAATCTGGCACATATCCAGACTCCGCGGCTGATACTGAGAAATTGTCGATTGAAAAACCCAATAACACTTGGATCGACTCGAGAATCGAACCCATGGTCTCATGTTCCGCGCTTTTGACCACTAGACCGACGAGGCATTTCTATACTAATAATAGAAATTAGTTTCATTCACTAATGATAAGCTAAATTATCTCCAAGTTATTATATAAAATGATTGATTATTTCCTCTCAAAAAAAAAAGTTATAATAAAAATAATCTTTAATTAATGCTGTACTGTAAAATGTAAAAATAATATTAATCACTTTAACATGTATTTTTGGTGTATGCTTTGTTGGTTGTCCTTAAATAAATAAATCTAAAAATATATCAGTAAAAACATATAAAAGAACTTCAAAAGAAAGTATCAAAGGCAATTTTTTCAGATACTTAAGGACACGTCATTTTGCTTTGTTTTTCCATTTTCAGAGGATTTTTTATTTATGTCTTTTATTTAATTTATATTTATGTTCTATCTCGAAATCGGATTGGACAAGTAATCCGATTAAAAGTCAAAAGGCTTATCGTCTGCGTTTTTTTTATCGTTTGAACCTTTTATGTTTCCAGTTTTAATTTAACCTGATATTTTTGTGTTACCATGCAAGCATTTTTTTAAGTCTTTGATAATAACTCTTTTGAGTGTCAATTATTTTTTATATTAGAAAATATTTAAAATTGCACGTTTATTCTCTTAAAAGACCGGACGAGCTGGACAAGACCAGTGACCAGTGGTCCAAATGGGTGTTGGATTCGAAACAGCTGGAAGTCATAAGGAGACGCCCAGTAGTGGGATGACGCAGGATATCAATATCAGTATGTATATTCAGATTAAAGAAAATGTTCGCAAATTCGTTTTTTATATGTAAAGATTATTGACAGATTTCATAATAATACTAGCTCATATGTTCATATATGAGAAACTAAGAATGTTTGGTCAGGGGGTCATCTTAGGGGCGGTGTTTTGCTTTTAGTCTTAGTTTCTACTAACCAAAGACAACATCCAATTGTCTTATGACATCATCATCTGCGTATCCTTTTCCCAAACTATCTTGCGGTCGGTTGGCTTCCAGTCTAATCGGATGCAGCTTTACATGAAGCAACTGCCTATCTGACCTCCACAACCCAGTAACTGGGTAATACAAAACCCCTTGGTAAGACTAATGTCAGACTTTTGGCTTCTGACTACTCGTAACGACTGTCAAAGATCTACAAATGACAGCCGAGACCAACGGCTTAACGTGCTTTTCGAGGCACAGAGGAAACTCGGTATGTAATTATGGTCACCCATCCACGAACCAACCTCGGTAAGCACGGCTTATCCTTAAAGATCGACCCGTGCGGCTGTTATTATTTAGCCACGAGCTCCTCCACGAGGCATATACATGCTATATTTTATTTTCTATCCAAATTAACACGACACGAACAAGAAGAAAAACGAAATTAATAAAATACTTATGATTAAAATAATATGGAAATGAAACTGAAGTCGAGTTTCGCGAAGCACGGTCAGTAACCTGCTTGAAGAAGAAGAAGAAAGAATAAAAAAAAACGGTTACAAGATCTTTCTTTTAAATAATTTCTATTGAAGCCAAAGTTTTGTAACTATGGTTGGTTGATTTAAATATAAAAATAGGCGTGTCGACAAATGATTTAAAATACACTGTTGCAAAAAAACGTGGGAGTTAATCGGCATAACATAACCTCACGTTTGTAATCCACGAAAGGGTAGGTAGAAAAGTAGTACCCAGTTATGTTTAAATCTTGTGGACCAGACGGTGAGCTTATTACGGACAACCGACAAATCCAGTCTCCTAGGTTGTTAATAGCTGATCACTGTTGGCAATACCGAAGGCAAGAGAGCACGAGGCTGGTCGCCAACACGATGGCCCGACCAAGTAAAAGAAGCTATGTCCTCAAGCAAATTTCAGCAGGTAGTGATGGCAACTTTGAACCGGAGTCGATGGAGGCAGATTGTTCGTCTAAAGGGGTCCAGTGACCACAATCATCGGTAATGAGGGACCGATTGAAGAAGAAGAAGGCTGTTGCTGTAAAATCCTGGAAGGAAATGCTCAATTTCACTTGGCCTAACCAGGGAATCGAACACAAGACTTCATGCCCCGCAGTAGCGTTTACGGCCACTAGACCCACGAAGCAGTCACGTCTACCTGCCTACAGGTTTATTGAGAAGCGGGAACCCAAGTACAATTTACCCGGCCTGAGAATCGAAGCATAGACCACATATTCTGCAGTAGTCCTTGCGACAACTGGACCAACGAGTAGTCATTTCTACCTATACTGGGTGTAACGGAAAGGGTATATACATACTTAAGGGTGTGCTACAGACCATCAAACTGAACGCGTTTCTCCATTGGACAACTTCGTAATAGCGAAAAAAATATCAGCTGCGCCATACATTTGGGTCGAATCGGTATTAAAATTTTGTATCAGGCAGTAGATCATTCGTTCAGTTTGATAGTCTGCAGCATATCCTTAAGTATGTAAATACCCTTTCCGTTACACCCTGTATATAGCTAGGAAAAGCGGAAGTGTACGTAACGTAACCATCCAGAAAGCTCTATTAACATTTTAATTAAGATTAATGTTATTATAACAACAAAACAAAGAACATTAACTGCGCGCCTAAAATCAGTTAGAAGCCCATCAACAGTGACGTCATCATAATAATTGTACGTGACATTATCATATTTCTCATACAATGGCAACTTCATATCGACAATATTTTCTTTTATGACTTTCCTTTGTGCTCTCATGGGTTTTCCCTGAGTTTTATCGCCCAACTTTTATTACTAAAACCTGTTTTTGTCAGTAATCATTGATTTTGATATCTTTTTTATGATGCACGAGCAAGGTTTTTTTTTCATACATTACATGATATTGACGGAAAATTCCAAAAAGATACTGCAAACTTGTTGCTTTTAGTTGGTTGTTTTGCTGAATTTGATTCGAGGTAAGTTATTAGAAACATTCTAGGCACGGAACTGAGCTGAAATGGTCCATTAAGTTTAAGTGTTTTTTTTTTTTAGTCTGACACAGAACTGGCGGGCTTTCGGATATAGTACAGCTGTAACTTGATTTACGGGTAGAAATAAAAATTCTATTGTAGCGTGCAATTTTACTCCACTCCAGATGAGACTTTATGAAATTGAAATAAGTTTGTTATTAAACTGACCTCATTCCACATAATTCTTTTACAGTCGTTGATTTTATGTCGCCCATATTCTTCGTATTTTTATTGCCTAATATGATTTGATAAAGTACAGCAATAAAACAGTATCATAAGAAGAAACATATTTATCTTGTTTCCCCGTATCAACAAGAAAATAAGACAAAAACAAAAACATACTAAATCACGTGGCAACGGAAGGGTTAAATAAGTTTCGCTAAGTCAGTCGTAGCTCGTAGCAATTGTAGCCACGTTGCTACGGTAATTTATCGTAGCGGTCGGCATCATCTACGGCGTAGCTCCTCTACGGCGTATAGCTCTTCTACGCACATGTTGCCTAATATATGTACGGTAGAGAAAGTTTTCTTAGGATAAGTACCTAGGATTATTATGAATGTGTGTGTGCTTAATCCGCATGGATCCTTTCATATTTTAGGGTCCAGTGGGTACAATGCTCAACTATGTTTAAAGAGTTGATTTTAGAGACGAAGCGTGACAACCTTCACCATTACTGCAGAAAAAAAAATTCAATCAACTCTTTTAGATACGTACCTAGCTAATAGTATCACAGATTTAATATTTTGGAAAAATGGTACAGTAAACTAAAAAAACATCTTTTCTCACGTTTTATATTAAAATATGTCAATCGATGTAGTTTTGCATTAGGATTAAAATATTCTTACAAATTGAAGAAAGAGTAGGTACTAGAAAACCCCATTTGCTTAGTACTTATACCATACATTTTGATGTTACAGCACCGAGTCAAAAATCCACTTGGTAAATTCAAATTCCTTTAACTTGGTAAACATCGATTTTAGAAAGTAAATAATCAAAAAACGACCTGTGAAATCTGCCAAAGGCAACTACAGTACAACCCTAGCCATTTTATACAAAAAAATACACATTCTAAATCCCCAAAGACGTATAGCGAAGTTCGAAAAATTTGCAGGTACGAACACCCTTACGTAATGCTAAAGGGCGGGGGTGAATATTTACCTACCGACAATTCCATCGAATGGGATTCCACTGAATGACTTTTTAAAGAAAAAAGTAACATTCAAATATACCATTAAACTACATTGCGTTAATAAATATAGGGTACTCAAGATTCCTTGGTATGGGTGTTTTATAAAATACACCAGCTGCTGTCCGCGATTTCGTTCGCGTGGTTTTTTTATGGGTATAAAAATAAATGCTGGTCGATTCTCAGACCTACCCGATATGCACACAAAATTTCATACAAATTGATTCAGATGTTTCGGAGGAGTTTGGTAACAAACACAGCGATACGAAAATTTAAATATTAGAGATATTGAGAAATGGGTGAAAATTCCATTGCAATGTACTGAAGGTGGTAAGATAACTTTAATACTTTGCTAAACTAACACTTTACTCGAATTTATACTTGTGTTGTTGGCAAATAATTTATCATCTGCCTAGCTTATCCCAACATGTATGGGTAAGGTTTCATAATGAACGGATTCAGCTGAATACCAGAAATTTATCTTTAGCAACTGCCGATCTGCTGGCCGACCATGACGTCTTAAAGCAGCATTGTTTTACTCTTATTCCAGTGTGGGAAAAAGACGGAGCTATACTGGATGTCTAGCGCTATCTCTTTCCCACACTGGAAAAGGAGTAAAACAATAATATTTTAAGACGCGGTAGCCAACTGACCTCTATAATTCAGTCACTGGGCAACACAACATCTTTAGCAAGTTTGTTTGAATGCCACTTGATATGGATGTTGTGTTGCCCTGGCTTCTGCGATAGTCAAAAACCATTATAAAATAATACTTCATACCAGCTGTTACCCACAAATTTTGTCCGCGTGAAATTATTACAATAATATCCCATTTTGAATCTGATTTTGTTAACAATTTCTAGAGTAAAATTTTTTTTTCACGAAGGCCTACTCCTTTTTCTTTTTTTTTATAACATCAGCTGCCATTAAAAGTCCGGTCAAAATCGTTTCAGCCGTTTCGGAGATTAGATGCAACTAGACGGACCGATAGCAATTTTTTATTTTTTTTGGTATAGATACCGTACTTATACAATTATTTTTATAAGCATTCAGTGAAAAGGCCGTTATTTTGAAATGACAAACTAACACTTATTTTTTTCATTTATATTGTTTATATGCAGATAAATGTATCTACAGAACACTACAAATTAACCCTAATTAGCCCCAACAATGCACAGTGGTCTCACATCAATCTGAATAAATGGGAACAAAGGCACGAAAATGTAAAATTCAGAACATTTTATGTTAATTCTGAATTCCGTTGAATTCATTTTGGTTCCATGTCACATTGGGATACAGTTTGCTACTTTGTCATGGTAAATAAAGGAACCATTCAGTATCCTACCCGCCCACTCAAAAACAAAACTATATACTCAAAGGTAAACTTAAAGTCAATAAGGAACTTCCAAAAAACTTTCAGGTATGAGGAGTTTGAACCCTACGTGACGGGGGCAGAGGGTTCGGGTCCCCCATCGAATGGGGGCTCCTCGTTTAGAATGCATAGAATTGTTACGGTGTATTTGCACTATAATTGCCGGTTTGAATAGCTAAAGGCGCTGCGTAATGCCTTCCTTCCGGTCTGGAGCCACTGAGGTAGAAAGTACGCTGTTGGGTTAATCGCTGTTTGGTTTGTATTATGGGTAGGTACTTTTTTTAAATTGAATATTTTGGCATGGTGTTAAGTTTTTTTGCTGTTGGGGTTTTGGGCAAAACTTCTATTTGCGCTTTTGAGCGTTATCCGTAAATTATTTACTTTTTTAGCTTATTGTTTTTGTTACGATACAAAGTTTACAATATTTTAAATACAAGGAAAATAGTGTGGTACAAATCATGTATTTTTTTAAAAACATTGCCCTATACTATGATTCTCTTTTGTGTTGTGGGTGCGTTTACAAACATTTAAACTCACATACACAAACAGCCAGACCCGGAACAACTATCGAACCCGCGACACGCAGCATTGCAATCGATCGCTCAACCACTGCGCCAACCGTGCCGTCATTGTCTTGTGTATTCAGTAACTGGCCAGGATAAACTCCTCTTCAATTATTCTTTGTAAGTGGTGCCACGTAATGTGCACTGACTACAGTATACACACAAGACAATGCCATGATTTGTACAACACTGTTCTCAAACAATTTTTTTTTAACATAACAGTACCCACCGCGCAGTGCGTACATTATAACGATTTCTATCATGCTATTTATTAAGCAGGCGATCTCAAGGTTCAGAAGATAAACTCGAAACCTTTTTCGACAGCTGATTTATGTACTTCTAGATAGTAGCACGTACCTAAACGTTTTGCTAAGTATTTTATAAAGGTACATCAAAAGAATGTATCTATACGCTCTTAGCACCTGTATATTAAAAAAGTATATGGGGTTAATGAATTGCCAGATATTTATTTTGTTGTGCTGAAATAAAACTCTTTTTTCACAAGGTGTGCCTATACAATTTTGTATATACCTAAACGTTAAATGCGCAAAACCTCAGACACCCCAAATGATTTTTAATTCAATTAACCTAATTCTAAGAGAAAAAAAAACATTAAAAAAAGTAAAGGTTTTATGTGCTGTTTTAGTTTTACTGGCAATTCTGATCGTTTCTTTCTTTCTATCTTTTTTTCCCGCATATGAGAAAATTTAAATTGGACGACAAAAATTTGTGTTTGTTTACCTATTTTGGCGGGTTTGCGCACGTGATGGCTTGACCTATGAACAAAAATAGACAGGGCAACATTTTCTAGGATTTTTTTTGAAAAAATGTGACCTATATTAAAAAGTGGTTCAATTGATTCTGCTCGTTATTCTGATCAAACTATTTTCAGGTTTTGCGCATTTAACGTTACAAGTTGTATAGCTACAGATCAGCTGAGGGTGATGGCGGTTCAACGTGTTTATTTTCTTTTTATGCGAGGATGTTTGTTACTCTTTCATGTAAAACTTGCTGAACGGATTTTGATGAGATTCGGCACACAGATAGCTTATAACCTGGATTAACGCATATAAGATATCTATATTATATGCGTTAATCCAGGATTAACGCATACATATTATATATTCATAGACTGGATGTCAGACTTTTGGCGTCTGACTACTCGTAACGACTGTCGAAGATCTGAAAGTGACAGCCGGGACCAACGGCTTAACGTGTTTTCCGAAGCACGTTAGAAACTCGGTATGTAATTATGGTCACCCATTCACGGACTAACCTCGGCAAGCACGGCTTAACCTTAAAGATCGACCCGTGCGGCGGTTATTATTTAGCCACGAGCTCCATAACTTACAAATAAAGCTATTAATTCATTGTTATTATAATAGGGTTATTAACCTCAACGTTTATCGAAGTCTGTCTACAGTGAAGAACAGCACATAATTTGCCAAAAGCATGAGTAATTTCATATCTCTATTAATGTTTAGTACTACATGCCATATTGCCATGTCTACTGGCAATTATAATAACGTTCAAAGTTTACGAGCACTGGCGTTAAATTTAATTTATTTTGAACTAGGTTTAATTTATGAATGAGTTTTTTAACTATTATTTTTAATGGTTAAAACATTACTAAAATAAATCTGTGAAATTACTAATGCGGTTGTTGAAATATTATTAAAATAAATCGTTGAAATTACTTTTCATTATTTTTGTTATAAAATGAATGTAATTTATTTATTTCATAAAAGCGACCTAACTATATACATTACAACGATTAACAAACAGATAAATTAAATAACAATAAACTTTAAAAGGGCTTCAAAAAACTATTCCTCAACGCTGTCAGCTGGTAATTTGCCCAAGAGACTGGAAGTATTGCCATATTGTATGGCAATACTTAGCCTCTGGCCAAAGTAAAAGCCAGCCCTTGGGTCACGGGAAGCGAAAATTGTTTGAAGTTGTAATTGTGTTCTTAGCAATTACATTTTCATCATCATCATTTCAGCCGAAAGACGTCCACTGCTGGACATAGGCCTCCCCCAAAGTGTCGCCACATTGACCAGTCCCGTGCGACTCGCATCCAGCGGATCCCGCAACCTTCACCAGGTCATCGGTCCACCTAGTAGGAAGCCTTCCAACGCATCGTCTTCCGGTTCGCGGTAATTACAATTATTATTGACTTATTAAATAAAATTACATCATCGCACAACTCCGTAGACTTTTTACCAATTTTCGTTTGATTTCACTTCCGTTTCAGTTTTAACTTTGAAACTGAGAAGGAGAGATTAGAAGAGGACACAATTTTTTTTCAGCCTCCCTACAAATGTGATGTTTAATATTGATATTACACCTAAAACGAGTGACCAATTTATTATACTAAACAAACGAAAGATTACTTAGATATCTAAACAATATCTCGAAATCATAATAAAAAATACATTTTGGAAAAAAAAATGCAAATTAATTTATTCCTGTGACGGTCAATATCATTTGACAAATAATGCTTAAAAAGTGGCTTTTTTTTATTACGTTTAAACAATACAGTTCATTCAAGCAGATAGTATTACCATCGGGTGTGGTAATAATATCTGTTTAATTTATGTAAAATAAACATTATTGAAACAGTGAAATTGTTTTAATTTAATTTTAAACATTATTTCTAATATCGCTGAAGTAGTATTAAAAACCACTGTGGCAAGGAACGCATTAAATCCACTTTTTCGGTTGCTGACAGGCAACATCATTTGACATATTTTACTGTTTGTTTATTTTGGATTGGAGAACACAGGACTTCATGCATCTTAATGTAATTGTGTTGGCGATCCAAATAAATAAATATTTCCAATTCCGTTTCTGTTTTCTAACATATCCAAATAACACTTTCCCCAAAAACCCTTTGACCATTACAAGATTAATTGATTTTATCAACAAAAAAAACACCCCTCACGGAAACGCCCCATGCTAATTATCATTTTATTATTGAATGGACTAATGGTGTATCGAACGCAGTCACGAATATTTTATGGTGTTTTTATGGGCCCATTTTGTTTGCGTTGTATTACCCTACGACTGACTGTGGTGTGGAAAACATCATAGAAATTTATGAGAAGGTTTATCGCGATGAGTGTTTGGAAAAAGGTTAATACTCTTTTCAATCGATTACTGAAAGCTAATATATAGCACAAAGATTACAATCGATAGATTGGACTTATTGATTTTTCTGTTATTTGAATTCCAATAATTTATGTTTATACTGTTTTAGTTGGCATAGACAGAAGTTTCATCACAAAAAAAAAAAAATATAGTGAACAAAAGGCCAAGTAATTTTATAAAGGCAAAAAGAATCACAGTAGAAAATAAAAAAAAATGTGTATCTCGGTAACTTTTGAAGTGGCAGGATTAAATGTCGGTAAATGGATTTCGAGTATGGCTGGTGAAACACTGTGACTGGAATATATTTATTTATTTGTTTTACTATTTATGTACACACAGTAGAAAACACAGAAAAAAACATAAAATATTATAGTAAAAAGGTACTGCTTATTTAATAAAAAATAAATTTACGAATACATTTATTAAAAATAATAATTGAATACAAATATTAGTAAACAAGAAGCAGATCAGATTAGATCTTCTGCATCCCGATTAAGTAGTGGCAAGCTATAATGACGTCACGTTACCGTTGACGCGAACGTTAATATGCGCCCATAAAGTCGTAATGTTAATGTAACTGGCGTCAAACATGACACGCGGTTTTAGGAAACCACACCGTTTATTCACACTTTTACTTGATTTTTGGAGGTAATAAACATGAGGCCTTACCTACCTAGATATTTATAGTATACCTGCCTACTTATAAGAAATCACAAGTCCAATAGGGATTCTGTGCCTGTTTTTATTCATACACTTTATCATCTGCCTAGCCTTTCTTGATTATCCCTTGTTAAGAGTGGCTGTCAGAATTAGCCAGGACGAACGGCTTAACGGGCTTTTTGAGGCACTTGGGAACTCGGTATGTAATGGGAGGTCACCCATCCATTGACCTAACTAGCTAAGTGCGGCTTAACCTAAAGTTCGTCTCGAGTGGCTGATATTATTAAGTTACGAGCTCCTCCAGCTGAGCTGAGCTGCAGAGTTGTGTTTGTATACACTTGTGCACTTTAGTATCTTCTACACCGATGGCATAAATCCACTGAGATTGGCCGCCATGATCAAAAACGGTCAGGAATACGAAAACTATGTCAGAGTATAAGAAAACGGTGACTCTGTACATCGTAAAGGTTTCGATGCACAAGCGGAGTGAGTCGCTGGTGCGTAGGGTGTGGGGCAGCACCAATGCTGTCCTGGCGATGATCGCGGATCGAATGGACTGCCCATACATACGGCACTGCTGTGATAAGCATGTTGCCGTCAGCAGGGCCGGTTGTTTAAGTGTTTTTATCTTTTGGTTTTATTTTTCTGTTGTTATAATCCTTTGTGTGTTGTTTATATCTGTGTGTACTCCACATATGAGTTTTAATTCCTCGAAATAAATGTATTTTATTTTTATTTTATTAACTTGGGTTCACAAGCTCAATCAGTAGAAATTAAAGTGTAAGTCAAAAACGAAGCTGCGGGACTGTTCGAAAGAGATACAGTGGCCCTGGAACACAAAGGGCTAAGAAGGAACATGGATGGGTTTTAGACAGTACAAGTCTGACACTCCCTCCCGTTCCGCCCAGAGTGGAGAGGGGGGAGTCATTGGATGCTTTTCCCATCCGTAAAAAAAAGGTCACAAACGAAAATTATCAACGTGTCAAGACAAAATTCAATTGAAGTGATCCTATTTGTTGCTCTAAAATCAGTCAACCATAACAGAAACTCCAAGGTTGACAGTTTGGTAACCAGAGAAATTCTAGATCTGGTAATAATTATCTGGTTCAGAACCAGAAAATGGAAAGATGCCACTAGGACCCGCAACTCCAAGGATCCACTTAAGCCTTAGTAAAATCTCATAATGAGCCTTTGCACACAAGGCGACACATTAAGCTATACAACAAGTTTAGTATAGCATGGCCTTGCTATGTATAGATTTCCCATACAATAAGAGATCCGCTTATTAAAACTGGTTTTGTATAGCTTGATCGGTTGTCGTACGTACAACATCACCGACACCATCCTCGAATCAAAACAAAGAGTTCTATTACCAGAAGCTTCACCACCAAAGCTCAAACTTTAAACATGAACTCATCAGTAACTGCGCGCTATAACCCAACCGCGGCGCTATTATCATAATTACGCATAGCGTGCATTTTCGCACGTTGCATGGCTAATTAGATGAAAAGCCACAGTGTTGTGGTGGACGCCGGAACAAACATGACGAGCTTTTTATGTATTCATTCAACCTTCGGTGTTTTACTGGAAGGTCGACTACCTCGTTGGTTAATTTTTGTTACATTCTTGATAGTACGTACATGTTTCACCCGGAAGGCGTACAAATTTATAAAATTTACAAAAAAAAACCGGCCACAGGGTTCCATAGCCCCAAACAATATCTTGAACTGTCATTCATTAGTTAGTAGTATTAGTTTTAAACTTCCACTCAACCGCAAAACTAAATTGGTTTTTCATAGTTTGTTAATGAAAAACAAAGTTACTGCTGCAGTTTGATGAAAAAGTCCCATATCTCAAAAACTAAACATCATATCTTATTGAAACCAATTTTCCTTGATAGTTTTTTTTACGTTCGACAAACCTAAATATTTTCAGAATTTTCCTCCTCTTACTTTAGAAATTAGAGGGGGGGGGACACACATTTTACCACTTTGGAAGTGGCTCTAGCGCAAACTATTTAGTTTAGAAAAAAATGATATTAGAAACCTCAATATCATTTTTGAAGACCTATCCATAGATACCCCACAAGTATGGCTTTGATGTAAAAAAAATTTTTGGCTTTCAGTTCTATGTATGGGGAACCCCAAAATTAATAGTTTTTTTTCTATTTTTGTATGAAAATCTTAATGCGGTTCACAGAATACATCTACTTACCAAGTTTCAACAGTATAGTTCTTATAGTTTCGGAAAAAAGTGGCTGTGACATACGGACGGACAGACAGACAGACAGACAGACAGACAGACAGACAGACAGACAGACATGACGAATCTATAAGGGTTCCGTTTTTTGCCATTCGGCTACGGAACCCTAAAAAATACAAAATTAAAACGAAATAACAACGGCACTTCAAAACGTACCTAATAGTCAGTAATACATTGATAGGTCATAATTATAAAATAAATAAATCGAAAAATGTCATATAGAGTATTAATGAATAAAATAAGAAAAAATATGTCAAGTAGCGTCATTCAAAAAGTCATTTATATCATAATAACACTTATCTGTTAATAAATCTCGAACCTTTTTTTTTACTTTTATTTATTTATGGTTGATTTCTCGCCCCTATTAACATGCTATTACGGAAACCTCTGCATTACCCTTCGGTGATAATGGTGTGATGTTTGTTTGATTTGATGTGTATAGATGCCCTTGGGCTCGGTGGAGCTGAGGGCAGTC
Organism: Cerastis rubricosa; assembly: GCA_949152445.1. Lineage (NCBI taxonomy): Eukaryota > Metazoa > Arthropoda > Insecta > Lepidoptera > Noctuidae > Cerastis > Cerastis rubricosa. The sequence continues at coordinate 4,304,942 of OX424535.1, read as the reverse complement.
TTCGCAGAATGACTGGTACCAGCAGGATGAGAGTTGCTGAGAATCGCGTTCGAGGCCTATGTCCTTGCAGTGGACTGCGAAAGGCTGATGATGATGATTATGGTACAACCAATTAATCACTTTGCCCAATTTTACTTAACGTTATTCATAATGCCCGAACATTATGATAGACAACGCCTAATAAGCATAACTCTACTGAGATACAGGCCTGTCTTTGAGATTGACTAAAAACTAAGAACTGACTTACTAACAAATTCAATTAGTGTATTTTTGAATATTTTAGCAATTACTGTGAGTGAATATTATGAGTTACTCATTGAAATTTAGAAGTGTTCTTAGTTTCAATTTCAATAGGTACTAGAAACAGTCTGGTCTTAATGTAAAATGATGCATAGATACTCGAAATAATTTAATTAAATATGACGATCTTTAATGTGTTCACCAAAGTAACATTATTAATAAATTTAAGACGAGACGTAATGCAATATTATGTTTAATTTACTTAATTTGACGATATTGCGAACGAGTGTTCATTATTTCAGCCTTTGGCTTTTCGACCTTTTTTTACTAAGCAGAATACTATTACCATCTTCCTAGCCTTTTCAAATTACTTGGGATCAGCACAACACGTTTTTTCTTTCATTCTTCCCGTCAACCGTCTAGCTATCATATCCTCCTTTTGCTTTCCTGTCAATACTCAGACAATCCATTCATCTTTTCATCATCTCCGTCTCCATCCATAAGCATGACTCTTCTTCTCCTCGCATGCGTTTTGGAAAAATCTTTTAAATATGAAAATATTTTACGATTTACTCTTAAGTTAAAAAGTATCTTGCTCCCGTTACTACTTATCAGACTAAAATGTCTTCAAAACTAATGCTTTTGAACATGACTTTCAACACTACTCTCGCATTAAAGACTAAGCTGAAAATCGGCTTAAGTGTTTTTTTGTATCAATATAGAAAAACTGTATACAAGCGAATCTAACTACTAAGTTCTTAAGTAAAGGGTATTTTCCAAGTAAATATTAATATTTCGAACGATATCCAAAAATAATACTCGTTATTAAAGGTCGTCATCAATCATCATAGCTGTTATTTATTTAATAAACGGAATTCTAGTTCGATAAGTTCGTGAGCGGGTTTCAATATTACTACTAACCATCAACTACTTTTCATCAGATACCTTTACATAATAGTACATTACTGCCGCGGTCTATAATGACTACTTTGCTGGTCGCGCTGATTATGGCCGACAGCGCAGCGTAGCGCAGCTCCACGCCGACACAGCGCGGTCAGCGTGCAGCACTTGATGGACGAGCTGAGATAAAGGCCGAGACCGTAGGTGGAGGCCTTTACAGCGAGGACAGCAAGGGCTGCAATGATGGCCAAGCTGAAAGGCCTAGAGCGTAGCTAGGCTAGCTCGAGGCAATCATAACGTGACCAGCGAAGCAGTCATTGTGGGCCAAGGTTTGTATAGTGCTTTACTCAAAAATGCAAGTACCTAATCTAAATAAAACCAGCAAGTAATTTAAATAAAAAATATATTAATTAAAATTTTCGCTGAACTGCGCTTTTGTTACTTCTTTGTTTTTTTTTTTTGCAATGGTAGTTGGAACTATACAGCCTAATTTGGAATAAAATCTTTTTGTACCTATCTCTATAGATACAAACAGCTGTGTTCTAAATAAAATCTTTTTGGATTTGATTTTTTAAAACGTTGAAACGTCAAAATAGCGGCCGGCAAAACATTGCCGGCCTGTCAGAGCGGCCAGCAAAACTTTGCCGGCCGCTCCTTGAAACAGAACGGCAAGGTCGACTTTGCTCAAAAAAGGTTGTCAAAATAATGACCACATTACATGCATTTTTGAGTAAAAGACTATTTACCATACACCTAGTCAAAGCGAGCATTCATCATCATCTGTCTAGTATTGAGGTCCTTTTTTTTTTTTAGGATGGGTAATCATCAAATGACTTCTCCCGCTCTGGGCGGAGCGGAAGGGAGTGACAGACTTGACTGACTAAAACCCATCCATTCCGGTTCAGTTCATTCAGTTCCTTCTTAGCCCTTTGTGTTCCAGGGCCACGGTATCTCTTTCGAACAACCCGCAGCCCTGGCAGGCATCGGCCCTCTCGGACCCCTTCCGATTTGCTGACATCTCCTTGAGGCGCGCGTGGAACACAAACGCGCCGTCGGCACGGCCTCTCGTCACTAGACGGATGGACGGTGAGCTAGCCCATTACTCACCGTCCACAAGCCCGTAGTCTTGAGGTCCTTGGTTTCGTTTGCCAGGTCAGGCAAAAAGTTATTGTTAAAGTTATTACATCAGTAATTTCCCATGGAATCTGAATTTGTGCCTGGTTGATGGGAATAGGCTCGCCCCCCATTACATGGGACTTAAAAACATAACTGGCGAAATGTGGGTGTACTATTAGGTATACCTCTGCCTTACTCTCCTGGGATTATAGGGGTGATGTTATGATTATGTTTCACTTCGCTACCCGCTAGGTGACTTACTAGCCTCGAGGAAATTCACCTCAGTGTCAGTGAGTGTGTAGGCTTAACATTTCAAAATTTACTGCCATTTGAATGATAATATTGTCATTACTGCACATTATCTAGGCTCTCTGGTATTTTATAATAATAATTATAAAACACCAGAGAGCATTACTACCCATGGCCTGATGGCTAAAAGCCTCGATGAACATCTGTCGAAGCTCTCCCTTGGCAGTTTGGTCAAGAGCCAGATTCAGAAGGCAGTACTCCTCGATACGGCCCGCATTGTGAGGAGGTTTCTGCCCCTGCAGCCCTAACCACTAGTAGCTTCGACCCTGCTCCCGACACCGGCGTAAAACCTGTTTTTTTTAATATTTTTTATATAATTTTGGAAATATATTTAAAAATGTAAACAATATGAGAGAAAGTGAATAAACGAGATAATAATAAAAATAATCCATTTATTTTTAGTGCAGCTCGTCTAGTCTAGTCTTTCGAAATGAATCTATCTAGGTCTCATTTTATCAATTAGCTAGAATTTCAGACTACATTTAAGATTAGATTTATACCAGAGGCTATGTCTATTTCTGTATCTTGATTGACTGGTATTATTATTTGTAATAATGTTATTATTTGTAATCTATCCTACAGACTAATTAGGGAAGCATACCGTATGTAGCGATATACTAAAATAAGACTAATTATTACAGTAGATATATTTTTTATGTAACAGCTAGATTTGGTATATTGATTAAATATCCCTCGGATTGCTTTATATAAATCTAAGTCCAGAGTTTTTGTCTGACTTTTGATTTACAGACTTCATGCCTCTAGCATTATTATTTTAATCTTGTAAGACGACTGTATCCACTATGTCGTCATAAATTTCACGTGCAAAACAATGTCTCTTCTTCTCTAGTCCAATAAGACAAAAAGGTAAAAGAAAGTTTTTTTATTTTTTCTTGAACTCAACAAATTAAGTCCCACTGAAAATCCGTCCACTATAAACTTCGTTCCACCTTTTGAGTCTTTTTTCATCAAATTCCACTTGGCTTATATGTTCCACCTCCTACCCCGAATAGCAAAAAAAATTCAATCACACTAACCGCTGTGCTTCCTCACGACGATATGAAAATAGAAAAGTTTTGAGGCAAGTTTGAAAAAAAACTAAAAATTAAAAATCATGCTTATTTTCGTGCTGACTAGCAATATAAGATTCATTATCGACAACACTGCCTCAGAGTGTATTGTGGGTGCTATTTCACAAACAAAGGACGCTTCTGGAAGTGCCAATATCGTCGTCTAATTAAATTTAGATGGGCTAAGAAGAAGAACGAATGAAACAATGGAAGAGAGAGATGCTATAGATTTTGATTTGTATTCTGAAACTCCAACAACAGATCTCTGAATAACCGAGGCATGACAACACTACGTGAATACATTATTCCACGAAATAAATAAACATTGTTTCCATACGCTGCAATGGATGTTCTCTCGGGCAACTTTTAATTCTGTTACAATGTCGTACGTTATCTGTTTCGTCATAAATTCCCGCTGTCTTTGCTATAAAAATAAAATGTGGAATCAGATGGTTGGGTGGTTGTTATGCAGCCAGTGTTTTTAGTCCAGTCATTTCGTCCGAAAAAAAGGCAAATAAAAGAAAATGAATTTGCGCTTCTAATTTTTTAATATGTTGTAGGGGATACCTAGAAAAGCTTAACTTGAGATTGTCGACCAAGCTTTCCTAGGAGCTTTCGCCGCCATCTTGGAAAACGCTTAAAATTTGTTTTTCGGCCATACCTCGGCTATCCGATGAGATTCGAAAATTTTTGTAAGACACTTTTTGTAGCTTTCTTTGTGCTCTACAATAACGCCTGAATCATTTTTAGCGTATCATGCATCGTTATCGAGATATCGATCGATAAAGTCAAAAATTTAGGACACAATTTTTGTTTTTGCCTTTTTTTTCTTTGGGTCTTAATAAATATGAAAAATTGTGGAATTTAAAAAAAAATGATTCAGGTGTTATTGTAGAGCACAAAGAAAGCTACAAAAAGTGTCCTACAAAAATTTTCGAAATCTCATCGGATAGCCGAGTTATTGCCGAGAAACAAATTTTACGCCTTTTTTCAACATGGCGGCGAAAGCTCCTAGGAAAGCTTGGTCGACAATCTCAAGTTAAGCTTTTCTAGGTATCCCCTACAACATATTAAAAAATTAGAAGCGCAAATTCATTTTCTTTTTTGAATGTACGTAATGACTGGACTATTTGTGTGTTAAACAATTTCGGAAAGTCAACGTTTATCCGATGCAGACAATAAAATAAAAAAAACACAAAATTGTTTCATGAAATGAGTTTTTGTTCGATAATAAATAATACGCAAGTTTTTCGTTAAATAATAAATAAAAATTAACTGTTATCTATATACGTTTTGCATTAATATAGTATTAAACTCTCCAAGACTGGCTTGCTGTTGCTGGCAATTAATCGGCGAGGGTAAAATCGAACATCACGGGTCATACGGAAAGGATTCATGAATACAGGTGGGCTAGAAGCGTCAGACAGCAAATGCTAAGAAATGGTGTCATCACCGACGCAGGCCTAGCCAGCAGTGGGAAAGCACAGGTTTTTAAAAAAAACGTACAGTATTAAAACCCAAACGTTAACAAACTACGTCAACAATTAACAAATGAAAAGTATTTTTTAAAACCCATCGCAATTAACCTGAAGCCACTTCGTGTGACAACACAAATACTTTAATGGTTTCCAAATCACAAACAAAATTACTTGGGTTTTACCACCACGGTTTTTACCAGTATCGACGAAATCACAATTATTTGTTCCCATGTCCATGTCCATATGGGAAAAGATACGAGTATCGTCCACGGCACGCGATCTCTAGGGGAAACTTTTTAATTCAATTACAATGTCCACGGTTATTCGTACCCTAACAAATTGCATTTGTTACCACCGCTATTTGCACGGAGTTTTTTATATAAAAGTTTGTTTGTACGGTACTCGCATTTGTACCGAGTAACACGAGTTTTCGCTTTACTCGTAATCGGTATTTTTAGTGGAAATATTTTTTAGAGATTTTTTCAATTTATTTGTAGAAAAGGATTGTGTGTAACAGTTCAGTCATTATTTCAGCCGAAAGACGTCCACTACTGAACATAGGCCTCCCCCAAGTGTCGCCACATTGACATAAGGGGGGTTTTGCCATAATCGCCACGCTTGGCAGGCGGATTAGTGATCACAGTACGGTTGTAACAAAAGCACAAAGAACGCTGCTGCCCATTCTCTGGAAAGTACCTTAGTCGCCTCTTACGACACCCACGGGAAGTTATGGGATAGTGCTATTCTTTACGTCCGACACCATACAGAACTCAGAAAAGTTCAGTAATTTAAAAACCAGCCAAGTGCGAGTCGGACTCGCGCACGAAGGGTTCCGTACCATTATTTATAAAAAACGAGAAAAAAATCACTTTTTTGTATGGGAGCCCCCATAAATATTTATTTTATTCTATTTTTAGAATTTGTTGTTATAGCATTAACAGAAATACATAATCTGTGAAAATTTCAACTCGCTAACTTTCACGGTTCATGAGATACAGCCTGGTGACAGACGCACGGACGGACGGACGGACAGCGAAGTCTCAGTAATAGGGTCCCGTTTGACCCTTTGGGTATGGAACCCTAAAAATGAAATGCCAGCGTTTAAATCCATGTCAGACTTTGACCGAGTGATGGCCAAGGTCAGGCCAAAGAAACCAGGGTCGTCCTAAAGCTTGTTGGGTCAACGATATTTGCAAAGTCGCGGGAAACACCTGGATAAGGGACGCACAGAACTGGGAAGTGTGGCGGCAAAAAGGGGAGGCCTATACCCAGCAGTGGGTGATTCCGAGCTAATATGATGACGTTTGAATCCATTAATGTAGCACGTACAGACAGCGTCAGTGTGTGCTAACCCCTCAACACTCCGCCCGAGGAGGCCGGGGGGGGGGGGTAACTACTTAAAGGAGCTGCTTGTACAACTTTGGAACAACATGTGGTTATCAATAGATAGGTATTCTCCGTGTTCTTTGGGTAATATATCTGAGAAGCAAAATGTTCTATACATCATCATCTACTTAGCCTTTTCGCAAACTTTGTTGGGGTCGGCTTCCAATCTAGCGCGACGAAGCGACTGCCTATCTGACTTTCACAATCCAGTAACTGGTACCAGTAATACGAAACCCCTTGGTAAGACTGGATCTCAGACTTTCGGCTTCTGACTACTTGTTACGACTGTAAGCAATATGCTCTATACTTAGAACCTATAGTTTAAGGAAATAGTATTTACACTATGACGAAAGACAACAAAAAGAGAACCGTAATATTTTTTTGAATCAGACGTTTTTAATTCAAATTCAATTATTTGTCCGAATACGGTACATTACATGGTCTTAAATTGAATTAATGATCTCGTCACATTGCCACGTGGGGCGCGCAAGTATAAGGTACAAAACTAAAATTATTAGAAAACAAAAATATTTATTATTATTGACATTGTACAAGGGGTAGGGTAGAAATCAACCCAAGCTATCACCCCCTGCAGTATGTCATACTATTTACTGGACATCCTGTATACATTTTAATCACTTTTTTTTATCTAGTAACATGTCATGTACATTTTCCATGAGATGAGATTCGAACTTGAACTTAAACCCTTATTAAATCACAAATTAAAATTGAGATGATAATATGATGTGCCTCCAATTTGTGACATGACCACAGCGAACAACAGTTTAAATTCGAGGTTAATAAAGACGCTTACAATTTTCAATATCTTACAAAAGTCTGCTTTTTTATTAATGTCTTTCGATAGTAACCATAAGTTTCAGGCGAGAAATTGTCTCCGTATAAATGACTCTTAATTAACGTACAACACCAGACCACTTTAATAAGAGTACCACTTTAAAGTTCTTGTAATGGAAATAAGTGGTGATTTATTATGTAAGTAGCTCAAAATAATGAGGTAATTAGACACTAAGACATACTTGACACAACATCTCACCTTTGATCATAGAAAAGGTTGGCAGAAGTGCACTGCACCTTAGTTCTTCTGATACGTAATTTTAGAGATAGAATAGTTATTATACTTTATTGTGTAAATTGTCAGTCAGTTCTTTTAGAATGTTGTACTAAGTCTATTGACATCAAACGAGCAGAAATTCAGAATTCGGGCTGTTCTTGAGAAATTGCTAACACACACACACATGTACCTTAGTACATCCACATTTCGATAGTTTTATTTGCACCCTAAGCACTAGGGGAGGAGCCAATTGCTATCAATCCGGCTCAAATCCAGACTCCTTGTCTAATTCTGAAAAATTCCTGATAGAAAACCCAACAACACTTTGCACGACTTGGAAACAAAACCTTAAATCTATTTCAAACAAACAGCGCTCTCGACCACTAGATCAATAAGACAAAATAAATTATCTCTTTATTAGAACTAGTAGTATCTTTAATACTAGGTATTCATTGTACTGTATGGTGTCGGACGTAAAGAATAGCACCATCCCATATTTTCCCGTGAGTGTCGTAAGAGGCGACTAAGGAACTTGCTAGAGAATGGGCAGCAGCGTTCTATGTGCTTTTGTAACAACCGTACTGCGATCGCCTACCCAGCCTGCCAAGCGTGGCGATAATGACAAAACCCCCCCAAACTGTCAATGTGGCGACACTTGGAGGAAGCTTATGTCCAGCAGTGAACGTCTTTTGGGCTGAAATAATGATGATGAATGATTACTCATTGTACTTACTCGAATTATATAACAATATAATAATACTAATTTTACAAATATAATTATAACAACAAATAAAAATCATAAATGACCGGTATAAATGTTATATCTTTATTTAATCCTGAAATAAACGGACCACGAAATGTTGAAATGAAATGATACAGCGCGCTAATTAACAAGTGAAAATCGCGAAAACTGAATAAGAGGCAAAAGATTAAATATTTAATAGTCGTTAATTACGTTTAAATTAATGAATGTGTGTTAATTTGTTGACTGTACATATACTCACTTAGATTTGTATTTAATCATACCCACCAAAGTGGAACACAATGCTTGGCGACAGAAATAATAAATAAATAATAAATAAATATATAAAAGATGTAAACGGACCTTTCACGAAGCCGTCAACCAAGTATTCTGTACATGATCATCATCATCAGCCTATAAATTTCCCAATGCTGGAAGGCTCGAAGAGGTATTTCTACTAAAAACAATAAAAACTTGTGAAAAATTCGAAACGTTGACGCCCAAAATATCTGCGGGCTGCTACTGAGTAATTCTAGATGTAATAAAACCCAAAAATACTTCAGAAATTGCCATGAGACTTATTAATATCACCGTAAACTGAATCATATTAAAATGGTGAAAGTAACTATGCCTATCTATTTTAACCTTTCACATAACCGAAACGGCTGAACTCATTCGAATAAAATGTGGAACACGGATAGACACTGACTTTGATTGAGACATAGGATACATTTTATCCCAGTATTATGTTAACATCAGAAAAGAATCAGGAAAGGAAAGACGAGTTCAGGAATTTCTCAGTAGACAACCAAGGAACTGGATGTTTGCCCGGTTTATGGCAATAAGCTCACCCCCTATTACTTCATCTGCCTAGCCTTTTCCCAAACTATCTCGGGGTCGGCTTTCAGTCTAACCGGATGCAGCTGAGTACCATTATTTTACATGAAGCGACTGCCTATCTGACCTCCACAACCCAGTAACTGGGTATACGATACCCCTTGGTAAGACTGGATGTCAGAGTTTTGATTTCTGACTACTCGTAACGACTATCAATGATCTAAAAATGACAGCCATGACCAACGGCTTAACGGGCTTTCCGAGGCACGGACGAAACTCGGTATGTAATTATGGTCACCTATCCACGGAACAACCTCGGCAAGCATGGCTTAACCTTAAAGATCGACGGCTCTGATAGCGAAATGTGGGTGTACTATTAGGTACACCTCTGCCTAACTCCCTAACTCTTCGGCGATTAAAGGCTTGATATAATGTTATTTTATTACGTTGCCTTGAGATAATTCGCCAACAAAATATTCTTACAAATACTTAGAACAATAACACAGCTGTCCAGCCACCTAATAGGTCAATAAACCCGATCAGAACACTTATATCTGGGTCAAACTCCAATGAAATGTGCCAAAGAGTCGTTGAATTGACAAGGATCATTATTTAGGTGCCTCAGACAAGGTTCAAAGGTTTGTTCCACCATTTACAACTCGTCCGCCAAATAAATTAGGATATTGGTTGAGGGTTTTGGTACCTTCGGATTTAAGGGCTGGTACTGAGGAAAACAGCCTTTTATGGTAGCTTTAAAAGTCAAAGAAACGTATGGTATTCAAAAGTGTAATTGTTGTATGAAGAGGAAATGCTTCAGAGTTTCCAATGGTGCAAAGGAAAGTATAGGGAAAAGGTTTGACTTAATTAAATTGAATACCTTTTGCGAATCGGAATTGGGATGAGTTCATGGACGTATGGAACACAGCCGGGGCACCATGTTTGAAATAATATGAGCGTTGATATTGCGTAGATACTGAGTATGTACACATTTATTGGCCAATGATAATTTCTGAACAGAATATGGTCCTTCTTTTTACGATGGGAAATCATCAAATTACCTTTCCCGCTCTGGGCGGAGCGGAAGGGAGTGTCAGACTTGACTGACTAAAACTCATCCATGTTCTTTCCTAGCCCTTTGTGTTCCAGGGCCACGGTATCTCTTTCGAACAACCCGCAGCGCTGGCAGGCATCGGCCCTCTCGGACCCCTTCCGATTTGCTGACATCTCCTTGAGGCGCGCGTGGAACACGAACGCGCCGTCGGCACGGCCTGTCGTCATAAGACGGACGGACGGTGAGCAAGCCCACAGGCCCGCGCCTACGGTGGCCGGGGGCCACTGGTTGCCTCCCGACGTCCGGGGGGTGTCCCGCGGCAGCTGGGACGTGAGTTTCTCTCCCTCTTACGTTCCGCCACCTCCTTCGCTAGCATGACTGCTTCGCAGAAGGGGGCGACGGCTTCCCATTCCCTCTCGCTCCGGACCATGGATTGAACCAGGGCCGGACGCGAGAAGTCGCCGCCGCCAATTGCCGCTACGAGGACACGGCGGTGCTCAGCCCAAGCAAAGCATAGCTCCACGGTGAGCTCCACCGTGTCCTCCGGCCGATCCTCGCAGTGGTGACACCCGGTTGTTTCCTCCCACCCGATTCGGTGCAGGAACCTCCCGAAACAACCGTGTCCGGTGAGGACCTGCGTCAGGTGGAAGGTGAGGGCGCCGTGGCGCCTCTCCAGCCACTCCTCAAAGAGGGGACTTATCGCCACTATTGTGTCGTGCCCTGCACGGGGTTGCGACAGTCGCTCTCTCCATGTCGCCATGAGATCGTGCCGGAGGTCTGTCCGCTGAGCGACAATTTGCCGCGGCAGCGGAGTTTCCCCCCAGCGTAGTGCCTCCGCGCGCCATTCGTGCAGGCACGCGAGGACTATCGCCTCCAGATCCCGTGGCGGCAATCCGGCCAAGAGGCTCGCCGCCTCGCCGGAGATCGTGCTGTACCACAACTCACTCTTCGGTTATTAACTATTTATCTGCTTAGCTTTTTCCCGGGTCGGCTTACAGTCTAACCGGATGCACCTGAGTACCAGTATTTTACATGAAGCGGCTGCCTATCTGACATCCACCCCCCAGTAACTGAGTAATACGATACCCCTTGGTAAGACTGGATGTCAGACTTTTGGCTTCTGACTACTCGTAACTCGACTTTCAAAGATCTACAAATGACAGCCGGGACCAACGGCTTACGTGCTTTCCGAAGCACGGAGGAAACTTGGTTTGTAATTATGGTCACCCATCCACGGACCAACCTCGACAAGCACGGCTTAGTGGTTATTATTTACACAGCTTCTCAGGTTATAAACTATTAAGATATTTATAATATTACCGTGTTAACGACAAATTCATCTTACTCGTACATACTCGTATTATATATCAGCTAATCCAATACAAAATCAATACTAAAAAAACTGTGTGTGTGGATACATAGTCTCCAAAATGAACATGCAAACAACAGTCATTTATATTTCAAGTAGCGACCCCAATCAAATTCAATACTAGGTTCAACACATTCCACCTTTCAGCGCTTCAAGCGAAACACCACCGCTGATCACAGCGACACTCATAGATTACAGACTATCATACCACGCCTTTTTAAAGTTAAATGTTTCCGCTGAATTGCCATGCGACCAAACTGAATTTATTTAAATCACACTATTTTGTTAACGATTCAGTGAATTGTTTGGCGGTACGATTTTAATGTATAAAAGCTTAGGTTTTAGTTTGGAGTGCTGTTTATTTTCCGGTAATCGGATTAGTCGAGTTTTTGTTAAAAAGTGCAGATTATTTGTCGCTACATCGGGACTAACGCGAGCGTTCGGAGTGAACAAATTTCAAAAAACAATTAATAATTCAAATATTCAAGGCATACACTGGTATTTATAGTCATGAACTAAACTAAAGTCGGAGTAACCACGCCTGCATTCCGCTCTGTTTGTTTATAAATTGACATAATAATATAAACGCCTACTTTTCATCTGTCAATTTTTTTTTCTATTAATTAAAGTGACATATGACATCTTTAACATTGATTGAAGCTGAATACAACTATGGTTTTGACTAAGAAAGCTAGCTAGAGGAGGAACCTTATTCGAAGATCCGCCAATAGCGGCCAAGAAATTCTAGAAATTCGATTTGGTGGGTGTTTTCAACTGTTGGCATGGCAACAAAAGGTCGAATTCATTCAAAAAAGGGATTTGGGCAGACTCTTACAATATGGGTGGTAATAAGTGGAAACTGGATTATAGTTATTTAACAAAAGTGCCAAAATTCCTGAAAGGTTAGACAGAAGACAAATCCAGAAGGTGTGGATTCTACTGAGAAATCACTAATGAAAAAAGCCAAATAACACTTTACCAGACCTAGCAATCGAACCCAGGAATTTATACTCAATATAAATTCCTGGGTCGTGTCCAATCGTGGCAAAACTTTGTTATAGAGAATTCTTAGTATAGCTTCTTACGTATCATAATGATTGAAATTCCTGAAAGGTTAGACAGAAGACAAATCCAAAAGGTGTGGATTCTACTGAGAAATCACTAATGAAAAAAGCCAAATAACACTTTACCAGACCTAGCAATCGAACCCAGGAATTTATACTCAATTTAATTCCTGGGTCGTGTCCAATCGTGGCAAAACTTTGTTATAGAGAATTCTTAGTATAGCTTCTTACGTATCATAATGATTGGGGGGCTCGTGGCTAAATAATAGCAGCCGCACGGGTCGATCTTTAAGGTTAAGCCGTGCTTGCCGAGGTTGGTCCGTGGATGGGTGATCATAATCACATACCGGGTTTTTACCGGCTTGTAAAGCACGTTAACCCGTTGGTCCCGGCTGCTGTTTGTAGATCTTTGGCAGCCGTTACGAGTAGTCAGAAGCCAAAATTCTGACATCCAGTCTTACCAAGGGGTCTCGTATTACCCAGAGGTGTACAAAATAGTACACCCACATTTTTGCAAGTTATGATTAAGTCTTATGTAACAAGAAGTAAGCCTATTGTCATCAACCGGGCACAAATCCAGACTCTGGAGTTGGTACTGAGAAATTCCTGAAGGAAAAGCCAATAACACTTTGGCTGACATGGGAATTCAACCCAGGACCTGACGAAGAATCCAACGAAGCAGTCAATATAACAAAATGGAAATTTTGCTCATTTATTTGATTAACTTAACTAGAATAATAACGCCTTTAGGTGTGAAGACAAAGAACAAAACCCATTGAACAATGTTCATTTTGTTTTGAAATTCTTCGTTACTTTCGTTTACTGTTTAACAATAGGTAGGTATATCTTTTGTTTAAACTTTATTAAGTCTTGTAACTCAAAGTTTATTTTAACTTGAATAGCAGTAGACTTGCTTTGATTTGCTAAGCACTAGATGTCTTAGACTTAGGGTGACAAAAAAATTGAACCCTGAATAAAGTACTTAAAACGGTCAAAGGTCCAAATTTTTTTTTGTGAATTTTGTCTGCTTAACCGGACTAGCCTGTGTGTACCTTAAGTGAAAGGGCTCCAGCCAGGGCATAAAAACTTACAAACTAAGCGACTACACGCTAAGGGCACCTCCTGTTGGGTACGAGCTTCGGCTTAGGGCGTTGCTGAGGACGACAGAAAGGGGCAGGCTGGATCTGAATGCTAGCATTATTTAGGAGCTGATTTAAAACTACTGGTTCAGGATCTAGAGCTGGCTCACAGATGTTATAGGCGTTAGCAACACTATTAAACGGCATTGTTTTCCAAAATTTTCGGTTTTCTGAAAAAGCATGAGTTTATCTATGTTTGTGTGTTATTTCCGTCCAAAACCCCTTTCCCCAAAACGAAAAACGCTCACAAACGTAATTAACTTCGTAAAACGTACAAATCGAGGTCAGTAGGGATCGTGCCAAGGTCTGCCCTAATATCAGAAACGTTGTTCATTATTATTTGTACTTCCCTTAAAATTACTGCTAAGTGTTGGTTTAACTTGTTTCTACCCGGTTTACCTCTTCCAGGGCCGTTTTTGTAAAGTTATTTAGGGTTTTAAAAGTAATTTTCGGAATTATGGTACCGTAAAATTGGCTTTTTTAACATTGTTTAATTTATTTTTGCTGAAGACGTAGAATTATTGTTTCGGTATTATAATAAAATTTTAAATAAAGATTATCTACATGGTGTTCAGTTTTTCATTGATTTGTTTATAATAAAGCTTTGCAATGAGAAAATATTCATGTCTGCTATTGCGTGTCGGATCATAATTATATTAGAGTACCTTCACGAATTGAAATGGAAAAACAATTAAATTAGTACTCACATGGCACAAGGTTCTACATAAAAACTGATAAATGGCGTTTTTACTATGTCAATGTAGAAGTGCTCTAATTCTGCCTATTCCCTAAAATAATAATCAGTGGAAACAGCACATAAAAATAAATATTCATTATTAAAACCAAGTAATTTCTCGCTATGATAACCTTCTAACCGATTTTTACTCTAAAAACGGAACGTTTACATTCTTTTGGTCAGGAATTTAAAGGAAAATTCCGCTGGAGTCCTAAATTACTGGGAAGTATGAGAATTTCAAATAAATTCTTAGCAATTAGAGCGTGCACACAGAAAATGGAATGGAAAAAATATAAAATGGGATGGAAAATGGACCCGTGGTTACGAAACGAAACGGATTTTTACGTTTTGTTTTATGCACTTTAATGGCATTTTATCCAGTAAGTTGTAAGCTCGATAGCTTACCAATCTTCACGTGTCCTACCACATTTAAACCGATGTTTAAATGTGGTAGGATACGTGAAGATTGGTATTGAGAGAACAACTTTAATACAGTTTTTCCATAGACCATAGTATCTAGCGGTTTTCTGGTGTGGGTTTTTTCAAACTGTGAATGAACGACCATTGATTTGTCTGCTCTTGGTGTTTTTAGATAATCAACTGTTTTCAAGCGTTTCACGACATAATAAAAAAATAATTAAAGGGAATACTGAATAAAAAATAAACAAATGCGCAGTCAAACTCTACCGGGAGCCATGATTTGAACCAGGCCTCCCTATATTTTTTAAGACCTTGTACATAAACCCCGCATAGCCTCCCGAATAAAATCCAATATTAATACCAAATTATTACCGCTTTTCCAATATGCAAAACAGAATTTAATCATCCCTTTTTAATATAGAATATGGCGTCAAATCAGGCAAGGGAAATCGTATATAGGTGTCACGCCGGTCTGGGTTCGCGTTGAGTGGAATCACAATTAGATTTTGATTAGGTATCTAGACCGTTTCTAAGCTTTAGTTACATGGGTGTAGCCGCTTGTATGTGTGTATACAAGGTGTTATTTTGCATCCTCGTCAAAATTCAAGATTTTGTCACAAAAGACATAAATAATCAATATATTACGGTACCTAGTTAATTATTAAGAACACTGCTGTTTTTGTTGTTTAAATTTGTCATTATTTCCGAATAACCCCCTTAACGTGGTTTAGGGAATAAGAAATTATCGAATGAACGTTTGAGATTGTTTGTTTGTGTGTAAGCCAGGCTATAAGGCGAGGATCAGACGGGCCGTGTTTAAAACACGGGTGGTTCACACTTACTGGTTTTCATAAATAAGAAATAAAAACATACCCATTTTTAGGGTTCCGTAGCCGAATGGCAAAAAACGGAACCCTTATAGATTCATCATGTCTGTCTGTCTGTCTGTCTGTCTGTCCGTCTGTATGTCACAGCCACTTTTTTCCGAAACTATAAGAACTATACTGTTGAAACTTGGTAAGTAGATGTATTCTGTGAACCGCATTAAGATTTTCAAACAAAAGTAGAAAAAAAAACATAAATTTTGGGGTTCCCCATACATATAACTGAAAACCAAAATTTATTTTTTCATCATACCCATACGTGTGGGGTATCTATGGATAGGTCTTCAAAAATGATATTGAGGTTTCTAATATCATTTTTATCTAAACTGAACAGTTTGCGCAAGAGCCACTTCCAAAGTGGTAAACTGTGTGTCCCCCCCCTCTAATTTCTAAAGTAAGAGGAAGAAAATTCTGAAAATATTCAGGATTGTAGAACGTAAAAAAAACTATCAACGAAAATTGATTTCAATAAGATATGATGTTTAGTTTTTGAGATATGGGACTTTTTCATCAAACTGCAGCAGTAACTTTGTTTTTCATTAACATACTATGAAAAACCATTTTAGTTTTGCGGTTGAGTGGAAGTTTACTAACTAAAACTACTAACTAATGAATGACAGTTCAAAATATTGTTTGGGGCTATGGAACCCTGTGTGCGAGTAAGACTCGCACTTGGCCGGTTTTTTATTGATTGGGGTCGAGAATCATCAGCATAGTTACCTTCTTGAATTTGACGAGGATGCAAAAAAATACCTTGTATTGGTAATTTTTTTATAGGTTTTTAAAAATTGAGGGTTGTGTTTAGAGTTAGGCAAACAGAATAGTTCGCATTGTCCTTACAAATTATGTTCTCTAAAGTTTTTGAGATTGCTATGAGTAACAAGTTTAGTTAGTGTGGCTTAGGGGACGTGGCAAAGCAATAACAGTCAATATTTAGGGTTAAGGAACGTTTTTCAAGGTTGGTGTTTGGACGGGTGATCAATAATTACATAACAGGACCCCTCCTCGTCTCGGAAATCCCGTTAAACTGGTAGCTGATCCTAAATTAGTTAGGAGGACATGAGCACATGAGGGCAGAGTCAGGAAATATGGCATCGTGTGTAATACGGTGTATGTATCGATAGTTGTAGACTTATATGAGTGCGCCAAAATCACCATGGCGAACAAATCGGTTTTGATTGCAATAAGTAAGTTGTAGTTATGACATTAACTTGGAGAGCAGCGGTGGCCCAGTTGTGACCCAAGCAGGCGCATTACTTTGTGTAATTTATTTCATTACTGCTGCTCTAAAAAACGGTGAAGGAAAACATCTTGAGGAAACTCCTAAAACTAAAAATTCGAAAACATGTGACATCTACCAACCCGCACTGGGCCCGCGTGGTGGTTCACAGACCGCTCCCTCTCATTAAGAGGAGGCCTCTGTCCCAGCAGTGGGAACATTATAGGCCATTATAGGCATCATGATGATGATGAACTTGTGTCACAATATGCTTAACTGTAGGTAAGTACACTTTGACAATGTATGAGACTGTTGTTGTGAATTTATCCCTTCTTACCTAATTATAAACACACACAACGTTATTCTCCAACATCTTTAAACGTTACTCAGCACTTGCCTTGACTTAGGCATGTTCGTTTCCATCTCTATCTTACACTAACAAAATATGCGTCAAATACCGTTTTTAGAGGTCGATCTTAAACGCTTCGCGAAACTAGAGCAGTGTCGAGTTTTTCAAATCATGTTTAGATAATAACATTTCAACTCCCCTAGACTTCCATATTAATAACCCAAAGCATAAAAAATATGGTAATTGTATCCGTAGTCATTTGCATGAAAAAGGCATGAAGTCATTAACATGCTAGATCGGAAAATAATCAAAGATAATTCCACTTTCAAAGGGAAGGAAATCAGATAGAAAATAAATAAAAAACTCCAGTCTTGAAACGTGTCACTGATAAAGTTTTATTACGTTACTAGCTGTCCGGCGCAACTTCGTTTGCGTCACACTTACCCCATTTTCGCAATATTTTTCATGGCTGCTCCACTCCTATTGGTCGTAGCGTGATGATATGTAGCCTATAGCCCACCTCGATAAATGGGCTATCTAACACTGAAAGATTTTTTTTAATCGGACCAGTAGTTTTGGAGCCTATTCAATGCAAACAAACAAACACTCAAACCTTTCCTCTTTATAATATTATTATTTTAGATTATAATCTTGGTCTTTCTTTACGTGAATATGTAGTACTAGCTGCGCCCCGCGGTTTCACCTGCGCAGACTGGGACAAAAAGTAGATATTATGTGTTAATCCAGGGTATAAGCTGTCTACATACCAAATACTAATAAATACATACTAAGCGTTTTGGGAATACTTTTATAATGCGTACCGCTAAGGAGTGGAATTCCCTGCCGGAGTCTGTGTTTCCCGATAGCTACAATCTAGGGGTCTTTAAGTCAAGAGTGAATAGATTTCTTCTAGGCAAGCGTGCTTCACCGTCGACCACATCATCGCTTACCATCAGGTGAGATAGTGGTCAACCGCGGGCCTATAGATAATAAAAAAAAAAAAAAAATAATTTCATCAAATGAATGATAATATTATTTTCTATGAACCTGTTTTTTTTTGCGCTAAAATGTTATTTATGAAATTATTTGTAACAAGCTTGAGCCCACGGCATCGCCCGCATGTAGTTCGATAATTATTGTCCTACGGAATCACAACTGGGATAAAAACCAGCCAAGTGCGAGTCGGACTCGCGCACGAAGGGTTCCGTACCATTATTTATAAAAACGTGCAAAAAAAAATCACTTCATTGTATGGAAGTCTCCCTTAAATATTTATTTTATTCTGTTTTTAGTATTTGTTGTTATAGCAGCAACAGTAATACATAATCTGTAGAAATTTCAACTGGCTAACTATCACGGTACATGAGATACAGCCTGGTGACAGACGGACGGACGGACGGACGGACAGCGAAGTCTTAGTATTAGGGTCCCGTTTGACCCTTTGGGTACGGAACCCTAAAAAGTATCATATGTGCTATTCTAGACTATTGTTAATCCCTGTGCCAAATTTCATACAGACCCATTCAGGAGTGTTTGCATGAAAGAGTAAAAAACATCCATACATCCTCCCACACTTTCGCATTAATAACATTAGTAGGATACAATAATACAATAATCAGTATGATTGAAAAAACTATACAATATATAAGCCACACTAATAATAGAACTAGATAGAATAGAATAGAGGAGCTCGTGGCTAAATAATAAGAGCCGCACGGGTCGATCTTTAAGGTTAAGCCGTGCTTGCCGAGGTTGGTTCGTGGATAGGTGTCCATAATTACAAACGGAGTTTCCTCCGTGCCTTGGAAAGCACGTTAAACCGTTGGTCCCTGCTGTCATTTGTAGATCTTTGACAGTCGTTACGAGTAGTCAGAAGCCAAAATTCTGACATCCAGTCTTACTAAGGGGTATCGTATTACCCAGTTATTGGGTTGTGGAGGGCTGATAGGCAGTCGCTGCATGTAAAATACTGGTACTCAGCTGCATCCGGTTAGACTGGAAGCTGACCCCAAGATAGTTTGGGAAAAGGCTAGACAGATGATATGCCTACTAATAGAACATTTCTTAATCCAATTAAATAGTTGCCTTCTCTTACATTATAAGAGCAAAATAGCAAATAGACCCAAACTTACTGCAAACTATAAGACCTCAGTACAGGGCGCATAACGTTTTCGTTTAAAAGCTTTAAAATTTTCATCGTCACTACGAATTCCCTACAAAATTAAACAGATATTCGTTAACATGAAGAATTACCCTTCAACAAAAACAAATGTGTCGTGACCCTACGATGATACGAAATGAAATGAGTGCTGACCCTTCTAGATGCTAAATATAATGAATGTTGACCCTTGGCTGTCGAATAAAATGAAGTATGTCAGAATAGATGCCCAAATTTTATGTTATTGATACTGGGGTTGAAAGGGGGTGAATTTGCATGCTGATTGAGGTAGCAAGCCGTTCTGTTTTTATTTAGTCGTGTTTCGCTAACGTAAAATATAAATTGTAGGCAATCAACTGGGTTGCGTTAGAACTAAATGTGAGTTAGTAAAAGGGGATTAAGGGGAGTTTTTTTCAAATATTAAGAAGACATAAGTTTTTAAACTGACATGGTCACTAACACTTTCAATAAAGTGTGAGTTTCGTGTGTCGGGAACAGAATCGAGTTGTGAGTGACAGTGGTAGTGGTACGGAGAGAAAAACGAATAAGAAAGAGGGTAGACCGTTTTGTCTGCTCATAAACACCCACCCGCAATAACTTCAGTTTATCCGTGATCATGGTATTTGCAACAGACAAAATATCGGGAACTCAAAACAAATAATAAACATGGTAAATATACCGCTAGAAGTGCTATTGATAGGATTAAGAAGACAGTCTGAAAAAGTCAAAACGGTCAAAAAGACACGGCTTCTTTCGGTTCTGTTTACCAGAAACAAACTTTCACAGCCAAAAAGACACGCCACCTCACGCTCCTATTACCAAAACCCGTTAGTCTAATTAAAAGCAATAATAACGTTACGAAAATACACGCACAAAATATCCCTACGTTGAAACTTGCGACGTTTCACCCCTCTGTACCCCCATCACCCCAAAACGCAAATAGTTTTGTACAGAAGGTGGTTACATACATCAAGTAAAAATGCACAGCCACACAAACACGCTTCACGTACAGCGAGTGCAAGTGCACTCGCAACTGTCATTTGTTTGAGGTCGCTGTACGTACGATTCAATGTGTGCGTGCGACTGTTTTTGCTGGTTATATTATAGAACTGACCTTCTCATCATCTGCCTAGCCTTTTCCCAAACTATCTTGGGGTCGGCTTCCAGTCTAACCGGATGCAGCTGAGTACCAGTATTTTACATGAAGCGACTGCCTATCTGACCTCCACAACCCAGTAACAGGGTAATACGATACCCTTTGGTAAGGCTGGATGTCACACTTTTGGCTTCTGACTACTTGTAACGACTGTCAAAGACCTACAATTGACAGAGGACTCCATAAAGCATGGAGGAAACTCAGTGTGTAAAGATGGTCACCCATCCACGGACCAACCTCGGCAAGCACGGCTTAATCTTAAAGATCGACCCGTGCGGTTGTTATTATTTAGCCACGAGCTCCTCCTGAACTGGTCTTCTGTTAATACAATTTTGTGGCCCAAGGTTGCCGCAACGAACCGTAAGATATTTAAACTATTCTCAGAATTTCTTAAATTTGCACCCCAGGCACTAAACACAAAGATTATTAGCTTTAGAAATGATTACGTAAATAGAAGTAGGACTAAGCGATTATGCAAGGTTAATAAAACAGAATTGAAAACGAAAACTTTGTTTTGTTTCAAATCATTTTTTACGCTGTTTTTTTACTTATTATGAAGCTTTAATGACGTTAATATTGCTTTGTTGACCTTAAAATTTATTCATGTCCCTTGATGAGTGTCGGCGAGAGTCGAATTGACTAGTGAGCTTGGCGTTCAGAGTTATATGTCCAGCAGTGGACTGCTGTAGGCTGAAGATGATAATGGTTAATTTTAGGAGTTGTAATGGCACAACAAAAAGTACTACGGCAACATTGGCCAAAAAGTACTACAGCACCATCTATGACACATTATGAAGAACTAAGTTTAAGTTATTAAAGTTATCCGCGACATGTACAAGGTGTTGTTTTGCATCCTCGTCAAATTCAAGGAGGTAATTAAGCTAATGAATCTCGTCCGGAATCAATAATTAAATGTGTAGGTATTTTTTTTTCTTATTAACGAAAATCAGGATGTGTGACCCGTGTTTTAAACATGCCCCGTCTGATCCTCGCCCTATAACCGGGCTTTCATATTTACATACAAACAATCTCAAGAGTTTATTCGATAATTTATTATTCCCTAAACCCCACTAATGGGTTTATTCTAAAATACTGACAAACTTATTCAACAAAAAAAAACAGCGTTTAACAATAATTAACTAGGTACCGTAATTCAAATTGATTATTTACGTCTTTTGTGGCATCCTCTTGAATTTTGACGAGGATGCAAACAACACCTTTAGAAAAATCCGAGTAAATTTATCGGGTGGTAGCCCGCCCACCAGACACAACACCCGTCTGATCGGAGGATCCTCCCTTTTCTATGGGGGATGAAAATTTTCCACCCTGTTATTCATACCCCTTAGAGTAGATATAGAGACTATAGAGTTAATAAGAATCCGATAGAGGCTTTCACATTACATTTACATATTATTAATTAAAACGTAATTTTTATTTTTGTACAACGTAACCCTTGTTCACATTACTTGTAAGAACGATTTTTAATTAAATAAACATGGGGACTAGGGTAATAACATTGACCTAGTCCACACGCGATATTTTTCTAATTATGTAAACTAGTTAGGGTTCCGTACCCAAAGGGTCAAACGGGACCCTATTACTGAGACTTCGCTGTCCGTCCGTCCGTCTGTCACCAGGCTGTATCTCATGAACCATGATAGTTAGCCAGTTGAAATTTCTACAGATTATGTATTTCTGTTGACGCTATAATACCAAATAATAAAAACAGAAAAAGTAATTATTTAAGGGGGGCTCCCATACAAAAAAGTTTTCTTTTTTCGTTTTTATAAATAATGGTACGGAACCCTTCGTGCGCGAGTCCGACTCGCACTTGGCCGGTTTTTTTTTATTACCACTGCTGCATGATTCGCAAATAAATTGATCATGCAGGCTTTATTGTAATATTGACTGTGTAGTTATTTTGCAAGTGTTTGTGCAAAAAACGCAGTCTACGTTGACCCAGTCTACTTGTCCTGCCAAAGATACGTACAAATTACGCTCGAAAAAATATCACCTATGAAGGATCAATTTTATTGTATAATAATTTACCATCCTTTATAAAAAAATGTAAGCTCTTTCAACGGTTTTAAATCAAAGCTATATTTTGAAAGCACTCATAAATAATGTTACTAGCCTACTAGTCTAAACTAATATTTTTAAGAGGACAGATTTGATTGTTTGTTTGTTTGCATTGAATAGGCTCCGAAACTACTGGTCCGATTTGAAAAATTATTTCAGTGTTAGATAGAACATTTATCGAGGAAGGCTATAGGCTATATATCATCACGCTACGACCAATAGGAGTGGAGCAGCAATGAAAAATGTTGCGAAAACGGGGAAAATGTGACGCAAACGAAGTTGCACCGGACAGCTAGTTAAGAATAAAACCGTTGAACGTGTATCCCAAACCAATTTAAAAACTAAATAATTTTAAGACTACACATTGTTTTGTAATGGTGGCTGTTGCCTAGAATAAGTTTATTACATTATGCTATCATATGTTCATTGATGCAATGAGCTTGACGCCTACAGACAGGATTGGTCCACACTGGCTCAAAATAGTCAAAAGTTTTTATTTATATTCGGTATTATGGTTATTTTATACTCGGTACTATACTTAGGCAACATGCATCCTTGTGCTACAGTAGTATAAATCCAATTTTAAAAAGAAGGCGTTTTCACCAAGTTTGCCAAGCGAGGCCAGCTAGGACTAGTTTCAGTCGATATTTCTTCTTTTTCCAAGGGCCGCGTCTGTATAATGTTGCAAATAAGCTGCTTAAAATTTATCCTGTAACTAAAATTGAATGCAGGCGTAAGGTCTCAAAATGGCTCCTAACGCTTACTTATGACGATACGGAGAAATTGCTATACAGTTACAGAGAAGTATAACACACACACACACGCACACACACACACCCATAGCATCACATGCACAACACGTATATCACGTCCACTACACACCCTCAATACACACTCACGAACAAAACCACAAACTTAACGAAACACCACTTCTATTTTCTTTATTTTTAGTTTTTTTTGATTTCTTATTGTTTTATTTCATTTAATGTTCGTTAGCTGTAAGCATTCCCTGCTGCTGTTACTTATGTCATTACAATAGCTCTCAATAGTGTTCGAGATAAGGAGACCAGGAGACCCGTAGCACAGGTTTTACTTAGTATGGGCTCCTGTCTCCCATCTTCAAAATTGTTAAAAGTTATACTGTGTACATTTTAATATTTGTGGGAGAAATAAATAAATTTATTATTATTATTATTATTTTGTTTCAGCCTGCAGCATCCCACTGCAAGACAAATTGACATAAAAACTCAAAAAACCTTCCTTGACTACGAACTCCTGTACTCTAAATAACTTATCAAAGCTGCCTTGTAAGCAAACATAAGAGTGAAAACGGTTAATAACAGCTTTAGAAGTCAAAGCCAACCTCACCTCCGCGTGCTGCACCCTGCTTTCGAACAATGAGGCTCTGGCGACCCCCAAAACGCACTGGACCAGCGCATTGGGATATGGTCCAAACCCCCATAAATGGAAAGAATGGGAAGGCCTTTGCTCAGCAGTGCGGCAGAAAACAAAAATTAAATATAAACAAAGAAAAAACAGTAGTTTCGTTTCCATTAAACACATCCAGTACTTCATTACAAACAATTCTAATACGTACATACATAGGTCATCATCATCTGCCTAGCCTTTTCCCAAACTATCTAGGGGTTGGCTTCCAGTCTAACCGGATGCAGCGGAGTACCAGTATTTTACATGAAGCGACTGCCTATCTGACCTTCACAACCCAGTAACTGGGTAATACGATACACCTTAGTAAGAGTGGATGTCAGACTTTTGACTACCTACTTGTAACGACTGTCAAAGATCTACAAATGACTGCCGGGACCAACGGCTTAACATGCTTTCCGAGGCACGGAGGAAACTCGGTATGTAATTATGGTCACCTATCCACGGACCAACCTCGGCAAGCACGGCTTAATCTTAAAGATCGATCCGTGTGGCTGTTACTATTTAGCTACGAGCTCCTACGTACATACATAGGTATACTGTATCACTAGATGCCTGAGAAACTTTGCACCACAAATGTAATCAAAGATTAGGTTACACTGTTATTGACATATAGAATTATATACCAATATTAGCCAACTGCTCATATTGTAAAGGAACTTGCATATAGGATTATTGCGGTCTTGGCCGCAAAAATAATTCATGGACGCTATCTATTACAATAATTGTGGTGAATATAAATAAAATATTACATTATAATGCTACTGTTATTTTTATTTGATTATATTGGCATGTCTTTGATAATATGTTATTTCCGTTTACATAATAGATGCGAAAATAACTCTGTTTATTTATTACCTTTTAACGCCCAATATTAATTTTGACAGTTCGATAACCTAAAAATCGGGAAAGGAAATAGGGCATTTTCATAGTTTCTAGATCGCTGACTAGTCGCGGGCGGTAGCTGGTGTTCACTATTTTCATGATTTTTTTTTATGAATGGCATCTCTCAGTTCAACCTATGAGGTTGTCGTCTGCTTAACGGGACTATCCTGTGGGTGCCTTAAGAGTAAGGCCTCCAGCCAGGGCATAAAACTTACAAACTAAGCGACTACACGCTAAGGGCACCCCCTGTAGGGTACGAGCCTCGGCTTAGGGCGTCGCTGGGGGAGGACTGCATGGGGACAGGCTGGATCTGAATGATTTCATTATTTAGGGGCTGATTTAAAACTACTGGCACAGCATCGCGGGCTGGCTCTAGCGAGGGTCGGGGATAAACCAGGACGTCGCGACGGACCTCGATGGCGAGGTCGAAAAGAGGGCGGTTTGTGTCTGAACTTTTTAAGAGTACTAGTCTCTTTACTACTCTCCTGGAGGAGTGTGATACCATCATCGGGAGTGACGATGGTATGCCTCGGACGGCGTACAGTACTAATGCGCAAGGGTTCGTAACGGGCGGCCGCTGCGAACTACGTTCATGGCCATGCTATTTGATTTAAAACTAAGTTCTTATTTTGTTTTATTTTGGTACTAGTACTTATTAATCAAAACCACACATGCAGTTATCTTAAGTAATTAAAGCTCTCCGAGCACTTATTTTTAGCAAACTCCTATTAAAACCTCACACATTCAAATAAAATTAATGTTCTGTATTACAATAAAGGTTCAAAGTTTTACACTTACTGATATAATTTAGTATTAACATGAAAATCTCATCAGCCATTAATTTGGTCGCCATCTTGGTCGCAATTTAATTGCAGTCACAGAAATCTGAGATAATACAGTGTAGCATTATAATTATGTATCTACTCGACTGAAGTTAAATAATGATATTTCGTTTTCGACAGAAATAAATCATGAATCACTTTTTAACCCATTTCTATTAAAACACTAGTGAAAGTGCAGTTTGGTGGTGGGTTAGGAGCCTCGTCTTATATTAGTCGCGGGTTCATACGCAGGAACTTTACTTCAAGTAATTTATTTCATCGCTATTGCTCTGGAAGAGCTTGTGTCTAAATATTAACGTGACCTCCATGTTTCGGAGAGCACGTTGCGCCATTGGTTCCGACTGTCATTTGTAGATCTTTGACAGTCGTTACAGGTAGTCAGTGGAATGAAAAAGTGAAAGTCTGACAACTTGTCTAATCAAGAGATAAAGTATTCCCAGTACTAACCCCAGTTAACAACTGTAATTGCCTATCTAACCTCCACCACCTATTTATGGAGGTCAGATAGGCAGTTGCTCCATGTAAAATACTGATATTCAGCTGCATCCTTGGAAGTCGAACCCAACATACTTAGTTGGTAAAAGACTAGTCTGATGATTACTACTGCTGCTCTCAAAATTTTAAAGGAAAGCATCTTGAGGAATTCGGTATATTCTAGAGCTAGAGTGTCCCAGCACTGGGAATATTATATGGTGATTATGCTTTATACTACGCAAAAGTACAGAAAAACGAGTAAGATCTTTTGAAGTGATTTATAGTTATTAGTTCAAATTGACTACGATCTTCGACACTGTATGGTGTCGGACGTAAAGAATAGCACCATCCCATATCTTCTCGTGGGTGTCGTAAGAGGCGACTATGGGACTTGCCAGAGAATGGGCAGCAGCGTTCTCTGTGCTTTTGTAACAACCGTACTGCGATCGCCAACCCGTCTGCCAAGCGTGGTGATTATGGCAAAACCCTCCAAAATGTCAATGTGGTGAGACTTGGGTGAGGCCTATGTCCAGCAGTGGACGTCTTTTGGGCTGAAATGATGATGATGATGACTACGATCTTGCTACCCTTTCACTACAATTACGATTGTATTACTGTACCTCGATTGATTTGGTCGTGAAAATCAAGTGTGCATTACCCTTAACATTAATACTACACAAACTTAATAATGTCTAGACAAGGTCAATATGTTGTTGAAACACCAAAATAATAACTAAGTTTGGTAAACTTAGCTTTAGATGTTCACGATAAAATATTGTTTGATTATTTTCGCTATTATTGTTGGGGGAATAATATACTCTCAATATGAACGAAATTGAGTGTAATTATTATGTTCTAGAATATTTCTTGGTAGTGCGGTTTATTGCCTTATTAATGCACACACGAAAAAAAATACAATTATTCTTTTTAGTACTGTGTGAGCTGCTTTAATATTACTCTGTACAAATCTTTGTGAACATGAAAGAGTATTATGTTGTTTTTTATTCTTCTTTAATTATAGAGGGTTTAATCACAAAATGATTATGCCACCCTCATCGCTACTTTATACAAGGTTCTTGCATGCTTTGACAAAGGTGACGCAAGAATACTGTTACATTTACCAACATCCATTGAAATGGGTAAAATTAGAGGTCTTTCGGCCTCGTTCCGGACACACTCCATCAAAATATGGTAGGTATCTTCTACTGTACTACACTCCGGATAATTTGGCGAAGTAACTTTACCCATGAGAAACGCAAAACTGTTCAATGGTATGTGTCCCGATCGAAGCCGAAGAGCCATAACGATTTCTGATCGACTCATGTTGGCCTGGTCGAACCATGGGCCTCGAGAAAGTTTTGGTTGGATCGTGCGATACCAGATTCCCTTGCTCAGTGACCTCTGGTCAAAGTGCTCTTGCCACATTTTGGTACATTCTTCTCTTACTACATACAAAAAATCACTGTGCACGGGAAGATATGAACAAGCCAACCTGAGCCGGTATTCACTAAAGTACAATTTTCATTTCCTTAGAAATAAGCTTATTTAATAATTTAATCACCCTATATGCAATCGGAGTGCCCCGAAAATTTGTGGTACACCGAATTAGGTGTTGAAGAGCGCTTTTCGAATCACAAAGAATAACGAGTATTATGTTGTAAAAGTAAACTTAACGAAACAGAAAAGTACTTGTACCCTTTATCTATGACACTCAGGCAAAACGTAGCTTTGTTTTAGTGAAATAACGATCGGAATGTAATCAGTAGGTTCGAAGATAACCCTACATCTACTATGTTAGAGACAGCTTCCGGTCTAAGCGGATTCAGCTGAATAACAGTATTTTACAGGGAGCTACTGCCTATCTCACCTCCATTACCCAGCCAGTGCTGGGTAGTTCGATACCAGTCTTACCAAGGTAAGACTGGTTGTCAGACTTTTGGGTTGACTACCTTTAAAGAATATCAAAGATCTACAAATGACAGCTAGGAGCAAAGGCTTAACGTACTTTCCGAGGGACGGAGGAAACTTGCTTGATCATCATCTGCCTAGCCTTTTCCCAAACTATCTTGGGGTCGGCTTTCAGTCTAACCGGATGTAGCTGAGTACCAGTATTTTACATGGAGTGACTGCCTATCTGACCTCCACAACCCAGTAGCTGAGTAATGCGATACCCCTTGGTAAGACTGGATGTCAGACTTATGGCTTCTGACTACTCGTAACGACTGTCAAAGATCTACAAATGTCAGCCGGGACCAACGGCTTAACGTGCTTTTTCCGAGGCACGGAGGAAACTCGATATGTAATTATGGTCACCCATCCGCGGACCATTCTCGGCAAGCACGGCTTAACCTTGAAAGATCGACCAGTGCAGCTGTTATTATTTAGCTAAAAGCTCCACAGAGGAAACTTGCTTATAAATAAATAATAATATAAGTGTTAATATACGTACAAGTACTTAGGTGTTACATCAACCCTTAAATACACATACCTACCTAGATAACACAAGAATATATTTAGATATGATAATACGGCTCAAAATCATGTAATACTAATAAATGCTGGGTTCTAACCAACTCTCCAAGGGTAACCCGGGTGACTCAGTGTTCATATTATTATGTATATTAATATTGGTGCTTAGTTTATGTACCGGTAACTTAGCCCATGTACCCAGTTAGGTAGTTTTAGGTAAGTTGTTGAAGAGAAATGGGTATAGGGTAATGCCCTGTTGTTAGTTTTGGGCTTAAATTGTAGTAATTAATTCACCTAATTACAATTCCGTTAATTATACGAGAAAGTTCAGTGAACCCCGCAGAAACATTAGCTTCTTGAAGGTAAGAAAATTGGTTATGAATTTTATAAATGCTGCATCAATTAGTTATAGTTTTCATGTAAATAAAGTGAGTGGTAATGACTCTCTATGATGATCTAAATTATAATAATACTAGCTGACCCGCGCAAGTTCGTCTACGGCACATTTTCCCCGTTTTCGCAACATTTTTCATTGCTGCTCAGCTCCTATAAGTCGTTGCGTGATGATATATAGCCTATGTCCTTCCCCAGGTTAAAATCTATCTTCTTGCCAAATTTTATCAAGATCCTATTAGCCGTTTAAATGTGAAAAGGTAACAAACAAACATACAAACAAACAAACAGAGTGACTTTCGCATTTATAATATTAGTATGGATTGACAGTTGAGAGAGAGAGAACAGCGGTGGCCTAGTAGTGGCAACCCCGACTTACGGGCAGTAAGCCGTGGGTTCGAACCCAGACGGGCGCATTACTTTGTGTAATTTATTTCATCACCGCTCAAAAACGGTCAAGGAAAACATCGTGAGGAAACCGGCATGTCCTAGAACTAAAAATTCGTAGACATGTGACATCTACCAACCCGAACTGGGCCCGCGTGGTGGATTACAGCCCACTCCCTCTCATTGAGAGGAGGCATGATGATGATGATTGAGAGTTGACACGTTTACGATACGAAGACGATTTCGGGTAAAACTAATGCTGATTTTACTCAAACTGTCTTTTATATCGTTGGGTTTGTCTAGTATGTCCCGCCATCTTCTACCAGTTTCGCCTTCTGGCTGTGTCAAGGTGCCACATAGTGTTTTATTTGGGGCACAACTTGTCAGGCATACGGCAGTCGTGGCCAGCCAGTCCAGTCCTATTTCAGCTTCGTGGCTTTTATAGCAACGTCAGTAATTATTGTGTTACGTCACGTTTACGTATAACAGCCGCACGGGTCGATCTTTAAGGTAAAGCCGTGCTTGCCGAGGTTGGTCCGTGGATGGGTGACCATAATTACATACTGAGTTTTCTCTGTACCTCGGAAAGCACGTTAAGCTGTTGGTCCCGGCTGTCATTTGTAGATATTTGACAGTCGTTACGAGTAGTCAGAAGCCAAAAGTCTGGCATCCAGTCTAACCTTGGTAAGCCAAGGGGTATCGTATTACCCAGTTACTGGGTTGTGGAGGTCAGATAGGCAGTCGCTTCATGTTAAATACTGGTACTCAGCTGTAACCATTAGACTGGAAGCCGACCCCAAGATAGTTTGGGAAAAAGCTAGGCAGATGATGATGTCATGTTTACGTGTGAACTAAATCAAAATGGATTTGAAATACTTTTCAACAAATTAAAATTTTGCTAGATAACTTCGACACAGATACAAGTTGCATTCTTTCAAGAAAGTAAATTAGTTAAATGTTAAACTGCAGTCGCTTTGTTAAAGTTTTTAGATAAGATTTGCAATACCGTTCCTAATTAAGATCTTGAAGCTAATTCAATGTAAAGTTTTGTTAATTTCTGCAGTTAGCAGATGTTACTTCTTTGTCCATTTTAGTTCAGAGCAAGATGACAATTAATTGGCTATGTCGTGAAAGTGTGAGCACTGTAAGGAATAGTTAATTGTTATTAAAACATTTTTAATTTTTTTATCAGTTTTTTAGTGTAATGGCCTCGAAAGTTTATACTTGATGAAAAGTCGGTATATTTTTTATCGCAAAGGTTAATTGCGTGTATTTATTAGGGCAGTATCTGCGACACTACTCTCTTAAAAGATATAGTTTTATCGTATTTGGGTTGTGGACTTGCTCTGTATGGTGTCGGACGTAAAGAATAGCACCATCCCATATCTTCCTGTGGGTGTCGTAAGAGGCGACTAAGGGATTTGCCAGGGAATGGGCAGCAGCGTTCTCTGTACTTTTGTAACAACCGTACTGCGATCGCCAACCCGCCTGCCAAGCGTGGCGATTATGGCAAAACCCCCCAAAATGTCAATATGGCGTCACTTGGGGGAGGCCTATGTCCAGCAGTGGACGTCTTTTGGGCTGAAATGATGATGAATGATGATGACTTGTGGAGGTCAGAAAAGCAGTTACTGCATATAAAATACTGTTATTCAACCTTATGATACTGATTAGGGTAGGTACGCCCCCACGCAAGCTCCCAATTAATGAAAGCCTCTGAGTCTGGAAAATCAAACAAGGAAGTGTCAAGAAAGTTTTAATTAACAAAAGTAACATCATCTCATTTTCACAATAAAATACGCACCATCTACCTCCAGAGTGTTACCAAACAATATAGCTACGGCGCAGCCCAAAAATGTTCAAGTTTTAACTTGCACGAACAATTTACGTGGGTTCCTATAACAATAAATAGGAAGACAAAGGCGTTAACTGACAAGGCAAGATTTCCCTAAAATATCTTTTTAGGACATAAAGTCCTTCCATTCAAGTTTTTAATAACTTTTCAGCGGCTTATTTTCTCAATTGTCTGGCTGCTAAATGCTGGTCTGGCATTTAAGATTTTTTTGTTAGTTTCGAGTAAATGGCTCTTTGAGAAGTTTGTTCTTGATAGATAGTTGGGGAGTGATTGCTTTAGAGATAAAATTGGGATGTCTCTAGTGAGTGCTTACGCAATGGCACACTTTAATATCGATTTTAACTTTATTATTGGAGGAATGTTTTTTTATTATATTTAAATTTGTGATGAACTAGTGGGTATTTAGTCTGAACGACCCAAAACGAATGGACCGCGTGCCATTCGACCGTTATTTTTCTTTTTACTATTTATGTACACACCGTAGACAACACAGGAAAAAACATAAAATATTAGAGTACAAATGTACTGCTTATTTCATATGAAATTTTCTACCAGCAGACCTGCGAAAGGAGAAATGAAAAAGAAATGTAGACGATAGTTTGTGAGAGTAGGAAGAGCAAAATGTGTTAATGTGCCTTACCTAACTTAACCTATACTAACTATTACCTAAATATAAATAAATACACGTATAACTAAATACAAACACATAATTTTAAGAAATATAAACAAATAAAATACATTTATATCACAATTGAGAGGAAAGTTCTCTGGAAAGGAAGGGTCTCAGAGGAAAGGTCTCACTCTGTTTTTGAAAAGTGAAATGGTCTTCAAATCACCAATGCTAGGCGGTAGAATTATTTTCCCATAAAATTCTTCAAAAGTATTTTTTTTTATGAAACATGCGGCTTGCTTGTTTTTAATCAAGGACCCTGTCTCCAATTTCCTCATCATATATACCTTATATATTTACTAAGGTTCTAAAAGCAGAGCAGAGAGGCTTCCTGAAAACGGCTTTACTATGTCCTGAAGCGCACTGCAGTGGGTATGCAGATAGGTACTAAAAGATTTACAGTTTGATACGAATAGCAACGATAGGAACATGAATTGAGTGTAGCTTTGCCAGTCTAAAATAGTCACGAAGCAGGGAAAATCCTGCTCGCATACAGAGAAGGAAAGAGCATTAATCGGATTGGTCAGGCTTTTTATGGGAATTTTATGATTATAATCGGAAATCAAACGTAACTGTGGGTGTACGCAAAATTTTGGAAGTTGTTGCAAAAGTTATAAATAATCAATTAAAATTACGGCACCTACCTAGTTAATTAGTAATAAAAGCTGAGCTTTTGGTTGTTTAAATTTGTAAGTATTTCAGAATAACCCCCTTATAAGAAATTATCGAATAAACGTTTGAGATTGTTTGTATGTATGAAAGCACGGTTATAAGGCGAGGATCTGATGGGTTTTATTATTGATTCGGGACAGTATAATTACCTCCTTGAATTTGACGAGGATGCAAAATCACCTTGTAAATTAAGAAAGAAGGAAAAAAGTATTTGTAAGACCCGCATACGACAAAAAATAAAATAAACGGCAAACTTCGGCGCGTCAGTGCAAAATTTTGTAAATAATAATAAACATTTATTATCAGACAAGTGAGGCCCAAAGATATAATACAAAAAAATAATGTTTGTAATACATATCAAAACCAAGGTGCAACACTCTTTTCTACAGGAGAAACTACATCATCTGCCTAGCCTTTGCCCAACTATGCTGGGTCGGCTTCCAATCTTACCGGATGCAGCTGAATACCAGCATTTTATAATTATGGAGCCATCCGACATCTGACCTCCACAACCCAGTTAGTACTGGATAATACCCTTGGTACGAACGGTTGAGCGGATGGCCAATGGGGCCGAAAACTTCTGGAATGGCGACCGCGAACCGGAAGACGATGAGTTGGAAGGCCTCCCACTAGGTGGACCGATGACCAGGTGAAGGTTGCGGGGATCCGCTGGATGCGAGTCGCACGGGACCGGCCAATGTCGCGATACTTGGGGGAGGCCTATGTCCGGCCTCTGTACATCTTTGGGCTGAAATGATGATGATGAATACCAAGGGTATTCATTGGTATTAGTCACAAGTAAGACTGGTTGTGTTGGGGAATTACAACCATCGTTATTTTACGTTTCATCTTTTAATGATTTCCTTCAACGTCAGTCACTGGTATTAATTACAATATAATAGGTAGTTGATCGATTGTTCGTGACAGGCAATTTCACATTGAAATCTGGCGATCGGTTAGAAGTAGGCCACTCACAGAATGATTAATATTTTTAAGAATCTTGCTTTTATAATATCTACTTCAAACTAATTTATTTCCAGACTGAAATCCTAAATCCGTCATATTGCATAACACTTCTTTTCCTAAAATATGCTTTTTTATATCCGTTTATTTTTAATAAATTATCAATCTTTAATTTGATAAGTCACGCTTCTACCCAAGAAATATGGCGAAACAGTTGTGAAACAATTTTTGTTATCTGATGAATAGTTCCCAAGCTGATTACATGGTACATACAAACTTTTATGTCTCTTTATTAGTGTAGATATCACATATATCGTGGCGTTCTGTGGTTTCTGCATACCCCCACGAGAAAAAAGGCGTGAGTTTATCAATGTATGTACATATTATATCACTAGTAGGTAGGTAATCTCTGTTATCTCTAAAATGTAAAAAAATTGCCTGATATGTTTAAGGGGCACGGCACATCATCACAGGACACCGTAGTTGCCCTGTCCTGTAGCGGCGACTGGACACAGTTTATGTCTGCGCAGGGAGTGGCTGATTTCATACTGGTTATATAAAAATCAAATATTCATTCGTAGCTTGTATCAGACATAAAACACACGCTTGCGCAGCGCCTTAGTCCAAATGTAAAAGGAGACATAAGTCTACTAAATAAAATAAAAATAAAAAAGCCTTTTATTTCCTACTAAATATTTTAACATTACTTAACTAATTTTAATAAAGTTAATACACTAATTTTTCTTTGATATCTTAACTTAATAATTAATAACTATTTACTTAAGTCACTCAAGTGTAGTATTACTCAGAAATTCTGAACAAAAAATCCCAAAATAACTTCGCCGACCTGAGAATCGACCCAAAGACCTCGAACTATTAAAAGATCCCACTATAATTACAAAAACTAAACTAAACAAAAACCAGTCTTATCAAAACATCCTTAATAACACCAGACCATGAATATTACAGAATCCAATGAATATTTATTTGTAATAATTTAACTATGAAATGGTAATTGCAAGGGTCCTAAGTAAACAGATTTCTGTTTTGATTACGGGACTGTTTTAGCAAATAAACTCCGATAACAAAATGTGTTACTGGATTTTTGGCTTTACTTTTAAGGGTACTGTTTGTTTTTGTTTCAGGAAAATCGAAATAAAATAAAATGATTGGGAAAAATAAATGAGTTCGATTTGGATGGAATACAGAGAGTACCAAGGTTAACGACGTAGACCGAAAAATTGCCAAACTTAAGTGGCAAAGGGCAGGGCACATTGCTCGCAAAACGGATGGACGATGGAGCCGAAAAGTTCTGGAATGGCGACCGCGAGCCAGAAGGCGATGCGTTGGAAGGCCTCCCACTAGGTGGACCGATAACCTGGTGAAGGTTGCGGGGATCCGCTGGATGCGAGTCGCACGGAACTGGTCAATGTGGCGACACTTGGGGGAGGCCTATGTCCAGCAGTGGACATCTTTCGGATAAGATGATGATGATAACAGAGAGTAG
Organism: Cerastis rubricosa; assembly: GCA_949152445.1. Classification (NCBI taxonomy): domain Eukaryota; kingdom Metazoa; phylum Arthropoda; class Insecta; order Lepidoptera; family Noctuidae; genus Cerastis; species Cerastis rubricosa. The sequence goes on along the minus strand of OX424535.1, from coordinate 4,269,605 downwards.
ACGGACTTTTCACGAAGCCGTCAACCAACCATTCTGTACGTCAAACTCAGTAACTCTAAGCAAAAATTATTGCTGGGGAATGCCCTTTTTTGTACAATGTTTTCAGTGTGACGCACTGAAAACATTGTGCTGATGGATGCATTTAATAGTACGGAGGTCGTAGCAGTATCTAAAGTAATGTTAAAAAAAAAAAAACTTCTATTAAAAAAAAAAACTTGTGGAAAAGTTAGAACTCGACGACCAATATATCCGTAACTAGAAGGTCTACAACAAAACCCTCCCCGACCCTCGCTCGAGCCAGCCCGCGATGCTGTGCCAGTAGTTTTAAATCAACCCCCAAATAATGATATCATTCAGATCCAGCCTGTCCCCATGCAGTCCTCCCCCAGCGACGCCCTGAGCCGAGGCTCGTACCCCACAGGGGGTGCCCTTAGCGTGTAGTCGCTTAGTTTGTAAGTTTTTATGCCCTGGCTGGAGGCCTTACTCTTAAGGTACCCACAGGATAGTCCGGTTAAGCAGACGACAACCTCCTAGGTTGAACTGCGAGATGCCATTCCCAAAAAAAATATACAACAAAATAAAATCGCCATGACGGAGGCGAACAAGTGTCTTGTATAATGATCAGAGGTCGGAATTAGGTAGAGTTATTTTCCTACTTGCATCGAAATGTTGTTATTAATATGGATCTTCCCCTGCGTGTGCGCATTGGAATTTTGCAACTTTGGACATCCGATGTCGGATGGTTTAAATTGTGTAAAAGTAAATAACTTTTTTATTTAATAAATCACGGGTTTTTTATGCTCTTTAATATTAATCTCGGGATTTGAGGCATATCCAGTTTATTCTTTCGCTGTATGAAATCAGTGTAAGTACACAAATAAGTCTACCTAATTCCGACCTCTGATAATGACATGACATACCGGTATTTAAAAGACACAGGACAATTATTTCAACACCTACAACAGACATACACTACAATCACCCGTATTAATTTCTGACATTTTTTAGTACAACACCTATTAGTTTGAGTATAAAATAATGACATGAGGCAATTTATTTAGTATCCAAATGACTCAAATTATAGGTATCGGATTGTATTGAAACAAATACTAACACTCAAAATCTAGGCTTTTATTAAAAAAATAAATATACAAATATAGAAAAAATAATCATATCTATTTTATACAAATACAACGTGGAATTTTAGACATAATACTAGCTGTTGCCCGCGACTTCGTTCGCGTGGAAATTTTAATGGGTTTTAGGGGTATGGAAAATAGATGTTGGCCGATTCTTAGACCTACCCGATATGTACACAAAAATTCATACAAATCGGTTCAACCGTTTCGGAGGAGTTTGGTAACAAACACAACACGACAATTTTATATATTTAATTTTAATACGGAGTGTAATACATCATCATCATCAATCTTACCCCAATTTATTTGGGTTTGGCGGAGCATGTTTTCTTCTTCCATGCTTCTCTATGACTCTCATCTCATCACCTTCATTTTTGCCATATCATTCTTCACCCAGTCTATCCTGTTCTTTGGTCTTCCTCTTCTCTTATACATATCCATATTCATTCAATACACCCTTGTAACTAATTTTAATAGGATAGTTGAGACCATTAACCAAACATTTCAAGTTACAATTTCCCCAAAAAATTAAAACACTTCGTGTAGGGTGCAACTTGTAGGTTGCTTCCCTAACATAAGTAATGTCAGTGCAGATGTAAATGTCAAATTTAAACTTAAATGCAGAAAATGTCAGTGAATGCTCAACGGGATGAATCTAAATAAAAATGCAAGTTGTCCAACTCAAACAACGTCTAATTGAACACTAAAAAATGTAATAATATACATAAAATGCATAGAACAATGCAATATGTCAGTGTCAATGCACTGCCAAATGTAGGTTACGTCCAAAGTGCAAATACGCGAGCCTACTGGCTAACTCATTGTGATAAATAATATTTTAAAACCCATGTACGTGCACCGTACACTTCGTTTTAGGTCTGAAAACCCAATAAATTTTCAGTTAACTGTAAATTTAGAATTTCAGCTACTATCAATAAATAGTTGAGTCAATGCGTTTGCTAATTAGTGACGAAGGTTGCTGTTCCCATACAAAATTTATGAAAAAATCGCGTTTATAAAGCTGATTTAATGTATGTCAATTGATTGGCTTTGATAACACGTACGGAGTAAGGTGCCAAGACAGAGCTTTCAACCGAGTTTCAGTAGATAGGTACTTATACTTACTTGCTCTAGCGCGAGAGCAAAGTTTATCTTGGCACTGTCTCACCATTCCACGCTGTACGTACGTGTAACCAAGACATTACAATAAACGAACTGTCAAAATCAATGTAGGACAAAGTGCTGGGCTTGTCTTCAGCTTACGCGCGATGATCGCAACGAAACTCGCCCCTTGTATTAGGAGACGCCCTTACCTCATTAACGAACGTAAAACGATAGCCTGCCAGACAGACCTGCCCCCGTATTCACAAACGCTCGGATTCTATTTCGATTCGGAAAGTCGTATGTCTATCTCGCTCGCTTTTGTAATGCCAAAATAAGATAGACATACGACTCATCGAATCGAGATCGAATCCGAGCGTTTGTGAATAGGGGGCAAGCTGCCTCGTTAGTCTAGTGGTCGGTAGCGCGACTGCGGAGACTGATGAGGTCCTGGGTCAGATTCCCGGGTCGGGCAAAGTGTTATTTGGTTTTTTCAATCAGGAATTTCTCAGTACCACCCATGGAGTCTGGATTCGTGCTCGGTTGATGGCAATAGACTCGCCCTCTATTACATGGGACTTAAACATGACTGGAGAAATGGAGGTGTACTAATGGTTATACCTCAGCCTACCCTTCGGGGATTACAGGCGTGATGTTGTTAAATATCATAATATATGCATCACATATAATCAATAAATTAATAATTAGTAAATTTATTAATCATTAAATTATTTTTGTATTAATATCATGATAGCATGTATTTAAAATATAAAAATAACTACACGCTTGAAACACCTTATTAGAACGTTGTACATTTTATTCTGCTATGGTCCGGCTGTGTAAAAAAATCTACCAATTTTCTACAAAAAAATCGCCAAAAACCCTCATTCTAAACCTTCTTAGCCGTACAATTTCGTAGCTCCACTATAAAATCCTGGTAAAAACAGCTCTATACACAGTTGCCTCTCATAATCCAAGTCGCAAGTCCTGAGACAAACAGCCCATTCTTCTGAGAGTATAATGAGAGCGCCTAAGAGATTATGCTGCTCGAAAGCAGCTCAGCTAGACGCAGACTCCGATATTAGAGCTAACCCTAGTTCTAGATAGATATATTAGTCTTTACAGAGATTTAAGCCGTCAGGTTCAATCTATAGTGTCAATAAATTATAACGTTTCTGTTACTTCACTAGACGTGCAGAATTTTATAACATCATAACATCGTGGTTGTGATTCCTGAAGGGTAAAGCAGAGGTGCACCTAATATTACACTGACATTTCACTTGTTTAAGTTAAGTTGTTTATGTCTCATGTAATAGTAATTGTACTTTTTTGTCAGAATATTGTTACATAGTTATAAAAGTTCATAATATTCTGCCGTTTCCGGCGTACAAATACATTTTCAGGGTTTTGGTTAGTATTTAAGATTACATTGAAATAAGTAAACTATTCAAATTAAAAATAAAAATTGATCAAATATTAGGTAAGAGAGTCAAAAAGATTAAATTACAAATGTCAAAGAGAGTATGAATAAATATGGAGAGAATGTAACTATTTCATAATATATAAGTCAATTTTTCATTCATAAAATCATTAGACGAGTAATAGCATTTATTTAAGAGGTAATCAGAGCCAATAAGTGTAATAGGGGGTGAGCCTATTGCCATCAACTGACAGAATTTTATATTGGAACTATATTTAACTACATAGCTTAGACTTGGCAAATATATGAATTCATAGAATCGCTGTTCAGCGACAGAAAATGATAATTTTTCAGCTACTTAGATGTAGACTCCAATATTAGAAATAGTTGTAAATACAAGGTGTTGTTTTGCATCCTCGTCAAAATTCAAGAGTTTGTCACAAAATACACTAAATAATCAATTTAAATTACGCTACCTAGTTAATTATTAAAAGAACACTGCTTATGTTTAAATTTGTTAGTATTTCAGAATAGGTAACCATCCCCTTAACGTGGTTTAAGGAATAAGAAATTATCGAATAAACGTTTGAGATTGTTTGTATGAGTGGAAGCGCGGTTATAAGGCGAGGATTAGACGTGTCGTGTTTGAACAACGGATGGTGCATACTCACCGATTTAAGAAAATAAGACAAAAAAAAATATCTACCTATTTTACTATTGATTCGGGTCGAGAATCATTAGCGTAGTTACCTCCTTGAATTTGACGAGAATGCAAAACAACATCTTGTATATTCGCCTCTACAGGGATTTCAATCGTTGGGTTTGCTCTACAGCTCTATACTTTTGTGCTTCGTTGACATTTGAATTTGAATAGTCCTGTCTCATTCACACTTATTGAAAATTGTGTGTGTCTATCGTTCCATGAGGGATCTGCGAGCTCACTCTATAACTAACTTCCCAAAACGACGAGGTTCTAACTGTGTTAACATTCGTATTTTTTTCAGTTTTGCACATTAACTCATTTTTAAAACTTTAATTCAAAATCAGAACATTTTGTTTCACATAAGCTTACATGGACACTTATAAAACGTCAACAAAAGGTACACGGTTTGGATTGGTCGTTGCCTATGGAAAAAAACCGCCAAGATACTGCATGCTTATTGAAATCATAACTGCGCAAGCAAAAATTAAACCAAAATGCTATAACATAGGCAGGCCCCATTTTGGATTAAAAATCACATTCGACTAGAATACACGTTATATTTACGTCATACGTTCAACCTACGGCCTTAGGTATATAAATCCAATCGTTTCGCATGTCTACATGAGTTTGTAAATACGTAGGTAAATACAATTTACCTTTACCGTAGAAGTCATGAACCTAAAAGAATATGTGCCATTACTAAAGTGAAGGTAGAATGAGCACTAGAACCACGCAAACATTTAAATTCATATAGGTACCAAAAATGAGACTATATTATGGCCTAACAACCTATATAAAGTTCTATTTTACGAGCTGCCTTCTTACTAGACTATGGGCTTTATTCGGCTACGTAATAACTAGGATTTAAGTAGGTACCTCAGTTGCTTAGTTGTTAAATAGTGGACTGGTAAGCGAGAGGTTATAAGTTTGATTCCAATTTTTGGATCTTCTCTTGGAACGAAGATAAGATTAGTAGATGTGAACAAGCATAGTGTAGTTATGAGCAACGTACGGTCATCTGTACATAATGAATGTCACTTATACTGCAAAACTAATCATTACTGCAACAAAATGAAGTTGTAACTGTCAAGTTGCTTCTATAGACTTGAAATTAACTATATAGGGTGACTGGAATTAGTGACCGATACATAAACACGTGATTGTACTCGTGATAACCCCTGTGAACACTTGGTCCGACTGCTATGTCCGATCAATCGGACCACGCGAACTTTTTTCCTCTTGGTCCGATTAAGGAGTCGGACCACGCGGTCTATTGTTATTTTAGAACACTTGGTCCGATCGATCGGACCACGCGAACTATTTTTTCCTCTTGGTCCGATTAAGGAGTCGGACCACGAGTTCTATCATTATTTTAGAACATTATAGACAATAGACAACGCGAACATTATTTCCTTTTGGTTCGATTAAGAAGTCGGAAATTATGTGGTATATATCGCGGTTTAGAACATATTATTATAATTGTTCGACCGATCAAAAGACGTGAACTTCTTATTAGCTTTTATTTAACTTGCCGTGTTAGTTTGTTTGGTAGTATTTATTGGTGACATTACAATTTTATGCCAGACATTACTTCATCCTGCAGCCACGATCGTCTCCTCAAGAGAGAACTCCTTAACGGTTAAATTGTGTCATTTGCATTTGGGCATGAATGGGAGACAATACTCAAAGAGGGATCCGGTTTGTCATTAGATTGTATGGAAAACGTGATAAAGTTTTTGTACATTTAATGTAAGTAAATTTCATTGATTTTTCTACATTTAATGTCAGTAAATTCTTATTTAACCAACGGGTCACAGTATTCATGCCTATCTGAGCTTTAACAAAGACCCAGGAGGGTGCCAGGAGGTACCACTGAAAAGTAACGCCGTATCATCAGCAAACGCAACAATTATCGAATCTGGAAATACTAACTGGGTCAACAGGGTCGGTCCAAGAACACTGCCTTGTGGAACTCCAAAAGTCACTGGGACTTCTTTACTAGTTATGTTACCGATTTTAACACATTGTGTTCTGTCGGTCAGGTAATCCTTAAAGAGTTTTAATTGAAAACCCCGGCTTTCGAGTTTTGTTAGCAGAATAGAATATTAAAGATGGAATATTCCGTGAAACAAACTCTAGTGGGACACTACTTGACCATTACGTGATTTTAATATTTAATTGACATGCGCTTGCGACGGAGGAATATTATTTCTTCGTCCGACATAATTTTTTTTCCTGTTTTATCATTTCTACACACTGTGTCTACATTTCTAATTCAACTTTCTATTCGTAGGTCTGCTGGAAGAATTTTCTTTTTAAATAAGCAGTACTTTTACATAAATAAATATTTTCACTTGACGTATAAATTGTGCATTGACATCATTCAGACTTACTAAAAATATTCGTTTTCTAAGAAGGCTAGCTTTTCTTATTATTTTTTAATGGTAAAACGGTATTAAATTTGATCGGACTAGAAGGAATCATAATTCCTCTTTGTCCGATCGATCGGACTATCAAAATTTGTGATTCCACTTGGTCCGATTAATCGGACGAAAAGGAAAAAATAGTTGTGCAGTCGGACCAATTGTTCACAGGGGTGATAACAAACAAGTATCCCAAAGAAAATTTTATTTTTTCACTCATTCACTTTTATCACAATAACACAACAGCCGTATGAAATTCGCGCGCGTGCGCCTGTTACCTATCAGCTGTTAGCCACGTTACGCCGTTGTATCTTATTACTCCATACACTACACACTACTACTACTACACTATACACTCCGTGCCCCAGTGGTTAGGCAGTGTACCAGCAAGGCTCGCAACCCCGAATTTCATAAGGTTGTTGTGTTATTGTTATAAAAGTAAATGAGTATAAAAAAAATGTTTCTTTGGAAAAAAAAATTGTTATCATATGTACAATCACGTGTTTAAGTATCGTTCACTTATTACCAGTCACCCTATCTAATGTATAAAAGTCTCGTGTTACGGTGTTTGTTACCAAACTCCTCCGAAACGGCTGAACCGATTTGTATGAAATGTTGTGTGCATATCGGGTAGGGCTGAGAATCGGCCACCATCTATTTTACATACCCCTAAAACCCATCAAAATTTCCACCCATACGCAGCAGCATCTATTAGGTATATTATATTATTTAGTAGTAACATATAACATAACATAAAATCCCAACTGTAATCCCTGAGTGGTTAGGCAGAGGTTTACCTAACAAGTACACCCACATTTCGCCAGTTATATTTTTAATTAAGACCGAGCCTACTGCCATCAACCGGGCACAAATCCAGACTCTATGGCTGCTATAGAGAAATTCCTAATAGAAAAATCCAAAAATACTTTGCTTGACCCGAGAATCGAACCCAGGACCTTATGCTTAGCAGTCGACCTTGTGACCACTAGACCAACGAGACAATTCAAACAGAGTATTGAAATGACAATAAAACGAGCTTATTTGCTTCAAATGCATAATAATATGAATGTCACTCATCTTCCAAGCCAAAGGCTAAGACAAGCTGTTTGAAGCTACTTCGCTCACGGAGGTCCGATCTTTGCTCTAATCTAACTGCAGTAGTTAGGTTTAAGCTCTGACGTAGTTTAAATGTCGTTAGCAAACTTCGGTTCAAGACGAAGAAGGACTTATAAAAGACTTAATCTGGGATAAATTCCTTTTGAAAGGGGGAGGTCCATTTGGCATAATACGTAGTCTGTCTTTGTTATAATATCCAATTAGGATTTAAGAGAAACTGTTATGTTTCTAGAAACTTCGCACGGTCTTTATGACTTCAGAAATATAAAGAATACTAAATTCGATTTCAATTTAAAATTAATGTTTTATACTTATGTATAACCCTTCTGAAGCAAGTACAACAATTAATGGCAAACATCGCATCAAAATCCGTGGCGCAGTGTGGAAGAACAACACGGTTATACAAGGTGTTACGGAAAGGTTATATACATACTTAAAGGTGTGCTACAGACCATCAAATTGAAGATCTTTCTCTGTCGGACAAACATCGTAATAGCGAAAAAAATATCAGCTGCCCCATACATTTGGGTCGAATTTGGGTTGAGGTATTGGAATTTTGTATGGGACAGTAGATACACATATACCCTTTCCGTTACACCCTGTACAAAAAACTACTTTAATTTATAATCAAGATCATTCTCCTGCCCTTATCCCAATTTATTTGGAGTCGGCGCAGCATGTCTTCTACTTCCATACTTCTCTATTACTTGTCATCTTGACAGCCTTGAATATATATCATCATCTGCCTAGCCTTTTCCCAAACTATCTTGGGGTCGGCTTCCAGTCTAACCGGATGCAGCTGAGTACCAGTATTTTACATGAAGCGACTGCCTATCTGACCTCCACAACCCAGTAACTGGGTAATACGATACCCCTTGGTAAAACTGGATGTCAGACTTTTGGCTTCTGACTACTCGTAACGACTGTCAAAGATCTAGAAAGGACAGCCGGGACCAACGGCTTAACGTGCTTTCCGGGGCACGGAGGAAACTCGGTATGAAAATATGGTCACCCATCCACGGACCAACCTCGGCAAGCATGGCTTAACCTTAAAGATCGACCAGTGCGGCTGTTATTATTTAGCCACGAGCTCCTCAGCCTTGAAAATATATAAGATGTTTAAATTCAATATTTTTATACTCATGTTTCCTGCTCGATTTTTCCTAATCTTATTTAAGTTGTCAAAAACCATAATCTCCATTTTCGACCTCCCCTGTAATCGGACAATTTTCCTTTTGACAATTTATATACCTATAATTATAATTTTTATGAACATGAAATTAATAAAATCCAATATTATAAAATAATAACACATTTTTTCCTTATTTTCAACACCAGTCTCTAAAATCATCCTGAATTTTGCTACGGAGTAATTTTCTTGAGAACAATCGCTGTCAAATCAAATCAGAATCGACTGTCGAAATAAATACGAATTGTACTGAGACTGAATAGTACTGCGAATGAATTGAACGCTCAGATATTGACACTGTGACATGAAAGACAATTGAAGAACATATCTGCGAGCCGAGAGGCGCAGTTTTCATGATCATATTAAGGTGTAGACATTCTTTTAGTACCTACAATAAAGACAGATAAAATGTTTTGTAAATTTAAATATGAAGAAGTCCAATATATTTTACGATTGCATTTAATTAATCCCCTAATGAAACCATAAATACCCTCTCAAAAAAATCCAACGCAATATCATTACCATATAAAAAGGAAAAAAAACCTTAAAAAGTCTTTTAAGAATAATAGCGAGAAAAAATCTCCATATTTTTATGAAACAACATCAAAACCTTATTAAAGATCTTCACGAAATTTCTACTTACCAAATTAATTAAAGGCTTTCAGAGAATCGTAAAAGAAAATTTTCGTCTATAAAGACGTTAAGCGCTGCCATTAACTAATCATACTTATCATTAAAAAGTATCCATACCATTTTTCCGAACCATCAAACAGGCTTATCGGCAACCACGGAACTACTGGTATCCAACACACACATCATTTGAGTACTACACCAAATTATTCACACATTCGTTACGAACTATGACACCAAATAAACCACATAAACCGAAAAATTTAATAGTACAGGCTACGAGACGTAGCCGCTGCGTGAACTACGCGCGGCTGGTGCTACGAAACTGCCGCTACGGCGGTACGAAGTTAGCCGAAGGTCGCCGGAAAGAGCCGAGCCAGCGCAGGGGGAGCCGAGGCGAATTTCGCTCAGTCTTTCATATTTTATATCGGTAGGGACGGAGCGGAATTACAGAGTTTGCTCGGGTGGGTTTTTATAGCGTAACGGAACCATAGCGGCTGCCTGCCATTCTATTTCGTAGGTATTTTTTCGACTTGTGAGCTGTACGCGAATTTTTCTACATTGTTTGCGTTACCCTCAGACAACTTGTGATTTTAATAGTGTGACGTGGGCACAAAGGCTCCATTCAAGCTAATATGAATTGGCGTGTTTGATGTTATTGTTACGACTAGAATTATTCGGAGGTAAATTCAAATTAAATGACCTTTTCGGTCGAGTTACAGTGCTTAATATGTTTCCTTGCGTGTTTTAGTTTCGCGATTTCGTCATGAATTGCGTTCTTAGTTGAAAGACGGATCCTTTGAAGTTCGGGGCTCTAATTCGGATTAAATTATTTATGTTAATACGTGTGTACATGTGTAGTAAACATGAGATTTTCCCATGGATTATTCCGTGGTTGATCTCCGGGGAAATACCGCCATGGTCTCTACTCGTTTCGGGTGAATTGGTGTTAACATTATGTTTTATTTTTCGATACATATTGAAGGTTGGTTAGTTCCGTATTCAATATTCAATTACTGTATTGTCTAAGTTTATCTTGAACATCACTGACATGGATAAGGAAAACATCGATCGTGATAAAAAGAAATGTATCGTGGAATTATAATTAAATAAAGCTTAAAATCGCCAATCGGCCTTGAGCAAACGTGGTGATTAATGCTCACGCCTTATAAGTATGTGAAGAGTCTTGTGCCCAATAGTGGGACAGTAATAGACTGCTATTAATATAAAAGGTTGTGGAAGGTAGGTTTGTTTGCTTTCACCCAGGCTAATAGATAATAATTACAAACACATATTGTATCTCGAAATACTTTTACAAGAGTGGTACATAGGCGGACTTAATGCCACAAAGCATTCTCTACCAGTCAACTTTTGTGTCAAAAAGGACAGCATTGTGGTAGAGTCCAAAAATAAATACGCAAAATACCATATAACAACTCAAACCTCATTTTTTTGTTTTCAATAAATTATTTAACATCATTCATGCTACCTTCGTCAGGTTACTAACAATTTTATTGGACAACCAAATTCATCTGCCTAGGCTTTTCCCAAACTATCTTGGGGTCGGCTTCCAGTCTAACCGAATGCAGCTGACTACTATTACTATTTTACATGAAGCGACTGCCTATCTGACCTCCACAACCCAGTAACTGGGTAATACGATCCCCTTGGTAAGACTGGATGTCAGACTTTTTGGCTTCTGACTACTCGTAACAAAGAGACAAAGTTCTACAAATGAGAGCCGGGACCAACGGCTTAACGTGCTTTCCGAGGCACGAAGGAAACTCTGTATGTAATTATGGTCACCCATCCACGGACCAACCTCGGCAAGCACGGCTTAACCTTAAAGATCAATACGTGCGGCTGTTATTATTTAGCCACGAGATCCTTGCTTTTTGGACAATCTAATTATTTTATAGAATTAGGCAAGTCAAAAATAATTTACGTACATGTTATAATATGATTTTCGCAAAATGGTTAAAAATGTTTTACGGTTAGACTGGAAGCAGACCACAACTTACATAGATCAACATAATCGAAAAAAGCCTAAGTAGATAATAAGTTACGAAATATGGTTTAAAATATCTTGGGAGTATTTTGGTATTTCTTTTAGAGTATTCATTCAATACCAAGGAATGGATATTAAAAAATTACGCTTAGAGAGCAAGACAATCAATCCAACATTCAAACGGGTCATAAGTACCTAAGTATTCTAAATTCAAATCTGGATAGTTTCTCATACAATCGAGACTAAAGACTATAGAATTGATTCACAAAGTGATTCGAGTGATTTGATTGGATCCAATCGATTCCTATTTACGGATAGTGATTTTCAGCTATTCGGATAGTGATTTTCAACTGTTCGAATAGATAATTGGGATTTTGTATGCTCACACTGTTTCCATTTAGCAACGATTGGTTGGTAAGTGGCAATGATCGGTTATCGGGTATCGGTTCGTATTGAAATCGTCACCAAGACCTACATCTGTGAATATTCTCTGATGGAGACTTACCCACCTGTATTCTTTCAAATGGTATCTTCTCAAGCGATAATTTATTTACGAAGGAAAATCAGAGCGATATTCTATAGAGTGATTGGTACTGACCGATACTTAAACACGTGATTATACTCATGATAACAAACAACTTTCCCAAAGAACAATTTTTTTACACTCATTCTCTTTCACACCCATCCACAGAATGACCTTGAAGATCAACCGCGGCTGTTATAATTAAGCTTTTTAAATAATCTTTATACAAATTTAACTCTGAGTCACACCCAATTTCAATATCAGTTATCAAGCTTCCAATTTCTATGGCAATATTGACAAAATAATCAGCTGCTGACGTTACCACCCCTATAATGATTTATGAATGTCATACGATACGGAACTAAGAATGGAACCCCATATCGTTTATGGGACCGTACGTACCCGGAAATTAAGAGAAGATATCACAGAGGAGCGAACATGTACCTTTATTATGGTACCACCATTGATGATAGTTATTAAGATGTTTTTACGTTATTTAATTGTTTTATTACTCCGTTTATTCATTTACATTTTTTTTTATGTATATTTTTACGTATTTCTTAAATTGTGGCAGCTAAGAGATGACCAGTCACAACTGACAGCGCCCGTTAATCACGCTTCTTCCCAATAAAATTCCAAGATGAGGAAAATGTCGTGAGGAAAGTTTTGAGTATGAAAGTGGATGAGTATAAGGATAGAGGAAGACCAAAGAAACGATGGCTGGACTATGTGAAGGATGATATGGCAAGTTTTCTAATTTCACATTTATGTTTTCTGCTATTTACAAACTTTTTACTACTACAGATTTCTTATAACACTAATAAATAATATGTAAAAACATATATAAATGAAATCTGGCATGAATAAATGTTCGAATTTAGTAGTAGTTTTTCGAAAATCATTTCTACTAACGGGTTTTATAATAATGGCAATACACTAATGTCATTATAACACAATTCTATTACGAGATCATTGACAGACCAATGATCGACCATTATGAATTTAGCAGATTACCGACTTTTAGCAAAATGACAATGGGATCGTGTTGGAATAACGATATTTATAAAAATAGCAGACTTGAGGCCCTGCTCGCTTGCCGCCAACGGTAGGACAAGGCCTTATGCGAGACGCACTACACGTAACTCCCTGTTTTATCATAATTCCAAAACGGATATAAGTTTCTGACGTGGATTCCCCACCGCTATGAGATTCGTGGAAGGCTCTTAATATATTGAGCTAGGTGGTTAAAAAGGTATGCTTAGTATTGAAACCCAAACTATCTTATTAAAGGAGTAAGTTAAAGGTCACTGCATTGTTAGTCTAGTGGTCTCGACTGCTAAGCATAAGGTACTGGGTTCGATTCTCAAGTAAAGCAAAGTGTTATTACCACGAAGACCAGATTTGGGCCTAGTACGAGTAGATGGTAATAGGCTCGCCCGTGCCCCCTAAAACATGGGACTTCGACACAACGGGCGAGATGAGGGTGTTCTATTAAATAAACCCCTGCCGAGCCGGTCGGGTACTACAGGCGTGATGTTTTGTAACTGAAAGGTAGAACATTTGAAATTTCGGATCACCTTTTGCATTTGATTATTTCATCTTTGAAATACGTTTGTGTGGGCACTTATTATCGTTCTAATGCAGGTCAAGGACCTCTGTCGGATAGCAAAATACGATTGCTCATTGGGGAGTGGTTTTAGCTCATACCTAGGTATTTTTATAAATCACTACCTTTTGCCCGCGGTTCTGCTCGTGTTTTGATCGAAATAATCCTACGGAAACGTTTTAAATATGGCTCATGACACTTGAACTTGATGTAGCTTACCATTAGTGAAATATTTATCGGAATCAGATCAGCAGTTCCGAAGATTACTTCCAACATCCAAATAACAAACTTCGCCCCTTTATGAAACTTAATGATGTATATGTTAACGGAAATGTATGAAATCCGTCATTGTATAAAATTCCTAGGAAATGTGTACAATTCCTAAAATCCATAGGATATGTATGAAATATTTTTTAATTAACACTTTTCCTAGGAAATCTATACATTTCCTAAACCGTGATAGGAAATGTATATCAGTAGTCATCGCTGCGCCGATCGCTCCATTCAAGCGAGCATGCAACATGCAGCAGGCAGGGTTTCTGTCACGGCTCCGGCGCTGCGGGCCTCCGGCGGCCCCACGCGATTTTAAATTACACTCTAGGGGTAGGACAAACAAGACTACGTGGAGTCGGTTTTGCAGCAAATCGGTTCTGTCACTAACTTTTGTTGCAAAGCATATTCAATTTTTAACCAACAATATTATTTAATTGTTACAGAAACTATAGCAAATTGGTTTGATTAGAATTATGTATGGGGCACTACAAGTTCACGACCACCATTTTCACCCAAAGTCTCACAACATCTAATATATTCTTCAGATTAACTTATAGTATAGTTTTTAATTTTATACATTTCCTTCTGTCATATAGGAATTGTATAGAGTTCCTAGGAAATGCATACAATTCCTAGGAAATGTGTGGAGTAAAAAATAATTATGATACTATTTAACACATTTCCTACATAGACTCGGAATTGTATACATTTCCTAGGAATTGTATACAATTCCTAGGTTTCACACATTTCCGGTAACATATATAAATAACAATAATAATGTTTTTTTTCTTAAATTGTTTTCCACCAGGTTCTGGAACAGGGTCCAAGCTGCTGGTGGTTAGGGCTCCAGAGAGAGGAACCTCCTCACAATATGGGCCGCATCGAAGTGTACTGCCTTCTGAATCAGTCCCGTGATCCAACCGCCTTGCGATATAGTAGAATTATAAGGTTTTCTCACGATCTTTTTCGGTAACTAAGTCGGTAGTGACTACAACTAAAACTTTTATCACGACGAAAAAATAAGGAAACTTTTATCTATATCTATATTAATATAATAAAGCTGAAGAGTTTGTTTCTTTGCTTGAACGCGCTAATCTCACGAACTACTGGACCAATTTGAAAAATTATTTCAGTTTTAGCTAGTCCATTTATCAAGGAAGGTTATATATCATCACGCTACAATCCATTGGAGTGGAGCAGCAATGAAAAATGTAGCAATAACGGAGAAAATGTGACGCGAACGACGTTGCGCGGGTCAACTAGTCTTTTTGTAAATCTATTTTAGAGGCCAAATCAGATCTAGGGTAACAATTTAAAACTGTGGTCAATTTAACTTAAAAATAGACCACAACATTTAAAGTTCAACACAACTTAACAGTTAAAACAGCTCCATTTACCACGAAAACTGCAACACATTTTCACATTACTTGCATGAATAGGACACTACAAATACCTCCCATTCAAAAGGCGTCATGTTTATTATGTTGCTACCACAATGAACTTACGACCCCTATTGTCTACAACTACATTACGAACTCGATATTCAAGTGTATAAATCATTTTAGTAATAAACTATACGATGCACTAACGCACGGCAATTTCATACATTGTATATCTTG
This sequence comes from Cerastis rubricosa, assembly GCA_949152445.1. NCBI lineage: Eukaryota > Metazoa > Arthropoda > Insecta > Lepidoptera > Noctuidae > Cerastis > Cerastis rubricosa. Next base: position 4,253,855 of record OX424535.1, on the reverse strand, counting down.
GCAATTCCAATTTGTTACTAACAACTATAAATAAACAAAATTTTAGAGAAATTAAACACTTTATCTTGACACACGGTCTTAGAGAGTAACAAACTTATCTTCGTAGAATCTTAATCGGAGTGCAGGTCATAAAAAGCTTTATTTCTATAAAATAAAAGTGTAATATAAAAGTGACCTTTCGGTTCGTACTACACTACTTGACACCGCATTGCCTGAAACCGATTATATGGTAAAAGGGCAAGAAAATCGGTATGTTGTAGGCAGAGGTCGGAATTAGGTAGAGTTATTTATGTACTTACACTGATTTCATGCAGCGAAAGAATAAAGTGGATATGCCTCAAATCTAGAGATTAATTTTAAAGAGCAGAAAAATCCAGGGATTTATTAAATAATAAAATTATTTACTTTTACACAATTTAAACCATCTGACATCGGATATCCGAAGTTGCAAAATTTCAATGCGCACACGCAAGGGAAGATCCACATTAATATCAACATTTCGATGCAAGTACAAAAATAACTCTACCTTATTCCGACCTCTGGTTATGGGTCAATCTAAGCAAGTGCTTAACCCGAAGATTGATCCGAGTAGCTGTTAATACTGAGCCACGAGTTCCTCATCATCATCCGCAGCCTGAATAAGAGGTCAAAAATGGTTGAACCATTGCTGTCTAACAGGCCTCGTTTTCCTTGTGCACGTTCCCGTGTCAGCTTCATCGAGGATGTGTCAAAGCTTTTAGAGATTTTATCATCTTTATCATCATTTCAGCCGAACGACGACCACTGCTGGACATAGGCATCCCCCAAGTGTCGCCACATTGACCGGTTCCGTGCGACTCGCATCTAGCGGATCCCCGCAACCTTCAGTTCTATGAAACCCTAGTCCATACATACTTCCATGCTAATATTATAAATGCGAAAGTCACTCTGTTTGTTTGTTACCTTTTCACGACTAAACGGCTGAGAGGATTTTAATGAATTTTAGCACGAAGATAGATTTCAACCTGTGGAAGGACATAGGCTATATATTATCACGCTACGACCAATAGGAATAGGAGCAAAGAAAAATGTTGCGAAAACGGGGAAAATGTGACGCAGACGAAGTTGCGCGGGACAGCTAGTAAAACTATAAAAATGTTATACCTACTTACGTTGCTTGATACTAAGCATTATTTTTTTTTTTTTTTTTTTTTAGGATGGGAAATCATCAAATGACTTCTTCCGCTCTGGGCGGAGCGGAAGGGAGTGTCAGACTTGACTGACTAAAACCCATCCATGTTCCTTCTTAGCCCTTTGCGTTCCAGGGGCACGGTATCTCTTTCGAACAACCCGCAGCCCTGGCAGTTGATACTAAGCCTTAATGAAACACAATTAATCCCAAGAAATTATTTATAAATAAATACTTTACTTAAACTTTGTTAAAGTATAAATTCTGCCTTGCATTGTGAATTATTCAGCTATGTTTGTGGTTGCACTGTGCGATAGTGTTTACCTCGTGCTTATTAGATATAGCCGTACATGTCTAATTAAGTGGTAGGTGAGACGCTTGAGAGCTGTGGGCGAGCGTGCATGGACGTATTCTACAATTTGCTGCACCTTTCAGTATTGGAGTGTGATTTAAAATTATATTTTGATAGAGTCGATCAGTTTTAAAATAAAATAGGATAATATATACTTCAGTCATCATTATCTGCCTATCCTTTTCCTGGCGTCGGTTTTTATTGTAACTGGAGGCAGCTGCAGTATTTTACATGGAGCGACTGCCTATCTGACCTTCACAACCCAGTTAGTACTGGGTAATACGATACTCCTTGGTAAGACTGGTTGTCATACTTTCGGGCTACTGACTACCTGTAATTACTGTCCAAGATCTTCCTATGATAGCCGGAACCAATGGCTAAATAGTATTTGCATTGCGAGGCACGGAGGAAAGTCGGTATGTAATGGGTGGTCACCCATCCACAGACCAACCTAGGGAAGCGCACCTTAACCTGAAGATTGAACCAAACAGCTGTTATTAACTACCAGGTCCGTTAATAAACTAGTTATTCAAATTCTATAAAAAAGCTCTTTTTAGAGTTCCGTACCCAAAGGGTCAAACGGGACCCTATTACTGAGACTTCGCTGTCCGTCCGTCTGTCACCAGGCTGTATCTCATGAACCGTGATAGGTAGCCTGTTGAAAATTCTACAAATTATTTGTATCTGTTGCCGCTATACCAACAAATACTAAAAACAGAACCCTTCGTGCGCGACTCCGACTCGCACTTGGCCGGTTTTTTTCTTTTTTTCTTGCAGAATTTGAGCTCAAAAGTTTTCGAAAATGAATCAGAGTAATACATAAGCTTTCTATAAGTAAGAATCATATGCTTATGATGCTTTTAGCCGTGGTTATCCACGGCTAAAAGCCATCACAAATTCAAAGCAAAAGTTGTACAAATTCTACACCCGTACACCACAAACTCAACGCAGAGACAAACATAGTTATACAGTACAAATTACAGTTGAAATATAAGAGGCGGTTTGCATAATTAAAAACTTGTTATTTTATAATCACGGTGCGTAAATATTGTAAATAAAATTGTTGAGATCGCTCTGTTTTACTTGCTGTTATGAGAAATAACATTTCCAAATTAAATATGCTAATACAAACGTGACATACTGAAAATTCTGTTTGTAAAAATACGATTGTGTAGCTTTGTGTAGTTGAGTTTTGTGTTGGTGGTAGGTAATTCGATTAGTAATTTAATGTTAGTTGGTTTTTGGCATATTGTATCAGTCGGACCAGCTTATCTACGTATGAATGAATCTACCTTTGTAATTTACCTACTGTAATTCGAATTGAGCCAAGATAAATGCAGGAATTAATTAAATTCAAGGAACTATTCACGCTGCGAAAGGAACAATTTTTATTAAAGCAAGGAAATCTTAAAGAATGATCTACTAATGGAGAGTCTAAGTTCTCCCAAAACATCGAATCAACATTATTCTCTTTCCCTCATCCCAATTCATTTGGGGGCGGAGCAGTATGCCTTCGTCGTCCATACTTTTCTATGGTCTGTCGAATCAATAAAAATAAAATAAATGAAGAAATAAATGTAGGGGATCCCTGCACTTAGTGATGATACCGGGGCGATTCTATGGGGATGATGATGAAATAAAACCGACCACCGCGAATGTCCGTTGAACACTGATTTATTGATTTTAATGCACTTACACAATTTAGCTTAGTGATAGGTACGAAATGCTGAGTGCACAGAATGCACGGCGCTTGAGTATGAAAAGTAATGTGCGGTTCCGTACATTCAGTTAATTAATATAATTTAATATATATTTTTAGTTTTATACAATTTCTTGCTATCCAGCACAAGCAATCCAATGGAAGTCGTATGTTTCTAAAAGAATTAACATTCAGTACCGGTAACCATCGTAAATCATAACTACTTACTAACTCATTACGATCTAAAATCCTAAATCATTACGATTAATTCGTAAAATGATCTACGTGGATTAGTTATATTTAACAAAACGAAACCCTCATATTCTACGGTTCCAATCTCCGTTTCCAACATATTCTGAAAGCTATCTTTATCGCCTACAGCTCGATAATATCAAACAACAGCTCGTGACGTGTGGCTTAGGTGAAAATAACCCTGCCAATGCTGTCCAGTGACATGTTCTCAAACTGAGCTGTCACCGCACTGGCCGCTGTACCAGCAGTGACGGGTTGCCGATAGGACTAAATTGAGCCAGCTCTATTTTGGGACGATTCCTCTTTGGTTGATACTGGTCAGTGTATCGTACTGGCCAGTTTAAAGTGGAAAATTTGACAACGGAATAAGATTTCTGACGGAGTTTGTCTGTTACGGAGTCTGGATTTGTGACGGGTTTATGGCAATAGGGTCGCTCCCTATTACATGGGACCTTCACATAACTGGCGAAATGTGGATGTACCATTAGGTACACCCCCTGCCTAACCGTTCGGAGATTACAAGCATAATGTTAAATGTTATGTGAACGAGTATATAATTAAGTAGGTAAATACGTTGGACTAGATGTCACCACTTTGCATAGAACAAGAGGAAATGAGGCTCTCTTCACGCGGTGTAGATCAGGTGGAAACAGATGGTGCTAGACATCCTCTATAGCTCCGTCTCTTTCCCTCACTGGAATAAGAGTAAAACAATACTGCTTTAAGACGTCATGGTAGGCCAGCTGTACCTATTGGCATTTTGGAATCACTTACAAGTTTCATACTGCATTTTTTTTACTCTTACATGAGGGATGATGATGTGTAAATTAATAAAAGCCATGAAGTTTCTTACCGGTTCTTCTCCATAGGAAATGACCAACCCGAATCGTGCACCTTTTCTTACCGTTTTATTTAAGTGTCTATGTAGGCCTTTGTGAAATAATAAGTTTTGATTTGATTTGTAATCCCATCTTTTTACAGTAAAATATCGTATTGGGGGCCCTGTAAACGTGACGAAAATACAGACGATTTTAAAATTAAAACTACGTATTTGAGTTCGAAATATTAACTTGATTTTAAAAATCAATCCATATCTGTGAGTGATAATTATTGTGGTTGTTGCAATTAAAGCAACATGCTATAGGATAGTTGTATTTGCGATTAAAAATTCGATGTTTTTATGGTACGTTTACACTGCGGGCTCGTGCTAGTGCCATTTCAGATCATCTGCCTGAGGAGGTCAGTAATGATATAGATTACCATTTACCTATTCCTCATCTGCCTAGCCCTTTCCCAAACTATCTTGGGGTCGGCTTCCAGTCTAATCGGATGCAGCTGAGTACCAGTATTTTACAGGAAGCGACTGCCCATCTCACCCCCACAACCCAGTAACTGAGTAATACGATACCCCCTGGTAAGACTGGTTTTTTTTTTATTTATTTATTAAACAATTTTATTACAAACTTTCATTTAAAAACTATGCCCCACAAAACCGTTTTCACGGTTTGTCTGTGGCTGTCAGACTTTTGCCTTCTGGCTACTCGTAACGACTGCCAAAGAAATGACAGCCGGGACCAACGACTTAACGTGCTGTCCCAGACACGGAGGAAACTCGGTATGTAATTATGGTCACCCATCCACGGACCAACCTCGGCAAGCACGGCTTAACCTTAAAGATCGACCCGTGCGGCTGTTATTATTTAGCCACAAGCTCCTCATTACCACCTATTATGAAAATTAATAAACAAAGATCCCTGCGTCACCAAATAAAATATTTAACAAGTTCAACGACCAATGCCCTCATCGCTTACCAACGAGCATTAAATTTCTCCTCCTATCACCTCCCTAATTCTGGTGTAAAAACAAGTCATTTTCATGCTCATTGAGAACCACAGTAATACTTAAAGCGTGTTAACTGTGTTATCATTGCCATGCAAATTGTGAGCCAATTGAAGAAAATGGGTTACGCCTTGCAGTAAAACCTGACATTAGAGGAGACAGATAAGAATCAAGTGACAACGATTAGGAAATCATCTAAACTAATATAATAAAGAGGAAAAAGTTGTTTGTTTCTTTGTTACGATTTAACTCAAGAACTATTTGACCGATTTTTTAAATTCTTTCACTATTAGAAAGCTACATCTTTCCCGGGTAACATAGGTTATATTATATTACAATTTTCGTGGAAAAAGACGCGGGCGAAGTGCTAGTCTAAACTAATATTATAAAGAGGAAAGATTTGATTGTTTGTTTGTATGTTTGTTTGCATTGAATAGGCTCCGAAACTACTGGTTCGATTTGAAAAATTCTTTCAGTGTTAGATAGCCCATTTATCGAGGAAGGCTATAGGCTATATATCATTATGCTACGACCAAAAGGAGTGGAGCAGCAATGAAAAATGTTGCGAAATCGGGGAAAATGTGACGCAAACGAAGTTGCCCCGGTCAGCTAGTTTTATATATAACTGAAATAAATTACTGCGGGTTAGTACTGCGCTACGGGTGGTGCTTCGGTTATGGTGATGTGAACTCCCTTGTCCTTCGTAGCAAATCTTTTAGATATAAGGTGGCTGACAAGAAGAAAATAATTGTCTTCAGAGCCTGCGTCTGCAGAGATTTTGCAGAAACACTAATGCTAATAAGCAGTGATAGCCTAGTGATGTGACCGTCGGAAAGCCAATAGGTCTCGAGTTCGGCATAAAAATTCTTTCTTCTTAGAGTGTCGATGACCATTGAGTCAGCCCAAAATTTGGCGACCTCCTCAAAGGTGGTTGCTAGGGAGATAAGGGCAAGATCGTCTGCATAAAGGAAGCGGGAGGTATGCAGGTTGGATGGTTGATCGTTGGTAAAATATTAAATAGGAGCGGTGCCAAGACACTACCATGGGGTAGGCCGTTTTTTTGTGATCTCCAACGACTTATTTTCGAGAGAAAGTGGACCAGAAATCGACGGTTGTGGAGAAGTTCTCGGAGTACGCGGACGAATTCTTAGGAGTTGCGATGACCTTAGATTTCCTCCAGAGCCGGAGTATTGAAGCTGATTGCAGACAATTGTTGTAAAGTAGCAGCAACTATGACACAGCAACTGGACCGAGGTGTTGCTCAACTGAGATATCGTCCGTCCGGTTAGACACTAACCACACGATAAAGAAAAAGAAGGTTTTGAAAGCGATTGCTGCTTAAAAGCACCCTGGTACACACAGCTCCATTAAGTAGTTACGCCCCCAGCCTACTCGTCCGGAGTGCTGAGGGTTACCACATACTGACGCTGTCGGTACTAACCTTTTTGTATGATATGAGGTAACCTGCTTTCAGTTCTTTTACTTGTTGGCCTACCATGACGTCTTGAAACAGTATTGTTTTAATATTATTCCAGAGTGGGAAAGTGATGGCGCTAGACGTCTTTTATAGCTCCGTCTCTTTCTCACAGTAGAATGAAAGCTGCCTTAAAACATCATAGTAAACCCCCTGTTTATTAATATTTTTGCACAATGGTAGTAGATATTGAAGGCAGAATTTAATATTCGGGTAGAGACATTTTACCTGAAAATCAGACACTTTCAATATACATGGAAACATTATTAATTCATGATCCAATATAGCTATTGTCTAAGTTTATCACTCGAAAACATTTCTAAGAATCTCTGATATCAGAATATGATCCGATTTTCAGAATCTAATTTTGGATATTCTTAGACATTTTATTAAAATAAAATATTCTTTTTCATGTATACCATACAAATAACATATAAAAAGAAAATATTTCACATAGGGATATAATAATGACATCATCATGTCCTTAGGTAAAATATTTTCTTTTGATATGTTCTAATGATGCCATCATTATGTCACACAAATCTTTAAATTTGAAAATGATTATTGTACAAAAATTAAGTCATTTATTAAATTCAAACTAGGCTGAAGAGCAGCACTTTTTGAACGTCAATTATACCAGACAGTCCCCCAAAACGCCCGTCCTTCATTTGGCAATATAGAAAAGCTCTGGCCAATCTGTAACAAATCTGAATGCGAACTAACTGAACGTAAGGAGGTGTACAAACCGGAGCAAAACGTTAGTTTTTTAAACTACATATGCTTGCGTTTGGCCTTTAGACGTGGAGAACACTTGCCTACAAGAAACCGATTCACTCGAACTGTGACGAGATCCAGATTATAATGATCAGGGAACAGAGAAGCCAGTGCCAGAAAGCAGTGAATTCCACAGACTGGCGGTTCGTACTATACACAATGATACTTGAGTTCCTAACAAGCGTAAAACAATGTATTGAAGGTCGCAGTCAAGTCTCGCAACCCACGTTAGGTTCGCGTTAGTCAGACTAGAGCTTAATATCCATTTCGTATAAAAAATTGAATGAACGAATATTTTAATATTAACCTATCAAAGACCCCAAAAATTCCCTTTGACCAGTTTTCCAATATACTGGAACTATTTTCTAATAAAAGCCTATAAGGACCATTTCAGGGGTTCGTAAAGTATAACGAGGTGAAAACATTACCCGCACGTGTATTTCAATGCGAAGGTCGATGTTCGAGCGAGATACAAGATGGTTTTAGCCCTAAGAGGAAACGAGATGGGACTAGTTGTATAATTTGGACCTAATTGCGATCAAAACCGCTGGTTCATGCTATGTTGTCTAAATATAGGTCAGCCATCTTTTGTTTGTGCAATGACACGCAAAAATTTGAACGTGGATATAGGATGAACAAAGGCCTACTTTAGACCTTAATAGCCAGTTAAAACTAATGAAAATTAAACTATTTTTCCGCAAAATGTTTGTAAGACCAACAACTATGGCAGATTTGCTGGTCCTGCGATCATTTACGCTCGTTATGGAATCCAAAAATAATAGAATTTACTCGGTCGTACGATTTCTGAACCTCCTACGTACATTTCCAACTTATTAACAATCTTTTTTATTTTATGTTATGTTTGGGCTGTCAGGTTTGCACATAACTGTCTTCAAATAAAACTCTGATGATAAGTTGAATAGCGTGGGACGCGTCTCTGCTAGGTAAGTCAACGACCTTTACGAAGGGGCTGGGATTGTTTGGATTTGAAAGGCGGAGGGCCAAGGCATTGTGGTGCAGTTTGGGAGACCCCTAGGACCAGTTGTGGACTTTATTGAAAGTAATAGATTAATTGAAAGCTATATACAATGTCTATCATCATCATTTTCGCTCACGACATCGACACAAGAATAAAGAAGAATGTATACAAACATTCTTCTTCTTAGCTTGTCGATGACAATTTAAATTGAGTGTGCCCAAAAGTTGGCGACGAGTTTGGCACTTGCAGTACCTTCCATCAGATCCTGTGATGTGCAAACAACAGGATTGGCAGGACACGATATCAAGTGTCCCATCATTTGTGGAGCAGCACCACATTCACACTACAAGGCACAGTCATCTATAAATCTCCATCTGAACAGCAATTATTAGTTCCCTTCAATATGGTTGAGTTGAGATGATACATGCGTCATGTTCGTGAACGGGCGCTGTCAGTTGTGACTGGTCATCTCTTAGCTGCCACGGTTTATTTTAAAACTTTTTCGAATTATTGATTTCGTCTTTTACTCTGGACGCTCTTAACTTGCACGTATTTCTACATCGTTCTCACATATTTGTAATTCTCAACATGAATGATGTAACCAAGGTTTTTGTAATAAGATTCTGATTTAAAAGAGTGTCCATGGAGTTTCTTGCCCATTCTTCTCCATAGAGATCTACGCTTTGGAATGGGCAACTACAGTACTTTCACTATTTATTATGCCTTGTGTCTGGGACTGTAGCTAGCACCGACCCTTGCTCGAGCCAGCCCGCGATGCTGAGCCATTAGTAATAAATCAGCCCCTAAATAAAGGAAATCAGATCCAGCCTGTCCCTTGCTGCCCTCTCTCAGCGACGCCCTAAGCCGAGGCTCGTACCCCACAGGGGGTGCCCTTAGCGCTGTCGCTTAGTTTATAAGCTTTTTGCCTGGCTGGAGGCCTTAAATTCGAGGCATCCACAGGTTTGTCCGGTTAAGCAGTAGCCAGCCTCAGAGGCTGAACTGCGAGATGCCATTCAAAAAAAGAAAAAAAAAGGGAAGACAAAACGCAAAGCTACAGGCTTTGCGTTTTGTTCTGTTTTTTTTTGCTTTCAAAAGTGCCTGTAATGTTTTAATTGAAATAAACGCTTTGAGTTTGAGTTTTGATTCCCTGCTTCGGCCAAACTGTGTTCGGAGTCCATTTAAATACTTCCAGGTCAGCCATGGCAACTCGTGTCCAGATAAACATTTATAAAACTTTACCAACAAACTTTACCAACTTTACAACCAGTCTCGATAAAATCAATACAGAATGATTCTTAATTCCATACTGTGAAAACAAGCCGGTAGTGTTTTCGTAATACATAATATCAGTACTTTAATACTCATGAAAACATCAGTGATGAGACTGGGATTGAATGTGAGAATGTTTTTTGTCTGATTGTTTGAGCAATGCCAATATTGGAGTATGTTTAACGATATGACGGTGGGTGTGAATGTTTGGTGATGTCCGAGTTTCGTATTTTCATATGTGCCTGGGTTGGGGATGATATTTTTATCGTATGTTTTATATATATACAATTAATTTGCAGTTTTGCAGTTATGTATGCGGTCAACTGCATACTAGACTATTATAGTGGTTGCTATCGCTCCTGTTGAGCATGAAGTTTTGGGGTTGATTCCCAGGGCGGGTTTTTCATCTGATTTTTTTTTGTAGCAGCCACGGAGACCGGATTAGTGCCCGTTTGATTGTAATATTAAATTAATATTGGATTTGATCAAACCAAATCTGGGTAAAGTATTACGTACGCCTGTGCCTGGTTTCAGGCGTAATGTTAATAATTATTTTACACTCACTGTCAGCTGCAGCTGCGTAGCTTACGTTAAAAAAAAAAGCGAAAGAGGCGTGAACGTCAAGTAGACAGTTACTCCATGTAAAATGCTGATATCCAGCTACATCCAGTCCTACTGGAAGCAAGCATCATCAAAAAAAAAACGCTTAACAAAGAAATATTTTTTAATTCAGAGGATAGCGACCTAAAGTGAAAAAGAATATTATATAGTAGAAAGTTACATGTCAATATTTGGGAGTTTCTTCTTGTTGCAAACAAACGTGCGATGCACTGCAATTGTTTCTGAAAAAACCTATTGTAACCCCATTTTCATTTAGACACCGTAATCAAGCGTTCTAAAACGATCTAGAAACCGCATCATGATTTTAGAAATTGAGATTTTGAAGATTTGTACTTACGAGTTTGACAGTTTTTTGCAATAACTACCGCAAACCACGCTTAGTTGGCCTCAAATCACCTGATGAGAAGCGATGATGTATTCTAGCATGAGTGAATTGAGTGATTCCCTCGAACCTATAAGAGATCCAAGTATAATGATCGGGAAGCAGAGAAGCCGGGCAATACGCACAATTTTATAAACTTCAGTTTTTCCTCGTCCTCCACTGTTGTTTTTACCTTTCCAAAGTGTTAAGATCTTCGTTTTTGAAGTTAAATAATATTGATTTAACTTCAGAAGTTACACCTACCTTTCTAAAACTATGATCCAACACTGCGAGTTAACACTTGATACTCGTCACTCACTGAAGCTCTCAAAACTTCAACCAAAATAAGGCTAAGAAATTCATGAGCACCCTGTAAAAACTACGCTATCTTAGCTGATAGCACTCAGCACCAAAACAGACAACTTTTACTGCATTAACTTTTCAAAAAAGGTAAATCCCACCCCCTCTTCTCCCCTTCCTTTCTTTACGCATAACTGAGTTTGAAGAATACGAAAGTTTCAAAACTGGACCAAAGAAAAATAATGCGACGGTTTTTTTTTTTCTGTGGCACAATTTTGAAAATGTAATGAATACCGCCTGGATGCAGAATTTGTTCTTTTTTCAAATTGCCGGACTTGGTTGACAACTTCAACAAGTTTTTGCTGAATTGGACTTTGGAATTGTCGTAACTGTGATTGCAGTTTGGCTTTGTCTTAAATTAGGAAAGGAGCCATTTTTGGTTCTGTGAGTAAGGATTTCATTATCTCTCTGTCTTGCGCTATGGGTTGATGACCAGGATTCAAATTAAAATTAATTGTTTATTTGCAAGAAAATACATGGTTTACAAGGCAAGAGCTTACAGCCTTAAAGTCATTGTATTCTGCCTTGCAGGCAAAAAAAATATGAGCCACCCCATACATTTGGTTCGAATAGGTATTGAAATTTCGTATGGGGCAGCAAATAATTTTTTCGCTATTACGATGTTTGTCCAATGGAGAAACCTATTCAGTTTGATGGTCTGAAGCACACCCTTAAGTATGTTTATACCCTTTCCGTTACACCCTGTATAAAAAAATATATATATAAAGATTATGCAGGTTCAATTATAACATATTATTGCATTAATATCACAATATCATTACGCATTATTACATACAAATGTCCTTAGTTAATTTACAATAAATTCCTTAACTAGTTATCTATCAATTATTTATGTTCTAAAAGTTATATTTGCTGTAGAAACACCTTTCTTGTAACCACTCTGCAAATTTTGTTTTAAAAACATTATTACCCTGCAACAATTTAAATTCATTTGGTAGGGTATTATAAATTAATATACACATATTGAACACATTTTTCTTATAAATATCTTTATGACCCAGCAGGATGATTTAAGAGGTTGCGAAATTAGCCCTTTTTTTGTCTTCGCATAACCTCGGTATGTTGCCGAAAATAATGCATGTTTATCTTTGTAAAAATTAAATTATTGAGGATTTATTGGGTCTTATATTGTAATAATTGGTCATGGTTTATGTTCTTCTGGTATATTCTATCTCTATCTTTATCTTGTAAAGATATGTCTAATATACAAACAGGGCAGTGTGAGAATTTTTAATTTTAAAAAGGGGGACTTAAAGCTATCTAAAAATCTCGTAACAGGTGAATAAAGTGTATTAATAAGGGTTCCAGATTGATTACTTAATCAATGCATTTTATTCAAAAGATGTCCTAATCCGGCTCGAAGGACAGTTTACTAGCTTTTAAATTGAGACGAATTCAGATTTTTATTTTAAATAACAAATTATATAAATAATTATGCTAACTGGTTAAGATTTTCACATATTTTGCATCCATAAGTAACATAAAAATATCTATACTACAATACTAAATCACGGAGGAAGAAAAAAGTTACCATCCAACCGCATTCAGCTCTCGTAAAACTAAAACCCACACGAGAGCTCAAAAATAAATTATTAGCGCTCAACAATCACTAAACTCCATAAAACAATATTCCCGTTCAACACTATTAAAAAATATAACAAAGAACTTTAATATTTATGCCCAGTTTTCGCAAATAAAACCTATTTTTTGCGGGACGCATTGACACAGAATGTAATCTCCATGGGCAGTTGGAAACTCGCTGGCCTCCACATTTCAGGTCATTGGTTTTATATAAAACGGCTCTTCCTCATATATTTGTGGAAAATTCCTAGAAATATCATAAAGGATTGGAGGGAAAACATTTTTCATGGCTTGCGTTCGTGAATAGTTTAGCCTTCTAAACGGACTTCAAAATGGAGGAGTTTAAGTTATGAAACGTAAACTTGGACTTTTGGAATTTTGTTTGCATATTTTACGGTTTTGGGTGAAATTGTAAATAAAGGATTTTTAGGATGGTCTCATAACATTTGGAGGTAGAGAAGTTGGATTAAAATGTAATGTCTTTACGGATGTAAATAAACTGCTCGCAATAGTTTTGTTGTAAAAATAATTTCTAATTAAATAATGTAAAGTAAATAATGGTTACAGATACTTTTCGGAGCTTGTTTAGTTTTCTCTTTTCCAACAAAATACTGAATAACTTTACGAAATCGAAGCAATGTGACATGATTTGTGGTGGGCAAAGGCCATCTTTTAGCAGAATAGACGATGATTACGCTTAAGCTGGCTTCCATTTTTTCCGGATGCAGCAGAATACCAGTATTTTACATGAAGCGACTGCCTATCTGACCTCCACAACTCAGGACTCAGACAGGTTGTCAGACTTTCGGGCCACGAATGTCAAAGATCTGCAAATGCTAGCCGGGACCAACGGCTTAAAGTGCTTGCTGAGGCACGGAGGAAACTCGGTATGTAATGTGTGGTCACCCATCCACGGGCCACATTATACATGATGGTGGATTATACAAACATCCTTTACAAGTGATCGGATCAAGAACGTGACCAACAGATATTTACACCAAACCAGGCTAAGATAATAGTCTATTATGAACCCTTTGGCACAGATCTACTAACTAGAACTGAATTAATCACCTCTGAACAATTAGTCATAAATGATTCATCGTTCAATAATGCTCTAGTAATTACTGATTAGACATGCTAATCATTTAATGAGATGGATATACATTAGGTGATAGTAAAGGTATTTAGGAAGCACTTATGAGCTTGTTCAGGGCAAAAATAAAATTCTTTGTCCACTATGGGAATCCAAAATTGTCATCCATTCTCTATCTTTGAGTGTGGCAAAAAATATAACTGCCATGCTTGTCTGTCTGTCTGTAATTTCAAGCAGCCATCAGAAGATTTTGGTACAGAACATACGGAACAATATCTTTCTCCATGAGACCAACATTGTAATCGTAACACGTGACCGAATGCTTTAATTTTTCTTTCTATTTTAAGTCGTGAAATTGGACCACACCTTTCCCCCTTTCCATGCTGTATAAAAACAAAAGGGGACTCAGAATGCTTTTTGACAATTCATCAACTTAAGGATTTTAAATATAAGATGAAAAAAAAATACGAAAAGAAAAATTGGTAATCGCATTATACAAACACTGTGTTTCAAAAAACTACCTACTACTTTAAAAAGCTCTGTAAAGTAGAACAATGAACAGCAAAAAAAATAAGGCTACAACACTACTTGCATTGCAAGAAAAATGGCCTTAATATGGGTCAAGAAATAAGGTCGCCTATGCGCCAGCATCGGGCAACGGGTAACGGTCTATCACAATTTACAAACTATCGTTCTAAGAGTCAATTCCAATTGTGCTAGTGGAAATTCTTAGCAATTCGGTCGTGAGATGGCTACTACGCTTTATGTTTGGTGCTATATTGACTGGGTTTTAGTAGAAAATGGTGTTGTTTATTTTGAGTCTGCTATGGGAAGGCTCTAATAATGTTGCACAAGCATTTATCATCATCATCTGCCTACCCTTTCCCAAACTATCTTGGGGGCGGCTTCCAGTCTAGCCGGATGCAGCTTAGTGCCAGTATTTTTCATAAAGCAACGGCCTATCTGACCTCCACATCCCACAATAATACGATACACCTTGGTAAGACTGGATGTCAGACTTTTGGCATCTGACTACTCGTAACGACTGTCAAAGATCTGCAAATGGCAGCCGGGAGCAACGGTTTTACGTGCTTTCCGAGGCATGGAGGAAACTTGGTATGTAATTATGGTCACCCACGGACCAACCTCGGCAAGCACGGCTTAACCTTAGAGATCGACCCGTGGGGCTGTTAGGTATTATTTAGCCACGAGCTCCTCACACAAAAATAGATCATCATCATCATCATCATCAGCCTATAATTTTCCCACTGCTGGGACACAGGCCTCCTCTCTATGAGAGGGAGTGGGCTGTAATCCACCACGCGGGCCCAGTGCGGGTTGGTAGATGTCACATGTCTTCAAATTTTTAGTTCTATTACATGCCGGTTTCCGCACGATGTTTCCCTTCACCGTTTTGAGAGCAGTTGTGATGAAATAAATTACACAAAGTAATGCGCCTGTCTGGGTTCGAACCCACGGCTTAATACTCGTAAGTCGGGGCTGCCCCCACTGGGCCACCGCTGCTCTCAAAAATAGATAATTATGATAAATTATGTGAAAGTCGATGCATTTTTTTCTGATTTTACGGAGCCCTAAAAGGAAATAATTATACAGACCTTAATTATAATGTTCTTAACAAAGATCAAGTGCATTTTTGCAACATATTGGATGAATGCGTTCTATAGTTTTTGCGTACACCCATTTAAAACGTGGAAGGTATATGTAAATATATTAACAATGTCATATCTACTACGCAATAGATGTATAAAAGGCAACAACAATAACTCAACAATATTTTGCAATGTTAATTATATGATCTCTGTGTGGAACTGTTGCAAATGATTATGTCTACATAGATATTAAACCCTCATAACTATTTGTTCTCATAAACAAAATAACGCTGCTTCAACCTATTAAAATCAGCTCCAACATAAAAGCAAATACCATCAAAATATATCCTGTTAAACGTAAACCACTACTCACCCTCTCAAAGATAACAAGCTTCGCGTCACATAAATTCCTAAACCAACCATTATAAATTCCGTAAGTACACACACAAAGTCGAAAGTGCCGTAAAGGCATTACCCATAATATGGTAGAAACATAAACTAATGAATTTTAACATTAATATCTCGTATCTATGTCAACTATGAACAAGAGACATAAATCAGGAACTACCTTGAGGCACATTAGCAGGGTAATTCGCATAAATTACTCTTCAACATGGCAGGGCAAAATTGCAATTAACCTCTTTGGTTATGGGGTTTTCAATGGGGTAAGATTGTGATCGGGTTTAGGTGCAATTCTAGATTCCCTGAAGGATTTTAGGTGAATAGCAATTAAGCAGCCGTAGTAAGCGTTTACTTAATCGAACCTCTTGGTGCTGAACCACTTTGACATCGAAAACTAAGATACAATCTATCTTAGATCAATGGGAAAGACCGTTAAAAGCTAATTGTAGATGGCACGACTTTAGCTGGTTCTCAATCTGACCAATGAGGACGAGCTAATTTGAAATATAAAATGACATTACCGGATTTTCAACCAATGACGATGCATGGAACCAGCTATGCTAGCGCCATTAGTTCCGCAGTTTTCATCCCCATTGAACTTTGCCGTTACGTTCACGTGCAAGTGCCATTTAACCGTAGGGTAGTGAATTAGTTACGAGTACGAATAGATATACAAGCTAGAAGAAATCTTATGCAGGTGCAGAAAACCTTAAACGGCGCAAATACAATAATTTAATTGGTAACTATGTATTTAAACCGTTTGGGGTTGAAACACTAGGGCCATGGGGCCCGAGTGCCAACCTTTTGTTTTGGGATACCGCCAAGCGGTTGGTCGACGCTTCACGTGACCAGAGGTCCTGGCCTTTTTTTTGCACAAAGAATCAGCTTTGCTATTCAACGTGGCAATGCGGCCAGCCTTATGGGCACTTTTCCTGTTTACAGCGATGTCAACGAATATTTTGACGCCCTGTAATTTTGTTTTGTTTTATTTTTACTTTATATCTATTTGTAGTTTGTAAATAATGTATATATGTTATAATAATAAAATTATACCTCGAAGTAGAAGTCAATTATTTCATCTCTATTTGAATACTAAAATTAAGCATACCATACAAAAATGTTATCCCAATCTGAACTCACAAACTGAGATGTACATAATTATAAAGGGTGTAACAGACCCTTAACGAACTTTTTTTTTTACAACACCATACATGGAAACCTTGGAGATATTGGGTGACAAACTATTTCACAAGTTTATATTTTTTGAATGTTGTAAATTTACCTTATATGCCTCCACGAGCTATTCAGTACATGATGCACAATGTTTTGTCGTCACATTGTGTCCTACTGATAAACATGGTTGAAAGGCCCAAAAAAAAAATTCGTTCTCCAGCAATAGTTTTTGCGTACAGTTACTTAGTTTGATGTACAGAACGTTTGGTTGACGTCTTCTTGAAGGGCCTGTTTACATTTTAGGGGTATGAGGAAAGTTCCTCGATACTCCTCAGTAAAGGGAGGATCCTCCGACAAGACAGGTGTTGTATCTGGTGGGCAACTACCCGACAGTTGTTGTCGGGTTCCTCTATTTAGTCTTAAGTCGCTTAAGTCGATGTAAACTTTTCTTGCGGGATGTAGGAATTTGATGTTAGTTCTTCCGTCGTGTCATAGATGGCACTGTAGTACTTTTTGTCGTAATTTGCTTTTTTTAGGTCGCTACAACATCTTCTAGAATCCGACCTGTCAGAAGACAATCTCCTACAAGCATACTGTATGTTGAGACAAATGTTATCTTAAAACCAACTTAGCAAAGCAGGTATTCCATTAAAGTAGAGAGAGAGCTACACGATATTAAGTTTCAAATAGATTTAGAAACCGTCCAGGGACCTTGGATACCGAAATAGTCTGGCTAACGAGAATGGCCCAATTTCAACCACTTTGTAGAGGTTCATACTGATATTTTGAGGTGATATTTTGGTTAGAAGTCGCTGATTAATTTCTTAATAAAAATGTAAACCTAGTCTTGTTTTACAAAGACACGCAAAACTAGTAATTAATTTACTCAAGAATTTTACTTCAATAATAGTTTCTGTAGAAAAAAATACCTACGTCCTTCTTTTTTCTTTATCAAGTGATAATATTATACAATGCGCATATGACACCGAAAAATCAGAGTTGCGTGTTTAGGGTTCGAACTCGAGACCTATGACTTGGCAGTCCGAGGATCACACCACTAGACTATCACTGCTCAATCTCTACCTGCTTTCAGGCTAGTATTATTACATGGGGAGTAAATATCAAAGGGGGATCCGTCTTATGACGACAGGCCATGTCGCCGGCCCGTTCGTGTTCCACGCGCGCCCCAAGGAGATGTCAGCAAATTGGAAGGGGTCCGAGAGGGCCGATGCCTGCCAGGGCTGCGGGACTGTTCGAAAGAGATACCGGGGCCCTGGAACACAAAGGGCTAAGAAGGAACATGGATGGGTTTTAGTAGTCATTACAAGTCTGACACTCGCTTCCGCTCCACCCAGAGCTGGAGGGGATTTGATGATTTCCCATCCGTAAAAAAGGGGTATCCAATTAACGCAATATTTTATGTCAATATTTTAATAACGAAAGAGATATTATACACAGATGTCAAACTACCCGTTAATATTGCCCATGATCATTTTCCACTGATCTCAGGAGTCAGAACCCTAACTGAATAAGTGAATACATAAATACTTACGTTTGTTACTCGTACATTAGCGTAGAAAAATCCTTTCCCATAATATTTTATGAACATTTAAGGGAGATAACTCCCCTAATTGATCCTCCAACTTACTACCAGCGCTTCTGCAGTTTTTATCACAAGAGTATAAGTCTGGAGAGCCATTAATTGTATTATTAAAACCGCCTTTGTTAAAGGAATTAGCAAGGAATTTAATAATGCCGAGTAAAACATTGTTAATAGTTGATCGTGTTTTCTTGGGTTATTCCACCCTGTCCTGCCAATTTGTCCCACCAGAGAGATAAAGTGGGTGTCGTAAGAGGTGACTAAGGGACTTTCCAGAGAATGGGCAGCAGCGTTCTCTGTGCTTTTGTAACAACCGTACTGCGATCGCCAACCCGCCTGCCAAGCGTGGCGATTATGGCAAAACCCCCCAAAATGTCAATGTGGCCACACTTGAGGGAGGCCTATGTCCAGCAGTGGACGTCTTTTGGGCTGAAATGATGATGATGAGAGAGATAAAGTAAAATGTTTTAGGGGTCTGGGTCTGGTGAGGCAAACCCCACAAATATTGTATGGTAGAATGAATCATATTCAGGGCTAGCAATACTAGATTAAGGAGAATTCGAAAATAATGAGAGTTATAAACAATAATTGAAATTTAAAAAGAAGTCAAATTTTGCCAAACAAAAGATTAAAAGTGGAGTTACCACTTTTAATATTTTTTTATTCACAGTATAATTATAAATCAATTATTGGAGACAAATTAGACGCCAAAAGAAACATTTTACATTGTCTTACAAGTAGATTAAAATGTTGGAGCAGAGTGGAATAACCCGTTTTCTTGCTACACTTAGGAATCCTTGCTGCAATGTTATGCGCAGCAGGATCTAAGAATACAGGGTGTTTTTTTCCTTCTTCGTTGAAAAAGGATATTTTTAACTGCAAAAATAATAGATTAATTAGTTCTAAAAAAACTGAAATGTTTTTAATTATCTGAAGAGTATTAATATAATAATTAATTATCCGAAAATGGGTACAGCATCAGACGCTGAAAGTGTTTCTTTTTATTGATTGAAAAATATTGTAATGTTAAGAAATACTTATCTAAGGCGAATTCCTGTCAAGAAAGGTTGAATTTCTTGAAAGGAGTTCATCAGGTAACCTAGTTTGGTACCTACCCATGTTTAAAAAACCAGATATTCAACGTGTTTTGGCCTGATATGTCAAATAACCGCACTTTTGATTGCTTAATTTCGGCCGATGTCTCGTAACTCTTACCAAAAACAAATCAACTTAAAAAAAAATAGATCATATCAGTATCACATAACATAACATCACGCTTGTAATTCCCGAAGGGTTAAGTAGAGGTTTACCTAATAGGGTACACCTACATTTTGCCAGTAAAAAGCACGTTAAGCCGTTGGTCCCGGCTGTCATTTGTAGATCTTTGACAGTCGTTACGAGTTGTCAGAAGCCAAAACTCTGACATCCAGTCTTACCAAGGGTTATCGTTTTACCCAGTTACTGGGTTATGGAGGTCAGATAGGCATTGCTTCATGTAAAATACTGGTCCTCAGCTGCATCCAGCTAGACTGGAAGCCGACCACAAGATAGTTTGGGAAAAGGCTAGGTAGATGATGGCAGATGATGTATGTTACGACATATTTCCAATGGTAAGTATTTGATACAATTGATACCACTACCTGGTTACCCCGAAAAGAAAAGTTAGGGCGTACCCCAAACCGCAGGAATTTACTAATGAAATAATTTCACCTTGATTCCAGTTGTTGTGAGTGTTTTTTTGGGGAAACCACTGTTTTATATCTGTGACTGTACGGTGAAGTTGCTATTTACACGCACAAATCAGTATTTTCTTGCAATTTTTTTATCCTTTTCTGTCACGTAGAATTGAAACTCGGAGTGAGTTTCAATTCTGTGAGTGTGAGGTACAATCGCTCGTTAAAGTGCTTCCGATGCGAATGCTCGTGATCGGTCTTATCACTCTACCAAATTACGTGAAATAAGATAGAAATAATCGAGAGGGTTGATCCATGCATGTAAATATGATTTCACCCTAAACTGGAATACATTGAAAACACTAGAGGCGACGTGGTCGGGTGCTCTCAAAACAGTGAAGGAAAACATCGTGAGGAAACCGGCATGTCCTAGAACTAAAAATTCGAAGACATGTGACATCTACCAACCCGCACTGGGCCCGCGTGGTGGATTACAGCCCACTCCCTCTTATAGAGAGGAGGCCTATGTCCAGCAGTGGGAACATTAAAAGCTGTTGATGATGATGACTAGAGGTATTCCACGGAATGCTGAAACTAACTGAAATGCTAACTATTACCATGAATTGAGCAAAGAGTTAACTGAAAATAATTTCCAGCATACTAGGAATTTCGACTATCTTTGGAGTAGTTTTATACCTTATAGCTGCTACTAAACATCTTCGAAGGATTACGTGCAGTCAACAAAATAGATACGACCAGTCAAGAAATCAACAATTTTGCACTTGTCGGCTAAAAATACAACCTCTACGAACAATAACGCTAGAGACCTGACAGATATCTGAAAATAATCAAATTACCAAAGATAAAACAATGTTCTAAAGATCCATAATCAAGACGCTTCCCGTTGATACCTCATTTGTCCAATTATAAAAAGAAGTTTAGAAGTTATGAGGGAATAGATGAACACACATACCGGTTAAAATCATAACCTTCCTTTTTGCTTCGCGTGGTCGGTTGTGGTGACGGAGGAAAAAACTCCAAAATTGGCTCACTAGTTTACGAGAAAATCGAACCTCTATTAAATCGAATCTATATTAGGATCATTAAAAAAGAAGCTGATGTCGGTTGCCTGGTTACCAATCTTATTTCCCCACTGTACATTATAAATAAACTAAGCCGCACGAAGAAGTTTACTTCAAAGAAAAGTCAAAGACCTTCCAGAACGATTCGATCATTTGAACAGTTCATTGTCGTTTAACTGTAGACAATGTTATCAATGAATTCTTAATGAGTTATTCAGCATTAGGAAATAGTTATTTTAATATGATTTGATTAAACTTCTATTGGATTGAGTTGGAATACTTAATATCAATAGACAAGATATTAAAAATTCTCACGACATTGCAGAGAGCAGGGACAGCAGCGGTGGCCCAGTGGTGGCAGCCCCGACTTACGAGCTGTAAACCGAGGGTTCGAACCCAGGCAGGCGCATTACTTTGTGTAATTTTTATTTAAAGAAGAAAGAAAGAGAGACAGTCCGTTACAGTCCGTTCCCTCTCATAGAGAGGAGGCGTGTGTCCTAACAGTGGGCACATTATAGGCTGATGCTGATGATGACACGACATTGCTAGTCCGCGCGATCGGGCGGCGGCAACGATTCGCCGCGGTCTAATTGCCGGCATACGTGTGATAGGTATGTTAGCGAATGCAACGTATCACCGCTCGAAAGCGTGGATGAGCTGTGTCATGCAATACCGCCATGAAATCGTGTAAAGGGCTGGATTTCGCTGTCAACGTCAAGCTAGCTGTTAAAAGTCCAGAGATTGAGACTCTAAATAATGTTGGGTTAATCATCATCATTATCATCAGCCTATAATGTTCCTACTGCTGAGACACAGGCCTTCTCTCTATGAGAGAGAGTGGGCTGTAATCCACCACGCGAGCCCATTGCGGATTGGTTGGGTTAATAAAGCTTAGCATTACATCAAGGACTAGCTGACCGGCGCAACTTCGTTTGCGTCACATTTTCCCCGTTTTTGCAACATTTTTAATTACTGTTCCACTCCCATTAGTCGTAGCGTGATGATATATAGCCTATAGCCTTCCTCGATAAATGGGGTATCTAACACTGAACGAATTTTTCAAATCGGACTAGTAGTTTCGGAGCCTATTCAATGCAAACAAACAAACAATCAAATCTTTCCACTTCATAATATTAGTTTAGATATGAAACCAGCATCCTTAATCTCATGATTTCTCAATCACCTCTATCAATTTAGAAAGCACACACAAAATGGAATTAAAATTAAAGACTATTTGGTATTCACAATTCAACGTCATTTTTACGAAAGCTACTGTCCCTTCTGGAACAACAGTTCCAAGATGTTGCTATTTTAAGACGATTAATCTTGTGAAATATTTTAATTTTTGACTATAATTTGTCACAATAATTTCCTTCATTGCTTTGACGGCACTTCCTAGTCCCTTGCCAGGAGTTATTAGGACGGTGATTTATTATTTTTTTTGTCACGAGTCTTCGTCACGGTATATATTTAAATTTATAATAATTTAGAAAACAGATTTTTTTAAAGCAGTTATTTCAAATTGCCATTTTAGATAATAGTTAAAATTAGTTTAAGCTCAGGGGGTGTAAAATGCTAAAGTGGCCATTTTAGACTTCTAGGTTCTTAAACATTTATATTGAGCAAGATTGGTGATAAATGCTCTTCTTTTTCTAATATGAGAACAGGGTTTTGCCCCACAGTAAGACAGTATCAAGCTGTTGTTATAAAATGAGTTTATATTTTTGAATGCGGATGAAACTTCTAACTTCTAAAACAATAATGAAGGTAAGGAAAAATTATAAAATCACTGAAATTGAAAAACCATAAATTTAATCAACTTTTCAAAACAACCACTGTCGCTGACAGGAATAAATTGCAATATCCCGAGCTGATTGCAATATGTTTAACCAGCCCTTTTAAATACATTTATGCGCAAACAAAATCAAAATAATTTACTGTCAACACCCACAAAAGACTGTTGCCAACGGTTTTTTTTTTTTATATTTGTATAAAAACTTTTTTTATTTACGACTGGCGGTTGGTTTCTATTCAACCTGTGCGCTTTTTAAAAAACTGACAGGTTTGCATTCAAGGGAATTTCGTACTCGAAAATAGCGCAAACACGGTTAGATTAATCGGTTTTATAATTTACGATACGAGGACGATACGACAGATAGTGTAATTGCCGAAGGCTTACGCAGCCCGAAGTCATTTTCATTCTTTTTTTTTTCCTCCAGACACGTCCTATCTTGCCATATCATCGTTCACACTGTCCGCGTAGCATCTTTTTTCTGCTATATGCCTATCCACATTCATACTCAAAACTTTGCTCACGATGTTTTCTTTATTCCTCATTATCACGCCCGCTCATACCACGACAACTGATTATCACACAACTTTTCAGTCCCTTGTGCCACTTTCAGACTTCCACTTACGCAGTCTGCTGTGCAACCCTACATATTTTTGCCACTTGGGTACAAATCCAGACTGCGGGCAGCTACTGAGAAATTCCTGCTGGGAACATACCAAAACTGCGTGACCTGAGAATCGACCTCAAGATTGCGACAATGAGGTAACAAAGAGGCATGGTAAATACATACTTAGTCATAATTTAATAAGTTCTATGATTGCTTAAATTAGTTTCGTTCTCGATAAGGCTGGTGCATGAATGGCTAATTAAGACGATGAAAAGTGGCAACTTGCCAGGCCGTTTAACCACTGTGCTTGGTAATCTTAAAAATAAGCCTTAATTCTCTCGATTCTCACGTCTTAGTTCTTGCGACTTTTATTTTAATTTTATTCTGAAATGTTTCATTACTCAATCTTACCTAAAATCGATGACTTTAACTTAATAAGTTCTTACCTGTATTTTAGAAGCAGTGATAGTCTAGTGGTCTCAAGTTCGAACCCAAACCACGCAACTCTGAGTTTTCGGAAGGTAATAAAATTATCACTTGCAATTAAACATCGTGAGGAAACCAGCATGCCTGAGAGATATTTCTCGACGGTATGTAAATAGGCCCACGGGTGTTATAAAAGCTATGACATCAGTTTGGGCACATAAAGAAAGAAAGACCTGTATTTTGTAGTGATGGGGAAACAATCCCTTAAATCAATTGTGGCGCGAAAAACAGCCATCCGCAAACCAGATATTGCGGCAAAAAATCGTCACCACTAAAAGCAACGTCTGTTATTTTCTCTTTTATATTTTTTCTATACCCATCGTCAGAATACTGTTTTTCATTCACCGCACTTGCATTTTATCGGTGGCTCGACCTTTTTGTGCGTTGGCCTGATTCTTCGGATGCCTCACAGTCGACAGATTGATAGCCAATTAGGACCCGATTGAAAGTAAGAGGAAATTGTGAGACGCTGTGGCTGAGGGTCTAAGTCTATTAAAGCTTAGCATATTCTATTATGCTTGTTATGAAGGAATCTGCGGGGGTCGGGTCTTCGTTGATGTCATGGGGTGCTTAAAGATACTAGTAGAGATTTGTTAACAGCGTGGTACCTATCTGCAATATCGGGTAATTTAAAATAAATAGTTCAGTGTTTTCATTTTTATTTTGTTGTTAGCAAGATGAATGCTACAGGACACAGTCAGAGGAATCTGTAAAGTCTCAGAACGCCGTTATAAGATGTGGTGTTTGTCTCAAGCCTTGTTTTTCACACTTCAAAATAAAACGACATTCGCTTCCCACTACTCCTACGATTTGAATTGGTACAAAATCGTAGGTCTAGTGGAAAAATATAGACCTAGAACTGTTAAGTAGAACTAGTGGGAACGAACCATCAATTTACCCATTTAGTTTCTAAATAAAAAAACAGCGTCGGGCACTAGTTGTCCGGCATTTTGCTGAACTGGACCTATTTGGTGCAGCCGTGAGTCACACAATATTTATTGTTTAGTTTTTTTTTATATATATTTCCGTTTTTAAATTGTGTGTACTTGTGGCATGTACCAATAAACGTTTTTTAGGGTTCCGTACCCAAAGGGTCAAACGGGACCCTATTACTGAGACTTCGCTGTCCGTCCGTCCGTCCGTCCGCCCGTCTGTCACCAGGCTGTATCTCATGAACCGTGATAGTTAGCGAGTTGAAATTTTCACAAATTATGTATTTCTGTTGATGCTATAACAACAAGTAATAAAAACATATATTACTCGCACTTGGCCGGTTTTTCTTTCTTCTTTAAGATTAAGATTTTGAAAATGATAATCTTCCTCATGATCATTTCAGCCGAAACACGTCCACTGCTGGACATAGGCCTCCCCCAAGTGTCACATGTACCGGTCCCGTGCGACTCGCATCCAGCGGATCCCCACAACCTTCACCAGGTGGGTCCACCTAGTGGGAGGTTTTCCAACGCATCGTCTCTTGGTTTGCGGTCGCCATTCCAGAACTTTTCGGCCCCATCGGCCATCTGTTCTGCGAGCAGTGTGCCTTGCCCACTACCACTTAAGTTTGGCAATTCTTCGGGCTACGTCGGTAACCTTGGTTCTTTTGCGGATGTCCTCATTTCTGATTTGATCACGCAAGGTAACTCCGAGCATAGCCCTCTCCATTGCCCTTTGGGTGAATTTAAGCCTTCTGATGAGGAGGAAATATGTAGGGTTGGCAATCTATCAATCTTGATAGTTAAACGTAAATACGATTTTATTAAAAGTGTATTTTTTTAAGTTCAATTTAATTACTTTTTTATCATTGTTACTTCAAGGAAGTAACTGGAGGAGCTCGTGGCTAAATAATATCGGCCGCTCGGTTCGATCTTTAAGGTTAAGCCGTGCTTGCCGAGGTTAGTCCGTGGATGGGTGACCATAATTACCATACCGAATTTCCTCCGTGCCTTGGAAAGCACGTTACGCTGTTGGTCCCAGCTGTCATTTGTAGATCTTTGACAGTCGTTAAGAGTAGTCAGAAGCCAAAAGTCTGACATCCAGTCTTACCAAGGGGGTATCGTATTACCCAGTTACTGGGTTGTGGAGGTCAGATAGGCAGTCGCTTCATGTAAAATACCGGAACTCAGCTGCATCCGGTTAGATTGGAAGCCGACCCCAGGATAGTTTGGGAAAAGGCTAGGCAGGCAGACTTCAAGGAAGTAACTAAATGTATTTATGAAACATACTAATAAAATCCCGGAATTATTTTTAGTTTCCGGTATATATTTTTTAACTTATATAGAGGTATTATTTACATGTTGCTTACCCACTGAATATTCTGATCTCTATGTATAAAACAATAAGCACTTAATCAAGACATAATTTCGGTCCGTCTTATTGTACATGAGTTTTATAACATCGCATCCATAACTTTAAGACGTAAATTTATCATCATCATCATCATCATTTCAGCCGAAAGACGTCCACTGCTGGACATAGGCCACCCCCAAGTGAACATAAGGGGGGTTTTGCCATAATCGCCACGCTTGGCAGGCGAGTTGGCGATCGCAGTACGGTTGTTACAAAAGCACAGAGGAAGCTGCTGCCCATCCTCTGGAAAGTCCCTTAGTCGCCTCTTACGACACCCACGGGAAGATATGGGATGGTACTATTCTTTACGTCCGACACCATACAGAGCCGTAAATTTATATTAACTTTATTTCTGCCTGAGTACACTGGCAACTACACTTTCAATATAAAACAGTTATAAAAACTTTTTCAGAACGCGAAACAGCTAACTTCATTCCCAACACCCCTACAGCATAACTTCGAAAACAGCCAACTATACAAATTCTCCTAAACATGAAACGCCGATAATATTCATAAATTTCACGACTCAACACCCTAACGATCTGAAAGTTTCAGCGGTGGCGAGTCTTTAACTAAATGCAATGAAGCGTTACTAACTTTATGTTAATGGTGTCCAGGCCTTGGTTGTTTGTGAGTTGCCGTTTTATGCCCACGTTGGCTATGAGTTTTTGCATGTAGGAAAATGGCCTATAAATTGTCACAGCGCGCGGCAAGAGCCTCGTGTGGAGTTGGAATAAGTATTAATCAACTTGTTTGCTTGAAAGTGTTTTCCAGCAGATAACAGAACAGATATTTTGAAATTCTTTTTTTTTTTTTTTCAAATTTTGATTGTACACGGTGTTGTTTTGCATCCTCCTTAAAATTCAGGCGGTTGTCACAAAATACATAAATAATCAATTTAAAATACGATAACTAGTTAAATTAATAATAAACGGTGATTTTTTTGGTTGTTTAAGTTTGTCAGTATTTCAGAATTGACACATTACAAACGTGGTTTAGGGAATAAAAAATATCTAATAAATGTTTGAGATGGTTTGTATGTGTGATAGCACGGTAATAGGGCGAGGATCAGACGGGCCGCGTTTTAAACACGGTTGTTTCACACTTACCGATATCCGTAAAAAAATAAAAATACCTACCCATTTTTTTATTGATTCGGGTCGAGAATCATTAGCATAATTACCTCCTTGAATTTGACGAGGATGCAAAACAACACCTTGTATATTATATACCGGGATTTTAAAAGTATGTACTATGCACATTGTAGTTATTCTACATGTGGATAGAACATTCTTTTAAAATCCCGATTTCTTTTTCTCGATCCTTGAAGTTTAAGCAAATAAACTGTACCTATTCCGATAGGTTATATCTTTACAATATCAGTGAAAGGTCTATGTTTTTAAAATATATTAAAAAGTAGATGAACAGTTTACTCAATCCAATAAATAAATAATAAACATGAAGCAGTGTAGAGTACTTTTCTACGAACTATTAAAAACTTACCGTGAAATCCAAATTAAAACAACAACAAAAAAAGAAAAAAACTGTTAACTGGCTTCAATTAGTAGGTACCTACCTAATTGATTGTTACTCCAAAACTAAAAAGGAGAGGTGTGTTCTAACACAATAAATAAAAAACTAAATTAATGATGAAACTAATTACCAAGTACCAAATTAATGTTTCTTTGAACTGAGCTTCTTAGTTTCAAGTGTAATTGGTTTATTGGTAGAGCATCTATTTACGTTGTTGGTGTCAATATTTTAAGTCAAAACCAATTGCCTTATTGTGGAAACATTGGTAATAGTTTTAGGGTATGAGGAACAGGGTGTAAAGTTCCTCAATACTTCATTGAAAAGGGAGGATCCTCCGACCAGACAGGTGGTGTGTCTGGCGGGCAACTGCCCGACAGTTGTAGTCGGGTTTTTCTATATAGTCTTAAGTTGATGTAAACTTTGCATGTGACATGCAGGAAATTGATGTTAGTTTTTCTGCCGTGTCATAGATGGCGCTGTAGTACTTTTTGTAGTAAGTTGCTTTTCGTAGGTCGCTACAATAGTAATAATTATGTGCCTGCTTAATATTTTCTCAGATGTTTATTTTAGCAATCTTTTATTTCTTTATTAAACTGTTTATAACGTAACATGACGCCTGTAAACCCCGAAAGGTTAAGCAAAAGTGTACCTTATAGTACACCCACATTTCACCAGTTAAGTTTAAGTCCCATGTAATAGGGGGCGAGCCTTTTGCCATCACGGTTGATCCACAAATCCAGACTCCGTGGCTGCTACTGAGAAATTCCTGATGGAAAAACCCAATATAACTTTGCTTTGTTTTTTTTTAACTGTATATTTGACATTTAAATACAGAATGTAAAAAGAAGAGAAAACGGAACAGAAAAATTTGAATATAAAAAAATAAAAAAGTTGACATATATTTATAGTAATTTTATATTTTTTTTAGTATTTTATACATCCTTTTAGTATGTCTTATTAAATTGTTATATTTACAGATAGACACCTACCACTGTTTGTCTCTGCATCAGCTAAAGGTTGACTGGTAGAAAATGCCTATGGTATTAAGTCCACCTCTGTACATTGTACTTGAAGTGTTAAACAAATAAATAAAAAAACCGGCCAAGTGCGAGTCTTACTCGCACACAGGGTTCCATAGCTCCAAACAATATAATAACAATATTTTGAACTGTCATTCATTAGTTAGTAGTATTAGTTAGTAAACTTCCACACAACCGCAAAACTAAATTTGTTTTTCATAGTATGTTTATGAAAAACAAAGTTACTGCTGCAGTTTGATGAAAAAGTCCCATATCTCAAAAACTAAACATCATATCTTATTGAAACCAATTTTCGTTGATAGTTTTTTTTACGTTCTACAATCTTAAATATTTTCAGAATTTTCCTCCTCTTACTTTAGAAATTAGAGGGGGGGGGACACACATTTTACCACTTTGGAAGTGGCTCTAGCGCAAATTATTCAGTTTAGAAAAAAATAATATTAGAAACATCAATATCATTTTTGAAGACCTATCCATAGATACCCCACACGTATGGGTTTGTTGAAAATTTTTTTTTTGGTTTTCAGTTCTATGTATGGGGACCCCCTTAGTTTATTGTTTTTTTTTTCTATTTTTGTGTGAAAATCCTAATGCGGTTTACAGAATACATCTACTTACCAAGTTTCAACAGTATAGTTCTTATAGTTTCGGAAATAAGTGGCTGTGACATACAGACGGACAGACAGACAGACAGACAGACATGACGAATCTATAAGGGTTCCATTTTTTGCCATTCGGCTACGGAACCCTAAAAACATACCAAGATGACGTAAGCACTATTCAGGCTATCTCAAGACGCCTTTTTAGGGTTCCGTAGCCGAATGGCAAAAAACGGAACCCTTATAGATTCGTCATGTCTGTCTGTCTGTCTGTCTGTCTGTCCGTCCGTATGTCACAGCCACTTTTTTCCGAAACTATAAGAACTATACTGTTGAAACTTGGTAAGTAGATGTATTCTGTGAACCGCATTAAGATTTTCACACAAAAATAGAAAAAAAAACATAAATTTTGGGGTTCCCCATACATAGAACTGAAAACCAATTTTTTTTTTAATCATACCCATACGTGTGGGGTATCTATGGATAGGTCTTCAAAAATGATATTGATGTTTCTAATATCATTTTTTTCTAAACTGAATAGTTTGCGCTAGAGCCACTTCCAAAGTGGTAAAATGTGTGTCCCCCCCCTCTAATTTCTAAAGTAAGAGGAGGAAAATTCTGAAAATATTTAGGATTGTAGAACGTAAAAAAAACTATCAACGAAAATTGGTTTCAATAAGATATGATGTTAAGTTTTTGAGATATGGGACTTTTTCATCAAACTGCAGCAGTAACTTTGTTTTTCATTAACATGCTATGAAAAACCAATTTAGTTTTGCGGTTGAGTGGAAGTTTACTAACTAATACTACTAACTAATGAATGACAGTTCAAAATATTGTTTGGGGCTATGGAACCCTGTGTGCGAGTAAGACTCGCACTTGGCCGGTTTTTTATTTTTCGGATGGGAAATCATCAAATAACCCAATCTGGGCGGTGCGGAACGGAGTGTCAGACTTGTACTGACTAAAACCCATCCATGTTCCTTCTTAGCCCTTTGTGTTCCAGGACCACGGTATCTCTTTCGAACAGTCCCGCAGCCCTGGATCTCAAACCGCCTGGAGTATGTATTTGTGGCCATCATCATCTTCATCATTTTTTTTCTTGCCCTTTGTGGTCGGCGCAGCATGTCTTCTTCTTCCATAATTGTCTATTACTCGTCATCTCATCAGAAATCTCCTTTCTTGCCATATCATCCTTCACATAGTCCATGTAGCGTTTCTTTGGTCTTTTTCTACTCTTTTCAAACTTTTCAAACACCGACGCTCTTCAGGCTTTCTCTTCGCCTCATTCGTACGATCTTGTATTTTTTTCTTTTTATACAATTCATTCGTTTTTTATTGAGCAAATGCTCACAACACCATTGTTTAAAATCCTTTCCTTCCTCCTCGCTTCAAGATAAAGCAAAAAACACCGTCATTACAACACCCAAAAACATCGCAGTAACAAAAGCAAAATCTAAACAATTCGTCAAAACAAAATGAAAATTTAACTCAGAGATACTTTTGGGAAAATTCCCATTGAGTGTACAACAAATTCCCAGCAGGTACGTACGCAACAGCTTGCTACCTTCTATAACGATCTCTCGAGGGGAAACAACAAAAAGCCACTTCGAATGCTCAATTACCAACCAATTGTGAAGGGAATCGAAATGATAAATTTTCAACTGCAACGGAAAATATGGATGAAATGAGAATTAAATGAGATGTGTGTACAAAATGATTTCTAAAGGGATGTTTTCACGACTGCTGAGCTTAAGGTCCTGGGTTCGATTCCCGATTGAAGTAAAACATCGTGAGGATGGATGTTCTGTATGGTGTCGGACGTAAAGAATAGCACCATCCCATATTTTCCCGTGGGTGTCGTAAGAGGCGACTAAGGGACTTTTCAGAGAATGGACAGCAGCGTTCTCTGTGCTTTTGTGACAACCTTACTGCAATCGCCAACCCGCCTGCCAAGCGTGGCGATTATGGCAAAACCCCCCTAATGTACACTTGGGGGAGGCCTATGTCCAGCAGTCGACGTCTTTCGGCTGAAATGATGATGATGATGATCGTGAGGAAATGAAGGCTTAATTCATATAATTGTCTGAAATCGCCAACCAGTCTTGAGCAAGCGTGGTGATCAATACTCGTGCCTTCTTTGTATGAAAGCCTATGCCCAGCAGTGGGACAGTGATAGCCTGGTATTATATTGCATAAGGCTGCTTAACTGCAGAAATAAGTACGGGTCGTGGTATTTCCCTAGAGAAGCTCTCTAACAAATAGCCCAACTCATCATCTGCCTAGCCTTTTCCCAACTATACGGGGGTTGGCTTCTAGTCTAACCAGATGCAGCTAAATACCAGTAATTTACATGGAGCGGCTGCCTATCTGACTTCTACAACTCAGTACTGTGCATACGATTCCCCTTGGTAAGGCTGGTTGTCAGACAATGGGGCCACTGACTACCTGTAACGACTGTCAAGACAATACTGTCTACAAATGACAGCTGGGAGCAACGGCTTAACAAGTTTTCCGAGGCACGCAGTAACTCGGTATTTAATGGATGGTCACCCATCCACTGACTGACTTTCACAAGCGCGGCTTACTTTGAAGATTGATCCGAGCCGCTGTCATTATTAAGCCACGAGCTCCTCAAAATACAAATAGTCAACTATACTAGTACAACTTGAAAACAGAAGTGTCTAAACTGATTTATCCTAGTGATTTAGACGAATTAGCATAGTTAAGACTATAGCCTATGGTTAAACCAGAAAGTACAAAGCTGCGTTGGGCGAACTTCATTCGGCCCTAGATAAACTTAGTTATATCAAAACCTTACATGGCAGGCAAAGTTACTGATGCAATTGTTTTTAAAGTCTCTTGCACAAACTTACACTGTCAATTATGGGATAATATGATTATATTAGCTGTCCCGCGCATGTTCATCTGCGACACATTTTTGCCGTTTTCGCAACATTTTTTATTGCTGCTTCGCTCCTATTGGTCGTAGCGTGATGATATATTATAAACCGCGAATGCTTAAAATAGCGTCTTTTGCATAGTTTACGACCTTTTATCTATAAAATAAATATCATGGGCATCAACCTAAAAATCTCAAGGTAACACAAAAATAAACAAATAGACCTACATAATATTTATAAATAAATAAAAATTGAATATGTCGGCGCCTTTGCAAAAAGGCTTCATATGATTCACGTTGCAAACTAAACTGTGACCACAGACGAGAGAGAAGCGGTCTACAATTCTCTCTGGCGGAACGTCAAGTCGTTGCGGGTAGCCATATTGACTTGGGTTGTTGTCAAGGAAGGTGGCACGTAACGAGACGTTGACGGATCGCCGACGTCTGTTTTCTTAAATCTAATTAAATCTGGTGCCACATATCATAAGTAATTCCGATGCAGCGGGTAAGAGCCTTTAAATAGAATTCGTTTATTTGTTTATACCAAAGTAAATAGGAATAATTTCCGTGGGTTAGTTACGACAATCCATTTCTGCCACCATAAAAATCCTGAACCATACTTGTACCCATAAAAAAATTACGGTCCATAACATAACTCGGATTCTTTGTTTCTTGTGGTCATTACAAACATAAATATTAGGCTTATAATATTACTAGGTTACCTACATTAATTAGGGGCTCGAACTTTTACGTTAAGACGAAAGATGCAGACATTAAATTTTTCTCATGTTTTTTTGCAATTTTCAGTTCATATACCATATGCGACCGATAACCATTCAAATTATAATGAATAATTATAATCATTATAATTTTCATGATTATAAATTTATAATTCCATAACTACATACGTGTCCATAACACGTCGCAAACCATATTTTATTTAACATACAGACACTGTAATTTTTGTTTTTTTGCCATTTGGTAGCACAACCTTAAAAAAGATCGCATTCACAATCCATACTTCCATACTAATATTATAAATGCGAAAGTCACTCTGTTTGTATGTTTGTTTGTTACCTTTTCACGACTAAACGGCTGATCGGATCTTAATGAAATTTGGCAAGAAGATAGATTTCAACCTGGGGAAGGACATAGGCTATATGTATATCATCACACTACGACCAATAGGAGCGGAGCAGCAATGGAAAATGTTGCGAAAACGGGGAAAATGTAACGCAGATGAAGTAGCGCGGGACAGCTAGTTCTCCATAGGCGGTAAAGATTAGTAGCACGG
This sequence comes from Cerastis rubricosa, assembly GCA_949152445.1. Lineage (NCBI taxonomy): Eukaryota > Metazoa > Arthropoda > Insecta > Lepidoptera > Noctuidae > Cerastis > Cerastis rubricosa. Next base: position 4,219,873 of record OX424535.1, on the reverse strand, counting down.
TACGATTTTTTAATCTGCATTCGTCATCAAAAAACTCAATAAACCAAAATCAACAATGCGATAAACAAATAATTTGTAAGTACAACCCCCGGCGAGTTAATTCCGTAAGGCCCGTTATACACTAAATAACAACCGGCCGCGTACCGCGTCGCCCGCGCCGCATTAGTAAACTCCGTTCGCAACCCGCCTACATTCCTATTCCACTGAATATTCCCTTTGTTGCCTGAATTGTTAATAAATGCTGTTTTAGCAGTAATTGCATAGTTGCTGTTATCGCGTTATTTAAGTGAAAATTAGGATTATTTGATGAGATCAATGACGAAAATTGTCCTTTACATCAAAGATTGAACGTAGCCCAAATGCTGGCTGGTATCACCTGCATTTTAGTAAAAGTTATTGTAATCTTAAGACATGATAGGAGAGAGAAGGGGGGGGATGTAGATAGGTGGACTATATGAAGAATGATAGCTAAGACGAAATAACTGTTGATACGATGAGTAATAGAGAAGTATGAAAGAAGAACACATGCTGCGATCCCAAGTTTCCAGGGATAAGTGCAGAAGACTTATGATATTCAGATATTGGCAATTAATATTGTATGACTTTCTAACATCATCATCATCTGCCTAGACTTTTCCCAAACTATCTTGGGGTCGGCTTCCAGTCTAACCGGTTGCAGCTAAGTACCAGTATTTTACATGAAGCGACTGCCTATCTGATCTCCACAACCCAGTAACTGAGTAATACGAAACCCCTTGGTAAGACTGGATATCAGACTTTTGGGTTCTGACTACTCGTAACGACTGTCAAAGATCTACAAATGACAGCCGGGACCAATGGCTTAACGTGCTTTCTGAGGCACGGTGACTATGACTTTCTATCTTGCAACGACGAAACAAAAAGGAGGCGAACGTTTGGAGCTGGCAACTTAAATGTTCAAACTTCAGCGAGTCTATGATATACACCGATAATCAATAATTTCCTGTTATACGTGTTTTGTGTGTACTTAAATAAAAGTTATATATTTAAGAGTAGCAGCCACAGAATCTGGATTTGTACCCAGATAATGGCAATAGGGTCGCTCTCTATTAAATGGGACTTAGAGCGTTTACGCCTAATTACGGCATTTCATACAAACTTTCAAGTCCTTATTTTCCAAAATGACTGAAACGATTTTAATGAAACTTAATACGCATAAGCAGGATACATAGTTCCAAATAGTTACTAAAAAACATTTTCGAAAAATAGTGTTAAAAGTTGTTAATAGTTACCAAAATGAATTTCCAGCCGATTATAATGAAACTTCATAGTTTCATTAAAATCGTTTCAGTCATTTCGTAAAATAAGGACTTGAAAATTTGTATTAAATGTCGTACGGCGTGAACGCTCTTATACATAGGTAACTGTTGAAATGTGTATATATGTAGATCAGCATGTACATGAGTATTCGCATGTATGAACTCAAGCTTATACAACGTTCTATCGGCAGGTCAGTAGAGATCGATGCTTTTAGCTGATTATTTCGTTCCATCACATAATGACACTGTCTTCTCTTGACTGATGATCTGTCTCGACATTTTATATCTCCACAGCTAAAAACAAACCTTATATCCCTAACTAAGAGTTAATATTTCAGTGAGGGTTTAGTTTGGACATTCATGGTAATCACAAGCTAATGAAAGTCGTATTGTTTTATTTATAAAGTCGAGAATAAGTTTCAGTACAACGTCGTACATCTTTTTTTTTTGTTTTGCTTCATTTAATTCAGTACGGAGAATTGTCACTGAATATTAATTAATGTAAAATATTTATTTCCTGATTGTTTTACTTAAAGGACTTTTCAGTAAGATTGTATGTATTCATTCATTTCCAGATTGTTTGTGTGTTTGATTGTATGTGCTTAGGTACCTTTTCATACATACCTACTCGTACCTACTAAACTGTTACATCATTATCTCAGGTCCAGTTGAAAACCAGCGTCGGGCACTAGCTACTGGGCAGTTTGCTGAACTGGGCCTATTTGGCACAACCGTGAGAAACACATTTTTTTTTCTGTTTACTTGTGCCATGTGCCAAATAAATATGTTTTCTTTCTTTCTATTTTTGATTTCACAAACCAACGTCTTTCCGACCTCACCGTCGAGGTCCGTCGCGACGACCCGGTTCTTCCGCTCCCCGACCCTCGCTGGAGCCAGCCCGCGATGCTGTGCCCGTAGTTTTAAATCAGCCCCTAAATAATGATATCATTCAGATCCAGCTTGTTCCCTTGCTGTCCTCCTCCTGCGATTTCCTAAGCCGAGGCTCGATACAGGATAGTCCGGTTAAACAGACGACAACCTCCTAGGTTGAAGTGCGAGACTATTATTATTGCAGAATGGGTCGGGAATCACTTTGTTGGGTGCAACAATTACAAATAAAAGGGATCACAGAATTAGTAGTAGACTTTCTTATATTTTTCTTCAGTGACAGTTTTTTTTTATTTCAAAAAACAATTTCTTTTTAAAAAAGGTGTCAAAGACAATAATTATAACAAAAAAAAAACTATTTTTGATACTGAAATATTGTGAATTTCATCGCCAGTGATATTTAAAATACTTCAATGTATATTAATTTTCCGTTTCATAATAATATTCTTTTGGCCTTCACAGCCAGAGAAATGGAGTTGAAAGTTTATTTAAATATGGACATTCAAGTGTTGTGGATTGTACTACACGATGCTTGTACTCTTACGGGGTAGACAGAGGCATCCAGAACTTCCAGCCTGCGAGCGTAATTTCAGGTATCGAAATTTCGAGTTGCAGACCGAACCCACGACCTTCCTCGCAGTATTCATCCATTTGAACAATACAAGACACAGAAAACAACAATACCTAAAAAAAAATAACATTAGCAAAAATTCATTCACTTTACAAATTTTATGTTCGATGTAAACTTGAAACGAAGTTTTGACACTATCATAATACGATATTTTTCGTTTGTAAAACATTTGAAGCAGTGCATTTGATAGCTAGTTTAATATAACATAGCGAGATAGGTCATTCACCCGAGACACACAGTTCATTTACAAATTCGCAGACTCATCCACTACACTCAAAGACTTTTATTTCTTCGATATTCATGAGTTATTGAACTTTGTGAACTATTGAAAGTTGGTATATTTTAGAAGTACTAGATAAAATATGTATTATAGGTAATGTTTTGGTGCTAGGCCAAAATCGGAACTAACTCGCCATCTAGGTTTTTTTTTTTTTGGTTTTTGGCAAAAAAACGTTGGCCGATACAAGGAATTTCTCCTGTGTCGTGGGTGCGTTTACAAACATTTAAACTTACATACACAAACAGCCATACACGGAACAAAAACCTGTAGGCCATAAAAAAATTTATTCCGTGCGGGTATCGAACCCGCGGCACGCAGTGCAGTCGCTCAGGCACTGCGCCAAGCATGCCTGAAGAACAATTATTGCATTAATGTTTACTAGCACGCGTAGCCTGACCACTGGAGTAGACACGGGTTATGTCTACGGAAGAATTGACAAAATAACAGATTGTCATTGTCTATCTGTCATTTTCTGGATTCTTCCGTCGACAAAACTCATTGCCACGGTGTCATGCTACGCGTGGTACAACAAAAGCTCACTCCTGTCAATTGAGTGTTGAGAGATCCTTGAATGTAATGCTTTAATGTCCTTCCGCAATTTTCCTATATCCTTTTGACCTTCCTCAATGATGAAAAAAGTTTAATCTTTGTGCTACCCTTTTCTTATTTTGCTCGGGGTTTACGCAGCATGTCTGCCTTTCATACCTCGCCTACAGACCTCATCCTTTACACAGTCCATCCATTATGACTTTGGTCTTATAGCCATCCACATTCATTGAACGCCATTTTAACAATAAAAATAGCAAGAGAAAGACAAGCAATTCAAGCATCTAGATCTGGATCGCCAGGTTGTAGACGTGTTGACCGGCACGTATTGTTAGAAGGTTCCTCTCTCTAGAGCCCTGACCACCGGTATCCTGGACCCTGTTCCCGATGCCGGTGGGCTACTATTTTTATATATTTATAAGATATCTTATTTAAATTTCGATATTCATTTATAAACTTGATTGCTTTTCTGTAAATATAGAATTTTATTGTTTTACTCAAGTAACATTATTTTATAACTACACATTATAATATAATAAAACACTACTTTACCTGTAAATATAGAAATAACATTCAAAGCTTTTACTCTTTACGAATATCAATTTTCTGTAAATTATTTAGTTTTTCATTACCTTTATTTAAAATGACAATGACATTTTTATGTCATCACATTTCTGTTCACATCAGTCAGTCCTTTAATACACAACCTCTTTACATCCCCCCCCTTCCGGGAAGAGTATTGTATCACAAAATTTCATTAAACATCTTCTAAATTATTGTCGTCTTCAAATGCAGGAGCAGGGATTAGTTTGGTGATGTGGAAGAGATTTGATTCTGATTTTCTATGTCCTGTATTTATTCTGTATATTGAGTTTGACAGTTTTTCTATTATTTCATATGGTCCAATCTTCAACTCATCCAGTTTTCTTCTGTTTAATTTATTGCCATTTTCTACAAATACCATGTCTCCTACATTGAATTCATGATATTTTCTATTTCTATCTGATAGTTTTTTATTGTAGTTGTGTGATTTTATACTGTTTTTCAGTGCCAATTTTCGATCTCTTAATAATAAATTTTCTGATATTTTCTCTTTTAGTTCATATGGTGTAAATGTAATATCTTTTCCTTGTAACAAGTACACAGGTGCAAAGCCTGTAACAGTGTGTTCAGTTTCATTGTACTTTTCCACGCATTTTTGTGCTATTGTTGTCCATGCTATTTTTTTATTTTCTTCATTTACTTTGCACCTTATTTTATTGACCAGGGTTTGGTTAAGTCTTTCGTTGATTCCGTTTGAAAACGGTGCATTTACCGCTGTGAAAATGATTGGAATATTTTTTCTTTCTAGGAATAGTTTAAAATCTTTTGAATTTATTCCTGGGTATTGATCTGATAAAATCATACCAATATTATTATCTTCTGTGACTTTTTTGACTAGTTTTATAAAGTCATTTGAATTCTGTGTTTTTGAATTGACAATGTATGCATATCTAGTAAAATGGTCCACTAAGAGGTGCATATACTTCTTTGTCGATCTTGAACCCCCAAATCCCCCAATCGTGTCAATGGACATTATTTCAAAAGGATGTGTGGCTGGTCCGAGATGAGACATTAGTCCAAATTTATCCTGGCCTCTTGATTTGTTCATTATGCAAATTTCACATTTTTTACAAATTTTCTTTACATTCTGTCTTAAATTCTTAGCTGTGTAGTATGGTGTAATTTTATTTTGCATTTGTTTAATTCCAATGTGGCAGTATTCTTTATGTATTGTTTTGAGGAAACTTATACTAAAGTCTTCTGACAAAACAATTTTTTCTTTATTTTTGATTTTCTTGTAGTAAATGGAATGCTTTGATATTAATTTTTCTTTTTCTTTTTTTACATCTTCGTTATTTTCTTGATCAACAATAATATCCTCCAGTTTTATCCAATTGACCACTTTCAGCTGTTCTTCTTCATTTTCATGTGCTTCTAATACAGGATTTCTGCTTAGACAGTCAGCTTCAAGATTATTTTTCCCTGGTGAATATTTTATCTCAAAGTCATATTGAGAAAGGTAATATGTCAAGTCTCCGAGGTCTTCATCTGTTCTTGATTTAATGTTCATTTTTTCCAATGGTTTATGATCAGAAAATACTGTAAATCTTTTACCTATGAGCCAGTGTTGCCAATATTTAACTGCTTCTTTTATTGCTAAGCATTCTAAATAGATAGCCTTTTTCCTTTTCTGCACTTCATTTAGTTTCTTGGAAAAATATGCTACTGGTTTTTCTTTTGTGTTTTGTTGTCTCTGTTTTAATACTGCTCCAACGCCTAGTATACTTGCATCTGTGTAAATTAGTATAGGCAAGTCTGGGTCAAATATCTCTAATATAGGTTGAGAACACAGTAGTTGTTTAATTTTTTCAAAGGATTTTTGACATTCTTCTGTCCAAATGAATTTCTGATTCTTCCTTAGTAAATTATGTAGTGGATCCAATGTTATTGCAATATTTGGTATATATTCATTGTAAAAATTTATTTTTCCCAAGAACTGTCTCACATTTTTTTTGATTTTGTGGTACTGGGAACTTTTTTATTGATATTAAGTTGTCTTTTATCGGACTTACTGAATTGTTATGAATAATGTGCCCCAAATATTTCACTGAATCCGATGCGAATGTGCATTTAGAAAATTTCAGTCTAAAACCTTCCTTCTTTATTGCTTCTAATAACCTTGTTAAATGGCTTATATGCTCGGGAAAGGATTTTGAGAAAACCAATATATCATCTATATAATTTACCGTGAATTCCATAAGTTTGTGTTTTCTTATAATGTTACTCAATATTCTCTGAAATATTGCTGGAGATGTTTTTAGTCCAAATGGTAAACAGGTCCACTGAAAATGGCTGTCTTGTGTTACAAAACTTGGCTGTCTTGTGTCTTATAAAATGTTATTTTATAAGATATCTTATTTAAATTTCGATATTCATTTATAAACTTGATTGCTTTTCTGTAAATATAGAATTTTATTGTTTTACTCAAGTAACATTATTTTATAACTACACATATAATATAATAAAACACTACTTTACCTGTAAATATAGAAATAACATTCAAAGCTTTTACTCTTTACGAATATCAATTTTCTGTAAATTATTTAGTTTTTCATTACCTTTATTTAAAATGACAATGACATTTTTATGTCATCACATTTCTGTTCACATCAGTCAGTCCTTTAATACACAACCTCTTTACATATTTTTAAGATATTTTTTAAAAATATTTTTGTAGTTGTTTAAATGTTACAATTTTGGTGTACAATGACGTATATTCTATTCTATTCATGTTCAACGTTTTTTCTCTTTCTTTCACAATTCATGCCAATACTATGACAACCAACTACTACATAACTTTTCAGTGAAGAAAAAAATGACGAAAAAATTGCTTCAATATTTAACGATTTAAAAACGGTAATTAGATACAGATACAACACCTTTAGGGAACTATTACTGGTAGTAACCAGCCTAATACGATATAGAAAGGCTTCATAAATTTATAGGGGTCCAATAGGGATCGCAATTAAAGTGATTAGACCGCTCCACGACCCGACATGAATAATTCAATAATTGCTCGATAGTTCGATTTGTCGATAATAAAAGTAGGTACACGGAGTTTGATGGCAGACATCACTAGGGGTTATTCCTTGAGTACCCCGATCCTCGAGGCCCCCGTCCCGGAGGACCCCGATTTATTTTTATCTTGATGAACTCAACTAAAAGACAGTTTAGCTTAAACATACTGTCAGCAGATGATATGTTCAATACAATTTTATTCCTTACTAAAATTATAATAATTAACTTAAAGAATCAGGAAAAACTTTCATGGTAAAGTCATCATCTGCGTAGCCTTTTCCCAAACTATCTTGAGGTCGGCTTCCAGTCTAACCGAATACAGCTGAGTACAAGTATTTTACATGAAGCGACTGCCTATCTGACCTCCACAACCCAGTAACTGGGTAATACGATACCCCATGGTAAGACTGGATGTCAGACTTTTGGCTTCAGACTACTCGAAATGACTCTTTCGATCTAGAAAATCAAAAGACCTACTCTACACATTTGCACATTACACATTACACATTAACAACATACTTAATTAAAAAAAATATGCAAAAATAGTCTCACTTACCGGAATTATTTTTATACTAGAGCATAGTAAATAGTTAACTCTAAAATAATCTTTTAATATGCAAAATCAGTTTCATTTTCATTATTTTTAATATTGTAACATGTATTTTATATGTTTGAGACATTTTATTCAAACAGTAACTACCCCTATTATAACTATGCTTAGACGACATTGTACAAAAATTCAAATTAACTAGTTTCGTCTTGTGTCTTTCAAAGACATACATTTAAGCACTTTATAAGTCGAGCGTACAAGTTGAAAACATTAGAGAAAAAAAAATTAATCATATTTATCGTATTCAGAGTTCTGCGGGACGGGGGCCTCGGAGATTGGGGTACTCAGGGAACAACCCTTCACTAGTTGGGATAATAATGGGTTAAGCGGTGATTAATCTTTACTAGATTGATTGAAATTAGGTACTTTAATTATGTTTATTGGGGAAAAGAAATATAAAGAAAATGATTGGACTATTGAACCCATAATTTATTTAAATTATGACCAAACCGTTGCATTAGCTACATTAGCCCATCGATTTATGGATTTTTTGATCATGACATCATCATCTGCCTAGCCTTTTCCCAGCTTTACTGGAGTCGGCTTCCAGTCTTACCGTATGCAGCTAAATACCCAGTATTTTAAATGGAGCGACTGCCTATCTAATCTCTACAACCCAGTTAGTACTGGGTAAAATGATACCGCTTAGTAACACAGGTTGTCAGACTGTGTTGACATGAATTCAGGCTCTTTTCTTGTGCCAATCTCCAAGTTAATACATTTACTGCAGTTGCCTACAAATGTTGTAATGATTTACCCACTTCCGTAAATCATTACGGATCGCCCTTAAAACGAGAAATAATCAATTTGGAAAAATAATGCTTTTTAGGGTTCCGTACCCAAGGAGTCAAACGGCACCCTTTATTGAGACTTCGATGTCCGTCCGTCCGTCTGCCACCAGGCTGTATTACATGAACCGTGATAGTCAGCCAGTTGAAATTTCTACAGATTATGTATTTCTGTTGCCGCTCTAACAACAAATACTAAAAACAGAATAAAATAAATATTTAAGGGGGGTCCTATACAAAAAAAGTGATTTTTTTGCTCATTTTTATAAATAATGGTACGGAACCCTTCGTGCGCGAGTCCGACTCGCACTTGGCCGGGTTTTTTTGTTTCATCATCATCATTTGAGCCGAAATACGTCCACTGCTAGACATAGGCCTCCCCCAAGAAGGGGGGGTTTTGCCATAATCGCCACGCTTGGCAGGCGGGTTGGTGATCGCTGTACGGTTGTTACAAAAGCACAGAGAACGCTGCTGCCCATTTCTCTGATAAGTCCCTTAGTCGCCTCTTACGACACCCATGGGAAGACATGGGATGGTGCTATTCTTTACGTCCGACACCATACAGAGTTTTTTTGTTTATCCTGTTGTAATATCGATACCTGTGTGTAATTAGTTCTAGCTCTGAATTAATAACGTAACAAAAACAATATAATATGTCACATCCTTGCAAATCGGCTAAATGGAAAAATAATGACAAGGCTTCACTCGACCTTATCCTGTAGGTAGGTATTATTTTAGGCAGAACCTAAATAAATACTGGAAGCAGTAAGGCTGAATTTTGAATAACAGTGCTGAGAATCAGGGCGGAACGTTACACGTGCCCTCAATAAGATAAATAAATACTGCTCCTGCTTATTATTTCTATTTACTTTTAACGCTTTTTGTTCTTTTTCAGCCGCTATGGTGCTAAGCGATTTTTGACTTTAATAAGCCACCAAGCGGTTATCAACCGTGTTGACAAGGTATAAGAATGTATTTTCACTTCCAGGCAGTCGTAGATTTACATTAAAATCTGATTACTTTATGCTTATCTATACAAATAAAGAAAATTTCAGTGTCTGTTTTTCAAGTCAAAATAACAGCTTTTTATTGAATGCATATGAATGTATATACCGTACGGTACCTATAACAAAAAATAACTTTTATTTTTGTCTGAATGTCTGTTTGTTGCAGCTAAACTTCGAAATGGCTACACCGATTTGAACGCGACTTTTACTGGTAGATAGCTGATGTTATAAGGAACAACTAAGCTTAGGCTACTTTTATTTTAAAACAAATAAAATGGTTTTTTGCAATCCCAGAATCATGTCAGTGGTGTTAACTATCCGTAAAATAAATCTTGATTCAAAACTCGAATATAATTGTGTAAATGGTTTAGACAACGAACAAAATTATTTAAGTAGTAAAATGATATCATTATATTATTATCACCTTACACCATTCATTACTCAACAGACATAATGTCACCATAAACAAAGTTTTCAATAAATAGCCATAAAGTAGAGTCATTACACTATTAGTGATGTAACCTTGCCTTCCTTATTCAACGGCCCCTAAACCACTAGGGATGTGCTACCGAATATCGATCATTTAGACATTACGATTTTAGTTTTCTGTTGTGTTGTATGAGGCCGTTGGTCCAGTGTTCACAAGCGCGACTACTGAGTATGAGGATCGAAATCCCATTCCCAGATCAAGCAAAATGTTATTGGGTAATTCGTGCTCGGTTGATGAAAATAGGCTTTCGTATGTGGCGACCTACAAAAATTAAATACCACATAATATACATTATATATAATTATATTACTTTTATTAATTATAAACTGTTTATTATTTTATTTTTATGGGACTTTAACATAACTGACGCATTGTAGTTGTACTGTTTGGTACACCACTGCCTACCCCTTCGGGGAATATAGGCGTAATGTTATAAATTGTCTATTGTTATTCGATTTTGTATAGCTGTACAGAAATTAAGGTATTTTTAAATAGAATAGAACGGATAAGCTGGGCTTCAGAAACCGTAAAAGGTATTTTCTTTTGTGCTATTACGTATGCATTGTAATAATAATTGGTAGAACGACCTACGCTAACCTTAACATCTTATTTAAAGGAGTTTTATTTTTAGGTTTATTCACCGGCTCAGATATTCTATTATATATATATTAAATATAATATTCTATTATATATTTTTAGCATTAATAGAACTTCCTCTAAAAGACCAAGGTAACTGACGCCCTTACGCAAGCCCTAAAACTGAAATGGCAATGGGCTGGCCAAGTGGCCACGTATCACGATACAAAGACGGTAGGTGGACAGCTGAAACAACAGAGTGGAAAGGGCCAGATGGAAAAACAAGAATAGGCAGACCGAAGAGAAGGTGGACTGATGACATAATAGATACAGCAGGAAACGATTGGCAGAATATTGCCAATGACAAGGACAAACGGAAGAAACTGGAAGAGGCCTTCACCCGTGGAGAGATGGGCCCCTAAACAAATACTAACTTAGATTATAAGAAAACTAAAACTGCTAACAAATTTATGTACATTTATAACGTCTTTCTAAGGAAAATGGGAATTAAAGGATTTATATTTTAACCTTATTTCTTAACCGAATTAAAGAGTATGTATGAGTTATGTATTTGGCAAGGATTTTTTTTTGTTATTGAAACAAATAAAAGAGTTCTGAAAGTAAAGTTATTTTTCACCTTTTGTGTTAATTGTTTTTGGAAATCGTTTTTTGTCATTGTGTTCGTTTTCATTTAATTTTAACCAAACCACTACTTGTTTAATCCATCCAAAATCAATCAAAATCAAAATCAAAATATTTTTATTTTACATAGGCCTACAGGGGCACTTATAAAACGTCGGCAAAAAGGTGCTCGGTTCGGGTTGGTCGTTTCCTATGGAGAAGAACCGGCAAGAAACTCCATGGTTACTCTTTTAAAATCATTTGGTTTTACAATATTTCTGTTACAGCATTAGTACTAAAGTATGGGAGGACATCGTAGGCCATTTAAAAACTATTATTAGTAAAACATCCCTTTGCTTTATTGTCTTATTATATTTAAAACCGATTTTTATTAAAATGTAACTTTCCAAATCAATTTACAATTGCACAGAAATTCGAACACCCAGTTTAACGATTCCCGTTAAACTAGACCATCTCTGGCTTGTTACTAAAGTTTCCATATCCGGATGGTCGGCAGAATAACCGGATGACCGTCACACAGCCGGATCAATCCAGTTTGTGTGCCTAATGGGATAAGTTTGCCAAGTTACCAAGTTATTGGCAAGTTTTTGCTGTAACCGTCTCTGACGGTGATCCGGTCCGAATGATTACGTGTTTAGTTCGTGTTTGTTGACAGTTTATTTCAGTAAAATGGACCTTGTTTCAGACATTTTGGGTCATTTTATCGGTGCTAACGAAGATCAAATCGTCAAAAATGTATCGGACTGACATAAGGCTAAGCTATTACTCCTATTCTTTCTCTGTTCATGCTGTAAGGTTGTGAAGCTCACTGCCGCCTAGCATTCGTGATTTGAAGACCATTTCGCTGTTCAAAAACCGAGTGAAAGACCTTTCCTCTCAATTCTAATTTATACAAGATGTTGTTTTGCTTCCTCGTAAACATTCAGGAGGTTGTCACAAAAGACATAAATAATCAATTTAAATTACGGTAACTAGTTAATTATTAATAAACGCTGCTTTTTCTTGTAGTTTAAATGTGTAACCCTAAGTTTATGTTCAGTGACTGGGCAACTAAGGGTATTAGGATAAGTAGGGAGCGATAATTTGAGTTTTATTCAAAAATCTTTAAAAACACTTGCAAGGTAGCTAAAGCCTTATTCATTAGCAACAAGATTAAGTCCGCCGATAACAAATTAAAGACAGTTTGGAAAATTATCAATAGTGAATCTAATAGAAATAAAAATAAAAAAATGATATCAGACTAGAGACTTCACGTGGTCTTTTAAGCTCTAAAAACGAAGTAGCTCAAGAATTTGTAGATTTCTTTACCAATATCCCACTTAAAACTACCGAAACCTTACATTCCTCACCCTTGCTTTCTATTGATTTATTAAAAGCGAACGTTTCAGCCTGTCCGGTTGAGTTTCAATTTAAGCATATAAACCCCATAGCAGTCATTAAAGCTTTTAAGGAAATCAAAATCAAATTAACCGAAGATCTATGGGGAATGTCTATGTGTGTGTGTATGTGTATGTGTGTGTGTGTGTATGTGTGTCAAGCTATTATTGACACTATAGCACCGTACTTAGCCTTAATTTTTAATTTGTGTGTGAATCAAGGGGTCTTCCCGGACCTTATGAAATACAGCAAGGTAATACCACTTTTCAAGTCTGGGGACAGTAAAGATACCAATAACTATAGACCCGTATCCGTGTTGCCGGTTTTCAGCAAGGTGTTTGAAAAGGTAATGCTTAATCAAATGCTCACCCACTATAACACCAATAAAATCTTACACGACAAACAGTATGGTTTCACTAAAGGACGTTGTACGACTGACGCTGGTGTCACACTATTAAAACACATATATACTGCGTGGGAAGAGGCACAAGATGCCATAGGAATCTTCTGTGACCTCTCGAAGGCATTTGATTGCGTAAATCACCAAACCTTGCTCTTGAAACTGAAGCATTATGGTTTAGGTAAACTTGCGCTCAGTTTAGTAACATCGTATTTGAATGATAGACAGCAGCAAGTACAAGTAAATGGTGTAAATTCAATGGGTTTAAAAGTAGAAATGGGTGTACCACAAGGTTCGATATTGGGTCCTTTCCTTTTTAGTATATATAAATGACCTACCCCATTTATTTAAAAACCATCCACAAATGGTGTTGTTTCCTGACGTTACTTCTATATTTAGGATAAACAGACATGCTACAAACCTTGACGACGTAAATAACGCTCTAATGCAGGTCCATAACTGGTTTACCGCTAACAATTTAGTATTAAATGGGAAAAAAACTAAGTGCATAAGATTTTCTCTACCAAATGTCAAATTTTGTGATACTGACATAGTATTGAATCAAGATTAACTTGAATTTGTCGATGAAGCTGTTTTCTTGGGGATCACGCTCGACCCAAGGCTACAATGGGGTCCTCATTTAACATCTCTTGCAGGACGGCTGATTTCAGCGGCATATGCTGTCAGAAAAATCCGTCAATTTACTGATGTAGATACCGCGAGGCTAGTGTATTTTAGTTATTTTCATAGTATTATGTCATACGGTATTTTACTATGGGGACGGGCTGCAGACATCGAGTCTATATTTCGACGGTCCCTACGTATATAAAGACATGTCGAAAATAGCATTCTTTTTATTGTATCATTTGCTTTAGATTATCTATGGGCACATACTGACATACGATTATTTTTAAAATTTTATTTATTTACCTTGTTTTACAAATCGTATAAAGAACAAGTATTATAAATACAACTAATAAGTGTCGTAGATGCGGACATCTATGACATATTTTTTGTACGGTGTTTTAAAATGCGTGCCACTCGGTGCGAACGCGGTCTTGTCAGACTTATCGCGATTTACGGGAGTTCCCCGAACGATGCTTGTTCGTGTGTTATTTAGTTATAAGTACTCATATTACCTCCAACAATATTATAAAACATGAATAACAGCAGATCAAAGATATTGGTGGATATTGCAAACTCCAGAAATAATGTTCTAAGCGACACTATTTTTTTTTTGGTTCCTGCGTATAAAAAGGTATCTTAGACATGACTGACATACTTTTATTTTATTATCGGCGTAGAAACGGTCATCTATCAGTTTTTTCAAGAAAACCAAAAAAAAATAAAAATGTGTAAATAGCATTATAAAGCTCTTAAAACTGTTAAAATTTTGTAGAAAGAAAGTCATAGAATTATTTCTAGGGCGTGTTGAACACAAATTACGCTCTCCTGTAAACCTCGGTTTTTGACTTGACCTTATGTACGTAGGAACCGTCGATTTATTCTGCAGAAAAGAGCCATCAGAGCCATATATAACCTGCGTAGGCGCGATTCTGTAAGAGAACTGTTTAAGGAAATTAACATCATGACTGTACCTTGTCAATACATCTATGCAAACATCATGTATGTTAGGAAAAATCTGCATTTATTTAGTAAAAGAGGTGACCGGCACCACTGTAATACTAGAAACAGGGACCAACTAGTTTAGCCAGGTTTCAGGTTGGCTAAAGTAGACTCATCTTTCATGGGATACTGTTTAAAATGTTACAATAAAATACCTCCCCCCATTCAACAACTGAATGAAACGAAATTTAAATCTTGCATAAAACGCACACTATGTAGGCAAGCATATTATAAGTTGGGGGATTACATTGATGATAAAAATGCTTGGCGCAATGCTGGTCCTGTTCCACAACCATAGGGGCAATCTGAATCATCTGAATTACCATTTGAAGTTATTGTGGAAGCAGCAGAAGATTGTAAAAATATATTTGCATTGTATAGTTTCAATCTAGTATTATATAATTGCATAGCACATGTGTGAGTACTATGTAATGCAAAGCCACCATTTACTGAGTACCTACATCTTTCATTGACGCGAATATACCCTGGTGGTTGAGTGAATGTCATGCTCACTTAAATGTCACGCTGATGGTGGCGAGTGTGTCGGGTCATTTAGTTCCCTTCAATATGGTTGAGTTGAATGATGGCTGATACATGCGTGATGTTCGTGAACGGGCGCTGTTAGTTGTGACTGGTCATCTCTTAGCTACCACGGTTTATTTTAATTACTTTGTTTTTGTATTACTGATTTAATCTTTTACTCTGGACGCTCTTCCTTATTCAACGGCCCCTAAACCACTAGGGATGTGCCACCGAATATCGATGATTTAGACATTACGGTTTTAGTTTTCTGTTGTGTTGTATGCCTCGTTGGTCCAGTGTTCACAAGCGCGACTACTGAGTATGAGGATCGAAGTTCCATTCCCAGATCAAGCAAAAAGTTATTCGGTAATTCGTGCCCATTTAATGAAAATAGGCTTTCGTATGTGGCGACCTACAAAAATTAAATACCACATATTATACATTATATATAATTATATTACTTTTATTAATTATAAATTGTTTTTTTTTTTTATGGGACTTTAACATAACTGACGCATTGTAGTTGTATTGTTTGGTACACCACTGCCTACCCCTTCGGGGAATATAGGCGTAATGTTATAAATTGTCTATTGTTAGTCGATTTTGTATAGCTGTACAGAAATTAAGGTATGTTTAAATAGAATAGAACGGATAAGCTGGGCTTCAGAAACCGTAAAAGGTATTTTCTTTTGTGCTATTACGTATGCATTGTAATAATAATTGGTAGAACGACCTACGCTAACCTTAACATCTTATTTAAAGGAGTTTTATTTTTAGGTTTATTCACCGGCTCAGATATTCTATTATATATATATTACATATAATATTCTATTATATATTTTTAGCATTAATAGAACTTCCTCTAAAAGACCAAGGTAACTGACGCCCTTACGCAAGCCCTAAAACTGAAATGGCAATGGGCTGGCCACGTATCACGATACAAAGACGGTAGGTGGACAGCTGAAACAACAGAGTGGAAAGGGCCAGATGGAAAAAGAAGAGTAGGCAGACCGAAGAGAAGGTGGACTGATGACATAATAGATACAGCAGGAAACGATTGGCAGAATATTGCAAATGACAGGGACAAACGGAAGAAACTGGAGGAGGCCTTCACCCGTGGAGGGAACCTAAACAAATACTAACTTAGATTATAAGAAAACTAAAACTACTAACAAATTTATGTACATTTATAACGTCTTTTTAAGGGAAATGGGAATTAAAGGATTTATATTGTAACCTTATTTCTTAACCGAATTAAAAAAAAAAAGAGTATGTTATGTATTTGGCAAGGATTTTTTTTTGTTGTTATTGAAACAAATAAAAGAGTTCTGAAAGTAAAGTTATTTTTCACCTTTTGTGTTAATTGTTTTTGGAAATCGTTTTTTGTTATTCGTTTTCATTTAATTTTAGCCAAACCACTACTTGTTTAATCCATCCCTCTGCTTTATTGTCTTATTATACATATTTGTATCAAAATGTAACTTCCCAAATCAATTAATAATTGCACAGAAATTCGAACACCCAGTTTAACGATTCCCGTTAAACTAGACCATCTCTGGCTTGTTACTAAAGTTTCCATATCCGGATGGTCGGCAGAATAACCGGATGACCGTCACACAGCTGGATCAATCCAGTTTGTGTGCCTAATGGGATAAGTTTGCCAAGTTACCAAGTTATTGGCAAGTTTTTGCTGTAACCGTCTGTGACGGTGATCCGGTCCGAATGATTACGTGTTTAGTTCGTGTTTGTTGACAGTTTATTTCAGTAAAATGGACCTTGTTTCAGACATTTTGGTTCATTTTATCGGTGCTAACGAAGATCAAATCGTCAAAAATGTATCGGACTGACATAAGGCTAAGCTATTACTCCTATTCTTTCTCTGTTCATGCTGTAAGGTTGTGAAGCTCACTGCCGCCTAGCATTCGTGATTTGAAGACCATTTCGCTGTTCAAAAACCGAGTGAAAGACCTTTCCTCTCAATTCTAATTTATACAAGATGTTGTTTTGCTTCCTCGTAAACATTCAGGAGGTTGTCACAAAAGACATAAATAATCAATTTAAATTACGGTAACTAGTTAATTATTAATAAACGCTGCTTTTTCTTGTAGTTTAAATGTGTAACCCTAAGTTTATGTTCAGTGACTGGGCAACTAAGGGTATTAGGATAAGTAGGGAGCGATTATTTGAGTTTTATTCAAAAATCTTTAAAAACACTTGCAAGGTAGCTAAAGCCTTATTCATTAGCAACAAGATTAAGTCCGCCGATAACAAATTAAAGACAGTTTGGAAAATTATCAATAGTGAATCTAATAGAAATAAAAATAAAAAAATGATATCAGACTAGAGACTTCACGTGGTCTTTTAAGCTCTAAAAACGAAGTAGCTCAAGAATTTGTAGATTTCTTTACCAATATCCCATTTAAAACTACCGAAACCTTACATTCCTCACCCTTGCTTTCTATTGATTTATTAAAAGCGAACGTTTCAGCCTGTCCGGTTGAGTTTCAATTTAAGCATATAAACCCCATAGCAGTCATTAAAGCTTTTAAGGAAATCAAAATCAAATTAACCGAAGATCTATGGGGAATGTCTATTAAAGTGTGTCAAGCTATTATTGACACTATAGCACCGTACTTAGCCTTAATTTTTAATTTGTGTGTGAATCAAGGGGTCTTCCCGGACCTTATGAAATACAGCAAGGTAATACCACTTTTCAAGTCTGGGGACAGTAAAGATACCAATAACTATAGACCCGTATCCGTGTTGCCGGTTTTCAGCAAGGTGTTTGAAAAGGTAATGCTTAATCAAATGCTCACCCACTATAACACCAATAAAATCTTACACGACAAACAGTATGGTTTCACTAAAGGACGTTGTACGACTGACGCTGGTGTCACACTATTAAAACACATATATACTGCGTGGGAAGAGGCACAAGATGCCATAGGAATCTTCTGTGACCTCTCGAAGGCATTTGATTGCGTAAATCACCAAACCTTGCTCTTGAAACTGAAGCATTATGGTTTAGGTAAACTTGCGCTCAGTTTAGTAACATCGTATTTGAATGATAGACAGCAGCAAGTACAAGTAAATGGTGTAAATTCAATGGGTTTAAAAGTAGAAATGGGTGTACCACAAGGTTCGATATTGGGTCCTTTCCTTTTTAGTATATATAAATGACCTACCCCATTTATTTAAAAACCATCCACAAATGGTGTTGTTTCCTGACGTTACTTCTATATTTAGGATAAACAGACATGCTACAAACCTTGACGACGTAAATAACGCTCTAATGCAGGTCCATAACTGGTTTACCGCTAACAATTTAGTATTAAATGGGAAAAAAACTAAGTGCATAAGATTTTCTCTACCAAATGTCAAATTTTGTGATACTGACATAGTATTGAATCAAGATTAACTTGAATTTGTCGATGAAGCTGTTTTCTTGGGGATCACGCTCGACCCAAGGCTACAATGGGGTCCTCATTTAACATCTCTTGCAGGACGGCTGATTTCAGCGGCATATGCTGTCAGAAAAATCCGTCAATTTACTGATGTAGATACCGCGAGGCTAGTGTATTTTAGTTATTTTCATAGTATTATGTCATACGGTATTTTACTATGGGGACGGGCTGCAGACATCGAGTCTATATTTCGACGGTCCCTACGTATATAAAGACATGTCGAAAATAGCATTCTTTTTATTGTATCATTTGCTTTAGATTATCTATGGGCACATACTGACATACGATTATTTTTAAAATTTTACTTATTTACCTTGTTTTACAAATCGTATAAAGAACAAGTATTATAAATACAACTAATAAGTGTCGTAGATGCGGACATCTATGACATATTTTTTGTACGGTGTTTTAAAATGCGTGCCACTCGGTGCGAACGCGGTCTTGTCAGACTTATCGCGATTTACGGGAGTTCCCCGAACGATGCTTGTTCGTGTGTTATTTAGTTATAAGTACTCATATTACCTCCAACAATATTATAAAACATGAATAACAGCAGATCAAAGTTATTGGTGGATATTGCAAACTCCAGAAATAATGTTCTAAGCGACACTATTTTTTTTTTGGTTCCTGCGTATAAAAAGGTATCTTAGACATGACTGACATACTTTTATTTTATTATCGGCGTAGAAACGGTCATCTATCAGTTTTTTCAAGAAAACCAAAAAAAAATAAAAATGTGTAAATAGCATTATAAAGCTCTTAAAACTGTTAAAATTTTGTAGAAAGAAAGTCATAGAATTATTTCTAGGGCGTGTTGAACACAAATTACGCTCTCCTGTAAACCTCGGTTTTTGACTTGACCTTATGTACGTAGGAACCGTCGATTTATTCTGCAGAAAAGAGCCATCAGAGCCATATATAACCTGCGTAGGCGCGATTCTGTAAGAGAACTGTTTAAGGAAATTAACATCATGACTGTACCTTGTCAATACATCTATGCAAACATCATGTATGTTAGGAAAAATCTGCATTTATTTAGTAAAAGAGGTGACCGGCACCACTGTAATACTAGAAACAGGGACCAACTAGTTTAGCCAGGTTTCAGGTTGGCTAAAGTAGACTCATCTTTCATGGGATACTGTTTAAAATGTTACAATAAAATACCTCCCCCCATTCAACAACTGAATGAAACGAAATTTAAATCTTGCATAAAACGCACACTATGTAGGCAAGCATATTATAAGTTGGGGGATTACATTGATGATAAAAATGCTTGGCGCAATGCTGGTCCTGTTCCACAACCATAGGGGCAATCTGAATCATCTGAATTACCATTTGAAGTTATTGTGGAAGCAGCAGAAGATTGTAAAAATATATTTGCATTGTATAGTTTCAATCTAGTATTATATAATTGCATAGCACATGTGTGAGTACTATGTAATGCAAAGCCACCATTTACTGAGTACCTACATCTTTCATTGACGCGAATATACCCTGGTGGTTGAGTGAATGTCATGCTCACTTAAATGTCACGCTGATGGTGGCGAGTGTGTCGGGTCATTTAGTTCCCTTCAATATGGTTGAGTTGAATGATGGCTGATACATGCGTGATGTTCGTGAACGGGCGCTGTTAGTTGTGACTGGTCATCTCTTAGCTACCACGGTTTATTTTAATTACTTTGTTTTTGTATTACTGATTTAATCTTTTACTCTGGACGCTCTTAACTTCCGCCTGCCCGTATTTCTAACCAAGATTTTGTAACATATTTTGATTTAAAAGAGTGTCCATGGAGTTTCTTGGCCATTCTTCTCCATAGAGATCTACGCTTTGGAATGGGCAACTACAGTACTTTCACAAGTTATTATGCCTTGTGACTGGGACTGTAGCTTAGGGTTTTTTTGACTTTCAAAAGTGCCTGTAATGGTCTAATTAAAATAAACGCTTTGAGTTTGAGTTTGAGTTAGTATTGCAGAATAACCCCCTTAACGTGGTTTAGGCAATAAAAAAAATTCGAATAAACGTTTGAGATTGTTTGTATGTGTGAACGCGCGGTCATAGGGCGAGAATCAGACAGGCCGCGTTTAAAACACGGGGGTGTTCCACACTTACCGATTTCCGTTAATAAGAAAAAAATAAAATTAAATACCCATTTTATTATTGATTCGGGACGAGAATCATTGGCATAGTTACCTCCTTGAATTTGACAAGGATGCAAAACAACATCTTGTATATACGTATTTTTATTTATTTTTATATCTTAGCAAACTAGTAAATACACAGATTACTCCAAAAGAAATAGTTAAATATAATCATCATAGCCTAAATAGCAAGTGACAGTGTTATCTCTCGGAGATCCCTAAGAAAAGTGAACAAAAACACAAATTGAAAATCATAAACAAGTGCAACTCAGTAAAATTTGATTAATGTTATAGACCAGTACAATTATTATGCCTAATCTAGTACTATGATAAACCAACAGTTCAGTGCAAAAAAATACTATCATATTAGTGCAAACAATATTAAAACTATTAAAGAAAAGTGAATTTTAAGTGTCTTGTGAAATGTCTTGGCGGTTACATTTTATTAAAAAAATATTCACCTACCACCACCAAAACATACTTTTTAAAATTCTCTGAGAATAAGATCACCAAATTACATCAACAACTTAATTGCACAGTTGGTGCGGCGGTTAAGGACGCTACATAGATTGTGTACACAAGGAGGCGTAAGTTCAAACCTCGACTAAACATTCAAAGTCTTTTTGTGAATGTTTCTGACAATCACATGATACGCAAACAATTTCACATCATCTGGCTCCATAATAAGTTGTAAATCCTCAACATGAACTTTCTGGAAAATATCACATTTCGACGTCATGACACGTTCTGTTACAACAGATGAGGACAGTGACATTATCTCAAAGACATTCGACGGTACGTCAAATAGTATGCCTGACTTGTCTAATGATGAAGACGAACAAACCAAAATTCTAAATAATAAGATAGCCGACTTAGAAACTCAATTACAAAGTGCTCACAGAGAAATAGACCTATTAACGTTAGAAAATAATAAACTTAGACAAACCAATGAAGAACTAGTAAAACAAAACCACATTTATAAAAAATTAACAAATAGTCCTGCTAAACATAAAGTCACTACTCCTATGAAGAAATTAAGCAAAACTATGAAAACAAAACAAACACAAACTGAGACACTAGAATGCAGTCGACTATCAACGGACACCTCGATTGTTTATTGTTCGCAAGAAGACACACATTGTAATCAGCCCGTGAAAACAGCTATATCTGCACAAAAACCAAAATCTGTGCAGAGTACTACAAAAAGCCGCAACATATGTATCTTCAGCAATAATAATATAAATAAAATAATGTCGATATCAGATACTACACTCCAATTCAAGTCTCATACATGCCACTATCTAATGCCTCACCGTACGATCAACCAGATCATGCACAACATAGAAACCAAAGTGCAGTCATTTACACTGGATGATTTTTGTATTATTTTGTTAAGAGAAGAAGACGTCAACGCAAATGATTACGCCAATTTGATATACAACATACGAGAATCTTTATCCAAAATCCAGCATACAAATTTTATTATCTGCGCACCAACTTTCCAATGCGGTAGATCTACGAATATATTTAATGGGAGGATAGAACATTTGAATAATCTTCTTGTCCGTGATGTTTTGACTCATGAATACGCATATATGCTCGACTCAAACAAGAATTTATCTTATGACCATACTATGTTCTACAGACGTAGTGGAAAGCTTAATAATACCGGCATGCGTACTATATTTCAAGATCTAAATGTCCTGTTACATGATATCAGCCAATTTAACGCAGAATCAATAATTAATTATACACAAGAAAACCAAAATAACCTAACTCGACAATTTATTAAACAAGATAAAGAAAATGACTTACACACCGAACATGACACGCCAAAAACCACGGAAGCAAATAATGAGAAACTGACGAGTTTTTTTCGTAACTAATAATTTACATGTTATGCACCAGAATATTGCCGGGTTACTGAATAAATCAGACATGCTCGCAGTATGTTTAGAGGAATTATCGGAGAAAGGTGTTAATGTGGATATACTATGTGTTACCGAGCACTTCATTATGGCAGGATATGAATCTTATTTGACAATACCAAATTACCAGCTAGCGGCGAGTTACTGCAGAAAAGAAAGCAAGAGAGGTGGAGCATGCATCTTGGTAAGGAACGGACACCACTTCATAGAATTAAAGAAGATTGCCAAATTATCAGAAACCGGAGTATTTGAATGCTGTGCAATAGAGTTACCTAACTATAACACTGTCTTGGCATGCGTATATAGAGTGCCCAAGATAACCAACTTGAATCAATGTATGAATATATTAGAAACTGTCTTAAAAGAGATAACTAAGAAACGCCATCAAAATATTGTAATTACCGGCGATTTCAATATCGACATCTTGAAAAGGAACCTTCATGCTATTGAATTTGAATGTCTTCTACTTAACTACAATTTAAAACTAGCTGTGAATCAACCTACACGTCTAAAAAGTAACACTTGTATCGATAATATTGCTCAGAATTTTCGCAAGGCATGTAAAGTTGAAGTCATAGAATTTGCTCTGTCTGACCACACAGCACAATTAATAAAGCTCCCAGTTCAGAATAAATGTAGTATTAAATACTGGCAGGTAAAAAGGCGCGACTACAGTAGTGAAAACATAACAAAATTTAGAAATTGCTTATATAATTTATCATTTTCGGACATTTATAAAACTAATAATCCTAATGAAGCGTACGAGTCTTTCCTTGACACATTCACACTGTTTTATAAGTTGTGCTTTCCAGAAAAACTTATTAGAATTAATACTATGAGAAAGACAATAGAATATACAACAATATACGACAATATATAATGACTTCATCACTGACCCAAAAGATATTGCGAACGCTTTCAATAATTATTTTGTAGACAAAATTAACCCAATATCTGGCTCTGGAAAAAATGTCACATCATTTATTCAAAATAGAAAAGATTCTTTTTTTATGATCCCATGCTTGCCCATCGAAGTGTTCAAGATTATAAAAACACTGAAAAATACAAACAGCGTAGGATATGATGGTCTATCAACCAAAGTAATAAAATTAGTAGCCGAAGAAATATCTACACATTTAAGCCATATAATTAATCTTTGCATAGAGGCTGGTGTTTTTCCTGATGCACTCAAAATATCTACAGTTAGACCACTGTTCAAAAAAGAAAATAAAGAACTAATGCAATTCTACAGACCTATATCCCTTATTAGTATAATAGCAAAAATATTTGAAAAGTATTTATATAAACAGCTGTATACCTATTTCGAAAAAGAAAAGATACTTGCGAATGAACAAAAAGGGTTCAAAAATGGTAAAACAATAAACTTGGCGTTATTTGATTTTTTACATAATGTTATCTCAAAAGTAGACCAGAATATACCTGTATGTACAATATTCTGTGATATGACACAAGCTTTCGACCATGTCCGTCACGATATACTTCTTAAAAAATTAGAAGCTTATGGCGTTAGAGGTAATGTTTCAAGTCTAATCCAATCATACTTAAATAACAGAAAACAGTTCACAGAAAGACCTGTAATAAATAAAAGGACTAAACATGAAATAATCCATAGATCAACGGAACGTTTTGTGAAATTTGGCGTTCCTCAAGGTACTGTTGTTGGTCCACTATTATTTATAGTTTATATTAATGACCTACCCAAAAGTGTTAACCACCCAATGACATTATTTGCCGATGATAGTACCATCACAATTGCATGTAATAATAGAAAAACATACGAAGCTGACATTAACAATTCTTTAGAATCTATGATAAAATGGTTGGATAATAACAATCTTAGAATTAATATTGACAAAACAAACATTATGCATTTTGCCCAAAGATCGACCATTCCTAATGTAAATGTTAACTATTGTGATAAACATATAAACAAAGTTGACACAACCAAATTTCTAGGTGTAACTGTAGACAGTAAATTAGATTGGAAAGCACATACAGAAGCCTTAAACAAAAAAATTAGCAATGCCGCATATGCACTATTTAAATTAGCCCTAATGCTAAATGTTGACGCAATGCTAACAGCTTATCACGGCTTAGTATCATCTAATTTAAGATACGGAGTAATTTTCTGGGGAAACTCCACAAACAAGGACGTTATTTTTAAAACCCAGAAGAGATGTCTAAGGACTATGTTCGGACTCCTTGTCACTGACAGTTGTAAACCACTCTTTAAAAAGTATAAGATTTTGACCCTTCCATCTATGTACATTTTTGAAACCATTATGTTTGTCAAAATGAACCCAAATCTATTTCCCCTAGTGTCAGATCAAGTAACTCGAAACAGACGCGACAATAGCAAACTTTGCATCCCGAGATCTCGAACAGCGTTACTACGTAAGAGTGTATTCTGTATGGCGCCAATCCTTTACAATAAATTGCCAAAATATTGGAGAGAGGATACAGGTACAAAGTTAAGATATAGGTTGAAAAAGGTTTTGTTAGAGAAAGCTTATTACAGCACTAACGAGTTCTTGACTGATAAACTAACATAACTCTGACTGATTTAAGAAACATTTGGACTATTCTCATAGTAATTAGACTTTGACTTGTATGACATTTTTTGAATTATTCTTATTTTTGTATTTGACATTAAACTATGATTATGATTATTTATGTAACAAACCAATTTTGACAATACACAGTTCAGAATTCATTTGACCGTTAATAATTGTTGTGAAGTAATGCATGTATGACTAAATAGCATTGTGATGATCTAGACTTAATCAATTATATTTTGTACGTCATTAAGGCAAAACATGACAGTGCCTCAATTGAACATTATTTAACATCTTGCATTTACGTGTGTATACTCATGTTTTAACAAAATAAATATCTTGTATCTTGTATCTTGTATCTTAAGTATTTTTATTTAGTTATAATTATTGAATTGATATCTAAGAAATATTATAGGTTTAGTAAGATCGGGTACATAAACACATTTTTCTCTTCATTCTCTCACACACTATCGTCTACACTTATTTTTCATTTTTCCTTTTGCAGGTCTGCTGGCAGAAATTTTCTATGAAATAAGCAGTACCTTGTATTTTT
Organism: Cerastis rubricosa; assembly: GCA_949152445.1. Lineage (NCBI taxonomy): Eukaryota > Metazoa > Arthropoda > Insecta > Lepidoptera > Noctuidae > Cerastis > Cerastis rubricosa. The sequence continues at coordinate 4,193,911 of OX424535.1, read as the reverse complement.
TCCAGTGTTTTCTACTGTGTGTACATAAATAGTAAAATAAATAAATGACGTACAGATACCCAGTTTAAAAGGATTATTCCGAACCTGACCCGAAATCCTAACCCGGTCCCGGGCTAGTACCTACAGTACAAATATGAAACGCGTTGAAAGAGATTGTCGCTTGTGTCGTCTTCTGGGTAATTTTATGCTGAGCAAAGGGAAAGTAAGGTCTGTAGTTCCCAGAATTAGTCTTTTCAGGCGGCTATATCAAGAACCTAATATAACAAATAAACAGAGTAACATTCGCATTTATAATATTCTAGTGTGGATTTGGGTTGTATGGTCCACGACCGTCGCTTTGATAGTCTGGTTACTGGTTTTCCTTATAAACATTAAAAAGTATCGTTTTACCAAGTAACTGGTTTGTGGAGTTTGTATAGGCAACTCACGTGGTAAACGCTTTTTAAAGGAACTATAACTAAACTAAACTACTTGTAATATGGTTTCTCCCTCCGTCTCGAAGACATCGAACGGTTGTCTTGAACACATTACTTAAATATATATATATATTTTAAAAGAAATATAAAAAATTAAAGATAAGACCGCCCATTGGAAATGGAATACAAAAAAAAGTCACAAAAAAAAAAGATTTCACATAGAATTGTGTGAAATTTTATTTTTTTTGTAAACTAAACTTTTTTTGGTACATACATACTCAATACATGGGTATATAAGAATATTCTATCTATCTATATAAATAAAAATAGGTTCATCCCTTTCGGAGTTACAATGCTACAAAAAAACATACAGGTACACACTAATAATCCTATTACACCCGTCTTTTTTTTTTGGGAATGGCATCTCGCAGTTCAACCTAGGAGGTTGTCGTCTGCTTAACAGGACTATCCTGTGGGTGCCTTAAGAGTAAGGCCTACAGCCAGGGCATAAAAACTTATAAACTAAGCGACTACACGCCAAGGGCACCCCCTATGGGGTACGAGCCTCGGCTTAGGGCGTCGCTAGGGGAGGACTGCATGGAGACAGGCTGGATCTGATTGATATCATTATTTAGGGGCTGATTTAAAACTACTGGCACAGCATCGCGGGCTGGCTCGAGCGAGGTCGGGGAGGGCATGGACCGGGACGTCGCAACGGACCTCGACGGCGAGGTCGGAAAGACGGCGGTTTGAGTCGGAACTTTTTAAGAGTGCTAGTTTCTTTGCTACTCTCCTGGAGGAGAGTGATCATCGGGAGTGACGAGGGTATGCCTCGGACGGCGTACTGAACTAATGCGCGAGGGTTCGTAACGGGCGGCCGCTGCGATCTGGGGATTACGATGCTTAATAGCGTTATCGAAGAAACGCTTCGAAAGACGTTTCATAAACTGAAGGATGGTGGGCATTCTAAGGTCTACGTGTAGACGGTCATTACGGCCATAAAAAGGGGCTCCCGTGACTCTACGTAAGTACCGGTTCTGCAAGGTTTGCATCCTATGGATGTACTTAGGCTTGGTGTGTGCATACACGACGCAAGCGTACGTCATAATTGGAGCGGATCACAGCGGTATAAAGGCGCAACTTGCACTTGAGTGACAACTTGCTTTTTGCTGAAATCATGAAATGAAGCCTACCCATAGCAAAGGCAGCTCGGTCGCGAGCTGCTTTGATGTGCGCCGCGAAAGACAGGTGGTTGTCAAGTAAGACTCCTAAGTACTTGGCTTGCTTCTCCCAAGGGATAGGCTTACCATACATAGTGATCGGGCTGATATTACACCCGTCTTTTAAAAAATCTCTGTTATAAACACTCGTATTCAACCACATCTTGGTAGGTGAAGATGACTCGTTCTCATTAAAATAATAAAAAGCATCTGTATCTAAAACGATGTTGCAATTTGCACCACTTTGCACCAAGTTAAATACTTAGATAAAATACCTTTATATAGAACGGTAAAATTCTTTCAACTGTGCCAGCAGCTGACCTAATTGTAATGTTAGGTTTCACACTTTTTATGAAATAAAAATACTTTTTCTGTGTTCATAGAATGTTCACTATGTATTTGTTAGTGGAATATGGATAGAATTCGTCAGATTCACAAGCATTTTGAAAGATTATGCTTAGTTATAATAAATATAACTCATGATCTGCCTAGCCTCTTCCCAAACTATCATGGCTTCCAGCCTAACCGGATGCAGCTGAGTACCTGTATTTTACATGAAGCGACTGCCTATCTGACCTCCACAACCCAGTAACTGGGTAATACGATACCCTTTGGTAAGAGTTTTGGCTTCTGACTACTCGTAACGACTGTCAAAGATCTACAAATGACAGCCAGAACCAATGGCTTAACATGCTTTCCGAGGCACGGAGGAAACTCGGTATGTAATTATGGTCACCCATCCACGGACCAACCTCGGCAAGCACGGCTTAACCTTAAAGATCGACCCGTGCGGCTGTTATTATTTAGCCACGAGCTCGTCACAATAAATATTATGGTGAAAGATTTAAAGCACTGCCCCCCCACCCCCCTGATTGGCAGGGTTGTACGACTTGACAAAACATCACCAAGTTTAATATTAATGAAATATTAGGTCTTTACCTATGAAATTGCCGTTTTGTTTGAAAAAAGTTAAAGTATTTTTTTTTTTCGAACTTATTTATTTCTTTTATTCAAAGTAATCACCCCTGCAATCAATGCATCTTTGCCAACGCTGTGGCAGTTTATGGATGCCCTTCTTGAAAAAATCAGCTGGACGGGAGACAACAAACTCTTCAGAGGCGTTTTGTACTGCCTCTCGGGAATTGAATTTTTTTCCCGCTAAAAAGTTGTCCAAATTTTGGAAAAAGTAATAGTCGGAAGGCGCAAGATCTGGTGAGTATGGCGGATGAGGGAGAGCTTCCAAACCCAACTCATGCAGCTTAGAGACGGTCTGTTGTGCAGTATGGGGCCGCGCGTTGTCGTGAAGTAGCAGTGGAGACGACCGATTGACCAAAGCTGGTTGCAGACGTGCGAGTTTCGCCATCATTGTGGTCAGTTCTTCAATGTACACATCTGCAGTAATGCTCTCGCCGTTTTGTAAAAAGCTATGATGAATCATACCAGCACTAGACCACCAAACTGTGACCATCACCTTTTTAGGGGTCATTTTTCGTTTTGCACATTGCTTTGGTACCGAACCAGGATCTAACCAACTTGCTGAGCGCTTTCGATTGTCAAAAAGAATCCATTTTTCGTCGCACGTAACAATTCGGTTCAAAATTCCTTCATTTCTGTGCCTGTTAAGCAGCGCAAGGCAAGTCTCGACGCGTACGTTGCGCTGGCGATCGTTAAGTTCGTGGGGCACCCATCTATCAAGCTTTTTTATCTTGCCAATCTGTCGCAAATGGACCAATATTGTTTTAATGCTAACATCAAAAGCTGCTGCCAGCTCAGCTGTAGATTGAGTTTCATCAGCTTCAACAATCACCTTTAATTCATCATTGTTGACCAAAGTTTCCGGACGACCACGAGGTTCATTTTTCAAGTCAAAATTCCCAGAACGGAACCGAGCAAACCAATAACGGGTTGTGCGTTCGTTTGTACAGTTCTCTCCGTAAACGTCGTTGATGTTACGGGTCGTTTGTGCCGCGTTGGTGCCACGACGGAACTCATATTCCATAATTACACGAAATTTCAAAGTATCCATTATGAGGAAAAATGTTGAAATGTAATGAAAATACAACGCTAATCAATAAACAAAAGACTGATTTTGTAAATAGAATGTCATATTTTTAAAACAAAATTAATTTGAATTTAGAACTCATAGCCAATCAAAACTGTTTTTTGTTTGAAAAAGTCTGTACTGCAATACGGCAATTTCATAGGTAAAGACCTATTATTATATAAGTCATCATCTTCCTACACTTGTCCCATTCTACTTGGGGTCGGCAAAACACGTTTAGTCTTCCATTTACGTCACGGCATAATTTACTCGTTTCTCTTTCATAATATCATTCCTCACACAATTCATCCATATTTTCTTTAGCCTTCCACTCCCTCTCTATCCATAAATATTCATAAACTTCATAAATGATAGTGAAAACTGTTTCAAAATCCATGATACGAACTATCAACATTCTTAGTCTTTCTGTCTTCAAATACAGAATCATGTGCGTAGCCTTTTTCGAAATTTGTTGGGGTCGGCTTCCAATCTAACAGGATGCAGCTGAATACCAGTATTTTAAACGGAGCGACTAACTATCTGACCTCCACAACTCCGTTACTATATACATATTAGGTAATACCTACAATCAAAATGACACATCAAAACAAAAGTTCTGTATGGTGTCGGACGTAAAATATAGCACCATCCCATGTCTTCCCGTGGGTGTCGTAAGAGGCGACTAAGGGACTTAGCAGAGAATGGGCAGCAGCGTTCTCTGTGCATTTGTAACAACCGTACTGCGATCGCCAACCCACTTGCCAAGCGCGGCGATTATGGCAAAACCAGGGGGGGTTTTGCCATCTTGGGGTAGGCCTATGTCCAGCAGTGGACGTCTTTCGGCTGAAATGATGATGATGATAAATACCTACAATAATTAGGACTTGTTGTCAGACTTTCGGGCCCACTGACTACCTGAAACAACTGTCAAAGATCTACAAATGACAACTGGGACCTTAACCTTAACGTGTTTTCTTTTTATTTTGGAAATACATTTTATCAAATATAATACAACAAATCTAACGCCGAAATCAAAATTGGTTTCAATCGAAAACCTTTCAATTACAATCATATGGAAAATCACGGAAAATAAAACATAGGTACACGTGTCACCCCCCCCTCCACTCCTCCCTTCCCTTCTATATCTCAACCACATGTGTTTCACAGTAAACTCGACGCATTTTCACAAAGTTTAAATACTTAAACATCTTTGTTCCAAAAGTTGTGAAACTCGACAGACTCTGAGGAATGTTTGTCATTTTGAATTAGGTAGATAAAACGAATTCTTACGCAAATACTTTCAGGTTTTTGAACTATTGGACGGCGGTTCGGTGAATGTCCTTTGGTTTATTTAAAACTAGCTGACTCGCGCAATCTTGTCTGCGTCAAGTTTTCCCCGTTTTTGCAACATTTTTCATTGATGTTCCGCTCCTATTGGACGTAGCATAATTTTATATAGCCTATTGGCTTCCTCGATAAATGGGCTATCCAACACTAAACAAATTTAAATTCGAACCAGGAGTTCCCGAGATTGGCGCGTTCAACCAAACAAACTCTTCAGCTTCTTAATACGAGTATTAGTATATGATATATGATAGACTATAGGTAACATTCCACGAAGTGACCTAAAAAATGGTTCACAAAATTGTTCTCTAGCATTTTTCCCTTTTCTTGAGGTTGGAAATGGCCCGATGGATGATGGGGCCGAAAAGTTCTGGAGTACGCGAACTGGAAGACGTTGCGTTGGAAGGCCTCCCACTAGGCGGACCGATGTCCTGGTGAAGGTTGCGGGGATGCGCTGGTTGCAAGTCGCACGGGACTGGGAATGTGGCGACACTTGGGGGAGGCCTATGTCCAGCAGTGGACGTCTTTCGGCTGAAAAGGTCTGAAATTGGACAAGTTTCTCAAAAACTAAAAATAGACGTATTCAGAGGAAACATTTAACATACATTTTGTTATATTCTACTATAACAAAATAATATTTAGATACCACGTATTAAAACATGGATGATATGGCAAGAAAGGAGGTATCTCATGAGATGACAAGTAATAGACAAGTATGGAAGAAGAGAACCTGCTGCGCCGACCCCAAATAAATAGGGATAAGGGCAAGAGAATGATGATGTATTAAAACAAATCGATAATACTGATCAGTGATTACAATATTACCTTGTTAAGCCATTCAAAGTGATGCAGGTAAATGACTCTTCGTAATAAATAAGTACATAATACACAAGATAATATTTTTGTCTATCTGTTTCTATCATACATCCTTGAAGATAAGTACAAAGGAAATATATCAGCGGCACCGATGTCGATGGGTAAGTAAAAAACTTACGTGACTGACAAAAGAAAAAGAAAAGCAAAACAAAAAAAAACAATCTAAGTACATCCCCGAAGAGTTACGCAGAGGGGAACCTATTAGTTCACCCACTTTGCGCCAGTTATGTTTACGTCCCATGTAGGGGGCAAGCCTATCGCAAACAACCGGCAACAAATTCAGACTCCATGGCTGCTACTAAGAAATTCCTGATGGAAAACTCAATAACACTTTACCCGACCCGGGAATCGAACCCAGGACCTCATGCTTAGCAGCCGCGCTTGCGACCACTACACCAACGAGACAGTCAGTTGTTCAAATTCAAATTGGAAAATTAAAATTGACAATCTTGTTGAAATGCGAAAGGGTTTGAAACCGCCACATACCTAAGTATTGAATTAACACTAATTTGGGTCTGTGGACGGTGAGTAATGGGCTAGCTAACCATCCGTCCGTCTTATGACGACAGGCCGTGTCGACGGTGCGTTCGTGTTCCACGCGCGCCTCAAGGAGATTTCAGCAAATCGGAACGGGGTCCGAAAGGCCAGGGCAGCGGGACTTTTCGAAAGAGATACCTTGGCCCTGGAACACAAAGGGTTAAGAAGGAACATGGATGGGTTTTAGTCAATACAACTCTGACACTCCCTTCCGCTCCGCCCAGAGCAGGTAGGTCATTTGATGATTTCATTACAGCAAAAAAAAAATGTACCACTCTTACTAACTAAGTACACGAGGAATAGCTAATGAACTTAATCAAAATGCAAAATATTTTTCCTTCCGGCATAGTTCATCAGAATATTAACTCCTCTTGCATTTTAAACAGCTGTATTTCTTCACACTATAATGAAAAATAAACCAACCGTGAAACTTACTAACTAAGAATCCCGTCAACGGTTTCATATCACGATACTTTTGCCATATAAAATTTGGCCATAGAATAGTAAAATCATAAAGAAGCGATTGTGTCACTTTATACAATAAAAAAATTGGAGATTCTAGGAATCTACTTAAATTAGAGCCAGGAAATACATTTTCTGTCAAGATGACTATCGGCTTGAAATAACAACTGTCATTAATATTTATTTTACAAATTAATTAGTAGCTGTACAACTAATTCCGTAATAGGGTTTTAAGTGGACGTGAGTCAATTTAGTGAAGAATCCGCTTCTGTAACTGTACAAAGGATCATGCAGCCGGAAAAGTCACGCCGAGAAACCAAGTCTAAGTTCAGTGTAATAGAAGGAGATTGTTGATCTACTGCAGATATTCTAGGCAAGCTTGATACACCCTAGGCAGCATCAACTAGGGTCTAGTTGTTTGTTTATGTGATTTTAAATGTTTGTAAACGCACCCACGATACAGGAGAAATTCCTAGAGTGCGGCAACGTTTAAAAAATATACTCTCTTTTTTTTCTTGATTTGGAAATCCTTCAAACAGTGGACGCAGTGATAGCACCGAGCGTCCGACTCCCTGCTTATGCGACACAGGTACTTTTCGAAGCTGCCGTGCCAAGTAAAAAAACAATAAGTAATGTGCAAAAAGCGATGATGGTGGTAGCCATATGACTTAACTTGGCTTATCCTACTTTCCCGAAACTTGGCATTTAAAACGCGTTCAAAGCAGATAATTTTTTTTATGCAAGAACAAGCAAGTTTCACATCTATTATGCTATTTTTCTTAATCTATGTTCTGGCCCAGTCATCCTTTTAGCACCATTAAATGTTTTGGCAAACTCGAAAATATGACTGCCTGTGTCCTTCCGTTAAAAAGTTGGATAAAATAAAGTTTATTTTTTAATGCACACGTGACTACGCACTTTTACTGCGATGAGTCGCGTATTGCGTTCCTGAGGGCATACTTTTGCACAATTTTCGCGTTTAAAGGTTAACGTTTTTTAGTGTTGACCGAGTAAAATTGTATTAAATTACCCTGAGATTTTGGTAGCTAAAAAACATAAAGGGTTATATATTTTTTTATCAAGTGGAAGTTATAAATCGGTAAGTTTGTGATACAGTGTTGGGCTAAAATAATATTTTGAGTTGTAATTACTATATGGACTGTTAGAAAAATAGTCACAGAAGTCATGAAAAGTGAACCACAATTTTGGCCATGTTTCGGTGTAAAAAATCATAATCAAGCCCCTGAAACTCATCCATGGTTGAATGTGGTCTTCTTGTAAGAGTCGTACGCCGACCGGTCTTATTCCTATTGCACCCAGCCAATTTCCACTGCTTTCGCTGGGCAAATAGAAAAAGAGGAAGAAAGAACATAATTATGTTCATTTGGTACATGCTAGAAAGCGCACAAAAACAAACAAAAGTAAGTGAAAAAAGAACTTAAATCTTACTAAAAAGGGATAATTATTGTGTGTCTCACGACTGCACTAAATAAGCTCAGTTCAGCAAAATGCCGAGCAGCTAGACGGCCCAACGCTATCTCTGAAGTTCCCACTCTGTACCTTCAGTTACGAGGTTCTGCCACTCCAGAACCTTCCAGCCTTATCATCCATTCGTTCTGCAAGCAATTATCCTACCCACTACCACTCACACACTGCCATATAGCCATTCTTCTATCTCCGTTTCTTGAGATATTTTCTAGATGTCTTCTTTATATAACGCATGGAATTCAAAACATAACCTTATCCATTGGTCTTTGAGTATCATTTTCAACTTCTAATGAAGTCCGTCGTGATTTAGGTAAACTAAATACTTATGATAATTGCAGCTAGCAACAGCTATCGAATTTCATTAATAATGTGGTGTAGCAATGATACATGCGGTTAACTGAATTAGCCATTTTGAAACACTACTGAATAATTAACAAAATCAACTAAAGCTTTTGTGGGAAAAGCAGATATCTCTAATTTTGAAATAGATACAAATCAGAGCTAATCATAATTCTATGGAATTAGACTACAAAACATAGTAGTGTCAATCACGTTGCATGATTTGAGGCGCTCGTGGCTGAATAATAACAGCCGCATGAGTCGATCTTTAAGGTTAAGCCGTGCTTGCCGAGGTTGGTCCGTGGATGGGTGAAAATTATTACATACCGAGTTTCCTCCGTGCCTCGGAAAGTACGTTAAGCCGTTGGTCCCGCCTGCCATTTGTAGATCTTTGGGAGTCGGTACGAAGACGTACGCTGGAATTCCTATAATAATCTATTCTGGCTGTTGTTATTTTTCCACAAGCTCTTTAGTTTCATAGGTTTAATGGAATTAAAGAGCTTATTATTTATTATGGGAATATTAATAAGACACCCGCGCTTGACCACTATCTCACCTGATGGTAAGCGATGATGTGGTCGACGGTGAAGCACGCTTGCCTAGAAGAAACCTATTCACTCTTGACTTACAGACCCCTAGATTGATACTTAATTCATATTTATGAAGTCCATGAGTGAAACACGTTTCGCGTCGCTATAAAAATAAATAAAACATTTCTTACAGTATCATTTGTTATATCACACGTCCGAAGGCTCTCTCGCATCGTTTCCTAACTACAGTTACAAGACTAACCAACAGTTATCCATCTAACTTACTAGCTATTCAAATGATCCCGTCTCGTGTGCCATCGACTCAGAACTGCACGATCAAGTCACATAACTCTGCTTATGTTTACATACACTACTACATAATTCACGAGCTCAAACAGCCAGTGTATTGCTGACAAAGGACTACACAGCAGTGCAGTTCCCATGGTTAAATGGTCTCTAAGGGAGTGTTTAGACTGGCCACTCTGGCACCACATTATAGCGGCAAAGTGTTGTCGAGGGCAGTGGGTTTTTTTTTTCTTTATTTATTTAGGGACATTTATAATCGCAATGCGTATGTCAGTTGCTTTATAAGGGGTTAGACTTATTGTGAAACATACGTATACCATGAATTAGCTGTTGCCTGTGACCATTGTCCGCGTGAAATTATTATAAAAAGATGATTTCTTTATTTGTATAGGATTGCATTAAGAGCGTTATCATCTTACGGCATTTCATACAAACTTTCAAGTCCTAATTTTCCGAAATGACTGAACCGATTTTATTGAAACTTAATATGCATGCATAAGCAGGATATATACGTTACTAAAAAAAAAGTCTTTAAAAAAATTATTATTGGATTTTTTTTTTATTCCTATTGATAATCGGTCTCATTTAGCAGTGACACAATTTTTCGATAATGTTTTTTGTAACTTTTTAGATTATGTATGCAGCTTATGCGTATGAAGTTTTATTAAAATCGGTTCTGTCATTTCGTAAAATAAGGACTTGAAAGTTTGTATGAAAAATATCGTAAGCGCTCTCGAACACTTTGAAGAGTTTTGATAGCTGCTCTATGCAAATAAAATGAGAGATATCTGCATCGTAGATGTAGCTGAATTGACTGGAAGCCGATCGCAATAAAGTTGGGAAAAGGCTTGGCAGATGGTGTGGCAGTAGTTATGGCCCGTCTGCACAGACCCTAACCATAGACTCACGGCTACTGGGCTATAAACTCGCAGACTGAACACAAACAGAGATACAATGGATCGATCATTTTATCTGTTCAGTTATATGATTGATTCTATCCCTGCATTACGTGTTAATAATCATGATTTATGTCGCCTTCAGGAGTCGATATGTCTTTGTATTTTAGTATTACAGATATTATGGTTGAGCAGCGGTGGCCCAGTGTTGGCAACCCCGACTTACGAGCAGTAGGTTCGAACCCAACCAGGCACATTACTTTCTGTAATTTATTTCATCACCGCTGCTCTCAAAACGGTGAACACAGCGTGAGGAAACCGACATGTCCTAGAACTAAAAATTGGAAGATATGTTACATCTACCAACCCGCACTCGGCCCGCGTGGTGGATTACAGCCCATTCCCTCTCATAGAGAGGAGGCTTGTGTCCCAGCAGTGGGAAAAGTATAGGCTGATTATTAATAGATTATTTGAGAGTTTTATGTGATAATAATATCCAAATATCAAGGAAAAAATACTGTGATTTAAATATACTATTTCAAATAATGAGAACCTGAATTCGATACCAGGTCAGGCACTGTGTTATTTGGTTTTTCCATCAGGATTTTTTCAGAAGCAGCAAGAGTCTGGGTTTGTGCCCGGATGATGGCAATAAGCTCGCCCCCTATTACATGGGACTTAAACATAACTGGCGAAATGTGGGTGTACTATTAGGTACACGTCTGCCTAACCCTTCAGGATAACAGGCGTGAAGATGCATGTTTATTTATGCGTCATATAAATAAAAGGTGTTGTTTTGCATCCTCGTCAAATTCAAGGAGGTAAGTATGCTAATGATTCTCGACCCGAATCAATAATAAAATGGGTAGGTACGAAATTCTTTTTTTTTCTATTTTACGGATATCGGTAAGTGTAAACCACCCGTGTTTTAAATGCGGCCCGTCTGATCTTCGCCTTATAACCTCGATTACACACATACACAAAATCTCAAACGTTTAATCGACAATTTCTTATTCCCTAAACCACGTTATGAGGTTTATTCAGAAATACTGACTAAATTAAACAACAACAAAAAAGCAGTGTTTTTTTTAAATAATTAACTAGGTACCGTAATATATATTGATTATTTATGTATTTTGTGACAACGTCCTGAATTTTGACGAGGATGCAAAACAACATCTTGTAAATGATTAAGCAAACCTTTACCTATATCTTTTCGTGTCTTTAAGAAACGTTTATAAATAAACCCCTCGGGGTATAAACGTGAATGTATCAAAAGGAGTACAATAAGATCGAAGCACGTGGATTCGCGGAATATTGTAATTTTGGATTGCCTTAAGGGCTTGCGTCCTTGTGGGTAAGTAGAGACATATTTAATTACAGTGTTCCGGTTCGCTAAATCGTCGGCACAACATAGCATTTTTTTTAATATGTACTAGATAACCTTAGTTGACCTTAGTTCTGTATGGTGTCGGACGTAAAGAATAGCACCATCCCATATCTTCCCGTGGGTGTCGTAAGAGGCGACTAAGGGACTTGCCAGAGAATGGGCAGCAGCGTTCTCTGTGCTTTTGTAACAACCGTACTGCGATCGCCAACCCGCCTGCCAAGCGTGGCGATTATGGCAAAACCCCTCTTATGTCAATGTGGCGTTGGGGGAGGCCTATGTCCAGCAGTGGACGTCTTTCGGCTGAAATGATGATGATGAACCTTAGTTGATATGAGGGAGGGATGAGGAAGGATGGAACACATGTGACTAAAAGAGTGATGAACATAAATGTAGATGGATGTAGAGGAAACAGAAGACCAAAGAAAAGATGGATGGATTGTGTGAAAAAATGATATGAAGGAAAAAGGAGTAAATGATAGCATGATGAATGACAGAGGAGAATGGAGGAAAGAGACGTGTTGCGCCGACCCCAAATAAAATGGGACAAGGACAGGAAGATGATCGTGTACTAGATATGCTTGCGTTTGGCCGCAACTCGTCTGATATGGAGCGATGTTGCCTTAGGGCCCACTGCTGGGACACAGGCCTCCTCTGTATGAGAGGGATTGGCCAGTTATTCAGCACGCAGGTCCTGGCGTGGTTCTTCGATGTTTTTATTTTTTTTCTCGTTCTGGGATAATATGCTAGTTTCGTTACGATATTTTCTTCGACATTTATTTTATTTTATTTACTCATTTTTTATTTATTTATTTAGTAGACAATGTACCTATTTGGGTTCAACTTACGGCTTATCTTGATAATAACAAAAATCATTATCATTGCCGCTTCGATACGTATCAAATGAGCAAAGTGTCAAACAAAAACAAAGTTGTTATTATCAGTAGACAGATTTTTTTGTACATTTTTGGTAGATTTGCTTGTTGCTATTTTACTATATAGGACTCGTGTGATATTTAGTTACGCAAATACCAAAAAATAAACAAACTGTTTGGACTGAATTCATTATTATTACATAACATAATATCACGCCTGTAATTCCGAAAGGGTTAAGCAGAGGTGAACCTAATTATAATACACAGTTCGCCAGTTTTGTTTAATTCCCATGTAATAGGGGGAGAGCCTATTGCCATCAACCGTGCACAAATCCAGACTCTAACTGCTACTGAGCAGTGATAATTACAAAAAAGAAAAAAGCTGGAAATTTAATCTATTATTACATAGATATTAAAATATATATTATGATGTGCATGATGACATCTATGTAATTTTTTTGAATGTGTAATTGTGTAGGTACCTACTCAAAATATTTGCACGTCTGATAAATCAAATATAGTCGTATAAGAATTATTTTACTACAATATTGTATCTATAATCTGCCAAATAAATTAATTTCATTTCAAGAAAATAATAAGTTTGGTTATCAAACACAAGTACATGCAGATTTGAGTTCATTGGAACAGGAAAAGCAACAAACCTCCGCGATATCCTTACGAAAAATGGGTAACAAATGAAGTGGGGAACACTGGAACAGGCGAGGGAGTTAAAACACAATGTTAGGAACCTGGGACATTTACATAAGACGTCCCGAGACGTAAAGGTGCTCCGTGCTTCGCTTACTGAGCGGATACCTGATGAAATTTTGAATCAGATTCCGGTTTGATGGTTCAGTTCATTTTTTGATAGTGGCTAGGGGGATCTAGGTGCTGTAGAAGGGATTATGGCTGAGGGATCGAGAGGATTTTCTACTGCTGCATTTGTTTCATAGTGAGTCGGTCGATTTTTGAGGTTGTTCGTGTATTATCTGTGGATAATTCAAATACACGTTCGAATAAGTGAAGTTCCTGGTCTTATTAATGAACTCAAATCTAATTATAGTTTTGAATTTCACAAAGATTGGCTACACGCTTGAACGTCCATACATACTATATTTGTATGAGTGGACGTTCGATTTTTCGGAATGAGATTGAGATGGGAATAAAATTTTAGAGTGACTGGGAATAAGCCTACTATTCACAATATAACCTGTCTGTAAGAGTATAAACGTAGATCCTAAAGAAAATGCTTTATGTAAAATTAGTCAACCGTTGCCCTAAAGCAACGGAACACAAAACAAATCCAGGCTCATCTATAAAAACACACACACACAGAATCTTACAATAGAATACAATAACAACATCGGTAGTAGGATTCTTCAATGTGGCTTACTTACTACCGAGTCGTCTGCCTAAGCCGGCAGTCAGTCAGCCATGCAAGCTTACGTGTTCCTGAACGGATAGCCGTGGAAATTACAGAAATAAATGGATATTAAGTTTGTGTGGAGGCTGATTTTATTTATTGGGGCAATATGGGGGCGTAGGGATCATACAAAGAAAGGATATCGGATATAGGGATATTCTTGCAGACAAACGTCGCAGAAATCTAGGTTTGAGTATAGAATTAAATCCCATGTCACTTTAATCTTTTTTTCAAGATTGTACTTGTTAGGTGCAAACCTAACTAATTGTCCGACCGTGGCTATATTTTTACTTTTTTTTTGAATTTGATTTTATACAAAAAACTAGATTTATTTCAAAATCTGGTTTTTTGTAACCTAACCTCACATACAGCTGTGTTGCTGGGGAGATTGCTCCGCCACACGTGGTGGACTAGCAAGACAAAGCTCCTATTGGAAGAAGAACTGTTCGACTCGAAAACCCAGAACCCATATCATGCTGTTATACGGGTTAATTCACTAAAGTGTTTGGAAAAAAAATATGCAAAAATTAAGGTCCAAAATCCAAAATTCACAGCCAAACCTAATTCAGAGCGTGTGATATAATAAATTTACGTCAACACAATTTCACGTTTCAGTTCCATTATTCCATGTCCATCCTTCATAAGGTACCCCAAAAACAATAAAGCGTTAGAAATTAGATTCTAGATTTCGCATTGAATTTTCATACAAAACATTTTGGAGTTTGAACGCGACACAAAATTCTTTTTGTCGTATAAAACGCAATTTCCGTCAACGTTTCCAATTAGTTGTTGTATTGAATATAGAAACGTGTATTTAATGTATTTCTATACTTTCTTAAATGTTTTCTTTTTCCTATCTATATTCCCTATTATGGTTGATAGAACTTCGTGGTAAGACAGATTGGGGCGATGTTTCTGGAAAAATCTGTATGATGTAACGTTGTTTTTGACACTAACGTAATATTAAATGCGTACTTTCTTAGAAGCTGTTGGTCCCGGCTGTAATTGTAGATCTTTGATAGTCGTTTCAGGTAGTCAGTGACCCGAAACTCTGACAAGTAGTCCTACCAAGGATTTTCGTACTATTCAGTTATAACTGGGTTGTGGAGGTGAGATAGGCAGTCGCTCCATGTAAAATACTTGTATTCAGCTGCATGTGGTTAGACTGAAACCGGACATCAACATATTTGGGAAAAGGCTTGGCAGATGATGCCTTTGTTAGAATAAAAAATGGTTGAGTTGAATGATGGCTGATCCATGCGTCATGTTCGTGAACGGGCGCTGTCAGTTGTGCCTGGTCGTTTCTTAGCTGCCACGGCTTATTTCGATGTAATTATTTTATCTTTTAATTGTTTTTTTTTTTGTTTTTGCTATGGACACTTTTAACGTGAAGTCTTGCTACATCGTTCTCAGATAATGTACCATCTCAACATGAATGATGTAACCAAGGTTTTTGTAACAAGATTCTGATTTAAAAGAGTGTCCATGGAGTTTATTGCCCATTCTTCTCCATAGAGATCTACGCCTTGGAATGGGCAACTACAGTACTCTCACAGTTATTATGTCTTGTGACTGGGACTGTAGCTTCATTTTTATTGTTGTTCGACCATTCAAAAGTGCCTGTAACTGGCTTATTTGAAATAAATGATTTAATTTGATTTGAAAAGACATACAGTACCTAAACCAAAGTTTTGCCGATGATTTAGGTTTGAAAAGGTATTTTATCATTCAGTCCATCAATTTGATCAAATTCCAAGCATGTATTATTATGACCATATAAGCCCTAAAATAATCAACAACTATGTTTGCGTCGTCTTCCAGTCTAACCGGATGCAGCTAATTACCAGTGTAGCACCGTTTAGTCCACTCTCGGCCCCTCGACCCTAAATTACTGTTTTACATGGAGTGACTGCCTATCTGACCTCCACAACTGAGTCACTAGGGATCACGACACTCCTTGGAAATACATTTTTTTTTCTTTTCCCACACTAGGAATTTCTCCTGTATCGTGGGTGTGTTTACAAACATTTAAACTGACATACACAAACAGCCAGACCCGCGGCGGGAAACCTAACTGTAGGCCTTACAAATATTTGTTCCGTGCGGGGATCGAACCCGCGACACGCAGCGCAGAAGGCAATCGCTTAGCTACTGCGCCAACTGTGTCGTCAAACAGTGTCGTTTCCTTGGAAAGACTGGTCTGACTTTCGGGTTTCTGAATACCGGTAATGACTATCAAAGAACTACTAATAACGGTTGGGATCACCATCATCACGAGCGCATCATAGCGTTGATAAAACGAAAACAACATATTTGGAAACTTCATAATAATCAGTGTCAGTGTTAGCAACTAATTCTAAAATTACTACCATCCAAACCAACAGAACTACAAATAAATTGGAAGCGTAATACCGGACAACGATATTTTCTAGTCTGTCGCGCAGCAGCGAGTCTAGCACAATTCGGTGCTTCGGCCTGAAATTATTGTCAGCTATGAAACTACATGATTTACACTATCAAAAACTGTTTTGGTCTTTCGGTACATTATACCTAAAATGACAGCGTCATGATCATCATCATCAGCCTATAAAGTTCCCACTGCTGGGACACAGGCTCTCTCTCAATGAGAGTAGTGGGCTGTAATCCACCACGCGGGCCCAGTGCGGTTGGTGCAGTGCGCTACGACCAACAGGAGTGGAGCAGCAATGAAAAATGTTGCGAAAACGGGGAAAATGTGACGCAAACGAAGTTGCGGCGGACAGCTAGTCATACATATTTAGACAGTGATTTTCATATCACGGCGCGCGATATTTCGTTTATTTAACGTAACACTTTTTTTTAGCTGTAATCGATTATTTAGCCACGTTAGGTTACAGGTATTCAGTGGCCCGTAAGCCTGACAGCCATTCTTACCAAGAGGTACCTATCTTGTTACGCAGTACAGACGTGTTCTATTATATTTTCACTCGTAACAGGTCAAATTATTTTTGGCGTATGAATATATTTCATAAAAAAACAGTATCGAGATATCAGTTTTCTCTTCGAAATTGAGTTTTCATGTTATTTTTCAATCTGGAATGAAAGCAGCCCGGTTATATACCAGTATAGTCGTAGGTACTAACGTAGTTCACAAAAATAAAAGCAATTTTGTCCATTTTACTGCCTTGTCGCTCTAGTACTTACACACGCAGATACTGAGCATTGAGATCGTAGGTTTGATTCCCTGGTAGGGCAAAGAATTATTGGGATTTTCCATCAGATTTTTTCCAAAGCAGAACAGAATTCGGATTTCAGCCCGGTTAAAAGCCATAGACTCGCCCTCTATTGCAAGGGTCTTAAATATAGCTGGATAAATGCTGGTCCCCTTCTCATAAAGAGGAGGCCTGTGTCCCAGCAGTGGGAACATTAGAGGCTTATTATGATGATGATGATGAAATGCGGGTTTACTGTAGCAAAATCCCTGCCTTCCTCTCCGTAGATTACAGGAGTAATTTGTTTTTTTTTTTTTGAATGTTTTTTAATCTATTTACAGTCATTGAAAACAATTAGATGTACGTAACAACAGCAAACATAAGCGATGATAGTTACCTAGGCACAAACGAATATTTCGCCGAGCTATAAATGGGACATAATATTGGTTCTACGAAATGTTTGTTGAGAACCCGAAGAGGGTTTTTCGACGAATCGTTTACTGAATATCGGAAAAAAACTTTTGTTAAGTATCATTGACATTGACACAAAATTGTTTGTGATTTTGCACGTCATAGTTCTGTCATTTGGTTTGAAAAGCAGAGGTTACCTGGAAGATTTTCAGAGAGTTTATAAATTGGTGTTTCTGTAGATATTGATGTGCAATTTCCGAATTTTGACTTTGCCACTTCGTATCTTTGCCGCTCGCGCCGCCATATTGGAAGAATGGCGCCTAATAGCAGTTCTTAGACAACATCTCCTTTCCTACTCACTTTACGTTAAAAACATTTAGTACAAAATTAAACTTCAGAACATTTCCTAAAATCATTTAATGTAATTTTTTTGTAAGATCAATATTTTTAGCGTACGAGCGCTGCAAAGTGACCTACTTCAACATGCGTTTCCTCTTAAAAATCCATTTCCACGCCACCTGAGGCCTGAAGTATAACCGCCGCAAACTATCATCATTCTCCTGCCCTTATTCCAATTTATTTAAGGTCGGCGCAGCAGGTTTCATCATCATCATCATCAGCCTATAATGTTCCCACTGCTAGGACACGGGCCTCTTCTCTATGAGAGGGAGAGGGCTGCAATCCACCACGCAGGCCCAGTGCGGGTTGGTTGCAGCAGGTTTGCTTCTTCCATACTTCTCTATTACTCGTCATCTCATCAGACACCTCCATTCTTGCCATATCATCCTTTTCATGTGCAGACACGAATAAGAGCTCAAAACACGAGTAAGTCAATAGAGGAGAAAAACAAGTTTTATGTCGTGTGTTGATTATTCCATCCATTTAATGTCAACACTTAACCATTTATGGCACTGACCAGGAAGAAATAAAGAGCCCCTTTCTTTCGTCTATGGAGTTATAATTTGTGGAAATTATATGCCACTAAAAATGAGAATTCTGTTTTATTACGCTACTAGTGACGCACCCTTGCTTCACATAGTTTTTTTTTCCGTTATACTAGGTGGTGGGGACTCCGACGCACAAACGGCCACCACGTACTTGAGTACGATGCTGAATACGGTGTAATCGTTGTGTGCGTCGATGTCTCTTCCACATGTTTATTCTCCAAATAATGGAGAACAAATTGCATACCATTGCATTGCAAACGGGTCACACTAATAACTATAAATATTATATATAGGGTGACTGGTAATTAGTGACCAATACTTAAACACGTGATTGTACTCATGATAACAAACAACTCCCAAAGAAACATTTTTAGGGTTCCGTAGCCGAATGGCAAAAAACGGAACCCTTATAGATTCGTCATGTCTGTCTGTCTGTCTGTCTGTCCGTCTGTATGTCACAGCCACTTATTTCCGAAACTATAAAAACTATACTGTTGAAACTTGGTAAGTAGATGTATTCTGTAAACCGCATTAGGATTTTCACACAAAAATAGAAAAAAAAACAATAAATTAAGGGGGTCCCCATACTTAGAACTGAAAACCAAAAAAAAAAATTTCATCAAACCCATACGTGTGGGGTATTTATAGATAGGTCTTCAAAAATGATTTTGATGTTTCTAATATCATTTTTTTCTAAACTGAATAGTTTGCGCTAGAGCCACTTCCAAAGTGGTAAAATGTGTGTCCCCCCCCCTCTAATTTCTAAAGTAAGAGGAGGAAAATTCTGAAAATATTTAGGATTGTAGAACGTAAAAAAAACTATCAACGAAAATAGGTTTCAATAAGATATGATGTTTAGTTTTTGAGATATGGGACTTTTTCATCAAACTGCAGCAGTAACTTTGTTTTTCATAAACATACTATGAAAAACAAATTTAGTTTTGCGGTTGTGTGGAAGTTTACTAACTAATACTACTAACTAATGAATGACAGTTCAAAATATTGTTATTATATTGTTTGGAGCTATGGAACCCTGTGTGCGAGTAAGACTCGCACTTGGCCGGTTTTTATACTCATTCACTTTTACCAACAGCCATACGAAATTCAGGATTGCGAGCCGTGCGGGTGCTCTGTCTACCCACCGTGGCACGGTACTATAGTAATGAGGCAGAATGGCGTCATGCGGCTAACAGCTGATAGGTCACAGAGGCACGCGCGCGCGAATTTCATTTGGCTGTTGTGTTTTTGTGATAAAAGTATATGTAGGATCCGGTCATTAGAACGGACAGAAAATGAATCGGAAAGGTCGCCAAAGGTAGCATCACGCGACCTACATACCAGTCTACCCACACCTAAGCGCGCTTCTACAGATTCGTGAAGTTTCGAGCTCGATGTGAGGCGGACAGTCAGTGTCTGATCGCGGCGGAGTTAAGACGTCCCGAAAATGTGTCCCGATTCATGGTGCCTAGTGTTATTATGTTGGATTGTAATTTCAAGTAATTTTTTAGTTCGATATAAGCAGTGTACCGTGTGTAGTGTGTGTTTTCATAGCACGAAACCCATGTTCTGCCCCCATGATGAAGAAGTCTAACGAAATAAGTCATGACAACTACGACATATAAATAAAATGTTTCTTTGGGAAAGTTGTTTGTTATCATGACTACCTACTTATGTGTTTAAGTATCGGTCACTAAAATAATTATCAGTCACCCTATATATTATATTATTTATAGTTATTAGTGTGACCCGTTTAATAGTATTCCAGGTAAAATGTACATGGCAACGCTGTTATAGTTTCCAGGATAATTGCCAAGTTCCCCATAAAATTAATGTCATATTCAAAGTAATAGTTGTTTTGTTTACCCCTAAATCGTGATTTATTAACGTCAACTGTGTTTATTTCCGGCCCAATGTTAGATTTTCTTTAATGTTGTATTATTATAGTGTGTTTATAATTATGCATTATTTATCTTGCTTTGTTTGAGAGAACTAGTGTATTTTTACCCCTGATGACCATTCTTTTCAAGGGACGTACGTCGCCAGGTTGTGAAGGTCAGATAGGCAGCTGCTTTATTTAAAATATTTTTTCAGTTTGACTGAAAGCCAACTAGGTACAACTAATAGGGGGAAATCAAATCAAATCAAAATATTTTTTAGTTCACATAGGCCTACATGGGCACTTATAAAACTTCGACAAAAAGGTGCTCGGTTCGGGTTGATCGTTTCCTATGGAGAAGAACCGACAAGAAACTTGGTTACTATTTTAAAATCATTTGGTTTTAAAATATGTCTATGTTACAGTGTTAGTACTTAAGTATGGGAGGACAGCGCAGGCCCGACAATAAGTCATTGCTTACTACAAAACGTAGAACAAGATGAAAAGTTAGGTGTGATGCATCATCTACACGAGTTTACCGACAGCCGACCACTTTTCAACCTTATAACTTAAGACAGAAGGGTGAAAAGTGGCAGACCGCCAGTGAGCTCGGTAGTACATCTATCTCGCCTAGTCTTTTCTCTGATAGAGCCAGAAAGCTTCGCGGCAGACCTCTTAGAAGATGTTTGGATTAAATTTAAAATACAAATAATCTCTGGTCCACATTAGCCCCGGATCGCAAGAACTGGAAGTCAAGGGGAAAGGAGCTCTTGTCCAGAACCAGGATGATGCAGGCTGACAGTAGCTCTAGCCTCCACTCTAGACTCCACTGGATTCTAGGCTCCTACACTTTAGTTAAATAAACTATCAAGTTGTCTTAGGACAAACATTGTCACTTGTATTGGATCCTTAACCTCTTAACTGCCACAGTCATGTATAGATGACAAACCAAAATGTGCCTAGCACGCCACGGTCACGACTACATGACAATAGTAATAAGGATGAATTCGTAGCTTAGCGCCGACGGCAAGTTTTTGCTTTCTTGAGAAAAAGTAACTGTCTCAGTCAAACCTAAAAAAAACATGCACATCAAACAAAAACATGTTTATACAGGTACTTGCATACTCGTATTCTCTCATAAAATCACCCTCTAGCATAAAAAAGTACGAACCACCCCATCACTTTCGCGGCCGAGACTGTAAACACATGATTAGGTTTGCACACAACACTCCCCCATATTTTATGATGCTGCACCCCACGTCATGATTAGCTAAGTTATTACAATCTTTCATAAGCTTGCATCACATCATAATATTTTTTTAGCATTGGTATAAAGAGGGAATTTTCTGGCTGTAAAAAATGGTCGTAAAATGTTCGCAGTAAAAATGCATGGCTAACTGAAGGCCCTCGTATAGCGACATCTCTTTCCCTCACCGATGATTTAAGTTATAATACTGCTGTAAGAGAGAGAGTGTTCTATATGGTGTCGGACGTAAAGAATAGCACCATCCCATATCCTCCCGTGGGTGTCGTAAGAGGCGACTAAGGGACTTGCCAGAGAATGGGCAGCAGCGTTCTCCGTGTTTTTGTAACAACCGTACTGCGATCGCCAACCCGCCTGCCAAGCGTGGCGATTATGGCAAAACCCCCCAAAATGTCAATGTGACGACACTTGGGGGAGGCCTATGTCCAGCAGTGGACGTCTTTTGGGCTGAAATGATGATGATGATGACTGCTGTAAGAGAAGATCGTGGCTAAATAATAACAGCCACCCGGGTCGATTTTTAAGGTTAAGCTGTACGTGTCGAGGTTGGCCCGTGGATGGGTGACCATTATTACATATCGAGTTTCCTCCGTGCCTCGGAAAGCACGTTAAGCTTTTGGTTCCGGCTGTCATTTGTAGATCCGTAGCAGTCGTTACGAGAAGTCAAAAGCCAAAAGTCTGACATCCAGTCTTACCAAGGGGTATCGTATTACCCAGTTACTGGATTGTGGAGGTCAGATAAGCAGTCATCATTCATCATCATTTCAGCCCAAAAGACGTCCACTGCTGGACATAGGCCTCCCCCAAGTGTCGTCACATTGACATAACATGGGGGGTTTTGCCATAATCGCCACGCTTGGCAGGCGGGTTGGCGATCGCAGTACGGTTGTTACAAAAGCACAGAGAACGCTGCTGCTCATTCTCTGGCAAGTCCCTTAGTCGCCTCTTACGACACCCACGGGAAGATATGGGATGGTGTTATTCTTTACGTCCGACACCATACAGAACAGATAAGCAGTCGCTTCATGTAAAATACTGGTACTCAGCTGCATCCGGTTAGACTGGATGCCGACCCCAAGATAGTTTGGGAAAAGGCTAGGCAGATGATGACTGCTGTAAGAGGCCGTGGTAGGCCTTCCTGTAGACAGTTCAAGGAATTTGCGTACACCTTGGGTATGTTAAGTTATGAAATACTCGATACAAAATATCTTAATATGCCTAGCCCCAACTATGTTGGGGTCGGCTTCCAGTCTAACCGGATGCAGCTGAATACCAGTATTGTACATGCATGGAGTGACTGCCTATTTGACCTCTACAACCCAATTAGTACTGGGTAATACGATACCCCTTGGTAAGGCTGGTTGTCAGACTTTCGGGCCACTGACTAACTGTAACGGCTGTCAAAGAAAATCTACACATGACGGCAGGACCGACCGCTTAACGTGCTTTCCTAGGCCCGGAGAAAACTCGGTATGTAATGGGTGGTCACCCATCCAGAGACCAACCTGTGCAAACGAGCGGTTTACCCTAAAAATCGACCCACACACAATATACGTCGTGGAAATCTTTTCGTTTGCCTGTTAAATTTACTAACACTGCTGCAGAACGAAACTGTAAGACAAGTGCACTATTATACAAGGTGTTGTTTTACATCCTCATCAAATTCAAGGAGGTAACTATGCTAATGATACTCGTCCCGAATTAATAATAAAATAAGTAGGTTTTTTTTTTTCTTATTAACTGAAATCGGTAATGAACCACCCGTGTTTTAAACGCGGCTGGTTCTCACCCTATAACCGTGCTTCGTCATCATCATCATCATCATTTCAGCCCAAAAGACGTCCACTGCTGGACATAGGCCTCCCTCAAGTTTCGCCACATTGACATAACATGGGGGGTTTAGCCATAATCGCCACGCTTGGTAGGCGGGTTGGCGATCGCAGTACGCTTGTTACAAAAGCACAGAGAACGCTGCTGCCCATTCTCTGGAAAATCCCTTAGTTGGCTCTTACGACACACACGAGAAATGGGATGGTGCTATTCTTTACATCCGACACCATACAGAGTGCTTACCGTGCTTACACACATACAATCTCAAACGTTTATTTGATAATTTCTTATTCCCTAAACCACGTTAAGGGGTTATTCTGAAATACTGACAAACTTGAACAACCAAAAAAACCAGTGTTTATTAATAATTAACTAGGTACCGTAATTGAAATTGATTATTTATGTCTTTTGTGACAGCCTCCTGGATTTTGACGAGGATACAAAACAACACCTTGTATGTGCAATAAGCAAGGAAAATCTTTGATTAATTCGAAATTCAATTTTTTTTTAAGTAAAAAACACTGTCGCTATCCATTTCTGTCCATTTTTTTCCGTTTACTTCTACTCAAATACGCAACAGATTTTGATACACTTTTCACTGTTATTAAAAGAAAGTTTCCCGGAAAGATTTTCTGTAACAAGTGACATGCGAAGCCGGGGCGGTTTGCTAGTAATATTATGAATGAGAAAGTAATTCTGTCTGTCTGCTAACATTTTACGCCTTAACGAATGGACAGAATTCGATGAAATTTGACACAGGTAAACCAAGATCTGGGTAAGGGCAGAATAATTAGGTACTTTTATCCTGGTAGTACCTAGGTTTCTATGCGATCATGTCTTCCACCATGGCGAGGCCACAAGCAACTAGCTAGTTCTCTAAATCTTCTTCTAAACTTTATAAATAACTATGAAAGAAAAAATCTAAGTGCTGCTAAGTGCGAGTCAGACTTGCGCACGA
The DNA here is from genome assembly GCA_949152445.1 of Cerastis rubricosa. Classification (NCBI taxonomy): domain Eukaryota; kingdom Metazoa; phylum Arthropoda; class Insecta; order Lepidoptera; family Noctuidae; genus Cerastis; species Cerastis rubricosa. The sequence goes on along the minus strand of OX424535.1, from coordinate 4,169,294 downwards.
AGGGTTCCGTAGCATTATTTATGTAAACGTCCAAAAATCGATGCTTTTAGCTGATTATTTCGTTCCATCACATAATGACACTGTCTTCTCTTGACTGATGATCTGTCTCGACATTTTACATCACTACAGCTAAAAATAAACCTTATATCCCTAACTAAGAGTTAATATTTCAGTGAGGGTTTGGTTTGGACTTTCATGGTAATCACAAGCTAATGTAAGTCGTATTGTTTTATTTATAAAGTCGAGAATAATTTTCCGTACAACGTTGTACAGCTTCCATTAATTTTTTTTTGTTTTTCTTCAATTAATTCAGTACGGAGAATTCTCACTGAATATTAATTAATGTAAAATATTTATTTCCTGATTGTTTAATTTACAGGACTTTTCAGTAAGATTGTACGAGTATGTATTCATTCATTTCCTGATTATTTGTGTGTTTGATTGTGTGTGTTTAATTACTTTTTCGTACACATATTTCTTAACACAAAGTACTTACTATACTGTAATAATTCGTCCGTCACATCATTATCTCGAGGAGCTAATGGCTACAGCCACACGGGTCGATCTTTAAGGTTAAACCGTGATTGCCGAGGTTGGTCCATGGATGGGAGTCGGGAGACCATAATTACATACCGAGTTTCCTCCGTGCTTCGGAAAGCACTTTAACCCGTGGGTCCGGCTGCCATTTGTAGAGCTTTGACAGTCGTTACGAATAGTTAGAAGCCAAAAGTCTGACAACCAGTCTTACCAAGGGGTATCGTATTACCCAGTTACTGGGTTGTGGAGGTCAGATAGTAAGTCGCTTCATGTAAAATCTGGTTCTCAGCTGCATCCGGTTAGACTGGAAGCTGACCCCAAGATAGCTTGGTAAAAGGCTCGGCAGATGATGATCATTATCTCAGGTCCAGTTGAAAACCAGCGTCAGGCACTAGCTGCTCGGCAGTTTGCTGAACTGGGCCTATTTGGCGCAGCTGTGAGACACACAATTTTATTATATTTTTATTTTGTTTAGTTTTTTTTTTGTTGTGTTCACTTGTGGCATTTGTCAAATAAATAAGTTTTCTTTCTTTCTATTATTGATACTGAATTAATGTGGATTTCAGATTCCAGAGAAATGGAGTTGATAGTTTCTTTAAAATTGGAGTACCAAGTGTTGTGGATTGTATTACAAGACGCTTGTACTCTTACGAGGCATTTAGAACTTCCAACCTGCGAGCGTAATTTCAGGTATCGAAATTTCGGTTGGAACTTTACCTACTAGCAGCATTCATCTTTTTGAACAATACAAGAGACAGAAAAAAACAATACTTAAAAAAAAATTGTCAGTTCTATTTTTTTTTAAATAGCTGGTAGCAAAAATTCATTCACTTTAAACAATTTTATGTTGGCTGTAAACTTGAAACGAAGTTTTGACACTATCATAATACGATATTTTTCGTTTGTAAAACATTTGAAGCAGTGCATTTGATAGCTAGTTTAATATAACATAGCGAGATAGGTCATTCACCCGAGACACACACTTCATTTACCAATTCGCAGACTCATTCACTACACTCAAAGACTTTTATTTCTTCGATATTCATGAGTTATTGAACTTTGTGAACTATTGAAAGTTGGTATATTTTAGAAGTACTGGATAAAATATGTATGTTTTATTTATGTTTTTTTTTTTTTAATGTTTTGGTGCTAGGCCGAAATCGGAAGCAACTCGCCATCTAAGTTTTCAATATTTTTTGTTTTTTGAAGAAATACGTTGCCCTACACTTGGAATTTCTCCTGTGTCGTGGGTGCGTTTACAAACATTTAAACTTACGTACACAAACAGCCAGACCCGGAACAAAAACCTGTAGGCCATACAATTTTTTAATCCGTGCGGGTATCGAACCCGCGGCACGGAGCGCAGCAGCTAGTCGCTCAGCCACTGCGCCAAGCTTGCCGTCAAAGAACAATTGCATTAATGTTTACTAGCACGCGTAAGCATGACCAATATTGAAACGGGTTATGTTCACGGAAGAATCGACAAAATGACAGATTGTCATTGTCTATCTGTAATTTTCTGGATTCTTCCGTCGACAAAACTCATTGCCACGGTGTCATGCTACGCGTGGTACAACAAAAGCTCACTCCTGTCAATTGAGCGCTGAGAGATCCTTGAATGTAATGCTTTAATGTCCTTCCGCAATTTTCCTATATCCTTTTGACCTTCCTTAATGATGAAAAAAGTTTCATCTTTGTGCTACCCTTTTCTTATTTTGCTCGGGGTTTACGCAGCATGTCTGCCTTTCATACTTGTCTATTACTCGTCACCTACTTTCTACAGACCTCATCCTTCACACAGTCTTATAGCCATCCACATTTATGGAACGCCATTAAAACAAAAAAAAAAAAATTTTTTTTTTTTTTTACAAAAAACTGTCTTACAATATTGTAAAACAGTTTTTTGTTTCAATTTTGGTGTATATTCTATTCTATTCATGCTCAAAACTTTTTCTCTTTCTTTCGCAATTCATGCCCATACTATGACAACCGACTACCACATAACTTTTCAGTGAAGGAAAAAGTGAACAAAAAATTGCGTTAATATCTAACGAAATAAAAACAGTAATTATGTATAGATACAACACCTTTAGTGCTCTATTACTGCTGGTAACTAGCCTAATACGATATAGAAAGGCTTCATAAATTTATAGGGGTCCAATAGGGATCGCAATTAAAGTGATTAGACCGCTCCACGACCCGACATGAATAATTCAATAATTGCTCGATAGTTCGATTTGTCGATAATAAAAGTAGGTACATGGAGTTTGATGGTAGACATCACTAGAGGTTATTCCTTGAGTACCCCGATCCTCGAGGCCCCCGTCCCGGTGCACCCGATTTATTTTTATCTTGATGAACTCAACTAAAAGACAGTTTAGCTTAAACATACTGTCAGCAGATGATATGTTCAATACAATTTTATTCCTTACTAAAATTATAATAATTAAGAATCAGGAAAAACTTGCATGGTAAAGTCATCATCTGCGTAGCCTTTTCCCAAACTATCTTGAGGTCAGCTTCCAGTCTAACCGAATACAGCTGAGTACAAGTATTTTACATGAAGCGACTGCCTATCTGACCTCCACAACCCAGTAACTGGGTAATACGATACCCCATGGTAAGACTGGATGTCAGACTTTTGGCTTCAGACTACTCGCAATGACTCTTTCGATCTAGAAAATCAAAAGACCTACTCTACACATTTGCACATTACACATTAACAACATACTTAATTAATAAAATATGCAAAAATAGTCTCACTTACCGGAATTATTTTTATACTAGAGCATAGTGAATAGTTAACTCTAAAATAATCTTTTAATATGCAAAATCAGTTTCATTTTCATTATTTTTTAATATTGTAACATGTATTTTATATGTTTGAGACATTTTATTCAAACAGTAACTACCCCTATTATAACTATGCTTAGACATTGTACAAAAATTCAAATAAACTACTTTCGTCTTGTGTCTTTCAAACACATATATTTAAGCACTTTTTATGTCGAGCATACAAGTTGAAAACATTAGAGAAAAAAAATGTAATCATATTTATCGTATTCAGAGTTCTGCGGGACGGGGGCCTCGGAGATCGGGGTACTCAGGGAACAACCCTTCACTAGTTGGGATAATAATGGGTTAAGCGGTGATTAATCTTTACTAGATTGATTTAAATTAGGTACTTTAATTATGTTTATTGGGGAAAAGAAATATAAAGAAAATGATTGGACTATTGAACCCATAATTTATTTAAATTATGACCAAACCGTTGCTTTAGCTACATTAAGCAATCGATTTATGGATTTTTTGATCATAACATCATCATCTGCCTAGCCTTTTCCCAACTTTACTGGAGTCGGCTTCCAGTCTTACCGTATGCAGCTAAATACCTAGTATTTTAAATGGCGCGACTGCCTATCTGATCTCTACAACCCAGTTAGTACTGGGTAATGTAATTCTGCTTGGTAAGACTGGTTCTCAGACTGTGTTGACATGAATTCAGGCTCTTTCCTTGAGCCAATCTCCAAGTTAATACATTTACTACAGTTTCTTACCAATTTTGTAATGATTTACCTACTTCTGTAAATCATTATGGATCGCACTAAGAACGAAATAATCAGTTTGGAAAAATAATGCTTTTAGGGTTCCGTACCTAAAGGGTCAAACGGCACCGTATTATTGAGACTTCGATGTCCGTCCGTCCGTCTGCCACCAGGCTGTATCACATGAACAGTGATAGTTAGCCAGTTGAAATTTCTACAGATTATGTATTTTTGTTGCCATTATAACAACAAATACTAAAAATGGAATAAAATAAATATTTAAGGGGGCTCCTATACAAAAAAAGTGATTTTTTTTTGTTTCATGTTTATAAATAATGGTACGGAACCCTTCGCGAACGGACTCGCACTTGGCCGGGTTTTTTTGTTTCATCATCATCATTTCAGCCGAAATACGTCCACTGCTGGAAATAGGCCTCCCCCAAGAAGGGGGGGTTTTGTCATAATCGCCACGCTTGGCAGGTTGGTGATCGCTGTACGGTTGTTACAAAAGCACGCTGCTGCCCATTTCTCTGCTAAGTCCCTTAGTGGCCTCTTACGACACCCATGGCAAGACATGGGATGGCGCTATTCTTTACGTCCGACACCATACAGAGTGTTTTTGTTTATCCTGTTGTTATATCGATACCTGTGTGTAATTAGTTCTAGCTCTGAATTAATAACGTAACAAAAACAATATGTCACATCCTTGCAAATCGGCTAAATGGAAAAATAATGACAAGGCTTCACTCGACCTTATCCTGTAGATAGGTAGGTATTATTTTAGGCAGAACCTAAATAAATACTGGAAGCAGTAAGGCTGAATTTTGAATAACAGTGCTGAGAATCAGGGCGGAACGTTACACGTGCCCTCAATAAGATAAATAAATACTGCTCCTGCTTATTATTTCTATTTACATTTAACGCTTTTTTTTCTTTTTCAGCCGCTATGTTACTAAGCGGTTTTTGACTTTAATAAGCCACCAAGCGGTTATCAACCGTGTTGCCAAAGTATAAGAATGTATTTCACTACCAGTCGTAGATTTACATTAAAATCTGATTACTTTATGCTTATCTATACAAATACAGAAAATTTCAATGACTATTTTTCATGTCATAATAACAGCTTTTTACTGAATGCATATGAAAGTAAATACTTGTATATTGTTTGTGTGTCGATTTGTTCCAGCGAATCTCCGAAAAGGCTACTCCGATTTGGACGAGACTTATTTTATTGAAAAACTAAGAAAAGGGTTTTATGCAATCCCGGAATCGTGTCAGTGGTGTTATCATCACCATCTTCCTGTCCTTGTCACATTTTATTTGGGGTCGCCGCAACACGTTTCTTTCCTCGATTCTCCTCTGTCATTCGTCTGCTATCATTTACTCCTTTTTCCTTCATATCATTTTTCACACAATCCATTTATCTTTTCTTTGGTCTTCCTCTCCCTCTCCATCCATCCATATTGATATTCATCACTCTTTTAGTCACATGTGTTCCATCCCTCCTCATCACATGTCCATACCAAGACAGACGACTCCATAACTATCCATAAAATAAATCTTGATTCAAAACTCTCGAATATACAGTACATGGTTTAGACAGCGAACAAAATTATTTACGTAGTGAAATGATATCATTATATTATTATCACCTCATACCATTCATTATTCAACAGACATAATGTCACCATAGACAAAGTTTCCAATAAATAGCCATAAAGTAGAGTCATTACACTATTAGTGCTGTAACCTTGCCTTCCTTATTCAACGGCCCCTAAACCACTAAGGATGTGCCACCGAATATCGATCATTTAGACATAACGATTTTAGTTTTCTGTTGTGTTGTATGCCTCGTTGGTCCAGTGTTCACAAGCGCGACTACTGAGTATGAGGATCGAAGTTCCATTCCCAGATCAAGCATAAAGTTATTGGGTAATTCGTGCCCGGTTGATGAAAATAGGCTTTCGTATGTGGCGACCTACAAAAATTAAATACCACATATTACTTTTATTAATTATAAATTGTTTATTATTATATTTTTATGGGACTTTAACATAACTGACGCATTGTAGTTGTACTGTTTGGTACACCACTGCCTACCCCTTCAGGGAATATAGGCGTAATGTTATAAATTGTCTGTGTATTGTTATTCGATTTTGTATAGCTGTACAGAAATTAAGGTATGTTTAAATAGAATAGAACGGATAAGCTGGGCTTCAGAAACCGTAAAAGGTATTTTCTTTTGTGCTATTACGTATGCATTGTAATAATAATTGGTAGAACGACCTACGCTAACCTTAACATCTTATTTAAAGGAGTTTTATTTTTAGGTTTATTCACCGGATCCGATGTTCTCTTATATATATATATATTATATATAATATTCTATTATATATTTTTAGCATTAATAGAACTTCCTCTAAAAGACCAAGGTAACTGACGCCCTTACGCAAGCCCTAAAACTGAAATGGCAATGGGCTGGCCACGTATCACGATACAAAGACGGTAGGTGGACAGCTGAAACAACAGAGTGGAAAGGGCCAGATGGAAAAAGAAGAGTAGGCAGACCGAAGAGAAGGTGGACTGATGACATAATAGATACAGCAGGAAACGATTGGCAGAATATTGCAAATGACAGGGACAAACGGAAGAAACTGGAGGAGGCCTTCACCCGTTGAGGGATGGGCCCCTAAACAAATACTAACTTAGATTATAAGAAAACTAAAACTACTAACAAATTTATGTACATTTATAACGTCTTTTTAAGGGAAATGGGAATTAAAGGATTTATATTTTAACCTTATTTCTTAACCGAATTAAAGAGTATGTATGAGTTATGTATTTGGCAAGGATTTTTTTTTGTTATTGAAACAAATAAAAGAGTTCTGAAAGTAAAGTTATTTTTCACCTTTTGTGTTAATTGTTTTTGGAAATCGTTTTTTGTGATTGTGTTCGTTTTCATTTAATTTTAACCAAACCACTACTTGTTTAATCCATCCAAAATCAATCAAAATCAAAATCAAAATATTTTTATTTTACATAGGCCTACAGGGGCACTTATAAAACGTCGGCAAAAAGGTGCTCGGTTCGGGTTGGTCGTTTCCTATGGAGAAGAACCGGCAAGAAACTCCATGGTTACTCTTTTAAAATCATTTGGTTTTACAATATTTCTGTTACAGCATTAGTACTAAAGTATGGGAGGACATCGTAGGCCTGACAATAAGTCGTTGCTTACTACGAAACGTAGAACGAAATAAAAAGTTACCAAGGATCTAGGAATCTATAAGGCCTACAATGTCCACACATTTACAAACAATCGGTAAATAAGAAAAAGAGTCTAGACAACAACAAAAAATAAATAGAAAATATCACAAAATGACTAGATCAAATAAGTGACACAAATGTTGTCATCCGTGCTGTAACTATTCTAAACAAAAGGTGTAATGATTTAAAAACTATTGTAAAACATCCCTTTGCTTTATTGTCTTATTATATTTAAAACCGATTTTTATTAAAATGTAACTTTCCAAATCAATTTACAATTGCACAGAAATCCGAACACCCAGTTTAACGATTCCCGTTAAACTAGACCATCTCTGGCTTGTTACTAAAGTTTCCATATCCGGATGGTCGGCAGAATAACCGGATGACCGTCACACAGCCGGATCAATCCAGTTTGTGTGCCTAATGGGATAAGTTTGCCAAGTTACCAAGTTATTGGCAAGTTTTTGCTGTAACCGTCTGTGACGGTGATCCGGTCCGAATGATTACGTGTTTAGTTCGTGTTTGTTGACAGTTTATTTCAGTAAAATGGACGTTGTTTCAGACATTTTAGGTCATTTTATCGGTGCTAACGAAGATCAAATCGTCAAAAATGTATTGGACTGACATAAGACTAAGCTATTACTCCTATTCGTTCTCTGTTTATGCTGTAAGGTTGTGAAGCTCACTGTCGCCTAGCATTCGTGATTTGAAGACCATTTCGCTGTTCCTTTCCTCTCAATTCTAATTTATACAAGATATTGTTTTGCATCCTCGTAAACATTCAGGAGGTTGTCACAAAATACATAAATAATCAATTTAAATGGGTCAGAGCCCATTCGTCCCCTAAGATTCGCACCCTGTGCCCACTCGTCCCCTGGAACTTTTGAGGGGCCCATTCGTCCCCTTAAGAATAATTATTTTTATTCATTCTTCTAATATAAGTACATGTATATGTGTATACTGCAGCTTGGTAGTCCTGGTACGGTCGCGCAGAAAAGGCTAAAATAAAAAATATTGTAATTCGGTAGATATCATGTTTATTTCAAATAAGATTAACACATACAAAATCACAATGTCCTAGAAACTAACAAAATACAACTTTTTTACAAAAATCAGCCTTGATTGACCATCATATAAATAAACATTAAATATAAAATATGCAAAAAAAATAGAACACATATCAACAGTAAATAATCACTTCTTATTTTTTTGTATATTTACCAACTACATACATGCAAAATTATAATAACTTAAATCTAAAAAATTATAACAGTACAAAAAAAAAAAACTAAAATCACAGTAATTATTCAAGACTAGATAAATCAACATATATTTTTTTGTATATTAACCAACTACATGCAAAATCGTAATAACTTAAATCTAACAAACTATAACTACAATAACAAAAAATTACTAAAATCACAATAATTATATAAGATTAAACAAATCAACATTATTTTAGTATAAAACTAATCTTATATTTGTTTTTTCATTTTAAATTAATAATATATGCATAGCTTTTCCATGCAGTGGCCTAGAGAAATCTGATTTTCAAAAAAATGGCTAATTATGCGATTTATTCTCGCTTCATTTTCAATCGATTCAGGAGTCCGATTATTTGTTTGGACACCCCTTTGCACCCGATCCATTTTATTTATGATAAATTCGCTTCTTTATGTAGAGTGTCTAAACATTGCAAAATATTTGGTTTATTTCTACCATTAACGAGACAATTTTACATCGTAAGCCTATCGACAGGTTATATTATTATCATGACGGAATAACATTCATCATAGCTCTTTCTTCAATGATCTGTTATGATTTATTAAATTAATTCCGTTAGTAAACTGTTCACAAGTGTACTATGTTAACCGTTTCTTATGTAAAATATAGCTAATTTTATCTCAGGGGACCAATAGGCACCTGAATAGGTGCCGAATCTTTAACTTATATTGTATATATATTAGAGGGGACGAATGGGTACCTTAAAAATAATATTTTTTATTAAATTATGAATTGGTCCCCTACCAGGAGACCAATGGGCACCTATATAGGAGCCGAATCTACAACTTTTATGCTGGGGGCCGAATTTTAGGGGACGAATGGGCTCTGACCCATTTACGGGGTCATTTACGGTACCTAGTTAATTATTAATAAACGCTGCTTTTTTTTGTAGTTTAAATGTGTTAGTATTGCAGAATAACCCCCTTAACGTGGTTTAGGCAATAAAAAATGTCGAATAAACGTTTGAGATTGTTTGTATGTGTGAACGCGCGGTCATAGGGCGAGAATCAGACAGGCCGTGTTTAAAACACGGGGGTGTTCCACACTTACCGATTTCCGTTAATAAGAAAAAAATTAAATTAAATACCCATTTTATTATTGATTCGGGACGAGAATCATTAGCATAGTTAGCTCCTTGAATTTGACAAGGATGCAAAACAACATCTTATATATATGTCTTGTATTTTTATTTGTTTTTATATCTTAGCATTAAGTATTTATATTTAGTTATGTGATTATATATCTAAGAAATATTATAGGTTAAGTAAGGTAAGGCACATAAAGACATTTTTCTCTTCATTCTCTCACACACTATCGTCTACATTTCTTTTTCATTTTTCCTTTCGCAGGTCTGCTGGCAGAAATTTTCTTTGAAATAAGCAGTAGGTAACTTGTGTTTTTTCCTGTATTTTCTACTGTGTGTACATAAATAGTAAAATAAATAAATGACGTACAGATACCCAGTTTAAAAGGATTATTCCGAACCCGAACCGAAATCCTAACCCGGTCGCGGGCTAGTACCTACAGTACAAATATGAAACGCCTTGAAAGAGATTGTCGCTTGTGTCGTCTTCTGGGTAATTTTATGCTGAGCAAAGGGAAAGTAAGGTCTGTAGTTCCCAGAATTAGTCTTTTCAGCCGGCTATATCAAGGATCTAAGATAACTAATAAACAGACTAACATTCGCATTTATAATATTCTAGTGTGGATTTGGGTTGTATGACCGACGACCGTCGTTTTGATAGTCTGGTTACTGGTTTTCCTTTAAAACGTTAAAAGGTATCGTTTTACCAAGTTACTGGTTTGTGGAGTTTGTATAGGCAACTCACGTGGTAAACGCTTTTTAAAGAAACTATAACTAAACTACTTATACTAATACTAATATGGTTTCTCCCTCCGTCCCGAAGACATCGAATAGTCCAGTCATTTCGTCCGAAAAAAAGGCAAATAAAAGAAAATGAATTTTGGGCTTCTAATTTTTTAATATGTTGTAGGGGATACCTAGAATAGCTTAACTTGAGATTGTCGACCAAGCTTTCCTAGGAGCTTTCGCCGCCATGTTGAAAAATACCTTTATATAATATAGAACGGTAAAATTCTTTTAACTGTGCCAGCAGCTGACCTAATTGTAATGTTAGGTTTCACGCTTTTTAAGAAATAAAAATACTTTTTCTGTTATCATAGAACTTTCATTATGTATTTGTTAGTGGAAAATGGACAGAATTCGTCAGATTTACAAGCATTTTGAAGGATTTTGCTTAGTTACAATAAATATGACTCATCATCTGCCTAGCCTTGTCCCAAACTATCATGGCTTCCAGTCTAACCGGATGCAGCTGAGTACCAGTATTTTACATGAAGCGACTGCCTATCTGACCTCCACAACCCAGTAACAGGGTATTACGATACCCTTTGGTAAGATTTTTAGCTTCTGACTACTCGTAACGACTGTCAAAGATCTACAAATGACAGCCGGGACCAACGGCTTAACGTGATTTCCAAGGCACGGAGGAAACTCGGTATGTAATTATGGTCACCCATCCACGGACCACCCTCAGCAAGCACGGCTTAACCGTAAAGATCGACCCGTGCGGCTGTTATTATTTAGCCACGAGCTCGTCACAATAAATATTATGGTGAAAGATTTAAAACACTGCCCCCCCCCGCCCCCTGATTGGCAGGGTTATACGACTTGACAAAATATAAGCAAGTTTAATATTAATTAAATATTATATACGTCATCATCTTCCTATACTTGTCCCATTCTACTTGGGGTCGGCAAAACACGTTTAGTCTTCCATTTACGTCACGGCATAATTTACTCGTTTCTCTTTCATAATATCATTCCTCACACAATTCATCCATATTTTCTTTAGCCTTCCACTCCCTCTCCATGCATAAATATTCATAAACTTCATAAATGATAGTGAAAACTGTTTCAAAATCCATGATACGAACTATCAACATTCTTAGTCTTTCTGTCTTCAAATACATTATCATGTTCGTAGGCGTTTTCGAAATTTGTTGGGGTCGGCTTCCAATCTAACAGGATGCACCTGAATACCATTATTTTAAACGGAACGACTGCCTATCTGACCTCCACAACCCAGTTACTATATACATATTAGGTAATACCTACAATCAAAATGACACATCAAAACAAAAGTTCTGTATGGTGTCGGACGTAAAATATAGCACCATCCCATGTCTTCCCGTGGGTGTCGTAAGAGGCGACTAAGGGACTTAGCAGAGAATGGGCAGCAGCGTTCTCTGTGCATTTGTAACAACCGTACTGCGATCGCCAACCCACTTGCCAAGCGCGGCGATTATGGCAAAACCAGGGGGGGTTTTGCCATCTTGGGGTAGGCCTATGTCCAGCAGTGGACGTCTTTCGGCTGAAATGATGATGATGATAAATACCTACAATAATTAGGACTTGTTGTCAGACTTTCGGGCCCACTGACTACCTGAAACAACTGTCAAAGATCTACAAATGACAACTGGGACCTTAACCTTAACGTGTTTTCTTTTTATTTTGGAAATACATTTTATCAAATATAATACAACAAATCTAACGCCGAAATCAAAATTGGTTTCAATCGAAAACCTTTCAATTACAATCATATGGAAAATCACGGAAAATAAAACATAGGTACACGTGTCACCCCCCCCTCCACTCCTCCCTTCCCTTCTATATCTCAACCACATGTGTTTCACAGTAAACTCGACGCATTTTCACAAAGTTTAAATACTTAAACATCTTTGTTCCAAAAGTTGTGAAACTCGACAGACTCTGAGGAATGTTTGTCATTTTGAATTAGGTAGATAAAACGAATTCTTACGCAAATACTTTCAGGTTTTTGAACTATTGGACGGCGGTTCGGTGAATGTCCTTTGGTTTATTTAAAACTAGCTGACTCGCGCAATCTTGTCTGCGTCAAGTTTTCCCCGTTTTTGCAACATTTTTCATTGATGTTCCGCTCCTATTGGACGTAGCATAATTTTATATAGCCTATTGGCTTCCTCGATAAATGGGCTATCCAACACTAAACAAATTTAAATTCGAACCAGGAGTTCCCGAGATTGGCGCGTTCAACCAAACAAACTCTTCAGCTTCTTAATACGAGTATTAGTATATGATATATGATAGACTATAGGTAACATTCCACGAAGTGACCTAAAAAATGGTTCACAAAATTGTTCTCTAGCATTTTTCCCTTTTCTTGAGGTTGGAAATGGCCCGATGGATGATGGGGCCGAAAAGTTCTGGAGTACGCGAACTGGAAGACGTTGCGTTGGAAGGCCTCCCACTAGGCGGACCGATGTCCTGGTGAAGGTTGCGGGGATGCGCTGGTTGCAAGTCGCACGGGACTGGGAATGTGGCGACACTTGGGGGAGGCCTATGTCCAGCAGTGGACGTCTTTCGGCTGAAAAGGTCTGAAATTGGACAAGTTTCTCAAAAACTAAAAATAGACGTATTCAGAGGAAACATTTAACATACATTTTGTTATATTCTACTATAACAAAATAATATTTAGATACCACGTATTAAAACATGGATGATATGGCAAGAAAGGAGGTATCTCATGAGATGACAAGTAATAGACAAGTATGGAAGAAGAGAACCTGCTGCGCCGACCCCAAATAAATAGGGATAAGGGCAAGAGAATGATGATGTATTAAAACAAATCGATAATACTGATCAGTGATTACAATATTACCTTGTTAAGCCATTCAAAGTGATGCAGGTAAATGACTCTTCGTAATAAATAAGTACATAATACACAAGATAATATTTTTGTCTATCTGTTTCTATCATACATCCTTGAAGATAAGTACAAAGGAAATATATCAGCGGCACCGATGTCGATGGGTAAGTAAAAAACTTACGTGACTGACAAAAGAAAAAGAAAAGCAAAACAAAAAAAAACAATCTAAGTACATCCCCGAAGAGTTACGCAGAGGGGAACCTATTAGTTCACCCACTTTGCGCCAGTTATGTTTACGTCCCATGTAGGGGGCAAGCCTATCGCAAACAACCGGCAACAAATTCAGACTCCATGGCTGCTACTAAGAAATTCCTGATGGAAAACTCAATAACACTTTACCCGACCCGGGAATCGAACCCAGGACCTCATGCTTAGCAGCCGCGCTTGCGACCACTACACCAACGAGCCAGTCAGTTGTTCAAATTCAAATTGGAAAATTAAAATTGACAATCTTGTTGAAATGCGAAAGGGTTTGAAACCGCCACATACCTAAGTATTGAATTAACACTAATTTGGGTCTGTGGACGGTGAGTAATGGGCTAGCTAACCATCCGTCCGTCTTATGACGACAGGCCGTGTCGACGGTGCGTTCGTGTTCCACGCGCGCCTCAAGGAGATTTCAGCAAATCGGAACGGGGTCCGAAAGGCCAGGGCAGCGGGACTTTTCGAAAGAGATACCTTGGCCCTGGAACACAAAGGGTTAAGAAGGAACATGGATGGGTTTTAGTCAATACAACTCTGACACTCCCTTCCGCTCCGCCCAGAGCAGGTAGGTCATTTGATGATTTCATTACAGCAAAAAAAAAATGTACCACTCTTACTAACTAAGTACACGAGGAATAGCTAATGAACTTAATCAAAATGCAAAATATTTTTCCTTCCGGCATAGTTCATCAGAATATTAACTCCTCTTGCATTTTAAACAGCTGTATTTCTTCACACTATAATGAAAAATAAACCAACCGTGAAACTTACTAACTAAGAATCCCGTCAACGGTTTCATATCACGATACTTTTGCCATATAAAATTTGGCCATAGAATAGTAAAATCATAAAGAAGCGATTGTGTCACTTTATACAATAAAAAAATTGGAGATTCTAGGAATCTACTTAAATTAGAGCCAGGAAATACATTTTCTGTCAAGATGACTATCGGCTTGAAATAACAACTGTCATTAATATTTATTTTACAAATTAATTAGTAGCTGTACAACTAATTCCGTAATAGGGTTTTAAGTGGACGTGAGTCAATTTAGTGAAGAATCCGCTTCTGTAACTGTACAAAGGATCATGCAGCCGGAAAAGTCACGCCGAGAAACCAAGTCTAAGTTCAGTGTAATAGAAGGAGATTGTTGATCTACTGCAGATATTCTAGGCAAGCTTGATACACCCTAGGCAGCATCAACTAGGGTCTAGTTGTTTGTTTATGTGATTTTAAATGTTTGTAAACGCACCCACGATACAGGAGAAATTCCTAGAGTGCGGCAACGTTTAAAAAATATACTCTCTTTTTTTTCTTGATTTGGAAATCCTTCAAACAGTGGACGCAGTGATAGCACCGAGCGTCCGACTCCCTGCTTATGCGACACAGGTACTTTTCGAAGCTGCCGTGCCAAGTAAAAAAACAATAAGTAATGTGCAAAAAGCGATGATGGTGGTAGCCATATGACTTAACTTGGCTTATCCTACTTTCCCGAAACTTGGCATTTAAAACGCGTTCAAAGCAGATAATTTTTTTTATGCAAGAACAAGCAAGTTTCACATCTATTATGCTATTTTTCTTAATCTATGTTCTGGCCCAGTCATCCTTTTAGCACCATTAAATGTTTTGGCAAACTCGAAAATATGACTGCCTGTGTCCTTCCGTTAAAAAGTTGGATAAAATAAAGTTTATTTTTTAATGCACACGTGACTACGCACTTTTACTGCGATGAGTCGCGTATTGCGTTCCTGAGGGCATACTTTTGCACAATTTTCGCGTTTAAAGGTTAACGTTTTTTAGTGTTGACCGAGTAAAATTGTATTAAATTACCCTGAGATTTTGGTAGCTAAAAAACATAAAGGGTTATATATTTTTTTATCAAGTGGAAGTTATAAATCGGTAAGTTTGTGATACAGTGTTGGGCTAAAATAATATTTTGAGTTGTAATTACTATATGGACTGTTAGAAAAATAGTCACAGAAGTCATGAAAAGTGAACCACAATTTTGGCCATGTTTCGGTGTAAAAAATCATAATCAAGCCCCTGAAACTCATCCATGGTTGAATGTGGTCTTCTTGTAAGAGTCGTACGCCGACCGGTCTTATTCCTATTGCACCCAGCCAATTTCCACTGCTTTCGCTGGGCAAATAGAAAAAGAGGAAGAAAGAACATAATTATGTTCATTTGGTACATGCTAGAAAGCGCACAAAAACAAACAAAAGTAAGTGAAAAAAGAACTTAAATCTTACTAAAAAGGGATAATTATTGTGTGTCTCACGACTGCACTAAATAAGCTCAGTTCAGCAAAATGCCGAGCAGCTAGACGGCCCAACGCTATCTCTGAAGTTCCCACTCTGTACCTTCAGTTACGAGGTTCTGCCACTCCAGAACCTTCCAGCCTTATCATCCATTCGTTCTGCAAGCAATTATCCTACCCACTACCACTCACACACTGCCATATAGCCATTCTTCTATCTCCGTTTCTTGAGATATTTTCTAGATGTCTTCTTTATATAACGCATGGAATTCAAAACATAACCTTATCCATTGGTCTTTGAGTATCATTTTCAACTTCTAATGAAGTCCGTCGTGATTTAGGTAAACTAAATACTTATGATAATTGCAGCTAGCAACAGCTATCGAATTTCATTAATAATGTGGTGTAGCAATGATACATGCGGTTAACTGAATTAGCCATTTTGAAACACTACTGAATAATTAACAAAATCAACTAAAGCTTTTGTGGGAAAAGCAGATATCTCTAATTTTGAAATAGATACAAATCAGAGCTAATCATAATTCTATGGAATTAGACTACAAAACATAGTAGTGTCAATCACGTTGCATGATTTGAGGCGCTCGTGGCTGAATAATAACAGCCGCATGAGTCGATCTTTAAGGTTAAGCCGTGCTTGCCGAGGTTGGTCCGTGGATGGGTGAAAATTATTACATACCGAGTTTCCTCCGTGCCTCGGAAAGTACGTTAAGCCGTTGGTCCCGCCTGCCATTTGTAGATCTTTGGGAGTCGGTACGAAGACGTACGCTGGAATTCCTATAATAATCTATTCTGGCTGTTGTTATTTTTCCACAAGCTCTTTAGTTTCATAGGTTTAATGGAATTAAAGAGCTTATTATTTATTATGGGAATATTAATAAGACACCCGCGCTTGACCACTATCTCACCTGATGGTAAGCGATGATGTGGTCGACGGTGAAGCACGCTTGCCTAGAAGAAACCTATTCACTCTTGACTTACAGACCCCTAGATTGATACTTAATTCATATTTATGAAGTCCATGAGTGAAACACGTTTCGCGTCGCTATAAAAATAAATAAAACATTTCTTACAGTATCATTTGTTATATCACACGTCCGAAGGCTCTCTCGCATCGTTTCCTAACTACAGTTACAAGACTAACCAACAGTTATCCATCTAACTTACTAGCTATTCAAATGATCCCGTCTCGTGTGCCATCGACTCAGAACTGCACGATCAAGTCACATAACTCTGCTTATGTTTACATACACTACTACATAATTCACGAGCTCAAACAGCCAGTGTATTGCTGACAAAGGACTACACAGCAGTGCAGTTCCCATGGTTAAATGGTCTCTAAGGGAGTGTTTAGACTGGCCACTCTGGCACCACATTATAGCGGCAAAGTGTTGTCGAGGGCAGTGGGTTTTTTTTTTCTTTATTTATTTAGGGACATTTATAATCGCAATGCGTATGTCAGTTGCTTTATAAGGGGTTAGACTTATTGTGAAACATACGTATACCATGAATTAGCTGTTGCCTGTGACCATTGTCCGCGTGAAATTATTATAAAAAGATGATTTCTTTATTTGTATAGGATTGCATTAAGAGCGTTATCATCTTACGGCATTTCATACAAACTTTCAAGTCCTAATTTTCCGAAATGACTGAACCGATTTTATTGAAACTTAATATGCATGCATAAGCAGGATATATACGTTACTAAAAAAAAAGTCTTTAAAAAAATTATTATTGGATTTTTTTTTTATTCCTATTGATAATCGGTCTCATTTAGCAGTGACACAATTTTTCGATAATGTTTTTTGTAACTTTTTAGATTATGTATGCAGCTTATGCGTATGAAGTTTTATTAAAATCGGTTCTGTCATTTCGTAAAATAAGGACTTGAAAGTTTGTATGAAAAATATCGTAAGCGCTCTCGAACACTTTGAAGAGTTTTGATAGCTGCTCTATGCAAATAAAATGAGAGATATCTGCATCGTAGATGTAGCTGAATTGACTGGAAGCCGATCGCAATAAAGTTGGGAAAAGGCTTGGCAGATGGTGTGGCAGTAGTTATGGCCCGTCTGCACAGACCCTAACCATAGACTCACGGCTACTGGGCTATAAACTCGCAGACTGAACACAAACAGAGATACAATGGATCGATCATTTTATCTGTTCAGTTATATGATTGATTCTATCCCTGCATTACGTGTTAATAATCATGATTTATGTCGCCTTCAGGAGTCGATATGTCTTTGTATTTTAGTATTACAGATATTATGGTTGAGCAGCGGTGGCCCAGTGTTGGCAACCCCGACTTACGAGCAGTAGGTTCGAACCCAACCAGGCACATTACTTTCTGTAATTTATTTCATCACCGCTGCTCTCAAAACGGTGAACACAGCGTGAGGAAACCGACATGTCCTAGAACTAAAAATTGGAAGATATGTTACATCTACCAACCCGCACTCGGCCCGCGTGGTGGATTACAGCCCATTCCCTCTCATAGAGAGGAGGCTTGTGTCCCAGCAGTGGGAAAAGTATAGGCTGATTATTAATAGATTATTTGAGAGTTTTATGTGATAATAATATCCAAATATCAAGGAAAAAATACTGTGATTTAAATATACTATTTCAAATAATGAGAACCTGAATTCGATACCAGGTCAGGCACTGTGTTATTTGGTTTTTCCATCAGGATTTTTTCAGAAGCAGCAAGAGTCTGGGTTTGTGCCCGGATGATGGCAATAAGCTCGCCCCCTATTACATGGGACTTAAACATAACTGGCGAAATGTGGGTGTACTATTAGGTACACGTCTGCCTAACCCTTCAGGATAACAGGCGTGAAGATGCATGTTTATTTATGCGTCATATAAATAAAAGGTGTTGTTTTGCATCCTCGTCAAATTCAAGGAGGTAAGTATGCTAATGATTCTCGACCCGAATCAATAATAAAATGGGTAGGTACGAAATTCTTTTTTTTTCTATTTTACGGATATCGGTAAGTGTAAACCACCCGTGTTTTAAATGCGGCCCGTCTGATCTTCGCCTTATAACCTCGATTACACACATACACAAAATCTCAAACGTTTAATCGACAATTTCTTATTCCCTAAACCACGTTATGAGGTTTATTCAGAAATACTGACTAAATTAAACAACAACAAAAAAGCAGTGTTTTTTTTAAATAATTAACTAGGTACCGTAATATATATTGATTATTTATGTATTTTGTGACAACGTCCTGAATTTTGACGAGGATGCAAAACAACATCTTGTAAATGATTAAGCAAACCTTTACCTATATCTTTTCGTGTCTTTAAGAAACGTTTATAAATAAACCCCTCGGGGTATAAACGTGAATGTATCAAAAGGAGTACAATAAGATCGAAGCACGTGGATTCGCGGAATATTGTAATTTTGGATTGCCTTAAGGGCTTGCGTCCTTGTGGGTAAGTAGAGACATATTTAATTACAGTGTTCCGGTTCGCTAAATCGTCGGCACAACATAGCATTTTTTTTAATATGTACTAGATAACCTTAGTTGACCTTAGTTCTGTATGGTGTCGGACGTAAAGAATAGCACCATCCCATATCTTCCCGTGGGTGTCGTAAGAGGCGACTAAGGGACTTGCCAGAGAATGGGCAGCAGCGTTCTCTGTGCTTTTGTAACAACCGTACTGCGATCGCCAACCCGCCTGCCAAGCGTGGCGATTATGGCAAAACCCCTCTTATGTCAATGTGGCGTTGGGGGAGGCCTATGTCCAGCAGTGGACGTCTTTCGGCTGAAATGATGATGATGAACCTTAGTTGATATGAGGGAGGGATGAGGAAGGATGGAACACATGTGACTAAAAGAGTGATGAACATAAATGTAGATGGATGTAGAGGAAACAGAAGACCAAAGAAAAGATGGATGGATTGTGTGAAAAAATGATATGAAGGAAAAAGGAGTAAATGATAGCATGATGAATGACAGAGGAGAATGGAGGAAAGAGACGTGTTGCGCCGACCCCAAATAAAATGGGACAAGGACAGGAAGATGATCGTGTACTAGATATGCTTGCGTTTGGCCGCAACTCGTCTGATATGGAGCGATGTTGCCTTAGGGCCCACTGCTGGGACACAGGCCTCCTCTGTATGAGAGGGATTGGCCAGTTATTCAGCACGCAGGTCCTGGCGTGGTTCTTCGATGTTTTTATTTTTTTTCTCGTTCTGGGATAATATGCTAGTTTCGTTACGATATTTTCTTCGACATTTATTTTATTTTATTTACTCATTTTTTATTTATTTATTTAGTAGACAATGTACCTATTTGGGTTCAACTTACGGCTTATCTTGATAATAACAAAAATCATTATCATTGCCGCTTCGATACGTATCAAATGAGCAAAGTGTCAAACAAAAACAAAGTTGTTATTATCAGTAGACAGATTTTTTTGTACATTTTTGGTAGATTTGCTTGTTGCTATTTTACTATATAGGACTCGTGTGATATTTAGTTACGCAAATACCAAAAAATAAACAAACTGTTTGGACTGAATTCATTATTATTACATAACATAATATCACGCCTGTAATTCCGAAAGGGTTAAGCAGAGGTGAACCTAATTATAATACACAGTTCGCCAGTTTTGTTTAATTCCCATGTAATAGGGGGAGAGCCTATTGCCATCAACCGTGCACAAATCCAGACTCTAACTGCTACTGAGCAGTGATAATTACAAAAAAGAAAAAAGCTGGAAATTTAATCTATTATTACATAGATATTAAAATATATATTATGATGTGCATGATGACATCTATGTAATTTTTTTGAATGTGTAATTGTGTAGGTACCTACTCAAAATATTTGCACGTCTGATAAATCAAATATAGTCGTATAAGAATTATTTTACTACAATATTGTATCTATAATCTGCCAAATAAATTAATTTCATTTCAAGAAAATAATAAGTTTGGTTATCAAACACAAGTACATGCAGATTTGAGTTCATTGGAACAGGAAAAGCAACAAACCTCCGCGATATCCTTACGAAAAATGGGTAACAAATGAAGTGGGGAACACTGGAACAGGCGAGGGAGTTAAAACACAATGTTAGGAACCTGGGACATTTACATAAGACGTCCCGAGACGTAAAGGTGCTCCGTGCTTCGCTTACTGAGCGGATACCTGATGAAATTTTGAATCAGATTCCGGTTTGATGGTTCAGTTCATTTTTTGATAGTGGCTAGGGGGATCTAGGTGCTGTAGAAGGGATTATGGCTGAGGGATCGAGAGGATTTTCTACTGCTGCATTTGTTTCATAGTGAGTCGGTCGATTTTTGAGGTTGTTCGTGTATTATCTGTGGATAATTCAAATACACGTTCGAATAAGTGAAGTTCCTGGTCTTATTAATGAACTCAAATCTAATTATAGTTTTGAATTTCACAAAGATTGGCTACACGCTTGAACGTCCATACATACTATATTTGTATGAGTGGACGTTCGATTTTTCGGAATGAGATTGAGATGGGAATAAAATTTTAGAGTGACTGGGAATAAGCCTACTATTCACAATATAACCTGTCTGTAAGAGTATAAACGTAGATCCTAAAGAAAATGCTTTATGTAAAATTAGTCAACCGTTGCCCTAAAGCAACGGAACACAAAACAAATCCAGGCTCATCTATAAAAACACACACACACAGAATCTTACAATAGAATACAATAACAACATCGGTAGTAGGATTCTTCAATGTGGCTTACTTACTACCGAGTCGTCTGCCTAAGCCGGCAGTCAGTCAGCCATGCAAGCTTACGTGTTCCTGAACGGATAGCCGTGGAAATTACAGAAATAAATGGATATTAAGTTTGTGTGGAGGCTGATTTTATTTATTGGGGCAATATGGGGGCGTAGGGATCATACAAAGAAAGGATATCGGATATAGGGATATTCTTGCAGACAAACGTCGCAGAAATCTAGGTTTGAGTATAGAATTAAATCCCATGTCACTTTAATCTTTTTTTCAAGATTGTACTTGTTAGGTGCAAACCTAACTAATTGTCCGACCGTGGCTATATTTTTACTTTTTTTTTGAATTTGATTTTATACAAAAAACTAGATTTATTTCAAAATCTGGTTTTTTGTAACCTAACCTCACATACAGCTGTGTTGCTGGGGAGATTGCTCCGCCACACGTGGTGGACTAGCAAGACAAAGCTCCTATTGGAAGAAGAACTGTTCGACTCGAAAACCCAGAACCCATATCATGCTGTTATACGGGTTAATTCACTAAAGTGTTTGGAAAAAAAATATGCAAAAATTAAGGTCCAAAATCCAAAATTCACAGCCAAACCTAATTCAGAGCGTGTGATATAATAAATTTACGTCAACACAATTTCACGTTTCAGTTCCATTATTCCATGTCCATCCTTCATAAGGTACCCCAAAAACAATAAAGCGTTAGAAATTAGATTCTAGATTTCGCATTGAATTTTCATACAAAACATTTTGGAGTTTGAACGCGACACAAAATTCTTTTTGTCGTATAAAACGCAATTTCCGTCAACGTTTCCAATTAGTTGTTGTATTGAATATAGAAACGTGTATTTAATGTATTTCTATACTTTCTTAAATGTTTTCTTTTTCCTATCTATATTCCCTATTATGGTTGATAGAACTTCGTGGTAAGACAGATTGGGGCGATGTTTCTGGAAAAATCTGTATGATGTAACGTTGTTTTTGACACTAACGTAATATTAAATGCGTACTTTCTTAGAAGCTGTTGGTCCCGGCTGTAATTGTAGATCTTTGATAGTCGTTTCAGGTAGTCAGTGACCCGAAACTCTGACAAGTAGTCCTACCAAGGATTTTCGTACTATTCAGTTATAACTGGGTTGTGGAGGTGAGATAGGCAGTCGCTCCATGTAAAATACTTGTATTCAGCTGCATGTGGTTAGACTGAAACCGGACATCAACATATTTGGGAAAAGGCTTGGCAGATGATGCCTTTGTTAGAATAAAAAATGGTTGAGTTGAATGATGGCTGATCCATGCGTCATGTTCGTGAACGGGCGCTGTCAGTTGTGCCTGGTCGTTTCTTAGCTGCCACGGCTTATTTCGATGTAATTATTTTATCTTTTAATTGTTTTTTTTTTTGTTTTTGCTATGGACACTTTTAACGTGAAGTCTTGCTACATCGTTCTCAGATAATGTACCATCTCAACATGAATGATGTAACCAAGGTTTTTGTAACAAGATTCTGATTTAAAAGAGTGTCCATGGAGTTTATTGCCCATTCTTCTCCATAGAGATCTACGCCTTGGAATGGGCAACTACAGTACTCTCACAGTTATTATGTCTTGTGACTGGGACTGTAGCTTCATTTTTATTGTTGTTCGACCATTCAAAAGTGCCTGTAACTGGCTTATTTGAAATAAATGATTTAATTTGATTTGAAAAGACATACAGTACCTAAACCAAAGTTTTGCCGATGATTTAGGTTTGAAAAGGTATTTTATCATTCAGTCCATCAATTTGATCAAATTCCAAGCATGTATTATTATGACCATATAAGCCCTAAAATAATCAACAACTATGTTTGCGTCGTCTTCCAGTCTAACCGGATGCAGCTAATTACCAGTGTAGCACCGTTTAGTCCACTCTCGGCCCCTCGACCCTAAATTACTGTTTTACATGGAGTGACTGCCTATCTGACCTCCACAACTGAGTCACTAGGGATCACGACACTCCTTGGAAATACATTTTTTTTTCTTTTCCCACACTAGGAATTTCTCCTGTATCGTGGGTGTGTTTACAAACATTTAAACTGACATACACAAACAGCCAGACCCGCGGCGGGAAACCTAACTGTAGGCCTTACAAATATTTGTTCCGTGCGGGGATCGAACCCGCGACACGCAGCGCAGAAGGCAATCGCTTAGCTACTGCGCCAACTGTGTCGTCAAACAGTGTCGTTTCCTTGGAAAGACTGGTCTGACTTTCGGGTTTCTGAATACCGGTAATGACTATCAAAGAACTACTAATAACGGTTGGGATCACCATCATCACGAGCGCATCATAGCGTTGATAAAACGAAAACAACATATTTGGAAACTTCATAATAATCAGTGTCAGTGTTAGCAACTAATTCTAAAATTACTACCATCCAAACCAACAGAACTACAAATAAATTGGAAGCGTAATACCGGACAACGATATTTTCTAGTCTGTCGCGCAGCAGCGAGTCTAGCACAATTCGGTGCTTCGGCCTGAAATTATTGTCAGCTATGAAACTACATGATTTACACTATCAAAAACTGTTTTGGTCTTTCGGTACATTATACCTAAAATGACAGCGTCATGATCATCATCATCAGCCTATAAAGTTCCCACTGCTGGGACACAGGCTCTCTCTCAATGAGAGTAGTGGGCTGTAATCCACCACGCGGGCCCAGTGCGGTTGGTGCAGTGCGCTACGACCAACAGGAGTGGAGCAGCAATGAAAAATGTTGCGAAAACGGGGAAAATGTGACGCAAACGAAGTTGCGGCGGACAGCTAGTCATACATATTTAGACAGTGATTTTCATATCACGGCGCGCGATATTTCGTTTATTTAACGTAACACTTTTTTTTAGCTGTAATCGATTATTTAGCCACGTTAGGTTACAGGTATTCAGTGGCCCGTAAGCCTGACAGCCATTCTTACCAAGAGGTACCTATCTTGTTACGCAGTACAGACGTGTTCTATTATATTTTCACTCGTAACAGGTCAAATTATTTTTGGCGTATGAATATATTTCATAAAAAAACAGTATCGAGATATCAGTTTTCTCTTCGAAATTGAGTTTTCATGTTATTTTTCAATCTGGAATGAAAGCAGCCCGGTTATATACCAGTATAGTCGTAGGTACTAACGTAGTTCACAAAAATAAAAGCAATTTTGTCCATTTTACTGCCTTGTCGCTCTAGTACTTACACACGCAGATACTGAGCATTGAGATCGTAGGTTTGATTCCCTGGTAGGGCAAAGAATTATTGGGATTTTCCATCAGATTTTTTCCAAAGCAGAACAGAATTCGGATTTCAGCCCGGTTAAAAGCCATAGACTCGCCCTCTATTGCAAGGGTCTTAAATATAGCTGGATAAATGCTGGTCCCCTTCTCATAAAGAGGAGGCCTGTGTCCCAGCAGTGGGAACATTAGAGGCTTATTATGATGATGATGATGAAATGCGGGTTTACTGTAGCAAAATCCCTGCCTTCCTCTCCGTAGATTACAGGAGTAATTTGTTTTTTTTTTTTTGAATGTTTTTTAATCTATTTACAGTCATTGAAAACAATTAGATGTACGTAACAACAGCAAACATAAGCGATGATAGTTACCTAGGCACAAACGAATATTTCGCCGAGCTATAAATGGGACATAATATTGGTTCTACGAAATGTTTGTTGAGAACCCGAAGAGGGTTTTTCGACGAATCGTTTACTGAATATCGGAAAAAAACTTTTGTTAAGTATCATTGACATTGACACAAAATTGTTTGTGATTTTGCACGTCATAGTTCTGTCATTTGGTTTGAAAAGCAGAGGTTACCTGGAAGATTTTCAGAGAGTTTATAAATTGGTGTTTCTGTAGATATTGATGTGCAATTTCCGAATTTTGACTTTGCCACTTCGTATCTTTGCCGCTCGCGCCGCCATATTGGAAGAATGGCGCCTAATAGCAGTTCTTAGACAACATCTCCTTTCCTACTCACTTTACGTTAAAAACATTTAGTACAAAATTAAACTTCAGAACATTTCCTAAAATCATTTAATGTAATTTTTTTGTAAGATCAATATTTTTAGCGTACGAGCGCTGCAAAGTGACCTACTTCAACATGCGTTTCCTCTTAAAAATCCATTTCCACGCCACCTGAGGCCTGAAGTATAACCGCCGCAAACTATCATCATTCTCCTGCCCTTATTCCAATTTATTTAAGGTCGGCGCAGCAGGTTTCATCATCATCATCATCAGCCTATAATGTTCCCACTGCTAGGACACGGGCCTCTTCTCTATGAGAGGGAGAGGGCTGCAATCCACCACGCAGGCCCAGTGCGGGTTGGTTGCAGCAGGTTTGCTTCTTCCATACTTCTCTATTACTCGTCATCTCATCAGACACCTCCATTCTTGCCATATCATCCTTTTCATGTGCAGACACGAATAAGAGCTCAAAACACGAGTAAGTCAATAGAGGAGAAAAACAAGTTTTATGTCGTGTGTTGATTATTCCATCCATTTAATGTCAACACTTAACCATTTATGGCACTGACCAGGAAGAAATAAAGAGCCCCTTTCTTTCGTCTATGGAGTTATAATTTGTGGAAATTATATGCCACTAAAAATGAGAATTCTGTTTTATTACGCTACTAGTGACGCACCCTTGCTTCACATAGTTTTTTTTTCCGTTATACTAGGTGGTGGGGACTCCGACGCACAAACGGCCACCACGTACTTGAGTACGATGCTGAATACGGTGTAATCGTTGTGTGCGTCGATGTCTCTTCCACATGTTTATTCTCCAAATAATGGAGAACAAATTGCATACCATTGCATTGCAAACGGGTCACACTAATAACTATAAATATTATATATAGGGTGACTGGTAATTAGTGACCAATACTTAAACACGTGATTGTACTCATGATAACAAAC
Organism: Cerastis rubricosa; assembly: GCA_949152445.1. Classification (NCBI taxonomy): domain Eukaryota; kingdom Metazoa; phylum Arthropoda; class Insecta; order Lepidoptera; family Noctuidae; genus Cerastis; species Cerastis rubricosa. The sequence goes on along the minus strand of OX424535.1, from coordinate 4,142,749 downwards.
AACTCCCAAAGAAACATTTTTAGGGTTCCGTAGCCGAATGGCAAAAAACGGAACCCTTATAGATTCGTCATGTCTGTCTGTCTGTCTGTCTGTCCGTCTGTATGTCACAGCCACTTATTTCCGAAACTATAAAAACTATACTGTTGAAACTTGGTAAGTAGATGTATTCTGTAAACCGCATTAGGATTTTCACACAAAAATAGAAAAAAAAAACAATAAATTAAGGGGGTCCCCATACTTAGAACTGAAAACCAAAAAAAAAAATTTCATCAAACCCATACGTGTGGGGTATTTATAGATAGGTCTTCAAAAATGATTTTGATGTTTCTAATATCATTTTTTTCTAAACTGAATAGTTTGCGCTAGAGCCACTTCCAAAGTGGTAAAATGTGTGTCCCCCCCCCTCTAATTTCTAAAGTAAGAGGAGGAAAATTCTGAAAATATTTAGGATTGTAGAACGTAAAAAAAACTATCAACGAAAATAGGTTTCAATAAGATATGATGTTTAGTTTTTGAGATATGGGACTTTTTCATCAAACTGCAGCAGTAACTTTGTTTTTCATAAACATACTATGAAAAACAAATTTAGTTTTGCGGTTGTGTGGAAGTTTACTAACTAATACTACTAACTAATGAATGACAGTTCAAAATATTGTTATTATATTGTTTGGAGCTATGGAACCCTGTGTGCGAGTAAGACTCGCACTTGGCCGGTTTTTATACTCATTCACTTTTACCAACAGCCATACGAAATTCAGGATTGCGAGCCGTGCGGGTGCTCTGTCTACCCACCGTGGCACGGTACTATAGTAATGAGGCAGAATGGCGTCATGCGGCTAACAGCTGATAGGTCACAGGGGCACGCGCGCGCGAATTTCATTTGGCTGTTGTGTTTTTGTGATAAAAGTATATGTAGGATCCGGTCATTAGAACGGACAGAAAATGAATCGGAAAGGTCGCCAAAGGTAGCATCACGCGACCTACATACCAGTCTACCCACACCTAAGCGCGCTTCTACAGATTCGTGAAGTTTCGAGCTCGATGTGAGGCGGACAGTCAGTGTCTGATCGCGGCGGAGTTAAGACGTCCCGAAAATGTGTCCCGATTCATGGTGCCTAGTGTTATTATGTTGGATTGTAATTTCAAGTAATTTTTTAGTTCGATATAAGCAGTGTACCGTGTGTAGTGTGTGTTTTCATAGCACGAAACCCATGTTCTGCCCCCATGATGAAGAAGTCTAACGAAATAAGTCATGACAACTACGACATATAAATAAAATGTTTCTTTGGGAAAGTTGTTTGTTATCATGACTACCTACTTATGTGTTTAAGTATCGGTCACTAAAATAATTATCAGTCACCCTATATATTATATTATTTATAGTTATTAGTGTGACCCGTTTAATAGTATTCCAGGTAAAATGTACATGGCAACGCTGTTATAGTTTCCAGGATAATTGCCAAGTTCCCCATAAAATTAATGTCATATTCAAAGTAATAGTTGTTTTGTTTACCCCTAAATCGTGATTTATTAACGTCAACTGTGTTTATTTCCGGCCCAATGTTAGATTTTCTTTAATGTTGTATTATTATAGTGTGTTTATAATTATGCATTATTTATCTTGCTTTGTTTGAGAGAACTAGTGTATTTGTACCCCTGATGACCATTCTTTTCAAGGGACGTACGTCGCCAGGTTGTGAAGGTCAGATAGGCAGCTGCTTTATTTAAAATATTTTTTCAGTTTGACTGAAAGCCAACTAGGTACAACTAATAGGGGGAAATCAAATCAAATCAAAATATTTTTTAGTTCACATAGGCCTACATGGGCACTTATAAAACTTCGACAAAAAGGTGCTCGGTTCGGGTTGATCGTTTCCTATGGAGAAGAACCGACAAGAAACTTGGTTACTATTTTAAAATCATTTGGTTTTAAAATATGTCTATGTTACAGTGTTAGTACTTAAGTATGGGAGGACAGCGCAGGCCCGACAATAAGTCATTGCTTACTACAAAACGTAGAACAAGATGAAAAGTTAGGTGTGATGCATCATCTACACGAGTTTACCGACAGCCGACCACTTTTCAACCTTATAACTTAAGACAGAAGGGTGAAAAGTGGCAGACCGCCAGTGAGCTCGGTAGTACATCTATCTCGCCTAGTCTTTTCTCTGATAGAGCCAGAAAGCTTCGCGGCAGACCTCTTAGAAGATGTTTGGATTAAATTTAAAATACAAATAATCTCTGGTCCACATTAGCCCCGGATCGCAAGAACTGGAAGTCAAGGGGAAAGGAGCTCTTGTCCAGAACCAGGATGATGCAGGCTGACAGTAGCTCTAGCCTCCACTCTAGACTCCACTGGATTCTAGGCTCCTACACTTTAGTTAAATAAACTATCAAGTTGTCTTAGGACAAACATTGTCACTTGTATTGGATCCTTAACCTCTTAACTGCCACAGTCATGTATAGATGACAAACCAAAATGTGCCTAGCACGCCACGGTCACGACTACATGACAATAGTAATAAGGATGAATTCGTAGCTTAGCGCCGACGGCAAGTTTTTGCTTTCTTGAGAAAAAGTAACTGTCTCAGTCAAACCTAAAAAAAACATGCACATCAAACAAAAACATGTTTATACAGGTACTTGCATACTCGTATTCTCTCATAAAATCACCCTCTAGCATAAAAAAGTACGAACCACCCCATCACTTTCGCGGCCGAGACTGTAAACACATGATTAGGTTTGCACACAACACTCCCCCATATTTTATGATGCTGCACCCCACGTCATGATTAGCTAAGTTATTACAATCTTTCATAAGCTTGCATCACATCATAATATTTTTTTAGCATTGGTATAAAGAGGGAATTTTCTGGCTGTAAAAAATGGTCGTAAAATGTTCGCAGTAAAAATGCATGGCTAACTGAAGGCCCTCGTATAGCGACATCTCTTTCCCTCACCGATGATTTAAGTTATAATACTGCTGTAAGAGAGAGAGTGTTCTATATGGTGTCGGACGTAAAGAATAGCACCATCCCATATCCTCCCGTGGGTGTCGTAAGAGGCGACTAAGGGACTTGCCAGAGAATGGGCAGCAGCGTTCTCCGTGTTTTTGTAACAACCGTACTGCGATCGCCAACCCGCCTGCCAAGCGTGGCGATTATGGCAAAACCCCCCAAAATGTCAATGTGACGACACTTGGGGGAGGCCTATGTCCAGCAGTGGACGTCTTTTGGGCTGAAATGATGATGATGATGACTGCTGTAAGAGAAGATCGTGGCTAAATAATAACAGCCACCCGGGTCGATTTTTAAGGTTAAGCTGTACGTGTCGAGGTTGGCCCGTGGATGGGTGACCATTATTACATATCGAGTTTCCTCCGTGCCTCGGAAAGCACGTTAAGCTTTTGGTTCCGGCTGTCATTTGTAGATCCGTAGCAGTCGTTACGAGAAGTCAAAAGCCAAAAGTCTGACATCCAGTCTTACCAAGGGGTATCGTATTACCCAGTTACTGGATTGTGGAGGTCAGATAAGCAGTCATCATTCATCATCATTTCAGCCCAAAAGACGTCCACTGCTGGACATAGGCCTCCCCCAAGTGTCGTCACATTGACATAACATGGGGGGTTTTGCCATAATCGCCACGCTTGGCAGGCGGGTTGGCGATCGCAGTACGGTTGTTACAAAAGCACAGAGAACGCTGCTGCTCATTCTCTGGCAAGTCCCTTAGTCGCCTCTTACGACACCCACGGGAAGATATGGGATGGTGTTATTCTTTACGTCCGACACCATACAGAACAGATAAGCAGTCGCTTCATGTAAAATACTGGTACTCAGCTGCATCCGGTTAGACTGGATGCCGACCCCAAGATAGTTTGGGAAAAGGCTAGGCAGATGATGACTGCTGTAAGAGGCCGTGGTAGGCCTTCCTGTAGACAGTTCAAGGAATTTGCGTACACCTTGGGTATGTTAAGTTATGAAATACTCGATACAAAATATCTTAATATGCCTAGCCCCAACTATGTTGGGGTCGGCTTCCAGTCTAACCGGATGCAGCTGAATACCAGTATTGTACATGCATGGAGTGACTGCCTATTTGACCTCTACAACCCAATTAGTACTGGGTAATACGATACCCCTTGGTAAGGCTGGTTGTCAGACTTTCGGGCCACTGACTAACTGTAACGGCTGTCAAAGAAAATCTACACATGACGGCAGGACCGACCGCTTAACGTGCTTTCCTAGGCCCGGAGAAAACTCGGTATGTAATGGGTGGTCACCCATCCAGAGACCAACCTGTGCAAACGAGCGGTTTACCCTAAAAATCGACCCACACACAATATACGTCGTGGAAATCTTTTCGTTTGCCTGTTAAATTTACTAACACTGCTGCAGAACGAAACTGTAAGACAAGTGCACTATTATACAAGGTGTTGTTTTACATCCTCATCAAATTCAAGGAGGTAACTATGCTAATGATACTCGTCCCGAATTAATAATAAAATAAGTAGGTTTTTTTTTTTCTTATTAACTGAAATCGGTAATGAACCACCCGTGTTTTAAACGCGGCTGGTTCTCACCCTATAACCGTGCTTCGTCATCATCATCATCATCATTTCAGCCCAAAAGACGTCCACTGCTGGACATAGGCCTCCCTCAAGTTTCGCCACATTGACATAACATGGGGGGTTTAGCCATAATCGCCACGCTTGGTAGGCGGGTTGGCGATCGCAGTACGCTTGTTACAAAAGCACAGAGAACGCTGCTGCCCATTCTCTGGAAAATCCCTTAGTTGGCTCTTACGACACACACGAGAAATGGGATGGTGCTATTCTTTACATCCGACACCATACAGAGTGCTTACCGTGCTTACACACATACAATCTCAAACGTTTATTTGATAATTTCTTATTCCCTAAACCACGTTAAGGGGTTATTCTGAAATACTGACAAACTTGAACAACCAAAAAAACCAGTGTTTATTAATAATTAACTAGGTACCGTAATTGAAATTGATTATTTATGTCTTTTGTGACAGCCTCCTGGATTTTGACGAGGATACAAAACAACACCTTGTATGTGCAATAAGCAAGGAAAATCTTTGATTAATTCGAAATTCAATTTTTTTTTAAGTAAAAAACACTGTCGCTATCCATTTCTGTCCATTTTTTTCCGTTTACTTCTACTCAAATACGCAACAGATTTTGATACACTTTTCACTGTTATTAAAAGAAAGTTTCCCGGAAAGATTTTCTGTAACAAGTGACATGCGAAGCCGGGGCGGTTTGCTAGTAATATTATGAATGAGAAAGTAATTCTGTCTGTCTGCTAACATTTTACGCCTTAACGAATGGACAGAATTCGATGAAATTTGACACAGGTAAACCAAGATCTGGGTAAGGGCAGAATAATTAGGTACTTTTATCCTGGTAGTACCTAGGTTTCTATGCGATCATGTCTTCCACCATGGCGAGGCCACAAGCAACTAGCTAGTTCTCTAAATCTTCTTCTAAACTTTATAAATAACTATGAAAGAAAAAATCTAAGTGCTGCTAAGTGCGAGTCAGACTTGCGCACGAAGGGTTCCGTAGCATTATTTATGTAAACGTCCAAAAATCAATTTTTTGAATGGGAGCCCCCCAATATTTATTTTATTCTGCTTTTAGTATGTTTTGTTAAAGCGGCAACAGAAATACATAGTCTGTACAAATTTCACCGGATAACTATCACGGTTCAAGAGATACAGCCTGGTGGCAGATGGACAAACAGCAAAGTCTCTGTAACAGGGTCCCGTTTGAGCCTTTGGGTACGGAACCCTAAAAACGAAAGCTCGATGGAACCTAATTGAAAGCACTTCGTTTTAAACTCTAATCAATATCAGTACATTTTCTGTGGTAATTAATTAATGAGCTCAGCAGCCCGACCTACATTCCTTTTTCGCAATACCACAGATTTAGAATTTGTAATTAAACGCTACAATTTGTATGCTATCCGAGTACAGAGTTCGTATAAACGACCACTATAATTCTGAGTTAGATGGTGTGATTACCATAGGAGAATAAAAAGGGGTAATCAACTGAGGTCAAAGTCAATTGAAGGAGTTTGGTACTTTTCCACTGATTGGCTTTACGACGAAAGTAACACCGACATGCCATTCTCGTTCTTTTTTACGTGCAATGGACTAAAATTCCATCCGACCAGAATTTGCCACTTGCACAGCTCTATCGTTAGCTTCGTGGAAAGTGCAGATGGTCGTGTAGAATGGGCAGGAAAGTAGATGGGGCATAATAATATACTTCCAAAAGGTTTACACTTGTATGGTATCTGGGATAGGTCGAGGGTACCCCATTTGGTTCGATTATTTCTACAGCGGACAACCTGGGCCGGCAATCGGTAAAGTGGACAGTAACACCGTTGCTGCCTCGGCAAAATGTCTGCATTGAAGCCGTTACGAACAAGAGACCCCTAATGGTACTTTGGTACTATTATCTAATTCTGTGGTAAAGGTTTGCACTGGCAAACTGGTACGGATAGATTGCAGACACCTGACTCTGTCAGATGTGCCACCTGACTATGTACTAGAGTATTGGACATTTATCTTTGGTCCTCGGCCGGTTCACAATCTGTATGTATGGTTCAATTTCGCTTTCCCTGATTGCTGTTACACTCTGCCGTCACCATGCCGGTGGGCGCCCGGGGCGTCTCCCGCGGTGGCTGGGACGTGCGTGGCTCTCTCCCTCTTACGTTTCGCCACCTCCTTCGCTAGCATGACTGCTTACTACACACCTGACCTTTCTGAAGAACATCACCAATAAGGTCATTAAGACACAAGATCTACATATTTTTTTTCCGAACTATGTTGGAGGCGGCTTAAAGTCTAACCGATTGCCGCTGAATACCATTATATCACATGAAACGTCTGCCTATCTGAGCTCCACAACCCAGTTACTGGGAATGATGCCCTTCGGTAGACTGGACTGCTGTCAATAATAAACAAACATACAAAAAAAACCAGTTACCCAGCACAGTCTCCACAGTAACTGTGTCATCTTCTAAATTTGCATACAAGACCCAGCTTTGGAATCTTGGGCACAAAATCTGCGTCTCGTTAAGACGTTCCGAGGATATTCAAGATCAATGACAATTACGTGACTAGCTTACAAGAGCTACATATAACAACAGGAAGGAATATTGAGGAAGATAGAAGGTACGATGTAACAGTAAAATTGTAGCGAAATACAGGTTTACTTTAATGGTAACATTACTTTAAGAGGTACCTTCTACTACTAACTTTTAGTGCGTCTTAAAAAGGGGTTCTATGAAGAGATGAAATAAAAAGCAAAAGTCTTGTAATAAAACATCTTTCAGTAGTGGTCCTACAACTCCTTGCTGACTGGTTATAACACGTAATTTTTTAACATTTATGAGCTATTCTCACATCAGTACTTAGTGGGTACGGTTTTTTTTAGTTTGGGCTGTCCCCCTACTGGACAAAGGCCTCCGCCAATTCTTTGCATGAGAAGAATTATTCATTTGTTTTCTGTTCGTATGGATAGTCCAGTCGTATTGTATATCAAGATTAGGCTGATTCAGTACTTTTGGAACGACAAAATAACATAAGACTGTTCTCTAAAACGCAGTGTTTTAGCATAGAGTAAAAATAGCGGATGAAGAACCCCCTAGCAATGCATACAACACAGGAGATGAATTACTGGAAGGACAAATCCTCAACACGCGAGGGTCAATTCATCTCTTCGCAACGTCATTACAGGATGCAGCACATTACCAGTATTTTATATGGAGTAACTGCCTATCTGACCTCCACGACCCAGTTAGTACTGTGTAATACGATACACCTTGTTAAGACTGGTTGTCAGACTTTCTACCTGTAACAACTGTCAAAGATCCACAAATGACAGCCGGGAACAATGGCTTAACGTGCTTTCCGAGGCACGCAAGAAACTCGTGTAACGATGGTCACCTATCCACAGACCGACCTTGGCAATCAATCTTGACCATCGGCCCCTGCGGCTGTTATTTAACCACGAGCTCCTTGATTCTAATAATGGAAGGTATTTATGTTATACAGGTCCATAACTGACATAAACCGTTTCTATTTTTAATTGTGAATGCATGGCTTACTAAACTGACTTCAATTAAGGTATTTTTGGCACCAATGCTACAAGTTATCTGTGTGCCTATCCTGTTATTGTAGTTTTCATTTTCGTAGCTATTCAATAGCAATCTGAATTAAGTTGACCCTGAACATGGCTATCAGTTTGACACCAATAGTAGCATCCATCAGTTGCTGTAACGTGTAAACAAAAGGTCAATAAGACTCGCTGATAAAAAAAACTGTTATAGCGGCAACAGAAATACATCATCTATAGAAATTTCAACTGGCTAATTATCATAGTTCTTGAGATTAAGCCTGGTGACAGACGGACGGACGGACAGCGAAGTCTCAGTAATAGGGTCCCGTTTGACCCTTTGGGTACGGAACCCTAAAATCTTTTGCATCAAAATCCTTACCAAAAAATCGCCAAAAATAGATAAAATGTATAACAGTAACAAACGCCAGTTAGAGGCGCTTACTCCAGATACATTATAATGGTTGTCGGCTGCGGGTCAGTGATGTATTGGTTGGGGAAACAATAAAACATGGCCGGGGAAAATATTTGGATATATGGATCTGGTGCAGTCGCAAGGGATTTCGTTTGTAACATACGATGATGGTTGTATTCGTTAGCGTATGCCGTACATAGATAACTCCTTTTCACAGTTTAGTGTGTGATGACGCGGCGTGTAAATAGCCGATGACACGCGGGGAGCTTAATTATGAAAATTTATGTTTTGAGACTAATTAGATTGAATCCTATGAAAACATCCCTGTGAATTGAAGAAAGAGAAACATGGTTTCGACGTCAGCATTGAAAACTATTGGCCCACTAACCTTCAGACCAGCTCAAGGACGCCTTCACCAGCTCTTGTCCGCAGCTCACACCGTGAAGCACTTTCACGAAACAAATGTCAGTTCACTGCTGGGTATTTTCACGGGTTCTTGAAACCTTTAGCTGTCGATCTCAGAGTAAATTATACGAAAACTCTGCACCAAAAAATACGCGCTGAGCACGCCGAGATTCAAACATGGGGAATGTCAAATTTGACCGCCTTTGGTGGATGGTAGCCAAAACTATGGCGCTGGTGTCGCCAGGTTCGGCCAATCCAAGAGCACGATTCTTGTGGCGCATGAACCAAATAGCTTCAAATACTGACATATAGAAAACCATTTGAAACAAATTAAATATTGTAAGAGAAATGACCTAATACTAAGGCTTAGCAGAAATAAATATTGTACAAAATAATTTGGGTCACATAGGGTGCCCAACCATGCTGCCCGCTTTGGAAGTTCGCAGAACTTTCAAAAGAAGACAAATTAATAAAGATAAATGAGTTATGGTTGTTAGAATTATGTTTATTAAATTAATTACATTGTGCAAAATAATATGAGTAAAGAGATTATGTTTTTATTGCGTTGGTATGGGATACAGTTTTACAACCGGACGCTTGAAAATTCCACAGTTTGTTTTAACCGTCGCAACCCGAACAACTTTATCAGAACCGGGATGAATTGCCGTGATTACACCTAACGGCCATCTTAAAGGAGGGCAATCATCCTGTCCTACAAGTACAACAGTTCCGATTTCTAGAGGACGGTCAGGCGAGGTCCACTTCTGCCTGACTTGCAGCGTGTGCAAATATTCTAAACGCCACTTTTTCCAGTAAGACTGAACCATGCTATCTAGTAATTGCTTGCGTTGACTAAGATTAATGCGCACGTCTTTCAAATCCACGGCAGGCAAGTACTGCAACGGGGTTGACATTAAAAAATGCGCAGGGGTTATTACTTCTGGTGAAGGATCAGAAGACACAACAGTAAGTGGACGAGAATTCATAATGCATTCTATCTGAACCAATACTGTCTGCAACTCCTCGTAAGTGAGAAGCTGATCTCCTATTACTCGGTGAAGGTGAGTTTTCAAGCTCTTAATGTTCCCCTCCCAAATCCCACCGAAGTGTGGGCTCCGAGGTGGGATCATCTTCCACTCTATTCGGCGTGAACTAAGCTCCTGCTTTAGAGCAGTTTGAAATTCGGAGTCAATCAGAAATTTAAATATATTGTCCAATTGTGCCTTTGCACCCACAAAATTGGTGCCATTGTCGGAGTATAGGCATGAAACAGGGCCCCGACGAGAGATAAACCGCTTAAATGCATCTAAAAAAGGCATCCGAAGTTAGCTCCGAGACTAACTCTATATGGATGGCCTTAGTTACAAGGCAGACAAATAGGCAGATGTATGCCTTCTGTGCATGCTGACCTCTTCTACGAGTAAGCGTTATACGGACTGGACCCGCGTAATCAACGCCTGTATGTACAAAGGCCTTAGCTTCCGACACACGATATGACGGCAAATCTGCCATCATGGGCTTTGGGTGTGATGGATTTACTCTGAAGCAGTAGTTGCATTTCCGCACCCTAGCTCTTACAACGGTCCTGGCGTCCAATATCCAGAAACGTTGGCGCAAAATGGAAATAAGCAGACCTGGGCCTGTATGACAGTTCATAACATGGAAATGATCAATTAAAAGATCCACCACGGGGTCATGCTTAGGGAGCACAAGAGGATGCTTAGCCTCAAATGGCAAGTCCGAATTAGAAAGTCTACCTCCTATGCGCAACAGCCCATCTTCGTCAAGAAACACGAATAAGCTTTGCAGCTTTTTTGAAGGCAAGTTATCTTTATTAAGAGCTTTGATATCCTCTGCAAAATGAGCTCTTTGAACAGAACGAATCACAACCTTTTCTGCAGTCATAAGATTATTGACCACGCCAGAAGAAGAAGAAACCTTCTTTAAAAAACGAAGGATATAAACTACAATCCTAAGAAGCTTGTCCCAAGAGGATATACGCTGAGTTAATTCATTTAGGATCAATGGTTCACATTGAACTGTCGCAGTAAGTACATTTGCCCTGTGTTCAGGCAATTGACCTGCATTAGATGGAGTAAAAGGCTTTACGGGCCATTCCGAATGTGGGTTGCGAATCCACGATGGGCCGTTCCACCACAAGTCGTGCGATATGAGCTGCGAAGGCAACGTACCACGCGAAAGACAATCGCTCGGGTTTTCACGACCGGCGATGTGATAATAATTTTCAGGAGGTAAATTCTCCTGACACTGGGCAACACGGTTGCTGACAAATACTGACCACCGATGCGGTGAAGAATGTATCCATGAAAGAGCGATGGTCGAATCTGAGAACGCGAAAGTTCCTGCAATAGGAAGACGCGCACGATAAGTTTCATGAACTGTACGTATCAGCTTGGACATAAGAACCGCAGCGCAAAGTTCCAAGCGAGCAAGTGTGGTTACTTTGGTAGGAGAAACCTTTGATTTCGCACACAATAATCGCACTGTAATATTTCCAGCAGGATCAGTAGTGTGTAGGTATATGGCACATCCATATCCATTCATACTGGCGTCACAGAAGGCAACGATTAGCACAGTGCTCTCACGTAAAACGCCTACATGTCGAGGAATTTTCAGAGATGAAATTAATGGAAATTCTTGTACGAACACCGAAAACTTTTGAATAATGCTTTCGGGAGGAGTGTCATCCCAACCAATATTGGACAGCCACAGATCTTTGATAAGCAACTTGGCATATAAAATTATAGGAGCTACTAAGCCGAGGACATCAAATAGTCGGGCGACTACCGACAGTATGCTCCGCTTCGTACATTTCTCTTCTACATTAAAAGTCGTGAAGAAAAAGCTGTCATCGACTGTTGCCCATGAGAGGCCTAATACCTTCGAAACACTGTTAGAAGAATCATCACAAAAGTCTACCGTACTGCGATGCGAATCCGGAAGATCATCAAGTAGCACTTGAGAATTACTCGACCACTTTACTAAATCAAAAGCACCGGACTTAAACAACGAGATCAATTCTCGTGAAAGAAGAATGGCGCTGGATTCATCAGCAATAGAATAAACCAAATCGTCCATATAAAGTTTAGACTCTGCCACAGTGGCAGCATCCGGGAAATGTGGCCTCATATCCTGGGCTAATTGGCGAATAGTCCGCATTGCCAAGTACGGGCTTGACTTGAGTCCAAAAGGGACCCGATTAAATTGAAAGGTTCGAATTAAATCATCAGGACTGAATCTATATAAGATTCTCAAATATTTACGATGTTCCTTAGGGACTTCAATCTGCAAATACATTTGCTTTATATCCGCAGTCATAGCAACAGGGAAAACCCGAAAATCAAGCAATAGCAAGAATAAATCTGTCTGTAAGTTAGGACCGGTATGTAACACGTCGTTCAATGACAATCCAGTATGAGTTGTGGCACTAGCATCAAGTACGACTCGAGGCATCGGCTTATCCGGACGGGTAACAGCGTGATGCGGGATGTAGTATCCCTCGTCAGTAATATCAGACTCGGCGACAAGTGACACGTAACCCTTATCGACATACTCATTCATTACGTTATTATAGTTTTTTCGTAAGTCAGGCGATTGTCTGAACTTGCGTTCCAAAGCCATCAATCGACGTTGAGCAGCACTGCGAGAGCTACCCAGTGCACTCGGGTCTTTAGAAAAAGGTAACTTGACAGAATACCGCCCATCATCAGCGCGAGTGATCGACGATACAAACGAGTTCTCACATTCAGTCTCTTCAGGACTTAAAAATTGCATATTAGGTATTTCTTCCAATTGCCAGAATTTCTGAACTAAATCATTAAGTGCGAGTGCAGAAAAAGATGTTTTATTAATTTTATTTTGAGACTCATTACAGGGATAGTCACCCATCAACACGAAACCGAACGCGGTTAATAAAGCGGGGGGTGCGTTAGTGCCCGACTCAACTTTGTTACCTAAGTAAATATGCGAAAACAATTGCGCACCTAGTACGACGTCCACGTTCCCGGGAATATTCCACGTCAAATCAGCAAGGGGCAGTCCCTCTAAGTAGCCGATATCACCCTTGGTTATATAGTGAGTAGGTAGCTGATCCGTTATACAGTCAACGACAAGTGCATGTATCGTGTATTTATTATTTGGGTATACGCGAGACTCAATGTCCAAATGAACGTACCCCAATATCGGCCGAGACGCGGAGCCAATTCCCTTAACAAATGAATTGCTCAAGGGAATTATAACTAAGTTAAGCGCCTTGCAACAATCAATGGTTATCAAGTTATTTTGAGAGCCATTATCAATAAGGCAACGTATTATTATTTTATTACCATTTTTTGATTTCGCGTATACTTGCGCGGTTGACAATAAAATAGAAGAATTAGGTCTAACTTCAGCACTTAATGACAGTGAGGGAATACTAGAGGAAAAATCAACATTATGTTTCGAGTTATCAATGCGCAACGCAGCCGAAACAGGTGCACTGTTATCAGCTGAGCAATTTTTTATAACGCGCGAGTCTATGTTTACGTCGGCCTGTCCGGACGAATCGCGCGACGGGACCATAGGTGACGTCGATGACCCTTGACCGGTAGGGAGTTGAGACACTTGAACGTAAGTATTGGACTCAATATTATGATCTTTTTTATCAAAGTGTAAGTAAGTGTGATGTTTTTTCTTGCATATATTGCAAACCTGCGTAGATTTACAAGACGTAACTGTGTGTGACCCACTTAAACAATTAACACAACTATGTTTTGATTTAATGAATTCAAATCGCGCGTGCGGAGAACTTAAGTTCTTGAACTGAGAACAAGCGTAAATTATATGATCGGTTTTGTTACAAAATTCGCACGATTTCGTCGGCGGGGTAGTAGACACACTCTCATTACTTGCGACGAACGACTTGTAGGTATGAGGACGGGACGACTGATTAGTGGACGGCTTGCTGCGCTCGCGCCAGTGTTCGATGTCCGCGTCGAGTTATTGTTTGCACGTTGCAATATTTTTGCTTGATCTTGTAAGAAAGACACCAAGTCATTATAAGACGGAATTTCTTTATTACGAAACGCTAACTCAAACGCTTGTACTGTCTGTGTATCGATTTTCCTAAGTGCGCAATGAGATAAGATGAAATCGGACAAATCCTCGATACCTAATTGTTTCAATGCCGCCACAGAGGAGGCGTACATACCAATAAATGTATCAAGACTATTAGACGTGTTTGTGCAAGCCTTAGAGTCAAGAATATTATTTAAGTAATGCGTTCCTAATGCACGTTTATCTTGAAACTTTTTTACTAAACTTTCCCAGATAATATTATAGGTTTCACCCGTAGGCACAATGCCTGCCGTCACCTTGAGTGCGTCGTGCGTAAGTTTCCCTACTAAATACTGTACGCGCTGCGAGTCAGTCAGCTGACTGTTGTTATGAATATTCGAATTGAAACTTTCATAAAATTTAGGCCAATTTTGTGTTTTGCCATCAAAACTTGGCAATTCTATTGGTGGCAACTTAATGTAGCATGTGACATTAGAATTAGACGAGTCTTTTCGCGATGATGATTCATCTGATCGCAACGCCTGAATAATATTATTTCGGGTATGCTTTACTCGAAGATATAGATCATCAAACGCATCTAAAGGCTTGTAGTCCGGCTTAAACGTCAAATCATGTGATAACTGGAGACCATATAACTCATCTAACAACGTCTCGAACCGACTGCGCATCTCATCAATTGATTCAGACTTAGCCATGAAAGTTTCATTACTTCTAGGCGCATAATTAGAAATGTTTTTCGAAAGTTCAAATAAATCATTCATCCGCGAAAAAAGTCGTTCTTTTTTTGCCGTCATAAGGACGAACTGTTTATCAATGGGATCACTAGACGCCATTGAGTACGCATTTTCTTTATCCGTAGGCATTTTAAAGCAAAAATTCACAGTGGATATGAGAAAAAATATGAAAAAATAATTTTAAGTGAAATTATTTTAAATGACGTAAAATTATGTGGAATTTGCAAATGGCGTAACCGGCGCACAATGGCGGTACGCTTTATTTATGTACGAGAATTTTACCAAAAATTTACGTAAATCTGCGAACATCCAAGCATTTATATGGATAATAATACTTGTAATAAGTATTTTGAATGAAAATATGATATGCTAGTGCAATATCCGAACTACGAAGGACCAATAAAATGATGACGCGGCGTGTAAATAGCCGATGACACGCGGGGAGCTTAATTATGAAAATTTATGTTTTGAGACTAATTAGATTGAATCCTATGAAAACATCCCTGTGAATTGAAGAAAGAGAAACATGGTTTCGACGTCAGCATTGAAAACTATTGGCCCACTAACCTTCAGACCAGCTCAAGGACGCCTTCACCAGCTCTTGTCCGCAGCTCACACCGTGAAGCACTTTCACGAAACAAATGTCAGTTCACTGCTGGGTATTTTCACGGGTTCTTGAAACCTTTAGCTGTCGATCTCAGAGTAAATTATACGAAAACTCTGCACCAAAAAATACGCGCTGAGCACGCCGAGATTCAAACATGGGGAATGTCAAATTTGACCGCCTTTGGTGGATGGTAGCCAAAACTATGGCGCTGGTGTCGCCAGGTTCGGCCAATCCAAGAGCACGATTCTTGTGGCGCATGAACCAAATAGCTTCAAATACTGACATATAGAAAACCATTTGAAACAAATTAAATATTGTAAGAGAAATGACCTAATACTAAGGCTTAGCAGAAATAAATATTGTACAAAATAATTTGGGTCACATAGGGTGCCCAACCAGTGTGGTTTCCAGGAAAAAATATGGTCCTTTTTCTAGCTTTTTTTTTGTTAGCTTATTTATTATGTAGTTTTAACCTCACTATCCTTTCGCGCGTAACAGTAAAACCCCGCGTGAAACCCTTCGGGGGCCCCTTGATTACGCCATTGCGTGAGTCATCCGATATCGTAAATATAAACACTTATAACTCGAGTTATATTAGCTCTAATCTTAAACGGTAAACAGTGTCGGGTTCGTGATGAACGGGGCCATTTATTAATAATAAACAACTCTTTTAGAACTACTTGAGAATTATACATATCCCATAGATATGAGAGAGGTCGTAGCAAATACGTCTGTTTTCGTTGCTTATTTTTGTTTGGTAAAACTACTCATTCAATTTACACGAAAATTTATATCTAACATCACAAATATACAAGTAATCTAATGACAGTGTTTTTTAGGAGTCCTACATACATTATTCTTATAAGATCCTAACTCAAACTTCTTGTTAGAATCGGCCATTTTAGAATTCCGCTGTTCAAAGCATGAACATACTTGAAATATCAATAAATATGAATAGATATGCCTCGAATACATGAAATAATGAATTATCACTATTTTTTCTTTGCTACTATTGTTTCCAAGACCATTTTACATGGTTCAAGAGTCAAATATTTTTTTTTATTTCGACTAACAAACTTCACAACAAAGGATTTTTTGTTGGCTCAAATCATAATTTTTTTGTTATTTTTTCAAGCAAATGACTATCTAAAAAGTTGCATTATACACTTATAACATACTATACATTTACTTACCAAAGTTTTACAACGTATATCTCACAAAAACAACACTTTTCCGAACATAATAACACGGGTTGCCATTGACGTTTGACATTCGACAATGACGAATTTCTATATTTTTTTAATAATGTTGTGCCGTTTAGTATTACTAACGATTAATTTTGTTTGAATCGACTACTAGTTGACCATAGAGGTAAATTTTGACAGAACGATTTAGAAATTTACTTTTTTTTTATATTAGCGTTTAAGTTAGCTGGTTCGAGCCGTTCCATAAATGGAACGGCGGGGGTCAGGGCAAAGGTCCTAGGGGACCTAGAGGTTAAGTTTGTTTTTATATATTCCCGTTTTTTATTTTGTGTGTACTAGTGGCGAGCAGTGGTGGCCCAGTGGTGGCAGCCCGGACTTAAGAGCAGTGAGTCGTGGGTTCGAACCCAGGCAGGCGCATTGTAGCGTTGTAGTCGATTTTCTAAAAAACCGATTAAAACGCACATCACTAGAAACGAGTGACATTCCTAAATCTTTCAAATACGAACACGTCATTGCTTGAGTAGGAGTGGCGTCCGTTCGTACTGGACTATATAAGCTCACGCAGGTCATTCCACGACCTCTTTCTCCAACTCCAGCCCAGGCGTCTAAATACTAAACCCCGAGATAAACGGGTAAGTGCTCAGTGTGATTGTAACTCTTATTTGATTTCTATGTATTGCCTTCTTTAACTATGTATGTCTGTCGGCGCAGTCATTAAAACTTCTCGGCAGCCTCGCTATGACTGTCGAGATAAACTATGTTCATTAACTGCCACCTTGCACCTCACTGTGAATGCGCTCACATGCTTCTCCATCCTGCATCATGCTTGCCTCGCCGCGCAGCACCTAGCTGCTCGCTTAAATCGCTTGACCGCGCGGCAAGGAACCTTCGAAAGGCTTGGGGGGCATGTGCGCGCATAACCTCTTATTGTAAGCCGCCACGATGGGTGAGTCTTCCTCCATCCACCTTGCTATGGGCTTACGGCTGGGAGACGCACGCATCGACGGAGGCTTGCTATGTTCTGGCACAATGCTTACGGATGCACCCGCCACGCGCTGATTCCAGGGTCCCAGTCTTGGGTTACACCTCAAGGTTAGGGCTACAGCTCCAGTCGACGACACGCGCATTGCCTACGCGGCCGCTACCGCCGCCTGTGCCTGCATCCACGTGTGTTCGTGGGTACCGAGAGCCCACGCTACCACGTGCTGAGGCTACTTGCCTCTGCTGACCCAGTGCCAAGCCGAAGACCCTGCCTGCCTACCTGCCGGCGAGCGCGACTGACGCGTGCCCGTTCTCTCCCCTGCGTGGAGCTGCCCACGCACTGCAATGGTGACCTCTGGGGTCGCCTCTCCGCTCCGCTGCCTGCCCTGCAAACTCACGCCGGCCCACGTGCTGCGACGTAGCCTAAGCCCAGGGCAGTAACTTCCTTTCTATCTTCCAAGTGACCAGTGTAAAGTGCTTAGAGACCTTAAGAACTCCCTCCCTGATATTTTCTGTGTCTCATGTCTAATAAACGTGTAAAGTAACCTTTGGTTTCCTTTGTATAACCTGCCACGAAACCCACATGCCACAGCATCACTTTGTGTAATTTATTTCATGACCGCTGCTCACTAAACGGTGACGGAAAACATCATAAAATTCGAAGACATGTGATATCTACCAACCCGGGGGGTACCAAAACTGGGCCCGCGTGGTGGATTAAAGCCCACTGATGATGAATGAGAGGGCTCATTAAGAGGAAGCAGGTGTCCCAGCACTGGGAACATTAAAAAGGCTGATGATGATGATGTACTAGTGGCATGTACATACCAATAAACGTAATAAACGTATCTTCTTTCTTTCTTAGCTATTTGTTTTCTGGATGATAATTTAATATTTTAATATATCATAAAGTCTGTGATCTCCGAAGGTGTGGGCATACGTGCAGGTACACCCACATTTTGCCTGTTATTTTTAAGTCCCATGTAAGAGGGGGCGAGCCCATTGCCATTAATCGGGGACTAATACAGTCTTGGTGATGGCTACTCAAAAAATAGAAAACCCAATAATTATTTTTGCCCGACCAACCTGGTAATTGAAGTCAGGAATTCACGCTCGGCAGAAAAAAAGGTCCCTATTCTAGCTTTACACAACGTGTAACGTTGCAAAACCTCAGACACCCTAAATTATTATTAATTCAATTGACCTAATTCTGAGAGAAAAAAAAACATTAAAAAAACGTAAAGGTTTTATGTGCAGTTTTAGTTTTACTGGCAATTCTGATCGTTTCTTTCTTTTTTATGCGTATGAAAAAATTTAAATTGGAAGACAAACATTTGTGTTTATTTACCTATTTCGGCGGGTTTGCGCACGTGATGGCTTGACCTATGAACAAATAGACAGGGCAACCCTTTTAATGTTTTTTTTTTTAAATGTGGCCTATATCAAAAAGTGGTTCAATTGATTCTGCTCGTTATTCTGATCAAACTATTTTCAGGTTTTGCGCATTTAACGTTACACGTTGTATAGGGGTTTTGCATAGTAATTTAATAAATATACGTTGACTTCCCTTGTTACCGGTAAACATGGATAACAATGAACAAATGTTCCCAAACCATGAAAACAATGTTCCTACTTTTTTTTAAGTATTTATTTATATAATTTCATAAAAGGAACCTAACTATACACACTACAACACGCATACTAATTAACAAACTAATAAATAAGATAACTAAAATAAAAATTAACTATAAAAGGGCGTCAAAAAAGTCCTCCTCAACGCTGTCAGGTGGTAATGTGCCCAAGAGACTGGCAGCATTGCCACGGTGTATGGCAATATAAAAGCCAAAGTAAAAGCCAGCCCTTGGGTTACGGGAAGCGTCAACTAAGCGTTTAGAAATTTCCTTAAAAAGGCTATGAGCACTCGGAACCCAGGCCCCAGAGTTTCAACCCCAAACGGCTCGACAAAATAGTTACCACAAAGATTACGATATTTATTTTGTTTATCATCATCATTCATCATTTCAGCCCAAAAGACGTCCACTGCTGGACATAGGCCTCCCCCAAGTGTCGCCAAATTGTCATTTTGGAGGGTTTTGCCATAATCGCCACGCTTGGCAGGCGGGTTGGCGATCGCAGTACGGTTGTTACAAAAGCCCAGAGAACGCTGCTGCCCATTCTCTGCTAAGTCCCTTAGTCGCCTCTTACGACACCCGGGAAGACATGGGATGGTACTATTCTTTACGTCCGACACCATACAGAACCTTATTTTGTTCCTACTTTACTTATTACTTTAATGAATGCAAAGGTATATATGATTCGATTTTCTTGCTTTGTTGCCTTTGCTAGAGATGGAAAGGAATTTACGTATTCGTTTTCTTTAGAATCGATAACCAGAACTGTTTGTAATGTACTTAATCTATCGCACTGGTTTATTATATTTTGTGTATGGCATCTCGCAGTCCGACCTAGGAGGTTATCGTCTGCCTAACCGGACTATTCTATGGGTGCCTTGACTGTAAGGCTTCCAGCCAGGCCATAAAATCCGTTAAATAGATCTAAAATAATAATTAAATATGTACAAAAAAGGATAATAATTACAGGATTACAATTTTTTTAATTCTTTTTTAACGTTTGACACCGTGCAAAACAGAGATAAACAGTTTGTTTTGTATATACATATTATATAAGCAGAGTTTAGTAATAACTCTATTTTCAGATCCTGGTAATCTGTATGATGAAGCATATTCGTGCCGCCATCCACCTAATATTCAAAAACCCAAAAATACATTAGCATAAAGGTTGTCTCCTTTATATATTTTTATATAAAAACCTTATTTAACATTTCAAAAAAGGGTCGCCATGATAACTGATGACTTGCAGAGTCCCTATAAGCCGGGATTAGGGGACGCACTCTGTTTGACAGTTTCATCCTTTCACTACTTTTTATAAAACTTGTTCAAACCGGATAAGACCGGAAAAAGGAAAATGTCCAGTTGTTTACGATTTCCGAAGATTTCTTTTAAGATTCACTTAACATTACGTAGTAAACAGATTAGTGAAGAGCTCGAATCTTCGTCAATTTGGAATATCGTCGTAGCGTACTAAGTAGGGAAGAACGGAGGACCCCAGAATGTAAGTTAATTATTTACCTACTCATTCGAAGGAGTGGGTCCTTCGAATGAGTAGGTAAATAATCTTGTAAAATAAATATTGCTACAGTATTTTCGTACTTAATTGTTAAAGAAGGTAATTTTAGTATATATTTCTTACATACCGTGGCGTTTTCTCCAGTAGGTACCTACCTATCGTGTCGGTACTTGGATACAAGCTTGGGTTGCCCTTCAAATCAAATCAAATCAAATCAAAATCATTTATTTCAAGTAGGCCAGTTACAGGTAATTTTCTATAGTCAAACAAAAATAAAAATGAAGCTACAGTCCCAGTCACAAGACATAATAACTGTGAAAGTACTGTATATAGTTGCCCATTCCAAAGCGTAGATCTCTATGGAGATGGGCAAGAAACTCATTAACTTCATTGACACTCTTTTAAGTCAGAACCTTGTTACATCATTCATGTTGAGATGTTAATTATGTGAGAATGATGTAGCAAGACATGCACTTTAGAAGTGTCCATAGTAAAAACAAAAAAAAACATTTCAAAAATAAAATAATTAGTTCGAAATAAGCCGTGGCAGATAACAGATGACCAGGCACAACTGACAGCGCCCATTCACGAACATGACGCATGGATCCGCCATCATTCAACTCAACCATTTTGAAGGGAACTAAAGGACCCGACACACGCGCCACCAGCAGCATGACATTTGAGTGGTTTTGGCATACTCTCAACCGCCAGGGCACATTCAAGTCTAACCATCTAACCTTCTTCAGCTCATTTTTCGGAAAAAAAGATTACCAATCACAAGTGGGTATTACATTTGCATATGACCTACTTGCTTATTTTTTCATGCGGTGTCTGAGTTTTTATACCGCCCATCTGCCTCTGACTTGACTTTACATGCCGTAATGAAATACCTCTCAGGCATGCTGGTATCCTCACTGAGCTTTGTGAGGAAACCAGCGGCATAAAAACCGCCCTAAGCCGAGGCTCGCTAAGGGTACCCCCACAGTGGGTGCCCTTAGCATGTAGTCGCTGAGTTTGTAATTTTTTATGCCCTGAATAGAGGCCTTACTCTTAAGGCACCCACAGGATAGTCCGGTTAAGCAGACGACAACCTCCTAGGTTGAACTGCGAGACACCACTCATATAAAAATGAAATGTGCCTTGGGTTCGTACTCGGGACCTATGACTTGCAAGTCTGACAGTCA
This sequence comes from Cerastis rubricosa, assembly GCA_949152445.1. NCBI lineage: Eukaryota > Metazoa > Arthropoda > Insecta > Lepidoptera > Noctuidae > Cerastis > Cerastis rubricosa. The sequence goes on along the minus strand of OX424535.1, from coordinate 4,120,846 downwards.
CACCACTATGGCACGGTCATGATTGTAATTGTGTATATTTCGCGACCATATTCCCTTGTTATCTTAAACAATAATAATAAATTGCTGCACAACTTCCAACTAGTCTACGTCACCTAAATCCAGGCTCACGCCCGTATGAGAAGCAACTGGTACCCTATGTTATACTTTAATTCCCCAACCAGATTGAGCCGGATATAACCGGATAAAAGCAGAACAAACCGGACCGGGAGCGGAGGACGGCGGTAAATATCTATTCGCTGCACATTATTTTTAGTTTAGCTTCTAGATGTATTTATTTTTAGCGTAATGTTATATTTTTCATGCTCATCGTGCCGTGGAATAGGTTTTTTTGTTGTTTTTGTAAGTGGCTGGAATTATGAAAGTTTGCGGGTTTTGCATTAAAATATGGTTTGTACTGAAAATTTACGTGGTTTTTCCAATGTTTACCTCCGCGATTGTTGAGTGCGTGGTCCATTATTAAAGAAATAAAATATATTTATTTGCCGCAGGGTCATAACGGGCACACAAAATGACAAAAATAAAATAAACAACAATCATACAACACATAACAATAACAAATATTTATAAAACAACAAGACGGAACAAAAAAGTGGACAGCTTGCACGTCGTGACTGTGAGAAGCACGTTACCGCTCAGCCCGATGATGGGCTTTGGGGGACCCACAGCACCGCGCTGGTTTTCAGTTCTTTGGCTTCTCTTGGAAAATTCTCAGTGGGCACGAAGGGTTAGGCAGAGCTATGTTCACAGTTATGTTGTAAGTCTCATGTTATAGGAGGCAAACCAGTCACAAGTACGGGCTACTATTAAGAAATTTTTGATGGAAAATCCTAATGATAGATAGCCCGACCCGCGAATAGAACGCAGGTAGGTACACATGTTCAGTAGTACACCGCTTACGATCAGGAGCAGATTTCATATTATATTCATGTGATTTTATATTAATAATTATTTTATATTAATAATTAATTTCTCTTCATCATTTACCTAACCCTATTTGGAGAATTATGGAAGTAAAAAGATTTCATTATCTGCCTAGCCTTTTCCCAAAGTATCTTGGGGTCCGCTTCCAGTCTAACTGAATGCTGCTGAGTACCAGTATTTTACATGAAGCGACTGCCTATCTGACCTCCACAACCCAGTAACTGGGTAATACGAGACCCCTTGGTAAGACTGGATGTTAGATTTTTTGTTTCTGACTCCTCGTAACAAAGATCTACAAATGACAGCCGGTACCAACGGCTTAACGTGCTTTCCGAGGCACGGAAGAAACTCGGTATGTAATTATGGTCCACGGACCAACCTCGGTAAGCACGGCTTAACCTTAGGGATCGACCCGTGCGGCTATTATTATTTAGCCACGAGCTCTTTAATATCCAAATAACAATTTATTTTTATTTATTTATTCAGTAACAATCTACATTGCGTTCGAATATATAATCTGCATGAAACAGTAATGGATACTATCTACTACTACTATGCTATTTCTTCATCATCATCATCATTCTCCTGCCTTATTCATTATGATGATGATGATTTACCTAACCCTATTTACTACCGTGTTGATAATCGTCGATATCCCGCTTTTTATTTCTTTTATATCGATGTGGAAATCCGCGATGGATGTCCTCTGCCCTAGAAAAAGCGGAGGGGTCTGTCATACTCGTACTGACTATAACTACACCGGTGTATATCCCACTTACCTCAACATATTAGCTGCAAACAGTAACTGGCATGCACCGAACATGTCCTACTAACAATGGCGGCAAACACAAATTAACGCGGTGTGCGATCACTAATCAATTCAGTCGATGCACCTTATTTAAGTACGGTCAGCCAAACCGCAAAGCTTACATTCATAATATACTTATCGTTACATCTTTTTATTTTAAACTAGCTGGTGTCTGCGACTTCGTTCGCGTGGAAATTTTGTCGTGCATATGTGATAAAAAGTAGTGTAACTGCTATTCTGGACTTTAATCTATCTCTGTGCCAAATTTCATCTAAATCCGTTCTGCCGTGCCGTTGAGTAACAAACATCATTAAATCATCAATCAAATCCTATTTAACGAGAAGAAGCACAACACCGAGAAAAATGGAAGCCTTGGGGGGAGGCCTTTGCCCAAGAGTGGGACAGTCAAGAATTAGAAAAAATATTATGCGTTAAAAAAGCATGAAATTAAAATAGACCGCTTAGCACAAGCACAACACAAAACGGACTCCCGACGCTGCGACGCTTGGATTAATTTATTTTTGGTTTTTTAGAGGATTTTTTGTGTCGGGGGCTTTTTACATTTTTAATTAAATTTTTATTTCATGCTTCTTAAGCATAAATAATAAAATTTTGGTCGGTAGTCAAAAATAGGTAATTTAAATAGGTAAGTGTGCGTTTGGGGGATCTTGGCCAGAGAAGACCACACATGGTTGATAGGTAGGGCTTAGTGTGGACAATGTATGTAATGACTTAATGTTAACTTAATCAATTAACACGGGAAGTGTGACAATTTGAGAGAAAAAAAAATATTTTGTCCTGATTATTTATACATGTAATAAACTTTTCAGAATAATAGATCAGAAGCAAGAGATCTTCCTCTTTGTCGTGTGTGCATATCCTGCTAGCATACCATTACGTCTTAAAAAATTATTGTTCCATTCCTATTCCAGAGTGGGAAGGAGATGGAGCTAGACGACCTGTATAGCTCCGTCTCTTTTTCACTCTGCAATAAGAATGGAACAATAATTTTTTAAGTGTTATGATAAGTGTCGAGATTTTTTTGTTTTTTTTATTTGCTACCAATGGGCCTCTGACATGGCTGTACACGCCGCCCCCGCCCATCGAGAAATATCTCTGTAGGTCAGAGGTTCTAAATTATCACAATTCAACTAAATCGTAAACTTGGCATGGCTTGGCTTTTGAACCGACTTGATCATTTTAATAAAATGCTGGTTTAAAGATTCATTTAAAATATAAAGTTAAAAGTTACATAAAAAGGTCACAGTTTTATAATATTCTGAAAATTAACCAATTTTAAAATTAAGTAACTTTGCTATGCCTCTCATATTAAATTACCTTCAAAGAGAAATTGCATTTCAATTACATTTATTATCTTTTATACTAAACATAATTACTCTGAAACTCTCCGAGGACGTTAGGAAAGTAATATTTAAAGTAATGGCATGATACTGTAATGGAAATGCTATTAACTTATTATTTAAAATATAGTATATTAATATACAGGGTGTAACGGAAAGGGTATATACATACTTAAGGGTGTGCTACAGACCATCAAACTGAACATGTTTCTCCATCGGACAAACATCCTAATAGCGAAAAAAATATCAACTGCCCCATACATCGGGGTCGAACAAGTACTGAAATTTTGTATGCGCGAGCGAAATCTGCGCGAGCGTTGAAAAATTTATCTGCTGCCCAGATAAATTTTTCGCTATTACCTACGTTGTATTTTTTGCAGTCTCAAATCTCCTTTCTTTGGTACTGTTCCTCGTGGCGTTGAGCTCCTTGAATTATAAGTCAGGCTTATAACATAACTAACAAAAGCTTGCACTGGCTGGACAGGTCCACTCAAAGTTTTCTTCAAAATACCCTCTCAGACCCCAATCTGCATCCTCATATGACTTGACAAAATTATGTCTGGTACAGACAGACATAATCTTGGTCCAGTCACCTCTGGGTTGTAAAACAAAAGCTAATGTGACGTAAAAAGTGTTTTATAAAACAAACCTACAGATAAATATTTGATTATATTACATAAGTATATTATTTACAAACTACAAAAAGATATAAAATAAAAAATTATGATTTACTCAAAAGGTGAAAACGGGACCCTGTGACTACACCCGTCTGCCCGTCTTACCGCGGCATCACGGAACGGAACGAGTGTCATGTATTGTATTGCTAATCAGTCATGTATTGACACTCAATGTCATGTCAAAAATAAAAACAAATGTGAATTATCATTAGGTTTCATCATCATCATCATTTCAGCCCGAAAGACGTCCACTGCTGGAGATAGGCCTCCCCCAAGAAGCCCCAAGAATGGGGAAAGGGGGGTTTTGCCATAATCGCCACGCTTGGCAGTCGGGTTGGCGATCTTTTTTAGGGTTCCGTAGCTGAATGGCAAAAAACGGAACCCTTATAGATTCGTCATGTCTGTCTGTCTGTCTGTATGTCTGTCTGTCTGTCTGTCTGTCCGTCCGTCTGTATGTCACAGCCACTTATTTCCGAAACTATAAGAACTATACTGTTGAAACTTGGTAAGTAGATGTATTCTGTAAACCGCATTAGGATTTTCACACAAAAATAGAAAAAAAACAATAAATTAAGGGGGTCTCCATACTTAGAACTGAAAACCAAAAAAAAAATTTTCATCAAACCCATACGTGTGGGGTATCTATGGATAGGTCTTCAAAAATGATATTGATGTTTCTAAAATACTTTTTTTCTAAACTGAATAGTTTGCGCTAGAGCCACTTCCAAAGTGGTAAAATGTGTGTCCCCCCCCCTCTAATTTCTAAAGTAAGAGGAGGAAAATTCTGAAAATATTTAGGATTGTAGAACGTAAAAAAAACTATCAACGAAAATTGGTTTCAATAAGATATGATGTTTAGTTTTTGAGATTTGGGACTTTTTCATCAAACTGCAGCAGTAACTTTGTTTTTCATAACCATACTATGAAAAACAAATTTAGTTTTGCGGTTGTGTGGAAGTTTACTAACTAATACTACTAACTAATGAATGACAGTTCAAAATATTGTTATTATATTGTTTGGAGCTATGGAACCCTGTGTGCGAGTAAGACTCGCACTTGGCCGGTTTTTTTTTTTATGAATGGCATCTCGCAGTGCAACCTAGGAGGTTGTCGTCTGCTTAACCGGACTATCCTGTGGGTGCCTTAAGAGTAAGGCCTCCAGCCAGGGCATAAAAACTTACAAACTAAGCGACTATACGCTGAGGGCACCCCCTGTGGGGTACGAGCCTCGGCTCAGGGCGGAGGACTGCATGGGGACAGGCTGGATCTGAATGATATCATTATTTAGGGGCTAATTTAAAACTACTGGCACAGCATCGCGGGCTGGCTCGAGCGAGGGTCGGGGAGGGCATGGACCGGGACGTCGCGACGGACCTCGACGGCGAGGTCGGAAAGACGGCGGTTTGTGTCTGAACTTTTTAAGAGTGCTAGTCTCTTTGCTACTCTCCTGGAGGAGGGTGATAGCATCATCGGGAGTGACGAGGGTATGCCGAGGACGGCGTACTGTACTAATGCGCGAGGGTTCGTAACGGGCGGCCGCTGTTATCAGGGGATTACGGTGTTTACTGGCGTTATCGAAGAAACGCTTCGAAAGACGTTTCATAAACTGAAGGACGGTGGGCATTCTAAGGTCTACGTGTAGACGGTCGTTACGGACATAAAAAGGGGCTCCCGTGACTCTACGTAAGAACCGGTTCTGCAAGGTTTGCATCCTATGGATGTACTTAGGCTTGGTGTGAGCGTACACGACGCAAGCGTACGTCATAATGGGGCGGATCACCGCGGTATAAAGGCGCAACTTGCACTTGAGTGACAATTTGCTTTTTGCCGAGAGGGGTTGGCGATCGCAGTACTGTTGTTACAAAAGCACAGAAAACGCTGCTGCCCATTCTCTGGCAATTCCCTTAGTCGCCTCTTACGACACCCACGGGAAGATATGGGATGGTGCTATTCTTTTCGTCCGACACCATACAGAACCATCATTAGGTTTGGTGGTACGGCACCTAAGTGCAAGACTCTGAATGACATTTGCGAGTTTTATAAAGTAATTTATTTATTAAAATAATTAATGCAGCCGTCTGAAAATTGTCGATATTAATATCAATATTATAATTAAAATTAAAATGTGAGTAACTAGAGCATGCATGATTTCTTAAATAGGAGATTTTGAATTTAAATATACAGTACTTGCTTTTTTTAATTAATTCCTGTAACCAATACCTACTCTTTTAGCAATGGGCTTACGAAATCGATATTTTATGTACTTAACTGTATTTGTTGCGGCACTCCAAAAAGTACTTCTGCGCCATTTGCTACACAAATGAAGAACTAACATAAAAATTGTTAATCAAGGTAATAAAATTATTCAGATCCACTGACTCGTCTGGTCAGTGGATCTCCCCTTTTCTATGGGAATTTAGAACTTTACACCCTGTTCTTCATACCCCATAAGACACACCCAATATATATTTTTTTGTACCCCGTTTTTATAAACTCGGGCACTTTTCCAATGAGGCAGAAACTACGCCACTTGCAACGATCCTTTTGCTTCGTTTACGTTTATACCCTACGGCTTTCCATACAAACTTTCAAGTTGTTATTTTCCGAAATGACCGAACAGATTTTAATAAAACTTCCTACGCATAAGCAGTATACATAGGTCTAAAAAGATACTAAAAAATATTTTCGAAAAGTCTTTTAAAAATGAAGATAATTGGAAATTTCTGTTTCTATAGATAATTAAAAATCGGTCTAATTTTGCTGTAACATTATTTTTGGAAAATGTTTTCTAGTAACTTTTTAGACCTATGTATACTGCTTATGCGTAGGAAGTTTCATTAAAATCTGTTCAGTCATTTCGGAAAATAACGACTTGAAAGTTTGTATGGAAAGCCGTAGGGTATAAACGCTCTTAAGTCATATTATACGCACGCCGATTGCGAGTGCTACGCACCTGCTGGCCTACCATGACGTCTTAAAGCAGTATTGTTTTACTCTTATTCCAGTGTGGGAAAGAGACGGAGCTATACAGGATGTTTAGCGCCATCTCTTTCCCACACTGGAAAAGGAGGAAAATGATAGTGTTTTGAGACGTCATTGAAGGCCACTTGACCTTTCCGGATAACATCACCAATTAGGTCAGGAGTCCTTTCTCGGGTGCTTTCTTATGTTAGAAATATGTATTACTAGCTGTCTCGCGCAACTTCGTCTGCGTCACATTTTCCCCGATTTTAAAACATTATTCATTGCTGCTCCGCTCCTATTTGTCGTAGCGTAATGATATATGACCTATAGCCTTCCACGATAAATGGGCTATCTAACAATAAAATAATTTTTCAAATCGGATTAGAAGTTCCTGAGATTAGCGCGTTCAAGCAAACAAACAAACAAACTTTCATCTTATAATATTATATTAGTATAGATTTATAACTGGTTACATCAAATAATGGCTCTGTATGGTGTCGGACGTAAAGAATAGCACCATCCCATATCTTCCCGTGGGTGTCGTAAGAGGCGACTAAGGGACTTGCCAGAGAATGGGCAGCAGCGTTCTCTGTGCTTTTGTAACAACCGTACTGCGATCGCCAACCCGCCTGCCAAGCGTGGCGATTATGGCAAAACCCCCCTTATGTCAATGTGGCGTTGGGGGAGGCCTATGTCCAGCAGTGGACTTCTTTCGGCTGAAATGATGATGATGACATCAAATAATAGTCTGTGTTGTGGTAGTTGTCTTTGTAACTCTATCATTTCTCTGTGTGCTGACGTTGAGCAGAATAAAACTGGTTCGTTTGAAATTCCCTGAACTATGTTGTTTTAATACTATCACCAGGCACATTTTCTCATAAACCGTACATCGTCGTACTTCATTAATTTAATATAAGTCTGAAATCATCTATCAGCCTTGAGAAAGCATGGCAATACATGTTCATGCCTTCTATGACTAAGACGAGGTCTTCTCTTCAGTAAGATAGTAACAGGCTTGTATTGGCTTTCTTAAATCCGAAGCTTAGATGTTGATGTTTTATTCATCATCAACATCAGCCTATAATGTTCCCACTGCTGGGGCAAAGGCCTCCTCTCATAGAGATGAGGCCTTGGCCGTGACAGCTACCAACCCGCACAGAGCCCGTGTGGTGACACGGGCTCTGTGCGGGTTGGTAGATGTCACGTTTTCGAATTTTTAATTCTAGGACATGTCAATTTCCTCACGATGTTTTCTTCACCGTTTTTGAGGGCAGTGGTGATGAAATAAATTAAACAAAGTAATGCGGATTACGTACTGCTCGTAAGTTTGGGCTGCCATCACTGGGCCACCGCTGCTCTCGATGTTTTATTAGGTCTTTTTAAATAAACATTAAAAAAAAAATCATTGTAAGCTAATTGTACCAGCGAAACTTGCCGACTAGTTTAAAACACGGGCCATCCCAGGAACGCTTTCAAAGCAATATTAAATCTGATCATTAGTCATGGACGCTTTTGCTGGATAATCCGCTTCGATCGGGCACCTATTACGCGCACACTCAGCGATTTGGTAATGGTGACCATGGGTTTTGCGGAAAAGGGAACTGTCCTGGATCATTTTTGTGATAATTTCGTTTGACAATGTATGAATAGTGTGTTCTTGAGTGGAAACCGTGAATTGGTAAGGGCAAGATGGGACGCCTTCAGGCTAGGTGGAGTGAAGATCTTCGCAGGGTAGCTGGTAGGAACTGGATGAGAGTTGCCGAGAATCTAGTTGAATGGGGTGCAATTGGAGAGGCGTGTGTCCAGCAGTGGATAATGATGGTGATGTTTCAAGGGATAATAGTTCTCTTCAATATGGTTGAGTTGAATGATGGCTGATACATGCGTCATGTTCGTGAACGGGCGCTGTTAGTTGTCAGTCACAACTAACAGCGCCCGTGCCGTCACCTCTTAGCTGCCACGGTTTATTTTAATTACTTTATTTTTGTATTACTGTTATCTTTTACACTGGACGCTTTTAACTTGCCCGTATTTCTACATCGTTCTCACATATTTGTAATTCTTAACGTGAATGATGTTACCAAGATTTTGTAAAATATTTTGATTTAAAAGAGTGTCCATGGAGTTTCTTGCCTATTCTTCTCCATAGAGATCTACGCTTTGGAATGGGCAACTAGGTACAGTACTTTCACAAGTTATTATGCCTTGTGACTGGGACTGTAGCTTCGCGTTTTTCTGACTTCCAAAAGTGCCTGTAATGGTCTAATTGAAATAAACTCTTTGAGTTTGAGTTTGAAAAAAAAAAAATTTCACAGGAAACGTAAACTTATACAAGGTGTTTTATTTGCATCCTCGTCAAATTCAAGGAGGTAACTATGCTAATGATTTCCGTCCCGAATCAATAATAAAATGGGTAGGTATTTTTTTTTTCTTCTTATTAACGGAAATCTGTAATTGTGAACCACCCGTGTTTTAAACGCGGGCCGTCTTATTCTCGCTCTATAACCGCGCTACCACACATATAAACAATCTGAAACGTTTATTCGATCATTTCTTATTCCCTAAACCACGTTATGGGGGTTATTCGGAAATACTGACACACATAAACAACTAAAAAAATCAGCGTTCTTTCATAATTAACTAGGAAATGTAATTTTAAATCATTATTTTATTGTCTTTTGTGACAACGTCCCGAATTTTGACGAGGATGCGAAATAACACCTTGTAGAATTAGGGATGATTTAATAATAACTTAAACAGAAGGTCATTAAATGTGCCTCATTGATCACTAATTAAACACCCTATAACTACATCAAGTTCTAAGGATGTTATTTAGAGTGAAAAAGAAAAGCCCCAGAGATCACAATATTTCGGACGAAGTTTTGCTGTTTTTTTTTTTGGAGCGCGTGGGAATAAGTCTTACAACCCCAGTAAAAAGTTTTCAAAGCTTTAATTATTTTATTTTTTACCTGCCTGTACTGTCCCACTGCTGGGCAAAGATCTCTGTCTATTCCTTCCCTAATGAATAATAATATTTAAATAAATAGTTCTAAGTTTGTGCAAACTCACTGAAATACTCTAGGTAACACATTATTATGAACTTTGTTCTGTATGGTGTCGGACGTAAAGAATAGCACCATCCCATGTCTTCCCGTGGGTGTCGTAAGAGGCGACTAAGGGACTTAGCAGATAATGGGCAGCAGCGTTCTCTGTGCTTTTGTAATAACCGTACTGCGATCGCCAACCCGCCTGCCAAGCGTGGCGATTATGGCAAAACCCCCCCTTCTTGGGGGAGGCCTATGTCCAGCAGTGGACGTTTTTCGGCTGAAATGATGATGATGATTATTATGAACACACGGCGACATATCAAGCATTTCCAGTATAACATGGCCTCGCTTGGTATAGATTTCCAATACAAGAGAGAGATCCTCGTAAATTGGTTTTGTGTAGCTTGATTGGACGCCGATTTCGAAGTAAAGACAAAACCAACCTGCTGGCCTGATATCGTCTTAAAACATTATTATTTTACTTCTTTTCCAGTGTGGGAAAGAGATGGCGCTAGAAATCCTGTATAGCTCCGTCTCTTTCCCACACTGGAATAAGATTAAAACACTGCTTTAAGACGTCATGGAAAGCCAGTTGGTATGTGAAAGATATTCATAGACCATTCTGAACTGAATAGATATGAATAAAATATTAGGTATCGGGAAACCTGAATTTTAGGTATTAAAAAGCTTTTGATGAGATTTTAATTGCCTATTACACCAACTGTAAATAATATGAGTAGCTTGATATTTCTATTCAATGCTATTTATTTTATATGGGAACGAAGTTAATATTTATTTAATTGTACCAACACTGGTCAATTTGATTCCATTTGAGTACATATTAGTAATACTCTGTTTTCACAGCGTTCTTGTTTGATATTATGTTAATTAAAATATGTAAAACATGATTAATTATACATGCTTCGTTGAAATATACTTTATTATACTTAGATAGGTCACTAAACTTTGTTTGTACTAATCTAAAGGTCAAAGGTGTCTAAGACGAATGTTATTCGACAATTTTGTTGTTACTCTAATATCCGATATGGTCTAGTGGCTAGGATACCTGGCTCTCACCCAGGAGGCTCGGGTTCGATTCCCGGTATCGGAATCTCTTTTTGTACGATTTATTAAAAGCAGACATGTTATGTATATGATATTTCGGATCTTGGATACGGAAATAAGAATAAAATTATATATAAAAAATATGTAATTATTTTGTATTATCCGTTACTTTCGGATAGTTTCGATTACGGATATTAGATTGAAGTAAAATATAAACACAAATAGTACTTATTTAAAAATTTGGTTTTATTTATAGGTTTAATCTAGTCTAGGTTATCATTTGGTATTATTATCAGTCAAATAGGTAAGTAATTATTTAGAGATGTAATAATAATTACGTGAAACAAAAACCTGTCGAAACATGTCGTTTTATTTATACTCCGCCCTTATACGAAACTATCCGAAATTTGTGAAACGGATACGGTTACGGTTACGTATATATTTTTATTTCGGATATCCGATAGTTACGGTTACGGAGCTCCATAACATCCCTGATTAAAAGTGTATGTTTTTTGGCATTATTGGAACTAGGTAAAATATCAGTCCGCTAACTATAAACAAAGAGAAGGCCTGGTGCCCAGCCGGAACCGTTACAAATTTATTAATGCTTTATGCTAAGGTTTTAACAGACTTTAAATGATTAGTTTTAGCTAATAAATTATCCTGTAAGGAAAGTTGAAAAGGTGTTAGTTCTTAACTAATCAAGATTAGAAATTTCACCTGTTGAAAAAATACTTTTGTGGCTGAGGTTCTTCGCCGAGTGCTGAGCAATGACTCACGGAGCGTTTCACTGGGAGTATGATCCAACCAGAATTGCAGTTCATCACATTTGGTAATAACAATATCTATTACTACTAAAAACACTTCACCAGAACGTTTAAAACCTTACTTGCATCAACCATTTACGAATTGATCAAAAACTTCAAAATCAATAGCTCAGTTACAGTATAAGAGAGCCAACAATTGGTACTAAAGAGCAAAAAGTCGCATAATTAATTCAAGCTAATTAACGTTGCTGGCAAGTTGCCGGCGAGCCAACCCGGGGTCTGTTACTAGTTCATATAGTTCTGCAGTATGTTTATTTTGAAGGGAAAATTCGAGTTGCCTGATGTTATAAGTATATTGACGTGTTTGTTTGAGAGTATTTTGAAGTAAGTATTGGTTTTTGAGTAGCCGTTGCTAAAGTTTTGGTTTTTAGCCTAAAGGAATATCACCAATTTCACGTTCGCAATTTAGTTTTCAGAAATCGAAACAAATACGAATCTGTGCCTACCTACACCTATTTGGAGAATTGAGACTTTAATTTTTAGAGCAGCGGTGGCCCAGTGGTGGCAGCCCCGACTTACGAGCAGTAAGCCGTGGGTTCGAACCCTGCAGGCAGGCGTATTACTTTGTGTAGTTAATTTCATCACCACTGCCCTCGAAAACGGTGAAGGAAAACATCGTGAGGAAACCGGTATGTCCTAGAACTAAAAATTCGAAGACATGTGACATCTAGCAACCCACACTAGGCCCGCGTGGTGGATTACAGCCCACTCCCTCTCATAGAGAGGAGGCTTGCGTCCCAGAAGTCGGAACATTATAGGCTGATGATGATGACTTGATGATGATGGTTACTTTCTGATCATTCTAGATTGAGCTCAATTCTCAAGTAATTGCGTGGCTGCTAATTGTTTTCTTGTACCATTTAAAGGTCCTCTACTATTCTAGCCAGGTCAAATTTCATCTAAACTAATATTATAAAGAGGAAAGATTTGATTGTTTGTTTGCATTGAATAGGCTCCGAAACGACTAGTCCGATTTGAAAAATTCATTCAGTGTTAGATAGCCCATTTATCGAGGAAGGCTATAGGCTATATATCATCACGCTACGACCAATAGGAGTGGAGCAGCAAGGAAAAATGTTGCGAAAACGGGGAAAATGTCAAACGAAGTTGCGCCGGACAGCTAGTGATTTATAAATTTTTCATTATTCTACTAACCTCATTCCAAATACATTAATCATCATCATCATTTCAGCCGAAAGACGTCCACTGCTGGACATAGGCCTCCCCCAAGTGTCGCCACATTGATCGGTCCCGTGCGAATACATTAAGTTTAAGAAAATTTTATGAATATTCCACTAACTAAATTCTCTTAGGCATAGAGTTTATGATCCTCATTAATCTTATCTGAATATTAGTTAGATTTATGTTTTAGGTCGTAAATAATAAGCTAATAGGGTTTGGGCTATCTTATCTAAATTATGTAGTAATTGTATGTGTGGTGTCATCAAGAATTTTATGTTGATATCCAAAATATTTATGTTGAAGGAAAAGTGCCGTCGGAGGAACTACAAACGGTTAAGGCATTTAAATAACGAAATAGTAAAGGTCGCCGGCACTCACTGTATGTCTATAGAAGAAGATAGAGACCGCTGGTCATCTCTGGAGGAGGCCTTCACCCCCTACTAAGAGCGGCTCTTGCTATGAATTGAAATATAATAATTATTTGCATATTTTAATAAATTTTATGAATTAAATATATAAACTATAATGGAAATGTACTCAAATGTTTTTAATTTAAATGGATTTGTTGTTAATAAGATAATATTATGTAAACTATCCATGAACTTTGTAATGTATTAGTTATTTTATATTAGATTTCATACAAAAAAATATTTTGTTATTTTGAAAACTTTTTTTTTTTGCAGGAAATGTAAGGCTATTTTATTTTTATTTTATTTATTTTAAGGCATTTAAATAAAGGTACTAACAATAGACGGGGCAAGAGAACAACCTCGGAATCTACTTTGAATACGAATGCTGTGACTTTTTTTACAAAAATTACAGCACCATGCTGTGATAGGGACGTTTTAGCTTAGTACAGGACCAGTTTAATATCTATTTATTATTAAATTTTTTCTCATGTTTTACTTTATGTATTTTATAATATTTTTTTTTATTTTAACCATTTGTTTTTTTCTGTCTTGTTCAAGCCTAATTAATATTTTTTGTTTTCTTTCTTGTTTCTTTTCACTTAGCATTTTTTTAACAAAACGACGAGATTTTAACGAAGGCAAAGGTGTACCTACCTTATCAAAAATGTAAATATTTTTATTTTACACCCACGTTTTTACCTACACGGGCACTTCTGCTCGGTTCGGGTTGGTCGTTTCCTATGGAGAAGAACCGGCAAGAAATTCCATGGTTACTCTTTTAAAATCATTTGGTTTTACAATATTTCTGTTACAGTGTTATTACTTAAGTATGGGAGGACATCGTAGGCCCGATAATAAGTCGTTGCTTACTACAAAACGTAGATATACCTACAACCCACATTTCGACAGTTATGGCTGACAATGTTAATACTTTTTTATCCGCGCACAGAAGTACAATTATTTATTTAAATAATCCCTTCTCAATAATTAGAACGCTAAAAGATCATCAAAAATCAAATCAGAATATCTTTCTCTTTTTAAAAAGTTTAAAAACAGTTGTCAAATGTATTTTCGGTTGCAATATCTTTGATTTTTAGATTTTGAAACTGTCCCTATAGATCAAATTACATGGTAACCCTGTCCACACAGTTGATCCGATTTGTAATGGACTGATGTAAAGGCATCCCGAGAACTGCCGATAAGCTGCGTTTTGTTATTTCTGCGATAACGATCCACTGTTATCTTCTTTTTTACCGACTTTTTAAAAAGGAGGAGGTTAGGTATTCCACCAGCATATTTTATAAATTATACCTACTGATATAACATAATTATTCTTATTTTTAATCCTTGACCATAGTTAATCGAAATGTGAAAACATCGGTAGTTAACTCCTTGTTCGGATTCGTTGTATGTGATAATAGAATTTAAACAGAGTTGCTCCTGTGAGACCAAATTACCTCTTCCACGATTATAAAAAACTAGCTGACCGCCACAACTTCGTTTGCGTCACATTTTCCCCGTTTTCGCATAATTTTTCATTGCTGTTCCACTGCCATTGGTCGTAGCCTATAGCCTTCCTTGGTATATGGGCTAGCTAACACTGAAAGAATTTTTCAAATCGGTCCAGAAATTTCGGAGCCTATTCAATGCAAACATACAAACAATCAAATTTTTCCTCTTTATATTATTAGTTTAGATTAACCTATGCTTTTTAAATATCCATAGACACAAACGCTCAAGTGCTCACGCCTTTTTTTCATGGTCGTAGACAGAACGCCACTTCTACGATCCTCACATACGCCTGTTTCTTCGTCCACGTTCAAATAGATTGGTTATTTATTTATTTATTACTAGCTGTCCCGCGCAACTTCGTCTGCGTCACATTTTCCCCGTTTTCGCAATATTTTTCAATGCTGCTCTGCTCCTATACAGCGCCATCTATTGAATACTTACTCAATCCAGTCAACAGATACCGCCATCTGTTAGAATCGCTTGGAGCTAACAGATAATTGTGACTTAATTTGTAATCAAATAATATTGCGACTATAAATTGAGATGTAAGCTATCCTATCTTTCAAGTTGGATCAAACTGCACACGGAAAAATCGGTTAAGTAGTTTAGGAGTCCATCCCCGACAAACAACGTGACGCGTAATTTATATATTATAAATATAAATAGATTATTAGGCTTCTCAACAATGAGTACACTGTTACATAATAATTTGTACATTGTAAACTTAAGTCTAAGCGCCTCATCACTTACAGAAAAGCACCGCGCAGATAATTACACAATTGAATAATGATTTCAAGAAATACACTGTTTGAAAAATCTTATAGAATCCAAATTGATTACACTGAGTTAAATTGAATAACACAGATTAAATTAAATTAGATTAGATTAAAATAATTTAGAGTGAAATAATTAAAATGGATTCAATTATTTTATATAAGGTTAGGTAAATAACTAATGGACTAGAGACAACTAGAGATTACTAAATGGCAAGTCATCTAATGGTGGTTCTATTCTGTTACCTACAGACTAACTAAAACTATATAGAATACTGATTAACTCCACATTTTCTCCAAAATAATGAACCAGAATTAACCATAGTTTACCTCTACTCCATTCTAAATCAATGGAACGGTGGCACCAAATCTAAAACCACAATCTAACTATACCCTCCCTTAATCCATCTCAAGACATTGACAAACTAAACTAAGATTAGGATAAACTTTCGAAATAGTCTCAAAGTCTGTACTAGAGACTGTAACATAAGCAATTTGTTTAACCGACGTTAATTTTGAATAGTTAACGGGGTGATTAATCATTGTAAAGTTAATTAAAGCTAAAGTTTTAGTTTGAACGCAGATGGGGCGTGTTGGCGCTTCATAAAGTGTAATGTGAGATGGGATAAAGAATATTAAGTTTGCTTTGTTATAATGGGACGTTCTAGTATCGGTCGGAAGTTTGTTCGTTTAATGGTCAAATCAAATCAATATCATTTATTTCAAGTAGGCCAGTTACAGGCACTTTTGATTAGTCGAACAACAATAAAAAAGAAGCTTCAGTCCCAGTCACAAAACATAATAACTCTGAAGGTACTGTAGTTGCCCATCCCAAAGCGTAGATCTCTATGGAGAATGGGCAAGAAACTCCATAGACACTCTTTTAATTAAACTCAATCATTTTGAAGACTGACACACGCGCCACCCTGCGTGACATTTGAGTGAGCATGATAATTATGCTCTACACCGTCAGGGTATATTCTATCATTCAGTTTGGTTAAATGATAAAGAAACTGGTGGATGGCCAGCCTAGAACGAAGTGGCGAGATCATCGGGATGCGCATCACGTGCAGGAGAAGACTAGGAAGGATATGGGGAAGCCTTTGCCCTTGTTTGACCCAATGCTGAAACATACAAGGATACTAAAAATGTTCAAAAAAAACGTGGTTTCGTTGTTAAACTTGGTAACAATAAGAATACTATCAGGATTATAAATGTATATAACAGTGATGTGCTCCTGTCAATTGTAAGCTAATTATACAGACAAACAACAATGTTTTTTAAAATATTGAGGAAGTACAAAGTTTAGCATTGAAAGTTGGTTGGCCGTTGGAATTTGTACACGTCTTTTTGCTGAAAGACACTCACATCCGATATGGTCTAGTGGCTAGGATACCTGGCTCTCACCCAGGAGGCTCGGGTTCGATTCCCGGTATCGGAATAACTTTTTGGGTCACCAGAAAAACAATTAAGAAATTATCGGTATACAAACGCACTCATAAGTTGAACAATAGGACGAATTAAACGGTAAAATTATTTTGATAAATGAAAAATTAATCACAGCAGCTTTTCTAAGTCGAAGTTAATTATTCTGATTTATCTGTAAGTAAAAATCTATTTTCGTGCCACATCAGCGAAGTTTTTTATTTGATTAATATACTTTCTGTACCTAAATTTAAATATTTAATTTAAACTTTACAAGATAATTCAATCGGAATTAAAGAACCACATAATTATGTAATTAATTTTCGTATTCAAAAATATTACAACAATAAAAACATTGAACTATTTGGATATACTCGTATTTTCCAGATAATGAGAAGTGTTCCGTTTACATAATTAAGTAATCGTTTGATTAAATATTGGTGAATTCGGGCCGTGTTGGGTAGGGGGGTTACTATGACGTCTTAAAACATTATTGTTTCATTCTTATTCCAGAGTGGGAAAAAGATGAAGCTAGACGACCTGTATAGCTCCGTCTCTTTCCCATTCACTAAAACGTCACGGTAAGCCACCTGATCAAATCAACTGCACATTTATGTCGGTACAGACGCCAGCACACCAAGCAACAGCAATCTGTCAAATTTCTTTAATGCATTTTCAACTTTATTGTAAAAAAATTAGGTTTAGGGTTGATTGCGAAAATTTGACGGGTACCTTGATGGGTGGCATCTGTCATATTCCATAATTTCGAAACGGTTTATTTTATTTAAGTTAGAATATCTTTTAATGATCTGGAGGAGCTCGTGGCTAAATAATAACAGCCGCACGGATCGATCTTTAAGGTTAAGCTGTGCTTGCCGAGGTTGGTCCGTTGATGGGTTACCATAATTACTTACCGAGTTTTCTCCGTGTCTCGGAAAGCACGTTAAGCTGTTGGTCTCGGCTGTCATTTGTAGATCTATGAGAGTCGTTACGAGTAGTCAGAAGCCAAAAAGTCTGTCATCCAGTCTTACCAAGGGGATCGTATTATCCGGTTACTGGGTTGTGGAAGTCAGATAGGCAGTCGCTTCATGTAAAATACTGTACTCAGCTGCATCCGGTTAGACTGGAAGCCGACCTCAAGATAGTTTGGGAAAAGGCTAGGCTGATGATGATGATGAGCTGGTCACTGTGCATATTGCATAATTTTGAAACGGTTTATTTTATTTCAGTTATTATATCTTCTAATGATGTGTTTCGCCATGAGCTTCGAGATAGTAAATACAAGGTGTAAACGAATGTTTCACGAAGTCATAAACTTACATTCTGTGTAGCAAGCTTAGTAATTCTACGCAAAAAATATTCCTGTCAAATGCCTGTTTTTGGAGTGAAAAAACATCCACAGGCCATCCACACACCAACCTTGACAAGTGGTCCGAACGGCTTTTATTGTTTAGTACTATTTGTCTGTCTGTCTGTTTGTTTTTTCAGGCTAATCTCTGGAACGGCTGAACCGATTTTGACGGGACTACTTTCACTAACAGATAGCTGATGTAATAAGGAGTAATACTTAGGCTACTTCTACTTCATCCAGTCTTATCAAGGGGTATCGTATTACCCAGTTACTGGGTTGTGGAGGTCAGGTACAGTCGCTTCATGTAATATACTGATACTCAGCTACATCTGGTTAGACTGGAAACCGACCCCAACAAAGTTTGGGAAAAGGTTAGGCAGATGATGATGACTTAGGCTACTTCTATATTGGAAAAAATTTAAATTTATTATAAAAAAAAAAATAATCCACGCGGACGAAGTCGCGGGCACAGCTAGTACTATAATAAAACCTTACAATTGTCAATCTTTAGTAGGTACTTTACAGCAATCTTATACCAACTCACAAACCTGACCATTATCTGAAAATACTATCAATATTAAAACAAAAAGCCATAAAAATAGGTATAAAACATATTTGTTTGGACACTAATAGCCTATAGCGCGTTTGAAATATCTAGGTTTACCTAAATACCTAGGTATTACTTGGCGACGGCTAGCGGCTAGGCAAATTGTGTGATGCGGAATTATTTACGACTTGTTTGCTTCTGGTATTAAGTGCCTCTAATATTAATAATTTTGGTGGAATTACTTGCTTGAATATTCGTTTGAAAGTATTTTTTGATTCCGAAACCAGACAATTACACGAACTAATATGGTTAAAGCAAAAATCACAAGATGTCTCGAATTTCGGTGTGCCTTGTGGTATAGGCCTCCTGTAACAATTTCCATTGACGTCTTTCGTGAGGTACTCTCCTCCAGTTTGGACCTGTTGTCAGCTTTATGTCCTCCCAGAGGATAGGCTGCCTTCCCCGATTTCTTTTGCCGTCCCTTGGATACCATTCTGTCACTACCTTGCTCCACTTGTCTTTAGTGTCTCGCATCATGTGGCCTGTCCACCTCCACTTGGTCTCTATTCTGGTTAGATCATCGGTCAGTTTGGTTTAGACCGGAGATCTGTATTCCTTATTCTGTCCTGTCTCTTTGAGCCTACTATGCTTCTCTCTATTGCTCTTTGACACTTGGCAAGCTTTTCTCTGAGCGATTTGGTGAGTGCCCATGTCTCACACTCGTAAGTTAGACATGGGAGTATACATGAGTTGAAGGTCTTTCTTCTCAAAGTCATGCCTAGGTCTTTTGACTTCATGATCTCCTTGAGGGACCATTACATGTATTTTCTTCCAACTACGCAGTAATGTTATCATTAATCACTACAAAACCGATCTCAAAGGATGTCTTTTTTGCTTAGAACCAAAACAGTGCAGAAAAGTTAAATGAAATCTCATTATTGCACTGTTTTTCATTACTGCACTGTTTTAAATTTTAAATTTAGAATTTAATTTACCACAGAGGTTTAATGCCTCCTATTAAGTTTAATAAAATGTATGCATTAGATCAAAAAGATACTGGCTGAAAGTAAAAATCGGCTGCTAATAAAACCGACTTGGTGAAAAAAAACACAAATGGCGCGCATTTTGTACCATTGTAAAACTTTGATACTTCTTATTTAGCAAAAAAAGTTTAAAAAAAATAGAAATAGACAGCGGACAGCGATATGAATTCAACTCCAGAATAATAATTATTATTCACAAATAAACCCAATAAAACAAATTTCACTTTTAATAACTGCACATTTAATAGTTATTGTAAGTTTTAAATGTTTGAAGGGCAGATGAGTTAAACTTTGTTTCATTAACTTGAGTTTTTATTTTGAGTAAGAATATTTTGTCACAGTAGTTGAAAGAAAAGCAGATTACGCACCTCGATAAAGTGAGTAATTAATGCACTCGTGTTAATTTATAACATAACACGCGTGCATTAATGACTCACTTTGCGCTCGATGCAACAATCTACTATTACCAACCAATTGCAATTCTTCATTTTAATTTTCTGGCTAGTTTAGTCTTTGGTGGAGACGACTTGACGACTCTTATAATTTTATACGTACAAAAGGTACGTATAAAATTATATATAGTTAGTGATTAGTTTTGTCTTGCTGTTTTCAATTTTCAGCCCAATTTTTTCGCTTTCTTTGCAATCATAATGTCAATTATTTAATAGGTACTGTGTTCTTCTAGGATAGTTCGATACATAGCCAATACCACTGTTTTGCTTGCAATGGTTAACCAGTTTTTTTTTGTTTATAAATAAAAAACGTTACCCAACACTAGGAATGTCTCCTACTTCGTGCAAAACCAGCCAAACCTGGAACAACTATAGGTACCTCTAGGCCACACAAATATTTGTTGCGTGCAGGAATCGAACCCGCGAACGCTGCTCGGCAACTTCATGACAGCGACAACCGTGCCGTCAAAACAAGTATCATTTGATGTAGATGGTGCAAAGATTTTGATACAGCTCATACCTAATTGCCAAAACCACCGCGATCGACTTTTCGTAATTACCAACCGTTTTGACCAGTAATCTGCTGGCCTACCATGACGTCTTAAAACATTATTGCTTTACTCCTTTTCCAGTGTGGGAAAGAGATGGCGCTAGACATCCTGTATAACTCCGTCTCGTTCCCGCACTGGAATAATAGTAAAACAATACTGTTTTAAGACGTCAAGTTAGACCAGCAGGTATTTCCATAGAAAAACGTTTCAGCTTTTATTATGTAACGTAGGTTTTGCACAGACTTTTAGAAACAGCCTTGTTGTAACACGTCTTTTTTTTTCGTGAGTTTCACACATCCGATATGGTCTAGTGGCTAGGATACCTGGCTCTCACCCAGGAGGCTCGGGTTCGATTTCCGATATCGGAATAACTTTTTGTATAATTGAAGTTTGGCAATCGTTTTTGTTTTGCAGCGGTGGCCCAGTGGTGGCAGCCCTGACTAACGAACAATAAGTCGTAGGTTCTAACCCAGGCAGGCGCATTACTTTGTGTAATTTATTTCATCACTGCTGCTCTCAAAACGGTGAAGGAAAACATCGTGAGGAAACCGGCATGTCCGACTAAAAATTCGAAGATATGTGACATCTACCAACCCGCATTAGGCTCGCGTGGTGGAGAGGTAGTGCCCACTCCCTCTCATTGAGAGGAGGCCTGTGCCCCAGCAGTGGGAACGTTATAGGCTGATGATGATGATGAATCGTTTTTAAGAAACGTTTGTTTGAAAACGTTCTCGTTTTCTTTTAGTATTCAGCTGCAAAATATAATAAAAATCTTAGGGATATATAGCCACCAGCGTCATCATTGTCAGTAAACATTGACTCTGACAGTTCTTGAACGCGGTTTCACTGTGCTGATCGCGTTCAGTTGGTGGGTGTTGGTGTCGGACGTAAAGAATAGCACCAACCCATGTCTTCCCGTGGGTGTCGTGGAGGCGACTAAGGGACTTGCCAGAGAATGGGCAGCAGCGTTCTGTGCTTTTGTGACAACCGTACTGCGATCGCCAACCCGCCTGCCAAGCGTGGCGATTATAGCAAAACCACCCCTTCTTGGGGGAGGCCTTTGTCCAACAGTGGACGTCTTTCAGCTGAAATGATGATGATGATTGTCTATTGTCGTTACGACCAAATTGCCTAATGACCAAGAGCCTCGACGAACCTAAATCCAGGGCCTGATTCAAAAGGTAGTATTCCTTGATGCAGGTCGCATTGTTAGGAGGTTCCTGTCTCTGGAGCCTTAACCACCGGTAGCTTGACCCAGCTCCCGTCATCGGCGGACTGCTATTCACACAGACCATCATCATCATTATCATTCTCCTGCTTCTTCTTCCATATTTATAAATTAATTGTCATGTCATCAGACACCTTCTTTCTTGCCATATCAACCACACACTCCATCTATCGTTTCTTTGGTAGGTGTTCCTCGCTATTCAGACCAAGGAAACATAAAGAACTAGCTGTCTCGCGCAACTTCGTCTGCGTCACATTTTCCCCGTTTTCGCAATATTTTTCATTGCTGCTCTGCTCCTATAAAGTGCTTTCTATTGAAACTTACTCAAACCATTCAACAGATACTGCCATCTGTTAGAATCGTTTGGAGCTAACAGATAACTTGTCTTGTGACTTAATTTGCAATAAAATAATATTGCGACTATAAATTGAGATGTAAGCTATCCTAGCTTTCAAGTTGGATCAAACTGCACACGGTGTGCAAAGTAGTTTAGGAGTCCATCCCCGACAAACAACGTGACACGTAAATTTATATATACAGATATGCAAAAAAAAGAGTGTTATGAATATGCCAGTATCCTACAAGACAGCGCTTTAGTACTTAAAATGTAAGAAATTTCTCAAACTAATCAAATAACTCTGACTTTTTTACTGTAGGCAATATTATTCAGCAAAAGGTCCGGAACGTTAATAAGCACAGCAATATTTCGTTATAATTGAATCCAATATTTCAGCCAACAAACCGGAAAATTATACATAAGAAATCCCAAACATTTTTATGCCTAATTTTAGTTCTTAAGTATGACAAACATTCAATTACACAAAGAAAATGTATTGCCACTGAAATGTGGGCTTTATTGCTACAGAATTAAGTACCGTTTTATCTTAAATTATGTCATCATTAACGGCAAATGTGGTGTAAGGAAATGTAAGCTGTGTGACACGGTTCTTAGATGGGGCCACGAAATAAGCAGTGATGGAATGAATGGTCCTGCGTAGACAATAGGCCACACTGGACATTCTAAGGGCGAAATACTCCCAAGAGACTGAACGCGATCAACTGCGTTCAAAAGTATCGGTGAAAACCTCATATGTAAAATGACAGTTCATCAGACAATCCTCTTCCCTGTTCAACAAATTAAATAAACTATTAAATATTTATCCTATGAGTTTTCAGAAATGCAAGAAAGTAAAATCCAAGAGTTATAAGGATATTGTACACGATATGATAAGTTCAGGATAAGCGACATACACCCACCCACATACGCACACATGCACGCACACACACACACAAAGAGATGTGAATTGAAGAATTGAGTGAATTTGGTATTTACCTGGAAAAGAAAATTATTAGCAAAGATGAGTCACAAAGGTAGGCAATCAGTTAGATATTTGATGTTGTTCGAAAATTGCCTTCGTGAAATAAATGTCATCCTTAATCCCCCATGAAATGTTTGCTACACAAAAGTTGTTATTAATCATACTCTATATTGAAAACAAAACCTCACAATAACCAAAGATCAGAGCCCTACCATTCTATACCTTTACCACAGTAAGTGGTCTTCATTCCTCCATCTTATCACGTCATTTTCACAGAAAAAGCGTAACTAAAACTCAACAAAAGCCCCGTCTACATTCTGAAATCCCACATGACAGGCTAAAACTTATACTAAGACCCTATCACTATTCCATTATTAATCTCTTCTATCCATTACGGGCACTTAGTCAACCAGCCACTCACTCGCTGTTCTCGGGGCCCCAATATCATGAAAAATCTTTCTCTCGTAAATTAATTACATGTCAGTGAGGACAGGATGAAAATGTTTGAAAAGGTACGTCTAAGTTAAGCACATTATTTTGATCAGAGGCTCGTGAATCATCATGTGTGTGGTGTGTGTGTGTGCTTTGTGTGTGTGTGTGAGTGTGTGTGTGTGTTGAGATTAACAGTCACTAATTGATGAGCTAAATAAGATTTTGGGGAAGTTTGAGGAAGTATTTTGGGTGGATAGAATGAGAGATCTCGTAGGTACTGAAAAGCAAGGTCAAAGTAGTACTGGTTTTTAGAAATACTAAAAAAACTTGCGTTTGGTGGCCGCAACTCGTCTGACGCGAAGGGATGATGTAACGTGGCCTAGAGTGGAGCTCGCTGGCCTAGAAGAAACTGATTCACTCGAACTCCGGATCCAGATTATAATGATCAGGAATTAGATAACCCGTCAGTAAAGTCCCCAGACTGGCGGGGCGATTCGCACAATAAATGTGGAAGCATAGCATGGAACTTCAATCATATAACGATGACGCTTCGCCATATCTCTGCTCATCCGATGACAGAACGGGGATGATAGATGGAAATCTTAAGGTACCTATTTCAACGATTTGAAATAAAAAGATCTACCTAAAAAATTATTGAGTTTTAAACTGGTATTTCAAAAAATCATGAACCATCACCATAAATCATGATCGCCTTTGCCAAGGAAACTGGAGGTGCTATGTGTCATAATATTGCTATAGAATCTATAGTCACTGGCAGTTCATGACCGCCGTAGGGCACTTAGGTTTTTGTCAAACAAGCGACTAAGCAACAAGCCCCAAAACTGTGGTGATTATGTAATATTGGCCAAGCAATTGAGATCGACAAAATAATGACACCAATATTTCTCAAAGGACGTTAAACTGTAATCAAACCCAGTAAATACAATATTATTTACGTCTGTGTGTGTACTTGTGTAAGTACGCGAGACATCGTTCGCATCAGTGTGAGTTTGTTATTACAATTCAATCAGGCGTTAGCGATTTGACATTTTCTCTCTTACAAGACGATATTAAGAATCTTACCCAGAATGATTCTGAAAAAACACCGAACCATCCAGTTATTACTTTACATTTGACGTCTGTTTTCTGGCATTCCGATAATATCTATTAAACATGAGGAATCTTGGTAATTTTTTCGACATCGATAAAATCTAATGTTATTACCGTACTTTTGCTGTGGGCAATAAAAGAATAATTATGGAGAGAGGAATTTATTCAGAGAAGACGGCAGGTAAGGTTACTTAGTATGGAAGTACTCGGGGGATGAGCTTATGACGTCACATATACGAGCCTAGTTACGTCGTAAGTATTTACGTAAGTATATTTTGAGCAATCTTATGATTGTCTGTACGCACTGAACCTGGGTTTTTGTGAGAGAAATGGCATTTTAAGTCGCACATCTGTGTTGGTATCCTTAAATATTTAAGCTAAGGTATCTTGCTAAAATTTCATTGCTTTAGTATGTACAGACGCTAGCACACCAAGCTACAAATATCTGTCAAATTTCTTTAATAGATTTTCAAACTTATTGAATTGAAAACTTCTTTAGCGGCGTTGTGCACTTTTGTGAAGGGAAAAAAATGTTAAACTCGCGTCAGGTCTCGCGTCAGGACAAGACGTGACCGTCAAATCACGTAGGTTGCGAAGGAATTTGAACTTTATATCATATACAATGAGTTTGGGTTTCCAAAACTAGATAGTTATCTCAAAAAAACCTCGCTCAAACAAAACCTTCGGTTTCTCCAAAGAATCCTGAAATGTAAAATTTTTAAAGGTAATATAATATGGGAACTATATTTCTTGTCACCAAAATTTATATTTGTCATCAAAGTTGTATCACCTAGTAAATAGATCTATCGCCACGAAATATTTTCGTTCTCAGATAAACAAAAAGTGTTCCCAGGTATGAATTATCAAATAAATGTTGATACATGTGTAAAATAAGAGATGGATTACCAATAAAATTGTAGTGCATAGACATTTCGGCGGTTAAATGAATATAAACTTCGTTCTTATAATAATAGTTTTATTACATAAATAATAGCTTTGTGCTCGGAATGGTAGATCTGTCACCAAATAAATAGATCAGTTCCTTATTTCTATGAAGAAATGCTTTATACGAGACATTGGGCACACCGACTCGGACAGGTTAGGTTCGAAGAGGATGGCGGGGTCTAGTGAGCGAGCGGAGCGAGCGAACTAAGACCCCGACATCCCCTTCGTATTAGGTTACTGTAAACCCTGCAGACAGAAATAGGAGCCCCGCCTAGCGGGGCTACGTCGACAACGCCTTAGTTTGGACCTGTGGTTTGGGGTTTTTATGTAAACATTTTTACATTGTTTGATGATTCAATTTTCGTGACACTTTTATTATTTTTAAACGTAATAAAATTACTTGATGATTCAAGGGCGGATCCAGCTTTGGCGCCAGGAGGGGGTCACATAGTCGTGGTCAAGTCAAGAACTTTAATTTAATTTTGATAACAATAGATACAAGTAAAAAGTAGGTATTTTATAAATGTACGTAAGTACTGTACTTAAAAATATTTATTCTTTATTGTACACTTGAGAAACTTAACACATAATAACTTGTACATATACACGTACATATTGCCATCTTCTCTTGAAGACATCAGAGAAGCACTATCACGCACGGAATGAGGCAGCCTGTTTATATTCCATAATTGTGGTGAATGATTTGTCATAACAGCTAGAGGTATATGGAGGGGTATGACGCAAAACTCCGCAAAAGTGAAGAGGTGGTACGACAAGGGTTTCCAACAAACAAAATAGAAACAGACAAAATACATATACAGGGTGTTTGGTGCATCGTGTGCCAAATTGAAATGGTCGACTGGGGGGGTCATCTGCTATCCTTTCAGACCCCTAAACAATTCTCATGCACTGAGGATCTTTTTCATCGACTTTTTATTGTTTGATTAAAAAAATACCCAAGTTTTACATTCAAATACAAATTTTAAAAAAAAGTATAAGTCGTAGACTCTGAATTTTAATTTAATTTAGATGTGTATTGTATTCCAGTACTTTAAATTCAAAATTAGTGACATTAGCCATCTAGTTTTTTTTTTTTAATTACTCGCAAAGTTTCGGACTTCAATTAAAGCTGTCCATGTTACAGCTATTTACATGCCTATAAAAAAAAAACTAAAAGCGACCGGGATCTTCCAACTTCATCAAAAATTATATAGTCTATCCTCTAGAAGGGGGGTTCTAGAAATAAAAAAAAATGCATTTTTAACATTTATTTAATAATTTTGTGTGACGATGTGTTTCCCAATGCGTGGATTGGTCGCTATGGCCCTATTGCATGGCCGGAAAATAAATGTTAAAAATGCATTTTTTTTTATTTCTAGAACCCCCTTCCCCCCAACAGACAGCTTTAATTGACGTCCGAAACTTTGCGAGTATATTTAAAATTAACTAGATGGCTAATGTCACTAATTTTGAATTTAAAAGTACTTGAATACAATACACATCTAAATAAAATTAAAATTCAGCGTGTACGACTTATACTTTTTTTTTTAGTTTGTATTTGAATGTAAAATTTGGGTATTTTTTTTTAATAAAACAATAAAAAGTCAATGAAGAAATATCCACAGGGCATGAGAATTGTAAAGGGGTCTGAAAGGATAGCAGATGACCCGGGCCCAGTCGATCATTTAAATTTTTCACACGATGAACCAATCACCATGTATTTAAATAAGAAAATTAATTTTTCTTTTACGTTTTCTCCCGAAACGCGTAAAAGGGTACGTTTTTTGAACGTGGAGAAGTGCCAGTCCGGGTAAATTAATTTAATATTCAAGGTATGTAGTTACATAAAATCTGTATGGTGGCAAAATATATAAACAAAATCACTATGTTCAATTAGTGGTCCACCTAAGTCCTGGAACCAGCTCAGGGGGGGGTCATGACCCCCATGACCCCCCCCCTGGATCCGCCGTTGTGATGATGGATATTATTTCCAAGTAATTCTTAATTAATATTTACGTAAGCGTTTTGATATTATTTGATGATTCAATTTAGGTGACAGATCTACTATTTTGGGAACAAATATTATTTATTAGGTCAATGAAAATGCATTTATTAGGGTATTGATAAAATCATACCCATATAATATTAATTGTCATGTTTGTGTACGACAGCGCTTAAATGAATATTGTATTTTTCCACATAAATGATAGTACTTTAATACTCAATGATAATTAAAGCAATTCGTGCTAAATTATACCCTAATCATTACAAAATATCAAAAATGCACAACGTTAATATTCAAGTTTTCACATCTCCCGGAGTGCAACCCGATTCGTTAAACAATCAGGTTCAATATTGATTGAGAAAAATTGACAGTTCAGCGTAACTTGATATGCTGGCGTATGTACCTAACAATACACTAATACTCTCAGTCTTACTTAATCACACTAATGCTATTGTCTGCCCACTAAACCCGAACAGATCGTGTCAAAATTATCTATTGTCATAGTAATACCGTAAGCTGCTCATTAATATTATTGTTCTTAGCTAATTAAATACTAGGCTGTCAGCTAACATACTTAGGTTTGATTGTAATTTGACGTATCTATTCATAATAATGTAGGCATAAAGGAGATATTCTGTGGAGCAGGAAAGAGATCAATGGCGATTGTTTTCCTTTTAATATTTATTTTTTGTCTCACGGAGGAGCTCGTGGCTCAATATACAAATAACAGCAGCACGGGTCGATCTTTAAGGTTAAGCCGTGTTTGCCGAGGTTGTTCCGTGGATCATCATCATCAGCCTATAATGTTCCCACTGCTGAGACACAGGCCTCCTCTCTATGAGAGGGAGTGGGCTGTAATCCACCACGCGGGACCAGTGCGGGTTGGTAGACGTCACATGTCTTCGAATTTTTAGTTCTAGGACATGTCGGTTTCCTCTCGATGTTTTCCTTCACCGTTTTTGAAGGCAGCGGTGATAAAATAAATTACACAAAGTAATGCGCCTGCCTGGGTTCGAACCCATGGCTTACTGCTCGTAAGTCTGGGCTACCACCACTGGGCCACGGCTGCTCTCACTGGGCCACGGCTGCTCTCTGTTCCGTGGATGGGTGACCATAATTACAGACCGAGTTTCCTCGGAAAGCACGTTAAGCCGTTGGTCCCGGCTGTCATTTGTAGATCTTTGACAGTCGTTACGAGTAGTCAAAAGCCAAAAGTCTGACATCCAGTCTTACCAAGGGGTATCGTATTACCCAGTTACTGGGTTGTGGGGGTCAGATAGTAGTCGCTTTATGTAAAATACTGGTACTCAGCTGCATCCGGTTAGACTGGAAGCCGGCCCCAAGATTGTTTGGGAAAAGGCTAGGCAGATGATGATGATTTATTTTCTGTTTCTATCATCATCGTGATCTCAAGGACTTATGAGTAGAATTATTGCTGAAATCCAGAGAACCTGGACAAAGATACATTTTACATTTCATAACACCACGTTTGTAATCCCCAAAGAGTTAGGCAGAGGTTTACCTAATAGTTTACCGAAAGCTACCAAAAAGTTTACCAATGACAATTCTGTTTGTTGCCAGTAGTAACTGAAATACGGAACGCCTTGAAAGCTATAGTCGCTGGTTTAGATCCAAGATTATCATCATCATAATCAGCCTATAATGTTCCCAATGCTGGGACACAGGCCTTCTCTCTATGAGCGGGAGTGGGCTTACTCCACCACGCGGGACCAGTGCGGGTTGGTAGATGTCACACGTCTTCGAATTTTTAGTTCTAGGTCATGCCGGTTTCTACGATGTTTTCCTTCACCGTTTTTGAGAGCAGAGGTGATGAAATAATTTACACAAAGTAATGCGCCTGTCTGGGTTCGAACGCACGGCTTTCTGCTCGTAAGTCGGGGCTGCCACCACAAGTTTAAGATCATAATTTTCTATCAGTGTGACCGCACATAGAAAGAAAAGCCGGATAGATTTATTAGCGAATTTTCTCATTGTTTGCTTTCAAATAATCCTCTGGAATTGAAACCAAAATATCTAGAATTTTACGCCTAAAACAAAAGCTTTTCATACGTGTCCTATTTTGCCGATTTCAGCGCGGAAAACAAACGAAATTCTGTATTCAACAGACAAAACAATACATCTTATGATGTAGGTTTCCGACAGTAGTATCAGTACCTGTTATTAGTAGGTACTGGACTGAAAAAAAACAAAGAGGTTCTACCCACTAATCTATACTTTATTTAGACGCAAAGAAAGTAATTGATGGTCTTCGGAGACACGACTATAGGGCAGACCACAATAGCGTGTTTGTATACTATTTATATTGTTTACTGGCCAGTTGATTAATTGCATTGTCTTGACAAGCTGAGTCCACTGGACTGTGTCGAAATAATCTATAGTTTGGAGCATTAGTAGGATAATCTGTTAAGCCTTTGGGCATGAACTAGTTTAGTTTGGTATGAAATTATTTGGTACCTTAAAGTTATTTGCTAAGATCGAATTAGGCTGAGGCCCCATTAGTGCGTTGCGTTGTGTTGCGTTGTCGCTGCGTCGTTTTACACAGATTTTAAGTGACATGCCACAATATGTGTTGCGTCTTCGTAGGAGACGTTTTAATAGATCGTCGGACAAGAGACGAATCGGAGGAAGGGTGTTACGCTATACAGTCGGAGCTCCGATGCGTTTTCAGATCCATTGTCGAATGAAGACTGAAATCAATGTGTGATCAGAATCAGTGTGGCATACAATGCGTTCACACTAATGAGGCCTCAAGGTTAGGCCCTAATATGGGTACATACTAATATAGGGCCTCGTTGCTGTCACAGCCTCAGGTAATGCGTCTTTTGTCAAGGAACACATGCACTTTTCGACTTTTTAAGTCGCTGCACAAGTTGCACACTTAGCCCGCTTTATGCTGGAAGAGTTTTCGTTAGAAGTAAGCATTATCACCTTTGTACTTACTATAAAAGCTTTTATTTAAATTGCCTTGTTAGTTAGTTAGTATCTATGTATTGGTCAAATCGAGCAACTGAATTTCAAACCAGTTCCTCCCATTCGATTGAGCTGAAATATTGCACACACCTTTCGTTCTGGTGACATAATATATGATATTTTTGTGACAGATATGACTGGATCCTGCAGCCAGGAACGCCTCCTCACGAGAGCATTCCTGAACGGTTAATAGCACAAAACTTTGTATACAGTATTGTTGATAGATAAACATAAACCTAATTTTCTTCGTATCATTTATAAAAACCTGTTTTCTTTAGTTTATTTTGTTTCTGTTCCTTTCACCTTGTCTGTATTTAGTTGTGTTACATAAAAAACTAAATTTTGGCAGTTCTTCGGGCTACGTCGGTAACCTTGGTTATGGGCAGGGCACATTGCTCGCAGAACAGATGGCCGATGGGGCCGAAAAGTTCTAGAGTGGCGACCGCGAACCGGAAGACGATGCGTTGGAAGGCCTCCCACTAGGTGGACCGATGACCTGGTGAAGGTTGCGGGATCCGCTGGATGCGAGTCGTACGGGACCGGTTACTGTGGCGACACTTGGAAAGCCTATATCCAGCAGTGGAAGTCTTTCGGCTGAAATAATGATGATGGTGACATAAAAATGTTAAGTTAGTTCTACTTTTATTAAGCCCTTAAAAGTTTATTTCATTTGTTTTTGCAAGACACGTGTCGTTTGCTCGCCACGTTAGCGCGCGTGGCCTAGTCTAGTAAGGCTAGTTCCATTTTGCATTTTCGTGAAATGGACGCTATTAACCCAATTAGGTACCCGAAATGAGAATCATCTTTTGTGTGGGCACAAGCAAACGAACGCTGGGCACATACGTATACCGTGACCTGAATTAGGGCGTAGTACTTTTTATCCCGAAAAAATATTCTTTAAATATTCTGACTCACCCACGCAGGCGATTTTGGCAAAATTAACATCTTTGACCAATGAAAAATTTGTAGTTGCAACAAAGTATTGGCAATGATGGATTTTCTTAAAATAATTTTGATTGCTTACGATTGCAGTCTATCCTCAACGTAGCTAATTTTGTTCGTTGGAGGACACACGCACAATACACACACACACTCACACATTAATGAAACACACATTTCGATGACAACAGCAACATCCGATATGGTCTAGTGGCTAGGATACCTGGCTCTCACCCAGGAGGCTCGGGTTCGATTCCCGGTATCGGAATTTCTTTTTGGATATTTTTCTTGTTGGCTAAGGAAATTGCTCATAGACAATCTCACCTGTTTCTTATGTATAGTTATTTATTATTATATAGTATAAGGTATATTATAGTATTTATTGTATTGCATATTTCTCAATACTTTCCGTATTTTTGTAACTGTTAGGTGCATTCCAAAGTATACACAATCTTAAATTGAATTACTTCTTAAAATAAAAACCGGCCAAGTGCGAATCTTACTCGCACACAGGGTTCCATAGGTTCCCTATCCATTTGCATAAAATTTTAAGACCTAATATAACTTAGCATAATTTTGTTTGTCATAATTATATTTTCGCATAATATATTTACGCATAACAGCATACGCATAATTTTTTTAAGCATAATTTCTCTAACCATAATAATGATTAAGCATAATATTCTAAAGCATAAATTTATTGAGCATAAAGTTCTAAAGCATAACTTTTTTAAGCATAATATCCTAAATCATAAATTTATTTACGCTTGCTTTTATGCTTGCTTGCATGTTGCATGCAAGCAAGCATGCAGAATACAAAAAGCATGCAGCATGCAAACAAGCATGCAGCATGCAAGCAAGCATGCAGCATGCAGCATTCAGGCGAGCATGCAACATGCAGCAGGCAGGGTTTCTGTCACGGCTCCAGCGCTGCGGGCCTCCGGCGGCCCCACACGTGCTAATCGTCGCAGACGACTTTCGCTCACCACCGCAGCTTCGGCTTGTTGGCCGGCTTTGCCGGCCAGCCTCAGCCGCGGCGGCTCGCTCGCAGCCGCCTGCTCCTCAGCCCGCGGGCCGCCTCGCCCCTCCGCGCCTACGCGATTTTAAATTACACTCTAGGGGTAGGACAAACAAGACTACGTGGAGTCGGTTTTGCAGCAATTCGGTTCTGTCACTAACTTTTGTTGCACAGCATATTAAATTTTTAACTAACAATATTATTTAATTGTTACAGAAACTATAGCAAATTGGTTTGATTAGAATTATGTATGGGGCACTACAAGTTCACGACCACCATTTCCACCCAAAGTCTCACAACATCTAATATATTCTTCAGATAAAAGTTATCTCGCGATTGAAAAATCGTTTAAGTTACATAATGTTATGTTTAAATCATTTGCATGAAAATTGATTTTGGTATTTATATTAATTTTATGCCTAAATTTTATTATGCTATTAGTCATTAGGCCTACTAACGTTATGCGAATCAAATTTATGCTAAAACAAATTAGTCTTTAAGATGATTATGCCAACATAAAATGTATGCCTAAAAAAATTATGCCGAAGTATTATTATGCCAAAACAAATTGTGCCAAAATCGTTATGCCGAAGTATATTAGGACAAAGAATATTATGCGAAAAGAAGGGATCCCGGTTCCATAGCCCCAAACAATATTTTGAACTGTCATTCATTAGTTAGTAGTATTAGTTAGTAAACTCAACCGCAAAACTAAATTGGTTTTTCATAGTATCTTAATGAAAAACAAAGTTACTGCTGCAGTTTGATGAAAAACTCCCATATCTCAAAAACTAAACATCATATCTTATTGAAACCAATTTTCGTTGATAGTTTTTTTTACGTTCTACAATCCTAAATATTTTCAGAATTTTCCTTCTCTTACTTTAGAAATTAGAGGGGGGGGGACACCCATTTTACCACTTTGGAAGTGGCTCTAGCGCAAACTATTCAGTTTAGAAAAAAATGATATTAGAAACCTCAATATCATTTTGAAGACCTATCCATAGATAACCCACACGTACGGGTATGATTAAAAAAAAAATTGGTTTTCAGTTCTATGTATGGGGAACCCCAAAATGTATGTTTTTTTTTCTATGTTTGTGTGAAAATCTTAATGCGGTTCACAGAATACATCTACTTACCAAGTTTCAACAGTATAGTTCTTATAGTTTCGGAAAAAAGTGGCTGTGACATACAGACGGACGGACAGACAGACAGACAGACAGACAGACATGACGAATCTATAAGGGTTCCGTTTTTTGCCATTCGGCTACGGAACCCTAAAAAGCAAGGAATCCCACTCTTGTGGAAAACAGGAAACGCTGCGATGACGAAAACACAAAGATATTATGGTATAGCGGGCTGGTTTGTAAAGCGCGTATTTTGCGTACAAATACATTAAAATAGATACAATAAGACAAACGGGACAGAGCGCAGACAAGTCTTTTTTCAAGTACAGATACTTTCACAAGTTATTATGCCTTGTGACTGGGACTGTAGCATCCCTTGTTTTTTTTTTTGTTGTGACATTCAAAAGTGCCTGTAATGTTCCAATAATTTTAAATAAATGCTTTCAGTTTAAGTGCCAACCAGCCGTTGCTGGTTCATTTGGTTTTAGTGTCAAAATTTGCGATTATGTTTATGTAGTTTAAGACATTTTTTCCATGACATTTCTTCCGATAGCCTCTATAACCTATATCTCTTGGTGAAAATATACCAACTGTCGCGGCCATTGCTAGAAAATGACCAAAAATAAAATATAACTTTGTCACTAAATAAGGTTTATTGAGGTTATCTGAACCATTTGACGGTTTCTCACATTAAGTTCTGAAATCTCATAAAATAAAAATGCCATAACTTTATCTGCGTTTTAAAGGTTTTTTTATAAGGAAAGTTATGGGGTAATTCCTGATCCCTTGGGCACACAATATGGCTGAATATGACCATATTGTATGGCGAATGAGGATATTATTTTGACGTGCCTACTTAAAGGATACTGAATTACGTCTTTAAGATTCCCTTTGTGATAAGGAAACCACGATTTTACTTCATTATTTGAGCAGGTAAAACAGGAAAAATAATGTTCCAAATGCCTCATGACGTCACGGTTGAGTCAATTTTATACCTAGTTGTGACGTAGTGAGCCCCCACTCTCCAACTTTATCACGATTTAATTAAGTATTTTTTTGTTAATTTGATAAAAACAAATACACAAAGAGCAGTGGGGGCCCAGTGGTGGCAGCCCCGACTTACGAGTAGTAAGCCTAGGGTTCGAATCCAGGCAGGCGCATTACTTTGGGTAATTTATTTCATCAACGCTGCTGGCAAAAACGGTGAAGGAAATCATCGTGAGGAAACCGGCATGTCCTAGAAATAAAAATTCAAAAACGTGTGACATCTACCAACCCACACTGGGCCCGCGTGGTGGATAGCCCACTCCCCCTCCTAAAGAGGAGGCCTATGTCCCAGTAGTTTACATCAACATTGGCTAATGATGATGATGATTATGATGAAATAACGCGTGTCTAATATTTTTGTATCAC
Source organism: Cerastis rubricosa (assembly GCA_949152445.1). Lineage (NCBI taxonomy): Eukaryota > Metazoa > Arthropoda > Insecta > Lepidoptera > Noctuidae > Cerastis > Cerastis rubricosa. Next base: position 4,085,379 of record OX424535.1, on the reverse strand, counting down.
CTGACTGACGGACAAAATAGAATTTCGTTTTCTTTTACCCAGTCATCATCCTTAATTGTAACCTATTAATCTCCTGTGTGGTTCTGTATTGTGTCGGACGTAAATAATAGCACCATCCCATATCTTCCCGTGCGTGTCGTAAGAGCCGACTAAGGGACTTGCCAGAGAATGGGCAGCAGCGTTCTCTGTGCTTTTGTAACAACCGTACTGCGATCGCCAACCCGCCTGCTAAGCGCGGCGATTATGGCAAAACCCCCCTTATGTCCATGTGGCGTTGGGAGAGGCCTATGTCCAGCAGTGGACGTCTTTCGGCTGAAATGATGATGATGATGAATCTTCTGTGGGTCACATAATAGCCAGGTAATGTGATTGTGCAGGACTATTAACAGTTTGTGCGCAGTAGTCCTGTAGTAGTCAATAGTAATGAAATACATAATTATACAGGGTGTAACGGAAAGGGTATATACATACTTAAGGGTGTGCTAACTGAACATGTTTCTCCAAGGGACAAACATCGTAGTAGCGAAAAAATATCAGCTGCCCCATACATTTGGGTCGAATAGGTATCTAAATTTTGTATGGGGAGCAGATAATTTTTTCGCTATTACGATGTTTGTCCGATGGAGAAACATGTTCAGTTTGATGGTCTGTAGCACACCCCTAGGTATGTATATACCCTTTCCGTTACACCCTGTATAGGGTGACTAGTAATTAGTGACCGATACTTAAACACGTGATTATACTCATGTAAAAGAAACATTTTTTTTATACTCATTCACTTTTATCACACATAACATAATAGCACAACAGGCAAGTAATTCGCATGCACGTACACCTGTGACCTATCAGCTGTTAGCCACGTGACGCCGTTCTGTCTCATTACTATCGTACCGTGCCACAATCATGACAGTGGGTAGACAGAGCACCCGCACGGCTCGCAACGCCGAATTTAATATTGGCTGTTGATAAAAGTGAATGAGTATAAACCAAATGTTTCTTTGCAAAAGTTCTTTGTTGTCATGAGTGAGAGAATAGTTTTTGTTTAACTTTCCAGCATTCGGATGACACAATGCTAACGGTAACAGTAAACAGGTAATGGTAGTTACTTACTAGTAGAATATTTATTACTTTAGTTATCTCATACTTTTTACTTATGCATCCTTATCATTTGCTTAGCTTTTACCAACTTAGTTTGGCTCAGCTTCCAATCTAACTGGATGATGTCATTCTTTTGTGTTGTATTGGTATTAAAAAAAAGAGAATTTTGACTTTTACAAATTCAGATTCTTCCTCAAACAAACGGTCTACCTATTACCTAACATGTGACGACCAAAACCCTGACACCATAAATATACCGATCTCAAAACCACCGTAACTCATCTTTTAATACCTTATCCAACAACTTTTTTAAGGTGAAACCCTTAAAAATTGATCTCGCGAAGACATAAACCTAAAAAATTTAAATATGTTAATGTAATGTATGGTTACATAAAATATGTTATTTGAGAACGCCTCAGTAGGTGTTCTAAAATAACGTACACCGGTTAAAAGTGGATTTGTCCATGTAACAGTTTTGACTGTTATATAATTATACGTTTCGTTGCTCGTGACATTATCATCTGCAGGGTAGATGATCTGTAGAATACGTCAATGTGACAGTCAACGTTACGTTTAAAAAATCACAAAACCACTTCACTATAATCTGGTGATCTAGCCTAAAACCGTATATGTCCTATACGTTTTTAAAATGACGTGTCCAATAATAGTCTAAGAGCTACCGAACCACCTGATTAAGCCGTTTCCCACAAAGTTAGATTTTTTATTATTGGTCAATTAAGAAAGTACCGTTCTGGCAGGTATCTCGCGGTTGCGTCATCATCCCAATTTTTTAAAAGCTTTTATTTAACTTGCAATGTCTGTTTGCTTTTATTAACCTTCTCCCACAAGGCTACAATTTTTATAATTATGTTGTTTTTTACGTATGTTTACTTGTAAAAACAAAACTGTCATTTTTGAGGGAAACAGGCCAGTCAGATGGTACGGTAGCTCTCCTAATAAAACATTAAAATAAGCACCAAAGTTTGCAAGGAGTTCGAAACAAAATCCGTTTTAAGTGCTAATGATAGGAAAATAGTATACATAATGAGGTGCAGTCTAAATTTTACCTGGTTACGGTCAGCAACGAAAGTCGCTATAAATATCCAAAATTATAAGACGTATTACTTTTAGAATGATCTATTATGTAATATTGATAAGTGTTAACCGACTTCTGTTGCCGACTGTACCTACTTAGCTTGTTTACCTAATAGATAAGCGGATGATTATCACTTACGTACGCAATGTTGGAATCTGTGGCATCCAGCGATTCGGGCGCACATAGCATACACCACTACATTTGCAGATAACACCAGGCGAAATGCAAGACCGTTTACGGAGTCATGGATTTCAATACCTACAAGTAAATGATTAACTAACACAACTGAGAATGCAGAGTGATGCAATAAAATCATGTAAATTGTACTCTTTACCTCAACTGAACTCGGCATTCAATCCAACTGGATGCAGCTAAATATAAATATTATACATATCGAGTGAATGCCTAAATTGACTGCACGGTTGGCGCAGTGGTTGAGCAATCGACTGCTGCGCTGCGTGTGGCTGGTTCGATCCCCGCATGGAACAAATATTTGTATGGCCTACAGATAGTTGTTCCGGGTCTGGCTGTTTAATTATGTGAGTTTAAATGTTTGTAAACGCACCCACGATACAGGAGAAAATCCTAGGCTGGGGCAACGTTTTACAACACAACAAAAGTGCCATCCAAAAAAAAAATTGGGAAGAGATGGAGCTAGACGACCTGTATAGCTCCGTCTCTTTCCCACTATGGAATAAGAATGAAACATGTTTTTAAGTGTCAAGGTCACGGTCAGAAGGTCGACCCCGTGCGGTTTTTATAATTAACCCACAAGGCCCCTTCTCTTCAGCTATTCACAGCTATAAAGATCAAAAAATTGTTCTCATGAAGACATAATTCGGTATCCTAGCTGGCAAAGTGCCATTTAGGTGAAAAATTAGCTTGCCAATGAGAATTTAGAACAGATTATTACATGTCGCTTTACGTTTTTTACCTATTTTCTTTCATTAATACTCGTATTCTAACATATTATTATGTTTTGAGTACATCGTTACTGAGTATGAGCATAATCACTTATGCTTATTTGCTAGATATAAATGAAACACGTGTCAGAGCAAAAAAGTTAATTTATTTTCGTAGATGAAACTTCAGAAAGTAACGTTGCCTCCATGATCAGCATGCACAGTTTATTTCATTATTTTCTTTTTGCTCATTTATGTTTCTTTTAACTAAGCTAAAGCTTGGATTTGTCTTGTTTTGTTGTAAATGCATTCTCAAATAAATTAAATATATGTTTCTTTTAGCGCTTTGCCTTAATTGGTATCAACGTCACGATCTTGTTTATTCAATACGATTTCCACAGAAATATTTACAAAGGTTTACCAACAGCAAATGTAACACCTCCTAACCATGCCATTCTGGCGCACTAAAACGTGTTGCACTAGACGCACAGAATAAAAACAATCTGGGTTGAGTTAAGAGCGTTTACACCTTACTTATTTCATACAAACTTTCAAGTCCTTATTTTCCAAAATGACTGAACCGATTTGAATGAAACTTAATACGCATAAGCAGGATTTTCGAAATGTCTTTAAAATAAAAGATAATTGGAAATAACTATTTCTATAGATAATTTATAATCGCTCTAATTTAGCTGTAACACTACTTTTCGAAAATGTTTTTTAGTAACTTTTTAGACCTATGTATCCTGCTCATGCGTATGAAGTTTCATTAAAATCGGTTCAGTCCTTTCGGAAAATAAGGACTTGAAAGTTTGTATGAAATGTCGTAAGGCTTAAATGCTCTTAAATCTTTAACGATAAAGTTCACGACTAAAACCATAGACTAACTATATCCTAACACAAGGACTATCACCAAAACTTTGAAGTACACTATCTCCAAACTACTCCATTTCGATCACATATCCGAACAAGTTTCAGTATTACAAAGACATCCAAGATTCTCGATCAGGAACACCATTTTTTACCAACATGGCAGGTTGCCAACATTCTGATACTAGGTTTATGTCTTCGCGAGATCAATTTTGAGACTTTCACGGTAAAATAGGTGTTGGATAAGGTATTGAAAGATGAGTTACGGTGGTTTTGAGTTTGGTATATTTATGGTGTTAGGGTTTTCGTCCTTAGATGATATGTTAGGTAAAATAGGTGGGTTTTTATTTTATCATTTATAATTATTAAACAATTTATGTACACACTTAATACAGAGAAGAAGAAAGGAACAGAAAATAGGTACAAAGGTAATTCTCTTCCAGCATACCTGCGAAAGGAGATATTCAAAAAAGAGATGCAGACTTAGTGGCATAGAGATAGTTTTAGATGTAGACATATTTACATATTTTTTAAGAGAAAGAATCTGAATTTATAAAAATAAAATTAACGTTTAAAAAATATAAAAACAAATGAATTACATTACTAGCTTTTTACCGCGGCTTCGCTCACGTTAATTTAGAATTTAACCAGCTCGGCCACGTGGCGCCATCAAATAACATAAGAACGTTATTATTAATTTCCTCGGGAACAGCACTTTTTTCGGGATGAAAGGTTTGTTTCTGTACACTTGATAACGTATATGCAAAATTTCAGGATGATCAGTGCAGTGGTTTGGGCGTGAGGAGGTAATAAACAAACAAACTTACTTTCGCATTTATAATCTTAAGTTAGGATTCCATTATTTCATTTAAGAGAAAAGGGATAAATGTGAACGAATGAACAAGACGAAGGTGGTGTTTGAAAGAGAAGAGGATGCATCGATGTGTGATGTGAAAATAAATGATAAGAGAGTGGAGCAACTGAATGAGTTTGTATATTTGAACAGTCTGTTTACAAGAGATGGAAAGATTGACGCAGATGTAGAAAGAGTAAATGCGGGAAATAAAATGAATGGTGCTATACATGCAGTTGTGACCAACTAATCGATGCCAGAACAGGATCACTGGCTGTTCACAGCTTTAAATTGTAATTTGTGCATCCAATTTGTGTGTGTATTCAATTTTTGATACCGTTTCGAGCAGTAACTGAAGTGGATTGAATTGCACCAACAATGAATTAATTAATTAACCCACTTAAAATGTTTCCTCTGGAAATTACATTGTTTGATACCAGGAACTCATACACAGCGCGTGAACGTTCAAGTGTCAACATTGCATTTACTGAATATTATTAAATGGAAAAGGAATGAGAATACCTAGAATTGAGGTGCTGTGTACACCTCGATTCTAGAAATTGTCATTCCTCTCTATTCATACCAATTAATAAACTAGTTTGCACTATAACGACAAAAAATATTAGCGTTAAATTGGCATTATGGCACAAAATATTATAGCAAAATGGGTGCGAAACGAATGAAAATGGAATCGTGAAAGGAAAGATACGTCGTAGCAAAACGAACTACGGTAAAGACGACAATTTCAAAAATTACGTCTAAATTTAACATTTTTGAAGAGATCGTACTCAGGTAGGAAAGATGATTCATATTTCCATGGTCCAAAGTTGGGCCAAACAATGAGCTAGCAGTATTTTCTTAGTTAATACCAATTTTGAACTGCAATCGTTCTTTTTTGCTGTAATATAGACAAATATTTGAAACTTGATCACATTTGGCACTTTTGGCAATCAGGAAGGAAGTATTGTTTTGATAATCATCATCATCATCATCATTTCAGCCCAAAAGATGTCCACTGCAGGACATAGGCCTCCCCCAAGTCACATTGACATTTTGGGGGGTTTTACCATAATCGCCACGCTTGGCAGGCGGGTTGGCGATCGCAGTACGTTACAAAGGCACAGAGAACGCTGCTGCCCATGCTCTGGCAAGTACCTTAGTCGCCTCTTACGACACCCACGGGAAGATATGGGATTTTCATAATATGTAACCCAAAAATAAAAACAAATTTCCAAGCAATAATTTATAACTCCGCAAAAAATGCTAATCCAATGCAGATTTATTCATTCCAAGCATAATATAATCAGCACACAGGTAAATGCTGTTTGTACATATAAATCGATAGGATCCTCCGACTGCCAATTCTCTAGCAAAAATAATTCTCATCGTAAAATATCACGGTATACACGCGCGTTGACAACAAGATCCAAGCGGATCTTAGCAGGGTTGTCACGGTTGTCACGGGTTATATGAAATACATTTTGCAAACTTCGTGAGGAAACTTGAACTTTGATTACAAGGCGGATTGATGTACTGATCCTCACCAATATTTAGCAACAAATTCTGCATGTGATGAAGCTTTTTTCGCTGTTAGCCAAAAAGGTAAGCTCCCAGAGGCAACGGCAGACTGCAAATAATAATATTAAAAATAAAATTAGTTTATTTCAGGTCATTGACTCATATTAGTTACACAACAATATAAATAGGCTTTTGTCAATATTCATGCATAAAAAAAAACAATAATCATTTGATTGATTGATTAACAAATAAATCAAGTTACAGACAGACAAAAAATAAAATACAAATGAATTAAAGTCAAATCAATTAATGTCAAAGTGACAGAGCAAAATAAAACAAGAACAAAATAAAATATGACACGAATTAAATTATGGATTTAGGTTATGTCAGAATCAAAAACTATAATATTAAAAAGATATAAAATGATAAATCAAGCACCAACCATATTTTATGCCTACTACAACAATGCCCTATAAACGTAGGGGCACAAATGACACGCTAAGATCTTGCTGTGCAACCCCACAAATTGGATGCTTTTAGGTCACAGTACCTAAATTGAAAAACCTTTAAAATTAAGTTTAAGGCAAAGACTAGACTGCCTCGTTGGTTTTGTGGTGGCAAGCGTAACTGCTAAGCTGTGGAGCTCGGGTCCTGGTTCGATTGCCAGATCAGGCAAAGTATTTTGAGTTTTTCTGTCAGGAATTTCTCAGTAGCAGCCACGGAATCTGGATTTGTGCCCGGTTGATGGCAATAGTCTCGCTCCCTATTACATGGGACTTGAACATGACTGGGGCAATGTGGGTGTACTAATAGGTTCACCTCTACCTAACCCTTCGGGGATTACAGGCGTATTGTTATGTATGTATTTTAGCTCATGACTAAGTAATAACAGCCGCACGGATCGATCTTTCAGGTTAAGCCGGGCTTGCCGAGGTTGGTCCGTGGATGGGTGACCATAATTACATACCGAGTTTCCTCCGTGCCTCGAAAAGCACGTTAAGCCGTTGATCGCGGCGGTCATTTGTAGATCTTTGACAGTCGTTACGATTAGTCAGAATCCAAAAGTCTGACATCCAGTCTTACCAGGGGGTATCGTATTACCCAGTTACTGGGTTGTGGAGTTCAGAGAGGCAGGCGCTTCATGTAAAATACTGGTATTTGCATCCGGTTAGACTGGTAGCCGACCCCAAGATAGTTTAGGTTAAGGCTAGGCAGATGATGATGATGATGAGTGTGTTTTAGGCAAAAACGATCGGTCGAATATTGGTAATTTTTAAATGTAACTCATCTGCTGCTATACAAATTCCAGCATATAAGTTCCGACGGTCGTTGTTTAACAGGGTAAATGTGCAGCTCATTAGGTACTCATCAATCGAGAAATGAATGAAAATATGCGTGAAATTCTCTCGCATGAGTTATCTCTCGTAACCCATATTATGCGAACCCAAACGCTTTAAAACTGGTAGATTGGGTATTACTGGAAGATATTGTCGCATGCTTGAAAGAACAGCTCGTCCCAGCCAATGTATCAGAAAATAATAATAATAGCTTATTCATGTCCCACTGCAGGGTAGAGGAAGACCAAAGAAACGATGGATGGACTGTGTGAAGGATGATATGACAAGAAAGGAGTTTGATGAGAAGACGATTGATAGAGAATTATGGAAGAGAAAGACATGGTGTGCCGACCCCAAACGAATAGAGATAAGGGCAAGAGAGTGATGATCAATCAATCAATCAATTTATTTTCAGGTTACAACGACCCATAGATAAATACCTTTACCTAAATATACATACTATAACAATTGTGTTAGTACATAAAACTTAAAAAATTATGTTAGCTAGTAACACTTCACTGATGATGATGATAATGTTCCACTGCCGGGTAAAGGCTTCTTCTCATACAAAGAAGGCTTGACTTTTGACCACCACGCTTGCTCACAGTGGGTTGGCGAGAAGTCCTACAAAGTCGAAGAAGAGCTGAAAAAAAAACACATCTGACTTAAAACCACCTTAGTACTTGCCCAATTTAGAACCCTAGGGTCAAACGGGATCCTATTATTGAGACTTCGCTGTCCGTCCATCCGTCCGTCTGTCTGTCACCAGGCTGTATCTAATGAATTGTGATAGATAGCCCGTTGAAATTTCTACAGATTATGTATTTCTGTTCCCGCTATTACAACAAATACTAAAAACAGAATCAAATAAATCTTCAAGGGGGACTTCCATACAAAAAAAGTAATTTTTTTGCTCGTTTTTATGAATAATGGTACGGCACCTAACTGGTGGTAGACGTAAGTGGTCACTGCCACCCAATCAGCAGTTCAGACTTAATAAAACAGATAAAAAACATTATCTGTTCAATTTCCGTCATAACTGGAAGGAGGACGCGCGGTTTTTATTGCATTAAAAATTTAACACTTCAGAACTATTACAATCCGTCTTACTAATTTTCCAGTTTTAGAACCCCAAACTCAATGACAGATGTCATAAAGTTCAAATTCCTTCGTAACCTAATGTTTATAAAATCTGACCGTCACACGGAGTTGACGGAGTCTAACATTTTTTACCCATCAAAAAAGTGCATAACGCCGCTAAATAAGGATTCACTTAAAAAATGTATAGAGACAAACCCGTGCCGGAAATTACAACAACAAGCAAGCAAGATTACATAAGCTACTTCACTAAAAGGTATTTTTAAGATATTTTTCCTCCACAAATCCGACAGTCAACTCAATCCAAAATCAAGACAATGTTACCTCAACTTAATCCGCTGATAAAATCCGAAATCCACTATCTAACACCTAGGTAAAGAAAATAAAGACTTTCAGAATCATCAATATTACGGACAGGCAGCTTAAGACCAAACGATGAAAAATTCTAGCTTTATCTAAACCTGATAGGAAGATAGCAACCCTAATTTCCCCTCGAGATAAATCCGTAGGTAAACACAGCCTCCGTTGCCGTGTTGGACGACGTACGCCTCGCGCGATAAAAACGGGGTGTTCTATAAATTATTCATAAAAAATCTTGACTTGCCTCGTGCCTCGCTGCCAAGGATATAATATAAGACAATGTTAGTTGTCTAGTAGCGTCGTGTGCTTTTCGAAGCTTTGATCTGGAAGGAGAGGGTCGTTAGAGTGCATGTTGAGAACGTATGTATGTTGAAGCGTTTAGCGTTAAGGTCTTCGAAAATAGTTTTTATGAGACAGTGTTATAAGACGTTTATGGCAATGGCAAATGACTTTTTTTGTCTTTCGTATCAATATTTTAGATCCTGACTTACATTATTTTTATTTATTTTTTTAAACTTTGCCCCACCCTAGGTATTTCTCCTGTAGGTATCGTGGGTGCGATTACAAACATTTAAAGTCACAGACACAAACAGCCAGACCCGGAACAACTATCTGTAGGCCACACAAATATTTGTTCCGTGCGGGGATCAAACCCGCGACACGCAGCGCAGCAGTCGATCGCTCAACCACTGCGCCAACCGTGTCGTCAAACATTGAAAGACATTGAAAGGGTAAATATATGGTTGACATCATTAATACCATCATCCGCCTAGCCTTTTCGTTGAAATCGGATTTCAATTTAATGCTCCTGAACACCAGACTTTAAAGATGCGTAACCCTATCTGAACAATACAATAAATAAAATAAATAAATACAACCTTTATTTCCCAAAATAACAATATGCATCATTCCATAACAATTTTATCATGCAAGTAACAATTCAAATTCATATTAAATCATTGTTACATCTAACGAATATATCCGATTAATTACAACACAGTAACTGGGCGAGTCACTGTATTGTAGACAGAAAGCTTGAAATAAATTGAAACATGAAGCAGAGTCAATAACTAAATGATGCTAAATTACAAAGACGACATGGCCTAATCCCAAAAAAACATTCAAAAATAATGTTAACCCCAAAAGTTACCGATAGGAAAATTCAAGGCAAAAATATGATCCATTGATGAAAGGGATATTGTTAAAGCTCTTTAGAAACACGTATACCATATATATATATATACATTCTGGTTATAACGATGAGTGTAGTCAGATGGAAGCGGTCATAGAAGAGGGTTCACATGTGAGGTTCCAAGATTGACGTGTTATGAGGGACAGGATTGATGGGGGTTAATAATGAGTAGTATGTCTATTGTGCTGGTTGTAAAATATACCTAGTGTCTTGTTCTTAAAGGTATAGTCGACTTTGTAATAGCTTTATCATCTTAAGGTTCAATGTCACTTGCTTTTTATAAATCGAGCAGGTATGGTAGACGAAGTGAACATTCTTTAAGAATTAAATATGGTGGAAAAGTTGATGTGTATTGAATTGTTTTAACTAACCGATGGTAAGACGAGCTGAACAAGACCAGCAACCAGTGGGCCACATTGGCCCTGAATCGAAACAACTAGAAGTCATGGGGAGAGGCCTTTGCCCATCAGTGGGATGACACAGTTTAATACTAATAATATCTTACCAAAAAGCTTTTGACGTTGAAAGTAGTAGTGATTGTAGAAATACGAAACACTTTGCTTTGGCTGTTTGTTGAGTTCGTTTTTTTCGAATTCCAAGTGATGAGCAACGTTATAAAAAAACTTTGAATGCGATGACCCTTACTAGTCTTTGATCTAAGGTCAGTAAGATAGTTTCAACCGTAGTGAAGTTTCTCTTTACTAGCAATTTTTATCAAAAATGCCCAAGTAATTACGACGACTTCGGCTATGCATTCTTAAATAGTCTACCCTATCATCTAACGCAAACTAGCACTGTATTTAATCTAAAGGGTATGATTTTATCAATACCCTAATAAATGCATTTTCATTGACCTAATAAATAATATTTGTTCCCAAAATAGTAGATCTGTCACCTAAATTGAATCATCAAATAATATCAAAACGCTTACGTAAATATTAATTAAGAATTACTTGGAAATAATATCAATCATCAAGTAATTTTATTACGTTTAAAAATAATAAAAGTGTCACGAAAATTGAATCATCAAACAATGTAAAAATGTTTACATAAAAACTCCAAACCACAGGTCCAAACTAAGGCGTTGTCGACGTAGCCCCGCTATGCGGGGCTCCTATTTCTGTCTGCAGGGTTTACAGTAACCTAACACGAAGGGGATGTCGGGGTCTTAGTTCGCTCGCTCCGCTCGCTCACTAGACCCCGCCATCCTCTTCGAACCTAACCTGTCCGAGTCGGTGTGCCCAATGTCTCGTATAAAGCATTTCTTCATAGAAATAAGGAACTGATCTATTTATTTGGTGACAGATCTACCATTCCGAGCACAAAGCTATTATTTAAGTAATAAAACTATTATTATAAGAACGAAGTTTATATTCATCTAATGCACTACAATTTTATTGGTAATCCATCTCTTATTTTACACATGTATCAACATTTATTTGATAATTCATACCTGGGAACACTTTTTGTTTATCTGAGAACGAAAATATTTCGTGGCGATAGATCTATTTACTAGGTGATACAACTTTGATGACAAATATAAATTTTGGTGACAAGAAATATAGTTCCCTAATCTAAATAACAGATGCAACTCAAAATCCGCGCCAAAATGGAAAACAGTTCTGCCAATCAAACAAGAAATAAAAAAAATAAAAAATTGAATTTGGAAAAATCACCTATTCCCGATACTTTTTTGAAACTGTTATTAGGTTACAAACTCACTGACAGTTGGCTTACTTAGTGCTAATTCGATACACGTAGTGAAGGTGCTCAGCACGCTACGCGGCCAGTTGCGAAGATTCTAGAACGCTTACTTCAGTTCGCTACTCGCAAGGAAATTCGCTAGGCTCTAGATGATAAGAACACCATGGTTGCGTATCCATCAAAGCGGAGAGATGAGAGGAGCGCGGCTGTCAAGAAAAGATTTAAAGGCTTTCACTTCTACTGAAAACCTGCAGGAAGTCAGTATTAGTGCCTATTAAGATTTTTCAACAGTCATTAAAAAATAAAAACATTTTTAAAAATTACCGACTTCCAATTAAGTTCTTTTTTGTAAAACGTTTTTATTTTACCCTTTTTAGTTGTGTTATCTTACATAAATCCTAGTCAAGTATAAATTTTACATGGTTACTAGACACCAGCACATCGTCCATACCATACGAATAAATAAATTGAATAAACGTTCATATAATGAAAACTACTGCGCCAAACTATGTTAATTCTTTATAGGACCAAACGGCAACAATTCCGCATAAAAAAAGAATCACGTAAATCGGATCATAAATCTCAGCGTAATCGGTGTACATAAATAAAAAAAATACCAATCGAATAAAGAACCTCCTCTTTTTTGAAGTCGGTTAAAACTCAATGAAGTTTTTCGTCAACCAAAATATTAAAAATAAAGGGGGCGTTCTTACCCTTTGGTTTATGGAATCCTAAACCACGCCAGTGTGGGTATTTATTAGGGTTCCCTGGCAAATGACGTACGATGACCGATTGACGGACCAGCCCAAGTGATTGCAACATGTGTACCCGGTTATGAGCACCCCTAATATTAGTTCCGGTATTAGGGTGTTCCCCTACAGTCACCTTTGTTGAGAGACAATTGAAAAAAAATATACAAGGTGTTGTTTTGCATCCTCGTCAAAATTCAGGAGGTTGAACAAAATAAATAATGGTTTTAGTTGTTTATGCTTGTCAGTATTTCAGAATAACCCCCCTAACGTGCTTTAGGGAATAAGAAGTTATCGAATAAACGATTGAGATTCTTTGTATGTGTAGAAGCGCGGTTATAGGACGAGAATCAGACGGCCCGCTTCTTAAACACGGGTGGTTCACACTAACCGATTTCTGTAAATAAGAAAAACAATAAAAAATATCTACACATTTTAATATTGATTGGGGACGAGAATCATTAACATAGTTACCTCCTTGAATTTGACTAGGATGCAAAACAACACCATGTATTTGCATGTTTTCTTTTTCATTTTCAAGTTATACAGGAATCGTGTTATTTGTTGTATTTTCGACACTTGAGTGGTAACTATATTTTGCTCGCGGCTTCAGTCGTGTGGAGGAATATTTTAACTAGATATAGTATCTTATGTCCTTCATCATCATCATCATCATCAGCCTATAATGTTCGCACTGCTGGGACACAGGCCTCTTTTCTATGAAAGGGAGTCCTTACGACTAGACTGGACGGGAGACGGGAGCCGCCTTAGTTTATGTCCTTACTTTAGGGTAATATTCTATCAGTACACACAAATAAACTAAGTCAAAATCACTTTTATAATATTCCATACGAGATTTACTTAGAATAAATTCAGCAAATTGGTTAAGTACGCTTGCCTTCTTAAGACTGTCTTATGGATGAAGGGGACTTCAGAATTTGATTTCTCAAGGCTACGATTTGTAGCTTGATTATATAATTTGCCTGCTAGTAATAATAATATCGTCCCGACCGAATTTCGGCCTCAGACAATCTCTACGGAGATTACCCAAGAATGCTGGAGATAGGGAATAATTTTATAGTTCATAAGTGTGTGCGCAAACACAGCTACATCTGCCTAGCTTTTTCCCAACTATCTTAGGGTCGGCTTCCAGTCTAACCGGATGCAGCTAGATACAAGTATTTTGCATGGAGGAACTGCCTATCCGACCTCGACAACCCAGTGTGTGCTGACTAAAACGATACTCCTTGGTAAGACTGGCTGTCAGAGTTTCGGGCCAGTGACTATTTTTAACTACTGTCAAAGATCTCTAAATGGTAGCTGAGACTAACGACTTTACGTGCTTTCCGAGGCACGGAAGAAACTCGGTATGTATTAGGTGGTCACCCATCCACGGGCCAATCTAGGCAAGCGCTGCTTAACCTGAAGATTTACCGAAGCGGCTGGTATTATTTAACCACGAGCTCTTGCTGGTATACATAATTAGTTTTTTTTCAATTAAGACTCATTATTAAAATAAGCTTATTGTTGTGGACCGACCAACCTCATTATAGTAGTTTAGTATTGGCAGTATGTATTTTTTATTTAATTACTTTTTAAAACTGATTTGTCAATATAACAAGATAAAAGAGAACGATTGTATGGCAACTATGTAAAACGTAACAAAAGGAAAATATACAATATTATCTTAGAAGTCTTTATTTTATGTTGTAATCTAGGATCTAGTGGTTTCCATCCTCCACATTTTTGGTGTCAGAAGTAATTGTTAGAAGAATGCCCGTAACTAGATCGATTACACAAAAAAAAAGGAGTCAGGTAAGTGGTAATCCTCTAGCCTCATCGTCAGGCACTACGCCTGCTCAACCTCACAACGATGAAGCTCTCTTACAGGAGGAGATTTCAATACCCTCATTACGTGATACGTTGCCAGAAACTATACATTCTAAAACACTTTCCTTACCATCATCGCGAGCTTCAACCAAAACGCAAAAACTGGCTGCCCTTGCAAGGCACGCTCGCATGAATGTTGACAGAGAAAGAAAATTAGCTGAAGAAAAACGTAGGGTCACAGAACAACTTGCTGAACAAGAGCGCAAGGCCGCTGCACTAGAGTTGCAAGCAGAACTTGCCGCAATCGATTCAGCGGCATCCGAAAAAAGTAACTCAACTCAAAAGTGGTTGGTAGAGGGTGCTGATAGGGAACATGATATTAATGAGCCCTTCCCTTACAGCATTAATAATCCTGAGCAAAGCCTTGACCTAGAACCTGGCGGTGCTTTTACTGCAGAACCAGCCACTCAGCATGTCACCGCCGCCGCTGCCATTACAAGCGCACGGTCTGCACCGCACCGTGATTATTACCAGCAAGGCAAAGGAAAAGGAAACACTACACATACATTACGATTAGGTACACAAAACACTAAATTTAATACGGATTGTTATGACTACAACAAAAATAACACAATGTAGAGACACAAGACTCTTTTATTAAGCTTGCCAAAGTGATCACGGACCTAGGAAGTAAACGTAAGCAGGTTAGTGTCAATCTTCCTTCTTACGACGGTAGCGCTTCTGACTGGCTTTCCTTCAAGAAGGCTTTCAAGCGGTCAGAGCATAGCTTTACGCCGGAAGAAAACCTAGCCAGACTTAGTACTGCGTTGTTCGGGGTCGCCCGAGAGTCTGTCTCGGCTCTGTTGATGACCGCCGTGGATCCAGTTCAAGTGATGGGTTCCTTAGAGAGTCGATTTGGACAACCAGAATTCATTATTCTTCACCAGTTGTCATCGATTAGATCTCTAGCGAGGTTACCGCTAAATGAATCCGCAAAGGATCTTAACATCTTTGCTTGTCGGCTCAGAAACTGCGTGGAAGTGATTCGAGAGCTACATCAACCGGAGTATCTGGCCTCTCCTGAACTCGCCAATACTATCATAGGGAAGTTGACTCCACTTTTACGATACAGGTGGGCAGATTTTGCATCATTACATCACCAGTCTGGTAAATTTAAATTAGAACTATTGGCCGATTTTTTAGATATTGAATCCAATCGCCAAATAAAATATTGTATGTTTTATTCCGATAATTATTTGTCTCAAAATGTCAAACCGCATAGTAATCTTTCACAACCTGCCAAACCCAGCACCGTTGCCAAGCAACCTACAAAGGTTTTTCACTCAACTTCTTCGACAACGTCAAAGAGTTCCGCAACATGTAGGTATTGTAAGGTTGGTTTACATGATGTCAGTGAATGCGAAAAGTTTTCTGCCTTGTCTATTGACGACCGTTGGAAATGGGTAACTGAAAATAAGGTTTGTTATAGATGCTTAAGTAAAGGTTTACACAAATATGTTGCATGTAAAAAACATTGTGAAAAAGTCGGGTGCAAGTACAGTCGGAGACATAACACTTTGCTTCACAGGCCGATCGTAGAAAATACGGCACACGCAGAGGTGTGCACGAACCAAGATCTAGAGGCCCAAGCACATCAACCAAACGAAGAGATACCAACTATTGTGTCTCACAGTGCCTCACCCAATTCAGCGCCAGTTCAGAGGTGTTTATTAAAAGTAATTCCCGTTACTGTTACCGGCCCTCGAGCTAGTTTTGATACTTATGCGATGCTTGACGACGGGTCGACTGCCTCATTTATTGAACAATCCGTATCTGACCTTATAGGTGCAACTGGACCTAAAAAGCCTATTCGAGTTGACTGCATTGGTGGTCTTAGCAAAAATATAGAGGTCAGATTTGTTAATATTAAAGTAAAAGGCTTTCATAGTTTAGACGTGCATGATATAGTAGTAAGGTCTATTCCTAACTTGACTATTGCAAAACAGTCAATTCTTAAAGAACAAATTAAAAGGTACGATTACATAAATGATTTAGCTAACGTCTTATGTTATGAGAACGCTAAACCAACGCTTTTACTCGGGATTGATAATTGGCATCTCACATTCTCGAAAATCATTCGCCGCGGAACTGCATCGCAACCCGCTGCCTCCCTCACTCCTTTGGGTTGGGTTTTATATGGTTCTCCTTCAACTATGTCCAAGCCTGTTGATTTCGTTAATCATGCGATCACCGAATTCGAGATAGATAGTCAAAGAGATAGCCGTAATTTAGACACTCTCATCAAAGAGTATTATAAGTTAGATTCGATAGGTATTCTAAATAGAGATTGTCGTTCCGCCGATGACCAAAGAGCATTAAAATTATTAGAAGAAACTACTAGGCGTTTACCATCTCGGCGATTTGAGACAGGTTTACTGTGGCGCGATAATATTGCTAGTGTCCCAAATAGTCGCCCCCTAGCTTTACGCCGTTTTAGAACTCTTGAGCGTAAAATGGCCACAGATTCAGATTACGCCATCAAATACAGGCAAAATATTCATGCCATGCTTGATAAAGGTTACGCAGAGATGTGTAATACTGACCCTTCTGGACTATTGTGGTATTTACCTCATTTTGGAGTTATACAACCGCAAAAGAAAAAACTTAGAATTGTATGTGATGCTGCAGCCATGTGTGAAGGTGTCAGCTTAAATTCGTTACTGCTGCCAGGTCCAGATCTACTTCAATCGTTATTAGCCATATTAATGCGATTTAGGGAAGGACGTGTTGCTCTTTCTGCCGATATTAAAGAAATGTTCCCTCAAGTCAAAATTAGACCAAACGATCGTGATGCTCAACGTTTCTTGTGGCGTGACGACTCCGCACAACCAATTCAGGAGTATCGTATGTCATCGATGATGTTTGGTGCCGTATGTAGTCCGTTTACAGCCTTGTTTCTTAAAAACAAAAATGCCATCGAACATCAACGATCATATCCAGAAGCAGCAGCTGCTATTGTTAGTGATACATACATGGATGATTATTTAGGTAGTTGTGATGATGAACAAAAAGCCGCTGTTTTGGCAGCAGATATCGTCTTGGTTCATGCTGCAGCCGGATTCGAGATGAGATCGTGGGTATCAAATTCTGCAAAGGCCCTGTCCATGTTGTCTCCTGACCTATGTGCTAGTGGAGCAACAGAGATAAATGTAGGTTCAGACTCACGACCGCCAACACGCGTTTTAGGTGTCTCTTGGAATATTTCTAATGATACTTTGTCATTTCCGTGTATAAATTTCGATACGATACCACACAAATTAACTAAACGCATTGTTCTATCAAACTTGATGAAAATTTACGATCCTTTTGGTTTTCTTACTCCCGTTATTATAAAAGGTCGTGTTTTATTCCAAAAGACTTGGAAACTAGCCACATCTTGGGATGAATTATTATCGAAACAATTTATAGATAAGTGGTCACAATGGTTCAATAATTTGGCAAAGGTTTTGAACAACTCTATTCCCCGGTGCTATTACAATTCAAATGATCATATAGGTTCAATTCAATTACATGTCTTTGCCGACGCAAGTGAGCAAGCATACGCTTGTGTTGCTTACTGGCGTTTCTTGTATCCAAATGGAAACATTGAAATCTCTTTAATAAGTGGTAAAGCTCGTGTTGCTCCTTTAAAACCCACGACAATACCAAGACTTGAGCTTCAAGCAGCGTTAATCGCTGCTCGTTTAGCTGTTTTTATTTTAGAATCTCACAAGCGAAAGCCAGAAAGAGTTTTTCTCTGGTCAGACTCCCAAACTGTTCTCAAATGGTTACGTTCTGACCCAAGCAGCTTTAAGTCCTTTGTCGCACATAGGGTTTGTGAAATTTGCGAGATTACCAATTTTTCTGATTGGAAGTACGTACCTTCATCCTCGAATGTCGCGGATGATGCCACCAGATTCAAAGATGAATTTACGATAAACTCACGGTGGTTTACAGGGCCATCATTTTTACTCCAATCATCAAACGAATGGCCCTGTGAACCAGTTACTAATGACACACCAGCTTCTGAGGAAAATAGATCTAATAGGGATCTGGTGGGTTTGACATTAACTCAATCAGGTGACTCACCATCACCTGTGGTTGCTGATTATACTCGGTTTAGCGTCTGGCTACGATTTATTCGTGCTACCGCGCGAGCTCATCAGTGCGCTTCATTTTTTCGCCGTTCTCCTGAAAATCCTAAATTTCCATTACGCGGCTTAGCAGTTTTAGATGTCTGCTTTATTTCATCTGCTGAACACCATGCCTTTATGCGCGTACAATTAGATTCTTTCAACAGTGAATATAAATTGATTGACGCTGCACGCCCCGTTTCAAAAGAAAGTAGGCTTAAGAATATTTCTTTGATACTAGGAGATGATAGGCTTCTGCGTTTATCCGGCCGCACGGGAGCTTCAACAGCCATAGACCCAAAACCGATTGTGTTGGATGGAAAACACCCGATAACCCGTTTACTGATCAGCTCATACCACATCAAATTTGCCCATGGCAACAACGAACTTGTAGTGAACGAACTGCGCCAACGTTACTTCATAGTCAGTTTGAGACCATCTGTGAGAAGCGTGGCAAAACAATGTCAATTTTGTCGGAATATGAAGGCGAGACCACTCATACCACCAATTGGAGATTTACCTGAAGCCAGGATGGCTCATCATACTAGACCATTTACCTTCGTTGGTGTTGATTATTTTGGCCCTTTGACTGTCACAGCAGGACGTCGGACAATGAAGAATTGGATTGCTCTATTCACCTGTCTGACTGTGAGAGCTATTCACATAGAGATCGTCGAATCATTATCTTCAGATTCCGCTTTGATGGCCCTACGTCGATTCATAGCCCGACGCGGCTGTCCCACATGCATCTACTCTGACAATGGAACTGCATTTGTAGGCGCATCGAATATATTACCTGACCTCTACGACTTTTCGGTAAATAAAGGCATAGAATGGAAATTTATCCCTCCTTCAGCTCCATTTATGGGTGGCTGCTGGGAGCGCCTAGTAAGCAGCGTCAAGACAGCCTTAAGAGTAACACTGAAAGATAGATCACCTAGAGTAGAAGTATTACATACGCTGCTGATAGAGGTGGAAGGCATTATTAATTCTCGACCGCTAACGCATGTCCCAGTTGATGAAAGAAGTGAACAAGCGCTTACACCCTTCAACTTTCTAATCGGAACATCCGCTA
Organism: Cerastis rubricosa; assembly: GCA_949152445.1. Taxonomy (NCBI): domain Eukaryota; kingdom Metazoa; phylum Arthropoda; class Insecta; order Lepidoptera; family Noctuidae; genus Cerastis; species Cerastis rubricosa. Next base: position 4,065,525 of record OX424535.1, on the reverse strand, counting down.
ATGATCTGTGTCTACGGGAATTCTGCGACGCCGACCTCTCACGACGTGTAGACTGGCGGAAAGCCCAACGTCTTGCAAACCATTTCTGGCAACGCTGGACGAAAGAATACTTGCCGCTTCTGTTGCCGCGTAGAACGGTTCCACCCCACCAACCATTGAAGACAGGAGACGTGGTTTTAATTGCTGACGGCAATTTACCCCGAAACTGTTGGCCTATGGGACGCGTCACCGAGATGTTCCCGGGTAGGGACAATATCGTTCGTGTAGTAAACGTAGCAACTAAAGGGGGTGTGTTGCGTCGGCCGGTCCGCAAGTTAGTCCCATTAAATTCATAGTTGGTGTTTCACACCGCTCGGGGCCATGTTGTGGACCGACCAACCTCATTATAGTAGTTTAGTATTGGCAGTATGTATTTTTTATTTAATTACTTTTTAAAACTGATTTGTCAATATAACAAGATAAAAGAGAACGATTGTATGGCAACTATGTAAAACGTAACAAAAGGAAAATATACAATATTATCTTAGAAGTCTTTATTTTATGTTGTAATCTAGGATCTAGTGGTTTCCATCCTCCACACTTATGATAAACAAATAATTATGTTATTTGTGACTACACCCACAAGGAAATCATCATCATCAGCCTATAATGTTCCCACTGCTGAGACACAGGCCTCCTCTCTATGAGAGGGAGTGGGCTGTAAACCACCACGCGGGCCCAGTGCAGGTTGGTAGATGTCAAATGTCTTCGAATTTTAGTTCTAGGACATGCCGGTTTCCTCACGATGTTTTCCTTCACCGTTTTTAGAGCAAGTAGAGGAAATATCAGAACAGAAAAAAACATTCAACCAATGAAATCGGTTTACAGTCTTAAACTATTTTAAGCTTATCGTTGCCTTAGTTTACTGACTTTGTTACGTAAACTTTTTTAGAAAGATACGATATATTTTAGATAGAAACTCACGTTTATCTCTAATCCTTTTAAACCGACACACCTTCATTACAGAAACGTTAATACTTAACTTCGGATTGTGTAAGGGAATTCCGAAAACTTTCGAATCACCCTCTTCCTACGGATTACAAAGGAGGGAAAGATCCCTCTTGAGAGGTTCGACCTCTTTACATCAGCATATAACGCGTGTATTGAAAGAAACTCTACGAATAGAATTACTCCTTTTGAAAGGTATGTTTTTGATCTATGATGTTTTTAGGTTATTAACAAAAATGTATTTGATTTTTGGTGAACTTCTTGTTCCTCTTTTGTGCCTCGTACAAGACTAGGTGATAGGACTTAAGACCTTTTACGCCTTACGACATTTCATACAAACTTTCACGTCTTTATTTTCCGAAATTACTGAACCGATTTTAATGAAACTTAAAACGCATAAGCAAGATACATAAGTCTAAAAAGTTACTAAAAACATTTTCGAAAAATAGTATTACAGCTAAAATAAACCGATGATAAATTATGTATAGAAACAGAAATTTCCTAATTATCTTTTTTTTTAAAACATTTCGAAATGCATGCAAACATGCATGCATTTCGATGATTTTTGATTTTTTTTGCATGTTAAACATGGTAAATATCCCGTTACTAGTGTTATTGATAGTGTACGTGACCATGTCAGTTTAAAAACTTATATCGCAAACCGGTATGGTCCTTACTTCGTTTAAATTCTCGTCTATTGCATAAAAATGTTTGCATAATAAGTTATTATTTAAACTGGAGTAATTATTGAGAGCTGCGGTGGCCCAGTGGGAGACAGCCCCAAATTACGGGAAGTAAGCCGTGGGTTCGAAATCAGGCAGGCGCATTACTTTGTGTAATTTATTTCATCACCGCTGCCCTCAAAAACGGTGAAGGAACATAGTGAGGAAACTGGCATATCCTAGAAGTAAAAATTCGAAGACATGTAACATCTACCAACCCGCACTGAGCCCGCGTGGTGGATTCGACTGATGGAGAGGAGGCCTGTGTCCTAGCAGTGGGAAAATTATAGGCTGATGATGGTGATGAGTAATTACTTTAACTTGGCTTTAGATACGGGTGTAAGCCACCACTGCCTACCCAGTTTGGGTAAACATTTGGGTAATCAAACAGTTGTAATGTAATATTATGTTGTGCTACTACTCTTTCACATGGAAATGCAGCTTTACTAGAATCTGTACATAATCAAATCGTAGCATCTGCACAGAATAGTTAGTATACACCGTTACATTTTAATCGTTTTAATCCCTTGGAGGGTCGATTCGGTGCATGAAACACTTTCGATTTGTAGTGATAAAATTAAAAATAATTTCCGTTTTTGTAACCTCGAACCAATTTTCGCATTAGTGAAAAAGCAATGTAAACCATTAGTAGTACCATTTGAAACTCATTTCGTACCATATGATGTGACCACACACACATTTTGCGAATATTACGTTATCACTTGCTATTTTTAGGGTTCCGTAGACGAATGGCAAAGAACGGAACGCTTTTAGTTTTTATTTTATTTTAAGCGATACAATGCTGTGTTAGTTGTTTATGAATAGTATTTTGAAAGTTGAATCACCCGCCCAAGGGATTATAACGATCAAAATTTGACGGTGTATATGTTTTACGTTCATGTTATCGTATTATTTACGCTGACTGCCTGCTTAAGCCACTTCGGTGCTGTTGTATGAGTTTACACGGTAACTTAAGTTTACGGCAGAAATATATGAACATCACGTTTGTATTTCTGGATGAAAGAAAAGAAGTTTACAACAAACGGGCAGAAATCAGAGCCAAATCTGCTACTACAAACGGCATGTCTTTGTTTCCTGGGAAGATGGGTAAGCCTTTAGTGTGGGACGCAACTTGCGTCGATACTCTTCGCCATGACATCTTCCAAGCTCAGCGTGCTGTACAGGCGCTGCTTTGCGGCTGCGGAGAACCTCAAGCGGTAAATATAGTAAACCTTTGTGGTAACTATATTTTCGAGCTGTTTCGGGTTGAAACTATGGGGCCGAGTGCTCACAGCCTTTTTAAGAAAATTTCCAAACGCCTAGTTGACGCTTCCCGTGACCCAAGGGCTGGCTTTTACTTTGGCCAGAGGCTGAGTATTGCCATACAACGTGGCAATGCCGCCAGTCTCTTGCGCACGTTACCAGCTGACAGCGTTGAGGAGGAGTTTTTTGACGCCCTTCTATAATTTGCTGTTATTTTAGTTTTAATTATCTAGTTTTAATTGTTTTATAAATAGTAATTAATTTAGTTTTGAAATAAATCAAGAACTGGTATCAATACAAACTAAGTTTGTATGAGACAAAATCTTCTGTAGCGTCACGTTTCTGAGATATAAGTTATATCATATCTCGGAAACGTGAAGCTTTATTAGAGGATTGTATCTCACACAAAATTAGTTTTTATTGGTACCAGCTATCGATTAATACAGGTTACATGCGTGGCTAATAAAATAAAAGTTGTGCTGAAGATGCCACCAGTGGATGGATTTTAACTTTGATAGCTCATATCTCGGAAACGTGGCGCTTCAGAGAATTGTGTCTCATTCAAAACTAGTTTCTAGTGATACTAGCTATATTAATATAGGAAGTTAAGCAGGCCATTTAATTCAAACCCTTTCTACACAGTCAAAAATAAAAAAAACAAAACCGTCTGTATGTTTGGTTTTTTTAAAGTACGCAACTTATGCTGTTTTCATTAATAGACAGAATGATTCAAATAAACTTTTCATTATTTACAAACTACAAATAAATATAAAATAAAAAGTATCAAAGTTACAGGGCGCCAAAAATCACTGTCAACAGGAAAAGTGCCCAGAAGGCTGACCTGGTGGTGCTGGAATCAGCATTGCCACGTTGGATGGCAATGCTGATTCTTTGACCAAAAAAGAGGCCAGCCCTCTGGTCCCGTGAAGCGTCGACCAACCGCTTGGCGATATCCCGAAACACAAGATGGGCACTCGGGCCCCATGGCCTGTATCAAAATTACTATTTGGATAATTTATCGCTGAAAACACAACAAAATTTCCACGCAAACGAAGTCACGGGTAGCCGCTAGTATTGTATATAAAAGCTACGATATTAATTAGCTGTAAAATGGGTTCATTTAACGTTGGCATATTCTGTCTAAAGACAGCCATGATGTAGCTTAGAGAACAGCAAGCTTAACCAAAAGGCAAGCGACTATAAACCATAAAACAAAACATTAATTTCTCGTAACATCCATGAGACCTACATTCCAGCTCTTCTAATATAAATTAGAGCTTAAATTTAGAACAGTAGCATTACAAATATTCTTCAGTAGCGTTTCTGGGCACGTCGACGAATAAACAGAGCTTCACAAAGGCATAAACGACGCGCAGTGGTTTATTGTTTGTCGTATCAGCTGCAACAGCTGGGCTGTGGGTTTGGTGGGGGCGGAAGCGAGAGCGATTAACAAGAGTGTAAGAAAATTTATGTGATCACAAAACTTTTTAAAAGCTTGCTCTTTGTTACTATTTTTCTGGACCCGATAGGGGTCTCATAATGATCTCATTATATGTTAAGGGGCCACCTAAGTCTTCCTTTTTTATTGTTTGGTTAGTGTCTAACTTCGTGCCAGAGTTTTTATGCTGCCCCATGAAACTCTGACTTAGCTTTACACTTTTTTTTTATAAATCTCTCTCAGGCATGCTGGTTTTCTCAAGAAGGGCATGTAGTGTATCTTCACTCGTCCACGGACCGACCTCCACAAGTGTAGCTTACCTTCGATTGAGCCGTATATTTGTTATAGCGAGTAGTTACAAAAAAAACCGGCCAAGTGCGAGTCAGACTCGCGCACCGAGGGTTCCGTACAATATTAGGAATATTATATGATGAAACTAAAATTTTACGGTTTTCGCAATTTTTCCTTTATCTGTGCTATAAGACGTTGCTTCGTACCAAATTTTAAGATTCTAAGTTTATGGGAAGTACTGGTTTTTGATTCCCTTGCGAGTGTCTAAAATTTGCGGAATAAACGGCTGTATCTTGTGATTGCGTTGGCTTAGAAGCTTGATTTTTTCACAACTCCAAAGGACAGTAGACCTGAGTATTTGGTATAAATTCCAGCTTGATAACTTCACGCCTTCCTGAGTAAAAAGGGTCTTGACAGACAGATAGACGGACGGACGGACAACAAAGTGATCCTATAAGGGTTCCGTTTTTTCCTTTCGAGGTACGGAACCCTAAAAAGAACTTAAGGAATAAGTATCAGTAGTTAGGTAAATTTTAAGTGTTTGCAGATGGAATTACTGTTACAAAAAGCTGTAACAGGCCCACCATGCCACACCCCTTACTCCAGCTGTTCAAAACCAAGTGTTAACGTCCCGAATACGAACTGAATGCACTTTTGTTCTTTTGAAATTGACTGTACAGATAATATTGTGTTGTAGTGACGTTGTCGGCGCTGGTTAATAGACCATTGTTTTGTAGATGAAGTTGGATTATGTACTGTTTCAAGATGGGTTTACGTTTGAAAGTTAATTAGCTTGGTTATGTGAATAACTGAGTTGTGTAGTTAAAATCCTTGAACACTTACATCGATTAAATGTTATTAGAAAAGGTTGATTCACCTAACTTTCTTTTTTTTTAATTAATTTATTTACTGAAATTACAATACAGAGGTGTTACTTAAGACTAAACTCGCCAAACTTTTACGTTTGATGGCGAGAGGCGCTCTTTTATATAACAATGAACCACCTTATTTATATACTAACTTATTATATATTAAACTTACTTATTATATTATGTTATGGCTAAATCTTATACAATGTATTTATTTCTAGTTGCAATCCTGTATAATGTTTTTTAATTTTGTCTTGAGTGAACCTTTACTAATTTTTACTTTTTCTCTTTATAAAATCTATTTTGTTAAATACTTTAGGTACCAAATACTTAGATGTTCTCTTACCATAATAATTTGTTATCTGTGGTTGACCCAGTTGGTTCTCTCTAACCCTACGTGTGTTGTTATACTTGTTTTTAACATTAACTTTATATTTATCACTATAATAATATTCCAGACTTAGCAAATAATCTACGTTTTTATCTAACTAATCTTGCTGGAGTCGCTAAATAGGTATGGACAGAGTAACTGGGATTTCCTATCCTAGTTCATGATCTTTCTGTGAGGCAAATTGCTCGAAACCTAGTCAGTTATTAGTAGTCTTAGTGATAATTATTATAAGGTTTCTAGTATTAAGGATTATTTGTACGTATTAAAATATATGTTACTTTATAATACCTGTTTGTGTATAATATCAATTTATGTTTGCAAAAGGTATTTTTTTTTGTACTCTACCACAATGCTGTCCTATTTGACCCAAAGGTTGACTGGTAGAGAATGCCTTGTGGCATTAAGTCCGCCTATGTACCACCAATGTACGTGAAGTTTAAATAAATAATAAATAAAGCATGATCCATCCAATTCAGCCGTAAAAATGGAAAAATATACCAGGCAGACAGACAGCTTTAAAGCCTTTATAAAAAGATCGTGTTTTTCGTGTGGTTAGTGCCTGGTGACAGAGTTTTATGCTGCCCGTGGTTCTCAGACTGTGCTTTACCTACATGCCGTCGAGATATATCTCTCAGGTATGCTGGTTTCCTCAGGATGTTTTCTTTCACCGAGGCTAGTGATAATTATATAATACGCATGTGAATCCGAAAACTAAGAGATGCCTGCCTTTTTTTTTAGCATGGGAAATCATTAAATGACTTCTCCTCTCCCGCTTTGGGCGGAGCGGAAGGGAGTGTCAGACTTGACTGTTTAAAACCCTTCTGTGTTCCTTCTTAGCCCTTTGTGTTCCAGGGCCACGGTATCTCTTTCGAACAACCCGCAGCCCTGGCAGGAAGAGATGCGTGCGTTGGGTTCGAACTATGAATTGGCAGGTCAACGGTCACAACACGAATCACTACTATGTTATATAACTAGCTGTCCCGCGCAACTTTGTCTGCGTCACATTTTCCCCGATTTTGCAACAATTTTCATTGCTGCTCCGCTCCTATTGGTTGTAGCGTGATGATATATAGCTGATAGGCTTTCTCGATAAATGGGCTAATTAATATTTAAAGAATTTTTCAAATCGGACCTTTAGTTCCTGAGATTAGCGCGTACAAGCAAACAAACAAACAAACCCCTCAGCTTTATTATTAGTATTAGTATAGATTTATATTAAAATAATCCGTCTTTTGCGATTGGTAGTAAAACATCTCCTAAGTTTTATCAACCTTCAACATCGATGTCGCAAAGATACTTTTGCGATTTCTTCTAACAGTGGTAACTTCTTACTTTAAATGCGATCAATCTAAAAAGGACATCGTCTCACTTATCCGAAGACTGAAATTCCGGTAACCTTCGACTCAGATCCTGTCTCCAGTCAACCGAAAGTGTTAATAAGTATAAATTGTAAACACATTAACTGCAGATTTCTCTGATAATCTTTAGCTGTGGCTAACGACCTACCCCATTAACGCGATCGGATGGTACAAGGTACAAGATTTCGAAGTGTTTTGGGATAATGTTCGAATTTTTCCAGTCTATAAGTTGGTATTTTTGCCTAAGAGCATGATTTTTAAAAGATAAGGCAAGAGACTCGGCCCCTTTTACAGGGGACTTATCAGAGTGACGTCATGTTATAAGGTACTGAACTGAACTACTAGTAGCATCTAACCAACCCTATTATGTCAGAATTATAGCGATATCTAGGAATTTCTTCGACGAAGTTTAACTTATTTGCATAGCTTTCAACTAATCTAGACTAAGATTTAAAACACCACATATTTCCAGTATTACTGCTTGGCTACGACACACACAATGAAACGACACGCGTTTTGTGCCAGCGACTGAAGAAAAAACGCAAGAAATCGTTTTAGTGACCTCGCGCACTACACGGCCACATCCACGACTTCTGGCCGCAGAAGCTTCGACAAGGAAAAAAGATCCAAAACTGGGCGTCCGATCAGTTTTGTTCAAGATGGCCGGTCATGCGATTAGTCGTGGTCGTGTCCGGAGCGCGTAGTCCTTTACGCAGCGTCTTACGTATTTAGATCCCCACGTAAAACGCTCCGTTAGTCATCGTGATACGACTTGCAGCGCGACGGTATTCACACGAAAGAGTGACGCACGTCCATCGTCCGCGTCTTATGAAGCAAGTAGCGTCGCAAGTGGCATCGCCTAATGAGGTGTTTACACGGGTTGATTTTCGCCGTGCGGCTAGTAGCTTCACAAATTGCATCACCAAGCCGCATTGCTAGCCCCTTTACACAGGTTACTAAAATCGCATGCGGCTCGGTCATTTCCGTCGATACAACATGCGCGAAACACTCCTTCATGCGGCGGATGATTGCCTGCAACTGATCGTTTACACGGCCGATTTTAGTTGCTAGTCGCTTGCGGCCGGTTACCGCGCGGCCTAAGTCGGATGCTACACAACTTTGGGGCTTGCGGCTTTAGTCAGTGGCAACCTAGACGAATTGCCATTTAGACGGTCGATTTACGCCGCGCGGCAAAAATTGTGCGGCTTTAGTCACCCGTGTAAACCCCTCATAAGATAATGAATGAGGCGATACTATCCTATAGTTTCCAACAATGTTGAAGTCAGCTTCCAGTCTAACCGGATGCAGCTGAATACCAGTATTGTACATGGAGGAACTGTCTATCTGACTCCCAATACCCAGTTAGTACTATGTATGACGATACCCCTGGGTGAGACTGGTTCTTCTCAGACGACTTACTTTACTTCCTATATCGACTGTCAAAGATATACAAATGACCGCCGGGACCAACGGCTTATCGTGTTCCCCGAGGCATGGAAGAAACTCGGTATAAAATGGGTGGTCAACCTGCTACAGACCAACCTAGGCAAGGGCGACTTAATTTGAAAATTGATCCGAGCGACTGTTATTTTTTTGCCACCAGCTCCCCTGAAAACACACAATAAAAATAGTATCTTCATAATTACTTTTACTGAAGTAATCACTTTGACTTGTTTGTACAAGCTGTTGTTTTGCATCCTCGTCACATTCAAGAAGGTCACTATGCTAATGCTGATTGATGGTTCTCGAACCGAATCAATAATAAAATAATATAATAATAAAATCATTTAATTCAAGTATCACTGACTCATAATAGAAATAATGCAATTACACAGCCAAATTACATACACAACATTTAAAAACAATTTCATTTACTTAATTCAATTACATTATAATAAGTCAAACAAAAAAAAAAAAAAAACTTAATAGGTACTAAATAGGTAGGTATACTAAATAGGTAGGTATACTAAATAGGTAGGTATATATATTACTTTTTTATTCGTAACGGAAATCGGTAAGTGTAAAACACCCGTGTTTTAAACGCGGCCCGTCTGATCCTCGCCTTATAACTAACTAACGCTTTCACACATACAAACAATCGCAAACTTTTATTCGATATTTCTAATTCCCTAAACCACGTTTCCTAAATACTGACAAGCTTAAAGTAAAAGAGCAGCGTTTTTTAATAATTAACTAGGTACCGTAATTTAAATTGATTATTTATGTCTTTTGTGACAACATCCTGAATTTTGACGAGGATGCAAAACAACACCTTGTGGATACGTGTGTTAGACTCACCTGTCACCCTGATGGTAATGCTTGGGCCATTATAAAAGAAATGGGTGGGGGGAGTGGATCGGAGAACACCGTAAATAGTCGTACCGGAACCGGAAGTGGTCCCGTCGCTTCCCTTCCGGTGCTGGCGCAAAAAATGAAAGTGCAGTACCGAACAATGTTTAAGTGGGTGAATTATTTTAGTAAAGGATTTTTTACGAGGCTCTGTTGTTGGGAAATGGCGGAAGAAGTTATGAGGAAGTTGCTCGTGAACTGATAATTTATGCGGGTAGGAATATTCTTTTGAGTGGAATAGTTTTTTTGTTTGTTTGTTTTTTTGAGGCGTTTGCTAACTGGTATAAAAATACAACCAAACATTACATTCAGATTCATATTTTTTTAATGTAGAATGATAAAATGGCTGATTCATAGAAACTAATAGATTTAGTGGGACAAAGCCTCTCATAGGTTCATAAAAATTGCAAAAAGCTTGGCAACTACTGGAAATATTTTACTTTATCAATTAATCTATCTTTTTTTTGTTTTAATAAAAGTTGCCCCACACTAGAAATTTCTCCTGTATCGTGGGTGCGTTTATATTATTTATTTATTTTATACACAAACAGCCAGACCCGAAACAACTATCTGTACGCCGTACTAATATTTATTCCGTGCGGTAATCATAGCTATGGGATATCCATAATTATACATGATTATAGCGACGCCTCGGATTTACGTGCGGAGCTGTGTCAATTATTTGTTCCAAATAATTATATTCGCTCTAGAAAGCATACATTATTTAATGTCCCATTTTGTCGCTCTGTACCTCGATTCACCTCTCCTATACAGCGTATGCTTACGATGCTCAACGCACTCGTAGAGATCAACCCTGAATTGGACGTATTTGCCGATGAATGGAAGACGATAACGTTAGAATGTTTGTGGTTCTGTGAGAAGACCGAGTAAAAGGATTACCTAATTCAGTATTAATAGCCTAAGATGTACTAAATGTAATAAATAAATAGTATAAAACATACTAGCTGATCGTGTCTTATTAATTCTACAAAACTACATAGTGGGATAAATGTTAGCTCTCACTCATTCGTCGTTCAAAAAATTCATTCAGAAATGTTTGTGAGTATATGTACCCAAAAAAAGTCAATCAAGTTTATTAAATCTCCTATAAATAAACTGTGGACCCAAGCATTATAAACATTAAACTTAGTAACTCTAAGCAAAAAATATTGCTAAAGAATCGTCGTTCGTTTCACGGTATATGTCAGTGTAACGAACTCAAAACATTGTGCTGATACATTGAATAGCTAACAGGTCATGAAAGTATTTAAAGTAAACTTTAGAAACTGCAATTTTTTTTTTATGTAAAAGCACGGCCAGAACAAAAAAAATATATCGCAATGACGGGGAGAAAAAATGCCTTTCAGCTTCAGCAACCTGAAAACATTTTACAGTACAAGGGTTGGTCGCTAGTCTGTTTGCATTATATAATTAACCTATCCTAATGCCCCATTCAGTAAAATCAATTCGGAAAAAGACAGTCAAATCACTTTTGCACCTTTGCATATTAAAAAGTTTTCCCAACTAAAATAATGAAGCTACAAAGTTAAATTGGAACTTTTAATAAGTTACAGTAACTGTTCCTTTTGAAAGAAAAATATTAATTAATTGAATGAGTTGTTAACAATGATTTCAATGAAGGAAGAAGCTGGTCGGAAAGAGATAAAGACAGATAAAGTGAATGGGAAAATTTGATTTAATTATTCTTATAGTTGTACCTACAAAAATCATGGCGTGTGTTCGAAACCGGAACTTACGCCGCCATATTGTTTTTTGCCTCGATGGTCTAGTTTTCGCAAGCGCGACTGATGAGCATAAGGTCATAGGTTCGATTTCCCGGTCAAGCAAATTGTTATTAGATTTTCCTTCAGTAATTTTTGTAGAAGCTTGGAGTCTGAATTTGTGTCCGCCCCATATTCCATGGGACTTAAAACATAACTGTCGAAATGTGGGGGGTAATCCCCGAATGGATAGGCAGAGGTGTAATTAATAGTTAATAAATTAAGAAGCGTGAATTAAAAAAAAAAAACCAACAGCGTCTTCCAACGTCACATAAGGTCCAAAATATCCTTGTACCATTTTTATAGTAATAGTAGTATTAATAGAAGAGCAGCGGTGGCCCAGTGGTGGCAGCCCTCACTTTCGAGCAGTTAGCCGTGGCGCGTGGGTTCGAACCCCGGTAGGCGCATTACTTTATGTAATTTATAACATCACCGTTACCCTCAAAAACGGTGAAGGAAAACATCGTGAGGAAACCGGCATGTCCTAGAACTAAAAGTTCGAAGACATGTGACATGTAGGTACCAACCCACAGTATGCCCTCGTGGTGGATTAGAGCCCACTGCCGGTCATAGAGAGGAGGCCTGTGTCCCAGCAGTGGGAACAATATAGGCCAATGATGAGGATGATGATTTTAATAATGCAGTCAGTCAGATACAAATGCATGTTGACAGTGACAGAAAGGGAAAGATATAGATGGGGAGAGTGATAGCAATAAATTAGAGTCTCATCCCAAAACTTGGCATCACAGTAACCCTTTCCGGTTAGCTGACTATTACCTCTGATAGTTACATAGTTATAACAAGTTACGTTTAGTTGGGTAGGAAATAAACACCCGTTACGTCCCTTTCGTTTTTAACCGACTTCTAATAAAGGAAGAGGTTGTGTATTCCGCCAGCACCTTTAAAAAAATAAATAACATTATTTTTGACGATTTTCGTGATTCTAAAAATAAATTTACTTTTGGACATCAGTGGTAATAAAGCCCAGACAACCGAAAATAAAATCGTTTTTCACTTCTATAGTCTTTTATTTTAACCTTTTTAGTTGGGTTAAAAAAAACGGAGCTCGTGGCTAAATAATAACAGCCGCACGGGTCGATATTTAAGGTGGGTGACCATAATACCTACCGAGTTTCCTCCGTGCCTGGTCCCGGCTGTCATTTGTAGTAGTAGACAGTAGTTACGAGTACTCAGAAACCAAAAGTCTGGCATCCAGTCTTACCAAGGGGTATCGTTTTACCCAGTTACTGGGTTGTGGAGGTCAGATAGGCAGTCACTTCATATGAAATACTGGTACTCAGCTGTATCCGGTTAGACTGGAAGCCAACCCCAAGGTAGTTTGGGAGAAGGTTATGCAGATGATGATTCAAGTACATCCGGTTAGACTGGAAGCCATCCCAACATGCTTAAGAAATGACTAAGCAGATGATGATAACCTCAAAACTTATCCAAACCAAGTTAAGTACTTAGCCCACACCTAAATCAAGTACCGAGCATAAATTGTATAACTTAGATCATAGAACGGGCATAGCAGTCGCTAACGAGTTTACAGTTGAACTGCGATGAACACAATTGTGTACTCATTACGCGTGTTGCTTAAGGGGCTGGGCTGAAGTGAATCAGTTTTGAGACAATTTGGGAGCATTAATATCGAGGCTGTTGGTTTCAAATATCAAGGTTGTCTTCTTCTGTATGGTGTCGGACGTAAAGAATAGCACCATCCCATGTCTTCCCGTGGGTGTCGTAAGAGGCGACTAAGGGACTTAGCAGAGAATGGGCAGCAGCGTTCTCTGTGCTTTTGTGGCAGCCGTACTGCGATCGCCAACCCGCCTGCCAAGCGTGGCGATTATGGCAAAACCCCCCCTTCTTGGGGGAGGCCTGTGTCCAGCAGTGGACGTCTTTCGGCTGAAATGATGATGAATGAAATGAATATCAAGGCATTTTAAGTGTTTGGTGAAAAGCATTTTGAGATTTAATTTTTCCCATTTTTTAAGTCATAATTTTCTATAGTGACTATTTGCTACTTATTTCAGGATTTTTTTCGTAGCAACCATGGAGTCTGGATTTGTGCCTGGTTGATGGCAATGGGCTCGCTCCTTAATAAATTGGACTTAAACATAACTGGTGTCATGTGGGTGTATTTTTTAGTACTTGTCATACTCTTACTTATCGTATTTTATAATATTGTACACAATATTTATATATATTTAGGTTCAGTTGAAAACCAGCGTTGGGCACTAGTTGTCCGGCATTATGCTGAACTGGGCCTATTTAGTGCAGCCGTGAGTGACACAATATTTATTGTTTAGTTTTAAGTTTTTTCGTAATATATTTCAGTTTTTTATATTGTGTGTACTTGTGGCATGTACCAATAAACTTATATTCTTTCTTTCTTTACATCTCTGCCTAACGCAGGCTGTGATATTATGTTATCTTTCAACTTACAGACTATTTATCAGCTGCATGTCCTTATACTGTCTCATGCATGGCTACTTTCCAGTGTTTTGTACATGCAACCAAATACAATAAAATGAAAATTTGTAAATGATAAGTCAGATTGAGAGCATTGTGGTGAATGCCACGATGATATTGAGATTTTTCTAATACTAACAATTATAAAAAATATTTTCAAATATATTCAACCAATTTTCATTCAGTATTCTTTAAACATATGTTACAGTCCGCCAGACACAAACAAAAACAAAACTCCATTTAAAAACAAACACAAATTACTTTCATAATACAAACTCAATTTTCATAACGCTTCAAACAACAAAAGTTACCCTTTCGACTTCAAAAACTAATATTTACAAAAACGAAAATTGGAAAGAACGCAATAAATTATGAACTCGTAATCTCTTGGTAAGAATTATCTGGAAAAATATAATCAGTTACAAAGGGTAGCAACACTGGCAACCCTAGTTTATTTATGATACAATTTAGCACATAACTCAGGCCGAAAACAAACTGTTTATCTAACTACAATCGCTCAGTCTTCCGGGTCTACGCTACGCTGCTACGAGCCAACTGGGGCTACGAAAGCCACTACGTACGTAAATAGCTACGAGATTAGCTACGAGGTTTCGTAGCAAATGAATATTGTAGGAGTATGGGCGTGTGTGTTAGGGTAATTAAGACCTTGTTTTGTTGTAATTAATGTATCGAGGACTGCTATTTGGTTTTTATTTTACGGGTGGACTTCGTGTGTATAATTTCTTGTAAGTATACGCAGTATCGATAATTACGACTGAATACAAAAATTAGTAACGTCACTGAGTTTTTTCTTTTAAAGGCAGTTTACGATGAAGAGTGAAACCATTTTCCAGGACCAATTTTTTAAAATTATATTCCTAACTTCCAACTCCATCTGCACTTTAAGGGACCTGTCCGAAGCCACTACCAATGCCGTCGATGTGGCTGAGTTTTGGTTGAATATTTAAGTAAATAAATAGGGGTATCATTGACACGATGAAGAACGCAATGGGCTTGCGCGAAAGTGTACGGCTTTTTTCTTTCAGGATGCCTGTGTGACGTATGTTCCAGCAGACATGAAGAATGATTTATGATTCTTTTTTATTGGCACAGTGTGTCACAAAATAACTTTACAGCAAAGTAGTAGTGGGGCTGACTTCTCAATCAGATCACTACGTATAGGTTATTTTGATGCACCCCAACTTGGAACCTTACTTCTTTTTCAATAAAAATCGGTCCCACTTTCGCTCAACACGAACGCGGCCTCTAGAGCCCCAACCAAGCGGTTAACGCTCACCATCCTACCATAGCGGTACAATTTGAGCGGAATTAAGATAAAATTTATTCTCACGTCATTGTTCTGAGCGTATCTTGTTACACTTATCTGTTAAACGAGCGATGCTGTGATGTCATCAATTGAGATGGACCAGCTTTGGTAACAGGATATTTTTTAGGAGTATGGTGAAGTGGGGTAGTAAAATAAAGGAGTATTAGTGGTTTTGTGTTACAAAGCAAATAGGCCATGTCTAGATTTTTGCGGGTGTTACTAATATTGTGAATTCAGAAGCAATTCAATATGTCTATTTTGCTTGGTTGGGAGCTTAACTGCTCAGCAGCTAAGTATAAACATGGAAGTGGCGAATCTGCACCAATGGCGCGCGGAGGCACTACGCCGGGGATAAACTCCACTGCAACGGCCAATCCCCACTCAGCGGAAAGACCTCATGGTGACATGGAGAGAGTGACTGTCGCAACCTTGTGCAGGGCACGCCACAATAGTGGCGATAAGTCTCCTCTTTGAATGGCTGGAGAGGCGCCGCGGCGCCCTCATCTTCCACCTGACACGGTTGTTTCGGAAAGTTCCTGCACCGAATCGGGCGGGAGGAATCGCCCGGGGGTCACTACTGCGATGATCGCCGGGAGGATACAGTGGAGTACACCGTGGGTAGTACATTTGAGCACCGCCGTGTCCTCGTAGTGGCGATTGGAAGCAGCGACCTCTCGCGTCCGGCCCTGGTTCAATTCATGGTTCGGAACGAGAGCGAAGGGGAAACCGTCGTCTCCTTCTGCGAAGCAGTCTTGCTAGCGAAGGAGGCGGCGAAATGCGTGAAGGAGGGACCCTCGGTGGCCGGGGGCCACCTAGTGGCCTTCGGCCCGCATTAAGCGCGGCCTTTTGGATGGCCAGTGATGGGCTAGCTCACCGTCGTCCGTCCATCTTATGACGACGGGCTGTGTCGACGGCGCGTTCGTGTTTCACGCGCGCCTCAAGGAGATTTCAGCAAATTGGAACGGGTCCGAGAGGGCCAATGCTTGCCGAGGTTGCGGGACTGTTTGAAAGAGATACCGTGGCCCTGGAACACAAAGGGCTAAGAAAGAATATGTATGGGTTTTAGTCAGTACAACTCTGGCACTCCCTTCCGCTTCGCCCACAGCGGGAGGGGTCATTTGATGATATCCCATACGTAATAAAAACACAAGCTAATACTTTTATGACATTGCTGCCTCCCTTTTTGGAAGTAATTAAAATAACTGTATTGCAGATGAATTGTGGTTAACGTACCTTATAAATACGGTTATTAACCCACCTGACCAGATAAATTAACGTGGACGAAGCAAAGGGAGTATGTAAGTATCGTAGCAGGTGGCGTTATGTGGTTTCTACCTACCCACATGGTAAGAAGCTCAACATGGCGAGTTTAGTTCATACATACATAAACTCACCACATGGTGAGTTTATGTATGTATGTATTAACCAGCACGCATAGCATGACCGCCGTCGAAATGAGTTATGTTGACGGAATAATTGACAAACTGACACATTGTCATTGTCTATCTGTTATTATGTCGATTCTTCCGTGGACAAAACACGTTTCTACAGTGGACATGCTACGCGCGCTGCCGTATCACAGACGAGGTCACCGATGCGTTACTAACCTTTGTGCTGGTAAAGTTTACGAGTAAATCCCTCATGTCCTGCAATTTCAACGAAAGCCATGCTTCGAGAGTAACTTTAAATTGAAACACAATGGACATAGGAACTTCTCAGTTCCCAGTACTCGAAGTTCAAACGACCAAAATGCAAGAAAAACTACTTTTTAATCATTATTTAGGGGTATGAGGAACAGGGTGTAAAGTTCCTCGATACTCTTTAGAAAAGGGAGGATCCTCCGACCAGACCGGTGTTGTGTCTGGTGGGCAACTGCCCGACAGTTGTTGTCGGGTTTCTCTGTATACTCTTAAGTCGATGTAAACTTTGCTTGGGCGATGTAGGAAATTGATGTTAGTTTTTCCGTCGTGTCAGACAGAGATGGCGCTGTAGTACTTTTTGTAGTAAGATGTTTTTTGTAGGTCGCTACAATTACCAATTTTATGGAACTGATAATATAAAGTCTTGTAAAACTTCCGTATAAAACCTTCTTTAGTCAAAGAAAAAACTAGGTCATCCTCATTAAAAGGAATTACACCACCTACCTCACGCACTAGGGTAAGCTCACCAATTTGCGTCTAACCAACCTTGGAGCCACAGATTATCGTGTCGCAGTAAGACCCAACTTACATTGGACGAATAAAAATAAAAGACTTCACCGTTTTTATTCCAAACACTTATTGTAAGCCCGAGGCTCACCGAGCTATTTGAGTTCAGCAACTGTTTCTTGGGACAGTAACAGGGGGCTTTACCTTAATCCGATTTGCTTTGGCAGTTAGAAATGATGTTTGTTATACCTAAATGTTTTTTTGTTGTTCTTCTTAAAAGGTCTGTGTGTAACAGGCATAATCCTTAGCAATCGTTTAAGGGCTAGAAGCTTGTTAGAATTTTCTGTATGTCTTGCAAAACCTATATTGAACTTATGGGTCATTGACATTATTATTAGTTCCAACCTTACCGCAAGAGAAATAGGTTTGAGTTTATGAATATCTTACATAATACCAAAAGCCGATGAATTCTCACCATCTTAATATCTATCCCATCATCTGCCTAGCCTTATCCCAAACTATCTTGGAGTCGGCTTCCAAGCTAACCGGATGCAGCCGAGTTCCAGTGTTGTCCATGAAGCGACTGCCTATCTGACCTCCACAACCCAGTTACTGGGTAATACGAAAACCCTTTGTAAAACTGGTCAGACTTTTTGGCTTCTGACGACTCGTAACGACTGTCAAAGATCTACAAATGACAGCCGGGACCAACATCTTAACGTGCTTTCCGAGACACAGAAACACCCATCCACGCACCAACTTCGGCAAGGATCGACCCGTGCGGTTGTTATTATTTGGCCAAGAGCTTTTCCCACTAATATCTTATCTATCCTATACTTTAAAAAAGTCCATTGAGCTTGTTATGTATTTAGATAATAAGGTAGGTAAGTAATTTGCTATTGAACTTCATCATTTTCTCATTGTGGGTACTCAATAAAAAGTCAGTCTCATTTCTATGGTGGTTTCATTAACATCGTCTATTCGTATATAAAATAGAGCTAGAAAAAGTATCCAAAAAAAGAAACACGATACACAATAAACAATAACCTAATCATACTCAAAAAACTACGTCAGAAAATAACAAAAACTCATTAGGAGAACCGTGGAAATTTTTGCCTAACAAGCTTCAATTAAAACACGGCTGTGTTTACCAAGACTTGGGAATTTCTGCTTGTAATTGAGATTCTAAAGCAAACACGTGGATTCGGGAACAGCGGGAAACCGGCGTCTTTACAAAAATAAACAGCTGTATGCTCGATACGAATAAACGAATTGTTGGTACACATATTCAAACTTATACTTAGAAAGGTCAATTGAACATTCGTTGCTGGAAGTTTTAATGCCAAGTACTAATTTTGAAATGAGGAGGGGGAGTTCGTGGCTAAATCATAACAGCCGCTTTGATAAGTATTCAGGCTAAGCCACATTTCGTCAGTTATGTCTCAGTTCTGTGTAATAGGGGCGAGCCTATCGCCACTAACTGGGTAAAAATCCTGACTGAACATAAACATAACATCATCAAACCTGTAATCCCCAAAGGGTTAGGCAGAGGTGTTCCTAATATTATAAAACACCCACATTTTGCCAGTTGAGCCTTTTGCCATCAACCGGGCACGACTCCACACTCAGTGGCCGCAACTGAAAAATGTCTGCTGGAACAACCCAATAGCACTTTGCCTGACCTGGGTCGAAGCCACGACCGCAGCAGTCGCACTTGGGGCCACTCGACCAACGAGGCAGTCCTGAGCAACTTCTGATAGAAAAATCCAATGATAATTTATTCGACTGTTGAATCGAAACTTTACTTTAAATGATTGATTTGATGCGGCATGACCTATCCTTAAAATAGAGCATCAGTTTCAAACAGACTGTTTGTTTGATGATCTTCTTTAAAAATAAATCGTTTTTAGTTCGCAATTTTAAAATCACATGTAAACATGTATGTAAGTAGGTACCCATCATTGAAAAACAACCCATGCTTACACTCTCAAGCACATATCTACCGAAAATGGTTACTAAAATTCTTACAATTTATAATTTTGGAGTTTAAAAAATTTCGGAGTGGCCGTTTGCGACTGAATTTTTGAGATGAAAGCTTGGAATTTCAGAAGCCATCTTAAAACGAACCAACGCAACGTAGCGTTTTTGGTTACATTTAATTTTTATTTTTCTGTATTCAGTGCACTTCTATAAAAGTCCTAAGCTTTTAAGCCTAAACCCATGACCGCGGACTATACGGTCTGGCGACATAAGTTTTGTCACAGAAGCTGCTGAAAAAACAAATGAAAGAATGTCATGTTGATCATGCCACGATTGGCTGATGGCCCTATTTAATTTCCCCAAGTTCCCCAAAGTAAATAAAAAAAACTAAATTGTACGACTCTGTCTTGACTAAAATCTAGAATAGTACATTTGCCGAATCAATGCTTACGTACTTATTGTGTAATGTTATATCCCACACTAAATGCCTACCCATCTTCCAAGGAAACAAACACAACTATCTATCGTTTCTTTGATGTTGGTCTACTCTTATACCCATCCATATTCTTACCCAAAACCTAATAATACAACCACAATTCGCCAGTTATTCGTATGCTTGGGTACCATGAACTAATAAAAGAATATCGTTGGTTTTTTTTGCAAACCACAATAATAAGATCTGTCTTTCACAGAACAATGGTTATACGATATTTTCCTTCCATTTACACGGACAAACAACAGAGCCATACACGGAAAGCATGATAGTTTAAGCGAAATGGTTCGCTAGCAGGTCTCGTTATACAAAAAGTTGACAGCGGAGAGTTTCACTGGGTTCTGTAGAACGGTGCTTAACGTACCGGGACGGCATAGAAGGATGCCGTGAAATTTTAACGTGGATTCCAGTTGTGTCGGGAACACTGGCTGTACTAGACAGGAAGCAGGCATAAAGGTACCAGAATATTGGACGAAGGATCCATTTAGAAGCAAGTTTTAGTCGAATAAAACTTCATTTATTTCAACATCTAAAGTGTGATGTAAAATATGAATTTCAAAGTTTCAAGTATTTTCATTTTAATTGTATCCCTAACTAGTCAGAGCAATGCTACTTTATAAGGAAGACGTTGTTTTGAAGCTATTTAATTAATAACAGTTTTTAACCGACTTCTAGGAAAGGAGGAGGTAATTAATATATTGTGTTACTCCGATCTTCTCCTAAGCGTGTCTAAATTGAGTAAGCCCATAATTTACGACGAGATTATCACTTTCAGTAGTATCTCAGGACACCCTAACAAGTTAGTCCCATCGTCTGTGGGGCAGCACCACATTTACACTCCAGGGCAGAGTCATCTTTGAATCTCCACCTGAACAGGTTTTCCTTGCTTCGGCCAACCTGTGCTGTGTCCGGAGTCTATTTAAAGACTTAAAGTTTATTTCTTCTGAAAGTCTTCATATAATAACTTTAAGAAACAAACAAATTTTCTTTTTACCTTCAATATTTTTTTTATTAATTATCCACTGTACTACCGTGAAAGTGGGAATAGGCACACTTTTCAAACAAAATCCCGTGCACACGATGACCACATCTATTTAATAACCTTAATCCTATTGGTCCGCACAAATAGTTTGGTGACAAACAGTAGTAAAACAAAAAAAAAAAACATAAAATACGTGACCCTTGTTTAAAATATATTTTGTTTAAAAAAAAAATCTCAGGCTCCTTTAATGATCCCAGATGTTTGACCACCGTTTTTCAACCAATAGGAATAAGACAAAAAAAGGACCATGGAATAGAAAGTTTTTAACTGTTTTAACGTCGCAAGCAAGGATAATCCTAACCGTGGTCCGATACCCAGTTAGTTGATAGTACACAATAAAGGAAACAATAAAACCCTACAAACAAGAATGCTACATACGTTGCTGGTATAAAAACTTATTGGTAACGCAACGAACACACCGTCGATAGTTGAACTAAAAAGAAAAACGCAGTTAGTTCCAGCTTTCGAATAATGGTTAACGGTAGGCGGCATGTTTTATCTGTCTTTTATTTGATAATTCGCTTCGTTGGATAGTTCGCTCGTGTGATCTATACCTTTGAATAAACATTTCAACTCGAATTCTCGGATGCTGTTAATTGAGATACCTATGTTTTCTTTTGTATTTAAGGAATTTATTTTGTTTATCTAAATCTAAACTTATAAACTAATATTATAAAGAGGAAAGATTTGATTGTTTGTTTGTTTGCATTGAATAGGCTCCGAAACTACTGGTCCGATATAAATAATTCTTTCAGTGGTATATAGCCCATTTATTGAGAAAGGTTATAGGCTATATATCATCACGCTACGACCAATAGGAGTGGAGCAGCAATGAAAAATGTTGCGAAAACGGAGAAAGTCTGACGCAAGCGAAGTTGCGGACAGCTAGTCTTTGTTATAAAAAAAGGTAGGCTAGGTATTCTTCTTTATCATGTAGTTAGTGCCTAACTGGTGTCCTGACACCAGTTAGGCACTAACTACATGATAAAGAAGAATACCTAGCCTACCTTTTATACCGCCCATGGGCAGTGACTTGGCTTTACATTCGTCCGCCGTCGTGAAATATCTCTCAGGCATGCTGGTTTCCTCACGATGTTTTCCTTCACAGAAGCAAGTGATAATTAAACAATATGCACATGAATCCGAAAAATCAGAGGTGCGTGTCTTGGGTTCGAACTCGATTATAACAATTAAAACCTATTAAATAAACCGGCATGTCCTAGAACTAAAAAATCGAAGACGCAACCCGCACTGGGCCCGCGTGGTGGATTAAAGCCCACTCCCTCTCATTGAGAGGAGGCCTGTGTCCCAGCAGTGGAAACATTATAGGCTGATGATGATAATGAAATAAACTAACAATAAATTATAAAAGGGCATCAAAAAACTCCTCCTCAACGCCTGTCGATGTACGAGAGTAATGAACCCAAGAGATTGGCGGCGATGCCACGTTGTATAGCAACACTTAGCCTCTGGCCAAGGCAAAAGCCAGCCACGGAAAGCGTCAACTAGGTGATTGTGGAGTAATTTTCGTGCTCTTTAAAAGTGCTCTTATTTTTTGTGCTCTGGGTGGAATACTCAATATATAAGATGAGAAGATAAGGGCAGGAGCATGATGATGACATAAATGCAATACTTTCAATAACAATGTACTGTGCTTGCTTGCCACTCACTTGCTTCTGGAAATGATCGTTTCCAAAACCAAAACTCGAACTTTGCTCTTGGCACGATCGCTGGCAAAAATTTTGTTTTTAGCGCGCTGTTTAATAATAGACGACATTTAAAAATTGTTTTTGAAAATAAAATTACTTTTCACTTAAAACCGACGGCATTAATCGATCAAGCGACAATAGAGATTGAGGCAGTAGGCACAGTTTTTTCGAAAAACTGAAATGCCAAAACCCAATCAGTTTTGCCACGGAGGAATGCAGGTATGAAGTTCCATTTAAAAATCCGCACTCCATATGAATTCTTTGCAGAACGGTTATGTTTTGTTACCTACACTAGTCAGCACCTAAACGAATGCCCAAATAAATCCACACCAAAATATTCGCTCTGCTCTGCACCGAAAGTTGGAAATACAAAAGCGAGTTTTTATTAAGATTCCGTTTTGGTGTTAGTGAATACGGTTAGGTACTGTATTCTTTTTGGAAGCAAAAAATCAGACGTTGTTTGTTCATACAGGTGAAATTCTAAGAAGGCTTTTGTTGGAAAAATATTATTACTCATATTTGGTTCAAAAGCTTGTGAGTATGTACTTGTGTATACATTGTTCACAAAGTCAAATTCTAAAGAAGCATTCTTCTGTCGTATCAATGAAATGTAATGAATAGGAATTTCGTCATTTGCGTTATTTATTTCGACAATTCATTATAGTTACGTAAATACTCGTGTAAACATAACGTCACTTCTGTAATTCCCGAAGAGTTGAGAGTTGCGAAATTAAGAGTACCTCCTATGTAGGATAAGATGTTGTTTTGTATCCTCGTCAAAATTCAGGAGGTTGATACAAAAGACACAAGTAATCAGTTTAAATTACGGTACCTAGTTTATTATTAATAATCGCAAATTTTTTGGTTGTTTAAGTTTGACAGTATTTCAGAATAACCCCTTTAACGTAGTTTAGGGAATAAGTAATTAACGAATAAACATTTGAGATAGTTTGTATGTATGAAAGCGCGGCTATAGGGCGAGGATCAGACGGGCTGCGTTTAAAACACGGGTGTTTCACATTTACAAATTTCCGTAAATATGACAAAAATTCATAAATCTTTTTATTATTGATTTGGGTCAAAAATCATTAGCATAGTTACCTCCTTGAATTTGACGAGGATGCAAAACAACAGCTTGTATAATAATAATATGTAGTACACAGGTACTCTTAATTTCGCAATTATGTTGAAGTCCTAAATAAAAGTGGTCGCGCCTAATGAAATCAATCACAAATTCAGATTCCGGGCTGCCGTTAAGAAATTCTTGATTGATGAACCTAAAAACGCTTTTTTAATGTTTCCTACTTAAAATAGTGTTTTTAGGTTTTAGGAATTCCCAAGTTGGTGCAGTGTCCTCAACTTGGAAATCGATCCATATGCTCTGCAGAAGCGTTTGCGACCACAAAACCAACAAATATCTTATAAAGTAACTAAAGACCACACACCACATTTCCACAAAACCGACTCCATTCATTGTGCACCCGGCAACATATCTTAATATACTAATCCAGTATATCCTGACCTCGCTTTGTATGAGCTTTCCGTACAATGAGAAATCCGCTTATGCTGGTTTTGTATAGCTTGCTTGGTCGTCGTACGTAACAGTTGTATCCAAATCCCTGAAAGACTCTACGACCACAAACTGAAATAAAATAGTTGGCATAACGATATCCAGTACAAAAAAACCGGCCAAGTACGAGTCGGACTCGCACACCGAGGGTTCCGTACAAAAAATATGAAAAATATTTTTACTATATGATGTGGCATTTACGGTTTTCGCATTATTTCTTTTCTCTGTGCTATAAGACGTTGCTTCGCACCAAATTTCAAGATTCTGAGTTCAAGGGAAGTACCCTGTAGGTTTTGATTCCCTTGCGAGTGTCGGAAATTTGCGGAAATTTGTGGCATAAACGGCTGTATCTTTTGATTGCGTTGGGTTAGAAGTTTGATTTTTTCACAGCTACAGGGTCCTTTCCAGTGCTTTTGCAGGGACAGTAAACTTGAGTATTTGATATAAATTCCATTCACAGTTCCTGAGAAAAAAGGGTCTTGACAGACAAACAGACGGACAGACGGACGGACAACAAAGTGATCCTATAAGGGTTCCATTTTTTCTTTTCGAGGTACGAAACCCTAAAAATCAACTGAATTAACTTACACAAAAAGCAAAATGGATTTCTCGAAATCGGTAGCACTAATTAGACATTGTTGCCTACTTATTAACACTTAAAATTCTAAAGCACTTTTTGCCCACAAAACTGAAATGTTACTAGAGTATTTTTAGTAAAAGAATTTTACCTACATTAATTAAATTCCCTACTTTCTATCTGAAGCCCGACCTCAATGCTTGAGACCACCACTATAACTTGAACTTTTACGCCCCTTCTTGGGTGCAAATAAGCCAAAGAAAAAGTGGAATTTAATAGAAAGCCTCAGCTCAAGATATGTTGGATGAGGTGAGGTTTCCTTTTAAAAATATAAAAATTGTTTTCATTTCAATTTTAACAAGAGGTTCATAACAAACCTGTTTACACTTCTGATAGTAGTAGTAGTAGTTGTTGAATATAGAACTAGTTGAATTTTAATGAAATTTTTTAGGGAATGTCTGGAGCGACTGGGGATTTTTATGTTTTTGGTGAAGAGACTGTCATGATATTTTTATTCTAGATTAACTGTTGCTAGTGACTTTAATTAATGTAAAAATATTGCTTCCTTATTAGAATTGGATTTTGCTATTTTTTTTTCCACGGAGCTCGAATCTTTTTCGAAAGTAAAAGTAGCTTAAGTACTGCACTAAAAAGTAAGTACGTAACTTCAGTAAGCACTATTTATAATCTAATTATCAGCTATCTGCCAGTAAAAGTATTGTTTAAATTGGTTTAGCCGTTTCTGAGATTACCTGAAACAAAACAAATGAAAAAATATGAGTGATTTTTTGTTCTAAGTACCATATATAATTTCATATACATCCAGTAAAAAGCTGTGATTTTGAAATTACAAACAGAGACTCTTAATTGTACTTATTTCTATAGATGTATGTACTTTATAGACTAGTTTTTGGCGTGGATGCGGTCATGTGGAACTTGGGGGCTATATAATATAAAATCAATATAATATATTTAATATAATATATAATAATAAATCGTTCGTCCTGAACAAGGTTGTCAAAACTCGATCAGCCGTTTAGGACTGAAAAGGTAACAGACATACAGACTGACAGACAATCGGAGTTACTTTCGCATTTCTATATTAAGTCGTGTTATTTTTGACCGCACAGTTTTTGTTAACATGTTCTGTGTTTAATTTTATTTAATTCTCAATCATAAACTACAATAACCTATAAATTTTAGGTAAAATCAAAATACTTGTTTTGTTTGTTACCTTTTCTCGACTAAACGGCTGATTGGATCGTAATGAAAAAAATCTCAGACGTGCAAATTTAAATTTTCACGCAAACCACCTATTTAATAATATATACATAGTTTCATCATCATCATTTCAGCCGAAAGACGTCCACTGCTCAACATAGGCCTCCCCCAAGAAGGGGGGGTTTTGCCATAATCGCCACTGCGATCGCCAACCCACCTGCCAAGCGGGCAGGTGGGTTGGCGATCGCAGTACGGTTGTTACAAAAGCACAGAGAATGCTGCTGCCCATTCTCTGCTAAGTCCCTTAGTCGCCTCTTACGACACCCACGGGAAGACATGGGATGGTGCTATTCTTTACGTCCGACACCATAAAGAACATACACACAGAACACATAGAACATACACACAGAACACATACAGAATATACATAGTTTACTCTACTTAAAAGATGGTTTTCTTTAACAATGATTAAATGTGACAATTATGTGAAAGACATATACATAAAAAAACATAAGATTCTCAAAAAGTCTTAAATAATTCTAAAACAAGTACCTACTAAATCATGAAAGAACCTTCTGATTCAGATTTAATACAGCATGGTAAAAAATAAAAGAGCATTACGAAGAAAAGCAAAAACCTGAAAAAATAAAGAATAAGAGTTCTTTCTTTAACTTGAGTGCAGCTTTCGCGAAATTCTGAAGAAAAACTACTTTATTTCAAATTAATGTAATCTTTTAGTTATCTTACTTAATGTACTGGGATACATTGAAGCTAAAATTATTTTGAATATGCTCTTGGCCACGATCTAAATGCTCAAGTAAGACGCGACTTGCAACTGCGATTATTAAAAAAATAAACTCCCAGGATACCTCGTACCCGGTTGATGGCAATAGGCTCGCCCCTTATTACATGGACTTAAACTTAACTGGCGAAAAGTGGGTGTACTTTTTAGGTATCAAGCTACAACAATCTGTCAAATTTCTTGAATAGATTTTCAACCTTATTGGTAAAGAATACAGTTCAAGGTTGATTGGGAAAATTTGTCAGTTTCGGGTAGCTTGAACAGTAGCTGGCGTCTGTACACCTCTGCCTTACCTTTCGGTGATTACACGGCGTGATGTTATGTTGATACCTCGTATTAGTCTCGCAACAGAAACATGTCATTGTAACAAAAACATACTTTAACGCGTGATTTAATGAAAGTTACTTATAGGTTATATAACAGGGTAGCGGCAACGAGTTCAGAGCGAATGCGGCTAATAAGTCTCCATCACCACTAAATAACACTAAATAAAATAAAATAAAATAAAAAATAAAATATATACCTAAAGAAAGTTATTTTGACCTGAATTTGACCCAGACAAACGTGACAAGAATGTAGCCTAATCAGGGTGTAGAACTGCGTGCCTAAGTAATTAGTCTTAGGTACAGTCAAGACCCAAACACCTTCGTCAGTTTTCAAATTCTTTCCTATAACAATTCAGTATATAATTATAATACCTTTGATACCCTTACAACATTGGTCCCAATATTTCATAGAAAATATATTTTATTAGAGGAAAGTCACCAAATATGGAATACCATTTTGTTTTTGGGATATAAAAAAAAAACTTCATATAAATTAAAACAGTTTAATGTTTTTACTAATCAGTCATACATTTATATGTAGTAATTAACAGCCTTTAATCAAATATATTAGTTATCAAATTAAAATCTAACATAAAAAACAAAATCACAAATGAGTAACCAAATATGGAATAGGTACCCATATATGGAATATAAGCATAAATCAACATAACAATAACAAAAATGGACATTAATATCTTTGAGATCAATTAAATAAATATAACATATTGTGATAAATGAAAGAAGTTACATAATTACTTGCAAAAGTCACAGATCCAAGTATCAAACTCTGGACTATTGACTACTGTCCATATTTGGATTTTTATACTAGTTCAAACTCTTCTAAATATTTTTTTAAGTCACAATATTTTGAAATTAAAAGATCACAAAATGGTGA
Organism: Cerastis rubricosa; assembly: GCA_949152445.1. NCBI lineage: Eukaryota > Metazoa > Arthropoda > Insecta > Lepidoptera > Noctuidae > Cerastis > Cerastis rubricosa. Next base: position 4,037,515 of record OX424535.1, on the reverse strand, counting down.
AATAAACATAATACCGATATACTAAATAGTATAACACTTATGTATACAAACATATCAGCTGGTAATACTCATTTATTACTTACCTTTAAAATTTTCCGCACGACAACAAAACAAAACACGCCTGCCACAAGTGAAGTGTTCGCGCAACTGACTCGATGGTGTGAGTGCGATAGTTAGTAGACCGAATGGAACAGAAGATGGTCGAGTGTTGCGTTTCATACTTATAGTCTTAGAGAAATGAAGGTATTCCATATTAGGATACTATTTCATATTTGGTGACTTTCCTCTACTTGATAGCAAAGACGAAAATAGCAAACTCCTGTAACTTTTGTGTCTATTAGGATACATTTTATACTTTTTTAATTGTCTAGTAAACATGCTTTTAAAAATCAAATATTTTACGTTCTACTGTAAGTTATGAGATTTAAATGATCAAATGAGAGTTCGTCTGTGATAAGAGTAGGTATTCACATTTTGATAATACTGAGTTGGTATTTTGTCAGGCATTGAACAAGGAAACCTTTACACTAAATGCATATAACTGTCAAATGACTGCAGTTGCCCATGTCAAAGCTTTTAATCCCTATGGAGAAGAATGAGCTAGAAATTAGGTGATTTACGAGTATTTGTCAAAATCACGTATCCAAATTAGGCCAAGAGTTACCACTATTTGAATGTCAAAATTACTTAAAAGCATTTCCTTGAAACTACTATTATTTACTACTAAATAACTTTAGCTGGGCGCCACTAAAACAAGAAATGGCAGTTTGAACCATCACTAAACTTACTCAAAAGAATACACCTTTATGAATGACCAATTAAATATTGAAACTACCACCAAAAATAATTTAAAATATATAACATTTATACATTAAGCAAACATCATGTAATAATATCAATTAAAACCAGCTCATCAAAAACAGATTTGCAGAAAAAAAACCGTTCAATATTTCGACAACAAATATGGAAATCATCGATAAAATGTAATTATAACGCGTGGCCGAACTCCGAATTTAATATATTTAAATTAATATCGTCGAAACAAGTACGTCAGTCAATACATTTCAATTTAACTGGTCCAGTCTCTCCCCGGCGAAATTTCATGGAGCGGTAAGCACAGACCGAAGTTGCCTGATTGCTTCTCGGCTAGCGCAGATTTTAGGTCCCATATTAGGATTGGTCTAGTCTTTAAATTGGATGGAAGTTTTTTATGGGGTTTTGGATATACCTTCAGGTAGATTGATGGTATTATTGCACAACTGGAAAGCAAATTCGAAGGTTGCCTAAATTGCCGTTGCGAAATCGATATGAGTTATAGCACCACCGTTGCATCTATTAAAATTAGTAACAAGAATTATGTCTCTATCTATCTGTCATTAGGAATTTTCTGGCAAATTTTATTTCCTCGTTTAGGTTTAAAACAATTCAAATTCATAGCTAACATGATTTAGGCGTAACTCGCTTCTTTCTACTTAACTTAAAATTGTAATCTATCTCGATGCTTTTTTTTAATAATGCTGTTGTCAGTTCAACTCATTTTTAACAAAAACAAATCGCACTAACTCAATTTAAGTAAAGTTCAAATAATCATTAAAATAAATCCTGGTTTTCAACCAAGATAGTATTCAAACTAAAACTGAGTGTTGTCAGAACCATTCCCTTCGTCCATTCATCTCAAAATTTCACGCCATGGTGAGCATCGACCAAACTTAGCTGATTGCTCCAGAATAGACTCGCTTTTCTGCTCAATATGAGCAGTTGAGCGCTGTGCCACTACGCTAGTGCTGAATAGGGCAATGTGTCAACTTGGACATGAATTACAAGCCAGACATTGGAAATGTTGGACATAACTACCAAATTGGTGTACTATTCCCAAATATAAATCAAATGAGATGGTAGACTGTGTCTTTACAAATGTGTGGTGTTGAAATTGATGGTTATGGAGTAACGTTAGCAAAAAGGTTTTGTTTTTTTTTACAAGTTATAGGTTTTTGTTTCGCTCGGCAATTTGTTATGCTACATCTCTCTAGCTAAGAGGGTTCTCACACGACACGCTCATTTGCGCGGTCGGGCGGAGGCGGCGAAGTAAATGTATTGGTGGTGTCCCGCGCGGAGGACGAGGAGGCGATGAGCGCCGCTCATCCGCGCGGCCAGTTGGTGTTAGGGATTAATAGATTTCAAACTAGCCAATGCGACGTTATATCCGCTACACCACTCGAACGCGTAGACGGCGCGGCGGTGTCGTGTGAAAACCGTCTAAAACACTACAAAATAGTAAAACAGTCTTTCCATCATGCTTCAAGCTTCGAGCGCCCTGCGCTGTGCCACCTGCATTTTCAGTCATTACACGATCAACTTAATCCGCTTGCAACAGCGTCGAAATATCGGGAGCTCACAATAATTGAAAATCCCTGTTTTTTTTTTCGGATGCAAAATCGTCAAATGCCTCCTCCCGCTCTGGGCGGAGCGGAAGAGAGTGGCAGACTTGTACTGACTAAAACCCATCCATGTTCCTTCTTAGCCATTTGTGGTCCAGGGCTACGGTATCTCTTACGAACAGTCCCGCAGCCCTGGACCGATGATATCCCTTAAGTAAAGTTTAGTTTTAAACCGTGGCAGCTTAAAACAGTGTATATCTTAATGTTGTAAAACGATTTTTACTGATATTTTTATCTTGAATCTTTTGTGTAGGCACGCAGTTATTTACCGTTTGTGTAATCCTACAATTTAATTATCTACCAACCAAAAGAAAAAGGATAATCGCGAGACTCCCGAGTTCAAATTAACTTGGCTCTTGTTTTTCCTACTAACTAAACTCCTTCAAAGCCTTTTCGATACTGGCGGTAAATTTTTGGCATAGTTATAATTAGTTTTAGCCGAAACACGGAGAACTAAAAGTTAAATTTGATTTTGGCTAGTTTTGCGGTAGTAGAGGTGTTACTAAAGTGAAAAAATTGTTCGTAGATTATTAAATGAATCAAATATTTAAGTTGTAGAAGAACGGGAGAGTTTTGCTCACTGTCATAATTAATTTTTCTTTTAGTTTTTATAATGAACACTTTCGAGAAACATCATCATCATCATTTCAGCCCAAAAGACGTCCACTGCTGGATATAGGCCTCCTTCAAGTGTCGCCAAATTGAAATTTTGGGGGGTTTTGCCATAATCGCTACGCTTGGCAGGCGGGTTGGCGATCGCAGTACGGTTGTTACCAAAGCACAGAGAACGCTGCTGCCCATTCTCTGGAAAATCCCTTAGTCGCCTCTTACACGCCCACGGGAAGATATGGGATGGTGCTATTCTTTACGTCCGACACCATACAGAGCCATTTCGAGAAACATTTGTTATTAAATTTAACATTCACATTCTTCGTGCCTCGTTGGTGCGTACGCTATTACTGAACTTGAAGTTTTGGGTTCGTGTTCTAGGTCGGGCAAAAAGTGTTCCTGTGTTTTGCCATCAGGAATTTCTCAGTAGCAGCCACGGGACTACAAGGGATATAAATAATTGTTAATTGTGGTGGTACTATTAAGTACACCTCTACCTTACTTCTTGCGATTTCCCATAAAACAAATGAAAGAAGTTGTTAAGAGCTTGCCTCGCGTGACTGTGCGCGCAGGAAACAAGAGACGCGCGCGCGTGTCGCTTGTCGTCGCAACGCCCGAGGCTGTGCACGGAGCCTTATACGTTTTCACACGAATACGTGCGAAAGATTTCGTTCCTATAAGTAGTATGGAAGCCCGCATACTATGTAAAAGTTAGTCGTGCGCATGGACCCTACGTCCGAAATCAATCCGCACTTGTTGGAATATTTTGCGTATTCGTGCGTAGAAAATGAAAACCATCGCCATGTTCCCATAACGGAAACGTATGTGACATACATATATGTATATACGTAGTTACATATTATTATTACATTACAGCTTTGTCATCTTGTATGAGATGTTACTGGCAGTAAAAATTTACATTTTATGACTAGCTGTCCCGCGCAACTTCGTCTGCGTCACATTTTCCCCGTTTTCGCAACATTTTTCATTGCTGCTCCGCTCCTTTTGGTTGTAGCGTATTGATATATAATCTTTGGCCTTTCTCGATAAATGGGCTATCGAACACTGAAAGAATTTTTTCAAATCGGACTAGTAGTTCCTGAGATAAGCGCGTTTAAGCAAACAAACAAACAAACACTTCAGCTTTATAATATTGGTATAGATAAACGATGACACAGAATTTATAAACATCACGCCAGTAATCTCCATAGGTTTAGGCAGAGGACAATTCACTTACAGCTCACCCATATTTTGAAACATATGTTTAATATCTATATTATGGACGGTGAACTTATTACCATCATCCGAGTTTCAAACCAGATTTTAGGGTTTTGAGAAATACGTAATGATAAAAGGCAATGTCACCAAGCAAGGGAAGCCCGACCTAGTTAAAGTCTCTCTTTAAAGGCCTACTGCCAGAGTCTGTACACGGGCAATCTATGGATCTATTAAGTACACCAAAAGATCACTGGATGTCCTGTGCGTCCAGCATAATAATGCCTTCAGGATATTGTTGTGACTGCCTCGCTACTGCAGTGCGTCGCAGATGTTTGCCCAAGCTCTTACCGACGAGTTTCATGCGGTTGTGTGAAAGAAAACTGCTTCACTACTCAGGAGAGTGAGAGACAGTCGCAACAGCATCCTGAGAGCAGTCGGAATCGGAGAGCTAAGACTCTCGCCTTAGCTCTTCGATTGTTATAAAAATTGTCCATCCGGGAATCGAACCCAGGACCTCACGTTCAGCGGTAGCGTTTACGACTACAAGACCAACAACGCAGTCAGAATTTAATTATAATTTCTAATATAATAATGACCTAGTTTGTTTATTAAAATTAAATGAAAATTATTTAGCGTATCAGAACCAATTACATCGCTACACTAAATCAGTTAATAATTAAATATATCCTATGTTTAATTGGCATACTGGCATACTAATACTAGTACAGCTACCAATAATTTTAGGACAGTTTTATATGGATAAGGCTCATTCAAATAATTTGAATTTGTTTCTCATCAGATGTTAGCTCAGATTTAGATTCATTTATTTGCCAATAATGTCAGTGCAGGTAAAAGATGATACAATAGCTGAAGGCTGAACTAGCACAATATCGTTAGGTATATGGCGATCATCATCATCATCACCATTTCAGCTGAAAGACGTCAAATGCTGCACAATAGGCCTGTCATGTGCGTCGCCACATAAACCGGTCAGTGCGACTCGCATCTAGCGGATTCCCGCAACCTTCACCAGGTCATCAGTCCACCTAGGGAGGCCGTCCAACGCATCGTCTTCCGGTTCGCGGTCGCCATTCCGGAACTTTTCGGCCCCATCGGCCGTTCTGCGAGCATATATAGTCATTGCAAACAAAAAAAAAACACACTCATTTTCAAACATAAATCACGAACATGAATGAATATTTTAGCAGATTGAAAGCCCAGCACACAAACAAACAGTGAACTTTTTATTGCAATAACTCATGCACCAGTTACAGAAGCAAATGCGTCAACTTTCTTATATGATGTTTATTAACATACGAACGCTCGGCGACAAATCAAGTTATACAAAAAATCAGTTTACGCGGATATCTCATTGTATCGGAAATCCCATAATGTTATGCTGGAAATGCATAGCTTGATGTGTCGCCGTATGTACATGCAACTTTTATGATAAACTTTTTAGTGTCGTATCATAACATCCTATTAAAGATGTTCTTTTTATTATTGTTTGTTTGAAAGATTGCGCGCTGTTTTCTTGAGATCTTGTTTTCGTATATTTTATTTATTTATTTAAACTTCATGTGCAAGAGTGGTACATAGGAGGAATTAATTCTATATTTAAGGCATTCTCTTCCAGTAAACCAGTGTTCTCTTTGAGAGATTTATTTTTGAAAAACTGACAAAAACTCTTGCAGTTTTCAAGAGAAGAGTGAAAGAACATTATCTTTCGATTCCGTCATAGTTGCATAAGTATTTATTTTATTTATATTACTGTTATATTTTTTGTCTTTGTATGTATAAGCAAGTTAGTATGTTATTATATTGTATATTTTATTTTAAATCGTTAGTTGCTTTATGTTTTATGTATTCCATTTTCTCTTCTTCTTTTACACACTATGTCTACATCTCTTTTTTAGTATCTCCTTTCGCAGGTATGCTGGAAGAGATTTCTTTAGAAATAAGCATCACTTTTGTACCTATTTTCTTTTCCTTTCTTCTTTTCTGTATTTAGTGTGTACATAAATTGTTAAATAAATAAATAAGAACTCAGGTGGCCTAAAAAGACCGCTTTAGCAGAATCATAATGACATAACAATATGAATCACGAGCTACATTAAATGGTCCTTTAGTGACAATTCAAAATATTCTGTAATATAAAATTAGTAGCTGTACTCGCCCACTGTTAAAATTCAGTGTTACTTAGCCATCTGCCATCCGTCTAGCCTTTTTCCTAACTTTGTTGGGGTCGGATTCCAGTCTAACTGGATGCAGCTGAGTACCAGCATGAAGTAACTGCTTATCTGACCTCCACAACCCAGTAACTGGGTAATACGAAACCCCTTGATAGGACAGGATGTCAGACTTTCGGCTTCTGACTACGTGTAACGACTGTCAAAGATCTACAAATAACAGCCGGTACCAACGGCTTTACGTGCTTTGCGAGGCACAGAGGTAACTCGGTATGTAATTATGGTCACTCATCCACGGACCAACCTCGGCAACCCACGGCTTAACTTTGAAGATCGACCCGTGCGGCTGATATTATTTCTCCACAAGCTCTAGTTTTACATATATTTACTAAAAACCAATCCTAATGATGATTTCCTTCTTTGTTCTAAGAACAGTGGTTCGAACCCATGACTAGTCTCAAACAAGCATTAGTAATCATCATTCTACTGGCTTTATCCTAATTTATTTGGGGTCTGCGCAGCCGTGTCTTCTTCTTCCACACTTCTCTATTACTCGTCATCTCATCAGACACCTCTTTTCATGCCATATCATCCTTAACACAGTCCATCGAACAAATGTTACTATAACATTAAATTAAAAGCTTATTTCAGTCATGTCCACACAATATTATCTCTTTCTCTAAAATGCTGAAACATGAACAATAGTGCTTATATAGCAGAACTTGTAACAACTAATTATGTTTAATATTAATTATTATTGTTAGGCTTTCATCCGTAATTAACATGTTCTAAACGAGGAGAGCAGTGGTGGCACCGACATACGAGCAGTAAGCCGTGGGTTCGAAGCCAGGCAGGCGCATTACTTTATGTAATTTATTTTATCACCACTGCCCTCAAAAATGGTGAAGGATAACATCGTGAGGAAACCGGCATGTCCTAGAACTAAAAATTTGAAGATGTGACATCTACCAACCTGCACTGGGCCCACGTGGTGGATTACAGCCCACTCCCTCTCAGAGAGAGGAGGCCTGTGTCCCAGCAGTGGGAACATTATAGGCTGATGATGATGATGAAACGAGGATATTTATACCACAGATTTTGCCCGCCGTAAGCCTACGTCCACGTCACAAATTATGTGTATTATCTGGTAAACCTTTGTAAATTGCATGAATGTCGGTTCTACCATTAAGGCATAAAAAGGTGACATACAGACAGACATTGTTATATTAGTAATTCGTATAAGTCCACACAAACGCATCAAGCCATACATTTCCAGTATAGCATGGCCTGGTTTTGTATACATTTCCCGTACAGTCAGAGATCTACATCCGCATAAATTGGTTTTGTGTAGCTTTATAGGTCACCGTGCGTACATAACATAAAGAAAGATAAAAAGACTGGTGTATAGGTTTAATAAATAACTGCCTTAAGAAAGAAGCTGGAAAAAATCATTCATTACCGCTTTGTCTCAAAAAATCCACTTTACACAAAGTGTTGTTTTGCATCCTCGTCATATTGAAGGAGGTAACTATGCTAATGATTCTCGACCCGAATCAGAAATAAAAAGGGTAGGTATTTTTTTTTGTAATTTACTGAAATCGGTGTGAACCACCCCTGATTTAAACGCGACCCGTCTGATTCTCGCTCTATAACCGCGCTTTCACACATACAAACTATCCCAAGCGTTTATTCGATAATTTCTTATTCCCTTAACCGCGTTTAAGGGATTATTCTGATATACTGACAAACTGAAGCAACCAAAAAAAGGTAAAAGCTTTTCCTGTCGACAGCGATGTCGACGAATTTTTTGACGCCCTGTAATTTTGATACTTGTACATATTTTATTTTTATTTTTAAAATTATTTGTAGTTTGTAAATAATTAACATATTATGTAATATACAAAATAAATAAATACCAAAAAAATCAGCGATTACTAACTAGGTACCGTAATTTAAATTGATTATTAATGTCTTTGTGACAACCTCCTGAATTTTGACGAGGATGCAAAACAACACCTTGTATACATAAACATAACCCCACTACCCCCAAAGGGTTAGTCAGAGGTGTGCCTAATAATAGGTATAGCTATATTTCGCCATATATTTTCGCTTGAGAGCAGCGGTGGCCCAGTGGTGGTAGCCCCGACTTACGAGCAGTAAGCCGTGGGTTCAAACCCAGGCAGGCGCATTACTTTGTGTAATTTTTTCATCACCGCTGCCCTCAAAAAACGGTGAAGGAAAACATCGTGAGGAAACCGGCATGTCCTAGAACTAAAAATTCGAAGACATGTAACATCTACCAACCCGCACTGGGCCCGCGTGGTGGATTACAGCCCACTCCCTCTCATAGAGACGAGGCCTGTGTCCCAGCAGTGGGAACATTATAGGCTGATGATGATATTTCGCCAGTTACATTTAAGTTCCATTTACGGCGAGCCTATTGCCATCAACTTATTGCCAAAATATTATTCCATAGTATTCCTGATTCTCTGTATGGTGTCGAACGTAAAAAATAGCACCATCCCATATCTTCCCAAGGGTGTCGTAAAAGGCGACTAAGGGACTTGCCAGAGAATGGGCAGCAGCGTTCTCTATGCTTTTGTGACAACCGTACTGCGATCGCCAACCCGCCTGCCAAGCGTGGCGAGCAAAACCCCCATGTTATGTCAATGTGGCGAAACTTGGGGGAGGCCTATGTCCAGCACTGGACGTCTTTCGGCTGAAATGATGATGATGATGATTCCTGATCGAAGAACCTAACACTTTGAGAATTGAACCTAGAACTACTGTGACCACTAGACCAACGAAGCACCCTATTTTAACCCTTTTAAAACAAACAATCGCACATCCTACCACCATAATTCAATGGAATATTAAAACTCGTTTCCCTAACACAGATGGACAGCTTCCCGACTGCTCTGAAATGGTTCACGCCATTATATTTACGATGAATCTGTATGACAAATATTATGATAATGGCTGCTGAGATAAATGATGGTTTTTATTTTCATGGGAGGAGCTAAATTGTTGAGTAATACGTCTTTGGTTTTGGTGGTACATTCGTTGACTAGCTTCTATTTGTGATTTCGGTCGTATGAAAGCCAAGTAGACTATGATAAGTCGTTACTGTCATTATCTGTGTGTTCGCACGATGACCAATCCAGCGAATGGACACCCCTTGCTGTCGGATGGGAAATCATCAAATTACCCCTCCCGCTCTGGGCGGAGCGGACGGAGTGTCAGACTTGTACTGACTAAAACTCATTCATGTTCCTTCTTAGCCTTTTCTGTACCACGTGTGTTTGTCTGGCCACGGTATATCTTTCGAACAGTCCTGTAGCCCCGGCAGGCATTGGCCCTCTCGGACTCCTTTGAATTTGCTGACACCTCCTTGAGGCGCGCGTGGAACACGAACTCGCCGTCGACACGGCCTGTCGTCATAAGATGGACGGACGGTGAGCCAGCCCATCACTCATGGTGTCTGTTCCCTGACTATCTGTAACGACTGTCAAAGATCTACAAATAACGGCCGCGACCAACGGCTTAACGCGCTTGCCGAGGCATGCAAGAAACTCGATATGTTATGAATGGTCACCCATCCGCAGACCAACCTAGGCAGCGCAGCTTAACATGCCTTTCTTCCACTACTGTTATAGCCATCTACATCCACATTCATGCTCAAAACTTTCCTCATAACATTTTCTTTCTAGCTGAGGAATATTGTAATTGAACCATTACCTTTAGAGATCAGGGGCTCTACCATGACGTCTTAAGGATTTACGTTTTACTCTTATTCCAGTGTGGGAAAGAGACCGAGCTATACAGGATGTCTAGCGCCATCTCTTTCCCACGCTGAAAAAGGAGTAAAACAATAATGTTTTAAGACGTCAAGGTCACCCGGTTACCTTTTACAAACCCACAATAAATTTTTGCTGTATTTTTAGAATGAAGGGTATCTAGGTTTTAAGACTGATTAGATCTCCAAACTGCCAAATGAAGTTAAACTACAAAGTTAGCTTAAAGTCTACACAACTAGGTCATCGCCAAAGGTTATCAAAATAGCGACATTGTTACGTTACTTGTTAAAATCACAAAATTTCATAGAACTTGAGAGTCACGACAATATTTTACTCAAATAATTTGTAAACACCCACACATCATTCATTAGGTCCAAGCGTGAGCTTAACCCTTTGAGCGAAAACTTTGTTAGTCTGTGGCAACGAGTACCGCAACGTGATGTAATTAGTCCTTAGTCTTTCTTGTCGAAAATTCTTATTGTGAGCTAACTTTGGTACTTGTTGAAAAATACAATCATAACATAATACATAAACTTGTAATCCCAGGTGTAATCCCCGCCGAGCAGCGGTGGCCCAGTGGTGACAACCCCGACTTACTGGCAGTAAGCCGTGGGTTCGATTCCAGGCAGGCGCATTAATTTTTGTAATTTATTATACCACTGCTGCCCATAAAAACGGAGAAGGAAAACATAGTGTGGAAACCGGCGCGTCCTAGAACTAAAAATTCGAAGACATGTGACATCTACCAACCCGCACTGGGCCCGCGTGGTGTACAGCCCACTCGCTCTCGTAAAGAGGAGGCCTGTGTCCCAGCAGTGTGAACATTATCGGCTGATGATGATGAATCCCCGGATAGGCAGCGGTGTACCTAATAGTACTCCTACATTTCGCCAGTTTAGTTTTAAGTCCTTTAGGGGTAGGAGGAACAGGGTGTAAAGTTCCTCATCCCCGAAGTAAAGGGAGGATCCTCCGACCAGACAGGTGTTGTGTCTGGCGGGCAACTGCCCGACAGTTGTAGTCGGGTTTTTCTGTATACTCTTAAGTCGATGTAAACTTTGCATGTGAGATTTATGAAATTGATGTTAGTTCTTCCGTCGTGTCATAGATGGCGCTGTAGTACTTTTTTTAGTAAGTTGCTTTTTGATGGTCGCTACAGTCCCATGTAATAGGGAGCGAGACTATTGTCACCAACCGGACACAAATCCAGACTCCGTGGCTGCTACTGAGAAATTCCTAATGGTAAAACCCTATAACACTATGCCTGAAATGGGAATCGAAACCAAGACCTCATGCTGAGCAGTCGTGCTTGCGAACAACGAGGCAGTCATAAATACAATCATCATAGCTTTTTTCTTCATTGCAGTAATTCTCGAAAACTGGACTTGCCTCGATGGAACAGTTTATTTATTCATTTAACACTTCTACCAGTCAAACATTGGGTGATGCAGAGACAAACAGTGGTAGATGTATAACTATAAAATATTATTCAAAATAATACTAAAACAAACTACAAAGGATATTTCATCAGCATTTCAGCCCAAAAGACGTCCACTGCTGGACATAGGCCTCCCCCAAGTCACATTGACATTTTGCGGGGTTTTGCCATAATCGCCACGTTTGGCAGGCGGGTTGGCGATCGCAGTACGGTTGCTACAAAAGCACAGAGAACGCTGCTGCCCATTCTCTGGCAAGTCCCTTAGTCGCCTCTTACGACACCCACGGGGTGATATGGGATGGTGCTATTCTTTACGTCCGACACCATACATGCTCTGTATGGTGTCGGACGTAAAGGATATTTAAAATACTTTATATATATCAAAATACTACTAATATATATTAAAATTTAAATACTAATATAAAAGGACAAACCCTGACGAAAATATTAACGTTGTGACGATACTGCTAGCTTTAACAGTTGCTCGTTATAAACTATGCTTCATCTCGTATCCTGCTCGCTGAACACCAAAACATGCGGCTCTGCGCTGCCACCGACGAAGCCGTGGGATTGGTGAAGTTTTTGGTCAATAACATAAACCTTATGTCGTGCCAGTGACTCGAAGAAGCAGAAGATTGTTATGAATCATTTAATTATATATTATTTTTAATCAGATATTTTACAATCGTTTTCAAATCATTACACCTTGTGCTTAGAATAGTTACAGCACGGATGACAACATTTGTGTCACTTGTTTAATTATATTTTCATTTATTTTTTGTTGTTGTATAGACTCTTTTTCTTATTTACCGATTGTTTGTAAATGTGTGGACATTGTAGGCCTTGTAGATTCCTAGATTCTTGGTAACTTTTTATCTCGTTCTACGTTCTGTACTAAGCAATGACTTATTGTCGGGCCTACGATGTCCTCCCATACATTAGAACAAACGCTGTAACAGAAAATTAAATATTGTAAAACCAAATGATTTTAAAAGGGTACCCATGGAGTCTCTTGTCGGTTCTTCTCCATAGGAAACGAACAACCCGAACCGAGCACCTTTTTGTCGACGTTAAATATAAACACAAAATTAAATATATTGATTTTTTTCCTGGGGTCGGATACATATTTTTAAAAGAAGTTTGTATTGCGAGTCACATTTTACTTGTATTCCTGGTAACTCCCACGGGCGTTCCTGTATTTAGCTTAGCTATTGTACCTAGCCAATAAGCTATCGTCCGATCGATGAAAAATAGCTCTGGTACAAAAACTTTTTTTTTTTGTTTAGAATGGGAAATCATCAAATGACTTCTCCCGCTCTGGTCGGAGCGGAAGGGAGTGTCAGACTTGACTGACTAAAACCCATCCATGTTCCTTCTTAGCCCTTTTGTGTTCCAGGGCCACGGTATCTCTTTCGAACAACCCGCACCCTGCCATCTGGTCCAAACCTTGAACAATAAAAATAATACCTGCTTAAAATAATACCTCTTATTGCCTGGCTGAGTCAAGGGCTTGATTCTTGATTGACGCATAGTGAGGAAGTTCCTCTCTCTGGAGCCCTGACCACCGGCAGTTTTGGCCTGTTCTTGATGCCGATGGGCTACTATTTTTACACTTTAAAATAATCATCTGCCTTGCCTTTTCCCAAACTATCTTGGGGTCGGCTTCCACTCTAACCGGATGCTGCTGAGTACCAGTATTTTACATGAAGCGACCGCCTATCTGACGTCCATAACCCAGTAACTGGGTAATACGAAACACCTTGGTAAGACTGTATGTCAGACTTTTGGATTCTGACTACTCGTAACGACTGTTAAAGATCTACAAATGACAGCCGGGACCAATGGCTTAACGTGCTTTCTGAAGCACGGTGGAAACTCGGTATGTAATTATGGTCACCCATCCACGGACCATCCACGGCAAGTACGGCTTAACCTTAAATATCGACCCTTACAGCTGTTATTATTTTGCCACGAGCTCCTTTATTTTTACACTTTAAAATGCTTTTTAATATACATACATAAAAGTGTAAAGAAAATAAATTAATGAGATAACACCCACACATGTATTATAGAGTCAAGTCTATCCAGACTCTCTGAAAGTCTGACGTGTGGTCTAACTTCAGAATACCTGAGTACTACCCAAAAGTTAGATTTAGGATGCCTGGCAGTTGTTTCACGGAACTAGTTTCCAGTTACATCACATACAATAGTTACACTGGAAATGGACAGTGGACCTAACAAAGTTGGAAAAAGGGTACCATAATGAATAGGTATGCAGTTACTATGCGTTGGAAGGCCTCCCACAAGGTGGTTCGATAATCTGGTGAAGGTTGCGGGGATCCGCTGGATCCGAGTCGCACGGGACCGGTCAATGTGGCGACACTTGGACTTGGCTTAAATATGTCCAGCAGTGGACGTCTTTCGGCTGAAATGATGATGATGCATTATTATTATGTGCATGCACTTTTACTTACCGGACCCTCACACATTTGCACAGAGTTTTTGCCTCGCAGTTCTAACAACTCACCATGGGTTCGTCGGCAGATCCTGAGTTTAATTCTCAGGTCAGAAAAAGTGTTGATAGGTTTAATATGAATCAAGGATTTAACAGCAGTAGCCTAAAGACAAGATACCTGCCCGATTGATTGTAATAGACTCTCCCTTGAATTGTGGACGTTCGTTCTCCTCATCCTAGCCCTCCTCGGCCACATGTATTCTTCAAATTCAATTGAGTTAAATACTTATATAAAAGCCAGGGGTTCTGTGTCACGTCATCAATGATAGAAGTTGGGTTCGCAACTTATTTTTATTAGTACACGAGGAGCTCGTGGCTAAATAATAACAGCTGCACGGGTCGATCTTTAAGGTTAAGGCGTGCTTGCCGAGGTTGGTCCGTGGATGGGTGACCGCAATTACATACCGAGTTTCCTCCGTGCATCGGAAAGCATGTTAAGCCGTTGGTCCCGGCTAACATTTGCAGATCTTTGACAGTCGTTACGAGTAGTCAGAAGCCAAAAGTCTGACATCCAGTCTTACCAAGAGGTATCGTATTACCCAGTTACTGAGTTGTGGAGGTCAGTCAGGCAGTCGCTTCATGTGAAATACTGGTACTCAACTGCATCCGGTTAGACTGGAAGCTGACCCCAAGATAGTTTTGTAAAAGGCTAGGTAGATGATGACACGCTTAATTTTTTGGCCTATGGCATCTAAACTTACGCTCAGTTAACTCTCAAAGCACAGAAGACCTTCAGACGTCTAAAACATAATCATTCAACACCAAAATACTTTCCCGAAATTCTAAGACCAAACCTCGAAAATGTTCTATTGAAGGCAAGCAACCCGTATAAAGTTTTAATCTCGGTTTTCTTGCGCAATACAAAGAGTATTGTCATACCGGAGTCAAAGAAATAGTTTCGTGGTGCTAGCTCACCTTATTACATGTTCTGAGACGTGGCTATAGAGGTCTGGGTTTAAGAAGCGGCATGAATCAATATTAACACGTTCCCTGCGGCAGTGATTTTTCTATACTTTCCATTCCTGCGGTACAAGGTCTATACACCTGGTAAATAAAACTTCAATAGTTGCGGCACAAGGCTTATAGATCCTGTACACCATTGCGTTCTATTTAATAATACATCTTAGATATATACTCATCTCTTTCCTACACCGAACCAAATTATAGTTATGTCTTCCGCACGACAAGGAAGTCTATACTGTTTTTCTTAGCCGCACTGTAAGCGAGGCATTGTACAAGATGTTTAGACCTGGTATCGCACTCAACGTATTAAGGAGAACACCCATGCAATGCACATAAATATTTATACGAGAATATTTCACAGAAAACAATTAAATTTTTGTCAAAGCACAGGTCAATGTTTGACAGATAGCAGGTCAATTTTTGACAGATTACAGGTCAATATTTGACAGATAACAGCTCAATTTTGGAAAAATTGCAGGTCATTATTCGACAGAAGACTGACAATTTTTGACAGATTGCGGTTCAATACCTGACAAAAGGGAAAAAGTAAAGCGTTTTCTTTGACAATATTAGTGGGTAACTGTACAAAGGTCAACATTAACATAAAGTAAAGTGTCACACGAATTGTCAAGTGATTTTGAAACTTAAGCGTTGCAATTGATACTGCAATCTTGACCAGTCAAAGTCGGCGTGCGACATACTTATTGCAGGTCATTATTCGACAGAAGACTGACAATTTTTGACAGATTGCGGTTCAATACCTGACAAAAGGGAAAAAGTAAAGCGTTTTCTTTGACAATATTAGTGGGTAACTGTACAAAGGTCAACATTAACATAAAGTAAAGTGTCACACGAATTGTCAAGTGATTTTGAAACTTAAGCGTTGCAATTGATACTGCAATCTTGACCAGTCAAAGTCGGCGTGCGACATACTTATGTTAGAATTGCGCTTAATTTGGTACAGCCAGCGGCCAACTATACTGTTTTAATTGGACCGCCTAGCCTGTGTCAAATGATGCCAGGCGTGGTATCCATACATACCTATAGTTTTAGCAATCTCTCCCCTGATCAGCTGTAAGTTTTCATGCTGAATATGCTCACTGAAAACCCCTCTGGTCGCCTCTTACTTACTATTTATGATCAGTTCGACTCCAATATGTGTAGCCTACTTAAATATATTAATTACAATTCCTGGTATTATTCGTTTATTCATTTTTAAATCTTATTTTTTTTATTTCTTAACATTTCAATACAAAATCAAAAAAAAGAAACATTAAAAAATATAAAATAAATATTATATTAATTTTAATTATTATCACAGCCGATTTACACCACCAAAATACAGTTAATTTTTAAATTCACAAAAACGTTATTAACCTTGTTTAGCAATATAAAAAAAAAAAAAAAATTGCTAAACAAGGAACATAACATCACGCCTGTTATCCCCGAAGGGTTGGGCAAAGGGTGTACTTAATACTCCACCCACATTTCGCCAGTTATGCTTAAGTCCCATGTCATAGTGGGCGATCCATTGCCACCAAACGGGCACACATCCAGACTCCGTGGCTGCTACTGAGAAATTCCAGATGGAAAATGTCCCTGGGGATTGAACCCCAGACATCATGCTCAGCAGTAGCGCTTGGGACCACTAGACCAACGAGGCAGTCAAAGACTAATTACTATGACGTCTTAAAAACAGTAGGTATTGTTTTATTCTTATTCCAGTGTGGGAAAGAGACGGAGCTCTACAGGAGTTTAGCGCCATCTCTTTCCCACACTGGAGAAGGAGTAAAAGAATAATGTTTTAAGACGTCATGGTAGACCACCAGAAGTGTAAAAAAAATTGCAACATACCAAACGTAAAGACACAAAGGAGTATTTGAAAATTTAAATTTCAGGTATCAACAGTCTTAACATCAAAATACGTACAGCTCTTGTCTTACCAAAGGGGTATCGTATTAGCTCGTATTAACTGGGTTGTGGACGAGAGGTTGTCGCTTTATCTAAAATACCGGTATGGTTCCGGTTAGACTGGAAGCCGAATTCAACATAGTTGGGAATACGCTAGGCAGATGATGGATGTTGATGTTGATGAAAAGCTTGATCCGACGCAGCGGCGTAGATGAACGCTCTGCTTCCATATATACATAAATGAGTTTGTAAGGACTACAGGCAGCAACAAGACTGCAGCCAGAAAGCGTCGTGGTAGACCTCGTAGAAGATGGCGGGACGAGCTAGACAAGACCAGCGATCAGTGGTCCACATTGGCCCTGGACCGAGACAATTGGAAGTCATGGGGAGAGGCCTTTGCCCAGCAGTGGGATGACGCAGGCTAACAGTATAAGTACAGGCAGCAATAATGCTGACAATGCTAAATGCAAAGTGCCCCGCACATGCAGGCTAGCGGTGAGTCGTCTCCGACTCGGCGTAGCATTAACTTGTGTGACATTATGTAACAATCGTCAGTGTAACTGTTACTCCTGGTTAATATTAATAGACTTTATACTGGAATCTGTCCTTACATTTACAACCATCTCCAACCAAGCCTAAGGTTCCAACATTTGTGACCCCGACGTGATGCTGCTGACAATGCTACGGCGCGGCGGGGACGACTTGCCGCTAGCCTGTATATGCGAGGCACTATGCATTTAGCATTGTCAGTATTATTGCTGCCTGTAGTCCCTACAGAGTTTATGTATATATCATCTTTTCCCATGGGTGTAGGTTTCAACTACAGACCATCACCAGCAAACAACCTTTGTTCATTTTCAAAGAACACAACATACATCAAAAACTTTACTACGATGTCTATTTTACCTGATTCCATACAATTTCCAACTGCTAATACCACATCCAGCAATCTAATACATCAACGCAACAAGCCTTTACTTCAATCTGGCGTAAAAATCCAGACTCTTTCTATTCCACACACAGGTTGTTCACACAACCCACATAAGCTTTTTAGAGGCAAGCACGTTCGAGGACCGCGTTCCACCGTGTTTGTAATAAAAAATGTTGCTTAAGGTGCGCTCCAGACGGCATGGTGCGATAAATGACGGTAAGTTTGAATTTTTTGAGCATTTTAATTGTTGCCCTGCAACTATAGTAAGTTGACTGGCTTTTACCAAGGTTTTGGGTATATTTTTTCATAGTGCCTACACTCTCATGAACTCTAACGCTTAAACGGTTACCACGTATTTAGTAGGTATGTAGCGACCTACAAAAAGCAACTTACTACAAAAAGTAATACAGCGCCATCTATGACACGACCTAAGCACTATCTTCAATTATCTACATCTCGCAAGCAAAGTTTACATCGACTTAAGACTATCTAGAGAAACCCGACAACAACTGTCGGGCAGTTGCCCGCCAGACACAACACCTGTCTGGTCGGAGGATCCTCCTTTTTCTAAGGAGTATCGAGGAACTTTACACCCTGTTCCCTATACCCCTAAACTGGTGACATGAAATGGACGTCAGCGCAGCCTTCGAGCAACGTGACGTCATCATCATCACTTCTTCAAGCTTTCGAGCAGCAAATCTCACAGCCAGCCAGTTTCAAACAGGTATTCCTGACCACCAGCATGCAGTGGAAGCGCATTCCTGGTCAGCACCCTCAGCCTCTCATCAAGCGACCTTGGCACAGCACACAGCATTTTCGGGCGGTCGAGAGCTTCTATCTCCCAGTCGACACCTCTCTAGCTGTCTGCCACGTCGCGGCGCTGCACTACGCGCGTAAAAGGCGCGTAGTTCTCTACTGACCAAACCAAATGAATGAAAGTGCACAAGTCAAAAAAAGAATATAAGGACGTATCAGTTTCTGTGGTGACTGCCTACCCACATGTCAACAAGGCATGAGTTTATGAATGCATTATAGACTTACCATGATTGTTCGCACATCACCGCTCTTGTCTATCTGAGCATCCCTTATCATCTCTGTCTATGAAGCTATAGTTGTAAAAATACTATACGTCTGTTACCTGCTTTATTAACATACTGTATGTCGAGGTAGCTAAGTTTCAGGCTCCATGAATGTATTTTTAACTTGAACAAAAAGTTTACTAAAAGAGGATCGGAGTGTTTGCGTAGGAAAGGTAGGCGTAAAAAAAACTGGTTTTATTTTATTTTATTTTTATTGAAAGGGACAGTAAACAGTTACATTATGAGAACTTACAACTAGTTTAACAAAAACAATTATATAGGCTATAATGCAACCCACAACACTGTCCACAGGTAGACATAAAATTTAAAGAAGAAAAAAAAAATGTTTAATCGCTAGGAAATTTAGTAGCAGCACGTGCAGTAATATAATATAAGCATTAAAAATAGAACTTAAAAATAGAATATTATTACAGTAAAATAGTACAGTATAATTTAACACTCAAATAAGTGAAACCTGTGAAATTAAATGTTTATAATTTCACAGGTTTCACTTAATTTTAATACTATAGTAAAGATCGGAGGATAAGGCTTTTAAATCGACTCAAAGAGCAACTGAATATGTCAATATTTTCAAATTTTGAGTTATAAGTGTCAATCATACGGCGAATAGGTGAGCGCAGACCAGAATTAGTTCGGCAAGTGTTCGTTGCAAAAAGAGTACCCTCGCGTACCTGCCGCCTGTGAAATGTTCTTGGTACAGCATAACAAATCATGTTGTTTAGATTTATACAGTTGAACCTGTTTCTGATAATTTTATATAAAATAATGGCATCAAGGTAGTTTCTTCTTGAGCTTAGGGGCAAGAGCTTGTACTTGCTGAGTAACTGAGTGTAAGGTAGGTAGGTTTTATGGCATCTATAGTGCATAGCACGCAAAAATTTACATTGTATATT
Organism: Cerastis rubricosa; assembly: GCA_949152445.1. NCBI lineage: Eukaryota > Metazoa > Arthropoda > Insecta > Lepidoptera > Noctuidae > Cerastis > Cerastis rubricosa. Next base: position 4,017,516 of record OX424535.1, on the reverse strand, counting down.
TTCAACCATTTCTGAATATTTTTTGTAGTAAGGGTTCCATACAGACACTGCGTACTCTAATTGAGACCTAACTAGGGCTTTATACAAACATAGATATGAAGAGGTTCTTTTGAAGTCAAGGGTGGATCGCATGATAAATCCAAACAATTGATAAGCCTTGCTAACAATTTTGTTGATGTGCAAGTCTAGGCATAGTTTAGAATCTAGTATAACGCCGAGATCGCGAATTGAGTTTAATTTAGTGAGAGAAACGTGACAAAGAGTGTAGGCGAAGTTAATAATTTGCTTGTTTTTTGTGAAAGTAATGTAATTACATTTCGGTATACTTAGCTTAAGTTTGTTTCTATGACAGTAATCTGTCAGTCTGTACAGGTCTTGCTGAAATAGAATACAGTCTTGAACAGTTTTGACTGATTTGTAGACCTTCAAATCATCTGCGTACATCAGAAACTTAGTGTTGTGAAAACAATAACCTATGTCGTTTACAAATATGGTTATACGTTAAAACATGTTACGTTGTGTGTAAAATAGTTAAAAAATATGCTCAGTGCAAGTACATCTTTTTTTCTTGCTGCGATTGAAAGTGATAGCTCAGAATTTGTTTTTAGTCGGAAGAGCCGATCTCAGTTTCTTTACAAACTTAGGGATGAATGTTACTTACATAAAACGACAAGACGGATTTATCTATCTACTGCGATTCGTTGTCAAACTGGTAAAACAATAACGAGCTCAATACAACTATAGAAACCTGTGCCTACACGGCTACACGCTGTTACTAGCAACCGCACAACAGTTTTAACCATTCTGACATATCCGATATGGTCTAGTGGCTAGGATACCTGGCTCTCACCCAGGAGGCTCGGGTTCGATTCCCGGTATCGGAATTTCTTTTTTGAATATTTCTTACTACATCTTTTTTCGAACCCTATTTTTTTCCTACTTATATGTAGTTGTAAATATCTCATTTAAACATGCGTGAATACCAGTATTTTATATGGAGCGATTGTCTATCTGACCTTTTGTAAGATTGATTGTCATACGTTGGGCCACCGATACCTCTTTGTAAGAATAATTTGCCATACGTTCGGGCCACTATCTACTTGTAACCACTGTCAAGAAACAACGGCTTAACGTGCTGTCCGAATTTTTTACCAAAAGCACCTTTATATCACTGAAATTCAGATGCCATAAGATCCTTGTAGTTCTGCATTCTTCTAAAATTTTTGATAGGTGACATGAATATTTTCTGGTTTCTTACTTATAACGTTCTACTAAAATGAAAATAAAAAATAGTTTGAAACAACTAAGTTTTCAGTACAAGTTTATTATAAAACAGAGGATTAATACTGTGAAGTTTCACTTAAACTTGGGAGGTGCTCAACTCAGCAAGTTTTGGGTTTACGAACTTTCCAAAACTTAAATATGAGGAATTAACTTAAGACGCTGTCTCTGAGCTCTTAATTTTAAAATCAACGGTAGGTGTGCTTTTCGTAATTGCGTAGATAGTTCGAAAAATAGTTTTGAAGTGCTTATTGCTTTCTTAAATAATCTAAAATGGGTGCATAATCAGCCTATCCGACAGAACTTGAAGGATGACGCATAAGTTCGGGAGAAGCTAAAGGAGTGGAGAAAGGAGAATTGGCTCAGGAGTGGAACAGAGTAGAATCCCATTGCCACTTTTTCATGAAATAGTCAATCTTTTAGAAGGATCGGAGGAGCTCGTGGCTAAATAATACACTATATACATCGGCATATACAGCCGCACATACATACACAGCCACATGGGTCGATCTTTAAGGTTAAGCCGTGCTTGCCGAGGTTGGTCCGTGGATGGGTGGCCATAATAACATACCGAGTTTCCTTCGTGCTTTGGAAAGCACGTTAAGTCGTGGTCCCAGCTGTAATTTGTAGATATTTGACAGTCGTTACGAGTAGTTAGAAGCCAAAAGTCTGACATACAGTCTTACCAAGGTGTTTCGTATTACCCAGTTACTGGGTTGTGGAGGTCGAATAGGCAGTCGCTACTTGTAAAATACTGGTACTCAGCTGCATCCGGTTAGACTGGAAGCCGACTCCAAGATAGTTTGGGAAAAGGCTAGGCAGATGATGAGTCATTCAATTCGAAAGCGAATTCACTTGTTCCCATCTTTGAGAATTCTCAACTGTCACTTTTCCTGACGATGTTTGTTAATCAACACAATCACTGAACAGAAGTAATAGTTTCACGTTAAAGACAACTCTAAGAGATTGTGTACTATTCCGCATACAATGGAATCCAGCAATGGTATAAACTTAAAGACGAAATGCTGAGGTTTCAATTAAAACTTCACAGTTCCAGGAGTTTCTGCACCTTCTTATGCGAAAGTTTAATGTTGGAGTCTTCGTCGGTAAATGGTAATATTTTGCAGTCAGCGAGGGAAGTAAATGATATTCCCGTTTTGAAATTGTAATTTATTTATTTTGTTAGTTATTTTGATGAAGGGATTTGAAGTGGATAGATGGATGGCGTTATTATGACTCGCGTTTGAGGAAAAAGTAACTGGTTTTTTGTTTCGGTTGTGTTGCGTAGTTAGAAAACTTCGATGGTCAAATTACTCCTTAAATTACGAAATTAGCTGGAGTTATAGTTATAATATTTGAATTACCTACTTTTCTATTGTTTTTACATAGGATTTAGAATTTTTGCGTCACAGATTTTAAGAAGGCGTGGCGGTTTTTTTGAGGAGCTCGTGGCTAAATAATAACAGCCGCGCAGGTCGATCTTCAAGGTTAAACCGTGCTTGACGAGGTTGGTCCGTGGATGGGTGATCATCTTTACATACCGAGTTTCCTCCGTGCCTCGGAGAGCACATTAAGCCGTTGATCCCAGCTGTCATTTGTAGATCTTTAGCAGTCGTTACGAGTAGTCAAAAGCCGAAAGTCTGACATCCAGTCTTACCAAGAGGTATCCTATTACCCAGTTACTGGATTGTAGATCGGCAGTTACTTTATGTAAAATACTGATGCTCAGCTGCATCCGGTTAGACTGGAAGCCGACCCCAACAAAGTTTGACCTTAGAAGCAGAGACGTTAGGATAAAAAAATAGATCTTTATACTCATTCACTTCCGGTGAAATTTGTACAATACACCCAAGAGAGATCGCCGAGATTTAGCGTGTTTTGTAAAACGATTGTTCTGGAAATCAATCAGAACAGAATAAAATCGGCGTAGCAGTAAATCTTCACCGACATACCTCGTATCAAGCCTGATAATAATATATTCACAGCCTACCAAAAAATATTACACATACAAAATTCCATCAACACCACGAAAATAACATCCCATTTCTCTTCACAAAACCGTCAAAACGCCGTGAAAGCACAAAATCCATGAAGATAACTTTCCATAAACAAAATATATAAAACAGAATACACACCATGAATATGGCTAAATAACAACGTAAACAGGCAATTTCACGGGTGGTTCCACCCGAAGACGAAATATGATCTTACTTCTGGAAGACATGTTCTTGACAAGGTCGACCGAGGAAACATCGCCTTAGGGCAGGGAAGTTTTGCCTGTTGTATGTTATAGGACAAAGGAAGGTAATATAAATTGTGAATTATGTTTAGATTTCTCAAGATTTTCTTTCCCTTTCATCCCTGAAAGGTTAGGCAGAGGGTTAGCTAAAAGTACACCCACGTTTCGCCAGTTAAGTCCCATGTAATAGGGGCTGAACCTATTGCCATCAACAGGGCATAAATCCAAACTCAGTGGCTGCTACTGAAAAATTGCTAATGGAAACAAGTACTGCAATAAAAACCCAAGGACATGTTAATTGATCCAATTGGCTGTTCATATTTTTTTCAACAAATCACAGCAACTTGTACTGTTGATTTTTGCCAAAGAAATCGCCCGGTTTCTGTTAGAAAAATCAAGAATTAGAAACAAAAACAAACAACAGCAAAACAATAATCAAAAATTTGAAATTCATGGCGAGTAAAAAGCCGTCACAAACAATTAATTTAGTAGCATTCACATCATCATTTGCCTAGCCTTTTCCCATACTTTGTTGGGGTCGGCTTCCAGTCTAACCAGATGCAGCTGAGTATCAGTATTTTTACATGAAGCGACTGCCTATCTGACCTCCACAACCCAGTAACTGGGTTATACGATACCTGGTAAGACTAGATGTCAGAATTTCGGCTTCTGACTACTCGTAACGACTGCCAAAGATCTGCAAATGACAGCCGGGACCAACGGCTTAACGTGCTTTCCGAGGCACGGAGGAAACTCGACATGTAAAGATGGTCACCCATCCACGGACCAACCTCGGCAAGCACGGCTTTACCTTGACGATCGACCTGTGCGGCTGTTTTTATTTAGCTACAAGCTCCTCCGCATTCACAGCATTATTTCCAAACTATCTAGATGAACGCCTGATGAACGCCTGATCAGCTGAACGCCTTCTCTACTCATCATTAAAGAGATTTATAGACTCGAATCCTATTTGATTAATAACATAAATCTCTGAAAATAAATAGTATAGGTACAGATACATATTCATCTCAACTCGTATACATTTGCAATATTTCTCGTAGTCCAAGTACGTCTAATCTGTAATCATACTAAAACCTACTGAACTGAATAAAATAGAATAATATAATGAACAGAAAGAGAATACATTTTCTTATAAATTATTCTGTAGAAAAATCACAGTTCGGCAAGATAACGGCTACTTTATGTAATATATTGCAATCGTTGTAATGGTCACCGGATTGTACAGTGTGTGAAAAAAGGTTCGTTGAGATTTTATGAAGGGATTTGGTTTAGGCTAATTCTTGAAATTTGAGGGAAAAACATAGAAATAAGTATAGTTAGTTTGGTTTTATGTTTTATTACATAAAAAATTGTGCAAAGGTTAGAGTAACTATAGACCATTATTAATTTTATTTTTTTACTCTTGTATTCAATTAAATTTAATATGTTTATAAAAATACATCGATGAATTAAAGCTAAGATAATTTTAACTAATTATTTGACATAAAAAGACTATTTCATATAAAATAAACTAAGTAGGTAACTAAATTTAAAATAACTTAATTAACAACAGAATGCTTGGGCGTCTAAGTAGTCATCTGCATCACTGTCATCCAGAAATGAATGTGTGTAAACTGAATGTGTGTAAACGTTTTTTTCTCAAGAAATAAAAAATGTGTATGAAAATGAATAAATGGAATAATAACATTAATTTTGACAGTATGTCAAGTAAAATGTAAAATAACTGTAAAAGGACTGTAGATATTTTGTTTTCTTAAGTTAAGTAGCTAGTTAGTCTCGACAACCACAATTACGAAGTCTGACACAAACTTTTTCCAAAGAAAATCAAACACCCTGTATTATTATTTAGTTTCTAAAGGAATTGTTAAAAAGACGTACAGCGCCCGATTTAAAACGTTTCCCGTGTAAGCTTTTAATAGAAGGAAAAGTAGTCGATGTTATAAGCCACTTACAGAAAAGTTGCGTTTTGATTTGATTTCTAACTTGTCTTCACGGTAATTTTTCCTGGCAAAGGAAAAAAAAATCAGGAGTCTTAAAAATTTGGTTAATTGATTTTTGGTTATTGAAATGAAAAGAAGAATGCGATGAGAAAGGATGGAACACGACATGTGACTAAAAGAGTGATGAGTATGAATGTTGATGGATGGAGAGGGAGAGGAAGACCAAGGAAACGATGGATGGATTGTGTGAGGAATGTTATGAAGAAAAATGGACTTAATGATAGCGTGACGATTGACAGGGGAAAATGGAAGAAATTTGTGTTACGCCGACCCCAAATAACATGCGACAAGGGCAAGATGATGATGATGATTGAAATATAAAGGATGGAAAACGAAAATGGTGAGCTGGATAATTAAAACGGCCTTAGGAAAACTGTACGCGTCTTTGGACTCTGTGCTGCCGACCATCGCGCGAACAACGGTCGGCAACGACAGGTCTTCTCCTACGTCTGTAATGAGGGCACGGCGCGGCTCGTCCCACGCTGCACATTCCACCAGCGTATTCCGCGCCGAATCCTCCATCCTTAGGAAACCTGCTATTGGTTCATGAGGTTTGCAAAAGAGTCAACCTTGGAGAAATATCTACATACTAAGTTCAGAAATCTTGTCATCTTTATCATTTCAGCCGAATAAAATATAATATAATTTATCATATTATCCCAAATCTACTCTTAAAATTCTCAAGAATACCAACCGCCCTTCTCTCTCTCTTTTTTTTTAATTCTCTTTTTTCTAAGAATTTATCAATAGCAGCCGCGGAATCTGGATTTATGTCCGGTTGATGGCAGTAGGGGACCTAAAGATAACTGGCGAAACGTATGTTTACTTTCAGGCATATCTCTGCCTAATCCTTCAGGGATTACAGGCGTGATGTTTGTTCTGTCATGATACTTTCAACTATCAATAAAAGATTATAAGATAGATTATTGCCTTAAAATCTATAGGTACCTAAAACCTAGATAAAAGACTCACAAAATTCCAATACGCCATTAAAAACCCGATACGATATTGTACATAACATTTTGGCTCCTAGGTTCAGTACAGTATTATTCTGAGGCGAATCGATAAGCCATCGGATATCGGAGGCTCGGAAGAAGTCCCGTATCTTCGAGCTTGCATTACAGAGTAAGATAGAAGGACAACTCCATACAATAAGGTGCACGCCGCTCACTGCACACTGCTCACGAGACACCGCTCACGGCACACCGCTCACGCCACACCGCTCACGGCACACCGCACACCACTCAAGGCACACTGCTCACGGCACACCGCTCACGACACAACGCTCACGGCACACCGCTCACGGCACACCACTCACGGCACACCGCTCACGGCACACCGCTCACGGCACACCGCTTACGGAACATCGCTCACGTCTCTTCTCGTTTTTGCTGGCCTTAACAATTTACATTGACATCGTTTTCTCTAAAGCTTACCAAAAACAAGAAGCGTAAATAACAATATTCTATTGGTGGTTTGGGTGGTCTCCGCTTCAGTGGAGTGTGGCCCTTAGCTTTACTGGCCAAGTAACATTTGCAGATGACTGCCTTAAAAATCCAAAATGTTCAAGAGTTTCATACCAGTATGAACATTAACTGTGTGGTGTATGTGTGGTATTCTAATAAACGTAGCGTGAGGTTTAGGATTACGTGTCGAGCAGTCTACACTTATCCCGGGCAGCGAGTGCACGTACCCTTAAAGTCATTCATCTACTTACTGATAATTTGGTGGTTTTATTTTAAACCCTAACTAGTGTAACTAGTGAACACCACAATATGCATAAAGTTCATTTTTGTATGATAAATAGTCCAAGCATGCTGTACAGATCTCAGCCTCAGTCTTTCTTAGTCAAACACCAGTCGCGACTACGCTTGCACACACTGTTATGTACGTGAAGCATTTTTATGATTGCGTGGGTTGTCATACAGTATATAATATGACCCGACCTTCTGTCCTACCCAATGTTTGCACTCCCAAGGGGGTTAGTATAGAATAATCTTTAATGTATGTCACATCATACGAGACAGAGGAAATAAATAGGGCATATCTTCTTGAATGATGTACGCCTCTAATCCCCAAAGGTGGATAGAAGATGTTCGTAGCTATTTTTGTAACAAGGTGAAGTTTCATGTTCGGGAAAAGCTTATAGACGGTCTTTCTTTATCGTGTGGTTAGTGCATAACTTGGTTTCAGAGTTGTTATGCTGCCCATGGGCCTCTGATTTGGCTTTACAAGGCGTCGAGAAATGTCTCTAAGGCATGCTGGTTTCCTCACGATATTTTCTTCAGCGAAGAAAAAAATAAGTTAAGTTATCATAAGTTCGCACATGAATCCGAAAAACCGCGCACGAAGGGCTCCGTACCATTATTTATAAAAACGAGAAAAAAAAACTATCACGGTTCATGAGATACAGCCTGGTGACAGGCGGACGGACGAACGGATTGACACCGAAGTCTCAGTAATAGGGTCCCGTTTGACCCTTTGGGTACTGAGCCCTAAAAATGAGAGGTGCATGTCTTGATTTCAAACTTGAGACCTATGACTTGACAGTCAGACGGTCACGCCACCAGGCTATCATAGGTTTGCAGTGCTTATTGACGGTATTTATATAGCTTAATGCAGGCAGACCTATTCTGACAGAAATGATAATTATGTATATACCTACCATTTCTGCTTATTATATGTGTTGTAAAAACTGACTTTTTTAAAGCAAATCTCAAGATCTGCCTAGCATTTTCTCAACTTCATTAGGGTCGGCTTCCAGTCTTACCGGATATAGCTGAATAGCTTTATTTTACATGGAACGACTGACTACCAGATCTCTACAACCCAGTTAGTACTAGGTAATTCGATACCCTTTGATAAGACTAGTTGTCAGACTTTCGGGCCATTGACTACCTGTAACGACTGTTAAAGATCAACAAATGGCAGCCGTGACCAACGGCTTATCGTGCTTTCCGAGGCGACTATGGAAGAAACTCGGTATGTAATGATAGTCACCCATCCGCAGATCGACTTTGGCAAGCGCAGCTTAACCTTGAAGATCGACCCGTGAGCCTCTTACTATTTAACCACGAACTCCTTAAAAATTTGTAAACTATATTAGAAAAATAGAACCCTAGGGAGAAGCTCATTCGATCTATTTTTACGTACACAGCTACCTATTGTAACACAGAAAGTGTACAACCACAGATTGCTTTCAACATTATCTCCTAAAATTGAATTGAGAAGCGATACGGAGTCTCTCAAGTACCTAGTACTCCTCGCATTATGGAACCGATCGATCGGACATCGGATACGAGGACGGAACCGATCCCAAAACAGGTAATTTACTGTAAGAACCTGGTAGACCACGGAGATATAGATCAAGTATCTCGAATTGAAAACGTGACGAAATCCCGTAAAATTATTAAGTGAGCTTTAACTTTTTTTTTTCAAGTCCTTTAATGTGACGTAATGCTCCCAGTTCCCCTGATGCAGCTAAATACCAGTATTCTGCATGGAGCAACTGACTATCTGACCTCCACAACCCAGTTCCAGACAAACACGATACCCCTTGGAAAGACTGGTTGGCAGACTTTCAACCCAGTGATTATCTATATCGACTGTCCAAGACATTACAAATAACACAAGGACCAACGGCTAAACGTGCTCTCCGAGGCAAAGAAAAAAGGTGGTGTGCAACGGCTGGTCACCCATCCATGGACCGACCTTGGCAAGCGCTGCTTAAATTTTAAGATCAACCTGTGCGGCTGTTATAACTAAACCACGAGACCACAAAACGACCTATTTTTGAGATGATAAAACCTGAAATAATCTCAGACACAAATGAACCCGCTCATTCCAAACCAAAATAGCCAGATAACACATACTTATCTAAATCATAAAGGTCTAATTTCGCTTGAAATGCAACGAGACTTCTAATATTCACGATAACACTGATTGTAATGGGCTATAAGATTTCACAGTCGCATCGGAGCGTTTCAATTAAAACTTGAACACAGTTAGGTAGGGGGACCAGGCGATCTGACATAGGGTGGGATTCTGCTGGGATTTGATTAAAACTTAAGCGTTACATTTTAGAAATTTACTTACCCTGTTTTGTGGGTAAGTTTGTGGATGCAAATGTAACATTGTTACACGAATACAGCAAGGTTGAAGTTTTTGTCTGTCAGGTTATATACAAGTCCGTGATACGACCTGTCGTACTGTATAGATCGGAATGCTGGGCAGTAAAGAAGACGGATGAAAAAAGATTGCATGCAGCAGAGATGAGAATGTTGCGATGGATGTGTGGAGTGACTAAAATGGATAAAGTTAGAAATGAGTATATAAGAGGAAGTTTAAAAGTGGCGCCTGTTACAGAAAAGATGAAAGGGAATCGTCTGTCTTGGTATGGACATGTGATGAGGAGGGATGGAACACATGTGACTAAAAGAGTGATGAATATGAATGTGGATGGATAGACAGGGAGACAAAGACCAAAGAAAAGATGAATGGATTGTGTGAAAAATGATATCAAGGAAAAAGGAGTAAATGATAGCATGATGAATGACAGAGGAGAATGGAGGAGAGTGTTGTGCCGTCCCCAAATAAAATGGGACAAGGGCATAAAGATGATGATGAGGTTATCAAGCATTCTTCGTCTGTCTCAATCAAATCCTTACATTGATCACTCCTTACGCCTCGACCTCAAAGGTCATACACGCACGCCGCGCTGAGCTTTACCTGTGTAAGGAGGTCGTGACAGCCACTATTGTCGATATTCAGGTTAAGCTGCGGATACCAAGGGTATACCGTGGATGGGGGACCACCTATTACAAATCGAGATTCCTCCGTGCCTCGAAAAGCACGTTGCACGGTGACGGTGGTGCCGGATATCATTTGTAGATCTTTGACAGTCGTTACAGGCAGTCAGTGACCCGAGCGTCTGACAACCAGTCTTACCAAGGGTTTTCGTATTATCCAGTTCTAACTGGGTTGTTGAGGTCAGATAGGCAGTCACTCCATGGAAAATACTGGTATTCAGCTTTTTCCGGTTAGACTGGAAGCCGACCTCAAGATATTTGGGGAAAAGGCTAGGCAGATGATGATGAAGCAAGTTTCCACCGTCCCTCGGTTACGACGTCACGTTAATAGTTATAGTATTTCTCTCCCTCCCAAGTCATTAAGTTATTAAACGCTAGTTATCTAGAATTGTAGGTTTTGAGATCCTAAAACTGTCATTATCATCATCCTATAATGTTCCCACTGCTGGGACACAGGCCTCCTCTCTATGAGAGGTAGTGGGCTGTAATCCACCACGCGGGCCCAGTGCGGGTTGGTAGATGTCACATGTCTTCGAATTTTTAGTTCTAGGATATGCCGGTTTCCTCACGATGTTATCCTTCGCCGTTTTTGAGTGCAGCGGTGATGGTACTCCTAAAACTGTACTTAAATAATATTATTGTTATTTTTCTCAACATAGAAAAGTTATTGTTTTCTTTTTATTTACTATGAAAACTTAATAAGACCGTATGAGTTAGTTCATATTGTTCAATATTTCTTAAGTTTTATTCATTCGAGTATAAGCTTTCATAACATATTTCTTGATAGACTTCCATAAACATTGAATAAGATTATAGCATTCATAATAAGCTTTTTATTGAGTTTACTTTTAGTATTAGTACTACAATGTTTTTTTTATAATATTGGGGATATACACAACAAAACAGAAAAAAGCTGGCTGAGAAACTTTCTCGATGGACCAGATTCCTGTGCTGCTGGGTTCCACCTCGTTAAGACAAGAAGCAAGATTTGAAGTAGACGGCCTTCTTATCTTACCTGTTTAGGGTTACGTATGCAAAGGGTCAAATGGGACCCTATTACTGAGACTTCGCTATCCGTCCGTCTGTGACCAGGCTGTATCTCAAGAACCGTGATAATTAGCCAGTCGTAATTACTACAGATTATTTATTTCTTTTGTCGCTGTAATAACAAACACTAAGAAAAACAGGATAAAATAAATATTTAAGTGATTTTTTTCTCGTTTTTTTATAAATAATGGTACGGAACCCAACGTGCGCGAGTCCGACTCGTACTTGGCCGGTTTTTTTAGGCTGCCTTCTGATCTTGAGGTCCCGGGTTCGATTGCCAGGCCTGGCAAAGTGTTATTGGGTTTTTCCATCAGGAGTTTCTCATCATTCATACTTCTCTATTACTCATCAAAGCAGTTTCCTCCTTTCTACCCATATCATCTTTCACCCAGTCAATCTATCTTTACTTTGGCATGCATCCATATTTCCATTATCTTCATTTTAATACAAAATCCAAACATAATCTTATCTGGCTACAGTAACCAACCACTGTTTTATTAACGATAACAATATTCGAAATACATACAAAAATCTCTAAAGGGTGCACATATTTTACCCTTTTTAAGGGACAACATTTACCGACAGTAAATCTTTGGTTCTGCGTACACGGAATCCAAATTTTCGAAAAGGGTATCGCGATAGTTTGTTTTATGGTTACCCTACTGATAACTGTTGGTAGCGTCTACGGTTAGTAGCGTAACCCGGGTTACCTACTAAGGATTAGAGTGCCTTGGTATAGACTATCAAGCGCAATGGAATGTGAGGGGCGGCTGTAATCAGACGATTATGTAACCAACTGGTTGGTTCATAACCACCATATTACCTTAAACTTAATTATTTATTGGTTTCTTCTGTTATACTAAACTAGCTGTCCCGCGCAACTACGTCTGCGTCACATTTTCCCCGTTTTCGCAACAATTTTCATTGCTGCTCTGCTCCTATTGGTCGTAGCGTGATGATATATAGCCTATGTCCTTCCCCAGGTTGAAATCTATCTTCTTGCCAAATTTCATTAAGATCCGATCAGCCGTTTAGTCGTGAAAAGGTAACAAACAAACAAACAGAGTGAGTTTCGCATTTATAATATTAGTATTGAAGTATGGATGGTGTAAATGGACCATCTAGAAGTCTGTTGAAGAAGAAATATCTGATCAATCAGTATTTTCCTCCTTGGTCTGTTCGCAAGCGCGATTGCTGAGCATGAGGCCTTGGATTCGATTCCCGTGTCGTGCAAAGTGTTATCGGGTTTTTCTATCACAAATTTCTCTTTCGTGACTGGTTGATGGCAGTACGCTCGCCCCCTATTACATAAAATTTAAAATATACAAAGCGAAATAAGAGTGTACTTTTTGGGTACAGCTCTGCCTAACCCTTCGGGGATTGCAGGCGTGATTGTAATGTGTATTTATTTATTTAACACTTCAAGTACAATGAACAGTAGCGGACTTAATGCCAATTCAATAATAATGGCATTTTCTACCAGTCAACCTTTGGGTGATGCAGAGACAAACAGTGGTAGGTCTATCTGTACTACATTATATGATATCTGGACTAGAGACCCCAAGATAGTTTGAGGTTAAAAGGCTAGGCAGATGATGATACGCCGTATTAATTTTGGCATACAATGTATCTACGACAATAGAGTCATTTGCGTTAAATGATAGACTTACAGTGCTGCCGAAAAGTTTGGTGGAGTAGAATCAAGATAATTCCTCAAAAACTACTTATATAGCAACGGCAGCGATCATCACTCATGACCGTCAAAGTCAAAGACAAAGTTCCGCTTCTGGAGCTTTATTCTGATTTAATTATTAAACTAAATTATATCCCTTGTATTTCACATCTTATCTAATATATTTCCTAAATAACAAAAAGGTAAAAAAAACATTCAAAAATATAAAAAAACAGGTTTCCGCCGGTGTCGGGAGCAGGGTCCAAGCTACCGGTGGTTAGGGCTGCAGAGACAGGAACCTCCTCACAATGCGGGCCGTATCGAGGAGTACTGTCTTCTGAATCTGGCTCTTAAACCAACCCCCATGTGAGAGCTTCGACAGATGGTCGTCGAGGCTCTTGGCCATAAGGCCATTGGCCGTTACAACAATCGGCACAATGATAGCCGAGTCCACATTCCACATGTCGACAACCTCGTGAGCCAAATCGAGATAACTTTTGTTTATTAAATAATATTATAAAATTAAATTATTATTATTACCTTAATATTAACTTATTATTTTAACGGCACGGTTGGCGCAGTGGCTGAACAATTGACCGCTATGCTGCGTGTCGCGGGTTCGATCCCCGCACGGAACACATATTTGTATGGCCTACAGATAGTTGAGTTCTGGCTGTTTGGGTATGTTTAGTAGTTTATATATGTATGTGTTAAATGCACTCAGTATACAGGAAAAAATAATAACTAAAAAAACAACAACAAAAAAACTGTCGGCAGCAGTTGATTCGATCGTTCAAGAAAAAAGAGCCATCAGGCATTGGTAAATATGAAACAAAAAGAGCCATCAGGCATTGGTAAATATGAAACAAAAAGAGCCATCAGGCATTGGTAAATATGAAACAAAAAGAGCCATCAGGCATTGGAAAATATGAAACAAAAAGAGCCATCAGGCATTGGTAAATATGAAACAAAAAGAGTCATCAGGCATTGGTAAATATGAAACAAAAAGAGCCATCAGGCATTGGTAAATATGAAACAAAAAGAGCCATCAGGCATTGGAAAATATGAAACAAAAAGAGCCATCAGGCATTGGTAAATATGAAACAAAACTTGTAACGGGCTTTCGAGTATCAATTGTAAAAAAGGGTACTAGAATAATATGACATCGGCAGATGATGAATAAGTTTTACTGAAGTAGGAACATCCATACACTCCATATATATAGTAGTCATCCATACAACTTACATTAATTATGTTTATGATTGAGAATACCGAGCTAATTGGCACAACGTAATTAGGTTGTAGATATTATTAATCTAATAATTATACAGGGTGTAAACATGTGTAAAGGGTGCCGTCAACCAAGCATTCAGTGAATTTAAGTGCAACACTACGCAATGTGTAGGTATTTCTAGGACTTTTGTTTTGCTGTGAAAAATCACAGGTTACGGTTCAATGTAACGTACTTAAAACATTGTGCTGATGGATAAATTACGGGGGTCATGCATGCATTTAAAGTGAAGTTATAATGTTTAAAAAAATATGTTATATTAAAAAACCTGTGAAAATGTTGGAACTTCGACATCGAATGTTCCCAAGCATGATCCAGTACCTAATCCCAATTCCTAAGCTCTTCAAAGTTCCAGAGAACAGGCTTCTAATGGGTAAGCTTGTACCATCCGAACCTAAGCGGGTTCCGAGCTTGAACCGAGCACCTTTTTGTCGACGTTTTATAAGTGCCCCTTAAGGCCTATGTAAAATAATAATCTTTTGATTTTGATTTGATTTCATCGTTGACTTTGTCTATGTCATCTCTGACCAAGACTAGAGTCAAGAACAAACCCATCACAAATAAAAATAAAAAAAGTACAAAAAAATCAACTACATTGCATTGATGGGATGAACAGCGTGTCTTTCAGCTTCGCTGAGGGTCTGTTTACACCCTTGATGTAAAATAATACCAATAAAAAATAAACAGCATGTTTAACAATAATAAGGCACAAACACTGATGATCATGCTTCTAACATTTACACCCTACGTTCAAAACTAGTTAGGTCTAAATTTAAACCTCTCATATTGTATTACGCAAGGAGACCAATCAAGCTATACATAACTAATTTATACGGATCTCTCATAGTACGGGAAATCTATAAAAAGCGAGGCCATAATTATACCTACTCGAAATGTATAGCATGATGTATCTCCGTTTTTACATAAGGGGGTCTCTCTAATAAAAAAATTAAAAAAGTTTTCTAATACCAGAAATAAATGACAGTAAATTTCTTAGGGTATCGAGTCCTTGGTCAACTGGACCCACTCGAAATGGACCCGCGGGATCATTCAACCGAGTCACATTTTGAATCAGTCGACTGAACCCACTGCCCAATTCCATAATTTGTACAGTCACGGAGTAAAGCCGAATCTTTTAGTTTTATTTTAATTTTAAATTTGAACAGAAAGTACTGAGAGAGCAGAATCATGAAGAAGATTTTAGTGCCGCTAAAATTATCTTTTGGTGAATACAAGAGTCCTCACTAAAAAAACGACTAAAAGTAATTCTATGTTGTATTTATTCTAACAGTTCCGTCTGCACACACAAACTCTGGGTAGGACCTAGTTGTGATCAAAGTACTCGGATTTCATAAATTCTAGAATGCTGTGCTCATAAATTCATTACGTGTGTGCCTAGAATGAAAACAATGTTTAAAAATTTGTGATATTTTATGTGAATTATTGGTGAGACTTATTTGCTGGAAAACGTCTTTTTTGTTGGGGTAAAATAGTAACGTTTTACGGTAAGGTAAAAAAAGGTTAGACTTAATTTTAGTAGCATGTGCCTCATTTAAAAATATTTAAGTTTACGATTGAGAATAACTGAATTGCGTTTAATTATATTTTGACTAACCAATTTTGCGCTCGACTGTATCCACTTGTAGCTGCTAATAATTATAAATAATTAATAGATACGATGGTGCTGGTGGTGGTGGTGTGATGGTGATGGTGCGATGTTTTAGCTAATAGATGAATTTTTTAATTTTGGATGTGGGTCCAGTTTACCAACAAAAACACCGAAAATAAATCATGTAGTCAAGTGGACCCGCGCGTCCTGTAGCAAGCGGGTCCCGTTTACCAAAGACTCAGGGACCTACTGTTCCATTTCCGAGACTAAACATACGGAAATTCTCTCAAAATCAATCTTGGTAACCAAACTATACTCGTACAAATGATTATTGAACAGTAAGTTACTACCAACGCTACCGAGCTGCGTTCACAGTATATTGGAACTCATTTAAATACAAATGAAGCCAAGACTTCATGTTGAAACCACGTATATATTTGGTAGAAAAGCTCCCCACTTTAGTATTGAGTCAGATGCGTGCATTATTACAGTTTGGAATGAGCGTATAACATACAGTTTTCAGACTATTCCGAATGTAGGATATTAAAAATATCATGGGTAGTCCAAAACAAGATTATCATCATCAATTCAGCCGAAAATCCTGTGCTGGTTTAGGCTCGAGGCTCTTAAGCGTCGCCACGTAAATTCCTTCACCAGGTTGATAAAATATAAAATCATCATTAGTTATAAGTATACTGGCGGGTTTTTACACCTCGAAACTTACAGGGAAAATGTGTTCGCTATAACTGTATTTTATATATTAGGTCTTTACCTATGAAATTGCCGTTTTGTTTGAAAAAAGTTAAAGTATTTTTTTTTTCGAACTTATTTATTTCTTTTATTCAAAGTAATCACCCCTGCAATCAATGCATCTTTGCCAACGGTGTGGCAGTTTATGGATGCCCTTCTTGAAAAAATCAGCTGGACGGGAGACAACAAACTCTTCAAAGGCGTTTTGTACTGCCTCTCGGGAATTGAATTTTTTTCCCGCTAAAAAGTTGTCCAAATTTTGGAAAAAGTAATAGTCGGAAGGCGCAAGATCTGGTGAGTATGGCGGATGAGGGAGAGCTTCCAAACCCAACTCATGCAGCTTAGAGACGGTCTGTTGTGCAGTATGGGGCCGCGCGTTGTCGTGAAGTAGCAGTGGAGACGACCGATTGACCAAAGCTGGTTGCAGACGTGCGAGTTTCGCCATCATTGTGGTCAGTTCTTCAATGTACACATCTGCAGTAATGCTCTCGCCGTTTTGTAAAAAGCTATGATGAATCATAGCTTTTGTGCCTGTTAAGCAGCGCAAGGCAAGTCTCGACGCGTACGTTGCGCTGGCGATCGTTAAGTTCGTGGGGCACCCATCTATCAAGCTTTTTTATCTTGCCAATCTGTCGCAAATGGACCAATATTGTTTTAATGCTAACATCAAAAGCTGCTGCCAGCTCAGCTGTAGATTGAGTTTCATCAGCTTCAACAATCACCTTTAATTCATCATTGTTGACCAAAGTTTCCGGACGACCACGAGGTTCATTTTTCAAGTCAAAATTCCCAGAACGGAACCGAGCAAACCAATAACGGGTTGTGCGTTCGTTTGTACAGTTCTCTTCGTAAACGTCGTTGATGTTACGGGTCGTTTGTGCCGCGTTGGTGCCACGACGGAACTCATATTCCATAATTACACGAAATTTCAAAGTATCCATTATGAGGAAAAATGTTGAAATGTAATGAATATACAACGCTAATCAATAAACAAAAGAATGATTTTGTAAATAGAATGTCATATTTTTAAAACAAAATTAATTTGAATTTAGAACTCATAGCCAATCAAAACTTTTTTTTGTTTGAAAAAGTCTGTACTGCAATACGGCAATTTCATAGGTAAAGACCTATTATTAACATATAGAAAAATTAAACTCTGTCAGAGACAAGCCAATCCAATACCTCTTTTAACTTGCAACACAAAACTTTGTTCTCCGTCTTCCGCGTTCAGTTTGCTCCTCGGTTTATATGAAAACTAGTGGCATAATTTCGCTTTTCAACTTACGTATGCTACAAGTACTTATTAGACTCTTTGGCCTCATATATAAGGTAGATCCTTCACCAACCCGCCAACCAAGCATTCTGTACATCAAAATAAGTAACGCTACGCAAAAAATATTGCTGGAAACGACTTTTTTTGGGGTGAAATCACGTTTTTCGTTAAAACTCAATGTAACGTACTCAAAACTTTGTGCTGATGGATGCATTAAATAGTAAACGGGTCAAGGAGGTCTCTAAAGTAAAGTTATAACCTACAAAACTGGTATTTAAAAAACTTGTCAATAACTTGGAACTTTGGACACCAATATCTCCGTAACATCCTCCTCATAGCCGATGGAGAGAACAACCCTTTCGACTTCGTGAAGGGTCTATTTATACCTTTTTAGTGCTGCATGATATTTTTGGTGCTTCAATGACATTGACAGGATGGGCGATAATACAATATGTTTGTTAAACCCTGTCCGATCTGTGAGGGTATTATTAGGTATCGAGATTAGATTCTATTTTTTTGTTATCCTTTTTGGACAACAAGCAAATCAAATTATCCTAATAAAAATTTAATAAAATATGTACTATGTACAAAATAACTATGCAGAACTATAATATAGATATAGAGCCAAAAGTTGAATCCTAACTTCTTAACTATCCTAACAATAACACTTCACACTAATATTATAAAGGCGAAAGTTTGTGAGTGAGTATGTGTCTGTGTTTTTTACTCCTTCATGCCCCAATGGCTGAACTGATTTGAATGAAATTTGGTATGTAGATAGCTTATACCCTGGATTAACACATAGACTTTTTATACCGGTCTGCGCGGGTGAAACCGCGGGGCGCAGCTAGTAATATTATAAATTCCAAGTAAGTTTGTTTGTTTGTTACCTCTTCACGCCTAAACCACGGAACCGATCATCCTTAAAATTTGCATATACGTTGTCAGGTGTACAGAAACGGACATAGGGTTCCTTTCATCCCGAAAAAAAGTACTGTTCCCGAGGAAAACAACAATAACGTTCTTATGATAATAGATAGCGCCACGTGTCCGAGCTGGTTCTTGTCAAATTGTAAATTAACGCGGGCGAAGCCGCGGGCAATAGCTAGTCTAGTCGAAGATTTTTAAAATAAGAGACACGTACGTTTACGATTTGTATACATCACTTGAAATATTATGTTAGAACTGCTGGCCTACCATGACGCCTTAAAGCAGTATTGTTTTACTCTTATTCCAGTGTGGGAAAGAGACGGAGCTAAACAGGATGTATAGCGCCGCCTCTTCCTCACACTGGAAAAGGAGTAAAACAATAATGTTTTAAGACGTCATGGTAGGCCACCTGAACACATAATAACGCTTTTGATCAAGTACGTTGCTAAGCAATGTATCTAACTGAGGAAAATATTATGGAGCTGTCTCGTCTGGTTGGCTGTCTTGCCTTGTCAAACTTCGCTATTCAAAAAGGCACATAATAAATAAAGCAGGAACAGACACAAAAGGAATAGAAGGCCGTTCCTTTCAACAAGAAAATCCATAATACAAAATTGTGATAAATCAAGGCTCTGAAATATGATTACTGTATACCTACATCGAAATGATTTTTCGTCTTGTGTTTTGGCTGTCGACTCCCGATATTGCCTGAGGCGTATTCGCTCTGACGGTGTTTCTTACAAAATCAAACAATATCTTCAATTTTAACGTACAGGAAAGCCTCGTTATATTTTGCGAAAAATATAAAATCTAAGAATATTTTCCTGTTTAATTAGATGTATATTATTTTAGCTAGCCAGCCCATATTGCCCCACTGCTGGGCAAAGGCCTCCATTCCTTCCAACGGTCACGATTCTGTGCTACTTCTTTCCAACTTTCAAGGAAGAAATCCAGTTCGTCCCGCCATCTCCTTCGTGGTCTGCCGCGACCCCGTGTCACTGTTCAACGAAAGTACTGTTGATGTATAAATTCAGGAAAAATAGAATGGTATGCGTTTTTAACCCCAATAAGCCAATCCGAACCGTGCACATTTTGTCGACGTTTATATATGCTCATGTATGCTTAGGTAAAATAAAATAATTTTGATTTAGATTATAAGATATTCTTGATGTGACTGGGCATTTTGGTAGAACTACGCTGACTTGATCACAATACAATTAATACTCGTATTGGGAAAAATCACGTAATTTAATCTTCAAATAAATAATTAAAGGATAATTAAAGCTTCACGAACAATGAATTCTTTAATTATCCTTTTTAAATCAATTAATTCATGCATAGCAATGCATGAAGCAAGGACCCTATGCGGAGTCACGTGTTACTGTGGTCGAATCTGATTTACTGCTCGCTATTGACCACAATGTTATTATAACCTATAAAATGAGCATGTAATTAAACGCTGTGATGTTCAGTTATTTTAAACTTAACATCACGCCTGTAATTCGAGAAGAGTTCGGCAGTCTATAATGTTCACACTGCTAGGACACAGGCCTCCTCTCTATGAGAGGGAGTGAGCTGTAATGTTTCTTTGTATAAGTTTTTTGTTATCATGAGTATATTCACGTGTTTAAGTCATCATCATCAGCCTATAATGTTCTCACTGCTGGTTCCAAGGCCTCCTCTCAATGGGAGGGAGTGGGAATCCACCACGCGGGCCCAGTGCGGGTTGGTAGATGTCACATGTCTTCGAATTTTTGGTTCTAGAAAATGCCGGTTTCCTCACGATGTTTTCCTTCACCGTTTGTGAATGTAGCGGTGAAGAAATAAATTACACAAAGTAATGCGCCTGTCTGGGTTCGAACCCACGGTTTATTGCTCGTAAGCCGGGGCTGCCACCACTGGGCCATCGCTGCTCTCCAAGCACTATGATCACGCATAAATATCCTGTTTTGTTTTGTTTGTTGTTGCAGTTAGGCTTGTTTAGTTTTTCGCGCAAGTACACTAAATGATTTTACTTCCATTTATGTAAAATAGTTATACTATTATATTCCTTCCTACTACATGCTAATTGTTTGTACGGGTAGCATCTGCTTGAATTAACATGCTTTTGTGTTATTTATAACATAGCTTGTGGGCTTCCAGGCGTCTAGGCTTAATTCCAATGCAAAGCTGCCCCTATTTCTAAAAGAAACATTTTTCTTTCAGGCAATATTCACGAAGTGCTAAGAGGAGAATGTTTTAAAATAATTATTGTTTTTATACAAGGTGTGGTTTTGCATCCTCGTCAAAATTCAGGAGGTTCCGGTTGTGACAAAAAACGTAAATGATAAATTTAAATTACGTTAAAGTAAAAGTTAAAATATCTAATAAAATATATAATATATATATAAAATATAATATATATATATAGTTAATATATATATAATATATAATATAGATATTTTTTAATTGTAGTTTAAGTTTGTCAATATTTTAGAATGACCCCCTTAGCATGCTTTATCTGATAAGAAATTATCGAATAAACGTCCGATATTGTTTGTATGTGTGAAAGCGCGGGTATAGGGCGAGGATCAGACGGGCCGCGTATAAAACACGCGCGATTCACACTTACCGATTCCCGTAAATAAGAAAAAATAGGGCGTGGAGTCCCTCCGCGCGGAAAAAGTGGATTTTCGTAATGTGGAAATCAGTGCTTTCATATGCGTGAGTGCATCCATGGCAGCGTTAAACGTTTAACGCAACCTTGTTGGAAGTCGCATAAGATCTTTCACTTCAAAAAACCTACCCATTTTATTATTGATTCGGGTCGAGAATAGTTAGCATAGTTACCTCCTTGAATTTGAAGAAGATGCTAAACAACAGCTTGTACATGTCTGCCGACCGTTTAAAAGAAATATAGGCGTAATGCCTGTTCCAATTATGATTGTAAATCCCTTTCATTAAAACACAATAGCACGGTGTGGTCGCCATACTGCCCTGGACCGAGTGTGGTCCAATCTGATTAACTGGTCGCCCAATACAGACCACGGAACGAAATGTTCCGTGTTTATGTTTACTTTCAATTTCCTGTAATCTTTGTTTTGGTACTGTAATTGGATTCGTTTTGAATGTTTCGTATGTATGTTTCAGGGGCTACCTATCGACTTTATTATTTTTGTGTTAAAAAGAAATACGTTTGATATTCCGCCATAATGCTACTAGGCGTAAGGATTTGCAAAATACGATGCAACCTCATTTAAAAGTAGTGAGTCTAGGATATCAATCGGCTGAAAT
Source organism: Cerastis rubricosa (assembly GCA_949152445.1). Classification (NCBI taxonomy): domain Eukaryota; kingdom Metazoa; phylum Arthropoda; class Insecta; order Lepidoptera; family Noctuidae; genus Cerastis; species Cerastis rubricosa. The sequence continues at coordinate 3,995,322 of OX424535.1, read as the reverse complement.
GTTTAATGGCCATGTCTGCCGTATGCCCGACGAGCTGTGGGCCAAAATAACCATGATGTGGAGCCCTGACACAGCCAGAAGGCGACGCGGTAGACCTCGCAGGAGATGGCGGGACGAGCTGGACAGAACCAACGACCAGTGGTCCACATTGGCCCTGGATCGAAGGCTTTGGAAGTCATGGGGAGAGGCCTTTGCCCAGCAGTGGGATGATATAGGCTAACAGTAACCTGTTTAATAAACTACCTGTACACTTAAAAACAATTTTTTGATACTAAAGTGCTACTACACCCTTGATGAGTTTCTCTGTGACACATACAACTAGACTTTAATTATATACTTACTATTTTTATTGACATTATATTTTTATTTTTTGACATTTGTATGTGTAGCAATATTTTTATTTTTGACATTTGTATGGGAATTAGTAGCCTGATTGCCAGCGATTGGGCACAAAATTTAGACTATGTGTGTTATTGAGAAGACCCTAATAGCAAAAACACAAATAATATTGCATGACTCAAATACTTACTATTTTTATTGACATTATATTTTTCTTTTTTGACATTTGTATGTGTAGCAACATTTTTATTTTTGACATTTGTATGGGAATTAGTAGCCCGATTGCCAGCGATCGGGCACAAAATTTAGACTATGTGTGCTATTGAGAAGACCCTAATAGCAAAAACACAAATAATATTGCCTGACTCGGGAATTGAACCCAGGACTTAATGCTTAGCAGTCCCGATGACGACCACTAAACCCACAAGGCAGTCATAGTAGACGACACGGTTGGCGCAGTGGTTGAGCGATCGACTGCTGCGCTGCGTGTCGCGGGTTCGATCGCCGCACAGAACAAATATATTTTGTATGGCCTACAGATAGTTGTTCCGGTTCTGGCTGTTTGTGTATGTCAGTTTAAATGTTTGTAAACGCACCCACAATACAGGAGAAATTCCATGAGTGGGCAAGGTTTTAAAAAAAGGGTTCCAAACTGTAGACTTTTTAAAAAAAAACTTTGCCCCACGCTAAGAGTTTCTCATACTACGTGGCTGCTACTGAGATGATCCTAATGCAAAAACCCAATAAAAATTTGCCCGACGCGGGAATCGAACCCACGACTTCATGCTCAGCAGTTGCGCTTGCGGACACTAAACCAACGGAACAGTCATAGTTAGTATAGTTATCCGTCGTAGTTGGAATTATTTAACTCACCACATGCCGTCATAATAATAGGGTTCATGTTTAAGTCATGGAATTCAAACGTGCGAATACATTCGAACACGGAATTCCAATATCATAGCATCAAACATCATCGCCGAGATAATTGGCGAATGATGTGTGACATGTAATGCCGAGGAATGAGGAAAATGTGGTGAGGAAAGTTTTGAGTATGCATGTAGATAGAGAAGAGTAGAGGAAGACCAAAGAAACAATCAAAATCAAAATATTTTATTTTACATAGGCCTACATGGGCACTTATAAAACGTCGATAGAAGAGGCACGGTTCGGGTTGGTCGTTTCCTATGGAGAGGAACCGGAAACTCCATGGTTACTCTTTTAAAATCATTTGGTTCTACAATATTTGGATGTTACAGCGTTAGTACTAAGTATGACAGGACAGCGTAGGCCCGACAATAAGTCATCGCTTACTACAAAAGGTAGAAAAAGATGATACTGAGAAAAAAAAAAAATACGAAGCCTACAATGTCCACACATTCACAAAAAATATGAATGAAAAAGAATCTATACAAAAGTAAAAATAAAACTAAGAACAATTAAATAAACAATTGACACAAAAGTAGTCATCAGTACTGTAACTATTCTGCACAATGAATAAACGGTGCAATGATTTGAAAACTATTGTAAAACATCTGAAAAAAAAAGAATAGAATAAATAAAATTCGGAATAGTTAGAGACATCCACATATTTGTGTCGTTTATGAGCTACCAGGGAAGCTGCATGAGCAGAAGGAACTACAGCCAAACTTCTTTATCTTCAACATAGTCCTTAATTTTGTAATATGTTTTTTTAATAAGGACACGTTTGATGCAATTTTAAAACTTTCCATCGGTCTGTTCAATAATTGACTTTAACAACTTATTATAAAAGCGTATACTGTTTATAAGAAATGACTTGCTAGTTTTTGTTAATCTAAATTTGGGAATTACAATTTCGTGTTTACTGCGTGTGTTTATATTATGGAAGTCGCTTCTAATTTTGAAAAGCCCTCGGTTTTTGCGGACTTTGCAATGGATGGACAGTAATAGAGAAGTATAGAAGACATGCTGCACCGACCCCAAAGTCATTAGGATAAGGCAGGATAATGATGAATACGCATGTCAGAAGAGTTCATTCATTTTAAAAGATGATAAATGAAAGACAAAAATCACTTTATAGATAAGCGCCCCTTATTCGCAGCTAGAAACTAAAGTCGTCTAACTGATCCACTAATATACTATCATGCTTAAATGTAAATAATAGCATTTTGTAGTACTATGTACTACCGAGTTCAGTGACGGTCGACCACTTTTCAACCTTGTTAGGTAGGGCATATCCGGAGGAATGGGGAAAATGTCGTGAGGAAAGTTTTGAGTATGAATATTAATGCTGTATATGGCTGTAAGAGTAGTGGAACACCAAAAAAAGTATAGATGACCTTTGTCGCAGATGATATGGATCCAAAGGGGGTCACTAATGAGAAGACGACTAATAGAGAAGTATGAAAGAAGAAGATTATGCTACATCATCATCTGCCTAGCCTTTTCCCAAACTATGTTGGGAAAACTATGTTGGGGTCGGCTTCCAGTCTAACCGGATGCAGCTGAGTACCAGTATTTTACATGAAGAGACTGCCTATCTGACCTCCACCACCCAGTAACTAGGTAATTCAAAACCTCTTGGTAAGACTGGATGTCAGGCTTTCGGCTTCTGACTACTTGTAACGACTGTCAAAGATCAACAAATGACAGCCGGGACCAACGGCTTAACGTGCTTTCCGAGCCACGGAGGAAACTTGGTATGTAATTATGGTCAGCTATCCACAGACCAACCTCGGCAAGCACGGCTTAACGTTGAAGATAGACCCGATGTGGCTGTTATTATTAAGCCACGAGCTCCTCTGCACAGTAGTACTTATTGAAATCGTATTTTCATTAAGTATCTTGATCAACTGCCTGATTAAAATTAATTATACAACCGTTTGGCAAAACATAGACCAATTGATAATATTTGTTGAGTATTCATTTAGCATGTACTAATCTATGTGTAGATTGAAATTGACGCGCCAAATTAATGTATAAGCAAATATCGCTTGTATTTAAACAATGTCATCTGTAAATAAGGTTTAAAATTAGTTTGTAGTTTGATAGTGCAAATCGTGATTTTATGTATCTGCGTGATTTATTATTATCTAGGTGTTGAAAACGTATTGATTTCATGAAAATGTTTGTGTTCGTGTGATGGCTGATAATTTCTCGAATGGCTGTTAATTTAATAAGTTTAATGTAATGACATTATTATACGGCCACTCATTTCGATATGGCAGCCGATTTTGAATTTGGTTGAACTGTGTACGATTCCGGTAGTGAGGTGATGATATTGCCTTCTTGTATTTTAGATGTTTTAATTTGATGGCGCATCAAATGGCGTCAAGTTTTTTTTTATTCTTCTTCTGGTGCATTTCCAATTACTCTCTAGTTTTGTTAGTTAGTGGTAAATCCGAAAGGGTTGGATAAGAGTGACACTGGCTTTCATGTCACTCGTTACTTGTTGGCTCTCAAGCAACCATTTTGAGGTCAGATGATTCCCTGTCGTACCACGCACACTACGAACTACAACCTTGACGAATTTAAGCTGCTGAAGTAGTAATACGATGAAAACTTCTGGTACTTATAGGTCATGGTAAACCTTTATTAATTATGCCTTTATTAATAAAGGTTTACCAACTCTAAACAACTTATCAATCCAATATTATATCTTTAGTGTAGGTGAGAATTAGCCTTGGACCTACAGTTGTTTGCGTATTTAAGGGTATGAGGAACAGGGTGTAAAGTTCCTCGATACTCTATTGAAAAGGGAGGATCCTTCGACCAGACAGGTGTTGTGTCTGGTGGGCAACTGCCCGACAGTTGTTGTAGGGTTTCTCTATATACTCTTAATTCGATGTAAACTTTGCTTGCGCGATATAGGAAACTGATGTTAGTTCTTCCGTCGTGTCATAGATGGCGCTGTAGTACTTTTTGTAGTAAGTTGCTTTTATTGTAGCTCGCTACACGTACCTTTGGAATATAAATTTAAAGAATTTTACTAGACAGGCATTCACTACACATAACATTATGGTTATAGATAATAAGGTATTTTTTTATATAATACGCAATATAATTCTAGCCACGTTTATTTAAAAGGTTAAAATCAACTAACCAAAACAGCTTCATTAATATTGAATATCAAAATAATTAATTAACAATATTATAAAACCAAAATTAATATTCGCTTTATGAAAAGTTTCGTTTCAAAAGTCGTTACTGTTTAGGCCGAAACCTATTCGGGGTATCTGGTTTCGGATTAAGAAATTATTCTCCGATTTCAACTTTAGATTGACATTGAATAATAAATTCAGCTGGAAAACTCCCACAACGTTATTTAAGCCGAAAAATAAGAATTTATTTGCTATTATTTTCAGTTATAATGGATTTAAGTCTCAAGTCAGAACCCAAGACACGCACATCTGATTTTGCGAATTCATTTGCATGTTTAACTCTCACTCGCTTCGGTGAAGGAAAACATCTTGCAAAAACCAGCATGCCTGAGAGATATTTCTCACCGCATGTAAAGCCAAGTCAGAGGCCAATAGGCTGCACAAAAACTCTAAGACCAAGTTAAGCACTAACCACACGATAGCGAAGACGAAAACTACGGATTTATTATTTTGCTTGAGACCTAAGTAGGACTTAAAATGCAGTGGACTGTATAAACTGAATATAATTTAATTTGAGGTAAATACAATGAATAATTGATAAACGTATGGAGTGCGCGCGCGTGCCGCCGTTGGAGATCGGTCGCGAAGTGGAGTCGATGGCCCGCGTCCCGCACGCCGCACCTCTCGCCGCCCGCTGTCCCACGACAGCAGCCGAAGACTGCCGAGTGGTCGGAGGTGCCCGAACAATTTAGTATGTGAAAATCGTGGCAAACATGTAAGGATTGATTTATAAATTCATCGTAGCCTCATAGGAAACGGGCCAAAGTTTATACATGGGTGTGTGTTAGCATTTCACCAACACAACTTCACCTTCACAAAATTAATTTTTTTCAAATCAATATTTGGCCGAAACCACACGCTTAAAAAGTCCCAAATAAAGACGAAAGCCGAAACCAAATGTCGAGCCCAACTCTACTCAGAAAAGAAGTTCAGAAAGACAATCTGTTTGTTCAGTTAGAAAGTTTCCAAAATTAATAATTAGCTATTTATAAAGTATTTTCGGGAGTTTTAACGAAGTGGTCCAGAGTCGCTTCTGACAAATTGTAGAATATCAAAAATGTAATAATAAATATAATTGTTCCGAGTTTATCTTTAGTGTCTTTTATCGATTTAATAAGATACTGTTTTAATAAAACTCTGGAACTGGGATAAAATAAATTATTATTCAGCGACAATTAATTTAGTAGGTACCTACCCTACAATTTTAGTAATCGTACCTATCACTTAAGTTAGTTATAGTTAAAAAAAAAACATAATTTACTGGTAAAAAGTTCCTTCATTTATGACAATCAAGGTTCTTTATTAGATGTATGTACAGTTTTAAATCTTTTCCTGATTATTTGCAAATAGTAATAATAAAATACAGTCCGCATTGTGAAGAGGTTCGTGTCTGCAGGCAAAACCGGTAGCTTGGAGCACCCTGCTCCAGACACCGGCGGAAACCAATTTTTTGGTATCTTCAAATGTTTTTTTGAATGTTTTTTTATAGAAATATTTAAAAATGTATGAAATAGGATGATAAGATGAATAAAGAAGATAATAATAACAATTTATTTCAGACCAAGTGACTCCATATTTAAAACCATAACAATTTTAGAAAGTACATTTACATTTTAAGACATTATTTTAAATATAATATCAACGATTGTTCTGTATGGCGTCGGACGTAAACAATAGCACCATCCTATATCTTCCCGTGGGTGTCATAAGAGGCGACTAAGGGACTTGCCAGAGAATGGGCAGCAGCGTTCTCTGTGCTTTTTGTAACAACCGTACTGCGATCGCCAACCCGCCTGCCAAGCGTGGCGATTATGGCAAAACCCCCCAAAATGTCAATGTGACTTGGGGGAGGCCTATATCCATCAGTGGACGTCTTTTGGGCTGAAATGATGATGAATGATGATGATGATCAACGACGCACGATGAGTGGTCATCCAGTGCCACATTATTGGGATGTCCATCCTGTCAGCCACGATAGCCACCAGCCTGTTGATGAAAGAGATGTGTCTGAGTCCTATTTTTTCAACCTGCTGGCCTACCATGACGTCTAAAAGCAGTATTGTTTTACTCTTATTCCAGTGTGGGAAAGAGACGGAGCTATACAGGATGTCTAGTGACATCTCTTTCCCATACTGTAAAAGAAGCAGGTCATACACGTACGCCGGTGACGAGGGTTACACAAACGACCTTTCTAAAGAACCTCACCAATAATGTAAGTGTATGTCCTTCTAGGGCATCTCCTCCCGGCGTTGCCACTCACATCAGCCTTCCAAATATCTCAAAATATTTTACAACTATCATCTAAAATACCCGAAACCAACCCTAACTTCAACCCTATATAAATTCAAGACCTCATATACAACGAGCAAGTTTCATCAGCGTATCATGATACCTGTACGACAATACACATATTATGAAGGCTCTGCCGCGATTCTAGGCAAAATGTCAGACTATATTGTATATAAAATTACCGTTTAATTAGTTCTACAAAGACGCCATGTTTTATTTTACTGCCTCTCCGGAGGAAAACCTCTTTTGTACGGCTAACATACCCATATCTTGCGAGCGAGTATGGTTCGCGCAAAAATGCTTAAAAGTTTTAAGATTTCGTACAGAATGTTTTGTTTGGAATACAGATATTTTGTGTTTTCGTAAAGAGCTTTTCATTGGAATGCATAAGCTTTTTTTTGCATTGCACGGATAAACATAGCAAGGACCATGTGACAAATAACTTTTTGTATGAATTAATGTCAAAATACTAAAGAAAGTGGTCTTTGTCTTCTTGAAAATCTATCTGTTGCAATATATTTAATACTTAAAATATTTTGAACTTTTACCATAACGACGAGCACTCGAAGTTAAAATAAAATCACCCAAGCCAGCTTTCAGTTTTCTTGTGCTGACAGTACAAGTAATCTCAAATTTTAATTCATTTTGTTCACATCGTTTTAAATATCTTTGCTATTACGAAATTATGCAAGAGAATGTCTGTTCGTTGTACATAGTAATTTTTATGAAACCCTCATATTTCTCAAATTATTTGCTACAATGTCAGTAGGTTTTTTCTTTCTTTACAAAAATACCTACTTTTACACATTCACAAAATATGAAAGTTTAAAAGAACTGAGTAATTACATCAATATTATTATACAAAAAACGAATACCTATAGATATCATTCATTGATTTCCTTTCAGATTGTCTCCTTATTTATATATTATTTTAAGTGTTAGTTAGTATAATATACATAAGTATAGTTTGTATCACTCTCGTGTCGCCTCACTCAAAGAAATAGATCGCTAACCTTTTTTTATTATATTTTAATCCAGTACATGTTAAGATATTTCACGTAATCTTGATATTATTAGTCACTCGTCACAGTGTTTCGAAAATGAAAACGTTCACGTGAACGTGCAGTTCAACGATGGCATCCAGTGTAGAAGTTGCAAGAAACATCTGGCTTTTTGATGTGCAATCATCTCCGAAAACGGATGGAAAAAACTGGTTGTAATAACTGCAATAAAGTAACAATGCTAGAATACTTTCTTAGTAACCTTAAAAACTTTTCTTCCTAAAGTTTCGACTTGGACTTGGTTACACAAGGCCTTTATCACCAAGAAAAATCCAGAATATCCTGTACAAAGTTCTTGGCCATGTAGGACGTGCGACTCTGATAGATTCGCTCCATCATTCTCCATGATTTTGTAGAAGGAACGTGGTTGTTGCGAGAAAGGCGAGCTTGGGGCCCATTTGTTCATGTCCACTGAGAAACGCTGCGTTTACGCTGCATTACCGCGATTATCACTGCGATAGTGTAATAGCTGATGTTATCCTTTTACGAAGTTTGAGATGGACTACGTGATATGCCTAGAAAGGGCATGACTTATGAGATGGCGACCATGCCTCTGACTTGGGTTTACATGCCGTCGAGAAACATTTTTAAGGCATGCTGGTTTCATCACGATATTTCCCTTCACCGAGGCAAGTTATGATTATATAGTACCTACGCACATAAATCCGAAAAATCAAAGTCTTGGGTTCGAACTCGAGACTTATTATTAGGCAGTCCGACGGTCATACCACTAGGCTATCACTGCAGACAAGAGTACAATAGAGAAGTGTGGAAGGAAGAGATAGGGCTGGAAAATGATGATGATTATTTTTTTGAGAATTTCTCTTGCTTTGCATGATGTTTCTGCTTACATGTTTTCACATAAAATGGCTAAGTAACTGAACTACATACTGATACTGATACTGTTAGCCTGTGTCATCCCACTGCTGGGCAAACACCTCACCCCATGACTTCCAATTGTCTTGATCCAGGGCCAATGTGGACCACTGGTCGCTGGTCTTGTGTAGCTCGTCCCGCCATCTTTTTCGAGGTCTACCGCGACGCTTTCTAGCTGTGTCAGGGCTCCAGAAAGTGGTTATTTTAGCCCACATATCATTGAGCATGCGGCAGACGTGGCCAGTCCAGTCCTACTTCAGCTTAGCGGTTAGATGATAATTATAACTTGCGTTATTCTCAACTCTCTGATTCTCAGAAACACATTGTGTTATTGTGGTCTAAGTACATGAGTGAGGATATTTAAAGTGTTCGTTTGGCGTTCTTTGAGAAGGCAGAGGGGTTACCAAGTAATCGTTTTCCAATAAAATATTCCCGTTTAGCTTGGATAAAATTATGAAAGAATGTGACCCTCTCACGATCAGATATACCCTGTAGTTACATAGTTCTTTCATTTCAAAGCACACGAAAAACCTATGAGTTCACAAAGTGAGGATGAAAAATGACAAAGCCTGACCGAAATACACACAACATTATAATGTGGCCCCATAAAAACCTTCCCTTAGGCAGATTTTATTCGACTTACAACATTAATTCATTATCATTAATAATTCATACTCTCGTTAAACTTCAAGGTTTTGGTGTTAAAACAATGTTATTCGAGAATAATGGGCGTATGAGTATTATTTGTGGGGGAACATTCTAGATTTATCACCTATGAATTTTACCTTATCTAAGGGTACTTATGTGACTTTTAGTCCGGGTATAATTAATGGGCCCCGGATTAGATTAGGTGTTTTTACACTAGGTAGCATTACATTACGCCTGTAGGTAATCCCTGAAGAGTTAGGCAGTGGTGTAGCTTATAGTACAGCCACATTTCGCCAATTACTTTTAGTAATAGGGGATGTCTTTGGAACAGTAAAATTGCTGGTTTAATTTTTCCTTTCATAAAATAACATCGCGCATTGTAATCTCCGAAGGGTTAGGCAGAGGTGTTTCTTACAAGCACCACCACATTTCAACAGTTATGTACCTACAGGTATGGTGACAGGTGTGGTTTGGCGATCGCCAATCCGCCTGCCAAGCGTGGCGATTATGGCAAAACCCCCCCAAAATGTCAATGTGGTGACACTTGGGGGAGGCCTATGTACAGCAGTGGACGTCTTTTGGGCTGAAATGATGATGATGTACCAGGTACCTACAGGTCTACAACTATACCCTACAATATCATCAATGATGTTTTGACATGTCCTCTTGTCTCATGTTAAAGACACAAATATCCACATATATACACCGTGGCATTTTAATCGTCTTACAAAGGTGGTCCACTCAATGTATCCGACATAAAATACCTCCAGACACGATTTTTTTTTTTTTACCATTAATTAACATAATAGGTACTAAGAAAAATAAATAACACATTTTTGCAATAGGGGGAATGAACTCTGTTAAAGATGTCATCGAACGCTGTGGCCGAAAGTGTTTAAGTCCCATGTAATAGGGGGCGAGCCTATTGCCATCAGCCGGGCACAAGTCCAGGCTCCGTGGCTGCTACTGATAAATTCCTGATGGAAAAACCCAATAACACTTTGCTCGACCTGGGATTCGAACCCCGGATCTCATGCTCTGCAGTTGTTTTGAGTGGCCCAATGATTAAAGTGGTCATCTCAAGTTGAAGGTCAGTGTCTTGATTTATTAACAGCTTATATAATTCCAATATACTTTTTACTGGCATATCATCGTTATTCTTATTTAATGTCACTTCATCTTGGCCCTAAGGCTATTATTGAGAATTTCCTTATTAAGGACATGGAATAAGACCCAGGACGCCACGCTCAACAGTGTCCCTTCGTGTTAAACTAAAAACTTTTTAAGGTGAACATAGTTTTGACTTACAAAAATCTTTAATTTATAGACTCACAGCGTCCTTTCTTGTTTTTCTAAGTAGACCGTAGATACGTACCTACTAACTTGTTCACTGACGTTCGGCCACTTTGCAATCCTTACTCCTCTCTTTTCTTTTCATCCTTGAAAAGAGAGGAGTTTGTGGCTAAATAATAACAGCTGCACGGGTCGATCTTTCAGGTTAAGCCGTGCTTGCCGAGGTTGGTCCATGGATACGTGACCGTGATAACATACCGTGTTTCTTCCCTGCCTCGGAAAGCACGTTAAGCCGTTCGTCCCGGCTGTCATTTGTAGTTGTGTGTCTTTGACAGTCGTTACAAGTAGTCAGAAGCCAGAAGTCTGACATCCAGTCTTACCAAGGGGTATCGTTTTACCCAGTTACTGCTTTGTGGAGGTCTGATAGGCAGTCGCTTCATGTAAAATACTGGTATTCAGCTGCATCAGGTTAGACTGGTAGCCGACCTCAAGATAGTTTGGAAAAAGGCTAGGCAGATGATGATGATGATGAAAAGAATAGGCAGATGATGGGTGAAAAGTGGTTGACCCTCAGTGGGCGCGGTAGTACCTACTTACCTATGGTAAGCCGACCCTATCAGAATTGGAAAAGGCTAGGCAGGCGACGCTTATGATGTTTTACGTACTTGCAGTTGCAGTTACAAAACTATTCATAAAATTATTAAAGCGTTACGTTTAAAATTATTAATTCGCCTCACATTAACACGTCATGTCATATCAAATTAAACACAACATTTTACGTAAGTACAACCGATCGAAATAATAACAGTGTCTCACATATTATTATATTATATCCTAGTCAAGTATCAATTTTACATTGTAACACTAACACTTTGTCTATACATACGAAAACGATAAAATGCATAATCAAGAGGATAACTCAAAAACCACCTGAACAAAGATAATAAAATTCTTATAGGCCCGAATTTATCTGCTAAATAAAAAAATAATCATCTAAATCGGACCAGTAATCACGTAGAAATAGATAAAATAGGTATACATAAAAAAAAAAACAAACAAACAAACAAAAGATACTGGTCGAATACATAACCACCACCTTTTTAATAAGTCGGTTAAAAATACATAAAAACTTAAGATAACTGGTAATTTTGTGGGTCTATAAGGTAAACCTCTGCCAAAGCTCACCGGGATTACAGGCGTGAAAAACAGTTACACATAATGCGCATTTTCCGACATTGACAACATTATAATTATATCTTTCTATCTCTGTAGGATATAGTTGAAAAAACGTTGAAGAAAAGAAATTGCTAGTGTGGGGACACTAGCAATTTCTCCAATATCGTGGGTGCGTTTAGAAACATTTAAACTCACATACACAAACAGCCAGACCCGGAACAACTATCTGTAGGCCATACAAATATTTGTTCCGTGCGAGGATCGAACCCGCGACACGCAGCGCAGCAGTCGATCGCTCAACCGCGGCGCCAACCGTGCCGTTATATATATTGTTGGCACTGTATGAAATAAAGTTTCCCAAACAAAGCATAATGCGCGGTAACCTTTAGGTAACCAAATTTCGTTTAGCCTCGTAAACGGAGAGCTAAAACATACGGTAAGCTAAAATTTTAAGTAAAGAAACGATGTAATTATTTCCTGGGGTTTTGAGAGAGAGCGAGAATAATCTAAAAAATAAAAGCTAGGGACGTTTTTCAAGGTATTTTTTTACGAATTATTCGAATACTTTCAACGTAGATAGGTACTGTAGCGTAAATAAAAATAATAGTCGTCACTACATGTTTATACGTATAATTTTTCGATTTATAAAAAAAGAATTGGCGTTAAAAAAACGTGAATTTCAGAAAAGTTGCGAAATGGATTGTCTAGAAAAGAATAAGATTTGTGATTTTGAAAATTAATGCCTGAAGGTGAGAAGGGGTTGCAACCGCTATCCGGCCCTAGGCGCGATTAAATTATATCCGTGCTTAATTATGACATCGGAAAAAGTTCATTCCGCGACCTTTTGACACGAATAGCTTAAAAATATAAGATGATGGTACAAAAAACTACACTATTGCTTATTATAAAAAAGTGGATTAGAACAAAATTTGTTTGGTAACTGGACACCGTGCGATGTCCCCCTGTTGTTCTGGGTCTTCGCTCGTAAGCTAGCTGTTGCTCTGGGTCTTCGCTCGTAAGCTAGCTGTAAGCACACGCTTCCTGAACCCAGTCGGAATCGAGTCGCGGCGTTGATGGCACTCGGGACATCAGTCAACAGCTAGATGTATAATACTTGAACCGATTCTGAGCGAATCGGTTCTTTGTAAAAGATGCACTTAATGCAGCCGACTATTTAGTACGGCGCTTATAATACAAAGTACAAACAGTCTGGGGAAGAGATCAATCGGTTTCAGTACAATAATTTAGGTATTTTTCTTATGAACGGAATATCAAGTCAACTTCCACTGAAAAGATTCGTCGCCAATTGACAAGAAAAATTTTTCTTTTGTCATCCAAAAGGAATGATCATACTTTTTAAATTTGAACGGAAATAAGAAAAAGAAATTTAATTAGAAATGAGGTCGACTTACACGAACAGAATAGTTTTTATTCAGCCGAATCAATAAACAGCGTGATAATGCTGCAGTACCTATTGGAAAAACTTCACTGGTAAAGCCCTGTAGATTCATTGTACCTATGTACACGGAAACAGTTTAATTGAAATTCTGAAGGTCATTGGCACTGAAAATGTGAAACATTCACACAAGAAACTAAAATATTTAGTTAAAATATCCGTTGAAGCCTTGTTATCTATACTTATCATGTGGTGTTCACTAGTTACACCAGCTAAGGTTTCGAATAAAACCACCAAATTATCAGTAAGTAGATACACTACGACTATAAGAATACGCGCTCTCGCTGGCCGGGTAAGTGTGGACTGGTTGACACGGAACCTTAAAGCTCACGCTACGTTTATCAGAATATCATATCTAAGTATAGATCACAAGGCTTCAACGAATATTTTACGGTCGTAAAAAGACCCTTAACGAAAACGAAACGCTCTTGTTTTGCCTCCATTTTTTTTTTGTCATGGACAATAGCTGGGAACCTTCTAGTTACGGAGATATTAAAGGTACCTCTACTTTAAATACCTCCATGACCCATAACCTTAAACGAAGGGTCCAGTTATACGCTGTGTAAGAAACTAAATCAAAATTCAATCGCGTGGCTATTGATGTTCCCGATAGAAAATACCGAAAATTTTACTATTCGCGGTACTGGAAAAAACGGAATTCCCGGCAACTATGATCACAATGCTTGAGCCAGATTTGGATTGAAATTTTGCACTATAGAGTTGTTTCAAAGTCGATAGCTGGTTTTTTTGACGCGAAGTCACAAGCGTTTAGGGATTTCAACTATGCCGTTCATAGGCTTGAATGGTCAACAGTTAGTCAGAAAATTGAAGCTGATCGCTCTGGTTACAAAGTGTAGGTTCCTATTGAAAATAATGAACTAGAACATCTCTTCTTATTTGTGTGGTTTATTGTACATACATTATTGAGGGATTGATGTGGACGTGCGTGGGTGCAGTGTCCTTTTATCAGGTGTGTTACATACTTGTTCGGGTTCACCATAGAGTCGGCATTTAACTACAACAACAAAATTTAATATAGTGTGGTACAGTTCATCTCCACATAAAAAATATTCGAAAATGTATGTATTACCCGCTTTTTTAGGGTTCCGTAGCCACATGGCAAAAAAACGGAACCCTTATAGATTCTTCATGACTGTCTGCCTGTCCACCTGCACTTTATGATTTTGATACAAAAAAAATATTTATTGGGGCTTCCCGTACATGGACCTGAAACTAAAAAAAACCAGCCAAGTGCGAGTCGGACTCGCGCACGAAGGGTTCCGTACCATTATTTATAAAAACAAACAAAAAATCTTTTTTGTATGGGAGCCCCCCTTAAATATTTATTTTTTTCTGTTTTTATTATTTGTTGTTATAGCATCAACAGATATACATAATCTGTAGAAATTTCAGCTGGCTAACTATCACGGTTCATGAGATACAGCCTGGTGACAGACAGACGGACGGACGGGCGGACGGACGGACAGCGAAAGTAATAGGGTCCCGTTTGACCCTTTGGGAACCCTAAAAATATATCATCAAACCTATATGTACGGGTGTCTATTAAGATAGGTCTTTAAAATACATTGTGGTACTTTTTTTTTTTTCGCGTTAGAAATCATCAAATGACTTTTCCCGCTCTGGGCGGAGCGGAAGGGAGTGTCAGACTTGACTGACTAAAACCCATCCATGTTACTTCTTAGCTCTTTGTGTTCAAGGGCCACGGTATCTCTTTCGAACAACCCGCAGCCCTGGCAGGCATCGGCCCTCTCGGACACCTTCCGATTTGCTGACATCTCCTTGAGGCGCGCGTGGAACACGAACGCGCCGTCGGCACGGCCTGTTGTCATAAGACTGACGGACGTTGAGTTAGCCCTTTACTCACCGTCCACAGGCCCGCGCCTACGGTGGCTGGGGGCCACTGGTTCGGCTGGGACGTGAGGTTTTCTCCCTCTCACGTTCCACCACTTCCTTCGCTAGCATCACTGCTTCGCAGAAGGAGGCGACGGCTTCCCATTCCCTCTAAAATCAAAATCAAAATATTTATATTTTACATAGGCCTACAGGGGCACTTATAAAACGTCGACAAAAAGGTGCTCGGTTCGGGTTGGTCGTTTCCTATGGAGAAGAACCGGCAAGAAACTCCATGGTTAATCTTTTAAAATCACATCTCTCGCTCCGGACCATGGATTGAACCAGGGCCGGACGCAAGAGGTCGCCGCCGCCAATCATCGCTACGAGGACACGGCGGTGCTCAGCCCAAGCGGGGCAGAGCTCCACGGTGTGCTCCATCGTGCCCTCCAGCCGATCCTAGCAGTGGTAACACCCGGGCATTTCCTCCAGCCCGATTCGGTGCAGGAACCTCACGAAAAAACCGTGTCCGGTGAGGACCTGCGTCAGGCGGGAGGTGAGAGCGCCGTGGCGCCTCTCCAGCCACTCCTCAAAGAGGGGACTTATCGCCACTATTATGGCGTGCCCTGCACGGGGTTGCGACAGTCGCTCTCTCCATTTCGCCATGACATCGCGCCGGAGGTCTATCCGCTGAGCGACAGTTTGCCGCGGCAGCGGAGTTTTCCCCCGGCGTAGTGCCTCCGCACGCCATTCGTGCAGGCACGCGAGGACTATCGCCTCCAGATCCCATGGTGGCAATCCGGCCAAGAGGCTCACCGCCTCGCCGGAGATCGTGCGGTGCCCCCGGATCAGCCTTACTGCTACTACCTTCTGGGGCGCGTTCAGGTAATGGGCGGCTCGCCGCTGCAAAGAACGCGCCCACACGTCCGGGGCCCCGTAAAGAGCCATGAACCGCACAACCCCCGCGTAGAGCCTCCGGCAGGAGGCGTTTGGACATTGTGGTACCTTAAATTATTATTTGGCAAAATAAATCGTTTGAAAGATAGACACTTCCAAAGTGGTAAAATGTGAGTCCCCCTCTAATTTCTAAAGTAAGAGAAGGGCAATTGAGCGCTACACATTTTTTCAGGTCTAGAGGAACTCGTGGCTAAATAATAACAGCCGTTCGGGTCTATCTTCACGTTAAGCCGTGCTTGCATAAGTTAGTCAGTGGATGGGTAACCTATTAAATACCGAGTTTCGAATGTGCTTCTTAAAAAAAAAATTGTCTGCGATTTAAAAAATCCGGCCAAGTGCGAGTCGTACTTACACGCACAAAGGGTTCCGTAACACCAAACAATATTTATATATTGTATTGTATAACATTTAAAACTTTTAACGAATATTGGTTTGAGATTTGATGTTTACTTTTTGAGATGTAGGACTTTCATCAAACTGCAGCAGAAACTTTGTTTTTCATTAACATACTATGAAAAACAAATTTAGTTTTGCTGTTAAATGTTATACAATACAATAAATGAATATTGTTTGGTGTTACGGAACCCTGTGTGCGTGTAAGTACGACTCGCACTTGGCCGGATTTTTTAAATCGCAGACAATTTTTTTTTTAAGAAGCACATTCGAAACTCGGTATTTAATAGGTTACCCATCCACTGACTAACTTATGCAAGCACGGCTTAACGTGAAGATAGACCCGAACGGCTGTTATTATTTAGCCACGAGTTCCTCTAGACCTGAAAAAATGTGTAGCGCTCATGTATTTTCACACATCTCAGTTTCCACTCCCGTATTTCCATTTACTGTCAGACTATTCAACAATTTGTATGCATTTAAATTATCTCCTTCGCACTTGAAGCGGTAGTGTTGTGTATTCAGCGTTCTCAGAAATTGTAGTGTTGTACGATTTCGTGTTGTTGTGCTATTAACGACGTTGTCTGTTCGCTGAGTGAGCTTTGTGAGTTTGTGACATATAATTTAGTTTGCTTCTCAGATGCGGTGCATGTTACAAGGTTCGCACGTTACAAAATCTGATGTCGTTTGTTTTGAGATGAAAATGTACCTAACGGGGTGTGTAGTTTTTAGTATTGCGTACCTAAAGGGTCAAACGGGACCCTATTACTGAAACTTCGTTTTCGCAACATTTTTCATTGTTGCTCCACTCCTATTAGTCGTAGCGTAATGATATATAGCTTATATCATTCCTCGATAAATGGGCTATCTAACACTGAAAAAATTTTTCAAATCGGACCAGTTGTTTCGGAGCCTATTCGATGCAAACAAACAAACAAACAATCAAATCTTTCCTCTTTATAATATTATTATTCCCTTTATTCATTTCTATGTACAAATTTGCTACATTTTTAAATATTCCTTTTAAATAATAAAAAATAAAAAAACATTTAAAAATATAAAAAATTGTAGCCCACCGGTATCGGGAACAGGGTCCAAGCTACCGGCGGTCAGGGCTCCAGAGAGAGGAACCTCCTAACAATACGAGCCGTGTCCAGGAGTACCGCTTTCTGAATCAAGCCCTTGATCCAGCTGCCTAACAAGAGCCTCTTCAGATATTGGTCGAGGCTCTTGGCAATTAGGCCATTGGCTGATACGACTATCGGCACAATGATCGCTGAGTCAACAGGCCACATGTCGACAACCTCGCGTGCCAAGTCAATATACTTGATTTGTTTATCTTTCTCGGCCTTCACGAGGTTCTCGTCATGTGGAACCGTTATGTCAACAATCATTGCGCGCCGCTCTGATCGATCCATCACCACTATATCAGGCTTATTGGCTACAATAGTCCTGTCAGTGATGATGGATTGATCCCAATACAGTGTGATATTGCCACTGGGTCGGGCACATACCTATAGTACGGCACTTCCGATTCCACAAGGCTGTATTTCAGAGCAAGTTGCTGATGGATAATCCTGGCTACAAGGTTGTGTCTATGCAAGTATTCTCCGTTAGCTAGACGAGAACACCCGGAGATAATGTGACGGATCGATTCGCCCGGACGGTGGCATGCCCGACATATGTCAACCGTGCCATCCTTCACAATAAATTTCCGGTAGTTATTCGTCATCATAACTTCATCCATAATTGCACAAACAAAACCTTCGGTTTCTCCAAAGAGTTCCCCGGAACGTAGCCAGGCTACTGACGCTGCATGGTCTACATCAGGCCCATGCAGGGCACTGAAGTAGCGTCCGTGAAGCTCCTTACTCTGCCATACTTCCCTGCGGTCATTAGTGTCAAGCACTGCAGGTTTGCGCCAGTTCTCTTTAGCCAAGGAGAGCGGGGTGAGGGCCTTGTCCATCGCGACCACATCTCGATGCATCCCCACGTCGGCTTCTAGGAAATATTCCCTGAGACTGCATATCTCGCGATTGTGGAGAGTCTTGGCGTTTAAAAAGCCTCGACCTCCACAACTCCGCGGGATATACAGTCTCATAACCGAAGAACGTGGGTGATGCATTCGATATGCCGTTAACAATGTACGAACCTTCCTATCCAGGGCGTCTAGTTCTGTTTGAGTCCATTTGAGAACGCCGAAAGAGTACATCAAAACCGGCATGACCCAACCATTGAAGGCACGCACCTTATTTCCGCCTGATAAAAGACTATTAAATACTTTTCTCAGGCGGCCAAAGAAGCGCTCCTTCAACGATTGCTTCACGTCAACAGCATTGATGCCCAGCGCTTCCGACATACCCAAATACTTATAGGTTTCGGTTGCTGAGAGGGATCTAAGATTTATATTATTATTCCGTTTATTCATTAAATTAACATACATTTACATTTTTAAATATTTTTACAAAAAGACATAAAAAAACATTTAAAAATATAAAAATAGTAGCCCACCGGTATCGGGAACAGGGTCCAAGCTACCGGTGGTTAGGGCTGCAGAGACAGGAACCTCCTCACAATGCGGGCCGTGTCAAGGAGTACTGCCTTCTGAATCTGGCTCTTGATCCAACTGACAAGTGAGAGCTTCGACAGATGTTCGTCGAAGGTTTTAGCCATAAGGCCATTGGCCGTTACGACAATCGGCACAATGATAGCCGAGTTCACATTCCACATGCTGACAACCTCGTGTGCCAAGTCGAGATATTTTATTTGTTTCTCTTTCTCAGCCTTCACGAGGTTCTCATCATGCGGGATGGTAACATCGACTATCATTACGCGGCGCGCTGATCGGTCTATCACCACTATGTCAGGCTTATTGGCGACAATAGTCCTGTCAGTAATGATAGGCCGATCCCAGTACAGCGTGACATGGTCTTTCTCGAGAACTGGGTCGGGCACATACTTGTAGTACGGTACCTCAGATTCCACAAGTTCATATTTCAAGGCAAGTTGCTGGTGAATAATCCTGGCTACTTGGTTGTGCCTGTGTAAGTACTCGCCGTTAGCCAAACGAGAACAACCAGAAATAATATGTCTGATAGACTCACCCGGACGGTGACATGCCCGACACACGTCCACCGTCCCGTCCTTCATAATATGTTTCCGGTAGTTGTTCGTCAGCATAACTTCGTCCATAATCGCACAGACAAAACCTTCAGTTTCCCCAAAGAGGTCGCCGAATCGTAACCAGGACACGGACGCTAGAAAATCTACATCGGGCCCATGAAGAGCCTGGTAGAAGCGCCCGTGAAGCACCTTGCCTTGCCATACTTCCTTGCGGTCATCGGTAGTAAGTACTACAGGTTTGCGCCAGTTCTCTTTAGCCATGGACAGCGGGGTGAGTACCTTATCCACTGCGACCACATCTCGGTGCATGCCCACCTCGGCTTTCAAAAAATATTCTCTGAGGCTGCACACCTCGCGGTTGTGGAGGGTCTTCGCATTTAAAAAGCCTCGACCCCCGCACTTCCGCGGGATGTACAGTCTCATTACCGATGATCTTGGGTGATGCATCCGATTTGCGGTCAGCAATGAACGGACTCTCCTGTCCAGGGCGTCCAGTTCGGTCTGAGTCCATTTGAGTATGCCGAAAGAGTACATTAAAACTGGCATGACCCAACCGTTGAAGGCGCGCACCTTGTTTCCGCCTGAAAGAAGGCTGTTTAATACCTTCTTCAGGCGACCGAAGAAGCGCTCCCTCAACGACTGCTTCATGTCAGCTACGTTAATGCCTAACGCTTCCGACATACCCAAATACTTATAGCTTTCGGATGAGGAGAGAGATCTGAGGTGTATGGAATCCGAGAGTTGGATTCCCTCGGATTCCATAATCTCTCCTCGCTTTACATACATGACTGCACATTTGTCCAAATTCCATCCTGATGGCGCTACTGAAAGTTTCAGTTAATTTCAGTAGCTTCATCAGTTGCAATTTGTTAGGGGCAAAGAGTTTCAGATCATCCATGTAAAGAAGGTGAGATATGACCTGACCACCTCTCCTCAACCGGTAGCCTAGGCCTGAATCCTCCAGCAATGTGCTTAGAGGATTCAGGGCTAGACAGAACCAAAGTGGACTCAGACTGTCGCCCTGAAATATTCCCCGTTTAATCCATACAGGCTCATCGTTCCCCTGAATCTGTCGACATCCTGGATATCGAAGGACCGTCTTCCATTGCCCCATACACGACTCAAGAAAGGCGCGTAGAGTTGCATCAATCTTGTACAACTCCAGCACCCTCATGAGCCACGTATGTGGCACAGAGTCGTAGGCCTTCTTGTAATCTATCCAACATGTCGACAGATCCTTGCGGGATCGACGAACCTGTTGGCTAATGGCCATGTCGATGAGGAGTAGCTCCTTAGTACCACGGGACCCGTTCCTACATCCATTCTGAGAGGCCGACATAATAGAATTACTAACGATGTGTTTGTTAATTTTCTCTCTCAAAATGGATGTAAGAAGTTTATAGACCGTCGACAAACACGTGATTGGTCTATAATTCTTGGGTTCCGCAGGACTACCTGACTTATGGAGCAGGTGGGTAACACCCGTTGTTAGAAACTCTGGTAGCGACCCAGACTCTAAGCATGACTGGAATTGAGATGCCAGGCGAGTGTGTGAACTACTTAGCCATTTGAGCCAGAAGTTGTGCAGTCCGTCCGGTCCCGGAGATTTCCAGTTCGGTAACGGACGAACTGCTCTGGCAACATCTACCGGTGTGATTGAAATCTCTTCCATTTCTGGGATGGATTCACACACTCGCTCGACATCACGCATCCAGTCAGCCTCCGTATGACAGACGGGCACCGACCAGATGCTGCGCCAGAATGAACTCGTGGCAGCATCATCCGGGCGGCACACGTCCGTCACACTTTGTTCGGGTCGCTCCCAAGCTCTGTATACCCACCTCTCATCACTCTGGAACATGCGATTCTGCGAGTACCGATCAACACGCTTCTTATACCGCCGAATACGGTTCGCCCATGCATAAACTTTCTGCTTCAGGAAGTCGATGCGCTCTGTGACTCGGGACATGTATTCTTGAGGGCTGATTCCAGTCCCCAAGAATGCCCGCCTCACAAAGCGCATCACACGTGGGCGTGTATTGCCCTCCCTGAAGCAGTATAGTTTGCCAATGAGTACCCTGGCCCCGTCGATACGGCCCTCGATCCTGCGTTGCCAAGCTGGTACGGCTGGTTTTGGTCGAGTAGCTACGTCAAAACTTGGGAATTTGACGTTAGCTAAACGACAAGCCGCTACAGCCCCACAATACAAGATCGAGTGCGTATCAACGAGGTTCTCACTACTCTCAAAAATATTTTTGAGTTGCGAGTCCAAGGCACACACCAGCGCCCTATTTTTCTTATGCATGGGTAACCGTGGTAATCGGGGCCTAAGTTGGGCAGGAGTGGATCGATACTCGTGAAGCGCATCTTCCAGAGCGCTCCTCAAACTTTCGTTGCACTGGCTACTTACCGTGGCAACCCTATCATCCTCCTCTACAGCACCAAGATTGGACCGCGGTGGTATTGCGTCAATAGTTGACGCTTGCACCGCGGTTTGCGCCGGAGTCAAGTCGATGTGGTTGCTCGGTACCTCTGAGCGCAGCCTATCAAGTGCGGCGTCGTCCAACATGTGATTGCGTTGGATGACCCGCACCTGATCCGACAACCGTTGGGCCGAAACGTTGACAGTCGGTTCAAGTTCCTGAAACATAGACAGCATCCTAACACGGTACGCAGTGAGGTTAGTTCCCCCCTCTGTAGACCCATAGTATGCGCGCATGACGTTCTCATTAATGGAATAAGTCCATCTCATGCGCTGCACACAACCACCGGCAGCGGGGACCCGGCTCGGGGCCGGTTGGCTCCTAGGTCCGAAGCTTGACGGTGGCCGGCCTCGCCCCGGCCGACGTACAGGTGTTGGCGACGTCGGCGGGGAGAAATATTCGTCGCTGGAGCTCGACGCAACTGCCGCTGCCGGTGACACAGGTGATCCGGGGTCCGGCGGCGGCGAGGCGGAGCTCAGCGACGAGTCCGGGGGTGATGGGCGTGCGCGTCTCGAAGCTGCTCGTGTAATCATTCCATCAGCTGTCCATTTTCTCGTATTTAGGTTTTTGTATTGTATTGTATTGTATTGTATTTATTTATTTCTTAGTATATGGTACATTGAGATCTTATATTAAACTTTGTTTCACACATACTACCATTGCTGGTGTAGAAATATTAAATAATAAGCTAGGTACATGCAAATCAAAACTAGGTAAGTACATTTCAAGAATATTATATAAAGATATGAAATATGAATTTATAATTGTAGACTGTTAAAAAATTCATAAAAAATGCATTATTTATAATAAAAAAAAAATTAAAAACAAATGTTCATTCAAGAATATAAATCATAATGTAAAAAAAAAAGTACAAATAAATCACTATGTCCAAAATATAAATCAATGCTAAAATAAAAATTACTATGTCAAAAAAGAAAATCGCAGTAATGTCAAAAATATAAACCAATGTCAAAATAAAAATTACAATGTAAAAAAAAGCACAATCATGTCAGAGTACTAATGTCATTATTAAGATTTTAATTATAATATCAAAATGTATGATTTAAAAATTCATTGACGGAGTAAAAACACATGTCTAAGAGCCAAGCAAACATTTTACATTTAAACTTATTAATTGGTAACATTCTCAGGGCTGGCGGTAATTTATTATAAATTTTAATTGTCATACAACTGGCATTTCTACTGTATAATTGCAATCTCTGAGCAGGTACTAATAATTTCCCGGTATTTCTTTTTTTCAGTCTTTCAGAGACTTGTTCATTTAATAGAAATAAATGAGGGTATTTTTTGACAAACAAGCAAATTTCAAAAATATACAGACACGGGAGTGGGAGAATTTTTAATTCCTTAAATAAAGGCTTGCAATGGTCAAAATATTCTGCTCCAGTCATGGCTCTGATACATTTTTTTTGTACTATGAATGCTCTTTCTACATCCACCGAATTACCCCATATCACTAGACCGTAACGCAATACTGATGAAACATACCCATGATAGGCATTAAGGACTGTTTTTTTACTGGACACTAGTCTTAACTTGCGAAGAGCATAGACAAACTTATCAAGCTTACTACATACTCTTTCTACATGTTCCTTCCAGTTTAATTTATTGTCAATTACTATACCTAAAAATAAAGCTGATGGTCCTGGTTGCAGAATTGCATTATTATGTTTAATTGCTGTTGGAATTACTGACAAGTTACACGTCTGAAATTGAACTATCTTGGTTTTGTCAATATTTACATGAAGATTATTGTCCTTCAGCCATTTTATAACATTAATTAATTCATTGTTAGTATCAATTTCTATGTCGGTTTTGTTGCAACATTTTATCGTCAAAGTGGTATCGTCAGCAAATTGGATACATTCATATTTTAAACATTTTTTGAGGTCATTAATATATAAGATAAATAGTGGCGGACCCAGTATACTTCCCTGCGGGACGCCAGACGTATTAATTTTTAGTTCTGAGCGATATGTCGTCCTAGTATTATTTTCTATCCTAGAGATAACTGTTCTCTGTTGGCGATTGGATAGATAACTTTTGAGCCAATCATACGCTTTGCCCCTTATGCCATATTTCTCTAGCTTGTAGAGTAGTCGTTCGTGTGATACAAAATCAAACGCTTTGCTCATATCTAAGAATACCGATAAAACAGACATTTTTTTATTAAGAGCTTCAGTAATTAGTTTCACTAAAGAAAAACAGGCTAGAGTCGTTGAACTGTTTTTCCTAAAACCAAACTGACTCTCCGCAATTAAATTGTTTTTAGTTACAAAGCTATTTATTTTGTTATGCATTGCTTTTTCAAAAATCTTTGCAAAGATTGGGATCAGTGTAATTGGCCTATAATTGCCTAGCCTATAATTTGGCCTATAATTTTGATGGATTTTGAATTTTGTTGTGACAGACGTCATGTTGCTGTTGAACAAGTTTTCTTTTACTTGATGCTCTTCTTAAGTTTATTTACAATTTTTAAATATTTAAGTTGTTTCAAAAAACAACTATTATCAATTATTATTATTATTATATTATATAAGTTTAGATTTAGATAGTTAAGAAATCGATTCTTTAAATAAATATTATTTTATTTATGATTTAATAACAAATGTGCATAGTTATATAAGACAATATTACTTGCTAAATGTAATAGCTTAGGTCAACGGAAAGTACCCTATACATTTTGATTCCCTTGACAGTGTCGAAATATACGTTTTTTTGCGGCATAAACGGCCGGATTTCTTTTTTTACATTAACTTAGAAGTTTCATTTTTTCACATCTTCAAGGGACTGTAGACTGACCTGAGATATGGTTTTATTTTCAACTCGATACCTCCACGCGTTCCTGAGATAAGGGGTCTGGACAGGCAGACAGACAGACGGACAACAAAGTGATCCTATAAGGGTTCTGATTTTTCTTTTGAGGTACGGAACCATTAAAATATAAAAAAAAATACAATTTTTTTCTCGTATTATTAGATTTAGTAGGTACACTGATGACGTATAAAACTCTTTTTAGCCAAATAATATCTAGCCGGTCTAGTCACAAGTGGCCTTTGATATCAAATATCAATTTGAGCTGAAAATAATTTCTGCGAATCAAATAAACCGATGAAATAAATACCAAGAATCAGTAAATTACTTATTTCAATACTGGAATCGGACGATACCTTACCTTGACAACAAATATTTTTGAGCTGTTTCTAGGTGGGGACTGCTATTTATTTTTTAGGGATTGGTTTATTGTTTAATTAAGTTTTTTCGATGGTTGTTTCCTATAAGAATTTTTTAATTAAAAAACACACCCATAGGTAAGGGCCCGTAAAATTCGAAACGTAGGTAAGAGTAGCTGTCTTCAAATTTGCAGCAACAGATTTTATGATTTTAATGAAAATAATTGTGCAAATACATTGCCATAAAGGCGATAATCCTATTAAGATAACCATAAAACCTATGCCGGACTAGTCAGCATGAATGTGAAGCTACTGAGTATAAGAGTAGAGGAAGCTGTGTATAAGATAGCTGGACTGTGTGAAGGATAATATAGCAAGAAAGGAGGTGACAGTTGAGATGACGAGTAATACAGAAGTATGGAAGAAGAAGACATGCTGCGCTGACCCCAAATAAATTGAGATAAGGCAAGAGAATTAATTCAAATTTATTATGATGATAACCTAGTACTGACCTCAGAGAGATCTGGGGGTTAGTATGACGTCATAAAGCTGTATTTTTTTATTCTTATTCCAGTGTGAGAAAGAGACGGAGCTACAGGAAACGTCTAGCGCCATCTCTTTCCCACTTTGGAATAAGATTAAAACAATACTGCTACGTCATGGTAGGCCATGGTAGGAATAAGATTAAAACAATACTGCGACGTCATGGTAGGCCACCTGATTTCCAGGTGCAAATTGCAAAAAAAACGTTTGAAAAACGTCAGTAAGTAGTCATCTAAACTCCGGGATGGAGTTAAAATTCAAGGTAAAGCAATAAAATGGTAACGATTTTTCTAAAGTGAAGCACCAAGTATGTAAAAATCTTTTACCACTAGGAGGGAATTATTGACACAAAAATTTGTGTGCACACCCAACATTATAAATTCAAAACCACTGCCAAAAGATCATGCAACACACCAATATAAACTGCAATACATACATTTTCACTTAAAACCGTTTCCGGATTTTATTCCGGAACGTAATTCCGGATCCGGTCCCTAGGTCCCTAAATGTGTAAGACATTGTCTTGAATTCTAAAATGGCACCGAGTGTAGTGGAGTGCATTTTAAAATATTTTGGTTTATTCAGTTCGGGAGCTTTTAGTTTATGTGTGAATGTGAGGTTTCATACAAGCACCTTGTTGTTGTGACAGTCTTTTTAAGGATAGTGATATAAACAAGTAGCATCATCAGGTTTTTTTAACGATGACTCACTATAGGAATATCTCCTGTATCGTGGATGTGTTTACAAACATTTAGACCGCTTTTACATTTAGGCGACTTTCGCATTTAGCAGCGCGCTGCCAGAATTTCGTATTAAAAACAGAAGCGCGGTGGTCACGCGCTTCCGCCGCGGCCGCCGCGTATTCTCAGTCGGCGATAAACCAGTGTTGCAAGCGCACATGATTATAGACTGCACTATGTGTAGCAATTGCGTCCTGTTTTGTGGGTCTCAAGATTCCAACAACACGACCTTAGAGTAGAAAAACTGGCAAGAATTAAGTACATTTTAAATTCCTGATTTGATTATTGATGAAAAACTGGTAAGAATTATGCGCATTGTTTATTTCTGATTTCGAAAATATTTCCTTCAGAGATACAAAATGTTTCCCGTTA
Source organism: Cerastis rubricosa (assembly GCA_949152445.1). NCBI lineage: Eukaryota > Metazoa > Arthropoda > Insecta > Lepidoptera > Noctuidae > Cerastis > Cerastis rubricosa. The sequence continues at coordinate 3,968,389 of OX424535.1, read as the reverse complement.
CTTTTGAAATGAAGTGCGCTACACTGATCTAAACAGCGGCGCGGCAGCCGCGCTCCTAACGAGCGACTGTTCTTATAATGTGAAGGCATGTGCTTCTGCCACGCTACTGTCGCGCTGCTAACGTTTTAATGTGATAGCGGCCTTAAACTCACATACACACACAGTCACACCAGCAGCTACTACGTGTGCCTACAAATATTTGGGAATCGAACCCGCGATTCGCAGCGCAGCAGCCAAATGCTCAGCCACTGCACCAACCACGTCGGATTGTGCCGGGTTGATGGCTGTAGGATCGCCCCCTATTACATGGGACCTAAAGATATCTTGCAGATATGGGTGTACTACTAGCCTAACCATTACGAAAGCCATTAGCCTAACCATTAGTTACTAATAGACTAACCATTAGGACATCATCATCATTTCAGCCCAAAAGACGTCCACTGCTGGACATAGGCCTCCCCCAAGTGTCGCCACATTGACATTTTGGGGGATTTGCCATAATCGCCACACCTGGCAGACGGGTTGGCGATCGAAGTACGGTTGTTACAATAGCACAGAGAACGCTGCTGCCCATTCTCTGGCAAATCCCTTAGTCGCCTCTTTCGACACCCACGGGAAGATAAGGGATTAGGACATTACAGGCACATAAAGATCTTAGGAGATCTTCTTACACTATATCATTACCACTATCATTATCATTATCATTATCACTTACCTGAGCAGGCAGGAAAAAACAGAACTAAAATGAATGTGCCAAGTTTTTTTCGACCTTGAACTGCTCACTTAAAGTCATGACTGATACGTACGCACGTGACAGTTTTTGACTTATTGAGCAAGTTTGACTAGTAAGGAGAGTGTGTGACACAACACTCAAGCAATTTTTAAGTTGCCAATGCTGGGTGTAGGTCACTGGCCTCTTCACGATGAGAGTGAGTGGGCTATAAACCACCGCGCGGTCTTGGAATAAAATACACACACAAAAACACTGCTTTTATTCTTTTCATATTAGTTTTAGATAATCACTGAGAAGGGGCCTGTGTCCCAGCAATGGGAACATGACAGGTAATTATGCTTTAAATGCCAATCACTCCCGCGACCCTTCCGTTAAATTAACTAGCAAATTATCTCGCCAATTCACTCAAACCTAATCCGAGCAAATCACAGTCTTGCATTTTCCACCTTCGAAACAGAGAGGCTGGCCGACTTAACATCGGCTGGGGTAGAGTGCCTATCGAGTACAGCAACTCTCCAAAGTATCAGATAGATCATTGATATTCAGCAAAAACTGCAATACCATCAAGCAGCAGGTGCACACTCGCAAGAGTCTCTTACGGCGACTAATTTCTTCGAAGTGGGGTGCTTTGCCTCATGTCTGGCTGACTACTGCGCTAGCGCTATCTTTTTCAGCTGGCGAATTTGCGTGCCCCGTGTGGAGCCGTTCAGCTCATGCAAAGGTAGTGGATACAGCTCTGAATGAAACGTGCTGGATCATCACTGGTTGCCTTAAACAAACACCGGTACAGATGCTGTATCCACTGGCAGGGATTAGCCGAACAGTGGCAAGCTCTAAAGAAAGAGCCAAAATGGCTTCAGACACGCGACACCATCTGCACCTAAATACCCTTTTTTTATTATTTTTTTAGGATGGGAAATCATCAAATGACTTCCGCCGCTCTGGGCGGAGCGGAAGGGAGTGTCAGACTTGACTGACTAAAACCCATCCATGTTTATTCCTAGCCCTTTGCGTTCCAGGGCCACGGTATCTCACATAAATACCCTCGTGTCACAAAGGCTGAAGAGCCGAAACAGTTTTTTGAAGTGGCGAGCGCCCCCGCTCTCACTGGCGAGCGGTCTACGGAGAGACTAACGCTGTGGCGAGGTAGTGCATCCTTACCTAACCCATTCATTCCACCTGCAGAAAGTCTCTCACCTGGACATGAGTTGCCATGGCTGACCTGAAAGTCTTTAAATAGACTTTGGACCCAGGTTGGTTGCAGCAAGGAAAACCTTCCCAGGTGGAGATTCATTAATGACTCTGCCCTTTTTTTTTTAGTATGGGAAATCATCAAATGACTTCTTCCGCATTAATGACTCTGCCCTGGAGTGTAAATGTGGTGCCGTTCCACAAACGTTGCGGCACTTAATGCCTGTCAACCTGCGTGACCTGTTGTTTGTTCATTACAGGAACTGATGGACACTACAGAGCTCGCCAAACTAGTGGCTCAGTTCTGGGCCGACACTATTTAGATTGGCATCGACACGCTAAGAAGAAGATTAACTAGCCACTGGAATATTTTTTACCGTATTATTTTCGGCAGATTTTAGTGCAGACAACAAAAAAAAACCGGCCAAGTGCGAGTCTTACTCGCACACAGGGTTCCATAGCCCAAACAATATAATAACAATATTTTGAACTGTCATTCATTAATTAGTAGTATTAGTAAACTTCCATGCAACCGCAAAACTAAATTTGTTTTTCATAGTATGTTTATGAAAAACAAAGTTACTGCTGCAGTTTGATGAAAAAGTCCTATATCTCAAAAACTAAAAATCATTTCTTATTGAAACCAATTTTCGTTGATGGTTTTTTTTTATTTTCTACAATCCTAAATATTTTTAGAATTTTCTTCCTCCTACTTTAGAAATTAGAGGGGGGGGACACACATTTTACCACTTTGGAAGTGGCTCTGGCGCAAACTATTCAGTTTAGAAAAAAATGATTTTAGAAACCTCAATATCATTTTTAAAGACCTATCCATAGATACCCCACATGTACGGGTTTGATGAAAAAAAAATTTTTGCTATTCAGTTCTAAGTATGGGGAACCCCAAAATTCATTGTTTTTTTTCTATTTTTGTGTGAATATCTTAATGCGGTTCACAGAATACATCTACTTACCAAGTTTCAACAGTATAGTTTTTATAGTTTAGGAAAAAAGTGGCTGTGGCATACGGACGAACAGACAGACAGACAGACAGACATGACAAATCTATAAGGGTTCTGCTTTTTGCCATTTGGCTACGGAACCCTAAAAAAATGTAATTGGTGGTACTGACCAAGTACATTTTTTTTTGTAATTGGTGCAAATAAGAAAATTATTATCGTTTTCCGCCCATCCCAAAAATATAGCTTTCAACAAAATCAAGAAGCGTAACGAGCGTTTCAATACACGTTAATCTAGGTCAATTTCCAGTGTGAATTTGGTTCGCATCAAAAATATCCGTATTTTTAAACGAAAAATCTGTCTAAAAACAATTCGGGCACTCTTTGTTTGTATAAAACGATTAAAGAGTAAAAAATGCAGGTATTTGTACGGTTTTATCAGGGTGTTCGGCTGATTTCTATTATATTTTACTGTATAGTATGAAAACGACCCGCTCCTTGGTTTAGTGGTTGCAAGCGAGCCTGCTGAGCATGAGATATTGGGTTCGATCCCCGAGTCGGGTAAAGTGTTTTTTCACGGAGCCTGGATTTGTGCTTTGTGATGGAAATAGGCTCGCGTAACTCGCTACACATGGGATTTAAACATAATTTGCTAATATAGGTACAGTGTCCAAAGTAGATCAGAAAACAGATTCTCATACTACTAGTATGAGAAACTGGTTACTTATCTCTTTAGGACACTGTACCTAACATCATGAAATATATACTGGACTGCAAACTACCAAAGTATCATCCATTTTCAATAGACGATGAGCAGGTTTATATCCTGTTACTCATACCTTACTTAGTATCAATATTTTACTTGATACCTGAACCAGTGTTTAAAATTTTTAGGAACAGCCTCTTTTCCTAGAATTTTGTACACTCGTCATACTTCAAGCGATACATTCCCATTTTAATCTGATTTCTTAGTTCATGAGCTTTCCTCATTATGAGAGGTCAGATGGAGCTGGATATGTATGGCTGAAAGAGACATCGTGTGTACTGATGGAAGCGCTCAAAGGAATAAATATATGTGTATGTGGTCGTGTTTCTCCGTATTTTAAATGGCAGTCAGAGATTCTTAGCGGGACTGTTTATTGAATTTTCAGACAAAATTCACGATGTAAATGGAGTATTATAAGATTTAAAATGATATAAATTCACTCCTGTGTTCCTGGAAGTAGTCAGCAAAGAGAGATGCTAACAATTCTCCAGTTATGTTAGAGTCCCATGAGTAGGGGGCGCCTTTTGCCATCAACCGAGCAGAAAACCTGACTCCAGGCTGCTACTGAGATATTAAGTACAGATGAAAAACGTCAATAACAGTTTCTTCAACCTAGGAATCGAATCCGGGTCCTCATGTTTAGCAGAAACGCTTGTTGGCCTACAAGACAGTCGGAGGATAAGTGTTGTCATAACTTTTGTAAGTCTTCTGGTAGTTTATTAAGAAAGTAAAGTATTAAATATTCTGCAACCCTCATTCCGTACTTATTGTATCTCTGATATATGTGAAGGCTCTTACCCGCTGCATCGGAATTACTTTTGATATGTGGCACCAGATTTAATTAGATTAAGCAAACAGACGTCGGCGATCCGTCACGTCTTGTTACGCGCCACCTTCCTTGACAACTGCCCAAGTCAATATGTCTACCCGCAACGACTTGACGGTTCGCCAGAGAGAATTATAGACCGCTTGTCTCTCGTCTGTGGTAACAGTTTAGTTTGCAACGTGAATCATATGAAGCCTTTTTGCAAAGGCGCCGTCATATGCATGAAGTTATAGGTACCAAATATCACAGCTAAAATCCATGGAACTATTCTCTCACCTAAAACCCAACATGATATGGAACTAACCAACCAAATCAAACCAATTCAACTGTACAAATATTCAAAGCATTCAGCACACGAGTGTACCACTTAATTTTCAGTTCATCCACGAACAAAATCTGTATGCGGGAACGCACCATGATTTAAAAAACGTGCCGTCAAAAACCGAAGGGTTTTTATAAAGGATTACAATAAAAAAAATATGTTTGTAAAGCCTAACACAAAAAGCTGGCTAACGATGCAAGGTGAATTGAGACAGAAGGTTTAGTTTACACAACATGTGGTATTTTCTTCTTCGTGTCGATGATTCGCTTAATAGATTCAAATAAGGTTCGACCAGTAATTTGCCACCTCGACGACGACAGCGTTGGCAGTAGCCAGCATCAACGCCAGCATTATCACCAGCCAGCATAAACGCTTGTGCGACAAAACTGTACTGCGACGCACCATAGCTCGAATGCACGTTAGTACGACTAACTGAATCTCGACATCACACTAGTGCGGCGGTGGCTTGTTCGACAGTTTTTCGTCACTACCCAAGTACGACTAACGCTTATGCGACACTGCTGTCTATAGGGTGTAAAAAAGCCCTTTACAAGCCGGCAACGAATCATTCAGTACCCAGGTGTGCCTAGTGTTGCGCCATGGTTCTTAGTTTGAGGAGGAATGCTTCACTGAGCTTCAGTTCAATAAAAATTTAAGGCCGTAACATAAGTATGTCGGCCCTTAATATTAATTGTTGTTTAATCATTATTATTGTCGCTTGTCAAGTTGATTTGGATTCCAATCTAAACAAAATCTAATATGTTACCTTAGTGATATTCAGTGATTGTCTGGCTAGCCAGTTGATGACTTAGCTTTAACATCATCATCTGCCTCGCCTTTTCCCAAACTATCTTGGGGTCAGCTTCCAGTCTAACCGGATGCAGCTGAGTACCAGTATTTTACTTGAAACGACTGCCTATCTGACCTCCACAACCCAGTAACTGGGTAATACGATAACCCTTGGTAAGACTGGATGTCAACCTTTTGCTTCTGACTACTCGTAACGACTGACTTAGCTTTAACGTTACACAGAAAATTTTCACACAACAATGACATACCAGTCAAGCCAACTTACTTCCATTAGCTTCTTCTTCATCCATTATCTATAACTTCTCTATGAACCTTCTTCATCACCCCGTCTAGTGGAACAGGTACACACAGTTACCTAGCCAACCTGCGCGTTTGAATTGTATCTACGTAGGGAGCACGAACAATGGCCTGGCGCTCGATTACTCGGAACGGGCGTGCGTCTCTTGTGTAACTACCACGCAGTAGCAGTTTGTTAAGAGCATCTGTTTCTGTGAGGTTTTGTACTTTGATGTTGGTTTTTAAATGATTGTATTGGCAGATGTTGTGATAGCAAATGGTTATCACGCCTGTATTGGGCAGAAGTGTACAGTCAACTAATTGGGTATCGGACCCCCGTAAGGACTATCCTTGCTTGTAGCGTCCGGCCGCTATTAAAGCGGTTATTTACGCTCATCTACCAATAGCATCGCAGCATCTGTTTATTGCTGAGACCCCTTGTAAATAAAAAAAAGGCCGAAAATAAAAATAAAGGTCTTTTTTTACTACTCCAGCTGGGGTTGCACGTTCTGTGGCTATTGTTATCTCTAAATCAAAGAAACACTTGTCCGCAAACAAAGTATTTGTGCTGACCAATAGGAGTACGGGTGTTTAACAGATGTGGTCTTCGTGTGCACGGGATTTGGTTTGAAAATGGCACCTATTCCCACTTTGGCGATAGTACATAATAGTACATCCAAATTTCGCCAGTCATGTTTAAGTCCCAGGCCATATGGGGCGAGCCTACTCGTCAATACAAACCTCTAAGTTCATTTTATCCCATTTTATGACTATTTCATGAAGAAGTCATTTAATGCGATTGAAATTGTTTATTGAAATAAATCCATCATCCGGGCACAAATCCAGGCTCCGTTGCTGCTACTGAGATTTTTTTGATGGAATTCGATTGCTGTAATAGTAATAGTAATACTCTCTTACACTAAAAGTACAGGGAAAATCTGAAAACATTTGTCCGACTCGCACTTGTCCGTTTTTTTTAATACTTGGATACTGTTTTTAAATGAGTGAATTTAGAAGATGTAGGAGCAGATGATCTAGAATCAACAATTCTATGAAACGAAACTTTTACGGATCCGCCCTGGGTCCATGTGAATGATTACGTCCCGCTTCTTCCCACAAACAGGAGGCCAGTATTCCAGTAGCTAGAGAGAGTTAGGAGAGATGGGAGTATGTAGTTAGAGTCAGATTATTAAGCTGATCATGATAATTATGCTTACGCAATTTGGAGCAAATGTAGAAGTTATAAAAAAAACATTTCCAGAATGTGTTTTTAAAAAATAATTGGTCATTTCTGTTTCTATAGATAATTTATAATTGGTCTAATTTATCTGTGCAACTATTTTTGGTTTTTTTTTTAAACTTTTTCGACCTACGTTTCCTGGTTATGCGTATGAAGTTTCATTAAAATCGGTGCATTCATTTCGGAAAATGAGGACTTGAAAGTTTGTATGAAATGTCGTAAGGCGTAAACTTACTCTTAATTCTCCTACGAAGTAGAATAATCATGTACGTAATCCACCACGCGCGCTTGGTGGACTCCTCTTCTATCCTTCCATGTTGCTTTGACAGCAACTAATAAACAAATGAATGGATCACTCAAACGTGATTCTGGTATCAATTTATATTAGTAAAGTACATAGGGGATATAGCTCAGTGGCAGAGCAATCGACTGCAGATCGATAGGTCCCCGGTTCAAATCCGGGTGTCCCCTGAAATCGCTTTTTGTTTATATAATGCCCCATTGTTTTTTGCCTTTTTTCAATGTATTTTTCAATGTATGGGAATTTTGTCGAATCACAAGCAAGCAATTTTGTTAATGCAGCTATTGGTCCTTAGAAGTTTTTGTTAATGCTTCTGTCGTAACGAGGTGTTTTAATCGAAGCTAGCGTTGATCAAGCACCATGATGACCTTCTCACAATAGGGGATGATCACTATTTTTTTTTCTTTGTCTTTCGGGTAGATTATTGAAAAGTATTGGACACGTATTTTTTCTTTTTCACATGGTCATAAAATTACGTAGATATATTGCGTTGAAATGGCGCATGACGTCACTTGTAGGTAATTTTCATACCTACTTGTGACGTAGTGAGCTCCACTCTCCAACTTTAATGAGTGTTAACTAAGTAATTTTTTGAAATTTTGATAAAACAAAAAATACGTGTCTAATATTTTTGTATTACCTGTCTGACGGACAAAATAGAATTTCGTTTTCTTTACCCGGTATTATACTCTATTCGTAGACACTGTGTAGTGTGTACCTACAAATACTACCGACTTCTGGTATCTGGTTTGCATGAGTCTCAACCAGTTCTTACCTGCTGTCTCCTGAACGCCATTCACGTATCTGGCTCTCTGTATCAGGTCTACGAACACTTTTTTCATTGGCTCTCGGCTATCATTCAGTGAGCATATTGCTGTATAAGGTGAATACTATTCCACCTGCCATCACCTCGTCTTGCGCAGTGCCTGTCTGTCTTGAAAAGTATAATAGGAGTAGAAATCCTTAAAATATTTCTTTCTTTAAACTTTTAAGCAGTGTCTTAAAGACACCTTCGAATTGGTTACAGAATTATAAGTGTAACATGTTGAATTGGTAACAGAATCAAAAATGTAACACTTTTAAATGTGTTTTCAACCGTAACATAACTGTAACAGATATAAAAGTGTTAATAAGTGTAACAGGTAAACGCAGCGTACTAAAGCTATAATTGATTATTTCTGTTACATATAATCACACTTATTAACACATATAAAACGTTAAAGTTTTATTCGGTAACTTTATTGTATCTGTTACATTTAAAAGTGTTTTTCTGTTATAACTGTTTTAACAAACAGTGTTAAAAACACTTATTACGGTTTCAGTTTGAGTCCCTGCTTTCGAGGATTCGTACTTAACTGCAGACATATTTTTTCTCTGAGTTACTTTTCAGAGTAAAAATATTAGCTATATTTAGCTATTTCATACTTTTAAAGCACTAGTACCACTACACACGCTACACTACCACTACTAGCAGCCATCTTTAAACTATTCAAGAATAAATTTTCTTTTAAATAATTATAGACGTTGAACTTGATCGAAAAACACCTCGAACTTTGAAACGAAGTTAGTTTTTTATTGCAAAATTATCTTAATAGTTCTTCCTGCTACTAGTTCTGTATGTCTTCGTTAAACTCCGATTAAGACGTTTAATTCAGTCGTTTTGATGTTTATCGAGTAAGTTTAGTGAGTCTTCTTAAAAGGCTCCGGAACGTTCGCCAGTAATGTAACGGAACAAGAAGAAAAAACAACTAGAAGCTCTCGTTGATGGACGATGTTTAAAACGGTAATTGATCCCCAGTTCAACACTAGCCAACACTTAAATAAAATCCCTGTGCTTCATAAAACTACAATTTAAGACTTTCAACTCTCAACGCTAAGCAGAGCATTGAAATTCCATTAGTGCATTAACATTTAGGCATTAATTTAGCTATTTATGTATACTGTTACTGAAAATGGGCATTGGGGAGTAAAAAGGATTTTCTGTCGGTGTTACATGACTTAACATAGTGTAGCCTATTCTATGTCTACCGTTAGGATTAAGAGTTCCTCTTTGTGAGAGATGGGCTAGGAAAGCCACCACGCGGGTCCACTGAGATCAATCAATTCTCTCCTTTGCTCAAACACTGTTTCACTCATCAGTCATCACCATCATTTTCTTGCCCTTATCCCAATTCATTTGGGGTGGGCGCAGCGTGTCTTCTTCTTCTATACTTTTCTATTATTCGTCATCTCATCAGACACCTCCTTTCTTGTCTTATCATCGTTCACTTAGAGCTTCCATTGTTTCTTTTGTCTTTCTCCGCTCTAATACCCATCCAGATTCATATTCAAAACTTTCCTCGCTTCATTCTTGCATAAAACCATTACATATCTTCACCATCTTCTTACACTTGTCCCATGTGGTGCGCGACACATGTTGTTCTTCCCATCTCCCCTGTCAGCCATAACGCTGTCAAAGACTCATTTTTTTTTCTTACCTCAAAATGAATGATCGAAAACAAATTCCTAATTCAACCATTTAAAACATAGACGCTTTTACTACAATTGTTAACCCTACAAAACCACACAATTCTCAGTAAAGCCATAAAAATGGTTAAATAAAAAAAGAAAGACTCCACATAAAACTACGAAGAGCTTCGCTTGTAACGATGTAACTTTCCCGCGCTTTTTGTCCGCATTCCGTAGGGGTGAGCCATGAGCGCTAGAGTAGTTCCGTTAGCCAATACGTCCGTCGGAACCCAATGAATGGGGTTGCCAGAGCGAAATATTCTCTCGCACGGAGTCGGTTTGGCATTCGGATTTTAAAATTGTGGAGTTGCTATTTTTAAGTGTTTTATTTTATTTGAATTGATAAAATTGGTTTTCTGCTCGATTGTGCTTTTCATACTTTAGTATAATGATGTAAATATTAACTATTCTTTCCTAGAAGCGTGGATAGTTTGGTAATTGGGCATAATGGCATTTGGGCATTTTGGCATAATGCTACATAATTTGTAATAAAAGTCAACAAAGAGGTTATTCCTTTGGTCTTATTCAAACCTCAATATACTGCACCTGCAAGAAGCTAAATTTAATTTCAGATTTCTAAAATAACAAATTTACAAACTAAAAATAAATATAAAATAAAAATAAATATGTACAAGTATCTAAATTACAGGGCGTCAAAAAATTTGTCGACATCGCTGTCGACAGGAAAAGTGCCCAGAAGGCTGGCCGCATTGCCACGTTGGATGGCAATGCTGATTCTTTGACCAAAAAAGAGGCCAGCCTTCTGACAAAATTGATACTAATGACGAAAATAAGACGATGAAATAAATACTATTTACGTTTTTTTCATGACAGTAAAAAACGTACAAGTACACATAAATATTTCAAATCATAAGTTAATATTTTTGTTGAAATGTATAAAATTACGTAGGTCAAGCTACCCGAAACTGTCATATTTTCTAAATCTACCTTGAACCGTAATCTTTACGAATAAGGATGAAAATCTATTAAAGAAATTTGACAGATTGTTGTCGCTTGATGTGCAGACGTATGTCCGTACAAATTCTTATAAGATAGGACCTAGAACAAGAAAAATTATCAAAAAATGTAATTTCATTCCACTAGTAGAATAAAAAATACTAGTACTATTTTAAATGGAGAGACTGCCTATCTGACCTCCTCAATCCAGTTAGTACTGAGTAACGTAACCCCTTGGTAAGACCGGTTGTCAGACTTTCGGGCCACTGACTACCTGTAACGACCGTCAAAGATGTACAAATGACAGCCGCGACCAACAGCTTAACGTGCTTTCCGAGGCACGGAGGAAACTCGGTATGTGGGTGTTGACCCATCCACGGATCAACCCCGGCAAGCGCGACTTAACCTGAAGTTCGATCCGAGCGGCTGTTATTATTTAGCCACGAGCTATTAATATAAAGCATACCATTTAATGAGAGCAGCGGTGGCCCGGTGGTGGCGGCCCCGACTTACGAGCAGTAAGCCGTGGGTTCGAATCGAGGCCTGTGCATTACTTTGAGTAATTTATTTCATCACCGCTGCCCTCAAAACGGTGAAGGAAAACATCGTGAGGAAACCGGCATGTCCTAGAACTAAACATTCGAAGACATGTGACATCTACCAACCCGCACTGGCCCCGCGTGGTGGATTACAGCCCACTCCCTCTCATAGAGTGGAGGCCTGCGTCCTAGCAGTGGGAACATTATAGGCTGATGATGATGATACCATTTAATATAAGCATTAAAGAAATATTGTTAATTCCTTTATTGCTTATACTGACATAAGAATATTATACCGCTCCCTAAAGTCTGGAAATCTTCGTGTATTAAAAGAAAACTCTTGTAACGTTCAATTATTAAGTAATATGAAAAATGAAGACTGCCACCAACGAGGCAGTCTTCATTCTAGTGGGCGTAAGCGCGAATGCTCACCATGAGGTCATGGTTTCGATTGCCGGGTCATGCAAAGCGGTATAGGGTTTTTCCATCATGAATTTGTCAGCAGCAGCTTCAGTCTGGATTTATGCCCGATTGATGGCAATAGGCTCGCCCACTATTACATGGGACTTAAACATAACTGATGATGACGATGATTCCATCTAGCCAATTTCGGCCACAGCGACTGCATTCGATGACTTTCTAGGGCGATTTTTGACAGCTTTGGTGTGCCGCTCTTTCATGTGCTGAGAGTGTCTAGCATATCGAACTTTGGCCGAAAAACTTCGAGCACAAAGAGGACATGTCAGAACACAATTGATGATATTGTAGGGTATAGTTGTAGATCTGTAGGTACGTTACTGGCGAAATGTGGTTGAAAGACAAAAAGAAAGAAAAAATATTTAGATGTCGCAGGGACATGATGTGCATACAAAATTAATAAAAATAAAACAATAAAAATAAGTACAACGGAAGAAACAAAGATATTAAAAGTACAAATGGGAAGGGAAATGAAAACATGTTGCTGTGCTATGGGGGGACTCACAGCACAGCGCAATATATATATATATATAAAACGTGTAACGTTAAATGCGCAAAACCTCAGACACCCTTTTTATTTTTATTTTTTTTAGGATGGGACATCATCAAATGACTTCTTCCGCTCTGGGCGGAGCGGAAGGGAGTGTCAGACTTGACTGACTAAAACCCATCCATGTTCCTTCTTAGCCCTTTGCGTTCCAGGGGCACGGTATCTCTTTCGAACAACCCGCAGCCCTGGCAGGCATCGGCCCTCTCGGACCCCTTCCGATTTGCTGACATCTCCTTGAGGCGCGCGTGGAACACGAACGCGCCGTCGGCACGGTCTGTCGTCATGAGACGGACGGACGGTGAGCTAGCCCATTACTCACCGTCCACAGGCCCGCGCCTACGGTGGCCGGGGGCCACTGGTTGCCCCCCGACACCCGGGGCGTCTCCCGCGGCGGCTGGGACGTGAGGTTCTCTCCCTCTCACGTTCCGCCACCTCCTTCGCTAGCATGACTGCTTCGCAGAAGGAGGCGACGGCTTCCCATTCCCTTTCGCTCCGGACCATGGATTGAACCAGGGCCGGACGCGAGAGGTCGCCGCCGCCAATCGCCGCTACGAGGACACGGCGGTGCTCAGCCCAAGCGGGGCATAGCTCCACAGTGTGCTCCACCGTGTCCTCCGGCCGATCCTCGCAGTGGTGACACCCGGGCGTTTCCTCCCGCCCGATTCGGTGCAGGAACCTCCCGAAACAACCGTGTCCGGTGAGGAAACCTCAGACACCCCAAATGGTTTTTAATTCAATTAAACTAATTCTGAGAGAAAAAAAAACATAAAGGTTTTATGTGCTGTTTTAGTTTTACTGGACATACTGATTGTTTCTTCCTTTCTTTCTTTTTTGCCCGCGTATGAGAAAATTTAAATTGGGCGACAAACATTTGTGTTTTTTTACCTATTTTGGCGGGTTTGCGCACGTTAAGGCCTGACCTATAAACAAAAAGATAGGGCAACATTTTTAATGAAGATTTTTTGAAAAAATGTGACCTATATTAACCTCACTGTCCTTTCGCGCGTAACAGTAAAACCCCGCGTGAAACCCTTCGGGGGCCCCTTGATTACGCCATTGCGTGAGTCATCCGATATCGTAAAGATAAACACTTATAACTCGAGTTATATTAGCTCTAATCTTAAACGGTAAACAGTGTCGGGTTCGTGATGAACGGGGCCATTTATTAATAATAACCAACTCTTTTAGAACTACTTGAGAATTATACATATCCCATAGATATGAGAGAGGTCGCAGCAAATACGTCTGTTTTCGTTGCTTATTTTTGTTTGGTAAAACTACTCATTCAATTTACACGAAAATTTATATCTAACATCACAAATATACAAGTAATCTAATGACAGTGTTTTTTAGGAGTCCTACATACATTATTCTTATAAGATCCCAACTCAAACTTCTTGTTAGAATCGGCCATTTTAGAATTCCGCTGTTCAAAGCATGAAAATACTTGAAATATCAATAAATATGAATAGATATGCCTCGAATACATGAAATAATGAATTATCACTATTTTTTCTTTGCTACTATTGTTTCCAAGACCATTTTACATGGTTCAAGAGTCAAATATTTTTTTTTATTTCGACTAACAAACTTCACAACAAAGGATTTTTTGTTGGCTCAAATCATAATTTTTTTGTTATTTTTTCAAGCAAATGACTATCTAAAAAGTTGCATTATACACTTATAACATACTATACATTTACTTACCAAAGTTTTACAACGTATATCTCACAAAAACAACACTTTTCCGAACATAATAACACGGGTTGCCATTGCGTTTGACATTCGACATAGACGAGTTTCTATATTTTTTTTAATAATGTTGTGCCGTTTAGTATTACTAACGATTAATTTTGTTTGAATCGACTACTAGTTGACCATAGAGGTAAATTTTGACAGAACGATTTAGAAATTTACTTTTTTTTATATTAGCGTTTAAGTTTGCTGGTTCGAGCCGTTCCATAAATGGAACGGCGAGGCTCAAGGCAAAGGTCCGTCCGTTCCATAAATGGAACGGCCGGGACCTAGAGGTTAATAATAAAAAGTGGTTCAAATGATTCTGCTCGTCATTCTGATCAAACTATTTTCAGGTTTTGCGCATTTAACGTTACACATTGTATATATATATCTGTATGTATAAAGTATGTGTGCCGACTAAACAAAATAAACATTAATATATTAACCTAAGCTGGTTAGGTTGTGCTTGTCAGATACACCTCTGCCTAACCGTCCAGGGAGTACACGGCGTGATGTTATGTTATGAATGGAAAAATGCAACCAGCAATTTTACTGTTCCAAACACATCCCCTATTACTAACAGAGTGAGAATACTCGACATACCTTAAAATATCTATAGGTAACAACGCTGGTCTCACCGTTCCCCACATTCAAGTATTCACTATGTTGCATAAAATATAACTTCGCTTCCTGCATTCTACGTTCTAAGAGCACACTGCTCCATTTTCACAGATAAAATACATAGTGGCTTTATATATTTTACGAATTTCGACTTAAAGTGTTGGGAAATAACGTCGCAGTTTCGTCTTTAAAATACAATGGACATCTTGAGGCTTCTATTATGGTCAGCTAATATGTCTTAGAGTTGATATGACGTAGGTATGTTATGAAATTGATGCTTTAAAAGTGTTAGTCTAATGGCAATGGCTTTGAAAGCGATTCGTGTGTCTACAGTGACTTTCTACTACTGTCTTTCGCGTAATTATGTTAGTCCCTTAATTGTTTGATAATTATCGCTGATAGAACACATGTGACTAAAAGAGTGATGCTTATGAATGTTGAAGGAAGGAAAGCAAGATGAGACTAAAAAACGATGGAAGGACTGTGTGAGGAATGATTAGAAAAAAAAGGAGTAAATGGTGCTGTGACGAATCTGAAGCATACGCTGGTGGACAGCTCAGCTTGGGCAAAGCTGTGCCTCGTTAAAGGGTTGGCATGCTGTGTTTCTTTCGCGCGCCTTCAATAAGAACGTGCATTGGCTGGATACAGGGCCAGAAAAAAACAAGATCTAAAGGGTTAATTACCCGCCTATTAGTTACCTATCTAGATAGGCGTATCCTGGTGACGTCATGACCAGAGATGGCCCCAAATTAATTTGGATGATGAGATAGCCTGAGGAGCTCATGGCTAAAAAACAACAGCCGCACGGGTCGATCTTTAAGGTTAAGCCGTGCTTACCAAGGTTGGTCCGTGGATGGGTGAATATAATTACATACCGAGTTTCCTCCGTGCCTCGGAAAGCACGTCCCGGCTGTTATTTGTAGATCTAAAGGACAGTCGCTACGAGTAGTCAGAAGCCAAAAGTCTGACATCCAGTCTTACCAAGGGGTATCGTATTACACAGATACTGTGTTGTGGAGGTCGCTTTATGTAAAATACTGATACTCAGCTGCATCTGGTTAGACTGGAAGCCGACCCCAAGGTAGTTTAAGAAAAAAGGCTAGGCAGATGATCATGAGATAGGCTATCTCATCATCATCTGCCTAGCCTTTGAAATAGCACTTTAGGTTGCTTTCATGCACTAAATTATTAAATGGAAACTGAAAATCACAGGGAAATCGATTGACTTTTTTGCCCATTTTGAGTAAACATGAAATGTATTTAGCACTTGATTTTCCTTTAATTTTCCATGTTGGTAGGCGGAATTGCGTGTTTAATAATATAATTACAATTATTTCAAAGCCTCGATTGATGATGTACCTACCTATAACATAAAAGCTACTTCATGATTAATTTAATATATAAGTAATTTCACACATACGAGTTTCAGTTAATTCTATTAGAATGCTTTTAACGGAAGTACGGAGCGTTGGCATCGAATTTATCAAGAAAGGGCTGACCTTGATAAAGTTGGTTGAATTTTTCGGTTCTGGTGATTCTGACAGACCACGCAGCAATTCTGACAGCGCGCGAATCCTCGCGCAGGCTCAGTGCCAAATTAACACTCGTATCTATAGGCAAGTTAAAATTGTTACTTGAATTTAAGTAATTACTTATGCAAACATTTTTATACAATAGACAAGAATTTAAACGAAGTAATAACGGTCAAAGAAAGCAAAGCGAAGCTAAGAATTTTAAGTTTTGACGATTGATGATTTTCCTTCCCGTTCTGTCTGAACTGACACAAGTTCATCATATTATACTCCTCAACTTCTGAGGACCTAGCTAGGCTAGGGTGAGGACACTGTGACTTCATAAATCATAGGCGGCCACTACTGGACATCGAGATCAAGCTGGTAGCAAGCGAGATTAAGGTAAGCACCCGGTCCTCCACCTTCCGCAGCCATTTTATCCCGACCAACTTTTGAAGGTCGCCCGCCCATCTTATGTGTCCCACGCTACGCTGGCCGTGAGGCGGTGTCTTCTCCAGGACTTCTTTGCACAATCAGCCATTAATTCATCGAGAAACCATCCGCTTTAGCTTGTCAATGCAGAACTTTCAACACTTATCTTATTATCGTTCATGGACGGCTCAGATCTCAAGTGTGTAAGCGGCGTGTCTCGACAGACAATGGCCCATCTTCCACTTTGTGCTGCATGACACCTGCGAACTTGACGATCTTATGACTGCATCAGCAAGCTTAGTTTGCATAGCTGATTTTTGAGCCAAACATATTAAACGAAAATTTACCATCGACACGCTAAGAAGACTCAGGCCCGGCCTCCACCAAAGCGGAGACGAGCGGAGCGGAGAGAAGATGTGCAAGATTCGGCCAATCACAAGAGAAATGACAGACGCGATGTAGATTTCAACCAATTTGATTGGTCCGTTTCCACACGTCTCCTCTCCGCTCCGCTCTTCTCCGCTTTGGTGGAGTCCGGGCCTTATTGCCATGTTGAATAATGTGCCGAAATAACCACGAAATAAATCTCTCATTTCAACGTTTTGCTGTGAGAGGATCGAGTCTGGTTATGTGCTAATTACCTTTACCTCGCAAACTACTCGTATACCGTTATTCAGACTTTGGGCTGCTGTTTAAAAAATACTAACGCAAAAGCCAAAAACCTTTGCATAGGAAAAGAAACGAAATACTCTAGCACTGATAAATCACACACTGATGAATAACACAATGGATGTTATTATAAATGAAATTACAGCGGTGGAACTATAGATCTGCTTTTATTAGATAGGAGCACGTTACAACGTTTTACAAGTTTTTTGACAGAGAGCCGGATACGGCAAAAATGATGTGGAGTTGCCACATCAAAGACTTAAAGTTGCCATATAGACATTTATGTTTTATACATAATCTGCCGGGGGCAGTTTGGTTAAACAGAACTGCTTAACTTTTTTCAAATCTCACTACAACAAACAATAATGATGAGTAAATATAAGCTAACAGTGACAATAATTAAATCTATTTATGATAAGGTAAAGATAATGTTATTCAGTTGGTAAAACTACAATTTTTGATACAGCTCTTATGTGAAGCTTGCCATTAGAAGTCTGCACTTCAACAACCCTTACAATGCCATCCTTGCCCTGGATTGCTCTTGTGATTTTAGCCATGGGCCACTGAAGAGGAGGAGCGTTAGAAATTATTAATAAAACAATTGTACCTATTTTAAGATTATCATAAGTTTTCCTCCACTTTGTTCTTTGATTGAGTGTTGACAAATAATCTTTGGACCAGCTTTTCCAAAAATGTTGCTTTACTTGTTCGCAACTTCTCCAAAAGCGAAGACGGCTAATAGGTATATTTAATAGGTCTGGCTGTGGCACCGCTGTTAAAGAAGAACCAATTATAAAATGACCCGGAGTTAGACAAGAAAAGTCGTCCAAATCCTGAGAAGTAACTGTAAACAAAGGTCGAGAATTTAATATACCTTCAATCTCTATCATGACAGTGTTAAACTGTTCATATGTAAAAGTTCTACATCCTGAAATCCTTTTTAGGTGGTGTTTTGCGGATTTGACAGCCGCTTCCCAAAGACCGCCATGGTTGGGGCTGTATGTAGGAATAAAATGAAATTTTATTTCCCTCTGAAGGGCATAACTATGAACGGCTTCTTGAAAATCCTTACTATTATGTAACTTAAATAAATCTGTAAGATTGTTATTTGCACCTTTGAATGTGCTGGCATTATCACAGTTAATGTCTGACGGCAGTCCCCTACGAGCAACAAAGCGCTTGAAAGCTGCTAGAAAAGTATCAGTAGACATATCTGACACCACCTCTATATGTATTGCCTTGGAGGAGAAGCAAACAAACAAAGCAACATAGCCCTTGCTTATAATGCTATTTCGCTTGGTAGATTGTTTGATGTCAAAAGGTCCACAGTAGTCTATGCCAACTCTTTGAAACACTCGTGCGGAGTTCACCCTATCATCAGGAAGCGAACCCATAAGCTGTTTGGAGGCCTCTGCCCTATGCCTATGGCATACAACACATTTATTTATTACATTTTTAACCTCTCTGACAGCATTTAGTATATAATATTTTTGAGCTAAATGACTTAAAACTAGCTTTATACCTCCATGTAACAAGGCCAAATGCGCTTGTTGAATAATTAGCCTTGTTACATGACAGTGTTTAGGTAATATTATAGGGTGCCTCTTAAAGTAATTGACCTTAGCGTTATGTATTCTACCACCCACACGACAAACACCCTTGTCATCAATAAATGGATGAAGAGACTTAAGAGAAGTTTTGATATCTCTCTTTTCTACAATACATTTTAACTCTTCAGAGAAATAGTAGCATTGAATACCTTTGATAATGTTAGTCAAAGCTTCTCTATACTCTCCTACTGAGACTAGATCTAAATTAATCTTAATTTTCTTACAACTATTAATAAATCTTAAGATATAAACTGTAACACATACCATTTTATACAGGTTTGAATATCTTTCAAATAAGGGATAAATTGCCTCATTATTTGAAACAGTTAAGCAAGCTTGCTTGCAATCATCATGTAGCAACAGTGGACTTTCAATGTTAGCTAAATAAAAATTATAGTTTGAAGGTTTAACCTTTAGGTAGTCTGGTCCATACTTCCATAGTAAATTATGTTGAATATCCATTGGATCAGCTCCTCTGGATAAAATATCTGCCGGATTTAACAAACCAGGTGTAAAATGCCATGAAAATTTATCAGTGAGTCTTTTTATTTCTCGGATTCGATTTCCTATGTAAGCAGGGACCTTTATAGGCGACAATTGGAACCAGGCAAGTACGATTTTAGAATCACAGAATAGGTGTACATTTTGTATGTTTAGAACTGCAGAAACATGAGAAATAAGTTTGGCTAGCAGTAGTGAACCATTGAGCTCCAATTTTGGAATAGTTAATTTTGAATTAATGCCATTTAACCTAGACCTGGAACAAAGCAAGTGAATATAACAACTATCACCTTTCACAACCTTTACATAAATGCAGCAGCCGTAACCAGTAGAAGAAGCATCGCAATAACCAACCAGCTGGACTTCATCTGCACCAACAGTTTGTACGTATCGGGGCACAATAATTTCCGGCATAGTAATAATGTTTTTTTTTATAGAATTGGTTCCAAGCCTTTTCTAAATCAAATGGCAAAGGAGAATCCCAGTCTAAATTGCGTTGCCACAGTTCCCGCAAGAAAAGCTTAGCACGCATAGTCAGTGGCCCTACTAAACCTAGTGGATCATAAAGCCTACTTACTGAACTTAACACACTTCTTTTGCTATGTATTTTATTAGTGGGAGTGATTACTTCACCACTTATTATGAACACATCCTTACTTGTGTCATAAGATATGCCTAATATCTTGGCTTCAGATCTGTCCCGATCCAAATTCCTGCAAGTAATACCTAACTCGTCCTGTGGGACATTCTGGAGTACCTCTTGATTATTAGAAATCCATTTATGCAAGTTTAAGCTAGCATGTTCCATGAGAGATATAAGTTCTTTCTTAAGCTGGTGAACACCTTCTAATGTGTCATGACCGGTTTGAATATCATCGATATATGAATTATTGATAATTGCAGCACTGGCCATAGGATATTGAATTTTGTATTTTCTTGCTAATTCAATAAGACATCTTGTAGCTAGGAAGGCAGACCCAGTCAAGCCATAAGTCACTGTCTGTAATTGTAGAATGTTCATGACCCCATTCTCGCGCCAAAGAATATTTTGTAAGCACCGGTGATTGGGAGCCACTTCTATTCTTCGGTACATATGACTTATGTCGCATTGAAGCGTGTACCTGAATAAACGAAACATAAGAAGTATGTCGAATAGTGAGTTTTGTACAACAGGGCCAGTGTACATGTAATCATTGAGGCAGAGACTATTTTTGTTTTTTGCACTGCCATCAAATACAACCCTAAGTTTATTGCCTTGTTTTAGCGGCCTGATCACTCCATGGTGTGGCAGAAAAAACCGGGGTTCATCTATTAGATCACAGTTCTTTATATCAAGCGTTTTTGCATGTCCTAATTGAATGTATTCATGTATAAAATTTTTGTATAAATTATAATATTCTGGATCCTTTAAAAACCGTTTTTCTAAATTGTATAACCTTTGTAGGGAAATTGCATATGAGTTGGAAGGGTCAATGGCCTGCAGTTCAACTTTGAGCGGATAATTGACTTGAAATTTATTGTTATGTAAAGAAACTGATTCAGTGAATACCTTTTCGCTATACTCATTCTCAGGAAGTGACTCATGATAGAACTCTGGTACCTTCTCTGCCTCCCAAAACTGCCGGACACAGATATCCGGATTGGGACAAATGGTTGTATGCATAGCAATGGTTGTGTTAGATTCAATTGGGCTGGTAGACGAGATGATATATCCCAGTTGAGTATTTAATAATATAGGGTCAGCTGGGCCACCTTCTATCTTGCCATCCAAAATTATCTTGAAAAATATATCACTGCCAAGCAGTAATGATACGTCACCTGGAATGTAAAACTCCTTGTCAGCTAAGGCAACATGCATTGGTATTACAAATCCACTTGTTTTTGTGGTTGCTTGGAAGTTATTTTATTTATTATTGAGCATGTAACATTCATTTGAAATAAATTTACTAATGACTCAAGATGTAACTGTATGCCCTTAGTACTATTACTGTGACAAGTATCGCCTAAAGTGGCTATATTTTTTTGTAAATCAAACTGTGGTAACCCTGACCGATTGGCCAAAGCTGTGGTGCAAAATGAAGTCTGACTTCCACAGTCTAATAATGCTCTGACAACAATTTTTTTATTATTGACTCCGGTAACCAGTACCTTGGCTGTTGGCAGTAAAACGTTTTCAAAAATAGGCTGAGCAGTATGTAAAGTTACCTGTTGTGTATTCTTATTTTCAACTTGCTTTGCTTCAGGTCCAGGCCTTTCATCATGAGGATGTATTAATGCATTGTGAGTGCTGGAATGACACATTAAACATTTAAACTTATATCTACATTTTTGCAGGTGTGCAACCAGGCAAAGTTGACACAATTTATGTTTAGTTACAAATTCAATCCTTTTTTGAGGAGATAGTGCTGTAAATGCTTCACATTTAAATAATTTGTGGCCCTGACTACACAATGGGCACTTGCTACTAATTTTATCATTAGATACAGTGGCGATATTGACAGATGATTTAGGTTTTCCTGAAGCTGGCTTTTCACCAGGTGAGCTGGCTTCTAAGGAGGCTGCCCGCTTGTCTATAAAGGATAATAACTCATCAATGGAGACAACCATTGTGGTATCCCGATCAGCATGAAACAGTCTGACAGTCAAAGGATCAATTTTACGAAGTATAATGCGAGAGAGAATTGAATTCCACTGTGTAACTGGTTCCCCAAGATTTTGCAATGCAGTAATATGCTGTCTGACCGTTGCTACAAGATCTCTAATTTGCTTCGCTGTACTACGTTGTAGAATGGGTAAATCAAGCAATTTTGTCACATGACTATCAACTAATAAGGCTTGATTGTCATACCTGTTTTGGAGAAGTTCTAACGCACTGTCATAAGACTTACCAATGATCGGTAAACTGTCAATAATTTGCAAGGGCTCCTCCTGTAAATATTTCTTCAAAAAGCAAAGTTTTTGGACGTTTGTAACTCTTGTGTCCTGATGTACGACGGCCTTAAACATTTCGATGAATGGCTTATAAGCAGATATATCCTTGCCATTGAAGTAAGGTATGTCCAATGCGGGTAATTTTGCCATTGTGACAGCACTGTTGTTCGGGGAATCCTGTTGGTGTTCGTTCGACTTTAAGAGACGCTGTATCGTTGCCATCATAGCTAAGTACCGCTCTTCGCAGTCGTCGTCGTCTTCCTCGATGTCTGTATCGGATTGAGTGTCTTCGAAAACGCATAAGTTGATGGTAATGTCTTTGTAACGCGCGTAATTTTCTATTAGATTTTGTTTTCTAACCTGTAAATCTTCCACAGCAAGTTCACCGCTGTCAGTGGTTAAATATTTTTCTAGCCTTGTAAAAGACGCTTTACATTGGCCCCTCGCGGCCACGAGTTTGTTCTTATCGTTCTTAGACATCGCACATGTAAATGTGAAGAACTTAGTATAGAGGTATATTATACTCCTGAAAATGCAGTATTCGTTGTACTGAACTGCAGATTGTAATTGTAGTAATTGGAAATATTTGTTGTAAATTGTAATTGAATCGGCGAGCGGATGCTCATCCAAAAGGTTATGTTTTTGTTCTCGTTGCGCTTGCGCATAATTTGTTCGACAAGCTTCGACCGTATAACCACTCGCGTTCCAGCACTGTCCAGTCAGGGCCGGCGGGCGATGAGGCCGCGCCGCTCGTGCAACGAGAACGAGCGTCCCACTCACACGCGGACGTCTCGCTTGCTCCACTGGCGGCTACGGCGTCGCCTCGCAAAAATGGCGAAGCCCGGCGAAACGCACAAAATTCACAATATGTAATGAACTGCGGAAATAGTTTGCTTTTGGGTAACTATTACACTGAAAGTTTTCGGCACCATGAATAACACAATGGATGTTATTATAAATGAAATTACAGCGGTGGAACTATAGATCTGCTTTTATTAGATAGGAGCACGTTACAACGTTTTACAAGTTTTTTGACAGAGAGCCGGATACGGCAAAAATGATGTGGAGTTGCCACATCAAAGACTTAAAGTTGCCATATAGACATTTATGTTTTATACAACTTCCGTTCGTCGAAATCAACATTCTTCACACATTCAGCCACTAGGACTCCTGCCTATCCCATGACGGGAGAAACTATTTCTGCAAGTTTAATTATGAGCGATGAGCCAACGTAGACACCGCATGTATTATAATTACTCTGAACTTGCCAACTGCCAAGCTGCTAAGACTAGACGCTAAACTCTGCACGATGTAACAGCTTATGAGATCACGGGTTTAATTCCTAGGTCGGTCAAATTATGCATGGGTGTAGGTACACTATAGGTACGCATCTGCCTAATTATTCAGAGTCTTTTTTTATTTGCAATGGGTTTGCTTTTGACTCTATTCTAGGTAAGAGATGACAGAGACAAAGTCGACGATGGTACGAGCTTACCCAGAAGAAGCCTGTTCAGTCTAACCTTGAAGAGATTAGGGTTGTAAGCGTTCGTTCAGACTGTAGAAGACCGACAAGCAGGCAACCTTGTGGCGAGGAGCCAAGCTGTGAAGCTTGGCATCCACCAATACACAGGCGATTACGCGCGTAATCTACAGCTCTATTGTTGAAAAAAAATCTGATAATATTTTTAGTTTAACACACATAATTTTATGACAGTCACAGAAGATAGGAAATAAGTGAGACAGTGACAAAAAAATAACGCGAAGTTGCAAGGTGTCCTCATTAAAAATTTTATGTTTTTCATTCCTTGCTTTAAATAATAATTACTTATTCATAAAAGTTCGTTTTCTCTACAACAATAATAAAGCAATTTTAGGTAACTATCTTTCTCCCGATCTATGTTTAGGCTAAAACTCACGGAGACCTGATTATAATAACAGAATACACTTAATTATGCTTTTTCAGTAAATTTGCTTAACGCCGTTTAAAATGGCTCTTAATTTATGGGTTATTGTGTAGTGGTAGTGCTTCAATGTTACCATGTTCTTGAAAACTGTGGAACTGTTATTTTAAGTTTGTAGCATCTTTTATCTTTAACATACCTACCTAAATTATTATTAAGAGCACATTTGAAAATATAACCTTTGTAATGAATATTTTTAATTTTCAATCTTTACTAGCCCTAACACTTTGATCACTACCCTTTTGCGACAGTTTCATAATTACAGAATCTTGCTAGGTATAACTCAGCACTTTATAAGAAAGCCACGACCAATTTTCTTCAGTCCCGCCGTCACCCTTTATTTTTCTCCATGGAAAGAAAAGGGTCGGCCAGTTGATTTTATTCGCATTATTAG
The DNA here is from genome assembly GCA_949152445.1 of Cerastis rubricosa. Lineage (NCBI taxonomy): Eukaryota > Metazoa > Arthropoda > Insecta > Lepidoptera > Noctuidae > Cerastis > Cerastis rubricosa. The sequence goes on along the minus strand of OX424535.1, from coordinate 3,943,567 downwards.
ATTAGAGCTTGAAGTCTTAAAAGACTGTCGCCGCCTCACATATGCGTAGGCAATTACGGAGAGGGCGCGGGGCTCGGGGTACCGAACCTGGGCTGCGCGAGCGACGCTGCGCGCCCTTCCACTACTCAGTTTTCAGACACGGGCCACTCCGGGCTTTCCTTTGTACGGTCTTCACACGTTGCTATATGTTAATTGTGGTGTTACACCTATATTAGTCTCTTTGTTTTTCTTTCGTCCTTTTTTTATTTCTTTCTATATTTATACAGTTCACTGGTTTGATTATAAAGTCCTATCCGAGTCTATTCAATGGTCCTTCGAGCCGGATACAACTGCAATAATAAAAACATTTCTCTTCATTTTCTGTCTAACCTTTTCTAAGTTCGGGTTGGCCCCCAGTCCAACCAGCTGAATACCAGTATTAATAATAATAGTATTAATATAGATCGGCTGCCTTTTGGACCTTCTGGTCGCACTTATTGGGCCAAAACCAGTCAGACAGGTCAGACTTTCGGACTTCTAACTACACGGAACGACTTTTAAAATTTTATTGATTTCTACAGCTTTCGTGATTTCCGAGGTTTTTTCAGCGGTATGTTAGAGATAGTCTCTCGTCCATGGACTGATATTTGCAAGCGTTGCTTTAAACCTTCAAGATCGACCGCTGCTGTTTTTACAACAGAAACATTTCATTTCCACCCCCAATAATAAAACCAAGCACCAAATAATCCACAATATTTTTTCCAATTAATAATGAAAAAAAAGGCAGTAGGTACATTAATCACGACGTCACAACCCGTAACCGCCGGCGGTTCACAATAAACTTATATTTTGCACGTTATTAACCCTCGAATGAAAACATCGCCCGATACTTGATTTAGTGTTATTAAGCTGTCATTCGCCGGCTTCAGGCCCCAGAGACCGGACCGAACAATGCCTTGCTATTAACGGGTTAACATAGTGTAATATGTGTGTGTTGTGTTGTGCAGTAAAGTTAAAAGAGGCTTTTGTTGTGGCACCGTAGCTGTTATGGTTGTTAATTTTCGGCAACTTTGATCTGTCAAAGCAAAAGTTGTTACTGTCAAATCGATTTTTGATGTAATACAGTTGTAAGCTACAAAAATATGCTAAGAAAAAAATATGCATTTTTACAAAAGAAAACTGTCTTCCGAAGTTATTTTCACTTTTTTGTGTTTTTTTGGAGGTCGGTTAATTTGCAAAAACGTTTTAATTTACCCTTTTCAGTTTTGATATTCCATCCAAATTCTCTAAAATAATATCATCATTCATAATTATAGGCAAAGAAAACATAACGTAAAGAAACAATAAATCAAATCAAATCAAAAGTCATTTATTCAAATTAGGCTGATAATCAGCACTTTTTGAACGTCAAAATTACAAGAGACAGTCCCCCAAAACGCCCGCCCTTGGCCACTTCCTAGTGTTTTAGCTGGGAAGAAGAAGTGGCGGAACAAACTCCCCAGCAACACATCTGTCTGTTAGGTTAGAAGAACCAGATTCTACACAATAGTGTTCAAGTTCATATAAACAAAGAAACTAATTAATGTCACATGTCAGCTAGCACACACCAATAATAAAATATTAAAAAATAAAGAAAAATAAAGCCTCCAGACTAAAGGGCGTGCCCGTTTACACGTGCATACAGACGAAATAAATAAAATAAATAAAGTAAAAAAAAAAAAAAATGTATATAAAGTAAAAAAAAAAAAATGCATGAAGTTATATCACATTTCAGTAAGCTAATTTGGCGAAAGAACACAAACATTGTCTTAAGTTCAACCCAGCGACCAACTATTCTTATCGTTTAAATAGTCGTTAATGGAATAGTAGGCCTTCTAACAAAGGTTAGATTTTCTTCTTCTTCTTCTTCTTTATAGGGTTTTGGTTTCCGCACTTAGTCCCTTAAGTGGACCATTGTGCGTGAGCCATAGTGGCCGTTACTCCAACCAGCCCACCTCCCTCCAGAAGCAGATCACACTTCCCGGTCTACTCAGGGCATCCGCAAGGGAACCTGGTGTTCCCAGGGTCGCCTCGCGAATCTTGGTGACACCGGTGCACTCAAGCAGCACATGCGCCACCGTTTCCTCCGCATCCATGCATGCTCTGCACAGGGGACTGTCAGTGATTCCTAGAGTATGAAAGTGTTTATTCAGTGAACAGTGTCCAGTGATGGTCCCCGCCACCAGACGCAGGCCATCCCTGTCCAGACGCAGAAGGCGCTTGGTCAGCTTTGCGTCAAGAGACGGCATAGCCTCCTTGGACTGCCTACACCCTGGTGTCGAGGTCCACCACTTTTCCGCCTGTGTTCGAGTGTGATCCTTTAACCAGTTATGTAGCTGCTTGAAAGGAATGGGCACAATGGATTCGGGTCCGTAAGGTTTTGTGCTGGATCCTCTTCTGGCAAGTTCATCTGCCGCATCGTTCCCCAGGGATCCACTGTGTCCTTTGATCCATTGTAGTGTTACCGTGTTGTGGTTTAGTACCGTGATTCTTTCTAGGGCATTATGGCATTCTAGTATTAGTCTCGACGTGATCTGATTACTGTTTAGGGATTGGAGAACTGAGGCACTGTCGGAAAGTATTCGAATATTGGTATTCGTAACCTCTCTGGCCTCTATAGCGTGTGCCGCTTGGATTATACCTACACACTCAGCTTGGTAAACAGAGTTGAGCATTCCAAGGGGTTTGGATATTTTTATGTTTAGGTCATCGGAGAACACCCCGAAACCTGTCCCGTCATCGGTTTTTGATCCATCAGTGTAGATTCTTAGTTCCTTTGTACCTGAGTAGTCACACAACTCCGCTGTCAGTACGATGTTGTAGTGTTTTTGGAAACAGTGGGACTTCAGGGTTCTGTCGATGGGAGATGCCATCATAGGTTGTTCTTTGATTGCATCTAATCTGATGCGTGTGTGTTTGATTCTGGAATCATTACTTAAGGTGCCGGATGCTTCGAGTCTGAAAGTCGCTTTTGCCGCCTCCTCTCTTACGACGAGGTGTAGAGGTGGGAGCCCCAGCATCACCTGTAAGGCGGCAGTGGGAGAAGTTCTCATGCTACCGGTGATTGCTACGCAGGCAAATCTTTGTAGTTTCTCGAGATCCTTTTGTGTCGTACTTAGATTGGTCCTGGGCCACCAAACTAAGGAGCCGTATGTGATGATTGGTCGGATAAAAGGTTAGATTTTACTTTGGCTTTAAACACATTAAATGGCAAGTCTAGAAAGTAAGATGGTAGCTTGTTGTAAAAGGTAATACCAAGCCCTACGAATGAATTATGAACTTTATGAAGCCGGTGAAAGGGAGCACGTAGTTTATGCTTATTTCGAGTGTTTATATTGTGAATATCACTGTTTTTACTGTACAAATGGATATTTTGTTTAATATATAAAATGTTTGCAAAGATGAATTGTGAAGCCACCGTGAGAATACCAATCTCTTTAAAAAATCTCTCAAAGATATTCGTGCACCCAGCTGGTAAATTGCACGAACCGCTCGCTTTTGAAGAACGAATATATTTTGGATATCAGCGGCTTTGCCCCACAGCAGAATACCATAGGACATAATACTGTGAAAATAACTAAAATAGACTAACCGTGCTGTATCAACGTCAGTGTATTGTCTAACTTTCCTCACGGCATATGCGGCCGAACTAAGCCTACCCGCTAGGCTTGATATGTGTGGATCCCATTGTAATTTTGAATCTACTGTTATACCCAGAAACACAGCTGAGTCAACAATTTTAAGCTCCTCATTGCCGAGAACAATGTTGGGACCTAGATTTTTAACATTAGGTAAGGCGAATTTAATACTTTTAGTTTTCTTGGAATTAAGAACAAGGTTATTTGTTGTGAACCAATCTGTGACCATTGATAGAGCGCTGTTTATGTCTCCAAAATCGTGTCTATTCCTATCTACTTTAAAGATAAGAGAGGTATCGTCAGCAAATAGTACTACATCACAAATACCCTTCAAATAATATGGTAAGTCATTGATATAAACCAAGAATAAAAACGGTCCCAGTATTGAGCTTTGCTTGCCACCTAGCTGAACAGGTAGCCCGGAAGATTTCGCGCCATTGACATCTACACATTGGAATCTATTTTTCAAAAACGAATCTATTACATTTAGGGCCTCATTTTGAACACCGTAATAACGTAGTTTCCGTAAAAGCATGTCGTGGTGTACGCAATCAAAAGCTTTTGAGAGATCGCAGAAAACACCGATTGCATTTTGCGCGTTTTCCCACGCGTTAAATATGTGTTTCAACAAAGCAACCCCCGCATCTGTAGTCGAACGACCTTTGGTAAAGCCATATTGATCGTTGTGAAGAAGGTTGTTTAGATTAAAATGTCTTAGCAACTGTTTAAGTATTAACTTTTCAAAAATTTTGCTAAATGCAGGTAAAATAGAAATTGGTCTGAAGTTACCAATATCATTTTTACTGCCTGATTTAAATAGAGGGATGACTTTACTGCTTTTCATAAGGTCAGGGAAAGTACCTGAATCAACGCATTTATTAAAAGTAACAGCAAGATAGGGGGCTAAGATTTCTATTATATTACTCAAAAGTTTAATGGAAATACCCCAGTAATCACCTGTGTTTTTAGACTTAAGTGAATTAAAAACGTTAACTATATCACGAGGTGTTACATGTTCAAAACTAAATACGAGACCACATTTAGGCACGCTACTATGCAAAAGGTTTTCGGCTTTAGACGGCGACGAACTTAAAGAGCGAGTCGTAGTTATAGGTATGCTAGCAAAATACTCATTAAATGCCTTAGCTACGTCGGCTGGATTATTAACTAATTTGTTATCAACCATGATTTCAAGTCGGTTGTCTTGTTTAACAGATTTACCCGTTTCATTGTTTATAATTTTCCAAGTGGCTTTTACTTTATTATTAGAATTTTTATAGTGTCAGCTAAAAATTTTGATTTTGCAATACCACAAATCCTTTTAAATAATTTTGAATAATTCTTAACATACTCTAGAAAATTTGTATCAAATCGGTATTGTTTCAGACCATATAAGTCATATAATCTAGCTCGACTTTTATAAATACCTGGTGTAGCCCATTGGTTGAAGCCAGCGGAAGGCCCACTAATGTTAATAGTTTTAGACTTAAAAACAGATTGGTACTCATTTTGAACAACGTCAAAAAGAGCTTCATAAATTTCATTAGGAGTTTCGTGATCCACTATTGACGGTGTAACTTTAAGAGCTATATTATTTTTAAATTTATTGCAACGACTAGCTGTATAAGGCCTACATTCTGTTTTGCGCGGCTTTTTATTTAATGGCATAGGGAAGCTAGCTATTAGTCCACAGTGATCAGAAGATAAGTCACTTAATACTAATTTATTTTCGGCATGACAATCACTAAACATGTTATCAAGACAAGTCGACGAAGACGCCGTGATCCTTGTTGGTTCAAAAAACAAGTTAACTAAATTAAAAGATCTAAACAGATTGAGAAGCCTAATACCCTTTGAAGCCCTTTATAGGGCATAGGGAACTGGCAGAGTTAAAGTAATTCTGTCAGTGGGTTTACCTATCATTATATGTCAAAAATCAACATATGTAAAGAAAAAAATATTATTATTATTCCCTTTATTCATTTTATAAACACTCTTTTTACATTTTTAAATATTTTTACAAAATTAAATACAAAAACATTTAAAAATATAAAAATAGTAGCCCACCGGTATCGGGAACAGGGTCCAAGCTACCGGCGGTCAGGGCTCCAGAGAGAGGAACCTCCTAACAATACGAGCCGTGTCCAGGAGTACCGCTTTCTGAATCAAGCCCTTGATCCAGCTGCCTAACGAGAGCCTCATCAGATATTGGTCGAGGCTCTTGGCAATTAGGCCATTGGCTGATACGACTATCGGCACAATGATCGCTGAGTCAACAGGCCACATGTCGACAACCTCGCGAGCCAAGTCAATATACTTGATTTGTTTATCTTTCTCGGCCTTCACGAGGTTCTCGTCATGTGGAACCGTTATGTCAACAATCATTGCGCACCGCTCTGATCGATCCATCACCACTATATCAGGCTTATTGGCTACAATAGTCCTGTCAGTGATGATGCATTGATCCCAATACAGTGTGATATTGCCATTTTCGAGAACTGGGTCGGGCACATACCTATAGTACGGCACTTCCGATTCCACAAGGCTGTATTTCAGAGCAAGTTGCTGATGGATAATCCTGGCTACAAGGTTGTGTCTATGCAAGTATTCTCCGTTAGCTAGACGAGAACACCCGGAGATAATGTGACGGATCGATTCGCCCGGACGGTGGCATGCCCGACATATGTCAACCGTGCCATCCTTCACAATAAATTTCCGGTAGTTATTCGTCATCATAACTTCATCCATAATAGCACAAACAAAACCTTCGGTTTCTCCAAAGAGTTCCCCGGAACGTAGCCAGGCTACGGACGCTGCATGGTCTACATCAGGCCCATGCAGGGCACTGAAGTAGCGTCCGTGAAGCTCCTTACTCTGCCATACTTCCCTGCGGTCATTAGTGTCAAGCACTGCAGGTTTGCGCCAGTTCTCTTTAGCCAAGGAGAGCGGGGTGAGGGCCTTGTCCATCGCGACCACATCTCGATGCATTCCCACGTCGGTTTCTAGGAAATATTCCCTGAGACTGCATATCTCGCGATTGTGGAGAGTCTTGGCGTTTAAAAAGCCTCGACCTCCACAACTCCGCGGGATATACAGTCTCATAACCGAAGAACGTGGGTGATGCATTCGATATGCCGTCAACAATGTACGGACCTTCCTATCCAGGGCGTCTAGTTCTGTTTGAGTCCATTTGAGTACGCCGAAAGAGTACATCAAAACCGGCATGACCCAACCATTGAAGGCACGCACCTTATTTCCGCCTGATAAAAGACTATTAAATACTTTTCTCAGGCGGCCAAAGAAGCGCTCCTTCAACGATTGCTTCACGTCAACAGCATTGATGCCCAGCGCTTCCAACATACCCAAATACTTGTAGGTTTCGGTTGCTGAGAGGGATCTAAGATTTATGGAATCTGAGAGCTGGGTTCCCGCAGATTCCACAATCCCCCCTCGCTTTACATGCATGCACGCACATTTGTCCACACCAAATTCCATCCTGATGGCGCTACTGAAAGTTTCTGTTACCTTCAGTAGCTCCATCAGTTGCAAATTGTTGGGGGCAAAGAGTTTCAGGTCATCCATGTAAAGAAGGTGAGATATAACCTGACCACCTTTCCTCAACCGAAAGCCCAGACCTGAATCCTCCAGCAGCGTGCTTAGAGGATTCAAGGCTAAGCAGAACCAAAGCGGACTCAAACTATCGCCCTGAAAAATACCTCGCTCTATCCTTATCGGTTCGCTGTTCCTTTGGATATGCCGACATCCTGGATAGCGAAGGACTGTCCTCCATTGCCCCATACACGACATCAGGAAGGTGCGCAGAGTTGCATTAACTTTATACAATTCTAGCACCCTCATGAGCCATGTATGTGGCACCGAGTCGTAGGCCTTCTTATAGTCTATCCAACATGTCGACAGATCCCTTCGGGAACGCCGAACCTGTTGGTTAATGGCCATATCAATGAGGAGCAGCTCCTTAGTACCGCGGGACCCGTTCCTACATCCATTTTGAGAAGCGGACATGATCGAATTGTCATCAATGTGTTTGCTAATTTTAGCTCTCAAAATGGATGTAAGAACTTTATACACTGTCGGGAGACAGGTTATCGGTCTATAGTTTTTGGGCTCCGCAGTACTACCCGATTTATGGAGCAGGTGAGTTATTCCAGTAGTCAGGAATTCGGGCAGCGACCCTGACTCTAAGGCTGACTGGAAAAGAGCCGCCAAGCGAGCGTGCGACCTTTGGATCCACTTAATCCAAAAGTTGTGCAGCCCGTCCGGCCCTGGAGATTTCCAGTTAGGTAACGGACGGACTGCACGAGCTACGTCTTGGGGGCTGATAGTGATAGCCCCCATTTCTGGAACTGGATCGCACACTCGCTCGACCACCCGAGTCCATTCACCCTCGGTGTGGCTGACAGGCACCGACCAGATGCTGCGCCAGAACGAGCACATGGCGTCATCATCCGGTAAGCGCGTGTCAGACACACCTTGGTCCGGTCGCTCCCAACTCCTATAAACCCACCTTTCATCTCTTTGGAATGTGCGATTCAGAGTGTATCGTTCCACCCGCCGCTTATACCTACGGATACGGTTTGCCCATGCATACACTTTCTGCTTCAGGAAGTCGATGCGCTCTGTGATACGGGACATATAGTCTCGAGGACTAATATCAGTACCCGCAAATGCCCGCCTCACAAAGCGCATCACTCGAGGGCGATTGTTGCCCTCCCTGAAGCAGATCAGTTTGCCGATGAGTGTTCTGGCCCCACTAATACGTCGCTCAATCCTGCATTGCCAAGCCGGTACGGCAGGTTTAGGTCGTGTAGCTCTGTCATCAGAAAATTTGACATGAGCTACACGACATGCCGCTACAGCCACACAATACAGGATTGAGTGAGCATCAGTGAGGTCTTCGCAGTTATCAAAATAGTTTGACAACTGCGAATCCAGAACAGCCACCAGCGCCCTATTTCTGTTATGCATGGGCAAACGAGGTAAGCGTGGTCTAAGTTGAGGCGACATGTACCGATATTCTCGAATCGCACCCTCCAAAGCACTCCTCATTTCCTCACTGCATTGGGTACTTACATTAGTAGCCATGTCATTACTCACCTCGTCCGCGTGATTGACTATTTGACTAGGCTGTGGTGAAACCACAGCCTGCGATGGAGGGACAATGACGCGACTACTCTGCATTTCAGTTCGCAAGCGATCAAGTAAGGTGTCGTCCAACATATGATTACGTTGGATGACCCGCACCTGATCCGATAATCGTTGCGCCGACACGTTGACAGCTGGCTCAAGCACCTGAAACAGAGAGAGCATCCGAACACGGTACGCGGTCAGGTTGTTTCCTCCCTCTGTAGCCCCATAGTATGAGCGCATGACGTTCTCGTTGATGGCTTGAGTCCATCGCATGCGCTGCACACTTCCGCCGGGAGCTGGGACCCTATCAGAGGCCGGTGGGCCTCGAGGTCCTAAACCGTCCGGCGGCCGGCGTCCTCCCCGTCGACGAGCAGGTGGTGGCGTCGTGGGCGGAGAGAAGTACTCGTCGCTGTCGCTCGACGCAACTGCCACGGCCGGCGTCACAGCACTCACGGTGAAGCTGGGTTCCGGCGGCGGCGAGGCGGAGCGGGGCGACGAGTCCGGAGGCGGTAGGCGTGCTCTTCGAGCAGCTGATCTGGTCAACATCGTCTTTCTTCACTTCATTTTTGTTAAGGATTTTCTTATATGACACATATGTCATGTGTCATTTTTTGTACCAGTTTTTCTTTGTTGTATTTTTAAGGAGCTTTCTTGCATTTTAAGGTGCTATTGAAGATTGGTAGATAAATAATTTATTTTCGTATTAAAATCGGGTATCAGGCTTATAAAAGAAACTGTTTAAAAATTAAAATTGGTGAAAATTGTGTAATGAAATTGAAAGACGTCTTGACTTTAGTATTGCCAGCTTATTATTATTATACCTTTATTCATTTTTTCATCTTATTAATTACATTTTTAAATATTTCTTAAAAAACAAAAAGAATAAAAAAACATTTAAAAATATAAAAAATAGGTTTTTCCGCCAGTGTCGGGAGCAGGGTCCAAGCTACCGGTGGTTAGGGCTGCAGAGACAGGAACCTCCTCACAATGCGGGCCGTATCGAGGAGTACCGCCTTCTGAATCTGGCTCTTGATCCAACTGCCAAGTGAGAGCTTCGACAGATGTTCGTCGAGGCTCTTGGCCATAAGGCCATTGGCCGTTACGACAATCGGCACAATGATAGCCGAGTCCACATTCCACATATCGACAACCTCGTGAGCCAAGTCGAGATATTTTATCTGTTTCTCTTTCTCAGCTTTCACGAGGTTTTCGTCATGTGGGATGGTAACATCGACTATCATTGCGCGGCGCGCTGATCGGTCTATCACCACTATGTCAGGCTTATTGGCAACAATAGTCCTGTCAGTAATGATAGGCCGATCCCAGTACAGCGTGACATGGTCTTTCTCGAGAACTGGGTCGGGCACATACTTGTAGTACGGTACCTCAGATTCCACAAGTTTATATTTCAAGGCAAGTTGCTGGTGAATAATCCTGGCCACTTGGTTGTGCCTGTGCAAGTACTCGCCGTTAGCCAGACGAGAACAACCAGAAATAATATGTCTGATGGACTCACCCGGACGGTGGCATGCCCGACACACGTCCACCGTCCCGTCCCTCATAATATGTTTCCGGTAGTTGTTCGTCAGCATAACTTCGTCCATAATCGCACAGACAAAACCTTCAGTTTCCCCAAAGAGGTCGCCGAAACGTAACCAGGACACGGACGCTAGAAAATCTACATCGGGCCCATGAAGAGCCTGGTAAAATCGTCCGTGAAGAACCTTGCCTTGCCATATTTCCTTGCGGTCATCGGTAGTCAGTATTACAGGTTTGCGCCAGTTCTCTTTAGCCATGGACAGCGGGGTGAGTGCCTTGTCCACTGCGACCACATCTCGGTGCATGCCCACCTCTGTTTTTAAAAAATATTCTCTGAGGCTGCACACCTCGCGGTTGTGGAGGGTCTTCGCGTTTAAAAAGCCTCGACCCCCGCACTTCCGCGGGATGTACAGTCTCATCACTGATGATCGTGGGTGATGCATCCGGTTTGCGGTCAGCAGTGTACGAACTCTCCTATCCAGGGCGTCCAGTTCGGTTTGAGTCCATTTGAGTATGCCGAAAGAGTACATTAAAACCGGCATGACCCAACCGTTGATGGCGCGCACCTTGTTCCCGCCCGAAAGAAGGCTATTTAGTACCTTCTTCAGGCGACCAAAGAAGCGCTCCCTCAACGATTGCTTCATGTCAGCTACGTTAATACCTAACGCTTCCGACATACCCAAATACTTATAGTTTTCGAATGAGGAAAGGGATCTTAGGTGTATGGAGTCAGAGAGCTGAAGTCCCTCGGATTCCATAATCTCCCCTCGCTTTACATACATGACTGCACATTTGTCCACACCAAATTCCATCCTGATGGCGCTACTAAAATTTTCAGTTACTTTCAGTAGCTCCATTAGTTGCAATTTGCTGGGGGCAAAGAGTTTCAGATCATCCATGTAAAGAAGGTGAGATATGACCACCTCTCCTCAACCGGTAGCCTAGACTTGAATCCTCCAGCAATGTGCTTAGAGGATTCAGGGCTAGACAGAACCACAGAGGACTCAAACTGTCGCCCTGAAATATTCCCCGTTTAATCCATACAGGCTCATCGTTCCCCTGGATCTGTCGACATCCTGGATATCGAAGGACCGTCCTCCACTGCCTCATACACGACTTAAGGAAGGCGCGTAGAGTTGCATCAATCTTGTACAACTCCAGCACCCTCATGAGCCATGTATGTGGCACAGAGTCGTAGGCCTTCTTGTAATCTATCCAACATGTCGACAGATCCTTGCGAGATCGACGAACCTGTTGGCTAATGGCCATGTCGATGAGGAGTAGCTCCTTAGTACCACGGGACCCGTTCCTACATCCATTTTGAGAGGCCGACATAATGGAATTACTATCGATGTGTCTGGTAATTTTCACTCTCAAAATGGATGTAAGAAGTTTATAAACCGTCGCCAAACACGTGATCGGTCTATAATTCTTGGGTTCCGCAGGACTACCTGACTTATGAAGCAGGTGGGTAACACCCGTTGTAAGAAACTCTGGTAGCGACCCAGACTCTAAGCATGACTGGAATTGAGATGCCAGGCGAATGTGTGAACTACTCAGCCATTTAAGCCAGAAGTTGTGCAGTCCGTCCGGTCCCGGAGACTTCCAGTTCGGTAACGGACGAACTGCTCTGGCTACATCTAACGGCGTTATTAGAATTTCATCCATTTCTGGGATAGATTCACACATTCGCTCGACATCTCGCATCCAGTCAGCCTCAGTATGACAGACGGGCACCGACCAGATGTTGCGCCAGAATGAACTAGTGGCAGCATCATCTGGACGGCATACGTCTGTCACATTTTGTTCGGGTCGCTCCCAATCTCTGTATACCCACCTCTCATCGCTCCGGAACATGCGATTTTGGGAGTACCGATCAACCCTGCGCTTATACCGCCGAATACGGTTCGCCCATGCATAAACTTTCTGCTTCAGAAAGTCGATGCGCTCTGTGACTCGGGACATGTATTCTTGAGGACTGATTCCAGTCCCCAAGAATGCCCGCCTCACAAAGCGCATCACACGTGGTCGTGTGTTGCCCTCCCTGAAGCAGTATAGTTTGCCGATGAGTACCCTGGCCCCGTCGATACGGCACTCGATCCTGCGTTGCCAAGCTGGTACGGCTGGTTTTGGTCGAGTAGCTACGTCACAATTTGGGAATTTGACGTTAGCTAAACGACAAGCCGCTACAGCCCCACAATACAAGATCGAGTGCGTATCAACGAGGTTCTCGCTATGCTCAAATATATTTTTGAGTTGCGAGTCCAAGGCACACACCAGCGCCCTATTTTTCTTATGCATGGGTAACCGTGGTAATCGTGGTCTAAGTTCGGTAGGAGTGGATCGATACTCGCGAAGCGCATCTTCCAGAGCACTCCTCAATTGGTCGTTGCACTGGCTACTTACCGTGGCAACCCTATCATCTTCCTCTACACTAGTAAAATTGGGCCGCGGTGGTATGGCATCATTAGTAAAACTTGTTTGTGTCGTGGTTTGTGAAGAAGTCAAGATGATACGGTTGCTCAGTACCTCTGAGCGCAGCCTATCAAGTGCGGCGTCGTCCAACATGTGATTGCGTTGGATGACCCGCACCTGATCCGATAACCGTTGGGCCGAAACGTTGACAGTCGGTTCAAGTTCCTGAAACATAGACAGCATCCTAACACGGTACGCAGTAAGGTTAGTTCCCCCCTCTGTAGACCCATAGTATGCGCGCATGACGTTTTCATTAATGGAATAAGTCCATCTCATGCGCGGCACACAACCACCGGCAGCGGGAACCCGGCTCGGGGCCGGTTGGCCCCTAAGTCCCAAGCTTCTCGGTGGCCGGCCTCGCCCCGGCCGACGTTCAGGTGTTGGCGACGTCGGCGGGGAGAAATACTCGTCACTGGAGCTCGACGCGACTGCCGCTGCCGGTGACACAGGTGATCCGGGGTCCGGCGGCGGCGAGGCGGAGCTCAGCGATGAGTCCGGGGGTGGTGGGCGTGCGCGGCGTGCAGCAGCTGATCTTGTGATCATAATACGTGTACATTTTTCCTCATTGTCTTACTTGTTTTAGATTGTGACAGATGACAGTTTCTGCCTGTCTCAAATTTTCATATTTCTTTTTAGTGTTATCCATTTTTCCAAATTAATTTTGTTTTATTTTCTCAAAATTCACAGTCCAGAAATTCTATATATAACTATTGTTTCATGACGCCTTCTGTTTATTTGATTTTTTAAGTAATTTTTTGTAGAGAGAAAATGATTTGACGTATTGACACTATTATTATTATTATTATTTTTATGGTGGGAATTTTTTCCCCTCTGCCTATGGCGACACCTGTATGTTTGCTAAGGGATGGTTGTTAGAACTAGTTGTTCATGTAAAATATGATAAGGTATGTACTAATAGGACATAATATAAGAAAAAACAAATATATAATTAAATGTTTTATTTAAAAAGTACAAAAAAACTATAAGAAATAATATTACTTCCTATGATAAGCATAAAAACATGGCACTATACATAGAGGCACTTCACTTTTCTCGCACATTATCTTCGACCTCTTGTCGTGGGTTTTAGTGCTGCAGAGACGGCAACGTTTATAGTTTGGTAATGAGCAAGGCATATGATCACCAACATTGGTATAACGTATCTCGTCGGCAATATTACCGACAACTTTTTGGCGAGTATCAGCCTGTGCAACTTTTTGCGTATTATGTAGTTTGCCATGGCTGAACGCCTTTTACGACTCGTCAATCCACTTATCAGTCCTCTAGCTAGAGCAACGCGAAATTCAAAGTGCGTGAGATTAACTCTGCAACTCTGACTCAAAACAAAAGCGTTAGTAATGCTAACATCTAGCAAGAAGTAAAAAATTCGTAGCCACCATCTCTTGCTCCTTCGTCCAACTGTGTAAGTAGATTTTAGACGATCTAACCGATCTACTCCACCCATTCTCTTTGTGTATTCCTTGATGATAAGGGGGCACCGAATATCTGCTTTGGACCCATCTTTTTGTGTCCTTGCCACCGTGGTTATCCCGACCGTAGGATGGAAGACATTTGACATTAATAACACTTCCTTGTTGTCTTGCCAAACAACGAATGCTACGTTCTCTTTCACCCTTCACTTGAAACTTCCTTTGGGTAACTTCAGATTCTTTCCACCAGGCCCTTTTATGAGTTTAGGCAGGTCTGCTCTTAGCCTTCGTACCGTGCCGGTCGCGTGTATACCATTGTCGTACAAGTACGCCAAAATCTTGTAGTCGCAAAAAAAGTTGTCAAAGGTTACGTGAACATTCTGCATTTTTGCTGCTATGAGTTTCTCTGTTAGGCTTTTGACAACTTTTGCGCCTAACCCTTCTTCAACAGTATTATCGGTCTTACCGGTATATATTTAAAATTCAAATAGGTACCCACTTTGGCTATCACACCGACACCAGACTTTGTACCCACGCTTGATCGGCTTCATCGGCATGTACTGTTTCAATGATGACCTCCCCTTGAATAAAATCATAGACTCATCTATGCTCTGAGAACCTGAATCCGTGCAATTATTTTGGCAACTTTCGTTTATGAGATCAACCAAACGACGAAGTTTATATAATTTGTCATATCCGGGCATATTTTTCTACTGGTTGATGTTCATTATCATTCAAATGTAGGCAGCGTAAAATTGTTTTGAATCTTTTTATGGGCATCACATTAGCCACCTCATCCAGTCTGAAACCGGGGTCAGAAGACCAGTATAGGTCTATAGACGGCAGAACATGATAACCCATTATTATTAATATGCCCAAAAAAGCTTTTAGTTCTTGCTGAGTCAGTGGAGTCCATGTTTCAATATTTCGCTGCTCAGCATACAAATTGGTTTGCAGAACAATGAGCTCGTAAACTTTGTCACTGAAAAAGCTTTCAAAAAAACGAATTGGTTTTGTTTTATTCGTGAATCGTCGCTTTGCCGATATAGGCTGCTCATCAAAAAATTGCGGTTCAGGCCGGGATGTCCACTTTTCTTTTTTCCAGACCATCTCATCAGCATCAGATTCAGGTCGGAATCAGAGCTCGAACTCAAGTTGTCAATCACAGGACTATCGGGAGATAAAGGTCTTGTACCAGAACACCTGGGTAATACCGGAGGTTGAGGGTCGGGATTAGTTTCGGTATTCCCAGAGATACTAGGACATGTGCTACAATTCTCATTTTGTGGTTTATCTTGTAGTGCAGCCGATTCTGGGTTGTTAGGTATTGTAACTTCATCATCTAATTATTTCAATATACTTTCGAGTCTAGCTGTACTATATTGTTCTTCACCCTCCGATTCGTTGTCATCGTCTGATTCTTCTGGATTTTCTGGCAAGCCAAATATTTCATCTAAAGCTTCTTCAATCTCTAAATCTTTCAATATTTTTCGACTCATCTGCAATAAAAATGCAATAATCCATAACCCATGCAAAAATCCATAACCCATGCCAAAGCCCTACACAAACATTTTAGTATTTTTGGTTGTACACCTTAGCACCCCTTTAGATAGATTATTTATTGTGAAATATGAAATAAACAAATCAAACCAAAAAACCAGTTACGACAACACCAAAGTAGCCGACGGGCAGGGGGAACATGCAACCCACCTTGAAAAAGTTACACTAGGAAAAAACGAAGCATAGAATTTGAAAAATATCCAACACATTATGGTCACAAAACCCAAATAAAACGAATAAGTGAAAATAATACCTTCCGACAATAGCAGATTACGGAGATTTTCTTCGATTTCTTCCACCATTCAAAAATACTCCACTTTTCAGTTACGAATGCAATTCACAGAAAAAAATTCAAATAGCGGGCTGTCATTATCTGATGTCAAATTATTGACACTTAACTATTAGTGTTCCCAATGTGAAAAAATAGACCGTTCGGAAACATTCACTGAACTTTTTACTCCAACAAACATGGTGGTCAAAATATTCCCTTTATCCCAAAAAGGGTTTGGAGTAACTTCTAAAATATTAACATTGAAATCTCCACATAAAATTATATTTTTATTACTTGATTTTAATTTATTAAGTGAATCCTCCATTACAGATTCGAATCAAGTAAAGTCACCAGAAGGGGGTCTATAAACACAAATTATAATATATCGCTCGAGTTCAACACAAGACAACTCAATAGTGCGCTCAACGGAAAGGTTAACTAAGTCTAAACGTTGTTTACATTATAACTTGTTTGACACAAGAACTAAAGATCCACCGCGAATAGCATTTTTTCTAACAAATGCGCTCTGTACAGTAAAGGAATCATCATTGATAAACGCTACTTCATGTTCTTTCAACCAATGTTCAGATAAACATACCACCTGAACATCATAGTACTCCATAAACAAACTTAATTCTAAATCTTTGCCGGACAATCCCTGCATATTTTGATGCACAACATTCAACATATGCAGCTTACCCGTTGTCGCACCTAATAGTTTAAAGAACAAGGTGTATCGATAGTAGTGTTAGTAACAATAGAAGTGTTAGTACTACAAGTAAACATTGGTACAACAGGGGTACCAGTGTTGCTGTGTATATTGTATGCTAAGAGATTAGCAATATGTCGCTTAGAACTAGGTGGTAAAAACATGGTGTGGTTAGTGAGCTTGTAATCAGAGATGAATTGATTACAGTCAAAATATAAAATAACGTCATTGTGATGACATGTCCTATTATAAATTAACATATTTAAATCGTAAATGCACCTATTTTGCTCAACAGACAAATATTGAGAGTAAGGCAGGGCACAGAAAATAAATTTACAATTACTTGTCTCGTTGAGATGTAACATCAAATGGACACATTCAACTATGTCCTTTTTTCTAACATTTAAACTATTCCCATATAATAAAATAACAGTAGAATTGAGATTTATTTTAGTCAATTTGATATTACTAATTAATTGGCTAACACTGGCACCGGGCAAACAATTATTTATTACATAGTGTTGTGAACATTGATTAAATAAGGTACCAAAACCTTGACCAAATTTGTCAGAAAATAAATAGGTATGTAGTTTTTATTAAATTATTACAATTATTTCTATCATTAATAAAACAGCTACCTTCCGGCTGAGCCACTGTGGGTGTGGGTAAATCATGCTGAGGCTGTGGTGACCGTGAGCAGGCACAACTACAAGAGAGGTTATTTGTCAGAGACTCATATCTCTCTGCATTGTACGTGACCAGGTCTACCAGCTCATTGGCCTCCTGCATACGCTTACTCAGGTCTTGTTGAGAAGCCTCATATTTATTAAAGATATCCTTTAGAGCATATTCCCTAACAAACAGCTCATCCTGAAGGTTCTGAGTGTCGGTATCATACAATGACCTACATAATTGTAATTCACTATCACACTTCTGTAAATCTTGAATTAAATTTAGATTTTTTTGCCTGAGTTTATTGTTTTGTTTATTTACTTTTAGACGTTTTAGGGATTTTTTAATATTTTGAATTCGTTTATTTATTTTTATGTATTTTTTAATCTTATTATGACTAGCGAATAAATTACGTTTAGTGATGGTTTCATTAGTTAAGTCTATAGTTACAATTGGCTCAACACATACAGGTACTGACCGGCTACCAACCAACTCATCATAAAGACTGCAGGTGTTCGCAGACTCTTCATGGGCTCTAACCGTTGAAGCGGTCCGGGCGTACTTATACGCCTAAAAATTTTTCCCGTCAAACGTCCAGCACTCAAAGTACGCCCAAAATTTTTTCCCGTCAAACGTCCGGGCGTACTTATACGCCTCGAAGAGTTGTACCAAAAAACTTACTAAAACTTTTAAAATCTCTATGAATTTACCATCTATGGTCCCTCTTATGGATACAGTATTAAATTGCGCGTCTATGGCATAAAGAACGACAATATCAGCCGTTAAAATTAAATGTCAAAAAAGTTTTAAAAGTCAGTTGTCTAATTTTACCGTAATGCCGTGTTGTGATTTATGTTCTCTGGTTTTAAAACGTGAGTATTCTTTTATTTTAACCCAATATATATAGTATTATATATCAAAATAAACCTCGTTAATCGAGCTTTACGAATATTTAAAAACATCGTAGGTTGAAAGTCTGTTGAAACGATAATATCGAAATGTAAAAGTGGTGCCATGTCGATCGTGGTATTTTGATAATGTTTTTTTAGAAATTATTGAAAAAATAGTTAAAATAGTGCTCGTATTACGAAAATTAGTTCAATTAAGTAATTATTAGTGTCTCCGCAATATAAAACAGTAAAAAAAAACGAAATCTTAGCGAATTTTTTACGAAAACACGACAAAATCAGTAGGTATCGAATCGATCAGAGCAGGGGTTGATTTGTTTGGTTAATTTAGCTACTAAGAAAGTGCCAAAGTAAGAACATATGGGTATTAAAACAAAGCTTATATAGTCTAGTTTAATTATAAATAGGTTTTATTGATACCAATTACAATTCTAATTGGTAAAACTTTTATTCTTATTGGAGAAACTGACATTCAACATATATTCTCAAGTTCACATTTTTTTCCAAATACTTCTATCTAATTGTTGTAATTAGTTTTAACATAGTTAGATTCTGCATTGTTTCAGCAGGTGTTTGATACACACGTATTTTTTGTTTTTGTGTAGCTGCAGTAGTTTACGAGATAATAAGCTTTAAGTGCGCCGTGTTTCGCGCCAAAAATTCGCGCATGCGCATTTTTGAGAATGAACGTTGAAATTTGATATGTTTTGTGACCTTGACGAAAATTATTAGGCGTATTTTGAGGCCCGGACGTTTGAGCGGAAAGTGATAATTATTTTGTTTTCTGTTAATAGAATCATAAACTGGCACGAATCCAGTAGTAAATCAGATAAAAGAGGTTTCTATATTAAATAATTTAAAGATTTACGTTGGTACACGTAACCTGGATGATTAGAACATAATATACTTTAACTTTTTATCCAGTACAATCAAGTAGCTAAAAAGGGTTGTTTAGGACATGGCTCGCAAGGACGAGCGGTGGTTTAGATAATGGGCAACAGATGGTATGTTTAATAATTAGTTTAGTTTAAACAATAGGCTTAAATTAAAAGAAAAACACTTCCCAAGTGAGGTGGTATTTCAAATCCATCCGTTGGATGACAGCTGGCACATAATTATTGATTTTTCATTGATCTTGCAGCGAAATAACTCACAAACACAGTTTCTTATTATTTATAACGATTTCTTACGAATTTAATAACATTATTAACTAAGTACACACGAAAAACATTATTTTTACAATTAAATTCTAACACCAATAACATTTACATGGGACCACTTTGCAGGCTTCCTCTACCAAACGAAAAAAAGACACCTAAATCGGCCATAAAATCAGCGTGAAATCGTTGCACATATTCTACATTCAAAAAAAGAAAATGACGGCCGAATACATCACCTTTTTTAGAACTCGGTCAGAAACAGATGAACGACTTATACAATTTTTACCGATCAATTTTCTTCAACTATTCCAGCCTGACTTCATCCATTCCTGGGTTTAGGCTTCTTTTCTCTTGTGCCAATCTCCTCATTCTTTTTTTTACCTGTGGAAATCCTCAATGGATGTCTGGAGGGGTCTGTCAGACTCCTAGTGACTAACTACTCACTCGTCACTTCTGACTGCATGGGGTGCAGGAAAAAAATTGTATTCTCTAGAATCACCCCAGCAGTTCACAATATCACCAGCTTTAATCTCTACCTTCCTGCATCACCTTCATCCCGGATTTACCAGCTACGGTATGTTAAGATCAAGTATGTTGTATACATTGTGTATGAAGGTTATGCCCTGTCTTAGCAAGCAATTATGCAACATAAGCTGCAATATCTTGTCGGTGCCGCTATAAATTACCTGTTACGGCATGGAAAAAAGCTCTTTTCAAAAAGGTTTGCGTTATATTCTAATATTTTCTTCATGCATCACGATGAAATTGAGTTGAATCGTAAATCTCGCGTTTAGACCAAGATTTTAAGCTTGCTGTAAGTATTCTATTTGCTGGTGATGTCTTCATTTATCGTTTACACATAAAAAAGTTGTAAAGACTAGTTGTTTAATATAATTGTTTCCTGCAAAGACTTGACGGCACGGTTGGTTTAGTGGCTGAGCGATCGACTGCTGCGCTGCGTGTCGCGGGTTTGAACCCTGCACGGAACAAATATTTGTATGGCCTACCTACAGATAGTTGTTCCGGGTCTGGCTGTTTGTGTATGTGACTTTAAATGTTTGTAAACGCACCCACGATATAGGAGAAATTCCTAGTGTGGGACAAAGTTTTTTTTTTTTTAAAAAAAGCCGACTTTCCAGCTCAACTAGTTTGTCATAGAGCATCCCGTCTAAAGTTAGGCTAGGTTAGAACTGTAACCAAACACATAGCCACATCCAAGTTGGGCGCATAAAATTGCTTTGTAGGGGTTTATGTATATTTATTTGGTGTAAACCAGTTAACCGGTTTGGCCTAGGACCAACTAGGCCTGAAATCGGGTTTGGCCGGTAAAATATACAATATTAATTGTAACTTGCCCAAAACGTGAAAAAATATTTAGTTACGTCTGAAACAACGGTAATATAATTATGTATTATGTAGAATTTACACGTTTGACAATAAACATGTTTTTGTTTCTTACATAGCATTTTTTAGGCAAAAATCTGATGGCACGCTCTCTAAATACACAAACAGCAACACCAGTCATGAATATTAAAATTATTTCCATATCACAATATGTTACTAACCAACCAACATTGCCCATCCCTCTAGGGAACATAACAAACCCTAATTGGCGGTCACAGTAAAAACAAACGGCATACCGTTACAGCCAAAAACCAGCACAAACGGTAAAATTATATTAATTCGCGGTACAACCGGGAACGGAACCACAAACTCCGATATTTAATTCATGCCGCCGTAATTTATTTAGCAATGACAGCGAGCGGACAATGTTGCCAGAATAAAATATTGATTTAGTTCGCGTTTTTTTTAAAAAGTGAAATGATGATGTATGAGTTTTGCAGTTTCGGTGTTGTGGTTTATAACAGGGGTAAAAATGTTTAATTAGTGTCTACGCAGTACTGAGCATTAGTACTCTCAACTTTTATCCTTTAAATCGTCATCCCTTGCAGGTACTTAATCCCTTTATCCTTCCATTTATTACAAGCCTACCTGCTGCTTAGGCTTGTAGCATAGCGGGCGAATGAATGATTGTTCACCCATGGGTGCCAGGATCCTGATCGAACAGCTATAACGGACGCCGTCTCAATTATTGTAGGGACGTAACGCCACAGTGCTCGTTGCTCAAAAAGCCGCTAAGCTGAAGTGCGACTGAGCTGGTCATATCTGCCATATGCCCAACGGAGCAAAATAACCGCGATGTGAAGGACACAGCCAGAAGACGACCCGATAAACCTCGCAGGATATGGCGGGACGAGCTAGCCAGAACCAACGAACAGTGGTCCTCATAAGCCCTATATCGAAAGATTTGGAAGTCGTATCGAAAGATTGCGTATGTCATTACTTCCCGGTATTTGATCCTTAGCAGCGACACTATCGGATGGCATATTAATAGTGTGTTTTTTTTTCAATATCCACGAGTATCGATTCCAGGCCAGAAATATTGATTTTTCAAAAATCCATTGATGCAGTTTTAGTTTTCGTTAAAATCGGGCTCAAGACTCTTTTGAGTGTTTTTCGCTTCTCCTCCTCCTCCTCTCCTGTATACAGGGTGTAACGGAAAGGGTATATACATACTTATGGGTGTGCTACAGACCATCAAACTGAACATGTTTCTCCATCGGAAAAAAATCGTAATAGCGGAAAAAATATCAGCGGCCCCATACATTTGGGTCGAAAAGGTATTGGAATTTTGTATGGGTCAGCAGATATTTTTTCGCTACTATGATGTTTGTCTGATGGAGAAACATGTTCATTTTGATGGTCTGAAGCACACCCTTAGGTATGTATATGTTACCGGAAATGTGTGAAACCTAGGAATTGTATACAATTCCTAGGAAATGTATACAATTCCGAGTCTATGTAGGAAATGTGTTAAATAGTATCATAATAATTTTTTACTCCACACATTTCCTAGGAATTGTATGCATTTCCTAGGAACTCTATACAATTCCTATATGACAGAAGGAAATGTATAAAATTAAAAACTATACTATAAGTTAATCTGAAGAATATATTAGATGTTGTGAGACTTTGGGTGAAAATGGTGGTCGTGAACTTGTAGTGACCCATACATAATTCTAATCAAACCAATTTGCTATAGTTTATGTAACAATTAAATAATATTGTTGGTTAAAAATTGAATATGCTTTGCAACAAAAGTTAGTGACAGAACCGAATTGCTGCAAAACCGACTCCACGTAGTCTTGTTTGTCCTACCCCTAGAGTGTAATTTAAAATCGCGTAGGCGCGGAGGGGCGAGGCGGCCCGCGGGCTGAGGAGCAGGCGGCTGCGAGCGAGCCGCCGCGGCTGAGGCTGGCCGGCGAAGCCGGCCAACAAGCCGAAGTTGCGGTGGTGAGCGAAAGCCGTCTGCGAAGATTAGCACGCGTGGGGCCGCCGGAGGCCCGCAGCGCCGGAGCCGTGACAGAAACCCTGCCTGCTGCATGTTGCATGCTCGCTTGAATGGAGCGATCGGCGCAGCGATGACTACTGATATACATTTCCTATCACGGTTTAGGAAATGTATAGATTTCCTAGGAAAAGTGTTAATTAAAAAATATTTCATACATATCCTATGGATTTTAGGAATTGTACACATTTCCTAGGAATTTTATACAATGACGGATTTCATACATTTCCGTTAACATATATACCCTTTCCGTTACACCCTGTATAGCTGTCAAAAAAAAGTTCACTATAAAGAACCAGACAAAAATATGTAAACTTGCATTTATATCGATAGGTATACTAACCCGGAATATCAGTGGTTGCAAACATTTTACATTCCGTACCGCCTGTTCACACCGTGCAAGATTCACAGCTAATCCCCAGTCGGATTTCGAAGTCCTACGAAGCTCAAACGTTGTTAGAGGAATAAAAGATTTTATTCCTTAGAATTTTGCTTTGCTGGTGTTCATATTGAAAGTTTGTATGGGGATCATAGGTTCACCACACTTGGAGGTAATCACAATTGCAACAATACGGATGATAATTATCGGCCTTGCTGATGTGTCCGCAACAGGCACGTGAGGCGCGTGAGGAAGTCACTTTTGACAGAATTATACTTAAATGGGCTTAACGTGGGATTAATACAATCAATTTTATCAGGCTACTAGCTTCTGCCCACGGCTTCGCCCGCGTGGAGTTCGGCAATTGCCCACTTGTGTGTTACCCCCGCAAAATAATGTCGAAAATAGTCATTTAAATGTTATAGTACTTAATAGTTGTTGGCCGCGGGTTCGCTCGCGCGAAAGGTAAATTATAGGATAAATAGTTGTGTTAGAGTCTGTGATTTTCAAAGTAAGACGCCAGATAATTTATTATGATTAGAAAAATGTAAGTATATTATTGTATTTAACTGCCGAAAAATATATTAATAATTAATTATCCTACCACCATTTTGTAAATGACGTTTACGGTGTTTCCTTGTATAGAGACGGCATTTTTTTGTGCGTAGCTAAAATAGTTATCGTCGTATTTTGGACAATTCACACAATATCCCAACTAATATTATAAACGTGAAAGTGCCAGAGCATCACCAACTCCACGCTCAACTATCTCCGGCTAAGCTATGTGCTCCTAGTACCTCAATCCCGACCACGCCGCCCCAGACATGCTCGCCAAGAACATAACACGCCAGGGCATCAATCATCAACTTCACGCTCAACTATCTAGGGCATCAATCATCAACTCCACGCTCAACTATCTCCTGGCAAGCTATGTGCTCCGGGTTAGCTATGCTCTGTGCTTCTAGTACCTCACTCCCGACCACGCCGTCCCAGACGCGCTCGCCAAGAACATTATCAAACTGCGCCCCGCGATTTCACCCGCGCAGACCGGGATAAAAAGTAGCCTCTGTGTTAATCCAGGGTATAAGCTATCTACATACCAAATTTTATCAAAATCCATTCAGTAGTTTTTGCGTGAAAAAGTTACAAACATCCATACATCTATCCATCCATCCATACTTACAAACTTTCGCGTTTATAATATTAGTAGGATATTCACTGAAGGCTTAAGAATCGAACACAAAACATCATGCTCAACAGTCACTCTTAACATCATCATCATCATCAGCCTATAATGTTCCCACTGTTGGGACACAGGCCTCCTCTCTATAAGAGGGAGTGGGATGTAATCCACCCCGCAGGCACAGTGCGGGTTGGTAGATGTCACATGTCTTCGAATTTTTACTTCTAGGACATGCCGGTTTCCTCACGATGTTTTCCTTCACCGTTTTGAAAGCAGCGGTGATGAAATAAATTACTCAAACTAATGCGCCTGCTTGAGTTTGAACCCACGGCTTATTGCTCGTATGTCGGGCTACCGCTGGTCTTCTCTTAACAATACCTTCATAATTTACATTAAATACCCATTTTCACCTCCAATATTTTCAGTGCCTACATATGATTTCCGATAAAACACGTTTAAATTTTAAACAGTTCTGAAACACAGCACAGGGATATACGATCATTATTTAATGTTCAATTACCAATACGATTGGCTGGCTCATTAGTGGCTAACGTACGTTCAAAATAAATAATTCATTGATTAAGGGATATTGGATCTCTGAAAATAAATAATTCATTGATTATGTCTTTTGCATACATACTGCAGTGTTTCCCTGCGTAAAAAACCTCTATGATTGAAACGTATGGATTTACTAGCAGTTTATTATTTTGAAAACGCACTGGCTAAATTTGAAATTGGTTTTCGCTGTACTGTTTTCATTCCGTAAATTTTTTTAGTGGGCCCAGATCTCCGTCATTACAAGGATGATATTTTGACTTAGCAAAATTTTAGAAAAAGAACATGTTTATAAAATAGCATAATTAAGGAAATGTTTAATCTCCTATCGTCCCCCTATTAACCTTCCTCCAATCATCCTATCCAGTGAGTGTCCTAATTTCACCAGTTGTTGCATTAAGGCCTATTGACATTCAGTGTTTATGGTACTCCATTATTTGAGTTGGATTAGGCCATTTGTTTGGCATTCCCCTATCTCCACTCCAGCCACTTACTTCACGTAACCGATATGTTACATTTTAGAGATGTGAAATTCTAGGATTCAGTTTGTCTGACGTCACCAGACGACTTTAGACGACACGTTGATCAGCTCCGGTTTAAAGATCTACCTACAGCTTAAGTTTTTACGTTTGTTTTGTACATCTCACCATTATTAAAAAAAACCCGGTTAGTAATAACCCCTTTCCTATAAACGCTATTAGGATTCTAACTGTTCAAAGTAGTTGCAATTGCTAGTAAGAAGAATTTTAATAAGCGACACAAATTTTTAAAAAGAGTAGACGAATACCGTAACAAACATTAAATAATTCTGCCAACTTTTTATGATTATTTTACGTCCTAAGTGTATTTTATTTTTCCTTATGTTTCTTCCTTAATTTTTTATCTAAGAAAGAAAAATGTAACGGGAGTGCTTTTTTATTTTGTTACGCTACAATACATCCCAGATGCTCTGTATGGTGTCGGACGTAAAGAATAGCACCATCCCATATCTTCCCGTGGGTGCCGTAAGAGGCGACTAAGGGGTTTGCCATAGAATGGGCAGCAGCGTTCTCTGTGTTTTTGTAACAACCGTACTGCGATCGCCAACCCGCCAGCCAACCGTGGCGATTATGGCAAAACACCCCGAAATGTCAATGTGACTTGGGGGAAGCCTGTGTCCAGCAGTGGACGTCTTTTGGGCTGAAATGATGTTGATGATGACGTCCCAGACTTGGTTTTTGAAAAATATTCAAAAGTCCATACTCAAGGTCTGCCAACGTGCAATTGAGCGCAGCATTCTAGGCGTCAAACTAACCGACCATGTACGCAACACCACACTGCGCTCAAAACACAAATAATTGACGTTGCTTAAAAAGCCGCTAATCTAAAGTGGGACTGGGCTGGCCATATCTGCTGTATGCCTGATGAGCTGTGGGCCAAAATAACCACAATGTGGAGCCCTGACACAGCCAGAAGACGACGCGGTAGACCTCGCAGGAGATGGCGGGACGAGCTGGACAGAACCAACGACCAGTGGCCACGTTCCACGTTGGCCCTGGATCGAAGGATTTGGAAGTCATGGGGAGAGGCTTTTGCCCAGCAGTAGGATTACATAGGCTAGACATAGGCAACAGTAACAATACATTCACAAACTGACGTGTTTGACCCGTGGATAGGCAACACCACAGAACGCCAACTGCTACTATCCTCACATACTCCTTTTGCCTCTTCTACGTTCACCGGTTGCGAGCACTACATAGCACGAATTCTTTTGTAGCATAAGCTGCCTAGTGTTGCTAGACTGTTTCCTAGAAAAACCTAATAAAATCAGGTTACTTAGTAGTAGGGCTTCTGATACTAATTGTATCTTCATCTTTCTATCGAATGTAGATTTGTAGAGCTCAGAGATAGAAAACAATGTTTCTGAAATGGTTGTCAGGACAGAACGGGAAGACTGGTTCAACTACCATGTTGTTTTCACAAAACAACATGCGCGTGTACGTGCACGTGCATGTGTGCGAGGGGTCATGGGTCCGATACCCGGGGTGTACTAAGTTTTTTTTTTTTTTAAACGTTGCCCCACACTAGGAATTTCTCCTTTATCGTGGGTGCGTTTACAAACATTTAAACTAACATACACAAACATCCAGACCCGGAACAACTATCTGTAGGCCATACAAATATTTGTTCCGTGCGGGGATCGAACCCGCGACACGCAGCGCAGCAGTCGATCGCTCAACCACTGCGCCAACCGTGCCGTTTTTACCTTTACAAACTCAGTAGCAGCTCAGAGTTTGGAAATTGGCGATATGATAACCCCGTGCCTCGGAAAACACGACTGTGACTGAAAACAAATGAAAGAATAGCTGTATGTAGTCAACGTGACGTGATTTGAAACGTGTCGGTACTCACCGCAACAAAGTATACTACGCGCGGCGCGTGTCGAATGACGCAAGTTGCAACGCCCAAGGTCGTGGTCGGCGTGAGTTAGACAACCACGTGTAAACATAACATGCATCATGAGGAAATAATAAGAAAAGTTGGCTAGAAACCCATCCATTACTTATTGCTTTATAACCCCCGACCAAAAAAGAGGGGTGATATAAGTTATTACGATAATATGCTCGCATGTTACCACAATTTCACCTGAATTCACGCGAAAGTCATTCGCCTTAAGGCACCAAGAAATTTTAAACAAACCGTGAATTTATCTCCAGCATCAAACGACAAAAGCAAGCGCTCTCAGAAAGCCACGTTCTCAGGAAATGTTCACAATAAAATCTAACGCGTGTTATGGCAGTAAACGGCTGTGAAGGTAGGTAACACCTGCCATCGCAAACGTGAGGAGTAGGTAAGAGGTAGAGACGCGTCAATCGAATATTTGGTAATGATATCTGTGATTTATATTTCATAAAGTAGGCGACATTTTGGATTTTGAGTATGATCGTAATGTTATCCGCCTTTTGCGTCCGTTGACACTAACACAAAGTTATGTCTAAATGAATGCCTAAGGTACGTTTTCTTTAACACAAGGTGTTGCTTAATTATTTTTTCTAGTCTTTGCTGCTGTTACAGTTTGCACCAAAGCGCGCAACAAGCCAACAACATAACATTAACTGAAGAAATTAACGCAATAATTAAGCAAAGCTTTATTGCTGCTCGTGAACACATCGAGATATGGTTCATGAGCAATCAGGGCGTTTAGCAGATTTATCGCCTGGGCTGTGGGCGCATATCGAGCAGTTTGGGTACGCACAGAGGGAGGCGCAAACAGGCCCCACGAGGCACAGGCCCGCGAGCGCCGCAGTCGGTAACAATGAACAGCGAGCTAGAGAAATGAAAAAAAAAATGAAAGTGAATGTATAAGGCCCGTTTTCACCAACACGAGGTGATACATAAGTAAATGCGTAAAACTACCTGTTATTGTACTGTTGTAATTTCAACTCTCGGCATTTATCAGAGCGTTTCCTGAAACTTACTTGACCCAAAATGTACTACTCATAACACAGCAGAACTAAACAAAAATCATGCAAACAAACTACAAACAAGCAAAACATGTATCAGAACCTCCCGGGACGACTAACAAAATTAATCAGAGAAAACAAGATGGCGTAAAGAAAGCAGTTTCCTGCCATTCAGAGTAGTAATGGTGGCCATTTCTACGTGTCGCGTTACTACTTCCGATGGGGAATAGTGGCAGACCTTTATTTTGTTGGACATGACAGGAATGAGTGCGTTGTGGGGATAACATAAGTGGCTTGTAAATGCTAGGATTTGTCGTCTGTCATTTCTTCGAAGTACTGATAATCTGTCTCGTTGGTCCAGTGGTCACAAACGCGACTGCTGACCGTGAGGTCCTGGGTTCAATTCCCTAAGTGTTTATTTATTTATTTAACAATTTTTGTGCACACTTAATACAGAAAAGAAGAAGAGAACAGAAAATAGGTACAAAGGTGATGCTTATTTTTATTAAAAAATGTAATTATTACGGGGGACATCAATATAAATTTAATACACAAGCAAGAAGAGCAATCATACGAAAGATCGAATCGACTTAATTATCTAAACATGTTAGCAATGCACGGCCTACTACCTGGACATTCGCATCCCACTCGCGACAAAAGCTGTCTAGATCGTTTCATTCTCAAGCTTAGACCTAATAATAAATCAGCATTCATAGCAATTATCGAGGCCACTATC
The DNA here is from genome assembly GCA_949152445.1 of Cerastis rubricosa. NCBI lineage: Eukaryota > Metazoa > Arthropoda > Insecta > Lepidoptera > Noctuidae > Cerastis > Cerastis rubricosa. The sequence goes on along the minus strand of OX424535.1, from coordinate 3,914,334 downwards.
ACCGATCACTCTATGATTTTCCTAAAACTGTCTGAATTGATGAACAAACACAAATCGTTTAAAACTAAAACCTCAATTAACGTCGAATATTCACTCGAGCTCTTAAAAAGTAGCAACATTCACGACCTCTTAGACCTAACTAACCCCAACATACTAATAAATAACTTAATTACTTTACTACAAAAATGTCTCACTGCCGGTACTCTAGTAATAAATATCCCCCTTAAAAACAGATTAATCAAACCTTGGATGACCATAGGCTTGTTGCGCTGTATACAACCGCAACAGTATGCAAAAAAGTTAAAACTAGACCCTCATAATGAGATACTAAAAATCACTTATAGGAGAAACAAGAACTACTGCAACAGCGTCATTAAGAAACAAAAACGTAAATACGATCGCGAACAGCTGTATAAGACCCACAACAACTCTAAAAAGCTATGGCAAACAATAAACAATATTACCCAACGAAAACCACCTAAGACACAAAACACAGAATTACTGGAATCAGCCGCTATCCCTCTCGAGGCGGTGAATAAAGTAAATGAATACTTCTCAACTGTGGGAAGAAATCTTGCTAACGAAATAATAAATAATACTGAGAGATAGGCTAACAACGACCCCAACATACCTACGGACGTTCCAAACCCGCCGGTCTCATAGTTTGTACTGCTCAACTCTGACGCTGAATAAGTAGCAACCGTAATTACGAGCCTAAAAGCCGACAGTGCTACTGGCTGGAACAAATCGCCGTAGGTTTTTTAAAATCTGCCAAATTCGTTATTTCACCAATAATTTCACACCTTATGAACGTATGTTTTGAACAAGGAAGCTTTCCCAAGGCCCTGAAAAAAGCATTAATAACACCTGTGCATAAGTGTGATGACAAAACTGATCCGTCTAACTATATAGGCCGATATCCGTCCTCCCGTCCCTGTCTAAAATTGTCGAAAGATTAATAAACCAACGATTAAGTACCTATTTAACAAAACAAAAAATAATTTCACCCTCACAGTTTGGATTTAGACAGGGAAAGTCTACTGAAGACGCGGTCCTAGCGCTGACCTCTATCGTCACTGAAAAGGTGGACAATCAAGAAAAGTGTCTGGCCGTCTTTCTAGACATCAAAATAGCCTTCGACACAGTCTCTGTCCCCGCGCTTCTACATAAGCTAGAAGACATTGGTATAAGAGGAGTACCACTTAAACTTTTCACAGAATACCTGAGTGAGCGCAGGTACGTAGTTAAAATAGGATCAGTCACTAGTACCGAAGAAATAGTGACTTACGGAGTAGGACAAGATAATGTGCTCGGGCCGCCGCTGTTTCTCATTTATATAAACAGCCTATGTAACATGAGTATCGAAGGTGCTCACATATTTTCTTATGCTGACGATACAGCAATTGTTTTCTCGGGAGAAACATGGGACAGCGTCGGTCGCATCGCCGAACGTGGTCTGTCTACAATAGCTACTTGGCTCAATCGGAACCTTTTAACTTTGAATATTTCAAAGACAAATTATATCTGCTTTTCCATATTTGACCGTACCCAGCCATCAGATCTTCAGATTAAAATCCATACCTGTTCCAGCTCCACTAACACCATCTGCTCTTGTTTAAAAATCAAACAGTCCCACAGTTGAGAAGTATTCATTTACTTTATTCACCGCCTCGAGAGGGTTAGGGGTTTGTATTTGTTCCATAAATTTCTTTTACCAATTGTGAAATATGTGAATACATTCTTAAAATAATGAAAATGTATGTATTCGAAGTCTTGTTATAACAAACAAATAAAACTAAAACTAAATATTTACATTAACTAACTAAATATAAACTAAATTAAAAACAACAGGACGTTTAGGCGTCAAAATACTCCTCCCCATCGCTGTCATCCGGAAACGTGCCCAGAAGACTTCCAGCTTTGCCACGTTGAATGGTAATACTAATTATTTGTCCAAAGAAATAGCCAGCCCTCTGGTCTCGCGATGTGTCAACCAGTCGACGAGATATTATTTCCTTAAAAAGTTAAAGTTAAAGTGAAGTTAAATGTGAAACGTGTATTCTTAATTCTATAATCGACGTATTTACGTTACGATTACACTGCGCGCCCGCGCCTCAAAACAACCACCACTTTATATCCATAAGAGAAAACCTCGTCTCATTCCATGTATCTTCCTAAATCTTCATAACAAACTTAAATAAACGTAACAGGTAGAAGTTTCACATCTAAATCAACGCAGGTAATTTTAAAAATTCTCCTGTACCTCCCCTGACTACCCCGCCTCCCCGAAGCAGTATAGTCTGGTGTTTGGTTATAATAAATAGTATAATAAACAAGATTAACGATGCATAAGGAGGCACGTTTCCTGGACAGTGATGTAAGTGCATATGGACCGGATTTCGGATAATGTTACACGGAAGCGAACGTTGCGTGTGATTTTTAGGCGACCGTTCTAGTGGAACTTTTATTTTGTATCGTGGTGACTGTGACTGAGCGTTGAGATTACCACTGTCGTGGCTAAGGTTATGGAGCAAATTATCTCGCTACGTATCAGGTGTCTCGTATTTTCACAATGGCAATTTCAAAGTAAACAAAAAAATACCAGCCATGTGTGACTTGGTCTCGCACGCACAGGGTTCCGTAGCACCAAACAATATTATAACAATATTTTTAACACACGTTACCTTGTTAAACTATTTTTTTCAACGTTTAGGTCCGTATGGAGAGCCACTACTATTTTTTTTTTATATATTCACGCCGCTTTTGTGTAGCGGTTTATAGAAGGCACCTATGCCCATTATTCTAAGAGGCTTCCTAAATCCATTTTTGAACGAAGTAAACCGTTGTTGCCATGACAAAAGGTTAAAACATTAACCAAATCGTATTCATAGAATCTCTTAGCCGAAATTGGCGGATCTTCGAATAAGGTTCCTCCTCTAGCTATCTATCTTTGTCAAACCCATAGTAGTATTCTGCTTCAATCAATGCTAAAGATGTCATATGTCACTTAAATTAATGTTAAAGATGTATATACTCGTAATTAATAGATTTCCGGTACTTCAAATTTGACAGCTGAAAAGAAGCCGTTTATATGTCAATTTATAAACAAACAGGGCGGAATGCAGGCGTAGTAAGTCCGACATGACTAAGAATACCAGTGTAACTCTCTAAATTGAAACTTGTTTTTTCAACAGGAAAGTCTATGTCAGTCCTGTTGATATTCGCAGTAAAAAAAAAAATGCTTTGAAATCGATCCCCACTTTTCGAGCCCAGACAAGACAGTCAAGGTTTTTAAAGCTTCACACTAACATGACCAAAGCAGGTTCGACCAATAAATTCATCACAAGCCAAAAATACACCACAAAACCTTTTTCCGTTAAACCAACTAACCTAACCCACCTCTAACACAAACATGCACGTATATTGAAACTACAGCTCGTCCCGACAACTCCCACGGGAGCGAGCGATGGTCCAATCACAAAAGTTACTGTCAGCTATGTGCGTTGACACCCAGGGGAATGTTCACAGTTGTACGAATTGGGAGGATACGTGGACCTCATCAGTGCAATTGATTTGTTTCGTTAAATGTTTTACTCGTATTAAGTAGATTAAACTAATTATGTACATACATTATTCATTCTTTGTTATCGTGTGGTTAGTGCCTAACATGGTGTAAGAGTTTTTGGAACGAAGTTCCTTATCACGCGTTGCGAAAGGGAGCTAGACAGAAAAAATGAAGACCAATAAAGTTGTAACGACACTTTTTGCTATTGTTGTAAGCCGTGCGGCGTACAAGGACAAGGACAAGCACAAGGACAAGGACAGGGACAGGGACAGGGACAGGGACCGGGACAGGGACAGGGACGGGGACAGGAACAGGGATATGGACAGGGACAGGGACAATTGCTATAGTCGTAAGCCGTGCGGCGTGTGCGTGTTTCTCTGTCTGTCTCTCTCTCTCTCTCATATAAAGCAAGCCAGTTAAAAGGAATTTCGTTCCTTCCGGGTGTTCCTAGACACCTCTCAAGGTTTGGGCCTTGACTGACTGACTTGGGTTTACATGCAGTCGAGAAATATCTCGAATCTCGTTGAAAAATCGTAGATGCTGACTTCTCTTCTTTCTTCTTCCGAGTTTGGTATATTTTTCAATAAACATAAATTCGTTAAATTCTAAGGAGTTTGTGAACGAAAATAGATATAGGATTCACACAATATAAATCCTATTATAACATAAAACAAGAGCCCTTTCTGTGTTTGTCTAGGCTTTTACAGTGCACGCGAATTTCGCTAGCTATGTTCAAGTCCTATGTAATAGGGGGTGGCCCTGTTGTCATCAACCGGGCATAAATCCAGACTCCATACCTGCTACTGAGTAATTCCTGATGGGATCGCACCCACGACCTCACGATCCGCAGTCGAGCTTGCCGCCAATAGACCAGTGAGGCGGTGTTGTCCTAATTTATTAACATCCGTTTCAGGTTTATTCATTTTTTTTCTTTAAATGTAGAAGTTACGGTAAAGATGCCTTTATATAATAAATTATATAAAAAAATATAGATATAATGTATTATTGATTGAACGAGTAGTTCTGATTTTTCAATCGTATGTTTGCAAAAATGAAATAGAATATGCGTCTGACAAAACATTTGATTATTTAACTCTTAATAGTATAATAACGATCTGTATGGTGTCGAAAGTAAGCTCTGTATGGTGTCGGACGTAAAGAATAGCACCATCCCATCTCTTCCAGTGGGTGTCGTAAGACGCGACTAAGGGTTGTGCCAGAGAATGGGCAGCAACTTTCTCTGTGCTTTTGTAACAACCGTACTGCGATCGCCAACCCGCCTGCCAAGCTTGGCGATTATGGCAAAACCCCCAAAATTTCAATGTGGCGACACTTGGGGGAGGCCTGTGTCCAGCAGTGGACGTTTTTTTAGGCTGAAATGATGATGATGATGATAGTATAATAATGAATATCATTTGGCCCGGATACCTGAGTGAATTAAAATTTAAGACATTATTAGTGTTTAAAACCTAACATTTTTTTCCTTCAATTTGTAAACTTAGCTAGCTGGGCAGGGCGAGCCGAGCTGTAACTGATAAGAACGCTTGAAATTTCAGAGGAAAGGTTTTTACGATGAGATAAATGCGTTTTAAGAAAAAGCAAAACTTATACATGGCTCTTTATAAATATTACGACCGTCCTGCAAAAGACTTGACTTAATTTAAAGTTTTTAATTGAATATTATCCGTTTATAGCTTATTTTAGAGTTAACTTTGAGGTATTATTTTATCGAGATTTGTTTTATGAGATCGTGTTTTCAAAACTTATACTACGAGATTAAAACTAGTCCTCAACGTTGCTGTGTATTAATCACAAAGTGAATGCTACAATGATATTAAAAAAACACATGCAAATTTCTCAATTTAGTGTTAGACTGGAGGAGCTAGTGGCTAAATAATAACAGCCACACACAGGTCGATCTTTAAGATTAAGCCGTGCTTGCCAAGGTTGGTCTGTGGATGGGTGACCATAATTAGATACAGAGTTTCTTCAGTGCCTCGGAAAGCACGTTAAGCCGTTGGTCCCAGCTGTCATTTGTAGATCTTTGACAGTCGTTACGAGTAGTCAGAAGCCAAAAGTCTGACATCCGGTCTTACCAAAGGGTTATCGTATAACCCAGTTGCTGGGTTGTGGAGGTCAGATAGACAGTCGCTTTATGTAAAATATTGGTATTCAGCTGCATCCAATTAGACTGGAAGCCGACCCCAAGTCAGTTTGAGAAAAGGCTAAACTGATGATAAGGCTTATACTGGTCCTTAAGAAATAAAATAAAGACAAATTAGCAAACAAAGTTTTCGCAATTACATTAAACCACTTCGGTGTAACAGCCACCCATGTAAAATCCACATAGCGCATGCCCAGTGTGCACTCGGCTTAACTTCAAATATTTATACCAGCTCCGGTTGCTTTTAGGCAATAAAATTTACATTTTTACAAACGCTCGCCTTTCCTTCTGTCGTGGGAGTTTCAAGCGTGTTTTTTGGCAGATAGTACTGTAAATGGTTTATTTGAGGATTTCCAATGGAGTAAGCAAGTTCGTTACATCGTATGTTACTTGAATTGGATGGGGGTAATAAATTGGGGGGGTGTGGAAGTGAGAATAAGTCGTAAGTAGCAGAGAATAATTTATTTGCATGCAGTGTCTACTTTATGTCGCTAAAGGCTGAAATTTTCTTTTAATTCAGAGCATTGCACATTGCTTAAACTCCATTTTTGATCTTCAAAGTGTTGGCTGCCGAACACTCATGTAACAACATGATTTTTTTTTTGTCATGACAGACTGATTATAGATCTTATGTTCCGGCTTTAGACTGGCGGGGCCTCAAACTTTCTTTAGCGAGGCTAACTTACACCTCGCTTTCTCTTGCACTAGTGTACATTGGGCTGTTATCTTTAACTTCACGTACAAGACGCATATTTGGCGTCGACCAGGTCAGATTCTTGGTTTTATTAAACACATTGTATTGAGCTTTTGCAAAGAGCGGAATCTTTTTTTAAGTACTTTCCCACACTAGAAATTTCTCCTGTATCGTGGGTGCGTTTACAAATATTTAAACTCACTTATACAAACAAACAGTCAGACCCGGAACAACTATCGGGGTGTAATCACCTGAAACTAAGTAACTTTACGCAAAAATTATTGCTGGGAAACGACTTTTTTTTGGGGGGTGTAAAATATGTTTTGTGGTAGAACTCAATGTAACGCACTCAAAACATTGTGCTGATGGACGGATTGAATAGTACGGGGGTCGTGGAGGTGTTTAAAGTAAAAATATTCCATTAAAAACTTGTATTTAAAAAAAATACTTGTCAAAAAGTTGGAAATTTAACCCCTAATATCTCCGTAACTAAAAGGTTCCCAGGTATGGTGTAGAACAAAAAAATGATCGCAATGACAGGGAAAACCAGTGCCTTTCGGCTTCGTTAAGAGGTGTTTTACACCCTTTATGTTCCGTGCGGGGATCGTACCCGCGACACGCAGCGCAGCAGTCGATCGCTCAACCACGGCACCAACGATGCCGTCAAACCGGTTTCCTGCACCACTAACAACATTTTAAAACTATAGCGCGACCTACATAGCAAAAATAAAAATTCCCTTCCATACCCCATCAAAAGAAAACGATCATTCCAAATGAAAACACACACAAAAAATTCTAATCCACGTAAAAGCGTAACAGACACAATACAATACAATACAATAACCGTTTCCACAAAACACACCTTTTCGCTTGCGATTATACAATTTGCAAGAACGGCTGGGAAATACCGGGAACTCTGAATTGTTCAATGTAATATTAAATACTGGAACAATGAGGACTGGAGTCAAAATCCCGGGTATAGATCCGGATTAAAATATTTAAAGGAAATTCTCGTGATGTTCGTACGAGTATCCGTGTTTTGTGACTCAATACTGGAAACAATGGTTCTCGTCTTTTGATTGTTGGGGCGTTGGAATTAGCTTTATTTCCTTGTGCTTTACGTGATGTGTAGGGATTTGTTCAGAATTGGGCCATTGTTTGGATTTATTTTTGGAATTCATTGGAGTTCATTAAAAATGCTTGTAGGTGCGTATTACAAGCTTTCAAAGGTTTTGACTCGTACAATACTTGTTGGTGTTTTTTTTTTTATTATCTTGTTCTTCCTTTTGTAGTAAGCAACGACTTATTGTCGGGCCTACGCTGTCCTCCCACACTTATGTACTAACGCTGTAACATTCAAATATTGTAAAACCAAATGGTTTTAAAAGAGTAACCATAGAGTTTCTTGCCAGTTCTTCTCCATAGGAAACGGCCAACCCGAACCGTGCATCTTTTGTCGACGTTTTCTATGTGCCCATGTAGGCCTATGTAAAATAAGATATTTTGATTTTGTTGATGTCTTTTATTTTTACGTATGAAAAATCATCAAATGACCCCTCCCACTCTGGGCGAAGCGGAAAGGATTGTCAGACTTGTACTGACTAAAACCAAACCATGTTCCTTCTTAGCCCTTTGTGTTCCAGAGCCACGGTATCTCTTTCGAACAGTCCCGCAGCCCTGGCAGGCATCAGCCCTCTCGGTTGTGTTGATGTCTGCTGATTTAAACAGATCACAAGAGGAACCGCAATTCTAAACAAAAAAAAATGGCGGCATAGAGTGGCGAATATATTCAAACTTCTTCGGTAAGCCAGGCGTTGACAATCACTACACAGCTTCTCTACACAGTCAATTGCGAAATCAACAAACATTCTTATATTGCCAAAGCCATCTGAACATTTTAGAGCAACCTGAACTTAAAAACAATAAACAAAACGAAAACACGACAAAAAGAAGCGATACGAATAAAAATATTACATTCACGGAACTTCTACAGCAAATCTTAGCGCAATTTTGTCTTAGTTATGATTTACAATAGCACGAAATCCTCCACGAAAACTATAAACCTGCGAAACGGTAAATTTATAGGCTCTATCCTTATTTTTGTCTACTAACAACTATTTTCACCATCTCTAAGCGACACTTAGACGAGGTCCTAAGTATTACTGTACTGTTGAAATTTAAACTCACGCTGCTAAACCGAGAGTCGAAAATCGGACAATGCAACTTTTAGGCTTTACCTAGTTAGTGGAAACGGGTATAAAAGCTCTGTGTATTTATGCACCTATATTTTCTTCTAATCTTACATTAAAGTTGCTTTCGTTTCCCGGCAACTCGAGTTACAGAGGGAGTGAACTGAGAAAACTTCTGTAAATTGTGTGCCCGTTTTTTTAAGCTTTTATTTGCTATAGCAGTAACTATGTAAAAAAATCTTTGGAGTTAAATTTGACCGTCCTGCCGTTTTATGATTGAGCTGAAATTTTGCATACATGTTTAGTTTGGATGACAACGCATGGTTAGTTAAGTGACGTCATTCTAAATCCAAACTGGTGGACTGCCAAAGTTGGCAGACTAGTTATTCTTAAGAACACTACAAAAGAAGTAGAAGAGAAAATGTGTTTTTTTTAAACTTTAGTATTTATAAAATTCTCGTGTCGCGGTGTTTGTTACCAAACTCCTCCGAACGGCAGAACCGATTTGTATGAAATTTTGTGTGCATATCGGGTAGGTCTGAGAATCGGCTACCCATCAAAATATCCACGCGAACGAAGGACGCAGCGCGGGCAGCAGCTAGTATTTCAATAGAAGTCTGGCAGGCGATACCGGGTTCTACTGGATTAGTTCGAAGAATTCGTAAAACGCCACGCTATACGATTTAACGGTAAATATTTGAATTGTGTTTATGGTCTTGTTTAACTACCCTCAGTATCGACTTGAAATATTCCCTGAGTGTTCGAACCCAAGTCAGCCGGTGGAAAGACAATCTTCCCCAGTTTGTGAACGGCTTGGGACGCAAGTGCGTATATAGCTTATCACCGCAGACAATAATCCACCTTCCATCTTGCACCGCATGCTCTTGCATTTGATGGCCTTGACTGCGTCAGACTTGACTGCGTTTTCGTAGCTGGAATTTTAGGTCAAACATCATCGTCAGCCAACCTTAATTCCAACTATTTAGACCTTTCAGTCGTACCGGATGCAGCTAAATACCCTTAGCAACTATCTACCTGATCTTCGCAGTCCAGCCTTCTTCTTTTTGTATGGTTAGTCAAGTGCATAACCTGATGTCAGAGTTGTTATACCTACCACTCAGGCGCGTCTGACTTGGCTTAACATGGCGTCGAAAAATATCTTTAAGGCATTTTTGGTTTCCTCACGATGTTTTCCTTAACTAAAAAAGTGATAATGAATTGTGGAAGCAGCCCAGTAACCAGGTAATAGGATGGCCGTTGGGTCAAACATATTTAAACTTTGCCATCGAAACGCGAAGAAGACTGATACTGTTATAGACGTTGACTACAAAAAACCCTTTCCAAAGGCTTCATCACTCCAATTTAAATATATACGTAAATATAGAAGGCAATTTCAATCTAGTACACGTCACAGAAATGTCTCATAAATATGTATGATCGATTCGAGAATATTGGTAGATGGCATTAAATATTCAAATTCAATGCGATCGGATGCAATATTAGGAGCTCAGCGCTCTGCTGTTCCATCGTAGTGTTTGTCTTATTGGTGGATTGTGAGAGATTATTTGAAGGAGCTTGGAGGATTAAAGCTTTGGTTCAGCTTGAATATTAAAGTTATAGTAGGATTACAAGATTCTTATTTTAAATATGACAGTTTAAGGACTAAAGTTACACTATCACTTAAGAGATAAGTATTAAAAAAACAACACACTCAAGCTTACAAGCGGGAGCTCACAATCAAACTAATATTATAAAGGCAAAAGTTTGTGAGTGTAACTTTATAAAATCTAATTCTTCTAATCTAACAGACAGATGTGTGGCTGGGGAGTTTGTTCCGCCACTTCTTCCTAGCTAAAACACTAGGAAGTGGCAAAGGGCGGGCATTTTTGGAGGACTGTCTCTTGTAAACTTTGACGTTGAAAAAAAATTGGTGCCAAAGACAATCTGTGTGACTATGATCATGAGGTCCTGTGTCCGATTTCCTGGATGTGTGAAGTTTTATTGAGTTTTTCCAACAGGAATTTCTCAAAAGCGCCATGGAGTCGGAATTTTGGTTCGGTTGATGGCAAAAAGCTCGCCCTTATTATATTTATTTATTTAAACTTCATGTACAATAGTGGTACATAGGCGGACTTAATGCCACAAGCTATTCTCTACCAGTCAACCTTTGGGTTAAACACGACAACATTGTGATAGGGTACAAACAAATATTTACAAATAACCACTACTTCTTAAAAATTCATATACTTATATAGATACTAATACACATACCGGACATATATTGGACTTAAATATAACTGGCTAAATGTGGAAGCACTATTAGGTACATCTCTAACCCAACCCTTCGCGCTTGATGTTATGTATGTATGCACACTCAATTTACAGACAGTATTTTTCAATTCTTGGAAACACACTAAAACTTGAAACGAAACACAAAACATCTACTCCGTTAATTGCGCATCAAAAATATTTTCCGCGGATCCAATTAACGAGTGTGGAGCCAAAACTTTGCATATTAACAAACGAACAGAAAAACAAATATAACAAAGTTCGTAATAAGGGTATCCACCCTTTGAGACAAACTTGGGCTTAAGACAGGACGTTCTAAAATTTAATTTTGCATACGAACTTTCCAAAGAACACATTGGAATTAATCCTGGAGAATTGTTTCTGATGTTTGTTTGAGATGTGCGGAATTACATCCTCGTTTTCTGGGAAACACCGGGCAAGTGCGAGTCGCACGAAGGGGCAAAAAAAATAAATCATTTTTGTAGGGGAGCCCCCTTTTTTTTTTTTTTTTTTAGGCCCCCTTAAATACGTATTTTATTCTGTTATTAGTATTTGTTGTTATAGGGCAACAGACATACTTAATCTGTAGAAATTTCAAATGGCTAACTATCACAGTTCATGAGATACAGCCTGGTGACAGACGGACACACGGACAGCGAAGTCTCAATAATAGGGTCCCGGGCAAGTGCGAGTCGGACTTGCATCAAAAATCAAATTCAAAAGTCATTTATTCAAATTAGGCTGATAATCAGCACTTTTTGAACGTCAAAATTACATGAGACAGTCCCCCAAAACGCCCGCCCTTCGCCACTTCCTAGTGTTTTAGCTGGGAAGAAGAAGTGGCGGAACAAACTCCCCATCAACACATCTGTCTGTTAGGTTAGAACAACTAGATTCTACACATGGTAAAGGATCTGTATATCAACCAACCTTAGTTTCTTTTAAGTAATACAGGCTGCACCCATCCATCGATCTCATCCATCTTGCGCTGTATCACATGCACTTTTGACGATCTTATGACCGCATCAGTGAGCAGAGTTTGCATAGGTGAATTTTGGGTCCAAAATATTTGAACTTTTGCTTTTTGGCATCGATACGCTAAGAAAGAGAAATCGGCCGTATTGCTAACATGTGTTTTGTGACGGTTAAACTGCGTACTATGGTAAAAAAATATCTGTGACAGTCAATAAAAGAGCAGCGGTAGCCCAGTGGTGGCAGGCCCGACATACAAGCAGTAAGCCGTGGTTTCGAACCCAGGCAGGCGCATTACTTTGTGTAACAATTTATTTCATCACCGCTGTCCTCAAAAACGATGAAGGAAAACATCGTGAGGAAACCGGCATGTCCTAGAACTAAAAATTTGAAGACATGTTGCGATGCGAGGAGATGGAGGGGTCAAAGTAAACTACATGTTAGTTACTACTCCAAGAGTCGATTACTCTTCCACCTTTAATTAGCAACATTATATACATAGTTACGACGTGATGTTATGTCGATAATCTACAATCACGTATTCACATACTATCTACCTTAGCATATTATACTACGTGCTGTACGTGACGTGCTGATGTACGTGACATCACACCACATCACCCCCTTAAATTTTAAAAAAAAAAATTTTTACAAGGTTTTTTTTTTTTTTTTTTTTTCCATTACAAACTATTACTCTAACTCTTACAATACAATTTTGTTCTATTCTTATGTACTATATCTATCTTATTTTTATACTTAATCACCACATTTGGTGACTCGTCTTTTATAACTTCAAAAGGTCCATTATAAATACATTCCAATTTATTGCCAGTTTCATTCTTAATCAAAACTAAATCACCTTCCTTATAGGTTACAGAATTAAGATTCTTATCATAACAATGTTTCCTAGCTAATTTACTCGCTATTAAATTCTCCCTTGCATCATTTTGTGCCCTTTGCAATCTGTACTTAAATTCTAAAGGATAATCATCAAAATTATACAATGGTTCAACACTTTCTCCTTGAAGACTACTTGGTAATCTGCATTTTCTTCCAAACACTAGCTCATAAGGTGTATATTTGGTAACAGTATTAACTGTCGTATTATAAGAAAAACACCAAAATGGAATCCAAGAACTCCATGATGATGGGTTATTATCCGTCTGTATCCTCAAATACGCACCTAATGTTTTATGTACATTCTCCAAAGAACCTATACTCTCATGATGATATGACGTCGACATGACTTTATTGATGTTCAAGATATCACATAGCTCTATCATTACTTTCGAAACGAATTCACTACCCCTATCCGTAGCTATTGTTTTCGGTATTCCATATCTCAAAACAAAATTCTCTGCCAAAGCTTTTGCTACCTCATTTGCGGATTTATTCTTTAACGGATAAGCCTCTACAAACTTCGTAAGTTCACATTGAAGAGTTAATATGTAAACATTGCCTCTTTCGTCTCTATCAAGGGGTCCTACTATGTCTAAATAAATCTTCTCAAACGATGTTGATGCAGTAGTCGTAATCGTCATGGGTTCCCTAGTATTCCTAGAATACTTTTGCTTACAACACTTATCACATTTACCAACGTACTCCACTACGTCTTTCTCTATAGAAGGCCAATAATAATACTTCTTTATATTATTCACCATCCTACGTATTCCTGCATGACCACTCGTGGGTAAAATATGGAAATCATTCAAAATAACCTTCTTCTCATCTTTCCCTTCTATTCTCCGTAAATCCTTCACTACACACAGTTTAAAATCCCCACAAATCGAACTTCTATTTTCCTTTAAATATTTTGCCATTCTTGTAATAAAATCAACGTTATAACGATTCTTCATAATAATTACTTCTTTAATGCCTTCTTCAATACAAAAACTGACTATGTCTTTCGATAACTCGTCTCGCGAAATTCCCGATAAAGATTCATAGTTTACATAAATACTCGAGTTTTCTGGCATATACACTAAATTGCGCGACTTTGAAAATATCTGCCTACAACCATTATTATTATTGTTGTTATTATTATTGTTACGTAACATTTTCTCCCAATCATCTAAACAAATCTCAATGTCATTTCCTTGCTTCTTAAGTACTTCCACGATCCTAGGGTGATCAGTCCCAGATACCACGGAGTCCCTATCACAAACATTTGGCTTTCCCAACTGCTTGTACTGCGCCCTCGTCATTACGGATATCGTCTTTTCCCGTATCAATTTCAAATCCTCACTCGTTATCACTATTCTAGAAAGTGCATCCGCTAGTACATTCTCTTTGCCCTTAATATATTCAACCTCAAAATCATACTCCTCTAAACACAAACGAAACTTAGTCAACCTACTAGATGGATCTGTCATGTTAAACAAATACAGTAATGGCCGGTGACCCGTCTTTACAACGAACCTCCGTCCGTACAAATACGGTCTAAAATATTTAACTGACCAAACTATTGCCAACAACTCCTTCTCTATTATCGGATAATTTAACTCACTCTTCCCTAACGACCTACTAGCATATGCGATGGGTTTTCCGTTCCCATTACACAACACACTCCCTATTGCATATCCAGAACTATCGGTTTGCAATATAAAAGTATTGCTATCAGAAAAATCAGGATAATCCAACACCGGTGGACTCATTAACGCTTCCTTAAGCAACAAAAACGACTTCTCGCACTCATCGGACCAACTAAATACAACACCTCTCTTACACAGCTTATTCATAGGTACCACTATATCAGCAAACTGTGGTATGAATTTCCTATAATAATTCGCAAACGCTACAAATCGCTTTACCTCATCAACCGTCGATGGACGCGGATAACCTCTAATAACTTCTACCTTCTCTGGATCTGGTGAAATACCTTCGGCCGATATTACATGCCCCAAATAAAGCACTTGCTTCTTCAAAAATTCACATTTAGACGGATTCAACTTTAGATTTACTTCCCTCAAGCGTGAAAATACTGATATTAGGTTCCGATTATGTTCATCTAAATTCCGTCCAAAAATAATGAGATCATCCAAATAAATCAGACACCTATCGTAATTCAATCCAGACATGGCCACAGTCATTAATCTACTAAACGAACTCGGACTTATCTTCAAACCCATTGGTAACCTACACATTTGATACTGCCCCTTGTCTGTTGTGAAAGCAGTATACTTCCTACTACTCTCCTCCAAAGCACACTGATAATAAGATTGTGATAAATCACAGTGACTAAAGTAAACTGCGCCTGACATCGAATCCAAAATCTCAGTTATATTCGGCAATGGAAACTTATCATCCTGTATCTTTTCATTCAACTGCCTATAATCTATAACCACTCGCCATTTCTTCTCCCCACTACGATCCGTCTTTTTGGGTACCACCAAAACAGGACTAGACCACTCACTAACCGCCTCTTCAATGATATTACTCTCCAGCATCTCCTGCACTTGCCTATCAACCTCCTTCTTCTGTGCATAAGGTATCCTATACTGCCTCTTGTACACCGGAGTAGCACTCTCTTTCAAGCGTATAGACTGCTCATATACGTTAGTGACAGCTAATTTATCACCCGGGAGATGAAAAACATCCGAAAACTTTGCACACACTTGCTCAACCGACAACCGCTCCTCGGCGTTCAAATAGTCGAGTTTAAGTAAAGAAAGTACCTCTTCTACACGCTCAACGTCCGTCCCTGGCTTCACGAAATTACAACAATCAAAATCACTCAACGGACAAACTTCCACACCGGACATACTACACACAACTTCCTCGGAGTTCGTATTTAAAATCCTAACGGGTACCATCCCGCCTTTAGGCCTTACTAACACACTAGCCAAGAAAACGCCTTTCCGCAATTCTTGCCTAACTACCACACAATCTTCCGCTCTGTTAACGGGGTAATACCTAACCACCTCACAACGCGGTGGAATAGTCAACAAGTAATCATAGGACTTAAGTGGCATCAAAACCACCCGTCGTCCACGATCCCTAAGAGAAAACCTATTCGCCGAAAAATCTATAATACCACCATACTTCTGCAAGAAATCCTGACCTAATATACCAACCGACTTACATGGCAAATCATCAAATATATAAAACTTATGCGTGAAAGAACACCGTCCACACTCCAACATTAAAGATACATAACCTATAGCCCTCAAACTACCTCCTACACCATTAATCACTAATTCTTCCTTAACTACCTCACAGCACAAAGCATTGTTCAACAAGAAACCACTTTTTACAGCCGATATCGACGCGCCCGTATCTACTAACCATTCCGCATTTATATTATTCACTAGAAAATTAACCCAATTAATACTATCGCAAGCTAAAATACGCTTAGTCTCGAAAAAACTGCAACTGGTGGTCAGTCGCTTCATTACGTCGTGACATTGACGTTCCGCCTGAGTCAGCATCACTACGCGCATGCTCGAAATACGCTACACGCTTCCGACCTTGTTGAGTCGAATGACCACGATGAGCATTATTGCTACGACCGCGCATTCCACGATTATGCCATGCGGTGGCATTTTTGCGCGTACGCTCAACAGCTGTCTTATGTTGCGCGTATCCATTTCCTACTGTAGACCGCCTATAACCATTTCCGCGACCTCTATTATCAAAACCACCCCTCGCGGGCCAACGCTGATACGCCATGACCTGTGCCGACGATGCACAACCTTCGTCTTCTGCTACCCTGATCGCATCCTTCAAACAAGTCAAATTCCGCGCCGTAATGATCGTACCTAAACGCTGATTGCGAAGCCCGTCAGCAAACTTCCTGATCGCGTACTTTTCGTTCAACGGCCGCAAAATCTCATATGCTTCCGAACTTTCCCCGGCTTGAGAAATAGTCAAATTAACCATTAACTTCTCTATCTCAGCCCCAAAATCCGCGACCGACCTATCATTCTGCCTAGCGCGAGCAAGCTTCGCTTGCACAGCTACGTCTGACTCTACTGTTAACAAATGCTTCTTCATATCAGCTAACAGACAATCTACCGTTGCGTAAGTAGAGGACAACCGAATCCTAGCACCCTGGGTAAGTCGTGTTGTCAAAACAAATTTAATTAAAAGAGCATTATCTGCTTCCACTAACATAGAACTATATAATCCTATGGCATCAATCAAGTCTTGCGTAACTTGTTCATCGCCACTCATCTTCGGGAGTAGGCCAACTGCCGTTCTCAAAGAAAACTTTTCCGCCGCCATGTTTTGTTCCGTTTCGGTTCCGCTCTCAAACTTAACAGTGTCTACGTATAACGCTTCTGTCTTACATACCAACTGAGCCAGTTCTTCCGAGAACTTACTAGATTCTGAAACTATACACTTAAATTTACGATAGAGCGCTTTCACCTCACTGATCTTACTATCAAAATTTCTGCCTTTTCGCCTACTAGGGCCTAACTTGACAATAGATTCCCTTAATAACTTAAGTTGTACAAATAACGACGTTAACTCCACTTCCATTTAAATCAATGTCTCCAAATTTAACGATGACCGCAAGCACCGACACACACTTATTCACATTCACATAAGAAACACTCACTTCGTTCCTCTGACGGCTCCTGGTCAAACCATCTGTACAGCCTTCTGGACTTCCCGCTGTCTCATCTTTTCTTCAATCCAGTTGTGGTGACATCTCCGATACATGCGAACCGCCAAACCTATGATGACAACTGCCATACACACAGCCACAAACAGCAACACGGTCTTGATAACCGCCAGCTGCTCCTGCGTAGCCGTTGCGGTATTTGCACCACTCGTAAACGCCTGGGCAATAATCACCTCTTCCTTGGACGTCGTGCTCCCCATGGCCTGTGACGCGACGCGACTGACGTGATACTCAACGAAGACAATCAAACCGCGAACCACGAACCGTGACTAGCTCCTGGTCGGACAACTATAACGCCGTCCAGCCGACTGGCAGGGTCGCCATGCGATGCGAGGAGATGGAGGGGTCAAAGTAAACTACATGTTAGTTACTACTCCAAGAGTCGATTACTCTTCCACCTTTAATTAGCAACATTATATACATAGTTACGACGTGATGTTATGTCGATAATCTACAATCACGTATTCACATACTATCTACCTTAGCATATTATACTACGTGCTGTACGTGACGTGCTGATGTACGTGACATCACACCACAATGTGACATCTACTAAACCGCACTGGGCCTGCGTGCCGATTTCAGCCCACTTCCTCTCATAGAGAGGAGACCTGTGTCCCAGCATTAGGAACATTATAGGCTGATGATGATGATGATGAGTCAATAAAAATTGATTATTTGCATTTGCAAAATTGAATTCTTACCCGAATCATCTATAAACTAATATTTTAAAGCGGAAAGATTTGATTGTTTGTTTGCATTGAATAGGCTCCGAAACTACTAGTCCGATTTGAAAAATTCTTTCAGTGTTAGATAGCCCATTTATCGAGGAAGGCTATAGGCTATATATCATCACGCTACGACCAAAAGGAGAGGAGCAGCAATGAAAAATGTTGCGAAAACGGGGAAAATGTGACGCAAACGAAGTTGCGCCGGACAGCTAGTACTAAATAAACAGTAATATTTAGTTGGCGATCTAGAGTCTAAACTTGTAAACATATTGTCGGTGTAGGCTCAATATTTATCGTCCCATTTTTACTTTGGTTGCGGAACCCAAAAAAAAGGTTTTGGTATTTCGTTACATTTCTTGGAACAAAAGATACAAGATGTTATTGTTATATTCTGAGTCTGGCTCGTGTAAGAGTAGGCAGTTTTATATTAAATAATAATAGTCTTGTTTTTGCTCTTGAAATCTTAAGAATATGTATACACGTGCGTGTGTTCTAGTATTCTTTTGTTTGCCACTCGCCAGCCAATCGGGTCGATCTTCAGGTTAAGCCGTGCTTGCCTAGGTTAGTCCGTAGATGAGTGACTACCCATTACATACCAAGTTTCCTCCGTACCTCGGAAAGCACGCTAAGCCGTTGATCCCGGCCGTCATTTATAGATCTTTGACAGTCGTTAAAGGTAGTCAGTAACCCCAAAGTCTCTCCACTGAGTGTTTTTAAATCAGTTATTGTAATGTACTACACTACACTGCGCTCCAAAACGCAAATCGTTGACGTGGCTCAAAAGGCTGCCCAACTTAAAGGAGACTGGGCATGTCTGTCGCATGCCGAACGAGCTGTGGACCCGCAAAGCTCAGGATTGGTGGCCTAAAACAGCGTCACAGGGTCGGGGCAGACCACGAAGGAGATGGCGGGACGAACTGAATGTTTTCCTTGAGAATTGGAAAGAAGCAGCACAGAATCGTAACCGTTGGAAGGTATACAATAACCGTGGGAGGCTTTTGTCCAGCAGTGGGAAAATACAGGCTAGCTATAATATAATAATATTTTAATGTAGGGCTAGAACGTTTACAAAAGACTACGCACCAGTTTGCACGAAAGTTCTAAACAACTGAATTCAAGGTACAATTAATCATGAAATGCTATATTTTACAGGGAACAGAAATACTTTACAGACAAATAAAACATTAAAATGATAAAAGCAGTCGGAGAATTTCGGCACGGGCTGGAGGAAATGACACCGCCATTTAATTATGCACGAGGTCAGTAACCGCTGAGCACTTGTTATATAATTCATTATAATATAAGAACATTTCGTATCATGAAATTATGCTATTTACCTATCTTATTTCAGCATTTTGTCGACGTCGGGTGGCACTGAAAACCAGCTCTGGGACTGCTTTTGTAAGCAGTATGTAGTGTACAGTGTGTGTGTGTGTAGTGTGCAGTATGTAGTGTGTGTATGTGTAGTGTGTGTGTGTGTGTAGTGTACCTATATTTATATATAGAGGACCTATTTATCTTCACATACATCAAAATCACATATATAGGGTTACTGGTAATTAGTGACCGATACTTAGGTACCTAACGTATATGGCTTAAGACACACGTGCACGTGCGTTATATTTAATCACTTTGGGGTTTATAGCGGAAACTGTATTATTTTGGATTACTACTATCTATTCAAAATTGCAGTGAGGCGCGCACATTCGAACGCTTTCGGGAAGGTTAAGCTCAGCTGTCTATGCAGTTAGGAAAATAAGGCAACTGATGTAGCCACAGCTAGGTTAGTATACTACGCTTATTTCCATAGTATTATGTCCTATGGCATTCTGCTGTGGGGATCGGGAGCCGACGTTGATATTACATAATATACTGTGTATATTACATATTTCATATTACAAAAGAGGGCAGTCCACGACATCTATAAAATGGGACCTAGCGAGTCATCATCTGCGTAGCCTTTTCCCAAACTATCTTGCGGTCGGCTTCCAGTCTAACTGGATGTAGCTGAGTATCAGTATTTTACATGAAGCTACTACCTATCCGACCCCCACAACCCAGTAACTGGGTAATACGATACCCGATTACACAATTAGTAAGACTGGATGTCAGATTTTCGACTTTTAACTATCCGTAACGACTGTCAAAGATCTACAAATGACAGCCGGGACCAACGGCTTAACGTGCTTTCCGAGGCACGGAGGAAACTCGGTATGTAATTATGGTCACCCATCTACAGATCAACCTCGACAAGCACGGCTTAACCTTAAAGATCGACCCGTGCGGCTCTCATTATTTAGCCACGAGCTCCACAATTTAAATATTCGACTATTTATGTTAATAAAATATACTTGCAACTTAAATTGAAATATTTATTCAGCAAATACTTGAGTCGGTGTCAACATTTATGCAAGTTGAATCTGTCTGCTCTTTACAAACCTCTTGTGCCACTCCGGAGTAAGTATTCTGAAACAGTCTTACGTCGCCATAATTGTCAAATTTATTACACTAGACTCTGTGGCTGCTACTGAGAAATTCCTGATGGAAAAACCTTATAATACTTTGCCCGACCCGGGAATCGAACCCAGGACCTGATGGTCAGCAGTCGCCAGTCGCCCTTACGGCCACCGAAGCAGGTCGCGGGATTCGCAGGTCTGCTGGAAAAAAAATCTTTTGAAATAAGCAGTACCTACCTTAGTGCTCTTGTATCTTAAAGTATTGTCCTGTTAAGTGTTTTGTGTGTACATAAATAAATATATAAGCAGATAATAATATAATTATATAAAAATAATAATGAAATGTATTGTAACAACCGTACTGAGATCGCCAATCCACCTGCTAAGCGTGGCGATTATGGCAAAACCCCCAAAATGTCAATGTGGCGATACATGGGGAGACCTATGTCCAGCAGTGGACGTCTTTTGGGCTGAAATGATGTTGATGAATTATGTAATGTGCCAAAATATCGATTAGTTACTACCTACCTTTTCCTCTCGGCTTGCCCACCGGAACGTTTTAAATAATTATACCTCCTCGAAGATAATATAAGCTTTGCATGAGTAAAATATTTTTCGGACTCAGATCAGGGAACCCCTTTTTGTTTTAGGATGAGAAACCATCAAATAACTTCTCCCGCTCTGGGCGGAGCGGAAGGGAGCGTCAGACTTGACTAACTAAAACCCATCCATGTTCCTTCATAGCCCTTTGTGTTCCAGGGCCACGGTATCTCTTTTGAACAACCCGCAGCCCTGGCAGGCATCGGCCCTCTACGACTTCCGATTTGCTGACATCTCCTTGAGGCGCGCATGGAACACAAACGCGCCGTCGGCACGGCCTGTCGTCATTAGACGAAGGACGGTGAGCTAGCCCATTACTCACCGTCCACTGGCCCGCGCCTACGGTGGCCGAGGGCCACTGGTTGCCCCCCAACGCCCGGGGCGTCTCCCGCAGCGGCTGGGACGTGAGGTTCTATCCCTCTCACGTTCCACCACCTCCTTCGCTAGCATGACTGCTTCGCAGAAGGAGGATCAGGGAACCCCTCTGATCTGAATCCGAAAAATACTATGACGTCTCTAAGCAGTATTGTTTTAATCTTATTTCAGTGTGGGAAAGAGACGGAGCTATAGAGTACGTCTAGCACTATCTCTTTCCCACTCTGGAATAATATTAAAACAATACTGCTTTAAAACGTCATGGTATGCCACTTGATTTCCAGGTGCAATTACCATACTAGGCACTACTCGTGGTCTACAATGACTCATGATAAGTAAGATTACATAAAAAATTACAATTTTGATTACATGAAAAACATACCTTTAAAAAAAGGAAAAAACAGCATATTGATGTAATAAAATTGATGATAACAAAGCAAAATTGTATTATCGTCTTTTATCTTTATCAAATATAATAAACCAGTTTCTTGAGCATCGCGGGTTCGATCCTTGTGTTCCTTTCTTGGAAATAAATTATTAACTATCAGTTACTCCCAGAAATTCTCCAGTTCTATCCGTTTAGGCTTCAGTAGTTCGAATTTACAACAATAGGTTCATCCCTTATTAACAGAGATCGGAATATATATAGAATACTAGGTGTCCCGCGCAACTTCGTCTGCGTCACATTATCCTCGTTTTCGCAAAATTTTTCATTGCTGCTCCGATCCTATTGGTCGTAGCGTGGTGATATAGAGCCTATAGCCTACCTCGATAAATGAGCTATCTAAAACTGAGGGAATTTTTCAAATAGGACCCTTAGTTTCTAAGATTAGCGCGTTCAAGTAAACAAACAAACAAACAAACTCTTCAGCTTTACAATTTTGGTATATATGGTTCAAGGAAGTAAGTTATATGTAGATCATAAAACCTTCTTTCGTTCTCAAAAACAGTGAAGGAAAACATCGTGAGAAACCGGCATGTCCTAGAACTAAAAATTCGAAGACATGTGACATCTACCAAGCCGCACAGGGCCCGCGTGGTGGATTACAGATCACTCCCTCTCATAGAAAGGAGGCCTGTGTCCCAGCAGTGGGAACATTATAGGCTGATGATGATGATGAATACCTCCCTCCGATAAATAATGACTTAGTTCTCATAAGGGTAGGATCCTTACATACTCCGTTTAAGCTCAAATGTATGAACGGGGACGGGGCAAACGTCCCCGTTCATACATTTGAGCTTAAACGAAAGTCGGTGGCGAGGACTAAGCACCTGACCTCTTTAAAGAGCATCCCCTAATAAGATAATAATTATACTTAAACCTCATGGGTACACTACATAAATACGAAAAACTTTATTCCGATAGTCACAAGTCCGAATTTTAAAATACCGATTGTCATAATTCCGAATGGTTCAAAATTCCTAATATAACAAATCCGACTTATCATTACTCCTATTTTTATAATGCCTAAATTTATATATTCCTGACGTTTATAATTACTTTTCTCAAAATACCGAGTTTCAATAGATCGAATAACAAAAAGTCCGACTTAATGATAATTCGAAACATCAAAAATACGACCGAAAACCCTTCGAGCATCTGATTCTTCGAACGTATGAAAATCGGAAAACTAACAAATCGCATTTACAACTTTCGGTAAAATAAATTTCGTGATTTTTAATAAAAGACATTATAATTCTTAGGTATTATAAAATTCGGACTTTTGGCACTCGGATCATTGAAATTTGGACTAAAATATTTCGGAGTATTTGGGTGTTCCCAAACCTCATAGCATTTATTTCAATTAGACCGTTACAGGCACTTTTGAAGTTCGAAAACAAAAGGATATCTGCCAACATATGAGTTCTTCTTGGGACCTGGTCCGTAACCTGGTACCGTTTTTCAATGCTGTCAAAATGTCGAAGGAAGACTTGTGACGAATTTCATCATCATCATCATTTCAGCCGAAAGACGTCCACTGCTGGACATAGGCCTCCCCTAAGTTTCGCCACATTGACATAACATGGGGGGTTTTGCCATAATCGCCATGCTTGGCAGGCGGGTTGGCGATCGCAGTACGGTTGTCACAAAAGCACAGAGAATGCTGCTGCCCATACTCTGGCAAGTACCTTAGTCGCCTCTTACGACACCCACGGGAAGACTTGGGATGGTGCTATTCTATGCGTCCGACACCATACAGAGCAGTGACGAATTTACACATATTTTAATGCATGTGGCGAATTTACTTTCAATGTATGGAGTTTACAAAAATAAGGCGAGTTTACTTTGTGACAAATGTATAAAAATCCAATCCCAGTCACAAGGCACAATAACTTGTGAAAAAGTACTGTAGTTGCCCATTCCAAAGCGCAGATGTCTATGGATGAGAATGGGCAAGAAACTCCATGGACACTCTTTTTAATCAAAATATTTTTACAAGATTTTGGTTTCATGTCAAGATTATACATGTACGATTAAGTGAAACCGGTTTAGAAAGACGTGCACATTAAGAGCGTATTTTACGCTCTGATCTTTATTTATTAAACTTAAGATTCAAACATAATATTCGAAATTTGAGTACCGGTACAGATGTTACCACGTCAAAAAATACACAATTTATTTCACCACTCCGTCGTACACTACCAATCCAATAATGTAACACAAAAAACATCTGAACGTCAACATAAATGTCAGTCCATGATGGATAATAAAAACCTGCCAAGTGCGAGTCGAAGTCGCACAGAAAGGGTCCTACCACCGTTTCATATTAACGTTGTTTAAAAAAAGTAATTTTTACTTGTTTTTTATTTGTTGCTCTAGCGGCCAGAACGGATAGCGTATAGTGGTATAGCGGCCTGGTAGTAATAATACACACTCAGTCAAAATATCAATTGTCGACCCAATCATCTATGGTTCCCGTTCGAAAGATACAGCTGTGACAGACGGAGAGATGGACATACAGCGGAGTCTTCGTAATAGGTTTGCGTTAGGCACCCTTAGTGTACGGAACTCTAAAAGCTATGACATATCCACAAAGTATATCATAAGATTGGCAGCGAAAATAATCCGTCAACGAACGTCGATATATTGGCAGGTTGGCAGACGTACAGATAAAAGAGATGTGAAGTACTCGTAGTAAGAATGGAGTGGTTGTGGCTGGAGAATGGCACGAACCTTAATAAGGTAGCATACCATGTTTACCGGAATTATACTTCACTAGCTGCTGTTCGCGTGGAAATTTGGAGTTGTGTTTTCAGGGATAAATTATACATAAACCTTCCTCTTGAATCATTCTGTCTATCGGTGAAAAGCCCATCAAAGTCTGTTGCGTAGTTTAAAAATCTAAACGTACAAACTCTGCGTGCTCTGTATGGTGTCGGACGTAAAGAATAGCACCATCCCATATCTTCCCGTGGGTGTCGTAAGAGGCAACTAAGGGATTTGCCAATGTCAATGTGGCGACACTTGGGGGAGGCCTATGTCCAGCAGAGGATGTCTTTTGGGCTGAAATGATGATGATGATGATGAAACGTACAAACAAACGAAGCGACTTTGTTATATGCTATGTAAAGATGACTAGACACGGAAAACATGGTGTGGAAACCTGGACTTATAAATAAATTAATTTAAGTCAAAATCACCAACTCGTCTTGAGTAAACCTCAGTGAAATAGTAATATGCTGCTATTATATTTTACTAACCGACTTCTAAAAAAGGAGGAGGTTTTTTTCATGTATGTAAGCAGGTACACCAATTACTCGTGGTTACTGGGCCGATTTTCGTTTTTTTGTTGAGTTAGCTTCTTTATTCGTATTTTTCTTCTTGACCTATGTTGACACATGATGGTTAGTTATCCTGTACTCAGTACCTAAAACACGTAATGACTAGTCGAACAATTCCAAAGACAAATGGAAATCCCGCGTCGATCCGTTCTTAAGAGCGTTACCGTCTTACGACATTTCAAACAAACTTTTATCAAGTCCTTATTTTCCGAAATGACTGAACCGATTTGAATGAAACTTCATACTCATAAGCAGAATACATGTTTACTAAGTTACTAGTTAAAACATTTTTCTAGATAAGAATGCTTGAATGTCAAATTTTGGAAAAGTCTCAATAAATTATAAAAATTGACATAATTATATCTCCTAAACTACAAAACTTCAGCTAGGGAAAATAAGGTCTAATTATTAGTAAATAGCCTGCTCTATATACGAATTTGCTATGGTAGGTCTAGATCCAGTCACCCTGTATATTATATTCTCTCACTCACAAAAAATGCTTGACCAATTTATTTAAAATCAAAATATTTTTTTTACAGCATAAGTAAGAAGAGACCAATATCGTTTTCAAATCAAAAATCAAATTTGTATTTAAGAACTGGATGAGATTCTGTCCTCCATACACTTTTAGTTGTAATTTAACTTGCAGGTATATATTTCTAATTTTCTTTTTACCGTAACAGAAACGCCTGTATACATTTAGAGTTATTATTATCTTGGTTCCCAAGTACAACACTACTTATACGACCACATCCTTACTCTGACGTCACAGGCAGCCATGTTCTCTATTGTTTCCATTTGATCCTGACAAGGGGAAACTTCAAAGGTTCGCGTGGGTGATACTTGATGGATTAGGCCTTTAAACTTACTATTAAAACATTTAATTTGGTTAAAGGAATTTTGGAGAAATCCTCTTAATCATAAACGTTTTGTGTTCGACATTGTTGTCGGTTTCAGTTTGTTGTATGTTCAGGTTTATTCTCATGATTTTCTTTCAGAGTCAGTCCGTGTTTTTTTTTTATCCTCTGAAGAACTGTCTGTTTGATACCTTGTTTCTAAGAACTGATTCTTAATTAAATGTGTGTGATTCGAATCGTATGTGAAGCTGTTTTGATTGGCTGGTAATGGGTGTTGCCACACCAATCGATCGACGATCGATTTAAGAATCTAAGAAATCCAATGAAACCATAAGAAGTTATGCAATGATTTCAAAACATTACATTCATTTGTAGTCGGAGATTCTCTAAGATTCAAGTTACTATAGAAAAGCCATCAGAAGAAGTATCATACGAAAACCTTATGGTCCCTGTCTCAGTTACACCTAGCAAAATGAGGTTTGATACGTTCCACTTGCGCCAACACTAATCAGCTTTTTATTGCAAATAGAATACGACATTTTTCGGTTCGCAAGATGGTTAAAAAAAACCCTGTCCTATATGCGCCTTTCGGATCGAAAGGGGCAATGGGCATATCGGTATACCAATGACGTTACCAAATACAATAAGAAATATAAAATATTCATGAATGTGAACATAGTAATGAATGTTAAAAACCTGATTTTTGTGCCCAAATTGCCAATATTTCCCTAAAATCTTACAAACTTTTAAAACGTGACAACACGTGTCTATGTCCGATCGTCTTTTGTTTCTTTATGACGTCACTACCTGAGAAGCGATCGGAGTTTTGTCCTGTGTTGCCATGTCAGTTTCCTAATTTTAGTACGTTTTATTGAATTTTTGTCGGGGTATTTTTTGGCTTGTTATCCAATAAGGACTATATAAATAGAATCTAATCGTGATTCTTAATAATACCCTCGCGGATCGGACAGTTCTTTTTTTTACTTATTGTACCTTTAAAAAACTGCGAGGTGTAAAAAAACGCATAATACCAACCAAGTTCGAACTTCTCAACCCTTGCTTATAAAGCAAATCACTTAACCTACAACCCCACGATCTACACCGAGCTAAAGCCACTGACAAAATTCCTACTATTCACTCTTCAAAAAAAAACACCAACTTTTTCACAAAAAAAAATAAGTTGTAGTAAAAATGCATTCGCTAAGATATACAATGGGAACATGAAGTGGAGGTATTCAGTCTACGGTTAAGCTCCTTTACAACTTACCCACTTTTGTGTTTAAGTCTTTGTTAAGCTATCCGACAATAGCCCGAGAATATTTTTTTGCCTCGGCTAGTATTCTTTTTAAACGCGGGGTTTTACTGTTCGCGCGAAAGGATAAAGAGGTTAAAAGTGCAAACGCTGTAAGTTGGCTTTAAAACGGTGAAGAATGGTAACGGAAGAAATAACCCATTTACATTTAGTTGTATGACTGTTTTATTTACGGGAATAAGTTTTTCTTTGTTTTAGAATAGAATAGAATGTTTTTAAATTGACGTGAAGTAATCTATGCGAATGACTACGCATGCGTAGTCAGTCGCGAGTGTTCGCAAGTGTATTTTCATTTCGATGAGGTTTTTAATTCACATTCCCTTCGTCAGGCTTCGGTCTCAGATGAAGATGATGATTTATTTAAATTTTATTGAAAATGATGGTTTTTGTAAAGAGAGACTAGTCTAAAGAACATTGGAAAAAAGCGTTCCCACCCTCGTAGCACTTTTTCTAATATTCACGCGTAAAATACATCATTTTATTGTATGACAGTAAATGTGTGAATAATAAGGAAAAATAGTTATGCGGGCCATAAAGATAGAAACACAATAATTATTAAGATTTTTTTATACATGTTAATATGACAACCTATTTGTTCATGTTTAAAGAATACAGGCATTTAGTAATGTTTTTACATCTAAGAACGGGATGGTAATCGTAAAATAGTAATCATACAGAGAAGTCTAATTAATAAGAATAATTTATTCATTCTTTTATACTTTCTTTCAATAATTTGTTATTCAGAATAATATAATTTTTTTCACACATGGCTCATAGTGCTATACTGCTGGGGACGCGGTCCATACAAATTTTCCCATTGTTCTTTGCTTGATGTCCAAAAATTAGAAGACGTGTTGGGCGACCTGTGTCCTAGCAGAGGGCATATTATGAGTATGAGTTTTCGTAATTAAGTGTTTTTGCATTAACTTAACTGCCTCTTTTAATCAAGCCATTCTTAAATCGTAGGTACAGGAATTTAAAAAAGAAGGAATATTTCAATATTAACTTGAATAGACTGACACCCATAGGCTGCAAAGCGAAGAATTATAATCCTTATACAAAATTTCTTATTTTGTCCTATATTGTTATGTTAATTCATCATAAACTAAAAAGTAGGGTAGACTTAGGAACTTAGTTTCAAGTTAACGACTGCTGCGCCAGTCCAGTATATAGCCCAGTATATGAGCTTGTACGTAACATAATATATTTATATACATTTCGCGTATTTATAAATTATTTACAGGTACGAAATATAAAAAGAAAGGGTTTCCAAACGAGAGCTCTAGAAGTTTCTCAAAGGCTGATCTTGAGAATTCTTCTGTGATTTGTTTTTACCTACAAACAAACAACAACCCCCCAAACATTTTTGGGGCCTTTATGCTGAGAAGGTCCTTAATATGTGGCTTTGCTGACTGCCTCGATGGTGAGTGATGATGGTGGTCGAGTGGTTGCAAGCGCGTCTGCTGAGTATGAGGTCTCGGGTTCGATTCCCAGGTTGGACAATATGCTATTGGGTTTTTCCATCAAGAATATCATAGAAGCAAAATTTAATTTGAGTACAAGCGTGTAGAAAAATTATAGGATAATGCAAAATTTACTCCATAACTTGCCCGTGCTACTATCAATCTTACTACCAGTTTAAAGTAGTAACAGGGGAAATTATTAATTTCTCATGCATGCGGCTGCAAACAGAAAAATAAAGAAATTCATTACAAATAGCGATAAAAAGACAAGTTAAAAAATAGTAAGAAATTAAAATAACCTAGCAAAAGTACTAAGTCAGCATAAGCCACAGCCACTAGTTAAAGCAAGCTTAAACCTGATACAAATCTAGTTTCACTCAGTATCTAATTTATGACATTCTACAGAAAGGTTAGGTATGTACAAATACAAAACCAGTTTATGCGGGTCTCTCATTACATGGCAAAGCTTCACACAACTTCGACAAAGCAAGGCCATGTTATACTAGACAAGTATTGCTTGATCTGTCACCGTGTGGACCAATAGGAGTGCGACCGTGCGTGTATTAGACAGATGTGTCAACTTGGACGAAGCAAAAAGAATAATGTAGGAATCGTAGAAACTGTCGTTTCGTAACTTCTGCCAAACCCCATGGGAGCGAGGGCGTGAGTTTAAGTAAATCTAGGGACTCTGTAAGAAAATCCTGAATTGTAGATCGTACTGTAGTACGATTTACAATTCTGACTGACGAAACCCTGAGGCCGCAAGCGTGTCTGTTGATGTATCAACAGACACGCTTGCGGCCTCAGGGTTACGTCAGACCTTAAAGCAATGATTCACTTGCCTACAGTAGGTAATACAGTTAATTTTTAGGGTTCCGTACCCAAAGGGTCAAACGGGACTTTGTTACTGAGACTTCGCTGTACGTCCGTCTGTCCATCTGTCACCAGGCAGTATCTCATGAACCGTGATAGTTAGCCAGTTAAATTTTTTACAAATTATGTATTCCTGTTGCCGCTATAACAACAAATACTAAAAATGGAATAAAATAAATATTTAGGGGGGCTCCCATACAAAAAAGTGATTTATATAAATAAGGGTACGGAACCCTTCGTGCGTGAGTCCGACTCGTAATTGGGCTATTTTTTTTTTATATTTGCCAACAAAAGGTACCAGCTCACCTTTTGGGTAAACTCGAACGAACGTTAACTTTATGAATCTACCTAAAATATCTATAAATCTTATTCATCCCTGTTGCTAGGTCATTTTCCTTAATCCTTTTTCCGCAACACACAAACAATTTCAATAGACAGTTTCTTGACCTTTGGCTTTGACCAGCGACCATCAAAAACCTCGAAAATGTAATAAACCTAAATATTTTTCATCTATTCAACTTTCACACGAAGTCCCTAAACAAATTGCTTTCAAACTACAGTTTGGGTTGACAACACAACTACACGACAAAGCGTCTATAACGCTAACTTTTACGTTAGCAGAATCACAACGCAGGTAAACCCTGAACGCAATTTTGTCGTAGTTATGATTTACAACGCTGGGGACCTTTGAGAAATTCAGCAGGTAGTTTATGTACGTTCACCTGTGTCCCCTATAATCTTTATGAGTTTATCTACACTATTTTTAGTGTTATATCTATGTGAAGATCTTTATTGTTATGTTGGTGGCTTAATTTTGCAGCTGATGTGTTTGTAAACTTGCTTGTTATAATATTACCGTAGCCTTTGTAATAGAAGCAGAATAACTTTGCACTATCATCTGCCTAGCCTTTTCTCAAACTATCTTGAGGTCGGCTTCCAGTCTAATCTGATGCAGCTGAATACAAGTATTATAAATGAAGCGACTGCCTATCTGACCTCCACATCCCAGTAGCTGGATAATACGATACCCCTCGGTAAAACTGGATGTCAGACTTCTGCCTTCTGACTTCTCGTAACAACTGTCAAACATCTACAAATGACAGCTGGGACCAACGGCTTAACGTGCTTTCCGAGGCACGGAGGAAACTCGGTATGTAATTATGGTCACCTATCCTCGGAACAACCTCGGCAAGCATAGCTTAACCTTAAAGATCGACCCGTGTGGCTGTTATTATTTAGCCACGAGCTCCTCAACGTGAAGGAACGTTAATATACGCGAACACAATCCAAATATTTTATTACTTATGACCTGGATGCCAGCTCCTACATTCCCTTGCCCATCCAACTGCTACTAAGATTACCTATATTAAACTTTCAGCACTTGCCTAATCTTAAAACAAAACCTTCATACTCGAAGCACAAATAGGTCCCTCTCTTAATGTCCATTGTATTATCCTTTAACAACGTTATTGTATCGTGCTGATGGCCGCATTGGCCACGCCAATCGGGTAATCTAAGCCCTCATTAGGGTCATCCCTAACGGTTATTTGGGCCGCAAGTAGAAGTGGTTTAGGTGACCTAGATAACAACAAGGAGGTAAGTTTAAGGTATTAACAGATCATTTATTAGACGGCACGGTTGGCGCAGTGGCGCGCGGAGCGATCGGCTGCTACGCTGCGTGTCGCGGGTTCGATCCCCGCACGGAACAAATATATTTATGACCTAGAGGTAGTTGTTCCGGGTCTGGCTGTTTGTGTCATGATTCATAACATCATCGTCATTTCAGCTGAAAGACGTCCACTGCTAGACATAGGCCTCCCCCAAGCGTCGCCACATTGACATAAGGGGGGGGTTTTCCATAATCGCCACGCATGGCAGGCGGGTTGGCGATCGCAGTACA
The DNA here is from genome assembly GCA_949152445.1 of Cerastis rubricosa. Classification (NCBI taxonomy): domain Eukaryota; kingdom Metazoa; phylum Arthropoda; class Insecta; order Lepidoptera; family Noctuidae; genus Cerastis; species Cerastis rubricosa. Next base: position 3,882,485 of record OX424535.1, on the reverse strand, counting down.
GTTATTACAAAAGCACAGAGAACGCGACTGTCCATTCTCCGGAAAGTCCTTTAGTCGCCTCTTACGACACACAGGGGAAGATATGGGATGGTGATATTCATTACGTCCGACACGATACTACGCTGCTACGCTGTTTTTGTATGTAAGTTTAAATGGGTACACTACATAAATACGAAAAACTTTATTCCGATAGTCACAAGGCCGAATTTTTAAAATGCCGATTGTCATAATTCCGAATGGTTCAAATATCCTAATATAACAACTTCGCCTTATCAATACTGCTATTTTTATAATTCCTAAATTTCAATTTTCCTAACGTTTATAATTACTATTCTCAAAATACCGAGTTTCATTAGATCGAACAAAAAGTCCGACTTAATTATAATTCGAAACATCTAAAATACAAATTCAGATTTTTAAAATACTGATTAATACAATTCTGAAATAAAAACGCCTTGTAAAACTGAATAGCAAGACAAATAAACACATAATGCAAGCAACATGCAAACAGGCATGCAACATGCAAGCAAGCATGCATGCAGCATGCAAGCAGCAAGCAAGCAGGCATGCAACATGCAGCAAGCATTATTTCCGTCACGGCTCCGGCACTGCGGGGTTTGGGCAGCCCCACGCGAGCTTATCGTCGCAGATGGTTTGAATGCTCACCACCGCAGCTTCAGCTCGCGGGCCGCTCCACCCCTTCGCGCCTACGCGGGCTTAAATTACACTCTAGGGGTAGGGCAGACAAGAATGCATAAAGTCGGTTTTGCAGCGATTGGTTTCTGTCACTAAATTTTGTAGCACAACATGTTGACTTTTAGTTTATTCGAAAATCGGCATGTCGTTTTTCGGACCGAGAACCCTTCGAGCATCTGATTCTTCGAAGTATGAAAATCGGAAAACTAACAAATCGCATTTACGACTTTCGGTAAAATAAAATTCGTGATTTTTAGTTATAGACATTATAATTCTTAGGTATTATGAAATTCGGACTTTCGGCACTCGGATCATTGAAATTCGGAATAAAATATTTCGGAGTATAAGCAAGCTGGATAAAATGGAACAGAGCTCGAGGTCCACCTGTTTAGAGATTCGCAATATTCCGTCCACCAAAGGAGAATCAAAGTCCTCTCTATTAAAGACTGTAATTGACACTGGTAGCCTACTGAACCTTGCAATACAGCCAAGGGATGTGAAGGACGTATTCCGCATAAAAACTAAAGATCCTGCCAATAAAACAATTATTGTCGATTTTACCACCGTAATCTTTAAGGAAGAATTCCTAGTTAAGTTCAGGAACCAAAACAAAAATAGCTTTAAATTAACAACTGAACATCTCAAAATTACTGGCCCTGCTAAACAAATTTACGTATCTGAAAACTTATCAGCTAAGAATAAAAGGCTGTTCTTTCTGGCTAGGGACGCTGCAAAAACTAACGAATTTCAGTTTTGTTGGGTCTCTCACGGGAAGATACTTGTTCGGGAAAAAGTCGGATGTCCTCACTTCCAAGTGCAAAATGAGGCGGATCTTGGCCGTATCAAAAAAGTCGCATGACTAATTGTTTATTATTATGTAACATCATTACCCTATTGCCTCATAAACGTAATGTTATTGTATTGTTTGCAAATCTACTGTTTTAAGCTGAAATATTCTAAATTTGGGACTACTGTTAAACACACATTGTTAAGTAATACTCACCTTTCACACTCACACATATCTTCACACACCCACTCACACCCCCGCACTTTCCACGTTCTCTGTATACTCCCCCTAAAGATCGTCTTGGAATGCCTAAAAATCACCCTAATAAATCCCTCTATGTGTCCTTCTACTGTTAGCTCAATAAACCTGGGGCCGCTACACGGCGACCACGAGTATGATTACTCTACCCTAAAATTTTGTTACTCTGTTGTTATTATAAATAAAAAATGGATGATCTTACCGTGATCACTAGTGAAGTTGAGCACATTGCCGTATCAAATTGCTATACATGTTCCCCGGAAGCAAGTGATAAGTTTTTGGATTGTTCTCTTCATGATCTTAAAATATTACACACTAATATTCGTAGTCTAAACAGCAATTTTAATAGTCTGGTAGTTTTTATGAGTAGATTAACGTACATGCCTGACATTATTATTTTGACCGAGTGCTGGCTGAGCAAATGCCCTACTACTCCCTTACTAACCGGCTACAACTCACACGCTTCATCGTATAAAACACAGAATGAAGGCGTGGTTGTCTATGTAAGAGATTGCTTTGACATCATTGTCGAAATACCCTTATTTAATGAAGCAAATGTCCTTCTTCTCAAATTCTCAAATAAAGCTGCTTTTATCGCAATTTATCGTTCTCCTTCTTACAAAGATTTGACAGGTTTTCTTGGCAGCTTAGATAGTTTGCTTGGTGCCTTAAATCAATTTAAAACCGTAGCCATTATTGGTGACATCAACCTCAACATTACACCTGAGAGCACTGACCCTAATGCTGATGCATACCTCAATCTTACAGCTTCACATGCAATGCTGCCAGCTTACACTCTCCCAACTAGATTCTCAAACTGCCTTGACCATGTGATACTCCGCACCCTAAGCACTGCTACTTCACTAATAATTGATTCTGTCATCACTGACCACTCTCCTATTATTATCTTCTTTAACCTCAATGTAAAAACTAAAACACCCCGCCCCTCCAGATTAAAAATAGATTTGCCACGGGTTGTAGACCAGATTAACACCACAGATTTTTCCTTAATCCTTCAGTGTGACAACCCGAATGAAGCTGCGGAATCTCTTGTATCGATTATGTCTTTGGCAATCAAATCCCACTCTCATCGTTCACATATTCCCAGTAGAAAGCGCATCATTAAGCCATGGATTACTCCTGGCCTTCTGAAGTGCATACGTCACAGGGATAAGTTGCATCTTAAATTTAAAAAACACCCAAAGAACGAGACACACAAATTGATTTTCTCTCGCTACCGCAACTTCTGCAACAACCTCCTAAAAAAAATCAAGCGTGAATATGAACGTTCTCAATTTCAGCAGGTTAGAAATAATCCAAAAGCTACATGGAAACTTGTAAAACGGGTAGCAAGTCTAGGCCAAAGCAGAGACTCGGCCTCTGACCTGCTAAACTACTGTGCCGAACCTTCGCAGTCTGTGGACAAAGTCAACAATTACTTTGCAAATGTTGGTGGACTCTTGGCGGCGAAAATAGAACACTCTGTCCTCTATGAACATCTCTCGGATAGTCGTTCCAACCTTGACATCCCGGGTACCTCCATACAATCCGCACCACAATCAATGGCCCTTCACAGCGTGGATAGTGCTGAGCTGGAAAATATTATCCTTAGCCTTAAAGACCACTGTGCTGTTGGTTTTGACGAAATATCCCCCTCGATCGTAAAAGCGACTCGTCACATTCTTATTCCAATCCTTGTTTTCATATTCAATTTGTGCTTTTCAACAGGAACTTTTCCTGATGTTTTCAAAACTGCAGTCGTTCATCCTATCTATAAGTCGGGAGACAGGGACAATGTCGCTAATTACAGACCCATTTCAGTGTTGACTACCCTCTCAAAGATATTCGAAAAAGTTATTAACCACAGACTCTCCAAATACCTAAACAAATTTAACCTTCTTTCAAATAATCAATATGGTTTTAGGTCTGGAAAATCCACCGAAGACGCTGTTCTAGAACTTACAGAGACCATTGCTGGCCATTGGGAAAATAAATATAAAACTCTTGCCATCTTTTTAGACCTATCAAAGGCCTTCGACACTGTCTCAATTCCCATACTTCTTTCGAAACTAGAGCATCTTGGTATTCGCGGGACGGCCCACGATCTCTTCAGGAGTTATCTTACAGGTCGTAAACAAATAGTAAAGCTTGATAACTACCTCAGCAACCAGGAGACGATCACTTTTGGTGTACCCCAGGGCAGTGTACTGGGACCCCCACTTTTTCTCATATACGTTAATGAGCTGTGTAAGTTATCCTTACCCAACTGCAAAATCATAGCTTATGCCGATGACACAGCTCTAATTGTACATGGCCAGGACTGGGCTGAAACTCGCCTCAATTCGGAGTTTGCCTTGAGCACCGTCATGAGGTGGCTCACCACAAATCTTCTTACACTAAATGTTAATAAGACCAAATTTATCACGTTCTCTACTACGAAGTCAAGTCAACCACCCACACCGATTGAAGTTCGTGCGCACACTTGCCCTAACACACACGATAACTGTGGCTGTCAACAATTGGAAAATACTCGTACTATCAAATATCTTGGCGTCACTCTTGATAGCAACCTGAAATGGAAACAACATATTGCTTCAACTGTAGCTCGTGTACGAAAACTTATATATATATTTAAAAAGCTCAGAGGCGCTGCCGACTTTAACTGTTTAATAACCGTCTATTTTGCTCTCGCTCAGTCTGTTCTTGGGTATTGCCAAACGGTCTGGGGTGGTGCCGGTAAAACAGTGATGCTACGTGTCGAACGAGCGCAGAGAGCTGTCCTGAAGGTGCTGGCAAGGAAACCAATCCGATATTCGACATCCTCTCTGTATACCCTCTGCCAGGTCCTTACCGTCAGACAACTATTCATACTTCAAACTGTTCTTCGCAAACACAGCCAACTTATCTTTGACCCAAAATGCTGTTCTACACGCCGCTCAAATAGGATTTGTAGCACTGAGTCTCGTAGAACCGTTGCTGCAAGTCGACATTACAAACATATAAGTTCAAAAATATATAACACATTAAACAAAAGCTTACACATTTACCCATTAACCAAGACCAAATGCAAAATGAAGCTTGAGTCCTGGTTAAAGTCACAAAATTACGATGATACAGAGAAACTCGTGGAAGTGTAAAACACTTATCTTACCCTCGCACTTACCCCAACTAAGCCTCACACAGCACACATGACACAAACACCACACATGCCACAAACACCACACAAGCCACAAACACCACAAGCACCCCATGCACACCTCATTAGCTCACCGTCAAAATACATCCCAAATGTTATGTTTCCTGTACTGTTTATTTTTATTTTATCTTATATTTTGTTTTAATTAAAAATTAAAAAAGAATCTATATTAATTACCTCTTAAGAACTTTTAGCATGGAACATCTTTCCATTCTGTATTTGGGAAAGGGCGTTGTTAGCTGCGCCACAGTTTATACTTTTGCAGCTACCATCGTTTTACTTGTTGTACCTAGTCTTATGTTTTTGTTCCGAAATAAACTTTTATTATTAAAAAAAAAAAAAAAAAAAAAAAAAAAGTATTTGGGTGTTCCCGTTTAAATGTTTTTATACGCACCCACGACACAGGAGAAATCACTGTGTGGGGAGAAATTAAAAAAAAAAAAAAAAACAAAAGTAATAAGTATGTTATTAATGACTGCTTCTTTGGTCTAGTGGTGGCAATGGCGACTGCTGAGCATGAGGTACTAGGTCCGATTCCTGGATTGGACAATGTGTTATTGGGTTTTTCCATCAGAAATTTCTCGGTTGCACCCACGGAGTCTGGATTTGTGTTCGGTAGAACTTAAACATTACTGGCGAAACGAAGTTGTCCTTGTTAGGTGTGTTCTTCTACTTAACTCTTCGGGAATTACAAGTTGTGATGTTAGGTTATGTTCCTAATGATGGTTTGGTTGGCGAATACTCTGAATGTTTTTTGCTCGTTACGTTTCGTTTCCCGGCTGCAAAAAAAAATTGTAGGTAAGTCTGACGGAATTGTTTTAGGCTTTTCTGGTTTGATATTCACCTACATAATGTTGGATAAGTTTTTGTTTTTATAAGAAAACCGGATAAATAAGGGTATGATTTTAACAAATAACCTAATAAATGCGTTTTCGTTGACCTAATAAATAATATTTGTTCCTAAAATAGTAGATATGTCACCTAAATTGATTCATCTATTAACAATATCAAAACGCTTACTTAAATATTAATTAAGAATTACTTGGAAATAATATCAATCATCGAGTAATTTTATTAGGTTTCAAAATAATAGAAGTGTCAAGAAAATTGAATCACCAAACAATGTTAAAATGTTTACATAAAAACTCCAAACCACAGCTCTAAACTAAGCCGTAGTCGACGTAGCCCCGCTACGCAGGGCTCCTGTTTTTTTCTGCAGGATTTAAAGTAACCTAACACGAAGGGGAAAGTGGGTCTTAGTTCGCTCGCTCCGCTCGCTCACTAGACCCCGCCATCGCCTTCGAACCTAACTTGTCCGAGTCGGTGCGCCCAATGTCTCGAGCTCGCTTCGCTCGCTCTTGCATCCTAACTACTCATTAATGTGTTTTTGATTGGTACATTTTCACAGACCGCCAATTTGACTCCTCCCCTGTTAGGTATTTCTTCATAGCAATAAGGAACTGATCTATTTATTAGGTGACAGATCTATCATTTTGATGATTGAATGAATTAAATGACACTTATAGATTGTTATCAGAAACAAATAATATGTTCTTTATACATTTTGGGATAGGATTATATTTAGTAAGAAGAAAAATCTGCTATTTTCAATACAATTGTATTATTGCTGCCGTGACTTACTTTTTTGCAGATATACCTTATATCAAGGCTATAGGAAAAAGTAATCAAACTATAATTTAAGATACATATAATATTTAAATTAATGTGATGATTCATACTTACAGACCATTTTGATTAATATGATGACTTATATCTTTCTTGGGAATAAATATTATAATTAGGGTATTCCAGATTAGTGACAAGTCTAAACATTGGTGACAGAAAATATTGTTCCCGATAAATAACAGCAAAAAACAATTGGTTTACTTTTTGAGATCATGGTGTTTATAAATCAGATAATGCACTAAGCACTCCTGTCAACTTTTTTTTTGTAAATGCTTCCAAAATGGTAAAGGAAGTCTTCGTGAGGATATCGTCAAGTCCTAGAGCAAAGTAGCCTACCCTGGGTTCTGGAGTGGCCTAGACGGTAGAGACACGCGTAAAAAAAATGACAGGAATCCCCCGTTATAGAGTAATTAATCTAAACTCCTTTCATATTTTTTAATGTGCCATAAAAAATAGTTTTTTAATATTATATATTCTGTTAGATGCATGTCTTAAGATCATTTACGCCTTACAACATTTCATACAAACTTTCGAGTCCTTATATTCCGAAATGACTAAACCGATTTTAAAAACACTTTCGAAAAATAGAGTTACAGCAAAATTAGACCGATTATAAATTATCTATAGAAACAAAAATTTCCAATTATCATTTTTTTTACACATTTCGAAAATGTTTTTGAGTAACTTTTTGGACCTAAGTATCTTGCTTATGCGTATTAAGTTTCAGTACAATCGGTCGATTAATTTCGAAAAATAAGGACTTGAAAGTTTGCATGAAATGCCGTAAGGTGTAAACGCTCTTGAAACATTTTAAACAATTGTTATTACAAACCTGGTTTCTATATTTTATTATACAAATAACACTGCTCCGAGCCGAATTCAATTCGAAACGTCCAGCGACACCAACAATCGCCCCACCTACAAACCAAAAAGCGTCGTATTTACTTTCAATACCGGTTCTCTAATAATTTGCGGTACCGTACCGGGCCGTACCGGAGCCGGGAGCACAGGGTTGCCAATAATATAGAGTACTACCACCCACACCAATTTTATCTGGTGACGGGCACTCATTCAAACTTCCAAACCTTTTCACGTGCTTCACCATCTGCTTAGCCTTTTCCCAACTTTGTTGGTATCAGCTTCTAGTCTACTCGGATGCAGCTGAATACCAGTATAGGACTGCCTATCTGAACTCCACAACCGAATTAGTACTGGGTTATACAATGCCCTTCTTGGTATGACTATTTGTCAGACTTTCAGCCCAAAGGCTGCCAAAGAGCTGCAAATGTCAGCCAGGACGAATGGGTTAATGTGCTTTCCGAGACACGGAGGTATATAAAAATAGTTATATATATACATCATCATCATCAGCCTATAATGATCCCACTGCTGGTACACAGGCCTCCTCTATGAGAGGGAGTGGACTGTAATCCACCAGGGGGGGCCAGTGCGGTTTGGTAGATGTCACATGTCTTCGAATTTTTAGTTCTAGGACATGCCAGTTTCCTCGCGATGTTTTCCTTCACCGTTTTTAAGAGCAGTGTGATGAAATAAATTACACGAAGTAATGCGCCTGCCTCGATTCGAATCCACGGCTTACTGCTCGTAAGTCGGGGCAGCCACCACTGGGCCACCGCCGCTCTATATATAAATACATAATGCATGTTATATAAATGCAGATATAAAAATTATGTAAAGTCACCCATCCACTGACCGACCTTGGGAACGAAGCTTAACATTAAAAGAACCAACAAACCTCGTGCATGTTATTATGCAGGCACGAGGTCCTCAAAAAAATAAAAAAATGACCTGGCGCTTTATAAAAAGGTTGCCACCCCTATTCCCTAGTGCCGCCGTATCGTCACTGGGATGGCCGTTAATTAGTTGGGTTGACGAGGGTCCCAGAGACGTTAGTACTATATTGTTAATGACTACACCATAGGACACTACACCTACCTCACTTTTGAACCGTAATTTATAACGGTGGTGTGGTACTCAAAATTGTGTAACGTAGATATTTATGAGATGGTTCCGTTGAGTTCATTTGAGTTTGGGTTTGTTGAATGGCGTATTAAATGAATGAGACAAAATGGCATGTTTGTACTCTTCGAGGGTGTAGGCAGAACTGTGTCCTTATTCCAACAGTTACCTTTTACAAAACACCATGGCTGATGTCCCCGAAGCTTGTTGTTACAGAACAGCCGCAATAGTCGATTTTCAAAGCTAAGCCACGCTTGTTAAAGTCGTTCTTTGGATGGGGGACCATCAATAACATACCGATTTGCTTCCATGCCTCGGAAAACACGTTAAGCTGTTGGTCCCGGCTGTCAGTTGTAGATCTTTGAGAATCGTACCAAGTAGTTAGTGGTGCGAAAGTTTGACAACCAGTCTTGTCAAGGGGTGTGGTATTACCCTGTACTAACTGGGTTGTGGAGGTAAGATAGGCAGTCGTTTCTTGTAAATTGTTAGTATTCAGCTGCAACCAGTTAGACCAGAAGTCGACTCCAACATATTTGGGAAAAGGCTAGGCAGGTGAAGTATCCGAAGGATAAGATAAAAGTGCATCGATGGTGCACCACATTTTGCCAGTCAAGAAATGGGGTAAGCTTACCAACCGGTTTTTAACACAGAATCTGGGCTACTTCTGATGAATTCTTGATGCAAAAATCGAATAACAATTCGTTCTCAAGACCTCATAATTATTCAAGAGTCCAGGTTAATATCGAAAGATATCAAAAGATGGAAAAGTTTGAAAAAATTGATGCAAACAGTCTATTAAAAGACGAATAACATCAAAGACGACTGACGAGTATCCGTAAGGTCCAAAATTTTCCGGCCTACACATTAAATTAATCAAATATACAAATCTATCATGTCACTAAAATAAAAGTAGGTAAGTACAAAAAGTAGTATTTTTGTTTAATAGTCTCCCTTCATTTCAATCCATTTTTGTTTGGATATTATTCTTTTTTTAGGGTATGAAGAACAGAGTGTAAACTTCCTCGATACTCCTTAGGAAAGGGAAGATCTTCATCGATCAAGGTGTTTTGTATTGTGGGCAACTGCCCGACAGTTGTTGTCAGGTTTCTCTGTATACTCTTAAGTCGATACAAACTTTGCTTGCGATATTCAGACCATATTAGTTCTTCAGTTTTATCATAGATGGTGCTGTAGTACTTTTTGTTATAAGTAGCTTTTTGTAGGTCGCTACACCTTAATTTTATAGTCAGCCGAACACTTTTGGACGTTACCATGTTATCCCTGAACAATAAACCTTGCCTAGGTACTAAAAAACCTTTTACAACAGACAAAGCAATAACGACAGTCTCTTAAAATAGTTTCTCTAACAATAGTATAAATAATGTGCTCACAAAACAGGGAAATGCGATCGTAATAATTGCATCGCTCGTTCTGCAATGTGGGGCGAGTGAAAATGATGAGTGTCGGGTCTGGCGTCCATTATTATTATTTATATGACTATTAATTCACACTTCTATTAAATTTTAATGCAAAAATAGTCTTTTTACCATACAGTTCGTTTTCAAACCGATTAACGAAATAGTTTACAGTCATTTTTACAATAAGTCTCGCAAAAATTCAAATATATTCCTTTAAAAATCTACAATGGAATCTTAGTAGATGACGTTGCGGGTTCTGTTCCTGCCTTTGAGAAAGAGGAGAGTATGTGTACCTATTGATGTATGTATTTTGAAACTTATTAGTAAAACTACTTTTCCCTACGGCTTCGCTCGCGTAAATTAAGAATTTGCCACTAAAACGGTCTCAGACACATGGCGCCATTTATTATCATAAGAACGTTATCGTTGTTTTCCTCGAGATCAGTTTTTTTTTCAGGATGAAAGGTATCGTATGTTCGTTTCTGTACACCTGACAACGTATAAATTTCAGGATGATCGGTTCAGTGGTTTAGGCGTGAAGGGGTAACAAACAAACAAACTTACTTTCCCATTTCTAATATTAATTATGAAGGAGGTCATTTTGAGTACCTATAAATAAGCAAATCACAAACAAAAGGACAAACTGACATTATAAGAGCGATAAAAATGATGAAAAAGTCAAAATTATAGTAATAGCGAAAACCTCATATAAATTCCAATCCTTTCAAGTTATTGTGGTATCACGAAAACTCCATCGCTACTTGTCTAGTACCTAATCTAAAAAAATTAGACTAATTTAATAATAAAATTGCCAGTAAAAGAGTGATAACAGTCCAACACCCACATATTCTAGTATAATTAAACCTTATATTTACATTTAGCCTATGTTAATTACTAAAATTTATTTACAAAACATGTCGCCGACCCCAAAATTCTGCCAGCTCCAAAAAGGATAACCACATCATAAATAAGAGCAAACAAAATTAAATTAAACAAAACGGAGGCAAAAACTAATTGAAACTAATTTGTAGAAAGCTTATTAAAAAAATAATTACACAGCAAAAATTGTGACAAAATTAAATTTTAAATAATTAGGTGACAAAATATGGTTGGGCTCAAAAGGGCTTTAGTCTGTTCAGACATGTTGAAAATTTGGGGAGAAGAGAAAACAAATAAATAAAAAGGAATTTGAAGGTGGGGAAAGGGTAGGGGAGGGTGAGATTTTACAAACACTAAAATGTGATAGTCCCCTGTTGGTTCCGGAGTGAAAAATGTGTGTGGGTAAATTATGCTCAGTATTTCAGTTGATTTTCATACTTTGCACATTGTGATATTTTATAAGTACATTTGTTTGCAAACAGGCGTGTAGATAATTTTCTACTGCCTGTTTAAGTTCAGTTAAAGTCATCTTTGTCTATTTCTTTTCAATTGCTTTAAAAGAAAACTAGTCGACTAAGGATAATACAAATAATGTTTTAAAACATGCTTTGTTTAAACGTCGAACGGGTGTGCAACGTCTTATTCACAAACTTACTAGTTAGTTTCATTATGACAGCACAATCGGCAGAGATTGTTTTACCCTCTATGTTTTTAATTTCATCATCATCATCACTTCAGCCAAAAGACGTCCACTGCCGGTCATAGGCCTCCCCCCAAGTGTCGCCACATTTACCGGACCGGATTTTATTTTTGCCGTGTAAATAAAAAACAATCAATTTTTTATTTACACGCAAAAAAAATCTTTCACGTTGTGTTGCAATCTCATTTCTTCGTTTACCTGTTAACCTTGAACCATATCTCAAGAAACTACTGCACATACTAAGACATCATTAAGGTTCAACCACAATTTCGCTTCTACTTATAAACCTGTCAAAGCCACGACTACATCTTAGTTTAAATCACCCCTTCAACCCCATACCCTTATGTGAGATGACCCCATCTCACACAGGGCAATACTAAACCAAAGTCACATGACCCACCACGCAATTATTAGCAACGCGACAATGCAGGATAGTCGACTATAGTTCAGAACAAACTTCGGAACAGCTTATGACTCTCGGTCCGTTTTACGACATCAATAAATTCACGGACAAAAGAACACTAGTGTTGGAAACGTAATAAACTGTACGGCGTAAACTTACTTGAAAATATATGCCGTCAGAGTGTTGAAGGATAGTGTTGAGATTTGAGGAAGTTTTGGATGGATGCGAGATGGTGTGATGCGTAATTTGTCAAATGTTATTTGCGTGTGAAGGATGGGTGAAAACCTCTTTTAGTTTTTGGAAATTTACTGTTTTGCGGTGCTTAGCAAAGATATGTTTTAAATTCGGCAGATGTGACTCAATCATAAAGTAGGAAACCTAGTATCGTACCATTAAAGAAGAATGCACAAAAAATACTCAATCCTAGCATTCGGGTCTACTTCGTAGGCTGCTACGACGTAGCAATTCGTAGATCTTCGTAGCCAGGTATGCTGTAACGGTTCGTAGACACATTTGTATAGTTACGTTGCTTCATTGAAACACCACGCACCTTTATAAGCTAAGCAGCAGTCTAAGTTGGTACGGACAGGTTGCAAACCGGTTTCGAACTTCGGGCACTCTGAAACATCAATAATTTATCGGTTATAGTCCAGGCCATTTTGTCTGGGTACTTTCGAAACCGAAATGAGCTCTTAGTCATAAGATACATCATGTGGCAAGGGTAATAAATACATGATAAATAACCCTAGACACACATAAACAAATTACTTTCAATTCTGGCCACACTTTTGCTTTATATTTTTAATGTTATAACTTCGTTCTGATGTAATATTATGTATTTTCCTTCCACTAACCTTACAGTAACTTTGTTTTTCATTATCATCCTATGAAAAACAAATTTAGTTTTGCTGTTGAATGTAAATTTATTTATGAATGATTGTTCAAAATAATGTTATTATATTGTTTGGTGCTACGGAACCCTGTGTGTGAGTACGACTCGCACTTGGCCGTTTTTTTTTATTTCATTTAATATGTGTAGAATTCTAACTTTGACCAAATCTTTCAAATGCCGTCAAATTGAGCCCATCAAATTCATTTTATAAATATTAAAGAGGAATTTTAGCTGATCCTCTAAAAATTATTGATCTTCAAATGATGATCGATATTTTATAAACAAAAATAAGCTTCGTTTTTAAACGGCTATTACAGTATTCATTAATACTTTTAGAAAATGAAAATATTGGAATACTAGTTCGATTAAAAGGAAACCAATCTAAAGTCAACGTAAAGAGGTCACAACCGACACAGTTGCGATTAGGAAGCATTTTTCGAGAACCACTAGGCTTGTCACAAACAATGAGGAGGGTACCTCGACATATGTCTACGGTACATGATGAACCTTTAATTAAGGCTTGTTTCATTTCGTCTGGGTTCCGTTCACGGCCCACGGACACGAGCTGGAAGTCCAAGCGACAAGAGGTTCGTGACAGCTTCTGCGGAAATCACAAATTAAAGAAATTGCTTAACGTTGAGGTGACGCATATTTTTCCCCTACTTATTCATATCGTGCAATTTCTAAAACTAAATAAAATAAACAACACCGGACACTATGTAAAAAAAATTGGTAGGTTTTGACCAACTTGTTTTAGTTTTAACGACGATGGTTAGCTAAGTGACGTTATTCTAAATCCAAAATGGCATACTCCCAAAGATCAGAAACACGGGTATCAAATGAAAGAATTTGTTGTTAAATACAAGGTGTTGTTTTGCATCCTCGTCAAATTCAAGGAGGTAACTATGCTAATGATTCTCGTCCCGAATCAATAATAATATAAGTAGGTAATTTTGTTTTTTCTTATTTAGTGAAATCGGTAAGTGTGAACCATCCGTGTTTCAAACGCGGCTCGTCTGATTGCTTGCCCTGTAACCGCGCTTCCACACATATAAACAATCGCAAATGTTTATTCGATAATTTCTTATTCCCTAAACCACTTTAAGGGGGTTATTCTGATATATTGACAAACTTAAACAACCAATAAAATCAGCGTTTATTAATAAGTAACCAGGTATTGTAATTTTAATTGATAATTAAAGTCTTTTGTGACAACCTCCTGAATTTTGACGAGGATGCAAAACAACACCTTGTATAATATAGATATAATAAAATTTGCGCAAACACGATTTTTCTAACATTTCTAGATCATGCCACGCGTCACAGCGACACAGGTCGCAACGATACTCATGCAAAGGAGTTGCGTCAAGCGGAACGCGCGCGTCCTTTATTTGCTTCGCGTGAATATCATCGCTCTACAGCAAGTGCGGTCAAACACACTGGACCTGATTCCGGACTGGCTGTGGACTTTAACGGTCGGTTTCTCTGCTGTTAGTTTCCTGACTTATCAACTTCTTTCATTTATGCATGACAGCACTTGATAAATATTTTTAAATTTGCATTCTGAATTATTGTGATTATAGTTTTTTTTTAAACTTAGCTTAGGTTAATATTTGTTTTTTTTTTTTAAATAATACTTGTACCTTCCATACAGAAACAGTTTTAATTGTGGCGGACGTGGGTGTGCTGCCCATACATTTTTGTCCACTATCCTTTGTTTTTTGTAGATACTGTTGCAACACGCTTGCTGCTTGAGCTTGTCGCTTGTGCCCAAGAGGTCGTGGCTAGGGACGCCCCTAGCGACCAATTACTTTTTAATTAGGGACAAATATATAAAGTGTTTTGTTGTAATTAAGTTGAGTCGCACCTCAATGCCCTAGGGCTTGGAGTAAATCGAATCTCGTATTTTTACGTTGACTTTATTGTTATAGGTCTAAGTTTGTTTGTGTATTTGATAAAAGTTTTGTATTTTCATTTAGGTTGTGAATCCTGAAAATAAATTATAAACAGAATTTTGGATTTCAGGAAAAGCACCAGAATAATAAAGACATCACAGAAATTTATTATTAAGCTAAATTGTCTCAATACGACAGGCAAAAAATTACTTGTGATTTGTTTATTGCTGGCCTATTTAAATATTTATACAAGGTTACTTAGCAATTTCTAGATTCTCTGGCTTTATTTGTTTCAAAATCTCAAGTAAACTACATTGCAGCTTTTGGCGAATTTCTTAAGTTACCTTAATTAATTCAGATTATTACCCTCTTTTCGTGGTTAAAAAATTCGCAATTCAAAATAGCTAAAAGAAACTTTACTTATACACTGTCCTGGAGTGCTTACTTACTGTACAGGACCATAATATTTTTGCTGCAAATTAAGCCTCTTGCCTCCCAAGAATTGGTGTGGTTGCGGCAGTAAATATATTGCTGATGGCATTCCTAATAGACCCGCAGTTTCCCCGAAATGAGATGACGTAACTTCATATTTCCGTGACAATTTCCGACAGTTGATTTGATGTAATTACAGGCTAAGTATATTGCAATTCATTAAAGTTGCTGGAAGTAGCATGGTGGTTATAGAAAATTATCTAAAATATACGAATTTGATACATTTAATTCATTATAAAAAAAATTGTAGCCCACCGGTATCGTGAACAGGGTCCAAGCTAAGCAAGCCAAGGTCAGGGCTCCAGATAAAGGAACCTCCTAACTATACGAGCTGTGTCCTAGGAGTACCGCTTTCTGAATCAAGCCCTTGATCCAGCTGCCTAACGAGAGCCTTATCAAATATAGGTCGAGGCTCTTGGCAATTAGGCCATTCATTGGCTGATACGACTATCGGCACAATGATCGCTTAGTCCACATCCCACATGTCCCCAATCTCGCAAGCCAAGAAAGGAAAATTATTATTAAATTCTTTTATATGTTATGTTTGGCAAAAAAATATAATTTTTCAAACAAGTTTTCAGTTAAAGATCGATTTTCCCGTGGAAATAATATCTTGTTCGAGATTTTCCCCTCTGTTTGGCCAGAGCTTACATTTGTGATTCTGATTAGTGGAACATAACTAAGTTTTTGTTAATACCACTACTTACGCACATAATAATCTGTTCAGAATTCACAGAAGATTTAGCTGCAGCCCTAATAGATCTCAATCATTGAATTACAACCGCTGAACAATGCATCACTCTTGACTCAAGTGGGTATTGTAAACAGACTGAAATTGATTATTGCATTGTATTAACTAGTTCCGATGTAATTTCAACTGGCTCAAAGGCCACAGTTAATGGCATAATTATTCATGGAAAAGATCAGAAACAGATATCGTCATCATCATCATCATTTCAGCCGAAAGACGTTTACTGCTGGACATAGGCCTCCCCCAAATGTCGCCACATTGACCGGTCCCGTGCGACTCGCATCCAGCAGAACCCCGCAACTTTCACCAGGTCATCGGTCCACCTAGTGGGAGGCCTTCCAACGCATCGTCCTGCGGTTCACGGTCGCCATTCCAGAACTTTTCGGTCCCATCGGCCATCCGTTCTGCGAGCAATGTGCCCTGCCCACTGCCACTTAAGTTTGGCAATTCTTCGGGCTACGTTGGTAACCTTGGTCCTCTAGCGGATGTCCTCATTTCTGATTTTGATCACGCAAGGAAACAGATACACACATAACAGATATCTATATCAATTAAATTATTTATGAATCTTACTACAGTTAAAAATGCCAAAGTTCGTGAGGATGGATGCAGTTGTATTTGATACTTCTTAACGCAAAAACTATTACAATTATTTGAATTAAGTTTGACACACGGACAGTTTATAATCTGGATTAAGCCATAGCATACTTTTATTTAACCCGCACTGGGCCCGCGTGGTGGGTGAATTACTGCCCTCTCTCTCTCATAGAGAGGAAGCCTGTGTCCCTGCAGCGGGAACATTATAGGCTTATGATAATGATGATGATACTTTTTATTCATGTAGTACTATCCCGTGGGACAATTATGGGCCCATGCGGGCGAAGTCGCGAGCATAAGCCAGCGCACCTAATGACTGCATAGACTTCAAAGATAAACCATGACCTGGATTTATCTGGGAAAAGATATAGGGTTTTTTGTCCTGGAAATTACGGTCCCGAGGGATAATGTACAACTCCACGGGTAGGGTTGTAGCCAAAAGCAAGTAATGGTGGATACAAAATACAAAAATATTTATTTCTTCTCAAACATTGTGTCTTACATAAACTGAGGCAGTCCCGGAAAGTTACAATAGTACTTGTGTTGGGGCTGTCTCATCCTTCCCTTAAATAATTCCCCGTTAGAAATAACATGTAATATTAAGTGTATACCAAGTAAAATTGCTGTAAATAGAGATATAGATAACAGAACTTTATGGGGGATAAGAAATGATGAGCAAATTTGTAAATATAGGGAGCTGTGCAACGGGGCACTACGTGACATAGACTTTCCAGTGGAATTGCAGGACTGCTGTGACTATACATGTGACAATGTAGATCATAGGCGCATAATCAACATAATGTACGCTAAGATTAAGTCTATCTTGAGTGGTGCCTCGGAGAAAACTCGAATTGTCAGTAAAATAAATAAAAAGAAATGTATTGTAGGGTGGAACAAGCACGTAGGAGAATCACACAGGAAGGCTCGGCTTAGTTTCAGTAACTGGGTTATCCAGGGGAAGCCGCGCGCAGGGCCCTTGTATTTGAGTATGTGTGTTTTAAACTGTTTTCGCAGTTTAAAAAGAATTTGAAATGGTGCCAGGATAATACCGATCAAATAAAAATGGACATACTGGCGGCCAAACATGAGGCTAAAGATTTTAGTAGTTTTTGGAAAAAAACGGGGCAGTTGAATCCTAAGTCGAGCATTCCTTTTAATATTTTGAATAAAGATTTTATTTATTATTTATTTATTTTATTTATTCCCGTGAGCGTCGACGGTGCCGTAGGGGATCAAAATATTGCAAATGTTTTTAAAGATCTGTTTACTGTAGAACCGTTGCCGTGTGATTTAAATAATTTAAGTGGACCAGACGTCAGACCTGGTGAGAGGTACAGTCGAATTAAGCCATCAGATGTGAAAAATGTTATAAGAAAGATGAAGCGGGGAAAGTCACCAGGTCATGACGGTATAAGTATAGAACATTTCATCACAACAAAATTTGCGATATGCAGGTGTACATCTGCCCAGAGTCCTGAGTCTATTGTTTAATTTTTGTAGTGGACATTCCTTTATTCCGGATGATATGATGAAAACAGTAGTAGTTCCAATAATAAAAAACAAAACCGGGGATCCATCTGAAGCACAATTACCGCCCTATATCATTGGCCACAACTATGGCGAAGGTCCTTGACAGTCTCATGAACGCGCAGCTGAGCGAACACCTTCAGATACATGACTTGCAGTTTGGGTTCAGACCTAACATGTCAACGGAAATGGCAATTATGTGTCTGAAACAAACTGTAAGGTATTATACCGACAGGAAGACACCTAGTCCGGGGCTTTTAGATTTGAACCCTGCATTAAATATAAACAGCGATTTTTTTCTTGAATCGTGTACTTGACCTTAGCTCTTCAAATAATAATAAAAAATTTAACATTTTCCGAGACCGGATCAAGCTGAAAAAGATGAAAACGCGTTTTTGTGAATAAAAACATGGGAAAAAAAGTTAACAGGACAAATTTAGTTACTTTAGGTAAAGAATTGGTGACAGTAATATATTTTTTCAG
Source organism: Cerastis rubricosa (assembly GCA_949152445.1). Taxonomy (NCBI): domain Eukaryota; kingdom Metazoa; phylum Arthropoda; class Insecta; order Lepidoptera; family Noctuidae; genus Cerastis; species Cerastis rubricosa. The sequence goes on along the minus strand of OX424535.1, from coordinate 3,863,845 downwards.
AATTAAACATTTTCGTCCACGGAAATTACGGTAAAAAAACATTTACGAAATTTTTGGATTGTACTTAAGGCAAAAATATAAACAGCGGTTTAGTAGTAGTAGTAAATTAATATATTACACCGCCAATAAACAAAATTAAACATATTGTACTACCGGAAGTTATTATTACCAGTTTTTTTACAATAGCGGTTGAGGCAAAAAGGTAACAGGGTTTAATTTAGTTTAACTTTCATCTAAAGGCTATTTCTAACCTATTTACACGAAAATTAAACACTTTAAAGCAAATCGTGAAAAAAAATCATTTAATGTTTACGTAAAATACGTCTGCAAGCTTTATTCTTGTATTTGGCGCAGCAGTTTCATAGGAATTTGATCTTTCCGAAATATAAATAAGGTATACAATCGCGTAACTCAATAAAACACCGACTCAAACAACAACACAGTCATACGCACACAATGAACGCAGCGCTTATCTTGTTACGCACACGCCGTACGCCGCACGCTGCTTAGCGCTGACACCGTGCATCGTAATTTAATTTTTATTTTGACAATATTAATTATCGCTCTAATTTGTTTAATTTTGGGGGATCAAGGTTTGGATTTATATATTTCTCATTATTAAATGAATTTAAATCCTGTTACATTTTTGCCGTAAGTAGTATTTAAGATTTTTTCATTTTCTTGATTTTCTGTGAAGTCCGGAGCAGAATTTGTTTAATTTTCATAATAATAGTTAGACATGGTGATATAAATCATTTAAGCACTATTTTTGTCCTGTTAATATTTTTGCCTTCAGTACGAACTCAAATTATAAGATTTATAAAAAAAAAACGAATATTCCGTGGACGAAAATGTTTAATTTTCTGACCTACTTGTAGTACTCAATCTGTTCTACAAATACTCCAAAAAAACATACCTGTTTATATTTTTTTCCACCAAGTTAAATACATATTAGACGTTTTTTAAAAAAAAAACATATAAGCGGAGGTGAACTTTTCGCGGGACACAGCTTAATATACTCTCCTATCCATACCCTACACATTCAATGAAAAAAATCGCTGTTTTTAATTAATGCAAAGTTAGCCTAATATTCGGCGTAAATTCCCCGGACTAACCAATATATGCGTGTTTCCTTGATCTTTCAAGGGCCTTCGACCTGGTGTCGTATGATATTCTTTGGCATAAACTGCTTGAAGAGACCACTGTGCCGAGGGAGCTGGTATCTCTTCTCAAATATTGGTACAGTAATCAAAAGAATGCTGTCAGATGGGCCCACACACAGAGTCAGGAATATTACTTGAAGTGCGGGGTTAGGCAGGGCGGATTGACCTCCCCGAGTTTGTTTAACCTGTTTGTTAATCAGCTGATTGGCAGGCTCAGCGGAACCAGGGTCGGATGCTCAATAGACGGAAAAGTTATCAACAATATTAGTTATGCGGACGATATGGTTCTGCTGAGCCCGTCAGTAAGTGCGCTCAGGAGACTTCTGTTCATTTGTGAATCGTATGCCCTGTCACATGGACTCAAGTATAATGCGAGTAAGCGTGTTCTCATGCTATACAAATCAGGTAACAAGGCTCCCTTAAATGTGCCGCCAATTAAGATCGGTGGGTCGGTACTCGAGAGGGTGTCTAAAATAAGATACTTGGGTCACATACTGACAGATCGGCTACAGGACGATGAAGACTTAGAGAGGGAAAGGAGAGCGTTGGCAGTCCGCTGCAATATGTTGGCCCGCAGATTCGCACGATGTACCACAGATATAAAACTGTTACTTTTCAGAGCCTTCTGTCAGTCATTTTACACGAGCAGTCTGTGGATCAACTTTACGTGGCGGGCTTACAACGCCCTGCGTGTTCAGTACAATGACGCGCTGAGGGCGCGCTGACGTGTTGAAGAAACCCCGGTACTGCAGTGCTTCCGCAATGTTTGCGGATGCTTACATCGATGACTTCTTCTCCATCATCAGGAAAAGAACTGCATCGATGATGAGGAGGGTCCGTGGTAGCACCAACGCTGTCCTCAGCACGTTAGCGTATAAAATAGACAGTCCTTTTACTGTGTACTGGGCAAGTGTACACCTGCACAGAAATAGGAAATAGGTTTTAATTATTATTGTAAACTCGCTTTGTTTAAGTACTAACAAATTACTAACACCTTGTTATTATGTTTTTGTGTGTGTTCTACTAACAACCATACTAACGCTTTCTTTGTAGAAATTAATGGACGTATGTCTGAAATAAAGATATATTATTATATTATTATTATTATTAAATGGTATCTTAACAATGATCAAAGTGAAGTCAAAGTACGGAATAAAAATAAAATTTAAAAAGAAATGAAGTTAAATGATAGTTAAAACTAAGCAGGTCTCAATGCGTGAGGAGCGCACGTATCTATATGTGCATAGGTGTGTGTTTTGTGCGTGTGTGTGTATTTGTGTGAGTGTGTGTGTGTATGTTTGGGCGTGCGTGGGTGTATGTATAATTATCCAGCATGTTAGCTTACCCTGATCAGAATGTTTTCTGTTTCTTCATATGTTAGAGATCTTAACCAATCACCTATTGTTCTTTTGCAATCGTATATCCTCATGGGATATATTTCACACAATAAAATGAAAAAGGATGAAAGATGGTAAAGGATAGTATTTTGTGTGATATTAAGTAGAAGAGAAAAGTAACCCGAAAAGCAGTCATCAAATCGTCTTTCATAGTATTTTGAGAATCTAACTAGATGATTAAATCTTTAAAAAATCATACTATAACTGCTTGCACTGCTTAACCATCTGTCAGCGAGAGCGTTAACATGGGATTTACTATGTTACCTCTCCTCCTCTGTAATCAGGCATGCAAAACTAATTTCCTGTGAGACATCAAACGTCATCTTATTACGAAGGAAATACTGAGTAGGTACATAGGCTACGAATGAAGGAAAGAAGAAGAATTCGAAAATGATAAGAAGCATATTTGTATTTATAAAACATTTAACCTCGGCACTTTTTTTTCGTCTATTTTCTATGGACTATTACAACTTACAGTCATAAAGTCATGAAATTAATGTTTGAGGAACTAACATTATTTAAAAGTAGGGCAACACTAAATCAAAGTACATCTAATGTCATTGGCTGTCATCGACTTGTTTTGTAACTCGTTATTTATTGCATTTTTATTGCTTTTCAAATCTAAGTGGATTAAACCTAGAAGAAACGTGTTAATTATGAAGAAAACCAATCGGAGTGGAGCTCAGGAAATTATTTTTAAAGTGTATCAGCGATGTTTGTTTATAACACCAAGCTGGACAAATTTTATCATATTTGGATGATGTTTATGCTCGAACAGCAGCTATGACAGGCAATCTAATCGCGTTACTGTTTGTTTTTATCTACCAGAAGTTACAAATATACTAAATATACGATTTTAAGACTAAAATAAGGATTGTTTACATTGCGCATTATTAGGTTAGATTGCAAATTTATGTAGGCCATATTGTAGTGCGACCAAAAGTTTTGATACTTTTTAACCGACTTCATTGGTGATCAAATTTATTGCTGATTTTAAATCTGAATAACTATCATGTCTGAAATTTAAAATAGTATCTTTTTTCTGTTAGTACAATTATTAATTATTTAAAACTTTCTTTCAGAAAAATCTGAGAGTACAGCTGTAAACCGTATTGTAGATGAAGGCTATAAAAACGATGGCAAATTCGGAACCCCTGGCAAACACAGATCAGGTCGTCCTAAGAAAGATATGGATGACTTCAACATATGTGGTCTTCGACAAAAGATTCAATTCTTTTACTCGGTGAAGAAAGAGGAAACAACCTTAAGGACACTTCAGGATTTTGAATGAAGCCTGGAAGTCCTACGTAAAATTTTGTAATTGATTGGGTTGTCTGACAAGAAGTGTCAAAATAACAGAACAAGAATATTTGGAATCAGATGATGAAAGTAATTAATTATTATGTTACGGGATATTTTTATTAATAATAAAAGGTTAAAAAATATGTATGAACATTTTTCTTTTATTTACTCGTTTATTTGAACGACGGAGACCATAGATTTGTGCTATCTCATATATTACTATACTATTTATGCTATCTGATCGTATAAGCAAACTAATGAAGGTCGCATCTTTGGTTTCTGTAGTTTTTTAAATAAGATCTACGGATTTTACGACTTAACCTTTTCTTCTATCCAGTTTAAAAAAAGCGTCTACGAATAAAAATTGTTTTCATGAAAATCAGGTTTGCTTCTAGTACAAAATAATGTGCTAGTATCAAAATCAATTTAGTCACACTATACAGGGTTGCTAGGTGCACGACCGCAGCGCCCTCAATTTTTTTCATGACTTTATAGACAGACTGTATATTCCTTTTAAAGGCAACAGTTTTATATCCCTGAACAATAATTGGGACTTGAAAGTCCTTCCGGCACACTGCCTGCACCCGTACACAAAGAAGCGAGTCGGGCGCTCGTGCGAACCCTTTGCAGACGCACGACTAGCCAGCGATCATGCTCAGACAGTATTGAGATTTCATCTGCTGTTTAGTGTGATGGAACCTTTTTAACCCTCGACTAAAAAAGCGGATGAACAGATTTTGATAAAATTGGTTTCGTTTCAAAGGTCTTTTAACCCACAGTGTTTTTAGCTATGTTTCGAGAAAAAGTGCTCAGCTGTTGGAACATCATCACCTCTTTTCAAGTTGATGAAGGGAAATAAACCACTTTCAGAAAAACTTTCAAATCTTTTCACTTTTCACCATAGACATCGCCAGAGGCGGCTGCACCACCCTAAATGCACGGGATTTTTGAAATTTATAATTCTTCTTGCTTTCTTTTATTACCGAAAAGCGGTGCAACACCGAGAAAAGTTGAAGGAATGGAAGCCTGTGGCCAAGAGTGGGACAGACAAATCTTATAAGAAAAAAATTATATAGTTTAAAAAGCAACAAATAAAAATTTAAAATAAAACCCTCAACAACTAAAAATATGAAAAAATCCGCAGTTTTTTAAATTTTTAATTTAACTTTTAAAGGAATTATATTGATTTGATATCCGTACTTAGGGCCCCGTAAAAGCAAATGTTGCTTTTACGGGGCCCTAAGTACGGATATCAAATCAATATAATTCCTTTAAAAGTTAAATTAAAAATTCACATCAGTGTTCATTTGATGACTGTTAAAAAAGTCAAACATTTTGATGATTGATTTCAGTTTCTGAAAAGCTTTTCAAATGGTTTCGGATTTCTACAGGATCAACTGTAGAAATCCGAAACCATTTGTAAACGATTTTTAATAATTTACTTTATAGGGTTACAGTAATTTTAATTAATACAATGTTAATTGTCCGTGTGAGAGGAGTCAATATTATTCCGTACATTACCAGCAATAAAACGTTTTATGTTTTTTAAAAGGTTTCTAGTGACGCCTGTTATCTTGTTCTACTTTTTGTATTAAGCAACGACTTATTGTCGGGCCTACGCTGTCCTCCCACAAGTCCTCCCTTAAGAATCAAAGCTGTAACATTCAAATATTATAACCAAATAATTTTAAAAGGTTTCTAGTGACGCCTGTTATCCTGTTCTACTTTTTGTATTAAGCAACGACTTATTGTCGGGCCTACGCTGTCCTCCCACAAGTCCTCCCTTAAGAACCAAAGCTGTAACATTCAAATATTATAACCAAATAATTTTAAAAGAGTAACCATGGAGTTTTTTGCCGGTTCTTCTCCATAGGAAACGACCAACCCGAACCGAGCACCTTTTGTCGACGATTTATAAGTACCTATGCAGGCCTATGTAAAATATTTTTTTTTGATGATTTTGCCGTGATATCTGACAAGGGAGAATGAAGAAGAAAACGTATTGTGTCGACCTCAAGTAGAATGGGACAAGGCCAGGAAGATGATGATGGTCGCAAGCCTGACTAATGAGCATGAGCTCCAGCTGGCCTACCATGACGTCTTAAAGCAGTATTGTTTTACTCTTATACCAGTGTGGGAAAGAGACGGAGTTATACAGGATGTCTAGCACCATCTCTTTCCGACATTGGAAAAGGAGTACAACAATAATGTTTTAAGACGTCATAAGCCATCTGGGTTCGATTCCAGCGTCGCGCAAAGTGTCATTGGGTTTTTCCATCAGAAATTTCTCAGTAACTGCCACGGAGTCTGAATCTGTGCTTTGTAACAAAGGTATTTCAACATCACTGGCAAAATGTTGTGTGTATGACTGCCCATCAGTTTTAATTTTAGTAGTTGTAGTGATGTGTTTTTGTTTACCGAATACAGTTTGTTTTACGGTTTTTTTTTGTGGTGTACTTGTTAAGTACATCTCTGCCTAACACTTGGAGGATGACAAGACGTAATGTTATGTTGTTTCGTTGAATGACCAAAATTAGCTTCGAAAGACATCTTTACTAAGTACAAAATAGAGTCACTTACCAAAAACTGGGTTGCACTCCGGGAGTGCCGGCAGAAGTGAAAACTTGTATATGAACGTTGTCCATTTTTGATATTTTTGAATGGTTAGGGAATAATTTTGCACGAATTGCTTTAATTATCGGTATAAAAGTACCTTTATTTATGTAGTAAAATAGAATATTCAATATTTCTTGTGTCAAATCAAGTCACGTGTTCTGACGCGAGTTTAACATTTTTTACCTATCACAAAAGTGCACAACGCCGCTAAAGAAGTTTTCATTTCAAAAAACACATCTTACAAGCCAAACTTCAAACCTGCAACTCCCATATCAAAAACTACACCGTTCTCACTACACAACTAATTTCTAACCCGCCAAGCTTCATCTTACAGCAACTTAATATTCAGGCGGGGGCACACGAGCTATTCCAGGTGTTATAATCTGCAGCGTACTCTCGAGTCTAGCCTACAGCTAATCTAGATTAGATTGGGACTCAAAGCCTTGTCTCTGAGCTAGGATAACTAGGTAGATGTGTAGTCTTTTGAGGAAACTAATGCACTTTTTTGTTCTGTGCAAGTGAATGAAATTATGTTTTCGTTTGAGAAGTGATTATGTCGTCTATATTTATAGTTTTGTTTTGAACTGCTGGGACGCAGGACTCCTTAGGTGGAATGTGTTATTGTGTGGTGGTTATTTCCCCACACTAGGAATTTCTCATGTATCGTGGGTGCGTTTGCAAACATTTAAACGTACATACAGAAACAGCCAGACCCGAAACAACCATCTGTAGGCCTTACAAAATATTTGTTTCGTGCTGGGATCGAACCCGCGACACGCAGCGCAGCATTCAATCGGTTAGCCAGTGCGCTAACCGTGTCGTCATGTGGAGTGAATCCACGACGTGGCTTTAGTGTGGGTTGGTAGATGTCACATTATCTTCGGCTTTTTGGTTCTACGATATGCCGTTTTCTTCACGAAGATTTCTTTCACCGTTTTGAGAGCTGTAATGAAATATAATAGTAACGCGACTGTCTACGCCTAGCCAGAACTTTGCATAGATCGTGCGGCTGTTATTATTAAGCTACAAACCTTTGAATCAATCTAGCATGAGTTTGTAGCGGATTAGTAGAATAAGTACTAAAGTGACATAGCACAAAAAGTAATACAGCGCCATCTACGACACAAATGAAGAAATAACTGGGAATAACTGTAAATAAATTCTGGATCGCGCTATTAAAGTTATCCGCGATTTAAATCGATATAGAAATATCAGAAAATAACTCTCGGGCAGTTGCCCACCAGACACAACACCTGTCCGGTCGGAGGATCCTCCCTTTTCTATGGAGTATTCAGGAACTGTACACCTTGTTCTTCATACTCCTTTAAGTTTACAAATAGTAGACAACAGCTATAGTGTATTTATTCATACAGCATGTTGATACTGTATATTGCATGAATAAATACGCTATCGGTATGTTGTGTACCTGTTTGGTGAAAGTTGTGGTCATATAATTATGGACCATCAAACTAATTAGCTATTTCCATTTTTAGGGTTCCGTAGCCGAATGGCAAAAAACGGAACCCTTATAGATTCGTCATGTCTGTCTGTCTGTCTGTCTGTCTGTCTGTCTGTCCGTCCGTCTGTATGTCACAGCCACTTATTTCCGAAACTATTAGAACTATACTGTTAAACTTGGTAAGTAGATGTATTCTGTAAACCGCATTAGGATTTTCACACAAAAATAGAAAAAAGACAGTAAATTTTGGGGGTCCCCATACATAGAACTGAAAACCAAAAAAAAAAAAATTCATCAAACACATACGTGTGGGGTATCTATGGATAGGTCTTCAAAAATGATATTGAGGTTTCTAATATCATTTTTTTCTAAACTGAATAGTTTGCGGTAGAGCTACTTCCAAAGTGGTAAAATGTGTGTCCCCCCCCCCTCTAATTTCTAAAGTAAGAGGAGGAAAATTCTGAAAATATTTAGGATTGTAGAACGTAAAAAAAACTATCAACGAAAATTGGTATCAATAACATATGATGTTAAGTTTTTGAGATATGGGACTTTTTCATCAAACTGCAGCAGTAACTTTGTTTTTCATTATCATACTATGAAAAACAAATTTAGTTTTGCGGTTGCGTGGAAGTTTACTAACTAATACTACTAACTAATGAATGACAGTTCAAAATATTTTTATTATATTGTTTGGAGCTATGGAACCCTGTGTGCGAGTAAGACTCGCACTTGGCCGGTTTTTTTCTGAATGTTTTTCATGAAAAATTATTGAGTTGTCCCATAGATCGACTTTCAACTAAGTATTTGTTTATACTTTAACTAGCGACCCGCCCCGGCTTCGCACGGGTGGAATGCTATAAAAAGCCTTATTGATTTATTTTAAATACACAATGTAATATATTTAAGGTATTTTATTGGATAAGGATTAATGCTGTACTTTTTTAAGGTGTGCAAATTATATTTTGATATATCTCGTAGGGTTCAGTTAGAGTTAGCAACGTAAGCGAAATTAGTTGAATTAAGTTTTAAAAGTTCTGTTCATGCACAAAGCTGTATCCTCTTTGGCAAATACTCCTGTTAAATAAGGTTTGCTGTAAGAAAACCCATTTTTGGGTTAAGCTCGCCGTTGTACATTAGCTATATATTATTTATGTGTATATCTTTTAATTTTATGTGCAATAAAGAATAAGAATAAGCGGAAAAAATGATTTTATTTACGACATCACAATAGAAAGCTCGTAAATTATCAGTGTTTCTCTACTATATTATGCATTTACTATAAATATAAAACTTCCTATTGAATCACTCTATCTATTAAAAAAAAACCGCATCAAAATCCGTATCCGTATAGGGATAAACAGACAGCGAAAAGCGACTTTGTTTTATACTATGTAGTGATAATAAATACTAGGTAAATACTCCATTAAACGTTCATAACAGCCTAGCTTTCTACACAAGTACCTACGTCTTAAGATTTTTTTTTTACCAACATTTTTCATAATAAAAACAAATTCAATCTGTGAGATAATGGGATTTTCCCGAAGAAAACCATTCAAAGAGCAGTTTTATAAAATATGGTAGGTACTCTTTAAAGAAAATATTTCAAAAACAAACTCGGAGATATCCTTTGAACTTCATATAACTTGTGTTTGTGTGTATACTACGTACTATCGTCGACAGAAGTCGTTTATTTATTTTGTTGTTGTTTAGATTTACGCATGGCCTATGAGATTTGTTTTGTGTTGTGTATTCGCTTGATGGTGGATGATATTTAAGTCTGTATTGGATAAAAATTGTAAGATGTATGTTAATTTTGAAAAAGGTTTAAGGTCGTTTGTCAACGTTAATAACCCTTTGCTTTTTCTGCAGATCTGTCTGCCAATCAGCAATGGCCTCCTCCAACCTTTTCCATTCTGACCTTTCTTGGGCCACTCTGTTCCATATCACTCCTGCCAACTGTCTGATGTCATCATCCCACCTTTTTTGTGGTCTACGTTTCTTCCTTTTACCTTCTTTGGGGTACCATCTTGTAACTTTCTTACTCCATTTACCGTGACCTTTGATCAAATGCCCTACCTATCTCCATTAGTCTTCTGATCTTCATTGTGACTTCCATAATTTTTGTTTTATTTCTAATGGCACAGTTTTTCAATCTGTCTGTTTTTTTTTAATGCAACATACACCTTTCTATTGCATACTAGCATGTTGCGAGTTTGTTTGTCATTTGCGGGGTGAAAGCCCAGGATTAGCAGCCATACGTAAGGACATAAGTTCATAAAGCATAATCGGCCTGAAAAGTTCTAACTGCTAGAAATCGGACGAATCTTTGCAAAACCACGATCCGGTCGTACCCAACATGTAGGTACTCGTAAACCTAGTGTAAGGATTATTTAGTTTTAGGAAACAGCAGTTTCTTTAAAAAAAAATATTATCTTCTTAATCCCGCGGCTTCGCCCTCGTAGGGTTCGGTTATTGTCACACGGGATCGTACTCCCAATTGAAATTAAGTATGTGTACTAAATTTCATGCAAATTTGTTGAGTCGTTTTTTTTTCGACGATGCTTTTGAAGGCCGCCCTTTAGGTCGACCGATGACCTTTTGTAGGTTGCGGGGATCCGCTAGATGCGAGTCGCACGGGACCGGTTAGTGTGGCGATACTTGGGGGAAACCTATGTCCAGCAATGGACGTCTTTCTGCTGAAATGATAATGATGATGTTTTTGCGTGAAAGTGTAACAAATATCCATATATCCTCTCAAACGTATTTATAATATTAAGTAGGATTCCTTCACTAAATCTTTAGTTCACAAAACGAATCATAAAAAAATATTCATTTCAACAGCCACAAACGAACACAAAAGATACTATCTAAATGAAATGATCCTACTTTATCCATTCAACTACAGAATGAACAATTTAATATTGTCTATAATACGTAGTTCTGCACAGCGGACAAGCCATTTGCAGCGAGTAAAGAGGACATAGTGCAATAAAGATTATTTGCAACTGTTTATCTTAGGAAGAGCTCTTTGGTTTGAAAGAACGGGTGATAACTGTTTATTCTTTGAAGCCAAAAGCGCAGATGGTATAAAAGAAAATCTATTTAGTAGAAAAATAGTGTTAGATTGTAATTTTAGCACAAGAATAACTAAAGGGTGTTTAGCATAATCTGCTAATATGGTTCCCACTGCTGGGACAAAAGTTTCCCATCTATGAAAGGTAATGGACCGAAGTATACGATGTGTTTTGGGGGAGTAATTGATCCTTACTAGTACTTGGTACGTAGATTTTCATCAGGTACCATCTTATCATTAAAATTAGAGAACTGGTGGAGTCACACACAACTCGATAACAAACTTATTTATTTTCCTAAAAGACCCATCTCCTTAAAATACCATTCAACAGTAGCCAAGCTTGAAATTATTCCCTACCTGCGAAACAAAGATAAAAATCTCCCGACTTTAAATTCAATTTAATCTCCGCTAGCCCCCCAAGCAAGAAAGCCGGCTCCAAGATAGTTTGGGAAAAGGCTAGGCAGATGATTATCCGCTAGCCTCCCCGCTCCGCTTATCACTAAGCCTTCCCCAGAATAAACGCGGCAATATATGTATCGTAGATGTGAAACTGCAGACATGAGACCGCGAAGCCACAGCTAGACATTCAATGCACTGCAAGTTAGTATTTTCTAGACGACTGTACAATATACATACGAGTACAGTCGCGTAGAGTTATTGTGTACATTCGTGACTTCATTTCAAAACATCTGGCAATGTAAGGTTACAAGACTTATAAGTAATGTTACTTAACTTTAATGCTTAGAAAATCTTTGCTTCGTCGTGTAAGTGGAAAATGGAAGTAGGTAATGACTTTACACCTATTCGTTGGTGTGTTTATCTCTAAGAGATGTATAATTCGTGTGATGAAACATTTCATTTTAGAGATGGGAATGTATTATCAGTCTGTGTTGTTAATTAGTTACTAGATAGAAAATATTGTCAGGTTAATTTTTAAAAGTAATTCTAGGTTGTTCTGCTACTAAAATGGTGCTCGTTACTTATGAAATAAATTGAAAAAATAGAGTTAAAACTGACGGCGCTTATTTTTTAATTAAGCCCCTCTCCTGAAAGTATTGTAAACGTAACCAACTATGAAAATTGGTTTTACTTATCATTATGATTATCCAGAAAACATAAGAGCATCGGTAGCCCAGTGGTGGCAGCCCCGACTTACGAGCAGTAAGTCGTAGGTTCGAACCCAGGCAGGCGCATTACTTTGTGTAATTTATTTCATCACCGCTGCTCTCAAAACGGTGAAGGAAAATATCGTGAGGAAACCGGGATGTCCTAGAACTAAAAATTCGAAGACATGTGACATCTACCAACACGCACTGGGCCCGCGTGGTGGCCCACTCCCTTTCATAGAGAGTAGGCCTGTGACCCAGCAGTGGGAACATGCGGCTGATGATGATGAGTAAACATAACAAGCATTTAGCCCGCACTAATGGCAGGTACTACGAGCATGAAGAATATACGCTGCAGCTGAACAGCTTATCAAAAACGAAATCGGATGAACCGGAATCGTTTCGTTTGTCGGGCAATCCAGATCATCTTCTGCCTAGCCTTCTCCCTTTTTTATGTTGGGATCGGCTTCCAGTCTAACCGGATGGAGCTGAATACCAGTATTTTACGAGGAGCGGCTGCCAATCTGACCTCCACACCCTGTTAGTACTGGGTAAATAAGATACCCCTTGGTAAGACTGGTTGTTAGTAACGACAGCCAAGGGCTTAACGTGCTTTCCGTGGGACGGAGGAAACTCATAATGTAATGGGTAACCTATCCACAGACCAACCTAGGCAAGCAACTTAACCTGAAGTATTTTTTTTATACATTGACCCACACTAGTAATTTCTGCTGTATCGTGGGTTCGTTTACAAACATTTAAACTCACATACACAAACAGCCAGACCCGGAACAACTATCTGTAGGCCATACAAATATTTGTTCCGTGCGGAGATCGAACCCGCAACACGTAGCGCAGCAGTCAATCACTTAACCAGTGCGCCAACCGTGCCGTCAAGATTGATAGATCGGAAGCTATTGATCCGAGCGGCTGTTATTATTTAGCCACGAGCTCCTCCACAGCAAAAATAAAAGCTATTTTTGTGTACCCAAAGATCTAATTCCCCAATTACCCTTCACTCTGGCAACTATAGGTCCTACTACCTACATAACTCCGCCAAAGTCCATTAAGAAGGAAGGGTAAAACTGATTTTGTATAAGAAAAACCGAGCGAGCAATATCTCTCGTTCGTTCGTGTGTTGCGTTCCTACATACGATTAGTGTCGAACTCTAAATATTTCATGGTAATGTCTTACGATTGAAGTGTGTTACAGGACTTATTGATGGGGGCTCCCCAATTTATTGGGACTTGCTAAAATGGAGCAGAAATGTAGGGCAATTGGGGTGAGTGCAGATTTTTGTGTGGATTCAATGCAGTGTTTATGATAGTACCTCTTTTTTTTGTGACAACGTTGCTCCACACTAGGAATTTCTCCCCTATCGTGGGTACGTTAACAAACATTAAAACTCACATACACAAACAGCCAGATCCGGAACAACTATCTGTAAGCTTGTATGGCCTATAGACGACAGCACGGTTGGCGCAGTGGCTGAGCGATCAGCTGCTGCGCTGCGTGTCACGGGTTAGATCCCCGCACGGAACAAATATTTTTATGACCTACAGGTAGCTGTTCCGGGTCTGGCTGTTTGTGTATTTATTTATTTTAACACTTCAAGTACAATGTACAGTGGCGGACTTAATGCCATAGGCATTTTCTACCAGTCAACCTTTGGGTGATGCAGAGACAAACAGTGGTAGGTGTCTATCTGTAAAAAATAATAATTTATTAAGACAAACTAAGGATATATAAAATACTATAAATATATATCAAAATACTATAAATATATATCAATATATATAATTATAAATTCTTAAATATAAAATGACAAACAATGAAGAAAGTATCAACGTTGTGACGATCCTGCTAGCTTCTTTCGAATGTACTCGCGTACTTTAATTTTAAAAGATAGACGATTATTTGCCATCCTGATTTCCTGGGGAAGCTCGTTCCACAGAGAAATAGACTGTTTAAATGTTTGTAAACGCACCCACGATACAGGAGAAACTCCAAGAGTGGGCAAGGTTTTAAAAAAAAAAGAAAAAAAAGACAGTCTGGTCCGGAAGCCTTCTTTACGGATGATCAAGACGTTTGCTCCCTACGTGTTCCCGGACTATTAAGCCCAAGTTTCCTTAAGCTATCTTCCGTAATAGTTTGTGTTTACCATTAACTTTTACAGTGCGTGTTAACTTTTAACTAAATCATTACACGTATCTATACACACTACACTACACAACATGTCGCTTAGAATCATCGAAAGGTTAGGCAGAGAAGTTTCTAAATAGTCTCTAAATACACACATATTTCGCCAGTTACGTTGAAATCCCTTATAATAGAGGACAAGTTTATTGCCAGGCACTAGTCTTAACTCCAAACTACTACTGTAAAGTTCCTAATGGAAAAACCCAATAACACTTAGCCCGACCTGGGAATCGAAATCAGGAACTCATACTGAGTAGTAGCCCTTGCGACTACTAGACCGGCTATTAGGTATGAGCGTTATTTCACGTCACTAGTTACAATAACTGGCTACGGGGCATGTAACCGAATAACTAGTTTCGAGTCACACATAAACAAGTGATTTTTGTAACTAGTTACATTACCAATGCAGTGATCGAATGAAAAGCGAGACACGAAACAAAAGTACGTTGCGAATATAATATGTCGTTTCTTTCGCGCGTAATAGTTACTGCTCTGTGCCTACTTCTTTGTTCTGATTAAAAATGTACTCTGTGGTACTGACCAGCAAATGAGCAAAGCGAGCCGAGACTTCCCGAAATCACGAGTGATGACACGATGAAATCCGAACATGCACACACCAAGTCGCCAACTATCAAAATGATGCGTATGATTTTCATACGTATGACTTAGGACTTAAAGATTAATTTAGATTGGTCATTATTTTTAACCTACGACGGGCGGCGTACGAACACAAATTTGAAATTGTATTAACTTATTTGTTTATGTTAAATTATGTTTACTTTGACAAGTTAAACTTGTTTAGTTCGTTGGTGAATATTGCATAGCATGTACCTAATTATTTATTGCGAAAGTGACTTCCATGCATGTTTTTGTAATATTTTTGTATAAATTGTGAATAGTTAGTACGTACAGGGTGGGCCAGAAAGGCGTACGATTTTAAAAACACTCTTGCGTTTGAAGAGAGGGGACTGCGCGGGTGGTGGGGTTAAGTAGCTCGGTTCCCGGAAATTTAGTCGCGATGGATCACTTCACCGGAGCGCAACGTGCATTCTGCGTTAAACATTATTACAAAAATCGCGATTCGTGCGTTATTGTTCGGCGTTTATTTCGGCGTGAGTTTGGATTACATGACCTAAATCAGTGTCCGAAAGAAAGTGTGATTCGATCGTGGGTCAGAAAGTTCGAAGATACTGGTTCGACTCTCAAACAGAAGCCTGCGGGACGCCCAAGGTCAACAAGAACGGAAGACACAATTGAACAAGTTAGAGCTTCAGTTCAACGTAATCCTGCTCTATCGACTCGAAAGCGTTCAGCCGAACTTGTGGTATCCAGAACATCTTTGCGTCGCATTTTGTTGAAAGATCTGAAATTGCACCCGTATAAAATTCAACTTGTGCAGGAATTACAGCCAAATGATCCAATTTTACGACGAGCTTTTGTTGACTTTTGTTTTGAAACTGATATCGCACCTAGGTGACATTGCATGGCCTCCTAGAAGTCCGGATCTAACGCCACTGGACTTTTTTTTGTCGGGATACCTAAAAAGTAGAGTCTACTCCAATAACCCAGCCACGATTAACCAGTTGAAGACCAATATCCGGGAAGAAATGGCAGCTATTCCCCGTGCAATGTGCCAGCGAGTTTTTACCAATTTGAGGTTCAGATTCGAAGAATGTTTGCAGCGGGATGGTGCACACCTGGATGACGTTATTTTTAAGAAATGAATTTCCCAGATGTAAATTTTTGTAAAAATAAAAATTTGTATGTGAATTGTACTAAGTTTTTTTTTAATAATTTTTTCAAATTCGCATTTCTTTCTGGCCTACCCTGTATAATAAAAACTGTGAATAAATAAATAACTTTTTCGTCATGTCTCGATGCAATTCGAGTGTCCTGTGGGAGTTTTTCCAAAAACTACCAAACGAAAAAAAAGCAAAATGTAACGAGTGTGGTGAATTATATAGCTTCAAATCCTCAACCGCCAATTTAAAAACGCATTTGAAGAGGAAACATCTCGATGCATATGAAAGTGTTTCTACAGTGCAATCAAGTGCAACAAGGACTCAAGAAGCAAGTCAACAAGGAACGCCAAGCGATGTCCAACCTGGGCCATCGTCGTCCAGCTCAGATGTTGCGTTAGCCACTACGTCCACCACACATCAAATACCAAGTTCAGGGAATTTAGGTATAGGTACTATACCTATGCACCGCCCTAAGCAACAGCGCATCGATAGTTACGGTACGGCCAAAAAAATATCACAAAATCAAAAAAGGGTAATTGATAGTGACCTTGCTGAGTTATTTATAGACAGTTATCTCCCATTTTCGCTAGTAGAAGAACGTGCTTTTAAAAAATATTCCCGACACATACCAGGATACGTGTTACCATCTCGAAAAACAGTTTCTGACATCTTAATCCCTACACTATACGACAAAATAGTCCAGCAAAAAACTGAAGAAATAAAGGATATTGAATATGTATCACTAACCACAGACTTATGGACGTCTCGGGTCAACGATGCGTACATTGCCGTAACAGGGCACTATATAACAAAAGACCTAGAATTAAAAACATTTTTACTAAAATGTGCACAGTTTCAAGACACGCACAGCAGTGCAAATATCCAAGCTGCATTGCTCGAAACTACCAACGAGTGGGATGTTACAAATAAAATAAATTTTATTGTAAGTGACAATGCAGCCAACGTAAAGAAAGCCATAGCAGACATAGGGTGGAAGCATTAGGGCTGTTTTGCCCATACCCTAAACTTAATAGTTCAGGATGCCCTTCGTCTAGTTCAAGCTAGCTTAGAAAAGGTGAAGACTATCGTCCGGCATTTTAAATCTAGTACAGTAGCATTAGAAAAATTATTAAAAGTGCAAACACAGGATAAGCCAGAGGATACACCAAAGCGGTTGATCCAGGAAGTCCCAACGAGATGGATTTCTACGTTTTATATGTTACGTCGATTCGTTGAGTTAGAAAATTATATATGTGCCACTATCGCCATTCTTAGAAAAGATTTACCAGTTTTATCTGTAGAAGAGTGGAATATGTTTAACCAACTGTGCAAGGTTTTAAAGCCTTTTGAAGAAGCAACCAAAGCCATGAGTGGTGAAAATTATATGACCGCCAGTACCGTTATCGTCATGACACGCTGTCTTAAGGATTCTTGCGACCGGGAGGGCTTTATAGATATAACCAATAATGTAATTATAGAACTTCGGACAGGTTTAGATAGAAGATTAGAAGGAGTCGAGAGAAGCGGCACATTTTCTTTATGTACCATATTAGATTCAAGGTACAAAATAAATGTATTCTCGGATACAAATGAAGCTGTAAAAGCAAAGAAAACCGTAGAAGAGTTAGTCGCGGCTATTATTAGAAGGCGACGTGCAGAAAATGAAGCGCAGCAATCCACTTCAGCTTCGACTACCATACCAGAGCGGGACAAATTTTCACCCTGGTCTATTTTAAATAGTATTGTGGGTACACAGCAAGAAGTAGGCACACCTCTGTCCCGTGCGATCAAAGAAGTGGATTCATACATCAAAGATGATGTTTTGCCGATGTTTAACGAAAACGGCAAATTTAACTGCCCTCTGGAATGGTGGCGACTAAACCGCCACATTTACCCCAATATTGCCATACTTCTGCGATGTTACGGTAACATAATGGCAACTTCAGTCCCGTGCGAGCGGATATTTAGTAAGACAGGTCTTACTATTACTAACCGCCGCACACAACATAAAACAAAAAAAGTAGCCCAATTAACGTACCTAAACGTCAATCTTGATCCAAAAAGATTTGACAAAATATGAAAACTGATTACCTACCTACTTAGTAAAAGTTATACCGTGACTTTGTACAAAGTGTAAATAGATGAAAAACTAACTAAGACGAACCTAGTGTTAAAATATTGTAATAGTGTAAGTAGAGAGAGAAAAAAAAAAAAAAAAAAACTAAATAGTGTTCAAATATTGAAATAGTGTAAGTACATATATTTATAGAGACAAAAAAAATAAGAAAAAAAAAACTAAATGTAAATATTTTAAATCATTGTACATACACGTATACAATCAAATGAACTTCTAAATACGCCTGCATAACTTTCATTTTATTAAATCATTCGATGCAGTCAGTCCTAAGCCTGAATAAAGTATGAAGGGAAGTTTATTTGTGTTTGTATTACGTTATAACGTTGATGATGTAACTGCTTATGGTAGCTAAAAAAACTAATTCGTTCAAAAAACCTAAAGCTTGTGACATGTAACGATTACGTAGGTAACCATTTATATTTTCGTTTCGCCAATACTTCGGTAACACCATGTTGAATCACTGAATAGAATTTGACAAATAACTAGTTACTAAAATCACTAGTTTTCAAAACAGGTTACGCCTTCAAAGTAACTAGTTACGTTACGTTTCGCGAAAATCACGTAACGACCCATACCTACCGGCTATACACTACTACCAGGGACTTAAAAACGCTTTCATAAAGGTTACAGAATTATAAGTGTTACATGTTGAATTGGTAACAGAATCAAATATGTTACACTTTTAAATGTGTTTTTAACCGTAATATATCATCATCATCTGCCTAGCCTTTTCCCAAACTATCTTGGGGTCGGCTTCCAGTCTAACCGGATGCAGCTGAGTACCAGTATTTTACATGAAGCGACTGCCTATCTGACCTCCACAACCCAGTAACTGGGAATACGATACCCCTTGGTAAGACTGGATGTCAGACTTTTAGCTTCTGACTACTCGTAACGACTGTCAAAGATCTACAAATGACAGACATAATGACATAATGACAACCCATATATCCGTATATAACCGTAATATATCTGTAACAGATTTATAAAGAGTTAACAGTGTTAATAAGTTACACTGTTACTAAAGCTATAATTGATAATTTCAGTTACACATATTAACACATATAAAAGGTTACAGTTTGATTCGGTAACATTATTATATCTGTTACATTAAAAAGTGTTTTTCTGTTAAAACTGTTAAAAACACTTATTACGGTTACAGTTTATGTCCCTGACTACTACTGTGTTCATGAAAAACAGAAAGCTTAATACATCATGATTTATCTTTATCAAAAGTAATACTCTTCTATTTTAATAACACATCAAAATGTTCCTTAAATCAATGACACTAACATATTTATAACCCTATCCCCGCTTCCTTGATTCGGAATTCTAACCTTAACCCCTATAAAATCTAAGACGAATATCCTGTAGCAATGAAGAGAGGAACTGGAGGATTTATGACTGGAACTGCATTAGGCGTATAAGAGTCGATTGGGTTCTGGCATTGAAAAATTTAGCTAACCCTGTCGGAGGGTTGCAGCGAATTGGAATTCTGTCACATGCAGATGTTATGGGGTTATATGTTTTAGAGGAATGTCGTTTGTGTAAAGGAATGGATAGATATGTAGTCTAAATTTAATTCTTTTAAACATTTTTAATATATTTAAATAGTATCATTAATTTGTTAGCTAATTTAAATTCTACTTATTATAACCAATTTTGACATCAGTGAATCTCTTGCAATGTCTAAGTAATGTCTAAAGATTTATGTAATTGTTAATTTTATTTAATATCATCTGATGTGTTTTTAATTTTAATTCTCTTAAACTTTTTCAATAAGTATATTTTAATGGTATTATTATTTTGTTAAAGCTTAGATGTAAATTCAATTATGCATGCCGTGGACTCCTGTCAGTGAAAGAGTGCCATCACCTACGTGATACTTTTGAAGTCCATAATGTATTATACATCCGAGATCCTAAATATGTAAATAAATTGAAACAGTCAGGTTTATTTTAAAAACAGGAGAATAAAGAAAACGGCTCCTCCTCGCGGTTCCTCGAGCGATAGTTGACGAAATATAATAAAAGACGCTCAGATCAATCTTCAGGGTCAGCCCCTTGTCTAGGTTAATAATATATAAATTAATAATATATAGAATAATTATATAGAAATATTGTAAAACCAAATGATTTAAAAAAAGTAACCATGGAGTTTCTTGTCGGTTCTTCTCCATAGGAAACGACCAACCCGAACCGAGCACCTTTTTGTCGACGTTTTATAAGTGCCCCTGTAGGCCTATGTAAAATAAAAATGTTTTGTTTTGATTTGATTTGCGAATTTGCACGCTTGCTAGGCAATTTCTTAAGTTTGTGCGTGTACTTCGTGGATATGGGTTAAATGGGGTCATTTCATTTCCCCCCAATAAAACAATTTCCGATATTCACAATACTTTTGAAATTTACATAAAATATCCCTGAAATCAACTTCAACCTACCAGAAAATAAACAGAAAAAGTTACAAGTAACGAAATATTCTTACATTTCCGAACCAACTCGAAACACAAACTAAGTTAATAATTATACAAGTATAAGTACACACCCGAAAAAGACCAACCTCACTAAAAGGACGAAAGGCAAAACTTCAGCGGCCAAGTCAAGAAAATGAGGACGAAAAGGCAACTTTTCTAAAAGCCGACCAACTTTGCTTAACAAATTATTATTTTAAACTCGCCATTCCGCATATTCTGAATTTAGCTTTTGAGATCTTACGTACGTTTCCCAGTTACTAGCTTTGGGAACTAGGGAATGGTAGCTCTTTGAAAATTATAATATCAAAGACTTTTGCTAAAAAGTGCTGGAAATGTTCCCATTTTGTAAGCATGTGTGAAATGGCTTTGGGGGAAGATTCTAGAGTAAAATGGAATAGAGTAGATGGAAATATTAAGGGGGAAGGCTCGCTTTCTATTTGTTGAACATAGAAGTCGATCTCAGAAGAGGAGCTCGTGGCTAAATAATAACAGCCACACAGGTCGATCTTTAAAGCAAAGCCGTGTTTGCCGAAGTTGGTCCATGGACGGGTGACCATAATTACGTACCGAGTTTCCTCCGTGCCTCGGAAAGCACGTAAAGCCTTTGGTGTCGGCTGTCATTTGTAGATCTTTGACAGTTATTACGAGTAGTCAGAAGCCATAAGTCTGACATCCAGTCTTACCAAGGGGTATCGTATTACCCAGTTACTGGGTTGTGGAGGTCAGATAGGCAGTCGCTTCATGAAAAATACTAGTACTCAGTTGCATCCGGTTAGACTAGAAGCCGACCCTAAGATAGTTTGAGAAAAGGCTAGGCAGATGATGGTGAGAAGTCGATCTCAACAGCCCCACCCCTTATTACATGGGACTTAAATATAACTTTCGAAATGTGGGTGTACTATGATTCCCCTCTGCTCAACATTTCAGGGACACAGACGTGATGTCACATTTGTAGTTAATCTTTCAATTGTATCAATGAAACCGAACCTGCTCTTATTTGAATTTAAGTATATAATTTTATATCAAACCTTTGTAGCGACCTACAAAAAGCAACTTGCACCAAAAAGTTCTACAGTGCCATCTATGAACAAACCTAATAATTAATATGGTCTGAATCTCGCAAGCAAAGTTTACATCGACTTAGTATAATAACATAGAGAAACCTGACAACAACTGTCGGGCAGTTGCCTACCAGACATAACACCTGTCTGGTCGGAGGATTCTCCATTTGCTAAGGCGTATCGAGGAGCTTTACACCCTGTTCCTCATACCCCTAAACCTTTATATCTTTAAAATAGGATTCATTTTCAGTGACAAGCACCCATCTTATGGGTCGAACAATAATTCCCCCGATTATTTCTCTCAGTATTAAAAAAGCTAAAAGCAAATTCATTTTTAAAAGAAAAGTTCGTAACCAGTATTTAAATCAGACGAAGTAGCTCGAAGTAGAAGGCTAGTCATAGTTATTATTATTAGGTTTCTCGTTTTTCATTTTGGTATTAGTTTGTTAAAATATTTATTATACTAGCTGTACCCGGCAAGCGTTGCAATGCACTTTTCCTACCTACCTACCCTACCTACTTACCTACCTACCCTACCCTACCTACCTACCTACCTACCTACTTACCTACCTACCCTACCTTACCTACCTACCCTACCTTACCTACCTACCCTACCTTACCTACCTACCCTACCTTACCTACCTACCCTACCCTACCCTACCTTTCTCACCTTTTAAACCTTCCCGGTACTACGAAAAACATTTCAAAACCAAAATCAGCCAAATCGGCCCAGCCGTTCTCGAGTTTTAGCGAGACCCACGAACCACAATTGATTTATATATAATATATAGATTTTATGTGTATTTGTGTACTAGCTACGTAATCATAGACAATTTCGAAATTAATTACATATTTTTAGATATTTATATTTTGTACCATATCACAATGTTGTCCTTATTATTATTATTATATATTTCAGTCTTCGCGCGAACTCGGTACCGTTCGGGTGCAGAAAAAAATGTCTTCCGCAAAGTTAAAGTGTATAGTGTGGAACATCGTTATAAACGAGTTATTATGTTTTGTGCAAAACAAAATTGATGTAATGGACGAAGAAAGTTTAATTCGGTTGTGTGTAAGCTCGTATACGACCG
The DNA here is from genome assembly GCA_949152445.1 of Cerastis rubricosa. NCBI lineage: Eukaryota > Metazoa > Arthropoda > Insecta > Lepidoptera > Noctuidae > Cerastis > Cerastis rubricosa. Next base: position 3,841,022 of record OX424535.1, on the reverse strand, counting down.
CGGAAATTACCACTGCGAAGGATTTGTTGTTTGAATCCATTTCTACGAGTACCCGCAACATTTCACGTCGCAAGAACCGTGAACAAAAAGAAATGGAGGATATTATTTGCGTGTTTAAGAGTACAGATCCAGATAAAACCCCTATCTTTGTTGCAAGGGAATTAGAGAAATTACCCCCAGTATCCTTCGATCACATTGACGTCACGGCCTTACTAAAGGACATCGTCGTATTGAAATCGGAGATTAAAGATTTAAAAGAATCCTGTGCTACGGTCGACCAACTTAACAGAGTAAAAGCAGAGATAGACGACATGAAATATGCATCGTTGGTAGATGTACAACGCACTGCCACCGCAAACGTAAACATTAAGCGAGGTGCTTACTTACTGGAAAGCGGTCGTGACAGTGGTCCAATCGGTTTGTTAAATCTCTCAAACCGTAACAGCGACAATACTTCACCTGAGAAAAATGAGTCATCCACTGATCATGTGAATTGGCGATCCCCGTTATCCCTCGAGAAAATTAACTCAGGTACTGATCGTATTAAAACATGCGTGCGCAGTGCAACAGATCACACGACCGCTGTCTCCGCCGTCACTGCGGCTGCCTGCGAGCCCCGGCCTCAGGCAAGTGGTGGGAGTGGAGCGGTCAGCTGTTCGCCGACACGTGAAGCGAGGCCTACGTCGTTAGACAGTAAACTTACAGAGATGAGAACGAGTACGTTGCCAGCGACGGGTAACATTAATGTAATGTTCGATGTCAACAAACAGAAAACATTAGCGGAAATAACGCGCGATGGAGAATGGAAGTCACAGAATCCTAAAAACGAGTGGATTCTAGTGCAGAAAAAAAGACTCACAAATAAATATTCTGAGTCCCAATTAATTAGAGGTAAGGCTGCCTGTTTGCCTGGAAATAAGTTTAAGTCCGCAAGTGAGACGATACCGCTGTTTCTGTCCAACGTGCACAAAGATACATCAGAAAAAGATATCACAGAGTACATACTTTCAAGAATAAATGAAAAAGTCGCATTACAGAAAATCAAAATGAAACAAAGTAAAGAATATAATGCTTTCAAAATAATAGTTCCGAGTGCTAAGCTCGACATGTTTTTGAATGGTGAGTTATGGCCGGCCGATATTACATGCAGACGCTTCAGACCTTATAAAAACCCTCAGTCTGATGACGTTGAAGAATTCAGAAAACCATTGAAATAACTATGCTTAATGTGAATCTCATTTCATACAACTGCAAAAACATCAAGCGGTCTATTGAGGGTATAAAACAGCTTTGCAGTCTTGCGGACATTATCGCGCTGCAAGAGACGTGGTTACAGCCTGAAGAGCTACCGTACCTGTCCAGCGTGCATGAGGACTTCGGAAGCACGGGAACGTCTGCTATGGACATGGCGGCCGGCATCATCAGAGGTCGTCCCTTCGGTGGAGTTGCGCTACTGTGGCGTAAGGCGATGTTCCCTTGTGTTTCAGTGATTGCGTGCCCTAATCCGCGTATTGTGGCAATTCGTCTTACGACGAACGGTAGGCCAGTGCTAATCGTAAGTGTTTATATGCCAACTGACAGCATAGAAAATGTGTCGGAGTTCACGGATTGTCTGAGTTGTATCAGTGCTATAATAAGTGACAGTGACATCGAGTCTGTTTTCATGCTTGGTGACTACAACGCACATCCAGGTGAGCGTTTTTACCGCGAACTAATAGATTTTTCGAAGGAGCAAGATTGGACTTGTGTTGATACCAATAGGTTGCAACTGTCGTCAGGGACGTTCACATTTGTGAGTGAGGCTCACGGGAGCAAGCGGTGGCTAGACCACTGTGTTGTGACTGACTCTGCTATGCACTGTATAACAGATGTGTCCGTAAAATACGACGTTTATTGGTCTGATCATTTGCCGCTAGTTATTTCGTGTAATCTCGATGTTATTAGGCAGAAAACGACTGCAAAAAATGCTACTTGTAATAAAATACAATGGGGAGAAAGGAATGTAAACCAATGTTATGCCTATGAGAATATGTGTAATTCTCGATTTAGACATATTGATCTACTATTAGACTTACAAAATTGTTGTGGTAAATATTGCAGTGATATATATCATAAACAGATAATTAATAATTTATATAATGAAATAGTTAATATTTTAAGTTCATGTGCTATTGCGACCTATGAAAGCCGTCGAGGTAAGCGGAAACCCTTAGCTGGGTGGAACAAGCATGTGAGCGAGGCTCACAGGAATGCCAGGTTGGAGTTCAATGTATGGTGTTGGTACGGTCAACCGTGTACTGGCCCCATTTTTGACGCCATGATGGTGGCACGGAAGATCTTCAAAGGAAAGCTTAAGTGGTGCCAAAAGCATCAAGAACAAATTAAAATGGATCTACTAGCTGAACATCATGCTAAATCAGATTTTAAAGGATTTTGGAAAGCTACTAATAGGTTGAACCCTAAGCCTGGCGTTCCGGTGAGCGTCGATGGGATGTCCTGCCCTAAGGATATAGCTGAGATGTTTCAGAGACAATTTACTATTAATTCGACACTAGGGCCGCCGTGCAGGGTGTTCGATGCTGGGCCCGAACATGCGGTGGTGTCAACTGTCATTCGTGCAAAGGAGATTAGGCACATAATACAGAAGATGACAAGAGGCAAATCGCCTGGTCATGACGGACTCAGCATCGAGCACCTGCAGCATGCAGGTCTCCACTTGCCTCGAGTGCTGGCACTTTTATTTAATCTGTGCCTGAGTCATTCACATCTTCCGCCTGATCTAGTGCGGGCTCTGGTGGTGCCGGTTGTCAAAAGCAAGACTGGAGACGTATCGGACAAGTCTAACTACAGGCCTATTTCACTCGCCACCGTCATAGCCAAGGTACTTGACAGCGTGCTCAACTCACATCTTAATCATCATGTGCAGCTCTGTGACGCCCAGTTTGGATTCCGGCCTGGGTTGTCAACGGAGACGGCGATTGTTGGCTTGAAGCACGCTGTCAGGTATTATACGGCTAGAAAAACACCCGTATATGCGGTTTTCCTCGATCTATCTAGGGCCTTTGATCTTGTCCCATACGATCTTCTTTGGAAAAAACTAGAGGAGACGGCGCTGCCGCCAGAGTTTACATTGCTCCTCAAGCACTGGTATCTGAACCAGGAGACTCAGGTGCGTTGGGCGGGTGAGCTGTCGGAGCCATGCCGGCCGGAGTGCGGGGTGAGGCAGGGGGGGCTGTCCTCGCCTTTGCTCTTCGGTCTGTATGTCAATGCACTGATTGAGCTACTCAGCAGCATGCATGTCGGTTGCTACGTAGATGGGGTGTGTTTTAACAACATAAGCTATGCGGACGACATGGTGCTGCTGGCTCCCTCGATCGGTGCTCTCCGAAAGCTACTCAGTGTGTGCGAGTCGTATGCTATGACTCATGGATTAATATACAACAGCAGTAAGACAGAATTCATGGTCTTCAGGTCTGGCACTAGGTGTCCCACTACAGTCCCTCCTCTTCTAATTAAAGGTCACCCGATAAACAGGGTATACAAATTTAAATACCTGGGCCACCTGGTTACGGATGATCTGAAAGATGACCTGGATCTAGAGAGGGAGCGCAGAGCATTATCAGTTAGGGCGAATATGCTGGCCCGCAGGTTTTCTCGTTGTACAGCCTCAGTTAAAATAGTTCTTTTTAAGGCATACTGCACATCGCTGTACTCGGGAGCCCTGTGGTTCACTTATACCCAAAAGGCTTATAATGCTCTGCGTATCCAATATAATAATGCGTTCAGGGTATTGTTGCGACTGCCACGCTTCTGTAGTGCATCAGCAATGTTTGCCGACGCACGCACTGACAGCTTTGATGCGTTGTGGCGTAAAAAATCTGCCTCGCTACTTTGCAGGTTGCGTGGCAGTCCCAACACTATCCTGCAATCGATAGTCGCCCGGGCAGACAGCCCGCTAGTGTGGGCGCTAACTAATCGCACTCGATCTCTTCTAGTTATTAAGTACTAACATAGGCTAAGTTATTTTGTTACTAACACAGTGGACCTTTTTAATATGTAGTCTGGTAAATAAATAAATAATAAAAAAAAAATTAACCCAATAGTTGACTGGTAGAGAATACCTTGTGGCATTAAGTCCGCCTTTGTACCACTATTGTACATGAAGTTTAAATAAATAAAATAATTCGTTGGTGTGCTTACAACCCACCTCCGAGCCGTCGTTAATTCGTTATACGTAGCTATATGACTCGTGCTCATACCCAAAACCCAACTAGCGAAACGCCAAAAGAAGGCTTTAATAACAGATACTGAAACATCTATTATTTGAGTATGTCGCAGTTGTCTTGATTTATTCCGTTAGACACGGTCATCATGTGGGCAGAACATGGGTTCCGTGCTATGAAAACACACACTACACGAGGTACACCGCTTTTGTCGAACTCACTTACTACTCACAAATTACTTGAAATTACAATCCAACACAATAACACTAGGCACCATGAATCGGGGAACAGTTTCGGGACGTCTTGACTCCGCCGCGGTCAGACACAGACTGTCCGCCTCACAGCGAGCTCGAAACATCACGATTCTGTAGAAGCGCGCTTAGGTGTGGGTAGACTGGTAAGTAGGTCGCGTGCTACCTTTGGCGCGCTTGCCGATTCATTTTCTGTCCGTACTAATGACCGGATCCTACAAGTACAAAAACTATAGTCTGATAAACTTTACTCATAAACGTCCCTAAAATAGACAGCTGTTGTTTGAAACTCACTACACTGCCAATTTGATTAATCGAACCATGTTGTCAAAAGCAAAACTAATAATTAAAGTGTCGTTTACGTTTAAACTAGAACTGTTCTTGATTGCTTTCTAGCTTAACTTTATCAACTTTAGAACCCCATTTCGCTTGGCAGGAACAAAAATTTAAACGGAACCACTTCAGAAAATACATTACCAAAATTTCGTACCATCATCTGCGTAGCCTTTTTCCAACTATATTGGGGTTGGCTTTCGGTCTAACCTGATATAGCTAAATACCTGTCTGCCTATCTGACCCCAATAACCCAGTTAGTACTGGGCAATACGTTACCCCTTGGTAAGACAGGTTGTCAGACTTTTAGGCTACTGATTAAAGATGCACCTACATACAACAGCCGGGACCAAAGGCTTAACGTGGTGGTCACTCATCCCCGGACCAACCTAGTCAAGCTAAGAAAACCCTTACTTTAACAAAATCGGTTTACGTGGTAAAAATATCGCAGAAAAGACACACAAACAAACAAATCATATTGAGAACCTTCTTCTTTAGAAGTCAGTTAAAACCAGTAAACACCAGCAAGCTATACATAATTTAAGAACACAAAGAATGAAAAGATATCAGTTTAGTGAAAGATATCTATCTATCTTCAAGTCACTCAATTCTTTTGTCGGCTAATCTTTTATGAAAGATAGCTTTGTACGGTGTATCGGGTTTCCCTTACGGATGAATTCCCTGACTATCAATATTATGTTTTGTGTGAACTTAACGCTTAGACGGAGCGTGTGGTCAGCGTTCTCCCTGACACGAGGAAGGGCTACAGCTATTCGTAACATAAAAGATGAATTGAATTTTTGATGGAGAACAATACTCCATCAAAAATTCAATTCAACTTTTATGTTACAAATAGCTTATTGCTAGTGAAAATCAAATTTTTATACTCTCATGTTGTCGTCTCTAACATTGTTGGGAAAAGACTAAGGCAAATGGTGAAGATGATTTCGTTTGTCTTTTGTTTTTTTCATGAACATTAGGGCTTATTTAGGTTGTGAACTTCCATGGACTCTGTGCAAATTAGTGATGACCATGTCAATATTCTATATATATAATTTACTTAGTGTTTAAGAGTTATGTCTTAAGCCAAATGCGTTATTTTGATATATAAAAACAAAAACAAAACGCGCACAGCAAAGGAGTGGAACTCTCTGCCTGCGTCTGTGTTTCCGAACGATTACAACCCTAATCTCTTCAAAGTTAGACTGAACGGGCTCCTTCTGGGTAAGCTCGTAGCATCGTCGACTTTGTCTCTGTCATGTCTGACCTAGACTAGAGTCAAGAGCAAAACCATCTCAATTAAAAAAAAAACATTTATTTTCAAAAAACCCTTTACTGTTTGAGATGTTTATTACTCAAAAACAATATAATTCATTTAACATGATATGGATGTTTGTTTTGTATGTTCTGTATGGTGTCGGACGTAAAGAATAGCACCATCCCATATCGTCCCGTGAGTGTCGTAAGAGGCGACTAAGGGACTTGCCAGAGAATGGGCAGCAGCGTTCTCTGTGCTTTTGTAACAACAGTACTGCGATCGCCAACCCGCCTGCCAAGCGTGGCGATTATGGCAAAACCCCCCATGTTATGTCAATGTGGCGACACTTGGGGGAGGCCTATGTCCAGCAGTGGACGTTAAAAGGGCTGAAATGATGATGATGATGATATGGATGTTTTAGCAAGAAAGGACATGTTTGATGAAATGACGAGTAATAGAAAAGTATGGAAGAAGAAGAAATGCCGCGCCGACACCAAATGATTTTGATTAAAGGCAAGAGATTGATGATGAATACATTCACTTACACCTACTTAACACTTAACATGAGAAATACAAGTTAGTTAATCTTGAGAGCGTCTTACGCCTTTCGACATTTCATACAAACTTTCAAGTCCTTATTTTCCGTAATGACTGAACCGATTTTATGAAACTTAATACGCATAAACAGGATACATAGGTCTAAAAACTTACTAAAAATCTTTCTCGAAATGTCTTTAAAAAAATTATAATTGGAAATTTCTCTTTCTAGATAATTTATAATCGGTCTAATTTAGCTGTAATAATATTTTTCGAAAATACTTTTTAGTATCCAGCTTACACGTATGAAGTTTCACTAAATTGGTTCAGTCTTTACGGAAAATAAGGACTTTAAAGTTAGTATGAAATGCCGTTAGGTGTAAACGCTCTTATGTCAGCATTCGCTCTAAAGTAGTGACTTAAATATCTTATCAAAATGTCATTGCTAGGGTCGTAGACCTCATGTTTAACATCCCCATACGCCATTGCAGTCCCAACTACTAACGTCAACAAACAAACACCCAACGACACATTATTACTCTGTCACGATATTACCTAACTACGACCAGTATTTGTGACCCCTGGCTCGCCAAGCAATCCCCTGAACACAATTATAGTAAACTAGCGACCCGCCCCTGCTTCGCCCCTGCATACAGATGTGATCAAAACATTGAGATTTCTATGCTATACCTATATTATTTTAACGATGAATGAAGTTTATTCTGTAATTTGGTTTGTATAAAACAGTTTAATACATGGCAAGGCCCAAAGGCTCTAGCCTACACACATTAGAATAATCAGCGATGCAAAACCATCATTATCATCTGCCTAGCCTTTTCCCAAACTATCTTGGGGTCGGCTTCCAGTCTAACCGGATGCAGCTGAGTACCAGTGTTTTTACATGAAGCGACTGCCTATCTAACCTTCACAACCCAGTAACTGGGTAATACGATACCCCTTGGTAAGACTGGATGTCAGACTTTTAGCTTCTGATTACTCGTAACGACTGTCAAATATCTACAAATGACAGCCGGGACCAACGGCTTAGCGTGCTTTCCGCGGCACGGAGGAAACTCGATATGTAATTATGGTTACCCATCCACAGACCAACCTCGGCAAGCACGGCTTAACCTTAAACCTGGGCGGCTGTTATTATTTAGCCACGAGCTCCTCAAAGAGATACAAAACCATCATGGCACTAAATTACTGAAGTTTTTCCTAGTTACCCACAGAAAAAAGTAATGTGTATTTTTATTCATTAGAGTCTCCTCTCTTTATTTCAATGCCTTTTTGTTTGGATATTAATCTTCAATTTTATATTTAAAGCCGGAAACTTTTATTTTTGTTATATAAAACTGGATGAGGTCTGCGTTTGCTGTCAGACTCCTCTGAGAAGAAACATCGAAAAAAAAATATATTTTTTTTTTTCTCACAATAATTTTACTTGTATTTTAGAGTAACCTTTGTCACAGGGTTTATTATCTACCAGAACGTAACCTGCATAAATGTTTGAGCAACCTTCTATCTTATAATTTTCATAAAATTGTTAGATTCAGTCGTCTTTTGACTGAAATGAAAATAATACAGCAGCGGTGGCCCAGTGGTGGCAGCCCCGACTTACGAGCAGTAAGTCGTAGGTTCCAACCCCGGCAGGCGCATTACTTTGTGGAATTTATTTCATCACCGCTGCTCTCAAACGTTGAAGGAAAACATCGTGAGGAAACCGGCATGTCCTAGAACTAAAAATTCGAAGACATGTGACATCTACCAACCCGTACTGGGCCCGCGTGGTGGATTAAAGACCATTCCCTCTCATTGAGAGGAGGCCTGTCTCCCAGTAGTGGGAATATACAACAACTGCTTCCGGACTTAATTCTCTAAAAAATGCTGAACATTACGCCAAAATCCATCGTGTAGTTTAAAATAGAAAGCTGACAAACAGACAGACACGAAAAGGGACTTTATGTCACACTATTTATGGTCTAACCAGGCAGGGGAGGTCAACTTCCCTAGTCGTTTTAGAATTAAAGTGACGTGGGTTTCTCATTTTGTTAGGGGCCAGATATACGCGTTTCCTAAGCGTAAGTGCGCACGCATGTTGAATTTTTAATCTGAAATATTGTTTTTATGCGAAAAACGTATGGATATTGTTATTGTTTCGTAGTGGGTCATGTTTTGCTTGGTTTTTGTAAGGTTATGACTTTTGGTTATCATCTACTTTGACCTGTAACCTTGGTTACTTTTCTAGGTGTTTCTAGGTACAATAACGTCATGATCTGACTATAAGACAAGACGGCGTGGTTCAAATCAAATCAAAAATGTTTATTTGTAAGAAAATACATACAATTTACAAAGCTTTAGATCTTATGTCTTTCTGGTCTACCATGACCTCTTAAAGCAGTATTGTTTTACTCTTATTCCAGTGTGGTAAAGAGACGGAGCTATGCAAGATGTCTAGCGCCATCTCTTTCCCACACCGGAAAAGGATTAAAACAAAAATGTTTTAAGACGGCATGGAAGGCCACCTGGTTGGCGCAGAAGCTGAGCGATTGGTTCGATCCCGCATGGAACAAATATTTGTATGACCAAAAACAAATGTTTGTTGGTAATTGTTACGGGTCTAGCTGTTCGTGTTTGTGAGTTTAAATGTTTAGAAATGAACCCACGTTATGGGAGCTATCCCTAGTGTGCAAAAACTAAAGTTTCTAGACCCAATGAATGAATGAATGAATGAATGAATTATATTTATTTCTGAGTGAATGGTACATTAGGATCTTAATATTAAACAGTTTCACATACACTACCGTTGCCGGTGTAGAAATATTAAAATTAGCTTATAAAGTCAAACTGGCCAAGTTTTAGGCCGCAACAATGTAATTATAATAGTTAGTTTGTCATAAAAAACGCTAAATAAAGTTAAATCCCCATTAATGTAATTATAATATGATTTTAATACAATGTCAAATTGGAAAGTAGAGCGAAAAGTCAAAGTTTACTAATTATATAATGTCAAACGATTAGATAAAAGAACAAAATATTAAATAGTACTACATGTCAATAAGTCACGTATATCAAAAAATATCCTCTTCTATTGATTTGTCTTCTAAATAGTCCATAATGGTATAATATCTTTTAACAAGCAACAGTTTGAAGAGTTTTTTTTTAAACATTGTCAGAGGTAAGTCTTGCAAACTATTTGGTAAGTGATTGTAAATAATAATCGACATGCAGTATACATTTTTCTTAAATAATTTCAGTTTTATTGGTGGCAGCCGAAGGCTATCTTTATGCCGAGTTCGGCTATTTGGCCTAACTGTGCTTATTTCAAATAAATTGTAATGACTTTTAACAAAAATACACATTTCAAAAATATATAAACATGGCAAAGGTAGGATTTTAAGTTTTTGAAACAGAGGCTTACAGCTGTCTAAAAAGTGAGCTCCACAAATTGCTCGGATACATTTTTTTTGAGCTTTGAATACTCTGTCAAAATCTACTGAGTTACCCCATATTATAATGCCGTATCTAAGTACTGATGATACATAACCATGTTAAGCCAGCATTGCAGTATCATGATTAACTGTTTGTCTAATTCTTTTCAAGGCATATGCAAAACGATCTATTTTTGCCAGAATTTTATCGATATGTGGTTTCCAACTGCAATTTTTATCGACCGTTATACCTAAGAATACACAATTATCGACTATGGTCAAGTGAGAATCTTTATAGTGAATGTCTAGTTTATTTATGTTTGCATTGTATGTCTGAAATTGTATTATGTTTGTTTTAGTCATATTTATTTTTAGGTTATTTTTTTCTAGCCAATCGATTGCATTATCAAGAGCTTGGAAGATTTCATTTTCTAAGTGGTTTAGGCTGTGCGTTATTCGTCAGTGGATTTAAATTTACCGACTAATACCCAAACAAAAAATGTCGAACCTTAAATTAGACCGCAGTTCCCACAGTACGTACTCTTTTTTGTGGCTAGAATTTGTCCTAGATATCAAAAAAAACACTAGACAAACTAATACAGCACGTAATATGGGTTTAGGAGCTTAAAACTACTTACATAAATCCTCAGAATGTCCAATTTCACGAAGGCAATAGATAATTTTACAGACTATTCTAAAATATTTCTTTTTGAGCGTAAGAGAATGTTTTTGTCTAAACTAATATTACAAAGAGGAAAGATTTGATTGTTTGTTTGCATTGAATAAGCTCCGAAACTACTGGTCCGATTTGAAAAATTATTTCAGTATTAGATAGCCCATTTATCGAGGAAAGCTATAGGCTATATATCATCACGCTACGACCAATAGGAGTGGAGCAGTAATGACAAATGTTGCGAAAACGGAGAAAATGTGACGCAAAGGAAGTTGCGCCGGACAGCTAGTATCAAATATTTTCAAATAATATTTACTTATAACATCACGCCTGTTCCCCCAAGGGTTGGGCAGACGTGTACCTAATAGTAATATATATATAATATATAGTAATATACGTTTCGCCAGTTATGTTAAAGTTCCATGTAATAGGGGCAAGCCTATTCCCATCAACCGGGCACAAATCCAGAGGCCGTGGCTGCTATTGAAAAAATCCTGAAGGAAAATCCCAATAATACTTTTCCCGACCCAGGAATTGAATTAGCAGTCGCGCTTGCAACCACTCTACCAACGAGCCAGTCCAGTACTTAATATAATATCAACCATTTTCAATCTAGGAATTGGAGACAAACTTTGATAATATTTAAAGACACAACAAAATCTCCATTATTGAACAGTGTTCTAACAAAATAAAAGGTACTTTCCCCACAAAATTAACGCCATTAAATTAATATACCTATAAAACGCGATCACTAAACACCAAACACCAGTGAACGGAATAAAAGGACTCAAAACAATAGACTTTTCTAAAAGAAACTGTTTCCCAACCAAGCAATTACGCCAAACGATAATAGACTCTCCTGCCATTAGGATAAAGTGGACATATGAAAATAAGATGGTTTAAATTATTTTTGTAATGGTTTGTCTAGACGGGCAATAGTAGTACTGCAATATTATGTGGCTACAATATTTTTGGAGATCACAAAAAAATGCAATTTATTATTATCTCATCAATGAAAATGAAGCTAATATTTATTAGACCAAAACAAAATCACTTTCAATTCCCGTTCGATCACCTTGCAACCTAGCCGGTAATACATAAAAATGTGTGGCTATAAGGGATGACTGGGCCCAGTGGTTGCAGCTCCGACTTACAAGCAGTAAGCCGTGGGTTCGAACCCAGCCAGGCGCATTACTTTGTGTAATTTATTTTATAACCGCTGCCCTCAAAAACGGTGAAGGAAAACATCGTGCGGAAACCGGCATATTCTAGAACTAAAAATTCGAAGACATGTGACATCTACCAATCCGCACTGGGCCCGCGTGGTGGATTACAGCCCACTCCCTCTCATTGAGAGGAGGCCTGAACCAGCAGTGGGGACATTATAGGCTAATGTTTCTTAGGGAAAGCTGTTTGTTATCATGAGTATAATCACGTGTTTAAGTATCGGCCACTAATTACCAGTCACCCTAAATAGTCCGGCCATTACTTAGTATTACCCAGTACTAAGTGGGTTGTGCTGTGTGTTGTTCTGTATGGTGTCGGACGTAAAGAATAGCACCATACCATATGTTCCCGTGGGTGTCGTAAGAGGCGACTAAGGGACTTGCCGGAGAATGGGCAGCAGCGTTCTCTGTACTTTTGTAACAACCGTACTGCAATCGCCAGCCCGCCTGCCAAGCGTCGCCATTATGGCAAAACCCCTCTTATGTACACTTGGGGGAGGCTGTTGTCCAGCCGTGGACGTCTTTCGGCTGAAATGATGAATGATGATGATGGACTGGGTTGTGGATGTCAGATAGGCAGTCGCTCCATGTAAAATACTAGTATTCAGCTGCATCTCGTTAGACTGGAAACCGACCCCAACATAATTGGGAAAAGGCAGGCAGATAATGATATGGCCCAACCACGCAAAATGCATATTGTGGCTGTAATTGCAGCCACTGTTGCCGACAACAGTTTTGCAGCCACACATTGCAGTAAAACTATTGCCCGTTTAGACGTACCTTAATGAATAAGCAAATAAAACCACAGAAGCGGACGGTAAACACGTTGATAATTTTAATCTACCTTTACAAAAGGGATGTTTACTGAGAACGCGCTAAAAGGGATGCCAGCTCAAATTAAGGGCCCTTTTATTTTTGGTGTTTTGCGCCGGGCTTGGCGGCGTAGTTAAAGATATTTTATGTTGAGTCTAGGCTGTTTTCGAAAGAAACTTGAAATTAATCGATTCTAGATTAAAAATATTTTGTAGAACAAGTCCCTATCTTTGCTGATTATAGTCCGGTCAAATAAGACCAAAAAGTAGGAGTGAAGGTACAATAATTCGCACCCAGCTGATTACACGGGGTCAAAGGTCACAAAAACGGATTTTTAGCGATTTTCAGCAAAACGATAAGTTTTAAAACTTACGTGTATTTTTTTTCTAAGTATCAGATAGATGAGGACTTTTTAGATTTAATTTATGATAGTGTTTTGAACCAGTGCCAGCCAGTACATACGGGACCGAGACGTGGTCGCTCACAATGGCCCTCATCAGAAGGCTTTAGGTCCAACCAAAGGGCAATGAAGAGGGCAATGTTCGGAGTTTCCTTGCGTGATCGAATCAGAAATGAGGACATCCGCAAGAGCACCAAGATTACCAACGTAGCCCGAAGAATTGCCAAACTTAAGTGGCTATGGGCAGGGCACATTGCTCGCAGAACGGATGGCCGATGGGGCCGAAAAGTTCTGGAATGGCGACCGCGAACCGGAAGACGATGCGGTGGAAGGCCCACTGTGGACCGATGACCTGGTGAAGGTTGCGGGGATCCGCTGGATGCGAGGCGCACGGGACCGGTCAATGTGGCATCATTTGGGGGAGGCCTATGTCCAGCAGTGGACGTCTTTCGGCTGAAATGATGATGATGATGATGATGATGATGATGAGTGTAGTGAACAATCCTACCGATTATCAGCTGGGTGCGGACTATTAGGCCTTTCTAATATTGATACAAGTCATTGATATCCACGTAACATAACATCAAGCCTGTCATCCCCGAAGCGTTAGGAACAGGTGTACCCAGTTATAGTACACCTACATTTTGCCAGTTATGTTAAAGTCCCATGTAATAGGGGGCGAGCCTATTGCCATCAACCGGGTACAAGTCCAGACTCCGTGCTGCTGTCCTAACAATTCAAATATCACTATAATTGGAGACTACAAGAGTAGAATTGTTTAAGAATCTTTTAACACCTGGACAATTAGAACCAACTAGGGCATGCAAAAACCGGGATGTTTTACAAAACCGGTTTTTTTCGTTTTTTTTTCATATTTATGAAAAAAATAAAAAACATGTGTAGAAAAAAAAATTAAAATGCTAAAGTCTAATCAAAATATATATTTTTTTACGTTTATCTGACCTATGTTTATAATAATGAGCATTTTTTGGTTTTTTGGATTTACTACTGAATAACAATATAAAAAAGTGTCTTTTCTAAGCTGAACATAGAATAAAGCTTATTATTTAGGTAAACAACATACTAAAGTACTTTCACAAGTTATTATGCCTTGAGTCTGGGACTGTGGCTTTGCGTTTTGTTCTATTTTTTTTTACTTTCAAAAGTTTCTGTAATGGTTTAATTGAAATAAACGCTTTGAGTTGAGTTTGAATTTGACTCTTAAAATGTAAGGTAAGACTGACATACAAAATTAACATCAATTGGTAGGTACACAAAGGTTCCAAATCACAGAATATTAAATAACAATTTAACTGTCATAAAAGACAAACAAGCAAAATCAACAGTACGTAAAATGAGATCAAAAATTCAAATTAATTATTATAATATCGCATAAAATAGACGTCTTATTCCTTATTTACCTAAACAAAAAAAATCTGTCACTCTTATTTATGTTTATGCTTGTACTCGTCTCACACACGAGATATGATGTCTCCCTGTCTCACACCTCGCTGTAGAAGGATAGGTTCCACATGACATGGTTTGTACAAACACTTCAACACCTCGATGTACCGATAATCAATTTGGCACCGTTCGAGTGACTGCAGTACAGCCCAAGTCTCGATGGAATCGGAGACTTTCTCATAGTCTACAAATGCTAAACAGAGAGGCAGGTTGTACTCTTCGGTGTTCTGTATAACCCGTCGCAGCGTCTGTATGTGGTCTATGGTGCTAAAGCCTTTTCGGAATCCGGTTATTCGGGAGAAAATCATCAAACATTTGCGCGAGACGATTCGTGATGACTCTTGAAAAGAACTTGTAGATATAGAAGTGAAACTTAGAAGTGAGATGGGCCTATAATTCTTCAACCGGGCATTGTCGCCCTTTTTGAAGAAAAGTACCACCACACCCAATGTTTATAGTGTAATTTTTAAATTGTCCTAATAAATTAAATTAAAAATATATAAAAACCGAAAAAAACAGTCGGTATCCGGTTTGCATGCCCTAGAACCAACACAGCCAATGCAATCTTGAAAATAGAGACAACGCGTTTTCCCAACTATAAGACCTAGCTAAATCGATTTTTCACTCAGTTAACCGCTATATTGTAACATCAAAATCGTTAGAGCTGTTTCGAGAACGTGATTACACATATAATACAAATATTACTCATATAATAGTTTAGGATTGCTCAAATGTTCACCAAGAGCGTCCTCTTCACGTCTCCTCAAAAGACCTTCGTAGCACTTTTATAAGATTTTACAAGTCAAACCGCTATCGCATTTCTCTCCTCTAATACCCGCTTCAAAAGCGCACTTTATTCCGTACACCAGTACTCAGAGCTCAACACGTCAGCAATTATCTTGATAAGTGGCCCATGAGCCCAGTGTTAATATTTTCCACCAACGATTTAAGGGTTTAATTAGAACAACATTGTTTTCCATCTTGCATTGTATACAATACGACTTTTGATACAATTTTCAGGTAACATTTACTGACTTTAATTTCGAAATTCAGGGTAACGGCTTGACCAATGCAACTGCCGAAAAACTTGCTAAGAGCATGCCACAAGTCAACATAATACGACTTGTCCTTCCGAAAAGGAATAAATTAGTCTTTTGTAATAAAAATAACAAGCTTTTATTAAAGTCGAAAAGTGAAAATAAGGTTAATCCATCAACATTAAACGCGTTTACAAAGTTTCGTGCCGGTGCTATTGACCATTGAGGAAGGTCTTTCGTAAAGAGACGCTCCTGGCGATCATCGGCTGCAGGATCAAGTCATGTCTATCACACAAATATATTGTCACCACAACCAAAGGTGTGTGCAATATTTTTTGCTCAATCGGTTGGGGGCCAACGGTTTGCAAGATTTGAATTCATACTATACATACCAACTACCTGACCAACAAGGTCAGTTAAGCAAAAACTTATATTAAAAAAAAGTAACGCCTTCACGCGTCGCTCGACGCTAGCCGTATCGCCCGTGTACGAGGCCTTAGGACGCGTGGGCTTTCCTTATAGCGACTCATTTAGTGTCGGCTGTGTTTACCTTTGTAACTAAAAATATCTGATCGGCAGGTAAATCCGAAACCCGAGCTGGGTTTTGTCCTTTGATCTCTGAAAATCGTTTTTGATTTATTTATTTTTAGCAAAGTTCTTTATTTAGATAAAAAGAATTTCGAGATTGAGAAAACGGTAGTCTTCTTACTTTGTGATTATGAAACTGGTAGACTTAAATACCGTTCGATTTTTATTAGAAAACTTTGAAGGTAACCAAACGACATTAATTATTGACTACTATAGCAAAATCAAAGAACGAAAAGAGTCAACGGAGCAGTTACAAAACCACTGCACGGGACCATCATTGTCTCAACTTAAAGCCATTCTTATACAATACCGCCCGTCCGCGCGGTCGGGCGACGGGGCGGATCCAGGCGCATTGGTTTGTATGGAATCCGTTGTTGCCTAACACACATACACCGCTCAACGGACGCGGCAAACGAGCCGCGTCTGCTTCTCCTTGCAAGGCAACACGGGGGATGAAGGAAGAGAAGGAAACTCGTGATATACGAGTTTAAAAATATAAGTATTAGAAAAAAGTTGCGTGGTCGCCACTCACCCTGCTCAGCTAGCTAGCTAGGCACCTTATGTGATGTGTAGGTGTCACTGAGGTACGGGCCGTACAGGAGGAGAATCAATGTCAAGAAATGATTGTGTATTTGTGTGTATTTAATTTTTAAATGCGATGCCGGGGTGGGCTGCTAGATTTTAATAAATTATTATTTTTTAAACTAAGAAACTTACATGGCAATACAAGGGGGGGTGAGGGTGGCGTCGGTTTAGCGACGTCATAAAGTGAAGACCCAATGACGTCTATCATTGGCTCTGAAAACAACTTTTTTGTGATATTTTGTTCAAGTTTAGATCGTGCTTATTCTAGATTATTCGATGAGGACGCCAATCTGATAGCTGTGACGGAGATTCTGTTCCATGTTACTGCCTCCAACAGTAACACAGGTCTGGCAGCATCGCACAAAGTTAGCACGGACGCTTCGTAGCACATTTGTTCTTGCTCTTCAATGTTATCATCATTCACCGGTGTCTTCCTGAATCAGCGTGATGAGCTTCGTGGGCGTTAACACAGCCCGTAGCGTACACACGGTTGAAACCGCCGTGGTACCGCGCGGATCCGCAAAACATATAAAAACTCAAAGCATTTATTTCAATTAGACCGTTACAGGCACTTTTGATAGTCAAAAACAAAAAAGACGCGATGCTACAGTCCCAGTCACAAGACATAATAACTTGTGAAAGTACTGTAGTTGCCCATTCCAAAGCGTAGATCTCTATGGAGAAGAATGGGCAAGAAACTCCATGGACACTCTTTTAAATCAAAATATGTTACATAATCTTGGTTACATCATTCGTGTTGAGAATTACTAGTATGTGAGAACCATGTAGAAATACGGGCAAGTTAAGAGCGTCCAGAGTAAAAGACGAAATCAATAATTTAAAAATAAATTTGAAAATAAAGTTTTAAAATAAAATAATTAAAATAAACCGTGGCAGCTAAGAGATGACCAGTCACAACTGACAGCGCCCGTTCACGAACATGACGCATGTATCAGCCATCATTGAACTCAACCATATTGAAGGGAACTAAATGACCCGACACACCCGCCACCATCAGCGTGACATTTAAGTGAGCATGACATTTACTCAACCGCCAGGGTAAATTCGCGTCAGTGAAAGATGTAGTAGTAGTACCTACTCAGTAGATGGTGGCTTTACAGTACATAGTTTTCACACATGATAGTTTTCGTATCTTGTAATCTCGACGAGTCTCTGCATAATTCCCGTCGCTCCTACCTCGACACGTTAACATGTTAAAATACTTTAGATTTGTAAACGACATTTCAATAATCACAATTGCGAACCAAAAACTCGAAAGCAATATCTATGCAAGACAATCATCATTTTGAATGAAAAATGCTGACACTTTTTTACTCGTCTTTTTATATGATACGGTCTTGTTTTACGATAAGTTTTTGACTGATTTTTATTACACACTCTTTGAATAAAATGATGAAGTTGTCGCGCTTTAATTTCCTATATTTTGGGGAAATGGTGCTAATTTGGGAAAGAAAATCGTGATTTAGAAATTAATGATCTAGTTAACTTTCATGAATATTTCATATTCTTTATTTTATTTGGTCATCTGATTGGGATATATCTATATGCCCCTTTCGGACAAGACAGGGTTAACATTATTCGACTTAATAAATATAAATAAAAAATATTTTATTTTACATAAACCTAAATAGATACTTACAAAATGTTTAGAAAATGTGCACGGTTTGGGTTGGTCGTTTTCTATTGAGAAGAAAATAACACGACAAGCCTGTTTCAATTCTCAGCTCAGTATTATAATAATTCGTTGAGCAATAATAATAAATCAGTGATTTCGTCATTTCAATCCCCAGCAACTCCAAATCGTAAAATAACTCGGAACGATAAAACTATTTGTATACATATTGTATATATACGTATAAAAATCGTTAGTAGTTAGTTATATATATTTGATTACCATGCGTTGTATTGTACTGTTTTATTCATTTTGTTTGCATTTACGACTAATTGAATCACCGCGAACCGGATATTCAAATAAATTAAGGATTATGGGCGGAAGAGATGCTAAGGAAAATGAATACCCATACATCGTAAGAGTGCAATATAAAGTTATTTACCATGACCATAAAAAACCCGACGAACAATTGCACTCATGTACTGCTTCTGTCCTAACTCCTACCTGGACACTTACATCGGCGCACTGTTTTAAGCTCAACGACGTTCGACTTTTACCAAGCAATATATTAATAAAACCTGTCATCAAATTTGATTCACAGAATACCAGTATCAATAGCGATATCATATATACTGTTATGCACCCTGGTTTTCAACTGAGAATGTTTGATTTATTTAATGACATAGCTTTGATTAAACATGAACCAATAATATTGAAGAGGTACGCCCGCGTCAGCGGATTGGATTATTTAACTTTGATTGGCCAAGAAGTCACTATAGCCGGTTACGGAATAACTAATATTACCATGAGGATAAACAAAACGGTTGTTTCTAACGTTGCTGCTGATGCTACCACGCTGAATAAGCCTGTACAATTGTTGGAAACTTTAGTAGTACCTTGTGACAGGAATGCTGAAACAATTATTAAATTAGGAATGTGTTTAGCAAGGCGATGTGGTGAGTCGAGTACTGTATGTTCTGGTGACTCCGGCGGGCCAGTGCTCCATCCGTCGGGTGTAGTCGGCATCAACACTCTCGCCTCCGAAGAAGGTATGAAACTCTGCGCCTTGCAAAAACACTCACTTGTCTATAATACTGCGGCGGTTACACCAACTAGCCCTTACATCGATTGGATAAGTTCTACTATTAACAAAAAAAAACCAATAAATATGCAAGAGACGGATAGGAGAACAGGATTTAAGGTAAATGAACATAAACGGAGCGGAGGACAAAAAGCTGCAGGGGTGTTTTGAGTCCTGGGATGGCGAATTTAGATTTAGTGTTATCCCTCAAACGATGGAACACTGAATATCGTGTCCTACTCGTGCTGTTGTCGGCAGCGTGTCGGATTTTGGGATGACTATGGCCCCTTCTTATAGAATCCCGAAATACAACGACCTTCACCGAGTGGTTAATGGATGAAACTTATTTTATATTCAATTTAATATGTCAATAAATAAATTGCATATGGGCTGTCTAAAAAATTTCAGTTTTTTTTTTTTATCATTTCACCGGTTTGGTTAATAAACAAATTCTATACCAATCGAAAGTATAAAGCCCATAGAATATTCAAACGTTAGGTTGCCTTTTCTTTTCCCGTCACAACTCTCGGGTAGGCAGATATAAACAGGTAAATCGATACTAGTAACTTGCATCGGTCTTGTTAATGAATAAAAAAAGGCAACCTATTTATTGACATATTAAATTTAATATAAAATAAGTTTCATTCATTAACCAGCTCGGTGAAGGTCGTTGTATACCGGGATCTTAGGCTAGTAGCGTCTGTCAGTTCTTGTAACGTACGCGTTACAGGAACCGATGGACGCTACTGAAGATGCCATAATCATAGCTAAATTCGACACGCTAAGCGAAGAAGCAAAGAATGATGACCTTGAGGTGTAGTTTTTATTAACGCACGGATCTGACGTTCTGATTGTAGATTGGATAAACGCACCCCAATCGTTCTCGTCTCCTTATCCCTGAAGTCTTGAAGCTTTGACTCGCAATATATAAAATGAAATTGGTTAGTTGTTTTATTGTTTGATCCTGAGCAATACCTAGTTGGCTAGCCCGGAAAAAAAATCGATTCACGATGAATGCATTGAATAGTACGGGGGTCATGGAAGTATTATAAGTAAAGTTATTACATTTAAAACATCTATTTTAAACGTGTGTAAAATTTAACCTTCATTATCATCATCATCATTTCAGTCGAGAGACGTCCACTGCTGGACATAGGTCTCCCCCAAGTGTCGCAACATTGACATTTTAGGGGGTGTTGCCTCCCAAAGGAGCAGGGAGGCAACACCCCCACAATAACACTTGCAAAGGCTAAAATAACTTTACTTTCACATGTCACCGGCTTCCAAAAGTAAAGTTATTTTAGAATTTTTTGTGTTTTTCTTGAAAGGCGATTTTTTTTGCAAAAACGCTTTTTGTGAGCAATGGTGATGAAACACATAACACAAGGTGATTTCATGTACCTACCTACCTTGTACCTTTGAATACGTACCTGGGTTCGAACTTCAAGGACGTGATTAAGGTTACGGGGTTCATTGCCATAATTTAATAAAGGCATTAACTTCACTTAGAGTTCCATGTAATGTAAAAAACCTACAAAAGATAAAAACGAAAAATTTTACAGAACAAGTCGAACTTAATTTCAGTTCACCGTAATTCAGCAGTTCAGTACAAAAGCATAGAATCGGGTCAAGCAGTGCTTAATATTTTATTCCACAGCTACTGCTTACAACGAGTTGAATACTTCATGACAATGAATGTTGTTTATTTGCGAGTGCAAGTGCCTTTTATTTTGTTTAAATAATTTATTTCTATGCACGTTTTAAATTTTTTTCTGCATTATGTATGATGCCCATTGAATAATTGCTTTCAGGTAACAACAGGTTAACAGCTTCGTTTCAATTTAGAACTTCGCTGGTACTATGCCTTTTTCCCAACAACGTCGGACTCGGCTTCCAGTCTAGCCGGATAAAATTCTGAAAATGATTCAAATTATAGAGACGAATGCACCTTGTCAGTTTGCGGAGGGCTGTCCGTGTATATTGTATATATTCGTGGCCCACAAGATACAGGCGCAGCCTAGTTTGGGGACCACTGTTATCTAATTTTGTCAAAGCCAGCCCAGCGTGATCTATATTTAGCTTTTGTAATAATTATCTAGATAATAAACAATGTTTTCTTCGACGATAAGTTGAAATTACAAAGCCACCTAAGAAGAATGAAAGACTTTTTTCACTGCACATCATTATTGAGCTCAAACTTATTTCAAAGGTCCTCATCAGTTTTACAATATCTAAATATATATAAATTACGTGTCACGTTGTTTGTCGAGGATGGAATCCTAAACTACTTAACCGATTTTAATCAAATTTGCACACCGTATGCAGCATGATCCAACTTGAAAAATAGGGTAGCTTACATCTCAATTTATAGTCACAATATTATTTTATTGCAAATTAAGTCACAATTATCTGTTAGCTCCAAACGATTCTAACAGATGGCGGTTGACTGTATTGAGTAAGTATTCAATAGATGGCGCTGTATTCCTATACAGCGCCATCTATTAAATACTGAATCCAGCTGCGCTCCTACGCAGCAGCAATAAAAAAAATGCGAAAACGGAGAAAATGTGACGCAGACGAAGTTGCGCGGGACAGCTAGTATATACGTGGGACACTCAGAAAGTTTTGCGAAACTAAAAAAAATTGTTCTATACGTACATATATTTTTATTAAATCTTTTCAAAGTACTTTCCACCAGCCTCTATACAAAGATTCATGCGCCTAAACCAGTTTTCAAAACACTTTTTCCAGTCCGCCGCAGACACCTCGTTTACAGCCTGCTCGAACCCAGCCAGCGCATCTTCCGGCGACGAAAATTGTATCCCTTTGAGCTGATTTTTTATTTTTGGGAATAAAAAGAAGTCACACGGTGCTAGATCAGGGCTGTAAGGAGGGTGACCCAGGAGTTTGACTGGCGTGCTGTCCAGGAAGTCCCTCGTTTTGAGTGCGGTGTGCGCAGGTGCAT
This sequence comes from Cerastis rubricosa, assembly GCA_949152445.1. NCBI lineage: Eukaryota > Metazoa > Arthropoda > Insecta > Lepidoptera > Noctuidae > Cerastis > Cerastis rubricosa. The sequence goes on along the minus strand of OX424535.1, from coordinate 3,818,524 downwards.
TGTCGTGGTGGAGCAGTAGCCCGCGGAGCCCTGTGTTTGGTCGCTTGTTGCTTATAACAGAGAAAACTTCTGGCAAACATTTGGAAGTATACCATTCGGCATTAATGCTTCTTTGATCCCGTAAGGGAATTGATACCAAGTGGCCAGTCAAATTAAAAAAGCTAGCGATCAAAATCTTACCCCCGCTTCTAGATCGCTTCACTTTGGTAGGCGTTGGCTCATTTTGAAACACCCAAACAGTCGACTGGCGCTTGGTTTCTGGGTCGTATTGATAAATCCAGGACTCATCACCTGTAACGATGTCGTAAACACGCCGAGACGAGCCTGCTTCAAATTTGTTAAGCATATCACGGCACCATTCCACCCGGGCCTGCTTCTGAGCATCGGTGAGGTTGTGCGGCACCCAGCGTGATACTATCCTCCTCACGCGAAGATGGCTGTGTAGAATCTCGTGAACGCTTCCCGATCCAATCTTCAATATGTGTTGAATCTCCTGATATGTAATTCGCCTATTGTCTTGGATTAAATTTTTCACTGCTAGCACGTTTTCTTCGGTAACAGCCGTCAAAGGGCGACCGCTTCTTTCGTCATCCCCCAAAGTTGGTCGACCGCGCTTGAATTCGTTATACCAACGATACACGGTTGCCTTGGAAGGGCCTTCATCCATGAATGCCATTTGAAGTCTATCGTACGATTCATCCGGTTTCAGGCGACACTTGAAATCGTATAAAATCATAGCTCTAAAATGTTCCCGGCGCAGATCCATATTTCAGTGAGACACAATACTTTGAATTAACTCGCAAAAAATGTGGAGGGAAATTTTGAAATTGGAACTTACTTATTTTTACTTATAAATAATCATATTTTCGAAAAACATAATAACTGGCCAGTCTCCCATATATAAAAACTTTTTTTCGCAATACTTTCTGAGGGGCCTGGTATATATTGATACTGTGCAGGATCAGAGCTGTTCCCGTCGAAATAATGCAACTTGAATGGTTACATAAGTTTATTCTTCTTACATTATTTTGCGCTTTTGCGCTCAAAGATTTCATTTTATAATGACTCCGGCGGCCTAGAGTTATACGAGTTCAAGACTATGCGATTTGTTATCCAAGAAAGTTAAGTGGTATTAGAACCTTTTTTGAATACGTTTAATCCGATCAGAGTGCACCTGATAAAACGGGTTCCACACCGTACTACAATACTCCAGAATGCTCCGAATAACGCTGTTATAAATGGAAATAGTCAGAATTGGTTCTTTAAAAATTTTCATTTCGCTGACTATGAAACCCGACAATTTAGATGCCCTACTAATAAATTGGGTCGTAATGATCCCTTAAACTTACACTAATATCTACTAAAACACCGAGGTCTCTAATAGTCTCAATTTCTTGGAGTGAGCTGTTATTAATCGAGTAATAACATTCACATGTTTTCCTTTTGCTGGTAAATTTGATAAAATAACATTTGTTTTGGTTTAAAGACAATTTATTTTGTAAGTACCAAATTGTGTACGTTATTTAAATCTGAGCCCGCGAGTTCGTATACTTTGTATGAGTGGACATGCAACTACTTAAGCTCTAAAGTTCATTCTATAATCTTCATCAAACACAAAAAATGTGTGAAATACCAAATGACGTATCAGAGGTTACCCGTAACAAAATAGTTAATTACTTGCATTTCAACATGACTCTGAACAAGCGATGGTGAGCAAGTCACCGCGAAAATTACTTTTTGGCTGACGTCATTATACTGTCCTCCCCCGTCTACCCCTCCCTAGACTGTTCGTAACAGCTATCATGGATAGTGGGGGTAGAACAGAAGGTTAGGTATTTAATGAGGGATTTAAATCAGACTAGCCACAAGTGCTGATCATCAAGGTTAAGCAGTACTTGTCGAGGTGGGCCCGTGGATAAGTGACTACTGTCTGTACTGTATCGTGGGTGCGTTTACAAACATTTAAACTGACATACACAAACAGCCAGACCCGGAACAACTATCTGTAGGCCATACAAATATTTGTTCTGTGCCGGGATCGAACCCGCGACACGCAGCGCAGCTTGTTGTCGACGTTTTATAAGTGCCCGTGTAGGCCTATGTAAAATGAAAATATTTTTGATTTTATTTGATTTGACTTGCAGCAGTCAATCACTTAGCCACTGCGCCAATCGTGCCGCCATTCATTACATTGTTTCTATTATATTGGTTCTGGCTTGGAGGAGCTCGTGGCTGAATAATAACAGCTGCACGGGTCGATCTTTAAGGTTAAGCCATGCTACCGAGGTTGGTCCGTGGAGGGGTGACCATAATTACCTACCGAGTTTCCTCTGTGCCTCGTAAAGCACGTAAAGCCGTTGGTCCCGGCTGTCATTTGTACATCTTTGACAGTCGTTACGAGTAGTCAGAAGCCAAAAGACTGACATCCAGTCTTACTAGACTTTGGAGGTCAGATAGGCAGTCGCTTCATGTGAAATTCTGGTTTTCAGCTGCATCTGGTTAAACTGGTAGACGACCCCAACATAGATGGGAAAAGGTGAAGATAATTTATGGACGCCACAGAGTTAGCTTACTGCAAACTCGCCGCTCCATCGCGCTATTTACGGAAAGCTGTAATTTATCATTGAAATTAAAAGCCGCATTGTTTGAGTCATGATAAAGGCGAATTTAGAATGATCTATTGAGTCCTCTCTAATTATTATACATTTATTTTGCTTTGTAGTTACATTCTTTGACTTACAAAATGAAATCTTGTCAGGAATGTTATTTTGTCATACTAATTACGACTTTATTTACGAGGTAAATTAGTGACTGTTTTTCTTTGCAGTGTATTTTTTTTTAATTGTGAAAGGTTTGAGGTGTATTTTTTGCCTCGCGTATTTTTACAAAATTATTGGAATTCTGTTAAAGAACTTTTGTCGATCACTCATCTAGGTATAAGAAAATAACAGTCACCTCTGATGCCGGTGACTATAAAGGGTATAAAAATACCCTCACGAAGCCGACAAAACAAAGCACCAGGATACGATTTGGAAACTGCTAAAATAATGACAGAATTGCCAGTGTGCGCTTCTTAACATACATCTATAATGCCATATTGAGAACTTCAATGGTCCCCAGGCAATGGAAAGTGGCTCAAATCATTATGATCCTAAACCGGGCAAAAGCCCTGAAATCGTAAAATCTTACACGCTTATCAGCCTATTGCCTATTGCATCAAAAGTAAAGGAGATCCTATTCTTGAGCAGATCATCGCCAATCATAAAAGAAAGAAGCTTAATCCCAGACCACCAGTTTGGCTTGTGAACAACATTAACAATGCTTTCGAAACGAGACAATACTGCACAGCTGCATTCTTGGACATCTCACACCTTTGATCGCGTGTGGCATGATGGGCTACTGTTTAAGATAAAAAAATCGTTGCCAATCGAATATTACAACTTTATTAAATCGTATTTAGAAAACAGACATTTCTTTGTAAAACATGGGGAAGAAGTAACAACACTATGTCCAATCTATCTATCTAGGCGTACCGCAGGGCAGTGTAATGGGTCCCCCTTTTATCTTCTGTATACTGCAGATCTGCCGACTTCCAAGGCCACTGTAACTGGCACTTTCGCTGACGACACAGAAGTTCTGACATCGGACGAACTCCCAGAAAAAGCCACCCGAAATCTCCAAAATAGCCTTGACCATATCGCGAAAAAGCTTAAAAATTGGCGTATCAAGGCGAATGAATCCAAATCGGTCCAAGTGACATTCACCACTCGACGCGACAGTTGCCTTCCAGTCACATTAAATGGAGTTCAAGTCCCCCAACACGATAAGGCAAAGTATTTGGGAATGTACTTAGACAAGAGACTCACATTGAGAAAACACATCTTCACCAAAAGACTAGCAATGGGACAACAGGTCAGAAAATTGTACTGGATGTTGCACAAGAAGTCTCAGTTGTCAATGACAAACAAGTTACTGATTTATAAACCCATAATTAAACACATATGGTGCTACGGCCTGCAAATATGGGGTACAGTGGCAAACTCGAACATAGAAATCCTGCAAAGATTCCAATCTAAAATGCTACGCATGATAGCAAACGCACCTTTGTACATAACAAAATATGATAGACTTCACCACGACCTGAACATTAAAACAGTCAACGAGGATATAAAGGAAAGGCTTACTAAATACAAAACAAGAATCACACACCACCCTAATGTAATTGCAAAGGACCTAATGACGAAGTGCAAATGCCACGAAAGCTCAAACGCGAAATCCAACAAGATCTATTATTGTGAAGTTGTAGATCGCATAATGATGAAGCGATATTGTTAATGAACAATCTCGCACAAGCTCAAGACCTGCAAATACCAACCTAATGCTGAATATCACAAGATAGATTGCACTATAAATTTAAAAAAAAAAAAATACGAAGCCGGCAGGCACTTGTTCTCCCTGATATTGCTACCATATTATTGTTCTGGAACATGTCTGGGAACCTTTTAAGGAGGTATTGGGGGTCAACGCTTGAAGTGAAAACTTCTTTAGCGGCGTTGTGCACTTTTGTGATGGGTATAAAATGTTAAACTTTTTTTTAGTTAAGTTAGCATAATTATACGATCGACAATTCGTAAGACGGATTGACATTAGGTTACAAAGGAATTTGAATTTTGTGACATCTGTCTTTGAGTTTGTTTTTCCAAAACTGGATAATTATCTTATGCACAAACAAAACCTTCGGTTTCTCCAAAGAGGTAAATTTCGTAAGACGGATTGTAATAGTTCTGAAGTGTTAAATTTAAATTGTCATGTTTGTTTTATATTTAAATTGTTCATTTATTGCGCTATCGTAGGATAGCGCAATAAATGAATATTGTATTTTACCACATTAATGATGGTACTTTTATACTGATAATTAAAGCAATTCCTGCAAAATTATTCCCTGACCAATCTAAAATATCAGAAACACACAACGTTAATATTCACAACGTTAATATTCACAACGTTAATATTCAAGTTTTCACTTCGGCGAGGCACCCCGGAGTGCAACCCGTTTTTTTACCAATACTAGTTTTGAGTGTTATTACTTAACTTACTTTAAATTTAAATACTTTCACGATTCCCGTACTATTCAATGTTTCTATCAGGAAAATGTTTTGAGTACGTTACTTATAGTCCTCCGTAAAACGTGAAGCTCTCAAAAAAAAAGTTCCTTTCCCCTCCCCTGTAATAACTTTTCAGAGTTCAGAGTTCAGAGCTAGAGTCGCATTTTAAAAAATTCCTATATTTCGGGGATATGGTGCTAATTTGGGCAAGAAAATCGTGATTTTAAAATTTATTGTCTAGGTAAGTTTCATGAATATTTCATTTATTTTATTTTATTTGGTTATGTGATTGGGATATGCCCCTTTCGGACCGGACAGGGTTCTTTTAACATATTGTATTACAAAGATTAAAATGTAAATAAAAAATATTTAATTTCACATGGGCCTAAATGGGTACTTAGAAGACGTCGATAAAATGTGCACGATTCGGGATGATCGTTTCCTATTGAGAAGAAAATAACACGACAAGCCTGTTTCAATTCTCAGCTCATTATTATAATGATTCGTTGAGCAATAATAATAAATCAGTGATTTCGACATTTCAATTCCCAGCAACTCCAAATCGTAAAATAACTCGAAACGATAAAACTATTTGTATACATATTGTATATATACGTATACAAATTGTTAGTTGGTAGTTAGTTATATATATTGTATTACCATGCGTTGTATTGTACTGTTTTATTCATTTTGTTTGCATTTACGACTAATTGAATCAACGCGAACTGGATTTACAAATAAATTAAGGATTATAGGCGGAAGAGATGCTAACGAAAATGAATACCCATACATCGTAAGAGTGCAATATAAAGTTATATACCATGACCATAATTATGAAAAATTCCTCAAACAATTGCACTCATGTACTGCTTCAGTCCTAACTTCTACCTGGACACTTACATCGGCCCACTGTTTTATGGTGAAGGATGGAGATTTACCAAGCAATGTATTATTAAAACCTGTCATCAAATTTGATTCACGGAATACCAGTATCGATAGCGATATCATATATACTGTCGTACACCCTGGTTATCAATTAAGAACGTATGACTTATTTAATGACATAGCTTTGATTAAACATGAACCAATAATATTGAAGAGGTACGCCCGCGTCAGCGGATTGGATTATTTAACTTTGATTGGCCAAGAAGTCACTCTAACCGGTTACGGAATAACTAATATTACCATGAGGATAAACAAAACGATTGTTATTAACATTGCAAGTGATGCTACCACGCTGAAGAAATCTTTACAGTTGTTGGATACTGTAGTAGTGCGTTGTGACAAGAATGCTGAAATAACTATTAAATTAGGGATGTGTTTAGCAAGGCGATGTGGCAAGCCGAGTACTTTATGTTCTGGTGACTCCGGCGGGCCAGTGCTCCATCCATCAGGTGTAGTCGGCATCAACACTCTCGGCTCCGAAGAAGGTCAGAATCTCTGCGCCTTGCAAAAACACTCAACTTTCTATAATCCTGCAGGGGTTACACCAACTAGCCCTTACATCGATTGGATAAGTTCTACTATCAGAAATGAAAAACCAATTAATATGCAAGAGACGGGTAGGAGAACAGGTTTGAAGGAAAATGGACATAAACGGAGCGGACGACAAAAAGCTGCAAGGATGTTTTGAGTCCAGGGATAATGAATTTAGATTTGATGTTATCCCTCAAATGATGGGACACTGGATATCGTGTCCTAACTGTACTGTTATCGGCAGCGTGTCGGATTTTAGGATGACTATGGCACCTTCAGTAGCGACTGTCAGTTCTTGTAACGTACGTGTTACGGGAACTGTTGGATGCTTCTGAAGATGCCATAATTATCCGTCAGTTTTTGTAACGTACTCGTTACGGGAACTGTTGGACGCTTCTGAAGATGCCATAATCATCCGTCAGTTTTTGTAACGTACGCGTTACGGGAACTGATGGACGCTACTGAAGATGCCATAATCATCGCAAAATACGACACGCTAATAGAAGAAGCAAAGAATGATGCATGAGCACTGGAGTCTACCCAAGATGACTACCTTGAGGAGTAGTTTTTATTAACGCACGGATCTTTTGGAACGTTCTGACTGCAGATTGGCTAAACGCACGCCAATCGTTCTCGTCACCTTATCCCTGAAGTCTTGAAGCTTTGGCTCGCAATAAATAAAATGAAATTGGCTGGTTGTTTTATTATTTGATCCTGAGCAGTACCTAGCTACCAGCTAGCTCGGGTAAAAAAACCCCACGATTTACGCTAGCACGCTATGTGTATATTGTGCTGGTGAATCTATACTAATATTATAAAGCAGAAGAGTTTGTTTTTTTGTTTGCTTGAACGCGCTTATCTCAGGAACTACTGATCCGATTTGAAAAATTCCAGTGTTAGATAGCCCATTTATCGAGGAAAGCTATAAGTTATATATCATTACGCTTCGACAAATAGGAGCAGAGCAGCAACTATAATGTTTTTTATAATGTTTCAAAATCGGGGAAAATGTGACGCATACGAAGTTGCGCGGGACAGCTAGTGCATTGATATACGGGGTTTTTGGAGGTATTTAAAGTAAAGTTATTACATATTAAGTTCTATTTTTAACGTGTGAAAAATAACTTTGACCTTCATTATCATCATCATTTTTTCAGCCGAAAGACATCCACTGCTGGACATAGACCTCCCACACGGGTCGCCACATTGACCGGTCCTGTGCGACTCGCATCCATCCATCACCGGAACCTTCACCAGGTCATCGGTCCACATAGTGGGAGGCCTTCCAATGCATCGTCTTCCGGTTCGCGGTCGCCATTCCAGAACTTTTCGGCCCCATCGCTCATCCGTTCTGCGAGCAATGTGGCTGCCCATTGCTACTTAAGTTTGGCAACTCTTCGGACTACGTCGGTAGCCTTTGTTCTCTTGCGGGTGTCCTCATTTCTGACTAGATTACGCAATACTAATAATTTAACCTTCTATATGTCCGTAACTACAAGGTTCCCAAATATGGTCCAGAACAAAAAACACCGGACAAGTGCGAGTTGGACTCGCCCACCGAGGGTTCCGTACACATTTATAGGTATCACGTAGGTCCAAAAGTTTCCGGCCTACACACATAAGATTATTCAGAGATACAAAACTATAATGCCAAATAAATTACTGAAGTTTTCTCTAGATAGCGGCAGTTAAAAAGTAATATGTTTGTTCAAAATAGTCTCCCTTTGTTTCCCCGTGCCTCGGAAAGCACGCTAAGCCGTTGGTCTCGGCTGTCATTTGTAGATCTTTGACAGTCGTTACGAGTACTCAGAAGCTAAAAGTCTGACATCCAGTCTTACCAAGTGGTATCGTTTTACCCAGTTACTGGGTTGTGGAGGTCAGATAGGCAGTCGCTTCATGTAAAATACTGGTACTCAGCTGCATCCGGTTAGACTGGAAGCCGACCCCAAGATAGTTTGGGAAAAGGCTAGGCAGATGATGAGTCTCCCTTTATTTCAATCCATTTTTGTATGGATATTGATATTTCATTTTATAGTTGAAATCGGAAACTTTTGTACTTTACAGTGTACAATCACGGACTTATATTATCCTTTATTAATGTATTCTTTCATTTTTAGGGTTCCGTACCCAAAGGGTCAAACGGGACCCTATTACTGAGACTTCGCTGTCCGTCCGTCCGTCCGTCCGTCCGTCTGTCAACAGGCTGTATCTCATGAACCGTGATAGATAGCCAGTTGAAATTTTCACAGATAATGTATTTCTGTTGATGCTATAACAACAAATACTAAAAATAGAATAAAATAAATATTTAAGGGGGGTCCCAAACAAAAAAGTTACATTTTTGCTCGTTTTTTAAAAATAATGGTACGGAACCCTTCGTGTGTGAGTCCGACACCCACATGGACGGTTTTTAAATATTTTCACAAAAATATATTTTAAAAAATATTAAAAAATATAATAAATAGTAGCCCACCGGCATCGGGAACAGGGTCCGGACTACCGGTGATCAAGGCTCTTGAGAGAGGAAGCTCCTGACAATACGTGCCGTGTCCAGAAGTAATGCTTTCTGAATCAAGCTCTTGATCCAGCTGTCAAGCGAAAGACTCCGCAGATTTTGGTCGAAGCTTTTGGCTATTAAGCCATTGGCCCACACGACTATCGGCACAATGACTGCTGTTGTCACGTCCCACATGTCGACAACCTCGCGAGCTAGATCTAGATACTTGAATTGCATATCTTTCTCTGCTTTCACGAGGTTCTCGTCATGCGGGACCGTTGTATCAACAATCATTGCGCGACGCTCCAATCAATCTATCAACACAATGTCAGGCTTATTGGCAACAATAGTCCTGTCAGTGACGATAGATATTATTATTATTTTATTATTATTAATATTCGTACATAGTACAGAGTGACTACCCAAAATCAACCGTTTGCAGGTCCAGCAGCAGTAGCGTTTAGCGTACCGAGAAATTATGATTGGTAATTTCGACATCAGAAAAACTCGAACCTACGACTTTATCCGAACGTGTAGCGTCCAAGATGACGTTGATGACAATTATTCGATTCAATAATATTCGACTCTGATATCGACATTTAAACTATTTGGATAGATTTTCAGCAAAACGAGTATTTAATGAGCTCTAATTCAAAAGAGGTCAGTAAGAAATAGATTGGATAAACGTATGTAACATTTTATGGATTTTTCATTGACAAGTTTAGTCATACTTGGACCTCTATGGATAAGACTATTTCCGATTATTAGTTTTATGTCTTGTGTACGACCATGCGGTTCCAGTTCGTGTTTAAGTGTGTAATCTCGTAAAAGTTTGAAAGTGTCTCATCAATGAAAGTCCTCGACTGTAATTATAATAAATAGTTCAGAAATCGAGGCTCGCAGCTTTTTCCGACCTTTTTAGGGTTCCGTAGCCGAATGGCAAAATACGAAACCCTTATAGATTCGTCATGTCTGTCTATCTGTCTGTCTGTCTGTCTGTCCATCCGTATGTCACAGCCACTTTTTTCCGAAACTATAAGATCTATACTGTTGAAACTTGGTAAGTAGAAGTATTCTGTGAACCGCATTAAGATTATTACACAAAAATAAAAAAAAAAAACAATAAAGTTTGGGGGTTCCCCATACTTAGAACTGAAAACCGAAAATTTTTTTTTTCGTCAAACCCATCTATGTGGGGTGAATTGTTATTGGTTAGTACCTTGGGTAATGAGTTGAGCTACACGATAACTGACAAATGCTTGCACCGGCAACACGAACAGGTTCACTCCAAAGACCTTCTCAGACTTATCTGCAGTATACTCTCAGAATAGTCAGGTACGAAGCACTCACTCTCATCTAGTTTAAAAAAAAAGGTCAAGTGCGTGTCGGGCCACGCGCAGTGTGGGGTTGTGTAGTTTTTATAACAGCCAAGTGCGGGTCATATTCGCTGACTGATAGTTTCGTACCATGCTCTAACTAAAAGCCAAACATCTGAGTCTGAGTCGAGATCTGGTTTGACACAATCCTCAACTAATTTAATTACTTAGACACAACTAACTATAATTTTACTCGATAGCAACTGTTTTTTTTTTATAAAACTTATTTAGGAATGAAACAATAGCACGATACAACTGACTCTTAGCGCCATCTATCGATATTTCTATGGAGTTGTTCGAAATTTTCGAGTCAAATACAATTGATCGACTATTACTCGTAAACTTGTAAAGCCCACTTAAGTGTGATAGTTTTCCTGTGAAACTTCGTTATATATAGGTACTACTGCCGTGACATTTGAATTTATAACTACATCCGTTAGTTGGTAGAGGGGGGGACACTTGACTCTAACGAAAATTGGTACTTTAAAGCTTGATAAGTCACGAACAGTTTACTTAATCCAACATTATCGGAAGGACGAAAAAAAATTATCATCCCCACTTTACATGTAGGGGAGGTACCCTAAATAATAGTCTGCTTCAAAATTTTATTTTACCAATTTTTCGGCGTCATTCACGTGTTTACTCATGCCAAATTAAAATTTTCTAGTACCAATAGCTTTGAGCTAAACCGCGGACAGACATACAGTCGGACATGGTGAAACTATAAGGATTCCTTGTTGACTACGGAACCCTAAAAAGACGGCGTGTAAAGTGTTTGTAAAAACCTATTAGCCAAATAGGTAACATAATTTAATATTTTAGGAACTTACAGAGCAGAGTATTGATATTTTAACTACAGGCATTCAAATGTTTACGAGCGATACAAGGCACAAGACGAAGAAAATCGTAATCCAACAATTGTTACTACTTAGTAACAAGTCGGTCTATCTAGTGTCTTACGTCTACTTGTCAGGTAGCATTAGCGTGTCAACACCGAAATGTTCGGGATCGACATTTTTGTATGAAAATATTACCAATGTCTACTCTACATAATTTAGTATTTGAAATCTCTTTGTTTTCGGCCCCGGCGGCCTCAAGAAGTTTTTTTCTTTTTAACTGACTTCAAATAAAAATCTTATTTGCAGAAAAAAACTTACTTCCAAAATAACACTTAAAAAGGCTAAAATAACTTTACTTTCAGATGTCAGCGGCTTCCAAAAGTAAAGTTATTTTAGACACGTGTTTTTCTTGAATGCAGTTTTTTTTTTTGCAAACGCGGTTACGGGGTTCATTGCCATACTTTAATAAAGGCATTAACTTCACTTAGAGTTACATGTAATTGTAAAAAACCTTCAAAAGTTAAAAACGAAAAATTTTACAGAACAAGACGAACTTAATTTCGGATCACCGTAATTCAGCAGTTCAGTACAAAAGCAAAAAATCGGGTCAAGCAGTGCTTAATATTTTATTGCACAGCTACTGCTTACAACGAGTTGAATACTTCATGACAATGAATGTTGTTTATTTGTGAATGCAAATGCCTTTTATTTTGTTTCAATAATTTATTTGTATTTGCGTTTTAAAGTTTTTTTCTGTATGATGCTCATTGAATAATTGCTTTCAGGTAACAGGTCAACAGTTTCGTTTTCATTTAGAACTTCGCTGGCACTATGCCAGTGTGTGTTGCCAGTGATTACATACGGGACCGAAACGTGGTCGCTTACAATGGGCCTCATCAGAAGGCTTAAAGTCACCCAAAGGGCAATGGAGAGGGCTATGCGTGATTGAATCAGAAATGAGGACATCCGCAAGAGAACCAAGGTTACCGACGTAGCCCGAAGAATCGCCAAACTTAAATGGCAATGGGCAGGGCATATTGCTCGCAGAACGGATGGCCGATGGGACCGAAAAGTTCTGGAATGGCGACCGCGAACCGGAAGACGATGCGTTGGAAAGCCTACCACTAGGTGGACCGATGACCTGGTAAAGGTTGCGGGGATCCGCTGGATGCGAGGCGCACGGGACCGGTCAATGTGGCGTCACTTGGGGGAGGCCTATGTCCAGCAGTGGACGTCTTTCGGCTGAAATGATGATGATGGCACTATGCCCTTATCCCAACTACGTTGGAGTCGGCTTCCAGTCTAACCAGGGAAAATTCCGAAAATGATTCAAAATAAGGACCTGAATGCACCGTGTCAGTTTGCACAGGGCTGACCCTTACACTCTGTATGTTAGACATTAGTATGTTTTCTTTCCAGCATAGGTCTCCCCAGCGTGATCTATACTTAGGTTATGTATTAACTGGATAATAAACAATGTTTTCTTTGACGATTAGTTAAAATTACAATGCCAGATATGAAGAACTAGCACTTCGCCCGCGGGTTCGTCCGCGAAAATTGTGATATAATATAGCCTATGTTACTCTGTAAAAATGTTGCTTTCTAATGGTGAAAGAATTTTTTAAATCCGTCGAGTATTTTTGAGTTAAATCGTAACAAACAAACCATGAAATATTTCTTCTTTATAATATTATTTTAGATGAAATACTGTTTGCGCTGCGCAGCATTATTGAACTAAAACTTATATTAAAGGTCCTCATTAGTTCTATACAAATAGTTCCTCCCCACCTCGACCACTATTCAAGTCTCCACTAAAAAAAAGTCCTTTTCTTTCTAATAAAGCCGCCATCTTTTAAATCACAGCTGGCTTTGAAAGCATCAATGATGGCCGTCGTAGCCCGTGTATCGCTGAGCGACGCTCAAATGATCATTTGAAAGGACCCTTCCGTCTCATTAGGTTTCAGCGGGCCTCATTCAGGGTTTCGTTGACGGCTGTGAGATGAGGACAGTGGCACTCAAACTGTACTCTTGTAAATTAACTTTTTTGTTGAACTTGATAGTTTTATAAACTTATATTATTATTGTTATCATAAAGAGGAAAGATTTGATTGTTTGTTTGCATTGAATAGGCTCCGAAACTACTGGTCCGATTTGAAAAAATCTTTCAGTGTTAGATAGCCCATTTATCGAGGAAGGCTATAGGCTATATATCACCACGCTACAACCAATAGGAGTGGAGCAGCAATGAAAAATGTTGCGAAAACGGGGAAAATGTGACGCAAACGAAGTTGCGCCGGACAGCTAGTCGTAAATACGAGTACTTTCTGTTAATTTTGAAATAGTTTTCTGATAAATTCGGTGTACGGTGTATGTGTTTTACTTTTTTTTTTAAACTTTCCACGCCAACCGCTTCGTTCCCGTGGAAATTTTGAAGAATAAATGTGAGAAAAAAAAACAAGTATCCTATGTGTAATTCCAGACTATAAGTTAATTAGGTTTAAATGATTCTACTTTGATCACTTTATGATGTTAAATATTGTTTTAAAAATCTGTTGTCTTATAAATGGTATATTTTTAGAGCTCCTTCCGCCTGTGATACAGGATTATACTAGTACAGGCACCGAACATTGTTAGCCCTATAATGTTTATTTTTTTGTATTTGACCTATTTTGGTTCTGATTTTTTTTTTTTATTATTATGAACACACTCATCTCCACTGGCCCTGCAAAAGATTACAGCAGGTTTAACGTTTAAGGTGTAAAAAAATTAGAACCATCGGTATTAATTTCACTTATACTTACAAGAAGCAAAGCAAAGCAAGTTGGGCAAACTGGGTTTTCCCATAAGGAATTTTCCGGTAGCAGCCACAGAGTCTAAATTTGTGCCCAGTTGAGGCAATAGGCTCGCCCCCTGTTATAGGGGACTTAAAGATAACTGGCGAAATGTGGGTGTATGTGTGTGTGTTATGTTACTTGCAAGAATTTCACTAAAACACTGTACTCCTTTGTATTCCCTTACCTTACTTTAAATTAGTTCGGCGTCGCGGGCGAAAGCTTCAAGCTGAGCTTTGACAGCTGTTATTGACGTGACAGAATGAATACATCGCAACAGGGTTGCGTGATTTACGGGGCAAGAGGTTGATTCTTTCACATTGATCATGATCAAATCAGTGAGGACATCCGCAAGAGAACCAAGGTTACCAACGTAGCCTGAAGAATTGCCAAACTTAAGTGGCAGTGGGCAGAGCACATTGCTCGCAGAAAGGATGGCCGTTGGGGTCGAAAATTTCTGGAGTGGCGACCGCGAATCGCAAGACGATGCGTTGGAAGGCCTCCCGCTAGGTGGACTGGTGAAGGTTGCGGGGATCCACTGGACGCGAGTCGCACGGGACTGGTCAATGTGGTGACACTTGGGGGAGGCCTATGTCCAGCAGTGGACGTCTTTCGGCTGAAATGATGAGAATGATGTTAGGAAAAACTAGCTGATCAGCGTGATTTCGTCTACAACAACATTTTACATTGGGATATTAATGCTCCTAAAGGTCGGAGCATGATGGCAGTATATAGCCTTCCTCGATAAATGGGCTATCCAATACTAAAAAATATTTTCGATTCGAGCCGTTAACTCTTGAGATTAGCGCGTTGAACTAAACAAACAAACAAACTCCTCAGTTTTATAATATTAGTTTAGATAAGAGTTGCAGTTTTGTAACAGCCGTACTGCGATCGCCAACCCGCCTGCCAAGCGTGGCGATTATGGCAAAACCCCCGGGATGTAAGTGGGCACACCTATCATCGCAGTGCCCCAAGTCAACCTCACCTGCTCGTGGTACATCCTGCTGAACAACAAACGAGGCTCTGACGACCGATAAATGGCGGTATAACCATTTCCATAGAAGCGTTCGCAGCTAAATAGCGTAGACTAGCGACGGGCAGCAGCGTCACTAGTGCGAGAAGCTGCGATCTGCGATCGCCAACCCGCATGCCCAGCGTGGCGATTATGGGCAAATCCTTTAATGGCAAGCCAAAATCAACCATGGCCCCCAGTT
Source organism: Cerastis rubricosa (assembly GCA_949152445.1). Taxonomy (NCBI): domain Eukaryota; kingdom Metazoa; phylum Arthropoda; class Insecta; order Lepidoptera; family Noctuidae; genus Cerastis; species Cerastis rubricosa. The sequence goes on along the minus strand of OX424535.1, from coordinate 3,803,183 downwards.
CCCGGCGGCCTTGCTATTCCTGATCTTGGCGGCGGTCACGGTAACGGCAAGGTAGGGGGTGCGAAGAATCCCCGGGTTACGAATGGCCGCCAAAAACAACTGACCTTGGCGACGTATAATGACGCACGTTACGGCTCGACGAACACTTAGTGCAGCTAGAGGAAGAACTCAGAAACATAAGGTGGCACATTCTTGGCTTGAGCGAAATCCGAAGAGAGGGGGAGGACACGATTACCCTCGAATCAGGCCACCTTTTGTATTTTCGAGAGGGAGATCAGCTATCCCAAGGCGGAGTCGGGTTCCTGGTACACAAATCTCTCTGTGACAACGTGGTAGAAGTCTCCAGTGTCTCGAACAGGGTAGCATACCTAATAGTGAAGCTAACCGAGAGGTATAGCCTCAAGGTTATTCAGGTCTACGCACCGACCTCGGGACACTCGGATGACGAAGTGGAGGAAATGTTTGAGGACATCTCCAAGGCCTTGCACTCTACCACTAAGGCCCACTACAGCGTTCTCCTGGGAGATTTCAACGCTAAAGTGGGAGTACAGAATTGCGGTGAATCGGTAGTAGGATCCTATGGGTTTGGCAGCAGAAATCATAGGGGGCAAATGCTTGTCAACTTCCTTGAGAGGGAGGGGCTTTTCTTGATGAATACCTTCTTTAAGAAACAGCCTCAAAGGAAGTGGACGTGGCGAAGCCCCGACGGTGTGACGAAAAATGAGATAGACTTCATCATGACGGATAAAAAGCATGTATTTAGAGATGTCTCGGTGATCAACAGGTTCAATACCGGTAGCGATCACAGACTTGTTCGTGGCTCTCTAAATATCAACTTCAAGCTGGAGCGAACCCGTTTGATGAAGTCTAGGCTACGTCCAAATATGCTTCAAACTATGTTAGGATCTGAAGCGTTCCAGTCAGACCTGGAGAACCGATTCACGGCCATGGAAACCACAAATGACGTTGACCAGGCGCTCGACCTAATGGTGGAAATCCTCAGGGAGGAAGGAACGCGTTTTTGCAAGATGCGGCGTACGGGCAGGAAGTCTAAACTCTCGGAGGAGACTCTGGAGCTTATGACGGAACGGCGTGAAAACCCACCCATCACTTCGGCAGAACTACAGGCACTGAATAAGATCATTAGAAAATTGGTACGACGCGACCTTCGATGCTCCAGCACACGTTCAATAGAAAAAACTATAGGGCAGAACCGGGGATCGAAGGTGTTCATCCAATCACTTGGGAGGAGCCACCTGACGAAGTTGACAAAACCTAGTGGGGATATCGTCGTTTCGAAGCCGGAGATTCTTACGGAAGTTGAAAACTTCTACGGCCAGCTGTACGCATCGCATACATCTCGACCTGATCCCGAAAATGAGGATTCCAGAGCCACCTTAACCCGCCATTTCACAGAAGACCTGCCTGAAGTCAGCCTAGATGAAATCGAGGCAGCTCTTAGACAGCTTAAAAATGGAAAAGCCCCTGGTGAGGATGGGATAACGACTGAGCTTTTGAAAGCGGGAGGAAGTCCAGTGCTAAGAGAGCTTCGGAAGCTTTTCAACTCGGTCCTATTCTCTGGGAGAACTCCAGAAGCGTGGAGAAAGAGCGTGGTCGTTCTTTTCTTTAAAAAGGGGAACAAGACCCTATTAAAGAATTACAGACCCATTTCGCTCCTTAGCCACGTATATAAGCTGTTTTCAAGAGTCGTCACAAATCGTCTAGCGCGAAGACTCGACGATTTTCAGCCACCGGAGCAGGCCGGGTTTCGAGGAGGATTCAGCACCATAGACCACATTCACACAATGCGGCAGATTATACAGAAGTCCGAAGAGTATAATCGGCCTCTGTGTCTTGCATTTGTGGACTATGAGAAGGCTTTTGACTCTATCGAGACTTGGTCAGTTCTGGAGTCCTTGCAGCGATGCCAAGTGGACTGGCGATATATCCAAGTGCTGAGAAGTCTGTACGAAAACGCCACAATGACCGTCCAAACCCAGAACCAGCTAACAGGGGGTATCCCATTGCGTCGGGGAGTGAGGCAAGGGCCGTAATCTCCCCGAAATTGTTCGCCAACGCACTGGAGGATGCGTTTAAGACGCTGAACTGGGAAGGACGTGGCATTAACATTAACGGCGAGTACATCTCACACTTGAGATTTGCAGATGACATCGTCATACTGGCTGAATCGCTGCACGACTTGCAGCAGATGCTGAATGGCCTAGTTGATTCTTCACTACGCATTGGTCTCGGGGTGAACTTGGACAAAACGCAGCTTATGTTCAACGAACACGTCACCCCAGGACCTATTGTTGTCAATGGCGCTCCTCTCAAGGTTGTTCAAGAATATGTTTACCTCGGGCAAATTCTGCAGTTTGGTAAGAACAACTTTGAGAGAGAGGCTAACAGAAGAATTCAGCTGGGCTGGGCAGCGTTTGGGAAGCTTCGTCGGGTCTTCTCGTCGCGTATTCCACAGAGCCTAAAGACTAAGGTCTTCAATCAGTGCGTTCTGCCTGTAATGACTTACGGGGCCGAAACGTGGACACTCACGGTACGGTTGGCCCATAAACTCAAGGTCACTCAGCGAGCTATGGAGCGGGCCATGCTTGGAGTCTCTTTGAGGGATCGCATCCGGAACGAGGTGATCCGACAGAGAACCAGAGTAGTCAACATAGCCCACAGAATAAGTAAGCTGAAGTGGCAATGGGCCGGCCATATTAGCCGTAGAACCGATGACCGTTGGGGCAGACGTGTTCTTGAGTGGAGGCCGCGAATCGGCAAGCGTAAGGTGGGACGCCCTCAGGCTCGGTGGAGCGATGATCTTCGCAGGGTAGCTGGTAGCAACTGGATGAGAGTTGCCGAGAATCGGGTTAACTGGCGAGCGATTGAAGAGGCCTATGTCCAGCAGTGGACTGCGGTAGGCTGATGATGATGATGATGATGAGAAGAAAATCTTCGATAGCTCAGTTGGTAGAGCAGTAGACTGAGAATCGGAAAGTGGACTATTGAGGATTCATTTGCTCTAACGGTGACTGATCTCTTGACAGACATGCTTGCTAACTCTACAGCTGGCCCACCATGACGTTTTAAAACATTATTGTATTACTCCTTTTCCAGGGTGGGAAAGAGATGGTGCTAGACATCCTGTATAGCTCCGTCTATATCCCAGACTGGAATAAGAGTAAAACAATACTGCTTTAAGACGTCATGGTAGGCCAGCTGTACGTTGACAATTAACGTTTTCTTCCCGGACTATTTAAAAACTGCTTCGTTGGTCTAATGGTTGCAAGCCTGACTGCTGAGCATAGGGTTCGATTCCCAGGTCGGGAAGAGTGTTATTGGTTATTCCATCAGAGATTTCTCAGTAGCAGCCACGGAGTCCGGATTCGTGCCCGGTTGATGACAATAGGCTCACCCCCTATTACATGGGACTTAAACATAGCTGGTGGAATGTGGGTGTACATACTTCTGCCTAACCCTTCAGAGATTACAAGCGTGATGTTATATTTTTAACTAGCTGTCCAGCGCAACTTCGTTTGCGTCACATTTTCCCCGTTTTCGCATTTTTCATTGCTGCTCCACACCTATTGGTCGTAGCATGATCATATAAAGCCTTTAGCCTTCATCGATTAATCGGCTATCTAACAATGAAAGAATTTTTCAAATCGGAGCAGTAGTTTCGGAGTTTATTCTATGCAAACAAACAAACAATCAAATCTTTCCTCTTTATAATATTAGTTTAGATAGATTATATTTTTAATAAAAGAACTCCGAACTCAGCTCTCGCTATATCACGCATGGCAACATCTCCCCAAACTCATTCATCTTCAATTTGTCTCTTATTTGTATCAAACTTTTTGCCGTCTAAAACACAACACAGGAGTATATAATCAGTTACAATTCAACCTGGGAACACAGAAGCCAATTTCCTTCGGGCAACTTTTAAACTTGCACCGTTTCTCAAAAACATTTTCCAAACGAATTTCTTCGTTGACTTCCAAATTAGTTGTCGGGGGAAGGTAAACTTTGACAGACGCTGACACAGAATGAACACGTCACGATATGTCTGTGTAGTATTCGACTATTCATGCCTACTTTTGTTGCGATTGCTATCGTGCATGACGGCTGCGTATTTTAGGTGGAGAAGCCATGTTTTTGCCTTCTTATTTGGCGCCTGTGACAGAAACGGACAATAGAATAATGAAGTCTACTTTTAATCAGGTTTGAAAATAACTATAGTTGAATATTGCAATACTGCTTTTACGAGGTGAAACTTTTTTTTTAATGGTGTTAAGACAGTTTTGTAAAATTGGTTCTCATAGGCGTATTTATATTACGAAATAATGCTGTTAAGCGGTTACATGTAGGTTTCGTCAATCCGTAGATTTTAGCCGTCTTTCCGTCTGGCTGTAACATTTGGGGTTGAAGATTACAAACAAGTACATACATACCACGTTGACAAGAGCTCGTGGCAAAACAATAACAGCCGTTTGGCTCGATCTTCAGGTTAAGCCGCGTTTGCCTAGGTTGGTCCGTGGATGGGTGACCGCCCAATACATTCCGAGTTTAGGAAAAGTTAGGCTGATGATGACCACGTTGAAAATTACTAGATCACAATATAAATCGTTTCTGATTTTCTCGAAACAAATAATGAACATGGTAAATATCTCGTTGCAAGTGTTATTAATAGTGTTAGTGACCATGTAAGTTTAAAAACTTATATTGTTTCTGATTTGGTTGATAATTACGTGGAATCTTTCCTTAAACAAAACTTTTATCAACACAAACAAACGTTTTCAAAGGTAAAACCCAGATTTAAGTCGTGTAAAACTTAAAAACGTTCATATACCTCCGTCAAAATCGATACGAAACGCAGTCAGTTTTCATAATCTCGTTAGGGATTCTCGTTAGTTCCCGGATCATATGAAACCCGGATCTACGGATCCACGGATCTCCGGATAATTGCCTTTGTTACCGCGGCTTTGCCTCTTCGTACTATTAATTAATTTTCTTCTTATAGCTTCCTTCTTTAGTTATTAAAAGGATGCACTTATGTTAAACACTTCTTGAGGCAATTACTTTCCTGTCATGTACTTGCCGCTTTGTATTAAGAGGACTTTTTGCGTTTAATTTCGCTGTTTTCTTGATACTTTTTCATCGGTTTTGCATTCTTGTGATGTTTTTAATAACAATATTGTATTTTTTTATCGAACGATTTATGATTATAGCGTTGTATTTCGTATCAAAAATTTAGGATAAGATATTTTTCTTATGATTTTTATGTTTGGTGCCGAATCCCGAGAAGTGAATTATATTCAGTTTCAAACCAATATTACTATGAAAAATTTGGGGAAAAACTAAATAGCATGGACTTGGGCTCTAACAAACGTTATCATTCTCCTTCCCTTATCCCAATTTATTAGGGGTCGGCGCAGCAGTTGTTCTTCTTCCATACTTCTCTATTACTCGTCATCTCAGTCACCTCCTTTCTACCCATATCATCCTTCACACAGTCCATCCATAGTTTACCCATAGTTTCACTTACAGCTTTTGAGTCATGGATACTGGAATAAGTATCTTTTGTGCAGCTTCACGCATCTTCAATAATATTCCGGGGCCTATTATAATAATTATGGAAATGAATCCCCATGATCTGCTAGTACACAAGTCCTACTACTCTATAAAAGACTTCCTATCAGACAAATCACTGCTCCAATATAGTCCCCCTCAGTCATGATGCGTTTGGGCCCACTGATGTGCCTACCATAATTTGTTTAGTTTTATTTTTAGCTTTTTATATTTTATGTTAAATCTTATTATTATGTTTTTAACGAGGTTTATTGTACTTTTTTTTTTGTAATGTAACTATTGTATGCCCTAAGGGCGGGACGTAGCTGATCACAATTCTATTTTTTAAGACCTGTATTATGTTACCTACCTATGATCCACAATAAAGATATTGATTGATTGATTGATTGAATAAAGAAAAATCTATTCTATTCTATAGTTTTTTTGCTCTAAAAAAAATGTTAGTGACTTTTTGTTTAAAAAAAAACTGTAAAGTTAAACCTTTCAAAAGAAAATTAATGATTTTTCTGCTAAACATACTGTGCAATGCGCCTATGTCTTTGTAATAGACTTACCGTAATCCCCGCTTGACAAAATCTTTGCTATATTGTTAAGATAAGACGTACAAAGAACAATACTTAATCTTGAGATTAAAGTATTTAATGAAAATCCTCTTGATTGTAACATTTCTATTTCTATACCTTAATGAAAACTCGATTTGGGTACAAGATTTTAGTAAAATATGTTTAACACAGTGATAATAATAAAATATGATAACGTTGTGAGTTTTATTCTATTAAAGTTAATAGACTATTGTTTCTAAAATAATATTTCACTGCGTAGGTAAAAAGTATATTGATTTTACAAGTCGGTGATTCTACACGTCACCCTGAAGAAGTTTTTCTATGAAGATGGTTTTTTTTTTATCACTCCAATTAATTAAAAATCTGTAACTTTTTATACATTCATGTAAAAACAGTCGGACTTGATTAATTTTTTTCAAAAACCTTTTGAAAAATTTTTGGAACACCAGAAATACCCCCCTTTCACTAAGACAAGTAACAAAATTGACGTATAACTTATGAAAAAAAAAATGCACATAATGCCTCAAAATCCCCTGAAACCGGGTTAGGACAAGAAAATTTAGATAAGGTCGTTAGAAAACCACCTAACAGCTAAGCAACTTATAATCACGTTGTAATCACTAAAGTAAAACCACAGACGTACTCAAGTAATGCCATGTAGGTTACCTTTATAATCTAGGTCTCATCTGGGGTTTAAAACTGATAGCTTAGTACATCGCGGGGCCGTGACCGGGCGTGAACCTACGTACATGGTTTTGACTTAGGTGCTAATACGGATTAGCTTTGTATACTCTGTTTAAATTAACTTATTGTTGAAGCATTTGAAATCGGGATAAAATATTAAGACCATACTTTGAGATCCTAACGCGATCATACTTTGAGAAACTTGTGGCTAAATAATAACAGCCGCACGGGTCGATCTTCAAGGTTTAGCCGTGCTTGCCGAGGTTGGTCCGTGGATGGGTGACCATAATTACATACCGAGTTTCCTCCGTGCCTCGGAAAGCACGATAAGCTCTCGGTCCCGGCAGTTATTTGTAGGTCTTTGATAGTCGTTACGAGTAGTCAGAAGCCAAAAGTCTGACACAGTCTTACTAAGGGATATGTATTACCCAGTTACGGGGTTGTGGAGGTCAGATAGGCAGTAGCTTCATGTAAAATACTGGTACGCAGCTGCATCCGGTTAGACTGGTAGCCGACCCCAAGATAGTTTGGGAAAAGGCAAGGCACATTATGATGAAGTTGATTTGGTACAGACATAGTCCATTCGTTAGACAATTACCATAGAGTCTATAGAGTTACCCTTGGGCTTTGCTTTAAAAATCCTCTTCGAATCGCTTTCAAAACCGCCGGGAATGGGAACTTAAGCCACAAAGAAACATGTAACGAAAGATAGAAGGGCGATGTAGTCATATTTGTAGTAGAGTTGAATAACCCCTAACTATTTATGAATATTTAAATAAGTATAATAAAAGTAATACGAGCACTTATAAGGCTTAAACGTAAGTTTATTTTGAAGGAGCGCCTTCACACGACCGCGTGTGACCTATAAATACATGTATTTTGAACAAAACGTCACTGGCATCTATAGGAGTACAGTCAATTACAGTTTGTTATGCACTTTCATTATTTGTTTTTTAATGATGTGTATCAACAACTATAACAATAACACTAGATTAGACAGTTTGGGAAGGATGCCAAAAGTGAAGAACCCTAATACTCGAATCTTACTTTAAATGTAAAAATATTCTACGTTCATTTCTTCAACATAAAAGCTATGTTTTAACAGAAAATTATCTCGTTACAGTGCCAGATCAATTAATACCTTACACGACTTCAAACAAAACAAACACACACTCTCTCTTTCACTCCATCGCACACACACACGTACACTCACACATACCACTTACACACACACACGTACACTCACACATACCACTTACACAAATACAAAAGATCACACACACACACACACGCACACATACGCACGCACGTATTCAATTATAAACATTATTATTTTTATCGTCGTACTAGGTTATTGTAATTCTTTGTAAAGGACAGGGACTCTTTTTCCTTATAATACAGGTCATTCTATAACCTAGCTAGGAAAGTAGAACTCCACCCACCAGAATCTGATTGACATGGTATAAATTTATACATATACCTTTCTTATGCCTCATGTACTACGATCTCCCTTTCTATTAAATAAATTTACTATTACTAATACTCGGCAGTGGGACAAGATGTCCGAGAGGGCCGATGCCTGTCAGGGCTATGGGACTGTTCGAAAGAGATAGCGTGGCCTTGGAACACAAAGGGCTAAGAAGGAACATGGATGGGTTTTAGTCAGTACAAGTCTGACACTCCCTTCCGCTCCGCCCAGAGCAGGAGGGGTCATTTGATGATTTCCCATACGTAAAAAAAGGCTGTCATAGATGATGATGAATGCTGACTTTTTGGCTTATCATATAATTTCTGTTTTTGTAGTTTTACAAACAGGAGTCATCTAGTTTATTTGCCTAGCCACCGGATGCAGCTTAGTTCCAGTATTTTACATAGAACGACTGCCTATCTGACCTCTACAACCCAGTTAGTACGGGATAACACGGTACGATACGATATCTCTTGGTAAGACTGGTTATCTGACTTTCCAAGGCACACACCTATGTTCTGATGGTTCATCCACAGACTGTTACCTATTATTTAGCCACGAGCTCATCCAACCAATAATGTATGATTACCTATAAATACGAGTAAGAATTCATAATTGTACTAATTCTGGTTTCCATTTACAAAATGTTCAATTTAGTTATTTAAATAAAATGTTACGTCCACATTTTAGTGAAATGTTGTGTGCTAAATTCCAAATTTTCCAACGTTCAGTGAATGACGTCATAGACGAATGTTGACTTCTATAGAAGTAGCGGTGAAAAGGTAAAAACCGATTCAAAACATCATAAAGTTCATTCACTAGGTATTGAAATTTATCGAAGTTTACAGCTTTTTAAAGCAAAATGAGCAACAAAATGAGTTATTTGTGACTTCATAACGAGGTTCAAGAATTATGAATAGTTTGCGTCGACTTATGCATTCTAATTTATTATGATTAAAATTGTTCACTGTTTTATAATATTTTATAGTAAAAGCGATCTTATTCAACTTCATCTTATAAAACAAAATGGCTTAGATAATATCTTTTATGTATTTTAAGTTTAAAAGATTTTCTTGCATTCTGAAAAACCTACGTTTTTATTCTGTGCTTACTTAAAGCACAAAGATGAATTGCAGTAATGATAACTAGGGTTCGGTTTACGTCTCAATTTTTATAGCATAAACTGCTTACCCTAATATGGGTAACTGGGTAATACTATTATTACCTAGTACTAACGGAGTTGTGGAGTTCAAATAGCCAGTTGCTCCATGTGACTTTTATTCCCGTTGAACCACTTGTGTTTTTGATCTCTCTATTGTATTTTTTATTTTATTTCTCTAGTGATTCGTGTCATAGATGGCGCTGTAGTACTTTTTGTAGTAAGTTGCTTTTTGTTGGTCGCTACATACTTGCCACCTACGTATGAAATAGGTATATGTTATTTTTCCAACGACATCTGTTTAATATTTCAAACACTTTTGATTACACTATTTTCCGAAATGACTGAACTGAGTTTCACATAAGCAGGATACATAGGCCTAAAAAGTAACTAAAAAACATTTTGAAAAATAGTGTGTTTCATTAAAATCAGTTCAGTCATTTCGTAAGAAAAGGACTTGAAAGTTTGTATGAAACGTCGTAAGGCGTAAACGCTCTTAATATTGAAACGGGTCTTAAAATCCGTTATTACCTTCAGTTGATCATTTTAAGACTTGTTGACAAGGGAGCAGGGTAGTCATAAGCAGGCTTTAAGCAACTTGTTGAAACATAGCCTTTGGAGCAGGTTGATCCATCACGTCGAAACAAAAACAATATTCAGTCAAAATGAGCTCGTGGCGTTTAAGTTAAGCCGTGCTTACCTAGGTTGGTCCGTAGGTGGGTGCCCCACTCATTTCATACCGAGTTTCCTCCGTGCCTCGGAAAAGGGAAGCCGTTAGTTCCGACAGTCATTTGTAGATCTTTAATTGTTACAGGTAGTCAGTGGTCTGAAAGTCTGACAACTAGTCTTACCTTGTTGCAGTAAGTTCGACTATGCACACACGGCAACACATCATGCTATACACTTCCAGTATAACATGGTATAGCTTTGTATACATTTTCCGTACAATGCGAGATCCACATAAACTGGTTTTGTATATCTTTATTGGTTGTCGTGCGTACCACTAGTGTACGTAAAGTTGAAATAAATGCTAATAATTATCCACGACTTTTGTACCAAATACAGTAAATATAGTAACCTTTGTGGTAACTATATTTTCGAGCCGTTTAGGGTTGAAACTCTGGGGCCGTGGGGTCCGAGTGCTCTCAGCCTTTTTAAGGAAATTTCCAAACGCTTAGTTTACGCTTCCCGTGACCCAAGGGCTGGGTTTTACCTTGGCCAGAGGCTAAGTATTGCCATACAACGTGGCAACGCTACCAGTCTCTTGGGCACGTTACCAACTGAAAGCATTGAGGAAGAGTTTTTTGACAACCTTATATAATTTGATGTTACTTTAGTTTTATTTCATCATCATCAGTTCAGCCGAAAGACGTCCACTGCTGGACATAGGCCTAATTTTATTTCATCATCATTTCAGCCCAAAAGACGTCCACTGCTGGACATAGGCCTCCCCGAAGTCACATTGACATTTTGGGGATTTTGCCATAATCGCCACGCTTGGCAGGCGGGTTGGCGATCGCAGTACGGTTGTTACAAAAAACACAGAGAACGCTGCTGCCCATTCTCCGGCAAGTCCCTTAGTCGACTCTTACGACACCCACGGGAAGATATGGGATGGTGCTATTCTTAACGTCCGACACCATACAGAGCAATAGCATAGCATAATTTTATTTATCTAGTTTTAATTATTTTATGAATAGTAATAAATTATTGTATTGTGAATACAGTCTAATTTATTACTAAAACCCAGTTTAATAATTAAATGAGAATTAGAACTAGATATTTAGATAAAATACCTGTCTAACAGCGTTTTAAATATAGCCATTTTATATAGGTCAGCATTTTACAGTTAAATCTATCTGTTCGTAAAGTCAGTTTTCTGCGAATTCAGTTAGTTTTAGTATTAAAAGGATAAAAGGTCGGCCAAGATCAAAGCTGAGACTTAATAATACAATTTTGTGAAGTAGTATTAGATTTTAATAGGTCATCGCGAAGCTGTGTTCTTTGAAATACCAGAAATAGAATGACTTAATTTAATTTTCAACGAATTCGTTAAAGTAATGAAGGTATTACGCGGCTTGTGTTAATGGCAGTTTTATCTGCCATGTTCTTTTGCCTCGTCCACGTTCATATATCTGGTCATAAACGCTCGCCGGTTGCAATTACCAACTAGGTACTTATTTTGTGATAGACTTTTAGAGGTAGCGTGGGCTTTAAGGTTCCGTGTCGACCAGTCATCAAATCAAATCAAATCATTTATTAGTTTGCAAACATGGGTCACATCACTTATCCCAAGCAGCTAGTGCACGTATCCTTAAAGTAATTCATCTACTTACTGATCATTTGGTGGTTTAATTCTAACCTAACCTAACTAGTGTTTCTAGTGAACACCAAGTACTGGTTTTTTTTTTAAATCTGTGCTATTATGACATAATATGCTTTTTCTTAAAATCGTGGGGCTCGTGGCTAAATAAAAACAGCCGCACGGGTCGATCTTTAAGATTAAGCCGTGCTTGCCGAGGTTGCTCGGTGGATGGGTAACCATAATTACATACCGAGTTTCCTCCGTGCCTTAGAAATCACGTTAAGCCGTTGGTCCCAGCTGTCATTTGTAGATATTTGGTAGTCGTTACGAGTAGTCAGAAGCCAAAAGTCTGACATCCAGTCTTACTAAGGGGTATCATCATCATCATTTCAGCCGAAAGACGTCCACTGCTGGACATAAACCTCCCCCAAGTGTCGCCATTGACATAAGGGGGGTTTTGCCATAATCACCACGCTTGGCAGGCAGGTTGGCGATCGCAGTACAGTTGTTACAAAAGCACAGAGAACGCTGATGCCCATTATCCGGAAAGTCCTTTAGTCGCCTCTTACGACACCCACGGGAAGATATGGGATGGTACTATTCTTTACGTCCGACACCATACCGAACTAAGGGGTATCGTATTACCCAGCTACTGGGTCGTGGAGGTTAGATAGGCAGGCGCTTCATGTAAAATACTGGTACTCAGCTGCATCCGGATAGACTGGAAGCCGACCCCAAGATAGTTTGGCAAAAGGCTAGGCAGATGATGATGTCGATACCTTTTCTTAAACTTGCAATTGGTATTACAAAACTGAATCACTTTTGAATTTTGCATGTTTTAGTGGTCGAGACTGTACTTAATACATTTATTTTATAAATGCAGAGGTTTGATAACTTGACACTAAGTTTCCAAGCTCGTACTCTGCTCTTCACGACAAAGTTGAATCGCTCGCTTACTCAATAAAAAACATGTGAAGAAGTTAGGTAACGTGGCGGGCAAAGCAAGCACTTCGATAGACCTCTTACGAGTATGTTTCTAGATTTTATTTCTATTACGAGTCTTAAATTTTCTGATAATCTGCGATAAAAATCAGAAGTTTGGTTATAAAAACAGTGACACTCGACTTGTTCTTGAAAAGTTGCGTAACACTCGCATTCCAAGACCAGTCTGAAGTCAAATTGTTCTGCTCATTCAGAGTTAGTCGTCATGACAACAACGGTTCAAAACGCCCCCGAAATCGTATTCTTAAGCGTCAATGGACAAATGGTTCCCTAAAACTACTAAATAATCGTGGGCGCTTCATCATCATCATCAGCCTATAATTTTCCCAATGCTGGGACACAGGCCTCCTCTCTATGAGAGGGAGTGGGCTGTAATCCACCACGCGGGCCCAGTGCGGGTTGGTAGATGTCACATGTCTTCGAATTTTTAGTTCTAGAACACGCCGGTTTCCTCACGATGTTTACCTTCACAGTTTTTGAGAGAAGCGGTGATGAAATAAATTACACAAAGTAATGTGCCTGCCAGGGTTCGAACCCACAGCTTACTGCTCGTAAGTCGGGGCTTCTCGTAAGTCGGTGCTAGGGCCCCGTGCGCTTATTAACAAACTATAGCTGTCAATGTGTCTAATGGGATGTGATTTAGGGCGTGTATCTACAGATCTCCTTCCATGGGGTAAATCGAAAAGTGTACGAATCACCATCATTTCATCCGCTGGCTCTCTTTTCTTGTGTCAATCTCCAAAGTTCTGTGACAGTCTCATCCAGGTTTTTTCCCGAAGGCAACAATGTTGTCTGCCTATTTCGCCGCCGGAAGACCCACACTTCTTTTTCCAGTTCTTGGATGGGATTAGTTTCAGCTAAACTAGATCTCAACATAATTTGAAATGATATTTTAACTAATGAAGTTATGAATATTCAGATTTCATAATTTCATATCATCATCATAATTTCCGCCGAAAGACGTCCACTGCTGGACTGGTCCCGTGCGCCTCGCATCCAGCAGATCCCCGCAACCTTCACCAGGTCATCGGTCCACCTAGTGGGAAGCCTTCCAACGCATCGTCTTCCGGTTCCCGGTCGCCATTCATAATATTCCATAATTTCATATGGAATCATTATATGATTTTGATTCATATTATAATTCCTTCTTATGAATAGTCTTCTGTAGAGCTTGACTTGAGCTGAGTCAGCGACTAAGAATATCAGTATAAGTCTAAAAAAACGTACTTAAAAAACAAAGTATTTAAACGTTTGCGTAACTTCTTGAAATGTTGGTTCAGCTATGTCTTTGGAACTAACAAATGGGTCTACGTAGGTGCTTATCTACATTACTTAGTTTTTCTTCTCAAATTATATAATTTGCTAGAATCAGCTCTTTGCACAGTCTTACTACAATTTTATAGAACTGTTATTTAAGATACTAACATTTCGCCTTTATTCTTTGATGGCAGAATTCAGAAGCACGGGGTACAGAAAGTTAACAGTGAAACATCTTGATGAACCAGGGGTACAGAAAGCTACCCGTGAAGCATCTAGGTGAACCACTTTGGTGTTCCATGGGTCAGAAAGGTATAATAATACATTTTTCCGTCTCATGTAATGGGCGACAGGCTCAATGCCATTATGCGAGTACAAATGCAAACTCCGTAGTGATATTGGGATTTTATTTAATGGAAAATTCCAACAAGAAGACGAATCGAACACTGTACCTCATGCTTTGCAGTGACGACCCACAAAATGCTTGTTAAGATGGTGAGTTCTGAGATTTGGTAACGTTGCAAATGCTGTCAAATATTTCACGTATAAAAAGACGGTAAATATCAGAGTATTTCTCATATTTATGTCATACTAGGTGACCCGCTCAACTTAGTCGGCGCAAAATTTTCCCTATTTTTGAAACATTTGTAATTAATGCTCCGCTCCTATTGGTCGTAGCGTGATTTTATATAGCCTATAGCCTTCCTTGATAAATGGGCTATAAAACACTAAAATAATTTTTCAATTCGAACTAATAGTTCACCAAAACCTTTCTGATATTTGTATAGATACTAGTTTTTGCCTCCAGCTGCACTCGCGTTATTTTATTGCAGGATAACGTTTCAATATGCCTTGGACTCTCGAAAATAATGTAGCTTCCCATTTGTGAAAGAATTTTCGGAATCGGATCAGTAGGTCCGAAGATTACCACCTACATAAAAACTTACAAACGTTACCTCTTTATAATAGTACATAGAAGTAAAGGTTATGTTCCGAAAACGATATTTTCCTCTATCCCCGTACCTTAGAAGATTAAAAACAATACAGTTCCCAGGGGTGGAAAGCTCCCATTAAAATGAGGCTAGCGTGAGGTATTTTATAGAGCCATAACGAAGATCGTCACAGATCTTGCATGACTAGCCTTTTGGGGACATTTGCGTGGGTGGTGCAAGGCAGGAGGTTTAGCGACTAGAACTCCTCTTTTCTAAACCAGGTTCCTCTAAAGGATCGTTGGGTTAGAAATGTCGTAAAAGTAAGGGAAACACCTGACTAAGTGACCCACATAACTGGGAGTTGTAGCAGAAGAAAGGGGAACCTGGTTATTACGGCCTGAAACGATTCAACTCTTGTAGTTTCGGATACGAGATCTCCAAGGACCAAGACTTAGTGGAAAATCTAATTTATTCCACGTCCTCCTTCTAATTTTGACTAGAATCTGTCCAGTTCATCTCATCATCTCAGTCAAAACCTTTTTTCTTGTTAAGCGGTGAAAATGCCTAGCGCAAACCTCACTGTCTGAGGTTATATGGTTTGGTTATGTGGGACTTGCACCTACTAAAAACACCACCGTGAACCTACTGTCGCCTTGGTGGATGGGACACGAGAACTGCTACGCATGACATTCGCGACCCCTCAAGCTCAGCCCGCCTTCGGGCACTAACTCCTTTGGTGATGTCCGGGATCACCTGAGACATCGCCACCACTCGCGAGGGCCATGCAATGTGATGACGATAACTCCCCGAACTATCGCCCGCTGATTTCCTTCGTGGCCTGCCACAACCCCGAGAAGACAGGGCTTCTATAGAATGTATCTCAAGGCACAGATTGCTAGTAGACTTTTAACACGTAAATTAGTATAGCCTTAGAAAACTTTCTTCGTTGCCATGACAACAACTTGTACCACACTTAAGCGGCAATCTTAAAATCGTGTCCAAGACGGCACTAACGTTGCCAATAAAAATAACTCTGAACCTTGACCCCTAACGTTGACGACCCCTCCCGGAACGCCCGAATACTTTTTAAACCACTTTCATGTTCATTGTAACTCTAAAAATAAATGCCATTTCAATTTTGTGACCCCTGTTTTGGGGTTTTGATGGCTAATCTGCTGTGTCATGGAAAATAAGTGATCAATTTTTTTTCCGCTGTTTTGTCATGTCAGGATAGACGAGCTATATCATGAAACCTAATAATGTTAAAGGTCTCTCCTCATATACAGTAATAAAGGGCATTGACCCCTGCTCCTATTATTCCATATGAGAGAGTGGCGATGTTTCACGGAATTTTCGCGCACCGCAACTCAACGGTGATACAAAAAAGAAGTAGATCCAGGCGTTTTACAATTATTATCTTATCTCGGCCATGTGTTTTATTTTTGTAGGCATTCTGCATACAATTCTGTATCTAGTTTTTGTGGAGTTAAAACTAAATACTTTGCCATGGTAGGTACCCAAAATTCACAAAAATGGAAGAGGTACCGTTTTAATTATTTCGATAACCTAGAGCTTAAAAAAACTCTGACTAATAGACACCAAATAGCCACAAAAGTTGGCATAAAATAGCCGGTTTAGCAGAGTCATACTAGGATAAAAATATGAATCACTTTAAAATTCTAAAAATGGTCACAGACGCAGTTACTATCATGAATTGTCACTTTGTGACCATTTTACCAATTGTATCGTAATTCATATTAATATCCTAAGAAGATTTTGCAAATAAATGGCCAATACGCTTGCCAATTGCTGGTGCATCATACTAGGTTGATGCACCAGCAATTTCCTTTTAATTCCAATTCTTACAAACACAGAACCACGTCTAAATTCACATCACAAATTCAAAAGGGTTACGTTAAAACTTACGACCTCGCATTCATTTAGAAATTGTACAATAAGAGGCTTTGAAATGTGTGTACTTTGAAGATCTGCTAACTGGCAGCGGTTTGCAGCAGGCGTTTGTAATAACTGATGATTCGTCATCGTTACGGGAACGGGTGACTTCATAAAAAGTTTCATTTACACGTCTGTGGCGAACTGGGTGAGTTGTATAGGAAAGCGCTTTCAGCGGCTGTGTACAACGGCGGAATTAGCAGACATTTAGGTTGTACTTATTTATTTTTTCACGCAGATTTATCAACATCATCATCTTCCTAGCTATTTTTCCTGATTCTGTTGAAATCGGCTTTGAGTCTAATCAGGTCTTAGCTGAACATCAGTACCTACTTTACGTTGGACGACAGTCTCTGTGACTTCAACGACCTACTTACTATCACTTTGTCACATGATAACTACCCCTTTCCATAAGTTTTTTTTTGTTTATATCTTCTTGTTTTCTTTTTATATTTTCCAATAAATTTTGCGTCGGATTAATAAATCATGTAAAAAAAATAAAAATCAAAAAAATCAATCAAAATTAATCATTTCCGTCATGCTCTATCTTCTTCTTTTCCCTCTTCGTGTGCTAGTTGTGCTTGCAAGCTTGTAATCGCTGAAGAGCTAGACAGAGGTGAAGGTACCAAAACGACACCCATATTTCGAGCAAGGGCGAGCCTGTTGCCACCAGCCAGGCACAAATCCAGACTCCGTGGCTGCTACTGAAAAACCACTTCTTCTCTTAGGAAGATGGAGAGGACGCCTCTAAAGAATGTTCCAGAATCAATTATTTTGTTTTTAGTAGACAAATCCCGTCAGGAGGTTCAATCACAACAATATATATGTATATCATCACAGCCACACGGGTCGGTCGATCTTCAAGCTTAAGCCATGCTTGGCGAGGTAGGTTCGTGGATGGGGGACCGTCATTACATACCGAGTTTCCTCCGTGCTTCGGAAAGCACGTAAAGCTGTTGGTCCTGGCCGTCATTTGTAGATCTTTGGCAGTCGTTACGAGAAGTCAGAATCCTAGAGTCTGACATACAGTCTTACCAAGGAGCATCATATTACTAACTCAGTTACTGGTTTGTAAAGGTAATCTTACCTTCACAAACCAGTCTATCTAGGCTGTAGCTCCATGTAAAATATGGATATGGTATTTCAGCTGCATCCGGTTAGACTGGCCCAATATGGGAAGTAGGGGAAGAGTCTAGTCAGATTATTTTATTTATTTATTAAAATCTCCCTTACAACTATCATTACAGGTATGTCCCTAATGCGATAGCTCGGTCTCAAAAATAATATTAACAATATAAAACAATGAAAAACTTATAAAAATAAACTAGTCCTACCTAACAATATCTAATATAATCAGCAATATCTAATTAATGATACATATAATTGAAAGAATATTCGGCTTTTCGGCCATACCAATATTAAGATTTTACATCTTGGAATATTATTAGCATGCAGCATGTACACATTTAGTAACTAGCAATTACAAAAAAATAGTTATACAAAGCAATTATGATGATTTTATCATGGTTATTAGTCAAGATACGTGCAATAATCACATTCTAAAGATAAAATGTTGCTGAATGTTGTTGAATTGCTTGAAAAACCAGTTAAGAACCTGATATTTTTTACCTACAAAAAAGCAACGAATCAAAATAAATCCAGCGCTTACCGCTTCACCGCTACAGTTTCAGATGTCATAGTTGCAAAGGCATCGTCTCGCAAGTAATGAATAGGACCAATTAGTGAGACTGCCGTTTCAACGACCCTTAGGGAGACATTTACAGGCAACGCGAAAGGGCAAAAATGTATGCGTATAAGTACAAAATGGCCGCCAGGCTGGGTAAATTAATTCTAAGTTTAATGAGAGATGGGTTAGACAAAGAACTAGTATAGTGGATAGCCGCCTTCCGGGATATTTTATGTGGAATGTTTTGTATTTATGAAAGTCTAGGCACAAAGGAGTCCCGTTAATATGCAAAAAAAAACCGGCCAAGTGCGAGTAAGACCCTCGCACGAAGGGTTCCGTACCATTATTTATAAAAACGAGAAAAAAAACACTTTGTTGTATGGGAGCCCCCCCCTTAAATATTTATTTTATTCTGTTTTTACTATTTGTTGTTATAGCAGCAACAGTAATACATAATCTGTAGAAATTTCAACTGCCTAGCTATCACGGTTCATGAGATACAGCCTGGTGACAGACGGACGGACGGACGGACGGACAGCGAAGTCTCAGTAATAGGGTCCCGTTTGACCCTTTGGGTACGGAATCCTAAAAACCTAAAATAAATTAATCGAAGCGTCGTAGCGTCGGGGGACCCCTTAGCACAAGCACAATACAAAGCAGAAGGAAAAGTATAAATTAAAAAAAAAACCTCGCTCTTTTAGGTAGGTTATGGGCTTTTGGGTGGGTGTGCAGTCCCCCCTGCCGATGCCCATGGTGACAAGTGACAAGATTTCAATGTTTTAATCAACCGGACCAGTAGAATTTGTTTATATCCCTTCATCAACTAGAAAAGAGGTGATGATCTTCAAACGGCTGAGCAGATTTTCTCAAAACAAAATTAAGAATACTCTCGATTCAAACACCTTTCAAACGAAACCAATTTTATCAAAATCGATTCATTCGTTTAGGAGTTACGATGTCACAGAGAGACACACAGATACACACCTCAAACTGATCACACCCCTGATGAACATCCCTCTTTTTTGGTCGCTGGTTAAATAGAACTGCATTTCAAATTGCCAACACATCGAACCACCCGGAATTGTAAAATTTTCAAAATCAACATTGTACCTTATTCTTTGACGGTAAAGTTGAAAATCTATTAAAAGAATTTGACAGGATGTTGTAGGTTGATGTGCTGGCGTTAGTACAAAAGATTTTTAGATTCTTGCACTCTACTGATTTTGACGGGAAGCGCTGTTGGTTACCATTTGTGAAATTGTTCTGTAAATTTTATTGAAAACAAGATGGTAGCTTTCGGTCCGATTTTCACGCGCTAAAGATCTGTCAAAAGTTCTTATGCAACTATATCATGGTATAATTGCATTTCAATACTGATTTAAAGTATTTATTAAGCTATTGGATAGCTTTTATCGCGGGCCTTGAGCGCGGAAACCGAATCAAGAAATTCCGTAACGAAAAATACCTAACACGGGGGGTGTTAGGTTTATTTTCAAATAGATATTATAATTGCATAAGTTGATCAAAAATGCTATGCAATAGCTTTACCGCGGCACTCCCCGAGTGCCACACGTATTTTTTTTTTTACTTTTTTGTTCGTCCTGTGGTTGCAATTGCGACTACTGAGGGATCGACTCGGGTCAGGCAAATTTGTATTGCGATTTTCTACTAGAAATTTCTCAGTAGCAGCCACGGAGTCAGGACTTGTGCCCGGTTGATGGTAATAGGCTCGCCCCTTTTTACATGGGACTTAAAAATAACTGGCGAAATGTGGGTGTATCTCAGCCCAACCCTGCGGGGGTCCTGGAAACCTGTGTCGCAGACCAGGAAGGGGGATAAGAAGAGCTGTAGTGAACCTGCTAACAGGGCATCGAAACAGCTTGGCCCAGCTTCAGGAATGTGTGACAAGGATGGCTTCGTGAAGGTGGAGAGGAAGAAGAGCAAGAAGCCTTCTAGTCGGAACCTGTGCGGGACCGCGCCAGCAGGACCCAATATGATGCTGCGTCCAGCAATACCCACGACGCAGCTCTACGTGTCCCGGCTACATCACACCACGAAGGTTGAGGAGGTCATGGAGTATGTACGAGTGAAGACCAGCTGGACCTTGAGGGTCGAGAAGTTGGAGTCGCGCCACACCACGAATTTTAAATCGTTCGTGGTGCGAGTTCCGACTCATCATATCAAGACCTTCCTCAAGGAGGAGTTTTGGCCGAAGGGTGTCAGGTATCGGCGATTCCGCGGAAGGCTACGCGACACCACGCAGCGCGACACGACGCCGTCACTTCGTGTACAATAGTTTAAAGTTTTAGTTTTATAAAGTATGTATTAGTTTATAGTTAGTCATTTTATGCTTATATATGTATTGTGTTCTATGGGCCTAGTTGTCTGAAATAAAGGATTGTATTGTATTGTATTGTATTGTATTGTTACAGGCGTGATTTTATTAATGTATGTAACTTTTTATCTTTATATTGTTACTTTCTGGATGGACTTTAATTGTTTAACTACTATCATAACGCTAGGAGACCCTGCTACGGTGGGCAGAGGTGGACCCATTTATACCACCTATTTTCTCATCACACGTGTTTTATAATAAATAAATAATTATAATAAAATAATTTATTTTCAGACAACAGGACCCATTTATTGTTAGTGCTTACCGCACAAATGAAAGTTCATTTTTTTTTATTACTACTACTCATAAACTTACTTTTCTAATTACTACTACTCTTAAATTAACAAAAAGCTTATGTCATGTCAAACTGCCACTCAAAATTTTTATACAGTTTGTTTATGTTTGGGCCAAATTCTGTACCGCTGAGGTTATTATTGCAAGTGGATACCTTGTAGTATTTAGTGATTTCATTTATGCATTATCAGTTAAAATTAAAACACATTGTGTCTGCATATGTTATATTTTTCCATAATAGAACATTCATAAAAATCATAAATCAATCATCTAATGCACATTTTACTGATAAGTAAACAGTTTGTAAAAAAATGTGCTTAAGTAAAAAAAACATTTCCATTCGTATTTTTATTGAGAACGAAATGCAAAGCGATATTAAAGTATCCCCTAACATTAATTTCACCACTAATTTGAACCGTAAATTATAACTTTATTCCCGGCGTGACCATTCTTCATCAGTATAACAGAGTTTGTAATTTTTCTGAACAAAAATCATTAAAACTTGCACTACATCAAGTTCCTTCTGATTTAGACACTTTCTTTCTTTTTTTTTTCATTTAAAGGCATTTTTTTGTTGATATTATAAACGGTTTGTTGTTTTTTTTTTCTAAAAAAACGTTGCTCCGCACTAGGAATTTCTCCTGTATCGTGGGTGCGTTGACGAACACATAAACTCATACATAAACAGCCAGACCCGGAACATCTATCTTGTAGGTCATTCAAATATTTGTTACGTGTGGGGATCGAACCCGCGACTCGTGACCAGCAGTCGATTTCTCAGTCACTGCGCCAACCGTGAGTGATAAAAAAATAGTATTAGGTTTTATTTTAATTATTTTTTTTATGAGTTTTACGTTTGCATTCTCGAATCAAATTATTTTGGTTTCTCCATCTCCCAATAACATGTTGCTCTCTATATTTTTGTGCCTGAACAAGTCATGACAGGTAAAGTATCTTCATTTTAAGTTATAAAGTATCTTAGTAAGAATGTACTTTTATAAATAGTTATTTACGTACTGTGTTCTACGTGTGTATTTTATTTAAAAAAGGGGAACTACCTACATACATTACAACAAACCAATAAATTAAATAACTATAAAAGGGCGTCAAAAAAGTCCTCCCCTCAACGCTGTCAGCTGGTAATGTGCCCAAAAGACTGGCAGCATTGCCACGTTGTATGGCAATACTTAGCATCTGGCCAAAGTAAAAGCCAGCCACGGGAAACGTCAACTAAGCCTTTCAAAATATCCTTAAAAACGCTCTGAGCACTCGAACCCCACGGTCCCAGAGTTTCAACCAGGGACTCAAACAGTAACCGTAATAAGTGTTTTAACACTGTTTTTTAAAACAGTTATAACAGAAAAACACTTTCAAATGTTACAGATACAATAATGTTACCGAATTTGTTACAATAAAATACCTCCCCCCATTCTACAACTGAATGAAACGAAATTTAAATCTTGCATAAAGCGCACACTATGTAGGCAAGCATATTATAAGTTGGGGGATTACATTGATGATAAAAATGCTTGGCTCAATGCTGGTCCTGCTCCACAACCATAGGGGCTATCAAATTACCATGTGAAGTTACTGTGGAAGCTGCAGAAGATTGTATAAATATCTTTGCTTTGTATAGATTCAATCTCTTAGTATTATATAATTGCATAGCACATGTGTGAAAACTATGTACTGTAAAGCCACCATTTACTGAGTACCTACATCTTACTTACACTGACGCGAATTTACCCTGGCGGTTGAGTAAATGTCATGCTCACTTAAATGTCACGCTGATGGCGGCGGGTGTGTCGGGTCATTTAGTTCTCTTCAATATGGTTGAGTTGAATGATGGCTGATACATGCGTCATGTTCGTGAACGGGCGCTGTCAGTTGTGCCTGGTCATCTCTTAGCTGCCATGGTTTATTTTAATTATTTTATTTTTAACTTTATTTTCGAATTATTGATTTCGTCTTTTACTCTGGACGCTCTTAACTTGCCCGTATTTCTACATCGTTCTCACATACTAGTACTTCTCAACACGAATGATGTAACCAAGATTCTGTGACATATTTTAATTTAAAAGAGTGTCCATGGAGTTTCTTGCCCATTCTTCTCCATAGAGATCTACGCTTTGGAATGGGCAACTACAGTACTTTCACAAGTTATTATGTCTTGTGACTGGGACTGGTAGCTTAGCGTTCTTTTTTTTTTTTGTTCTTTGACTTTCAAAAGTGCCTGTAATGGTCTAATTGAAATAAATGCTTTGAGTTTGAGTTTGAATAAAACTGTAACCTTTTATATGTGTTAATAAGTGTTAATACGTGTAACTGAAATAATAATTATACCTTTAGTACGCTGCGTTTACCTGTTACACTTATTAACACTGTTAACACTTTTATGTCTGTTACTGTTGAAAACTCATTTTAAAGTGATACATATTTGGTTCTGTTACCAATTCAACACGTAACACATATAATTCTGTAACCTTTATGAAGGTGTTATTAAGTCCCTGGTTTCAACTGCGTGAAGCCAAAGACCCAACTCCCACT
This sequence comes from Cerastis rubricosa, assembly GCA_949152445.1. Taxonomy (NCBI): domain Eukaryota; kingdom Metazoa; phylum Arthropoda; class Insecta; order Lepidoptera; family Noctuidae; genus Cerastis; species Cerastis rubricosa. The sequence continues at coordinate 3,779,348 of OX424535.1, read as the reverse complement.
CACCAGCAGCCAGCAGTCGCACACGCTCAGCAGTAGTAGCAGCTGTGTTAAATTGTGTTGAACTTTTTACCTTTTTTCATCGAATGATATCTCCCTATGAATTTATTATATTACAGACTAGCTTATGCCAATGGCTTCGCCCGCGTTTGGTTCGGTTATTGTCCCATGGGATCGTTTTTCCGGAATAATAATATCCTAAGTGCTATTCCAGACAATTACTATCGGTTTGCTAAATTTCATCCAGATTCTTTCAGTAGTTTTTGCATGAAAGAGTAACAAATATGTATATACATAGTTACAAACTTTCGCATTTATAATATTAGTAGTATACAAGGTGTTGTTTTGCATCCTCGTCAAAATTCAGGATGTTGTCACAAAAGACATAAATAATCAATATAAATTACGGTACCTAGTAAATTATTAAAAAACACTGCGTTTTTGTTGTTGTTTAAGTTTGTCAATATTTCAGAATAACCCCCTTAACGTGGTTTAGGGATTATAAAATTATCGAAAAAACGTTTGAGGTTTTTTGTTTGTGTGTAAGCGACGTTATAAGGCGGGAATCAGACGGCCCGTGTTCAAAACACAGGTGGTTCACAGTTACCGATTTCAGTAAATAAATAAAAAAAAGAAAATTACCTACTCATTTTATTATTGATTCGGGTCGAGAATCATTAGCATAGTTACCTCCTAGAATTTGACGAGGTTGCAAAACAACAGCTTGTATAAGAGTGTTGTAAGTACATACGCTGCAAAAACATGTGCCTATAATTAAATGTTCCCACTACTGGGACACAGGCCTCCTCTCAATGAAAAGGAGTGGGCTGTAATCCACCACGCGGGCCCAGTGCGGGTTGGTAGATGACACATGTCTTCGAATTTTTAGTTCTAGAACATGTCTGTTTCCTCACGATGTTTTCCTTCACCGTTTCTGAGGGCAGCGGTTATGAAATAAATTACACAAACTAATGCGCCTGCCTGGATTCGAACCCACGGCTTACTGCTCATAAGTCGGGGCTGCCACCACTGGGCCACCGCTGCTCTCAAAAAACGAGTATTTGTAATTAATATTAAACTCTTGTTACAAATATACATATTCCTAATAAATCCTTATAATTTTGGTACGCCACTTTAATTAATTGAAAATCTTTGCCAAGCCATGATAAGCTTCACACAGTCATTGATTTATTAATTATAAAAGCAGGCAGAAATTTGAGGATATTATTTTCATTTATTTATTTCTATACAAATTATTTACATTTTTAAATATAAGTTTCCTTATATTAGTTAAAAAAAAAAAACATTTAAAATATAAAAAATTGTAGCCCACCGGTATTGGGAATTTCAGGTTCAAGCTACCAGCGGACAGGGCTCCAGAGAAAGAAAACTACTAACAATACGAGCCGTGTCCAAGAGTACCGCTTTCCGAACCAAACTTTGATCCAGCTGCCTAACGAGAGCCTCATCAGGTATTGGTCGAGGCTCTTGGTAATTAAGCCATTGGCTGATACAACTATCGGCACAATGATCGCTGAGCTCACATCCCACATGTCAACAACTTCGCGAGCCAAGTCAAGATACTCGATTTAAACAAATATTTTTATAGCCTACGGATAGGTTGTTCCGAGTCTGGCTGTTTGTGTATGTGAGTTTAAATGTTTGTAAACGCGCCCACGATACAGGAGAAGTTCCTAGAGGAGGACAACGTTTTTTTTAAAAAAAAAATACATTCTTCTGTATTAAAAACACTGTCTTGACTGCCTCGTTGGTTTATTCGACTGTTGAGCATCAGGTCCTGGGTAAGATTCCTGGGTCAGGCAAAGTGTTATTAGGTTTTTCTATCAGGATTTTTTCAGTAGCAGCCGCGGAGTCTGGAATTTTCCCCGGTTGATGGCAATGGGCTCGCCTACTTTCATCAGGCTTAAATACATAACTGGAGAATGTGATATTAGGAACACCTCTGCCGTGCCTCTAAGTGTGATGTTATGCAGTGGTAAAACACTGCAAAGCTGAATAGTAAATTAATTTAGAGGTTGTATCAAGCCCCGTTAAAAAAAGTAACTACGCCCTCGAGTGGAAAAGTTACACTCTGAATATTACTGCGACACACATAACGCAGTCATAATTAAAAGCAGTCCAAACATTTTCCTGACGCACTCGAAAAAGCACCTTGCATAAAATTAAATAAAACACAAAGTACTTATCCCACTTTCCAAGCCAAGGATCCAGAATCCTTGAAACTCCCGCAACGAACACTTGAAAAAGAAAATTGTTCTGACGTCTAGAGACTGGCATAAATTCATAGCTTTACATCATGATTTAAAAAACAGAAAATATGGGGGACTAGCTGACATGATACCCTTACTTTTACAAACAAAAATCATCCTTGTTTCTGATTTTTTAAAGGCCCTTTTTGGGTGGAGGAAATTTTTGGGAGAGACAAACTTTTTGTCAGGACAAAGTTGGATGTAATATTAAATATATTTTTTGTAATTTTTCAAGGGAACGAAATTGAGTGTTGCGAAGTTGTTTGGATCGTTAAATTATTATTAGTAGAGACAATACCATCCAGAAACATTACTTTTCAATGAAAATGCTAAATAATTTTCTGCATCTGAACGAACATTTCAGTTTTTTGTTCCGTGGTGATGATACCTGGTGGCCTACCATGACGTCTTGAAACATTATTGTTTTACTCCTTTTCCAGTGTGGGAAAGACATGGCGCTAGACATCCAGTATAGCTCCGTCTCTTTCCCACGCTGGAATAAGAGTAAAACAATACTGCTTTAAGACGTCATGGTAGAGGCAGCTGTTTACTATTCAGAAAATTTGATCGTACCACTATCCAATAAAAGTATTTTACAACTTCCTGAAACGTAATAACATCACGCCTGTAATACTCGAAGGAATAGGCAGACTTGCACCTACATTTCGCCTGTTCTGTTTATGTCCGACCATGTAATAATGGGCGAGCCATGCCTGCCTGTCAGCCATGACTGCTACTGAGAAATCCCTGTTGGAAATGCCTGACAATACTTTACCCAACCTGGGACTCGAAGCCAGGACCTTATGCTTAGCAGTCGCGTTGGCAACCACTAGTGACTAGACCAAGACGACCCTCGAACATTCATCGTCTACCTACTTTTATACACGACTAGCTGTCCCGCGCAACTTCGTCTGCGTCACATTTTCCCCGTTTTCGCAACATTTTTCATTGCTGCTCTGCTCCTAGTAGTCGTAGCGTGATGATATATAGCCTATAGCCTTCCTCGATAAATGGGCTATTTAACAATGAAATAATTTCAAATTTAATCTAATATATTAAATTCTCGTGTCACAGTTTTCGTTGCCATACTCCTCCGAAACAGCTTGACCGATTTTGATGAAATTTTGTGTGCATATCGGGTAGGTCTGAGAATCGGCCAACATCTATTTTTCATATCCATAAAAAAACCCCGCGAACGAAGTCGCGGGCAGCAGCTAGTTTATTATATAATTTTATTTTCAAATCGGACCAGTAGTTCCTGAGATTAGTGCGTTCAAGCAAACAAATAAACTCTTCAGCTTTATTATTAGTAGTATATACATACATATATGTATATTAGATTAGATAACAACATCTGGCGAGAGTATCCCATTAAAACCCTTAAAAAACTCGACACACCCGGAAAATTGCAGAAAATTGCATGAGTTGTCGAGACAAGCCACATCAAAGTACTTAACCCCTTTAAATTAAAAAAGGGCACTGCCTACAAAATTCAACCGTCACTTGTTTTTATTTTCCTAAAAATAAAATAATTCAAACTGTCTGCCAGAAAAAGCACGATAATTTCAAGAACTCGAATTTAACAAACTGCTGACATTAGGCTTGAGGTTAACGTTTACACCACCCTTATAACTAGGGTGATACCGAGTCTATTCCTGCCCTTACTTTTGAAATTATAACGACCCTGTACTGTGTACATCGGCCATCACCATACCTGCCACAAATGTTCTGACAACAAAATCCATTGCGCGTTTTCTCCCTCTCATACTTTGTACTTAGCCTACTTAAACATCGATGGGTGACGAAGTCAAGTGTTTTAGCGATTCTCTCGAGATATCGTAGTAAGTTTAACTGACCGCAGTTCTCATTACGACGGCAGCAAATAGTTGTGTGTTAGGTTGTGACTTGCAGACAGTAAGCGGAGCGACAAGCGGTAGCGAGTTGAGGAGCTTTCCGAGCGGTTAAAGAATTGAAAAGCGTGCAATGGTTACACGTCGACGACTTGCTCTTAACACATGAATGATGACACATGATGTGTTTTGGTTGACTATTATTTACTGATACGGAACTCGTATTTAGATTGCAGAAGCAATGCATACGGTCATTTGCAATCTTAACACAACTGATAGCTGTGTACCATATTTTAAATCGTTGAAAATTTTAATTCTATGATAGCTGTTACGAACACTTGTCAGAGAATGGGCAGCAGCATTCTCTGTGCTTTTGAAACAACCGAATTGCGATCGCCAACCCGCCTGCAAAGCGTGGCGATTATGGCAAAAACCCCTTTATGTCAATGTGGCGACACTTGGGGGAGGCCTATGTCCAGCAGTGGATGTCTTTTTGCTGAAATGATGATGATGATGATGTTACGAACACGTCGTGCCTCGGAAAGCACGTTAAGCCGTTGGTCCCGGCTGTCATTTGTAGATCTTTGACAGTCGTTGCGAGTAGTCAGAAGCCAAAACTGACATCCAGTCTTACTACCAAGGGGTATCGTATTACCCAGTTGTGGAGGTCAGATAGGCAGTCGCTTCATATAAAATACTGGTACTCAGCTGCATCCGGTTAGACTGGAAGCCGACCCCAAGATAGTTTGGGAAAAGGCTAGGCAGATGATGATAACTGTTACGAACAATCAAGGGAAGGCATAGGTGAGGACTCTCAATAGTAGACATGGAATTTGAATTTGCGCCCGGTTGATGGCAATAGGATCGCCCCCTATTACATAGGACTTAAACATAACTGGCGAAATATAGGCGTTCTATTACGTGATGTTTTCTCAAAGGAAATGAACGGTAAAGGCACTTAAACACCTAACAACACCATTTTGCATCCAAGTACTTTCAAAGTAGTGTGCAAAGCAATCTCAGGAAGTAATTAAAGCCATCTTCGTTACGAATTCTGCTAGCCTGGTACCCCGTGTCGGGTATAAGTACTTCTTGCTTACTTTAATAACCCTATTTTTGGGATTTCAAACTTCTAGATGCATTTACAGTGTTAAAGTACAACTCTTTGAAACTCAAACCAAAGACTTTGACTATTGAAAGTTTGGTTATGTTCAAAGTCTTAGTCGCGTTGCGGTTTTGTCCTTCTTTGTGTTTGAGAAAGTCATGTGTAGCTTACAAATTAAATAGTTATAGTTAGTTTCATACATAGGAGCGCAACTTTTAATCATATTAAACCTTTTACTAAGTAATCATCCTACTTTATAATAATTAATATTACTATTACCTATATAAATGTGAAAGTTTGGATGCATGTTTGTTGCTCAATCAGGCCAAAACGGCAGAACGGATCTGTATGAAATTTGGAAAAAAAATCCGCGCGAACAATTTCACGGGCAACAGCTAGTACTATATAAATTTAAAAAAAAAATGGGAAATTTTGTAGAATAGAATAAAATGCATTTATTTGTCAGAATATTGTACAAATCTGTTAAGTCAATTATGTATTACGATCATAATATTCTGCCGTTTCCGGCGTACAAATATGGTTTGTAAAATAAAAGCTTTTAATTATGTATGTTTTTTACTCAATCACGCAAAAACAGCTGTACGGATTCGGTTGAAAGGACCATGGTTTTATATAGAATTTAAGACCAACAATATTGAAAATAGTTTTCTCAAATAGTAGTTTATCATAAGGCATTCACTTCATGCTAAAATAACAAGTACCTAAGTCAGCGGAGAACTGAAGTAGCACCGCTTGAAATATGTTGTTTTTTTAGGGTTCTGTAGCCGAATGGCAAAAAACGGAACCCTTATAGTTTCGTCATGTCTGTCTGTCTGTCCGTCCACTTATGTATGTCACAGCCACTTTTTCCGAAACTATAAAAACTATGCGCTCCAAAACACAAATTACTGATGTTGTTCAAAAAGCCGCTAAGCTGAAGTGGGACTGGACTGGCCACGTCTGCCGCATGCCCGTTGCCCAATGATCTGTGGGCCAAAATAACCACATTCTGGAGCCCTGACACAACCAGAAGGCGTCGTGGTAGACCTCGTAGAAGATGGCGGGACGAGCTAGACAAGACCAGCAAACAGTGGTCCACATTGGCCCTGGACCGAGACAATTGGAAGTCATGGGGAGAGAACTTTGCCCAGCAGTGGGATGACGCAGGCTAACAGTATCAGTATCAGTATAAAAACTATACTGTTGAAACTTGGTAAGTAGATTAGTATTCTGTGAACCGCATTAAGATTTTGACACAAAAATAGAAAAAAAACCAGTAAATTTTGGGGGTTCCCCATACTTAGAACTGAAAACCAAACATTTTTTTTCATCAAACCCATACGTGTGGGGTATCTATGGATAAGTCTTCAAAAATTATATTGAGGTTTCTAACATATTTTTTTTCTAAACTGGATAGTTTGCGCTAGAGCCACTTCTAAAGTGGTAAAATGTGTGTCCCGCCCCTCTAATTTCTAAAGTAAGAGGAGGAAAAGTCTGAAAATATTTAGGAATGTAGAACGTAAAAAATTTTCAACAAAAATTAGTTTCAATAAGATATGATGTTTAGTTTTTGAGATATGGGGCTTTTTCATCAAACTGCAGCAGTAACTTTGTTTTTCTTTAACATACTATGAAAAACAAATTTAGTTTTGCAGTTGACTGGAAGTTTACTAACAATAATTAGTAAACATCCACTACTACTACTAACTAATGAATGACAGTTCAAAATATTGTTACTAAATTGTTTGGGGCTATGGAACCCTGTGTGCGAGTAAGACTCTTACTTGGCCGGTTTTCTGTATTTGGCCTAATATTCGAACAGGGGGTTCCGTAAAGTCGTTACATAGCTAAAAACTTTAATCGATTCTTAGACTTATCCAGCCTAGCTCGGATTAATTACTGTGTATCTTTAGCACAATATTTTCAAAATGATCTGCAAAACAAATGACTGCGTCATCAAATTTTCGACAAACTAATGGAAATCGCAACATTTTCAATTGGCTATATATTTCTGGTTTCCAGCGAATTTGGTGCTTGTTGCAAAAGTATGAACTGGAGAACTAATTAGGAGCTGCAATTTCTGATAATTCAATTCTGTTGGACTTAAGGGGTGTGAGGAACAGGGTTTATAGTTCTTCATCCCCTATGGAAAAGGGAGGATCCTCCGACCAGACAGGTGTTATGTCTGGTGGGCAACCCGACAGTTGTTGTAGGATATCTCTATGCATTCTTAAATCGATGTAAACTTTGCTTGCGCGATTCAGATCATATTAGTTCTTCTGTTTTCTCATAGATGGCGCTGTAGTACTTTTTATTGTAAGTTGCTTTTTGTAGGTCGCCACAGGACTTATGCTAATTTTGACCATGCTTCTTTGGCACCCAGACATTTTATAACCTGGATTAACACATATGATTATTTTTTTACACCATCTGAACCCAATTCCATTCTATTCGACCCCGGAGACGAAGTAGCGGGCAGATGCTAGTCTGCAGTAAAAATTAACTGCAATATCAAATTAGCATACTGCAGACGAAGGAATACGATAATGTTTTTTTACAGAAATTTGTTAAAAAAATGTTTCATCTCTTGCTAATTAGAAATCTTCATATGCCTAGCCTTTTCCCAAACTATCTTGGGGTCGGCTTCCAGTCTTACCGGATGCAGCTGAGTACCAGATTTTACATGAAGCGACTGCAGGTAGGACAAGCGAGGCAGGTAAGACTGGATGTCAGACTTTTGGCTTCTGACTACTCGTAACGACTGTTAAAGATCTACAAATGACAGCCGGGACCAACGGTTTAACTTGCTTTCCGAGGCACGGAGGAAACTCGGTATGTAATTATGGTCACCCATCCACGGGCCGACCTCGGCAAGCACGGCTTAACCTTAAGGATCGACCCATGTGGCTGTTATTATTTAGCCACGAGCTCCTCCTTGCCAATTAGAAAAACAACCTCAAATTGTAAAAGTATCGTCCCACATGCAGCAAATGAAACCTAAAATGAAGCTCCACGCGATCCTAAACCCATCTTTCTTTCGGGCTTCCCCTCTAACTGGAAGCCGTTCATTCCATTTTATATTATACATAGAACAAAGTACTCTGCTAGGAAACTAAGTATGGGCTATGAGCACAGCATTACGCTTTTAAAATAATGTTTGAAATAAAGTACATTTTTTTTTTTTTTCTTGTTGCGTTTGAATCCCCGATGGGAGCTGAAGTGGGGCTAAGTGAGAATGATTACCCATACAGGAGTCGTGCCTCGTTTAGTAGGATAGTTACTGGCACTAGTATAATTAGTGAATTTGAATTAACGTTTTAACGCCAGGTGCAAGAGTTGAAATGAAGCTAGATTCAGAAACTGTTAATTGTTTAATCTCCTTATTATTTTCTGATTGAGTTAGTTTAAACTTTTAAGGTAAGTCATGTTGTGATCTACTAATCTCTTTGGGAATTATATCAGTTAGATCCAAAAGTTTCTGGCTTCAACCTTATTTTATGACTATAGGGATTAATATCCAAACAAAAATAGAGGGAACTAAAGGGAGACTTTATTGAAAAAATAGACTTTAGTACACTACTATAATAGACCATCATGTCACTATACAGGGTGAAATTGAAATCATGGGCATTATTTTAACCTAAGGCACTACTCCGATACTGATTCCATTAGGGCTATTAATAAGCAAATCAAAAATATTATTACTTGATGCAAGTACGGAAAGAGTTCACGCACAATGAGTGACAATGATGCGTACAGCGCAGCGGCGCGGGGGCGTACAGCGTAGTCTAGGTACCAAAGGCAGCATTCGCTATCGCGAATATCGCGATGCGCCACTTTTGATACTTTGCATGGTTTACTACACTTTTAAGGTTTTCCGTACTTGCATTAATAATATTTTTGATTTGCTTATTAATAGCCCTAATGGAATCAGTATCGTGAGTAGTGCCTTAGGTTATAATAATACCCATGACTTCAATTTCACGCTGTAGAGTGACATGATAGTTTTGTAGCTCTGATTAATCTAATGTGTGTAGGCCTAAACTCTTGGACCTTACCATGTAAATCAACTTTTAAATTTTATCTGACTAATTCTTGTCTTAACGGTAAACGATACCTATAAGTCATCATCATCATCTGCCTAGCCTTTTCCCAAACTATCTTGGGGTCGGCTTCCAGTCTAACCGGATGCAGCTGAGTACCAGTATTTTACGTGAAGCGACTGCCTATCTGACCTCCACAACCCAGTAACTGGGTAATACGATACCCCTTGGTAAGACTGGATGTCAGACTTTTAGCTTCTGACTACTCGTAACGACTGTCAAAGATCTATAAATGACAGCCGGGACTAACGGCTTAACGTGCTTTCCGAGGCACGGAGGAAACTCGATATGTAATTATGGTCACCCATCCACAGACCAACCTCGGCAAGCACGGTAAGTAAACGGTACCTATAAGTAAACCTGATTATTTAAGACTCACAATCAAAGCATGTTTTTAATTAATCAACATATTCTTAACACTTATGAATTGTTAAGGAGTAGGTTAATAGTCAGAAAGTTTAAAACCTTTGACTAAGCTTACTTACTAAATCTCAAAGTAAGCATTTCAAGAGGCTTTACTGACATCACAAATCTAATTGCCCGTCCAAACCGTCACTTCAACTTAACAAACCCACAACTTCATTAAGGCGAGTAACTCTCCTGCGGTGCTCGCTTCAAACGCAGCACAACAATGTAAAAGGTTTTCCTGATACAATATTAATCTCACTAGACTCAGTTATAACATGAGAAATTAATTTATAACCAGTATTAGCACCGCATTTCATGAGAATTTTCAGCTAAACGTACGTTTAGCTCCGTGGGTTGATGAGGTTAAAACTTGATTTTAGAGGTTAACGATAATTTTGCAGTTTCTATTTAGTTCTATGCTTCATAAGGTCCGTTGGGAATGGAAAGTATCATTAATTTTTTAGTAGGTAAGGTAGGTCTGATATCAAAAAAAGTTTCAACGATGAAAATAAATATACAGACTGAGTGTTTTGGTTTACTTATGCTTTGTCATTTGAAATATACAGACTGAGTGTTTTGGTTTACTTCTACTTTGTCATAAATACATATCAAAATATAAATACATATCATAAATCATAAAACACAAATCAAAGTAAATTCGATTGGTAAATTAGTAATTTGTAAAAACAAGATAAACTTTACCAAACCACGATATAAATCTCGATATTTTTACCTGCACACGTCGCCAATAGGATTAACTTTATGAGTACTACATACGTACAATACAATGCGCTTTTCATGATTCGATTCACAATTCATGATTTCGAGCTACTTCGGTTCATTGAGTGCTTGGGTATTGTAAAATATGCACAATTATCTACACTAATAGTTGACTCGCCAACACGCCACCGCACAGGCCGACAGTTCGACAACGACTGCCCGCCCCATTTTTTTTTTTGGGAATGGCATCTCGCAGTTCAACCTAGGAGGTTGTCGTCTGCTTAACGGGACTATCCTGTGGGTGCCTTAAGAGTAAGGCCTCCAGCCAGGGCATAAAAACTTACAAACTAAGCGACTACACGCTAAGGGCACCCCCTGTGGGGTACGAGCCTCGGCTTAGGGCGTCGCTGGGGGAGGACTGCATGGGGACAGGCTGGATCTGAATGATATCATTATTTAGGGGCTGATTTAAAACTACTGGCACAGCATCGCGGGCTGGCTCGAGCGAGGGTCGGGGAGGGCATGGACCGGGACGTCGCGACGGACCTCGACGGCGAGGTCGGAAAGACGGCGGTTTGTGTCTAAACTTTTTAAGAGTGCTAGTCTCTTTGCTACTCTCCTGGAGGAGGGTGATAGCATCATCGGGAGTGACGAGGGTATGCCGAGGACGGCGTACTGTACTAATGCGCGAGGGTTCGTAACGGGCGGCCGCTGCGATCAGGGGATTACGGTGTTTAATGGCGTTATCGAAGAAACGCTTCGAAAGACGTTTCATAAACTGAAGGACGGTGGGCATTCTAAGGTCTACGTGTAGACGGTCATTACGGACATAAAAAGGAGCTCCCGTGACTCTACGTAAGAACCGGTTCTGCAAGGTTTGCATCCTATGGATGTACTTAGGCTTGGTGTGAGCGTACACGACGCAAGCGTACGTCATAATGGGGCGGATCACCGCGGTGTAAAGGCGCAACTTGCACTTGAGTGACAACTTGCTTTTTGTCGAAATCATGAAATGAAGCCTACCCATAGCAAAGGCAGCTCGGTCGCGAGCTGCTTTGATGTGCGCCGCGAAAGACAGGTGGTTGTCAAGTAAGACTCCTAAGTACTTGGCTTGCTTCTCCCAAGGGATAGGCTTACCGTACATAGTGATCGGGCTGAACTGCCCGCCCCACTACTCGGACCGGTATTTATAAACGTGCGACGTGCGCGCCCGAGGCAACGTCACAGTACTGTAATCGGTTTATAGTGCGATGTAATGATATCTACATACACTACATCCCTTCCTTGTTTTAACAAGTTTTATGTAACCAAAACCATAAGACATTGAGCATCTCTGGCACAACAAAATCACAGCACAATAATATTTAGTAAATCATTATACTATGATTTAGTTTAAAGTTTCCTTTTACCCTTCCTCTTCTTCTATTTCATTTTCTGATTCATTTATATCTTCTCCTATGTTAATTTCTTTATTTTGGTCACTTATAACTTCCCATTAGCCTTCAACTTTCTTCAAATGAACTACATTTCTTCGTGATCTCTTCCCAGTTATATCGTTTCGAACACTTATATCTCCACCTTTACTCTTTTCTACAGTATGGGAAGTTGGGTCATAATTTAGGCTAAGTTTATCTTTGACCATATTCTTAACGTAAACTTTATCCCCAGGCACTAGTTGACATTCACGAGCTCTTCTTTTCTTATCTGTATATTCTTTCCCAGTTTCTTTCTTTTCTTGGTCTCTGTCTCTGACATCTGAATCTTCTGGTTTATGTGTATGTGTGATGTCTCCTGCCATAGGTATATTGTCACGGTATTGCAGTTTGAAGAATAATTCTGTAGGAGTTTTACCTGTAACACTATGCGGGGTACTGTTATACATAGCCAGATACTGTAACAAAGCTTCTTGCCAGTTTTTTCGCTCAACTGGCAAATTTTTTCCGCTTTAGAATGTCTCGGTTCTGACGTTCCACTTCTCCGTTCTGTTGAGGCCACTATGGTATCGTATTATGCAAAACTATATTCCTTTCAGTACAGATTTTTTTTGAAGTCCTCGCTGCAGAACTGTCTGCCATTATCAGCTGTTATCGTCATCGGGTTACCAAGTCTGCAAAAATCTCTTTTAGAGATTTTATTATGTCGCCACTGGTAATATTACGACAAATCTTTACCTCCTTGTATCGACTGAAATAATCAACGATTACTAATATGTAATCGCTGCGTGGTAAAGGGCCCAACAAATCAATACAAGTATCTACCCAAGGTTCACATGGTAATGCCCGTCGTTTCAATGGGTTTGGAGGTTTTGGAGCTGATACTAATGTACAGCCTTTGCAGCATTTGACCAAATTCTCGGTTTCCTTGTCATGTCTAGGCCACCATACTGTGGTTCTTAGTCTCACCTTCATTAGGACTATTCCTGGGTGTTCTTCGTGACCAGCTGTCAGAACCTGACTGCGCAATGTTTTTTGGAATAACAATTCTAGTGCCTCTCAATAAAACTCCGTCGTAAAAGCATAATTCGTTTTGGAAGATTTTGTATTTTTTTTTTACCTCTTCATCCCATTTGTTGTTATAAAGGCCTTCACTTACTTTTAATATTTCCTTGTCTTGTTTTGATGCCTCCATAATTTCTTTCAGTGAAACTGCTATTAGCCTGCTTCCTTCAACAACTTGGTGTATATAGTTTTTAGACTTGTCCTGTGACGTTTTACTTAATTTACACAATCTTGATAAACTATCTGCTATATTTTCTTTGCCAGGCTTGTATATTACTTTAAATGCATATGCTTGAAGGCGTAGTATCCACCTTTCTATCCTTGCACATGGTTTTGATTTAGGACCGAATATAACCTCTAGTGGTTTATGGTCGGTCACCTATTCAAGCTCTTTTCCAAACAGAAAAACATAAAAATGTTCCACAGCCCAGACCAGAGCTAAGGCATCTTTTTCTGTCTGGCAATATCGCCTTTCAGTCTGTTTGTGTCCGGTGACCATACGCAATAATGCGAGGTTCATGATCATTAATTTGAACTAATACTGCTCCTAGTCCTAACGGACTAGCATCTGCTATTACTATAGTCCGATCTTTGACGTCATGGTATCCTAGAGTAGGAATATTAGACAAGGCCAATTTTAATTCGTTAAATGCAAATTCCTGTTTACTGCCCCAAAGACTTTAATTCTGTGGTTTTGGTCTGTTTCTTCTTATGCAGTTCTTTTAATGGTTTTGTAGTTGTGGCCAAATTAGGGATCCATTTTCCAACATAGTTGATTAATCCCAAGAAGCTCTGAAGCTCACCTATATTCATAGGTGGACGAAATTCTTGACTAGTTGTCACGTACTTATCTAATGGTTTTACACCTCTGTGATAATTCGTATCCTAAAAATTGAACCTTTTCTTCTATGAAAATGCACTTGTCCTTTCTCAGTACCACATTATTTTCTTATAGAGTTTTAATTACTGATTCTTATCTTCGATCATGTTCTTCAAATCTTTTCCATATACCAAAATGTCATCTATAAAATTAATAGTGCCATTACATCCCTCCCAATAACATTCGTTCTAGGGTTTTTATAAAAAATTCCGGGGCACAGGATATTCCAAACATTAGCCTTTTGTATCTGAACAGGCCTTTACTTGTAATAAAGGTTGTAATGTGTCTAGAGTCGGGATGTAATTCAATCTGGTGAAACGCATCTTTTATGTCCAGTTTTGAAAAGTACTTCACACTTTAAATTTTTAGATGCTTGTCCATATTGGGCAATGGGTGATTTTCAGGTAGAATTGCTTTATTTGTCCCGCCTCATATCTATGCAAATGCGAACATCTCCAGTATTTTTCAAAACCGGCACTATTGGTGATACCCAACTTGAGGATCCTTGAACTTCCTCAATAATGTCTTTCTCCAACAGTTCTTTTTTTTTTTTTTTTTTTTTCAACTTTTTCTTCCAGTTGTATGGGGGGATCCTTCTCAATGGTTGAGAAACTGGTTGTACTTTCTCATCGGTTGGTACCTCCACTAAAACATCCTTGAATTTGGGAAACTCTGTCTTAGTTTCCATTTGGTCGATTTCTAATCCAATTTTAAGAAAACCATAGCCATGGTAGTTTCTTTCCCAAGCAGATCTCTGGTTCCATCAGCGATGACGTAAAAAGTTGCATTTTCTGATCTACCAGCGGTTTTTATATTTGCGTCAAATGATCCTTTTAGGTCAAGGGCTTCTTACTTCCATAACCATAAAAAGTCTTATTGCAACTGTTTGGTTACGTTACCTTATTTTGTTTCATATTGTCCCAGGTTTTGTTTGTGATCAAGTTGCATTTACACCCAGAGTCTTCTAACATTTTAACCTTCATTCCGCCAATATGGCAATCTAATACACTGTCATCATCGATTTTGAACACATTGTATGTCTTCGGGCTCTGTTTGATCTATCTGGTTTGTGTCGTTTCTTTTGTTATCTCTTTTCATTTTTTTTATTTTTTTTTTCATTTTACTTGTTGTTGTTTCCCTCATATTTCCTTTTATTCGTTCTGTCTCGTGTCATTGTCCTGCAGAATTGTCCAAAATGTCCCTTAGGCCCACATTTGTGGCAATCTTTTTCTTTTGCTGGGCATTTGCTGTCTTGAGACGCGTATCCTGAGCTCCCACATCTTCCACATCCTGTGTTTCTTTTCCACTTCTTACCTTGTTTTCCTGTTATTCACTCTGTTTATGTTTTCAGTTGATGTGCTGCTTTCTCCGAATTCTTCTATTTGTCGACTTACAGATTCAAGAGTATTTGCTTCGACAATTGTATTTGTTAGTGTTATTGCGTCTCCTGTTTGTATAATTCTCTTTCTAAGCTCTTTAGAGGAACACTTTTCTGTAATTTGATCGATTATATGATCGTCTTTGTCCTTAAACTGACATTTGTCAGCTTATTGCCAAAGCCGTACTAGGAATTTTTCAAAATTTTCGTTTGCCTCTTGTTTTATCAATCTAAAAAGGTGACGTTCATAGATCTTACTTTGTTTAGGTAGAAAGTATGCGTCGAGTTTGGTTATAGCCACTCCGAAGACATCCTCTTCATCTACTGGTGATACATTTGCATCTGGTATATTATAGAATATTTCCTGCAATTATAGTCCACCAAAATGTAGCAGCGAAGCACGTTCCTTCGCACTACTCTCAATTCCATCAGCTTCCAGGTAGATCAATAGTGCCCGCTTCCAGCGTTCCCGTCTCGTTCCTACTGTTGAAGGTTCACCCTCACAATCAAATTTCTCTAACGTGAGTTGAGAACTCATGTTATTAATAAATAACCTGGAACCATTATATAAAGGGTTTGCACTAATCTGCCCAGTTAAAATATTTGGCAATTTAATGACCAGTATGTACATCCAAAGTACCACTACTGTTGACACAAATTTTCTTTGATGGTTTGTCAATTTAATGACCAGTATGTACATCCAAAGTACCACTACTGTTGACCAAATTTTCTTTGATGGTTTGTCAATTTAATGACCAGTAGGTATATTCTCCTGCTGTTAGTCATTCTCTGATGACTTGTCAATTTAATGACCAGTAGGTATATTCTCCTGCTGTTAGTCATTCTCTGATGACTGTCAATTTAATGACCAGTAGGTATATTCTCCTGCTGTTAGTCATTCTCTGATGACTGTCAATTTAATGACCAGTAGGTATATTATACTGCTATTACCGTCATTCACTGATGACTTGTCAATTTAATGACCAGTAGATATATTCTACTGCTATTTGATTTACTAATTATGTAGCACAAATCAAATAACTAAACATGAGGTCCCAGTTTCGACTCCCAGGTCAGGCAGTGTCACTGAGTTTCTCCATAAGGAACCTCCCTGGCGTCCGGTTAATGGTAACAGGCATGCTCAACGTAATTGGTGAAACGTGGTTGCATCACACATCTCTGATTACCCCCTTGGGGAACACAAGCATGATGTTATGTTCCAAAACAATACATTAACGAACCACTTTTTGTTTCAGCCTTCACAAAATTATTTATTTACAGTTAATAAGTCCAATGAAAGATTCTAATGTATTAATATTTTGAATATTTCTTTCCGAAATACAATTAATTATCTACCTGTAGGAGACTACCTTTCCTTTTTTTTTTATAAAAATATAAAACTTACGGTTTTCTCCTCGTCGCCAATGTAAAATATGCACAATTATCTACACTAATAGTTGACTCGCCAACACGCCACCGCACAGGCCGACAGTTCGACAACGACTGCCCGCCCCACTACTCGGACCGGTATTTATAAACGTGTGACGTGCGCGCCCGAGGCAACGTCACAGTACTGTAATCGGTTTGTAGTGCGATGTAATGATATCTACATACACTACAGGTATTACCGGAAATGAAAAACTGGAGAAATGTAGGTGAACTTTATTTAAAAATGGCAAATGCTTCGGAGATTACAGGCATGATAAAACGGTTATGTTATACGACTTACGGCATCTCATATACAAATTTTCAAGTCCTTTTTTCTCGAAATGACTGAAACGATTTTAATGAAGTTTCAATAATCAGAATCAGTTTCAGAATTTTCATGAAGGTTAGTTACTTTCAGGATGGTAAGCTCAGCTGCCTATGCAATCAGAAAAATAAGGCCGTTAACTGATATAGCCACAGCTAGGTTAGTATACTACGCTTATTTCCATAGTATTATGTCCTATGGCATTCTGCTGTGGGGATCGGCAGCAGACGTTGATTCAATTTTCATACTGCAAAAGAGGGCAGTCCGCGCTATCTACAAAATGGGTCCTCTTGAACCCCTGAGAGAAAAATTTAAAGTAATCGATATACTGACTCTGCCTTCACTTTATATTTTAGAATGTATTTTATATGTCCGCATAAACCGAGGACTTTTCGAAATTAGAAGCGACATCCATAATATAAATACACGCAGTAAAAATTCAGATTAACCAAAACTAGCAAGTCTTTTCTTACAAACAGTATACGCTTTTATAATAAGTTGCCGAAGTCAGTTACAGAACTGACCGATAGAAAGTTTAAAAATTATATTAAACGTGTCCTAATTAAAAAAGCATATTACAAAATTAAGGACTATGTTGAAGATAGAGAAGTTTGGCCTTAGCCCCTTCGCACATGCGGCTTCCCTGGTAGCTCATAAACGGCACAAATGTGTGGATGTCTCTAACTATTCTCAATCTTATTTTTTTTTCCTTTCTTTTTAATCAGATGTTTTACAATAGTTTTTAAATCATTACACCTTTTGTTTAGAATAGTTACAGCATGGATGACAACATTTATGTCACTTATTTGATCTAGTCTTTTTGTGATATTTTCTATTAATTTTTTGTTTTTGTATAGACTCTTTTTCTTATTTACCGATTGTTTGTAAATGTGTGGACATTGTAGGCCTTATAGATTCTTAGATCCTTGGTAACTTTTTATTTCGTTCTACGTTTTGTAGTAAGCAACGATTTATTGTCAGGCCTACGATGTCCTCCCATACTTTAGTACTAACGCTGTAACAGAAATATTGTAAAACCAAAAATTTAAAAAGAGTAACCATGGAGTTTCTTGCCGGTTCTTCTCCATAGGAAACGACCAACCCGAACTGAGCACCTTTTTGTCGACGTTTTTTAAGTGCCCCTGTAGGCCTATGAAAAATAAAAATATTTTGATTTTGTCTGATTTGATTTTGATTTCATATTCATCTAACAATGTGAATATGAAACTGTAAATCTCTATCTTACTAGATACACATTAAAACTTAAATACCACTGAACCAACGCATTTGAAATTATTCGATTTTAAAACTGAATTTCATTTTTCTGAAGTTACAAAAGTTAAGAATGTAATTTAAATCACAAAAATCGAGCAATAATTCAAATTGTAACAGGGAAATTTTCATTTTAAAAACTAGTGCTGTGTTAGTCACGAACATTCAGAACCTAGTTTTTAGACTCGCACGCGACGTTTTATTACGCAATTAAAATAAGTCACAAAAAATCTTATTCCTCTGTACGTACGTGTAATTATGAATGGGAAAGCACTAATTATTTTCTTTTTTCAAATAGAGAGTTCAAATTAAAATCCATGATTTAAATAAAATTATTGACATATCAAAAGATCACGACTGTAATCTCTGAAGGGTAATAGGGGGGCATGTGGCGAATGTGGTTTAACTATAGTAAAACCACATTCGCCATTCGCATTGTTATTTTACATCCTCGTCAAATTCAAGGAGGTAACTAATATGCTAATGATTCTCGACCCGATTCAATAATAAAATGGATAGGTATTTTTGATTTATTTACGGAAATGGTGAAGTATGAACCACCCATGTTCTAAACGCGGCCCGTCTGATCCTCGCCCTATAACCGCGCTTACACACATACAAACAATCTCAAACGTTTATTCGATCATTTCTTATCCCCTAAACCATGTGAAGGGGGTTATTCTGAAATATTGACAAACATAAACAACAACAAAAAAGTAGCGTTTATTAATAACTAACTAGGTATCGTAATTTAAATTGATCATCTAAGTCTTTTGTGACAACCTCCTGAATTTTGACGAGGATGTAAAACAACACCTTTTATAGGCGATCCGGACTAAAAGCTGCTAGTTTGAAATTCCTGAGGGAAAAACCCAGTGGTATTTTGCCTAACTTGGGTATCGAACCCAAGACTGCATTCTCAGCATTACTGCTTGCGACCAGTCTACACTAAAAAACCAAATTTAATGTTAACCAATGAATTATTGGAGATGTAATTTTACTTTCTTAGTTATCTGCTTAGAGCTGCATGAAGCTCGTGGCTAAATAATAACAGCCGCGGGTCGGTCTTTATGGTTATACCGGGCTTGCTGAGGTCAGTCCGTGGATGGGTGACCATAATTACATACCGAGTTTCCTCCATGCCTCGGATAGCACGTTAAGCCGTTGGTCCCGGCTGTCATTTGTAGATCTTTGACAGTTGTTCAGAGTAGTCAGAAGCCAAAATTCTGACATCCAATCTTTTCAAGGGGTATCATATTACCCAGTTACTGGGTTGTGGAGGTCAGATTCCGCTTCATATAAAAGACTGGCACTGGGACCGGTTAGACTGGAAGCCGACTTCAACATACATAGGGAAAAGGCCAGGCAGATGATGAGTTATCTGCATAAAACAAAGTCAGACTTTGTTTGAATTTTAAATTCTTCATCTCATTTCAATCTGTTATTATTTTCGATGTCATCCAAACGAGTGGGTTTCGTAACCTTTCACGTAAAAACCTTCTGGTTTTTTAAATCCAAGTTAAGTCACTGATCTGCTGACCTACCATGACGTTTTAAAGCAGTTTTGTTTTACTCTTATTCCAGTGTGGGAAAGAGACGGAGCTGTACAGGATGTCTAGCGGCATCTCTTTCCCACACTGGAAAAGGCGTAAAACAATAATGTTTTAAGACGTCATGGTACCTGTATGATATCCAATCACACTTAGCATTGTACTGCTATACAAATATAAATGTGGCGGTCCAACCAAAATAAACAACCATTGTTTTTCAGAACCAAATTCTACGTAAACTTTCATCGGGCAGTAGATAACGAAGTTTCCTTACCACTAATCTTCAGAAAAACTATACTTACCCACACTCCACTTATAGACCGGCACACTGACCCAAACACCTTACAAAGGTAGGTGTTGCCCTACCGACTTACTTTCTCCAAACAAAAAACTCAATTAAAGACCACGGAAGACAAAAGAAGTGAAATTATTTACGACACCCACCTCTAAACTGTCTTTTTTGTCCGTTTTATAGGAGAGGGGGAAAGTGTGGCCAATTTATCATTCGACCTTCTGTTTAGGGTTGAAACCACGACAGGGTTAATTATGTAATACAATCCTACTGAGAAGGGTTAAAAAAGAAATGATGCTGTTAAACATATTGTCGTGTTTAATGTTTGTAACGCGAATACGTTTGGCTGAGTTTGTTTATTGTGTTTCTTTTCAAGTTTTTTTTTGTTTTTGATTTGATGAATAATGATACTGATACTGATACTGTTAGCCTGCGTCATCCCACTGCTGGGCAAAGGCCTCTCCCCATGACTTCCAATTGTCTCGGTCCAGGGCCAATGTGGACCACTGATCGCTGGTCTTGTCTAGCTCGTCACGCCATCTTCTACGAGGTCTACCACGACGCCTTCTGGTTGTGTCAGGGCTCCAGAATGTGGTTATTTTGGCCCACAGATCATTGGGCATGCGGCAGACGTGACCAGTCCAGTCCCACTTCAGCTTAGCGTCTTTTTGAGCAACATCAGTAATGTGTGTTTTACAGCGCAGTGTGGTGTTGCGTACACTGTCGGTTAGTTTGACGCCTAGAATGGTGCGCTCCATGGCACGTTGGCAGACCTTGAGTTTGATGAATAATGAACCCTTTTTAAATAGAAATTACTGACTGAATTTTACAGGCTACTTGAAAATGGCCAGTGACTTATACTAATGGAGCTAACCATGGAGCGAAACCACTGGAACATGTGAAGAAGCTTTTGCAGTTTTGTCATCCGTCCATAAGCTAGAGTAGCTCAAAGATCGTCTGTAAACATCGTGTATCTTTGGAGAATGTAAGTTGGCATTGTATTAACCTTTACATAACATAACATCACGCCTGCAATCCCCGAAGGGTTGAGCAAAGGTGTACATACCTAACAGTACTCTCACATTTCGCCAATTATGTTTAAGTCACATGTAAAAGGGAGCGAGCCTATTGCCATCCTATGCCTATTACTACTGAGAAATATGGATGAAAAACCTTTGCTCGACCAGGGAATCGAACCCAGTACCTGATGCTCGGCGGTCGCGCTTGCAATCCCTCGGCCAAAAAGGCAGTCAGTATTAACCTTTACTAGTCTTATAAAAGTCTCTCTGTCGGGACACCCACCCGTACCCCCACGTACCCTATTTCTGTAAGAGAACACGAGTCATAATGTAAAGGCGGTACGGTTGGCGCAGTGGCTGAGCGATTGACTGCTGCGTTGCGAGTCGCTTGTTCGATCCCCGCACAGAACAAATTTTTGTATGGCCTATAGTAGTTATGCGTCGGGTCCCGCTGTTTTGTGTATGTGATTTTAAAATACTTGTAAACGCACCCACCTTAAAGGAGAAATTCCTGATTGCCTAAGAAATGCACCATTTAAATAAAAACAAAAAAAACAGGCTCGTCAAGATTAGTCTCATCATCTGCTTAGCCTTTTCCCAAATTATCTTGGGGTCGGCTTCGAGTCTAACCGGATGCAGCTGAGTACCAGTATTTTACATGAAGTGACTGCCTATCTGAGCTCCACAACCCAGTAACTGGGGTAACACGATACCCCTTGGTAAGACTGGATGTCAGACTTTTGGCTTCTACTCTTAACGACTGTCAAAGAACTACAAATGACAGCCGGGACTAACGGCTTAACGTGCTTTCCGAGGCACGGAAGAAACTCGCCATGTCATTATTGTCAAGGCAAGCACGGCTTAACCTTAAAGATCGACCCGTGCGGCTTTTATTATTTAGCCACGTCAAGATACTAATCTGTACTAATCGAGTCACACGAATAAGAATTAAGATTAAAATCTCCACTACAAAACAATGAATAAAACTAGGGATTCTTATAGAAGCGTTCAAGAACTTTCCGTATCAATATTCCATAGCAAAATATGACACTGACAATCTGAAGTTGCTGTTTATCAGTAAGTGTTCAGTTTCACTGGTTAAATTCGCCCTTAAACAACACTGCCTCTACAATCTTCAAACAAAATAAAAGACATGTCGAGCAATATAATACAATAAGTATCATACCATTCACCCAAAAATGTAACTACACCAAAAATAGAATTGACCACCCACAGAAATAGAATTACAAGTTATACCTTGCCACTTGAGCTGGCATCTTCTGATCATAAAGTGTCTGTTATACTGGCTTGCCCATTGCAGGTGGCCGTACTATCGTGACTCTTGCCTCATGTTCAGTGACACACGGGTGGCAAGAACTGGAAATATATAGGTGACGATTAAGTCACCTATTTCCTTCAAATACGTGATTCTATCCAAAGCAGCTTTTGTTATGAAACTTATATCCGATTCGTGAAAATAAGTTCGGTATCCGGTTAAACGTTATTTTCTTCAAAAAAGGTTTTACGACTGACTTAACGAAATCACTAGTACCTAACATTACGTAACAGTGCTGCATCGGTTGTGGTCACCAAATCAATGCAGGCAGCCACTGAAACCTAACGCTGTGGCTCTAATTCGTAAATTAGTTGCAGGATTATGCTGTACGAAATCTTGCGTGTGGAAAATATGTCTTTTTACTTTTATTATTCGATGGATGTAGAGGAAGAGGAAGACCAAAGGAACGATGGATGGATTTTGTGAGGAATGATATGAAAGAAAAAGGAGTAAAAGATAACGTGACGGTTGACAAAGGAGAATGGAAAAAAAAGTGTTGCGCTAATCCCAAGTAACATGGGACAAGGGCAGGAAGATGATGATGAGATCTTTTTAATGTTGATCTTTGTTAAACAATTATATATTTTTTTCTTTTTATTTTACAATTGTTCTCGTTAGTCTTCCTAGTTTGATGGCGAGAGGCTTGTCATATTTATGCAAACATTTAATTTGTTTAATTAGTGTATTTTTTGACGTGTAAACCTATAATAATGCAAAATTGAGCTGTCACTCGACTAAACCTTTCTATTCCTTCGTGTTTCTGTTTCTCAAATGTTGGGTAGTCCATCGTCCAACAAGTCCGCCAACCTAACCGACAGTAAACCAATCATTTAAGCAGTACCTACTGAAGTCTCGGTATCCGTTAGACCCTTGTTACAATATCTCTCCGGGACCCGAATGTTTCCCTGTTCTCACGTACGTTAGTACAAGCCGAAGGGATCAGCCCTGTATTAATGAAAATAAAATGGTTGTATTGTCTATTGAATCGTCTAAGGTTGTCGAAAAGGTTCGCCTTTTATAGGATGTAAACGTCTTGTTTTGGCGGTACTTGGATGTAAAATTTATGATTTTAGAAGGTATTTTTTAAAATGATTTGAAAGGTTGGTGGGATAACAGTAAGCGATTTTTAAGAAGAGATTGCACAAGAGACTTCGACAAAACTATTACTTTGATTTCAGCACATATAGGGTGAAATTTTCATATTTAGGCCAAACCCGTAACGTAACACGAGGAACAGCGCAAAATACTCAAAGGATTTTTTTTTCTTTGAATACAATCTTTGATACTGTTGCGTATTTTATTAACTTGCTTCCTTTAGTTTGCCGTATGTCATTACTAACCAGAATTAAACCCTTATTACTTTTAGTTTTCTTCAATAATCGCTTTCAGTTTTAGTTTTCATGAAAATCGGCTCGAAACCTTTTTTGGTTGGCTTTGTTGTATTTTTCGCTACTTATTCCTCATAGTCTCGGATTGGCCATCCATGCCCTCTGAATAAATCAACCTGTATTAGTACAACCTGTAGTTAGTTTCAGCACATAAGGTTACTTCAGTAACAATTATATTTTGTAATAATTGCTGAAGAAAACCTGCTCAGGTGGAGATTCATTAATGACTCTGCCCTGGAGTATAAATGTGGTGCCGTTCTACAAACCATGCAACACTTAATATCGTGTCCTGCGAGTCCTGCTATTTGTTCATTACAGGAACTGATAGACGCTATTGAGGGCGCCAAAGTAGTGGCACAGTTGTGGGCTGACAAAATTTAGATTGCCAAAACACGCTAAAAATAAGAGAACTTTTGTATAGGTAGAACCAAAAAGAATACTTTTTGCATTTTCCTGTGGCGCTGTTAAGTCATCGTCAGCTTCAATTGCAAAGTAATATATCAGAGATTAGTTAATATGCGTTGTTAAACTAGCTGGTTGCCATTTGGTACAAAACATTATTTTACATCTAATCCTGTATTAATTAGATGCCCTCACACCTTCACATAAATAGTTAACGAAAGGGGGCAAACAATTAATAAAGACTTCGGGGCCGTACATTACTTATTCGTGTTTCTATATTGTATGGTATGAATACCGCAAATTACCCACATGAAAATATGAATAAATAACGAAACCAAAAACTTATAATTAACATTGTTACGTCTACTGAAACAAATGCGCTTAGCTCCACTTAAATACAAAATAAGTTTACAGAAATTAATCCCCTTTCAATTAAATTAGGCCGCCTACAAAGTTGCGTTATTTCCTCCCCCCCAATACCGCTGAGTCGTTCAGGTGTACCGACCGTGCTTACCCTGGCGTGCAAATTGTAAGGAAAACTGAGGTTTTACCAAACCAACGTTGACTTTGGATGGGTATTTTAGTGTTGACGATTTTATAATGATACGATTTTGATATTTATTTATTTTGGTTTAGAAAATTACATTTCAAGTTAAAGCACAAGTGAAAGCACGTTAAGCCGGTTGGCCCCGTCACTCGATTTTAGATTTTTGACAGTCGTAACAGGTAGTCAGTGGCCCGAAAATCTGTCAACAACTCTTACCAAGGGGTATCGTATTAACCAGTACCAACTGAGTTGGGGAGATCAGATAGTCGCTCCATGTAAAATACTGGTATTCAGCTGCATCCGGTTAGACTGGAAGCCGACCCTACATAGTTAGAAAAGGCTAGGCAGATGATAAGTTTAGAAAATATTATCAGATTAAAGAAAGTGCGGACACATAAAGGAAGGTACGTACTACAGCACGGCAATTGTAACACTGTGACCTTGAACTGACCCAGAAAATACGGAGTTTCACCTGTTTCACTCGAGTAAAGAGGAATGGAATAAGAACAGCTTACTTTTACTGATTTACCTCTTTTGTTCGAACGACTATAGGTTCTTCTGGCGTATGGCGTTACTCCAAATAAAGCCGGGACATCGGTCGGAAAGCACTTTTAGATGAGGGCATCGGCAGTCGCAGCAACCATCTATACCGGAGACGTGCGAAACCGTGGACATTTTTAATAGAAAAGTATCCTTATACCCAGGGGCAATAGACACTGGGTTGAAAATCTGAAATATTAAAGACCTTCTAGCACATCCACGGAAATTTTCTTTAAATCTTCACGCTCTGCTTAACCTCTCCATGTCGTTTATAGTCCGTTCTCCTTCCTCGTCAGGTCGAAGATAAGGTATAGGTGTAGGGATATTCAAGTTAGACGCTTTCAGTCGATCTAATTTCGATGATGAAATTCGATGGGGTAGAATTTTGAGTCGTGTCGTAACAATATCGTAAGGTGTAAAAAGTCTCAAAGACCTTTAGAAATGTAGGCAGCCTAGCCATTTGTTTACAGAACCTGTGTAATTATTTACACTACATAAATGTCACGTTATAAATAGGTAAAGTCAAATTTGAACTATTTATGCACAATTTGATGAATTCCAAACATAACTCGCTAGACTCATTTTGCCTGAGTGAGACTTTGTTAACTAGATTGAATAATGATGATTTTAATCGATGCTCTTCAATTCTTGAAATGGCTCGACTAGAGGAGCTCGTGGCTAACTAATAACAGCCGCCCAGGTCGATCTTTATGGTTAAGCCGTGCTTGTCGAGGTTGGTCTGTGGATGGGTGACCATAAATACATATCGAGTTTCCTCCGTGCCTCGGAAAGCACGTTAAGCCGTTGGTCCCGGCTGTAATTTGTAGATCTTTGACAGTCGTTACGAGTAGTCAGAAGCTAAAAGTCTGACATCCAGTCTTACCAAGGGGTATCGTACTACCTAGTTACTGGGTTGTGGAGGTCAGATAGGCAGTCGCTTCATGTAAAATACTGGTACTCAGCTGCATCCGGTTAGACTGGAAGCCGACCCCAAGATAGTTTGGGAAAAAGGTTAGGCAGATGATGATGGCTCGTCTAGAAGAATCTGTAGATTTAGACTTAATTACGATGGATAATATTGTGACAAGTTGATGTGGGATCCGCACCTTAAGAGCCAATGCTCCTTGCATTGGCTCTTAAGGTGGAAGCGACAGGAAAGCCCACGAATTTCATTTTTCTTGCATATATCTGGTTTGTGTCAGGTTGTATGTTGATTAAAATACGATTCGCGGCCGTAACAAATATGGCTTTACATAGTCATAATCATTAAAATCATCAATGCATCCCTAAAGTTGTAGTTTTAAGTTCATTTAACCTCATTGAATGACTATATTTCATGAAAAAGTCAATCAATGGGATTAAATGAATTAGGAGGGTTGTATTGATGATTTTAATGATAACAATATTAGAAATCTCTCTCTCTCGCTCTTTATGGTGTCGGACGTAAAGAATAGCACCATCCCATATCTTCCCGTAGGTGTCGTAAGAGACGACTAAGGGACTTGTCAGAGAATGGGCAGCAGCGTTCTCTGTGCTTTTGTAACAACTGTACTGCGATCGCCAACCCGCCTGCCAAGCGTGGCGATTATGGCAAAACCCCCCAAAATGTCAATGTGACTTGGGGGAGGCCTGTGTCCAGCAGTGGACGTCTTTTGGGCTGAAATGATGATGATGATGATGATGAATATTAGAAATACATAAGTATTACGAACGCAAATCATATTTTGTTAAACATACAGCCTGATACTGACCGGTAAACTGCAAAAAACCAAAGTAAATTTGTATTTCGAAGGCTACATTAACGTTTCCACCTTAACAGTAACGGCCGCGACAGTTTACTGAAACCAGTGGTGATGAAATAAATCGAAACACAACTCAAAACGGTGAAGGAATGCAGTAAAAAAACAGCATGTCCTAGAACCAAAAAATGGAAGGCATAAGACATCTAGAAACCCACAATATGTTCGCGTGGTGGATTACGACCCACACCCTCAGCCACGGAGGACGAAGGTGACGGAGGAGGTCTGTGACAAAGCAACGGGAAGGTTTATGGACTGGTTATGATTGCATAATATAAATATAAGACTAAAATAGTTCATCATTCATCATCATTTTAGCCGAAAGACGTCCACACCTGGACATAGGCCTCCCCCAAGTTTGGCCTTTTGACATAACATGGTGGTTTTGCCATAATTGCCACGCTTGGCAGGCGGGTTGGCAATCGCAGTAACGTTGTCACAAAAGCACAGAGAACGCTGCTGCCCATTCTCTGTCAAGTTCCTTAGTCGCCTCTTACGACACCCACGGGAAGAACCCATTTCTTCCCGTGGGTGCTATTCTTAACGTCCGACACCATACAGAGCTAAAATAGTTGAACTAATATAATTTGAACACTTTTAGATCAAGTCAAACATAATATTCAAAAATGTACTTTCATTTTTAATTATAAACAACGAAAACCAACATAATTATTTACATTTTAAAATTAAACCAACACATAAACTTAGACACAAATATTTCTATTTATAATTTAACCAACATATACTAACAAAATTAAAAATAATATCTAAAAAATAACGATATAAAAATATTTACAAGAAAAAATGAAAGTGCCCGCCAAAATTGGCACACGTGACGTTCCTTCCAGAATGTTGCCATTAAAATTTATTCTAATTTATATTTTTCTTTAATTAAATAAGACATGGCCGAAGTGCTGGGAACGTGACCGGGGGGCGGAAACCATTAGACGTTAGGTATAGGTCTCACTGCAAGCGTTTAGATACTTTTTCATCACACTTGCACGTAAACAGTATCTAAACATACAGGCTAACTTGGCCGTGATACCCCATGAAACCCACGGTCGGTAAGGATTTTTTTTTTTTATTTATAGCACGGCACACATGTCTTGCAAGTTCAAGCAAGGAGTTTACACGCAATTGAAAGATTGTCTTAAAATGTTATCTAAACAGGATTTTCATTGGAATCTCGCTACATGTTACTTAAATACTCAACTTATGTTCTTAATAATAGATATTTATCAAAAAAAAAAACTACATTATTTTGTTTTTAACCGACTTCTAAAAAAGGAGAAGGTTCTCGATTCGGATGTTTGTATTTTTTTTTTATGTTTGTTCGCGCATAACTCCGTTGTTTGCCAACTGATTTGAAAAATTCTTCTTTTGTTTGAAAGCGTATACTTTCCAAATGGTCCCATGAAAATTTTATCGAAATCAGCTAAGCCGTTTCTGAAAAAAAACAATAAAAAATAAATATTTCTAACTTTTCATTTACTCTGCATTGCGTTTTTTGTTCGCGCATAACTCAGTCATTTACGAACCGATTTGGAAAATTTATTTTTTTTATTCCAAAGCCTATGCTTTCCATTTGGTCCCATAGTCACCAAGTTGGGATCTGATGATTGAATCTTGGCGAAATCGAGGGAACTCTTCAAGTTATATAGGAAAACGTACAGCGATTTTGGTATTTACTACAACAAGTGAAGCATTTGCGTTCAATAAGAACCATTCTACCATCAGATCTGATGATGAAGCTAAGAGACAGGCACTGGAACTCCATAATAAGACAATGTATCTTAGCTGTGTTTAGGCTTGTTGGAATTGTAACGGTATGCACTTTCCAGGTGTACCACAGACTAACTTCTTGACTTTCCTTATTCAACCTACGTAACATGTAGGTCATCTGCTTTGAAAGTCTGTTTTCGCGATGATCAGGGTTCTAATTCAAAATGCATTGATCATTTCTTTCCCTAATTTATTTTAATCGTTTTCCTTTTTCTCAGTTTCAGTTCGACGCCTTTTCTCACACGAGAAGCATCTTACTAGGCCTACCCATATTTTATTATTAGATTAAAAATATGTCACTAAAAATTAACAAATAAAATGTTTTTTTACAAAAAAGAAACCGACTTCAGAAAACACTTAACGCACTAAAAAGTTGAAAATAATACTATAACCTACCTATATTAATAAACCTAACCTAACCTACGATTAACCTATAATAAAATTTAATCATTCTTTGGAGTCGGTGCCAAGCAATATACGATAGCTAAATGACTATATACAGACTAAGGCCAGAAAAAAGCAAAACATAAATCTTACAGCTTCTAAATATTAATTAATTCATTAATTCTAATTATATTGTTTGGCACCAACTCCAAAGAATGATTAAATTTTATTATAGGTTAATCGTAGGTTAGGTTAGGTTTATTAATATAGGTAGGTTATAGTATTATTTCCAACTTTTTAGTGCGTTAAGTGTTTTCTGAAGTCGGTTTCTTTTTTTGTAAAAAAAATTTTTTGAACGAATTTTTTGTATAATCTGCGGTGTAGGCAAAAAGACCGCCATCCGCTAAAAAAAAGTTCACGTATTTCGTAATAATAGTTGTGCTGACTTGTGTATTAAAGCTATAATTCAGAATTATTTACTCGCAAATGTGATAAAAAACATTGTATGTTTCACGGGCGGTACGGGAATTACGTATCTGGACTCAAAAAGCCCTCAGTCTTCGACTTCGGGCTTCTACTAGAGCCTCTATCGTAATTCCTTACTTACCGTCCTTTTAATACACAATGTACTATTTAAACACTCATCCACGGTAACAACCTACCTAAGGTTAGTGCCAAACCTGTTGTCAGTGTTTTTTGCAGCCCATGGGCCTCTTTTTTTTCATGCTGGTCTCCTCACGATGCTGATGTTTTCCTTCACCGAATCGAGTGATAATTATACAATACGCACCTGAACCCGAAAAATCATAGCTATCCACGGTTCGGCCAGCGTTCGGATAGCGACTTCGGGAAAAACAAAAGAGGTTACTAGTTTAGCTGAAAAGCGCATTTTAGACGCAAAGAACGTCACCGGTGTCACCTGCCATCGTGATCGGGACTCAACTTGCTGTTCGAATTGAAAAAACCGTTGTACTTATTGGCTATCCTGGAACGTCTGTAATATGGATCGAACGACATAGATTTTGCAAAGCATTTTACAAGTAGTCCGCTGTACACTGTAACTTGGAAAAAAAAGTATGACATTGCAAAATTATCTGCTTGTGGCACATGAGGTTCGCCGATCCATAATCGCTGACTAAGAGACCTTGCCCCTACCACCTCCTAAAACGAGGGAGCGAAAGAAAGTAAAGTGCTTCAAAATAGCTTCGTAGATAAGTGTAAATATTCGGTGTCTTATTTAATTTTTCTTAACGCAAAAGCGCCATTTTGTCCACTAAGTGACTGAGGAAATCTCGGGCTTCCTTTCTTTTTGTCCAACAAATTAGTTTTTCGATCAGAATGAGAATTTCGACAAAAACTGTTTTTCTAAGTGTTTGAGATTTTCTCGGCAGTAAGATATATTTTTTTACTAAATGGTATTTTGTTTTGATTGAAGATTTCCACTTAGTTTCAAGGGTTGGCAGAGATCTTAAGGGTTTAATCTGAAAAATCTCTTGGCAGGTTTTTAATACAAATTGTTAGTAGCCGGCCAGTGTCTTCCCTCTAAACTTAAGAAGTCAATGGTCTCAAGAAGGTCAAGGGTCTTCTTTTACAAGTATCTATCACAAGCCCCGCGGATTCACCCACTACTTCTGACTTTTTTTTGCTTAGCTCTATAACCTTCTTCAAGAAAGGGCTATCGAATGCGAAAAGGTGTTTTCAAAACCGACTTGTAGTTAGAAAGATTAGCGCGTTTAAAAAAAAACAATCTCGTCAGTTTTATTATATTACTATCAATTCTCACAAGTTTAAAATGTTAAGGGGAGTAGGTATAAGTTCCTATAGCTTCTTTAATTCAAGCGTCGTTTACAGACCCAAGTTTATGGAACAACGAGGAACAGGGTATAAAGTTTCTACAGTCTTTGACAGTCGTTACGAGTAGTCAGAAGCTAAAACTCTGATATACAGTCTTACTAAGAGGTATCGTATTACCCAGTTACTGGGTTGTGGTGGTCAGATAGGCAGTCGTTTCATGTAAAATACTGGTACTCAGCTGCATCCGGTTAGACTGGAAGCCGACCCCAAAATAGTTTGGGAAAAGGCTAGGCTGATGATGACAATGAGAAATCCACATCAACTGGTTTTATGTAGCTTGATTGTACGTCGAGCATAAACCGTGCGGACGAGGAAAGTTGTGTGCGAATCGCCTTAGGGTGCGGTACAGACCATGAAATTCAACAAAATGAAACTACAACGTGATCTTGAAAAAATATCGTATGACGTCAGGTATGATACGTTGGTCCTTGTTCGTATGTGCCATTATAGATTCCGCCAAGTAGGTAAGTTAAACAGCTTCAAGAGCTTTTGGCTTAATAAAAACTGCTGCTCGGATCAATCTTCAGATTAAGCCGCACTTGCCTAGGTTGGTCTGTGGATAGGTGACCACCCATTACATACCGAGTTACCTCAATGCCTCGGAAAGCACGTTAAGCCGTTGATCTCGGCTGTCATTTGCGACCTTTGCCAGTCGTTACAGGTAGTCAGTGGCCCGAAAGTCTGACAACCAGTCTTACCAAAGGGTATTGTATTTCTTAGTACTAACTGGGTTGTGGGGTCAGATAGGCAGTCGCTCCATGTACAATACTGGTATTCAGCTGCATCCAGTAAGACTGGAAGCCGACCCCAACATAGTTGATGGCTGAAACATGCGTCATGTTTGTGAACTGGCGCTGTCAGTTGTGACTGGTCATCTCTTAACTGCCACGGTTTATTTTAATAACTTTATTTTTGAATTACTGATTCAATCTTTTACCCTGGACGCTCTCAACTTGCACGTATTTCTACATCCTTCTCACATATTTGTAATTCTCAACATGAATGATGTAACAATATTTTATTTAAAAGAGTGTCCATGGAGTTTCTTGCCCATTCTTCTCCATAGAGATCTGCGCTTTGCGAATGGGCAACTACAACGTACTTTCCAATGTTATTATGCCTTGTGTCGGGGACTGTAGCTTTGCGTTTTGTTCTGTTTTTTGACGTTCAAAAGCGCCTGTAATAGTCTAATTGTAATAAATGCTTTGAGTTGGGAAAAGGCTAGTCAGATGATGAAGTAAGTTAAACCGCTACTGCAAGCTCATGGATAAATAAAAATAGACAACAACACAACACATACCAGACCTATAAGCATTAATCGCCTCGTATACAAGTTAAAAACTTTAGTATAGTACGTAATGTGCTTAGTCACTTGACCGCCCTGAAACTTTCAAGACTAAGCGAAGACTAGATACTTGCCATGTTAACACTGATGAAGTGGGTCCTTCCTATCGGTTGGTATTTTTTTTGCGGGCAACTGATGAGGCAGAAATTGAAAATTAAGTACAAGATATTTTGTGTTTGGTTCTTTTGTAGATATTTTTCTTTGGTTTTGGTGAATAAGAGTGAACAGGTTTCTTCTGGGTAAGCTCGTACCATCGTTGACTTTATCTCTGTCATCTCTGACTTAGACTAGAGTCAAGAGCAAATCCATCCCAAACCAAAAAAAAATTGCACCTCATTTCTTTATTTGAAAGACAAGTGGTCGGTGTTTCCTGCACGCGTAGCATGACCACTGTAGAAAGAGTTTTGTCTCTGAGAGATTTGATATAATGACAGATAAACACTGATAATGTGTCATTTTATCGATTCTTCCGCTGACATAACCCGTTTCTACAGTGGTCCTGCTACGCGCAGAGCAATGAAAAGAAATACCCCATTACCTAGTAACTGAGTTGCAGCGGTCAGATAAGCATTTGCACCATGTAAAATTGTATTTATTCGACTGCATCCGGTAAGACTAGAAGTCGACCTCAACATCTTTAGGAAAAGTCTAGATGATTTTGATATTATCGTGAAGTATCGTCACTTGTGGAAACCCAAAGCACCTTGCTATCGGGGATATTATCACGAAAACATTCTGTTTTTCATCAACGGAAATTAAAAGAAAACATAATATAGATGGCCTGGCTCGACAAGACGTTTAATTTTTTCGTCGAACACGAAGTTCGGATACGACGCGGATATTATCCACAATCGTTAAACTCCAATTTTATGTTGACCGATCTGTAAAGTTTTTATCGTCTGTCATAAAATTGGCGTAGTCTATACGTATCCACTGGCAAGATAAGTTTGATCTGTGATATTATGTATAGCTCTTGCCATTAAAAATATATATAAATACTCGGTATATCCTGCCACTTGGTTCGCATTAAAAATTCATCAGCCGTTCCGTTTGACTCACTCTCGAGAGTTGAGTTTAAAAAAGGTGCTTTCTTGGTGCTCATATCTTTTGTAATTTCCTCTTTTATTAGGTGGTACAGACTGCGCCAGTGCTTTGTCTGATTTATTCTTATTCTTATTCTTTATTGCACACAAAAAAAAGAAAAAAAAAATATACACACAAATTGCAATATAAAAACTTATGTACAACGGCGAGCTTAACCCAGAATTGGGTTTTCTTACAGCAAACCATTTTTCGATTGCGAGATTTGCAAAAGAGGATAAACTTACGATTATGTGCAAAAACAGTACATTCAAAATTTAAATTAACTACTACATACGTATTTCATACAATACATATATAAAAATAAACATACATATAAAATACTATATACATACTAATAACATGTTGACAGGAAATGTTCTCTTATTCCTTTCTTGAACACTTCTAAGGAAAGGCTATCCCGCAAGGAGTGTGGAAGTGAATTCCAAAGGCGCACAGCACGAACAGTAAAAGATCCATCGTACCGACTTGAAGAGTGGGGAGGGAAACGAAGGAGAAGAGATGATGATGAGCGACAGGGTTTACCTCTAGGTACCAGATATTCGAAGCGTTCCTGAAGATACGAAGGAGCTTTAGGGTTGTGAAGAACAGAAAAGAGAAAAGAAAGAGTGTGAGAATCTCGACGCTGCCGAATAGGCAGCCACTTCAACTGCTTCCGAAATTCCGACACATGGTCGTACTTTCGAAGGCCGAAAATGAAGCGGATGCACAAATTCTGCAGACGTTCAAGCTTATCAAGAAGTTCTTCAGTCGCATCAAGAAAACAGACATCACCATAGTCCAGAAGAGGAAGAAGAAGAGATTGAGCAAGAGTAACTTTGGTTTGAAATGGCAGGAACTTCTGGAGACGCTTAAGTGACCGATACGAACAAAACACCCTCCTGCTTACTTCAGCAATGTGAACATGCCAAGATAGGTTGCAGTCCAAGAATACACCTAAGTCTCTAACTTTCTTGGAGTAGGCTATAGCGACACCATCGTACAAAACAGGCGGAAGGGACTGATGACTCAATAAATTGACAAAGTATCTGCCGCCAATAATGATAGCTTGAGATTTAGATGGGTTAACTAACAGTCCAAAGTTTTTAGCCCACAGGCTGATGTTTTGTAGATCATTATTGATGGCATCGATGGCTCCAGGAAGCTCTTCGAGTATAAAATGGCGATAAAGCTGCAAGTCGTCTGCATAGAGATGGTAATGACAAATTAAAATCTTAGTGATAGCGTTAATAAAAACGGAGAAAAGAAGAGGAGAAAGGACGCCACCCTGAGGAACACCCGCAGAAAGATCACACCAATCAGAGCAAACTTCATTCAAGTGTACCGACTGCGAGCGACCCCGAAGATAAGAATCAAACCAAGCAGTCACAGGAGGAGATATGTTTAGGGAGGAAAGGATACCTAAGAGGATGTCAAAATCAACTGAATTAAAAGCGCTGCTGAAGTCCAATAAAACCAACACCGTAAGGAGCCGGTTTTCCATCGCCAATCGGATGTCATCAGTTATTTTAACTAGGGCTGATACAGATTATTTATTTGATTTATTTGATTTATTTTTAAGTTACCTAGCGAATATTATTTATATACAGGGTATCCGAGAGCAGCGGTGGCCCAGTGGTGGCAGCCCCGACTTACGAGCAGTAAGCCGTGGGTTCGAACCTAGGCAGGCGCATTACTTTGTGTAATTTATTTCATCACCGCTGCCCTAAAAAACGGTGAAGGAAAACATCGTGAGGAAACCGGCATGTCCTAGAACTAAAAATTCGAAGACATGTGACATCCACCAACCCGCACTGGGCCCGCGTGGTGGATTACAGCCCACTCCCTCTCATTGAGAGAAGGCCTGTGACCCAGCAGTGGGAACATTATAGGCTGATGATGATGAAGATGATGACAGGGTATCGCCGACAACACAAAAAAAAACTTGTGTACACCTCATGACGTTCCCAGTCTGCATACAAAACATCATTCGAATGTATCCAGTATTTTAGTAACAGGATATTATTTTTCATTTACAGCATTCCAGACATTCTACATGATGTAGATTAATAGGCTAGCACCGTCATGTTAACGACCCCCGCATCGGTATACACAATTAGCACTTGCTACTTCAAAAACCTTTACCAAATAAGTTCCTTAAATTATAATTGCAGACGCGAATTAGTGCAAATTATAACCAAAGTCTCTGTATGGTGCCGGACGTAAAGAATAACAAGGTGAATAAAAAGGTGACAGAAACAGAACGGTTTCGATTTTAATTTTGGTGTACGTGGACCATAATCTTTTTCTTTAAACGGTTGGTCGACTCTTCACGTGACCAGAGGGCTGGCCTTTTTTTCCCAAAGAATCAGCATTGCCATCCAACGTGGCAATGCAGCCAGCGTTTTGGCCACTATTCCTGTTGACAGCGATGTGGACGAATTTTTTAACGCGCTGTAATTTTGATACTTGTACATATTGTATTATTATTTCAGATGTATTTGTAGTTAGTGAATAATGTATATAAAGGCTCTTACCCGCTGCATCGGAATTACTTTTGATATGTGGCACCAGATTTAATTAGATTAACCAAACAGACGTCGGCGATCCGTCAACGTCCTATTACGCGCCACTTGCCTTGACAACTACCCAAGTCAATATGGCTACCCGCAACGACTTGACGTTCCGCCAGAGAGTATTGTAGACCGCTTCTCTCTCGTCTGTGGTAACAGTTTAGTTTGCAACGTGAATCATATGAAGCCTTTTTGCAAAGGCGCCAACATATATCTAAACTAATATTATAAAGACGAAATATTTGATTGTTTTTTTGTTTGTTTGCATTGAATACGCTCCGGAACTACTGGTCCGATTTGAAAAATTCTTTCATTGTTATATAGCCCATTTATCAAGGAATATATCTATAGGCTATATATCATCAAGCTACGACCAAAAGGAGTGGAGCAGCAATGAAAAATATTGCGAAAACTGGGAAAATGTAACGCAAACGAAGTTGTGCCGGACAGCTAGTATGTAATAAACTCCATTTAATTAGTTAGACGTTGTAAGTATTTTGAAGGCTAAGCTGCGCTATGTAGTAAAATTTATGACTATCTAGGTAAATATTTGAAATAACATCTTTGAAATTCTCTCAAATCTTCCAATGAAGCGTGAAAACGTAAAACTCATGTAAAATGCAATACCGTACTAAATTATTCTAGAAATATGAAATAGCTAGTTTTCCGCGTGGCGGGCGAAGTGTGTTCAAAGTTGCGTCTCGGAGGTCCACACGTCTTGCAGACACATCTTAGTTCTACATAGTCCATGTTTTGAATACTTGAGTTACCGGTTTAGCATAGTAGAGTTTTTATTGAGAAAGATTCTTGTAGGTCGCTTTTTAAATTTTTGTTTGGCGTGCTTGTTAAGAGACTAAGAACAGTTATTATGTTTATGGTTAAAGCAGGTATTTTGTTTAATGAGTTACTCTTTTAAATGTTTATTGTTTTTGTTTAGTTTTTATATGAGTTGTAAATGAATTACAGTTTCAATCACAATTTATAAGATTTTTAAGCCCCGACCAAAAAAGAGGGGTTTTATAAGTTTGACGTGTGTATCTGTGTGTCTGTTTGTGGCATCGTAGCTCTTAAATGGATGAACCTATTTTGATAAAATTGATTTCGTTTGAAAGGTGTTTTAATCGACAGTGTTCTTAGCTATGTTTCGAGAAAATCTGCTAAGCTGTTTGAAGGTCATCACCTCTTTTCTAGTTGATGAAGAAATATAAACAACTTCTACGGGTCTGGTCGATTCGAAATTTGAAATCATGTCACTTGTAACGTTGGGCATCGCCAGGTAAGTAATAGACCACAAGCAAAAAAAAAGCGGTCCCCCGACGCTACGACGCTTGGATTAATATATTTTTGTTTTTTTTTTTACGGATTTAACTGTACGTGGTTTTAAAATTTTTAGATATTTAAAGATAAATCTAATGAACATGACATTATGATTTGTGATGCAGTTAGCTAGGGATTTGGAAGACGCGTTGTTTCAGCCAGTCAGAAACAAGCAAAGTCTCTATATTATTTAAAGTGAGTACAAATTATAAAATGGTATTTTACACACACTGACATATCGAGCTATACATGTCCAGTATAACATGGTTTTGCTTTTTAGAGATTTCCATATAATAAGAGATCCGCACAAACTGGTTATGGCTTGTCTTAATTGGCGGCCCTCGGTATATTCTGCAATTTTTCTTCTCTCTGTTATTTTTGACTTACGGTGTTATAGCTTCAACGACAATATCTGACAGCACGGTTGGCGCAGTGGTTGAGAGATCGACTGCTGCGCTGCGTGTCGTTGGTTCGATTCATCGTTGGTTGGTTGATATCCTCCGTCGTTGGTTCGTTCATTCGATCACGGATTAAATATTTGTATGGCCTACAGATAGTTATTCCGGGTCTGGCTGTTTGTGTATGTGAGTTTAAATGTTTGTCAACGCACCCACGATAGAGGAGAAATTCATAGTGTGTGGGGCAAAGGCTTTTATAAAAATAAAATAATAAACTTGTGATGTTTGTCGCTGTAACGAATACAAGATGCGAGTCAATTGCACGTAACCAGAAATGTGTTTCCATATATTTAGCTGCATGTAGCATAGTGCAGACGGATTGGTCTCGGGAGAACCAAGTTTGGGCTAACTTGGTACTCTAGGCTAGCCTTTGAAACTATAATTACTGTAAACTGGATACAACGCGTATCAGAAAGGTGCGGTTATATTAATAAAGGTTGGCCATCAAACTGAAAAAATTTCTCTATGGGACCAATGAAAATAATCGTAAGTTACATAGATTTTGACGGACGACAATATCTGACAGCACGGTTGGCGCAGTGGTTGAGCGATCGACTGCTGCGCTGCGCGTCGCGGGATCGACCCCCGCACGGAACAAATATTTGTATGGCCTACAGGTAATTGTTCCGGGTCCGGATAATAATAATAATAAAGGTGCGAGCCTTCAACGGTTGG
Source organism: Cerastis rubricosa (assembly GCA_949152445.1). Lineage (NCBI taxonomy): Eukaryota > Metazoa > Arthropoda > Insecta > Lepidoptera > Noctuidae > Cerastis > Cerastis rubricosa. Next base: position 3,740,773 of record OX424535.1, on the reverse strand, counting down.
GTCATGCCGGTTTTAATGTACTCTTTCGGCATACTCAAATGGACTCAGACCGAACTGGACGCCCTGGATAGGAGAGTTCGTACACTGCTGACCGCAAACCGGATGCATCACCCACGATCATCGGTGATGAGACTGTACATCCCGCGGAAGTGCGGGGGTCGAGGCTTTTTAAACGCGAAGACCCTCCACAACCGCGAGGTGTGCAGCCTCAGAGAATATTTTTTTAAAACAGAGGTGGGTATGCACCGAGATGTGGTCGCAGTGGACAAGGCACTCACCCCGCTGTCCATGGCTAAAGAGAACTGGCGCAAACCTGTCGTACTTACTACCGATGACCGCAAGAAAGTATGGCAAGGCAAGGTGCTTCACGGTCGCTTCTACCAGGCTCTTCATGGGCCCGATGTAGATTTTCTAGCATCCGTGTCCTGGCTACGATTCAGCGACCTCTTTGGGGAAACTGAGGGTTTTGTCTGTGCGATTATGGACGAAGTTATGCTGACGAACAACTACCGGAAACATATTATGAAGGACGGGACGGTGGACGTGTGTCGGGCATGCCACCGTCCGGGTGAGTCCATCAGACATATTATTTCTGGTTGTTCTCGTCTGGCTAATGGCGAGTACTTGCACAGGCACAACCAAGTAGCCAGGATTATTCACCAGCAACTTGCCTTGAAATATGAACTTGTGGAATCTGAGGTACCGTACTACAAGTATGTGCCCGACCCAGTTCTCGAGAAAGACCATGTCACGTTGTACTGGGATCGGCCTATCATTACTGACAGGACTATTGTCGCCAATAAGCCTGACATAGTGGTGATAGACCGATCAGCGCGCTGCGTAATGATAGTCGATGTTACCATCCCGCATGACGAGAACCTCGTGAAGGCTGAGAAAGAGAAACAAATAAAATATCTCGACTTAGCACACGAGGTTGTCAGCATGTGGAATGTGAACTCGGCTATCATTGTGCCGATTGTCGTTTCGGCCAATGGCCTAATGGCTAAAAGCCTCGATGAACATCTATCGAAGCTCTCACTTGGCAGTTGGATCAAGAGCCAGATTCAGAAGGCAGTACTCCTCGATACGGCCCGCATTGTGAGGAGGTTCCTGTCTCTGCAGCCCTAACCACCGGTAGCTTGGACCCTGCTCCCGATACCGGCGGAAACCTGTTTTTTATATTTTTAAATGTTTTTTTTTACCTTTTTTGTTTTATAAGAAATATTTAAAAATATAGCAAATAAGATGAAAAATGAATAAAGGGAATAATAATAATATATTTACTTTATTTTATTTCTGTATCATTACATATTTACATTATTTACAAACTACAAATATATCTAAAATAATAATAAAATATGTACAAATATCAAAATTACAGGGCGTCAAAAAATTCGTCCACATCGCTGTCAACAGGAAAAGTGCCCAGAACGCTGGCCGCATTGCCACGTTGGATGGCAATGCTGATTCTTTGGGCAAAAAAAAGGCCAGCCTTCCGGTCACGTGAAGAGTCGACCAACCGTTTAGCGATATCTCGATACAGAAGGTGGGCACTCGGGCCCCATGGCCCTAGTGTTTCAACCCCAAACGGCTCAAACACATAATTACCAATTAAGTTATTGTATTTGCGCCGTTTAAGGTTTTCAGCGCCTGCAGCAGCAGCCCCAGCGCAGCTCACCGTGCTAGGAAGATGGGATGGCGCAAGGGTGTCGACGCAAGTCGCATCCCACACCAAAGGCCTACCCAACTTCCATGGCATTATGGTCATGCCATCTGGTCTCTTCCCATCGACGCGTGCCAAACCATTGGGTTCTAAGACAGCTGGCACCCCGGCGGTGGCAAGAGCACGACGAATAAGATCATTAATGCTAGCGTGCCGCGCTATCCGACCTGCACTCTTACTGCAGGAAAGGCCATGGTGTCCGAGGCCGTCGACTGCTTCACCACATCGACAGCGATGTGGAGCCCCGCAAGGAGCGCCCAATCGCAGACATGTAGCGAGCCGGAATGTTGTGTCACCTAGCATAGTGCCTATGTTAGGTGACGGTAGTGCCTGAAGCCAGAGACCCGACTCCCACTCACCCACAGCCAGCAGGCGGGCACGCTCAGCAGTATTGGTAGACGTATTAATAAGTTTATTCCGTACCAACCTGCATAGCGGCTCATCCCACTGTCTCTGGGAAAATGGGTTCTCGGGCCGATCCGTGTCCGGGCAAGCCACTTTCCAGGCGTCCTCTGCGTCCGCCAAGCACGGCACTTCCGAATCAACCAGGGAGAGAGTTAAAATCTTCCTGGTTAGCTTTTCAGTGCTGTGGACAGACGACAGGAACGCCGGTAAGCTTACACTAGAAATTTTGCGGACGCCGAGGCCACCAAAACGAATTGGTAGGGTAGCTTGCAGCCACGCTCGGTCGTCCAGGGCCACATTAAGAATGGATGTTAATGTGTTGCGAATAATACGGTCAATTTTGTCCAAAAGTTCTGGTTTCGTCCAAAGAGGCGAAGAACGGAGAAAATACATAAAATTTGGACCAAAACAGCAATATCTGATAAGGGTGAAAGCCGAATGTAGGTTAATTTTGGAGAGTCTATCCGAAATATCAGTAAAATGTTTGATTTTCTCTTCGATGAAAGATGAAAAACTTTCTTCTAAAACAGGTGAACCTAGGAGGTGCAGGGAACTTTTTTCTAAAATTTTGATTTGTGGGGCTATTGCATTAAATTTATCAATAGTCGATTGTCTGTCAGTCACGTCAGAGAGGTAAATTTCGCACTTTGAGGTGTTAAGGTCCAGGCCAATAGATTTAAATTTTTGTTTGAGGAGTTGAAGGTCATGCAAAACGGTGTCAACATCACCTCCTAGCGTTCCATCATCTAAATACCATACGTTAAATTTTGAATTTAGTTGTTCGATTATGGGATGAATAGCTAAACTGAAAATGACAGGCCCGAGAGGGTCACCTTGTTGGCAACCAACTGCAGATTCCAAAACGTTGTCCTTGTATAATAATTTTGATGGATGCCTATAACATTGCCAGATAAAACCATAAATTTCGGGTAGATTTTTTTTAACTTCAGCCAACAAAGTGTCCCTATTTACGGAATTGAAAGCGTTTTTGACGTCAACCTTGAGAATGACCTCACCTTTCTTTGCGTTAAGAAAAGAAGATAAGGCATGTACGGCAGCCTCACAGCCCCCTCTAGAACCAAAACCAAGTTGAAGGGGCTGAAACTTAGTTGCAAGCGTTTCGCTGTACAGCTTGCAACATATTTTGGCTGCCATACGCCTGTAGGTGCAACCGACGGCAATGGGACGGATGCCGCCGTCCTTCTTGCGCAGGGCACATAAGTTAGCCCCATACAAGACATCGACGACGGAATCGTTCACACCGCCGGAGAGCATTAAATTGATTAGAACCGCAAGCTCCTTCAAGAGCGACTCACCAGCTGCCCCGGCGCCCGAACTCAACAAATCTTTTAAATGTTGTGGAGTCAGTCCGTCGAGACCGCCGGCAGAACCACTCCGGAAAGAGCTTACGGCTGCGATCAACTGTGGGGCTGTAATTTCGATAAAAGGTGAATCCTGAAGGGGGTCGGGGTGGACGGGTGTGTCGGGAAAGGTGAGACCAGCCGCAGGCGCTGGATGTTTGCTCTCCAGGGCTGAAATAGTCTCTGGAGAGTAAGGCGCCACCACATCACTGCTGAACAGTATTCTGGCCGCACCTCTTATGTCACCCTCACTTAGTTTAGATTCCACATGACCACAAACGCCTTTCTGTGAAAAGTTATTGAAGAACGGTAATTTGGAATCTAAAATACGGGCCGAATTGTTGCAGTTTTCTTTAATTTGTGATGTCAATGATTTTTGAGTAGCCAAATTTTTTTGGACATGCAGAATCCTGTAAGGGAAGGTGAGTAATTGCTCCCAAGCATGTTGTGAGTTCTCCTGGGTCGCGAGACGGACACATCGTGCTAAACTCAGTGCAACAGAGTGTCTCGCGCCCCGAGGAACTCTCTTTAGGACCGGGATTATAATAATAATAAATATAAATAAATAAATATATAAAGGACGGTAGGTCAATATTACACCAAATAACACATTTACTTTACATGGATGACTTAAAACTTTATGCTAATAAAAATACAGATTTACACGGTTTATTAAACATAACAACAGCATTTTCGAAAGACATAAGAATGGATTTTGGACTAGACAAATGCCGAAAACTAAATATAGAGAAAGGTAAGATTATAGAAGGGAACTATTCAACAGACACCGAGGAAGTAATAGAAGCTATGAAAGACGAAGAACTTTATAAATATTTAGGCTATAACCAAGCACGACTATTAGAACATAAGACTATTAAAGATAAACTAAAAAAAGAATACACTAATAGAATACATTCCTTATGCAAAATGAATCTGGCTAGTAAACATTTATTCAAATCCATAAATACTTACGCAATACCCATTCTCACTTATTCTTTCGGTGTAATAAAATGGTCTAACACAGAACTGCATGCCCTCGAAGTTAAAACAAGAACCACTCTGACACAACATAGGTATCACCATCCCAAATCAGCAATAGAGAGAGTAATAATGTCCAGAAAAGAAGGAGGCAGGGGATTAATCGAAATATCACATCTTCATAAAAGACAAGTCATAAACCTTAAACAATTTTTCACACGGAAGAAAAACAATAGTCAGTTGCACAAAGCAATTACGAAAATAGACAAACAGTACACACCACTAAACCTTAGCGAGGATAGCAACATCGAGACAATAGATAAAGCGAGACATTTAGAAGAGATACATGAAAAGTGGAGGCAGAAAGAATTGCATGGAAGACACCCCAACGACTTAAACCAAATATACATTGATAAAGAAGCTTCTAACAAATGGCTGGAGCTAAGTGGGCTATTTCCGGAAACAGAAGGGTTTATGTTAGCCATCCAAGACCAAGTCATTAACACAAAAAATTATAGAAAATATATTATTAAAGATAGTACAGTAAGAAATGATTTATGCAGAAAATGCCACAGCAAGCCTGAAACAATACAACACATCACAGGAGCTTGTATCACACTAACTCAAAATGACTATACCCACAGACATAATCAACTAGTTAACATCATACACCAAAAACTCGCAACTAAACTTAATCTCATGCAGGACCCATACACACCCTATTATAAATATACACCTAGAGCTACTTCAGAAAATCAATTTTACAAAATATATTATGACCGAGCTATAATTACGGATCATACTATTTATAACAACAGACCTGACATAACACTTGTAGACAAAGAAAACAAACACACATACATAATAGATATTGCAGTCCCTAACACTAATAACATACAAAAAACAATCACAGAGAAAATCAGGAAATACACAGAGTTACAAGAGGAAATTAAACGAGTTTGGAAAATGAACAGAGTCACTATAGTCCCAATTGTTATATCAACAACAGGTGTTATCCCAAAACAAATCTTCAATAGTTTCAGTACCCTCAATCTATCGAAATACACATACCTAACACTACAAAAAGCTGCCATACTTAACACTTGCCGAATAGTTAGAAAATTTTTACAATTAGACTTGGATAATAATTTCGCTGAAGTACAGAATAATTTACCCTCACAAACAAATAACTAGAATTTCGCCTTGGTTCACACCCGTGAAATTCTAAAAATACCAGGTAATTAACCTGAGAAAACGAAAGTTTAAAACCACAATAATAATAATTTATTCAGTTCAAATAACAAGATACAAAATGAAAAAGCTAGTAACAAAAAAACAATGATCCTTAAGCGCTAGATTTTTACATATTCCCTGGACTCCACACTAGGATACCCTGTGTCGTGGAGTCCAGTCTCTTCCCAAGTAAGGGTAACATGTTAGCTGTAACTGAACTAATTACACAAGAAATAGAGAAAAATAAAGAAGTACAACAATAATTTTAAAATAAATTTTGAGGTCAAGTGGTTTGGTGTTTTTGGAAGTATGTGTTAGAGTGTGGGTGTGTGTGGGTGAAGAGTGATATGTGTGGTAGGGTGTGTATGGCGTATTTGGGTGGGTGTGGTGTGTATGGTGAGTGAGTACGTGCATGATTGTTTTTTTTTTTTTTACCCGGATGTTTGTGTATGTGAGTTTAAATGTTTGTAAACGCATCCCAGTATACAGGAGAAATTCCTAGTGAGGGGCAACGCTTTAAAAAAAAAAAAAAATAGGTTTGGATCGAGTAAGTGTTGAAGTTTACGTAACAGCTGTTTTTCTCTGATACACGCTTTAGGTATTCAAATTCAAAGCGTTTATTTCAATTGGACTATTACAGGAAATTTAGAAAGTAAAAAAAAAAAAACAGAACAAAACGCAAAGCTACAGTCCCAGACACAAGGCATAATAACTTGTGAAAGTACTGTAGTTGCCCATTCCAAAGCGTAGATCTCTATGGAGAAGAATGGGCAAGAAACTCCATTGACACTCTTTTAAATCAAATTGTTATTACAAAGTCTTGGTTACATCATTCATGTTGAGAAATACAAATATTTGAGAACGATGTAGAAATACGTGCAAGTTAGGAGCATCCAGAGTAAAAGACGAAATCAATAATTCGAAAATAAAGTTTTAAAATAAAATAATTAAAATAAACCGTGACAGCTGACAGCGCCCGTTCACGAACATGACGCATGAGTCAGCCATCATTCAACTCAACCATATTGAAGGGAACTAAATGACCCGACACACCCGCCACCCTCAGTGTGACATTTAAGTGAGCATGACATTCACTCGACCTCCAGGGTAAATTCACGTTAATGAAATATACAAGGTGTTGTTTTGCATCCTCGTCAAAATTCAGGATGTTGTCACAAAAGACATAAATAATCAATATAAATTACGGTACCTAGTAAATTATTAAAAAACACTGCGTTTTTTTGTTGTTTAAATTTGTCAATATTTCAGAATAACCCCCTTAACGTGGTTTAGGGATTATAAAATTATCGAAAAAACGTATGAGGTTTTTTGTTTGTGTGTAAGCGACGTTATAAGGCGGGGATCAGACGGCCCGTGTTTAAAACACGGGTGGTTCACAGTTACCGATTTCAGTAAATAGATAAAAAAAAAGAAAATTACCTACTCATTTTATTATTGATTCGGGTCGAGAATCATTAGCATAGTTACCTTCTAGAATTTGACGAGGTTGCAAAACAACACCTTGTATAGGCACTCGGTAAATGGTGGCTTTACAGTACATAGTACTCACTGGTATAGCAAGGAGCGTGTGGCTAAATAATAACAGTCGCTAGAATCTATCTTTGGGTTACACCGCGCTTGACTAGGTTGGTCTGTGGATGGGTGACCACCTACTATATACCGAGATTCCTCCGTGCCTTAGAAAGCACGTTAAGCGGTTGGTCTCGGTTGTTATTTGTAGATCAGTCTTTAACAGTCGTTACAGGTAGTCAGGGGCCCGAAAGTCCAACCAATCTTACCAAAACGAATCGTATTACCCAGTACTAACTGGGTTGTGGAGGTCATTAAGGCAGTCGTAAAATACTGGTATTCAGCTGCATCCGGTTAGACTGGTACCGTGTGGCGACCCCAACATAGTTGGTAAAAGGCTGGGCAGGTGCTGACGCTTTATAGCTCCACACTGTACCATTGAAATCTCTCAAAATAAATGACTGAGACTCTCATTAGAAAACGATATGTGTGTTCTCTAATGAGACTCTCATTAGAAAACACACTTGATAGAAAGCGGTTAAGTACTGCTGCCTTTGATCACTATTGTATTGTAGAAACGCTCCGAGCCACAGATATAGATATTCCTATCTACCGCGAGTACCACGATCTGAATGAAAACAGATCGTGCCATTTTTTTTACTCATAGAATGACGTCGTAAGCACTGTTTAGAATAGAATACCGTTCTAAGCTACGCAGTTTATAACCAAACTTACATTGTCACTTACGGGATATTATACTTTTCGTGACTATTATCTTCTTCTTTTTAAAGTATGTGTCTCAGCTCACTGGCGAACGCTCTACAGGAAGACTCAAGCTGTGGCGAGATAGTATTTTCCAACCCAACCCTTTTGTACTACCTGCTGAAAATCTTCCACCTGGACTGGAGTTGCCATGGCTGACCTGGAAGTCTTTGAATAGACTCCGGACACAGGTTGGCCGAAACAAGGAAAACCTTTTCAGATGGAAATTTATAGATGAGCTCTAGAGTGTACAAATGCGGTGTTGCCCCACATTATGATCACACTTGATATCGTTTCCTGCTTCGTTGCTTGCACATCACAGGAGCTGATGGACTCTACTGAAAATGCCAAGCTCAACGCCAAATTTTGGGCTGGTTCAATTTAAAATCTCATTGACACGCTAAGAAAAAGTGACTATTCTTTTGTTGGCACCCCAAGATCATGGCGCTTGAACATCGTCGAAATATCGGAAGCTCACAATAAATAATAATCATATATCATCAGAAAGGTTTTCCGTAAGTGAAAATGTAAGTTTAGAATAAAATAAACTTTAGTTAATATACAAACATGTTACCATACAAAACAGGCAACGTTTTTGTTCTTTAAATGTTCAGAATTGAGTTTTTGAGTTGAAATATTGGTAGCTAGGTAGGTAAACCAACTAGCTAGTTGACGGTAACCACGGTAAGCATGAATTGCTTAAGCCGCTAAATTGGTGCTCTTGCATTATCTAAATATACTTATATGTCGAAAAGTCTACTTAAGTGCCTTTTAGCTACTACTATATTGCAAACTGGCCGTAATTTCAACGGTAGAACATAATTTACTTGGATGAACATTTTCACGAGTTTTGCCGTGTTCCACTTTGAAGGTTGTTAATGCAGGTGCAGTTAAAGGCGTAAAGACATTCTAGCTTTATTTCTGGGATGTCAGCAGCTGTGATGCCTCCATCACATCACAGGACCTGGATAAGTTAACATTCAGTCAGTGATAACAGTAATGGAGTAGTCAAAAAAGTATTGGAGTGATTAAAGCTACCGGAAAGCATTCAATTCAGTTGAAAGTGATCGCAGAAATACGACGCTACTATAGCGATTGTCACCTTTTTATGTCCATGATGTAGAAATTAATTACCCAATAAAAGTTGTCTGAAAACTTTAGTTTCCAGCCCACTTTTATACATAAACTCACGCGTTTATTCCCATGGGGCTAGGCAGAAACTGCCTCTTAGGACGCCACCTCATCATCATCTGCCTAGTCTTTTCCCAAATTATGTTGAGGTCGGCTTCCAGTCTAACCGGATGCAGCTATGTAACAGTATTTTACATGAAGTGACAGTCTATCTGGTCTCCACAACCCAGTAACTGGGTAATACGATACCCCTTGGTAAGACTGGATGGCAGACTTTCCGCTTGTGACTACTCGTAACGACTGTCAAAGATCTACAAATGACAGCCGGGACGACCGGCAACGCGCTTTTCGACACCCGGAGAAAACTCGGTACGTAATTATGGTCATCCATCCTCGGACCGACCTTAGCAAGCACAGCTTAACCTTAAAGATCGACCCGTGCGTCTGTTATTATTTAGCCACCAGCTCCTCGAACTTAGGATGCCACCTGCAACGATCCTTGCATACTCCTACCGACTTACTTCTTCCATATGGAATATGGCATGTACAGCTATACAAAGTAGCTACAAACTCCCTACTTAGTGTTACCAGCTTCTCAGCTTAATAAATCAACTTAGTTCCAAAGTCGTTTCCCGGGGGTTAAGACGTCAGCCCGTGCCACGAGTAGTTAACATTATGAACACTGCTCGAAGAAGTTAGGTTTTAGGTTAGAAGGATATTCTTTATGTAGCACAGGATAGTAATTAAGCACTAAAACATAACAGAACATCACGCATATAATCCCTAAAGGGTTAGGTAGAGAGTACCTTTATAGTACACCCAAATTTCGCCAGTCATGTTTAAGTCCCTTGTAATAGGTAGCGAGCATATTGCTATCAACTGGCATTAAATTGCGTTTTATCTGAAAAGTGGGAATAAGCTCATTTTTCAAACAAACTTTTGTGCACACAATGACCACATCTGTTACCACTATTGTTCCGCACAAATAGTTTACGGACTAGTAGTAGTTGCGACCCCTTTTTAAAAATAATTATATTTGTTTTAAAAAAAATCTTTTTTTATGATTGGCCACCGTTTTTCGACTAATAAGAATAAAACAAAAAAAATCAAAAAGTTTTGAACTGTTTATACGGTGCAAGCAAAGATAGTCCTTACCGTGCTCCGATGCCCAGTTTGGTGATAGTACCTAATTAGTCTATAAAGTTCCCACTGCTGGAACACAGGCCGGAGCTGACCCACCAAGTAATCTGTCCGTATTATAAACCGTTTAGAAATTTTCTTGTGCGAATGCGGCTGCAGGATCAAGCCACATCTGTCAAAAAAATTACTGTCACCAGAATCAAAGCTGTGTGCAAAATTTCACCTCAATCGGTCAATTAAGGAACTGGTTAAGTATTCAATTGTTAGTTTTGACAAATCCATAACTAAACTACAAGATAAATAAAAGTTTATAAGAACCTAGCTGTCCCGCGCAACTTCGTCTGCTTCACAATTTCCCCGTTTTCGCAACATTTTTCATTGCTGCTCCGCTCCTATTGGTCCGTGGTTCCTGAGATTAGCGCGTTCAAGCAAACAAACAAACAAACTCTTCAGCTTAATTATTAATAGAGAAGATAATAGTGGCTTGTTGGTCTTGGTAGGCAGCTGGCTCGAGTGCGAATCAGGCAGTGTTATTGAATTTTCTCAATTACAAATTTCAGTATCAGCAACTGCCCGTAGTCTGGATAAACATCACGGGCAAAGTAGGTGTACTTACTTAACTCCTATTTACCCAGCTAGTAGAAGTGTGATGGTATACATTACATAACATCACGACTGCAATTTGACGGCACGGCTGGCGCAGTGGTTGAGCGATCGACTGCTACACTGCGAGTCGCGGGTTTGATCCCCGCACGGAACAAATATTTGCATGGCCTACAGATGGTTGTTCCGGGTCTGGCTGTTTGTGTATGTGATTTTAAATGCTTGTAAACGCAGCCACGATACAGGTGAAATTCCAAGTGTGAGGCAAAGTTTTATAAATAAAAAAATGTACAAAAAAAAACCCCGAAAGCTTAGGTAGAGGTGTACCTACCCCACATTTCGCCAGTTATGTTTTTATGTCCCATATAATAGGATGCGAGCCTATTGTTTTCGACCGGGCACGAATCCAGACTCTGTGGCTGCTACTAGAAAATTCCTGATGAAAACAACCAATAACACTTTGCCCGACCCGGAATTCAAACATTCACTCATGCTCAGCAGTCATGATTGCGCCCGCTCGACCAATGAGGCAGTGAAATGTGGTGCATGATGGAATGTTACGTAAAACTCGTATGGAAACTTGCCAGGTTCCAACCTGCGATCACATGCCATATTTGGTTATTACACCTATTTGTATCCGTTTCTGTTTGTCTCGGGAATGGTAGGCATCAACACGTTAGAACTGAGACGTAAGTGTGCGCTGTTGATGCACTATTATCAACTACTAAATAATAAAATTGACGACGCGACTACTCTGGCTCGCTGTTCATTGTTTGCTCCGGACCGGCTGCGGCGGTCGCGAGCCTGTGCCTCGCGCCGCCTGTTTGCGCCTCTCTCTGTGCGTACCCAAACTGCTCGATATGCGCCCACAGCCCAGGCGATAAATCTGTTAAACGCCCTGATTGCTCAGGAACCGGACCTCGATGTGTTTACGAGCAGCAATAAAGCTGTACTTAATTATTGTGTAAGTTTTTTTAGTTAATTTTATGTTGTTGGCTTGTTGCACGCTTTGGTGCAAACTGTAAGTGCAGCAAGTATTTGTATAAATAAATAAATAAATTCCGACATATCTTTACAATAAACAAAAAACATTAACATTAAAATCGAGCGCCATGGAATATCACAAAGTGCAGGTGTTCCCCGACTTTGTCTAATTAACTGAGGACGTGACTCCACAATTATCCTGTATGTGTCGCGGCGTGGTCGGGAAATACGATTTTCTGCGAAAATCCTAGGTTGTTAAGAGCGTTTACACCTTACGGCATTTCATACAAACTTTCAAGTCCTGATTTTCCGAAATGAATGAACCGATTTTAATGAAGCTTAATACGCATGAGCAGGATAGGATACGAAGGTCTAAAAAGTTTAAAAAAAAAACATTTTCGAAAGATAGTGTTACAGCTAAATTAGACCTATTATAAATTATCTATAGCAAGAGTTTTATTTTTTTAAAGGCTTTTCGAAAATGTTTTTAGTAACTTTTTTTTGTACTTTGTTTTTTTTTTACTTTAGTAAGTGTTTCCCCAGGTAGAAACTACAAAACGCGGCCTGCTACGATCCTATAAAAGCTTATCCACACGGCGTACAAGACGCGCGTACAACGCGCTTTCAACGTAGATTGAGTCGTATAGTTAAAAGTGATGAGTGACGCGCGTATATGGCGCCACTGAATTTCTGAACGTTCGCTAAGGTTTACTGGCTGCGACTAAATCTCGTTTAAACCGTTTTAAAACCATCATTCGGTCATCTGCGCCGTAAAAATACGCGGAGGAGTATTGAAAGGGTTATTCACAGCCTTTGCATACTCCTGTCCCTTCCTTAGTCTGCGTTCATACCTTTATCTGGTCATACACACACACCGGTTGCAAGTACTAGGCCTGACCTTGACCTTACCTGACCTTTCTGAAAAACATTACCAATAAGGTCAGTGTGTGTTCTTGAATGTCCCCCCTTCCAGCGTTTCATACTAACAGAATCAGCACAGAACATTTGAGCTGGCCTGCCATGACCTCTTGAAGCAGTATTGTTTTACTCTTATTCCAGTGTGGGAATGAGACGTAGCTATACAGGATGTCTAGCGCCATCTCTTTCCCACACTGGAAGAAGAGTAAAACAATAATGTATTAAGATGTCATGGTAGGCCAGCTCGTTTTTGTATATTTTTTATTTACTGCTGAAGTTTATTTTGGGAAGACCTTAACCCAGTAGTTAGACAATATAAGTTAATAATTTCCATGAATTAATATTATTATTTGTTAATCCAAGCGTCGTAGCGTCGGGGGACCGCTTTGTTCTGTGCTTGTACTAAGCGGTCTTCTTAGCGGTCCCCCGACGCTACGACGCTTGGATTAATTTATTTTTGGCTTTTTAGAGGTTTTTTGTGGCGGGGGTTTTTTTAAATTTTTAGTTTAATTTTTATTTCGTGCTTTTTAAACTTATATTATTTTTTCTTAGCCTTGACTGTCCTACTCCTGGGCATAGGCCTGCCCCCTTTCCTTCCAATTTTCTCGGTGTTGCGTCTCTTCTCGCTAATTAACGAAACCAAGGAAAGATATGAATTAAAAAAAAAATGAACATTTTGGGGGGAGGGGGTTTGTACCCCCCCCCCCCCTTAGCAATGCCCATGGTGACAAGCGACAACATTTTAAATAGACTACCTGTGAAAGTTATTTATATCCCTTCATCAACAGAAAAGAGGTGATTATCTTCAAACGGCTGAGCAGATTTTCTCGAAACATAGCTGAGAACACTCTCGATTAAAATACCTTTCAAACGACACCACTTTTATCAAAATCGGTCCATCCGTTTAGGACCTAAGATGCCACAGACAGACACACAGATACACAAATAAACACGTCAAACTTATAACACCCCTCTCCTTTGGTCGGGGGTTAAAAATACGATAACTCGGCTGTTGAAAACTAAGAAACATCACAAAAATCATTAAATTTTCATAAATAAACGGAATTTTCTATTACCCTGCGACACATGTACAGTACAGTACAAATGTAACACATTTTTGTACTACAAAGTTTGTTAATTTCAAACGTACGTACCACCCAGGGGGTTGAGTAGAACTTCCGCGTTGCATGTGCAAACGTGACGGGAATGCTGCTGAGTACGCCTGCAACTTACTGCATTTACATTTTGAGCAGTACATGCCTTCAATGGTCTATACCCGTGGCAGAACAGGTGAAATTCCCTTTGTATGTAGTCTTGAAAGAATGGTTTGGGTAAAGTGTTTTTTTTTTTATAAATGGTTATTTTTCTCGAGGAGCTCGTGGCTAAATAATAACAGCCGCCCAGGTCGATCTTTAAGGTTAAGCCGTGCCTGCCGAGGTTGGTCTGTGGATGGGTGACCATAATTACATACCGAGTTTCCTTCGTGCCTCGGAAAGAACATTAAGCCGTTGGTCCCGGCTGCCATTTGTAGATCTTTGACAGTCGTTACGACTAGTGAGAAGCCGAAAGTCTGACATCCAGTCTTACCAAGGGGTATCGCATTACCCAGTTACTGGGTTATGGAGGTCAGATAGGCAGTCGCTTTATGTAAAATACTGGTACTTAGCTGCATCCGGTTAGAGTGGAAGCCGACCCCAAACAGTTTGGGAAAAGGTTAGGCAGGTGATGTTGACAATGGTTATTTTTCTTGGTAACAACTAGTTGTCTGGATTTGTGCTCGGTTCATGGCAATTGGCTCGCTCCCTATTACATGGGACTTACACATCATTATCTTTGTCATTAAGAGCGTTTATGCCTTACGACATTTCATACAAATTTAGTATATTAAAAATGGTTTCTAGTTACTTTTTAGACCTACGTATCCTGTTTATGCGTAATAAGTTTCATTAAAATCGGTTCCGTCATTTCGGAAAATAAGGACTTGAAAGTTTGTATGAAATGCCGTAAGGTATAAACGCTCTTAAACATAACAGGCGAAATTTTAATGACTGCATCATGTACAACACAATAGTAACCCATATACTATTAACTGGACCTCTGCCTAGCCCTTCAGAGGTTACAGGAGTGATGTTAAGTGTAACAAAATGGCAAAACGCAATGCTTTTTAGTTACTGAATACTTTATTGCATTCCATAATGTGTACATGTACAGTTGGTATGTTAAAACATCGAATCAATTATGGACCCTATCGGCACAGCAAAGTTAATTTTCAATAGGAGAGAGGATGAACGCGTTCTTTTTTTTTTCAAAGTAAAATATAGTTATGTTATTTACTTTTATTGTATTTATATATTTGGTTTAAAGCTATATGCAATAAAGGCGTTGGAGTTATAGTTGGATACAATAAAGTCTGTTTTATGAGCGACACATAAAACTACCCAGATTCTGGTTTGGGTCCGGTCTTTGGTTCGATCCCCAGGTTGGGCAACGATCAGGAATTTTTCAGGAATTTATCAGTGGGAGCCCGGACTTATAGACTCGCCCTTGTTACATAAGACTCAAAATATTGCGGTAAGTACTCCTCTACCTGACCCTTCGAAAAAATCAGGCATGTTGGGTTTGATCTTCAATCAAAGTGCGAGTCGTACTCGCGCTCGAAGGTTTCCGTACCATTATTTATAATATTTATAAAAACGAGCAAGAAAATCACTTTTTTGTATCGGACCCTTCAATATTTATTTTATTCTGTTTTTAGTATTTGTTATTATAGCGGCAACAGATATACATAATCTGACGGGTCCGAAACGAAAATTACAACTGGCTAACTATCACAGTTCATGAGATACAGCCTGGTGACAGACGGCCGGACGGACGGACAGCAAAGTCTCAGTAATAGGGTCCCATTTGACCCTTTGAGTATGGAACCTTAAAAACGACTCAAAAAGTTAAAAGCAATCACCTCAAACACAAACTGAATAAAAATCGTATTCATGAGCCAACCCCTGACTTCTTCTTAATGTGTCAAAAATGATGGCATCCATGAATTCTTAACTTAATTCGTCCAAGCGCCTCACAGAGGGAATCAGTACAATTATTGGTTGTCATTATGCAGGAAAAAGGCCCCTTTGCAAACAGTGGGGAGGAACAAAGAAAACATCTTAGAAAACTTGGACGGCGAAATATATATGGAGTTCCCAATTTTTTAGCTTTAACAAAAGTTTGTTTCGGGTAATGAATGACCGATTTACGTAAAGTATTGTTTTCCTGTCCTTTGAGTGTTTCGTAAGCAGGACTTTATTTTATTTAACAGTTTTTAAGTCATCTTCATGTACTACTAACAATGGACTGAAAAGTCTAAAATAAATGTTTTGAATTGAATTAGTGGTCAATCTGCAACACTTTGTCCATAAGTTTCTTTGTAGTGTTTTGTCGGCAAAGCCAGTGATGTACTGAAATAGCTAGGAAAGTGAGCAAGAATTTGAAAAAAAAACATATTATTCAATTCACGAATATTTCATTAGCGATACGAAATAGGTTTGTATAAAATGGTTGCTTTAATGGGTTTATTACTTGTTCTAAAAAAACAAAAATAAATGAATCGAAGCGTCGCGTCGTCGTAGCGTTAGCGGTCCGCTTTGTTTTGTGCTTGTGTAAAGCGGTCCCCCGACGCTACGACGCTTCGATTAATCTAGTTTAGATTTTTCTGTCGGGGGTTTTTAAATTTGTTAATTTTTATTTCATGCTTTTTATACTTAAATTATTTTTCATAGCTTTGACTGTCCCATTCCTGGGCATACCAGGAATGGGATGCCCAGGATGGACATGGATGCACATGGATGTGTTATGCACACGGACGGTGCGGATTTTGTTTCTTTGTAATATTTACTTTGCCTCACACTAGGAATTTCTTCTGTATCGTGGGTGCGTTTACAAACATTTAAACTCACACACACAAACAGCCGGACCCGGAACAACTATCTGTAGGCCGTACAAATATTTGTTTCGTGCGGGGATCGAACCCGCGGCTCGCAGCGCAGCAGTCAATCGCTTAGCCACTGCGCAAACCGTGCCGTCAAAATGGAATAACTACATGCTCAAAATGTATGTAAGAGTTTCTTTTTTCTTAATTCGTGAAGCTGAATACGTAGTAACTGTTTGTGGGTAAGGAACTTCTTTAGTTTGTGGCTTTGCTGCTGCTGCGGACTTTAACAGATATTTCCATACATATTATCTGTCAAAGTTCACTGTCCACTGTCGGGTCCAGAGCCCAGTCCGCTCGGATCACACCTTGATTTGACGATTAGAGTCTTTTTAGGGTTCCGTACCCAAATGGTCAAACGGGACCCTATTACTGAGACCTCGCTGTCCGTCCGTCCGTCCGTCTGTCACCAGGCTGTATGTCATGAACCGTGATAGTTAGCGAGTTGAAATTTCTACAGATTGTGTTTTTCTGTTGATGCTATAACAATAAATACTAAAAACCGAATAAAATAAATGTTTAAGGGGGGCTCCCAAACGCGAGCGAGTCCGACTCGCACTTGGCCGGGTTTTTTTAATAGATACCTACATGTTAGTTAACTCTATTTCGATCTGGTTGATATAAATAGATTTGTGCGTAGGATGTTAAACAACTATTTGATTACGGTTTCCCACAGTTTCGTTGTTGTTTATGTAACGGGTTACTTAGCAACGTCTCGAGTGCTAGACTAGATCCATGAAATGTTAGTGCCTAATATTGGTAATGGTGACACGACTTAGAGGTATAAACCAAGAATTGGTTGTTTCAAAAATAATTGTTCCATTACAGAGATTAGGCTTCCCTTAAACACGTTGAGTGCTATACCAGGTCTAAACATCTTGTATACCGTCTAGCTTACAGTGCGTGCGGAAGGCATAACTTCAATTTGGTTCGGTGTAGGAAAGAGATGTATATACAGGGTGTAACGGAAAGGGTATATACATACTAAAGGGTGTGCGACAGACCATCAAACTGAACATGTTTCTCCACAAAGAAACATCGTAATAACGAAAAAATTATCTGCTGCCCCATACAAAATTTCAATACCTATTCGACCCAAATGTATGGGGCACCTGATATTTTTTTCGCTATGACGATGTTGGTCCCATGGAGAAACATGTTCAGTTTGATGGTCTGTAGCACATCCTTAAGTATGTATATACCCTTTCCGTTACACCCTGTATATCTAAGATGTATTATTAAATAGAACCCAATGGTGTACAGGGTCTATAAGCCTTGTGCCGCCACTATTGAAGTTTAGATTACCAGGTGTATAGACCTTGTACCGCAGGAATAGAAAGTATAGAAAAATCACTGCAGTAGCGAACGTGTTAAAAAAAATCAGGTCGAGTATTTGTTTGGGTGCATGGTATGCTAATTTTCGCACTTCTTGCTTTTGCATATTTTTGCAGACGCCCGGTGCGGTGCTTACATCCTGCATCTAAGCCTGGACCTATTTGCCAAATTAAAGCTAGTTAGTCTCTTATCATTATTTTATTGTCAAACATTTCACAAGTATGAGAGACTAGCTTTGCCCGCGGCTTCGCTCGCGTAAATTAAGGATTTGACAATAGCCGGCTCGGACATGTGGCGCCATCTATTGTCATAAGAACGTTATTGCTGTTTTCCTCGGGAGCAGTAGTTTTTTTGGGATGAAAGGTACCCTATGTCCGTTTCTGTACACCTGACAACGTATTTGCAAAATTTCAGGATGATCAGTTCAATGGTTTAGGCGTGAAGATGTAACAAACAAATAAACTTACTTTCAAATGAATAATATTAGTTAGGAAGTTAGGTTTGAGGAGCTCGTGACTAAACAATAACAGCCGCACGGGTCGATCTTTAAGATTAAGCCGTGCTTGCCGAGATTGGTCCGTGGATGGGTGACCATAATTACTTACCGAGTTTCCTCCGTGACTCGGAAAGCACGTTAAACCGTTGGCCCCGGCTGTCCTTTGTAGATCTTTGACAGTCGTTACGAGTACGTTTTTTATATTGTGTGAACTTATGGCATGTACCAATAAACGTTTTTTCTTTCTTCTTTCTTTCTTAGTCAGAAGCCAAAAGTCTGACATACAGTCTTACCAAGGGGTATCGTATTACCCTGTTACTGGGTTGTGGAGGTCAGATAGGCAGTCGCTTCATGTAAAATACTGGTACTCAGCTGCATCCGGTTAGACTGGAAGCCGACCCCAAGATAGTTTGGGAAAAGGATAGGCAAATGATGATTTAGGGAGTTAAGATTAGATAGCACATCCACTGACATTCGTAGATCCCCAGCGAAAGCACTTAAACCGCCATTACAGTGGGGCATTAGGTAGCAAGTTTGGTCCCAAATTTACCCGTTTCATTAACTGCCTAATGATTTCCGATAGCCTCGTCGTAGTAGTTGTTATGTTCTGACAAAAGATGGGGCGGGGCTTTTTATATTTACATAAAAAATTTGGGAATTCTTTGCACCGTAGACGACATTAACCCTTATCGTTTTAGCAATAGGGTTAAAAAGTCGTCAACAGTCAGCGAATGCAGTAGTACATTGGTTTGGTGGAAGCTCCTATGAAGGCCCTGACTCCCTAGGGCCTTTTGGTCTGGGCATGTGGTCTTCTAGTCCTCGCACATGACGGTTTTGGCAGTAGTCCTCTAAAAAGTCTTTCAAAAGTTTTCGCAATGCTCCGTCTCATCCTGAAACTGTATCAGTACCTACTGAGCTAAGTCCATGCCAATAGTCTTCCACACCTATTTATCTCAGCAGGGTTATTACATAGAAATTTCTGCTGTTTCCTACAAGAGTGCAAGACTTATAGATTCAATATTCACAAAAGACTACTAACAAATTGTTTCAGTGGTTTAAAAACAGTAACCAATGTTGGCAAACAATTGCCACTGTAAGAGTGTTACGGAATCACCCGCAGCTCAACATAAATAGAAAAAAATTAATTTGAATTGAATTGTGTATTAGTATCTATGTAACTTATAGACGACTTCGAAATTAATTACATATTGTTAGAAATTGTTTTTGTACCTTACCACAATGTTGTCCTTTTTAACCCAATGGTTGACTGGTAGAGAATGCCTTGTGGCATTAAGTCCGCCTATGTACCACTATTGTACATGAAGTTTAAATAAATAATAAATTCCTTTTCACATTGATGACCTAATTCCTAGCCTTCAGGCTAAAACTCTGCCCACCCAGTAACAGTTATAGCGTGATGCTACATATTATTGTATGTGCCCTTGCCCCTAAAATTCAGGACCGAGTTATGCCGGAGAGAATTGAATTAAGATTGTGGCTACGAAAAGGGCGATAAGACATCATACATCGTATTATTACGCCTGTATGGGAACCCTTCGTCCTTGAAGGGGCAGCAGTGTACCTAATAGTTCGCCATTTATGTATCGCAAGTAATAGGAGGCGAGCCTATTTCAATCAACCGGGCACAAATTCAGACTACGTGATGGCTACTGAGAAATTCCTGACAAAAAAACCCAATTACGACCTAGAAATCCAACCGATTTACTTAAATATGTTTGGATGGCTGAATGTTACTCTTTTACACAAAAAGTACTGAACGGATTTGGGTGAAATTTGGCACAACGGTAGAGCGATACCGTGGGACACTTATCGAACTCCAAGCGATTGAAACCACGGGCATGAGCTACTTAACAAATAAATTAATAGTTTCAAGTTAGTATATCCATATCAGTGTTCTAGTTCCTCAGTTTTCAGCTCGAGCAGGCATTTTACTTTATGTAAATTATCACATCACGACTGCTCCCAAAATGGTGAAGGAATTCATCGTGAGGAAACCGGCATGTTAGGACATGCCCGTTAACAAAAATACTAAACCCGGGCTAGGCTTGGGTCCATTTATATTTATAGCCCATTCCTACTAATGGAAAGGAGGCCTATGTCTCAGTAGTGGTCAAATTACAGGCTGAACACTCGCTACTCTCATAGCCCACACAAAAACACAAAACGCTTAACCCCGTGAAATCAATGTTGAAATTGTTTTAGCCAAGCTTTAAACTTAATTAAATATAAATAAAGACAAACACCATGCCGTTTAAAGCTCTTTTGTGAACGTTCCGGTTACAAATAAGTTTAAAAGCCTTCCATTTTAAAGTTATATCGGTATTTATTAAGCCGTTTAGGGACGCGCTTTAAGCACTAGGTTACGGGAATGCCTCGTCGGTCTCGTGGTCACAATCACTACTGCTAAGCATGAGGCCCTAGGCAGCATTCCAGTGTCAGGCCAATTGTTTTTGGGTTTTTCCATCAGAAATTTCGCAGTAGCAGCCACGGAGACTGAACTTGTGCCCGGTCGATGGCAGATTACTTGCTAGAACCCAGTCTTGGTCTTTGGCTTCTGTCAGCCAGATTCTCCTGCAACTCGTGTAGTCGTGTGATATCGTTGGTAGATACTTCATCATCATCATCATTATAAGCCTATAATTTCCCACTGCTGGGACACAGGCCTCCTCTCTATGAGAGGGAGTAGGCTGTAATCCACCACGCGGGCCCGGTGCGGGTTGGTAGATACTTACTCTTTCCTAAAACAAACAAAACATCCTTGTATCCGATGAAACAGACAATTTCTCTCACGTTTCTCGTCGTCAAAGTAACCGCAATAATAATAATTATTATCGCTTGAAAAACGACCAGTAAAAAAACATTTTCGATCGGATATCACTTTGATTCAAACAAAATAAACGATGTCAAGAAAAGGAAAAATTGTCTCATAGTAGGTGCACCAGGCTTTTAGATGATAAAGGATAAAATATAGGAAAAATGTTACAAAATTAAACGTAAACGATAACGGTTGTCAAATATTTTTCTATCGTTCTACCGTTTCGTATAGTAATATTGTTATTTCGGTTATGTTGTCACAGCTAAAAGTTCATTAAAGGTGGTTTTATGTTAATTAAAATATCATACGCGGTCGTAACTAATATGCCTTTACTGAGTTATAATCATAGATTGGAGTAGGTAGATTGAATTGGGGTCATTGATCCGAAACGTTTATATTAATATGGACATTCCTCCGGAATTAGTTGATTTGATTGATATTTAAGTGCAACAATTTATAAGAAGTTGTGGCCATAAAAAGGCTAAAAAAAAACTAATGCTTCTATCGGAATTCGATTGTTTTTATTATTCAACAGTTAAATAATAAAGGCGATGGCTAAATGACTGCCCCAAGCATGTCTAAGAATCTCACAATAACTCGTGATATTTAAAAAAACATTCATGAATTGTTTAGTGTTCAATAATTTCCTACAACTTTCGTAAACTGTAAAACATAAAATAGTATATTTCATTACGAGTTCGGAAAGCCTGTCATTGCAAAGAGTTCCGACAAATGTCTACCCGAGCCGAGGCGCAGCCGAAGGTGAGGGTTGACAGTCGGAACAAGTTGCAATGACGGTTCCGCACGTGTACTGAACAACTATTTTTAATACAGTTGCGAAAAAATGAAGCAATTTAATAAAGAACATTTTTGGAAAATGGCGCCAACCGTAAAAGAATATAAGCACAGTTTTTTTTTTGTTTTCTTTACCCATTCTGGGTAGGCAAAGGAAACTATGCCCATACAGCCAAGTCTTCAGTAGAATTTTTTTCATTGATATGAAATGAAAATGAAATGAAACCTAACCTAACTCATTGAATCAAGCCATAAAATCTAATATTGAAACAAATTAGTAGCTTCTTTTTAGAAATATTTGCATGAATCATAAAAACTTCTATGATTTTTTTTTAGTAAAAACTCCGTGGTTGGTTTTTTTTCTTTTTAATAGACTTTATTTTGACAGTTGGGAAAGAGAACGCACGAGTTCGGACAAGGTAAAGAAAAAGCTCGAGTGTGTAATAGCTCACATCCCGAACGCTATACGTCCCTGCAATACGCCACTTTTTGAGCAACTGTATTAAAAAAGTATATTAATTGCTTTTTTGATTAAATATGACAACGTCAATGGGAAATAACACTACAGCAAGCTAGCGAGGGGTTGAATCACTTTTCCAGTATGTCAAATGAAACTACATCGATATCGATATTTCCAGTATGTCAAATGAAACTACATCGATATATATCGATATTTGACAACAGGTATCAAAACGATTTGTTTTCCGAAACTAAGGTGTTCAATTCGATGTTATTAGTTGTTTGTCCTTTAGTTGCTTGTTATTATGTTTTCACAGGGTTTTGATTCGGAAAATGGGTTTGTTTTTAAAATCATAATCGACTTTACTCAATTCCACTTTATTCTAATCAAAATCAAACAAATAATCTTAACTGAAAGCTTCGGACTGTGCTTCTTCGTTTTATCTTACTACCTATTTTGTGTCGAAAAATATAAACAGAATAGTGGTCGATGAAAACTAATTCTTATTTTTTATTATATTTTATCTTGTAATGATTCTGTTACACTTGAAGTTCAATCCCTTCTTCATTAAAAATCTCTATGCTAGTGTAGTCTATGGTCAGATGTCATGTCAACTCATGTCATACAACCATACAACAGCAACAGACAACAGACGCCGCAACGCTCTGCCGTTTTCTTGTTCGTTGTGCTATTTTTTTATTTTGGATTTTCATTGACCCTCGCTTGTTTATTGGACTTATTGTGTGTGCTCGCCTATCCACTGACCTCTCGCTACTCTACACGGCCTTGAAATAAAATCATCATGCGATGCATAAACATCGAAGTGTGCCCGGATCTCGAAGGAATATTTCATTTAGGGGGATCAAGACCTCAACTTTTAAGAGGTTGAACAAGGTCAAGGCATATCAGCCAAAAATATACTACGTGTATAGTTTATATAAAAACCTAGCGACAAAATAATCCTTTAGATGACATACTGTCATATTACTGCAGCTGTATTGTGGGGAACAGAACTCAGGGCTGTTGCTGTCATGTTATGACAGTGATCTGGTATCTGGGGTGGGCGAGACACCAGAGTACATTATCAGCTCCGTTTCATTTTTAGATAATGTTCTCGTAAGAATCAGAGAATAACGAATAAATAACTAAATCGTATTTCTATTGTTTTATTTCAATATCTTCTACGTCCTTGGTTACTCAGTGCCTAAACTAGATGACGTAGTTTAGGCAGGATTTAACAATCACCATGTACCTACTTACTAAACTAAGTCCCCCTGGTGCGTTTGTCTGTCAGCCTGCCTGCCTGCCTACGGATGTATCAACAAACAGATTTTTATGGGATTGTCACTAGTAGGTAGATTGGTTCTTAGGAAGGTTTAGGCATACTGACAGGTTATGGCATATCATCATCATCATCATCATTTCAGCCCAAAAGACGTCCACAGCTGGACACAGGCCTCCCCCAAGTGTCGCCACATTGACATTTTAGGGGGTTTTGCCTTAATCGCCACACTTGGCAAGAGGGTTGGCGATCGCAGTACGATTGTTACAAAAGCACAGAGATCGCTGCTGCCCATTCTCTGGCAAATCCCTGAGTCGGCTCTTACGACAACCACGGGAAGATATGGGATGGTGCTATACTTTACGTCCGACACCATACAGATCCTTTACGCATCGCAACTTTCCATCATCATCATCATCATCCTTGATGGCATATAATGAGTTGAAATAAAGACAGTTTTCACAGACAATATATAAATAAGTGGTTGAAATGATGAACGTATGAAAATAGGGATTAATATTAGCAGACTGACCCAAACAACTAGATTTTTGTATTTGAGATAGATACACAATACTGCTAGGTAGGATACAGTAATAAATACACACGCGGGTGGGAGAGAGTGTGTAGCCCGTAATTACCTCTTTGTAGATATATACTCAAGTACCGACAAGTGAAAACGGGGTGTGTCGCTACTGGATAGTTAAAAATATCGTAAATCATTACAGAAATATCCAAACGCCTAGGTAAAAGTTCATAGCAAAATGTCATTTGTTTGCAGTTTTTATACCTATTAACGTAGGAGTTACACGAATATATTTTCAGGATTGTAAAGATATGAAAAGTTCCTGAAAGTTATTTTAATTTGAAATACAAATTTTAATGTATTTAGCTTTACATATTGCAAGATTCCATGTTTATACATTGCTGGGGCAGTCGTCCATACTTCATTTAGCCATCTCCAAATATTTAGTTTTGATACCTTCCTTTAAAATCTTGAATTGAGTAGTAATAATATCACTACCAACATTAACAATATTTAATTGAATCCAGAAATACTGGTATTACTTTCCGGAAAATTGGCTTATCCATGTTATTCTTTCTGTGTGCATTTATGATACAAGTACCAAAAATCAATCTACCTACTCCGATCTATGGTTATAATCATTAATAATAATAATAATAATAAATTTATTATTTTTAATTTGGGACTTAGGGGCCAACCGGCCCCGAGCCGGGTCCCCGCTGCCGGTGGTTGTGTGCAGCGCATGAGATGGACTCAGTCTATAAACGAGAACGTCATGCGCGCATATTACGGGTCTACAGAGGGGGGAACTAACCTCACTGCGTACCGTGTTAAGATGCTGTCTCTTTTTCAGGCTCTTGAACCAACCGTCAACGTCTCGGCCCAACGACTGTCGGATCAGGTGCGGGTCATCCAACGCAATCACATGTTGGACGATGCCGCACTTGATAGGCTGCGCTCAGAGGTACTGAGCAACCTTGTCGACTTGACTCCGGCGCAAACCGCGGTGCAAACGTCTACTATTGGCGCAATCCCACCGCGGTCTCATCTTGGTGCTGTAGAGGAAGATGATAGGGTTGCCACGGTAAGTAGCCAGTGCAACGAACGTTTGAGGAGCGCTCTGGAAGATGCGCTTCGCGAATATCGATCTACTCCTGCCCAACTTAGGCCCCGATTACCACGGTTACCCATGCACAAGAAAAATAGGGCGCTGGTGTGTACCTTGGACTCGCAACTAAAGAATATCTTTGAGAGTAGCGAGGACCTTGTTGATACGCACTCGATCCTGTATTGTGGGGCTGTAGCGGCTTGTCGTTTAGCTAACGTCAAATTTCCAAACTGTGACGTAGCTACTCGACCAAAACCAGCCGTACCAGCCTGGCAACGTAGGATCGAGGGCCGTATCGACGGGGCCAGGGTACTCATCGGCAAACTATACTGCTTCAGGGAGGGCAATACACGACCACGTGTGATGCGCTTTGTGAGGCGGGCATTCTTGGGGACTGGAATCAGCCCTCAAGAATACATGTCCCGAGTCACAGAGCGCATCGACTTCCTGAAGCAGAAAGTTTATGCATGGGCGAACCGTATTCGGCGGTATAAGAAGCGTGTTGATCGGTACTCGCAGAATCGCATGTTCCAGAGTGATGAGAGGTGGGTATACAGAGCTTGGGAGCGACCCGAACAAAATATGACGGACGTATGCCGCCCGGATGATGCTGCCACGAGTTCATTCTGGCGCAGCATCTGGTCGGTGCCCGTCTGTCATACGGAGGCTGACTGGATGCGAGATGTTGAGCGAGTGTGTGAATCTATCCCACAAATGGAAAAACTCTCAATAACACCGTTAGATGTTGCCAGAGCAGTTCGTCCGTTACCGAACTGGAAATCTCCGGGACCGGACGGACTGCACAACTTCTGGCTCAAATGGCTAAGTAGTTCACACACTCGCCTGGCATCTCAATTCCAGTCATGCTTAGAGTCTGGGTCGCTACCAGAGTTTCTTACAACGGGTGTTACCCACCTGCTCCATAAGTCAGGTAGTACTGCAGAACCCAAGAATTATAGACCGATCACGTGTTTGTCGACGGTCTATAAACTTCTTACATCCATTTTGAGAGAGAAAATTAACAAACACATAGATAGTAATTCTATTATGTCGGCCTCTCAGAATGGATGTAGGAACGGGTCCCGTGGTACTAAGGAGCTACTCCTCATCGACATGGCCATTAGTCAACAGGTTCGTCGATCCCGCAAGGATCTGTCGACATGTTGGATAGATTACCAGAAGGCCTACGATTCTGTGCCACATACATGGCTCATGAGGGTGCTGGAGTTGTACAAGATTGATGCAACTCTACGCGCCTTTCTTGAGTCGTGTATGGGGCAATGGAAGACGGTCCTTCGATATCCAGGATGTCGACAGATTCAGGGGAACGATGAACCTGTATGGATTAAACGGGGAATATTTCAGGGCGACAGTCTGAGTCCACTTTGGTTCTGTCTAGCCCTGAATCCTCTAAGCACATTGCTGGAGGATTCAGGTCTAGGCTACCGGTTGAGGAGAGGTGGTCAGGTCATATCTCACCTTCTTTACATGGATGATCTGAAACTCTTTGCCCCTAACAAATTGCAACTGATGAAGCTACTAAAAGTAACTGAAACTTTTAGTAGCGCCATCAGGATGGAATTTGGTGTGGACAAATGTGCAGTCATGTATGTAAAGCGAGGAGAGATTATGGAATCCGAGGGAATCCAACTCTCGGACTCCATACACCTCAGATCTCTCTCCTCATCCGAAAGTTATAAGTATTTGGGTATGTCGGAAGCGTTAGGCATTAACGTAGCTGACATGAAGCAATCGTTGAGGGAGCGCTTCTTCGGTCGCCTGAAGAAGGTATTAAAGAGCCTTCTTTCAGGCGGAAACAAGGTGCGCGCCTTCAACGGTTGGGTCATGCCGGTTTTAATGTACTCTTTCGGTATACTCAAATGGACTCAGACTGAACTGGACGCCCTAGATAGGAGAGTCCGTACATTGCTGACCGCAAACCGGATGCATCACCCACGATCATCGGTGATGAGACTGTACATCCCGCGGAAGTGCGGGGGTCGAGGCTTTTTAAACGCGAAGACCCTCCACAACCGCGAGGTGTGCAGCCTCAGAGAATATTTTTTGAAAGCCGAGGGGTGTATGCACCGAGATGTGGTCGCAGTGGATAAGGTACTCACCCCGCTGTCCATGGCTAAAGAGAACTGGCGCAAACCTGTAGTACTTACTACTGATGACCGCAAGGAAGTATGGCAAGGCAAGGTGCTTCACGGGCGCTTCTACCAGGCTCTTCATGGGCCCGATGTAGATTTTGTGGCGTCCGTGTCCTGGCTACGATTCGGCGACCTCTTTGGGGAAACTGAAGGTTTTGTCTGTGCGATTATGGACGAAGTTATGCTGACGAACAACTACCGGAAACATATTATGAAGGACGGGACGGTGGATGTGTGTCGGGCATGCCACCGTCCGGGTGAGTCCATCAGACATATTATTTCTGGTTGTTCTCGTCTGGCTAACGGCGAGTACTTGCACAGGCATAACCAAGTAGCCAGGATTATTCACCAGCAACTTGCCTTGAAATATGAACTTGTGGAATCTGAGGTACCGTACTACAAGTATGTGCCCGACCCAGTTCTCGAGAAAGACCATGTCACGCTGTACTGGGATCGGCCTATCATTACTGACAGGACTATTGTCGCCAATAAGCCTGACATTGTGGTGATAGACCGATCAGCGCGCCGCGTAATGATAGTCGATGTTACCATCCCGCATGACGAAAACCTCGTGAAAGCTGAGAAAGAGAAACAAATAAAATATCTCGACTTGGCTCACGAGGTTGTCGATATGTGGAATGTGGACTCGGCTATCATTGTGCCGATTGTCATAACGGCCAATGGCCTTATGGCCAAGAGCCTCGACGACCATCTGTCGAAGCTCTCACTTGGGGGTTGGATCAAGAGCCAGATTCAGAAGGCAGTACTCCTCGATACGGCCCGCATTGTGAGGAGGTTCCTGTCTCTGCAGCCCTAACCACCGGTAGCTTGGACCCTGCTCCCGACACCGGCGGAAACCTGTTTGTGCATAATTTGTCAATGTGTACTTTCCAGTTGCAATACTTATCTAATGTTATACCCAAAAAAGTTGCACTTTCAACCTCTTCTACAGCGTTATTTGCATATCTAATTTCCAATTTTTGACGGTTGCTATTGTAAGTTTGGAACTGCATAAGTTTGGTTTTACTAATATTGACATGTAAATTGTTGTCTTTCAGCCATTCTATTATTTTGTTTAACGTGTCATTTATCTCATTTTCGTATTTGTTGATATTGTCATCGGTGAGTTCAACACTAAGAGTTGTATCGTCGGCGTACAGAATGCATGAATATGGGGTTACGTTGGGCAAATCATTGATATATAGCAAGAATAAAAAGGGTCCCAATATACTCCCCTGGGGAACACCACATGAGTTTTGACGATAAGCGGATCTATATATTTTTTTTTCTGATATTGTATGCCTCGATATTTCTACGCATTGTTGTCGATTATTTAGATACGATTCTATCCACTGTAATGCGTTTCCCCTAATACCATAACGATTCATCATTAAATTCAATACCACCCCTTTAAGTTCATTTAACCCCGTAGAATGACTTTTTCATGAAATAGCCATTCATTGTCATTCATTAGTCATAGTCATTAGTAGTCATAGTCATTCATTCATTCATAATCCCAATGGATTAAACTTAAAGTGGTTCTATTGATGATTTAAATGACTACAATTATGTACCTTAAAACGTACATTTTACGGCCGCTTATCATTTATTTTTCAACATAAAACCTGACACTGACCGGCAAATCGCAAAAAACGTGAGAAAATTTTAATTTCGCGGGCCACACTGTCGCTTCCTCCACCTTAAGTTGTTTTTTTTTGTTTTTTTTAGCCAAATTTCTTTTTATTCAATGTTTTGTGCCGCCAGGCAAGGCGCGGTGTCGTACGAGTCCTGTGTGCTCACGTGACTAGTTACTAGGGAGTTGACGATAGCCACCTTGCTTTGTATCTAGTTGTATCTTAGTCGACGCTCATTATCAAGTAACGTGTGTTATTTGAAAATGTAATGCCGTCTATCTGTAACGACTGTCAAAGACCTACAAATGACAGCCGGGACCAACGGCTTAACGTGCTTTACGAGGCACGGAGGAAACTTGCTATGTAGTATGTATAATCTAGGCAAGCGGGTCTTATATATAGCCTGAAGAATGATCCGAGCGGCTGTTATTATTTGCTGTTTTTATAATGTGCTAGCTGTCATGCGACATTGATTTGATGTAATGGATTCTTTGTTTATATCAAATTGAACACTATTGTATAGAATCTGGTTCTTCTAACCTAACAGACAGATGTGTTGCTGGGGAAATTGTTCCGCCACTTCTTCTTCCCAGCAAAAAAACTAGGAAGTGGGCTTCTAACTCTCTTGTAATGTTGACGTTCAAAAAGTGCTGTTTATCGGCCTAATTTGAATAAATGAGTTTTGATTTTTCTTAGATTTAGCCACGAGCTAAACTTAAACTTCTAAATCTTTCTAAAAAAACTCAAAAGCACAGTCTTCAATTTAAAACATTGAGCGTCACCCTACACTATCGGCCCGCTTTTCTTAACGAGTCAACTGTCGAAGTAAATCAAGTTTTCACGAAATTCCTATTACATTTCCCGAGCTTTTAGCGCCTCTCTAAATTGCATTTGTGGAACATTTTCGTATTATAATTTTAAATGTTATTTTGTATACAAGGATAAACGGACCCTTCACGCATCCGTCAAACGAGCATAATGTATTTATCAATCTAAAATACTCGACAAAAAAATAACTTTTTTTTGGATGTATACTCACGGTAAACGGTAGCACTCAATGCAACGCACTTAAAACATTATGCTGATAGATGCATTGAAAAGTACACGGGTCATGGAGGTATCTGAAGTAAAGTAATAAAATTAAAACTTGTTCTTTTTTTTAACTTGCAAAAAAGTTAGATCTTAGACCTCTAATGTAATGTGAAAATGTCAGTAACTAGAGCTTCCAAAAAAAAAACATTAAGGGTACACAAGTCGGCCATTCTTCCATACAAACGTAGTATACTCGCCCGCCAACGAGTTCGTGCCGTCGACTTGTGCAACCTTAATGAAATACACTGCATTCTAAATACAATTCACAATATACTTTGTAGGTATTCTGAAACCCTTTAACTCCAACGGGGCCGTTTGATGCAATGGACACAAAAACCAAGCGGTTACCCCGAGCAAGTGAACGGCAATGCAAAAAAAAAAGAAGAAAAAAAAATCCATTGTGCCAGAGAATAGGTCCCGAGGGGAATTGAGGTCCTTTAATTGCTACGTTGAACCTTATAGTGGATTGTGGATTTCTATCGATAGGTTTTATTTCAGTTCCTATTTTCTTGAGTTTACTTCACCAGTTTATTTATTAAGGTTTCTTGTAAAATGGACAGGTGTTATAAGTGTAACCTACATCTACATTATAAATTTTACGGCAGTTATTGAAAAAAACAGCTGTGTCCGACAAAACTGCAATACCATCACGGTCAATATGTATGGAACAGCTGTTTTAGGGTTCCGTACCCAAAGGGTCAAACGGCACCCTATTACTGAGACTACGCTGTCCGTCCGTCCGACCGTCTGTCACCAGGCTGTATCTCATGAACCGTGATAGTTAGCCAGTTGAAATTTCTACAAATTATGTATTTCTGTTGCTGCTTTAACAACAAATACTAAAAACAAAATAAAATAAATATTTAAGGGGGCTCCCATACAAAAAAGTGATTTTTTTGCTCGTTTTTATAAATAATGGTACGGAACCCTTTGTGCGCGAGTCCGACTTGCATTTGACCCGGTTTTTTTTTATATTAATGATGAAAAATTTATATGTAGGAGGGTTAAGAACGATGTACTGAATACGTGCTTACTTACCGGTTTAGCATTGGTGTCCTTTTCAACTTGTATAGGAAATTGCATCCTGGACACAATTGCAACCCCAGGCCCCGGGACCATGGAATATTTTCAAAAATTGTCTAAGTAAATATATACGACGGCACGGTTGGCGCCGTGGTTGAGCGATCGACAGCTGCGCTGCGTATCGCAGGTTCGATCCCCGCACGGAACAAATATTTGTAAGGCCTATAGATAGTTGTTCCGGTTCTGGCTGTTTGTGTAAGTTTAAATGTTAGTAAACGCACCCACGATACAGGAGAAATTCCTAGTGTGGGGACAATATTTAAAAAATATATGTATATATTATTTAAGTGAGTATGTATTTTTGTTCCGTCCTGTTTGTACTTAATTTTGTTTTTCTTGCGTTGTTCCCATGTTTATTGCATTATTTTATTTTTGTAATGTTTTATGCACGTCATGTCCCTACGACAAATAAATATTTTATTCTTTCTTTCTAAGTATTTTCTGCTACATCATCATTCACAGCCCGACTTCATCCACTGCTGGTGATTACAGGCCTCTTTTTGGTCGCGCCAATCTCCATGCTCCCGAGCCAGCGTTAGCCAGGTTTAACCCACGATGGCAACAATGTCGTCTGCCCATTTGCCGGACGACCAAGACTTCCCTTAACATTCCTTGGACCACACTCGTTAACAGCATCCCTTTTACTCTAATAATTTTATGTAGCTTACTGCTGTATTACACGTACCTTAAAGTACGTAGACACTATCATAAACCAACAATGTCTGTTCTATATTTATTATCTACTCGTTAGAATATATTTTATGTAAGTCTAAACAATATTATCCATTGTTGTAGGTAAGCAAAATAATCTATAACCCGCGCAGTAATGGGGAATGTGCTGA
This sequence comes from Cerastis rubricosa, assembly GCA_949152445.1. Classification (NCBI taxonomy): domain Eukaryota; kingdom Metazoa; phylum Arthropoda; class Insecta; order Lepidoptera; family Noctuidae; genus Cerastis; species Cerastis rubricosa. The sequence goes on along the minus strand of OX424535.1, from coordinate 3,708,387 downwards.
TAAAACAACTGAATTGACGATCAGGGAAATCCCTGTGTCAGTGTTACCAGTTAAACAAAATAATAATAAAAAATATAATTTTGCTGGGCACGTAGCTAAATAATACCCTTATGGTTTGATTGAAGGTAAGGCTTACAAAGATCGCTTCGTGGATGGGTGACATTAATGGCATTCGCTGAAACGCCTTCAGTGTCTCCTGCCTTTGAAGATTAAAATCTCCATGGCACAAACATTTATTCAGTCACCTTCTTCATCATCAGTTACCTAGATGCTACTGCGGAGCTATTATATAAGCTTTAGCGCTTGCAAAACTTCAGTATTCGCTCTATTTTTGGTCTCCGTAAATATGACCACGTTTCTCACCTTCACAAAGAACTCTATTGGCTCCCAATCCGCCTTCGCAGGAACACTAGGATCCTATTTCTCCTCCTCAATATACTACACAACACATCCTATCCTTCTTACCTGTGCGAGCGTTTTTCTTACGCACGCCCGAGTGATGTACCGTGTACATCGCACCTTAGATCAATTCCTAAATCCCATTCTCATAAGTCCAGCTATGACTCCTATTCCTTTATTTATTTGCAATAATAATTTTAATTATTAATTTTTACAGCCCTGGCTTTTTCTTTAATAAGTTGTATACAGCATTGAATGAATGATTTGATAGATTTATTTATTATTGTTTGAAATTATTCTTTGTATGTATAAGTACTTATTGTGATTGAACCGTTTTTGTGCATGTGGTGTTAACCTGTAATTAATTATTGCACTTGTAAATGTTACTCTAGTCATTAAGTCTGAAATGTACATCGTGTAAACAATTGTTGGTTAACCTAAATAAATAAATAAATTCCTTCTCTGGCCATGTTATAAGGTTGGTGAACTCACTTCCGCCTAGCATTCGTGGTTTGAAAACCATTTCATTATTCAAAAACAGAGTGAAAGAGCATTTCCTCTCAATTGTGATTTATATATATGTACATATATTTTTATTTGTTTATATATCTTAGCATTATGTATTTATATTTAGTTATAAATATGTTTATTTATATTTAGATAATAGAATAGTTTAAATTAGGTAAGGAACAATAACACATTTTTCTCTTCCTTCTCTCACACACTATCGTCTTTTTCATTTCTCCTTTCGCAGGTCTGCTGGCAGAAATTTCATATGTAATAAGCAGTACCTTTGTACTCTAATATTTTTTGTTTTTTTTCCCTGTGTTTTCTACTGTGTGTACATAAATAGTAAAATAAATAAATACATTTCTAGACTCCTCCGTGCCTCGAAAAGGGCGATAAGCCTCGATGTTTAATAATCCAAGATCCAGGATGCAGCACCGTCTGGTGCTGTATGTCACACACAGGTGACACGTGTTTGGACCCTGCACGTGGCTTATGAGGAGATGTTGACTTTAAGACCGCTCGGGCGCGAATTAATTCGCCCGCGAAGCACTTGTCGAATATAGGTGTAGGTTGTAATTGTTGGTTGGTAATTGTTTTTGCTTTTCCTGCATGTGCATATTTTTGTGGGCAGGAAGGCTGGACTGCATCCTGCAGGTAGCGTTATGTTAGTACTGTGACCAACCATGATTGCATCATTTGTTGCAATACTACTAGAACTACTAGACTAGAAAAGAGCTGCCTAATATTAAATTATTTGCTGAACAATATTGTTATTCTTGCTGGCCACTAACAGTGCCTCCTTTTGACTTGCTGGCGGAAATCATTTTTAAGCTAACCTAAAACCACAATTATTAGCAGGCCATTTTTATTACCGCCATTCAAATAAAACAAAGTTTTCGGTTATTTAAAATCATTTATTTACAAACACTTAACTCTCTCTCTCTCTCTTACTCTATTTTCATAATTCTATTCGCATTTAAATAGTCGAAGTCAATACTTAATTCATAAAATAATTTTCGTCAACATTTTTATCGAGATCCAACTGTTGCAAAGGAGACCAATTTCAACACACCTATGGACAAACAACATTTAGGAAAAAAAAATTATAGTACCTTATTTATATTAAGGCGCCACGTCACGGGGAGCATTCACCTGTAACACATCCAGTTCAGATTCGAGAACAACATCAGTGAGTAAAGAGAACCGAACATTAAAGTGTGCAACCTGTAGCGAAACAGTTAGTAAAAATCGAAATATAGGTTGTTACATTCGTGGTTACAGGCAAATGCTCTGGTGTAGTAGCGCCTTTACAGTAATTAAAAAATGCGGATTACTATATTATATATTATCGCGCTAGTAAATTATACATTTAAAATGCTTAAAATTACACGGTTCTTAGACCGGGATGTCTCTTTCATTATTCACCCACAGAAAGAGATAGCGATACTGCTAGTTTAGTCGACGCGCTACAAAACAGCACTAACTAATTTAAAGTTGATAAATAATTAAAAGTTTACAAAGTCGAGTTGTCCATTGCACCGGGCAATTCGCGAGTGCTGTAAGACATTCGGCTCCTAACAAACATTCTTGACTTGTAGAATTTGTACAAAGTCAAACACACCAATATCAACAATATCAAAGCTACACAAGTTTCTGTAAATATCGATTTTGTGCCTTCACTATTTGACACCAATTTCTCATTACTAGGACTTGTAGGCAAAGAGTCCGTTTGATAATGCATCATAGAGAATTTACTTTCTAACTCATGCAATACATTTTGCTTTTCATCAGCTATAGTTTTTTCCAATTGTTTTTTTATTTTATCAATATATGGAATTAAATCTGCAGTATTATTGACCGTTACTAATGGAACTGAAGTTGTTGTAGCGACGGCATTTTCATGTAATGAATTCAAGATTTTTTGAAGCAGCATATTAGTATCATTGTTTAGAGCTATAACTTTAGATGTTAAGTTGGCAAGATTTGATAGATTTTCTTCGTTGATAATGTTAGATTTTCCAATAACTTTTGTGATGTTTTCTAAATATTTGTCTTTACTATCTTCTATGGTATTCCTACTCATATTGTACAGGATGTTTCGCATGTCTACAAGTATCTCGTTGTTTTCACTAGCATTGTTTATTGACGCCTTTGGTTCGAAAATCGGTCGTTCTTGATCTTTATTACAAGTTATTCCGTCAATATTCTCACCATTATGCTCATCTATTGTAATTGCTGTTATTTCAAAACGAACATCTTGTTTCTTGAGTTTGACTAAAATGCGACATGATAAAGGATTATCGCCTATACTTAACTTTGATAAACTGGTTCCGGCAAATTCTTCAGCGTTAATTTCGGTAATTTTGTTATGATCCACTATTAGCTTTGATAAACTTTTCACTTCATAAAATCTTTCACTTTGCAAATCTTTGATGTTATTGAATGACATATCGAGCGTATTCAAATAAATGAGACCACGGAAAATTCCGTAACCAACAGCTGATAAAGAATTATGAGAAATGTTTAAAGAAAACAAGAGCTCGTTGTCTTTAAATGCTCCCGGTTGTATGAAAGAAATTTTATTGAAACTTAAGTCTAAATGGACAAGCTTACTGATACCTGAGAAAGCTCCGATTTCTATCCTAGAAACACTGTTATTCCTTAGGAATAAACTTGTTAAATGAGTTAACGCCCTAAGGTTTAATGCACTGATATTTTGTAGACCTGCATCTGAGAATGTGACTTCAGAAATTGCTGAATCCTCATTATGTTCAAAATGAATATCAGTTTTAATACCGGATAACTTCAAAGTATTTAAGTTTTTGGTCTTTTTTAATAATGTTTGTGTGAACTCAAGATTCTCATTATAAGACAGATCTAATGAACGTAAATCAACTAAACTGACAAAAGAATCGTTTTGGATATTTTCCATCAAGTTATGAGCCAAGTTGATGTTGGTTAAACGTGATAGCTCATTAAGTGAAGTAGAAGTAATTGTTTTGATAAGATTGTTATTTAGAAGTAAAGTGGTTAATCCAACCAATTCCGTCATATTTACAAAGAAGATGTCCAGTTCGTTATAAGACAAATCCAGCGTTTCAACATAACCTGTATGTACAAAAACATTATATTGTAACTCTTTGATTTTACTACGTGACATGTTTAGTTCTTTTAATTCGGTCATATCGTTGAAAGATGCGTTTTGTACGACAGTTAGAAAGTTTCGAGAGATATCAAGTGATGGTAACGAGACAAGACCATCAAATGTGTCAGTTTTCAAAGTTCCAGACAAAGGATTGTTAGATATTTGCAGATTAATCAAACTTCTTAGCGATTTAAAAGAATTCGGTTCTAATTGAGAGATGGAGTTTCCTGATAGATCCAAAAATTCAAGACTGTTTAAATCCTGAAAGTGTTCATGTTTTATTAGAGTTAATCGATTATTTCCCAAAAACAAAGTCCGGAGATAACTCAGATCTGTCTTGTCGAAGTCTATACTGGTAATTTTGTTATTAGACAAGTCTAGCTCTATCAAATCTGTTAATGTCTTGAAACACAAGTTTGATAAAGAATAGATTCCGTTATTGTTTAGAAACAAGGAGTCAAGTCTAGTCAGACCGTAAAAAGCATAATCTTCAATTGCAGTCAATAATTGGAAACTTAAACTTAAACTAGTGACGTTAATACCTTCAAACGTGCCCTTAGTAAGTGAACCTTCTATGAAGTTTTCACTAATAGCAAAATTAGAAATAGTTTTGTTTTTGAACAAGTCTTTGGGAAGAAACCTTAGTTTGTTTCTTGAAAGATTGATACTTGTTAAGGATACTAAATTCGCAAACGAGTCTTTTGTAGCGGCTTCCAGCACATTGTTACTTAAATCTAAACTATACAGGAAAGCCATATTTTGGAATACGTTATCAATAGTCTTAATAGAATTTGAACTCAAATCTAGAAATTCAAGTTTTTGCAACTTTTCAAAGTCATTAATTTTAAGTTCTTTTATTTTGTTGCCACTTAGGATTAGACTTTTTAGTTCAATGAATCTGAAGAGGGAAGAATTGATGTCTGTTAATCTGTTGTTGGAAAGATTCAGATGTAGCAAGCTCCTGGACCCTTCGAAAGTGAATGGGCTCAGTCCCTCAATGTAATTGTGCGACAGATCTAAGGTCTGTAGATCATCAATTTTATCAAACACAGCATCAGGTATCTTAACCAAGTAATTATGCGACATGTTGATTTTCTTCAATTTGCTGTAAGGTTCCTCATAATTATTAACATTGATATCACTTATAGTATTGTACGATAGATCTATTTCATTCAACATGTTTAAATCGTTCGGATTAGAAAGAACTGCTGTTGTTAGATGATTTCTCGATATATTTAGTATGGCTAGATTCTGCATGCTTTTGATGGGTGGTGCGAGTTCATAATCGTTATTACTTAGGTCTAAAGAATATACGATATCTTTTAAATCTTCTCGTCTTCCGTAGCTGTTGCTGTAACCTATTACGGGGATAGTGCCCGTGCTGCTTGTCGATGGGTTTTTGATGACCAGGAATATCGGATTTATTCTGTAGCCAGCGTAGGTGATATATAACGAGCAATCCTCATTGCTCTCTATGTCCGGGTAAGAGTGATGTCGATAGCTTTCCCACCCTGAGTTAACATTGAAGGAGTTGATGCAATACATGTAGTACCTGCATCTGCTAGGGTCGTGTTCCACCCTGCATAAGTCTGAGTTATAGCTGGAAGCTATTCCTACAGTGATGGAGAGGATGCCTAGAAAACAAACGCACTGTTAATAGTTAAAATATATGGGGAAGGTCTCTTCCCCATTCAAAACACCCCACATCCAAAATGTTCCTTCCTGTCTAGGAAGGAACATTTTCTCGAAAAGTGATCGGATTAGTTATTGATTTAAAATTAAATTCAGTCTACGGATCACAGCAATTTGTTAATATTTGTGAATATTTTTCTTTCATGTTGGTGACATGGTCACACTTCGGACGGAAGTGTTATTTTAGAGAATGTTTAAGACCGTTTATCGCTGCGGTCATTGGATCATGCTTGCTGTAGACACTTGACACCGCCTTAATCAACTTCACCTTCGTTCTATGCAAGCTTCGATCCAGTAATAGTATTTTGCACTTTGTTCCAGGAATCACAAAGTACAAAATTAAACAGTAGACTGGTGTTTAACGTCAGTATTAACATTTGTTGTTTGAAATAAAATAGCTCGACTGCCTCGTTGGTCGAGTGGTTGCAAGCGCGCCTGCTGAACATGAGGTCCGGGGTTCGATTCTCGTGTCGGGCAAAATGTTATTGGGTGATCCATCAAGAATTTCTCAATAGCAGCCACAGAGTCTGAATTTTTGCCCTGTTGATGTCAATAGGCTCACTTCCTATTACATGGGATTTAAAACATAACTGGCGAAATGTGTGTACGATCAAGTACACCTATGCCTAACCCCTCCGGGATTACAGTGGTGATATTATGATGGTTATAAAATAGCTTGATTCTTTTAACCTGCGTCTAATTATCTTAGTTTTGTTCCCATGCCGCTGCTGATTTCTAAGCGCTCCTTAAAAGATAAGAAGCAGCCAGATTTATTCATTGGCAAGCAAATTGATGATACCACCCACCCTAGGCTGCAACATAGCTTCACCTACCATGACGTCTTAAAGCAGTATTGTTTGAATCTTATTCGAGAGTGGGACACGGCGTAGCTAGGGGGAGGGGCATTGTGGGGCAATGCCCTACCTTAAAAATAGTAAAAACTAAACTTTTATAATTAAATTGTTTGTTCATAGCTTGAGATAAAAAAAAAAACATCATCACTGACGTAGTGGTCAGTGATATACATGGTGATTGATTTAGGAGCCCGTGCTTCTGAGCAGATCCATTTTGATATTTTTTTTACTTCCGTCCTACCTGTAACCAATGCTACCCTACCTCAAATTCGACTCTAGCTACAGGTGGAAAAGAGATGGCGCTACACATTGTAGCGAAATGAAAGATGACTTTTTTTGTTGTTGTAATTTTAAGTACTTTATTTAATATGTTTATCATACTTTATTCTAAATATGTTTCTTTTTACTGTGCAATTAATATTAATTTATTAATAAGGAGGATGCTTGAAAGATGACTTTTTTTGTTGTAATTTTAAGTATGTACTTTATGTTTATCATACTTTATTCTTAATATGTTTCTTTTCACTGTACAATTACTTGGATTTTCTGTTATATTGTACATGTCTTTTCAAATAAATAAATTGTCTATAGCTCCGTCTCTTTCCCACACTGAAGTAAGATTAAAACAATACTGCTTTAAGACGTCATAGTAGCCCCTCAGGCGAGTTGTGGCCAAATATAAGCCTATTCAGCAAAAAAAAAATACCCTGCGTCAGTGCCTAAAACTGTCAAAAAATAACAGTAGTGGTGTGATAATAAGAACTACATATCTCACCAAAAACATTTCATGTAAAATGTTGCCAAGACCACATAAGGTTTGCCCTGTGAAAAAGATATCAGATATCATGTAGAGCCAAGCTTCTAAATCTACACGGCATAACTCTACCGACCCTAATTAGCATCACAAATTCTACATATCAGTAAAACATTTTATATTAAATGTTTTTGGTGGGTTTCAGTTCTTTTTGTAAGTTGCTAGGCAGTCACTTATAAGTTTATCTGAGGGCACGGTAGTGTTTTTTTGAATACTGAACTTTGTTTACATACCAAATTTCGGTTTTCTAGCACTTCAGGAAGTAGCCAAGCATTTTGATGATCATTAGTGTGTCAGTGACGAAATCAGTGTACTTTAGATATCAATTAAATCTAAACTATTAAAGCTATTCAATTGAGACTTTGTTTGTTTAATAAGTCTATTATTGACATCATATCCTGAGAATATGAAGTATCTGGTACATCGGAAACCAACTCTATGAGGGTTCAAAAAAACGACGACACACGTGTAGAAAAGGTAGGTAGTGCCCTTGCGCTTCGCTTGGCTCGTCTTGGCAGATTTAAGTTAATCATTTACTGGAATTTACTTACATATTATTAGATACTCCATATTCGTGTCATACCTGTGAAAATAAAATGTTGATGTAAATGATTCGATTTTCTTTTGAACGAAATTCTAACTTTTTTGTTGACCTTATTGTCCCACTTTTGACCTGTATCTGGTGACAATGGGACAGTAAGGTTTAAAATAGAGAGCTAAAAGAGGAGAAAAAGACTAGCGGTACACCTCTAGTCTAGTCGATCGCTACCATTTTTCTAGAATTAATACCATAGATATTCCATATCGATAGCTTACATTTGCAGACAAATCTCCTCGAATCAATCTATAAAATATGTTTTCTACTACAACAACTACAAAAAAAAATGTATCGTCCAATTAAAAAACACAATATTAAAATGTCGTAACAATGTATACAGGGTCTAAGAGAAACCGACGCACAATCGGTTACCAAAATTACCTTCAGGTATTATTAAGTATTCAGTACACCAGACTGAACCCACATCCAATTTTTTCGTCGGTAATTTAAAAATTAATCTGCTTTTACATAGATTTTAACCGTGTAGGTAAAGGCACTTTTATAGGAAAAAGCTGCCTTTTTAGGGTTCCATACCCAAAGGGTCAAACGGGACCCTATTACTAAGACTTCGCTGTCCGTCCGTCCGTCTGTCACCACGCTGTATCTCATGAACCGTGATAATTAGCCAGTTGAAATTTTTACAGATTATGTATTTGTGTTGATGCTATAACAACAAATACTAAAAATTAAATTAAAATTTTAAAAAACCCCCGACACAAAAAACCTCAAAAAGCCAATAATAAATTAATCCAAGCGTCGTAGCGTCGGGGGTCCGCTTTGTTCTGTGCTTATACTAAGTGTTCTTCTTAGCGGTCCCCCGACGCTACGACGCTTGGATTAATTTATTTTTGGCTTTTTGAGGGACAATCCTTTTTGAGGTTTTTTATTTCGGGGGCTTTTTATATATATTTTTTTTTTTCATGATTTTTAAACTTATATTATTTTTTCTTAGCCTTGACTGTCCTACTCCTGGGCATAGGCCTCCCCCTTTCCTTCCAACTTTCTCGGAGTTGCGTCTCTCCTCGAATTCTAACTCTAATTAACGAAACCAAGGAAAGATATAAATTTAACAAAAATATGAAAATTAGGGGGGGGGGGGTGTAACGCCCCCTTAGCAATGCCCATGGTGACAAGCGACAACATTTTAAATTTCAAATAGACTACCTGTAAAAGTTGTTCATATCCCTTCATCAACTAGAAAAGAGATGATGATCTTCAAACGGCTGAGCAGATTTTCTCGAAACATAACTAAGAACACTCTCGATTAAAATACGTTTCAAATGACACCACTTTTATCAAAATCGGTTCATCCGTTTAGGAGCTACGATGCCACGGACAGACACACAGATACACAAATACACAGATACACACGTCAAACTTATAACACCCCTCTTTTTTGGTCGGGGGTTAAAAACAGAATAAAATAAATATTTAAGGGAGGGCTCCCATAAAAAAGTGATTTTTTTGCTCGTTTTTAATAAATAATGGTACGGAACCTTTCGTGCGCGAGTCCGACTCGCACTTGGCCGGTTTTTTTAATTACCGATGTAATATTTCTAAAAGGGAATATGTTCAGAATGAGGTTCTAAATACGTGTGACCGTTTGTCGTCCATCCTGTATAATTATATTTTTTTATCCCCCGACCAAAAAAGAGGGGTGTTATAAGTTTGACGTGTGTATCTGTGTATCTGTGTGTCTGTCTGTGGCATCGTAGCACCTAAACGGATGAACCAATTTTGAAAAAATTGGTTTCGTTTTAAAGGTATTTTAATCGAGAGTGTTCTTAGCTATGTTTCGAGAAAATTTGCTCAGCCGTTTGAAGATCATCACCTCTTTTTTATTTGATGAAGGGATTTAAACAACTTCTACAGGTCTAGTCGATTTGAAATTTTAAATCTTGTTAATTGTCACCACGGGAATTGCCGAGGGCTGCATCCCCTCTCCCCCCAACATTATCATATTTTTTTTAATTTACAACTTTCCTTGTCTTGAGTGGGACAGTCAAGGCTAAGAAAAATAGTAAAAGTTTAAAAAACATGAAAAAAAAAATTAATTATAAAATTTAAAAAACCCCCGATACAGAAAACCTCTATAAAGCCAAAAATAAATTAATTCAAGCGCCGTAGCGTCAGGGGACCGCTAAGAAGACCGCTTAGAGCATAGAACAAAGTGGACCCCAGACGCTACGACGGTTTTTCTTCTTTTTTTCAGAGGTTTTCTGTCGGGGGTTTTTTAATATTTTTTTATAAAATATTTTTTTCATGCTTTTTAAACTTTTACTATTTTTCTTAGCCTTGACTGTCCCACTCAAGACAAGGAAAGTTGTAAATTTAAAAATATGATAATTTTGGGGGGAGAGGGGATGCAGCCCTCGGCAATTCCCGTGTTGACAAGTAACAAGATTTAAAATTTCAAATCGACTAGACCTGTAGAAGTTGTTTAAATCCCTTCATCAAATAAAAAAGAGGTCACCTCACTTTAGAAATTTCTCCTGAATCGTGAAAGAGTTTCCAAACATTTAAACTCACATACACAAACAGTCATAATTATAACACTAACTGCTAAAAAAACAACTACAAGTAACAAAAAAAAATTGACACCGGCATTCCACTAGGTATATAAGACTAGGTGACATCTAAGTAAATGCCAAAATAAAACTGCCCTGATGAATTTCCAACGCTCGGTTCAGCGCCGAGAGTTTTAAATTCCACTGCGCTTCGCTTAGTGTCGAATTCCAATGGTACAAAAATATTTGTAATTTGACGCTTTGGTACTGAAGACGGGCGTCAGACAATACAAGGTGAAAGGGACACCGTCGCCAAAACGGTAACCACGTATTCAGGTATCATTATGAACCAAACGTTTTAACTTTTGAACACCATTGTCACATATACGTGACAAGCAAGCGCGTGCACTGTGCGCCAACGACACAAATATGTGACAAAAAATGTGGTGCACTATAACACGAAATAAGCAATTTAAATCATTACTTTTGTGTGTGTTTATTTATATATATTTAAAATGTGATCTATATATCTTTAATATTAAATGCCATAACAAGAAATAAGTTAAAAATACTTTTGAAATCCCTTTTTTTTATTTTTAAGTATTTGCGGTGAATTTGTGGTGTGGAGGGCACGCGCATGCGTTTATGCTCTGGCGTTCAAAAGATTAAAAAAAAACGTCTCGGGACACTCGACAGCAGTGATAATTTAAACTAATCTAAGTTGAACTATTTAATATTGAAAGAGCCTGCCTACTGCTGCCGTATACGTGAGAGAAAGGGAAGCCAGACAGAGTGGCGCCGTAACGCGTTACGTTACGAAGCGGTTTACTCTCCCATAAGAAGTTATCACTTCAAAACCGCCGTTTCCTACGAAAAAGCAATAACAACACGGTCAAAACGTATAGAACAGCTTTTCTTTTTTTAATTCCACCCTGTATAAAATAAAGGTTATGTTAGGTACTGACGCCAGCGGATCAAGCTACCCGAAACTATAAAATTTTCCTAATCAACCTGAACCTAATTCTTTAACCATAAAGTTGAGAATCTATTAAAGATATTTGACATATTATTGTAGGTTGATATGCTACGTCTGTACTTTCAAACCTATCGGTTATTATTATAACACCCAATACATAAAGCAATATTAAGAAAAAAATACTTACAATGATATTTATTTTCTTAATTTATATAAAACTGTATAAAACAATGACCAAGTGTCTGTACTCCCGTTTCACTCGAGACTCAATGTGCGAACTGCGCAGTATTGTTTAGGGTTCAGTATCGTAATTTTGAACCGATGCGCGATGCTGTACTTCTAATATAATGTAGGGTTAGCTCGTGCATACACTAAAGCTCGCTGCTTCGGAAAAAAAATTGTTTAAGCTTGTTAATTAGATGCAAGGGGCTGTGTTCCAAATAAATAATTATACTCATTAAAATCATCATCTGCCTAACCTTTTCCCAAACTATCTTGGGGTCGGCTCCCAGTCTGCAGATGAGTACCAGTATTTTACTTGAAGCGACTGCCTATCTGGCCTCCACACCACAACCCAGTAACTGGGTAATACCCTTTGGTAAGACTGGATGTCAGATTTTTGGCTTCTGACTACTCGTAATGACTGTCAAAGATCTACAAATGACAGCCGGGACCAACGGCTTAACGTGCTTTCCGAGGCACGGACGAAACTCGGTATGTAATTATGGTCACCCATCCACGGACCAACCTCGGTAAGCACGGCTTAACCTTAAAGGTCAACCCGTGCGGCTGTTATTATTTAGCCACTAGCTGTCAGGCGCAACTTCGTTTGCGTCACATTTTCGCCGTTTTCGCAACATTTTTCATTGGTGCTCCACTCCTATTGGTTTTAGCGTGATGATATATAGCCTATAGCCTTCCTCGATAAATGGGCTATACACCACTGAAAGAATTTTTCAAATCGGACCAGTAGTTTCGGAGCCTATTCAATGCAAATAAACAAACAAACAATCAAATCTTTCCTCTTTATATAATACTAGCTGCCCGGACAGACTTCGTTCTGTCAAAAGTTAAAGCAATGCACTTTTCCTACCTACCTACCCTACCCTACCCAACCGTACCTACCCTACCCTACCCAACCCTACCTACCCTACCCTACCCAACCCTACCTACCCTACCCTACCCAACCCTACCTACCTACTACCTACCTACCCTACCCTACCCTACCCAACCCAACCCTACCCTACCCAACCCTACCCTACCTACCCTACCCTACCTACCTACTACCTACTACCTACCTACCTACCCTACCGTACCATACCCTACCTACCCTACTTTACCCTACCTACCTACCCTACTCTACCCTACTCTACCCTACCCTACCCTACTCTACCCTACTCTACCCTACCCTACCCTACCCAACCCAACCCTACCCTACCCAACCCTACCCTATCCTACCCAACCCTACCTACCCTACCCTACCTACCTACTACCTACCTACCCTACCCTACCCAACCCAACCCTACCCTAAAAAAAAAAAAAAAAAAAAGTATCCTATGTCCTTCTCCTGGCTCTAAACTACCTCCCTGCCAATTTTCAGCTAAATCGGTTCAGCCGTTCTTGAGTTATAAGCGAAGTAACTAACACGACTTTCTTTTATATATATAGAGATTAAGTTTAGACAAGCTCCTGTAGTACTCATTAAAATATGAAAGAAAAAGTTAATTGCAACACAAAACTAACGTAAAAAGATCAAACCAAATCAACTGCTTCGTAAACTCTTATCCACAAATGTAGAACTGCTACGTTGGAACAACATCTACCAAAAATGTCGGTCGTTCTCGGTGTTTGCCTTACATAGTTCCGCAAAAAAAAAAAAACGTGACTCATATTCAGTCTGATATTTCAAAACATAACATAACATAACATCCCGGCTGGGGGTTACAGCTAACAAGTTATAAAGGGTTAGGCAGAGGTGTTCCTAATCGTACACTCACATTTCATCAGTTATGTTGAAGTCCCATTTAATAGGGTTCGAGCCTATTGTCATCAACCGGGCACAAATACAGACTCCATAGATGTTACTGAGAAATTCCTGATCCTGGAATGGAACCCATGACCTCAAGCTCAGCTGTCGCGTGTGTGACCGCTAGACTAACGAGATAGTCCTGATGTCTCATCCGTACTAATAAAACATTTAAACAGTCAAAGCTGCATCTTGTTACACACCTATGCGGAACCATCAAAGTTGCATGCAGATCACGATTGGCAGTTTTATCAGTAAAGCTGACAGGACGTGGCATCGGTTATCGTTGCACACACAGACAAACAGTCACCACAGCTATTAATTAGTTAACAACAAAATAAATGCATTTTTGTCTCTTTCGAACGTGGTATGAACTGGCTGAGGCAATACCTATTTGAAACTCTTCTTTCTTTTCTTGTTGAAACCAAAAATGTATAAGAACTTAATGTACACAGTTATGCTATAAATATATCTTTATCTTTATTTGGCATAAATATGCTTCTTTGTTCTGCTGAATGTCTTTTGAAGTGATAAAGAAATATTGATTACTAGCGACCCGCCCCGGTTTCGCACGGGTGCAATGCTGATACTAAATACTACAGAATGTCTGTCGACATCACATTAGAAACCTCTAAAATTATCAGTGTTTCTCTGCTATATTATGCATGTATTATACCTACAAACCTTCCTTTTGAATTACTCTATCTAATAAAAAAAACCGCATCCAAATCCGTTGCGTAGTTTTAAAGATCTAAGCATGCATAGGGACAGACAGCGGGAAGCGACTTTGATTTATACTATGATCAAGTAACGATTCTAGGTACCAAGAACATGACCTCTGTTATTAGGGGTAAGGCAGAAGTGTATCCAATATTATAGCGACTTTTAGCCATTCGTTTAACTCCCATGTATAAGGGAGGGAGCGTAATGCCATCAACCGGGCTCAAGTCCAGACTCCGTACCAAGATGAACAAGATTTGTACCAATTATCATCATCATTATCATCATTTCAGCCGAAAGACGTCCACTGCTGGACATAGGCCTCCCCCAACGCCACATTGACCTAAGGGGGGTTTTGCCATAATCGCCACGCTTGGCAGGCGGGTTGGCGATCGCAGTACGGTTATTACAAAAGCACGGAGAACGCTGCTGCCCATTTTCTGACAAGTCCCTAAGTCGGCTTTTATGACACCCACGGGAAGATATGGGATGGTGCTATTCTTTATGTCCGACACCATACAGAACAATATAACAAGGTATATACAGACTCTTCACGTAGCCGTCTGCCAAGTATTCTGTAGATCAAAGTAAGTAACTCTACGCAAAAAAATATTGCTGGGAAATGACTTTTTGGGGTGTAAAATTACGGTTTACGGTGGAACTCAATGTGACGCATGCAAAACATTGTGCTGATATTTGCATTTAATTGTACAGGAGCCGTAGAGGTATTTAAACTAAAGTTTTTTTTTTTTTAGTTAGTCTGATCTTTCGCATTCCTGGTCAAAGGCCTCCCCCCATTCCTTCCACTTTTCTCTGTTTGTTGCCTCTTCTCGCCAATTAACAAAAAAGCCATCCAAGGCGTCCCGCCATCTTCTTCTCGGTCTGCCGCGACCTAAAAAAAACTGGAGCCGTGAGACAGCTAGACGGCTGTCAGCTGTCTCAGGGCTCCAGTTTTGTGAAATGTGGGCCCACAGACTTACTGGCATCCGGCAGACATGGCCTGCCCAGTCCCATTTTAGTTTGGCAGCTTTATGAGCATCGTCAGCAATTTGGTTTCTGGAGCGCAGTGTGGTGTTCCTTATACGATCGGTGAGTTTAACGTTAAGTATGCTACGCTCCTTTGCCCGTTGGCAAACCTTGAGTTAGGACTTCTGGATGTTAGTCAAACACCAAGTCTGTGCACCATATGTCAGTATGAGGAGAATACATATGTCCAATAGCTTGCGTTTTAAAGGGTTGGGTTAATCTCCCTTGAATAGCTGTTTCATTGACCAGTAGCTCTTCCAGGCGTTTTCCGTGCGTCTCGCAACTTCCTTGTCTTGTCTCGCCTAGAAGGAGACTACTTGGCTTAGGTAGAGGTATTCTTGGACATAGTGTATTGTAAAGTAAAGTTATAACATTAAAAACGTGCATTAAAACTTTGACTTCCAATACATCCCTAACTAAAAGGTTCCCAGGTATGGTCCAGAACAAACAAATGAATGCGGTGATCAAGTGCCTTTCGACTTCTATAAGCGTCTTTTCACACCAAAAGACACGAAGGTGAATCATAGAATTAAAAAATGTGAACTCTTGAAAATTAACAACTTTATGCTATTGAGGCACCCGTTTTCATTCGGTAGAAGACATAAAGGAGAAATCGCTGCAAGAACTAAACTCAATTCCGGAAAAAGCGTTTAAAAATTGTGTTGATGATTGGATTATTCGTTGGCGTAAGTGTGTCGTTTCTGAAGGAGCATACTTTTAAGGTAATAAAATAACTTTGGATGAATAACTAATGTGAATTATTGATCGTTTCCCGGTACTTTCTTTGACAGGGTAGTATTTCATAGATAGCCCTATCACAAAGCTACCCGAGGCACCGTCTCAGTTAAACAAAAAGTCTGTAGATCAGAAACTCTCTACTTTTCTTTAAAGATTCCTAGATAGAGTTCTAGAGTGGAGACAGTTTATCAGAAAGCGCAGCGTTGGACGCACCCCAACTAGATGTCCTGACCTTAAAAAGGGTTCTGGTTTAGACCGTTTTTTTTTTTGTCGCACTCAGTAGCCAGCATGTTGGCTGCCATGTCGGTGGAGTCTGTCCCAAAAATCTCAGTTACGCTGACGACATGGTGCGACCGCGTCGGTCTGTGGCCTCAGAAAGCTGGTACGGACCTGTGACGAGTATGCCTTTAGTCATGGGTTAAAGTTCAATATAACCAACGTAATGTTCTCATAATTGTCAACCCGTTTTTCTAAACGGTGTTGCACTCGAAAGGGTGGATCGATTTAAGTACTTACTCAAGGCATTTAGTTACGACCAACCTCTAGGACAATGCTGACATGAAGCGGGAACGGAGGGCCTTGTTGGTGCGGGCGAACATGCTCGCACGTAGGTTTGCGCGCTGTTCGAGGGAGGTGAAGATAACGCTCTTCAGGGCGTACTGTACGTCCCTTTACACGTGCAGCCTGTGGGCGAGATACACGCGTGCATCATACGGGGCCCTCCGCGTCCAGTTCAACAACGCGCTCAGGGCTGTATTGGGGCTGCCTCGCTACTGCAGCGCCTCAGGTATGTTCTCTGAGGCCTGCACTGATTGCTTTTACGCGACCATGTGCAAGCGGAGCTTATCACTGGTGCGTAGGGTGTGGGGCAGCACCAATGCTGTCCTGGCGATGATCGTGGATCGGATAGACTGCCCATACATACTGCACTGCTGTGATAGGAATGTTGCCGTCAGCAGGGCCGGTTAGATGTTAAGTATTTTTATCTTTCAGTTATATTTTTTGTTGTTATAATCCTTTGTGTGTTGTTTGTATTTGTGTGTACTCCACATATGAGTTTAGTTTGCTCGAAATAAATGTATATTTTTTACATTATTTTATGTAATTGGTAAGCATATCCAATGTAAACAGCTAGTATTTCTGCTACATAAAGGCAACTTTGTTTACTAAATTATCTTGTAAACTAAAAACAACGTCTTACACTACCGTTTACTATCTCAACAAATGTGTTATTTCTTTGTCTTACGTAGAACGTGGCTATCTGAATGAATAACCTGTTTAAATATCATTAGCATATCTTCTGATAGTCCTATCCTTGACCTAAAATAAATAACTAAATCATCATATCAATAAAACAAGGAGTTCGTGGCTTAGCAAGAATAGCTGTAAAGGATCTTCAAGGATAAGCCACACTTAATGGGCTCGGTCCATGGATGGGTGACCATTCTAAACACAATAAAAGCCCTCCGTACCTTGAAAATCACGCTAAGTCGTTGGTCCATGTTGTCATTTGCAGACCTGTGACAGCCGTTATGGGCTGTCAGATGCCCGAAAATCTGACAACTAGTCTTGTCCAGTCATAGCTCAGTAAGAGCCCGCGCTGGCCAGATCTTTGTTATTTAACGGCGGCCTATTCAGCAGCGTCGAGATTCTCACACTCTTTTTTTTTCTCTTTTCTGTTCTTCATAACCCTAAAGCTCCTTCGCATCTTCGGGATCGCTTCGAATATCTTGTTCCTCGAGGTAAACCCTGTCGCTCATCATCATTTGTTCTCCTTTGCTTCCCCCTCCCCACTCCTCAAGTCGGTATGATGAATCTTCAACAGTTAGTGCTGTACGCCCTTGGAATTCACTTCCACACTCCTTGCGGGACAGCCCTTCGTTAGACGTGTTCAAGAGAGGAATAAGAGAATGTTTCCTGTTAACATAAATAAAGTATGTAAATAGTCTTTTACATGTATGTTGATCTATACAACGTGTAACGTTAAATGCGCAACACCTCAGACACCCCAAATGGTTTTTAATTCAATTGACCTAATTATGAGAGAAAAAAAAAATTAAAAACACGCAAAGGTTTCATGTGCTGTTTTAGTTTTACTGAAAATTCTGATCCTTTCATTCTTTCTTTCTTTTTTTCCCGCGTATAAGAAAATTTTAATTGGACGACAAATTTATGAACAAATAGACAGGGCAACATTTTTTATGAAGATTTTTGAAAAAATGTGGCCTATATTAAAAAGTGGTTCAATTGATTCTGCTCGTTATTCTGATCAAACTATTTTCAGGTTTTGCGCATTTAACGTTACACGTTGTATAATGTACAGTATGTATTACGTTTATTGTATTGTATGTATTAGTTTAGTTTATAAAATAAGTTGATTTAAGTTTTAAAAGTACTGTTGATGGTGACTGCACAAAGCTGTATCCTCTTTGGCAAATAAGTATTTGTTATAATAAGGTTTGTTGTAAGAAAACCCAATTCTGGGTTAAGCTCGCCGTTGTACATAAGCTATATATTATTTGTGTGTATATCTTTTAACTTTATACGCAATAAAGAATAAGAATAACGAAGGTTTGATCGTCGCGGGCTCTTGGTCCATTGGGTATCGTATTAAGCCAGCTGCATCCTGGAAAGGAAAGGCGATGATGGTGGTAAATGAAACAAGCTTTTAAACGGTTATAGTTTTATTGAACACAAGTTATGTCACAAAAAAAATACATAATCTTCTAAAACTAAGACTGGGACATTTTAACTACATACATCACAATCACTTTTGGCTTCATATAAAATTTTATGCAACAATGATCAAAAAAGATCTATATGATTTTATTTAATAGAAGCTCCGATATCAATAGTTAAATATGCAGATATTTGAAAAGCAACTTTATTCACAGTGTTAGTGCGTAGATATTAATCTGACACATGAAAGAAAGAGAATGCCACAGAGGTATAAGGTGACAGAGAAAACCATTTTAAATGCTGAACCTTTTCTAAAACTCGGTTAGCAATATAAAAGTTATTAGATATACAATGCTAAACATAAAATAGTTAAGTATAACGAGTCCTAAATCTAAATAAAACTAAAACCCTCAAAATTACCAACTTATGTAGCATTAATTACTTTCCGAGCCTTCTCCTCTTCTTCTTGAATAACTCTTAACATAAACTTTCTAAAGTAGTAGTTCTGTTCACGGACTGCCTCTAGTATCTTCTGACTGGTTATTAACAACCTTTCATCAGCCATTATGTAGTTTGAACCATCTATTAGAGGTTCACTTTCGCTAGCTATACATGGAATGCCTTCAACGGTATTCCTCCCTTTACCTCCAACTAAAACGGTTGGTTTTACCCTAGTATACCCATTGTTAAAGTCACTCAATACCTTGCCCAACCATTCACAAGTCAGATTGTTGTTGTCCACATTCACTCTCAAATCAAACTTATGGCCGTACCAACTCCTCATGTCCATCACGTTCATATCATTAGACCTAACTGATAAAACACGGAGAAACTTCAAATCCATCAGCAGTTTTGAATCTAAGATCCTGATCCTGTTGTATGATAAATCTAAGTTCAAAAGTTCAGTTAAACCTTCGAATGTGCCGTATTCTAACTGCGTCAGCTGGTTGTGCCCTAAACGGAGTGTTTTCAAATGAAACAGTTTCTTGAAAGTCGATGGTCCTATCCGCTGTATGTAGTTGCAAGTCAAGTCTAGGTACATGAGACTCGACTCCGGTAATCTCAAAGATGTTGCATCCAAATCCCAAATTAAATTATTACTCATGTCTAAAGTTTTGAGTTCTGTTTGGTGGCTCAGGTCTACCAGCGTGGGATCCGATATATTGTTTGAATGTAAGAACAAAGTTATTAAACGCAGACCCTCGCCGTAAGGTATATGGATCTTGGTCAAACCGTTATGAGAAAGGTCCAAAACACCGCCTTCAGGATGGAACATGGTGATGTGAATACTATCAAGTTTCTCAATCTCGTTGTAAGTCATATTCACAAGTTTCAAATTGTAATTATTATGAAAAGTCATATCGGGAATAAAGTCTAGTCGATTGTAAGATAAATCAAGATTCTGTAGCTTTGACATAGAATAGAAACTTTCGTAATACAAACTCGAGATGTAGTTACCGCTCAGGTTCAAATATTGGAGGTCAGCAAGATCATTGGCGCTGACTCTAAAATCGATTATTTTATTTTTAGACAAGTTAAGGGATATTAGTTTTATCAACGATTGGAAGGCATTGTATTCAATATTCGTTATAGAATTCTCAGAAAGATCTAATTCTGTCAATATGTGTACGTTATGTTTCTCCAAGTCCCTGACAAATCGAGACGAAATCTCACTAGAGGTAGCATTCGGAACATTGATGATTTGGTTTCCAGAAAGTATAATTTTACAGATAGAATGATTAGCGAAATGTTCCCAATGCCTTGACAACATTATTGGCTTAATTTTTTCCAGTTTGTTCCAGGACACGTCAAATGTTTCCAAATGCTTGATAATCTTAAGAGACTCCTCATCAATGTTCTGTATCTGATTACCTTTCAAATACAAATGCTTTAAGTGCTGAAGGCTGTTTACAGCACCATTCAAATCTTTTATTCTATTGTCATTCAACCGCAGTACTTCTAATTTCGTTAGATTGAAGAAAGGTTCTTCAGTTAGGTCAGAAATAATATTGTAAGAAAGATCGAGTTCAGTTAAGGATGACAGTTCACCAAAGGCATCTCCTGGTATGTCTCTTATTGCATTGTAAGCGAGTGTCAATTTTCGAAGTTTATTTGGGTGTATTTGAAATTGGAAGAGTTCTGATATTTCCGTTAGCTTATTGCGCGACAAATCGAGAGTTTCGAGACGTGTGAGATAGTAAAAGGGAGGGCCTGAAATGCTTTCAATGCCGTTGTTAGCTAGATGCAAGTGCTGTAGTCTGGTGGTGTACATAAGCATGGCTAGTTTCGTGTGTTGCCATTGCCCTGAGACTCTTAACGTGGTGATGGTGGAAAGGAAGTCCAAGTCTAAATTTTCGTCGAATCGTTCGATGGCGTTGGTAAGAGAGACGTCGACGGTGACAGGATAGTTGGTAGACTCGCAGCACTCGTTGGGGAGATGGATCCCGCGAATGTTGCCGATACAGTGGATCCGAAAGGCGCACTGGCCCACGTTACGGACCCTGTCTGCGGGGCAGTAGCACGAAGATAGGGCCACATTCGTCGCTATGACGAGAAGTTTGTAAACTGTAAACAATAAATGATATTTCTTTATTTTATTTGGTTTAAAAACACATCGCGCTGCTTGTAATCCTTGAATTATTTAGACACAGGTGTATCAATATTACCACACTCGCATTTCGCCAGTTATTTTTTGAAGTCCCATGTATTAGGGGGAGCAGCGGTAGCCCAGTGATAGCAGCCCAAATTTACGAGCAGTAAGCAATAGCGTGGATTCGAACCCAGACAGGCGCATACTTGAGGTAATTTATTTCATCACCGCTGCCCTCAAAAACGGTGAAGGAAAACATCGTGAGGAAACCGACATATCCATATGAAATTCGAAGACATGTGACATCTACCAACCCGCACTGGGCGCGCGTGGTGGATTACAACCCACCCTCTCTCATTGAGACCTGTGCCAGTGGGAACATTATAGGCTGATTATGAAAAGGGGGCGAGTCTATTGCCAATAATTGGGCACAAATCTAGACTCTATGGCTGCTGCGGAGAAATTGCTGATGGAAATCGCAATTACACTTTAGAATAGAATCATTACTATCCTATCACTTTAGAATCATTTATTTCAATCACAATGGATCGTACTTTGCCCGACCTGGAAATCGATCCCAGTACCTCATGCTCATCAATAGCGCTTACAGCCACTAAACCAACGAGACAGTCCCACTATTTTAAGACTAGCCTTTACGATTCCAGATTTATTGAAGAGATTCAATCTCTTAGTTTTATATAATTGCATAGCACATGTGTGAGTACTATGTACTGTAAAGGCACCCATTACTGAGTGCCTACATCTTTCATTGATGCGAATTCACCCTGGCGATTGAGTGAATGTCATGCTCACTTAAATGTCATGCTGATGGTGGCGGGTGTGTCGGGTCATTTAGTTCCCTTCAATATGGTTGAGTTGAATGATGGCTGATAAATGCGTCATGTTCGTGAACGGGCGCTGTCAGTTGTGACTGGTCATCTCTTAGCGTCCACGGTTTATTTTAATTATTTTATTTTAATACTTTATTTTCTAAATTTGTACGGCCTGCAGGTAGTTCTTCCGGTTCTAGCTGTTTGTGTATGTGAGTTTAAATGATTGTTGAACGCACCCAAGACGCAGGGGTAGTGAAAATCCTAATGTGAGGCGCAGAGGTCACAGTCTCTTTTCATGTGCAGACATAATCTTGGTCAAGTCATATGAGGACCTTGTATATATTGATAATTGTGCAATTGGCGTCTTTTTGATAATTAGATCCCTTTCGGTTTTGTAGAGGGTGTTGAGTATACAGTACATCTATGTAGTGACAATGACACAAAGAAAAAGTATTCAATTGAAGCATTGTTTACACGTTTGTTTTGTTACTGAGAATTTTATCGAAAAAATAAATATTATCAGACGTCCTCTGATAAGTCGTCTATTTTATCATTACAGTGTTTGTAGCTCCAGTTGTGCGTTCAAAAATACTAATAGAACAGTAGGTTAAATAAGCAGACTTTTTTTCAGGGAGTCTAGATTTAAATCCGGCTGATAGCAATAGGCTGCATAATCCTTGATTTTTGCTATGGATTCAATGCATGACCTGAGACCCTCTGAAATTCGTCGGCTAATACAGGTATAGGTAACAATCACCTGTTTTTAAAGACCCTTTTTCTCAGGAACGCGTGGAGGTATCAAGGTGGAATTTATATCAAATACTTGAGTCTACTGTCCCTTTAGAGCAGTGAAAAAACAAACGCAACGCAATCAAAAGAAACAGTCGTTTATGCCGCAAATTTTCGACACTCGCAAGTGAATCAAAGCCTACAGGGTACCTACTTCCCGTGAACTCAGAATCTTGAAATTTGGTACGATGCAACGTCTTATAGCACAAATAAAGGAAAAATTACTTAAATTTTTAGTGTAATATAAATTGACGCGAGTGACGCGGTAAGCGCGGTTATGACCGGCTGTGTGTGGTAGCGTATTTGAACTGCCACGAACTCATTTAATTTTTTTTTTTTTTTTTTTTGACATGGCCACTCGCAGATCAACCTGCTAAGGTTATTTCTGCTCAACCGGGCAATCCTGTGGTGACCTCAAATGAATTTAAGGCCCCCAGCCAGGGCTTACAAACTAAGTACAATTAAATGACCGCTCGCTAAGGGCACCCCCTGTGGGGTTCGGACCTCGGCTTAGGGCGTCATTGAGGGGTGGGCAACAAGGGACAGGCTGGGTCATAATATTATTATTTAGGTTTATATTATTGTTTAGGTTATTTAGGTTTTAACTCAGAGACTGCACCGTCTTAAGTAGTTGAGTTCGCAAGGGTATGTGCATGTGTGGGTTCCATACCACTACATTAGTTACAGCATAATTATAATATTTTTTTTTTTGTACGGAACCCTCGGTGCGCGAGTCCGACTCGCACCTGGCCAGTTTTTTTTAATAGACTAGAATATAAACAAGGTGTAAACGGAAGCTTCAGGCGTTAACCTAGCATTCTGTACATCATACTACGCAAAAATGATTGCTGGGAAACAACATTTTTTTTTAAACATCACGTTTTACGGTAAAACTCAATGCAACGCACTCAAAACATTGTCTTGATGAATGCATTGAATAGTACGGGGGTCGTGAAAGTATTTAAAGAAAAAGTTACAAAAAAAAATAAAAAAAACCGGCCAAGTGTGAGTCGGACTCGCGCATGAAGGGTTCCGTATCATTATTTATAAAATAGGAGTAAAAATATAACTTTTTTGTATGGTACTTTTTTCTGTTTATAATATTTGTTGTTATAGCGGCAATAGAAATACATAATCTGTAGAAATTTCAACTGGCTAACATCACGGTTCAAGAGATACAGCCTGGTGACGGACGGACGGACAGCGAAGTCTCAGTAATAGGGTCCCGTTTGACCCTTTTTTAAATATTTTCATGGTTCCGTACTTGGGTACGGAAACCTGAAAATATTAAAAAAAAAAAACTTTTGAAAAAGTTGGAACTTGGACTCCCCATATACTAGAACCAGATGGTAACTAGAAGGTTCCCAGGTATAGTCTAAGACAAAAAAATATCGCTATCAATGGGAAACGAAGAGCCAATCAACTTCGTTAAGGGTATTTTTATACCTCGTTATGTGCGTAAATCAGGCAATATTTTGATCGTAGAATAGTTAACAGCGTTTAACATCTTACGGCATTTCATACAAACTTTCAAGTCCTTATTTTCTGAAATGACTGTACCGATTTTAATTAAACTTAATAGGCATAAGCAGGATACATAGGTCTTAAAAGTTACTGACTAAAAACATTTTCGAAATGTCTTTTATTAAAAAAGATAATTGTAAATTTCTGTTTCTATAGATAATTTATAATCGGCCTAATTAGGCTATAACACTATTTTTCGAAAATGTTTTTAGTAACTTTTTAGACCTATGTAACCTGCTTACGAGTATAAAGTTTCATTAAAATCGGTTCAGTCATTTCGGGAAAAAATGGGCTTGAAAGCTTGTATGAAATGTCGTGAGGCGTAAACGCTCATAAGCTTGCACAAATCCAAATATCCTACGGTTAAAATAACAAAAGATATGTCATGAATGCAAGAAAAAAGTACCTACTTTCCCATCTTCTATACTTGTGTGTACTTGAGACTGTAATGTACAATGTCATTGTCATTACGTGGAAGCAACAAAGGCGATTTTGCTAGTTCAAGTTATTCTGCTGACATACATCCTACGCACCTTGGACCGTCTGTGCCGCATTTCTTTGCTGA
Source organism: Cerastis rubricosa (assembly GCA_949152445.1). Lineage (NCBI taxonomy): Eukaryota > Metazoa > Arthropoda > Insecta > Lepidoptera > Noctuidae > Cerastis > Cerastis rubricosa. The sequence continues at coordinate 3,683,402 of OX424535.1, read as the reverse complement.
CAAGGCGTATATTGTTACCGCTGTATAAGCACATCTCGTGTGAAATGGTACTTGAAACTGTGACATGAAACTTACCTAATCATCACCTGTTTAGTCTTTTCACAACTTTATTGGGGTTGGCTTCCAGTCTAACCGAATGCAGCTGAATAAGTGTACCAGTATTTTACATGGAGCGACTGCATATCTGATCTCCACAACCCAGTTTTACTCAATACTTTATTGCATTAAGAGCGTTTATATTATACCCTAAGGCGTTTCATACAAACTTTCAAGTCGTTATTTTCCGAAATGACTGAACACATTTTAATGAAACTTCCTACGCATAAGCAGTATACATAGGTCTAAAAAGTTACTAAAAAACATTTTCGAAATGTCTTTTAAAATGAAGATAATTGGAAATTTCTGTTTCTATAGAAATTTAAAAATCGGTCTAATTTAGCCGTAAAATTATTTTTCGAAGATGTTTTTTAGTAACTTTTTAGACCTATGTGTACTGCTTAAGCGTAGAAAGTTTCATTAAAATCTGTTCAGTCATTTCGGAAAATAACGACTTGAAAGATTGTATGAAATGCCGTAGGGTATAAACGCTCTTAACAGTTGGTATGTTAAGACATCGAATCAATTATGGACCCTGTCGGGCACAGCAAAGTTAATATTCTGTCAGTTAGTCACCTTCACCGTTAGTTTTACTGTAAGGTAAGACGGTTTGTCAGACTTTCGTGTCACTGACTACCTGTTACGCACTGAATGCAATGTTGAATTTCAGCTTACCGCTCAGCGCCAAGAGTCGATATTCCCACATGACAATAGCGTTTGGCCCTTCATTTGGGAGGCGCTTTATGTAAGTAAAAACCAGCATAAGTATCGTTAATAAAAAAATCATATTTACCTTGAATCATGGTGCTTCTCGCTCTCGATAACCTCTGTGACAGAATCTGAAATCACAAAATATTCTTTCTTAGTCATTATTGTGAAAACGAATTTCTTCAACTCTATGCACCTTAAGGACGAATACAGTTTGGAATATTTTGGGATGGCCAGAGAGAAAACGAAACTCTAAAATGCTAACTCACAACTACGAATCAAATACCTACCTGAAGACGTTCTGTAATCCCCGTGGGGTTGGGCAGAGGAGCAACTAATAGTACTCCCACATTTTGGCAGTTATGTTTCATCATCATCATCATCAGCCTATAAAGTTACCACTGCTGGGACACAAACCTCCTCTCATTGAGAGGAAGTGGGCTGTAATCCACCACACGGACCCAGTGCGGGTTGGTAGATGTCACATATCTTCGAATTTTCGGTTCTAGAACTTGCCGGTTTCCTCACGACGTTTTCCTTCACAGTTTTTGAGGGCAGTGGTGATGAAATAAATCACGTAATGTGCCTGCCTGAGTTCGAACCCATGGCTCTGACCCGCTTACTGCTCGTAAGTCGGGGCTGCTACCACTAGGCCATCTTTGCTCTCAGTTATGTTTAAGTCCCTAGGGGGGCGAACCTATTTCCATCAACCGGGCACAAATCAAGACTCCGTGACTCCGTGTACTGAGAAATTCCTGATGGAAAAACCTAATAGCACTTTGCCCGACCCTGGGATGGAACCCAGGTCGTTATGCTCAGCAGCGGCGCTTGCGACCACTCCACCAACGAGGCAATACATATTTTGTGAATTTACACTTAACTTTTTTCTTTCTTTGCCGTGTGGTTACCTAACCTGGGGTCAGAGTTTTATCCCATCCATGTGCCTCTGACATAGCTTTGCATGTCTTCGGGAAATATCTCTCAGGCACGCATCTACTAACTTACTTCCTAAACGAGATCAATCAAAATCATCATATTATTTTCCAAAGTAGTCATCATCATAACAGGCCTCCTCTCTATGAGAGGGAGTGGGCTGTAATCTACCACGGGGGCCCAGTACGGGTTGGTAGATGTCACATGTCTAAAAAGTAGTAGATTTTTATTTATTTTACATATTTAAATAAACTGCTAACTTTGTATACATATATTCAAGTGCCGCCGCGCCGTATGCGGTAGCTGTTAAAGCCGAGTAAACTTTGAGTTTTTGACAGAAATAAAACATTCTAGCAATCACTAGATAAAGCCCGCGACTTCGCCCGACTGGAGTTCTGTAACTGTACCACGGAATTATACAGCCAGGATAAAATGTATGCCATGTTTTAATCGAGACTATAATCTATTTATGTGCCAAATCATTTTCATACATCTAAATCCGTAAAAAGATTTTTGCGTGAAAGAGTAACAAACATACCTCCATTCTCACAAACTTTCGCATAAATCATTTTACCTACTAAGATAAGATTACCCCATGGGAAAAAGCTTTTATGTAAGCTTTTCAGATAACGTTATATTACTAGTGAAATTTCTCGGTTTCCGACCCGGCAAAAGTGAACCTTAATACAAGGTGTTGTTTTGCATCCTCGTCAAATTCAAGGAGGTAACTAAGCTGATGATTCGACCCGAATCAATAATAAAATGGGTAGTTATTTTTTTTATTATTTATTTACGGAAATCGGTCAGTGTGAGCCACCCGTGTTTTAAATGCTGCCTGTCTGGTCCTCGCCCTATAGCCGCACTTTCACACATACAAACAATCTCAAACGTTTATTCAATAAATTCTTATCCCCTAAACCATATTAAGGGGATTATTCTGAAATATTGACAAACTTAAACAACAAAAACAGTAGCGTTTATTAATAATTAACTTGGTATTGTAATTTAAATTGATCAATCACGACTTTCGTAACAACCTCCTGAATTTTGACGCGGATGCAAAACAACACCATGTATACCACTTTACCCACTCGTTTTACTACATTTTGAAATCAATGCAACGGAGGAACGTGATTTTTCGACTTACTGATAAGTCTTACTGACACAAAAGGACAAAAAACAGTCAAAGACAAAAAATCATTAAGACGTTACATAGGTATTTTCAGGCACATTGGAGTCATAATTAAAATTAAAATAGCACTTCAGGACACCCAGTAGAAAAAAAAAAACAGCACAGCAGTCAATGTCTCAGACGAAATATTGCACCACATTAAAACATGGTTAATAAATTGATAAAAATAAACGTTATAATTTTTTTTTTTTTTTAAATACTTATTCAAGTTTTTTATATAAGTCTAGGATATATCCACAATTCTCATAAAAGCGCGGTAATCCGTTATATACAAGCCATACCTACCAATCAAAAACCGATTTTATTGATATTTTTTCTATCACAACGTCCAAAACCACAAAAAGAAACACTTTTCAATACTTTTCAAACACAAAAATTAATAAAATATAATATTCACCTGTATCCATGTACGAAATACGTATTGCGTCGTTGTAGTGTCGACTGTCGAGTCAAAGTCCAAATATGAACCAAGTCTCCTCAACAGAATTGGACGCTCGGAATTTTGCTGAGTCCTTGATATAAGACACTGGGCGTCCAAAGATTATAATAATAACTGAGACTAAATGCTAATGATTATGTTGCCTGTTTAATTATGCCTCTCAGAGGAATTAATTGCATCATGTTTTAGCCTAGTTTAACTCAAAATCGACATCGAAATATTTTATTTAAAAAACGTCGAGATTAGGTGCACGGTTCGGGTTGGTCGGAGAAGAATCGGCAAGAAACTTCTTGGTTATTCTTTTAAAATTATTTGGTTTTACAATAACTGGACAAAATATTAGGAATTAGGTACTGTTTTTTTTTTTTCGCAATAAAACAACGTTGCGTCGACCCCAAATATTATGGGACAAGGGCACGAAGATGATGATTGTTTTTTTTTCGCGATTTCAGGCTGGTCCCATTAAGTGGTCACGAAAAGTTGTTCAGATAAGGCTCTTGATGGTGTCGGACGTAAAGAATAGCACCATCCCATATCTTCCCGTGGGTGTCGTAAGAGGCGACTAAGGGATTTGCCACAGAATGGGCAGCAGTGTTCTCTGTGCTTTTGTAACAACCGTACTGCGATCGCCAACCCGCCTGCCAAGCGTGGCGATTATGGCAAAACCCCCCAAAATGTCAATGTGGCGACACTTGCGGGAGGCCTATGTCCAGTAAAGGACGTATTTTGGGCTGGAATGATGAATGCTGAAAAGTTGTTCATCATACGGAATTTGAAAATTCCGTATGATGAACAACTTTTCAGCATTACTTTTGTTCAAGGGGGAAGCGCCAGGGTAGATCGTAAAATTCCATTTTTTTACGTTTTTGATAATATTTTGTCAAACTGTATCATCATCTGCCTAGCCTTTTCCCAAATTATCTTGGGGTCAGCTTCCAGTCTAGCCGGATGCAGCTGAGTACCTGTATTTTACATGAAGCGACTTCCTATCTGACCCCCAAAATCCAACGTAACTGGGTAATACGATACCCCTTGGTAAGACTGGATGTCAGACTTTTGGCTTTTGACTACTCGTAACGACTGTCAAAGATCTACAATGACAACCGGGACCAACGGCTTAACGTGCTTTCTGAGGCACGGAGGAAACTCGGTATGTAATCATGGTCACCCATCCACGGACCAACCTCGGTAAGCACGGCTTAAGCTTAAAGATCGACCTGTGCAGCTGTTAATATTTAGCCACGAGCTCCACACATGCTCCTCATAAACTGTACGTTGATCTACATGTATTTACGGAATTATAATCGTTAAAATAGTCAATACCACCCTCCTAGTTCATTGAATCCCATGTAATGACCATGATTACAATTAAGTAAAGCCATATTCGTTACGGTCGTGAAAAATATTATAATGAACAAAACCACCTCAGTGCATCCTTAATTACGACTTTTAAACGACCAAGTATTTACCAACGTGCTTCATACTTACTCAGTTTGTTTGTTTGTTAACTCATGACGCCTAAACTACTGAACCGATCATCCTGAAATTTTGCATATACGTTGTCAGGTGTACAGAAACAGCCATAGGGTACCTTTCATCCCGAAAAAAAGTACTGTTCCCGAGGAAAGCAGCAATAACGTTTTTATGACAATAGATGGCGCCATGTCTCCGAGACGGTTATTGTCAAAATAAAATTCTAAACTTACGCGAGCGAAGCCGCGGGAAAAAGATGGTGGGATATAAAAAAAACCGGCCCAGTGCGAGTCGGACTCGCGCACGAAGGGTTCCGTACCATTATTTATAAAAAACGAGACAAAAAGAACACTTTTTTGTATGGGACCTTAAATACTTATTTTATTCTGTTTTTAGTATTTGTTGTTATAGCATCAACAGAAATACATAATCTGTGAAAATTTCAACTGGCTAACTATCACGGATCATGAGATACAGCTTGGTGACAGACGGACGGATGGACTGACGGACGGACGGACGGACGGATGGACGGACAGCGAAGTCTCAGTAATAGGGTCCCGTTTGACCCTTTGGGTACGGAACCCTAAACACACGTTGTATAATGGTGTATATATGACCTATTTATATGGCTCTGTATGGTGTCGGACGTAAAGAATAGCATTATCCCATATCTTCCCGTGGGTGTCGTAACAGGCGACTAAGGGATTTGCCAGAGAATGGGCAGCAGCTTTCTCTGTGCTTTTGTAACGACAGTACTGCGATCGCCAACCCGCCTGCCAAGCGTGGCGATAATGGCAAAACCCCCCAAAATGTCAATGTGACACTTGGGGGAGGCCTATGTCCTGCACTGGTCGTCATTTGGGCTGAAATTATGAATGATGATGTGACCTATTCAAAGTCCTCAAATTGTTCGTCTTCGGCGCCGTAATCAACAGAGAACAGGGCTGCGCATTCCTCTTCTCCACTGGAACAGTCACGGCTGACGTGCAAGGGGCTCAAATCCATCAAGTGCAGTAATGGTACGTCCACCTCCACTGATAACATGAATGCTAGCTTCAATTGGTCTCTGGAAAAAAGTTGAAAGAATCGGCTTCTTATGCTCATTTGCTTTCCTTATCTAAGTCTGAAATCCAGTCTTACCAAGCGGTCTCGTATTACCCAGTAACTGGGTTGTGGAGGTCAGATAGGCAGTCGCTACATGTAAATTAATGATACTCAGCTGCATCCGGTTAGACTGGAAGCCGACCCCAAGATAGTTTGGGAATAGGTTAGGCAGATGATGCTTATTTGCTTTCCTTCCAGTCTACCTAATAAAGCAATTACATCATTCCAGGATTTATATGGAGCGACTGCTAATCCAATCTCCGTAACCTAGTTAGTACTGGGTAATATATTATCATGATATCCTTTGGTTAGACTGGTTATCAGACTTTCGGGTCACTGACTTCCTGTTACGACTGTCAAATATCTACAAATGACAGCCGGGATCGACGGCTTAACGTTCTTTCCGAGGCACGGAGGGAAATCGGTATGTAATGGGTGGTCACTCATCTGCGGAGCAACCTTGGCAAGTTCTGCATGACCTTGAAGATCAATCCATGCATCTGTTATTAATTACTAGCCACGAGCTCCGAGCTGACAAAGAAATGACGCTCAGAGAATAGGCACCATACTAAGTAACCAGCCTTCGTGGTCTTTGGTTGAGTAACACCATTAGATGAAGCGTACCTAGTTTTAATACCTCATCATCATCATCATCAGCCTATAATGTTCCCACTGCTGGGTCACAGGCCTCCTCTCTATGAGAGGGAGTGGGCTGTAATCCACCACGCGGGCCCAGTGCGGATTGGTAGATGTCACATTTCTTCAAATTTTTTGTTCTAGGACATGCCGGTTTTCTCACGATGTTTTCCTTCACCGTTTTTATACCTAAGTCGGGCAAAAAGTTACAGAAGTTTTGGTATGTCACCCGAGGAACCAACCAGCCTCTGGAAGTATGTTAAGCCGTTGGTTCTGCGCCTTATCTCTCCCAAATCGTGTTGGGTTACCGTTCTATCGGGCTATAATATCAAAATCAAAAGTCATTTATTCAGATTAGGCTGATAATCAGCACTTTTTGAACGTCAAAATTACAAGAGACAGTCCCCCAAAACGGCAGCCCTTCGCCACTTTCTAGTGTTTTAGCTGGGAAGTAGAAGTGGCGGAACAAACTCCCCAGCAACACTCTCACTCACTGTCTGTTAGGTTAGATGAACCAAATTCTATACAAGTGTTCAAGTTTATATACAAGAGTGAAAGAACTTCTACATTATCCACTAATTTACATTGCGATTTACCGCCGTAACTGAAATTCGATCGAGAGGATGTTACCTATCTATAGCCTTAAATACCTAACCTTGTTCACTCTACGAATTTTTTCGTTTTTCGGCCCCTTCGGCACCCTGTCTTATATCTATAAGCCATCCATATTCATTCTTAATTTATACAAGCATGTGACCATTTAGAAGAATTCTAACCAAAGATAGTGAAGATTGTTTACTCACAGATTCAACGAAGTGCTATCTAAAGTGTCGAATTGCTTGACGCTGTATGCAATATGAACACAGTCGTAAGGCGTTGTTCCTTTAAATATCCCCATCTGTAAACGTATTTCTTTGTTCATTATTGTAAACAAAGCATTTAGTTATTTTTAAAAAATATTGTGATATCGGATTTCTTGTTTTCCTGCTAGGTGTGTGTTTACGAAGCTATGAATACAAATTACACAAGGTGTAAACAGACGCTTCACGAAGCCTGAAAACAAGCATTCCGTACATTAGATTATGTAACTCTTTTTTGGGGAGAAACGTCATGTTTTACGGTATTAAATTCTCGTCTCATCATCATCATCATCATCATACTCGTCATCATCAACCTATAATGTTCCCACTACTTGGACACAGGCCTCCTCTCTATGAGAAGGAGTGGGCTGTAATCCACCATGCGGGCCCATTGCGGGTTGGTAGATGTCACATGTCTGGGAATTCTTAGTTCTAGGACATGCCATTTTCCTCACGATGTTTTCTTTCACCATTTTTAAGGGCAGCGGTGATGAAATAGATTACACAAAGTAATGCGCCTGCCTAGGTTGAACCCACGGCTAACTGCTTGAAAGTCGGGGCTGCCATCACTGGGCCACCGCTGCTCTCTGACTGTCTTTACTTCGTTTAAATTCTCGTCTATTGCATAAAAACGTTTGCATAAGTAATTATACTTAGGCTCAAGTAATTACTTTGACTTGGGTATACCTAGATACGTGTGTTACTTCTGACCCAAGCCTAGACACAAGGAAGTGACATCACTTCCTTGTGTCTAGGCTTGGGCAAGAAGTAACAAAATTAATTAATCTAACCCTGCATCACTACATAGTGATGCAGGGTTAAATTGATTAAAATTAATATATTGATGTTCATAAAGTACTGGATTTCGTTTGCGCTTTGTAGAACTTAATCTAAACATTGTTAAAAGTCTTACATGTATGATAGCATTTTTAAAAGGTGCGATGGCTTCTATGGCTTTATAACGCTTGCTAATCTCTAACAGGACAAGCACATGACGAGGCAGGAACTCAGTCTTGGGAGTAACGCGCTCTCGAACCAACTGTTTTATAATTACGTCATTATTGTGATATGGCAAGAAGTTGTAGTGTGATTAGAAGAGAAAATTCAGTTATGAAATACAGGCAATTATGACATTACATAATGCCATGCCTGTTATTTCTGAAGGGTAGGCAGAGTCTCAAGAAGATGTAAGCAAATCGGAAGGGGTCCGAAAGGGCCGATGCTTGCCAGGGCTGCGGGACTGTTCTAAAGAGATGCCGTGGCCCTGAAAGACAAAGGGCTAAGAAGGAACATGGATGGGTTTTAGTCAGTCAAGTCTGACACTCCCTTCCGCTCCGCCCAGAGCGGGAGGGGTCATTTGAAGATTTCCCATAAAAAAAAAGTTTAGGTAGAAGTTGTAAGTACACCCAGATTTCGCCAGTTATGTTTAAGTCCCATGTAATAAGGTGGCAAGACAATTGCTACTTCCAGACTAACCAGACTTCGTCGTGGCTGCTACTGAGCAATTCTTGATAGAAAATCCCCCGGGAATCGAACCTATGACCTTAATTATGCTTATATCAGTCTCCAATACATTTTGAAATCTCTAATTATCTTTATCGCTGCTATAATATAACTTTGGCTAAGCCCTCAGGTCATCGTGGCCAATTAGCTATTAAGAGCCTCGTAGTGATCTGCAGTGGCCTATCTGGAAAGCTTTAAATCAATTGCGTACCCAAGTAGGCGGCAGCAAACATAAAAAATGGCAAAATGGGGTATTACTCGTATTAAATCCTCCAACACCGAGTGTGAGTGCGGCGCTCCGGATCAAACTATGCCCCACCTGCTGGAGTGTCCCAGGTGTCCGTTTACCTGCACTCTCGACGACCCAAAATAACGCCTCTGATGCTGTAGTAAATGTGGCTACTGACTGTGCCCAAACCATATAACAAAATCCGCCCAAGTGAGAGTCGGGCTCGCGCACGAAGGGTTCCGTACCATTTTTAGGGTTCCGTGCCCAAAGGGTCAAACGGGATCCTATTACTGAGACTTCGCTGTCCGTCCGTCCGTCCGTCCGTCCGTTATGAAAAACGAGCAAAAAAATCACTTTTTTGTGTGGGAGCCCCCCTTTAATATTTATTTTATTCTGTTTTTAGTATTTGTAGTTATAGCAGCAACAGAAATACACAATCTTTAGAAATTTCAACTGGCTTTCAACTATCACGGTTTATGAGATACAGCCTGGTGACAGACGGACGGACAGCGAAGTCTCAGTAACAGGGTCCCGTTTGACCCTTTGGGTACGGAACACTAAAAAGTATCATCGATACGACAAGAAGAATAAGAAGAGCTATTAAAAAGGTCTACATTGGAAAACCAGTTGCTCCTATCTTGGCTTTCAGTACGAGTATAGGTTCCCTACAAGTTCAAGAAAGAAGATAAAATGGTTTGACTATAAATTAAAATCTTGCCTTCGAGAACAGTACAGCCATGCCATTAGATTTGGCGATATCGTTGGGTGGAGCATAGAAGCCAGGTATGAGCAGACCTGGTGGTGGAAAGTACTCGTCTTCATCTTCTTCCACCATGCATTCCTCTTCTTCTTCCTCAGTTATTTCCTGGGGAATATTTTAGAAGTGAAATATATAAATACGAAGTGTAAATGACACAGACACGGAAACGGTTACCACATTATACTCAGTACATCATTCTACACCCCCCAAAAAATCTGCTGTTCCATACATTCTATCGTGTAGGTATTGCACTTTTGTTTTGTTTTTTAGGGTTCCGTATCCAAACGGTCAAACGGAACCCTATTACTGAGACTTCGCTGTCCTTCCGTCCGTCCGTCTTTCACCAGGCTGTATCTCATGAACCGTGATAGTCAGCCAGTTGAAAATTCAACAGATTATGTATTTTTGTTGCCGCTATAACAACAAATACTACAAACAGAATAAAATAAATATTTAAGCGGGCTCCCATACAAAAAAATGATATTTTTGCTCGTTTTTATAAATAATGGTACGGAACCCTTGGTGCGCGAGTCCAATTCGCAGTTGGCCGGTTCTCTTAATTTACCGGTGAAAAGTTTCTATGTGGAGGGGTTCATAATGATTAACTAAGTACATGGTAAGCGTTTTCTCGTCGGTGTCCCTTACACCCTGGAGGTGTGGTAAATACGAGGTTGCATAATATTATTCCCGTCAGAATTTTAGTAGCAGTCCAGGGGGGTTACTATGACGCTTAAAACATTATTGTTCTATTCCTACTCCAGAGTGGGAAAGAGATGGAGCTAGACGACCTGTATAGCTCCGTCTCTTTTTCACTCTGGAATAGGAATGGAACAAAAATGTTTTAAGATGTCATGGTACGGACGCAAAGTCTGGATTCTGTAGTGACGACAAAAGGCTCGCCCCTATTACCCCAAACAAAAATTATTGATGGGAAACAATTTTTTTTTGAGTTGAGAAACCCCGTTTTACTGTAAAACTCAATGTAACGTACTCAAAATATTGTGCTTATAGTGAACTTTGATCTCAAATATCTCCGTAACAAGAAGGTTCCCAGGTAGGGTCCAGAACAAAAAAATATCGCAATGACAGAGAGAACAAGTACCTTTCGGCTTCTTTAAGGATCTATTTACACCCTTTATTTAGTTGTTTACCTCCGATTCCACCTCATCAGGTAGTTCTTCTTCCGGCTCTTCCTTCAACTGTTCCAACTCCGACAGATTCTAAATCCAGACAGAGATATAATTAATAATTGTTATGGTATACCTACAAGGTGTAGCGGGACGATCGACATTCCTTCAAATCACGTAGAGAGTGTCATGTTATTTACCCGTATACATAAAATCAATCAAATCCAATGAATACTTTAGCCACAAGAAACTATTTTTCATTTTCTTGTTTTTCAACATGATGTAGATCTAAGTCCGTAATAATAGATAAACATTGTAAGGTCAAGAACCTGTGCAAAATGTTTTCCTGTGGCTAAAGTATTCATCGGATTTGATTGATTTTTTATATACAGGTAAAGAACATGATGCTCTCTAGGTACGTGATTGAAAGGAATGTCGATTGTCCCGCCCCACCTTGTATGGGACCATCAACAAAATCGCAAATAAAAAATCGACTGCCCTATATATTTATGTGCCCATAACTTGACAGAATGTGCTGGACAGCTGATTTTTTTTCGCGATTTCGGGTGTGGCCTCTTAGTTAAAGTTCTTTATAATGATGAGTACAATGACCCACTACATTTTTTGCAGTTAATTTTTTAACACTTATATATATATACTATCTGATATCTTTTGGGTCCAAATCCAAGTCCATATACTAGGTATCTTTTGGGTCCAAAACTACCCAATCATTTCATTGAAATTCGTTGGGTGGTTTCGGAGATTTCCGAGGACGGACATAGTGAAACTTGACTTTTATATATTAAGAAGAAGATAGGAAACCCACTTAATAATAATGAACACTCTTTTTTTCAAATATAGCCCGTTAATGTAAACAACATTGGCATCAAAACATGGATAAGTTCTATAACTGTATGTCAGCTCTTACCTTCACAGAAGTATACGAAAAAAAAAACTTGCAAGCAGCGTTTACTGAATTTCATGATCTAGTTAAATTATTTTTCAATCTGTGTTTCCCAATAAACACATTAAAGAAATCAAATAAAAAAGGGAACGTTAAATGGCTGACGAAGGGCATAAGAAGATCTTGTATAAAAAAACGGATTCTCTATCTCAACCAACAACATAATAAAACAAACAAAAAGAAATCAAATAAACAGTATAAATCATACAGCTTAATACTCAAAAAGTGCATTTATAAATCGAGACAACTACAAAGTAAGAAATACATCGACACCAATAAAAATAAATGTAAAGCCACGTGGGCAGTGATTAATGAAAACATTAGTGACAGTAATACGATAACACAAATTGATAGAATAATCAGCAAGAAGCAGACATATGAAGACCCGAAAGAGATAAGTGACAAATTTAACGACTTTTATATACAATTGACAAATAGCAAGAATTTTAAATATGATATAGCCGAAATAAACAAAACTCTCGAGGCTAATAGCGAACAGACAATATTCCTCAAACCTGCTGTTGCGATGGAAATATTTCGAACAATCAAGAATCTTAATAACACAAACGCAGCAGGAGTAGATGACATAACAACCAATGTGATTAAATTATGCGCACCATATTTATGTCAACCGCTGTGTTATTTAATAAACTTATCATTTGAAGAAGGTACCTTTCCAAACATATTGAAAAAGTCAGTAGTTAAGCCACTTTTTAAAAAAGGAGAAAAAACTGACATGAATAATTATAGGCCAGTGACGCTTATACCGATAATCTCAAAAATCTTTGAGAAAATTATGCTGAAAAGGCTTCAAGACTTTGCAACAAGTCTTGGGATACTTAAAGATGAGCAATTTGGATTTAGACCGAATAGTACAACTACATTGGCATGTTTCAATTTGATCAAAATCGTCACCCAGGCTATAAATGATGGTGTACCAATTGCGGCAATTTTCCTAGATATGAGTAAGGCTTTCGATTTTGTAGACCACAAATTGCTCTTGCACAAACTAGAAAAATATGGAATTAGAGGTAAAGCAAACGAATGGTTAAGAGACTACCTAAAGGACAGAAAACAATGTGTGGAGATTACTAAAATACACAATAACAAAAAGGTTTCATATAGAAGTGAATATCGACTAAATCAGTTTGGAGTGCCACAGGGCTGTGTGTTGGCATCTTTTTTATTCCTCATATATATTAATGATCTCCCAAATATCACTTGCCATAACACAATCTTGTTTGCCGATGACACAACCCTCATTGTGAAATGTGAAAATGCAGACACATACGAACAAGACATAAACAATGCATTAGACAATATAATACAATGGTTACAGACTAACAACTTAAAAATTAATATGGAAAAAACGAAAATGATCCAATTCCAAACCCATAAAAGAAAGCCTTTGAAGTTAAATATTAAATATAATGACACAAGGATCGAACAAGTTGCAAGTACTAAATTTCTGGGTATAATGTTGGATCAGAATTGCGACTGGAAAACACACGTCGATTACGTTTGTGATAAACTCGACAGATTTGTCTACGCAATAAAAAGAGTAAGAGTTACAGTATCGACAGAAGCTGCTCTTTGTGCATATCACGGATACGTTTCGTCCGTACTGGCTTATGGTCTCTTGGTGTGGGGCAATTCGGTGGATATTACAAAAGTGTTTATAGTGCAAAAAAAATGTGTACGGGCAATCTGTGGGGCCTGGTATATGGATAGTTGTAAGCCCTTGTTTCAAAAGTTTAATATTCTGCCATTACCGTGTATGTACATTAGAGAATTATGCCTATTTGTACAACAACATCCGGAATATTTCACTAAGCACAAAGATGTAACCAAAAGAAATGTAGCGCCTAGAAATAAAAATAAATTTAAACATGAGCTCTGTGTACCGCAATGCAGGCTCGAATTGTATAAGAGGAACTCGTACATAAATGCTGTAAAGGTATATAACAAATTACCGGACGCTTTTAAAGATCTACCGTTAACCATGTTTAAAAGAAAGATAACGCAGTGGTTAAAAGATAAATGCTTTTATAGTCTGAATGAATACATGACAGATTGCGGAGAGAGAAACAAAAATAACTAAATTGATATATACCTGATAATGGTGGAAGTTCGAATTTATACTATTTATGACATGATCAATTCTAATGTAAAATTATTTATTTAAATCTGACATTTTACTGAACTTTATCACTTGAACTGACATAGCTATAGATTTGACATCAATATTAACTAATGAATTTATTTCTAATTACATGCATGCATGACATCTTAATTTGTTGATGCTGAAGAGTATTTGTTAGTATATTTTATGATTATTTTTTTTACAATTATTATAATACCAATGTCTCAGTATAATAATAAAAGGGATAATAATAAAACCTCAGTATAATAATAAAAGGGCCAAGGTTAAAATTAAATATTTGCACACCATATGCAATGGTAGAATGTAAAGGGGCCAATATTAGTTTTAAGATCACACCACCGTGTAAACCTACATTCTGGCAAATAAATGGATTTGATTTGATTTGATTTGATTTGATTTGATCACTCATCAAGTCATAGTTCTCCTGGCCTTATTTGAGATCGCAGCATCTTCCATATTTTGAGTAGGTGTTAAGTAGTAAAAAAATCTCACCCCAGCCTTCAAAAGATCCAGTTTCCGTTGCTCCCTTGCCTGTCTCTTGGCTTCTAACGTATCTTGCAGAGCTTGTCGGTTGATACGACGCGTTTCAGATTTCAACCTAGCACGCTTCTGTTTTTCTTCTAACTGGAAAGACCACATCTTAATGTGAGCTGCTGGATTGGTGTCAATTAGCATATTTTAGGTTTAAATAATCAGCCAATCACGTTCCGACTGACGGAACACAAGGTTCCTCACTGCAAGATGGAGTCTTCCCCAGATACGCAGAGACGTTGTTGCAACAAAAGGAAAGGTCATAATGAACAGTGCATGATATGATGCATCCTCATCATCATCATATCAGCGCAGCCCGGGAAACACCCACTGCTGGATAAGCCTCCCCTGTTTTCTGCCACACTTACCGGTTCGGTGCATCCCCTAACCAGGTGTTTACCGCGACTTTAACGATATCTTCGACCTTACGAGCTTTAGGACGGCCCTGGTTTCTTTGGCCTTACCTTGGCCACCAATTGGTCAAAGCCTTGCTACATCGGCAATATCCGCGTCTAGCCAGATGTCCTGTCCAGGTCCACTTGAGGCGCACCGCCCGGTCCCCGACGTCCTAGACATGATTAATTTACCCAAAGAAACAAGTCCTGGTGGCTACGTGCCCGAAATCATGTTCAAACATAAATTCCATGGAAATATCAGTCAAATAAAGCCAATTTCAATTTAAAAAAATTACCAGAGTTAAGTTAAGCACAGTTAAGAGGTGGAGAACTTCAAATTTAAATAAAACAAAACATGTTTTTACATGTTTTATTTAAATTTGAAGTTCTCCACCTCTTAAAAACACCCTTTACTAGTGCACGACTCACAAGTCTTCGAATTTTTTATACTAGGACATGCTGGTTTCCTTACAAGACAGTAGTGGAAATGAAAATAAAGAAGATTGCAAGCATGGGTAAGCATCAACGATCTACAACTCGTTTCTTCTTTCTTTATATCATGTATTTCATAGTATATTCGCCTCGCTGGCTCTGATTGTGATAAATGATGTTTATTTGGCAAATAGGTTTCTACGAACACTTTTACGTTTTTTTTGTAAACTAGACGAGGCCGGTATTTTATACCTGACTATTTTGACAAGAAACAGGCGAACCAAACTCAGAGTTCAGAACTTTTAAGACATCATCATCATCAGCTTATAATGTTCCCACTGCTGGGACACAGGCCTCCTCTCTATGAGAGGGAGTGGGCTGTAATCCACCACGCGGGCCCAGTGCGGGTTGGTAGATGTCACATGTCTTCGATTTTTTTGTTATAGGACATGCCGGTTTCCTCACGATGTTTTCCTTCACCGTTTTTGAGGGCATCGGTGATGAAATAAATTACACAAAGTAATGCGCCGTGTCTGAGTTCAAACCCACGGCTTATTTCTCGTAAGTCGGGGCTGCCACCACTGTGCTACAGCTAAGATCCAGACATCTTGTTCAACTCACATGAGGATTATGCAGATAAGTGTCAGAGATGGTCTTTTGAAGGAAGAAAGGAGAAAGATTTAAGTGGACCTGTCGCGCCAGTGCAAGCACTTGTCAGTTCTCTATTTTTGAAACTTGTCACATTCACTGTCATGAGATCTGGCCTACCTTTTTAAACATCCTCTCTTCTTTGCGGCGTTGCCAAACCTCTTCTCTCGTTGGACTGTAGGTCTTATAGCGGTCGAAAGCAGTCTTCTGCAGTCGCAAGTCATTCAAAGACTTTGTTGCGTCACACGGCGGTATTTCTTCGTAAAGGATTCGACGAACTAAAGCTGTTATTAAATAATAGTACACCTTGTAGTTTACCGAGTTTTTACAACCTTGCAGGTTCGTATGTTTTTACAGATATGCTTATTCATAGTATTCCCAAGATTCGAACTCGTATAGAGCTTTTGTACTCACGATCATCCCACAGCAAGATCTTTAGTATAGTATAGTAAATAGTACATAAGCCGACGTAATATATGCTATATATTACGTTTAGATAATAGGCATTCTTATACATATTGGGTGTCTTGTAATTAGTGACCATTACTTAAACACGTGATTATACTCATGATAACAAACAACATTCCCAAAGAAACATTTTTAATACTCATTTCACTTTTATAACACTCGTGCAACAGCTGTTTAAATTCGCGCGCACGCGCCTATCAGTTTGTGATAAAAGTGAATGAGTATTATGAAATTGTTTCTTTTGGAAAGTTTTTTGTCACAAACAACGCAATATGCATAAGCAGGATAAATAGGTCAAAAATGGTACTAAAAACATTTTCGAATAATAGTGTTAAAAAGCTAAATTAGACCGATAATAAATTATCTAAAGAAACAGTTTCCAATCATCTTTTTTTTAAGACATTTCGAAAATGATTTTTATTAACTTTTTAGACCTATGTATCCTGCTTAAATGCGTATTAAATTTTTATTAAAATCAGTTTAGTCATTTCGGAAAATAAGGACTTGAAAGTATGTATGAAATACCGTAACGCGTAAACGCTCTTGAACTTCTCCTCCTACATTACTTGACTGATTTTGATGAATCTATTTTAGTACTTCTGCGCTCACTTGGATATTTTTCAGATTTAGTGGGACCTGGTTGGTGGGTGGCTCTATTAACATAATCCAAAAAAGGATAGGACATCTACTGTCAGTTTGGCAAGTTCATAAGAAAAATCACTTACGCACAAAATCGACATCCTCATCGAGTAATCGGAAGCATATAGCCAGTGCTGGACCCGACAGCAGTTTTTGCATCGACGCCTCATTTAACGGTGCGTCTCCAGCGTAGAAGATATCATTGATCTTCTCCTCCGTTAAGTCTACTAGCTCTCGGCCAACCATCACGATATCTTATGAAGGCATAAATAGTTTTAATCTATTATACCTAATATTTGACGACACGGTTGGCGCAGTGGGTGAACGATCGACTACTGCGCTGCGTGTCACGGGTTCAATCCCCGCACGGAACAAATATTTGTATGGCCTACAGATAGTTGTTCCGGGTCTGGCTGGTGTATGTGAGTTTACATTAAAAAAAGGAGAAATTACATTTAAAAAATATTATTAAATAAATTTAAAAAAGATTTGTAAGGATGTACTACCTTCGGAATGATCTGATTTCTCCGATAATTCTTTCACTAATATGAAGCTGCATCCCTAGCCTTTTCCCAACAATGTTGGGGTCGGCTTCTAAACGTCTAGTATAAACGGATACAGCTGAATACTGCCAGCCTATCTGACCTTCGAAACCCAATTACTACTGGGAAATACGACACCCCTTAGTAAGACTGGTTGTCAGACTTTCGGGCCACTGACTATCTGTAACGACTATCAAAGATCGTCAAGTGACAGGAGGGACCAACGTTGTAACGTGCTTATCGAGGCACGAACGAAACTCGGTATGTTCTGGGTCACCCATCCACAGACCAACCAAGGCAAGTGCATCTTAACTTCGAGATCCGAACGGCTGTTATTATTAAACCACGATCTTAAAGAATATAATTATTTACTACGTTCCCCTGGGCTTTTCCACCTTGGGCGTGAGGTAGGTATGCCGTTGGCAAAAATAATTATAAACTTACTAGCTGTCCCGCGCAACTTCGTCTGCGTCACATTTTCCCCGTTTTCGCAATATTTTTATTGCTGCTGCGCTCCTACACTTACTCAATCCAGTCAACAGATTCCGCCATCTGTTAGAATCGTTTGGATCTAACAGATAATTGTGACTTATTCTTATTCTTATTCTTTATTGCACACAAAAAAAAAGAAAAATATACACACAAATTGCAATATAAAAACTTATGTACAACGGCGAGCTTAACCCAGAATTTGGTTTTGACTTAATTTGCAATAAAATAATATTGCAACTATAAATTGAAGATGTAAGCTATCCTATCTTTCAAGTAGGATCAGACTGCACACAGTGTGAAAATTTGATTAAAATCGGTTTAGTAGTTTAGGAGTCCATCCCCGACAAACAAATTAATGTATATATATATTTTTTTATAGATATCTAGTTACCACGAAATTAAGAACTCAACTGTTAGCATCCCACTGCTCATACAACTCCGGATGGGCATGGAGGCAATGAGGCCAGAACAGCACGAAGTTGACATCTGTCAGAAATGGCACCATCAGCTCGGCGCGGTGGCGCTTGCGCACCGCCTGCCTGGCTAACCGACGAGCTGCAAGCGATGTGGTCTCCTGCTTCTTTTCTAATGCTCTCACTGACATCCACTCCTGATGACCATAAAACATGTGTAGGTTATTATGTACGTTGATAAAAATAAAATAAAAAAATAATATGATATATTATGTAGCAAACTTTAGTCTAGTGCGTGCGTATGGAATCTTTTTGAGAAGTATGCGTTAGCTTTAGAAAAAGTACGGGTAAGGGTTTTATCCTTGCTTGTATCCCATTAAATTCCTGTGGGTTGTTTGAGTTTTAATTCTCTAGATGTAAAACGGTCGCGCGATCAGATGACAGTAATATTTAAAATTCTTATGGGGATTATTAATGTTCCTGATCTGCATAGTGAAATCTGCAATTTATTTGTCCTAGACAATTACTATACTGGCAGAAAACACCGCTTAATGGCTGTTCCAACGTGCCGCTTACTGGCTGTTCAAACCAATTCCTCATTCCAAATTAAATTTAAACATATATAGGTATATATTCTTGTGATCCCCTTTTAATTTCCTTTATTTTGATACCCTACTCGATAGGTTTGGTTAACTTTGCTATGCTTTGTATTACTATTTCGCGCCAAAAATCCGCCATTTTGTTTTTTCTTCAACCAACTATAAAACGACACTTGGGTTTTTAAGACGAATATAACCATACCTTAACTATTGAAATCCATCGAGCCATGTGGGAGATACGAGGTAATAAAAAAAAATTACAAACAAACGAGCTACGCGCGAAAAACATAACCCTTCCTTGGCAGTCGGGTAAAAATTTAAACAAAGAGAAATAATTAAGTTACAAACTATAAACTATTTTGTCTAAAAAAAACTATTGAAATAAAGCTTGAAGACAGGAGGTTTGGTGAAGAACTTTTAATTTTTAGCCTCTGTAATAAAGTTGAGGTTCTTCAGAAATGTCACGTGCGTAATACTTAGGATGCAAGGATGGTAGTCTACTGGGTGTTTTTTAGAGGTTTGTGTCTAGGGTTTTTTTAAATTTTTAGTTTAATTATTATTTCATGCTTTTCAAACTTATATATTTTTTTCTTAGCCTTGGTTGTCCCACTCCTGGGCATAGACCTCCCCCATTCCTTCCAGTTTTTTCTCTTTTCTCGCCAATTAACGAAAACACAAAAAGTTATAACTTTATAAAAAATTAAAAGTAAAAATTAAAAAAAAATCAAACGGCTGAGCAGATTTTCTTGAAACATAGCTAAGAACACTCTCGATTAAGACACCTTTCAAACGAAACCAACTTTATCGAAATGGATTCATCCGTTCAGGAACTATGATGCCACTGACAGATACACAAATACACACGTCAAACTTATAGCACCCCTTTTTTTGGTCGGGGGTTAAAAACCAGATATAACACATCAGTTCAACAACAACAATGAAAAAAACCAACAAAAAACCTTCACCATCTATCATACAACCGGTAATTCATTGCCGCATCCCTGCCAATTTCCTTTACAAGTGAAACATTAGCCTTAGACGGAAGCTCAGTACCACACAAACAAATATAACTGTCGCATAAATAATGTGTACCGAGCCTTGTTTACAAGCAAGCTTGAAATAATAAACGGGAATCGTATTTTGATACCCAAGCCTTAGTTGAGTGGTAGCTTGTTAATGCCATGCATATTTTAGCATCGTTTTCGTTTATTAATATGACTGTGATGTGGGTGTTATTGTCTGCGCAGTAGTGGCTTAGACGAAACGGCCGCGAAATACGAGTGGATTGTAGGTTTGCACCCAGACTGGAGCTTCAACCCTTTCCTTTAGTTTGCCGTATGTCATTCTCATTACTTCACAGAATTTGATCCTTATTAGCGACACTATCGAATGGTGTAATATTAGATACAGTGTGTATTTATTTTCCAAAATCAGTGGGTTCGTTTCCTGGCTAAGAATATTGATTTAAAAAAAAACCAATGACGCAGTTTTAGTTTTCATTAAAATAGGGCTCGAGGCTCCTTTGCTTAATTTTCTTTATTCCTCATAGTTTCGGATTTGTCCATCCACATCCTCTTGAAAAATTTACCCTGTATAGATAGAAATAATCTACCCATTGTATTTCTACGTTTCTAACAGATTGTATAACAAAACGTTTTATCAAAATAAAGCAAAAACCCGGTATATCATGTCATGTGGTTGTCATAAATCCACATAGCACATAAATTTTGCATGGGTCTGCAAAATTCTGACAGCTGACTGCTATATCATGAAACGGCCTAAATCTGATGCCGAGATAAATTATTAGAAAAACGAAAAATATACGAACATGGATGACATATTCGTAGGAGTTGATAATAAATGCGTTTTTGATAGTCGAAATGTTGTCGAAACTTTAAACTCTGAAAGGTTTGGCAAAAGTGTAACCTAAACTATTAGGTTACCAGTTATGTTTAAGTCCTATGTAATAGGGGCTAACCTATTGCTAAATGCAATAGGTGGTGGACACACGTTCTGATTCTGCAGCCTGATGGAAAATCACAATAAACCCAACACCAACATTTTCATGCCTTTACATGCACTTTACACACACCCTCTCATAACACATTATCATGCACTTCATGTTTCCAATGATTGTGATTTGGTACTAATTAATCTTTTCAAGATAGTGCGTTTTATTCATCATCATCATTTCAGCCAAAACACGTCCACTGCTAGACATAGGCCTCCCCCAAGTGTCGCCACAATAACTGGTCCTGTGCGACTCGCTTCCAGCGGATTCCCGCAACCGTTACCAGGTCATCGGTCCACCTAGTGGGAGGCCTTCCAACGCATCGTCTTCCGGTTCGTGGTCGCCATTCCAGAACTTTTCGACCCCATCGGCCATCCGTTCTGCGAGCAATGTGCCCTCCTCACTGCCACTTAAGATTCGCAATTCTTCGGGCTACGTCGGTAACCTTGGTTCTCTTGCGGATGTCCTCATTTCTGATTTGATCAGGCAAAGAAACTCCGAGCTTAGCCCTCCGATCATAGCGCTTTGTTCATTTTTCTTTATTCGCTACATTTCTGATTAACTATGAGGGTTTTAATGGTGAAGCACTGCCTCCCAAGTCACAGGTGAAAACCTAATTTGGGAGCCAGAAGACCTATGTGGGACAAAATGTCTGTATGTTACTGTATTTAAAATAAATAATTTATTTATTTACAACATAACCTAACACATCCGTCATCCGCGAAGGGTTAAGCAGAGGTCACACACACATTTCACCAATTATGTTTAAGTCTCATGTAATAGAGGGCGAGCCTTTTGCCATCAACCACCGGGCACAAATGACTGCCCAAGTAACTCCGTGGCTGCTACTAAGAAATTCCTGATGGAAATTCCTAATCATTATTTAGACATCAATAACCATTAGGTACCTGTTTTTAACCGACGAATAAAAAGGAGGAGGTTCACAATTCGACGCGTATATACATATATATATTTTTTTAAACATTGGTTGATTGATTATTTTCTTACAACTTTTTTTGAGTTTTACTAACTTATTTAATTTACCTTCTGTAACGAATAAGAACAAGAAGGCTGCTGGACGCAGCCTGTACTGAGCGGTTCACACTGCAGAAGACCGCATGACTTGGAGACATCATATGTGGTCGTAATCCTCAGCAGTGAGGGGCCGAAGAAGAAGAAGAAGAAAACAAACAAAGTAACAACTTTCCTTGCCAATAGTGATGCTGATGACAGACAAAATCATAGCCGGAGTTCAGAAAGGTATCATAATCATCATCAAGCCTTTTAATGTTCCCACTGCTGGGACACAGGCCTCCTCTCAATGAGAAGGAGTGGGCTTTAATCCACCACGCGGGCCCAGTGCGGGTTGGTAAATGTCACATGTCTTCGAATTTTTAGTTCTAGGACATAGGTTTTCTCACGATTCTCACGATTTCCTTCACCGTTTTGAGAGCAGCGGTGATGAAATAAATTACTTAAAGTAATACGCCTGCCTGGGTTCGAACCCATGGCTTAATGCTCGTAAGTCGGGGCTGCCACCACTTGGCCACCGCTGCTCTCAGAAAGGTATATATATATAAAATGAATCCGAAATGACTGAACTGATTTTAATGAAACTTATACAGGGTGTAACGGAAAGGGTATATACATACTAAAGGGTGTGCTACAGACCATCAAACTGAACATGTTTCTCCACAAACAAACATCGTAATAACGAAAAAATTATCTGCTACCCCATACAAAATTTCAACACCTATCCGACCAAAATGTATGGGGCAGCTGATATTTTTTTCGCTATGACGATGTTTCTTTGTGGAGACACATGTTCAGTTTGATGGTCTGTAGTACACCAATAAGTATGTATATACCGGAAAGGGTATACAGGGTGTAACGGAAAGGGTATATACATACTTAAGGGTGTGCTACAGAGCATCAAACTGAACATGTTTCTCCACAAACAAACATCGTAATAACGAAAAAATTATCAGCTGCCCCATACATTTGGTCGAATAGGTATTGAAATTTTCTATGGGGCAGCAGATAATTTTTTCGTTATTACGATGTTTGTTTGTGGAGAAACATGTTCAGTTTGATGGTCTGTAGCACACCCTTAAGTATGTATATACCCTTTCCGTGACACCCTGTATACCTACATACTTAAGGGTGTGCTGCAGACCATCAAACTGAACATGTTTCTCCGTCGGACAAACATCGTAATCGTAATAGCGAAAAATTATTAGCTGCCCCATACATTTGGGTTGAATATGCATTGAAATTTTGTTAAGGCTGCTGGAATTATTTTTGGTATTACGATATTTGTCCGATGCAGAAACATATTCAGCCTATGAGTATGCGTATGGTCTGCCTTAAGTATTTATATACCCTATCCGTTACACTCTGTATACAACTATAGTTGCACTTCTGCCCAACCATTCGTGGATTAACGGCGTGATGTTTATCTCATTCTTATTCTTATTCTTTATTGCACACAAAAAAAAAATGAAAAATATACACACAAATTGCAATATAAAAACTTATGTACAACGGCGAGCTTAACCCAGAATTGGGTTTTCTTACAGCAAACCATTTTTCGATTGAGAGATTTGCAAAAGAGGATAAACTTACGATTATGTGCAAAAACAGTACATTCTAAACTTAAATTGACTACTACATACGTAATACTACATAAGCATACAATACATATATAAAAATAAACATACATATAAAATACTATAGGTATACATACTAATAACATATTATCTCAATAAAGTTCATTAATCTAGATAATTAAAAATCTCCAAAACGAGACGATTGCACCTGATTTGATTACACAACCTATTTTTAAATGCCAAAACGAGGTTTGTCCATAAATTTCACTACTCTCGCAGCCTGCTCAACCAATTTCCATGTAATTTCGCAGCGGTGGCACAATGTAATTTTACCTTGCATGTGTCATGATGATTAGCATAGTTTTAATCATGGCACATAGAACAGTTCTAGAGGTACTATTTCTTTTTTGACGATCCGCTATGTTTTTTACGAGGTAGGCTGAAGTGACGTAAGAAGACTATAGGTGGGAGATTATTACCATTAACCGTTCACTAACGCAGAATTTTGGCTACCAGGTAGATTATGAGGATTATCCAAAGGGCATACTAACAGGTAGAGCCTAGCAATCAAGCAAGCAAGGCGACTGTCTTGCGAGTAACAAACTGAAACAAACGTTTAGGAGCGTTTAAGCCTTACGACATTTCATACAAACTTTCAAGTCCTTATATTCGGAAATGACTGAACTGATTTTAATGAAACTTCATATGCATTAGCAGGATACATAGGTCTAAAAAGTTACTAAAAACATGCTAATACGTACGAAGTTTCATTAAAATCGGTTCAGTCATTTCGGAAAATAAGGACTTGAAAGTTTGTATGAAATGTCGTTAGCTCTTAACGTGAATTTTCGTATTTGGCCGCACTGCGCGCTTGGTGCCTTCACTAGTCACCTCCCACTGTGGCCACCGTATATCCTACCAGTAGCAAGTAACCAGATGTTAAGTCACTAGACCCTAGTCACTAAGTCAGGCACCTGTCAATGCGGACGTAGCCTAATATCACTTCGCCAAACTCGGACATTGAACCGAGTACACCTCTTATAACAAATAGGCCAACGAGACATTCACAAGTTGGTAAAGTACAAAGTAGTAAGTAGTAGAATTTTGTTTAGAAATTGTTGTTGGCTTATGCTTTACAAATGACTGCCGCTATGGCTTTTTGGGTAAAGGTAAACGCTTAAGGTAAAATACCGAAGGCGACTGCATCCGCGAACCGCAGCCACAAAGCCGCCAGACCGCAACGACAGACCGCAATGACAAGACCAGTAACTTCTTTGTGGTTTGTTGTGTAGTTTAAGAAAATACTTCTGTGAGTGGCAAGTTGCCGTTTTCATATACAATCCAGTCGGGTCAACACAATTGGGTGGCTTTGCCGTTGCGGTTAACAACTGCATGCAAAATCGTACCTTTATTTCATAATTTCAATCTAACAATCTAACTTGGACATAACCACTGCAATAAATGTTAAATAACCATTATAATCTTTATGTGAAACAATTTCGATATTTGTGATTTTTTTGTGATTTCTTGACATCAAACGCTTTTTATTGTTTTGGTTTTTACTTGGAGTTTGTTTTTCGATTTTGTTTCATTTTCTTTTTCTCTTTACGTTAATTTTTTTTTTCATCCTAATCTCTGTGTAAACACTTATATATATGTGCATGCTGTTGTCTCCTGTAAATAAAAGAACCGCTTGTATGGTTGTGACCTACATTGTGTATGAGTATTCTTTGTTGGAAATCCAAATAAATAAATTTAATATCACTCCTGCTATCTCCGAAGGGTTATGCAGAGGTGTAGGTACAGACTAGTCCACCCACACTTCGCCAATCATTTTTAAGGTCCATGTAATACGGGACGAGCCTATTGCTATCAAGCAGGAAAAAATCCAGGCTTCGTAATCGTAGCTGCAAATGATTTAATGAAAGTTCTGGATGGAAAATCCCAATAACACTTTACCCGACTAGAGAATCAAACTTAGCACATCATGCTTAGCAGTCGCGCTTGCTAGACCTACACACATTTACTTACTTACCATTTCATCTGGAGTTGGTTCATCCAGCCTATACATCGGATAGGCAGAGACCCTTCCTTCTATCTCTTCGCCAGACCGCTCCGAAATTAATCCTGCTTGCACCTGGTTAAAATGTTGCAGCTGTTTCTTGGTCACCTCAGCGAACTTCACGGTGTCCACGCCACGGAATACTTTAGTTACCATAGCGTTCTGAAAAAAAACCTGATGTGATACAGCATCATCATCTGCCTAGCCTTTTCCCAAACTATCTTGGGGTCGGCTTCCAGATGCAGCTGAGTACCAATATTCTACATGAAGCGACAGACCTCCACAACTCAATAACTGTGTCATAAGTTACCCCTTGGTAAGACTGGAGGTCAAACTTTTGGCTTCTGACTACTCGTAACAACTGTCAAAGATCTACAAATGACAGCCGGGACCGAGGGCTTAACGTGGTTTCCGAGGCATGGAGGAAACTTTGTACGTATATATTATGGTCACCCATCCACGGACCAACCTCAGCAACCACGGCTAAACCTTAAATATCGACCCTTGCGGCTGTTATTATTTAGCCACCTGTATCTGATACAGCATGATACCAAAAAGGAGTGGTATAGATCATCGAACTAAACCATTTCCTCCAAGGGACCAACATCGTAATTGAATAAAAAAATCTTGATACATACTGTATACAGAATGACAGCTATTCGTAGCTAAACAACTGGTTGTTTAGCTACGAATACTTGCAATAGTTACACTTGGCTGTAGCTTAGCAATTGGTGAGAAAAAGCCAGCTGTTTAAGCAAATTTTGATTGGTAAGAGAACTGAGCGGATGATGACTTGATAAACAGCCAGCTGTTTAAGCAAATGTTGATTGTTACCGAGAACTGAGCTGATGATGACTTGCTAAGCTACAGCCAAGTCTTTGTATTATAATAACTTACGTACAAATTTCTCAACTTACCAAAATAAACATGTAGACTGGTTCACTGTGGTCCCTAAATCTTTGCAGAGCTTCTATTTCATCAGCTGGTACCTGATGCAAAACATTCACACAAAATATAAAAAAAAAAATAGAAAAACATTTATTTCTTCATAAACACTGTCTTACATAAACTGAGGCAGCTCCAGTAAGTAACAATAGTACTGGTGTTGGGGAAATTCACGATTCAAACATAAACAACATCAAACATATCGTAATGATATACCTATATTCCATAATATAAAAATAAAAGTAGATATATATATATATACCCATGTATATGTCGCAGTTGTCGTGATTTATTCCGTTAGACACGGTCATCATGTGGGCAGAACATGGGTTCCGTGCTATGAAAACATACTACACGAGGTACACTGCTTTTGTCGAACTCACTTACTACTCACAAATTACTTGAAATTACAATCCAACACAATAACACTAGGCACCATGAATAGGGGAACAGTTTCGGGACGTCTTGAGTCCGCCGTGGTCAGACACAGACTGTCCGCCTCACAGCGAGCTCGAAACATCACGACTCTGTAGAAGCGCGCTTAGGTGTGGGTAGACTGGTAAGTAGGTCACGTGCTATATGTATGTTGCTACGTGTATGTTTATTTTTTATAGGTATTATGTTTGTTTTAAGCTTATTTTTTTCGTGTTTCATTTTTTCTACACACTATCTACAGTTTTAATCCAATTTTCCATTCGCAGGATTGCTAGAAGAAATTTATTTAAAAAAATAAGCAGTAGCTTTGTGCTTTTGTATCTTAATGTATTGTCCTGATCAGTGTTTTGTGTGTACATAAATAAATAAATATAATCCCTGAATCTTGGGCTGAGCCATATTCTGCTAGTGATTTTATTTACGTCCCATGGTTATATGGGGCGTCTCTATCGCCATCAAAAGAGAAGTTACTGGTGGAAAGTAAACGTTTTTTTAAAACAAGATTCGAAAACCATACGAAAAAAAAAAAAAAAACAGGTTTGTAAGCCTCGAGGCAGCACCAAAAAGGTACGAGATGCCAGACAGATTCTGTCTGACAAAAACCCTCTTTTTCAGAACCCAAGCGCTCGTGCTCAGCAGTAGCGCTGCTAACCACTAACTGACTAAGTCAGTCGAGGCAGTCAGAAGACAAGAACTTTGAAAAATTGATTTCTGTTTCTCACCTTTAGCTCTGTATGGTTTCGGACGTCAAGAATAGCACCATCCCATATCTTCCCGTGGATGTCGTAAGAGGCGACTAAGGGATTAGGCAGAGAATGGGCAGCAGCGTTCTCTGTGCTTTTTTTTTGCAACAACCGTACTGCGATCGCCAACCCGCCTGCCATGCGTGGCGATTATGGTAAAGCCCCCCAAAATGTCAATGTGGCGACATTTGGGGGAGGCCTATCTCCAGCAGTGGACATCTTTTGGGCTGAAATGATGAATGATGACTCACCTTTAGTAATATGAGCTTACCATCGCTCCAATCTACCTTTATAGTAGTGAAGAGTCTGTCGAGGGCTGTGCAGGCTCCGAACGCATAACTGTATATTTCAGCACCTAACACACACATAAGGTGAAAAGGATCGGCCTTTTTATTTATTAGTAGCAGTTGCCCGCGACTTCGTTCGCGTGGAAATTTTGATGTGTGTGAGAAAGAGAAAATAACCTATTCTCAGACCTAAAAAAAAAAAACAAAAAAAAAACTAAAAAGTTGGTCACGCCGTTTCGGAGGAGTTCGATGACAAAAACTGTGACACGAGATTTTTTAATATTAGATTCAAGCCGCATTTCTAGCTTGTCATCACAACCTGCCTCGCTTTCTTGGAGTCGATTTCCAATCTAACCAGCCCCCGTATTCACAAACACCTCGATTCGATTTCGATTCGGAAAGTCCTATATATCCTTTTTTGCCATAACGAAAGCGAGCGAGATGGACATACGACTTTCCTAATCGAAATCGAATCCACGCATCTGTGAATACGGGAACAGATGTAGCTGAATACAAATATTTTATGTGCTGCATCCATCCCAACATGGTTGAAAGAAGGCTAGGCAGATGATGATGGCCACCGGAATTAATACCGGAGGGTATTAATTCCGGTGTAGAATAATAATAGTAATAACCTGTCCTAGAATTCTGACAATAAGTACTTACAAATAAGTTGATCTGCGTTATTCCGTATGACACTTTCAAATTCTTTTTCATTATGGATCGCTACGAATAGCTCTATTTTCTTTTTAGCCATTTTGACTCAGAATAAGCTAGTGTATCAGTCAAATTGGCCAAGACTTTTAATTGGCACTTCAAGTCATTACGTAGCCTACTGGAAAGTACCTTTTATTTTCGTACCTAAATCACGGTATACCAGACCAACCACTGCAAACCAACCAGTGCGCAGTGGTTGAGCTAACTAATTGCTCAAGCACTGCGTCAACCTGTCTGCTGCGCTGCGTGTCGCGGGTTCGACTCCCACACGGAACAAATATTTTTATAGCCTACAGTTAGTTGTTTCGGGTCTGGTTGTTTGTGTATGTGAGTTTAAATGTTTGTAAACGCACCTACGAAACAGAAGAAATTCTTAGAGTGGGACAAAGGGTTCAGTCTCATAATGTTCAAGTTGCAAAATAACATATGGTAGCAAAAAGTTCAAATCTCATAAGACCCAAGTATCGAAACCTCCAAGTTGCAAAATATCTACATCTCAAAACGTTCAAGTTTCAAAATAGTCAAGTCTCCAAACATCAATGTCTCATAATATACATTTTTTATTTAAGTGGATCAGAACCAAAATAAAACATTCATGTTGGTATCAAATTCAAATAGTTGGAGCTTGTAAATATAGGTAAAATACAACAATGTTATTTAATATTGTTATTATAAAAATAAATACATACTATACAGGGTGTAACGGAAAGGGTATATACATACTTAAGGGTGTGCCACAGACCTTCAAACTGAACATGTTCTCCATCGGACAAACATCGTAATAGTGAAAAAAATATCAGCTACCCCATACATTTGGGTCGAATAGGTATTGAAATTGTGTATGAGGAGCAGATATTTTTTTCGCTATTACGATGTTTGTCCGATGGAGAAACATGTTCAGTTTGATGATCTGTAGCACACCCTTAAGTATGTATATACCCTTTCCGTTACACCCTGTATAAGTCTATATTTATTTTTAATTTAAAAGCAATTAATAAGCAAATCAAAGCCAGTGTGTGTTTCCAGTGATTACATACGGGACCGAAACGTGGTCGCTCACAATGGGCCTCATCAGATGGCTTAAAGTCACCCAAAGGGCAATGGAGAGGGCTAAGCTCGGAGTGTCCTTGCGTGATCAAATCAGAAATGAGGACATCCATTTCCAAAGAATTTCCAATCCAAAGAATTGCCAAACTTAGGTGGCAGTGGGCAGGGCACATTGATCGCAGAACGGATGGCCGATGGGGCCGAAAAGTTCTGGAATGGCGACCGCAAACCGGAAGACGATGCGTTGGAAGGCCTCCCACTAGGTGAACCGATAACCTGGTGAAGGTTGTGGGGATCCGCTGGATGAGAGTCACACGGGACCAGTCAATGTGGCGCCACTTGGGAGAGGCCTATATCCTGCAGTGGACGTCTTTCAGCTGCAATGATGATGATGAATAAGCAAATGCTTATTGCAGGAAAATAAGAAAATTAAAATATCGAACATTTGATTTGGATTAAAATGCCAGTCATTTTTGTTTACAATTAATTATGTACAATATGCCTTCGTTCTGATTAATTTGCGTTTATTCAATTGTTTTTTATTTTATTAAACTGTGACCTTGGTAAGGTGCTCTTCCTTGCCTGAGTTAATTGCGCACAAACTTTTTCATTATTTATATTAAAAACACATCTTAACAAACGTTACAGTCTCCATCAATTTTTTTTTGAAATTTCATGGTCGCTGTCAATAATATAAAACACCACTTACAAATCCACTTAAATAAAAAATGTATATTATGAGACATTGATGTTTGGAGACTTGACTATTTTGCAACTTAAACGTTTTGAGATGTAGATATTTTGCAACTTGGGGGTTTCGAGACTTGGGTCTTATGAGATTTGAACTTTTTGCTACCATATGTTATTTTGCAACTTGAACGTTATGAGACTGAAGGGGACAAAGGGTTCAGTCTCATAACGTTCAAGTTGCAAAATAACATATGGTAGCAAAAAGTTCAAATCTTATAAGACCCAAAAAATGAAAAGAAAAATAGTGACACTTATTTGACTTACCAAAATGTAAAGTAAACTTCGCAGCAGCCCCTTACCTACAAGTTGCGATGATTTTAGCTACTTTAGCAAACAGGTATTTCTTTAACAACCCATTTTCCACAAAATAATATTACGATAGGTACTTAAATAAAACAGCCAGCATTAATATAATTACTAACAATAAATATATTCGTTGTGATTAAACAAGAAAACAAATATCTAAAACATTAATTGAGCTCGTATTTTGTTGATGTTCGTTTCTCAGCAATCTGAAGGTATAATTTCAAAGACAGCTACTGACTGGTACTGGTTTGCGGTCTGCAGTCGTCGTACGACCGCAGGGTCAAGCGCCAATGTCACTGTCTAAGGAAACATGTTCACAGAGAACAATCGTGTCGCTGTGGACTGTCATTGCGAATTAGCCGGTTTGCACTTGCCTTCGAAACAACAAATTACCAAAATGAAAGGAGCAATGTGCCTTTTTACGAAACTTTAAAGATGTAGAAGAATACAACATCAACATTGAAAAAGATTTTTCAAAAAACACCCGTTTAATTTTCCTCCAAAATCAAGGTTATGGTACCTACCCAACACACAACATTTCGATACATTGTTTTCACCTACATGTAATAATGAATTTTCGTTGGTTGCTGCCGAAAAATAAAAAGACGCCAATTTTTGTCCTTGGCTTCCGAAAAATCAGTTCAGCTAGACTACCAGATCATGATTCAGGTTTCAACTCTTGCTTCCTTGCATGAAATCGTAGGCCGCAGAAATTGACGCTCGCGGTTTGTTTTGCATTGCGCCTAATTCATATTCTAGAGACCAGAAAAAATCTTCGACTGTGGTAAAGCTAAGATCGTAATCTTCTATCAAATCATTGTATTTCTCCTTAAGGTTTTGTAGCTTTATAAACATTGTACTATAGCGTTGCGTTTTATTTGTGTCGTCTATATAGAAAAACAGCATGCACTAGAATTAAAAAATAAATCTCATTTAATAAAAAAAAAAACATGCCAGACAAAACATAACCAAAACGAGTTTTATAATCATTTTCTAGCATTGAACACAAGCATCTGACTAACATTGTCTTCTCGTACTGTATAACGTGTTATTATTTGTGTTGAAACAACACACACAAAGATAATTATGCGCAGAACTGTGCGGGCGAATATGAACATTGAGATGCAACAGGACTTAAGGCCTCTGACTGTACCTCTGGTTAGTAATCTTGGTCTTGTTTCCAATGTTTTTAAGAAAATAACTGAGTTCATCCTGTTGCTCAATAGGCGGAAATTCTGCTTTCATAGACATTTTAGATGTGACGTTTTTGTTGCTCATATAAATACATGCTACGAAAATATTTACTGATCGCCAATGCAAGCGGCTCACATGTTCTTTTTTTTATTTCAAGCTTTTATTTAACTTGCAATGTTTGTTTGTTCGGGTGGAATCTTGGAAGCTAAATTAGAACCACTTCCTGATATCCGATTGAGCTCTAATTTTGCACACACCTTTGGTTCTAAGGACAATACATTCTATGACAGACATAACTTAATCTTGCACCCAGGATTGTCTCCTCACGAGGCATCTCATTATCATCATCATTATCATTTCAGCCCTAAAGACGTCCACAGCTGGACATAGGCCTTCCCCAGGTGTCGCCACATTGACATTTTGAGGGGTTTTGCCATAATCGCCACGCTTGGCAGGCGGGTTGGCGATCGCAGTACGGTTGATAAAAAAGCACAGAGAACGCTGCTGCCCATTCTCTGGCAAATCCCTTAGTCGCCGCTTACAACACCCACGGGAAGATATGGGATGGTGCTATTCCATCCCATTATGGTAGGGAACTCCTCAACGGTTAATAGCACCGACACGTAAATTTGAACACACGTTCATATTTGGTGGAATAACATGAATTCTATCATGATCTCATCCTGCAGCCAGGATCGTCTTCTCATGAGGGAACTCCTTAACTATTAATAGCGTGGACACGAAACTTTGCATACGAGTTCATGTTTGATTGATAATCACGATTTACTTGAGGGAATTCTTCAACAGTTAATAACACAAACATGAAACTTTGTGTAGATACGCGTTCATTTTTAGGGTTCCGTAGCCGAATGGCAAAAAACGGAACCCTTATAGATTCGTCATGTCTGTCTGTCTGTCTGTCCGTCCGTCCGTATGTCACAGCCAGTTTTTTCCGAAACTATAAGAACTATACTGTTGAAACTTGGTAAGAAGATGTATTCTGTGAACCGCATTAAGATTTTCATACAAGAATAGAAAAAAAACAATAAATTTTGGGGGCTCCCCATACTTTTGAACTGAAACCCAAACATTTTTTTTCATCAAACCCATACGTGTGGGGTATCTATGGATAGGTCTTTAAAAATGATATTGAGGTTTCTAGTATCATTTTTTTCTAAACTGAATAGTTTGCGCTAGAGCTCGAAAGCACTTCCAAAGTGTAAAATGTGTGTCCCCCCCTCTAATTTGTAAAGTAAGAGAAGGAAAATTCTGAAAATATTTAGGTTTGTAGAAAGTAAAAAAAACTATCAACGAAAATTGGTTTCAATAAGATATGATGTTTAGTTTTTGAGATATGGGACTTTTTCATCAAACTGCAGCAGTAACTTTGTTTTTCATTAACATACTATGAAAAACAAATTTAGTTTTGCGGTTGAGTGGTAGTTTACTAATACTACTAACTAATGAATGACAGTTCAAAATATTGTTTGGGGCTATGGAACCCTGTGTGCGAGTAAGACTCGCACTTGGCCGGTTTCTGATGAATAAACATAATACCTGTCGTTACCTGATCCCACCACAGCCAGGATTGTCTTTTCAGAACTCCACATTGGTTAATAGCATGTATATGAAAAAAGTGTCCCTCATGAGGAAACGATCCTGGTTGCATGATTAGATAAGTTATGTCTGTCATAAAAATGTATTGTCCTTAGAACCAAAGGCGAGTGCACAATTTCAGCTCAATCGGAGATCGGAAAGTGGTTCTAATTTACCTTCCAAGATTCCTGCCGAACACACAAACATTGTAAGTTCAATAAAAGCTTGTAAAAAAACGGGTTGCACTCCGGGACTGAAACTTGAAAAAGAAGTGAAAACTAGAATATTAACGTTGTGCATTTTTGATATTTTGGAATGGTTAGGGAATAATTTTGCGCGAATTGCTTTAACACGTTGAGTGGGATACCAGGTCTAAACATCTTGTAAAACGCCTCGCTTACAGTGCGGCTAAGAAAAGTATAGACTTCCTTGTCGTGCGGAAGGCATAACTTCAATTTGGTTCGGTGTAGGAAAAATATGAATATATATCTAAGATGTATTATTAAATAGTACCCAATGGTATACAGGGTCTATAAGCCTTGTGCCGCCACAATTGAAGTTTTATTTACCAGGTGTATAGACTTTGTACCGCAGGAATGGAAAGTATAGAAAAATCACTGCCGCAGCGAACGTGTTAATTATCAGTATAAAAGTACTATCATTTTAGTGGTAAAATACAATATTCATTTATTGCGCTATCGTTCACAAACATGACCTTTTAAATTACATTAATATAACACTTCAGAACTATTACAGCAATCCGTCTTACGAATTTTACCTCTTGGGGAAAACCGAAGGTTTTGTTTGTGCATAAGATAATTATCCAGTTTTGGAAACCCAAACTCAATGACAGATGTCATAAAGTTCAAATTCCTTCGTAACCTAATGTCAATTCGTCTTACGAATTTTCGATCAGGACGCGAGTTTAAGACCGTTTACGCCATACGACATTTCATACAAACTTTCAAGTCCTTATTTTCCGAAATGACTAATTTCTAATTTCTTTAATGGAACTCTATACGCATAAGCAGGATGCATAAGTCTAAAGAGTTGCTAAAAAACATTTTCCCTCTTATGCGTATTAAATTTTAATAAAATCGGTTCAGGCGTTTCGGAAAATAGTGACTTGAAAGTTTGTATGAAACGCCGTAAGGTGTTAACGGTCTTAACATTTTTACCCATCACAAAAGTGTACAACGCCAAAAACTTCTTGTTTTCACTTCAAAAAACTATTTATAACGTTTGCGTTGATGAATGATGATCAGTAAATTGTATATTTTATTTTAAGGCATGTTGTCTTCCGACGCATTAATTAAGCAAAACAAACCGACGTTATTAGGATCGTAGGTTATAATTATAACGTATTACTATTTGATTTGTTTCTCTTACCAAATGTTCGCTACAAAGCCTGCTCGGCTGGAATGACTTTAAAAAGTCGGCTTTGAAGTCAATCAAAGTTTGTGCGAACATCACACTCTTCTCTGTAGGCGAGGCGGGTGGTTCTTCAAAAGTATCTGTAACGATGTGAAGTTTTAAATACATAAATTTACATCACGTTTGCATTCTCCGCTAGGCGGGGTTTACACGAAAGAACGAATCTATCACAATGGTTTCTCTAATCTTGCAGGATTCCTCTCCGCACCGCTCCTATCGTCTCCGTTTTGGTGGAAACTCGTCCTAAAGCGCAACACACACACAGAGCGGGCGCGGGTCAGGCGCGGGACGAGTGTGGATTTCTGGCATTTCATCTTCTTATAATATGGACGACATCACACAGGGAGCGTGAGCGGGGAGGGCGCGAGGGTTGGAGTGTAGCCTTAGGGGCGCTATGGCGCGAGGACTTAGTTTTTTTTTTCAATTTTTAGTTTCTTGATATTTTTCGTGTTTTTTTACACCATCTCATACTTTTTCACTAGAGAAACAGTTTCTTTCCTGAAAAGATTTTCATCAGAGCTACCATTTTGGAAATATAGAGTATTTTGGAAAAACAAGATAAAAATTAAAAAGCTCCTAACTCGGAAACAGTGCGTCTTAGGGCCATGCTTCTCAGTACTTAAATGGTTTCTATGGACAAGGGTAA
Organism: Cerastis rubricosa; assembly: GCA_949152445.1. Taxonomy (NCBI): domain Eukaryota; kingdom Metazoa; phylum Arthropoda; class Insecta; order Lepidoptera; family Noctuidae; genus Cerastis; species Cerastis rubricosa. The sequence continues at coordinate 3,647,273 of OX424535.1, read as the reverse complement.
TAAGATTCTGCAAGAAAAACGGCCGTAATTAGTCAGAAAAAAATCTTCGAAAATTTGGCTCTTTGCCCCTACACAAGCTGAAAGATTGATCGACACTTAGAATATTTTTTTTTTCTTCAATATTTCTCGGATTTTTTTACACCATCTCATAGTTTTCTACTAGAGGAACAGTTTCTTGCCAGAAAAGATTTGCATCTGAGCTACCATTTTGGAAATACAGATCGTTTTATAAAAAGTAAATAAAATTAGGTGGCTCATAATTCGGAAACGGTGCGTCTTGGGTCCATACTTCTCAGGACTTAAATGGTTTATATGGTCAAGTTTAACCCGAAACTGCCATTTTTTTTTCAAATTTCCTTGTTATTTTTTGGAAAATCAAGTCAAAAATCAATCAAATCATGTCCTTTTTTTCGTTTTATTGCTGCTCATAGTGCCCCTAAGCGTATACTCCAACTCCTACAAATCCGCCCCTAAGACGACCCACTGACCGGCGCGAGTCGTGCGCGGGAGCGCGGGAAATGAGTGCGCGAATCGTGCGCGGGAGCGCACGATTCGCGCACTTCCCGCGCCCACTTTCTGTGTGTGATGCGCTTAAGGGTAGGCACGCCTGTCGCAGCACATGTTGCAGTTATGCTTAGAGGTACGATCAAACCCAGCGGACTGGAGAGCGGACGGTCAAGGTCCGCTGTCATCTTCGCTTGATTCAACCGAAATTTAATTTCCATGTAAAAGGCAGCAATTTTGCGTGTAACCTGAAACAAGTCTTGACTTCGGGCTACTTCGGAGAAAAATCGAAAACCAAGAATCTCACGCACAGCATTGCTTATGACCATCAGACCAAAGACTAGAGACTAAAGAAAGTACTGAGAAAAAACTAAAAGGATAAAACCGTGCCCGACAATGTCGTGCGCTGGAGGGTCTAAAACCAAGAGCCGAGTTAATGGTAACAGTTTACGCGTTGATGTCCCTAAAGCCAGGTATAGACACACTTACCGTCCCACTCGTCATCAGCTGTGCCATGGTATCTGTCCCTTCTATAGGCCGTGAGCATTTTAAGCTTTATCCGTGCCGTGAACCCAGTGGTTATTGATTCGAGGACTTCTGTAGCAGGTCCTATGACCGCGAACTGACCTTTCGACATTATTGCTATACGGTCGAAGAGTTGCTGCATCAGAGTCCATTCCATGCTGGAAAGGAACAGATTTAGGTATCTTCCAGTTGTAGTAAGTGATTAATTCTTCGATGGTGGAAATTCAAAATGCAGGAGATTCATAAGGACCATATAATGTACCATATTCTGACAAATAAATGATTATGATTAAGGGAGAATCCGAATTAGAGGTCAGGGATTTGGAACGTTCAGCGCCAGATGGTTGTTTGCACGATATCTTTTACGTTACCCAAACCCAGAAATGGTGAGTTTGTATTTACTTTACTTATGTTATAATGTATATTATACTAGCCCTCCGGCCGTTTTCGCAACTGCGATTCGCAACCAGTTGCGAATTAAGAATTTTTATTCCTTGTTCGCAACCAGTTGCGAATCAGGAGAACTTTTTCCTTAACCGCAAAGTATATATCTAAGGGCCCTTGTAGCCTGAATTAAATGATATTTTGTTGTGTTTATGTATACTCATTATAGATCATGAGCATGGGTTTTTTGAGATTGGGTAAACCTTGTTGTGAAAATAAAATTAACTTTTCAGTAAATTTTGTCTTTTTTTAACACAAATGTATTGTATTGTTAATGTGATTTCAGGATGTCATCATGAGAACTTGTATGATTTCGTTCAAAATAACTTAAACATATGTGACGTCCACAACAGAGAGAATGCCCGGGTTTCAGCTATGAGCTTGATAAACCATCATTATAATTGTAGCCCTGAATCACACCGTTAGCTGGGCATAGGCCTGCTGGCCAATCCTTCCTTTTGCCATACTTCTTCTTTCTTCTCTGTGACTCTTATTCAAGTGTTTCCCACGACTTTCCCGATATACAGACTGATTCTTTTAAGAGGAACAATAAGGAGAAGTCTGAATCCATAAGAGATACCGGGAAAATTTCTTAGGAAGTGGTTCAAAATTAATTAAATATTGAAGTCGGGCTGGCAATTCAACAAACGAAAATAAAACTCTCACGTTGTTTCAGTCACGATGATGGCCGCCGGCTCCTTCTTGAGATGCAGCATAGCTTTAGCTACTAGCGACTTACTGCTCGCATCTATTTCGTTCATAGGCTCGTCGAGGAGAGCCACACGTGGGGCCAATACTAAAACGCAACATAGTGATAGGCGCCGCAAGCAACCAATGCTGTATTCAGATACTGTACCTTTAATGCTCATGAGACCTGGTAGAGGAAAAGAATACTCAGAATCATCTAAGAAGCATCATCTTGCAGTTTTGTAAGTCCGTTATGTTTCATTTTTGGTCTACAATAAAGTTTTATTCTATTCTATTCTTGCATGTGAATTCTGTTTCCTGTTTTAATTTAACAACCTGAACATCTAGCATCAGATGGACTAATCCAAGTAATCGTATCTTTAATCATTAATCACGTGATGTATTTTTTAGCATTTTTAAACCCCTCTTCCCCCTTGGTGATACGTGGTGAGGTTTAAGACTAACCCCCCGCCCCCACCCAAGATCACGTGTATTTTTTAGTACCTACAAAGAATCATACAATTTAAGAATATTATCTTTAAAAACAGGTACTTCGTTCGTGGCCTGGCAACGGCGAGTCAAGGTCACACTACACGCCGCATTTCGGTTTAGAAATCGCGCGTTTGACGAAAAAATAAACACGTGTGATATCTTATTACATCCCCCTCCCTCCTTGCGATATTTCGTGATTTTTGCTAAACCCCCTCCCCCCCTTTCAAGCCTCACATGTTATATGGACGGTCCCTAATAACCAATCTCGAATGGTCCATGGGCCACCAATTTTCTCATAGTTCCATTTTCGCACAAATGCTTTTTCGCAAAAACTGTTAAATATTCTGATTTCTTACCCATAAGCGTTAGCGCCTTAAATGCAAGGAAATAAGCCATTCTATTGCTGTGTCCGTTTAGTTTGGCTACAAAGACCAAATTTTCTAGACCGGTCATGAAGTCGTCCATACCCCCAGTAGCTGACGATAAGGAGATCTTGTGCATGTACTGAAATGAAAGACATAACATATATGATACCTGTAGTCAAACGATAAAATACTCCTTAAAAAAACGCTAGCTTGATAGGTTTGAAGAATTCTTTGCAGACTGTGAGATAAAACAGCAATAAGCATAATAAGCCTATTATGTTCTCAAAACTGGATCAAGGCCTCTTCTACATGAGTAGGAATGGGCAGTAATCCACCACGCTGGCCTGCAGGTTGGAAGATGTCAAACGTCTCCGAATTTTTGGCTCTAGTTCTAGTACCTACGCCTTTTTTTCGGATGGGAAATCATCAAATAACCCCTCCCGCTCTGGGCGAAGCGGAAGGGAGTCTCAGAATTGTACTGACTAAAACGCATCCATATTCCTTTTTAGCCCTTTGGGTTCCAGGGCCACGGTATCTCTTTCGAACAGTCCCGCAGCCCTGACAGGCATCGGCCGTCTCGGACCCTTCCAATTTGCTGACATCTCCTTGAGGCGCGCATGGATCACGAACGCGCCGTCGGCACGGCCTGTCGTCATAAGACGGACGGACGGTGAGCTACCCTTTACTCATCGTCCACAGGCAGTTCTAGTACGGCTTCCATAAGGATTGTCTTCCTTCGCAGTTTTTAAGACCAGTAGTGCTGAAATAAATTACACTAAGCAACCGTCTGCCTGGGTTTGAATCCACAACTTACAACACGTAAAGTCGAGGTCATTACCAATGAGGCACCCCCGCTACCAAGATGGCAAGTTGCAAGTGCAAGTTCATGTTAGTGCTGCATACAAATATTACCATTATGGGGTTTAAAGATAAATTTTGACAAGCAACAGTTCAACCAAAGATTTTTGACGTTTAAACGTCTCTTAACTTTAATCATCGTTTATGAATACCCTGCCACCACTGCGCAAAAAATATCATCAACTGCCTAGCCTATTCCCAAACTATCTTGGGGTCGGCTTCCAGTCTAACTGGATGCATCTGAGTACCAGTATTTTACATCAAGCGACTGCCTATCTGACCTCCACAACCCAGTAACTGGGTAATACGATACCCCTTGGTAAGACTGGATGTCAGACTTTTAGCTTCTTACTCGTAACGATTGTCAAAGATCTACAGCCGGGACCAACGGCTTAACATGCTTTCCGACGCACGGAGGAAACTCGGTAAGTATGTAATTATGGTCACCCATTCACGGACCAACCTCGGCAAGCACGGCTTAACCTTAAAGATCGACCCGTGCAGCTGTTATTATTTAGCCACGAGTTCCTCCACTGCGCAAAAAATATTGCTGCTCAAAATAATGCACTCAGAAATTGTGCTGATGTACGCATTGAACAGTACAGGGGCTATGGAGATATTAAAGTTAAAACATTTAAAACTTGTAAGTATTTGTAAAAAAAGCAATAAAACAGTTGGGCCTTTGCCCTTCAATATCTTCCTAATTAGAAGTATGATTCATATCCAAGTATGGTACAAAAAAAATACCACAATGACGGAAGGAACAAGTGCCTCTCAGCTTCGTTAAGATTGTTCTTAACTTCTTACAGCCGTTCATCATCATCTTCAGCCAATAATGTTCCCACTGCTGAGACACAGGCCTCCTCTCAGTGAGAGGGAGTGGGCTGTAATCCACCACGCGGGCCCATTGCGGGTTGGTAGATGACACATGTCTTCGAATTTTTTGTTCTAGAACATGCCGGTTTCCTCACGATGTTTTCTTCACCGTTTTTGAGGACAGCGGTGATGAAATAAATCACACAAAGTAATACGCCTGCCTGGGTTCGAACCCACGGCTTAATGCTCGTAAGTCGGGGCTGCCACCACTGGGCCACCGTTATAATGTACAAAACATCAAAGTGCGTGTATTGATTCTTGCACTGAGACGCTTTGTAATGTAATCCGAGCCCACATTGTATTGTTTATGTTATCAATTCACCGAACGCCCCAGGAAGTTGCGTGTAACTTTTAGGGTTCCGTACCCAAAGGGTAAAACAAGACTCCTGCACTAAGGCTCCGCTATCTATCCGTCTGTCACAGGGCTGTTCGTTTTGAAATATGTATTGTGTGTAGTCGTTCTAGTATATTAAATTACTATGGCCGCTATAAGTAACAGTAATGTATCTGTTATTAATTAGTTTATTGTGAGTCGGAGTACAAAATATGATGTTTTTCCACGATTGTCAAGGCGTTCTAGTCTGCGATTATACGCTGTGCTATCGAATTGTTGTGGTTTGATTCTATTCCATTCCAAGTAGCTCCACATTTCGCAGTAAGAACATAAAAAAAATTTAAATTAAAGGCGAAAACATCGATCAAAAACTTTCTGTAGGGTATAGTAAACTATTTAAATAAATGTATTGTTAAGGTTTGGTGAAACGGAACCCTTTATGTGCGAGTCCGACTCGCGCTTGTCTGGTTTTGTTTGAGTGTGAATAAACAAATACAGTTTAGTGAGAATTGAGAACGGGTACAAGAGCATTGGTAACGTACCGAGTACCGACTATCAGTAACATTCGCAAAATTGAACCAAACAGACCTCGCATATTAAATAAAAAAACGCGCTCGTTCAGATAGAAACTTCTTTATCCAAAAAGTTATACGACTAGCATTTGACAGCTTCTTTTGATTGATATCTGTCAAACACTATTTTGAATGTGGAAACGGTCATCATAGTAAGTTAATCCGTTGTAAAGCGCCTAACGTGACGATTCATAATTAAAGTAACGACTGTTGATACGGTTCGCCAACAAACCATGAGTACATCGGAAGCGGCTACCGGCGGTGATAACCCCACTACTCAACAGCGAGACACTAGGAGCGCCGAACAGGACAGTCTTCAGAACAAGCCCTTAACAAATGATAAGAAAAAATCAAAGAGCCGTCGCCTAGCAAAATCCAAGGCCGAAGTTGCACGACTGAAATTAGAACTAGCCGAAGCCCGACTTGCCTTAATAAAACTGGAATCAAATGATGAAGAACTCACGAACGAAAAAAGGGAACTCATGTCAGTTGCCAAACTACCTGCCTTCAACGGAAACCATCATGATTGGGTAAAGTTTCGCGCTGCCTACTACGATTCAGCCAATCTCCTGACAGATGCTGGGAACATGTCTCGACTTAGAAGAAGCCTCCAAGGAAAAGCGAAGAAAGCAGTTAAAGGATGCACAGATCCGGAACACGTCATGAAGACACTTCAACTACGTTTCAGTCCCGACTCATTAGCAAAGGCTAATAATTGTGATGGTTTCAATGATTTTGATGATTTTAATGATTTTAATAATTGTGATGGTTTCAATGATTTTGATATTTTTAATGATTTTAATAATTGTGATGGTTTCAATGATTTTGATGATTTTAATGATTTTAATAATTGTGATGGTTTCAATGATTTTGATGATTTTAATGTTTTCTAATGATACTTATAAGATTTTTTAATGATTTCTTTACTGTTTTTAGTATTTTAATTGTCTTTAATTGTTGTATTGGGTATTTTGCCTGAAATAAAACACAATTTATTTATTTATTACTATGCAATGCATGCACCTTCTACGTTTAGATGTAAGTGGTACCCTTTCTATATGCAGGCAAAAAGAGAGCCTGATGTTCCGACGTTTTGTAACTTCATAAGAGGATTAGCAGATAACACTCTGCATAAAAAATAATTTTATGAAACCTAGATAACGCAAGACCACCTACTTCGCAGGCTTAAGCATGGTCTGATCTCGTGCAGTATTGTGCAGTGCTGTGTGTTGACCATCATTCATTTTATTATTGCATGATAATTCTAATAAATTTTAACATGAATAAAAAAGTGTATAATTGATTTTCAACCGACGCCGTTGCTGCAAATATTTTCACACTTGCAGCGGTATGATATTGATTTACTTACTAGTTGTACCCGTACCCGTCATGTATTATAATACACTTTTTCTTATTTTTCGTTCTTTGCCGACTATTTAGATTTTTCTACTTTTAGTTATTTATTTATTAAAACTTAATGCAGTAGTAAAAAAAAATACCTTACAAAGGCGGACGTAGCTTGAGGCATTTTCTACCAGTCAACCTTAGGGTGATGCAGAGACAACTTTTCATAATAAGGTACGAAGTCTTTTTATTTCTTGGTAAAAACAAAATAAAACTAATTCAAATGGAATGATATAATTATTATATTTTGTGGTAAGTAGTGCAAGGTATGGCCTATGTTCAGCTGTGGATGTCCAGTGGTTCATATGACAATGCAACCTTATCTATAGTACTGGCCGGTTGGAAACGCAATGCTTGTCAGCTTGAGATAATAATAAATGCAATTTTGGCAGACCAACGTCAATAGAAATAATTTGCCTGCACGGTTGGCGCAGTGGTTGAGCGTTCGACAGCTGCGCTGCGTGTCGCGGGATCGATAAATATTTGTATGGCCTACAGAAGGTTGTTCCGGTTCTGGCTGTGTGTGTTAGTTGTAGTGTAGTTTTTACATGTAGGGGAGGTACCCTAAATAATTGTTTTTTTCAAAATATTTTTTTACCACTTTTTTGAGTCATTACCGTCTATACCCATACCAAATTACTACTTTCTAGTACCAATAGTTTTCGAGCTAAACCGCGGACAGACAGACTGACAGACGGACATGGCGAAACTATAAGGGTTCCTTGTTGACTACGGACTGAAGAAGATTAGCTTAAAACACAATATTACTGCCTGATGAACGATGAATTCATGCTCAGCAGTAACTCTTGTGACCACAAGTATTTGACCATAGAGACATAGAGCAGTACATTCCTTACTGAATTTTAAATTGATTAACATGATCTTGAAACTACCATTACCTACACAACAACAACAACATCATCAGCCTATAATGTTCCCACTGCTGGGACACAGGCCTCCTCTCATTGAGAGTGAGTGGGCTGTAATTCCTAGTGTGGGACGACGTGTTTTTTTAATAAAAAAATACAAGTTACTCAACTGTAGGGCAGTCCACCCCACCTTACTTTGCCACAACTGCCAAAACTTTGTCATATGACTAACCCTACCTACCCTCCAGAAGTCATCGGCTATAGATTACTGCTACCTGTGCAAAGCCGGCGCGGGTCGCTACTTATTATTAAACAAGATTTTAATTTAACCGTACATCAGAATTTTGGTAAAATCAGAAATTAGATAAATAGGTAACTTATCGTCAGGGAAATTTGTTAAGCAAACTGACACCCTACACCCATTTCCCGTGTTAAAACCATTTCATACAACTGGCAGAGAATGTCAGTCGTGATTTGAATACATATACGAACCACTTAGGTAGTCATTTTGGTTAGCAAGTAATTTCCCTGACTTTCCTTAGCTGTTACCTTCATCCGTTTACGCGTAAGGAACGTCCCCTGGATGCAGGTTTCTCCTTTTGTCATGACTGTGGTACCAGCCATCATGTTGAGCAACGCAGTCTTGCCGGCTGATTGAGTTCCCAGTATGGCTAGGCATTCACCTGAAAATTTTCCGTAAAAATGTTCTAATAGCATTATAGGCCTTTTAACTATCCCACTCTTTGGACTCAGGCCTCTTCTCTACGAGAGGGAGTGGACTGTTATAAACCGCGTGGTTATAACAGTGCACTCCCTCCCACAAAACACTTGTGTATTACGTAAGTACGTTAACTGGTCACTTAATATACTTATACTGCCGAGTAAAATCGACTGCCTCCGCTGTTAAGTAAGATAAATTTTAAATTACCAAACAACTGCGGTTAGTTGTGAGGTAAGATAAAATTTGAATTACTTAACAGCTGGAGGCAGTTCACCATATAAAAACTATTACGTCCCCCATTCCGTAAAACTGTATCAGGATCCAACTCCCCCATCCCCAGAATTTGCAGGCTTCTTAACAATTGCGATGAATCAATAGATATTTTTTCCACAACACTTCAAAAATTCAAGCGCCAAGTCCATTAAAAGTAACCACCAGATTGACTTTTTTCCTTTGTCTTCTTTGTATTTAATATGTATCTAAAGCTACCCACCCACTGTTGTTGAATGTTTTATTTCTGCACTTTTAAATGTTTTTTTCAATTTTATTGCTTTTATAATTTTGTTTTTTTTTTTGCATGCTCTGTCTGCACTTTTAAATGTATTTTTTTTCCATTTTATTGCTTTTATAATTTTGTTTCTTTTTTTTTTTTTGCATGCTGTGTCTATCGCATCATATTGTACACTATACTTGTATCATATTTCTTGTATTAATAAGATAAACAGTATAACAATTGTAAATAGGCCAATAAATAAATAAATACATAGCACCTCAAACCATTAGAAAAGTTTTTACACGCTTTTAAATAACTTTTATGTAAACATTTAAGTTGGCCACTTGAAAATTTGTAAACCATTTTTAAAATCACTTGTTGATATCCGATTGAGCAGTAATTTTGCACACCTTTGGTTCTTGTGACAGTTCATTTTTATGACAGACATGACATGACTTGATCCTGCAGCCAGGATCGCCTTCTCATGAGAGAACTCAATGGTTAATAGTACGAACACGAAAATTTCGATACGCGTTCAATATTGTTAAATAAACCTAATTTTCTTCTTTCCATTTTGATAAAAACTAGTTTTATTTTTGGATTAAGAGCTGTTAATACATTTTTTTTTTCGTCACAACATGGCTCGGTCAGTCCTATTCTCATTTGAAACGCACTATTCATCATCATCATCATCATTTCAGCCCAAAAGACGTCCACTGCTGGACATAGGCCTCCCCCAAGTGTCGCCACATTGTCATTTTGGGGGGTTTTGCCTTAATCGCCACGTTTGGCAGGCGGGTTGGCGATCGCAGTACGGTTGTTACAAAAGCACAGAGAACGCTGCTGCCCATTCTCTGGCAAATCCCTTAGTCGCCTCTTACGACACCCACGGGAAGATATGGGATGGTGCTATTCTTTACGACCGACACCATACAGAGCAAACGCACTATTATGTGGACGATAATTTCCGAGAATACTCATCTTGTTTTTTTTCAAGTTACAGAATGCCATAAGACAGTAATATATTTCTTCTACGAAGACGAAAAAGCGGGCAGTACCTAGTATATTATAGGTAGTGTTAAACAATATGTTAAAAAACTCTGTCCGATACGAAAGGGGCACACAGGTATAGCAATGACATTACCAAATAAAAAAGTAAAAATATTTATGAAACTGAACATATATTTAGATGAATTTTAAAAACCCTATTTTTGTGACCAAATTACCACTATTTCCCTAAAATCAAACAAACTTATAGAAAGCGAGAACACCATCTTCGGCATTAGGGCGCTCGATCGTCAGTTGTTTGTTTATGACGTCACTACATAAGAAGCGACCAGAGTGTGCTGCCATTTCCACACTTTAATGCATTTATTTTGATTTTTCTCGGGGTATTTTTTTACTTGTTATCCAAAAAGAAGTACTTAAGTATAGAGAATGTAATCTCGAAACCAGTTAACACCCTCACGGATCGGACAGGTTTTTTTAAAATATTATATAATGTGCACGAGTAATACTCACCTAATTTTGCAGCAAAAGTAATACCCTTAACAGCGCATATTTTTTGTTTCTTTTTAGTAAATTCAGTGTCTGTGTAATATTTGTGGAGATCGTTAACCAGAATCACATCATCCGTGTAATTTTCTGAAAGTTTATCATAATATTATAGCAGCTTTGATTCATCATCTGCCTAGCCTTTTCCCAAACTATCTTGGGGTCGGCTTCCTGTCTAACCGGATGCAGCTGAGTACCAGTTCTTTACATGAAGCGACTGCCTATCTGACCTCCACAACCCAGTAACTGGGTAATACGATACCCCTTGGTAAGACCGGATGCCAGACTTTTAGCTTCTTACTCGTAACGATTGTCAAAGATCTACAAATGACAGCCGGGACCAACGGCTTAACGTGCTTTCCGAGGCACGGAGGAAACTCGATATGTAATTATGATCACCCATCCACAGACCAACCTCGGCAAGCACGGCTTAACCTTAAAGATCGACCTGGGCGGCTGTTATTATTTAGCCACGAGCTCTTAATAGCAGCTTTGATTGTAGATACAATTATTATATCTTCCTAGACATTTCTCAATGACATTGGGGTGCTTTTAGTCTACCCGGTTGTGGCTGGATGAAACAGTTTTTGATATAAAGCGACTGCCTATCTGACCTCCACAACAAAGTAAATAAAAAATACGATATCACTTCTTGCCTTCTTGGTAAAATTGACGGTTAGACTTTCCGTCTTCTGAATATTCGTAATGACTGTCAAAATTCTAAAGTGACAGCCAGGGCCATTGCTTAGACGTGCTTTCCGAGACACGAAGGGGTCTCGATACCCTTGTTATACTGGATGATTTTTACAAGTGAGCATGGCTGGTCAAATCTGAAACTATGAGGATTAGCGAAAAATTATCACAAGAGTCTCGGGCCCGATTTTGATGAAAAATAATCATCGGATTTTTACATTAATTAATGAGAGGTTTAATAGCCAACGATATAAAATTTTAATGATGAAATGATGTTTATTTTTGCAAATAGGTTCTTACGAACAATTTTAACACGTCGTCTTTTTTAAAAACTAGATTAAGCCGGTGTTTCGTACCTGACTATTTTGAGAAGAAACAGCTGAAACAAACTCAGAGGAGTCTCTTTTAAGGTCCAAACATAATCTTGGTCAACTCACATGAGGACTATGCAGTTAAATGTCATAAATTGTCTTTTGAAGAAAGAACCATACAGAATTGAGTGGACCTGTCCAGCCAGTGCAAGCATTTGTCAGTTATCGTGTAGTTGATTGATCAAAAAAGTACTTTGTTAAAAATACGCTCTTACCTTCAGTTTGCTGTCCGTTAAAAAATGATCTTTATTAGCAATACTATCGAATGTTGAAATATCCTAGTGTTTTTTTTTAATCAACTGTTACGATTCCTGGCTAAGAAAATAGATTTTTCAAAAATCCAATGGGGCTGTTTTAGTTTTCTATCGGGCCCGAGAGTTCTTTCAAGATTTTTCACTATTCCTCATAGTTTTGGCCGCCCATCCATTGGTCTATCCTCGGATAGACCTCGGTAATTGTAGCTAGCCTTCGATCGACCTGTGCGAATAAATAAATGTGCGCTCTAATATTTACGCGTTCGAAGTGATGTCTGAACATAGCTTCTCTCTTGCAGAACACTAGGAGTATCCAACTCATCCCGCCTCGATTTTTTGAAACGATAAAATGCAATCTTTTCTTGTATGGTCTGTAATGTTCTGTACTCCAGTAATATGACCACGGTCTGAAATTCAAGACATTATGTTGTACTGCAGTAGATTAAGATGTAGTAGGGACGAGCCTATTGTTATCAACGGAGCACAAATTCCGACTACAGGCTGCTACTGAGAATTTGTTGATGTTAAACCCAAGAACGCTGTACGTATTTGCGACCATTTGACGTACGGAACAGCAGATTTTTTCAACAAATAAGCTGTCAAAGAATCTCAACCTTGAGTCTGCTACAGTAGCTTTTTTTTACTCGAAATAGTGTTGCGTTTGCCCGTAATTCGCTTGATGTGAAGCGACGAAAATGTCGCCTAGGGTGGAGCACGCTTAACTTGGAGAAACCGAGTCACTCTTTGGGTGCTGGGTGGTTGGGTGTAAGTGAAAGCGTTACATCGCAAAATAGTGGAAGCCACTATATTAACTGGGTGTGCGAAAGGGGAAACTGTATTTATACCACGAATCCCATTAATACCTAATGATATCCCGTTCGAATTTAAACGATCACAGTTTCCCTCTAAAAGTCTGCTTTGCCATGACAGTGGGACGAAAAAGGCTGGAAATAATACTAATACAGGTTATATTCGCAAAATAAAAAACTTACCCCATAAACAATAAATTGTATAAACAAAGTCAGGATGTCAAACAATCCAGTATCGTGAGATGCCAAATATGGGAATGCTTCGGTGCCGTGCACTGAGTCTGAAACGGTAATATATAATCGTGTTTATTATCTGTATTGCTGAAAGTGTAAACCACTTTTTTTAAAAATGCCTTAGTTTACGTTAGCCGTGAAAACACCATACTCCATCTATACGTTTTAAGGAAGACTCGGCTGTAAAGCACGATTGAAATTTCAGCGACATCTGATTTGCTATGTGAAAAAATAGTTCACCTCGTATGAGATAGATGGCGCTAATTTCTACTAACGCTATTTTACTTAGTTTTAGATGGTACACAAATAAAATAATGTTAAAGTAAAATAAAACAACAATAAAGTTACTGATTTCTTAAGGTGGAAGCGTCAGGGTCGCGAATCGACAAAAATAAAGAACACTGTCATTTTAGTAGTCTTGTCAGTGAGAGTAACACAACAGCAACCTAACGTAAATGAGATTAAAGATCAGAACTGCGGTTTTGACATCGATAAGACGGCATAATTACAGGAATGATGACAACATTTGTATCACTTGGTTAATTTAAATATTGTCGTATTAAGTATTTTTATTATATTACTAGCTGTACCCGGCTTGCGTTGCAATGCACTTGCACTTTTTCTTACCTACCCTACTCTACCCTACCTACCCTACCCTACCTTTCTCACCTTTTAAACCTTCCCTGGACTACGACAAACATTTCAAAACCAAAATCAGCTAAATCGGCCCAGCCGTTCTCGAGTTTTAGCGAGACAAACGAACCGCAATTGATTTATATATATATTTAACATAAATAGATTCCTTTTTTGTTTCGATTCTTTTTTTACCGATTTTGTATTTAAGTATGAACATTATAGGCCTTGTATATTCCTAGATGCTTGCTAATTTTTATTAACTTTTCTATCTTCTTTTACGTTTTTGTGAAGTAAACGAACGAGTTATTGTCGGGCACGCTTTCCTCCCATACCTAAAAATGTCTTTTTTAAAGCCAGGTTCTTAACGAGGTGTTTTTTTTAAATATTGAAGCGGTTTTTTTAGAAATTGTCTCAAGCCTTTTTTAAGTAATGGACCCATCCATTACTGATAATAAGTACTAACGCTATTACATAATAACATTTTAAAAACAAATGGTTTTAAAAGAGTAACCCTGGTGTTTCTTGCCAGTTCTTCTCCATAGGAAACGAGCAACCCGAACCGTACACCTTCTCTCGACGTTTTATAGGCCTTTGTGAAATAAAAGATTTTAATGGTAAATTAATAACTGTGAAAGGACTATACGCCTTATAGATTGACGAATCTTGCGCGTAATCGAGTATAAGCTCGTCTTTGGAAGCGCGTGTAGGCGCACCTTTTGCCACACCCGCAATTCCTGCTAACATTAAAGCGAAAATGCATGTGCATATTGCTGCCTATTTGCTACTTTTACTACTTAAAGTAGGTATATATAAATGACCAGACATTATGATATCAGGATAGCTAGTCAACTCTCCTTTTGTGTAAATTATTCAAATTCGTGTAATTATTTTGACAGGAGCAATTACTACTTGGTGGGCTATCATAACGTCTTAAAGCAGTTTTAATTTTTAATTTAAGCAGTCTTAATTTCGGCCATTTATAGGCAAAGATCCCGCTATACAACGACCTTTACCGAGCTGGTTAATGGATGAAACTTATTTTATATTAAATTTAATATGTCAATAAATATATTGCATATGGATTGTCTAAAAAAATTCAGTCCAGGATAAGTATGACTAATTAATAATTAATTTTTTTTTTAATGTTTCACTGGTTTGGATAAGACATATTAAATTTAATATAAAATAAGTTTCATCCATTAACCAGCTCGGTGAAGGTCGTTGTATAGCGGGATCCTATACTATTAGACACACACGAAAATACGACGCGCGCAATAGCGTAAGCCGATACGAGCAATAAAAAACACTAGTCTGAAACCGCTCTACTAGTTACTTACCATTGAAAAAGTTGGTTATGATCACCAATACTTACTACAACAAACGTCAACGTCAAAGGATTCATCATCAAACTTCAAATCGGGGCACTTGTGCCTATTAAGCTTGCAAAAAGCGTTGAGTCTCGCTCTAAGCGTAAGTCTAGCCATTCCAATACCCAACGCGTACATGGGGCTCAGGCGAGCAACAACCTCGAGTATGTAATATGGTACGGCGATGGCAACCATTTTTTTCGCGAAAACTTCCAGAACTGATTGAAGTACTGGCAGGACGATGCCTAAAAGAAACATAATTATTATTTTTCCCTTATTCATCCTTCCGAAAATTACATACGGTAATTTTTTTTATAAAAATAAAAAAAAGTGTTAAAAAAAGTGGTCCGCCGGTGCCATAATCTGACGAATGAGGTCAAGCTATTTTGAAACATTAACAGATTGTCAACCAAAGGCGGTGCTTGCAACCAGCTATACTAGCGCCGCCGTTAGTTTCACTGTCACTTTCTCCATTTCTTTAGAAATTAAGTAGGTAGGTACACGGTGTAAGGGACGCTCAAACAGTTACCGTAACTCTGCAAGTCATTCTGAACCAGGCTACCTACCAGTGGGTCAGTTAGAAAAAAAACAAGCTGTACCATACATCTTGACCGTTTAGGTAGAGTACTTTTTTTGTATGTGACAGTTGATTATTTAAAATAAATCTAAGCTGTGTGTGTGTGTGTGTGTGTGTGCGTGTGTGTGTGTGTGTGTGTGCGTGTGTGTGTGTTGAGCATGTGTGTGTGTGCGTGTGTGTGTATGTGTGCGTGTGTGTGTGTGTGTGTGTGGAGTGCTTCGTTGCTCTATTGGTCACATTGTAACACACATCTTAAAGTACAACATTCAACAGTTTGTCCTACAGATAGTTCCCCTGGCTCCCAAACTAGGTCTTCAGCTGTGACTTGCGAGACAGTGTTTTCCTAGGACAAACATCGTAATAGCGAAAAAATGATCTGCTGCCCCATACTAAATTTCAATACCTACTCGACCCAAATGTATGGGGCAGCTGATATTTTTTTCGCTTTTACTATGTTTGTCCGATGGAGAAACATGTTCAGTGTGATGGTCTATAGCACACCCTTAAGTATCTATGTATGTACCCTTTCCGTAACATCCTGTTTAAGGTTTGGGACGTAATTATGCTTAAACACAGTTGATAAAATATAGATCTGTATTGTGTACATAAATTGTTAAATAAATAAATCAAAGTAAGTAAGTTAAGGTTAATTACGAGGCCGACTGGGTTATTTACTCTCCCTTCATCATCATCATTTCAGCTGAAAGACGTCCACTGCTGGACATAGGCCTCCCCCAAGTGTTGCCACATTGACCGGTCCCGTGCGACTCGCACCCATTTTTTTTTTTTTATGAATGGCATCTCGCAGTTCAACCTATGAGGTTGTCGTCTGCTTAACCGGACTATCCTGTGGGTGCCTTAAGAGTAAGGCCTCCAGCCAGGGCATAAAAACTTACAAACTAAGCGACTATACGCTGAGGGCACCCCCTGTGGGGTACGAGCCTCGGCTCAGGGCGTCGCTGGGGGAGGACTGCATGGGGACAGGCTGGATCTGAATGATATCATTATTGAGGGGCTGATTTAAAACTACTGGCACAGCATCGCGGGCTGGCTCGAGCGAGGGTCGGGGAGGGCATGGATCGGGACGTCGCGACGGACCTCGACGGCGAGGTCGGAAAGACGGCGGTTTGTGTCTGTACTTTTTAAGAGTGCTAGTCTCTTTGCTACTCTCCTGGAGGAGGGGGTGATAGCATCATCGGGAGTGCTCGCACCCAACGGATCCCCGCGACATTTATATATCTGTGCCCGCAACCTTCACCAGGTCATCAGTCCTCCTAGTAGGAGGCCTTCCAACGCATCGTTTCGTCGTCACAACTTTTCGGCCCCTACTATCAGTACTCTCCTGTACTAATGTTATCATTACTTACCAAAAAACAATGAGGCGATATAAATCTGGCAAACAGCAACGTTTTCGTTTAGACGAAAACTCCACACATACAGGCAGGTGTGGAAAGCTAATCCAAACATGAATGACATTGAAATGAAAGATCCTGAAATAACAAAAAATATACCTACAGGGTATAAACGGACCCTTTACGAGCATTTGGTATATAGTAACTGTACCTACGCAAAAATTATTGCTGGGAAACGATTTTGTTTTTGGGGGGAAAAATCACGGTTCACTGTAGAACTCCATATCATCATCATCATCATTTCAGCCGAAATTCGTCCACTGCAGGACATAGGCATCCCCCAAAGCCACATTGACATAAAGGGGGTTTTGCCATAATCGCCACGCTTGGCAGGCGGGTTGGCGCAGTACGGTTGTTACAAAAGCACAGAGAACCCTGCTGCCCATTCTCTGGCAATTCCCTTAGTCGCCTCTTACGACACCCACGGAAAGATATGGGATGGTGCTATTCTTTACCTCCGACACCATACAGAACTCCATGTAATGCACTCAAAACATTGTGTTGATGAATATTTAGCAGGAGTTATCGAGATATTTAAAGTAAAGTCATAACATTAAAACTTGTTTGTTGTGGGTACCTTTTGGCAGAAGTAACGCTCAATTGACGTTCTATATTTCCTTAGCCTGTATTGTCCGACTCCTGGGCAATGACCTTCTCCATAACTCTCCTCTTTCTCGGTTATTAGGGTTCCGTACCCAAAGGGTCAAACGGGACCCTATTACTGAGACTTCGCTGTCCGTCCGTCCGTCCGTCCTTCTGTCACCAGGCTGTATCTCATGAACCGTGATAGTTAGCCAGTTGAAATTTCTACAGATTATGTATTACTTTTGCTGCTACAACAACAAATACTAAAAACAGAATAAAATAAATATTTAAGGGGGGCTCCCATACAATGAAGTGATTTTTTTTTTATCGTTTTTATAAATAATGGTACCGAACCCTTCGTGCGCGAGTCCGACTCGCACCTGGCCGGTTTTTATTTATGATAAAAAGTCACACTTACCTAAAAAGTTTAATTGTAGAAATGTGCGATCTATGTCCAGAAAAACACATATTATAATGAGAGGTATCAGTATCACAAGAGAGAATATGGTCATGTGGGCGATAAGCCTAGAGCTCCAATGGATCATAGGGCTGCAACCTGCCATCATATGGTTGTCCCTTATGCCAAACTTTCGTTCGCATATGCATAGAACTACAGTAGGAGCTAAAGGGAACACAGACACTGAAAGAAAAATATAGAAGCATAAAGAAAATAACGTTAAAAGCGTTTAAACCTTACGGAATTTCATACAAACTTTCAAGTCCTTATATTCCGAAATGACTGAACCGATTTTGATGAAACTTAATACGCATAAGCAGGATACATTAGGTCTAAAAAGTTACTAAAATCATTTTCGAAAATCAGTGATACCTACAGCTAAATTATACGGATTATAAATTATCGATCGAAACTTCAAATTATCTTAAAGAAAGACATTTCCGAAATATTTTCTAGTAACTTTTGAGACCTATGTATCCTGCATATGCGTATGAAGTTTTATTAAAATCGGTTCAGTCATTTCTGAAAATAAGGACTTGAAAGTTTGTATGAAATTACTTAAGCCGTAAACGCTCTTAGGTTGCGTCAAGTACTTAATAAGGAAATTGTCGTGGGGATAGTTTTGAGTACGGATGTAAAAGGAGAGGACACAAGAAGCGATAGATGGACTGTACGAAAGATGATATAGAAAGGGGGTGACTGATGAGATGAAAAGTAAAAAAGAAGTTTGGTAGAAGAAGACAGGCTGCCAAATAAAATGGTATAAGGGCAGGCTATGAATGACGATACTGCTTGGAAAATCGACTACTAGAAACTTATCCGTAAATTCATATAAGAAAATTTTGTTTTGACCTTCATTTAAAATAATGGTTTTTAACAACGCAAATTAAAGAAGTGTCAGTCGGTAATACATGACGCTTTTATACTAAAATGTAGGCACTACGCGAACTAGGATTAGAAGACTATGTTAGCCAGCACCATCCGACCACGCTAATACGGGGTGAAAAGGACGGGTCCACATACACATATTAAATAGGTAATAAAAACAATCTGCTACTCCATACATTACGAGTGTGTGGGTATTGCAGTTTTGTAAGAAACGGCAGATTTTTTTTAAATTACTGATTAAAAAATTCTATTTGCGCGACCCCTGTATTTTTATACCAGCAACATTAATGTGCATACATTTTATAACTGCTGAAATTAATAAGGGGTTTTGCCATACCATTTTTAGTAAAGAATCTAATGGAATCACCATATTTCTTTAGAAAAATACTGGTTTCATTATACAACTAAGGAAATAAGAGGCAAGGGAAGTAAACATAATGCGAAAGTACGGGTCTTAAAAAAAAAATGAATAAATAGAATAAGGGGAGACGAGGGCTCTTTGTATTGCAAATGAGAATAATAGGGGAAAAATACTCATATTGTTAAAAGTAAGCAGCAATAAATTGTCGAAACTTATTATCATAGCGAAAATATTTACCTAAAGAATTTTATTTATTAAGGGGACTGAGAAATGCGATAGTAATATGAAATGCTTATTACTACTTATGGTAAATGCGACAGAGCTAAGTGTTTGTTTGCAAAGTTTCTATGGCAAATAAAATCTTTTTTTAAGGAAAAAACCAGCTGTCACTAGACCAATCTAGTAAAACTCGTGGTAAAGTGATAAAAGCCTTATGGATCCCATGTTATCAATCAACTGGGCCTTAAACTGTTCACTACTAGACATAGATCCCAAAGCTGCTCGCAACACCTGAATCGCCACTTCTCGTATCCACTATGTCTAAGTCGCTGTCAAAGGTCTTCGGTATCGTCCAGCTGGGGGCGTCCTATGTTACGCCTCTCATAGTTTGGGTTTATATTACCATACTGCTTCATCATCTGCCTAGCCTTTTCCCAAACTATGTTGGGGTCGGCTTCCAGTCTAACCGGATGCAGCTGAGTACCAGTATTTTACAAGAAGCGACTGCCTATCTGACCTCCACAACCCAGTAACTGGGTAATACGACACCCCTTGGTTAGACTGGATGTCAGACTTTTGGCTTCTGACTACTCGTAACGACTGTCAAAGATCTACACATGACAGCCGGGACCAACGGCTTAACGTGCTTGCCGAGGCACGGCGGAAACTTGGTATGTAATTATGGTCACCCATCCCCGGACCAACCTCGGCAAGCACGGCTTAACCTTAAAGATCGACCCGTGCGGCTCTTATTATTTAGCAACGAGCCCCTTCACCATACCATACTGCTTATCACACATTATTTAACTTATCAAACCAATAGTAAATAATAGTAACAAATATCACTCACGAAAAGTCACCCAACAGGACCATCTCAGGCATAAAAACGAGCTTTTCACCTCTCTAACACCAATAGGTTTTGCCTTAGCTAGAGGTTCATATGAAGTCCGAATAGTATTATTACTGTACGGTACATACATAGACATGTAAATATTACTAAACATGTTAACCGTTTTGGAAGTCATTTTTGGGTCTATAGGGTGGATTATTCTAATATAAACATCAGTAATTTCAAAGCCTACAGTTTCTTTGTTTGAGTGTACTGCTGGTGCGCGTATGAATGCTGTGAAAAAAAAAAGGTTTAAATTTAGCTTATATACATAATATAACATCACGCCGATAATCCCGGAGGAGTAAGATAGAGGTATATTACTTAGTACAATCGTATTTCGCCATATCCTTAAGTCCCATGTCAGAGGATTGGAGCATATTGCCACCTACCGGAAAAGGATCCAGGCTCCGAGTTGATACGGAGAAATTCTAGACAGAAAACACAATAACACTTTGCCCGATCTGATAATCAAACCTAGAACTACTAGACCAACGAGGCAACATTCAAAGGCTGTGCAAAGTTGTCACAATAAAGCTAGTAGCAAATATTGACTACACAACAGTAGGAGCTGATCAAGGTGATTTATTGTCTGAACCTGAAGTACGCCCAGGAAATGAGGCATCAAGCTTCAATATTAGCCATATTGTATGGCGTTGAAAGAAGTAGTATTTTCGTTGCCGTGTAGGTATGTTTTTGTGATCTAGTTTTGCAGAACGCAGCTTATAGCATCCTTAATGTCCCTTAAATAGTAGCTTCATCATCATCATCATTTCAGCCCAAAATACGTCCACTGCTGGACATAGGCCTCCCCCAAGTGTCGCTACATTGACATTTTGGGGGGTTTTGCCATAATCGCCACGCTTAGCAGGTGGGTTGGCGATCGCAGTACGGTTGTTACAAAAACACAAAGAACGCTGCTGCCCATTCTCTGGCAAATCCCTTAGTCGCCTCTTACGACACCCACGGGAAGATATGGGATGGTGTTATTCTTTACGTCCGACACCATACAGAGCCACACAAATAGTAGCTTATCTCGATGATATCCAAGACAACTGCGAAGTTTTATCAGTTCATAAAAAGCCCTTGTGTTATCTTGCTCCAATGTCTGACTAAGCTTCAGTCTGCTTGTCTTTATCTGCATATTACTGGTGACCAAAAGCTGAACCGATTCCATTTAGATTGCCATGGACTTGCTAAGCACATCCCTATGCTGATTAAAATACTGATTTATGGCTGAAAAAGGAATGATATTCAGACAATTATAAACAAAACTCATACCATCATCAATATTCTTTAAATACTCAGTTTTTACTCCAGGATACTTCGCCTCCACGCCCTCAAGCAGGCTAGTTCTACTAATTGGCGAGGGTACATTATACACTAAGTTCGCAATTTCTGAATCCAGCACTAGCCTGTCTTCGTTGAACATCCTCTTGTTCCTCAACGAGTAGTTTGACGTTAACGTGACATTGACAAGGCAGAAAATGGGAACTAAGAAGCGCTGTGAAAAATAAGAGTGATGAGTCGTAGAGGAATATTTATTCAGAGGCTGCCCAGGGTCAGACAAACATCAAAGGCGAGTCAATTTGTCTTCACTCAAGCTAAGTACAGTAGCTTTACATACGAAAGTAATGGTTATTCGTATCAAAATCACACCATTTATTTTATCATCATCATCAGCCTATAATGTTCTCACTGCTGGGACGCCGGCCTCATCTCAATGAGAGGGAGTGGGCTTTAACCCACCACGCGGGCCCAGTGCGGGTTGGTACCATTTATTTAAGTTAGGTCATATATTGTGTTGAAAATTAGGCTGGTGTTCGTCGCAACCTTTGAACGGCAAAATTTACGAATTATATTTTTATTTTATTAAAGGTCACCAACAGCTTTTGTACACAAAATATCTTACTATATGAAAGGAAATAAATAGTCTTGGGCTTATACTGTTGCTAATTACAGGTTAACCAGCCAATTCTCAATTTCAAGAGATACAATAAAAACTAGTTGTACTTTAAATTAAGTGTCAATTAAAAAAACTATACATGCAATAGAATTGATTCTAGTTGCTCAATAGCAAAGTATAATGGAAGTTAATGTTCGTATTGTTTTTGATTGGAAAATCTACAAAACTAAAGGTATTTGTCAAACGGATTTCATGTTTAAGGTGGTTAAAAAAAGTTATCATCATTTCAGCCGAAAGAACTCCACTGCTGGACATTGCAGAGCTCCCTCAAGTCACACCACATTGATCGGTCCCGTGCGACAGGCATCCAGTGGATCCTCGCAATCTTCACCAGGTCATCCGTCCACCGAGAGGGAGGCCTCCCAAAAAAAATATTCAAACATAAATCAAAGCACTGAATTTGTAAGTAAGACGCACTACAAATTAGTTTTCCAGGCAGACAATAAATTCGAATCGGTAGCAAGAAAATGTAGGAATTGAAAGAAATCTTACCAGGCTCAAGAACAGACCTCTCTGCACCAATATATTGTCAATAAATCGTATGGTAAGCATTATGGTTTGTCTGCATTTTAGTCTGTAGCCCTTAATCCGCTTCCGATAGACAATCGTTTCTGTACATAAAAATACATAAAGTCACGACTCTTTTCCCAAATACGGTTATGTAGAAGTGTAAAGCAGATAGCACAAAAAGCTAAATCCCATATAAAAAGCACCCCACACATAAATCCAGACTCCATCCTGCTACTGAGAAATTCCTGATGGAAAATTCAAGTATATACTAATATAATTGATTGCCCGAGGTGTGTATCGAACCCAGGGTCTACCGCTCAGTAGTAGCGATTCCGACGACTAGATCGGCGAGGGAGCGACTTATGAAGGCCACAACACCATCGGCGGCCGAGCTGTGCCTCAGTTTCCCTTCATCCCCAGTTCGGCCCTTCTTCACCACTTGTGTGTGTTCAGGCGACAGATTATGACTCTACCTTAAGTGGTGACCGACGATTATGACCAGAGCATCGTAGATGCGTTGCCATTGCAGAGGCACAACCAAGTCTCATATGCCTGGAACTACATTGCCATACATTTCAAACCGGAATAAAGCAAAGCCGCTTGGTGGCAAAAATTGGCATGATGTGTAGTACTTTCCCGAACGAGCTCCGAATCTGGCTCCTGTCTCGCAGACCATGCAGCGTAGCATCGATATGGTGTACTGTCGATACAACTTACTATCGCTTTGGTTTACGGTCGATGTAGCGTACCGTCGATTTAGTGTACTGGCGATGTAGCGTACCGTAGATTTGGTGTACTGCCGATGTAGCGTTCCTACTGTGGATTTGGTGTATTGTCGGTGTAGCGTACCATCGATTCATTAACCCGTCGATAGAACCTTTTCGATACAGCGACCATTGATGTAATGACTGTCGATATTATGAACCAGACCCGTGTGACACACCGTTAAATGTGACCACAAACTGAAACATGGTGTATACAACTTCTACGTCTAGTTTGTAGAATTACTTACCCATCCGAGACTTGCGCCTTATGCCTATGGCTGATTCTCGTACCGTATCAGGATCAACAAACCTTCAAGATAAAAAAGTAACAAATTAGTGCGATGTTTAGGCACTGCTATACCTACACGGTGGACGCGCAAAAATCGTCATCTTTCGTAGATTATTAAAAAAACCGGTCAAGTGCGTGTCGGGCCACGCGTAGTGTAGGGTTCCGTAGTTTTTATACCAGCCAAGTGCGTGCAGCCAAAAGCCAAACATGGCCATGACCTACCTAATTTGACTTCCTATACAAACAACAACAACTGTTTTTTTTTATAAAACTTATTTAGGGATGAAACATTAGCGCGATACAACTAACGCTTAGCGCCATCTATCTACATTTCTATGGAGTTGTTCGAAGTTTTCGAGTCAAATGCAATTGGTCGACTATTACTCGTAAACTAGTAAAGCCCACTTAAGTGTGATAGTGTTCCTTTAAACTTCGTTAATAGGTATTACTGCCGTGACATTTGTATATCTAACTACAACCGTTTAGTTGGTAGAGGGGGGGGGGGACACTTGACTCTAACAAAAATTGGAACTTTAAAGCTTGATAAGTCACGAACGGTTTACTTAATCAAAAAACGGTCTCCTCAAAACCCTAATATTTTTGAAAGACCTATCCAACGATATCCCACACTATGGGAAAATGAAAATAAAAATGATCATCCCCACTTTACATGTAGGGGACATACCCAAAAGATTTTTTTTTAAATTTTATTTTACCACTTTTTCGGCGTCATTAACGAGTATACTCATGCCAAATTACAATTTTCTAGCACCAATAGTTTTTGAGCTAAACTGCGGACAGACAGACAGACCGGCGGACATGGCAAAACTCTAAGGGTTCCTTGTTGACTACGGAACCTTAAAAACAAGTTTTTCCTTTACAAAAGTGCAATGGGAACAACTGACTTTTTATTTTACAACCAACGAAGGATGTCAACGCTGGGGGCCTTCCACCATGCACAAACACACCCCTCACATATTCCATAGAGAAAAACAGATAATTATTATCTCTTACTTGTCAAAAACTTCTTCCATAAACATTCCAACATCCATGAGAACAATTCCCAAAGGCTCTTTTTTACCTTCTAAAGCCTCTAACAGATTCGGGAAGTGCTCGAGCTCCCTCGTAGGTACTGAGAACACTATACGTGTCATATCGTAAATATGACACTCAAGGTCTGGTATTATACTGTCTACCAGCTCCTTTAGATCGTATAAACGGGCGCCGCTTTTGATGATTATTGATAGAGTGAAGCAGGTGCCTGTTGGAGAATGACTATTATATTTTGACTAGATCCCACTTTGTTTAAAATACTGTAAATATAACTTACCAATAACGTTTTTTAGGAACATAGGACTACCGTGACATTTGAGCACGCCCTTATCAAGAAGAACTATCCTGTCTCCTAACGCGATCGCTTCTTCTAAGCTGGACGTTGCCATAAGTATAGTCTTGTTGCTACGCAGGACCTGGATAATGTTAAAGAAGAGCCAGCTCATCATCATTGTTGGCAACAAAATAAAAAGGGCATTGGCAATACTGCCAACCTAAAACGTTCTGTTCTCAGCTCTCACCGCTAGGGGGCGGTCACGTTTTGCTTTTCCACTAATTTCTAATGTTTTAAATAGTTAAATCAATATATACAGGGTGTAACGGAAAGGGTATATACATACTTAAGGGTGTGCTACAGACCATCAAACTGAACATGTTCTCCACAAACAAACATCGTAATAACGAAAAAATTATCTGCTGCCCCATACAAAATTTCAATACCTATTCGAACCAAATGTATGGGGCAGCTGATATTTTTTTCGCTATGACGATGTTGGTCGGATTATTTTTATTTATTTATTTATTAAACAATTTTATAATAAACTTTCATTTGAAAACTATGCCCCACAAAACCGTTTTCACGGTTTGTCTGTGGGAACGGAACAATATTTTAAAGATAATGTTCCGTTACACCTTGTACAGTCTGTCTATAAAGTCATGAAATTAATGTTTGAGGAACTAACATTATTTAAAAGTAGGGCAACACTAAATCAAAGTACATCGAATGTCATCGGCTGTCATCGACTTGTTTTGTAACTCGTTATTTATTGCATTATTATTGCTTTTCAAATCTAAGTGGATTAAACCTAGAAGAAACGTGTTAAATATGAAGAAAACCAATCGGAGTGGAGCTCAGGAAATAATTTTTAAAATGTATCAGCGATGTTTGTATAAAACACCAAGCTGGACAAATTTTATCAAATTTGGATGATGTTTATGCTCGAACAGCAGCTATGACAGGTATTTAATCGTGTTACTGTTTGTTTTTTATCTACCAGAAGTTACAAATATACTAAATATACGATTTTAAGACTAAAATAAGGATTGTTTACATTGCGCATTTTTAGGTTAGATTGCAAATTTATGTAGGCCATATTGTAGTGCGACGAAAATTTTTGATACTTTTTCGTGATCAAAACTGCTGATTTTAAATCTGAATAAGTTATATCATGTCTAAAATTTTAAATTGTGAGTATCTATTTTCTGTTAGTACAATTATTAAATATTTAAAATTTTCTTTCAGGAAATCTGAGAGTCAGCGTATTGTAGATGAAGGCTATAAAAACCATGGCAAGTTCGAAACCCCTGGCAAACACAGATGAGAGGCCGTCCTAAGAAAGAAATGGATGACTTCAACATAATATGTGCTCTTCGACAAAAGATTCAATTCTTTTACTCGGTGAAGAAAGAGGAACCAACCTTAACGCAACTTCAGGTAGTTGCCAAAACAGATCTGGATTTTGAATGTAGCCTGGAAGTCCTGCGTAAAATTTTGAAATCGATTGGGTTTTCTTATAAGAAGTTAGTGTCAAAATAACAGAACAAGAATATTTGGAATCAGATGATGAAATTAATTAATTATTATGTTACGGGATATTTTTCATTAATAAAAAAGGGTTAAAAAATATGTATGAACATTTTTATTTTATTTTCTCATTTATTTAAACGACAGAGACCATAAATTTGTGCTATCCCATATATTACTATACTATTTATGCTATCTGATCGTATAAGCAAACTAATGAAAGTCTCATCTTTGGTTTCTGTAGTTTTTTAAATAAGATCTACGGAGTTTACGACTTAACCAGTATAAAAAAGCGTCGAGTAAAAATTATGTTATCATTAAAATCAGGTTTGCTTCTAGTACAAAATAATGTGCTAGTATCAAAATCAATTTAGTCACACTATACAGGGTTGCTAGGTGCACGACCGCAGCGCCCTCAATTTTTTTCATGACTTTATAGACAGACTGTATAAGTTTATGTATCAAGCAGTGCTGTGTACGTAACCTTACTGGCTTCAAAAATAAACTGTTAAAGTTAAAACAACGTTTTACTTAATCGCCACGAAAATTATCTCCCTGGCGTGGCTGGTGCCCGTCAATCATCATCATCATTTCAGCCCGGAATCACCCACTGTTGGGTATATGCCTCTCTTTTCTTCTGTCAATTTTCTGAACGCCTCTTATTCATCTGTTTCCCGTGATTTTGACGATATCATCAACCCAACGCGCTTTTGCGGACGGCCCAGATTTTAATAACCCAACCTTGTCAACCCTTCGGTCAAATACATCGGCCATCTCCACGTCTTGCCAGATGTACTGCCCGAGAGCAAGCTACAGTTAAACCGGATAAGGTATGTGCTTTGCTAATGTCATGTGTTAAGAGTCGCAATCCCATAATTCAATTAACTTCCACGTCTATCCAAGTGTAGACGATCTGGGGATCGCACTCAGGACCCCGCGCTCAGCTGTTGCGCTTATGACGTAGACTAACGGTGATTCAAGAATTGTTCAGATCATAGCAGTAACCTCGCTTCACTAGTACAGACAGCGTTATTAAGTAGTTACCCCCCTGGCGTACTCGACCGTACTGTAGAGGGGTTAGCATATACTGACGCTGTCTACCAGCCACCAGTTGGCTCGCCCCTACTGCATGAGGCTGGGTTGAATTTATATTATCATGTACAAAGTGTAAACGAACCCTTCACAAAGCTGTCAACAAAGCTTTCTGTACCTATATCAAACTCTATGCACAAATAATATTGCTGGAAGAAGAACTTTTTTTGGAGTGTGAAAAGTCACGATTTACGATAGGACTCAATGTAACGCACTCAAAACATTATTGTGATGGATGCATTGAATACTGTAGGGGTGGGTAGCATTGAAGAAAAACTTTTATTAAAGGAACTTTGACCCTCAATATCTCCCTAACTAGGAAGATTCCAGGAATATTCTAGAGCAAAAAAGTGATGGGGGTGAACAAGTGCCTTTCGGCTTCGTTAAGGCTACTTTTACACTTACAGTTGTAAAGATTAAGTCCATACCATAAGCATATCCCACAGACGTAGCCTTACTTCTATTTCCATTCCGGTGGTTGGCTCATCCAGTAACAATACATCTGCATCGCCCGCCAATACACATGCAACCTTTAACATAACCAATCAACTCAGTCCATCGTAGTTCAATGCTCGACAATATCTCCCAAGCTACGCAACAACACCTTGTCCTGCATAATCAGCATAATACGTTCCTACTGCTGGGACTCAGGACTCCTGTCTATTAGAGGGAGTGGGCTGTAATCACTATGCCGTCCGAAACACGAGTCGAATCGCCACGAGGCAAATTAAAACCGAATATTTTGTACTTTTAATGAGTTGGTCACTAAATTGACATTTGAAAGCACATGATACATACCTGCAAACATTTCAGGCTCCCGGCGGACAGGTGATAGCCGTAATGATCAGATATTTCAAGCAACTTCAGCTTTTTAAGCAGATGGTCTACAGAAAACCCTTCTGTACTTCTTCTTAACTGCAATATACATCATAAATTATTTGACTGCTGACAGAAAAGTTTCTGCTATGGAACACCAAAGCAGAAACGTTTCTGTTCATAATACACTTCTTCTTTTCAAAAATAACACAAGCATAATGTACAAAAAGAACCAACCCTGCTAAAGAACGTGACATTCTCTCTGACAGTCAGGTACCTGAAGCACATGGCCTTCTGCATGCATATACGCACGTTATGGTAGCGCTCCACCATTTTGCTTCCAACTTTAAATCCTTCCACAAAGACGTGGCCGTCAGAAACCGAGAGCATTCCTGAAACAGTCATCATACGCTGCCTAGCCTTTTCAAATACAACTTATCCTACGAAGATAGCAGTACTGCATGTTTTTTTGGCACTGGTGATAAACATTTAAAAACGATTGCAACTTAAGTAAAAACCTGGGGACTGATGGAACTTTTAATTCCCATCTGTCCTCATTTATAAGTCCGGGAGAATGTTCACACACACACATTCCCATGTGCCCCAATTTGGCGAAAAACACTTTATGCAAAAAAAAAACAGGTGAACAAAAAACTTTTAATTTCTATCTTTCGCAATTTAAAGCTTTGTGGTCAGATAACACGAAAATTCAATAAAAAATTGCCTCCATTCGGGGGCAGACGCTCAAGTACAGATGGGAAAACCCCGTTTCATAATAAGATGTGTTCTAAAATACATTCACGTTACATGCATATCCAATACAGTGCCGTATATAGCACAACCAATATAGTGCCAGAAACCCAGTTTAAAAATAGCTTGGTGATACACATGACACAAACGCCATAGTGGCAGCTAATGACATAGTAACATTGACAGAAAGGGTGAATGCCACATTACAAGCATTTCATGTGTGGTTTACAGCAAATAAATTATTAATAAATAGTAAGAAGACCAAAATAATGTTATTTAAAACGACAGCCCGTAATGGGGACGACTTAAAGTTTGCCTTGAATGAAGAAGAAATTGAGCTCGTTGACGATGTAAAATTCTTGGGTATACATATAGACCGACTGCTAAACTGGAAAACAGAATTAAAGGCAATTGATGCGTCGGTATCATCTGCATGTTATGCTCTACGAACTCTAAGAAATGATATAAGTTTAGAACAACTGAAAATGATTTATTTTGCATTAGTGGAGTCTAAAATTAGATATAGTATCCTTCATTGGGGAAATAGTTACGACTACAACATTAAAAGAGCTTTCGTTTTACAAAAACGGGCAACCCGTACCATGGTTCGCATCTCACAAAGGGAGAGTTGTCGTCAACACTTTATTAATTTAGGTATACTTACAGTACCAAGTATTTATGTACTTGTACTGTTAATTAATATGGCGACTAACATGCAAGATTATGAAACATCTGAAGAACGACACATTAGAGAAGGGTGTCGTAGACAAGACTTAAAACAAATTATAAGAAATGCTAATTTTAGAATTGTTAAACCCAGTCCGCGATACCAGGCTGTGAAATTATTTAACAGGATGCCTTTAGACTTAAAAAGCATTGTTTACACTAGCTCTTTTAAAAGTAAATTGAAAACATTTCCATTGAACAAGTGTCTCTATGATGTCGAAGAACTATAAATTGTAATCCACGAATGATGTTTATGTATTATTGTGATAAATTGTTATTTAAAAAAAATATTGACCAATTTATTTAATTTATAATAAACTGATAATGCTGCTTTAAATGTTATTGATGCCAAAATGTTAATTATGACTGTATTTATTTTATGATTCATTAATATATATATTTATTTTTAACTTCATAATAACTATTCAATTCTTCAATTTTTTTTTGGGGCGGGTTTGTATTTATGCTTTTGCGGTTGCACAACGACACGCTTGGCTTATGCTTTGCTTGGTAGTATAGATGCAAGCCTACTTTACTGCCTCCTTCAGAGGCAGTAAGGTGGCGGGGTCTTGAGGGGGAGCGCTACAGTCGTGTAGATCCTCAAGGCAAGTCTGGTGGATTCACCTTCACGAGGTTGCCGCCCTGTTCTCGGTCTAATTCCTTAAGAAATAGACGTAACAAAAACCACCAGGCGCCATCCCAGAATAGCCGAACCGTGGCGGCGAAACCACTTTTAGGCCCGCATAGCCTTGGGGAACCAAATCTCCCCAGAAAGTTGCACCACACCTAGCCAAGGGCTGGCAGCGTGTGGTATTTTTCATCCTCAGCCCAAAAAAAACAATAATAATGAAAGCACAAGGGAAAAAATTATTACCCCAGGAAGGTACCACTACCACCGGTAGTGGAGAATCCTTCACCGAGCCTAGCTCGGTCAGTCCCTCGTATTCTGGGGGGGACAACCTGTGCTCAGGACCGGGCTCTAGCCTAGACCTGTCTGGCCTTGTGGAGGCCATACCATCCACCGTGAACACTAACACGGTGTCACAGTGGACCGTAGTCGCACACAAGCGACCCAGCAAAAGGGAAGCTTCTGCAGCTACCACCTCGGGGCCGGAGGGCAACCCAGATCGCAGTCGCCATAACCGGCGCGCGCAAAGGCCTGCTCTCCCGCCCAAGACCAACCAGAAGCCACCCGACGCGACAAGAAACGCAGCAGCGGAAACGCAGCGCGAGCCTGAGCCCGTCGCCTCCACGGAGTCGGCTGCGGCAATGAAGGCACCGTCGCCAAAACCACCACCTCCACCGTCTCGACCCAACCAGCCGAAACAGAGGCGCAAACCGCGGGGTTTTCGTGGCCGGCGGATCGCAGCGACGGTTCCCACTGCTCCTGAAAAGGAACAGCCTGGTACTGGGAAGGGCCCGAAAGGGCGCGCTTCTTCGAAGCGCTCTCGCCTAGACGAGACCCAGTCTCCCAGGGGGGACACCAAACGCGCGAAAACCGGCGCGAAAACCGACGCAAAGCCGAAGCGGACGGTGAGCTACGCGGATGCGACTCAGTCGCGTCTGAGGGTAGCGGTTATCACCGTCCCACCGAGAGACCTCTCATCGGAACAGGCAGAGCTGCTCCGGGAAGCTATCGACGATAGCATCCTGCAGTCCGTTCTGTCTCCACAGACTTCTGGCGCGCAGGCCCCATCTTTCCGGGGACGTCCTTTCCTGCTGGACGGCGTCCTAGCGATGTGGTGCGAAAACGCAAACGCACTCAGCTGGTTGGAGAGAGCGGTCAAGACCATCAAATCACCGATCCCAGACACCACTCTAGCTGTTGTTGAGCAGTCGGAGCTGAAGAAAAGGATAAAAGCAGGGCTCCTTATTCACACCCGAATCACCGAAGCCGCCACACTGCACAGAGTCCTTTGTGCCCAGAACCCGTGGTACAAAGTGGACTCTTGGCAGTGCTACGACATTTCGGTGAGTGACAAACCTCAGGAACCGGGTTCCAAGGAGAAGGTAGTTCATCTTCTCCTTGGTATACCAGAAGACCAAAAGGAGACCATTCTCGGCCGGGATCGCCGTGTAGCCCACATGTCTGGAAGTGGGTACATTCGGTTCCTCACAGACGAACCGACAACGGCCGAGGACAAAAAAGAGACGACGCAGCAAGCCACAACCTCCACTACTGAGCAGTCCAGCAACACAACAGCACAAGCTCCCCAACAGGGTTTGAGTGTGAGGGAGGCAAGCTCGCCGTTGATTATTGGAGGAGCTACCAGCGAGGAAGATGACGTCCTGCGTAGCCCGTAACTCCTCCAATATCAACGTCATCCAAACCAACCTCCAGCACAAACAAACAGCAGCGGCCACTTTACGCAGAGTGCTGGAGGCAGACAACAAGACGGTCGCCCTGATTCAGGAACCCTGGATCAGAAACAATAGAATCTGCGGTCTGAGCAATATCAGTGGTAAGTTACTCTTAAACACCACTGTTGACAAACCAAGAACATGTATTTTCATGCCAAAAACCATCCCAACCACCATACTTAACCAATTCTGTTCTAGAGACCTCACAGCAGTGAAAATCCTCACAGAAAAACAAACCATCCTAGTTCTCGCATCAGTGTACATGCCGAGCGACGGCGAAATTCCTCCTAAAGAATTAGCCGACCTGGTGCAACACTGCGAGTCACACAACTGGGAGCTGATCATCTCCGCAGACTGCAACGCGCATCACCCGCTGTGGGGAAGTAAGGATACAAACAAAAGGGGTGAGTTACTAACTGAATATTTATTTCAAACAAACCTGAACATTATAAACAGAGGTACGGAACCTACCTTTGTAAGCTCCAGGTACCAAACCATTATTGATATAACCCTAGCAACGCACGCGGCGGCCAACCTCATCGGGGGATGGCACGTATCG
Organism: Cerastis rubricosa; assembly: GCA_949152445.1. Classification (NCBI taxonomy): domain Eukaryota; kingdom Metazoa; phylum Arthropoda; class Insecta; order Lepidoptera; family Noctuidae; genus Cerastis; species Cerastis rubricosa. The sequence continues at coordinate 3,614,133 of OX424535.1, read as the reverse complement.
AACGAGCCCTCCTTTGCTGATCACCGCCGCGTATGCTTCCAATTAAAATATAAGCCAACAGACCCTGTTCCATATCGTAACCCCCGCAAAACAGATATAACACGGTACATAAACTCAATAACCGAGGCACTAGGTGACGCACAACTGGCTGATGTAACACTTAGTACAGACAACATCGAATTAAACGTACAATTCGTAACCGCAACACTTTTGAAAGGCTATGAACTGGCGTGTCCTCTTGTAACTCCTAAACGCCTGGTAAAAAGCACCTGGTGGGGGCCAGAGCTTGAACGACTACGGAAGGGACTGAGGACACTTTTTAACCGAGCAAAAAATACCAGAACCACTGAGGCCTGGGATGAATACAAAACAGCACAACGACACTACAAGAAACGGATCAGATTCCGAAGAACGGAAGCCTGGCGCAATTTCTGTAGTAGCATAAACGCCACAAACCAAGCCGCAAGATTAAAGAAAATCCTGGCAAAGGGTGACCTCAATCTACTAGGTTCACTCAAAAAGGAAGACGGCACCTACACAGTCTCGGACGATGAAACCAGTGCAGTACTGCTGGGAACACACTTCCCCGGTTGTCAAGTCGAGCCAGACCAGGAATGGAGTGACGAGCACTACAGCACACCAACAAACCAAGAATGGGAAACAGCAAATAAAATAGTAACCGCGGACAGAATCGAATGGGCCCTAAAAAGCTTCAAATCGTTCAAAGCCGCAGGGCTGGATGGAATATTTCCAGCACTACTACAATGGCACTCCCATCAGATAACCAAATTTTTACTACCAATCTACAGGGCCTGTATAGCTTTTAAATACATACCCAAAGCATGGAGGGAAGCGAAAGTGATCTTTCTACCAAAACCTGGTAAAGACGACTACACCCACGCCAAATCCTTCAGGCCCATTAGTCTAACATCATTCCTCCTGAAAACATTGGAAAGACTAGTAGATCGACACCTAAGGGATGGAGCCCTAAAAGATAAACCGCTACACCCTCAACAACATGCCTACAGAAAGGGCAGATCAACAGAGTCGGCTTTACACGCGGTAGTGCACAAAATAGAGTCGGCCATCACAAACAAATTATCAACACTTGCGGCCTTCATAGACATAGAAGGAGCTTTTGACAAAACAATGCACAACAGCATCAACCACGCCCTTCAAAAATTTAAGGTAGAACCAGTTGTGAGAAACTGGATAACTGAACTTATAAGTAAGAGGGCGGTCCAGATAGAGATGAACACTACAGCAAGAGCTAAGGTAGTCAGAGGATGCCCACAAGGGGGAGTCCTATCACCTCTTCTATGGAACATAGTAGTGGATAGCCTTTTGAAAAGGCTAAATGATAGAGGATACACTACTATTGGTTATGCAGACGACCTAACAATACTGATAAACGGCAATGCAGAGAATGTGTTATGTAAAGTAATGCGTTCTGCCTTTCAGATTGTAGAAGAATGGTGTGACGAACAACAACTGTCAGTAAATCCGAAAAAAACAGAACTTATCCTTTTCACCAACAAAAGGAAGTTACCAGAACTACAGTCACCAAAATTATTCAACACCAAACTCTCCCTATCAACACAAGTCAAGTACTTGGGCGTCATACTTGACAATAAATTGAACTGGGCGAGTCACATCGATGCAAAAATAAAGAAGGCCTGTATAGCTTTTGGTCAGTGCAGAAGACTTGTTGGTAGAAAATGGGGTCTCAATCCAAAGATTACACTTTGGCTGTACACATCAGTTATCAGACCTTCTCTAACCTACGGATCAGTTGTATGGTGGCCCAGAACACAACTGACCACAGTAAAAACAAAACTCCAGAGGCTACAACGCCTAGCGAGCCTAGCAGCTACTGGATGCATGAGAACCACCCCATCAGCCGCTTTAGAGTACCTCTTAAATTTGAGGCCTCTAGATCTTAGCATACAGGAAGAGGCGAAGATAGCAGCCTTAAGACTAAGATCGAACGGTTTGTGGAAACTAAACGTAGAGACACCACACTCAAAAGTTCTGCAAGGGATTCTAAAGGAAATACCACTCCTGGATGCACCCATGGACAGAACGCCATGTCACCACGTCTTTGACCGAAGATACGATATCCGACTCAGAGCGGAAGCTGAAGATTTCTCTGGCATCGATGAAGTCAGGATATACACAGATGGCTCCAAAACCATAAACGGTACTGGAGCTGGCGTCTTCTCAAATGACTTAAATATCAAAATATCTACCACTTTAGACAAACTAAACACAATCTTCCAAGCAGAATGCATTGGAATCACCAGAGCGGCTCAAGCAGTTGCAGCCAGAGACGTCAGAGATCTTAACATCAAAGTCATCTCAGACAGTGCATCAGTGCTCCAAGCGCTACAAAACAATACTTTAACCACTGCCCTTGTACTGGAATGTCACAACGCACTCCAACACATTGCAAACACAAACAGAGTAACTCTGCAATGGATAAAAGGGCACAGCAACTCACTGGGTAACGACGCAGCGGATGAACTGGCCAAAAGGGGAGCGGAGACAATAGCATACGGGCCGGAACCACTGCTACCCATACCCCAAGCCCAAATAAAAGCATGGCTGCGTAAAAAAACCGAGGAAACACACCAAATGGAATGGAGAAACAGTGTAACCTGCAGGCAAACAAAGAGTGCAGTTCCGGAAGCATCAAAGAGACTTGCCCGCAGCATCACTAGATTAAAACGGGACAAAATCCGCAAGATTATAGGTATTATAACCGGCCACTGTCCCCTGAACAAACACCTATTTACCATAGGTGTGACGGATAGCCCTCTGTGCAGAGGATGCATGGAGGCGGAAGAAACACCACAGCACGTGCTCATGGAGTGCAGAAGCGTGGCAGATCAACGGGCACGGACTCTTCAATCGCCGGCATCGCTCCCGGAGGCCTGCAGCAGTCTGAAAAGGCTGCTAGCTTTTTGGGAGGACCTGGGATGGTTGGAGTAACCAGAGGATGTCTCATTTATTACGTACAATGGCCCAATAAAGAGGCTAAGTGCGGAAACAGCCCCGCTAACCTAACCTAACCTAACCTAACTATTCAATTATAAGATGATTGCAATACTGTGTAAATTCAAATGCAAATTATTGTTAATGAATAAATGACTAAAGTGCTTGTAACAGTACTAGTTTTCTCTCCTACTTCGGCCATATAGATAAACAGCTTAGCACAGGTCCTTCCATTCATCGGCCAACCACAGCAACAATTGCCATTCACCTTGCGAAGATCGTTCCTCCATCAAGCCCAAAGGCCTAATAAACATGTTGAAACAAAGAAAATTCAAACCTGCCACTATAAGCAATAGGGTGCTTTTCCCAGCTCCGTTGGCTCCTAAAAGCACGGTAACTTCGCCCTTACAGCAGTTAAATGAAACTGAGTCTAGTGCGGTTACATTCGCTCTGCGTTTGTTCTTAAAAACCTGGAAAAGGAATTAACTACTTTTCTTATTCTTGAATTCATTTGTAATAACCAAAAAACCGGCCAAGTGCGAGTCTTACTCGCACACAGGGTTCCATAGCTCCAAACAATATAATAACAATATTTTGAACTGTCATTCATTAGTTAGTAGTATTAGTTAGTAAACTTCCACACAACCGCAAAACTAAATTTGTTTTTAATAATATGTTTACGAAAAACAAAGTTACTGCTGCAGTTTGATGAAAAAGTCCCATATCTCAAAAACTAAAGATCATATCTTATTGAAACCAATTTTCGTTGATAGTTTTTTTTACGTTCTACAAACCTGAATATTTTCAGAATTTTCCTCCTCTTACTTTAGAAATTAGAGGGGGGGGGACACACATTTCACCACTTTGGAAGTGGCTCTAGCGCAAACTATTCAGTTTAGAAAAAAATGATATTAGAAACATCAATATCATTTTTAAAGACCTATCGATAAATACCCCACACGTATGGGTTTGATGAAAAATTTTTTTTTGGTTTTCAGTTCTAAGTATGGAGACCCCCTTAATTTATTGTTTTTTTTCTATTTTTGTATGAAAATCGTAATGCGGTTTACAGAATACATCTACTTACCAAGTTTCAACAGTATAGTTCTTATAGTTTCGGAAATAAGTGGCTGTGACATACAGACGGACAGACAGACAGACAGACAGACAGACAGACAGACAGACAGACAGACAGACATGACGAATCTATAAGGGTTCCGTTTTTTGCCATTCGGCTACGGAACCCTAAAAACCATAATAACGTTTTATTATGTTTTTTTAAGTGGGTACATGTGGATTTTTATGTTTCCGTTAGAGTAACTATAGGTAATAATAGTACGTGCTCATTTCTGGGAGCCTCGTCATCATAATTCAAGAAATAACCTGATATCTACCAATATTCCACATTGCGTCTTTCGGTGTCAACACACCCTTGTACTTTTTGGTCATAATTGGAACTGAAAACTACTTTCTATACTGCAACATTAAACAACTCACCATACTTTTTCAAGCCCGCCTAGATACTGAAAATACAGAATAAACATTTTTTTAAATGAATGCTTAGAAATGTAATGGTGCATCGACATAGCCCGGCGGCATTTTGCCGGCTAGGCCGCTGCGCCCCGTCGCCAATCACGGCTTTCGATGAACATCACGTCTATTTTTTTAGACTTGGTCTCATCCAAAACCTTATTTTGCTTTTTTTTCTTCTTAGAGAGAATATACACCAAAATTGCAGCAGCAATAGCGATTTTATCGTACATTTTTGACTCCAGTATCACATGTCAAAGTCACATGACAACTGAGAATATCGATTCACAGCCGCACTTGTCTGCCGGCGGCACTTGCTAGTGGCTTTTTGGCGGCTTTGCTTGTGGTCAAGCCGCCGGCGGTGCCACCGGGCTGTGTGGATACACCTTTACGCTGCTGTGGAGCCGTACTATGCAGGTGAAGCATTGAGAAGCAGGCAAAGCGAACACTTAAAGCATTGTGTAGCTACTACGCATACGCGTGACACACTGTTTCTATGAACCATATTCTTACTGCCCAAAATACAAACTCAGTGGTACACCACAGACTACCTATAGTATTGGCTCCCCCTCTTTCTGTAAATCATCCAAAGGTTGTCTTGGAAAGATGGCTTTTAGCGATAAGACCGCCCATAGTGTCATCCTCAATAAAGAAATCATCATGTCATCCATAATAAAGAATATATTATATACAATACGTACCATCATGTCTGTCGGAAATTATACTAGAAGATAGGAATTAACAAAAAAAAACATTTTAGTATTATTATAATTATGTTGACATTGAACAATTTTATTGTATTTTTTAATTATTTATTTTTGGTCATTATATTAGTTTTGGATTTGACATGAGATAATAGTTATGTTGTTAATTTTTAATTGTGCTATTTTTATTACGAACTTTTTTTTAGTCTTTATTATTATTTACGTTATTTCAAACACAATGTAAATTGTTTGTGAATAAAATTGAATTGAATTGTATTAGGTATCCTGCTTATCGAGTAATACAATAGTAATACAGTTTGACAAATACCTTAGAAACATTCAAAACTTGAACAGCAATTTCAACATTTTTGGGTATTTTTTGAAAGTGTGACTCGTTTCTTGTAAAATGCATCGGTAGTTCTATTAATCTTCGCTTAGTCATGGGACGCCAGTAGATTTTCTACAAAATGTAATATTTTTTTAAAGAGGATGTTTAGAAGTTTCTGAAATACAACCTTCATGATCATTGACGTCGTTGTTTTCTTTTAGTGCTTCCTAAATTAATGAAGGTTGACCATTAAGTTCGAGGTTCATAGATAGTAGGGTTGCACGACATTGGTCAAATCAGATATTCGTCAAATCGGCAATTCGTCAAATTTGAATTTGGTCAAAGCTGCAGTTCGTCAAATCGTCTGTTCGTCAAATCAGGAAATTTGCCAAATACGCTATTGGTCAAGCACATGTACAGTCGAATTCATATAACTTACTAGTAGGAAGTTGCAAAAGGGAAAGCCGCCTACTGTAATTGAGTATTTTGAGAGCAGCGGTGGCCCAGTGGTGAGAGCCCCGACTTACGAACAGTAAGCCGTACCGGGCCCTTTTTTCAACTTTTATCAATACACGTAGACGTGGGCAGTACAAGAGCAAGCACCAATATTATTCCCATATTTTTTTGCCTCTTGCCTAATAAAACTCAGCAAACCTATGAGAGAGTATTCTCGGTTTTGCGTTCTCAATTCAAACTTGATGTGAATTTTTTTAAATGTGATTACGAAATGGCAGTCATTAACTCTGCAAAAAGCATTTTCCCTGATGTTCTTGTCAAAGGATGCTTTTTTCATTTTAATCAAGCAATTTATAAAAAAGCAAAAGCACTTGGAATGACTGACGATAATTTGAAAAAAATTGTTAGACTAACCACAAATCTAGCGTTACTGCCCTATCAGTATATTCCTGAAGGATGGTTAGCAATCATCGAGATGATGCCAGAAAATGACAGTCGGGCGGAAAATTTCAAAAAATATTTTACTGAGCAATGGATAAAAAGGATTTCTCAGGACATGTGGTGTTGTGCAAATGAACGCCATCGTACCACCAACGCAGTCGAGGCTTGGCATCGGAGATTAGGGTTTAAAGTACAAGAAAAACATAATGTTTTCATGTACATAAGTATTTTAAAAAAAGAAGCGAACTATAAAAAAAAGTTAAAGAGAAGATAAGAAGCAGAGGAAAACATCCAACATCATAAAAGATGCCAAAATAGAAAAAAAATGTGAAAAATTATTGCGTGGAAAATTAGATGCGTTAAGTGTTTAAAACAGTTGTGCTGGGTATGAATTTTATGTAAATAATTAATATGAATTGAATAAATGAGTTACTAAAAAAAAATCTAGAGTTTCTTTTATTTTTACAGTTAATTGTACTTAATTTACTGGACCAATAGCGTATTTGGTAAATTTCGTGATTGGACGAACAGACGATTTGACCAACTACAGCTTTGACCAAATTCAAATTTGACGAAATGCCGATTTGACGAATATCAGATTTGACCAATGTCGTGCAACCCAGATAGTATCTATCCATCGTAAGTATTATCGTCTTAATTCTACACTAAAGTTACACACTATTTTTCTTATTCACAACAAAATCCACATGCATGTTTTTATCAGCATAGCCTTTTCACCATAACGTACGTAACGCAAGTTTCAGGGCCGCTAACAACTCCGAATCACGATACTGAATGTCACTATGCCGATGGCGCCGCTTTCTGAATCGCGGTGTTAATAATCTCCGCGCGCGAACGACCGTCCGCGGCTGTCGTAAATTGGGCAAGACCTTACTTCATAGGATAATTTCTATAGCAAAATCCTCTCGAGACTTTCACACTATGAGAGTCCTCACAAGTCACGATGAGGAGAAGTGGTGCCCGTCGTGAGCGTGAGGCAGGCGATGGCAGCATTGCCATCAGCCGCCGATGATCGTTCGCTCGTCTCGCAAGAGGGGGGAGTAGATGGCTATCGCTGTCTGAGTGGTTTTGGATGGAATCAAAGTTGGTGATGGTGGATCTCACAATAATTCTTACTCATGGCAAACATGAAAACTTCAAATGAAAGCTTTTCCACCTGTCTGAACAGAACCTGTCTGTATGAACAGTACTTACTTCCAAAGAAATAAAGTTGAAATTACCCGTAAAAAGAAGCAAAGGTTCTTGGAAATACCGTAATACCCCGGCCTAACATGGTCTAAGTACCATGCAAGTAATAATGTAAGAACTTGCTGAACGAAGAAGGCAACCCACACTCCTATCACCCTATAGTTGTCGGAATGGTATTTGCAAATATTCCAAAATTGGGTGCCTTGACCTAAAAATATTTAAAAAAAATATTAATAGTGCTTATTATAGTTTGTGAGGTCTAAGACTATGATCACCAAAGCGACGGGTCCTGTGCTGGCTGCATTGAGTGAAACTAAGGCTTTTAGCAAGGCCGAAGTTCCTTAGATAAGAGCCTCGCTTGGTGAGACACCTGGCAAGTAGGTCAGCATATACCTTCAAGTGTCAGTGTGGCTATAATCATCATCATCATTTCAGCCGAAAGACGTCCACTGCTGGAAATAGGCCTCCCCCAAGAAGGGGAGGTTTTGCCATAATCGCCACGCTTGGCAGGCAGGTTGGCGATCGCAGTACGGTTGTTACAAAAACAAAGAGAACGCTGCTGCCCATTCTCTGCTAAGTCCCTTAGTCGCCTCTTACGACACCCACGGGAAGACATGGGATGGTGCTATTCTTTACTTCCGACACCATACAGAACACCGACACCATACAGTACTAGTATATAGTATAATACTAGTGGCTATAATAGTAAAACCAAATGTAAATTCAATAGAAGCGTGCAGGGTTACCATTAGTCTGGCTTCCTCGGTTAGAACTTTCCCTAAGAAATATTTTTTTTAAACTCATTCACTTTTAATACAATAACACAATAATAATTATTATTGTGTTATTGTATTTAAATCTAATACACTGCTAGCTGTATGTATAAACCAACATTGCACGTGTAAGCGGGCACACCCTTTATGCCTGGAGGCTTTATTTATTTTTGAGTATATTTTATTTTATTATTGGTGTGTGCTAGCTGACATGTGACATTAATTTAATGTAATGGATTCTTTGTTTATATTAACTTGAGCACTTTTGTATAGAATCTGGTTGTTTTAACTTAACAGACAGATGTGTTGCTCTTGAGTTTGTTCCGCCACTTCTTCTTCCTAGCCAAAACACTAGGAAGTGGCGAAGGGTGGGCGTTTTGGGGGACTGTCTCTTGATATTTTGACGTTCAAAAGTGCTGATTATCAGCCTAATTTGAATAAATGATTTTTGATTTTAATATGAGTGGTCAATCGTTTATATACTAAGTCCATGTTTCGACCTAATTCTTCTGTCCATCTTGTAACAGTGAAAAATAAATTGTACTCACCGAGGTTTTCCAAATAAAGGACTTCTTCCCAAAACAGGTACATAGGTGCATGTGGCAGTATATAGTATAATATAAACGTGAATTCTTTGTAAGAATTCCACAAGAACTCTAAAAGAAATGGCGACATGTATGTAATGCAGGATAGGCAGTCAGTGTATTTTACTGAAAAGAAAAAAAAAGTTTCATGACGGTAAATGTTGAAATCGTTATGGACAATCTGCAATTAATAAATATTGTCACGAGCTGGGTATAATTATAAAGGATAAATTAACACACTACCAATTAAACACCAAAAATCTTTAATCAACACTTAATCACAAATACAGTACTGATCACTATTCACTTAGATATCACACTAATAGTTCACTTCGATCGCTTCGTTTCGTTGTTGGAATTAGACTGACTACTCCCGCTATCCCGTTGTCTATTTATAAGTCCGACCCATCTTCGAGAAACTTCCACAGCTGCCGTAAACGTCTAGGCAGTTCCGTAGGGTAAGACCAACCTTCGAGAAAGTTCTACAACCTTCTTGAACCTTTTAGATAGCTCCATAGTGGAACCAATCCTTCTAGACAGTTCCAGAAAGGTCCAGAACTTTCTCGAACTTTCTAGACATTTCCATCGTGAAACATTATAAGATTATTCTCGAATCTTCTAGACATACTGGACCATTCTAGACTCGAATGTTATACCAAAAAATGTTCACGTAAAGCAGACGACATAACAATAAAATTATAATGAAGTCACGGTCAGCAAAGTAATTCTGTAAAAACGACCGCTTTAACATAAATCTCTAAATTGAAGCTAAAACAGTGCTAAAACAATGCTCTTGATTTTCGGGACTTCATACTATGTGGAACAGATCTTTGCGGCGGTTAATAGGCCGGCGTTTCACTGTCATTCGGAAACAAAAGCGCCACCTATCGAGACTAAAACTTTCAATCTGGAACTAACCATAGACATTCACACAAATTACATTGAAATGGTTTAGTGGTTCCGGAGATTAGTGCATAGAATGTACGAACATAGTGACATGCCATTTTTATAAAATTACTAGATGCCGCCCGCGACTTCGTTCGCGTGGAAATTTTGATGGGTTTTAGGGGTATAAAAAATATATGTTGGCCGATTCTCAGACCTACCCGATATGCACACAAAATTTCATACAAATCGGTTCTGCCGTCTCGGAGGAGTTTGGTAAGAATCACCGCGACATGAGCATTTTATATATTAGAATAAATTAAGAAAGAGATACTTACTATCCTGGCACACAATTGTAGTGACAAAAGCCAAACACATAGTGTTCACAAAATGAAAAGATATCGTAAAAGCTACAATGAATGAATCACTCTCTTGCAGTACTGGTTCAGAAGACACCTAGGACAAAAATGCTGGATATTATTACTATTTAAAAATTTGACGTAGTTCTACCATATAGAGTCAACCCACAATCTCTTATTTATTCAGTTAAATGCGCGTCAAACTAATATTTCTTTATATTACTATACCAAATTCATCAGTCCCATACACATCCAAAACATATGCAGAGAAAATAACAGAATAATAAGCGTGTATTATTGAAAATTCAATCCAACTATTTTGGAAATTGGGAGAATTTTTGATGTGTGTTGGTACATTTTGACAGCACTAAGCTCAATTATAAAACAATACACAATCACAACATAATCGGCCTATAATGATTCCACTACTGGGACATAAGCCTCGTCTCTGAAAGAAGGAGCGGGCTCATTACAGGTGGACACGTCTTTGAACTTTAACAATTCATATACAGGTTAGAATGTCACCAAACTCACCTTAAGGAGGGTTGTGACCACAGCGGAGTACAAAATGCTTGCTATTAAAGCTTCCACGTAATACGCGGCTCGCCGAACGCTCGCGGATATGCCTGCCTGTCTCATCAGCTCCTGAAAGCAAAGAGACAGATGAGTAGCTGGCGTTCAGACGCTACCAACGCGGCAAGGAATAAGGAAGGATCATAGCACGTGGTGTTCTGTAGTTTCTACTGTTCCCCATGGGAATAAGGCATGCATGTAGCAAATTTAAAACGGACAACAGCGGACTATAGTTTGGTAAAAGGTAGCTAGAGATGATTATCAGTTTAAGGCTTATTTAAGATAGCAACCAATGCCAGTTATGTCAGTGTGCACGTGTGCGTTCCTTTTTGTATCCATCGCCATGATTTTACCTACATGCGACCAGGGCCTCAAGTCTGCTATTACAATAGTGTCGGAATGGCCTATCATTGATTTCATAATTGTTGATTTTGACAAGTTTGGTAATCTACTAATATAATGGCGTCATTATGACTACACAATGGTCAACCACTGACACTTCATTGAAAGAAATGGCATAGAATTTGATAGACCATTATGAATTTAGCAGATTACGAACTTTTAGCAAAATGACAATTGGATCGTGTTGGAATGACGATGATTATAAAAATAGCAGACTTGAGGCCCAGCATACCCATCGTTTTAAATGTTACCGGCCAAACCCGATTTCCGGCGAAACTAGTTTGTCCTAGGCCAAACTAGGACTCATCATAACAGGATCATATAGAGCACCTCATCTAAATGGCTTAGGTTAGGTTAGAACTGTAACCAAAAACGCGCGAACGGAGTGAGCATATAGCGAGCGATGCCCCATCCAACTTGGGCGCATTGTTAATGTTTTGTTTGGGTCAGTGATAAACCAGTAAACTGTTTTGGCCTAGGACAAACTAGTTTGGCCTGAAATTGGGTTTGGCCGGTAACATAAACACTCCTTAAGCCTTAATGGCCGTCGAGTCAAACGCGAAATTTTCCGCCGGTGACATGTTTACCGTTGCACGATGAACAGTGATTGCTAACACATCAGTCCCTGCACATCGAAACGAGCGCCGGGCGCACAGGAGTTCACAAGACAGGGACCGGACGCCCTCAGAAATAGGCGTAAGCTGCCTTATTCAGAGAGATCAGCTTTGCTATGGAAGATTGACAACCATACAGATCCCCCGGTAAAACTAATCGGGGACGTATTCGCGCCCCGGGCGTATGCGTTACTAGCTCGCCACTGAGATTCTTTACAGACAGAATATAACAACACGCTACGGTAATTTAAAAATCTGCTACTCCGATGACTGTGTATGTATTGTTCGTTTGTAGAAAACCCTCTGAAAACTAGCACGATATCACACTAATTAGTACTAACCTTCATTCCCGATCTCCGTTCCTCAACCAGTTTTGATGCAAAAACAAGAAAGAACGGCAGTGGTCCAAGAATGGAACATATTAGTATGAATTTCCGAATTGTAAGTAGCTCATCCTTAATTACATCCGTAATGGCAGTCATCATTACAAACTAAAATAAAGTATTCGTTATTCACATTATGTTTGTCCATTGCACAGTACAGTAAAGGCCAGCCGCACACCGGGGAATGCGAGCAGAGCATTTTATCTCCACCCAACGTAGATTCATACATGATTAGTGGTACAAGGTGCAGATTCCAATGTTTAAAGATCGACCTCAAGGCATCAAATGAATTTTCCTTCGCGGAACTGAACATTTAAATATGTATCTTGTTACCACTAGCTACGTAAATGAATTTACCTCGGGTAGAGATAAAAGCACAAAACTGGAGACTGCAACCCTGAGACAGCTAGACGGGATCGGGACATACCGAGAGGAGAAGACTGCGAGACGCTTTGACGCGGGATGGCTTTCTGGGTAATTGGGCGAGAATAAGCGCAACATCGGGAAAAGTAGAAGAATGGGGAGAGGCATTTGCCCTGCCGTTCCCTATGCGCTAGGGCCATAATACAAAGAGGTTATTGATGTGAGTGGTTATCAGTGGTTGCTGCCACTGACAACTCAACAGTGATCTTTATTCTTATTTAACTAAAGTTGTTGTTAGGTTGCTGATGTCAGAAATGATAATCATGATGTTGTAAATTAACTGTGAAGGAACTGTAGCTAATTACTCTACCTGATTAATATCTTGAGTTGTTAGTTGCTCTATATAGGACTTGTCTATAGCCCATTGCAAATCCGCCAAAAAGGAAGGTGCTAGGTCAACTGCAAAAAAAAAGAAATTAGGCACTTTCTTATACATTCAGATAGTCAAAAGATGAATAAGACAGGATAAAAGAGGAAGGACATCGACTAACAAATGGTTACCACGCATTCACGACTAAGTCGATTAGTCTGTGCTTTTTAGATAATTAAAACCTAAGTTTCAGGAGGTTTTGATGGCAATTAATTTAAAAAAAACCGGCTAAGTGCGAGTCGGACTCGCGCACGAAGGGTTTTGGTCAAAGGAATCCGTATAAAAATGAGCAAAAAAAATCACTTTTTTGTATGGGATCCATTTAATATTTATTTTATTCTGTTTTTAGTATTTGTTGATACAGCGGCAACAGAAATACATAACCTGTAGAAATTTCAACTGGCTTACTATCACAGTTCATGAAATACAGCCTGGTGACAGACGGACGGACGGACAGCGAAGTCTCTGTAATAGGGTCCCGTTTGGGTACGGAACCCTAAAAAAGGTTAAGTAATTGCTACTTATGGTAAAGAAAGTCCGATTTGAACTAACATTAGGTGACACTTAGTTAAATGCTTATATAAAAGTGCTGTTGGATTTTAAATGGTTGGCTCAGCACTAGAAGCTGATATTCCTAAAAAAATAGGCATTCATTTAGGTGTGGCTTAGGATTATAAAAAAAAAACGAGCCTAAGTAAGTAATCATTTCAATATTATCTTTCTAGAATATAATTTTGGAAGTTCAAACATACCTTTTGGAGAAATCGGTTGTAAAACACCATGAAATGCCACATCAAAGTTACTCTTCGCCTCGTCACATAACACGCTTATGGTATAATCCAAGCCAGTTTGGAGCGATGATGCATTCTGAAGTATAGTAAAATTATAAATATTTTTATTATTGAACAAAAAATTGTACTTATTCTGGGCAGAGGAATACGAATCAAGATGAGACACAAAATACAAGCAAACCATAGACTTTAGGTGCTTTACCGACATAACATTATCAGTTGTAATGTATAGGTCACATGTCCTCTAAAAACTGTTGTAACACAAAAATATTAAGTTATCTGTTCGAAAGAGATACCGTGGCTCTAGAACACAAAGGGCAAAGAAGGAACATGGATGGATTTTAGTCAATACAAGTCTGATACTCCCTTCCTCTCCGCCCAGAGCGGGACCGATCATTTGATGAATTCCCATCCGTAAAAAAGGGGTACAAGTCAGTGTGATCGGAGGCAGTTCCGGGTATTTACCACCAGCCCCAAACACCGTAACGACACTTTTCTTAACATTATATAAAACAATTTAAAAACATTATAGGAACAAAAAACATTACAAGTTTGTTTGTTATTACTTATTTTTGTGTCTCACTGATTTGTACCCTCTATCGCACGCGCTGTTATTTTCGACCGATGATAATAATTATTTTTGGTGAGAATTTAATCATCTTAATATGTAATGTAAATGTAATGTAATAAATGTAAAATATTATAAAGCTGAAGAGTTTGTTTGTGTGCTTGAACGCGTTAATCTCAGGAACTACTGATCCGATTTGAAAAATTAATTCGGTGTTATACAGTCCATTTATCGAGGAAGGATATAGGCTATATATTAGGTCTTTACCTATGAAATTGCCGTTTTGTTTGAAAAAAAATAAAGATTTTTTTTTTTCGAACTTATTTATTTCTTTTATTCAAAGTAATCACCCCTGCAATCAATGCTTCTTTGCCAACGCTGTGGCAGTTTATGGATGCCCTTCTTGAAAAAATCAGCTGGACGGGAGACAACAAACTCTTCAAAGGCGTTTTGTACTGCCTCTCGGGAATTGAATTTTTTTCCCGCTAAAAAGTTGTCCAAATTTTGGAAAAAGTAATAGTCGGAAGGCGCAAGATCTGGTGAGTATGGCGGATGAGGGAGAGCTTCCAAACCCAACTCATGCAGCTTAGAGACGGTCTGTTGTGCAGTATGGAGCCGCGCGTTGTCGTGAAGTAGCAGTGGAGACGACCGATTGACCAAAGCTGGTTGCAGACGTGCGAGTTTCGCCATCATTGTGGTCAGTTCTTCAATGTACACATCTGCAGTAATGCTCTCGCCGTTTTGTAAAAAGCTATGATGAATCACACCAGCACTAGACCACCAAACTGTGACCATCACCTTTCTAGGGGTCATTTTTCGTTTTGCACATTGCTTTGGTACCGAACCAGGATCTAACCAACTTGCTGAGCGCTTTCGATTGTCAAAAAGAATCCATTTTTCGTCGCACGTAACAATTCGGTTCAAAATTCCTTCATTTCTGTGCCTGTTAAGCAGCGCAAGGCAAGTCTCGACGCGTACCTTGCGCTGGCGATCGTTAAGTTCGTGGGGCACCCATCTATCAAGCTTTTTTATCTTGCCAATCTGTCGCAAATGGACCAATATTGTTTTAATGCTAACATCAAAAGCTGCTGCCAGCTCAGCTGTAGATTGAGTTTCATCAGCTTCAACAATCACCTTTAATTCATCATTGTTGACCAAAGTTTCCGGACGACCACGAGGTTCATTTTTCAAGTCAAAATTCCCAGCCCGGAACCGAGCAAACCAATAACGGGTTGTGCGTTCGTTTGTACAGTTCTCTCCAGGGGGGAGACAGTTAGAACAAGCTCAACTTCAGTAAAGAAAGAGTCGCCATCTACTTTTCTTAACCAAGAAACTATCACTACATTAGTTTCACAATTATCGGTAGATGTTTCTGTAATCCCAACTTTATTGCAAAAAAGTAAATCAAATAAATAGGTTCTCTGATCTAGTTTATAGAATTTTTCTAGAAAATAATTGTGATATTTTTAAAAATAATTACATTATATAATAATTCGTACCCGTCTAGCATTATCAATTATGGCAACCTTGTCACCGAAATCCTTGTATTTTGATACTGACAACATCACATCACACAATATGGTCGCCCGTAACCGCAACTTGCGTTTGCGCTTGTTTGTATGACGAGTGTTCATTTTGTGTTTAAATATTGGTTTTTGAGAGTTTTATCTACATCAGACATCGAGTTGAGTTTCTCCTCCGTGCTGTTGTTGAATTACTACCCAGAAACTAATAATTTTCAGTCGCTACGTTGTAGCTAGCAACTTGAATGATTACCTAAAGTATCATATCTAATGCAAAGAGTATTTATAGTAGCTATACTAGCTGTAGCTACCTATAAAGCTTTAGTTCCTGTTAATATCTGCAGATGGCGCTTTGAATCAGCATGCTTCAAAATGGCACAAGAGGGCTCTCTTCTCCCGTATTAGTATTATACTCTTTGGTTCTCTCCGTAAACGTCGTTGATGTTACGGGTCGTTTGTGCCGCGTTGGTGCCACGACGGAACTCATATTCCATAATTACACGAAATTTCAAAGTATCCATTATGAGGAAAAATGTTGAAATGTAATGAAAATACAACGCTAATCAATAAACAAAAGACTGATTTTGTAAATAGAATGTCATATTTTTAAAACAAAATTAATTTGAATTTAGAACTTATAGCCAATCAAAACTTTTTTTTTGTTTGAAAAAGTCTTTACTGCAATACGACAATTTCATAGGTAAAGACCTATTATAATCACGCTACGACAAATAAGAGCGGAGCAGCAATGAAAAATGTTGCGAAAACAGAGAAAATGTGACGCAGACGAAGTTGCGCGGGACAGCTAGTGTAATTTAATAAAATTCATAATCACCAATTTTCCTGGAGAAAGCGTGATGATCAGTGAGCTTTAAGATAAGATGTCTTGTTGTGTGATGTAGGTATTGTAGAATAAGTTAATTTGATTAATAAAATTACATAAAAGAACCCCGAAGAATATTATAAAGGTAGGTTTTTTTTGCATTACCTTAAACTTCACCAGAGCAATTCCGTTTTTGGTATCGAAGAAATCAGCATGAAAGTTTACAGGAAAGCCAATGCTCTGAAATTCCCACCGTTGTTTTGGATCTTAAATCAAAGTTTTATCCATGAATAAAGGATGGATGGTATTATCCATATAGGTACTTCATTGTTTTTTGTTGTTTGTAAATTTATAAAATAATTATCGGTCTATAAAATACCCACTGCTGGGACACAGGCCTCTTCTCTGTAAGAGGAAGTGGGCCATTCCACCACAGAGGGCCATTCAACCACAGAGGGCCAGTTCGGGTTGGTGATGATGTTTTGTTTGTGTTAAGACTGTACCGAACAAAAGCGGTGAGCGGTGTTTTAGAGTTTGCGTTCGCTGTGTGCAAGTCAGGCACACAGCTGCAAATGACACGTGCGTGGATGTTAAGAAACGAAACTTGGTAACTTTCATTTAGTATGCAAGACGGTAGCTTCTTTTCTTTCTAAAATACCTCTCCTTTCACTCCGAGCTCTCGAGGGTGAATGATTTCTTTAGTGACGCATGGCATGTGTCTAGGCGTGAGAGCGCGGCCATAATAATTTTGTAGATATAGCGACTTCGGAGAGCATTTTTAATTAAAATATATTAAATGTTCTGAACAATAATATGAAAAAATTACACGCAAAACTTTTAGACTACCTATTAAAGATTTCGTGAAAAGCGACGCAATATTTCTGTGAAAAAATTGATATAATCACCATTAATATAATCACCAGCACGCGTTTTTGTAGATGTTTGCTCAACTTCATATAAGTCTATTAAAAAACTGTATCAAATTTCATTTTGCTTCACAAACATTGTAGGGTCAGATGTTCAACAGTGAACCAAATGTACACAGTTAACCAAGCCTAAATTTTGGAAATGCTACCCTGTAGTTCCGCGCTTCTTAGCAATATAGACCCCATAACGGCCTCCCAGTCCCACCCATTTTACCAGTTTGCAGCGAGCTGGCATTCGCGTCGTCAGCGTGGCGAGGTATTTTGTGATTATCCGTAAAACGGGAGAAAAAAATGTAAGTAATTTTTCGTTTTACATGTTTCCATTTAATACTACAAGTATTGGAATATGTTAGTTCAATAGATACCCTTATCGTGCTTTTTTGATGTATTAATTGTATATTTGGTGTGAGTCATTTAAAAGTTATCTTAACTTAAAACTTTAAACAAGGGCGTGTCCCACAGTTAACCAACTTGCTATGTTTAACAGTGAGCCATGGACCAGTGTATTTCATGCTGGTTAACTGTGTAGGTAAACGTTATGAAATAAGTTTAAGTAATCTTTTATACGTTTTATAGCTTAAAAAGGTCATAAGAAGAAAAGGTTCGCATTCGGATGAATCTGTGAAGGCAGCTCCTCCGACCTCGTAAAATCTGGGCTCAGTCAAAAAACAATAATATACAATATTATTGATCTTGTTTCCAATAGCAATGATGTTTTTCGAGGATTATGTAATGAGTGTCACATTAGAAAATATAATTTTACGTTAAAAAGCCTTTCACACGTTAATAATTATTGTTTGTGATTAGCTTTTAATTTCTCACCAAATATAGGAAAACAAATTGTATTTTTTCAGGTAATTGGTCGATAATTCATAAATAATTTCGATTATAAATAACAGGTGTTGTTATATTTTGTTTAATAAAGACTGATTTTCTAACATAATGTGTAGTTATTTCTGAGTATATAACATTATGACATTCTTTGGTTCAGTGTGTATTTCATGGTTAACTGTAACAGTCCCCGGTTTACTGTGTACCAGGGGGTGGACACAATGAGCCAAATATCATTTTCGAAAAAAATGCTTATTCTATGAATAGTATCACTAAAAGTAACATTTCTTAAATGCAAATCTGTAGTCAACTAACCTACCTCTCCAGTATTTCAGATAAAAGTTTATTTCGAAAGTAAACTTTTGAGTATCGCTCTGTATGGTGTCGGACGTAAAGAATAGCACCATCCCATATCTTCCCGTGGGTGTCGTAAGAGGCGACTAAGGGACTTTTCAGAGAATGAGCAGCAGCGTTCTCTGTGCTTTTGTAACAACCGTACTGCGATCGCCAACCCGCCTGCCAAGCGTGGCGATTATGGCAAAACCCCCCAAAATGTCAATGTGGCGACACTTGGTGGAGGCCTATGTCCAGCAATGGACGTCTTTTGGGCTGAAATGATGAATGATGATGATGATGAAACTTTTGAGTTATGGTGGTTAGAAATTTAGGTGGCTTAGTGTTGAACATTTCACCCTAAACATATTATCCGTGGTATAAATGATGTAGGTTTTGATTGTGTAAATAAACTATTTTCGTTAATATCAACTTAACCGTAACTGTCTTTTTTCCGCTTTTTGCTCGGCGCAGTCTTAAATAAGCTGAATCCAGCAGGTGGCCCCAATTTAATATCTAACTTCAACAAAATACTGCATAAAATGTATCGTATATCGTGTATGGTATGGGTTAATATGACTACATATTAACCCATACCTGTCATAAAGTTACTTTTCAGGAAGAGAATACTTCTTAGGAACTTACCTGAGTTTTGGGCCAGATAAATCTCCGCTTCATACATCACATGTCTTGTAAAACTGTTGTAAGGTTCATAAAACACTCTTACTAGAGATTCATGAGAATCATCCAACTGAAATAAAAAGTGAGACTACGATATTAACCGACTCTAAACTGCAAAAGTAAAAGCTTACCCCAAAAAAAATGTAAAGTAAGTAATACTCATTTATGTTGAAGAACTACCGTAATCACATTATGAGAGACAGGACGGTTGACGTGTGTCGGGTATGTCACCGGCCGGGTGAGTCCTTCAGACATATTATTTCTGGTTGTTCTCGTCCGGCTAACGGAAAGTACTTGCACAGGCACAACCAAGTGGCTAGGAATATTCACCAGCAACTTGCCTTGAAATTTTAACTTGTGGAATCTGAGTTACTGTACTACAAGTATTGCCCAAACTAGTTCAGGAGACACCATGTCACGCTGTACTGGGATCGGTCTATTGTTACTGATCGGTCTATTGTTGCTGACAGGACGGTTACGGTTTATTGTTATTGTCGCCTTTTGCCTGATGTAGTGGTGATAGACCGATTCGCGCAACGCGTAATGATAGTCGATGTTAGTATCCATGCATTAGTAGCATGATGAGAACCTCGTGAAAGCTGAGAAAGAGAAACAAATAAAATATCTCTTCTTGGCACACGAGGCTGTCGGCATGTGGAATATGAACTGGTCTATCATTGTGCCTGTCGTTATTACGGCCATTTACCTGATGTCCGAAAGCCTCGATCGAGGTTTTCGCTTGACGGTTGGATCAAGGGCCTGATTCAGACGGCAGTAGGTACTCATTTACACGAACCGCATTGTGAGGAGGTTCCTGTCTCTGGAGCCCTAACCACCCGTTGTTTGCAGTTTAAATGTTTTCATAAACAGGTAACTAGTTTTATGAAATATTAAAAAATGCACAAATTATGATGAAAGAATGAATAAAGAAAAGTAATACTTACTGTGATGGGGGTACTATCGATGATTTTTCCAGGTTGACTGACATTTATTTGGTGGAGTAAAGTTACAATAACAAAAAATATTAAGCTGCCAAACAATTCCCAAAATGTATGACCGTAACGATAAAATTGCAGCTTCGCATACCTCCACAATAAAACGTATAACGGTATCAAAAAAATTGTTTTGAATTTGGCTGCTTTTTTCCAAATAAACATCGTACAAGCAAAATAATAAAATCTTCTGAGAGATAGATATCAGAGATTTTAGATTTGAAATTTAGCGGATTTAAAACGTCATTAATGTCAATGTCAATACCAACTGTGCCGTTTGTCAAATTTGACTTCTTTTTTTTATAATATTTTTGATGACCTACAAAGTCTTTCAGTTGCACACATAAATTAACTAAGAATATGGCTATTTAATTCTAAGATTTACCTGGTTTCATACACGTCACACATTTTACTATACTACACCACAGCAATACACCTCTGTCTATGTTAGGTACTTTTCGTATTACATTCATAGTAAGCATATTACTGAACCTATTGTTCTCATATCTAAAACATGAACTATAATAAATATAGATGTTCCGACCAGTCGGCGACTAGTCGGTAAAGCAGACTATCCGGCCACTTTCTTAGTCGGCGACTATTCGGCAAAGAGCGCCGATTATCCAGCTTCTAACTTTGAAAATATCTGGGTGCACGGTAGTGCCCCCGCCAAGACGAGCCAAGTGAAGCGCAAGGGCACTACCTAACCTACCTTTTCTCGAAGTGTTTCGTCGTTTTTTGAACCCTCATAGATTTGGTTTCCGATGTACCAGATAGTTCATATTCTCAGGATATGATGTCAATAATAGACTAATTAAACATACAAAGTCTCAATTGAATAGCTCAAATACTTTAGATTTTATTGATATCCAAAATACACCGATTTCGTCACTGACACACTGATGATCATCAAAAAGTTTGGCTACTTCCTTAAGTGCTAGAAAGCTGAAATTTGGTATGTAATCTAAGTTTAGTATACAACCAACAAAAAAAATCATAAACTTATAACTTTCGCCCCCCATCCCCTAAAGTGGGGGGGTGGATGTTTGTATGAGACTTCAAAATGTTAGGGTACTTCCTGCAGTGCTAGAAAGCCGAAATTTGGTATTTAAACAAAGTTCAGTGTACAAAAAAACACTAAAGTGCCCCCTGATAAACTTACAAAAAGAACTGAAATCTCACCAAAAACATTTCATGTAAAATGTTGCCAAGACGACCACATAAGGTGCAAACCTGTGAAAAAGATATCAGATCTCATGTAGAGCCAAGCTTCTGAATCTACACGGCCTAACTCTACCGACCCTAACTTCACAAATTCTACATATCAGTAAAAATATATGGCTTGGCTGTTTCGTTACTTACTTCAGAAACTAAATATTCGCATCCCCTCCACGACGGTAGCGAAACGGCGAAGCCGTACATTTTTCACGGTAATTCTGCACATCCTTATGTCCCGACTTATAAACAGGTGTTATATTTGCAAGTTTCCAAGCTTGAGGAAAGCAACCTTGAGAGATAGATAGATTGAGTATAATGTGCAGGGGTATAGGTACATAGGTTAGCAGCAGTATGTTTTATAAAAATTCCGGTAGACCGTCCGACCCAGGCCCTTTAGCAGGATTCAATGCTTTGAGCGCACTAAGTACTTCATCAGTGTAAACTAAATATCACTTAGTGCAAATTTCAGAACAGTCGTCATCGTCATACGTGGATTGACTATTAACAGAAGTGGATGGTTCATAAACGGATTTAAAAAAGTCTGAGAAAAGATTACAAATGTTTTCTGGGTTGCTAGTTGACTGATTGTTATAATTCGTAGTTGATGGAATGCCAGCTGCAGATTATTTCCTATTAGCAATGAATGTCCAGAAATGCTTGACATTGTTCCGAATCTATTCTCAACAAAATTTATTTATTTATTAGAACAGTTCGTGCATTCGTCTTAGAATCTAGATCGATAAAGTGCAAACTGCTCATAATCCAATATGTTGTTGTACATTTTCCATTTAACCCAGGCCTTGGACTTCTTTTTATAAATGTGCATATAGGGTATTGAGAACCACCCGGGAAACTTAGAAGTTCCACAAACCCACAATGGAATGACACTAACTAAACAAAATTCACTTGAATGTAGGTATAATAAAAGTATTGTCTTTTCCCACACAAAAACACCGCGTTGACCAGTGCAAAAGCAAAAATCAAGAAACAATGCGTAGTAAAGAAAACATGTCCCAGGCGACATGCTCGCAGGCGGCGGCGTGTCATCAGCTGTAAACGAAGCGTCACGAAAATTTCCAAATACCAAATAGAGTTAGAGGAGGGGGAGGGGGCCAGAAGATGACCAAAATAAAAGATTTTCAAGGGTTTCATTTAATATTTACCAATGCACCTGAAGTTATTAGAAAAATCTAAAATGCAATAGCCACCTCAAAAAGTCCTTCCCCAGTTTGAAATATATCTTCTTGCCAAATTTCATTACGATCCGATCAGCCGTTTAATCGTGAAAAGGTAACAAACAAACATAAATACAAAGAAACAAACAGAGTGACTTTCGCATTTATAATATTAAGTATAGATAGTATGGATTTCAATTGACTTTGGAAGACAATTTTAAAAACAAAATACCTAAGGCTCCAAGAGAGAGCGCATCGACCTCGAAAATGTTAACACTCACAAATATTTCGATAGGTTAGAATTATTTTTACGCTTCATACACTTTACTGGGTCAACTTACAGAAAAACCAAGATTCAAAAGGAGCGAAGCAAGATAGTAAACATTTTACATAACGCCTTGGATAGGTTAGAATTGGTTCGACCCTTCATAGTTAGGTACATGGGCGACATAAGAGACAAAAATCTGATTCATGAGAAAGTAGGCTGCAAGAGAGAGCGAAGCGAGCTTGAAAATCATCATGCTTTGGATTAATTCAAATATGTAATATGAGATCAAAAGGTCCACATGCTCCATTTTTTGCAACCATGGATGTGCGCATATCTATGAAATTGCCTATTTTAATAGGCAATTAAATCTCGGAGCTCTTTATTTATTCCAGCCTCTGTTTATATCGGTCGATCATGCGAAAATCCAATAATTGGAGGGGCAATCCAGAAGCCAGAAAAAAACCTATAATAACAATAAAATTCTTAGGAGGTTCCTGTCTCTGAAGCCTTGACCGCGCCCGGCAGCTTGGACCCTGTTCCCGATATCGGTGAGCTACTATTTTTTTTCATATTATTTTAGATTGAAACTTTTAAAAATATAATGAATGTTTAATATTAAAGATAAATAAAAGGAAAAAAAATGTTTTTTTTTTTTGTTTTTTTTTTTGTGTGCGAGTCTGATTCGTACTTGGCCGGACTTTTTTTAAATTATTTCATGACCATACATAATTATATCTTAATACTATTCATCATATTCCTGCCTGTGGCCCATTCTACTTGGAGTCGGCGCAACACTTTTTCTTCTTCCATTCTCCCCATATCTTACAACTATTATAATGATGATGATGATGTGGAGAAATTACCGGACTCAACGCGGGCGAAGCCGCAGGCATGAGCTAGTAGTACATACATAATAAAATTATTATTTCCATGGTGTTAATCTACTATTATATACTGAACAATATATTACAGTAAACATACCTAAATTCGCATAGTGCGCAGCCAATACTACCCAGGGTGCACAATCTAAGCTCTTTCGAAGCCTCGGGCGTTTGACAGTGTGGTTCTGCTATAAACTTTTGGCATTTGATGCCATAGCTTCGCGTCCGACGACGACCGTACCTACTCCTTCACGCCTTGGCCTTGCCACCAGATGGCGGTCTCGCTGACTGGCAGCCTAAGCTGCCCCCGCAGCGCGTGCTCGTCGATGATGTTGGTGCAGTCGCGGTATCCGTCAGTTACTCTGCATTCTTAGACACCACATCAAATCGCGTCGTGCACTTGGGCAAATTACCCGACCGCCGTACGTTTTCCCGCGCATCAGATATTCGTGGTGATGATGTGCACGGTTCATCGTTATTCGCCCGTATGCTCACGATCGGTAAGGATGCGATTAGCTTACGCCTGAAAGAGAAAGAAAGAAAGAAAAATATTTATTTGTCGCAAGGACATGACGTGCATACAAAATGAAAATAGTAAACATACAAAGCAAAAAAAAAAAACATTTGCAAGTACAATAACATAAATTATACAACAATAAGATTTAAAAAATAGCAAAATAAAAATAAAATAGAAGTGAAAGATTTGTCAGCTGCCAGACAAATCCCCAATCCCCGATTCCCCGGTTTTTGCCTGGTTTTTGTTAATATTGCATTCCAAAGACTGAAAAAGCTCTTCGGACATGATGATGTTGGTACCACCGTTGCGCAACACGAACCGTTAAACTTGTACCTTGGTATTATTCGCGTCAAAGCACTGCGCAATGAACATCCCCGACTACCGACTAGAATTTTGGCGGCAAAAGTGGACTTGCCCGCCCACGTGTCGTCGGTTGTAATTTTGGTGGAAAGAGTGGACTCGCCCAAAGTTTTACTGATTTGTTTTACACTGTTTTGATTTATTCCGCACTATCGGAATGAGTTAACACGATAGTAGTTTGCACTTAGGTATAGATAGTCTCTGTTAGGTTTTTATGGGATTTTCACCTGAAGCGTAGCCGCAAGTTGGACGTCACTCTATGATAATTTTCTCAGGGCTTTAGATAGTTGGTTGGGCTATCGAATAAGTTCACGTAAATATGTTAAAGTAAAAAGTATAAAATCAGGTAAAAACACAGAACTTGGTAAACTAAAACAGGAAGAAACAATAAACTTGGAATATAAACGCGCGTATCCCGAATGAGTTTTAAACAGCGCGCGAAATCGTTGTCCACTAATGACGAGACTTGTTCGAAGTTGCTGGCGGTGTTGCCAGCTCTTGCCATAGCGATAAAGATGAGTTTAAAAAAAAAAACGTTCGTTTTAATAAAATGTTTTAAAGGCAGTGCTACATTGAAAAATTTGCGCCAAAGGACGTTGAAAGGGGCCATCTTTTTCCTGCCCTAGGTTGTCCCTTATAATATTGGAGTAGATGAAATCCAGTTTTTTTTCCATTCAGCTCATTGAAACAGGCCATCTATAAATAATTAAGTAAGAGATAATCCTGGACAGCAGCGGCAGCGGGCCGTAAACCGCGATCTACCACTTTCAGACTGTCTTTTAGCTTCAATAGAACTCTTGTTTGCATTTTTAAAGGATAAGTATATATATATTTTTTTTAGTATCTCATGACCAGCTCAGACAATGAGAGATGGGTCATAATTTGCCTAGCCTTTTACCGTGAAGAGTGCAGCGAATACAAATGATTCTTATTATTTTTTAACTATCGAATAAAACCTCGTTTGAACAGTTGTGAATGTTTTATTTATAAAATATAACGTTTGGTCACACCATGAGTCGGCCATATTGAAAAATTTTAGTGATTCGGAAATTATCGTCTGCAATGGAGTCATATTTTTGCTTATCAAAATTTGATCATATTTTTGTTGAGAATTCGCCAAAATTATGTCATTTGTCTATCGTTTCTCAATCCGGTCGCGGTCTATGCAGAAAATCCTCGGTCGTTTGACAATATTCGCCTGAGAATAATATTGTTGTTAAATTCACTGCCGACCCTGGAGACATCTTGTGATAAAAAACCATTATTGCGGCAAGTTACTTGGCTGTCTGATTTTGTCTTCACGTGAAACGAGTAACTAAATTAGATTGGTGCTATTTAGGGGTCCGCAATCATGGATGTGTCTTGGGGTAAGTAGTTTTAATAAACGTTTAATAATTATTTCCTACAATAACTTGTATTGTGATGTCCTTGCATGATTATTTCCAGACGCGGATAATTTTGAGCCTAAACTACCGACCACGTTGACTGCTTCGAATAAATGGGAAGGCGAAGACGAGGAAGAGACCGTGAAGGTAACGTGTGCTTTGCCAAAAAGTTTATTTTTGTTACCATCCGGTATTACGATATTGTTCAGTGAGTTTATGCGAGTTTTTAGAACATAACCTCAATTTTTGTGCATACGTGTTGACGTCAGTCTGTGATATTGCAGGAGAGTTGGGAAGACGAAGAGGAAGAAAAGAAGGATGAGGAAAAAACTGAGCTTCCCGCACCTCCTCCTGCCAAGCCGAAAAAGAGGATCCAGGACAAAATAGCCGAAAAAGAGGTGAGTTTAACGATGTCAGCAAACATATGTCGTGAAATTTAATCACAAGGCCTTTGGAGATTTACATCCTTGTCACAGGGTATATGTTTTGGTAATTTGACGTTGTAATTATTAGGGTCATTGCACAATATAATGGTAGTAGATTTTTTTATAGGTTTTACATGAACTAACTGGCGGTCCAGTTTTTGTGATTAATAAACAAAATTCTCAATAGTCAAACAATATCTGAAAACTTATCTCATACTCATAGGCTATTATAGCACACATGATGGTTTATCTAGAACAAGACAGTAAAAGTTTTAAAGCCAATCTAAAATGGACCAAATGTGTCAATAGAAAGTCACAATTTACTGAACCTGTTTAAAATTCATTGTGCAAGTATATTATCTATAACTTGTTTCAATTAGCTCCCAGGCAGATACTTAACATGCAAACTATAATTTGACCTCATTGAAATTCTTCAAAACATGAAATGAAGGAATTCATTTGGAAACTTATCAACATCTGCCTAGGTTTTTACAACTGTTTTGGGTTGAACTTCTAGTCTAGCTGAATGCAGCTGAATACCATTATTTGGCCTCCACATCCACAACCCAGCCTAGCCTGTTCCCAACTTTATTGGGGTTGGTACCCAACCTAACTAGATGCAGCAAAAGATCTTCTACTGCATCCTGCATCAGGCTTGAGTGATCATAATAAACATATAATGGGTTTAAAAATACCCTTAACGAAGTCGAATGGCACTTTTATTTCTGGTCATTGCAAATTTTTTGTTCTGTTCATATCTGTGAATCTTTTAGTTATGGAGTTAAAGGGCTTCAAAGTTACAACATTTGCTCAAGATTTTTTCTTTCAACTACGCAGTAATGTTATCATTAATCACTACAAAACCGATCACAAAGGATGTCTTTTTTGCTTAGAACCAAAACAGTGCAGAAAAGTTATATGAAATCTCATTATTGCACTGTTTTTCATTACTGCACTGTTTTAAATTTTTAATTTGGAATTAAATTAACTACAGGGGTGTAATGTTTCCTAGATCAAAAAGATTACTGGCTGAAAGTAAAAATCGGCTGTATAAAATTGATTTGGTGAAAAAAAAAACAAATGGCGCGCATTTTGTACCATTGTAAAACTTTGATACTTCTTATTTACCAAATAAAAAGGTAAAAAATCATGGAAATTGACAGCAATAGCGATATGGATTCAACTCCAGAAAATATAAAACAGCTGCAAATGAAGTTGTTAATAATCTTTAATAACTGCACTTTTAATAATTGTATGTTTGAAGGGAAGATGAATTATACTTTGTTTTATTAACTTGAGTTTTTATTTTGAGTAGGTATATTTTGTCAGGGTAGTTGAAAGAAAAGCAGATTACGCACCTCGATAAAGTGAGTAATTAATGCACTCGTGATAATTTAGTGCCCTCGCGTGCGCTCGGGCACCAACATAACACTCGTGCATTAATGACTCACTTTGCGCTCGATGCAACAATCTACTATTGATATACGTTTTTAATGTTATAATGTTACTTCTGATCATCCCACTGGAATACGGGCTAACAACTACATGTGCGCTGATAGAAGAGAAACTTTTAATACCTCCATGACCCCCCCTAGTATTTATTGCATCCATCAGCACAATGTGTTGAGTGCATAAGTTTCAAGTCCTACCGTAATCTGTGATGTTTCACCCCAAAGAAAGGCATTTCCCAGAAATAATTTAGACTTAGGACTGGGTCTATGCCCAGTGTTGGTAGATGTCATGTCATGACTCTGAATTTTTAGTTCTAGTACAAAACTTTATTTTTATTTTCCCTGTTCACAAAAGTGCTAATAGGTATAATAAAATATAATTATTTATTTAAACTTTATGTACAATAGGTGGTACATAGACAGACTTAATGCCAAAAGGCATTTTGTACCAGTCAACCTTTGGGTTGAATAAGACAATATTGTGATGGGGTACAAAAGAATATTTATAAATAACTACTAGTTTTCTAAAATTTACATACAGATACTAATACACATATACAAATAAAATAGAAAAATATAACAAATACCAAAATAAAAATGAGAAACCTAATAATAATTACTATGACTAGACTTTTTATTGAGAGCTATTTAGTCTGACATAAACAGTGGTTGCGAACTTTCTTTTTAAAAGTGAATCTACTTTTAGCTTTATATATGTAAGAATAACATTTTAGCATGTTGTATAATATTAGCGACCCGCTCCGGATTCGCAAGGGTGCAATACTGTAAAGTGCCATATTGATCTATATTAAATGCACAATGTATTTAAGGTACTTAATTGGATAAGGATTAATGCTGTATTGCTTAAAATCGCTTCGTAAATAAGCCATTATTTCTCGTAAAAAGTAAAGGATAAAAAATGGTTTTTGTGGGTTATCCCTAAGAGATAGACATATACCATCGCGAACCTTTTTAAGTTGTATAATACTGTAGTACATTATTTTGATCTATCTCGTAGGGTTCGGCCAGTGTTTGCAATCTAAGCGCAAATAGTGTGTTTATCACGACATCACATTAGAAACCTCTAAAATTATCAGTGTTTCTGTACTATATTATGCATGTATTATACATATAAACCTTTCTCTTGAATCACTATATCTATTTAAAAAAAGCATCAATATCCATTGCGTAGTTTTAAAGATTTAAGAATACATAGGGACAGTCAGACAGCAAGGGACTTTGTTTTATACTATGTAGTGATGTGTTCGTTTCTGAGAGACTGGTGTCCATATTGGGATACTGATACTGATCCCCAGGATCCTGAATTAAATATAGTTAACGCTTGCTCATAATCTAGATATTAATTATTTGTTACACAAGGGAAAAATAGACATTTGAAGTACTGTACTCGTAGCTTGCTGAAATGATTTGGGCTGGTAGTAGGGAATCGTCCCACTGCTGGTCAAACTGCTGCCTAGGACCAATACTTGACAAAGGAGTCCAACTCATTCCATCATTTTAATACTGTATAATGTACATACATTAAGTCACACCGTTATCCCATGGGTAGGCACTCCTTTTGCCACATCCACGTTCAAACACGCAAGCTGGTTTTATTATTCTCCATTAAAACTATGTTTACTTTCAGCGTCTAGAACGTGAAAAGGCAGAACGCGCATCCGTAGAAAAAGTAGAAGAACTGACCCCTGAACAGAAACTTGCTGAGAAGCTGCGTGCACAGAAACTTCAGGAAGAGGATGACTTGAGGCTCGCCTTGGAAACCTTTGGTGAGTTGGTGTTTGTATTGTATTGTATAGCGGGCTGGTTTCCGCAACTCCACGTCTAAAGCGCGTATTTTGCGTACGGGTGGGAACATTACTCCAACCCCTCCAGCTCCCCGAGAAAGGCCAGCAGCTCCTTGGTGTTGCTGACGATCTCGCGGAGAGTACCTGGGTTACCTAAGTACTTTGCCCTGTATGTTGCAACCTCTGGGCAGTGTAGAAGCACGTGGGCTGCTGTCTCGTCCTCCTCCATGCAGGCTCTGCACAGTGGGCTATCTGTGACTCCTAGGACAAAGAGGTGTTTATTAAAAGAGCCGTTACCAGTGATGGCGGCTGTGACTATGCGGAGCTGTAATTTGGTCAGCCGAAGCAACCGTTTGGTGAGGCGGCCGTCTATAGTAGGAAGTGCCTCCTTGGCCTGCCTACACTCACCATGGTCTAGCCACAGTTTGTGGTGTTGATCACTGGTGCGTTTCCTTACCAGAGTCCATAGATACCCGAAGGGGAGTGGCACGATGGGTTCTGGTCCCACTGCTGCCATACTGGAACCCCTTCTAGCGAGTTCGTCCACTGCATCGTTGCCCCGGGAATCGCTGTGGCCCTTTATCCATTGTATGGTTATGTTGTTGTGCTTACCGACCTGGTTAAGGCGCTGGTGAGTTGGTGTTTACTATCTGACAGTTTTAGCAGCTTGTGACCAAGGGACCAATGTGAAACAAAAAACAAAAAAAAATTGTACTGATATGTGCCTGTGCTTGCGCACATGCTTGTGCACTACAATTTCTCTCACGTTAGCCCTGAGGTGGGTCACTATGACCATCAAAATCGGTAAAAGAGCAGCTTAAGAGTGCTGAGTATAATAAAGTGCCCTATCATAGATGGCTCTTAGCAAGTACATGGCTTAAGTCTTCTAGCTCCTAGTAAGCTGAGCTTACTACCAGCATCAAGCCAGGTCTGTTTGGGATCATATTATTTATCATATTACATTTTTACTATCTATTTAATAATATTTCATGATTTTCTGTGTCTTGACAATGCTTTAGTAAAGGGATCTCTTCAATCTCTCATCTTCAGATTATGATAAAATCACTCAATTAGAAAAATGTCACTACCAGCTGACAGCGTTGAGGAGGAGTTTTATAATGCCCTTTTCTAGTTTATGGTTATTTTATTTATTTATTTTTTAGTTTGTTTATCGTTGTTTAAAGAAAAAAATCCTGAATGTATAAAGTAGTTATTTAAATTAAAACTAATTAAATTACTATATTGGTCATTTTTAATCATTGCACTAACCTTATGGAATGAAATCTCATAGACTAAAAAGGATATAGGGCTTCGTTTCACATTGTTGGTCAGTAAAACAATTATGAAAGAAATGCCCATACCCTATGACTACAGACAGTTGATACTAAGTGAATAAAATCTGTATTACAGGTGTAACAAGTGAAACTGGCACAGGCAGGATCGATGGCTTCCAACCAACCACAAAGGCAGAATTCACAGAGTTTGCCGACATGCTCATGAAGAAAATATGCCTGTTCAAAGCAAGGGAGGAGTTTCCAAACTTCATTGATGAATTTGTGAGGAATATTGTTGCTCAATGTAAGTGTGTTTTGTTTTTTTTTTTAATGAGAAAGCTGAATATAATCAGAAATGCTGTGCCTACGTATTGAATCTTAGACATTAACAGATTTAAATGTGCCATTACAAACAAGATTCCAATAGTACCACATTTAGCAATGAGTCATGCCAGCGTTGTGGTTTGGCCAAAGTGCCGGTCTCTGGTGCTAAAAGTATATAACATGGCCTGAAAAGTGTAGACTCCACATCAACAGCTTCACATTATCACCATGAAGCATATAGTAACTAAGAATAAGAAGGCTCTCTGTTCCTTGCCGCACTTCCTAGATTTATTTGACCAGTTCAACTTATTGAAACCAGAAACTGGTTTCATGCTAATTATATTATTATATCATGAAATTTTACTTTTATTTCATGATTCAATGTCATTCACCTGCATCTTCTTCTCGTCTACTAGCCTTTACCCCAACTGTATTAGGCATGGCTTCAGGTGTAAGTGAATGCAGCTAGATACCAATATTTTAACATAGAGCAACTGCCTATCTGAACTACAATTCCCAATTTAGTCATTTTTAGGGTTCCGTACCCAAAGGGTCAAACGGGACCCTATTACTGAGACTTCGCTGTCCGTCCGTCCGTCCGTCAGTCCGTCCGTCCGTCCGTCTGTCACCAGGCTGTATCTCATGAACCGTGATAGTTAGCCAGTTGAAATTTTCACAGATTATGTATTTCTGTTGATGCTATAACAACAAATACTAAAAACGGAATAAAATAAATATTTACGGGGGGCTCCCATACAAAAAAGTGTTTTTTTCTCGTTTTTTATAAATAATGGTACGGAACCCTTCGTGTGCGAGTCCGACTCGCACTTGGCCGGTTTTTTTTCTTAGCCTAAATTGTCCTACTGCTGGGCAAAGGCTTCCTCCAAAGCCTTCCACTCTTTTCTCCGGCGAATCTCTCATAAAGGCCTCGAAATCGTTTAGCCAGCGTTTACTAGGCCTCCCTCGGTGACGACGCCCGTCCAATGTACAGTTGATAATTTATTCATTTCGACTGTTCTCTTTTCAGTGCCATCAGGAGACATAAAAAGGATAAAGATGACAGTAGACAACCTCTACATTGAGAAGCAGAAATCTGAGAAAATGGACAAGTCCAAGAAGCCGACCAAGGGCAAGGGAAAGGCTAAATTAAAAGTTGAAGGCGATAATGTAAGTATACATTTTTAATGATTCGTTGAGCCACGTCTTGCAATATCCTCATCCCCATATTGAGTTCAAATTCGAACAGAGTCCCTAAGCTAGTCATTTATTTAGGCGTCGCGTATTGTTGGTGGAAATGGGCATACGTGGAATGTCATGTTCTGTTGATATACTACTAGCAAGTTTTATTATATGAAGTGGTGACCACTAGTTACTTGTACTATACTAGTCGACTTGCGCAGCTGATTTTACCACTGTGTAATTTCCGTAGGTGTGTAGCATAGCGGCAACATTTCCAAATGTTATTAAATCTGTTATCTTGTAGTGTTCTGCTCAGTACATTTTGTCGCAGAAGTTTTGCCTAAAGAAAGCAGTCAGCTGGCACAGTAAAACATGATCTGTCTTTCGTCATATTATAAAATAAATTCTATCACAATAATATTCTAACTAAAATCGTTGCGTCATTTTTCCGTAACAGCCGTAATCTCGTATATTTTCGTTGTCAATATGATAAGATTAAAACTACGTGTGTTATCAATTCGCTATCACACGCTGCAATACTTCTTATCACAATAAAGTTTAGATAGTTATTTTATCAATTCTTATAGGTCAAGTTTGCTTCACTATGATAATGTAAAGTGATTAATTTATTTACAAACAATTTGATAATGATGACACCTTGCTAATTATGTTTTGAAACGGTTTAGAGGGATTTATTCATTAATTCCACGGACCGAATAAACAAGTTAAAATATTAACTGCTTATACCAAAACTCATTTATGTTTGATTAACCACTCTAACGGTTAACCCTAATAATATGGGTTATGGGTTAACCATTTAAATATTCCTGATGAACCTGACAAAGGAGCGAGAGCAGGCTAACTCCATTCACTTGCATATTTTTGATGTACAAAAATGAAGTCTGTGCGTGAACCGGTTATTATAGGAAGATCAACCATTCCGTGCCTCGGAAAGTACCTTAAGCCTTTGGTCCAGACTGTCATTTGTAGATCTTTGACACTCGTTATTAATAGTAGTAGAAGCTAAGGGGGGGTGAATCATCATCTGCCTAGCTTTTACCCAAACTATCTTGGGGTCGGCTTCCAGTCTAATTGGATGCAGCTGAGTGCCAGTATTTTACATGAAGCAACTGCCTATCTGACCTCCACAACCCAGTAACTGGGTAATACAATACCCCTTAGTAGGACTGGATGTCAGATGTTGGCTTCCAATCTTACTGGATATTATCATATGGTAATTTTCCTGGGTAATGAACATTTAAGAGCGTTTATACCCTACGGCATTTCATACAAACTTTCAAGTCGTTATTTTCCGAAATGACTCAACAGATTTTAATGAAACTTCCTACGCATAAGCAGTATACATAGGTCTATAAAGTTACTAAAAAACATTTTCGAAATGTCTTATAAAAATGAAGAAAATTGCAAATTTCTGTTTCTATAGATAATTAAAAATCGGTCTAATTTAGCTGTAACATTATTTTTCGAAAATGTTTTTAGTAACTTTTTAGACCTATGTATACTGCTTATGCGTAGGAAGTTTCATTAAAATCTGTTCAGTCATTTCGGAAAATAACGACTTGAAAGTTTGTATGAAATGCCGTAGGTTATAAACGCTCTTAAGAATTTGTAACTTTATCAGCTGTCAGTGTATTGTGTATCTTTTGTTTTCTACGGATGGCTAAGAACATCATAGTGCTATCAATAAGCTATAACCACTTGATGTATTATAGCCACCACTGTCACAGTGTATTAAAGAGAGATAACACTACCAGCACCTCTCCTTCATGTAAATGAACATTCTAGATGTAATTTATACTTCAGTGTCACTGTTTGGCGAGAGTGATTGTTTGTTGTGCCAACTACAGCATAAATGACAATTTTGGTTTTTGTTTTTTTCCTGTATCGTGGATGCGTTTACAAACATTTAAACTCACATACACAAACAGCCAGACCCGGAACAACTATCTGTAGGCCGTACAAATATTTGTTCCGTGCCGGGATCTAACCCGCGACAAGCAGCGCAGCGATCAATCGCTTAGCCACTGCGCCAACCATGCCGTCAAAAACTGTTCAGCGGCAATCCCTTTTAGTTCGACGCATAATCTAAACTTGCTCTAAACCCCACGTTTCTTTTGTTTACAGGCTCATCTCAATCAATACGACGCATACGGAAATTTCGACGACGAATTCGACGACTTCATGTAAAACATCACACCGCTCTTTTTTTAAGTCGGTACCTGGCGGCAATACGAAACTTCTCCTGTTACACAAACCGTTTTGTGTCTTATTGTCCTTGTTATACGGGCGATTGTTGCTTGTATACTAATGTAAGCGTGAGACTTCGAATAAGTATGTACTGTCTTGAATATTATTTTACTCATTTAGTACTTGTATGTAACATAAAAATATTTTTATATATAAATTGTAGTCCATATTAGTCTACAAGCAATAATCTATTATAATATATAGATTTAAAATACATAATTGTTATGTATGTGTAAGTGAGGTGATCAAAATTCGTATGAAACAATAACTTTTTTATTAGTTTTGTTGAGGCCCTGTATGAGAAGGATATTTATGTATATTTAAATTATTTATAGCTTCTTTGTCCACGCTTTTGTTTCCACGTTTGTCCCCAGGTACTAAGGCACGTTACACTAATATAGTCAATGTAAAAAAATAAAATAAAAATACAAACATATTTTCACAAATAAAATGGAAAAAAAAATACTAGTGCATGTGAGACGCTTCATCAAGTCATTAGATTAAGATTTAGTACAACAATTTTATTTATTTAAACTTAAATATAATAAAAAACTCGCTATCGTCATGAGAAGTATTATTAATGAAAATAAAAGGTTAAAAAAAAAAAACAACACAATTCTCATTTTTCCATCACATGCATTAATCCATTCATGATTTTGTGAGATTTTATCGTAATAAAATATCCTAAGTAATGCAATTATAACAAACTATGCTTCCATACAAGTTTTTTTAATATTATTATCTTAGTTTTAAGGAACAAACCTCAGCTATGCTCAAACGTGTTTTGTTTAGAGAAAAAAAATAGCAATTGTATGCAATAAATTGAAACTAGCATACGAGAGTTGATATTATTATATTTTTCATACATGTATAATAATACATTGCTAAGTTAATGTAACGTGCCTCAGCCATGTATAGCCTATATACATATATACAATATAATATACAGTCGTTTCATTCTATGGTTATGGCCCGATGTTATGTTATATAGATAATAAATTTTTTATTGTGATAATTTATTGTTTTCTTTGAAAATCTACCATTTTTTACATAACGACGTATTCTACTTGTTTCTGTAACTAATTGAAACAAGAAAAAGATATGATTTATACGGAAACGAAACTTTGCAACTTTCATGTTTTAGGAACGTTTTTTCTTTTTTGATTGACCAATTTCTGATGGGTATTCAGTCTTACAGCCTAGTTTTGCCGTTTTTTAGTAAATATCGTTTATCTTGGTAACAAAATGCATTTTTTGTTATTTCCATTTATTATGTCGTGCGGAAACTTTTGATTATAAATGTGGATGGGTATCAGCGTAGAGGAAGACAAAAGAAACAATGCATGGACTGTGTGAAGGAGAGATCAGGCGCAAGACCAACAGTTCTTACGTCTTTGGTATGGTCCTTTGATATGGCAAGATATGAGGTTTATGATGAGATGAGAAGTATGGAAGAAAACTAGCTGAGAAAGGGGACACCATTGGGCGGGTTCGCGCCGACTTGGGTCTACCGACCCCAAATATTTGGATAAGGGCAGGAGAATGATGTTCATTCTTGCCCTAATTCGTCTTAGTAGCAATATATTCCAAACGATGTCACCACCTTGGAGCCACTTATCATCTTACATTTCTGGGTGGTCAATATTGCGCAAAGAATCATGATGGTCTGCCTACACTCGAACACCAATTTTATTTGCCAAATACGGGCTATGTAAACATATGCACCATGTAGGTAGGTTCAAGTACGCTGGATTACAAAGTTTTACTTGCTTAAGCGTAAGTACACCTACTGAGCTGACCTTGGTCCATGGAGCTGGTCAACGATTGTAGTGCAAACTAGCTTGATTGATGCTTATTTGTGATAAGTAACAAACCATCCCTGTATCGCAGTCTGGTGACTTTTCATCTCGCTGCAAACTGAATTTAATATGGGGTTATAACTAGAGATCGGATATTCGGATGCATATTTACCTAAAGTTTGTGTGTTGACTAGTATGGAGCGCGCGTCAGTATGGGAAAAGGAGTTTATTTAAAAAATAAAAACTTGTCTAGTTACTTTTTCGTTTAGCTCCAAATGAATTATGCCCAGACATATTTACCATTTTGTTTTAGCATTCGACATTTCAGCACAAAAATACGATAACTTTTTCCTTGTTACTTTCAACAAACTTGCCAGGTTTTAAATAAATTTAAAATATTCGTTACGATATTTTGAGTACCTACTACATTTTATACTTACTAGAGATTTATGAAATTTCGCAATCCCGCGACAAAAAAAGGCATTTAAATAGCCGCTTCCATACTTTTGTACCTTTTGCCAGGAAAGAACGTACTTACTTTAAGGTAAATATGCATCCGAATATCCGATCACTAGTTATAACGAATACCAGGTGGCCTGCCATGAGGTCTTCCAGAGTGGGAAAAAGATGGCGCTAGGCGTCCTCTAGGTATAGCTCCGTCTATTTCCCAAACTGGAATAAGATTAAAACAATACTGCTTTAAGAGGTCATGGCATATTCAGTAGGTACATACATCATTTCATTTCATTCTGAAAAAAAAAACGATATGTGGCCCACATATGAATTTTTTGTAGTACCTACCAAATTGTAGTTGTCAATAATAGGAAAAAGAAACACTGAAAAACTTCCACCCTGTATACTTAGGGTACAAAATACAACTGTCAGGCTGTTCCTCATACCCCTAAAATGTAATTAAAAAAAAAATCTTTTAACCGTTCCATAAGTTTAGGTTTAGGTTAGTATTGCTGTGTGGAACAGTCGCATGTTTATAGGTATTTCGTGACAGACAGAGGTAAGATATAGCTGAATCCATACATAGCTAATATTGGAAACAATACATATGGTCGGCAATATCTAATAACTTATTACGGCTTTTGTCGGTGTTAACAAGATATGCCACAATATCTGGCAACACCGACGTCATTGTGTGGGATTCCTCACGTTCTACTCGATAACGCCCACCACTTGTACCTTGAAGATATGAACAAGCTATTGCAGTTTTAAAACAAAGAGATTTATGTCGTAATGCTGTAGGTACACTATATAATTCAGACTCTTGCATAATCGTGCGAATAAAGTCCATTTATCTACAAGTAATCACCTTTTTGCAAAAAAAAAATTTAAGTCGTTAAGAGATGTGTTAAAAGAAAGTCGTTAAGTGATGGTAACTGCTTTATAGCTATGGAATCCGCTCAGATTAAAGTAACAATAACTTTCCAAATGAGACTTTACGGGGTTTAGCTGCTTTTAAGCTAATTATGCCAATGTTATTTGGAAGTTTCGTAAAATCTTAACTACCTTACTTAACTAAAAGGTGGCTAAAAGTATTTCGGTTGTGGGTTAACTTCTTTTTAGTTTAGCAAAAATAGGGAAAATATGAGATTTTTGCAAAAATCCGAATTTTGAATCAAAATTTTATAGGTAAATAAAAAGTGAGGTTAATCAAATATGATATTATGTTATATTTATGCTCACGTTGCCCACGCTTCCACTACTACAGCCACTAGGCGAGACGAGCCTCTTACTTTGAAAGAAGACAAAGATGTTACTTACAAAAAAATTGGTTAGTATTGATGACATCCCATGGGAACTTCTTAAGTACGAAGGTGAGAGATTTCATGAAGTCATCGGGAATCTCTTCGTGCCCATGTGGAACGAAGAGCGGGTGCATACTTTAAAAGTAACTCCAATAAGCACACTACATACTAAGAACAAACTCGACCGATCAGAGTGCTACTCTTATCGTGGAATTGTGCGAAAATCCATCTCAATTGCCCTATTCAGAATCAATCCTTCTAAAGAACCAATTTGGTTTCTGTCTAGGGAGCGGAACTTTTGAAGCTATATTTTGTATTCGCCAAATACAAGTGTTATTAAAGTAAAGGACATTGTGGACCCCTGTTGGTACTTCTGTTTTGTCGATCTTGAAATTTCATTTGATAGTGTTTCCCGAGAAGCTGTTGATAAAACAAGAATGGTCTAAAAAAAATATTAATTCTGATAAAACGACTCACGGAGGACGATTTCTTGTCTTAAGATGCTAACTGTATATATGCAAGGATCTGTACCTACTTGTGTTTACACTCTTTGCTGTCATCATTCAGGAAGCTTTAAAACGTACTTCATGCCTTCGAATTCGTTTCCTTACTGATAATAGCCACACGAAAAACCCGCATAAAAGTCTCTTGTACCGGCAATACAAAGATTATGTAGGTACGCTGATGACCTGTGCTTTCTGGCGGATACTTGCAAGAGCGCAACTCTGAAAGCGAGCCAAAGTCCGAGCATAAACGCCTGGTTGAGGAGACGTCAGCTAAGTTGGTTTGGGTACGTCTTATAAATTCGCGATGAGAGACTAAGCGTACCTTTAAGCTTCAAGCATGTTCAGAATTCTTCTTTCAATTACTGAAGGTTAGCCATCTAATTCTACTTGTCGTTTGCGAGGTAGAACAGCTCAGCAGGAGCTCCTTATTCCGCGCTATTCCAAAATGTTTCTTAGCCAAGACTTTTTTCTTCGACCGACTCCTCTTTATCCTTTCGCGCGAA
The DNA here is from genome assembly GCA_949152445.1 of Cerastis rubricosa. NCBI lineage: Eukaryota > Metazoa > Arthropoda > Insecta > Lepidoptera > Noctuidae > Cerastis > Cerastis rubricosa. The sequence continues at coordinate 3,574,542 of OX424535.1, read as the reverse complement.
CAGTAAAACCCCGCGTGTAGCCCTTCGGGGGCCCCTTGATTACGCCATCGCGTTAGTCATCCGATATCGTAAAGATAAACACTTATAACTCGAGTTATATTAGCTCTAATCTTAAACGGTAAACAGTGTCGGGTTCGTGATGAACGGGGCCATTTATTAATAATAAACAACTCTTTTAGAACTACTTGAGAATTATACATATCCCATATATATGAGAGAGGTCGAAGTAAATACGTCTGTTTTCGTTGCTTATTTTTGTTTGGTAAAACTACTCATTCAATTTACACGAAAATTTATATCTAACATCACAAATATACAAGTAATCTAATGACAGTGTTTTTTAGGAGTCCTTCATACATTATTCTAATAAGATCCTAACTCAAACTTCTTGTTAGAATCGGCCATTTTAGAATTCCGCTGTTCAAAGCATGAAAATACTTGAAATATCAATAAATATGAATAGATATGCCTCGAATACATGAAATAATGAATTATCACTATTTTTTCTTTGCTACTATTGTTTCCAAGACCATTTTACATGGTTAAAGAGTCAAATTATTTTTGTTAATTTCGACTAACAAACTTCACAACAAAGGATTTTTTGTTGGCTCAAATCATAATTTTTTGTTATTTTTTCAAGCAAATGACTATCTAAAAAGTTGCATTATACACTTATAACATACTATACATTTACTTACCAAAGTTTTACAACGTAAATCTCACAAAAACAACACTTTTCCGAACATAATAACACGGGTTGCCATTGTCGTTTGACATTCGACATAGACGAGTTTCTATATTTTTTTTAATAATGTTGTGCCGTTTAGTATTACTAACGATTGGTTTTGTTTGAATCGACTACTAGTTGACCATAGAGGTAAATTTTGACAGAACGATTTAGAAATTTACTTTTTTTTATATTAGCGTTTAAGTTTGCTGGTGCGCCGTTGATCCTCGGCGTACCGAATTCGGTACGGCGAGGATCAGCGGTAACGCCCGCGCGTACCGAATTCGGTACGCGCGGGACGGAAAGGTTACATTCCTCACTAGTTTGCCCATCTCTGGTGCCGAAAAACTCGTCCAAGGTTTAAACCTTTCTTTGATTAACAGGCTGCGAGACTTGGGGTCTTGCCCTTTTCGTCTTAAGATTTCGTTATGTGTGATTTTCTTAGTCCAGCTCAGTTACAAAGTTAAAAATAAATACATACTAAAAAAATGTGGGTACGAAATAGACCTTTAGGTTGTATAAAACTACAGCTGTCATTGTACGTTTTGTGCACATAGTTTTTCGCCTAAAATTAGATATGCTTATAACTTGAGAGCACATGAAAGAGTATCACACCAAACCCCTACAAAAACACCGAACACAGTTGCTGTGGCCGAAATCGGCTGGATGTTGTCACCATCATTATGCTAGTATGTATTTGAAAGTCCTAGAGTTTGAAATTAGTGATTTAGGGTGTTCATGCATTCACCACGCCTCAACATCTGATCGATTTTCATAGAAATTTGGCACATTGGTAGAACATTATCTGGAATAAGACATAATATACCGAACCGTGAACAAATCACGAGAGTCAGAAAACTGCCTTTTAGCTAAGTAATGTGGCTTAGCTGCTTTGTAGCTAAGCATATTTTACCTTTTTTCCACCGTTTTCATCAAACAGGCAAGAATTATTTTCAACCAAAGTATTAAATACTTAACTAAAATGCCGTTAAGGGCGGATAACTGCATCTAATCTAGCATTTTAAAACTTGTGCAGAAGAAAATGCTGAATTATAAAGTAGTTATAGTCCCTTAGCGTCTTTATAGTCAAGAAAAATCAGATAACGTATTTTTAGATAAGTAAAATGCCAGAAAATTATCGACAGATCCGGCAGTTAAGGTATTTTAACGTACATTTAGCGAAGAAATGTGGGTTAGACGCTTTCAAGTGAAGGAATCATCATAAATTCTGTTACTTAACGGCCTACAATTTTTTTATATCTCTGGAACTGTTCATATTATAAAAATGTTTCTTAGACAGAAAGATAGAGAATTTTTCACTCTATCACGTAGCATCAAAAAGTGAAAATTGACCATTTGAGGGTTAACGGCTTTCTAGTGATAGGACGGCAGCTTAGGTAAAGTTACCTACTTATTTCTGAGCTACTGACAAATAAAGACATCCCACCAAAAACATTTCATGTAAAATGTTGCCAAGACGACCTCATAAGGTTTGCCCTGTGAAAAAGATCTCATGTAGAGCCAAGCTTCTGAATCTACACGGCCTAACTCTACCGACCCTAACTTCACAAATTCTACATAATATCATTAAAAAAGTATGGCTTTGCCGTTTCGCTACCGTCATGGAGGTGATGCGAATATTTAGTTTCTGAAGTAAGTAACCACCCACCCATGCGCTTCGCTTGGCTCGTCTTGGCTGGGACACTACCGTGCTCCCAGATTTAGATAATATACATAATTAGTTCCTAATTGATTGTGTTTAGTAATGCGGCTCGGTTGGCACAGTGGATGTGTTCCTGTGGAAGAGTATGAGTGGCATCTGCGCTAGGAGTCTTAGTCGCACCTACCGTGCGAAAAGCACAAGATTTCAAGAACACTTTCGTGGGTACATATATGATATACTGCTAAGCTAATATGTACATATTTCGTTAGGTACCTATATCCGTTGTTACAACAAAAATTACGATAGATGTTATCTCCAAATAAACGATCATGTCGATATCTACGAACATAACACTTAATTATATCATACTATTGCATTTTAAGGTTCCGTACCCCAAGGCCAATGGGACCTCTGCGGGGGTCGATCGGTCCGTCCGTCTGTTACCGCGTTGTGTAGGTGGACACTTCATGATACTTACTTGAAATTTACACAGAGTTTGTAGGCCGCTGTAACAACAAATAAAATTAAGTTAAAAATTGGTCTCCATACAAGAAACATGTTTTTTTTTCCAATTGATTTAAACAAAATAGGCAAGCACATACCTCATAAAAAGTCGCTTAGTTCAAAACAAGTTTCTTGTATGGAGACCACCTTTAATTTTAACTTCTGCTAAATATTGTTTCGTGGTACCGAACCCTTCGTGTGATAAATCGACTCGCACTTGGCCGGCTTTTTAAGAATGTAACGGAGTTAATAAAAATAAAATATAGCTCGTTGTTTACGTGCAATAAAAGTCAAACGTTTCTTTAACTAGGTCTTATCTAATATCCTATCTAGTTTACCAAATATGGACAAAAACCAGCGAAAATCAAAACAGGAAACTCAGAGAAGTAGGCAAGTAGTTATGTAGGTATATTGAATGTAGCCAATATGAAGCAAGATTAAAAATCATACTCAAAATTCATAAAATTTCGCTGTTATCACCACTTTTTAACGTCAAAGTTTACAAGAGACAATTTCAAAACGTTGTAGATCTTTGACAATAGTTATGAGTAGTCAGAAGCCAAAAGTCTGACATCCAGTCCTACCAAGGGGTATCGTATTACCCAGTTACCTACTGGGTTGTGGAGGTTAGATAGGCAGTCGCTTTATGTAAAATACTGGTACTCAGCTGCATCCGGTTAGACTGGAAGCCGAGCCCAAGATAGTTTGGGAAAAGGCTAGGCAGATGATGAATTTCCTACAAAACGCCCGCTCTTCGGCGCTTGTATGTAAGTAGGTAAATATAAACAAAATATTCATTGAGGTTTTCAATTAGGAATTACTGAGTTCCATTAGGAATTTGTGGCATAGAGTCTGGATTTGTGCCAGGTTGATGACAATGGTGCTTATTAAATGGGTTCAACCCCTGATGGAAAAACCCAATAATAATTTGCCCGACCCGGGAATCGAATCCAGGACCTCGTGCTCAGCAGTCGGGATTGCGACCACTAGCTCAATAGCTCAACCCTGCAAAAATAAACGAGATTTACAGAACTTGAAATGTAACGATTACCCTGGTTAACTTAGACTGCCTTTTTTATTTTTTTTTACGTATGGGAATTCATCAATGACCCGCTCTGGGTGGAGCAGAAGGGACTGTCAGACTTATACTGAATAAAACCCATCCAAGTTCCTTCTTAGCCTTTTGTGTTCCAGGGCCACGGTATCTCTTTCGAACAGTCCTGCAGCCCTGGCTAACTTAAGACTGCCTTCATTTGAATTTATAATGACAGAAATATATTTAAAACTAGCTGTTCGGCGCAACTTCGTTTGCGTCACATTTTCCCCGTTTTCGCAACATTTTTCATTCCTGCTCCACTCCTATTGCTCGTAGCGTGAGGATATATAGCCTATAGCCTTCCTCGATAAATGGGCTATATACCACTGAAAGAATTTATCAATTCGGACCAGTAGTTTCGGAGCCTATTCATTGCAAACAAACAAACAAACAAGCAATCAAATCTTTCCTCTTTATAATATTAGTTTAGACTAGAGTAATAATTTAAAATATTCACTACTTTGCACATCAAACCAATTCCCCAGAAACCTAGTTTACTAACTAAATCGCACACTTCAACATATTCAGCAATAATCCTTTTCCGTCGAATCTAATCTACATCGTTCATCTTTTTGGTAACACGTAGCTACCAAATTCAGAAGTCAAACGATCTTCACACGACTTTTGGAGATGTGGGCTTACAAATTTTAGCCAAATGGACTCGATTCCGAAGGCCTACTCCGAAATTACGGAATAGGTCTATGCCAAATATGGTTAATTCCTCGAGTTTAAACGTGCATTGCTTTAATATATATAAGATGCAGTGAATTTTGGTTATGTCCGGACTTGTCATCTAAACATTTAAGTATTAGTTTTAAACTTATTTGATGTTTCGTCATCTGCTCTCGATTAGTTTGTTTATTCAGAATTGTTGAATTCCAGGCGGCCTACCATGACGTCTTAAAACATTATTGTTTTACTCCTTTTCCAGTGTGGGAAAGAGATGGCGTTAGACATCCTGAATAGCTCCCTCTTTCCCACACTGAAATAAGAGTAAAACAATACTGCTTTAAGTCGTCACGGTAGGCCAGTAGTTCGCCGATTCTCTGGAAAGCCTCATCGAGGTAATAGGAGGCAAGCCTATAGCTATCAACCGGGCACAAATTATAACTCTGTGCTGCTACTAAGTTTCTGATAGAAAAACGCAATTTCGGGAAACCGAGGAATCGAACGCAGGGGATGTCGTGCTTAGCTATAGCGCATGCGACCACTAAGGCATTGTGTAGCCCAAACGTATTGTCGGCCGCTGACTAAGCGCGCATTACGCAGTTTATCGCTTTTCCATAATTATATTTAACTTCTCGTTCACACTGAACCGACTATACGCATACCCACCTCTAATACCTCTGTACAGTGAGCATACTCACAGTCCGCGGCGGACAAAACGTTTGGTGTGAACGATGCTTATGAATTGCCTATAGCCGTCTGCTTAAACTCGTCCTAGTTTGATCATTTAAATTGATTATTATTTACTGACAGAAAGTTTATCCTAAATTATTATCATTAGCTTACTGCGACAGTAGCCACGTTAAGCATAAAATGCTTAAGCCGAGCACGCAAAGTGGGTGTTCTTGCCTTATCTAGGTATATGTATATCTGGGGGAGAGCCTATCTAAATTCAAAAAGTTGGCCACTGTTCAAATAAGCTTGCCAATCATTCGAAAGAGCGTAACTCTTCAAAATAAGCACAAATTTTATGCCAATACCGCTATAAAATTCTCATCAACATACTTAAGTAGTCCATTCGAGGTAAACACGCAAATTGTCCGAATTCGCACGTAACGTGTCATATTTCGTCACGTCCAATTTGGACATTTACATGGTATAATAAGATTATTGCATCATTGCTGTTGGTTTGTGCTCGTCTTATTGCGTTATGATTGTTAACATTTGTCAGTAACAAGATTATAACGATGTTCTAAACCATGTTAATGCTCGATCCATCAAGTTTTTGATGTTTAGCAATAATGATAATTGAGGTTGCAAGAAGGTAAGTATTGATAGTATTGAAATTAAACATAAGTATGTTGCTTATAGTTATTTTATTGATAAGTAAGTATTTCCAATGGTAATTGTAAGTAAGCACTACTTAATGTCTGCTTCCATACTTCTGTAGGTGCTCTACTTCACACCTACGGGATTCGTCACGGGAGATACCACGACAAGTGTTGTATTTAAATAAAAGGTTTTGATCACCGTTGTATAATTATTGTATGTATTCCCGAAATTATCGCAAGTTGAACACAAGCACGCGGACCGGCCAGTGCGCAGTAAGTGGCGATTACATTCACACTTTTCTCTCATACTACAAACCGTTGACGCATAACATTTGTACTTACATTGTTCCTACACTTCTGTTTCTATTAAGCGCCATGTCACTAATCACCTCTTTCTACTGGTTTACCTAGGTACTCTTGTATCCACATTCATACATCCTCAAAACATTATTCAAGTCCTTTTTCTTATTCCTCCGCATCACTTGCCCAAAATGCAAGTACCAACACACTCTTTTTCCACACAAAAATTCAGTAAGTAACTGATGCCACTATCTGACTTCATCTTAAATACCCATTTCTTAATAAATCCATTTCCGTTACAGCATACATCAATACTGTGTTTGATTTTGACACTAAATAAACTGTTGAGTAAGGCATGTGGAAGTAAAAGTGACTCAAGTTCGACGACCTGATGAAGTGATGATCTGCTCAAAAAATCATACATTTTGCGCCTAAACAGGTTTAAGAATGTGGTTTTATTTATGCGTAAGCGAGGAAATCTTCTACTTTCCAGCTATCTCTATTTTGAATAAGTCGAATAATCTAGGAAGGGACTGATTATGTTTCCTTGTACTAAAAATATCTTTAGGAGCTTGGCAGATAGCTACTGTAAAAATAAAAGTAATTTTAAGATTAGAGTTCTTTGATTGAAGGCATTTCGTTTAATCGCAATAGACAATTATCGGTTATTTATTTAACATCACGCCTGTATTTCCCGGAGGTTAGGCAGAAGTGTACCCACAGTAGGTACATCCGAAGACAGTTACTTGCTAGCAAAGCATGTGACAGAACACAAACATAACCTATCTTCTTGCCTAAAAAGAAATAATAATAACAACATTTATATGAATGACACAATGCAGGTCATTGGCTGCACCCAAAATTGGATAAGCCACCTAATCCGGGTTTCGATGACACACACCCAACATCCTCCGGAAAGAAACGTGCGTCCCTGCGGTGAAAGTGTCACGCGAATATGCCGAGTAGTTCTTGAGGTCAATGCTACCACACAGACGGACTTGTTATTGTGTCATTTTTAGTTAAGGTGCATCCACAATGAAGTATTTTTTTATGGAGCAACGTTTGAAAATACAAGTTGGTTTTTCAAGAGTCATCACGAATCGTATCGCGCGCAGGTTTGACGATTTTCAGTCTCCCGAACAAGCCGGATTCCGTAAAGGCTTTGGCACCATAGACCACATACATACGCTGCGACAGGTTATACAGAAGACCGAAGAGTACAACCTGCCTCTCTGTTTAGCGTTTTTGGACTACGAGAAAGCCTTCGATTCGATCGAGACTTGCAGTCAGTACTGCAGTCTCTCAAACGGTGCCAAATTGAATCGGTACATCGAGGTGTTGAATGTTTGTACAAAAACGCCACCATGTCAGTCAGACTTCAGGACTAGACCTCGAAACCTATCTTTCTGCAGCAAGGTGTGAGACAGGGAGAGTAATCAAATAGGATACTTTATTATGCCGGTAGTACGATTCCGTGGGACAGTACCGATCTCCACGCGGCTGAAGCTGCGGGCATAAACTAGTTAATGTCTTAAACCCACATTGCAATGACCAATCCAAACATACAAACCACTGACACACTTCAGACACGCTACAACTTTATTAAAAAGAATAAACCGCACCGGAAGGCCGGAACCGGCCGAACAATGGCGAACGGAGACGAAGCGACTCCGTTGCGCAAGAGTCGCATTTAGCACTATTACTCGACGCTTCCTAGATTATAATCTGAACTGGTGACCGTTGAGAAAGTCAACTGGGTAATCCAATTAGCTTTTTTCATTGTTATTGGAGAGAGCTTCTTTGTTGTAAAGCGTTTTGACACATGTACCTAGACTCCTACTATCGTTCTTACTTACAAGTTATTACTTAATCAGGACAACCAGAGATGGTCTATTCTTTTACAAAGAAGCCTAAGAAACTAATAGATTAGAAGATTAGAAAGCTTAGTTACAAATTATTTTCAGTCTCTGTAATTTCATTCAGTCAAAATTTGTCACCATTCTAGTTATATTTTTGCCATTTAATGTTATAAAACAAACACACACACTATTTTTATATATTTATATTATACATGTAGGTATATGTACATGTATGTGTAGTAGATAACTTTACTTTTGTTTTTTTTTTTGTGTTTTACACCACTGACTACCCCTGTTTTATTTTAATTCGATAATGTCCATCCAAAGGTTGTCTGGAAGATATCGCTATCAGCGATAAGACAGCTATTGTAATCATAAAATTAGCAGTTTTGTAAGCGCGTTATGTTTCATTTTTGGTGTGCAATATAGTTTGATTCTATTCTATTCCAAAGAAGGAAATAGCATTGATACTGATTCATGACACGGTTTGTCTGTCTGTATATTTGTCAGTTTCTTCAGAAGTTAGTCACGCGAGATTAACTTCGAAAGTTCAGTTGTAATAAAAATGGATACTTTTGTTTTATACTGTGCTTTTTTAAATAAGGACATATCACGAAAACATTTTGGAAAGATCCTTTTGTACACCATTCATTACATTAACTTGTGAAACTCCAGCTTAAGATATTCTTTAGATATCTAGGTATGACATGATGTGCAATAAAATGTTATTCACTTTATCTAAACATCTTTATAGAAGACTAACAACAGGTCAATTAAAAATCTTCACACACATGACAACACAATAACAACAAGTGATAGACGATTTAAAACAATTGAGACTTGCAAAATTGAATCTCTGATGACTGATAAAAATCTTTAATAATTCTGCTTCAAGGAGTCGACGCTGCACCAATTCGAAAACATATTTTTCAAATGTTACGAAAAGCAATATAACACACGCACCCGGTCATTACTGGTCTAATGTACGAAAACTGGAACACAGTAACAATGGATTACAAAAGAAATACGTTTAGGAGATCTCGCATCGCGTAGTGAATCACAGAGCACAGAATGCCTCGCGATAACTCCACGGATTCACACAATAAGTTACAGAAATATGTAACAAGGTCGTTTCGTAACTTTGTGGAAATTGGTAGAGATGTTAACAATACTGGGATCCTGGTTTATTGATTGTGGTGTCAGGTAGCAGGTCGTTTAAATTCATTAATCATTTGTAATTACTTCAAAAATATGCTTCTATTTTAAATGAGCTCTACCTGAGGAAAGATAGTCAGTACATCTGCAGAAAAAAAATACCTAAGTATATAAAAATAAGAATTACCTACTAAAACCGGCCAAGTGCGAGTCGGACTCGCGCACCGAGGCTTCCATACAAAAAATATTTTTACTATATGATGTAACTAAAAATTTATGATTTTCGCAATTTTTCCTTTATCTGTACTATAAGACGTTGCTTCGTACCAAATTTCAAGATTCTGAGTTCACGGGAATTACCATGTAGGTTTCAAATTGGCGGAAATTTGCGGCATAATCGGCTGTATCTTTTGATTGCTTTAGCTTGGAAGTTTGATTTTTTTCACAGTTCTAAGGGACAGTAGACCTGAGTATTTGATATAAAATCCAACTTGAAACTTCCACACGTACCTGTGAAAAAGGGTATTGACAGACAGACGACAGACGGACGGACAACAAAGTGATCCTATAAGGGTTCCGTTTTTTCCTTTTAAGGTACGGAACCCTTGAATGAAGTTATTTTGTCCCTTCCGTTTCCTCAGATGCGTCACTTTCCCCAGATACGGCGTGATAAGACATTTTAGAAATTGTAAGACACCTCAATGTCGTTGCTTGCAATATCTAGAGATCTAAACTTTTATTTGACTCATCATTATTTTGGAAAATCCCCGTCTTTTGTAAAGTGGAACTACGCAATTTGTTTATTAGAACCATTCATTGCAAGCGCACAACATTATCTTTGATGGCCATCTCATGATGGGGTTTTTACACATAGTCTGAAATGGCAAAAAAGATATATAGGCTGTCGTTTTGCATCCTCGTCAAATTCAAGGAGGCAACTATGCAAATGATTCTCGACCCGAATCAATAATAAAATGGGTAGACAATTTTTTTTTTCTTATTTTCGGTAATCGTTAAGTGTGAACCACTCGTGTTTAAACGCAGTCCATCTGATCTTCGCTCTATAACCGCGCTTTCACACATACAAATAATCAGGTTAACGGACTTATTCTTAAATACTGACAAATTTAAACAACAAAAAAGCAACGTTGATTAATAATTAACTAGGCACCGTAATTTAAATCGATTTATTTATATGTTTTGTTGCAACCTCCTGAATTTTGACGAGGATGCAAAACAACACCTTTTATTACGCCCAGATATTTAGTAGGCAGATTCTAAAGCATATCCCTGATTTTGTACAAATAAAAGAGTTGATCCAGGAATTTACCAACGCCACAATATTTTTGCCGCTTAGCAAAATATAGATACTCCCGCGGTCAGTGACGGTCGACCCCTTTTCAAACATAATACTCAGGGCATAAGGGTGAAAACTACTCGACCGTCTGTGAGCACGGTAGTACCTACGTGTACGTAAAATTAAATTCACTGCACACTCAGGACATCTCATAATTTACCCTAAGAAGTATTACAGAATGACCACTGAACTATTTGCTGACCTATTACATAAAAAAAGAACTAAACAACATTAAAGATGCGGTGGAAATAACGATGTCATTATCATTAAAATTGATGTCAAAGAGCTATTCTCTATGAGGTCATCTAAGCAGCATCTTATTACGATCTTAGAAAGGTATTCTTCACAAACGAACAAGGTCGTCAAATGTACGCACATTATTGTCGTTTAGAACGGAATTACAAAATAACTCAATGACTCGAGCTGTGAATCCGTTCGTTGCAAGTGTTGCAATACACCTGTATAATATTTGCGCTCCGGCGAATTGCGATGCACGAGCTCTCACTTTTATTATAATAGGTATTACTATTCCTGATTTAAACAAGTGAACTATTGAACTGTTTTGTAGGTGTAGTGGATTGCTGAACATGCGGGCCTGGGTACGATTTCCGAGGCGGACAAAGTGTTATTGGGTTTTTCCATCAGGAATTTCTCAGTAGTAGCCACGGACTCTAGATTTGTGCCCGGTCGATGACAATAGGCTCGCCCCCTATTACATGGGACTTAAACCTTTTGATTTTTTAGACGTTTTTTTTTATTTATTTTAATTCCATATTGTCCATCCAAAGGTTGTCTGGAAGATATCGCTATCAGCGATAAGGCCGTCATTGTAAAAAAAAAATTGCAGTATTGTAAGACCGTTATGTTTCAATTTTGATGTACAATAAAGTATATTTTATTCTATTAACAGGTCTACTATTAGAATAAAATTGTTAGTTTTGTAAGCCCGTTATGTTTAATTTTTGGTGTACAATAAAGTTTTATTCTATTCTATTCTAACTGGCGAAGTGTGGTTTTATTAGTGTTCCGCACCCAAAGGGTCAAACGGGACCCTACTCGTATTACTGAGACTTCGCTGTCCGTCCGTCCGTCCGTACGTCCGTCCGTCTGTCACCAGGCTGTATCTCATGAACCGTGATAGTCAGCCACTTGAAATTTCTAACAGATTATGTACTTATTTCTGTTGCCGCTACGAGTATAACAACTGCGATGTGATGTGTTTTATTTCTTTTAAAATGTATAAATACAATAATAAAATCTGAACTGTCGTCAAATATTTCAGTAAAGTAAGTAGTAAAGGGGTAAGGGGTATCGTATTACCCAGTTGCTGGGTTGTGGAGGTCAGATAGGCAGTCAGTTCATGTAAAATATTGGTACTCAGCTGCATCCGGTTAGACTGGAGACCGACCCCAAGATAGTTTGGCAAAAGGCTAGGCAGATGATGATATAAGTAGTTAATTAATTGCCGACTGACACTTTAAAATGTGTAAAGTCATCGCAGTCTAGAATTGACTTACATATTCTTAATGACTTATTTCTTAATGATATGAAGTTTTTATGCTTTTAATTTTGCCTAACATCAGATATTGCATTTCAAGACGGTAGTAAAAACTTAGCATATGGAGCAATTCTGCAGATCTTAGCAAATATATTAGTGCTTATGTTTAATACTAAAAATGAATTATTATACATGATGGTGAATGTGAAATACAATTGAATGGTTTCATCCTTATGAGTGTTTACGCCGTACGGCATTTCATACAAACTTTCAAGTCCTTTTTTCCGAAATCACTGAACCGATTTTAATGAAACTTAATACGTATAAGCAGTATACACAGGTCTAAAAAGTTACTAAAACATTTTCGAAAAATAGTGTTACAGCAAAATTGGACCGATTTTAAATTATCTCTAAAACAGAAGTTTACTATTATTTTATAAACACATTTCGAAAAGTTTTTAGCCACTTTTTAGACCTACGTATCCCGCCTAGGCGTATGATGTTTCATTAAAATCGGTTCACTCATTCCGGAAAATAAGAACTTGAAAGTTTGTATGAAATGTCGTAAGGTGTAAACGCTTATTGAACGTTCACTCATACAAATATAGTATGTATGGACGTTCAAGCGTTCCCCGACCCTCGCTCGAGCCAGCCCGCGATGCTGTGCCAGTAGTTTTAAATCAGCCCCTAAATAATGATATCATTCAGATCCAGCCTTTCCCCATGCAGTCCTCCCCCAGCGACGACCTAAGCCGAGGCTCGTACCCCACAGGGGGTGCCCTTAGCGTGTAGTCGCTTAGTTTGTAAGTTTTATGCCCTGGCTGGAGGCCTTACTCTTAAGGCACCCACAGGATAGTCCGGTTAAGCACCTCCAACCTACAACCTCCTAGGTTGAACTGCGAGATGCCATTCCCAAAAAAAAAGAACGTTCTAGCGTTTAAGCAGGATTGCATAACTCTAAATTCCAAAAATACTTACTTGAACTTGCTAGGCCTACAAAAACAAAGAAAACCAAGTAAAAGGTACATTTGTAAAGAGCCTGACTCACAAAAGTTTTAATGACCAAAATGAGCTAAAATGTCGGCAATATCCATAACAAAAAGGCACGAGGAATTTGGAAACAATTTTTGACAAAAGCCTAAACATTTTCCTTAATAGTTTCCTTCAAGAGAATAGAAAACAATGTTTGGCAGATTGTTTTGTATGCCGACATTCTATGATTAATTTTAGTAGGAATGGGGTAACACCTTCTTAATTAATTGAGGGGTGGTCACGTGACGTCATTTTAGACTAAATGGTTTTTGGATTTTCTTTGGGCTGTAAATGTAGCTCATCTAAACTAATATTATAAAGAGGAAAGATTTGATTGTTTGTTTGTTACGACTTAACTCAAAAACTATTGGAACGATTTAAAAAATTCTTTCGCCATTTATCAGCTACTTCTTTAACGAGTAACATGAGCATTTTTTCGCGGAGGAAGTCGCGGGCTAAGCCTTCCTAGCCTTACTCCAACTGTATAAGTTGGGGGCCGCTAAAACGTTGACCACGTATTCATAACATTCTGAACCCAACCAAATTTGCTGCGTCCTACCCGTCATGTCGTACGGTGCCGAAACGTGGACACTCACGGTTGGGTTGGTCCACAAATTTAAGGTCGCTCAACGTGCTATAGAAAGAGCTATGCTAGGGGTTTCTCTGAAAGATCGAGTTCGTAACGAGGTGATTCGACAGAGAACTAAGGTTATCGACATAGCCCACCGCATTAGCACGCTGAAGTGGCAATGGGCCGGCCATATAACCCGAAGAACCGATAACCGTTGGGGTAGACGAGTTCTTGAGTGGAGACCGCGGATCGGTAAACGTAGCGTAGGACGTCCTCAGACTCGGTGGAGCGATGATCTGCGCAAGGCAGCTGGCAAGAGCTGGATGAGAGTGGCCGAGGATCGTGCTCAGTGGCGTGTCATGGGAGAGGCCTATGTCCAGCAGTGGACGAATACAGGCTGATGATGATGATGATGAAAGTTTTCACTCATACTATTTGTAGTGCTACCGGCGATGTTCATAACACTCATGTTTCCGAAAATTGTAATTAATAATATCATTAATGTAAATAATTTAAACTCCTACTGTTTTTTATCATAACTCTTTTATCCCTAAACATAATTACCATAATATTTTCAGTGATACTCAGATAGAAACATTTACCAAGTGTAATAAAAATATATGTGGGTAGAAGATGATATTTATAGTTTTAATTTGGGTGGGGATTAGGTCAGAGTGTCGTCTTGGGGGCACTATGAAAAAAATACTTAGAAAAGTTTTGCGACCAATGTCGAGGTTCTAACCTAACCTAACCTATGGATACCTTTCCAGGTACACACCGCAATAAATAAAAAGTAAAAGTTACGCAAAATGAATGTATTTAATACTGATTATAATTAATAAAAAGAAATCTAAACAAAAAAGATATGGCTTTGAATAATAGTGTAAAAAATGGTTGTGTTGAGAAAATATGGGAAAACAAATAAAAGTATAATAGATGTTTATTGCTACTGACATTATGAAGTTGAATGCTTCGGAATTATGAACTTTAGAGACAGAGTAGTTAGGCATTGCGATTGTTAGGATGAAAAATGTTAGGAAGAACATTTTCGGATTTCCAATTATCGGAATTGAAAATTTAGGTGAACTTTGGCGCACCCGAAAAATATGCGTTCATAAAAAAAAAATATTATCGAAACCAAAGGGCACTTGTTCTCCGTCCTTGTAATATTACTTTTTTGTTCTGAACCATACTTTCTTGTTACAGAAATATTGGGGGTCAAAGTTCTATATACTATTCTATTCACAAGTTTTTAATTTAATAAATAACTTTACTTTAAATACCTCCATGTCCACCGTACTATGCAATGCATGCATTTGCACAACGTTTTGAGTGCTACCGTAACTGAAATTTTCACCCCAAAAAAAGTACTTTCCCAGCAATATTTTTTGCGTAAAGTTACTTATTTTGATGTACAGAACGCTAAATTGACGGCTTCGTCGTAGGGTTTTCACCTTGTATGTGAACTTCTTCACTTAAACCCTGTTTTCTTGAAACATATGTATTAAGTAGATTTGTATGTTACCGACAGCAGCGGTGGCCCAGTGGTGCCAGCCCCGACTTACGAGCAGTAAGCCGTGGGTTCGAACTCAGGCAGGCGCATTACTTTGAGTAATTTATTTCATCACCGCTGCTCTCAAAAACGGTGAAGGAAAACATCGTGAAGAAACCGGCATGTCCTAGAACTCAAAATTCGAAAACATGTGACATCTAACAACCCGCGCTGGGCCCGCGTGGTGGATTACAGACCACTCTCTCTCATAGAGAGAAGGCCTGTGTCCCAGCAGTGGAAACAATATAGGCTGATGATGATGTATGTTACCACTTTTTGACTTACAGGGGCTATATATATTTGACATAGACACGTAGAGGCAGCCTTTTCAAGTTAGTGAAAACAACTACCTACCTACTAAGATCCAACCAGTTTGGGCCACACTCGTGACCTAAGGATCTCGTGAAAGGCAGCTGACGCAATCCTAACCAGTTTATCTGCAGAACTCGTCAATAAGCCTACTAGAATAATATTGACAATCACTTAAAAGTGTTTTTTGAAATTATTTTAGTGGAGGCTCGGTTACTGTCCGGATGCGAATCCAGGCAGGCACTTGACTTGTGTTATTTATGTCATCACTGCTCTAAAAAATAGTGTAAGAAAACATCGTGAGGAAACGAACCAGAAAGAGGTCTTGTGATAACTGCCAACCCGCACTAAGCTCGCGTGGTGGATTATTGGTCACTCCCTAGCTATGCTGTCACAGAGAAAAAACAGGGTCCCAGTATGAAAAACGTTACAGACTAAAGCGCTTACGAAGCTAGAATACCTACGGATCCATATTAGCCCAAGTCATTTTTCTTCTGTTGCATATGGGTGCATATTACTTAATGTGCCAAGTAGTTTCCCACGGCATCGAGATATTTTGATATGTTGATGACCTGTCATAGAAACATCTTCTAGTTGATATCTCAAGCAGTCTTCACTTGAAGTTGGTAATATAGTATTGGTAGCTTGGTTTCATAACCAAAGTGGGTGTTTTTAAACGAGCATCTACGTAGGAATCATTTTTGTCTTAAAGTAGGCAAGTAGCTAGGCCGTCGACTGTTTTATCACTTACTCTTCGCCCTCACAGCATGAGCAAAGCCCGTACAGAATCAGCCAAAATGCTGTTAAACTCTTTCAGAAGACTCGCATAGTATAGGCAAAGAGAAAGGTTGATGGTCAGATCGGATTGATGGTACCTTAACATAACCACCACCATTCCAGCCGACAGACGTCCACTGCTGAACATAGGCCTCCCCCAAGTGTCGCCACATTGACATAACATGGGGGGTTTGCCATAATCGCCACGCTTGGCAGGCGGGTTGGCGATAGCAGTACGGTTGTTACAAAAGCACAGAGAACACTGCTGCCCATTCTCTGGAAAGTCCCTTAGTCGGCTCTTACGAAACCTACGGGAAGATATGGTGCTATTTTTTTGCGACACCATACAGAACATAACATCGCGCCTAATTCCTGAAGGGTTAGGCACAGATGTATTTAATAGTAGGTCACCCACATTTCGTCAGATATGTTAAAGTCACAGTTAGAAGTAAACTCATCATCATCTGCGTAGCCTTTTCCCAAACTATCTTGGGGTCCGCTTCCAGTCTAACCGGATGCAGCTGAGTACCAGTATTTTACATGAAGCGACTGCCTATCTGACCTCCACAACCCAGTAACTGTGTAATACGATACCCCATAATAAGACTGGATGTCAGAATTTTGGCCTCTGACTACTCGTAACGACTGTCATAGATCTACAAATGACAGCCGGGACCAACGGCTTAACGTGCTTTCCGAGGCACGGAGGAAACTCGGTATGTAATTATGGTCACCCATCCACGGACCAACGTCGGCAAGCACGGGTTAACCTCAAATATCGATTGCGGCTGTTATTATTTAGCCACGAACTCCTCAGTTAGAAGTAAACTATTGTTGCACAATATATTAACACTAAGCATAATTTTAAGAATCAGAGTATAAGAATAAACTTTATATTAAATAAGGTACTGTATTAAATAAAGAACCTGCTCAGGCAGGACAATCACTATGGGAATTCATAAGTGATCAAGATTTTAGACAAGACTGTACTAAGATAATGTAATAGGGGCGAGCCTATAATCCATCAACCGGGCACAAATCCCGCATCCGTGGCTGCTACTGAGGCAATTCCTGATTATTTTTTAGTTGTTGACTGTATCCTAATTACGTACTGCTTAACCCTAAGAAAATAATATTATTATAAACAAACAATATAAGTAGAAAACCTTTTATTTACAACCACTTTCACAGTGAAAGCGTTTCGTCTCAATTTATTTATTTTATTGTAATGATTTAAGGTCACTACGGTTGTAGGCGTTAGCAATAGTTCCTAAGCCGCTTATGTATTAAGTATTCATAATTTATACTCCACATAATGTTTAATACTTTATACCTGTCTGTTTTTACTATAGTCTATGTCTCTGATGATGCCACCTTTTTGTCTGTTTGTGTGATCGCGTTGGTCCTCGAAACTACTTAACGAATTTGGATGTAGGTTTCTCCATCATTTAAGACATTTACTACTAATTAAATAATTAAATCTTCATCATAACATCACGACTGTAATGTTCGAAGGGTAGTCAGAGGTGAACTTATTAGACTTAATAATAGGTACACCCACATTTCGCCAATTATGTTTAAGTCCTATGTAATAGGTAGCGACCCTATTGCTATGCAAATTAAACTTATTTATAATAAACCAAGCGAAGCAGGGGCAGGTCGCTACTATTGATGTAAAATGCACTTTTATAAGTAAAGTACATTCTTTCGTTTGATTAATTTTAGTTTAAAGCTCAGTCTGGGAACTTCGGCCATTATGGGAGGATGATCTGAAGATAGGTGTCGTAAATAGAATATGTTGCAACTTGTTGGAAGCCTATTTATTATAAGATCAATATGCTGATTTAATTAATTGATTACCACCCGAGATTCTGCTGCAATAATCTGAAAGATCGTTTAAATAATGGTGTAAAAGATTGTATGTAATGTATATACTCTTCTTAGCGTCTCGATGAAAATTCAAATTGGGTCAGACTAAAATTTGGCGACGAGTTTGGCACTTTCAGTAGCGTCCAGCTCTTAGGATGTGTAAACAAAAGGACAGGCATGACACAACATTAAGTGTCCCTTCACCTGGTTGACAGCCCAAGGCAGAGCCATCTTAATGTAAAGTTTGAGAATGACGTGTGGTTGGAGAGATCCAGCAGAGGACTTCTATAGGCTGATTAATCATGATGATGAAGAATGTTTTTCCTTGAACCGTATTTATATATGTAGTTTAATTTTATTTGAAAGAAAATTACATGGGTGTTAGTAGGTACTGTTCCCGTGACTGTGAAGTTCATGTATAGTTAAGGACCGTAGCAGCTGGCGTTCTCCAGTTTTTGCATACCCCCCATGGGTAAAAAGCGAGAGTTTAAATATGTAACTAGTATAACTAACTAATATTTATACTGTTGTTTTGCATCCACGTCAAACTTAAGGAGGTAATTATGCTAATGATTCTCGCCCCAAATCAATAGTAAAGTTAGTTATTTTTGGTAATCGGTAAGTGTGAACCGAACCAACCGTGTTTTATATGCGGCTCGTCTGATCCTTGCCTTATAACCACGCTTTAACACATACAAACAATCTCAAATGTTTATTCAATTCGTCTTTTGTGTCAACCTCCTGAATTTTGACGAGGATGCAAAACAACAACTTGTCTTAATGGTTGTCTGAATCTAAATCCAACTAAGCTAATGATAAGGACCACACTAATCTCATACTGATGAACTTTATCACGTTTATTTGTAACTACTGTTGCCCGTGAGAGAAGAATGAAAGAAAAACCTTATTGCGCCGACAGTCCGACACCAAGTAACATAGGACAAAACCAGGAAGATGATGATGGTCTTGGACCGTGGACTACGTCCGCGTGAAATTATTTTGAAAATACGTTACTATTTGAATCTTGATTTTTTACCAATTTCAACGGTTTTTTTTTTTTGCTCACCCCCCTTTTTAACCCCCGACCAAAAAAGAGGGGTGTTATAAGTTAGACGTGTGTATCTGTGTATTTGTGTATCTGTGTGTCTGTCTGTGGCATCGTAGCTCTTAAACGGATGAACCGATTTTGATAAAATTGTTTTCGTTTGAAAGGTATTTTAATCGAGAGTGTTCTTAACTATGTTTCAAGAAAATCTGCTCAGCCGTTTGAAGATCATCACCTCTTTTCTAGTTGTTGAAGAGATGTAAACAACTTCCACATGTCTAATCGATTTTAAATACGAAATCTCGTCACTTGTCACCATGGGCATTGCTGAGGGGGGTTGTGCCACCCCCTAAATTATCGAATTTATTACTTTCCTTGTTTTCGTTAATTAGCGAGAAGAGACGCAACACCGAGAAAATTGAAAGGAAAGGGGGGAAGCCTATGCCCAGGAGTAGGACAGTCAAGGCTAAGAAAAAATAATATAGGTTTAAAAAGCATGAAAAAAAAAATTATATATTTAATAAACCCCCAAGCGTCCTAGCGTCGGGGGACCGCTAAGAAGACCGCTTACAGTACATACAAAGCGGACCCTCGACGATACGACGCTTGGATTAATTAATTTTTGGCTTTTTAGAGGTTTTTAGTGTCGGGGGTTATTTAATTTTTTTATTTATTTTTTTTCTAAAGTAGAAAAAAATATTGCTCAAGTAATCCTTATAACATCAGCTATCTGCCAGTAAAAGTCTCGTCTAAATCGGTCCATCCGTTTCGGAGAATGAGCAAACAGACAGACGGACAAAAATTAGACACTATTTTTTCATTTTATTTTAAATACTGTATATTATTCCAGTAGGATATTCAAGTACCTTATACCGTTTATTATCATATGCATTCAGTAAAAACCTTTTACTATAAAGTTACAAAAAGTCACTTATGTATTTGTATAGAACACTATTTCCACTTTCAAACCCCGGAAAGACCGGTCCATTCACAAACAAACAATAATTGTCTGTAACAATCCACATACCTAGAGCTGCAACCGGTAATTCCTGCTCTCATATAATATATTATTCAATTGGCATGCACTGTTACGTTACATAAAGAGTTATTACGTTATTCCTCTCGTCTGATCGCCGTCTAGATCGCCGCTTTTAGATTTGATACAAAGACGGACTGAAGTGGACAAAATACTGTCTTTTTTACGGATGGGAAGTCATATCAAATGACCCCCCCCCCCCCCGCTCGCGGAGTGGGACGGAGTGCCAGACTTGTACGGACTAAAAACCATCCTTCTTAGCCCTTTGTGTTCCAGGGCCACGGTGTCTCTCTCGAACAGTCCCGCAGCCCTGGAAAAACTGTCGCTTCCGCGGACAAGTTCCACTGGTCAGTCAGCACAAGTGAAGTGTGAACAAGTGAAGTGCTACTAACATAGTTTTAAGTCATATTTATTAACATGGTTTTTGTAATTACTTTATATATGTTAGTTTATAAGGTATTAGACATGGGTCGGATTAGGTAAAAAACGATACCTAATCCACCTAATCCTAATATTTAAAAATACCTAATCCATTTACCTAATCCTAATATTTATTCAATACGGCCGCTGGCCTAATACCGATATTATGTAGCGTATCGCGGATTGGGTAAGAAATATTCGGATTAGGTAAATGGATCGTATGGACGTTCCGTTTCTGATATATTGTGGAACGGTGAATTATATTTCGTTTTTAATGGGCAAATAGTACTTTAAGTCAACGTGAATACTTTGGTTTTTAACGTCTAAAAAAGTGATCAAAATTACGCTTAATACTTAAAGAGTGCGCCAGCACAATGTGTTAATGATGATGCAGCGTTTCGTTACGACATACATTGCTAGAGCACTAACTAGTCCAGTAGTATTCTACATAGACGGCGCTGGCGGCAGCGCCAATTAAACTTGAAACTTAAACCCCACATTTTAAGGTACAGAACTACGGAATATCTCCTGTGTCGACTGTGTACGAATATTTTGTGCCATACCTAATCCTCGACGCTTTGGATTAGGTACGGATTCGCATCGAAAAATACCTAATCCACATACCTAATCCAATATTTATGCCTCACGTCTATAAGGTATATATCTATGGGCCATTGTAGCCTGAAATAAATGATGTTATCTTATCTTAAATAATATGTTTTTCTAAACTAATATATAATGATAATAGGCTCCGAAACTACTGGTCCGATTTAAAAAATTATTTCAGTGTTAGATAGCCCATTTATCGAGGAAGGCTATAGGCTTTATATCATCACGCTACGACCAATAGGAGTGGAGCAGCAATGAAAAATGTTGCGAAAACGGTCAAAATGTGACGCAAACAAAGTTGCGCCGGACAGATAGTTTTTTATATCAGCCTATTCTGCTCCACAGCTGGGTAAAGGCCTCTCCTATGGCTTTCCAATATTCCTTAACGTTTACCTCACCCTCTATCTAGTAAGTAGAACTGTAGGATAATATCTATATTATCCTCTCTGTGAAAGGGAGCGGCAGTGGCGTGCCTAGGGGTCAACAATATTATACTGCAAGCTCATAAGGCGAGCAGACTGTTAAGAAAATACTAGGCTAGAGTACTAGGTTAAAAGGCAAGTCAAACTTTTAGGCTTGTATGAAAGTACCACCACTAGGAGTGGACCGCACGTAATCTACCACGAGTTGGCGGGGGTGCCTTCTCTGTATGAGGAGAGGCTTTTGACCTGTAGTAGGACAGTGATAATATTATTGTATCATAACGTTCCTGACTGGGATCGAACACAAGACCTGCGTGCACCACAACTGCTCTCGGAGAAGCTATGAAGACTGGCAACCTGGACACGAGTTGTCACGACTGACCTTGGAAGTCTTAAAATAGACTCCGGACACAGGTTGGCCTAGGTAAGGAAAACCTGTTCAGGAGGATATTCATAAATCACACTGCCCTTTTTTTACGCATGACAAATCATCAAATGGTCTCCTGCTCCAGGCAGAGCAGAAGGGAGTGTCAGACTTGTACTGACTAAAAACCATGTTCCTTCTTAGCCCTTTGTGTTCCAGGGCCACGGTATATCTTTCGAACAGTCTCGCAGCCCTGGCAGGTATCGGCCCTCTCGGACCCCGTCCGATTCGCTGACATCTCCTAGAGCCGCCGTCGCCGTCGCCGTCGCCACGGCCTGATGATTCTGCCTTGGAGTGTAAATGTGGTGTTGCCCCACAAAACGATGGGAGACTTGATATCATGTCCTGCCTGTCCAGTTGTTTGCTCATCGAAGAAGATGATGGACGCTACCGAAAGTGCCAAACTCGTCCCCAAATTTTGGGCTGACTCAATTTATTTTTAAAAACATTGCCCCACACTAGGAATTTCTCCTTTATCGTGAGTGCGTTTACAAACATTTAAACTCACATACACAAACAGCCAGACCCGGAACAACTATCTGTAGGCCATGCAAATATTTGTTCCGTGCGGGGATCGAACCCACGACACGCAGTGAATCGCTCAACCACTGCGCAAACCGTGCAAATTTAAATTTTTAATCGCCACGCTAAGAAGAAGAAGTGGTAATCCATTTATTTCATCAGCACGAGAATCAGCGTGTTACGATAATCCTAACAGCGGACACATCAAAGACTTATCAGATAGACTATCTACCTGTTAGTCTTGCTATTACCTAAGACCAAAATAAGTTCTTAAAAGATTATCTTTACTCGCAAATCGTGTCCTCAATTCCGGAGCTCGTAAGTTCGCGTGAGGATAAACAAGTGAGACAAATAAACGATAATAATTGTGTTTAACTTTCAACAAAAGTATCACAAGTTATCTAACGTCATTCGATACGGATTCGACTGTTATTTCATACAGAAAACATTCATTCATTGATTTTTTTGAGACACGTAACCTTAAGACAATGAATAGAGAGGTATTTTTGATTGTGAGATAATACGCTAGACAGAAAGAGGTTGTAATAAAGATGTTATGTTAGATGTTTAAAATCAAACCAAATTAAAGGTGCATTCACATCGTGAGTGTGTGTAATAAATGGATAGATCACATATACGTTTTATAGCAAAACTATTTTTAAGCTAAGCTTAAACTCAGTTCCTGTCCTCTGTCCACAGCACTGGACAGCTAACCTAACTCATTCCCTGGTTGATTCGGAAGTGCCGTGCTTGACGGACGCAGAGGACGCCTGGAAAGTGGCTTGCTCGGATACGGATTGACCTGAGAATCCATTTTCCCAGAGACAGTAGGTTGAGCCGCTCTGCAGGTTGGTACGGAATAACCTTATTAAAACGTCTACCAATACTGCTGAGCGTGCCCGCCTGCTGGCTGTGGGTGAGTGGGAGTCGGGTCTCTGGCTTCAGGCACTAACAAAGGCACTATGCTAGGTGACACAACATTCCGGCTCGCTACCTGTCTGCGATTGGGCGCTCTTTGCGGGACTCCACATTGCTGTCGATGTGGTGAAGCAGTTGACGGCCTAGGACACCATGGCCTTTCCTGCAGTAAGAGTGCAGGTCGGATAGCGAGGCACGCTAGCATTAATGATCTCATCCGTCGTGCTCTTGCCACCGCCGGGGTGCCAGCTGTCTTAGAACCCAATGGCTTGGCACGTGTCGATGGGAAGAGACCAGATGGTATGACCATAATACCATGGAAGTTGGGTAGGCCTTTGGTATGGGACGCGACTTGCGTCGACACCCTTGCGCAATCCCATCATCCTAGCAAGGTAAACTGCGCTGGGGCGGCTGCTGCAGGTGCTGAAAACCTTAAATGGCGCAAATACAATAATTTAATTGGTAATTATGTATTTGAGCCGTTTGGGGTTGAAGCACTAGGGCCATGGGGCCCGAGTGCCCACCTTGTGTTTCGAGATATCGTCAAGCGATTGGTCGTCGGTTCACGTGACCAGAGGGCTGGCCTTTTTTTGGTCAAATAATCAGCATTGCCATCCAACGTGGCAATGCGGCCAGCCTTCTGGGCACTATTCCTGTTGACAGCGATGTCCACGATTTTTTTTGACGCCCTGTAATTTTGATACTTGTATATATTTTATATATATGTATTTTATATCTATCTGTAGTTTATAAATAATGTACATAATATGTAATATAATACATTAAAAAAATATATAAAATCGATAATATTTTTTTTAACCCAGTACCAAAAACACGCCGACAGTTCCCGAACAAACCCGAGCACGGGTGACGACACAATGTTGACATGTAGAAGCCATTGACACCTTGAGACACTCATGTGGTAACGAGAAATTCCTCTAACATTATAACGTCACAAACATGGCAAAAATCATGGCGCATTCAGAGTCACGTGGTTCTTGTTAAAAGTAAAATTGATTAAAAAAATAATCATTGATTAAAAAAAAATAGTCGATGCAAAAAACTATTATATATTTATAATAGTTTTTACTATTACTTACTACTTACTTACTTATTACTTTTTACTTTGACTATTATTGTAATCCATACTTCCATACTATCCATACTAATATTATAAATGCGAAAGTAACTCTGTTTGTTTGTTACCTTTTCACGACTAAACGGTTTATTGGATCGTTATGAAATTTGGCAAGGAGATAGATTATATCTTCGAGAAGGACAAAGGCTACTTTTTATCCCTGAATAACACATCTAAATTTCCACGCGAACGAAGTTGCGGGCAGCAGCTAGCTTAACTAGTTCAGCAGCTAACCAAGCAAGGTTTAAAAAGTACCCTAGGGTAGGTAGGTAAGATACGAAGGTAGGGAGGAAAAAGTGCATTGCAACGCAGTACAGCTAGTAATGTATACAATAAAGTTATTTACTCAACACCATCATTCGCTATTACACATAAGTGTGATCTTTGACCTAACACGTTATTGACCGTTTCGAGAGATTCCAAGTCTTTGCAGCTGCTTGTTTATCAACCTGTGCCAATCTCAATAGCTTTATGAAGAAGAGGGTTGGGTAAATTCTGCAATATAATTGCAAAGCTAATGTAGGGTTCCATTTGGGTAAAGAAAAATACCTGTAAGTTTCAGGGGAGGTATCACTGCCGTTCTTATCTAAATCCGTTGTTGCTAAAGTTAAAGGTGCATACCATGTATTAGCCAGGAAAGAATGCTGTATTTTCAGAATAAAATGAAGTTACTCTCAAAGTTAAGACGCTGTACCTCGTCAAAACAGGCAACTTTGAACAGTTTTTTAGCCAAAAGTATACATTTTAGAGCAACAAAAAAAATACATGTTACTCTTGACCATATTTATGAGGGAACCTTCGAGCCCAAAACACGTTTTTGGAAAAAAATCCTGATAAAAAAAAATCGAAAAGTTCTGATTTTCAAGCAAGTGTAACTGTATTACTGCTCAACTAATCTTGACTAAATTAATAACAGTGATGTAATATAAAATAATAAAGGAAACTGTCGGTTTTTTTTTCGTTTTATTTACTATATTTGTAAGGATTCATGTTTTTAATGATAATTATTCGAACAAGTCGAACGAAACATCACGCCATTCGCGGCGTCTTGTCGCATCTCTTTTATTTCTACGCAGAGTGACAGTGACCGCTGAGGCGCGCTGCTAGATGGACTTATGTCACTTTTTTCCGCTCGCCGCTCAAATTTTTTCACTCAAATTTCGATCTGTTTGTTGTTGAAAGCTGTTTATTATATTTTATTTTATGATTAGTTTTTCGTTGGTGTCAATTTTTATTCGATTTTAGTCATAAAATGTGTAAATAAAAAATCAGTGAACATCAGTGGCGAAGAGTCAAAATTGTGGATGGGGAACCTCAGTGGCGAAGGGTCAAAGTTCTGCAAAGGGAATCCGAAAAATTAAATAATGTAATTTTGTTTATTCGTCATTCCCGTTTTCAGCGATCCCGAAAACCACGAAAATGACCCCCATGACGAAAAATCTGAAAATTTTTCGCCATCTTGAAGTTTTTATTTGACCACAAATCTTCGTTATCAGCGACCCTTAAAACTACAAAAATGACACCAATGATAAAAATATCGAAAAATTTCGTAAGCGCCAACTTCATCTATTTTGTAAATTGTCAAGAATAAAATGTAGAGGAACCATAAACAAAATAAAAGTGATTTATCTTATGTAAATAAGTCAAATAAAAAGCGCGCGAGATACCATATATGAAAACGTCTCATGTTAGAACATTACATATTACAAAATACAAACATTAAGAAAAATAATAATGTGTAGCTAGCACAGCTGTCTTTTTCGGGGATTCCCTCACAAACACTAGCTCAGCTCTATGTATAATTCGGAAAAACTTTTAGTTATATCAAGACTGCGAAGACACTTAAAAGCCATTAATGATACAGTTTCTGAGTGGCTAGATTTAGACCTTTTAAAGTTTATTGTAGATAGGGTGATAGTCTGAGCTAAGTCACCCAGTGCTAGGCAAGACCACAACCTGACCTGACCTGACCTGTGGTTTTGCCTAGCCTTAAACCCTCTTAGCATGCTACTGAGGGGTTCAGGTCTGGGCTTTCGGTTGAGGAGAGGTGGTCATACCTTGCCTTCCAACCATGTAAATGATTGATATGAAACTCTTTGCCCCCAACAATTTGCAACTGATGAAGCTACTGATGGTTACAGAAACTTGTTGACAAATGCGCAGTCATGCATGTGAAGCGAGATTATGGAATCAATGGGATTCCAGAATCTCCGATCCGATTCCTCTTCTCAACAGAAACCTACAAGTATTTGGGAATGTCAGAAGCATTAGGCATCAATACTGCTGACATGAAACAATCGTTGAGGGTACGCTCCTTTGGCCGCCTGAATAAGATGCTAAGCAGTCTTTTGTCAGGCGGAAATAAGTTTCGTGATAGGAAGGTCCGCGTACTGCTGCTTAGAAACCTCGACCAACATCTGAGGAGTCTTTCGTTTCGCAGCTGGATCAAGGGCTTGATTCAGAAAGCAGTAATTCTGGACAAGGCGCGTATTGTTAGGAGGTTCCTCTTTGAAAAACCCTGACCATCGGTAGTTCGGGCACGGTTCCCGATGCCGTATGCTACTATTTTTTACAAGCTGGGTATAGGATAAATTATCACACTACCAATTAAACACTAAAAATCTTTATTTAACACTAAAAAACACTTATAACTCAATCACAAATACACAACTGATCACTAATCACTTATATATCGCATTAGTAGTTCACTTAGATCACTTCGTTCCGTAGCCAAAATCAGACTAACTCACTCGCGAGAAATCGCTATGCCCCCGTAGAGGGGCGAGGCTGGCGGGATGTGGGTTCTACCCTTGCCCCGCGGTATCATCACATGTGCCCGTAAATACGGGCACCTCATTTGGTTGCTTGTATAGGCTCGGAGGGGGCGAGCGCGTGTAAAGTGCGCGACTCGCCAGTGTGTAATTGTCATTTTGTCCGGTAGGAGTCGCCAGCGGCGCTGGGCGCTGCGCGCTTAGCTACGGTGAAACGTTACCGTAGCGAGCGCCGCTATCTTTACGCCAGCTCGGCGGTCTGTCACCACTAGGTGAGACCTCCGGTTGCCCGGAGGAGGCCCAGCGGATGACGACCTGCGACGGAGGTGACTTTGTTGGCGCATCCTACCGTTAAGGATGCTGGCCCCCGTCTGCAGACGCTCTCAGAGCTAGCCGATCGCGCTCCAGACTAGGGGCCGTAGTGTTTGAATTTGAGCGGCAATGTACTGTGTAACGCCGCCCATGTAAGCGAACGAATAGCTAGCCTGCGCCGCTCCTTCGTCGCGTGAGTTAGAATGCATGACTAACTCACTTCCGCACCCGTCGCCTATTTATATGGCCGACTCATGTTCGAGAAACTTCCACAACTTCCGTGAATCTCTAGGTAGTTCCTTAGGGGAAACCCATCCTTCGAGAAAGTTCTACAACCTTCTTGAACCTTCCAGATAGCTTTATAGTGGAACCAATCCTTCTAGAAAGTTCTAGAAAGGTCCAGAACTTTCTCAAAGTTTCTAGACATTTCCATTGTGGAACATTCTAGGATTATTCTCGAATCTTCTAGACATACTGGATCATTCTAGACTCGAACGTAATCCTAGAATGTTCTCGTAAAGCAGGCAACGTAACACTGCCCCTCCTTAGACATGCTCGTCCCGATCATCGTTAGTCCCGTAGTATCGCGCTAATCGATCTACATGTACAATCTTAGGCGCACCTCGTGGACCCTTCTGTATTCGGTAGGTGACATCGTTGACGCTGGACAATCCTGGTCACGACTCGATATGGTCCATCCCATTTTGCTTGCAATTTCGGAGACTTCCCTTTGCTACGCACTGGGTTATGCAACCACACCAGTGAATTCTTGTCGAAACCTCTCCTGTTCGTCTTCTGGTCATGACGGGTCTTCATCTTCTCAGACATCTGTTGGCCGGATTGTCTGATATGCTCATAGACATCGTTCAACTTGTTACGCAAGTCATTTGCATAATCTGTAACACTGCGTAGTGCATCAGGGGCAGTTCCAGTGATTGAATCTCCTTGAATGGCAACCGTAATTCCCTTCCAAAGTTCGCGAAGGCTAGTGTCACAGTCGTACTTTTGTGGACTGCACTACGGTAGGACAGAAGAAACGGCTGTATGTGCTTGTCCCAATCCTTTTGCCTGCTTGCTACGACTTTTACCAGATTTCTCTACAACGTTTGGTTAAAGCGTCCCACCATTCCATCAGATTGTGGGTGGTAAGAAGTGGTTCTTGTTTTGTGGGTACCCATCTTTCGGCAAGTCTCCTGAAATACTTGTGATTCAAAATTCCTTCCTTGATCACTGTGAATTTCTAAGGGCACTCCAAACTTCTTGAACCAATTTATCTGCGACAGTTGTAGCTTCTTGGTTAGGAATGGCGAAAACTTCTGGCCACTTTGTGAAATAATCCATGACAACCATTAAGTACTTGTTCCCACTTTCACTCTCTGAGAATGGCTCACCATTAATGCACCTCTGCCGCGTGTTTGGGGTCTTTTCACAGCCGCACAAGTGATACATTTATGACAACAGTCCTCCACATCTTCTCGAATAACTACTACCACTACTACCACTACCACTACTACTTCTTTGAGAATATTTAGGGCCCAAAAACGTTGCCTTCGATCAATGACAGGTCTTAAAACTACAGAAAGCTGTCAACCTGTTTTTAAATCTCTAAGAATACTCACATTGCCATCTTTGTATATACTAGAAGTTGCTTTATTCGTTAGAATGAACATGCACCTGTTTACTTCAGTAATGGATAAAAGAAAACGCGCAGGACCAATACGATCACAATATAAAGATCAACTTTACACAGGCGGTTACCAAACGTCTTTACTTAAAAACAATATTTTAACCATGGGTCCTATTATATATAATAAAATACCGATACAATTAAAAGAGTTACCCATCAAAGTTTTAAAAAAAAAGCTAACAAAGCTGCTACTGGACAAGTGTTATTACGCAATTAAAGATTTTGTTAATGACAAAACTTTCTGTTAAATGGGGGGTGTATGCTGCTTCCGTGCGATTTAATTTAGTGACATTTCGATCTTTACTTTTTGTTGCAATTCTAATGTTATTTCTTTTTTTTTTGCTATATTTTCTATTATTGATATTTGTAATTGAATTTATTATTTGAATGTTCTGACATTTAAAACTTAATCTGTTGACATTTTTGTAGTTTAATTTATTGTGTTTTTTTTTTATTATTATTTAATTTATTGACATTTGTACTTAGTTTTCTGTTATCGACATTTGTGTTTGATATTTCTGCCAATTTTTTAAATTTTAATTTATTGAAATTTGTGTTTGATATTTCTGCCATTCTTTATTTTAATTTATTGAAATTTGTATTTGATGTTTCTGGCATTTTTTATTTAATTCATTGACATTTGTAAAAACTTGATTTTTGTGCCATTTTCTAATTTAATTTATTGATATTCTGTATTTGAATTTTCTGCCATTTGTCAATTTAATTTATTGACATCTGATAATTTTGCATGCCGTAAGGCAAAATGTATTGGGACGCTCATCAAAATTACCATCATATTCTGTATAACCTACATTATTGGCAAATAAACGATTTCTATTTCTATTTCTATTTCTATTTCGACAGTGGATCCAGTAAAATCGCTCTCGGATCTTCATTAGAGTCCTTTTTACCCCCATATGTCCTCCTGAACATACATCATGGTAGAGCCGTAGAACATCCGGTACTTTGGCCTTAGGGACAACCATTTGTGGATGACACCTGTCCCCTCGAGCGTTTTCCCATTTACGGCACAAGACTCCATCCTGGATAACCAAGCTGTTCCATTGGGCCCAATAACTCTTCGTGATGGAACTCATCGCTGCCACATCACTCCACTTGGGTTAAGGAGCACCAGCTTTGATCTACTCGAAGATCGGTTTGATCTCTGAGTCATTTTGCTGAGCCTGCTGTAGGGTTTCCTTCCATTCATCACTGAGATTCGTTCTAAGTACTCTCACGGTTGCTACCTCCTTAGTCTCTTGCCTGGCACAGTGCTTAAAATCTTCAGGACAAGGTCTTCTTGACAAGGCGTCTGCGTTACCGTGAGTTCTCCCAGTGCGATGTTCAGTTATGCAGTCGAACTCTTGCAGTAATTCAGTCCACCATCATCACAATCCATGTCGCCACTTGTCCCTCCGGATTTTTGAACTGTAATAGCCACTTCAATGCAGCATGGTCAGTTCGCAGCTGGAACTTTCGTCCCAGCAAATACACTCTTTTGCAAAAAAAAAAACGGGCACCTAAGGAAATTACGTTCTAAGGACGATTTGAGTTATCATCGTTCTCTTGCCATGAAATTTAATTATTTGACGTACACAGAGTACGTCAAATAATAATCGTCCACTTATAATCGTGTAAATTAATACGCGTGAAGTGAACTTCAGCAATATTTTTTTTAAAAAGTCGGTTAATTCTTTAAAACCGATGTACACGGCCAAACAATAAGGAGTGGTCGGTATAAAGGACAAGAAGATTTTTTTTACTTTTTTTGATTAAATAAAGTTACAAATGTTAAAACCTAATAACGAGTGTGACCTCCTCTTGCCAAAATCACATTCAAGTTGTGATTTTGGCAATGCCTTCCTTCGTCCTTCTGGGTATGCTTTCCACGATGTTTTTAATAACGTTTTGAGGAATACGTTCCCACTCTTCTGCAATGACTCGTTTTAGCTCTCTGATGTTTTGTGGAGCAGGTTGCACTCATCTTACCCGTCTCTTTAGAACATCCCAGACATGCTCAATTGGATTGAGGTCAGGAGTTCGATCTGACCAATCTAAACGACGGATCCCAACTTCTTGCATGTACGCTTCCACGTCGCCAGAACGGTGTGGGCGAGCATTGTCGTCCATAAAAATGGAATCTTCCCCAAGTACAGTCAATGCAGGTTGTGCATATGGAATTAGGAATTCCATTATGTACCGGTGTGCTTTTAATGTTCCATTTTCTATGAAAACTAACTCCGTACGCTGTGTCGAATTAATTGTTGCCCAAAAGAAAACGGAGCTTCAGCCATAAGGAGTGATTTCTTCGAAACACACTTCCGCAT
This sequence comes from Cerastis rubricosa, assembly GCA_949152445.1. Taxonomy (NCBI): domain Eukaryota; kingdom Metazoa; phylum Arthropoda; class Insecta; order Lepidoptera; family Noctuidae; genus Cerastis; species Cerastis rubricosa. The sequence continues at coordinate 3,542,645 of OX424535.1, read as the reverse complement.
AGCGTTCCCGTGGTCTTCGTAGCACTTGTCGGCGTCGGTTCTCTCTGCACAAAGAGATTCTAGCTTCATCAGAAAACAATACTTTATTCCAGTCCTCCAGAGTCCATGAAGCACAGTTTCGAGTAAACTAAAGTCGAGCAACACGGTGCTCACGGAGTAAATTAGGACACCGAGCCGGGCGGTAACTCCTGATATTGGCAGCCAAAGCCTCCTCCTGAACGTCCACAAGCTAACTTCTACTCCTCTTCTTCAAGGCTCTTCTTCAGGTCCACACTTGATGCTTTACGATTCCGCAACGCCTGACTCACCAAAAAGCGGTCTCTTGGTTCTGTGCATCGTTTTCTTCCCGAACCACATCTTCTTTTGACCGAAGCGGTCTCTTGATACCGTTGCCAAGTCCTCTGGACAGTTGAACGACTCACATTTAGCCGCTGAGACACGTAAGTTTGCGAACGACCTTCTTCAAGTAGGGCTATAATTTTACCGGCCCTTATCGCTTTTAACTCATATCAAAAACTGGTATTTAATGTAAAAAGAAAAATTAAATTGTTTAATTTGCAGAAAATTTCCAAAGAGTTTTAAAATTTTAGTAATCAGTAAAAATATCGTTTCAGCAATTCGCGCCATTAGTAAAGCAATTTTACAATAATCAATATTTTTCGTTTGCTCATTTCAAAATTTAAATTCGGAACGTAAAGAATCATGCCAGGATGCTTCAAATGACATGCCAATACATTGTCAAATGAATAAAACCTCTTTCTTGTTCTTCTTCATTGAAATAGAGAAAAAAATCTATGATGCCCGTTTTTTTTTGCAAAAGAGTTTATTTACTGAAATGCTGCAATGTCTTTACAACGGCAGTAGCCCGTCGAGTAACGCAATGATTTCTTTCCGGTTTGGTTTGTTTAAAAATAGGTGTTTTGCACAGACGTTTCTTTAATTCCTGAAATGCGACGTCGCAGCTCTTGTCCCAACAGAATTGTCGCTTTTCCTCAGTGAGTTTGTGTAGAGGTTTCGCAATGTCAGCAAAATTCTTTGCGAACCGTCGATAGTAGACGCAAAAACCCAAAAATACTCTGACCTGTGTCCAGTCTTTCGGAACTTGCCAATTCTTGACGGCGACTACTTTCCGTCTGTCTCTTTCCTGTGATTATTCTTTCAACTCCTCGTATGTGAGGCGCACGGTCTTATCCACTGAGCTAGCATTGAACTAATATCGAACCGCTACAAGTTTATTTCTCTATCCTGAGCCTAATTTTATATATTTATATAAATAAATATTTCTTTAAATATATATTTATATATTATACTTATATCTTATATATAAAATTCTCGTGTCACAGTGTTAGTTACCATACTCCTCCGAAACGGCTGAACCGATTTGTATGAAATTGTGTGCATATCGGGTAGGTCTGAGAATCGTCCAAAATCTATTTTATTTTTACACATAAATAAAGTCCACGCGAATGAAGTCGCACGCAGTTAGTTGTTATATTATAAATGCGAAAGTTATTATATTAAAAATTTGTTTGTTACCTCTTCACGCCTAAACCAATGAAGTGATCATCCTCAAATTCTGCATGTACGTTGTAAGGTGTACACAAACGGCCATAGGATACCTTTCATCCCGACAAAAAGTACTGATCCGAAGGAAAACAACAATAAATTTTCTTATCACAATAGATGGCGCCACGTGCTGTTGTCAAATTCTAAATTTAATCTAACAATAAATTTTAAATTGACTTCTTTATTAAAAATAAAACTGCACGCGTAGCAAGACCACTGTAGAAACGAGTTTTGTCTACGGAATAATCGACATAATGACAGATAGACAATGACAATGTGGCACTTTGTCGATTTTTCCGTCGACATAGCCCGTTTCTACGGCGGTCATGCTACGCGTGCAGTTTATCGAGCATAGTCTGTAGTTACAGGGCTGTGTGGGCAAAAAGGACCATGTCGTCGGCAAGTCGGAGATTCGTCAACCTCTTACTGCCGACTTTAATGCCCTTGGTTGTCCATGAGGCTGCTTTGAATTATTTATTATTCGTTTGACGAATCTATTCGACAATATTTCGATAACCTTTTCTAGAAAATAACAATCCAAACAACCAAACAATCCAAAATAACAATCAACCTATAATTTATTAGGAAAAAATAAGAAAACAAAAATATAAACATATTTTTAAAAAAATGCGATATTGAAATGTAGGTACATACATTATATTAAAAAAATAAGATAAAAAAGAATTGCGTGTATTGAGGTTCGAACCTAGAGATCATCGCGGAAGCAATGTGCGAAGTAGGCTAGCGGCGCGCTGGGCTATTCGTACTTTTATATTAAGTTTTGAAATTAAGCTTCTATACATTTATTGACGTCGCACATCGACGTGATTCAAGCGGGGCACCCCGCAGTAGGTGGGACTAAAGGGACTACTCGACCCCCCTCTTCATCTGCTTCACCCCCTCAAAAGCATGAAAGTCGCCTAGAAGAGCGCCTTAATATAAAATCTACTCTTACTGTCGTAAAATGAAGTGGAAATATATAAAGACCTTTTCGAAACTACATATATTGGGGTCGTCTTCCTGTCTAACCGGATGCAGCTGAATACAAGTATTTTACATGGAGCGACTGCATATCTGATCTCCACAACCCAGTTAGTACTAGGTATTACTATACCCCTTGTTAAGACTGGTTGCCAGACTTCCGGGCCATTGACTACCTGGAACAATCGTAAAAGATTTAAAAATGACAGCTGGGACCAACGGTTTAACGTGCTTTCTGAGGCACGGAAGAAACTCGGTATGTAATGGGTCAGCCATCCACAGACCAACCTGAGCAAGCGCGATTTAACCCGAAGATTGACCCGAGCGACTGTTTTTATTTAGCCACAAACTCCTTGATTTATGTAAAGATTATTCATTCAATAAACTATGATTTCATCATTCATCGATTCCGTATGGTGTCGGACGTGTTCCGTATGGTGTCGGACGTAAAGAATAGCACCGTCCCATATCTTCCCGTGGGTATCGTAAGAGGCGACCAAGGGACTTGCCTGAGAATGGGCAGCAGCGTTCTCTGTGCTTTTGTGACAACCGTACTGCGATCGCCAACCCGCCTGCCAAGCGTGGCGATTATGGCAAAACCCCCCATGTTATGTCAATTTGGAGGAGGCCTATGTCCAGCAGTGGACGTCTTTCGGCTGAAAGCAGGATGAGGAGGAGGATTCATCGATTCGATAAACATGTCTGTGTTCTGTCGAAAATATATTATATTTTTTTGCACCCGAGTGGCTTCCTGCTAAATATTTATCGAAAAACATTTATATTACGTAGAAGAGGTTACTTTTAGGCCTCTAGTTTAATTTTTGGATAGGTTTATCCAACAGAACAATACCCCTGCAGATACAGCAGGAAGCTCTAGATTTATTACAAGGACACGAGCGTTCGCTTTCACCGCGCAACGCCTTTCTATTCGGCGCGCGTCGCTCTTCTATGCGGACTTGTGCGGCAACACATTGACGATGAGGTTGAAGAGCAATCTTGGAGGGGTATTGCACTCCAGCCTAATTTATTTGGGGTCGGCGCAGCATAAAACTGCTTCTTTCATAGGTACTTATCTATTAGTTGTTTTGTCGGTTATTACTTAACTTTTTAGCCAGGCTAGGCAGGTTTAAGACAAACCGCCCATCATTTATGTGGTTCACTGCTACTGTTATAGTTTGTATCCTCATTCATACTTAAGCTGTTGTTATTAACTAAATCAATTAAAATGTATGGCTACCTACATATTGACTGTTTAACTGTAAGATAAACTTAAAAGCACACCAGAAGACAATAAGGTATGGGCGTCCAAGATGGGAAGTGAAAGATTTCATGACAAATACTACGAGAAAAAGTAACGCTTGTCGTTCTGAAGTCCTGTATGTCACATTTGGCCAACATTCTAACGTATATAATGTCCTGTTGGAAGGTTAAGCATAAAATTTATATAATAACGCACAAACACAACTAAGTATATAGGTATTTTGCATATTTTTTGCGTTTGGACGCTCAGGCATGTTGGAGAAATTCGCGAGTATATGTTTATTTGTACTAATGTGGTGCGTTTCTTCTGTATGGTAATTTGATGGTATTGCGAGACATTTTTTTGAGGCTCGTAAACTAACTGTATTTTACTCTCTGCTCACATGAATCACCGATCACGCATGTCGTCATATTCTAGCGGCAAACTCGCAATTTGTTGAATTCTTTGAAATTTAATGATATATGCAAGGAATTTGATTTAGATCCATTCACAATTAGTGTTAATTCGGTCAGAAGGTGCTTAAGCCTCAATTATTGTTATCTCTGTTATTTTAGTTTTAATTTCAAACCAATTATGCATAGTGCTTTTAGCTTTACTTTAATTTAAGCGGTGTGTTTTTTGTGTCTGTGCTCACACCACTTTGTATTTTATGTCTATACGTGAGGATTTGTAATTGGCTTTCTGGTGACTATTGTTCCCATGCTTGTTTGTTTTTATTAGCTATAAGTCCTCCATGTTCTAAATAAATAAATAAATTCTCTCCTTTCTACATGAGATTACTATTAATTGTTGGCTATACCATCATCACTTTTATTATTTTAGTGACAAATCAAGTAATATTTTTGAGTAAGCAATATTTCGGCCTTTGCCGAACTGTGGGCCAAACGACTATTGGCGGCGATGACAGTTATTTCGGACAGCGCCTCTTCGGGCAATCGTTTTTTCGGCCAGATGTGTATTGGGTGTCAGAAAGCACATGCGGTTAGTCCCGGCTGTCATTTGTAGTCAGTAGTCCGAAAGTCTGACAACTATTCCAACCATGGGGTCTCTTATTACCCAGTAGGTAATAACAGAGTTGTGGAGGCTAAATACGCAGTCGCTCTGTGTAAAATACTGGTATTCAGCTACATCCGATTAGACTGGAAGCCGATCCCAACATAGTTAGAAAAAGACTAGGCAGATGATGAGTGTATTAGGTCAGGCGATCGATCGAAAAGTTAACGTTCCTCGGACAAAAACAAACTTTGGGCAATTGGAATACTCTACAATTTAGAATTCACCACTCAGTTCGTTAGTAGGGCTCACACAGGAGACCTATGAAATCGAATTACATGTATCTGATCAATACGAGCGTTACTGAATGATGCACAGAAGAGATATATATACTACATGGAACATATATACAATGGATATACTTCATAGAATGACGTCAATAATCTTGATCAATATTATTTGCCTAATCCATAAGATTTTCTGTGTTTATTTAATCGTAAAAATTATTACACAACACGCATTCCATAACAAATATGTGTGTTTATTACATAAAAATAAAATAAGTTTAACACGCAAAGATGCGTTCACGCATGTCTAAATTTAACTCTCAAATCCAGTTGTTTGATTCCAATATGTAGGTGAGTAAAAACATGTTTACCTACGTAAATTATAAATGGTTCTCGCGTCTGTTCATCAATTAATCTCATCTTTTTTAGGAAGAGTTGAACTAGATTGTACCTACTATCATCATGCCTTGCCATTCCCAAGTCTGTTGGGGTCCGCTTCCATTCTAACCGGATGCAGCTGAGTTCGAGTATTTGACATGGAGCGACTGGCTAGCTCTGCTCTGTGTGTGTGTCTGTGTGTCTGACGTAAAGAATAGCACCATCCCATATCTTCCCGTGGGTGTCGTAAGAGGCGACTAAGGGACTTGCCAGAAAATGGGCAGCAGCGTTCTCTCTGCTTTTGTAACAACCGTACTGCGATCGCCAATCCGCCTGCCAAGCGTGTCGATTATGGCAAATCCCCCTAAAATGTCAATGTGGCGACACTTGGGGGAGGCATATGTCCAGCAGTGGACGTCTTTTGGGCTGAAATTATGATGAATGATGACTGGCTATCTGACTTCCACAGCCCAGTAAGACTGGTTGTCAGACATTTGGGTCACTAGCTAACTGTAACGACTGTCAAAGATCTACTATTTATAGCCGCGATCAATGGCTTAACGTGCTGTCCGAGTCACGGAGAAAATTCGGTATGTTATGGGTTGCCGCCCATCTGCTGACCAACCTAGGCACGGCACCAACTTAAAGATCGACCCGAGCGGCTGTTATACTTTTGCCACGAGCTTTTCTTCTTAGCGTTCATTACTAAATGTATCATTCGTAACTCTACGGGTCATAAACGTTTTTATTTCGGTAAATAAATAGTTCTACTATTCGTATTTACATACATATTAGTCTATTACACAATTACCTATGTAGGTAACGAAGAGTCCAAAAAATACACAGAACATCAGCTTAAACAATTAATGTCATTACACAATAACAATTTAATTTAGCAAAATGGCCGATATTTTTGACTAAACAATACCACTAAAATAGTAACGGTAGATAACAAGCATTTTTCTCAAACAAAGAAATCTTCTTTATACGTTGTATAACAGATTATTATGTTAATAGGTACCGTTGTTTTTATTATTTCGATGTGAAAAGATATTATTATAGATAGAAAACCTTTCTTTTTTATTTGGAATGCCGCATGGTCACCTGTTCGTTAAGGCGAAGACACGTTGCAAATTAAACCATTCACTTTTAATTTTCTTCTACTAAATCATCTTCTTTATAATATGACTACAAAATTAAAGAAGCTCAACACCTCATTAAAAGAGGCGGAAGCACCAGAACAGCCCACGAAATTAAAATTTTCTTACGTTTTTTGCAATTTTCCGGTCAGTGTCTAACACTGGTGAAAAGTCGGCCACTTTTCATCTGTCAAATTTGAAGTATCGGGAAACTATTAATTACATACATCATTAACAAAAATTAAAGTGACATATGACATCTTTAGCATTGATTGAAGCAGGATGCAACTATAGGTTTGACAAAGATAGGTAGCTGGAGGAGGTACCTTATTCGAAGATCCGCCAATTGCGGCCAAGAAATTCTAGGAATACGATTTGGTGCGTTTTCAACTGTTGCCATGGCAATAAAGTTCGAATAAATCCAAAAGTGGTTTTGGTTTGGCTCTTAGAATATATGTAAAGAATACCAGTGTTAGGCACCAAGCGAAATCCTTGAGTTTTATTTAGAAGCTCTTATTTCAAAAGTAAGTACAGGCGCCAACAAATCAACCTACAACAATCTGTCAAATTTCTTTAATAGATTTTCAACTTTATTGTTAAAGAATTAGGTTCAAGGTTGGTTGAGAAAATTTGACAGTTTAGCTTAGTTGACGTGTATTTTGATGTGCTGAGTTCTGTACGTACAATAACTTAGCCTTAAACAGTAGGTATGATCAAATTTGGTCGCGGTACGTGTGAATCTGCCACAGCTATCACCTCTCTATTATGTTACGTAACGATAATTTGGTACACCTTTAGTATGTACAGTAGGACATATCATACTTTTTAATGTTACGTTGTTGTGTTTGATTTTGGACACTTAATAAATATCTACTAATAAATAGTCTAGGCTAGGTAATAGATATCGGAAGTTATACGGAAATGGTTAAGAATTTTAGACGATTAGTAATCTATATACCGTACTAATATTATAAAGAGGCAAAGCGATTTAAGGATTTGTAGCGCGGACATTCGGAATATTTTTGGACAAAAATTAGATCCCGTAATTTTCGGTTTTGACATACGACTGCTTGCTTGCTTGTTCTGTGTGGTGTTCTGTCTGGTGTCGGATGTAAAGAATAGCACCATCCCATATCTTCCCGTGGGTGGCGTAAGAGGCGACTAAGGGACTTACCAGAGAATGGGCAGCAGCGTTCTCTGTGCTTTCTTGTAACAACCGTAGTGTGATCGCCAACCCGCCTGCCAAGCGTGGCGATTATGGCAAAACCTCCCCTTCTTGGGGGAGGCCTATGTCCAGCAGTGGACGTCTTTCGGGCTGAAATGATGATGAATTAATGATGATACGACTGCTACCTGACAAGCGGGCGTAAGACACAGATCAATTTATTACTAAGTACCTAGTAAAAAGTATTGGATTACATTTTTCTTCGCCTTGTCCTGTCTATAGCTCGTTAATATTTGGTAATTGGAGGAATGGTTTATGGGCAAAAATAGTTTGTGTTGGATGTTGAGGGCTGACAGTTTGAGTATAATGATTTGTAATGGTGCAGATTTGTACTACTCTGTCTCTACTTCGATGTTTTTACGTTGCGGTGCCTTATTTAGCAATTTTTAGGGTTCCGTAGCCGAATGGCAAAATACGGAACCCTTATAGATTCGTCATGTCTGTCTGTCTGTCCGTCCGTATGTCACAGCCACTTCTTTCCTAAACTATAAGAACTATACTGTTGAAACTTAGTAAGTAGATGTACTCTATGAACCGCATTAAGGTTTTTACACAAAAATAGAAAAAAAAACAAAAAGTTTTGGGGTTCCCCATACTTAGAACTGAAAACCAAATATTTTTTTTCATCGTACCCGTACTTGTTTGGTATTTATGGATAGGTCTTCAAAAATGATATTGAGGTTTCTAATTTATTTTTTTTCTAAACTGAATAGTTTGCGCTAGAGCCACTTCCAAAGTGGTAAAATGTGTGTCCCCCCCCTCTAATTTCTAAAGTAAGAGGAGGAAAATTCTGAAAATATTTAGGATTGTAGAACGTAAAAAAAACTATCAACGAAAATTGGTTTCAATAAGATATGATTTTTAGTTTTTGAGATATGGGACTTTTTCATCAAACTGCAGCAGTAACTTTGTTTTTCATAAACATACTATGAAAAACAAATTTAGTTTTGCGGTCTAGTGGAAGTTTACTAACTAATACTACTAACTAATGAATGACAGTTCAAAATATTGTTATTATATTGATTGGGGCTATGGAACCCTGTGTGCGAGTAAGACTCGCACTTGGCCGGGTTTTTATAAACGATTCAATCAGTCTACTTCTAATAATACTTTTAAAACACCAACAGGTGAACAATAAAATAAAAGGCTCTTCATAATAGATGTCTTCTCCAAGTTATATCAAAGCACTATACATTCTACAGCACAGTGGTTGGAGTTACGAAATCCTCGCGTCGTTCAAGTGGCCATTTATCTGAGGAGGTGGCTGCAGACCGTCGCCGTGGACAAGTGAAAGGATGCTGGGGTAATAACTATGTGAGTGCCGCAGCTACACTTGTGTCTGTCGTGTATTATTCTGTATAAAGCGTTGATAATGTACATTATTTCCAGACTATATATCATCATCCTTCATCATTTCAGCCTAAAAGACGTCCACTGCTGGACATAGGCCTCCCCCAAGTGTCGCCACATTGACATTTTGGGTGGTTTTGCCATAATCGCCACGCTTGGCAGGCGGGTTGGCGATCGCAGTACGGTTGTTACAAAAACACAGAGAACGCTGCTGCCCATTCTCTGGCAAGTCCCATAGTCGCCTCTTACGTCACCTACGGGAAGATATGGGATGGTGCTATTCTTTACGTCCGACACCATACAGAACGGAACCATACAGAAACTATATATATTTACAAACTATTTAGTAAAAAAAATGTTCCACATCAGTTTTCAATAGAAAAAGTGCCCGGAAGGCTGGCAGCATTGCCACGTTGGTTGGCAATGCTGAATCTTTGGCTGAAAAAAAGGCCAGCCTTCTGGTCACGTGAAGAGTCGACCAACCGCTTGGCGATGAAATAAAAGTTGGGCAGTTGTATACTTGTATTAATTATGCAAGTTAAGACCAGCGGTGGCCAAGCAAGTACCATGCACGAAATTATTGCAGTCAACTCTTTCGCCATCTTAACTTTATAATACCAGAGCGAATTACCAGATAATTAGGCAAAGGAGCATGACCACGACCTGTGAAAATTTATCGAGGACACAGAAACATCATGAATTTCACATAGGAAATTCTGGAAGTCTCCTTAGTTTTCTTTATTACCACCGATTCTCAATTCCTATTCTCTAGGTTTATTCTAAAAAGGAAAGAGATGTATCTAGCTGGACAAATAGCTCCTCTTTCACACACTGAAGTAACTTTAAAACAATAGTTCTACAAAGTTGGCCGAACTAAGGGTTGAGTAGTCTCCTGAACAGCCAGGGCCAGAGTGGTGGCGCGCTCCGGTTCCTGCGAGCCTTTATGGTCGAGAACGTGCGGTCGCTAGATAGGCCGCACTTGGTGATGGGTGCGCGCGAATGTATCTCCCGGGTCTCCGGCACAAGGTAGTATTATAAACAGTGGGTTTTTTGTCGTTTAGAGTCCGACACAACCCTCTGTTTGCCCCAGACTGAGGGTATCCATGAGGATTTACCGATTCAAAAAAAAAAAAAAAATTGGGCCCTGATCCCGAGCTTCCTCGAGCCTGTATGTTAAGCTGTTGGTCCCGGCTGTCATTTGAAGATCTTTGACAGTCGTAATAGGTAGTCATTGGCCCGTATTTCTGACAAACAGTCTTACCAATAGCTATCGCACTACCCACTACTAACTGGGTTATGGGGGTAAGATAGGCAGGCGCTCCATGTAAAATACTGGTATTCAGTAGTATCCCGTTAGACTGGAAGCCGACCACAATATAGTTCGGAAAAGGCTTGGCATGATGATGAAGGTAGGCCCCAGGTCATAGGTATTGGGCTGCGGGCTGTTCGAAAGAGATACCGTGGCCCTGAAACACAAAGGGCTAAGAAGGAACATTGATGGGGTTTAGTCAGTCAAGACTAAGTCTCCCTTCCGCTCCGCCCAGAGCGGGAGAAGTCATTTCTGATTTCCCATCCGAAAAAAAAAGGTCGTAGGTATTAAAATACTGTGTAGTATTTTAGGTATTAAAATACTGTGTAGTATTTTAGGTATTAAAATACTGTGTAGTATTTTAATACCTATGGCCTTTTTTTTGTTTGTGTAAAATGCTTTGCCAAAGAATTGCCTCAATAATGACATATAGAAAGGCCACAAAACTTAAAGCAGGTCATTATATCATTGCCACCGTACCTCATGTCATTGTAAAGTAGCCATAACTGATAAATAAAACATTTCATATTATTATCGCGTCCAATCGTCCACACATGACGTAAGACTTACGTGGTATCAGGAAATGCAAGCCGTTGTGGGTCAATATTCAACTTTCTCTGTGTCCTTGGCAGAAGTAGCTTTGTATTTAATTGTTTGGCTATCATAAGATGGGCTATGAATAGATTTGTCAAGTTCATTCATATTTTAATGCATCTATCAGGAGCTCGTGGCTAAATGATAACCGCCGCACGGGTCGATCTATAAGGTTAAGTCGTGCTTGTCGAGGTTGGTCCGCGGATGGGTGACCATGATTACATACCGAGTTTCCTCCATGCCTTAGAAAGCACGGTGTAAACGGATGCTTCACAAAGCCATCGACCAAGCATTCTGACATCAGAGCAAAAAAAAATTGTTGCGAAACGTCTTTTTATTGGGTTGAAAAATCACGTTTTGCGGTCGAATTCTATGTAACGCACAAACAACATTGTGTTGATATCATCTGCTTAGCCTTTTCCCAAACTATCTTGGGGTCGGCTTCCAGTCCAATCGGATGCAGCTGAGTACCAGTATTTTACATGAAGCGACTGCCTATCTGACCTCCACAAACCAGTAACTGGGTAATACGATACCCCTTGGTTCGACTGGATGTCAGACTTTTGGCTTCTGACTACTCTCTGATCTACAAATGACAACCGGGACCAACGGTTTAACGTGCTTTCCGAGGCACGGAGAAAACTCAGTATGTAATTATGGTCACCCCACGGACCAACCTCGGCAAGCACAGCTTAACCTTAAAGATCGACCTGTGCGGCTGTTATTATTTATCCACGAACTCCTCCTCACGAAGTCCACGAAGATTATCACCTACATCTCTGACTTAGAAACGTTGCCTCTTTAAAATATGATAATGCAGATTAATATAGAACTATAGGCAAGTTAATATTACACAAACAGCATTACAAAATCGGTAGCATCGACCTGTCATCTTGATGGCTCACCAACAAAAGGGCCGGGTGAAGGGTCTGCAGAGTAGTTTGTTACGGACGGACATCACAATAGTCTCGTTTATATGGTGGTGCAAACATATCCATTATGCCGGCCATTCTCGGGTCATTTGTTAATTAGTTATGTAATGAATGGGAGACTAATGAGTTGAGTCCGATTGGTGGAGGTGATGAAAAGGTTGAGGGGTCAATTTGTTTTAAAAGGTACCTTGCTTTATAACTTGTCCTTATGTAGGTGCTTTTATGATGTAAACATTTGTAGAGCAACCTTATTTGGATTCGTTGATTCTATACGATTATTTTCGTTTAAGATAATAGTTTTCACATTTCACAAAACTGGAGCCCTGACAGCCAGACGGGGTCGCGGCAGACCGAGAGGAAGATGGCGGGACGCCTTGGATTGCTTTCTCGTTAATTGGCGGGAAGTGGCAAAAAAACAGAGAAAAGTCATCGATCACTTATAAAGAGAAAACTGGAAAGAATGGGAGGAGGCCTTTGCCCAAGAGTGGGAAAGATCAGGCTAACTATAAAAAAGATAATAGTGTTGAGTAAAAACGTCACATTATTTGCCAGGTTCGAATCTCATACTCGGGAGCTCGGGGTCGACACCCGTGAATGTCAAACCTACATTCTTTTCGGTATGACACTCCCAGCACCTAATTAAAGAGTCAACGATGACCAATTATAACTAAAACTGTAACCCTCGTTTCATTTGCCCATCATGGTGATTACAGGAATAGCTAACTTGACCATATTTGCATTATTTCTTGGCGGTTTTTCTCCATAGGAAACGACCAGCCCGAACCGTGCACATTCTGTCGATGTTTTATAAGTGCCCATGAGGCGGATGTAAAATAAAATATTTGTTTTTTTTTTTATTGCAGTGGTAATTGAAAAGCAATTATTTTCGGGTTAAAATTATTTTACTCACACCAATTTAAATGTATTTCATCCATCCATTATACGTCACCTTATTTTTAAAAGCTGACCGTTCGCAATATGTATGTAGGTATGTTACAATCCAATAATAGAATGTGAAACACTTACATTTTATGCAATATAATTTTGCAACTAATGATGGTACTGTATTTCATGTGTTGTGCTTCATTAGCATGTGCTCGGTTTTATGGGATCATCCAATTTGGGACGGGTTCGGTTCCACTGTCATACACGTGACGTTAATGGATTTAAATTTGAAGGGTTGGACGAAGATAAAATGACTGTTGTACAGTCAGACAGAAATTCAGTAGGGCTGTTGAAATTGCGTCAAAATCTGGATGAAAGTGATAATGATGAAGAATCAAGAATAATAAAATTTCAGAATAGGACGTTAGATGCTCGAAATTTTTATCGCGCATCTTACGTCCTATTCTGAAATTTATAATTTATATATTACCTATCGACTTCAGTGCAGTTATGATTGTAACTGATACTTATTTTCAATCTGTATCTGGGAATCGGGTTCTTCTAACCTAACAGACAGATGTGTTGCTGGGGAGTTTGTTCCGCCACTTCTTCCCAGCTGAAATACTGTTTCTTGTAGTTTTGACGTTCAAAAAGTGCTGATTATCAGCCTAATTTGAATAAATAACTTTTGATTTTGATTTTATTTTAGTTTGTAGGTCGTTTCTTTCCAGTTTAGCTTAGTGAATTACCTACATTGCTAAGTGGTAAAATGAATTAGGCCACTAAATAAAAGGCGTACCCCAGACGACAGCCAACACCAACAGCATCGACCGCTGGGTAAAGGCCTCTCTTTTTTTGTCCAAATCTCCGCGTTCCTGTGCCATCTTCAACCAGGTTTAGGTCGCCGATGGCAAAAATGTCCCCTGCCCATCTCGCTACTGGACAACTAACATTTCTTTTGCCAGTCCTTGGATATCAATTGGCTTTACCTGTCATCAACACGCCTTGCTAGATGTTCTGGCCAACTACATTTGATCACAGTACATGGAAACCAATTTTAAGAACGAAGGGAGAAAAAAATAGTACCATGGGAACATATATCACTCTCCTGACCTTATCCCAATTTATTTGGGATCGGCGTAGCATGTCTTCTTATTCCATATCAATTACTCGTCATCTTAGCAAATACCTCCTTTTTAGCCATATCATCCTTCTCACAGTCCATCCATGGTTTCTTTGGTCTGCCTCTACTCTTATAACCATCTACATTAGTACCATGGGAACTCACATTTCTAACATATGCAATGATACAAAAATTATAATGTACACATGATGGACATCGCACCTCACAGCACGGCACGCAGAATCGTGTTAATTATTTTCTTGTTCGAAACATCTCGCCTATCGGTTAATGTGAGATTAATTAGTCAGTGAGTGTGTGTACGGGGGATTGTTTTGAGCGATACCGCTTAGAAAAAATAAAACATTATTACCTTCAATAATTGTTCAGGAAAACACTTATCTAACTACTACTGACTATTATGCAGCGTTACAACTGGGGAACAGAGTGTTTTCGATGAGCTCTGGCACCTTATGTATGATTTAACTTGTGTTAAGTTTGTAAGTTTGTATGTAGGCTTAATCTTCGGAACTACTGATCCGTGATGACTCATATCAGGTGATTTTTGCTATGACTGCAATAAATATTTGAATTTGAAAACTTCACAACCAATATCAGCTTCCATGATTAATAAACAGCCACGATTATGTGCTCAAAGACCGCAGCAGTCATAGAAGAAATAAATAACCGTATGTTTCCGCATTTACCCTTCTTTTAGTTCATAGTTACCAATCGTTAAACGTTATGGTTAAGTTATTTCGCGTTAACCTTCGGTTACCTAACACTTATGTAACTGAAACTTAACTAATAGATATGTTTTTTATGAAATATTTCATTAGATATGGTAAACAGTATTAAGTAATTGTTATAATGCAACCGAAAAAATATTCAAAAAATTTGTTTCTTCATGAACTTTGCTTGAATACTTTTCAGCGATTGCCTCCGGAAAAAACGACGTGTTACGAAAAATCAGCACTGCACATTTTTAGCTTCGCCTTAACTCGAGCAGTTCAGGACTCTTTCTATAAAACTCCAAATACTTTAACGAACACTAATAGTAATAAGCATCGTAATGATATTGTTTCGGCTTGGAATCAGGCTAGCAAAAGCAGTCATCGAGCTGTGCGGTTGACGCACTGGCTGAGCAATTGGCTACTGCGCTGAGTATCGCAGGTTCAATTCCCGCACGGAACAAATAATTGTATGACCTACAGGTAATTGTTCTGGGTCTGGCTGTTTGTGTAGGTGAGATTAAATGTTCGTAAACGCACTCACGATACAGGAGAAATTCCTATCGCGGGGCAATGTTGTTCTTAAACAAAGATCGGAGCTTACGACGAGCATTTGTCGAACCTAGGGTACCTTCACTCAACTGTGAGTGGAGTAAGCAGGACGATGACCCTACTACTTTTACGCTTGCCATCTTTGAGCGGATAAACCAAAGTGCAGTACAATGCACATTTATTTTCTCCACTCTGCCATTTACTTGTACTATTATGCATTCTACTTCAGAGTAAACTTAAAGTTTTGTTTAATTAGGGGCGTGCATACTGCCATCCACCTTTTTCAAACTCAGATTCCACTACTACTGAAAGAAACTCGATCTGTTTATGTGCTTCGTTGTTCTTGGAGTTGGGAGTCTGGAACCTGGTTAACGACGAACCGATATCGATGGGGCCAGGTGATGCTGATCCCGTAGAATGGTATTTAACGTAACGTAACGTAAGTGTTGACCATTACGATATACGGTATGAAAATATCGTAATGGTCTTATGAATGAGGAAAATAAGGAGAAGAAAATTTTGACTATGAGTGTAGATAGCTGGATGAGAGTAGAGGAAGACTAAAGAAATGATGGATGGACTGTGTGAAGGATGATAAATGGAGAAAGGGGTGATTGTTGAGATGACGAGTAATAGAGAAGGTTTGGAAGAAAGACAAATGCTGCGCCCCCCCCAAATGAATTGGTTTAAGCGCAGGAGCAGCTCTGTATGGTGTCGGACGTAAAGGCTTTGTATGGTGTCGGACGTAAAGAATAGCACCATCCCATATCTTCCCGTGGGTGTCGTAAGAGGCGACTAAGGGATTAGCCAGAGAATGGGCAGCAGCGTTCTCTGTGCTTTTGTAACAACCGTACTGCGATCGCCAACCCGCCTGCCAAGCGTGGCGATTATGGCAAACCCCCCAAAATGTCAATGCGTCACTTGTGGAAGGCCTATGTCCAGCAGTGGACGTCATTTGGGCTGAAATGATGAAGCGCAGGAGCATGATGATGACACAGTAACCGGTATGTTATTCATTTTTTAACAGTTGGCAATTTCAGAATTAAAATATAGTCAACCATTTTCTTTACCACATAACATAATAAGTACTATATAATATTCTCTTTTACATCATCTCATAACCGAGTAGACACACGATACAATCAGTGCACCGTAGCATTGCAGATATGTATATAATATATTACTTATTTACGTAATATGTCGTGGATCTTGTGTCGTTGGAAGATGGCTGTAAGACGAGCCTATTGACCAATCTGCTGAGTGAATGAGCAGCAGCATTCTCTGTGCTTTTGTAACAACCGTATTGCGATCGCCAACCCGCCTGCCAAGCGTGGCGATTATGGCAAAACCCCCCAAAATGTCAATGTGGCAACACTTGGGGGAGGCCTATGTCCAGCAGTGGACGTCTTGGGCTGAAATGATGATGATGATGACAAATTTTGAATACATTTAGTTAGTTTTTAGCTAACTGATGTCATTCTAAATCCAATATGGCGGACTGCCAATAATGGTAGTTAAGTTTTTCTATGATAAAATGACGTCACTCTAAAGCATGCTTTATTTATTTATTTAAACTTCATGTACAGTCAGCAACAAAAGTCCATGAACAGATACTAATTTTCAAAACACCTGAACACTAAAACGGACCATAAATCACTTACCAGAATAGAGTACACAATAAAGTTATCATTTCAATTTTACAAAAACGCTAAGCCTTAATATTTTCATAAGTCGCTAAACATCATTATAGCGTAAGTCGATGACTATCATTTTGCCGTAAGTCGCTAAACATCATTACAGTATAAGTCGATATTTATAATTTTGCCGTAAGTCGCTAAACATCATTACAGCGTAAGTCGATAACTATCATTTTTAACCCCCGACCAAAAAAGAAGGGTGTTATAAGATTGAAGTGTGTATCTGTGTGCCTGTGTGTCTGTCTGTGGTATCGTAGTTCTAAACGGATGAACCGATTTTGATGAAATTGGTTTCGTTTGAAAGGTATTATAATCGAGAGTGTTCTTAGCTATGTTTGGATAAAATCTGCTCAGCCGTTTGAAGATCATCACCTCTTTTCTAGTTGATGAAGGGATATAAACAACTTCCACGGGTCTAGTCGATTTGAAATCATGTTACTTGTCACCATGGGCATTGCCGAGTGGGGGGGGGGGGGCTGCACCATATTCCCCTCTAAAGTATAGTTTCTTTTTTAATTTATAACTTTCCTTGTTTTTAACCACCGACCAAAAAAAAGAGGGGTGTTATAAGTTTGACGTGTGTATCTGTGTATCTCTGTGTCTGTCTGTGGCATCGTAGCTCCTAAACGGCTGAACCGATTTTGATAGAATTGGTTTTCGTTCAGAAGCGCAACACCGAAAAAATTGGATGGAATGGGGAAGCCTATGCCCAGGAGTGGGGCAGTCAAGGCTAAGTAAAAATAATATAAAAAAAAACCTCCGACACATAAAACCTCTAAAAAGCCCACAGTAAATTAATCCAAGCGTCGTAGCGTCGGGGGACCGCTTTGAGCACAAAACAAAGCACAGAACAAAGCGGACCCCCGACGCTACGACGGCGCTTGGATTAATTTATTATGGGCTTTTTAGAGGTTTTTAGTGTCGGGGGTTTTTTAAATTTTGCCGTAAGTCGCTAAACGTGTTGTGCGCGAGTTTTTAGGGTTCCGTACCCATACCAAAAAGTGTTTTTTTTGCTCGTTTTTATAAATAACTGGCTGTGCCGCGCAACTTCGTCTGCGTCAGATTTTCCCCGTTTTCGCAACATTTTTCATTGCTACTCCGCTCCTATTAGTCGTAGCGTGATGCTATATATGCCTTTCTCGATAAATGGGTTATCCAACACTGAAATATTTTTCATATCGGACCAGTACTTCTTGAGATTAGCGCGTTCAAGCAAACAAATAAACTAGTATTATATTTTTAGTATATAGATTATTAGTATATGTATATGTCGCAGTTAGATGATTTTTATTCCGTTAGACTCGGTCATCATGTGGGCAGAACATGGGTTTCGTGCAATGAAAACACACACACGGTACACTGCTTTTATCGAACTAACAAATTACTTGAAATTACTTATCCAACACAATAACACTAGGCACCATGAATCGGGTTATAGTTTCGGGACGTCTTGACTCCGCCGCGGTCAAACAGACTGTCCTCCCCGCAGCGAGCCAGAAACATCACGACTCTGTAGTAAGCGCGCTTAGGTGTGGGTAGACTGCTAAGTAGGTAGCTTGACCTTTGGCGCGCTTTCGACTCATAGTCCGTACTAGTAATCCGACTTCGACCTATATAATAGATATATTTTAAGGTTCTGTATTTTATTATGTAGGTAATGGGTAGGTTATCTAAACTAATATTATAAAGAGGAAAGATTTGATTGTTTGTTTGTTTGCATTGAATAGGCTCCGAAACTACTGGTCCGATTTAAAAAAATCTTTCAGTTTTAGATAGCTCATTTATCGAGGAAGGCTATAGGCTATATATCATCACGCTATGACCAATGGGCGTGGAACAGCAATGAAAAATGTTGCGAAAACGGGGAAAATGTGAGGATAGCCTATAGCCTTCCTCGATAAAAGGGCTATCTTACACTGAAAGAATTTTCAAATCGGAACAGTAGTTTCGGAGCCTATTCAATGCAAACAAACAAACAATCAAATCTTTCCTCTTTATAATATTAGTTTAGATAAATAAATACTATTCTAGTTTTTAAAACGCTGTTTGTGTATGTTAGTTTAAATGTTTCTACACGCACGCACGATACAGAAGAAATTCCCAGTGTAGGGAGCCTATTGGAAGTTCAAAAAAAAAAAAAAAAACAAAAAAGAAATTGTATTCTAAACTAGTAGCTGTGTTTATTCAGCAATGTTTTGATTATGAAAAATGCAGTGCGCTGCGCTTCGCCGGATAGTGCCTTGTAGCAAACGGGTTCAATGAACTGGAAATGTAGGAAATTAGCTATGATCAGCGACTTTTGTATTTATTACAGATCATACAATTTTGTCTGTAGTAATGTATAGCAATTTATGGTTTAACGGAGTTCAGCGACTTTTGTAGTTTTATTATGACAAGTTGTTTTATAACTTACTTTGGTCAGTAACTTATGCTAAATAATAATGATTAGGAAATATTGGAAACAAATTATGTTCAACGACTTCTGTTGCTGACTGTACAATAGTGGTACATAGGCGGACTTAATGCCACAAGGCATTCTCTACCAGTCAACCATTGGGTTAAAAAGCAACATTGTGATAGGGTACAAAATAATATCTAAAAATATATAATTAACTTCGAAATAGTATATAATTACATAGATACTAATACACAAATACACATAAAATAGACTAATAAATATCATATATATAGCTTTCTCATTTTTTTTAAATTTTCTTATATTATTTAGGATCAAAATCGGAATTTGCTCTGTTACCACATTTTGGCCATTACATATCACGAGAAGTCTTTAAACTAGTGGCTTCTGAAATACTCTTTTGAAAATCTACAAACTCCACAGAGTATGCAGCTAATAAGAATTGCACAAACGGCTATCATAGTCTGTCAGTTTCATCAACAGGTGAACGAATTATGCACACATACACACACACGTAAAGTCTATTCAAATACTTGTTTCCAATTGATGTAAAATTCGACTTGACCGAAGATTATCTTTAGTTTCTGCAAATTAAGTTTATTTCCGAATGACTTTAGAAAAAGTCATAACAAATTTTGAAGATGAAGCGCTTATTAAAGTGTTTAAAAAAAATCTATGTACTTACTAACACTATATACTGGACAAACCAAAGGTTTTTCATCAAAAACCTAATTTTGTGAAAAACCTGCGACATATATATGACGGAGAAAATGTCTCCGTTCCGTTTTTAAAAAGCGTGACGTCAGCATAGCTGACGTCACTGACTATGTTCAGGGTGATCACTCATCTTCGATCTTCCAAGTAAAACACCACAAGTACACTGTATGACTCGTTTATTCAACCGACAGCGTAACAACTTATTTACATAGATCCGTACAGTTCGGCGGCTCAAGCAAGACTGACTCGATCGCCTACAGTGCGGCCGTATTTATAGGGCTCGACGTACGTGCACGTTTAATTTTAGGTTAAGTATTGAAATTACAATGATGACATTCATTTTACATCGTAATAAATTCAAAGTAATCAACTTATGGTTTTTAAACTAATTTTTAGGACAATTAAATGATTAAACTTAGTTATTCTAGGTTTTTCTAGACGAATTGTTGTAGTTGCGCCGATACGGCCATACTGACAGGCGGTGCGCGCTCTGCACCAGCCTCGTTGGTCCTCGTCGATTTTTGTGGATTCTCGTAGACGGTTTTATTCTGATGAATTACGGTTTTCCGATTCCGATACGGCCACACTGACAGGCGGTGCGCGCTCTGCACCAGCCTCGTTGGTTCTCGTCGATTTTTGTGGATTCTCGTAGACCTGAAAGAATAGAAACAAAACTTCCTCTGAGTAGTACATCTGTAAACAACTTGCGTTGTTTTGTCTTTTGAGAATATCGATTCTGATAAGGTTAGTAGGTTCTCGGAGATTTTATTAAAGGGTTCTCGTAGAGTTCTCGGAGGTTCTCGTAGAGTTCTCGGAGGTTCTCGTAGAGTTCTCGGAGGTTCTCGTAGAGTTCTCGGAGGTTCTCGAAGAGTTATCGGAGGGATATTTAGAATATTTGAATTAAGTTACTTACGGTTTTATTCTGATGAATTATTTTCACCCTGTAGCTGGTGGTTTTCTGGTTCTCGTAGAGTTCTCGGAGGTTCTCGTAGAGTTCTCGGAGGTTCTCGTAGAGTTCTCGGAGGTTCTCGTAGAGTTCTCGGAGGTTCTCGTAGAGTTCTCGGAGGTTCTCTTAGAGTTCTCGGAGGTTCTCGAAGAGTTATCGGAGGGATATGTAGCTGGTGGTTTTCTGGGTCTCGTGAAGTCGAAGGGATGGGCTTAATTGCAGCAGACTCCTGATGACCAGGTGATGCATTTCCCGCCGATACGGTCACCTGTTCACCTGGTTGTGGCGCGTGGTGCAGCTGATCATGAGCCACCTTGCGAAGTCGCCCCCTGCCGACCACCTTCTTCACCAAATATCGGTCATTTTCAAAATATCTATCGTTGTTAGGTATTGTGGAACTTGAGTTTGGATGAGAACGTTTCTTCCGTATAAATGTTGCTACTGAAATCAGTTTAGGAACAGTGGTTGTTCTGGCATTCAGTAAATCGATGCGTAATCGCTCTATCATTAACACATCCAATCACTGCCTCCACGGCGTGCTCATCTTCCAACTTGTCCTTGGTACCCTTCTCCATAAAATCCATGCCCGTGACCAGAACTCGGCAATATCCTTTGAGGAATCAAAAATGTTCCCTGAACCTAACAATGTCTCGGGAGTATCTGTTCTCAGGTTCAAATGTGGTGATGATGTTCTTTCGTAACTCTTCCCAGGTCACCATTCAATCATCGATCCACATTTTCGCACGTCCCTTCAGCAGACTGCAGACTTTCATACGAACGTCGAAATCACTCAACTTAAATGCCTCAATGGCTTGATCAATATGTTGACACCACTCACGTACTCCGACATGGGTATCCGGGTCGAAAGATGGCAGGTAAATGCCTTTGATCCTTATTTTTGATTCGGTAGGCGGAGCACACAAACGCTCTGACATTCTCTGCATCATTTCCATCATCTGCATAAGGAATTGTGGTGGTATTCCGTCCATCTGCATTCCTTGATCAGGGTATGTATGCGGTCTTGATTGATTCATGGCTTCCATTGATGTATTGGAGACCAGTCCAGGCTCCTGACGCCGAATGTTGGCTGGTTCCAGTTGCTCAGGTGGTAAACGAGCTGATGAGGAAGTGGCTTGAGTAGAAATCTCTTGCGATCCCACTTCTGATGACGGAGAAAATGTCTCCGTTCCGTTTTTAAAAAGCGTGACGTCAGCATAGCTGACGTCACTGACTATGTTCAGGGTGATCACTCATCTTCGATCTTCCAAGTAAAACACCACAAGTACACTGTATGACTCGTTTATTCAACCGACAGCGTAACAACTTATTTACATAGATCCGTACAGTTCGGCGGCTCAAGCAAGACTGACTCGATCGCCTACAGTGCGGCCGTATTTATAGGGCTCGACGTACGTGCACGTTTAATTTTAGGTTAAGTATTGAAATTACAATGATGACATTCATTTTACATCGTAATAAATTCAAAGTAATCAACTTATGGTTTTTAAACTAATTTTTAGGACAATTAAATGATTAAACTTAGTTATTCTAGGTTTTTCTAGACGAATTGTTGTAGTTGCGCCGATATATATAATTATATACTAATAATAAAGCTGAAGAGTTTGTTTGTTTGTTTGCTTGAACGAGCTAATCTTAGGAAATACTCATCCGATTTGAAAAAATATTTCAGTTTTAGATAGCCCATTTATCAAGGAAGGCTATAGGCTATATATCATCACGCTACGACCAATTGGAGCGGAACAGCAATTAAAAATGTTGCGAAAACGGGGAAAATATGACACAGACGAAGTTGCTCGGGACAGCTAGTCTTTAATAAAATAAAATATCTTCAATTCAGCTTCTGTCATTAAAGCTGTGTTGTATTCAACATCTCATGTTTGTTGTTTACATGTTTGTAAACCACATTCTGAACGCAGTACAAATAACACACACACACCTAATGCATGTATGTGTGTTCGGTGCAATGCGCCAACTATTAAAAAGTTTTGTTTTATTTACGACAAATTACTTAATTGCCAGTTATGAGAGCGAGAAGAAATTCTGTTATGATTCTGTAGAAAAAGACGAATAACTGTTAAACTTATGAAATTATTCTTATGTATGTAATTGTATTGACATGATTGATGTAATAGTGGATGTCGGTGAATGTTTTTATTATTTCCGTATTGTTTTCTTGAAAATTAACTTAGTGTTTTATTTAATTGTGAGACGTTAAAAAGTAGTGGTAGTTAATTGGTAATGGCGCTGACGTGTGGAGGGCCAAGTTTCGAATCCAGACAGGCACATTACTTTATAATTTATGTTATCACCACTGCTCTCAAAACGGTGAAGGAAAACATGGTAAGGACCCGCGTGGAGGAAAACGGCGCAGTTCCTCTCATAAAGAGAAACTGTGCGCTCTTTTATGTTACGGTCAAAAAATAAACTTTTTTAAGAAGCATTTACCCATCATCATCATAGTTAGTGCCCCATCTAACTATTCCATTCACTCTTATGTAGATACTATTACATATGATCAAATAATCCTCGAAGGGATAAGAAGAGGTGTGTACACCCAAAATTTGCTAGTTATTTTTAAGTCCCATGTAATAGGGGGCGAGCCCATTACCATCAACCGGGCACATATCCAGAGTCCGTGGCTCCGTGGCGAGGTTTGGTAGATACTTTTCATCATTATCATTCTCTTGCTCTTATCCCAAATTATTTGGGGTCGGTGCGGCATGTCTTCTTTTTCCATACTTCTCTATTACTCGTCACCTCATCAAAAACTTGCCATATCATCCTTCGCACAGTCCATCCATCGTTTCTTTGGTCTTCCTCTAATCTAATCTTATAGCCATCCACATTCATACTCAAAACTCTCCTCATGACATTCTCTTCATTCCTCCACAACAACTGAAACAGACTCAGACGTCCTGCTTATGTACTCTTTTCTTTTTTTAGGGTTCCGTACCCAAAAGGTCAAACGGGACCCTATTACTGAGACTTCGGTGTCCGTCCGTCCATCCGTCCGTCCGTCCGTCCGTCCGTCCGTCCGTCCGTCCGTCTGTCACCAGGTTGTATCTCATGAACCGTGATAGTTAGCGAGTTGAAATTTCTACAGATTATGTATTTCTGTTGACGCTCTAACAACAAATAATAAAAACAGAAAAAAAATATTTAAGGGGGGCTCTCATACAAAAAAGTTTTTTTTTAAGTTTTTCTATACGCGATATATTATATATAAGTTTGCAAATTTTCAGCTCAATCGGACATCGGCAAGTGGTTCTAATTTAGCTTCCGAGATTCCACCCGAACAAACATACATTGCAAATTAAATAAAAAGAACTTGTAAAATTGTGCCTTAAGCTTTCGCATAAGCGCCTTTTTCCTTAGTAGGTCCTATAAATAGCTACGCTTACCATGGAGTTTGAACCCATGCCCTAGCTAGGGAAATCAGCACCAAACCAGTCGATCAGGTTCAGGAGCGCTGGCCTTGGACCTGACGTTATTGTCTTTATAGTAAAGCTTCGTTTACACGAGGAGAGTTACTTGATTGTCGTGAGGAGAGAACTTCCATGAGGAACTTGTTGTTTTTTTTTTATTCTGGATGGCATCTCGCAGTTCAACTTAGGAGGTTGTCGTCTGTGGGTGCCTTAAGAGTAAGGCCTTCAGCCAGGGCATAAAAACTTACAAACTAAGCGACTACACGCTAAGGGCACCCCCTGTGGGGTATGAGCCTCGGCTTAGGGCGTCGCTGGGGGAGGACTGCATGGGGACAGGCTGGATCTGAATGATATCATTATTTAGGGAATGATTTAAAACTACTGGCACAGCATCGCGGGCTGGCTCGAGCGAGGGTCGGGGAGGCCATGGACCGGGACGTCGCGACGGACCTCGACGGCGAGGTCGGAAAGACGGCTGTGTCTGTCTGAACTTTTTAAGAGTACTAGTCTCTTTACTACTCTCCTGGAGGAGTGTGATAGCATCATCGGGAGTGACGAGGGAACTTGTTGGCGAATTGTCAGATGATTTATAGTACTTGCGATCGTTTGTCGGAGATGAAATCCTACACATTTCAGTACCTAGTTTCTTTTTTTCTTTTCTCAACTGTATTGAAGCCTGATTCCAGACATTCCAGATGCAAATCTTTATATCAGTATTTGTACATGAAGCGACTGCCTTTCTGACCTCCATAACCGACTTATGGGGAATACGACACCACTGAAGGTAAGACTAGGTGACAAAGTTTTGCGCTTCTGATTACCCGTAACGACTGTCATAATAAGGAAAGTGGAAAGGAAGAAGAAGCCCTGTTCGCGAAACCAGTGCGGTTACGCACCGAGTGGACCCAACATGCTGCTGCGTCCTGCTATGCCTACGACGCAGCTGTTCATTTCGCGTCTGCATCACTCCACCACGGTTGAGGATGTCGTGCAGTATGTGAAAGTGTAGACCAATTGGACTCTAAGAGTAGAAAGGTTCGAATCGCGCCACAACAATTAACTTTAAGTCGTTCGTGGTACGAGTTCCAACCCACCATCCACAGACAAAAGTCCACTCTTACGCAGGTAAGAGAGGACTTTTGGCCGAAAGGTGTCGTATTTCGACGTTTCCGAGGACAGTTACGCGACACCGAGCAGCGGATCACGACGCCGGCGCCGTCAACATTACGTGTTTAGTTATAGTTTAATATAGTTATTTTCATTTCAGTAGCTCAAACATGTAGGTTTTGCTGCCTGACATCATTGAGCAAAATGCGTTTTTGCTCACTGAGTGAGACAAAGTAACTTTTTAATTATTTTTTTAGAAAGCCGCGAATACCTTCCCTTACCTTACCTTTTTTTTTTCAGCCTTGGGTTAATCATACAATTCGAAACATTCACACTCTATCTCTTTCCCACCATTAGAAAGAGAGAGAGAGACAAAGACCAGCCCTTTCGAAGTTCCTATTTTGAATTCGACCTCAAAGACAAACACGTTCGGAATTTCGTTCTAACTAAAGAAATTTTGCAAAAAGATAATTATGTCTTTTAATGTAATTTTTTGATTTTTTAACTTATTGTTGTTTTTAAACGAAAATAAGTAATTACTGCAAATAAAACTAATATTTAACCTGTAAATATTTATTTCTAGTTCAAATAATGTTACGTCATATATTTTGAATTATAAAATATCATGGGTGCTATTTCCGAATACGCCATAATTTAAATTAAGCTCTTTAATTTAAATTGGCTGGCTGGCTAACTTATTCAACTCTTTACGCCAGCCACGAAATTTTATTCCTACTCCTGAGCAAAATCGCATTTTGCTCACTGATTTCAGGCAGCAAAACCTACATGTTTGAGCTACTGAAGTGAAAAGGTTTTTTAACATGTAGTAGTTTATTTTTATTGTATAAGATTATTTTGTGTATTTTATGTATGCCGTTTGCGTGATAATAAAATGATCGATTGATTGATAATAGGCGAATGATTACTACTAAGCTCATAGCTAAATAATTACAGCCATTCGAGTCGATCTTCAAGGTTAAGCCGCGCTTGCCAAGGTCGGCCTTTTGGTGGATGACCATCATTACATACAAAGTTTCCTCCGATGTTCGGAAAGCACGTTAAGCCGTTGGTCCCGGCTGCCATTTGTAGATCTTTTACAGTCGTTACAGGTAGTCAGTGGCTCGAGTCTGACAACTAGTCTTACCATGATAGACATTCACTACATGTAAAATACGGGTATTAAGCTGCATCCCGTAAGACTGGAAGCCGACCCCAATTAAGTTGGGAAAAGGCTAGGTCGTTGATGCCACACTCGCCGTTCAGCGAACGGTCTATTAAGTCTTCTTGTGTTAACAGGGTTTTACTCAGTGTGGGAAGTGTGTACAAGTAACCGGATGGATATGACATAAATATGTGTTTAACATACATTAGACATACTTATCTGCATGCTTACAGGTTAGCTGGTAGCAGCTGAATCAAAAACCAAGGGTTGTGATTACAGTGGCGTGCTACCCTACCATGATATCTTAAAGCAGTATTGTTTAACTGTTATTCCAGTGTGGGAAAAAGACGGAGCTATACAGGATGTCTAGCGCCATCTCTTTCCCACACTGGAATAAGAATTAAACGATACTGGTTTAAGACGTCATGGTAGGCTAGCAGGACCAGTGGACTGCCATAGGCTGTTTGTAGATTTAACAGAGATTCATGCTAAGTTAACTAACAAAATTGAAGATATGTTATTTTATTTTGTGTTTTACGTACGGCAGGGCACATTGCTTGCAGAACGGATGGCCGATGGGGCTGAAAAGTTTTGGAGTGGCGACCGCGAACCGAAAGACGTTGCATTGGAAGGCAATAAGTCTAAGACTATTGAAATTGTCGCCCCATGTAAAATTCTAGAATTTAGCTGCATCGGTTAGACTGGAAACCGACAAAAAAGTTGGGAAAAGGCTAGGCAGATGAAGATGACTAATTGAAATTTAATATCGAAAGTTTAAACGAAAGAATGACTTTTATTTTCGCGTTCTAATAGAACCGAGAAAGCAAATGATCAAGAAAGAAAGAAGATCAAAAACAGTCTCTAAAAAATATCGACGATTTAAGCAATCATGCTTGACGGTTTTACTGGGTCAATACGCCGAAACATATCAATATCAATAATAACCTCATGAATATCTTAAAACATTTTCTAACCATCACAAACATTATTAATACGAGCGATTTAAATAAGTTTTCAATGAGGAAGTGACGTAAGCTTCCCATACATTCCCTTAGTAAAGTTATGTGAATGTTTATAGTGTTACCAAAGCCGTAACAACAGGTAGGACGATTGGCTAACCGATGTTACTTTTCAATATTATAATATCTGTAGCGATGGCATAGACTAAGTTATAACGTAGTAAGAGATGCGTGTCATTCTATTTATCGATACTTTTATGCCTACTCACAAGGTACACCCATAAAAGATTAATATATCTTGATTTATGAGAATGTCCACGGAGTGTCTTGTTTGTTCTTCTCCATAGGAACCCACAATGCTTTGGAATGCGTAATAAACTTCTTCACTGACTGACCGAGTTTCTTGAAATTTCAATGGAGCCTGTAATTTTTTACGATATAAATTCTTAGAGTATGATTTAGGTATTGTTATAGTCTGGCAACGGTACTCCGACCCTGGACAAAACCGGAGTACGTCCTGGAACCTAGAACCAAAAAATCGGAGACATGGCACTACTAATCCGCACTTACTCTGCGTGCCTTCAGAAAGAGACCTGTGTCGTAGAAGTGGAACATTATGCTATCATCGTACAGCCGTAAGACCTGTGGCATAGCTAATAATGGGAAAAACTTCACCAGCGACATCTATGCCACAGGAGGAGAAACGAATCCCACAATCACTGTCGGGCAGTAGCTCAATAGACACAAAAACTGTATGGTTGGAGTATCCTCCTTTTTCAGTGAAGGGTGGGGACTTTACACCCTGTTCCACATACCTGTTAAGACCGCCATAGGTGGGGGCATGGACCTTCGTCACATCACCCTGTGCTTTTTTTTGACCTTCTGCTAGGTGAACTTCCATACGGAAAGTATGAAACTTCTTTGGACGGTTCATCATCTGCCTAGCCTTTTCCTAAATATTTTGGGGTCGACTTGAAGTCTCACCGGACGCAGCTGAATACTAGTTTTTTATCTGACCTTTACAAAACAGTTAATACTGGTTAACACGATTATTGGTAAGGCTGGTAATCAGACTTTCAGGCCACTGACTACCTGTAACGATTGTCAAAGATGTACAATTGACAGCTGGCTTAACGTGCTTTCCGAGGCACGGAGGAAACTTGGTATGTAATGGGTGGTCACCCATCCACGGACCAACCCAGGCAAGCGCGGCTTACCCTGAAGATCGACCGGAACCGGCTGATATTATAAAGCCACGAGCTCCTCGAAGGTCGTTTGGTTATTTTTAATAAAGCAGACTAGGTCATCTCGCCATCTTCGCCTTGGTCATCAACCCCGTTGTTTTTCTTTCTAAATTAATATAATTGCAAAACTAATCTTGACCTTTTACATGATCACCTAAAAGGTTATGTAAATAAAAACTGTGAATTAATATTAAATAAGGAAAATATTATGAATATTAAAATCCGAGTTGGGGTTTTCTTAAGCAATTTTGTGCATCTGTTTAATTACCAGAACTATTATTGAAACAAGAGCAATGTGTAATATGGGAGTAAAAGTAATATCTACATAAGTAAATCCGCGGCGCTCTTGTGGTCGAAAGCGCGTCTGCTGAGCGTGAGGTCTCGAGTTCGATAATCGGGTCGCAAAAGTTCGTTATTTATTTTCCCCCTTCTACCATCGGACATCTAGACGCACTGCAAGTTACCATCCCTACCTTATTGGTATTCCACCAATTCGCACTAAGCGTTTTCAAAAGTCTTTCATAATGCGCACAGCAACGGAGTGGAACTCTCTGCCTGCGTCTGTGTTTTCGAACGCATACAACCTTAATCTCTTCAAAGTAAGACTGAACAGGCTTCTTCTGGGTAAGCTCGTACCATCGTCGACTTTGTCTCTGTCATTTGACCTAGAGTGTAGTCAAGAGCAAACGCAAAGCAAAAAAAAAGAAGTGTAATTGGTTTTTTCTATCCAGGAATTCTCAATAGTTACCATCTAGACATGTTCCCGGTTGATGGCTATAGGATCACCCGTATTAGATGGGACTTAAAAATATAACTGGCAGAATATCGGTGTACTACTAGAAACACCTATGCTTAACCCTTTGGGTTTTCAGGCGCGACCTTATATTACATTCAAAGATTAAAATGGTTAGTTTAACCTAACCATGGCAAAAAAATATTTAATAACTGTTTCATAGACAATGGCATGCATAGTATTGTCTTGCTTATTCATACATCGTATCTGCAATTCCATGTTGGTGTCTGCCTCCTCACTCTTAGTGTACCTAAACGCTTGAACGTCCATCCATACTATTGCACTGCAGCACTTTGATGTTTAGGTCCCTGACAGGAGAAGGGAAATGTCGCGAGGAAAGTTTTGAGTATGAATGTGGATGGGTATAAGAATAGAGGAATACCGGAAAAACGATGGATGGATTGTATGAAGGAAGGTATGACAAGAAAAGAGGTTACTGCTGAGATATCGAATAATAGAGAAGTATGGAAGAAGAAGACGTGCTGCGCCGACCTCAAATAAATTGGGATAAGCATAGGAGAATGATGTCCCGAGAATTTCTTGATGGAAAAGACAACTTTGACCGATCTAGCTTGCGACCAACCAAGTATGTATTTCTTACTTTATGAAGTTACGAGGCAGTTTCCATAATAGTAATACTTTATCGTATCTGCGCATTTTTAAATCTTACTGACGTACCGCTACCGAATATGGTAAATGGGTATGGCTACTATATTATGCGGTGCGATGCGTGTCCCTTCTCTATGAACTAGTGAACTCGATCGGGTTCATCGCACTGCGGTTTGTATGCCGCCATCAAATTGGCCATCTCGTTAATGCATAAATACATACAGCTTAGTATTAAAATGCAGTTTGAGAGGGTATCTACGTGTACTCTTATGTATTTGTGCTAGTTTTATTGGACTGAATGTGAGTTAAGTGTCATCAACGTAGGATGGTAGGTTTAAGATTTGATGAGCATTTTGTGCCCTTAGTGACCAACGAAAAATAAATTAAACAAAATAAATTCCAACTTGAAACTTCACGCGTTTCTGAGAAAAAAGTGTTTTGACAGACAGACAAGCGGATCGCAAAGTGATCCTTATAAGGTTCCTTGTACCTTTTGAGGTACTTAAATGGCATTGAGTGGAGTACATACCTCCCAGTATAGCCAATAGGGTTGAAATGTCTTGGAATGGCAACCGCATGCTCGAAAGCAGGGAGTTGGAAGCCCTCCACCAAGTGGAACGATGGCCTTCTGAACGCCACGGGAATCCTCGGGATGCAAAAAGCATAAGTCCAGGCAATGTGCCGACACTTAGGGGGAGCCTAAGTCTATTGTGGACGTGTTTTGGATGAAAAATAAATGTTGATTTTTAATGCTATAATGACAGTCTATGCTGATAGTCTACAATATTTGTAACTGCCAATAAATCGATCTCACATATTTCATAATTCACCAATCAATCAATCAGCTCAGCCTACCGCAGTCCAATTACCAAATGCCTCTCAAATTGCACCACAACAGTATCTACTACAAATCGAGGTAACGGTCAGAATAGGGGTCTATTACGGAGGTCTAGGGGTCAAAAGATTATAAGGCTATGTGTCACTAGCACCGCTTTGATCTTTGACCGCGACATGAAATACAGTGTGACCAGTATCTCTTGAGAGATCGTTGCACCATTATTTATCGTGTCGAATTTCGCTTATTGTATTGAAGCTACCTATTTCAAGTTCCACTAAACAGATTTGTACTAAATAGTATGGCTTTATTATATAATATAATACATACATAATTAAACAGGGTCAAACTTTGATATGACACAGTAAGGGGTGGTAAATATTGGCCATTTTTAAAGTCTGTGACAGCACTTTTTTTTAACTTCTTATTTTAGGGTTCCGTAGCCAAATGGCAAAAAACGGAACCCTTATAGATTCGTCATGTCTGTCTGTCTGTCTGTCTGTCTGTCCGTCCGTATGTCACAGCCACTTTTTTCCGAAACTATAAGAACTATATTGTTGAAACTTGGTAAGTAGATGTATTCTCTGAACCGCATTCAGATTTTCACACAAAAATAGAAAAAAAAAACATAAATTTTGGGGTTCCCCATACATAGAACAGAAAACCAAAATTTTTTTTTTAATCATTCCTCTACGTGTGGGGTATCTATGAATAGGTCTTCAAAAATGATATTGAGGTTTCTAATATCATTTTTTTCTAAACTGAATAGTTTGCGCTAGAGCGACTTCCAAAGTGGTAAAATGTGTGTCCCCCCCCCCCCTCTAATTTCTAAAGTAAGAGGAGGAAAATTCTGAAAATATTTAGGATTGTAGAACGTAAAAAAACTATCAACGAAAATTGGTTTCAATAAGATATGATGTTTAGTTTTTGAGATATGGGACTTTTTCATCAAACTGCAGCAGTAACTTTGTTTTTCATTAACATACTATGAAAAGTCAATTTAGTTTTGCGGTTGAGTGGAAGTTTACCAACTAATACTACTAACTAATGAATGACAGTTCAAAATATTGTTTGGGGCTATGGAACCCTGTGTGCGAGTAAGATTCGCACTTGGCCGGTTTTTTTATAAATGTTATGGTTATGTCTATTGTCCTGTAGATTAAGGTAAGGTGCAGTAAGGGCTGGTAAATATTGGCGATTTTCTTGCTGAGTGTATTCTTTTTCCAAAGTCTTTGAATGGACTTTTTTTTTAATTCCTATACTTAATAAAAAAAAAATATGGTTATCCGTCGGTCCTATGTCCGTTTTCCTGTAGAGTAACGCAAGGTACCATCATCATTTCAGCCAAAAGACGTCCACTGCTGAACATAGGCCTCCCCCAAGTGTCGCCACATTGCCATAACTTGGGGGGTTTTACCATAATCGCCACGTTTGACAGGCGGGCTGGCGATCACAGTCCGGTTGTTACAAAAGCTCAGAGAACGCTGCTGCCCATTCTCTGGCAAGTCCCTTAGTTGCCTCTTACGACACCCACGGGAAGAAATGGGATGGTGCTATTCTTTACGTCCGACACCATACAGAACACACATACACACATGGCTCTATTATTCATACATAATTATTCAAACTTTGAAATGAGGCAGTAAGGGCTGGTAATATTGGCCATTTTCAAAGTCTGAAGACTTTTTTTAAATTCCTAATTTTAAATAAAAGTTACGGTTATGTCAGTTATCCTGTAGATTACCTAAGGTAAGGTGCAGTTTCATGGGCCTCGGAATGCGCCACCGTCGGGATCCATACTGACGGTAGGAGGGGTTCCCATCGGCGTCGAGTCGACGCTGAAGTACCTAGGGCTTGTCCTCGACAGCCGGTGGAACTTCGTGGAGCACTTCCGACGTTTGGCCCCCAAACTGGAACGGGCAGGGGCTGCGTTCAAGCGGCTCTTGCCCAACCTGGGGGGTCCAAACGCCTCCTGCCGGAAGCTCTACGCGGGGGTCGTGCGGTCCATGGCCCTTTACGGGGCCCCGGTGTGGGCGCGTTCTTTGAGGTGGCGAGCCGCCCACTACCTGAACGCGCCCCAGAAGGTGGTAGCCGTAAGGCTGATCCGGGGGTACCGCATGATCTCCGGCGAGGCGGCGAGCCTCTTGGCCGGATTGCCGCCATGGGATCTGGAGGCGATAGTCCTCGCGTGCCTGCACGAATGGCGCGCGGAGGCACTACGCCGGGGGGAAACTCCGCTGCCGCGGCAAATTGTCGCTCAGCGGACAGACCTCCGGCGCGATCTCATGGCGACATGGAGGGAGCGACTGTCGCAACCCCGTGCAGGGCACGCCACAATAGTGGCGATAAGTCCCCTCTTTGAGGAGTGGCTGGAGAGGCGCCACGGCGCCCTCACCTTCCGCCTGACGCAGGTCCTCACCGGACACGGTTGTTTCGGGAGGTTCCTGCACCGAATCGGGCGGGAGGAAACGCCCGGGTGTTACCACTGCGAGGATCGGCCGGAGGACACGGTGGAGCACACTGTGGAGCTGTGCCCTGCTTGGGCTGAGCACCGCCGTGTCCTCGTAGCGGCGATTGGCGGCGGCGACCTCTCGCGTCCGGCACTGGTTCAATCCATGGTCCGGAGCGAGAGGGAATGGGACGCCGTCGCCTCCTTCTGCGAAGCAGTCATGCTAGCGAAGGAGGTGGCGGAACGTGAGAGGGAGAGAACCTCACGTCCCAGCCGCCGCGGGAGACGCCCCGGGCGTCGGGGGGCAACCAGTGGCCCCCGGCCACCGTAGGCGCGGGCCTGTGGACGGTGAGTAATGGGCTAGCTCACCGTCCGTCCGTCTTATGACGACAGACCGTGCCGACGGCGCGTTCGTGTTCCACGCGCGCCTCAAGGAGATGTCAGCAAATCGGAAGGGGTCCGAGAGGGCCGATGCCTGCCAGGGCTGCGGGTTGTTCGAAAGAGATACCGTGCCCCTGACGCAAAGGCGCAAAGGGCTAAGAAGGAACATGGATGGGTTTTAGTCAGTCAAGTCTGACACTCCCTTCCGCTCCGCCCAGAGCGGAAGAAGTCATTTGATGATTTCCCATCCTAAAAAAAAAAAAAAAAAGGTAAGGTGCAGTAAGGGCTAGTAAATATCGGCGATTACCGAGTGTATTAGTGTATTCTTTTTCCAAAGCCAGTGAAGGAACATTTTTTAAAAATTCCGGATTAAAATAAAAAAAGTAATGGTTATAGTGTCCTATGTCCGTTTTCCTCTAGATTAAAGCAAGGTTACCATAACATGTACAAATTAAAAAAAAACTCTCGTTCCTACGGTAGAGGTTAAAAGCAGAAAAAGAAAGGGATGTCTTACATTGCTTGACCTCAATACAGTCATCACAAATAGCTCTGAATAATCCTTTTATATATTAATAACTTATTAAAACACACATGATTCATCTCCTTGGAACTTAATTAAAAGTAGCCCGTTCACTTATCGCTTACGACACCGAGTTAAATCATGAAGCGATAAACCGTCGATATGATCTACCTTTCAATATTACAGCGAAATTACAAGATGTTGGTAAGTAATAAGTTAATAACATACAACAATGTAAGTGATCGCAACTTGGGCTAAATACCATGGCTTTATATCTTTTGATCGGAGGATGGAGGAGGAAGAATTTATCTCTATCGCAACTTTAGTTAGGGAATGCCCAGACTTAGCAACAGGAATTCGCCTAGAGCGTTATAGTCTAACTTTGACCTGCTTAAAGATACTGGTGGGTATCTTTAACAAGTTAAACTGATTCATCATCAGCCTATAATGTTCCCACTGCTGGGACACAGGCCTCGTCTCTATAAGAGGGAGTAGACTGTAATCCACCACGAGGGCACAATGTAGATCATCGATTTTTTTGTTCTACGATGTTTTCACCGTTTTGAGTGCAGCGGTTATGAAATAAATTACAAAATGTAATGCGCTTGCCTCGGTTCGAACCCACGGCCTACTGTTCGTAAGTCGGGGCTGCCACCACTGGGCCACCGCTGCTCTCAAAGTAATTCAAATGAGTCAAAGTTATTACTTACGTAAAAGTAATTATTTAAGAAGCAAAGTATATGGGAAAAAGAATCCCGTAAATCGGCCCAGTAATCACGAGTTATCGGTCAACATTTAGGAAAAAAAGATGCTGGTGGAATACCTAACCTCCTCCTTTTTTGAAAGTCGGTTAAAAAGCAAATCAAACTCCTTTCAGACTTGTAATAATTGTGTCAAGGTGCCGAAGTAAAAAATTGGACGGAAGTTGTAATTATTTTAATATAAGAGTGCACTGTATGTACAAGTGTACAGTCACAAACACAGATGGAAATAAACTTAAGATTAAAGCCGACTCAACTTAGGATTATTTGCAACCACTGGTCAACCCCAATGCTGAGGTATCATTAGTGCGTCGCTGCGTCAACGCTGCGTCGTTTTACATACCTAATATATTTTCTATAGTGACATGCCACATTTGATGAATAGTGACATGCCACATTTGATGATGACGTTTCAACGGATCGACAGACGAGAGACGAAGCGGGAGGAAGGTGATGCACTGTCAGAGTTTCTATGCGACGACGGACAGTGTTCCACTGCTAGAGGGACAAACTAGTGCGTTGCGACGACGTGCGTCGCCCTCTTGCGTTACGACGTCGCGACGACGACGCAACGCAATGCACCACTGAGGCCTCAGCCTGATCTAGCCCATTTTGTCGGGGTGCCTTAGCTTAGTTAGGTACTGCAACTATTGCGGCTCGCACATGGTTCCCACAGTTCTGACCAAACTGATCCTAATTTTAAAAAAGTTCAGTCGACATGATAACCTCCTTCTCTTAGAAGTCGGTTAAAAATACTTCAGTTTCAATCACATTTATTGAAACGATTATCAGCTCGTAAATTCATTAATCGTTGCGTTTAGGATAACGTGCGGTATAAAAAGCTAATCATAAGTTTATTTTCGTACTCATCTTTAGCCAGCATAAGTGTACAAGTAAGTAGTACACTGAACGAAACCGAATGGTATTAAAATTATCATTATTTAGAAAACGTATATTTTCACCGCAAAAACGGTCATTTCACAGCAATAATTTTTTGCTTGGAGTTACTTATTTTGATGTACAGAACGTTGGTGACGGCTTCTTGGAGGGGCCGTACACCTTGCATCATATTTGTTCATGACTGTACAAAAGGTATACATGAAAAATAAAGCATCTTCGCTACTAAACACTCGAACTGCATTGAGATGTTTTGCAAGGTTATTTTTCAAGACGTGAAACAAATTTAATTTAATATTAGATAGTGTTCTGTCCTTGTGTAAATATGGCTAATAATTTTATGTTACTCCAACTTTAATATGACTATTATATAATAGCACCGCACGGGAGATGTTCAAAGATTAAGCCGCGCGTGCCCAGGTCAGGCGTTGGATGGGTGACCAGCCATTACTACCTAGTTTCCTTTGTGCCTCAAAAAGCTGCTGTGTAGCTATTGGTTCCGGCTGTCATAAATATAACTTTGAAAGTCTGTAACCAGTTTTATCAGAGGTTATCATATTACCCAGTTACTGAACATATCGTCGATGCTGCCACGTGCGATAGCACTCCAGCAAATGACTCCGTGCTCGTAGATGAGACGCAACCCTTATTGAGACCCCAGCCTAAGGCTGCCTGACTATAGAAGCGGAGCGAGGCTGCGGAGCAGAGGAACGGAGAAATATTAACCAATAGGATTACATAAAATCTCAGCTCAGCTATCCTATTGGTTAATAGACAGGCAGCCTAAGGCCCGGACCCCACCAACACTGACATGAGCGGAGCGGTGTGGATCTCAACGAACGGATTGGTTGAATCCCGCAGTTCTACTCTCCACTCTCAGCTTTGGTGGAGACCTTAGAACACGGTATTAAGAGGTTATTTGGTCTTGACGGATGTATTTACCATTAGTTATTTTAAGAACTATAATAAATACAAACAAAATCTTCCATTTCTTTACGTAAGCCATTACGTGAATCAAAAAATAAAAGAAATCGATGGACACATCTCGGATCCAATCGAAGGTAAGAAAAATTGATAATAGGTTGAGGTGAAAATCGAAGTTGATGCAGTAAATAATGACGATGGTAAATACAACTTGTCCATCTGCATGTCAAGTTAGTAAATACTAGCTGTCCGGCGCAACTTCGTTTGCGTCACATTTTCCCCGTTTTCGCAACATTTGTCATTGCTGCTCCATTCCTATTGGTTGTAGCGTGATGATATATAGCCTTTCTCGATAAATGGGCTATATAACACGAGAGATTTTTTCAAATCGGACCAGTAGTTTCAGAGCCTATTCAATGCAAACAAACAAACAATCAAATCTTTCCTCTTTATAATATTAGTTTAGATTAGACAACTTGTCCATCAGCTGATAGGTACGCCATGCTACGTTAGTAAATACAACTTGTCCATCAGCTGATAGGTACGCCATGCCATTGTCATCATCATCATTTCAGCCAAAAGACGTCCACTGCTGGACATAGGCCTCCCTCAACGCCAAATTTGACATAAGGGGGGTTTTGCCATAATCGCCACGCTTGGCAGGCGGGTTGGCGATCGCAGTACGGTTGTTACAAAAGCACGGAGAACGCTGCTGCCCATTCAAGCAAGCTTCCCTGGCAAGTCCCTTAGTCGCCTCTTATGACACCCACGGGAAGATATGGGATGGTGCTATTCTTTACGTCCGACACCATACAGAACCACCACGCTATGCCACGTTAGTAAATAGTAATTATGAGTATCGTGAAGTGAGGGCCTTTAAATAGCATAAGTGTACGTATTCTATTTAATATCAATAACATAACATCACGACTGTAATCCCCGAAGGGCTAGGCAGAAGTGTACCTAATAGTACACCCACAATTTTCCAGTTATGTTTAAGTCTGATGTAACACAGGAGGCTACCCTATTGCCATCAAACGGGCACATATCCAGACTTCGTGGCTGCCACTGAGAAAGTCCACTATAACACTTTCCGCGACCCGGGCATCGGCCGGAGCCAGGTTCTCATGCTCGCAAATCCAGACTCCGTGGCTGCTACTAAAAAAACTATTCTAAAAAAAACACTAGCGTAGTATTTTACGTAATGCTAAATTAGAAAGTATTGAGTCCAAATAATTTGGAACCTGTTTACCGATACAAAACGTTGTATTCTATTAATGAGCATTTGGGTAAAACGAGATAGAAATTTATCATTGGCCTAGACTTTTGCATGTCTGTGAGATAATTTATAATACTATTGTTACATACAGCACATGCTTTTTTTATAGTTATACCTATCATAATCGGAGGATTTGGTAATTGACTTGTCCCTCCTATATTAGGACACCTTATATTTAATAAGCATTTCCTCGAATAAATAATATAAGTTTCTGACTTCTCCCACCGTCATTAACTCTTTTAATTTCAAGAAGAGTTGTAAAAAATGGAGCAGGAACAGCATGAACAGGCACTCGTTACCCGTGGTCCCGTCGGGTCGACCCATTACCGGGTTCATGGGTAATTTTAATTACCCGTGGTTCCATTGGATTAGGCAATGTTCCCGGACTTCTGACTATATCGATAGAAAATGAAAACCATCAGTTACATACAATATAGTTTACTCATTCATAAGCGTATAAAATAATCCCATCCTTGGAACAAAAAGTTTTTTTTTTTTGTGAATGGCATCTCCCAGTTCAACCTAGGAGGTTGTCGTCTGCTTAACCGGACTATCCTGTGAGTGCCTTAAGAGTAAGGCCTCCAGCCAGGGCATAAAAACTTACAAACTAAGCGACTACACGCTAAGGTCACCCCCTGTGGGGTACGAGCCTCGGCTTAGGGCGTCGTCGCTAGGGGACGACTGCATGGGGACAGGCTGGATCTGAATGATATCATTATTTAGGGGCTGATTTAAAACTTCTGGCACAGCATCGCGGGCTGGCACGAGCGAGGGTCGGGACCGGGACGTCGCGACGGACTTCGACGGCAAGGTCGGAAAGGGGAACAAAAAGATACTCATACTAGAACTAAGTATATTGAAAATGGTGAATTCATAACCGATACACTAATGACATATGACTCATAAACTATCTTAACATTTCTAATGCGTATCCAATAGGGACGGCATGTACAGCCAAGTCAGAGGTCTCAGAGACCAGATTAGACACTATCATCATCTGCCTAGCCTTTTCCCAAACTATCTTGGGGTCGGCTTCCAGTCTAACCGGATGCAGCTGAGTACCAGTATTTTACATGAAGCGACTGCCTATCTGACCTCCACAACCCAGTAACTGGGTAATACGGTACCCCTTGGTATGACTGGATGTCAGACTTTTAGCTTCTGACTACTCGTAACGACTGTCAAAGATCTACAAATGACAGCCGGGACTAACGGCTTAACGTGCTTTCCGAGGCACGGAGGAAACTCGATATGTAATTATGGTCACCCATCCACAGACCAATCTCGGCAAGCACGGCTTAACCTAAGATCAAGATTAAGATCGACCTGGGCGGCTGTTATTATTTAGCCACGAGCTCCTCAGATTAGACACTAACCACACAAAATATAAGCCTTTTCCTGCCTATCTTGAAGTCTAACAGTTTGCAGCTGATTACTAATATTTGACATGGAGCGGCTACCTACCTATCTCACTTGAAAAGATAGATGGATAGTGTGAGGAATGATATGAAACAGAAAGGAGTAAATGATGCCGTGCCGTCTGACGGGGGAGAAAGGAAGAAGAAAACGTTAACTTTGTCCCACTCTAGGAATTACTCCCGTCTCGTAACATTTCAACACACATACACAGACCAACGAGGCATAATAAAATCAGGCATCAATAAAACTCGTGTAAAATCTCACTAGGGCTTTGCTTTAAAGTGGAATGTGCTCGAGCATAATGAGTCTCGGCCAGTCCAGTTCAGTGAGTGCGCTGGATGGCAAACAGCCAGACCCGGAACAACTATCAGTAAGTCTTACAAATATTTGTTCCGTGCGGGGATCGAATCCGCGACGCGCAGCGCAGGAGTCAATCGTTTAGTAAATGGAAGAAAGAATGGGACAAGGGCAGGAATATGATGCTGATGATGGCTGCCTGTCTGACTTCCATTTCACTCTTAGTTACTGGAAAACAAGATATATTGGAGATAGAAATCTTGCCTTTTTACCCGAAAACGGCAAAGAGGGATGTGTTATTTTGCAAAGCATTGAATAAATAATCGACCGCCGAAACTATCAGTAAGGTCCAACCGTTTCCAGCTTCAAAAATGGAGATTATTATCCAAAAAAAAATATAGATTTAAATAAGGGGAGACTATAGTGAACAAAAATATTACTTTTGTAACGTGGGTTACTTCAGTTTTAGTGACATGATAGTTTTCTGATTCATCTCTGACTAATCTGATGTGTGTTGGAGAACTTTTTTCTAAAATTGTATCGAGTCTGTTTGCTTTGAGCTATTAAATCTTACTTTTGAAATTTATGTTGGTTTATATAATGTACTGAAGAAACTGAAGTGGAATTGGGCAGGCCACATCGCGAAAACCACAGACAACAGGTGGAGCGAGCGCGTCTTGCACTGGTATCCACGAAACGGAAACAGACGTCGCGGAACACCATTGGACTGGCAGGGATAGAGTGGACTAGAACGGCCCAAGATAGAGATAGGGATAGGGATGACCCTTAATAGGTTAAGTTTTGTGAAATTATATAGATATTAGGGAAATCAAGGCTATTTTTATTTTATTTTATTTATATAAATGTACACAATGTTAATTTAAAATTGTTAGTTTTAGGTAATTCGATATTATTTTTTTTTTTTTTATTTTAATTTTGTACAGTGCTTGTGGCACATCTAAATTATGTTTAAGGGGCATGCGGTGCTAACCTGTAAAAAAAATGTTACACTAACCTAGGATTATGGTATTTATTTACTTTAAATTGTTAAAGTGTAAACAATTGTTGGTTGGCCAATAAAGTAAAATAAAACACTATATGGCAGTGGATTACTCGTAAATATGAGCATCTTTTATTTTTGGACTAACTGTGAAATAAGAACCGTGTCATGTATGTAGAGAACAGCGGTTATTTTTCCACGATTTCATAATAATCAGTCTATAGTATAGTGGTCCGTATCGTGTCGGACGTAAAGAATAGCACCATCCCATATCTTCCCGGGGGGTGTCGTAAGAGGCGACTAAGGGACTTGCCAGAGAATGGGCATCAGCGTTCTCTGTGCTTTTGTAACAGCCGTACTGCGATTGCCAACCCGCCTGGCAAGCGTGGCGATTATGGCAAAACCCCCCCCCAAAATGTCAATGTGGCCACACTTGGGGGAGGCCTATGTCCAG
The DNA here is from genome assembly GCA_949152445.1 of Cerastis rubricosa. NCBI lineage: Eukaryota > Metazoa > Arthropoda > Insecta > Lepidoptera > Noctuidae > Cerastis > Cerastis rubricosa. The sequence continues at coordinate 3,501,030 of OX424535.1, read as the reverse complement.
CAGTGGACGTCTTTTGGGCTGAAATGATGAATGATGAGTCTATAGTAAAAAAGTTGTTATATTTAAAGAGCCCAGATTACCCAGTTAACACTCTCGCACTTGTCCTGCCCTAGGAGTGTCTCGACGAGAGTATGACATCATTAAGGCTCCCGCAGACAGACGTGCCGCGACTCTAGTAGAAAAAAATCTATGAACACTTCATGGAGTTTGTTCTACCAGAATCGCGTCACACCATCGCGTCGCGCCTGTCTGCGTGAGCCTTTAGGCATCGTCCTAATAGAACGCGAATGCGCGATTATCGTAGGTTCGCGCGAATTTTACTCGTACGAACGCGCGTTTAAACATATTGAACTCGAATAGGTGTCCTAACTGACAATCGCATGACGCGGTCGCGCGACTCAAATGTTTGTAAATCTATTCGCAAGAACTTAGTTCGTACGAACGCGCGATCAAACATATTGAATTCGAATAGGCGTCCTAATTGAAATTCGCGCGATAATTGCGTCGGCGGGCCGCTGTGCCCGCGCCTCTCGCTCGCTCGCGTCCTCAATTCGCGCGATGATAGGACACCCAGATTTTGCCACCGCGCGAACACGCGATGATCGCGCATTCGCGTTCTATTAGGACGATGCCTAATAGTTCTTTCACAACACAGGATGTTTTTGTAGGAACCAGTCCTATCTAAGAGTATGAACCAACGATCTGAAGAAAGAGACATAGTAAATACTGCACAGGTTATGAGTGACAGAAACAACGCTCATCATCATCATCATTTCAGCCGAAACACATCCACTGCTGGACATAGGCCTCCCCCAAGTTTCGCCACATTGACATAAGATGGGGGGTTTTGCCATAATCGCCACGCTTGGCAGGCGGGTTGGCGATCGCAGTACGGTTGTCACAAAAGCACAGAGAACGCTGCTGCCCATTCTCTGGCAAGTCCCTTAGTCGCCTCTTACGACACCCACGGGAAGATATGGGATGGTGCTATTCTTTACGTCCGACACCATACAGAGCAACAACGCTCACCTTCGGCAAAATTCTATATCCTTATGGTATACTAGCTGTTCCCATTTTGACCTATGTACATGTATGTATAAAATATATAAAAGTCCAAACTTAAAGTCTGCCAACGTGCCATGGAGCGCAGCATTCTAGGAATCACTAACCGACCGTGTACGCAATACCACACTGCGCTCTAAAACATAATTTACTGATGTTGCTCAAAAAGCCGCTATGCTGAAGTGGGACTGGACTGGCCACGTCTGCCACATGCCCAATGATCTGTGGGCCAAAATAACCACTTTCTGAAAGCCCTGACACAGCCAAAAGGCGTCGCGGTAGACCTCTTAGAAGATGGCGGGACGAGCTAGACAAGACCAGCGATCAGTGGTCCCTATTGGCCCTGGATCGATCGACAATTGGAATTCATGGGGAGAAGCCTTGGCCCAGCAGTGGGATGACGCAGGCTAACAGGTATCAGTTTACTAGCTGTGCCTCGCTGTTTCACCCTTCGCTCGACTCCACAGAGATAGCTGGCTACCTAATGCAATTTTATTTTCAAATACGACTAGTTGTACCAAAGATCAAACAAAAAAACGAACGGACTCTTCAGCTTTATTATGTATTGGTATAAATAGACAGAGCAAATTACAATCAAAGCGTCGCATCTCTTGAGAATTTTCAGAATTTTGTTAAGGCAAGCTAACAAAAATACGCAGTAGTACATTTTTGACATGTATACAATTAAATTGAAATGCACCATTACTTACGGTGGGCAAACTGGTCCTTTCTTACCACCATCTCCTCCTCCTGCTGATTTTCCAGGAGTTTCATAACATGATTTAGGTGGTTTAGCTATACCTGCGCATACATCGCCCCCCTCTTCAGTAGACTTAGGTGTGCTTGGGTCCCTCGGTTTGCTTGGTTTACATGGTTTAGGTTCACATTTTGCTGGAGAAGGACATTCCGGCTTAGGCGGCTTTGCCGAGGGTTGCTTAGATTTGCATGGGGGGGCCTTTTCTTTGCAATCGCTGAAATATCTACAGTTATATAAAGGAAAGGTTTTGAGAGGACACGGTGTACTTTTAGCGCAAGGATTCTTCCGTTTGCAAGGGTAGCATTTAGGCTTCGTAGGGCATTTGGGACTCTTCGTTATTGGAGGGCATGGCGGCTCGGGAGGCTCTTTACAGTCTTTATGAATTTTGGCGCATGGAGGCGGGCATTTAGGAGGCTTCTTATCGTAATAGAATCTGATTGGTGACCCCCAAGGTAACCCACAACCTGCGATGGAGATTCGACCCTCATGTACCTAAAAAATAATTAATTAACTGATTATTTTATATTTGACACTAGGGACAAGTAAGTAGTTGCATGTCCACTTATACAAATATACTATGAGTGGACATTTAACTACAGCTTAGGCAGCTTCTCTATCCGTTTTAAGTAGACCACATTATTTTATATTTTGCTTGATTCTTATATTTATAACAAGCAATTTATATAATATTTTAAATAACACTAGAGACTTGGTAGTAAGCATCGTATGAACTATAGCATCAAAACGTGTTCAGGTTGCAAGATGCAAGTATCCATGTTAACGATTTTTTAAAAGGTTCCGTACACTGAGGCAGATAGAAAGGGAGAGAGAGAGAGAGATTTCGTACCGTAATAGAACATTTTCAAGATTATGACCGCTATTATAAAAAATAAAACAAATATAACAAAGTTAAAATAATAAACCACCGCCGTAGCCCGAAGACTAGCCAAACTTAAGTGGCAGTGGGCAGCACATTGCTCGGAGAACGGATGGCCATCGGGCCGAAAAGTTCTGGAGTGCAAACCGGAAGACGTTGCGTTGGAAGGCCTCCTACTAGGTGGACTGTTGACCTGGTGAAGGTTGCGGGGATCCGCTGGATGCGAATCGCACAGGACCGGTCAATGTGACGACACTTGGGGGAGGCCTATGCCCAGCAGAGGACGTCTTTCGGCTAAAAAGGGGATTATACAAACAGAAAAGGGGTCTCCATACTACGTTATTGCTCGATCTTAGTCATAAAGATATAAAAAGAGGAACCCGTCTTGTGTAAGCCCGAGTCGCACTTGACAGGTTTCTTGACCAGCCATTGGACTTTTTTTGTCAACCCAACCCATGAAACTAAAACAAATAAATACTTTGCTCACCTCATCAAAACGATTGCTGGTATGTGGTATATCCGGAGTTATACCTTTCAAAGTTTTGTTGTCTGAACTTTGGAGAAGAACAGCTCTTGCATGATTCGATGAATTTGTTCTTACATAATCTTGCTTATAGTACAGACAGTCAGGATTGACTAATCGAGAAAATCCGGAGTAAATTCTAGTGTCATTTTTTGCTAAAATATCACAGAAATTATGACATACTAGTATTACATTCTTTACATTTAATTTAAATCTTTTAGACATAATAAAAAAACCAGAAAATATATCACAAAAAATTTGCTAAATGTCACAGAAAATAAGTGAGTGTTGTTTTCACTCTGAAATGTCAGTCAAATAAAAACTAAAACGTTATGCCAATACGAATTAGGCACAAGAAGTTTGTTTTAGTAATGCCAGTATTTATCTATATACAGATTGACGAGGAATATACCTAGTACATACATAGTTTATCACAGAACATTATTTTTATTTTTCAGCATTTTCAACATGATGTAGATTAAAATAGGCTAGAATAGACCAAGTTAACGACCCCAGGTTGTCAAATTCGTTCCTTAAATTGTATTTCGAAATGCGAATTAGCGCAAATTATACAAGATTAGTGATACAATATTTATAAAAAAAATATGGCATTAAAACGTATGCACAACTTGTTTATTTTTAAAATCATGATACATTTTGGTTATTTTGCACAACAGTTTTTACAACCACTTTTATACGTCGATTTTTGTAGTCAAAACAAATCATCATCATCATTTCAGCCGAAAGACGTCCACTGCTGGACATAGGCCTCCCCCAAGTGAACATAAGGGGGGTTTTGCCACATCGCCACGCTTGGCAGGCGGGTTGGCGATCGCAGTACGGTTGTTACAAAAGCACAGAGAAAGCTGCTGCCCATCCTCTGGCAAGTCCCTTAGTCGCCTCTTACGACACCCACGGGAAGATATGGGATGGTGCTATTCTTTACGTCCGACACCATACAGAACCCAATCAATTCAAATCAAATCAAAATCATTTATTTCAAATAAGCCAGTTACAGGAACTTTTGAATGGTCGAACAACAATAAAAATGAAGCGACAGTCCCAGTCACAAGACATAATAACTGTGAAAGTACTGTAGTTGCCCATTCCAAGGTGTAGATCTCTATGGAGAAGAATGGGCAAGAAACTCCATGGACACTCTTTTAAATCTTGTTACAAAAACCTTGGTTACATCATTCATTTTGAGATGGCACATTATGTGAGAACGATGTAGCAAGACTTCACGTTAAAAGTGTCCATAGTAAAAACAAAAAGAACAATTAAAAGGTAAAATAATTTGTTCGAAATAAGCCGTGGCAGCTAAGAGACGACCAGGCACAACTGACAGCGCCCGTTCACGAACATGAAAACTTCTTTAGCGGCGTTGTGCACTTTTGTGATGGGTAAAAAATGTTAAACTCGTGTCAGGTGTCACGTGTCCTGATCGAACTGATTGACATTAGTTTACGAAGGAATTTGAACTTAACATCTGCCATTGAGTTTGGGTTTCCAAAACTGGAAAATTCGTAAGACGGATTGACATTTGGTTACGAAGGAACTTGAACTTTATGATGTACTATCGGTAAAGTGGGTAAAGGCTCATTTTTGTAACAAAATCCCGAGTACACGATGACCACATCTGTTTAACACCCTAACTTCTATTGGTCCGCACAAATAGTTTGCGGACTAATAGTATTTAAACAAAAAAAGCGTTAACCGAAAAAAACGCGACTCTTTTTTAAAATATGTTTTGTTTAACAAAAAATCTCAGACTCTGTTAATGATCCCAGATGTTTGACCACCGTTTTACGACCAATAGGAATAAAACAAAAAAAAGGACCAAGGAATAGAAAGTTTTTAACTGTTTTAACGCTGCAAGCTAGGATAATCCTTACCGTGCTCCAATACCCAGTTTGGTGATGCTACTTTATGACATCTGTCATTGAGTTTGGGTATGCACAAACAAAGCCTTCGGTTTCTCCAAAGAGGTAAAATTCGTAAGACGGATTGTAATAGTTCTGAAGTGTTAAATTTTTAGTATAATATAAATTGTCATGTTTGTGTACATTAGCGCAATAAATGAATATTGTATTTTACTACATAATTGATAGTACTTTTATACATTAAAGAAATTCGTGCAAAATTATTCCCTAACCATTCCAAAATTTCAAAAATGCACAACGTTAAGATTCAAGTTTTCACTTCTGCCGGCATTCCCGGCATTTCTGGTGGCAACCCGTTTTTTTTTAACTAGACGTGGCCGTTGTTTGGTGCATAGAACTAACAATTCCTAAGAACAATCCGGAAAACCTATGAAACTCTTCGTACTGAGAGATCCAAAGAGAGATGACATAAAATTCCTCACGCCCAGGGGTATCCGAAAATACCCCATGTATGTTTCGCGATTCTTGATAGGTTTCAGGAGGCTAACGATAAGACCGTGCAGAGCTTCTCGCCATAAAAAAATGGTCTAAATAACCTTTTGCGTTTGCTAGATAAACGTGGGCGGCAACTGGCAATGCTTTTCAGACTCGCGAAGTCAAATCAAATCAAATCAAATCAAATCGTTTATTGCATCCATAATGTACATATAACAGGTGGTCGAATAAAAAATAATAGACACAATTATGGACCCTGTCGGGCACAGCAAGTTTTAAATAAGTAGAGAGAGGAAGACTGCTTCTCTTTTCCTTGTCAAAAGAAGAGTAATTTTACAATTATTATAATTTCGAAGTATTTTATATCCTATTTATTATTTTATATTTCCGTTTACTTATTATATTAATATTATGTATTCAAGTCTATCTATTCATTCATTATTTATTTAAATATATTAATAATTAATTATTATAATTTACTATATTTTTGTTATTTTACATATTAAATGTCTGTTATATAAATGTCTGATAATCATATTTATGTATTTTTACTAAATTTATCCGTAAAATATTCGTTTAATGAGTAATAGCTTTTTTTAATTAAGTATTGTTTTAATTTATTTAAAAATATACTGGTTTTATTTTGTTGTTTTATTTCTTCTGGCAATTTATTATATATTTTTATTGACATTGCATAAGGACTAGATGAGTGTAATTTAAGGCGGGAGGGGGGCAAATTTAGTCTGTTTTTATGGCGAAAGGAATAATTTTTTTGCATGTCTCCCCGTGTGCTATAAGAATCTGGATATTTGCGGACTAGTTTACATAATTCTAAAATATAAATACCAATTAAGGTGAGAATCTTATGTTTCTGGAAGTAAGGCTTGCAGCTATCTGTAGGTTCAATATTGGTAATTATTCTAATAAGCTTTTTTTGGAGGGTAAATAAGGAGGGAGCGTCTGTGCTATTTCCCCATAAGACGATGCCATAGTTAAACCAAGTGTGGGGTATATGCGTAATATGTGACTAGTGCCGTTTGTAGGTTTGTAGTCTTTTTGAGTTCACGGAGAGCATATGAAAACTTTGAAATTTTGGATTTTACTGTCTGTATATGTGATTTCCAGTTTATATTTGTGTCTATTGTTAAACCTAAGAGACTGAAATTGTTTACTGTTTCTATTTTATGTTGGTTAAACGTAAAATCTATTTTTATTTGTTTTTTCTGCCAGGGGTGAAACGCTATTAATTTGGTTTTTGTAAAATTTATTTCGAGATTATGGTCGCTCATCCAGTTTAAAATTGTTTCAAGTATTGTCGTGAGTTTGTCATTTAAATTGGCATTTGTTTGGCATGAGGTCAGGATCGAGATATCATCCGCAAAAAGTACACATGGCCCGTCTATGGTTTTTGGGAGGTCGTTTATATATATGAGGAAAAGGAGACAGCCTATAACACTTCCCTGGGGAATTGATGCATGTATAGGTTTAACATCTGATCTTATAAGCTTTACTTCTTTTGTTTGTTGATCATAGTATTCAATCTCAACCAATTGCTCTCTATCCTTCAAATATGACGCGAACCAGTCATGGGCTTTTCCGCGTATTCCTATTCCGTATAGTTTATTTAATAGTATTTTAAATTGCACTTTGTCGTAGGCCTTTGTCATGTCGAGCAATATTCCTATTGCATATTGCTTATTGCTATTTTATGCTTCTTGGATGTATTTATAAACAGCTAGCGTTGTAGATCTGTTTTTGCGAAAACCATTTTGGCAGTCATCGAAAATCTTATATTTTTCACAAAAGGAATATACGCGATCACACATTGCTCTTTCAAAGACTTTGGATGCTGTAGGAAGAAGGGAAATTGGTCTATAGTTGGTTGGATCTGTTTTAGTGTTCTTTTTATAGATAGGTTTTATTAAAGCTTTTTTCAGTTGGTTTGGGAAAGTGCCCTCTTCGAAGGATTGATTAATTAGTTTATAGAAAGGCAGGGTAAGTTCGTCAGCGCACTGTCTGAACAGAGTCGGTGGGAGTTCGTCTATGCCGTGACTATTTTTATTTTTAAGGTTCTTTAAAATCTGGTTTACTTCGTATCCATCGACTGGGGTAAGAAACATTGTGTTTTTAGTGGGGTTCATCACTGATGTGTCGTTGTGCGCACTGCCGGATGTTTGAGCGGTATTTTCCCCAATGGATGCGAAAAAGTTGTTGAATACGTTAGCTACTTGTTTAGGTTCGTTTACTACGTTTGGTGTTTATAAGGTTATATTCTGTTTTTCTTTTTTAGTTTTTTTGTTTCTCCTTTCTTTTACAATGTTCCACATAGTTTTAACTTTATTTGATGATTTATTCATTTTATTTATGTAATTTAATTTTTTTGCCGCTGTTACAGTTTTTTTTAGAATTTTTTCATATTTTTTATAGTATTTTGTAAATATTGAATTATTAATTTTTGATGAAAGGGTTTTTAGTAGTCTTTTATTCTTACAAGATTTTTTAATACCAACAGTTAGCCAGGAATTATTACGGTTTGTTTTTATCTTAAATCTACTTTTAGGAATACATTCATCTAAGATATCTATCAGAGTGTTATGGAACGACTTATAGTTATCATCGACATTTTTATTGGGCTGTATAATATCGTTCCAGTTTAATGTCTTTAGTCGGGATTTGAATTTTTGAATGTTAGTTCTATTAAAAAGTCTTTTATTGACAAACCAAATTGATTGTTTGCTTTGTTGGTCTAGGAGCATATGTATTATTGTTCCGCAGTGGTCCGAAAATCCTAATTCTTCTACGGTAGTGTACATTTTGTTATCATTAAAGTTTGTAAAAATTAAATCTAAGCATGTTGACGTGGTTTGTGAGATACGCGTGGGTTCCTTTATATGTATGTATAGTCTACCGACTATAACGCAAAAGTAACTCTCTCTGTCACTTTTTTACTCCTAAACTACTGAAGATTATTTTGACGGCTAAGCAGCTGCGTACTGGGACCTAGAGAAGGGCATGAGCTACTTACTTGTCATTTTATTTGTTTTTAAAAAGACTCACCGAGAAGGCGCGGGTAATAATCACAAAAAAAAATACACTTAACATTATATCACTCCAGGCAGCCATGTAATCCTTGACGGGCAAAGACAGAGTTGCAGACTAATCGTACACCTACATTTTGCCAATTTTGTAAAAGAGTGTTTACACCTTCTTTTATGCGTATGAAGTTTCATTAAAATCGGTTCAGTAATTTCGGAAAATAAGGACTTGAAAGTTTGTATGAAATGCCGTAACGTGTAAACGCTTTTAAGCCCCATGTAATGTTGAGCTCCTTGATGTATGAGTCGAGCTACACGGTCACTGAAAAATAATTGCACTGACTGGACAGGTCCACTCAAATCTGTTTGGTTCTTTCTTCAAAAGACCATCTCAGACACTAATCTGCATGTTCCTCATATGACTTGAACAATATCTGGACTTTAAAATCTCTGAGTTTGTTTCTTCTTAAAGTATTCAGGTACGAAACACCGGCCTCATCAAGTTTAAAAAAAACGTCTTGTAAAAGTGTTTGTAAAAAAGTATTTGTTTTTTTCATTTTTAATAGGGATGACCCTATTGCTATCAACTGAACACAAATCTAGACTTCGGACTGATACTGCGAAATTCCTGGTACAAAAACCCAAAAATTCTGGCCAACTGCACTAGCGCTTGCGTCTATTAGACGAACGAAGCACTCATAAACAATACCATAAAAAAATCTTCTCATAGCCATAATGCACTTGCGCTTTTTCAAGTTTACATAATATATAATGTGAAGGTTGTAGACTTTCTTAGGCGGGGAGGCTTCACCGGCGATCGCAGGCCGCAGTCGCAAGAGACGCGCGGTACCTCGCGCATGTGTAGTGACGGTTACTCACCTTTTTAAACTTTTCTATAGTGCTGTGTATGGATAAAATGAGGCTAATATATTGGGTAAGTTCAATATCAGTGATATTTTAACCTAAACTTTTTTTTGGAAGTATACTTTAAGCTTTTTTTTTCTAGTGAGAGTTTTTCGGAAGAGATTCGGATTTTCGTATCTAAGTGTTTTCGATTAAAATGTAAAAGTGGGAAATCATTGTGTCAAATTGTTGTATATTCGGATTAAGTGTTACCTGTCTGTGTTCCTGTGGGTGACAAAAAAAAACAATGCTGTATTTTTGAAAATCGATATTTTTCGTCTTTGAATTTGTGTGATGTGAGGATTAACTAATAAAATATGACGTGAAGGTTAAATTACCTTACTTTTTAGACTTGCGTATGCGTTTATAAACTAAACCATATAAATTAAGATATTCAAACTCACATTTTTAAATATATAAAAGAAATTATAATAATCTCCACTCGCACAAAAAGGTTTCTTCCAAGAATAAAACACGTTTATAAGTATTAGAAAACCTTAGGACTCTCGTTATTTAAAAATAACGCTTGACCGTACAATTTCTCTCTATACTGAGACTTTTATTTATAAAGCAGTCGCTGCAAATAACCGCTTTCAATTAAATTAATTTCTGCATAATTGGAAAACATGATATAACATGATATTTAAAAAAAACTTAAATTATACATTCAAATAAAGACCATAAAAATATTACCATACAGTTTTACAACCATTCGCATAAGAGAATGTGCGGCTTGTGACGAGTAAATCATCTAAAACGAAAATTTCACCTGCATAATGATGTACAAGATGAGAGATATATTATATGCATACTGGTTAATAGTTACGTAAAATATACAGAAATGTATGCCAGAAGTAGGTCATTTCGTCGGTCAGATTCGCGGACGGAACTCCTCGGTGTAAAAGACATCAACGCGCGCACTCGGAAGGTGCGCAGTTTTCACCTATTTACTTTATCTTGTATATACGTTTGTATTATACAACTGACGATGTCCACTCTCTATAGTTATCTGTGAGTGTCTGATTCTCTCTGTTAATGTAATAGACGGATGGAAATTATGTCGTAATCGTGCAAATATGTATTTGAATTATTGAAGATGTGACATTATTAAATGTATAATTTAAGATATTGTATGCTGAAGTATACAAATATTTTTGAGACCCTTTTCCCCAATAGATTATAATCACTTGCATTATAATACCCATCATTTTTATGAGGATTTGTTAGCATGGAGTAAAACCAATGAGTCTAATAAAAATTTAATCTAGTACACAAGTTCCCAAACGCATTCACGCGATCAATGTTCTGAAACCCCTATTTTCTACGATATCTAGCACAAACTCGGCCATTAACCTCGAACCATCCCCTCATTTCGCGAGAAGACAATAATTACAGCTTCAGACTTCCGGCATCGGGTTTATGCAACAGAAATGCATATAGCTACCGTTTGCATAAATGTAATTACGTTAATTGACGTTTATTATTTGACGTAACGAATTGTGAGTGCATTCCGAGAATCATTTTATTTATTGGACTGATTATGTTTCAAGTTTCACGAATTTTATAAAAAACTAGCTGTGCTTCGTCCGCTTGGAATTTAACAAAACAGTTGTTTAGTTTATTGATTTAATATTTTAGATTTTTTCCAAAATAGAAGTAACCTAAGTAACTCCTTATATGCCCCTATTGCTCCCCTATGTTCCCTATTGCCAGTGAAAGTCCCGTCAAAATCGGTCCAGCCGTTCCAGAGATTAGCCGGAACAAACAGACAGACAGACAAAAATTGAAAAAAAAAATTTGTATATGTACCGTATATGCATACATTCATATGCATGTAGTAAAAAGCGGTTATTCTAATTTTACAAACAGACACTTCATTTTTATTTAATTGTATACATATATTATTAGTATTTTTGTTAGCAGTATTTCTTGAACTCTCTAAATCCGATTTGTACGGAAAATAAAATCTACGATTCATGATTTATTTAAGTTACCTCGCAGTGTGTTTCTTTAAAATGTTATGTAATACATGAATCAATAATAACCAATACATTGCATTACATTACGCCCACTTGCATTTAAGTAACTTTAAAAATGTTCCACTTAAAATTGAGTAATGCAAAATTATTGTTCAGCCTGAGAATCGAATTTGAGACCTTGAGCAGCGTAAATAAGTAAAAGTAAGTAAACCAATATATGCGAAAGTTGCTAAATTTTGCCCAAAGTTTAGATAGTATGTATTTTTTATATAATTAATGAAATGCCAAGGTCGTCGGCAGATGTCTGCAATGCTTCGGTAACCATCTCTTCGTTACGAAATTTAATTTTGTAGATCTTCATGTATCAAGTGTTGATGATTCTCTATTTAATAAATACAGTAATTAATCAAATCAAAGTAACATCATTTTTGTTTTTTTTTTTTATTATTTTTCAATAAAGTTCTTTTGGCTTATGTAGGTCAAGTCATAAACACAAGTAGTCGACATAAAGTAGATATAGTTGACATTAAAGATAATGCCCAATTTTTTTTATTTTTTATGTATCTGTTATACTATATTTGTTATATCACAACTCAAAACATTATCCTCCTTTCAGGTCCCTTTAAAAAAAGTACGATAGATAATAACAGAATCTTACAAATTTTACAAGAAGTTAAAATTATTAAAATGATGTAACGTTACAACAGTGAAAGTGTAATCCCAAATTAACATCAGTCATTTTTGCATTTAACAGACATACGACGTATACAATTATATCATAATTGCAGAAAAAAGTAATTAAGAACATTTTTAAATGTATACTAAATTATACAAGTTAATATTAAATGTATACGTGGATATTATACATGTTAAACTAAAATGAGTTATTATGGGCGTTTTATGAAAGTTAAATGAAGCGATAAATATAATGTTTTATTTCGACGAATTCGCAATTCGATTTATTGAGAATCTGCAGTTGTACATTTGCGTTCCTTTTTTTTTTTTACTTGCACAATAATTATACCTCATTTTTTTTCTTTTGTTTGGATTTAAGTATTTTTTGTTAATTTTGTTTTAATGTTGTGTGTACTTGTGGCATGTGCCAAATAAACTTATTTTCTTTCCTTCTTGCTTTAATTATCGGCTAACTGCAATAAATTATTAGACTTGACTACTTCAGCTAGATTTAATGGTATTATAATAACTAAAGATAGTTACTATAATACCATTAACTCTTATTACAAGCAAACCTAAACGTACTATCAGTGCAAGAATTTTTTTGTAAAACTTTCTTAGCTACTTTTATACTAGATTAAAATTAACTGCACTTAAAATAAAAACTAAAAATCAAGAAACCTTCGGTGTCTTTTCAATTTGACTGTAGACAAAAACGTAGCTAAATGTAAAACTAAACCGGTGTTTCACGCAGCTACAACTGGCTAAAAAAATGTGACAAGAAATGACACTATCATCCGTATATAAATGAGACTACCTGAGTGTCACAGTGACAGGAACTAACAGGTGCAAGTCGTGACCGGTGAGAGGAGACAGACAACAAATATACAAGTTATACAGAAGTACTACTTCATAATAATATTTCGAGAAACTACTATAACCTTTTAATTATATGCGTGATGTTTTACAATAGAGTGTTTTAAAGTGAAATATTAATTTGACACGAATGAAAAAAAAGTAACAGATACTTGCAATTTACATACAAAATTTATACTTTAATACGTAGGTAGTTCTGACATGTATAAAAACTTAGTCCCCTTGCGGACAAACTATCATCATCATCATCATCAGCCTGTACTCGTCCACTGCTGGACATAGGCCTCTCCCATGACACGCCACTGAGCACGATCCTCGGCCACTCTCATCCAGCTCTTGCCAGCCGCCTTGCGAAGATCATCGCTCCACCGAGTCTATAACCGGCCCATTGCCACTTCATCGTGCTAATGCGGTGGGCTATGTCGATAACCTTGTTTCTCTGTCGGATCACCGGACAAACTATGACAATAATTTATTATTATTTTTAATATTACATACTTTTTTTTATAAAACTCTGCAGATCTTTGATAGGACATCTAAAAAGCCTGGTAACAGAGCTAAAATTGGCCTTGATTACAACTAAAACCTCGGTAAGGGCCGCATAATAGAGGTTAACTCCAACTAAGTTCAATGCACTCACAGATACCAAAACTAAAGTACTAACTATTTTATACAAAATTACCCCTAAAGGACAAGAGAACGTGTCAGCTTACCTTCATTAAAGACATTGATTTTAAAATCATGTATACAAGCTTTCAAGATAATGGAACAATGTTTTTTATCATTAGCTTATATTATTCCACTGCTGAGCAGGTCTGTGAAGTTTTCTGTATGAACTATGTCATACACTATTAATTGACTAAAGAATTGTAAAAGGATAGCTCGTGGCTTCTAACAGCCGCTCGGTGAGATGATAAATTGACTAGTAAAGTAATTTCTAGGACTGAAACTTCTGAACATAATTATTGTGTCTTAGACCGTGAGTCGAAAGTTACGCACGATTGGTTGTAGTGAATTGGACGACTCGCTCAACGATGAGTTTGTTTTGCAAAGCGTTGAAAAAGATAGCGTAGTAAAAGATTTGAATGAAGATGAACAAATTAGACAGATGTACAGATAGACGAACAATGAGAGATCAGCGTATACTGGTTTTGCATAGCTTACAACCTGCAGATACTCATATTTTCTAACCGTAAAAACACTTAAAGTCAAAAGAATAGAAAACTTATGTACATATTTAAATACCCATTCCAAAGATTCCTTCGATATGTATGGTAGGTACACATTTAAATTATAAAGAGATGCTTTTCCGCATTTAAATATATACATCCTATAGACTTATATCGGGCAGCGTGTTAGTGAAATCTGGCGGTTTGCGACCAACCAATGAGGTTGTACATGCTTGCAATACTAACCGGACTGCCTTAACCTAACACTCTACAAGGATATGCATGTATGTATACAAACGTAAATATGTTAGTAAGTATACATGGTGTAAAAAAATATATGTTTCAGATTTTCGTTAGCGATTTGGGGTTAAGAATGGATATTTAAAAGCTAGACGTATGATTACAGAAATCAGTTTTCTTGGGATATAATAACGATTTATTTCTCATCGCCATTCTGCTTTGTATAAAAAAAAACTAGCAAACAAACTAGCACAAAAATATCCGGAGATTAGTGCATACTGTGTACGAACATAGTGAAATGCCATTTTTATAAAATTACTAGCTACTGCCCACGACTTCGTTCGCGTGGAATATTTGAAGGGGTTTAGGGGAATGAAAAATAGAGGTTGGCCGATTCTCAGACCTACCAGATATGCACACAAAATTTCATACAAATCGGTTCAAGCGTTTCGTAGGAGTTTGGTAACAAACACCGCGGCACGAGAAGTTTATATATTAGAGAAGATAGAGCAGAGTTATTGACCTAATATTTTTCTCTCACTAGTAACTTAATAATATTTATGTAAATAGCTTCCTACAGCCTTACACATATTTTTGACACGCCGTATATAGATATAAGTGTTTGTATGTATGTCATTACCGTCCCTTTTACTTTGGAATTGTAACTGGTTCGGCTGTCAAAAATCGTTCGAATTTAAGGTGACATTTTACAATTCAATGTTGAAATATTTTTAGCATTGTAGGTCATAATAATTAAAAGTGTAGGTTGTTATTGAAGTTTTCCTCCTCCTTCTAAAAATTAGCAACGAAAGGCGTTGATATCTCAGAACCCCAGTCAAAATCATGTCTGAGGGGCCTAAGAATGCATATATAGCAGTGATATAGTTATAGCCGGTAAAACTATTTTAGTATTATTATAACTATGATGCTAGCATGATCTAGTAATCCAACTAAATTACTAAACTAGTCTAATGAAAATATTGTAAAAGCGGGGTGCAAGTGCGGGGCGTTCTCTGCGTCACTGGCCTTGCACTATTTAATTATTTATTTTGTTATTTATGGCTTACGTTATACTTAACACCAGATATAGTGTGATAAAAAAAACATTGTATGTACTGCCAAAAATAGTAAATGATCACCAAAAAAACCCTATTTTAATCTGAAATTATAACCAAAACTTTTTCATCTCGATGTCCTGCAAATGACTCCAAACCAAAGCGCAGACGACGGCTTCTATTTCTGCATGCAGAGTTTAAAGCTACCAAACCCGAAAGGTATCATGTACTGAATCTACATTAAAAGTTTCTATCACAATCGTACCACCGAGTATATTGAACTACCCAAAACATTTCTATTACATATACCACACCAAGCCATGACGTATGCAAGGGTGCACAATGTACTACATTACCGCCAACCGCCACGGTTGGCTGCTCCCAGCCTTGACATTGCGTGAAATGGACCGTGAAAACGGTAAACACGTGGTCTGGTGCAAGTGAGTCTTGTTTTAAAGACACGTGCGTTTACCTGGTTATAGTGTAGCAAACTTAGGGTTATGAGTTTTAACGTCGGTATCTGTATGGATGGTGGACCGTAGCTCGAAAACTACTTCACCGATTTTGAGAAATGATAGTAACAGTTTTGATTTATAGTGAAATAAGTTTGCCATTATGTAATGTTAAAAAATAAACAAAAACTACTGTCCTACATATAGCTTTGATGATTATTTGAGGATTATCCTAGTACAATCATCTAACATTATTTTACCTACATTGTTAATTTCGGATTCATATTGAAAAGAAAGGAAAAAAGAAAAAATAATAGCTAGGAAAGGGGGGATGAATATTGGAAAGTTTTGAGTATGAATGTGGATGGGTATAAGGGTAGAGGAAGACAAAAAAAAACGATGGATGGGCTGTGTGAAGGATAATGTGGCAAGAAAGGAGGTATCTCATGAGATGACGAGTAATAGAGAGAAGTATGGAAGAAGAAGATATGCTGCGCCAACCCTAAATAAATTGGGATAAGGGCAAGAGAATGATGATGATGATGATGATGTTAATTTGGGATTCATGTTGTATTTTACCTTTTATGATTTATTTAATTATTATTTTATACTTGCAGTTTTGAGTGTCTAGTGGTTGCAAGCGTGACTGCTGACCATAAGGTCCTCGGTTCGAGTCCCGGGTCGGGCAAAATGTTGTTGGGTTTTTCCACCATTTTCAATTTCTCAGTAACAGCCACGGACTCGTCTGGACTGATGGCAATAGGTCCTCTATTACATGGGACTTAAATATAACTGGTAAAATGTGGGAGTACTATTAGGTAGACCTCTGCTTATCCCTTCGGAGATTGCGGGCGTGATGTTATGTTTTATTTTATTTTATTATAGGGACTTTTACTCTGTTATTTTAGATATAGCTAGCTGTCCGGCGCAACTTCGTTTGCGGGTCATTTTCCCCGTTTTCGCAACATTTTTCATTGCTGCTCCACTCCTATTGGTTATAGCGTTATGATATATAGCCTACAGCCTTCCTCGATAAATGGGCTATAAAACACTGAAAGAATTTTTCAAATTGGACCAGTAGTTTCGGACCCTTTTCAATGCAAACAAACAAACAAACAATCAATCTTTCCTCTTTATAATATTAGTTTAGATAATGTACAAATAGGCTAGGCCTTTAGCTATAGAGAGCATACATACGTAAACCTTTCGGTTTCTCTACCAACTTTCACTTAAAATCTCATTTGGTCATCATCAAATTATTACTTACATTAGAAAAAGCCATTAACCAGATGTTTATAGCTGTTACGACATTAATTAATAATTTGATGTTCTTTTCTTAACTAATTTACGGAGATTTGTTCAAAATCAAAATATTTTGCATAGGCCTACAGGGGCACTTATAAAACGTCGACGAAAGGTGCTCGGTTCAGATTGGTCGTTTTCTATGGAG
Organism: Cerastis rubricosa; assembly: GCA_949152445.1. Taxonomy (NCBI): domain Eukaryota; kingdom Metazoa; phylum Arthropoda; class Insecta; order Lepidoptera; family Noctuidae; genus Cerastis; species Cerastis rubricosa. The sequence goes on along the minus strand of OX424535.1, from coordinate 3,483,599 downwards.
AATAACTAGCAAGAATCTCCAAGGTTACTCTTTTAAAATCATTTGGTTTTACAATATTTCTGTTACAGCGTTAGTACTTAAGTATGGGAGGATAGCGTAGGCCCGACAATAAGTCGTTGCTTACTACAAAACGTAGAACGAGATAAAAAAGAGTCTATACAAAACAAAAAAAGAAGAAAATATCTAATATATATATATAGTGTGGAAGGCAAAAGTCGACTATGTCGGAATCGAAACAGTTTTTTTTTTAAATACCTTTCCAATTCTATCCAATGACTATGCTTACTATGTAGCATAAGTATATTAAGCCTGCTGAGACGCAAGCCTTCTCTATGTGACAAACCACGGAGCTAACTATGTATTTACCATGAAATCCCTATAAAAATTACAATACAAAACGGTTTCTATACATTATTTTCTAAATCGAACTTTCACCGTATACATTTTAGTTTGCATTTTCCTTGTATAAAATCAAACATGTTATGTCACTGTTCACCTATTGCCTAATACTTCCGTTAATAGTAAAAGGTTATTTGTCAAATGAAAACGTTAGAATTATGAACGATTGTACCTAATCAATGATTTGGTTGTTTTTGTATGCAAATGTATGCTATGACAAGAATTTGTTCTGCTTGGCTGTACTACTGTCTTTTCATTTATATTGCACGGTTGTTTTTTGTAGTAAAATGACCTTTATTCTCTTTGCCATAAGATTTATATTATCAGAGAAAAATACGTGTACTTCGAAAGGAGGTCGGTAACGATGTATCATCTTTACAGCATCCTGTGTTGATTGTGTAAGAGCGAAACTCGAACAAGGATTTTTATTTAAGATTTCACATTCATCAGTTTTCGGCCATAAAATGTTACTAGATTTTCTGATTAGAAATTTTCTAAAATGCAGCAGCTGTCTATAAAGACAGCTGCTGCTGCTGCTGCTGCATAAAAGCCGACACGGTGCAAAATTATTTTTGCACCGTGTCGGCTTTTCTAAAAACGCTAAAAATAAATTAATGAGTGCAATAAGTTAGAGCTAGGAACAGCCTTTTTTTTTAAAAAAAAAAACCTCACCCCACACTAGGAATTTCTCCTGTATCGTGGGTACGTTTACAAACATTCAAACTCACATACACAAACAGCCAGACCCGGAACAACTATCTAAAGGCCTTACAAATATTTGTTCAGTGCAGTGATCGAACCCGCGACACGCAGCGCAGCAGTCAATCGCTTAGCCACTGCGCCAACCGTGCCGTCAAACGTCATTTACTGCATGGATATCTCAAAATGCCTCACAAATTATACACACGCTTGTAATCTCCGAAGGGTTAGGCAGAGGTGTCACTAATAGTATTACACCCACATTTCACCAGTTATGTTTTCATATTAATTAGGGGCGAGCCTATTACCATCAATCGGGTACAAATCCACACTCCGTGGCTGCTACTGGGAAATTTCTGATGAAATAACCCAATAACACTTTGCCCGACCCGGGAATCGAACCCAAGAACTCTAGACCAACGAGGCAGTTAAACATGATTTTAGGTAAACAAATTCTGAGATACCGTGGCCCTGGAACACAAAGGGCTAAAAAGGAACATGGATGGGTTTTAGTCAGTCAAGTCTGACACTCCCTTACGCTCCGCCGAGAGCGGGAGGGGTCATTTGATGATTTCACATCCGTAAAAAAAAAGGTAAACAAATTCTACCAAACAAGTCTTTAATCCACTCCACTTTTTCTTCAACTCAAACTTCCCACAAGAAACTTAATCACAATAGTTCCACATACTTATCGACCAACAATAGCATCGTAATACATTAATTCCAGCTATTATCCAATTGGCTGAACAAATCCGCCGTACCATTGATTATACACGGTTGTTCTATTAAGTGTGTCTGTGTTTGTTAATTGTGTACATGGATTGTTGGTTTTATGTCGTGAGCAGAGGCTTAAGATCATGTCCGTCCGTCTTATGACGACAGGCCGTGTGGACGGCGCGTTCGTATTCCACGCGCGTCTCGAGGAGATGTCAGCAAATCAGAAGGGGTCCGAGAGGGCTGATGCCTGCCAGGGCTGCGGGTTGTGCGAAAGAGATACCGTGGCCCTGAAACACAAAGGGCTAAGAAGGAATATGGATGAGTTTTAGTCAGTACAAGTCTGACACTCCCTTCCGCTCCGCCCAGAGCGCGGACATTTGATGATTTGCCGTAAGTAAAAAAAAGAAAAAAGGGCTTAAGATCATCTAGAAATCTTAGGATAGACCGAAGATGGAAAATTAGAATGGTTAGAACGGTCTGGCTGACTGGGGAATTTCACAGTAGCACGGAGGCTGACTTGTTCTGTATGGTATCGGACGTAAAGAATAGCGCCATCCCATATTTTCCCGTGGGTGTCGTAAGAGGCGACTAAAGGACTTGCCAGAGAATGGGCAGCAGCGTTCTCTGTGCTTTTGTAACAACCGTACTGCGATCGCCAACCCGCCTGCCAAGCGTGGCGATGCTGGCAAAACCATGCACACATATGATTATGTCAATATGGCGTTGGGGGAGGCCTATGTCCAGCAGTGGACGTCTTTCGGCTGAAATGATGAATGAATGATGATGATGGAGGCTGGATCTGTGCCCAGTTGATGGGGACAAGGGACTTTAACATAATTGGCGTTATGTGGATGTGGTGTTATGTACACCTCTGCCTAACCCTTCGGGAACAGCCGTGATGTTATATTAAAACCAAGTTTTTGGGTAATGAACATTTTGCTGCATGATCAAAGTAATACGTTTCCACTGCTGGGACATATAACATGCCTTGTGAGGACAGTGGACTTGGTGGATATCACCTATCTTCAGATTTTAGTTATAGGATATGATGTTTTTCTTTGCCGTTATAGAAGAGGTCGTGATGAAAAGGTTAAGCTACTTAAGGTCAAGTTTAGTAATTATCCACCTTGGCACTTAAAAGTTTAAGCTAGGAGAGGAAAGTATTTCAATTATATTTTCGGTGATGGGGACACCTAAAGTTCTTACTGCAGCTCTACACCAAAAAATTTGTTAATTTGTTTCGTTTTCAATGATTTAAGGCGTAAAGTATCTCATTACCAAGTCAGAACTGTAATAAAACATGGGAGAACACTAATAATTTCTCCAATAAAATGAGCAATAAAAACTTTTGAATAGCTACATAAAAATCTCAATGAAAAACGTCCAAAAGTGCTAAAAACATACCATTAACGCTAATTAAATTATACAGTACGACAGATTACGTAAAACAAACAATAAAAATTTTAGTCGCAATCGTCTCCACGCATTTTCGTGTGACCTTCAGTGAAAGTTCGAAGGTGTCGACAATTGACACATACAACGTAACAGAAAATTGCCATTTCGGCACTAAACTGCCACTCAATTATGAACCGTATTACTATTACTATAAATGTCATGCCGATTCCAACTTTTACTTTTTCATAAATCGCTAAGAGGAACGCAAATAGCTGGAGATTCACTTTCGTTTTATTTTTGAAGACGGCTCGATTCTGCTTTTATGAATGGTGAAATACTACATCGTGTTAGAAGATATTATATCACAATTTGTCTTTGCTTGATGGGTAGGGGAAGACCAAAGAAACGATGGATGGACTGTGTGAAGAGTAATATGTATGAGAAGTATGGAAGAAGAATTGAAAAAAAAGTTGGGATAGGGGCAGGAGAATGATGATTCTGATGATGATGATGATCTTTGATTGAAATATTTGTACAGTAAAAAGTAATGCTTGCCAAAAATGAAAAATGAAGAGTATATCTGATAACTGGTTTTGACAAACTACTACTCGTCAATTAAGAAAATATTTGAGAAACTATGTATTGAGATTGGTGTGTCCTTTCCAAAACTAAACTTACTCTGAGAAGAAACATTGAATTGAACTCTGAGATCACAGTCTCTTTTAAAGTCCAGACATTTGCTAAAGACCATGCAGATATTGTCTGAGATGGTCGTTTCTGGATAATTCTTTTTTTTATTTGAGGTGCGTTTGCTCTTGACTCTAGTATAAGTCAGAGATGACAGAAGAAGCCTGTTCAATCTAACTTTGAAGAGATTCTGATCAACAGCCAGAGAAATAAAAAATAACCTTACGGACTAATCCCTGATAAAATATCTTATAACGCTAACATAATTCTCCTACTCAACATCTAAATAGTCCCATATTATCGCTTTAAATATAACCATCTCTTAAACTTAATAAATTTTTACCGCCATTGAAAAAAGAATGATATTTTTTTTGTATCTCTCTGGTTGCTACAGTCGTTAAGCTGAACCACAGATTCATAATAATTATGTTATGTAGTAACTTGACAGATATCTCTGATTTATCTTAACGACTTTATAAAAAGTAAGAGATGTCAAATGATAGTGATGAGATTTGTGTTTAGTAGGATTTTAAGTATCGATAAAATCGTGATGTGGTTTTTTTATCTAAGTTGACATCAACAGGTTGTGGGTGGCAGCTATAATAAAGATATAATTCTTCTTACTTTCTGAGTTAATAACTTAATTTGTGTAACCGCATGGAGTTGCGAAAATTATTACTTGAAAAATTAATAAAACGTTTAATTAAAGGTATTTACGTTTATGTGAAGATAACTAAATAAAGGAGCAGTGAGAAAGCACTTTTAATATCTACTAAATTATCTCATATCCAAGCATTTCCCTTTTTTCCATTAACATGTCAATAAAAAATAGAAATTATCGATAATACTCTAACCTCAACACAATCGATTGTCGATATAATAAAAGCAATTTATGATAATATGCCTATCTCCAGTCTTAAGTTATGATAAATGCACGTGGTTTATGGTTTTATAAGTCTATTTGAATTAGAAAGTTCTTAGAAGGCCGCTGCAGGTCGAATATGGTGACAAAACTGGATGTTTACTCGTTCATCGGTATGTGTAATGTAAATTGTGATGTTCGAGTTTGGTTTTATTTCGTAAGCGAGTTTAGAACGTATGTTTTTATCGATAAAATATTTAAATTAGTCACATCACTTTTTTTTTATTATTCAAATTCAACCCATTCTCTGGTTGAATTTGAACAAAGAATAAATATTATTTATGTTCCTACCTAACACTTGTTGAAGTCGTCAATACAATGTTATAAGATTTATGTAGTCTCTTTTGAACGTATTATAATGTAACTCCACCAGTCAACTAGCAAGTCTTGCAGGTGATACATTTGTACCTTTCGCAATTATTAATTCTTTGCACACAAATACTTAATAGAAGTGCTGGCAATCTGACAAAAGGTTCTATACTAGAAAATGAAACATAAGCCCACAATAAGAACAACCAAAAGAATCTATCAAGAATATTTTTCATACAGTTTGTTATTAGAGCATCATCATTTCAGCCGAAAGACGTCCACTGCTGGACATAGGCCTCCCCCAAGAAGGGGGGGTTTTGCCATAATCGCCACGCTTGGCAGGCGGGTTGGCGATCGCAGTACGGTTGTTACAAAAGCACAGAGAACGCTGCTGCCCATTCTCTGCTAAGTCCCTTAGTCGCCTCTTACGACACCCACGGGAAGATATGGGATGGTGCTATTCTTTACGTCCGACACCATACAGAGCAGAAATAAATTATAATAGGTACATAAAGATCTTAATATTAAACAGTTTCACATACACCACTATTTTAGCATGTATCCTTGGATAGTGTAACACATAACCGGTCCTCTAATCAAGGCTTAGATAAACAAAAAAAATAAGAAGAAATTACCACATAATTTTGGCCATAACGATAACGTTTTCCACAAAATTATGGCACCGCTAACAACAGCCATGACATTCCCATTACATTTCTTGCATAACATAATAACTTCATAAACAAACACACAAGATGATAATTTGGGCAATATTACAAAATGTAATGGCTCTTTAAAAACTATGCCCATATTGCCCACTGATTACATTTGTGTATGCCCATATTGGCCACCGATTACTCTTCTAATGATAGTTATATATATGTAAATTCGATATAATAGTTCCTAGTTGATGTCTGTGTTTATTTTGTGTTTATTATGTTAGAGCCTATGATTTGTAAAAGATCATAATGGGAAATCTTACTGATGACTTGCTGGACGAATCAATTAAGCTTTGAGATTAGAAGATGTATTTTTAAGCTCGGATTTTCAAGGATTAATGACTGACATAATTTCAAAAGAGGGCAAGATTAGGTTTAGATTTAGTGGTAATCAGTTCCAAAGCGTTTTGTTTTTTTTTTCTACGACGACTCAACTGGACTGACATGCATTTTCAGGTAGCCTTTGTCAATACAATATATTTTTGACTTTTGCATCGACTTTATTGCTCACTAGCTGTCCCACGCAACTTCGTCTGGGTCACATTATCCCTGTTTTCACAACATTGATTCATTGCTGCTCCGCTCCTATTGGTCTTAGCGTGATGATATTTTTCGTTTCAAATCGGACCAGTAGTTCCTGAGATTAGCACGTTCAAGCAAACAAACAAACTCTTCAGCTTTATTATATATATTAATATATGTATTAGAATATATAATATCACAATACTAGGTTTGCGGTGTATCCCAGAATTTGATCCTTAATAGCGACGCTATCGATTGGTGTACTAATACTGTTTTTTTTTTCAAAATCCGCGTTTTCTATTCCTGGCTGGACAATGATTTTTCAAAAATCCAATCAATGAGTATTAGTTTTTTTTTTTAAATCATGATCGAGACTTCTTTGAGTTATTTTTGCTATTCCTCATAGATTCGGATTTTGCAAACTTTTTGATAAACTCCCCTGTTTACTTAGGATTTCAAAACCAACTTGAGTCAAAATTAATTGATTAAAACTAAAGAGTTAAATGAAGATCGTAAAATTGAATTGAATTGAATTAAACACCATCGCAATACACATGTACTGACACCAGCACATCAAGCTACCCAAAACTAAAATTTTCCCAATCAACCTTGATCCTAATTCTTTAACAATAAAGTTGAAAATCTATTAAAGAAATTTGACAGATTGTTGAGCTAGATATGCCCCAGCATATCTAGCTCAACAATCTGTTGTCAATCTGTTTGTATTCTTGTCTTACAGACTAACCACTACATAAAATACACAGCTGCCGTGAACCAGTAAGTGGCAACTTAACCAGTAAATTAGCGATTTCCTCTGAACCACCGATAATTGTCATTTACCAATGATCTTGTAAACCACTGAGCCATTTTTGATGAACGAGCCGTCGATAGGCGTGGTAGAAAGTCAGCATATTGATGAAACTTTTCCTTTTACGAGTTTGAGACAAGGTCACTTTGGCTATTATTATGGATATGGCTATATTATTAAGTGTTGATGAAACCATGAATATTTAGTTCTAGGTAGAAATCAAGGGTAAGACCTGGATGGACGCATACATACTGGGGCAGCATGGCTCTATGAGGATGAAGTCTATGGATACTTATGAGTGAATGGAACAACACTATCCATGATCCTCACCTACTCGTATGTATGTTGTGTCAAGAGGTTCTAGGATAAGTTGGTCTTAGTTGTGCTAACTGGTTACCTATACAATAAAATACTAATACCGAACTATGATTTTAACTAGTCTTATAGAAGTGCATGTCAGCATCCTTGTGTGAACTTAAAAGATCCGTTGTCTGTAAAGTTGGTTTACGGACGATAGTTTAACTTGACAACGTCATAACAAAACATTGATGCGGTGCAAGCGTACAATGAGCGTAACGGGACAATGAGCGTAACGGGGTAATGAGCGTAACGGGACAATGAGCGTAACGGGACAATGAGCGTAACGGGACAATGGGCGTAACGGGACAATGAGTCATTCTTTTCCGTGCATGCAGCCGGCTTTCATCGATCTATTAGACGTTGTCACGTCAAAATACATCAATACAAGCCGGATATTATTTGTCTTTAGCAAAAATAACTACCTTCAATATAAATACAAACTCTTATAACACATTTTTACGCGACGTACATAATACTTTAAAAATCCCTAGTTACAAAAGGAACTCTTGTATAAAACACCCAGCGATTCAGGCTGTATCTTGTATTTTAATTAATTAATTAATTTCAGACTTTTATTAAATAGAATAGTTACTGTTTATCTTAATTGTGAAATCTACTTAATCTATTCTACGATTAGTTACATCAATTTATTTCTAGGTTACCCATACCTAAGCAGATTACTAAAATAGCTACGATTTGGTAACTTTTAAGTGTTGTAACTAAAAAATTTCGAATTCGCTACGGTTAGCATTCGTACAACATTATTTTAGCGAATCATCTTCACTTCTCAAGGTCGACTGTTAGATAAACATGAATATAATATTCCAGTTTCGTGAGAAATACAGTTATTATTTAACTACCAATCAAATCAAATCAAATCAAATCAAAATCATTTATTTCAAGTAGGCCAGTTACAGGCACTTTTGAATAGTCAAACAACAATAACATATTAAGCTACAGTCCCAGTCACTAGACATAATAACTGTGAAAGTACTGTAGTTGCCCATTCCAAAGCGTAGATCTCTATGGAGAAGAATGGGCAAGAAACTCCATGGACACTCTTTTAAATTAATACATAGCTTGTTACAAAAATCTTGGTTACATCATTCATGTTGAGATGGTAAATTATGTGAGAACGATGTAGCAAGACGTGCACGTTAAAAGTGTCCACAGTAAAAACAAAAAAAAAGACAATTCAAAAATAAAATAAATAGTTCGAAATAAGCCGAGGCAACTAAGAGATGACCAGGCACAACTGACAGCGCCCGTTCACGAACATCACGCATGGATCAGCCATCATTCAACTCAACCATTTTGAAGGGAACTAAATGACCCGACACACGCGCCACCATCAGCGTGACATTTAAGTGAGCATGACATACTCTTAACCGCCAGGGCACATTGAAGTCAATAAAAGACGTAGGTTTCCAGTAAATGATAGCTTTCTAGTACATAGTGCTCACACAATATGGGCTGTGCGACTATACAATACTAAATTAATTGAATTTATACAATGCAAAGTTAGTTTATACAATCTTCAGCAGCTCCAACAATACTATTTAATGCTATCAATTCATGCGCCCCTGTCCTTGTGGAGCAGGACCGGCATTGAGCCAAGCATTATTATCAGCGATATAATCGTCCAATTTGTAATAAGCTTGCTTACATAGTGTGCGTTTAATGCATGTTTTAAATTTCATCTCACTCAGTTCAAGAATACTTTGTGGAATTTTATTATAGCATCTTAAACAGTACCCCATGAAAGATGAGTCTACTTTAGCGAGTCTGAAGCCTGGTTGAACTAATTGGTCCCTATTTCTAGTACTGTAATTATGTCTGTCACCTCTTTTACCAAAAAGATGCAGATTTTTTCTTACGTACATTATGTTTTCATAAATGTATTGACAATGTACCGTCATGATGTTAATGTCCTTAAACAGTTCCCTTAGAGAATCGCGCCTACGGAGATTATATATGGCTCTGATGGCTCTTTTTTGCAGAATAAAAATAGACTCGATGTCTGCAGCCCGTCCCCATAACAAAATGCCGTAAGACATTATACTGTGAAAGTAACTAAAATAGACCAATCTCGCGGTATCTACATCGGTATATTGACGGATTTTTCTAACAGCATATGCTGCTGAACTTAGCCGCCCCGCAAGAGATGTTAAATGAGAACCCCACTGCAGCTTTGAATCAAGCGTAATCCCCAGGAACACTGTATTATCGACAAATTCTAGTTTCTCATATTCAATATTATATTACAATCACTACTTTTAACATTTGGTAATGAAAATCTTATGCGTTTAGTTTTTTTTTTCATTTAATACTAAATTGTTTGCTGTGAACCAATTATGGACCTGAAGTAGGGCATTGTTAACGTTATCTAGATTTTGGGCCCGTCTATTTATCTTAAAAATTAAGGAAGTATCATCAGCAAATAACACCATATTTTGAGGTTGATTTTTTAATAAATAGGGTAGATCGTTAATATATACTAGAAAGAGGAAAGGACCTAATATAGACCCTTGCGGAACCCCCATTTTTACTTTTAAACCCTGTGAATTAACACCATTTATTTGAACTTGCTGTTGCCTTTCACTCAAATAAGATTTTACCAAACTAAGTGCAAGTTTACCTAGTCCGTAATGCTCAAGTTTCAAAAGTAATGTGTCGTGATTTACACAATCAAATGCTTTCGAGAGGTCACAAAATATTCCTATAGCGTCTTGGGACTCTTCCCACGCTGTAAATATGTGCTTGAATAAGGTTACACCGGCGTCAGTCGTACAACGTCCCTTGGTGAAACCATACTGTTGATCGTGCAAAATTTTGTTGGTGTTAAAATGATTGAGCATTTGATTAAGCATTACCTTTTCAAACACCTTGCTAAAAACTGGCAACACGGATACAGGTCTATAATTATTAGTATCTTTACTGTCTCCGGATTTGAAAAGAGGGATGACTTTACTGTATTTCATTAAGTTTTTAAACGTAACTCATCAAAGAGACCACTAACTAAGTGGTCTCCTTCTGAGTAACGTTTTTGCGTTACGGGTAGGGTTGCCAGATGGTATCCAAAAGGAGGACATGTCCTCCTTTTCCATGTTTTGTCCTCCCGTCCTCCCTTACCTTCTGTAAGTCCTCCTTTTTCCTAAACATCGTTGAACATTTCGTGTCGTGCGCTTTGCATGCGGGCGTCAAACGAGCGGCGAAGCGGCGCGTGTGGTGTGGTTATGCCGCTGCCTGCAAGTACTCTATTACTCTTTTTAAATCTTTAATTCTTACTCAATACAACTTCAAAAACATGACATGTGCAGATTTATATAATTATTTGTTAAAAAACCAAGAACTTCTTTCTAAAATTGGCAGCTCAGCTAAATATGATTAAAATATAGTAAAATAATATTTAAAAAAACATTGAATTTCTGAATTTCCTCCTTTTTTACAGAAAATCCTCCTTTTTAGACCCATCTGCCCTCCTTTATCAAATTATCATTTGGCAACCCTAGTTACGGGTCGCTGTTTCAATTCAAAATACAGTGGTCGCTTGGCGCCTATGAGCTAGTTATTTTAAGTCACGTGCCTAATTTTGTGAAAAGTGAACTCTTTAGGTTATTTGTCATCCTCAAATTGTCTATTTTAAATAACCTTGCTGTTCGTTCCAAGATTTACTATATGAAAATCTTAAATTCTTTCATATACTAATTAAATAGATACCGTACAAAATAAGCCGCGGGCTTCTAAGACGCCGAAATTTTGTGCGAACGTTCCTTACACCTCCTTAAATATTACGAAGACGAGCACTTATATAGTTTTACGGATCGAAAATCTCAACGGACACAGGACTTGTCGATATAGGCAATAATTTTCCTGGTTCAGAACTTCATTGTCTAAGTGCATCGTGGACAAAAGTTACAGAGACCGGGAACTGTGTGGCATACTCTTTTAGCCCAGTTTATAACTTCTTATTTACCTTTCCCATCAAGTAAATACTTATTAAAGTGAAACTATCGATCCGTTGCTACTTAATTATGATCCGGTGTCGATGTAGACTAAGTACCCACACTACTAGTCGACATTGCATCCTTCGGACAGCATTAGGTTCCCACGGAGAACCCGGTTTAAGTGAAAACTGTGAAACTGCTACTTACTGTTCGCTTAAATCCGCTGTGGTTAAGTTAAACTGCGGGTTTGAGTTATGTAATGTTGTTGTTATGTGGTTTGTTGGTGGGACTAAGTAACGTCTTCTGTTGGGTAGTCGTGTGGTTTGTACTGTTTTTAAAAATAACATAAATTTACTCGCTGATAGATTATGCACAGCATAAACCGCAAGGTCTAGCAAGAAATTTATCGTTGAAAGTGGTGGGTGACAGATGGACTGGAAGTTTTTAATTTTTGCCTTTGGAAAATTCCATCTCCCGATGGGATTTTAACGTCATGTAGGCTTAATAAATAAGAGAGAATGAAGTATTGTTGTCTCATCAGATATTTGGACAAGGGGCTATCATATTATTAGAACCTTATTAAACTAGATGTCGGAGTGCACAACATAAAAAATCCCGATGTCTTTTTCCTGAATGATTTAACAAATTGGTTTAGACAGCTGCTTGACTCATATCCTTAGGGTATGAATGATATACACCCAATAAAATTAGATGGCCACCTATTGTAAAAACAAACAACACGCTAAAGCAAAACGAGACATGGCGATCACTAAACTGACAGAACGCTTTCTAATAACCAACCAGTTTTAGATGCGTAAAGCTCGGCTATGTCGATCAAAAACTGACGGCGTTTTCGCATGGAACTATATCTATGGACTGACACACTTATCTTTCAATCAATCCACTCAGCCACACAGCCACTACTGCTGGACACAGATCTCTCCCAAGTTTTCTGATCTGATGTCGAAGCGATTAAATACGACGCATATTTGACGCGTCATTAATCGCTTCGATGTGATCGTGTTTATATGGGGCCTGAGAAATGTTATTCGACGGCATGCTAACCCAAGACAGAGGCTCATGGGCTGCATAAAAACACTAACAGCAGGTCAGGCACTTACCACACGATAAAGAAAGATAGAGGAAGAATATGACGCAAATGAAAAGAAGTTAGTAGTCATAGACAACCATGAAATTCGATGCACGCTCGGCCAATGCAAGGTCAAAGCGTTACCATGTGTTGACCTAGTAGAGATTCCATAGATTACATGTCAGCTTATATTTGTTTTTGATAACACGTAAGTTAGTAGAGCCGACTTCGAGACTTCTTCACAATCTCCCCAGGGATGTGCCCTAACTGGCGTTGCATAGAGGGGGCTCCGGACAAGTCTTTTAAGAGGTAACGGTGTCTCCTCCTCCTTATGTGTGGATGGTGACCACTGGGGTAGTCTTACCTGTCTTACCCGCAAAAGACCGGTCGCCTTTCGAACGTATTTTAAACCATAAAAGAAAAAGGTGCTAAGCCCCTTTGTAACTGCTCGGAGAAATACATGGATTATGTATGTGTAAATCATAAACTTACAAACTATGTATCAATAACTTATTGAGTAAGTTACAGCCTACCAGGGGCGAATAAGACTGTAGAGAGCACGCCGATCACCGAAACAGCTTGATTACGATGCGCCGGCACACGCTGGCCAGCTTTCTACATTCCTGCCAGACCGGCCTGCCCACCGTTATGTCTGCAATATCACGGCGGCACGAAATATCTGTGATGTAGGCAGAAAGACCGGCAGGTTGAGTTTATGGTTGATTGTCATGGATTTTCCCGCCTGCATCCCAACTCAATTAATGCGTTTAAAGTGAGCGCGGTACTTAAATATTGACAGAAGATAATAAAATCAAAATATAAGCTAGAAAACCAGTGGTCTTATTGAAAACGTATTTTTTGTTCCCCTAAGAGTTTTGGGGAAAACACCCCAAAACCAAATAGAATAAAGTAAAATGTCATAATCGCCATGAATGTGATTGACACAAAATATTTTCTGTAGAGGCATCACTGATCGATACGACATTTGATTATCTATTTGATTTGGGATCGGCTTCTTATGTTAAAAGATCATGAACCAATGAAAAATTACGTTCATGTTTGAATCACTCGTCGCCTCACAGGACTGTAAGCAGTTGCAGTTGACATCAATTAAATTACTTCTTCAACACTTCAGGTCACCATTCATTGGTCATCACCCATCACATACACAGCTCATCAAACTTTTCTTCGTTCTCCTAGATTAGCGGTGGCCCAGCGGTGGCAGCCCCGACTAACGAGCAGTAAGCCGTGGGTTCGACCCAAGCTGGCGCGTTACTTTGTGTAATTTATTTCATCACAGCTGCACTCAAAACTGTGAGAACATCGTAGAACTAAAAATTCGAAGACATGTACTAACCCGCTCTGGGACTGCGTGGTGGATTACAGCCCACTCCCTTTCATAGAGAGCAGGCTTGTGTCCTAACAGTGGGATCATTACAGGGTGATTTGGCTTATACATCATTCTCCTGCCCTTTTTTCAATTTATGTGGGTTCAGCGGAGCATGTCTTCTTCTTCCATACATCTCTATTACTCTTCATCTCATCAGACATCTCCACAAATTGAACCCTTTACCTTCTCTATATACAACTGTGACATGTGAGTCTTGTATCAAGCGTAGATGCGTCAGCAGGTCGTTAGAAAGCCGATCATCTGTCGTCATAACGCGTGCATTTGCGTACATTTGGTACTTCCACCATGGGAGTGCATGCGAAAATTGTTCTCTCTTTAACTTAACGCTAATTGGTCGGTAATTGGTAGTTAGCAGAATAGTTTATTTCATGTCCCTATGTTTGTTTATATAGCAGACTTTGATTTCGTATACCTACAATAAATGTTACTTCTTACTTACTTTTATAAATGCGAAAATTTGTTAGAATGGATGGATGTGGAGGAGTTTTGACGGCACGGTTGGTCGCAGTGGTTGAGCGATCGACTGCTGCGCTGCGTGTCGCGGGTTCGATCCCCGCACGGAACAAATATTTGTATGGCCTAGATAGTTGTTTCGGGTCTGGCTGTTTGTCTACTTCTTAATTTAAATGCTTGTAAACGCACCCACGATACAGGTAAAATTAGTAGTGTGGGGCAAAGTTTAAAAAAATAAAAAATATTTTTTTCTTACTCTTTCACGCACTAATGAACGGATTTGAATGTAATTTGGAACACAGACAGTTTATAGCCAGGATTAACACATATAATATTGTCTTTTGCTTAAGTAAAAAGTCTGAATGCAATCCAGATGCAGCTAGGCTAGTTTTTAGCAGCTTGATGGCACCTTAGGCACATGCCACAGCACCCTTTTTTTTTCGGATGAGAAATCATCAAATGGTTCTCCCGATCTGGGCGGAGCGGAAGGGAGTGTCAGACTTGACTGACTAAAACCCATCCATGTTCCTTCTTAGCCCTTTGTGTTCCAGGGCCACGGTATCTCTTTCGAACAACCCGCAGCCCTGGATGCCAAAGCACCCTTAAAATCGATTTCTGTACACTTTACTTGATGATGGCTACTTAGTGATTTCCAACAATTCTATCTTCATTGCGGAGTCTCGGTTAACCTGAGATGACAACACATCTTCTACCTTTCCCCACTACGAATCACATGCTCCCATTTAGAAATAAACTATCCAATCCACAATTACCACAAGAAACGTCTATTTGGCAGCTGACAAACCAGTTGACAACCATTCGAGTCTCAATTTACCGCTCGATTCTCGACCATTTGATCGTCACTTCACAATACTACGTGATCTATTGTGTGGTACGATTTACGAACTGGATCAGTGACAGCCGTAGCGATCGATACAATGCATTGACCTACTGCTCTATTACTATTCACTGTGGCCTTGAATTTGAACGTTTGGTTCACTTCCGCGGTTCACGATGATTGAGGTATATTCAATGAGTCAAAAGAGGAAAAATTTTGTTTTCTTTTGCCTGTTTCGATTTTGATTAAGAAGTTTTGAGTTACATTGGGTAATTCTCAGCAACAGCACAGAATTTGCATTTGTGCCCGGTTCATGGTAATAGGCTCTCACTATTACCATAGGACTTTGTGCGGTTTTTTCACTTTCGTATTTAAAACAATGTTTAATATAATTTTAAGTTACTTGACAAATTACATACCATCGCGAACACCGGGGATTAGCATCCAACATACTCTTACTTAGTTGTGATCGGTTCTCTAATAAACTTTTAGTGTTACCAAATCTGTGTGTGTTTACGTCAACTCAGCTAACTCCAAGTTCTTAGTTAGGTACTTGCCTCGCCTTACTTAAACTGCAAATGTAAGTTGCCAACTACTACGGGACCTTACAGACTTATTGATATACTAGCTGTCCGACGCAACTTCGTTTGTGTCACATTTTCCCCGTTTTCGCAACATTTTTCTTTACTGCTCCGCTTCTGTTGGTCGTAGCGTGATGATATATAGCCTATTACATTCCTCCATAAATGGGCTATCTAAAACTGAAAGAAATTTTCAAATCGAACAAGTAGTTTCGGAGCCTGTTCAATGCAAACAAACCTACAAACAATCAAATCTTTCCTCTTTTTAATATTAGTTTAGAAGTTTAGACAATCGGAACACATCTGCCTAATTTTTTGGGGAATTACAGGTGTGATGTTGTGTTATGTATGTATGTATTTAAGAAATGTGATCTAAAAGAGTAGGGATATAAGTTCTGAGATGAGGATATGCCGACAAGTTGATCTACGAGTATAGTAGTATGGAAGTACATCAGTTACAGCCTTATCGCTAACGCAGCAATGCGTTGACCTACTGCTCCATAAGTTGTGCTGCGGCCTTGAACTTGAACGTTTCATCACGTCAAGGAAGGTTGATTATTTATTTCATTATTTTAGAAGTTTCTAATGGGTGTTTTTATCTATAGGTTGAATTATGTAATGAAAAAATACAATGGAACCGATGTAGCTGATATTACTTTAAAATGAGACTCTTCCAGAGAGTTTCACATAAAATTATTGACAAAGTTCTTCATCAAAAAAGTAGCACTAGTAGTTCTAGCGAAATGTTGGTGCAACATAGGTACCTCTACCTAACTCTTAAATAAATCTCTTGATAATATATGGATCTCTAATTATCATCATCATCAGCCTATAATGTTCCCACTGCTGGGACACAGGCCTCCTCTCTATGAGAGGGAGTGGGCTGTAATCCGCCACGCGGGCCCAGTGCGGGTTGGTAGATGTCATATTGTCTTCGAATGTTTAGTTCTAGGACATGCCGGTTTCCTCATGATGTTTTCCTTAACCGTTTTTGAGGGCAGCGGTGATGAAGTAAACTACACAAAGTAATGCGCCTGCCTAATTTCAAACCCACGGCTTACTCTCTCTAACTCTATTTCATTATATTACATTTGCTACCGAAAAGTAACTCTTGAAAGTAAGTTGAAAGTGATACCCACCAGTCTAGGCCCTTAGGGCGGAAATTAAGTAGATACCATCTCACCAAAGATTACAAGTCTACAGAGCACACTTTAATTACTAACTTCGAAGATATAAACAATTTATTTAATAAATAAGATAAATTGCACGATCGCACACCAACTAAATGAACAGCTTATCTCATACTTTCTAACTTCATTGTAAATATTCGTTTCCGCAATGTATTATGTCCAACCAATCTACTTAATTAAAGAAATCCAGTTACAGCGTCATCATAGTGTTTCTAGAAAGCTTACCTACTGATTATGTAAAACTTAGTATATTTCCGTCTATAATTTTGACAATGATTGAGAGAATCCTTGTGGAAGAATTTTGAATCTTATCTTAACTTTATAACTGTCTAAATTCTGCTTTTTATCGTCAGCAATCCTCGTGGTTACCCTCTGAAGCGCCTTAAAACTGTTTTTCCAATCTCTTCCATAATTACCACTTTACCTGACTTAGGGCCAAATACACCAATTAAACTGAGTGCGATCTAAACCACGTTTAAAAACTATCAGTGTCAATGTTCCTTAATAATTATGACACTGACTCCGTTTTTAATATTCGGGCTTAAGGTTTACCCTGCCACTTCTAAGCAAAAGGTAATTGGGGTAAGGCACGCAGACCATTAAAACTATGCAGCATACAAATTTTAAGACTCACTTTGTTGTCTCTACTAACTTCCGACGTAAAGTTATATAAAACTACTCAATATTCAGACTCGGAAATTACATTTCGCTATCTGTCTATTAGAATGGTAGAGAGTAAAATTGAGCTGTCAAATGTTACGCTAACGAGACTGAGTCTGAATAATCATTTATATCTTCAACAAACCTGATCTGAACAATCGCTGTGTAGAGACGAGGTTCTACTGCGAGCGAAGAAATCCATACGCTCTAGATTTTAATAAACCAGCGTTTGTTCGTGGCTTCGCCTGATTGGAGATCGGAAATTATTCCGTGGAAATGTGGTACTGGGATAAAAAAACATCCTATGTTCCGAGCCTGACCCTGGTAACAATAGAGAAATGAAGATTATACCGATGATAACATAACAATATGCTTTAAAGTTAATCAGCATCAGACTTCAATTGTCAATCTTCTAAGTTGGCTATTTTTTCGCTGACACACATTAATGCTCTCAAATGCTGAGTCCAAACTTAGAACGGAGTTTAATTGCCAAGTTTTCTCTGTCACAATGTCAACTACAAAACACTTAACATCTGTTAAATTCTACCTCTCTCCGCCATCGTTATAACCTAGTCCTTTCGCGGATGTCGGCACACCACACCGCACAGTGAATGCGTAGGAGCCCATTATACGTCCGTATTGATAAATAAAACATGGCGCCTGCCATACCTGCGGAGAAAGTGTCATGAACTTGATCTTCGTATAGTTTCGGTGGACATGCTACCGACAGACGTGCATGGGTTTTGTGAGGGCTGTTTTAATGGCGACAATGATTAAACAATGTAAGACAGTTTTGTAGACGCGAATTTCGGTTTGTGATGTTACTGAGTTACTTATAATTTGAAGGTGTCGTGGATGTTCAAGCAAATGTCACATATACATATTACTAGCTATCCGGCGCAACTTCGTTTGCGTCACATTTTCCCCGTTTTCGCAACATTTTTCATTGCTGCTCCGCTTCTTTCGGTCGTAGCGTTAATATATATAGCCTATAGCCTTCCTCCATAAATGGGGTATCTAAAACTGAAAGAAATTTTCAAATCGGACCAGTAGTTTCGGAGCCTATTCAATGCAAACAAACAAGCAATCAAATCTTTCCTCTTTATAATATTAGTTTAGATTAATATATTAAAATTGTTTAAAATATCAAAATAAATGTAATTTATTCAAATTAAGCTGGGTATCTGCACTTTGGGAACGCCATAGACAGTGCCCTAAAATGCCTGCCCTTCACAAATTCCTAGTGTTTACCTTGGAGAGAAGATTAGAAGTGGTAGAACACACTCCCCAGCAATACTTACATTTGTTTGACGCATTGTGGATTATGGTCCACTAACTCAGCGTTTTGTTCCTTGAGCCAAATATTTCATCTTTATCGGGAATATTATTTGTGACGGTCTCTTAGCCTTCTTAGCCT
Organism: Cerastis rubricosa; assembly: GCA_949152445.1. NCBI lineage: Eukaryota > Metazoa > Arthropoda > Insecta > Lepidoptera > Noctuidae > Cerastis > Cerastis rubricosa. The sequence continues at coordinate 3,464,475 of OX424535.1, read as the reverse complement.
AAGATGTAAACTGTAAATTATGTAAACTTGCCGTTCCTCAGTTGCCACTTACAAGCCTGTTAACTTAGCATTCAAAGTGACAACTTGTTAACATCAATGAGCTTTTCTTTACTATTCCAAAATGTTAATACCGCATTTTCTTTAGGAAAAGCAAGGAAAACCAAATTACCAGTCGAGAAAGTCAAAGAGAGATGGGCGAAATTGATGGGCATACGTGTAGATGATGGTCTATCACACATTGGCCCATTACTATGCTAACCGCGACACCTGCCAGTATTTGTGGCGGCAGTCACGTAGGCCTAATGTACTGGCTTTTATTGGTATTAGGACAGTTAGGAGGATACTTGTTAGCACTTACAAAAAAAATTGTTTAGGAGACAGTAACTTAAAATATTTTTTCTCTTTGAAGATCATCATATTCATCTTCTCGCCCTTGTCTCATTTTACTTTAGAGCGTTTACATCTAACGGCATTTCATACAAACTTTCAAGTCGTTATTTTCCGAAATGACTGAAAAGATTTTAATGAAACTTCCTACGCCTAAGCAGTATACATAGGTCTAAAAAGTTACTAAAAAATATTTTTGAAATGTCTTATAAAAATGAAGATAACTGGAAATTTCTGTTTCTATAGATAATTAAAAATTGGTCTAATTTAGCTGTAACATTATTTTTCGAAAATGTTTTTTAGTAACTTTTTAGACCTATGTATACTGCTTATGCGTAGGAAGTTTCATTAAAATCTGTTCAGTCATTTCGGAAAAGAACGACTTGAAAGTTTGTATGAAATGCCGTAGGGTATAAACGCTCTTAAGGTAGCACGTTTTTTTCTTCCATGCATGGATTATGAGACGAGAGGAATGATGATATGATAGATAAAGAAGTTACTCTGATACCGAGAAGGCTGACAGCTGATCCTGTCAGCCTTCTCGGTATCAGAGTAACTCCTTCCATTACTTTTTTTGGACGTAGAGATATGATTGGTAAAAAATTGGTTTAAATAGGACTGAATGAGGAGTCTATAAACAGAAGCTCGGGGTCGAGGTAAGGTACAGGTGGAAACAAGTATCTACCTACCCGAAATCGGAGCATTTTTTTTTTATTTGCTTAATTTTTTTTCCTTTTACATGCTCTAGCTTTTCATGCTCTTTTGAACTACTTATTTTTTTAGATATCTGTAGATACATAAATTTAATTAATAACTCTGACCCAAAGATAACCAGCACACCATGGGCCAATAAAAAGTAAAGTTTCTATTTATTAATTGGCCTATTAGCCAATTTGCGTAACATTAGTTCGAGCTGACTTTACACAGAAAGACCCCAATATATTTGCATAACACCTATAAGTGAAATGTATTTACCATAATATTCTCATTAGAATATCCCATTACAACGTTATTTGCCAATTTCAACCTTATTCCATTAACATACGGAACACAAATTTAAATGAAAGTGGATCTCGGAAAAGTGAGGTAATCGGATCTATTGTTTATTTTTTATTCTCACGATGAAGATAGAATGTTTATTGTTGGCAACACTGATTTGAATTTCTGTTTTTTTTTTTTAAGCCTGGCAACCTATGCAAATGCAACTATGTAACCGCAAATGCTGTAACTACATGATGTCATTATTCTTAAGATATTGTCAGATACCATTATGTTCAATTTACATTGCGTTCTTTATTCGGGAGATGCAAATTTTATTCATATTAAGACGGAGATGTATGTTTTACAAGATGAAGTTTTCTACACAATGTGGCTTCGTTGGTTGCTGCAAGAACAATAACGGTTGATGTCAAAGATTATAATTAATTGCAGTAATAAGATGAAAGTGAGAGAGACAGTTAATTTAATAGACTAATTATTACTTACTATGCAATTTGTGTTAGTGCAAATTAGGTCTTAGAAACATCGTTGATATTAGATTTCTAAGATAGGATATGAATTGTTAAAATAAAAGTGAAACAGGTTTTTCATAAACTTTATGGTTCTGTCCGAGTGCTTAACGTTGTAGATATATATATGGATCTCCTAAAAAAGCAACATGTATTGCTATAATATAAGTACCGACAAAGCGACCCCCACAGGGATAATTTGCCTCAATTATAACAATAATATTACAATTTAACTTTAATTCTTGACACCCACACATCGTTTAGGCTCACATCCCACACAGTTACAATAAAAGAAAGTAATTATAATAATTCCGACAATTTCGTCTCAGTGACGTAATAATAACCAACAACAGGCATTTTCTATGCCTAAATGGGGACTCTTCGACATGCTATGTAAGCCAAAATTAGTTGTTTTTTTTTTATAACGCCTCGGGCATTACCTTTTTTACGGATGGGCAATCATCAAATGACCTCTTCTGTTCTGGGTGGAGTGGAAGGGAGTGTCAGACTTGTGCTGACTAAAACACATGTTCCTTCTTAGCCTTTGTGTTCTAGGGCCGCGCTATCTTCAGATTTGCTGACATCTCCTGGACGCCATCATGCGCGTGAGGGCTCTCACGACGGGGGATGCAGTGTCCCGGGGTGGGGTCGTCTTGGCGGTGTCTTTTGACATCAGCAACGCCTCGGACACGACCTTGGGAAGTGATTATGGAAAAATCCAACAACACCAAACACAATACCCGTCTGGTCGGAGGATCCTCCCTTTTCTATGGGGAATAAAGAACTACTTTACACCCTGTCCCCTGCTCTCGCCCTGTTTTTTTTCCTAAGCCGCCAAGTGTCCCCCACTGCTGGACAAAGGCCTCCTTCCAAACTTCTACATCTTAGCAATCTCTGGCCATGTTCGTTCCGCAAGCTAGATCAGTTGGCACACCATGACCTCTTAAAGCAGTATTGTTTTACTCTTATTCCAGTGAGGGAAAGAGACGGAGCTATACAGGATGTCTAGCGCCATCTCTTTCCCACACTGGAAAAGGAGTATAACAATAATGTTTTAAGACGTCATGGTAGGTCACCAGATCGTCACACCACCTTCGCCGCAGTCCATTTCCATAATAGTACAAATTATTGTGACACAACACTGCTGTGTCACTCTTCAGTGTAAATGTCTCTCTTCCGTCTTTAAATTTTTCTCTGTTTTTTTTGCTATTTAGATGTTTCATTCAGGTAGGAGTACATTTTGTCACTAGCAAGGGCGTCCCGCTTAGCGTGCTCTAAGGATACTCTTGCATTTGTTTTCTCCGTCTTGGCTATGCAAGCTCTCTGCATGCGTAGCATGACCACTGTAGAAACGAGTTTTGTTTACAGAAGAATCGACATAATGACAGATAGGCAGTGAAAATATATCAGTTTGTCGATTCTTCCGTCGATATAATCCGTTTCTACGGCGGTCATGCTACGCGTGCAGGTCAACGAATGCCACAAAGACTGGACCCCCACTCGACCTAATTTGTTCAACTGGATCCGTTGACTAATTTTGTGCTTTGTATAAAATCGAAAACTTTTCTTGATATTATGATCACGACCACGTTCCTCGTGATCGTTGGAGCCAATTCGAGGACTCTTTTGTGTTGCGATTTTATTACTGATTCAGGAGATGATGCCCTTGGTGGCATTTACGCAGAGCATAGGAAGGACGGGTAATATTCGAGTGTTCCTACGTAGCCGAATAGGGAACTACTTGGAGCATCGGAAGAACGCGTAATATTCGAGTGTTCCTACGAAATCGAATAGGGAACTACTTGAGTTCCTTGCGGAAGTAAGAGACTCAACCAAAAACAAAACTAAGGCAAAGGACGCGTCTCGCTTGTAACTCGTGGCTAAGCTGTTTTTACGTCGTAACGTCACAGTCAATCCCAAAAGGTGTGATTATCATGTCATATCGTCAATCAAACGTCAAGCGATTGATGCACTTGTCAATCAAATCTTTGGGCCGTCTATTGTGAGTTATGATAGTCAATTGTTTGAATGTAGGAATATTGATAGTGTGAATGAAAAACGCTGCGTGAATTTGATTGATAAGTTATTTAATAATTATGTTAATTATTGTTTGGTCCCGGATTCTGAATGGATTCTTCCTTACCGTTTAACATTTTCATTTAATAATTTTCCTCTGTCTTTCCTTATTTCTTCTTTATCTACTTGTGTTTTTTAACCAACTTCAAAAAGGAGGAGGTACTCCTCCTCCATAATTACATACCGAGTTTCTTCCGTGCCTCGGAAAGCACGTTAAGCCGTTGGTCCCGGCTGTCATTTGTAGATCTTTGACAGTCGTTACAAGTAGTCAGAAGCAGAAAGTCTGACATCCAGCCTTGCAAAAGTTTCGTGTTATCCAGCTACTGGATTGTGGAGGTCAGATAGGCAGTCGCTTCATGTAAAATACTGATACTCAACTGCATCCGGTTAGACTGGAAGCCTACCGCAACAAAGTTTGGGAAAAGGCAAGGCAGATGATGATTTCAAGAGCATCTTCTCTTTTTCGATCATACATAGATTCACGCCCTTTTCTTTCATTACGCTTCATTTCATCTCCAAACTTCTTTCATTCATCAATTTAACTGCTTCTATTCCATCTATTGATGCACCACAATCTTCTCTTATGACACCACTCATCACTTTCGACTACACCTACAAAACACCATTACTATCAACTGTATAAACTTCACTTTCATTTTCGTGACTTACGATTAGATTCTCATTCGCTTCAAAAACGTTTAGAAGATTATGCGATCGAGATAAGGTAATGGAATTAATGTGATGAGCATCACTGTTGTATACTGTTAAATTGAAAGATATAGCAGGTAGCAAAGTTATTGTTTCTGCGAAGTTAGCAGATTCATCATCATCCTCATCCTCATCATCAACCATAGGCATCCCTTTTTTTCTGCCAGACTTCCCGATTCTGTGCGTCCTTTAACCAGCGTGTTTCCCACGACTTTAACAATTGCGTCGACCCAACCAGCTTTAGTACGGTACTGGTTTCTTTGGCGTTACCTTGGCCACCACTCGATCCAGGCCTTGCTCTATCGGCCAACGCTGCGTTTAGCCAGATTTTAACAGATAGGGCCACATACGTTGGAGGATCGACAATCTAAAAATCATCATCTCGATTCTCTACAGCATCACCCCCTGCCTGAATACCCATGGTATCATGGTCGCTCCTTTTTTTTTTTTTTGATGATGTGGAAATCCGCACGGATGTCCTCCGCCTGGGGAAGGTGGAGGGGTTTGTCAGACTCCAACTGACTAAAACCACACCGGTGTTCCCTCGCACACTTGCGTCGGGGGGCAGCGGGAACGAAAGTGACTTCCGCTGCCCCGGACTAGTGCCGGCCCGCTTGACCAGTGCGGGCCTCGTCCCTGGGGGGAGTGAGGTGTACTCCCCCCGATACGTCATGAGAGACGCGCGTGGAACACTACTCACCGCCGTCTCGGGTCCAGTGAGATGGGGGGCGACGGATGTCATGGTCGCTCCTGTCCCAACCTCATCCTCTACCGTATTACCAATTAATCGCCTGTGGAGCTAAAATAAGTTCCTCGACATGTAATTCGTATGTTACACACAACACACATGCGCACACACACACAGTTAATTTGTTAACTTGCCTATGTTAAATATGTTATATCTTTCTTTCTTTTGTTATGGAAGAGAGGAGTCTTCTAATACAGGCACAAACACACACAACAAAAGATGGTTCCAACTACAAACAAATTGTTGTAATCTTGTGGAAGAAAATACAATTTTGTTATTTTTTTTTAGTATATTGCTGATATCGCCAACCCATTCCGCTGAAGAGGCCTTTCGCCCGGTGTGGGTGCAGACAGTAAAAGGCTGGTTAAGTAAAATAAAAAAAGTCTCTCACCGTAAAAGTCTGTTACATACCAGACCTTATCAAAGTCGCTCAAAGCAACACAACTGTAACTGCTCGGGCTCAAAGGTTAAACCATCCTATTTCAACCAGCCACAAAAATTTACTTTAAATAAAATAAAACAAACGCTATCAGCTCATCACTCTACCCACACTCGAACGCAGATGGGCGTGAACATTACCGTGACCGTAGTCAAAGGCGCCGGGATCGCGTTCGAGGCAACCATTACATTGCGCAGCATTGCGGTGCATTGACACCGCTAGCTTAGGAGCTCACCTTTCATATCCTTTGATGGGACAGAGAGCCTTATTAATGTGATACATTTCCGTGATTGTGAAACTCTGTATGGTGCCGGACGTAAAGAATAACACCATCCCATTTCTTCCCGTGGGTGTCGTAAGAGGCTACTAAGGGATTTTCCAGAGAATGGGCAGCAGGGTTCTCTGTGCTTTTGTAACAACCGTACTGCGATCGCCATCCCGCCTGCCAAGCGTGGCGATTATGGCAAAACCCCCCATGTTATGTCAATGTAGCGAAACTTGAGAGAGGCCTATGTCCAGCAGTGGACGTCTTTTGGGCTGAAATGATGATGATAATGATGATTTCCGTGATAATTTCTAAAAGGATAGAAAAAATTCGTTGGCTGTTTTTTTTTTTTTGTCTATAAATAGATGTTCTGTCTCTATATCTACTTATGCATTGTTCATGTGACTAGAACGATCCATAGGTAGAATCCCGAACCTGGATAAAACTGATACTGAAACGAAATTGGCAAAAACAATTAAACAATTCAGCAGTTGCTGTAATTGAGCTGTGGGTGCTGATCATGAGACGCCCGTATGCCCCGTGGAGATAGCTTAATCATGGGCATTTAATTGTCTATCATTAACTCATAAGACTCTGTCTCGTTGGTCTAGTAGTTGTCGCGACTGCAGAGCTAGAGAACCTTCGATTCCTCAGAATTTCTCAATAGCAGCCACGGAGTCTGAATTTGCACCCGGTTGATACGAGTAGCAATAGGCTTGCCCCCTCATGGGACTTAAATATAACTGGCGATTACCTTCGGGGGTAACAAGGGTGATGTTGTATTATGTAACTCTTATGTCAAAACTTGCGTAGTAGATAAGAGAATAATACATGGATGATATCAAGCTAAGACAGGCAAGCAGATGCTAATGATTCACAACGGAAATCTTGGAAGAACAATCAGAACAAGTTTTTTATCAACCAAACCGACAGACGAAATCATAAAAAGAAAGGAAGTTGATGCAAGTGTTAACCAGTTCCTAGGGAAGCCATTGTGATTGTGTCATTGTGGACGATTCTGATTTTTTTTTACTGTGAGATTTTAACTAAACTGTCTCACAGTGTGATAGTAATCTTAATTAGAATTTGAATAATAATTCATTTTGTGAAGATAGATTTGTATCTTGAGTTACGAAAGATGCTTGTTGACTTTTTCTAATTGGTTGAATCTTACGGAAGTAATGTCTAAGGGTTTATACAACATGAAGACCAAATGAATCCTTAGAATAGAGCCTAAAGAATGTATAAGAATAAGAAACACGTAAAGCAACGGAAAAGTTTTTTTTCTTTAATTCTGCTATGTGCAAAATAAGGTTACGTACAGAAGTCGGTCTAAGATTCTAAATCAAGTGATACAAAACCAGTTTATCTCTGTTTGCACTTCCATGCATCCACCATAAACAAGACTTCTTCCCATCGATCCGCAGTCGGTAATCAGCTAACAACTGGTTACCGTCAGAATGTTAAACCGCTTCCCCCTAATCCCATGTAAACAAGATCACCACACTGTTCTGTTTGCCACATTTGTTCCCATCCCTCCCATTCCCACGACCTGGTAAATTGCACAAATGCCAGACTTCAACTTAATGTTAGGAGTATTGCACATTGCAAATGTAAGAGTTCACATCACCTCCTGTATTTTTTCAATTAAGTGGTGTTTAGTTGAATTGCAATTTTGCAACTTATTAAATGCACATTTATAAATAGTTACTTGTTATATTTGACAAAATTTCAAGTTCTGGTCTACCAGTAAGTAACGAGGCTTGATTAATCAACACGTTAGAACCACATTTGATGCTACGGAAATATTGATTCCGATAACAATTCATCGGAATCAAATTTTTCCGTAGCTTGATTGGTCTCCGTGTGTACAAATCCCGCCATCAAATTCGTTTCAAAACTAAGCCATCACCAAAAAAACAGACAAATTGTTTAAATTTACAGGCATATGAATAATCTAATAAAGCATTTAAGCAAAGACAACAATTATATATAGGTATGTAATACTCACATAAGAACAGTCACAAACATCTCGCATGTCTAAAAACGCAATGTCTCGAGTTAGCGAGAGCAAGCAGGTCTCGCACGCAGTCTCGCACGCAAGTGTATACGCACCCTAGTAGCAGTTAAAACAAACCACGATTAGTGGTCGACTAGGAAGTGCAGCATTATCACGCTGTTTTCGGCTGAATAAAAACTATTCTGTTCGTGTAAGTCGACCTCATTTCTAATCAATTTACTTTTTCTTACTTCGGTTCAAATTTAAAAATATGACGATTCCATGGATGACACAGAGGAAAATTTTTCTCGGATGGACGACAAATCTTTGGAAATAACAGACATATTATTCCGTTTCGTAATTTAATTGATAAAGTAAAAAAAGGACCTAAGAAAGATAAATTTTGTAGTGCTGTACTGTATAGTCGGTTATCAGTGATTTCACCAAGAACCGGTATGTATTTGAAACATTTTAAATTTTTTCTGCTTAAAAGATTCTCTCGGAGCATGGTGTTAATTTTTCTGTATTTTTCTCACCATAGATTCGCTCAGAATCGGTTCTAGGATTTTTATCCTAGCTAAGATCTAGTGACCCATATACTTTCGGCGCCGCGACTCAAGGCCGACCAGGGGTCGGGAGACGCGTACTGGCGGTTGGCTCCGAGGCTTGCCGCCTGAGACCCGGAGCAACAGCGAAGATCCGATTTCGAGCGAGGATCCGGACCTTCAGGGAACAAATTTTGTTTTAATCCTTTTTTTTAAATCTTTAGCAATTGTATAGTTTCTCTTTTTTTTTTTTTGTTGTACAATCATTTAATTTATTTAAACCCTATTCGTGTCAAAAGGTCGCGCAATGTATTTTTTCCGGTGTAATATTTAAACTCGTATACATTTTGATCGCGCCTAGGGCTGAGTAGGCGTTGCAACCCCTTTCTCACCTTGTTTTAATTTTCAAAATTACAGATTTTATACAATTCTGAACAACCCATTTCGCTGCTTTACATAAAATTATATTACATGTCGTCCATTATTTAATTCCTTTTTTTGATCCTTTTAAATTTTTTTTTATAAAAAAATTGTATTAGTCTTTTTTATAACAGCAAAATTATACGTTTTAACATGTAGCAGTGACGACTTTTATTTTTATTTTCGCTACAAAAATGGCGCCCGAACAACTAAAGTAAGTGTTTTTTACCTAATAACTTTGAAATTTGAATGATTCTACATAAAATTTTTTTGCCTTATTGAGGATGGTCACTCCCTCCGGGAGCTAATGATTCTTAAGCTTATTTGTTTCAGGACACGGATATTCTTTCATTCTAGAAAGGTATTCTGGGATTTTTACCACCAGTTCAGATCTGTGAAGCTGTCATTTTTCCTTGACATATATATATATTTTTTCATTAAATGTAATTTATTTTAAAGGAAAAATAATTTTGTGAACTATATAACACATAACTGTCTTTTATTTTACCCACTTATCGCAGCAAATATAACGATAGGTCTCCTGATTTTTATTCCATATCCTTAGCTAGCGGTAGTTAGAACCCGTAGAGTATATATGGTGACGTATGAATTTATAGGCGTCGGTTTTCAAGGTAAGCTTAGTATGAACGGTTATGTAGCCTGTATCTTTGTTTAATAGCTTGGCGTTTACTGACTGCTGGTTGCTGGATTATTTTTATCCGTCTGTTCATGCCGTGCCTATTTTTTCGCTAGGATTCAATCGCCTTTTGTCTGTTCTTTCATACGTTATTAGGTCTATTCTAGTTACATCATGTCAGAAGAGGGGTTCCCTATTGTTGAGACTCCACGTCGTGCTAGTCCCATTATTTCGCGACCACCACCTCCTCCTATTCCGCCAAGACCTTCTCACGCTTCTTCACAGAGTATCATTCCTTCCCCAATAAGATCTGAGGAATGCCTACAATTTACCAGGCAGTTCTCTCTTACTAAGTGGAAGATTGTTTTCGATGGTAAGACCTGCGTACGGGAATTTTTCACGAGTTTAGAGGAGTGCAGGGAGGCCGACAATTTGTCCGATGGTTATTTAGTTAAGCGATTTCATGAAGTTTTGTCAGGTGTCGCACTTCAATATTTTAGGTCGATCCGTCGACCGGGTCTTTCTTTTTCTGTGATCAAAGATGCCTTTCTTCAGACATTCGGTACGACCGATTTTGAATTTAAGACAAGCCAGGAGGTCCGTAACCTCAAGCAGAAACCGGAACAGTTAATAAGAGAATTTATTATCGAAGTTTCTTACTTAAACGCTAAACTGAGCAAGCCTATTGAAGAATCGGAGTTGTTGCAGATCATCACTCACAACATGTTGCCAAAGTATACTCCTTGCTTGTCTATTCAAAAATTCCATGATGTCAATAATTTAATCGAGGCCGTTACTCATTTCGAGTCCTTTTTAAAACCTTCAAAGGCGGTAGCCAGTCTCGACTGTGTTGCCGACCAGTCGACTTCTCAAGTATTTAACCCACCAAAACCTAGGCCGAACAAAACTTCCCATCAGCCAACATCTAGTAACTCTCAGATTTGTCCTGGTTGTAGTCAGTCTCAGCTTTGTTTAAAATGTAACAAAGTTGGTCATTCTTACCGTTCTTGCCCAGAGATCACAGGCATGATTTGTTTTAAGTGTCGCACTCCTGGATTTATTACTAGGGAATGTCCGAAATGTAATCCAAAAAATGCATAAACCACTGGCGATACGCTTCTTTCCGTACAGTATCCCCAGTGTTTACTTCAGATTCATTTGATAACCGACCGTTTATAGAAGTATTATTATGTGGTAGAGTTGTTAAAGCATTGCTCGACTCTGGTGCTCAGATGTCGCTTGTTAGCGATAATTTTATTCAGCAACTTGGTGTTTCTTTGACATCAAAAGACGCTTGTCCCCGTGTTATATCGGCTAATAATTCGCCGATTGATATTCTTGGTTCTGTGTACCTTCCAGTTAAATTTAATGGTACAACTTTTATTCATGAGTTTTTAGTTGCAAGTTCGATGTCATCTTCTGTTATTTTAGGTATCGAATTTTGGAATAAATTCGGTTTGACGTCTATTTTTAGTCAGGCTTTTAATAAAAATATTGATGGTAATATGTTTATCCCTTCTGTTCAGCACTCTTCCCCTCAAGTTTCCTCTGTCAGCGAGGTCCGTTATATTCATCCTCGTAACATCCTATCGCCGGATCAAGAGGCTTGTCTTCAACAAGTTATTAAAGAGTACGAAGTTATCTCTTCGGAAAAAGTTGGTCTTGGTAAAACATCTTGGTTGTCCCATAAAATTAATACTACGGGTTACCCTATCCGTCAAAGATATTATCCCTTATCCCCTGTCAAGTTGAAGATTCTCAATGAAGAGATTGACAAAATGTTAGGTATGGGTGTTATTCGTCCATCTCGTTCTTCATGGGCTAGTCCAGTGGTAATGGTGACAAAAAAAGATGGTTCTGTTCGGTTTTGTGTCGACAGTAGAAAACTGAATAGTGTGACAGTTAGAGATTCATATCCTCTTCCCCGTATTCACGATATCCTCGACAACCTTCGTGGTGCTAGATATATTAGCTCATTGGATTTTAGAAGTGCTTTCTGGCAAATTCCACTCGCTGATAGAGAAAGTTGTGAGAAAACAGCGTTTATTGTTCCACAACGTGGTCTCTTTGAGTTTGTTAGGATGCCTTTTGGTCTAACGAACGCTGCTTCGGAGATGCAACGCCTTACTGATATGATCGTGAATTTCGAGTTTACTTCTACCAGCGACGACTGTATTTTTGGGTACGTCGACGACTTGATAATCGTGTCTAAAGATTTCTCTAGTCATATGGCGCTGCTCAGGAAGGTGCTTGCTCGACTTAAAGAAGCAGGCTTAACTATAAATTTAAAAAAATGCGAGTTTTGTAAAAGCGAACTAAAATATTTGGGTTATATTGTTAATGAAAAGGGTCTTCAAACCGATCCCGGCAAACTTGATGCTATTAAAGATTATCCTACTCCTACTTCAGCTAAGTCATTACGCGGTTTCATTGGTATGTGTTCCTATTATAGGCGCTTCGTTAAAGGGTTTTCTTCTATAATTGCTCCGCTTACTGCCCTTATCGGTAAGAGAAAGGGTAATGATCCAATAAGTTGGAACGATGCAGCCGATCAAGCTTTCACTCAGTTGAAACAAGCGCTAATTGATACGCCTGTTATGGCATGTCCTGATTTCTCGAAGCCATTCATCCTGCAGTGTGATGCGTCAGCTGTTGGTCTTGGTTCGGTACTGACACAGAAGATAGACGATGTGGAACATCCAATCGCCTATTATTCGCGTTTATTCTCTCAAACTGAACGCAATTATAGTACTACAGAGCGTGAACTCTTGTCAGTTTTGGATTCAATTAAACATTTTCGATGTTATTTAGATGGTATGAAGTTTTCTGTCATAACAGACCATATGGCTCTTAAGTGGCTCCTCTCTCTTAACAACCCATCTGGTCGTTTAGCTCGTTGGGCTACTATTATCTCCCAATATACTTTTGATATTGTGCATCGTAAAGGTTCGCAACATATAGTCCCCGATGTTCTTTCCAGGATCCATGCTAATCCTGTGTCATTTGACCAGGGTCCTGAACATACTAATGACCGTTGGTATAAGAAGATATATATAGGTGCTCGAGATACGCCACAAATGTTCCCAGCATACGCTATAAATAACGGTATCCTTATGAGACGCATGCCTGTTTCTAGTCCTTTATCTTCTGAACCATGGCGTGTGGTGTTACCAGCTGAAAAGGTTCCAGACGCTATTTGGGAAATTCACAATAGATTTCCTTCGATACATCCCGGTGTTACTAAAACGTATCTAAAGCTTAGGGAGTTGTTCTACTGGCCAAATATGTTCCGTGACGTTACTTCGACGTTAAGTCAATGTGAGGTTTGTAAAGCCTATAAAATTTCGAACACACAACCTCGCGGTCAGATGTGTTACCCTAAAGAGGTTTCCTTGCCCTTACAGATGATTTCTATCGATATAATTGGTCCGTTGCCCTGCGCTTATTATGGTTATAAATATATCCTTTCTATGGTAGATGTTTTTTCCAAATATGTTTGGTTAGTTCCTCTGAAAAGGATTGACGCTCTTTCTGTTATAAAAGCGTTAGAGTCTGAAATTTTCTTTAATTTTGGGGTTCCGCGTACTATTCTTTGTGACAACGCTACAGTTTTTCGTAGTAATCAATTCCTTAATTTTCTCAGATCTTTCCATATTCAATCACCTACTTTTACGCCATATTATACACCCCAAGCAAATACGGTTGAGCGATACAACCAAAGCGTTATAACATGTTTAGGTATTTTGGTTGGTGAAAACCAAAGAAGTTGGGCTAAAATGTTACCTAAAGTGAAGCTTTACCTCAATTCTTGTGTTAATCTAGCTACTGGTTTTACGCCTAACTTTCTTATGCTTGGTAGAGAGGTCCTTATGGATAGCAGTCATGTAAATAGTCAGACTCGAAGCTCTAATTTGGCAGACAGTCGGGCTCGTCATGCTTCAAACCTATCCTCTCTCAGCGAAGTTTATGCAAAGGTTGCTGATAATCTTTCTTTAGCTTTTCTCCGTAACTCTCGTGCATATAATTCTAATCGATCAGCTGTCACTCTAAATGTTGGTGATACTGTATGGAGAAGGAATTTTTCCAAGTCTTCTGGAGGTGATTTTTTCTCTGGGAAGCTTGCTCCACGTTTTATTAAGTGCCGTGTAATAAGAGTCATTTCAAGGACCACCTATTTGCTACAGGATTGTGATTCAGTCCACTCCGGACAATATCATATCAAAGATATCTTAAAATAAATTGGATTAAATTCTCTTTGTTCCATTTTGACATTGACATTTGCTTTCTAATCCTTTTTCCTCTTTGGAATATTTCTTTGCATAGTTTTTCGATTAGATTAAAAACTTCATAGATTATCTGTTAATAGTGACATCTGTTTATTTCTGTGTTATGTCAACTTGTGTTCTAAGGTTATTTTGTTTCTTTTAGTTTAACACAGATGGCGTGACATTCAACATTTAATTTTAAATTTGAATTTAAACTTGAGTTTTATGACTTGAGTTCTCTGATTTAAGTTCTGTCTTGAGTTCTTCTTTGACTTAATTAATTTAGGTTTTCTTTCTTAAACTTAGTTTTTTTTGTTCAACTTGTCTTAGTTTCTATAACTAGAGGTTGGACTTTACGTGTTCACGTTATTTATTTTTGGGGATTCCCAAGTTTTTTCTTATAGTTGATAGGTAATAGTTAAGTCTTATGTTAAGTTAGGTTAATTTTACTTAGATCTAAAGTTTACTAATTGTAAGGATGTGGCAGGTTAGAGTTTGGCTCTAACTGAACAATATATATTTAGATTTAGGAGTTCGTTATTTTCTTTCATATTCTCCATAGATGTAATTGAGATATCGCGAGTTCGCGCGGATAACGTTTAGATATGGTGACCTCCGTGTTTATTCAGTATTTGTTGCACTTCGATATCGTTTGATTCAGATATGATGCCTGTTTTTTTTGTTTTTGCCTGATCCAGTTTTTTTCTTCTTTCTCACTCGTACTTACGTCCTTTTTTTCTTAGAAAGAGGGTATTGCAGCATTATCACGCTGTTTTCGGCTGAATAAAAACTATTCTGTTCGTGTAAGTCGACCTCATTTCTAATCAATTTACTTTTTCTTACTTCGGTTCAAATTTAAAAATATGACGATTCCATGGATGACACAGAGGAAAATTTTTCTCGGATGGACGACAAATCTTTGGAAATAACAGACATATTATTCCGTTTCGTAATTTAATTGATAAAGTAAAAAAGGACCTAAGAAAGATAAATTTTGTAGTGCTGTACTGTATAGTCGGTTATCAGTGATTTCACCAAGAACCGGTATGTATTTGAAACATTTTAAATTTTTTCTGCTTAAAAGATTCTCTCGGAGCATGGTGTTAATTTTTCTGTATTTTTCTCACCATAGATTCGCTCAGAATCGGTTCTAGGATTTTTATCCTAGCTAAGATCTAGTGACCCATATACTTTCGGCGCCGCGACTCAAGGCCGACCAGGGGTCGGGAGACGCGTACTGGCGGTTGGCTCCGAGGCTTGCCGCCTGAGACCCGGAGCAACAGCGAAGATCCGATTTCGAGCGAGGATCCGGACCTTCAGGGAACAAATTTTGTTTTAATCCTTTTTTTTAAATCTTTAGCAATTGTATAGTTTCTCTTTTTTTTTTTTTGTTGTACAATCATTTAATTTATTTAAACCCTATTCGTGTCAAAAGGTCGCGCAATGTATTTTTTCCGGTGTAATATTTAAACTCGTATACATTTTGATCGCGCCTAGGGCTGAGTAGGCGTTGCAACCCCTTTCTCACCTTGTTTTAATTTTCAAAATTACAGATTTTATACAATTCTGAACAACCCATTTCGCTGCTTTACATAAAATTATATTACATGTCGTCCATTATTTAATTCCTTTTTTTGATCCTTTTAAATTTTTTTTTATAAAAAAATTGTATTAGTCTTTTTTATAACAGCAAAATTATACGTTTTAACATGTAGCAGTGACGACTTTTATTTTTATTTTCGCTACAGAAGCCATTACTAAAATGATGGTTACGTTATGATGATGTCGAGGAAAGTAGAAAGATCTGATTTATTAGAGCACACTGACAGGTCGGATTGAGGAAATATTGAGGAGTTGTTAGTGGTCCAGTGAGGAAATTTAATTAAAGCTTTATTTATCAAAGACAAAGATTTTTGTCCTTATGTTATAAAAGTTTTAGAGTTCAAGAGTGTGGATAAATCGAGAGTTATAATGAGTAATAAATCGAGAGATTTTGTACCCTGTTAGAGATAATTTGAGGTAAAAATTGCTTTAAATGTGCAATTTAAGCGAGCAAGTAAGTTACCAATCGAATGAATAAAATCTCATTACGCAACATTTTAACTAGCACTTCATACTTAAAGAAATCTTAACAGCCACCTTTAATTAACTATTAAATAAAATTAACGAACAAACATTGCAAAACTATCATACGCAATGAGAAAGCTTCTTAAAGATATTTGCTTCAACATTTATCGTAAAACTGAAATACATAGTTTCGTCACCTCTGCTTGTAACGGCACTGTAAATGGCGAACACCTTTCAATTTCAAGAGTTTACACAAACATATAACGTTATGCAATGCTCATGCGCTGTTTTATTTGCGATGTAGTTTAGCTTCTTTATTTAAATGAACGAGGTCAAGTGATAAACTGTAGTAAGTGATAAAATAAAGATTTTTTTTAAAACTAGTCCGGGTAAAGCTTCAAAATCTGTTTAAGTGGTGTGCAATTGAAGAATCTAGGTCCATTCACCATTGGGTAGATATTTATTTATCTAAACTATGTTAATATTATATTGTAAAGAGGAAAGATTTGATTTGATATTGTTTGTTTGTTTGCCTTGAATAGGCTCCGAAACCGTATATAGGCTATATAGCATCACGCTACGACCAATAGGAGTGGAGCAGCAATGAAAAATGTTGCGAAAACGGGGAAAGTGTGACGCAAACGAAGTTGCGCCGGACAGCTAGTTTATAATAAGCACACCAACAGCACAGACACTAACAATTCAAATAAACTAATATCTAAAATGGGCATTTTAGTAACCATGCAAATAACGGTATAATATTGGTAAAACACCAACAACCTCTTAAGAGGTCGTTTGGTACCATAGTCAGAGCCAGAGCCTCAGCCATATGTTCATAATGATGAGTACAAATACCTCTTAAGAGGTTGTTGGTGTTTTACTAATAACTCTGTATATAGGTTGAAGAAGAGAGAAAGTTAAACAGCACCATGTTACACAGTTGACCAACATCCTGTGGAAGGGCCCAGGAATACAATGTACGTGGACAGTACAAGATGTTTGGACTTCCTCATCTCCCAACTGTAATGATGAGGAGTGTTTATAGGAGTCTGTTCTAGCATATGCGTCTTATTGAGGACTGACTGGATTATCTTTCTACCACCATTAAAGGACTTTCATTAGGATTTCTTACCGTGTACCCAAAATTTGACATCAAGACAACCGACTAGGTGGACAGACGATCTCATTAAAGTGGCCGAAAGAAACTGGATAGCCATGACACATAACCGCCAAAAGTGGAGAGATTTAGAAGAAACCAACACTCAGCATTGGGTAGCCAAGAGTTGAAGAAGAGAGAAAGAGACCCAAAATTTGTAGGCATTAAAAAGAAAGCTCACGGATTTTCTCCCAAAAATACTTCCGTAATCAAAGCACCTCTTACCGAAACAAAATACACGTATTCTAAATTGAGAATTCGACAATGATCCATTAACTTTTAAACTGCGGCACCGTGACAAACACTCATCATCATCATCATTTCAGCCGTAAAACGTCCACTGCTGGACATAGGCCTCCCCCAAGTTTCGCCACATTGACATAGCACGAGGGGTTTTGCCATAATCGCCACGCTTGGCAGGCGGGTTGGCGATCGCAGTACGGTTGTCATAAAAGCACAGAGAACGCTGCAGACCATTCTCTGGCAAGTCCCTTAGTCGCCTCTTACGACACCCACGGGAAGATATAGGATGGTGCTATTCTTTACGTCCGACACCATACAGAGCGAATAAACACTCGTTGCGAATCAACCGAAGCGTTACTAATCGGTTGATGGATCTAAATGATTCACTTCAACGCCTGCGCAGGTAGGGTTTTTACGGAACATTTCAGCACAGAGAAATGCATATAATATTTAGAATGGATTTGTGGAATAATTAATCGTATTACCGCGTTACTGGGTTGTGGAGTTAAGATAAGTTGTCGCTCCATATAAAATACTGGTACTCAGCTGCATCCGGTTAGACTGGAAGTCGACCCCAAGATAGTTTGGGAAAAGGCTAGGCAGATGATGAGTGGAATAATGGATAAGCTGGCTGTCGGGCTATTACATCATCATTTGAAGTGTTCATCATAGTGTTTTGTGCACTACAAGAGTAGGGGAATTTTACAGTGCACTACACTTAGATAAACTAACAAGTGGTTTTATGTCATCATACTTGCTGTTTTTCAGCTTCAGTTTTATGTCATCATACTTGCTGTTTTTTTTACAAAAATACTTACGTTGTTCTCATCTACGATAAGAAACGTCTGGCGGTTAAGGTTGTGTTTTAGCTTTTCTGTCAGTAAAAAACGTAATATATTGTCTGCTAGATTTTGCCCACAGCTGCGCTCCAGTTTTGTACCGAAATTATTCCACAGGAACGTTTTAAATATAGTCTATGACACAGGGATAATGTACTGTGTGTGTGTAAATGTATTTTCGGAATCGGATCAGTAGTTTCGAAGATCATCCCCTACATAAAAACTTAAAAACAAATTTTACCTCTTTATATTTATTAGTACAGAAGTGGAAAACATAACTCAATGCCTGTCCGTTGCACACCTGACAGCTTCGTGTGAGTAGTTATCGAATGTAGCTTCAAAGTAATCTTTTGTTACATAGCTGTCAAATGGTGACCCTAGCATCACTACATTCTAAATTGCCCCGTCATTTCGCCGAGCACTCTAATATGGGCCAGCAGTTATTGTGCAACCTAATGACTGTCTAATATGAAGTTGGCACTTAGATGTGATGCGCAGACGCAACACATGTAACGATGTTACGCGATTCAGGTGATTCTATAAAAAGAAAAGTTGATTTCATGCTTTGGCGTTCTTAGTTATTTATTTAATGTAGTCTCATTCTCATCATCATTAGCCCATAATGTTCCCACTGCTGGGACACAGGCCTCCTCTCAAAGAGAGGGAGTGGGCTATAATCCACCACGCGGGTCGGTAGATGTCACATGTTTAGATTTTTTAGTTCTAGAACATGCCGGTTTCCTCACGATGTTTTCCTTCACCGTTTTTGAGGGCAGCGGTGATGAAATAAATTACACAAAGTAATGCGCCTGCCTGAGTTTGATTCCACGGCTTAAATGTACTCTGTGAGTCTTGAAATAACAGAAACTGATAGACGTTTAATTGAAAGCTATGACTTTGTTGTTAATTAACGTACCTTATCATGTGAAACGCAATGATATTTTACGGGCCTAAAATCCGCATTCAAAATGTTGTCATTTATTAAGGGCCAATTTCACCGAAGCACGATGGTACGAAAAGGGATCAGAACACCATTTTCTGATCACACTGACACAGCTCTTGAATGTGGTTTACATAAACCACGTTCAAGAGCTGTTTTCACCAACATTTACGCGGTTTAGTTGTGCTGAATGCTAAATACTGGTACTCAAGGTGCATCCGGTTAGACTGGAAGCCGACCCCAGATAGTTTGGGAAAAGGCTAGGCAGATGATGATGATGATGTGCTGAATGCGCTTTCAGTTTCGTTGCTGAATTGCGCCTTTAATATTGGCATTTCATTTCAAATTTTAAGACATTGTAACCCTTTTGCAATGCTAATGTTTTTTTTAATCTATTAAAAGCTTTGTTAGGGTAACGATAAATCTTGAAAACGTACTCGCGGATAATCTACAACTATTTCATCCCACAAATGAAGAAGCAAACTTTACGAATGTAGGTCGGGTGCCCTATGCAACATCCTTCGACTTTCATTTACTAAGTACTCATAAATACCAACTGACGCTAACCAGATATTATAGCTGGGACATCGGGTGGTCTACTGGTTGCAAGATCAATAACTGCAGACTAAAGTCATAAATAATTGTTATTGATACTAGCTAACTAGAGATCTTTCATTCATCTCCTTTACTAGAGATTAAAATTGGGTAATCGGACTACTACGTGTTGAAAGACCTACAAATGCAGTCAAAATTCTTAAATTGTTATTGAAGCTGAAATTAAATATCTGCTGTCGTTAACTAGAGATTAAAATTGGGTAATCAGCCTGACCACTGGTTGTAAAACTGACAGATGCAGGCTAAATTCGTAAATTGTTATTGATACTAGCTAATTATAGATCTTTCAGTTATTACTTATAATAAATACTTACGGACATTAAACAGAGGTTACCATTAAGTAATCGGACTGACAAGTTGCAAGACCTTACAGATGCTCTCTTAAGAAATAAATCCTATTAGATGCTACCTAACTAGAGATTAGCAAAAAAATCATTGGGAAATCAGGCCGTGCAGCTGCCGATCCTTTCATAGTTATTTTACCTTTGACTATGCATCACTGTCAAAATCGCAATGATCTTTATACTCGTTGAAATAAGGCTGTTGTTGGGTAGCTTAGTTAAAGCTACCCAACAACAGCCTTATTGCTGTCTTGTCTGTAAATATAAGAAAGAACTGTACCTTCGTTACAATAAAGTTGCTTTCGGATTGTTGTTGTCAGTGGTAAACTATTTGTGAACTGACTGTAGTAGCAAATGTATCTTCAACTGTCGGATTAGACGATGCAGCTGTTGCAAGACCTTCAAATAGCTAACTCGCTTTAGTTAATCTTCTTATGAGTAGTTACTAGTTTGTATAATTATCTTTTAGTTGTATTGCCTATTAAGAAATAGGTACTTAAGATATTTAGGTAGGTAGACACCTTTTCTAGTAAATAGGACGCACGAGTGGAGTATCGCGACTCTGGAGCACGAGGTCCAGGGTTCGATTCCCGGGCACGGCAAATAGTTATTGGGTTTTCGACCAAGAATTTCACAGTAGCAGCCACGGAGTCTTGATTTGTGCCCGGTGGATGGCAATAGGCTCACCCCTTAGTACAAGGGACTTAAACAAAACTGGCGAAATGTCGGTGTACTATACTTAACAATCAGTTTTTAAAAACAGAAACCCCACAATAACTACGTTCTCATTCTATTAAGAGCGTTTATACCTTACGGCATTTCATACAAACTTTAAAGTGCTTATTTTCCGAAATGACTGAACCGATTTCAATTAAACTTAATACGCTTAAGCAGGATACGTAGGTATAAAAAAAAGATATTTGGTCTCTTTCTACAGATAATTTATAATCGGTCTAAATTAGCTGTAGCACTATTTTACGAAAATGTTTTTAGTACCTAACTTTTAAGACCTATGCATCCTGCTTATGAGTATGAAGCTTCATTAAAATCGGTTCAGTCATTTCGGAAAATAAGGACTTGAAAGTTTGTATGAAATGTAAGGCGTAAACGCTCTTAAGCCCAAGCTGAGTTCTGTAAAGTATGTCGTAAAGTTCCCTAGGCGCTACATAAGTATACGAAAACGCTAAAATAATACAGCGAGCAAAAGTGATGCTAAGCTAAAGAGAGTGGTCAGATTTATTGCGCAAACGCAACCTCAGGCTTAAAGGTTAAACATGGCAATTATACACAAAGGAATACAGTAAAACGAACTTTCTTGGCCTCGTGTTTGTGATATTCATGTTTTCCGTATGTACTTAAAAGATTTAGCATTTCTTTGGAATTATCCTGTCCTGGACATGATTAAAAATTTTCATTTTCCAATTGTTATTTGAATTTTTAATCATCGGAGTTCTTAATCTTTCTGTTGAGTAATACTATAAATTATTTTTCTCTTATGCTATCACTTACTATGGGATTAACCAGACGCCAATTACTGGTCAACACCAGTAATTGGCGTCTGTGTAAATCCAGGGACTGTAAAACCATAAACTTACTTCAGATATGTTGTACATAGAAGCAGTTGGTAAACCTATTTTAATTAATTTAATTAATAAATAAATAGATCTTTTGGGGTTAACTGAATGTCGAAAAAAGCTTCACATCGTTCATCTTATCATTAAATTTGTAGCGACCTACAAAAAGCAACTTACTACATAAAGTACTACAGCGCCATCTATGACACGACGGAAGAACTAACATCAATTTCCTACATCGCGCAAGCAGAGTTTACATCGACTTAAGAGTATATAGAGAAACCCAACAACAACCGTTGGGCAGTTGCCCACCAGACACAACACCTATTTGGTAGGAGGATCCTCCCTTTTCTAAGGAGTATCGAGGAACTTCACACCCTGTCCCTCATACCCCTAAAACATTATCATCGTCCTACCTGCGTCCTTAAGGTCAGCATAGCTCTTATCAATCTTCCTCTGCATCATTAGTCATATTTTCACTTTCTAGTTGACTCCAAACATCGCTAATTTAGTTGCCCTTTATAGGCACACTTTCAACTAGCGACTCTTAAGACCAAGTTGACTTGGTCTTAAGAGTCTGTCTGTCTGTCTGTCTGTCGTTAGTCTTCCGGAAGAATGACAATTAGTATCTTTTGACAGTTAAGTACAGACAAATTGTATAACTATTTATACAGCCTGTCCGTCTTTTAATTGTCCAGAACTGACTATCAAAAGTTGATGTGTAGACAAAGTATTTTGAAATGTCTTATCAGATCTTTTTACCTTTAAAGTTGCTGTCGAAACGAACAACTTGGTGCAAATTATACTACGACCCACATTGACAGTTGTTTGACTCAATTTTGCAAGAATTTTCACTGCCCACGTTATAAAAAACATTAACACCCATTATTCCAGTTTTGGGATGATGGCCGAAGCACCGAAGCGTTAACTTTTACTTTTTTCAGTTTGGCAACACCGTGCATAATGTCGATGTTGCGAGATAAAAAAATGCATTTTGCAACGTGATTTGGTATGATTTTTTCATGAATACCTAAAGATACTAAGTGAGAGATTCACACTGACTGCTTTGTTACAACACTGAAATATTTCTACTTATTACGTAAACGTTTTTGCAGTCATTTTGTAAGATTATGGGTGCTATAGACGAGTGGCAGTGAAAATATAAAAGTAGACGTAGCTGCCTGTTTAAAAATATCTCAGAAGTGTACTTTACATGTGAGGCCGGCTGTCATTTCTAAATCTATGACAATCGACTTTTTGGCATCTCTGACTACCTAACGAGTATTATTATTATTACACAGGAACTGGCTTTAGCAGGAAAATAGTGTACAGTCGGCATCAGAAGTCGGTTAACACTTATCAATATTACACCAAGTTTTGTGCTGATCCGTGTGATCTGATGTAATATTGTTTCACGAATTTTTGTAACCATTGATGAAACATTGTTATGTCTTTTACTCCAGTCTGTTAATATGGACTGTTCTAAAACTAAGACATCTTATAATTTTGAATATGTATAGCGACTCGCGTTGCTGACCAGGTATAGGTCAGAACTCAGAACCTTCACACAAGATACTTACTTGTACCATCTATCTCACTTTTCCTTTACGCTTCTCTTCAATAAGACAAAAAAAAAACAATGATAGTGACTATCAAAAATTTCGAAGTTCTGTCGAGAGGAGTGTTTGTATCCAAAGTGGATGCTGGCTCTCCGTGGTATACTTTTAATCTTGTTGGAATGCCGACCGACTGGTCAGCTGGACAGCCTACCAAATTTCCTTGGGGCTAACGGCGCAAGAGTAAGGGAGGAGCGTTTTTTGAACGGAACAAGTGTTCAAAAGAAAGTAGCTTGTTAACTAATTAAATTAAATAATAATCTTTATTCTGAAATTGGATATCGGAATCACTTTAAACTTCATTTTTTTTTTGGAACAAAATAGGTGCTAGGATAACAAATTACGAAGCATACTCCAACCATAGTGGTTCCATGATGGCTTAGACTAAATTTAATTATTGACCAGTAATTGGAAGCCTAAACCTAGGAAGTCTGTTCTTGCTACCGGAAGACAGATACTTATTACATAATTATGTAGGTAGTTCGGCAGATATCTACAGAAATATTATGAATTAGTGGTATTTGTTTGTATGTAGAGGGTAATCTTCAGAACTACTGATCCGTCTCTATAATATAGATAGATCATAATGAGATTTTAATATGGTGTATGATTCCTAACTACGTAGGAACGAGAGTCGCTATACATATATGCAAAATTATAAGACATCTTAGTTGTAGAACGATTCATATTAACACACTGGAATAAAATACATAACAATATTTTCATCAATGGTTACACAAATTCACTAAACAATATTACATCAGATCACACTAATCAGCACAAAACTGGTGTAAAATTGATAAGTGTTAACCGACTTCTGATGCCGACTGTACCTAATACATAATCTCTCACACAAACAGCCTTCAAACACCAATTAAAAACATCCTCATTTATTCATAACAAGATTTCCATTGTACAAAGTACGTTGACATGACCAACGCTTCCGCGCATGCGCGTGCCATCAGCGCAGGCGCAGTCAGTGTGGTCCCAAAGTGGGCAAACACGAGCCACATCAAAACACTTTCTCCGTCGTTACATGTCGTGTGTGTGTGTGTGAGAGGGAGTGTGTGTGTGTTTACTCGCATCTTCCTCGTAATAATGACGTGGTTAAATATTGTTTTGCTTTCTTTGTTTGTTTCTTGTCATCTTAACCGATTACCAGACTTATATTCGGGCTGAGACGAAGGTAAATCATAACAATACACCTGATTCTCCGAACTACATTGGTTTCCATGTAATAGGTGTTCAGGGTTAATAATTAGAATAGTTTTGTGATTTAAATCATGTAAAAAAAAAGTTTATTTTTGTTATTTGTTAAATGGATCCAAGCGTATCGCTGGGAGGTTACTTTAATATTTCTATTGTAAAAACCAAAAACACTGCCCCACAGGCGATCGAATCAAAGACCTTGCGCTTGCGGATAAGGGTACGAGGCTGATATTATACCTACTAATTTAGAACGGATTTTTCAGTAGGTAAATATTGTTTTTCACCATTTGGTTCAGGAAAGAAGAACAGAAGGCATCTGTAATTATATCATATGTACCTACTGATAGTGATAGCTACTCTGTATGGTGTCGGACGTAGGTAAAGAATAGCACCATCCCATATCTTCTCGTGGGTGTCGTAAGAGGCCACTAAGGGACTTGCCAGATAATGGGCAGCAGCGTTCTCTGTGCTTTTGTAACAACCGTACTGCGATCGCCAACCCGCCTGCGAAGCGTGGCGATTATGGCAACCCCCCACCCTTTTTGGGAGAGGGCTATGTCCAGCAGTGAACGTCTTTCGGCTGAAATGATGATAGTGATAGCATCATCCATACCGTATTCTCTCTTCGAAGACAGGGCTAGCCAGTTTGTAAGATTCAAACACCTGTTTTCAAATCACTCATCTCAATTTACATAATTATCTGAATCACCGCTCTAATCTTGTCAGTAACTTTTACTTTCTACCAGTAAATAGACGGAAATCAATATTTTAATTGACTAAATACGTAATAAATGAGATTACACATATATTGCTTAACATACCTAAATTCGATTTCTTAATAAAATAAACATACCTCGTTCAGAAATTATGTAAGAAGTCTTAGGTAAAACATCTATAATAAGCACAGGTAATAATATGTATGCGAAAGAAACTCGGTCGGTCAGACACCTTCACACCAAAACGACTGAAAAGTTTTCAATAAAATTGCCAACATACTTACCAGATAATTTCCGACCCCTACGCAGACGGAGCTACAAGCAAAAGCAAGTGTTAAATAACAACGACATACAACAATATTGATAAACAAATTCCAAAAGTAAACAAATTAAAACCATGTATGATTTGAAGTGATCCACCATGAAATCGATTCTCCTCGCTGTATAAGTAAACATTAATGGTGTCCGTACGTGTTGGGATGCGGAGGCGGCTGCGGTGACAATGCCTTTTTATTTTTATTTGTTATATAGTTAACTTAACAAGTGCCTACGGTGGTGCTTACGAGAGTAAAATAATAAAACCTTTGAAACTACAGTTTGAGCGGTACTCATGATTACTAAGATAATATAGTCATGCTGACAATTATGCTAAACATTAATTAATACCTATGCATAAGTTGTTATTCCAGATTTTATCATTTGAGATACCTCGACAGCTCTGTTTATACCCAAAATGCAAAGAGTATAGTAATATAGATGGCAAAATGTCCCAATACATACACTGCTGTCACAATTAAAGTTGCCCGATGCAAAAAATCTTATCGATAATCGTTTGCCAAATCGATTAATATTTAATGTTTCCTTGTTTCAGGTCACAGCGGTGGCTGTGCTCAGCATAGCAACGGCAAAGAATTCCACGGCAAAAACGAAACCGAAACGACAGTTAGACAACATAAGAACGCATGAAAACTTACAATACTCACTGGTTCTCCCACACTCAAGAGTTCAACATTATAGAGCACTTGGCAACAACCGACGCATTTCTCAAGGCCCAACGAAAGGAAAGCTGCCACCATACGCGGTGCAGATGGAGCCAGTCGTGCAGTATTCGCAAAAGGATCCTCTCTATGACCCTAATCAGGAAAACTTAGAAGAAACGGTTGTAAACAAAAACGAGATCTACGCTCAGTCCAAAATCCTGAACTTACAAGACCAGTCCAGTGCCGAAAGCTACGGTCCTCCTTACGGCACTCTGCCAACCGCTCCTCTGTATAGCCAGCATCCTCATTACTACGAAGAACCTGAACCCATTATCGAAATCATTATTAAGGAATCCAATGAGACGCTGCCGGCACCTCCTCCTCAACCAGTTCAAAAGAAAAAGAAGGAACCCGTACACGTTTACTATGTAAAATACAGTAAAGACCCTCATTCTAAGGACAAGGTTATTTACGAGAAACCTATCCCCGCTATTACACCTCCAACCAATGAAGAAGACGAACATCATGAACATGAAGATGAATATGTGACGGTGACTCCCGAACCTTATTTACCTCCTAAGACTACCACTTTAAGAGCCATAATCAAGCCTGAATCAGAACAGTACCACAGTGACAGCAGTGTAAAGGTTACTTTCGGCAGTGAAGGTCGCCATTATAGCGACAGGCGTGAAAGTCACAGCCACTCTGAACACCATGAAGAGACAGCACCAAAGCCTGCTATTGCTTTTCCCAATTCACCCCTGCAACCCTCCCCACAGAGCCACCACAGTGTCCAAATTCATCAAAGTCATCCGCAATTAGAGCGATCTGCATCGCCAAAGCCACAGTTCGTAGAATCGAGTACCAGACCATCATTCTTACAACATCAACACCAGCATCAGCAGCAGACACAATTTTTTAGGTCTGGACCCCCGCAAGCTCAGAGCCGAATTCAATTCCAGCCTCAACCAGTGCCAAATGAACAACAACTGCCAAGACAAGGTCCTTCAGTGTCACCCTTCAGACCCCAACTACAGCCACAAACTCCCCGAATCCCATTTGGACCTACTCCTACCTTCAACGCGGCTTTCTCTAATGGTCCGATCGGCCCAGTAACACATTTTGGCAGCCCAACTGCTCAAAGCCCAGTTACTGCTTTCCCCACACCCTCATTCCCCAGAGCAAACAATGGACCCAGTTTCCATTCACGTATAAATGGTCCACCTTCTTTTGGCCCCAGACCTCAATTCAATGGACCCCCAAGAACAAGTTTCCACTCCGGACCACAGAGGCCTTTCCCATCCGGACCTAAGACTTATTTTGATGATCCCAAATACTTGCAAGAGAATTATCACACCATCACAACCGAACAAGTTGACTCTCCCAAACAGCAACAGTTGCCTGGCCGACCTCTGCAGTCTTTCGGTGGCCCAAGCCCCAGCCCGAGCCCTGCTCAATTCCAAGAGCATCGTCGCCCTCCCATTGTTCCGATCAACCAACAACTTCCTCAGCAGAGACCAGCTCAGCAATTTGATTCAATCCACAATAAACCATCTATCGCTATCAATCCCAGTGCGTCCCCATTCTTCAACCTGAAACCTTCCCCACCACTTATTGAAGACAATCGCCCACCTTTTCATCAACATTCCCTGCAACCTCAGCCACAGCAACAATTTAGTTTCCACCAAGGTCCTCAGGGGCTTCCCAGGCCATCTCCCCAGATTCCGTTCCAACAGCAATACTCATTCCCCTCACCATCTCCCTCTCCTCAAAATCAGTTTGTTCCATCGCCTTCTGCTGCTCCTTCATATAACTTCCACCCTCAACCCTCACCAACGCCCGATGTCATCCACCAAGGCTCACCGTCAGAAAGACCTTTTAACCATCCATCAAATATTGATCATCAACAAAACATTGGTGGTCTAGTTCCTGGTGGAGGTGAATTGGTACCTGCTATTTCTAAATATGAACAACACATTACGGTTAATGGACCTACATCTCAACCATTCAGTGGCCTCGGAGAGCCTAGTCCTAGTCAACCTACACCAACTCCTAGTCAACAACAACAGTACCATCAACTACAACAACAGCATAATCAACAACAACAACGTCACCAACAAGAACAACAACAGCGACAGGAACAACAGCAGCGTCACCAACAACACGAGCAGCAGCAGCGTCAGCAACACGAGCAGCAGCAGCGTCAGCAACACGAGCAACAGCAACGTCAGCAAGTAGAACAACAGCAACGTCATCAGCAACATGAACAGCGACAGCAACACAAACAGCAACAACGTCACCAACAAGAACAACAACTTCGCCAACAACAACAGCAGCAGCAGCAATACCAACAGCAGCAGCAACAATTGGACGCGGAACAGGAACAAGTCAGGTTGCAATTAGCGCGTAACGTCCAAAAACAACAAGAAGAAATCCAACGGCTACAAGCGCAACTATTGCATTCACAACATGAACAGCAGCAACAGCAAGAACAATACCAAAGCGTTTACCAGCAACAAGTCCAAGCTACATCGCCAAGATCCCAATACATCCAAGAGAGGTCCAGACCACATTCTACATTTGCCTCAAGCACAGCGTCCCCTCCCTACTACCAATCGACATCTAGGACCGTGGAAATTAAACCCACAACGTCGAAATATGTATCTTCTACGCAAAACTCAGTAACTTCAGCACCAGAAACTAAAAAGGAGGATAAGAAAAAAAAGCCATCCATTGAACTTCCTGATGAAGTACCAGATGACCTACGTCAGCAGCTTTTGTCTTCTGGCATCTTAGATAATGCTGACATCAGTGTTTTGGATTACGATAAAGTAGGAGATACGCCTCTGGATTCTCTGCCTCCAGACCAGTTGGCTAACTTCTTCAGTGCTGGTGGTGGCCAACAGATTGCTTCTAGTGAAACTAGACCCGTTTATGTTAAGCCTAACGGAGATTCTATTCAATCTAGAATTGATGAAGATATTGAAGACGACCAGGAATTTGCTGCTTCAGAAAATGTTCCCAGTTACGTTGCTCCTCCACCAAATGGTCAAGCTGTTGAAATGAAAGTTGTTCATTTCAACCCTGATACTGCTGAGGGGCAGCAATTGGCTGAAAAATACATCAAAGAAAACGCCACACAAGTTGATCCCG
Source organism: Cerastis rubricosa (assembly GCA_949152445.1). Lineage (NCBI taxonomy): Eukaryota > Metazoa > Arthropoda > Insecta > Lepidoptera > Noctuidae > Cerastis > Cerastis rubricosa. The sequence continues at coordinate 3,435,029 of OX424535.1, read as the reverse complement.
TGGCATTAAATGACAAAAGGTACAACAGATATTTGCCATTGAAAGTAAGTGGCAATCAGTTCCCACTACCGGACGTCCTAAAAGGCAGGAAAGTAACTTCAGTCGTTGTTCTGGCCCCCGTTGAGACTGAAACCTTGGGCAACCATGCTAGGACAGAGCGAGCAGCCGAAGAAAATTTAAAAGGCATTAAGTTTGTAGCTGGTCCGAGTTTGCAAGAATTACTCATACGACCAACAAAGGACAACTTCAAGAAGTGGTTGGAGGTTGAGAAGAAGACCGCCACTGATTTACAATCGGTCGTCTTGCTTGTGACTGGGTAAGAAATTATCAGTGCTTATTTTAACATGGTGCTTAATAACTTGTGCTTTTATTGACATTGTTTTAATATAACGTGTTTATTTACAGAGATGCTGAAACTGCTGATGGAAAAGAAATTTTCATGTACGACATCGCTTCTGGAAACGTGAACAAACTCGATGGTGACCTATCAAACGCATTCGTTGAGGCTGCAGAGAACAACTCTCTAAGCAAAGACTTTGAATCTTTGGCCATTGAAGGAGAGGGTACTCCAGAAAACTTTGACAAGGATAAAAGCGACGACGTTGCTGCGGAAGGTTCTGAAAATGTGCCATTATTTGTAGACTTATCAGGCTTAAACTTAGATCAGGAAAACACAAACCAAGTGTCAATATCATCAGGTTACAGTAAAACGAAACAGGGTAGATCGTTTACGAGACATTGATAAGCAAAATGCCAAATGGTGTCTGATCCTTGTAAATAGTCTAGTATTAGTATTACTAAATTAAATTCAACGCGATTGTTGCGTGTAGTCGTAATTGTTTTTTTTTACAAAAGTGATAATGGTTGTACAATATAAAATAACTGCCTAATAAACTTACTTTCATTTTCAATCCTGATTTCCCCAAAAATACTAATAAAGTACCTTCTTTAGTTAACGTGATTGTGTAGAAACACTTTTATAGGAAGAGAACTAAAAAATATGCCATAATTTATTTGTTTGCTGCTTTCAAAAGCTAAATGAGAAAATAAAAATTTTTCACATTATACTCGCATTGCATTACAGCGTTACTCTGCTTAAAAATATTAAGAAAGTTTCTAATATTGGACTGTAATTTTCACTATTATTTTATCGATTTCATAATTTGATAAGCATCGATTCAAATGAATATCATTTTTCCCAACTGGCAGCACAGACTCGAGCTGTCAAACATATGGATTATTTATGGTGGAAGAGGTCTATACCGCAGTGTAAAATTCACAGTTTTTATTTATTTTCATGTATTTTGCTATAGTTTTTGACTTGTAATCATGATGGAGGGTTCTCTTAGTAAATGGACAAATGTGATGAAGGGGTGGCAGTACCGGTGGTTCGTGTTGGACGAGAATGCTGGCCTGCTTTCCTATTACACGGTAAGTGACGTTTCATACTAACCGTATTACCAAAAATTATATGTCGTTTATTGCTGTGATTTCTACACGGATTGCTCTCACTTGCGTTTACTTACCTTGAGAATATTATATGTGCAAGTTCAGCTACATAAAAAAATAATAATTTAAGATTAACCTTCACACACTGAAGAAACTTAAAATATACATTAAATTGGACTCTGCTCAATACCGTGACCTAGTACAGCAAGTTAGAACTATTATTACTGTGATTTCAGAATAAAAATAATCATAAAGTGATAGAAAACTCTAAAGAGGCAATGTCAAGGTTAAGCATTTGTTGTTGATATGTACCATAGATGCCAAGGCGAGGCAAATGCCTTGGGTATACGGCCAATACCAAGACTACTTGCTGATTAATGATAGGAATGAGTACAACAATACTTTAGGAGAGAGTGTACAATAATTTTTCTGATGACCTGCTAAACATAGTGCTAATAAAATGTTGTATCAGAATGAAAGGCTATTATTGTAGCAAATTTTTCTTACTTACTCTACTATTCTTATTCTATTATTCTAGCAAATTTAAACGATGAAAAATTGTTATGTATTGAGTTTATTTTTCCAATGCTAAATTAAATGAGTTTTTTCTTCCTTTAAAAATAAGCAATAATGAAACATCTGTTAATGTTAAGGTAATATTTTTTAAACTCCTTTCTTTACAAACAATCGAGGCTTAATTACGTCATGATTGCATTATTTAAAAACAGAAATAGATGACACTGATTACTCTACCATTGTTACAAGATCTAACAAATTCACTTACAAAACTTAACATTATGTTGCATCTCGTTAAACTAGAATATACTCTCTTTATTGATTGTGTATACTGGGCAGGACATGTCTGTCGCATGCCGAACGAGCTGTGGGCCCGTAAAGCTCAGGATTGGTGCCCTGAATGGTGGGAGGCCTTTGCCCAGCAGTGGGACAATACAGGCTAGCTATAATAATAATAATATGATAATTGATTGTGTTTCATACTAGACACAACTTTTTTGATAGGAAAATGCAGGTGTTTTTATTGTTAGAATATTTTTATCAGTATGAGATTATTTGCAAAATGTTTGTTTTTTGCACAATCAAACAATAAAATTTTGCCCCTGAGACCTACCGGGGGTTTTCACTGGTTTCAATTATCATTAGTATAATCTGTGAAGAACTCCTTTTATGGACAATTGTGAGCTGTAATCCACCATGCAGGCCCTATGAGATGATCATCTACCAACCTGCATAGGTTTTTAAGGTAAATTCATAGTTCGATTGTTACGGAGACGGGTATGAGATGTGCTACTTAATAAGCATTAATCAAACAAAAGCCAGAAAATCTTATCTAAACATATTTATCATAATTAAACACTACCTAAATATTTTTATTGCCACCATTTTCAATTTGACTCAGCGCTTTCTTATCTTTCAAATAGTTTTGTCGAAAGAAATCATAGAACATGTAGTAAACAAATATGACATTAGGGAAGTATAGGATGGTGATGCCCAGCGGTGCCGGGCAGCTTGGTAGGAACACCTGCATGGAGTATACTAACATCAAAGTAAACTGGATCTGAAAAAGAAAGAGTATTCATTACTATTTATTTTACCAATAAACCATCATTTACCATAAGAAAATGTTTGACATAAGTCATTCCTGTGGTATATGTAGAATGAGAGCAGCGGTAGCCCAGTGGTGGCAGCCCCGACTTACGACCAGTAAGTCGTAGGTTCGAACCCAGGCAGGCGCATTACTTTGTTGTAATTTATTTCATCACCACTCTCAAAACGATGAAGTAAGTACGTGAAAAACTGGCATGTCCTAGAACAAAAAGTCCGTAGACATGTGACATCTACCAACCCGCACTGGGCCCGCGTGGTGGATTAAAGCCCACTCCCTCTCATTGAGAGGAGGCCTGTGTCCCAGCAGTGGGAACATTATAGGCTGATGATGATGGTATAAAAATTTATGTTATTATTTAAATTTCATTTCAACACTCATTTATGACAATTCTTAATTACTTTTTACTGTGTGTAAATAATCAAGTATCAACAGAAGATGTGAATCATCTTTAACAAAAACATTTTTAATCAGAGGTAGTTTGTTAATTACTTGGTCATATTATTTAGCAACAAACAATTTTATGGTTAAATAAATTGCATAATGTTAATCGAAAACAATCAATTTTATGGTTAAATATTCTGTCACAAATTAAGCCTAAATATGACCTATAATGAATGTAAATACCCCATCACGATACACCTATCTCAGAAATAGACCCATCAGAATAATTAATCTCCTCAATAAATTACTACTCCAATCTCTCTCAATCAGATGTGCAAATAGGGCACATAAACGTCAGCACATTCAGTTAAACTATTTCAAAGTAATAGACAGTAAAATGCTAATGAACAAACCCACCATCGTCCTTGGAGGAAGGGTTAATTTATCTCCAGTACTTCGATTACTCCCATGTCATTTGTGAGGGATTATAGTGCCATGCCTGTGTTTAGTTGCTTTTGAAACATCACGGAGTAATTTTGAGCTATAATTTTTGGGCTCAGATTATTGTGTCTTCTAAGGTATTCTGAACCGAAGTTAATCTGTAATTCGATTGAGCTTTTGTCGATATCTTGCGTAAATTACGTTTCTGAACACTCAATCATAAGCTAGTTCGCTTGAAATAAACTAGCATAAGCAAAGCATAATCTGCCTATACTATTCCTACTACTGGCACACAGGCCTCCTCTTCCTCCTCTATGAGAGGGATTGGGCTGTGAACTAATAATTCGAAGACTTGCGACATTTACCAAAGCGGTTTTAGGACATGCCGGTTTCCTCACGATGTTTTCCTTCACTGTTTTGAGAGCAGCGGTGATGAAATAAATAACACAAAGTTTTGTGCCTGCCTGGCTTCGAACCCGCGGCTTACGGTACGTAAGTCGGGGCTACCACGACTGAACCACCGCTGCTCTAAAAAAAAAACTAGAATCTCTTTTAATGCAACTGCTATAGATACACGCAATAGTTTGGCTGTGGACCTCGGAAACGAGTTAACAAGCTTTTCATCTTCTTTTGCAAATGTAGCAATAGACGTGTTCAATCCTTCAACAAGGGCCATAGGCCACGTGGCTTAGCTGAAACTGCGTGATTAATGTTCAAAGTAAAGCCTTTAATCGTAACCTTTTAAGCTGTGACTTTAACAAACGGCCACAAGTTCCAAGCTTAACAACGCGCGGCCCTATGGACCCAACGTCTTGTTAAAATGATCACGTATCTATAGTACCATAGATTATTCATGATGTATTAGTCTTCCAAATACAGAGTCATACTCATACTTAAATACATCATTAGCCTAGCCTTTTTCTCAGCTATGGTCGTCTTCCAGTCGAGCCGGATGCAAATGAATATTAGCATTCTCTATGGAGTATCTATGGAATGGGAGAGACTTCCCCCTGATCTCCACAATCTAGTAACTGGCTAACATGGTGACACTTTCGGGCATCCTCTCATGTTTAAATTCACTCACTCTAAACAATGTTATTGGCACATCAAAAAACCGATACATTTTGCACTAACACTCGCCAAAAAGAATTCAAAATCGTACGATCAAGCCACTGCTCCAAAATTGTCGAATCGTATACGGTATAACCTTGCTATTTCATCCAGCCGTTTGGCAGGAAATTGGGTTTTCGACATCCCAGCGGATACATCAGTATGAATTCAAATAGCAGCCTTCATTTTGAAGGAAAACTCTTGTGCTAGAAATAGAAAACCTGTCCAGTATTCATAGCCAAAGCGAAGTCCGAGTTTTTTTTTTAATGCTAGGTGCTGGTTATTATTTTTTAACTGATCATAAGTCTGCCACTAATGGCAAAAACGGGGTAAGTTTTTTTTTTGCAATTTTTACAGAATCAGGTGATTTCACAGCGTTATATTGACGATATTTTAAATTATTGTAATTTCGTAAATACGTATTTGTTACAGTCGCAAAACAGGTTTTGATCAATAGACTACCTGACACTGTTTCGGGAATTGCCTAAAACTTAGAAAATGGATCTACGTTAGCACATCTCTGACGACGCATAGAATAGAACAAGTCGTAACTTATTCATTTATATATGTTACCGGCCAAACCCGATTTCATGTCAAACTAGTTTGTCCTAGGCCAAACTAGTTTACTGGTTCATCACTGACCAAAAAAAACCTTTACAATGCGCCCAACTTGGACGTGGCATCGCTCGCTACGCTCGCTCGGCTCGCGCGTTTATGATCACAGTTCTAACCTAACCTAACCCATTTAGATGGGGTGCTCTATATGATACTGTTATGATGAGTCCTAGTTTGGCCTAGGACAAACTAGTTTAGCCGGAAATCGGGTTTGGCCGGCAAGATATATATACTAGCTGCTGCCCGTGACTTCGGTCGTGTGGAATTTTTGATGGGTTTTCGAGGTACGAAAAATAGATGTTGGCCGATGCTCAGACCTACCCGATATGCACACAAAATTTCATACAAATCGATTCAGGCGTTTCGGAGGAGTTTGGTAACAAACACCGCGACACGAGAATTTTAATTAGATGTAACTTACTCGTAGGACCAAGAACTTTAATAAACAGTGAAAAAGCCGAAGCAGACCAAATGCGAGTGCGTACAGGCACCGATTGCGAAATTCTATTGAATATGTCAGACAGATCGGAATCACGGCACACGCTAGGTACGTACACACGGAGACACATCAAGGCATAGGTACATATCCAGTAACTTGACCTCACTTTGTATGAGCTTCCCGTACAATGAGAGATCAGCTTAATTTGATTTTTCATAGCTATATTGATCGTCGTGAGTACACGCCACGCAGCTGATCTGACATCTTCCATGCAATACCTTCTTAGGTCCATTTACATACAAAAAGCAGACAATTATTCTCCAAGAGTAATTGGGAAAGGTACTTACCATCTGCATGATAGTGAGCCATTTCTTATACTTGATAAGGACAGTCTTCATCTTCAGGCTCCCCTCGGCGGATAGGAGGTAGTAGCTGTACATGATAACATGTACCGAGTTGTTTATCATTGGGGAGAAGGAGGTTATGCCACCTGTGGACATAAATAATGTTATAAGTTGTCTTATCCTATTATAAATATGAATGTAAGTTTGTTTGTTACGCTTTCACGCGAAAACTCCTCAACTGATCATCATGAAACTTTGTACACATATTCTTGGAGGTATTAGAAGTAACATAGGCTATATATCATCACGCTACGACCAATAGGAGCGGAGCAGCTACGAAAAATGTTGCGAGAACGGGGAAACTTGACGCACAGACGAAGTTGCGCGGGACAGCTAGTATACTATTATAAGTGTGAATGTAAGTTTGTTTGTTACGCTTTCACGCGAAAACTACTCAACCGATCATCAAGAAACTTAGTACACGTATTCTTGGAGGTATTAGAAGTAACATAGGCTATATATCATCACGCTACGACCAATAGGAGCGGAGCAGTTATTAAAAATGTTGCGAAAAACGAGGAAAATGTGACGCGGACGAAGTTGCGCGGGACAGCTAGTATATACTGTTATAAGTGTGAATGTAAGTTTGTTTGTTACGTTTTCACGCGAAAACTACTCAACCGATCATCATGAAACTTTGTACACATATTCTTGGAGGTATTAGAAGTAACATAGGCTATATATCATCACGCTACGACCAATAGGAGCGGAGCAGCAACGAAAAATGTTGCGAGAAACGGGGAAAATGTGACGCAGACGAAGTTGCGCGAGACAGCTAGTATACTATTATAAGTGTGAATGTAAGTTTGTTTGTTACGCTTTCATGCGAAAACTACTCAACCGATCATCATGAAACTTTGTACACATATTCTTGTAGGTATGAGAAGTAACATAGGCTATATGTCATCACGCTAGGACCAATAGGCGCGGAGCAGCAATGAAAAATGTTGCGAAAAACGGGGAAACTTGACGCAGACGAAGTTGCGCGGGACAGCTAGTAGTATATATAGTTATAGCATATTAGGAGCATAAATATCCTTACGTTACCACAAAAGACCGATGGATGGACTGTGTGAACGATGCTATAGCTAAAAAGGAGGTGACAGCTGAGAAGATGAGTAATAGAGAAGTTTACAAAAAGAAATTCTGTGCCAAAGCCAAGTATTGGATCAGGTGGCCTACCATAACAAACATTATTGTTTTACTCCTTTTTCAGTGTGGGAAAGAGATGACGCTAGACATCCTGTATAGCTCCGTCTCTTTCCCACACTGGAATAAGAGTAAAACAATACTGCTTTAAGACGTTCCTGGTAGGTCAGCTGGGCGGAGAATGAATTTTAGTCTTCAAGAAGTGTAAATTCTCAGCCTAATTATGATTAACGAGCCCGCGGCTTCGTCCGTGTGGAGTTCGGTAATGGTCTCACGGGATCAAACTATTGCGATCAAAAGTACCTGTGTTTGTTAATCCAGGTTATAAGAATCTGTGTGCCATTTTTATCCAAATTCATTCAGTAGTTTTTGCGTAAAAGAGTAATAAACATCCATACATCATCATCATCATCATTTCAGCCCAAAAGACGTCCACTGCTGGACATAGGCGTCCCACAAGTGTCGCATTGACATTTTGGGGGGTTTTGCCATAATCGCCACGCTTGGCAGGCGGGTTGGCGATCGCAGTACGGTTGTTACAAAAAAAAGCACAGAGAACGCTGCTGCCCATTCTCTGGCAAGTCCCTTAGTCGCCTCTTACGACACCCACGGGAAGATATGGGATGGTGCTATTCTTTACGTCCGACACCGTACAGAGCATCCATACATCGGTCTTCACAAACTTTTAACAATAGTCTATCAGTACCTAAACATTTATACTATTAGTAAGATAGCTTTTCATCATAATCATCATCAACCTATAATGTTCCCACTGCTGGGACATAGTAATCCACCACACGGGCCCAGTGCGGGTTGGTAGATGTCACATGTCTTCGAATTTTTAGTTCTAGGACATGCTGGTTTTCTCACGATGTTTTCCTTCACCGTTTTTGAGAGCAGCGGTGATGAAATAAAATATTATTATTACACTAACTGCCTGGCTTCGAACCCACGGCTTGCTGCTCGTAAGACGGGGCTGCCACCACTGGGCCACCGCTGCTCAAGATAGCTTTTGCTTTTGATTAGCTGTCGACCCTTCGAGGAAAACGGACGATGATTTAACTCGTCAACAAGGATATCTAGAGGTTTCAGTTGAAACCGATGTATCAGATAAATGTTATCGGTTTCGGGAATTCATCTCTAATGGATCCTGTCAACCCGTTTCAATTAGGTATGTGGTGTAAGTTTTAGCTGTCGATTGCGTTATCACGTTATCGGTCTTAATCTCAAATCCAATCACGGGCTTCAGGCCCCTGGGAACATGTTTATGATACATACACAAACTAATACCAGACTCGTATACAAACGTGTTGTTTTGGATACTCGTCAAAATTCAGGAGGTTGCCACGAAAGACATAAATAATAGATTTAAATTACGGTACCTAGTTAATTATTAATAAACCCAGATTTTTAGGGTTCCGTACCCAAAGGGTCAAACGGGATCCTATTACTGAGACTTCGCTGTCCGTCCGTCCGTCCGTCCGTCTGTCACTAGGCTTTATCTCATGAACCGTGATAGTTAGCGAGTTGAAATTTCTACAGATTATGTATTTCTGTTGACGCTATAACAACAAATAATAAAAAAAGAAAAAAAATATTTACGGGGGGCTCCCATACAAATTTTTTTTTTTTTCGTTTTTATAAATAATGGTACGGAACCCTTCGTGCGCGAGTCCGAATCGCACTTGGCCGGTTTTTTTTTGTTTTTAAGTTGGTCAGTATTTCAGAATAACCCCCTTAACGTGGTTCAGGGAATAAGAAATTATGGAATAAACGTTTGAGATTGTTTGTACGTGTGAACGCGCGGTAATGGGGCGAAGATCGGACGTGCTGCATTTAAAACACGGGTTCACACTTTACGATTTCCGTAAATAAGCAAAAAAAATATAAATTACCTACCCATTTTATTATTGATTCGGATCGAAAATCAATAGCATAGTTACCTCCTTAAATTTGACGAGGATACAAAACAACACATTTTATAGTATGAATTATTTGAAATCAGCTACAAGCATTGCCTTCCTCGGGTATTGAAATTCTCTTAAACATAATCCTCAAAGGATTAATCAGAGGTGTACCCGATTTATAAAAAATACACCCACCATCCACCCGTCAGTTATGTTTAACTCCCTAAAAATAACTTAAATATAACGGATGTTATTTTATGCTGGCAGAGATAAAAACTGGAATTAATTTATATGCAAGAGAAGATTTTGTGATAAACTTTGTGGCCTTGCGAATAAATTATGCTAAATAGAAAAATATACAAGATTCGCAAAGATGTAGACTAGCTTAATAAAATTGTTGTTCGTTTTAGTCAAATTCTAGAATAAACAGGTACAAAATATAAAACAGAATTGAATTATATATCGTAGAACTGCAGAGCTAAGACTCAGAATCTTCAGAACTGAGACTGCATTGTTGGTCTAGTGGTCAGCATGACATCCTGGGTTCGATTCCCGGGTCGGCCAAAGTCGTTTTTACGTCAGAAATTTCACAGTAGCACCCACGGAGTCTCGATTTGTGCTCGGTAAATGTGGACGTACTTGTTAGAATTCGGGAATTATAAGGTGCGATGTTATATTGGTATACAAGGTTGTTTTGCATCCTCGTCAAAATTCAGGAGGTTGTCACAAAAGACATAAATAATCAATTAAAATTACGGTACCTAGTTAATTACTAATAAACGCAGATTTTTTTGGTTGTTTATGTTTGTCAGTATTACAAAATAACCCCCTTAACGTGGTTTAGGGAATAATAAATGATCGAATAAACGTTTGAGATTGTTTGTATTTGTGAAGGCGCGGTTATAAGGCATGAATCAGACGGCCCTAGTTTAAAACACGGGTTTTTCACACTTTCCGATTTCCGTAAATGAGATTAAAAACAAAAATTACCTACCAATTTTATTATTGATTCGGGACGAGAATCATTAGCATAGTTACCTCCTTAAATTTGACGAGGTTGCAAAACAACACGTTGTATACATACTTAAGAGTGTGCTACAGACCATCAAACTGAACATGTTTCTCCATCGGACAAACATCGTAATTTCAAAAATCAGATTGGTGGTCTGTTGCATACCCTTAAGTATGTATATAGCCTTTCCGTAACACCCTGTATAACTTCAGAGCATAATCAGCCTATAACATTCCCTCTACTGGTACACAGGCCTCCTCTCTATGGAAGGGAGTAAGTAGGTCGTAATCCACCAAGTAGGCTCAATGCGTGTTGGATTTGAGATGTCATATTTCTGGTTCCAAGACTTTGCTTCACGATACCTTTTTGAGAGCAGTAGTGATTAAATAAATTTCATATAGCAAAACGCCTGGCTGGGTTCGATACCACGACCTGCAAAAGTCGAAAGGGACACCAATTGCAGATGAACTTAACAAAGTGGATCGAAAATCTAACTAATGATGGGAATGATTCGCATATTGCTGTAAAAGCTTTATTCGCCATACACAAATTCACAAAAGAACGTACTAACTTTGGCAAAAGGTGCTCAAATACGTACTCGTAGCGGAAGGCCGGGTACATTCTCAGTGAAAGTAAATTGATTGATTGAAGCATCTTCTTGAACATTTCCCACGATACCAGTTAAATGTCAAACCGCTACGATCAGTGGCTTGTGTTTTGGGGGTTTAAAAAGACTGTGACAAGCTACTATTATTCGTTTATTCATTTTTCTAACTTACATTTTTTATATATTCCTATAGAAAAAAATCAATAAAAAAGCATTTAAAAATATTTAAAATAATATATGTAAAGAAGTAGTAACTAACCGGTATTGGAAACAGGGTCCACGCTGCCGGCGGTCAGAGCTCCAAAGAAAGGAACCTCCTAACAATACGAGCCGTGTTCAAGAGTACCGCTTTCTGAATCAAACCCTTGATCCAACTGCCTATCAGATTCAGCTTCATCAGATATTGGTCGAGACTCTTGGCAATTAAGCCATTGGCTGATACGACTATCGGCACAATGATTGCAGAGTCCACATCCCACATCCCGACAACCTCGTGAGCCAAGTCCAGATACTTGATTTGCTGGACGAGCTATAATTATTAATGCTAGTCTGTACTGTCCGACTACTGGACAAAGGCTTCTTTCCATTTTTCCAGTGGTCCCGGGTTTTCGCCACTTCTTGTCTATTGCGAAGAAAGACATCCAAGTTGTCCCGCCATCTTCTTCGTGGTCTGAAGCATGTCTGCGACAAGTGATTTGACAAAAAATACTGTACCTCGTCTAAGCTCAACTTTGGGCTATCATTATTAGGCCGATTTAAATTAGGATACTAACAGGACATTACAAGAGTTCATATCATGGCTATTAAGAGGCACTTTGGATGCTATTTGAATTTTGGAGACATTTGTTGTAATTGCTCATCCACGGATTATTTTCGTATGGAGAAGAATAGGCAAGAAACTCCAATAAACTCTCTTCTTCTTCTTCTTCTTCTTCTTCTTTATGGGGTTTTGGATTCCGCACTTAGTCCCTTAAGTGGACCATTGTGCGTGAGCCATAGTGGCCGTTACTCCAACCAGTCCACCTCCCTCCAGAAGCAGATCACACTTCCCGGTCTACTCAGGGCATCCGCAAGGGATCCTGGTGTTCCCAGGGTCGCCTAGCGAATCTTGGTGACACCGGTGCACTCAAGCAACACATGCGCCACCGTTTCCTCCGCATCCATGCATGCTCTGCACAGGGGACTGTCGGTGATTCCTAGAGTATGGAAGTGTTTATTCAGTGAGCAGTGTCCAGTGATGGTCCCCGCCACCAGACGCAGGCCATCCCTGTCCTGACGCAGAAGGCGCCTGGTCAGCTTTGCGTCAAGGGACGGCATAGTTTCCTTGGACTGCCTACACCCTAGTGTCGAGGTCCACCATTTTTCCGCCTGTGTTCGAGTGTGATCCTTTAACCAGTTATTTAGCTGCTTGAAGGGAATGGGCACAATGGGTTCGGGTCCGTAGGGTTTTGTGCTGGATCCTCTTCTGGCAAGTTCATCCGCCGCATCGTTCCCCAGGGATCCACTGTGTCCTTTGATCCATTGTAGTGTTACCGTATTGTGGTTTAGTACCGTGATTCTTTCTAGGGCATAATGCCCAATAAACTCTCTAAACTACGTATAGTCCCAAAAGTTAATATGAAGGATAATTCCGGTAGACACCAATCGGATATCAGGACCCAAAATCATCATTTTGGTCCAAATCCAATGGTCAATTTCCATCGGCCATAGGAAATCCCGGGCGATATCTAACCCTTTTATCACGAAAGTAGTCCCAAATCGTGCTTGTAACCCTAAATTACCGCTTGATTTGGTTTTGGGGTCTATATTAAGGGTATCGCTAAGTATATTGTGATCATTTTTACAACAATAGCAAAGCTCTTCACAGACGATAAACAAGAATTTGCAGAGAACATCACGCAAGCCTATAATCTCTGAAGGGTTACGTAGAGGTGTACCAAATAGCACACCCACATATCGCTAATTATTTGTCCTTGTAATAGGGCAAGCACAAGAACAAGATTTTTACAACGAAAATATTAGAGGTCTCTTTTGTGTTATTTGGAATGCTCTGACAGAATGCCCAACAATGCCAAGCATCTATTTGTTGGGAAAATTCTTTTGACAAGATATGACTGTCCTCAGTCCATAAAATGTGGACACTGGGCCAGGATCTCCATTGGAATGCACTTGAGGTAAGCTGTGCTATGCCTTTGGCACGTCTGCTTAGTAATTTGCATTCTCCGAAATTCCGTCCGCTCCGTATCTAAGATTGACCTGTCACTCCTATGTGAATGGGAAGTCACCTGCTACGTGAAGCATCTCGGTTCCTTTGATAATGTCTGCAGATGACATGTCGTTATGTTGGTACGAAGGTGGCTGGTTGTTTACTGAAGTCTTTTGTTACAATGCACCTTTGTCATCCCGTGATTGTTTGTTTTGTGATCTTTTTCTTCACACTCAATTCTTCTGACAAGAAAGAAGAGATTCTGTTTAGAATGCACATTGGATCTAAATGGTGTTTTCAGTTTATGTTTGTCGTGATTTGGTAGTTATGTCAAACTAGTTTTTGACTTGGACGTCGCCCGGACATTGTCTCACGGGAACGTAATGCCGGAATAAAAAAATCAAAATCGGTCTAGTCTTTGGGAGTGAAAATGTTTATAAACAGAGTAATTTAAGCATTTATAATATTAGTATAGATATAAATAATACATTATCTTTTGAACATGTTACGTCAACTTTATCTTGTATTTCAATTTACATTCACCGACATATTTAAAGAAGCACAAAATCCGCTCCATTCTAAACTATTCACACTTATCGAGTCATGCTGTGTCTTTTCAATTATAGGACCTGGGTTTGCGGTTAGAAACCTTTCATTTGACTTGCTGGCTTCACTACAAATTAAGTGTTATGAGAGCCAGTCGACAAACACGAAGAGTATCCAAGGCACACACATTATCCGGTGTTATACAATAACATTTAATATGATATCACCGTCGGAAACTCAGAAAGGTCTTACGCGAGAGGGGGACCGTTCAAAATGATACTCTCGCTTTTGCTTATAGAGTTTGTTTTTGGTTGTGAGTTGTGTGGTCAAAGCCCAGCCCATCACTTTCACTGGCCAGCCATCGCTATCTTCGCAATTCTTGTCCAACTATAAACTACTAGACATTGTTTAGGGTCAGTTTTATCAGTGAATGTATGGCCAGAGAGAGATAACATCGAGATATCGAGATGTAATTGTTTAACAGAATTACGGAACTCGCGAATTGGAGCGATCTTCATTTTTTTTAAGTGTTTGAAAAAGCTGGATGTAAAATAAAATGTCTTATATTCGCTTTTACAGTCGTCGCGCTGTGGATCTTGAATAGCCCAATTTCTTGTGACTTTACCAATTAAATACTACCTATTTATAATCACTGCAGGCTCGGCCATAATTAAAAAAAAAAACAAAACATTCGTTCTATGTTTTGTTTTTTTTACGTTACCTAGAACCAAAAAGTGTTATTCTTTAACTTTGATTATCTTAATTATGAAAAATATTAATTTTAATACATTCTTCGTTGGTTTTTTAGCATTGATTTGAATAAATTGTCTTTCTTGTTCGCCGCTTTTACCCTAACTGCGCCTATCTTACTATTGGCGTTTGCCAATCTCCTTTGCTACGTCCATTAGTGAATTGTCCAGACATCATTGCAAAAATGATGAGGACACTATGCATTAAACAGACACACTATCAAATGTCAGTACTGTTAAAGCCTTATTTATGGCATTTTAATGCCTGTTTGGTACAATATTATGGCATTTTAATGCCTATGTGGCTCAATAAACATCAATATATTCGCCATATTTGGAACAAATGCCTCGCTGCCTTTCTATTCCATCTCTACAGCTAAACGCATCACTTCAAGGTATCAGATGTTTGTATCAGCAAGTCGGTTCGGGAAAATTCAGTTCAGTTTCGGCACAATTGTGCCAAACCAAGCCGAACATGATCCAGCGTTGGAAGATGCCGAACGAAGTTTGCCGACCGTTACGACTCGAATGAAGCGAGATATGTGTAAAATTGTAATTGCATCAGATCGGTGGAAATACTGCGGAATCAAATGTTCCCACTTGAATTAATATTAGCGCCGCTCATAGAACTGTTTACAAAACAACAAATGTGACGTTAACGGAAACCTTGGCTAAACAAGCAAAATATTCCCCTGAACAACAGCTATGGATAATGGATACTCTGTATATGGGTTTCATCTTGACAGGGGAAACGTGGCCATGCCTATGCATTATTCTTTGTCTGCAATTTTCTGTAGCATGTTTTTTATTTTTCTTGCTTCTTATTCTTCTTGCTGCTTTTTATTTTTCTTGCTGCTATTTTGGTGTTATTATTAAAATGGTGGAGGAAAACATCGTGAGGAAAACAGCTTGTCCTAGAACCAAAAAAAAACGAAGACATGGGGCATCTGCCAATCCGTCTTGTAGATAACGGCTCACTCCATCTCATAGAGAGGAGCCATGTGTCCCAGCGTGGGAAAGTTATAACTTGTTATGCATATATGTTGATATTTTTGTTATTTCTGGAAAATAGCATATTTGTTGATATTTAAGTTATTTCTGGAAAACAGCATTACTGATTATAAATATTCTAAAAGAGCTGGTATGGCCTCGATGTCTGATCACATAAAGGGCAGTACCTATGATCGATTGCTTTACCTAGATGGCAACGCGACAATAATAAAGTGATGAATAGGTTTTCACTATAGTTTATTACATGGATAGACCGTACTAATAAATTAGTAAATTACTAAATAGCTGTTATTATACATAACTTGTCATATTAGATCAAAACTTAGAAAAAAATGCCGTGAGGGAAGAGGCATGTACCAGTAAAGAAAATTTGAAATATTTGACATCTACCAAACCACAGGTCGGTGCAGCTCGCGTTAGATCTGCGTGGTGGATTACGGCCCACTCCGTCATAGAGGGGAACGTGTAGATTCATTATGAATCATCATCATCATACACCTGCCTTATCTCAATTTATCAAATCAAATATTTTATTTGCAAGAATATGGTACAATAGGCGTTACAATAAGGGTTCCAGCATATCCTGCCATTATATGGCGTACAAATATTTCTATAATATCTAAAAATCGAGACTTATAATATTAATAACACTAATACATTATATTGGTAAGTGTGAATGAATTAATTAAACATCATTTTATTGGAATAAAAATTGCAATTTTTATGTAATTATAATAATGATGCCATAATTATGGTAGGATTTAGGCTACCTTTATTTTATTATGATACTAACGATTTATCCTCTAAATATTCTTTAACACTATAATATTTTTTGTCTAATAATAATCTGAACAATGACCTTTTGAACAACGACAATGGCAAATCTTGAAGATTATTTGGCAAATGGATTATATATAATATTTATTTATTTATTTATATAAATCTTACCTAAAACTATCATTACAGATCTGCGATCCAATGCGATAGATTGGCCTTACAAACTAAATCCTACATCTACATCTTAGAAATAATATACTTTATTCTTAATCTAAGTAACATAGTATATATAATGTAACTTTTGCAAATTCACTCAAGTTGCACGACAATACATCAACCCTAAATAAATAATTAAAAAAAAAAAAAATAATACTTAATAAAAAAAATAAAAAATAAAACCCTAAATAATTGCCATGCAGTAAATATTTATTTTAAATAGCATTAATTTTATTTGGGGTAATTTCAATTTGTCTTTATGTCGTGTTCTACTATTAACTTTATAACTGCTTTTTTCAAATAAATTATATTTTTTTTTAACAAACATGCATGTTTCACATATATAAAGACATGGTAAAGACAGTATTTTAAGTTTTTGGAATAGTGGTTTACAGCTATCTAAAAAATCGGCTCCACATATTGCCCGGATACATTTTTATTGTCCTTTGAAAACTCTTTCCACGTCTACTGAGTTTCCCCAAATAATTATTATTTGGGGTCGGCGCAGCATGTCTTCTTCTTCCATACTAATCTATTACTCGTCATCTCACCAGACACCTTATTTGTTGCCATATCATCTTAAACACAATCCATGTATCGTTTCTTTTGATATAGGTAACGTAATTATTATATCCCTCGTCACAAAATCGAGTTTGGTGAAATACAAATTGGCAATTGGATCAAATAACCGTTTCCCCAGTAAATGTTTATTGGGGATGTGAACAAACACCACTTTATGTTGTAAAAGCTTATACGAGTGCTATTAGCTACCTGTCGAAAGTACGGGCAACATTGAACTGAGTGCAAACATTAATTTATACAGCCTCAGTTAGAATAAACAAATCTTGTTTGTTAAGGGATTGAAGGGAAATTTGTTTCTTGTGTTGTTGTTTGAGATTTATTGTCATAAAACCACAAAATCTGGCATGTAACATCTGTATAAATACTTTCGATAGAGTTACTTTTGAAGAAAAGTTGCCTCTGAAGTACATTGCTGCAATAAACATCAGCAAGACAGCTTTTGACTAGCTTATATTTCAGACGCAGGTATTGTCGTATTGGAAAGGAACTGCTTTAGGCATTATATATTTATTAAAACGTTCGCTGCTAAGTTCAAATCATGGTCATTATGCTATGTATATTGGCTATGTATATGTATTAGCTACGTATAACGACGCGACCATTCGGGAGGCGGGTTGTAGGCACACGAAAAAAGTATTTTCGACCCATATGATGGATGATTAGCACCGAAAGAGATCAGAAATTGGTACGATCTATTCCTTTTGTATTTAAACGTGAATCCTTTCTTGTTCCTATATATTTACGTACTTAATTAGGAATATTATATGAAGGTACAGGCTAAGACCCCTCCCTACCTACCACACAACCTACTCCGATTTCAAATGTCCATAATCTTCATCTGACTACCTAAATATGTCAGCACGCGAAGCATGACCGCCGTAGAAACGGGCTATGTCGACGGAAGAATCGACAAACTGACACATTGTCATTGTCTATCTGTCATTATGTCGATTCTTCCGTAGGCAAAAGTCGTTTCTGCAGTGGTCATGCTACGCGTGCTGGATCGTCTTCCAGTCTACCCGTATTTTAAAATACTTTAATCGCGAGATCGTAGCGTCAGTACGGTTTCAGGACCGGACACTCGTGTATCCAACAAGTTCACCGCATCGTAGAACACTTGAGCGCTGGCTTTCAGCGTGGAGCGATGACGGGAGTACTCTTCTTCGATATAGCGAAAGCGTTCGACAAAGTCTGGCACAACGGCTTATTATATAAGCTATACCAAATGGGAGTGCCTGACCGTCTCGTACTCATCTTACGGGACTTTCTGTCGAATCGCACTTTCCGCTACCGAATAGGGGACGCTCTGTCCTCTCCTCACCCCATACGAGCCGGAGTCCCTCAAGGCTCCGTCGTATCCCCACTCGCCTTCACACTGTACACCAGTGACATCCCTAAGAGCAACAGAGCTCAGTTAGCCCTATTCGCCGATGACACGGCCATCTACTATACTGGCTACAGCCAAGATAGCATCGCTGGCACTCTACAGACGGCAGCCAACGTCCTAGGCGCTTGGTTCCGTAAGTGGAGAATCGAGGTCAATCCCGATAAGAGCCAGGCGGTTTTGTTTTGCAAACCGCGTCTCAACCGTCCCCCCCCCCGCCCGATCACTATGTACGGCAAGCCTATCCCCTGGGAGAAGCAAGCCAAGTACTTAGGAGTCACACTCGACCGTCACTTGACCTTCGCGTCACATATCAAAGCGGCCCGTAACCGGGCTGCCTTTGCTATGGGTAGGCTCCATTCCATGCTGACGGCTAAGAGCAAGTTGTCACTTAAGTGCAAATTGCGACTCTATACCGCAGTAATACGTCCCATTATGACTTACGCTTGTGTCGTGTTCGCACACACAAAGCCTCGTCACATTCATAGGATGCAGACATTGCAGAACCGTTTCCTACGTAAAATCACGGGCGCCCCCTGGTTTGTCCGTAACGACAACCTTCACCTTGACCTCAAAATCCCGACCATAGTTCAGTTCATGAAACGCCTTTCCAAGCGTTTCTTTGACTCAGCGGTCAAGCACCGTAACCCCTTAATCGCATCGGCCGCCCGATACGTACCATCGCGTATTAGTAGGATTCGCCGTCCTCGGCATACCCTAGTCACTCCCGACGACCCTATTACCCTCCTTCAAGAGAGCAGTAGGGAAACCAGTACGTTAAAACGTAAATACAGAAACAAACCGCCGTCTTTCCGGCCTCGCCGCCGAGGCCCGTCGCGACGTCCAAATTCAAATAAAAAAAAAAAAAAAAAAAAAAAAAAAAAAAAAACGTAGCGTCGGAGTCCAACTCAGATGGATTCTTCCAAAAGTACGATAAACAAAAAAAACTAATCCGCAACATGGCTTGAGAAAAAAAAGAGCACTTAATACCGTTGCTATATTTAGCTCTGGAGCCAACGAAAGCCTCAGGCTTTCATGTTTTTAAATAAAACCTCCATGTTTTATTAAAAGGCCGTTCGTCGAGCGAAAACATTCAAATGCTTTTCAAATAAGATGGCGGTCTGGTGACTATGCGATATTTTGATGTTGATTGATGTAAATAAATGGCGGTCAATGAGGCTTTGGAAAGGAGTATGGTAATAGGTGCTGTTGTTTGACTTTCTTTGTCCTTTTTTCTTGGGTGATAAGAAGTAAAAGATTATCGACTGCCACAGCTTGAAGAGGGAATTATTGATCGTAAGTGGTCATCAGCATTGCGTTGAAGGCAAGTTAACATGATCTGACTGTAATCTTCCCAAAGGTTAGAGTCTTGGAGACAGATGTACTCTATGTGTGAGACAGTGGGCTGTAATCCACCGCACGGCCCCGGTGCGGATTGGTAGATGTCACAGGTCTTCGATTTGTTGGTTCTATGCTTTCCTTCACCGTTGTGAGCTTATAGCTTCACTGCAATCCTTATATCCAAATAAAAAAGAAAAATAATTTACGAAATAAGTATCGTCAATAGAAAAGCGAGAGAGAAAAAGAAAACAAGAAGGACCGAAATGAAAAGAGAGACTTTACCATTTTAATTGAAACGCTTTAGGGGCTGACAACTTTGTAGGTTCTTCTATTGTACAAAAATCAAATAATAACAAAAGAAAGACATAAGAATGTGTTCAACATCACGTTCTCAGCCGAAGTGTTCACTTTGTTTTGCAATTTTCTCGACAAATTTCCTCGCAAAGGCATTAAAGTCTTAAGTTCCCAAACAAACTGGAGGCACAATTTCGTAGTTTCGGCAAAGTTTTGACGTTTTCGGCTCTGTGGGGAGAGAACAGAAATTATGTGAGCTAAGTGCTAATGCCTATAGTGCTAGACCAATTCGCAAATAGACTGAAATATACCCAATATTTCAGTATATTTGCGAATTGGTCCTTTTGAAACTTATTTGATCTTTTCGGAGACTTGTCCTGTTTCTGATTTGGTGCTTAACGACAAGTTTTGGGCGCTGTACTACCTTTCATTATAAATTATAAATAACTAGCTGTCCCCGGCATGCGTTGCAATGCACTTTTTACCTACCCTATCTACCTACCTACCATACCCTACCCTACTCTACCCTACCTACCTACCCTACCTACCTACCTACCATACCCTACCTACCATACCCTACCTACCATACCCTACCTACCTACCTACCTACCATACCCTACCTACCTACCTACCTACCATACCCTACCTACCTACCTACCCTACCTACCTACCCTACCTACCTACCCTACCTACCTACCCTACCTACCTACCCTACCTACCCTACCTACCTACCTACCTACCTACCATACCTACCTACCTACCCTACCCTACCTACCTACCCTACCCCTACCTACCTACCTACCTACCTACCCTACATACCCTACCTACCCTACCTACCTACCATACCTACCTACCATACCCTACCTACCCTACCCTACCTACCTACCTACCCTACATACCCTACCTACCCTACCTACCTACCCTACCCTACCTACCTACCCTACCCTACCTACCTACCCTACCCTACTTACCTACCCTACCTACCTACCTACCCTACCTACCTACCTACCCTACCCTACCTTTCCTGAATTTTCTATGCTATAAACCTCACGGAGCCCAAGACCTTTCCAACGAATGCAAAACCGTGGAAATCGGTTCGTGCGTTCTGGAGTTATAGCGTCAGGAAGGAAAACCCGACTTATTTTTATATAGTAGAAGATGATATTTGGTAGAGACAATGATATATAATATATAGATCCAAATAAAAAAAACTGGGTTTAGCCCGTGGCTTCACCCCCAAGGAGGAATACGGGAATCAAAAACATCAACCCAATGTGCCGACATAAAATAACATCACGCCTATAATCCCCGAACGGTTGAACAGAGGTGTATCAAGTACATCCACATTTTGCTAGTTATATTCCATGTAATAGGGGGCGAGCATATTGCCATCAACCGGGCACAACACGACTCTGTGGCTGCTACTGAGAATTTCTAATGTAAAAAACCCAATAACACACCCGACCTGGGAATTGAACCCACGATCTCCTGCTCAGTAGTCGCGCTTGCGGCCACTTGACCAACGAGGCAGTCAATGTGCCAAATGTCATCGACATCCGTTCAACCGAAACGAAACCATCACGAAACAATCCTTCCGAATATTACTAACTAGGTGTGCCCCGCGGTTTCACCCGCGCAGACCGGGACAAAAAATAGCCTAGGATATAAGCTATTTACATACCAAATTTCATCAAAATCCATTCAGTAGTTTTTGCGTGAAAGAGTTACAAACAAATCTTACAAACTTACGTTTTTATAATATTAGTAGGATTCACTTCTCAATCAATTAAGTTACAACCCAAGCCTATGAACCTGAAAGCTATCCTCAATCCAATCCAGCTTTGATCGCGAGATTAAGTTCACTCAGCTGAACACGCTGATCTTCAAAGGACCCTCAGAATCTTCTCCAAACCTTTTCACTAACGTAATTGAATTATAATGACTTAATAAAAAGGTCCCCTGGAATTATGACAAGGTAATGCGAGATCCGTATAATGAAACCTTTATAATTTATGTAATTAAGACCATTTTGATGTTAAAAAGTTTGAAGACGACACTTTTTAGGAGCGCAAAAATGTTTCGAATTTTTTTCTTTCTGGCTGGAGAATTATCTATTTAAGTTTGACCTTTTACAAGAGTCGATTCATTGTAGTTATTTTTAGCCAGGTAAGGAGAATTTGAAAGTCTTTCTGATAATAGTGGATCAATCTTCTTGTAACCACGGAAATAGCTTCACGGATTGTTAAGCCTTATACAGCCTCGAGAGCAGCGGTGGCGCAGTGGTGGCAGCCCGGACTTACGAGCAGTAAGCCGTGGGTTCGAACTCAGACAGGAGTATTCTTTGTGTAATTTATTTCATCACAGCTGCCCTCAAAAACGGTGAAGGAAAACATCTTGAGGAAACCGGCATGTCCTATAACTAAAAATTCGAAGACATGTGACATCTACCAAACTGCACTGGGCCCGCGTGGTGGATTAAAGCCTACTCCCTCTCGTAGAGAGGAGGCCTGTGTCCAGAGTAGGGCAAAAACTAATTGTAAAACAACTAACAATTAAATTGCCAAATTTAGTTGCAACTAACAACTAAAATAATTAATTGTAATTGTAACGTGTCGCAATTAACAATTAATTAATTGTGCTTGTAAAACTTAGCGATTACAATTAAATTAATTGTGCTTGTTAAAATTTGCAATTACAATTGATTAATTGTTAATTGTTTGATACACGTTTACAATTACAGTTAACAATTAATAAATGTAACTGAAAAATATAATTTAAAAAATGCAAGAGCATTCTCCATAATATTCTCAAAGATATGTAAAGCCTGGATTTAAGCCAGAACATTACGTAAAAGTGTAGCACAGGTACCTAACTAGAATAATTCATCCCTACGCACAAGTCGAAGGGGGGATGCGGGGCGTGCAGTGTGCACGCTATGGACTCCTGCCATATTTACATTTATCAAATACGTAGTTAAATTAAATATTAATTGTTTAAAACAATTAATTTAAATGCAAATAAAATTTTAATTGCAGTTGAATTAATTGTAAACCACAATTAACAGATTTAATTGCAATTGATTTTAAGTGCATTTCACAATTAAAAAATAATTGAATTAATTTAATTGCAATTAATTTAGTTGAAATAAAAATTGTAATTGTTTGCTTCTACAATTAAAAAATTAATTCAATTGTGCCCAACACTGCCTGTGTCCCAGCAATGAGAACATTATAGGCTGATGATGATACAGACAATGGTTTGGTGAGGGCCTTTTAATCTTCGTAACGTGTCTTAAAACAGTGAAATCTTTGATAACCAATATTGTCTTAAATACTACATGATAAACTGCAGGAATTATGTGTACTCAAATGACGCAACCCCTAAAGTACCAACTATAGAGTCTAAGACACGAAGCTGAAACGTGGGGTAGGTATAGCCTTTTATAGGTCGTAAATGGTGATCATAACAATAACGTTAGGTTCATTTCTTTTACCATGATAATATTGAACGTACAGGAAATGTTTTATATTTGTTATAGAGCAGGAAAAATCTGCTTTGAGTTAATGTTTCAGTTCGGGAAAAATCTTACCGGGTCAAGGAAAACCTCGATTGAATGTACCGGTACTAAGCAGATTAAGTTACGCGATATGGGTTCTAATAGTTAATAGGTTAGGGGTCCATATCGTATAATTTAACACTCAGATACTTGCCACTTGTAATATATCAGCCGCAAACGTTCCGACAGCTGGGACCGGCCGGGGCCTCCCCTCTAAGAAAAGAATTGGGCCCACCGAATCCACCACGCGAGTCCAACGGGGCGTACCATTGGTTTTTTTTTGTTCTAGGACATGCCGGTTTTGCTCACAAATAGGTACCTATATTAGCGGCAACACTTTCTAAAATTATTAAAATCGCGAATATAAAGTCCACCAGATGTTTCAGACGTTTTGCAAAATTATAACTTTAACGAGATCATGTCGCCAATGTCCCTAAAAGTTATAATAAGTTAATAAAGCTGGATGATTGATGATAGAACTTTAGTCTTAGACAGGTAGACGGACTTGGATGATA
The DNA here is from genome assembly GCA_949152445.1 of Cerastis rubricosa. NCBI lineage: Eukaryota > Metazoa > Arthropoda > Insecta > Lepidoptera > Noctuidae > Cerastis > Cerastis rubricosa. The sequence goes on along the minus strand of OX424535.1, from coordinate 3,410,711 downwards.
ATCCTGAAGTGTCAGGCTAGTCTTGATTGATTAACTGTCATTGTGGCGAATCGATTGTTTGGGTATTTGTATGCTAGTGTCACTATTTCCCTTGGTTTAGAGATACAATATCATTATCTGCCGAGCATTTTCCCAACTATGGTGGAAGGTTTCCAGTCTATCTAGATGCAGCTGTGAATACGGAAAAAAAAGATATAAAAAAATGAATGAACGGATGGAATGATGAATGAAATGATTGATCGGTTGATTACCAATATTATCACATGGAAAGACAACCTATCTGACCTCCATATCCCGATTCTTGGTTTAAATCACAAATGGTTTTCTGCTCTTGTCACATAATTGCCTATGTGACATATGAGTATGTATAGATTTGTATATTATTATTAATAACACTTGCAACGAGATATGTTTATTATTTGTTTCGAGTTCCCGATATTTCGGCGTTGTTGCAATCGCCATGATCACGGATAAACAAAGCCGTTGTGTTGTTGTTATAAGCCCGTTATGTTTAATTTCTGGTGTACAATAAAGTTTTATTCCATTCTATTCTAAACATCTCGTTAATATCTCGTTGCAAGTGTTATTTAATAGTGTTAGGGACCATGTCAGTTTAAAAACATTTATATTGATATGTAATTGGTACACCACAGACTACTTACCTGCAATAATTATTGTCTCTCTCTCTTCCTGTAATCCATTCAAAGGTTGCTTGAGAACGCTTTTAGCGTAACCACCATTGTTTCACCGTATGTGATTATTTTCCTATTACGAATTTTACTTTTATGCTGTACATAATAAAGAATACTCTATTCTAACACCATACCCCCATTTAAGACCAGTGGTTGTCAATGTATCGGGCCACTGACTACCCGTAACGACTGAATAAAGATGAATCATTCTCATGAGATATTGTACGCTCTGAGGTCAGGTAATGAAAAGGACAGCCCGTTTTTACCCGGGTATTAATAAAACTGCTAAATAAAATTTTATGTTCTTAAGATTTCTGGATAAAAGTATTCGCTTTTGGGACTTACAGTGGAATCGTCATCTGCCTAGCCTTTTCCCAAACTCTTGGGGTCGGCTTCCAGTCTAACCGGATGCAGCTGAGTACCAGTATTTTACATGAAGCGACTGCCTATCTGACCTCCACAACCCAGTAACTGGGTAATACGATACCCCTTGGTAAGACTGGATGTCAGACTTTTAGCTTCTGACTACTCGTAACGACTGTCAAAGATCTACAAATAACAACCGGGACCAACGGCTTAACGTGCTTTCCGTGGCACGGAGGAAACTCGCTATGTAATTATGGTCACCCATCCACAGACCAACCTCGGCAAGCACGGCTTAACCTTAATGGGGCGGCTGTTATTATTTAGCCACGATCTCCTCTTACTTACAGTGGAATCATAGTGTTAATAATGAAAATTCGCGGTTTGGCTTGACTGACTTTAACTCAGTGCCACGTAGTTTGAGAGTCTAATATCCAGCAGCACCATAACCATCAGTACTAAGTATTAATATTAACCACTAATGATTATGATGGTGACAGCGAGGTTTACAAAACACGAATGATGGAACCTCACAGTGCTAATTTGTTCGTGTTCAGAGGATTCATTCTGGACGTTGGCACCTTCGCACATAGCGTTTAAATAGTTCACTATTTTAATATATCAATATTACTGTTGAATGAAATTATAAAAAATGAGTTTTGCCTGTGACATACTCTACATCCAGGTTTTGGCCGCGGCATAGTTTGCTTCTTGGTCGGAAATTTCCACGGAAGCGTTTAAAATATACATAGTATATTACACTAGGATAGTCTAACTACCCATTGGTGAAGAATTTTCGGATTTTCGGTAGTTTCGAAGATAACCCCCATCAACCAAACTTTACCAGACATAAATAATCAATTGAAATTATGTTACCTGGTTAATTATTAAAAAACGCTGCTTGTTGTTGTTTTTTGTCAGTATTTCAGAAAGGGGTTATTCTGATATACTGACAAAAAACAAGTGGTTTAGGGAATAATAAAGTATCGAATAAACGTTTGAGATTGTTAGTATGTCTAAAAGCGCGGTTATAAGCCGAGGATCAGACGGGTCGCGTTTAAACCACGGGAGCTGCGCACTTATCAATTTCCGTAACTAAGACAAACAAAAAAAAAACATACCCATTTTATTATTGAATCGGGTCGAGAAAATATAAATCCCCCAGCTATATACTCCGAAATAAATAAACTTGATTGCTATACATATATAGCCCTGATTTCATATATCGTTTCGTTATTAGTTCTGCCATTTTCGTCCCAGCTGACTCACAATCTTGACCTACGTAGGCGTAGCACAATTTTCTCTCAGCCCACTTTCATTATAAAAACAAACAATACGGCGCAAACGGACCCAGTTGACTTTGCTAGCGTTTATCGATTGCAGTATTCATAGAAAATTGGCTAAGCAACGTTTGGGATACCAGTACTTGTCACATTAATAGACATCTAAACTTCTAAACTAATATTATAAAGAGGAAAGATTTGATTGTTTGTTTGCATTGAATAGGCTCCAAAACTACTGGTCGGATTTGAAAAATTCTTTCGGTGTTAGATAGCCTATTTATCGAGGAAGGCTATAGGCTAAATATCATCACGCTACGACCAATAGGAGTGAAGCAGCAATGACAAATGTCGTGAAAACGGGGAAAATGTGACGCAAACGAAGTTGCGCCGGACACCTAGTGAATTATAATATCAAAGCACAATTTTGCGGTTCTTTTGACTTACACTATGCTCGGGACTTAGGAAAAGGATGGCCAAGAAAATCTGTATGGATAGTGTGAGGAATTATATGAAAGAGAAAGGAGTAAATGATGCCGTGACGTCTGACAGTGGAGAAAGGAAGAAGAAAGAATGGGACAAGGTCAGGGAAGTTGATTATAATGATGCTCAGGACAACAAATACAAATAGGACAAAAATAGCAACAGCACTGTTCGATCTTCAAGGTTTTCGTGGATGGGTATCCAATTGATCATCCCTAACACACCGCAGTCCGCAGTTCAGCAGATCGTTAAAACAATCTAAATCAAAGCATTTATTTCAAAGTTACAGACACACAAAAATTGGTCTTTGACAGTTGTTATGGTTTGACAAAACCCCGAAAATCTGAAAACCAGTCTTTGCTAGAGGTATCATGCTCCCTAGTCACAGAATCATGGAGGTCAGATACGCAGTCGCTCTGAAGTACTGGTGTTTAGTTGCATCTGCCAAGCATGGTTCAGAAGAGGCTAGACAGATGATGATACTCATTATGGCTAGCTCATAGCTATCTCCGTTCTTTTGAGTATGTTAACATGTATCAGCATTGGCTTCAATGCTAGCATGAAAGATCATTCGTATACCACGTCGTAATATACGGCCTTTCAAATATTTGGGTCACAAAGGGCACTCTGAGTATTTCAAATACGAGCTTTGTTTGTTCAAGCATTTTTCTCTGGGCAGCTTTTAAGTAAGACAAATTGTGTATTAAGGCCTGACATTAACAAAGGTTTTCTGTAAGCAAATCGCAAAGTAAAACGAAAGTCAACGATTCTTTTTAGGGTTTCGTACCTCGAAAGGAAAAAACAGAACCCTTATAGGATCACTTCGTTGTCCGTCCGTCCGTCTGTCTGTCTGTCAAGACCCTTTTTCTCATGAACGCGTGGAGGTATCAAGCTGGAATTTATATCAAATACTCAGGTCTACTGTTCCTTAGAGCTGTGAATAAATCAAACTTCTAAGCCAACGCAATCAAAAGATACAGCCGTTTATGCCGTTTATACACTCGCAAGAGAATCAAAACCTATAGGGTTTCCCGTGAACTCAGAATCTTGAAATTTGGTACGAAGCAACGTCTTATAGCACAGATAAAGAAAAAATTGCGAAAACCGTAAATTTTTAGTAACATCATATAATAAAAATATTTTTAATAATTTTTGTACGGAACCCTCGGTGCGCGAGACCGACTCGCACTTGGACGTTTAAAAAAATCTTGTATAATATAATGTAGCATATAATATCCAAACATCATGCCTGTAATCATCGAAGTATTAAGCAGTTACTTAAAGTAAGCCCACGTTTCGTCAGCTATGTTTAAGTCCCATGTAATAGAAGGCGAGCTTATTGCCATCAAGTGGGAGAGGGTCCTGGTACAAAAACCCAATAACACTTTGGTAGACCTGGGAATCGACCCCAAGATCTTATATACTCAGCAATACAGCCTGCAACCACTGATAGTGTCAGGCTAAAGGAAATGATGCTCTGTATGGTGTCGGACGTAAAGAATAGCACCATCCCATATCTTCCCGTGGGTGTCGTAAGAGCCGACTAAGGGACTTGCCAGAGAATGGGCAGCAGCGTTCTCTGTGCTTTTGTAACAACCGTACTGCGATCGCCAACCCGCCTGCCAAGCGTGGCGATTATGGCAAAACCCCCCCAAAATGTCAATGTGGCAACACTTGGGGGAGGCCTATGTCCAGCAGTGGACGTCTTTTATGCTGAAATGATGATGATGAAAGGAAATGAAAACGGTTTTTCATTCAGGAAACTTCCATAGTATCAGATTAGAGTCTTACATACTACAGAAGGTATTCTATTAGCCACTGTTCCATTTGCGTCGGTCATTATTGTCTCCATACATGCCCCAGTGGCAGGGCTTAATTGTAGTAACCCGATTATCCTGCACTAGTTGCAAACACGTGACAGATGATGACCGTACGTACTTCATGTTCAAATTGACCTAGATTTTGAATGGTGCTTCAAATATTCTGGACAGCTTCTAAGTAAAATAAATTGTGAATAGAGGCTTGACATTAATTAGTCAGTACAAGTCTGACACTTCCTTCCGCTCCGCCCAGAGCGGGAAGGGTCATTTGATGATACCCATGCGTAAAAAAAGGCCTGGCATATATAAGAGGTAACAAAATCACTGTCCAAGCAGTTAAACGAAATTAAAGTAAAAAGTCCTGTTTCAATGAGCTAAGCCCAAACTATGTTTAAGTTCGATGTAAAACGGAGCGGGACATTTCTGATAGAAAAACTCAAAAAGACTGGCTGGCTTTGGAACTGAACCCAAGACCTCGTACTCAGTAACAGCGCTAGCAAAGCAACAACTAGATCAAGAGAGAAAACTTCCATAGTATCAGATAAGAGTCTTAAATAGCACAGAAGGCCAGCAAAAATCAGTTTTTTTCCTACAAAACTGCAATACCTACACGGTCAAAATGTATGTAACATCTGATTTTTTAGGGGTCCATATCCCAAAGGGTGAAACGAGACCCTATTACTGAGACTTCGCTGTGCGTCCGTCCGTCCGTCTGTCATCAGGCTGTATCTCATGAACCGTGATAGTTAGCCAGTTGAAATTTCTACAGATTATGTATTTCTGTTGCCGCTATAACAACAAATACTAAAAACAGAATAAAATAGATATTTAAGGGGTGCTCCCATACAAAAAAGAAATGATTATTTTGCTCGTTTTTCATAAGGAATGTACGGAACCCTTCGTGCGCGAGTCCGACTCGCACTTGGCCGGTTTTTTTTTATTTTCTATGAAAGATTTCTGTAGATTCACAATGATGTACTGAGTACATGGTAAGCGTTTTCGCGTCGGTATCCCTAGCACCTTGTGTAAAACAAAAGGCAAACAATAGCTTCTGTTCCATTTGCGTCGGCCATTATTGTCTCCATACATTCGTCATTGACAGGGCTTAATTATAGTAAACCGATTATGCTGCACCAGTTTCAAACACGTGACAGATGGAAATCGAACTTTATTCATATTCGGATTGACCTAGATTTTGATTGGTGCTTCTATTTTTGCCAGGTTTTGAGCTGCTGAAGGCTACGTGCTAATTAAGAGGGATAGTTGTTTCTTCAAATAGTTATGTATCAATATTGCCTTATTTCATACGGATACATAGGCATCCATTATCTCAGTAACGCCCCTAATATATATATTTTTGACAAAATCATGAAACTTACCAGAGTTAAATACAAGGAAGTAAATTCCTGATTATAGAGTTAAGAAAAGTAAGGTTTCATCCTCTATATTGTCTATATCTACAATCAAAATCAAAAATGATTTATTCAAATTAGGCTGATAATCAGCACTTTTTGAACGTCAAAATTACAAGAGACAGTCTCCCAAAACGCCCACCCTTCGCCACTTCCTAGTGTTTTAGCTGGGAAGAAGAAGTGGCGGAACAAACTCCCCAAGACCACATCTATCTGTTAGGTTAGAAGAACCAGATTCTATACAATAGTGCTCAAGTTTATATAAACAAAGAATCCATTGAATCAAATTAATGACACATGTCAGCTAGCACACACCAATAATAAAATATTTAAAAAAAAACTCAAGTATCATTGAAGCCTCCAGACATAAAGGGTGTGCCCGCTTACACATGCATATGCATACAGACGAAAAATAAATAAAAATAAAGGAAAATAAAAAAATAAAGTCTGAAATCTGTCAATCTGTCTATCTAACTATATATATCTAGTGTCTATATGTGTTTCTACGTAACTATATGATGATGAATCGTCACCTCATATGTTTAAACCAGAAGTCTATAAATAGACGTCACGTGTGACCTATTTTGCGACCACCCCTAGCCTGCACTAGACTTTTAAAACACCCCTACGAGATTTCCTAGCTCCCTGACTACTTATAGCACTACCCAGAAATGTTTATACAGCCAACATCGGTTACTGGGTTACTCAGTACCGCCCTATCGGTTCCAGCGAATAGTCCAATATTTTACGTCTATGGAAAGAGGGCAAGAGCCATAAGTCATTGGTTATAGGTAGTCGAGTACTTACCCACTTCCAGTTATGGCAAATTCAATGAAAGTAGTACCTACGGAAGATTTGAGGAACGTTTGGAAATTGAAGAAAGTTGGGTTAATGGTAGGTCTTTACGGCATTTAGCAATGGAAGAAGTACTATTCTGAGGAGAAGTGAATCCTTTATGAATGAGCTCTTTTTCTCAAGATTATTCCATTTCTTGTATTTGTTTTTTTTTTAACATTTCCTCACTAGAAATTTCTCCTGTATCGTGGGTGCGTTTACAAACATTAAAACTCACATACACAAACAGCCAGACCCGGAACACCTTACTGAAGGACATACAAATATTTGTTCTGTCCGAGGATCGAATCCCCGACACGCAGCCCAGCAGTCGATCGTTCAGCCACTGCGCTAACCGTGCCGTCAAATGTCATTGTTAGATTCAACTACTTTTATGCCGTGGCCTGGACTTTTGGTATTATGTCGTGAGTTTTTTTCGGTGTTCCCAGGTCATAGATCTTCGATTAGTAAACGTTGGATTTATAAATGTGTTTAAAAAAATCCCTACAAAAATTAGGAGAGGCGTTATTCATAGCTTTTCCCAACGCACCACGTGGTGTGTTCTATCGTTGTCTAGTGTCAGTCAATGCCTTGATAAAAGCAAGTTTTAATTAAGCTATGAACTAACACAAACAGAAGAAGAGAGAATATTTTTTAATTTAACGAAAATATAGGCTAACAATGCTTCAAGCTTCTAAGCAACGTCACACTAGAATTTTCTATCCAACAAAAAAAAAAATGTGTCAAATTTTCGCCAGCGCTTTGTAAGCATTTAAAAATAAAATTTCTTTAAAGGCATGTTATGTACGTTTTCGTTTCGGGCTCTGAATTTCTCTGAGCATTCACGGTATTCGCTCTCGCAGGTAAAGGTCAAGTTTTATGATTGCTGCTATGCTGGTACATGCTTCGTTTAATGATCTACATTACTCATTAATTACTACAAGATCATGGGTGAATTTTATAGTGTTTTGAACCTTAATTTATTGTTTACGTTTTAATGCTTACAAATGCGACCTACGGATGCCCCTCAAGTTAAAGGGGAAAATATACAAGTCCATGATACGACCTGTCGTACTGTATGGATCGAATGCTGTGCAGTGAAGAAGATGGATGAGAAATTTGCATGCAGCAGAGATGAGAATGTTGAGATGGATGTGTGGAGTGACTAAAATGGATAAAGTTAGAAATGAGTATATATGAGGAAGTTTGAAAGTGGCGCCTGTTACATAAAAGATGAAAGGGAGTCGTCTGTCTTGGTATGGACATGTGATGAGGAGGGATGGAACAAATGTGACTAAAAGAGTGATGAATATAAATGTGGGTGGATGAAGAGGGAGAGGAAGACCAAAGAAAAGATGGATGGATTGTGTGAAAAATGATTTGAAGGAAAAAGGAGTAAGTGATAGCATGACGAATGACAGTGGAGAATGGAGGAAAAAGACGTGTTGCGCCGACCCCGAATAAAATGGGACAATATCTGTAAGTATTTTGCAGCTGTATATTCAGACTGTTCTATGTCTCCCTGTTAAAGATACCCGTCGTCATTCGTCTATTGATCTCACTTAACGGAAAGCGATTAAACTTAATTAAACGAAACATTATCTTAAATTCAACTTTGCAATCCGACTGTTGATGTTTGTTTGTTGGGTCAAAAGACCAAAAATATTTTATCTTAAACAGTAAAAGAAAACTATCAAGTTAGAATCTAGTTCTTACAGCTTGTCAGAAGCCAGAAAGTCTTAAGAACCAGCCTTGCCAAAGGGTATCTTTTTACTCCGTTACTGAGTTATGGACGTCAGATAGGCAGATGATATATGGAAAAACTGATAAACAGCTAGATCTGGATAAACTTGAAACCGACCACAAAATAATCGCGAAAAGATTAGATAGATAATGTTGAAAGTAACTGTGTAAAATATAGAAAACTCAACATTGAAATCCGCTGTGGAAATAAGCTTATTCCGTAAAAGGAATTATGAAACAAGTCTGGGACAGTAGGACCGGATCAGCGGTTTTGTGGCTCCAGATTACTAAATATCATTGTGTTTTAGTTACAAAGCTGTTGCGGCTTTGTCATCTCTGTGACGAAGCTTAACGGAGTAGTGACCACCGTTTTCGCTTTTATCTTTTAGTCCTTTCTTACTGAACATTACATCTGTAATTCCAGAAGGGTTAGGCAGAGGAATAATGCATCCACATTTTGCCAGTTACGTTTAAGTCCCATGTAATAGGGGACGAGCCTACTGCCATCAAACGGGCACAAATCCAGACTCCATGGCTGCTATTGAAATTCCTAATGGAAAAACCCAATAACACTTTGCCCGACATGGGAATCGTACCCAGGACCGCAAGCTCAACGATCGAAAAGTTTGAAGTTTAAGTTTTTTCTAACCATCTCAAACCAATTCCGTATCGGGAAAGTACTGACTTCCACTAAAGCGGAGACGAGCGGAGTGGAGAGAAATGCAAGAATCAATAAATCACATTTGTTGAACATCTACATCACGTCTTTGGTATGTCCTGTGATTGGTCGCATCTTGAACGCCTTCACATACGAGTCTTATCGACTCGGATATGAAGACGTACAGGTTGAGTCGGTCAGAAAGATTTTTTCTAATACATTTTGCATAAAAAAAAAATCTTGCAGATGTCAGAAAGATCTTTCCTAATGTATTTTGCATTAGAAAATAATCTTTCCGAACTCTGACCTTTCTGAAAATGAAAACTACGTCATCCGTCTCGTTACGGACAAGGCACGTCGATATCACGTCAAACTATTCTCTTTTTAAAGGTCTTTCTGAACTCAAACTGAGTCCGCTTATAACAGTGTGTTCACTCCCTAAGCATTTCCATATCATTGTCTTAGTAGCAAAATCCTATTATTACCTTTTCTTTTGTCTTTATAAAGCAATTGTATTGCAAAAGATAAGAATAGCTGACCTATATACACAAATAGAAGCTTGAAAAGGCACGGTTTTATTCAGTCCGAATGGATGGTTTCATGCGGCTTGGAAGTTTACGAAGCTCTATTTCGAACTTTATGTTTCCATGCCGAGGAGTCACTCATCTGTGTCGAGTAAAGCTTGACGCACAGTTGTCAGCACTGCACGGGGTCTGCATGACCTTCACATTTTTAAAATCTTTTGTTTACCTTGCAATTTCGGTTTGTTTAGGTTAAATCTTTCAAGCTGAATTAAAACAACTTCGTCTCGTCTTACGGAGTTGTAATTTTATACGTTGTTTCAGTTTCAATGGCAATGCATTTGAATGATAAGCATGATCTGATTTTTCACCCAGATTTGGCTTCAGATTGAGGGAACTCTTCAACGGTCAGTAGCACAGGCATAAAATTTTGTATACGCTTTCATCTATGATAGCTCGTTCTAAAATCTACCTCAGCCTATCTAATGGGCCCAGGACTGGGTCCAGACAGAAGATCTTCTCAAGGACCATAAAAGTTTTTTTTTTAAGTTTTTACAAATCATCTTGTTACTATAATTCCGATCCGATATCGTTAAATTGCTCTAGAGTTTACATTGCATTTGCAGTATGGAGTTTTAAAGAAATAATTCTTAACTGATCGATTTAAGGAGATATAATCCGTGCAATGCTTATAAGTGTGCTGCGAGCTTTAGCCAGGGTCCGATATGGAGTTATATATCTTATGTAAGAGACAGCCAACCTCGCCTTAAATATACGGAATATTTTGTTGAGTTATGTGCTTTAAGTAGTCCCTGGTGTGGCTTGGAACTGTGCCGACTTTTTAGGGAAAATGTTCAGCTAAGCTCTCGGTTATTTTGTGAATACTAACGTTATACACCTCACTGCAGGTTATCAGCATATTATATCGTTGAGTCAGTGAGGAAATTTCGAGAATTGTAGAAAAACTTAAATCATCACCTTGACTCGGTGGAACACAGAGCAAAGAGGCTGATTGACAAGCTTCACAGATAAATCGCAAAAAAAAAGAGCTATGTTGGAGTCGACTTGTAGGCATCTGGTGCAGCTAAATAGCAGTAGATATGTTATTTGGGTCAGAGCCCATTCGTCCCCTAAAATTCGTCCCCCAGCATAAAAGTTGTAGATTCGGCCACTATATAGGTGCCCATTGGTCTCCTGGTAGGGGGACCAATTAATATTTTAATAAAAAATATTATTTTTAAGGTACCCATTCGTCCCCTCTAATATATATACAATATAAGTTAAAGATTCGGCACTCAGGTGCCTATTGGTCCCCTGAGATAAAATTAGCCATATTTTACATAAGAAACGGTTAACATAGTACACTTGTGAACAGTTTAGTATCGGAATTAATTTAATAAATCATAACAGATTATTGAAAAAAGAGCTATGATGAATGATAATCCGTCATGATAATAATATATACAAAAAAAATATATGTTGATTTATCTAGTCTTCAATAATTACTGTGATTTTAGTTTTTTTTTTATACTGTTATAATTTTTTAGATTTAAGTTATTATGATTTTGCATGTATGTAGTTGGTAAATATACAAAAAAAATAAGAAGTGATTATTTACTGTTGATATGTGTTCTATTTTTTTTGCATATTTTATATTTAATGTTGATTTAAATGATGGTCAATCAAGGCTGATTTTTGTGCTCGACAGGGTGCGAATCTTAGGGGACGAATGGGCTCTGACCCTGTTATTTTATGTTACTACTAGCAGCCCGCCCCGGCTTCGCACGGGTATTTAACAATACACAAACATAAATAAACCCTTCTATTTGCGTCAGGTAACTAAAAAAAAAACCGCCCAAGTGCGAGTCTTACTCGCACACAGGGTTCCATAGCCCCAAACAATATTTTGAACTGTCATTCATTAGTTAGTAGTATTAGTTAGTAAACTTCCACTCAACCGCAAAACTAAATTGGTTTTTCATAGTATTTTAATGAACAACAAAGTTACTGCTGCAGTTTGATGAAAAAGTCCCATATCTAAAAAACTAAACATCATAATATCTTATTGAAACCAATTTTCGTTGATAGTTTTTTTTACCTTCTACAATCCTAAATATTTTCAGAATTTTCCTTCTCTTACTTTAGAAATTAGAGGGGGGGGGCACACATTTTACCACTTTGGAAGTGGCTCTAGCGCAAACTATTCAGTTTAGAAAAAAATGATATTAGAAACCTCAATATCATTTTTGAAGACCTATCCATAGATACCCCACACGTACGGGTATGATGAAAAAAAAAATTTTGGTTTTCAGTTCTATGTGTGGGGAACCTCAAAATTTATGTTTTTTTTTTCTATTTTTATGTAAAAATCTTAATGCGGATCACAGAATACATCTACTTACCAAGTTTCAACAGTATAGTTCTTATAGTTTCGGAAAAAAGTGGCTGTGACATACGGACGGACGGACAGACAGACAGACATGACGAATCTATAAGGGTTCCGTTTTTTGCCATTCGGCTACGGAACCCTAAAAATTCTCTGTGGTGAGAAATTCTGTGTATGGACACCATACAGAATTTCACACCACAGTTATTTTTTTTGGTTCTGTATGGTGTCGGACGTAAAGAATTCCATATCTTCCCGTGGGTTTCGTAAGAGGCGACTAAGGGACTTGCCAGAGAATGGGCAGCAGCGTTCTGTGGGCTTTTGTAACAACTGTACTGCGATCGCCAACCCGCCTGCCAAGCGTGGCGATTATGTCAAAACCCCCCTTATGTCAATGGCGACACTTGGGGGAGGTCTATGTCCTGCAGTGGATGTCTTTTGGCTGAAATGATGAATGATGATGAACTAAAAAAAAAAAATTATAAACAAAGTTTGAATATTCCCCTCCCGTACGGCCCGTACCCCAGTGACGCCTACATCGTATTAGGTGATGCCTAGCCAGCTGAGCAGGGTGAGCGGCGACCACGCAACTTTTTTCTAATACTTACACTTTTAAACTCCTGATATCTTTCGAATAGAATGTCCGAATTGAATAATTCAAAAAGTTATATAAAGGTATTGAAACAGTCTTGAATATGAAGTAATTTATTTTGATAAGGATTAATACCAAGATACAAATACAGTGCCTTTTCTAACGGCGGCATTAAAATATATTTTTTGAAATAAAAGAACACTTATTGTGGCATAAATATAATAGTTAGACATATGCTGTCGCGACACTTTTTGTAAATAATGATGTGTTCTGCAAAGTCGTAATACATTATTTTATTCTATCATCAATAGTTTTCGCAGCGCACGCGATGTAAAGAATATTTTAGGTAATTTTTATACACCTTGGGTTACATAATTGCAGTTTTAGTAAGGATCCCTATTTTTTTTGGAAATATAATATAGCCTATGTCACCCGCGGATAGTGTAGCTTCCCAACAGTGAAAGAATTTTTCAAATCGGTTCATTAGTTTCGGAGCCTATTCAATGCAAACAAACAAACAAACAAACAAACAAACAAACAATCAAATCTTTCCTCTTTATAATATTAGTTTAGATGTATTATTTTTTTTATTAAACGCGCCTTGCTTTTCTAACTGATATTGTATCACCGAAAGATCCTTGTGACATATTGCTAGATATTTTTTTATTATTTACATCATATTCATATTATTTTTTATTTCTCTTCCTCAATGTAGGTAAAAGGTGTTACTCCGTATCCACATCTCTTTACTATCTCACTGATATGCAAAGGCAGCTCATGAATGGTGTCATTCTTATGAGCCTTTGGCCTTTGCCGCTCGTACTTTAATGTAGCTTCGTTTTCTTCATATTTCAAAACGATATGCTGTAATAATGACTTCATGGTCAAACTTGAAACTAAACGTTTAACCGTTTGGTTTTTTTAAAGTACAATTTCACAGTTTTTAGGGTTCCGTACCCAAAGGGTCAAACGGGACCCTATTACTGAGACTTCGCTGTCCGTCCGTCCGTCTGTCACCAGGCTGTATCTCATGAACCGTGATAGTTAGCCAGTTGAAATTTCTAAAGATTATGTATTTCTGTTGACGCTATAACAACAAATAATAAAAACAGAAAAAAAATATTTAAAAAAATTTAATTACGTTTTTATAAATAATGCTACGGAACCCTTCGTGCGCGAGTCCAACTCGCACTTGGCCCGTTTTTACTAACAGCGTCCTTCAGTCATTGCGAGCCAAACGCCTAAATATTCTTGTAGCACTGTAGGTGTCAATGTATTACTGTGTTCACTGACGGTCCACCTCTTTTCAACCTTATTACTTATGTTACAAGGGCGAAGAGTTGCAGATTGTCAGTGTACTCGGTAGTACCTATCTCACAACAAACAATGCACCAACATCTAATCTACATTTGCCCCCAAAATTCGCCGAATCCCAACCAATAAATCTCGTTAACTAAACCCAGCGGTTTATGTATCAATCAAAACTCTCATTGTATCAATCAATTGAATTCAATCAGTGCTTGTAACTGTTCAGTTGATTGCTATTATGGTAACATGACAAAATGGAGCGGCGTTCGCCTAAAAAGCTTATTGGCCTACATTTGAAACGCAAAAAATCTTTTATGGTAAATCCCTGATTAGGGTTGTCGAAAATTTCTTTTCTATGTGCATTTGGTATTCTTTGCTTGAGTAGAGGCTTTTAACTTCGAGGAGCTCGTGGCTAAATCACCCACAGCCCCTCGGGTCCATCTTCAAGTTAAGCCACGTTTGCCTCGGTCGGTACGTGGATGCCTGACCATTACATAACGAGTTTCCTTCGTGCAATGGAAAGCACGTTAAGCCGTTGGTCCCGGCTTCCACTTGTAAAACCTTGACGGTCGTTAAGTAGTCAGTAGCTTCGGTCTACTGTCTTTAGAGAAGACTGAAAATTGAGAGGGTTTCGTGCGGACAAAATTTGGGCTTTTGGAAAATGTCGATCCGAATTCCTGACGGAAAAACCCAATAACACTTTGCCCAACCCGGAAATCGAACCCGGGCCCTCATGCTCAGCAATCGCGCTTGCTACCAACGAGGGCTGCGTTAATATCATACCGTGTGCCACCCCTAGGCAGTTCAGTCGCTGCGACATCTGACTTTATAGGCGATTAAATCTGGTTGAATGAAACTTATCGTAAAAATGACATTTCCACATTTAACGGCGCTTTAAGGTAGTATTATTTCGCAATGCTTGTTGTAACAGGCTTGGTTTACTTTCGTTTTTGTTGTTTTGTGAATCCAGAAGAGCTTAAAAGATTCTACATAGGTGCTTCATAAACTCACACTCTTGTCTTAAGGGGGTAGATAGAAACGACGGTATGAACTTATGGAGTATGTAAGGGGCTCGAATATACTGCCTCTCAAAAACTCAAAGGTGTTTTATAGACCCATTCATTTCAATATAAAATCTTGCAAATGTCAGTATGGATTTAATAAAATAATTTATAATTTCTAACAAATACTTATATTAATCTAGAACGTGGAAATTAAAATTCTACTTTAATATATTAATTGTGATTCCTAATTTTATTTATTTACAAAACGTCTTATATAATGTATTCTTAGTTTTAATTACTAAAATTAAAGCATGGATTTATGAATTATTTATGAATGTCAATTTTTACCTTAATATTCAGTTTTTTATGCATTAGGGAGAAATGTTTGTGGTAGAATAAACGCTATATTTATTATTATTTTAATGTCATAATGCTTTGACTACATTTACCTACTGTCAAATTTACATCTCAAGATCTCTGAAAGGCTTGCTAATGTTCACGAAAATCGCGATATTACAATATCTTTATCAATCAAAACTCACTGTTCTCTTAATGCTGTGTCTTCAAATCCATTACACAGTTATTTCATGGTCCATAATCGCCATTTAATCGCTATTTACTGCTTCGTTAATCCGATTGTTGAAGGCTCTTTGTAATTTGATAAAAGTGGAAGTAATATGATAACAGATTTCAGTGTTTTGTTGTCATTTTACTTTGATTGAATTAAGGTGCTCGTGGCTAATTAATAAGAGCCGCACGGGTCGATCTTTAAGGTTAAGCCATGCTTGCCGTGGTTGGTCCGTGGATGGGTGACCATAATTACATACCGAGTTTCCTCCGTGCCTCGGAAACTACGTTAAGCCGTTGGTCCCGGCTGTCATTTGTAGATCTTTGACAATCGCTAAGAGTAGTCAGAAGCCGAAAGTCTGACATCCAGTCTTACTAAGGGGTATCGTATTGCCCAGTTACTGGATTGTGGTCAGATAGGCATTCGCTTCATGTAAAATACTGGTGCTCAGCTTCATCCGGTTAGACTGGAAGCCGACCCCAAGATAGTTTGGGAAAAGGCTAGGCTGATGATGATGATTTACTTTGACTGAACTATTAAATGGAATCTTGAATTTCTGGAGTCCGAGTCCGTACCGATGAAAATTTAGCTAAAAATGGATTTTAGTTGTTTTCAGTTTTTCGTTATAAATTTCGTCGTACTTAATTGTTAGTCAAAGGCAGTCCAGACGACGCATCACACTAATAATATAAAGGTCAAAGTTTGTTAGTGAGTGTGTTTGTGTGTTTGTCACTCCTTCACGCCTCAGTGGTTGAACGGATTTGAATGAAATTTGGTATGTAGATAGATTATACCCTGGATTAGCACATAGGCTTTATCCCGGTCTGCGCGGGTGAAACCGTATGGCTATGACAGTATGATATAAAACTAGAAAGATGTCCAGCAACCAACATTCTAGCCTGAATATCAATTAGATCGACAAATTTACAGAAAACGACCTCGGGCACTGCTCCTAATCCGCCAGTCCGCTTACCAACGCGTCTTCGACATTAATCCCTCATAAACGACAAATAGGCTAATCGAGTAAAGAAATTACCAACATTGCCAAACAAAATTAACCTCAATAAACTCGCTAAACGTCTTCATGCTAGAATAAATTGCATGCGATTTTTTTCGCTTAACGTTGGCGGCGAATTTGCGAAAATCGCCCGATGGGATTGGTTTGCCCGCACTGTGCCGTCAAACGACCCGTGTACACGCGATCCGTAAATAAAACGGGTAAATAATATATTTACAATGTAAAGAGCCGTTTTTATTTTTTGGAACATACACACGTTTAGCGTAAATACTAAACGCTTTTGGGCGAAAAATTTAGAGACGCGTTTCGTGAGGACAAAATTAGGGGTTTTTAAAAGTAGATTGTTGATGATCTCGTGGCTCAATAATCACAGCCGCACTGGTCGATCTTCAGGTTAAGCCGAGCTTGCCTAGGTCGGTCCGTGGATGGGTAAGCAGTTAAGCACCCAATACATACCGAATTCCTGCCGTGTCTCGGAAAGCACGTTAAGCCGTTGGTTCCGGCTGTCCCCTTGGCATACCGTTTGGCAGTCGTTACAGGTAGTCAGTGGCCCGAAAGTCTGACAACCAGTCTTATCAAGGGGTATCGTAATACCCAGTACTGACTGGTTTGTAGAGGTCAGATAGGCAGTCGCTCCATGTGAAATACTTGTATTCAGCTGCATCCGGGTCTACTGGAAGCTGATCATAAGAAAGGATAGACCGTTCTATGCTCTTACAATAAGCACATTTACCCCAATAATGTTAACAGTTCTGACTTTCTTCAGACCAACCCCACAACACGGGTCCAGAAAACGTATACGCAAATCGAGTTTTCATATAGAATTTTCGGTGCTGGAATATAATTTGGCTTTTACAATGTAGATATACAAATCTTAAGTTCTTCGTCGCTTTCTTGCGTCATTGAAGAACGTTCACCACTGTATGATATTCTCATGGCTATCATCTAAACTAATATTATACAGAGGAAAGATTTGATTGTGTGTTTGTTTGTATGTTAAACTGAATAGGCTCCGAAACTACTGGTCCGATTTGAAAAATTCTTTCAGTGTTAGATAGCCCATTTATCGAGGAAGGCTATATATCATCACGCTACGACCAATGGGAGTGGAACAGCAATGAAAAATGTTGAGAAAACGGGGAAAATGTGACGCAAACGAAGTTGCGCCGGTCAGCTAGTAGTAGATAAAGTTAGTTATGCGTTCAGCTTTGGACATTTCAGATTAACATGGGACCCTTTATCCTTTACCAAACAATGAATACAATAGTCTTTACCATATAATTGTGATGTTATAGTTTCTTCTTAGCGTGTCAATGACAATTTAAATTGAGTCAGGCCAAAATTTGGCGACGAGTTTCGGACTTTCAGTAGCGTCTATCAAGCCCCTGTGGTGTGGTGCAAGTAACAGGACAGAAAGGAAACGATATCAAGTGTCCCATCGTTTGTGGGGCAACACCAACCACATTTACAATCCAGGGCAGAGTCATAGTCGTCCCATTTGTATTTTTAATATTTTTGTTCCTTGTGACAACACAAGGAACAAACTAAATTAACAAAAACAAAACAATGAACATAGGTACAAACCTATGTTCATTGTTTTGTTTTTGTTAATTATGTGTCATCATGTCCCTGCGACAATTAAATATTTTTTCAATCTTTCTTTTGTTTCTTTCATAGTTTTATAGATACTGTATTGTCTCCGACAGTTAAAGCAGAACATTGGATTACCTCCGTTCAATCAAGCGTGTGTTTGTTTAATGAAGGCCATATTTGTTCTTCCGGTAGCGCCGGATTACAGCTATTCATACGCTGATTGCATGGCTATTCCTGAAAAGACTCAAATTTCCTCGAATATTCCGTTCGTTGGTATTGTTAAGAGCGTTTACACCTTACGGCATTTCATACAAACTTCAAGTCCTTATTTTCCGAAATGACTGAACCGATTCTAATGAAACTTAATGCTCATAAGTAGGATACATAGGTCTAAAAAGACACTAAAAAATTTTTTCGAAATGTCTTCAAATAAAAAAGATAATAGATAATCAGTCGAATTTAGCCGTAACACTATTTTTCGATAATGTTTTTAGTACCTTTTTAGACCTACCTATGCATCCTGCTTATACCTATGAAGTTTCATTATAATCGGTTCAGTCATTTCGGAAAATAAAGACTTGAAAATTTGTTTGAAATGCCGTAAGGCGTAAACGCTCTTAACCTAGAGAATAAAGAGACGTTCTATTTGGTTATTATTATAGATCTTTCTATAAACAATGGTCACGATCAACAAATATGATTCTGTTGTGATGATGCATCGCACGGTCGCACCTGACTATCACTTTCATTGTTCTATAAACTGTGTTATGCTCATGACATCATTGTAAATAACATCATAGAAGAAAATAAACTGTCGCCTGCCGCTTTGGTCTAGGAGTAAGCGAGCAAATTGCTGAGCGTGAGGTCTTCAGATTGATTTACAGATTGGCCAAAGGCTTTTTCCAACTGGATTTTTGAAGTGAAAACTTCTTTAACAAACGGTAAAAAATGTTAAACTCGCGTCAGGACACGTGACCGTCAGATTTTATTGACATTAGTTTACGAAGGAATTTGAACTTTATAACATCTGTCATTAAGTTTGGGTTTCCAAAACTGGAAAATACGTAAGATAGATTGACATTAGGTTACGAAGGAATGTGAACTTTATGACATCTGTGACACAAACAAAACCTTCGGTTTCTCGAAAGAGGTAAAATTCGTAAGACGGATTGTAATAGTTCTGAAGTTTTAAAATTTTAATGTTATATAAATTGTCATGTTTGTGTACGATAGCGCAATAAATGAATATTGTATTTTACCACATAAATGATAGGTAGTACTTTTATACTGATAATTAAAGCAATTCGTGCAAAATTTTTCCCTAAGCATTCCAAAATATAAAAAATGCACAACGTTAATATTCAAGTTTTCAGTTCTGCCGGCACTCCCGGAGTGCAACCCGTTTTTTACAGTAGCAGCTCGGTTTGGATTTCTGGCAATAAGTTAGCTCCCTATTTCAAGGGACTGTAACATACCTACATTAAGGTGTATTATAGATATAACCTCTGCCTAACCCATCAGAGATTAAAGACATGATATGATGACGATTTGTTTAAATCGTTATTTTTTTTATGGAAGTTGTTCTTCATGTACAACGGACCGAATCCACCACTGATTCTCACTATGATATACAATGGCACCGAGGTCTGTCCTCGGTCTGTGAATATCACCATAAGGAACTTTTCGAAGAGTCTCATCAAGTTATGACAAGCATTTCGAACCAAAACAAAGATAGTTGTGGTTTAAAACCGAATGTTTCATTAGTTACTCACGAAAACACACAGCATACGTACCTCCAACATATTTCAACGCAGACCATATCATGATCAGGCTGCTGACATGATGGTAGACGTGCAAAAACGAAGCCTGTCGGTCCTTCTTCCTCAAGATAAAGAAGACAGTCTCAAACAGCTCTAGAAGCTTCAGCATGAAAGTCCACCAGAGGAACCGGAGCATCCTTAGTGCTTCTGGGTTCATGGAGTAGTCTGGTAGCACGCAGCCGAAGTGGTATGTTGTGGTCCAGCCTGATGTCATAATCTGGAAGTAACAAGAACTTTCGATGATAAAGAGTCAACTTTAAAAATGAAACAGGAGGAATCAGCACGTTTAAACTGCGTTTAACAGCTGTCAACATCAATTGCTGAACAACGATGACACTGACAGTGCTTGAACTTAATCTTTCATTGGTGGAATTCGCTCTTTGGGTGATTCCACCCAAAGGGCCAATTTAACTCTTTTTAGGGTTCCGTACCCAAAGGGTCAAACGGGACCCTATTACTGAGACTTCGCTGTCCGTCCGTCCGTCCGTCCGTCTGTCACCAGGCTGTACCTCATAAACCGTGATAGTTAGCCAGTTGAAATTTTCACAGATTATGTATTTCTGTTGATGCTATAACAACAAATACTAAAAACAGAATAAAATAAATATTTAAGGGGGCTCCCATACAATGAAGTGATTTTTTTTTCGTTTTTATAAATAATGGTACGGAACCCTTCGTGCGCGAGTCCGACTCGCAATTGGCCGGTTTTTTTTTCATGTCGTCTGAATCCCCAAACAAAAAGGAATCTTGACGACATTTTAAGTAAGTATGTTTTTAGACGTACGCTTATAGTAATATAATATAGTAAAAATAGTCTTCTATACTTGATGCTATAATTGACGAATTTTGCACACGGGAGAAATCAATTACTCTTTTTCTCATTATACTAAAATCATTGGATTTCAAATGTCTATTCTGTAGGGACATGATTGATCACCGGGACGGATTTATTTCGGCTTTGTACCGACGATACTTTTTTATAAGCCTCTGTTATAAAGGAAACTAAAATAGATTCCGATTTAATTTGACTAAACTTACCAAACGTTTAGGATGTGACTATACTTACCGACGCGGATCGACGTTGGGTCGTGTAAATCTACGACTTGCACGTCACCAATCGTAACAAAACGCGATAACTATGTCGTCATGTCGTGACGACTGACGATACAATTATGTGCAATTGATGGAAAAATACGGATAGACTCAGAATTTTCTGTGATACGATAGCATTTCACGTTGCATGTCGTAGGTTTTCACGACGGGACATCGTGGAACGTCGCGCCGTCGTATCGTGTGTTTCACCCCAAGAGGATATTTTTTCCAAAATAAATAAGGCCACACCAGCCAGGTGGTCGAAAATTAAAGGGTATGTAAATAAATAAGTGGATACGTTACGTGTGGTCTTTTAAGTTAAAAGCTTAATAAGTAAGTTCCGGATCAAATATCATGACAAGTGTCTTCGTTTCGTTTTTAGCCAAAGTTTATCAGAATTTGGTTTCTAGTCAATTCAATTAAATGGCTTCCCAGTCTCTTTAACTCGATTTTGTTTTATTATTTTGTGTTTTAAAATAGTCCTATGTCAACTAAAGTAAGGTCTTCTGTAACCAAAGTGAAGTAATGACCCTATAGATTGTTAAAATCGCCCGTATTCTAAGGAATAAGGTCGATTTTACTGGAACATTCCGCCTTGATCGAAGGATAAAGGCTCCGTCTCCACCACTAATAGTTTCTTAAGCCACGTTCCGAGCCGTAATTAGTTCTCCTATTTGTTCAAGTCAGCCGCAGAAACTTCCCTCTTTGAAACAGAACAGGCGTAAACACATTGTTTGGTCCGGAACGGATATTCTTCTAAGGTATTCTGTAGGTTTAACAATTATGTGCTCTATCAAAGATTTATAATTGAGGGATGATTTTTCACAAGCCACAAGTGCAAACTACTTAAAAAAAAGTAACAAAAAGTAAACAAAAAACTTAAATATAAACAAAAACAAAAAAAAAAAACATTAAAAATCTAAAAACAAGCATAAGTATTTTAAATTAAATAAAAGTTGGAAGCAGGCTTTCATTTTATTTAATATCTGCTTGTTTTTATTAGCTTTTCAGTGGATAATTTTTAACTTAAGGTTTTTCGAGTCGGGTTTTTAGTTTATTTTACACCTTTTTTATATTTACAGTTCTTTACTTCTTCGAAAGACTAACTTTATGTCACTTCGAATTACTTTTAAACATATATGTTGTATATATTTTTGTAATCACCCTTTAAAACCCTTCACTTTGATACCCCACTCGAATGTATTGAAAACAATAGAGAAAATTCTAACTTATGACGCCCAAAATCCGCCATTTTTTTTTTCATGTAGCCACTGTCACTCGCGCCACTAAGACGAACCTAACGACGTATAATATAATAATAGTATAGTATAATTTATCGAAATTCGTTCATACGTTTAGGAGTTACGAGGGAACAGACATTCATACCCACATACATACATACAGGTCAAACACATTACCCTCCTTTTGGGCTTCGCCGCTGTCGGGTAAATAGGGATTGTACTATTCTACTTTGCTTAGTAAAATAGTATGATAGAACAGTTTTGTTATAACTTTGTCAATGTAGACAGAGGGAAGTTTTGAATAGTTCCTGTAAGATAGTTTAATTAATGGTAAAGTGCTGTCCCTTCCTTTTGTTTCAGTTAAGCGCTGAATTGATACTTAAAAGCTTTCATTAGAAACTATTTGGTTTGCCGTGAAACTATAAACGTTTGGTTTGTGACTTAATTTTAGTTACATTATTTGGCAATTGGTTCGGTCCCCAAAACGAAACTTGCTTTAAAGTAAAAAATAAGTTAGTTTTTCCTTATAAGGAAGGAGCTGTACAAAAAGTACTACAGCGCCATCTATTACACAAATGAAGAACCAACATAACAAATCTAAATCGCGCTGTTAAAGTTATCCGCGACTAAACACTTTCAATCCGAAAACAACTGTCGGGCAGTAGCTCATCAGACACGACACTCATCTGGTCGGAGGATACTCCCTTTTCTAAGGGGGATGACATATCTTAGGGAACCTAACAAAGTCTAAGGAAGGGCATTGCCTTTTCTACAGGTTTCCTGCTTGTCGGTCTTCTAAAGGCTGTACTTCGGTGAGTGCGCCCAAAAACTCCACGACCTCATCCCACCGGCCCCTTTCTATACCATTGGACATCTAGACGCACTGCAAATTACCATCCCTGCCTAATTGCTATTCCACCAATTCGCACTAAGAGTTTACAAACGTCTTTCATAATACGCACAGCAAAGGAGTGGAACTCTCTGCCTGCGTCTGTGTTTCCGAACGCTTACAACCCTCTCTTCAAAGTTAGAGTGAACAGGCTTCTTCTGGGTAAGCTCGTACCATCGTCGACTTTATCTCTGTCATCTCTGACCTAGAGTAGAAAAAAAAGTCAAAAGCAAACCCATAGCAAATAAAAAAACTACTCCTTATGAAATTCACTCAGTCAATAATTTGATATACTTAAACAATAACTTAAGTGCATTTCACGTTAATATCCTCACCTACTAATGTAATGGTTTAAATGCTCAATTAGACCTATCTAAACATGGTCAGTAAGGGTGTCATATAAACTGATTGAGACAGGTATCCGCCTTCAAAACAGCTCGCTTTGTGACTCACAGTAATGACTAATCTATTGATGGCCGACTGCGATTATGGGCTAAGAAACCAGCGATTTTTGTCAAATGAGAATAAAAATCCTGTTTAGAATCATGTTTAAGAAATTAACGCCGCAAAAATAAAGCTTCTATTGTCAAACGTAAGCAAGCTGGAAAAAATGGGAACCGATGAATAAATAAAACAAAGTTGGGCATCGGAGATTTTACTCGCTTGCGACAAAAGATTGTTTTGGGTAAGGTAAAGAAATCTATGCCGAATCAATCCCAGCCAACGCATGAATATTTATGAATTTGTCTTATAGCAAAAAAACATCAACTATTTTTTAAAGCAAAAATGGATTTAATGGAAAAATAATGATAAAAAATCAGCTATTGCAATCATTTTTAGGGTTCCGTGACCAAAGGGTCAAACAGGACCCTATTACTGAGACTTCGCTGTCCGTCCGTCCGTCCATCCGTCCGTCCGTCCGTCACCAGGCTGTATCTCATGAACCGTTAGTTAGCCAGTTGAAATTTCTACAGATTATGTATTTCTGTTGCCGCTATAACAACAAATACGAAAAAAAAAGAAAAATGTTTAAGGGGGCTCCCATACAAAAAAGGGATTTTTTTGTATGGGTTTTTATAAATAATGGTACGGAACCCTTCGTGCGCGAGTCCGAGTCGCACTTGGTCGGTTTTTCCTTTTCATCACGGCTATGATATCTTGCAATCACTACTTGTATAGTATTGTCGCTCCGCTCCGTCAACCGCTGTTATAATGGCCCTCAAAATTCTGTTGAATGAAAGTACAGGTGTGGTTGTCTATAACACGTTTCGTCTCCTAAGTCATAACTCAACAGATTTTAAGTTAATTTCATAGGAATTTCTAGTGTCACGCAATGTTAAATTCAACGGGCAATAAGTACGATTAATTGCACGTTTTATGTATTCTAGTGGTAGGGTGAAGAAAGTAGACGTTTTGTTCGGACAAGAGAAATATTTGTAACACTACATCATGGGCAGGCAGATTCTTTAGATCATTATTTGTTCTGATTTTACGAACTGTGTCTGAATTCGAGCCGAATCCATGGCAATAAGTTCGCCGTACATAGTACTTTAAAATCATACTATTAAGGAACTTTCTGCCTAAATCAATGGGGATTACATGCGTATGTGTTATTTAAAAACCGGCCAAGTGCGAGTCGGAGTCGCGCACGAAGGGTTCCGTACCATTATTTATAAAAACGAGTAAAAAAATCACAAATATGGGAGCCCCCTTAAATATTTATTCTGTTTTTAGTATTTTTTGTTATAGCGTCAACAGTAATACATAATCTGTAGAAATTTCAATTGGCGAAATATCACGGTTCATGAGATACAGCCTGATGACCGACGGACGGACGGACAGCGCAGTCTCAGTAATATGGTCCCGTTAGGCCCTTTGGATACGTAACCCTAAAAATTATGTAAAGAATCACGTTTGCTTCCTAATGAAATACGAAGCACAGGCTTCGTCCGTTTAATTAATATCCCATAAGTAAAGAATACAAGACTACGTCGTCAGTCGTTACGAGTAGTCAGAAGCTAAAAGTCTGACATCCAGTCTTCGTATTACCCTGTTACTGGGTTGTGGAGGTCAGATAGGCAGTCGCTTCATGTAAAATACTGGAACTCAGCTGCATCCGGTTAGACTGGAAGCCGACCCCAAGATAGTTTGGGAAAAGGCTAGGCAGATGATGATGATGATGAAGTAAAGAATACAAGACTACCCACGAGAGTCATTTAAATGGCTCTATCGCTATCTGTTGTGTATGTGTGTTCCTCGAGACTCGACAGCGGCTTTTTTTGTTATTTTGAACCGTCATATCTTGTAGAATAAAATATGTATAAGAGACAAAGGCCAGAGGGTACAACTTTGATTACCGGTCAAGCCCGTGTAAGTTCGAATCCTGTAACTTTCCCGCTGCAGGGCAAAGGCCTTTTCTTATCCCAACAGTTGCCATGTAGGACTCTTCCATACTTTAAACTAGCTGTGCCCGCGACTTCGTTCGCGTGGATGACGGAACTTAACAATGTAAATTCAAATATCTTTTGATTGAGTGAACCGATTGCAATGAAACAACAACTAAATGTTACTTCAAGTTAAGCACAATTGTTGTGTATAAGAGTTATCTACATTTCTTTCGTACATTTTACGTGATGCACGAACAATTAAACAGACAAACCGACAAACAGACAAAAAATCGAGAAATGCTGAAAATGGGTTCTGTTGGTTGTCTTTTAACACCCTGCCTGGCTATTTTTTTTTTGGAAATTATTTCGATGTACAAAAACGACTTTTCAACAAATTTATTACATGTATAGATATATAGATAGAAGATAGATGCGAAAGTGACTCTTGTTTTTCTGTTTGTCCTCTTCTTGCCTTGTGATTTTACTCAGGTAAACTATAGTCTGGGTTAAGACAAAGGATACTTTAAACCGGTAGTAGGTACTCGTGGATTTCATACAGTATATCTATACTAATATTATAAAGCTGAAGAGTTTGTTTCTTTCGTTGGTTGAACGCGCTAATCTCAGGAACAACTGGTTCGAATTATATTAGTGTCGGATACCCCATTTATCCAGGAAGGTTATAGGATATATAACATCACGCTACGGTCAATTGGAGCGGAGCATCAATTAAAAATGTTGCGAAAATGTGAAGCAGACGAGTTGCGCGGATCAGCTACCCAACTAGCAAAAAGTGGTTTTTAAACTATCCTAGAACCATAATTTATCGAGGACTATATGAGACTTATATCCGCATATAAGTCGCGAAAAGGGCCCACTTTATAAGTCTACTTTAACTTATAACGTATTTATATTAGACCGCTGAAATGCCATATACGCCTATATTGCTCCTGTAATTGAATTACGTCAATGCAATTACTCCTGTAAATCTCAATATAAGTAAATTTTAGTAAAAAGTGAGATTAATACGCGCCTAGAAATGCTTCTCTAAGCTCATATATTTCGGCGCGAGTATGGCCTGACCGGATTATCGGTGAAGGAGACCGACTTCTTACGGGGTCCATGTTATGTTGGGAATGTTCATTCGCCATTATTTTAAAAGAAAATCAATATTAAATCAAAAATATTTTAATACGAATTTAAAATGATTACAAAATAATAAATAGAAACAATAATTAAATTAAACTAATGATAATTTGATTCAGGCGTGATCCGTGTCACAATTAGAGTTGTGGACGGGGCGCTCGTTAGAATCGGAATGACCCGCATCGCTCGGCGCTCCGTATTATAAAGGCCGACCCCTTCCACAACTCGCCTGATTCACTGAGTGGTACGATGATGTCACAGAGCGTTCCGTTTCTTTTTACGTCGTAATAATTCGCTCACGCCGACACGGCCATTCTGCAAAAAGGTCGTCACTGACCTTATAACCCTGCAAAAAGAGGAAAGATACCACAGTATCAAAACTTCACAAAACTCATTCATCACACAACTATCTCAATGAACGGGTCACCCTTGCCTACAACCAAACATATTATTAGGAGAAAGGAGGCCCCTGTCCTCAACAAACTCAATAATAACATGAAATGGCTACAACTCAAATTCATTATTAATAGTAAGGAGGCCCCTGTCCTCAACAAACTCTTAATAATAACATCAAAAATTCGGAGGCCCCTGTCCTCAACAAATTTTATCAGTCTCATAGTTCGGAGGCCCCTGTCCTCAACAAACTAAGTCTCACAAGATGTTTGGAGGCCCCTGTCCTCAACAAACTGGTATTATCAACATCAAAAATTTGGAGGCCCCTGTCCTCAACAATTTTTTTTTCAGTCTCATGGTTTGGAGGCCCCTGTCCTCAACAACCCATATCACATAAAATGTTTGGAGGCCCCTGTCCTCAACAAACTCTTAATAATAACATCAAAAATTCGGAGGCCCCTGTCCTCAACAAATTTTATCAGTCATAGTTCGGAGGCCCCTGTCCTCAACAAACTATGTCTCACAAAATGTTTGGAGGCCCCTGTCCTCAACAAACTGGTATTATCAACATCAAAAATTTGGAGGCCCCTGTCCTCAACAATTTTTTTCAGTCTCATGGTTTGGAGGCCCCTGTCCTCAACAGACCATATCACATAAAATGTTTGGAGGCCCCTGTCCTCAACAAACTCAAATCAATCATTACAGAACATGGGCACAAAATACAAGTTGTGTAAACGTAACTTAAATACCTTTATTTTAGTCCATTCATCCTTGCATCAGAAGATTGGCTCATGCCTTGGTTCTGTTCTGGATCAGTATTCGCAGAACATTCTTGTGGCAAGAAGAGTTCACCTTCCGACGTTGTAGACTCATCTTTCGCCGACACGGTACCCTGGTCGATGTATTCTCCAGGTTTTGGTGCTAAGCGTAGCTGGTCATGAGCCACTTTGTTGGGTCTTCCTCTGATTATTTCCTCTTCAATAATCGAACCGGTACCCAAATTGCTTAAAGCGCCCTCAGTAGCTTGAACCGTTGAAGGAGAGTTTCTTACTACTTTAGCACTTTGTTCAGCAACCAGAATATTCAAGCCAATGCCCTTAACGATTTCAGCTCCAATAATTAAATCACATGGTATTTCGCGATCTTCGACAATGTGGAACATAATGTCAACGAAAACATTGTTTATGTTGCAAGTCGTGTTGATTTGTTGGCAGGAAAAAATTGGCACACTTTTGCTTCCAATGCCCTTCAACATCAAATAACAATTTTCGCGAGTACCTGGTAAGGGACAGCTTACTGATCGTCTTATTAAGGAACAAGCAGCGCCACTGTCATAGAATGCTGTAAATTTAAGGTTACCAATACAAACGGCCATTGGTACTTCATCATGTTACAGTGCTAGATTGACTTGTTCAGCTTCGTCGGTCATCTTCTTAAAACATTTCTCTTCAATGTGGCCAGTTTTATTGCAATAAGTGCATTCGAGCTTTGGGCGTTCCGTTGGAATCCCAGACTCCTTTCTGGTGTTTTCGCTCAGTAATGGCTTAGGGTCGTTCACTTTGTCCTTTGCTTTGTTGCAATTTGCTTGAATATGCCCAGTCTTGCCACACTTGAAACACACTATCGATTCTTCTTGATCGTTCCTAAGCCTGGGTCGTTTGGCAGGCGGTTCACCCTGACGTGGTTCTTGTGGCCTGATTGTGGCTGCAACAGAAATTAATTCGGGGACAGTAGTGCACTTACTGGACAGCAATCGTAAGCGAAGATATTCATTATCTATGCAGCCAATAACGGCTTCCACAGCGTCAGTATCTTTATTGCCGCTTACTACACGCTTCCAAATATGCCACGCTTTGGTAATCGTTTCTGCTGGATTAGATATATCAAATTTGAAGTTGCGCAACTTAAGGACATCATTGGAGTAGCGTGCTTCAGGTTCGAACGTTTGTATTAATGCTTCTCGCATCTCACTCCACACAGGTGATTTTACAAGCCACGCATCACCAATAGTCTTGGCTCGCCCTTGCAATAGACTCGCTATCTTAGTACAAACTTCGTAGTCAGCCAACTTCCAGTGTGCTTTGGCTCGATCGACGTGCTCGCACCAGTCTCGAATTGGAACATCACCATCTGGATTGTAGGGTGCTATATAGATGTCACATAATCTTGGTCTTCGCGTCGGAGCTACAGTTTTATTTATCAACCCTGCAAGAAACTCGTGATTAGTCTGCATGCTGTTTTGCTGCTGTCGTGATAGGTTTTCCAGAATATTGGCTAACGTGGCCAGCATCTGATTTGTGCCAGAGCCATCCATTCCTCCATCATTGAGGGGGGATGAAGATACATCCCGGTTGATCCCGCTTCTGATTTCGGCGCGAGTATGGCCTGACCGGATTATCGGTGAAGGAGACCGACTTCTTACGGGGTCCATGTTATGTTGGGAATGTTCATTCGCCATTATTTTAAAAGAAAATCAATATTAAATCAAAAATATTTTAATACGAATTTAAAATGATTACAAAATAATAAATAGAAACAATAATTAAATTAAACTAATGATAATTTGATTCAGGCGTGATCCGTGTCACAATTAGAGTTGTGGACGGGGCGCTCGTTAGAATCGGAATGACCCGCATCGCTCGGCGCTCCGTATTATAAAGGCCGACCCCTTCCACAACTCGCCTGATTCACTGAGTGGTACGATGATGTCACAGAGCGTTCCGTTTCTTTTTACGTCGTAATAATTCGCTCACGCCGACATATATTGTGAACAGTCAAAGTGAGTGTATCGCACATTGTTGTACTCTGTAAAAAAAAATTAACATCTTGAGATTAAGTATTTATATGAATCAGAATTTATTAATGTCAACCTTATACAAAATTTTATTGTTGTCAAATTGTTAGTCTTTTATAGCTTATTCGTAGGGGAACTTGAATTTTCTGTGAAATCTATCATGGGTTTGATCAAAATATTAACGCGCCTCTTGAAATTTGCTTATTTACATTTTAGTTTTAATTAATATTAAATAAATATTATGTAGGCAGCTGCCATTTTCTTGGTCAGCATTTCCAAGTGCGATATAGTGCTAAAATAAGTACTTCTAGCATTTACAAGTGTGATATAGTACCAATATTAGTATATTGGTTCTATATTGGGTTATCACAAAACCGAGGAAGATTCGCCATTGTAACCGAATAGGGTTCCGCAATGCCCAGATGAAAACCGATTGATATTTATGAATAAGTAAGTTAAAGTAATATTTTAAGAGTTTGTTCTACGTGCTAGGTTAAACATTAGTTAAAACATTGTTCTTATTTGACTTAATTATATTACACATTTGACATGCAATTTTATACACATTTTTGACCTTGTTAAGTTTCCTGAAATCGGATTTGCAAATACATGTCACAGGCAAAACATTTTTAATTCTCATGAAATATTTAAAGTTTCAAGTAAAGATTTCAATGCAGCCTGTGAAATATTGAAGTCTAAAGCCCAGTGTTTAATAGATTCTGCAGTTGGAAATTTTTGTTATAATCCGAAAGTTCTTCCTGATTATCGCTTTCAATATCGCTCACAGTCCTTTCGTACTTTCGTGGTACTTTCATAGTCCAAACCTCTTCCATCTAAAGCAGTACTATAATTATCTTGTCCGGAACCCTCGCTAGAATTTGCGTTACGGTCTTAACCAATTTAATTTAAAAAATCGGTGCTCACTGCGGTTAACATTTCTTTAGATTTTTTTTTACTTTTCTTTTGCAAGATCTAGTTTTTAAACCGCTTCCACTTATTTAAATCCATTTTCAATATTTGTAGACAAAACCAGTTTTCGCCTATACTGGTCGTTACAAGCAAAAGTGGCTTCATAAAAGATTTAACCAGGATTGTTTGAGATTACTTAGACAATAACAGTACTATGGAATGCCTATATAAATCAGTCTAGGTTTAAAACGGCACACGATAAATCGATATAGAGAAACTTTTATCCTACCGAGTGCTATTATAATCTTGGTGATTAATTATTTTTAAAACGTGGATGTGAAATTCATTTAACACTTACATTTAAGCTTATGTAAAACCAAACCAGATATATAAATGATTTAAAGTAATTTAACTTAAATTTACTTATATTGGCCATAAAATATTAGCTTATATGAGGTTATAAGTAAAAATAACAAGAGTAATTGCTCCTCAGTGCATATATTCCTGGTACATGCTCCTACGGGAGTATTAAGATTTAAATGGTCTGCAGATGTTATCTTATAGGCGCATATAAGTCTGCGTTACCGGAGTAATTACTCTTGAGTGAAATTACTCTTGTTTCATGCTTTTTTAGGAGTCTTGATCCTATATTGGCCAGAAAATACGGTTCTATATACCGATATAAATACAAATCATAGAAATAAACGTACTTGAGTAAAAACAGCATGTATTTATGCTGTTAAAAGCACAATAGCAAGCACCAAAACCATCATCGGAGCTATATAAGACCACGTAGCATTATATAATCGCATTCCAGGATTATTTTGCTTGTTGGGTAGTATCATCATCATCATCAATTCAGCCCAAATACCTCCACTGCTGGACATAGGCCTCCCCCAAGTCTCTTTGACATTATGGGGGGTTTTGCCATAATCGCCACGCTTGGCAGGCAGGTTGGCGATCGCAGTACGGTTGTTACAAAATCACAGAGAACGCTGCTGTCCATTCTCTGGCAAGTCCCTTAGTCGCCTCTTACGATACCCACCACGCACCATACAGAGCCAGCTAGTATAATATATGTACCTACCTATATTCCAAGAAATAAATTTCGGCATCCATGCAAGTAAAAGGAGGAGCTCGTGGCTACATTATAACAGCCGCCCAGGTCGATCTTTAAGGTTAAGCCGTGCTTGCCGAGGTTGGTCTGTGGATGGGTGACCATAATTACATATCGAAATTCCTCCGTGCCTCGGAAAGCACGTTAAGCCGTTGGTCCCGGCTGTCATTTGTAGATCTTTGACAGTCGTTACGAGCAGTCAGAAGCTAAAAGTCTGACATCCAGTCTTACCAAAGGGTATCGTATTACCCAGTTACTGGGTTGTGGAGGTCAGATAGGCAGTCGCTTCATGTAAAATACTGGTACTCAGCTGCATCCGGTTAGACTGGAAGCCGACCCCAAGATAGTTTGAGAAAAGGCTAGGCAGAAAATGATGCAAGTAAAACCGCGGGGGTCTCTATTTCAAACTTTTTATAAAGTTGTGTACATCTTTTTGCCGGCTAGATGTTTATAAAAACGTAAACAGTTCTGTAATAATTTGTTTATCGTTACATCTAGAAATAGCAAATAGAAAATTTATGAGCTTCGCAAATCGTTCAGTACTGTTAGTAAAATAAACTGAAGTTGTGATGACTCATGTTCTTGATGCTAGTACAAAATAAAGGAAAAGTAACATATAAAACGCCGTTTGACTATTTGAGAATTTATTCATGAAAAGTTTTGTTATTTGCGGAACCAAAAATAAATCTGGTGCGGAAAAACTATAGAGACTTTTCGTCATTTACTACGATCCAGGTGTTTGGGTTCAGAACGTGCGTTAAAATTGCTTCCAACATTTTTATTATTGCAATTTATTATCAACATCTAATCTTTTTTTACCAACCCGCACTGGGCCCGCGTGGTGGATTCCCTTCTACACACACTACAGCCCACTCCCTCTCATAGAGAGAAGGCCTCAGTCCCAGCAGTGGGAACATTATAGGCTGATGATGAAAATGAATCTGTTTTTTATGTGAAACATCTATATGCACGACTAGACAGTAAAATCGACTCGTATGCCGTGACGGGAAATGGTGTTGCGCCCCCACCCCTATGCCACGTAAAATCAACCGTTTCCCATTAAAATAAAGTTTGTTTTTGATTGATTGTTAATCTTGTTTTGTTTTTGAAAGTTCACGTCCAAAATTTTTTTTTCTTTATATAACTCTATTTTTAATTCTAATAAAAACACAGATGTTTCATATCTGCCGCGCGGCCGTTTCATAACGGCCAACTTTTTTTTTGTAATGGCATCCCTCAGTTGTTGAAACCTATAACGCTGGCTTCTGCTTAACCGGACAATCCTGTGGATGCCTTGAGTGTTATGCCTCCAACCAGGGTCAACATCTAAGCTGATAGTAATCGAAATAAATATCAAAGCAGCATCATGTCTAGCCTTTTCCCAACTATATTAGGATCGGCTTCCAGTCTCACTGTATGCAGCTGAATACCAGTATTTTACATAGAGCGACTGCCCATCTGACCTCCACAACCCAGTTAGTGCTGGGTAATGACCTTGGTATGACTGATTGTCAGACTCTCGGGCCACGGCGACTATCTGTACTGACTGTCAAAGATCTACAAATGACAGCCGGGACCAACGGCTTAACGTGCTTTCCGAAGCACGGAGGAAACTCGGTATGTAATGGGTGGTCACCCATCCACAGACCATCCTAAGTAAACGCGGCGTAACATCATTATTGATCCGACGAGCCACGAGAAATAAATATCATAGCAAAAATGTAAAAATTATGGTCGGCCTGAAAGTAGAGTAAATATTACAAAAAGTATCATAAATATTGACCGATAAAACAGTGAGTCATTGTACTGCGCGCTAAAAACGATAAAATA
Organism: Cerastis rubricosa; assembly: GCA_949152445.1. Taxonomy (NCBI): domain Eukaryota; kingdom Metazoa; phylum Arthropoda; class Insecta; order Lepidoptera; family Noctuidae; genus Cerastis; species Cerastis rubricosa. Next base: position 3,376,818 of record OX424535.1, on the reverse strand, counting down.
TGTACTGTGTAATCCTGAACGGATAAAAATAAACAATATGCGCGATAACTGATAAGTTTGAAAGGGGAAACTTACCTTTTATTGTCATGACGGAATGTAGATTTAGCTATGTATAGTAATAAAGATGTTTTGTTTATGCTGGACACATCGTGCACAAGTCTTATACCAGTTTTGGGATGTCAGATTCTCAAGTCTTACAAACCAGGTTCTGAAATAGGCGTCATTGTATTCGCCCTGGATCAAACTCAGCTTCGAATTTAATATGTCCAAGTCCATACAAAATACTTGAGCTAGAGCACAAAAGTACTGTTCATTTCATAAGAAATTTCTTTCAGCAGACCTGTGAGAGGAAATGAAATACCTAAATGGGAATGGAATCTTGTATTTATTCACTGAAGAAAAATCTGTAGGATGACTACAGATTTTTCTTCAATGAATAAATTAAGTAGTAAACATTCTCCCGCCCTTATCTCCATTTATTTGAAATCGGCGCAGCAAGTCTTCTTCTTCCATACTTCTCTATTTACTCATTACCTCATCAGACACAATATCATTCAATAAAAAGTATAAGCAAAAATAATAGGTTGGGTTATGGGGTATGAAGTTGTATTATATGAAAGTTTTGATCTACCTATGGGAAAACTCATAAGGCGCACGGCTTGTACAGAACACAAATAAAACAATCAGCCACTCAAACTATACATATATATGTATGTCACGAAACCAATAAACTGGTATGTAATAAACATGTTAGCGCAAATGATAAACGTCGGGGGCTCGTAATAGTATTGTATCATACAATCATTATCAAGCTCCGTATTGTCATTCTGATGATAACTTGTTTGTGTGTGCAGCATGCGTTTTGAAGATGTAGGATTTTGTGTGTCGAAAATGTTCCTCGCCTAGAGGTTATGTCACTAGGGGCGATAGGAAGCGGACTTAGTAACAACATCAAGCTGTTGCAATACTGACTGTATATGACGCCTTAAGTATTCGAATTTATCGACATAGAACAAACTCTAAATGTGAAGTGTGCTTGTCATATATAAAAGACAGAATAAAGATGTCACAAACCAAATATACAATTTTGTTTACTTATTTTGAATTATTTTACAACACGAGCTAAGTAATTTGTTAATTGACGTCGGAGTGGTACTAATTATCACTAACGCTAAGCGTCACCATAAGAATTCTTAAATAAAAGCGTACTTTGTGATATTTAATACTCAGGTCAGCGCCGAAAGTTTATAATGAAACTGTGCAATACTTTTTATAGCGTTTTATTGATTGCTCGATTTAAAAAAGAGCTCTATAGGGTACTTATATAGCTCTTTTTTAAATCGAGCAATCAGAAAATGGTTGGTAAAACTATGGTAGTACTATACTTTTACCCACCATTTTTTGATGTATCAAAAAATTTTTATTTAATAAAATAAAAGCATTATGTTTTCAATATATTAAAGTACTAATTTCTAAATCTAAATTAATTACTAAACATAAAACTAGATAATTAAAACTAAAAAACCTTTTTTTGATTGCTCGATTTAAAAAAGAGCTATATATGTACCTTTTTATACTGATAAAATAAAACAACATCACGCCTGTAATCACTGAAAGGTTAGGCAAAGATGTACCCAACGGTACATCCACATCTTGCCAGTTATGTTTAAATTCCATGAGGCGAGTCTATTGCCATCAACCGAGCACAAATCCAGCCTCCTTGGCTGCTACTGAGAAGTTCCTTAGGGAAAACCCCAATAACACTTCGTACCACCTGAGAATCGAAGGAGCTCATGCTCAGCATTCGCGCTTGCGAGCACTCGACCGACGACGCAGTCATAAAATAAAACAACTAAGTATTAATAAATCATCTCTTTCACTCGGGTGAAAATTATATCAAATACACACACAAAAAAAAAACTCTAAATCAATTTGCTCTACGGTCTTGAATAAATAAATAAAACACCACATTCATGAATGAAAAGCTTTTTTGAGCACAAAACCAAATTGACCCAGCTCAAAGTACAGAGTAGGTACAAATTATACAGATATCTGACGTTTAGCCGCGTGACTGACGCACAATGGAATGGAATCCCGTTTCATCTCCGGGAAAACGGAGCTGAACAAACAATAGTATATACAGTCGCTTGGAAATGTATACAGGGTGGATTCGTTGACATCGGTCGACGTGGACAAACCTCAAAGTTTTGAAACTGTTCAAAGACGCGAGATTTTTTCTACCATCGATTTTAGACTTATAAATAAAAAACGGTATGTTAATAATTTCTGTTTTGAAAAGAAACCGCGTTGAGCGATTTTTGGTATGGGAAAAAACTTTCGGTTTTTCAAACTCAAACTCAAAGCATTTATTTCGATTAGACCATTACAGGCACTTTTGAAAGTCAAAGAACAAAAAAAGAAGAACGCGAAGCTACAGTCCCAGTCACAAGACATAATAACTTGTGAAAGTACTGTAGTTGCCCATTCCAAAGCGTAGATCTCTATGGAGAAGAATGGACAAGAAACTCCATGGACACTCTTTTAAATCAAAACATGTTACAAAATCTTGGTTACATCAATCGTGTTGAGAATTACTAGTATGTGAGAACGATGTAGAAATACGAGCAAGTTAAACGTATTGCGCGGATTGCGCCTGTCTAGCGACGCTTAGTATAGCGGCCTGTGTACAGGGTACTAAGTTTTTATTTTTTTTAAAAAAGAACACCGTCCTTCCATTGTTTTGAGTTTTGACTTCTATCTGTCGGCAGACCTCGACTGCCTCTGTTTATTTTTTATTTTTTTTTAATGGCGGTTTTACGTGGTATTAGGTTTTAGTCGCTCTATGAAAAATGCTAGGTATTCATTTGCATAAAATCCAAGGCAGATGAAAATGAGTTTTAGAGATAAAGCAACTAGATTCAATTCCCTAGTCGTCTTCCATAAGTTTATCTTAGTTCGTGAATGCAGTTTTGCCGTGTAAAAACCTCTCTCCGTCTTTAAGTTTCCTAGTTTAGACGGAGAAAGATTTTTTTTCAATTCAAACCTATCTTTACGTATCACCCAATATATGGTCACCCTACACGCACTGGGCGGTATGAAATTGATCAAATTGACACTGCGTGACCCGCACGTAACTCTGCCTGCACGGGAACATCCGGTGTGACGCACTTATGTACACAGTATAATTATTATTGTGTACATACATATGTATGTATATAGCTTATGTTTATGTGTAGCTACTAGTCGCTTTCACAAGTTGAATTTTTAAAATTGCGATAAACGAGCAACAGAGTTCATAGTTAGCATTAAAATTGATTTTTAATACTAACAATGATCACTGTTGCCCGTTTTCGCTAAGACTAGGCTGCATCTCATGTAATACCTAAATATTAATTCCACGTTGGATTTACAACTTTCTGATTAGATTCCAAAGTTGGAAATCTAAGTGTACGCTTTAAATTAGGCTCTATATTTAGATTTCATCTAGTCTTAGTGGAAATAGGCAGTACTGTAATATTAGAAGAAACTAAAAAATAGAGTATTAAAAAATTGCAATGCAATGCGCCTTTTCCTACCTACCTACCTCCTACCCTACCTACCTAACCTACCCTACCCTTCACTACCCTATCCTCCCCTACAATAGCTACCTACCCACCCTACTCTACCCTATCCTACCCTACCGTACTCTACCCTACCTTCCCCAAATTTTCTTATATACAAGCCTTGTTCCGACAGTAACGAACAAACAAAAAAAGAATTTTCGAATTTGGTGCAGTCGTTCGAAAGTGATGCGGGTACATACATTTCGGCGATTCATTTATAATATATGTATTTGTATAGATTTTAGATTCTACTTCTTATTGTCAACTTTGCCCCACTAGAAACGCCTGTATCATGCGGAAATTGAAATGCAGCAATCAATCGTTCATTCGCTGCAGTAACCGTACCGTCAACATTTACTCGTAACTACGCGTTTTTCATATTCACGTAACACACCGAGTTTTATTTGCTAAAGAGAAACATCACCTGTGCCAATATATATTATAAATTATTTTCATACTAGCTTTTGTCCACAGCGTCGCCCGCGTTTGGCTACTACCTATATGATAATTTCTGCTGCCTGTGATAACTCACACTGCAGTATAAATTTTATGTCTTAATAAATACCTCAACTCCATCTTCAACGACTTACTGGCTGTCTATTTGGCAGCTGCCCAAGATCGTGTCTGATAGCACTGCATAGATTGAGGTCCAAAACTAAGGCCATTACTTGTTGAGACGTTTATGATTTCAAAACAAAAAAAACAAAGACGGTCGCATGAGAGCTCTGCAGATATATTGGGTCCTGGTATCATTTATTAATTGGATTTAGAATGACGTCTCTTAGCTAACCATAGTTTGTCATCCAAACTAAACGTCTATACAAAATTTTAGCTCTATCAGAAACCGGGAAGTAGGTCAAATTTAACTTTACGATTTTTTGAGTTTCGTACCCAAAGGGTCAAACGGGACTCTATTACTGAGACTTCGCTGTCTGTCCGTCCGTCCGTCCGTCTGTCACCAGGGGTTGTATCTCATGAACCGTGATAGTTAGCCAGTTAAAAATTTCTACAGATTATGTATTTCTGTTGCCGCTATAACAACAAATACAAAAAATGGAATAAAATAAATATTGAAGGGTGGCTCCTATATAAAAAAGTGAGTTTTTTTGCTCATTTTTATGAATAATGGTACGGAACCCTTTGTGTGCGAGTCCGACTCGCACTTACCGGATTTTTTACATAGTAACTGGTGAAGCTAATAAAAGCTTATTAAAGAAAGTACACTCACCCCCCACGTCACGACAGCATTAGCAACGATCTGCACCACATTGTACCACTTGATGAGGCTCCTCAGCTCATACGGCCTCCTGTTCTTCATGTAAGAAGGCAGAAACAGCTTGATGATGATCAGATACGTGGCTATGATGACTGCTAGTGGCTTCGGTGATGTCATCAGAGCCCAGTCTTTGACGCGTTGGTCTAGAAATAAGGAGTTTATTTTTATGTTTTGGTTTTTATCATGTTTTGTTTTTGATGACTTTGTTGATGGAAGAGACGAGCTCATGGCTAAATAATAACAGCCGCAATCTTCAGGTTAAGCCGCGTTTGCTTAGGTTGTTCTGTGGATGGGTGACCACCCATTACATACCGATTTTCATCCGTGCCTCGGGAAGCACGTTAAGCCGTTGGTCCCGGCTATCATTTGTAGATCTTTGACAGTCGTTACAGATAGTCAGTGACTCGAAAGTCTGACAACCAGTCTTACGAAGAGGTATCGTATTACCCAGTACGTACTGGGTTGTGGAGGTCAGATAGGCAGTCGCTCTATATAAAATACTGGTATTCATGCATCCGATTCGATTCGAGTCGACCCCAATAGCAGTTATGATAAAGCTAGGCAGATGAAGACTTGGATATTATTATTAAAGAAAGTAAGTTAGTGAAACCGTGACGGTTAATTGGAAGGCGAAGGGAAACTCGTTGTGCCATAGAATGGGTCATGGTTAGGGAGATGATGTTGATGATTGACTTAGAAAGACTGTGCTGCACGGACCCCAAATGAATTGGGATAAGGGCAGGGAACTAAGGGTGTATGGAGATGGCAAGAAAGACTTTCCGTTGTATCCTGTTATGTAGATAGGTACTATAGCCTTAAAGTTTTTAGATTTTAACTGTTAGCAAGGTGATAGTTTTAAAACTCAAGGGATTTGCATTTATGTTATGAAGTAGGTACTAGCTGAGCCCCCCGGTTTCACCCGCCGAAACCGGGATAAAGTAGCGTAAGTGTTAGGGTATAAGCTAGCTACATACTAAATTTCATCCGAATCCGTTCTGCCATTGAGGCGTGAAAGAGTTACAAACGCACACACACACACACACACTCACTCACAAACTTTCACTTTTATAATATTAGTGTGATTCTTTCTTTTAATAAATACAAAACAATATTTCCACTTTTCCATAACTTACAATATTCTGAAGTAAAGTTAAAAAATTATCTTGTAAAAGTAGTTTTCCCACGTAGGTTCGCTGCGTGTAAATAGTCTTCACTTATCTATTCTTAACTTCCTGTCACAACGTCACGAAGGCTTTAGTTATACAAGGTGTTGTTTTGCATCCTCGTCAAAATTCAGGATGTTGTCACAAAAGACATAAATAATCAATATAAATTACGGTACGTAGTAAATTATTAAAAAACACTGCGTTTTTTTGTTGTTTAAATTTGTCAAAATTTCAGAATAACCCCCTTAACGTGGTTTAGGGCTTATAAAATTATCGAAAAAACGTATGAGGTTTTTTGTTTGTGTGTAAGCGACGTTATAAGGCGGGGATCAGACGGCCCGTGTTTAAAACACGGGTGGTACACAGTTACCGATTTCAGAAAATAAATAAAAAAATTAAAATTACCTACTCATTTTATTATTGATTCGGGTCGAGAATCATTAGCATAGTTACCTCCTAGAATTTGACGAGGTTGCAAAACAACACCTTGTATAGATATGTTCTCAGGCCACAGGTAATAACGTAATTGAACTCTTTTACCAATAGAATAGAATAGAATAGAATAAAACTTTATTGTACACAAAAATTAAACATAACGGGCTTACAAAACTAATAATTTTATGGTTACAACGGCGGTCTTATCGCTGATAGCGATATCTTCCAGACAACCTTCTGATGGACATTATGGAATTAAAATTAAAAAGGGGGGTCCGGGGTAGTCAATCTAAATTAGGGATTATGATTAAACTAGTTGTCCCGCGCAACTTCGTTTGCGTCACATTTTCCCCGTTTTCGCAACATTTTTCATTGCTGCTCCGCTCCTATTGATCGTAGCGGGATCATATATAGCCTATAGACTTTCTCGATAAATTGGCTATCAAACACGGATTTTTTTTTTCAAATAGGAGTTTTTCCTGAGATTAGCGCGTTCAACCAAACAAAAAACAAACAAACTCTCAAAAAAATATCAGATGCCCCATATATTTGAGTCGAATCGTCGGTATTGAAATTTTGTATGGGGCAGCAGATAATTTTTTCGCTATTACAATGTTTGTCCGAAGGAGAAGCATGTTCAGTTTGATAGTCTGTAGCACACCCTTATGTATGTATATACCCTTTCCGTTACATCCTGTAGATTAGTATTAGTTAGATTATAGCGTTTTGTATCAGTGTGGTTTTTCTTTGACTGCGTCGTTTTGGTCTAGAGGTCGCAAGCGCAACTTCTGAGCATGAAGTCCTGGGTTGGATTCCCAGGTCGGGCAAAGTGTTATTGGGTTTTTCCATCAAAAATTTCTCAGTAGCAGCCATAGAGTCTGAAGTTGTGCCTGGTTGATAGCAAAGTGCTCGCCTCCTATTACATGGGACTTAAACATAACTGGCGAAACTTTGGGTGTTCTATTAGGTACCTACACCGCTGCCTAACCCTTCGGGGATTACAGGCGTGATGTTATTTTATGGTTTTTATTTGATTTAGTTTGTTAGTATCATCATCTGCTTTCATCAATATTTCCTATATCCTAAAATTTACTTTATTTTAAACAAACACAAAAAAAAACGCGTGTGCCTCGGGACGCTCGACACAAGTGTTAACCTAAACTAACCTAAGCCTGCTGCCGTAAGCGTGACAGAAAAGGAAGCCAGACAGAGTGGCTCCGTAACGCGTTACGTTACGAAGCGGTTTACCTTCCCCTAAGAAGTTATCACTTTAAAAACATAAAAAAATTGATTACCCATCGACATCAGGAACAAGGTTCAGGCTGCCGGTGGTCTGGGCTCCAGAGAGATGAAACATCATCATCATGCGAATTGGCTTTAAGAGCGTTTATTACGCCTTACGACACTTCATACAAAAAATAATGTAACAGCTAAATTAGACCGATTACAAATTATCTAAAGAAACAAAAATTTCCAATTGTCTCTTTTTTAAAAAGACATTTCGAAAATGTTTTTTAGTTATTTTTTAGAGCTATGAATCCTACTTATGCGTATAAAGTTTCATTGAAATCGGTTCAGTCATTTCGGACAATAAGGATTTGAGGCTAAGAGCCTCCAATCCCTCCTACATAAACACAATTTCAGTTCCGCAATCCCATTCCAAATTACCTTCTTTAAACGGCCTGTAATATCAAGGAAGAAGCGTAACATCTTATATTTAATCTCTTAAACAGATCACTAACATTATAAAGAAGCATTTCAATTTTTAACCGAACGAGGTGGCTTCAGGCAGGTTGACCTAGATTTCGTAATGCTACAAATTGCAGCTTCATTATTTTAAGTGCTAACTACTGGTAAGGGTTCCGTGGTTTATAAAATATATAATTTTACCTTAAAAATAAATACTAGTATTTTAAGACTACTAACTTCTCATTTTAAACTTATTTTAGGTATTAGATTACGTATTATGAAAAGACAAGGTTTATTGTCTATTACTAGCTCAAAAAGCCGGTAAGCTTAAATGCAACTGGGCTGGCCAGGGCTACCGTCTGCTCCATGACGGTAATAATTACAAGAGATTTCCATAAATGATCGACGCACCGAATGACCAGAGATCAATTTGTGCATCTACACATAACCTCCCCAGAACCTGGTGTTTTCAAAGTGTTTATTTTCAGACAACATTCAATCTTGCAAAAGTAACTCGGACGCTTTTTATGAACACCAAAAATTCAGATACCGCTTATTTCAAACCGGGAAACACCCTAGAGGCGTAGACAATCTCCTTAGTCACATCTAGACCGTTCTAGCAAAACCTCACGGAACCCTGTTACAGTGACTGCGCAAACGCACGATTTACTCCCGTTACTATTAGTATCGGCATAAATTAATCTCCAGTGTCCGTTATCATTGCAACAGGGCACAACAAAGAAATATTAAATCATATTCATCGTGATTCCGCAACATGTTACATAGGTGAAAGGCTCCTAATGATATAATGGACGTTCGTTTTGTCTTTTGTTAGTGAACTGAGGTCTAATTTTATATTGTTTTGCCGCTTCGTGATTGAGGGGACCTAGAAACGGACTAAATGGGTCTTTATTGTAGTTTGGAAGTCCTAATTAAATTTTAAGGCTATGATTTATGTATTGATTGTAATCACTGTGCTATCTACTATACTAACTGTTGGCAACACCAACACAAATATTTTTTATTTTTGTTTTTGGCAACACTAATGCTTCCGTTTCTCCATGGCGTGCGCTGCCGTACCTAATTTAACCTAGTGGTGTAAAATTATTTATTTATTTATTTAAACTTCATGTAAGTACAATAGTGGTACATAGGCGGACTTAATGCCACAAGGTATTCACTACCAGTCAACCATTGGGTTAAAAAGGACAACATTGTGATAGGGTACAAAATAATGTCTAAAAATATATAATTAACTTCGAAATAGTATATAATTACATAGATACTAATACACAAATACACATAAAATAGACTAATAAATATTTTAACAAATACCAAAATAAAAAACGAGAAAACTTATAATAATTACTGTTAACTGCGAGCTACTTCGTCTGATTTAAATAGAGGCTACGAACTTTACTTTTAAAATGAATTAAAAAAGAAAAAAAAAGAAAATAAATAATAGTATAAAACAGTTTCCTTGGTGCCTAATAAGTGATTTAAATATAACGCTGTACTGTGTGCGTGTGGTGAGCAAATAAACTGTGCTCCTCAAGTATTATGCCTTTCACTGTCTGAGGAAGACAACCAGCCCCTAAGCTATCCCCGAGCAGCACATCAAGCAAATTATACACTAGCAGTGTTTAGGATCGAATGGCGATGGCATCATTGGTAAACTAACGTCTAGGTTTTCTCGTAAACAAATGAATATGAAATTCGGACTTCACGTTAGCTTTGATCTCATTTGCGAAGGTTCATTAATAAAGGACAGTGAATAGTTCAATCAAACTATCTTGTCACAGTCCATTGCTTGACATGGGCCTCTCCCAAGATAAACCAGAACACCTGGTCCTCTGCCTTCTGCTTCCAGCCATATTTTTTTAATATTTGCTTCATCTAGCAAGGATGTCATAGACTACGCTAGCGAAACGCGAATAACCCACATAATTAATCTTTGTACCAGACCCGATGAACTCTTACAGTCGTGCATAAACACATAACATAGCGCTAGTTACTTCCGAAGGGTTAAGCAGAGGTAAACCTAAAAGTACCTACATCCACATTTGGCCAATTATGTTTAAGTCCCATGTAATAGGGGGCGAGCCTATTGCCACTAACCGAGCACAAATCCAACCTCCGTGGCTGCTGCAAAATTCCTGCTGGAAAACCCCAAAAACAATTTACACGACCCGGGAATCGAACTCGTACATGCTCAGCAGTTGCGAATGCGACCATCCGACCAACAAGGCAGTCGTGCATAAAGTTGTCTGTAATTTAATAAACAAAACTACCTAAATAAAGCAACGAATACATGATTGCATATTTCCTTATTTTAGCAACTTACTACACAACACATGCTCCATTTACTTTATTTTGCCATCTTAAAATCGTGACTAATTTTGTCTAACACGGTAGTCTAGGGGAATGCTACTAGAAAATAGAAGACAGAAGACCAACTAGGTACATAATTATTTTCTTCACCGAAAAACAATAGGCCGGTGATGAAGTTGTAAATGACTTTGGTTGGCCTTTCTGGCACTAGGGACTTTCGAGTCCCCATTTTTCGACTTATAACGAGAGACAGAGGAGGAGCTCGTGGCTAAATGATAACAGCCGCATGGGTCGATCTTTAAGGTTAAGCTGTGCTTGCCGAGGTTGGTCTTTTGATGGGTGAACATAATTACATACCGAGTTTCCTCCGTGCCTCGGAAAGCACGTTAAGCCGTTGGTCCCGGGTGTCATTTGTAGATCTTTGACAGACGTTACGAGTAGTCAGAAGCCGAAAATCTGACATTCAGTCTTACCAAGGGGTATCGTATTACCCAGTTACTGGGTTGTGGAGATCAGATAGGCAGTCGCTCCATGTAAAATACTGGTATTCAGCTACATCCAGTGAGACTGGAAGCGGCCCTAACACAGTTGGTAAAAAGCTAGGCAGGTGATGATGAGCGAGAGACAGAACGGAATATCGGACGCGGCAGCATAGACGACAATGCGCGCGGCACCATTATCTATTTCTCGCTCTAGCAAATGACAGTTTTGAGCGACGGAACAAAATAGGAGTCTGGAAAATGCGATTCCGTGCGGTAAATGAGGCTCAACCCTGTCTTTGCTCGAGGCTTGTCTGAACGAGGTCAAACAAGATGCCTGCAAGCAGTCCGTCGTGTCCGTCAATAGCCTAGAAGGTATTTGAACCTGAAATGTATGTAACATATCGTTTAACTTTTTGCTATAAATTCCTAAAGACCTTGAAACTCGATACGTCCAGATTTCTGATAATAACACCATGTGTTAGAGCTTTTCATCGCGAAGTATATAGTGGGTCTTCTTCCCCTATTCTACGATACTTTCCTTGGTAAAAGCTATATCGTCTGATGTAGATGATAAACGATCGTGTTGTCATGATCGTGGATAGGCACGGAATAGTTTTCAGAACATTTTGCCCCGTTATTGTCAGTCCCCGTGACTACGTGATGGTAATTGAACTTTATAGCCTAGGCTAAATTATTTTACCCGTGCGTTTGTGTCACTGTCAAAATCAATTTGATCTTTATTGTCGTTGAGGTAGAGTTGGTAGTGGCTTGCTTCTTGGACTGCTGTCAGAGGTAAACGTTAACGGGGGTTACTGTGATAGAACTGTAGTTGTCTGTTGGTAGCTGGATCTCGGCAATTTTGTTTTGCCATCAGTCAAAGCTTATGGAATTATGAAAGTTCGTTTCTTTTATAAAGGGGTAATGCCAGATTATGACCGAGCTTTCGTCTATGTAGGGCTGCTTGTTCATGTAAATGAAACCGTCGGGATATCATAATATTGTATGTTTAACGTTAGCACGGTTGTTGAGATAATCGTTTAATTTCGAGAGAGCAATGATGTTTTTAACCAGATGTATGAACATGTACCTTATAGTGCACCCAGTTATGTTTAAGTCCCATGTAATAGGGGCGAGCCCATTGCCATCAACCGGGCACAGATCCAGGTTCCGTGTCTGCTGCTGAGAAATTCCTAATGGAAAAACCCAATAACACTTCGCCCAACCTGGGAATCAAACCCGGGACATCATTATCAGCAGTCGCACTTGCAACCACTACACCAAGAAGGCCTTTGTTAGTAGTAAGTTTATGAACATTTCAGCCCAATATATACTCAAAACAAAATCACGGTCACCAAAGAGAATCAGCAATTTTGGAAGTCATTTAATAACGTTTATTTCGCTGACATTTATAATAATGTCGAGCCATTTGATGAAATGACGAATTTTCCCCACAATAATGTCGCGTTTTGGAATATTCGCTGTTCTTACTCGATAATAACGACGTCAAAAGAGGGTCACGAAGCTTTAACTGTTTCGAACAAAAAACTTTATAAATGCCATCAAAAGAAAAAACTTTATAAATGCCAGTAAAATATTGTAGAAGAAAATGTATTTTGTGCATCTGCGTTAGCATTGTACAATGGGGATTTTCTATATTTAAGACCAAAGGGTCTTTAAAAGGGGCTTCGGTTATTATAGACCCTGAATTGGTTAAAGAATCGGTTCAGGGTCTTTCGGTTTTCAGTTCCGGAAATGTCTAGCACAAAGTAAGCAAGTCTAGTCAGAAATACATAAATTTTTGTCCAGTATTGTTACAGGTAATAGCCAATTGCCCTATTGATCTCGTGGTTGCACGCGCGGCTTCTGAGCTTGGAGTCTTGGTTTCGTTTCCCGGGCCAGGCAAAAAGTGCCATTGGGTTTTTCCATTATAACTTTTGTCAATAGCAGCCCGCTGTTTGGAAGTTGGCAGTATGATACCCCCCGTGCCTCGGTAAGAACGTTATGCTAATAACCAGAGGTCGGAATTAGGTAGAGTTATTTTTGTACTTGCATCGAAATGTTGATATTAAAATGGATCTTCCCCTGCGTGAGCGCATTGAAATTTTGCAACTTCGGGCATTCGATGTCGGATGGTTTAAATTGCGTAAAAGTAAATACTTAACTTTTTTTTAATAAATCACGGGATATTTCTGCTCTTTTATTATTAATCCCGGGATTTGAAGCAAATCCACTTTATTCTTTCGCTGTATGAAATCGGCGTAAGTACATAAATAACTCTACCTAATTCCGACCTCTGGTTATTAGTCTTTGGTCGCGTCGGATTGCCGTCCCATCGCACTATGAGAGTAAAAGGAACAGAGAGTGCACCTGTGCCAGCGCTCACGCTTGTGCACTATAATATATCTTGCGTCGATGTAGGCATCGCCTCGCTATGGTATCTCCGCTGAAATTGTCCGCCGTGGCCGATAACGGTCAGCAGGACTATTCTAATTCATCATCATCATCATCAGCCTATTATGTGCCCACCACTGGGACACAGGCCTCTTCCCAATGAGAGGGAGTGGGCTGTAATCCACAACGCGGGCCCAGTGCGGGTTGGTAAATTCTAATTATATTCTAATTGGCCTATCATGTTCCGGTGCTGGGTCACGCTTCTAAGAATGGGTTGAAATCCAACACACGGGCCCAGTGCGGGTTGGTAGATGTCACATGTCGTCTTAGTTCTAGGAAATCCGCCCCTGAGACGACCCACTGACCCTAGGGTCCATGTCCTAGTGTGACTGGTAGTGGAAAGTTGCTGGCTGATAATATTAATAACACAGACAGATTCTGCTCAAAATAAAACCAGAGAGAATTTAATATCGGAACGCATCTGTAATTCTACTTTCCTGACCGTTGCACTTTACTTTTAGCATTACAACACGGCAATTTCATTAAATTTTATACTATCATGCAATACGTAGATAATATTATTTTATTACCTGCTCTTTCGTAAAACACTATATTGTAAGCTCTTCGTATTGCATCCATGTTTCAGCGGTTTGTTGACACTACTTGGTACACTGGATTACACTCGAAACTGAAAAGGAGTTCGAACCTGTATTGAAGTTAATTAAATTCGTTTGCATGTATTTAGCATAATGAATTCCGTTTCCGGTCGTTGAACTGTCTACAAGTCTGTGCTGTTCGCCAACAATAAAACTCTTATTATAAATATTAAAGTTACACGTTAAGAACTATAGAGCTATAAAAATCAGCAAAACAACATCGGACGACATAGAAGAAATAATCCTTGGATATTTTCAAGATCAACTCATTAAAAGTGAAGCTCAAATCTACTTCTACATTTGAGGTTAGAATATACAATACCATTTTTAGGGTTCCGTAGTCAACAAGGAACCCTTATAGTTTCGCCATGTCCGTCTGTCTGTCTGTTCGCAATTTAGCTGAAAAACTATTGGTACTTACTAGAAAGTTGTAATTTGGTATGAGTATACACGTTAATGATGCTGTGGATATTTTATGTATTACAGAACATAATATGCTAAAGACAGATGTTAAATTGCTGAAATTGGAAAACTATGTACTTGGGTCTCTGTTTTCGCGTAGTACTCGTCATGGTGGTACATGTGTCTTGGTCCGAAATAGCCTTAAATTTAAACCATTAGATGGACATAAAAAGTATTGCAAGGAAAGTGTAATGGAATGTGCTGGTGTTGAACTATTGGATCACAATTTGCGAGTGGTATGCGTCTATAGATCACCAAATTCAAAGCGGGAAAACATATTATCCTTCCTGGAACAGTTGAGTCAGTTACTTGGAGTCCTGTGCGCAACTAAAGGCAAAGTTATCTTATGTGGGGATTTTAACATTAATACATTGATAAAAAATGCATCATCTATGGAATTTGCTAAGGTATTTAAGAGTTTTAATTTTACATTTATTTTTAAAGAACCTACACGAATAGTTAGTGGTACATGTCTGGACAATTTTATGGTAAACTTTCGAGGTTGTAAAGGTGAACTTCTTGAGCTAGCACTCTCTGATCACACAGCACAATTGCTCACCTGCCCTGTTAAAGCCACGTGTATTTACAAATATTGGTTTATTAAGAGACGCGACTATAGTCAAGAAAACATTGAAAAATTCAAAGAATGCATTAATTCTTTATCATTCCATGATGTATTTGCAAATAATGACCCCATTGATGCGTTTAACGATTTCTATGAAATTTTTAAATTATTTTATTATTTATGTTTCCCACTAATTTATATTAAAATTAACACTAGAAGACGTTTGAATTGGATGACTAAAGGAATCCGAGCATGTTGTAAACGAAAGCGGCAACTACTATGGCGATATCGAGTTACTAAAAACCATAGCGATAAATCGAAATTCAAAGCTCTTTCATCTAGACTCAATCGCATTATCAAATCAACAAAAAAATCACAAAACAACCACTACATACACACAGCACGCAATAAATGCAAAGCTACATGGGACATAATAAATGACTCTAAATGCAATATACCAGATAGTGGAATACACAATTTAACTGTTAATGGTGAATTAATAAATGATGCATCATCTATAGCTAACTCTTTTAATGACTTTTTTATTGACAATGTAAACTCAGAGTTGCCACAAAGTACACCAAGCAGTCTTGGTACTCAGCTTAATTCTATGTATATGTATCCAATACTTCCGGGTGATGTACTTAAATTGATATTGAATCTTAAGAATACCAAAAGCACTGGATATGATGAAATTTGTACAAGTATACTAAAACATGTAGCCATGACAATTAGTCCTGTTCTTAGTCATATTATAAATTTATGTTTTATTAATGGTGTATTTCCTGATAAATTAAAGGTAACAATAATCAAACCACTTTTCAAGAAGGGAGATAGACTGTCCGTAAATTGTTATCGCCCTATAGCTCTTATACCCTTGTTTTCAAAAATATTTGAAAAAGCAATACATGATAATATTTATAATTACTTTGAGAAGAATAACTTGTTTGCAGATGAACAATCGGGGTTTAGGAAAAATAAATCGATTGATATGGCAGTCTATAATTTTTTAAATGAAGTAATGCGTAATTTAAATAATAAGAATCATGCTTGTGCATTATATATGGACCTTACCAAAGCTTTTGATAATGTAGACCACAATATACTGTTATCGAAATTGTCTGCTTATGGTATTAGAGGCAGTGCTTATGATCTAATAAAGTCCTACTTAAGTAACAGGAGACAATCGACTCAGATCACAAGGATTTGTGCTAAGACCAAAAGAGAAATAACTTACTCATCAAAATATAGAGAAGTAAAAATAGGGGTACCACAAGGCAGTGTTTTAGGTCCACTTTTATTTATAATTTATGTGAATGACTTGCCGCGCATTACGAACCATCCGACTGTTTTGTTTGCTGATGATGCCACTGTTGTATTCTCCAGTAAAGGACTGTCTGAACTAAAAGAAGAAGTAGAAAATACATTACAAACTATTATAGAATGGCTGACATCTAATAAATTAAAAATAAACTTAACCAAAACTAAAATTATGACTTTTAAGAATAGAAATAGCAAACAAACAAACGTCGATGTTTATTTCCAAGGACAAATGATTGAGCAAGTCAATACAACAAAATTCTTAGGCTTAAATATAGACAATAACCTAAACTGGAAGTCACATTTGGAAAGCTTGTGTCTCAAATTAAGTCAGCAGTCCTATGCGTTACATATGCTTGCAAAAACGGTCAGTACCAGTGCGGTCTTAGCATCCTACCATGGTTACGTAGGGTCCTTGCTGAGATATGGCATTATATTTTGGGGCTATTCTACAGAAAAGGAAGCTGTATTTAAAATGCAAAAGAGATGTGTCCGTGCAATCTGTAGTTTAAAACCAACAGATAGTTGTAAGCCCTTTTTTCAAAGCTTAAAAATATTAACACTACCATGTTTATATATATTGGAAGTCGTAGTCTTTGTAAAACGCAACTTGCATTATTTCAAAAATTATAGAAGTCAACGCAACAATAAAAAAATATATTTCCCTGACAGCAGTAGAACTACTTTGTTTAGTAATAGTATTTTTTGGATGGCACCGCGACTTTATAACCATTTACCAAAATGTATTATAGACTCAAAAAGTATTAAAATATTTAAATGTAATGTTAAAAAAATGTTATTGGAAAAATATTATTATAGTGTTAGTGAATATTTGTGTGACAAACTCTAAATAATGTTTATTAGTTAAGTTTGACATAAATTACGAATTTCACAATCATGAATTTATGACATTTTAGCATGATAGTTTAAATTTAACATTACTACTTTGACCTTATTTACTTTGAATTTAATTGACATTTATTTGATATGTAATTTTGAACTATAATGTATTTAAATTTTTAATTTAGGGACTAACCACGTTCCGAACTAAATGTTGCATGCCTAGTGCAGAATATGGTGACACTAACAACTTTCCTGTTCTTCAAAAACCCACCTGTATAACTACCCACATTTGCAATAAATGAATTTGAATTTGAATTTGAATGACGCCGAAAAAGTGGTAAAACAAAGTGTTTAAAAAAAACTCTTCTACATGTAAAGTGGGGATGATAATTTTTTTTTCGTCCTTCCAATAGTATGGGATATCGTTGGATAGATCTTTCAAAAATATTAGGTTTTTGATTAAGTAAACCGTTCGTGACTTATCAAGCTTTAAAGTACCAATTTTCGTTACAGTCAAGTATCCCTCTACCAACTAAACGGCCGGTTGTAGTTAGAAATTCAAATGTCACGGCAGTAGTACCTAAACGAAGTTTAAAGTAAAACTTAAGTGGGCTTTACAAGTTTACGAGTAATAGTCGACCAATTAATATATTTGACTCGAAAATTTCGAACAACTCCATAGAAATGTCGATAGATGGCGTATCGCGCTATTGTTTCATTCCTAAATAAGTTTTATAAAAAAAAACAGTTGCTGTCGAATAAAATTATAGTTAGTTGTGTCTAAGTAATTAAATTAGTTGAGGATTGTGTCAAACAAGATCTCATTTAAGTTATTCATTTTCAGTTTTGTACTTCTTTTCTAACTAGATGGCGTTGTCGTCGAATTAGATTTATACAAATCTCAAAAAAAATAAAACTTTCCGTGCACAATTGTCGGATCAGGTGAGGATTTGTATAGGAAGTCAAATTAGGTTGGTAGTCGTTTTTGGCTTTTAGTTAGAGCATGGTACTAAACTATCATACGGGGATATCGCACGATCTCCTACGAGGCGGCTTGCGTACTGTGGGACCTGGAGGCGAGAACCCTCGCGACACTGCATCGGTGGCGCAGGTGCTCTCTGGGCATGGCTGCTTCGGGGAGTACCGTATCAAAAATGCTGTAGAAAGCTTTATAGGAATATCAGAGTCAGAGCGCATAGCAGTGATGAATCTCAAGCTACCGGGGTACAAAGATTCATGGTCCATCATACAAGTATACTCGCCTACGGAACAATCCGACACAGGTTCAATAGACTCATTCTACCTAGAGCTAAATAAAACAATCTAAGAACACGCTCACAAACACCTTCTTGTAATGGGAGACTTCAATGGCGAAATTGGAGAGCGACAACCAGAAGAAGACACAGTCCTGGGACCATATGTATACGGAAAAAAGACCAGAAGTAGAAACAGAGAGAAGCTTGTAAACTTTGCACAGGAGAATGGCTTGAAAGTCTTAAACACACTGTTCAAAAAGAAAGAAAGTAAAAGGTGGACTTGGATATCACCAGTCGGGAAACAAAAAACTAAATAGATTTTATAATGACTAGCAAAAGCAGATGCTTCTCAAACATGAAAGTCATAAGCAATTTTAACTTCAATACCAACCATCGAATGATTCGAGCAGAACTGATGACAACCCCTCCAAAAAACCCAAGACCAAGAAACTATATGATGAACACAAAACCTACCAAACACCAAACAGCCCAAATAGCCAATTCTATTACGTCAAAACTTATGGATTACAATAAAGAGACGTCGAATGTGGAGGTGCAAGAAAAATACAACTGATTAGAAGGAACAATTAAAACATCTATTCAACAAGGAACTTAGAGCAAAGACGTATATAACAAGTGGGTGACTGCCAAAAACATTAGCCTTCTTAACCAAAGAGCTGACCTAATCAATTGAAAAAATAATAATGACAGCCGAAAGCAAATAGCAAAATTCAGCAAAGAAATAAAAGAAAGCAGAAAAGGTAGAACTTAGAGAAGAATGAAAACAATAGAGAGACACATTTTACAGACAGGAGGAATAAAAAAATCATATAAGGAGTTAAATAACAAAAAGGACTGGATCGTACAGATGAAAGATAAAAGTAGATTGAAGGAGAATCAAAGACTAGGGATATTAGGAATTGCTACATCATACTACAAGGAACTATATGAAAGTACCACAACAGAGAAAGAAATAGAACTGACGGAAATCACAGCCGTACCTAGCATCATGCAGGAAGAAATAGAATTCGCTATAGAAACCCAAAGAGACTTTCCTTGAAAGGGGTTATACTAGAGATCATTAGCAACAAATTAAGTCCAGTTAACTAGGGGCCAAATTGGATGGTTACGGAGCTATGTCAGTTCTTCGATTTTATTGAAATTTTCTGACTTACCAAAACAAATTAATTATGAAAAATCTAATCCACTCTAAACGTATAATTCATACTGTTCTGATAGCTCATAAATGAATGAATCCTACGAAAACCAATTTGTCAAAAAATAACATATGCCTTTGGAAATTAAGCGTCATAAAGATCTGAATATTTTTTGAAACATGTGTGTGTAATGTCTTTCGAGATAGTATTCTCAAAATAAATGTAACTTGTTCTGCAGATTACAGGAAAGAATTCCTTGTCTCATTAGCTATCTAAAATTGTGTAACAATACCCTCTTTTTATAAGTGAATGACCATTGGAATCGGAACAAACTTGCGTTTTGTAATTAAATTGAAAATGTTTATAACTTTTGATTCGATACGAATACGTAGGTATAGATTTTTGTCATCGTCAAAACTGTAATACGATATTTTTGCAATAGGTACGTAGGTATTGCACTTTTGAACATGTAGATAGGTCAGATTGGAACAGCTGTTCTGAGTACGTGGTAAGCGTTTTCGCGTCGGTGTCCCTTACAAACACCTCGTATAAAAGGGTATTATTCGACTCCATCGACACACAAAGAAGAAGCGTGCCTTAAACATAAAACTTTAGGTACTTACTTTCCTATTATATATCGAAAGCATTATTCGAACAATTTACACTTAGTATTATGAAGCTTCATCATCATCATTTCAGCCGAAGGTCATCCACTGCTGGACAAAGGCCTCCCGCAAGTGTGGCTACATTGACATAAGGGGGGGGGGGGGGGTTTGCCATAATCGCCACGCTTGGCAGGCTTGAGTTGGCGATCGCAGTACGGTTGTTACAAAAGCTCAGAGAACGCTGCTGCCCATTCCCTGGCAAGTCCCTTAGTCGCCTCTTACAACACCCACGGGAAGATATAGGATAGTGCTATTCTTTACGTCCGACACCATACAGAGCTTATAAAGTTTACTTTCACCTTTTAACCAAATTTTTATTTCTCTTATTTCAGTCGAAGGAGAAGATGACGCGGGGTGTTCGAAGAGGGTGCGTGCGATTGAGAGCAGCAGTCATAGGCATCGATGATGAAGACGACTCCACCTTTACTATCACCGTAGACCATAAGACGTTTCACTTCCAGGTAATTATCAGAATTGAACTGTGTGGCTCGGGGTAAAGATGCAATTTGTTTGTAAAAAGTTTTGGGCTAACTCTTTATTTGCCTAGCCTTTTCCCAATTATGTAGGGGCTGACTTCTATACTAAGCTGATGCAGCTGAATAAGAGTATTTACAAGGTGTTGTTTTTCATCCTCGTCAAATTTCAGGAGGTTGACACAAAAGACATAAATAATCAATTAAAAGTACCTACTTAATTAATAATAAACGCTGATTTTTTTGGTTGTATAAGTTTGTCAGTATATCAGAATAACCCACGTAACGTGGTTTAGGGAATAAGAAATTATCGAATAAACGTTTGAGATTGTTTGTATGTGTCGAAGCGCGGTTATAGGGCGAGAATCTTACGGGTCGTCTTTAAAACACGGGTGGTTCACACGTACCGATTTTCGTAAATAAGATAAAAAAATACCTACGCATTTTATTATTGACTCGGGACGAGAATCGTTAGCCTAGTTATCTCGTCCAATTTGACGAGGATACAAAACTACACCTTGTATATTGAGCGACTGCCAATCTAAACTCTACTAGGATAAGTGTAAGAGGATAAAGACAGAAAATCCAAATCAATCCAACCTGGGCCCGTTCTCTGTCATTGAGAGGAGGCCCAACAGTGGCAACATCGTAACCTGATTATGTGCGTATGCATAGCTGGTCCAGCCAAGTTGAAGCAAGCTGGTTGATTATGATGGCACTACTTCCGTAAGAACTTGCGGTTGTGATTGAAAGGCCTAATAAAGACCGATTATTTCATACGTAACATATAACATACCATCACGCCCGTAATGAGAGTCGATTTTTGCATTTTTTACACGGGTCGATTTTCGCCGTGCGGCTAGTAGCTTCACAAATTGCCTCACCAAGCCGCATCGCTAGCCCCATAGGTTACTAAAATCGAATGCGACTCGGTCATTTCCGTCGATTCAACATGCGCGAAACACTCCTTCATGCGGCGGAAGATCGCCTGCAACTGATCGTTTACACGGTCGATTTTAGTCACCAGTCGCATGCAGCCGGTCACCGCGCGGCCAAAGTCGGATGCTACCCAACTTTGGGTCTTGCGGCTTTAGTTACTTGCGACCTAGCCGAATTGCCATTGAGACGGTCGATTTACGCCGTGTGGCAATAATCGTGCGGCTTTAGTCACCCGCGTAAACCCCTTTTTTCCCAGAAGTGTTAGGCAGAGATATATTTAATTAGTACACCCACATTTCGCCAATTAGGTTTAAATCCCATGTTATAGGGGTTGAGCCTATTGCCATCTACCGGGCACAGATCCGGAATCCGTGCCTCCGTGGGTATTTCATACTTCTCTCTTTTTTTTTGAGTTTCAAAAGTGCCTGTAATGGTCTAATTGAAATAAACGCTTTGAATTTGAGTTTGAGTTCTCAAGAAAAATATGACAAAATTAGGAATCCTAAAAAGCTAACTTATAAAAAAAATACATAACCATTTTCTCAATATTTCCAGGCAAGAGACGGCTCCGAACGAGAACGTTGGGTCCGAGCACTAGAAGACACCATAGCACGGCACGGCAGACGAGAGAGATGGTCGCGCTCCGTGCCGGCCCCGCGGCACAGGCACGGCGACCTGGAGCGCAGGATAGCTGAGGCAGACGCCTATCTCCAGATCATGATTGAGCTGGTGTCTGTAAGTACCCTGTAGCACTAGAAGACAACATCTCCCAAACTTTTGTCACTACAAAAAGTACGGCAGTAACATAGAACTAAAAGTAATTCAGCGCCATCTATTACACTAATGAACAACTAACATCAAATTTCTAAATTGCGCTGTTTAAGTTGTCCTAGATAGATGATAAAGAAAATCCCGACAAACAGCAGTCGGGCAGTAACACACTAAACACATAACCCGTTTCGAGAATGCTCCCGTTTTTTGGGAGTAATTAAATTTTGTTCATGAAGAACAAGACTTAAATTAAAGTTCCTCATTCTCCTTAAATTTAAGTTCCTCGTTCTCACCTTTAAAGTAACTCCAAGAGGTGTTTGTAGTACACCTGGTTTATGTACGTCACTAATACACTTCCTATTTTCTGAAAGATGCAGTAATAACTTAGCTTTCATTAAAATTTTGATGGATCAGAGACAAGCTGCCGGCGCTGTTGGCTCTTCTGCCCACTATAACCCTGAAGTATTCGGACTTCGACAAACCCAAGCATTTAACGCCGTTTGTTTTTTCATCTAAAAGTGTGTGGTTCTGCAGAGCCAGTTTTTTGCACCTCTTGCGTTGTCCAAATGCCCTTGGAACTTCGTCAAAGCCAGGGATGTTGTAATGTTGTCATTTTATGTACTATTTTTGCTTGGATATGCCAATGTCTGTTGATCATCATTACTCTAAGATATTCAAGAATAATTACGTACCGAGTTTCCTCCGTGCCTCGGATCGGAAAGCACGTTAAGCAGTTGGTCCCGGCTGTCATTTGTAGATCTTTGACAGTCGTTACAAGTAGTCAGAAGCCAAAAGTCTGACATCCAGTCGTACCTAAGGGTTTAGTATTACCCAGTTACTGGGTTGTGGAGGTCAGACAGGCAGTCGCTTCATGTAAAATACTGATACTCAGCTGCATCCGGTTAGTCTGGAAGCCGACCCCAACAAAGTTTGGGAAAAGGCTAGGCAGATGATGACCCTAAGATATTCTGGAATGGCATTGTAAGTCTATACAGTAGAATCTAAACGTGTTTTTTCTTTCTATTTGTTTCAGAAAATGGGCATTCGAGTGTCAGAGCTGGCTGACCCACTCGAAAAGAGCAAAGGACAAGTTATATTAGACCATTCAAATGTAAGTACTTATTTATTGAATTCTATTAAATTGACTGACTCGTTGGTCGTGGGTTCGATTCCTGGGTCGGGCATAGTGTTATTGGGTTTTTTCCATCAGGAATTTCTCAGTAATAGCCTGTATTTGTGCCCGGTAGATGGCCATAAGCTCGCCCCCTTTTCTCCTGCTTTCTCTTTCTGTCTCCTGCTGATATGGAGGAAAGTGGAAATTATGTTTTTCCTACTTGTCCGCTATTGCAGTGGTTTAGTGACGCGGGCACGTCGCCCCCTAACACTTACACACTTCTGCCTAAAAAAATCTTGTGAAAAAGTTGTACCTACTTAAGTTGGAACTTTGACCCCCAACATGTCTGTAACTAGAAGGTTTCTCACTGTGCCCCCAGGTATAGTCTGAACAAAAATCGCAATGACGGGGAGAACAAGTGCCTTCCGGCTTGTTTAACGGTAGTTTTACACCAATAAGTACTCGGTTTCGTTGTATTATTTTTTAATGTTGTTTTGTTTCACAGGTCATGTTGGATCATATCAAACATTCCATTGTGCTGCTACAAATAGCTAAGGTAAGCGTAATCTACAGATTTACGTATCAGCAGTGAACATTGCTCTAAACGTCCTACGAATTAACACCCATGAAATCAGTACCGCCAGCGATAAGCGAGAAGCGCGTAGACCTAGTAACTAAAAACGAGTTATTTGGACGGAGTTCTCGCCGACGCGGTGTGAACAGTCAGCGATTAAGTAATAATAATTATATGTATTTATCTCTTTTACTGTCACGGGACCTACAATCTTTGGTCTGTTTCTTGAGCAAGTAAATAGCTAGCTGATAGCTAGTCGCTATCTCTCCGGCGTTGGGACGTGAGCCTAAGGCCTCATTTACGGAGAAGCGGCGCGTCGCGGCTCGCGGTAAATTCAAACGGCGATTTATGAGAGCGTTTTTGGGGAAGCGATTATGTGCGTTTGCTTGAAGTGCAGCGTTACTTGCGGCGGAACCCGCAGATGACATCGCCGCGTCGCACGCGGTTTTTGCTCCTTTCCGGCCAGCCGGTTTCCTGCAACACTCCGTTCTTGGAGAAATAGAATAGCTGTACCCGCGACGGAGTACGCGACATGCACGCGCAAATACGAACATACGACACTGCCCATCGCTACGCCCTCGGCGGAGACTTTTACCAGTTTTCTAAAAATCGATTTTCATTGCTCGATTAAATCGTGAATGGATTTTAGTATCTCCGATTTGAATCTAATACGAGATCGATTTTTTAAAGTGAATTGACCATCCTTTGCCTAGTCGAGCAGGATATTCCCTCCCTCTCTCCTCCTCGGCAGTTCCTCACGCACCGCACTACGCGCCGCGCCTTCGTAAACAACATCGTACATGCCTTATGTTTGTGTATGCGCTTGTTATAATGCGTTCCGCTGCACGCGCTGCCTCTCCGTCAACGGAAGAAATGTGCATAGCGGTGCGCGACGCAACCCACGGTGTCCCCGTAAAGGAGCCTTTAGGACAATACTGTGTGGTAGCAGCGCAAAATCCTTTTTATAGAATTAAAAAATAAAAGTCTATCACAATAGTAATTACCTAACAATCACGCCTATAGAACATGGAGAAACATGCACACTACATATTTTACGTCATTCCAATTATTATATTATTTTAAATGAGTTGTTTTCTTGCAGAACACAGTAAATCCAGTAAACGGAGTATATCAGGGACCAACAAATCCTTCACAAACACATATCAAACAAGGTATTTGAGTTCTTTTTAACATTACATGAATATATTTGTTGAGAGAAAAGAATATGTACATTCATCAGTTACCGCACCCCTCCCGCACCGCACACCTACCTCAGGAACAGTTAAGAGCGTTTACGCCTTACGGCATTTCATACAAACTTTCAAGTCCTTATTTTCCAAAATGACTGAACCGATTTTAATGAAACTTCATATGCATAAGCAGGATACAGAGGTCTAAAAAGTTACTCAAAAACATTAAAAAAAAAAATTGAAAATTTCCGTTTCCATAGGTAATTTATAATCGGTTTAATTTCACTGTAAAACTATTTTTCAAAAATGTAGTAGTAGTAACTTTTTAGACCTATGTATCCTGCTTATGCCTACCTATGAAGTCATTAAAATCGGTTCAGTCATTTCGGAAAATAAGGACTTGAAAGTTTGTATGAAATGTCGTAAGGTGTAAACGCTCTTAAGTGGTTAGCCTATAGGAATTATAGATTCGAACATAACAATATGCTGACTGCAGTATTTGTTACACATACATACAATTTAGAGTTTAATATACAAGCTGGATGGAACACAATCGCCAAAACGGTTACTACGTATTATTAAAAAATACATCAAATTTTTTGTGGGTAATTAAAAAAAACAACTGGTGTTCCACACATTTTAACCGTGTAGATCTTTCAGTTATGTAAAAAACAGCTGTTTTTTTTTAATAACCGACAAATATATCGGTTTCTGAATGATGTGTGTTTTGAATACGTGGTAAAAGATAAAGATGCGGAGAAAATCGTTTTCATCATCATCCTCAGCCTGAATTCCCCCACTGCTGGGTATAGGGCTCTCTTTTCTTGTGCCAATCTTCACGGTCCTGTGCCAGCCTCATCCAGGTTTCTCAACCGAATTATATGGTCACTTGTGTCACCTGAAATCTTTATTTTGCGTGTATATTTTCTCCTTAGACGCCGAGTTGTCTCCTCGTGTGGAGATGGGCGCGGAATGTCGCGAGCTCGCCACGCCGACGCATGCCATGCCTTCGCTTGAGCATCTCGACGCGCCTCGTAAGTATTCCGACAAGGGATAGACTTCTAGCCCTTTGTTCATAAATAAATAATTTAAAATTTCGTGCTTTTTCCAATCCTTGTTTCGATGATATACCATGCACCACAAAACAAACGCCGTTAATGATCCATAAATATTTCGAAGTTTAAGTTTGGTGTCATTAAATTATTCGCGATTATTCTTGCGCGGCCACAGAAGAATTTTAAATTCTGTTGGCCCAAAATTCCGCGTTTATTATATTTAATAAAGCTAGGTCATATTTATAGTAACGTAAAGAGTATGCGAAATAAAATAAATGATACATCTGAATTCAAAACATTTCCAGTTCTAGAATACTTTCTCAATCTAGAGTTCGGAATAATAATCATCATTCATCATGTCATCCCAAAAGACGTTCACTGCTGGACATAGGCCTCCCCCAAGTGTCACATTTTGGGGGGTTTTGCCATAATCGCCACACTTGGCAGGCGGGTTGGCGATCGCAGTACGGTTGTTACAAAAGCACAGAGAACGCTGCTGCCCATTCTCTGGCAAATCCCTTAGTCGCCTCTTACGACACCCACGGAAAGATATGGGATGGCGCTATTCTTTACGTCCAGCACCATACAGAGGATGCGAATACACAAACATAAAAGCTTCTATAGAGAACCCCTACACATTCATAATTTTCGTAAGTTTTCTTGGCTTAGTCATAAAAAACCCCATCGCAGATGAAAAATGTAAAAAGAGAAGAATACATTATTAGTAATTTGTCTCCACCTGTATGGAACTTTTCTTCCTACCTTCCACTTATCCAGAAGTAGTACCTATCTACATGTCGTGTGGAATAAAACCAACGTTGCGGAGCAAGTTTTGAAACACAAGAAAAATAGGACTAATGCAGGTTTATTAAAATTTCCGCTCGCCACGTCTCGGCATCACACTATAATACAAATTTTATCAAGAAATCATCATCATCTTCCAGCTGCCCTTGTCCCATTCTACTTGGGGTCGGCGCAACACATATTCTTATTCCATTCTCTCCAGTCAGACGCAACCGCATCATATTGTCGAGATAAATGTTTGGAATTCCAAAGTCATTGACATTTTGACAATTCTTTTGCAGTTAACACTCGAGTACTGTACATTAATAGGCTCTTAAAAGCACACATAATTTAAATTACACTATTAATTTCGTTGGTACTGTATTCAAATTGCGTTAAATATTTAAGTGATATAATCATAGATCGGAATAGAATGAGTTTTGGTACTTGTATCATAAATGCACACTGGTATTTCCAGATTGAATTAAATATTGTTAATGTTGGTAGTGATATTATTACTACTCAATTCGAAATTTAAAGGACGGTATCAAAAATAAAGTTATTTGATATTTATCTGTTGAATAATTAAAACAATCGAATTCCGATAGAAGCATTAATAATTATTTTTATTTTAGCCTTTTTATGGCCACAACTTTTTATAAATTCTTACACTTGACCTTATTAACCCCATCCGAATCCTTTGGTCCCGTTTGAGGGCCCCTTTTGGGCATCGCGCATTACGTGATCGCTGACGTCATTGATCCGAACATCACGTACGATTAGAGTTTAAGTTTGCCTGTATGAGTGTAACCCATTTGGGTTCCTCGGGGTCTTAACGGCGGATGATGTAACTAACCCATATGGGTTCCACGGATTTCAATCAAGTCAACCAATTCCGGAGGAATGTCTCTATAATATATACGTTTCGGATCAATGAACCCAATTCAATCTACCTACTCTGATCTATGGTTATAATATGTACATGCATCACTTAAATTATACCATACATTCAGTAAGTAGGTTGCAAATTACAATATATGTTAGCATTTTCCTCACAGCAATGAATTGACAACACAATTTGTTTACATGTCAAGCGATGTCCTTGCTGGTACCGGACACGTCCTACTCGTCCTCTGAAGGGGAGGACGACTTCTACGATGCGGACGACGAGCCTGTCGGCATTATGGCGGGACCCAGGTTAGTCAAAATTGTTACTTACTTACTTAGTTATAAGGACCTTTTGTGTATCACAAATTCGCGTGTAGTAGCTTACTTCTTGTTCGTATCGCTGCCAGGACAGTATTTTAATTGTTGTTGGCCCAAAACTACCATTACAGTTATTTTGACTGTTTTGGGGCACAGAGAACATAGTTTTCTCGCTGAGAGCCTGTTATGTAACAATCCAAGATTCAATTGAATCTGATCAGTTACATTGCATGCCAATGCTCACAAAGAGGGAGCGCCGTAACACGAATCCCTAAAGGCTAATCAAAGTCATTTATTTCAAGTAGACCAGTTACAGTCACTTTTGAATAGTCGAGCAAAGACAACAGTAAAAACCGGCCAAGTGCGAGTCTTACTCGCACACAGGGTTCCATAGCTCCAAACAATATAATAACAATATTTTGAACTGTCATTCATTAGTTAGTAGTATTAGTTAGTAAACTTCCACACAACCGCAAAATTTAATTTGTTTTTCATAGTATGTTTATGAAAAACAAAGTTACTGCTGCAGTTTGATGAAAAAGCCCCATATCTCAAAAACTAAACATCATATCTTATTGAAACCAATTTTCGTTGATAGTTTTTTTTACGTTCTACAATCCTAAATATTTTCAGAATTTTCCTCCTCTTACTTTAGAAATTAGAGGGGGGGGGACACACATTTTACCACTTTGGAAGTGGCTCTAGCGCAAACTATTCAGTTTAGAAAAAAATTATATTAGTAACATCAATATCATTTTTGAAGACCTATCCATAGATACCCCACACGTATGGGTTTGATGAAATTTTTTTTTTTGGTTTTCAGTTCTGAGTATGGGGACCCCCTTAATTTATTGTTTTTTTTTCTATTTTTGTGTGAAAATCCTAATGCGGTTTACAGAATACATCTACTTACCAAGTTTCAACAGTATAGTTCTTATAGTTTCGGAAATAAGTGGCTGTGACATACAGACGGACAGACAGACAGACAGACAGACAGACAGACAGACAGACAGACAGACAGACATGACGAATCTATAAGGGTTCCGTTTTTTGCCATTCGGCTACGGAACCCTAAAAATGAAGCTACAGGAAGACAAAGTCAAACTCAAAGTGTTTATTTCAATTAGACCATTAGAGGCACTTTTGAAAGTCAAAATAACAAAAAAAAATAAAAACGCGAAGCTACAGTCTCAGTCACAAGGCATAATAACTTGTGAAAGTACTGTAGTTGCCCATTCCAAAGCGTAGATCTCTATGGAGAAGAATGGGCAAGAAACTCCATGGACCTCTTTTAAATCACAGTATGTTACAAAATCTTGACACAAGATACAAAAAACTTGCTGATTGTCTGTAGGTATACTCATTGTAACGACTGTGATTGGCTGACTTCATTAACAACATACAATCAAATCAATAGGGTAGTTGACACCACCAATCAATTGACACTTTTTATGAGCTGTCAAAACGCGATTCTGCCTTAGATTGCGAATAGTAATAGCATCTTGTGACGTCACTAATTTACTAAATCAATTATTTATTGATTTCAAAGCAATTAAAAATCTAATTTTACTGTTCATTAGAAATTAATTAGGTTTTCAGACCTAAAGTGTTTTTTTTAGAGAAGTTATGTTCTGGAATTTTTGGTTAATGGTATCAAATAGGTGTACAATTGACAGGCCTGCTAGCCAATTTTTGTGTAGACATGAGAAACCTCATGAATGCATTAAGATGAAAGCGACAGGGTAGACCGCGAAATTTAAATTTTCTTCCGTTTTTTGCAATTTCAAGGTCATGTCACTCAGTGTCTATGTTGATTAAAATATGATTCGCGTCGTTCCGTCACAGGATTCCAGAGCTCTGAAACTCTTCCTGCCGGTTGAAGTTCTAATATTTAGTGATTTCAATAGCTTCTCTTACCAGTCTGGGTATATAGTGGCGTTGAAGACGAGAAAACCTGAGGTGTCGAGAAGACCTGAGGGCCTTTGTATGGCTTGATTGATCGCCATTGGTACTATATCAACGCGCTTTCGTGCGTTTAGATTTTTCGACCTTAGTCGAATGCGGTATACATCACAGTTTCTTCAACTTCGCGGTGTTGCTATTAATAAACGCTGCTTTGCTTATGTTTAAATTTGTCAGTATTTCAGAATAATCCCTTAACGTGATTTAGGGAATAAGAAATTATCAAATTGAAATTTGAGATTGTTTGTATGTGTGAAAGCGCGGTTATAGGCTGGGCGGATCAGACGGGTCGCGTTTAAAACGCGGGTGGTTCATACTTACCGATTTCCGTAAAAAGAAAAAAAAGGAAAAACTACCTATTTTTTTATTGATTCGGGTCGAGAATCCTTAGCATCGCATTACCTCCTTGAATTTGACGAAGATGGAAAACAACAGCCTGTATAATCTGCAAGCTAAGCAACATCACAGGTAAGTGAAAACATACCCTTAGAAGCTAGACTACAACGGAGTTAGGTCTCAGTTGAGCCCGCTATCGACCCGAGCTAACTTTGGACCCAGTTCCCGGCTAAACTATGCAGAGCGAGCGCGGCTATTGTAGACTTAAGCTAAACTATGCTCATTGTTTAATGGTTCAATCTGTGTTTTGGTAATTAAACGCAATCAATGTTAAACCATTTTCGATTTCGTTATGAGAAATTTGAAATTAAGTATGTTGAGTTTTTGTTACGCGTTGTACTCTTTAAAGTTGTTTTACACGAACCTCGGATTGTCCTAAGTTGTTTAATCCTTATTACAAAACTGAATATTTATGTTACTGGTTGAAAATTGACGTTTGTTTAACAAATTTTTAATAATATAATCCATTAATGCAGTTAAGAATTACTAAAAAAGTTCAGAAAAGTCTTCAATTAACGTTTTCCTGTGGCGTAAGTACCTGCTATCACAGCCCCATCTCACAAAATCCTACCTGTATGTTTATTCTATGCAGTTTGTTTGACGCCTTTGATTCAAAAACGGTAATGTCAACCTCTATAACCAAATTAAGACGCGCCAGTAAAACGTGGTGAATATTGATGCGAGGGGGAATAGGGACAAAACTTTGAATTTCATCGTTGAATACAAATAATTCGTCACTAAAAAGCTATTGGGATCATTTCTGTTTTAATTTAAGAAACAATAGAGTATTTTTAGGCTACCAATAATATTTAAATAACGTGAAATGCCTTTCAAAGTTTCGTCCCGATTCACCCCCGGGACCCTATTCACCTCATTTTACGGTAGATGCTTTTTGGGTTTCTTGAGAGCAGCGGTGGCCCAGTGGTGGCAGCCCCGACTTACGAGCCGTAAGCCGTGGGTTAGGCAGGCACATTACTTTGTGTAATTTATTTCATCACCATTGCTCATAAAAACGGTGAAGGAAAACATCGTGAGGAAACCGGCATGTTCTAGAACTACATATTCGAAAACGTGTGACATCTACCAACCCGCACTGTGCCCGCGTGGTGGATAATAGCCCACTCCCCTCTCATTGAAAGGCGGCCTGTGTCCCAGCAGTGGGAACATTATAGGCTAATGATGATGATGATGACTTTCTGGGTGTTAACCCAAATACCAAATGTCTTTATTCCATAATATACCTACAAATAACTACCGTTTTCCGTTACTAACCCAGTTGATAACTTAACAACGACATAACTTTGGTATTACAAAACTTGTAAATAGCTCTATTGAGATTGAGTTTATGTTGAACTTGCGAAATAGATCTTTATCACACACAACCTAAACGTTATTATTCGTTTATGATTATGTTAACAGTTTATAAATCTTAGCTTTTGGTCGGCTTTATCGTGCAATGAGCCTATTTAAAGAGGTTGATTATCTTAGCTTAGGCTTTGCTTTCTTTTGCTTTTTTACCGAAAATGACGCATTTTCGGTAAAACAAGGACGATCTAATATTCACTGGTGGGAGCCAGTGAATATTAGTTCAATCTCGTTTGAATTTAGGATTTTCTTTGATCTATAAACAAAGTACAGAGCAGAGCATAGATAATTCAACTGAACTGTAACTTAGGGTTAGCATTTCCAAACTTTATAGTTCTTACAAAGCACCGGACATTTGCAGAAAAGGCCGCACTATTTTCTTTTTCGGTAGTCATTGTTAACTTTTCTTAATGTCTTAAAGAAACCGGACAAAGGACTAAATAGCCGGAAATATAATATATAGTCTAGCTAAAACATAATCTGCAGTCGCCATGTAGCATGGTCACTTAGAGAATATAATGTCAAACTCCAAATTAATTTGACGTTTCATAATCTCTTAAAAAAAAAACGGACATAGGACTAAAAAGCCGGAAATATATTTATAGTCTAGCTAAAACATAATCTGCAGTCGCCATGTAGCATGATCACTTGGAGAATATAATGTTAAACTCCAAATTAATTTGACGTTTCATAATCTCTGAAAAAAAAAACCGGACAAAGGACTAAAAAGCCTGAAATATATTTATAGTCTAGCTAAAACATAATCTGCAGTCGCCATGTAGCATGATCACTTGCAGAATATAATGTTAAACTAACAACTAATGTTAAACTAAAACTTAATTTGACGTTTAAGATGCATTGCTAAATAGACGGTAAATTCGCAATAATCGTCAGTTTAGTCACCAAAATGGATTAATTCTCTCTTCAAACCCCGATTAT
Source organism: Cerastis rubricosa (assembly GCA_949152445.1). Classification (NCBI taxonomy): domain Eukaryota; kingdom Metazoa; phylum Arthropoda; class Insecta; order Lepidoptera; family Noctuidae; genus Cerastis; species Cerastis rubricosa. The sequence continues at coordinate 3,343,755 of OX424535.1, read as the reverse complement.
CATGAAGCCAATGCATCAATACATTCTATAAACAAAAACCTCATCACAAACATTAGTATGCATGCGAACTGCATACAATATGCATCGGGGTACCCGCCGGATTCAGGTCGCGGGTCGTCGACACAACCTCCCTTAGGTCGTGAACTTTACGCTACTGCACGTGAAATATGACGAGGGTTTATTTAGAATTCAATTTGATGGGGATTGGCTTAAAAATCTCTGGTATTAATGAGAAATGAAGATGTCATTAGAAGTTCAAATTATATATCAATAACCAAGAGCAAATTTGTAATTTGTATTTGTTTCAAAAGCAGCTCGTAAACGCGGTTTATGAGAGCGTGTTCAGTTTCATTGTTGGAATACGACCTAAACAATTTAAACCTAGACTGAAAAGTATGTTTTGACGTTGTACTCCTACTAATTGACTTTTTTAATGTTAGGCTTCAATTACGATCGTATTTTTTGAATAAATCTGTAAACTCAAATAATATAACATTTTCCAAGCTTCGGAAAATGAGCCATGTCGCAGAAATATCTATGTCATACGTAAACATTTTATTTTTATTCGTATACAAAACATGAAAACAAAGCTATTCTGCTCCATTCCCACACTAAATCAGACCACTCCATTACCCGTATTCGGGTTACGGGGTAAGTTAGACATGCATTGCCGTTTTCAGGTCAATTGACTGTGACTATTCCTGAAATAATCGGTCAATGAACTGCTGTATCGTTTCGCATGGAAATATCATTGTATTGGATACATGGACCTAGTTTTATGTTAATACTAGCGACCTGCTCTTGCTTTGACCGGTTCGCATGAATTGACAAAACATGGCGATTGTTTATTGTACGTAAGTTTAATAGTAATTCACAAAAACTTTCCGGAATAAATTATCTTCTAAGTGATAGTGAAAGCCGCATCAAAATGTATAGATATAGAAATCATAGAAGGCATGCATTTGGAAGTGTAGGTACCTGTATTAATTTTCAAATAAGAAAGGGATAATAGCTATTTATGCAACTGTTACGTTAAGGACGGTCTTTTAATACGAGTGCCATTTTTCGGTACAAAGCGTAGCGCGTACCGAAATAGGTGGGCACGAGTTATTAAAAGACCAATAACGTACAGTTGCATAAAAGATTTTATCAACGAAGGAAGGAATAAAACACAGATATAGACAAATCAGTATTTTTAATAGAAACTTAACTTCACACTGACTATTATTTATACGTTCTCGCCATATTACGAAATCTTCATAACATTTCTCTTAAACATGGCTTGATTTTTTTGGTAGTACATAAATTATTTGTAGCCGCAACCGCGTCCACTTTATTTTTATTTTTTTGTTTTGTCTTTATTAGGTATAAGGCCAAGATCTTGTAGCCGCAACAGCCAAATATGTAGTATACAATACTTTTGTTCTAAACTTGTTCCATTTTTAAAAACATCATTTACATTGTCTCGATTTCGAAGTAATATTATAGGTGCCTGGCTGTATGTTCAGAATGTCTTTGCTTGTGTTTTAAAATTTATGACGATTCGCATAATGCAACCCGATGTCGTTATGGGTATCATAATGAAACCGGCGCGCCGTCAATTTTGTAATTCGAATGTAACGAAACCGAAGTAGATAATACTTATTTATTGACATATAGGAAGAACTTAAAGTAAAGTTCTTCATACCATTAGAAAGTGAAGATCCTCGGACCAGACGGGTGTTGTGTTGGATCGGCTATTGCACGACAATATTCGGGTTCTTCGTCGCGGATAGCTTTAGCGCGTTGCAGAATTACGATATTAGTTCTTAATTTGTGACGCTGTAGTACTTTTTGTACTTTGTTGCTGTAGTACATTTTGCATTGCCGCTATAGACGTGACGTGCATACAAAACAAAAATTAAAATGTCAGAGGAAAACACCCAGTATTTGTTTAGGTACGTATTTGTATAGATAAAATTGTTTTGCAATAGCATTGTCCGCGAACCCGCACTGAGCCCGTGTGGTGGATTACGGCCCACTCTCTCGCAGAGAGGAGACCTGTGCCCTAGTGTTTGAGTGCATTTTTTGAAAAATACAAAAAGGCTTTTGACCTACAGTGAGAACAGGCCTAGAGGGAATGATCATCAGCATGTAAAGTTCCCCAATACTCAATAGAAAAAGGAGGATCTTCCGACCAGACGGGTTTTATAGGGGTCCATATTGGCTCACCTAAAGTTCTTTACCCGAAATTCTTCTTCCTAACCATTTGTAATCCGAATGATCATTCTTCCTAAAATTTTTCATCCTAAAGTTTTCATTCATACTATTTGTAGTGCTACCGGCGATGTTCATAACACTCATGTTTCCGAAAATTGTAATTAATAATATCATTAATGCAAATAATTTATACTCCTACTGTTTTTTATCATAACTCTTTAATCCCTAAACATAATTACCATAATATTTTCATTGATACTCAGATAGAAACATTTACCAAGTGTAATAAAAATATAATATGTGGGTAGAAGATAATATTTATAGTTTTAATTTGGGTGGGGATTAGGTCAGAGTGTCGTCTTGGGGGCACTATGAAAAAAATACTTAGAAAAATATTGCGACCAATGTCGAGGTAGCGCTCGCCGGCCGCTACCGCGGCAACGCTCGCTTCGCTCGCTCGGCTCGCGCGTAGTTGGTCACAATTCTAACCTAACCTAACCTATGGATACCTTTCCAGGTACACACCGCAATAAATAAAAAAGTAAAAGTTACGCAAAATGAATGTATAAAATACTGATTATTGTTGTCGATCGAGTTCTTCCATATAGTCCTATGGCGCGGATTTTTTAACAAAGTGATTTATCTTATTGCTATTCCACCAATTTGCACTAAGCGTTTTCAAACGTCTTTCATAATGCGCACAGCAAAGAAGTGGAACTCTGCCTGCGTCTGTGTTTCCGAATGCTTACAACCCTAATCTCTTCAAAGTTAGAGTGAACAGGCTTCTTCTGGGTAAGCTCGTACCGTCGTCGACTTTGTCTCTGTCATCTTTAATCTAGACTAGAGTCAAAAGCAAACCCATCGCAAATAAAAAAAAAAACATTTTTTTTTCATTTTGTTCTTGGTTCTTCAGTTGCGTAATAGATGGCGCTGTCTGTAGTAATTCTTGTGTAGTACTTTTTGTAGTACCGCTGCATGCCAGTTAGAATAAATAATGTAGTTAATATTGGTGATGTTCTTCTGAAAGGTTAGGTGCGTAGTACTCGCAACAGGCGGTAGTGTATGACCAGATGTATGAATTAATGATGATGTATGATGCATTCAATATATGGATTTAGGTTACTTACACATACAGACATAGACATGAGACTCACATTACAGGGCCTCAAGTCTGCTATTTTTATAAACATTGTCATTCCAACACACACAACACGACCCATTGTCATTTTGCTAAAAGTTCGTAATCTGCTAAATTCATAATGGTCTATCAAATTCTATGTCATTTCTTTCAATGAAGTGTCAGTGGTTGACCATTGTGAAGTCATAATTTATTTATTTATTTTAAAAGACATGTACAAAATCCAAGTAATTGTACAGTGAAAAGAAACATATTTAGAATAAAGTATGATAAACATTTTAAATAAACTACATACTTAAAATTATTAATTAATGAATTAATATTAATTGTACAGTAAAAAGAAACATATTTAGAATAAATATATAAATAATAAAATTTTAATAAAATGATGCCATTATATTAGTAGGTATTATATTACCAAACTTGTCAAAATCAACAATTATGAAATCAATGATAGGCCATTCTGACACTATAGTAAAGTAATAGCAGACATGAGGCCCAGGATAGTAGCAGGTAGTGTTCTGCAGGTTCTGCTTTCCCTCACGGGAAAAGGGATGAATATATAAATAAATTCCTAGCTTAATGAATATAATTCTACCTAATTTCATTAGTTCCTGTTTACAGCAATATTTATCCAAAAAGAACCGAGATAGAACGCTTCATAAATATTAATTGGATCTACATCTAAGAGAAACATATACAGCTGATTACTATTCGACCCCCACGGGCTTCTATGATCTACAGACATACAGGCTCTAAGGAAGAACCTATGAATAATTCGCGACTACAATAAATAGTTATGCCATAAGTTGAGGTTACCTCGCTTTGTTATTTAAATATCGAAATACGTTTGTTTGTGTACTGTTACGAAAGAAAATTGTAAGTTTTTTTTTACCAATAAAAAAAGGAACATTACAGATATAAGTGTATCGTTGGTGCCTGTACTAATGAATGAAATTCATTGTATCACAGACACCAAAGTTACTTTACAGTCAGAGACAAAAACATTGTTCGATCGGTAAAATAACAAAGATACTCGAATGACCGTATGTCCAAATTGACCGAAACAAAAGAACTTGCGTAATAGTTGTTATATTTTGTAATGAAAACATACGAAATGAGGCATTCGTTTCGAATCATGTTATTTTCCACAACAACATTTTGCATAAAAGAAAAGGCGTTTGTTATCTTTAGCGTATTGCGAACTCTGCTGTAAAACAACTATTCAGTAAGCACAACATAACCTTAAACGGCTCTTTAAACGATGTGGGTGTAATACCGCTCACACACTTAAGACAACACTGCGCAATATTACCCCAACTTTTGTTACCGCATTAGCCGCCTCCACAGCACTCGAGAGAAAGATAATCATAAGATATTCTTCTTATCCAACAAACACGCGGTACAAAATATCTAATAAAAGGTTACAATAATACTTACCGAATTCGTGAATTCGTGTGGGTAGTGCCTAACCTGCCCCCGTATTCACAAACGCTCGGATTCGATTTCGATTCGGAAACTCGTATGTCTATCTCGCTCGCTTTCGTAATGCCAAAACAAGATAATCGAAATTGAATCCGAGCGTTTGTGAATAGGGGGTCTGGTGTCGGAGTTTTTATGCCCCCCATTGGATTTACGTGCCGCCGAGAAATATTTCTCAGGCATTTTTGGTTTCCTAACGATGTTTTCCTTCACCGGAGCTAGTGATATTTATACAATACGCACATGAATCCGAAAAATCAGATGTACGTGTCTTGGGTTCGAAATCGTGATCACCGCCTGATCCGATGTGTCCCTAGAACCTGTATGTTAGGTAGGACACCATGACCCCGTATTCACAAACGCTCGGATTCGATTTCGATTCGATAAGTCGTATGTCTATATTGTTTTGGCATTACGAAAGCGAGCGAGATGGACATACGACTTTCCGAATCGAAATCGGAACAGAGCGTTTGTGAATAAGGGGCCAGGTGACGGGGTCCGACAGACCGTTTCGCCCGCTCCAGGGTGCAGGTCAACCATGAGAATTTCCACGCGCAAAAAACGACCCCATTCACAGCGCAGCAGTCAAGATTGCAAAAGACCAATGACGCTCTATTTTGTTTGTATTAGTGTACTGCTTTATTGAAACTTCTAAAGGCAACGTTTCTTTTGTCTGGGTATTTGATTTTCAGAATGCTCTGAAATCGATCGGTGTTGAGAACAAAGAGTTGACTTTTTTATACCTTTTTGTCACGTTTTCGTAAACCAGTAGGTAAAAAGGAAACCGAGTTTCTTGCAACGTTCCTTGTGATTGTGATAAGGTTTCTGATTCATTTTCAGCTGAATACAGCTTTCAGCCTGTAAACAGTTTGATATTATTTAATTTAAGATTTTTAGACTTGCAAGAGCAAAACTGTTTTCTGTACAATAAATTTATAACTGTAAATAAAATAAAGGTTGTCTGGAAGATATCGCTAGCAGCGATAAGACCGCCGATGTAACCATACAATTATTAGTTTTGTAAGCCCGTAATGTTTAATTTTTGTGTACAATATATTTTTATTCTATTCTATTCTAAAGGTACTGTTTGACATCTTCTTCTTGTTGTTAGAACAACCCTGAAATCACTGAAAAATATCAGCTGTTCCCAACAATTTGTTTTTTTTATTAAAAGCTTATGATGTCCCACTGCTGGGAGAAAATGAGAGGCAGAAGAAAATGTATGGATCATCTTTTTTTTTTTTTCTATTAATTTCAGGGGTGCTAACCGTAATGTCACAGTAAAAATTGTTGATGGGTACAACTATCCTTTTAGACATTTTCAGTCATTTAAATCACACTTATTTAATAGTCACTATACAGATCACAATCGTTCCGCTAAATCGAAATCGTTTCGCCTATCCGCTAACCAATCAACTTCGCCTATCGTAGTCCATTTGTCGACATAGACCACACAACCACTCATATTCAGCTATCTGTGAACGAAATCTAGCCCCATTCTAAATCGAGTTGATTTATGCCTAGTTTGAGCCAAATATTTAGCCACGAACCTAGGCTAGACATAATGGGAACGGTCACGAGCAAACAGCCCCGACTGTACCTTTCAGAGGACCTAGCTAGACACACAATTATACAGAACGCAACGGAAAGGGTATATACATACTTAAGGGTGTACTACAGACCATCAAACTGAACATGTTTCTCCACTGGACAAACATCGAAATAGCGAAAAAATATCAGCTGCCCCATACATTTGGGTCGAGTAGGTATTAAAATTTTATATGTGGCAGCAGATAATTTTTTCGCTATTACGATGTAGGTCCGATGGAGAAACATGTTCAGTTTGATGGTCTGTAGCACATCCTTAAGTATGTATATACCCTTTCCTTTACACCCTGTACAATCGGTTTCGAAAAGTCAATTTTGTTGATATTCCATGTAGAAGGCAAATCACAGGCTAAATGGTCAGACGCGATCAAAAACGCTTTTAGATGCAGACTGTACCGTGCGATCCACACTGCTCAAGAGATCGCATGGCTTGGAGACCTGTCATATGAGGTCGCGATCCCAGCAGTGAAGGAACGACAAGAAGAAAATAAGAACAGCCCCGTATTCACAAACGCTTCGATTCGATGTCGATCGACAAGTCGCATGTCTATCTTTTTTTGGCATTACGAAAGCGAGCAAGATAGACAAAGCGTTTGTGAATACGGGGGGCAGAATTGACATAACCTTTTCAATAACTTACCATACACAGTAAACAGTTACTGTGTATAGTGGAGTATGTGTATGGTGAGAATTTTTACGTGAATTGAATGCGTTTTTGACTTTCTATTATGTATCATTGTGTTGATGGACCTCACTTTGTGTTAGTCCTCCGGTCGTTAAAATGACACTTTGAAGTTAACACAAGCAGAATGACAAAGACGACGCACTACACAGCCGAACTTTTCCTAAAACTTAAAAATAGAGGGAAATAATCCTAAAAAAATATTAAATAAATAAAAGAAAATATAGAAATAAAAATAAAAGTAGAACCTTGAAAGTAATTATTTTTTTATGAAGTTTTAAATTCATTATGAAGTTTTAATTAGGTGAAATTTCGAAAAAAAATATGTCGGTTTGGGATTAATCAAAATGAGTAAGGAATAAAACAAATTCGAAGTTTTTTTTACGCTACAGTACAGTATACAAACTGTTAGTATAAAGTATAAGTTTTGGGCTAGGTTGAATTCACACAGAAAATCGCGTGACCACTTGAATTTACGCCTGAATAGTTGACCGCTGAAATTCGTGTCGTTTCTGAAATAATCTAGAAAGTGTATAAATCAGCAATGTAACAAAATCCATTTCGAAGGTTTTGTACTAATTATACAGTTTTCAAATACTCGTGTAAGTACATTTTATTGCTTATCGTGCGATTTTAAATATTACCACCTTATTTTTATAATTGTTATTGGCTTTCTCCATCAGGAATTTCTCAGTACCAGCCACGGAGTCTGGCTGTTATGCCCGGTTGATGGCAATAGGCTCGCCCCTATTACATGGGACTTAAACATTACTGGCGAAATGTGAATGTTCTATTAGCAGAAGTCGGATTTAGGTAGAGTTATTTTTGTACTTGCAACGAAATTTTGATATTAATATGGATCTTCCCTTGCGTGTGCGCATTGGAATTTTGCAACTTCGGACATCCGATGTCGGATGGTTTAAATTGTGTAAAAGTAAATAATTTTTTTATTTAATAAATCACAAGTTTTTTCTGCTCTTTCAAATTAATCTCGGGATTGAGGCAAATCCACTTTATTCTTTTGCTGTATGAAATCAGTGTAAGTACATAAATAACTCTACCTAATTCCGACCTATGTCTATTAGTTACACCTCTGGCTAGCCGTTAGGAGATTACAGGCGTGATGTTATATATGTATGTTATGTTTTTATAACTTCGTCGCCTACAATGATAGACAAGGATAGTAGAATCAGTCCGTTTCATCAGGATACTAGCGTAAATCTAGCTTATTAGCAAACACACTAACACTTATTAAATGTAACGTCTGGAAATAGGAATAAAGTGCATATTAGCTCGATTCGACGCCGGTCTCAGAAAAAAACCAGCCAACTATCACATTTATTTATAGTAAAAGTAAATTTTTCTTAACATTGTGTTAAGAATAACCGCAGAATTAACTGCATAGCATCCCTCAAATACCTTGAATCTGAATCACCAACATATACATCGGCAACGCTAACTGCTTAATACCAAGATTTCTAACAATTACTGACTCATTTCTTTGCATGTGAAATTGATGTAAACAAGACACTTAGTTTATATTTTTACTAGCTGTCCGGCGCAACTTCGTTTGCGTCACATTTTCCCCGTTTTCGTAACGTTTTTCATTGCTGCTCCGCTCCTATTGGTCGTAGCCTGATGATATACAGGGTGATTGGAAGATGGGTGCAAAGCTTTAAGGCGAAGATAGTACAGACAATTTAGAACCATTTAAGCCATGGTTGTCTTAGACGAAGTCTTACCAAATATTTTTAACCAAATTTTTAAGTTTTTTTTTCGGAAATTCTCAAAATTTAATGTAAACTGCATAATTATGGCCAAATTGAATGATAAATGAATTCATTTTTTATTTATTTAATTAAAGTAATGTGTAAGCAATCAAGCAAAACATGTTTTAGGCTTCTGTGTCATTAGACATTTTTTTTACAGACATTTAAAGATCAGAAAAAATAAAAAAATTGTACAATACGTCTTTTAAACCTTATTCAAAAAAAAACGGAGGGTGCTTTTTTTGTTCAAACCTTTTTGAAGACATGCTTGATAATCGCTCTTTCTTTTGAGGTATCATTTATGCGGATATCTTACAAATTATTGAAATTAGGGCCTACAAACCAATTTGAGGGAGAATTTTTTTTATTTTAGGCAGACTAATTAAAACAACATTTGAATTAAAATTATTTATTTTTCATGTTCAAAATGACGGCCGTGATTCCTAATACAAGCACGGCCCCGTCTTCTAACTTCTGTAGTCGTTATTTTCAACATCATCTCCTGCTTCATTGTCTCAAACGCTGAATTTATTCTTTGTATCAATTCTTCTCTAGTGTTAATTTCTTTGTTGTTATACACCAGTTCCTTGGCCCGGCCCCACACGAAAAAGTCCAACGGGGTCAGATCTGGGGAGCGAGCGGGCCAAGGGATGGGTCCATCCCTGCCGATCCAGCTATCAGGAAAGCAATTGTTGAGGTGTTCCCTTACATTTAAAGTCCAATGCGCTGGACAGCCGTCTTGCTGAAAGATGACTGTTCGGTCTCTTTCGAAGATCGGGACACCTGATTCCTCTATCAGCAGTGGTAAATCAATTTGCAGAAATTGCAAATAATTTTCGCCATTCAATCGATCAGGCAAAAAGTGGGGCCCAATCAATGTTCTGCCAATTATTCCAGCCCATACATTCACAGAGAATTTCATCTGAAATGACACCTGCTTCTTAAAATGTGGATTGTTGTCTACGTCGGCCCATTCATGGATGTTGTGAAAGTTTGTAATACCTTCCCTTGAAAATTTACTTTCATCCGTCCACAAGATTGATTTCAGAAACCACGCATCTTCGATGTCTCTGTTGAGGAGGAAACGGCAGAACTGAATTCTTCTTTGAGGATCTTGCTCTACTAGACCTTGCACACTCCTGCCATGGAACGGATACTTATCATTTTGATGCATTGTATGCCACACCTTCCATTGAGAAATGTTTAAATTTCGAGCTACTGCTCTAGTACTGGTAGTAGGATCCGCTTGAAATGCTGCTAAAATGTCTTCGTCGACGGCAGTTTCGTGTCTGCCCGGGTTGACTCCAGGTTCCACGCGGTGAAACCCATCTTGGGCAAGACGACGAAACGTGTTGTTAAACACTCGGACATTCGGTATCCTGCGATTCGGATAGCGCTCTTGATACATCCGTCGCGCCAAAGATCCATTGCCGTCTGCTCTACCGTACATAAATACGATATCCGCATATTCTTGATTGGAAAAAGTAGCCATAGTCACTTAACAATTAAGAAAAACGGCGTAGGAGCGCACTAAACGTCAACTCAACACAATTAAGTCAAAAATCAACACGTGCAGGAGCGCGAGGCTACGACTGGACACGGTGAAACAAAAAAGTTCAAAACTAACGCAAACAACACGTGCAGGAACGCAAAGGGCTACAACTGAACACGGTAAATTGTGAATCAACACGACAACGTCCACTCACAAGGGCAGTAGTTTGACTAATAAGTAAAAGATGTAACGGCTTCATCACAGACCGACTGACCCTGACTAAAGAAAAACGACTTTGTTGCCTCAGTAACTAAGACCATTTTGCTGTAAAAACCAACTCTTTATCGCTTTTTGCTATTCATTGGGCGTTCTACCTGGAAATGCCGTCGCACCGCGCTCGGTGGCCATTGTTTAGAGAATCCCCTCAATGGGTTCCCCTCAATTGGTTCCTGCATGTGCCAAAAATTCTTAGAATTGAACAATGTTATCATTTCGAGCACATAAAGTATTCTTTTAAGCAAAAATTTTGTGTTTTGTTAGACTGCCTAAAATTTAAAATTTCTCCCTCGATTTGGTTTATTAGGTCCTAATTTCAATAATTTGTAAGATATCCGCATAAATGATACCTCAAAAGAAAGAGCGATTATCAAGCATGTCTTCAAAAAGGTTTGAACAAAAAAAGCACCCTCCGTTTTTTTTTTAAATAAGGTTTAAAAGACGTATTGTACAAATTTTTTATTTTTTCTGAGCTTTAAATATCTGTAAAAAAAATGTCTAATGACACAGAAGCCTAAAACATGTTTTGCTTGGTTGCTTACACATTACTTTAATTAAATAAATAAAAAATTAATTCATTTATCATTCAATTTGGCCATAATTATGCAGTTTTCATTAAATTTTGAGAATTTCCGAAAAAAAACTTAAAAATTTGGTTAAAAAAATTTGGTAAGACTTCGTCTAAGACAACCATGGCTTAAATGGTCCTAAATTGTCTATACTATCTTCACCTTAAAGCTTTGCACCCATCTTCCAATCACCCTGTATAGCCTATAGCCTTCCTCGATAAATGGGCTATCTAACACTGAAAGATTTTTTCAAATCAAACCAGAAGTTTCTGAGATTAGCGCGTTCAAACAAACAAACAAACTCTTCAGCTTTACAATATTGGTATAGATAACAAATAGTGTCTTATTCGTAAAGCGTGCATGCAATATAAAAATTGATAGCTACGGGCCCAAAAGATTTCAGTCGGAAGATTCGCCCAAACGCGGCAAAAGATTATCACGAGTCGTTGTGTGCGTCTCAATGGCTGGTTGTCTGTATCTTTCGCGTCAGGCTGGTGACTAAAAATTGCTACCTATTTGCTACTTTTTACTACCTATAGTCAATTAATTGCTACCTAACTATGAAACAAAATAAAGGGACTTTAAAATGACCAGCCATTCTGATATCATGATGGCTACCCAACTCTCCGTTTGTTAAAACATTCAAATTCGTGTTATTATTTTTACTAGAGTAATTACTACCTGATTGCTATCATGTCTTTCAATGTCCACCTTGTAGCTTAAACAAGTAAAAAGTTATGATCATTTGATGTTTTTACAGGGAATGGATTACGGTTATTGTAATAAAGCCAACCGTACGTCGATCGCCAACCCGCCTGCCAAGCGTGGCGATTATGGCAAAACCCCCCAAAATGTCAATATGGCGACACTTGGGGGAGGCCTATGTGCAGCAGTGGACGTCTTTTGGGCTGAAATGATGAAAATGATGATGATGATGAATTTAAAACGATTATAAAATTCTTTCTTTTTATAGGAATACATCAACCCATACAACTTTCGACCATTTATAAACATTAGCCACTAATATTTTAACATTGCCGTATCCATCTATAATAAATGGTCATCCAGATAATATCTATTTTAATCCACCAATGTCGCCATATTGATTCGTTTAAAAGCGTTCTGTATAAAGGTCGAATTCTAGAATTCTAATTGATCAAAAATAGTCTATTGACTAGACTTACACATGTTAGGTATCTTTGTGTATTTAACTTAACCACTTGTAATGGATTACCCGAAGACCTTATGAAGGTTAAGGCAAGTTGAGAAAACATTTTTAATTCTATTTATTTATTTATGTACACACAAAACACTTAACAGGACAATACATTAAGATACTCGTAGAAGAGCACAAAGGTACTGCTTATTTCAAAATAAATTTCTTCCAGCAGATCTGCGAATGGAAAGTTGGATTAGAAATGTAGACACGGTGTGTAGAAAAGATAAAAAAGGAATTTAAAACAAACATTAAAGCTATATAAAATAAACATACAAACAAATAAATACACATATAAAATTAAAGTAAATATATACCTATAATATTATTTTATTATATCAGAATATTAAAGTACAGGGTAATGTTCTTTGACTTGCTTTTTAAGAAAAATAAAGTTTTAGATTCTCGAATGTTAGGCGGAAGTGACTTCCATGGTCGTACTGCATGAACGGAAAAGGAGTAGGAATAGAATTCAGTTTTATGAGATGGGAAATTGAAATGATGCCTAAGGTGGGATCTACACAGAGCATCAGGAGGACGGGTAAAAGAAAAACGGTGGCGTAGGTAGCTGGGATACGCTGGATTATAAAAGATGTTGTATAGGAGACATAATATCCGATTCTAATTTTCAAGCCCAGGTTACATTCCCAAAGGAAGGCGTCCTACCTATCGCTTCTTTAGCTTCGAGTGTTTACTTTCAATTTAGTTGTTTCGCTGTGTGGGATTAACGTTTCTTCCTTGTTTTTTAGGGTTCCGTAGCCGAATGGCAAAAAACGGAACCCTTATAGATTCGTCATGTCTGTCTGTCTGTCCGTCTGTATGTCACAGCCACTTATTTCCGAAACTATAAGAACTATACTGTTGAAACTTGGTAAGTAGATGTATTCTGTAAACCGCATTAGGATTTTGACACAAAAACAGAAAAAAAAACAATAAATTAAGGGGGTCCCCATACTTAGAGCTGAAAAAAAAAACAAAACAAACAAACCCATACGTGTGGGGTATCTATGGATAGGTCTTCAAAAATGATATTGATGTTTCTAATATCATTTTTTTCTAAACTGAATAGTTTGCGCTAGAGCCACTTCCAAAGTGGTAAAATGTGTGTCCCCCCCCCTCTAATTTCTAAAGTAAGAGGAAGAAAATTCTGAAAATATTTAGGATTGTAGAACGTAAAAAAAACTATCAACAAAAATTGGTTTCAATAAGATATGATGTTTAGTTTTTGAGATATGGGACTTTTTCATCAAACTGCAGCAGTAACTTTGTTTTTCATAAACATACTATCAAAAACAAATTTAGTTTTGCGGTTGTGTGGAAGTTTACTAACTAATACTACTAACTAATGAATGACAGTTCAAAATATTGTTATTATATTGTTTGGAGCTATGGAACCCTGTGTGTGAGTAAGACTCGCACTTGGCCGGTTTTTTTTTCCTTCTTTATGTAAAACTAGGTGTCCCGCGCAACTTCGTCTGTCACAAGTTCCCCGTTTTCGCAACATTTTTCATTGCTGCGCTCGTTTTTGTCGTAGGGTGATGATATATAGTCCATAGCCTTCCTAGATAAATAGGCTATCTAAAACTGAAACATTTTTTTTTAAATCGGATCTGTAGTTCTTGAGATTAGCGCGTTCAAGCAAACAAACAAACGAACTCTTCAATATTAGTATAGATGATAATTCTGTTTTTATTAGTTTTACTTTCATCTCTATATCTTATTTCTGGAGTATTCCACTCTGCCCCATCTTCTTAGCAGGGTATCTATAATTTAATGATTTACATGCCGAAAATATTTGTATTAGATTTTTGTTAAGACTGTATCATTCGAGTGATCGCAAGGACTTCCTCGTCAGTATAACGGTCGACAACACGACTACTGACCAAGGGGTACTGAGTTCGACTCTCGGGCCGGGCAAAGTGTTATTGGGTATTTCCACCAGGAATCCCTCAGTATCAGCCACGAAGTTAAGATTTGTGCCCGATTGATGGCAATACGTTGGCCCCCTATTACATGAAACCTAAACATACTTGGCAAAATATGTGTCCTATTACATACACTTCTGCCTAATCCTTCGGAAATTACAACCGTGACGTTATGTTATATTTGTACTAGGTAAATATCATGAAGTTGTTAGTTCAGTGAACTCGTCAGCTTTTCGGTCTCATTCTGGACGGCTGACTAGTGGGTAGGGCAGCTATTGTACTCCTAAAAGAAATGCTCTGTTTTGTCAGACTGACGCACTTTCAGTATTTGTATTCATGCCATGTTTGAAAAGTTTATTATTTATAGACCAAAGCTTTTATAATGAATTATGAGTACAAGTTTCTAGGTTTGCTTAGTTTTATTAATATAACTGAAAGGTGAAGCTGAAATGATATTTTTTACGTGGCGTTTTTTGTGCACGCGCGTAAAAGCAAACCTGAACCAGTTTAAAACATTTTCCTCCGTTTGCGTCACTTACCACCTCGACATATTCCGAGTATAAAATCGAGTTCAAAACTCAAATTACTTAGATTACCTCGTGTCTAAACTGTAACCAGAGATTACGAGTATTCGTACCACTCGCGAATCCGAAGAGGGATAAACGCTTCGGATTCGCTACTACCAATACCAAGTCTCCTGCTGTACCTAGCTTTATAAATTATATTTTCTATCTTCAGTGGTTTAAGTAATGCATAGTCTTTCAGTCAAAATATAAATTTAATATACAGCACGTTTCACAAACATCATTGTCTGCCTAGCCGTTTCCCAAATTATATTGGGGTCGGTTTCCGGGATAGACTGGAAAACTTTGTTTGGTTTTGAACGCGCTAATCTCAGGAACTTCTGTTTCGAATTGAGAAATTGTTTTAGTTTTGGATAGCCCATTTATCGAGGAAGGCTATACGCTACATAACAACGGGAGCAAAATGCTGCAAACACGTATTTTTTTTATTTCTTATGTGACGTAGACGACGTTGCGCGGGTCAGCTACTGCTGTATAATGAATAGATGTTAGTTTCAATGCATATCTAAAGCTATTCCTCAGACACCGACTAGACAAAGTCAGTGTCTCACAGTCTATTTGTGTCGCAATTCGCGATGTTTGCCACTGGTCGGTCACGGTCTTTCACTACTTACATAAGTGTATTTCAGTTTGTTGTCTTCCTATCTGCCAAAATCCTACATACGTTATATTATTAAATCATAGTAAAATTATCTAGGTTGCTTCTATGTCTTCTGTTCTTTTTCGATATGAATGTATTCAATTGAAAAAACAAAACTGTAATCATTTCATGTGAAGGTTGTTTGTGTTTAGTGTATAGTTAGGTTTCACTGAAATATCAACGATTAGCGTGTTTTCATGGAGAACGGGTCCGAATCCGATTATAGTTAGTCTTGTATTTCAGGCTTGGCTAGGTTTTACTTTACATTTTATCTACATTGAGTGGATTTTGCGACGTGGAAGTCTAAAAGTTCGCCGGTGACAGAAAAGTTGTGTGGTAATTCGCTGTAGTGGTATGGACATGTGATACGGAGGAAAGAGGAAAATGTAGTGAGAAAAAACAAGTAAAGTAATAAATTTTTAAAACTCCCCTCCTAAAAGCCTGCCAAAATCCCGAGCTCTTATGGTGAACTCGGGATTTTGGCAGGAAGCGGGCACCCCCCCGCCCTCCTGGCGTTGCCCATGGTGACAAGTGACAAGATTTCAAATTTCGAATCGACCAGACCTGTGGAAGTTGTTTATATCCCTTCATCAACTAGAAAAGAGGTGATGACCTTCAAACGGCTGAGCAGATTTTTTCGAAATATAGCTAAGGACACTCTCGATTAAAAAATCTTCCAAACGAAACCAATTTTTTCAAGTCGGTTCATCCGTCACACAGATACACACGTCAAACTTATAACACCGCTCTTTTTGATCGGGGTTTAAAATGTTAAATGTGGATATAAATTGCTATAGGAGTAGAGAAAGACCAGAGAAAAGATGGATGGACTGTGTGAAGGATGATATGGTTAGAAAGGACGTGACTACTGAGATGAGGAATAATAAAGGCACAGACATGTTGCACCGACCCCAAATAAATTAGGATAACAGCAAGAGTATGATGATATGTGTTTTGGGACTAACAACTGGCACAATGGCAGCAATGTTGCGCACGGTGAATTAACCTTTATATTCTATGTTGCAATAAACATAACTGATGATAACTTTGTGGACGTTAGTAAATCGTACGTTGTGTTGTGTTGTTCCTATGTCAGAATGAGCTATAAGAGTGTTTGTATAGCCTATAGCGGTAAGATTAGGCAGCCGGGAAAGTTACGCGTTACTGTACATGATGTCTACTTAATCTGCCCTTGTTACATAAGTAAGTCATCTCGTTTAGGCGCAGAATGTCCAATTCGCAAAAATATCCATTTCGCAGAATGTCCAATATTCATCATTCTCGGTCAGGTGCTGTTTATCAGCACACCTGATAGTTCATTTTTGTAATGAATATAGACTGTTAGTGTGGCCCAGTCTAAACTTGCCCAGTTTATAGAATAATTTCCCAGAATCCCTTTTGATGCACGTTAAGCTTGTAAGCCGAAAAAGCTCAATATATGTATTTATCAACACCGATTGTTATTATTTCCTCAAAACATAGTGTTTTATAGCTATAAACAGTACTGAGCTAATATAACAATTTGAATTGAGTTATTCGCTTTGACTAGGCTATAACAATTCAACATGAATTGTTCGTAAATCGTTTACTTCACCAATAAGGGTCGTGCCTCAGCCGTTATGAGAACATTAAAGTAGCTACAAAACAGTAATTTAATTGTAGTATTTGTGGCCTTTGAAATGACTCGAGAAATGAAACAATGCGGTTGAAGGAAGGTTACTGAAAGAAAAAGGTCTCGTATCGTTCCACTATTACACTTACATTAAATTAAGTTTAACAAGGTGTGATATTTTAGTACGGATGTAATCCCAACTTCATGGAAAACAGCAAATATTTAGTTCATCATCATCAGCCTATAATGTTCCCACTGCTGGGACACAGGCCTCCTCTCTATGAGAGGGAGTGGGCTGTAAATGCTGTAATCCACCACGCGGGCCCAGTGCGGGTTGGTAGATGTCACATGTCTTCGATTTTTTAGTTCTAGGACATGCCGGTTTCCTCACGATGTTTTTCTTCACCGTTTTTGAGGGCAGCGGTGATGTTATAAATTACACACGGCTTACACCTCTATAAGTCGGGACTTATATTTAGTTCGGTGCCTAAGTATTTTATGCAGTTTAGATAATAATTATATGAGTAGCTCGTGGCGAAATAATAACAGCCGCACCTGCTATTATTTAGCCACGAGCTCCTCATAAAATTGGGAGCGGGTGGGTGACAATCTATTACTTACTGAGTTTGTCCGTGCCTCGTTTAAGCAGTTGGTCCCGGCTGTCATTTGTAGATCTTTGACAGTCGTTACGAGTAGTCAGAAGCCAAAGTCTGACATCCAGTCTTACCAAGGGGTATCATAATACCAAGTTACTGGGTTGTGGCATTCAGATAGGCAGTTGCTTCATGTAAAAGACTGGTATTCAGCTGCATCCGGTTAGACTGGAACATAGACCGCACCGACCTCAACATAGTGGCCCGAAAGTCAGACAACCAGTCTAACCAAGGGGTATCAATTTTACCTCCAACAGTATAGCTTAACTGCTTTTATACCTATCAGGTACACTTGTACTAAAACACATCAGTTTCTGTTACGCACCATTAATTGTTGTCGTCCATTACCAACGAAGGAAACACCATTTGGTCTGACAGCACATTAATCAACGCCGATTCACATTTGGCCTGCCCAACTGCTTTTAGGGATGGATGAAGAACAAAAGTTTTTCGTCCCAGTTGAAAAGGGAGGATCCTCCGACCAAACAGGTGTTTTGTCTGATGTGCTACTGCCCGACAGTTGTGGGCAGAGTTTTCTATATCGTCTTAAGTCGCGAGTAACTTTAAAACAGTGATGTTAGTTCTTCATATGTGTCGTAGATGGCGCTGTAGTAATTTTTGTAGTGACGTTACATCGAACTGAAAGAAAAGGGAAAAGAATAGAAAGAACCTATTGAGTACATTTACAAAACAAATTCTGATTCTGTATGGTGTCGGACGTAAAGAATAGCACCATCCCATATCTTCCCGGGGGTGTCGTAAGAGGCGACTAAAGGACTTGCCAGAAAATGGGCAGCAGCGTTCTCTGTGGTTTTTTAACAACCATACTGCGATCGCCAACCCGCCTGCCAAGCGTGGCGATTATGGCGAAACCCCCCCTTCTTGGGGAAGGCCTATGTCCAGCAGTGGACGTCTTTTGGCTGAAATGATGATGATGATGATGACAAAACAACTTATGCAGAAGCCCATATACAGCACGAAGCCATATTCCAAAAAGTGTCAACACTCTTGCGTAGCTGCTCTTGCAGCTGACACTTAGCATGATTTTAAAAAACCGTGCCCCACACTATGTAATTTCTCCTGTATAATGAGTGCGTTTACAAACAGTTAAACTCACATACACAAACAGCCAGATCCACTAGGTACCTTTAGGCCATTCAAATATTAATTTATTCCGTGTGCGGATGGAACTCGCGACACGCAGCGCAGCAGCTGATAGCTCTAGCACTGCAACAACCGCGCCGTCCGCCAGTATCATCATTGTCATGAACAGCCTACTTTTTTTATGTAATCCCAACACTGGGACACCGGCCTCTTCTGCCTCGAGGGACCTGTGTATAACCCCCCTTGTGGGCCTAAAGCAGCTATAAGTGGCACTTATCTTCGATTTTTTGGTCTTAGGACCTGCCGATTTCCTGACAATGTTTTCCAACACCGTTTGGGTGCACCTAAACAGAATAGCAATAAGGTTAATTTTTACTAGCGTATATAATATATCAAATAGTAGGCATAGTCTAGTAATGAATGTAACTGCTATTTTCTACCAACAAAAACTTATCTAACGGCAATAGCAATAGGATTGATTTTTGTTATTGTTTTTAATATCTCAATCAGTACAATCAGGGATACAAGTGTTTTGTTATAAATCTTAACGCATATTGGTGTTTATTTATAAACAGAATTCGGATGCGTCCGTGCGTTGCCGTCGTCGATCGCCGCATCGATGCGCCGACGCGATACGGTCAGCGGGCAAAGAGTATGTCGTAGTAGACTGTCTGTTAGATGTAGGTACAATACGCATAACAAAAATGTGGTGTTCTTCAGAAAATTCAGGCGTGTAGTACTCGTGACCATGAGTGAGTATAAACAGGTATACCTTCTGCCTTCCAGTTTTTTATTTTTTTATTTGCCTGTTCTTTCCGCCTGCTGAGCAAAGGACTCATCCACCATGATTTTCCAGTTTTCTTTATGTTTTCCCTCCTCCGAGAAATCTAAAGATATGCGTTCAGATCTTTATGTCTGTATAAAAATATAAAAACAAACAAAGGAATTTCTTTATAAGAAAATCATCATGTCAACACAACGCAGCAACAAATAAAAATATAACAGGAAACCAAGTATGACTTAATTAATAAACCTAATGCTGTAAGTTTTGTTATTAAAATTCTCGTCTAATAAACTCATTTATAACCAAATTAGGCGCCCTTGAACGTGATTAACCTCACGTTACGAGGAAAATTACTTAATTCATAATTATTAAGCTTGTGACTAAACCAATAAACAGAAAAAGTGAGTAGTCTATTAACGCTGCTTATATCCTTGTCTTTTTACCTAATTTTGTATATTCGCCTAGGAACAATTGAATACTTTTAATTAATCGGTCAATTTTTCTGAAACAATTTGTCATACATAGTCATACCTTTTCCCAAGGTGGTAGGCAGAAACCCTTCATAACTGCTCTTTCTCGATTCTTACATACTCCTTTTTGCTTCGTAGAATAAAATATAATTTTATTCGTAAAACTGTTATTTTTATCGATCCCCACAAACCGCGTCAACTATGCACTCTATGCAAACTTGAACTTATGTCCCATTTCTTTGCCTATAGATAGACCAACCTGTCATTAGCCAAAAGACTTCCGAAACAAACAAACCAGAATCCATATGATTGTAGCCCCTCTGTTCTATTTTGGTCTACGCTCATCTCGAGCGGTCGCACTTCAGTGGCCGACGGTACGCGCCGGGCGACACACCTCTGCGACTCGACTCCGCAGTACTACGCGATCGATACGCCAACACACGCTACACGACTACTATACGCGACTGTCCTACCGCGCGGAATAAACGGCAAAATTACGTACGTCGCACTTTTACATGTAATCGCGAGTTTTTACTTCATCGCTCATTTGGATCGCATGTTCTGTGTTTTGTGTGTGCCTGTGTTAGAACTTTAATGTTAACGTTCAACGTTGTTCTATTGTAGATTTTGGTAACGTAAACCGTGTTTTGATTTTGGTTTCGCGACTTCCGATTATGGTTTGTGCATGTTTTCGTGGAAATTCGATTTTATTCTTTATTTGGTAAGGTTGGTGGTGGTTAAACGGTATGCCGGGGCTCATTAGTGAGGAAAATACTTTCATTTCAGTATCCAAATGTGAGGTGTATAAGTGAAGATATTTTTTTGTTTAATCAGCACGTATTGTGCTAGTTCTTTATAAAAACCGGGAACCCTAAACATAACCTAGTCAACATAATCTTACTTAGGTAGAAGTCATATTGAAGTATTTCCAAGTTAGTAATCTTACATCACATTCAGGGAATACTTAATATTCCAGTCAGGCACTCTACCCTGTATCTTTTGCGACAAACATAAGGGTCACCCTGTATAATCATTCCAAACCCTTCTGTCAATATTATTGAACCCTTCCCTAAGTAAAGCTTCTACTGTACATCGCTGAAAAAATCCTGAAAAGGAATGTTTACTATACAAATTGACAATTTTATTATAAAAATATTGTGTTAGAAATATTCTTAGTTCCATAATATTAATATACATATTATATCTTACGTGAATAAGGATTTTATAACGTTTAATGGTCCATGGAGAGCCCTTTTAAAGATTTTCCGGAAAAGACAGAGGTCTGGGCAAGGTCAATAAACCCTTCGTTCGAGGGGTGGTTATCATTTAACTTGTTTGGCACGATTTAAAAGGGTAGGGAAACGGAAAAGGGCGAAAATGTTTGTTGAAAAAGTCAACCGTACTGTTTGGGTTATTTTTTGCAATAGAAGTATATCCAAGAAATGGAACACAACATTTGCTTATTACAAAAATACAGACCTGCAATATATGAATAAAAAACAATATATATACTTGTATATAAGATTAGCTGTGCCCCGCGGTTTCGCCCGCTGCACAGCTCCTCCGGGGTCGTAATGTGAATTAGGCTATCAAAAACAAATATAGATTTTCAAATCCGACGGGTAGTTCCAGAGAGATATGCCCATGCAAACAAATAAACTCTAGCGTTATATTAATATAGATGATATGATATAGGGCAATTTAGAAGTACTGTAACTTGAAATAACACAATTTCACACAGTTTTAATTGCTCACGTAATGCAAAATGTTGTCATGCATGTAACTACTAACACCAACACTAAACATTGCAGACTAT
This sequence comes from Cerastis rubricosa, assembly GCA_949152445.1. Taxonomy (NCBI): domain Eukaryota; kingdom Metazoa; phylum Arthropoda; class Insecta; order Lepidoptera; family Noctuidae; genus Cerastis; species Cerastis rubricosa. Next base: position 3,321,736 of record OX424535.1, on the reverse strand, counting down.
AATATATTCTAGGAGTAAAAGTTTAACGTACATTTTGGACTGAAACATTATTTATGAACTTGGTACTAAAAAATTCAATGGCCTAAGTATGTGATGAAACTGTAGCCAAAATATAAATATAACCTCAATACTTATTAAATCAAAAAGAGAAACAATACAAAATCTGATAGTGTAAAAAATAGAATTAAAACCACGGAATCGGATATTGTTATATGAATTCCTTCCGAATCCCGCGAAATTGTATTACAAAATGAAAATGTATATTTTTAGAACTTGATCCTTTCCGGTATTCAAATTAAAACAAACATTCGAAGCCAGGGAAACTCCATCTCAATGGTAGATAACTCACAGGTTTCAACAATAAGAACGAAACGAAAGCTTGTGACCAATGATGATATGGCAAGAAGATTTCTCATGAGATTAAATTTAATTTCATTTATTGACACACACAAGTTAGGTAACATACAACAAAGGACAAAATACACGAAGCAAAGTTAAAAGAATTCAAAGTATACGTTGCCGTGGGCCCCACACCAGGCACGGCCTGTATCTTGGTGGCCCAAAATAGTTGACAAGCAGTAGAGAAGTATGGAAGAAGAAAACATGCTGCGCCGACCCCAAATAAATTGGGATAAGGGCAAGAGAATGATGATAATGATGAAAGCTTGTCATCAATGAACCATAAATAGACCTTTATATAAAGGCAGAATTAGGGCAGGTGAACGATTGTAATTGGTCGTTTCCTCCCATTGTGTATCTCCAATAAAAGTAATTGCCATCGCCCCGGCTTAAGCGTTCACACTCGATCGATTTTCGGTCAAACATCAGTTTGTATCATTGGATATAAGGCTTCAATTCTGCGACACAATTTTCTGTGCTAAATTGATTTCGTCTGTGAGTGGCATTACGTCATTGACAGCTAAAGTGTCCCCTCCGGCCGTGATGGCAACTGAGTTTGGCAACCAGTTGCTTAAAAATATTGGATATTCTTTTTACTCAACCAGTTGCCAAAGACGAATGTCGATTCTTGATACGCACCTAGTTGCCAACTAAGATTTTCTCAAAAGGTGTGGTTACTTAAGAAGAATTACCACTCTCAGTTCGTAACTAACATCAGTTGTGGAAATCAAAATAAGGACTAAGGTCTGTATTATATTAAATTAGGATGTTTTCAATCAGATGCATATAAAATTTTGTTTCTATTGAATTTGTTTGATTAAATTTCTTAAGAGTTGCGTCATCGAAAGGGAACAAGGGTAGGTACATTATGTTTCAAATAATAATATCGTGAAAACAACATAATATAGGTGTATATGCCTTTATTCCATGTAATTACCTAACTACAGCTTAAAGTTACTGAAAATTAACAACTAGGTTCCCCATTTGCAACAAAATTGAAATTATAAGTACACTTCGAATTTAGTAGGTAGTTAATATGTCTTTAGAATGGGATAACAAATGGACTGATAATTTCGAGACAGTGTCCGACACTAATTTTGTTTTCATTTAAAGTTTTTATCGCTAACCCAATTTCCTCATCGATCTCCTCGTACTCCTTCTTTTTTTTAGGTGTAATTTTTTTCAAATCATAGTATGTCGCTTCAGATTCTAAAACATCGAGTAGATGTGCCAACGTTGGATTTTTCTTACCAATAAAACTGTTGATCTTTCTATGCCATCCCTCTATATTGTTATTAGTTTTAAATTTTTCAGTTTCACAACAACAAGATTCAGCAAAAAAATCTTTATTAACCCACTGCTTTTGGAAATATTTATTAAACATATTGATTTCCTCACCAACAGGTCTTTTTGCCATTACATAATCATATCCTTCTCTTAAGTATTTTTTTGGTAACCGTGCAATTCCAATACATCTCGCCACATGCCTTTTTTTTACTCTAGTTTTTATTTGTAAGGCCTTCGCCTTTTTCCATAACGCATGGTTGAAGTGATAGTAACATCCCTTAAAAAGTATACCAGGAAATATGTCTTTAAATGCATTAATTGCTGCAATTTCGAAATCCAATGTAATTTTTTTTGGACTCCAGGTAGGAATTTGAGATTTAATTATACTGAACAAAATTTTATATGTGTTATTTCTTTTATCGGGAAGAAGTGCGAAAAATAATGGAGTTATGATATTGTTAATTTCATCATAGCCATGAATGGTATACAACTGTTTAAAGGCTTTTGGGCAACTTCTGAAAGTGCCATCAGCAAAGAAATGATTGAAATTACTCATTTTTGTTGTCACATCACGAATACAAAATACAATGATTCTAAAATCTCCATCTTCATATTCACAAAGATAAAAATGTTGGTACTTCATGGGTATTTCAACGTCCGTAGCATTTGAGAAACGCATTTTTGTGGTACCAACTACTTTGTTTCGCCCATTGTAAAGGTCACTTTTCACACTGCTGAACTTTGGTATATCGCCGACGAAATTATATCCATCGTTTTTTAAATCACGAACCATATTGTCGTATTGTTTGGGGATTGATTCAAAATTGCAACTACTCACTCTCTTGAGATCATCCAATTTTTTCAAAAATGTGGTTTTCGCAAAATTACGTCTGCAATCGGTTTCGTGTGCTCTTTGCATTATTATCTCATTACGAGTATTTAAAGTAATATTACCTCTGCATCCTTTTGTAAGGCTACATTTCCAAAATGAGTTTTTATTTACATATATTTTTTTACGGCTGTAACGCCTACCATCGTACAACGCAGAAACACCTCCTCTTCTTGAACTAATGAATTCAATGTTAGATGTATTTGGGTATACATTTAAAGTAGACATGTTGATGTCTCCGGAACAGACTATTATACTGGTCTTAAATCGTACACATACTCGTGCAGTAAATACAGTAATCTAATGTGTATTACACATATATTGCAATTAATCGATAACCTCAAGAGGCAAATAAAATGATAGATGTCAACTACGTCAGTAACAAAAGAAAATTTATTCTGAACATCTGAAAAAAGTTTGAATTCTTAAGTCTGAAAAAAGTTTGAATTCTTAGCAGATTTGGTTGAGTAACAAGAAAGTTTTTACTCCTTCGGCAACTGGTTGCGAAACTGCAAAGGTAAAATATTATAGGTGCGTATCAAGAATCGACATTCGTCTTTGGCAACTGCTTGAGTAAAAAGAATATCCAATATTTTTAAGCAACTGGTTGCCAAACTCAGTTGCCATCACGGCCGGAGGGAAAGTGTCTTATCTGACTCTTTCTTCCTTCACAACATAACATCACGCCTGTTCCTTCGAAGGGTAATCTATAGTCCCCACATTTGAACATCATTCATTACTTACTGCAATTATTTCTTCAGCAGTTACTTCTAAGCTTTTCTTCCGATTTCAACCCAGTTACAGTTGTGACGATTACAGTTTCCACATTTTGTTCTCAATAGTTTTGACACACTCATATTTCTGAGTTCAAATCTGAAAGTTTCAAACCTAGAATGATCAAACAAACAAATTCAAATTAATTTATTAGGTTTCACAAAAGAATACTGACAGGTTTAACAGCGGGTCCCAAAAATCAAAATCAAAATATTTTATTTTACATAGGCAGACATGGGCACTTATAAAACGTCGACAAAAGGTGCACGGTTCGGGTTGGTCGTTTCCTATGGAGAAGAACCGACAAGAAACTACATGGCAACTCTTTTAAAATCAAGCCCAAGCTAGACACAGTCTGTATCTTGGTGACCCAGACAATACACAAAATTAATTTTTTACAAAATTAACGAGGATATTTTGTAAATATCATGCAATGTTTGTAAGTTCGATTAAAATTCATTTATCGATTAAAAATCATAAAAAAATCATTGTTCGATTAAAAATCATAATATATTCGTTTTCTGCTTCGCATATTGCAACTGGAATGATGCAACAGCCGGTCGGCTACTGTAAATTGCATTGGGTAGTTTCTACTCTTCATCATAGAATATATGAAAGCCAATCTGGCTGACAGTTTGCATCTACTACTCTTACAGCAAAATAATCTAGTTTTCTCAGTATAATCAGATTACGGATGCTACTGCGTTCCGATTTACTTCAAGCTTGATGGCCTTCCTTCAATTGTTTTTCAATGTTTTTTTTTAATGAATACAATATTTTTATGAGATATAGTTTACAACCTAGACCAGACTTTCCTTGAACTCTGACATTCTTTTCTTGCAACGTTGTAAGCTATCTAAAAACTAAACTAATAATCTTATGTATCTTCCAAACTAGAGCAAAAATCTGTTATATTGGAACAGTGTCTTTGAAATGTTTGACCTTAGCTATTCCTATCCCAATTTTATCAAGTATATTCCAAATAAGTATCACGAAATTTACTTCGAATGCTGCTCTTCTGTAAAAATGTTCAGGTGCTCTTAAATCTACCACACCAAGTTAAAGCCTTTCCCAATGTCACTCCTCATCGTATAAAACCTCCGTCCTAGACCAGGCTTTATTATTAAAAACTCGGCACATGAAGCCAATGGACCTACATTATAAATGACAAACAAGAATTTTAATTTATTTAAGCGTAACATTTTGACTGTCCTTGAAACTTTTTGTTGATAATTGAAATGATTTGATACAACAGGTTCTTTGTTGCCTACTCAGTTGAATTCACCTCGTTTTAATGGAAAATCATTAACTTTGCTTGGCATTCTCCAAAGAATCAAATCACTTTTGTTTAAAAAACTAAGGAATATGGAAAAAGAAAAGAAAGGAATATGGCATAATTCTGTGGAAAAACAAATTGTCAATAAAACTTTGTACTCTTTAGTTTTCGAATAAAAGGAAAGGATCTCCGATCCGTGTCCTGTGAAAGGTTTTTACAGTGAAATCCCTATTGGCAACACCTTATAAACAGAATAAAAAAAGGTTAAAATGCCTGAAATTTCATTCTATATCATCATCAGCCTACAGCAGTCCACTGTTAGACGTAGGTCACACCAATTCCAATTCTGTTAATGATTGCTAGAAACATACTAACAATTTTATTAGGGTGTGGCAATATTTAAAAAAAAACGTTTCCTAAACATATTTCTTGCTATAATTATGTTGGAATTTCTTAAAGAAATTTCGGTAGCGATTAACGAAAGAATGTATAAATTGGTAACTCGAAACCACGGTTTCAAAACCATTCTTCATCTAATTCAATTAATTCAAGGTAAACCAATTTTGCAGGCATCGATTAAAGTATCGAGATATACTGAGTTACAGGTATCGATAAAGTCCACTGGTATCCCGTAAGGGATTAAAAACGTAGATACGACAAAGTTATAAGTGACGATAAAGCAATTTGTATTAATACTGCTTGGGTTGCATGTTATAACTTTATTGGGGAAAGTGGAGCTTTAATAAATAGTATTATCGATAAATTCTTTTGGTCATGAAGGTCGCAGATTTTTAGCAAATCGATCCCACCAACACCCATTACATACCGAGTTTCCTCCGTGCCTCGGAAAGCACGTTAAGCTGTTGGCCCCAGCTGTTATTTGTAGATCTTTGACAGTCGTTAAAGGTAGTCAGTGACCCGGAAGTCTAACAACCAGTCTTACCATATCGGTATCGGATTAAATGACCCAGTACTAACTGGGTTTTGTTTAAGTCAGATAGGCAGACGCTTTATATAAAATACTGATATTCAGCTGCATCCGGTTAGACTGGAACATAGACCGCATCGACCCCAACATACTCAGAAAGAGGCTAAGCAGATGATGATTTTTAGCAGATCGTTGCGATGGCTGATAAAGAAGAACCCAATGTTGATGGCTCATAAACTCCTCTAGTCGTTACGATACATAAAAAGGTTGTTGATAAAATATCTTAAGTTACCAAAAACCTTTTGGCAAAATACAATATAACCCAACATTACAGTTTAATAATGCGTTTAATGGTCAATAAAATGTTTATCCAAATTGTAATTTCCTTTACAAAAGAAAAGTCCGTGTCAGATAAGATTTGTTGGGTTATGTCAAGTTTTATTAATAGATGGTTATAGTAGGATGATTTATCGTTCGTCGATATCGTCTCTCTCCTTTCAAAACTTATGCAAGTTAAGATAGGAACCTTCAGGTCTATAATTTCATAATTTTCGCCTTCGAAATCTTCAACCTCTTTAGCTGTTGTATCGGTTTTGGCAAAGTTCGCTTTTGGACCGTGGTCATCTCAGTTCAACTATGTTAGGGTTAGCTGCCAGTCTTACCAAATCCTACTTATTTACATCTCAGCTTTCAGCAAACATCCTCTGTAATATTCATTTCAAAATTGTCATCTAAACTCATGATCACGTTGATTCTAGCAAGAATTGTTTTTTAATCGTCCACGTGTTTACCTGCCTGTTATTTATAAATAAATAAATCTTAATATATATTACAGACTTTACAATTATTGACCAGACATTCCGAGGTTCCTTTCTTACCGCATGCTCTAATATTTCTATGCAGCGACGTCATTCTATCGGCCATTGTCTTCGCAAACGCTTTCACACGCTTCGCCCATTCCTCGGTTATGATGCCCGATGCTATTTAGTATCAGTATTGTTAATATCGATTTTACCGATGAAGTGTCCAAATTCTTGCTAGGTGTGTTAAAATTATTGGTAGGTAGGTCCGTATTTAATCGATTAGTGTATGCAATAATGCTGTTACTACCTAATCCTATGAAGCCATAATATTCAAATTACTTACAGTTGTATATTCTATTGCTATGCATTACTCATATTTGGAAGATTTCTTTAAAATATTAAGTTGGTTAAAATGGCAAACGTCGCATAAATCTGGCTGCAAAATATTCAGCTTAATTTTACTGTTAACATGAAATAATATACATGTTATTGCTCACGTTGCTTGGTAAACTAAACACTAAAAAACATTGATTTTATTTGGACTAGCCATATGCTCCTTAATATTAAATACTTCAAAGATGATGCTAGATATTAACATAAGAACTGTCATAGGAGTATTGTTTATATCATCTATATATACAATACTCCTATGACAGTTCCAGATCTACTAATATTATTATTAGCATATGGCTAGTCCAAATAAAATCAATGTTTTTTAGTATACGCAAATCTATAGAACGCAAACCAATATACTCGTATGAACCAAATAAAAATAAACCAATATCCTAATGGTTTTAAACTTGCATATATTCTTGCGAAGACTCTGAGAAAGACACTAAAAATAAATGTTGATGCTTATATCGAGGCACACGCCTGCGAGGCAACATTTATAATGGAAATGAATTGAAGTAGACATTTCGAAGTCTTCTATTGCTAAGAATACTTTTCAATATTCAACACCCACATTAGTTTCATATAAACTAAAGTGATTTATGAATATTTGATCAATGAAAAGCCTTTGACGCGCTCAGCAAAGTGTCTCCTTCACATTTACTTGCTTATTTTTTAAATCATCATAAAATTTTCTATTTCTCTTAGATCATTCCTATACACCTGTTCTTATAACTCAACTTAAAACTCAAACTCAGTGCCTCGGAAGTGTGATAATGTTAAACTTTCCAAAGGTAATGAAAGCAGTGTAACAGAAAGTGATAAAAGTGCATTTAAACTATGATTAGTATTAAGTTTCACTACATAGTGTGATGTTTGATGTAGTGACTGTAGTGCATTGAACTGTGTACAATGCTTCGTGCGTTGACGTCTAGAAGGTGGTCGTTGCGACGGGACAGCGGCAGGTGAGGTTTTGATATTTATCTACGCTTTTTCTTCAAATTTACTGTATCTTAGAAACATGAACCGTACTGTACCGTGCTTTACAATTTTAATGTGCTCTTTCTATTAATCTTATATTGATTTCATCATCTTTCTTTTCAACTCCGAAAGTAATTGTATAGGAGAGAACCTTTTCTTAATGTTCATGATAGAAATAGATGTTCAAAATATACTCTACCTTAGCTAGAGGAAAACTTTTTTATACTCCTCGTCCAACGTTTTCTTATTCATTTTCTGGTTTGGATAGCTCTGCGCTACTAAGCGTAGCATAAGAATTGAGATCGTTATCAACCGTAAGACCGGTTTCTTTATCAACATTTATTATTATATCAGAACGAGTTTCGTCAGTTTCATCACTAATGAGTTCAAGACAATTAGTCGTAATTATATTTAATCCTTTTGTGAGAACAGTGGCGACAACTATAATAAACCTTAGTAATGAACTCATAAGTTTACTATTTAGTTTTGCTAACATATTCCTGCATATAAGATGTGCTGCTTCCACCCCAAATAATTTGGTATATGGGCAGGTGAATGGTGATGATTTCTGTCCATAGTACAAGAAAGCCTTAATTCGTTGACCAAAATAGAGTACATTATTAACTTAAGTAAATGTTATTATGTCTAAATCGAGTTAAAAATGGAAAAAAACCCCGACACAAAAACCTCAAAAAAATTTATCAAAATCTGATCATCCGTTTAGGAGCTACGATGCCACAGACAGACACACAGAAACAAAGATACATAAATCCACAGATACACACGTCAAAGTTATAACACCCCTCTTTTTTGGTCGGGGGTTAAAAAAATAATAATAGGGAACTAATAACCTAATTTTCAGCAACCAGTTTTTTTGGTCAGGTTGTCCTTCGGCATAGGCCTATGACTGTCCCTATTATCGAAAACATTTACTTATCAGCCTTGAACTTAAACAGAGAACGTAAGCCTGCCCTATAGACTGTACCTAAAAAACTTGGCAGTACGCCATAATCATTACTCTTAGTAGGTATCTCAAGATTCTGGTCTTACCCAACACTCCTAAATTCGCCATTTACGACGCCCACAGGATCGAGTCGCCTGTTTTAAATCTGAATTATTGAATTGTTAATTCTCTAAGATTTATAACAGTTGTTATCGTGGATAATCTAATAGAAACATAAATAAATTGGTTAGACGGGAAATTTGTCAAGATGGCAGCTTTTACCATCTTGCTAATTTAAGTTTTGGAATTTGAAGTTTGTTGGAAGATAGCGCAGTTGGTGCATTGGATGAACGATGAAATTCTTTGGCAGTCTATTTATTGTTTCTTTTTTTTAATGGAATGCACACATCATCATCCGTATAAACTTATCAAACTGTAACGTTACCCACTACTGTGACACAAACATTCTCATCATCCTTCATTCTCTCTTCTTCTTTACACACTATGTCTGCATCTCCTTTTTAATATCTCCTTTCGCAGGTATGCTAGAAGAGATTTCTTTAAAAATAAGCATCACCTTTGTACCTATTTTCTGTTCCTTTCTTCTTCTCTGTATTCAGTGTGTACATAAATTGTTAAATAAACATCATCGCCGCGAGAAAGATTGGGCCATTATCCACTATGTGGGCCCAATGCGGCTTTTTAGATGTCATTTTTCCTCGTAATGTTGTTTCTAGGACATGCAGGCTTCATCTCGATGTTTTCTTTCACCGTTTCAGATCAGTATACTCGTAGTCTATTACAATAACTATTTAGTTCATCTTCTTAAAGTGTCTGTCTACTACTTCTTTAAGCCAGGTTGCCAGTGCCATAAATTCCTCACTGTTTTCAACTTTCTCAAGGACGGTTAAAATTAATTCTACTTCTATTGATTCTACTGTAACTGTTGCCATTGCCAGACAGCTTGGCGCTGTAAAATTATGATGTTGTAAGTGCCAATTTTTATGTCTGGCCGCATTTTACAACACCCACGGGAGAGGATTTTATGTATTTTTTTTTTTACTTATGGTAACAGGAGAAGTCCCTAATAGGTAATGTACTGAAGTTTCGACCAAAGTCCGCAGCTACTCCAAACTGTCCGTACTGTTTTGTACTACAAGTGGTTTGTTTGCTCTTATCTGCTTCTAACAACTTCTAATAATAAACAGTTGTTTCGTGAATGTAGAAATGCAGCCGCTAAACATAACTTCAAGTTCGTGTGGGTCAAGAACGGAACCATTCTTGCTAGAGAAAAGGAGGGAGCGCAAGCATTAGCCATCAAATCTATCCAAGACGTGGGAAAAATTAAACCCGGTTTGCCAACAGCTACGTCTTAAGTTTTTAATCATTGCCACTGTCAACATTCAGAATTTCAAACCATGGCTTGGTTTGAAATTCTGAATGTTGACAGTGGCAATGATTAAAAACTGTGCCAATTTTTATGTCTGGCCTCATTTTACAACACCCACGGGAGAGGATTTTATGTATTTTTTTTTTTTTACTAATGGTAACAGGAGAAGTCCCTAATAGGTAATGTACTGAAGTTTCGACCAAAGTCCGCAGCTACTCCAAACTGTCCGTACTGTTTTGTACTACAAGTGGTTTGTTTGCTCTTATCTGCTTCTAACAACTTCTAATAATAAACAGTTGTTTCGTGAATGTAGAAATGCAGCCGCTAAACATAACTTCAAGTTCGTGTGGGTCAAGAACGGAACCATTCTTGCTAGAGAAAAGGAGGGAGCGCAAGCATTAGCCATCAAATCTATCCAAGACGTGGGAAAAATTAAACCCGGTTTGCCAACAGCTACGTCTTAAGTTTTTAATCATTGCCACTGTCAACATTCAGAATTTCAAACCAAGCCAACTGATTCTCTTATATTTGTTTTGCCAAAACCAGATATTTATTATTTCAATATTGTTGTATGTCTATCTCTTTGATTGCTTTGCTTATTTTTCTCACTTAGAGCTTATCAAACTGCAACTAGCCTTTAAGTTATTATTGGTTTATGTCTGTATGCTCAAGCTTTTGTTTCATGTTCCACTTTATTGCTCAAATTGCATTGTTGTTGTATTGCACAATTCACTCAAGGTCATGGAAACTTTATTAGTATTTTATATTGTCATATTTATTAGTACTTTTCTCTTCAGTAATGGATGATCAATCTCTTACTGTTTATTATCAGAACTGTAGGGGCATCCGCACCAAACTGCATATGTTATATATGAATATTTTGGCTAATTGCTACGACGTTATTGTGCTAACGGAAACCTGGCTAACGCTGGAGGTATCTGACGACGAATTCATTGATGATCGCTATATTGTACATAGGTGCGACCGCGATCGTGAAGCCACTGGTAAGAAGGAAGGAGGTGGAACTCTGGTGGCGATTCTCAAATCATTGCGTGCGGTTAGAATCAACCCCATCGCGACTCTGCATGCCAACATTGAACATGTTATTATTCAAATACCTAGCATAAATAGGGGTAAATTGCACATTATTAGTGCAGTTTATATACCACCAAAAACTCCGGAATCTGTCTATGATGCCTACTTTCAAATGATGGATGCCTACCTTGACGATACTGACGTTGAACGCTTCTATGTTATCGGTGATTTCAATTTACCTACTCTTGAATGGGATACCAACATCGGTAACCACTCCACCTTTGGTCAAGTCTGCGGAGATCACGCCCCTGTTGGTGGAATTGTGAGTAATTTTCTGTCTATACATAACGCTACCCAGTACAACACACATAAAAACATGCGTAATAAAATACTCGATCTCTTTATCAGTAACGGTGACTGCACGGTGTGCGAAACTAATGACCTTTTACTACCGCCTGACCAATATCATCCCCCATTTTATGTGCTAATTCCTTTCAAGACACGAAACAGTAATATGAGACGTAATACAATTAAAAGATTTAACTATTTTAAAGCCAACTATGACGACATTAACCAGGATTTATCAGAAATAAATTGGGAGTCTTCCCTACGCGATTGTTCTGTAGATGAATCACTGGAGGTTTTCTACAATATAATTTTTAATGTTATCAAAACACGTATTCCTTTAACAACGGTAAAGTCATCGAAGTTCCCAGTTTGGTTCTCACCGGCTCTCATACACATATTCAAGAACAAGTGTAAAGCTTGGATAAAGTGGAAACAATATAAAAATTTGTCAGACTATGAGCAGTTTTCGCGGTTTAGATCCCGATTTCACGTTGAGTGCAAAAATTGTTATGACCGGTATATCAATACTGTTGAGGACAGTATTAAACATAATGTTAATTACTTTTGGAAATTTGTCTCTAACCGTAAGTCATCTAAAGGAATTCCCTCTACTGTGCGTTTCAAAAATCAATCTTCGAACAACCCTAATGAAATCTGCGACCTCTTCTCTGTATATTTTAAATCCGTCTATGAACCTTCCACTTTGTCAAATGATTTTTGCCCAAACGCAGATTGTTCTGAGGGCTGTACTGCTGTAGACAACATACAATTCTCAGTTCAGCAGGTATTGAGACACATCGAAACCTTAGATACCTCAAAAGGGCCTGGCCCCGACGCACTTCCAGCAATATTTCTTAGAAATACTGCTAAGAATATATGCGTTCCTCTACAAATTATTTTTAATCGATCCCTGTCACAAGGAATCTTTCCTGATGCTTGGAAGCAAGCTAACGTAACACCAGTGCACAAGTCAGGCCCTACAGATGACGTCGAAAACTATCGCCCGATATCGATACTGTCGACCTTATCGAAACTATTTGAAAAGCTTGTGCATGGTGTACTTTATCCATTGCTTCATAATGCCATTGTTCCACAACAACACGGATTTGTTAAAAGAAGGTCTACGGTAACAAATCTTGTAGCATACTCAGAATCCATTTTTAATGATATGGATGCTGGTATTCAAGTAGACTCAGTCTATACTGATTTCCAGAAAGCTTTCGATAAGGTCGACCACAAGCTGCTGTTGAGCAAAATTGCGTTTAATGGCATACGTGGGAATTTGTTGAGGTGGTTTTCGTCGTATGTTTTCAAAAGGACGCAGCGCGTAGTGATTAATGGTTATCAATCACATACTATAGCCGTGACATCAGGTGTTCCTCAAGGATCGATTTTAGGAACCCTTCTATTTATCTTGTTCATTAACGACATAGGCAAATGTTTTCAAAATTCAAAATTTCTTTTATATGCAGATGACCTAAAAATATTTAAGCCAATCAAAAACATTAGCGATTGTCTTGCTTTGCAGGCAGACTTAGATAGGCTGTCTGAATACTGTGTGTGCAATAAACTGAATTTTAGCGTGCCAAAATGCTGTTATTTGAGCATCACCAAAAATAAAAACATCCTCAGATACCAGTACTCTCTAAATGATGTCACTTTAAATAGGGTTACCATGGTTCGCGATCTGGGTGTCATTTTTGATGAAAAGCTTCATCTTGATATACACATCAGTACAATTGTTAATAAGGCTTGGCGTATGTATGGATTTGTTATGCGATCAGCCACTGAATTCGTGCGCCCTCAGACCTACCTTTATTTATACAAAACCTTAATTAGATCTCAATTAGAGTATGCAGTTGCGGTGTGGAATCCCCTATACATTAAATATTCTAACTGCCTAGAAATGGTACAAAAGAAATTTTTAAGATCCATGACTTACAGGTGCTTTCACTCTTCTTCGTCTTATGTCGATTTACTAAGGAAATATAATCTTCTAAGCCTTTCTGGCCGACGGAAATTTTTGGAGACCGTGCTCCTGTACGATCTCTGCAGAAACACGTACGACTGTACCGATATTTGCAACAGGATTTGTTATTTAGTTCCCAGAAGAATACACTTGCGTGCAGTGCGCAAGCAACCGTTGTTTGCAGTGAGAGCATGTCGAACAAATGCTGGTGTTCGAGCACCGCTGCGACGTCTTGTCGACAATTATAATAAACACTTCCTTGACATCGATTTATTTTGTGATACACGGGGTAGATTCCGAAACTCAACTCATAAGGCAATCAAGGAATTAGACATCATATCCTCTTAGATTATTGTACTGTATAATTGCACTTATTATTTAAAAGTTTAAAATCATTGTTTTTTTTTTAATTTATATCTTTGTTACTTTTAACTTCTCTTTGAAGCGTGTTATTATTATTTTGCCTGTATGCTGTGAATAACGCTGTTGATTACATAATAGTTAATTTTAAGTTTTTAGTTTATATGCTTTTTATGTAATTGTTTGTTGTTCCAAATAAAAAAAAAAAAAAAAAAATTATGATGTTGTAAGTGCCAATTTTTATGTCTGGCCGCATTTTACAACACCCACAGGAGAGGATTTTATGTATTTTTTTTTTTACTAATGGTAACAGGAGAAGTCCCTAATAGGTAATGTACTGAAGTTTCGACCAAAGTCCGCAGCTACTCCAAACTGTCCGTACTGTTTTGTACTACAAGTGGTTTGTTTGCTCTTATCTGCTTCTCTCAGACGATGGTCATTACCTTTATCCTTAAAACTTACTTCTCTATATTGTACATTAGACTCTTCTGATCATCATAACTGGCTTTAATTTTGAACGTCACAGTAAACGTTTATATGTTATCATTATCACCAAACTACCGCTTACAATCCTACGATATTATTTAATTATACTTTCACTTATATTCCTGGCTGGATAGTGGCATCATATTGCAAGAGGGGAACATGCTTATTTATTACTAGTTCTGCATCCTCGCTATCGTATAGTTCACTGTTTTTTTTTTTAATTTCCATACCGTTTAAGGAACAATTTCAAAATTTTTACCAACACTTTTCCTTGTCAATGTCATTTGAACGCCAAGAAGAAACATCCATCTGTGGTCCTACGACATACATAATATATACTGAAACAAAATCAAATCCCATACGCTTAACTTATCCTATGAATAAGAAAAAAAAAACAATCGCAAATAGAACTTTCGATATAAGTCGAGCTCGTTCTTATTCCATAATCCCGTTCCGCCCAAAATCCATCGGCTTAAATGAGCTTAGCCATAATTTATATAACATTATTAAAGCTGTGGTTGCTTTATTCATTTAATGGTAATGCCATTATTGTATTCAGGTAAACCGCTTGGAGTTGTTAATTTGCCAAGAATTTTGTTTTATATATTTTCCTCATTGACCAGAAAAAAAGACGACGTAGGTTTTCAAAGTCCTGAATAAACAGATGGATTTTTTCAAGGCCATCTGGGAAACTACTCTTAATACTGGAGATACTCGTAACAAATTTTACTCAAAGAAATCATTATTTTATTTTTAAAAAGAAATATAACTGCATACACAGATTTTCGAAAATTTGCTCCAATCCATCGATGTCCATCCGTAAAAATAGCATCCTGTACTGAAAATATACTATACTAGCAACTGAATACTAGCAACGATATACAGGTACATACAACGTACCTGTATATTGTTGCTAGTATTGAAATAACTCTTGTTATTGCTAATACGTGTAAGTAATGGCTTCATTCGTCGACAAGTAAGCTCTTAGAAACTAAGCATGCCGGATACGTGCCCGCTTCCATTAACATTTCCAAATTATTCGTTTAAGCTTTTTTATTATTTGTACAATGTTTTTTTTTTATTCGGTATTTCCCTGGGTTACCTCATTCTCAATGTTGATTCTAATTTCAATCTACCTAAAACCAAAACGAACCGTGTCCCACATCTAATTGGTATTCATCTTGTTTGCTCCCCAAAACTAATTTCAGCTCTCTCGTACATTTTACCTCGGAGGATTCTTTGTTTTCAGCTGAATTTCATGAATCGTCGTCATATCCCACGGAATGCTACGCTTATTTTTAATTTCAACAAAGTTTTGTCATTAACTAGACCTGGTTTGTTTTCTTTTTATAACGCCGCAGAGGTTTTAGGCTAGGAGGACCGACAGCAATGAATATTAACTATGTAATTTTAACTTGAAAAATATATTTTAATCTAAATAGAAATATTGCTGTAGGGTGGAATTTTGGAGCTTATCCTGAATAAGCCCGTACTGTCGGTGCTCATTGTTTTAATTACATAAACCTTTATTAATGAACCATCTGTGCGCTTCCTCGTAATTATTCGTTGGCTTAGTTAAATAACTCATTGGGCGGACAGAATACATAAGCCAACTCCACATACTGTGACGTAGGTAACAGCGGAATAGATTAGCTAACATGGCCATCATTCCAAAATGAAAGGGCAGTGAAAGAACTAACGCGGAAAGTGAGGTTTTTTAATATTCTCTGCGCAGTAATGAGACCTTGTCAAAAATAAGAAAAATAAACACTCCAAATACGTAAATATTGCAACATTACCTTCTCTCATTTTCATTATCTCGAAATGGGTCTAGTTTCAAACATCAGCGGCTTTTTAATTTTGGTTTGTCTTGAAAATTCGCAGTGTTTTTTAACACAGTTTTAAAACAACCCACAGTCCTTTGAAATTTGCATCAGAAGGCACGCTTTCTATGAGTCCTTCTCCGCCTATAAAAGGACTATAACATTAAATAGTTCATGAATCGCTTCACAAAATTACCATGTCTTTCCAAGAGAATTAATTAAGATCCCCAAGGCTCGTCTCAACCTAAGTTATATAATTACAGCGTCAAGAAAATACGTATGTTTCGCAAAATCCGTCTGGAGACATTCATGCATAAATTCGAAATTTTATCTCTTAAGAATATAGTCCTTGGCTTCGTACCTTCTATTTTGTAGAGCCTCATTATTTTTTACAAGTTTTTAATGTCAAAAGGTGAGTCTGAAGGGTCGTACTGTTGTGCTCGTTGCTCTTTGTCAAGTTACCTTTTTGCTTGACAATCGCTGGACGGTACTCGACAGACGCTGATAACCTTTTGTTTCAGGACATGCCGACTTGTCATGTGTTCTTTTATAAAGTTTTATGTAGGTAAGGTGAACAGAGAATGTTGAAATATCTTAGGAGTAAATTTTTTCTTTGTGGTTTTCCACTTGATTTGTTCGAAATGACGCATTTGTGTGAGCATTTTTAGGGTTCCGTACCGAAAGGGTCAAACAGGACCCTATTACTGAGACTTTGCTGTCCGTCCGTCCGTCTGTCTGTCACCAGGCTGTATCTCATGAACCGTGATAGTTAGCCAGTTGAAATTTCTACAAATTATGTATTTATGTTGCCGCTATAACAACAAATACTAAAAACAGAATAAAGTAAATATTTAAGGGGGCTCCCATACAAAAAAGTAATTTTTATAAATAATTGTACGGAACCGTTCGTGCGAGAGTCGGACTCTTACTAGGCCGCTTTTTTTAACGTATGTAACTACACGGGTTGATGTACGCTAGAAGGTTACGTATTCTATTTTTAGTTGAGTGTTAACTCAGGTCTGAGTGAAACCTTACTTATTCACGTGTGTACCCTACTTACAACATCTAAGAGGCTTTCAGTTCATTACCAGAATCTGAACACCGACCTTTATTAAAACAACATTTGCTTAATCCTAAACTAACAGAATCATTTATATACATAGAATGATTTTCATGAATACTATTCTATTTTAAATCATTTACCCGCGGCTTCGCTCGCCTTACAGTCGGAAATTATTGCACTGGAACGTCGTAAATATAGCCTATAATACTCAGGGATAATTGCTTCCCATAACTGAAAGAATGTTTGTATTCGAATCAGTAGTTCCGAAGATTACTCTCTAAATCAAAACTTACAAATTTTGCCTCTTTTAAGTATAAAAACAGACAACACAGAAATACAGTCGGAACGGAAAGGGTATATACATACTTAAGGGTGTGCTACAGTATGGGGCAGCAGATATTTTTTTCGCTATTCGATGTTTGTCCGATGCATATACCTACATGTTCAGTTTGAGGGTGTGTAGCACACCCTTAAGTATGTATATACCCTTTCCGTTACACCCTGTAGATTTCATTGTGCATGCACGGTCCGCTAAGGGATAATGTTTCCAAATGGTCGATTTCGTCCCAACCTCCCTTAGGACCCTTCCTAATCTTTCTAGCAATATAAAATGCTTGCGTAAGAGTGTTTTTGTTTTGACGCACCTTTTTCTAACCCGCATTACAAGTTCAGGGTCAATTTCTCGTAACGTTGTGGCTTTTGTAACACAGCACCTCTGTCTTAATTTAACGTTGTAATATGTAAACATTTATAATTATGGTTTTGCTTAGCTTGGTAAACAAATATATGGCACACTCATTTTATGAGCCATTTGCCACGGTCGGCGAAGAAAGTTGCACGTCCCATTAACACAGTCATCCAATTCTAAAACATTGCGGTACTAAGCATCCTATCAACAATATCTTGCTTTAAGTCAGTCGTAGAAAGGGTTTTTGAACGAAATTCTTGTCCCTTCTTCTCCATAGTGAGGTACGCTTTGGAATGGGCAATTCTTTTTGACTGACGGCCTTTTTGTCAATTTATTTGCGTCAGTAACTGATTTATTTTTAATTAAATGCTTTGACTTTATCAATAACCCATTCGGTGAAAAAAAAGTTAACATCAAAATATCATCATCAGCCTATAATGGCACTGCTGGGACTCAGGCCTCCTCTCTATGAGAGGGAGTTGGCTGTAATCCACCTCGCAGGCCCAGAGCGGGTTGGTAGATGTCACATGTCTCTGAATTTTTAGTTCTAGGACATGTCGGTTTCCTCACGATGTTTTCCTTCACCGTTTTTCAGGGCAGCGGTGATGAAATAAATTACACACGGCTTATACCTATATAAGTTGGGGCTTATATTTAGTTCGGTGCCTAAGTATTTCATGCAGTTTAGATAATAATTATATGAGTACCTCACGGCTTACTACTCGTAAGTCGGGGCTGCAACCATTGGATCACCGCTACTTTTATACATCAAAATATAGTATACTGACTTATCAAGGTTTTTTGAAGGGTCTAAGTTCTTTACCACACGTTCCACGTTAAACTACTATTTATCCGCCTTATTTTGCATTACATTCCTTACCCGACAACCTATAAGCAATTATCCGTTTACTCATTCCTTTCTTTAACACACAATCTTCCCCACAATAATCACAATTTAACAGTGCATCACTCGGATCGGTCAACGTAACGGTCTCGCTTCACGGCCGCTGATCTTGAGCAGTGCGACCAACCGTTCGCGGCACGCGTTCGTCACGGACACGACACGATTCATTGACGATAGAGAGGAAAGAAAGTTGAAGAAAAAGAGGCGGATTGTAAACACTGGAAATTACAAGTAATCCGGTCAAAATAGACATTTCAACTTCCAGAATTGCGATATTTTAGGAATGGTGATTCTGAGAAAAAGAGTATAAGATCATTTTTGTAGATAATTTTATGATCTACGATTTTGTCTGTGCTATATTTTTGACAAAATTTATCTACTGTGTTCGAGAAAAGTTCAAAAAACCGAAAATGTTGACCTTTGAACTCGAAGTACATGGGATCCTGCCAGGGCTGCGGGTTGTTCGAAAGAGATACCGTGCCCCTGAAACACAAAGGGCTAAGAAGGAACATGGATGGGTTTTAGTCAGTACAAGTCTGACACTCCCTTCCGCTCCGCCCAGAGCGGAAGAAGTCATTTGATGATTTCCCATCCTAAAAAAAAAGTATATGGGATCGATGGGGACTTTTGGTACTTTATTTCTACTGGTGTATATTTTAATAGAGACCTTGGGGGTCTCTATTAAAATTCAGCTCGACCCGATATTTTGTTATTTGATCACTATTTTATGTCCCATTTGTTACTGGGCCAAAGGAAAGATGATGAAAATGAATGGATGATAAAACAACTGTTGACAAAGGAGAGGGGAAGAGTAAAGCCTTCTCCTTTTATTTAACAGTGCAACACTCGAATTGGTCAATATAACGGGCGCTTCATGACTGATCTTGAACAGTACGTCCTTCGCGCACGCACTCTTCTCGGACTTGACATGCATTATTGAAGTTACAGTTTAAAAAAAATTGAAAAAAAAGAGATCACTGAAGCAAACCTTACGGTTTGTAGTGACTGTGTGTCTAATGTCATTGATATATTTAAAGGTCCAAAGATGCAGAGGTATGAGGAAAATGCCGTGAGGAAAGTTTTGAATATGGATGTGGATGGATATACGAGAAAATGAAGACCAAAGAAACGTTTGGTGGACTGTGTGAAGGGTAATATGGCAGAAAGGAGGTGTCTGATGAGATGACAAGTTATAGAGAAAAATGGAAGAACATGCTGCGCCGACTCCAAATAAATTGGGATAAAGGCAAGAGAATGATGAGGCTCCAAAGATACCGTCTAAAAACGGTCGGTTTTCCGATTCCTCGGTGGTGCTTGAGAATTAAGCCCAGGCTTACCACAGCAATGAACAGGTCTTGTGAATCCTTATTTCGTGTCGACACAGACGGTACATCTATCTGAACTGTTAAAGCCAAGTAGTTGGCTATACACTAGTACTATTTATTCTGTGGCTATACTTTACGATTATTTCGGGTCTTCTTTACCGTTATATGGATAGTTTCGATGATCTTTCATACAAATAACAATGGCTAGATAAGATTCTAAAGCATCCAAAGCTAGAATACCTAACAAGATATTATTGTAACACAGTATCTTAATATAGATACAACTAACACTTGTAAGAATCCCCTGACGATAGCAAGACTACTCCATATCCACCAAACGTTTCTTAGCCTTTTATTTATTTAGAAAGCAATTAAAACTGCCTGCTTCTACAAACTACAATACATCTATTGTGTGTTAGATCATACTGTACTGACACACAAGTTGACGTACCCAGACAATTGTAGGCAAGAAGATAAACTCAACTGGATAATCGTTTCACACTTGTAATTGAGTGGTAGAGCCACGCTAAGATGGACCCCGCGTCTTGAAATGGCGTGACAAGAATGTTTTCAAACCTTGGCAAAATTAAAGAGGATGTCACAAAAGACATAAATAATCAATTAAAATTACGGTACCTAGATAATTATAAACAAACGCAGATTTTTTGGTTGTTTAAGTATGTCAGTATTTCACAATAACCCCCTTAACGTGATTTAGAGAATAAGAAATTATCGAATAAACGTTTGAGATTGTATGTATGAAAGCGCGGTTATAGGGCGAGGATCAGACGCGGCCCGTTTAAAACACGGGTGGTTTACACATACCGATGACGTAAAAAAAAAAAAATCCTACCTATTTTATTATTGATTCGGATCGAGAATCATTAGCATAGTTACCTCCTTGAATTTGACGAGGATGCAAAACTACACCTTGTTGTTTAAATTGTTGGGGCTGTAGCGAGTATGTTACCAAAAAACGGGCAAATCCTTCTATACTCTCATCCACAACCTGAATTCACCCAATGCTGTCAGGTCATCATCTGCCTAGCCTTTTCCCAACTTTATTGAGGTCGGCTTCCAGTCTTACTGGATGTAGCTGAATACCAGTATTTTACATGAGGCAACAGCCTATCTGACCTCCATAACCCAGTTAGTACTGAATAATACGGTATCCCTTGAGAAGACTGGTTGTCAGATTTTCTGGCCACTGACTACCTGTAACGACTGTCAAATATCTACAAACGACAGCCGGTACCAACGGCTTTAAGTGCTGTTTGATGCACGGAGGAAACTCTTACTTCTGATTTTCTCGACAAAATATTAAAATCATTAGCAGCTAGGGCTCTATAGAGTTTACTGTAGGATAATTTAATTATTTTAGTCGCTTTCACAGTCAGTCGGCTCAGCCATTAGTGAGAAACTTAGTTCTAATGGACAGGTGGTTTAGCCCATTTGGATGTGTGTCGTGTTATATTAATAATGTACAAAGGGCTTGTCCCTATTACATGAGACTTAAGAGCGTTTATACCCTACGGCATTTCATACAAACTTTCAAGTCGTTATTTTCCGAAATGAGTGAACAGATTTTAATGAAACTTCCTACGCATAAGCAGTATACATAGGTCTAAAAAGTTACTAAAAACATTTTCGAAATGTCTTCTATAAATGAAGATAATTCGAAATTTCTGTTTCTATAGATAATTAAAAATCGGTCTAATTTAGCTGTAAAATTATTTTTCGCAAATGTTTTTTAGTAACTTTTTAGACCTATGTATACTGCTTATGCGTAGGAAGTTTCATTAAAATCTATTCAGGCATTTCGGAAAATAACGACTTGAAAGTTTGTATGAAATGCCGTAGGGTATAAACGCTCTTAAAGGTAACTGGTGATATGTTGGTGTACACTTAGGAATACCTCTGCCTAACTCGCAAAGTATGTTATACTATTTATCACACTATGTAATACTATTTGTCACCTAGTGTACTCCCGTTATGTAATACTATTTATCACCTAGTATATACAAGGTCTTGTTTTGCATGGAGGTTATCACAAAAGACATAAATAATCAATTAAATTTACTTTACCTTGTTAATTATTAATAAACGCTGATTTTTTTGGTTGTTTAAGTTTGTCAGTATTTCAGAATAACCCACCCTCTTAACATGGTTTAGGGAATAAGAAATTATCTAATAAACGTTTGAGATTGTTTGTATGTGTGGAAGCGCGATTATAGGGCGAGAATCAGACGGGCCGCGTTTAAAACACGGGTGGTTCACATTTAAAGATTTTCGTAAGAAAAAAAACATGAAAAATTTGGTACCTGCTCATTTTATTATTGATTCGGGACGAGTATCATTAGCATAGTTACCTCCTTGAA
The DNA here is from genome assembly GCA_949152445.1 of Cerastis rubricosa. Taxonomy (NCBI): domain Eukaryota; kingdom Metazoa; phylum Arthropoda; class Insecta; order Lepidoptera; family Noctuidae; genus Cerastis; species Cerastis rubricosa. The sequence goes on along the minus strand of OX424535.1, from coordinate 3,299,297 downwards.
TTTGATGCGGATGCAAAATGACACCTTGTATGTAATGGATGGAGGTGTCTGATGGAGTAATAGATAGGTAAGTATGGGAGAAGACAAGCTGCACCGACCCCAAATAAATTGTGATGGGGGGCAATAGAATGATGTTGAGATGATGATGGATGGAAAGTCTATTTTCGTAAGCTTTGTATTTGGAATTATTTTTCTGCGTTTTTCTCAACTCAACTGAATGTTATATCAAAATAACCAAACTCCACGAGGGGCACGGTTGTACAACATCTGTGTTTACATTTGAATAATTTGTATTGTCTTTCTTACTGTCTTCAGATCATTATGTCTGTTCATTTTCATGGTTAGTATTTTACTCCATTCATGTAATTGCTTATGTGGCGTTCCAGTGACAGGACAAACGAGTATATAAATGGATGAATACTAAAATGGGAATACTTTCTCTGTTTTCGACAAAACAGGTAATGTCGTGCACTTTTCGTTTTTTATTTGTGTTTGACACAGTATGTCAGCATGTCTTCTTCCATACATCTCAATTGCTGATTTTTTTCCCATATTTTATTGCTGCTTTTTTTTATTGCTGCTTCTCCCATACTCATCAGAAAATAAGTGATCTTCATAATTAACTTTTTCGTTATTTATGAAACCCGGTATTTTCCAAAAATATGATATAATATTTTCAAGCACACGATATTGGCTAGTGAATATGAAATATAACTACGGGCGCCCTAAAAGCGAGCTATTTATGGAGTCTATAAATAAGGCTCTTTGGTTTAATAATAAAGCTGTGGCTTGTGTTATAAATATTCTTAAAGGTGAAAACTTATTAATGAAAAAAGTAGGTAATGTTCTGGACAATTCCAAAAGTAATTTTCACGGTACACTTAACTTTAAGATGATCGTTATTGTATACTAGCGGCTGCCCGATTTGTTCGCGTGGAAGTTTTGCAGTGGATGTGAGCAAAAAATAAGGATAGGACATAATCTATCTCCTTGCCAAATTTCATAACGATCCCATCAGCCGTTTAGTTGCGAAAAGGTAACAAACAAACAAACAGAGTTACTTTCACATTTATAATATTAATATCAGAAAGATGTGCTCACATTTCGGTCTTGTACGCATTTCAATTTTGTACAGGAGTTTTCTACGATTACGGTGTTGGTTGAGAAAAATATTTAGTTTGATCGTCATCGTAAATATGACACCTTTTTAAAACATGCTGGACAAAAGTTTGTTCGCTGCAATACATCTAGTGACTAGGATAGCATGAACGATGACAAATTGAATTTGAGAATTCGATCGAAGACTTTTGGAAACAAAAAACGATCATCGTAATGATCTCACAAGCCTGTGCCAAATCCAAGTGCTTCAGAGTGTGAACTGTGTTCAACTACTAAGTTATCTTAGCTAAGCTCTATAGAACTAGCTTAGACTTGACTTGAACCTTATTTTCATAAAGTTAATATTCTCATTCCTACGATACGCTTGATCACGGTCTCTAGTTCGAATATGCACTAACTTTTTACTAATAAGGTTTGTTTTCGGATGAGTCGCGACTGAGGTAAGCTAAGTCTAAGTTATCTACAGAGATCTGACAATAAGAGTACTGAACTAATAACCTGACTACCTCTAGCTCCCAGTCACTGAAACGAAACGACCTCTGCTTTTACCTGAGCTCCTATTACTCAGCTACGATTACCCTGGTATAAGACCACGTAGAACAACAGGCTAGGTAACTCAGTCACAAATGTTTTTAGAAATCTTAAAAAAGGTTAGCAGAAAGTGAACAATCATTTTAGCTGGCAAACGGCAAACGTTCAAAATCAAAATATTTTATTTTATTTAGGCATACATGGGCACTTATAAAACGTCGGCAAAAGGTGCACGGTTCGGTTGGTCTTTTCCTATGCAGAGGATTCGTCAAAAGAAACTCCGTGGGTACTCTTGAAATCATTTGGTTTTACAATATTTGTATGTTCATATTTAAGTATGGGAGGACAGCGTAGGCCCTACAATAAGTCGTTGCTTACTACAAAACGTAGAACAAGATAAAGCAAAAAAAAATACTATGAATTTGCAAGGCCTACAATGTCCGCACATTCACAAACAATCGGTAAATAATAAATAATCAGAATAAAATATTATAAGAAGACTAAATTAAACTATTGACACAAATGTTGTCATCGGTGCTGTTCACAGAAGAACAGAATTTATCCTAAAGAAATGGGGTACTATTATATGCACCTCTACCTAACCCTTCGGGAGTTACACGGTTTCAAAGGTTAAAAAATTTTATAATTTAAATCCGCTCTTCTTGCTAGATTTTATTTAGGAAAGTACCATCTACTTGCTGTCGTACAACTTTCGCAAATCATCGCGTATGTACGCTGCTTTTGTTGAATTATATTTACGTCGGAGATATTGCAGTCACATGTCCATTCAACTTTGCCTCATCGATCGGCAATCCTCTTGGTTGGCCTAAAGCCAATTCACCAATTCGCAAATCAAAAAGTAATTAAGCCGTTGCAAAAACAACAAAACTTTGCCAAACAAAGTGATAACTTGGTCGAGAAAATTGTTTCTGATCATCTTGAAGTTAAATAAAGTTTTAAAGAATCATACCAAGACATACTATATTATGTTGTATAATATCTGCAACTGAGACGAACTCGTGGCTTTATAATACCAGCTGCACGGGTCGATCTTCAAGGTTAAGCCGCTCTTACCACGGTCGGTCTGTAGGTGATCATGATTACTAACGAGTTTCATCGTGCCTCGGAAACCACGTTAAGCTTTTGGTCCCGGCTGTCATTTGTATATCTTTGACAATCGTTAAAGGTATACCAGTCTTACCAAAGGGTATAGGAGTATTGTATTACCCAGTACTAATTGGGTTGTGAAGGTCAGATAGGCAGTCGATTCATGTAAAATACTGGTAAGGCTTAGGTGCATCCGGTAAGGTAACTGGAAGCGGACTCCAACATAATTGGGAAAAGTGATGAGTATCTGCAACTCGATGTAAAGGCGCGTATTTTACGTAATGGTGAAAAAACAGATCATTCGATTCACCCTTAATCCTCAAGAAAGGCCAGCAACACTGCTACTGATGATGTCGCGAAGAATACTCGGGTTACCGAAGTATGCAAAAAAAACCGGACACCATTATTTCGGAAGAAGTAAAACTCATAATAATTTGTATCTGATGACGTTGTCTGCGCAGACGATTCGCACACAATTTATAGCAGTATATTTGGCACAGCTTTCAATATTGTCTAGCTGAGTGCGTGTGTACTTGGCATAACGCGAGTACATAAGTATGTGTGCGTTTGGGTTGTTCATTTCGTTATTTACTAATTGGGTTATTAAGAGTTTCCTGAAGTCAGAAGTAGATCAGTCCGGTGTAGTAAACAGATTGATGGAAACCGGGAACCATAGTGTTTTACTCAAATTTTTATTCGAAGTACGAGTATCTCTTAGAAAGTGGGCATTTCCTTTTAATTCTCTCTCTCCATATCACTGCGAAGCTTAAGCCCCCTCATTGTGGTGCTTTCCTCGATTTCTCTCTGCGCTTCTACACTTTTTACACTCCATGTTCAGGAATAAGTCAGCTTCTAATGGAAAAATCCTCTTAGTTTATTATTGGAAAAAACGTGTTAGTTTATTATTTTTGACGGTGATTGCATTATCATAAGCTTGTAGCAATTAATTGCTTGCATCTATTGAATGCTGCTGATCCCAATCTTCTCTGTGGTGAAGCAAGATTGTAAAACCTTGTGGTCCTCGGTAAGACCTTGGAAAGATCGGCAGCATCGAACAGTAACAACATATTACATAAACTACACGAGCATGAAATATGTAGATCTAGGGGAATGCGTAGGATGTAAATAATAAATATCACTCATCTCAGTCTGTATGCGGTTTCAGTGGCTATGTTATGATCCTCTTATATAATATGGAAACCGCTAGCACATTCGGATCCATTATGTTTATTCTGCATGACATTGTTTTCAGATTTCGTTTTTAGGGTTCCGTACCCAAAGGGTCAAACGGGACCCTATTACTGAGACTTTGCTGTCCGTCCGTCCGTCCGTCCGTCCGTCCGTCCGTCTGTCACCAGGCTGTATCTCATGAACCGTGATAGCTAGGCAGTTGAAATTTCTACAGATTATGTATTACTGTTGCTGCTATAACAACAAATAGTAAAAACAGAATAAAATAAATATTTAAGGGGGGCTCCCATACAACGAAGTGTTTATTTTTCTTGTTTTTATAAATAATGGTACGGAACCCTTCGTGCGAGGGTCTTACTCGCACTTGGCCGGTTTTTTTTCGTATTACTTTACATTGCGATTGGACCGATGTAGACGCACAAGGAGGCAGCTTGTACCCAGCGGGTCACACTGCAGTAGACCGCATGGCTTGGAGACGTATCACTACTTTAATAATTTCAAAAGTATCTTTGGCTGTAGAGAACTTTTAACGCCTAATGGCTCAATGGATTAAGGTCCAAATTGGCATTCGGCTAGAGATACAACGACTGAAAGTAGGAGTATCCACGTTCGCTAGATTAAATATAAACCTTAAAACATAAAATCTTCTTGTTCTTGTTTCGTAGCAAACGGTTCGACTCATTAAAATTTCTTGGCCCCAGTATATGGCCACTTTAATCGCGGAGTCTGTAGCATGATTTATGTCGTTTAATATGCAGTATTTAATCGAAAACTATGTACAAAACAGAAAGAAAAGACAATTTTAAAAGAAGCTTTTGGTTCAACGTATGTAGCAAATTGGCGACACTGAACGTGAAATGATGGCAATACAAGTCAAGTTCAATCGATATCCATCTATAATTTAAGCTGACAGTGACCCTGTCTGACAGCTGCTGGCTCCCACGTGGTTCTAACAGTCAGTGTTATCGAGGTTACCGATAAAATTCATACTAAGTGTTCAACGTGGGACACCACATAAGTTTTCGCTCTTATGGAAAATACAGGTGATATTTTTCCGGAAAGGTATTATAAGTGTCGCAGAAGTGGCTGTTTGATTTAATTTAATGTTTAAAGTTTTATGAAGACGTTTAACGTCATAAAAGGATTATTTTGCCAACTGTAGGCACGTTCAAATTATATCAAAACTATACTAAATTCGGCTGCTGACTGCGATTGTCTACTTTAAAATTAAAATCAATCAAAAAACTTTTCTGGTATCACAAGCCGGTCCAGAATTGTCCTGTTCTAGTTACCTAATTGCCTTTTGTTTTGTATTCCTCATTCAACTTCGTCACTCCACAATAAGAGACGCATTCAAGTTTCACCTCAACACAACGTATCGTTTCACAACTTTACAACTAAACTATCTTCTCTAGCTTTTACATACAAGGTGTAAACAGACCCTTTATGAAGCCGTCAACCAAGCATTCTGAACATCACACTAAGTAACTTTTCGAAACGACTTTTTTTTGGGGTCAATCATCACGTTTTTCGGTAGTAATCAATGTACCGCGCTCAACACATTGTGCTGTTCGATGCATTGAATAGTGCAGGTATCATGTAGGTATTTAAAAAAAAAGTTTTGACTTTGACTTTCAATATCTCTCTCATCATCTCAATAACAAAAAAAAAATATCGCAACGATAGGGAGAAAAAGTGCCTTTCGTCTTCGTTAAGGCTCTTTTTTTTCTCTTGAATATAGGAGTAGGTGGTCACACACTCATAAACCACGCCACACATGTACAATGCATGCAATCGATTCAAATGTAGAAGATTTAACTTGACAATGACCTTGGTCGGACGATTTCCCACGTGGACAAAGTCATGTCATAATTTTATTAAACGGGGGGGTCAGTATCAATTGTTAATAACTGCCTGCAGCCATACTCCATCGTTCATCAGCACAAGGGTGAAAATGTTATGGACGAATTGGAATTACCTTTTATTTTCTTTATTGGGGGTCGTGTAGTCCCAAATACAAGAGTATAATTGGGATTTGTTATTTTTTTTTTACATCAATTGAACATGCCATGTAGGTATGAGTGCCTCGAGGCATCGATACCTACACATTAGGGTGTTTTTCTCTTTTAGACTTGGTTCAGACGTTGGCAACATTTTCTATAACTTAAGGCTGTGGGTGTTCTTTAGTCTTGTTTTATCGTGATTGATAGCATTTCTCTTCGAACTTGTCTGTTTCTTAGTTTGTGGTGGTTTCGATCGTATTTTCTTCCTTTAGTCTTTATCTATGGAAATGGCCAAGCTTTTGACGCGGAATTGACTTCAGCCGGTCACAAAGAGTTTCAGTGAGAATAATGTAGGTAATTCGCATCGTATCGGTACTGACGACGCAACTCGACACCGCGTCAGACTATTCACTTGCATAAAGTTTTTTCTGATCAACAGAAAGCGATACCGCATCGATGAGCTTTGTCCCTCTATCAGTATCAGAAAATGGTACTCTTTCGGAAATAGCTTCTTCCAGCTCATTAGCTCGTCGCTGAATCGTTTAGAATCACATTAGCATTGATCCCTGTTCACCCCTCCCCTTCCCCGATATGTTGCGTACAATTACTGCTAGTTGACATTCGAGGGTCACTGCAGCATTAGAGTGACCTTGGCGATCAAGGCTAAGTGAGAATTACGTCACGACATTTTTGGGATAACTTTGCATGGGAATATTTGGGTTTCGAATTGTTTCCACTGATTGAATCTTGCCCGCTGGATAATCATGGAATATTCCAGATAGAAACGCTAGCTGGATAGGTACTTATAACTTCTGGCAAAGGATCATTCGGAAGAGCGTTTACGCCTTACGACATTTCAAACAAACTTCAAGTCCTTATTTTCCGAAATGACTGAACCGATTTTAATGAAATTTCATACGTTTTTTAGACCTATGTATCTTGCGTATGCGTATTAAGTCTCATTGAAATCGGTTCAGTCATTTCGGAAAATAAGGCCTTGAATGTTTATATGAAATGCCGTAAGGTGTAAACGCTCTAAAGTTGAAATGTTTTGTTCTTGCTTTTTATAATATTTGTGTTAAATGTTCCTACATTTCAACTTAAGAGCGTTTACGGCATTTCATATAAACTTTCAAGTCCTTTTCAAGTCTTTCCTGCAGAATAACTGGTGTACAACTACTTCAAAAAGGGGAAACTGACCCATGGTTTCAGTTTGTAGTGAAATGAGTTTCCCATAAGTCGACTAAATACTGGAACAATTAATGACAATAGCATGCCTGTAATTCCCGAAGATTTAGGACCTCATAGTACACCCTGATTTCGCCAGTTATGTTTAAGCCCTATATAATAGGGGGAGAGCCTGTTGCCATCAACCGGGCACAAATCCAGACTCCGTGGCTGCTACTGAGATTTTCCTGTTGCAAAAACCCAATAACACTTTGTCCAACCCGAGAATCGAACACAGGACCCCATGATCAGACCTCATGACCACCGAAGCAGTTAATAAGTAGATGATATCAAAGACCAGCTGTTGGCGGTTAATAAACCCAATGGAAAAAGCTCAACTAGAATTCCCAGTAGTTGAACAACTTTTCAAGGGCAAAGCCCCCTAAGCTCTAGGCACTCCACAATCATATAGATTACGCCTTATCTACACAACTAGTGCTATCAATCACCGAGGCTCGAAGTGGCAACTGGAACTTTATATAGATATAAACACTAATAAGAATCACTCAGCCACGAACGCCTAGCTATTGAGGACCTAGAGGCATGTTCCTGCAAGATTTAGGTCTGTACAGCACCCACGATCTACATCTTAATAGCAATGATAGGTATGCCAACCCTTGGAGGGACTCGTCCCTAAATTGAAACAGTCGTTCGGCTCGGTCTTCGAAACGATTTTGCGAGGTTCAATCCGTGGATGGGTGACCATCTCGAACAAATCGAGGCCGTTGGTCCCGGCTCTTATTCGTAGATCTTTATCAGTAGTTACGGGTCACAGGAAATTCTGACAACCAGTCAAGCCAGGGTTTATCTTGTTCCCCAGTTACTGGGTTGTGGAGGTCAGATAGGCAGTCGCTGTATTTACAATACTGGCAATCAGCTTCATACGGTTAGACTGGAAGCTGACCCCAAGATGGAAAAGGCTAGCCAGATCAACATGATAATTATAACACCTATCAACATAGTCCTTCGCTATATAGGCGTGGTAATGTTTTTATTATTCATCTACTAGCTTATGCCCACAGCTTCGCCCGTGTTTTGTCCGGTAATTGTCCCACGGGATCGTACTACCGGGATAAAAAGTATCGTGCTATTCCTTATCTATCCCTGTGCCAAATTTCATCCAGATCCATTCAGCAGTTTTTGCGTGAACGAGTAACAAAAACATCCTCACAAACTTTCGCTTTTATAAATTAGTAGGATTACATTCACGTTCACAACGAATCATTCTATTACAGCTCACTATTCACTATTGATCGTCAGACTTACAACCGTCGATAAAACTTGTAAAACTGCGATTTGACGCCATTACTGACGCTCAAAGGCCAAAGCGAAGGTCAAGTGCCTTCCAAGGTCAGGTTCAAGGACGAAGTCGAAGGTCCTTCGTAGTTTATACAATAGATGTCATTTCAGATAGGAATGGTCATTCCATTTTTATGTTGTTTGTTTTGTAATCTTTTGATAGTTTGTCATGCATTCTGTATGTTTGTTTGTAGTGGTTATTTTGATATTGTATGACTTGAATTCTGTTTGGTTATTGGCAGTTTGAACGTTTAATGGTATTTTATGGTAAGTAAGTAAAGAGTAATGATGATGATGAAAAGATGGATCGGTGGTGTGAGGAATGATAATTGGAATAATTGATGCCGTGACGTCTGACCAGCGTGAATGGAAGAAGAAAACGTGTTGCACCGACCCCAAATAAATAAATTTTATTTAAAAAGTATTACAAAAAGTACATTTAGGCGCAGTGGTAGTGGGTGTCGTAAGAGGCGACTAAGGGACTTGCCAGAGAATGGGCAGCAGCGTTCTATGTGCTTTTGTAACAACCGTACTGCGATCACCAACCCGCCTGCCCAGCGTGGCGATTATGGCAAAACCCCCCCTTCCTGGGGGAGGCCTATGTCCAGCAGTGGACGTCTTTTGGCTGAAATGATGATGATGAGGCGCAGTAGTATTATTTCTCATACAAGGGTATAATTAGTACTTATAAGTAAACTTTAACTAAAACATATTCAAAAGTTGCAAGTAATAATAGTTCAATTCAGATGTTTGGTAGCGACCTGCCCGAACTAGGTTTATTTAAACCTATGAGAAAGTTCGAGTAAGTACTACAGTGGGAGAAGGGTAGGAAGATGAAGATGGTACTTATATGGTAAGTGTGCACCCCTCATTGTTTTCTAAACCCACCTGTTCTTGAAGGACAGTTTAAGCAAAGACTTACTAATTAATTTCACGAACACTATACGACGATACGGTACGAAAACAATAAAATAGAATCTTCTTATTCATTGTTACAGGGCTGACTATTATCTATATATACATATATAAATTACGTGTCACGTTGTTTGTCCGGGATGGACTCCTAAACTACTTAACCGATTTTTAATCAAATTTACACACCGTGTGCATTTTGATCCAACTTGAAAGATAGATTAATTTACATCTCAATCTATAGTCGCAATATTATTTTATTGCAAATTAAGTCACAATTATCTGTTAGCTTCAAACGATTCTAACAGATGGCGGTATCTGTTGATTGGATTGATTAAGTACTCAATAGATGGCGCTGTATAGGAGCGGAGCAGCAATGAAAAATATTGTGAAAACGGGATAAATGTGACGCAGACGAAGTTGCGCGCGACAGCTAGATTATTAATGTAGCTCTCTACATTTCTATTTAAAACGTAGTTTGTTAATGAAAAGGCTTCTCAACGCTATAAATAGAAAATCTTGAACCAACTTCATATTCATGTTTAAAGTTCAAACAAAGCTCTTTATCATTTTAACAAACATTACTTCAGTTAACCACATTTCGCGACAAACAATATTCGAGAGCTTTTGTTGTTCACTTCGCAAAGCTCAGCGTTAATTAAAAGCTTTTTTTACTCATTTTCGAAGCTATAATTAAAACGATAAAACGAGAATGCCGTCAAAGTATATTTTTGGCAATTAAAGTGACAGTCGTTAATGGATACTTTCTTTGTGATTGCTAATTGTTTTTAAGGCTAATTTTGTATAATTAGTCTTTCAGTTTTTCTAAGACGTGTGACATCTACCAACCCGCACTGGGCCCGCGTGGTGGATTACAGCCCACTCCCACTCCTCATAGAGAGAGGCCTGGGTCCCAGCAGTGGGAACATTATAGGGTGATGATGATGATGATGATGATGAGTCTATCGGACTACCACATTGGTCGAGTGATAGCAAGCCCGACTGCTGAGCACGAGGTCCCGGGTTCGGCTCCTGGGTCTGGCAAAGTGCCATTGGATTTTTCCATCATTTTTTTTTTGTTGCAGCCACGGATTCTGGATTCGGGCCCGGTTGATGGCAATAGGCTCGCCCCCTATTACATGGGACTGGAACATAACTGGCGAAATGTGGGTGAACTAGGTACACTTCTGCCTTACCCTATCGGGTTTACAGGCGTGATGTTATGTTAAAGTCTGTCGTACCGAGTTGTATTTGAAAGGTTTGAATTGTTTTACGCTCAAAAGTTAGACCCTAATCACGGTTGAGTGTTTACATGGTCATCAATTACTTCCAAGTTCTACCTGACAGGAGGTAGTCGGAATAATTAATAATGTCTAAGTGCTTGGAAATATTGTTTCTTATCTATTTAACTTGGCTTGTAATTAGAGGCAATATTGAATTGAATAGGCGGCGAATTGACGGCACGGTTGGCGCAGTGGTTGAGCGATCGACTGCTCCGCTGCGTGTCGCGAGTTCGATCCCCGCACGGAACATAATCTGTATTGCCTACAGATAGTTGTTCCGGGTCTGGCTGTTTGTGTGAGTTTCAATGTTTGTAAACGCACCCACGATACAGGAGAAATACCTAGTGTGCGGCATATTTACAAAAAAAAAAAACCTACGTAAACGTATTTTCTCCCTAACTAAATGTTTTTTTCAATGAGGAGATCGTGGCTAACTAATATTAGCTTTTCGATTCGATCTTCAGGTTAAGCCAATAAAAGGCTGGGCTGGAACATAGCTAACCAGAAATTAATCGCTCAAGACAATCATCATCATTATTATCAGCCTTATTCCATCATCATCATCATCATTTCAGCCGAAAGACGTCCACTGCTGGACATAGGCCTCCCCTAAATGTACATAAGGGGGATTTTGCCATAATCGCCACGTTTGGCAGGCGGGTTGGCAATCGCAGTACGGTTGTCACAAAAGCACAGAGAACGCTGCTGCCCATTCTCTGGCAAGTCCCTTAGTCGCCTCTTACGACACCCACGGGAAGATATGGGATAGTGCTATTCTTTACGTCCGACACCATACAGAATTCCGACACCATACAGAATACAGACCATACAGAATCTTACTCGTTATGATATGACAATTAACGGATAACGCGACCACGAAACGCGATTGTGAAATAATTTATTTACTGATTTTCTGATTTTTATTAATTTTTTTTTTTTTTTTTTTTTTTTTTTTTTTTTTTTTTTTGATTTAATTTTTATTAAAATCGCCATGAGAGGTGAGAAATTGGGCAAAACAGCGATGCACCTCCAGCCATGTCCTGGCGAGCCGTTTGCGTACGGATGAAGGTGTCTGCCCATCCCACCTACATCGTCATTCGGATGAGAGTTCCTCCCAGACGTCAGTCTATGGTGTTTAGTAATCAGACATTTTAGCACGGTCACGTTGCGTTAAAGTCTGCGTCCGTCTCATTCAACACCTTATGAAAACTTAACATACCTACAATCAAAGTGTTACTATGTAATATACAAGTCGTTGTTTTGCATCCTTGTCAAATTCAAGGAGGTAACTATGCTAATGATTCTCGACCCGAATCAATCATAAAATGAGTACGTATTTTTTTTTTATTAACTGTAGTAGTTAAGTGTTAACCACCCGTGTTTTAAACGCGGCCCGTCTGATCCTCGCCATATAATCTCGCTTACACACATACAAAAAATCACAAACGTTTATTCGATTATTTATTTTTCCCTAAACCACGTTAAGGAGTTTTTTCTGAAATACTGACAAACTTAAACAAAAAATCTGCGTTTATTAATAATTAACTAGGTACTGTAATTTAAATTGATTATTTATGTATTTTGTGGTAACTAGGTACCGTAATTTAAATTGATTATTTATGTATTTTGTGACAACCTCCTGAATTTTAACGAGGATACAAAACAACCACCTTGTATATATGTTCACAACATATCAACTCACTGGTACTTCCCCCCTATCCTAATCAACTGAGCCAGCCTACTGTAAACGCTTAGATAACAATTATTAGATTGACAAGTAAATTAATACCACAATGTATTCCTATTAGCCCGCCACAAAGCGAGCACAAAAGGCATTTAGAACCACAACAGCGCATAATCTGTCAGATTAGTTTCACAATACGCCTACAGCTTCCCTTATATTCACAGAATACGTAATCAGCTCTTAATGTCCCGAAATTCAAAATACCCTCACTTTTAGGGATGCCAGTCGCACTCAGATGAATATTAAAAACTGTACGCGTAGTATGGCACTGTGGAAACGAGTTTTGTCGACGGAAGAATAGACAAAATTACAGATTGTTTGTGGTGTTCATAGGTTACACTAGCTACGGCTTAGAATAAAACAACCAAATGATCAGTAAGTACTCGTAAATGAATGGCTTTAAGGGTACGTGCACTCGGTTCCCGGGTTTAAGTGTGGACTGCTTGACACGGATCCTTAAAGCTCACGCTACGTTTATTAAAATATCGGTTCTTCCGTCGACAAAACTCGTTTCCACATTGTCATGCTACGCGTGCAGGAAGTCTTCAGGGGGTTACCATGACGTCTTTAACCAGTATTGTTTGAATGTCACTTCTGTGTGGGAAAGACACGGAGCTATAGAAGACGTGTAGCGCCGTCTCTTTAACACTCTGTAATAAGATTAAAACAGTGCTGCTTTATGACGTCATGGTAGGTCACCTGGTCTGAAATGAATATGTTGAAACGACTTCCAAGTCATCATTCTTTTGACCCATCTTCGCCTGTAATAGTGCTTACTATCACGTGAGGCTGGTAAAGTACGAGCCTTTGACTTCACAATATTAGTTTATTGAATTCTTTATTCAACATTTATGTTCCAATCGGATATTGCCAAGGCAACCGGGCACTTTACGTCGATGTTCTTTTACTGTTAGATTTTAAATTTAGATCTTTAGGTCCACCTCCGTGCCTCGGAAAGCACGGTAAGCCGTTGGTCCCGGTTGTCATCTGTAGATCTTTGACAGTCGTTACATCCAGTCTTACCAAGGGGTATCGTAGTACCCAGTTACTGGGCTGTGAAGGTCAGATAGGCAGTCGGTTAATGTAAAATATTGATACTCAGCTGCATCCGGTTAGACTGGAAGCCGACCCCGAGATAATTTGGGAAAAGGCTAGGCAGATGATGATCTCTATGTCCACCTTCTTCTTGTTAAGAGAACTGGTTGATTTTTATCTCATTCCATGTGTAAAATGCCCTCAAAAACGGTGAAAAAAAACATCGTGAGGAAACCGGCATGTTCTAGAACTAAAAGTTCGAAGACATCATCTACCAACCCGCACTGGGCCCGCGTGCTGGATTTCAGCCCACTTCCTCTAATAAAGAGGAGGCCTGTGTCCCAACAGTGGGAACATGCTGATGGCTGGCTGATGATGATGATGATGTGTAAGATTTGTGGATAATGTTGTCAGCAATGTTAGGTGCGTAGAATTTGCAACGCGGCGAAAGGGGAATTTAAGGATGGTAGCAGGTGGCGTTCTGTAGCTCTCTACCTACCTCCATGACTAAAAGGCTTGAGTATGTATGAATATTACACGAAGATTTGTTTTGCGTTGCGGTAGCAAAAACCTCAAGTCTCTCCGAAAGATGACATCCCTACAAAACCATAAGCTGAGATTTGACTACCCGTGGCTTGGCGAAATGTTCCCAAACATTACGTATTGGACACAAGGCCGGGACCTGACCTTCATATTTATATATTAGATGCCAAAAACTATTATTTACAACTACCCACTAAATCTGTTACGTTTCGGCTGAATGGTCTGTATTTTATGATGTGTGGAATATAAATTCTTCACTCTTTTACGTAGGTTTGGTTGGTCCATCTGTATTATTTTGAAGTAACTTTCCATATCGCTTTGGTTTTTTTTGTCAGCATATTTAGATCTCTTCCGGAATCGTCCAATTTTTCACCATCGCGGTGTACCGGTGTAGTTTATTTAAACAACACGTGGCATGCTTTGTAACCGTACGTCCGCTTGGCACAAATGTCAGTTTGCAAGTGAGCATTCATCCCCACCTTGCGCATAATATCCCCGCTACCACCATATAAAGATTTACATAGTGAAAATTTAACCACAGAGATAGATAGAGAAAAAGACTTACCGAGCTGACTTTGGGACCATTTTCATACAACACTGTCAATAACACTAGTAACGGGATATTTACCATGTTTATTAACAACGCCGAAATATCGGGAACTCAAAACAAATAATAAACATGGTAAATATTGATAGTGTTAGTGACCATGTCAATTTAAAAACTTATATTTTCAAACAAAGATTTTGATCCCGTACATTTTCGATTTTGACTTACAAATGCTACCTGACAAGCGGGCGTATGACACGGGATGACGGGACAGAACATTTTTTTATCAAATAGTAAAAAGTAAGTTAACGTATTTTTTCGACTTGTCCTGTCTATCGCTCGTGTAGATATTTGAATGTCTTTAGGCTATACGCAAATCTTCAGGAGGTAAACTTCAGTTGTTGTTACATCGACAAAATCATAGTTTTACTAACCTAATACGTTTGTTTATCCTTGAGAATATAATTAGGTTACTGTTTATTGGATCACAATGAGGTTAACAACTGCCTAAAAGTGAGGTCAAATTAAGTTATGTTATGAACGAAACTAATAAAAAGTACAAAGCACGCCATGTAGTTGTAACCTTAGTCAACGTGAGGATTACATCTTATCGTTTATACTTCCTTATTTCAATATTTTTCACTACTTTCACTAACGCTGGTCATGACATGTGATGAAGAGGGATGGAACACATGTGACTAAAAGAGTGATGAATTTACTCTGGACGCTCTTAACTTGCCCGTATTTCTACATCGTTCTCACATTTTTGTAATTCTCAACATGAATGATGTAACCAAGATTTTCTAACAATATTTTGATTTAAAAGAGTGTCCATGGAGTTTCTTGTCCATTCTTCTCCATAGAGATCTACGCTTTGGAACGGGCAACTACAGTACTTTCACAAGTTATTATGCCTTGTGATTGGGACTGTAGCTTCTCGTTTTTTTTGACTTTCAAAAGAGCCTGTAGTAGTCTAATTGAAATAAACGCTTTGAGTTTGAGTTTTTTGTTACAAACTACTTATTTTCAGTGCGATCTTAAAAAGGAAAGGTAGAATTAATTATTATAAAGAGTAAAAAATAAAATCATTTTGCTTTCAGGAACACAAAGAACGGCGTACCTACATAACATAATTAACTCTCTTTTATTTATTTATAATTTCCAACGCGTGCTACTTAACATTAAATATTTCACAACTCTCCGAGTAAAATCAACGCTCTTATTTTATTCATAACACGTTAAATCGTGCCGTCTATATGTTTGGTTAATTAACATGAGTATTCATTATATATTATGTTTACTAAGAATGAAAGATTTTAAAATATTTTCTGTAATAAATATCGCATAGCACACAAGCCACATAGTCCATGAAATTAAACTTATTTTTAATACTGTAAGCAAGTTTACTTCGAATCATTTCTAGTTCATACTAATATTACAAATGCGAAAGTAACTCTTTTCAGTTTGTCAGTCGGTTTGAAAAATACTGCTGTTACATACAAAAGTGCAATACCTTCACAGTGAAAAATGTCTATGCTCATGTGGTGAGTTTATGGTTACAATTTCCGTGTCGATATCCCTTAGACCTCTATAGCGAGCTCGATCTATTGTCATATCGACGCATCAGTACATTGCACCCGTACGAAGCAGGTCACCAGCAAAGCAATAAGTAAGTATTTTATTTTGCAAATATGGGTACATTACATGATGATATATATTGATAACAGATAGGTTCAGCCATATTTTACCAAAAGGCATGCAAAAGTTCGAACCCAGGTAGGCGCATAACTTTGTATAATTTATTTCATCACCGCTGCTCTCAAAAACGGTGAAGGAAAACATCGTGAGGAAACCGGCATGTCCTAGAACTAAAAAATCCGAAGACATGTGACATCTACCAACCCGCACTGGGCCTGCGTGGTGGATTACAGCCCACTCTCTCTCATAAAGAGGAGGCCTGTGTCCCAGCAGTGGGAACATTATAGGCTGATGATGATGATGCAAAAGTTATAGTTTGAAGCTAAAACAACAAACGCACTAGAAAACACATCAAGAGTTTTAAATTACTAGTTAATGAATTTTTATTTTAAAAAAAATCGGAACCCTAAAGCATTTCCTAAATGAATAAAAATGTTTCACACAAACGCATCTACAAAACCTCATGCCCGTAACTCCAACAGAAACCGCCTTTTAATAATAAATTCGGGTTATCCTCCAGAGAGCGATAAGTAACTGGAACCGTCGTTATGTGCGACAGATGGGCCAAAATAGCCTTTATTCTGAACAAAACATTAAATGTTGACACTTTGATGAGGTACTTCGTCAGTTTATCTCCTTTTTGAGGACTGGTTACGTTGAAGTAAAAGCGTTGGGACAGGTCTGAAATGGTTTTATTCTGACACGCTGCATATTTGAGCAGCGACTGAGGGACGCATATTGACAGCGACACGGCTCACTGGGCAATAATTTATTTCACAAGGATATAAATAACAGTAACAGACCTTTTAGTAAGGTTTTGAAAGACAACTTTTTGATAATTATCGTACACAAAAAATATCATTGATTTTATTAAAACGCACGTTAAAGACCAGTTCCTCAATTTTGTAACACACTTCGAACATAAATAGAACGATTTTGAAGGAAAATGCTAATCCATAGCTAGAAACATAGTTTTGTTAAATTCGTCTACTCAACAATTTAAGTAACGCAATGAAATTTTTTGAAAACCGACAAAATAAAAGGCATTGGCATCGTAAGCGTGAGAACAATATGATATCACAAAAAATAAGAGCTTCGAAGATACTTCCAACGTTATTTATTACAGTATACTGCTACGATTCAAATAATGTCTGAAGTTATCGATACGTACAGGCCAACGTAGATACACCTACCTATACGGGCATAATGTGTCATTCTGTGTTTGCCGCTGCCATTCCTGACCTTTCATAAAACAGTGTCAATCCATAAAATGTTCTAATAGTCAGTAATAAAACAGTACTTATAGACTGTTCCATAATTCCGTGTTTTCAAGTTAATTAACGTTCGTGCAGATTGTACTAGCATGTAAGCCGGTAATTATGAATACTCATGATCTGAATATTTTCGCAACACGTTTTCGATATTACCCACAGAAAATACGCAATTTATTCTCATCAAAATTAACGTGTTAAGTTGTAATTTATGAAAATTACTCTACTCTCTACTCATTGGTAGAGTGGTTACAAGCACGACTGCTGGGCTGGAGTTCTTGGGTTCGGTTCACGGGTCGGACAAAGTGATATTGGGTTTTTCTACCAGGAATTTCTCAGTATCAGCCACGGAGTCAGGGTTTGTGCCCGGGTGATGGCAATAGGCTCGCCCCCTATTACGTGGGACTGAAACATAACTGGCGAAATGTGGGTGTACTATTAAGTACACCTCTGCCTAACCCTACGAGGATTTCAGCCGTGATGTTTTGTTATGTTATAATAAATATGTGAAATTAAACTCTTATAGCCCTATGAGTTTGATTTGACATATAACAATTTAACTATTGAAATAATCCGTTACTTTTACTCCGTTTTTATTAGATAGATACGTACGTAAAAAGAATGAAATTAAAATTAAACGCGTGAAATCGCAAACAAAGTATGTTTCGAAATCCGTCACGTCTTTAAAGCCTCGCTAATAAGTTTAATTTGACCCTAAATATTTATTTAACCACAAACTAGTCGTTCTCAACTAAATTCCCAAAGGCTTTGCCAAAGTGCTAATTTGAATAAGCACTTTTGAAGGGCAATCCCCTGAGAATTGAGGACTTAAACAACTTACATTTAGGAATTCCTTTGGTCGAAACTAAAAGCTGCTTATGGAGAATTGAGACCTATAATAGCCTGCGCAGACGACGGATTTTTGTCCGCAGACTTTTTTCTCCGCTAAAATAGATCGCTTAAAACTGTATCGAGTATCGCAAACGAGGGATCAAAAGTACCGCGTACAAAAAGTCCCCCGAATAACCGAGGACATGTAGAGAGCGGACCGGATCAAAGTACGGGGGAGTCCCCGAAAAAATAGACCTCGTGTGGCTAGGCGAAGCAACGCACATTGCGGACTTTAGTCCGCGTTGTTATATAAGGGTATGGCCCCAGTATTTTCATTTAATTTGTCTTATCTTTTTCTTAAACTTCATGTAAATTGCAGCACAACTTAACCTCTTAATATTTCCTTCCATAGCGTGCACTTATGTACCTTTCCGGGCAACAAATGATCGCATACCGTGTGCGTTGAGTTCGCGGTAAATCGGCGGCGGACTGTTTATTCGCGGAGCGTAGTTTTTTCTCCGCCGCGGAGAAAAGTCCGTCGTCTGCGCAGGCCATACCGTTACCTAGCATTTAGTCTACAAAATTGTTACACTACTACTATTTCGAACAAACAAACATTTAAACAAAAGACTAGGGTGTCCTAGTCTTATTTTTAAACGTTACTAAAGACGGAATATTACTGAATAATGTAATGGTAGTGGATGGATGTTTTTGCCTGTATACCTAACAATTTTACTGACTGTACTGTACTAAGGCTAAGCGTTATTCCTGTCATGGTACGACCATGTCAACAACAACTGTCAAACTACAAATGCAAGATAGAGACTGGAAAATGTCTAAGCCAAAGCACGAGCTAAAGTAGGCTTTATACAAGGTGTAAACAAACAGAGTGACACCTGAAACACCAAATAGGTGTACGATAAAGAAAAAAACGTATTTCCCCCTTTCGGCCTCATTTAAAAAAAAAAAAAAAGTATTTTAAGTGTAAACGGACCCTTCATGAAGCCGTCAACCAAGTTTTCTGTACATCAAACTAAGCAACCCTTTTTTTTTTGAGATGGGAAATCATCAAATGACTTCTCCCGCTCTGGGCGGAGCGGAAGGGAGTGTCAGACTTGACTGACTAAAACCCATCCATGTTCCTTCTTAGCCCTTTGTGTTCCAGGGCCACGGTATCTCTTTCGTACAACCCGCAGCCCTGGCAGGAACTAAGCAACCCTACGCAAATATTTTCACTGAGAAACGACTTTTTTTTTGGTGAAAATTCTCGTTTTACGGTAAAACTCAATGTAATGCACTAAAAACATTGTGTTGATGCATGCATCGAATAGTAAACGAGTCTTCGAGGTATTTCAAGTAAATTTGCAACAGGCAAAAACAGTATTTAAAAAACCGGCCAAGTGCGAGTCGGACTCGCGCACGAAGGGTTCCGTCCCATTATTTATTAAAACGATTAAAATAACACTTTTTTGTATGGGAGCCCCCCTTAAATATTTATTTTTTATGTTTTTATTATTTGTTGTTATAGCGTCAGCAGAAATATATAATCTGTAGAAATTTCAACTGGCTAACTATCACGGTTCATGAGATACAGCCTGGTGACAGACGGACGGACGGACGGACGGACAGCGAAGTCTCAATAATAGGGTCCCGTTTGACCCTTTGGGTACGGAACCCTAAAAAAGAAGTGGTTAAAAAGTTGCGAGTTTGACCTTCAATATTTCCGTAATTAGAAGGTTCCCAGGTATAGTCTGGGGAGAATAAGTAACCTACCTTTCGGGTTCCTTTATGTATTTGCACCTATTAGATCTCGACCTAAGCGACATTAGACCTATATATAGCGTCATCTATCTCGCTACGAAGGAACTAGAAATCCTGCATTGCGAAATCAAAGATATCCGCGAGATAAGAACATAATTATACAGGAATCTTCAGGCAGTACCCCACTAGACACAAGACCCTTCTGGTCGGAGGATCCTCCCTTTTCTATGGAGTATGAGGAATTTCTCATAAGGGTTTCGATTCTCGGGTCGGGCAAAGTCCTATTGGATTTTTCCACCAGGAATTTCTTAGTAGCAGCCACGGAGTCTGGATTTGTGCCCGGTAGATGACAATAGGCTCGACCTCTATTACATGAGACTAAACATAACTGGTGAAATTTGGGAGTACTATAAGGTACAACTCTGCCTAAACCTTCGGGGATTACAGGCATGATGTTATGTTGTTTGTAATATTATATTAAAATCTTCCAAAACTCACTAAACTGGACTTTTCCAGTGTGGAAAAGAGATAGCGCTAGACATCCTGTATAGCTCCGTCTCTTTCCCACACCGTAATAAGAGTAAAACAATACCGCTTTAAGATGTCGTGGTGGCTTCTATTTAACTTTTCTACATTGTATGAGGAATTTTACACCCCCTTCCTCATACCTCTATACGAAGTTTGCGGCCACCAACCCTTTCTCCCCAGACCCATCAATTCTTAGCGAACAGTTATTTCTTTTAGGCAAGGGCTTATTACTTTTTTATTTTCCTTAATAGTCGCTCATGTCGTCTTAACACGACGTACGAAGGCAATTTCGTTTTCAAAATTGAGTTCGAACTGTCTCATCAAGTTTGATTAATATGGGGTGAGCTAGAAACTGTCACGGAAGTAAAGTTGTCAAGCCATGACGTCAGGGGTTATTGGTATTAGATAATAGTTTTAATTAATAGATATGGAATGACCTTGTTCGATCAATGATCTTGTCATCACGGCATGAACTTTTCTCGGGAAATTCGGACTTGAGCACCACAGAAGATGGAAGACACGACACTTTGAATAGAGCATATACAATTGATGATGCTATGCTCCTTTTCTGAAAACCTTATCAAGTCCTAAAGCAAAGCTGCTACCAAATCTTGTATTCCATTCAATAGTCTTTCATATATCGTTAGAAGATAGAGAAGTTTGGCCTTAGCCCTTTCGTATATGCGGCTTCCCTGGTAGCTCATAAACGACACAAATGTGTGGATGTCTCGAACTACTCTCAATCTTATTTTTTTTCCATTCTTCTCTATTCTTAGATTCATCAGATGTTTTACAATATTTTTAAATCAACACATCTTTTGTTTGGAATAGTTACAACACGGATGACAACATTTGTGTCATTTGTTTAATCTAGTATTTATGTATTTTTTTTGTTGTTGTATAGACTCTTTTTCTTATTTACCGATTGCTTGTAAATGTGTGGACATTGTAGGCCTTATAGATACCTAGATCCGTGGTTTTTTTTTAACTTGTTCTACGTTTTGTAGTAAGCAACGACTTATTGCCGGACCTGCGACGTCCCCATACTAGTACTAACGCTGTAACATGGAAATATTGTAAATACAAACCAAAGAGTAACCTTGGAGTTTCTTGCCGGTTCTTCTCCATAGGAAACGACCAAGCCGAACCGAGCACCTTTTTGTCGACGTTTTTTATGTGCCCATGTAGGCCTTTGATTGAGGATCGCGTATAGCCGAGGACGCTTTTGAAGTTTCCTACTTAGAAACAGGCTAAAGGATAAAATTAAAGGCGGTCAGGTACTCACGGGATGCTGGGAGCCAGGAGATCACCATACTGTAGCACTAGCAGTTATTTCACGTTATTTCGGTGTCTTTTTATCGCGCATGCGGGATTTTTGACCGGTCTATTCGTTGAGTTCGAACTGCTTTGTTCGTCTGCACGCCCATAGAGGGCGGGAGCGATGCGATGTCTTTGACGCGCTCACAGGGGTTCGCGAGCGCAGGTGGCGGTAAATTTAAAATAGGGAATGTAGGAAGGACTGGGGAATGCATCCTGATGCCTGTTCAGCCTATGTGATATAAAAATATACATTTTAATATGTTGATTTTGATTTATGATTTTATACAAATGGCTATGGCTCATATTATTATGTGTCTCTCATTATCCAGCACAAAAACACCTGACTAAAAATATGTTCTGTATTGTTACAGCGCCAGTCGCACTTGCCAGGCGGAGGGCGCGGTCGAGCAAGACTCCTCCCAGCCCGTCGACCTGCCCCGCACAAGAGATGGAGAGATTGACTATGATGGTAAGCATTATCTTTCTTGGAACTGGAATTTTGACATTAGGAGTCATTTTGTTAGAGTAAGGGTGTGACGGAAGCTCCATGCAAGCGCTTTACTTAGTATAATTTAATTTTGCTGCTCTCTAAAAAAAACGTAAAAAATATGTTTTGGTATATGTACCGTAAGTATATACATTCATATACATGTAGTAAAAAGCGGTTATTTTAATATTATAAACAGACACTTCAATTTTATTTATTTGTATATGTATAGATGTTAGATTCCGACACAAAAAATAAGCTTTTGCCGTCACGACAGGCAAATCTATACTAATCTATACTAATATTATAAAGCTGAAGAGTTTGTTTGTTTGCTTGAACGCGCTAATCTCAGGAATTACTGATCCGATTTGAAAAATTCTTTCAGTGTTCGATAGCCCATTTATCGCTATATGCTATATATCATCACGCTATGATAAATAGGAGCGGAGCAGAAATGAAAAATATTGCAAAACGGGGAAAATGTGACAGAAACGAATCGCTGCTAAACCGACTTCGCGGAGGCTGGCCGACGAAGCCAGCGAGCCGAAGCTGCGGTGGTGAGCGTTAAAACCATCTGCGATGATAAGCTCGCATGGAGCCGCCCAAACCCCGCAGCGCCGAAGCCGTGACAGAAACAATGCTTGCTGCATATTGTAATTTTTGTAGCACAACATATTGACTCAAGTCTTTAGTTGACTGAACTGAAGACTTTATATAGTACGATTTAAGACTTAACGATGTATATGTTTGGCAGAAGTTTGAGTACTGTAAGATACTCTTCTACATATCTTTCGGCTATTTACCTCCAGACTTCGTGCTTGGTTGGATACCAAACAAGCTTTGGCTTGTGACTGAGGGGCAGAATAGTATTCTGGAGTAGGGAACAATTTCCGCTATAAATCAATACTTGGGACTACTGAGCCCTTGTTTCTTACAGAAGAAGACTAACTCTAACCTACATGTATAAGAGACTATCTCTTCGCCCGCGACTTCTACCGCGAAAATTGTAATATAATATAGCCTATGTTACGCGGTAAAAATGTAGCTTTCTAATGGTAATAGCGGTTCTTTCGATTAGTTTTTGAGTTTAATCGTAACAAACAAGAAGACAAACAATGAAAATTTTCCTCTTTATAATATTAGTTTAGACAAACTGATTTGGTGCTGGCTAAACTTCGTTAAATATAGCCATGATGGACTGTGTGAAGGATCAAATGGATAGAAAATGAAAACTGATGAGATGACGAGTAATAGAGAAGTATGGAAGAAGAAGACATGTGGCGCAGACTCTAAATAAAATTGGTTCAGGCCAAATAGAATGCTACGTAGGATGTGCACAAAGAGGTTTGCAACGTCAGCTGCGCGGTTCATTTGTTTGTCACGGACGTAGCGTGCCCGTGGGTAGCAATGCACGATCTCCCACCTACATTTTCATGCAAGTTAATTACACAATTATGCGTAACTTAGCCGTAAGTTGCTGTATCACCTGTACCGACTACACGTCGCACTTGAAACTTTATAGCCCCTATGTGTATAGAGCCGTTAAATAAACAGTTCCTACATACATACAACTGACAGTTATTCGACGAAAACGCATAAAATTCGATCCGACCGGCCAAGCCTTCGCCAGTCCCTCTGGCAGAGTTCCAACTGAAACGTGGCATGTATGCTGAAAGACTCGACATAGTTTTGTGTCAACTGAATATCAGACTGCTCTAGTCGTTAGTGAAGACTAGGTTTATTAGTATAATACTCTAGTATATCAAGGCGCCAAGACAAGCTGATTATGTTTTAGAATATGAGGCAAGGAAAGATGATTTATTAACAAAGGAATGAGGATACGTTTAAATGTTTTTGGAATATTTACTACAGACAATGAAAACTGTCTGTAGTTATCGATGTCGTCTATTGCTCATATGATAATACAAATTATAACATACTGGTGCAAACGAAGTTGCGCCGGACAGCTAGTTTTAAGATAAAGCTGAAGTAAGACTTATGTGCCCCACCTTATAACTTGATTTCTTTTAACAGCGCTGTACGAAGATGAATCAGACAGCGACCTTGGCTCTATGGAGAACCACGGCTCCGTGGTCACCCATCTCCTGTCGCAGGTCAAGATCGGAATGGATCTCACTAAGGTAAGATTACCTGACCTGATTATCATGATTCAGCCAACTCAGAGGCCCATGGCGACATAAAACCACTAACCCAATGTAATACTGTTACTAACCCAATGGATCTTTATCTGATTAAATAAATGAATATATATATAAAAACTGACACCAGATTAGGCACTCATCACATGATAATGAAAGACCATGATTCTAATCGTGACATTCATCAATTTTTGTTGTGTTTATCATCATCATCATCATTTCAGCCGAAAGACGTCCACTGCTGGACATAGGCCTCCCCCAAGTGTCGCCACATTGACATTTTGGGGGGTTTTGCCATAATCGCCACGCTTGGCAGGCGGGTTGGCGATCGCAGTACGGTTGTTACAAAAGCATAGAGAACGCTGCTGCCTACTCTCTGGCAAATCCCTTAGTCGCCTCTTACGACACCCACGTGCAGATATGGGATGGTGCTATTCTTTACGTCCGATACCATACAGAGCCTGCGAGTATGTGTTTATCCTGCAATATCAAAATTAAATGTTTCTTTATAAATTGTTTGCGTCTTTTGTTTACCATGAACATGGTACATAAGCACGTCGCCAGTAATTCAACATTCTATTTTGTCAGTAACTTGATAATGCAACTCCAAAACATGTGGCTGAAACAATGTTTTGTTGTGCTTCCCAATTAATACGCGGCTTAAACTGAAACAAAGGAAATTCGCTTTCGACTGTCTGTTCTCACTTGAGTAAGGTTCGAAGTGAACTTTGCAGAATAAAAAAGTATTATACAGTTAATTTTATCTTTATGCATGAATCATAAAGTGAATGCTTAGCTGAGGTCAGATAGGCAGTCGCTTTATGTAAAATACTGGTACTCAGCTGCGTCCGGTTAGACTGGAAGCCGACCCCAAGATAGTTTGGAAAAACGCTAAACAGGATGATGTTATTCAATCAATGTATAGAGCGTTTACCCTGACGACATTTCATACAAACTTTCAAGTCCTTATTTTCCGTAATGGCTAAACCGATTTTAATGAAAGTTCATACGCATAAGCGTTTCCGAAAAATAGTGTTACAGCTAAATTAGACCGATTATAAATTATCTATAGAAACAGAAATTTCCAATTATCTATTTTTTCAAAAGACATTTCGAAAATGTTTTTAGTAACTTTTTAGCCCTATGTATCCTGCTTATGCGTATTAAGTTTCTTTAAAATCGGTTCTGTCATTTCGGAAAATAAGGACTTGAAAGTTAGTATGAAATACTGTAAGGTGTAATCGCTCTTACACATTTTAAATTCTGTTAAGACATAGTACGAAGGAAAAAGGAGTAAATGATGGCGTAACGAATGACAGAGGAGAACGGAGGAAAAAACGTGTTGCGCCGACCCCAAGTAATATGGGGCAAGGGGAGGAAGATGATTTTAAATTCCCCTCGAATTTTAATGTGATTTTTAGGGTTCCGTACCCAAAGGGTTTGACCCTTTTTGGGACCCCATTACTGAAACTTCGCTGTCCGTCCGTTCGTCCGTCCGTCCGTCCGTCCGTCCGTCTGTCACCAGGCTTTATCTCATGAAACGTGATAGTCAGCCAGTTGAAATTTTTAATGCAACCATCTGTTTCAGGTTGTGCTACCCACATTTATCTTGGAAAGGCGATCGCTTCTAGAGATGTACGCAGACTCCTTCGCACATCCTGACCAGTTTGTAAAGTGAGTTAATTATACGACTGTCTATAAGACTGAAGCGCGCAGCATTCTAGGCGTCAAACTAACCGACCGTGTACGCAATACCACACTGCGCTCCAAAACACAAATTTCTGATGTTGCTCAAAAAGCCGCTATGCTGAAGTGGGACTGGACTGGCCACGTCTGCCGCATTCTTAATGTTCTGTGGGCCAAAATAACCATTTCTGGAGCCCTGACACAGCCAGAAGGCGTCGCAGTAAACCTCGTAAAAGATGGCGGGAGGAGCAAAACAAGACCAGCGACCAGTGGTCCACATTGGCCCTGGATCGAGACAATTGGAAGTCATGCGGAGAGGCATATGCCCAGCAGTGGGATGACGTAGCCTAACAGTATCAGTGTGAGACTATGTGTCAGCCTGTGAGACGGAATCAGGCAACCAATCAGAGATAAACGTTCGGCAATGTAGCAGCAAGTTCCTGGGTTAATTGAATGATTTTGTGTTCTCTTCTGATCCTTATGATTGACCCTATCGATTGATGCCATAAAAGTACAGGATGTTAAAAATGGTTTTTTGAAGTGAAAACTTCTTTAGCGGCGTTGTGCACTTTTGTGTTGGGTAAAAATGTTAAACTCGCGTCAGGTCACGAAGTTTGCGAAGGAATTTGAACTTTATGACATCTGTCACACAAACAAAATCTTCGGTTTCTCCAAAGAGGTAAAATTCGTAAGACAGATTGTAATAGTTCTGAAGTGTTAAATTTTTAATGTAATATAAATTGTCATGTTTGTGTACGATAGCGCAATAAATAAATATTATATTTTACCACATAAATGATAGTACTTTCATACTGATAATTAAAGCAATTCGTGCAAAATTATTCCCTAACCATTCCAAAACATCAAAAATGCACAAGGTTAATATTCAAGTTTTCACTTCTGCTGGCACTCCCGGAGTGCAACCCGTTTTTTTTACCATAAGCTTGTTCTTTCCTAGGATAGTAGACCAGCCAACGCCCCGTGACCGCATGGTACAAGTGGTGCGCTGGTACCTGAGCTCGTACCACGCAGGCCGGAAGTCGCAGGTCGCTAAGAAGCCCTACAACCCCATCCTGGGAGAGGTGTTCCGGTGCCATTGGGACATGGACGGAGCCCCGGCTGACAGTAATAACGTTAACATTGAGAAGGTAAGGGTAGCTCTAGCTATCAAACTTATTTATGCATTCGCAGTACCCCAATTTCAGTTTTAATAAAGAACACTAAGAAACATTGTCGTAACTAAAATCAGCCAATTTTTTTGGTTATGTACTTTGCCGTAAATAATGGTGCCTAGCTATATAGGGTGATTGTACTCTTGATAACAAACAACTTTCCCTAAGAAACTTCATTCACTTTTATCACAACAGCCGTATGAAATTCGCGCGCGCGCGTACCTGTGGCCTATCAGCTGTTAGCCGCGTGACGCCGTTCTTTCTCGTTACTATCGTACCGTGCAACAGTGGGTAGGCAGAGCACCCGCGCGGCTCGCAAGCCTGCTCCGTGAGTAACCAGAAGCTGCTCCATACAGCTGTTGTGTTATTGTGGTAAAAGTAAATGAATTTAAAAAAAGTTTCTTAGGGAAAGTTGTTTGTTATCATGAGTAGAATCACGTGTTTAGGTATCAGTCACTGATTACCAGTCACCCTAAATATGATTCCAAGCGCATACCTACCAGAATTCCCAGTAGGTTATTTTTACATTTGTTTTAAACGTTCATTTGATTGTGCCCAAAAGATGCTAACATGGCTTGAGGGTCAAGAATACAGTCTTATAGCAGGTCAATATTAGACAATGTACTCAGCTGCATTCGGTTAGACTGGAAGCCGACCCCAAGATAGTTTAGGAAACGGCTAGGCAGATGATGATTAGGCAAAAAATTTAGTGCTATGCCATTTAGACCTTGCACACTAGTTGCCGTTCTTCATTCCGGTATTCCTTATCCATACCTTTATTTTTCTTTCCACAGCAAGAAGTAGGCGACGGGCCAGTCCCCTGGTGCACGCCAGACCAGCTCTCCTTCGTAGCGGAGCAGGTGTCCCACCACCCTCCGATATCTGCCTTCTACGCGGAACATGTGAACAAACGCATTCAGTTCGAGGCCTGGGTGTGGACCAAGAGCAAGTTCTTGGGGCTATCCATCGGAGTGCATAATATTGGGAAGGGGACGGTGACCTTACTGGACACCGGAGAAGAGTATACGCTTACATTCCCTAATGGATATGGCAGGTAAGGGATTTATCTTAAGAGCGTTTACACCTTACGGCATTTCAAAGTCCTTATTCTCCGAAATTACTGAATCGATTTTAATAAAACTTAATACGCATAAGCAGGATACATAGGTCTAAAAGGTATTATAAAACATTTTCGAAAAGTCTTTTAAAAATAAATGTAATCGGAAATTTCTGTTTCTATACATAATTTATAATCGGTCTAATTTTGCTGTAACACTATTTTTACGTAACTGTAACTTTTTAGACCTATGTATCCTGCTTATGCATATGAAGTTTCATTAAAATCGGTTCAGTCATTTCAGAGAGTAAGGACTTGAAATGTCGTAAGGCGTAAACGCTCTCAATACATAAAAATCACTGCCTAATTGATCTAGTGGTCTGCTGCTGCAAACGCGAGCAGGAATGCTGGGTTCGATACCTGGTCGATCAAAGTATTATTGGGTTTTTCCATCAGGAATTTCCC
This sequence comes from Cerastis rubricosa, assembly GCA_949152445.1. NCBI lineage: Eukaryota > Metazoa > Arthropoda > Insecta > Lepidoptera > Noctuidae > Cerastis > Cerastis rubricosa. The sequence goes on along the minus strand of OX424535.1, from coordinate 3,270,321 downwards.
ACGGAGGCTGGATTTGTGCCCAGTTGATGGCAATAGTATCGCTCCCTATTACATGAGACATAAACATTACTTGCGAAATGTGGGTGTACTACTAGGTACAACTCTGCCTAACCCTTTTGGGATTTCAGGGGTGATGTTATGTGATGTATACATAATTAACGAACTAATTTCAAAATAATCTTGTGTTTGTTTATGGTTTGTTCCTTGTAACTTGAAAGATATGATGGTTTTGGTAGCAGGGGTGGGTCGCTAGTAGACCATAAATCTTCACACCGTTTACCCATAAAGTTATTACTGTTAGCCTATGTCATCCCTCAGCCGGGCAAAGGCCTCTCCCCACGACTTCCAAATCTTTCGATCCAGGGCCAATGTAGACCGCTGGTCGTTGGTTCTGTCTAGCTCGTCCCGCTATCTCCTGCGAGGTCTACCGCGTCGTCTTCTGGCTGAGTCATACAGTTATTAAGCGTAGATAAATAAATAAGGGTAGGAAACTACAGAGTGTTACCTACCACAATCTTAGACATCCTCCTATTGTATTCATGAGATATTTAATTATTTTCGATGAGAATTTGAAATTATATGAGGTCCTTAACCTTTTGATCGCCAATGTCACATTTACGTGACAAGCAAGCGCGTGCCCTGTACGCCAACGACACAAATATGTGACAAAAAATGTGGTGCACGAAAAAAGCAATTTTAATCATTAAGTTGTGTGTGTTTATTTACATATCATTAAAACGTGATCTACATATCTCAAATATTAAATTTTTATCCAGAAATAAGTTATTAATACTTTTGAAATCCCATTTTTTATTTCTAAGTATTCGCGGTGAATTTGTGACTTGGCGTGGGAGGCACGCGCGTTCCTTTATGCTCTGATGTTCAAAAGGTTAAAAGAGGTAATTAATTGATTGCACTACGGAGGCAAAATGCATTACTAAGCACTTGAACTCCTTTCAAAATATTATTGTGTTTAAATCGTAGAATACCCTTAAGCCGTGATACGATTTGTAAATCAACCAACAGTAATAATGTATTCAGGTTAATATCTAACATAATTATGTTGAAACACGTGCGACTTTTAAATAACTAATATCACGCTATTAGCACTCTTATTAATGAATGACCTCTTCCTAATAGAGAAATAGTCGCATATAAATAATGATTACGTATCTTCGCGACTTATTTAAAAACACTAGTAACAATCACAAAATCACTGACCCCGAAGAGTTCTGCAATGGTGAACCTTTAGTCCACCAATATTTCGTCAGTTATGTTTCAAGTCTTATATAATAGGGAGCCAAGCTATCAATCGGGCCTTGTCCAATGCTGACTGCGTGGCTGCTACTGATAAATTTCCGATAGGAAATAATTCCAATAAAACAGCCCGACTTGGGAATTGACCAAAGAGGCAAGTCACCCGTGATGATGTCTACAATTTCGTACCACTCTGTAAAAAGTGATGCGTGCCCAAAAATATACAAGGTGTTGTTTTGCATCGTCGTTAAAATTCAGGAGGTTGTCGCAAAAGACATAAATAATCAATTTGAATTATGGTATCTATCTAATTATGAATAAAAGCTGCTATTTTTCCTGTTTTTATTTTGACAGTATTTCAGAATAACCCCTTTAACGCGGTTTAGGGAATAAGAATTTATAGAATAAACGTTTGAGATTGTTTGTATGTGTGAAAGCACGGTTATAGGAAAGTATCAGACGGGCCGCGATTAAAACACGGATGGTTCACACAAATCGATTTCCGTAAATAAGAAAACAAAAAATAATACCTACCAATTTTATTATTGATTCGGGTCGAGAATCATTAGCATAGTTACCTCCTTGAATTTGACGAGGATGCAAAACAACACCTTGTATAAGCCCGACTAAAAAAAGATTTGAGAACCTCCACCTTTTTTAGCCTGTTAAAAATGTTAAGCTTGCCTTCCACAGATCAATACTAACAGTCCCCTGGATAGAACTTGGCGGATCAGTGTGCATAGAATGCGTCCAGACGGGTCACAAGGCGAACATCGAGTTCCTGACGAAACCGTTCTATGGTGGCAAGAAGCATCGGGTTACCTGCGAGATATTCGCGGGCGTCGACAAAAAACCATACTATACTGCGCAGGGAGAATGGAACTCTAGAATGGATGGAAGATGGACTGATTCTGGGGTAAGTAACTCGACATAACAGAAAAACATACATAAATGGAATTGTCCAGGGTCCATAGGCATGTTGCGACAGTGCAAAAGTAACTACAGCGCCATCTATGATACCACAGAGGAACTAACACGTACTGCATCGCACAAGCAAAGTTATCTTCGACTTGTGTATAGGAAAATCCGACAACAACTGTCGGGCTGTAGCCCACCAGACAAAACACCTATCAGGGTTTACTATGACGTCTTAGAGCAGTATTATTTTATACTTATTCCAGTGTGGGAAAGAGTCGTATGTCTATCTTTTATTGGCATTACGAAAGCGAGCGAAATAGGCATATGACTTGTCGATCGACATCGAATCGAAGCGTTTGTGAATACGGGGGCTGGTCGGATGTTACTCCCTTTTCTATGGAGGATGCAGGAACTTTACCTGTTCCTCACACTGCTTAAGGCACTTCCGCCCCGCTAAAATTGTAGAAAAGATTGGATTGTTCACTGATTTCGCCATTTTTGATAAATTCTTGTGTAAAGAGGGGAAAATCGTTCTAATTTCAGACTCCATGACCAGACCATAAACAATAGTTCTCTGTCATTTGTAGATATTTGACAGTCATTACAGGTAGTCAGTGGCCCGAAAGTCTGACAACCAGTCCTACCAAGGGTATCGTGTTACCCAACACTAACTGGGTAGTGGGGGTTAGATAGGCAGTCGCTCCATGTAAAATACTGGTACTCAGCTGCGTCCGGTTAGTCTGGAAGGTGACCCCAACCTAGTTGGAAAAAGCTAGGCAGATGATGAAACAATAGTTCTCTATACAAGGTGAAAAGGACACCGATGCAAAAAAGGTCACCACGTATTTTAGTTAATAATTTTGAAAGCCCCACATAGAAAGTTTTCTTGGGAATTAAAAAAAAAAAAAATTCCATACATTTTGACCATCCGCTGGATACGAGTCGCACGGAACTGGTCAATGTGGCGACACTTGGGGGAAGCCTATGTCCAGAGAGCTTAACGTGCGAGACCAACGGCTTAACGTGCTTTCCGAGGCACGGAGGAAACTCGGTATGTAATTATGGTCACCCATCCACAGACCAACCTCGGCAAGCACGGCTTAACCTTAAAGATCGACCTGGGTGGCTGTTATTATTTAGCCACGAGCTTTCTCCAGGCTGAAATGATGATGATGATACATTTTGACCGTGTAGGTATTGCGCTTTTGTAAGAAACAGCTGTTTTTTTTCAGAATGATGAACTGCATATGCGTTTTTGCGTCAGTGTCCCTTCCACCTTGTATACAAAAACGATAAAAATCTTAATTCAAACACTCAAATCCCCACAGCGCTCAGAAGTCCTGTTCGAAGTATCAAACATGAAGGCACGTCGCAAGCGCGTGGCGCCCGTGTCGCGTCAGGCGGCGCACGAGTCGCGGCGCGTGTGGCGGCACGTGACGTGCGCGCTGCGGGCGGCCGACTGCGACGCCGCCACGCAGGCCAAGCGCGCGGTGGAGCAGGCGCAGCGGGACAACGTCAAGACGAGGGAGGCCAATGGGGAGAAGTGGGCCACGCTGGTATGTTACCGTCCGCTAATACATTATTGTTGACGTGAAAAGTTTTATTTAAAGTAAATACTTTTTTGATCGCTTTGAGCGTTTTTTGGTAGGAGAAAAATCTTTGAGTTTGTGTTTTATATATTCCCTGGACTCCAGACTAGGATGCCCTGTGTCGTGGAGTAATAAAATAAAGAAAGTTCCACAAAACCTAGTGATATTGTGAGTGAGTTTTGCCGTGACTTTGTATCGAGTGCCAGTGGTTCGCGTAGCAAAAGACAAAGAAAGAGGGTAGACAGATTTGTCTGCTCCTAATTATTTATTTTCCATCCACCCGCTTTCTCCAGTCATCGCATGATCATGGCGCTTGCAACAACATCGAAATATCGGGAACTCAAAACAATAAATATTCATGAAATAGTATAAGTTCAGATAAAAACCGTGAAAGTTTAAAACAATATTTTTTTGTAATTCCAGCTTTTCAACCCTAAAGGCGAAGACGGCTGGGAATACATGACACCCCTCAAAAATCGCGCCCCCCCATCAAAAACAACACCCCAACATAAAAACGGAGAAACCGCCGAAAACACTAGATAATCTACTCAACAAACCATCTTGGACTATTGAAATAAGGTAGAAATTCCTTCTTCACAGCAAAACGGACCTTGTAGGGTAGGACAATGTTCACAGTGACGCACTGTTCTAACGGCACCTCACTTCGGCTATGCTCGGGGATCTTCGGCAATGAAATAAGAGACAGAAGTAACTTGCTGTCTTTTGCTAATTTAGTGATTTTGAAGGATAACCAAAGTGTGGTGTCGGATATTTTAGAAATCGGGAAAGTTGGACCCTTAAGTCACTTTTGCCATAATTTTACGGTTTCGGATGTCGCGCATGCATGGTTTTTTATTCGTATATCTTTTATAAACTGTGCCGACCCCAAATAAATTGGAGTAAAGGCTAAATGATGTATTATTGTTTCCTTTGAATCGATATCCAATCCGGTTCTTCACTATGAGCCTTGTAGAGTCACGCAAATTCAAATTTTATAAAAATAAAACTACTTAATAGCGCAGCTTTCTAATAAGAGTAACTTCAGAAATGCAATGTCTACGTTGGAACTTATTTCAAACAAGTTTACGAAATCTTGTTGTATGAAAAGCATAAATATTATCAACTTTTACGGCCACATAACAAGTATCTCATTTCAAAAACAATTATTAATAAATTTTAAAATATTTTTTGACCAACCTTCTTTCTGGTGTACGTAAAAAAAAAAAAATAGACACTAACGTGTCTATTTTTTTTTTATTTTTTCTTATGGCATCTCGCAGTTCAACCTAGGAGGTTGTCGTCTGCTTAACCGGACTATCCTGTGGGTGCCTTAAGATTAAGGCCTCCAGCCAGGGCATAAAAACTTACAAACTAAGCGACTACACGCTAAGGGCACCCCCTGTGGGGTACGAGTCTCGGCTTAGGGCGTCGCTGGAGGAGGACTGCATGGGGGCAGGCTGGATCTGAATGATATCATTATTTAGGGGCTGATCTAAAACTACTGGCACAGCATCGCGGGCTGGCTCGAGCGAGGGTCGGGGGTTAGTGTCTAACCTGGTCTCCGAGTTTTTTTGCCGCCGTTTTTTTACATGCGGTCAAGAAATATCAATGAAAATACTAGATACTTTAATACTATTGGGAACGAAAAGTTCATAGCATACGCACTAAAGTTTGTCCTGCCATCTTTCATGTTTTGTTTTCTTTATTTGAAAGACGGTAGAAGATTTTGAGCTAGATGTGAAAGGCTGTGTAAGTTTTGTAACTCAATAGTAAAATGTTCAGCAGTAAAATGGGCCTTAATTGGTTGGCATAGTATGTATGGTAATACTGACTGAAGAGCTCTTGACTAATGGAAATAACAACAGCTGCTTGCGTCGATCCTCAGGTTAAGTCGCGCTCGCCTAGTTTGGTCCGTGGATGGGTGGCCAACCAATACATACCGAGTTACCTCCGCTCCTCGGAAAAATCAAAATCAAAAGTCATTTATTCAAATTAGGCCGATAATTAGCACTTTTTGAACGTCAAAATTACAAGAGACAGTCCCCCAAAACGCCCGCCCTTCGCCACTTCCTAGTGTTTTAGCTGTGAAGAAGAAGTGGCGGAACAAACTCCCCAGCAACGGAAAGCATGTTAAGCCAATAGTCCTGACAGTCTGTTGTAGATCTTTGGCAGTCTATACAGGTAGTCAGTGGCCCAAAAGTCACAAGACAACTAGTCTTACCAAGGGGTATCGTATTACACAGCACTAACTGGGTTGTGGAAGTTTATAAATCGGGAGATTCGCCCTATTGCGTCATATTTGGTCACGTTTCTACTTCGTTGACCATAACATTTGATCAGGTGTCTCGCTCCCTCATACTGAAAAGCGTATCCATCGTTCCATTCTGAGTTTACTCTTCTTCAAATATTTGCTAACCAAGTTTCATATCTACCTATCGACAAATAAGACAAAATCGTCGGTAAGGTAATGTTAATTTGTCAATAGAAATCGTCAGACAATGTGGTCGTATCGAGTTCAGGTTACGCTCGAGTACAGCTAAAAATGTATCGACTAAAAGATTTGATTGATTCGACTAAAAGACGAAAGTGAACGAAAACTTATGAACTATTTGTAACTAACATTAAGTTGGTGTTTGCCATTAATTTCTGCACAAGAACAAAAATATGCACTTAATAGTAATTGTTGTCAATTAAATATCGGTAAATAGTCGAGTATCGACTAAAATACTGATATTGAGCCGCATTTGTTCAGACTAGATCCAAAAAGGTTTTAAGGTGCCTATAGATTGTCTCGAATCGTTTTTGTCAATACTCAAACTCAAAGCATATATTTCAATTAGACCATTACAGGCACTTTTGAAAGTCAAAGAACAAAAAAGAAGAAAGCGAAGCTACAGTCCCAGTCACAAGACATAATAACTTGTGAAAGTACTGTAGTTGCCCATTCCAAAGCGTAGATCTCTATGTAGAAGAATGGGCAAGAAACTCCATGGACACTCTTTTAAATCAAAATATGTTACAAAATCTTGGTTACATCAATCGTGTTGAGAATTACTAGTATGTGAGAACGATGTAGAAATACGGGCAAGTTAAGAGCGTCCAGAGTAAAAGACGAAATCAATAATTCGAAAAAAAGTTAAAAATAAAATAATTAAAATAAACCGTGGCAGCTAAGAGATGACCAGGCACAACTGACAGCGCCCGTTCACGAACATGACGCATGTATCAGCCATCATTCAACTCAACCATATTGAAGGGAACTAAATGACCCGACACACCCGCCGCCATCAGCGTGACATTTAAGTGAGCATGACATTTACTCAACCGCCAGGGTAAATTCGCGTCAGTGTAAGATGTAGGTACTCAGTAAATGGTGGCTTTACAGTACATAGTTTTCACACATGTGCTATGCAATTATATAATACTAAGAGATTGAATCTATACAAAGCAAAGATATTTATGCAATCTTCTGCAGCTTCCACAGTAACTTCACATGGTAATTTGATAGCCCCTATGGTTGTGGAGCAGGACCAGCATTGAGCCAAGCATTTTTATCATCAATGTAATCCCCCAACTTATAATATGCTTGCCTACATAGTGTGCGCTTTATGCAAGATTTAAATTTCGTTGCATTCAGTTGTAGAATGGGGGGAGGTATTTTATTGTAACATTTTAAACAGTACCCCATGAAAGATGAGTCTACTTAAGCTAACCTGAAACCTGGCTGAACCAGTTGGTCCCTGTTTCTAGTATTATAGTGGTGTCGGTCACTTCTTTTACTAAATAAATGCAGATTTTTCCTAACGTACATGATATTTTCATAGATGTATTGACAAGGTACCGTCATGATGTTAATTTCCTTAAACAGTTCTCTTAGAGAATCGCGCCTACGTAGATTATATATGGCTCTGATAGCTCTTTTCTGCAGAATAAATATAGACTCGATGTCTGCAGCCCGTCCCCATAGTAAAATACCGTATGACATAATGCTATGAAAATAACTAAAATACACTAGCCTCGCGGTATCTACATCAGTAAATTGACGGATTTTTCTGACAGCATATGCTGCTGAACTCAGCCGTCCTGCAAGAGATGTTAAATGAGAACCCCATTGTAGCCTTGAGTCGATCGTGATCCCCAAGAAAACAGTTTCATCGACAAATTCAAGTTTCTCTTGATTTAATACTATGTCACAATCACTACATTTGACATTTGGTAGAGTAAATCTTATGCACTTAGTTTTTTTCCCATTTAATACTAAATTATTAGCGGTAAACCAGTTATGGACCTGCATTAGAGCGTTATTTACGTCGTTGAGGTTTGTGGCACGTCTGTTTATTCTAAATATTAAAGAAGTGTCGTCAGTAGTCATATTGAACCTTGTGGTACACCCATTTTTACTTTTAAACCCATTGAATTTACACCATTTACTTGTACTTGCTGCTGTCTATCATTCAAATACGATTTTACTAAACTGAGCGCAAGTTTACCTAAACCGTAATGCTCAAGTTTCAAGAGCAGGGTTTCGTGATTTACGCAATCAAATGCCTTCGAGAGGTCACAGAAGATTCCTATGGCATCATGTGCCTCTTCCCACGCAGTATATATATGTTTTAATAAAGTGACACCGGCGTCAGTCGTACAACGTCCTTTGGTGAAACCATACTGTTTGTCATGTAAGATTTTATTGGTGTTAAAGTGGGTGAGCATTTGATTAAGCATTACCTTTTCAAACACCTTGCTGAAAACCGGCAACACGGAAACGGGTCTGTAGTTATTGGTCTCTTTACTGTCCCCAGATTTGAAAAGTGGTATTACCTTGCTGTATTTCATAAGGTCTGGGAAGACTCCCTGGTCCACACACAAATTGAAAATTAAGGCTAAGTACGGTGCTATAGTGTCGATAATGGCTTGACAAACTTTAACAGACATTCCCCATAGATCTTCGGTGAATTTGATTTTGATTTCCTTAAAAGCTTTAATGATTGTTATGGGGTTTATATGCTTAAATTGAAACTCAATCGGACAGGCTGAAACGTTCTCTTTTAATAAGTCAATGGAAAGCAAGGGTGAGGAATTTAATGTTTCGGTAGTTTTAAGCGGGATATTGGTAAAAAAATCTACAAATTCTTGAGCTACTTCGTTTTTATAACTTAGAAGACCATGTGAAGTCTCTAGTCTGATATCATTATTATATTTTTTATTTCTATTGGTTTCACTATTGATAATTTTCCAAACCGTCTTTATTTTGTTATCGGCAGACTTAATCTTGTTGCTAATAAATAAGGCTTTAGCTACCTTGCAAGTGTTTTTAAAGATTTTTGAATAAGTTGCAACATATTTATTGAAAGTTTCCGAGTTGATGTAAGGCTTAAGGCCGTACAACTCAAACAATCGCTCCCTACTTATCCTAATACCCTTAGTTGCCCAGTCACTGAACATAAATTTAGGGTAAATAGATTTAGTTTTCATTTTTAATGTATTATTGAACTCTATGTTAACCACTGAAAAGAATTCCTCATAAAATTGATTTACATTTTCAATAACATGGCCCGGAATGCCTAAATTACTAAATAAGTTATTATTAAATTTACAATCGTTCCCAATTCTGGAACAAAGGGCTCGTCATTGCGTATGCCTCCGAACTTTTTGGTTCCAGAACATTCACAACACAACGATTTAAGAGTGTTTTATCGATCGAGCAAGCTGTAGACACCTTTATAGTACTACGTGGTTTATTTGGCGTTCGAATGGCAATGTCGGGAGATAAACATAATTATGTTAAATTGACTGTGGAAAATGTGTTGAAAAGACAAAATAATTGGTGAAGTAGCATCGCCTTGGGCCACGCACGAAATTAACCTGTATTAAAGAAAGGTAGATGAACAAATCGATTACACATTTAGTCGATACATTTTCAAAAATAATACCTTCTGCATGCGCGACACTATTTATAAGTTTTATTTTATAATTCATATTTTCTTGTAAATTCTCAATCTTATTATGGCCTATGATAGTTGATTCAGCAATAAATACTTGTAAATAAATGTTATATTTCATATTGCAACGCTTTTGTAAATTCTGTTCGATTCGGACACGCGATGGTAACGTAAGAACCACCGCATGGACTTAGAAATAAAACTGTGCTTCGTTTACATTATTTCAGTAGCGTTCCGGGTTCAGTAATCTAGTTCAGCGCTGGCTTGCAAGTGGCATAATCTAAACCGTCACTGGAATGCACTGGATCCGGTGTGAGATTCAGCGCAATAGGAATCGTGTAACTGGCCATTCCAGCGCTCATACAATGTCTAGGTATACATTTTTGTTTCTGTCAGACAATTTGTTTTTGGCACAACAATGTTTAAAAAGACTGGAATAAAATAATGTTGACAATCGCCATTCCAGTCTTGCGCAGGATTTGCTCACTAGTCTGGAATGCCACTGGAATAATGTGAAGGGAGCATTAATAAATAAATACATAGTTACGTTTGGTCGAAGTACGGTAGTGTAAAGTTTGCGAATTTAATGAGTATTATGAAAGAAATGTTATTATAGTGTTTAGTTGGTTTAGTCGGCAGCTGTAGCGTTGTGAGTACTAAGGTATGGTTAAAAATAAAACTAATTTGTAAAATATTACAAGTTTTCAAATAAGATTTATCTACGGTCACCATTGAATTTTTGCGTAAACACTCTAGCGAAATACATCTGTTTTAATGCAATTGAAAAAAAATGATAAGTCAGTCGATTTAAATCGCGCTAGAAATCATAATTGTGAAACATTGTATGGAAAAGTTTTGGTATATCATAGTATTAAAAGCGGTTTCAGAACAGCGTTTTTTTTCCGCTCGCATAAGGTTCGATACACGGGCGCCACATTTTGCGGCTTAAAACACCGATCGCGCAGACACGCGCTACGAGTTCGCGTGGAGCGGCGATTCTAGCGGTCGTTTGGTATCTGCCGACTTTCACTCTTTGCCGATCTTTTTTTTGTTTTCATACATTTGTCGCAGTTGTCTTGATTTATTCCGTTAGACACGGTCATCATGTGGGCAGAACATGGGTTCCGTGCTATGAAAACACACTTCACGAGGTACACTGCTTTTGTCGAACTCACTTACTACTCACAAATTACTTGAAATTACAATCCAACACAATAACACTAGGCACCATGAATCGGGGAACAGTTTCGGGACGTCTTGACTCCACCGTGGTCAGACACAGACTGTCCGCCTCACAGCGAGCTCGAAACATCACGACTCTGTAGAAGCGCGCTTAGGTGTGGGTAGACTGGTAAGTAGGTCGCGTGCTACCTTTGGCGTGCTTGCCGATTCATTTTCTGTCCGTACTAATGACCGGATCCTACACATTTAATTATTGTTTTGCCGACTATTTCTGCATTGCAAATTATTGTGTGTATTTCGCCAACTTTATACATTTTCCATACTAAAAAATCGTCGTTGTTTGCCGACATCCTCACTTTTCTCGCATAGCTTTAAGTCGATTAACAGGTTAATCTATCCCTTCATTGTTGGTATGACGACTATTTGTACAGTCGACAACAGAATTTTCTTATGTGGTTGAATCATGCATGACTTGCCCGTGCTACTACCGGCAGTTGCAAAAAAAAAGGAAGAGAAACATTACAAATAGTGATGATGATAACACATTTATAGGCAATTAGTAAAAATAATAAAAAATTAAAATAACCTGGCAAAAGTACTAGGCTAGCATAAGTTGTAAGTTGTTGTAAGTGTGTATTTGAAGAGTTCTGGGTAGGTAAGTAGAACTCTAACGACAGCATCCGACGACCTCTTGTCACTGTCGACGTTCCAGCTGTTTTAGAACCCAATGACTGGGCACGCGACGATAGCAAAAGACCGGACGGCATGTCTTTTTTTTATTGTATGATGAATTGATGATCTAATTTATTTAGATAGTTCTCAATAGATGTGTAAATTATGTGAGGATAGATTGCATCTTTTTAAATAAGAAGATTTTGTTTCTATTTGCACAAATCATGTACGGCAAGCGGACAATATAAATATAAAAAAAAATAAGATTCGTGTATTCATTTTAGCATGAATTTGATTGATTTGTTTGACTGTACACATTTCGACAAATTCCGAACCAATAATGGTTTCATATGAATACGTAGCGAAACTAAATTTTTGTATGGAAAATGTATAAAGTTGTCGAGATACGTTGCAAAAATACTACACGCATTAAAGTCGGCAAAACCATAAGTAAATGTGTGAAAAGAAAAAAAATCGGCAAAAAGCGAAAGTCGGCAGATACCGAATAGACCATTCTAGCGGCTCGCGCTTATTCGTGCGCCTACTATCGTACGAGTTGCGCGTGTGGCAAGAGACACGCCTATACGCGCTTCTAATAACGAGCTTATACGCGCAGGAAACACGCTAATCTGAAACCTTTAGTAAACATATTTTAAATTGTTCCATTTAAAAACAAGATGGCCGCGTTAGTTCCGATTTTAGCCACGCGCCAAAAGATCCATGTACAACATGTTTCATGCAAAACTTTTTCATACAATGATCTTCTAATGTCCATTTAGATTCTATACTTTTTGTATGCTACTGTAGTTCGTATTTAGTGCTAATAATTCTATTATTGTTAGTAATATCCCGATGTTTATTTTATTCAACCTTGAGTATGAAGTATATGGAGTCCCAATGCGCCGAGGTAAGACTGCCTCATTGCTCTTATGGTCGCAAGCGTGACTGCGGAGCTTGAGGTATTGGGTTCAATTCCCAGGTAGGCCAAGTATTATGTGGAATTGTGGATCGGGTGTGTGGTTATTCCGTCAGAAATTTCTTAAAAGCTACCACGGACTCCAGATTTGTGCCCGGTTGATGGCAATATGCCTGCTATTCCTATTACATGGGACTTCATACATAATAAACACTATTAAAGCAAGTGAAAAGATGATGCCTTATGAAACTCGTAGCTAGACAGGCCCCTCATAAACTTTTCTCCTTTCTACCTGTTTTAGCACGCGCAAATCGGGATATTACTAAACTTTTTAGTTCAATACTCTTATGTCTTACACTCATCCTTGTCCATCCGTTTCTGCGATGTCCACGGGACTCTAAACTTCACCTAACGTTAGTCAGTAGGTGCTCTCCTAGATGGTGGACATTTATCCGTAAAAGACATGACTTGCCATTGAATTTAAAACCATCGTCTTATCACCGAAGGTTGATAGTCCAACAGCACGCTCAATGTCCTTTACGGCTTTTCAAATTTCCACCGTCGTCATTTCTAAGTCCACTGTACGTCGGTTCAATTGTAATATTAGCGAAAAGACTGACAAATGTGAACGAAATCAAACGGAATCGACGGTCACGTGCAAAATTATGATTAATTATGAATTATTCAATCACATAGACTTATTTAATTACATAGTTATAACTACCATGTTGTATATTTAAATAAAAAATTAAACTATTTTGTGTTTTGTTTTTATGTTTATCCACAATTCCTAAGGCTGCGGTTCCACTGAGGCGGAGCGGAGCAAATCAGAGACGAGCTGTGTCGCGATTCACCAATCACATGGCTTGAAATCCACATCTCTTCTCCACTCCGCCATGTGATTGGTGAATCGCGGCACAGTTCGTCTCCGCTCTGCTCCTCAGTGGAACCGCAGCCTAATGCCGAAATCAGCTCTTTCATATTCTGTTCAGTTTTATCTGACAGCTTCGGGCACCACGGCCTGTCATGCAGACGAAGTGCGTGCATTTTTGCGCGGAACGCAAATATAAACGGTATCTTCCAACGAGGTCCTGTCACCGTCGGCGTTCCAGCTGTATTCGAAACCAATGGCTTGGCTCATAATAATATTTCGGTGTTAGATGCTAACATTGAACAAACAGTATCTTGGCTTATTAAGTGAAATAAAACAAAATATACTTCAGTTTCATGTCCAATAAAATATGCATTGCAAATAAAATACGACCAAAATAAACATCTTATAAAAAAAATACTTGGTCACAAAATCATAGTTTCTGTATGACTTAAGTTTCATGTTTCAATCGGCTTACAAACTTTGACCAATCGCAGAGTCGATCTTGATTATTCTATATAATCGCCAGATTTTATTTAAATACTCTGATCTGAAATAAGAATATTTTTTTAAAATGTAAGCATATTTTGGTATTGGTACTGTTTTCAGACATATCTCACAAAGTTCAGTGTCCACAACGACACTTTACATACATACGTAAACTCGCCATTTACCCAAGGGGATAAAAAGAAACCACAGAACCCTCCGCTTCCCCGCAGTCGAGGAATAATGACATTCGTGTATTAGAAAAAGTTCTGACAGTAAGTTAGTAGTCCTCCTTCTTAAGGTCGTTGTACATAATCAACGGCCAGACAAAGCACTTACGTTGCAAGCTGGCGGACAATGTTGAAAAACCGGCCAAGTGCGAGTCGGACTCGCGCACGAAGGGTTCCGTACCATTATTTATAAAAACGAAAAAAAAAAACTTTTTTTGTATGGGAGCCCCCTTAATTATTTTTTTTCTGTTTTTATTATTTGTTGTTATAACAGAAATACATAACCTGTACAAATTTCAACTGGCTAACTATCACGGTTCATGAAATACAGCCTGGTGACAGACGGACGGACGGACAGCGAAGTCTCAGTAATTAGGGTCCCGTTTGACCCATTGGGTACGGAACCAAAAAGGACTGAATTTATACCGTTAAAAACATCGAAGTATTTTGAATCACTGTCAAAATAACAGAACTGCCGTTACAATATGATTGCTTTTAGGTTAGCTCCAAAGAGTATAATAATAATACGGGACATTAGTTCCATGATTCACATGTCTTTCATAATGAGTACTTATGGATCAAGATCCCGTGACCGTCAGACCTACGTTATTTTATAAAAGCTGAAACTTTTTCTGCGGAAGTACCTTATTACAAGTAAGAACGATTAGCTATTATGAAAAGTCGGTCGAGGTGGCTTTGGTGGGTATCAAGTTACAAAAGTCTGCTGAATAGCTGCGAAGATGATGATTCACCCCCTCCACTGCCAGACACTTTGTGTGGTAGCAACTGGCTGCCAGACACCTTTAAAGTATCATCATCATCATTTCAGCCGAAAGACGTCCACTGCTGGACATAGGCCTCCCCCAAGTGTACATAAGGGGGGTTTTGCCATAATCGCCACGCTTGGCAGGCGGGTTGGCGATCGCAGTAAAGTTGTTACAAAAGCACAGAGAACGCTGCTGCCCATTCTCTGGAAAGTCCCTTAGTCGCCTCTTACGACACCCACGGGAAGATATGGGATGGTGCTATTCTTTACGTCCGACACCATACAGAGCCTTTAAAGTATGATAAATTATAATCGAACTTACGTTATTACGAGTATGTATGTAGGTCTGGCGGTCACGGGCTCTTCCTCTATTAATTTTTATTATCGTTACAATTAGGTTGCCATTGGCATGCCGCTGGCGGTCAAATATTGAAAAGACTATTAAGATATAATAAAGCCCACTTACTCGAAAAACCCCTCTCACACGACGTGCCCTTTATAAGAATAGCAGTGGGTGCAGTCAGGACCCTGAAGTTAACCATATTGAAGTCCATGGTGTCGTACAAGAACCGCGACTGCCTGTCACTCAGGATCCAGAGGTTGCCTTCGTTATCTGCCTGGATTTACGAAGATTCGTAAGTAAGAAAGTTAAGTATAAGCATGTAGAAAACTGACACAACTCTGATAGAGCGAAGGTGAGCGACGTTTCCCGCAGTCATAATGATCAACTTACGTAGGTACGTGCCGATAGTCAAATGTGTTGAAACCATCCTTCTCTAGAGAGTTGAAGCCAAACAGGACGTGTAGTAGTAGTAGCGGGACCGATTATTTTGACTTTAGCAATACCTATTTAGCAAGCATTTCTGTTTCATTCATATGGGTAACCAACAAGTTTTATTTATAAATTATAGTGCTACTTAACAGATCCAATTATAACTGCGAACATTCCAGGTGACGACAAATACAAAAAGATATATCAAAATCATATCGTTTAGGAGAAGAAGAATTAGGAACACTCGCACACACGAATTTAATTTATAAAGATACATACTTTGACGTCATTAGGAAATTCCATTATATTGCAGTCGCTGAGAATTAAAGGGGTATTCTCCGGCTTAAATTCTTTGTTCATGTTCCAACACCCTAAGCCATTTTTGCAGACCTGTTTTAAAAGTAAATTACATAAGCCAACTATAGGGGTGAAATCACTATTCATGCGCTAATCAGCGAGTTCGTTAACTCATGTCTTATGAAGGCGTTATTTAGTAAAGCGGGAAGCCCGGTCGTAAGCTTCCGCATTAGTTGGCATCGGAATCCCCTTAATCCGCAATAGGGCAGTTATAATTCTAAGCGACAAAAAGGACGATAACAAAAAATACTGTTCTTATTATCTTTTCAAAGTTCACAGAGAATTGGTTTCTTCTAGGCAAGCGTATTTCACTCATTATTGCTTCTCATCAAGTGAGTTGCGTCCAAACGCAAGCCAATATAGCATTAAAAAATGTGATTGTGACCTGCAGGTATCACAGACTAGCTATAGATACGGAGATCATTTAGCCAGCTTATTTGTTGAATTAATTACCTGTGTGTAAAACATCACGTTAGTAGATGGGTCTATATCGCATGCTGTGGCTTGTGACTTGGGACCTCGGTCACCAATTATCTGGAACGATGAATAAACCATGAAACATTTTGGGTAGATACTACGAGCATTGTTCAGTTCGACTCAAGATTATAGATCGTCACACCTGGAAGAAGTCTGTTTATCTAGGGTTCGCCTGCGGATCCAAGTAGGCCGCTGCAAGCAATTTCCAGTGAAATTAAGATTATAAAGCCCACCAATACCCAGCAGGAATGCAGTGCCTCAAACCGAACTATGCCCCATAATTTGGATTGAAGTACCAAAAATCTTCACTTTTGAGGACCCAAAATCGCCACTGAGGCCACTGAGGTCGCGATTAGCGTGTACTCCTGGGCCAAATGATTTCGATTTGTATTTTTAACTTAGTAAGTATGCGAGTCTATTGCAGATCTGTGAACATAACTATCTAGATACTTTTAATGATCATAAAATCGCCCAACAATCAAACCTCCACTCCATTGAATATGTCTTCATTTGGCGCATTTTTATTTCTTAAAAGTTTTGTAGACATGCTGAACAGTCTAGTGCTTGAGGTCGGATGCAGGTACAAGGTGCAGAAACTGAAAGTTGAATGTTATAAGGTTAAAAGGAAGATGAAGATCAACATTTTGATGGACTCATCAGCCTTGAGTTATCAACAATTGCTAGACAGGCATCCCAACCGTACACCATTTATTCGGAAGGCCCATATTCGTACATTTTTTTTTTTAGTTCGGTAGCTCAAGGATTGCTCACGATAGTGAAGAGCATGCAGAGAGATCTGAGAAACCTACTGAGTCTGATAGACAGACATTTAATTCGGGAACGGTATGAAGAATACAATTGTTGAGAAGACGATGCAATTTTTTATTTCTTCTACGTACAACGTTCAAAAATTGTCAGGGATTCACAGGTTCAACTAATTGGTGGCTATTACCAAAATCAACTCACCCATCCTTATTTGGCTGCGACAAAGTTGAAGAAGATACTCCATCACTCCAATAGAAGTTAATCCCTCCAACTGAGTAGACCCCAGCATGGGGGTCGAAATGAAAGTAAGGGTTTTGAACCCGCCACGCATCGTCATCCTTCATACTGTACACTATGAGTGCGTTTGAACCCATGTCCGTGATATATGCGTAGGCTCCTGTGCCGCATTTCCCGTCTACTGTTTCAACAGTCTAAACAAAGAGAACATTCTGACTTGTTGCTGTCCAAAATCAGACTTAATTTTCGTTATCATGACCAAATAAAAGATGGATGGATTGAAATGATAGATGAACAATGACAATGAAGAATGGAAAAAAAAAATGTGTTGCGCCAACCTAAGGTATTATGGGACAAGGGCGATGATGATTGGGAGTGTGTTGAGAAAGCCCTTTATATGGCTTGACTTCCATTGTGATGAATGCTGTGACTACTACTGTCTACGACGTAACACTTTACCTTTGAGAAACTTCGTGAAACGATGGGCCTATAGCATACTTAGAATTTTCTACCCCCTTGGCTGGGCCACAGGACTACTTCGATGAAAAGGAGCGGGAGAAGACCCCAACCCTCAATAACTCAAAACTATCGACCGATTGTGCTGCCGCCGACAGCCAGTCGACTACAAAAGCTTACGAGACACACTTAACACGACCCACGGCGACCACTAATTGAAGCCGTGTCCCAGCTGGGCTTTGCGGTGTCACTGTTATTCTAGTGGACTTAATAAAACATACTTAGTCTACTTACAATGCTAGTCAGCATGGATGCCTCCGTCAACACATTTGGTTGAAGGTTATACTTCTTCATCAGTTTGTCCTTGGTCAAGTCGAACACAAGCACGGCCGGTTCTGTTACTTGTTTCACATCCGCTGTGGAATTATTATATTTTTTTTTTGTAGATAATAAAAGGATGAACATGATGCTGATGTTGGTCCAGTAGGACCAACGAAAGAAGTCTTCCTACCTACTATGTCACCTACCTAATGTTATAGGACCAAAGTAGGCCTCGCACTATGTGGACGACGTGGTGAAAGCTGAGGAAATCAGCAGGATGTGAGCCGCACACCAGTGGCGAGGCTAGGGGGTGAGGGGGGCTATGTCCAGAAGGAAATGCTCCAGCTGATATGTTTCTTGAGACCTGCGATAATCGCTACTACGAACTTAAATGTCTTATGAATGTCAAGTAGGTTTTTTAGGACCTATACGGAATCAACCCTGTTTCAACAATTGGAGCTGTGGTTTGCCTTTTAGATTCAGAGTTCCTGATGAACTTCAGGGATGCGGCCAAAACGCAAGTTCGATGTTCGTCAACGTTTAGGTACCATCACCAAACTGGGTTTTGGAGCACGGTAAGGACTATTCTTGCTTGCAGCGTTAAAACAGTTAAAAACTTTCTATTCCTTGGTGCCTTTTTTTGGTTTATTCCTATTGGTCGAAAACGGTGGTCAAACATCTGGGATCATTAACAGAGCCTGAGATTTTTTTAAATAAAACATATTTTAAAAAAGGGTCGCGTATTTTTTGGTTTATGTTTTTTAGGGTTACGTAGTCAACAAGGAACTCTTATAGTTTCGCCATGTCCGTCTGTCTGTCTGTCTGTACGCGGTTTCGCTCAAAGACTATTGGTACTAGAAAGTTGTTATTTGGCATGAGTATAAACCGAAAAAGTGGTAAAATAAAATTTTGAAAAAAACTATTATTTAGGGTACCTCCCCTATATGTAAAGTGGGGATGATGAATTTTTTTTTCTTCCTTCTCATAGTGTGTCTTTTCAAAATATTAGGGGTTTGGGAAGACCGTTTTTTGATTAAGTAAACCGTTCGTGACTTATCAAGCTTTAAAGTACCAATTTTCGTTAGAGTCAAGTATCCCCCGCCCTCTACCAACTAAACGGTTGTAGTTATAAATTCAAATGTGACGGCAGTAGTACCTATATATATAACGAAGTTAAAAGGAAAACTATCACACTTAAGTGGGCTTTACAAGTTTACGAGTAATAGTCAACCAATTGATTTGACTCGAAAATTTCGAACAACTCCATAGAAATGTCGATAGATGGCGCTAAGCGTCAGTTGTATAAGTAAGTATAATAAGTTTAAAAAAAAAACAGTTGCTGTCGAATAAAATTATAGTTAGTTGTGTCTAAGTAATTAAATTAGTTGAGGATTGTTTCAAACCTGCCCCCGTCGAGATCTGACCCGTATTCACAAACGCTTCGATTCGATGTCGATCGACAAGTCGAATGTCTATCTTTTTTTGGCTATACGAAGGCGAGCGAGATAGACAATTGACTTGTCGTTCGACATCGAATCAAAGCGTTTGTGAATACGGGGGCAGATCTCGACTCAGACTCAGATGTTTGGCTTTTAGTTAGCGCATGGTACGAAACTATCAGTCAGCGAATACGACCCGCACTTGGCTGTTATAAAAACCACGGAACCCTACACTGCGCGCGCGTGGCCCGACACGCAATTGACCGGTTTTTTTGTTTAAGTATCTATTGGTCCGTTAGTAAGGGTGTTAAACCGATGTGGTCATCGTGGATGGGATTTTGTTTGAAAAATTAGCTTATTCCCACTTTTCTGATAGTACCTACAATAGATTAAAATAATATCACTTACTAGCCATATCGATTACTCCATTATCTACGACCCAGAGACGATTGCACTTATCCACATGCACCCTGAAGGTGGAGACGACTGTACTGTTGGAGGTCACACTGCCCTCGCGGTTAAGACATGCCTCACTCCAGTTGGGGTACGGATGGAGAGGTGCATCTTGAGGATCGCTCAAACGGACAAAGTTCAGGGAAGAAGGGACGCCTAGTAGGGAAAATAAGCCTGATTAGGATCTATGCTGTAGTTAATTCAGTTTGGAAGAAGAGTATGGAATTAGTACAGGATATTGCTACTTGAGGTTCATGAGAAATCGACACAAGTTCTTGTAACCACTGCTCAAGGTATTTATTCAACATGAACACATCACGCTTGATTTCTTTTACGACCCTTTTAATGGGAGGCAGGCTCATCAAGGGTTATCTTCTTAGTAAAACATTGCATTTTACCAAAAATGTTATAAAAAGATCTAGCCTGGTCTCCACCGTGGTATTGTTATGAACAATTTGTCGTTCCACCTCGCTATTCCAGTCGGCATGTTGTTTGTGGGTATATACGACCTATTGGCAAGAGATGTTTTTCTGTCTGGGCAGTCGGGGCAATCATCGCAGTCCCATGCAAAGTCAATAACCTTCCATTGGAATTTTGGAGGTATCAGCGCTATCGCCTGATATAAAAGCAAAAGAACTAGAATTAGGGAAAAATTAGACATGTTATTATTGGTTTGTTTTTTACTTTTACAATTTTTATTAGATTTTTCACATTTTATGCTTGCAGTTTACAAAATTCTGGCACTGCTAGACAAGTTGTCACACATTACATTTCCATGACATATTGATAATATAAATGTTGATAGCCAAGGAGGTTATAGCGGAGGTTCACCAAAAATATTTTAGTGCCGACGGCGCGTTCGTGTTCCACGCGAGCCTCAAGGACATGTCAGCAAATCGGAAGGGGTCCGAGAGGGCCGATGCCTGCCAGGGCTGCGGGTTGTTCGAAAGAGATAGGTACCGTGCCCCTGGAACGCAAAGGGCTAAGAAGGAACATGGATGGGTTTTAGTCAGTCAAGTCTGACACTCCCTTCCGCTCCGCCCAGAGCGGAAGAAGTCATTTGATGATTTCCCATCCTAAAAAAAAAAAAAAAGTTTAAGCCGTGCTTGCCGAGGTTGGTCTGTGGATGGGTGACCATAATTACATATCGAGTTTCCTCCGTGCCTCGGAAAGCACGTTAAGCCGTTGGTCCCGGCTGTCATTTGTAGATCTTTGACAGTCGTTACGAGTAGTCGGAAGCTAAAAATCTGACATCCAGTCTTACCAAGGGTTACCGTATTACCCAGTTACTGGGTTGTGGAGGTCAGATAGGCAGTCGCTTCATGTAAAATACTGGTACTCAGCTGCATCCGGTTAGACTGGAAGCCGACCCCAAGATAGTTTGGGAAAAGGCTAGGCAGATGATGATTTATTTAGTAAAATCATGTGTGAGCATTTATAGTATGAGATGGGAGTGATCCAATGAGATTCAGTGCTGTGCCGATATCTCACTTGCTGTTCTTCTCTTTTTACAATACCCACTGCGCGAGTGCGGTTAACAAATACTCCTTTTTTAAATGACTAAAGCGTAACTAAAAGTTTCGAACCCTTTCGAAAACAACACAGTTCTGAGACGCGCGCGTAAATATGCGTCAACAACATGTTACAATGTAGTGGGATGAAGTTTACCTAATTATCCTGGGTCATATTAAACGACTCGCTTTGTTAAACGACTCGAGTTCTTTAAAAAGTGAAAGTGCGAAAGTTTAGAGAAATGGTTCACGAAAACATGGTGGAATAACTAAACGTGTGAAACGTCAAACAGAATTTCGTTTTACGCTGGAAACAATTGGTGTATCTTTGGCATAATATTTTTGTCTGACTCTGTTTGACATACGTAAATTATGCTGCACTCTCTCTGTCACTCTTTATTCATGCGCAGAAATCAGTTTACGTCCGTGGAAAATCACTCAGTTGCACCAGATGTCACGCAAAAAGAGTAGTGTTGTTCAATAATCCCATTTAATAATTGGAAGAATGAAAGAATCTATTGAATGACGTCCTGAGACCTTGGAGTGTTGTTATCGGGAAGTGCATCGGTTCATTAGCCGAAAAAATGTCTACGGAAAACGAAGAACCTGTGAATATCAATGGTGCAGAGAACGCAGAAGCGGGTAAAGAAAAGCGGATAGGCTGCGCTCATTACAAACGTCGCGCTAAGTTCGTGGTAAGAGCTGGATCATTAGAGATGTAAATTAATTGAAATTAGCTGATTAGTTTGGTTTGTGTGCGATAGCTGAAACAAAACAGTCGCGGGCTATATATAAACACAACATCGCAAAAGTCTTGAGACCGTGACATGCGGGTTTCAGAAACAAAGATAAAGTCAACGAACTGGTGGACGCGAATCATGTGTTATTGCGGCGAAATAAACGAAGCAATCATAAACCATTTCCCAATATATCCTCATACAATATGGTATTGTATAGGCATGATAGCAGTCAGATATTGCTAATCATATTGACCTCTTTTACAACTATATCTAGAGTTCAGATTCAAAGATTTGGTTCTACAGTTTGGTACTTACATCATTTTATATTTAGAACATTGAATTTTTACCTATTGAAGAGTCCTTTGTTTGCAAGCACAAGTCTAAAATTATATTTTTATATGTTTCATGAATATTGTGACTCACTAATGTTTTGACTCTATCCCTTACTCAGTTGCTTAGGGATTGAAACATAAGCAAAGAAATGGAAAGTCACCCAATGTTCCCACCCACCGAAGTTCCTTATCGCGCGTTGTGAAAGGGGGCTAGACGGAAAAAATTAAGACGAAAAAAGTTGTAATTACACTTTTTGCTATTGTTGTAAGCCGTGCGGCGTACAAGGACAAGGACAGGGACAATTGCTATAGTTGTAAGCCGTGCGGCGTGTGCGTGTTTCTCTCTCTCTCTCTCTCTCTCTCACTCTCTCTCTCTCTCTCTCTCTCTCTCTCTCTCTCTCTCTCTCTCTCTCTCTCTCTCTCTCTCTCTCTCAAAGAAACTAATTTAAGGCATTCTCTTGCCTCCTTTAACAAAATATAAAAAACAAATTAAAGGCACTCTCTTGCGTCGCTTACGCCGCTCCACATAAAATACTAGCTTTCAGCTACATCCATTAGACTGGAAGCCGAACACACTGGAAAAGGCTAGGCAGATGACGATGACCTAATTTCGTCTGTAATTCTCTGTCTGATCTCATCAATTTTGCCTAACCCTTACGAGATTTCAGAGTGATGTAATTGTGTAATAAATACATGATTAATAAATGAATATGATTTTCAGACACCATGCTGCAACAAAGTTTACGTCTGCCGATATTGCCATGATGAGAATGAACAGCACTACTTCAACCGGAAGTCAGTCACGGAGCTCATATGTACAGAGTGCGACAAGAGACAGAAAGTGCAGGAGGAGTGCGAGAACTGTGGAGTAAGGTTTGGAAAGGTTAGTTGAGGAATCAATTTTTTTATTCATCCACACGAATTCCACCTGCTGACATACCTCGTCCTCACAAGCACTGGTATTACAATCGGTAGTAATCTTGTTTGTTTTTTGTACAGAAAATGTAAAATACAAAATATTACTGCTTAGTAAGTTCCTAATCACTTTTACATATGCATAAACCATAATAAAAATAAGTATATGCATAGGCACAACCTTGTAGCCAAGATTATCCATAAGCAATTTGCTCTAAAATACAGCCTTAGAATCGGAGGTACCATACTATAGGTATGTATCCGACCCAGTTCTCGAAAACGGCAATGTCACACTGTACTGGAATCAATCCATCATCACTGACAGGACTGTTGTAGCCAATATAGTGGGGGTGGATCGATCAGAGCGGTGCGCAATGATTGTTGATATAACGGTCCCGCATGACGAGAACCTCGTGAAAGCCGAAAAAGATAAGCAAAATCAAGTTAATCAAGTATCTTGACTTAGCTCGCGAGTAGACATGAGGCATAAATATTGGATTAGGTATATGGATAAGGTGTTTTTGGATGCGAATCCGTACCTAATCCAAAGCGTCAAGGATTAGGTATGGCACAAAATATTTGTACACAATCTACACGTTACAGAAGATACTCCGTAGTTCCGTGCCTTAAAATGTGCGGGGTTAAGATTCAAGTTTAATTAGCACTGCCGCCAGCGCCATCTATGTAGAATATTAATGGACTAGTTAGTTACGTTTGTCGTAACGAAACGCTGCACCATCATTAACACATTGTGCAGGTGCACTCTTTAAGTATGAAGGGTAATTTTGATTACTTTATTGGACGTTAAAAACGTAAGGATTCATGTTTGTTTTTATTTCAATTGTGATTATAATATATTTTATTTGTTTATATATCTTAGCATTATGTATTTATATTTAGTTATATGTGTATTTATATTTAGCTAATAGTATAGGTTAAGTTAGGTAAGGCACAATAACACATTTTTCTGTTCCTTCTCTCACACACTATCGTCTACATTTCTTTTTCATTTCTCCTTTCGCAGGTCTGCTGGCAGTAATTTCATATGAAATAAGCAGTAGCTTTGTATACAAATATTTTCCTGTGTTGTCTACTGTGTGTACATAAATAGTAAAATAAATGAATGTTTACTTTAAGTACCATTTGCCCATAAAAAAACAAAATATAATCCACCATTCCACAATATATCAGAAACGGAACCTCCATAATCCATGCCAAATATTTCTTACTCAATCCACATACGATACATAATATCGGTAACAGGCCAGCAGCCATATTAAATAAATATTCGGATTAGGTAAATGGATTAGGTTTTTTAAATACTAGGATTAGGTATCGTTTTTACCTAATCCGACCCATGTCTACTCGCGAGGTTGTCGACATGTGAGATGTGGACACAGCGATCTTTGTGCCGATAGTCGTATCAGCCAATGGCTTAATTGCCAAGAGCCTCGACCAATAGCTTTCGAGGCTCTCGTTAGGCAGCTGGATCAAGGGCTTGATTCAGAAAGCGGCACTGCTGGACACGGCTCGTATTGTTAGGAGGTTCCTTTCTCTGGAGCCCTGACTGCCGGTAGCTTGGACCCTGTTCCCGATACCGCTGGGTTATTTTATACAGAAATATTCTTACTCTTATTCTTATCCTTTATTGCACACAAAAAAAGAAAAAAAAAATATACACACAAATTGCAATATAAAAACTAAAAAATAAAAAAAAAAAAAATCTAAATATGAAATCTAAAAATCTAAAATGAATATGATATCTAAATATGTATTTAAAAGTGAAAATTATATGTACTGAAATAAATAAATGAAAATAATAAGTATATGTGACAGCACCATTCAAACATGGGAATAGTTTTGAACATGATATAAATATTTGATTAAGATTATGTATTTCATACACATTTAATACTAAGAAGATTCATATTTACTTTGTTTTGCCAGTCACAAAACTGCTGTGAAATCTTATCTTTCCTGCCAATGTTTTTTATTGCCATATCACGAAACTAAAAAAATAATAATTTGTGAAGGCTTAAAAAACCTAGATTATTGATCCCAAACATTTATGCTGTGAAGCGAGTCTCGATTTTTATCAGTCTTTGTCACAAATCACAATCTTTTGAAAAACAAAATTGTTTGAAATTCAAAGAATAGCCAACAAGTTCTTTCAAAATGCATTTGTTGCTGATATCTTTGAGGATTCACTTTATAATATCACGTTTTTGGGCAAGCTATGCGTGTTTACCTGCTTTTTATATTTTTGGCGCGTGATGTATGCAGACAATGTGTTAATTCTCGTTACAAGTATAGAATCAAAATCAAAATATTTTTATTTTACATAGGCCTACAGGGGCACTTATAAAACGTCGGCAAAAAGGTGCTCGGTTCGCGTTGGTCGTTTCCTATGGAGAAGAACTGGCAAGAAACTCCATGGTTACTCTTTTAAAATCATTTGGTTTTACAATATTTCTGTTACAGCATTAGTACTAAAGTATGGGAGGACATCGTAGGCCTGACAATAAGTCGTTGCTTACTACGAAACGTAGAACGAAATAATAAGTTACCAAGGATCTAGGAATCTATAAGGCCTACAATGTCCACACATTTACAAACAATCAGTAAATAAGAAAAAGAGTCTATACAACAAAAAAAAAAAAATAGAAAATATCACAAAATGACTAGATCAAATAAGTGACACAAATGTTGTCATCCGTGCTGTAACTATTCTAAACAAAAGGTGTAATGATTTAAAAACTATTGTAAAGCATCTGATTAAAATGAAAGAAGAAAGGAAAAAAAAATAAGATTGAGAATAGTTAGAGACATCCACACATTTGTGCCGTTTATGAGCTACCAGGGAAGCAGCATGTGCGAAGGGGCTAAGACCAAACTTCTCTATCTTCAACGTAGTCCTTAATTTTGTAATATGCTTTTTTAATTAGGACACGTTTAATATAATTTTTAAACTTTCCATCGGTCAGTTCTGTAACTGACTTCGGCACCTTATTATAAAAGCGTAAACTGTTTATAAGAAAAGACTTGCTAGTTTTGGTTAATCTGAATTTGGGTATTACAATTTCGTGTTTACTGCGTGTATTTATATTATGGAAGTCGCTTCTAATTTTGAAAAGTCCTCGGTTTTTGCGGACATGTAAAATACATTCTAAAATATAAAGTGAAGGCAGAGTCAGTATATCGATTTCTTTAAATTTTTCTCTGAGGGATTCACGAGGACCCATTTTGTAGATAGCGCGGACTGCCCTCTTTTGCAGTATGAAAATTGAATCAACGTCTGCTGCCGATCCTCACAGCAGAATGCCATAGGACATAATACTATGGAAATAAGCGTAGTATACTAATCTAGCTGTGGCTATATCAGTTAACTGCCTTATTTTTCTGATTGCATAGGCAGCTGAGCTTAACCTTCCTGAAAGAGTTCTAATGTGCGCGCCCCACTGCAGTTTTGAATCGATAGTAATACCCAAGAATACAGTTTCCGCTATAACAACAAGCTTCTTGCCGTCAAGATTTAAATTTAGGTCACGTTGTGGTACATTTGGTAAAGAAAACTTAAGGCATTTTGTTTTATTCGTATTCAATAAAAGATCGTTGGCTGCGAACCATTTCGAGAGAATAGTTAGGCTTTCGTTAACATGTAAGACGTCCGTATCTTTTCTATCAATTTTAAAGATTAGCGAAGTGTCATCAGCAAATAGAATTATATCCGAAAATTTGGCCATCATATAAGGGAGATCATTAATATAAACAAGAAACAGGAAAGGGCCGAGAATTGAACCTTGGGGCACGCCCATCTTGACTATAGACCCGCAGGACGTCGCCCCATTTACATTTACTTTTTGCAGCCTGTTTGATAAATAAGAGAGAACAAGATCAGCAGCTTGTCCACGAATTCCGTAGTGGTGTAATTTACAGATCAGTGTTTTGTGGTCGACGCAGTCGAACGCTTTTGAGAGATCACAGAAGATGCCAATAGCATCCTGGGACTTCTCCCAGGACTCCAAAATGTGACTGATGAGTTTTACTCCCGCGTCCGTTGTCGACCTACCCTTCGTGAAGCCAAACTGCTGACTATGCAGTATCCTATTAGAGTTGAAGTGAGACAACATCTGGTCCAGCATGATTTTTTCATAGATTTTACTCAGTGCTGGAAGCACAGATATAGGCCTATAATTAGAGGGATCACTCTTACAACCTGATTTGAAAATTGGTACTACTTTACTATGTTTCATCAAGTCGGGAAACTGGCCGCTGTCCAAACATTGGTTGAATATGCCTGTTAAGACAGGAGCAATTGTATCAATAATATCTCCAAGAACCTTGACGGATATCCCCCATAAGTCTTCAGTATTTTTTTTATTGAGACTTTTGAATGCGTTTTTAATTGTAGCAATACATACTGGTTTAAATTTAAAGTTTGGTATGTTCTTTGTAAAGTTCTCTTTAAGAAGAGCTTCAGCTAATTTAGCTGAAGAGGGGAGAGATTTCGTAACCTCTAACGGAATGTTGGTAAAGAAGTTGTCTAGAGTCTCAGCGACTTCTAGCTTATCACAAATTGTTTTATTATCTATTTTCAAAGACAATTCAGTCTTATCTCGTTGTTGCGTCTTTCCTGTTTCTCTGTGAATTACCTGCCATACAGTTTTTATTTTATTCGTTTTATTTGTTTTTTAGAGTTTTTAAGCCCCGACCAAAAAAAAAGAGGAGTGTTATGACGTGTGTATCTGTGTGTCCGTCTGTGGCATCGTAGCTCCTAAACGGCTGAACCGATTTTGATAAAATTGGTTTCATTTGAAAGGTGTTTTAATCGAGAGTGTTCTTAGCTAGGTTTCGAGAAAATCTGCTTAGCCGGTTGAAGGTCATGATCTCTTTACTAGTTGATTTTGGAATATAAACTTTTACGGGTCTGGTCGCTTCGAAATTTGAAATCTTGTCACTTGTCACCATGGAAATCACCAGGGGGGGCACACCCCCCCTCCCCCTAAAAACTCGGGATTTTATATAATTTATAACTTTCCTTGTTATCGTTAATTAGCGAGAAAAGGCGCAACACCGATAACAGGGGAAGGAATGGGAGGAGACCTATGCCCAGGAGTGGGCTAAGAAAAAATAATATTTAATAAGTTCAAAAAGCATGAAATAAAAATATGATATAGTAAAAGCCTCTAAACAACTTAAAATAAATTAGGTAATCCAAGCGTCGTAGCGTCGGGGAACCGCTAAGTAGGCCGCTTAACACAAGCACAAAACAAAGCGGACCCGCGACGCTACGACACTTGGATTACCTTATTTATTTTAAGTTGTTTAGAGGCTTTTTCTTTCGGGGATTTTATAAATTTTTTATCCAAAATATTTGATTTTCGTCCTGTGTCACATTGGCGCCGTCTACGCCTGCCTTTTGGAATGTTGTAGAATTATAAAATGATGCAAGTAGTAGAGGTCATGTGTAGATATCTCGTAGTCGTGTGTAAGCAGACTAGTTGACTTTTATTAGAGGTCTAGAGACGCGTCACAGCGAACGTCGTGTGTCGACTTTGTCGAAGACCGGAAAAGTAATATCTAAGCACGATTTAGGTAAAAACCAAGAACCTTTGGACACAAAATCTTGCTAATCTTTCTGTTATAAACCATTTCCATAATTAATCATCCTGTCTTAAATTCCGCAGTACTCGTGCCTAATCTGCAACTTATTCGACGATGACGACAAGCGGCAGTATCATTGCGACGGCTGCGGTATCTGCCGTGTCGGTGGCAGGGACCGGTTCTTCCACTGCGAGCGCTGCAACATGTGCCTGCCGGTGCAACTGCAGCAAGTCGGACACAGGGTGAGACAAGTTGCAGTACGTTGTTGAGACAGGTTGCAGTACATCTGCCGCGTCGGTAGCAGGGAACGGTTTTTCCACTGCGAGCGCTGCAACATGTGTCTGCCGGTGCAACTGCAACAAGTCGGACACAGGGTGAGACAAGTTGCAGTACGTTGTTGAGACAGGTTGCAGTACATCTGCCGCGTCGGTAGCAAGGACCGGTTTTTCCACTGCGAGCGCTGCAACATGTGCCTGCCGGTGCAACTGCAGCAAGTCGGACACAGGGTGAGACAAGTTGCAGTACGTTGTTGAGACGGGTTGCAGTACATCTGCCGCGTCGGTGGCAGGGACCGGTTCTTCCACTGCGAGCGCTGCAACATGTGTCTGCCGGTGCAACTGCAACAAGTCGGACACAGGGTGAGACAAGTTGCAGTACGTTGTTGAGACAGGTTGCAGTACAACTGCCGTGTCGGTGGCAGGTACCGGTTCTTCCACTGCGAGCGCTGCAACATGTGCCTGCCGGTGCAACTGCAGCAAGTCGGACACAGGGTGAGACAAGTTGCAGTACGTTGTTGAGACAGGTTGCAGTACAACTGCCGTGTCGGTGGCAGGGACCGGTTCTTCCACTGCGAGCGCTGCAACATGTGCCTGCCGGTGCAACTGCAGTAAGTCGGACACAGGGTGAGACAAGTTGCAGTACATTGTTGAGACAGGTTGCAGTACATCTGCCGCGTCGGTAGCAGGGACCGGTTTTTCCACTGCGAGCGCTGCAACATGTGCCTGCCGGTGCAACTGCAGCAAGTCGGACACAGGGTGAGACAAGTTGCAGTACGTTGTTGAGACGGGTTGCAGTACATCTGCCGCGTCGGTGGCAGGGACCGGTTCTTCCACTGCGAGCGCTGCAACATGTGTCTGCCAGTGCGACTGCAGCAAATCGGACGCAGGGAGAGACAAGTTGCAGTACACTGTCCATTAAGACAGGTGAAAAATTAAAGTTATGAAGAGAAAAGGGTCAGTGGCTAAGAAAGGTGGACTGAAGAATCTTGAAAATGAGGCCAATCTTCAGTAATGGGCGTCTTTCACTTTCGTCACACTAGACCGTAGCCAGGTTTTGGGGATTTTAAATATGAAGTATTTTTTTTTTCAATTCTAGTGCGTCGAAAACGTATCCCGCTCGAACTGCCCCGTCTGTCTCGAGGACATCCACACATCCCGGATCCCGTGCCACATCCCGGACTGCGGGCACCTGCTGCACCGGCCCTGCTTCGAGCAGCTGCTGCACTCGGGACACTACGCCTGCCCCACCTGCCAGACCAGCATGATTGATATGACTAACGTGAGTATTATCATCACATTTTGTCGATTCCGTCGACATACTCATCATTCATCAATCATCATTTCAGCCCAAAAGACGTCCACTGCTGGACATAGGCCTCCCCAAAGTGTCGCCACATTGACATTTTGGGGGGGTTTTGCCATATTTGCCACGCTTGGCAGGCGGGTTGGTGATCGCAGTACGGTTGTTACAAAATCACAGAGAACGCTGCTGCCCATTCTCTGACAAGTCCCTTAGTCGCCTCTTACGACACCCACGGGAAGATATGGGATGGTGCTATTCTTTACGTCTGACACCATACAGAGTGACATACATACTACGCGTGCTCATTGTAATTTCAAGCTATATTTGTTGTTCTCGACAGCTATGGAGTTATTTGGACTCGGAGGTGGCAGCGACACCGATGCCGCCGGAATACGCAGATTACAAGGCCACTATACTCTGCAAGGATTGTCATAAGGTACACACTACTGATTTAAAAGATTTCCTTGTTTTAATACTTTTTGTACCAGAATATTACACTATTAATAAACGATTTTCTATTTTATTACAGTTGTCGACGGTAAAGTTCCACGTGGTAGGTCTGAAGTGCCAGCACTGTGGCGCCTACAACACGTGCCAGACCAACGGATTTCATAAGTTAGTACCTTACTTTGCCAAACTATATAAGGTGGAAGTAATACCGACGCGAAAACGCTTATCACATAAAATTTTGATCGAAAATTTGTTAAAAGTCTATCCAAGGTGTTGTTTTGCATCCTCGTCAAAATTCTGGAGGGTGTCACAAAAGACAAAAATAATCAACTTAAATAACGGAACCTAGTTAATTATTAATAAACGCTGCTTTTTATTATTGTTTAAGTTTGTCAGTATTTCAGAAAAAACCCTCTTAACGTAGTTTGGGGAATAAGAAATTATCGTATAAACGTTTGCGATTGTTTGTATGTGTGAAAGCGTGGTTATAGGGCGAGGATCAGACGGGCTGCGTTTAAAACACGGGTCGTTCACACTTACCGATTTCCGGAAATAAATGAAAATATTAAAAAATCCTGCCCATAGTTACCTCCTTAAAGTTGACAAGGATGCAAAACAACACCTTGTATAGACTAGATATAAATTCAGAATGAGGTAATGAATACGTCGTAACCGTTTACCCGTCGGCTTCCCTTCCAGCCCGCATTAGACCCATCATAAGGCACACAAATGAAAACCTACAATTTCTGTCTGACAATACTGGCATCAATAGTGGTATTTATGCCTCTGCCTCAGTTCCCAAATTGTAGCATGTATGTTTTGACCCCAACCTATCCTTCTAATATTATAAATGCAAAAATTTGTGTTTCTTTCACGTAAAAACTACTGACCGGATTTGTATGAAATTTGGCACACAGATAGTTACAGAATTCCACGCGGGAAAAGCCGCGACTATAAGCTATTTATACACGTTATATTTCCAGGGACGCAAATAGCCCTCAAGCGACCGGCGACTCATCGACCGCGACTTCTACCTCGACAAGTCGCAGCGGATCGTCGTCCGCCACATTCCCAGAGACGCGCGAGGAAACGCAGAACGAAGAGCTACCGCGAGCTAACCCTCTCGACGAACCGCCACAGGCTTGACACATCGTGTAGGTACGCGCTTGCTAACGGTCACGACTACTCGCAACACTAGTCGTACGATCAGTCGTACGACAAGTCGGGAGATACGTCGTGAAGCTCGGTGGGAGGAACGCAGGCTTGATGAATGGTGATGTTATTATTTTAATCCACAAGACTAAATTATCGTCTAAACTGACTTTTATTGCAGACAAATTCGGTAATTCGACGGCAATATCTTGAATTATATTTATTTAAATGGATTATTGTGAAAGGGGGGGAGTATAGAAGATATTTTTTTTAAATATATCGCGTGCAATATATGTGTTTTAAAGCACAGTTTTATCTTTTATTCTCGGTATGCACAATTTGATATTTCTAATATGAAATCTGGTACATAAAGGTATTTTAAAATCCCGCGTTACGTATCTTTATTGATTTTCATAAATTCCAATTTACACAAATACAATTTGGCGACGAATTCTTGTGTTTTCAAAGGTCAGTTGTTACTTGCCATAAAACAAATGAGCATATTTGGCCATTAGCATTATTTACGGAAGCGCGGCTTTATTCCATCATGGAAGAAGATGCAAAACCTACTTTGCTGTGGTACATTAGGCAAAACTGATAACTATACAAGCTTCTAACGCCATCTACATTTTAAAAGAAGAAAGTGTTTTTATTGTTGTCGTAAGCACTTTAGACTAAACTTTAGGAGTATTTATTTTCCTAAACATGACGAAAAATGCTCCATTCTCAAAAATATTATTGACTTACCACGTGTTCCGATCTTGCTCATTCGTTTCGGAAATGTAATGTCTCCAGTACATTAAGTAAGTAGGATAAAACTACATAATGACATATGACCTAACACCATACATACTTCCAATTTCCTCCTAAACTCGTGTCTTAATAAGTCAAATTATACAGCAACTTTCTTTTATACTAATTATCTGGTGGTGGAGTGGAACGTTTCATAAATTCTATCATATTATGTCGTTGTTGTATCAAAGCTAGATACATTTATATGCTCAGTTTCAAGTACCTAGATCACTGTCGATGGTGCTACTACACCGCCCGTCGCATTATTGGACACTTGGTTCTAAAAGTATCTTATGACTCATAAGTCTATCCATTCTAAGAACCAAGTGTCCACACTTGTAAGCCTTTATTTTTGGATAGTATATTGTCAAACGATATCGTTTTCCCGTTTTTTTTTTTATTTAATTAATATTCTCCCAGATGCAAGTGCATTGAGTGCAAGTTTCATTAGCACCATCTTGTTATAATTATATAGTATTCCAAATGAAATTTTCGTGTTTTGTAAGTAATTGTGTGGCTTAGCATAATCTATGTACAACGTAGCATGCTACTATCTTGAAATGTTAGCTTTTTTATGTGAAATATCTTCTAATCACGAAACTATAAGTACATATATTCTCTAATTTTAATATTTTTAATAAAAATAATATTAGGTGTGAAGTAAGATTAAAACAAATTCTATTTTGACTAAGAACGATAATTACTACGTTTGAAATTATGGTGGACAACCATAATCTAGCTTTGGAAAAAAGCCGATAGTCCAAGGACTATGTTGACGCTCAATAATTTTCAAGTAAGTGCACTATAAAATGTTAACAAGGCAAAATGAAGAAATCTATGAAATTATATTTTGTTATGCAGTGTCGAAACAGTCAGGCTGTGTTTTAAGTAATCATGAATTACGATATCAAATTGTACAAGCAGCAAAATTGATAACTATCCAGTAAAATTTTAACACTGGTACAGTATACGTTCAACCGCGGTCATAAAATATAGGACCAGGATGACACAAAACTCAGGCCCGCCTAGCCACAAATCACTAAATGAGATGAATGCTAAAATATTTAAATCATCGTTCTGTTTCGTCAAGTGTTTGAAGAAGACAGAGACGGAATGATAATTTTTAAACAAGTTTAGCACTAAACTCAACGATTAGTGGTGCAAGCGGGCTATGTATGAAAGTTTAAAGAAATCCCATACATTATTAGCCATCCTATTCACACGGTTAAGACTTCTGCGAGTCTTGGCGTTTATTAGTAGGTACAATAGTTGCCTGCAAGCTTAACTATTTTGCATTTGTACTTTAATAGGATGAAACGTTTTTCATAATATCGTGCCTTGCTCAATTTCGAAAAATAATCTGCAAACAGTAAATTCCATATTGAAGAAATTTTAAGATCTTTGCAATTTTTAGTTCTATAACTAGGGTTTTAAACTAAATTTTTCATTAGTGACCTGTTTTGTAAAGCAATATTATATTAAATTAATAGTAATTAGAGTTTATATAAAACACGTTTACATGTATTTGTTTACATAACCGTGTTGCTGTTTCCCAAAATAAGTAGTTTTATAATAATTGCTAGATGTTTTTCAATCATTGGTAAAGTTTAAGAGATTATATTAATATGTGTAGTAGTATATGCCTAGCTTGATTAATACAAATTTTAGAGAAGGTGCATTAAACATATATATTGCAACATTGTGATATTGACAATCGGATGAATTCGACAGCGATCAGCAAAGGAATTAGACAGGATTATTATTTTAATTAAATTTTTCGTAGAAACGTAAGACAATAAACTCATTATCATTATTTATTGCGTTTACCTATGCGATGTAATCAGAAATGAGTTTTACCGGAGAATGCCTACCGATATAAAAAACGAAGTCAAAAGGACAGCCCTATTGTATAATATTTGTCCTAATATTCAGACCAACTTCGTTAATCAGCGTTAATCTTCGTTCGTTAGCTTCTGGCCTGAAGTCCGCCTATGTACACTGAAGCACAGAAATTTTAAATTTTTTATCGCGATTATTTCATTAATTTTAATCCTGGCTAAGTCCATGAGTAGGTCTTCATCCGGTTGAATACCAGCCCCCGTATTCTGACCGATCAGATTCTGACAGAATCTGACCGTTTGTGCATAAGGGGCCAGATCCTTAGCCCTAAGTAGACTAATATTTTATTAAAATATTTAAATAAGCATTTTATACAAGGTGTTGTTTTGCATTCTCGTCAAATTCAAGGAGGTAACTATGCTAATAATTCTCCCGAATCAATAATAAAATGAATCGGTATTTTTTCTTATTTACGGAAATCGGTAAGTGTGAACCACCCGTGTTTTAAACTCTTTCATACATACAAACAATCTCAAACGTTTATTCGATAATTACTTATTCCTTATACCACGTTAAGGAGGTTATTCTGAAATACTGACAAACTTAAACAACCAAAAAAATCAGCGTTTATTAATAATTAACTAGGTACCGTAGTTTAAATTCATTATTTATGTCTTTTATGACAACCACCTGAATTTTGACGAGGATGCAAAACTGCACCTTGTATTTTAAGGGCGAATTTTACCAATGAAACTGATCTAGGACAGCACTTCAATTCCTCGCACTAAACTACAGCATGCACTTCTATTGCATAGCAATGATGACAATGACAGCTCTTGAACTCGGTTTAGATGCTGATCGCGTTCCGTTTCAACGGCGAAATTCGCCCTCAGTTGACTAAAGCAATTGGTAATACCATAATTGTTTTATTGTTAAAGCTTTCATTGCGTTCCATGTATATGTTATTATGATTCATGAGAAAAAATAATATTATTTAGATTTGCATTTGTTTTTTATTTGTTACGACGCTTTCAAGTGCTTGTAAAGCTCCGTGCAGAGAAAAGCGCAGAGTATTATCGAATGGTATCAAACATTATTGTACTTAGTAACCCAAATCTTATAGTACAAATTGACATGCATTCATGGACGCCAGAGAAGCCATTTTATGTATAATCAGAAGTTATATAAGTTAGCTCTTTTTGACACAGACAATAAAGTTTAATATTCAATATCATCAAGAAGCTCTGCACTTATTTTCAGTTTGAGCTTAGACTGAAGATCTTCGCACTAAAACACAGATTCGACTCACAAAAGCATTGAACAATGAGCGTTATATCGTTTTCTTTAAACTACAATTTGGAGTTGAAACTTTTTTATATCTGTGTAATGTGTCGAAGACTATAATGCATCAATTTTGCCTGTTATTTTTACAATACAATATGCTGACCCATTTCAAAAGCAGTGTATTCTATTGCAGTAGGTTAAATTAAAATAATTATGTATTTACTTCGATAATTTTAAACCAGTTTTTGGAGTCCAAAAGTACCTTTATAGAAAGGTGTCCTTACTGTGAATTATTAATATAACGTTAGATTGTTATTCTTTTCTACTCATTAAGTTGTTTTGTGTTGTATGATAAATAAGAGTTCAGCGAATAAAATGCGATATTTATAATACCAATATTGTTGTTTCTTTTATCAAATACCCTGCAATCCTCTATTTTTTTCTTTTTGCTTGCCTAAACTGTATAACTCCTGTTGTGCCAGGGCTGCGGGTTGTTCGAAAGATATACCGTGGCCCTGGAACACAAAGGGCTAAGAAGGACCATGGATGGGCCTTCTATTTTGTGTGGCTAAATAATTGCAGCCGCAATGGTTGATCTACAAGATTAAGCGATGCTTGTCGAGGTCGGTCCGTGTGGGTGGGTAACCATACCATCCATTACATATCGAGACACGGGTAACCCAAAACTCTACGAACTACTTGCCAAGGGGTATAGTAATCCCCAGTAGTAACAGGGTTGTAGAGGTCAGATAGGCATTAGGCGGGTCCACACAGACCGAGCAGCCTCGCGAGCCATTTGCTGCGCGTAGCAGCTCGGTTAGTGTGGACGCGCCTAATTACTTGTAATAATAATGTCAGACGTACTCCATATACTGTTAGTAACACAAAAACCTTATGAAGCTATTGTTAGTGGGTACATACAACATCAATACCACAGAAATCATTTAGTAGCACCGCACGGGAGTGCCAGTTTATGCCGAGCCCTGAAGCACTCGCACTGTGACGCCGCCTCGAGTGCCGCCACATCGGCCCACGAACAAGCTCAGAAGGCTGTTCGAGCTGCGCCGCACGCGCTTCATAAGAAACGCACAGCGCTTCCGCATGATGGCATGGAAACCTTCACACTTTTCACTGCAAACATTGATGAAGCGCTGCAGTGGCGCGGCAGCCCGAACAGTACCTGAACGTGTTAAACTCAAGTATGCAGCTGTATCCGGTCAGACTGAGAGCTGACCTCTAGATAGTTGGGAAAAGACTAGGCAAATGAATTCCTTTGTGTATTATTATTAACTATCTCTTGCTCTGGAACATACTCTGTAGAATTTGCTAATAGGTATGTGGTGTACACTTTTACAATAAAAATATAAGATGCTTTGCAAAAACAGTTTATTTTTCCAAACGTTGTTACAAAAAATTATAAAACGCTTTCCTTAACTAAGAATGATTTGGGAATGTATGAAGCATACAGTACACTTGAGGACAAAATAAAAGGCGCGTTGATGAGAGAACACCAATAAGTATCCAAATTTAATTTCCCGCCCACCCAGTTTTCAAGGGTCTGTGCTGAATATGCTTGCAGAAAAGCCTAGGTTTCGCTTTCCAGTATGCAAACGGTCTCAGAAAATATCTTTCTACAATCGTTGCAAATCCGCATGTCATGTAGCTTTTATTCTCATTAACATAAGGTTCAAATCAAAACGATTGATACTAGCTCGTGAAATGTAAGACTACAAAGTATGTTTGCCTTCAAGAGTACAAAAAAGATGAGTTATTTTATACATAGATAAAAGCATGGTTATGAAGAATTTTTTTTAAGACAATTTCACAATAAAATCTAAAGATTTAATTTTATAATCCATAAAGCTTATTTATTAAAAAAAAAATATTAAAAGGAACCTTGTGTTTGCTATAAAAGAATATTGAATATCTATATAAGTATAATAGGTACATAAAAATAAGTTATTTTATGGAGTGATGTATGATATGAACACATGACTATTTCCTACTTAGATATTAGCTCATAAAATAGTGTTTCAATGTATTATATTGTATAAGTAGCATAGCAACCCGCACTGAGCCGTCATGGTGGATACAGCCCACTCCTCCACATAGAGAGAAGGCCTGTGTCCCAGCAGTGGGCGACATACCTAATATATCATATTATGCTTTAAGCTTAAGTTGCTACCATATTTACGCGAATACTTAACAAATATACAGAGTTGGTCAAAGGGAAGAACGCTGGTATCTAAATGCGATATCTATTTTTATGGCCACTAGCACGAAAATATGTTTAATATATTATTTAATATTTTTAATCTATCATATTATTTCATTACCGTTATGAATTAGATTACACGTCGAAATACAAATATCTAAATCAATAGATGTAAGTACTGTCACGCGAAAAGTCTTAACATTAGAGTGAGTTCGCACATCCCACATGGAACGGTAAATACGATTGTTAGTGTGAGTGAGCGAGACAATATTATTCAAATGTCTATGAAGCTGAAACGTGACATTCATGACAATCTAGCGATTTAAATACTTGTCAAAATACATTTTAAATCCTCAACAACAGTTATCAAAAGCTACCAATATTCTTGAATGAGCAATCGTTACAATTGAGCTCATTGCGCGCGTATAAAAAAAACAGTAGAATGCCGCACGATTCTTTTGGCGCGTGGCTATAGTTGGAACTAACGCAGCCATCTTGTTTTTCAATACAATTACCACAGACAATTTTACAAACGTTTACCAACAGCGCTCTCCTCTCAATGTCAGTCAAGCGCCAATAGAACCGTGTTGCACTATACCAGAGCGGTAATATGACACATGGAGCTTTAGAAGGAGACAACTATATGAGTGGTAAAGACGACGCTCTACAAGCCGAACTTTTTCTAAAACTCGGTTTGCTGGACATTAATTACAGAAAGCATTATCATATATCCGGTATCTCAGTGGTAGATCACAATTTATTTCTAAGAAATCTCTAATTTAGTTAAAATGATGACTACGTACTAATTAAAAAAAAAAACACTTAGGGCGAATTTTACACGAGTGCACGGGGCACACATAATAAAAATTGTTAGCTTAGATACTATGCATTTATATAAATGCCTGTTCGGCTATTTAGTAATAGCCTGCATTGTGATATAATAATTTTCGATACGAAGCGAAGGTTTAATATCTGATTGCATTAACTAAAAATAATTAGTTTGTTGGCATACAAGAGAATCTACACATATACGGCCGTGTCCTAACCAAAACTTTCGCGTCAGCATGCGACAGTAGGGCCTAGAAGGCAGTAGCTACGAAACGTTTATTATTTTTACAAAATTGTCATAAGCCTTTCGCTATCTCTGAGACTGACACTTTGTCTAGGCCCTCGTCACGTGCATTTTGTCTGGCGAACTAGAACGCGTGTTCGCGCCGACAGATGGCGCTTTTTCTCGAACAAATGAGTTACATATATGAATGCTTCGGTTAGGACGCGGAGTTCTTTGTTAAAACGAAAACATTATTTAGCACATGTACTTGTTAGGATTGAGATCATATTATAACACACAACTATTAGCTAGTTAAACATATGGCCCTTGTGATAATAGGCACTTTATTATCACTAACTATTTGTCGGCTTTTGAATTGAGAATTTGAAGTTGACAACCTGTCAAACTCAACTTTAGCAGTATGGGGGTACCCATACATACATATATATATTGAAGGTTATTCCTTCTTATGAGCATTTACACCGTACGGAATTTCATACAAAAAAGTCCTTATTTACCGAAATGACTGAACCGATTTTAATGAAACTTAATACGCATAAGCAGGATACAGACGTCTAAAAAGTTACGAAAAACATTTTCGAAACGTCTTTAAAAAAAAAAGAAATTGGTAATTTCTGATTCTATAGATAATTTATAATCGGTCTAATTTGGCTGTACTTAAAACTATTTTTCGAAAATGTTTTTTAAGTAACTTTTTAGACATATGTGTCTTGCTCTCGGAAAATAAGGACTTGAAAGTTTGTATGAAATGTCGTAAGGTGTAAACGCTCTTAATACAAAGGTGTTTCAATATATTGGCCTGCCAACTTTATGCCATTTTATTTTAAAAGAGGAGCCACGCATAATGCTGTATCAATACAAGAAAATATTGTAAGAGACAACATCCTATTCTGTCTTCTCCAGTACACCTACTACTTCATCAGTACAACTTTGATAGCTTACATTTAAACGTGCCGCTTTAGAAAATTTTGTCTTATTCAACTCTTGTTTATATTGTTGCTATCTATTGATAAATACAGGTTTTATGCGGGGCTGCTAAAATGGAAGAAGTTTGACAGGCATACTTCATACAAAAAATATTCAAACTATCTCGATGCTAAAGTAAATTTTACGATTGTCTTAACATTCTCATGTCAAAAACGTGTCTATGTTAAATATAATTAAACACATGTTTATACTATGTTAAGCTTTTGAACGCCAGAGCATAAACGAACGCGCGTGCCCTCCACGTCAACCCACAAATTCACCGCAAATACTTACAAATAAAAAATGGGATTTCAAAGGTATTATTAACTTATTTCTTGATAAGACATTTAATATTTAAGATATATAGATCACACTTTAAAGATATATAAATAAACACACACAGTAATGATTTAAACTGCTTATTTCGTTTAATAGTGTATCACATTTTTTGTCACATATTTGTGTCGTTGGCGTACAGGGTACGCGCTTGCTTGTCACGTATATGTGACAATGGCGTTCAAAAGGTTTACTTTACGATAATCTGCATGACACATAAAAAACTCTTTACGATTTTCTTTACCAATCCGATACAACATAATCGATAAAAAAATATAAACAGGTAAATTTTGTAAGTTTGCATGTAGGAGGTAGTTTCCAAGACTTCTCATCAGATTTCAAAAATTCTTTCACTGATGAAAAGCTGCAGTATTACCGAGTGCCATACGCAGTGGCGGATTTACAAATTTTCAAGGTATAGGCTGTAAAGTTTTTGCCGACCTTGCCTCTACAATTTTCATGTCCTAGATTATTTTTACAATCCGACAATTGCGTTGAAATTGCGCGTAACATAATTTTTGGGTTTGTTTTTGAGCTAATCAAAGTTCACTCATGTACAAACATCAGAAAACCGCCAAGCAGAAATCTTTTTGATTTCCAAAAGGTAGCAGAAAAAAATCGGTCCTCAAATTTGCCACCCTAGGCTCCAGCCTACTCAGGCATACGATATTTTAATTATGTGTCTTCGACGCGGACGAACCCGCAGACAGCAGCTAGTAATCGATCATTTGTACGTACGTCGACCAATCAAGCTATACAAAACCAGTTTATGTTTATCTCTCATAGTACGGGAAATCTATACAAAGCCAGGCCAAATTATACTGGATTTGCATACCTTGATTTTTCTCCGTGTGTACAGACAGCGTCAGTATGTGCTAACCCCTCTACAGTCCGGCCGAGTACGCCAGGGGGGTAACTAATTAATGACGCTGTCTGTACGTGCTACTTTTGCTCTAAGCTATGTATTACTATTAAATATTTTTTTGCATAGTACGTGTCATGCAAATCAGTATAAAATTAACAAATAATAGTTATTTTATTTAGGACCATTATCAGAGGTCCGTTTATACATTAGTTTCGAAGTCTCCATTAAATAAATTAACTACATTAATATGCTATACAGTACAAAAATCATTAAGAGCGTTTACACCTTACGACATTTCATACAAACTTTCAAGTCGTCATTTTCCGAAATGGCTGAACCGATTTTAATGAAACTTCATACGCATAAGCAGGAAACATAAATCTAAAAAGTTACTAAAAAACATTTTCGAAAATTAGTGTAAAAGCTAAATTAGACCGATTATAAAGTTTCGAAAACAGAAATTTCTAATTATATTTTTTTTTATAAGACATTTTAAAAATGTTTTTTAGTAACTTTTTAGACCTACGTATTCTGATTGTGCGTATTAAGTTTCATTAAAATCGGTTCAATCATGTCGGAAAATAACGACTTGAAAGTTTGTATGAAATGCCGGAAGGTGTAAACTCTCTTAAGGCTAGCTCAAGACAGAGATAAGCTATCATTAATGCATTTTTTGATAAGATTATAATATAACACAAAAGCGACATTTTTTTAAATAATTAAACCGTTTATAATTAACCTCTACAAGGCGGAAGGAACACCGACCCTAAAATGGTGACCACGTATTAAGTCCATCATTTTGAACCCGAAGTAGAAATTTTTCGTCGATAAAACCGGCCAAGTGCGAGTCGGACTCGCGCACGAAGGGCCATTATTTATAATATCGAGCAAAAAATCTTTTTTTTATATGGGAGCCCCCTAAAATATTTATTTTATTTTGTTTTTAGTATTTGTTGTTATAGCGGCAACAGAAAAACATAATCTGTAGAAATAACAACTGGTTATAACTATCACGATTCATGAGAGGGACGGACACCGAAGTCTCAGTAATAGGGTCCCGTTAGACCCTTTGGGTACGGAACCCTAAAAACAGCTGTTTCCTACAAAACTGTAATACCTAAAAGATTAAAATGTATAGATGAGAGTGGTTCTGTTTTAAATTATTGATGAAAAATTTATATGTGGATGAATGATGTCTAAACTAATATTATAAAGAGGAAAGATTTGATTGTTTGTTTGTATGTTTGTTTGTTTGTTTGCATTGAATAGGCTCCGAAACTACTGGTCCGATTTGAAAAATTCTTTCAGTGTTAGATAGCCCATTTATCGAGGAAGGCTATAGGCTATATATCATCACGCTACGACCAATAGGAGTGGAGCAGCAATGAAAAATGTTGCGAAAACGGGGAAAATGTGACACAAACGAAGTTGCGCCGGAGAGCTAGTACTGAATACGTTGAAAATTACAGTTTAGCGTCGGTGCCCTTCGTACTTGTACAGAAACAAGTTGTTTTTGTAATTACATATATTTGTATTAGGATCTTTTGGCGAATGAAAAAAATCTGAAGTAACGTTGCCATGTTGTTTTTTTTTCAGTACATGTCCCAAATGTCACTAACAATGCACTCCTGTCAATGTTCAATTTTTTGTCTAAACTCAATTCAATTTCGAGTAACAAGATATGGTGCATAGCATTCTGAGGGTCGTTTCAAATCTGTAGCAAAGCTCCAATGCAATATAGAATGCATGATAGCTTCCCCGAAGGCCTAAGGCACCTGTACAACTATTGAAACGACTCAGTACCGGCTATTTTCTAGCTCAATAAAATAGTCCCAAATTCTTGCTATTGATCCTAAAAGAATAACAACTTTAGGGTAGTATAAACAGGGTTGATTTTAGAATAAAGTATTGAAAAGTCGTTTTTTGTTTTGTTTTGGCTGGGTATCAAAGTGAATTTCTAGAAAAATATGTTGCATATTTTTTTTTAAATTAAACTAAACTAAAAACATACATAAAACCGGCGACACAAAAAGGAACTGTACCCAGTATAGCATGGCTCCGATTTATATAGGTTTTCCATACAGCGAAAGATCCGTTTAAACTGGTTTTGTAAAGCTTGATCGGTCGCCGTACGTACAAGCACTTTTGAACTGTCAAAGAGTCGTTCAGCCGCTTATCGCTGTCAGTGGTACAGATGCCTTAAAGCCGTTTTGTCAAAGCGTCACTGCACAAGCATTAGCTCCTTACGTTGGCTATAACTTTCCACAGTGGTCATAAGCCTCGAAAACTCCGCCATGAAAGACAGTTTTTTAACAATTTTCTACTTAATCGATAGTTTTACGTTACATTAAGGAAGTCCGTGTAAGTCGAAGTCGGTGTACAGCTGTTCAACGCGTTTGTAGACTTCGTCGCAGGATGTTAGCGTTTGAGGGAGGATGGTTAGCGCTGCTGTTAAGCTCTCGTCTGATCCAAAGATCTGAAACAAAAGGGAAATAATAAATATTTGTATAAATATTTCTTGCATCACCTGTATTTTTTAGTATTGAAAAGAAAATATATCGTTAGACTCCTATTTATTAAAAAAAAAAACAGTTATTATTTTCGAATTAATATAAGTATACAAAATTAGGCTGTAAGTATACTACATGTTATATAAAAATAGTTTTTTT
Source organism: Cerastis rubricosa (assembly GCA_949152445.1). NCBI lineage: Eukaryota > Metazoa > Arthropoda > Insecta > Lepidoptera > Noctuidae > Cerastis > Cerastis rubricosa. The sequence goes on along the minus strand of OX424535.1, from coordinate 3,225,895 downwards.
TTCCAATAAATATGAGTACATAAATTAGCCCGCTCGGTTTCTCACGTGGTCGCACAATTCAATAAAGGTAAAACTTATTTTATACATGTCACAATTAAATTCCAGTTTTTCATCGCACGTAAAAATACATTTGTTTGTCACATTATAAGTTAAGTTAAGTTTGAGAAAAAGCAAGGCAGATGATGACTTCACACTGAACAGCTCTAAGTTCGATTGAAATCATCATCTTCCTGCCCTTGCCCCTGAATGTTGTTGGAAAAAAAATGTTACTTGGGGTCGGTGCAACACGTTTATTTCTTACATTCTTCTCTGTCATTCGTCACGCTATTATTTACTCCTTTTCCCTTCATATCCTTTCTCACACAATCCATCCATCTTCTTTTTCGTAATCCTCTCCATTTCCATCCATCAACGTTTATATTCATCACTCTTTTAGTCACTTATCATCTTTAACTCCATCCTTCTTCATCACATGTCCATACCAAGACAGACGATTCCCTTTCATCTTTTCTGTAACAGGCGCCACTTTCAAACTTCCTGTTATATGCTTATTTCTAATTTTATCCGTTACTAGCTGTCCCGCGCAACTTCGTTTGCGTCACATTTTCCCCGTTTTCGCAACATTTTTCATTGCTGCTCCGCTCGTATTGGTCGTAGCGTGATGATATATAGCCTATGTCCTTCCCCAGGTTGAAATATATCTTCTTGCCAAATTTCATTAAGATCCGATCAGCCGTTTAGTCGTGAAAAGGTAACAAACAAACCAGAGTGACTTTCGCATTTATAATATTAGTATGGATAGTCACTATACAAACACACATCCATCTCAACATTCGCATCTCTACTGCACGCAATCTTTTTTCACCCGTCTTCTTTACTGCTCAGCATTCCGAACCATACAGTACGAGAAAAGTATAAAGGCAACAAAGGCTGACCATCATCAATTCATCACAGACCATTATTAAAGTTACGGTACCTTAACGTGATAACTCACAACATTATGGCAGGCATTGCATTTTGTTATTCGATATTGTTGCATTCGAGTAAAAACACGTTGCCTGCATCATCATCATTCATCATTTCAGCCCAAAAGACGTCCACTGCTGGACATAGGCCTCCCATAAGTGTCGCATTGACATTTTGGGGGGTTTTGCCATAATCGCCACGCTTGGCAGGCGGATTGGCGATCGCAGTACGGTTGTTACAAAAGCACAGAGAACGCTGCTGCCCATTCTCTGGCAAGTCCCTTAGTCGCCTCTTACGACACCCACGGGAAGATATGGGATGGTGCTATTCTTTACGTCCGACACCATACAGAGCCCGCCGCGCGTTGCCTGCATTGTGCATATTATATTTATTTATTATTGCCTCAATAGCTACTTACATTACAAACATAGAATACAAATTCTGATACAATGATATCAAAGTGCAATAATAATATATTATGTTACATCTAATCTATTCTGTATTTCTGATATCTGTAAATTTGTTGTGACCACTGCAAAAAATGATGAAATTACGACTCCGGCTTACAAATTTTAATGTATAGTCTCCAAAGGAGATAAGTAACCAGATTCTCATACTACTAGTATGAGAAACTGGTTACTTATCTCCTTTGGAGACTGTACAAGTACCATCAAGGATGATCCATGTACCATTCTATTTCTACAGCAAAAGTGTGGTCTTCTTCTTCGAGTTAAAGATTCCCATAGTAATTTAATTAAATTTGTTTCGACCAGAACTCAGCCACATCGACGGCATTGGTAGTGTCTTCGTACAGGTCCCTAGAAGTGCGGGTGCACAAAGAGCAGGTCAGGATGTGGGCCATGGTTTGGGATGAGCCTCCACAGTCGCATTCAGACTTATCAGAATGCGCCCACCAGACCAAGTGTATCTGCATTTCACCTGCCTTCGAAGTCGGTTTAGAATGTGATCTAGAGTGGGTCGTAAACTTGTGGTTATAATTATGTAACGATAACTCAACTACGTTGAGCTCCTTGATTTATGAGTCGAGCACGACGATCACTGACAAATGCTTGCACTGACTGGAAAGGTCCACTCAAACCTGTTTGGTTCTTTCTTCAAAAGACCATCACAGACACTAATCTGCATAGTCCTCATATGACTTGAACAATGTCTGGACTTTAAAAGAGAGTAGTCAGGTACGAAACACCCTCTTCATCTAGTTTTAAAAAAAGACGTCTAAAAATAAACATCATTTCATTTCACTTTCTCCATGGGAACAACGATTTCGTAATTACGAAAAACCATCAGCTGCCCCCATACATTTGGGTCAAGCTTTTTTTGGTATCCTGCTCTGTCGCACTCCTAGGCAAATATGCCTCTATCACTTCCACTTCTCTCGGCATTGTCATCATCATCATCATTTCAGCCCAAAAGACGTCCACTGCTGGATATAAGCTTCTCCCAAGTGTCGCCACATTGACATTTTAGGGGGTCTCGCCATAATTGCCACGCTTGGCAGGCTTGGCGATCGCAGTACGGTTGGTACAAAAGCACAGAGAACGCTGCTACCCATTCTCTGGCAAGTCGCTTAGTCGCCTCTTACGACACTCACGGGAAGATACGGGATAGTGCTATTCTTTACGTCCGACACCATACAGAGCACGGCATTGTGCTTATCGCCAATTTTTGAAGAAGCCATACAAAGTGTCCCGACATCTTCTCCTTGGTCTGGCGCGACCCCGTAATTTTGTATGGGACAGTGGAATTTTTTTCTGTGTGGTAAGTAGGTACCGGTAATGAAAATAATAAAGCAAGCAAGCCTGTGTTATCAGAAGATCAAAATAATCGAATACAAAAGACAAAATGGAGAAAGAACCGGACGTCACAAGTAAAACACTCGATTATGATAAGATACAAATCTAAATCATACAATTACATGCTAATATTAAGTGGTAATACTGTATCGCCATTAAATGACGCAATTTACTTCTTCCGTATCAATGATTAGGGTAAAATACTTCAATAATAAGATCATAAAAAGTACGGAGAAAAATAGCTAGTTAAACCATAACGATTTCAATATAAAATTCTCGTGTCACAGTGTTTTGTTATCGAACTCCTCCGAAACGGATTGACCGATTTTTATGAATTTTGTGTATATGTGATAGGTCTGAGGATCATTTCAGCCGAAAGACGTCCACTGCTGGACATGGGCCTCCCCCAACGCCACATTGACATAAGGGGGGTTTTGCCATAATCGCCACGCTTGGCAGGCGGGTTGGCGATCGCAGTACGGTTTTTACAAAAGCTCAGAGAACGCTGCTGTCCATTCTCTGGCAAGTCCCTTAGTCGCCTCTTACGACAGCCACGGGAAGATATGGGATGGTGCTATTCTTTACGTCCGACACCATACAGAACTCCGACACCATACAGAACAGGTCTGAGGATAATTTTGATAATTTCCACGCGAACGAAGTCGCGGACAGCAGCTAGTCTATGTATAAATACCTAATAGGTCGTCATCTGCCTAGCCTTTTCCCAACTTTATTTGGGGTCGGCTTCCAGTCTAATCGGATGCTCAAACCAGTATTTTACATGGAGCGAATGCCGCTGACCTCCACAACCCAGTACTGGGTAATACAATATTAAGACTACTTGTCAGACTCCGGATGCAGCTGAGTACCTGTATTTTATATGAAGCGACTGCCTATCTGACCTCCACAACCCAGTAACTGGGTAATACGATACCCATTGGTAAGACTGGATGTCAGACTTTTGGCTTCTGACTACTCTTAACGACTGTAAAAGATTTATAAATGACAGCCGGGACCAACAGCTTAACGTCCGAGATACGGGGGTAACTCGGTATGTAATAGATGTTCCATCCACGGACCCACGTCAGCAAACGCTGTTTAACCTCCAAGATCAACCCTAGACGCTGGTATTATTAAGCCTCGAGCTCCTATATGCTACTAACATAAATCAGTTTTCACAACCGTGCTAGTGATTCCTACAATCACAATGAGTAGTACTCGTATTGATTGGCTTCACAATTGTACTGTATTGATTGTTTTCAAGGCTTTATTTCTACGACCTTGTTTGATGTCAAACAGAAATAAGACAATAATTGTCTGGTTTTTAGACAGTGTGATAACAACCTTGGAAATGTCTATTTAAAAGTATAGAGAGAATTACCGGTAATGTCGACGATGTAAAAACAGAGTTTAAAAATTGTAAACACTTGTAACTAAATATCATCATCATCATCAGCCTATAATGTTCCCACTGCTGGGACACAGACCTCCTCTTTATGAGAGGGAGTGGGCTGTAATCCACCACGCGGGTCCGGTGCGGATTGGTAGATGTCACATGTCTTCGGATGTTTAGTTCTAGGACAGGCCGGTTTCCTCGCGATGTTTTCCTTCACCGTCTTTGAAGGCAGCGGTGGTGAAATAAATTACCCAAAGTAATGCGCCTGCCCGGTTTCGAACCCACGGCTTACTGCTCGTAAGTCAGGGCTGCCGCCACTGGGCCACCGCTGCTCTCTACTAAGTATACCTAAGTAGTAAGTATACCAACCATGCATCTATGCCATAGATTATTTAGAGATTGTGCAGTGCAGAGCAACTACTTCCAGTGTTCCCGTTCTATGCCTTTTGACATAACATAACATCACGCATGTAATCCCGGAAGGGGTTAGGCAGAAGTGTACCTAATAGTACACCCACATTTCGACAGTTATGTTTAAGTTCCATGTAATAGGGGGCGAGACTATTCGGACATAGACTACACTCCGTGGCTGCTACTGAAATTCCAGATGGAAAAACCCAATAACAATTTGCCAGACCCGGGACTCGAACGAGTGCTTTTTTTTTTTTTTTGATATGGCCACTCGCAGTTTAACCTGCTAAGGTTATTTCTGCTCAACCGGACTATCCTGTGGTGACCTCAAATTAATTTAAGGCCCCCAGCCAGGGCTTACAAGCTAGTTACATTTAAATGGCCGCTCGCTAAGGGCACCCCTGTGGGGTTCGTACCTCAGCTTAGGGCGTCATTGAGGAGTGGGCAGCAAGGGACAGGCTGGGTCGTATTATTATTATTTGGGGAATTTAAAGTTACATGCTCAGCGGCGCGGGCTGGCTCGTCGAGCAAGGGTCGGGGGGTTCGAACGTGTGCGTTTTAAACCTGATAACGCTTGACAATCTCGTTTGAATAAGATTTTGGCCAACATGGGTATGTAAAGATGTGTGATGATGTAAGAATTTGGTGCACAATAAAGTGTATTGTATTTATCATCACGATCATGAGAGTACAGATAGAGGTGATTAATACACCGACATTTTGTCCGATGAATAAATTCCGAGAGTCTATTGCTATTAATCAATCAAACTTTATTTTAAAATTATTGTTGTACATTTTCTTTTTGGTTTGTTAACTTAATTATTTTTCTCCATTTCTTAGTTCAGTTAAAGCTAACATGTTACCCTTACTTGGGAAGAGACTGGACTTTACGACACAGGGCATCCTAGTGTGGAGTCCAGGGAATAAAAATCTAGCGTTTAAGGATCATTGTATTTTGTTACTAGCTTTTTTCATTTTGTACTGTGTTATGCGAACTGAATGAATTATTATTATAAAATCTCTATTAATAATTATAAATATTATAATTATTAATAGAGAACCAAATCAGACTCGTCTGCTACTTATAATTTAACTCAGCTGAGGATAAATCCGGAAACTTTACCTCCCCCCTCTTATGGAGTAATTTCAGAGGGGATCAGAAAAAAAAGTCCCTCGGAAGTCTCGCTTGCCTATGCAAGAATGAGGCAGTTCCAATAAATAAACATTTTAAAAGTTACCTTTTTCAGTAGATCTGGTCTCGATGGCAGCGCATGCATAGCCAGAGTGGCTCCTTTCCTAATGTACCAGGGGTGGTAGTTCGCCAGGGTCTCGTTGTAAGAGCTCTGGCACGTCGTACAAGTGTTCATATGCTCATCCGACTCGCTCAGACGCTTCAGGAACAGACGTATGAAGTCTGAAAACAAATGCTTGCGTTAGTTACGAAGGGAGGTGGTATGTGTGTGGCGATGGAAGTTGATGTCATCGGTATAGTAAAGACGGAATACTTATATGCAGACTAAAAAATGTATTTATGGTTCAGCAGTGTTTTTAATTACTTTGAATAATAAACCTTATTGTCAGGGTCATAGAGTAAACGACACTGACCACGCTCACAGGCGAACCGACTAATAACTTCGTAGATATATTTTACAAAACTTTACACTTTACGAAATTTTATAAAGTAGAAATGAAATAAAAGAATTGTTGAATTGTTCATAATTTTAATTATGTAAGTATAGATTTTGAAAACTTGGGTTATGAAAGTAATCAACAAAAATGATGATGCTATTCCATTTCCACACTGTGTTCAATTGCAACAATTGAAAAAGAAGATCATTGGATCGAATTGAACTTCATTCAAGTGTTGATAACTGTTCAAACATTGCCAGCTTATTGGACTGAATATAAAAGGAAAGAATTAAAATATGAACATACACGACCGGCATCGGCACTGGGCCTGCGTGGTTGTTATGAGCGTTTACACCTTACGGCATTTCATACAAACTTTCAAGTCCTTATTTTCCGAAATGACTGAACCGATTTTAATGAAACTTAATACGCATAAGCATAAGCAAGATACATAGGTCTAAAAAGATACGAAAAGACATTTTCGAAATGTCTTTGAAAAAAGGATTATTGGAAATTTCTGTTTCTATAGATAATTTATAATCGGTCTAATTTAGCTGTAACACCAGTTTTCGAAAATGTTTTTAGTAACTTTTTAGACCTAGGTATGTATCCTGCTTATGAGTAAGAAGTTTCATTAAAATCGTTCAGTCATTTCGGAAAATAAGGACTTGACAGTTTGTATGAAAAGTGGTAAGGCGTAAACGCTCTTAACGGTTGCGGCTATCTAGCAGCACGGACGCACGGCAGCATCAACGCGCTCGCCAACAGACTCTGTTTCTCGCTCTAGAAAATACGGTTCTGAGCATCAAAAAAGGGTAGAAGCATGGAATATTGTGATTCCGGGCTATTAGATGAGGCACAATCCTAACGGCCAACACTCCCTCTCAGAGCGGAATTTGTGCCCATAGATAATATTTCTATGTCTGTGTCCCACTCCCAGCAGAGGGAACGTTCTAGGCTGATTCATTATGTACTCTACTCTAGAACCGAATAAAACTACGTTTCTAGTCAATAAATAAACTTCGATAAACTATACATATACTAGCTGTTAACTGTTAGCCTATGTCATCTCACTGCTGGGCAACAGCCTCTCCCTATGACTTCCAAATCCTTTGATCCAGGGCCAATGTGGACCACTGATCGTTGGTTCTGTCCAGCTCGTCCTGCCATCTCCTGCGAGGTCTACCGCGTCGCCTTCTGGCTGGCTTCGCTTCGTTCGTGGCGTTCGCTTCTGGCTGTGTCAGGGTTCCACATCGTAGTGATTTTAAGTATAAATTATTTTGCAACAAAATCCTTAGGAATATTTTTTGGGTAACGTTTTCTTTCACAATAATACAATTTGCAAATTAATTTATTACGCCATTTACGTCAAAGCCTGGCCTTCCAATTACGGATAATGAAAACAGCGAATTTGTGCGCACTCTACTTAATTAAATAAATTATGTAGTTTTCATGATTTGTCATCACTTTTACTATTAAGGCATGGTTAATGCATAACGTAAACACTGTTGAAAATTTGAACGACACACAATGCCTGGCATAATCAGACTGAAAAATGTATAATTATTAAAAAAATACAAATTATAATATGCATGTTTACTGCTGCAAGGCTGGTCTCCTCACTACTAGATTATGTCTTCGAATCTTTGATTCTAGGTCATGCCAATTTCTTCACGATATATATTCTTCTTACCCACTCTGTGTTGCACTAAAATGTTGCATAAATATTGCAATAATAACACTGGATAAGATAGTACAGTTTTCGACATAGAAAAATCATTTGGAAGATCACTGATCTCTTTTGCACCTAAAACTAATTATTCAGTGGAACTATACTCCTCCTTTTTTGAAGTCGGTTAAAAAAAGAACTAATAACTACATTCAGACACAAAATCACTCATTATATTTCAGAATATAATATAATGAAATGTAACACATATTAAAACTATAAATTCGGATGAGATCAGGAGAATAATCATAATGATGACATAGTGAGACTATGACTAAGTAATTGTGGTTTTTGAGGCTATTCAATTATTTTATTATTTTACTGGAAATATATTTAACTTGTGATAATAATATGCTTCTCGGAAATCGAGAACATATTCACAGAAGGCATAATGAGGACAACTTTGACTTTACGAGCCAGTAGCTAGGCATTAAAACCTGTATCAATCAATAGCTGGTATCAAAACAAACAATAAAATTATTGTATGAGACAAAATCTAAAGTATCAATTATAAAGCATCACATTAAAGAATTAGACACTATCGAAGTTGTGCTGATTACGAGTATTAGGCATAAAAATTCATCATCATCATCATCATTTCAGCCGAAAGACATCCACTGCTGAACATAGGCCTCCCCCAAAGGGGGGGGTTTGCCATAATCGCCACGCTTAGCGTGCGGGTTGGCGATTGCAGTACGGTTGTTGCAATATGCACAGAGAACGCTGCTGCCCATTCTCTGGCAAGCCCCTTAGTCGCCTCTTACGACACCCACAGGAAGATATGGGATGGTGCTATTCTTTACGTGCGATACCATACAGAGCAAGGCATAACAATTACAATTACAAATAGTACTTTTATGGCTTATATCTCGTAAAATTGATGCTTTCAAAGATTTTCTCTCATCCAATAATTAACTATTTGTATTGCCTGCCAGCTCTTGATTCATACAGGTTTAATTGTGTGACCCCTATTTCGTACATAAAATAAAATGGCCGAAGTAACGCAGGCCAAATAATTGACAGCCTTTTAATTAAGTGTTCCAATAGCCTAATTACATCTCGCTAGAAGGGGTTCCAGTATGGTAGCGGTGGGACCAGAACCCATCGTGCCACTCCCCTTCGGGTATCTACGGACTCTGGTAAGGAAACGCACCAGTGATCAACACCACAAACTGTGGCTAGACCATGGTGAGTGTAGGCAGGCCAAGGAGGCACTTCCTACTATAGATGGCCGCCTCACCAAACGGTTGCTTCGGCTAACCAAATTACAGCTCCGCATAGTCACAGCCGCCATCACTGGTCACGGCTCTTTTAATAAACACCTCTTTGTCCTAGGAGTCACAGATAGCTCACTGTGCAGAGCCTGCATGGAGGAGGACGAGACAACAGCCCACGTGCTTCTACACTGCCCAGAGGTTGCAACATACAGGGCAAAGTACTTAGGTAACCCAGGTACTCTCCGCGAGATCGTCAGCAACACCAAGGAGCTGCTGGCCTTTCTCGGGGAACTGAGGTGGTTGGAGTAATGTTCCCACCCGTACGCAAAATACGCGCTTTAGACGTGGAGTTGCGGAAACCAGCCCGCTATACAATACAATAGCCTAATTACATACAATACTCGTTCATTGACAAAAAAAAGAAAAGAACATACCCAATCCTCGATGCAAACGCAGCATTGTTCTTGAGCCGGACACAAACCCGTTCTTTTCAATCAGACTCGTTTCTTTTTCATATTTCATCATTTTCTTAAAAGAATCGTAATGTACTGTGTCGTCTCCTTCTCTGTGCTTCTCCATTATTTTTATTTTACTTTTTACATCACTGCTTACGAATGAGAATACTGATCCTATTAGATTGAGGAATCTGAAAATTGAGAATTTTGTTACTTTCTATTGTGATAGCACTGATAGCCCATTGCAGCCTTTATGAAGGAACATGAGACAGCAGCTCACATGCTTATAAACTGCTCTGAGGTTATAACATACTAGCTGCCCGCCCCGGCTTCGCACGGGTATTTAACAAAATTTTCAAAATTAAAAATTACAATACACACACGTAAACCCTTCTATTTGCGTCAGGTTACTAAAAAAAGAAAATTATAAAAAAAGTTTGAATATTTCCCTCCCGTACGGCCCGTACCCCAGTGACGCCTACGTCGCATGAGGTGCTGCCTAGCTAGCTAGCTGAGCAGGGTGAGCGGCGACTACGCAACTTTTTTTTAATACTTTAAAAGAGTAACCATGGAGTTTTTGCCGGTTCTTCTCCATAGGAAACGACCAACCCGAACCGAGCACCTTTTTGTCGACGTTTTATAAGTGCCCCTGTCATGATCATCATCATCATTTCAGCCGAAAGACGTCTACTGCTGGACATAGGCCTCCCCCAAGTGACGCCACATTGACCGGTCCCGTGCGCCTCGCATCCAGCGGATCCCCGCAACCTTCACCAGGTCATCGGTCCACCTAGTGGGAGGCCTTCCAAACGCATCGTCTTCCTTTTATCTCTCTCTTCATCTTATCATTCGAATGGCATGCCAGCAATGCAGTATTCAAGCAGTCTTGAATATGAAGTAATTTATTTTGATAAGGATTATTAATAGTCCGGGGCTTTTAGATTTGAACCCTGCATTAAATATAAACAGCGATTTTTTTCTTGAATCGTTTACTTGACCTTAGATCTCCAAATAATAATAAAAAATTAAACATTTTCCAAGACCGGATCAAGGTGAAAAAGGCGAAAACGCGTTTTTGTGAATAAAAACATGGGAAAAAATGTTAACAGGACAAATTTAGTTACTTTAGGTAAAGAATTAGTGACAGTAATATATTTTTTCAGAATTAAACATTTTCGTCCACGGAAATTACGGTAAAAAAACATTTACGAAATTTTTGGATTGTACTTAAGGCAAAAATATAAACAGCGGTTTTCTTACATAAAATAACTTAAATTAATATATTACACCGACATTAAACAAAATTAAACAAATTGTACTACCGGAAGTTATTATTACCAGTTTTTTTACAATAGCGGTTGAGGCAAAAAGGTAACAGGGTTTAATTTAGTTTAACTTTCATCTAAAGGCTATTTCTAATCTATTTACACGAAAATTAAACACTTTAAAGCAAATCGTGAAAAAAATACAATTAATGTTTACGTAAAATACGTCTGCAAGCTTTATTCTTGTATTAGGCGCAGCACTTTCATAGGAATTTGATCTTTCCGAAATAGAAATAAACTGTACAATCGCGTAACTCAATAAAACATCGACTCTCAAACAACAACACAGTCTTCACACACAATGAACGCAGCGCCTATCTTGTTTACGCACACTAGCACACGCCGTACGCCGCACGCTGCTTAGCGCTGACACCGTGCATCGTAATTTAATTTTTACTTTGACAATATCAATTAACGCTCTAATCTGTTTAATTTTGGGGGATTAAGGTTTGGATTTATATATTTCTCATAATTAAATGAATTTAAATCCTGTTACATTTTTGCCGTAAGTAGTATTTAAGATTTTTTGATTTTCTTGCATTTCTGTGAAGTCCAGAGCCGAATTTGTTTAATTATGATAATATTAGTTAGACATGGTGATATAAACCATTTTAGCACTATTTTTGTCCTGTTAATATTTTTGCCGTAAGTACGAAGTCAAATTATAAGTTTTTTTTTAAAAAACGAATGTTCCGTGGACGAAAAATGTTTAATTTTCTGACCTACTTGTAGTACTCAATCTGTTCTACAAATACTCTAAATAAACATACCTGTTTATATTTTTTTCCACCAAGTTAAATACATATTAGACGTTTTCTTAAAAAAAACATATACGCGGAGGTGAACTTTTTGCGGGATACAGCTTAATATACTCTCCTGTCCATACCCTACACATTCAATGAAAAAAATCGCTGTTTTTAATTAATGCAAAGTTAGCCTGATATTCGGCGTAAATTCCCCGGACTATAATACCAAGATACAAATACGGAGCCTTTTCTAGCGGCGGCATTATAATTATTTTTTTTAAATAAAAGAACACATATTGTGGCATAACTATAATAGTAAGACATATGCTGTCGGGACACTTTTTGTAAATAATGAAGTGTTCTGCAAAGTTGTAGTACATTATTTTATTCTATCATCAATAGTTTTCGCAGCGTACGCGATGTAAAGAATATTTTAGGTAATTTTTGTACACCTTGGGTTACAGGAAAAATTCTAAAAATATTATTAAAAAAAACGTTATACATATAACATATATAACTTTTTTGTAAAATTCCACGCAGACAAAGTCGCGGACACAGCTAGTTAATTATAAAACAGTTATCAATATTAAAAATAAGCAACTATTTGATACAAATAATGAACATGATATTTGGTAGACAGATTGCTGACTGTATTCATTTATTGTTAATCTAAAGATTCCAATAACTTAGTATAATGGCAATCCTTAAGAAGAAATTAATTATGTCAAGTAGCAATTATAATTGAATCACTAGCTTTGTAAAGTACCATAGAAAAGGAATATCACAGAGAAATGTTTCAAATGTTAAATATTATGTGACCTCACTTAATTTGAGGTATCTATCCTCATTTGTATTTTCTTATTTTATAAGAAAACATGATACAAATGAACATAATGAGACATGTCTCGAACTGGAAAGGCAGTCGACTTCACCGAATAAATCATAATGTTGTCTTCAATTTTCTACACAAAATCACTGTTCAACTTTGAATGCTTCAATTCAAAGAATAGTGAGATCTTATTCTACATTTTCTAGCTAATTAACGCTACATGACCTCGCAAATCTCTTGTCCAATCTTATCTAAGAACTAAGAATTTAAAAATCCATATGGAAACAATGTAAATAACTTACTTTACTAATTCGTTGTAACCGTCTATGTATGCCTCAATAACAACGTCGTCCTCCTCTTTAAGGCTCCTTTGAAAGCTTTGGTGGACATGGTGTAAATCCAATGCGTTTTCGTTCGACATTTCTCTCAAAGTAATTTAAAATGATTTTTAATCACTACACTACACAAACGAAACAATTCGCGAACTGACTGATCACTGAATTATACTGACAAGTGACACTGTGTCATGTGTGACATTGACAAATTGACATTGACGGTTACGAAAAAAAAAAATTGAAAATATCGACACACACATTGGCGGTGATCGGCGAATGAACTAGTTTTATATAACGTGAATGGTCAACTGGCCAATGAATTTTGGCAAAAGGGTAGACCCTGCCATGCCGTTTCTATAGGTTATTATTCTTATTACTCTATGAGTTGTATTTACGATAGCTACAACTTCACAGAGAACAATAAACAAGGCGAACTACACACGACGAGTGGCAACACCAAGTTAACCAAGTTAACCTCTTTATCCTTTCGCGCGAACAGTAAAACCCCGCGTGTAGGTTCACCAACAACCTATAAGTTTCCAAATTAAAATGGTCTCACTATTTATAGATTTCCAATACAATGAGAGTTTACCATAAAATGATATTTTACAGCTTGATTGGTTGCTGTTCGCACGTATGGGGTCGGCAGTGTTAATGCTCAAAATAAATCAAATAATTTATTTGAATTGTGTTCTCTGAGCTTTTGAACTGAAACTTTGAATACAGATAATGAAACCAATAAATAACATGAAATGGTTTCATTATCTGTATTCCACGTTTTATTATTGCCGTCGCTAATCATGTGATTCTGTTTTCTCTTATTGTCATCATCACTGTCATCTATCATCAAGACAGTATCAACTACAAATTGTCAGTGTCAAAATATCCCAAGGTCTTGCGAATGAATTTCGTCCTCCTCCGCTCCGCTATCAAAAAAATATTTACTATCCGTCTCAGATAGCCAAAGTGTCTACGATAACAAATAATCAGTGGTGCAATTTGCATACCATGTAATACGAACTTGTGTATGAATACAACAATTCAATTTTGTCATCACTTGGAATTTTCCGGTAAGTGTTATTTTTCTACCTACACGCGAAAATATGACAAGTTTCTATAATTTATTTTTAGTTACGGCGTCAAGTGGCTCTGGCTCGCAAGTATTTAGGTTAATCAACGATTGGTGGTGCATTTACTAAGTGATATTTAATGTTGTAAACAGTTATTGCATACTCGGGTTTTCGGCATAATAACAAAGTGCGTCTCATCTTTCGTTGTACTCGGGGACTTCCCGTGTGACAAACTAACTTGTTGCAAAGGTTATAACTTTTATACGAATTATCGACCCCCGACTTGTCAATTTGAAAAGTAGGTGAAGAGTGAGTAATTTCAATTGATTGTTGAGTAAATTCAGTGATATCATTGAGTCATAGCAGAGAATATACAAAGTGCTTTAAATTAGATTGTTTACATCTACTGAGGCTACTTGTAAAGCTTGGATATTGGTAAGCAGTTTAATTTTTTTTATTGAATGTATAGTTATTTCTTTATGATTCAAGCAACCATTTTATTTGGGTCAGGAAGTGTCAAACTGTTAAAATATCTTCATTAGCTATCTTCTCACTTACTACCTCCTTACAGGCCATGTCAACTTTTACATAATTCTTTCATCTGCCTCTAATATGAATGCCAGTCTGCTCTGCATTCCATACCCATGCCATTACAACAATTAGATTTTGTTATAATGATTTGTAATTGCTCAAACTTAATTTGTAGTCTTCAGTCTTGTACTAAATTTCTTCTGACACATGTTTTTATGTCCATTTGTGATTCAACACAGCCATCCTCCAGCCTACTCCATTCCTGGCACTCAACCCCTGTTGGTCTAGTATCTTCTCCGAGATCATCAACCCAATTTTTCTGTGTTAAGCCTCTCTTACTTTGACCAGTTTTTGGTGTCCATGGAGTTTCTTGCCCATCCTTCTCCATAGAGATCTACGCTTTGGAATGGGCAACTACAGTACTTTCAAAGTTACTATGTCTTGTGACTGGGACTGTAGCTTTATTTGTATTGTTGTTTGACTATTCAAAAGTGCCTGTAACTGGCCTAATTGAAATAAATGATTTGATTTGTTAACTATATTACTCCGTTAGTCTTTCGCTGTTAGGAAGACCAAAGAAAAGATTGATGGATTGTTTGCGGAATTATATGAAGAGAAGAGGAGTAAATTATAGTGTGATGAATGACAGGGGAAAATGAAAGAAACAAATGTGTTGCGTCAACCCCAAAAAACATAGGATGACGGCAGGAATATGATTATAGTCTTTCCCCGTTATCACTAGTGATTGGATATTCGGATGCCTATTTACCTAAAGTACGTTCTTTCCTGGCAAAGCAAAAGTATGGATACGGCTATGTAAATACCAATTTTTGTTGTGGGATTGCAAAATTTCATAATTCTTAAGTAAGTATAAAATGTAGTACTCAAAATATCGTAACGAATATTTTAAATTAATTTAAAACCTGGCTAGTTTGTTGAAAATAACAAGGAAAAAAATAGAACAACTATTTGAATTCGTATTTTTGTGCTGAAATGTCGAATGCTAAAACAAAATGGTAAATATGTCTGGGCATAATTCATTTGGAGCTAAACGAAAAAGTAACTAGACTAGTTTATATTTTTTAAATAAACTCCTTTTACCATACTGATGCGTGCTCCATACTAATCAACACTCAAACTTTAGGTAAATATGCATCCGAATATCTGTTCTCTAGTTATCACACAAACAGAAAAAGTAATTGCATCATATTTTCTTGTTCATACAGCTGCTCAATTCAACACTAAAACTTATCACAGAAAACTGGACATGAATGTATGATGCAATGAGTTCCTTATCAAGGCCAACAGGATATGATATATCTATACTATTACATGACAAAATGTTCGCCCATTCATTAAAAAAAAGAAAGAAAGAAAATTTATTCATTAAAAGGTAAAAATCCTTATTAGACCAATAAACTGATTAAAACATCAATTTTTTTATCTGAGGTATTTATTTAATATTGATTGCATGATATTACTGCCTTATCCATGCACAGTAGCCACATTTAAATTGATTACTTGCTTATAAGAATTAAATTCCTAGTGTGGGGCACCGTTTCATAATAAAAAATAAAACTGGTACTGGTTAAAAGGGGTTAAATTGAGATGCAGGGGTTAATCACGATGCAGGGGTGAAAAACTTTGAATGGGATTTTAAAACATTGAGTTCATATGATATTATGTGACCAACATGTACTCTATTTTATTAACTTAATTAAGTAGAAACCTTGTACCCTCATCCCGTTCAGTGACAAGTTTTGTCTAGATTCAACCCTGCGTTTCTATTTACCTTGTTTTACGGCTTGTTAATTTGTGCACACAGTTACGAAGTTAAAGTAATGTAGTGGGCTTTTTCGTGTCTTGCCACTTAGTGTCATACAAATAATGGTAGAATAAGAAAAATGTTATTATTAAGTATTAATATTTACTCGTAAGTGTGAGAAGTGCAACATTTTTGGAGGGAACTAACTATATACATTAAAACGATTAAAAACTAAAATATGAAATAAAATACGAAAAAAAAAAAATAACTATGAACTATAAAAGAGTGTCAAAAAACTCCTCCTTAATGCTGTCAGCTGGTAATATGCCCAAGAGACTGGCAGCATTGCCATGTTGTATGGATGAATTTCTGCAATTGACAATGTAATTTGTGTCAGCTCACAATTGAGTAACAGTTGCAATGAAACTGGCATTGTATCTGGAGCATCATCATCTGCCTAGCCCTTTCCCAAACCATCTTGGGGTCGGCTTCCAGTCCAACCGGATGCAGCTGAGTACCAGTATTTTACATGAAGCGACCGCCCATCTGACCTCCACAACCCAGTAACAGGGTAATACGATACCCCTTGGTAAGACTGGATGTCAGACTTTTGGCTTCTGACTACTCGTAACGACTGTCAAAGATATACAAATGACAGCCGGGACCAACGGCTTAACGTGCTTTCCGAGGCACGGAGGAAACTCGGTATGTAATTATGGTCACCCATCCACGGACCAACCTCGGCAAGCACGGCTTAACCTTAAAGATCGACCGTGCGGCTGTTGTTATTTAGCCACAAGCTCTTCTGCAACATTGTATCTGGAGTATCAGAGATTATTTAAAATGTAAATATCAGGGCAAGCCCGGATGTGAACACTAAGTTTTTTGACCATTATTTGCTGAATATTTTGTTTGGAGGAGGCTATGAGAATTAAATAAAGTATTTTTTTAATACAAATTGCTTAGTAACAATTACTTTTACGTATAAAAGTACTGTAATAGAGCAATTAGCAGAGTCATTTTAATTTGCACAGCTGCTGTTTCCTAGCTTTTCATGTAAATTAATAAGTTTATGAATTGAATAGGTAATAATTCTGTGTTTGTTATTTACACAGTTTTTTCTGTCGATATTTTGTATAAATTGATAAAATAACTTTTGACTTTTAGTTGGGTTATCTACCTATAGATAAATGCAGATAAATGTCGTATGTATGTATTTATGTCGTATTTAACCCAAAGGTTGACTGGTAGAGAAAGCCTTGTGGCATTAATCCGTCTATGTACCACTAAAGTACATAAAGTTAAAAAAAAATGGTGTATTTTGTTGTTCCTTCTGTAATATTATGAACTCGGTAAAGAGGAAAGGTTTGTTTGTTTGCATTGAATAGGCTCCGGAACTACTGGTCCGATTTGAAAAATTCTTTCAGTGTTAAATAGCCCATTTATCTAGGAAGGCTATAGGCTATATATCATCACGCTACGACCAATAGGAGTGGAGCAGCAATGTGAAAATGTTGCGAAAACGGGGAAATGTGACGCAAACGAAGTTGCGCCGGACAGCTAGTATATTGTAAATTATCCCACACGAACATAATATCGGGTTAAAAAATGTCCTATGTCCCTAATTCAGGCCTACTTGTTAGTCATATTCAGTCGAACATCATTTAGCCGTATTAGTGTGACTACAACAGACAGACAAATGGAGTTACTTTTGATTTCTCAGGAAATTTTCAGTAACAGCCATGGAGTCTGGATTCGTGCCAGGTTGATGGCAATAGGCTTGCTCTCTAATAAATGGGACTTAAACATAAGTTAACTTAACATAACCTTCTGTATGGTGTCGGACGTAAAGAATAGCAACATCCCATATCTTCCCGTGGGTGTCGTAAGAGGCGACTAAAGGACTTGCCAGAGAATGGGCAGCAGCGTTCTCTGTGCTTTTGTAACAACCGATCTGTGATCGCCAACCCGCCTGCCAAGCGTGGCGATTATGGGAAAAACCGGGGGGATTTTGCCATAATCGCCACCCTTGGCATCGCCATCTTGGGGGAGGCCTATGTCCGGCAGTGGACGTCTTTCGGCTGAAATGATGATGATGATGAAACATAACTGGCGATATGTGGGTGTAGTACTAGGTACAGCTCTGACAAACCCTTCGAGGAGAACAGGCGTGATGTTATGTTGTTTAAATCCTTTAAAGTTTGTCAGCAGCCTTTTATAAGCCTTTAAGTAGTCATGATTTAACATTATTTGTACCTGTTATTTTAAAAACACAAAGTTATGTAACCAACTTTCTCTGATAAGAATTTGTAGTTGATGCGAAATCACCTTCGGCTCAAGCCACATTCGCTCACTCGAATCGCGACGCCTTTTTTTTAAATGTTCAATGTAATCTGAACTTTATCTTCACTGTGTAATTAACAAGCTTGAATGTTACTTAGAGACCAATTCGGTGCTAGGCTAAAATGCACTTAAAACACAGTCAGTGTCCTGCGTTACTTGACTCCTGTTCCCCTAAATATTTTTTTGTAAGAGGGGTCAGGTAATGCGGGATACTCATCATCGTCAGCCTATAATGTTCCCACTGCTGAGACACAGGCCTTCTCTCTATGAGAGGGAATGTAATCTACCACACGGGCCCAGTGCGGGTTGGTAGATGTCACTTGTCTTCGAATTTTTAGTTCTAAGACGTGCCAGTTTCCTCACGATGTTTTCCTTCACCGTTTTTGAGGGCAGCGGTGCTGAAATAAATTACTCAAAGTAATGCGCCTGCCTGGGTTCGAACCCACACGTTCGGGACACTGACTTACATTCATTACTTTATTTTTGTAGAGCTTAGGTTGCCTTGCCAAATGGATGCACTCAATATTATTTACCTGTATGACATTGCCAGAACAAGATATTCTAGCGATGTCATAAAGGCATTAAATTTTTTGATACCGTGGGAGTAAGACGAGTCGGCTTGTACGGGTCGGCACATTCTATTCGGATTTCGGAGTTTTTTTTGAACAATAAAGCTGATCCCAAGTAGAATGGGAAAAGAGCAGAAAGAACACGACGCCAATTATTACGTACAAAATTGGATTTTACTCTGTATGGTGTCGGACGTAAGAAAAGCACCATCCCATATCTTACCGTAGGTGTCGTAAGTAGTCGTAAGAGCTTAGGCGACTAAGGGACTTGCCAAAGAATGGGCAGCAGCGTTCTCTGTGCTTTTGTAACAACCGTACTGCGATCGCCAACCCGCCTGCCAAGCGTGGCGATTATGGCAAAACCCCCCAAAATGTCAATGTGGCGCAACTTGGGGGAGACCTATGTCCAGCAGTGGACGTCTTTTGGGCTGAAATGATGATTGATTGGATTTTGCAACCGCACCAAAAACCCGTTGGTCCTGGCTGCCATTTGCAGATATTTGGCATTCGGTACAGGTACCTAGTCAGTGCTCCGAAAGTCTGATAACCAGTCTTACCTAGTCTACCTTAGTTATTGAGGTCAGATAAGCAGTCGCTCCACAAAAATAAAAAAATACTGGTATTCAGCTACATCTGGTTTGACTGGAAGCCGACCCAAATCCCCAACATGCTTGGGAAAGGGCTAGGCAGATGATGATTGGATTTTGCAGCCCTCAGATTATTGCCGACTCCAACGAGTGGCTAGTACGTCTAGCTTTAGTGACTCTAGTAATCATGTTATAAATGAATAGAAATCAATAAAATATTCTCAATTGAATTTCTAATGGAGGCATTTAAATAATTCTGATAACAATTACCAATTCAAGTTGCTTATTTATGCTTGTAGGTCAATGAAACAGTAACGATACGTAATTGTTGATATCATTCAGCGTTACGTTATTTTTTGTTATGTTAGGTTTCGAATGAAAACAATAACAATGTACTACTGTCACTTTTGAATAGTATGTAAACATCATAGGGAATACAAAACGGCGCTGCGCGGCGCCACAATTTTGTAACACACTTGCAATCGCCATGCGAAGAATTTGTAAGAGATTCCAAATCCATTACTTCATTTGTTAGATAATATTCAACAACAACACCACCATTGTAAATAACGCAGTGAATTTTGTCGATGGAATGCACTGTACATTTTGCAGTCATTGAACTGTAAAATGTGTCACTTGCTAAAATAACAATCTAATAACAGATACTTGTATTGCTAGAAAATAGCCCACTGACCTATTTCATCTAAGTAGTTGAATACAGATTTAAAAACGTTTGAAATTACAATTTATATGCATAAAATGGGATGCATGAAAATAGCCTCAAGTAGCGATATTTTAATGCACGCTGGGGCGATAAAAATGTACGTTCTACACACCTCTTAGCAGTCAGTCCATCATTGCAACCTCCATTTAACTGGCTAATATTAAGAACTACAGAAGACCAGCTCATACTATAATTTTCTAGCTCATGTTCAAGATTGTTCTAGACGCTACACGAGACTCTTAGGCCCTAATGACATGGCGTATTTTAAACGCGCAGACGACGCGCGTTTCAGGAACACGCGTTTTCTGCGCCGTAGATGCGCATTCTTGAGTTTTTATAGAATCAAACGCGCGTAAAACGCGATACAAACGTGCGTGTGAAGCGCGTTCGAAACTCGTTTGAAGCGTGTTCAAGGGGTCGGAGGAGGGGTAGAGGAGGGGTGAGAGAGGTACAATTGACGAGGAGTTTTGACAAAAACGCGGAAGCTACGAGCGACTACAGCGCGTTTGTAGCGCTGTATCTGCGCGTATACGCGCAGCAGACGCGCGTTTCACGATCGCCCCGTGTGCTTAGGTTACAAGGTTGCGTTCAAATCTCGTTTGAAGCGCGTATACGCGCGTCATCAGAGCGTCGTCTGCGCGTTTAAAATACGCCGTGTGCTAGGGGCCTTAAACATTTTTATCGTACTTTCCGCTCTTCTACTTTCACCACAAAATTCAGAACAAGTCCTTCTTTCCAGATTGATGTAAGACCATGACAAGCCTGCAGAACGGGGACGAGGATTCGTTCATCATCCTGGGAACATCTCCTGGAACCAGTCTGGACATGAAGTGCAACGGTATCGAGAATGGGGACATCGCTTTAGACAAGGAGCAGATGGAAGAAGCCATGAAGGACCTCTCTGTGGAAGCCAATATGGCGTTTAAGGCGCATTTTAAACTGGGAGATTGTGTAAGTTTATTTATCATACTAGCTGTTGCGCTCGCGGTTTCACTCGCGTCCCAAGGGATCTGATACATAAACCTGGATAAAAGTACCCTTTATGTACTTAATCGGTTACATAAGCGGTTTTTGCGTGTTTGAGAGTATTTTTGAAGTGAAAACTTCTTTAGCGGCGTTGAGCACTTTTTCTGTAATGTGTATAAAATCTTAAACTCGCGTCAGGTCACGTGTCCTGATCGAAAATTCGTAAGACGAATTGACATTAGGTTGCGAAGGAATTTGAACTTTATGACATCTGTCATTGAGTTTGGTTTTCCAAAACTGGATAATTATCTTATGCACAAACAAAACCTTCGATTTCTCCAAAGAGGTAAAATTCGTAAAACGTATCGTAATATTTCTGTGTTAAATTTGTTATGTAATGTAAGTTGTCATGTTTGTGTATGATAGCGCAATAAATGAATATTGTATTTTACCACATAAATGATAGAACTAGATAATTAAAGCAATTCGTTCAAAATTATTTCCTAACCATATCCAAAAATGCACAACGTTACTATTCAAGTTTTCACTTCTGCCGGCACTCCCGGAGTGCAACCCGTTTTTTTTGCAGAAGACGTAGTTTCCCACTAGAAATTGGCCTACCTACAGTTTAGTCTCTTTTGCTTCTTACCTGATCTCGTCAGGAGACCTACATGTTATCTACCTACCTCTCTTACCAACATTCTGACAACACTTCGTGTCATAGACCATCATGTCGTATTTGCACAATTAGATTTTTTAGACCAGGGTATTAGCATAATTTGTATGGTTACCTGCTGCTTGGTTTTTGAAAAAGGATTGTGTGTATCTCTCAACCTTTGACTGCATAATGTATTGTGTTGTTTCCTGTGACAATATCCTGTTAATGTTAAGTCGGTATTCGGTAACATGACGACGAATTATTAGAAAAAATGGTCAGCAAATTCCTTTTGTGTCAATTTAGTGCCTTATTACGGCTTTCTGCTAAGCACACGCATGTTTACAAAATATAAAGAATGGTTATACCATTGGGACTGTCGGAATTGGTAATACCATTCTTCATAATTTTTAAACATGCGTGAATAGAGATTAGAGAAATGCAATACAAGTAGTAACATCAACTGATCAGTTGAACCATCACCGTTTACTGTTGGACTTAGGCCTCTCCCAAATTCCATAACAACATCTTGGCTCTCACTTTTCGCATCGCCCTTGCATGGAAGACCCTTAATAAGAAAGACAGCCTTGAAAATATCTGATTGGTATTCAGTATAAAAAAACTGCGCATCTGGTCCTCATTTTGATATTAACCTTGTGCTTATGCGTTTGCAAAAATCAATATGTGATTGTTCACTTATCTTTTTAATACATACGCATTTTATCATAGAAAGATTACCAGGTTTACCCAGCAGGTTGATGATGCATGTATTTATTTTTACTGTAGTTTTAGCCCTTGGGAAATACTCATTTTTGACTATATAAAAATAAGTCGGGTTTTCCTTCCTGACGCTATAACTCCAGAACGCACGAACCGATTTCCACGGTTTTGCATTCGTTGGAAAGGTCTCGGGTTCCGTGAGGTTTATAGCAAAGAACATTTAGGAAAAAGGTAGGGTAGTAAAAATGGCATTGCAACGCATGCCGGGTACAGCTAGTGATAATATAATACTAATTAATATTTTGTCGTAATATGATATGCTATATCCGTCTCACATTATTATGTGAATTCTATTAAAATCCTTGTTTGCAATTTACGTTTGCTGTTGTAATATCAGTAGATTTTTGGAATTCCCTTTTGAAAATGTCATGAAAACGTTTGAAGTTGTAGCGTAAACTAAATTTTATTAGTTAGGATGCAAGTTCGTTAGTTAGTTAGGGATATAAATTGCAAATGTAGAATATTAACGTGTATCCGCGACATGTGCTGAACACATGTAGTATCATTGTTTGTTCGAGGCAGCATGTGGTATCCGATGGCGGATGGAATGTGTTGACGTGTTAGACCGTGATATGCTAGCGAGACTACAGACCTTTCTTGAAGATGCCTCATCAAGTCCTAGCCAAACAGAAGTGGAAGAGCATACGAGAGATCATTGCACTGTACTGGGAGGGTACTTACACAGTTATTATGATTATTAAGGTTCATAAAGTAACCCCAGAGGTAAAATACGATGTACAAGGAAGTAACAAGTAGTACTAAGCACACATCGCAAATGCGTGACTGGCGCTTACGGTGAATTAAATTATGAATCCAACAAAAACAAAATTGTAACTTACTTCCTTTCAATTCAATGTCGATATGTAAAACAATCTGATTGAAAGTACTTACCGGATGTAGTTTAAAACGTTGCATAACTTGCTTTTTTGACCTGGTACAAGTTCTACATAACTACGGGTTAGCGTATCGAAAACTCGGCCTTTTTAGCGTTCGTGGTGAATAATTTATACTTGACATCAAAGACAAAAAATAAACTTGAATAGACTTGCGGGAACAGGAATGTACTTAGCGAAAAACACTCGGGAAACCTGCCCTTGACATGTTTTTCCCCTTAGGGAAAAGGTGCTCGAGTTTTCTGTTGATAAAGGCAAGAAGTGCAGGTGCCTTAAAAAACTTACGCATAATGGATCAAGGTTTAGACCAGCCCATTTGCTCGTAAGTTGAGCGCTAAATTCATACTTGCACTATAGAGTCTGTATGGAGTTCTGTATGGTGTCGGACGTACAGAATAGCACCATCCCATATCTTCCCGTGGGTGTCGTAAGAGGCGACTAAGGGACTTGCCAGAAAATGGGCAGCAGCGTTCTCTGTGCTTTTGTAACAACCGTACTGCGATCGCCAACCCGCCTGCCAAGCGTGGTGATTATGTCAAAACCCCCCTAAATGTCACTGTGGCGACACTCGGGGGAGGCCTATGTTCAGCAGTGCACGTCTTTTGGCTGAAATGATGATGATGATGACTCTAAAGTCTAGCGAAGATTGTCCTGAGCGTTCGTCTAATGCCTGCGAAACTAGACGAAAAGATCTGGTATACACTAATCCAGGGAGAGATGACCAGGCAACGGTATACATATTTCAACTTATGATATACACGGTGCAAATCCAGCGCGTCGATGTCCCTACACCCTGTATATAGATTAATTTGCTCGAATAAAGATACCTGTCATGAGGTGATGACGGTTATTGAGATCACCATCGCTCAAGCGCGGTTACTAGGTCAGCAGCATATTTACTCATATACATGTAGCAGTTATAAGGAGACAGTGGTATAATGAAAGTGCGTCAATAGCATAGATTAAACTAAACTTACTATCACTATTAATACAAACATACACCTACAGTTTATTATCATAGAGACTGTACAAATAGAACCTCTGTGATTCTATTTGTGCAGGTTATTATGAGTTTTGAGATGATATTTTGTAAACATTGCTCGCGTAATGTAAAAGTCATCGGTCTAGAAAAGTGATACGCCTACTGATTATATTTACTTTCAATCTCTTTTTAACACCCGACCAAAAAAGAGGCGTGTTATAAGTTTGACACGTGTATCTGTGTGTCTGTCTCTAGCATCGTAGAGCTCCTAAACGGATGAACCGATATTGATAAAATTGGTTTTGCTTGAAAGGTGTGTTAATCGAGAGTGTTCTTAGCCATGTTTCGAGAAAATCTGCTCAGCCGTTTGAAGATCATCACCTCTTTAGTAAGTGATGGTTGATGAACGAATTCGAATTTCGTCGTTTTGAAATCTTGTCACTTGTCATCATGGGCATCGCTAGGGGGGAGGGGGGCTGCGCCGACCCATAAATTGAGAAAAGGGCAGGAGAATGATGATGAGTTTATTAAAATTGAGTCAGGCTTTAGAAGGGGAAGGGGTATCGTGTTACCCAGTAACTGGGTTGTGGAGATCAGAGCAGTCGCTCTATGTCAAATAGTGGTACTCAGTTGCATCTAGTTTGACTGGAAGTTGATTCCAACATCATAATTATTTTGCTCAGCCTTTTGCTAATTATGATGGGGTCGGCTTCAGCGGCGGTTTTTAAGATTTGGCCAATATGGTTAGCGGACCCGCTTTTTCAAAAAAAAAGATAAAGCTTTGCTACTGCAAGTCTGGTAGTGCCTTACAAAAAGAAAACAACAAATAATGCGAACCGAATATAAAATTTTCTTTTGACCATTCATAAAGAAAAGTTAAAGAAAAAGCTAAAGAAAAAGAAAGTTTTAGCGATTCAAAAATATAAGATAGAGAATTCACAATTCGAGAGGGAGAGAAGTGAGCTCGAAACTATTAGCACCCGGCCTTGGATTTATCGTGTTAAGATACTTTTTTACCATTCATATATGATGTTGAAGTGATTTTTATAAGTATATTAAAAATCTGAGACCGTAGGATTCAAGAGCGAGCGAAGCGAGCTCGAGAATTTTCAGACCCCGCTTTGGAGATTTTCCTTTTATCATTTAAACAGCATATTGAAGTGAGTTTGCATGCTTATCATGATCATGATCTCTATTCATTGTATCGATTGAATTGAATCGAATAAAAGTTTCAAAACAACTTGGATACCTTAGGTTATAGCAGCGAGCAAAGCGAGCTCGAAAGTGTTTAGAACCCCCGAAATAGTTAGAATTTCTTTTCAATATTGATCTAGATTTGCAAGGACTACGGAGCTGCAGGTTTAAAGAGTATAATGCATCATGTACATACGCTTACTCGCTGCCCCGCGCCCTTCCGTCACGCCTATGGATATGATCTAGCATCTCTATCTCTGTTTGGTTCGGTGCGGCATGCGCCTCCCCTCGCAGCCTGCCGCCCCGGGACTTGGCCCTTTTGGGCCTAGGGTAAATACACCCCTGTAAATTAAAGTTGATTCCAGCATGTTTAGTGTACGGCTAGATACCTAGAGGATGATGAAGAAGAATTTACTAGAATTTAAGTTTAACCTGGTTTATGTATGATAGGCAAGGTCAGTTTTAATTAGGAAACTTCACATACGACTTTTTTACTGTTGTAACGTAAATAACACAATGCTATTGTAACTGTTTCATTTTCCCACGGAAATTCTTTGGTTGTCTACCTACAAAACCGCAAAAAAGATTACCATATTGAGAACAAGAAGAACAGTGATGGAAAAGACAGAAATGTGTGGGATTATAGTATGACCACTTCAATTGTGCAGTTCAAGGTGGCGTTGATTGCCAAGAAAATTAGCATCGATATGTCAAACATGGTACTTACTTATGTTTATTTTAGGTCTGCGTTTTCCCGCCTGCACAGATAAATTGGTTGAAGTGTAAGCGAAAGGCTCACGTCAATCCTGTTGAACGTCACTGTAATACACGTTTAGTCTTTTGTCGTTTTATATCGTGTAAGTGACCTAACCTAAGGATGGTTAAGCAATTACGAGGTTAAATGTACTTAGATATGCTGATGCTGATGCTAGTTTGGAGAAAGAACACAAACATTATCTTGAGTTCAAACGTTTTATAAAAAGTGCGGCCATGTTTTATTGGAAATATGTAGCTTAATATGTCTCTTTGTGTACTTTTGCTATCTTTCGCTCAATCGATACTTATATATTGTGCTACTGATAAACGCATGATGCAATCATAATTTATAATAACACAAGCTACTAGACTTTCGTTTTTTAGGGTTCCGTAGCCCAATGGCAAAAAACGGAACCCTTATAGATTCGTCATGTCTGTCTATCTGTCTGTCTGTCCGTCCGTATGAATATTTAGGATTGTAGAACGTAAAAAAAACTATCAACGAAAATTGGTTTCAATAAGATATGATTTTCAGTTTTTGAGATATGGGACTTTTTCATCAAACTGCAGCAGTTACTTTGTTTTTCATAAACATACTATGAAAAACAAATTTAGTTTTGCGGTTGAGTGCAAGTTTACTAACTAATACTACTAACTAATGAATGTCAGTTCAAAATATTGTTATTATATTGTTTGGGGCTATGGAACCCTTTGTGCGAGTAAGACTCTCACTTGGCTGGTTTTTTTCATTTAAGGGAATTCCTATTATTTAGATTTTGGTTTTGTGGTTTGGTTAGTCATTAATTTAGAGACTTTCACTTAACTTTTATCATTTTATTTGATTAATTTTGCAACATTTCCATGTTGCAAACGGGTTTCAAATATTCCGTTGTTTTAATTTTATTACTGATTCAGGAAAAAATATAGGTAATGTTGGAATAAATTAATTTATAAAATACCTCTCTGTACTAAATTATAAATAATTTCAACAATCAAATGAATACTGTATTAGTATTCGGTTTATAATTGTTATAACATTTGGAAGGTTTCCGAGTGTTTTTTTTACAGTCACTTATAACTTAATACACTAAATAATAGTTATTTAACAACAAAACTCCCGTTTACTAGATACTGATAACAAAAAAAAAAAGATTTTGTAGAGACTAAAATCCTTCGAATATCTTACATATTTTATTATCAGAATTTGTAAGGAAAAATGTCCTCAAACATTTTCGCTTGGAAATTGTTATCCTCCAAAATTAACTATCGTAACTCTAAACAGGCTGACAAATTACATTTCCTGCCTTATTTTCCTCCATTAAATTAACAAGTTTACATTTAAATTAAAAGTGGTTGTTGGAACGCGACGTAAGCCCAGTTTGAATCATCCTGTATAAGGTAATATTATTATCATGCCTTGCTCTTATGTAACAAACCATTTAGCCGGGACTTTACTTTGTATTACATACACTCATAAAACGTAAAAGTGCATTTAGTCACTTGAAATTTAACTTGCTTTGGAAAAATGTACCTTATTCTCTTTGTACATTGTTTAGTTTACAATGAGTTCAAAATTGTTAAGTATTGTGTTGCTGTTGTTTTGAAATTAACTTTATTAAACAGGGGTTAAAGTTCATATTTGTGTCATTTTTATTTCTATGTATATGCATGCTGAGGTGTGGGAATTATATTCGATTTTGACAATTTTTTTCCTGGAACTTGTTCTTAGGAAATAATTGTGTATTGGAAATAAATGTCTGCAACACAAAAGCCACTACTCCGGCCATGCGGAAAAAACCCGATAAGCCCACTTGCCAGGTGTGCTGCATTCAAAAGCAGATTTTTACAATAAATATTTTGTCAAAAAAAAAACTGCATTTGAAATAATTCTATATTATTATCTACATTTTATTTCTCGATACGGAAGCCATCTCTTATCTTTGATATTTCTGCTACATAGGCAACCGCTTGTCTATTTATTAGACTCAATCCCCATCCCCATGTATGAGAGCTGACCTCCTGACTCACAAATATTTATCTATGAAACATTATGTTATCAATATTAGATGTACACACAGCTCCGTTAAGTAGTTACCCCCCGGGCTCCACGGCCGGAATGTTGAGGAGTTAGTACATAGTGACGCTGTCTGTACATTACTACCGTCCGTCGCAATCTCAAGATTTTTAGAAAACGTTTGCATTAGTAAGTATATATTTATGATATCACATATCACGTCACAAAACCTTTAATTCAATAATTTTATTAATAAAAATGAATTAAAAAAAAACTGCCTCGGTGTTCTAGTGGTCGT
Source organism: Cerastis rubricosa (assembly GCA_949152445.1). Lineage (NCBI taxonomy): Eukaryota > Metazoa > Arthropoda > Insecta > Lepidoptera > Noctuidae > Cerastis > Cerastis rubricosa. Next base: position 3,196,916 of record OX424535.1, on the reverse strand, counting down.
AAGCACGACTGGTGACTATGAGGTCCCGGGGGTCGATTCCCAGCTCGAGCAAAGTGTTATTCGGGTTTTCCATCAGGAATTTCTCAGTAGCAGCCGCGGACTCTGGATTCGTGCCCGATTAATGGCAATAGACTCGCCCCCTATTATATGGGACTTAACCATAGCTGGCAAAATTTAGGTGTGCTATTAGGTACACCTCTGCCTAATCCATTTGGAAATAACAAGCGTGATGTTACGTTAAGTCATGAATGGTAAAAAATCCCACTATCTTTGAGATTGAGGGAGTTTTTTATGTTATCAATGTAATCTGATTTGTATATCGCCTTATCAATCAATCAAATTATTCAACGTCACCACTGGTGATAGAAATGTTATTCAATGAACCGAAAAAAAAAACCATATATAAACTTTCTAAGGGTGTGAACATATTGTCGGTTTACAAAAGAAGAGGAAATTATTGCTTCCAAAATAGGTGATATTTTTGGTTGATTCTGATAGGCCATAGGATTTTATTGGCCCAAAATAATGAGAAGCATAAAAAACGCGTTTGGTATTTATAATATAATATATAAATATTATAAAGAGTTTGTTTGTTTGCTTGAACGCGCTTATCTCAGGAACTACTGATCCGATTTGAAAAAATCTTTCAGTATTAGATAGCCTATTTATTGAGGAAGGATATAGGCTATATCATTACGCTACGACAAATAGGAGCGGAGCAGCAATGAATAATGTTTCAAAATCGGGGAAAATGTGATGCAGACGAAGTTGCGCGGGACAGCTAGTTTATAATAAGTTTTTAACTAATCAAGACCAAGAATTGCTTTAGCATTCCTTTGCTGGTCCTCCTCGAGCGGAAAGACGGCTACTCTAGGACAGTTATACAAAAATAAACAGAGTCTTAAGGACTGCCGACAGAAGTGAAAGCTCAAAACAATGGAATTACTGTGTTCTTTTTTTGAATTTGTCGATTTGTACACAGTATACAGCCCGTTATACTAAGCGTCGCTAGTCTGGCGCAATACGTCACGAGCATGTCGAGGTCATCGGTGAAGCGAATCCATAGTTCTTTCCCCTACCAAAAATCGCTCAACGCGACTAAAGAAGTTTTTACTTAAAAAACTTTCTGACCTATCCCAATGTATTTGGAGTTAGTACACCACGGCTGTTTCTAACTAAGCTTAGGCAACTCAATTTGACGGCACGGTTGGAGCAGTGGTTGAGCGATTGACTGCTGCGCTACGTGTCGTGGGTTCGATCCCCGCACGGAACAAATATTTTTGTTTGGCCTCTTCGATCAATAATAGAACTAGATTAAGGATCAGGAACAAAAATGAATCGCCAAAGTGTCCACGTTTGCACACACGTAAACATCTATAATTCATAGAAAAAAGTTTAATAATATTAACAACTCCAGTTTATTATAGACCTTAACACTCTCAGATAAAGTTTAATAACAATTGCAAAAGATATTTATTTAAGTCCTTTCATCGGAGAAAGCTAAAAGGCAATAAATTTAAAGTGTCGCTTGAAAATAAAAAGTCATGAGTACAAAAATATTTATTCTACAATGTATCTTAAAATCTAAGTGACAAGGTTAAAAACATTACGTTGACAATTTCGTGCTTACACTAATTTAGAACTAGACGTACTTCTTGGTATTACATTTCAATGCTCAGAACACAGTAAGTATTGAAAGACGTGGAGTAGCAGAATATATTTTTTTTAGGCCAAGGCTATTTTTGTATGGTGGCAAATATTTTTTAAAAAGTAATAGACTAAGTAATAGGTACTATGTTTAACCGACTTTAAAAAAGGAGGTTGTCCATTCGACTATATTTCTTATATATCTTTTTTTTTTTATTCGGAAGCATATACTCTTGTGGTGGTCCCGTTGTCACCAAGTCCTAGAGAAATCGAGGCAACCCTCAAATTATAATTTTTTTTTTTATTTATTTATTTATTTATTTTATTCACAAATAAGTTTTTTACATAAACTTAAACAAGGCACACAATTAGACCCCTGGGGTCTGTCTTAGCATGCCATGGCCTGAGAGTTGATCAACGCGCTACTAACAGTTAATCAAGTTGATGTTATATTCTTTCAACTTACTCTTTATGTTTTTATTGTTCATTGAGTCTCTAACGTCTATGGGTATTTTGTTAAGTAAATTGGGGATAGCGAAAGCGGCGGTACGCCTACCATAAAAGTTATTTTTGCGTGGCACTTGAAGTGATTTGGATTTGGCTTGTCGTGTATTCACATCATATTTAACAGGAATTTGGATGTCACTGTTATCAAACTGTTCAATGAGGAACAGATAATCAGCGCGCGCAGTAACCGGTAATACTTTGCAATGTTTAAACAAGCCTGTGTAATTGTCTCGGTATCTATTTTTTACATAGTTAGGTACTATAAGTTTCAGTAAGCGTGTTTGCAAATTCTGTATTTGATCCAGGTAAGTTTTAAATGTGCGTCCATAGCTGGTGAGTCCATAGGAGACTATAGACTCACTCAGAGCTGTGTACATTTGAAGGAGGGTCTTGTACGGTATATTGCGCTTTATAATGGCAAACTTGGTGAGTATTGCACGTAACTTGCCACATACAGATTCAACCTGGTAGCTCCAATTGAATCGGTTATCAATAATTAGTCCCAGATAAGTATGACATGGGACTTGTTCTATAGGCGCACAGTTACAATCTGGCACGTTTTTATGCAGACATTCATGACAATGGGCTATGATTTGGAATGGGTGGGTAGTATTTATATGACTTGAATGTACGTGTATAACTTTAGTTTTTTGTGGATTTAGAACAAGTCCCATATCATGGGACCACTTAGCCATAGAATCAAAATCTTTTTGCAAACAGTTGGCTGCCAAATTAAGGTTTTTATTTGCAGATAGTATGCAGGTGTCATCAGCATATTGATACAGGGAACAATGTGTTATTACGTTTTCTAGGTCATTTACGTATGCCAGATAGTGGAGTGGACCAGACACTGAACCTTGGGCTGTGCCTTTCGTCACGTTTACGGGTCTGCTAAGGCTAGGCCCAACTTTGACGTGATAGCTTCGGCTACGAAGGTATTCCTTACACCAGTCGAGTAGTTTTCCTCTTATACCCGAGTTTTCGAGGGTTTTTAATAGTGTTTTGTGTCCAAGCGTATCGAAAGCCTTGCTAAAATCAATAAATATGAGTACTACATGCTGCTTTTTATCAAGGTAGTTGTTAACTTCATCCGTAAAATTTGAAAGTAACTGAGATGTAGATTTCTTACTTTGGAAGCCGTATTGTGCTTTGGAAATTACATTGTTGTCCCGATAAAAAGTGTGTATTTGATCGCATATAAATTTTTCAACTATCTTATTTATGGCAGGCAATATTGTTATGGGTCTATAATTTGCAATATTATTGACTTTACCTTTTTTATGAATGGGCCTAACTATACCTGTTTTCAATTCTGACGGATATTTTCCTTGTTGAATACTCGCATTAATTAACTTCACTATTGCATTCACAATTTTGTCTCCTATCATTTTGATGTCCATGATTCTTATTGTGTCATATCCAGCAGATTTATTAGTGTTTAAGTTATTAATTATTTTTAAAATTTTATGAGATGTAGCTTTTTTGAAAAACATTGATTTATCTTGTGATTTCATAAATTCGCTTTCCTCCAACAAGGGTCTGTCACACCTGGGCACAATACCAGACACACTGGTTTCAAATTCCATTGCAAAGTCATTAGCGATATTTAGTTCATTATTTGATTCATTTAAAAAAGCGCTTTTTATCACCTCATCTACAGACTTGACTATTTTACCAGTAAGTTTATTCAATATTTCCCACAATTTTTTGGGATTATTTTTGTTTCCGGCTATTTCTTCTCTGTAATAATTATTTCTAGTGTTTAGTATTATTTTATTTACTTTATTTCTTGTTTTATTATATTCTAACTTAAGTGTTTTATTTTCTGGGTTCTTTTTCCATGCGATAAACAGTTTGTCTCTTTTGGTACAACTTTTCCTTATTTTATTGTTAACCCATTTTTCACAATTTCTTTTACTCGAGTTATTTATCTTTTTCGTGTATTTGCATTCATTGTAGCACTTTACAAAGTTTTCTTTAATGTACTTATATATATCAGTTGCGCAATTTAACTGATCTATCTTGTCCCAATCGGTGTAAGCTAAGAGTGATTTTAATTTTTTATTATCAATAGACTCAATGAACTCTGGATCTCTAAGTTCAGGCATAGACGCAAGCGTGACGATCGTCATGCGATGGTCCGCCAAGACAGTCCCCAGAGCAGCTGAGTAAAGTTCATCAAGGCGAGATCTCACGAAAATGTGGTCAATACAAGTTCTAGTGACTAAATTACCCCTGGACTCAACTCGCGTGAAGTCTGAGATCGCACATTCAAGCCCGCACTCAGCTAGTTTACTTAGATAATAACTGTTTACATTATTGAAAGATTTAAGGTCCATATTTATATCTCCCATCACAATAAGATCGCCTTTCCTTACATAATCAACATTAATCAGACTGGACAGTTCATTAACAAACAGATGCTTGCTTTCTTTTGGTGGCCTATACACTGCACAGATATAGACATTCTGATTTTGCTGCGTTGTTAATTTACCTAATATACATTCACAATGTCTCGTTTGAGACTTTATTTGTTGAAACTTATGCTTATTTTTAACATAGATAATAATCCCACCACCTTTCCTGCTTTTACGCAAGATACTGTACAGTGTATACCCGTCCAACTGATACATAGAAACAATTTGTTCCGATATCCCCACTTCCGTGAGTACCACAATATCAATTTGTGATTTAACCGAAATTAGACAGTTCATAAGATTAGCGTAATTTTTTATCAGAGATCGAATGTTAACATGCACTACATTTAAATTATTTGTGTTTTTAGGTAGTTTACTAATGTAGGAAGGTAAATCAATGCAATCAAATAATTCTATAATATTACTAAATACAGCCATGATACTTATTAGAATACATGCAAAATGATTGTATTTATTGTAATTCTACGCTAACCTAATTAATTTTGTTAAGAAGATGTTTTATGTCGTCTTCACAACTAATCATAAATATTTTGTCTTTTCCATTACTGTCCACCTCACCTTTCTTCACCAGTACTTTTCCATTTTGGAACCATATATATTTAAAGTCCTGTCGCAGCTGTTGTTTAGCCATCCACATAAGTTTCCTGTTTACTTGTGATAACGCAAATCGCACGTATATTTTTGCCGACGGCGACGCTTGATTACTAGATACGTTAGACAATATATCAGCTGTTGTTAGAGTACATTGTTTAGCGGAACGTATCCAACATTCCACATCTTTAGTGTTCCCTAGTTCTAACTGTAAAACGTCTAGGTTCTTGTGCGTGTTCGAACGTTTGACGCTTTTTATCACAGACTTATCTATGTTCATTTTTTCAGCAATTTTATTTGAGATTGGTATCAGTTCTTCGTTTTTAATATAAGGGATTCCAGTTATTTCAATAATGTTGTTCAATTTATCCTGGTCTGATTCGTTTAAGCGCAGTTCCAAAGAAGAGATTTTGGTTTCGTAGTGGGTGATTTTATTGCAAAGATAGTCATTTTTATTTTCCATATCTTTCAGCTTTTGTTTCATCATTTTAATCGATTCCACAAAATCATCTATTTTTCCGGTACAAAATTCTATAGACGACTGCAAGGGCTCCAGTTCTTTTTGAACTATTTTTTGAACCTCCTTAGAAATATTTGACAACAGTTGTTTCATATCAATCGGAAAGTTAGACGATGAGGTCGGCATTTTAGTTGGTTCGTCAACCTCGTCATCATCTTCCTCCGGGACTATAAATGATTTCCTGACCGGCGTATGTCGGTGACATTCGCTGCAGGACCACTCCAAGGTTTCCGAGTTGCGAATAGCTAGTATTTGCTTTTGTGTGAGCCCGGAGCATGTTGTATTCGCATGCACGACTTTCCCACATTTGGAACATTCTAGTCCTGGGCTTTTAGAAGTAATTGTTTTGTTACAATTATCGCACTTCGGCATGTTTGTTCAAATAATTGGTTGAATAAGATTCGTACATACCCACACCGCTGCTAATTACTTATCGTCTCAGTAGTGAATGCCGCGACCAAAAGGTCTTAAGCGCCGGGCACAATCCGTCGCTTACGCGTTTCAACACACACACGTCCGATGTTCTCACAAAACGAAGTTTTATTTATTGTATATTTTTAAGTTGTTTAGATCACCACAATGAAATAGTTTATCAATTGGTTTATAGTTGATGTTTTTGCGATTGTTTTAATCTACAGATTTTACACAAAACTGCACACAAATACTCGTAAAAACACGTTGGATTTTAATTATGGAAGCGCGTTGACCTTGCCGTGTACACGATCCAAAGTGAACTGAAATAGGTGCATACAATGTTTTTCATGATCTAACGAGGCTCGTCACGTATTCCTGTGGATCATCAGAACTTAGACTTGTTGAACCTGTATACAAGGTGTTGTTTTGCAACCTCGTCAAATTCTAGGAGGTAACTATGCTAATGATTCTCGACCCGAATCAATAATAAAATGAGTAGGTAATTTTCTTTTTTTTATTTATTTACTGAAATCGGTAACTGTGAACCACCTGTGTTTTGAACACGGGCCGTCTGATTCCCGCCTTATAACGTCGCTTACACACAAACAAAAAACCTCAAACGTTTTTTCGATAATTTTATAATCCCTAAACCACGCTAAGGGGGTTATTCTGAAATATTGACAAACTTAAACAACAAAAAAACGCAACGTTTTTTAATAATTTACTAGGTACCGTAATTTATATTGATTATTTATGTCTTTTGTGACAACATCCTGAATTTTGACGAGGATGCAAAACAACACCTTGTAGAAACATGCGCGGTTTATTGAAAACAGTTTTAAAGTATTTCATGAAAATACCTACAGGTATAGTTTTCTTCCGATAAAGATTTTTGTTATCTACGCCTTTGCGTGTTTCCACTTATGTCCAAACTATCAAAATAAATTGAACATATACTCGAATGTTTATAAGGTTTATGTATTCTGCACATCGAAATGGTTCGCTAGAAAATCTACGAACAAAAATAATATATAAAATAACAACACTACTCCATGTATTGCCGGTTCCAAAACAGTCGATGTTTGTAACAATAGTTGGTGCGTTGTTGCAAACATTGGCCAAACATAAAAATATTAGCTAATTTAATTATCTTTACTATTTATCCTGTTTTTATTTCACGAAAAAACACTTAATTAATATATACTTACCGAAATAAAAAAAAACCTTCCAAAATCGTGGTGCTACGGTGGTTGTTTTCACAGTTTTAAAACGCGCACTACGGCATCTCGACGTCTTAACGTTGGCTATGCTTGGACAATACTAATTTGAAATAAGACCACAAAAGTATTTGTGGTCTTATTTTTCGTGCCGTTTTTGAAGCGCTCATCGGGAATCTAGTACTATTATTGATCGAAGTTTGGCCTACAGATAGTTGTTCCGGGTCTGGCTGTTTGTGTATGTGAGTTTAAATGTTTGTAAACGCACCCACGATTCAGGAAAAAATCCTAGTGTGGGGCAATGTTTAAAAAAAAAGCCGCCCGTATAATTCATGTCTTTTCTAGTCAAACCATCTTACACACAATCTATCTATCGTTTCTTTAGTCTTCATCATTCTGTTTTTAGGGTTCCATAGCCGAATGGCAAAAAACGGAACCCTTATAGATTCGTCATGTCTGTCTGTCTGTATGTCTGTCTGTCCGTCCGTATGTCACAGCCACTTTTTTCCGTAACTATAAGAACTATACTGTTGAAACTTGGTAAGTAGATGTATTCTGTGAACCGCATAAAGATTTTCACACAAAAATAGAAAAAAAAAAACAAATTTTGGGGGTTCCCCATACTTAGAACTGAAAACCAAAAATGTTTTTTTCATCAAACCATTACGTATGGGATATCTATGGATAGGTCTTCAAAAATGACATTAAGGTTTCTAATATCATTTTTTTCTAAACTGAATAGTTTGCGCTAGAGCCACTTCCAAAGTGATAAAATGTGTGCCCTCTAATTTCTAAAGTAAGAAGAGGAAAATTCTGAAAATATTTAGGGTTGTATATTGCATTGTTTCTACAATGCAATATACAACCCAAAAAAAAACTATCAACGAAAATTGCTTTCAAAAAGATATGATGTTTAGTTTTTGAGATATGGGACTTTTTCATCAAACTGCAGCAGTAACTTTGTTTTTCATTAACATTCTATGAAAAACCAATTTAGTTTTCGGTTGAGTGGAAGTTTACTAACTAATACTACTAACACAGTAAACTAATACTACTGACAGTTCAAAATATTGTTATTATATTGTTTGGGGCTATGGAACACTGTGTGCGAGTACGACTCACACTTGGCCGGTTTTGTTAAATTATTTTATGCAAATTTCTTTGTGCTACAATGTAATAATCTGGCGTGACGACAGAGGGGATCCTATTGTGGATATCAGATACCTATTTTTGATGTAATCTATGTAGTTCTGAAACAATAAAGTTATTTGTACCTCTCGGTTGTCGTGGTATGCAATAATGGGCATGTGATGCGAAGGAATAAGGAAAATGTCGTGAGGAAAGTTTTGAGTACGAATGTGGATGGTAATAAGAGTAGAGGAAGACCAAAGAAACCATAGAAGGATTGTGTGAAGGATGATATGGCAAGAAAGCAGGTGAGCAAGTAATAGAGAAGTACGGAAGAAGAAGACATGCTGCGCCGACCCCAAATAAATTGGGATAAAGGCAAGATAATGATGATGAACTCTCCTAAAATGATTTGCCTGCATGAGTAAATAATTTCTAATTTCTTGTGTAAACTTATAAATCGGCACGTGTGTTCTCACCTTTAACTTTAGCACGTGTTTCTGAAGGGGATTCACCTGAGATAATATAATTCTGTATGGCGGATATGATCCTAGTACTGTTGTGGTCGAGTTGTGCTCATTCCGTGTTGGACAGTGTTAGTGTGAGGTTAGAAAGGAGTGAGCTGGACGATTTATTTGTTCAAGTTACATCTATCATTAGATATTTTGGCCATTGTTGTGTGGCTATTTATAGAACTATGATTATAGTGGTAGGATATTTTTTTGTTTATTTGTGAAGAAATGTGGGTGAGATTGAGTTTGCATTTGTTGCTGGCTTCTGGGTGCTATTTATATGATCTTGGGGACATGAAGTGATGGAGGAAACGGCGAATAAAAAGGCGTTCCGGATTATATTTTTATAATATAATTAACTCTACACTTCCAGTCTGCTTAACGTTACAAAAGATATAAAACGACAGACAATAATTTAGTATACGTGGACAATAGATTATGCGGACGATACCGTGTCCCTTAGAGGAAATATACTGCAAACAAGTTTTGTTTTTGCCATTACTTTTTTTTGAATGTCCCAAAATGTTCGTGGGTATTGATTGGACTTTTTAATTTACTTTTTTCAACTTTAAAAGGGAATTTAGCTTAGCCAATATAATAATGTATCGCGGATATAATCCTTGTACTGTTGTTAGTCGTGGTCGAGTGCTGTGATAGCCGTTTCATCTGTAATATCATTCATTCGGTAACAGGAGTTTTTGTTCTAGTACAATTACTTTTTGTTCAAAAAACTTAACCCTCACTTCTATAAAGTTATGTATAGAACTGTGGGTTAGGTTGAATTTGCTTTAGTTGCTGTATTTGACTTCATTTGTATGATCTTGAGGACATTAAAATAGGCTGCAAACGTATTAGTACTGAATTAAAGAAGTTGCGCTTATACGTTTCATTATTTGTCCAGTCCAGTGTCCATAGATATTCTGCGATTTTTTTACAAATTTTAAAAGTAAAGTAAAGATTTTATTTCCAAAATATTTTATATGATTTTATAATCGGATGGAAGCGAACTAAATCTCAGCAAATTAGAAATAATTTTCAGTACTTTCACTTTTTTTTTCTCTTCCAGCCATCGCCAGGCAGCATGATGGTGGCCAGTACCATAATATCCGATGACAAAAGCACAGAGGAACTACAGAAGCGTTTCGGAGAGCTCCTGGACGAGAATGTCATCCTCAAGGAGACTTTGAAGCAGAACAACGAGTCCATGAAAGAACAGTTCCTACTGATTGCGTCTTGTCAGGAGGATATGATGAAGACTCATGTACTGCATAAGGAGAAGTTTGATGAAACGAAAGGATTGGTGGAGAAGGTACGTGTTTTTGATAATAATATTCTAGAGTTTCTTTGTAGTCGTCGTAGTAGTAGCACTAAACCTAAATAAATTCAAATCGTTTATAAAACGGAAGCTATGCTTGAAAGCCTACTATCATGTCAATCACTATCGCGAAGATAAAAAGGCTTGGGATTAAACTGCTCCAATGAAATATGCTTTGTGAACGTCGAAATTTCGGACTTCGCTTGTTTATTGTTGATTCCTTTGTTTATTGTTAATTCCTTTATTTTATACACCTTATTTTTTTATTATTTTAGGTGTCATTTACCGATTTGACATGAATACTTATTTCAGTATTTGATTATTTTTTTACTTTACTTTTTATTATTTTGATGTGACATTTACTGATTTTACATTTACTGATTTGACATAAATATTTACTTTTTTTTTTATTATTGTGACATTTATTGATATTCGTGATTTTTTAAAACTCATTTCGTTAATTATTATTAATTACATTTAATAATTGTGAATGTGAGGACCATGTAGGTCACATTTTTTTTTTCTCCCACCACTATTTGGCAGTTTGAGTACTTTATGCGACCTAGGTACCCAAATGTCCTTTCTTTGGTATTGTTCGTCGTTTCGTTGATCTCCTTGAGTTATAAGTCGAGCTACACGATAACTGACAAATGCTTGCACTGGACAGGTCCACTCAAATCTGTGTGGTTCTTTCTTCAAAAGGCCATTTCAGACACGTATCTGCATAGTCCTCATGTGAGTTGGCCAAGATTATGTCTGGACCTTAAAAGAGACTGTGACCTCTGAGTTTGTTTCGGCTGTTTCTTCTCAGAGTAGTCAGGTACGAAACACCGGACCCAACTAGTTTAAAAAAAATTGACATGTAAAAGTGTTTGTAAAAACCTACTTGCAAAATAAACATAATTTATCATTCATTTATCATTTAGTCGTTTGGTTTCATAACATCACCCCTGTAATCCCAGAAGGGACAAGCAGAGGTGTGCCTCATAGTACACCCACATGTCGCCAGTTCGGTTTAAGTCCCATGTCATAGGAGCCTATTGCCATCGGCACAAATCAAGACTCCGTAGCTGCTACTGAGAAATTCCTGATGGAAAAACCTAATAACATTTGACAGCACGGTTGGTGCAGTGGCTGATCGATCGACTGCTGCACTGCGTGTCGCGGGTTCGATCCCCGCACGGAACAAATATTTGTAAAGCCTACAGATAGATGTTCCGGGTCTGGCTGCTTGTGTATTTGAGTTTTAATGTTTGTTATCTCTGGAATTTCTAATGTGGGGCAACGTTAAAAAAAAATAAAAAACATTTCGCTCGACCTGGGAATCGAACCCAGACCTCACGCTCAGCAGTTGCGCTTGCGGCCACTAGACCAACGAGGCAATCTGGTAATAAACACAAAATACCTTATAATTTTCCTTTATTTTCCGCAGCTACGACAAGAAAACAAAAAACTGAAGACAGACATAGCTCGACTCGCCGATTCGGACGTCAGTAGCGAGACTGGCGAGTCGATTCGCTCGACCAAGTCGGTAACTTCAGGCCAGTCGGCTCAGGGAGGGCAGGCAGTGCAGTCGGGTCCGTCGTCTGCGCTTGAGTTTGTGACGTCTCCTGATGATGATACTATTAATAAGTTGACGGCACAGTTGGAGCTTGTTGAGAAGCAGAGGCGGCAGGTATACCAAATTTAACAGTTTTTGTAAAAAAAATGTAGTTAGGAGCGTTTACGCCTTTCGGCATTTCATACAAACTTTCAAGTCCTTATTTTCCGAAATGACTGAACCGATTTGAATGAAACTTCATACGCTTAAGCAGAACACACAGGCCTAAAAAGTTACTAAAATTTTTCGAAAAATAGTGTCACAGCTAAATTAGATCGATTATAAATTGTCCATAGATACTGAAATTTCCAAATGCTTACATTTTTTTAAAAAGACTTTTCGAAAATGTTTTTAGTAACTTTTTTGATCTACGTATCCTGCTATTGCGTTTGAAGGTTAATTAAAATCAGTTCAGTCATTTCGGAAAATAAGGACTTGAAAGTTTGTATGAAATGCCGTAAGGCGTAAACGCTTAAAGGTTGTTTATTTTATCTTTTTCGGGATATGTCCCAGATAGTTTATCTGCCAGATAGTTACCTTCAAATGCTGTTCTTATTCATAATTACTGGTACCTATCCGGCAATATTTAGCGTGTACCAAAGAACACCCGTTTCACCTTTTTCGGATAAACTTTAATCATTGAATTAATTTCGTTCGACCATTTTTAACCTTATGCTATATCTGCTAAAGTTTAAATTCTTTTGTTACTCGTCGTATGGTCATGCGTTAATTTTTGGTTATTGTGCTTCATTACAGGTGATAGTAGATAACGAGAATCTAACATGGCAGAAGGAATCGTTGGAACACATCGTTGATGCCACGTCTAAAGAAAGAGATGACCTCAAAGAAAAACTAAAGAATGCAGAAGTAAGTATCTTTTATTCACATTTCGAATTTCTTACGGGTGACTACTGTCCCTTGGCTTCAGCATTAATAGGGATGATGACTGGGTAATGAAAACAAAATTATACTTTGCCCGTCAGTCAGGTAATACAAAAATATTAGTACCTACACACACGTATTTTTTGTTTTATCAAATTAACAAATAATGACTTAGTTTCAACACATCAAAGTTGGAGAGTGGGGGTCACTACGTCACAAGTACGTATAAATATTCACTCACCTGTGACGTCATGTGCCATTTCAACTGAATATATCGAAAAAAGAAAACATACAAGTCCAGTACTTTTTAAAAATCTACCCGATTTCCAAAGAAAAAAAATAGTCTTCAAAATCAAAAGTTATTTATTCATATTAGGCTGATAATCAGCACTTTTTGAACGTCAAAACTACAAGAGACTGTCCCCCAAAACGCCCGCCCTTCGCCACATCATCCCTATTAACCTATAATGTTCCCATATGGGACACATGACATATCTCTGTGACTGGGTCTGGAATGTTATCCCCTCCACTGGTCCAGTGCGGGGTTTTTGAAGTCACATGTCTATCCTATTTTTTCTATACCTGCTACCACGATTTTCGATGCGACAATCCTCACGCGAGTTTTAATGATATACTAATTTAAAAAAAAAACTTTTTTTTAATTAGTATATCACGTTTTCGAACTCACATATCTCTGAAACCGTAACACTTACGAAATTCATCACTGATTTACTCTGTGGATTGACATATTTATTATTGCTGGCGGCCAAAACTAGTTTTTTTTTCAAAATGGCGACCGGTATACGTGTGCAGGTCCCATACAAAAATGTCGGAACCCCTTCCAAAAAACAAAGTCTAAAATGAGTAAACCTCTATGGTCAGCAAAACTTTTTAATTTTATCATATCAAAGAATATAATTCTAATGAATGTAATTTGTTGCTATTCACAGCTTCTACTATCGACTAAGGACACAGAACACGCGACAGAACTAAACAACCTGAGGTATACCATACAAGACCTACAAGCACAGTTGCAGTCAGCCAGCAATTTTGTAAGTACATAATTATTTCCTTTATTTAAATCTTTACATGTAATTTACATTTTTAAATATTTCTATATAATATTTAAAAAACACTTAAAAATAAAAATAAATAGTAGCCTACCGGTTTTGGGAACAGGATCCAAGCTACCGGCGGTCAGGGACCTCCTAACAATACGAGCTGTATCCATCCCGTACCGCTTTCTGAATCAATCCCTTAATCCAGCTGCCTAACTCTTGGCAATTAAGCCATTGGCTGATACGACTATCGGCACAATGATCGCCGAGTCCACATCCCTCAGATCGACAACCTTGTGAGCCAAGCCAAGATATGCATATATATTTCATTGAAAATGTTTAATAAAAACTACTTCTAGCGATATGGGCCTAGAGTACTATTTCACAAATGGATCTCATGTGTCAATTTGCACGAAATTAGTATTAATCGACATCTAAACTAATATTATAAAGAGGATAGATTTGTTTGTTTGTTTGCATTGAATAGGCTCCGAAACTACTGGTCCGATTTGAAAAATTCTTTTAGTGTTAGATAGCCCATTTATCGAGGAAGCCTATAGGCTATATATCATCACGCTACGACCAATAGGAGTGGAGCAGCAATGAAAAATGTTGCGAAAACGGGGAAAATGTGACGCAAACGAAGTTGCGCCGGACAGCTAGTTAGACATAATAAAAGAAATCAATTCGCAAGCGATGATTTCTGTGGGACTTAAAAATAACTGTTGAAATGTAGGTTTACTATTAGTTACACCTCTGCCTAAACCATCGGGGATTATAGGCGAGATTACAAGAGTGTCCATGGAGTTTCTTGCCCATTCTTCTCCATAGAGAACTTTTGGAATGGGCAACTACAGTACTTTCAAAAGTTATTATCCTTTGTGACTGGGACTGTAGCTTTGCGTTTTGTCCGGTCTTTTTTTACTTTCAAAAGTGCCTGTAATGGTCTAATTGAAATAAATGCTTCGAGTTTAAGTTTATGTTTATTTTAAACTTCATTTATAATCTAGTTTTTTTTTTTCTTTAACTTTTCTATGACTATTTTTAGTGATGTTATAAAAAGGTATTCCTTACTTTCAGACCAGCATATCAACTGAGGAGGTGGCTAAACGCGACCAGCTGCTACGTCAACTAGAAAGCAGAGTGGCTTCACTGCAAGCTGAACTGAAGAATGCACAACTCAAAATATTGGAACTAGAAAGTGTTAAGGTAATACTAACAAACTTATAACACCCCTCTTTTTTGGTTGGGGGTTAAAAATAACTTGAATGTATCGTTGGTCGAGTGGTTGCAAGCGCGACTGCTGACCAGTCCCCGTATTCACAAACGCTCGGATTCGATTTTGAATTGGAATGTCGTATATCTACTCTCATGCCAAAACGAGATAGGCATACGACTTATCGAATCGAAATCGAATCCGAGCGTTTGTGAATAGGGGGCCTGGAGGGCCTGGAGGTCCTGGGTTCGATTCCTGGGTCGGGTGAAGTGCTATTGGGTTTTAACATCAAGACTGAGTAGCAACTTCGAGATTCGTGTCCGGTTGATGGCAAAAGGCTCACCACCTATTACAGGTGACTTAAACACGACTGGCAAAATGCGGGTGTTCTGTTAAGTACAACCGCAAAAAGCCAAAGCTCCCTAAAGGGATTACAGGCGTGATGTTATATCAAAAAACCGGCCAAGTGAGAGCCGGACCGAGTCGGTCGAAGGAATCCGTACCATTATTTATAAAAACGAGCAAATCACTTTAATGTATGGGAGCCCCCTTAAATACAACGTGTAACGTTAAATGCGCAAAACCTCAGAGACCCCAAATGATTTTTAATTCAATTGATCTAATTCTGAGAGAAAAAAATTCATTAAAAAAAACGTAAAGGTTTTATGTGCAGTTTTAGTTTTACTGGAAATTCTGATCGTTTCTTTCTTTCTTTCTTTTTTGCCTGCGTATGAGAAAATTTAAATTGGATGACAAACATTAGTGTTTGTTTACCTATTTTGGCGGGTTTGCGCACGTTATGACTTGACCTATGAACAAATAGACAGGGCATCATTTTTAATGAAGATCTTGTGAAAATATGTGGCCTATATTAAAAAGTGGTTCAATTGATTCTGCTGGTTATTCGGATCAAACTATTTTCAGGTTTTGTGCATTTAACGTTACACGTTGTATATATTTTATTCTGTTTTTAGTATTTGTTGTTATAGCGGCAACAGAAATACTTAATCTATAGAAATTTCAACTGGCTAACTATCACGGTTCATGAGATACAGCCTGGTGACAGACCAGGCGAAGTCTCAGTAATAGGGTCCCGCTTGACCCTTTGGGTACGGAATCCTAAAAATTGCTTCTTATTTGGAGGTGTTCTTTAAAAAGGATTGATAAGCTAGGTTTCTTTTGCCTGCCTAGTATTCCTTTATTTACACATTTAATTAAAATTGACCTGTGCTATTTCAGTTGGAATTCACGAAACACAAATCTGGCGTATCGGAAGCTGTTAAAATTCACAAGGACCAGATACAAGATCTTCACATCAGACTTAAGGAGGCATCTACTATTGTAAGTATTCTCGTGAATATGTGGTTGCTAGAGCCCTAATATGAAAATCTGACATCCAGTCTTACTAAGTGGTACCGTATTACCCAGTTACTGGGTGGTGGAGGTCAGATAGGCAGTCGCATCATGTAAAATACTGGTACTCAGCTGCATCCGGTTATACTGGAAGCCGACCCCAAGATAGTTTGGGAAAAGGCTAGGCAGATGATGACAGCAAGATAATACTAAGTTCCTATAGTTCTGTTTTCAAGCACTGTGGCTTAAGAAATCAGAAAGACTGGGTCTTCATCATCTTGCTAAGCTTGTCCCATGTTACTTGGTTACATGTTTTTGTTATTCTATTCTTCTCTGTCAACCCTTACGCTATCATTTACCCCTTTTTCATTCATATCGTTTCTCCATCGTTTCCTTGGTCTTCTTCTCCCTCTCCACGCATCAAAATTTATTCATCACTCTTTTAGCCAAATGCGATTCGCCACATCACATACCCAAACCATGGCAGTCGATTCCTTTTCAACTTTTGTGTAACTGGCGCAAATTTCAAACTTCCTTTAATATACTCATTCCTTACTTCATCCATTCTTGTCACACACACATTCTCATCTCCGTTATATGCAATCTTTTTTCATCCATCCTTTTCACAGCCCAGCATACCGATCCATACAATACGACAGGTCTAATCACGGACTTGTATATTTTCCCCTTTTACCAGTAGCAGTAGCCCAGACATGACACTCGTTGATCGGAGGATCCTCACTTTTCTATGGGCGATAAAGAACTGTCCACCTTGTTCCCATACCGCTAAAATATAATTTCTTTTTTTTTCAGGTGTTCCAACCAGTTCGTTTCTCGATCAGTTCGGAGTCGGAATCGTCTTCATCGTCAGAGTTCGCGAGCCTCACGTCAAACGTCAAACTTTACGACAAGACGCTCAAGCATTTGGCGGAGCTACTCAATACTCTCACACATGGGTCAGTTTTGGGACATCTTTTTTTTTCACACTGAAACACAGATGTGTCTGGTCTGTCTCTGGTTCACACTTACCGATATTCGTAAATAAGAAAAAAATAATACCTACCTATTTGATTATTAATTCGGGATGAGAATCATTAGCATATGGATCGTCCATTAATCACGTGAAAGGGGTGGGGGTTTAGCAAAAATCACGAAATTGCACAAGGGTGGAGGGGAATGTAATAAGATATCACGTGTATTTATTTTTTCATCTTACGCGCGATTTCTAAACCTGAAAAGCGGCGTGTGTGACTTTGACTCGCCGTTGCCAGGCAACGAACGATGTATCTAAAGATAATATTCTAAAATTTTATGATTTTTGTAGGTATTAAAAAATACACGTGATCTTGGGTGGGGGCGGGGGGGTTACTCTTTAAACTCACCACGTATCACCAAGGGGAGGGGGGGCGGGTTAAATAAATGCTAAAAAGACATCACATGATAAATGGACGGCCCCATAGTTACCTCCTTGAATTTGAGGAGAATGCAAAATACGTTGTATTCAAATATGAACTTAATTGATTGAATATGCGCCTCAATTTATCTTTATTGAGTTTTAAACTGCTTTCAGCGTTGTTGCCATGGACGCTAGTAGTTCGTTACTAAGAAATAATATTATTTTCCAGCATGTCAGACAGTCTAGTAGAAACCTACGGTCAAATAACGAGCCTTCACGACTACAAGCTTGAAAGGACGACGGCAGAACAGTTCAAAACGGGCCTAGCAGAGGTTAAGCAGCAGTTGGAAAAACAACATAGTACGGCGCTTAATAATATGTAAGTGTTTTAGAACTTTAAAATTTCGTGACAAAGCTATTATTACGATTTGGTAGGCGTCTTACCGGTCACCCTTGACTTAAAAAATGAACTTCATCTAGCGGAAAGAATCTAATCCACGTGAAACTCTATGTATGTGGATTGGCACCCTTCGTGTGTGCGTTCGAAACCAGTTGAAACTGGTATCAAACTAGCGGGATATCAGTTTCGATGTGTGTTTTTGAATTATTAATCAGTCGTGTTTGTTTTTATAAGGGCCGTAATAATTTTAAAGAGGTCACAAGGGGTTATTGACCTATTTTATTCACTTAATGAATTCTTTCTTTCTTTCAACTTATCAGATTGTTAGGAAACTTAATCCGTCTGACCGATATTCAACTACCACTGCCCAGAGGTTGCACCATACAGGGCAAAGTACTTCGGTAACCCAGGTACGCTTGGCCTGCCAAGCGTGGCGATTATGGCAAAACCCCCCATGTTATGTCAATGTGGCGACACTTGGGGGAGGCCTATGTCCAGCAGTGGACGTCGGCTGAAATGATGATGATGATGATGATACAAATACAATATTCAACTACAAGGTGAATAATTCCACACCACCAACCGATCGAAACTTTCAACCATGTTCGTCATCATCTGCTTAGCCTTTTCCCAACTTTACTGGGATCAGTTTCCAGTCTTATCGAATGCAGCTAAATATCAGTATTTTACATGGAGCGACTGCCTAGTTGACCTCCACAACCCATCTAGTACTGGGCAATACGATAACCCTCAGGTAAAACTGGTTGTTAGAATACAAATGACAGCCGGGACCAACGGCTTAACGTGCTTTCCGAGGCACGGAAAAATATCGGTAGTAATGGGTGGTCACCCATCTACGGACCAACCTGGCAAGCTCGGCTTAACCCGAAGATCGGCAAGTGTGGCTGTTATTATTTAGCCACGATCTCGAGCTTCTCAACTTTTAACCATATTATTCTGGCTTATGAACCACTTTTTACTTTCCAGCGGCCAAGTCCGAAGTACCCTCTCAATATTCGAGGGCATCTTCAAGGACTACAGCGAGCTGCTGAAGCGCTCCGTGTCGAAGCCCCGCGTGGAGCGCTCCGGGAACGTGGAGGCCCTCACCGCAGCCCTGGTGGCGCGGGGACAGGAGCTCACCATGATGAGCGCTGAGCTGAACAAGTTGAAGGGGCAGAAGGATGATACGGAGCTGCTTAAGGCGCAGATGGATTTGTATAAGTGAGTTTTTGTCCGTTTATTTTTAAAAAGTTCTTCTTATTTAGACATTATGAAGTCGAAATGGGAATTTTAGAAATTCGAGGAAGACGTTATATTCACCTCGCAATAAAATAACCGGCCAAGTGCGAGTCGGACTCGCGCACGAAGAGTTCCGTGCCATTATTTATAAAAACGAGCAAAAAAATCCATTAAATATTTATTTTATTCTGTGTTTAGTATTTGTTGTTATAGCGGCAACAGAAATACATAATCTGTAGAAATGTCAACTGGCTAACTACCATAGTTCATGAGATACAGCCTGTTAACAGACGGACAGCGAAGTCTCAGTAAAAGGGTCCCGTATGACCTTTTGGGTACGGAACCCTAAAAATTGGTCGTTTGACCTTTTGGGTACGGAACCCTAAAAATTGGTCGGGTGAATACACAATTTTCGTTCATAGTGTCACTTATTTGTTCGAAAAATTGGAAAGCGCCATCTGTCGACGTGTCGACGCGTTTGGGTTTGCCGCAGAGAATTAACGCGACAGTTGCGAGTCGCCTGCATTATAGTTGCCGCGATCACCGGGTAATGCCTATAGTTAATGTTATAGCAACTACACACGAGTAATACGGGCGCCCGCTTTCCTCAGCCTAAAATGGCCACCCAACGACGGACCCGTATCAACGAGCCAATAAATAAATCCCGGCGGGAAGCGGCCTTGTTGTCACAGTTTTATGACTACCATTGCCACACGTCTCGGCGTAAACATTGCCTTTTAAAATAACTGTTTTGTGAATGATGAAAAGAAGTTTCGGGCGAATTTTAACTTTATGTGAAGGTTATTGATGTTATAAATCGCTTTTTTGACCTTTTTGACCTTGGACCTTGGAATATCTGTAGTCGCGGACACCCTACGATAAGTAGGTTTTGAGACAAGTTTTAGGGTGTCCAAATAAAGGTTTATCAACTTTATAGCTGACTATCTCTCATTCCAAGGTGAAACCCCTAATATTCCTGGACTATAAAGTAGTGTTCGTTAGAGTATATGTTTGGATTAAAGACAAGTTTCTCTGACTTTGTATCTAGCTATTCCGATCTGACATCTGACTAAACAGATCCTCTACTAGCCATTCCGTATCTTGTGACTAACTAGATCTTTTATTTCTAGGAGTGACTTCGAAGCAGAGAGGGAATCTCGCGAGAAGATGGCGAGTGAGAAAGAGAACATCCTCACAGATCTCAGGAAGACACAGAAACGTAACCAGGAACTAACGCAACAGGTGCGTGTGTATTTTATATTTTAATACTGTCCTATTATTGGCCCACTGCTGGGCAAAGCCCTCTTCTAATTAAGAGAATGCACGAGAATTGATCGCCACGCTTGCTCAAATTCAAACGCTGCCGCGCTGGTTTAAATGTTAAAAAATAATTATAATTTTATGTAAAACAATTTCGATATTTGTAATTTTTTTTTGTGATTTCTTGTCATCAAATGCTTTTTATCTTCTATCTTCGTCTTTCTATTTTCTTTCATTTTCTTTTTATGTTAAATATTGTTATTTCTTTTTAACATCTCTGTAAACACTGTGGGTTCTTGTAATTGAAGGAACACACGTAAAAGAACCGCTTGTATGATTGTGGCCTACATTGTATATGTGTATTCTTTGTTGGAGATCCAAATAATAAACAAATAAATGTGCATTTTCTCATCAATATTACTTACCTATAAAACGCCCGATTTTTCAGAGAAGATGTGGCGAACCAATTCTCCAGCAACACATCTGTCTAAAATTATGTGCAGGATAGGTAACCGAGTTCCCTTCGAAATAAAATCAAATTACGGTTACTGTTTAACAACCTACAATAAAATAGAGTCATTATTAATGAAGTTCGGTAAAATCCCATCTGAATTACAAGGTTAGATTGTTATGTTCGGTAGTGTTTTGATCATTATTTGCATTGTAAGAAACATTGGGATCCACTAAACTACTAAAACAAAGATAGTATGCTAATCTGTATAAGAAGAAGAAGTACTTAAGAGCGTTTACGTACGTTTACCTTACGGCATTTCATAGAAACTTTCCAAGTCCTTATTTTTCGAAATGACTGAACTGATTTTAATGAAACTTAATACGGATAAGCAGGATACATAGGTATAAAAAGTTACTAAAAAACATTTTCGAAATATCTCTACGAAAAAATAAATTGGAAATTTCTGTTTCTATAGATAATTTTTATAATCGGTCTAATTTTAACACTATTTTTAGAAAATGTTTTTTTAGTATTTTTTTATACCTATGCATCCTGCTTATGCGTATGAAGTTTCATTAAAATCGGTTCAGTCATTTCGAAAAATAAGGACTTGAAAGTTTGTATGAAATGTCGTAAGGCATAAACGCTCTTAACTATACTGTACTAATCTAAGTATTTTCTCACAGTTGGAAGAAGTCCGCAAGATAAACCCGGCCGTGTACCGCAGCGCCACCAGTGCCCCCCGCACGGCCCGCGCGGCCCCCGCCCGGCCCGCGCCCGCGCTGTCAGCCGGCAGCACGGCCAACATGGTAGGTCCCGTTACTGTACCCCTGCCATGGTCACCTCCGACCCGTCAATGTGGCGACCCTTGGGAGAGGCCTATGTCCTGTGAACGTCGCACGGATGAATTGATGATGATACCATTGTGTCTGACACTTACCGATCTGCACTAGGCCCACGTTGTGGATTACTGCTCCCTCCCTCTCATAGAGAGGAGGCCTGTGTCCCAGCAGTGCGAACATTCTAGGCAAATTTTTCTCTATAATACTATCGTCCGCAAACTTTCACAAGTCGGTGTAAACGCAAAATATTTTTTTTATGGCCTGTTGTTATAAAAATTATAATAAAGGTTGCCATAGACTGGGGAACAAATTTGAGGCATGGAAGTGCGTGACGGTTATAGGTAAACTTAAATACAACAGTGACATACGTAAACATAAAGCGAGTAACAAAGAAATATAGAAGAAAATAGACTGCACCGACCCCAAAAACAAGTTGTTGTTTTGCATCCTCGTCAAAATTGACAAAAAATACAAACAATCAATTAAAATTACTGTACCTAGTTAATTATTAATAAACGCTGATTTTTTTGGTTGTTTAGTTTGTCAGCATGTTAGAATAACCCCCTTGACGTGGTTTGGGAAATAAGAAATTATTGAATAAACATTTGAGATTGTTTGCATGTATGTAAGCGCGTTTATAGGGCGAGGATCAGACGAGCCGCGTTTAAAACACGGGAGGTTCAAACGTACCGATTTTCGTAAATAAGAATAAAAAAAAATGAAAAAAAAACCTATTTACCCGTTTTATTATTGATTCGAGGCGATAATCATTTGTAAAGATACCTCCTTGAATTTGACGAGGATGCAAAACAACACCTTGTATATTGAGATGGACTGTAGGAGAATAATGAGTGATATAGATTATAACTAAATATGGATCATAAATTTACGTTTTTTTGCACAATCTAACATAACAATTGTTAAGGATACTTTATGTTTTTATGTGGAGAAATAAGGAAAATGTCGAAAGGAAAGTTAAGTTAAGTATGAATGTAGAGTACTATAAGAGTAAGGGAAACTAAAAAAACCGGCCAAGTGCGAGTTGGACTCGCGCCGGAAGGGGTCCGTACCACTATTTATAAAAACGGGCAAAGAAATTACTTTTTTGAATGGCTCCCATTCAAAAAAGTGATTTCTTTGCTCGTTTTTCCCTTAAATATTTATTTTATTCTGTTTTTGTAGTAACTTCAACTGGTTAACTATCACGATTCATGAGATATAGCTTGTGACGGACGGACGGACGGACGGACAGCGAGTCTCAGTAATAGGGTCCCGTTTGACTCTTTGGGTACGGAACCCTAAAAACGATGGATGGACTGTGTGAGAATGGTTTAGCTAGAAAGGTGACTACTTAAATGATGAGTAATAGAAATGTATGTGAGAAGAAGACATGTTGCGCGACCCCAAATAAATTATTAAGAATAATCTAGACGCACTGCAACTTACCATCCCTACCTTATTGCTATTCCACCAATTCGCAATAAGCGTTTTGAACGTCTTTCATAATACGCACAGCAAAGGAATGGAACTCTGCCTGCGTCTGTGTTTCCGAACGCTTACAACCCTAATCTCTTCAAAGTTAGAGTGAACAGGCTTCTTCTGGGTAAGCTCGTACTATCGTCGACTTTGTCTCTTCTGTAATCTCTGACTTAGACTAGAGTCAAGAGGAAAAAAAAAATAAAAAAAAAATTGGGAATAGGGAGGAGAACGATGATGACTTAATTTTATTATTAAAGAACTTTAATATACATCGATCTATATTCTGTCTTCACCAATTCTTAACTCCGAATCCTACAAAAAGGTACGCAAAAAGAAGAAACTAACAGACGCGTCCGAGGACGGCGCTACAGCGAAGGAGACCACGCCACCACCGCTGCGGTTCGACTGCCCAGTCTGTGACCAGCCTTTCAAAACCATCATACTCTTGCAACAACATGTAGAACACTGTCTAGGTTGATTTTACAATAGGTTTAATGATAGCAAGAAATTATATTTATTTAAAAAATATTAATTTAAATAACGGGAACTCGAAACAAATAATAAATGGTAAATATCGCGTTACAAGTGTTACTAATAGTGTTAGTGACCATCTCAGTTTAAAAATTATTAAGTAATTCCGTTTTTTTTCCAAAGTTTTCTTTTTTTTTTTTAGACTTTGCACAGTAAGAATTTCTCCTGTATCGTGGGTGCGTTTACAAACATTTAAACTCACATACATAATTAGTCAGACCCGGAACAACTATCTGTAGGACTTACAAATATTTGCTCCGTGCGAGGATCGAACCCGCGACGCAGGCCAGCAGTCAATCGCTTAGCCACTGCGCTAACCGTGCCGTCTAAAGTCTAAGATTGGTTGGATATTGAAGAATTTTCCTAGCTAATTGATTGGAGCCTTTCAAAACGCTCATAATCTTCCAACATAATTTAGATCAATGTGTAGGTTGATTTTACAATTTCAATGATAGCAGGAAATTTAAAAGTTTTACTTAAAAAAATGTATTTAATAGATCAATTTTCAAAATTAGTATTCAATTGGAAATAAGCATTTATAGAAACAGCTAATGGAGTGAATGATCTGTCGTAGCGCAGCAAGGCTAGGCGAGTTTCTTAGCTACGTTTTTTTTACCGCGCTCTGGGTTTTCAACGCTCGGTTTTGCGTCGAGAGTTGAAAATCGAATGACTGTAACAAAATCTTAGAGTAGGCAAGGTTTCAGTGCCATTGTCAGTATTTATAAAAGTATTTTATTACATTTAATATTTTGAATAAAAATAATAGCCTTTGCCCTGAAGAATAGAGAAGGATACCACAGGCTTGGTAATTTTTGAAGTGAAAACTTCTTTAGCGGCGTTGTGCACTTTTGTGATGGGTAAAAAATGTTAAACTCGCGTCAACTCGTAAGACTTTGAACTCTATGACATCTGTTGAGTTTGGGTTTCCAAAACTGGAAAATTCGTAAGACGGAATGGCATTAGGTTACGGAGGAATTTAAACTTTATGACATCTGTCATTAAGTTTGGGTATCCAAAACTGAATAATTATTTTTTGCACAAACAAAACCTTCGGTTTTTCCAAAGAGGTAAAATACGTAGGACGGATTGTAATAGTTCTGAAGTGTTAAATTTTTAATGTAATATAAATTGTCATGTTTGTGTACGATAGCGCAATAAATGAATATTGTATTTTACCACATTAATGATAGTACTTTTATACTGATAATTAAAGCAATTCGTGTAAAATTATTCCCTAACCATTCCAAAATATCAAAAATGCACAACGTTAATATTCAAGTTTTCACTTCTGTCGGTAATCCCGGATTGCAATCCGTTTTTTTTTAAGCTGCCAAAAATTGCAAGAATAATGTCAATTACTTATTTGTATATGTATTACTAACGTGCATTTATTTTTAATATCACACGGTATATGTAATAGATAAAATAATATACATATTTACTACTATTGTTTAGTTATTCTTTAGTATCCATTCTACGAAATATTTTAAGGTTTTAACATTTAGGTGAGACTGTGTTCTTTGAGTGTCGTGTGTTTTGTATTAGGTGTTTATAATAATTTTCCATTTGTAACATTTCTAGATTTTTTGGTGTTACCTAATTCAAATAACCCAGACTAAAATAATATTGAACTAAACCCCTTTTTGATAATCGCTGCATAATGTTTTTTTTTTAGTTATTTAAAAGACATACACTAATGTTCATTTAAAGTAAATCTGAAGATTACCGAACAGAACAGAACTGGTTGTAACTTACTTCGCGTTTATGAAAAAGGGGACAAGCTGCGGTCATGAAACGTGCAAGTTGGACGGGAAATATTTACACAATATGCTGTCTTGCTTCCACGTTTTATGTCCGAACTTCAGGCATAACATCTATGTACCGTAATAATCTTTTAGATTTTTATGCATGTATGCTTTCTCAAACTTGAAAGCGCATGGATGTGTTCCAATGACAATGGCTTGTTCTTTTTTTCACACGTTTTTTTTTAATTTTCCAGGTCTTCACCTGCCCTAAATGCATGAGGTTTTCATGCGACCAGTACAAAGTGATGGAAGATCACTTCGACTTCTGCCTCGACGACTTCTAATGTTAGTATCGTTGTATAGCCTAGTCTGACTGTAGAAGAAACGTTTAGTTGTCGACCAAGACCAACATTGTAGATAAATGTTTTTTTTTTTTTGTTGATTTCAAAATGGATTATATTATTTTTTTTTGCGTTCCAAATTCAATGTGCGTTTCGAATTACCGCCGTCGAAATACTATACTGATTCGAACATTTATTAGTGTATAGGCCTCTTAGATTCATCTGAGACGGAATTAGTATTTTTTTGTTCTCACTTTAAAATAAAACTAAAAACCAGTGCCTTATTTAATTAAAAATATAAATTATAGCTTAACACACTGTCGATAACTAAACGTTTCACCCTGAAAATAAAATATTACGATTTCGGTGGCTATTCCTTACTGTAATATTACATAGTGATTATGAAATTATAAATATTATAGCGTAAACTGAATACTATTAGAAATATAGATGATATATTTTTATAATTTCTATAAATTTATTTAAATATCAATCCAATTTATCATACCTTTGTTTGGAGCACAATGTTTAAACAATTAAATATAACCTTCTATTAGGAATTTCGCAAATAAGATTATAATTACCTGATTGCGGAAAATCCTAATAAGAGAGCAACGTTGTGGACGTTATTTGGACGGTACATCTAATAACCAATCTAAAAGGCGATTCTTTAGGGTTTATTTTCAACCTATCCAATAAATTTAATATTAGATACCAACAAACAATATAAATACATATTAATCCGTGACCAATTATGACCTCTAATGTAGTACCATATAAGATATATTTTTGCACAAACCATTCCATACTATATTTAAGTTTTGCTAGTAAAAGTGTATAAATGTTGTCATGGTTCTATCTTATTCTATGTACTAGTAACCCTTCTGTACATAAAAGACTCAATGCTGTGTCATTTTAGAACAGTTTCTTTGAGAGCAAGACAGAGCTGAATGCTAGAAAGAGAGAAAACGTCACATGTCTCTGAGCTGTATTTTCACTAAGTGACAGTTATAATATCAAAATATTTTGTTTCACATAGGGCCTACATGGGCACTTATACAATGTCGTGAAATAGTATACAATATTAACTGCGTTTGCGACCATTTTTCGAACTGTAATGTGATTCATATTTATTATCCTATTACGATTCTACTACAGCGGCATTTTTAAGCCCCTTGCTGGCTATTTTGCTCCGTGATTCGAAGTTATTTTGTGCAGTTTATTGATGTTATAACTAGTGACCGGATATTCGGATGCATATTTACCTAAAGTACGTTCTTTCCTTGCAAAAGGTACAAAAGTATGGAAACGGCTATTTAAATGCCATTTTTTGTCGCAAGATTGCGAAATTTCATAAATCTTTACTAAGTATAAAATGTAGTACTCAAAATATCGTAATAAATATTTTAAATTTATTTAAAACTTGGCAAGTTTGTTGAAAATAACAAGGAAAAAAATAAAACAACTATTTGAATTCGTATTTTTGTGCTGAATTGTCGAATGCTAAAACGAAATGGTAAATATGTTTGGGCATAATTCATTTGGAGCTAAACGAAAAAGTAACTAGACTAGTTTTATATTTTTTAAATAAACTCCTTTTCCCATACTGACGCGCGCTCCATACTAGTGAACACTCAAACTTGCGGGTAAATATGCAATATTAAATAACTTGCGAATATCCGATCTGTAGTTATAACGTAAATAGAAGAAAATATTAGATTAAAATACAGGTAAATAATTGATTCACCAGGCTGACTAGAATAAGATCTAATTGAAGGTGCAATTGAAATAACTGGAAACCTTTTCATCGGTTCGTGACACATCAATCTATACATTTCCAGTATAACATGGCTTAGCTTTGTATAGATTTCCCGTATAATAAGAGATCTGCTTATACTAGTTTTGTATAGGCTGATTGGTAGTCGTGCGGATTCAACATTATGTACAAATAGGTACTGCAAACAACCTTAAAATGGCGAAATTAACAGCTGTTCCATACAAAAATTGTTTTCTTTAATTTATTTCTTAAATTAATTATTTTCTTTGAAAATTATAATTATCGGAATTCCATAATTATGTTCTCATAACTTGCAAATTGTAGAGAACAATTGGTTATTTTTTGTATAGGCTGATTGGTAGTCGTGCGGATTCAACATTATGTACAAATAGGTACTGCAAACAACCTTAAAATGGCGAAATTAACAGCTGTTCCATACAAAAATTGTTTTCTTTAATTTATTTCTTAAATTAATTATTTTCTTTGAAAATTATAATTATCGGAATTCCATAATTATGTTCTCATAACTTGCAAATTGTAGAGAACAATTGGTTATTTTTTGCCTCCTGTAGAGGATTTCAGTGATTTCAATTCAACTTTGTATCAAAAAGTGATCTTAGTCTTAGTTGTGTGTGTCTTCTGTCTTTGACAAAGGTCAAATTGGTGTAAGGTGAATCTGATTCTGAATACATAATATCAGCAAACAACATTTTTTAGGTAATGCAGTTTAATTACACAGCCTGGGTTTATCAATGCTTTATCAGCCTAAACAAAGTCTTCCAATAACAGAATATGTTTTTCAGTAAAATGCTGCCCGCATTGTGTCCGTGGCTTTAAGTAATAAAAAAAACTTTAGATAATTAATTGGCATTACTAAGGTAAGTAAATCATATAGTGACAATTGTATTGAATTAGCGTAGCATACACATAGATTTTCTTTATACTTTTGTGGCATTTATAAAACCAGGGAAATTAATTATTAAATAACTTGACTACCTAACAATAGAAAAAAAAACACTATCAAAATTGACATTATTTG
This sequence comes from Cerastis rubricosa, assembly GCA_949152445.1. Lineage (NCBI taxonomy): Eukaryota > Metazoa > Arthropoda > Insecta > Lepidoptera > Noctuidae > Cerastis > Cerastis rubricosa. The sequence continues at coordinate 3,168,015 of OX424535.1, read as the reverse complement.
CAATGAAGTATAAGACGCCAAATTGGCGTAGGGTGTCAATATGCTTAGTAATTATTTTCTCTGAAGGTATTATAAGATTTTTTAAATATTTCATCTTTATTTTTAAACCGGTAGATTAATAGTGAGTGCCGTCGTATTAAAAAAGGGATGAAGGAAGTTTCCCAAATCGTTGTAGTACACACAGCTCCATTAAGTACTTACCCCCCCAGCCTTCTCGGTCGGAGTGTTGAGGGGTTAGCACATACTGACGCTGTCTGTACGTACTCAAATTAGAATGCTAAATTGGGATAGTGTACGGAGAGCTCAAGATCTTCAGAAGACAGGATTATGCTGGTTTTCAACTGACTTATACTTGAAAATATCAAAGTCTTCTGATTAATTGTTCTCATTATGAGGCTATCCAAATGATATGGCTTTACTGCGTCAAACATCTTGCTGACAAACTTTGCTGTCACCTTGTCACCGTTAAAATAAAAAATCAGCATACGTAGTAGACCTCGAAATTGCTTTATCGCTTTTGACAACAATTTCTAGGGTATTGAATCTTCCCTAAGTTTGAAAACAAACATTTAAAAAGATACTTCACGAAACCGAAAAGCATTTGTTTTCACGGTCATTGAAATAGATAGAATAGTTTTTTTTTTCTGGACCATACCTGGGACCCTTCTAATTATGGAGATATTGGAGGTTAAAGATACGACACATCCAGGATCTAAAAAAAAAAATTGGTTGTCTGTAAATTCGGTTTATTGACGATAGTTAAACGTGACAACGTCATAACAAAACATTGATGAAATGATTGCATCCTTTTATGAATAGCAAGCCGAACGCTCAAGCCGATCGTGCCTTTTGCTCGCTCGTGCAGCTCTCTCGCTCCGATCCGACCGATTACAATAAGCATAAAGTTACAATGAGTCATCCTTTTAATGCTTTACCCTAAATACCTCCATGACATCTGTATTATTAAATGCATCTATCAGCACAATGTTTTGAGTGCGCTACATTGGGTCCTACCGCAAACCACTGATTCTTCACCCCAAATATAAAAGTTTTTTCCCAGCAACCATTTTTGCGTGGAGTTATTTAGTTTGATGTACAGAATGCTTCAAATCAAATCAAATCAAAATCATTTATTTCTAGTAGGCCAGTTACAGGCACTCTTGAATAGTCAAACAATAAAAATTAAGCTACAGTCCCTGTCACAAGACATAATAACTGTGAAAGTACTGTAGTTGCCCATTCCAAAGCGTAGATCTCTATGGAGAAGAATGGGCAAGAAACCCCATGGACACTCTTTTAAATTAGTAGCTTGTTATAAAAACCTTGGTTACATCATTCATGTTGAGATGTTACAATATGTGAGAACGACGTGCACGTTAAAAGTGTCCACAGTAAAAAAAAAAGACAATGCAAAAATAAAAATAAGTAGTTCGAAATAAGCTGTGGCAACTAAGAGATGACCAGGCACAACTGACAGCTGACTTACACATTGTATAACCGTCACGGTAGATTTTTACTGCAAATTAGACCTTGTCGTATTAGATTTAGAAGTGACATTCTAGTTTAAGTTTTTTTGATAAAATACTTACGAGGTCTGCTATGTTTACATCCCTGCTTAGGTTTAGGGCAGCCATCTTTGTGAGATCTCCTATACCGAACCGTACTATACCGAAGTCGACCGCATCAGCGAGCCCGACCATTCACTGCGACAGGACTGGTTTCTATTTCCCTCTATGAAAATGGCATCAGCCGGCAATATCGCCATTTTCGGAAGCATTTTCTCAGTGTAATAGAAGTCAAACCTCTCTATTCCGTGCAATCTGGCCATGTTCGCCTCGCAAACAAGATCAGGGGTTTACTATGACGTCATAAAGCAGTATTTTGTTATTCTTCTTCCAGAGTGGGAAAGAGACAGAGCTATACAGGTCGTCTAGCTCTAACTCTTTCACACTCTGTAATAAGAATAAAATAATACTGCTTGAAGACGTCATGGTAGGCCAGCTGATCGACACAGGATGAAGAGGTCTGGAAGGAGAAAGGGGAGGCCTTTGCCCAGCAGTGGAAAACTCAATAGGCCAACAAAAAAAAAAATAGAAGCCAATAGTGTCACTGCGGTCTCTGATGGTTGCTGTCGTTTGGGAAATTTCACTTTTATGGTAGCGTTCTTGGGTATGCCGCTTCAGCCGTGCCATTTGGATAGCTTTTAAGTATCGAACTATGTTTTGAACGAGTGATTGTTATGAGACTGGATTGTAGTTATTTTGAAAATTCTAAATTTAAATTTAGTTGTTCCTTTCGGCCGCCTGTTGATTAAATATTATGATTGATTTTCGTAAATATTCTTCACATTATTTTCAAATAAACACATCATTTTAATGTCGGACATTTCTATTTGTATAGAAAATTTTATTTTGTGTAAATATCCATTGCATCTATTGAAGCTAAAGCCCGTTGGAGACGATTGTATTATTTGACTTTTACAGCACCTTTATTACGTTGCAGTAAAGGTGGTTTTCGTAGTTCGAGTATTTGCCATAGAATTGTATTGTCTGCAACGGGAATAACTTTGTTATTGATTCATACAATATTTTGAGCGACAGTAATTTTCATGTATTTTTGTTTTGATATAATAATGGCGCTATATAAGAATAAACCTACCTACCTAGAACATTTTCTTAAATAAAAATACTATTTTGATTATAGTTCGTAAAATAAAAATAAATCAACAATAATTGTTGTTCTTATATAGCCCCATTAAAAAGGATATAAAACTCGCGTGCTAAATTTGCCACTTACATTAAATTAAATCGACGTCTAAAATTCGAAATGTCGTAAGGGATCTGCTGTTGAATTTACAACGTTAACCTCAGCGCAGAAAGTTGAAAATCTATCAGCACGCTCAATCTCCCTTACAGCATTAAAAATTCACGTAGAAATGTTAAATAGAAAAGTGTAATAATTAAATAATGTAAGGAATTGAATAACTAATAATATAATTATGTACTGTGATCCCCGAACTACGTTGTCATATCTAATGTCAAAGATTTATTGCGTTAAATATATGAAATAGAAGATATTGTGGTGTATTACTTACTGTTTCCCTAGTGTATGCTAAATTGTGTCGTGTTGTGTGTCGTTAAAGCCTTGTATCCACTACGCAACAATTGTCGCGCAACACGTGACGCTCAACATGTTCGGCAGCGTTGCACAACAGCGCGCGACGTTGCCAGCTGGCGCGCAATACGACGCGCGGCTTGTTGTTTGTTTCCGTGCAACATGTAGTTGAGTATCAAATGTTCTCGAGTGGAGACATGACGTTATTTTTACACGCCTGCCCAAAAAAAGAGTTATATTTTCAGGGTTCATGTATATAGTGTATGTTTGTGAGTTCCTTTATTCCACCATAACTTCTAAACGCCTAAACCGATTTTAATGGATGTGGTATCGTTAGAATCCTTGGGTTATCTCGGGTAACATAGGCAGAAAATTTTAAAAATAGGGTGGATCTGGTTTAGGAATAAAAACCACCTTAGTTTTTTTTTGTTTAATTAGAATTTTAATCGCAGTCGGGGGACTGTTCTGTGTAACATTTCTTTGTAAGCCCCCGACTGCGATTAAAATGTTGGTTTTCAGTATTTCAATTTTTGACTTGTTTTTAATTATTTAGTTTGCTTTTGGACATGACAGGCGTGTTTTTTTCGAAAAAATGATAAACACCATCATTGGAATCAACATTAGTTCCTCTGGCGACATGTTGTCTACGTCTGACCATGCGTTGACAGACTGTACGGAACTATTGCTAAACAAAAGTTCCGCGCTAACTTTCATCTTGTCGCACGCCAAATGTTACCTAGTGGATACGAGGCTTAAATTTTAAATAGCGGTGGCGTTCCTAGTTTATATTTTGTTTGATATCTTTGTTGAAAGCTAGTGAAATGTGTCGAGAAAATTCTGAGGTTCGGAGATCAAATTATTTTTGAGTGTGACAATTTTTATGTGAGCTATTTTTGGATTTAGAACCCTTATTTCGCTAAAGTTCTAAGAAAAAAAACTATGTGAACTAGAGTACGAGTTGTCAATGTTGTAGGAATATAAGAACTTTACTATGTTTTGAATATAGTTTAAAATTCAATAATAGGTTAGGATTAAAGTTGGAACAAGTGTTCTAAAAAGATAATAAAATAGGTGTATGGTAAAAACACAAAGGAAAAACAAAATGCAGTTGTGATTTTCAAATCAAATATATTTCATGGAACCCGTAGCGTTTCTTAGCTGTTTTTATAAAATTTATACAATTATTTATAATAATTTACTAATTCATTTTTACAAACGCGTCCTATAAATTGTTTATATACCATTAGCTAATTGTTTTTAACCTAGTGTCTTGCTGACAGTAATTGGCACCGTTTTCTCTACGCCCCAGGACATACTCTCATGTGTCGAAGCTTACGTCACTAGTGTCCAAATTCAAGTTTTTCAATGAAACATAAGAAACGCTAATAAACTAAAAAAAGATGAGATTCGAACACAGACAAGAGTTATAGCGGAATTTACAAATGAAAACTTTTAAATAAGTATAAACCGCAACTTAAAGATAATAAAAAAAAATCAGGAATATAATATGAGTACAGTTAAATATTTTTTTGCACACTGGTACACTCTATCGCTGCACGAAAAAGTTTCTATTCAAACTTATTATTAAAAAAAATATAAATAAAAAGTAACAATAGGTAATAAATAGGTCGGAAGTATATAAAAATAAATCTTTTTTTTAAATACTTACTAACTAGTGAAATTAACTAATAAAAATAATCGTTAAAAACTCGCTTAGCAATCGAAACCAGATTAAAGCGAAGTGAGCACAATTTCGGTAATCCTGTGTGGTTTTCTGATAACATTTGTACAAACGGACTTACATAACTAAAAACGGCATATAAACCGAACTTTACATTCATTTGTACAAATGAAAACTTACCTTTTTATTAAGACCCAGTTTCACTAACCAAGGTAACCTGGGTTATGAACTTATATTTTTTTAAATTCTTAACTATTATTTTATAATTGGAAAGTTTTTGATTAATCAATTAGTGAAACTGGTCCTTTCGTATGAACATGAATAATAAATAAATAAACGCGAATGAAATTAAAACAATAACTCCCTGAGTTTTGTAGTGTTATATCTAAGTGATGTATATAAGCCACATGCGTGATTTACATATTTATAAAACTAACTAGCAACAGATTGTGAATACTAAATTTCAATAAAAACTAAAATCAAACTTATGTTTCTTGGTAATTAAGTTCAAATTCGTATAGCAAAGAAGTGATATTGGTTCAGAACCTATCTATCATTATAAACTCAAATACTATTCGCGTAAGAACTATATTTAGGCTCTTTAGAACATAATGAAAAGATAATACAAAATTGTGATACAAAAATGAATTGTAATTGAAAAAGCGTAAGTATTATTTTTAAATACAGTGATTGGAATGCGTCGCAAATCAGCTGTCGTTCTGAGACATTCGAGGGGGTGGGGTACTATTGGGCGAAGCTATCGGTTGACGGGAAGCGGTAAAAGCAACCAGAGGCCACCCCGACCATCAATCGCCATCTCAGAACCACAACTAGACAAAAAATAATCTCAGTCGGATCTCCCGAGACAGAACAGATGACCAGCATCGACACCAAAGGCTGCCTCAAAATTTCCAAATTTTCAATACTAGGAGGTGATACAATGTACTTTACACTTCCCTACATAAGAAGCTTATAACATTTAATAACATATGAACCATAAAATAGATAATAAATGTCCTTAGTATTACCTAATACAAATTACAATAACATTATATTTAGTTGCGAACGCAATTAGCTTTTTTTAAAACTATTTACGTCGCTTAGGACTAGAATATGTTGAGGAAGAAAGCAGATTTCCATCAGGAACAATGTTTGTGGTCTGCTTATGGCAAAGCGGTTGCGTGACCGTTGCGTTTGAAGTTGGTACAAAACTGCGTTTAGTTTATACGGTAAGATGCGTCGGAACGTTTTGGTCGCGTATGTTGTTGTTTAGCGTTTTCCGACGAAGTCGATCATCTGATCAATTTGTTCCTTTTCGTCGTATAGGTACAAAGACTCCATGCATCCCTTGAAATAGGGCGATGTGAAGCATTTCTCCCTGGAAAGTAAAAAAATGGAAATTAGTTTGACGTTTTTTTTTTTTTTGCAGAAGTGTTAGGCAATAGCAGATAGCAGAAAGGTTTTTATAGAAGAGAGATTAAGAGATAATTATATGGATGCCTTTTTTGTTTTTAAATAAACAAAATAATTAAAAAAATTGAATGTAAACTGCAGGCAATCATAACTAGACAATTAACTTTTTATAATATCAAAATCTAATGGGTGTGTCCAAAAATGTACTGCGACAGGCAATGTTAATTTGTTGGCTTATAAAATTCAGCATTATTAGTAGAAAAATAAATAGATATATGTAATATAATAATATATTAAAATTATCTATTTTAGATTAATAATAAGGTAGATAAGTCACTTGAGACTTCTGGATAAAGATCTAAGGTATTTCTTAACCGTATAATGTTAACTGTGTTCGTCTTCAAGTGTTTTATCTAGTGCTAATTTTAACAAAGAAATTGATCGCGATGAGCACATTTGAAAGGCGTTAGAGAGCTGTCATCAAGTCATTGCTATTGAGTTAATCGAGTATTGAAACTGACGTCTCTTGAACGTAGTTTAGATTTTCTGATCGCGTTCAGTTTGATTGGTGAAATTCCCTTTGTTTCCCTTTGAGTTATAATAGTGCTAAGAAGGTAAACATTATAAAATAGTGCTTGAAGAAAGTCAAATAATATTATAAAAGTGCTGAAAAGTAGGCGACAAGGCATGCTGTTAAGTCAGCTTCTAAAATGCTAAAAGTTAGAAAATGCTGTGAAAAGAAGAATATTAGAGCTTTTACTATACGTTCATACTTACGATCCTTGGTTTATTTTTTGTTAATAAGATTATTTGGTGCTTTTGCATAACTGTTAAAATATAATACAATTGTGCGGTATATATAGCGTGCTGTTAATACCCCAAAGCTGAAGGAATGCTTGACGCATTAGAAAGAGATAGATATAGGAAATATTAAGTTGTGAGAAGGAGAGGCAAAATAAATTCGATTGGTACCTAATTCCCAGCCGGGGGCACGGCCCCGTGTAATATTCTTATATATTCCTTGAACTGTTCTAACTGGTCAGTTTCTTGTAGCACCTCCACGCAGCCTTTGAAGTAATCTGTCGTGAAACAGTCTTTCCTGTGCCCCAACAAGGAATAATGCACTTTAATACATGTTCTTTAAGGTTGGGATTGAGAGTGTTGGTTTTGAATTTTGAATTAGTATACTGTCATCGTTATTATGCATAATGTCTTAACAACGTAATGTGATCTTATCTTATCAAGCTTATCTTGAAAACGAGGCAAATTTAAGATTCCAAAACCAACTGTCAAAATTCCCGCCATAAAATGGCACAGATAAACAAAAAACTGTAAAACGTCACATTTGAAAAATAGAATCATAGACAAAACGCAACGAACCTGCATAGGGTGTAGAGCTGTGGTTCTCTGAAGAGGTTATAGCAGTCGTCGCAGATTCTGTCGAGGCGGGCAAAGATGGCCGCGTCGTAGACTCCTTTGCACTCGAGGGTGAAGAAGGAACGCCGCGCGACGTGGTGCGACGACGAGGGCGGCGCCGCTGCGCCTAGGGCCACCGCCACCAGTGCCGCGCACGCCAACTGAATCGAACTTAGATGCATCTGGAAACAAGAAACAATCAAATATTAGTAAAATTACAGAAGTCCAACGGTTATTCTTTACTTCGTCCGCGTACAATTTTTATTTATACATCTAACATACAAATATCCAGGTTTAAAAGTAGACTGTCCTTTTTCAAGTCTGTAAATTTTTGGTTTAGGCGTGAAAAGGTAGCAGATTTGCATTATGCATCTCTCGCGTTTGTTATACTTGTAAGGATAATTAGGATATGAAACTCGTGCTGTGGTTTACAGTAGATTGATGCAATTAGCCAACAATATTGTTTTATATTGCATCGCTTTTAAGTCATTGTTTATAAAAAAAGGATTTCCCGCATAAAGCAGGTCTAGGTTAATAATGTTTCATACTTGTAGGTAAATAGCGTAGTCATGAATTTGCTTGACATCAAGCACCTAGAATTAGGTTATAAGTTGCCACTAAACGACTATAAATAGATGGTCACCGTTGCGGCTAAAATTATTCACACCGGGAACAAGGTTTAATTAAACTTGCCTCTAACTACCTGTATAAGTTTTACAGTTATTATAATAAGTACTTTAACATTATCAATACGTAAAAAGCCGTTATTTAGTAACGGCGAGGAGGATCAAAGGAGTGAGCGGCGATGGCGCAATGTTACGCAGAGTCTGCGCCCGCGCAGGGCGTGTTGTCACGCAGTTAAGGGAAATACACGCATATTTCCAATTTTACATAAGTAGGTACTACGATTTTATTAAACCACATAAAAACGTATGTGTTGAACTGGTATTCCCATTTGATAACATTGTTATAGGTATAAAAACGTATAATTTTATTTACAGACGGTTTTAAAATAACAATTTGCTAAATAGTTTTGCATCAATTCTTATTGTTGAAGTAGTTGTATTGTTGGTGTTCTTAATCTTATTGTTGAATTGTTCAAAATAAAACCTACCCGGTTATAATTTGGACCAAATTAAGTCAGGTTTTTTAAATGTCGTACCATAGGAACACAAAACTTGCTCCTTTTACTGACAGCTAAACTGTACAAACTTCAGTTTAAAACTTCGCTTTAACCGATGCATCGATAGATTAAAGCGCCAAGTGAACGGGCGATTATTTTAAAGTGGACTCTAAGTACTTACATAGTGGCCCAGTATTAGTGGGTAAGCACTGAACTACTGATGCAAGAAACTAAATAAGTAGACTCTGAAGTTTCCTACAACGTTTCGGCATTTGCTTTGGTGTCTTTCGGGCCATTAAAAGGAAACCTTATACGTATCTATACATATTTACAGCAGCATTTCAATTGACAAACTGACATATAAAAACTACCAGCCTTGATGACAACGCTTGCTCGAGTCGGATTGATTGATAGTGATGCAGACATAGTTACAAATCCTGGCCTGGCCTTTTTCACAAACTGTTCGATTCGATTTCGATTCGGAAAGACGTGTCTATCTCGCTCGCTTTCGTAATGTCAAAACAAGATAGACATACGACTTGTCGAATCGAAATCGAATCGAAGCGTTTACACGCTATTCACAAACGCTTCGATTCGATTTTGATTCGGAAAGACGTATGTCTATCTCGCTCGCTTTCGTAATGCCAAAACAAAATAGACATACGATTTGTCGAATCGAAATCGAATCGAAGCGTTTGTGAATACGGGGGCTGAAATCAAGAACCCACAGTGAGTATCTTCGCTTGTAAGATAGGAGAGCTTTGTTGTGCAGTGGATGTGGAACAGTTACAGCCAGATGTTTGCCTATTATTTAACATCATCATTATGCAATGTGGACTTGTAATTAACCAAGGTATCTACAGATTATCAAACTATTATAGAGCACCACAATCTCTTTGTTGCTTTAGAGCGCTTAGTCGATTTTACCTTCGAAATTGTATTACGTAAACTTGTTCAATTAGTGTTTTAAATCAGAAAAATATAGTTTAATAGTTATGTTTCAATTAAACAAGCCTAAGGCGAGACACATAATTGCTTGGTACTAGAAAATGAATGGCAACTGACTGCAATTACTACTAAATTAAGGCCCGGGGTCATAATTATGTCTAGTTAGTGTTTATTTTTATTTAAATATAGGTACAGTCGAATAACTTTAGACATGAATTAAAAGGAAGATAGTTTATTTATTTATTTATTTAATTTGGCTCTTCAACAATGAGTACACTATACATATTAGAAAAAACAATACCAACTTAAATCTAAGTGCCCCATCACTTAAAGAAGAGCACTACATGCACTATTTTATGCGCCTACAGCTAACATCTACTTAGCTAACAACAAAAAAAAAAGAAAGAAAGAATGAAAAAAAAGAATGAATACAAATAAACAAACAGAAGCATACAAATAGAATCAAACATAATTATTACGCGAATTACAATTTAAGATTTTCCTGAGAGCAGGCACAGATGTGTGACATAGGTCGATATCTTCATCGTGTTCTTTGTACACAGTAAACATTCTATACAGTGGGCAATGTTGCCTTAAATTTGTTTTGCATTTTGGCATGCAAAACAGCTTCCTATTGGATGTTCTTGGTATGTTTCGTGGCACATGGAAGGACACTTTACTGAGCAGCTCAGTACAGTTCAAAGAGCCTGTTACTAGCCTTTTGAGGAAAATTAAATCAAATATATCTCGTCGTTTCTCCAACGAGACCATCCCAAAATATTTCAGTCTGTCCCGGTACGATTTGAGACTTTTACCCATATTACAATGGTAAGTCAGATGCCATAAGAACCTCTTCTGCAATCGTTCGATACGCTTGATGTGCACATTATATTTAGGAGACCAGACCACACTACAATATTCTAGGTGACTTCTGACTAGCGCGTTATACATAATTTTTTTGGTTTTAACTTTTTTAAAGGTTTTGCACTCTCTCATGACAAAACCAAGTTTTACTATTTATCGTGTGATGAAGCTATGCTTTATGCTCATTTTGGTTTTAAATGGAACCAACACCGCCCTCTTGTTTTTTCAATACAGTTTCCACAGAAAATTTGACGTTTACCAACAGCGTCTTACTGTCAATGTCATTGCACGCCAAAACAATCATGCAGCACTGTATTTAAGGATCAAGAGTTCTAGGTGTTTCTGTGCCACCAAGCGCCATTGTAGACCAACTATTACTAATACATGAAACAGGAAATTATCACAACTTACAACATATTCCACGCTCCTTTCCCTAACTTTCCAATCAGCACGGATATTAAGAACTTGTGCAATTTCTATATCGAACATTTACGATATCTCATGTTTATTGATAAACTAGGTACTTAAGTATCCATATGTGGAGTTAGTCAACTCGATTCTTAGTACAATCTATAAAATCGATTACTTGCAGATTCTACGATCTTAATATCTCATCTCATTAAATTTTTAAATTCGATTACTCATCATTTTTCTGTGTTCTTCTTATTAATATATTTCTGCGAAATCTTGTGTTTGTAGTTACTATTATTAGCTGTTTAATTACATCGATTAAATGAGCCATAACAGCGTAATCGCTATGGAAAAACCGCAGGTGTCAATTAACATCGCACCATGTCACCTCTCGTAAGGCGAAAGGCACATTTTAGTTAATGGACACTCGAAACAATCACTCGGTTTATGTTCTTTCATCCCAAGCCTACTTTGGATGACTCATGAGAGGTGATTGTCCTAAACTATGCTAATGGTTGGTTTTGGCCTTGTTTTTTTGCAATTTTGTATGCGAAAGTACAGACTTTAGTAGTAGTAGATAAATTTGCTAATGAAAAGCGAAGTTAATTTCACTTTCTAAGGTTATTGAGTACCTTACACGCTTACACCTTGTACATTATTTTTTTTTTTTTATAATCAGGTATGAAACCCGGGAAATACCGAAAAAATATCGCAAAATATCTCAACCGCCGAATCAAGAGACCATAAGTTTTAACAATTTTCCCATTGTATCATATAATACCCGAAACTTGTCACTACTTAACCCTCCGCCGCGAACGCACTTAAATAAAGTGTTGCCCGTCTCAATAAACAAACATAATATATACGTAGCGTTTCCTGATTGGGCCAAGTGGACCGGTTTCGACTTCGGTATCGGTATAAAGTGAGCCGACAGTCCCACCGAAAATATAGAACAGAAGTTATAGAGCCGGTCTACATCAAAGCAGAGACGAGCAGAGCGGAGATGAGATGTGCGAAATTAAACCAATTACAGGAGAAAGAGGTTAGAGATGCGATGTCGATCCCTCCGCTCTGCTAATCTCTACTGTGGTGGATATCTGGCCTATATCATTAAAATGGCGTACAAGGAATTTGAGAACTAACAAGTCAAAACGTGTTTCAGATTTTTTCAAATACAAAGGTTTTTTTTATAAAACCAGTGCTGTTTTTTTATGTAGGGGGGATTCGGTATGACGTACCTACTGAATAATGTTCCTTCCAACCTGTATAAAGGTTTCCATAAGTCATAAAATTAAATATGAAAGAACGTGCGTCAACCGGTTACTTTTCTATCGTTAATACATTTTACCACAACTTAGCCTTCTTTTATAAATATTTCGTGTCGAAACCACGGCAGTCGGCATCGTTTTAACGATACAGTAACGAGGGACGCCCCAGGCATTGGTGATTCATGGACGATTTTATGAAGTTATTATGCCATGGTGGGCCCGTTCAATGGTGGTCTGATGGTTGGCAGTTGTCAACGTATATTTGTGTGGATATTGTAGTTAATGCTACAGGTTACTTGCACTTGTAGAGGCATTAAGTGAATCTGAGATGATTCTTGAGTCATTGAGAAGTTTGTTGTCAAATTGGGATACCCAGTCATTTTATTTAAGCTAAATTTTATAGAACTGCAAAGCTTTTTTCATGACTGAAGGATTTATCGAAGGCAAATCAGTCAGCAGTAAACACAAATTTTCATTTTACATAATGTTTTGTCATTTTATTGCATGTAGTAATAAAATTGTGGCTGTGCAGTTTGAGTGGCCTTTTCGCCTCAGCAATCCCAATGGACATTTAAACATAAATACCAAAGTCGAATATAACCTTAAACTTTCAGATCCAACCCTTTCACTGCTGCAATACAATACAGATCAAAAAATCATTTAGAACAGACGTGTATTGTGCAATGCACTCAGCTTTCTCGAAGAAACAATGCAAACCGGGTTTGAATTGAAAAGAATTTCACAGCCGAAGATAGAATATCATCTTCATGACCTCTACTGGGTCATGAAGATGATAAAGGTTGATTTTTACATCCTTCAAAATAACTTTGTCAAGTCTTTTGGTGCAATATCACTATCATTTTAGAGTTAAAATAATTTCGTTATAAATGCGCAATTTATATGTATAGGTACTCCAGGTGGCAATTGGCAACTTGTGACTGTGACTGTGACTGTGTATTATGTTGACATTATGAGTTAATGGGAACGTCAACGTCAACTCTAAAACGTTTTTTAAACTAAAACATGTTGAAAGAAATTAATCGAACCGGTAGTCGAGAGAACCGAAAAAGATATGGCTTAGTAAATCTAGGCTCCTTACTAGCGGTTAGTGAATGTAGGCTGAACAGGCATAGAATAATACATGAGAACATTAACGAACTAGTTATAACCAGTAACTACTGCATTTTAGAACTAGAATGTTGGTTAGATTACACGTAAGCGCAACTGACTAATTTAAGCAGCTGAATTAGATTTACGGTGCCCTTTTATAGTACCTAGGAGCTCATCTTTCGGGTGCGGTAATTCCATCGCATTTCTTCAAACAAATTTGAGGTCAAACGCAGTCCAAAAGAATACTGGTAGTTACGATTTTGAGCTTGATTCACCGATTGTAACCACAAAACACTACTGTAGTGAACGCATTTCTAATTTACTTGCCAAAGCAAAGCCAATCGCCAACGCCCCCATTAATTGCGGCACAAATGCCATTCAGGAATTTAACCTGCACTACATATTCATTAACGGAGCATCCAATTCATTGAAAACTAACTTTCTTCTGGCATGGGATTAGCTACGTTTCACACATATTTTAACGAGGACATCAATAATGTAACAGCGGGCACAAACTGTCGCTTGTTACGCAAGTGTGCGGCTGAAGTAGTGTGCTGATTGGCCGACAGATGTTGGGGAAATGTTGCCCGATAAAAGGGCGAAATACTGGCCGCAAAATATTGCCCGACAGTTAAGCAACTTTGCCAGAAACGCCTAACACACACGTCAAAATCTTCTATCCTCGGACGAAGTTAAAGCCCATAACTATTGGTTGATAACCAAACCTCTTCAATTCAGTTAGCTAGTTCAGACTTATTTTCTTAATTAATAGATAATAAAATGAACTTCTTAACATTAGCTTATAGACGGAATTTTCAAACATAAAACTCACTCCACACTAACCTACACCCAACAACAGTTGCCCAACGTCAAGCTAGTGTGTTCGCAGCTTTACAGTCCACACACTCACGCGCAGGTTGCATAGCAATTATAGATAGCAGACTGCTCGGCTACCGCCCAACGAGACTTGCTTGGTCGGTGTGGGATACAAGTACAAGCCTATATAGATGTGCCTATATAGGTGCACAGCGTTAATTGATCTGAAGTGGTGTGCCAATGACTACATCGAAATATTTTAAGAACTAGCCATAAAGTCGTCGCCTTCTAGATTGGTTGACAAGGATTTAAGGAGTAGATAACTAGTATACTTTTATCGTGATTGGTGGATCAAATGGGTAAGATATTTGGATGTTGCTATATATCTGTAGAATTTGATTTATTACTTGTTGCATCGAACAATACACGACGCGATATAAGATATTAGATTTGACCAAGAGACAGCATAATGCTACGTAGTTTTTCGATAGATTTTAGTGCTGAAATTGGGCTATGAATTTATTTGTAAAGCACAAAATGTTTTAGAGGCATAAAAAAGGTATCAAGTGTAATTTTGCATCGCCAGTATCTGAATCAAAACATCAGCTTCAACTTTGTTTCCAATATGCACATAAATTCAGAACTTAGTCCGGACTCCGTGCTAAGATACAGATACTGCGGCGTTACGCAAAACTTACGAGAGTGTGCGTCAACTTGCGCACACGCACAGCGCGGCACGCCCTCTGCATGGCAATTACGGAGACCGCACGACTAGCTAGACTGCCCGGCAGCCACCCTGCCACCCAACGTGGGTACGCATGCCGCCGACCAGTCAAACTATGCAAAACCAAATTAAACTAAACTCTCATTGGACTGGAAGCTCACACAAAGTAGGGTCAGGTTATACAGGTGCTTGATGTGTACCAGTGTGTACCATCCTGCTTGCTATGCGTGCTGTGAACGCAACTTTGTGATCGAGAAAAACTGCTGTAGATTGAGTTCGTGTGCGTAAACAAGGTGGGCGATTAACTATGTACTTTATGTACTGAAATAGATTGTGATTGCAAAGTTGAATTGACTTGTTAGGTTGTTGGTGGCTGGTTTAGTCTAGAATGGCTTAAAAGAAGGCGTTTTATAAAACTAAAAAATTATGAATGATAAGTTTAGTCAAAATAGCAGCATGAGTCTGAAGGCTGAAAATTGCATGACTACATAGGCATTTACTGGAAATGTAGGAACAAATAAACGCACGGGTAGGACAAGGGTCAAGTACCTACAAGGTAAGTTAGGTCTAGGTAATAGGTATTTAATTATTTATGTTATGATACGAATCAGTATGATGTTTTCCAGTTCTTATTTACAAACAAAATAACAGTAGAATCTAGAATTCACACTACGGCATTTATAATGCGCTCAAATCGCATAAACTCTACAATTTTATATTGTTTTCAAAATTAACAAATGTACCTTACTATCATAAAAAAACCTCTGTTTTACTGCACTTCTTGTAAGCTTAAAGGTCTTTCTTAACTGGCCGTTCTATAGACGGTATGGCACCGCTTATTTTACGAGTATTTTGATCACAGACGCCCACAAATGATCTGAGCGTTATGTGGGTAATATTTATTTGAATTTTATTTATTTATTCAATAACAATCTACATTGCGTTCGAATATAATCTGCTTGAAACCGTAATTTGGTATGTTTGTTTACATAAGGAAGGTTGGGCAGTCTACCTGGGTTTGTGACGTCAGTAAGTGCAACTTTGGTTACCGACGTGTTTATGGTTACATTATGGTTCACTGTTTACTTGTAAATTTAGTAGGCTGCTAAATGATTAATAGTCAAAAACGGAGATGAAAAATATCGTGACGAAACCAACAGACATTGTGTGTGACAGGCTTCAACGAGCCAGCATGGGGTCCCGTGTTAGATTACGGCCCATTCCCTTTCCTTACGGGAGGCCTGTGCCAGCACTAAGAACGTTGTACAGCACACAAAAGAGGTTAGGCAAAAAATTCAGATCAACATATTAAAATCAAACCTCGAGATGAACTACTCCATTTGGTGAATGTATTAAGATTTAGAAACATCATGTAGAGCCATCGAATAATAGTACCTAGGTAATTAACAACTATGGTAGTTGATGCTGGTATTGGTATGTTTGTCATTGCATCATATCACAAAAATCAGAATAGCACAGCCATTCGTTAAATGAATTCACGAGGAGAGACAATAGCGTGTATGGCCCGCATCGTCCGCCATTGTGTAAGCGCGCGCGCAACCTTCGGGCCGGCCTCACCGCGGCCTTACTGGACCAATTCGGACGCTCTCACTTCCTAGTTTCGCTGAAAGGAGACTGATAGATGCTGGATGAGATTGAGGATCAAGGCCAGCAGGAAGTGGGGGTTCAAAAAAAAAACGACTAACGAGTCTTTACCTCAGAGACTTAAACGTTATGCTTAATGAAGTTGGCAAATAACGAAGGGATTGTTCTAAACGCATATTGGGTAATGTGCGTTTAGAAGGTATATTTTATTTGGTACTGCATTTTACAGCAGCTGGAGGGAGTCTGTGGCCTAAAACATGCAGTTAAAGTGATTTCTGAGTTGCTACCGATGACGCCGTAGAAGTGGCGAAGTTTGAGGCCAACAATATTTGAAGTGATGATGGTGCTGTTAAATGCAACAAGATTGCCCTACAAGATTTGCTGTCATCAATTTTAGACATTAGACTATAGGATTTCTATGTCAGGGAGATCCCACTATTACCTAAGGTTGTTTTGTTGTATGTTTATGTTTCAAAGTTGCTTCTACAAGACAGACCGAAAGGCTTAGTAAAGATTCACCAGATCTTTCCGCTGCGAAACACATACAAGCTTCTCCATCACAAGCATGCAAAAACACGTGTCTGAATCAAAGAAGCAACAAACATCGCAGTTTCTTTATATAAGCTGGCTAAACGATTCTGTATCTCGTAGGACAATTAGCCGGCTAGGTCGACGTCGCGTGATCTTCCACCAATGAGCGGCAATTAGCCGCGTGCGCCGCTAAGTAGGTCAACGAGGAATTAGAGAATATGGTACCGCCGTGAATGTGTGTCCCTCCCTGGTAATCCGAGCTGTAGAGATATGGTGTGATGTGGTGCAATGTTACGGGTTTTCTTGTGATTTTATAAGAAGGCGTAAAGCTCTGGTGACATCTAGGAAGAATAAACAGGTGTTGAAACAGTCTCAACATATAGCCGCATAGGAAAATATGTATTCGTCATAGAAAAGTGTCAATGACTGTTTTTAACTTTCACAGTTTATTACTAAACTAATGGGATGACGCGGGGGTCATACCGTGATCGTGGCGCTTGCAACAGCGTCAAAATATCGGGAGCTCACAATAAAAATAATCACGGAAGATAATTATCCTGTAAGTCATAAAAGTCAATGTCCCAAAAGACAGTTGAAAAATAATTCTGCTTTAAATAATTTTGAATAGGTTAAATAGATGTCATTTAACCGACATAAAGCAGCCTACACAGGCGTTTCAAAGGTTGCTGGGTAACACATTTTGAATTCCATATATTTCTACGTATAAACAGCTTTAAAAAGAAAAACACAGAACTAAAATAAATGTACCTACTAAGTACACATTGATGCATGTTTTCTTGACAAGCAGTGCCATCTAGAACTGCAAACTTAAAGTGGTGATACTATTATTTCTTTAGGCCACATCCAGTAAGTTCTATGTCTGTGCTAGTATCATTGGTTAGAAACTGTCGTCATCTATTGTTTGATGCCAATGATTAAACGACGCTATTTCTGTACCGAGTATTTTGGTACAACTGATTGAGGATTTATGATTTTTTTATGTAAACTATTAAAATACCGTTAGGTTAGGTACCGTTTGCCATAGAGCGTCATGAAAATGGAAGTCTGTAACTAAAGAGGATTTAATGTCAAAATGACGGAACCTTTTTATTTTTGGAACGCATTATTTTTTTTTTAATTTTCAGCATTTACTAATATTTTTGAAAATCTACAGAGCGGAAAAATCTTTTAGAAAGGCAATATATAAAGGAGCTATAATAATACTTGTCGTAATTAACACCTCGTTAAAATCATTATTAAAATGTTTACACATTAACTTTTTATTGTGTTCACGAGTTTGCAACTTTGTAAATAAATTGACATGACATTATTAAATGTAAGAAGGTACATATAGAGTGCATAATAATTTTCAGTGTCCTTTCTTTTTATTAACATGTCGTTGGCCTATGGAGTTCAACAACTAGATTAGTAACCTTAACAAAATAATGACTGTTAAAATTGTCAAAATCCTTTTCTTCGAATCAAATCCTTCCTTTGCCATCTAAATTGATTCCACATTCATTCTTCGATCTTTAGAGTCACCGAACTCGGCACAAGTTCAATTCTGTCTAGTTCATGCAGAGTGGGCACTAGTTGGCAATGTTGCGTGTATTGATCACGAGTACATGCGCCTGCGCTGATCGCGCCCCGCTGTCTGCAGCGAGAATCAGTGGCCGGTTGTACGCACACGTTCGCAGTGCGTCTACATGCGTACGATACATAGGGCTGACGATGCTAAGACTTTTTTATCAACTGCGTGGAAATAGTGGAATAATTTTTTGAGTTCGAGATGGACTGAGCTTTCAATGTTTGTGCTATGACGATATGATGGGATTTTTTTGAAAAAATGAGCTTTTTGAAATCTTTGTTATACATATGACAACGATTTCCATCACTTTGTTTTGAATATTGTGAGGAAAGTATAAAGAATATTTTGGCAAAATTCCATATTGACGAAAAGTCACACAACTTATTTTTGTAACGTAAGAAGCATTCTATATCACCCGCAGCCCTAACCAACTAGTAGTGGAAATTACATGAATTTTCCTTTTTCGCAATCGTTGCCCACTTAATAGGCGAACGCTCGCCAGCAGATAGGATGTAATCATTTACTGATTATGATTGACTTTTAGTTTAACGTGTAAATATATCATGTGCGCCACTTACGAGCAATTTCATCAGAATTAATTTAGCTAAATTATTGGCTGGAATTTAACGTTAATTTAATGTCTTAATAACTTGAACTATTACCGTCTTGCAACACCGGAGTTAAGCGAAATAGGTAACTAGGCAATGGTAAAGGTAGACTTTTCGTCTAGAGTTTTCTTTGAATAAATAATATTGTATTGCTATTTGCAATGGCCTCATTGAAATCGCTTAACTTTTAAAGGTTTAATATGTCCGTTGTTGTTTATTTTTTCATTCAAAAAAATAAACTTCCTGAAGACATAGATGAGACAGAACATCAGAATTAAGATAAATAAGTCAATGATTAGTTAGATCTCATCTAAACGAAGTAGTAGATGACCAAAACACGTGTGCTCAAAAGACAGACGATCCCTGAGTCACGTTATAAACAAGAAGGGATATCGTTTTCATTCTAACACAAGAGTCTTGACATGCCACTTCGTGCGAAGGCCTACGTAAATACTACGGCCGACAATTGAGCATCAACATACATTGACTCAAATATATTGTGTTGGTGCAACAATGCACGCGTGAGTCGCATAGGCGAGCTCAATATCAGTAGGCATACATCTGACATACGCAAACATTATAAATATTACAATCACATGACTAATGCAATAAATATGCGTTTCTCTTTGAGGAAATTGTTGAACTTCATCCAGAACTTATTAGTCGATATTTCAATTTTAAACGACATAAAAAATTGTGTTGTCATTTTCAGATCTGTCAAATTTGACAGCTTTGACAACGACATTAGTAAAGGTTTAAAAAAAATGTTTTTTTTAGCCAATCAGAAACCAGTTTACGATTCCGAATTCAAATGAAGTTATTTTCGTTTGTTCGTGTGCGGTATTCTCGGAAAGGGTTTAACCCGCCCATAACAACTTTACCTCGAGAATATCGTCTACATAATTTATCCGACAATCAAGAACGAGTCAAAGCTACTAATTATCGCTCCGCTCCCTGTAGTCCCTCTATTATGCTACATAACTAGACTAGATCAAGTTTATTTATGTAAAACTAGATCCCTAGTCATGCAACTAAAAAAAACACGTATTGGAAAACTGTCGCGCGGTGTGGCTTGGGCAGGAAAGTCGGAACGTTCGAGACGCCATCGCCAGCCTGTTTGAACGTAACAAGTCGAGTGCACGGCTTCGGCCGGTCACATCGTATATCGCGAGGTTTAATGTTTACGAGGTAAATAGAACTTTAAGTATAAGTGTCTTGTTCGAATTTTATTGAGTGTCGGATGGTAGTGGATGCTTTTTCAATAGTATAAGTAGGCGTTTATGGTCACTTCAATGTTTCTAAATGCATTGGGTTTGTTGGTAGCGTTGACATCTTCTGCTACAGTATGTTATAAAAGTCAAATTATGGACCACCTTGTGTTTAAAGTAACTACTTACTGTTTCAGTAAAATCTTACTAGAAATTTTCAAATAAATAGTTATTCCTAAAATTGGACTTCATCTGCCCTATTAGTAGAGTTAATCCAATTTCCAATTACATAGGAAGAATGCAGCCCACTCAAGTTTCCTTTGCCAATTAGTGTAAGAAAAGAAAGTGGCGAGCTCCAGAGTGACGTCATCGTACAGCTGATTACTGTACAGATAATAAAGCATGCGAAAATTTATTGCAGACGTCTCAAGTTTTTTTTTTCAAACGGGTACGGCATACCGGTTTTTGGTGACAGACGGTTTTTTTTTGACAGCGACACGTCATTGGCGGAGGCTGCGGATTTTGAAACGGTAATTAATTTTGGTTGAAGTGATTTCGTGAAGTGAATGTAAATTGAATATATTTTACTTATAAATCAGAAGAGACTTTTGTACGGTATTATTATGAATTTTAGTATCATTTCTTGCATATTCAGATATGATTAATCAGGGATAAGATAAGTAATGAGTTGCGCTATGAATTATGATGTAGTAAAGCCATAATATATGCAAATTGTGTTCAGCCACTAACCTACAAACCATCAATTTCACATTATCAATCATAAAATGATTATTTGGCCCACCGTGGAAGATTAAAAAAAGAAGCACCATTCGCGGGCACAAGCATTAATCGCAAGCGTCCAGACTGAGATACAGATTAAAAAAGAATAAATAAATATATACACAAACGGCGCTTTGGCGGCAAAACTTGTTTCAGATCGTTCATCCAGTTTGTTGCTTTTATAAGTACATGTAATAAAGTTGAATTTCGTTTAAAATAACATTTGACAGGTGTAAATGACGTGGTTGTGTTAACCAGACCGACTGGTTCGCTCTAGTGCCGATGAACTGCACAGGTGGTCCTTGAATTACTAGAGATAAATTTAATACAGCATAATAATAGAGAGGCGATTGACGTGCAGAGTCCCGACAGAAACCGAGAGTCGGGTGCCGAACTGGCGAGGGAAACATGGGATGGTTACGGTTTTTTAACTGTACAACACTATTCGTGGGAAAACTGTTGTATTCTTCTGAAAGGCTGTACTTACAAAAAAATACTAAGCATTATATATCAACAAACATGGTAAGAATTCTGACCAGCTTTCCGCTTTAAATAAAAAAAAACACAGAAAAACCTGTCATGTCACAATTTGCGGTACGTTACGGTTTGCCTCGATGAGTATCAAAAAACGTACATAGCTATTATCATCAAGGCATTCATATTATGTTAATGACTGAACGTCAGTGCGTTTATTCTGAGTAGCTAAACTGTGTAACCTCATTTTTTTCCGAGTGTATTTTTCCAATCAGAAAAAGATACCTACTTTGTCAACTGATTTTTAATTCAATGTTTTACTGGAAGTGATAGAAAACGCTTAAGGTGGATAAGACGTAGTTCTAGGATCTTTCCTAATAGATAACGCAGTACGTAACCCGTCTGACGAAGTATTCTTGCGTCAAAAACTCGACATCAATCTAAGATTGCGTACTAAATTCTGCAGAAAAATGAGTCAGAAAGCCAAATGAGCTAATACATTTTAGATGATCTGACTTTCTGACTTATTTCTAATTATTTTGTGGCTCATCTTTATCTGAACCACTTTATTAAAAAGAATTTTATATAAATAAAAACTAACTATGTTTGCCGACACGTTTAAATATACCTACAGCATAGAAACATAATCTGTCTCCCCCCCTTTTAGATGGGAATTAAACATAACTGACGAAATGTGGATTTATTTGTATTAAAACAATGATATGGAAAAGGATCAAGTCAAAAAAAAACCTTAGTTTTGCATATTCTAAGTATCATAGACAATTACCAAGTCAAGTGTGATCTATGGTTATGTCCGCTTCCTGAAAGGTGTTCCGCTTGTGTCACATAATTGCTAATTACCCATACCTATTACATGTTATTGCAGAATATAAATAAAACCGCATCATTCTTGAGAATAAACGTAGTTATAGACATCAGTAGATAGGTCTTCCCAGAAGGGGTTTAGCCACTACTTGTATAAGGTTCTTCATGATATGGGGGATCCTATTTCGGCCTAAGAATCGATACTAGGACCTAAATATATTTATATTAAGCAGTCGATTAAATAACCGCTAGATCTTTTTGACAGTCGTTACAGGGCCCGACAGTCTGACAAACAGTGTTACCAACGGATTTCGTATTACGCAGTACTAACTGGGCTGTAGAGGTCAGATAGGCAGTCACTCCCTGGAAAATACTAGTAGTAACACTAGTAACTATCTTGTGGTCAGCCGGAAGCCGACCACAAGATATTTGGAAAAAGGCAAGGCAGATGATGATGAGATCTGTTGGTCGGTCTTTGGAACTGAAAATATAGTTTTATTTTTTCTAACATGTGATCTAGATGTGACATGCTTTGTAATAATAACAGGACGGCTTTGTTTATTTCAGTCAAATTAATATTTGTATTTTCAGAATTATTATATTCAAAAGTTAGTAGAATACGGTTTAGGCGCAGAACGCCTAATTCTCAAAATGGCAACTGAGTCGTAAAAGGACTAGTTCTCGAAATGGCCAATTCTCTAAAAGCCTAATTCTCAGAATGGTCAATTCTCTAAAAGCCTAATTCTCTGAACGGCCAATTCTGTAAACTCCTAATTCTCTGAATAGCCAATTCTCTAAATGGCTAATTATCAAACCTTTATTTAACCTAATCAGGCTCATTTATTTTGTAGTATTAATGTATTTTTAAACTAAGTTCATTAATGAAAATTGAATCATTGCGGTTTATATTCCACGTTATACGTGATTATTATGGCATATGTGACTTATTTGAACTTAGGTTATTATGATAAATTATTTAGGTTGGCATTTATGCCTGTATGGCTCACCTAAATAATTTATAAAATCCTTGACTATTTGCTAAAGTACAGGGGAATAACCTTGTAAACAAAACGGTTGGTTACTAGTGTTGCCACGTAAAAATAGAAATGATTTGATAAAAGCTCAAAACAAATATCTTGTAATATTCACAAACATATAAAGTTAGCGAATTTTGTCGTCATAAATAATGCTGTATATTTATCTTAATGCGCAAGAGACTACACATTTAATAACATAGCAACCACATTAAAGAAAATCTGACAACTACAGTCCCAGTACACTTAAAACATTAATAAAATAAAACGAAACATCGTCATCGAAGAAAAAAGCAAAATAAACAAAGTTTAGAGGACACGTCTGGGCGGTATAAACAAGTCGTCTCAGCGTAGTCTGAGGCCAAAATTAACCAATCACACATTATCTACAGGACGACAAGTCTGCGCGAGAGTCGCTTTATTGGTAACTCCAAAATTACATGAATAAATGAGGACCATACATAGATAACATAGATACCTAAACAAACTCACGCCCCATGGGGGTACGCAGAAACTAGAGAACGATAGACCTGGTGAAATAAAATGATCACAAAGTGACAATCTATCTATCTTCTATCTATACATATAAAAATCAATTGCTGTTTGTTCGTTTGTCTCGCTAAAACACGAGAACGGCTAGGTCGATTTAGCTGATTTTTGTTTTGAAATGTTTGTCGTAGTCCAGGAAAGGTTTAAAAGGTGAGAAAGGTAGGGTAGGTAGGATAGGTAGGTGGGTAGGGTAGGGTAGGGTAGGGTAGCGTAGGATAGGTAGGTAGGTAGGGTGTACAACAACAACCTACCCTAGGTTGTTAGGTAGGTAGGTGGGTGTAGTTCATGATAAAAATTAACTGCGTCTATGACCATTTTAAGAATTTTAACGCTATACATATTAATATCCTATTATGATTCTGCTAAAGCGGCCATTTTAATTCCCTGATAAGAATAAATGAGAAAATTCAGAAGAAAATTACCATTTTTTTTGGGTCGTTTAGATATTGTAGCTTGGCTGAAACACGCGTACAGATGCGAAACTAACTCTTGTGTATATCTCTGTATCAAATTTGACAGATACTAGTCCGGAATCTGGAGAAGGAATAATTATCCCAGATCACATTTGAATACGCACTAAGTATTTATCTTCTTATAGCCAGTCTACTTTGCTTATAAGATTCCAGAGAGACGCTTCATGATTATGTCATTGTATAATAAGTTACTTATAACAAACCTTACTATCATAACAAGACTTGCGGTTTCTTTTTCAATGCACTTAATTAATCATAGGTTATTTTTATAGTAAAGTTATTCAGCTTCGTAAGATAAACTTTTCAAATGACTCACTTGGTTTTTGTAGTACGAAGTAAACAATTATTAAGCAGCCTCTAGAATTTGTGTGGTGTGACCGTTTGCCTAAACATCAGACAAACTACTGCTTAAATTGTGTTAATTCTTATTTACACTGGGTATTAAGGAGTTCAAACACCTAATTAAATAACTATATAATACGTAATATTATAATTATAATGTTATATAATCGTGTTTATTGGGACTGGTTTAGAAATAGTGCCATTATTTTAGTGTCGTCTATTTTGAGTAAACGAATAATTTGAATACGTGTAAGTATTTATTTTTTCGCACATTAACGTTATCTGGATGAACGATACACGTAATTAAATATATAATAGCCCTCAATTATACAGCGGTGGTTAAGAAAAATAAGCGTGAGAAGAATTGGTAAAATTTGATGATCAAAATATTTCATGACCTTTTTGGAGCAAGATAATATCGCGAAGTAAAGAATATTTCGGATTAAAAGAAAATCTGTACTGATATTATAAAGCTGAAAAGTTTGTTTGGTTGAACGCGCTAATCTCAGGAACTACAGATTCGATTTGAAAAATAAAATAGTATCAGATATAGCCCATTTATCGAGGAAGGCCATAGACTATATAAGATCACGCTACGACGAATAGGAGAGGAACATCAATGAAAAATGTTGCAAAAACAGTCAGCTAGTAACTAATATATTATAATCTATTTTCTAACCTACTACGACGTAGAATAAAAACGTTGATATTTATTAACATTATACATAATTTTAGTCCATTAACCTTTCACACATCTCGTAAATCTTTGCATACTACAGATAGAAACTACACGAAATGTCAAACAGATTTTAACATAAAAAGAAACATAAGCTTAGGTGTTTTATTCGCCTCTTTTTATCAAACGTGTTTAGTAAAAGTGTCATCGGTGTCTGGACGGTATACATTAAGGTTATTTATTGAGTCTTCCCAAATATAATGTCGTCTTTAGAATTGGACATCTTCCAAGTCCGCTTATCATTCTGAGGATGTTTTAATTCTGCTCATTCACGTTTCTGGAGCGTGGGTTGCCATTCACAGCGGTTATTATAATTAATTATAAATTAATTATTATTCTAACATAATCGTTTAATTATAATAACACGGTTATATTTATTATTTATTTGCTTATGTTAATTATATTACTATATTATGTTAGAGTTAAAAACGAAATTATGAAAAATTAATTTGAACTTGTAAAAAGGTTCCATAACTGTTTTGTTGTTTAAGTACTCCACAAAGTATTGTTATAGCTGTGTTTATGGTCGTTAGCTCGTAAAGAGTCAGGTAATGTGCGGTTTAAGTTCGTTTGTGAGTTAAATACACTTAAAAGTTATTTTTAGCGCTTATTTTTAGATTTAAAAGTGGGTTCTAATATAAACCGATTGTTGTTTAGACCAAGATATTATATAAAAAAAAAACCTTTTAAAACTATCTTCTAAAGTTTACTCTACATTTTTCAAGCGCTACATTACAACGCCAATAAATTACTTTAGCTGATCAAAAGATAATGTAAAACAGAAAACATTTTTATTGGTTCGTTTTTTCTGGGAGAGAAAGACCACCCAGTTCTAATGAAGAGACCTACGTTTAAATATAGTGGTTGTAAATTGCGTGATATGGATCTCTTGAGACGGCGCGGGTTCGAAAACGGTCATGTTTTACAGGGACGGAGCAGGACCGGCAGGGGTGCAATGTGAACGGGTGCATGTGGAGAGTCTCGTTAAGAAAGCATTTATTTACACACAATTACTTAATAAAACAAGAATAAATGTGGACATTTGATGGCATCTGACTATTCTTTTCTGATTAATTTCGTTACGGGATCAAAGATAGTTTTTTTTTCTGTGTGACTTCTTCGAACTTCATTATCTCGGCGCTTTTCTAGTGGACTTTCAGGAGTTGCAGTGCTTTGGGAATAGTGTGGCGGGCTTGCACCTGACTTCCAAAATGTTTAGGAATCAGATTTCTAAGTAGTAGAGTATCAGAAAATATAACCTCGACGACAATCATGACATCATTCCAAAGGACAAGAAGCAATTTTAGGAGTTAAGCAACCTTCAGTAATTGTAGAGTCAACAAAAAAAGAAGATAAGATGCATTATGCAATGAAAAATAAATGACGGACTCATGGGTCCCATAACATGTTTTAAACTTGCACTAAACGAATCTGACATCTAAAATCTAGCAGCTGCATGCACACGCCCTGAGTGCATCCCTGCACGTACGGCGTAAGCGCGTGTATTTCGTGTCGGCTCGACCACAAGCGTGAGGACCAGACGGGAGGAAGGTGAACCGTGCGGTTTCCGATTGATATAAAACTGTCAAAGATATTGTGTATGCTAGGGAAAAATACGCTTTCATCTTCAATGACACCTTCAAGAAAAAGTAAAGGAGAGAGACTTGGCAGACGCCGACATTATTAATATTAGCAATAATACTAAATGCAATGTAAGAGGAAAGGTGGAAGGAGAGGATGTGACGTGTTGGCAAGCGGTGAGAGAGTTTATATGTTGATTTTACTTTGAGTTTTAGTTTATATATTGAGTGTAATGTTGAGAGAAAATCAAGGACAGACAGAGGAAGTTATGACTACACACAGAAATAGCTGGGAAAGACCAATGATTGAAAAGGTGTAGATTTGTTCGATAGATTTAATGAAAGAGTCACTGCACGGACAGTTGAAGACACTGATGATAGTGATACATTTGTTGCTGAATTAGGTTCCAGGTCCTGTTTAGAATGATATTTCCAAAAATCTGAAGCTACAAAATCAGAACTCCGTAAAGAATAAGATTAACATGAACGTCTAAACTCAGATAGACAAAAACAATTCATTAAGACGAGCGACAATTGGCAAGAGACAAAAGCTAACTTTAGCTCCCAAGCCGGCTTGTTTAATTTTATTTATTTCATTAAAGCGTTGTAAATATGTCTTATTGGTGTCCAGACGGCGGCTTTAACTGTAAATTCAGTTTATTTTGAGGATAAATCCGATGTTACGCTCCCTGAGAGTCATTTTGGGCTTTTTCTTGGTAGTTTTTAAAGTTGGATATGAAATCTTGTTAGTTTAAATAGTCGATTTTTTCTATTTGCAATCGGATCGGTAAAGTAAAACGCGTTCGCTGAAAACTGATCGCTTTTAAAAATTCAACAATACAACTGGTTGCTTCACTTAAGAGACCGTTGAAAGGAGCACATAATTTCGTTTAAAGAACTAAATATAATTGTTTTAAAACTTTTAGGAATTGTAGATTTTTTATCAAAAAACAATGACAATACTATCACTAAACCACTACAACTATCTCCTAATATAGCCTTCCCTCTACCAAACGATATATATGCAAGTACTTCAATGAACCGACACCAAATATCCATATGGCTGTAATCGATGCGAATGTGCTTCTATATTTAGATTCCAGTGTCAAGTTACTAGCTACAACCACCGAGGGAATTCATTTGTGACCTACAAATTAACTGCTATATAAAACTAGCTGTAGTCCGCGGCATCGCTCTCATTATGGTCGTAAAATTATCTTACAGGAACGTCGTAAATATAGCCGATTGAGTTTTCGGAACCAAATCTCCAGTTCCGAAAATTACATACAAACTAACAGACTTCACCTTTATAACGTTAGCTTTCTTATAATGATCTAATGTTGGTGAGGTTAAAAGTAGTATCAAAGTTTTGGGATATTTTAGATTAAGTTTAGGTCTTTCTTAAAATAGTTTTGCATTGAGATCTTCATATGTATTGCTTGAAATATTGTCGTTTTTTTGTGACTACTTTCATATGAAAACGTTTTACTTTTTCGGATGTCCAAAATGTTGTTTGAATGTGCCAGTATTGCCTGTTTCATAATTGACCGCATAATCATAGTCAATGTTTTCTACCTTTCTGTATTTATTTCTTTCCTGCATATTATTAACATTGTATTATTCTAGACGGTATTAACGGCTTTATTAAATTCTCTATCAAGACCATTAATGCTTGTTCAAATATTCTCTAAGATTTTGGTATTTTCATTTAGTACTTTAGAAAATAATATTTTAATCTGAGGATTGTGTTATGCTTTCAATATTTCTGCTATTATACAATGTCTTAATGAAAATCTTTCAACTTTAAAATTTCATACGGACAGAATTCTTTTAAAATTTCTGGTAGACGGTTATTCGCAGACGCTTCGTCGCCGCGAAACATGAACTCCTTATTTGGGTCATCTTAACTTCATAAGTACGACACAAGATATTTCATTAATATAGTACTCATTTTTATATTCTGTACATTTAGAGGTCATGGGTTGATGTGCAAGTTTTTATAAGCAATTCTCTGGTCATTACATGATTTTATTTTTATGTTTGTGTTAGTTGTCACGTGTTTTGACGTGTGTATGATTAAACACGCCACCTCTTTTGTCTGAGCAGATTAATTAGGAAGATGGGATTAGCATTTGATCTGACGAATGACAGCATTATTTTTTGAGATGAAATGGGATGAAATACATGTGACTAAAAGAGTGATGAATTGTTGTTTATTGATGGTGAGGAAAATAATAGAAAAGATGTTTGATGAAATGAATCGTGTGATGAATTATATGATAGAAAAAAGAGTGACTGGTAGCGTGATGATTGACATGGAAGAAAATAACATGAATGTGTTGCGTTGTGCAGGTAACATGGGACAGAAGCAGTAAAATGATATTGTTGATGATATTGTCAGCAAGGGTAAGAGGGTACGAGTTAAGGGTAAGGTTAAGACTTTCTTAGCATTGAAAATCCTTGTAATAGTAAGGGAAACAATTAGGAAAGAAGTGTTACTAGAAGTATTGTTAGAGGAAAACCAATAACCGCCGATTGGGGTCATGGTGGTTAAAGTTACAATAATTAACATAACAGCGGCGACTGACGTAGTAATTTATGTATTTAAATAGGTACATTATGTCAGTTGTGAATAAGTAACGACAAATGTAATGGGCAATATGATTTCATTGACTTTATTTGTATACATTGAACGATTTGTTACAACTTTGATGGAGTAATAATTAATGAATGCAGCAGTGACGATGCATTAAAGAATATGAATAGGTTTATTCGTTCCCACTGCTGGGACACACACGTCCTCTCTATCCCAGTGCGGGTCCGTGGGTGACAACTTTTGGTTTTAGGATATTATAGCCTGTTTCTCCAAGATTGATATAGAGAACGAATACATGAAGTAAATAGAAAAATAGGAAAAATACGAAATGAATGAAATGACTAATACGACTCTAGGTCAGTTTAAAGTGTCATCATAGCTCACCGTAAAGTTATGAATAGCAACAAAATTAGCGAGTGCGTATTGATGAGACATATTTATGCTATTGGGTATTTTTAGTTCACAGTGTGAGCGTGGTTAGGGAAAACTAAATGCATTCTTTAGCCCTTTTATAACAAACACTGTTGAAGAGAGGGTTAGTGACGTATGCCTGCCAGGGCTGCGGGTTGTTCGAAAGTGATACCATGACCCTGGAACGCAAAGGGCTAAGAAGGAACATGGATGGGTTTTAGTCATTCAAGTCTGACACTCCCTTCCGCTCCGTCCAGAGCGGGAGAAGACGTTTGACGATTTCCCATCCTAAAAAAAAAAAAAGGGTTAGTGACGTTTTGGCTCTGTAAAAAATGGAAATCAAAACTGCATCCGTCAATTATTCTACCTTAGACAATAAAATCTATTTGAAATACAATAACAATAGAGACAAGTCGTGTGAACTATCTAAGCGCACGTTCATTTTCACTGCTTTAATTACTAGCAAACGTCTGCGGTTTCACGCGCGTACATTCACTGTATTACACAAAATCTTTATAAATTACAACCTATGTGTTATTCAGATGTTTAAGCTTTATCTTAACGTTCAGTTTGATGGAAATCCATCCAGCCGTTTCAGCGTGATGCAGTAACAAACATACACACACAAACACTTACAAACTTTCACATTAATTTATTAATGTCCGTGTTTTTTTTTTAATTCAAATTCAAACTTTTTGGTCTGAAATAAAAAGTTTGAATTTGAATTTTATACTAGTGTGATCAAATGAAGAAGAATCGTATTATAGGTGCATTGGCTTCAACGAACACGTGGGCTACAACGTGTTGACTTAACCATAGTATAAAGACAAACAGTGAACAAACTATGCCGTTTTTCTCAAATAAAATGCGAGTGTTTAAGTTTGTCAACTAAACTTCGACTTACTAAAAAGTAAGTTGATACCTGAACCATGCTTATAATTTGCGTAAACGCTTTGCAGGGGTATTTGAGCTGATTCTAACCATTTGTCCCTAGTTCAAATACTGTATGTGAATGCAAATATGTCTACAGTGACTTATCGACCACGATTGTGAATAAGAATTGGCAGATTGAAATATATTACGCGTAAAGTTATCAGGGCTACTGAATTGACCTATTGATTTCTTAGATATGCAAAGTTAGTTGTTCTGTCAAGTTTCGCAGATAGCCGCTGCTATAATTTGGTTTTTAGAAGTCTGAAGAAGAAGAATTGGTTTGTTTTAGTCGTTTAAAATGTTTACGACTGATCTTAAAACTTTATTATTTGGGATGATTTTTTTAAAGATATTAGTTATGCATTGGTTAAAGAAGCTGAAAATGAATATTACTTGAATGGACACAATATGTGTAAAAATATTTGTTGTGATTAAATAATATTATGGTTAAATATTTTGCGTCGTTTAATAATTTCGTTCTTCTCTCTCTTATTATCGTTTCTCTCTTCTCTTATTATCGTTCCTACCTGCTAAGGTAGGTACGAAATTTACGCAGATTATTTACAAACAATGTTCCTTACTTATAAGGCATCCCATTATGTGGTTTTTATTTGTCGGCCAATATACTGGTTGTACAATATAGGCACAAGTATTGTTTTGGAAATTACGTAATAATATAAAACCCCATATAACGTATTTCAAAGAAAAAACTCCAAAAATGGTTAGGTACCTATTGCAAAATCACACTATTGTCGTCACATCCTGTGGTCATTTATTTATAGGTTTTAATTAGAGGAAGGACAATACTATTATAAATTCATTAACGATCAGTAAATAACATGTTATGTCATTATATGGTAAAATAAAAAGTTATAATATTTCATTCATTCATGCTTCCATATCGCGTTGGGAAACTCGTGACTTCTAACAATAAATGGTATGTTTGAATACGTATTTATGCTTTGTTTTAAACTACATAGGCTTGTTGATCTGTTATGAAACGAGGTATTTTATTTATTTATCTATTTATGAAAATGTATCAAAGCTGTTTCTTCGCAGAGATTGGCGATAAAAGCTAGAAAATGTATAAATTTCGACATGTTCAAAAATCAAATCAAAATTCTTTGGAAAAAGCGTGCGTCAAAAAGACGTGCGACAGACAAACGCTGGTGTGCCGCGGCCCTAACACCATTAGTCTACTTTGACGCACCGGGTACAAAATCCGCAGGTAATTGTTTATGTTGCATTTATATTTTTAGGAAAAACCAAACGAATGGATTTTGTTTGTACATGGAAACTACGCATACTGTGCAAGAAAAAAAGATTCATGTGACGAAGAGAAAGTTTTATTAGGAAGAGTGATGTAGGTTCTTATCTGAGTTTTTAACGTATTAAGTTTAAACTCGCCAATTGAACTTTTAAAATAAACAACAGTAACAACTTTACTCAATCACCGACCTTAAAATACCAGCTGTTTACAAATGAAGGAGGAAAAATCTTTAAATAATAATTGTTTTGAAACAGACACCACATTAATAAACTCAGACGTAAATACGTAATACTTTGGATTTTTATTTTTTAACTGAAATACAATTAAAATTCAATACATTGATCGCTTGGGTGACGACTGTAATTAATATTGGCACATTAAATGTTAAATTCGAAGTTTGATCAATTGTCTATCTTATATCGTAGTATAGGCATAATCACCAGATAAAATCAATATCATAAATTGCGATAATTTTAGACTAAATTAGCTTTCGGGCGAGTTTCTGGAATGGAAAGTTGATGGTGACAGTTCTTAATCGCGGTTTAGATGGGCTGATCGCGTTCAGTTCCATTGGTTATATTCACCGTATGTGTCGATGAAACGCGCTATTAGCATTCAATAAAAAAACAATTAAACTTATTTATCCAAATGAGGCTTCGTACGTCAAGTCAATTTTTATGGTTAGTACCCCCCAAAACACAGCTCTTATACGGATCGGTAATCACAAATTAATAACCCGATTGTTCCTATTATGTAGTCCTTGAAGAAAAAGGTCTAATCCTGGTTTTCACTGACACTAGGTGACACTTAAATGTATGCCTAGTTTAAAGCACTCTGTTGGTCTTCCAACTTTTGTTGTTGATCTGAGCGTCAAAAACTACCAGCACGTTTTAAATTAGGCATTAGTTTAGGTGTTGCTTAGTGTTATCGAAAATTAACATTGTACTCATTTTAGTTGGACTGAAACCAGTCCAAAACCTCAAGATAAAAATTATAAAATATAAGTTAAGTAAAGTCAAGTCATAACATTTTGTAAAGCAAGTCAGTGCAGTTCGTTGATTTTCCCTGCGTGTTTGTGTGCGTGCGTGTCTGTGTGCTTGTATGTTTGTCTGTGTGTGTGTATCGGGTTTCACACAAGTACGTGGTGCGCGTGAGTGGGTGACTGCGGCAGACTCGGTGGCAACGCGCGCTTGCGCAGGTAAGGGCTTGAACAGACTGGTGAAGTAAAAGTGGTAATAAATTTATTTAATAACTCATTACCGAATAGCGGAACAAGGGCTTTACACTCTAGTTTAGAACTAATAGCCTGCATTATATGTTGGTATTTGAGGACACAAAGTGGTTGTCAAAAAATAAAGATAGAGGGATAGATTCATCATATCAACTGCAAAACTTCGAGCTGCTACTGTGGCCTTTACCATTTCATTCGGTCCAGAGATCAAATCGGTCAAGAATCCCCCAAACACCAAACACCTAAAGATAACTAATAATGACTTAAATTACCTACGTTTACAAACAAAATTCCTGCGACCTATTAAAGATTACGCATATCAAACACTATTGTAAGCTCATAAAATCTAAGACACACAGTCTGGCCACACAGTAAGATCCGTTTGCCTTCATTTGCACAGACATAACTGGAGTTGACTCAGAACAAACTGTTATACTGTAACGATTTGCAAACATTCCAATGTATGATGAAATAGACTCTGATCTTGGTTGGTGCAGGATTTAGAGTTTGGACTTGTTTTTTGACGAAAATGCAGGTCCCTTGTTTGTTTTGCTGAGTCTGTGTGTTTAAAGGCATAAAGCTGCAAGATTTGCTCAAAAGATTACGAGAATCATTTAGTTTTGGCGTTTTATACCCAGGGACTCAAACTGTAACCGTATTAAGTGTTTTTAAAACTGTTTAAAAAAAAGTTATAACAGAAAAACACTTTTAAATGTAACAGATACAATAATGTTACCGAATCAAAATGTAACCTTTAATATATGTTAATAAGTGTTAATATGTGTAACTGAAATAATCAATTATAGCTTTAGTACGCTGCGTTTACCTGTTACACTTATTAACACTGTTAATACTTTTATATCTGTTACAGGTATTTTGTTACGGTTGAAAACACATTTAAAAGTGTAACATATTTGATTCTGTTACCAATTCAACATGTAACACTTATAATTCTGTAACCTTTATGAAGGTGTTTTGAAGTCCCTGTTTATACTTTTGTTACCCAATGAAAAGCCGCGTGCGACTCGGTGGGGTTACTCTTCAATAAAAGTTTTCATACCTTTTTAAATAAGGAACTGTTGCGATTGAGCACTCAGTTTTTTTTTTTGGTGTTTAAATATTGAAAGTAGCTGGCCACTTCGGAGATTTGTACTAAACCATGTTCATCTTTATTTTGTAGCCCATAAAACATATTTTAAATCCCACAATTGTATATTCCTGAAGCCCAGTATATCACGTCCCTACACACTTGCGTCAGTGTGCGCTGACAGCACTAACCCGAGGACACACGGAGACAACTTGACGCCTTCTACGGCGCATGCGCGCAATCCAATCTACATCGTTACTGCTCTGACGCGGCGTGTTGCAACTGAATACCTATTGCTGTGGCTTCGAAAACTGGCCCTGATCTTGTGGGAGCTGATCGAAGGGAAGGATGGGTGTTGAGAAGATAAAGATATGAAAATCAATGAGAAATACAGCTATAATTGTTGAAATAATGTTGGGAGACAGCGAGAAACATCAAGATTCAAGACGCACATAGGCGCTGAAAAAAGGAACATACTTCACTACTTCTTATTGTTAAAGCACTTACTGAAAATGTAACTTGTGCTACACTGGTTTCCTAAAAAGACTTCAAAGAAATGGAAAGCTTTGAACTTCGAAAACAACAGACACAAAAAATGAATATATGTATTTCAACTGCTGGTTAATGTTAAAATAATAAAACTGCTGTAGTAATAGATCTGAAGCTTAATTTCAATGAACACATCACTATAGATATAAACTGCAAACACAAATCTAACCCACTGCCAATGTATTTTAAATCGAAAAATGCTCCCAAGTAAGACATTGAGTTTACCAGTAATAGAACAGCATTCACACGAATATACAAATGAAGCCGCATCTATTAATAGTATGAGAAGACAATCTATAGTTAAGAGACAATTGACTGAAAATCTTGGTTAGTCACACAGTTATATTGTAACGAAAGCTTAATAAACTACTAAGATCTAACTAACTGTCGGGTTTACTACTAAAGAGGTTCGTAAACTTTGATTAAAGTTGACGTTAGCTGTAGTTAGTAAACTATTAGGTAAGTAAAGAGTTTCAAGATATGATGAACCTGCTAATCAATCAGGCGTTCTTCGAAGGCTATGAAGAAGATATACTGCTGGCTTATGAATTTTTGGACATATCGTATTTACGCATTTTGATGCAACTCCCAAAAACCATGTCATGATAAGTGAGGATGAATCTTAGTAGATTAATACTAATAACTTTACGGCTGCTGGCATACTTGGCCCAATCAGGGCTTGAGGAAAAGAAGATGAAAAATATCGTGAGGAAACCAGCATGCCTGAGAGATATGTATCGACGGCATGTAAAACCAAGTCAGAGCCCAGGGGGCGCGGGCGGTATGAAAACTCTCGATACCAAGTTAGGCAGTAACCACGCGATAAAGAAGAAGAGGGCTTTAGAAGTTCATTTCTTAAGGGCCTCTTCCACTAGACGTCCCTTCGACAGGCAACAATACGTGTATATCGAATATTTCTCCTCTATCTGAACATGAACAACCTGCTAAACAAGAGGCTCGGCAACATCGAGGTTTAGACGCTTGAAATGACAATAAGGTTGAGAAATAACCACATATTTTAGAGTTGCTCTCGAAATAAATGGCTTTACTTTCAAGCGGTTTGCAAGTAAGACGTCTTGTTCGACAACTTTACTCACGGAGTATTGTACTTGAGTAAGTAATGTTGCTATTTACGGCTTTAAGACATTTTGTTGTATGTCTCTTGGACCACAGCTACGCTAGTGAGAATGGATACCGCACTGTCCTGCTTATTTAAACTGTGTTACTGTAATTTGTGGGTACGCTAGCTCTTTTATACTTTCTGTACTTCATCATTGGCCTTTATCAGAAGTTTTTAGCAACGTTAAATCCGCTTGCATTTTCAATATTAAGGCTAACATCTAAATAAGGATTGTCAGAATCGTTGTGTCGACGTTTCCATCAACCATTTACCGTGCTCTTAAATCTCCTATCAATTTCACTTCACACACTTCATCAACGTTATCACTAATCACTTCTCCATCCTTATCCCCGTCTACGTGAAAATATTCATAACTCACTAAGATCAGATTGCCTTTTGACGGCACATTAATCGGTCTCAAGTTCCCAAGGAAAACAACATTGGAGATCTAATTACAGATATGTACCACCTTTCACTAAGCCTTCGTGATAATTACCTGCAATCAACGAGATTCTTAATCTGCTTAGTCCTCTTTATGCGTGAATATATGGGTAACTATTTGTGTAATATTCCAGTTAGTTGGTACTTCCGCAGTTGGTTTATGTTTAATTGATAGTATTAATTTATCTGCTACATTTAGGTTAATATTAACTAGTAGTACTGACTCTCGAAAACCTATCTTGAAAATGTCAACAGAAGCGAGTATGTTGCTGTTTAATATTTTGACTACAATCCTCCAGACAGAGGCTGTTTATGATATTGCTATGACTATAAAGCCTGCAAAATTCAAAGTCATTAAAATATTGAATCCGTATATTTAAACAAATCTTCTCTTCTTGCATAGAAGGCAGTTACGTTGTGTGTTACAAATGTTTAAACGATGCGTTTCTAAGTATTCATAGATATCCAAGCCTACTGGCTACTGCACTTCAACTGGACTACAAAGGTAGCAGTCTCACTTCAGTTCTGAGAAGAGAGTTTCACCTTTGAAACTACACTGTATGTAAGTCACACCATTCATAAGCAAATTAGTAGTAACACTCTATTATTCTTCACACCATTAAGAAAATTTGCTTCAACTGCATCGTATTTAGCATTTCAAACCCTGTTTTATTCACCTTAAGGTGTTAAATTGCCAGAGATGATTATTTCATTTTGATCTCAGAATAAGTCAGTTAATAAATTAACTCACTTTGCACATGAGCGTACTTTTCTTTTGAACTAATATTGTACAGTAACCTCGTTTATAAAGACGTTCATTTTGAGTCGCCGCAGCATTGAAATCAGTGAAATATCACATGAAAGTTGGCAATGAACGCGACGAGAAAGTTATAATGTCAACTCACTTTGATAATTCTATTT
Source organism: Cerastis rubricosa (assembly GCA_949152445.1). Taxonomy (NCBI): domain Eukaryota; kingdom Metazoa; phylum Arthropoda; class Insecta; order Lepidoptera; family Noctuidae; genus Cerastis; species Cerastis rubricosa. Next base: position 3,130,235 of record OX424535.1, on the reverse strand, counting down.
TCATGGATTATAATTCTGGGGATAATAACGGACTTGATGATTTGGGAGACGAAACACGTAACTTTCTAGAGATGATAGTGTTTGAATAGTGTTGAAAGGTTAGGTTAGTTCTCCATTAAGAAGAGAACTTTAAGAAAGGCTCATTCGGTAAGATTCTATTTACGTCATAAACGCAAAAAGTGAATTATCTGCCAAACTCCATTAATTAATGTAACATATTGATGACCTTTTTATATCATTCCAAAAATAAACAAGTAGGTACTACGAAAATAGACCAATGGAAAAAACTTATTAACATATGGTCATAAAAGAAATATCACACTAAAAGAAAATAACATTATAAAATAAAATGTAACTTAACAAGATCTGGTTTGTAACATAAGTAGCGAGTTGAACGAGACTGGACGGCGACTCTTGCGCTGGTTCCGACTACACCCGAGTTTGCCCGAGAGCGCCCGAGCCAGCCCGTGGATTAAAATGATAAAAATCGGGGCTATCAACGGTTTTCTGAATTAAACTTACGTCTGGATGAGGATTTTGAGAAAGTCAGTAAATTTAAAGATGACAGTGCGTTACATGCAGATTCGAAAGAAATAGCTTTTAAGATATTCTAAATGTGTATACTAAAGACTTAGTTAATTTACCAAAGAGATGAGTTATCAACAACATAAATATAAACGTAAATCTTAATCTTGAAGTAGTTAACGCTATAGATGACGTTAATAAGTAGACTGAAATTAAAATAGCTGCCAATTCAGATCTAGACAAAGTATTTAAGAAAGATGGTTCATTGGAAAATGGAATGATGAATGGAAAGATGGTTTAATAAAAGAGTCAATCCGACAATTCCCATTGATCAACGATAGTAAAACGCACGCTGGATAGGTCAAGTGTCAATGCTAACGTCTGCCGACATACCAGACGTTTCCGCGTAATCATATAGCCGTGGTGTTCGCTTACGGCTTGGCGTGTGAAGCATAATACTGACTATGTCCGAGTACTTTTAGTTTATTGAATGGGTTGCTCTCGGTACCATAAAGTACATTTCGATGTGTTTATAGGCTGCATTGGTTCTGTTATAGGATCTATTGGATGTAACACGAATAATGTTTTAAAGGTGAATCAGAGTAGACGGTATTTTAATTGTGAAAGCAGAGTAAGAAATATATTAGGTATATTTTCATAAACTGATACTTTAAAAGCCAAAGTACCCAGGTAATCATAAAAAAGCCTTGTCTCAAACTGTCTTTTAAATGTTGATATTTAAGCTGAATTAGCGGTTCCCAAACGAAATATCAATTCTAAATGATAAACGACTGTTTCATTAGAAACAGTCGTTTATCATTTAGAATTGATATTTCGTTGTTATTTAGAATAATTTCATGCTAATTATAGCATGAAATTATTCTTAAGCAGATTTTAAGCCGTAATTCAAACTCCAACCAAATTAAATGAATCATCAATGAAACAACTCTACCTAAAGTAACCGTCCGAAAAGACATTCGATATTCGATAAAAAAACGTTATTGTTTATGGTCAAGTTAATGGTCAATTTATGGTCAGTCGGCGCCGACGGCCATATCGAGTTACACACAGGTGTTCGGCCATATTCAAATATTGGAACAATAATATAAATAATGTTTAACATGAAATTAATTTAAATTAATCTTTTATTTCAATTTGAATGGCGCTTTTAGATGGGTTCCGTTTATTTTAATGTGATTGGTGAAAATGTACTTTGAAGTTCGACGATTATCGGACTTTGGTCTTTAGGTGTTTGGTCTTTTGGTTTAAAAAAGTAGTAGACCACTTTTTTAAACCAGTTAGAGGGGTAGAGATAGGTGTTTTCTCTTAAATCGAATTCAACATCGGTATAGTAGATTAAATTTGTATGTTTTGATTGGTTTCTTGTCTCCATTTTCCATGAGCTCAAAAGTTCATATTTTCTTAGGCATATTGAGATTAGATTTACTGAGTTCAGCAACCCACTATTGAGGTCAAAATACATGGACAAAGTCCAAAGTCCAAACCGACTGTCATCATGAATGCATGTTCATCATTTTTACCGATGGGAGGCACCATCGGGCTAATGGCTTGTATCGCTATCAATACTTTTGTTAGTATATTGAAAGAACGAAATTGAACCAGTCTATCCTGGTTTCCTTCACTAAACTGAAGTTTAAAATGTAATGTTATTTATTAACAAAATTTCGTTCTTAACTCCAACAGAATAAGATTGAATCGAACTCGGAAATCAATTGGATGCGAGAAGCACAAGACAGGTCAACGTGGCGAAGGTAGGAGGAGGGCTATGTCCAGCAGTGGTCATCTTTCAGCGAATATGACGACGATTCTCAAGATTAGAATTATTCCATTTGAATTATCCATGCAATATTACACCGGGGTGCGTATTGGCAAACGTATTTTACCACAGACACGGGTTGCTCTGTGCTCGCTGGTAGTTTGCTTTAATGAATGAAGAGTATAGTACATACTGGCACAGAAAAAGTCTGTGTTGAAAGACATTTTGCTTAAGAGTATTAGAGCGCAATACATACGAGTACAGACAACCACAATGTCATTTTAATGTGAAACTAAAATCAAAAATTTTACATTATGCTATCCTAGTAAAGCAAACTCCAAACCACAGCTCTAAACTAAGGCGTTGTCGCCGTAGCCCCGCTACGCGGGTCTCCTATTTATGTCCGCAGGGTTTACAGTAACCTAACACGAAAGGGATGGCGGGGTCTAGTGAGCGAGCGGAGCGAGCGAGCTAAGACCCCGACACCCCCCGAGCTAAGACCCCGACCCCGATGTCGGGGTCTTAGCTCGCTCGCTCCGCTCGCTCACTAGACCCCGCCATCCCCTTCGAACCTAACCTGTCCGAGTCGGGGTGCCCAATGTCCCGAGCTCGCTTCGCTCGCTCTTGCATCCTAAGTTCTCCTTAATGTGTTTCACTACACTGCCAAATTCTTTGCTCTGCACTCGTACGTAGTTTGCTTTGAAATGGTGAGCATAATTTACACTAATACAGAGAATGTCTGTGTTGAAATACATTTGGCTCTTTAGTGTAACGAGCACCAAGCGGTCCAGCACGGACTATGGATGTCTGAGGTAACATACAGTCTGGCAGTACGCCACCGGGGTACGATGTACACACGACCACCAATCAAGCTATGCTAAACCAAATTAAGCTGATCTCTCATTGTACCGGTAGCTGATACAAACCCACGTCAGGTTAAACTAGATATGTTTAGTTTGATTGTATCCAGAGTGTACTGCATGAACAAGTTCCTCTCAGATACAACTCAAATGAGTAATAGCTTTAAGTACACGGACTCTGCTAATTAGTTTTCTTTCCATGTCACAGTGTCGACTTGCTTGAACCCAGCTTAGCATAAGTGAAGTACTTGACTTTTGTTGAGGTATTCAATGTAACATTGTTACCAGAGCAACATGGTTGTCTAATATATGCAAGCAATGTATTCGCGACTGACGTGTGCATTTTGTTTCTGAACCAAGTATTCGATTTTCAAATAGCTTTTAGAATTTTCATCCGAAAACGTTTTATATCTATGCAATCCCTAGTTGATCGAAGCTGTCTTTAATTGTACACAATTAATCGTATTTATTATAGAGTTATTATGTAAATTACTAATTTAGTATTATTATTAATAAAACAACACCTGTACGCAAATTATATCAAAGTTTTTTTACTTAAAAAAGTAGATTTAAAAGCTTTTAAACTCTTAATTATAAGATGAAATATAATATTGCGAAATTAATAGATTTTCCTAATATTTGATCTTTACAAGGCAATATTTCATAAATTGATGTCCTGGTACTAATTAAAAAACCACGCCGTTTTAAATCAATTAGAAACTTATTAGTAAATCATTAAGACTGACGACTGGCACGAGCGGAAAACCACACATTACAATAAATAGATTAATGATCAAATAATGTTTTTGTAATAAAAAAACGAGCAATGGAGCGCAGCATAATAGGCGTTAAACGAATAAATCGCGTTAGAAACCCTATCCTGCGGTCCATAACTCAAGTAGCTGATGTTGGACATAAAACAGCCAGGCTGAAGTGGGAGTGGGCAGGCCACGTAGCACGGATGCACCCGGAGAGATGGGCAAAGATGGTAACACACTGGACGCCTGAGGAAAGACAGCGTCCTAGAGGTCGACCACGGCGAAGGTGGCGTGACGATCTGATCCTGTTTGCGGGGAAAACATGGCCAAAGATCGCACAGGATAGAGAGGTATGGAAGGAGAAAAGGGAGGCCTTTGCTCAGCAGAGGGGCACTAGGCAAGCTACAAAAAAATAATACGAAGTGTGCACAGGTAGTTCATAAAAGTATTATGGAGAAAATGAATCTATAATATTATGCATCATCATCATCATCATCTGCCTAGCCTTTTCTAAACTATCTTGGGCTCGGCTTCCAGTCTAATCGGATGCAGCTGAGTACCAGTATTTTACATGAAGTGACTGCCTATCTGACATCCACAACCCAGTAACTAGGTATTACGATACCACTTGGTAAGACTGGATGTCAGACTTTTGACTTCTGACTACTCGTAACGACTGTCAAAGATATAATAAGCATTTAAACAAAATATTAAGTGAGTTTTATTTCTAGTACATGAGGTAAATGTCTTCAAATCCGGGTAAGCACCAATGTGGGAAGACTGGACCGATACCTATTTAATTTAATTCTGAAATCGCCAATCCGCCTTGAACAACTGTGATGGTCAAAGCTCATGTCTTCGCTGTATGGCAAGAGTCAATTGCCCAGCAGTGGGACATTAATAGTATAGCTGGTATATACAAATACTTTATAAAAATGAATCCCGGGTGTTCACAAATATTGCAGTGTCCGATTATGTCAGTGTAAAACTTTTCAGTAAGAACAGTTAAGTTGTAAGTGCAAGTTAAGTTTTGTTCATTTCGCGGAAGCGTACTATCGTATGTTTAATATATATATATTGGCAGTCAATGAAATGCTTCCCTTTTCTTATAAGTACCAGTAACGGTTACCGAGTTACTGATCAAATTGAACTGAACCATTTTGTAAAAGTTTATTATTGAAATAAAACTGGTTTGCTTACAGAACGGTTTAAGAAGCAAAGAGAAAAAAAAAGCAAAAATAATGACTTAGGAGGACTTTACTAGAAATAAAAAATCCGATGTTGCGTCAATTCCAATTAAAGGCACACGCCAAAAAAACATTCAGCATTATAATAAAGTTTATTTTTAGTTGTACTTTTAAGTTTACCACCAATTTTTTTTCGTGATAAAACAATAGCAGCATTATTAGTTTTTCAGCAGATATGGTCACTAACACTATCATTGTTGGTAAAGGGATATTTACCAAGTTAACAACTTCTGCCTATCCGTGATCATGGTGCTTGCACCAGCGCCGAAATATCGGAGACTCAAACCAAATAGTAAACATGGTAAATATCCCGTTTAATAAATAGCAATAGCAGCAATGTTTAATTACGTTAAGTTTGTAAAGTCGGTACTTCACGGGAAGAGTAACACTTTGTACAGAATCCAGGTACAGACAGGTGGGTAATCTAAGGCAGTGTGTTCGTTTACACGTGCCGGCGCGCTAAGGGTCACCGTGATTTGATCACTGAAGTTTTTCCTGGAAGGTCCGAGACCAAGGAAACAACGCGTGGGGTCCGTGCGTTGATGTCTTTTATAAGAAGGCTGAATATAACACTATTCGCACTTATTTTTCGAAGTGGCAACATTGTTTTTTTTTTGTTGAGTGATGGTTTTGTTCAATAATTTTGATTTTTTTCTTGGGTTAGGAAGGCATTGTTATTTTATTTCAATAAAAACTCACACATACATTCTTATCCCCGTTAGGGATTTAACAAAACTGGCAGAATGCGGGTGGAGTAAAGGTACACCTGTGCCCAATCTTTCGAGAACGATATATGTAATCAATCGTGTCTTGCCTCGAACTCACGACCTTTTAGTCAACCGTTTCAACCATAAACCACTGGGCTATAGTCACATGCCGAGTATAAATTCCCGGATATTAGTCACACAAACTGATGATTTGAATGGCTATAAATCTTTGTCTCCTCTAGCCCCTTACGGCACAGTCGTTATGTTACCTCTATTTACGTACTCACAAGGGTTTATGGATTCTGAAGTATTTGCTGAACATTTGAGTCTTGCGTTTAATGTTGTTACAGCTACTTTGTTTATAAGCTTTACGATTTATTTATAGGACTGCCTGGTTGGTCAAATGGTTGTAAGCGCGACTACTGAGCATGATGTCGCAGGTTCGATTCCCTGGTTGGGCAAAGTGTTGTTGGGTTTTTCTATCGGCAATGTCTTACCAGCCACGGAGTCTGGATTTGAGCACGGTTGATGGCAATAGACTAGCCCTTTATTAGATGGGACTTAAAAAATAACTGGTGAAATTTCGGTGTACTATTAGGTACTCCTCTGCCTACTTTTCGGGTCTACAGGCGTAATGTATGTTGTTAGGTAAGGCTCCTAAGAAAGAGGTTGTTATGGGTCTCCTCATTAAGAAGGTCTCAAGTAGGTGCTAAGCTGGTTCGAGCATAAGTAGGTAAGTATTAAAGTTGCAGCCCAGAGTTTAATTTATTACATTGGACTTAAAAGTAAAGGCCGAAATTTGAGTACATTGAATAGGCTCCGAAACTACTGGTCAGATTTGAAAAATTCTTTCAGTGTTAGATAGCCCATTTATCAAGGAAGGCTATAGGCCATATATCATCACGCTACGACCAATAGGAGTGGAGCAGCAATGAAAAATGTTGCGAAAACGGGGAAAATGTGACGCAAACGAAGTTGCGCCGGACAGCTAGTTATTCATATTTTAATTATGATACAAGATATGATAGAAGCAAGACATTCTGACCAACTCAAGCTTAACCAGTGGCCCAAGATTTGAACCTCAGGTCCAGAGAACAAGCTTTAAGCACAAGGTGAAGTATTCGTCGACCATTTCAGCATTCTTTGCTTTATTGATGTGACAGGTTTGTTTGTTTTATTCGTTATTTACTGTTTACTTATGAGGTAAGTAGTACTGGACACGGAATCATACGTGTAGGACATGTGTCAAAGGGTTTTACAGCGCGTGGCTAGGAATGTGTTCTCGTAATTTCTACAAGTTTATCTTTTTTAATAATAATTGTTTATATTCATCATTTACTAACTATTATAAATTTTATGTGTAAGGAAGTGCTCCAAACGACTTGGATAAATATTTACTGCAATAATCCATTAATTGATCTTGTACTTAAAAAAAAACGATTAATTTTTTTTAATGTCTGCTGACTAACTCTGCTCGTTTCGTTATTATTAAAATACTGATTAGTTCGCCAGCTATATGGCTAGACAGTTAACAAATAGAGACAAGTTATTAACACTCAAAGTATGTCAGTTAGGTAAAAGCCATAATTTATTCTACCAACTTCACTCACACATGTGTCAAAAGTAATTTATTTTGGACAAAATTAAGAAAAAAACTAAAAAAGAAACAATTAGTACGGTTGACCACGTTAGACCTACACGAAATAAACTTGTTGTAATTGATATACTACATACAGTAGTCGAAATTAAGACAGAAAACGATGACAATTTCGAAGGAATTACAAAACCATTAGAAAGGACAGGTTTGCAGCATCATAGTGAAACAGTGACAGTTATTGCGTCATCCGATGACGTTGTATAGAGAAAGGTGTCACCACGCTGTCATGACAAAATAGATCAGACATACACACCAGGGAAGACCAATGAAACGATGGATGGACTGTGTGAAAGATAATATGAACAGAAAAAGGGGTGATGGCTAATAGAAAAGCATTGAGGAAGAACACTTGCTGCGCCAACCCCAGGTAAATTGAAATAAGGGCAGGAGAATGCTGGTGAATGCACTCTGTAAGCTACTAACATTATTGTATAATGAAATACAAATATAAACAGTAAGTAATGCTACAAATATACACAGGAAGGATAAAAACAGTATCCTTAAAATGTTATATCAGATTGGCAGTGATTATACTGGGATTCCCTGAGAAAATATTGAGGATAGTGACGTTTTTTGCATCAGAGGTTTGAAGTAAATTAGTATCATCTATACCTAAGATACCTGTGTTTAATGGAGCAATAGATAATTTGTTAAGGGTTTAAACTATGTAAGACGCCTGCAAAATAAAATTCAATGATCTTTCATCTAAACGAATCAATATTTGTATTACTGTTCAACGATGACGTATTGAATTGGAATGTCCTACTTGTAATTTTGATTGATAGCTTGTCTCTAAGATCATATTTTCATTTATTTCTTGGCGTTCAATGCTTGTCACGATTCTTATCAAAAAAAAATCTGACTTGTTTAACATAGGATTAAGAAATTTTAAAATTAGATTAAAGATCAGGAATATAGCATCGTCTTCGTCGAAAATTTCTTTCTCAGCTCACATGATTCAGATTGCATTCTCTACTTTACCGACTCTCAGCACACTTGTGATTTTAAGCCTTGAGATAAACTAAACACCGACTTTCGTTTTTTATTTACTCAAGTTTGGTATGTGTTCACGTGAGCTCAGCCTCTTGCATGACTAAACCATGGATATCTCTGTTTATCCCACTAGTGGTATCAGGATGATGTTTACTTCTTGCACGTAACAGATAAAGGTGATAAGAATGACACAATTTTATCAATGGCAACAAAATATTTCAGATTATTTTTTTGTCGGCTATGTGTAGCTTGTAAGGAGTTTTTGTTTACTTTTGTTATTTGCTTTTGATTTTGCAGTGTGAGGATTTTAAAAGATATTGCGTGATTATTGTGTTTTAAATGTTTGATTAATGGATCAATTTTTGATAAGAGAGAGAAATTCTCACGAAATTCAAAGTTGACCTCTTCAGGCATTGGGAGTGAAACTAAACATTGAATAGGATTATCAATGAAGTAAATCTTCTGATAACATTTATGTAAGACATCAAGATAAGGATTATCAATGAAGACTGATCGCATAGAAATATGCATATAGGCAAGTCAATGATGGATATTTCATAAGTAGGAGAAATACCTGTCTAGCAGCTAATCTCAAGTTTACTTGTCAATTAAAAAGATCTCTGTAGGAGCTTATCAAAAATAAACTTTTTAGGAACAAAAATAACAAGCAATTTAGAACATAAAACTTTAGAAGCTCAAATCCAATGTTGAGAAACACTGCAAACACACCTCCAACACTCACTAATTCTAATGCAAACATTATCAAAAAAGATACATTCAGTTATTGCGACTTTGTTATTACCACCAGCATCCATGTATGTCCACTTGGAACCAAATTGAAAATTTTGTTTGCAAACAACTTGATAAATAAAAAAATAAAAAAAAAACTGACAGCTTACTTGGAACTAAGTTAATAACACTTGAACCAATCCAGTATCCAATAACACACCGGTTCCGACTGGACACCCACGGGTAGACAAAACGCAAAAATTGTAGAAAAAAATATTTTTTTCTTTTACTCACTTTTATAATTCCAAAATGTGAACAACACAACACTGACCGTAAATTTTATTGAGCGAACGAATGTAGCGCGATCCGTTTGTTACCGGCGTGCGTTCAGCCTCACGTACGTTTAGCGTTTGGTCTTTCCGCTTCACGCTTGACGTTTTTATGCGCTGTGATTGGTCGAGACGGCGAGCCCGTCGCTACGTCACGCCAAAGCCTTTAGGGCTCACGCAACCGATAGATTTTTACTACAGTTTGTCAGTTTGGCAATTAGTTGCGAGTAGTAGCAGAGTGCGGTTGGGTTAGTAAAGAGCTTCCGTTTTGCGCTTTTGATAGAACTTCTGTTTTTTTATTGATTATTTTAATATAGTTATCAGTTTATGTTTACGGTACAATCAGGACAACAGTACGCCGTTATGTTGTTGAAAATTTATCATGAGTCTACTTATCTTAAAAAAAATTCAACACATTTTTCCTAACGGCAAAGTTATTAGGCAGCTAATCCTCTGTTTACAGACCTCATAATAGAGCAAAATATCACATCATAACGAAAAACACAAACCGAATTACACTTCAAAACTTCAAGTCCGACAACATTAAGAATAAAATTAAAAACCTAGAATGCACGACAGAAAAAATAGCCGAACAGAAAATTCATCTGACCAGTGTCAATTACAAAAAAAAAGCATAGAAAAACTTTTTAAAGAGTAAAACTTTTTGAAAAGACTTACCCAAGTGTTATAACAAAACTTTTATTCGGTAAATACACACAGTAGCACGTTCACTAACGTCTCTCTGATGCTCCTTGCCGTACGCGACTAACGCTCCGTGTGTCTGCGAAATGTACGAGCACATCGCGTTCCTATTGTTTCACGACATATTACTTGTATTGTAGGGATGTGTCTGTGTTTGTGTGTGTGTCTGTTTGTTTGTGGTAAATTGAGGTTTTGGTTCAACTAATTATTTTTGTTTTGATTTTTGTGTTAAGGAGCCTGGGAAATAAGATGTAATTTAATTGTTATGGGATGCAAATTGTTTTCTGTCAACTTTAAATAAAATAAAATAAAAATGATTATTAAATCAACGCTCTGGTCATGGGTCCCAAGTGCGCATTCCCTTTTTAAGGAAATATCTCGTCGACTGGTTGACATTTCGAGAGACCAGAGGGCTGGCTATTTCTTTGGGCAAAGAATTAGCATTGCCATTCGACGTGGCAATTCTGCCAGTCTTCTAGTTTCCGGATGACAGCGATGTGGAGGAGTATTTTGTCGCCTAAGCATCCTGTTGTTTGTAAGTTAGTTTATGTTAATATTTAATTTAGAAATTAAAGAAAATTTGTAAATAAAGTATACAAAATGTAATCATTTTATATCTATGGATAAAAATAACAGCTCCAACTATTTCTATCGTCACATTTTTTCTAAGTAATTCTATCAAAAACATTAAGTTTCTACCAAACTTTTGAGTCTGCAGTCAAAAAGACTAGTCAAAGCCTTACATCGTACAAAACCGGGAACAAAAGCTAGTTGTTGTTAACAATTAAGTAAGATGATGCACTAAGCGTCTGCATTCTCAGCCAATTAAACGCAAGTACCCTCTGTGACGTCAATGGCTATGTCTGTCTAAACCGGCGTGTCGCCTTTAGCCGAGGAACTTGAGGGCCATTGGGCAGTGGTGCCGTGAAACTTAAAGAACTAAGCAAAATTTTGACGTTATTTTGCTGGTTGATTGATAAGGAGATATTACAAATCAGATAGATGGATTACAATCGATAACGTTGAAAAAATCTCTCTGAGATACTCGTAGAGGGATTTTTTACCATTCATAACATAATAACATCACGCCTGTAATCCCCGAAGGTTAAGCAGCGGTGTACGTAATAGTACACTCAAATTTCGACCGTTATGTTTTTAAGTCCCATGTAATAGGCGGTGGGCCATAGAAAAACAATTAAAACACCGAAAATAATAGAGAATGTTAAATAAGGTCTCTGACCATGTCAGGGGGACAATAGCTAGGCAGGAGGTAGTTTTAGTCAGTTGGAGCCTGACACTATCCAGACTGGCTCATTATGAGTCAGCCTGTGTGTAAGTCCGACCAGATTTCCAATGCTGCAAAAAAAAAAAAAATAGGCGATGGGCCATCCTCCCGGACCTAAAGGCTGCAGGAAAATATAGGCAGACTACCTGTCCCGCGCAACTTCGTCTGCGTCACATTTTCCCCATTTTTGCAACATTTTTCATTGCCGCTCCGCTCCTATTGGTCGTAGCGTGATGATATATAACCTATAGCGTTCCTCGTTAAATGGGCTATCTAACACAGAAATATTTTTTCAAATCGGACCAGTAGTTCCTGAGATTAGCGCGTTCAAGCAAACAAACGAACAAACTCTTCAGCTTTATTACTACTACTACTACTATTAGATTAGTTTACCCTCCTCAATCGCATAAAAAGTGAGTACACATCGTCCTACCTGGACATCAAACCCATGTTCTACTCAAGCTGTAAAAATGCCCATCCTTACCTACTCCAAAGGTCCAAAGAGGTAATACGCAGTATAACGGATGAGTATTTTCATAACACAATCATATAATGCCCATTGGAAATATGATAAATATTGAAGCAAATGTGACCACCTGCTGTTAAACCTAAACCAATGTATCTACCTTACCCATTCTTCTCCATAGAGATCTACGCTTTGGAATGGGCAACTACAGTACTTTCACAAGTTATTATGCCTTGAGACTGGGACTGTAGCTCCGCGTGTTTTTTTGTTTATTCAGTTTCAAAAGTGCCTGTTATGGACTAATTAAATGCTTTGAGTTTGAATATAGAGAATAATCTTACTTCTAATAGCCGTAATTTTGCAGTAGGTGTGCAAATTTCAAATACACTGATTAGATCCATTGACACACGATTAGTATTACGAGAGTTTTCTCGGAAGCGATAAGGCAGCCTTCGGCTTGTCACACCATAATATTCTTTGTACTGTCATGCACGGAGGTTGTACAGTGTCAAAGTAATTTTGTATTTATGTTGGTATTTTTACTAAGTATTTATCTTAGGTTTTTTTTCAGAGTAATTGAAAGATTTGTCCACTGGTTTCATGGAAGCGAGATGGGTGGAAAGAAGGATTAAAAGTAGTCCTTAACAGAACTGTTTTTCAATCGATTATACTTTAAGGCTGACATTATAAAAAATGCTTTTAATATAAACATTTTATTGGACTAAAAAAATGCTTAGGTACATTGAGAGTTTTCTTGGAAACTTGATGTTTCCAGAGGAGCTGAATAAGTGGAAATCGTTTTCACATTATTCGAATTGTTACGACTTTTAACATGATTGATTTCACATTAATTTTGACATTTCGGTAGCTAAAACTATCATTAAAATTGAAAACGGGATACTTTCCATGTTTACTATTTGTTTTGAGTTTTCGATACTTACATGGTAAATATTCCGTTTTCACTGTTTATTGTTATTGACTATGTCAGTAATAATACTTATAATATCGGTAGCTAAAGTTAATTATTAATTAAAACATTTTTGCCATATAAATCCAAAGTTCTGGTTAAAATATCAGTTCATCTAGGCTCTCAGCCTCTCAATGAAACTTCATACGCATAAGCAGGATACAAAGGTTTAAAAAGTTATTAAAAACATTTTCGAAATGTTTAAAAGAAAGATAATTGGAAATTAAAATTTCTGTTTCTATAGATGATTTATATCGGCCAAATTTCGCTGTAACACTATTTTCTAAAATGTTTTTAGTAACTTTTTAGACCTATGTATCCTGCTTATGCGTATGAAGTTTCATTAATATCGGTTCAGTCATTTCAGAAAATAAGGACTTTAAAGTTTGTATGAAATGTCAAGTGCCGTGAATGCTGGAGAAGTCAAACGTGGGTGTGTTTGAGAAATGTAAAAAAGAAAAACCTATACTTTTTCTTTTAGGTCATGATAAGAGATAAAGAAAATTATCAGAGCCGATCACTGAAACTATAATCAGTCAAATGGAAAACCGATTACTTCGGCAGCTATCGTTTAGGACGTCATAGATAAAAAGCGATAAAAGAAAATAAAGCCACTCTGATAGTATATTTTAAGATATTGGTTTGTGGCGCCACTGATACATGACGTGACAATACATTGTGGGTAGGACGTCGATGCAACCATCAATTCAACAGATGAATCTAGAATATAAAAATTCGTCGATCATTACAGTAAAAACCGGCCAAGTGCGAGTCTTACTCGCACACAGGGTTCCATAGCCCCAAACAATATAATAACAATATTTTGAACTGTCATTCATTAGTAAGTAGTAATAATTAGTAAACTTCCACTGAACCGTAAAACTAAATATGTTTTTCATAGTATGTTTATGAAAAACAAAGTTACTGCTGCAGTTTGATGAAAAAGTCCCATATCTCAAAAACTAAAAATCATATCTTTTTGAAACCAATTTTCGTTGATAGTTTTTTTTACGTTCTACAATCCTAGATATTTTCAGAATTTTCCTCCTCTTACTTTAGAAATTAGAGGGGGGGGACACACATTTTACCACTTTGGAAGTGGCTCTAGCGCAAACTGTTTAGTTTAGAAAAAAATGATATTAGAAACCTCAATATCATTTTTGAAGACCTATCCATAGATACCCCACATGAATGGGTTTGATGAAAAAAAAAATTTTTGTTTTCAGTTCTATGCATGGGGAACCACAAAATAATAGTTTTTTTTTTCTATTTTTGTGTGAAAATCTTAATGCGGTTCACAGAATACATCTACTTACCAAGTTTCAACAGTATAGTTCTTATAGTTTCGGGAAAAAGTGGCTGTGACATACGGACGGACGGACAGACAGACAGACAGACAGACATGACGAATCTATAAGGGTTCCGTTTTTTGCCGTTCGGCTACGGAACCCTAAAAAGGGAGCTCGTGGCTAAATTATAACAGCCGCACGGGTCGATCTTTAAGGTTAAGCCGTGTTTGGCGAGTTTGCTCCGTGGATGGTTGACTATAATTACATACCGAGTTTCCACCGTGCCAAGGAAAGCACGTTAAGCCGTTGGTCCCGGCAGTCATTTGTAGATCTTTGACAGTCGTTACGAGTAGCCAGAAGCCAAAAGTCTGATACCCACTGTTACCAAGGGGTATCGTTTTATCAGTTACTGGGTTGTGGAGGTCAGATAGGTAGTTGCTTCATGTAAAATATTGGTACTCAGCTGCATCCGGTTAGACTGGAAGACGACCCCAAGATAGTTTGGGAAAAGGCTAGGCAGTTGTCCTACAAAATAATAACGCAATGCAATATCTACACGGTTAAATGTATGGAAGAGTTAATGCCGATGGGGTCTAGATTCATGTGTTAAAGCCATAATAACCTTTGTGCATCGATTCCCCTTTCACCCTATACATATAAGACTCTCCCTCTTCCATAAAGACCACAATTGCTTCACTGACATAGTTGACCTCCTTATTATTTCAAGTCATTCGTGGTGCGAGTTCCGACTCTTCATTTCGAGACCTTCCTCACGCTGTCACTTATAGTCCGGGGCTTTTAGATTTGAACCCTGCATTAAATATAAACAGCGATTTTTTTCTTGAATCGTGTACTTGACCTTAGCCCTTCAAATAATAAAAAAAAATTAAACATTTTCCGAGACCGGATCAAGCTGAAAAAGACGAAAACACGTTTTTGTGAATAAAAACATGGGAAAAAAAGTTAACAGGACAAATTTAGTTACTTTAGGTAAAGAATTGGTGACAGTAATATATTTTTTCAGAATTAAACATTTTCGTCCACGGAAATTACGGTAAAAAAACATTTACGAAATTTTTGGATTGTACTTAAGGCAAAAATATAAACAGCGGTTTTTTTACATAAAATAACTTAAATTAATATATTACACCGCCAATAAACAAAATTAAACAAATTGTACTACCGGAAGTTATTATTACCAGTTTTTTTACAATAGTGGTTGAGGCAAAAAGGTAACAGGGTTTAATTTAGTTTAACTTTCATCTAAAGGCTATTTCTAACCTATTTACACGAAAATTAAACACTTTAAAGCAAATCGTGAAAAAAAAAACAATTAATGTTTACGTAAAATACGTCTGCAAGCTTTATTCTTGTATTTGGCGCAGCACTTTCATAGAAATTTGATCTTTCCGTAATAGAAATAAGGTGTACAATCGCGTAACTCAATAAAACACCGACTCAAACAACAACACAGTCATACGCACACAATGAACGCAGCGCTTATCTTGTTTACGCACACTAGCACACGCCGTATGCCGCACGCTGCTTAGCGCTGACACCGTGCATCGTAATTTAATTTTTACTTTGACAATATTAATTATTGGTCTAATTTGTTTAATTTTGGGGGATTAAGGTTTGGATTTATATATTTCTCATTATTAAATGAATTTAAATCCTGTTACATTTTTGCCGTAAGTAGTATTTAAGATTTTTTGATTTTCTTGATTTTCTGTGAAGTCCGGAGCAGAATTTGTTTAATTTTCATAATAATAGTTAGACATGGTGATATAAATCATTTTAGCACTATTTTTGTCCTGTTAATATTTTTGCCTTAAGTACGAAATCAAATTATAAGATTTTTTTAAAAAAACGAGTATTCCGTGGACGAAAATGTTTAATTTTCTGACCTACTTGTAGTACTCAATCTCTTCTACAAATACTCCTAATAAACATACCTGTTTATATTTTTTTCCACCAGGTTATATACATATTAGACGTTTTCATAAAAAAAAACATATACGCGGAGGTGAACTTTTCGCGGGATACAGCTTAATATACTCTCCTGTCCATACCCTACACATTCAATGAAAAAAATCGCTGTTTTTAATTAATGCAAAGTTAGCCTAATTTTCGGCGTAAATTCCCCGGACTATTAGTGTACAATAGTTTACTAATATTTTCGTAGTTTTTATAAATATATATGTTAGTTTACAAGGTATATATGCTAAGGGTTTTTGTTATCCGAATCAAATCATTTGATTGATTGATTATTTGCATGATTTTTAGGGTTCCGTAGCCGAATGGCAAAAAACGGAACCCTTATAGATTCGTCATGTCTGTCTGTCTGTCTGTCTGTCTGTCTGTCTGTCTGTCTGTCTGTCTGTCTGTCCGTCCGTATGTCACAGCCACTTTTTTCCGAAACTATAAGAACTATACTGTTGAAACTTGGTAAGTAGATGTATTCTGTGAACCGCATTAAGATTTTCACACAAAAATAGAAAAAAAACATAAATTTTGGGGTTCCCCATACATAGAACTGAAAACCAATTTTTTTTTTTTTCATCACACCCATACGTGTGGGGTATCTATGGATAGGTCTTCAAAAATGATATTGAGGTTTCTAATATCATTTTTTTCTAAACTGAATAGTTTGCGCTAGAGCCACTTCCAAAGTGGTAAAATGTGTGTCCCCCCCCCCTCTAATTTCTAAAGTAAGAGGAGGAAAATTCTGAAAATATTTAGGATTGTAGAAGGTAAAAAAAACTATCAACGAAAATTGGTTTCAATAAGATATGATGTTTAGTTGTTTAGATATGGGACTTTTTCATCAAACTGCAGCAGTAACTTTGTTGTTCATTAAAATACTATGAAAAACCAATTTAGTTTTGCGGTTGAGTGGAAGTTTACTAACTAATACTACTAACTAATGAATGACAGTTCAAAATATTGTTTGGGGCTATGGAACCCTGTGTGCGAGTAAGACTCGCACTTGGCCGGTTTTTTTTTTCTGTTTAAGGTCGCAGTCAGAATTTGTGATTTATTTATTTTATTTGGCTCTTCAACAATGAATACACTATACATATTAGAATAAACATTACCAACTTAAATCAAAGTGCTCCATCACTTAAAGAAGACGCAAATTTTATGGTAATAGGCTTGCGTGGAAATTAAACTTACTGGCAAATTGTACTAGAGAGAAGAAGATTTATAACCAAAAGCTTAAATTTCATTTGCATGTCATAACATTACAAGGCCTATGTTACTCTCCAGGACCAAGAATAAGTAATTACTTCATTATTATTCTAATTATAATTCAAATTTTATTATTAATTTTAGAATCAACAGTTCGAAATTTTCAGCCCGAAATAATGGTCATTTACTGAGAATTGATTTAAAAGAAAAGTAATTACGAAGTTGCCAGTACAACAGGCCCCAAGATAAGTTAGTAAGTTACAAACTTGAGAAGTGCACTATACCTACTCTAAAAGCATTATTCCTCAAACTCGCACTCAGGTCTCCTCACTTGACATTAATGTTAAAACACACAAATACCTTACTTACTTACTTCATCGTAAGTTTCGACACAGCGGTTTTACTTTAAATAAAGTTAAACGCTGTAATAATATGAAAATCATGAATAGTTCAACTGAAAAACCCTTATCTGATCACGTCATCTTTAGCTCTAGTATATTCCACGTAGCGTCATTTCATCATTTCAGCCCAAAAGACGTCCACTGCTGGACATAGGCCTCCCCAAAGTGACGCCAAATTGACATTTTGGGGGGTTTTGCCATAATCGCCACGCTAGGCAGGCGGCTTGGCGATCGCAGTATGGTTGTTACAAAAGCACAAAGAACGCTGCTGCCCATTCTCTGGCAAGTCCCTTAGTCGCCTTTTACGACACCCCCGGGAAGATATGGGATGGTGCTATTCTTTACATCCGACACCATACAGAGCCACGTAGCGTACTTCATGGTTATATTATTTTCATGGTATTACAAGTATGTTGATAAACTATTTACGATATACGCATCTAATTAAATTATCTCAACAAGTTCAGAGACTGAATTCTGAAATCTTGTAGACCATTGTGCAACTGCGCCATCCCAAAAAAGCGGCTGATAGGCTGAAGTAGGTTTTATAAAAAAACCACAGTGAAATCACTCAAAACAAAGGCTGGTCAACTTAGTACGAGTACTTTAACTGTGGAAGGACTGTAGGCACGAAGACCAATCAAATCATACGAAACCACTATAAGCGGAGCTCTTATTATACGGGAAAACTATGCAAACCGATGCTATCTTATACTGGAAATGTAAAGATTGATATGTCACCGTATGTACTTTATGGTGGTTACAATATTATATTAATAGCAGATTTTATTCTTAGTCCACAACTACACGCGGAATCGGAACAAACAGCCAAAATATTTATGTTTAATAAACAAGATTTGGACTTTTATCTGATAAGGGCATCGTTACGTAGATTATGTATGTGTTGATATATTATGACGTAAACACATACATGTGACTAATTTGTTGAAGTAAACAGAAGTGAACTTAAATATGTGTCCGTTGAAGGAAAGGAATAATTGTTGACATGAAGAAAAGAATGTTAGACAAAATGATAAAGAAATTGGCATCAAGAATTTTGAAGTTACAGTATTTCAGTTTAATCCAATTTTCGCATTTACCAAACGTATGATGCTGATAATGATGACGATGACCAGGAGAAATCCTAATAAGAAACCAGATAAAAAAAAAACTGAATCGGAAATACCGAAAACACAAAAAACCGTACGAATACAAATAGGAAATCCAACACCAGATTAGTCAGAAGCACTTACAACCAATAAACTAATAATAAGAACATGAAAAAAAAAGCTTCAAATTTAGAAAAAAACTCACCGAAAACCGCAAATTTTAATAATTTTGGTTTGTCTGGTGAATCATCGAGACGCCGCGCCGCGACCCTGACTTTGACCGGCGATGCCGTGACGGTAGCACGGAAGTTAACAGGGTCATCAACACAGTTCACGTCTACTGCGGTAATTAATTTTACTTTTACTTCATTAATGTCTGAGAATCTGACTGCGAAATGTCTTAAGCTTCTAAAGCTGGGCAAACCATAAACTCGTACTCCTTATTAAATGCGAAAGTAACTTTGTCTGTTACCTTTAAATTTGAACCGATTAGGATGAAATTAGTCGTACGGATATACCGCGACCTGGGTTATAATATATTATTATATCGAGTAAGAGCAGCGGTGGTCCAGTGGTGGCAGCCCCGACTTACGAGCAGTAAGCCGAGGGTTCGAACCAAGGCAGGCGTATTACTTCGAGTAGTTTATTTCATCACCGCTGCTTTAAAAAACAGTGAAGAAAAACATTGTGAGGAAACCGGCATGTCCTAGAACTAAAAATTCGAAAACATGTGTCATCTACCAACGCGCACTGGGCCCGTGTGGATTATGGCCCATTCTCTCTAGAGGAGGCCTGTGTCCCAGCAGTGGGAACATTATAGGCTGATGATGATGTTGATATCGAATGAATTTGAGTGTACATACGTGTGAAATCGAGGGCAATAGCTAAAAGCAAAATTTTCAAAGTTCAAAATACCTAACATAATTTGCCCAAATCACTGAAGGTGGACCAAAAGACATATGTAGCAATATACCATGCATTGATATGCTATTTGCGTATTCGGCTCAGACAACGTTCACCGAATCTGAGAAATTATGCTTTACTACCAACACACCTACCATTTCGACCATTCAAACCGAAGGTGTTTCTCATGTAGGCTTACATTTCACAGACTGCTTTTATGATTTTCTGACATTAGTATGGTTCAAGCGTTTGTACTTTGCCGTGAAGACAAAAAAAAATACAATCGCATTGTGAAATAGGCGCAGACCACAGTTATGCTTGTTTTCTCCAATGCTACGCAACACGTAATTGGATGCCTAATAAAAGCGCGTAGATTTTTAAGCCCTTGTCTCAGTGCTAAAACTCGAGAATTTAACTGCGCTCTTATAGTAAGCCTAGCTGTCCTTATATAGCCTTTCTCGATAAATGGGCTATCTAACACTGAAAAAATTTTCAAATCGGACCAGCAGTTCCTGAGATCAGCGCGTTCAAGCAAACAAACTCTTCAGCTTTATTATTAGTATATAGATTAGTATAAGTAGATATAAATTGATGTGTCCTTTAGCTACCGTGAAAATAGATTTTTATCCTGCATTTGATTTAAATGAACAGCTTAATTAGAAATTATATACTAACAACCTGCGTTTTAAGTTTTTTTCTCTCTCATCTTAGTAGATTACTAACGTTACACGAAACCTTTCGGAATCAAAATTCTCTAAACGGTTGTTGAAATCGAAATCTTTAATGTAGTTTAAAAAAACTTTATGCAACACGGACGCCTTGACAATGCAATATATCGATCATCGTATGATGACCAGGGTTTGTACCACTATCACATAAAACAACATTATATCGACTACTATTATTTCAGTGTGGGAAAGAGATGAAGATAGACGTTCTGTATAGATTCATCTTTTTCGCACAATCAAGTGACTTTAAATTATTATTGATGCGGTGATAGCATGCCCCTACCTGTAAATATAAATCTAAAATCTAGATTACAGCAGATAGATCAATGAATCATTTTTCCTTGAAAATGCAAGAAATTGAGGAAAATATTGATTTTTTGAATATTTTGAGATATAAACCACCACCAGTATCAGTTTGAACCATTCTCATCAAATTAATTTTTATCCAGAGTATTTGATTTATTTCCATGTAGAAAGTTAAATGATGGGCCTTTAATACAGCTCAGTTGAATTTTTTACAAAAATACTTAAAAACTGTTAAAAATATAAATTTTCAACAGTTACAACAAGAAAACAACAACAAGAAAATGATTTTATTACATTTTTTTTTAAATAAAATATTAATCATTTTATTTTACTGGCTGATAAAAGATTACTGGCATACACACTAAGGTCATTTAAGAGAATACCACAGGGAACTGTCCTAGGCCCCCATTTTTTTGCAAATGAACTGCTATAGTCCTGATAGTTGGTAAATAATAAAATCTTAATCCAATGTAGATAAATGTTATTCTGTCGTGTGGTCTACAATATAAGTGTTTATCAATAAGTCTGTCACTCAAAGCAGGTAAATCGATTAAAAACCGCTATGGCTATAGTTGTCATACCTAAAGTAATAATTTCCTTGTTCTAACGCGAAATAAAACAAGGAAACATGGGCCAGGTTATTTTTATCAGTTTATAGATAACAATGTGTATCACATTAATTTTGTAACACAATATAATAGTTGTTTATTTCCGGAAAAAGTCTTTGAACTATGGAATTTTTTGGTAGTTTATTTAATTACTGTATCTATGAAGGATATTTGGGAGACCTTTGTTTTGGTTAAGATAGTCTCTAGGAAGCGGTAACTGTTGTCTAGTTACACGTCAAAAGTAACATAACAGAACATCACGCTTGTAATCTCCGAAGGGTTAGGCTGAGTCGTACCTAATAGTACACCCACATTTCGCCAGTTATGCTTAAGTCCCATGTCATAGCAGGCGAGCTTATTCCCATCACTCGGGCACAAATCCAGATTCCGTGGCTGCTACTGAGAAATTCGTGATGGAAAAACCCAATAACACTTTGCCAGACCCGGGAATCGAAGCCAGGACCTCATGCTTACCTGTTACGTTTGCAGCCAATAGACCAACGAGGCATTTTACTAGAAAAGTAATGGCAATGAGTAGGACGCCATGCAAATTAAAAATAAATGAAGCTGTTGAAATTGGTAAACGAAATAAAGAGAATGATAACAGAGAGGTTACCTAACTCGTTATGTTTGGAGTACAATGTAAGTAGCGAAACATATTTACACTGACATCACACAAGTATGTATTTCGCCTTATCCAACGAGATAAATAGAAGATAAATAATGGTAACGGTGACGACAACTCATTGGTGAAACATAAAGAAATGACGATTCGTGGTGTCTGAGGGGTTACTATGTTGTCTTAAAGCAGTACTGTTTTATTTTATTCCAATGTGGGAAAGAGATGGAGCTATAGAGGACGTCTAGCGCCATCTCTTTCCCACTCTAGAATAAGATTAATACAATACTGCTTTAGGACGTCATGGTAGGCCACAGTATCATTCATTATCACGAAGTTGTTTAAAGAATCATCCATGGACATTAGCAATGTATTAGAACGACAAATGAATCAGAATGCTACATAAAATTGATTAACATTGCATCTACTATGAAGAAAAATGAATCTTTGTACAGAAATCTTGAAAATATCATGACCAACATAAGTCAAGTTTAAACTATTATATCGTTAAATGGTTCGGTATATGTAAGATCATCAGAAGCTGTATTTTTACACACTATAAAAATCGTAAAAAAACATTTATTTGCGTCAATCAGGTACAGGAGGTTCTTAAAGATCTCTTTTATTCTGAAATTAATTTTATCCTTCCTTACTTCACGTGTTTAAAAATTTTCAACTTGATAAAATATAATAGTGACAAAGTTTAATATAATCAAATAAGTTTGTTTGAATTTATCATTTATATTATTTGCATTTATGTTCTAATACATTCATGATTTATCAATATCATGAATTGATACTTTGAATCATTCGATGCTAACTTTTGTAGTATTATAATATGTTCAGGTGCTAATTTTATTGTACCTGCAGGTAAGTTCTCCTATATTTTTTTCATCCAGTAGGCTTCTTGTGATTTCATTTGAATTTAGACCTATAAAAATAGCGTTTACGCGGAAACTTTCAGAAAACTACAACTAAAGAACAACGTCTTCCACCAAGTATTGCAAAACATTGAATACTATTTTTATTTAAAACGCTTATTTTCCTCCTCTCTTTATAATGAGGCTGGTCCTATTTCTTTGTCTTTTCCTCTTAAAAACTCTTTCTTGGTTCTCGTCATAGAACTTGTTGACGCAAAGGGTAAGCAAATCCTACCAGATCAGCGTTAATCCACCAACGTCATCGTGATGTGTCATTAATCTCTAGCTTTAAGAAGACTAGAGTAGCAGTGAACAAACCTCCTTCCACCAGGTATATACGCACCGTATTATATGACGTCAAATATATCCCAAGAAAAATAAGGCTTCCGTTTAGGTACTTATTCTTTTTCTTCCTCTCGTTTTGCGTACGAACCGAATGACCGCATTGACCTTTCGCTTCTGATTAGCGAACAATTTTGCCAAATCATTGCGGATTAGTGATCACAGTTAAGTTAAATATTTGGGAGGAGCTTGTGGCTAAATAATAACAGCCGCACGGGTCGATATTTAAGGTTAAGCCGTGCTTGCCGAGGTTTGTCCGTGGATGGGTGACCATAATTACATACAGAGTTTCCTCCGAGCCTCGGAAAGCACGTTAAGCCGTTGGTCCCGGCTGTCATTTGTAGATCTTTGACAGTCGTTACGAGTAGCCAGAAGCCAAAAGTTGGTATCGTATTTCCCTGTTACTGGGTTGTGGAGATCAGATAGGAAGTCACTTCATGTACTCAGCTGCATCTGGTTAGACTGGAAGCCGACCCCAAGATAGTTTGTGAAAAGGCTAGGCAGATGATGAGTTAAGTTAAATATTTCATGCTCGGTAATGTTTACGATTTGCAATATACTATGAACGGACTATGACTGTAAAGGAACAGAGAATACGCCTTTCTGCCTGTGTTAACGCACACACTTGTAAACTATATCTCATGCGAACTTGGCTATTCGTCGTTGATATGGGCCGTCGCGACGGCAATTCGGTCGGGAAGATACTACATGTATACAGTTTTCAAGGTATTTTAACGTTCAACAGGATTGACATCAGTTTCCACTTTTCCAGTAGGTAAGTCCAATACATTTTTTACATTTTCAGGATCGATAACAATATGGGTAATTGCATGAAAGTCAAAAGATAGAATTACAAAACGGTAGACCCGCAGGTGACGTCTCTGCCTCATTACGTACAAGGTGAGTATTGCTTGATTTATTTATTAGTAGGCAAAAGGAGTGTCTGCAGTTGCACCATATTTTTTAAGAAGCACTCATCTCTCCTTTCAAAGACAGCTTGAACTTATAATGGCTTGACCACAAACTAGTGACTCAAGGCAAAGATTGAGTCGAAAGTCATACTAAATGACGTCTATAGAACAACTTCTTCCCGTTTACTGTCTTGTGTAGGTAAACAATTAGTGCAATCCATGTTATGTAACTCTGCGTGACGTCTGTCAAGGGAATTTAGTGACGAGTAGACAATTATGACTGTACTGGAACATTCGGTATTATCTCTCTTGTATTTACTCCGTGTCTTTTTATGCATTTTTCGCTTATTCGTTACGCAATCTATCCATCGTTTCCTTGGTCTTTCTGTCGGCCTATCCCATACATAAAATAGTTCATATAGTAAAATATTTTTTTGTAACTTTTTAAACCTATGTATCCTGCTTACGCGTATCATTGAAATTGGTTCAGTCATTTCGGAAAATAAGGGCTTGAAAGTTTGTATGAAATGTCGTAAGGCGTAAATGCTCTTAACCAGCCCTGAAAACGCAAAAAGTGCGCCTGCTTCACATGTTTCTTTGTGCAGAAAGCAACAAATCATATAGACAGGCTGTTTTTTTTTGCTATTTTAGGTCCCATAGGAATTTTGTATAGCTTCCTATTACGCTAGCCGAACTACATTTTAATTAACTGTCTAGAATCGTGAATTACTTACTTTACATAACATATCTTAACACAGGCCAGTTTTTCCGCAATCTAAGATAAACATGGAAATTTTATTCTGTACATTTTTATTTATAATTAAACGTTTGCTTTAATAGCTTTACAAGAAAAAAACGCTGCACTTTGCAACGGAAGCTTAATGTGAAAAATTCCATCTAAATATTATAAGAAATTATATGAAATGACTCAGTTATTGTATTGTATGTATCCGCTGGAACTTTTAAACCAAACTTTTCCGTAGTACTAGGAAGTGGGTTATTTCCAACTGTTTCTTATTAAAGTGCTCGAAATTATACAGGTGTATTGCATGATACGATAATTCTAGGTATGGTGAATGGAGTGCTGCCCTTGATATAAGAACGTCTGTGTTTTGTGTTCGTGTTATCGTTGAATGCATTTCCGTTCGCGTGAAAAGCTTATAGTGGTGCTGCTGAAAATTCGGTATCCTTTGTATATGAGATTGAATTAATGATCAGAGTTAGATAGCACATGCGATGCAGAATAAAAGTTCATAAAATATGATTAATATTGCGTATTATACGATTTGTTTAGCAATTTTATCAACAGAGACGAACTTAAGTCCTGTAATTCCTATTTATAGATGACAACCGAAAACATAATTTTATGTTCTATGTTGTTATGTGTTGTGTAACAACTATATACTCGTAAATGACAAAATAAGTGAAGAAATGTATAAATACATCAAATAACTTATACGTGACTCGTAATACGAGCCTTTCTTCAAGTAACCACAATAGTATTTTCTGAGAATCACTACTCGTACAGGCGCCACTGCGCTACGCTGACTCTGACACTGAGTCACGTTTACCTTACCTTGATAAATCAATTACAGCTTATAATTTGTACTAAGTATACGTACAGGTGGAGACCTGTAATGACACAGTAGAACTTGTGGAATTATTCCATCACCACTGCTCTCAAAACGGGAAGGACACCTTCGGCATCATGAGGAAACCGGAATGTCAAAGAACGAGTAATTCGAAGACATGTGACATCTAACTCGCACTGGGCCTGCTTGTAGATTACAGCCTACTTCCTCTCATGGAGAGGAGGCCTGTGTTGCAGTGGGGACATTATCGGTTGATTATGCTATGCTTTCCCTATACAGGGAGGTACGGCCCTCAAATGAAGTTGGGAAGGACAACAAACAAGACGCGGTGATGACAGGTGGAGTCAAGCTGTGACCGAGCAACGCGTGACGTCCAAGGGCTGGGAAAAGAATTGCTGGTCGTCCAAGTCCAAGTCCAGATGCCATTGTTGCCATTGAAGGAAAAAAATGTATGAGGTTGGTACAGGAACGTGAAGGTTGGCACAAAGAGAAGCCTATAACCAGCAGGATAAGGATGATGATAATTCTGATGAATTGACGATACAGGGAGCACTGGAGCCCAATCCGTCTACTGGGTCCATGTGGTGGAATACGGCCTTGTCTTCTCACACACTGGAAGCCTGTGACCCAATAGTGGAACGTTATAGGCTGTATGGGCTTTAGAATATGGTACAAAGTGCAGGATAAGTAATAATGTGCAATGAATACGAATACGTTAAGCCGTTGGTTCCGGCTGTATTTGTAGATCTTTGACAGTCGTTACAAGTAGTCAGAAGCTAAAACTCTGACATCCAGTCTTACTAAGGGGTATCGTATTACCCAGTTACTGGGTTCTGGTGGTCAGATAGGCAGTCGCTTCATGTAAAATACTGGTACTCAGCTGCATCCGGTTAGACTGGAAGCCGACCCCAAGATAGTTTGGTATAAGGCTAGGCAGATGATAAATACGAATAAGGTTTAATAAGTGGTTTGCTTTAGAACAAGAGGCGCGATCTGGTGAGAAATTAATGCATCAATTGCTGCACATCCCATCTAGTGTTAAGAACGCATATTTTGACGGTTACGCCACTAGCTATCACTGCTTCGACGCTGCTTTGACGTGGCGGTAAAAGGGCGTTTTTATTCAGTCGCGTAGATTTGATCAGTTTCTGCGGTTTTATTTTTGTTTTCCTCTTTTCTTGGGTTGGGTAAATCAAGCGCAGCCTGTAAGCACGTCATATGTACGTATGTAGCAGGAAAAAGCGCTTAAAGGTACGCATGCTTATCGTGTTGCACGAGCATCGATTTTATCGATTTGTGCGGTTACCCTTTAATTTTACTTCTTTCCCCTTAACGGGAAATATTATATATAATTAGTCATTAATCTCATGGTGGTATGAGATTATTGACTAATTATGGCATTATTTTTGTATTTCCTTGATTTAATGTTATGAACTTATGAAAGGTATATTGAAGTAGATAGTCCCTTTTTCTGTGGCGAATTAACTTTGTGATGAATGTCCATGTGTAAATTTGTATTGGAAAAATTATCATTGTATGTGAAAAATTGTGTTACAGCTAAACTAGACCGATTTTAAATTATCTATAGAAACAGAAATTTCCAATTAACGTTTTTTTTTAAACCTTTCGATAATTTTTCTAGTAACTTTTTAGATCTACGTATCCTGCTTAAGCGTATTAAGTTTCATTGAAATCGGTTCAGTCATTTCGGAAAATAAGGACTTGAAAGTTTGTATGAAATGCCGTAAGGTGTTAATGCTCTTAATTCTAGGCTTCCTACAATATTCAGGTCATCGATCCATCTGGTTTGAGGGGTGCCCCAGAATTAGTCACGAAAACTTTTCCTCAAAACCCATCTTAGTCATAACGGAATTAGAAACATTACGCCACAATATAGCGACCTACCGGGTAGGAACAGAACTCATCTCGATTCGCCGTAACTGGCAACCCCAAAATAATTATAACCTAAAAAAGAACAAAGAAATTTTGCCGGAATGTTGCCAGCTCTGAGTCATTCGCAGGAAACTCATTATAGTTTAAAGGTATAATTTTAAATGATGACCTTCCTCTTTGATTTTTTGTGAGAAATGATTCTGTGGTTGTTTCCTGATTGATCAGAGAGCTATTTCTTGTAGAAAAATATGTGTTCGTACAATTGGAGCTAGGTACTATTATGACACAATATTATGCTTAGTTTTTGTTCACTTTTGGCCAAAAGGTTGGACTAATAGAGACACTATATGGACTTACAGGAATTTACCAGTTAAAGATGTGTTGGTAATAAATACTTTGACTTTGAGGTACCTACATTAAGGCTGCACGACTGTTCGAAAG
Source organism: Cerastis rubricosa (assembly GCA_949152445.1). Classification (NCBI taxonomy): domain Eukaryota; kingdom Metazoa; phylum Arthropoda; class Insecta; order Lepidoptera; family Noctuidae; genus Cerastis; species Cerastis rubricosa. The sequence goes on along the minus strand of OX424535.1, from coordinate 3,101,979 downwards.
AGATACCATGGCCCTTGAACACAAAGGGGAAGAAACATGGAAGGGTTTTAGTCAGTACAAGTCTGTCACTCCCTTCCGCGTCGCCCAGAACGGGCGGGGTCATGTGATGATTTCCCATACGTAAAAAAAAGGTTTAAGCGGACCTTTCATGAAGCCAAGCAGTCTGTATCAAATCAAGAAACTTCACGGAAAAACTATTGCTGGGAAACGAGTTTTTTTTAATCACTTACGGTAGAACTCAATGTAACACAAAAAAATGTTCTGATGAAAATATTGAATAGTACGGGGTACGGGGTCATAGAGGTGTTTAAAGTAAAGTTATAACCAGAGGTCGGAATTAGGTAAAGTTATTTGTCTAATTACACTGATTTCAAACAGCGAAATAATGAAGTGGATATGCCTCAAATCCCGAGATTTGTTCTAAGGAGCAGAAAGATCCCGTGATTGATTAAATAAAAAGTTATTTACTTTTACACAATTTAAACCATCCGACGTTGGATGTCCGAAGTTGCAAAATTCTAATGCGCACATGCAGGGGAAGATCCACATTGATACCAACATTTCGATGCAAGTATAAAAGTAACTCTACCTAATCCCGACCTCTGGTTTTAACATAAAAACACGTATTTTTTTTAGGGCTCCGTACCCAAAGGGTCAAACGGGACCCTATTACTGAGACTTCGCTGTCCGTCCGTCCGTCCGTCACCAGGTTGTATCTCATGAACCGTGATAGTTAGCAAGTTGAAATTTCTACAGATTATGTATTTCTGTTGACGCTATAACAACAAATAATAAAAAAAAAGAAAAAAAATAAATATTTAAGGGGGGCTCCCATACAAAAAAGTTTTTTTTTTTCGTTTTTATAAATAATGGTACGGAACCCTTCGTGCGCGAGTCCGACTCGCACTTGGCCGGTTTTTTTAAAGTTAATAAAAAGTGGTAACCTTGACCCCCAATATCTCCTGTAACTAGAAGGTTCCCAGGTATAGTCTAAAAGACGTACGGGAACAACAAGTACCTTTCGACTTCGTAAAGGGTTTATTTACGCCCTTTATGTACAATTAAATTAAATTAAATAATGCCTGAAAAGACAATCTGCCATGCAAACCTTTTCCCAAATATCGTCGTCCTCCAGGCTTACCAGATGCAGCTGCATACCAGTATTTTACATAGAGCGACTGCTTATCTGACCTGCAGAATGTATATGAGATACTGGGCAACATGATAGACCTTAAAGACAGTAAGGAAAATCAAAACGTCCACTATAGGAGTACCCTAGGCCGTTCATCGTTTCACATTGTAGCCCTTATAGATTCCTAGATTCTTGGTAACTTTTTATCTCGTTCTACGTTTTGTAGTAAGCAACGACTTATTGTCGGGCCTACGATGTCCTCCCTCACTTAAGTACTAACGCTGTAACAGAAATATTGTAAAACCAAATGATTTTAAAAGAGTAACTATGGAGTTTCTTGCCGGTTCTTCTCCGTAAGTAACGACCAACCCGAACCGAGCACCTTTTTGTAGACGTTTTATAAGGGCCCATGTAGGCCTATGTAAAATAAAAATGTTTTGATTTGATTTGATTGATATCACGCGAATTGCAGCCAATCGCAAGCCTATTTAATAATTATTTAGTATTAAAAAAAGAAACAAGAATATCACGTAATTTAAGACTGATTGTGAACAAGTGGCTTATCTTTCAAAGACCTCGAACTAGTTAGTTCAGCCAGAATCATCTAATATTAAATATTTACACGAAAATTAAATGCAATCGACTGACTCATATACCTGAGGTGAATATTCTACCGAAATGCCTTTGAACTAACTATTAAACTGCTAAGTAAATAGAGTTAAACTTTAAACACTTCACTACTAGGAATGCATCCATTGAAGATCTATGAATTTACGATATTTAGATTCAATACTTTGAATGCAACAGGCATTCTGTATTTATCTCACACGAATTAGTCCGGGGCTTTTAGATTTGAACCCTGCATTAAATATAAACAGCGATTTTTTTCTTGAATCGTGTACTTGACCTTAGCTCTTCATATAATAATAAAAAATTAAACATTTTCCGAGACCGGATCAAGCTGAAAAAGACGAAAACGCGTTTTTGTGAATAAAAACATGGGAAAAAAAGTTAACAGGACAAATTTAATTACTTTAGGTAAAAAATTGGTTACAGTAATATATTTTTTCAGAATTAAACATTTTCGTCCACGGAAATTACGGTAAAAAAACATTTACGAAATTTTTGGATTGTACTTAAGGCAAAAATATAAACAGCGGTTTTTTTTACATAAAATAACTTAAATTAATATATTACACCGCCATTAAACAAATTGTACTACCGGAAGTTATTATTACCAGTTTTTTTTACAATAGCGGTTGAGGCAAAAAGGTAACAGGGTTTAATTTAGTTTAACTTTCATCTAAAGGCTATTTCTAACCTATTTACACGAATATTAAACACATTAAAGCAAATCGTGAAAAAAAATCAATTAATGTTTACGTGAAATACGTCTGCAAGCTTTATTCTTGTATTTGGCGCAGCACTTTCATAGGAATTTGATCTTTCTGAAGTAGAAATAAGGTGTACATTCGCGTAACTCAATAAAACACCGACTCAAACAACAACACAGTCATATGCACACAATGAACGCAGCGCTTATCTTGTTTATGCACACTAGCACACGCCGTACGCCGCACGCTGCTTAGCGCTGACACCGTGCATCGTAATTTAATTTTTACTTTGACAATATTAATTATCGCTCTAATTTGTTTAATTTTGGGGGATTAAGGTTTGGATTTATATATTTCTCATTATTAAATGAATTTAAATCCTGTTACATTTTTGCCGTAAGTAGTATTTAAGATTTTTTGATTTTCTTGATTTTCTGTGAAGTCCGGAGCAGAATTTGTTTAATTTTCATAATAATAGTTAGACATAGTGATATAAATCATTTTAGCACTATTTTTGCCCTGTTAATATTTTTGCCTTAAGTACGAAGTCAAATTATAAGATTTTTTTTAAAAAACGAGTGTTCCGTGGACGAAAATGTTTAATTTTCTGACCTACTTGTAGTACTCAATCTCTTCTACAAATACTCCAAATAAACATACCTGTTTATATTTTTTTCCATCAAGTTATATACATATTAGACGTTTTCTTAAAAAAACATATACGCGGAGGTGAACTTTTCGCGGGATACAGCTTAATATACTCTCCTGTCCATACCCTACACATTCAATGAAAAAAATCGCTGTTTTTAATTAATGCAAAGTTAGCCTAATATTCGGCGTAAATTCCCCGGACTAAATATAGACTTTATATCTATAAAAATACACTAGACAATCAAAATAAAATGTCTTTAATCAAAGGTATACGTGCGTACAGTCACATCTGATACAATCGCGTGCACAGGTCACTTACGGTGCTTATTAATTGTTATATTTATAGCTGATGGCTCTGTTATAAGTTTGGGGAAAACACTTTTGTGGGTACTTTCCACCTCCATTCATAATTGGGTATAGAGACAGAAATGCTGTCATATTTATTTTATTTTATGAAATACACATGACACAAGACAAACAAAATATTATGTGAGTTATATAACTACCCCTTTTTTTTTTTTAGGATTGGAAATCATCAAATTACTTCTCCCGCTCTGGGCGGAGCGGAAGGGAGTGTCAGACTTGACTGACTAAAACCCATCCATGTTCCTTCTTAGCCCTTTGTGTTCCAGGGGCACGGTATCTCTTTCGAACAACCCGCAGCTATATAACTACCCCTCATGTCGTGTATATACCTAAAACTCTCAATGCGAGAGATCCACAGAGAGCCATCCACATTCACACCCAAATGGATGTGCATGGCTTTAAATGAAGGAAAATGCGAAAGAAATGATGAACGGAACTTAGAAATGATGTGGCCAGAAAGCAGTTAATTAAAGGGATACGACTAATATAATTATATTTATAACTAGCACTTTACACGCGACTTCGGCCGCGAAAATTGTGATATAATTAATAAACCCTATGTTACTCGGTAAAGAAACAGCTTTATAATTGTGAAAGAATGTTTAAAATCGGTCCAGTAGTTTTTGATTTAAATTGTAACAAACAAACAATTAAATCTTTCCTCTTTATAATATTAGTCTAGATACAAATATGCACCACAGTAAATTGGAAAACGGCATCACACAGAATGACCTCTATCCAGAGATTTTAAAAGGATTGATAGCTAGGAGCAGACGTTGATAGCATTGGTCGTATTGTAAAACATACCCAAAAATGGGTGACAGACCTGAAGAAGATGATGAAGGCAGTCTGGATTCTGAAGGTAGTAGCTACATGGGAAAGATGTACTGGTACACTGATTTGATTGACAGATAAACTTAACACATACATTCATAATATCATCGGCCTAGCCTTTTTCCAACTATGTTGGGGTCGTCTTCCAGTCTCACTGGATGCAGCTGAATACCAGTATTTTACATGGAGCGACTGCCTATCTGACTACCACAACCCAGTGGAGGTCAAAGGTAATACGATAAACGGATACGATAGTACAAGGGGTAATACCCCTTGGTAAGACTGGTTGTCAGACTTTCAGGCCACTGACTACCTGTAACAATTTCAAAGATCTACAAATGACGGCACGGATGAAATTCGTTATGTAGAGTGAGATCACTCATTTACAGACCAACCGCGGGTTAACCTAAAGATTGATCCGTGCGGCTGTTATTATTTAACCACGAGCATACATCTGTATCTATAAAATATATATTTGATATTATATATAATTTATATATATATATATATATATACTAATAATAAAGCTGAAGAGATTGTTTGTTTGTTTGGACGCGCTAATCTCAGGAACTGCTAGTCCGATTTGAAAAATTCATTCAATATTAGATAGCCCATTTATCGAGGAAGGCTATAGGCTATATATCATCACGCTATGACTAATAGGAGCGGAGGAGCGTTGTTGCGAAAATGGGGAAAATGTGACGCAGACGAAGTTGTGCGGGACAACTAGTCCATAATTGTTGTTTGACTATTTAAAAGTGCCTGTAACTGGCCTATTTGAAATAAATGATTTTGATTTGATTTGATTTGATAATATACAAGACTAGGGGATATTGTGCATCCCCTCACGGTGCGCCGCCGCTTGAGATTCGGGGTAGCTTTTTATAGAGGTTTTCTACCTCGCGGTCCGGGCGGTTAAGCCAAGACCCTCGGTCCCGATCGAAGCCGCGAGACGTGATCCACGACACTCCGATGATGGGATTACGAGAACGACGGGGACAGAGAAGGACTGCGTCCCTCGCTGTCTGCTCGGAGGCAGGGTGAGTGCACTCCGAGCCCGCCCTTGCTCCTCCGCTGTGCCCTCTGCTTTTCAGAGGGTCACGCGGAGAAACGCCGCGTTGGTCCAAGGACCCCACCACGTCAGAATATTCGCCACCGGCAGTGACATTCCCCGGAGAATGGGAATCTCTTCCCACTCCTCGGGGAAGGACACTGCCGGCGCCCAGGGTGCACCGTCCCAACAGCCACTGTTCCCTCCAGACGTATCGAGAGGGACCAGCGCCATCAGGCTCTCGAGGAGGTTTTCTGACCCAGCACCCCTCTTTTGATGTCTGATGACATCAAAAGAGGGGTGCTGGATCGGAAAACCTCCTCATCAAATTTACGGGGCCCCGGTGTGGGCGCGTTCTCTGAGGCGGCGAGCCGCCCATTACCTGAACGCGCCCCAGAAGGTGGTAGCCGTAAGGCTGATCCGGGGGTACCGCACGATCTCCGGCGAGGCGGCGAGCCTCTTGGCCGGATTGCCGCCATGGGATCTGGAGGCGATAGTCCTCGCGTGCCTGCACGAATGGCGCGCGGAGGCACTACGCCGGGGGGAAACTCCGCTGCCGCGGCAAATTGCCGCTCAGCGGACAGACCTCCGGCGCGATCTCATGGCGACATGGAGAGAGCGACTGTCGCAACCCCGTGCAGGGCACGCCACAATAGTGGCGATAAGTCCCCTCTTTGAGGAGTGGCTAGAGAGGCGCCACGGCGCCCTCACCTTCCGCCTGACGCAGGTCCTCACCGGACACGGTTGTTTCGGGAGGTTCCTGCACCGAATCGGGCGGGAGGAAACGCCCGGGTGTCACCACTGCGAGGATCGGCCGGAGGACACGGTGGAGCACACTGTGGAGCTATGCCCCGCTTGGGCTGAGCACCGCCGTGTTCTCGTAGCGGCGATTGGCGGCGGCGACCTCTCGCGTCCGGCCCTGGTTCAATCCATGGTCCGGAGCGAGAGGGAATGGGAAGCCGTCGCCTCCTTCTGCGAAGCAGTCATGCTAGCGAAGGAGGTGGCGGAACGTGAGAGGGAGAGAACCTCACGTCCCAGCCGCCGCGGGAGACGCCCCGGGCGTCGGGGGGCAACCAGTGGCCCCCGGCCACCGTAGGCGCGGGCCTGTGGACGGTGAGTAATGGGCTAGCTCACCGTCCGTCCGTCTTATGACGACAGACCGTGCCGACGGCGCGTTCGTGTTCCACGCGCGCCTCAAGGAGATGTCAGCAAATCGGAAGGGGTCCGAGAGGGCCGATGCCTGCCAGGGCTGCGGGTTGTTCGAAAGAGATACCGTGCCCCTGGAACGCAAAGGGCTAAGAAGGAACATGGATGGGTTTTAGTCAGTCAAGTCTGACACTCCCTTCCGCTCCGCTCAGAGCGGAAGAAGTCATTTGATGATTTCCCATCCTAAAAAAAAAAAAAAAAAGGGGATATTGTGCATACTGTAGTCATATTTTTTATTGCATTAAATTGACGCTTCTTGTGACCCAAGGGCTGGCGTTTACTTTGGCTAGAGGCTAAGTATTGCCATACAACTTGGGAATGCTGCCAGTCTCTTGGGCACATTACCAGCTGACAGCGTTGAGGAGTTTTTTGACGACCTTTTATAGTTTATTGTTATTTTAGTTATTTAATTTATTAGTTTGTTAATCGTTTTAATGTATACAGGGTTATTGGTAAAAAACCAACAACCTCTTAAGAGGTCGTTGTACTCATCATTATGAACAACATTTACTATGGGACCAAACATGAAATCGCGAAAAAACAACAGCTGTTCCGTACTTTATGTTCACATAACTCGACAAAATGTAGGGAACAGCTGATTTTTTTTCATGATTTCGGGTTTGTTCTCATAGTAAAAGTTGTTCATAATGATGAGTAGAATGACCTCTTAAGAGGTTGTTGGTGTTTTACCAATAACCCTGTATAGTAGTTATTTAAAATGCATTTGAATGAATGTGCTGACGCACGATGATCATACGATTGCCTATTTCCCATGAGGATAATATATACTACAGTAAAGTTATCCTATACAATTTAATTACGTATAAATTCTATTTTTAAATACATGTTTATATATGGAAGCATTTTTCACATTGACGTCACAATGTTTTCGTCAGCCGCAAAGATGGCGGAAAGTGGTCTTGATCATATGACTGTTGCTGCTATTATTTCAAGGATTATAACGACCTTTAATTTATTTCACATGTTTTTAACAAATATTTATTTAGAGACAGAGAGTACCGAAATAAATTTTGTTTATGTGAGTTTTAATGTTCGTAAACGCACCTACGATCATCATCTGCCTAGGCTTTTCAAAACTATCTTGGGATCGGCTTCCAGTCTAACCGGACACAGCCGAATACCAGTATTTTACATGAAGCGACTGCCTATCTGACCCCCACAACCCAGTGACTGGGTAATACGATACCCCCTGGTAAGACTGGATGTCAGACTTTTGGTTTTTGACTACTCGTAACGACTATCAAATGACAGCCGGGACCAACGGCTAAACGTGCTTTCCGAGGCACGGAGGAAACTCGGTATGTAATTATGGTCACCCATCCACAGACCAACCTCGGCAAGCACAGCTTAACCTTAACGATCGACCCGTGCGGCTATAATTATTTAGCCACGAGCTCCTCGATATAAGAGAAATTACGCGTCTGGGGTAAAGTTGAAAAAAAAGCAAAGGTTTTCAGTTACTTTCATACAGAACATCACTCCTGTAATCTCCTGCAGACCCTGACCCATCAGCTAGGCACAAATCCAGGTGGCTTTAATTGAGAAATTTCTGATGCAATATCACTTTTTGCCCAACAAGGGAACCGAACCTAGGACATAGTGTTCAGAAGTCGCGCTTGCAGCCACTAGACCAATGCCTCAGTCGCCGTTGTCACAGTGCTTACTTTTAAATTTTCGTTCAACACCAGATTGGGCCGTTGCGGTTACTAAGCAAACCAATTATAAAAAAAAACAAATGTCAGAAAAATTTTACCGCTACCAACAGTCAGTCGGACAAATATTTTCAGGCATATGTAGAGAACATTTTACCGCAGAATACACGTGCTTTTGTGCAAACAGGCCCACGTGTTCCAGCCGTGATCTTTCGCAGGTATATAGGTAAGCGCCGGCGCAGGCGCAGCTATTACTCACGTCTGAAAGTGCCGGCGTGAGTCTGAGATGAACCAGCTGTAGTTTATTATCGGTAGTAATAGGAACTGGATTTATGTCTGAGAGACGAGAATGAGGAGCAAACGATGGTGAATCAGAAAGTGGCCTATTTTAATAAAATGAGGATCGAAGGACGTGATGATAGGCGATGGTAATTGAAGTGAATATGAAATGTATAATTTTATTACATTTTATGTATCACTGGTATTCTTAGTCTTGAACTGCACTAAGTCGGACTGAAACACGACTAAATTCCGCCGAGTTTGTTTACACATTGACCCATTTCATAAAACGGCACTTTACGCGGATATACCGGAAAACTAATAGTTATATACATCTTTAACATTGATTAAAGTGACCTATAACATCTTTAACATTGATTGAAGCAGAATGCAACTATGGGTTTGACAAAGATAGCTAGTGTAGAGGAGGTACCTTAATCGAAGATCCGCCAATTACGGTCAAAAATCCGAGGAATACGATTTGGTGGGTGTTTTCAACTGTTGTCATGGAAACAACGGTCGACTTTGTTCAAAAATGGATTTGGGTAGGCTTTTAGAACACGGGTGATAGTGCATATAAAGGTAGCGTCTTATCAATGAAAAGTGTTGGACGAAGGCTTGATTTGTTAGATTATATTTCTTTAAACTATTGAATTAATTTGTATCCTGTATCTTTCCCATCTACTTTCAAACTTCACAGATAATCATAATCATAATTTAATCTTCATAATAAGGGAAATCCTTTATCATTTATAATAAATTATTTTAATTTATAAGTTATCCTTTTAATTGAGATTAAATTAAGAGTCTTAACAGCTTAAAGTAAAAACCCAAGTGCATTTATTTTTAACCGTAAACGAAATAAAAGTATTGTAACCACACTAACAACGCCAAGCATTGGAGGTTATTTCTTATTAAATCTATATTTAGAGTCGGGCTTTCCAAGATCCCTAAAATAAAGATAATTAAAATACCAACAACATTATGATCGACTGCTTAACCTGTACTCACATTGGTGTCTGACAGACAAAACTAAAAACAAGATGAAATGATCTTACTTTTGGAACATTATTAGCAGTACTAACTACTAAAAAATTACCAGTAACTGTCTATCCATTTCCATCCATCCATTTCAGCCCAAAAGACGTCCACTGCTGGACATAGGCCTCCCCCAAGTGTCGCCACATTGACATTTTGGCGGGTTTTGCTATAATCGCCATGCTTGGCATGCGGGTTGGCGATCGCTGTTCGGTTGTTCCACAGATAACGCTACTGCCCATTCTCTGGAAAGTCCCTTAGTCGTCTCTTACGACACCCACGGGAAGATATGGGATGGTGCTATTCTTTACGTCCGACACCATACAGAAGGTCATTGACAATATTTATTTTCTCATGGCAAGAAAGACTCTTCTCAAAAATGTGTCGTGTGTATAAAGCTCAAGTTCAGGCTAACCGCAAATTATTGCATGATGTGGTCTCGTTAACATCTGTTATAGGGCTGTGCAAATATGGGCACACTATGGGAAACGCGATGATTCACAGATTTAGTAATATTTTCCTTTATTCGCTTATTTGAACAAATTTGCTACATTTTTAAATATTCCTTGTATAATTATTAAAAAAAAAATATATAATATTTAAAAAAAAAAAAGAAGGTTTATTTTTGGCAGCACACCCTTTCATTTGATACACATATTATGGAAATGCATAAAACATAACTAGTCCACCATTTCTGGGACACCGCTATATTGGGTTTAGAATGACGTTACTTAGTTTACCATGTTTATTTTTATTCAAATTAAAAATGTAAAAATTTCACCTCAAACAAAACCAAGAAGAGGGTTAAATAAATGATTTCTCATTCTTTTAACATATTTAGTTAAAGGTTAAGCTAGTAAAAGCCTGTTAAAAAGTACATCAGACTAGTAATGATAGATATTTTTTTTTAATGGGAGTTTTTCCGCATTCTCTTTGGGTTCACTAAAACTTTTTCGATAAAACAAAAAATTATATGACAAAATATTTTAGAAACTTTTTTTTTCTGAGTAGTGAACAAAGAACAGATAAGAAACTACCTACTCTAGGTATCAAATTATAAATCACCAAATTTCCCGAATATTCTGAAATACCAAGTAGGTACCTACTATAAGTATCAAATTATAAATCACCAAACTTAGGAAGTAAGTATGAGGCACCAACTTAAGGCAAGTTTTATTTCAACAATCTCGTTTTGACTGTTGCAAAAGTAAAGTTCAAAGCAAAGGCAACCCTATTGAGTTTATCGACAAGAGAGGCGCCACCAACCCTTTAAAAATATTGCAATGAACTTGGGAATACCCCTCGAATACCAACAATTAACATCGTAAGCATATCGCCTGATACTGATTCATTTTGACATTATAATACCTAAGTATTAGAAGTTTACTCGTTGCGTCTGAATGATCTGGTGGCATTATTGTTTTACTCCTTTTCCAGTATGGGAAAGAGATGGCGCTAGACATCCTGTATAGCTCCGTCTCTTTCCCATACTAATAAGAGTAAAACAATACTGCTTTAAGACGTCATGATATATATTATATTTATTTAATCATCAAGTAATAGGACTCAAATTAAGTTAGTAACAATATTTCTTAACAACTATGTTAGTAAACTTAACTACACACTTAACCTACACAAAGAGATGCGAATCCCTGCTACAAGCTCAACAGCGATGTAGAAAGCTTGCAGCAACGATTCACACACAAACAGTCCAGTCTGCTCGCAACACACTGCAGTATAATGTTGGGGCTGGCCCGCACCCGGCGCACCAGCGAAGCGCATCTTTTTCGCATCGTGGTGTAAAAACAATCGACACAAGCATCAGCAAACATCCCTGATGCGCTACAGAAGCGGAACAGCCCCATCAATACCCGGAACGCATTATTATATTGAACGCGAAGGGCGCTGTACGATTTTTGAGTGTAATCTACCCACAGGCTGCAAGTGTAAAATGAGGTGCAATAAGCACGAAATTATGCCATCTGATCTTCCTTTTAGTGTGTGACTAAAGGTGGACTTTTCCGGGGTCATTGTTTGAAGGGAAACAGTTAAGATGATTGGTTATCAGGCTGTAACAGTCTCCTGTTCAAAAGCCTCTTCGCATACTAAAAAGTTAAAAAGGAAAGAGGATTCATCACCTCGCTTACTCACTTCTTGTTTTTACCCTCTTTGTCCCTGGTTTCTTTAGAATACTTTCCTCTGCTATTATTTACGTTTTAGTGGACATGACAGAATTTTTACCTGTTTTATTAAGTGCCATGTGTTGAATGTGAATTATTTCGCATGAGTTTTGGCCCAGTGTGTTTCCTTTTTCCACTCTACTTAACTAGCCGTAATCTTCATTATCTGCGTAGCTTTTTCCCAAACCATCTTGGAGTCGACTTCTAGTCTAACTGGATGCAGTGAGTACCAGTATTTAACATGAAGCGATTAGCGACTGCCTATCTGACCTCCACAACCCAGTTATTGGGTAATATGTTACCCTTTAGTAAGACTGGATGTCAGACTTTTTGCTTTTGACTACTCGTAACGACTGTCAAAGATCTACAAATGACAGCCGGGACCAACAGCTTAACGTGCTTTCCGAGGCACAGAGGAAACTCTGTATGTAGTTATGGTCACCCACCCCCGGAACAACTTCGGCAAGCACGGCTTAACTTTAAAGATCGACTCGTGCGGCTGTTATTATATAGCCACGAGCTCCTAACTAGCCGTAATCATTTTTTGCAAAATCTATCGAGCGTTTCTTTAGTCCAACTCACTAAACTTCAGCGGTGGATTGAATTACTGGATTATTGTATCAATGTAAATCAAGAATAAAAGCCTAATCTTATACAGGTAAGGCACATGTATGCTGGTGATATGAACCGAAAAAACCGGCCAAGTGCGAGTCGGGCTCGGACACTAAGGGTTCCGTACCATTATTTATAAAAACGAACAAAAAAACACTTTTTTGTATGGGAAAATAAATATTTTTTATTCAGTTTTTAGTATTTGTTGTTATAGAATCAACATAATCTGTAGAAATTTCAACTGGCTAACTAGCACGGTTCATGAGATACAGCCTGGTGACAGACGGACGGACGGACGGACGGACAGCGAAGTCTCAGTAATAGGGTCCCGTTTGACCCTTTGGGTACGGAACCCTAAAAAGAATTGCGTGGATTCCGTGACGTTGACAGTACAAATCCAGCTATGGTTTTACCTCACGACAGTCTCCACCGACATTTCTTGGCGTAAAAATTGCGACGTCATAAGGTAAACATGCGTACAATATTTGCATATGACACGTCGCAGTACTCACCGTCTTGTTCAAGATTGCGTACATTATTAGTGCCTTAGTGATAATGACTCGTCATCGGCATCAGCCTGTAACGTTCCCACTGCTGAGACACAGGCCTCCTCCCTATGAGAGGGGCGGGCTGTAATCCACCACGCGGGCCCAGTGCGGGTTGGTAGATGCCACATGTATTCGTTTTTTTACTTCTAGGACATGCTGGGTTCGAACCCACGGCTTACTGCTCGTAAGTCAGGGTTGCCACTGGGCCACCGCTGCTCCTCCAGATAATGACTATTTTAACAAAAATAGTAGAACCATTTTTAGAGTTTTTTTTCTAGCACAAATTTACTAATTTGGAGGTCTTGGTCTATGTGATGGATGATATGGCTAGTAAGGAGGTGAATCCTAAGCTAACGAGTAATAGAGAAGTATTAAAGCAGAAAACATGTTGTGCCAATCCCAAATAAATTGAGATAATGGCAGGAGAATGGTGATGAAGATAATGGGAGGTCTCGCTCGTGTAGATCAAATGGCTATACAACAAACATAAACCCAATATAGAATCTCGTCTGTTTGCCAAAGAGTCGGTGTAGGTGACCTACACCCATATTTAGCCATGTTATGTTTTAAGTCTGACATTTAATAGGGGGCGGTTCTATGTATATTGCCGTAAACCGGGCACAAATCTTAACTCCGAACTGCTACTGACAAACGCCTAATAAAAAAGCCATCCACGATTGGCCGGATCCGGAAAACGAAACCAGGACCTCACTCGACCAACAAAGCAAACGAAATTAATCACAAAATTGTCTCGTCCTTACCCAAACACATCCTTCACAAATCCTTAGTACTCAACAGTTTTTCACCCACCCTCTCAAATTGGTCATTCAAGTTCTTCATTCACGCTAGTCGGAACGTGCGAACATGATGCAACAAGTTCCGAAGTCACATCATTGAGTCGTTGGGTGTTGGGTGCAGCCGTCGATTTCGCGTATTTCGTAAGTGCATTAAGGTTACTGTCATGATGGCTTGTCTGATGTAAGATGGAGTAGCGGTTACATGGGGTGATCAATGAATGGGTGGGGTACTGAATATTTTGTGTTAGAATTTGGAGAAACGTCTGTATGCTTCTCTGAATAGAAAGATAGATTGGATTGGACACTATCGTATGATGTTCCGATTGCTTTTAACCTATTTCTAAAAAAGTAGGATTTGATGTAACGAGGTCGCGGCAAACCGAGGAGAAGGTGGTGGGAAGTCTTGGATGGCTTTCTCGTTAATTGGCAAGAAGAGGCGCAAAATAGAGAAAAGTGGAAGGAATGGGGGCAGGCCTTTGCCTAGGAGTGGGAAAGTTTAGGCTAACAAAAAATAATGTTTTCGGCTGGTACCTTTTAGATAAAACTAACTTAACTCTCTGCCAATTTCTGCGGTATTTGACACCAAAAGAAGACATCCAATCAGATTTTTCTTCTTCTATTGCGTTTTGATACCCGCCACGTTTGCTAGTACATTTTTGACCTTGTTAAAGCACATGTTGTGCAAAAACTTGCTTTTAGATCCAACTGTTGGTGGTGTGGTAAATTATTATTTTATATAATTTTTTATCAAATTAAGCTTAGAAATTAACGAAGGGTGGAATTACCCCCCCCCCCCCAACGCTCTGTCTGAACAAATATTATATTTACATAGAAAGTAGTTAAGAATAATAACAAGCATAACAATAGCAATGACAGCTGATGATGAAAAACTATTGGATTATTACGCAGTTATCCACGACTGTTAAAAATATAAAGCGACATTTACAAATGTATACAAATTAGTGGTTTGCCTTGCAACTGATAGATTGTGCTTTAATTTAGATATTGTTGATTGAAGGTTTTCTTATTATAATAAATCCAATTTGCAACTTGGAATTCAAATGTTTGTTTTTTTTTGCTGTTGGCCAACTGGCCACTTGTAGCATTGACCGAGATTCTTGATCAAAGAAACAATAAAGCTGATGCTTAATTTTAATTAGGGTTCTGTGCCCAAAGGGCGCCAACAGGACCCTACTGGCTTCGTTGTTTGTCTGTCCGTCCTTCCGTCTGTCACAGGGCCGTATCTTTAGAACCATAATAGGTAGCCAAACAAATAATGAAAATAAAATAAAGTTAAAAACAAAAGGGGATCACCAAACAAGAAATGTGCCTCTTCAGCGTTTTCTTCGGAAGCCTTCGTGTGTGATTTCGACTCGCACTTCGCCGGTTTTATTAAAGCTTTTTACAGTAGCAACAAAACTTCTCGCTCAACAACAATACTTAACTTCCCGACATCGACATTCAATACGAGACTAACGACCCATAAACCGAATCGATAATCGAAAAAAAATACAATAAAAATTCGACGTACGAGTATTAGCACAGTTTATCGATCCTTATAGCTGTAATTCACTCGTATCGTATAATGATTGATGTCAAAATAGAGCTACAGGTGTTTAACCTCTGGTTATTTTAATTGCCTGCGTTAATTTTAGAAGCGGTGACAAAGCAGAATGTGAGAAAGAATTACGAAAAAACTCTTGCGTCGAGTGATTATGCGCTCGCCATTTTGCAAATCCAAAGTGTTGTTAGTTTTTCTGAAGTCAGCAACTAATTTGTCTTGTAATTATAATCAAATACCTAAAGTTCTATACAAAACAGTAGCTTTCTGTGGCTAGTATCTGCGAGGCTTACTTAGTTCTTCTAAAGATTGCTGCAGTTTTTAGCATAAAGTAGAAAGTAAATTATGAAAGGCTTATATGTCTTTTAAATTAATATGTAGCTTAGATAATTTAGCACAGGAGTAGTAATTAGCATCCGTGCCACGCAAGGGTGGGTGAACAGATTGAACTAAAAAAACTACGTGATTTGGGCGTTCATAAAAAAAGTGAGGGGAACGCAAATATTCTCCAAAAACTAACCTACAAGTTGAAATGTACTTAAGGAAGTATCATTTGAACTTGTAAGACGATACTCCTCAACGAGCTATCGGAGAATGCAATAGAATATTCCTATGAATTAAGATCACCCATCAAGACAAGTTGGAGCTAACAGAATCCCCGGTATCTTTGCTACAGTAACACTTAAAACAAGATTAAAAACCCACTAGAAAAAAAAAACCCACCGCATGACAATAATTAAGATTAACATCAAGACCGAATTAATTAGTTATGTATCTGTCATGACAGTTTCTCCCTATTCTACGTCACGTCAGTCAGACCGATTCACCATAAGACTGAATTCCTGAAAATTAAAAGTGGTTTCATTTATGATTTCATTATTAAAGCCTTCCAATCATTCATGTCAGCACCCAGATATACGATGCTAACTTATTTTAACACTGCAAATTTAAGCTATAGACTCTTTTTCTTGGTCAATAAAGAAGGAAATTGAATGTGGATTAGTTTAGCAGCTGCAAAAAAATGGTCTAGCAATGATGATCATTCGGAGAAGAAGGTTTGTGTTTCGCTCTTTTGGTGTATTTTTTGGTTAAATCGCTGCAAGGGTTTTGCGTCATCGTCTGTGAACGCTAGCGATTCGAAATTAATTGTGCGTTTTGTTTGGATATGGTTATGAAGATGGAAGTGTATGATATGGGCAGTTTGTTTGAAACCATAGGGATGTATCGTTGGATTATGTGAGTGGTATGGAGCACATAATGATCCTCATATGATCAATTTTGTTATATTAGACCCATACATTTTTTTAATTTAAAAAGTTTCCGAAAGATAATGCACATTTACCTACGTTTACGTATTTTTCATTGTCTTATTCCTTATTATTCACAAAAAAATACATAAATATTATAAACTAGCTGTCCGGCGCAATTTCGTTTGCGTCACATTTTCCCCGTTTTCGCAACATTTTTCATTGCTGCTCCACTCCTAATGGTCTTAGCGTGATGATTTATAGCCTTCCTCGATAAATAGGCTATATACCACTGAAATAATTTTTCAAATCGGACCAGTAGTTTCGGAGCCTATTCAATACTAAGAAACAAACAATCAAATCTTTCCTCTTTATAATACTAGTTTAGATTATAAATTTTAATAGTTTTTTTTATTTTCATCAGTCTTGTGGATTTTCAGCTTAATTAAATTGGAACACCTAGGAAGAAAATACGACAGTAATAGTTGGTCCTAAGCAGGAACGCTTTCCCAAATAAATGCCTGTCTATCGAAGAGTTTAGCATTTGCTGCCAAGAAGGACTAGATTGCGCTTCGATGTTTAAATTGAAATACTTTTAACTGAAGAAGACTGTCAATATTGCTGTTCGTTTTTTGACATAAGCTTACTGGTAGTTTACCATACAATTCTGACTTTCTATCATCATGTTTGCTAATTTAATTTAACTTTAATGAGTGTCCATGGAGTTTCTTGATTATTTTGCTCCATAGAGATATAAAATCAAAATTCAAAGCATTTATTTCCATTCATCCACAATTAGTCCATTACAGGCACTTTAGAAAGAAAAAAAAAAGCGATGCCACAGTTCCAGTCACAAAGCATAATAACTTGTGAAAGTACTGTAGTTGCCCATTCCAAAGCGTAGATCTCTATGGAGAAGAATGGGCAAGAAACTCCATGGACACCTCTTTTAAATCAAAATATGTTACAAAATCTTGGTTACATCATTCATGTGTAGAATTACAAATATGTGAGAACTATGTAGAAATACGTGCAAGTTATGAGCGTCCAGAGTAAAAGATTAAATCAATAATTCAATAATGAAGTAATTAAAATAAACCGTGGCAGCTAAGAGATGACCAGTCACAACTGACAGCGCCTGTTCACGAACATGACGCATGTATCAGCCATCATTCAACTCAACCATATTGAAGGGAACTAAATGACCCGACACACCCTCTACCATCAGAGCGTGACATTTAAGTGAGCATAACATTCACTCAACCACCAGGGTAAATTCAATGAAAGATGTAGGACGTAGGTAGTCGGTAAATGGTAGCTTTTAAGTACATAGTACTCACACATGTCCTATGAAATTATATATACGCTGTGGAATGGACAAATGCGGTACTTTCACAGTTATTGTGACTAGGATTCTGGGACTGTCGTTTTTGTATTTGTATTTGAAATTCAAAACAGCATGTAACTGGCCTATTTAAAAAAAAATGCTTTTATTTTGATGTGTCTTTCAGTATTTTAAGTACGTTACGTTGCTCACAAATGGAATGTCGTGTGTTCTAAAACCACCAAAACAAACCAAATACAAACTGTACAGAGTAGATACAATGTTACATAAGTGTTCCAGATAGCTTCCAAATGATTTTAACACTTACGCAATATAGATAAGGATGATATTTAATTGTTGGAAAGTTAATAGGCGCGTCGTCAAGCTGTCTGGGTGCGTGACAGGTAGTTTCGTTGATGGATGTTCATTATCTTTTAAACGATTGTAGTTTTAACATTTTGAACACCATTGTCACATATACGTGACAAGCAAGCGCGTGCCCTGAACGCCAATGACACAAATATGTGACAAAAAATTTGGTGCACTGTAACAGGAAATAAGCAATTTAAATCATTGTTCACTTTTGTGTGTATTTATTTATATATCTTTAAAATTTAATCAATATCTTAAATATTAAATGTTTTATCAAGAATTATGTTACCGATACTTTTGAAATACATTTTATTATTTGCACGCGCGTGCGTTTATGTTCTGGCGTTCAAATATGGGGATCCGTCAAAATGGAGCGGACAAGTAATGGACAGGGTGCAGACACCGGCTCCGACTGTTCAGGGTTGAAGGGCCCCCGACGCGGTTACCACATATTCAATACCTGCATTATTGTGAACCCCCACCCACTAAGAAACTCGTCGGTTAATAAAAAAAAAACTGTTTCCAGATAAAATTACAATACCTACACGATCAAAATGATTTTTAGGTCCGTTTAAGCGTCCGTGTCCCTTCCACCTCGTAGATACCTAAGCAGAGAAACTTTCGGTGTGTGAAGAACAGGGCGTGAAGTTCTGCAATACCTCCATAGAAAAGGGAGGATCCTCCGACTACACAGGTGTTGTGTCTGACAGATGTCATTTGAAGACCAGCGTCAGACAGCATCACCTGTCTGGCATGAATGCTGAAATGGACCTTTTTGGCGCAGCCGTGAGGCACACAGCACACTATGTATATTCTCCTTTTTTCTGTAACTTTTTTAAATATTATTATTGTGTGTGTGCGTGACTGACGTCAAATAAACATTTTTTCTTTCTTTTATTTATTTGTTTCGCGAATCGACGTAGCAGCGGGAAAGCGGTATAGCGGGCATCATTTGTGAGGTGGGCTACTGCCCGACGATTATGGTCGAGTTCCTATGCTCTTAACTCGATTCAGGACCTTTGATGTTACTTCGAGCATTTGCGTCACTGATGGCGCTGTAGTAGGCTTTTGTAATATGCCGCTACATCATCCCCGACCGGGGTTGGTAGTGGAGTCATACGCACATCTTTTGATGACAGTAGAAGAATCCAGTGTCCAGCCAGGTCTGAACGGCACACCACTTGCACCTTTTAGGATTTAATCGAAGTCAATCTTAGAGCTGTGCAGGTGGCTACATACTCGTGTAGCCACCTGCACACCACCACATTTGATTTTCATCGACACGTGAAGAAAAAAACTGGCCAAGTGCGAGTCGGACTCGCGCACGAAGGGTTCCGTACTATTATTTATAAAAACGAGAAAAAAAATCACTTCGTTGTATGGGAGCCCCCCTTAAATATTTATTTTATTCTGTTTTTAGTATTTGTTGTTATAGCAGCAACAGTAATACATAATCTGTAGAAATTTCAACTGCCTAGCTATCACGAGATTCATGCTTCATGAGATACAGCCTGGTGACAGACGGACGGACGGACGGACAGCGAAGTCTCAGTAATAAGGTCCCGTTTGACCCTTTGGGTACATAACCCTAAAAAAGACCTATAAACATACAAACACTCACGCCATTTTGCCATGGGGTTAGGCAGAAACCATAGAACGACTCAGCTATGATCCTTAAATACACCTTTTTTTAATATTATTTTTAGGATGGCAAATCATCAAATGACTTCTCCCGCTCTGGGCGGAGCGTAAGGGATTGTCAGACTTGTACTGACTAAAACCCATTCATGTTCCTTCTTAGCCCTTTGTGTTCCAGGGCCACGGTATCCTTTCGAACATCCCTCAGCATCCTTAAATACACCTCATCTGTGTATTATCTAGTGAATACATATCTACAACTGGCGCCTAAGAGACGATAAATTATCGAATTTTCTCGTATCTACAAAGAACCAGTTTTGTTTTTATCGACGTAGTTAATTCGTGTTTACAAATAGCCATTCACCTTTGAGAAACTCCGACAGATTATGTTTTATTAGGTAGGTACAGTCACAAGCACTAAAAACAATCAGTTGTTCCATCATAGAACTGTTAATGGTACTAGTGACAACGAAGGATTATGCATACAGAGATCTACAAAAAGAGATTTTATTCTACGGCATTGATCATATTTATTTGTAACGAAGATATTGATTTTGGAACCCATGCAATAATGTAATGGGTCTAAGTTCAAAGTGAAAATCATTACTCCACAAATAAATCGCTTTTGCATTTTGCTAAGTGTGCACATATTCGTACTCGCGACTGTACACGAGTGTCCGTAATATATTGCCATAATTAATTATAAGAATAAAACTAACAAATCGGTTTTCAATAAGCCATTAATTGAAGTACATTTATGATAAAAAATTGGCGCCACTAGCCGACAACAAACGGAAGTGGACGGCCTTCAACCTTAGAATAAACTGCCACAGTCTGCGAGCAAAGAAAAATAAAAAATACGCGACTATAGTTTTTGTTTTTTAATCTGTGGCAATAGTGACGTTTCGGTTTGCGCGGGAAGTGATGTTGGGGAAAAAACTGTGACGTTGCTCGCTATTGAAACGTAGTGCGTAGTATGAAAAGCGCCCTTTTTTATTAGAACTTTAAACTGTAATTTTCCAGAAACATATATTTAAAGCATTTTTCTAAATAATGAAATACCGATGCATATTAAACGGACAACGTAGGAAGTACAGCACTACGAAGCACAAATTCGGCCACTTGATCAGCAAAAAAAGTAAAACCAATTCAATTAACACGTCTGCGCCAAATGTTAACACAAATACATACCCAATAACTTTTTAAACTCTCAAATAAGTCCCGTACGTAATCCCGTAATGTTGGTAACATTATATTTTAGTAAAAATCAACACAGACAGTCTATGCCGATTGATTTGGCAACAAAAAATCGCATCATTCGAATACAGTCCGTTCTTAGTTTTATTACCTGTAACAGCTACAATCCAACAATCTTACTTTAACGACTTTAAAGATCATGGTAATTTTGACAGACTTGTCAGTTACAGCAATCTAACAGCAGCGTTATTCCTTCGAAGTTTAAGATCGCTGTGATTTTGACATTGATGCAAAGTTAAAGGTGAAATAATTGTGAATGGACTGTATGCCGTTTGATTTTGGAACAAAAAATCGCATCATAGAAGCTTATAAGTATTCGATCTGACATTGAAATATCGTCAAGACGTACAGTAAAAAAAGTAGGTATTGAAAACATAATTACATAGAGTAATGAACTGGCGTCTATGGTCTGTGTTATGAACTCTTGATTTAATTTCCCATTCGTTTAGGAGTCAAATGAGGTGGAGGAGTTTAACCGAAAACTTTTTTCGAAATCAAACGTTCACTATAGAGACTGATGATACAATTGATACGATTGATTACAATTAATTGATACGTAGGAGTTACAGATTTTTTATGATTCCTCTACTTTTGTAAAAATATTATTGGTCTTCTGGTAAATATATTGGCCGGTCCGCATGGTAGCAAATTAACTACTTAAATTCCTACCTTTTTGGCATTGTAGATGGTGGCGTACTGTAGTTTCCCTACAGAGCCCTACAATCCTTGCACATTGTAAATGACTACTTAAGCAAAACGAAGACACAGCGAAAGTATCGTTGCGTGTTGGGACTATTTCCATCCAACTTCCTAGGGATGATGATGAGAAAGAACATTTCATAAATTCCCCGAAGTTAAAGGCATCAAAACATTTGCCATTTGACAAAGGCATCAAAATGTTTGCAATATTACTCATTTTTTTTGTTTTTTTTTTATTATTTTTTTACTCTACTTTTTGCAGTTGCCAACACAAGAACCTGAGTAGTCGACAAAGCCCACAGAATAAGTAAGCTGAAGTGGCAATGGGCCAGCCATATTAGCCATAGAACCGCTGACCGTTGGGGTAGACGTGTTCTTGGGTGGAGACCACGAATCGGAAAGCGTTGGGTGGGACGTCTTCAGGCTCAGTGGAGTGACAATCTTCGCAGGGTGGCCGGATGAGAGTTGCGAGAATCGAGTTAAGTGACGTGCGATTGATGAGGCCCTTGTCCAGCAGTGGAGTGCTGTAGGCTGTTGATGATGACGTTGCAGTTGATACATTGAAAACTCGATGGAAATATGGATTGACGTTATAAATGCTCCCAGACGTTTCGTATGTCTACAACGATTTTCAACAAAGGCTTATGAAGCTTTTTTAAAAAAAAACTTTTGTTAGTTTAGATGGTTTCGTTACCAAATGGCTATAACGGAACACTTACATTTTTGGGATATATGAATGTTTTTGCTTCGTATTAGGTACTGGATTCTCCCATCTATTTTTAATTTAATCCTCAAAGGATTAAATTAAATCTAATAACCTATTGGTAGGTACCTAAGTATTACTAAACAAGTTTTTGTCAAAATTTCCCACAAAAATACATCGATAAAATTAACCACAACATCATATATTTCATGCATTCGGAACACACTTCCGTAAATTAAAATTCATGATTATTATAATTACTACCGTTATCTACTCAGTGGTAGGGAATCCCACACTTCTGCCTACGTCACTATATTTCATCGTTATATTTGGGCAAGTTGTATCTGATTCAAATATTTTAACCACAACCTTTCTCCTTCCTACGTCAGTTTTCTAAAAACCTAACAACTAATATGCTTATTTCCATAATGGCATATAAACTGCTAAAATCTTTCGATCCAAAAACGAGTTCTTTTAGCAATTGTGATATTTATTTATTTTATGAAATGTAACTTCACAGCTGACAGTAAGTACATAAACATAAAAAAATATTACGAAGTACACAGAAAAATATTAAAATAGTAAGCAGAGAGTGACACGAATTAATTTTCATTAAAAAGTTTCGTGTGTGCTTATGTGCGTGCAACTGTACAGTAAAAACCCAAAAGAAATGAGAATCAAAGAATTTTTTATTTGTTTGAATAATGAATTTCGTAAAAAGAGACTGCTTTTAGACTCGACAGCAAGTATCAGTAAAAGTAAGTAATTTTGTTTAAACATGGTGATCAACGAAACGCTATAAAATAAGTAACAAGACAAGTAAGCTCTACGAATGTATTCATCATCATCATCATCAGCCGAAAGACGTCCACTGCTGGACATAGGCCTCCCCCAAGTACATAACCCCTTATGTGGCGTGGCGTGGCGATGCCAGCGTGGTGATTATGGCAAAACCCCCCGGTTTTGCCATAATCACCACGCTTGGCAGGCGGGTTGGCGATCGCAGTACAGTTGTTACAAAAGCACAGAGAACGCTGCTGCCTATTCTCTGGAAAGTCCCTTAGTCGCCTATTACGACACCCACGGGGAGATATGTGAAACGATATGGGATATGGGGGCGAATGTATTAATTCACCCTTATGGCCCTTATCCCAATTTATTTGGCAACAATGTCACCTTTTTCCATACTTCTCTATTAGCCGTCATGGGCAGGCGAAATCGTTGCCATCACTAGAATTCTAGACGAGGTGGGCACAAGCAAAGAGAGACCTTTTTTTTTAAACGGATTAGAAATCATCAAATCTCTCCCGCTCTGGGCGGAGCTTAAGACGCTGTACCTCGTCAAAACAGGCAACTTTGAACAGTTTTTTAGCCAAATGTATACATTTTAAAGCAACAAAAAAAATATATGTTACTCTTGACCATATTTATGAGGGAACCTTCGGGCCCAAAACACGTTTTTGGAAAAAAATCCCGATAAAAAAAAATCGAGAAGTTCTGATTTTCAAGCAAGTGTAACTGTATTACTGCTCAACTAATCTTGACTAAATTCCTAACAGTGATGTAATATAAAATAATAAAGGGAACTGTCGCTTTTCTTTTTCGTTTTATTTACTATATTTGTAAGAATTCATGTTTTTAATGATAATTATTCGAACAAGTCGAACGTCACATCACGCCATTCGCGGCGTCTTGTCGCATCTCTTTTATTTCTACGCAGAGTGACAGTGACCGCTGAGGCGCGCTGCTAGATGGACGTATGTCACTTTTTTCCGCTCGCCGCTCAAATTTTTTCAATTAAATTTCGATCTGTTTGTTGTTGAAAGCTGTTTATTATATTTTATTTTATGATTAGTTTTTCGTTCGAGTAAATTTTTGTTCGATTTTAGTCATAAAATGTGTAAATAAAAAATCAGTGATCATCAGTGGCGAAGAGTCAAAATTGTGGGTGGGGAACCTTAGTGGCGAAGAGTCAAAGTTCTGCAAAGGGAATCCGAAAAATTAAATAATGTAATTTTGTTTATTCGTCATTCTCGTTTTCAGCGATCCCGAAAACCAAGAAAATGACCCCCATGACGAAAAAACTGAAAATTTCATCAGCGACATCTTGAAGTTTTTTTTTTACCAAATCTTCGTTATCAGCGACCCTTAAAACTACAAAAATGACACCAATGATAAAAATATCGAAAAATTTCGTAAGCGCCAACTTCATCTATTTTGTAAATTGTCAAGAATAAAATGTAGAGGAACCATAAACAAAATAAAAGTGATTTATCTTATGTAAATAAGTCAACTAAAAAGCGCGAGTGATACCATATATGAAAACGTCTTATGTTAGAAGACAACATTTTGAAGAATTGTGTCGTGTAGAATTTATATATTTAGATTTTGCTAAAATCATCAAAAGAAATAAAATTTATTTAGACTTAGATTGTTTTAATTTAGTGTATTCTTACTGTTCGTCCACCTCTTCATGCATATCTCCATCCGCCCCGTCCGTATGTCCACCCTTTCATTCGTCTATCCACGCACCCGTCTGTACAGTAACCTAGCAGAAGGGGGGGGGGGAGAGGGCAGAGGAGGTCCTCACAACTTCAAGAACAAAATACAAACATTAAGAAAAATAATAATATGTAGCTAGCACAGCTGTCTTTTTCGGGGATTCCCTCACAAACACTAGCTCAGCTCTATGTATAATTCGGAAAAACTTTTAGTTATATCAAGACTGCGAAGACACTTAAAAGCCATTAATGATACAGTTTCTGAGTGGCTATCTTTAGACCTTTTAAAGTTTATTGTAGATAGGGTGATAGTCTGAGCTAAGTCACCCAGTGCTAGGCAAGACCACAGGGGGACCCTGTGGTTTTGCCTAGCCTTGAACCCTCTTAGCATGCTACTGAGGGGTTCAGGTCTGAGCTTTCGGTTGAAGAGAGGTGGTCATACCTTGCCTTCTTTACATGGTTGATAGAAACTCTTTGCCCCCAACAATTTGCAACTGATGAAGCTACTGATGGTTATAAAAACTTGTTGACAAATGCGCAGTCATGCATGTGAAGCGAGATTATGGAATCCATGGGATTCCAGAATCTCCGATCCGATTCCTCTTCTCAACAGAAACCTACAAGTATTTGGGAATGTCAGAAGCATTAGGCATCAATACTGCTGACATGAAACAATAGTTGAGGGAACGCTCCTTTGGCCGCCTGAATAAGATGCTAAGCAGTCTTTTGTCAGGCGGAAACAAGTTTCGTGATAGGAAGGTCCGCGTACTGCTAACTGGCTTAGAAACCTCGACCAACATCTGAGGAGTCTTTCGTTTCGCAGCTGGATCAAGGGCTTGATTCAGAAAGCAGTAATTCTGGACAAGGCGCGGATTGTTAGGAGGTTCCTCTTTGAAAAACCCTGACCATTGGTAGTTCGGGCACGGTTCCCGATGCCGTATGCTACTATTTTTAAATGTTTTTATTTATAAATATGTATTTTCTTACATACTGTTACAAGCTGGGTATAGGATAAATTATCACACTACCAATTAAACACTAAAAATCTTTATTTTGATGATTATTGGATGAAATACATTGAATTAAAATTACATTGAATTATTTTTTCATTTAATTGATGATTATACATTTTTCCGAATTATACATAGAGCTGAGCTAGTGTTTGTGAGGGAATCCCCGAAAAAGACAGCTGTGCTAGCTACATATTATTATTTTTCTTAATGTTTGTATTTTGTTCTTGAAGTTGTGAGGACCTCCTCTGCCCTCTCCCCCCCCCCCCTTCTGCTAGGTTACTGTACAGACGGGTGCGTGGATAGACGAATGAAAGGGTGGACATACGGACGGGGCGGATGGAGATATGCATGAAGAGGTGGACGAACAGTAAGAATACACTAAATTAAAACAATCTAAGTCTAAATAAATTTTATTTCTTTTGATGATTTTAGCAAAATCTAAATATATAAATTCTACACGACACAATTCTTCAAAATGTTGTCTTCTAACATAAGACGTTTTCATATATGGTATCACTCGCGCTTTTTAGTTGACTTATTTACATAAGATAAATCACTTTTATTTTGTTTATGGTTCCTCTACATTTTATTCTTGACAATTTACAAAATAGATGAAGTTGGCGCTTACGAAATTTTTCGATATTTTTATCATTGGTGTCATTTTTGTAGTTTTAAGGGTCGCTGATAACGAAGATTTGGTAAAAAAAAAACTTCAAGATGTCGCTGATGAAATTTTCAGTTTTTTCGTCTTGCTTGGCACAGTGCTTAAAATCTTCAGGACAAGGTCTTCTTGACAAGGCGTCTGCGTTACCGTGAGTTCTCCCAGTGCGATGTTCAGTTATGCAGTCGAACTCTTGCAGTATTTCAATCCACCATCATCACAATCCATGTCGCCACTTGTCCCTCCGGATTTTTGAACTGTAATAGCCACTTCAATGCAGCATGGTCAGTTCGCAGCTGGAATTTTCGTCCCAGCAAATACACTCTTTTGCAAAAAAAAACGGGCACCTAAGGAAATTACGTTCTAAGGACGATTTGAGTTATCATCGTTCTCTTGCCATGAAATTTAATTATTTGACGAACTCTGTATACTTATAATCGTGTAAATTAATACGCGTGAAGTGAAATTCGGCAATATTTTTTTTAAAAGTCGATCAATTCTTTAAAACCGATGTACACGGCCAAACAATAAGAAGTGGTCGGCATAAAGACAAGAAGATTTTTTTACTTTTTTTGATTTATTCAAGTTACAAATGTAAAAACCTAATAGCGAGTGTGACCTCCTCTTGCCAAAATCACAACTTGAATCCTTCTGGGTATGCTTTCCACGATGTTTTTAATAACGTTTTGAGGAATACGTTCCCACTCTTCTGCAATGACTTCTTGCATGTACGCTTCCACGTCGCCAGAACGGTGTGGGCGAGCATTGTTGTCCATAAAAATGGAATCTTCCCCAAGTACAGTCAATGCAGGTTGTGCATATGGAATTAGGAATTCCATTATGTACCGGTGTGCTTTTAATGTTCCATTTTCTATGAAAACTAACTCCGTACGCTGCGTCGAATTAATTGTTGCCCAAAACAAAACGGAGCTTCAGCCATAAGGAGTGATTTCTTCGAAACACACTTCCGCATAGCGTTCCCGTGGTCTTCGTAGCACTCGTCGGCGTCGGTCCTCTCCGCACAAAGAGATTCTAGCTTCATCAGAAAACAATACTTTATTCCAGTCCTCCAGAGTCCATGAAGCACAGTTTCCAGTAAACTAAAGTCGAGCAACACGGTGCTTACGGAGTAAATTAGGACCCCGCGCCGGGCGGTAACTCCTGATATTGGCAGCCAAAGCCTCCTCCTGAACGTCCACAAGCTAACTTCTACTCCTCTTCTTCAAGGCTCTTCTTCAGGTCCACACTTGATGCTTTACGATACCGCAACGCCTGACTTACCAAAAAGCGGTCTCTTGGTTCTGTGCATCGTTTTCTTCCCGAACCAGATCTTCTTTTGACCGAAGCGGTCTCTTGATACCGTTGCCAAGTCCTCTGGACAGTTGAACGACTCACATTTAGCCGCTGAGACACGTAAGTTTGCGAACGACCTTCTTCAAGTAGGGCTATAATTTTACCGGCACTTATCGCTTTTAACTCATATCAAAAACTGGTATTTAATGTAAAAAGAAAAATTAAATTGTTTAATTTGCAGAAAATTTCCAAAGTAATCAGTAAAAATATCGTTTCAGCATTTAGCGCCATTAGTAAAGCAATTTTACAATAATCAATATTTTTCTTTTGCTCATTTCAAAATTTAAATTTGGAACGTAAAGAATCATGCCAGGATGCTTCAAATGACATGCCAATACATTGTCAAATGAATAAAACCTTTCTTGTTCTTCTTCATTGAAATAGAGAAAAAAATGTATGGTGCCCGTTTTTTTTTTTGCAAAAGAGTTTATTTACTGAAATGCTGCAATGTTTTTACAACAGCAGTAGCCCGTCGAGTAACGCAATGATTTCTTTCCGGTTTGGTTTGTTTAAAAATAGGTGTTTTGCACAGACGTTTCTATAATTCCTGAAATGCGACGTCGCAGCTCTTGTCCCAACAGAATTGTCACTCAGTGAGTTTGTGTAGAGGTTTCGCAATGTCAGCAAAATTCTTTGCGAACCGTCGATAGTAGGAGCAAAAACCCAAAAATACTCTGACCTGTCCGTGTGTGTGTGTCCAGTCTTTCGGAACTTGCCAATTCTTGACGGCGACTACTTTCCGTCTGTCTCTTTCCTGTGATTATTCTTTCAACTCCTCGTATGTGAGGCGCACGGTCTTATCCACTGAGCTAGCATTGAACTAATATCGAACCGCTACAAGTAATTTCTCTATCCTGAGCCTAATTCTATATATTTATTTATATAAATATTACTTTAAATATATATTTATATATTATACTTATATCTTATATATAAAATTCTCGTGTCACAGGGCTAGTTACCATACTCCTCCGAAACGGCTGAACCGATTTGTATGAAATTGTGTGCAAGGGTAAGTCTGAGAATCGTCCAAAATCTATTTTATTTATACACATAAAAAATGTCCACGCGAACGAAGTCGCGCGCAGTTAGTTATCTATACTTCTATACTAATATTATAAATGCGAAAGTCTCTAAAGGCTCTGTATGGTGTCGGACGTAAAGAATAGCACCATCCCTTATCTTCCCGTGGGTGTCGTAAGAGGCGACTAAGGGACTTGCCAGAGAATGGGCAGCAGCGTTCTCTGTGCTATTGTAACAACCGTACTGCGATCGCCAACCCGCCTGCCAAGCGTGGCGATTATGGCAAAACCCCCCAAAATGTCAATGTTGCGACACTTGGGGAGGCCTATGTCCAGCAGTGGACGTCTTTCGGGCTGAAATGATGAATGATGAAATGCGAAAGTCACTCTGTTTCTTTGTATGTTTGTTTGTTTGTTACGTTTTCACGACTAGACGGCTGATCGGATCTTAATGAAATTTGGCAAGAAGATGGATTTTAACCTGAGGAAGGACATAGGCTATACATAATCACGCTACAACCAATAGGAGCGGAGCAGCAATGTAAAATGTTGCGAAAACGGGGAAAATGTGACGCAGACGAAGTTGCGCGGGACAGCTAGTTATATTATTAATGCGAAAGTTATTATATTAAAAATTTGTTTGTTACCTCTTCACGCCTAAACCAATGAAGTGATCATCCTCAAATTCTGCATGTACGTTGTAAGGTGTACACAAACGGCCATAGGATACCTTTCATTCCGACAAAAAGTACTGATCCGAAGGAAAACAACAATAACTTTCTTATCATAATAGATGGCGCCACGTGCTGTCAAATTCTAAATATAATCGAACAATAAATTTTAAATTTACTTCTTTATTAAAAAATAAAACTGCACGCGTAGCAAGACCACTGTAGAAACGAGTTTTGTCTACGGAATAATCGACATAATGACAGATAGACAATGTCAATGTGGCACTTTGTTGATTTTTCCGTCGACATTGCCCGTTTCTACGGCCGTCATGCTACGCGTGCAGTTTTTGGAGCATAGTCTGTAGTTCCAGGGCTGTGTGGGCAAAAAGGACCATGTCGTCGGCAAGTCGGAGATTCGTCAACCTCTTACTGCCGACTTTAATGCCCTTGGTTGTCCATGAGGTTGCTTTGAATTATTTATTATTCGTTTGACGCATCTATTCGATAACCTTTTCTATAAAATAACAATCCAAACAACCAAACAATCCAAAATAACAATCGGTTGATTGTTGTTATAATTTATTAGGAAAAAATAAGAAAACAAAAATATAAACATATTTAAAAAAAAATGCGATATTGTTATGTAGGTACATACATTATATTAAAAAAAAAAGATAAAAAAGAATTGCGTGTATTGAAGTTCGAACCTAGAGATCACCGCGGAAGCAATGTGCGAAGTAGGCTAGCGGCGCGCTGGGCTATTCGTACTTTTATAATGAGTTTCGAAATTAAGCTTCTATACATTTATTGACGTCGCACATCGACGTGATTCAAGCGGGGCAACCCGCAGTAGGCGGGACTAAAGGGACTACTCGACCCCCCTCTTCATCTGCTTCACCCCCTCAAAAGCATGAAAGTTGCCTAGAAGAGCGCCTTAAGGGAATGTCAGACTTGTACTGACTAAAACCTATCCATGTTCCTTCTTAGTACTTTGTGTTTCAGGGCCACGAAAACTCTTTCGAACAGTCCCGCGGCCCTGGCAGGCATCGGCCCTCTCGGACCCCTTCCGATGTGCTGACATCTCATTGAGGCGCGCGTGGAACACGAACGCGCCGTCGACACGGCCTGTCGTCATCAGACCGACGGATGGTAAGCTAGAGCAAAGAAGGCCTTTACCCAGCAGTGAGTGAGGTCGGGCTGAGGATGTCGTCATCTCATGGGTCACCCCCTTTCTCCCCATATCATCTTTCAAACAGTCCATCCATCGTTTCTTTAGACTTCTATTATCCTTATACTCCCTTCCAGCTCTATGTATGTATTAGTCTACCTACATAAGTATTTTAATTTCAGCTGTGAATGATCAAAAAAACTTAATTTAGTTACCGGATATTTGACCGTAATTATGACACACTAAAAATATGAGTTGCGAGAATCACTAGGTATCTACTACTTAAACAGGTAATGCTGCCTTGTCAGTCTAGTTGGATTCGGTCTGTTTTTTTAACGTAACTATTAAAACCTAATAAAGCCTTAGATCAACAAAAATCACATCGGTTTGGTAAAACATTCCGTTTTCCCCATTACGTTAACTTTTGACGTCCAGGGTCTAATCAAGACAGTGCCGATCGGTTTCAAAGCGTTGCGTACTTCTGTAACAATTTTCAATAGTCTTTACATAATCTTTTGGTAGCGTACGTAAATGTTATTATATTTTTACTTTATGTACCTGCTATCTGACTAGTGAACTAGTAATATAAAGAGGAAAGATTTGATTGTGTGTTTGTTTGTTACGATTTAACTCAAAAACTACTCGACCGATTTTAAAAATTCTTTCACCATTATAAAGCTACATCTTTACCGAGTAACATAGGGTATAATATAACACAATTTTCGCGGACGAAGTCGCGGGCGAAGTGCTAGTTGCTGATAAAATGTATTTTTTTAGTCTTTCTGGTATTTCTTAATAATATAAATTATTGACAATTTCTTAATAATATCTGACGTCAATATTATTGTATTAACTTTATAAATAAACCTGTCGGAATTATTTTCCAAAATTATGGCGAAGACATCTAGGTGAGAAAATCTGTTGCGGAGTTTGGAAGAGCAACGCGGACAGACGTGAAAATAGCCTTTAACTTACAAAATGTATAGACTGTACCAGATACATGCTTCTACAGTAATTTCCGCTACAAATGCCGGCGATAAATCTATACCTAGGTACCAGAATCTGGAAGGCTACGTCAAAGATTGCACCACATTTTTCAACGATGACCCGTATTAGTAATACCTTTAATTCATAATAATATACTAATCCATGGGATAATTACCACCTATCTTGTCTTAGATGACGTGACAGATCTGCTCTTAGAACTGAACTGCGCAGACGACATTTAACATACAATGATGATATATTTTCTGAGAAAATTTAAGATTGACAGATGTTGACATAATAAATCAATGCCCATGTATGTGGACCATGAGTTTACATTTTGTGGACGGAACTAAAACCTGATTTATACCTCTGAATTTAGTGTTAACCTGAAATTTTTCGTGACCACAAAATATTGTTAAGATGAACGAGCGAATCTGGATTATATTAAGACTAATGCTGTTCTGTATGGTGTCGGACGTAAAGAATAGCACCATCCCATATCTTCCCGTGGGTGTTGTCACAGGCGACTAAGGGACTTTCCAGAGAATGGGCAGCAGCGTTCTCTGTGTTTTTGTAACAACCGTACTGCGATCGCCAACCCACCTGCCAAGCGTGGCGATTATGGCAAAACCCCCCTTATGTACACTTGGGGGAGGCCTATGTCCAGCAGTGGCAGCAGTGGACGTCTTTCGGCTGAAATGATGATGATGATAATGCTTTTACCCATTTCTTGGTGAAAAGAAATAAAAAACATTAATCTATTTTATGAAAATATTATACTATAAAATATGTATCTAGCTGTGTATCTAATTACCTAAGCTTAGAAGCATCTCCATAAAAAAACCCTTCACACATCATTCGACACAACTTCTACGAGATTTTTTTAGACCGTCTACGATTAGAGTCACTAACACATTCATCACCTTTCCCAGCTATGTTGGGGTCGGCTTACAGTCTAACTGGTGTAATCTAATAACTGTATATTACATTGAACGACTGCCTATCCGACCTCCACAACCCAGATATTGGGTAAGACGATACCCAATGCGTAAGACTGTGGTCGGCATTTAAATAATGCAAACTTTGAACCAGATTACCGGACACCATCTATTCTGCCTTGTCAATTTCAACAATATATTTAAGATGACACATCTTACCTATATACCTTAATCATTAGAACATGTATGAGGTGTCACTTAACCAATTTTTTGCTAACATTTTTTGTGCTACGCCACAAAGACTTTGTTAGATGACTCAGTTTTGATTGGGTGCAGATAAAACCGGAATTAAGAAGTTCAAATTATATTAATAATACCTAGTTTCTTAATGTCTTTTTAATAAGCTAGTATTATAAAGTGATTATAACTACTTTCTTACGATATTTTTGGATCCGTGTGATTCTTGCTATAATTATTAAATCACTGAATTTGAATTATTGATTTAATCTTTAACTCTGGACGCTCCTAACTTGCACGTATTTCTACATCGTTCTCACATTTGTAATTCTCAACATGAATATATAACCAAGATTTTGTCACAATATTTTGATTTAAAAGAGTATATAAAGTTCTAAGATAAGTTAAAGTTCTAATCAGAGATCTACGTTTTGGAATGGGCAACTACAGTACTTTGACAAGTTATTATGGCTTGTGACTGGGGCTGTAGCTTCGTGTTTTTTGTTCTTTTTGACTTTCAAAAGTTCCTGTAATTATCTAAATGAAATAAATGCTTTGAGTTTGAGTTTGACCATAGACACCTGTACAAAATAAACTACGTAACTCTACGCACAAATATAGCTAGGCAACAATTTTGGGGTGAATTGAAACGTGATAAATCACTCAAAACATTGTACTGATAGGTTCTTTGAATAGTAGGGGGTAGTGGGTGTAATGGAGGTATTTAAAGTACTTAAACATAAAAAAAATGTAATAAAGTTCTTAACTAGAAGCTTCCCAGGCCCGGAAAGTCGTATGTCTATCTCGCTCGCTTTCGTAATGCCAAAACAAGATAGACGTACAACTTATCGAATTGAAACCGAGCATTTGTGAATACGGGGGCTGGTATGGTCCAGAAAGAAAATATCACAATGACGGGGAGAACAAGTCCCTTTCGGCTTCGTGAAGGATTTTTTACGGCTTTGTGATTGACATATAAACCACAGTATGATCAGTTTCAGTTTGCAGTTCAAGGTGGCGCTGCTGGTCAAGAAAATTTGCATCGATATGTCAAACTTCTTAAATTTATTTTAGTTCTGTATTTTCCCGCCTACACAGATAAGTTTGTTCAGAATGCTTATGATGTACTTGTTGAAAGTCGTTCTAGTAATAGGAAACACTTTGAAAATGGTTGCCACTAACTTGTATAGATGTGTTCCTACAGTTTCTTTTTTTTTCTTATTCTAACCTTGCGTTAAGCCGCGGTTCGCCTTATGTGAAGCGCTGGTGCAACCTACGGTGGAGAATGCTTGCGCTTTTCAGAATAAATTCATGAAGTTTCGGCAACTCATGTCTATTTGATATTACTATTAATAACTTTGTTTATGTATCGATGGTCACTAAAGAGGACCACTGAAATGCAGGAGCATCTTCCGGCATTGTAAATTCTCATTTTCATCACGAACTGAATAATAATATGACCCTTTCTACAAACTTAATATTGAAATAGTAAAATAGATCCTAAAAGCAAACAAAATGTATGTCACCCCATCGTTTTTCCCATAACACAACCAGGTAACGAACATAATAATATATTTGAAGTGGTTTTCCGATATCCATTATTATTTTCTACTATGTGATTAATGAGTGTTTAGTGAACTATTAAGAGCCTCAGGCAATATTGCAGTTTCCATTGTGCTATTTTTTCGGTACCTAATAGCTTTACTAGAATCACGGGAATTAGATCTTGACTCATTGTTTAGGTGGAAAACATCATGCTTTTAATCCACGAAGGGTTAAGCAGAGGTGAACCAATAAAACAATTTCGTTAGTTTTGTTTAAGTTGGATGTAATAGAAAATTGTTTTGTTTTTGTAGTGTTCTGAATTTAGGTCTACTGGACACATTTTTTATTTTATCTTGTCTCTAATATTCATTTGGTAAATGTCATGCATGCCTGTTTTTTGCATGGTTACTAAAATGCCAATTTTAGATGTAACTTTATTTGAATTGTAAGTGACTGTGCTGTTGGCGTGCTTATTCTTATAAATAAATAAATAGGAGCTGATGTATTGCCATAAACTAGGGGCAAATGTAGACTTATGAAGAGAAAATCCTGATGGAAAAACTCACAAATTTTTGTTCGATCCGGGAATCGAATCCAGGACCTGCTCAACACCTGCTCTGCGGCTGCGACCACTTTACCTACAAGGTTGGTGGAAAGTTGTAGCTTTATTGAGACGCCATGGTTAAGTTGTTGATTTTGTATTTTGTTGAAACTTTCCTGAATTGTCACTTGCCGAAGGAAAAACCGGCGAAGAAACTGGACAGCCATGACGCAAAATCACCAAAACTGGAGAGATTTGGAATATACCATACACTCAGCACTGGCCAAAGCTTTAAGAAGAACAATGGAATGAAATTAATTGGAATTCAAAGAAAATTGTTCAGGGGATAATTGCATGGAAAAATTAAATGAAGAAACTGTCGTTTAAAAATATATTTATTAGTCCGACCAATTTTAAAGTTATATACTAATTTGACGTAGTTCTATCATAATGATCCTCAGCTCAGTTTTTTCTCAACTATGTATCCTGGGGTAGGCTTCCAGTCTAACCGGGTGCAGCTGAGTACCAGTTTTTTACATGGAGCGACTGCTAATCTGACTACCAACACTCAGTAGCTGGGTCATACGATACACATTGGCTGTCATCAGTGTTTCGGGTTTCTGGTTATTCGTAACAAATATCAAAGATAGACAGCCGGGACCCACGGCTTAACGTGTTTTCCGAGACTCGGAGGGAATTTGGCCTGTAATCCCCATCCACGGATCAGCATCGGAGTGAATAATTTACATTTGACTGACTGTTTTTCTGGAGAGCAGCGGTGGCTCAGTGGTGGCAGCCCCGACTTACGAGCAGGAAGGTTCAAACCCAGGCAGGCGCATTACTTTGTGTAATTTATGTCATCACCGCTGCTCTCAAACCGGTGAAGGAAAACATCGTGAGGAAACCGGCACGACATCTATCAACCTGCACTGGGCCATCGTGGTGGATAATAGCCCACTCCCTCCCATAGAGAGAAGGCCTGTGTCCCAGCAGTGGGAACATTATAGGCTGATGATGATGATGACTGTTGTTATTCTGCCACGAGGCCCTTATTAGTAGCCGTACGTGTTATGTTTAACTAATAAATGAATTCCTGTAGAAATTTAATAAAAATAGGTAGGTACCAATAGTTTGAGGTAGTTTGGCGACATCCGCTAAGTCGAACAGTAGTTCAAATAGAAGTGATTTCATTTTAACTATCGTAACTTGGTGACTAACACTTCAAATATAACTAGTAGCTGAAGTGAAGGGATCCGGTATGTGGCCAACACAATTCTTTTACTTACGTTATTTTCACGGTGAGTTTAGTAGATTTGTTCTAACTGCATCCCATAACCGGGTAGCAGATGCGTTTTATTTCGTTTTCGTTTTATTTTTACTTTTGTATAGATTCTTTTTCATTTAGCTATTTTTGTAAATTCGTAGTATTTTTTTTATTACCTTTTGTACTAAGCAACGACTTATTGTCGGGCCTATGCTGTCCTCCCATACTTAAGTACTAATGCATGTGTACATTCAAATATTGTACAACCAAATAATTTTAAAAGAGTAACCATGGAGTTTCTTGCCGGTTCTTCTCCATAGAAAACGATCAACCCGAACCGAGCACCTTTTGTCGACGTTTTATGAGTGCCCATGTAGGCCTATGTAAAATAAAATATTTTGATTTTGGTATCAACAATCTGGATCCGGATACTGTTCTGCATGCCATAATCGCATCACAGTAGTATTATATTGGTTTATTTCGCTGCTAAACATTTTAACATAACACATTTCAGCGTCCAACGAACTTATAACATCACCAATCTTCTTACCTTCTAAAGATGTGCTTGAAATTAAAAAAAAAGTTTTTGTTATGTAGTTTGCCTAAACCATTCTCGTGGCGTTTAGCATGGCAGCTGGTATGTATGACTCTTGCCATGGGTCTTTCAAACAAGCACGATCGTGCCCTCACCTAACTTAGCTAGAAAAAGTGGTTAGGTACAGCAATAAAAGTGAGCTTGCTCATCCCACATGGACTGATTGAATTAAGATTTTATGTATTAAGAGAGACAATTAAGTTATCAAAACAAAACTTGCCCATTTTAGACGCGGTGTGGCGAATTTAACTATTCACCAAAATCTTTGGACAGTATAAGGTAATGGTCTTGAACACCTGAAGTTTTGCGATGAGGAATTATCTACATGATACACACCGAGAGCATACGGAACGGGTTTTTCAGACCCATAGTAAAAACGGGAAAAACCGGGTTTATTATGGGACCCGTTTTGTATGGCCTAATATACACACCATAAAACCGTTTTTTTCTGAGGGGTTAAGCAAGGGTAACTTATTGTGCTTACACCCACATTTTGCCACTCAAATCAAATAAGCCAGTTACAGGCACTTTTGAATGGTCGAACAACAATAAAAATTAAGCTACAGTCCCAGTCACAAGACATAATAACTGTGAAAGTACTGTAGTTGCCCATTCCAAAGCCTAGATCTCTATGGAGAAGAATGGGCAAGAAACTCCATGGACACTCTTTTAAATCAGAATCTTGTTACAAAAACCTTGGTTACATCATTCATGTTGAGATGGTACATTATGTGAGAACGATGTAGCAAGACTTCACGTTAAAAGTGTCCACAGCAAAAACAAAAAAACAATTAAAAGATAAAATAATTAGTTCGAAATAAGCCGTGGCAGCTAAGAGACGACCAGGCACAACTGACAGCGCCCGTTCACGAACATGACGCATGGATCAGCCATCATTCAACTCAACCATTTTGAAGGGAACTAAATGACCCGACACACACGCCGCCATCAGCGTGACATTTGAGTGAGCATGACATACTCTCAACCGCCAGGGCACATTCAAGTCAATAAAAGACGTAGGTTTCCAGTAAATGATAGCTATCTAGCACATAGGACTCACACAATATGGGCTATGCGATTATATAATACTAAATTAATTGAATTTATACAATTCAAAGATAGTTGTACAATCTTCAGCAGCTCCAACAATACTATTTAATGCTATCAATTTATGCGAACCTGTCCTTGTGGAGCGGGACCGGCATGGAGCCAAGCATTATTATCAGCGATATAATCGTCCAATTTGTAATAAGCCTGCCTACAAAGTGTGCGTTTAATGCATGTTTTAAATTTTGTCTCACTCAGTTCAAGAATACTCTGTGGAATTTTATTATAGCATCTTAAACAGTACCCCATGAAAGATGAGTCTACTTTAGCGAGTC
Source organism: Cerastis rubricosa (assembly GCA_949152445.1). Lineage (NCBI taxonomy): Eukaryota > Metazoa > Arthropoda > Insecta > Lepidoptera > Noctuidae > Cerastis > Cerastis rubricosa. The sequence goes on along the minus strand of OX424535.1, from coordinate 3,063,599 downwards.
TGAAGCCAGGCTGAACTAATTGGTCTCTATTTCTAGTATTGTAATTGTGTCTGTCACCTCTTTTGCTAAAAAGATGCAGATTTTTTCTTACGTACATTATGTTTTCGTAAATGTATTGGCAATGTACCGTCATGATGTTAATGTCCTTAAACAGTTCCCTTAGAGAATCGCGCCTACGGAGATTATATATGGCCCTGATGGCTCTTTTTTGCAAAATAAAAATAGACTCAATGTCTGCAGCCCGTCCCCATAACAAAATGCCGTAAGACATTATACTATGAAAGTAACTAAAATAGACCAATCTCGCGGTATCAACATCTGTATATTGACGGATTTTTCTAACAGCATATGCTGCTGAACTTAACCGCCCCGCAAGAGATGTTAAATGAGGACCCCATTGAAGCCTTGAATCAAGCGTAACCCCCAAGAAAACCGTTTTATCGACAAATTCTAGTTTCTCTTTATTCAATATTATATCACAATCACTACATTTAACATTCGGTAATGAAAATCTTATGCATTTAGTCTTATTTTCATTTAATACTAAATTGTTTGCTGTGAACCAATTATGTACCTGAAGTAGTGCATTATTGACGTTATCTAGATTTTGGGCCCGTCTATTTATCTTAAAAATTAAGGAAGTGTCGTCAGCAAATAACACCATATTTTGTGGTTGGCTTTTCAATAAAGAGGGTAGATCGTTAATATATACTAGAAAGAGGAAAGGACCCAATATTGACCCCACTCATGTTATAATTCCCATTTAAAAAGAAGTCTGTTACCATCATAATCTGCCTAGCCTTTTCCCAAACTATCTTGGGGTCGGCTTCCAGTCTAACCGTATGCAGCTGAGTACCAGTATTTTACATGAAGCGACTGCCTATCTGACCTCCACAACCCAGTAACTGGGTAATACGATACTTCTTAGAAAGACTGGATGTCAAGTCTTTTGGCTTCTAACTACTAGTAACTGTCAAAGATTTACAAATGACATACCGTCAACTAGGCACAAATTTAGACTTTCTGGCAATTGTGGCTGACACTGAGGCATTCCTATCGATAAATCCAATAACACTTAGTCCGACCTAGGAATCGAACCCTAAAGACCTCTTGTTCAATAACTACTTCATCTTCTAATGGGTAAAAATCTGCCTTAGTACTGCAACTAATCAAAACTACAACATCGGTATGAAACGCTGCTACGTTGCTCTACCTACGTATTAGAAAACTTATCATAAGTCTATTAAAAAGTTAGATAAGGTAACTTGATGGAAGCAAATATTAACTTTGAAAGGAATGGGCTTTAATCTATTTTACTCAGTTCAGAAGAAATGCAATTATTTGGAAGGAAGAACATGTGTTACTTGTTTGTTCCAGCTACAGGGGTTGGATATAAAAAAATCCTCGTTTGGTCAGCTACTTCCAAAATAATTGGGGAGAAGTTGTAAGGAAGATCTAAGCTCATTATCATCACCATTCTCAGGAGAATGTGATAATAATGAGCCACCCAAATAAATTGGGATTAGGACAGCTCCTAATCCCAATTTATTTGGCGCAGCATGTCTTCTTCTTCCATACTTCTCTATTACTTGTTATATGTTCATCAGACACCTACTTTCTTGCTTTATCATCCTTTACACAGTCTATCCATAGTTTGTTAGGTCTTCGTCTACTCTTATACAATCAATACTAATATTTAAATAAAGAGGCAATGTTTGTTTATTCGCGAGGATGGATGTATGAGGTAAACTTCGGAAATACTGAAAAAAAAATCTGAAAAACTTTATACGCGTAAGCAGGATACACAGGTCTAAAAAGTTACCAAATTAGACCGATTATTTAATTATCTACAGAAAAAAAACCAACTATCTTTTTTTTTTAAAGACATTTTGAACATGTTTTTAGTACATAACTTTTTAGACCTATGTATCCTGCTTATGTGTATTAAGTTTCATTAAAATCGGTTCGGTCATTTCGGAAAATAAGGACTTGAAAGAGCATTTACACCTTACGGCTTTTCATACTGAAAAGCCGTAAGGTGTAAATGCTCTTAACAAACAAAAAAGTAGTTGGAGAAAATATGTTTTAAAGTTGTTAAATGTAATTATTACTGCTCGTGACTATATGCCGTATAGATTTGCAAAAGGTAGGAAAACTGCAGTAAAAATCGCGTCTAGAAAAACCAGCTTTTCTTCCCTATGCTATTTAAAAACTTAGTATTATGCAACAGAGTTGTTACCTATGCTGTAATTAGATGCATTGTGCAATAGGTAAACTCTAAATTTTATGCACAATTATCCTGTACCTATTTGAGAATTTAGATTGTATTTTTAATTTTCTAAATAAATTGTGGTTTACGAGGAAAAGTACAGTTTATTGGGTAAGTTACATAAATAGGGTAAAGAAGAGTCGAATCTCAAATACAATCAAATCTAAATATTGTTATTTCACATAGGCCTACATGGGCACTTATAAAACGTCGACAAAAAGGTGCTCGGTTCGGGTTGGTATGTTTCCTATGGAGAAGAACCGGCAAGAAACTCCATGGATATACAACCTGTGGTAGCTACACCCAAATTTCGCTAGTTATGTTAGTCCCAAGTAGTAGGGGGCGAGCCTCGTTTGTCGAGCATGAGGTCCCGAGTTTAATCCCGGGTCAGGCAAAGTGCTATTGCTTTTTTTCATCAGGATTTTTTCAGTAGCAGCCACGGAGTCTGGCTTTGTGCCCGGTAGATGGCAATAGGTTCGCCCCTTGTTTCATGAGTCTTCAAACATAACTGGCGAAATGTGGGTGTACGAGTAGGTACTATTAGGTACCTCTGCTTAATCCTTTGAGCAAGCGTGATGTTAAGTAGGAGACCAACCTTATTGCCAAGAACCGAACACGAATCCAGACTCTATCAATTTTCTACACTAAAAGTGATCAAGGTAGGTCTCTCAGACCCCATCATTCCAATACTTACTACATTTTCGCAACCTTTGCAACAAATTAATTTCCCGTTTGCAAGCCTTTGATAAATTAATGAAATGTCCACGCAACCATTTTAGAAGGCTTCTTCTATGAAATATTATATGATTGGAATAACCAATTAAGATTTTCAATTTTCTTTTTAATAAAATTTAGGTAGAAATAAACATTTCATTCGAAATTTCTACACAGTATTTAAAAGGCAATTTTGATGAAGAATAGGCACGTATTTTCCGGCTTAATTACGAAAAACTTTCCAGAAAGATACTTTGCTCTATCTAAGTCGCTGCCCAACTTTATAATATATGTCTAGCTATGTAGGTACCTACCTGCCTGTGCTATGTACCTACAATCATAAGAAATAATTTGTTTACTCTTTGAAAAAAGATTGTTTTTCTCTTGAAATAACGATTGCAATTTTGGGATAACACCTATTTCCATAGAGCCCAGGATTTTTAGACCAAAAGTGGCTAAAGATGTGAAATCTCTGATATCGTGGTGACATTTAATAATGTAATCACATTTACGATTCCGACACTTGCGTCTTGAGATATACAGGGTGTAAAGTATTGTTTCCAAAATACTCTGTATAATAAATTTTGTTTGCTGTAAACATTTTAGCGTTTGTGATTGTGATAGTACGGATTGTTAAAATACGAGCCCAATTGATCCTAGAAGATTTAGTCTTTTTGAACGTCTCGATAAATTGTTTTAGGTAAATAATTAAGTACTGATAGGTCTTTCAGTGTTACAGGCTACCTTGCTAAACGTAAATGAAGCACAATATACCGATTTGAAACGTTTGGTTCCGTCAATATTCTATATTCAAACCTGTGAACCACAAGATCGATGCTATGATTTCCACCATTATAACGAACACTACTAACAATACAACAATACAACTAATTACAATATTTTGAGGCAGTTAAGTTCGTAAGCTAAGTTTTTATTTTCAATTCCAAAATTGTTGTATTTTTAGTTATTAGTTATTATTTTTAAATTAACGCCATCTCGCGATATCACGAAGAACTACAACGCAGACACGTAAATCATGAATGAATGTAGTAATGAATAAGTCCGCGAGAGATCGTTACTCTACAACCAATAAGAATACTTGAAGATATTAAATTGCAACAAATTAAACAAAACAGCTCAGCTCATCAGCTGATAAGTAGTAGAGAAATAGTATTTATTGTAGACATAATAAGTGAAAACAGTCATTATTCAAGAAGATTGTAATGGACAACAGTGTTTTGTGTCAGTGGTGTGATAAGCAAAAGTTAACATTGAAAAAATAATTCCAAAGTTTGTTTGGTGGCAAATGTTAAACATAACCTCAAAAAAGTAAACAAACGCAACTCAAAGGTCAAAGGTAAATATTCTGTTTCTTTGTATTGACGATATTTAAATGACATTTTAATAGTTAGTACTCTTCCAGAGAGTTGGAATTTCGATAAACTTGGTTGGTTTTAATCTAAACATTTTTTGTTTGTGTGTTGAACAGTTTGAATGGAACTTTACTTAGTTTATGTTGGAGATTCGGGAGTTACTGTGTTTTTATTGGTACTTGCACACATTAGTGACTAATATTAATTATTTAATATGGTTAAGTTATTTTCAAGATAAGTGTTGTTTTTTTTCAATCTGTCTAGAATTTTTATTTTTAATCAATTTATTTAAAGACTTTTACCTAACAATATCTGTCAAGGATATGTCTTGTGTCTTGACAGTTGTCAATGTCAAGTCACCTCATAATTTTTATAACTTAAGCAAAAGAAATCATGCACGGAGCCGAAATTGTCTATTGCACCTAATTTAGAAATAATATTTGTAACCCATGATACTCACAGTATTTTATGGTTTTGTTTCCTCGTTAAGATGAACGGAACAATATCTAAATCCCAGCTTGTAACAAACACTGATAACTAAAAATGGTAAAAATGAACATTTTTAAGGACAAAGATAATGCCTTTGAAACATACACCTGTCGACGATAGCTAAGTGGTCATTAATGTAAGGGATACACCACTTTACACTAATGACGGACTCACCTAAAACGTTATCGCATCAAGTAAATAGAACTGTTCGAGTGACTCAACCGCTGAGTCGGCGAAAGTGGCTTCTTTTTTTTCACACTGGCTGCCAGGCGTCGAAACTCAGGCATGTCCGTCACTATACACTGCACAGATAAAATTCTCTCATAAAATGCACTTTCCCATCCTCAACACTGCATCCATAGCACAATAAAGATAGAGATAAAGCGATAACAGTTGTCGAAATTCGTTATCGTTTTCGAGATCGCAATAGGCACATCGTCCGTCGTCGCCGACGTCCGTCGATTGGCGGCACGAACCTCACCAGAGCTGCGACACTTGAAACCCACACGAATGTCTACAATGACACGAAACGTGATCACACACACGATTAGGGAAACATGAACAATGAAATTTAGTTTCTGGAAACGAACATGTGCCGCGGAGGAGCGAACTCTTAGCATTGACTGGACTGCGCTTGGGCCGTGCAGGATGCGACCCATTAGGCAAAGAGCGTCCATTATTGTATTGTCGTGGGCTTATCGTAGTGCTAGTGTCTCCTTAAATTGCCGGAACGGACTGAGTGTACGTGAGTTACCCAGAAATTTAGGAGCGTTGTCATTAGCTATTTGAGAAATGTAAGTGCACTTTTTGGATGTGAAGATGTTAGAGATCACCCAAAAGATAGGTATGTCAATAAAAAAAAAACCTACCACGGTGTAGATGTCGTATCAGAGACACCAGAAACATCCTTTCAAGATCCTATCGTGACGTAAATTATCATTCGTCATCAGTAATGACTGCATTTAGGTACATTAAGAGGCCACAACGACCAAGTCACGGGACCGGATCCAGAGTTATCACGCTCGTTTGTTCAATTGGACGCTTAAGTACCGGCGAAGCTCTGAAGCCGGCCGTTTCCGTTGATATTTCACACAGGAACCTGCGAAGGGAAACGTGGACATGGCGCAACTTAACGACCCTTTGGAAGAGGACAAACTAGGCCATGTACCTACTTGGAGATATCATCTAACCTAACAGAATGACAGGAAGATCTAGCAATTATGCCATATCCATGTTATGCAGTCACTTATGTGACTCTGTTACTCATCCCACAGCTATTAATGCGAAGACACGTCTTAATTTGTTCTCAGTTCGAACAGGTTAAAACGCCATGCCAAAATGGCAAATACGGGACTATATTTAGCTTGAAATACTATATCCTTGCCTGAAGAACTGCTTAGCTCCGGTTCAAACAGGCAATGGGATTAGGAATATCAATTCACACACTTATGAATGCATGTGGCGAAATAAGAACCAAGTTAAAATGTACTGGAGTTGACAGGTCTTTGACATCTTACCTTAGAAAGTGGCGCCACCATTACATGCAAAGACGTTTGTCGGTCTATATGTTTTTTATATAAGTGTCGTTGGCACTTGGTCCTCTCAGTGAGGGCAAGCCGCTCCCGACTCCAACGAATTCTATCAAGGATGTGCACAATGAGTTTATAAGGTCGAACGACTCAACTGCTATTTGTGGTTTATTGTAAACATATTTGATGCTGATTTTTCATACTGACAGCTGTAAATGTTTCGGGTAGGTCAGCGGGATTTCTAGGTGGGTCAAGGAACGTATGCTTAGCATTTATTAGTTAGAAACAAAAATGAAACGTCATAAAGCATCTTGTTTTAACTATAGCATTAATTCTCTAGCCGCAGCCAAACAGTATCTAATATTATGATTGTTTTATACATACTAGCTGTCCCGCGCAACTTCGTCTGCGTCACATTTTCCCCCTTTTGCAACATTTTTCATTGCTGCTCCGCTCCTATTGGTCGTAGCGTGATGATATATAGCCTATGTTACTTCTAATACCTCCAAGAATATGTGTACAAAGTTTCATCGATCGATCGGTTAGATCGGTTGAGTAGTTTTCGCGTGAAAGCGTAACAAACAAACTTACATTCACATTTATAATATTATAGTAGGGATTCCTTCTCTTAAAATGCATTTAAAATAGCTCTGCAGTAAGTAAAATCTTCGTAAGGAGAATGGGCAAAAATATATGGAACGTGGTACCCGCTTCAATAGTCATCATTAATATATCATTGAAAAGACATTTTGATGCAGAGAAACGTCTACCATGGCGCCAGTCCCTATTCACGTTTGGATAGCAGTAATTCACTAAGTTTTATAAATGAGAATTTACTACAAACTACTCATATTAGTAAAAGAAAGCTAGAATAAGATAGAATTAGACAATTATATAACACACTTAGGCTTCCATTATTGAAAGAAGTAAGAAAACAAACGTTTTTCAAATAAAAATCATATATTTGAGTATTAGTTAGTGAGTAGATTTAAAACATCACATATCGTTATCAACAAGGAAAGATAGAAAGATAGAAAGCAGCAAATCCCTTATGCCTCGCATAACTTAGGTACCATACGATGGACACTATATGTGCACAAGTGCCCGTCGTACGTCGCCCGGTTAAACATGCGCAATAATGTTGGACAGTATTATTTGCACTGTTGATCAATATATAACAAAAATATGTTTTTATACGGACATGTCGCGACTGGATTCGTCCACGCAAAAGCCAGGCATCTTCGTGTATGCCATAGTCTGGCAGATCTTCTAGCCCTCCCTCTCTGTACGTTTCATTTATATACAGACCATTTGACAAATGCTCGGCACAGTAAGATCTTGCCAGCTTGAGTTGGTATGTACCTAGCGCTAGTAGAATTATATCCTCCTCCGTCATTGAAGGGAAGTTTTCTATCTGGCTTGCTTCCAACCTCTGAAAATCTACTCTTCTGTGATTGAGCCGTTTTCTCTCTACATACATATGCAGAAGATTCGGGGTATCTATTTTCTGCCTTATGATATTCACGAATTTGCCTGCGTGTATGCTATCCACGAAGGGTTGGTGGAAATGATTTAGCTGCGGCAATCTTAAAATAAGTGAACATATTGGGCAGTGACTTATTAAAATATTTTTGCCGCAAGAGCTTAAAATCACTTTTAAACCGGCTGTTTACCACTTCTATTGCACAACCCACCGGCATAGCGTTACCGATCGAGCTTCATTTGATTGTTCACTGGTCAGCTGTGTCTCTTGGCGGTTCTGTGTTGGTGGGACATAGGATTCATACCCACATTCATCAAAGAGGTCCAAGCTGTCCCTAAAACCTCGATCTAATATAAAAGCATCGTTTGTTTGGAGTAAACTGTGTAGTGGATGTTCTCCATCATTCATAATGTCGCCCATTATTTACGCATCTGTTTTTGTTGCAGCGTATGGGCCCATTACATCTAATATGTATCCATCAGTACATACAAGTAGGAAAGGTTTCAGTAGATTCTGAAACTTGTATTAACTGTAGGACAATGTGACCCACTCCCAAATGCAGCCCGACATAATTGTTATTGAGATACTCCCTCACAATAACCAACAAACGTTCAAGCTTTCGTTGTGACATGTTAATAATAATGTCGCAAGTCTTTCATCTGGCTCCCCGGTACGCAGTTTTGTAAGATAAATACCTAATGCAGTTCTCAGCTCTCTACATCTTTACAAGTTATGAAAGCACAAAAGAAACTCAAACAGCAGCTAAACGTCGTCACGAGTACAAAACAAACGAGCGACTGGTGCGGACGCCGACGCCTCCCCTACTGCTCCCGCGCGCACCCCGCGCTCGGGAGCAGCGGGGCTCGAATTAAAAGGAGGGGTGCATGGCAAAGTCTTACGTAAAAGCGTTATTAATAGAAAACATGAACGGAAATACAGAAAATATTACCTAGGTACTCATTTTCTTACATAGATAAGTGGTACCTAATATACTCGTTTATGTATGTTTATCGCCGGGGCCACGGGACTGTCTAAACAGGTTACCGTGGCCCTGGAACGCAAAGGGCAACCGAAGGAACAGGGTTTTTATTAGTCAGTAGGACTGTCGTTTATCTCCAAACGCAATCAGATTTGAGACTAGCGGCTATAGTAAATATTGTTCCTCTTGGTAAGACCTTTTAAACGACACTACAATCATATCTATTGGCGCCGGGTACCATTTTGCCCATTCTCCTTTAAATAGCATTTTTCTTTTTTTTTTTGAACTCTACCATAATGTTGTCCTATTTAACCCAAAGGTTGACTGGTATAGAATGCATATGTACCACCAAGAAGTTTGAATAAATAAATATTTAGGTACTTCAAGATTCTGTTTTATGTTTTCTGCCGGAAGGGTCAATCAATCCAACCTTTTCGGAACCGGGACTTGTTAAAAGGTGGTTTGAGTTACCTACTTCTACTGTTTTCAAATTAAGAACGCATGCAACTGTTCTTTTAGACTCCTCAATTTTGCCTCGAGCAAGTCTCACATAGTGTAGGCAAACAGTTTCTTCTTTAATGCCTAGTACCTACTCATACAAAGCTGTCTGCAAGGATGGAATTAATTACGTGAATAAAATGCTTGACGTCATCTATTGTCTTTGAGATAAATAATAAATACTTGGGTTACGAATCCAGGTAGGTCATTAATCGTCTTAGGAGACGATTACTTAAATGAAATTCATGAGCAAATCACGCATAAGAATGATGATTCCAACTACAACATCACACAATGCTGGGGCGCAGGCCTCGTCTCTATGAGAGACAGTGCACTTTTATCCACCACGGGGGCCCAGTGCGCGTTGGTAGTCACCTGTTTTCATCTGTCTTTTCCACCGTTTTGAGAGCAGTGGTGGTGAAAAAAATAAGAATATTTAACGCGCCTGCTTTTGAAAACTGACAGGATTACCGACTGATGCTACTGGGCGACACTGCTTCACTCCCAAATAGAATTCAAGATAACCAAGAAATACCCAGTTATTCGTTAGTTCATCACCATCATTATTTGCCTAGCCTTCCCAACTACGTTGGTGTCGGCTGTCGCAGTTCAATACCTGTACTTTACATAATAATTCCTTCTTTTTTTACTTTAAGAGCCTTAACGCCTCGAAATTTCATACAAACTTTCAAGTCCTTATTTTCCGAAATGACTGAACTGATTTTAATGAAACTTCATACGCATAAGCAGGATACATAGGTCTAAAAAGCTACTAAAACAATTTTCGAAAAATAGTGTTACAGCTAAATTAGACCGATTATTAATCTAATATATAAAATTCTCGTGTCACAGTTTTCGTTGCTATACTCCTTCGAAACGGCTTGACCGATTTTGATGAAATTTTGTGTGCATATCGGGTAGGTCTGAGAATCGGCCAACATCAATTTTTTATATCCATAAAAAACCCCGCGAACGAAGTCGCGGGCAGCAGCTAGTTATCTATAAATAAAATAGAAATTTCCAAGTATCTTTTTACTTAAAAGATATTTCAAAAATTATTTTAGGAACTTTTTAGACCTATGTATCTTGCTTACGAGTATTAAGTTTCATCAAAAATTTCGAAAAATAAGGACTTGAAAGTTTGTAAGAAATGCCGTAAGGTGTAAACGCTCTTAAATTTAGTTAAAAGTTTAATTGCAAACGTTTCTTATTACGGATGTGCAGGTGTTAAGCATATAACGGTTGTGGAAGGTGCGTGGGTCACATCACTTAACTTCGAGCTATCTGCTGCACAAGTAATTTGTCCCTACGGTCATTCTGTCTTTCAGACTTTTTTTCCCGTTTGAACGTATGCAACTTTTAAGGGCAATGCATTTAAACACACTGATAACTTTGCAATAGCCGACACAGAGTTCAAATCGTTAAATTAAATCGTACTTATTATTTTTAAAAGAGTTCGCGTCATTGCGAAAAAAAAGTTTTATCGCAATTTGTTTATGGAACTCAGAGTATTGGCTTCTAATTGTCTTCGTCTTTAATAAAAAGATAGATAAAAACTGTGAATAATTCCGATTATTATATTTATCTTACAGATACCTAATTATGTGTGTGTGTGTGTGTATACTCTGTTAAATGGACAATTATTACTATTAAAAGTTTTAGACATTCAGTCTCCTTACCTGTTTTACCAAGACATCATCATCATCATCATTTCAGCCCAAAAGACGTCCACTGCTGGACATAGGCCTCCCCCAAGTGTCGCAACATTGACATTTTAGGGGGTTTTACCATAATCGCCACGCTTGGCAGGCGGGTTGGCGATCGCAGTACGGTTGTTACAAAAGCACAGAGAACGCTGCTGCCCATTCTCTGGCAAGTCCCTTAGTCGGCTCTTACGACACCCACGGGAAGATATGGGATGGTGCTATTCTTTACGTCCGACACCATGCAGAGAACCAACACATAAGGAATGTAATTGAGAATGAAATCCATTATAAAACTGAACAACGCCATAAAACCCTGTTTATTAAAGAAAATGGCATATCGCCAATTCATTAGTCCTTCTTGGAAATTCAAACCAATCACACACCATGCAACGTGATAAGTCACATTTTGAGTCTGGCCGTAAATAACAGAACCTAGGAAATTTTATCACGTAACCATTACTTGGGAAAAAGGGTGTTCGAAGCCCTAGGAAGGGCGTGTGCCTCACCTCCTCCGGTTACGGAGGAAACTAATAGGTAATTAATAAAACTAAAGGAAACCAGACTTGTTTGGACGTCGGTCGTGTAAATGTCGTTAAGGACTTATTAACATATATAACATTTTCTAGGTCGCTGAAGGGAATTCTTGCTGCAATTCTGTACTGAAGATGGTAATGTGAAGGTGGCAATGTTTGGAACTTCTCATTCGATTCCAAAAATTCTTTTCTAATTGGAAAGCTATATTATACATATAACCCCCGAGTCTGTATGGTGTCGGACGTAAAGAATAGCACCATCCCATATCTTCCCGTGGGTGTCGTAAGAGGCGACTAACGGACTTGCCAGATAATGGGCAGCAGCATTATCTGTGCTTTTGTAACAACCGTACTGCGATCGCCAACCCGCCTGCCAAGCGTGGCGATTATGGCAAGACCCCCCTTCTTGGGGGAGGCCTGTGTCCAGCAGTGGACGTCTTTTGGCTGAAATGATGAATGATGATGAACCCCCGAGTGTCATAGGCTATTTTTGAAACTTTCCCATGGGATATATTCCAGCCATAACCCGTGCGAATCCGCAGGCAAGAACTACGACTATACTAGTTTCTGTTATTTTGAATGTTTTTCATCTGTTGCTCCATAGCTCTCTTCTTAGCATTTCGATGGCAACGAAATTGAGTCGCCAGAATCTGGCTACAATTAAGTGTCTTCAGTATCGTCCATCAGTTCTTGTAACGAGCAAACAAGAGGGCTCGCAGGGCATTATTATGTGACCCATCGTTTTTTTAATACTACCAAAACACTATAAGAGCCATCTATGAAATCCGAGGAAGATTTCCTTGTTGCACACACATGTTTTAGATGACATAAAAGGAGGCAAAGTCTTTTATACCAAATTACTTATTCCCTTTATTGAAGAAAACAAATGCGCTTTTTCTCTAGTTGTAAAGGATGAGGTAACTCCCTACAAATATTGCGTTTTTTGATCGATGCGAAAGGTTATAGTGGCTTCAACCAATCTTAATAGGAAACTAGTGTTAGTTAGATTATAAACTAGTTTAGAACTTCACTAAGGTCACTGGATAGAGATAGTCTAACTTTAATGGACTTAGGTTCGCCGACAAATCTGATTTCATGCATGTTTGCTCAATTATACAGAAATCAGAACTTATAGTTCTAAACGTTAACATACCATCCAGCTAGCTTAAGATAGGTATCAGAATGCGAAAGTTACTTTTCGCCTAAACCAAAGCAACGTTTGACAGGTAACCTGGGACCAGATGGCCTGCCATGACGTCTTAAAACATTATTGTTTTACTCCTTTTCCAGTGTAGGAATGAGACGGAGCTATACAGGATGTGTAGCGCCATCTCTTTTCCTTTTTTTCTATTCTTTTTCTTTTGAAATAAGAGTAAAACAATACTGCTTCAAGAGGTCATGGTAGGCCAGCTGGAGGGAGAAGGACACAGGGTTCTTTTCATGTTAGATTATTTGTATTAATAATACAAATGATGCAATATAAAGTAAAAACAGAAACCGCGAGTGACCGGTATTTCTAAATTAAATTAGATCAGAAACGATTGCCCCTAATTCTGAAAGAGGGAAATTTACATAGCATAAGTCATTTATCCGACTTTCCTTTGCATTCACTACCCAATGCATTTATTATATATGTCCATCGATAACCTTAAACATTACAAAGTAGGACAATCAACGGAAACATCGACGAAAGAAGAAAATGATCTATTGTTCTGATTGTTTTCATTCTCCTGACACTATTCCAGTTATTTCTGGTAATTCTGAACAGCACGTGTCCAATGTGTCATTGTGTAGCTCGCAGGAAAGCTGGCTTAACTTGTAACGCGATAGATAACACCAAGTTCATTACAACTGGGTCACACGATAGGCTAATCTTATCTGATAAGCGGGACAAATGCGACAATAAATTCTGTGTAACGTAAAACCGGATTGATAATGACAGCTGTAGGCCGCCATCTTTTTTTACATTTCCCGCCAATCTTTTTTTTTAATTTAGATCATGCTCCGTTTCACAAAAGATTACTTTTACGAGTTTATTAAAACGATTAGTAGTTGAGTGACTAACCTAGAGTTCTATTTATTTTATTTACTTACTTGAATTATTTGAAGTTTGATAAAGGATGACTAAACGCTGGATACTGTTTCTAACTGCATAAAATATTTAAATGACCTAATTTAGAATTATAGATAAGGTATCATCGGTGCATTTAGCATTTGTATAGACAAAAAAGTTTCCATCGTTGTATAAACTGTATGATTTGTAATCATTGTCTCAAAATTATTTTAAAAAAAACTAAAGAATTGTCTGAAATAAAGCAATATATAGGGCGGTAGGTAAGTGGCTTACAATTTCGCCTGGGTTTCTCAACCTTCGATAGCTCAGTTGGTAGAGCGGTGGACTGTAGTTGTTTCAAAAGTTGATATCCATAGGTCGCTGGTTCAAATCCGGCTCGAAGGAATTTCTTTTTTAGCAATTTTACGGTTTACTTTTTTCTATTAAGCTATTTCACTTATTTAAAACTAACCCTCCTTGAGGAAATATGGCGCGTGGCTTTCGAAATTAATTTAAGACTGTGATAATCTATTCACAAAAATTAAACTACCTTTTTTGCAATGTTTTCTTGCGAATTTAAACTAATCTATATTTTCTTTATTTGGTTTGTATTCCAACCAATTTTACCTGGTTTATACTTTTTCTTAATAAAAGAAACAATATATTAAGAAAACTTACTATTTAAAAAAAACCCTCCGAAAATAAATGTACTAAAAGAAACTGTTTCCGCCCGGGATCGAACCGGGGACCTTGTGCGTGTGAAGCACACGTGATAACCGCTACACTACGGAAACGATAGGCAGTGTTCTTAAATTACAGTTGAGTTCAAGTAGGGTGATTTATTCCCTCTCTTTTATTTATTTCGGACAAATTATTTTTCAGAAACACGAAACTAGACCTCGATACAAAATTAAAGTGCTGTCCTTTCATTTTATTTTACTTCCGATTTTGCAGTGCAGTAACCATTATTCCCGTACACATAAGGTGTAAATAAAGACCTGCAATAAATTATTGTACTTATCCACATCAAACAAAGAATTTCCTATAAACCTGTAAATACACAATTACGTATAAAGTCATTTAAAAAAAAAACCCTAAGCTTACCTTTGTAAATGCACGCGGCAAATAACACGGGTTCACAGAAAAAGAAAACTGAATTTGAAATTCGAACACAAGTCACAAGCGCCTACTAGAAGACGCTTCGACACAAGTTGGCGGCAAAAGGCTGGCGTATCGTTTTTATACCATCGCAAATTGCATGGCATATTGACCACCCGCTTGAATATGGCTCATTACTTCTATTCCATGGGTGTGTTTATGCCTAATTTGTAATTGTGTTCGCACCCTGTGTTCAGCTCATCTTTTACTTGTACCAATGTATTATTATATTGTCGCCTGTCTGCTGTATTACCGATTGCTTCTTTATACATTGACGGGGAAAACCGGACGTTTTAACGACACACGTGATGTAAGCAAGCAATGTATAACAAAATGTTGGATGTTTTTTTGATCGTACTTTTCGCACTCGACATCCTACGTCACGGTATGATTATTCTCGTTGCTAAAAGAATATGTGAGTGAATTACTTTTTTCATCTATTTTTATTCACAATCTGATGGGCGATGGAGTAAATGAAATTGAAAGTTTAAGAACCTTCTTTACTATCATGGATAGTTGATATCGTAAGTCCCAATGTTAGATAAATAAACGTGTCTATATTTTCTAGTTTGTCCAACACTAGCTTTTTCCCGTGGCTTCGCTCGAACGATGATAGAAAACTATAGGACTAGGTATGTATGTGGTTTCCCAATAGTGAAATAATTTTCAAAATCGGACCTGTAGTTCCGATGATTACCCCCTACATTCATATTTACAAAGTAACAAACTTACAAACTTTACCTCTTTATAATACTAGTGTAGCTATAAAACTTATTTATGTAATGTATAGTTATTCAATTCGAGGAAAACCGTTGAAATGATTGAGTGTGTAAATGTACCTATTTTAACTAATGAGGATATTATACATTGTATGGTTTAAATGTCTCATCAATGCAGTAAGACTTAGTATAATTAATCATTTAAGCGACAGCAGCGCCCTCTATTACCGATACCTATAAATAGAAAACATAAGAACACTTAATACAGGGTTACACGGTTCTTTTGGCGCATGTATGACGTTGACAGGTCGCTGTTTTTGAAATCGTATTCGAAAAACAAGATGGCGTCGTTAGTTCCGTGTAAGGCCGCGACGCGGCAAACATCGATGCACATTTTGATCAACTATACGTATTTTCAACAATGTAATTACTTACTATACATTATCATAAAATTGAATGAATCTGTACAATGATTAACCTACAGAGGTTAAGATTTTAATTGGTTTTAAAACTAAATGTACCAATTATATCAGCCAGCACGCTTCACTTACTAAACAAGTATGTTTGTTATATTATAAGGCTGCGCATACACACATGATATATCTAGCTCCTCATTTGTATACAAAGAGGCTGGATATCGTTACGATACGTTACGTTAGATCAGATGGCGCTAGTGCCACGAACAACATAGTCTCTGTGAAATTTATTTCTTAAAAATAGTAAATACACAGATTACTCCAAAAAAATAGTTAAATATCATCATCATAGCCTAAATAGCAAGTGACAGTGTTATCTCTCGGAGATCCCTAAGAAAAGTGAACAAAAACACAAATTGAAAATCATAAACAAGTGCAACTCAGTAAAATTTGATTAATTTTATAGACCAGTACAATTATTATGCCTAATCTAGTACTATGATAAACCAACAGTTCAGTGCAAAAAAATACTATCATATTAGTGCAAACAATATTAAAACTATTAAAGAAAAGTGAATTTTAAGTGTCTTGTGAAATGTCTTGGCGGTTACATTTTATTAAAAAAATATTCACCTACCACCACCAAAACATACTTTTTTAAATTCTCTGAGAATAAGATCACCAAATTACATCAACAACTTAATTGCACAGTTGGCGCGACGGTTTAGGACGCTACATAGATTGTGTACACAAGGAGGCGTAAGTTCAAATCTCGACTAAACATTCAAAGTCTTTTTGTGAATGTTTCTGACAATTACATGATACGCAAACAATTTCACATCATCTGGCTCCATAATAAATTGTAAATCCTCAACATGAACTTTCTGGAAAATATCACATTTCGACGTCATCGAACACGTTCTGTTACAACAGATGAGGACAGTGACATTATCTCACAGACATTCGACGGTACGTCAAATAGTATGCCTGACTTGTCTAATGATGAAGACGAACAAACCAAAATTCTAAATAATAAGATAGCCGACTTAGAAACTCAATTACAAAGTGCTCACAGAGAAATAGACCTATTAACGTTAGAAAATAATAAACTTAGACAAACCAATGAAGAACTAGTAAAACAAAACCACATTTATAAAAAAATAACAAATAGTCCTGCTAAACATAAAGTCACTACTCCTATGAAGAAATTAAGCAAAACTATGAAAACAAAACAAACACAAACTGAGACACTAGAATGCAGTCGACTATCAACGGACACCTCGATTGTTTATTGTTCGCAAGAAGACACACATTGTAATCAGCCCGTGAAAACAGATATATCTGCACAAAAACCAAAATCTGTGCAGAGTACTACAAAAAGCCGCAACATATGTATCTTCAGCAATAATAATATAAATAAAATAATGTCGATATCAGATACTACACTCCAATTCAAGTCTCAAACATGCCACTATCTAATGCCTTACCGTACGATCGACCAGATCATGCACAACATAGAAACCAAAGTGCAGTCATTTACACTGGATGATTTTTGTATTATTTTGTTAGGAGAAGAAGACGTCAACGCAAATGATTACGCCAATTTGATATACAATATACGAGAATCTTTATCCAAAATCCAGCATACAAATTTTATTATCTGCGCACCAACTTTCCAATGTGGTAGATCTACGAATATATTTAATGGGAGGATAGAACATTTGAATAATCTTCTTGTCCGTGATGTTTTGACTCATGAATACGCATATGTGCTCGACTCAAACAAGAATTTATCTTATGACCATACTATGTTCTACAGACGTAGTGGAAAGCTTAATAATACCGGCATGCGTACTATCTTTCAAGATCTAAATGTCCTGTTACATGACATCAGCCAATTTAACGCAGAATCAATAATTAATCACAAACACACTTCATTATGGCAGGATATGAATCTTATTTGACAATACCAAATTACCAGCTAGCGGCGAGTTACTGCAGAAAAGAAAGCAAGAGAGGTGGAGCATGCATCTTGCTAAGGAACGGACACCACTTCATAGAATTAAAGAAGATTGCCAAACTATCAGAAACCGGAGTATTTGAATGCTGTGCAATAGAGTTACCTAACTATAACACTGTCTTGGCATGCGTATATAGAGTGCCCAAGATAACCAACTTGAATCAATGTATGAATATATTAGAAACTGTCTTAAAAGAGATAACTAAGAAACGCCATCAAAATATTGTAATTACCGGCGATTTCAATATCGACATCTTGAAAAGGAACCTTCATACTATTGAATTTGAATGTCTTCTACTTAACTACAATTTAAAACTAGCTGTGAATCAACCTACACGTCTAAAAAGTAACACTTGTATCGATAATATTGCTCATAATTTTCGCAAGGCATGTAAAGTTGAAGTCATAGAATTTGCTCTGTCTGACCACACAGCACAATTAATGAAGCTCCCAGTTCAGAAAAAATGTAGTATTAAATACTGGCAGGTAAAAAGGCGCGACTACAGTAGTGAAAACATAACAAAATTTAGAAATTGCTTATATAATTTATCATTTTCGGACATTTATAAAACTAATAATCCTAATGAAGCGTACGAGTCTTTCCTTGACACATTCACATTGTTTTATAAGTTGTGCTTTCCAGAAAAACTTATTAGAATTAATACTATGAGAAAGCCAAAAGGGGTTTCGCGTGGTATCAAGCTATGTAGTAAAAAGAAAAGACAACTTTTATGGCAATACAGATTTTTACCGAATCAAATTAATAAAGGAAAACTCACTAACTACACTAAATTATTTAAAAAAATTGTAAAACTTACTCAACGGGTACAAAATAACTACACAATAAATACCTCAGATAATAAAACAAAAGCTACTTGGAAAATAATTAATAACTCAAAATTTAACATGCCTAAAAATTGTATTGACAAAATTCAAGTAAACAATGACTTCATCACTGACCCAAAAGATATTGCGAACGCTTTTAATAATTATTTTGTAGACAAAATTAACCCAATATCTGGCTCTGGGAAAAATGTCACATCATTTATTCAAAATAGAAAAGATTCTTTCTTTATGATCCCATGCTTGCCCATCGAAGTGTTCAAGATTATAAAAACACTGAAAAATACAAACAGCGTAGGATATGATGGTCTATCAACTAAAGTAATAAAATTAGTAGCCGAAGAAATATCTACACATTTAAGCCATATAATTAATCTTTGCATAGAGGCTGGTGTTTTTCCTGAAAAAGAAAATAAAGAACTAATGCAATTCTACAGACCTATATCCCTTATTAGTATAATAGCAAAAATATTTGAAAAGTATTTATATAAACAGTTGAATACTTATTTCGAAAAAGAAAAGATACTTGCGAATGAACAAAAAGGGTTCAGAAATGGTAAAACAATAAACTTGGCGTTATTTGATTTTTTACATAATGTTATCTCAAAAGTAGACCAGAATATACCTGTATGTACAATATTCTGTGATATGACACAAGCTTTCGACCATGTCCGTCACGATATACTTATTAAAAAATTAGAAGCTTATGGCGTTAGAGGTAATGTTTCAAGTCTAATCCAATCATACTTAAATAACAGAAAACAGTTCACAGAAATACCTGTAATAAATAAAAGGACTAAACATGAAATAATCCATAGATCAACGGAACGTATTGTGAAATTTGGCGTTCCTCAAGGTACTGTTGTTGGTCCACTATTATTTATAGTTTATATTAATGACCTACCCAAAAGTGTTGACCACCCAATGACATTATTTGCCGATGATAGTACCATCACAATTGCATGTAATAATAGAAAAGCATATGAAGCTGACATTAACAATTCTATAGAATCTATGATAAAATGGCTGGATAATAACAATCTTAGAATTAATATTGACAAAACAAACATTATGCATTTTGCCCAAAGATCGACCATTCCTAATGTAAATGTTAACTATTGTGATAAACATATAAACAAAGTTGACACAACCAAATTTCTAGGTGTAACTGTAGACAGTAAATTAGATTGGAAAGCACATACAGAAGCCTTAAACAAAAAAATTAGCAATGCCGCATATGCACTATTTAAATTAGCCCCAATGCTAAATGTTGACGCAATGCTAACAGCTTATCACGGCTTAGTATCATCTAATTTAAGATACGGAGTAATTTTCTGGGGAAACTCCACAAACAAGGACGTTATTTTTAAAACCCAGAAGAGATGTCTAAGAACTATGTTCGGACTCCTTGTCACTGACAGTTGTAAACCACTCTTTAAAAAGTATAAGATTTTGACCCTTCCATCTATGTACATTTTTGAAACCATTATGTTTGTCAAAATGAACCCAAATCTATTTCCCCTAGTGTCAGATCAAGTAACTCGAAATAGACGCGACAATAGCAAACTTTGCATCCCGAGATCTCGAACAGCGTTACTACGTAAGAGTGTATTCTGTATGGCGCCAATCCTTTACAATAAATTGCCAAAATATTGGAGAGAGGATACAGGTACGAAGTTAAGATATAGGTTGAAAAAGGTTTTGTTAGAGAAAGCTTATTACAGCACTAACGAGTTCTTGACTGATAAACTAACATAACTCTGACTGATTTAAGAAACATTTGGACTATTCTCATTATTATTAGTAATTAGACTTTGACTTGTATGACATTTTTTTGAATTATTCTTATTTTTGTATTTGACATTAAACTATGATTATGATTATTTATGTAACAAACCAATTTTGACAATACACAGTTCAGAATTTATTTGACCGCTAATAATTGTTGTGAAGTAATGCATGTATGACTAAATAGCATTCTGATGATCTAGATTTAATCAATTATATTTTGTACGTCATTAAGGCAAAACATGACAGTGCCTCAATTGAACATTATTTAACATCTTGCATTTATGTGTGTATACTCATGTTTTAACAAAATAAATATCTTGTATCTTGTATCTTGTATCTTGTACGATCTGTCGCTTCAGATCAATCGAAACGATTGCGAGGGTATTGACTAACTCGATTGTGGTCGACTTCTATGTCGTGATTACCTATACAGCATGTACCTACCATAAAAGTGTAGTCATAGACCATTAAACTGAAAAACTTTCTGTATGCGACTTTTACCAGCAACATAATTGCGAAAAAGAAAATAATTCTCCCATACATTTTGGTCGAGTAGATGTTGAAATTTTGTATGGGCCAGCTGAATACTTTTTGAAGATTAATTATTGGTTCTATGGAGCAAGTTGTTCAGTTTGATGGTCTATAAATTCTATACGACCTTAAATATGCACCTTTTTAAAACACGCTGTATTAATCGAAGTATCGACGTATAGAGCGTCGATGATCGGCCGCGATCGATTAGTTAAGTGTCTCAGTTTCAAATCGAATTGCGATGAATAACTCTTCGATCACTTGCAACGATTACGTAACCATCTCGTATTTTGTCAGTATTTAGCGATTATCGATATAATTTTGAGTGAAGATGAATAAATCGGACAGACAAATTGGTCGGCCTTCACAATTTTGTTTACTACCTTTACTAATATTTCATGATTATCGTCATTCATCACCATCATGATGATGATGATGAATGACGATAATAATGTAATGTAATAATGGAGACAAAATAACTAAAAAGGATGCTAGGTATAGACCTAGCACCCTTTTTAGTTATTTTATCTCATACTTACATCACTGTTAAGACCATGTTGATCTCGAAACTCTAGGGACCGGTTAACCGGTTAGACCTATATACAACCCATATGTTTGATTTTATATGGGTTAAACCTTTTAATATAATCTATTAACCATATCAATTTTGTTAATTAACCAGAATGAAAGAGACAAAACATCGAATTTGGGCTAAATCCGTCTCTTTCTTGCATTCTGTTTGTGTACAGAAATGAACGAACCAGTTATCATAATAATCAGCTTATAATTATTGGTTCGATTAATGAACAGAATTCATTTAGTACTTATAGAACATGTTAATTTTAAATAAATAACCCGATTAAAGTCCCTATACTGGTAACTTACTGCACCAGACAAGTCTGTCGAAATCACAGTGACCTTTATGCTCATTATAATAATGTCCCTTTTGAGTTGCTGTCAGTAAAAACTGTAGAAGGACTGTAGTTTGCATTAGCCCGGTGTGTTTCACTCCTAAAAGGAATCACGCGCATGCACGTTATCAAGCTGTCGTCCTATCATTGCTGGCATACAGACGATTCAGTTTCCTCCCGATTGTTCTATTCATAGTGCACTACGATCTTCATTTCAGATAGCTTTATTACCCAGTACACCAGGATTGTAGGTCGTCGATAAAGTTTATAAATAAATAGCTAACAGTGTAGGTAAGTAGGTAATAGGCACATAATCTTTCAGGAGTAAAGAACTTGACTGGATAAAATACGCTGTAAAGCATGAAACGATGAACTGAAAATTGCAAAAAATGTATGAAGATTTATATTTCGCGAGCTACCTTAGCGAATTCTCCATAAACTACTTTAAATAGGTTATGCAAATTATTCTTGGTCGAGTGAGGCTTTGTTACACTTGCCTCACTCTGCCTTAGGGTGTATTTCCACTGCGATAACCCCACCAGTGGGGACAACGTAGAGCAGGCAGCCTCCTTTCCTGTTCTTTGTTCTAAAAGCTATTTAAGCGATATCTGCGCTGCGACTACTGATATTTTAAAAGTGGGGAAAAATCGCGCAATAAAATTGTATAGTAAATATATACCATCGACATGAAAGAACGGGGTGCCGGTGAACAGACATAGCCTGCGGAAAATAGACATATTCTGCTAATAATTTTGGATACACATAAGCGGCTACTCTTGATATCAAATCCTCATGTCCACATTTCTCTTCTTCCAGAATCATGGCTGTCGAAGGCGTAATGGTGACGTACAATTACTCAGATGACGGTGAATATGCGAATATCCTCACAGTATCCGCCTCAGGCATCAGATTCTCCAAACGATGGGTCCTCACGCACGGTTCCATACTATCTCCTTTGAAAGAAGCGAAGATAATAAAAAAAGCCAGGGGAAAACCCATCCTTAGTGATGAGTTTTACGCGAATCTACCAGAAATCCATGTTACCTGTGAAAAGAAACAGTCAAAGAACCCGAATATATATGAGAGTGTTGAGAAATTGAGCAGAGAGCGGAACATGCATCAGGGAGATTTAGATCATAGCAGTTACTTGATAAGGGTGCTTACTGGAAGGTATGTCTATTTTATAATTTAATCATACAGGGACTGTACTACCATCTCTTTTAGCAGTAGCAGCATTACTTTTAGTTCAGTGTAGGAAAGAGATGCAGCTATACAGGGCGTCTAGCTTCACCTCTCTCCCAATAATACCGCTTTGAGGTGGTCCTCTAAGACCAAACAGAGTGACGTTATGTTTAATATAAGGCCCTGTTCTAGAATATTTAAAATGTTTCATGATTCATTTTTCTGATGAGGTTCTATCACACGACTGATAGACGGCATGTAGTACTGTCGACCTAACTTTTGTCGCGTATTTGTTTGTCGCAACTTTGATACGGAGTCGTTTCCTCCAAATCGGAAAGAAGGGATTCGTCGACAGGTTGAAATCCATATCGCGTCTCTCGTCTTTTCTGTGGTCGAATCTTCACGTCTTCTATCCGCGTCGCTCGCCTCTGCGTTTGTTTAATTAAACCAAGCCTAACGTAGATACTAAAACCTACCTATCGCCATGATTTTTATCGCCAATAGGACTAAGTTATTGCGAAAAATAGCTTTACACCCAGACTTAAACCATCGAACCATTTTTGAATTACGATTTATATTTCAAGAATTGTTATTAGACCAGATTCCAAATGGGTATCATTTAAGCTATCACCAATTTAATTAGTTTTGTGTTTCTTAAATAATAGGGTTTGTCCTCAAAATAGTAGATCTGTCACCAAAATGTAGTCACCAAACAATGCAAAATCAGTTCCACAATAAATCACCTAAAATCCTGAGATATAAGGTCTAGTACCAAATAAATGTTTTTGTATGTATTATAATAGGTGTGTCCTAATAAGTATTTAAGCAAACTAATTTAAAGAGATCACCAAACCACAGGTCCAAACTAAGGCGTTGTCGACGTAGCCCCGCTACGCGGGGCTCCTATTTCTGTCTGCAGGGTTTACAGTAACCTAACACGAAGGGGATGTCGGGGTCTTAGTTCGCTCGCTCCGCTCGCTCACTAGACCCCGCCATCCTCTTCGAACCTAACCTGTCCGAGTCGGTGTGCCCAATGTCTCGTATAAAGCATTTCTTCATAGAAATAAGGAACTGATCTATTTATTTGGTGACAGATCTACCATTCCGAGCACAAAGCTATTATTTAAGTAATAAAACTATTATTATAAGAACGAAGTTTATATTCATCTAATGCACTACAATTTTATTGGTAATCCATCTCTTATTTTACACATGTTTCAACATTTATTTGATAATTCATACCTGGGAACACTTTTTGTTTATCTGAGAACGAAAATATTTCGTGGCGATAGATCTATTTACTAGGTGATACAACTTTGATGACAAATATAAATTTTGGTGACAAGAAATATAGTTCCCATTCCAAATTGACTATTTTGTATTAAGAACTTCACACTTGTCGGAATAGCGGTGCAGAGCAGATTGGAGGTGTGGTGGTAAAGACTGGAGAATGTTGGCCTGAAATTAAGTAGGACGAAAACGGAATACTTATGTTGTGATTTTGGCGTTCTCTCCAGTCCTGTGCCCATAACTCTTGTTGGAAAGCCCATACCCATCTGTTCCGATTTCTGGTACCTCGGGTCGCTTGTTCAAGGGGATGGCGAAGTAGACCGAGACGTAACGCCTTTTTGTAACGTACCGAATCAACTCAAGGTGGATGAAATGGCGATAGTTCACTGGAGCAACTTGCGACCCACGGATGCCCCTCAAGTTAAAGGGGAAAATATACAAGTCCGTGATTGTCTAATCACGGACTTCGTATTTTATGGATCGGAATGCTGGGCAGTGAAGAAGATGGATGAAAAAGATTGCATGTAGCGGAGATGAAAATATTGAGGTGGATGTGTGATGATATACAAGTCCGTGATTACACTTATCGTATTTTATGGATCGATATGCTGGGCAGTGAAGAAGATGGATGAAAAAAGATTGCATGTAGCGGAGATGAGAATGTTGAGGTGGATGTGTGTGACAGGAATGGATAAAGTGAAGAATGATTATACTAGAGGAAGTTTAAAAGTCGCGCCAGTTACAGAAAAGTTAAAAGGGAATCGTCTTTCATGGTATGGGCATGTGATGAGGAGGAATGAATCGCATTTGACAACAAAAGTGATGAATATAAATGTTGATAGGTGGAAAGGGAGAGAAAGACCAAGGAAACGATGGATGGATTGTGAGAAATGACATGAATGAAAAAGGAGTATTTTAAATGTTAGCGTGACAGATGACAGAGGAGAATGCAAGAAAAAGACGTGTTGCGCCGACCCCAAGTAACATGGTACAAGGGTAGGAAGATGATGACACTTGTCGGAATAAAGTTCAAAATAACAAGCTCGAAGGTTTTAGCTTGGACCAAAGTTAGAATACGTCTAATAATGAAAGGGTTTTCATCTCCAGGATATGCCACGTGTGGCAGTGTCCGATCCTGGACAGATGTGCTGACGACATCCTCTACAGCTGGACCATCGGCCACAAGGATGGTGACATAGACAGTCAGATGAAACTAGGCAACGCACTGTTTTCTGTCTTCGTACTCATCGATTTGGAAAGCGATAAGAGAGGTTAGTATCTTATTTTTTGGGTTTTTCATGATTTAAACTTGAAAGCTGAGTGAGAAAGTCCCTACTTTCTCACTCAGCTATTAAGTATTAGTTTTCGCTCATCATGCCCTCGTGATGAGGGAAAACTAAAACTATATACTACGATAAGTTACAGACTGAAACCCTTGGAGCAGGGACGATTTTAAATTTTCAAAAAGAGCCATGCCGTAACTGCAGGTCTTTAGCAATGTTGATTTTCATGTCATCATGAGAGGCCTGAACCAAAACGACAAGGGGAAAGCACCAGGGTAGCTCGTGAAATTCAAATTCAAATAGTCGTAATTTATTTATTATTATTTTATTTAAATAGTCGCGAATCATATTTTGTTCACATTACAGCCTGACACTGATCGGCAAATTGCAAAAAAACCTAAGAAAATTTGAACTTCGCGAATTACCCTGTTGCTTCCACCTTAAACAGGCAAAACTTTGCGTAAATATTTTGGTTTTTCACAAAATAGATCGTTAAGGCGAGGTTGTGAACCGGCTGCGGCTACCTACTTCAGTATCTAAATTGGTCTGTCACTTCTGTCCGAGTACGTCTGGTGTCCATGAGATGCCTGGATGGGATGGATGCGATGACTAGCTTTTGCGGACGCAACAGCTAGTGTACTCAAATTGGTAGCACAGGCTCCAGACACGGAAACTTGCATACACTGGTGTCTGTCAACGAATATGGGCGCACTATATAGCTCTGTCTACTTTTCAGGAGTGATATTATTATTTTTCATTACTCATACTCTGAAAGTAGGTCTGAAGTTGCCTGAGGAGCGGGATGAAAGTAATACTTTTCATCCCCAGGGAGAAAGGCTTTCAACTGACCAATGTCAATTATACAAAAAACTAGTTCTATTTTCACATTTTTATTGAACCATGTTCCAACTTTCTATGCAGCCGCGATGTAAAATTGAAATAACATAAAGTTAAGCATTGATTAAAGTTTCAATAATTTCTTTAAAATAACATAGAGTTGGGCAAAATATTAACAATTTTTTCAATTATGATAATGAAAAATAATGGCTGAATAGCTGGCTGACCACAGAAAAAAAATAATATAGGCGGGAAAGCGGCAATCCGAAATAACATTTACTAATTTTTTCTTTAGCTAATTCATGTTTTTATTTTTACTTTCCTTGTATTCGTAATGAAAAGCACAGTGTTTACCTCGGGTTAAAGACTTATTTAGTCCCTCGAACTATTGGCGCCCTCACTTCATTCGGGCGCCAAACCCCGTCTCGGGACTAAATAAGGTACAGTCTCCAAAGGAGATAAGTAACCAGATTCTCAAACTACTAGTATGAGAAACTGGTTACTTATCTCCTTTGGACACTGTACTTTCAACCCTTTTTTTTTAGGATGGTTAATCATCAAATGACTTCTCCCGCTCTGGGCGGAGCGGAAGGGAGTGACTGGCTAAAACCCATCCATGTTCCTTCCTAGCCTTTTGCGTTCAAGGGCCACGGTATCTCTTTCGAACAACCCGCAGCCCTGGCAGGCATCGGCCCTCTCGGACCCCTTCCGATTTGCTGACATCTCCTTGAGGTGCGCGTGGAACACGAACGCGCCGTCGGCACGGTCTGTCGTCATAAGACGGACGGACGGTGAGCTAGCCCATTACTCACCGTCCACAGGCCCGAGCCTACGGTGGCCGGGGGCCACTGGTTGCCCCCCGACGCCCGGGGCGTCTCCCGCGGCGGCTGGGACGTGAGGTTCTCTCCCTCTCACGTTCCGCCACCTCCTTCGCTAGCATGACTGCTTCGCAGAAGGAGGCGACGGCTTCCCATTCCCTCTCGCTCCGGACCATGGATTGAACCAGGGCCGGACGCGAGAGGTCGCCGCCGCCAATCGCCGCTACGAGGACACGGCGGTGCTCAGCCCAAGCAGGGCAGAGCTCCACAGTGTGCTCCGGCCGATCCTCGCAGTGGTAACACCCGGGCGTTTCCTCCCGCCCGATTCGGTGCAGGAACCTCCCGAAACAACCGTGTCCGGTGAGGACCTGCGTCAGGCGGAAGGTGAGGGCGCCGTGGCGCCTCTCCAGCCACTCCTCAAAGAGGGGACTAATCGCCACTATTGTGGCGTGCCCTGCACGGGGTTGCGACAGTCGCTCTCTCCATTCTACTTTCACCCCTGGGGTAACAATGTACTATTTACAACAAGATATAGGCTTTTACATTATTTATTTTTCTTTTTCATTTGTCTGCGATGGTTCAAACTATTTTATTATGCGTAATTAAGTAGGCAATCTCGTCCCGCCATCCATTTTTGCCTGGGGTTACCACTACGCAGTCAAGGTTTTCTAACTTACCAATTAGACGTGTAACGTGTATCTAGGGCGATTTAAATAAAACCACAAATATTCAATAATATTTATCACTATTTATCGACAAATCTTTTATTTAACAATAATTATGAGGTTTTAGTCCCAATCGAAGCTGTATTGTCAAAGGCACATCAGTAATCCATTAACAATAAGCGAAATTTCACAAACATGAAAGAAACGGTGATGAACTGCGTGATAGATGATAGGAGTGGGGTGACTACAGATAGAGAAGTCGAGAGCATAAAGTAGCATGAACAAAACTCTCTACAAGGTGTTGTTTTGCATCCTCGTCAAAATTCAGGAGGTTGTCACAAAAGACATAAATAATCAATTGAAATTACGATGCCTAGTTAATTATCAATAAATACTGAATTTCTTGGTTGTTTGAGTTTGTCAGTATATCAGAATAACACCCGTAACGTGGTTTAGTAGTCAGGTCGCATTCGTGTATCGAAATCGAAAAATCGATACCGACGCTCAAGATCATAGTTTTTGTACGACAATATTCTCAATGAATCGCCGCTCCATAACTCTTTTGATTCTCTATGATTGAAGAAAACAATGCTGCGCCGATACTAAATAATATTGGAGCAAGGGCTCCTGCCGTTATCCCAATATATTTATTATCGGATGATGATGCTGTGTATTGTATCATTTAGTTCCCTTCAACTGGTTGAGCTGGAAGGTGCGCCATGTTCGTAAACTGGCCTCACCAGTTGACGCTGGTGTTTTTAAGGAGTATTAAATTTGTTTTTAAATTTCGATAATAAAAAAAGGAAATATACCGAAGAACTTTGTAATATCCAACGTTATTTAAAAAAAGTATTCATTGAGTTTATTGTTTGTCCTTTCCTATAGAGATCCACCTTTTTAACGGGCTTCACCTTCAGTTTTTTGACAAACTGGTCGACTCTTTGACTGCTTAAGTACATAAAGTACTTCGCGCACTACCTACGGGGCCACGACCACAAATTTTGGCCACAGAAGCTTCGAACAGGCAGAAAGTTAGGTCGCACGACCGGGTGACTGACTAGTTTTGTTCGAGATAGCGGCCAGTCGTGCGACAAGTCATGGTCGTATCCGCGTAGCACGCGAGATCTCTCAGTTAAATCAAAATGAATGCTTTGAGTTGGAGAATGATGTGATATCCATCAAGTATGTAAAGGTTCGCCTGCCAATTTAACGTGAAGCTGAAATAACTAATTACTACCCGCCTTCGGATTCTTCTTCTTTGTGACTTTTTCCTGTTCTTTCTTCGAGTCCTCATCATCGCAAGTGTGAATCATTTCTGCAGAATTTTAAAATTTGCGTTATATTCGAGTTTTTTTTTGTCAACATAGTGCTACATGGTTCTATTGGCGCGTAGACTTGGCGACTGTCTGCCGCTATCCTGCACGATATTTTACAGTTAAAATTTGGAATCACACGTCAACATCCTCACTGCTCATACTGTTAAAAACAAATGCAGTATAAAAGTGTTGTGATCCCAAAACTCGAGGAGTAAACCAACCCTTCACGAAGCCAAGTCGACCAAGCATTCTGTAAATCTAAATAAGTCTCTATGCAAAAATTTTTTGTTGGGAATTTTGTTTTGGGTGAAAAATCCTCCAATATCTCTGTCACTAGAACGTTCTTATGTATTTTCGAGAACAAAAAATATCGCAATGACGGGAAGAGCAAGTGGACTTCGGCTTCGTTAAGGGTGTATTTACACCCTTTATATGTACTATGAGAAGTCTTACTGGTCATCGTCGTGCGAAAAGGGCCTTAGTCGGAATTTGGTCCCCTTTCGCTGTTTTAATTTTTTTCAATACAATTTGTATAAGCTGTTTACAAATGTTCCCCAAATTTACCCTTCTGACAATAGAGACGAGGCCAGTATCCCAGTGGAGATTTATTGTACTGGTTGTTAAAATAAATACTGAATCCTCAATTTTTGGCACTAGCACTTAGCACAGTTTGTCTCTGCATCACCCAAAGGTTATAAAATGCCTATAGGATTAAGCCTGCCTTTGTCCATGTGCTTAAAGTTTTAAATAAATGAATAATTACTATCGCGAGGATCTTCGGCGAACGAACTGTCCCTTTTCCAGCCGGTGATCGTGTTCATGTGGTCAGGAAACTTATGCAGGAGTTCGTAGTTCCTATCGACGGCTTCCTTCTTCACAACACCTATGAGACCAAGCGCAAGCCCGCCAGCCACGATCCCGTGCCCGGAGCGAAGGTACAGGGCGACTAGCGGTCCACAAGCCACACCACCTTGACAAAACACGGCAAAGTTAGCATTTGTCCATCACTGTTCACAGCTGGGGGCATAGGTTTCTCCCAAGTTGCGCCATAAGGTCTTATCCTCGCCTTTCTTCCCAGTGATCTTTTTGAGGTCGTCTGTCAATATTGTATAAGAAAAGACCTATCGGCGAAAAGGCAGAAGATAGGTGTTTTGCCTTTTCGCCGATAGATCTTTTCAACGCAACGTATCGCTTAATGAGTCCTTGGTGGTTTGTGGCCTGAGTGTTATAAAATCGCAGGGCAGAACGAGTGATGAGAGTCAGACACAGAACGTCTATCGGAAGAGAATAGTTTTTTAGGACAATTTTCTTGTTACCTCTAATAAAGTGTCTCAACGTTGCAACATTCTGTATTTATACTAGTATATTCGTTACATAAATACTTAGGGCCATCTACGCATAAGTAATATATCAGTTTTCTTACATTTATAAAATTTATAGGTACCACTAATATAAGTTGGAAACTTAAATGAAGGCTTAAACAGATGTATGGATGAAAGAGTCATGCAGTACCAAACCCATAAGGCACCTGACCTATCACTTTGCTGACGATTGACGAGATGCGGGTAAGAAACCAAAAGCGAGTTGATCGTTCGCCAGATTTCTGGCCAGCGCGGCAGTGGTGCGGCGCGGTGGCGGTGTGTCAGTAGACAGTCAAGCGATCAACTATTCATAAATGAAACGGCACCTACAATCTTCTATACGTTTCTTGAGCAACAAATTAGTCGCTAGCTCGTCGCTTCCTCGTCGGCGGGGGATAAAGCCTGAAAATGTGGCCGCAAGGCAGACGAAACTCACCAATAAAATAATTTAGTGGATCGTCGACCACTCTAACGCGCAGGGCCAAGGTCGAAACCGCCGCGAATGTCGCACCCATAAGACCAAGAGGCACGACATGGCGGGCGTATCTGGGAAGCAGAATGCGTTTACTGCCATAATTTTGCAATAAAAACACTTTTTTTACATTACTAAAAAATGCTTATAATGCCAGAAGGGCGTAGGTAGCTAAATAGCCAGTCAGGGGTGTACGTGAATCTCCTGGACCAACATCATAAGTCGGTGGGACTTATGATATTGGTAGGAATCCTGAAGTTTTAAGGCAGACGCGCACCTAGACGCCCCGCAAGAGCCGTACGCGCCGCAGTCACCCCATTTTCGTATGGTCCCGCTCGCCTATCTGCATCGCACGCCGAATCGCATTTAATTGTATTTCTGTTTGGCATTAGCCACACGCACCGAATTTGATGAAGTCATCCGCGCGCGCTAGTGGAATTCTATGTTGCTGAAATACGAGTCATTCGGCACGGACAGGAGCATGACGTTGCACACTATTTCATATATAGATTTTTAAAATCCGATGACTGCGCTGTACACACCCTGAAATATGATATATTTAGGAATTTTAGAAATCGGATGAATTCTTTCGGCCATAACCTCCGACATCCAAACTTTACCCTTACAATATTAGTATAGATTATAGACTATGAGTTACCGCCTCATCATTGCCCCCACCCCCACGACATGGGAGTACATCAGGACATCGTAGGTACCCGCGATGAGGCCAGCGACCACGCCATAGCGGCTGGCAACCATGATCTGGAAGAATCATACAGAATTTATACCTTAACATGAGGATTTACAATTATTTTTAAAGTCTAACTTATCTAAAAAAAGTTAAGGCCAGTTAATGACCCAGTGAAGTAGTGGTAACGTGGCCACTAGAAACGACGACAATATTTGAACCCAGACAGAGAATTTGTTTAAAGTGCTTCATCACTACTGCTCTCAAAACTGTTAAGGTCAACATCGTGAGGACTGGCATTTTATAGAGCCAAATATTGAAAAGCACATGCCATCCACGAACCCGCAATGGGCCTGCGTGGTGATTGCCAGAGATCTATTTAAATATGGGGTGGTTGCGGAAGAAAATGCTGAGCAAGATATCATGGTTTGCAACGGTTTTCAAAGCGAGGTGTTTACTGAGATTAGAATGATAATATGGATGTGTGGTGTACCGTGTAATACAAATCTAAATCTATCTAAACTAATATTATAAAGAGGAAAGATTTGATTGTTTGTTTGCATTGAATAGGCTCCGAAACTACTGGTCCGATTTGAAAAATTCTTTCAGTGTTAGATAGCCTATTTATCGAGGAAGGTTATAGGCTATACATCATCACGCTACGACCAATAGGAGTGGAGCAGCAATGAAAAATGTTGCAAAAACGGGGAAAATGAGACGCAAACGAAGTTACGCCGGACAGCTAGTTGATAAATAAAATCAGAATGGAAGTCGTAAAGGGGCGCTGGTGACTGAAAAGTTGTGCGGTAAATGTAGTGAGAATAGTTTTGAGTATGAACGTGGAAGGCTATAATAGCCTACGCAGACGACGGATTTTTGTCCGGGGCCTTTTTTGTCCGCTAAAATAGATCGCTTACAACTGTATCGAGTAATGCAAACGAGGGATTAACAGTACCGCTTACTAAAAGTCCCCCGAATAACCAAGGACATGCAGAGAGCGGACCGGACAAAAGTACAGGGGAGTCCCCAAAAAAAATAGAACCCGTGTGGCTAGGCGAAGCAACGCACATGCGGGCAAGTCCGCGTTGTGCGCTCGAGAGAGAGAGAGAGAGAGAGAGATCCGATATAAGGGGATAGAACCAGTTTTTGTTTTTTAAATGTCTTCTCTTTTTCTTAAACTTCATGTGAATTGCAACACAACGTAACCTCTGAATATTTGCTTCCATAGCGCGAACTTCTCTATATTTCCGGGCAACAAATGATCGCACACCGTGTGCGTTGAGTACGCGGTAAATCGGCGGCGGACATTTTATTCGCGAAGCGTACTTTTAGGGTTCCGTACCCAAATGGTCAAACGGGACCCTATTACTGAGACTTCGCTGTCCGTCCGTCCGTCCGTCCGTCCGTCCGTCTGTCACCAGGCTGTATCTCATAAACCGTGATAGTTAGCCAGTTGAAATTTCTACAGATTATGTATTACTGTTGCTGCTATAACAACAAATACTAAAAACTGAATATAATAAATATTTAAGGGGGGCTCCCATACAATGAAGTGATATTTTTTGCTCGTTTTTCTAAATAATGGTACGTAACCCTTCGTGCGCGAGTCCGACTCGCACTTGGCCGGTTTTTTTCTCCGCTGCGGAGAAAAGTCCGTCGTCTGCGCAGGCCTTTACAGGAGGGGAAGCCAAAATAAACGATAGATAGTCTATGTAAAAGAGGATGTAGCTAGAAAGGCGGTGAGTGCTGAAATGATGAGTAACAGAAAAGTATGGGAATAGCAGACATGCTACGACGACCACAAAAATTATAGCATAATAAATTGGCAGGAGAACGATGATAATGTAGTGTTTTACCTTCGTGTTCAAGTCGCAACCATCAGGTGAATCATAATATTTGGCATAATTCCGACGCTCACATGGTTCGGAATCTTTCTCATCCTTCGCGTCAGCCTTCGAGTCAGCCTTCGCATCAGCTTTCTTTGCCATAACCGATAAAAAGTGCACAAAAAGACAAACTGTCGAATAATGGCGTGACAGCCATGCGTCACACTGCTCAAAAACTGTCAATGTCATATTCGGTTGACCAATAAATCGTCAAACAGGTTGTATAGGCCTAAAAACAAAGAGGTATCTTCTGTAAACGATTTTCAATAAAATAAACTGGTCAAGTGCGAGTCGTACTCACACGCACACAGGGTTTCGTAGCAGTAAACAATATGATAAAAATATTTTGAAGGCTCATCTATATGATCATCATCATCATTTCAGCCCGAAAGACGTCCACTGCTGGACATGGGCCTCCCCCAAGAAGGGGGGTTTGCCATAATCGCCACGCTTGGCAGGCGGGTTGGCGATCGTAGTACGGTTGTTACAAAAGCAGAGAGAACGCTGCTGCCCATTCTCTGGCAAGTCCCTTAGTCGCTTCTTACGACACCCACGGGAAGATATGGGATGGTGCTATTCTTTACGTCCGACACCACACAGAGAGTGGTGTCGGACGTAAAGTCTCAGTCAAGTCAAGTCACTCATTTATATGTTTTATTGTATTACATTCAACAGTAAAACTACATTTGTTTTTCGTAGTGTGTTAAGGAGGAGCTCGTGGCTAAATAAAAACAGCCGCACAGATCGGTTTCAATGATTACGAATTTCAAGACTGAAATTTCATACGTCATTGATTACTGATACTTTTTCACAAATAACTGGACGTAAATGTTAATGAAAACCACATTTACGAGTGAAGTGACTAAAAACTCATTCGGAATTTTCTGGAAATCGTCTATGAATCAATTTCCAAAATTCATAAAGCAAACTTCAGTTTCGTGGACTGTGACACCACACGAGAGGTCGCTAAAGCTGGTGTTAGGGAATCCCAAAGTAAAAAAAAACAATGTAGCTGTTGAAAAGACAAAATCCAACTAATAACGATAACAACGCCAGCAAAAAAAGTAATTTTAAACTATTTGGAAATATTATGTTATTAGTTATTAATTTGAATGTCTGTGAATCCAACGTGCCTCTTTTGAGCAGTTTAGGAGTTATTAAGGAGCTCGTGAACTCCACCCTGAGCATTACCGCTTCACAGCAATTGACTAAAACAAGCCTAATTTATGAAAAAAAACCGGCCAAGTGCGAGGCGGACTCGCGCACGACCGGTTCCATACCATTATTTATAAAAACGAGCAAAACCAATCTCTTTTTTGTATGGGAGCCCCCTTAAATATTTATTTTATTCTGTTTTTAGTATTTTTTTGTAATAGCGGCAATAGAAATACATAATCTGTGGAAATTTGAATTGGCATATTTCACGGTTCATGAGATACAGCCTGGTGACAGACGGACGGACAGCGAAGTCTCAGTAATAGGGTCCCGTTTGACCCTTTGGATACGGAACCCTAAAAGGACGCTCCGTTGGTTTCACTGAAGTCGGGTAAATAATGATAAACTCTTACAATTTCAGGGGGGGAAAGTTTACGGCCACTCTCCTATCTGTTGGACGTGGTGCGGCCACCGACTGGAAGAGGCTCCACTCTCGAAGTCCACTCGACGCCTTTCGGCTGTGAGGTAAATCGATCATATTTTATTAACTTCGTGGCATAGTACAAAAAAGTACTACAGCGCCCTATAAGACGCAAATACGGAACTAAAATCGGATTCCTACATTGCGGAATCTTGCGAGTTAAGCGTATATACAAGAACCGGACAATAATTGTGGGACAGTACCCCACCAGATACAAAACCCGTCTGGCGGGAGGATCCTTCTTAGTCGACGGGGTATGAGCAACTTTACACAATGTTCCTCATCATCCCTGAAACGTCATCTTAAGAAAATTGAACACCCAGTTAGTGGCGTTCCTAGGTGCCAACAATACGGCAAGTTTATAATACAAGACTGCCAAACTATTGCAGTTTTCAAGAGAAGAGTGAAAGAACATTATCTTTCCATTCCGTCATAGTTGCATAATTATTTATTTTATTGTATTTATAGTATTGTTATATTTTTGTCTTTGTATGTATACGTAAGTTACTATGTTCTTATATTGTATATTTTATTTTAAATCGTTATTTGCTTTATGTTTTATGTATTCCATTTTCTCTTCTTCTTTTACACACTATGTCTACATCTCTTTTTTAGTATCTCCTTTCGCAGGTATGCTGGAAGAGATTTCTTTAGAAATAAGCATCACCTTTGTACCTATTTTCTTTTCCTTTCTTCTTTTCTGTATTTAGTGTGTACATAAATTGTTAAATATATAAATAAATACAAGCTGTCCAGAAACGCTACCATCATAAAGAATAGTAGTTTATAAGGGCAAGGCATTTTTTGGCTTCTTGATGACAACGTAGGTAGTTGTGAAAAGGCTAGGCAGCTGATGATGGTCTCAAGCAAAGGGGTTGGAAGATTTTTGTATGAAGCGTGGCCTGCATAATCCAACATGTTTTTTTTAAATTGCGGCCACGCATATGACATCTATAAATTACGTTGCGTCACGTTTCCGAGATATAAGCTATCCAAGTTTGAATCTATTCGAGATCATAATACCGGTAAGAGCCAGGTAAGAGCGCCTTCACGCATTTTGTTAGGGTTCCGTAACTCTAAAGGAAAAAACGGAACCCTTCTATGATCACTTTGTATCCCCACTATATAGCTAGTGGGGATTTCTGGAAAAAAAAGTAACAATCCCCACTGGTGGGGATTTGTCGGTGGGGATTTCTGGAATAATCCGTCCGTTCGTGTGTCCGTCTGTCTGTCCGTCTGTCAAGACACTTTCTCTCAGGAACGCGTGAAGGTATCAAGCTGGAATTTATATCAAATACTCAGGTCTACTGTCCCTTGGGGCTGTGAAAAAATCAAACTTCTAAGCCAACGCAATCAAAAGATACAGCCGTTTATGCCGCAAATTTTCGACACTCGCAAGGGAATCAAAACCCACAGGGTACTTCCCGTGAACTCAAAATTTTGAAATTTGGTACGAAGCAACGTCTTATAGCACAGATAAGGGAAAAATTGCGAAAACCGTAAATTTTTTGTTACATCATTTAATTAATGTACGGACGGTCATTTAATAAATGACCCTCGGTGCGCGAGTCCGACTCGCACTTGGCCGGTTTTTCTCCTGAGGATCTCACAGTGATTATATTCTGATTTAAAAGAGTCCATGGAGTTTTGACAATGCAGTGCTTGTTTGTTGGTTTTTAACATGCCGCTGGCAATCTAAATTGAGTCGGCTTTGAAATCTGTCTCAAAGTATAGTTGTAGTTATGCAGTGTAAAACTCGTTGCAGGTATTCCTAAATGCAGTGACGAGAGGTTCCATATGCGGCGTGGTCGGCAAAAGACCCTCCTTACTGCTGACCGACGCAGCCACCGCTTTAGGCTCTGAAGGTGGACCTGTCTTCACTGAAGGACCTACGTGAGTACTTTGCGAAACACCTGACCTGACTTGTCTACTTATTCTCTAAGTTACTTTGGTATTGAGATGTAATTGTACGCAACGACTTCTGTTTTTAAACATTTTTGTAAAGAGTGCTTTTTAACTTTCGGTTATTTCCTTTGGCTTTGTTATAACGGTGGAGCCGGATTACCGCCCCATTGTACTCTGAGAGTAAAGGAACAGACTGCGTCTCTGATTGTACGCACACTTGTACACTATAATAATATCTCCTGCGTTCTTGGCTAATAATGTCTTTTGAGAATGCCCGTCCCTGCCGTAGCCGGAATGCGGTCGGGAACGCGTCTTAGGTTGAATTGGGTGGCCAGGTCAGACGCAGCGTAATGGCCTGGTTTATACTGATTGCTCTCTCGGTTTCCCTATACTTAAGAAATTTATACATTACTGGTAATATGTCGTTGTATCTTGATCCCAGAAAAATAGGGAAAGTGGCTACGGTATTGCTGTGCACTAATTGAACTCTTCCTGCCTCTTGGAGGAACTTACAGACATAGTGCGATGCTGTAAACTGAAGATTGCTGATGAGTGTGTTCCGCCACTTCTTTCCAGCTAAAACACAAGGAAGTGGCGTTTTTCGGGACTTCCTAAAATTATGTAAAAATGATTTTTGATTTTGAAACCTTCTTCAGCAAGGAGTTGATCGGCACAGTGGTGTGCGCGGTGTCGTGGTGCCGCGGCGAGTGGGTGGGCCTGACGCTGGTGGCGCCGCTCACGTCCGTGCTGGCTGCCAAGCTGCGCGTGCCGCCGCTGCAGCCCGCGCGACCCATACACAAGCATCCCCTGCACGATGTGCTCAGTGAGTCAGTTATTTTTATTATACCTAGATTTATGGAGGTGCATAGGTGCATTATGAAAGTTGGCAACGTCGCATATATCTGTCAAATCTTATTATATATAATTCTTCTGTACGTGTGTTTGTCACCTAATTCCTCCTAAACGTCTGGACCGATTTGGTTGAAATTTTGTATGTATATTTCAATGGGTTCCTGGTAGTTTGAAAACACAATTGGACCCAGTAGGTGGCGCTGCTTTCCGGGCAGGACGACGTCTGTCGGTGTCGGGTCCGCTAGTATAAATACATTTTCGAACGCGCATTTGAATTGTTATGGAAAGAGGCCACTGTCATCGGTTTCGCCAAACCAGGCAAACCCAAGTCTGAGCCTTCGAGCTACAGACCTATCAGTCTCCTGAATGCACTCGGTAAAATCTACGAGAGACTTATGTATAAGCGACTCAAAGACTTCGCCGAGGCTAAGAGTCTCATCCCCAACGAACAGTTCGGCTTCAGGACCGGACACTCTTGCATTCAACAGGCCCACCGCATCGTAGAACACTTAAGCGCTGGCTTCCAGCGTGGAGCGATGACGGGTGTGTTGTTTTTCGACATAGCAAAGGCATTCGACAAAGTCTGGCACAACGGCTTATTATATAAGCTGTACAAACTGGGAGTGCCGGACCGTCTCGTGCTCATCTTACGAGACTTTTTGTCGGATCGCACCTTCCGCTATCGCATCGGGAAGGCACTGTCTTCCCCCCACCCCATTAGAGCCGGAGTCCCTCAGGGCTCCCCGCTCTCTCCCCTTATCTTTACGCTGTTCACCAGTGACATCCCCAAGAGCAAGAAGGCACAGCTAGCCCTGTTCGCGGACGACACGGCCATCTATTACACTGGCTATAGTCACGACGCTATTTACAGCACCCTCCAAACCTCAGCCAACGTCCTAGGCGCTTGGTTCCGGAAATGGAGAATCGAGGTGAACCCCGACAAGAGTCAGGCAGTTCTTTTCTTTAAACCGCGTAAAAATAAGCCACTCGCGCTCAGCCCGATCACTATGTATGGTAAGCCTATCCCTTGGGAGAAGCAAGCCAAGTACTTAGGAGTCTTACTTGACAACCACCTGTCTTTCGCGGCGCACATCAAAGCAGCTCGCGACCGAGCTGCCTTTGCTATGGGTAGGCTTCATTTCATGATCTCGCCAAAAATCAAATTGTCACTCAAGTGCAAGTTGCGCCTTTATACCGCGGTGATCCGCCCCATTATGACGTACGCTTGCGTCGTGTACGCTCATACCAAGCCTAAATACATCCATAGGATGCAAACCTTGCAGAACCGGTTCTTACGTAGAGTCACGGGAGCCCCTTTTTATGTCCGTAACGACCGTCTACACGTAGACCTTAGAATGCCCACCGTCCTTCAGTTTATGAAACGTCTTTCGAAGCGTTTCTTCGATAACGCCAGTAAACACCGTAATCCCCTGATCGCAGCGGCCGCCCGTTACGAACCCTCGCGCATTAGTACAGTACGCCGTCCTCGGCATACTCTCGTCACTCCCGATGATGCTATCACCCTCCTCCAGGAGAGTAGCAAAGAGACTAGCACTCTTAAAAAGTTCAGACACAAACCGCCGTCTTTCCGACCTCGCCGTCGAGGTCCGTCGCGACGTCCCGGTCCATGCCCTCCCCGACCCTCGCTCGAGCCAGCCCGCGATGCTGTGCCAGTAGTTTTAAATCAGCCCCTAAATAATGATATCACTCAGATCCAGCCTGTCCCCATGCAGTCCTCCCCCAGCGACGCCCTGAGCCGAGGCTCGTACCCCACAGGGGGTGCCCTCAGCGTATAGTCGCTTAGTTTGTAAGTTTTTATGCCCTGGCTGGAGGCCTTACTCTTAAGGCACCCACAGGATAGTCCGGTTAAGCAGACGACAACCTCCTAGGTTGAACTGCGAGATGCCATTCATAAAAAAAAAAAAAAGCATTTGAATTGATACAAACGCAACGATCTCCTTTTACGGCGCCAGGATTCACGGCGCGTAAACGACGACGAAGCGCGTTCACGGCCCATGAACCAAAGAGTAGAAAATTTATACCAACCGTGAACGCGCTTTGTCGGCGCTTACAAAATACGCCGTGTGAATGCACTCTTACGGAGTGGCGCAGCGATTTTTAACCCCCGACCAAAAAAGAGGGGTGTTATAAGTTTGACGTGTGTATCTGTCTGTGGCATCGTAGCTCCTAAACGGCTGAACCGATTTTAATAAAAATGGTTCATTTGAAAGGTGTTTTAATCGAGAGTGTTATTAGCTATGTTTTGAGAAAATGTGCTCAGCCGTTTGAAGCTCATCACCTCTTTTCTAGTTGATGAAGGAATATAAACTTTTACGTGGGTATCGCCAAGCGGGGGGGGGGGGGGTGCAGCCCCATCCCGTCGTATAGCGTATCTCCCTCTTTTTTCAATTAGCGAGAAGAAGCGAAACACCGAGAAAAGTGGAAGGAATGGGAGGAGACCTATGCCCAGGGAGTGGAACAGTCAAGGCTAAGAAAAAATAATATAAGTTTAAAAAGCATGAAATAAAAATGCCAAGCGTCGTAGCGTCGGGCGTCTGCTTTGTTTTGTGCTTTTGTTAAGCGGTCTACTTAGCGGTCTCCCGACGCTACGACGACGCTTGGATTTATTTATTGTTGGGTTTTTAGAGGTTTTTTTCTGTCGGGGGTTCTTTAAATTTTTTATTTAATTTTTTTGCGAGCAATTTTATACCGAATGAAATTCATTTCTAGTAGTTTTTTTTTTACTTAGCCTATATTGTCCAACTGCTTGGCAAAGGTCTCCCCCATAGTCTTCCAGTGTTCTCTCCGTGCTGTTTTCTCCGGCCAATCTCTCACAAACACCTTTAATTTCTATCAGTTACTTGCCTATTTAATATTCACTGATCATCCAAATGAAAGTCAGCTGCAGCACATGTCAAAGTCGTAAAACTTTGTACAACTTTAGATTCCCCCACTTTTGAAGCAGCTGAAGTCCAAATCTCTGCCAGTTATGCTACGGTTATACTGTTATTTGATTGTTGTGATCTTCAGCCGAAATGTATGCCGTATGAAACACTTCTTCAAAAGAAATTAAATTAAAAATTAAAAAAACCCCCGACACAAAAAACCTCTAAAAATCCAAAAATAAATTAATCCAAGCGTCGTAGCGTCGGGGGTCCGCTTTGTTCTGTACTCTAAGCGGTCTCCTTAGCGGTCCCCCGACGCTACGACGCTTGGATTAATTTTTTTTTGGATTTTTAGAGGTTTTTTGTGTCGGGGGTTTTTTAATTTTTTTTTTTTTTTCATGCTTTTTAAACTTATATTATTTTTTCTTAGCCTTGACTGTCCCACTCCTGGGCATAGGCCTCCCCCCTTTCCTTCCAATTTTCTCGGTGTTGCGTCTCTTCTCGCTCATTACCGAAACCAAGGAAAGATATAAATTTATTTTAAAAATGTATTTTTTGGGGGGAGGGAGGGTGCACCCCCCCCTCTCAGCAATGTCCATGGTGACAAGCGACAATAATTTAAATTTCAAATCGACTAACTGTGAAATTTGTTTACATCCCTTCATCAAGCTGCACTAGAAAAGAGGTGATGATCTTCAAACGGCTGAGCAGATTTTCTCGAAACATAGCTAAGAACACTCTCGAATAAAATACCTTTCAAACGACACCACCTTTATCAAAATCGGTTCATCCGTTTAGGAGCTACGATGCCACAGACAGACACACAGAATATACACAAATACACAGATACACACGTCAAACTTATAACACCCCTCTTTTTTAGTCGGGGGTTAAAAAACGGGACCTCTCGTATTATTAAGTTGTAAATGTTTGCAGGTGAAATAGACGAGTGCTGTGTCCTGGTGCGGTGCGGGCACGCGTGGGGCGCGGGCGTGTGGCTCGGCGGCGGGTACGTCGTCACGTGCGCACACGTCGTTAAATCTGTGAGACATACTCTTGTCAGGGAAGTTTCGCTATCGAAACTTCCTTTTTTACTTAGACGATACTCACATGACACCTCTCGTTTGCACGGTCGGGTGGTGAAGCGGATTTCTCATCACATTTGCGCGTATGAAATCCGTTGATGCCTAGCACACGCAACTGC
Source organism: Cerastis rubricosa (assembly GCA_949152445.1). NCBI lineage: Eukaryota > Metazoa > Arthropoda > Insecta > Lepidoptera > Noctuidae > Cerastis > Cerastis rubricosa. Next base: position 3,021,304 of record OX424535.1, on the reverse strand, counting down.
CCGCGCGGACGAGCGGCGCTTACCGCCTCTCCGCGCGGAGCACCGCCTTAACATCGCTTGCCCGCCTCCGGCCAACCGCGCGGACGAGCGGTGTCGGGTGAGAATTGTATTAGGAAGTGACCCCTTTTGTCAACACAGAATTGTCTTGAGCTGGTCAGAAACGAGCACGAATACCTTACATTTACCGAAACTTCTCTATCCACCACAATTTCCTCCTAAAGTAAAAAATAGACAAAATAGGTTTAGTTTCATTCCATTTTATAGTTAAAACAAAAAGTTTCCACTTTTGTTACTGTACCGTGTAGTTACTGGTTAACGATACCCCGTGGTAAGACTGTTTGTAAGACTATTTCAACTAATAATGATAATTCCCAATACGCCTTTTTTCCAGTACCAAACACACAAGCTGTCGGTATTCTGCCGAGGAGTGAGCGAGACGGCAATAGTGCGATACAAGACCCCAGACAAGAAAGCATATGACTTGGCTCTTTTGTTCACCAACCCTGAAAGATTGAGCCATATGAAACCTGCTGTACTGTCTAATGTACCGGCTGAAAAAGGTATGTTTGTTACTGTAGATGTTTTAAATATGAGTTCTAACTGTTGCCCACTTTCCTTTTTGAAACCGTTGTAGCTGAGGCAGACCAAAGAAACGCTGGCGTGATCGCATCATCATCGGCCTAGCCTTATATATCAATAAGAAATTACAAGGATTCTCTTACTTGAGTACATTTTGGAACTTAAATATAGTATTTCACATGAACTTTGACATAGAAACTAAGTATTATAATATAAAATAAGTTTAAGTACTCATTGTATTTATAATAAAATTTAATTTAGTTCGCAACTAACATAGGAAACCTAAAAAGTTTTAACATCTACCCACAAAAAAATTAATACCGTATTTGCAAATAATCACAAAAGAAAATTGCATTTAGCCTTTTCCTAACTATCTTGGGGTCGGCTTCCAGTCTTATCGGATTCAGCTGAATACCAGTATTTTACATGGAGCGACTGCCTATTTGACCTCCACAACCCAGTTAGTACTGGGTAATACGATACCCCTTGGTATACTTAGTGTCTGCAAAAATATTATCACAATTCGTTGGAGTTTCTTGCCCATTCCTCTCCATAGAGATCTACGCTTTGGAATGGGCAACTACAGTACTTTCACAAGTTATTATGTCTTGTGACTGGGACTGTAGCTTCGCGTTTTTTTTTTTGTGCTTTGACTTTCAAAAGTGCCTGTAATGGTCTAATTGAAATAAATGCTTTGAGTTTGACCCTTTTTTTACGGATAGGAAATCATGAAATGACCCCTCCAGCTCTGGCGGAGCGGAAGGGGGTGTCAGACTTGTACTGACTAAAACCCATCCATGTTCCTTCTTAGCCCTTAGTGTTCCAGGGCCACGGTATCTATTTCGAACAGCGATATCTCTTTCGAGCAGAATTCGTTAACCCTCAACTCTACGTCTTGTTCTTTCTGACATGAACAGCTGGTTTTTAATAAATACACCCATGTAATATTTTATATTCCAGGCGAATCAGTTCTTGCAGCGGGCTTCCCTTACTACAACGAGTATGACTTAAATAACCTAATACCAACAATTACTTCGGGTCACGTCAACACAGTGTCGCCATCTATGATACAGACGTCTTGCTGTGTACAGTCAGGTTTCAGTGGGGGACCGATATTTAGGGTTACCAGGTAAAATATAATATTATTAGAATACTTTATTCAGGTTTCCATCACATTTTAAATCATCTTTTGCCTAGCCTTTTCCCAAACTTTTTTTTGGGGTCGGCTTCCAGTCTAACCGTATGGAGCTGAGTATCAGTATTTTACATGAAGCGACTGCTGAGTACGAGGTCCTGGGCACGATTCCCGGGTCGGCAATTATTCTATTGGGTTTTCCATCAGGATTTTCTCTAGGCGCCACTGAGTTTGGATTTGTTGCTGGTTGTTGGCAGTAGGTCTACACCATATTCTGATATTATTATATGTATTACTAGCTGTCCCGCGCAAATTCGCCTGCGTCATAATTTCCCCATTTTCGCAACATTTTACATTGCTGCTCCGCTCCTATTTGTCATAACGTGATGATATATAGCCTATAGCCTTTCTCGATAAATGGACTATCTAACACAGAAAGAATTTTGCAAATCGGATCAGTAGTTCCTGGGATTAGCGCGTTCAAGCAAACAAACAAACTCTTCAACTTTATAATATTATTATTAACTAGCTGCCCCGCGCAACTTCGTCTGCGTCACATTTTCCCCGTTTTCGCAACATTTTTCATTGCTGCTCCGCTCCTATTGGTCGTAGCGTGATGATATATAGCCTATGTCCTTCCCCAGGTTGAAATCTATCTTCTTGCTAAATTTCATTAAGATCCGATCAGCCGTTTAGTCGTGAAAAGGTAACAAACAAACAGAGTGACTTTCGCATTTATAATATTAGTATGGATTGTATAAGTATAGATTTAAAATGGATGTACTCTATTATTAGGTCCACCTCTGCCTACCCCTTCAGGGTTTACAGGGGTGATGTTATGTTAATAATAACTGTATTTAAAAACTTAATAACTTTTGTGAATGGTCTTCCAGCCCTAACAACCGCGTAGAGGTGCTGGGCATCATCGCCATAAACGTGACGTCAGACGGCGGTGCGTGCTTCCCGTACGTCAACATGGCTGTGCCCGTCACTGTGTTCAGCGACGCGCTCACCAACTATATACTCGATAAAGGTGAGAATATCATCATCTTCTGCCTAGCCTTTTACCAAACTATGTTCGTGTCTGCTACCAGTCTAACCAGCTGCTGAATATCAATCATACAGCTCTATGAAGAACATCACATCGAGCTGTATCGGCACTACAAACAGTACTACAGCTACTTGGAACAAAATGTACTACAGCGCCATCTATGACACAATGGAAGAACTAACATGTCCTGCATCTCGCAAGCAAAGTTATCCTCGCCTTAAAAATCTATAGGAAAAACCCGACAAGAATTGTTGTCGGTTTTATAATACACTAGCTGTCCGGCGCAACTTCGTTTGCGTCATATTTTCCCCGTTTCGCAACATGTTTCATTGCTGCTCCACTCCTTTTGGTCGTAGCGTGATGATATATAGCCTATAGCCTTCCTCGATAAATGGGCTATAAATAACACTGAAAGAATTTTTCAAATCGGACCAGTAGTTTCGGAGCCTATTCAATGCAAACAAACAAACAATCAAATCTTTCCTCTTTATAATATTAGTTTAGATTGTCGGAGGATCCTCCCTTTTCTATGGAGTATTGAGAGAAGGCGAGCAACGGTGGCCCAGGTGTGGCAGCCCCGACTTAGAGCAGTAAGCCGTGGGTTTAAACCCAGGCATTACTTTGTGTAATTTATTTTCATTACCGCTGCCCTTAAAAACGGTGAAAGAAAACATCGTGAGGAAACCGGCATGTCCTAGAACTTAAAACTCCAAGACATGTGACATCTCCCAACCCGCACTGGGCCCGCGTGGCGGATACAACCCACTCTCTAGCAGAGAGAGGCAGCCTGTGTCCCAGCAGTGGGAACATTACAGGCTGATTATCATGAGGATTGAGGAATTTTAAACTCTGTTCCTCATACCCCTAAAGAGCGACTGCCTATCCGACCTCCACAACCCAGTTACTTTACAATAGGTAATACGATACCCATTGGTAAGATTGGTTGTCAGACTTTCGAGCTTGCAATGAAAGGGTCGCCACCCAGTGGCGCCAGCATAGATAAGTTCCTACCATCGGTTGAAAATTTGTTAAATTCATGTCTTTTTTATATTTCGTTATAGCTCGATCTTCTCTTGGGTCAGGACAGGTCAGGACATGAGGACAGGTGGCCTACCATGACGTCTTAAAACATTATTGTTTTACTCCTATTCCAGTATGGGAAAGAGACAAAGCTATACAGGATGTCTAGCGCCATCCTTTTCCAGTGTGGCAAAGAGATGGCGCTAGACATCCTGTATAGCTTCGTCTCTTTTCCACACTGGAATAAGAGTAAAACAATACTGCTTTAAGAGGTCATGGTAGGCCAGCTGAGCTATTGACACACCGTCTACAGTGTATTTTTTTTTAATATACTACTAAGATAAATGACGGAGGAGCTCGTGGCTAAATAATAACAGCCGCACGGGTCGATCTTTAAGGTTAAGCCGTGCTTGCCGAGGTTGGTCTGTGGATGGGTGACCATAATTACATATCGAGTTTCCTCCGTGCCTCGGAAAGCACGTTAAGCCGTTGGTCCCGGCTATCATTTGTAGATCTTTGACAGTCGTTACGAGTAGTCGGAAGCTAAAAGTCTGACATCCAGTCTTACCAAAGGGTACCGTATTACCCAGTTTCTGGGTTATGGAGGTCAGATAGGCAGTCGCTTCATGTAAAATACTGGTACTCAGCTGCATCCGGTTAGACTGGAAGCCGACCCCAAGATAGTTTGGGAAAAGACTAGGCAGATGATGACTAAGATAAATGACGGTCTGCCACTTTCACTCTTATGCCCTAAGAAATAAGTTTGAAAAGTGGTCGACCGTCAGTGAACTCGATCGTAACCATTTAATTAATGCAGGGTTGGCCATTTTTTTTTGCCCAAAGAATCAGCATTGCCATCGAACGTGGCAATGCGGCCAGCCTTCTGGGCACTTTTCCTGTTGACAGCGATGTCGATGAATTTTTTGACGCCCTGTAATTTTGATACTTGTACATACATATTTTATTTTTATTTTATATCTATTTGTAGTATATAAATAATGTACATATGTCATCATCATCATCATTTCAGCCCAAAAGACGTCCACTTCTGGACTTATGCCTCCCCCAAGTTTCGCCACATTGACATAACATGGGGGGTTTTGCTATAATCGCCACGCTTGGCAGGCGGGTTGGCGATCGCAGTACGGTTGTTACAAAAGCACAGAGAACGCTGCTGCCCATTCTCTGGCAAGTCCCTTAGTCGCCTCTTACGACACCCACGGGAAGATATGGGATGGTGCTATTCTTTACGTCCGATACCATACAGCGTACATACATACGTACGTACATAATTATGTAATATAATAGAAATAAATATCTTTTCATTAATGCAAATATACAAATTATTTCACAATTTCTTTAACGTTATGAATTTTGTACTTTACCCAGGTAAAAATGGTCTAAAACATTAACAAAAATATTACTTTTGTTTTCAGATGAAACTAAACTGGCGATGATTGAGAACAACAAGGAAATGATACAATCACAGTGGAGATTGATGCCTTATCGATCAAAAATTTGATACATCAGCCTACCATGACGTTTATAACCATTATTGTTTTACTCTTTTTCCAGTGTGGGAAAGAGATGGCGCTAGACGTACTCTATAGCTCCGTTTCTTTCCCACACTGGAATAAGATTAAAACAATACTGCTTTGAGACGTCATAGTAACCCCTGTGGTCTATTTAGGATATTTTATAGGTTACCAACAAACATTATGGAACAATGTCTGAAATAAAAAGATTTCATTCTATTTATTTATTTTGTTCGTAGAACCCGAACGCCCGACAGACCTTACGGTTTGAGAGTCATACGAACGCGGCGATAGCGTTTGTGCGACCGATTGCTTTGATTAGGACGTACGACTAGCACTTTTTGTGACCATGAATACTTCCTTTATTTATTGAAAATACTATAATAATCATTTTTGCAAGAAAAAAGAATTACTAGACTCGGTTTAGTAAAAAAAATTCCAAGATTATTGAGTCCTAATAAAAATGAATTTGATTTATTGTGTAATAAAATAATAGTCTCAATATTAAGTAATACACAATACTGTAAATATATCCTATAAAGTACAAAAATATAGTTTTGAAGAATGTTTTTTAAAACTATTTTATTCAGACAATGTCACAAATATTTTGCTGCACTGAAAACAATTTAAATAAATACAGATAAAGTAACTAAAAAGTTACCTTTCACCATATTTTTATGCATAGGTAAATACTCATTTAAATAAAATAATTTAGACTGATCATTTCTTGGTCACATTTGTTTGTTTTGGACCTCAATGTTGTTGATATTATTTATACAATGTTAAATGTTTTCACGTAATTTAAGAAGGTAGGTACATGTTAAGTTATTATAAATGGATATTTTATGATTTTACATATGTTTTATTACTTAATTTTTTTAAATGATTCAAATGAAGATAACTTTGCAAAGTTTTTTTTTACGTTTGGGTTGTCATCAAATGAACCCGCCTCCCGCTCTGAGTGGAGCGGATGGGAGTGTCAGACTTGACTGACTAAAACCCATCCATGTTTCTTCTTAGCCCTTTGTGTGCCAGGGCCACGGTATCTCTTTCGAACAGCCCGCAGCCCTGGCAGGCATCGGCCCTCTCGGACCCCTTCCGATTTGCTGACATCTCCTTGAGGCGCGCGTGGAACACTCGCGCGCCGTCGGCACTTGGTGTCGTCATAAGACGGACGGACGGTGAGCTAGCACATTACTCACCGTCCACAGGCCCGCGCCTACGGTGGCCGGGGGCCACTGGTTGCCCCCCGACGCCCGGGGCGTCTCCCGCGGCGGCTGGGACGTGAGGTTCTCTCCCTCTCACCTTCCGCCACCTCCTTCGCTAGCATGACTGCTTCGCAAAAGGAGAAGACGGCTACCCATTCCCTTTCACTCCGCACGATGGATTGAACCAGAGTTGGACGCGAGAGGTCGCCGCTGCCATAACTTTACCGCCTTAAACACTACAAAAACATAAGTCTACTGGGGCATTCGCATTCGGGAAAATAACCTAAATGTCCTGGCATTACAATTACTTCTTGTTAACCAAAATATAATTATTGTTCAATATTACGTGAATGAGATGACAAGTAAAAGAGGAATATGGAGGAAGATGACATGCTGCTAGATCCCACGTAAATGAGACGGCATGGTTGGCGCAGTGGTTGAGTGACTGGCAGCTGCCCTGCGTGTGGGTTCGACCCCGCACGGAACAAATACTTGTATGGCCTACAGGTAGTGTGTCCAGGTCTGACTCTATCATTTCAGCCGAAAGACGTCCACTGCTGGACATAGGCCTCCCCCAAGTTTCGCCACATTGACATAACATAGGGCGTTTTGCCATAATTGCCACGCTTGGCAGGCGGGTTGGCGATCGCAGTACGGTTGTTACAAAAGCACAGAGAACACTGCTACCCATTCTCTGTCAAGTCCCTTAGTCGCCTCTTACGACACCCACAGGAAGATATGGGATGGTGCTATTGTTTACGTCCGACACCATAGAGACTCTATGTGTGAATTTAAATGTTTGTAAACGCACCCACGACAGGAGTATTTGCTAGAGAAGCGCAGCTAAAAAAAAAAGACGTGCAGGTGAGTATGCTGATGATGATAATACCTAGTAAGATTTACGAAATTCATATAATGTCGGCTTGGTGATGACTTAAACAAGGTTACTGCATGTTTATTTATTTCGTTGGCTCAACGCCCTTAAACAACTCAGCCAGCTTGGTGGCAAAAAAACAAAATCAAAATACCTATTTTTATTTTACATAAGCCTACAGGGGCACTTATAAAACGTCGACAAAAAGGTGCTTGGTTCGGATTGGTCGTTTCCTATGGAGAAGAACCGGTAAGAAACTCCATGGTCACTCTTTAAAATCATTTGGTTTTACAATATTTCTGTTACAGCGTTAGTACTTAAGTATGGGAGACATCTTAGGCCCGACAATAAGTCCACAAAATCCAATACGTTAGGTATTTAGGTAGATTAGTTCGGCTTAGCGTGAGTTTTGTCATGCTGCTCAGCCTACCCGAACATGATTCGGCGATAGTATTTGCCATGTTTCCCTGTCGACATGAACTGAATGACAGCCGTATAAAACCGTTTCTAAAATCAACCTCATTACTTCTAGAAATTTGGACTCTGAAGGGTAAGAAAAGAACTTACCTTATAAAAAGAAAAAAAACTATGACAACTTCAAAAACTTCTGTCAGAAAGTTTCAAGGATATTTCTATTCATATTGTTTTGAAGCTCAGTTTTGAAGAACTAAAATATGGCGCGGAAACAAGCAGTAGCGATTCAAGAGACCATAGAAACCAATGAGGACTTTGAACATTACCTCGAAACTCATCAGAATAAACTGATTTGTGAGTTTAATAGTACATAACCATACTTTACATGGGACCACTATTAGTATAGGATCCCGCTATACAACGACCTTCACCGAGCTGGTTCAACTAAAATCATGGATGAAACTTATTTTATATTAAATTTAATCTATATATATAAAAATGAAACCCGTTTTCCTTGGTCACGGCATCACGCGTGAATGGCTGGACCGATTTCACTAATTCTTTTATTGTTGTATTTGTTATTATTAGGAGAAGGTTCTTACGGAAAAAAATATTAAGAAAATCTCTCAGAAATATTGAAAAATATACATTTAATTTAGCATATTTAAAAAACGCGCGTAACGAATGTCAATATCATTCACAGCCATAGACTATATTGAAAGAGCATTGTTTGTTCGGAAACGTGGTTACTTAATTAAATTCTAATTAATTTTTGAAAATAACTCGCCACGGAATAGTTATGTATAGATAAATATTATTAAATGTTCCGATTTTATGACGTTACTAAGGTAAAATATAGGTAGGCGCACCTAAGTGTGGTCTGAGTATATGAGTTTGATTTCAGAACGCATTATACAAACTTCGCATAACCTATTTAGTAATCTGTGGTAGTACATTGACTTTATAAAAAAAATCTGTGGTAATCTGTGATAGTGATGTGCCAACTCGGAAAAAATATTACTCGATTTAACTCGAGTGAAATCCAATCATTTATTTAAGTATTTAACCTCTTTATCCTTTCGCGCGAACAGTAAAGCCCCGCGTGTAGCCCTTCGGGGGCCCCTTGATTACGCCATCGCGTGAGTCATCCGATATCGTAAAGATAAACACTTATAACTCGAGTTATATTAGCTCTAATCTTAAACGGTAAACAGTGTCGGGTTCGTGATGAACGGGGCCATTTATTAATAATAAACAACTCTTTTAGAACTACTTGAGAATTATACATATCCCATATATATGAGAGAGGTCGCAGTAAATACGTCTGTTTTCGTTGCTTATTTTTGTTTGGTAAAACTACTCATTCAATTTACACGAAAATTTATATCTAACATCACAAATATACAAGTAATCTAATGACAGTGTTTTTTAGGAGTCCTTCATACATTATTCTTATAAGATCCTAACTCAAACTTCTTGGTAGAATCGGCCATTTTAGAATTCCGCTGTTCAAAGCATGAAAATACTTGAAATATCAATAAATATGAATAGATATGCCTCGAATACATGAAATAATGAATTATCACTATTTTTTCTTTGCTACTATTGTTTCCAAGACCATTTTACATGGTTAAAGAGTCAAATTATTTTTGTTAATTTCGACTAACAAACTTCACAACAAAGGATTTTTTGTTGGCTCAAATCATAATTTTTTGTTATTTTTTCAAGCAAATGACTATCTAAAAAGTTGCATTATACACTTATAACATACTATACATTTACTTACCAAAGTTTTACAACGTATATCTCACAAAAACAACACTTTTCCGAACATAATAACACGGGTTGCCATTGTCGTTTGACATTCGACATAGACGAGTTTCTATATTTTTTTTAATAATGTTGTGCCGTTTAGTATTACTAACGATTGGTTTTGTTTGAATCGACTACTAGTTGACCATAGAGGTAAATTTTGACAGAACGATTTAGAAATTTACTTTTTTTTATATTAGCGTTTAAGTTTGCTGGTGCGCCGTTGATCCTCGGCGTACCGAATTCGGTACGGCGAGGATCAGCGGTAACGCCCGCGCGTTACCACGCACGGAAAGGTTAAAATAATATTTACTATCAATATTATGAAAATATATTTTGTTTTTTATTTAATTAAATTAGTAAGGTCCTTTTCAGGTATAGCGAGACCAGGGAATTATGGATTCATTTTTATATGGAGGATATGATAGATTCCAGTTCAAATTGAATAGGTACTCACACCTAAGATAGGTCAGCTATACAAAATAAAGTAGTGCATCATTGCTACGCTAAGGCGGTACGAAGTTCGCCGGGTCAGCTAGTATGTCAATAAATATATTGCATATGGGTTGTCTAAAAAATTTCAATCAGTAAATATTTTTTATTTTAAACATTTCACCGGTTTGGTTAATAGACAAATTCCATACCAATCGAAAGTATAAAGCCCATAGAATATGCAAACGTTAGGTTGCCTTTTCTTTTCCCGTCACAACTCTCGAGTAGGCAGGTATAAACAGGTAACAGTACATCGATACTAGTAACTTGCACCGGTCTGGTTAATGAATAAAAAAAAACAACCTAATCTTTGCATATTTTGTGGGCCTTATACTTTCGATTGGTATGTAATTTGTTTATTAACTAAACCGGAGAAATGTTTCAACTTTTTTTTTGTTTTGATTAATCATATGCTGGACTAAAATTTTTTAGGCAACCCATATGCAATGTTTTTATTGACATATTAAATTTAATATAAAATAAGTTTCATCCATTAACCAGCTCGGTGAAGGTCGTTGTATACCGGGATCTTAGGCTATATTATATTATGGGACTTACACATAAATGGCGAAATCAGAGTGTACAATAGTACCTACACCCTGAGGTGAGGTGTACGCGTGTACGCATCAATAGTCTTGTATGATATATCGTATCATCGCTTCATATCAGTCGAGTTGCGGTGTACACCATCAAAATAATGTCGAAAATAGTAATTTAAATGTAATAGATATTAGTTGACCAGCTTTTGTAATTGGACCTCATAATATATTTTTTTAACACGTTTTTACCTATGTACTAAACTTTAAACACTATCCTACATATTTTACAAGACAGCATAATGTTCTACGTTCTCGCTTCTTTGTAACCACCTAAATGTGGTCGAGTTACCACGTTCTAGCACTTCGTAATGACTTTTATTTATTTAAACTTCATGTACAATCGTGGTACATAGGCAGACTGCCAGAAGGAATTCTCTACCAGTCAACCTTTGGGTTACCTAAATACGATAACATTGTGATAGGGAAAAAATCTTCACCTTTTGAACGCCAGAGCACAAACGCACGCGCGTGCCCTCCACGCCAAGCCACAAAATCACCGCATTACTTACAAATTAAAAAAAAGTATTTCAAAAGTATTATCAACTTATTTCTGGATAAGACATTTATAATTTAAGCACGGAACAGCTGTTTTTTTCGCGATTTCAGGTTTGGTCCCATAGTAAATGTTGTTCATAATGATGAGTAGGGGAGAATAGGGCAATGGCGGTCAGTTAAGTAATTTTTGGAATAAAACTCAAAAAATAAATCACAGCTTTATTAGGAACATCAAAATCAAAATCAAAATATTTTTATTTTACATAGGCCTACAGGGGCACTTATAAAACGTCGGCAAAAAGGGGCTCGGTTCGGGTTGGTCGTTTCCTATGGAGAAGAACCGGCAAGAAACTCCATGGTTACTCTTTTAAAATCATTTGGTTTTACAATATTTCTGTTACAGCATTAGTACTAAAGTATGGGAGGACATCGTAGGCCTGACAATAAGTCGTTGCTTACTACGAAACGTAGAACGAAATAAAAAGTTACCAAGGATCTAGGAATCTATAAGGCCTACAATGTCCACACATCTACAAACAATCGGTAAATAAGAAAAAGAGTCTATACAAAAACAAAAAATAAATAGAAAATATCACAAAATGACTAGATCAAATAAGTGACACAAATGTTGTCATCCGTGCTGTAACTATTCTAAACAAAAGGTGTAATGATTTAAAAACTATTGTAAAACATCTGATTAAAAAGAAAGGGAAAAAAAATAAGATTGAGAATAGTTAGAGACATCCACACATTTGTGCCGTTTATGAGCTACCAGGGAAGCCGCATGTGCGAAGGGGCTAAGGCCAAACTTGTCTATCTTCAACGTAGTTCTTAATTTTGTAATATGCTTTTTTAATTAGGACACGTTTAATATAATTTTTAAACTTTCCATCGGTCAGTTCTGTAACTGACTTGGGCAACTTATTATAAAAGCGTATACTGTTTATAAGAAAAGACTTGCTAGTTTTGGTTAATCTGAATTTGGGTATTACAATTTCGTGTTTACTGCGTGTATTTATATTATGGAAGTCGCTTCTAATTTTGAAAAGTCCTCGGTTTTTGCGGACATATAAAATACATTCTAAAATATAAAGTGAAGGCAGAGTCAGTATATCGATTTCTTTAAATTTTTCTCTGAGGGATTCACGAGGACCCATTTTGTAGATAGCGCGAACTGCCCTCTTTTGCAGTATGAAAATTGAATCAACGTCTGCTGCCGATCCCCACAGCAGAATGCCATAGGACATAATACTATGGAAATAAGCGTAGTATACTAACCTAGCTGTGGCTATATCAGTTAACTGCCTTTTTTTTCTGATTGCATGCAGCTGAGCTTAACCTTCCTGAAAGAGTTCTAATGTGCGCGCCCCACAGCAGTTTTGAATCGATAGTAATCCCCAAGAATACAGTTTCCGCTATAACATCAACATAACATAACGTACCAATTCTACATTAAAGGGCTATTATAATTTGAGATCAAAATAATCATATTTGGAGTATCCATCTAATAGGTACAAAAATAAAAAATAATGGCTTTGACCACCATTGTACGCACGTGAGGGCAATGGTAGTCATGATGTTGACAATGATGGTCAAACACTTCTAACACATGTCACATACGTATCCTGTAGCGGAATCCCAACCAGTGCAAGCAGAGTGAGCCCACAGCCCACAGGAAGTGCACCGGTACCATATTTCGTTGTTTTGGCCGAATTCTCCGCATATAAGACAATGATTTTCTGAGTCCTCATCATCATCATCATCTACGCAGAGGTCCTCAATGTCTACGTCAGACAATGATGAGTCATTGTCTTCCTGAAGAACTTTCCGTTTAGCCTTTTTAATACTTTCCCTGTTTTCTTTGGTTTTTTTCCCCTTCCCTTTGCCTTTTTGTTTTCCCTTTTCTTTTAAGATCTAGTTCAGTTTTTTGTTTTCCTTTTCTATGAGACTTGTCCAACGTCTCCGAAGACCATGCAGCCTTCTGCGTTTTTCTGGATCTATTTTTTGGCATCTAAAAACAAATTAATTAAATTTAGTTACTCATAACAACATTGCGGGCAATGGTGGTCAGTTGACCACGATAACCCGCAACGGACTTCGTAGAAAATATTTTTTTTAACTAAAACAAATACATATTTTGATTTGAACTGAGCATAACAGCATAATAATGATAAACAGTCTCAAATAATAAGACAGCGTTTACGTGGATTAAGGAATATTTCACAGCTTACCTCGTTAATTCGTTGAGACGTAAAATTACATCAATTTGGCGCGAAAACAACAAACACTCGTCTTGCACGAACGTCGCGTGCGGAATGACAGCACAGGGCGCTCGACGCTCGCGGGCGGTGAGGAGAGACGCGTAAAGGACTATTCATACTTTAGTTGTGCGCGTGACCATCACTGCCCGCTGACCGTCATTGCCCTACAACGACCTCTTAAGAGGTTGTTGGTGTTTTACCAATAACCCTGTATAGATCACATTTTAAAGATCTATAAATAAACACAAACAAAAGTAATGATTTAAATAGCATATTTCGTGTTATATTGCACCACATTTTTGTCACATATTTGTGTCGTTGGCGTACAGGGCACGCGCTTGCTTGTCACGTACATGTGACAATGGCGTTCAAAAGGTTAAAGATTTAACATGAGTTTCTGCAGGTATGGAGGTGTACTCAGAGTTCTGCGGTCCTTGCTTGGCAACTGCTTTCGCTATTAGAAGGGGTAAGCTGGATATCGGTCAAGATAACATCGCTATGGTCAAGGTAAGTTTTTTATATGTAGGTACTTTATCACCACTTACACAAGAGCTACTGCTGGATGGTATGTTGAATTTTAATTCCGTTAGAGTTAAACGTGCTGTTGACCAAATGACATCAGCGAGTAAAATTATACACGGTGATTCCGCCCGACACTTCGGATTTACATGCGGTGGTGTGTCAATTGTTCGTTCCAAATAATTATAATCGCTCTAAAAAACGTAAATTGATTTAACGTTCTATTTTGTCGCACTGTAGCTCGAACCACTTACACACTGCGTTTGATAACGATGCTCAACGCGCTCGTGGAAACCAATCCTTTTTTTACGGATGGGAAATCGTCAACTGATCCCTCCTGCTCGGGGGAAGCGGAAGGGACTATCAGACTTGTACTGACTAAAACCCATCCATATTCCTTCTTAGCCCTTTGTGTTACAGGGCCACGGTATCTCTTTCGAACAGTCCCGCAGCCCTGGAAGGCGTGGAGACCAATCCTGGATTGGACTTGTTTGCTCATGAATGGATTTAATTATTAAAATTATCAACACAATCTCTTTTATTTAATTTAATCCCTTTGGACGACTATATCATGCAAAAGCCTTTCAATGAGATTAAACGAACTACAGAAATACAAATGGACTTCTTAAAAATCATCTCCTCCCAAGCTTAAACACTAGGAAGCGGTGAAGGCCCCGCGCATTAGGTCCTAAATAATTTTTGACATTCACACGGTTTAATCATTTGCATCGTTTTGTTCCAGTGTCCCGCCGACAATATAGATGACTTGTCAAGATTCAAGGGCCACAGTGAACCTGTATTCTTATTTATTGTGGTAAATATAAAAATATTTGTTTCAAACGCAAAAATGACTAGCTACCTTAGAACTGTGTCTTTACCAAACAGTATGATTAATTCTTTACGCAGTGTAGTTAGTTGGATCTGGAAATAAAATAAAATAAAATTATATTCCGGGGTAGTGCCTCCGGCAAACATATGGCATTTATGTGCCAAAAAAGGTGCATAAATAAGAGCTATTCGTAATTTTCAGACAACAGACAGATGCATTAAGTACCTTTTTTTTAAACGAAAATATTAACATGCCATCGTTGTACACATATGAAACGTCTATGTTCGTCAAAAATAATTAACATAAATTTTCTCGAGTAACTAGTCAGCGCCGTTGTGATCGGTTATAAACACGGGGATCTAGTACTTCAGCCATTACAAAAATACTTAGTTACTGTATACAAACGGTATTTTTATTAATGGCTTCAAAGGTCTATAATAAATTACCAAAATAATGTCCTCAAATTCAAAAGTAAATTGTATTTTCAACACACTTGCTCATAAAGTGGCTCTATGGTCACCGCAATTAGGCACAGAATGACACCCATAATCAAACTGTGACTTTTTCATTGCTATAACTCACTAGTGTGTTATAGTTTTTTTTTTTAAATTTTATTGGTTGAGGTGCTTAGTTCTTAAAAAAGTTTTTATCCAAAAAAAGATCGTGTTTAATAGAACAAATAAATTAATTTTCCTATTGCTTGCTCATTTCATGCAACTTCTTATTTAAATAGATAATTTTAACTCGTACGTGTTCAATAAACAAAACTTTCACTCAAATATAAATTTTGTTTTCTCTGTAATAAATGAAAACTTTGTTTGTGGCAGAATAGGCACAAACCTTATGCGCGGAAAATAAAAAAAAACCTCATCCTTTTAGTCTGTGGCTGATCGCAATGCGCGCGCATAGGAAAACTGATTCATTTTTCCCGCCATAGCGAATCATTTTTCACAACTCGTTTTCACTGGTGAAATTATAGTTATTTTTTAATTAAAATGTCTAGAAGTACTAGTTGCGAAGACAATGATTTATATTGTACACCGCCCGATATAAGATGTGAAGCCCTTAACGTTATGGAAAGTTGTACTACCTGAAAACTCCAAGGAAAAATATCTATTAGCGTACCAAAATTTCATAAAATGGCAAAATGTGTTCATGGCGTACTTTAAAGAATTATCTTTTATATACAAACCTAGCTCTTTGTGGTGTTTATAATCAATGTTAAAAAGTACAGTCCGAACAAAGAATGGAGTAGACTTAAAAACATACTCTCATTTGTCAGCCTAGCTAAAGAGACTATCCGATGGATTTAGAACTAAGAAATCAAAGGTTTTATCGTCTGACGATATTGAAAAATTTACAAAAGATGCTCCAGATAACCAATATCTGACTACTAAGGTTAGTTAAATTAATTTTAAATATCTACTCGACTTCAGACTGTGTTGTGTGTTGAACTTAATTATTGTTTCCTTTTTTTCGGGTTGCTTTAGTATTTGGTGTAACTGGTGCCTATAGGATACAAGAATTAAAAAATATAACCGTAAAAAAACATAGAGAACCATGGCCAGATACTTTTAGTGATCTTCATTATACCTATCACGAAAAATAAAATACCGAGGTCATTCGCCATACACGGTCCATTCTATGAAATTGTTAAGAAGTATGAAAGTTTGCGGTCACCAAAAGCAAAAACTGACCGTTTCTTTCTAAATTACCAGAATGATAAGTTTACCTGTCAGCCTAGATGCTGAGAGCTACACTGGACATAGTTTCAGAAGAACTTCAGCTACATTGCTGGCTAATTCAGGAGCTGATATAATGACTTTGAAGCGTCATGGTGGGTGGCGATCTAGCAATGTAACAGAATCATACGTAGAAGATTCCATACAAAACAAGAAGGAAATATGTGCAAATATCACAAAAATAATTAAACATGATTCTGAGGCGTTCCTTCTGACGAAACACCAAGTACATCCAATGATTGGATTTCACCTACCTACACGAATAATGAGCCATCTCAAATTACAATAGAACATGAAAGTATTTCAATAAATAATCTATCTGATGAGACAGCTAAGCCATCAAAAACAGTTAATTATAATTTTACTAACTGCACATTTACTAATTGTTTCTCTAAATAAACTTTTTATCTACTAAATAAAATGAGTTTTTATTGTTATTTTATTCACAAGTGTGTTGAAAAACGTCGTATGATACACGTGTGTATTGATGATTACCGTCCTCGGCTGTGCCTCAGCGGCAATCACCAAGATTACACACTAGTACCATAATGTACTACCATTGACATGCATGGAAAAAAAAATGAAATTTTTGTATTATAATTTAATATTGTAAAAAAAAATATATTTTTCCACCAATTCCTTTGTTAGGACACAAAGATCTACTAAATGCTAACATAAGACCTTTATAATAATACCTGTGTTCACAAATAAAGATTGATTTGATTTAATTTGAAAATATACTGATAAATCATAATTTTAGTAAATGTTCACTAGGGATATAGATAATCATCATCATCATCATCGACAAATACATGGGACACCGTAGGAGCCGCCGGCATAATCTTTTTGCCCCACCGTCGTCCAAAACTGTCGCCAGAGCTGAATCTCCAGTGTGTCGTAGTCTTATGACGCTCAACGCCCTTCTGACTGCCAACCCTGAGTGGGATGTGTTTGCGGATGAATGGAGTAAATTAATGCGTATATGTCTGGCGTTCTGTGAGAGAAAGTATGCAAGAGTGTCTACTGTTCCGTGTTAGTTTTAATTTTAATTTGATTTGATTTAAACGATTTAATGTTTTCAACTGGATGTGTAACTTTTGTTTTCTGTTTCTATGTTAATTACTGCAATTGGTGTAATACCGTTTTAATTAAATATAATAAATAAAAAAAAAATAAAAAAAAAAATCATTTCAGCCGAAAGACGTCCACTGTTGGACATAAGCCTCCCCCAAAAGGGGGGGTTTTGCCATAATCGCCACGCTTGGCAGGCGGGTTGGCGATCGCAGTACGGTTGTTATAATTATAGATAATACCTACAGCATCAAAATATAGTATAACTATTACGGCTAAAAGCCGAAGTAGGTCGCACTTAGTTCTACCCGGCTGTAACTACCGGCATTCAGCAAGAACTAGGTTAAGCCTTCTTTTTACTGGCGATTTGAGGCAACCGACTTACTCGTAGATCGGGCTCGCCGGCCGTTGCCGCAGCATCGCTTCGCTTGCTCGGCTCGCTAGCCTTTGATCACAGTTCTAACCTAACCCAACCCAGTTAGTCGGTGTGCCCTAGCAATAAAAAGATACACCTAAGTTTAACGAAATCGTAGCGGCCACACCTAAGTATAACCGTACCTACTTCGGTTCGGTTTCAGCCGTAACGTTATCACAAATCTAATTTTCTTAACTAATATTATAAACTAGCTGTCCCGCGCAACTTCGTCTGCGTCACATTTTCCCCGTTTTCGCAACATTTTTCATTGTTTTCATTCAAATCGGATCAGTAGTTCCTGAGATTAGCGCGTTCAAGCAAACAAACTCTTCAGCTTTATAATATTAAGTATAGATGGGAAAGATTTGATTGTTTGTTTGCATTGAATAGGCTCCGAAACTACTGGACCGATTTAAAAAATTCTTTCAGTGTTAGATAGCCCATTTATAGAGGAAGGCTATAGGCTATATATCATCACGCTACGAGCAATAGGAGTAGAGCAGCAATGAAAAATGTTGCGAAAACAGGGAAAATGTGACGCGAACAAAGTTGCGTTTGTTTAGTTAATATATATATATATATATATATATATATATATATATATATAGAGTGTGTAACGGAAAGGGTATATATGTCGCAGGTTTTTCATAAAATTAGGTTTTTAATGAAAAACCGGAAAATGACACATTTTAAACTCAATTTCATCATAACCCTGTAACAATCCAGACTAGTTCGGACTTTTTATCAAAAACCTGAACTAGTTTGGGGTTATGATAAAGTTCTTGTGAAAATCACGGGTTTGCTTTATTTTATAACAAATATGTCGCAGTTGTCTTGATTTATTCCGCTAGACACGGTCATCATGTGGGCAGAACATGGGTTCCGTGCTATGAAAACACACTACACGAAGTACACTGCTTTTGTCGAACTTACTTACAACTCACAAATTACTTGAAATAACAATCCAACACAATAACACTAGGCACCATGAATCGGGGAACAGTTTCGGGACGTCTTGACTCCGCCGCGGTCAGACACAGACTGTCCGCCTCACACCGAGCTCGAAACATCACGACTCTGTAGAAGCGCGCTTAGGTGTGGGTAGACTGGTAAGTAGGTCGCGTGCTACCTTTGGCACGCTTGCCGATTCATTTTCTGTCCGTACTAATGACCGGATCCTTCAAATAAATTAATTTAAATGAAAATAATAAATAAAACAATCTATCATCATTTGCAACTTAGTACAAAGAAAACAATTGGTGTCCTGCCTTTTCGCCGATAATTGTTTCCCAGATTATCACTTTGACAACTAACGATTAGCAAATTTTTGTATGACAACGTTTCATTTGGTAGAACAATTGTTAAGCTGATTATTATAATGACACAAAACGTTTGGGACATTTATCATTTGTTAAACTTACCGTTTTTATAACAACCTAAAAATCCCCAATGTAGCCCCACTTATTGTACGTGTGTACAATAGGCAATGTTACTATTGCTACCAGGAGAATTTGGATGCAAGAGCGAGCGAAGCGGGCTCTGGACTTGGGGCACTGCGACTCCGACAGGTTAGGTTCGAAGGGGATGCCGAAAGGACATCCCCTTCGAACCCTGAACTAAGACCCCTACATCCCATTCGTGTTAGGTTACTGTAAACCCTGCAAATAGAAATAGGAACCCCGCGTAGCGGGACTACGTTGACTACGCTTTTTAGGCGAATATAAAATGTTTTGAGGTTAGGTTACAATAATTGGTTTTTCTCAATAAAGATGCTTTGCCTTTTCATGGGAGTGGTGCCAGGAGAGAAAATTGGCATTTCAAAAAGTGTCATTATGAAAAGCAGACCAAACGTACAGTTGGTAACTGTGAGGTTGGGAATATAAAACAAAATTATATGATAAGTTGGCAAATGATTATTCGTAGAAAAAAAAATTCTGCGTAACGTTGGTAGTGGCATGTGAAAATCTGGCCAACAAGTTTCGGCGAAAAGGCAGAGAACCAAAACCAATATTTATTTATCAAAATTTACATCCATGATCCAATCAATATTCTCCACCTTCAATCCAATTATGCAATGAAATGTTTCAATATCACGTACCGCGAAAATAAAATTTCGTAACTATTAAATACGACTAAACTGAGTCAAAATAAAAAAAAAGAAAATGTAACAGAAACGTTTACCAATATCAGATTGATCATAAACCCAAACTAGTTCAGGTTTATGATAACAAATCAGGATTTTTACAGGTTTATGATGAAATTGAGTTTAAAATGTGTCATCTTCCGGATTTTCATCAAAAACCTAGGTTTTTGATCAAAAACCTAATTTTATGAAAAACCTGCGACATATACATACTTAAGGATATGCTACATATAATCAAACTGAACATGTTTCTCCATCGGACAAACATCGTAATAGCGAAAAAAATATCAGCTGCCATACATTTGGAGAAACATGTTCAGTTTGATGGTCTGTAGCACATCCTTAAGTATATATACCCTTTCCGTTACACCCTGTATACAAATAATAAAGCTAATAATAATAAGCAAACACATTGATGACAATTCGAGCATGTCCGTTTCTCAAAATGGATGTAGGAATGGGTCCCGCGGTACTAAGGAGCTGCTTCTCATTGATATGGCCATTAACCAACAGGTTCGCCGATCCGAAGGGATCTGTCGACATGTTGGATAGATTATAAGAAGGCCTATGACTCGGTGCCACATACATGGCTCATGAGGGTGCTAGAGTTGTATAAAATAGATGCAACACTGCGCACCTTCCTGATGTCGTCTATGAGACAATGAAGGACAGTCCTTCGCTATCCAGGATGTCGATGTCGATGTGGTGGGCATATCGAAGTTTGAGCCCACTTTGGTTTTGCTTAGCCTTGAATCCTCTAAGCATGCTGCTGGAGGATTCAGGTCTGGGCTTTCGATTGAGGAGAGGTGGTCAGGTTAAATCTCACCTTCTTTACATGGATGCGCGGTCATGCATGTCAAGCGAGGGGATTGTGGAATCTGCGGGAACCCAGCTCTCAGATTCCCTAAATCTTAGATCCCTCTCGGCAACCGAAAGCTACAAGTGTTTGTACAGTTGTTTTGATGCATCGAGATGTGGTCGCGATGGACAAGGCCCTCACCCCGCTCTCCTTGGCTAAAGAGAACTGGCGCAAACCTGCAGTGCTTGACATTAATGACCGCAGGGAAGTAGGGCAGAGTAAGGAGCTTCACGGACGCTTCTTTAGTGCCCTGCATGGGCCTGATGTAGACCATTCAGCGTCCGTAGCCTGGCTACGTTCCGGGGAACTCTTTGGAGAAACCGAAGGTTTTGTTTGTGCAATTATGGATGAAGTTATGATGACGAATAACGACCGGAAATTTATTGTGAAGGATGGCACGGTTGACATATTTCGGGTATGCCACCGTCCGGGCGAATCGATCCGACACATTATCTCCGGGTGTTCTCATTTAGCTAACGGAGAATACTTGCATAGACACAACCTTGTAGCCAGGATTATCCATCAGCAACTTGCTCTGAAATACAGCCTTGTGGAATCGGAAGTGCCGTACTATAGGTATGTGCCCGACCCAGTTCTCGAAAATGGCAATATCACACTGTGTTGGGATCAATCCATCATCACTGACAGGACTATTGTAGCCAATAAGCCTGATATAGTAGTGGTGGATCGATCAGAGCGGCGCGCAATGATTGTTGACATAACGGTTCCACATGACGAGAACCTCGTGAAGGCCGAGAAAGATAAACAAATCAAGTATATTGACTTGGCTCGCGAGGTTGTCGACATGTGGCCTGTTGACTCAGCGATCATTGTGCCGATAGTCGTATCAGCCAATGGCCTAATTGCCAAGAGCCTCGACCAATATCTGACGAGGCTCTCGTTAGGCAGCTGGATCAAGGGTTTGATTCAGAAAGCGGTACTCCTGGACACGGCTCGTATCGTTAGGAGGTTCCTTTCTCTGGAGCCCTGACCGCCGGTAGCTTGGACCCTGTTCTCGATACCAGTGGGCTACTATTTTAAAATTTTTAAAAGCATTTTTTTTAAATATTATTTTATGCGGAAATATTTAAAAATGTAAAATATATATATATAAATAAATAGATGAGAAGAAAAGCTAATAAATATATTACGAATTCAAAACTGCAAACGACAAAACTGGAAAGTTTTTACTAATGTCAACCATTCAATTTGTGGCAGAGAAAACAACTGTCACGCGCAATGTTCGGCCCCAACGGGATTGATCTGTGTCGTATCATGGAGGAAGAGCTGAAGAAGAACGCGAGTGAAGCAGAGGGCATACCGGTTGAAAGGGAACTCTTCGAGATCTCCGAGATGATGCCTGAAGAAGCGGTAGGGCTTCTTGCTATATAGTTATACTATATCTCATCTGCAATCCTCGAAACATGAGGCAAATGTGAAGTAAACTTGGTAGTTACCGTGGTAAAGGAGGCGCTTTGCTATCAATCGCTTATTAGAGGTGGGTTTTAAAAACACTAAACAGACTGTGACCTCTGA
This sequence comes from Cerastis rubricosa, assembly GCA_949152445.1. Classification (NCBI taxonomy): domain Eukaryota; kingdom Metazoa; phylum Arthropoda; class Insecta; order Lepidoptera; family Noctuidae; genus Cerastis; species Cerastis rubricosa. The sequence goes on along the minus strand of OX424535.1, from coordinate 2,998,715 downwards.
GTTTATTTTGGCGGCTTCTTCTGAGAGAAATCAGATACGATTATAAAAACGGTATTTAGGTACTAGGCGTGTACGTTTGACAAAAACCGATACGATTTATAGTACGATCAAAGTAGAAAATAACTATTTGTCTTATTTTCATATTGTATTCGTAAAAATCACAGGTGACACGAATGAATGTATGAAATGATGAGTGACATGATGTAATGGAACCACGATCTCCATTACAGTTAAAATGTGACTAATAAAGTAACCATTTAGTGGTTATAATCTTTACCGTTACAACTGGCAAATACGTCAAAATGTTACGTAGTTGTCTTTAAAATGTTTCCCAAGTTACAAAAACGTACCATCACATATCGGTTCATAGAACGTTTTTGAGAAACCTTTTGGTGGTAGAGAATAGTACTACAAAGCATAAAAAAGCCAAAGTCAAAGCCACTATAGAAACATTATAATAATATCGCCAATTCATGCCGTATCTGCGCACAAACTCAGTAATACGAGTAGTTAAGGCATTGTTCAGACCAAATGTATTTTCAGCCGGTGATTGTGACGCAGTTTATCGCTTTTCTAAATATATTTAACTTCTCGTTCACAAAGAACCGACTATACGCTATTACGTAGTGCTTTGGTCATGGCATACATATTACTCACAGTCGGCGGCGGACAATACGTTTGGTGTAAACAATGCCTAAACTATTACTGAGTTTGTGCACAGATACATCATGAATTGGCGATATTATTATAATGTTTCTATAGGGGCTTTGGCTTTGGTTTTTTTATGCTTTGTAGTACCTTTCTCTACCACCAAAAGATTTCTCAGAAACGTCCTATGAACCATTATGTGATAGGTACAATTTTGTAACTTGGGAAACATTTTAAAGACAACTTTCAAGGTATTTTCAGATAAAACTGGAAGAAACCCTCAAAATTGAAGAGGAATACAAGGAAGCAGCGGAGAGACTTCGGATACTGACCCTCGCCGGTCGCAAGAGGAGAGTCAACGAGCGCCTCGCACAGAAGATCAGGCGCCTCAACTATATCATGTTCTGGCCGCACTGCCACAAGGCGCACTACGATTTGTACGAGAAGTGGGACAATATAAGTGAGCCATACTAGCCGAGTGTATTTAGACAAAAAACCGGCACGCAAAGGATATCGCAGCTCCAAACAATATTATTATAACAAGATTTTTAATGCTCGTTTTTAACGATGAAATGAAAATAAAAACGCTCTATTTCGTTCCCACATCCGGGGAACAGACTTTCTCTCTATACGAGGATTCGGCACTGGGTTGTTAACCCAAGCAAGCCCTGATCCCAAGTTTTCTATTTCCTTCTCCCAGGTATAAACGTATCTGCTAAAGAGACCATACAAATGGACGAGGCGTCGGCAAAGGAGGCGCTGTACATGAGCGACGTGGATCCGAACGAGGCGTGCCTCCACGCCTTGTTCGACGGCGAGGCGCTAATTGTACTGTTCAAGATGTTTGAAACCGATAACCGAGATTTCGTTAGTGAGTACTCTACATCGGCCCTTGTTCCCCCGTGTTACTTGGGGTCACCTCATTCTGCCATTTTTCGTATATAGTTTGAGAGGAATCTCGAAGTATATCGATCTGATGACATTATAAATTGAAAACGAGTCGTTTTCCTAAACTATACAGGGTTTAGATGCGATTACCATAATTTTAGGGAATACATGTCTCGATTTTAGTCTTAAGAATAACGCTGATAAATACCTACGTGTTGTGTAATGTAACGATTATTGATCTGGGCCTAAGTCTCGTGAACGGGTTTTCAAGGTATTCCTTTGAAATACTTATGTAGATCTTTCTTTGATGAACAGTGTATCCAGGGTTGATAAACAACCTCTTATAATTGAAAACACGCTGTAATCACATTAAGCCAGTCTAAGTGTACAATGTTTGAAATTCTCCATCTCCTCTCAAACAGAACTAATGCGCTACACCTTATATGAGGAGATCCCGATACCCAAGGATGATGTGCCTGCTGACCAGCAGTTGCCTCCTATACCGGCTTATGAGCGTTACGCCAGCATCAGCAAGACTGCGAGGCAGATACGCCGGGACCGGTACAACGCTAAGCTGCAGAAATTGGTGAGGAAAGCATGTTGAACGCCAGGACAAATAGAAGAATCAGCGCGTTCCATCACTGGAACCAAGACACTATTCTTTATTAGGCAGCTCTAGGCATAACCACAGAGACCAAAATGAAGGTTAAGATATTTTTTTAATGTCAAGGTTTAGGAGATCCAAGACATGAGACTCTAGAGACGCTCTAGAGTCGACGGCAACGCTTTTTTAAGAAACAAATAGATATCTCAACTTATCAATATAAATAAAAAGAGAAGTTCTGACTGAATGACTGACTGACTGACTCATCAACGCCCAGCCCAATCCTTTGGACCTAGAAAGCTGAAATTTTGCTCAGAGGTTCACTTTATAATGTAGACAAGGAACGATTTTTCGAAATTCCACTCCTAAAGTGGTAAAATAAGGGATATTCGTTTGTTTGGAAATCGGTCATTTTTAAAGTTAGAAGCATGATAATTCATATAAAAAGCTTTTGGTTAGAAAAAAATGAATACGTATTTTAGCATTTTTGCGAATTTAACCCCTGACAGGGTTAGATAGAGGTTGAAAGTTTATATGCGGTATCCGTCACTTTTAAGTAAAAATAATGAAAGTAGTTTTGAAGTTTCTGAGCAAAAATTAATGATTACGTATTTCGCCGTTATTCGTCGTTTTTGGAAATTCAACCCCAAACGGGAGAAAAGGGGTGGAAACATTAGTGTAACTTGCATTTATAATATTTTTGATTTGCGTATCATCATCATCATTCATCATTTCAGCCAAAAAAGACGTCCACTGCTGGACATAGGCCTCCCCCAAGTGTCGCCACATTGACATTATATAGAGGGTTTTGCCATAATTGCCACGCTTGGCAGGCGGGTTGGCGATCGCAGTACGGTTGTTACAAAAGCACAGAGAACGCTGCTGCTCATTCTCTGGCAAATCCCTTAGTCGCCTCTTACGACACCCACGGGAAGATATGGGCACACCACGACACCATACAGAACAAATTCGATAAAAACAAAACGATTTGCGTATTAATAGCCCTAAAGCAATCAATATCGTGAGTAGTGCCTTAGGTTAAAATAATGCCCATGACTACAATTTCACCCTGTATACAAAACATTCAGCTATAAAATTGAAAAAATTCAATATTAATAACTTAGAACTTTTTTGCTAACTTCAGAGGAACTCGTGGCTAAATTATAACAGCCGCATGGGTCGATCTTAAAAGTTAAGCCGTACTTGCCGAGGCTAGTCCGTGGATTGGTGACCATAATTACATACCGAGTTTCCTCTGTGCCTCGGAAAGCACGTTAAGCTGTTGGTCCCGGCTGTCATTTTTGTTTGACAGTCGTTAGTCGTCAGAAGCCAAAAGTCTGACATCCAGTCTTACCAAGGGGTGTCGTATTACCCAGTTGCTGGGTTGTGGAGGTCAAATAGGCAGTCGCTTCATGTAATATACTGGTACACAGCTGCATCCGGTCAGACTGGAAGCCGACCTCAAGAAAGTTTGGGAAAAGGCTAGGCAGATCATGGTAGCCTAAAACTGTAAACTGTAAACGAAATGAAATACCATTTATAAATATTGGTTCAATAACCTTAGGTATAATTATTTGCACTAATTCGCACCACCAAATAAACTTTAAGAACAAATTTGGTGAAGGTTTTTGAAATAGCGAGTTATTGGCAATATGTGTTAAATGTTATTACCGATGCGGGTGTCGTTGACCTGAGATACATCATGAACCACGTCTTCACCAATGTCACGCTGATGGTGGCGGGTGTGTCGGGTCATTTAGTTCCCTTCAATAAGGTTGAGTTGAATGATGGCTGATACATGCGTCATGTTCGTGGACGGGCGCTGTCAGTTGTGACTGGTCATCTCTTAGCTGCCACGGTTTATTTTAATTATTTATTTTAAAACCGTGTTTACGGATTATTGATTTCGTCTTTTACTCTGGACGCTCTTAACTTGCCCGTATTTCTACATCGTTAACACATGCTAGTAATTCTCAACACGAATGATGTAACCAAGTTTTTGTAACATATTTTGATTTAAAAGAGTGTCCATGGAGTTTCTTGCCCATTCTTCTGCATAGAGATCTACGCTTTGGAATGGGCAACTACAGTACTTTCATAAGTTATTATTTCTTATGACTGGGACTGAAGCTTCGCGTTTCTTTTTTGTTTTTTGATTTTCTAAAGTGCCTGTAATGGTCTAATTGAAATAAATGCTTTGAGTTTGAGTTTGAAGATTAATTTACTATCGTATTATCATATCCACCTTGTATATTTTGTAATTCGCCTTATACAGGATGTAACGGAAAGGGTATATACATACTTAAGGGTTTTCTACAGACCATCAAACTGAACGTGTTTCTCCATCGGACCAATATCGTAAGAGCGAAAAAATTTTGTGCTGCCCCATACAAAATTTCAAAACCTAATCGACCCAATGTATGGGGCAGCTGACATTGTTTTTGCTATTACGATCTTTGTCCGATAGAGAAACATGTTCAGTTTGATGGTCTGTAGAAAACCCTTAAGTATGTATATACCCTTTTCGTTACACCCTGTAGATGCCATAAAACATTTAAAAGTATAATTTTCAAACAGGAAGAAGAAAAAGAAATGGCAGAACGATTAGCAGCTGAGCAAGCACGCTTAGCACGGGAAGAGGCAGAGGAAGCAGCTAGGCTCGAGAAGCAGCGCCAAGATGAGGAGAGGATGGCCAGGATCGCTGCTGGAGTAAGACTATATATCTGATTATAAACTTCTTAGTCCCACTACTACATTCATACTCAACATTATCCTCACTACATTTTCCACGTTCCTCAGCATCAAATGTCCATACAACGATAACCAATTGCCACACAACTTTTCAGTCACCGGCGCAACTTTCAAACTTCCTCGTACTTATTCTTTATTTTATCCTTAGCATTCTCACCTCAAGACATAAGCAATTGCCTTTCATTCATCACTTTTGTGGCTGAACATTCTGATTCATACAACACAGCTATGCTAGCAAACCATGGTTAGACTAACCATGGCTTTATTAATCTTCCTCTTGAGTTAAAAGGGAATGCGGGAGTCGCATATTGTTCCCGTAAACTGCCGCCGCCATTTCATCCATCCAGTGTTAATTCTGTGCTTAACACTCCGATCTATTTTGCCATCGCTTTGTTGCACGAGTAAACCACGGTACCGAAAGTCGAAGCAGACTGTGATGAGCGCGCAATCTAGCGCTATGTCTCCAGGACAGGAGACACCGCCGAAATCGCAGAACATGTATTCAGTTGAATTCTGCTAATTTTCAAGCAACAGCGTTTATCAGATAAGTGTGTGGTTATAGACTATTAAACTGATCAGCTTTCTTCATAGACCAACATCGTAATTTAAAAAAAAAAAATGTTATGTGTAAGTTGTTCAGTGTGATGGACTTTACAACACACAAATTAAAGTAATATTCATAATGTTCCAGCTACCAGCAGATCCAACACCAATTCCGGAACCGGAACCGGTAGAAGGCGACCAAATGGTCGGTGAGGAAACGGACGTGACCGAAGCGGGAGGGACGGAAGTCACGGAAGCGACTACCACTTTTACCGACGCCACGCCCACGCCCGCAGAGGTAATAGAAAGAAAGAAAGAAAAAATATTTGCATTTGACGGTGTCCTGCCTTTTCGCAGAAAATTGTTTGTCCGATTTTTACTTGCTAACCAACGTTTCGCCGATGTTTCACTTTGACAACTAACGATTGGCAATTTTTTGTATGACAACGTTTCATTTGGTAGAATTCTTGTTAAGCTGATTATTATAATGACACGAAACGTTTGGCACATTTATCATTAATTTGTCAAACATTTCACTAGGCCACACAAATATTAGACGAATGACGTTTTGTCAGTGTAACACTTCCATTTTCATACATTGATATTATGATAAAAAATAAACAAATTTTGACATACATTTTATATTTGACGGCGCCTTTGCAGAAAGGCTTCATATGATTCACGTTGCAAACTAAACTGTGACCACAGACGAGAGAGAAGCGGTCTACAATTCTCTCTGGCGAAACGTCAAGTCGTTGCGGGTAGCCATAATGCCATATTGACTTGGGCAGTTGTCAAGGAAGGTGGCGCGTAACAAGACGTTGACGGATCGCCGACGTCTGTTTGCCTAATCTAATTAAATCTAGTGCCACATATCATAAGTAATTCCAAAGTTGTGGGTAAGAGCCTTTATATTTAAGAATCTCAAAAATAACATTTTGTCCAAGTACTTTTTTGTCTTTACCGCACCGGCACCGGTTAATATATTATCTGTTTCCCCTTCGTTGGCAATGGTTTCCTTTATTAATCCTTTTATGAATTCATATACACCTGGGTGTCTTTTATCAATGATATTGTTGATTTTGTTATGCCAGCCTTCGGCCGAGTTCTGTGTTCGTGGGGTGCGTACCATTTGACATAATAACAAAAGTTCTAACGATCACATGACCTAACTTCATTTAATATATTTTTTTAGCATAACCATGAAATGATATAATGAATTGAATGTTTAGTTGGCAAATGATTATTCGGCGAAATAAAATTCTGCGAAACGTTGGGTGGCAAGTGAAAATCTGGCAAACAATTTTCTGCGAAAAGGCAGAGACCCGCATTTGACAAAAGTAAAAAAAAAAAACTTATATCATAACGCTTGTAATCATGGATGGGTTAGGCAGAGGTATATCTAATAGTACACCGACATTCCGCCATTCATGTTTAAGTCATAATAGGGTAATAGTAAGTAATAGGTGGCGAGCCTATAGACATTTTTTTAAAATCTAAACAAAAAAGATAAACGACACGACTGCGCCGAATAGGTTCTTCAGCAAAGTGTCCGGATTTTTAATAACATCTGGACCTGGAATAGCCCCTAAGCAGCAGTCACGCTGTGTTCCGCCCATATGTCTCAACGGCGTAGCACTAAAAAATTGTCGATAGTTTTAGATATCTCGGTCACATTATCACGAGTGACCTAAGGGACGACGGAGATATTGAGAGGGAGCGCAGGACGTTGTCTGTGAGGAGCAATATGCTTGCCCGCAGGTTCGCTCGTTGTAGTACAGACGTCAAAGTAACTCTCTTTAAGGTGTTCTGTCAATCGTTCTACTCGAGCGGCCTGTGGGTGTCATATACGCGACGAGCCTACAATGTCCTGCGCGTCCAATTTAATAACGCCTTCAGGATGCTGTTGGGACTGCCATGGCGCTGTAGTGCGTCAGAAATGTTCGTGGAGTCCCGCACAGATGGTTTCCACGCTATCATGCGAAAGAAAGCGGCCTCCTTACTACAGCGTAAGATTGTCATGGATTTCACAGCAATGCCAGATTTCATAACTTACATTTTTAAAAGGTTAAAACTGATCTTGAAATACCCCCTGGCATTAGTTATTAAGAAAGGTCAGCCTTGATTACGTCAAATACAGGTTGAAGGCGGTGAAGTCCTCTCACCTGCAGACGTCGTTCCCCAACCAGATGAAGTGGTTCTGGAAGGTGAAAAAGAAGAGGAGGTTTTTAACTCAGACGTGGAGGTTGAGGGCGAAGACTTCATCCCAGCTGGGGGGTTGTTCGTACCCGGGTTCTATTCACCAGCCAACGAGCTCAGCAAGGCCTGTGGGCTCGCTCACTTCTTCCCTAAGGTAAACGTCTATGGCTGGTTTTCTATCAGACTTGTGCAAGGTTGTTAGACGGTGCGAGGATGTGTAGGGGCGTAGTTGTGAAACTGTGTGATGGTTTCTACCAAAGCTGTGCGAGGCGTTTGCGGGTACGACGATGCGTAGCGAAGCTTTGTGTAGCTGAGTTGTGCCAGGATTCGCAACGAATCCTTTTCAGCTCTAGTTTTTACACCGTTTTGAACACATCCCTTGCATACACTGATAAACGAACCGCCTCTGGGTAAGCTTCGGCTTTATCTTGCACTCTGGTTTTAAATTTTATCTAATAATAATCTATAACTACCTTCCAACGTGTTGTCGGTAACAATGTATTTTTTTTGCAGCAAGTGCAACTTTTAACGGAAACAATCGAGACCGAGTTCCTGCCCCCACACGTACTCGTCATATTCACCATAGACAAGCGATATGACGTACAGGAAGTTCTATCCAATTACGCTTCTGAGATCTTGAACGTAAGTTTTTGCTTTAAGCATTGGTTGGCCGTCGGTTAATAATGCTTTTCTAATAAAATAAATAAGCTTATTTTAAACTGACTTCTAAAAAAGGAGGATTACGAATTCCACCAGCTCTTTTTTTATGTATGTTCACCGTTTTCTCTCTGATTACTTACTACTGCGAATTTAGTTATTCTTTTTTCATTTGGTAGAGGAAGCTCGCGCGGTGGATCCGTATAAATTTTAAAAACTTTACTTAGGTACTTTATGACTTATCCTCTGTAATATGCATTTTTTCTTCTTCGTCTATTTGGATCATGTGCTAATATTTTGTAGTTGCAGTGTAAAATTGATAAACTCATAGTTCCAATAAAGTGATTATCTTTAATAGATCAAATTATTAGCTGTAACACGCACGACCAATCAAGCTATCCAAAACCAGTTTATGCGGATCTCTCATAGTACGGGAAATCTATTCAACCCGAGGTTATACGTCATGGATTCTTCCTTTTGCCCTCTAAAGCCAAGGATACACCAGGGGACAAATGTGCCTCGACATGTATCGGCGACATGTCAAGTGAAGCCAGCCGATTTCGCCTGACAAATATGGCGACAACGCGTGACTTATGTCCACAGCGACGTCAGACGAAGTCGTGCGACTTCGCCTGACATATCTGTCGACATCACGAAGTTTTGTTCACAAGGCAGTCGATATCATGACACCCACTGAGTTAGTGTTGTTGGCTGCGGCGTACATAATTATAATTAAAAGTCAAAGAAAAAAGACGAGATGATGGTGGGTTATAAAGTACTATGTGAAGTACGATGTCGATCGGCGATGTTGCCAGACATGTCGAGCGAAGTCCAGCAACGTCTTGCTACTTCACCCAACGTCGCTGGTGCCAAGTGTCGCACGAAGTTTGTCCCCTAGTGTATCCTTGGCTTTATAATGCATGTCCGAGAATCTGTATAACGATCGAAGACTAAACATTGGCAAGGGCTTTGCTAGCCTGTATCAAAAACCTAATTTCGTATTCCATTTCCCCCTTGGAGCGGTAGGTATTCTTATAACATGGGTTCCCAAGAATCTTGTTTTTAGGAGCGGGGGGTGGCGGAGGGGAATAACCCCGTGTCCTTGTTCTGAGAAAAAACCTTATTACGTTATTGCAGATAGGTATCTTCGTGGGTGATGACCCGTACAAGGCGGAACATGTGGCGTACACCATCAAACAATACGACAAGATCATACGACCGAGGCGATAGTGAGTCTACCCAACATATTTTTAAAATGAAAAGTTCGCGAGTCAGATTCGCGCACAAAGGGTTCCGTGTGAAACGATTATGATGATCCTCTTCAATTATTAATTTCATTTATTTTTGTTACTTGATGCTATAGCGGCCATAGTGATATACACTCGGTGAAAATTTCAGGCGTTTAACTCTATGTATGTATGTATCGTTGTGTGATGTGAAAATAAATGATAAGAGTGTTTTGTAAGTGAATAAGTTTGTATATTTTGTATATTTGAGTTGTTTTGTGTTTACAAGAGGTGGAAAAATTGACACAGATGTGAAAAAGGAGAGTAGGTAAATGCGGGTAATGACGGGAATGGAGCTAAACATGTGATCGTGACCGACTTGTCGATGTCCATAAAAGCCCGAATCGCACTATATGTGCTGCTGCTTATACCTACGCTTGAAGGTGAATGTTGGGAATGTTGGGTGGAGACGACGCTTGGAAGTAGATTTAATGCTGTGGAAATGCGTTCATTGCGAAGCAAGAGTGGTGTAATTTTGAATGAAAATTTGAGGATTGCGGATTGCGTTTAATAAATATAAATCTCGGGACTTATCTAGGGAGATAAAGCAGTGAATAACTGTCTCTGGATTGACATTAATATCACGATCATGGAGCGCCGGCAGGATTTTTACCAGGAGGTGCATCTTCAGATCCATGAAAAGAGCTCAAAAATTTCTTACTCACTCCACTTCGGAAATACTAGGTTTTTACTTGTTGATGTGGATGGATGTGTTGTGGATGTGGATTGACAAGGAGTAGTTTTGAGATTCGTCGAATCGCCTGCACAGTACAAACGCACCCCGACTGCGTGGCCACGGCGTACACTCAGCTCAAGTGACACGCAATGCGTCAACGACTGCGAAAACAAATGAAAGAAGTTGCTTTCAGCTTGCCGCGACGCAACTTGCGTGGCGACAATTCACGTGAAAGATACAAAGGACGCGAGCTCGCGTTGCATCGCTTATGACATGAACCATCTACTTCTTTCCAGTTTCGACCGTCTAGCGGTTATGGTGTCCCGCAAGCGAAGCTTGGCTCTTCTCCACCTGGCTGGATTGAACCCCACGTATATTAGTTCTGATGTTGTCAGTGGCGAGAGGGAATGTTTGGCCATGTTCCCAGTGGGGTACGGCGATGATTACGAGGAAGAAGAGAGCGTTAAAGAAGAGGAAACTGAGGTGAGGGCTAGAACTAGTTTTACCTTATTTTGTAACATAAGATAGGTACAGACAGTGTCAGTATGTGCTAACCCCTCAACACTCCGGCTAGGGGGTAACTACCTAATGGAACTGTGTGTTACATACAGATCTCCAAATCATCATTATACGAAGTTGCCACAACCATGCTCCAAAAATATTTTCAAAACTTAGGTGCCATATTGCTATCAGCTATAAGAATACAGTTGTACCTCTGATGATGTTATGTCTAATGGTTTAACCTCTGATAGTTTTCTAAATGAGGTTTTTTACTTACCATAAAAGTATATTCAACAAACCCTACCTAAAATACAAATAAATTTGTACAAGACTTACAAAAATTGTTTTTACAGGTAACTGAGGCGCCACAGGAATCGGATGTACAGGTAATAAAGAAAAAGTCTAAATTTCTTTGACCCAGAACGCGTAGTATGACCTATTTCATCTCTATTCTACCAAGAATAGACAAAGATTTTTCTATTCAGCTTGAAATGTCTTCTCCCGAGCATGGCGCGACCCGAAGACTCGCGTTTCTACTAAGACAAAGACATAGATATTCCTTTCGTAGCAACGGAGAAGTAGCTAGTGATGTAGATTTTTTTTTTTGCATGTGTTGTTCTGTACGGTGTCGGACGTAAAGAATAGCACCATCCCATATCTTCCCGTGCGTGTCCCGTGTGTGACTTGCCAGAGAATAGTCAGCAGCGTTCTCTGTGCTTTTGTAACAACCGTACTGCGACCTCCAACCCGCCTGCCAAGCGTGGCGATTATATGCAAAACCAAGACCAAGTCGACGATGCTACGAACTTACCCAGAAGAAGCCTGTTCACTCTAACTTTGAAGAGATTAGGTTCTAAGCGTTCAGAAATACAGACGCAGGCAGAGAGTTGTCCTGGCCTCGGAGGCTCTCAGGCCCCGACTGGAAGGGCTCTTAAGCGCATGCTTGGAGAGAGGCCAGTTCCCGCTTCGTTGGAAGACGGGGAAGCTGGTCCTCATCCGGAAGCCGGGGCGCTCTGCGGACTCTCCGTCCGCATACCGGCCCATTGTGTTGCTCGACGAGGTGGGCAAACTCTTTGAAAGAGTCATTGCCAACCGCCTCGCCGGGCACCTTGTGGGGATGGGGCCGGATCTTGCGGAGAACCAGTTTGGTTTCCGCAGAGGGCGCTCGACGGTGGACGCCATCATGCGCGTGAGGGCTCTCACGACGGGGGATGCGGTGTCCAGGGGTGGGGTTGTCTTGGCGGTGTCTCTTGACATCGCCAACGCCTTCAACACCATGCCCTGGAGCTGCATAAGGGAGGCACTCCGGTATCACCGGGTGCCGACCAACCTTCGTCGTGTGGTCGGGGACTACCTGACGGATAGGGCCGTCATCTACCCCGGTCGCACCGGAGAATGGAACCGGCGAGAGGTGTCGTGCGGTGTTCCACAGGGATTGGTTCTGGGGCCGCCCTTGTGGAACATCGGCTACGACTGGGTGCTGCGCGCCGACCTCCCTAGCGGTGTCAGTGTAGTTTGCTACGCTGACGACACGCTGGTGCTGGCACAAGGGAGGTCGCACGAGGCGGCGGCCGAACTTATGACACGCGGGGTTGCGATAGTCGTGGAGAGAATCCGGCAACTGGGTCTCGAGGTGGCATTGCACAAGTCTGAGGCCATGTGCTTTCATGGGCCTCGGAATGCGCCACCGTCGGTATCCATACTGACGGTAGGAGGGGTTCCCATCGGCGTCGAGTCGACGCTGAAGTACCTAGGGCTTGTCCTCGACAGCCGGTGGAACTTCGTGGAGCATTTCCGACGTTTGGCCCCCAAACTGGAACGGGCAGGGGCTGCGTTCAAGCGGCTCTTGCCCAACCTGGGGGGTCCAAACGCCTCCTGCCGGAGGCTCTACGCGGGGGTCGTGCGGTCCATGGCCCTTTACGGGGCCTCGGTGTGGGCGCGTTCTTTGAGGCGGCGAGCCGCCCACTACCTGAACGCGCCCCAGAAGGTGGTAGCCATAAGGCTGATCCGGGGGTACCGCACGATCTCCGGCGAGGCGGCGAGCCTCTTGGCCGGATTGCCGCCATGGGATCTGGAGGCGATAGTCCTCGCGTGCCTGCACGAATGGCGCGCGGAGGCACTACGCCGGGGGGAAACTCCGCTGCCGCGGCAAATTGTCGCTCAGCGGACAGACCTCCGGCGCGATCTCATGGCGACATGGAGGGAGCGACTGTCGCAACCCCGTGCAGGGCACGCCACAATAGTGGCGATAAGTCCCCTCTTTGAGGAGTGGCTGGAGAGGCGCCACGGCGCCCTCACCTTCCGCCTGACGCAGGTCCTCACCGGACACGGTTGTTTCGGGAGGTTCCTGCACCGAATCGGGCGGGAGGAAACGCCCGGGTGTTACCACTGCGAGGATCGGCCGGAGGACACGGTGGAGCACACTGTGGAACTATACTGTATACTGTACACTGCTAACTGCTACTGTGCACTGCTGCTGTGCACTGCTATGCTGTATACTGTACTGTATACTGTATACTGTGCTTGGGCTGAGCACCGTCGTGTCCTCGTAGCGGCGATTGGCGGCGGCGACCTCTCGCGTCCGGCCCTGGTTCAATCCATGGTCCGGAGCGAGAGGGAATGGGAAGCCGTCGCCTCCTTCTGCGAAGCAGTCATGCTACCGAAGGAGGTGGCGGAACGTGAGAGGGAGAGAACCTCACGTCCCAGCCGCCGCAGGAGACGCCCCGGGCGCCGGGGGGCAACCAGTGGCCCCCGGGCACCGTAGGCGCGGGCCTGTGGACGGTGAGTAATGGGCTAGCTCACCGTCCGTCCGTCTTATGACGACAGACCGTGCCGACGGCGCGTTCGTGTTCCACGCGCGCCTCAAGGAGATGTCAGCAAATCGGAAGGGGTCCGAGAGGGCCGATGCCTACCAGGGCTGCGGGTTGTTCGAAAGAGATACCGTGCCCCTGGAACACAAAGGGCTAAGAAGGAACATGGATGGGTTTTAGTCAGTACAAGTCTGACACTCCCTTCCGCTCCGCCCAGAGCGGAAGAAGTCATTTGATGATTTCCCATCCTAAAAAAAAAAAAAAAAAAAAAAAAAAAAGGCAGAGAGTTGCACTCCTTTGCTGTGCGCATTTTGAAAGACGTTTGAAAACGCTTAGTGCGAATTGGTGGAATATCAATAAGGTAGGGATGGTAACGTGCAGTGCGTCTAGATGTACAAGGGGGCCGATGGGATGAAGTCTGGCTGGTCGTATTCGCTTACTGATAGATTCATACCACGCTCTAACTAAAAGCTCAACATAACTACCTACCTAATTTGACTTCCTATACAAACAACAACAACAACTGGTTTTTTTATAAAACATATTTAGGAATGAAACAACGCGATACAACTGACGCTTAGCGCCATCTATCGACATTTCTATGGAGTTGTTCGAAATTTTCGAGTCAAATACTATTGGTCGACTATTACTCGTAAACTTGTAAAGCCCACTTAAGTGTGATAGTTTTTCTTTAAACTTCGTTATATACTTATAGGTACTACTGCCGTGATATTTGTATTTCTAACTGCAACCGTTTAGTTGCTAGAGGGCGGGACACTTGACTCTAACGAAAATGGGTACTTTAAAGCTTGATAAGTCTCGAACGGTTTACTTAATCAAAAAACAGTCTTGCTAAACCCCTAACATTTTTAAAGGCTTATCCAACGATATCCCACAATACGGGAAGGACGAAAAAAAAAATATCATTCCCACTTTACATGTCGGGGTACCCAGTACCCCAAATAATATTGTTTTTCCAAATTTTATTTTACTAATCTTTTTTCGTCATTAACGTATATACTCATGCCAAATTACAACTTTCTAGTACGAATAGTTTTTGAGCTAGACAGACGGACATGGCGAAACTATAAGGGTTCCTTGTTGACTACGGAACCCTAAAAAAGATTTTTACTGTCCTGGACTTACATAGTCGCCAATTACTGGTCAACTAGCAATCACAAAAATTAAAATTCACAACAGAAATTAAATAAACTCCTAATAATTATGAGGTACAGAAACAATAAAAGTAAGAGATCAAAAGACCATGTTAAAATACCAGAAAGTGGCGAAGGGCGGCCGTTTTAGGTTATGGAATGTCTTTTGTAAATTTTGTCTTTTCTAAAAATGCTGATTTATCATCAGCTTAATTTGAATAAGTGACTTTTGATTTGAAAAAAGTACCTTTTTTATAAAATCACTTTTGAACTTGAACACTTTGTTTCCAGGAATCTTCCACAGTTGTCGAAGAGAAGAAGTCCAAAGAGGAACAGAACAAGCCAGAGTAATCTCGCCCTTGATCACTAGAACCGCCCTGTGGCCCCGCCCTGAATTGTTGGACCAGTTCCTGCAATGCCGCCTGGAATCACTGGACCCGTCTTTGTGGTCACGCCTTGCATCAGTAGACTCGGTCCCGTGATCCAAAATTAAAATATCATTCCAAAAATTTTCATGAGACGAAGTACTTCGTTTGCCTACTAAAATTATTTATAAAATTTAAAGGAGATCACCCACATTGAGCAATTCTTTTTTGCTGTTAATTAAAATAAACACATTAATTAAATAGACCTCATGGATATAAACCATTATATATGCAATGTAAATTCTGTACCCAAGTTTTGTTTTAAGTAAATACACTTTTGCGATTAGCCCAAAGACATATAGAGGCTGGCTGATCTCCTTCGTGATTTGTTCATTGTCAAATGACAGGAGTTGACATGACACCCTGGACTACGCAGAGAGAGCGCTTTGTTTTTATGTTTATAACTTAGTTTTTTTTTCTTTAAAAATTTAATAATGGAGGGACGTGGTGTGTGGAATTTATAATAAAATTGAACTAAATATTTGTGTTTTTTTTTTCGTATTTGTGACGTGCAATATGGTACTCGCTGAGGAGGTAGCCATTATTACTTACCTTATTTTAATTTTGTTGGTTTGTTTCCTAATAGGTTTAGCTCTAGCTAGAAGATAATACAGGGTTTAGAAATATCTATAACGAAACAAATGTAGAGAAAAAAATAATACGTTTGTGCAAAATTATAATAAACGAAGAGATTTGAATAATTTGAAATGAAAATAACGGAAGTCAGGCAGGCCAAAAGCCTGCCTGACTTCCGCCCTGTTATTTTCAAAATAGCAGTCACGTGTTTTAATCAATAGCTTACATCGATACAAATTCGTTTTAAATTTACAATAATATATTAATAAAAAATGCAAAAAAAAACGACTTCAAAAAACCCTAAAAGCACTAAAAAGTTGAAAATAATACTATAACCTACCTATATTCGTAAACCTAACCTAACCTACAATTAACCAATAGTAAAATTTTATATTTTTTTGGAATCGGTGCCAAGAAATACGAGTATAATTTGAATTAATGTTTAAAAGCTGTAACATTTATGATTTGTTTTTCTGACCTTAGTCTATTAAATTGTATTATATGTTAATTGTAGGTTAGGTTAGGTTTTTTAATATAGGTAGGTTATAGTATTATCTTTAACTTTTTAGGTCTTTTAGGATTTTTTGAAGACAGTTTATTTTTTGCAAAAAAAATTATTATTTGTTCATTTTTAGTGACATCATCATCATCATCATCATTTCAGCCGAAAGACGTCCACTGCTGGACATAGGCGTCCCCCAACGCCAAATTGAACATAATTGTTGGTTGTAAGTTCATTTATTTATTTTAATCTAATAATAAAATATCTAAGCCTAGTAAAGATGCTTCTCGTAACATGAGAAAACGGCGTCGAACTGAAACTGAGAATGAAAAAGGAAAACGATTAAAAGAAATTAGGGAAAGAAATGATCATCGCATGTTGAATGAGAACCCTGATCAGCGCGAAAACAGACTGTCAAAGCAGAGGACAGGGATGTTACGTAGGTTGATAATGAAAAGTCAAGAAGTTAGTGGTACACCTGGAAAGTGGATACCGTTACAATTCCAACAAGCCCAAACATAGCTAAGGTACATTGTCTTATTATGGAGTTCCGGTGCCTGTCTCTTGGCTTCACCATCAGATCTGATAGTAGAATCTAAACTAATATTATAAAGAGGAAAGATTTGATTGTTTGTTTGTTTGCATTAAATAGGCTCCGAAACTACTGTTACGATTTGAAAAATTCGTTCATTGTTAGATAGCCCATTTAGCGATGAAGGCTATAGGCCATATATATCATCACGCTACGACCAATAGGAGTGGAGCAGCAATTAAAAATGTTGCGAAAACTGGAAAAATGTGACGCAAACGAAGTTGCGCCGGACAGCTACTGGTTCATAATGAACGCAAATGAATTCACTTGTTGCAGAAAATACCAAAATCGTTGTACGTTTTCCTATAAAATTTGAAGAGTTTCCTCGATTTCGCCAAGATTCCACCATCAGATCGACCGACTTGGTGACTATGGGACCAATTGGAAAGCATAGTTTTGGAATAAAAAAATAATTTTCCAAATCGGTTCGTAAATCAGTTAGGCGCGAACAAAAAACGCAATGCAGAGTAAACGAAAAATGGTTAATGTAGAGATTTTTCACAAACCGCTTTTCCGATCTAGATAAAATTTTCATAGGACCATTTGGAAAGTATACGCTTTCCAACAAAAAAAGAATTTTTCAAATCGGTTGGCAAGCGCCGCTGTTATGCGCGAACAAACATAAAAAAATACAAACATCTGAATTGAGAACCTCCTCCGTTTTTAGAAGTCGGTTAAAAAAAAAACCCTATCCGATTCGTGAATAGATATAGAGAGTAGATTCTATGTATGCGTCCTATTTGGGTAACAAGTAAAAACATACCCCCTTAAAAAATAATATTATTATTTTTTATTTATTTGTCAGCACCTACAATAACTATGAGAGATCAAGTGCGATTAGTTAGCGCCTACACAAGCGGGCTGTCTGCCCGGGCGGCTATCGATTGCAGGATGGTGTTGGGACTGCCATGCAACCTGCGCAGTAGCGAGGCAGATTTTTTACGCCACAATGCATTAAATCTGTCAGTGTGTGCGTCGGCAAACATTGCTGATGCACTACAGAAGCGTGGCAGTCGCAACAATACCCTGAATGGATTATTATATTGGATACGCAGAGCATGACGACGATGCCTATTTAGTAAGGCCATGACGTCAATATGATCGAAGGATACTGGGGGTAATTTCTCTAATTCGCTTGCAACAAAGATAGAGGTTTTATCTGGATCGCAAATAATATCCTTTATTTCTTTTTCTTCGCGGTTCTTGCTTCGTGAAATTGCGGGTACTTGTAGAAATGGATTCAGCAACAAATCCTTCGCAGTGGTAATTTCCGCAGTCTTAAACGAGCTTACCGAATTAACCTCTCTTCGTCCATTGCTTCAATTTGGTTTTTGCACATAACATAACAACACGTTTATAACGATTTTACTACATACTTAACACTATCTTTTCGGAAGACATATTTTTTTGCATAATTCAGTCTTCGTGCGAACTCGGTCACGTTCGGGACGTTACCGAGTTCGCGCGAAGACTGAATAATACTAAATAAAGTGTACTAAAATGAGAAAACTTACATGGAAACACAGGAGCGTGGGCGGCGGCGGCACTCGGGTCACTTCCCAGGTAGTAATGTCATTAACAAACTATAACGATCGATCATACATATGCCGAAGACGGTGTAGTCACGTTTTAAAAGTTTGTTAAATTTTAGGGAAGTGTCAATTTGGGCACAAAAATCGGAGTTTTAAAATTCATTCATATGTTTACTGTCATAAATATTTTATGTTTCTTATTTGGTAATGCCATTGGTATACGCATATGCCCCTTTCGGATTGGACAAGTGTTTTAACAAATTAACCTCTAGGTCGCAGCCGTTCCATTTATAGAACGGGCCTTAAGCCTCGACGTTCCATTTATGGAACGGCTCGAACCAGCAAACTTAAACGCTAATATAAAGAAAAGTA
The DNA here is from genome assembly GCA_949152445.1 of Cerastis rubricosa. Taxonomy (NCBI): domain Eukaryota; kingdom Metazoa; phylum Arthropoda; class Insecta; order Lepidoptera; family Noctuidae; genus Cerastis; species Cerastis rubricosa. Next base: position 2,979,999 of record OX424535.1, on the reverse strand, counting down.
AATTTCTAAATCGTTCTGTCAAAATTTACCTCTATGGTCAACTAGTAGTCGATTCAAACAAAATTAATCGTTAGTAATACTAAACGGCACAACATTATTAAAAAAAAATATAGAAACTCGTCTATGTCGAATGTCAAACGTCAATGGCAACCCGTGTTATTATGTTCGGAAAAGTGTTGTTTTTGTGAGATATACGTTATAAAACTTTGGTAAGTAAATGTATAGTATGTTATAAGTGTATAATGCAACTTTTTAGATAGTCATTTGCTTGAAAAAATAACAAAAAAATTATGATTTGAGCCAACAAAAAATCCTTTGTTGTGAAGTTTGTTAGTCGAAATAAAAAAAAAATATTTGACTCTTGAACCATGTAAAATGGTCTTGGAAACAATAGTAGCAAAGAAAAACTAGTGATAATTCATTATTTCATGTATTCGAGGCATATCTATTGATATTTCAAGTATTTTCATGCTTTGAACAGCGGAATTCTAAAATGGCCGATTCTAACAAGAAGTTTGAGTTAGGATCTTATAAGAATAATGTATGTAGGACTCTTAAAAAACACTGTCATTAGATTACTTGTATATTTGTGATGTTAGATATAAATTTTCGTGTAAATTGAATGAGTAGTTTTACCAAACAAAAATAAGCAACGAAAACAGACGTATTTGCTACGACCTCTCTCATATCTATGGGATATGTATAATTCTCAAGTAGTTCTAAAAGAGTTGTTTATTATTAATAAATGGCCCCGTTCATCACGAACCCGACACTGTTTACCGTTTAAGATTAGAGCTAATATAACTCGAGTTATAAGTGTTTATCTTTACGATATCAGATGACTCACGCAATGGCGTAATCAAGGGGCCCCCGAAGGGTTTCACGCGGGGTTTTACTGTTACGAGCGAAAGGATAGTGAGGTTTAACCTTAACATCCCGCGCGTACCGAATTCGGTACGCGTCGTGCCAGCAACTTAAACTCTAATCGTGCGTAACGTACGAATCAAAATCGTTTGAAAAAATTTACGTCTATGATCAATTAGATGACGATTCAAATGAAACCAAACACTACCAACCTTATACGACAAATTTTTATAAAAAAAAAGAAACTCGTCTTCGAAAAATGTCAAACGAAAATGGCGGACAGTGTGCGGAATGGTGTTATTGTGATTGGAAATTTAGTGAAAGTTTTGTGTTATGTGTTATAAACTTTGTTAAGTGAATGTATAGTTTGTTATTAGTGTATAATGCAACTTTTTAGATAGTCATTTGCTAGAAAAATATCAAAAAAATGTGTTTTTGAGTCAACAAAAGTTCCTTTGTTGTGAAGTTTGTTTGTCGAAATTGAAAATATATATTTGATTCTATTACAATGAAATATGGTCTTGGAAACATTAGTAGCAACGTAAAAAATAGTGATAATTCATTATTTCATGTATTCGAGGCATATCTAATCATATTTTTTGATATTTCAAGTATTTTCATGCATTGAACTGCGCAGTTGGAAAACGGCCGATCTTAAAGAAGTTTGAGTTGGAATCTTATGTGAATAATGTATGTAGGACTCCTAAAAAACACTGTCATTAGATTACTTGTATATTTGTGATGTTAGTTATAAAGTTTCGTATAAATTTATTGCGTAGTTTTACTAAACAAAAATAAAATACGGTGACAGTCTATTTGCAGCAAGCAATCGCATTTCTATGGGATGTTTATAATTCTCAAGTAGTCATAGAAGAGTTGTATATGTCGCCGCAAGAGCGTCTATGTGCTAAGACTATTCATTAATCTTATTAAGAATCAACTTAATAATCCTCATTTGTCATAATATTGATGAACCTGCCATGCCATCTGTGTGGGGCAAGCATAATTATTACGATAATCATTTGACTAAACGCCATCTATTGGCTTGTGTGTTAACTACTGCGCAAATAATACATTCGTTTAGCTTAGATGGCCTGTAATTTACTAAACAAAAGCCTTTAGCTAGAACTATAGCCAAAATTAAGATTAGCAAATATTTTATGATAGCTGGGATTTTAGCAATGACAATTTGGATTTTAACAATGGCTCATTTTGTTAGGCGGCAACCCAGTCTTGTGGGAAAGAACGCCGAATAGTCAATTAGTGAATTTATAATTTGTAGCAACAATTAAATCAATTTCTAGAACTAACTACAAACTTAAAATTAATAAGATTATTTTACAGAGTATTTTATTAGTGGTAAACCAGTTCTTTGTATTTAATCCTTTGATCTGCCGAAAATGCATGCGATTGTTGTAAAAAGTATTAAAGCTACTAATTAAGCTTAATAACGCCTTTGCATTTGTCGATATTGGTATTGTTTAATTACTAAAATAATTAATGGTGAAGTTAGTATTGATTAACTGAAGTTTAAATGAACTTACTATGTAATAAATTACTGTACTGAACTAGTGTGTGCGTATTTCCGCCCACGCAGAACCATAGGCGCAGCGAGACGAGATGTCGTCGTCGAGCTAGCTCGCGATTAGAGAATTGAAATATTAATGAATTGAAAGTAGTTTTTGAAGTGAGCAATAATAAGTTATGTTAATAAGAACTGTAATCATTGAAAGACAGATCCAAAAGACACACATTTCGTCAACCATGTTTGTGAATGGGCGGCTCAACTTAAGGAAAGTTTATAAGTGTTAAAGTGCCTGTAACTGGTTTATTAGAAATAAACATAAGGAGTTTGAGTAAAGTGTTGTGTGTGATTTCAATACCCATCCACCTAATTAGCAATAATGAAGAATAAAGTTGCACAGTTAGCGACTGAAAAGCAATATGGCGTCGATATTCATTTATGGTGGAATCCCCGCCTTGATATCAGAAGAGTGGATTGTTCATGCGCGCCGTTCACACTTATGCCGGACATCCAATGAATAACTTGCAAAATCCGAAACCGGCTTGCATGGCCATGGCCGAGAGCGTGCTTATAGACTTGATCTCTGAAATCGTAAACGTTTTAAGAGCGTGCGACATAATGATTTGCCCCAGCCAATATAATTATGGTCTTATATGAAGCAATGGACTGTTAAACAGGAAGATACTGAAGACTATGATAGCCAAAGAGTTTGCTTTATTTTCATCAAGTGGCTGACAGATACCAACATGATAAATAAGGGTTATTGCAACTTGAACACACATGACCCAGTCAGACTATCAATGAACACATAATGCAAATGCAGTTTACATTGGTAAATAAACAGTGAAGTTGTAAGTGACGGACAACTTCATATTGCACTCAAAATGCTCAACATGTACAGCACAGAATGACCGAAGCAGCAAAATAAACAAAGATTGGACACCGGAAAAGCACATTGTTAAATAAACCTGCTGACGGATCTAAGATGACCCACTGACCGGATCATCAGTCCCGGGAAGTATTTTGTTTTATTAATTTTAGTATGTTGTTACTGTTTAACATATTTACAGTTAACAACAATTTAACTTATCACATCACACACTGGCTGTGGCAATGCCACCTTTAACTTGACACGGAGTGAAATACAAACACAACTTAAATCACTCTATTAAGCTCATGCATAGTGCGCTTATTAAAGCTATTATTTTATTAAGAATCATTAATGTGCCATAAACAAGTCAGATAGGCAGTCACTTCATGTAAAATACTGATTTTCAGCTGCATCCGGTTAGACTGGAAGCCGTCCCCAACAAAGTTTGGGAAAAGACAGGCAGATGATGAAACATAACTCATAAATCAGATTAAACTGTTTAGTTACTTACATCTACACTGCATGAACTTAATTAATTAACTATGTATTAGCAAATTTTAAGACATTGTTGTTGACTTCTAATTCATAGTAACAAGGAAAATTCTCTTAGGAATATTTTTGAGTACAAAGATTAGTCACTTGAATTTGCATAAACATTAATGAATTAATTAACTTAGTATTAACAATTTTTAATTCATAACATGTTGTATTTGACTTGTCATTCGCAGTGACTAGAAACATTGAAACAGAATATTCTTATTAGAAATTAGTCGCATTCATTTCATTTGACATTCACATAGATTAATATCTCACAATCTTTGTGGTGCCTATTGTTTGAATTTAGAGCTTTTCAAACAATTATGCAACTTGAAAGCATATGTATTTGACAACATGTTGCATGATTCATACTAAAACACTTCGCTATGAAACTGATTTGTAAAACAAGACAAGTAATGAAGTGCCAAACAAATTTCAGTTCAACGAGTTGTGACAATGAACTCTTAGCGCAATAAATCAACAGAAAGCAAAGCTTTCAATATGTTAGAATGTGAATGTTTTGTCAGTGCATTAACACAACCAATAGAGTTTTTAAACTAGTTCTGATCAGTTTAACATTCCTATCTTAGTTTAACACATAGTCTGCCAAACAATAGACGCAATTGAAAATGTATTGTTTGAGGTCACCGGTGACCGGGACGGCAGTGAAGGTGTTAATTAACTTAATCTAAGTATGAAAACTATTCCAAGACAATTGATTACCTACTTCATAGCTTATCACCCCAACTAATTTAAACATTAGTAGGACTACTTTGTGGTCAGTGGTCATGAGCCCTGCCATTACAGCATGAGGACCTGGATTCGATTTTGAGGTCTAGCAAAGTGTCATTGGTTCTTTTTCCATCAGGAATTTGTCAGTAACAACCCAGACAATAATATTAATGGCAAATAGCCTGCTCCTAAATAAGAGACTTAGGCGTGATTGACAAAGTGTGGATGTGTTATCTACACCCCTGCCTAACCCTTCAGGGACTGCAAGTGTGATGTTATGTAGGATATCTTTTCTTGCACTATTATTTACCTGCATGACTTCTCACATTCCAGGTTCCAGGAAATTGTCTTCAAAAAGGAAATGATAACCAACTACCAAAGAAAATGAAACAAAATTGGAAGCAACTGTAAAGGAACTTTTAAAACTTTAAGCACCTAGTCACTCCACCATTGTGATGGCATCAAGTGTGGAAGTCTAAACCATTGTCAATAAGAACAGCTTCCTCAAGAATAAGCCTGCTAACCAACACATCACAATTTGGTTTTAGCTGACCAATACAATTAATTTCAATACCTGGTGAATAGATAACCGTGTCGCCAGCTGTCAAATGAAGAACAGCACGAGGTCTGCCAACCAGGGATGACTGATTCAGTGTCCACACACCTAAGCTAATATAAAAGGTGAGGCGTTTTCAAACTACTTCCTACACCTTACCACTGATATCTACATAAAGTTACATCAAAGGCTGAATACAATAGCCAAATCAACCTACCTACATGATGCTCATGTGTGATGAGTCTCATGTTTAAACTTTCATTATTTTTATGTTTTTGTAATCCTGTTGGTTGCTCAACTACAATAATAAAAGCAAAGTATTAGTACTTCTAACTACAACTAATAAATAAAAAATAATAACACAAACATCAAGCTATTGCTATCCGTGGAGGAAACAACTAGCTTGATAAGTAATACAACAAATCACACAAATACTATCAGAAGCCGTGGAGGTCACTGATAATGAACACACCAAATGACAAACAATCTATAAATAGTCGTGGAGACTATTTATAATGTTAATAACAAACTATTAGCGGCCGTGGAGGCTTCTATTAAACAATACTCTCATGTTATCCTGCTGGGTCCACGGCGTACAAACCGCCTAGAGCCTGGTTCCTTATATCCTGTCAAATCAAAGACTTCGTGCCTGTCACGGAGCAATGGTCCTAAACTCCTTATCCTTTAATCCTGTCAAATCAAAGACTTTGTGTCCATCACAGAGCGGTGTTCCTGATCCTATCCTTTAATCCTGTCAAATCCAAGACTTTGTGTCTATCACAGAGCATTACCTTCCTGTGAGAATGAACAAATAAAAATATGCTACTTACACCACACTTACCAAATACAAATTACAAAATAACTAAAGCAATCAATAATCTTATTTAAGCCTAATCTAGTAGACAGTAGATCTATTACCATGTCTCAAGGTAAACTAAAAACCTAAGTCATACAACGCATAACCATTGAATGAATATTGTTTGATAGTTCAAGCGAAAATATCCTACTAATCTAGTAGCTGATCATTCTATTTCAATAAACTCAATTCATATTGATATTGCTGTATAATTGAAGCAACATCATTCCACTCAGCTAGTAGCTGATCATTCTATTTCAACAAACTCAATTCATATTGATGTTGCTGTATAATTGAGGCAACATCATTCTACTTATCTAGTAACTGATCATGCAATATCACTATACTCAACTCATTTAATGTTGCTGTATAATTGAGGCAACATTATTCTATTCAGCTATTAGCTGACAATACAATATCAATAAACTCAATTAATGTTGTTGGATAGTTTTGCCAACAATATCCTATTCAGCTAGTGGCTGATAAAACAATATCAATAAAATCGATTCAGTTAATGATTTTGAATAATAAACAATTTTTATTCAGCTAACAGCTTATCATCCATAAACTGCATGCAGCTTTAAGTCTGTAACTGTGCATATGTGTGTTGGTGATACATAAATGCATTTTATTTTGAATATGAGGAAAACTGAATAGATGTTAGATCTATTACAAGTTTTCCATGTTGACTGAAACTTTTTGTTACCAAATCCTACATTTCAATGAACATTGTAGGTTAATAAAAACAACATTAATCTGCCGACAAAATTTATCTCCATTATTTCAGAAAATAAAATTCCACATACTGAGAGCGACGGCAGGTGCAGGGCGCGCACCGCCGATCAGAATGGCCGTGTCGCCGCAAGAGCGTCTATGTGCTAAGACTATTCATTAATCTTATTAAGAATCAACTTAATAATCCTCATTTGTCATAATATTGATGAACCTGCCATGCCATCTGTGTGGGGCAAGCATAATTATTACGATAATCATTTGACTAAACGCCATCTATTGGCTTGTGTGTTAACTACTGCGCAAATAATACATTCGTTTAGCTTAGATGGCCTGTAATTTACTAAACAAAAGCCTTTAGCTAGAACTATAGCCAAAATTAAGATTAGCAAATATTTTATGATAGCTGGGATTTTAGCAATGACAATTTGGATTTTAACAATGGCTCATTTTGTTAGGCGGCAACCCAGTCTTGTGGGAAAGAACGCCGAATAGTCAATTAGTGAATTTATAATTTGTAGCAACAATTAAATCAATTTCTAGAACTAACTACAAACTTAAAATTAATAAGATTATTTTACAGAGTATTTTATTAGTGGTAAACCAGTTCTTTGTATTTAATCCTTTGATCTGCCGAAAATGCATGCGATTGTTGTAAAAAGTATTAAAGCTACTAATTAAGCTTAATAACGCCTTTGCATTTGTCGATATTGGTATTGTTTAATTACTAAAATAATTAATGGTGAAGTTAGTATTGATTAACTGAAGTTTAAATGAACTTACTATGTAATAAATTACTGTACTGAACTAGTGTGTGCGTATTTCCGCCCACGCAGAACCATAGGCGCAGCGAGACGAGATGTCGTCGTCGAGCTAGCTCGCGATTAGAGAATTGAAATATTAATGAATTGAAAGTAGTTTTTGAAGTGAGCAATAATAAGTTATGTTAAAAAGAACTGTAATAGTTGAAAGACAGATCCAAAAGACTCACATTACATCAACCATGTTTGTGAATGGGCGGCTTAACCTATGGAAAGTTTATAAGTGTCAAAGTGCCTGTAACTGGTTTATTAGAAATAAACATAAGGAGTTTGAGTAAAGTGTTGTGTGTGATTTCAATACCCATCCACCTAATTAGCAATAATGAAGAATAAAGTTGCACAGTTAGCGACTGAAAAGCAATATGGCGTCGATATTCATTTATGGTGGAATCCCCGCCTTGATATATATATTATAATACACGGTCTCGTTATCTAAGAACACGACACTGTTTACCGTTTAAGATAAGCTTTATTAGAACTCTGGCGATAAGAGTTTTTATGTCGGCCGGCCGAACGACGTCAGCGATGACGTAATGCGCGCGGCCGTTAGGGAATTTACCGTTAGGAAATTGCAGGAAAGAAAATAAAAATCTTCCATTAAAAACTTGTATTTAAAAAAATACTTGTAAAAAGTTGGAACTTTGACCCCTAATTTCACCGTAACTAGAAGGTTCCCAGGTCCATACCTAGAATATCCATCGGTCCATCGGTCCATTGTAGGACAAAAAAAATATCGCAATGACAGGGAAAACCAGTGCCTTTCGGCTTCGTTAAGAGGTGTTTTACACCCTTTATAGGCATTACGTATTTATCAGAAGAGATTTACATGCTAAAAATCTGGATTGCAGAAGTTGCTTTTGGTCTGGGTCTTTGTCAAAATGGGTGTTAGTGTAAAATCAAAACATTTAATTTTACATAGGCCTACACGGGCACTTATAAAACGTCGACAGAAGAGGCACGGAGAGGAGGTATGGAGAAGAACCGTCAAGAAACTCCATGGTTACATTACTGTAAGGTGAATGATTGATGTTCTGTTTCCAAACCGTCGCTTCGTAAAATATTTTATCTACGTAGTGTACCTATGTATTCTACTCTTTGGTCTGTGGTCGACGATGCTCGCGCTAGGCTGGGAACATGTCACGGTTTTGCGATGCTATAATAATGTAAGCGATCAAAACAATCAAATCATGCCCATTTTTAAAAATAAAGATGATGTGCAGGACTGCAACAACTATCGAGGGATAAAGCTCATGTCACATAGTATGAAAGTTTGGGAGAAAGTTATAGAGAGAAGATTGCGAGAGGAGAGTGAGATTAGCCAAAATCAGTTTGGGTTTATGCCAGGTCGAGGAACAATGGACGCCACTTTTGCACTCTGCACATTAGGTGAGAAGTACAGACGTGCACACAAGTTCTTGCACATGGTGTTCATTGATCTAGAGAAAGCATTTGATAGGGTACCTCGGGAATTGTTGTGGTGGGCCTAGAAAGAGAAAGGTATGCCTGAAAAGTATGTAGAGTTAATTCGTGCTATGTACAGCCAATCTTGTACCTACGTCCGGTCAGCTGCGGGCAACACCGACGAGTTCAGTGTGGCTGTAGGCTTGCATCAAGGGTCGGCTTTGAGTCCTTACCTCTTTCTGTTGATTATGGACGCTTTGACGTCGGACATCCAGGAAGAGGCACCCTGGTGCATGGTGTTCGCCGACGACATTGTTCTTGTTAGTGAAGATGGACCAGAGATCCAGAGCAGCTTGGAGAAATGGCAACAAAAGCTGGAGAATGTTGGCTTGAAAATCAGTAGAACTAAAACTGAATACATGTTCTGCGATTTCGGCGGTCTCTCTAGTCCTGGTGTCATAGCGCTGGATAGCGCATTTCTTCCAGTCTGCTCCGACTTTCGGTATCTCGGTTCACTCGTGCAAAGCGATGGCGAAATAGATCGTAGTGTAAAGCACAGAATAAATATTGGATGGATGGAACGACGTTCTAAGAAGAAAATGACTTACCTTAATTTTAAATTTATTTATTTATTTATTTTGGATTGTTGGAACCAAAGTAAAAATTAACCTGGGCAAAGAAAAAGTCTGAGGAAAGTCATTTTCTTGTTAGAACGTCGTTTAACCGCTTTAACGACATTCAAAGAAGAAAATGACTTACCTTTACTTTAAATTTATTTATTTATTTATTTTGGATTACCAACGAGTTTGTGTTACAATTTCTTATACACAAAATAAATCTAAAACAAGATATATGGTCATGTAACGCATACTCAATTATAGGTAACCACATCTTACCCATTATCGAGTACACATGCTCATAAATTAAATTAAAATTAGGAATACATTCAATCATGCAATATAATGATTAGAATAAAATATTTTAAAATATACAGAAAAATCAAATTAAATTAAATAGTGAAATTAAAATAGAAATAGATTATAAATTAAATTAAATAAAAATGATGATGATATTTTATTAAATTAAATTATTGGAATGATAATTCAAGTGTCTTCTAACCAGAAGTGCTTATATAATTTCTTTTTAAATATTTTAAGACTATCGTGATTGATGTCGAGTTCAGCTTTGCGCCAGATAGCGTTATACAGTTTGGTTGCCCTTGTAAGGGGGGGAGTTGTCACCTAAGTTGGTTTTGTGCAGAGATTGTCTGGACAAATTATAGGTATGTGACCGGGGTAACCTGTTAGCAACATTTATTGCCATTTTTGATAGAAGGTCAGTATTTATTTTAGAATTCATTAATTTGTGAAGGAAACATAGATCTAGTACTTTTCTGCGATTGGTGAGACAGTGTAGTTTAAAATGATGAAGACCTTCCTTGTAAGACTTAAATGTCTGGTAGGATAGGTGAAAACACATCAGATAGAGATAGATCTTTCCTGATCTGACCAAGCAAGACTGGTGCTTTAAACCGTATAAGTCGGAATCAGATGATGGGATCCCACGAAAATCAAGAACAACCCTCAAATTTTATGGCCACTTACAATTTTTTTTATTTAACCGACTTCCAAAAGGAGGACGTTACCAATATGTCTAAATGTTTTGTGTATGTTCAGCGATATCTGTTCGCAATTGAGAACCAATTTCGATGTTGTTTTTTGTTTAGATGAATATTATTCCGCGATGGTTCCGTTTTAATTTGGTAAAGATCTGATGCTGATGTTCGCAGATATACAATCATCATCATCATTTCAGCCGAAAGACGTCCACTGCTGAACATAGGCCTCCCCCAAGTGTCGCCACATTGACATAACTTGGGGGATTTTGCCATAATCGCCACGCTTGGCAGGCGGGTTGGCTATCGCAGTACGGTTGTTACAAAAGCACAGAGAACGCTGCTGCCCATTCTCTAGCAAGTCCCTTAGTCGCCTCTTACGACACCCACGGGAAGATATGGGATGGTGCTATTCTTTACGTCCGACACCATACAGAATGAGAAAATATACAACAGAACTCTTTAATAATAGACTGCAAATCTGTCGTGATTGCTGCAACGGCTTGGATGTTTATTGTTTACACAACATCATAACATAACATCATGCCTGCGTGCTCGGAGGGGTTGAGTGAAAAATATTCAATGAAACAAAAGTCACCGTCTTCTGAAGCTAAAGTTATTATTGCAGTTTTTTTGTTTTAACGTTAAGTGACCGCATCTCGTCTACCTGCTATATTCTATTGATGTAACATGTTACATAATTGTAGCGTCACAATGGGGGTGTTTTTGAACAGATGCCAATGATCCATGATGCATGTTATGTTTTGTCAGCGTATACATTTTATTGCTCGTGGCTACTTTTTTTTTAGAACTTGCCTACCTTATCTCTTACTTTTCTACCTACAGGCCAAGGATAACAAATCTAAAAATAAGTATGGTAAATGAAACAAAAATCATACTAATTAACGAATATGTTCATTAACGAATACAAATTAAAAAATAATTAGAAATCAGTTGGGCAAAGGCCATCTGATTTCCAATTATTTTTTAATTTGTACTGTATCCACAACTATAACTAGAGTAACATTCTTGCAGATAGATTAAGGCTGCGGAGAAAGGACCATGTAAATACAAACATGTGGCTTTCTCTAGAATTTTTCATGAACAACTCATCAGAAAAAATTGTAAAACAAACCAACCAAAACCTTTGTTTTGGGTTGATATTTAAATTTAATAAAAGTTGGTTGTTGATCTTTCTCGTTCTCGTTCTTTCGCCTAAAAGCTTACTGGCATGCTTCGGCTTTGGTGGTGGCGGCAGCAAATACGGCGGCAAAGACGGATTGCTGCCCAATAATTGGAGCTCTATTTACAATACAACTCATACATATGCACAGCAACCTGGAGACAGCATGGATGACATAGAACTTAAAATAAATTTGACCAATATCACAGACACCGTAGATCGAAACATACAGACTGCGTGGAATGGTTGGCTTGCTCCTAATAAAACACAAAAAGAATGGAAGGAATGGTATGAGGCCTGGGAAATTGAAAATGAGAAGAATGGGGAAGGGAAAAAGGAAAAGAAAAAAGGAAAGGGAAAAGGAAAGGGCAAAGACGAAGACGAAGACGGTCCCGGAGTGCCTAAAGGTCACGGCGCTGGTGGGCCTGATGATGATCGTGACCCAGGAAGTGGCTGGCCGAAATTAGCCGGATGGTCAGGTATTTCTTCAAAACTTTATTTACTAGAGAATGTCATGATAAATAATAATTTATTTTACTCATCACAAACATTAAAGTGAACAGGAATTATTTAATGATGGCCTAGATGTTAGGGCTTTGCCTTTCATGCATGATTATAAATATCTGGGCAAGTGTCAATCATGAAGGATTGACAGCGGGAAAAATTTAATGACACTTGAAGGTGTCATTCAATTTTTGCCCGCGCTTTGACTTCGCAAGTTGAAGGAGAAGCAAAGGTATGAAGCCGAAAAACAGCGTTATATTAAAAATGAAAAAAAATAACAATTATTTTGAATGTAAGACACAAATAATTGTTAATTTCTTTTGATAAAAGTAAATTGTTTTATAAGTCATGCGGTTTATTTATGATATTCTGTTCATAAACAATTTAAAATTACCTACATTAAATATTAAATTCTTAAAAACATGCACCCATTTGGTGTAAAAAAAACAATCATCGCCAACTATAGAGAATTGAACAGTTGTTTATTGTTCTTTGTGACAAAATCAGGAAAAATAAAAAACCTATTTAGTTTAAAAAAATTGCGAGTGTGAAATACATTACATATTTATAGCCTAATATAAGTGCGATAAGAGCCAGTTTTCTAGGAAGTATTGAAAAAGTAATTTTCGAACGAAAATATTATTTTGGAACTCATATTTAGATATACTTCATATTAAAGTTTGAAATCGATATTTTATGAGAAAATCTTTCAAATTCAAATATTTTTATTTGTAGAACATAGGTAAACAAAAGGTTAAGATGTCAATATAAATAAAATTAACGCTATGTCTTGCCATGAACGGCGTACAAATATTCTATAATTAATAATTCGTAAAAAATAATAACAACATTCAAAACTAATAAATAAACTCAATAAAATAAATATTAAATAAAAAATGCATAGAAACATAATCATTTCATTCACATCAATTACTATGCTAATGCTAAAGATGCTCTATGTCGTTTTGCGTATAAAATATTCGCATTACCATTCGCGAATATTTTGCTAAATAATATATTAAATAATATGCATAAACATTAGGAATGCGAATGTCAAGAAATATGCGAATATTTTTTACATCACTTTTCCATGCACATTCAAAATTATTAATTTATTTAGTCGTGGGTGACATTTTCATGAATATCAAGAGCCTTCGAAATAAAAATTAATTTAAACTTAAAAGATGTTAGCTACGAAAATTATTGGCGTCTCGCCTTCGTGGATTGAACGGTTGAATTGATTGGTTGTTACAGATCTTGGCCCGGGCAGTCCTGGAGCTCCAATTCCACCTTGGGCTTACGTACCCAAAAACACAGGGAAGCCTAGGATCTGCTTTCTACCACCAATAAAAGGAAAATGCAAACCTAATGAACAAAATCAAACTCCAGGAATAAGGTAAGTGCATGGATCTTTTTTTGCGTTTCTACAAAAAAGTAATGAATACGTTTATCCCCACTCCTTACGAAACACCGTTCTCGAGTTATCGCGATTTCAGCCCGTTGGAAAGTCATATTATCGATGGATATAGATGGATATGGTTCTTCGCAAATATCCTTCATTTATGTATTGATAAATTGATAAACATCATAATATATACAGAGTGAATTTTTCAAGTGGTCGTGGATGGCCAAATCCGAAACCATGAGGAATATCGAAAAACACTCAAAGGATTCTCGAGTCCGATTTTTATGAAAAAAAAAAGGAAATAGCGGCTATGTTTATAGGGTAGACGGGCGTTTTGACCTTAACAGTTCTACATTGTTTTTGTGATGAGCATTGCAATTCTTATTGTTGAGCAAAATACAACGAAGAAATAGGAAAAGTATACTGTGCTTTATTTCGCCTCTTTACTACTCTTCCATGCCGAAAGGAGGTAATTAATAAAGTAATTATTTCCAACAAAAAAAAATGGCTTTGAAAAAAAAACTTAGCTGCGTTCAAGTTTGAATTTGATAGAACCAGAAAACAGCAGACAAACATTTGAATTAAATTTGGCGGCTACACCAAAATCTTAAAAAACTTGAGAGGTGTAAACGAGGGACACCCGGATGGAACGAAGTTCCATTTAACTGGCTTGCTTTCTATGAGAGAGAGAGAGAGAGAAAGACACAGACAGAGAAAAATAACACGCCGCACGGCTTACAACTATAGCAATCCCTGTCCCTGTCCCTGTCCTTGTCCTTTTCCTTGTCCTTGTCCCTGTCCCTGTCCCTGTCCATGTCCTTGTCCCTGTCCCTGACCCTGGCCTTATCCTTGTCTTTGTCCTTGTCCTTGTCCTTGTCCTTATACGCCGCACGGCTTACAACAATAGCAAAAAGTGTCGTTATAACTTTTTTGGTCTTATTTTTTTCCGACTAGCCCCCTTTCGCAACGCGCGATAAGGAACTTTGTTCCAAAAAAATATGTTTCATTGTCGAATTTCGCGATTTTTCAAAATATATTTAAACATTCGTGGGGGTAAGGATGAGTTATTAGAGCTAAAGAGAGTGCAAATGAGGCCTTCTTTCGACCCGTACAATTTGGCAAACGATGCACCAACACCCTGGATAAGGATATAACTATTAGATGAGAAAAGAGTTTCCTTTAGTTGAAATTTCATACTTTAACTCGACCAGTTGTGTTTCGCCAGTTATAACGTTAAATAACTTACAATTTGGATATTCAAATAATAAACACACCCACGAATTTCACAGATATGGCTTCAACCCTTACACGGAGCAGTGCGAGGCATACGACTGGAGTGGATGTGGTGGCACCAAAAACAGATTTTTAACACAGGCTGTATGCGAAAAGCGTTGTAAGCACGATCCGCCACCGAGTTGTTCCCCCAATTCCGGTTTACTGGACAGGCCTGGCGTGCTGCTATTCGACCAATTACAAAAATCATATAATTATTGTTGCATATTATTTCTTTTGACCATTTCCTGATTCTCTTAAATTGTCAACGAAGCTTATCAGCGCTCTGTTCTGGATAAATAACATGAGGTGTGCAAAAACGGGTTGCACTACGGGAGTGCCAGCACAAGTGAAAACTAGAATATTTTTGAATGGTTAGGGAATAATTTTGCACGAATTGCTTTAATTATTAGTATAAAAGTACTATCATTTATGTGGTAAAATACAATATTCATTTATTGCGCTGGAGTTCTGTCAACTGTCAACACGCGTAAAAGTGCTGCTGGTTATTTTCGTAATTTTCGTTTTAGTGTAAAACTGCTTAGCAGTGTTTGGAAATGCAATAAAAATGCACTTTTGTCTAAACTAATATTATAAAAGGAAAGATTTGATTGTTTGTTTGCATTAAATAGGCTCCGAAACTACTGGTTCGATTTGAAAAATTCTTTCAGTGTTAGATAGCCCATTTATCGAGGAAGACTATAGGCTATATATCATCACGCTACGACTAATAGGAGTAGAGCAGCAATGAAATTTTTTGCCAAAACGGGGAAAATGTGACGCAAACGAAGTTGCGCCGGACAGCTAGTTAGTGATAACTAAGTGAAATTTTTAGTAGCAAAAAGTGCATGTGACTTTAAAAGAAAACAGTGATCAAAACAAGTAAGTGACTATCGTCTTCTCAAAGTTTCTTCACATACCCACAAAACTATTTATTTTTTCCCTGACAATCACAAAACTTACCGTGTCATGTCATTATGTCATCTGACATTTGGAAGAGTGTTGTCACTGTGAAACTTAAATATCTACTAGATAATAATGAATAGTGAAACTAGTAGTAATATGACTGGAGTGGAGCATCAGGCTCCTAGCCAAATAAATATTACTGATGAATCGCTATCACCAGCATCACCACCTAAGAAACCAGCGCGTACAACCGCCGCCACAAGTAGCAAAAGGGCCATGTCACAACAAGTATTGTATCCTTCTCTCTTTACTAGACAGAGACAAAACTCACTCACCGAGCCTACGCCCAAAGTATGTAGTACAGCCACTGTGCCTATAATGTTTAATCCAGACAATTCAGCCAAAACTGCGTCTGATTCCCAAATGCCAGTTATAGAAAAGCAGCCCCCGCATGTCAGCGTGTTCCATCATCTAAAAAACGAAAGGTCACGGACCTGTCACTTCCGCCCGCTTCAACTCAGACAGGAAACAGGTTTGCTGGCCTACCCATCAACCTGAAAGCAGATGAAACTCTTCAACCCAAGCAAGATTCCAAGCCTTCACCGTTCATATTGTATGTAATAGAAGATCTAAAGGAACTAACCAAACTGATAGAGACGGTCATTAGCCCACCTAAATTCAAAAACCGGATAGTCAACAAGAACAGCATACGTGTTATGATAAACTCAATAGAAGCCTATAAAAAATAAATGATATCATTAGAGAAAACGGACTAATTGGGTATACATTCACACCAAAAGACTCAAAATGCTACCGCTTTGTTATCAAAAAGACCTGCACTACACTACCCCTCATCAATCTATAAGGAAAGCAGTCGAAGCCTCTAACAATGAAATCGTAGGCGATATAATTAACGCTCGTCATGGCGCGGACAAAAGACCCACCTCAACCTTCTTTGTGAATGTCAAAAAAAGCATTCATAATCGTGAGGTCAAGAACATGCAATATATTTTCAACCAAAAAGTTAAAATAGAAGACCCACGGAAATCTAAAAGCATTGTTCAGTGTCAGCGATGCCAACAATATGGGCACTCTAAGAACAATTATATGAGACCTCATAGATGTGTCAAATGCGGAGAAGGTCACAAAACTTTAGAATGCACAAAGAAAGATAAAACTACACCAGCCAAATGCGCACTATGCTCTTGCGACTACCCTGCCAACTATAAAGGCTGTGAGGTCTATAAAGAGATCTTAGCTCGGAGAAATAAAAGCCGCACTCCACGAAAAAGGGTTTATACCCAACTACCACTAACGCCTCGGCTGCTCCACTTACTAAATCTGCCTTCAACATACAAGCCCCAAGTAACACTCATGAGAAATCTTATGCAGAAGTAATATCCGGACCAAACTCTACAACCCATGACCTAACACAAACTTACCAACAACAGAATCAGGCATTACATCATATCCAGATCAACAGAGCGAGAAGATGGACCTCTTAATTTAACAAATAGGCTCCTTAGTGAGTCTACTCACTAGTCTCGTCGCCAAGCTAACGAAATGACTTGCCTAATCATAGTAGCCTGGAACATCAATGGCATGGCACCCAACACAAATGAATTAGAAGTTTTCCTTAAAGAAAATAAGATCGACATACGCTTGATCTCGGAATCGCACACAACTGCAAGAAGTGATATACGCATTCCAGGGTTCTGCGTGTACCTTACCTCTCATCTGGAGGTCGAGCACATGGTGGCAGTGCTATCTTAATAAGAAACACTATCAAACACTGCCTACTGGAACCTTTTGTGACAGTACACCTGCAATCCACCTTGAAGAGTAGAAGATCGATTAGGCCCTATTAACATTTCAGCGGTATATTGCCCTCCTAGACACAAAATCAATAAGGAAATGTTTACCGAGTTCTTTATGAAGCAAGGCAACTGATTTGTAGCAGGTGGCGACTGGAACGCCAAACATACGGATTGGGGTCCTAGACTAACCTATACAGGGGCCGTGAACTCAAAAAATGTATCGATGCAAATAGCATGTCAACTCTGTCCACACCTCAATCATACTAAGATTGGGTAAAACGACTGCAAAATGTAACCCTAATCTTGACATGCTCTACAACTGCAAAACCGATTGGGATAGCTTTCTATCTTTTTATTTTATATACCTTAGTGATAGTCAATTTCAAGTAAAGGTACGAGACGCTAGATTAGTCCGGGGCTTTTAGATTTGAACCCCGCATTAAATATAAACAGCGATTTTTTTCTTGGATCGTGTACTTGACCTTAGCTCTTCATATAATAAAAAAAATTAAACATTTTCCGAGACCGGATCAAGGTGAAAAAGACGAAAACGCGTTTTTGTGAATAAAAACATGGGAAAAAATGTTAACAGGACAAATTTTGTTACTTTAGGTAAAGAATTGGTGACAGTAATATATTTCTTCAGAATTAATCATTTTCGTCCACGGAAATTACGGTAAAAAACATTTACGAAATTTTTGGATTGTACTTAAGGCAAAAATATAAACAGTGGTTTTTTTACATAAAATAACTTAAATTAATGATTACACCGCCATTAAACAAAATTAAACAAATTGTAATACCGGAAGTTATTATTTACCAGTTTTTTTACAATACCGGTTGAGGCAAAAAGGTAACAGGGTTTAATTTAGTTTAACTTTCATCTTAAGGCTATTTCTAACCTATTTACACAAAAATTAAACACTTTAAAGCAAATCGTGAAAAAAAAACAATTAATGTTTACGTAAAATAGGTCTGCAAGCTTTATTCTTGTATTTGGCGCAGCACTTTCATAGGAATTTGATCTTTCCGTAATATGAATAAGGTGTACAATCGCGTAACTCAATAAAACACCGACTCACAAACAACAACACAGGCATTCGCACACAATGAACGCAGCGCTTATCTTGTTTACGCACACTAGCACACGCCGTACGCCGCACGCTGCTTAGCGCTGACACCGTGCATCGTAATTTAATTTTTAATTTGACAATATTAATTATCGCTCTAATCTGTTTAATTTTGGGGGATTAAGGTTTGGATTTATATATTTCTCATTATTAAATGAATTTAAATCCTGTTACATTTTTGCCGTAAGTAGTATTTAAGATTTTTTGATTTTCTTGAGTTTCTGATTTTCTGTGAAGTCCGGAGCAGGATTTGTTTAATTTTCATAATAATAGTTAGACATGGTGATATAAGTCATTTCAGCACAATTTTTGTCCTGTTAATATTTTTGCCTTAAGTACGAAGTCAAATAATAAGATTTAAAAAAAAAAAAACTAATGTTCCGTGGACGAAAATGTTTAATTTTCTGACCTACTTGTAGTACTCAATCTGTTCTACAAATACTCCAAATGAACATACCTGTTTATATTTTTTTCCACCAAGTTAAATACATATTAGACGTTTTCTTAAAAAAAAACATATACGCGGAGGTGAACTTTTCGCGGGATACAGCTTATTATATTCGTACTTAGTCCGAGATAACTGATGTAGTACTTGCCTTTCCACACTCTTTATACGCGAATTTAAAAGCAAAAGCAGAAACAAAAATCTCCATCTGGCAACACTAAACGTCATTGTCAATTGTTTTTTCGCGCTCGCACGCGATTGTGTATTTCTGTGAAATTATAAAATAATAGTGTAATATTGTGATTATGCCTAAAAGAAAGGCTGAGGAATCGGAAGACAAGGCGATTAGGAGAATTAGACGATTAGAAAAGAGACTCAAAAAGTATAAAGACAAGTTGCGTCAGCCGGAGGATCGTAAGTACCTACATATTTTGAATTCACTGATTTATCCATCGAAGCTTAGTTGATATACCAATTTCGGTTTAGAAACATTAATAAGCAGCTATTGCGTTGCAATTGGCGAAGCACCTGTTTCATTATTGTAGGCATAATCGCGTTGCGACTATGCGAACTCCCCGTTGGGTGAGCGATAGATGGACAGGCATCCTCGTGTTACGACGATGCTTCTTCCCGTTGGGAAGGTGTTAATACCAACTGGTATCTAATATGCTCTACTCTTTTGCGTAATCCCGTTGGGATTAGTTTGCATAAAGAGCTATGTTGTTCAGTCAGCAAATTGTGTTGGAATTTTGATTCAAAATCTAATTACATTGTTCACATAGCTCTAAAGTCAGGGGAGGGGGAGATATTGATGCATTGGCATATACCTACCACTGAACAAAGGTTGTTAACCAAATGTTTTTTCTTTATTTTATTATGTATGAATTTATTTTTAGTTCAAGACTCAAATGAGAGTATTGAGAACACTGAGAACAACATAGAGAGCATGGAGAGTGTTGAGATCATAGACAGCATTAACCAAGAATCCCTTGAAGAGCCCGAATTGTCACTAGAATTTTTAGAGGCGCTCGGGGAGCTTAAAGAGACTGAAAAAAGATTTGGCACTCCCATTAATATCAACATTCTACAACGATTTGAAAACATATTGATAGAAGGAATGAAAACAGAAGAAAAAGAAAGGATTTTGAAAGACCTTTGTTTTCCTGAAAATGGAAAATTAATGCAAGCACCGAAGCTTAACATAGAGCTAACTGGTTTATTGACATCTGCAATGAAATTGAGGGACAAGATGCTAGAAGAGAGACAAGAGGATACAGGCTATGTTGTTGCTACTATATGTCACACAATAGACATGATGACAAAACCAAACTTTGATAATTTGACAATTGTCAAAAATTTAAGCGATGCCACAAGACTGCTCTGTAATTTACATTATAAATATACAGATATTAGAAGAAAGCTGATCAGTCCCTTACTGGACAAGAATCTTGACTTTAACCTCAAAGATAACAAGAGGTCTGAATGGCTTTACAGTAAGCTAGATGATGCTGTGAAATCAGTGTCGGCTATGAAGAAAGCCAGCTCAATTTTAGCACCTCCTAAGAAGCCAAAAAACTGGCAACCACCTCCTCGCCAGCTAAGTCACTTTCATCGAGGGAAAGGAGTAGCTCGAGGAGGATACCAAAATCAACTTCGGTACCAGACACGACCCTCCCCACGTCAAGGACAACAGCAGGGCCGTCGTCCAGTCCCTGCTCCATCGAGTTCTCGGGGAATGACCAGAGGCCGATCCCGCTACCCGTAGAGGTAAAGTTTGCAGGCAGACTGCAGTATTTTTATTTAAATTGGGAATCATTAACTCAGGATCCTGTAATATTGCAGTGGATAAGAGGTTACCATATCCCTCTTACACATACACCTAGACAAGATTATTCACCATGCAATAATAATTTTAATTCAACTGAGAAATTAATTCTTTCCAAAGAAATTAATAAGCTTCTTGAGCTAGGAGCAATATCGTCTTGCTCCCCAGTTTGTGGTCAATTTCTTTCAAGTATTTTTACTGTACCTAAAAATGATGGTACTCACAGGTTCATACTTAACTTAAAAGCGTTTAACAAGTTCATAGAGACTTCTCATTTTAAATTAGAAGACGTCAGGACTGTGTGGAAACTACTATCAAAGGGGGACTATATGACTACAATAGATATGAAAAATGCTTATTTCCGAGTGCCGGTCCAAGTAAATCACAGACATTTTTTAAGATTCATGTTTTTTGGTAAATTATATCAGTTTAATTGTCTACCATTTGGTTTCGCATCAGCGCCATTTGTTTTTACGAAATTACTTAAGCCTGTTGTAGAACATCTAAGAAACAAGGGTATACGTATTGTACTGTACTTAGATGATGCAATCTGTATTGGATCTTCATACGAGGAATGTCTCAAAAATACAAATTATGTCACAAGTTTACTTGAGAAATTAGGTTTTGTTATTAATAGCACAAAGAGCTGCCTGAAACCTTCCAGAGTGAGAGATTATTTAGGATTTAATCTTAATTCTCTAGAATTGACAATTAGTCCTACTGATAAGAAAAAAGAAAGATTAACTGTTTTAATTCAACAGTTCTTGAAAAGAGACAGCTGTACAATTAGAGAGTTTGCAAAATTATTAGGAAATTTAGTTTCTGTTTGTATGGCAGTTGCATATGGTTTTGTGTACACAAAAACCTTAGAAAGAGAAAAATTTTTATCCCTTGAAGCTTGTGGAGGCAACTATGATAATAATATAATAATCAGTAAAGAAGTTAAACAGGATTTAGTATGGTGGAAAAGAAATATAGTCACTAGTTATAGTAGGATAAAACAATATAAGTTTACATTGGAAATATTTTCGGATGCATCAGGCACTGGGTGGGGTGCATTTTGCAATGGTCAGAGTGCTAGAGGTCAATGGTCTGATGAAGAACTAGGTTTTCATATCAATTATCGTGAATTATTAGCTGCATTTTTTGCACTGAAATGTTTTGCCCAAGCCTTAACAAATTGTGAAATCCTGCTTCGAATTGATAACACCACTGCAATTTCTTATGTTAACAGACTAGGTGGAGTTCAGTATCCCTTATTGAATGGTTTAGCAAGACAGATTTGGCAGTGGTGTGAAGCTAGGAAGCTATGGATATTCGCTTCATATATAAAATCAAAGGAAAATATAAATGCTGATTTTGAGTCCAGAGTTGTTAATATAGATACAGAGTGGCAGTTAGCAACTAACGCCTTCAATGTTATAATTACGAAACTAGGGATGCCTGAAATAGATATATTTGCATCGCGTGTAAACACTAAATGTGATAAATATATATCTTGGCATAGGGATCCATCTGCTTGGAATGTTGATGCATTTACTGTTAATTGGTCAAAGTGTTTCTTTTACGCATTCCCGCCTTTTTGTTTACTTTTAAAAGTAGTTCAAAAAATTAGGACAGATAGAGCAACTGGTATTTTAGTTTACCCGATGTGGCCATCTCAGCCTTGGTACCCGTTGTTAATGTCTATGGTAACGTCAGAAATAGTTTCCATGAACCCTTCAGAAAATCTTTTAACTGCTTTCAGGAAACCCCACCCACTAAACAAGCAGCTTTTCCTGGGGGCGTGCGTCTTATCAGGGAAGCACTTAAACGAAGAAGTATCTCAGAGGACGCAATAGATATAATGATAGCATCCCTGTCTCCGAATACTATAAAACAATATAATAGCTGCTTAAAGCAGTGGTGGAGTTATACAAAAGATAATGATATAAATATTTTCAGTGCATCCATACCAATCATAATTTCCTATCTTACATTGGTTTTCCAAAGAGGTGGTTCTTACCAAACCTTAAATTGTCATCGGTCATCGCTTTCTCTTATTATCGGAAATCACGTAGGTACAGATGATAGAGTAAAGCGATGGTTTAAGGGAGTTTATAAATTACGACCTTTGACACCCAAATATAGCAGTGTGTGGGACCCTTCGAAAGTTTTATCATATGTTTGTCATTGGTACCCATTGAATGACTTAAGCTTAGAAAAGATCACCAAAAAGACTGTAATGCTATTAGTACTGGCTACTGGCCAAAGGGTTCAGACTATAAATTCTATTAGATTAAACAATATTAACTTAACATCTCCTGGTGTCGAAATAATTTTTACAGATATTCTAAAAACATCAGCTCCTGATAGGCATCAACCTAAAATAATTTTACCTTATTTTATTGCTCAACCAGAAATATGTCCTGTTAAAACACTTACACAGTATATAGAAGTAACTAGAGGATTGAGAATTAGTGATAATGCATGTGATTATTTGTTTATTACTTTTAAAAGACCGCACCATCGTGCTTCTTGTCAGTCAATCAGCAGATGGCTGAAGCAAGTTATGTCGGACAGTGGTATAGATATCACTCGTTTTTCCGCGCACTCTACGCGCCATGCTGCTACTTCATGTGCCTATCGGGAAGGTCTCTCGGTAGACAGTATCATTAAAGCAGTAGGTTGGTCTCCAAGGTCATCGTCCTTTGCTACACATTATAACAGACCACTATATAATGAACCTAACCAAGTGTTGTTTGCTAGAGCGGTACTCAATAATTCAAACTGATTTTAATTATAAGTTAAGGTGTGTAATTTTAAGGCAGAAGTTGCCCTTTTTTAAGTTGTTTTATGTTGAGAAGATTAAATGTTTTGTGATTCTAAGTGTTATGTTCTTCTCTGAACATCTACATCAGTTATCTCGGACTAAGTACGAATATAATGATAGGATTAAACGAACTTACCTGAAGTGAAGTTCAATCCTGATTATATGAAGTACTTAGTCCGAGATAGAACATCCCGCCCTCCCATAATTAATTTAATTTTTCTTATTTAAATTAATTTTCCCTCTTTGGGGGCTCTGAAATATTGACAATGACGTTTAGTGTTGCCAGATGGAGATTTTTGTTTCTGCTTTTGCTTTTAAATTCGCGTATAAAGAGTGTGGAAAGGCAAGTACTACATCAGTTATCTCGGACTAAGTACTTCATATAATCAGGATTGAACTTCACTTCAGGTAAGTTCGTTTAATCCTATCAATATACTCTCCTGTCCATACCCTACACATTCAATGAAAAAAATCGCTGTTTTTAATTAATGCAAAGTTAGCCTAATATTCGGCGTAAATTCCCCGGACTAGATCATCCCTCGCCAGATGCCTTGCCAGGGGTACCCCAGGGGTCCTTCCTGGGCCCAGTTTTATATAATATATTTACTAGTGATCTCCCTCAGTGCCCTGGCGTATTTGTAGCAACCTACGCTGATGATGCCGCGTTCCTGGCCTGTGACCAGGATGCCAACTTGGCGAGCAACATGCTGCAAAATCAACTGGACAGGACTCATTACTGGCTAAACAAATGGCATATAAAAGCAAGTGCGCCCAAATTGCATCACATCACCTTTGCACTTAAACATGGAAATTGCGCTCCAGTCAACTATTTTAATTAATTGGGTCAGGACACTCTACCACAGTCACCATGTGTAAAGTACCTGGGATTCTACTTGGGTCGTAGGTTGACATGTAAGGATCACCTAAAGAAAAAAAGAATTGAAATAAACTACCGATTAAAGAACTTGCTGGCTACTGGGCAGACAATCTTCACTCACCCTCAGTAACAAACTTAGTTTACTGTTCCATCATAAAACCAATATGGACATGGAATTCAATGATGGTCTTCCGCAAGCAAATCAAACATCATGTACTACATTCAAAGAAGTCAAAACAGCATCCTCAGGCTCCTAGCACCGGCACCCTGGTACTTTCGCAACTCAGAAATCCATGAGCACCTGGAAATTCCAACAGTGCTAGAAGAAGCGAAGCGCTACCTAGAGAAATACAAATACAGATTAACCAACCATCCAAATCCCCTCTTACTTTCACTATTGATGTACGTCATCTCTCTCATCAGACACCTTCGTTCTTACTATATTATCGTCCTTCACGGATTCACACAATCCATCTATCGTCTCTTTGATCTTCCTCTTCTCTTATAGCCATCCACAGTCATACTCAAAACATGCGCCTGATAAAAATACGTGTAATTTGTTTTCATATGCCTGTGGTCAAAGCTGGTATTTGTATTTATTTAAAGCAAACCTTGCGTTTTATGTTTGTTGTTTCATAAAATTAGTTTTGTGATAACGTTACGGCTGAAACCGAACCGAAGTAGGTACGGTTATACCTAGGTGTGGCCGCTACGATTTCGTTAAACTTAGGTGTATCCTTTTTATTTCTAGGGTAAATGAAATGGGTTGGGTTATGTTAGAACTGTGATCAAAGGCTCGCGAGCCGAGCTAGCGAAGCAATGCCGCGGCAGCGGCCGGCGAGCCCGATCTACGAGTAAGTCGGTTGCTTCAAATCGTCAGTAAAAAGAAGGCTTAACCTAGTTCTTGCTGAATTCCGGTAGGTACAGCCGGGTAGAACTAGGTGTGAACGTACCTATGTACTTCGGCTTTTAGCCGTAATAGTTATACTATATTTTGATGCTATATTATCTATATAACAACCGTACTGCGATCGTCAACCCGCCTGTCAAGCGTGGCGATTATGGAAAACGCCCCCTTTTGGGGGAGGCTTATGTCCAACAGTGGACGTCTTTCGGCTGAAATGATGATGATGATGATGATTATCTATATCCCTAGTGAACATTTACTAAAATTATGATTTATCAGTATATTTTCAAATTAAATCAAATTAATCTCTAGTTATGAACACATGTATTATAATAAACGTCTTATGTTAACATTTAGTAAAATGTAATGTTTAGTGAAAAATATATTAGTTTTTACAATATTAATTATAATACAAAAAAAAAACATGCATGTCAATGGTAAATTATATTTTAAAGGTCTACTAATTTGGAATTGTATCATATTGAAAATAATGACAATTAAATGTATCAGTAATAAATTATTAATCAAATATTTTTTTTTGTTTTTACAAACATGTCAACGCTAAATTATATTAAAGGGCTGGTAATGTCACATTTTACCATTTAAATATTTTTCGATGGAGTAATACGTTACTATACGTACATTATTTTTGAGGACATTATTTTTATTAATTTATTATAGACCTTTGAAGCCATTTCAAAAATACTGTTTCTATACAGAAACAGTAAAAATACTGTTTCTATCCAGAAACAGTATTTTTGTAACGGCTGAAGTACTAGATCCCCGTGTTTATAACCGATCACAACGGCGCTGACTAGTTACTCAAAAAAAATTATGGAAATTATTTTTGACGAACATAGACGTTTCATAGATGTACAATTGTACATACAACGAAGGCATAGTTAATATTTTCGTATTTTTAAAAAAAGGTAATGCTTCTGTCTTTTGTCTGAAAATTATGTATAGCTCTTATGCACCTTTTTTGGCACATAAATACCATATCTTTACCGGAGGCACTGCCCAAGAATATTATTTTATTTCCAGATCCAACTAACTACACAGCGCAAAGAATTAATCATACTGTTTGGTGAAGACATAGTTCTAAGATAACAAGTCATTTTTGCGTTTGAAAAATATGTTTTTAATATTAACCACAATAAATAAGAATACAGGTTCACTGTGGCCCTTGAATCTTGACAAGTCATCTAGATATTGTCGGCGGGACACTGGAACAAAAAGACGAAAATGATCTTACCGCGTGAACGTCAAAAATTATTAAGGAACTAATGGGCGCGGCCTTCACCGCTTCCTAGTGTTTAAGCTTGGGAGGAGATGATTTTCAAGAAGTCCAATTGTATTTCTGTAGTCCGTTTAATCTCATTGAAAGGTGATTGCATGATATAGTCGTCCAAAGGGATTAAATGAAATAAAAGAGATTGTGTTGATCATTTTAATGAATAGATGCAATCAAAGAACAGCCTATGATAGCATCTCCCATCGACAGAACCCTGAAGTACCACTGTTTCCAAAAACACTACAACATCGTACTGACAGCGGAGTCGTGTGACTACTCAGGTACAAAAGAGCTAAGAATCTACACTGATGGATCAAAAACCGATGACGGGACAGGTTTCGGGGTGTTCTCCGACGACCTAAACATAAAAATATCCAAACCCCTTGGAATGCTCAACTCTGTTTACCAAGCTGAGTGTGTAGGTATAATCTAAGCGGCACACGCTATAGAGGCCAGGGAGGTTATGAATACCAATATTCGAATACTTTCCGACAGTGCCTCAGTTCTCCAATCCCTAAACAGTAATCAGATCACGTCGAGACTAATACTAGAATGCCATAATGCCCTAGAAAGAATCACGGTACTAAACCACAACACGGTAACACTACAATGGATCAAAGGACACAGTGGATCCCTGGGGAACGATGCGGCGGATGAACTTGCCAGAAGAGGATCCAGCACAAAACCCTACGGACCCGAACCCATTGTGCCCATTCCTTTCAAGCAGCTAAATAACTGGTTAAAGGATCACACTCGAACACAGGCGGAAAAATGGTGGACCTCGACACCAGGGTGTAGGCAGTCCAAGGAAGCTATGCCGTCCCTTGACGCAAAGCTGACCAGTCGCCTTCTGCGTCTGGACAGGGATGGCCTGCATCTGGTGGCGGGGACCATCACTGGACACTGCTCACTCAATAAATACTTCCATACTCTAGGAATCACCGACAGTCCCCTGTGCAGAGCATGCATCGATGCGGAGGAAACGGTGGCGCATGTGTTGCTTGAGTGCACCGGTGTCACCAAGATTCGCGAGGCGACCCTGGGAACACCAGGATCCGTTGCGGATGCCCTGAGTAGACCGGGAAGTGTGATATGCTTCTGGAGGGAGTTGGGCTGGTTGGAGTAACGGCCACTATTGCTCACGCATAATGGTCCACTTAAGGGACTAAGTGCGGAAACCAAAACCCCATAAAGAAAGAAGAAAAAAGAAGTCTCCTGATAGGATTTAGCATCAATAGTGAACGTAAGAGGGGATTTGGATGGATAGATTGATAGATATGTAGGTATTTTGTCAGGATCGGACATTTTAAAATAGAAAGTAGGTAGTTCACTTATTAATCACTATTCGATTGATTCACTTAATTAATTAATTAAAACTGACACTTAATAAACGCAATCACATAAAAATTATAACACAGTGAGTGTAGAAACTCTAGGCGCTATACAACATGAGCATCGAGACGAAAGTCAAGAATAGAATACCTCGATCAGTCGAGAAATCGCTACGCCCCCGGCAGGGGGTGCGGCTGGCGGGATGTGAGCAAGCCCTTTCCCCGCGGAGGTCAAAAACTGTGCCCGTAAAAACGGGCATCTCCTTATAGTGCCGATATAGGCGTGGTACTTGGCGAGTGCGTGTAAAAAGCGCAACTCACCAGTGTGTGGTTGACATTATGTCCGGTAGGAGGCGCCAGCGGCGCTGAGCGCTGCGCGCTCAGCTACGGCGAGACTTTACCGTAGCGAACGCCGCTATCTTCACGCCACCTCGGCGGTCTGTCACCGCCAGGTGAGACCTCCGGTTGCCCGGAGGAGGCCTGGTGGGTGCAGTCCTGGCCAGAGGTGACTTTTGGGGCGCACCCTACCGCTAAGGATGTTGGCCCCCGTCTGCGACGCTCTCAGAGCTAGCCGATCACGCTCCAGACTAAGGGACCGTAGTGAATGAGTTTGAGCGGCAATGTACTTGCGTAACACCGCTCATGTAGCGAACGAATAGCGAGCCCGCGCCGCAGGTTCGTGGCGTAAGTATTTATGCATGTTGAGTCACATGGGTGTCTGGTCGGGCGTGTCATGCCTATATTAACTTAGAACACGACGCGCTTCGAGTGTGTGTTGTGTTTGTGGAGTCTTAGTGGTTGGGTAAATCGCGTTTGGATACGACTTACCCGAGTGAGTCAATCAGGGGTGGGGATGGTTAAGTCACATCCGCAGGCAAGAGGTCGCGCGGTAGGCGACGTGTGCGCTTAGCTCGCCCCGCGTCGGGCGGGTGCGTGTGCCACGGCGCTATTTGCGACGTGATTAGTGGGCGGATGTACGTTTTGGCCTCGGGCGTCCATGCGACGTCGGCTCCTTGTAGTGTTAGGGGTGGTGGGAGTTTAGTGCCGCCGGTAGCAAGCGCCTGCGTCTTACCCACGTTCACCGACAACCTCCATTTTGACAACCAGTCAGGCAGCAGATTGAGCACGCGCTGTAGTTTGATGGCCGCGTGCCGCGTATTTAGCGATGTCGCTATGTACGCGGCGTCGTCGGCGTACAGCGCGAGCGTGGTGTCAGGTGTGGTGGGGATGTCGTCGGTGTAATGTGAGTAACAGTAGGGCGAGACGCAGCTGCCCTGCGGCACTCCCGCAGCGATCGGGCGGATGCCCGATAACGCGCCGTCGACCACCACCCGGAAAGTCCTGTTGGAGAGGAAGGAGGAAACCACCGTGACCAAGTGACGAGGCGTGCCAGACTGAGCCATCTTATATAGAAGGCCGGCCGGCATGCCAGACCCAGTCGAAGGCCTTCTCCATGTCGAGGAATACTGCTACTGCTTGCTCTTTTTTATTGAGCGCCGCGGCTAGCAGTTGCATTACCCTCGACAGCTGGAGCGTCGTGGAGTGCTCGGCCCGAAACCCAAACTGTTCCGCCCGATGCGAGAAGTGCTGTTTGAGGTGTCGCAGCAGGAGTTGCTCGAATACCTTGGAGGTAGAGGAAAGAAGCGTGATGGGCCGATAGCTCTCCGGCTTCAGCACGTTCTTGTGCGCCTTGGGCAGCATTATGACGCGCCCTTCCTTCCACGAGGTCGGGAAGGCCCCGGTGCGCAGAATGCCCGTGTACAGGCGCGCCAGCGCCGCTACCGTGCGGTAGGGCAGGTGGCGCAGCGCTGTGTTGGTCACACCGTCCGCTCCGGGGGCCTTCCTTAACCTAGTGTTAAGGATGGCGCGTCTAACTACGCAAGGCGAGAAGGAGATTGTGTCGTCATGGGAGGCTATCGGCGAGGCGATGTACTCTTCAAGGTATTGCTCGACTGCTGCGATGTGCTCGCTGTTGACAGTCGGGTTTGGGACGAACTGACGCTCTAGGTGATCGGCGAAGATCTCCGCGCGGTCTGGCGCGGCGTATCTTGGCGCCCCGTCGCTATGGAGTAGCGGACGTACCGGAGCTGGGGCATGGGAGAGCTGTCTACACAGCTTGTTAAACGACGCGCAGTCCCCCTCGGCGGCGTCGATACACTCCTCCCAGCTCTCGATATTGAACTCTTGTAGCTTGGCCCTGACCATCTCCGCGTAGCGATTAAGCTCGCGTTTGTCACGTGGGCTGCCTGAAGATTGCCACCGCTTGCGAAGGAGCCGCCTACGGGCGACCATCCGCTGTAGGTGGGTGGGCAGAGGCTTGTAAACGAGCCCCTGTTGCTGCGTAGAGATGTTGGTCGCCTCATTGTAGGCGCGCTGTATGCAAGCGGTGATTTTTCCGGCTAGCCCGTTGACATCCGCGGCGGAAACGGTGGGCCAAGTAAGAGTGGTGGTCTCCATCACTTCCTTGAACTTGGTCCAGTCCGTTTTACGACGTGGCGCTGGAGGAGAGAGTCTCGTCGGCATGCCCGACAAGACGACAAGCACAGGTTGATGGTCCGACTGTAACTCGTCGTCTATCACCTGTTGGGCGATCTGGCATCTTAGGCTCTTGTAGATAATGATGTCCAGCACATCCGGTAAGTAAGCCTGGTCATCTGGGTAGTGGGTGGGTGCATCAGGGCCGGACACCTTGTATCCATGGGCCTCTGCGTCGGCGAAGAGCTGCCTCCCTCCGGTATTCATAACCCGACTATTCCACGCCGGGTTTTTCAAGTTAAAATCGCCAGCGAGGAGTGTCGCATGTGGCGATTGGTAGAGAAGCGCCGCAGCTCAGCTATATCAGGCGGGGCCACGGGTGGGCAGTAGCACGCGTAGATGTTGACATCCTCGCCGGTGACATAGAGCTGGACACCTAAAGCATAAAAGGTGCCCAGTGGCGTCGGAGGGAGTGGTTGGTGAACGACTCTCCGGCTAATCAGGACCGCCAGACCGCGGTAGGTTATGCCGTGTGGAGACTTCTCATCCTGTCTGTACAAGACGTAACCCGGGAACTTGATCTTGTCAGCTGGTCCCAGAAGCGTCTCGTTGATGAGCGCCACGTCGATTCGTTGGTCCTTGAGGAGGAGGCGGAATAGGGCGGCCTTCCTTCTGAGGCCGCGGGCGTTCCAGTGTACAATCCTCAACGAGCTAGCCATGGTAGAGTTGGAGTAACTTGGCGAGCCCGTCGAGGATTATCATCTGCGTCCTGACCCTGTCTGATGGCCTTGATGAGGTCCAGCAGAAGGTTGATCGCGCAGGTGGTGAACTCTTTTGGAGGCGCGACACGACGCCGCTCTTGATCTCGGGCGGCTTGCGCCTGGGAAGTGCTAGTTGTCGCCGCGCTGTGTGCGGTGACAGTAGCCGTGTCTGTGGGTAGGGCGGGCTTTGCCGCCCCTTTCCCCTTCTTCTTGCCGGCGCCAGAGATGGCGTCGGTTGTTATGGCGGCGGTGGTAGTAGTGGCGGTTGCCGCGGGCACCTGTGTTGTCGCCTGCGCTGGTACAGGGCCAGGATCATTCCTGGGTTGTGCCGCGGGAGGCTGGGGCTTCTTCCCCCTCTTGTTTTTCTCCCCGCGTGGCCTCTTCTTCCGCCTCGAGGCAGGAGCTTCAGCGTTGCTGGAGGGCCCGTTGGCTGTCGCCATCAGCGACGCGCTAGGGGCTTCGTGGGCTTCGGTGTTGGTGGCAGCGCTCTTGGGTGGGTTGGGTGTGAACTGCTCGATCGCACCGCTCCGGCTCGTTTTAAACCCGAGCACAAACAAGTCTGGTAGTGGGGAGGTGGGGATGGCGACATCGCCTGATCGGTCCGGTGCACGTGCCGTTCACAACAGTACGATGACGTAGCGCCGTCAGATATGTTGGTCAGTTGTGTGAATCCGTGAAGGACGATAATATAGTAAGAATGGAGGTGTCTGATGAGAGAGATGACGTATGGAAGCAAAACACATGCTTCGCCGACTTCAAATAAATTGGGATAAGGGCAGCAGAATGATATTTATAAAAACAACAATCTCTGCAAAGATAGACATGAGTTTGCATAATTATTTAGTAAATATATACAGGGTGTAAAGGGTATATATGTCGCAGGTTTTTCATAAAATTAGGTTTTTGATGAAAAACCGGAAAATGACACATTTTAAAATCAATTTCATCATAACCCTGTAACAATCCAGACTAGTTCACACTCTGGACCAAAGCAAACCCGTGTTTGCTTTGTTTTATGACAAATCAATTAATTTAAATGAAATAAATAAATAAAACAATCTATCATCATTTGCAACTTAGTAGAAAGAAAACAATTGGTATCCTGCCTTTTCGCCGAAAATTGTTTGGCAGATTATCACTTTGACAACTAACGATTAGCAAATTTTTGTATGACAACGTTTTATTTGATAAATTATTGTTAAGCTGATTATTATAATGACACAAAAGGTTTACGTTTTTATAACAACCTAAAAATCCTAAAAAGTGTACAATAGACAATGTTACTTTTGCTACCAGGAGAATTTGGATGCAAGAGCGAGCGAAGCGAGCTCTGGACTTGGGGCACTGCGACTCCGACAGGTTAGGTTCGAAGGGGATGCCGAAACGACATCCCCTTCGAACCCTGAACTAAGACCCCTACATCCCATTCGTGTTAGGTTACTGTAAACCCTGCAAATAGAAATAGGAACCCCGCGTAGCGGGACTACGTTGACTACTCTTTTTAGGCGAAAATAAAATGTTTTGAGGTTAGGTTACAATAATTGTTTTTTCTCAATAAAGATGCTTTGCCTTTTCATGGGAGTGGTGCCAGGAGAGAAAATTGGCATTTCAAAAAGTGTCATTATGAAAAGCAGACCAAACGTACAGTTGGTAACTGTGAGGTTGGGAAATAAAACAAAACTATATGATAAGTTGACAAATGATTATTCGGCGAAATAAAATTCTGCGTAACGTTGGTAGTGGCAAGTGAAAATCTGGCCAACAATTTTCGGCGAAAAGGCAGAGAACCAAAACCATTATTTATTTATCAAAATTTACATCCATGATCCAATCAATATTCTCCGCCTTCAATCCAATTATAAAATGAAATGTTTCAATATCACGTACCATTTAATCTGATTTTGATAAGCCGCGAAAATATAATTTCGTAACTATTAAATACGACTAAACTGAGTCAAAAAAAAAAAAAGAAAATGTAATAAAGAAACGTTTACCAATATCAGATTGATCATAAACCCAAACTAGTTCAGGTTTTTGATAAAAAATCAGGATTTTTACAGGTTTATGATGAAATTTAGTTTAAAATGTGTCATCTTCCGGTTTTTCATCAAAAACCTAGGTTTTTGATCAAAAACCTAATTTTATGAAAAACCTGGGACATATACATACTTAAGGATATGATATATATAATGAAACTGAACATGTTTCTCCATCGGACAAACATCGTAATAGCGAAAAAAATATCAGCTGCCATACATTTGGAGAAACATATTCAGTTTGATGGTCTGTAGTACATCCTTAAGTATGTTAACACCCTTTCCGTTACACCCTGTATACAAATAATAAAGCTAATAATAATAAGCAATCACATTGATGACAATTCGATCATGTCCGTTTCTCAAAATTGATGTAGGAATGGGTCCCGCGATACTAAGGAGCTGCTTCTCATTGATATGGCCATTAACCAACAGGTTCGCCGTTCCCGAAGGGATCTGTCGACATGTTGGATAGATTATAAGAAGGCCTATGACTCGGTGCCACATACATGGCTCATGAGGGTGCTAGAGTTGTATAAAATAGATGCAACTCTGCGCACCTTCCTGATGACGTGTATGAGGCAATGGAGGACAGTCCTTCGCTATCCAGGATGTCGATGTCGATGTGGTGGGCATATCGAAGGGAACAGCGAACCAATAAAGATAGAGCATGGTATTTTTCAGGGCGATAGTTTGAGTCCACTTTGGTTTTGCTTAGCCTTGAATCCTCTAAGCATGCTGCTGGAGGATTCAGGTCTGGGCTTTCGACTGAGGAGAGGTGGTCATATCTCACCTTATTTACATGAATGACCTGAAACTCTTTGCCCCCAACAATTTGCAACTGATGGAACTACTGAAGGTAACAGAAACTTTCAGTAGAGCCATTAGGATGGAATTTGGTGTGGACAAATATGCGGTCATGCATGTCAAGCGAGGGGGGATTGTGGAATCAGCGGGAACCCAGCTCTCAGATTCCGTAAATCTTAGATCCCTCTTAGCAACCGAAACCTACAAGTATTTGGGTATGTCGGAAGCGCTGGGCATCAATGCTGTAGATATGAAGCAATCGTTGAAGGAGCGCTTCTTTGGCCGCCTGAGAAAAGCATTTAATAGTCTTTTATCAGGTGGAAATAAGGTGCGTGCCTTCAATGGTTGGGTCATACCGGTTTTGATGGACTCTTTCGGCGTACTCAAATGGACTCAAACAGAACTAGACGCCCTGGATAGGAAGGTCCGCACAAGGTCGACGCTTTTTAAACGCCAAGACTCTTCACAATCGCGAGATATGCAGTCTCAGGGAATATTTCCTAGAAGCCGACGTGGGGATGCATCGAGATGTGGTCGCGATGATGTTTTTAGGAGTGGGGGGCGGCGGGGGGGAATAATCCCGTGTCCTTGTTCTGAGAAAAAACCTTATAATATTACGTTATTGCAGATAGGTATATTCGTGGGTGATGACCCGTACAAGGCGGAACATGTGGCGTACGCCATCAAACAATACGACAAGATCATACGACCGAGGCGATAGTGAGTCTACCCAACATATTTTTAAAAAGAGTGAAAAGTTCCTTCAAAGTGCGAGTCAGAATCGCGCACGAAGGGTTCCGTGTAGAACGATTATGATAATCCTCTTCAATTACTAATTTCATTTATTTTTGTTACTTGATGCTATAGCGGCCATAGTGATATACACTCTGTGAAAATTTCAGGAGTTCAACTCTGTGTATGTCATCATCTGCCTAGCCTTTTTCCCAAACTATCTTGGGGTCGGCTTCCAGTCTAACCGGATGCAGCTGAGTACCAGTATTTTACATGAAGCGACTGCCTATCGAACCTCCACAACCCAGTAACTAGGTAGTACGATACCCCTTGGTAAGACTGGATGTCAGACTTTTAGCTTCTGACTACTCGTAACGACTGTCAAAGATCTACAAATGACAGCTGGGACCAACGGCTTAACGTGCTTTCCAAGGCATGGAGGAAACTCGATATGTAATTATGGTCACCCATCCACAGACCAACCTCGGCAAGCAGGGCTTAACCTTAAAGATCGACCTGAGCGGCTGTTATAAGTTAGCCACGAGCTCCTCTTCAACTCTCTTCAACTCTATGTATGTATCGTTGTGTGATGTGAAAATAAACGATAAGAGTGTGGAGCAAGCGAATGAGTTTGTATATTTTGTATATTTGAGTAGTCTGTTTACAAGAGATGGAAAGATTGACACAGATATGAAAAGGAGAGTAAATGCGGGTAATGACGGGAATGTAGGTAAACATGTGATCGTTACCGATATGTCGATGTCCATAAAGGCCCGACTCGCACTATATGTGCTGCTGCTTATACCAACGCATGAAGGTGAATGTTGGGAATGTTGGGTGGAGACGAGGCTTGGAAGTAGATTTAATTTCCGCAGTCGTATACGAGCTTACACACAACCGAATTAAAATTTCTTCGTCCATTACGTCAATTTGGTTTTTGCACATAACATAAAAACACATTTATAACGATTTTACTACATACTAAACACTATCTTTTCGGAAGACATTTTTTTTTGCATAATTTAGTCTTTGCGCGAACTCGGTCACGTTCGGGACGTTACCGAGTTCGCGCGA
Source organism: Cerastis rubricosa (assembly GCA_949152445.1). Lineage (NCBI taxonomy): Eukaryota > Metazoa > Arthropoda > Insecta > Lepidoptera > Noctuidae > Cerastis > Cerastis rubricosa. Next base: position 2,943,896 of record OX424535.1, on the reverse strand, counting down.
AGACTGAATAATACTAAAAAAAGTGTACTATAATGAGAAAACTCAATACAAACAATAACGATCGATCATACATATGCCGAAAACGGTGTAGTCACGTTATAAAAGTTTGTTAAATTTTAGGGAAGTGTCAAAATGGGTGTTAGTGTAATGTGAATGATTGATGTTCTGTTTCCAAACCTTTGCTTCGTAAAATAGTTTATCTACGTAGTGTACCTATGTATTCTACTCTTAGGTCGACGGTGCTCGCGCAAGGCTGGAAACATGTCACGGTTTTGCTATGCTATAATAATGTAAGCGATCAAATCAATCAAATCATCATCATCATCATTTCAGCCGCAAGACGTCCACTGCTGGACATAGGCCTCCCTCAAGAAGCGGGGGTTTTGCCATAATCGCCACGCTTGGCAGGCGGGTTGCGGCGCAGTACGTTTGTTACAAAAGCACAGAGAACGCTGCTGCCCATTCTCTGGCAAGTCCCTTAGTCGCCTCTTACGACACCCACGGGAAGATATGGGATGGTGCTATTCTTTACGTCCGACACCATACAGAATCAAATCATGCCCATTTTTAAAAATAAAGGTGATGTGCAGGACTGCGACAAATATCGAGGGATAAAGCTCATGGTCACATAGTATGAAAGTTTGGGAGAATGTTATAGAGAGAAGATTGCGAGAGGAGAGTGAGATTAGCCAAAATCAGTTTGGGTTTATGCCAGGTCGAGGAACAATAGACGCCACTTTTGCACTCCGCTCATTAGGTGAGAAGTACAGACGTGCGCACAAGTTCTTGCACATGGTGTTCATTCATCAAGAGAAAGCGTATGATAGGGTACCTCGGGAAGTGTTGTGGTGGGCCTTGAAAGAGAAAGGTATGCCTGGGAAGTATGTAGAGTTAATTCGTGCTATGTAGAGCCAATCTTGTACCTACGTCCGGTCAGCTGCTGGCAACACCGACGAGTTCAGTGTGGCTGTAGGCTTGCATCAAGGGTCGGCTTTGAGTCCTTACCTCTTTCTGTTGATTATGGACGCTTTGACGTCGGACATCCAGGAAGAGGCACCCTGGTGCATGCTGTTCGCCGACGACATTGTTCTTGTTAGTGTAGATGGACCAGAGATCCAGAGCAACTTGGAGAAATTGCAACAGAAGCTGGAGAATGTTGGCCTGAAAATCAGCAGAACTAAAACTGAATACATGTTCTGCGATTTCGGCGGTCTCTCTAGTCCTGGTGTCATAGCGCTGGATGGCGCATTTCTTCTAGTCTGCTCCGACTTTCGGTATCTCGGTTCACTCGTGCAAAGCGATGGCGAAATAGATCGTAGTGTAAAGCACAAAATAAACATTGGATGGATGAAATGGCGGCAGGTCACGGGAACTATCTGCGACTCCCGCATTCCCCTTAAACTTAAGGGGAAGATTTATAAAACAATGGTTAGACCTGCTGTCTTGTATGGATCAGAATATTGGGCCACAAAAGGGATGAATGAAAGGTATTTGCATGTGGCTGAAATGAGAAGAAACTGGATAGCCATGACACATAACCGCCAAAAGTGGAGAGATTTGGAAGGGACCTACACTCAGCATTGGCTGGCAAAGGGTTGAAGAAGAAGAAGAAGAAGAAGAGATGAGAATGCTAAGGGGGATGTGTGGTTTTACACGAATGGATAGAATAAGGAATGAGTACATTAGATGAAGTCTGAAAGTGGCGCCGGTGACTGAAAAGATACGTGGTAATCGGTTGTCGTGGTATGGGCATGTGATGCGGAGGAATGAGGAAAATGTCGTGAGGAAAGTTTTGAGTATGTATGTGGATGGGTATAAGGGTAGAGGAAGACCAAAGAAACGATGGATGGACTGTGTGAAGGCTGATATGGTAAGAAAGGAGGTATCTCATGAGATGACAAGTAATAGAGAAGTATGGAAGAAGAAGACATGCTGCGCCGACCCCAAATAAATTGGGATCAAATCAATTATGTATAACGTGTTAGTGATTCAAATAAATGTAAATCATAACTAGTGAATTTATTATAAAAGACACCCGGAGATCAAAATCTTACATGGTGTCAGGTAACATAGAATCCTAAACCTTACTACCAACATTGTAGTAGCGCGTCAAAAATGGCAGCGGAAAATATCTTAGTGAGTTTACCCGAACCATTTGACACGATAGCCGCTGGCTAGTTTATACAAACAGACATAGATATTTTACAGAGGCATATTTTTCTCTCTTTATAAAGAATTTATAGACATTTGCTGTTGGAACCAAAGTAAAAATTAACCTGGGCAAAGAAAAAGTCTTAGGAAAGTCATTTCCTTGTTAGAACGTCGTTTAACCGCTTAAACGACGTTCAAAGAAGAAAATGACTTCCATTTACTTTGAATGTCTGGTAGGATAGGTGAAAACACATCAGATAGAGATAGATCTTGCCTGATCTGACCAAGCAAGACTGGTGCATTAAGCCGTATAAGTCGGAATAAGATGATGGGATCCCACGAAAATCAAGAATAACCCTCAGATTTTATGGCCACTTACTAAAAACAATGTTTTTTATTTAACCGACTTCCAAAAGGAGTACGCTACCAATATGTCTGGATGTTTTGTGTATGTTCAGCGATATCTGTTCGCAATTGTGAACCAATTTCGATGTTGTTTTTTAATATTATTCTGCGGTGGTCCCGTTGAAATTTGGTAAAGATCTGTTTATGTTTTCTGATTATGTTCGCAGATATACAACGGAACTCTTTAATAACAGACAGCAAATCTGTCGTGATTGCTGCAACGGCTTGGATGTTTATTGTTTACACAACATCATAACATAAAATCATGCCTGCGTGCTCGGAGGGGTTGAGTGAAAAATATTCAATGAAACAAAAGTCACCGTCTTCTGAAGCTAAAGTTATTATTACAGTTTTTTTGTTTTAACGTTAAGTGACCGCATCTCGTCTACCTGCTATATTCTCTTGATGTAACATGTTACATAATAATTATAGCGTCACAATGGGGGTGTTTTTGAACAGATGCCAATGATCCATGATGCATGTTATGGTTTGTCAGCGTATACATTTAATTGCTCGTGGCTACTTTTTTTAGTACTTGCCTACCTTATCTCTTACTTTTCTACCTACAGGTGAAGGATAACAAATCTAAACATAAGTATGGTAAATGAAACAAAAATCATACTAATTATCGAACATGTTCATTAACGAATACAAATTAAAAAATAATTGGAAATCAGTTGGCCGGCCATCTGATTTCCAATTACTTTTTAATTTGTACTGTATCTAGAGTAACATTCTTGCAGATAGATTAAGACTGCGGAGAAAGGACCATGTAAAAACAAACATGTGGCTTTCTCTAGAATTTCTCATGAAGAACTCATCAGCAAAAATTGTAAAACAAAACAATCAAAACCTTTGCTTTGGGTTGATATTTAAATTTAATAAAAGTTGGTTGTTGATCTTTCTCGTTCACGTTCTGACGCCTGAAAGCTTACTGGCATGCCGCAACAGTAGCGGCGGCGGCGGCGGCGGTGCCACAGACGACGGCAAAGACGGATTGCTGCCCAATAATTGGACCTCTATATACAATATAACTCATACATATGCACAGCAACCTATGGATGACATCCTTAAAATAAATTTGACCAATATCACAGACACCTTAGATCGAAACATACAGACTGCGTGGAATGGTTGGATTGCTCCTGATAAAACACAAAAAGAATGGAAGGAATGGTACGAGGCCTGGGAAATTGAAAATGAGAAGAATGGGGAAGGGAAAAAGGAAAAGAAAAAAGGAAAGGGAAAAGGAAAGGGCAAAGACGAAGACGAAGACGATCCCGGAGTGCCTAAAGGTCACGGTGCTGGTGGGCCTGATGATGTCCGTGACCCAGGAAGTGGCTGGCCTAAATTAGCCGGATGGTCAGGTATTTATCCAAAACTTTATTTACTAGAGAATGTCATGATAAATAATAAATTTATTTTACTCATCACAAACTTTATAGTGAACAGGAATTATTTAATGAAGGCCTAGATGTTAGGGCTTTGCCTCTCATGCATGATTATAAATATTCGGAAATATCTGGGCAAGTGTCAATCTTGAAGAATTGACAGCGGGAAAAAATGGGGAAGGGGAGCTCCCCCCCTTCCTAACCCAAATCAAAATTCACATCCTGCCCTACTCAAATAATCTGATGTGATGCTCAAATTCAAATACATATTTTTATTTGATTCAAAACTAATAAATAAAACTCAATTAAATTTATATGTAATAAAAAAATGCATAGAAACATAATCATTACATTCACATTAATTACTAAGTTAATGCTAGAGATGCTCTACGTCGTAGTGCGTATAAAATATTCGCATTAAAATTCGCGAATATTTTGCTAAATAATATGCATAAACATTAGGAATACGAATGTCAAGCAATATGCGAATATTTTTTACGTCACTTTTCCATGCACATTCAAAATTATTAATTTATTTAGTCGTGGGTGACATTGTCATGAATATCAAGAGCCTTCGAAATAAAAATTAATTTAAACTTAAAAGATGTTAGCTACGAAAATTCGGGGCGTCTCGACTTCGGGGATTGAACGGTTGAATTGATTGGTTGTTACAGATCTTGGCCCGGGCAGTCCTGGAGCTCCAATTCCGCCCTGGGCTTACGTACCCAAAAACACAGGAAAGCCTAGCATCTGCTTTCTACCACCAATAAAAGGAATATGCAGACCTAATGAACAGCATCCAACTCCAGGAAAAAGGTAAGTGCATGGATCTTTTTTTGCGTTTCTACAAAAAAAGTATGAATACTTTTATCCCCACTCCTTACGAAGCGCCGTTCTCGAGTTATCGCGATTTCAGATCGTTGCTTGGAAAGTCATATTATCGATGGATGGTTCTTCGCAAATATCTTTCAATTCATGTATTGATAAATTGACAAACAACATAATCTATACAGAGTGAATTTTTCAAGTGGGCGTGGATGGCCAAATCCGAAACCATCAGGGAATATCGAAAAACACTCAAAGGATTCTCGAGCCCGATTTTCATGAAAACAAAAAAGTAAATAGCGGCTTTGTTTATGGTTGGTTTGTGGTGGTTTTGTGTATGGTTTTGACCTTAAAAGTTATACATTATTTTTGTGACAAGCATTGCAATTCTTAATGTGGAGCAAAATACAACGAAGAAATAGGAAAAGTACACTGTGCTTTATTTCGCCTCTTTACTTCTCTTCCGTGCCGAAAAGAGGGGTAATTAATAAAGTACCTATTTCCGAAGAAAAAAAAATGGGTTTTAAAAAAAATACCTTAGCTGCGTTCAAGTTTGAATTTGATAGAACCAAAAAACAGCAGACAAACATTTCAATTAAATTTGGCGGCTACAACAAAATCTTAAAAAAAATATGTATGTCGAATTTTGCGATTTTTCAAAATAAATTTGCATAAAATATATTTAAACATTCGTGGGGTTGTAAGGTTGAGTTATTAGGGCTAAAGAGAGTGCAAATGAGGCCTCCTTTCGGCCCTTACAATTTGACAAACGATGCACCAAACATCCTGGATAAGGTTATAACTATTAGATGAGAAAAGAGTTTCCTTTAGTTGAAATTTCATACTTAAACTCGATCAGTTGTGTTTCGCCAGTTATAACGTTAAATAACTTACAATTTGGATATTCAAATAATAAACACACCCACGAATTTCACAGATATGGCTTCAACCCTTACACGGAGCAGTGCGAGGTATACGACTGGAGTGGATGTGGTGGCACCAGAAACAGATTTATAACACAGGCTGCATGTGAAAAGCGTTGTAAGCACGATCCGCCACCGACTTGTTCCGCTAATTCCGGTTTACTGGACAGGCCTGGTCTGCTATTCGACAAATTACAAAAAACATATAATAATCATTATTGTTGCATATTATTTCTTTTGACCATTTCCTGATTCTCTTAAATTGTCAACGAAACTTATCAGCGCTCTGTTCTGGATAAATAACATGAGGTGTGCAAAAACGGGTTGCACTCCGGGAGTGCCAGCAGAAGTGAAAACTTGAATATTAACGTTGTGCATTTTTGATATTTTTGAATGGTTAGGGAATAATTTTGCACGAATTGCTTTAATTATCAGTATAAAAGTACTATCATGTATGTGGTAAAATACAATATTCATTTATTGCGCTGTCGTACACAAACATGACAATTTATATTACATTATTACACTTCAGAACTATTACAATCCGTCTTACGAATTTTACCTCTTTGGAGAAACCGAAGATTTTGTTTGTCCATAAGATAATTATCCAGTTTGGACAACCCAAACTCAATGACAGATATCATAAACTTGAAATTCCTTCGTTACCTAATGTCAACCCGTCTGACTAATTTTCCAGTTTTGGAAACCCAAACTCAATCACGGAAAGGGTATATATGTTCTGTGATGACGGATGTGATAAAACTGACGCGAGTTTTACATTTTTTACCCATCACAAAACTGCACAACGCCGCTAAAGAAGTTTTCACTTCAAAAATAATAAATTCATCACTATCATCCCGCCTTGTTGAGACAATGTATGTTGGGGTCGACGAGCAGTTTAACCGGTTGCAGCTAAATACCAGTATTTCACATAGAGCGACTACCTATGTCAATTCCGCAACCTAGTTAGTACAGGTTACTAATATACCTACCCTTGTTTAACTGGTTGTCAGACTTTTAGGACACTGACTATCTGTAACGACTGTCAAAGATCTACAAATGACAGCCGGTACCAACTACCTATACCGTATTATCCAGTACTTACTAGGTTATGGAAGTTAAATAGGCAGTTGCTGTTAGTTGGGAACAGCTACGGAGCTGGTGCCATAACCGCATCATCTCCATTTTTGATTGATCTTTCTGCAAAATTGCGGCACACGACTCGACCTAGAGAAAACACCACATCGGGTGCCGCTGTATCTACGTCGGATAAAAGGGGCTTATCTCAATACAAGGTCGGTAATCTATCCGGGACGTGACGGAAAATGCGAAAGGCAAGTGACGTGCGATGTTCCACGGGGATCGACTCTTCCCGGGCAACCTCCCGGGAGTCAGTTTACCATGCTATGTAGACGACACTCTAATTCTGTCTCGTGTGAAGGCTGCACGTCTGGCGACAGCGGAGGTGGTACAGGTTGTCGCCTGAATCAGAATACTTGGCTTAGAAGTGGCTGTGAGCAAATCAGAGGTTTCTATGGACCCCGTAAAGCGCCGCCGTCTGGATCTCACATTAGCATCAGTTGGGTCCAAATCTAGATTCAAACGACTACAAAGTATCTGGGGCTCGTGCTCAGTTTTAGAAATTTGACGCGCATTTTCAACGCCTTGTGCCAAGGCTGACGGGTACCGCAGGCGCACTTAGCCGGTTCCTACCAAATCTCGGGGTCCACATATTAGCTGTAGGTGGCTATATATGTAGTTGAATGTCCACTCATACAAATATAGTATGAGTTGACATTCAACCGAATATGGGGGTTACCAGAGCGATGGCTCTCTACGAAGCTCCTGTGTGGGCTTGCAACATCATAAATCGGGGTGCTGCTCTACTGCGCAAACCACAACGGGTGGTGGCAGGCATCGCTTGACGTGGGTATCGCACAATATCCAGCGAGGTGGTGTGTGCTCTAGCTGGGTCAGTGCCACGACACACGACACGCAAGGTCACTAGCGTCCTTATATATGTGGCACAAAGGAGTGGGAATACAGATCCCAACGAGAGTTTTGGAGCATTAACAAAGTATGCTCCGAGACGAGTGCAGAGAAAGATTGATGCGGCTTGGGGCTGATCTTGGGACCGAAGCTCTCCAACCAGCACTCCTGGAATGGGTGGAAAGGCGCCTCGGAGTACTGACCTTAAGTAAATTAGACTTTTAAACATAATAAGGTACTATAAACTGCAAGTTAATAACACACACAATACGCACCACTACGTGTCAATAGTATTAGTTATGCGGACGACATGGTGCTGCTGAGTCCGTCAATTAGCGCACGAAGTTGTTGGCTGTCTGTGAGGCTTATGCAGAAGCGTACGGACTTGTGTACAACGTACAAAAAAGCAAACTCCTTGTGTTGTAAATAAAAAAAACACATAATATGCCACCAGTTATGTTAAAAGGTGTGGCCCTTGAAAGAGTGGTTGATTTTAATTACTTGGGGCACATAGTTACGGAGGACTTAAAGGATGTTGCTGATATGGAAAGAGAAAGGAGGGCGTTGGCTGTCCGATGTAATATGTTGGCCCGCAGGTTTGCACGTTGTACACCAGAAGTTAAAATAACTCTTGTTAAGGCTTTTTGTCAGTCGTTGTACACGTGCACCTCGTGGGTTCGATATACGCAGAGGGCATACAACGCCCTCAGAGTTCAGTACAACAATACTTTCAGGATGTTGTTGGGGCTCCTACGTTACTGTAGCGCATCAGGAATGTTTGCAGAAGCACGTATTGACGGTTTCAGCACCGTCATACGTAAGAAGATTGCTTCTTTGATGCGCAGGGTACGTGGGAGCGGCAATGATATTCTGAAGGTCATCAGTGAAAAGCCGTGCTGCACCATTATGGCGCATTGGGTACGTGTACATGTATATACATATACCCGGTGCGTCAGGAGAGTGCAGCAGATATGTGAATTAATTTTTTTATTTGGTTTTTTTAGTAACATAGTGTTAGAATTTTCTTTAGAAATCCAAAAACTGTTCTCCTTCAAAATAACTTTATTGGTATTACATTGGTTAGGTGATAACCAAGAACAATTCGCTTCGTAGCTCAAAATTTACTGCCGTGGAATCACTCATGGGTCATCAGCAAAAAAAATTACCAGCAGTTCCTACTCAATCGTCTGGCCCCGCCTTTTTTTTTTTTTCCCGCCATTTTTGTATCGGAAGTGAAAATTGAGCTACGAATCTAAAATAACAGTAAGATTAATATTAAAAATAAAACGTAAGATTATTCTAAAAATACAAGTAAAAATCAACATATTTTACTGTAATATAAACAAAAATTAATATTTTACTTATGCAAACTTTCGTAAATCAACCAGTTTTGATAGAATTCACAACTTATTTGTAATGAATTTGGCAAATGTATTTTTTAAATGCACAATATTTAATAGAAATTAATACATGAATTTTAATCAAGCTAACAATTCGTCCATCCTGATTAAATTTCGCGTCCCCGCGAATGAACCATTGACCAAAAGCAACTATTTGAATATATTACATAGTATGTAATAGAAATTACCCAAATATTCTTCAATACTTCATATAATATTTATTACTCTAGAATGACATACTTAATATTATTTTAGTTATTGTGCACTTTGTACTTTAAAGTAGCCTTTCGCTCATAGCGGCTCTCAGTTTTGTGCACATAGCACTTCAAAATAGCCTTTCGCTCATAGCGGCTTATATAGTTATGTGCACATTGCATTTTAAAAGTAGCCATTCACTCATAGCGGCTTATATGGTTATGTGCACATTGCACTTTATAAGTAGCCTTTCGCTCATAGCGGCTTATATAGCTATGTGCACATTGCACTTCAAAAGTAGCCATTCGCTCATAGCGGCTTATATAGTTATGTGCACATTGCACTTCAAAAGTAGCCATTCGCTCATAGCGGCTTATATAGTTGTAAATATTGGACTTCAAAGTACTTAACACTCAAGCTAACAGTACAGGTACAGTAACAGTGGGTATAGGTTAACAATGATATTGACAAATCCCCAGTTTTTAATTTAGTAACAAAAGTTTACATTTAATAATTTCTTAAAAGAATATGCCAAGTTATTAATTTTATTATTTTGAAAACTGTTACTTAATCATTAGTACAAATCACATAAATTGTTTCATTACATCTAACAAATAAAATAAAACTAACAAATTAACTAATCCTAAGTGATAATCAACTTCATCATTATGAAGTTTACTTATTACTATTACAAACATTAACACCATTGACACCAAAGTTACCCAATACTACAAGTACTTATAACAACGTTGTGTGGGGTGTTAGGAATGATAAACAGGTCGTGGAATATACCAATGAGTGTCATAAACGTCTGAATTTAATTGATTTTCCTGCCGAGTGTTTGAGTTGTGCTGATAAGCATTGTAATGACTGTGGTCACTCGCGTACTCTGGACAGTTTGTACTGTGACATTGTGTCTGCCCTTCGTGGTGCGTCTTTGGTGAGTCGAGGGGGCACCAGGGCGGGTGGAAGAGGTCCGCGTGTAGTGGGATGGAACGAGCTTGTTAGAGAGGCTCACAGAAAGGCTCGGTTGAAGTTTTCAGATTGGGTAGCGTGTGGTAGGCCTAGGTCTGGCATCATGTATGCAGAAATGTGTGAGACCAGAAGGGTGTTTAAATCACGATTGAAGGCATGTCAAGATCGTGAAGTGCAGATTAGGATGGATACCCTTGCTGAGAAGCATTCTGGTGGTGACTTCCGTGGGTTTTGGAAACACACGAGCAAAGCAAACGGTAGGCCGAGTCTTCCTGTGAGCGTTGATGGAGTTAGCGACCATACGGAAATTGCGAACGTTTTTAGGGAGCATTTTTCCATACAATCCCCTCTGGGGGCGGCAAGTGGAGTGTTCAGTGCTGGGTTGTCTAATGAAATTGTTGGGGTTCGATACTTGGCTAAAGACGTGGCCACAATTATCAAGAATATGACGCGAGGCAAATCGCCTGGGCATGATGGCCTCAGCATTGAACACCTGCAACATGCTGGCCCACATATTAATCGCGTCCTCGCGATGTTTTTCTCACTGTGCGCGAGCCACTCTTACCTGCCCTTGGATCTTATGAGGTCTGTGGTGGTGCCTGTTGTGAAAAATAAAACCGGTGACCTTGCTGATAAAGCCAACTATAGGCCTATCACGCTGGCCACCATCATAGCCAAAGTGTTTGACGGTTTGCTTAATACACAGTTGAGTAAGTATGTAAACCTGCATGATAACCAATTTGGCTTCAGACCACAACTATCTACGGAGAGTGCCATACTGTGTCTTAAGCACACCGTCAGATACTATACGGACCGTAGGACCCCGGTATACGCGTGTTTCCTCGACTTATCCAAGGCTTTTGACCTGGTTGCGTATGATATCCTGTGGGATAAGCTCGCGAGCATTAACCTGCCTCATGAACTTGTGGCTATCTTTAGGTATTGGTATACGCATCAGGTCAACAGTGTCAGGTGGGTGGAGGCCATGTCAGAGCCGTATCGGCTGGAGTGCGGTGTGAGGCAGGGCGGCTTGACTTCGCCCACCCTTTTTAACCTCTACATGGATGCACTCATTGTCGCGCTCTGTAGTGAGCATGTTGGATGTCATGTTGACGGTGTATGTGTCAACAATTTAAGCTATGCTGACGACATGGTCCTGCTGAGCGCGTCGGTTTGTGGTCTGAGGAGGTTGGTACAAATCTGTGAGGATTACGCGGGTGAGCATGGTCTAAAATATAACTCATCAAAAAGTCAATGCATGGTCTTTGCGGCCAGTGGTGCTAAGTGCCCAGAAACGGTACCTCCGCTTTTTCTGAATGGTGTACCTCTGGATAGAGTGGATCAGTTTAAGTACCTGGGGCATTTGGTCACGTCTGATCTCGGGGACCATGCGGACATCGAACGGGAGCGGAGGGCGTTGTCGAAAAGAGCAAACATGCTCGCTCGCAGATTTGCATGTTGTTCTAATCCAGTTAAAATCACCCTTTTCAAGGCGTACTGCACCTCGTTATACACGTGCAGTCTGTGGGCTCGCTACACAAAAGCTAGCTACAATACCCTCCGCGTCCAGTATAATAATGCATTCAGGGCAGTTTTGGGGCTGCCTCGTTTCTGCAGTGCCTCGGGCATGTTTGCGGAAGCGCGCACCGACTGTTTCCACGCCACCATGCGCAAGCGGTGCGCGTCCTTGGTGCGCAGGGTGCGAGCCAGCTCCAACGCTGTCCTGGCAATGATTGCGGGCAGACTAGATTGTCCCTATATAAGGCACTGTTGTAACCGACATGTAGTTAAAGGATTTTTAATTTAATTTAATTGATTTGAAACTAAATGTATTAATTTCTTTTTAAATTGTAATTTCTTATTTTGTAATTAATGATGTAATAATATTCCATTTGACATTTATTCCAACTTGACATTTATTCTAATTTGACATTCATTCTTATTTGACATTTATTCTAATTTGACATTTATTATAATTTTACTTTTAATTGAACTCAATAATGTAACTTTGCTATCTGGGATAATCAAGCCGACCAATAATGTATGTGTGGATTTTTATTTATTTTTGTTTTATATGGGTCACGGACCTGAAATAAATGATTATTATTATTATTATTATTATTATTAAATATTCAGACACCGCAACAAAGGTTTCTCTTACTCTAATCGTATATTATTTTAATTATCTGTACTCTCGCCAGAAGATGACTCACTACATTTATTATTAAAACAAAGCCAAGGATGTATTTTGTCGATAGAAAATATACCCTTATACTTTGACGACCCTTTCTTTTTAGTAATAGGGGTATCTTCAACCTCATACCGATCGTGATCCAAAACTTTAGTTATTCTGTATGGCCCTGAGCATTTAGCTAACAATTTTCTACTCTTCCCTACAGTATGTGCTGCTCTTTCAACTCTCACCAAGTCTCCAATTTTAAATTTTAGCGGTTGCTTTCTATTTTTATCGTACCGATCCTTCTGTTTTTCTTGCGACTTTTTTATATGATTGTCTACTTCATCCCTAATCTCACGTAATTTATCATGACAGTTGCTTAATTCATTTTCGTCATGAGTGTTTTTAATTTTATCATCATCAATTTCCGAAACAAGGCTACCTTCATTAATCCCAGTAAGCCTTAACCCAAACAAAACCTCAGAAGGGGTTTTACCCGTACCTTTGTTTAGGGTGTTGTTTAAGCCCCACTGTACCTGTAATAGTCTGTCATCCCAAAGTCTTTCGTCTTTACCATGATTTTGTGAAGCCAAAGAATCCAAGATGGTTCTATTATACCGCTCCATCTGACCATTTGCTCTAGGTGAAGCCACAGCATTTTTTATATGATGGATTCCTATTTCAGTAAGAAAACTTTTAAACTTCGAACTTGTAAATGACGTGCCTCTATCACTGATTAGTCGTTTTGGTAAACCGAACGTACCAAAATAATCCCTAAGAACTGCAATAGTGGAATTGGACTTGGTATTTTTAACCGCCTTTAACACAATAAATTTTGTGAATGACTCTACAATCACCAAAATGTAACAGTTTTTCCGTTTTGATTTCACGAATGGACCAACATGATCAACATGAATGGTGTCAAAGGGCGTATTTACTTTGGGTATAGGGTGCAAGAAACCCTGCTTTTTTCCTGCCGGCAATTTATTATGAGCACATTCTAAACAGGAATTTACATATTTTTGAATAAACTTTCGCATGCGAGGAAACCAGTAATGTTCTTTTATTCTGTCTAAAGTCTTATCGAATGCAAAGTGACCTATTTCATCGTGATTTTTCTGGAGGATTTGCCACCGACAACCCTTAGGCACCACCCATCTTAATCCATCTTCAGTTACTTTATAAACCCTATCGCGCTTTAGGACGAAATTCTTACGTATTTCTACCATGTCATCAAAGTCTTTGTCAGAAAGGATTTTCTTGATGCGTTGTATTTCGGAGTCCGCTAGCTGCACCGTCGTTAACCAATCATCAGTTACCGTCATAATGTCAAAAGTATCAATAGCCTGAATTATCCCTGGGTTTTCCATAGTCGGATTCCTACTCAATGCATCAACGTGAATCATGCCTTTGCCGGATTTGTATACAACGTTATAGTCATATTCCTGAATCAAACTCCACCATCGCGCAACTCGGGGTAACATGTCTCGTTTTAAAAACGTTGCCCTAAGAGAGTTACAGTCTGTCACAATGGTGAAGTTTAACCCAAGCACGTATGTTCTGAACTTCACTAGAGCAGCAATAACGGCGAGAGTCTCTAACTCATACGACGAAAAATGGGATTCCTCAGGCGAAGTCTGTCTACTGTAGTAAGCTACGGGTTTGAAAACTCCATCGATTTGTTTTTGAAGTAAAACACTACCTATACCGTGTTTGCTGGCATCTGTGTGTATTTGTGTTTCAAGATTAGGATTATACAATGCTAGTACGGGCCTAGAAATCAGTGCATTTTTCAGTTTTTCAAATGCTTCTTCTTGAGCTTGTGACCAAAGCCAAACAGAGTTTTTCTTTAATAATTTCGTAAGGGGACGAGCTATCTCTCCGAAACCCCTGATAAAACGTCTGAAAAAACTGGCTAGGCCGATAAACTGTCGAACATTGTGTACATCTTTTGGCTTAGGAAAGTTTTTAACGGATTCAATTTTTTTAAAGCCAGGTCTTACACCTTCGTTGGAAATTTCAAAACCTAAGTAGGCAACATGATTTTGGAAGAAATAACATTTCTGAGGTTTTAATGTTAAGCCTGCCTCCCTAAATCTTTGAAGTACGACTTTTAATCTTTCGATACCTTCTTCAAATGACCTACTCGGCACCAAAATATCATCCATATAAGCTAAAGCAATATTATAGCGTAAATTACCCAAGACCAAATTGATAGTTCGCTGGAAAACGGCTGGTGCGTTGGCTAGACCGAAGGGCATTCTATCAAATTCAAACTGCCCATCGGGCGTTACAAACGAACTTTTACCCCTGCTCTCTTCAGTTAGTGGAATTTGATAATACCCAGATGCCAGGTCTAAAGCAGAAAAATACTTATTCCCAGCCAAACGATCAATCTGGTCCTCAATACGAGGCAGCGGGTAATGTTGCTTAATAGTTTTTTTTATTCACGGCACGATAGTCCACACAAAGTCGTTTATCTCCAGTTTTCTTTTTCACTAACAGAACTGGACTCGCGTATGGAGACTGAGATTCTCTTATGATGTCATATTTTAAGAGTTCGTCAACCATAATTCTAACTTCTTCCCGTTCTGAATGACTTAACTTGTATGGTCGATAAACGACTGGCTCCGTATCTACTAGCTGAATATTCATTTCTGCAACCGTTGTCTTACCTAGTTCAGACAAATCCTTGGCAAAACAATCGCGATACTGGTTCAAAGTATTGAATAATTTTAGTCTCTGATTTACGTCTAAATTTTCATCAATATTAAGGTCATCCAATGTTAATGGAGGTTTATCGCCGCGATTTTGAATTTCGTGTATTCTATTAATGTTTTTAATATTATTATTAATTCGAAAAGCACGTGCCAAGACTTGTCCCTCTTTAAATTGAATTAACTTATTGCCATAGTTTAGAACAGTTAAATAACCACTACCGTTTTTTATATTGTAAGGGCCAATTTCTACACTATAGTTTAAGCGATGACCATTTTCAACGAAAACAATTCCATTAACTTCGAAATCAGTAAATACTTTTACAGAAATACAACCTTCAGCCTTAACAGTTTTGTAAGACTTCAAAACCAGTCGTGAATCATCTTGAACTCGTTTATCATTAATCACCAAATTTGTATCAGATTTAAATATCCATATGTGGGGTTGTTCCGTAGCAGTCTGCCCAATAAGTATGTCATAGTTAAGATAACTATCAGGTACAACAATTGCCTCGACAGAAATTTTAGCGTTGTCAATCATTAATGAAATTTTACTCTTACCTAATGCATTCACGTATGCATTACCAAAGCCTTTAAGAGACGGCAAATCATTCGTTTGCCATTTTTCACGCGGTACAATTACTTTTATAACTGATTCCTTGATTAAGGTACACTGACTACCAAAATCTACGTACCCTGTCAACTGGACATTATTAACGTTAACATCCTTGATAAATTTGCTGTCTGCTCCTAACTTACTACTATTATCTAGTCACAATGTCTTAACTTCCGCTTTTGTCCAAACGCTCCTGTTACAGTCAGGATCATCATGACCAATGCGCTTACATTTTCGGCACTTAACAATAGGTTTTTTACATTCTGGTACCGTGTGACCAGTTTCATGGCAATTAAAACACTTCAAAACTCTAACCACTTCATTTTTTACATGATAGTACTCTTCTAAATCATCTCCAAACTTTGCCCTTTTAGCTAACATTTCCGTAAGCAAATGGCCATAATTCTCGTACGACGGAAAAGCAGATTTAAGTTTTTCGACCCATTCATTCCATGTAAGTAAAATTGATGGCTGTCCTTCGTACCATTTTTTGGCGGTGCCTACTAGCTTTGGGAGAGCATAGTGAGCCGTCTGTTTACAATCCCAGCCGTAGATCTCAGAGCATTCTTTAACTTTATTCAACCAAGTTACAATTGTTTGGTTTTTCAATTTAGGATCGAATTCTGGAACTACATTACTATTGGTAAATCTTTCTTTACGCTCTGGATTTACAGTTGAAATGGATTGCAACGATTCTTTGATTAATTTAAGTAATTCATTATTAACGGCATCGGTAGATGCAAGCTGCGGTGGCGCAGGCGTAGAGATTTCATTTGTAAAAGATCTGACTGGAGTACGTGATCTATTAAAGCTTTCTCTGCGAGGGGTCTGCAATCTCCGACCCCTCTGCCTACTACGACTACGATCTATAATTATATCTGTTGGTACATGTGCATGCGTGTCCGTTGGGGGCGCACGAGGTTTGTGATGCGGTAATGGCGTTATTACGACTGATCTACTTCGACTTCTTGCCTGAGAGTCCACATGCCGAGGTGACCTTCTGGATCTACGCCGCTCGGAGCAACGAATATCGCTGCGGAGTGCTGCCGACGAGCGATGACTTTGTCCGGAGGCTCGAGCACGTGTCCGGGATCGGCTGCGTCTCGAGGACCCTCCCATGACGCTGTGATGACTTCTAATGGACCTCTGTCTGTTCTCGGACCGGTCACTAGGCATCTTCCGATTGTACTAACAGCGCAATGTCCAAGAACCTGGAATTGTTTTGAAACAACGAGTATCTATTTCATATGTCCTATGTATCAAAAATTTTATTCAAATAATAAGCAAATACCTAATTGAATAAATGAGTCAATAAATAAGTTACTGTGTTTTATTTTATATCGATACAAGTCAATACAGGTGGTAAAGTTTATTTCAAACCATTCAAATAACATACAAGAATAAACCCCGGTCAGAGTGTCGTCTTAGCCCATTTATGAAAATAATAACAGCTACTTGATGTTTTTTATTTTTTACACACCACGAATAGCCATAGGATATTTGAATAAACATTTTTAATATCTGACCTACAGTGTGTAAAAAAAAAAAACTCATCCCCGAAGCATAATCTGAGCATTCTGTACCTACATGAAACCTAAAAACATTGAGCAAAAGCATTGTTGGGAAGGAGAAGAAAAACAATAGGAACTTTGACCTTCAATATTTCAGTAACACGTGACTTTCAGGTTCGCTAAGCGTCTTTTACACTAGTTATATTCAAACGAATTTAATAATTAATCTTCCAGTAGATTGCAACAATACGGATAAATTTTTCCATTATGGTATCAACGGAAAAATATGGCACAACACTTGAAATAAGGAATGACACAAAATCATATTGAATATTCAAATACACTAATAACATACCTTATTGTAGGCGTATGATCACACCAGGGTGGTAGCAATAGGTGCACCAGAATCCTTGGTGTTTATCCCTGCTTCTGAACTGTTAGAATTTTCTTTAGAAATCCAAAAACTGTTCTCCTTCAAAATAACTTTATTGGTATTACATTGGTTAGGTGATAACCAAGAACAATTCGCTTCGTAGCTCAAAATTTACTGTCGTGGAATCACTCATGGGTCATCAGCAAAAAAAATTACCAGCAGTTCCTACTCAATCGTCTGGCCCCGCCTTTTTTTTTTTTCCCGCCATTTTTGTATCGGAAGTGAAAATTGAGCTACGAATCTAAAATAACAGTAAGATTAATATTAAAAATAAAACGTAAGATTATTCTAAAAATACAAGTAAAAATCAACATATTTTACTGTAATATAAACAAAAATTAATATTTTACTTATGCAAACTTTCGTAAATCAACCAGTTTTGATAGAATTCACAACTTATTTGTAATGAATTCGGCAAATGTATTTTTTAAATGCACAATATTTAATAGAAATTAATACATGAATTTTAATCAAGCTAACAATAGTTTGTAAGTAGTGTGTATTACTAACATCATATGGATCAAGTATTTTTATTTTATTTTTTTACTATTAAAAATTGGAATACTTTGGTTAAGTTAATGCAAATCCAGCACCCTAGTTGCAGGTGAAGCCCAGTCAGTTTGGGGACCTCTGATTTCTACTGGAATTCAGAATTCTTTAAAAAAAAACAAGTACCGCTATATGTAGGAATTTAACCAATTTGGACTTAGTTTATGGTTACTTATGGATGTTATTTTTTCTACAATAGTAGAGATAAATTGAAAAAACACCAGCAGTGTGAAAAACACTGTATAGATACTGAACCTTATAGTTGTGGGATAAGAGCCAGTTTTCGAGGTTGTATTGAAAATAATTAATCGCTGAGCCTCAAACTAAGCAGCTCACTAATTACCGAATATCCTTCAATGATATTTTTTTTGGAAAAATACCTATATATTTTCTAGAATTATTATGTTTTAATTTGGTAGGTAGGCAAATACGGATTTAGCTGCAGCAAACCATGGCGGCAACCACAGAATAGATAAAAGAGGATCATTCAACGGCATAGACATTATTTTAGAATAATAACTCATCCTCTCTCTCCTTGACTGTCAGGTCGTCAAATTAATTGTCTATTTTTGTCATGTATCTTGTCAACGCAGTGTTGGTTGGGAGCTAGTTTCCACTTTTTGGGAAACTAATCGTTCTAAGGGATGTTTTGGGGAAATAGAAGGGGTTGGAAGATTTTTATAAGAAGGGTGGTTCATCTAATTCCCGTCCTTCCCATAAAACTATAATATCAATAGATATAAATTTTATACTATAGAAAAGCTTTTAAAACGTCATATTTCCGAAATATATAAGCCATCAAAGTAACGATCTGTACCATCAGCACAAATCTGAGTTTTTTAGAAGTTTTAGACTTATTATATTACGGTACCTGTTCATATAGATGCCAGCTATCCATTAATAAAGGCTTTATTAGCCGCTAATAAAATCAATTTTATTCTGACGACGAATATTGTAACTTTGAGTTGGTGTGAAGATTTGGTCTCATACATTATTTGTTTGCAGTCTTCTTTGTCGTGAACCTGGTTCCAGAGCTTTTATGTCGCCCATGGGTCTCTGATTTGGCTTTACATGCCATCGAGAAATAACTCTCAGGCATGCTGCATCCTTACGATGTTTCCCTCAACTGAAGCAAGTGATAATTATCTATACAGTATGCACATGAAACCGCAAAAACAGATTGACGTGTCTTGGGTTCGAACTTGGAACTCGAGACCTTTGACTTGGGAGTCCAACGGTCACACAACTAGGCAATCACTGCTTATATGGCGGATGTTAGGCATCTACAACCAAAAAATTCAAAGCCCTTTATGTAGGACTAGCGACCAGCCCCGGCTTCGCACGGGTGCTATGCTGATACTAAATATACTACAGAATGTCTGTCGACATCACATTAGAAACCTCTAAAATAATCAGTGTTTCTCTACTATATTATGCATGTATTATATCTATAAACCTTCCTCTTGAATCACTCTATCTATTGAAAAAAACCGCATCAAAATTCGTTGCGCAGTTATAAAGATCTAAGCATACATAGGGACAGACAGCGGGAAGCGACTTTGTTTTATACTATGTAGTGAAGTGTTTCAATATTTTGGCTAGCTCTTTTATTTTCAAAATAGCAGCCACGTGTATAACCTGCATCAGTAAATGGATGGCATCAACACACGAAGTTTTTTTATGAGAAAAAAAACATCTATCCGAATTAAAAGATACTAGCACTTCGCCCGCGACTTCTTCCGGCGTGTTATGTACTTCTCCGTACAATTCCTATGCACCGCCTTGAAAAAGAAATTTTAGGAAATGCTATTTATGCCTGCATAACCCCTGTGCTATTTGTTACATTGAGTCCTACCGTAACCGTGATCCTTACCCCCCAACCCCCTCCCTTAGTCTTTTTTCATAAATAACTGGGGTCCAAGTGGATCCTGTATGCTTTAAGCTTAAAGCTATCACGTCAAAATTGCGCATATTGAAGCACACATTAATTGCCTTAAGATTGTTGTTATATCGCATCGGGCGACTCTGTTATCAATTATGGTATAACGAGTTATAGAAAAACTTATAAAATTTACCTTCAAAAAATAGTGTACCATGATAGTGGTACCATATCAATTTAAACTAAGATATAAAACCGATTATGATATGTTATTCCAATATTGTAAAGTCATAAATATATTTGATAAAGTGATATTAGCTGTTGCCTCTGATTACTGTGGACACAATATTAGCAAGTTACAGAAAACAAGTGGACCTAATTTTGTTCGTAATCTGTCATAGTCTTGCTTCTGTATAACTGCCGAAAGTTAATAATGTATACGTTAAAAGTATCTGCCCTTCCAAGCATTCTGAATAAATTGCCCTAAGAAATAGCCAAAACACCTCAGCAAATAAAAAAAATTAAAAGTCTACTTTACCGTTGATAAGTTTAGAATGGGAGATGACCCTAAGTGTGGGTCTACGTTCAGACAAAGACCTTTGAAAAATAGAATGCAGAAAAAAGTTGCAAAACGAATTATTCAAGCATCAATAATAAATATTCAGTATGGGGAAAATTAAAAACATGATCTAGCAGCCCTGTGTCAATGTCGCATAATAGTTTTGAAACAAAAAAACGCTTTACTTTGAGATGTTTCCAATCATCATTGCAATGTGATGTCTCGTAAAAATTAAAATTTGTTTAGAATAGATATTTGGTGACGTTCGTAATAATGAAAACGTTGTGTATATTGATGTGGAAACATGCGGTGGCGCGAAAACGAAGATTTTTCTTCACAATTTTAGAATTTTTGGCTCCGTTGTTTCTTTTCTTGTTACTAGTAGTGAGAAGAGAATCGGTAAAACCTAGACGTTTCTTGAACGAGACGAAACCGAGCAAAGAGAGTCTGGCGTCCAACTCGGTGAGTAAGAAGCTTGAAATATTAAGTGTTACTATTGCCTTAAACAAATAGTTATTAAAAGCTTTTATTTTTTTACTACTGATAAAAAAATCTGATTCTCAATCGTACTCGTGTTTTACTATTAATGAAACAAATTAACAAAATTCTTTAAATGGTTTTCTATTTATTGTGTCTTCACTTCTAACACTTCATGGTCAAGGACGGAAAATCGAGGGAGGGTTGTACGTGTTAGCTTGATTAAAATTCATGTATTAATTTCTATTAAATATTATGCATTTAAAAATACATTTACCAAATTCATTATAAATAAGTTGTGAATTCTATCAAAACTGGTTGATTTACGGAAGTTTGTATTAAGTAAAATATAATTTAATATTCATATTACTATAAAATATGTTGATTTTTACTTGTATTTTTTTGAATAATCTTATGTTTTATTTGTAATATTAATCTTACTGTTATTTTAGATTCGTAGCTCAATTTTGACTTGCGATACGGTAATGGCGGCAAATAAATAGCGGGATTGGACGATTGAGTAGGAACTGCTGGTAATTTTTGTTTATGACCCATGAGTGATTCCACGGCAGTAATTTTTGAGCTACGAAGTGAATTGTTCTTGGCTATCACCTAACCAACATAATACCAATTAAGTTATTTTGAAGGAGAACAGTTTTTGGATTTCTAAAGAAAAGTCTAACAATTCAGAAGCAGGGATAAACACCAAGGATTCTGGTGCACTTATTGCTACCACCCTGGTGTGTTCATACGCCTACAATAAGGTATGATAATAGTGTATTTGAATATCCAATATGATCGTTATTTGTGTCATTTCTTATTTCAAGTATTGTGCCAAATTTTTCGCTTGATACCATAATGGAAAAAATTATCCGTATTGTTGCAATTCTTCTGGAAGATTAATTATTAAATTCGTTTCCATATAACTGGTGTAAAAAGCGCTTAGCGAACCCGAAAGCCACTTGTTGTACTGGAAATTACGATCATTTGTTGTACTAGACCGAGCTTGAGAGCATTCTGGTTACCGGAAAAATGCGGAATTGAGTAGGAACTGCTGGTAATTTTTGTTTATGACCCATGAGTGATTTCACGGCAGTCTTTTTTGAGCTACGAAGCTAATTGTTCTTGGTTATCACCTAACCAACGTAATACCAATAAAGTTATTTTGAAGAAGAACACATTTTGGATTTCTAAAGAAACGTCCAACATACGGAAGATCGACACAGGCACGTTCGTGGCCAAAGCAGCGAGACTCAATAAGCGCCATAGCGTTCTTGCTGTTACATAGCTCTACTCATCGCAACGACTATCAGCAGATACTGTATCAGTACGTGCGTGGGCTGAATACCAAGTTAACCAACATGGCGGTCTAGTCTGTTACTTTCGGAGCACGAACAAATCCGTGGCTGGCGTGAATATGTTGACATGTCTAAAATGGCAATTTGTCAGGACGGTCATTTTAAAGTTTTGATGTCTTCTGGTAAATCGGTAAATTAGTTTAACATATGTGTTTTAGTTGTTTTAAAGGTTATTTTATGCCATCTTTTAAATGATGATTATAAATTTACGAAACTCCCCATAGATTTCATAATAATAGATTTGTCAAGTCGTTCACCAACGAGTTATCAACTTATTCACCGAGTTGTCAACTTGTTCACAAACAGTTATCAACTTATTAACCTTCTGAGTGGAGAGTTTTACTTATTATAATTTAATGACAAACACATAATTATGATTGGATAGCAAACAGATCATCATCAGTCTACATCAGTCCACTGCTGGACATGGCCTCTTCAATCGCTCGCCACTTAACTGAATTCTCGGCAACTGTCATCCAGTTGCTACCAGCCACCCTGCGAAGGTCGTCGCTCCACCGTGCCTGAGGGCGTCCCACATTACGCTTGCCCATTCGCGGTCTCCACTCAAGAACACGTCTACCCCAACGGTCATCAGTTCTACGGGTAATAAGGCCGGGCCCATTGCCAATTTCTTGTTCTGTGAGCTATGTCGACTACTCTAGTTCTCTGTCGGATCACCTGCGATACCTCAGTGAGACTCCAAGCCTAGCTCGCTCCATAGCACGCTAAGAGAGGTGGCGCTGTTCGTCACGAAAACATTGAGCTCCGTTATTATTGGCAATAAAAATCTAAAATACAGTTAAATTTTAATAACATTCTAACACGCGTGATTTATAAAGTGTGAACAAACAGTGGAAGTGTTATCTAAACGTAACTGTTAGGCAAAAAAAAGTTATTACGTGAACAATTCTTAAACCTAATGTGAAGTAAACACAGTGTAAATATTGTGTGTAAAGTGACTAAAACGTTCATAACAACATAGTGAACCGATGGTGAACTAGTGGTGAACAGCAGTGTGCTAATCAAACTTAAAAATAAAGAGTGAATATAAAACTTGAACTTTTTTCTCGTCGTTATTTTGAAAATCTCAAAGTCATTCTTCAACACAAAAGTTTTTTTTTTAAAAGCGACATCTGTTATTGAATAGCTGTAGCACTTCCAATAGATCAATCATTAACGCCATCTAGACGCGTTTTACCGAACTGAAATGTCAACTTCCAAGCTGCACACCAACGCCTCAAGTGAAATCCGTAAGATGTCAGCACTAGTACTATGCTTCAAATGCAAAAAAACGGTTGCTGCAAAAAATACAGCTTTGTGCTCTATTTGTAACAACAGATTTGAGCCCGATTGCGATGGCTACCCTGAGCAAACATACCGTTTAATGAGTCAGGAATCTAAGAAGAAATGGCGCTGCAAGAGTTGCATTAAGAAAACAGTTGCTAAAAATACAGATGTGTCTAATGTAACCATGAGGAACAAAATAATTCACCCAGACAGGCAGTCTTCCCCGGTACGATACACCGAAAATAAGGTAAAATCGCCACTAACTTACGACTCACACATTCTCACAGATTACGAAACATCTTATGAAGCTGATACCTCGCCGAATAAATTATCCAAAAGCTTAGACGGCACAATAATTAACACCTCAATCACAGAAGTACAAGATACGATACATCAACTAACTGAGAAACTGAAGAGTACAGAGAACGAACTGGAAAATGTAATTTTGGATAATAACAATTTACAGGAACAAGTTAAGAAACTAACTGCTGAAATTAAAATATTAAAATCTCTGTGTTCTTCGTCCGCAATTTTAGAAAATAGCCCAATAACCACAACCAAAAAGAAAAAGCGTTCGCTCTTACTCCAAAATATGTCCTCTACATCAACCTCGCCTGGACCTACTTCCAGCGTTGACTCCAGCAGCAACATAACATATCTGGGTCTACAACAAAAAATCACAGCTTTGCAAGAAGACTTGAAAGTTGCAGAACAAGAAATAGCAACGCTCACTAAAGAAATACAGGCCCTGAGTGCAACAAAACATGGAAATTGTGCAGCTTCAAACTGTACAACACAAACAAACACTACAAAACAACAACAGCATGAATATGGAAAAAGAATTGTGATTTTCGGCACCCAACAATGCGTAGGTCTAGCGGCAGCTCTAATACAGTCGAGAATAAATACAAAATACGAGAAGTATGGAGTTTTCGCCCAAACGATGCCAAATGCAGGAAGCGATGTCATAATGAAGAGTTGTATGAACTTCAACCTACAACCTGACGACAAAGTTGTAATATGTTTGGGTGAAAATGACCATAACATGAAACATGTCCTATTCCAACTAAAATCCGTGTTGAAACTATTTTATAAAAATACTATTATTTTACTAAATGTACAAAAAAGTAACTACCTTGACGTCGTGAAATTAAATCATCGCTTAAAAAATATTTGCCATTATTATAAAAATTGTCATTTCACGAACTGCCAATATTCTAATTTATCTGATATTTGCAAATCAATAAATTATGAACTAGATTGTGAATACTATAACGCCACATTTTTGAATCCTGCTGAAATAAAAAAACGACTGGTGAGTAGCAGAACAAGTTTTTTAACAAAAAATAAGGAGCCCAAGAAGGGTACTATCCCCTTTTATTTCAAAAGTTCCGCAAACAAAGAACTAGAAATTAAAGATACTTGCGCTCCCGATGGGAAAATTGAACACATAAAAAAGGGTACCATACCATACTATTTTCTACCATTAAAAACATCCAACAATTTTTTTCGATTCTAAAAATATATCACCAACAACATCTTCATTTCAACACTTTAGGATATTACATCAAAACATCGCAAGCATTCTATCCAAACAAGAACTATTAGAAATAACTTTACTAGAGATGCGAGATTCACATAATGACCCACATGTAATCTGCCTTTCTGAAACATTTATTAAGGAAGGCCATGAGAGCTACCTTAAGATACCAGATTACATAGTGGCAGCTAACTTTTGTAGAAAAAAAAGCCGAGGTGGAACCTGCATCCTAGTTAAAAAGGAACTTATTTTCAATGAATTATCAATGGTTAAAAAGTATGCATCAGTAAATACATTCGAAGTTTGTGGCATTGAGTTAACTAACGAAAAACTATTGATAATATGCATATACAGAACACCCCAGTCCGACCCCAACCAATTCTTAACAAATCTAAATAGTCTCTTACATGATATTCTCAAAAAATACAAACCTTCAACACGCATAGTTCTAGCAGGAGACTTTAACATAAACACACTCAAAAAAGGTAAAATCAGTAAGGAATTCCAAGATCTAGCAAACAATTATAATTTAAAAATTCATATTAATGAAGCTACTCGCAAATCCACTTGTATTGATCATATATTGAGTAATATCCCAGATGCAACTACAACAGTACTATCACTCTATCTCTCGGACCACGAAACGGCACAAACGATAGCCTTCCCTTTAAAACGCCAATCGATAAAAGATGCAATGTATTACGTTTACAAAAGAGATTACAATGTCCATAATGTACACAAGTTCATAAAATGTCTACAAAGTTTGACTTGGTCAGAAGTATATATAGAAAAAGATGCAAATATAGCATTTAACCGTTTTCACGAGTTAATATGCCTTTTTTATTATCTGTGTTTTCCTAAAGTAAAGATAAAGATAAATCTAAACAAAACAGTAAAACAAAAATGGATAAGTAAAGGTCTTAAGCAGAGTTGTAAAACTAAGAGATTTTTGCGTTATCAATATTATAAGAAGAAAACTCAACCCAACAAAACCAAATACATTAAATACTCAAATTTGTTACAAAAATGTATCTATAACTCCAAAAGAAATGCTAATATAAAATTTATGCATACACATCAGAACAAATGTAAGGCTACGTGGACCGTTATAAAAAATGAAATACATAATCCTACTCCTAAAAATAACATAGAATCCATTAAAATCAACAATACCATACTTACGGAACCAACAGAAATAGCCTCCACGTTCAATGATTTCTATTTAAATAATATCCCCACACAGCAAAGTACAAATAGTCATGGTAAGGAAAGCCTAATACCTAACTCAATGTTCCTCGTTCCAATGTCAGAAAGCGAAGTAGAGCAACAAATTATGTTATTAAATAATACTACCTCTGAAGGCTACGACGAACTTAGCACTAGAATTATTAAGAAATGTGCGAAAGAAATACGCGGGGTTCTTACGCATCTTATAAACTTGTCTTTTGTTCAAGGAGTGTTTCCAGATAAATTAAAAATGTCAATTGTGAAACCACTTTTTAAAAAAGGTGAATTACATGATGTTAACAACTACCGCCCAATAACTTTAATACCAATTTTGTCAAAAATCTACGAAAAATGCATGTATAAAAGGCTAATTAACTACTGCGAGAAATTTCATATTATAAAGAAAGAGCAATTTGGTTTTCAAAAAGATAAATCAACAACTTTAGCTATCTTTTCACTCTTGAAAGCAGTACTTACTAGCATTAATAATAATCAACTAACGACGGGCTTATTTCTTGATCTATCTAAGGCGTTCGACCTGGTCTCGCATAACATGCTTTTTCAGAAGTTAGAGTCTATGGGAATTAGAGGACCGCCACTACAGTGGTTAATGTCATACATATCTGGCAGACAGCAGTGTGTTACAATCACTAATATGAATGCCAATAAAGATATGGTTTCATACCACTCTGAATTTAAAACCACCAAACGAGGCGTTCCCCAGGGCAGTATATTGGGCCCGATTTTGTTTCTCCTTTATGTGAACGATATTGTTGACATGACTAATCATAAATGCTTTCTTTATGCTGATGATATTTCGATAATAGTTTCTACCGATAAAAAAAGTAAAACAATAAATGATCATGAAACAGATATTAATAATACAATAGAAAATCTTATAAATTGGCTAAATAACAATAATTTATGTATTAACCTTAATAAATCAGTGTATGTACAATTTAATAAATCTTATAATAACAAATTTAATTTTACAATGAATATATCAAAACTTCAAAAAGTAGCGCATACTAAGTTTTTGGGAACGATCATAGACGAACATCTAGACTGGAAAGCTCATATCGATAGCATATGCAACAAAATCAATAAATTCGTATACGCTCTTAGAAGGATTAAAAATGTTACAAATATTAAAACAGCTGTAATGTCCTATCGTGCATATGTGGAGTCTTCGCTGCGATATGGATTAATTGCATGGGGAAATAGTACCGACCATAATAGAGCATTTATCGCTCAAAAGAAATGTGTTCGAGCTATTCAGGGCATTCCACCGGACGTATCTTGTCGACCATTATTTAAAAAACTCGGTCTGCTACCACTACCCTCACTATACGTATATGAAACTTGTATGTTTGTACGCAAACACAAATACCTATTCAGAACAGCAGCAGATGTAAGTTCTAGGAATCGGCGGGACAAATTTAGACTTGTTTTAGATGAATTCCCTCGATCAACAAAATATAGTAAAAACTGTTTAGCTATGGCTGTACGTGTGTATAACAAATTACCATGTAAATTTAAATTACTAAATGGCAGACTGTTTAAAATTAACTTGTTTAAATGGCTAAATGATAATAATTTTTATAGCATTAAGGAATACCTTGAACATAAGTTGTGTTAACCAATTTGCATGCTTTAGTCTTAGGCAAAACATGTATGATCTTATCCTTAATGTAACACCTTTGTATACCATGTTTTACGCAAATAAATAAATATGAATATGAATATGAATAAGCAACCCTTAGTTTATGGACCAACCGTACCGTTTTGTCCAAGTTCACCCTGAGATCAATGCATGTTGAAAAATCAACTAAGCCATTCAGCATCTGTTGCAAGTCGTGTAGCGATTCAGACAGTATGACGATGTCATCTGCAAATCTCAAATGTGAGATGAACTCAGTGTTGATATTAATGCCACGTCCTTCCCATTTCTGCGTTTTAAATACATCCTCCAATGCGTCGGTGAACAATTTCGGGGAGATTGCGTCCCCTTGCCTCACCCCCCGACGCAATGGGATACGCTCTGTTTGCTCGTTTTGAGTTTGGACGGTCATTGTGGCGTTTTTGTTAAGACTTCTCAGCACTTCGATGTATCGCCAGTCTACTTGGCATCGCTGCAGAGACTCTAGAACTGACCATGTTTCGATAAGTCAAAGGCCTTCTCATAGTCCACAAATACAAGACACAGAGGCCGATTTTACTCTTCGGACAACTTCTTCTTCTTATAATCTGCCGCATTGTGTGAATGTGGTCTATGGTGCTGAATCCTCCTCGAAACCCAGCTTGCTCCGGTGGCTCGAAAGACGTCGAGTCTTAGCGCTAGACGATTCGTGACGACTCTTGAAACAGCTTATACACGTGGCTAAGGACAGCGAAATGGAAGAAGCATTTTCGGGATCAGATCGAGATGCATGCGATACGGACAGCTGGCCGTAGAAGTCTTCGAATTCCGAATGAATTTCCGGCATCGAAACGACGATATCCCCACTAGGTTTGGTCAAGTTCGTCAGGTGGCTCCCCCCAAGTAATTGGACGAACACCTTCGATCCCCGGTTTTGTTCTTTCGCTTTTTCTATTGACCGTGTCTGAAGCATCGAAGGTCGCGGCGTACCAATTTCCTAATTATTTATTGAGTGCCTGAAGTTCTACGTAAGTGATCGGGTTTTCACATCATTCTGTCATATGTTCCAGAGAGAAATGGTTGTAACGCTATTTATCGGTCGTCAGAACCTCGTTTGTTGATCAGCAGGATGTACCACGAACAGGTGAGGTTGATTTGGGCACTGAGATGATAGGTGTGCCAACTTGCAACCTCTTATTACTGAAGTTTGTTGACAACTTGGTTATTTTTTTAATACAACTTGGGTACATAAGTTGACAACTAAACATATTAATTTAACGTTAAAGTTTTTTGTAACGGACATGTAGTGATAACTATACTTATTATATTTAGGGTTCAGAACTTCGTTGGTCGTAACTGGACATCTCAATATATCGCAATTAAAACAGAAATTCTTCGGTTGGTTAAAACTTGGTATCTCAATTTGTCAATATTTAATCAAAAAGACCTCAGCTGGCAATAGCTTGACGCCTCAATTTGTCAATTTAAAATCGTCAAAATGCGAGATGTCAACATATTACCAAAGTCGATTGCTCCAGAAATAATGTATATTTAGAATTGACAACTTTTTTCATATAATTTCCTAATGCTTAGGATGAAATAAGCCAATAAAAAAAAAACATACAAGTTGACATGTCAATGTGTTCACGCCATCCACGGAAATAGCCGTAACAGAGAGAAATTAGGACAACTCTGTAGAGGACTCGGAAATATCAATCGAAGATGGGCGCATTCTACGCAGAGATAGAGTGACCCCGGTCGGCAAAGTGTTGCTTGCTGCGCGCTTCAACGTCACCATGAACCACTTCATAGTGCTCATGCATGCGCTCGTGCATAGCATGAGCTTGAGACTGACTGTGGTAAAGATTTATGGGCTACGCCTACAATTTATGGCCAGAACATATCTAAATGTGTTGTCTATATAATGTCAATTGCAACTGACGACGATTACATGACTTGGTTTTGCAAAGTCGAGAGCATTATCTCCAATTTGAATAGAACTTTATTGATACTAGGCGAAGGTACGAAGATGGTTCCAATCGACTTGTATCGCCGTCCGTTGGATATTGCGTGTACTATCAAAACGCTCAAGGAAAGAGTAAAATTAACCCCACCAACATTAATCGAAGTAGGGATTACAACTTTGTTAAAGGGGAGTACGCACTTTTAAGCAACTCAATTATTTCTGCTCCTTGGCAAAACATTCTTCGTTGTGATGGCGCACTCTCTGCTGCTGGTAAATTTTATTCGATCATCTGTGATCTATTTAATTTAACACTTCAGTAGCTCAAACATGTAGGTTTTCAGTGAGACAAAATTTTTTTTTTAGAAAGCGGCGAATGTCTTATTCAGCCTTGGGTTAATCATACAATTCGAAACATTCACACTCGATCTCTTTCCTGCCATTAGAAAGAGAGAGAGAGACAAATACCAGCCCTTTCGAAGTGCCTATTTTGAATTCGACCTCAAAGACAAACACGTTCGGAATTTCGTTCTAACTAAAGAAATTTTGCAAAAAGATAATTATGTGTTTTAATGCAATTTATTGAATTTTTAAGTTATTGTTGTATTTAAACGAAAATAAGTATTTACTGCAAATAAATCTAATATAAAAAAAAACTAATGTAAATATTTATTTCTAGTTCAAATAATGTTACGTAATATATTTTGAATAATAAATATCATAGGTGCTATTTCCGAACACGCCATAATTTAAATAAAAGAGCAGGAATAAAATTTCGTGGCTGGCGTAAAGAGTTGAATAAGTTAAAAAATATTAAAATAATCGTAAAATATGAGTGAAACTAGCGACGAGAACAGTGCCTCTACCTACAATGTTAATTATTTAGATTCACAATAAATAGTTATTTCAATCTATTCCTGTTTATTATTTTATCTCTTAGAGTGTTCTCGCGTGAAAAGTTATGTGTGTTACAAGAGAGCAAAGTTTTATGCACACTCAGGATTCAAAATCAGCACTCGCAGCAAAAAAAGGCTTTGCTCTCTTGGTGCACAAATAACTATTTCAATTCCAAAGAAGAGGAGAGTGGTCTCTGGTATTAGGCGATATCCAGTCTTATTTACTCGAGATATTGTGAACAACACTCTACGAAAAATTAAACTCCGTAATAAATCGAAACATTCGCGATGTGATCTCCCATATTTAGAGTTTAGGGGACTGCGGTCAAACCTGAAAGTTAAAACACACACAGTTTGTACCTACTGCAGTGGCGTGGAAAAAACTATACGCAAATATCCGCGACATTTCTGGCAGCATTTTATTAGCCTGAGAATTATATCGCTTTCAGTCCCTGGTTATAACTGAACTAACTCTAATTGGGTATTATTTAACCGCATTCATCCATGTATGCCATTATGGGGTCGCAGAGATCACATCTGAAAAAGTTATACGGTTTGTTCATTAACTGAATACTCTTAAATTGACATGTATTCTTGGTATATTGAAATCGTTACTGTGTAATTTCTGGGCAAAGAAATAATACATTTCTTTTTATAGACCATTAAAGGTTCGGTCAAACCAATACTGAAGTATTAGTCAGAGACACGGAACCCGGTGCCCGAAAAACTTCTCCTGAGCAATATCGGAATGTTATTAACGTTGCTTTTCCCATTTCGTACATTAAACATACATTTGCATGAAGTCTGGAACTTAGCTTGCAATCTACACACAAACCCACGATAATGAACAATTTCAAAAATATCTCTGATCTGCAGGAAATAATAGCGTTAACGGATATCACGCCTTCGCCGTATTTGATCGGGTACTATCCCGAAACAAAGCTCACCAACAAGCTCATGGCTGAAGTGGGTGCCAAACTGAATCTGAAGAGGCTTAAAAGTCGTCACCCGGGTAAGTGCGGAAACATCTATAATTTATTAATTATAATTCATAATTTATAATTCGCTGTCCGTCCGTCCGTCCGTCCGTCTGTCTGTCACCAGGCTGTATCTCATGAACCGTAATAGTTAGCGAGTTAAAATTTCTACAGATTGTGTATTTCTGTTGATGCTATAACAACAAATACTAAAATCAGAATAAAATAAATATTTAAGGGGGAGCCCCCTCTTAAATATTTATTTTATACCATACAAAAAAGTGATTTTAGCGTTTTTATTAAATAATGGTACGGAGCTCTTCGTGCGCGAGTCCGACTCGCACTTGGCCGGTTTTTTTTAATTTTTTCAATATAGTACTAAGTAAAAAGGTGATTTTAACACTGAGTTGGATTTTCTTACAACAAACAACGCTATAATTATGTAAATGTTAACGAGACTGTGTCTGAGCACACACTTGTACACAACACGACACTACCCTAATCTCCGATGACATTGGTCTTCATAGTCCGGTCAAGATAGACATTCGAAGGTGCATAAAATTCCTTACAAGCTGAAAATCAGTAAAATTGTTCAAAACATAATTATAAATAAAAATTTTAAGTTCCCCATTTTTCCCACGTATGGAAAAAAATACACGGGGCCAAATGTCACAAAAACGGGTTTTTCGCGATTTTCATCAAAACGGTAAGTTTTATCATAAACTTTGTTCGGACAAAGTTTGTAGATCAGATAATTATCTATAAGAATGTGTAACACTTT
The DNA here is from genome assembly GCA_949152445.1 of Cerastis rubricosa. Lineage (NCBI taxonomy): Eukaryota > Metazoa > Arthropoda > Insecta > Lepidoptera > Noctuidae > Cerastis > Cerastis rubricosa. The sequence continues at coordinate 2,911,057 of OX424535.1, read as the reverse complement.
TTTTCCTAAGAGGCACCGTTTCAGAGATAAACGATTCAAAAAGTTGGAATAGTTGTAATCTTCATAATATGTATAAGTTCACCACGTATTGTTGTAGGTGAAGATGTAGACTTACTCGTGTTACTCACTGCTCGAAGTCCAATCGTTTTTTTTTTTACCTGGACGCGCTCAACATCAATCGGAAATATATTCATAGAAAAGTTTATCTACTTGTGCAAAGCGAGAAATTTAGCTCAATGTGCTGAATTTAAAAAAAAAATAGGATTTCAGGGACCACAAGAAGTTATAACCAATGGAATTCGCTTTCTTCTCTCAATTTATGGAGCTCCTAAGAAAACTGCGTGTTTAGATAAGCTTCGTTATGCAAGTTTCGTTAAAAATACTCGAAATAAAAAACAAGTGTAATTAGCTTGTCTTTCTGCAACCTCAGCGGCTGCTCATCAACATCTTTTACGGGTATATTACCAAGTACAAGTGTGGCTAGGTTATCAGCTTTTCCCAAAAGACTGGGAAAGTTGGTGGACAATGCATTAAAACCAGTTCAGACTTTACTCCCATCTGCTCCGGAAAAACTGCTGAACACGATTTTTTGCAACTGCAAAAATAGATGCAGTGATAGAGGTGGTTGCAAAAAAAGTCAGACTGTTTTATTCTCTGGGATGTACAAATTATCAAGGCCGGTCGTGCTCTAATGTTGAATCACCAACAGTGGAGGATTCGTTTGATTTCAACAAACCGTCATGCGATACATCGCTATTGACGCAATTTACTTACACCCAGAATGAAGATGACTTTTACAACTTTTTGAATCGTTATATCTCTGAAACGGTGGCTCATAAGAAAAAAAGTGGTTAGACATCATTGTAGACAATTATCTGATCTACAAACTATAACTGAACATATTTTAATAGATAAAACTTACTGTTTTGCTGAAAATCGCGAAATACCCGTTTTTGTTTTAATTTTTTTCCATACACGGGAATGATGGGGAACTTACACATTTTATTTATAATTATGTTTTGAACAACTTTACTGATTTTCAGCTTGTTGGGATTTTTATGCAACTTCACTCTCATTTTTTGGTTTAAATTGACCGGACTATTCATGGTCGAAATTCGGTTTGGGGGACATTTTTAGATATTTTAGTGCTCAAGCTTATGCGCAAACGCAAGGTGCACTCTGGCATCCCTGACTGAGAGAGATGAGGCGCAACACCAACAGAGATACGAGGGTGTCACTCTCCCACCTTAGTTAGATTCAGGGTTTCTTTATAGAAAACGATCTTCTGAATTACAGTATATTTTTTTATTACAACAACAATTAAAGAATTACAGGGGAGAATGGTAAAAGAAAACGTGTTGCATCGACCCCGTAGAAAGGGACAAGGGCAGGAAGATCATGATGATGACTATAAATTTACAGCAAGATGACTTCGTTTTTATGGTTCCGTTGCCAGATGGCAAAAACGGAACCCTTATGGATTCGCTCCGTCACAGTTTTCATCATCATCATTTCAGCCCAAAAGACGTCCACTGCTGGACATAGGCCTCTCCCAAGTGTCGCCACATTGACATTTTGAGGGGTTTTGCCATAATCGCCACGCTTGGCAGGCGGGTTAGCGATCGCTGTACGGTTGTTACAAAAGCACAGAGAACGCTGCTGCCCATTATCTGGCAAGTCCCTTAGTCGCCTCTTACAACACCCACGGGAAGATATGGGACGGTGCTATTCTTTACGTCCGACACCTTAAAGAATACACACACAGTTTTCATGGTTAGGTTAGGTTATTGGCACCACAAAGTTGAAATTTGGAGAGTAGGTGCTTTCTTTGAACCGCTATACATATATGATGTGAAATAATGAAAAAAGTTAAAATAGGGGTAGCCGTATATACATGTAATTGAGAGTTGAAAGAAAACATCTACGTATATAACTGTGTGGGATATCTATCGGTAGCTCATAAAAAACGATGTCGAGGTTTGTTACATACTTTTTTTCCTAAGTCAATGGTTGATGGTCAATGGTTTTGGGGGACTGACTTTTGTAATTTTGACGTTCAAAAAGTGCTGATCAGCCTAATTTGAATAAATGACTTTTGATCTTTTTTTTCTATTTTGATCAGATATTTGCTTCTAGAGTCATGAAAATTTATAAAAATTGTGTCACTTCCCCTCTAATTTCTTAAGTAAGAAGAGGAAAATACTGAAAAAAATTACGTTTGTAAAAAAGGGAAACATCGTGTGGATTCTGGCATGTTCTAGGAACGAAAATTTGTGAACTTGACATCATCAGCAACCCCACACTGAGCCTGAATAGTCAGTTAAAGCCCTCTTTTTCACAAAAAGAAGACCTGTGTCAAGCAATGGGAACATTGTGAGCTGATTATGGTATAAATAAGAAACGAGGGATGGTGTGTGTGATGTTGATATTGGTAGAAAGGAAATCACTCATGAGATAAAGACAACAAGCTTAGACTTTTTTATTCCATACATCTCGTATGGAAGAAAAAATTCGAGCTGCGCAAATATCAATTATTGGGGGAATGGCGCTAATGATTATTCCACACTGCAATTTTGGTGATGCCTTAACGGTTGGATAGATTTTGATGAATTTAGCACTCAGGTTGACCTTGATCAGTCAGGATAAAATTTAGTCAGGTAGTGCGTTTCCGTGGATATTTTCCGCCCTGCGCGTGGGCGACAACACAGGCCAAACATAATGTTTAAACACCACTTAATTTTAATTCTATTTCTCACAGATCACTCAAAAAGAGGCTACTTTCCTTACTCAGAGGATTCTGAGCTGCCTAAGTTATCGACTGATATGCGAATCCTGGAGGCTACGATTGCGTTTAAAGTAAGTACAGTAATTTGTAACTTGTAACGTATTGTGGACATGGCAAATCAAGTTTTACAAAAACGTAGCCTGACACTGAATGGTATTTATATACTTTAATTATGTTTATTTGTTAAAAACAATATGCAATATTTTAATTTAAAATGAAATTCTAAAAGGAACATTCGCAAAATAATATAAATATGACATTTATTTACCGGTTATTAACAATATGATGTATTATAAAAGTACCATGTTACTGCTATTCGTGTGTACAATCAGTTACCGCCAGCAAAAATGGTAAATGGAAATATATTTAAAAATGAATTGGAAAAATGTTAATTGATAATCTACACTAATATTATAAAGTGGAAAGATTTGTATTTTTGTATGTATGGAATAACCTTACAAACTACAGGACCGATTTCAAAAATTTTTTTGCCGTTAGAAAGCTACATTATCACTAAGCAACATAGGCCATATTATATTTTCAAAAACATTAGGGATCCTTACTAAAACTCCAATAATGTAACCCAAGGTGTAAAAAAATAAAATATTCTTTACATCGCGTGCGCTGCCAAAACTATTGATGATAGAATAAAAAAATGACTACGACTTTGCAGAACACATCATTATTTACAAAAAATGTCGCAACAGCATATGTCTAACTCTTATAGTTATGCCACAATAACTGTTGTTTTATTTTAAAAAAATAATTGATGTGCCGCCGCAAGTAAAGACTCTTTATTTGTATCTTGGTATTAATCTAATCAAAATAAATTACTTCATATTCAAGACTGCTTCAATACCTATATATAACTTTTTGAATTATTCAATTCGGACATTCCATTCGAAAGATATCAAGAGTTTAAAAATGTAAGTATTAGAAATAAGTTGCGTGGTCGCCACTCTGTTCAGCTAGCTAGCTAGGCAGCACCTTATGCGATGTAGGCGTCACTGGGGTACGGGCCATACGGGAGGGGAATCAATGTCAAGAAATGATTGTGTATTTGAATGCATTACAATTTTTATTTTTTTGTTAAATACCCGTCCGAAATGGGGCGGGCTGCTAGTGTATTTTATAGTCTGCATGAGGTTTTTTATAATAAATAATAAAAAAATAATAAAAAGGTTTATTGCAGAAACTTGTACAACTTTTACAGTAAATCTTACATAGGGACCTCCTTTTAAGTAAAATATGTACCTGTGCTAGGAGGCCCCGCTCTTCAATTACAAATACAAAAATGTTAAAAGTGGTGTACAAAAAGAAAATTAAATTTAAACAACAAATATTAAGCAATATCTAAAAATAAAATAAAATAAAAGATCTTAGAGATATCTCCTAAAATGGTGTGTGTGAGTGTGTGCATGTATTTATGTGTATGTATATGTGTGTATGTGTATGTACATGTGTGCATGAGTCTGTGTGTGCATGTGTATGTGTGTGTGCATCCGTGTGTGTATGCCTGTGAATATATTACTCATATTGACGATGCTTGCAGCAATATTTCAATGTCATCATAGGTCTTCAGTTTAAACCATTGAACTAATGTTTAACCATTGAACTAATAAATTTTATAAAAAAATAATGTTTGTAAGCCCCTAATTTCTTAAAATACTATTGCATATCCGACTTGGGTAGACTGTTGAAATCATAAATGTTTGTTGATAAGAAGTTAATGTACACAGTTATTAAATAAATATAATTATGTTTATCTAGCTTTCAAACATTAACTTGAAGGATTTATTTCAAATAAACTTTTGCAGCTTTGAATTGTCAATGAGTTGATAAGTCTATAACCAAAAGATTAAGCTTCATGTGACGTTATATTGACAGGATATGTCTGGAGATACCTGGCCAGACCGTCTGAAATACACCATTCGTATGAAGGGAGACTTCGGAATGGAAACCATCACAACCCTGGACTCTGAACTAGAACCACGGAAGTTGAATGGTAAGAAATACATTTTAATTATAAGTATTTTCTGGACCATATCTACACTCTATACTAATATTATAAAGCTGAAGAGTTTGTTTGTTTGCTTGAACGTACTAATCTCAAGATCTACTGGTCTGATTTGAAAAATTATTTCAGTGTTAGATAGCCCATTTTTCGCGGAAGGCTATATATCATTACGCTACGATTCATTTTTATTATTATACTAGCTGTCCCGCGCAACTTCGTCTGCGTCACATTTTCCCCGTTTTCGCAATATTTTTCATTGCTGCCCCGCTCCTATACAGCGCCATCTATTGAATACTTACTCAATCCAGTCAACAGATACTGCCATCTGTTAGAATCTTTCGGAGCTAACAGATGACTTAATTTGCAATAAAATCATATTGCGACTATAATTTGAGAAATAAGCTATCCTATCTTTCAAGTTGGATCAAACTACACACGGTGTGCAAATTTGATTAAAATCGGTTAAGTAGTTTAGGAGTCCATCCCCGATAAACAACGTGACACGTAATTTATATAGATATAGATTAAATGGTAAAAATAAAACTATATATGAGTAAATAAACCATTTATTATTTCTCATTTACATGCAGTTTTACAATTATACATAATTAAGTATTTCATGCAACAATAATTTACAATAAATATTTCAAAATCATTTGTTATTCACATTCCTTAGTCAATTTCAAATAAAACTATACTGGTGATAAATTTTTACTAAATGAAATTATAGAGAATGAAAATGATTTGCAACTAAGCTTTAAAACGTAACGAGTGACTGAGCTTGTCTTACTCTGAGCTTGTCTTACTGACACCGGCAATTCCAGCCTGGACCGTGAAAGACTGATCATAAAAAAACGGGTTGCACTCCGGGAGTGCCGGCAGAAGTGAAAACTTGAATATTAACGTTTTGCATTTTTTATATTTTGGAATGGTTGGGGAATAATATTGCACGAATTGCTTTAATTATCAGTATAAAATTACTATCATTTATGTGGTAAAATACAATATTTTTAACTAAAGTAGACTGTTGTGTGTGACTGTTTAAAATACCGACACCCATTCTAAAACTGAATGAAACGAAATTTAAATCTATCTTGCATAAAGCGCACACTATGTAGGCAAGCATAAGATAAGTTCGGGGATTACACTGATGATAAAAATGCTTGGCTTGTTTGTGCATAACATAATTATCCAGTTTTGGAAACCCAAACTCAATGACAGACGTCATAAAGTTCAAATTCCTTCGTAACCTAATGTCAATCCGTCTTACGAATTTTCGATCGCGATTGTTCTGACGCGAGTTTAATTAACATTTTTTACCCATCACAAAAGTGCACAACACCGCTAAAGAAGTTTTCACTTTAAAAATTGGTGGAGTGGCATAAAAAGTCTTAAGTTTAACAATGGTCTAAAGTGTCTAATATGTGTGTCATGTAGGATCTTAAAACGTTCTTTGATGTATAGGAGGGCGCTGTGCGATTAAACAGAATACTGTAGAGTAGTGACAAAATATGCGCATACTGGCGAAGGTGGAGAGGGATGAGTAGACTAAAAGGGACTTTAGTTTAAAGCGAAATTCTGAATCATGATCATAAACGACACAAACAAAATAGGATTGCTAGTCAGAAAGGGAGGGCTTTGACTGCGCCAGAGGGTAAATTTCGGGCCGCAGATATCAAAGTGCCGTTGCTAATTTCCAATGTCAGTACCGAAGCTAGTGAAGATGACATTATAAACTATATAAAAGACAAAACAAGTGAAATCGTAACGCTAAAAAAGATCAACGTGAAGTCATTTAGGAAGTACAACGCGTTTAAACTATATGTTTCCAAATGTAAACTTGACTTGTTCCTAAATAATGAGTTATGGCCTGATGGCATTGTTTTTAGGCGTTATGTGCATTTTATGTACAGGACGAGCCCCAGGAGAATATAGTTAAAGTCAATTAATTACATTGATTTCATGGGTACACAAATAATTAATAATAATTGTCTTAAATAATTATGTTAGTTTCAATTGTAAGTCGGTTAAGCGATCAATAGATAACATTAAGGATTTATGTGTGTGGTCTGATGTGGTGGCCCTACAAGAGACCTGGCTACTTTCCCATGACATTTCCATGTTAGGAACAATAAGTCCTAACTTTGAATACACCGGTAAATCGGCTGTAGATACCTCCGAGGGTTTATTGAGACGAAGGCCTCATGGTGGGGTAGCCATTCTCTGGAGGAAAGGCATCTTTGATTCGGTGTCTGTTATCAACTGTAGTAGTCCTCGCTTAGTAGGCCATCACAGCCTCGACTAATGGTCGGAATATTCTTGTTTTTTCTGTGTATATGCCTACAAATTGTTCAGACAACTTACCTATTTTTACAGATGTGTTAAGTGAGATTAGTGCCACCATTGCAAGCTGTGATATAGAAAATGTTTTTATGTTGGGCGATTTCAATGCTCACCCTCATGAGCTGTTCTATAAAGAATTAATAAATTTTTGCTCTGACCAATCCTGGATTTGTGCTGATGTAGAAAAGCGGGGGGTTGATAGCGATACATACACTTTTATAAGTGACGTTTATGGGTGTAGGAGGTGGTTGGATCACTGCTTGGTATCCGTATCAACTTAGCATACAATTGTCAATGTTGACGTATCCGAGGATATTTATGTGTCAGATCATCTACCTATTTGTATAGAATGTGATTTAGAAGTGGTGCGGCCTAAAAGGATGACACGGACCATCTGCCGTGATTCTGTTGTGTGAGGTGAAAGAACGAAGTCTGAAACGCAAAATTACCATAATATTTGTAATAGTAAGTTGCGAGATGTTGATTTCCCCCACGATTTTCAGTGTTGCAGTAATGGACCGTGTAATTTGGGTGAACATAATGTTGTTCTGGACAATTTGTATAGGCAGATTATAGAAATACTTTGTGTGGCCGCTAGGCAGTCTAAAGTAACACACGACGGGGGTCCGAGACGGGGCAAGCGTGTGTGTGGATGGCATGAGCATGTGAGGGACGCTCATCGTGAGGCCAGGTCTAGTTTTCAGGCCTGGATAGATAACAAACGTCCCTCGTCAGGGCCGATGTATGATGATATGCATGAGAAGCGAAAGTGTTTTAAAACCCAGCTAAAATATTGTCAAAACCATGCTGAGCAGATTATTATGGATAGATTGGCCGAACAATGAGCAAGCAAAAAATTCGGTGATTTCTGGAAATCCACTAGTAAGTTGGATGGGAAGCCGGGATTGCCTGCGAGTGTGGGAGGTATAAGTGAACCTTTGGGAATCTCGAATATGTTCAAAGACCACTTTCGAGTTCAGTCCCCTCTCGGTCCCTCTATCGTGAAGGTAAATACTGAGCCCAGCAGTCGTGGACTTACACCTCTGATGCGAATCTCAAGCAAGCAAGTAAGTGCAATCATTAACGGTATGAGCCGAGGGAAATCTCCAGGACATGATGGGCTCAGTATTGATCACTTGAAGCACGCGGGTGTACACCTACCGCGAGTCCTGTCTATGTTTTTCACAATGTGTATTAGTCACGCGTACTTACCGGCTGATCTAATGAAGACCATTGTAACTCCCATTGTGAAGAACAAGACAGGTGATATTTCTGATAAGGGTAACTATCGTTCCCATTTCGCTAGCAACTGTAGTAGCAAAGGTGTTGGACGGTGTGCTTGATGCCTGTCTAAATGATTATGTTCATGTTCATGATGTGCAGTTCGGGTTTCGTCCCGGACTTTCAACAGAAAGCGCTATTTTGAGTCTCAAGCATACTGTTCAATACTACACTGATCGCAGGACGCCGGTGTACGCCTGTTTTCTTGATCTCTCCAGAGCCTTCGATCTTGTTTCGTATGATGTGCTCTGGGAAAAGATGGCTAGCAGGGTTATATCCGCGGAAATATGTGGACTACTGCGGTATTGGTATGGTAATCAGACTAATCACGTGAAGTGGGACGGTACGCTCTCCGAGCCGTATAGGTTGGATTGTGGGGTGAGACAAGGAGGTTTGACGTCTCCCAGGCTTTTCAACCTCTACGTAGATGACCTCGTAGCGGCACTAAGCAGCATGCGTATCGGATGCAGTGTTGTGGCGTTAGTATAAACAACATCAGCTATGCGGATGATATGGTGCTGCTGGGTCCTTCTGCGCAATCGGGGAACTTCTTAAAACTTGTGAAGCTTACGCTGCCACGCATGGTTTAATTTATAACATTAAAAAGTGTGAATACATGGTCTTTGGGGTCGGCGGAAAATGCCGTGCTGAGGGACCCGAGCTTCTTATGAACGGGTCAGTTATTAAAAGAGTGTCGACTTTTAAATACCTGGGTCATTTTTTGTCCGACGACCTTAAAGACAATGTAGATATAGAGAGGGAGCGCAGGGCACTAGCGGTCCGGTGCAACATGTTGGCTCGTAGATTTGCTCGGTGTACTGACCTAGTAAAAATTACTCTTTTCAAGGCCTACTGCCAGAGACTATACACGAGCAATCTATGAGTCAATTACACCAAAAGATCGCTCGATGTCCTGCGCGTCCAGTATAATAAAGCCTTCAGGATGTTGATGAGACTGCCTCGCTACTGCAGTGCGTTGGAGATGTTTGCACAAACTCGTACCGACGGTTTTCACGCGGTTGTCCGAAAGAAAACTGCTTCGCTACTCAGGAGAGTGAGAGACAGTCGCAACAGCATCCTGAGAACAGTAGCGGAGAGCCTTAACTCTCCGATTGTTAAACATTTTGTGCAGAGGGTAATTGGTACTAACATTAGATAATAAGTATTTTAATATTAAGTTACTAACAGTCTATGGATCTTTTGTATCTGAAATAAAATTCATTCATTCATTCATTCATTCATTCATGATTACATTTGCGCAACAATATAGCGGTTTACGGGGGCGAAAAATCGATCCAGCTAGGTGTCATATCTGAGAAATATGTATTCTCTCTTTTCACTCTTCGCTCTGGTACTTTTCACTTTATGATTTAGGAACCCATTAGCTGCATGATTTTCGGGAGGAAATTTATGATTGATGTATTCACCACAGGTTTAAAATATGGACCATTCATGCGCATCCAATGGGCGGTCGACACAAGCTATATCAAATTAGTGACGGGCAAAGAAGTAACTCAGGTGAGATTATTTCATACTGAAGTACTGCCACCTACTTACCATCTACCTACCACCTACTTACCACCTACCTAGCACCTACCTACCATCTATTTACCACCTACCTATCACCTACCTACCACCTACCTATCACCTACCTACCACCTACCTACCAACTACCTACCACCAACTTACCACCAACTTACCACCTACCTACCTCCTACCTACCACCTACCTACCACCTACCTACCACCTACCTACCACCTACCTACCACCTACCTACCACCTACTTACCACCTAGCTACCACCTACCTGCCACCTAATTACCACCTACCTACCACCTACCTACCACCCACCTACCACCTACCTACCACCTACCTACCAACCACCTACCACCTGCCTACCACCTACCTACCACCTACCTACCACCCACCTACCACCCACCTACCACCTACCTACCACCTACCTGCCACATCTTTCAACATTATTAGTAATAATTTTGTTTAAAGAGGTTTTAATAGCCAAACTATGTTACTGGCACTTACTAAAGAGTCTGGGCACGAAAAAAGTTTATACCAAATTAAAAAAAAAAATGTTTTTTAAAATAAGAATCCGTTATTCAGTTTGTGAATTTTTACTTACTTTTCGCGGGTTTGCGGATAAAAGGTTAGCTTATGTAGTCAAATGTCCACTCATACTATATTTGTATGACAGGCAACTTAAATTATCTTGTCGTTATTTTGCATACAATAATTTATGTTTGTCACATAATTCTGCCTTATTGTGACTTAAAACTTTGAGTCTATTCTTAAGGCAGAAAAAGCAATAAGAGCTAGAAAATTATAGCGCTGCTGGAAGAGGGGTGTAGCCAATGTTACGTCTCACAGCCGTTAAACGTGACTCGTTCAACCGTCCAAAGAACCTGGACTCGATACCAGGAGACAGGTTACGTTCAGAATAGGTAAGGTTCTGGGAGAAAACGTTACACAACCACGAGACGACCAGCTGTTAGTAACTCAGGAGCTAAGGAACCGCCAATACAGTTACATAGACCTCAAAACAAATCTTGAAGAGGTACGAGGAGCACAAGTTAGCCTATGGACTGTGAGGAAGAGGCTTTTAGCGGTACGCAGTAGTATATACGCAGTCGACGACAAGCGCGGGCCTCCAAGTTACTCCGTGAGCACCAGATTTCTCGATTGAGGTTCGCTAGAAATTCCCTAACTTGGACACTAGGTAACTGGAGCAGCGTACTCTTCTCCGATGAGGCTCGAATTTATCTGCATGGTGAGAACGGACTTCAGCGACTGTTACGAAGACCAGGGGAACGCATGCCGACGTGTGTTTTGAAGAAATCACCCCTCATGGTGGAGGGTCCGTTATGTTTTGGGAGGGCGTAACTTCCAGCTATTGTACGGAGATAATTTTCATTGAAAATGGCACTAAATGCGCGAAGGTACATAACAGAAATCCTTTGTCAACATGCACAACCCGCACATACTGTATTTGGTTTTAAAATTGCCATTTACATGGACGATAATGCTCCGGCCCACCGTTCTGGCGTCGAAGATGCTTAAATGCAAGAGGTATTCGTCGTTTGGGTTGGCCAGCGCGGAGCCCCGATCTTAACCCCATTGGGCACGTCTGGGACCACCTAAAAAGGCAAGTAAGACCTGTCCAACCACCTCCACAAAACATCAGGGAGCTTAAACGTGTGATCTTGCCTTAGTGAGAACACATTCCACAGGATAAAAAGTGGGTAGGAAGCATGACGATCCGTCTAAATGAGCTGCTGGTACTTTCACGCCTCGTGTGAAGATCGCAGTATCATGTTACGCCGCTCCTTTAAGAGCTTGAGCTTGAGTATGATCAAAGAGTTTTATGTTCTTCTGTGCACGACGTGTTTTGCAGAACTTAGACCATACGACAGGTATGGACAGTTTCCATAAACCCATCGTTTGTTTATTTGTGACTGAGCTTCCTAGGCATTCGAAACGATACTGGAGTTCTAGCTGAAAGCTCTCGGGGTTTTGGATCTAGATCTGTGCTGCACGGAGCGTAGACTTCATCATAGTCCGGGGAATTTACGCCGAATATTAGGCTAACTTTGCACTAATTAAAATCAGCAATTTTTTTCATTGAATGTGTAGGGTATAGACAGGAGAGTATATTAAGCTGTATCCCGCGAAAAGTTCACCTCCGCGTGTATGTTTTTTTTTAAGAAAACGTCTAATATGTATATAACTTGGTGGAAAAAAATATAAACAGGTATGTTTATTTGGAGTATTTGTAGAACAGATTGAGTACTACAAGTAAGTCAGAAAATTAAACATTTCCATCCACGGAACACTCGTTTTTTTTTAAAAAATCTTATAATTTGACTTCGTACTTAAGGCAAAAATATTAACAGGACAAAAATAGCGCTAAAATGATTTATATCACCATGTCTAACTATTATTATGAAAATTAAACAAATTCTGCTCCGGATTTCACAGAAAATCAAGAAAATCAAAAAATCTTAAATACTACTTACGGCAAAAATGTAACAGGATTTAAATTCATTTAATAATGAGAAATATATAAATCCAAACCTTAATGCCCCAAAATTAAACAGATTAGAGCGATAATTTAAATTGACAAAGTAAAAATTTAATTACGATACACGGTGTCAGCGCTAAGCAGCGTGTGGCGTATGGCGTGTGCTAGTGTGCGTAAACAAGATAAGCGCTGCGTTCATTGTGTGTGAATGACTGTGTTGTTGTTTGAGTCGGTGTTTTATTGAGTTACGTGATTGTACACCTTATTTCGGAAAGATCAAATTCCTATGAAAGTGCTGCGCCAAGCAAGGTAGCCTGCCGCCCCAGGCCATAGCCCTTTTGGCCTTAAGATAAATACGCCCCTGCATCTACTTTGTGTTAAGTATCTTTAAACCCTTCAGACTGAAAGAACAGCCCCAAACAGCGATGCTATCCAAAATAATAGGTTGGGGAAAAAGTTTCTTCACATTTTTTAAGAAAATTCAAAACATTTTTTAATATACACACATCAAAAGTGTCTAGGGATCAACATATATTTTTGCAATAACTTTTCTCCTGATTGATATTAATTAAAATTTTCTTTAAGGATTCATCAAATAAAGTGTTTTCGTTTGTCACAGTAACGATAAACCAAGTCACCTTTGCATTAATAAAGAAATTTGCCATTTTCTAATAAAGGGATTTTTGACATTTGAACCACTAACATTAAAGTTCGAAAAAAAGATTGAAATAACAGTTTTCTTTAAAATTTTATTGGGTAACTTAAACAATTAATAATCCGTGTTTCTACCGCGAACACTAACAACACAAGAACATCGGTTTGGCATACTCAAAATGAGTTCATCCAAATCACGCTGTGGAATGGCCGCCCATGTTCGTTGCAACAACAAAAAAAGGTCTTCTTGCGACTGGATACCCTCCATATTCGGCAGAGCTCTTCTCTGTAGCATATCCCATGCATGCTCAATCGGGTTCAAGTCTGGCGACTGAGCAGGCCAGGGCAGGACATTGATGTTAGCTGCGGCGAGAGTCTGTCTTACAACTCTTGCGGTATGCGGTCGTGCATTATCATGCATTAACTGAAATAAGGGACCGATTTGCACTTGTAGAGGAACGATGACGTCTGATACAATCGTCTCAGCATAAATTTGAGCGTTGAGGTTGCCTCTGATCCAAATCAACTCAGTTCTTCCGCCGATCCAAATACCCGCCCATACCATGATGGTTCCACCACTATAAGGATGGACTTCCTGGCAGGATTTTAATCGCTGTTGGCGTCCAGGGGTTCTCCAGTGTCGTATACGTCTTGTATCCGGTCTCATACCAAAACGAGACTCATCAGAAAAGCACACGAAACGCCATTGTTCTTCTGCCCAATTTCTGTGTTCAAGAGCCCATTGATATCGAATCCTACGATTGTGCATTGCTATAGGTGGTACGTGTAGCGGTCTTCGGGAATGAAGGTTCACTTCATGCAAGCGGTTTCTGACTGTTTGGTCGCTAATTAAGTTCCCTGAAGAGTGATGAAGCCTCATGGCTAACATCATGGCGGTTATTGTTGGGAGCTCCAACGAGTTAAGATTTGAATGTATCGGTCTTGTCTCCGTGTGGTGCAGCGATACCGTCCTCCATGGCGCTCAGCCACGGTACCAGTGCTTCGGTAACGTGTCCAAAGTCGACTGATAACACTCTGACTTGTATTCAGAGCTAAAGCCACAGTACGTTGCCGGGAACCAGCTTCTATCATTCCCACGGCTCTGAGCATTTCTTCCCTGCTTAAATGACGTCGCCGCTCCATAATAACGTTGGTTTTAATCAGTAGTAGGGAAACAGTAGCACTAATAATGTCTTCAATGCGTTGTATGTTTTTATAGGGAAAATATTGACAGCTGATTTTCATCTTTTACTCGAATTTGATTCACAGTTCCTGATTCAAATTATGAAATGCACCAAAAAGGATCCATATAAATGTATAAAATCATAAATTTATTACAAAGCCACATCTCAATCTCAAGAAATCCGCATAAAAATGCTTGATCCCTAGACACTTTTGATGTGTGTAGTTTATTTACATTTAACTAGTATGTAGGTACCATTCTGTTCGATAACTTTTTGCCATCTTGTAGGTAGGGACATAATCCCATTGCTATAGAAATTTTGGGACTTCTGATCAAAATACCGCGACAAGTGGTTTTGGCAGTCCTCTCGTGATGTTAACCTGCCTAAAGAATTCTGAAGAGACCAAAACAGGTAGAAATCTGAAGGTGCAAGGTCAGGACTATACGGCGGATGCATTAACACCTCCCAGCCAAACTCTTTTAATTTTTGCTAAGTGTCTAAAGATGTGTGAGGTCTAGCGTTTTCATGATGAAAAACCACACCCCTTCTGTTGATTAATTCCGGCCGCTTTCTCTTAACTTCTTGCTTTAATCTCATCAGTTGTTCGTAGTAGAGTTTAAAATCGATGGTCCTGCCTGGTGGTAACAGCTCATTATGAATAATGCCCTTCCAAAGTTCCAATCCCACCACACATACAGCATCACCTTGTTGCGAGTTAACCCGGATTTCGCCACAGTCTGTGAAGCCTGACCGGCCTTTGACTACGACCTTTTTTGCACGTTCTTGTCGTACGTGATCCACTTTTCATCACTAGTTATCAGCTTCTTCAAAAATGGTTCGGTTTTATTACGTCGTAATAAAGAATCACAAATGAGTACACGGTCCATTAGGTTTCTTTTAGTGAGCTCGTGAGGTACCCAAATATCGAGCTTTTTTGTGTACCCAGTTTTTTTCAAATACGCCAAAACTGTTTTGTGGTCAATTCCCAGTTCTTCAGCTACGTCGTAACTACTGATATGCAGATCTTGCTCCACTTTTTCAAAAATGGCCTCCATTTTATCCGTAATAGGGCGACCAGAGCGACGTGCATCTTTGACATCAAAATTTCCGGATTGAAAACGCTTAACACTAGAAGCGCCATCGTTCCACTTTTGTCCCACCCGCAAGTTTCATCGTCTCTAACTTTTGATTTTTTCAACTCACGACCCTGAAACTTTTTGACTTTTTACAATTTATTGTATTTATTTAATTCAATATTTTTTCTCTTTAATAAAAACAAAAGTAAATAAAATAATTTGCGATTTACCTAGAATTGCCGCCGGGTCGTTTTTGTCCCGCCAAGATTCTAAGCAAAAATTCGACGTAAAGTCATAACTCCTGGCTAGTTGCGCAGGTGGAGGGGCGACTAAACAGTTGAGCATTGTTTCTATTCACTTCTTCGTCGATTCGCGTAAAGAGTGTATGTACGTCTTTGTTTTGTTTTACAAGCGCATACCTCATGTTCTATTATAACTACGTCTAGTCAAAGTCGCAGAATATTGAAACCGCACGAAATTGTGTCCAGTTTGAACGATATTTTAGAGGACGAATCAGATGGCGAGCTTTTGGAAGATAAGTATGGCCAAAAGTTTTGTATGGTTGTTGACAAAGACGCAAATTGTATAATAAATGCGTTCCCTTACTTTGGAAAAGATGATCGCAAACCTAATGACGAGCGTTTAGGTGACTGGGTGGTAAAGAAATTGATGGAACCTTACATCAACACAACAACACACAAACAACAACAACAACTTTTTACTTCACCTTTACTAGCGGGATATTTAAAGTCTAACAACACTAGTATCGTAGGCACTGTAAATAGAGTTTGAAGAGAAATACCTATTGCCGTAAAAACCGCTAAAGAAGAATTATACAAGACGTCTCTCCTAAAACCTGGTGAAACCTGGTGGTTGACTGTTTATCAGACCAAGCTAAATAAAAATGTTCTAATGCTCAGCACTATGCATCAAGATATAACAATAACTTCTAGTTCAAAGAGAAAACCAGAAACAGTACTATTCTACAACAGCACGAAGTATGGAGTAGATGGGGTCGATTCGATGAGCAGGAAATATACAGTAAAGGCAGCTTCTAGACGTTGGCCAGTTCATACATTAGATAATCTGTTAGATTTGGCGGCTATACACGCATGGGTATTGTATAAAATTATCAACAACAGCAAATGAAACGTAGAGACTTTTTATAACAACTGGGAGAGGAATTGGGATCACAGTACATGAATAATACAAGAACAGCCATTCCTACAGAAATTCCAGAAAACCTACCAGAAAGACAAGAAAAACGTACAAGGTGTCAAGGTCAAGTCAAAATGTACAAGTCATCTGTGAAGTGACATGTGTAAAAAAACTGTCTGTAATAAATGCACTGGTAAAGAATATTATTAAATATATATTATTATTATTGAATTTAATTTGCTAATCTGATAATAAATAGTTTGGAGATTTTTTGTATTTATTACATTTAGAATTACTATCTTAGTTGTGATGACCAAGAAGAGACATGAAAAAAAAATTGTTACATATTTTTTTTATTTTTTAAAAGTATAATTAATTTGATTTAAATAAATAAATAAACAATGTTTCAAATAACTTACACGTTGTTTTAATTATAATTTCATATTTTATGCTAATGAACGTTGTAAAAAATATAGTGGGACAAAATTGTCACAGCGGCGGTTCGAGGGGGGTCATGAGTTTCGGCACTTCTAGTGTTAAACCTAATTTGTGCTACTCTCACAGACCCTGCACTAGGTCCATAAACATCGCAAATTTTATTCGCGGCTTGCGTTACTTTTTTACCTTTTTTGTAGAAAATTTTTAAATGTATCGAATTTCTTCATTAGATTCACTCAACTTGACGGTACGAAAAATAAATGAAAATCACACATTTTCCTAATTTGAATTTGGAATTATGTTCTTTAAAATTTAAACTTTCAATGATACCAAAACCAACCAGATTACAAATAGTATAGGTAGCCAAAGAGATTTTATTACAAGTTCATACATACTATAATGCGAAAAGACTTTTTCCCTAACCTAATATGTATAATTTAACATGAAACTAGAACTAAAGGTGAATTTAAACATTAAAAAGAGCCAATACTACCCAAAAACAAATCCCTACGTTTGTTGTTTTGCTTATATTTAGTGGCTACAGTTATTTTTTTCAGGATATTTCCTCCGAAAACACCGAAATCAATGCCAGTGAAATCAAAATAATTAGCAAAATTGAAGATATCATTAAAAGTAACCCGAATATATAACATTAATCTCTTTTCTCGAAATCAAATACATATAAGACAAACTTTAATTATCATGAAAAAATATTAATTCAAATAGTTGTGGATAAAATGAATTCACCGAAATCAATTTTAAGGGTATACCAAGCCGAGCTCGGGATCACTGGGGGCCTCCGGCTTAAAGTCACCGCAACAGGGGCTCGAGCGCTGACGCTCTGGCTGAAAAGCTTAGAGCGTCCCTAGATGTGGACGAGGCCCGAGTGTCCAGGCCCGTCAGATGCGCAGACCTGCGCATCCTGTGTCTAGACGACTCTGTGACCCAGGAGGAGGTGGTCGCCGCCGTCACCAGGACCGGTGGGTGCCCTGCCGAGCAGGTCAGGGCAGGCACCCTACGTTCGGACCACTCGGGCATGCGAACCGTGATGGTAAGCTGCCCTGTGGCGGCGGCGAGAATAATTGTAGAGGCTGGAAGGCTCCTGGTGGGCTGGGTGTCAGCGCAGGTTAAGCTGCTGGAGCCCCGATCTCTGAGGTGTTACCGGTGCCTCGTGGGGCAGCACGTGAGTTGCCGGTGCTCCTCGGAGGTGGACCGCAGCGGCGACTGCTTCCGATGCGGTCAGCCCGGTCACATAGCCGCGGCTTGCTCCGCCACGCCACACTGCACTGCATGTGCGGCAGCGGCAAACCAGCCGATCACCGGGCAGGGGGGAAGGCCTGCGCACCACCCACCAGGGCCAGGGGCAAGGGAAGGCCCTCAGCCACCGCCTCCACCGTCGCCACCGCCGCAGCTGCCACCACCGTCGCTTCCGCGGCTGCCACCAGTACTGCCGCCGCAACATCTGTTGCGGGGCCCTCACAGGGGGCCCGGCAGGGGGTTGAAATGGAGTGCCAATAATGGCCCCATTACGCCTTCTCCAGGCGAACATCAACCACTGCCGCTGTGCTCAGGATCTGTTGCTCCAGAGTATGGCAGAGTGGTTGATTAACGTCGCCGTGGTCGCTGAGCCGTACTTTGTTCCGCCCAGGGAAGACTGGGTGGAGGACCTGAGCGGCTCAGTGGTCATAATTTCGTCGGCCGCCGCCGGTACCCCGACCCTTGAGAGTGTCAGGAAGGGTCAGGGCTGCGTAGCAGCACGGTTCGGGGAGATCGTCGTAGTGCGGGGTAGGATGGTGGAGGACTGGGCTCTGGAGGCGGGCCTGGTCGTCCAAAATCGGGGTTGTGTCCCCACGTGTGTGCGGATGCGGGGCGAGTCGGTGGTGGACATCTCGTTCGCTAGCTCCGCTCTGTCACCGCGTGTCGTTGACTGGCGCGTCATGGAGGGGGTGGAGACCTATTCCGACCACCGGTACATCCGGTTTGATGTCTCCGCCCAGGCCTCAAACGCACCGGTCCTACAGGCCCCGAATGGTCCGCGTTGGGCGCTGAAACAGCTAGACCGGGAGCTCCTCCTGGAAGCCTCGATAGTGCAGGCCTGGGTGACATCACCGAACAGGCTTGCCGACATTAACAACGAGGCAGGGTGGTTCCAGCAGGCCATGTCCGACATTTGCGACGTGGCAATGCCCCGAGTAAGGCCAGGAAGCGCCCAGCGTCAGGTGTACTGGTGGTCGCGAGAGCTGACGTCTCTGCGCGAGGCGTGCGTCGCCACGCGGCACCCGGAGCTGTACGAGGGATACAGAGCAGCGAAGACCGCCCTCCAGGAGGCTGTCCAGCGGGCCAGAGACCTGGACCGCGAGGAGATGCTGGAGACTCTTGACAGAGATCCGTGGGGGCGCCCTTACAAGATGGTGCGGGACAAACTCCGCACCTGGGCCCCCCCGCTGACGCAGAGTCTCCGCCCTCAGCTCTTGGAGGAGAACATCCTCCCCCGCCTATGGCTCCGCCGCTTGCGGTGCTGGAAGCGGACCACATCGAGGACGATGATTACATTCCGGAAGTGACCGGGGTCGACCTGAGAGCGGCGGTAGGCAGGCTTAAAGCCAAAAATACCGCCCCGGGACCCGATGGCTTGCCTGGCAAAGCCTGGGTCCTGGCCTCGGAGGCTCTCGGGCCCCGACTAGAAGGGCTCTTAAACGCATGCTTGGAGAGAGGCCAGTTCCCGCTTCGTCGGATGACGGGGAAGCTGGTCCTCATCCGGAAGCCGGGGCACCCTGCGGACTCTCCTTCCGCATACCGGCCCATTGTGTTGCTCGACGAGGTGGGCAAGCTCTTTGAAAGAGTCATTGCCAACCACCTCGCCGGGCACCTTGTGGCGATGGGGCCGGATTTGGCGGAACACCAGTTTGGTTTCCGCAGAGGGCGCTCGACGGTGGACGCCATCATGCGCGTGAGGGCTCTCACGACGGGGGATGCGGTGTCCAGGGGTGGGGTTGTCTTGGCGGTGTCTCTTGACATCGCCAACACCGTGCCCTGCAGCTGCAATAGGGAGGCACTCCGGTATAACCTGGTGCTGACCTACCTTCGTCGTGTGGTCGGGGACTACCTGATGGATAGGGCCGTCATCTACCCCGGTCGCACCGGAGAATGGAACCGGCGAGAGGTGTCGTGCGGTGTTCCACAGGGATCGGTTCTGGGGCCGCCCTTGTGGAACATCGGCTACGACTGTGTGCTGCGCGCCGACCTCCCTAGCGGTGTCAGCGTAGTTTGCTACGCTGATGACACGCTGGTGCTGGCACAGGGGAGGTCGCACGAGGTGGCGGCCGAACTAATGACACGCGGGGTTGCGATAGTCGTGGAGGGAATCCGGCAACTGGGTCTCGAGGTGGCATTGCACAAGTCCGAGGCCATGTACTTTCATGGGCCTCGGAATGCGCCACCGTCGGGATCCATACTGACGGTAGGAGGGGTTCCCATCGGCGTCGAGTCGACGCTGAAGTACCTAGGGCTTGTCCTCGACAGCCGGTGGAACTTCGTGGAGCATTTCCGACGTTTGGCTCCCAAACTGGAACGGGCAGGGGCTTCGTTCATGCGGCTCTTGCCCAACCGGGGGGGTCCAAACGCCTCCTGTCGGAGGCTCTACGCGGGGGTCGTACGGTCCATGGCCCTTTAAGGGGCCCCGGTATGGGAGCGTTCTTTGAGGCGGCGAGCCGCCCAACGCGCCCCAGAAGGTGGTGGCCGTAAGGCTGATCCGGGGGTACCGCACGATCTCCGGCGCGGCGGCGAGCCTCTTGGCCGGATTGCCGCCATTTATCTGGAGGCGATAGTTCTCGCGTGCCTGCACGAATGGCGCGCGGAGGCACTACGCTGGGGGGAAATCCCGCTGCTGCGGCAAATTGTCGCTCAGCGGATAGACCTCCGGCGCGATCTCATGGCGACACAATAGTGGCGATAAGTAAGCCACTCCTCAAAGAGGGGCTTTGAGGAGTGGCTAGAGAGGCGCCACGGCGCCCTCACCTTCCACCTGACGCAGGTCCTCACCGGACACGGTTGTTATGGGAGGTTCCTGCACCGAATCGGGCGGGAGGAAACGCCCGGACCTACTGTGAGGATCGGCCGGAGGAGCACACTGTGGAGCTATGCCCCCCGCTTGGGCTGAGCACCGCCGTGTCCTCGTAGCGGTGATTGGCGGCGGCGACCCTCGATCCCGCGTCCGGCCCTGGTTCAATCCATGGTCCAGAGTTAGAGGGAATGGGAAGCCGTCGCCTCCTTCTGCGAACAATCATGCTAGCGAAGGAGGTGGCGGAACGTGAGAGGGAGAGAACCTCACGTCCCAGCCGCCGCGGGAGACGCCCCGGGCGTCGGACGGCAACCAGTGGCCCCCGGCCACCGTAGGCGCGGGCCTGTGAACGGTGAGTAATGGGCTAGCTCACCGTCCGTCCGTCTTATGACGACAGACCGTGCCGACGGCGCGTTCGTGTTTCACGCGCGCCTCAAGGAGATGTCAGCAAATTGGAAGGGGTCCGAGAGGGCCGATGCCTGCCAGGGCTGCGGGTTGTTCGAAAGAGATACCGTGTCCCTGGAACACAAAGGGCTAAGAAGGAACATGGATGGGTTTTAGTCTGTCAAGTCTGACACTCCCTTCCGCTCCGCCCAGAGCGGGAGAAGCATTGGATGATTTCCCATGCTAAAAAATAAGCCAAGCCAACGAAATTGATTAAAAACCTTAATAAAAGAGAGGTCTTTAGACGCACAGTGTTATCCTTACCACCGATGGGGTGCAACTAATAGTTTGTATTACTCGAACAACTATTATCGCAGTCACTAGAATACAGGATGGAAAGTATCCGTGTGCGCCACTGATATCAATTGTAAACGTCGGACGCGAAGACAACCAGTTGTAACAATGTCTACTAAGGCCTATTATTGCGTAGATATATTATAAATTGAGTTAATAACTATCTAGTTATTTGTGAACGCATGCAAAATAGCGTCATATATTGTAGAAAAAAAGATAAAAAATAATTTCTACTGCAAGAACGGGCCGGACGCGGCACCGAGGTCAAGATTTTCGAGGTTTTTATTTTTTTTAAATTAACTTCTATTTAATTTATTAAAAAAAAACAGGCCTCTCCTGATATTTTCATCGTATCTATTCTAGAAAAAAAAAAACAAGTTGCTAGTGGTCCATTTCATGCTAGACATTTCACATCGATAGCCAGTTAAAGTGGAAACAGGAGCTAACATACCTGGAGAAAGCAATCAGTTCTGCCTGTTACGTACTAAGAAGTCTAAGAAACGAGGTAACCATAAAACACTTGAAAATGGTCTACCTACGCATTAGTTGAGTTAAAGCTGAGATACAGCATACTTTTCTGGGGAGGAAGTTATGGTTACAATACTCAAAAAGCTTTTGTGATTCAGAAAAGAGCAGTCAGAACCATAGTTAGAATCAAACAGCAAGAATCATGCAAGCCTCATTCTAATGAACCCGAACCGTGCCTCTTCTGTTGACGTTTTATAAGTGCCCATGTAGGCCTATGTAAAATAAAATGTTTTGTTTTTTTTTTTTTTTTTGAATGACTTAAATATATTGACAGTCCCAAGCTTGTACATTTTGGTCCTATTTAGTCACCTAGCAAAGTACTACGTCTTTGAATATGAGACTGAAGATGAAAGGCAAAAAAGGGAGAGTACAAGAAGGAAAGATCTCCAGATGAAGGAAGTGCCTCACCTGAACGTTGCAAAGCATAGTGCCCACCACAAGTCGTTAAAAATTTTCAATTAACTGCCGACAGAAATAAAAAGTCTAGTATACACAAGTGGGTTTCAGAGTAAACTTAAACGGTTCTTGTTAAACAAGTGTCTATATTCTATTGATGAATTATAAATTAATACAAAAGTCGAAAGTAATATAATTTCATTGACATGTTTTTTTTTTTGGTTTAGTATTCTTGGAATTGCCTTGGACATTAATTGTTTTTGTATATCTTTTTGTATTATTATGATTTTATTTAATTTGGAAAATTGGTAATGATTTGATGGATTGCATGTATTATGGTTCTTATATATTTAGTTATGTAAATTCAGACACGGTGTAAAAGTCGTTACTGAATAAATGAATTGAATTGAATTGAATAGATTTGGCCCCGGACACGCATTTTTGAGCCGTTTGAGAACGACCCAAATATGGATGGAGAAGACATGCTCTGCTGACCCCAAATGAATGATAGTTATCGTTATCTAAAAAATGATTACATAAACAGAATCCGATACCTAATAATACCCTCACAGGACAGGGTTTCATAGGGTCCCGTTCCCAAATGCAAAAAACGGAAACCTATCTGTCAGTCCGTATATAACAGAATTTTATCTCCGAGACTATTGCAACCACACATTTGGAATTTCGGGAGTAGGTGCCTTCTATGAGCCGCTACACAAAACAATAACCATACATGTAAGTGAGGGTTGAAAAAAAATCTACGTATATAACTGCGTGGGTTGTTTATCAATAGCTAGCTGAAAAATGTTATCAAGGTTTCTTAAATACTTTTTTTTTTAACTCTATGGCTTATGAGATATTTGCTTCCAAAGCCGTAAAACTAGTGTGTCCCCCTTATAATTTCTAAAGTAAGAGGAAGAAAATTCTGAAAAAATGTTAGATTTGTAGAAAGAAAAAAAACTTTCAACGAAAATTGATTTGAATAAAATTTGAAAATTTTTGAGATATGGGCCTTTTCCATACAACTTCAGCAGAAATATTGTTTTACATGAAAATACTCTGAAAAACAAATTTAGTTTTGCTGTTGAGTGTAAAATAACATATGAATGAGCGTTAAAAATATTGGTACCATATTATTTTGTGCTACGGAACACTGTAAGTGCGAGTACGTCTCGCACTTACACGTCACTACACTATTTTGTTCCTGTTTCCTTAAAGCTAATAAAGTATTCGCTACCAGCAAACTTTTTCACAAGTACTACAACCAAAATATATTTTAAATCGAGTCCCTCTTGCAGACTTTTTAACTACAAACTTGTATTATTCAACGCATCGTTTGCTTGCAGGTCGTGTCCCTCCAAGAGCTCAGTGGCGACGATTCTGATTTCTTCGTGGACAGAACCCATTGCCTCCTTTTTCTCGACGACACGCTGCGTAGTATTAGCTGGTTATCTTTGCTGCTGAACTTTGCGACTGTCTTTGCTCGTTTGCATCAGGAGAGGACCTCTGGTATACAGGCAAGTTTGTTGGTCTAATGATAATGCCGTTATTTCAGATTCTTGCCAAAGTTTTGCTTTTGGCACGTTTGTCTTCGCTTGAATTTGAAATGATGTGGCCGAATTTGAGCGGGATAAACGCGACGGCGGTATACACAGTGATTCTTTTAAGTGGGAATCTGAATACATAAGAGGTATCAGAAAACTTTCATAGGAAACTAGTTAGATAAAGATATATTTATTGCATAAAACTGTGTTCATTAAGTTCTTATTGATAAACACTACATTTATGCAATGCAAGAAATTACTACGCGACCAAGCTAAGTTTGCCCCTCGCAGTTTTTTTGTGTCAAATTTAATGTATAATATAATGTTAAAAAAAAAAATGCAAAGTAAAATCTAACACATTTGTTTCCTTTTTAAAGTCGTAGCGAATCCTTTTTTGCAGACCGTACATATGCATCAGTGTGACATAATCGACGCGAGGTGCAAACTTAGCTTGGTCGAGTAGTAGGTGTTTTCAGCACCTAATTTCTTAAAATACCTACTATTGCCTGATATTACTTTTTAGCAAAAAACTCACCCAGATTATAAAATACATTTTTTCAATTTATTTTTAGACATAAGTCCATTTAATTATGTAATTGCTGGCGGTAACTGATTGTACACACGAATAGCAGTAACATAGGTACTTTTATAATACATCATATTGTTAATAACCGGTAAATTAATGTCATATTTATATTGTTTCCTTTTAGAATTTGATTTTAAATTAAAATATTGCATATTGTTTTTAACAAATAAACATAATTCGAGTTTAATACCAGTCAGCGTCAGGAAAACCTTCGAAACATTTCTTCTCTTCTTTCAAAACATTTTTAGGGTTCCGTAGCCGAATGGCAAAAAACGGAACCCTTATAGATTCGTCATGTCTGTATGTCTGTCTGTCCGTCCGTATGTCACAGCCACTTTTTTCCTAAACTATAAGAACTATACTGTTGAAACTTGTTATGTAGATGTATTCTGTGAACCGCATTAAGATTTTCACACAAAAATACACTTCTGGACACATCTATTGGCCCACCTTGTATTTTCAGTTTCGTTTGGTCCTAGCTAAAATTTTATATTAGGTCTGTTGTGACATCCCTATTTAGTAAGTAATTAGTGTCACAGCACTAGGGTTTGTCGATGACACACATCCGTCTGGTTGCCATAACTTGATCTCAACCCGTCTACTACGGACTGCTGTATAAATGTAACCTGTGCCTTGTGTGAATTAAACATAGTTTACCAACAGTATCTTTTATTGCTACTACTGAACATAACATGGTGTCAGAAGTGGGATAAAAGATACTGTTGGTATATGGTCGAGCAAAAAGTTTTTATGCAGTTTTGAACCTGGCACATTCACAATTTCATTCAATTGTCTTTTTTTGAATTTCGAACACAGAATTTAAAGAAACAAAAGACAATTTGGAGCCTGTTTGTTGATATCAAACAATCGAATACTAAGAAAACTTGGTTTTATTGGTTTACTTGGATTTAATTCCAGAAAAAGTGATTGATATCTTTGGTTTTGCAACAAACATTACTTATTCTTAACATTAAGGTGAGGTTCTATCAATAATCTATGGATACTTCACCTGAAGTCGCCGCCCAAGCTGTGGCACTTATTCAGGCCGGACACAGCCAAAGAAACGTGAGTGCTCAACTTAATTTAAGTCGATCTGCGGTCTGAAATGTTTATCGGAGGTACTTAGAGACTGGCGGCTTTGTTCGTCGCCAAGGAAGGCCACGATCTCGGGTCACAACTGAAAGGCAGGATCGATCCAGCCTGAGAAATCGTCACCTTACCTCCATTGAGATACAAAATCAACTTCGCGACTTCCACGGAGTATCTGTGAGCGCTCGAACTGTTCGGAGAAGGTTAAAAGAACGCGATATGGTACCACACAAGCCAGCTAATGGGCCCAAACTAACGCGAGCCCACCGAACAGCGCGCCTTCATTTCGCACGCAGTCATTTAAATTGGACACAGCAAAATTGGAGCCGTGTACTCTTTTCTGATGAGTCTAAAATTGTGTTACATGGCAATGATGGAAGGAAGAAGGTCTACCGACGTAAGGGAGAGCGTTTCACACAATGCTGCTTTGAAGAGAGGGTTGCTTATGGCGGTGGCTCATGGATTGTCTGGGGCGGTATATCCGCGAGCGGCAAAACTCAACTTGAGGTTGTTACAGGACCACGGTTGCCAACATTAAATGCTGAAAGGTACATTCGTGAGTGCTTAGAACCTCACGTGATACCATACGTGGACTATGTGGGCCCAAATTTCCTTTTTATGCATGATAATGCAAGAGCCCATGCGGCCGGCATCGTCAGGGAATATCTTCGGGATGTGAACATCACAGTTATGGACTGGCCAGCCAGAAGCCCAGACATGAACCCCATTGAGCACATGTGGGACGAGCTAAAAAGACGTGTTAGGGCTCGTCAGCCAGTTGCCCAGACGATGCAGGAGTTGAAAACTGCCATAGAAGAGGAATGGGAGATGATCCCTCAAAATTTCATGGAGCGGTTGATAAACTCTATGCCTAATCGTATGAGAGCTGTGGTAGATGCCCATGGAGGCAACACGCGTTATTAAATTAAACCTTTATTTGATAAAACATGTTTTTTATTCAAAAATCAATTGCCTTTAACAAGGCGCATATCCGACTTGTTAGGCGTAGCTCCATGTCGTATGGTATTCTGAATTCAAATTTAAAACAATACGATCGGAAAAAATGGTAAAATGTATCAGGTTTAAAACTGCATCAACAGTTTTTGTTCAATCTAGCAATCATATTTCGGTAGGGGCCATCGAAACCTAAACTCTAAGGTGGGCCAATAGATGTGTCCAGAAGTGTAGAAAAAAAAAAAACAAAAAAATTTTGGGGTTCCCCATACTTAGAACTGAAAACCAAAAATTTTTTTTTCATCAACCCCATACGTGTGGGGTATCTATGGATAGGTCTTCAAAAATTGTATTGAGGTTTCTAATTTAATTTTTTTCTAAAGTGAAAAGTTTGTGCTAGAGCCACTTCCAAAGTGGTAAATGTGTGCGAAATTAGAGGGGGGGGGCCTCTAATTTCAACTCATGGGTCAGTTGCCGACTTGCAGAGTATCACCAGCCAGGCCGTTTTTGCATACCGGTGTTGATTTCGCCGGTCCAATCTATATTAGGCTATCTAAGGGACGTGGCAATAAGACTTATAAGGGGTACGTTTGTCTATTTGTGTGCATGGTTACTCGAGCTGTGCATATAGAGGCTATTACTGACCTTACCTCTGAAGGTTTTATAGCCAGTTTCATGAGATTTGTCGCAAGAAGAGGCTATTGCAGTGAAATATGGAGCGACAATGGCAAAAATTTTGTAGGTGCTGCTAAGGAACTGCAAACATTAGTCGCTGCTGAACAGTCAGTGGTCGCTAATGAAATTAAGAGTTGGCTCAGTTGTAAAGGTGTCAAGTGGCATTTTATACCTCCCCATGCCCCAAATTTTGGTGGACTTTGGGAAGCCGGCATAAAATCAACAAAATTCCACTTGAAGCGGGTTATTGTTGATTCCACTCTTACGTACGAGGAAATGGCTACCTTACTTGTGCAGATTGAGGCTTGCCTCAATTCAAGACCCATTTCTCAAATTCCCCAAAACCCTGATGATCCAATGCCGCTTACACCCGGTCATTTTTTAATCGGAGAACCTCTAGTTCTTGTGCCGGAACGTAATTACGAGCGTAATACTTCGGGCTCGTTAAGGCGATGGCAACTTGTACAAAAAATGACTCAAGATTTCTGGCGACGGTGGTCTATGGAAGTTCTAACTTCGATGTTACAGCGTTATAAATGGTTGCAAAAGGAAATAGAGCCAAATATCGGCGATATTGTACTTGTAAAAGTGGACAATCTACCTCCTGGCAAATGGTTGTTGGGTAGAATTTTAGAAAAGCATCCTGGTTCTGACGGAGTCACACGAGTGGTGACTATAAAATGTAATTGTTCTGTATTTAAAAGACCTACTTGTAAACTGTGTGTATTACCAACCAGTGATTAATATTGTTTCTTTTACTTTGTGACTGTGTTTTTCTTTATAATTTTACAGCCCCCTTGACCTCATGGTGGGCGGCTTTAATTTAAAGGACAACTCATTCGAGCATGTCCTTGGTGGGCGGAATATTAAACCGTATCTCATGTTTTATTTAGTTTTAGTAAGATTTTTGGATATTTAGTACCGATGATCTAACTAGATGGCGGTGTAATCGAAATAGAAGTCGCTATGGTTTCGTTACATGCGAAACTATAACTAGACCCGAGAAGCTTTTTTTTTCCGGCTCCGACGGAATCACCAATAGGGTGTTCAAACTCCTCCCCGCTCAGCTCGTCGTGTTAATGGCGGCCATCTTCAATGGCGCCCTGAGCAACAACGCGTTTCCCCAAATATGGAAAAAGGCCACTGTCATCGGTTTCGCCAAGCCAGGCAAACCCAAGTCTGAGCCTTCGAGCTACAGACCTATCAGTCTCCTGAATGCACTCGGTAAAATCTACGAGAGACTTATGTATAAGCGACTCAAAGACTTCGCCGAGGCTAAGAGTCTCATCCCCAACGAACAGTTCGGCTTCAGGACCGGACACTCTTGCATTCAACAGGCCCACCGCATCGTAGAACACTTGAGCGCTGGCTTCCAGCATGGAGCGATCACGGGTGTGTTGTTTTTCGACATAGCAAAGGCATTCGACAAAGTCTGGCACAACGGCTTATTATATAAGCTGTACAAACTGGGAGTGCCGGACCGTCTCGTGCTCATCTTATGAGACTTTTTGTCGGATCGCACCTTCCGCTATCGCATCGGGAAGGCACTGTCTTCCCCCCACCCCATTAGAGCCGGAGTCCCTCAGGGGTCCCCGCTCTCTCCCCTTATCTTTGCTCTGTTCACCAGTGACATCCCCAAGAGCAAAAAGGCACAGTTAGCCCTGTTCGCGGACGACACGGCCACCTATTACACTGGCTATAGTCACTGTATTGTTTATAATGTAAACTGTATTAAAGTATTATAGGTTTATTAGCTAATTTAATATATATCAAGTTACAAGTTAAGATAGTTCGTGTGCTTGGGAGCAGTGGCAGTGTGGCCAACCATATTGGTGTTGCTAGCTCACAACTAGTGTTGCCATTACATCATCCCCTTTTTAATAAAGAAAAAATGAAAAAAATATTTTTTACAAAAAAAGAAACCGACTTCAAAAAACACTTAACGCACTAAAAAGTTAAAAATAATACCACAACCTCGTAGTCGGTGCCAAGCAATATAATTAGAATTAGAAAGCTACTATATTAGAACTAGAAAATTAGAAGCTGTAAGATTTATGTTTTGCTTTTTTCTTGCCTTAGTCTGTATATAGTCATTTAGGTAGGTATCGTATATTGCTTGGCACCGACTCCAAAGAATTATTAAATTTTATTATAGGTTAATCGTAGGTTAGGTTAGGTTTATTAATATAGGTAGGTTGTAGTATTATTTTTAACTTTTTAGTGCGTTAAGTGTTTTTGAAGTCGGTTTCTTTTTTTGTAAAAAATATTTTTATTTGTTAATTTTTAGTGACATCTTTTTAATCTAATAATAAAATATGGGTAGGCCTAGTAAAGATGATTCTCGTGTGAGAAAAGGCGTCGAACTGAAACTGAGAAAAATGAAAACGATTAAAAGAAATAAGGGAAAGGAATGATCAACTCATTTTGAATAAGAACCCTGATCAACGCGAAAACAGACTATCAAAGCAGAGGACCCACTTGTTACTTAGGTTGAATAAGGAAAGTCAAAAAGTTAGTCTGTGGTACACGTGGAAAGTGCATACCGTTCCAACTCCAACAAGCCCAAACACAGCTAAGATACATTGTCTTATTATGGAGTTCCAGTGCTTGTCTCTTGGCTTCATCATCAGATCATCAGATTAGGTAGAATGGTTCTTATTGAACGCAAATACACTTGTTGTAGAAAATACCAAAATCGCTGTACGTTTCCTATAAAACTTGAAGAGTTCCCTCGATTTCGCCAAGATTCCATCATCAGATCCCCATTTGGTGACTATGGGACCAAATGGAAAGCAAACGCTTTGGAATAAAACAATAATTTTCCAAATCGGTTCGTAAATGACTGAGTTATGTGCGAACAAAAAACGCAATGCAGAGTAAACTAAAAGTTAGAAATATTTAATTTTTGTTGATTTTTTCAGAAACGGCTTATTTGATTTCGATAAAATTTTCATGGGACCATTTGGAAAGTATACGCTTTCAAACAAAAAAATAATTTTTCAAATCGGTTGGCAAACGACGGAGTTATGCGCGAACAAACATAAAAAAAAAAATACAAACATCCGAATTGAGAACCTCCTCGTTTTTTAGAAGTCGGTTAAAAACTAAACAATAGCAATAACAACTTACTAAGAATAATAACTAAGCCTTATTTCATGCAAAACTAATAACTAATGTTAAGTATTCCAAAATCTCATCTCCCCTTTTCCTTTATTTTCTTACATTCCTGTTCTTAATACTAGATGTACATAATTTAAAAAAAAAAATACTAACTTTAAATCAAATTATGTTTGTCTGGTTTTAAATTTTATAGAAATTACAAACTAATACACGGTGGAGAAAAGTACAGAAATTATGTTAGTCTTATCTAATACGTAAACTAATCCTATTTTTGTACTATAGAATAAAATAAATATTTTCATCCCACCATCTCGGAAAGAGTATTTTTAATCTTCAATATCTGAGTGGAAAAGCCGTTTTTATTCTCTAGAGGATAAAGTAAATTGAATTTAGAACATCGTGTGCACTAAGTTTGTGAATTAAAAAAACATTAAACCTATTTACTGCTACCTCTATGTTGCCGAATATATCATACAACTTTTTTTTAATTTGTTAAAAACTACCTAAAACCTTCTTGGTGTTCTTTTTTCAATTTGCTTTGTACGCGGTTCTTTACGCGGCATTTTTTCACGTTATTGTTAATTATACCGTAATATTATTTTGTTATAATTTAAAGATTATTCTGTAATACTTACCTGTCATAATGTAGTAATTAATACCTAAACTGAAATAAAAGTGTACCCTATCTTGTGATTGTCAACGTTTTTTTTTTTTTTGCGTTTAGTAATTTCCTCGCTGAGGTGGAATGAAAAGTTACGTGTTGCACTCGAGTGCAAAGATTTTTCACCTCGTGCTCTTTTGATTCCCTCGCTAACGCTCAGGATTCTAAATAATTTAATAATTTTTATAATTTAATTTTAGAATCCTTCGCTTGCTCGGTCATCAAAATTGAACACGCGGTTAAAAAGCAACTTTGCACTCTTGTATAACAAATAACTATTAATGGGGGCTCCCATACAACGAAGTGATTTTTTTGGTCGTTTTTGTAAATATTGGTACGGAACCCTTCGTGTGTGAGTCCGACTCGCAATTGGCCGGTTTTGTTAGGGTTCCGTTAACAAGGAACCCTTACAGTTTCGCCATGTCTGTCTGTCTGTCTGTCTGTCCGCGGTTTAGTTCAAAAACTATTGAAAGTTGTTATTGGGCATGAGTATACACGTTAATGACGCCAAAAAAGTGGTAAAATAAAATTTTGAAAAAAACACTTATTTAGGGTACCTCCTCTACATGTAAAGTGGTGATGATATATTTTTTTTTACGACCTTCCCATAGCGTGGCATATCGTTAGATAGGTCTTTCAAAAACATTAGGGGTTTGGGAAAACCGTTTTTTGATTAAGTAAACCGTTCGTGACTTATCAAGCTTTAAAGTACTAATTTTTGTTAGGGTCAAGTGTCCCCCCCCCCCTCTATAGACTAAACGGTTGTAGTTAGAAATTCAAATGTCACGGCAGTAGTACCTATATATAACGAAGTTTAAAGGAAAACTATCACACTTAAGTGGGCTTTACAAGTTTACGAGTAATGGTCGACCAATTGTATTTGACTCGAAAATTTCGAACAACTCCATAGAAATATCGATCGATGGCGCTAAGCGTCAGTTGTATCGCGCTGTTTCATTCCTAAATAAGTTTTATAAAAAAAACAGTTGTTGTTGTTGTTTGTATAGGAAGTCAAATTAGGTAGGTAGTCATGTTTGGCTTTTAGTTAGAGCGTAGTACGAAACTATCAGTCAGCGAATACGACCCGCACTTAGCTGTTATAAAAACTACGGAACCCTACACTGCGCGTGGCCCCATACGCACTTGACCGGTTTTAATATTCTCCTCCTTTTGCAATGGGTCCTTTTTCAAAAAATATAGTAGGATTCATCCTACTATACAAGGTGTTGTTTTGCATCCTCGTCAAAATTCAGGATGTTGTCACAAAAGACATAAATAATCAATATAAATTACGGTACCTAGTAAATTATTAAAAAACACTGCGTTTTTTTGTTGTTTAAGTTTGTCAATATTTCAGAATAACCCCCTTAACGTGGTTTAGGGATTATAAAATTATCGGAAAAACGTTTTTTGTTTTTTGTTTGTGTGTAAGCGACGTTATAAGGCGGGAATGAGACGGCCCGTGTTCAAAACACAGGTGGTTCACAGTTACCGATTTCAGTAAATAAATAAAAAAAAGAAAATTACCTACTCATTTTATTATTGATTCGGGTCGAGAATCATTAGCATAGTTACCTCCTAGAATTTGACGAGGATGCAAAACAATACCTTGTATATATTTTTTCATTTTTTAATATATTTAAAGGCTTCTACCCTGATCTATTTATTACAAAAGCGTATACATTGGTAACTAAATGATCCAACTATTTTCTTTAGCCTTACAGTTATAATAACTAATCATACATTCTCCTGCCCTGATCCTAATTTATTTGGGGTCGGCGCCGGATGTCTTCTTCTTCCATACTTCTCTATTAATTGTCATCTTATCAGACAAGAGGTGTATTCTTGCCATATCATCCTTCACACAGTCCATCCATCATTTCTTTGGTCTTCCTCTGGCATCCACATTCGTACTCAAAACTTTCCTCACGATATTTTCCATTCCTCCGCATAACATGCCCATACCACGACAACCGATTACAACACAACTTTTCAGTCACCGACGCTACTTTCAGACTTCCTCGTATGTACTCATTATTTTGTAAAAATTGAATTCATCCATTGTAGTCACGAGACAAGCTAAATAAGTTAATGTTTCAGGTAAGTTTTTGCGGTTTTCGCGCGTGAAAATCTGCCATGACCAATTTTTCTGACGTCACTTTCCATAACGTATACTAAACACATTTTAAACGTCTCAACATGGCGCGGACGTGTTAGAGTTATTGTAAAAGTGTAACAATAGCGATAATTGATGGTGTCGTCGCATGCAGATGTCGGCGCACCCTTTATTTGTTACACAAAGCCTTTGGACGCTCGCTTTCTGTACCACTGTTTGATTGGTGGGACAGGCGCCGCCGGCCCTCTCCAGCGGCAGCGCACCTCCAACTACAAATACTATAGCACGTATCATATTTACCATGTTGTTGTTTTTTAATTTACCCATTCCCGTAACACCCCACATCCCTCATAGCATTCTAATCTCGGCCACATGCAAATTATATTCATTTATCCCTTTTGTGGCCTAAAATTCTGATCCATACAAGACAGCAGATCTAACCATCTAAATATATATAACTCAAAGGTGACTGATTCATTGACTGACATAGTGATCTATCAACGCACAGCCCAAACCACTGGACGGATCGGGCTGAAATTTCGCATGCAGGTAGATGTAATGACGTAGGCATCCGCTAAGAAAGGATTTTGATCAATTCTTAACGCGAGCGAAGCCGCGGGCAAAAGCTAGTTGTTTTATAAATCTTCCCCTTAAGTTTAAGAGGAATGCGGGATTCGCGGATCGTTCCCGTGACCTGCCACCATTTCATCAATCCTATGGTAATTCTGTGCCTAACATTACGATCTATTTTGCCATTAGAATAACAACTAATATCACATAGTAATTCAGAAGTAAAGCTTTGTTTAATGATTTCATAGCACGCAGCCTGCTTTCGCTCTATGACCACTTTTTTTGTACTTTTAAGTAATGGGTAGCACAATGCCAACATTGAGAAAACATTTATTAAGCCCATTTAACAACGTATTTGTTAGATGAGCTAGTGTTTAAAAAAAAATTACACAATACAATGACAATTCTCCCTTCACAGGAGCTGGTTCAATTGGTAGGGGTGTCCCCCAACACCCTAAGGCTTTCTCATATTCTGAACACGTTGCCTGTGGGGCTGTTCTTCTCCCTCTGCGCCACTGGAATGGTGAAGGGTAGCGACAACCCTTTTATTCAGTATTCGTGTGGGGGCCTCATATTCCTGGAACTATTTCTGTACTTCAACTTTGTCATCTCCATGGCTTTTTACTGCAGTTGTCTGTTGCAAGAGAGTAAGTATTTTTCTTTGTTTTTTATAAATGTTTGCTAAGTAAAAATAACCATCATTGTTACATCATTTAGTATTTTTGACTGTTTATCGTTTACTGTTTCGCATCTTAACGGCTCAACGAATTCGAATGAAATTTAGAATACGGCTGGACCAATATCTGGGTTGAACCATAGGATCTGAAATTTAGTAACATTTCCTTGGAATTTCCGACCGCCGAAGCTTAGATTCCGGGCGAAGCTCGATATAATTTAGAATTTGTCAATCAAATCAGGTTCGACTCTGTTTGTTAGGTATTTAAATTTAAAATGACAACACCTGACAACGTAAATGCAAAATTTCAGGATGATCGGTTCAGTGGTTTAGGCGTGAAGAGATAACAAACAAAACAGACTTACTTTCGCATTTATAATATTAGTTAGGATAGTTAGGATTTCGTCGATCGACCACTGGTTCCTACTTGCCGCTTACTGCGACTCAAAATTAGATCATTATTAGAAATTCGACGTTATTTCATTAACTCTTCCGTCCCTACAGGTCAATATGGGGGAAGCATGTCTTGTCTGATATATTTTTTGGCATTTATCCCAGCGCGTTCACTCCATGACAAGGACAGGTCCTATGTGGGAGTACTGTTGCTCGGCTTCTTACCGAACATGCCTATGTACTGGTTCTGGAAAGAAGTAACTGCGCATGAGATTATTCGTAAGTGTATATAGTATTCTGATACCCTATTGTACAGATTGTTGAAACGTAAGCGTAACAGACGTTGAAACAGTTGAGCCGTGTCATTGTTTTACATTACTTGTTGCATTGCATAAGACTGAACGGCTCATTTTACAATTGGGTCATGTGACATTTCACCAATGTGTACTATATATTATTTGCACGGCGAGTTATAATTATTCTTATTGATAAAAAGTATTTGTATAAATGCGACCTTAAAAAAAAAAAATTTAACCCTCTGGATGTTGGTGAAAAAGACCAAATGAAAGCATTCATAAGAAAATTCATCATCATCATCATCATTTCAGCCCAAAAGACGTCCACTCTGCTGGACATAGGCCTCCCCCAAGTGTCGCCACATTGACATTTTGGGGGGTTTTGCCATAATCGCGACGCTTGGCAGGCGGGTTGGCGATCGCAGTACGGTTGTTACAAATCACAGTAAACGCTGCTGCCCATTCTCTGGCAAATCCCTTAGTCCGGCCGGTCGTTAATTCCTTAGTTAAGGGATAAGAAAATTAATATAATATTATTATTGATTCATATGTCTTTACACGAATAAAATATCATAACCTTTAAAATTGGGTTCTAGTTTCTTAATATTATATATTCAGGCACGTTCCCAAAATTGGAACAAACGCTGCATATCTTGTCGTTTATTAATCAAACATATTGTCACAAAACAATTTTACAATGTTTGACAACAGCGCATCCCGGGAATGTCAATCGAACGCCAAAAGATCCCTGAAAGTTAACATAGGTTCTATAAAAAAATAATTAAAATCCTATTCAAATATACACTAAACATGTTATAACATAATAAACGCAAGACCTCTCGTTTAGAGTCTCAGACAGTGAAAATAAAAAGTCGGTGGAAAAAATGGCAGTGAAACAAACAAAAGTCACCGACTTTCGTAAGTAAAGTTGTTTTCGTTCGGTCAATTGGTTTTGCAAAAAAGATTTTATGTTTTAACTTTTGGAAATTCATATTTTTTTTTTTTGTAAATTTAATTTTCATAACTTAAAAAAAAATCATAACTCAAACAATTCAACAAATGGCATAAACCCCTCTCCTCCCGAGGGTGTCGCAAGAGCCGATTATGGGATGGTCTCGGTGGTTGATAACGGCCATCCTTCATAAATCTAAACCCGTGAGAGCTCAAACTGATAACTTCACACCACACTACGCCATCTTTGAGCTCGAAAAAGTATTTCAGAACCCCTCCCAAAAACGAGCGAGACGACGGAGACGAGGTGGTTAATTTTGATGGATCTGGCACTTGAATTTTTTAAGTGTTGTGGAGAAAATATATATTGATTTATCGCAATCGTTAAGAAGCCTGAAAATTCTAGGGATGGGAGAGTTGGATTGTATCCTGATACAGTTTTGCGGAATGGGGGACGTAATGATTTTATAGAGTGACGCGGGATAGTTGTGAGGTAGGTTAAAATTAAACTTAACAGCTAGGGCCAGTCTATTTTACTCTACAGTAACTATCATCCAGGTTTAAATATTTCATGTCAACATAATTTTACCACACAAAAAAATCTAATCAAAATATTTTTATTTCACATAGGGCTACATGGGCACTCATAAAACGTGGACAAAAAGGTGAAAGGAGACAAAGATGACATCTCCAATTATCGACCTCATCCTCATCTCACCTCTAGCCTCATCTCATCTCACATTTATACAAATTATTTATTAAAGTAGAGAATAATAGAATATCATATATCATAATGGCTAATATTATAAATAATAGAGAATCATATCGCTCCTACCCGTAACCTTCCAACCTCCCGAACTAATTAGCCGAATCATCTCCATACTATCAACCAAGTAATAAAAAAGTTCAGCGAATTTAACAAACCACTTTACCAAGCCTTTGTGGACAATGCCATGGCATTCGACAGTATTGACCATCAGTCAGTTATAAATGCCTTGGAGTCCCAAAGTATAACGCACACTTACATTGACCGTAAGACACCATTTAGCGAAACAACTCTGCGAACATAAAGTTATTCATATATTACATATTTCTGGTCCAAATTTCCATATAGAAAAAGGTGTCAAACAAGGTGACCCAATCTCACCTAAGCTATTCACAAGCGCACTGCAGAAGGTTGTTAACAAATTGTTTCATTCTTGGCACTCACGAGACGTAAATGTAGATAACCATCAGCTAAAGTGTTATTCTCCACATCAGCTTCAAAACTTAAAGAAGTGGTCCAAGACCTGAGCACAGCAAGTCTTGACGTTGGACTTTCTATGAACAGATCCAAAATCCAGGTCATGACCAACTGCATGAAATCACCCTAGGTTTCGTGCAGTTTCGAGGTAGACGGGTAGGATGTGTTGCAATATGTCGTTAAATATGTTTACTTGGTCCAGATAGTGTCTTTTAAAAATAGGCAGGACAAGGAAGTCGAAAGACGAATCCAAAATGCTTGAAGGCCTGCTGGCCTTCTTGCTTGGGACTTCCCTTCATGTGTTGTTTTAGGGCCCACCCTAAAACAACACATGAAGGGAAGTCTTCCAATAACGCTGAAAAAAAAACTCATCGACACGTGCATCCTGCCCGTCCTAACCTACGGTGCGCAAAGTTGGTCACTTACTGAACAACAGAAGTCCAAACTCAAAGTTTGCCAGCGGGGGCAATGGAGTGCAGCATAATAGGTGTTAAGCGTACAGATTGCGTAAGAAACAATACACTGCGCTCCATTACATGAAAAAACAGCCAAGCTGAAGTGGGAGTGGGCTGCCCATTTAGTACGAATGCGCCCGGAGAGATAGATTGGCAACGATCGTCACTCACTGGATGCCTGACGGAGGAAATCGCCGTAGATACCTACGGCGATTTCCTCCGTCACTGGTGGTTTCCACCTTCACCACCGACCGTGGTGGTGGTGTGACGATCTGATCTTGTTTGCGGGGCGAGCATGGCCAGATATTGCACAGGGCAGAGATATTTGGAGAGAGAAAGGGGAGGCCTTTGCCTAGCAGTAGGATACTCATTAGGCTAAGAAAAAAAAGGTAAAATAGATATATTTTTTTAAATAAATACCTCAGAAAATGAAATTTACAAAATTTGTCATCGTTTTGTCGCCCAATTTTTATGCACGACAGTTTATTAAACGATATTCGTTCTGATTGATACGAGGAAAACAAAAGTTTCTGCTAATGACTGTCAGCAAGCAGCAAGAAGCCCAAGGGACAGGTATTGAGGAAGAAAACGACTTTGTCTCCAAACCCGAACTTTAGTTTTCTTCGCATCAGAAACAACTTGTGGTCATTTGCTGTTGGAACCTACGCAAAAAGATACTGAGTCATCCTGCAGGCCCTGATCCCGCTTAGTTGACGTTAAAACAGAAGAAAATGGATGCTTTGACTATCTGATAGGCTAGGTTAAAATACACCGGATTGAAGCAGATCTTACCTGATCCCACTAAATTACAAAGGACTTGGGTAAACATGACTGGCGAAA
The DNA here is from genome assembly GCA_949152445.1 of Cerastis rubricosa. Classification (NCBI taxonomy): domain Eukaryota; kingdom Metazoa; phylum Arthropoda; class Insecta; order Lepidoptera; family Noctuidae; genus Cerastis; species Cerastis rubricosa. The sequence goes on along the minus strand of OX424535.1, from coordinate 2,872,198 downwards.
TATGGGTACGCTATGGAACACCTCTGCCTAACTCTTGGAAATCTAGGCGCGATATTACGTTTCATATTATTTTTTCTTTTCCATCACAGACAGCGGCGCCAGTTTCAGCAACATGTACGAAAAACATACCCGCCAATCTGCCTCCATCCTACTGAGTTATATTTATTTGTTGTTACAAATCGTGTTCTGTTACTTCATGACCTGGTACCAGACACTCGTGACCCCCGGCAAATTTGGACAGGCGCTACCTTGGAACTTTTTTTTACAGGTATGTGACATTACGCTTCTTACGCACAAATACATTGTATTTTTTTTTCAACATTTGATAATGTCTTGACAAAAACGTGTCGTGTATTGACATTGTCTGAAACATGTTTCGTTTACTATTTTTTTCATATTCTTGTTAAGTACCGAACAGCTTTTCGTTCTGGGTAGGTAAGTAGATGTGTGTTGATACTATGATTGGATTTATCATCATCAGTATCATCCGCTGAAATTCGCCCACTGCTGGGTTTAGGGTTCCCTTTTCTTTTCTAGATTGTGCCAATCTCCACGGTCCTATCCTCATTCAGGTTTTTCCCACGATGGCAACTATGTCGTCTGCCCATCTCGCCGCCAGACGACCCGCATTTCTTTTACCCGGTCTTGGACGACATTCGGTGATAGCTATAGTCCACCTGCCATGCCTACGCCTTGCTAGTTGTCAGGCCTAAGTCCATTTGGGTTCCGTAACACGATATCCAATATCGAAAACCTTTGTACGTCTTCGGATTTCGACGTTAGGAACTCGATCTATCAGCTTTATGCTTTATGATTCGATTACCTTTTTTAATTAATCATAATAAAGTAGTGTATATTAACTATAAATACATCATTAATTAAAAACTATTAAAATAAACTAACAACAAACTATAATGGACACCAAAAAACTCCTCCTCAATGCTATCATGTGGTATGTGGCCAAGACACTGGCGGCGTTGCCACGTTGTATGGCAACACTTAGCCTCTGGCCAAGGTAAAAGCTAGCCCTTGAGTCACGGGAAGCGTCAACTACGCATTTCGAAATCCCCACGGGCCCTGTCGTTTCAACCCCAAACAAAACTATAGTTTTCACAATGTTTACTTATATTTACACCTCTTGACTTCTACATTGCGATGAACTTGAAAGATATGGTGGCGCAAGAGTACCAACACATGTTGCGTCCCACACTAAATGCCTACCCGTCTTCCAAGGTAACAAAGACATGCCGTACGGTCTTTTGCCATCGTCGCATGCCAAGTCATTAAGTTCTAAAACAGCTGGAACGTCAACAGTGACAAGAGGTCGTCGGATGATGTCGTTAAAGTTCTACTTACCTACCCAGAACTCTTCAAATACACACTTACAACTTATGCTAGCCTAGTACTTTCACCGGGTTATACTAATTTTGTTAATTTTTACGAATTGTCTTCGAAATGTGTTATTATATGTTTTATTTATTTATTTATTTCGGACGGTGTCGGACGTTAAGAATAGCACCATCCCGTATCTTCCCGTGGGTGTCGTAAGAGGCGACTAAGGGACTTGCCAGAGAATGGGCAGCAGCGTTCTCTGTGCTTTTTGCAACAACCGTACTGCGATCGCCAACCCGTCTGCCAAGCGTGGCGATTATGGCAAAACCCCCCTTATGAGCGCAAAAAAAAAATGGCCCCTAGTACCCGGCAGCCCGTCTACCCTCGACTATGGTAGCGGTCGAGGTTACGGCGTGGCAAGGGGTGCGAAGAATCTCCGGAAGGGATCCGGCTGCCTACACCGACGACTTGACCTGGCAACATATAACACGCGAACACTCCGGACCGACGAGAAGATAACGGAACTCGAGGAGGAATTGAGCAGGTTGCGATGGAGTATTGTAGGATTATCTGAAGTCCGAAGAGAGGGGCAGGACACGATGATCCTGAAATCCGGCAACCTACTCTATTTCCGAGAGGGTGACCGGCAGTCCCAGGGTGGTGTTGGGTTTATCGTCCACAAGTCCCTTGTGAATAACGTGGTGAAGATCGAGAGTGTGTCGACCAGGGTGGCGTACCTGATACTCAGAATATCCTCAAGATATTCGCTGAAGGTCATACAGGTCTACGCCCCGACCTCGGCACACCCCGACGACGAAGTGGAGACCATGTATGAGGATATCTCCAAAGCCATGCATGGTTTCAAAACTCACTTTACCGTTGTCATGGGGGACTTCAACGCGAAACTGGGCAAGCGAGACGGAGATGAGCTGCAGGTGGGGCAATTTGGGTTTGGATGTCGGAACCACCGGGGACACCAACTGGCTAGTTTTATGGAGAAGGAGGGCCTCTATATGATGAACTCCTTCTTCAAAAAGCGTGAGCACAGGAAGTGGACCTGGCAGAGCCCCGATGGTGCAACTAAAAATGAGATTGACTTCATCATGTCAACCAAGAAGCAAATGTTCAATGATGTCTCTGTGATCAATTCGGTGAAAACTGGGAGCGATCACCGCATGGTAAGAGGCACATTGAACATCAATATTAAGCTTGAAAGGTCTCGACTGATGAAGTCTACGCTCCGACCAGCACAGATCCAGATCCAAAACCCCGAGAGCTTTCAGCTTGAACTCCAGAATCGTTTCGAGTGCCTAGGAAGCTCAGTGGACGAATGCAACGATGGATTCGTGGAAACTGTCCATACGACAGGGTCTAAGTTCTTCAAGACGCGTCGTACACAGAAGAACAAAAAACTCTCTGATCATACTCTCAAGCTCATGAAGGAACGGCGTGAGATGATCCTGCAGTCTTCAGAAGACGCGTGGGAATACCGGCAGCTCAATAGACAGATCTCTAAATCCTTGAAGAGCGACCTCCGCCGCTTTAATACCGAGCGTATTAAAGACGCCATTGAGCGGAATAAAGGCTCAAAGGTATTTGCAAGAGATCTGGCTATTGGGCAGAGCCAGCTCACGAAACTGAAGACCGACGATGGCAGAATCGGATCCGCCAAACCGGAGCTACTGAGGGAGATCGAGAGTTTTTATGGGCAGTTGTACACGTCAACCAGGAAACCCGTTGTAAATCTAGCGAATGACCCAAGAGCTAGACCGACCCGACACTACACCGAAGATATCCCGGACATCAGCCTGTACGAGATTAGGATGGCTCTGAAACAGCTTAAAAACAACAAGGCACCGGGTGATGATGGAATTACGGCCGAACTTCTGAAGGCGGTTGGAAAACCGGTACTTAAGGCCCTTCAGAAGCTGTTTGATTCCGTCATACTCGAGGGGAAAACGCCACAGGCATGGTGCAGGGGTGTGGTGGTACTCTTCTTCAAAAAGGGCGACAACGCCCGATTGAAGAACTATAGGCCCATCTCACTTCTAAGCCATATCTACAAGTTGTTTTCAAGAGTCATCACGAATCGTCTCGCGCGCAGGTTTGACGATTTTCAGCCTCCTCAACAAGCCGGATTCCGAAAAGGTTTTAGCACCGTAGACCACATACATACGCTGCGACAGGTTATACAGAAGACCGAAGAGTACAACCTGCCTCTCTGTTTATCGTTTGTGGACTACAAGAAAGCCTTCGATTCGATCGAGACTTGGGCTGTACTGCAGTCTCTCCAACTGCCAAATTGATTATCGGTACATCGAGGTGTTGAAGTGTTTGTACAAAAACGCCACCATGTCAGTCCGACTTCAGGACCAGACCTCGGAACCTATCCTTCTGCAGCGAGGTGTGAGACAGGGAGACGTTATATCTCCGAAACTGTTCACCGCTGCACTGGAAGATATCTTCAAGGTTCTGGACTGGAGAGGGCTAGGCATCAACATCAATGGCGAGTACATCTCTCACCTTCGATTTGCCGACGATATAGTGGTCATGGCTGAGACCATGGAGGACCTCAGTACAATGCTCGATGACCTCAGTAGAGCTTCCGAAAGAGTGGGTCTTAAAATGAACATGGACAAAACCAAGGTCATGTTGAATGCCCATGTAACACCCACTCCTATCAAGATCGGAGACTCTACTATCGAAGTTGTAGACGATTATGTCTACCTGGGACAAACGGTCCAGTTGGGTAGGTCTAACTTCGAGAAAGAGGTCAATCGTCGAATCGGACTCGGCTGGGCAGCGTTCGGGAAGCTGCGTGGTATCTTCTCGTCCAACTTACCGCAGTGTCTCAAGACGAAAGTCTATGACCAGTGTGTGTTGCCAGTGATTACATACGGGACACAGTAACACAGTGATTACAAACGTGGCCGCTCACAATGGGCCTCATCAGAAGGCTCAAAGTCACCTAAAGGGCAATGGAGAGAGCTATGCTCGGAGTTTCCTTGCGTGATCAAATCAGAAATGAGGACATCCGCAAGAGAACCAAGGTTACCGACGTAGCCCGAAGAATTGCCAAACTTAAGTGGCAGTGGGCAGGGCACATTGCTCGCAGAATAGATGGCCGATGGGGCCGAAAAGTTCTGGAATGGTGACCGCGAACCGGGAGACGATGCGTTGGAAGGCCTCCCACTAGGTGGACCGATGACCTGGTGAAGGTTTCGGGGATCCGCTGGATGCGAGTCGCACGGGACCGATCAATGTGGCGACACTTGGGGGAGGCCTATGTCCAGCAGTGGACGTCTTTCGGCTGAAATGATGATGATGATGATTATCATCACTATTTGTAATGTTTTTCGTTCTTTTTTTTGTTACCGCGTGCCATGTGTATGTAACACGGGCAATAAATAATTTTCCGTGCTACCTACTTCTTTCAACTGCGGTTGTAATACAGGATTTTTTTTCCCGTATTACTACTGTTAGTAAGAATAATAGTAGCACGGGCAAGTCACGAATATTTTACCCTCATTAGCTTCATAAAACAGAATTATTTACAAATATGTAAAAACTCGACGTAATTGTTACTACAATCCGACAATTGTCAGAAATCATTTGACCGTGGTTTTTTGACATATTATTATGAAGAGTTTTATTAAATGCGTTATTAGGGTTCCGTTATGTTAAAACGGAACCTTTATGGATTCGGTATGTCCGTCTGTCTATCCGTCCGTATGTCACAGAGTTTTCATTCGTTCACAATTGGCACCACTCAGTTGAAATTTGGAGCCTTCTATGAACCGTTACACAAATATGATGTCAAATAATGAAAAAAAGGAGAATGGGGGTGGCCCTCCATAAATGTAACCGAGGGTTGAAAAAAAATGATCTACATATACATACATGTGTTGGGTGTCTATCAACAGCTCTTAAAAAATAAAACCGAGGTTCCTTCAATTCTTTTCTTAATTCAATGGTTGATGAGATCCTAAGAAGACCCACTGACCGATATTTGCTTGCAAAGCCGTGAAAATTGACAAGATTTGTGTCCCTCTCCCCTCTAATTTCTAAAGGATAAAAATTCTGAAAACATTTGAATAAGATTTGATGTTTAGTTTTTGAGATATGAGACGTTTTCATCAAACTGCAGCAATAATTTCGTTTTTCATTCATATGCTACGAATTATTAGTTTATTTCAGTTTTACTGTTGATATGAATAAGCGTTGGAAATATTTTTATTATATTGTTGTTGCTACGGAACCCTGTGTGTGTGCGAGTACGACTTGCACTTGGCCGGTTTTTAAATGATAAGTTTAGTCAAGATTTCTCCTGTCGATTTTTGACATATTTGTCACTATTATTTAACAGCCTAAGCGCGACAATTCTACAATTTTGACATTTTTGACATAATATATCGTATTCTTGCCGAATTCTTTATTAAACAGTGCCTAGATCAAGTAAAATCCATCACTATTTGATGTTTCTAAACCTATTCTATCAGACAGTTAGAGCTGTATTTTTTTTTCTGTTTGAATACTTAGTTGAAGCAAAATTAGAATCAGCACGATGACTAAGTATTAAGTACTGTAAGTTTAATTTTGAAGCCCAAGTTATCGGGGTAAAATTGTTGCAAATTAGGTCTAGTATCACCCATTTCAAGAAATTCACCAATTACTAATCAAAAAAAGAAAAAGTAAAAAAAAAGTAAAAGAAAAAAAATAAAAACAGAAAAGAAAAAAAGAAAAAGAAGAAAAATATAAAAAAAGAGTAAAAGAATAAGTTTTTTTCGTAGCCTGCTTGGTCCACCTACTGAGCAAACTCCTCCCTCCACTCATTCCATTTCTCGCAAACCCGCGCGTTATACTTCCGGTTCTGATAGAACCTGTCCAGTTCATCCCGCCATCTCCTTCATAATTATGCTTAGATAAATAATATTTATTTCTAGGCCGAGTACTGGAGCAAAACGAAGCAGCCACCATACATCCCTCAGGAAAACGTAATCAGAAACAATCCACAGTACTTCGAACCTGCGCCCCCAAATTTGGAAATCGGGATCAGAATCGTCAATGTGTCCAAGGTGCAAATTATATATAACAAAAAAAAAACAGTCTTAAGGACTGCCTGCAGAAGTAAAAACCCCAAACAACGGAATGACTGCGTTCTTTTTTTAAATGTTTTAATCAATTGAAGTCTAAATTATTTAAATGTCAATTAATGTAATTATCAACATCAGTCTGGTTATCACATCTAGTGGCACTCCGAGCAATAATTATATAATTTATAAACAGTTTATTAATGAATCAAACATATGATGGGCTTCTGTATGGTGTCGGACGTAAAGAATAGCACCATCCCTTATCTTCCCTTGGGTGTCGTAAGAGGCGACTAAGGGACTTTCCAGAGAATGGGCAGCAGCGTTCTCTGTGCTTTTGCAACAACCGTACTGCGATCACCAACCCGCATGTCAAGCGTGGCGATTATGGCAAAACCCTAAAGTGTCGCCACATTGACATAAGCCCCCTTATGTCAATGAGGCCTATGTCTAGCAGTGGACGTCTTTGGGCTGAAATGATGATGATGATGATGGGCTGCATTAGCTCAATACAAAATATCAGGCCGCTATACGACGCGTCGCTAGTCTAGCGCAATACGTCACGAGCGTCTCGCAGTCATCGGTGATGCGAACCCAAAGATTTTTCCCTTACCAAAAATCACTCAACGCGGCTGAAGAAGATTTCTCTTCAGAAAGAGTAATAAATAAATCTATGGTCTTTTAAAAAGTGCTTTTGGGATCAGCAGGGCTACTGTCGTATCTTTTTTAATTGTCAGTGACTATCAAACTTCAGTCATACACCGAACTTTTATGATAACTTAGAATATCATAACATTGGTATTGCGTATCACATTGAGCGGATATCACGTTACAGTGACTAACAGACCGGGTACGGTTGTCATCGTCCCAGCACTATTGTATAACGACTATTATGCGGCAAAGTTGAGTAGCGCCCTTTGAGCGTTATAATACTTGATTTTAGGGGATATTTTATATTTAGCGGTTTATAATAATAAAAATAGCGGTACTGAAGGTAGCTGAAAGTTTCAGTAGCGCCATCAGTATGGAATTTGGTGTGGACAAATTTGTAGTCATGCATGTGAAGCGAGGGGAGATTAACGGCATCGGGAACAGGGTCCGGGCTACCGGTGGTCAGGACTCTTGAGAGAGGAAGCTCCTAACAATACGTGCCGTGTCCAGAAGTACTGCTTTCTGAATCAAGTCCTTGATCCAGCTGCCAAGTGAAAGACTCCTGAGATGTTGGTCGAAGCTTTTGGCTATTAAGCCATTGGCCGACACGACTATCGGCACAATGACTATTGTACTCACGTCCCACATGTCGGCAACCTCGCGAGCCAGATCTAGATATTTTAATTCAATTGCAAGTATTTGTGGCAGGTGTACGGTAAAAATCAAGTTTTGAAGAATGTCACCCTGAATGTGTATAAGGGAGACATCACAGTGCTATTGGGACACAACGGAGCTGGCAAGACTACCATCATGAACATCATTACAGGTAACTGACATTACGAAGAAATGCCAAAACGCATTCTGAGTATTTTTTAAACAGCCACAACCCCATTAGTCCGGTCAAATTAGACATAAAAATAGTGGTCAAATAACAAAAATTCCCAGAGAGCCAAATATTGGTGGAGAGCTATAGGGTTTAACCTTATAAATAAAGTTTTAAAAATCTCCATCGATCATGTGTGCTACAAAAGTTATTTGGGGTCAAAGGTCAAAATTTGAGGTTTTTTGGTTTTTTCACGAAACGGTAAGTTTTATCAAAAAAAAAAACCTCAGATCTTAAAATTCTCTACAATAATGGTCCTTATGTTTCGTTCCTAAAAGTTACCATTCCTGAGATATCGCAATTCTAAGAGTCACATTATACATGATATGCACATATAAGCCACATAACCAATAATAATCCAAATAATCAGGCACTTAAGACAAGAATAAATACATATTTGTGTCTCTTTTGTATATTTCTTTATACTATTCTGAAAACATTTATACAAAAGATAGCCAGTCCCTTACTGAATCCCCTCTACCCACGTCGCCTTTTTTTTTTCGTATTTTATGTATATTTCGGATATCATCAAATGACTTCTCCCGCTCTGGGCGGAGCGGAGTGTCAGAGTTGACTAACTAAAACCCATCCATGTTCCTTCTTAGCCCTTTGTGTTCCAGGGCCACGGTATCTCTTTCGAACAGCCCGCAGCCCTGACAGGCATCGGCCCTCTCGGACCTCTTCCGATTTGCTGACATCTCCTTGAGGCGCGCGTGGAACACGAACGCGCCATCGGCACGGCCTGTCGTCATAAGACGGACGGACGGTGAGCTAGCCCATTACTCACCGTCCACAGGCCCGCGCCCACTGTGGCCGGGGGCCACTGGTTGGCCCCCGACGCCCGGGGCGTCTCCCGCGGCGGCTGGGACGTGAGGTTCTCTCCCTCTCACGTTCCGCGACCTCCTTCGCTAGCATGACTGCTTCGAAGAGGGCCAAGAGGCTCGCCGCCTCGCCGGAGATCGTGCGGTACCCCCGGACCAGCCTTACCGCTACCACCTTCTGGGGCGCGTTCAGGTAATGGGCGGCTCGCCACCTCAAAGAACGCGCCCACACCGGCGCCCCGTAAAGGGCCATGGACCGCACGACCCCCGCGTAGAGCCTCTGGCAGGAGGCGTTTGGACCATATAGAATAAGGTTGGGCAAGAGCCGCTTGAACGCAGCCCCTACCCGTTCCAGTTTGGGGCCAAACGTCGGAATTGCTCCACGAAGTTCCAACAGCTGTCGAGGACAAGCCCTAGGTACTTCAGCGTCGACTCGGTACCGATGGGAACCCCTCCTACCGTCAGTATGGATCCCGACGGTAGGGCATTCCGAGACCCATGAAAGCACATGGCCTCGGACTTGTTCAATGCCACCTCGAGACCCAGTTCGTCTCGGGATTGCGATAGTCTCCACGACTATCGCAATCCCGCGTGTCATAAGTTCGGCCGCCGCCTCGTGCAACCTCCCTTGTGCCAGCACCAGCGTGTCGGCGTAGTTAGCTACGCTGACACCGCTAGGGAGGTCGGCGCGCAGCACCCAGTCGTAGCCGATGTTCCACAAGGGCGGCCCCAGAACCGATCCCTGTGGAACACCGCACGACACCTCTCGCCGGTTCCGTTCTCCGGTGCGACCGGGGTAGATGACGGCCCTACCCGTCAGGTAGTCCCCGACCACACGACGAAGGTAGGTCGGCACCCGGTGATACCGGAGTGACTCCCTAATGCAGCTCCAGGGCATGGTGTTGAAGGCGTTGGCGATGTCAAGAGACTCCGCCAAGACACCCCTGGACACCGCATCCCCCGTCGTGAGAGCCCTCACGCGCACGATGGCGTCCACCGTCGAGCGCCCTCTGCGGAAACCAAACTGGTGTTCCGCAAGATCCGGCCCCATCCCCACAAGGTGCCCGGCGAGTCGGTTGGCAATGACTCTTTCAAAGAGCTTGCCCACCTTGTCGAGCAACACAATGGGCTGGTATGCGGACGGAGAATCCGAAGGCCGCCCCGGCTTCCGGATGAGGACCAGCATCCCCGTCATCCGACGAAGCGGGAACTGGCCTCTCTCCAAACATGCGCTTAAGAGCCCTTCCAGTCGGGGCCCGAGAGCCTCCAAGGCCAAGACCCAGGCTTTGCCAGGCAAGCCATCGGGTCCCGGGGCGGTATTTTTGGCTTTAAGCCTGTCTACCGCCGCTCTCAGGTCTACCCCGGTCACTTCCGGTATGTCGTCATCGTACTCGAATATCCCTCGTACAGCTCCGCCTCAATGACTGCCGCATCCGGAGGGCGGATGGGCGGAGCCTGCGATGCCTGGTGTACGGGTGCCGCGTGGCGACGCACGCCTCGCGCAGAGACGTCAGCTCTCGCGACCACCAGTACACCTGACGCCGGGCGCTTCCTGGCCGAACTCGGGGCATTGCCACGTCGCAAATGTCGGACGTGGCCTCCTGGAACCACCCTGCCTCGTTGTTGATGTCGGCAGGCATGTTCGGTGATGTCACCCAGGCCTGCACTAACGAGGCTTCCAGGAGGAGCTCCCAGTCCATCTGCTTTAGCGCCCATCGCGGACCACTCGGGGCCTGTTGGACCGGCGCTCTTGAGGCCGGGGCGGAGACATCGAACCGGATGTACCGGTGGTCGGAATAGGTCTCCACCCCCTTCATGACGCGCCAGTCAACGACACGCGGTGACACAGCGGGGCTAGCGAAGGAGTGTCCACCACCGACTCGCCCCGCATTCACACACACGTGGGGACAGAACCCTGATTTAGGACGAACAGGCCCGCCTCCAGAGCCCAGTCCTCCACCATTCTACCCCGCACATCTGTGCAACGAGAACCCCAATCCAAATGTTTGGTATTGAAGTCCCCGAGCACAGCCATACCCACGTTCAGTTCGTTCAGTTACTCGCGCGCAGCGATCGCGAAAGGTCGTTAATTAGCCTAATCACCTACGGACCCGTGTGCGCGTACGTAAACATGGTCAAGTGTGCGAAATGTACCAAAGTAGTTACAATAGAAAACCCTGGATTGCAGTGCAGTAAATGTAACAAATGGCTACATGGGGTTTGTTCTTCATTAACCACAGAACAGCTTAATGCATTGTTGGCTACGGAATCGGTTGATTGGAAATGCCACAATTGTATTGGTTCTAAACCAAAACGCATTTCGTGTATCCTACCGGATTCGGAAGAAGATGAGTCTGACCAGGAAGGAGGTGGCATGTTTACATGCTATCCTAGCGATATTTCGACAAGAAACTAACGAAATTATTAAACAAGAACTGCAAACCACCCTCGATTTTTACTCTAGAAAAATCAATGACTACGAACAAAAAATGAAAGGCTATGAAACCCGTGTAAAAATGGTAGAAAACCAATGCAAAGATCTCCAAAACTTAATTAAAAATATTAACCTGCAAAACGAAGTGCTTGAACAAAAAATAAATAAAATCGAACAAGCTTATTCCCAAAATAACATCGAGATATGTGGGGTGAATGAAAAAGAGGGCGAGAACACCATGAATATTGCGTTATCTATTTGCCAAAAACTCAAGCAAAAATCAGAGTCTACAGGAAGAAAAAGCCAGCCGACCGCTCGACGGCCAAAGTACAAAGGTCACCACTCCGGCCGCAGCGCCGATCATTGTGTCCCTGCGTGACAACGGCCGTGACTGCTGGCTTGAGGCGGCGAAAAACATGAGCCTTACTGCGTATGATATAGGTGAAGAGAGTGACGAAAAGGTGTTCATAAGTGAATCTCTCAGTCCTACAACGGCATACCTGCTGTGAAAACAAAATCTCTCATAAAACACAAACTGCTGTGTAAATATGTTTGGTGCAAAAACGGTCTTATATTGGTACTTTTTTGTCACCCTCTTGTTAACACAAGAGGGTGACAAAAATGTCTACACAGTGCGCTCAAACAGTGATATTGCAAGAATTGTCAATTAACTACAAAATAAACAATAAGTAGGTAGGCCTATAAACTACACTACGGAACCGTTTTTCATGTCCTGGCAATGTAAGTATTTACCTGCACTTAATTTGTCAGCTTCACATGATTAATTATGATTAATAATCATTCAGATTCATTCTTAACGGAAAAAGTACATAGTTCTTGGATTAATTTTACCTGCGACATACGACCGAAAAACAACGAATTGTTAATATTACATGTCAAAATTAGATCATTGACAAAAAATCACTCGCATTTAGAGTACATTATTTCTACCAGCCCCGTGATTGTTCACCTGATTATAATTACGGAAGCTAATATCACAGACAGTAAAACCTTTATTTGAACTACAGGACTACTCAATGTATACGGAGTTGCGAAACAATAGAAGAGGAGGCGGCATTATTATTTGTGAAATGAAATGAAATGAAATGAAATGAAATGAAATGAAATGAAATTAATTTATTTGCCAGAATATAGGTACAATAATGTGGTAAAATAATTTTTATATGACTCACTATATTCGACTTATCAGTCGTGCAAATATTATGAGTAGGTACACAAATGACGCATGCTTAATAAAGTCAAAAAATTAGATTGATGTCACCATGCACAGCAGAATTTACATTATTAATATATTAGTAATTATACATTAATTTTCCAGCTTTATAAATTATTACATTAAATCAGAAATATATCAGATTATCACAGTCAAAACAGTCAATAAATTTATTAAAATTACATGTCCACAAACCAATGTCATTAATTTTATTTTAAATAAGTACTCGCATATTACAATAGTTATCTAGATCATGTCGGCTTAAAATTTAAATAGTCATCAATTGAATAAAAACATCTGTCACAAAGCCAATTATATAAAGTTCTATTAAATTCTATGTTATTCAGTTTTCTAATTTTTTTTAATTTTTGTTTTCTAATTTTTGTGTGCATAAAAGTATTTCGTTCGAACGACTACCGGCTAATGTATTGAACTTTGAGTGTATTATTGGTGAAGTGGAGTCTTTTGATGGCTACAAAACGTTATTGTGCGCCGTATACAGGGTCGCCGAGTCTAAATAAGACTTTGTTTATAAGTGAACTATCGCGACTATTATCCGGATTTCCAGTGAAAAATAACACTGCTTTTTAAAGAAAAAAATGCAACTGGCGTATCGAAATCTTGCATAGATATATTCACTCGTGACGTCGACGGCGGTCGGCTCGATAGCTATTCACTTCGATCAGCTGTTGTGCAAAACGCCATAGCTGACCATTTTATAATCGGTCTTGCAATTTCAAGCGTTACCCGAAAAAAGAAACATAAAACCATGATTAAAATTAATAACTATAAAGTTAAAGAGGAGCTGAGTTCAGTTGACTGGACCCCGGTTTATGGAATGAGTGATCCAAATGAAATTGAATGTTTTGTCAGAGGTAAATTCCAAACAATATATAGCAAATGTAAACAGAAGGAAACAATAAATTTAAATAAACGATATGATTGTAAATGGATAACGGATAAGTTAAAATATATGTCAAATAAAAAGAAAGAACTTTTAGGTATATGGAAAAAAGGTTTGAGTAATAAGAAAAATAGACAGATTTATAATAAATATAGAAATAGAACTAATAGATTATTGTCTAAAGCTAAAAATGAGCATATAAAAAAGGATATATGTAATAACTTTAATAATAATAAAAAAATGTGGGAAATAATTAACAGACTTACAGGCAGAATTGTGAAGGCTATAGACGACATCATTTTGAGATCTTTCAGTTTAAAACCTCAATTAATATCAAATAAGTTTGCTTGTGACTTTGACACAAATGTAAAAAAAATGTTTTATCTGTATGTAATCAGCCACTTATTGACACAAGGTTGTACACAAAATTCTCCAATATTTATATTCGCCTCAGCAAGATAAATGACAAAATGATGTATAAAATAATAAGAAATCTCAACGATAAAAAGAGCCCGGGATTTGATCAGATTAGAGCAAAAGATATTAAGTTTGTATCTAAAGAAATAACACCTGTTCTAACACACTTAGTTAATAGTTGTATATCAAATTCGGTTTATCCCAATCATTTAAAAATAGGTGTAATAAGACCCATACACAAAAAAGGCAGTTATATGGATACCAACAATTACAGACCAATAACAATCCTTTCTTGCCTTGATAAAATTATTAAAAAATATTTTGGGATCGTTGTGAACGACTTTTTGTCAAGCAATGGCATAATTCATGAAAAACAATTTGGATTTCAAAAAAATAAAAGTACCACTCAATTGCTATCACAGGTTACAGATGAAATCAATGATCACCTTAACAGTAAAAAACATGTCATCACAATTATGATAGACTTCAGTAAAGCTTTTGATCCGCTAAATTATGAAGTACTTTACACAAAAATGCAGCAAAATGGTATACGGGGTCCAATGCTAGAGTGGTTCAAAGACTATCACAAACAGAGGTATAATGTGGTCAGTTTAGCGGGGGCGGGACTTCCGACCCATCATGGAACGGCTCAAGGATCGATCCTCGGTCCGACTGAGTACCTACTGTACCTTAACGATATGTGCAACTTATTCCAGCATGCCTCTGTCTACCAATTTGCTGACTACATGTCTTATCACAGCTCACAGGGATCTAAGTACTGCGGAGAAGTTAATGCAAACTGAGTTTAACCTGTTATGTAAATGGGCACATGACGTTGGTCTAACAATCAACTATCAAAAAACTAAACTCATGTATATTCATTTACCGTACCTAAAAACACAAGGAACACCAAGAGTGGTAGCTCATGAACACCAGTGTATGCACCGGTGCTTAGATGTCTGTGACTGTAGGCCCATTGAAAATGTTAAAGAACATGTATATCTAGGTCTTAAGATTGATCATAAATTGAACTGGGGCCCACATGTGGACTCCGTTTGCGCTAAGCTTAGAGCTGTCAAGTCAAAATTGCGCATACTGAAGCATAAATTGCCCTATAGAACTTTGAGACTGTTGTGTATGGCACTGGCCGATTCTGTTATCAACTATAGTATAACCAGTTATGGAAGAACCTACAAAACCAACCTACAAAAGATCTATAATATACAAACACGATTATTAAAGATGGCCGATGGGGCCGAAAAGTTCTGGAATGGCGACCGCGAACCGGGAGACGATGCGTTGGAAGGCCTCCCACTAGGTGGACCGATGACCTGGTGAAGGTTTCGGGGATCCGCTGGATGCGAGTCGCACGGGACCGATCAATGTGGCGACACTTGGGGGAGGCCTATGTCCAGCAGTGGACGTCTTTCGGCTGAAATGATGATGAATGATGATTATTAAACATAGTGGTACCATATAAAATTAAACTGAAATATAAACCCGATTATGATAAGTTGTTCCAATATTGTAAAGTCATAAACGTATTTGATAAAGTGAAATTAGCTGTTGCCTCTGATTACAGTGAGAATAATATGAGTAAGTTACAAAAAATAAGTAGACCTAATTTTGTTCGTAACCTGTCGTACTTGCCCTTATATAAACTGCCAAAAGTCAACAATGAATACGGTAAAAGGGTCTGGACGTATGCTCTTCCAAGCATTCTAAACAACTTGCCTAAGGAAATTGCCAAAAAGTTAGAAAACAAAAAGTCTCGACAAATGAAAAACATCTTTAAAGTCTACTGAAAAGTTTGGAATGGGGGAAGGGCCTGCGTGTGGGTCTAATAACGGTCAAATAACTGTGAGCGAGTAACACCTAAACTTGACCATGTCTCGGTCCGCAGGAATGACGGGCGCCACAACTGGAAAAGTGTACGTGCACGGAATGGACACAGTGACAGATAAACTAGAAGTACGTAGGCACATAGGCTTGTGTCCACAACTGAACATGTTCTTCGGGGACCTAACTGTAAAGCAGCATATCACGTTCTTTACGCTGGCAAGTAATTTTTACATAGTTGTCTTTACTCCGCAGATGTGACAGGTATTGATAAAACAAAAACCACAAGCCTTTAAGTACAACACACACAAAGAGCGGGTGTGGGTCGATCGCGGGAGTACGGCGGATTTACATCAGATGTCATCCATATAAGTTTAATTTCATGTACAGTCAACAAAATAGGAATATTTTATCTTTAGTTAATTTAAAACATAAGACTAGGACTTCTAGTCTTACGTTTAAATGTTTGTTTGTTCGAAATATTAGTGAATATTGTAATAGTAGTGGATTTATTTTTTTGCGTGTATACCTAACTATTTTGTTGACTGTACTAATATGTGTATAACGTGGTTTCATATACCAAGGGCGACGCGCGGGAGCCGCGCCCGTCCCGCTTCCGACCCACTGTTTGTAGTGGCAGGCGAGGGGCAAGGCTCCCTCGCGGCTCCCGCACAGCTCTCGCGCGGCAACCAATAAGTCTACTACTTTTTCTTAACACACACAATCTTTGTGTTCTATGCGTCTAAGATGCAACCAAATCATTATTTTAACTGGGTCGAGCGTGAGCCGGGCCGAGTGCTGAATCAAAAACCAAAGGTAACATTGAATACCATCGATGGAGAAGAACAGGCAACAAACTGCATGAATACAATTTTATCAGATTTTTGTTCGTCCTCAGCTCAGAGGAAAAGCCTTTAATAGGGCGACCATACAGGCAGCGAACATTTCAACCCAGGAACTAGCTGAAAAACTCGGTATATCTGCGAAACTAGTATCCTTGACATCACAGTTGTCTGGCGGGATGCAGAGAAGGGTTCAATTAGCTTGTGCCTTAGCCGGCGGGGCTGACGTCTTGGTGCTGGATGAACCCACGTCAGGGCTCGACGTGGAGACTCGCAGGGAACTGTGGGACTTACTACTCGTGAGTACTTTAATACGCAATTATCAGTGAAGTAAGAGGAGACTGACGATAGGTCGTAGGTATGCCACCGATAGCGATCACGGAAGAATGCAAAGTGTTTAGAAATTGATAAGAGCTACTTAAGAAAGTTATATGAATCATGCTGTAAGATGTCATAGAGACTTTAACTAACTTTCTTTTAAATCAATTGCCATTCGTAGGTAAGCAGAATTGGTGGCAATGCCTTGGGGAAGGCCTACATATCTTTGCAGCGGACGTTTTTGACTAATGTGTACATGATTTTTTATTTGGATCCGAATCTTAACTTATTCAAAACAAGTTAATATCCTAACGAATGTCTTATTCAGCTGCTAAAATGATTGGCACCATATTTTTCATTACAGTCTCTACGAGGGGATCGAACAGTCCTCCTGACAACCCACTACATGGAGGAAGCTGACGCCCTGGGTGACCGTGTGGCGGGGATAAATGATGGTGTGCTGGTTGGCTTCGGTACGACATTGTTTATCAAGAAGGCAGTCGGTGAGTAGTACGAGATACATTAACAGAATAAACCTACTCCTCTTTGGAAGTCGGTTAAAAATACATTAGATACAGACCTACTAGTACATAGCGGGTATATGAAAATATGCAACATGAAAGATGTGGACCGAAAGAGTGTAATGATAAAGATAAGATAAAAAAAGACGACGACGACGTCAAGATAAGATAAGATAAAAAAAAAGATGTTTATTTTGAAAATATATTTTTACAAACCCACAATCCACTAAAACGTCATGTTTCGAAGAAATAAGCTATCAAAGCTAGAATATGTTCTAGATCATATCTCGGAAACGTGACGCTTTAGAGGGTTGTGTCTCACACACAATTAGTTTGTATTGATACCACCTATCGATTAATACAGGTTCCATCTTCCATGCGTGGCTAATAAAAGATGCACTGAAGACGCCATCGGTGAATGGATTTTAATTTCGATATCTCATATCTCGGAAACGTGACGCTTTAGAGGATGTGTCTAAGGCTACATACGCACTAAGCGGTTAGCCGGAGTGCGGTCAGCCGTCCAGTAGACCGCAGTATGCGGTTGCGCTTGCGGTTAACCGAGTGGCGGCTAGCCGCAACAGCAACCGGAACGTGTGGTTGAGAAACCGTCGTAGTTTTGCAGTTAGATCGACTCATTTCTGAGATGGACATCGAAGAAGTCGCAGCTATTTACTACATTTACTCGCGTTATATAAAAAAACAGAGAAAAAGGTACTGGTTGCATCCTTATTTGCATGACGAGATGAGAGCAAGCATTTTGAATTATTTTTCGAACAGCTCAAAAAGTATGGAGATGAGTTCTTTGGATATACTACAATGAGTCTGAAATGGTTTGAAGAACTTTTAAGCATTTTAAACAGCAATCTAACAAAGAAAGAAACACTATTTCGCAATTGCACCATCAAGCGTGCTTGCACCATCCGCGTAGTGTGTATAACAACCATGCGGCTAGCCGTCAGCCGGGCCGCAGCGCTCAGAACGACCGGAGCGGTCGGCCCGCAGCCGCATCGCAGTGCGTATAAAAACTACTTCTTCGTAAAAAATGTTGATTCCGGTCAGCCGGACGGCTGGCTGCATTGCGGCTAACCGCTTAGTGTGTATTTAGCCTAATACCTTAACTAGTTTGTATTGATACTAGCTATCTATTAGTATAGGTCCTATGCAAGGCCGCATCTTTGAAAAAAAAAAGCGGTTGTTAGACAGGCCATTTAATTCAAACCCCTTTATAAACATCGTTATCAATATCTTCTATAACTCTTTATAATAAAAAATACAGTTACAAATTAATTATAATTCTAACTGTGTAAATTAGAAAAAACTGTCTAAATTAGAATTATTGCAAAAAAATATACATCAGGATATTAATTAAAAGTGAAAAATGACAAATTAAAAAAATCATAATAATAACTTAAAATTAAAATACATAATGTTTAAAATAATATTAATTAGGTTAACTATGCACATTGCTGATTAAAAAGTTTTGTCCATTAACATTAATTGATTAATAACATTTTTCTATTGGGTAGGCCAATAATTTCTTTTTATAGTTTTTAATTGATTCATTTTTCATTACATCAGGGACCTTTAAAAATAAACCCTTTTCCTCAATAACGCTGTGTTGCAGGACTCGATTTGTAATACATTTTTGTATTGATTTCTGACAGGCCATCTTCTAGTTTCTGACATCGTGGGAAATAGTTTTATTGGTCTTCACAAATATGGCCATTTCCAGAATATATAATAATAATGACGGAAATGTGAGCACTTTTAGAGACTTACACTTTGGTTCGCAGCTGTCTGTGGTCTTCAAACCACACATCACTCTAATGCCACGCTTTGACTATGTAATACCTTGAGCTGCAATTGCCTCAGATAGTATACCAAATCTTAGAACTGATGCAATCAGACCATGTTAAAAGTCTTAAGTTTGAAGTCCTTAGTGCCCCTCTAGCTCTAGGATGTCTTGCAAATCCGATGATGATGTGAAATCAAAAATGATAATCTGCATAATGCATCAGCATATCGCTGGTTATATGTACCCTATGTGTATGGAAGATTTATATTTGAGTCCAAAATAAACGCGTAAATTGTATGTCTCAACACTCATACAAAAATTATTAAAAGTATCTACCCTATAGTTAAAGATAATATTGGGTATTGTGCATGTACTTAAATGCAGACAGGCATATTACAAAGTTAAGTATGATTTAGTATTATAAAGAGCGCACCGAGCTTCTGGCGGTAGGTATCTATGCGCTCCGTGTATATGTGCGAGACAGACGCGCGCGACGCTCCGGGAAGAGTGGCGGCTCTAGTTATAATGGGCGGAACGCGCTAATTTAGATATTTTCTTTATATTCTTTTTTATCCTTATATTCTTATAAAAACTAAAATGTATACGTTATAGAAAACATGTAATTTTGTTATTATTTAAAAGCTGATGACCTTCCGTGAAGGTTTTACGCCGTACTGAGGATTTATTTTCTTTTTTAGAGATTATTTTCAATCGAAAAAACTACAAGTAATCGTGTTTCTAAAGTGTATAATTTATAGAGTGAATCCTTGAACATCTTACAAATTAATTTCATAACTAAAGATTAAGTAATAACGATGCAGCAAGGGATCATACTAAGGTACTTGCAAGAGAATGGGCAGCAGCGTTCTCTGTGCCTTTGTAACAACCGTACTGCGATCTCCAACCCGCCTGCCAAGCGTGGCGATTATGGCAAAACCCCCCAAAATGTCAATGTGACTTGGGGAGGCCTATGTCCAGCAGTGGACGTCTTTTGGGCTGAAATGATGATGAATGATGAAGGGATCATACGAACGGAATTATTTCGAAATTACGTATCGTTCCCTCGGTGCGCTCTTAACATATCATGATTATAGGTTACAAATAAAAACAAGGTGCTGTTTTACATCGTCGTCAAATTCACGAAGGTAACTACGCTAATGATTCTCGTCCCGAATCAATAATAAAATCGGTGTTTTTTTTTTTTGTTTTTTCTTATTTACGGAAATGGGTAAGTGTAAACCACCCGTGTTTTAAACGGGGCACGTCTGATCTTAGCCTTATAACCGCGCTTTCGGGCATACAAACAATCTCAAATGTTTATTCGATAATTTCTTATTCCCTCAACTACGTTAAGGAGGTTATTCTGATATACTGACAAACTTAAACAACGAAAAAAAAATCAGCGTTTAATAATTAATTGGGTACCGAAATTTAAATTGATTATTTATGTCGTTTGTGACAACCTCTTGAATTTTGACGAGGATGCAAAACAACGCCTTTTATAATCATGGGTTTTTCTAAAATACTCTTCGCCAATAAAAATAATGCAATAAGCTATCAAATCATATATCAAATCGCACGAGTGAAGCATTATGAAAATCTGAAATAAATAAATATAATTAAATAATATACAGAAATATCTGTTAAATAATATGATCTATATTATTTTACAGATATTTGATTCCGTATTTAGGAGAGGATAGTGACACTTATTATAGTATTAGCAAAAATAACGGTCAGTAAATTATAAGAAACGTTTATTCACAATCAGGTAGACATACACATAAAAAAATATACTTGAAGTCACATCAGTTTTATCCCTTTATACAAGACGATATTTAATTTCTAAAGTAAAAGTAATCACAGTACATTTAATCACAGTTCATATTTAAATCATAATTTTATATACCAATATACTGTACATATAATGCACTTTAAACGATAATTAAAGGACGGGAAATAATGATTTACCAACATTATTTCTGGCTGATACCTATTACCCTGTACACGAAGTATCGTGGTCACGGAGAGTTGTTGCCTCGACGATGGTGCGTGGTAAAGTGTCGCTCCGTCCGCAGCGATCTCCAAAACTGAGCTGCCATGGCGCGCCCCTCCTAGCCTCCTCCGGGTATGGCAATAGCAAGTGCGACAACAATATTCTTCATGTGAGTTCTCTCCCTCACTGTATATTCTGTTTGATGTTTCACTGCTCAGCTGGCCTACCATGACGTCTTAATAAATTATTGTTTTACTCCTTTTCCAGTGTGGGGAAGAGATGGCGCTAGACATCCGGTATAGCTCCGTCTCTTTCCCACACTGGAATGAGAGTAAAACAATACTGCGTTGAGACGTCATGGTATGCAGAGCAGAATACATATTTTACGTTTATAAGTGAAAGAAAGATATGGTGCATTACGTTAATACTATTCTGTGAGGCAGCTGAGACGTCAACTTCTTGAGAATTTCCAGAATCAATATCTTATATCTATTAGCTGTGCGCTGTACGTAATTTTCATACTTTCTGGTGTCTGCGTCCGTGTTGTCTTTGTACGAGCACGTGCTTTCTACTTCGGTGTTGGGCTTTGGTCTTAATGGGACTACACGCTATTACTTTAAACTTTTTAATTTTTTCTATTAAATCAGCAATAAAATATTACAACCAAAAATGGAAAAATTAAAGAACTTTTTAGTAAAAATAAAACCTACTTCAAAAAAACACCAATTAGTGAAAAAATCTTAAGGTTCAGAAATCGTTTGCAAAATTTCTGAATCAAACAAACAAAACTCATCGATTTCTGTAGCTAAAGTTATTTTACATTTTCCGGTGTTTTTTTGAAGTCGGTTTTATTTTATGAATAAATATTTATTTTAATAATAAAGCTTTATTTTAGGAATAAAGATTTATTTTATGAATAAAGATGTATTTTATGAATAAAGATTTAATTGACGATTAAAAATTAATAAATCCTTTCTCTATTTCAGGTACTGGCTACCGCTTATCACTTACAACATCCGGTACCCCGCAAGAGGAAGAAATAACTAGAGTGGTGACGTCACAGGTGCCCGACGCGACAGTGTTGAAGCGGACCATCAACTCACTGATGTACAACATCCCCGTGACAGACTCCAGCAAGTTCCCCGCGTTGTTCGCGGCGCTCGAGGACAACCGATCCGAGCTGGAGATAGCGTCTATGGGAATCGGTTTGGCTACGCTTGAAGAGGTGTTTATGAAGTGAGTGTCGTAGATAGCAGCTAAGAGGCGTATCACACACCTCTACTGGCTCACATTATATTTGACTGGGGTGGCTATTCTTGAATATTAACTCCTTCGGAGCAGGCGTTTACTTTACGTACATATTTTTTGGGCTCACCCTCTTCAATTAACAAAAACAAATTTCCTGACAAACTACCACTCGAAATGTTCATACGCGATGCCAAAATCGCCGGTAGTCGCCACCGAGGCCGGCCCAAGAAACGCCGTGGCGATCTGGACTTATTCTTAACTGATTCTCCAGAGAAGGCAAAACACCGAGAGAGTTGGAAAGGAATGGGGGAGGCGTTTGCCAAGTCGTAGGACAAAACAGGCTAAGTAAAAAAAAACGGTTTGATTATGTTCGGACCACATTCCGTGTCACTGTGTATGATCCAGGATTCCATAAGCCAATACCTAGTAAATAACTTTTTCCTTCAACTACGCAGTATTGTTATCATTAATCACTACAAAACCGATCACAAAGGATGTCTTTTTTTGCTTAGAACCAAAACAGTGCAGAAAAGTTATATGAAATCTCATTATTGCACTGTTTTTCATTACTGCACTGTTTTAAATTTTAAATTTGGAATTAAATTTACCACAGAGGTGTAATGTCTCCTATTAAGTTAATAAAATGTATGCATTAGATCAAAAAGATTACTGGCTGAAAGTAAAAATCGGCTGAATAAAAATGACTTGGTGGAAAAAAAAAAACAAATGGCGCGCATTTTGTACCAATGTAAAACTTTGATACTTCTTATTTACCAAATAAAAAGGTAAAAAATCATGGAAATTGACAGCGATAGCGATATGAATTCAACTCCAGAAAATATAAAACAGCTGCAAATGAAGTTGTTAATAACCTTTAATAACTAATAATAGTAATAATAATCAATCCATCATCACTGACAGGACTATTGTAGCCAATAAGCCTGATATAGTGGTGACGGATCGATCAGAGCGGCGCGCAATGATTGTTGACTTAACGGTTCCACATGACGAGAACCTCGTGAAAGCCGAGAAAGATAAGCAAATCAAATATCTTGACTTGGCTCGCGAGGTTGTCGACATGTGGAATGTTGACTCGGCGATCATTGTGCCGATAGTCGTATCAGCCAATGGCCTAATTGCCAAGAGCCTCGACCAATATCTGATGAGGCTCTCGTTAGGCAGCTGGATCAAGGGCTTGATTCAGAAAGCGGTACTCCTGGACACGGCTCGTATTGTTAGGAGGTTCCTCTCTCTGGAGCCCTGACCGCCGGTAGCTTGGACCCTGTTACCGATACCGGTGGGCTACTATTTTTATATTTTTAAATGTTTTTTTTATATAATTTTGTAAAAATATTTAAAAATATAATAAGTATGTATAGAAATGAATAAATGAGAATAATAAAATAGTTTATTGGTAAAAACAAGTTTAGGCACGAACAAATTTTTGATTGGATCCTCCTTTTAGGCAGACAGTGCCTGTATTAGAAGAGTCCGCTCTTTCATTGCAAGACGTGTTATACAGAAAGCAAAAAACGTTAAAAAAATAAAAAAGTAACTAAACTAGTAACTGCACTTTTAATAATTGTATGTTTGAAGGGAAGATGAATTAAGCTTTGTTTCATTAACTTGAGTTTTTATTTTGTCAGGGTAGTTGAAAGAAAAGCAGATTACGCACCTCGATAAAGTGAGTAATTAATGCACTCGTGATAATTTAGTGCCTTCGCATGCGCTCGGGCACCAACATAACACTCGTGCATTGCGCTCGATGCAACAATCTACTAATCTAGATTCGTTTAAATTTAATCCTTGTTGGATAACAAGTAAAAGTAGTACCCCAACAAAAAATAAATAAATTGCACTAAAATGTGGAAACTTACATGGCAATACAGGCACTCGGACGTCAAAACTACGGTCGCTAACCGAACAACAGAAGTCCAAACTCAAGTTTTGCCAACGGGCAATGGAGCGTAGAATAATAGGTGTGAAGCCTACAGATCGCGTTAGGAACACCACCCTGCGTTCCATAACTCAAGTTGCAGATGTCGGTGAAAAAACAACCAAGCTAAAGTGTGAGTGGGCTGGCCTCGTAGCACGAATGATGGTGATGACGATGGTGGGCAAAGATCGTCACTCACTGGATTCCTGACAGAGGAAATCTCCGTCGAGGTAGACCGCGGCGAAGGTGGCGTGACGATCTGATCTTGCCGGGCGATCATGGCCAGATATCGCACAAGATAGAGAGGTTTGGAAGGAGAAAGGGGAGGCCTTTGCCCAGCTTTGGGACACATGAGACAATAACAAAAAAAAAAGCTTATTATTGGGTATATTATCCCACCCAGTTGCGTTTATTAGTCTAATTACTTCGTTGACGTCAGTACCTATCTAGTAAAACGAAAGAATTCAATGTGGAAGATGACCTAGTAGGGTTTTGAGTGGGAGGACGACTAGTATCTAAGGATTTTTAGCCAAGTTTTTACCAACGTTGATAAAATAGTGGTTGACCCTATTTGTTGCTTCGGATGGGTTTATTTCTGTTGATAGTAAATCAAGCGGAGGTTCGGAATTTTTCAACAGCAATGTATTGGCTTTTATAAATTTTGCACACAGGTTTAATATTTTTTCCCGCCTTCTGTAGTTCATGTACCTATATCGTACTGGTTTTTTCAAAAGATTATTACAGAAATTTCCTATAGAGGTAACAGAAAGTATCACGTCATCAGGTGCAAGTTTGAATTTTAGGTGAAGTTTGTCTCTGTGTCATAGACAACGAACCGGGTGTGATCCACTTTTTAATACAACTATACTTTCTAGGGATTATCTTAGTGAAAGAGTTTTTCCATATTGCATATTGTAAAGAATTTATGAAGTAATGTTAAGAAGTATTTGCATCAACAAATCATAAATAGGGTTACCTAATATTAATGCCGCGTATGCCAGTTACAAGGTTTGTCATACATATGGCTACGCTCGCAGTTTATTCTAGGTGAATTTATTTGCTTTGTTAGTAAAACAGCTTGATGATCAGTAAACGAAGAGTTAGTAACCAATGTTTTGAATGGTTTTTTATTTTATTTTAGCATAATATGGTCTAAGCAAGAACTGTTTTGATGTGTGGGGTAATATTGAGCTGGTCAAAGTCCATGAAATGCACAAATATTTAGATAATGATGTGTATGGGTATCGGGTTTCCCGGAAAAAATGTTAGTGTTGATGTCTCTTAAAAGTATTATGTTTTTCGAACGTAATGTTTTATATAATTTTATTTAAAAAAATCTAAATAATATAGAAGAAAATGAATAAACGTAATAAAATAATGATTTCGTGTCCAGGAAAACAATGTCATGTTTGAAAAAAAAAATGTAGATGCAAAATTTATAGAACATTGTATGTTTTTCCTAAGGTTATGCAGTAGCATCGACAGTTCTTTATTGGAGGATGAAGTGGACGCTACTATAATGGAGCCAGGTGGGTACTTACTTTGTCGTTCTATACAACAATTCAAAAATAAAGTAATAAAATAATAAATAAACCGTGACAGCTAAGAGATGTGTGTCGCGTGTGATAAGTATAAAATTCAGCATTTTTCAGTAATTTCTTGATAAAATACATAGCCCTATGCAAACAGTTAGTACTAAGCAACGAAACGTCAAACAAAATTGTCGCTTACTGTCTTGTAAGTTCTAATTTCAATTGATTACGATTTTTTTTTTTACTGTTGCCTTTAACCGCGAACTGTCAATCAAATATAAATTAGAACATAGTTTTCGGAAGACCGACTGCCCGGCAGGCGTAATATGACCGCTGTAGAAACGGGTTTTATCTACGGAAGTATCGACATAATGATAGATAGTCAATGAAAATATGTAATTTTGTTGATTCTTCCATCGACAAAATACGTTTCTACAGTGGTCATGCTACGCGTGCTGCGGTGGTCACCAATCAAGGACGTTCATTTGGAATATGAAAAAACAAATTTTTAGACTCTTCTTAAGTTTACCGTATTTCACTACAACTCCGAATTTGATCCTTATCAGAGACACCATCAAATGGTGTAATAATATAGTGTCAGTTTTTTTCCGATATCAATGGTTTGGATTCCTGACTATTAATATTGATTTTCCAACAATTTTATCATTCTGTTTTAGTTTTCACCAAAAGGCTCGAGACTCCTTTGAGCATTTTTCGGATGTGGCTATCCACGCCCACTTTGAAAATTCACCCTGTTTAAAAAAAAACAATAACTACACCATTCCATTCTCCGGTGCGACCGGGGTAGATGACGGCCCTATCCGTCAAGTGGTCCCCGACCACACGACGAAGGTAGGTCGGCATCCGGTGATACCGGAGTGCCTCCCTAATGCAGCTCCAGGGCATGGTGCGATGTCAAGAGACACCGCCAAGACAACCCCACCCCTGGACACCGCATCCCCCGTCGTGAGAGCCCTCACGCGCATGATGGCGTCCACCGTCGAGCGCCCTCTGCGGAAACCAAACTGGTGTTCCGCCAGATCCGGCCCCATCCCCACAAGGTGCCCGGCGAGGCGATTGGCAATGACTCTTTCAAAGAGCTTGCTCACCTCGTCGAGCAACACAATGGGCCGGTATACGGACGGAGAGTCCGCAGGTCGCCCCGGCTTCCGAATGAGGACCAGCTTCCCCGTCTTCCAACGAAGCGGGAACTGGGCTCTCTGGCCCGCTGGACAGCCTCTTGGAGGGCGGTCTTCGCTGCTCTGTATCCCTCGTACAGCTCCGCCTCAATGGCTGCCGCATCCGGAGGGCGGATGCGGAGCCTGCGATGCCTGGCGTACGGGTGCCGCGTGGCGAAGCACGCCTCGCGCAGAGACGTCAGCTCTCGCGACCACCAGTACACCTGACGCCGGGCGCTTCCTGGCCGAACTCGGGGCATTGCCACGTCGCAAATGTCGGACATGGCCTCCTGGAACTACCCTGCGTTGTTGATGTCGGCAGGCCTGTTCGGTGATGTCACCCAGGTTTGCACTATCGCGGCTTCCAGGAGGAGCTCCCGGTCCAGCTGCTTCAGCGCCCAACGCGGACCACTCGGGGCCTGTAGGACCGGCGCGCTTGAATTCGGGGCGGAGACATCGAACCGGATGTACCGGTGGTCGGAATAGGTCTCCACCCTCTCCATGACGCGTCAGTCAATGACACGCGGTGACAGAGCGGGGCTAGCAAACGAGATGTCCACCACCGACTCGCCCCGCATCCGCACACACGTGGGGACAGAACCCCGATTTAGGACGACCAGGCCCGCCTCAAGAGCCCAGTCCTCCACCATCCTACCCCGCACATCTGTGCAACGAGAACCCCAGGCCAAGTTTTTGGCATTGAAGTCCCCGAGCACAAGCACGGGGAGGGAATAACTTCGGATGCCGACACTCAACTCCGTGAGGGAGTTGGAGTTGGGAGGATGAGTTGTGGAACTCGGCGAGAGTTCGGCTCGGGGAGAAGTCGACTCCCGCTACGACGATCTCCCCGAACCGTGCTGCTACGCAGCCCTGACCCTTCCTGACACTCTCAGGGTCGGGGTAAGCCAGGATCACCTTGACGGACGTGATGTCCTTCAGCAGCATGGTGACGTCGCCGTGGTGTGTGAACGTGACAGAAGGCAGATCCTTCGCCACAAAATCTGGCAGGTCATCCGGAATGGTCCTATTCAGCAGGTTGATTATGTTCTACAGACTCTTTTCGCCACCATCCATCCTGCAAGATGGCATCTGTCCAACTTGGTCGAGTGATTGAAATAACAGCACCTTGGCACTGCATACCTCTTCCTTTTTAAGGAGGACTTGCAGTTCTGCAAGACGGTGACCTCCGTTCACGTAGTCGATACCTACCATACTTCACGAATGCCAAAAGCTCGTTGGCAATGAACTGCTTCATTGCCATTGCGTATAAAATCAGGCAGGGGCTACCGCTGCACAAAACGCGAAAAAAATATTCGTGATTTTTTGTTTTGGTGTAGCTGCAGTAGTTTACGAGAAAAAAAGCTTTAAATGGAAAGTGGCACGGGGCGCTCGCGCGGCAAAAATGTGAGCGGGAGCGGGGGCATTAACATGTGTCACGTGACACATGTTAATGCGCACTTTAGCGGTGTAGCGCAAATGCGTCCCTTGCCCTGGCGATTGAGAGAATGTTCTCTCAATCGCCAGGGCACATTCAACTGGTTTAGGCGCAGAATGCCTAATTCTCAAAATGGCAACTGAGTCGCAAAAGGACTAGTTCTCAAAATGGCCAATTCTCTAAAAGCCTAATTCTCAAAATGGCCAATTCTCTAAAAGCCTAATTCTCAGAATGGCCAATTCTCTGAAAGCCTAATTCTCTGAATGGCCAATTCTCTAAATGGCTAATTATCAAAATGGCATATTAATAATAGATTTGATAATTTGAACTTAGATTCTAACAAACGAAACAAGTCTCAAATATTACTTACAATTTTTTTAAAGTAAAAAAGGCACTTTGTATCGAGCGAGAAAAAAATATTTAAATAGTGATCGACTGGTTATTCAAGAGTTGGGGAGCAGGTATCTATACCGGAAGCTTTAAGCAGACATTTTTTAGTAGCAGAAGATGGAAACAATGATAAAATACTGGTTTTGATAAGTCTTAATTTCTTTAATTCTGAGATTAAACAATAAGTTCGCGCATAACTCCGATATTTACGAACCGATTTGAAAAATTATATTTTTATTCCAATGGCAATGCTTTCCAATAGGTCCCTTAGTCACCAAGTTGGGATCTGATGATGGAATCTTGGCGAAATCGAGGGAACTCTTCAAATTTTATTGGAAAACGTACAGTGATTTTGGTATTTCTTCTATAACAAGATATATTCTACAACAAGTGAAGCATTTGCGTTCAATTAGAACCTTTTTACCATCAGATCTGATGATGAATCCAAGAGACAGGCACCGGAACTCCATAATAAGACAATGTACCTTAGCTGTTTGGGCTTGTTGGAATTGTAACGGTGTGCACTTTCCAGGTGTACCACTAACTTCTTAACTTCCCTTATTCAACCTACGTAAGACGTCCTCTGCTTTGACAGTCTGTTTTTGCGCTGGTCAGGGTTCTCATTCGAAATGCATTGAGCATATCTTTGCCTAATTTATTTTAATCGTTTTCCTTTTTCATTCTCAGTTTCAGTTCGACGCCGTTTTCTCATACACGAAGCATCTTTACTAGGCCTACCCATATTTTATATTGTTAGATGAAAAATAAGTCACTAAATTTTTTTTTTTTGAAATATACGGTACCTAAATGACTATATACAGACTAGGCCAGAAAATATTGCTTGGCTTGGCACCGACTCCAAAAAAATGTTTAATTTTATTACAGGTTAATCGAAGGTTAGGTAAGGTTTATTAAAATAGGTAGGTTTAAGTTTTATTTTTAACTTTTTAGTGCTTTTAGGATTTTTTGAAGTCAGTTATATTTTATTTTGCATTTTATTTTCTTATGCATAATAAAATCTTACAATTTCAACTCACTGATTTAAGAAATACATATATTAAAAAATCTTTCATCATTTATAACATTACTACCATTTATAGATAATATGCCATTATGATAATTAGCCATTTAGAGAATTGGCCATTCAGAGAATTAGGCTTTTAGAGAATTGGCCATTCCGAGAATTAGGCTTTTAGAGAATTGGCCATTTTGAGAATTAGGCTTTTAGAGAATTGGCCATTTTGAGAATTAGGCTTTTAGAGAATTGGCCATTTTGAGAACTAGTCCTTTTGCGACTCAGTTGCCATTTTGAGAATTAGGCATTCTGCGCCTAAACCATTCAACTCAATGATAGTACACAGTACTCGCACATATGCCATACAATTATACAACACTAAGAAATTGAGTCCATACAATTCAAAGATACTCTTCCAATCGTCGGCAGGTTCCACAATAATATCACATGCTAATCAATTAAGTTGTTTAACCTTATGGTTTTAAAGCAGGACCAGCATTGAGCCAAGCATTTGTATCATCCATGTAATCCCCAAACTTACCTTATGCTTGCCTACACAAGGTGCGTTTTTTACAAGATTTAAATTTAATTTTATTCAGTTTATTAATATGATTGTGAGGAGCCATTTTATTGAAAAAATTTAAACAGTAGTAGTAAATAGGTAAGTGCCTATTTAGGAGGAGCTCGTGGCTAAATAATAACAGCCACCCAGGTCGATCTTTAAGGTTAAGCCGTGCTTGCCGAGGTTGGTCTGTGGATGGGTGACCATAATTACATATCGAGTTTCCTCAGTGCCTCGGAAAGCACGTTAATCCGTTGGTCCCGGCTGTCATTTGTAGATCTTTGACAGTCGTTACGAGTAGTCAGAAGCTAAAAGTCTGACATCCAGTCTTAGCAAGGGGTATCGTATTACCCAGTAACTGGGTTGTGGAGGTCAGATAGGCAGTCGCGTCATGTAAAATACTGGTACTCAGCTGCATCCGGTTAGACTGGAAGCCGACCCCAAGATACTTTGGGAAAAGGCTAGGCAGATGATGATGGTGACTTACCTATTTACTACCTATTTACCTGTAGTTGAAAATAATGTTGGAAAAGCAAAAAATAGCTCAATGGTTTAAACCAATAAGGTCTACATTGAAACCTTTTACTGTTTATCTTCTTTTCTGTGTCGGGGTTGGCTTTCAGTCTTAACCAAATGCATCTGCAATTCTGCAAATACTTTTATCAGAAATTGATGTAAAGTATGAGCGTACTGCCTATCCAACCTCCACAGTACAGCTACTAGGTGACACGATTGGATTGATACTATTTTGTATTGTCTACTTCCAGTGGTTGCGCCGCAGAAGATAACTGGCCTGCAATTGTATTTCCGACAATTATTTGTATTGTTAAAGAGACAAGCGAAATTCATTCACCATGAGAAAAATGCCTTCTTAGTTCTGGTAAGTTAATAAACGAACACTTAATAGCTTAAAAGCACGCCTGTAATTCGAATGAGGTAAGCATAATTGTACACCGAGATTTCAATAGTTCCTCTAGCTACAACATCTCATATTATAATACAAGTGAATGATAGAATAACGACTTATAGGGGAAAAGAAATAAAAAGACCGGCCAAGTGTGGGTCGTACCCGCACGCACACAGGGTTGCGTAGCACCAAACAACATAATAAAAATTTATAAGTAAAAAACCATATATAAATATAAATTATAAGTAAAGTTTTTTTTACTTATAATTTTATTTTAACATTTAAGTTTTGCCGTAATCGTTTCTGAACACATTATTATCTCAAGCTCAACACTTTTTTCATATTCATGCTATTAACCGTTGAGGAGTTCCATCGTGATTAGACGATCCTGGCTGTAGGATGAGTGCATGATACAAATCGTGATTATCCATCAAATATGAACTCGTATGCAAAGTTTCGTATCCACGCTTTTAACCGTTGAGGAGTTCCCTCGTGAGAAGATGATTCTGCTGATTGCAGGTTGAGGTCATGATACAAGTCGTGATTTTGGGTGCGCCAAAGTTCACCTAAATTTTCAACTCCGATAATTGAAAGGTGTTCTTCCTAACATTTTTCATCCTACAATCGCAATTCCTAACTACTCTGTCTCTAATGTTCATAATTCCGAAGCATTCAACTTCATAATGTCAGTAGCAATAAACATCTATTATACTTTTATTTGTTTTCCTATATTTTCTCAACATAACCATCTTTTACACTATTATTCAAAGTCATATCTTTTTTGTTTAGATTTCTTTTTATTCATAATAATCAGTATTATATACCTGCATTGGTTTAGCGTAACTTTTACTTTTTTATATATACCGGTGTGTACCTGGAAAGATATCCATAGGTTAGGTTAGGTTAGAACTGTGACCAGCTACCTCGAAATTAGTCACAAAAAAATTCTAAGGATTTTTTCATAGTGCCCGCAAGATGACACTCTGACCTAATCCAGTGGGGATATTCAAATTGAAATTCAAATTGACACTATAAATATCATGTTCTACCCACATATATTTTTATTACACTTGGTAAATGTTTCTTTCTGAGTATGAGTGAAAATATTATGGTAATTATGTTTAGGGATAAAAGCGTTATGATAAAAAAACACCACACAGTAGGAGATATATTTACATTAATGATATTATTTATTACAATTTTCGGAAACATGAGTGTTATGAACATCGCCGGTAGCACTACAAATAGTATGAATAAAAACTTTAGGATGAAATTTTTTAGGAAGAATGATCATTCGGATTACAAATCATTAGGAAGAACAATTTCGGGTAAAGTACTTTAGGTGAGCCAATATGGACCCCGTGATTATGCATCAAATATGAACTCGTATGCAAAGTTTCGTGTCCACGCTATTAGCCGTTGAGTAGTTCCCCCGTAAGAAGACGATCCTGACTGCAGGTTGAGTTCAATCAAAATAATTTTATTTTACATAGGCCTACACTTATAAAACGTCGACAAAAAGGTGCTCGGTTCGGGTTGGTCGTTTCCTATGGAGAAGAACCGGCAAGAAACTCCATGGTTACTCTTTTAAAATCATTTGGTTTTACAATATTTCTGTTACAGCTTTAGTACTAAAGTATGGGAGGACATCGTAGGCCTGACAATAAGTCGTTGCTTACTACAAAACGTAGAACGAAATAAAATGTTACCAAGGATCTAGGAATCTGTAAGGCCTACAATGTCCACACATTTACAAACAATCGGTAAATAAGAAAAAGAGTCTATACAACAATAAAAAATAAACAACAGTTCATGATACAAATCGTGATTATCCACCAAATATAAACTCGTATGCAAAGTTTCATGTCCACGCTATTAACCGTTGATGAGTTCCCTCGTGAGAAGATGATCCTAGCTGCAGGTGGCGTTCATGATACAAATCGTGACTATCCATCAAATATGAACCCGTATGCAAACTTTCGTGTCCACGCTATTAACCGTTGAGGAGTTCCCTTGTGAGGAGACGATTCTGGCTGCAGGATTAAGTTATGTTTGTCATAAGAATGTATTGTCTTCAGAACCAAAGGTGTGTGCAAAATTTCAGCTCAATCGGACATCGGGAAGTGATTCTAATTTAGCTGCCAAGATTCCACCGTAACAAACATACATACATACATTGCAAGTTAAATAAAAGCTTTTAATAAAATAAAAAAAATAAACGTTAAGGGTTAATTCATAATGTTGTATTGTATTACTTTCAACAGCAAAGCTAAATTCGTTTTACATAGTATGTTAATGAAAAACAAAGTTACTGCTACAGTTTGATGGAAAAGTCCCATTTCTCAAAAATTTAAGATCAAATCTTTTTCAAACCAATTTTCGTAGAAAGTTTTTTTACGTTCTACGATTCTACCTTTTTTCAGAATATTCCTCTTCTTACTTTTGAGATTAGAGGGGACACACACATTTTAGCACTTTGGAAGAGTATCTTTCAAATGATTAACAATGAGAAAAAAATATTTTAGGAACCTTAATGTCATTTTAAAGACCTATCTATAGACACCTCGCACGTATAGGTTTGATGGAATATTTTTTTTCTTTTTGTATAAGAATCGTAAAGCGATTTACAAAATACATCTACCTACTAACTTTCAACTGTGTAGTTCTAATAGTCTCGGAATAAAGTGGCTGTGACGTACGGACGGACAGATAGACAGACAGACGGACAGCCAGACGACGAATCCAAAAGTGTTCCGTTTCTTCCTATTCGGCTACGGAACCCTAAAAACATTTTTCGCCGACTTCCAAGGAACAGAGAAGGAGAGGTGACGATAGATACGTACGAGCCTTTTATCATACCTCAGCTAAATAATATCGAAACTCTCGATTGCGAGTTGTTTCTTGTATTATTGATAGAAATTATGATTGTTTGATATCTAAAGCATATTCAATTACTAGGAAAAATTCAAAGAATGTGAGGACACCTTTTAAAATTGATTATATATTTTTACAAATAGAGGCTTTATACGAACAAAAAACCTTTTTCACAAAATGAGTTCATTATTATTTTACCAATTGTCTCTACGTATAGTTTCCGATTTTAGACAGGCTAAAAAAATCACCTGCTCAATAACTTTATACTAACCACTTTTAACTTGTCCCCAGCAATTGTTTCTACCACTATTAATGATGGTTCAGGTAACAATTATAACCAACAATCGAAACGTGTTTATGGAGACCAATAAAACCTCACGGCTTTTGAACCTGGACATGTACGGAGACCGCGCGGGCAGCCGTGTCATGGTCCACGTGGAAGGACCGGATGTCACCAGTCAGGACGTGGACAAGGTCCGGCGACGGTTCTCTAAGGTGGCCTTTGAGGATACTAATGATTATGCTACTGGTTAGTTACTAGAAAAACTAATATCGTATCGATAAGACAGCGAATACGAATATTATTTATTTTTTAGGAAAACTTACAGCGAACCAGACATTTAGTAATAGTTTAAACAAAATATGGCCAGTTACAAGTTTCCACGTGTAGTGTGTGTGTGTGTGTGTGTATTATGTTCTTTACTCGAGTAAGAGAGCAGTGACGGCCCAGTGGTATTTGCCGCGGTTTACGAGTACTTTGTGCAGGTCGTAGGTTCACATCGATGGAAAACATCGTAAAGAAACCGACATGTCCTAGAACTAAACATTCGAAGATATTCGACATCTACCAACCTTCTTCCACCCGTGGACTGTAATCCACCAGATTACAGCCCACTCACTCTCATAGAGGACGCCTATGTCCCAGCAGTGCGGACATTATAGGCTGATTATCCTTTTATCATAAAAAAACATGAAAAATTAAATAAAATATAGTGGCCCACCAGTATCGGGAACAGGGTCGACACTACCGGCAGTCAGGGCTTCTGACCGAGGAACCCTTGATCCAGCTGCCTCACGAGAGTCTCCTAAAATGTTGGTCGAGCACTTTGGCTATTAAGCCAGGGGCCGTCACGACTACCGTCACAATGACTGCTGTATTCACGTCCCACATGGAGACAACCTCGCGAGCCAGATCAGGATACTATAGAATTGTTTCATCTTTCTCTGCTTTTACGCGGTTCTTGTCATGTGGCCCTGTTATGACAAAACTCTGCAGCCCTGGTCACATTGTTGTATGCAACATAGAATAATCTATGCGATGTGAGTTTGATACGGGTTTGATCTACAGTTCAATTATGACTAGGTAAGTAAAAAATAACACAAGAAAAAAAAATTAACCTGAAGTTCGGATGAAATGTTTGAAACCCGTAAACTTTAAACCCGTTTATCTCAAATTGACGTTTTACTTATTGCAGCGTTTTGTCCTAACAGGACCGCATGCGTCCAGCCGATATTTATCAACACTATAACCACCATCAGGCTTATTAGCAACAATAGTCCTGACACAGATTATTATAGAAGGTTTTATCCTTTTGTTTACATTAATTCATACTTCTACTTCTGTCAGTCACCTATAGGACATATCCAAAATGTAGGGTCGGTGCGTGAAGGCCAAAAGGGAAAATGTGGCCTTGTCAACTGGTTTTCTTTTGCCTAAGACAAATAGAAAAAAGGGTTACAGACCAGAGATAATGATGACACTTATATTAAAGGGAAAACCGATCAAGACAGGATCAACATATTTATAAAAAATGAATTCATAATTCAGCTATACGTATAACGAAGCATCAAGATCTTAAAGGTCTCAACGCGTCAACTGTTCAAGCAGGAAACTGGACAGGAATCGGTTATTTATGCCATAACTTTGTACCATAAGCTAATATAACCTGCATATATAAGTTTGCATCAAACAGACGCTGCTGAAATTTTCATTGACGAAAAAATGAGAAGTCTCTCCCTCTATTTTAATATTAAACTACTCCAAAATGATGCACAGCATATACGAGTATAACACTATCCTTTTCATTTTCAAGAACAAATAGCATGCACACTCTCTTTCTATAAATAGACGCACTACAAACATCTGCTATGCTGTATCCTCTTCTATCGCATGGGATGGTTGGTTGGGACCTTTCAGTCCGTCAGTCTCAGTCGCACATATTCACTCGCAGCAATATTAGTCCAAGAGCTACTGAACCCTCCGAGTAACGGTCTTCCTGTAAGGTTGGAAATTTGACTCTTATGATTTAAAGCATGCTAAGGGCAATAACCATGAACTGGCAGGTATCAGCCCCTTTATTTTTTAAATTGTAAAATAAATAGCGTACATAAACCGATACCGTGGCCCTGGAACACAAAGGGCTAAGAAGGAACATGGATGGGTTTTAGTCAGTCAAGTCTGACACTCCCTTCCGCTCCGCCCAGAGCGGGAGAAGTCATTTGATGATAACCCATCCGAAAAAAAAAAAAAAATAAGCCTGCTGATTCTGCCGAAGCACAATTAACTGAAACTGAGGAATACATTTCAGGTAACATACAATTATTTTATTCAATAAGATTTAATATACAGTCCTATGTGATTGAGCTTGATATTCAATTCCTAATGACCTTATTGATTTATATATTTTTTTTCTATTTTCATAAGAGGAAAACATTATCGAAGAGTCAGATGATGATGAAAACAGTAGTAGTGAAGTGTCGGATTATAATGAAGAAAATGTATTGTAAAAACTAATGTAGATTACATTAAAACGAATAAAATGTATTGTATTTATTATTTTTATTTTATGACACTCGCACTATATGCGTTCACGTAACACCGCTTACTCGCACGCCCTTAGCAGCTTTCCCCTCGCCGGTCAAGGTCTTATGCTATTCAAAACTGTCTGTCATTTACCATATTTATTATAAACGTTTACTCAAAAACATATCCAAATTTCGACTATACTCGTACATGAGAAAGTTTATTTTACCTCATCAACTGTGCTCCTTTCAATTCACCTGTCACATGCTTTTGCTCGTTGTAATCGCCTGTATTTTTTTTTTAAGATTTACAATAAATAAACTACATCCTATTAACTTTTTAAGCTTACAGAAACAAGTTTATATACTCTATTTATTTTACAATTTAAAAAATAAAGGGGCTGATGACGTGCAGAGCTGACACCTGCCAGGTCATTGCTATTGCCCTTAGCATGCTATAAATCATAAGTGTACAAATTTCCAATCTTACAGGAAGACCGTTACTCGGAGGGTTCAGTAGCTCTCCAGCTATATTTCACTTTTTAAATTTCGACAACCGGAATTCAGGACTGTTTTTTCGCAGACAACCCTATACCACCGTGTTCGTTAAGAAATAATCTTTATTTTCATTTAACTTTAATTAATTAACCAGACCGGCGCAAGTTACTATTATCGATTTACCTGTTTATACTCGTACCTGCCTACCCGAGAGTTGTTACGGGAAAAAAAAGGCAATCTAACGTTCTAACCGAAATAAACAATGTTTTGTTTAAAATCTTTTGACCCCGTTTTTTTTTAATATAGTATGTTTTCTTTTCAGCGGTACTTAGAACCAGAAAGCATGATATTGATGAGTACTACTTAGCAGGAGTGGACGTCAATCAAACGAATGCCAAGGTAAAGCAACAACGATGTCATGACGGCTAGCTCAACCATTAGGAAGATCGAAATCCAAAATTGATTAACTGAAAACCTTTTAACAGTTAAAAGGTTTTCAGTCAACTAAAATTAACTTTTCGTTATTTTTAGTAAAATAATGCATGTTTGTCGCATAATCCTGCCTTATTGTGTTCTATTTTAATGGCATAAAAAGGAATAAGAGCTAGTAAAATTATAGCGCTGCTGGAAGAGGGGTGTTAGCCAATGATACGTCTCAAAGCGGTTAAACGTGAGTCGTTCAAACATTCAAAGAACCTGGACTCGATACCAAGATACAGGTTCCGTTCAGAAAAGGCAAGGTTCTGGGAGAAAATGTTGCATACAACCACGAGACGACCGCTTTTTGGTGACCCCAAAAGAAACCTTGAAGAAGTACGAGGAGCACAACTTAGCCTATGAACTGCGAGGAGGTGGCTTTTAGCGGTACGCAGTAGTATATACGCAGTCGACGACCAGCACGGGCCCCAAGTTACTCCATGAGCACCGAATTGCTCGTTTGAGGTTCGCTAGAAATTGCCTATCTTGGCCACTAGGTAACTGCAGTAGCGTACTGTTCTCCGATGAGGGTCGCATTTGTCTGCATGGTGAGGACCGACGTCGGTGGGTGTTACGAAGACCAGGGGAACGCGGGGTTTGAAGAAATCGTCCCTTATGGTGGAGGGTCCATTATGTTTTGGGCGGGCGTAAATTCCAGTTATCGTACCGAGATCATTTTCATTGAAAATGGGTCACTAGATACGCAAAGGAACATAACAGATTTTTTTTTGTGATGCAAATGCTGTAATTGGTGAAGAAGCCATTTACATGGACGATAATGCTCGGGCCCACCGTTCTGGCGACGTAGATGCTTATATGCAAGAGGTCAGTTTTCGTCGTTTGGATTGGCCAGCGTGGAGCCCCCGACCTTAACCCCATTGAGCACGTCTAGGACCTCCTAAAGTGTCGCTTAGAAATCTATTTCAGTTGATTATTGTTAAAATTAAGCGTTCACAAGAAAAGAAAACGTGTTAAACTTTAGTGACAACATTTTCACATTTTCTGATGTGGCCAACGTTTCTATAAAAGTTGGCGTTAAATAAGTAAATGCTACAGCATGGAAAACTCAAACGGGACGTTGAAAAGAAAGTTATTTTTTATTTACTCTCTAACTATTATGTTTTACGTCGAGGTTCTATTTCACAAATTGGCTCTGAATTATACACGTTAAATAAAGTAAGGATAGTAAGAATTTTTTAACCAAACTAGGAGAATTTTGGACCACTATCTGCACCGTAGGAAGATTAAACATAAAAAGGTTAAACATATATCTAGTATATTTTGAGAGACTCGAGTTACAGTATTTTCTCAGGTGAGCAGATTGAGTATTCTAGTTAATTGACCACGACTTTCTCACCATTGATGATTGCCTGCCGGGCCTCGACTCGGACTTTGTGGAAATGAAACTCACTGTTTCACTGGCTTGTGTTTATTTGTTTAACACAGACTTAATGCTAGGGCGCCAACCCTCATGTTGATCAGCGGGTGGTAGACTATCATTCTACTGATGAAAATAGTAGCGCAACAATGCGTGCTACGTATACGACGAACACATCATTGAAGTTGACTCGTCTTGAGGCCTTAAAAATATTGTAATCAAATGATCGGTCGCAGTGCCAGATTCGACACTAACGAAATTGTCATGTACGCCATTAACCCGAAATGCATTCCTGATGTTATCAGGAATAGCTTAAAAAAGGTTCAAAATACACTACAAAATTCATAAGCAAGTGTGAAAAGAAGTACAAGGATTGTCACAGAAAGTAGTCAGTTTTTATAAAGAAAAACAATATTTGGCTTTCGACTACCATCTCAGCTCCAGACATAGAACAACGACAAACAATTTCCGAATCCACTCAAATCATCGCAGAAGTGGAAGAAACTGACATTGGAGAAGTAGATGCTTCTTCTAAATCCACTCCTGTTTCATTTTGGATCTTGTCACTTCAAAGCAATACGAAAGTCTGAGCAATCGTCAGCAGCGCCGTGTATCGAAACATCTTAACTAATATTATAAAGAGGAAAGATTTGATTGTTTGTTTGTTTGCATTGAATAGGCTCCGAAACTACGATTTGAAAAATTCATTCAGTGGTATATAGCCCATTTATCGAGGAAGGCTATACAACGTGTTGTTTTGCAACCTCGTCAAATTTAAGGAGGTCACTATGCTAATGATTCTCGTCCCGAATCAAAAATAAAATTGGTAGGTAATTTTTGTTTTTAATCTCATTTACGGAAATCGGTAAGTGTGAAAAACCCGTGTTTTAAACTAGGGCAGTCTGATTCTCGCCTTATAACCGCGCCTCCACAAATACAAACAATCTCAAACGTTTATTCGATCATTTCTTATTCCCTAAACCACGTTAAGGGGTTTATTCTGATAAACTGACAAACATAAACAACCAAAAAAATCCGCGTTTATTAGTAATTTTAAACTAGGTACCGTAATTTTAATTGATTATTTATGTCTTGTGTGACAACCTCCTGAATTTTGACGAGGATGCAAAACAACACCTTGTATATCATCACGCTACGACCAATAGGAGTGGAGCAGCAATGAAAAATGTTGCGAAAACGGGGAAAAGGTGACGCAAACGAAGTTGCGCCGGACAGCTAGTCTTGCACATGAATAAGAAGATCAGCATTGGGCCGCAACACAACAATTAAAAGTTTTCTCAAAAATTGGAACAGACGAAGACGGAAATAAGTTTAGTAGCAAGTCTGCCGCTGATTTCGAGTTTTTCATTGAAGAATGACTTTAAAACTCTACTGAAATAATAACAACAATCGCAAACATAATAAAATCAAAGCCCTGATGAAGCTCTTTGTTTCATTGTAGACATAACTATCTGTAATGGTGCAAAATCACGAGAACACATTAATTACCTTATTCATTATTAAGTTCAATCAACGAAAAAAAAGGTATGCCGATGACCAAGTTCTAGTAACAGAATATTGTTATTTTCATTTTTGCTATGTGAATGTGTAGCTGTATAATGTTCGATCTAAGTCGATATTTTTCTAGAAAAAGAAGTTTACCTTAAGTATTTTTATTTCTTGCTTGTTAGATCTCTAAATTTTAACACAAAAGAAAATATACAACTGAATGGTAAATTTCAATACCTACTTGACGAATACAAGGCGCTAGCACTCGTACTACTGCAAAATGGCCGCAGACGCACCACGCCACAGGACAAAAATATTACCAAGGAAAATAATAGTACATTATGATATAAGTGCGGTAAGTTGAAAATTACAGCTGAGGCGATATTGCTATCCTGAGCCGTAGGCGAGGGCTACAAGCAAGCAGAGGCTGTAATTATCAAAGCGCACGTAATGTCATACGACGTTTTATAAGATATTTGCGAGGAAATAAATAAAACTCGGACTTTCTTACGAATAAATCTTTTACTTGTCCACAAATTAGCGATGCGCACGCATAAGCGCTTTTTTTAGGCAAAGGCACATCAACAGTCAGTAGTACTAATTTTTTGTGTAAATTAGTATTTTTGTGTTTTGTAACAGTTATATGGTTGAAATTTATGGTCAAAATTAATTAAATTAAAGAATTAAATGTTTATTTAATATGTTTTATCTCACAAAGTTAATTTTATTCATAAAATGTTGACCACTTTTATGACATAAAAACTCATTGTTAAGATTTAAAAAAAAAAACCGTTCGTTTTAGACGAAGCATCTTGATAAACCGTGCGTTTTACATCACAATAACGCACAAGTACGTAATGAGATACATTACGCTATTGAAATTGGTGAAATAAGAGACCCTTTACGAGCAAATGTGTTATAAAACAATCGTTTGCAGAATCGGTAATTTTGTAACTATGCTGTGATTTATTGAATTAGTCATTTTTCTACTATAACCCGCAGAGAGAAGATGTATGTCCCAGCTGTGGGCAGATGGGGTTGATTGTACTTAGGTATGTATCTTTCTCAGGTTCTATACACAACACGACTCCGTCACGCGGCTCCGGTCGCCCTCAACTTGCTGTCCAACATGTTGGCTTCGCATTACATATCGGGGTCCGACGGCAAGACCATCACCACTATAAACGAGCCCATGAGCGACGAGAAGCAGAAAGATGTACCAAAAGAGGCCAAGGGCCTGATAGGCGCGCACCTATGGGGCTTCTTTATTCAATTCAGTAAGTAATAAATACATATTTTCTAGATTATTTGGTCGCAAATAAGCCAGGTGGAGGGTAATGAGGCGATAAAGAATCTCCCTGTATGGAATAACACATGTATGATAGTCCAGTCAGCAAGTTCAAAAAGGTGCTAATTCTTGATCAAGATCTTAAAAATATTATTTTGAAACCTAATAAAATTACTTGATGATCTGGGGGCACGGTAGTGCCCCCGCCAAGACGAGCCAAGCGAAGTGCAAAGGCACAACCTACCTTTTCTCGAAGTGTTTCGTCGTTTTTTTGAACCCTCACAGTTTTTTTTTCGATGTACCAGTTAGTTTATATTCTCAGGATATGATGTCAATAATAGACCAATTAAACGTCTATTAGTCTCAATTGAATAGCTCTAATACTTTAGATTTTATTGATATATAAAATACACCGATTTTGTCACTGACATACTCACTGACGAACTGATGATCATCAAAAAGTTTGGCTGAAGTTTTCCTGAAGTGCTAGAAAGCTGAAATTTGGTATGTAATCTAAGTTTAGTATACAACCAACAAAAAAAATCATAAACCTATAACTAACGCCCCCCATCCCCTAAAATGGGGGGTGGAAGTTTGTATGAGACTTCAAAATGTTAGGGTACTTCCTGAAGTGCTAGAAAGCCGAAATTTGGTATGTAAACAAAGTTCAGTATACAAAAAAACACTACCGTGCCCCCAGAAAACTTAAAAAAGAACTGAAATCCCACCAAAAACATTTCATGCAAAATGTTGCCAAGACGACCACATAAGGTTTGCCCTGTGAAAAAGATATTAGGGTCGGTAGAGTTAGGCCGTGTAGATTCAGAAGCTTGGCTCTACGGATTACGGATCAGGCTAAGTAAAAATAAAATATAATTAAAATGCATTTATTAGGTTATTCATAAAATCATACCCCATAGAATTTAATCTCCAATTACAATGAAATAGAATTTTATCCCTCACGAATCTGACAGATTTTTTTAACATAAATGTATATTATGCATACCACGGCGGGGATTCCGCCATAAATGAATATCGACGCCATATTGCCTTTCAGTCGCTAACTGTGCAACATTAATCTTCATTGTTGATAAATAGGTGGATGGGTAGTTGAAATCACACACAACACTTGACTCAAACTCCATAAGTTTATTTCTAATAAACCAGTTACAGGCACTTTAACACTTATAAACTTTCCATAGGTTGAGCCGCCCTTCACAAACATGGTTGATGTAATGTTTGTCTTTTGGATCTGCCTTTCAATTGTTACAGTTCTTAATTTTGCACACTTTATAAACTACTTTCAATTCATTAGTATTTCAATTCTATAATCGCGAGCTCACTCGAATAAGACATCTCGATGCGCCCGCGGCTCTGAGTGAGTGGGCGGATGTACTACACACTCAGTAGTTCAGTACAGTTATTCATTACATAGTTAGTTCAGTAAAACTTCATTAAAACAATACTAATACTTCACCATTAATTATTTTAGTAATTAAACAATACCAATATCGACAAATGCAATGGCGTTATTAAGCTAAAGCTTAATTAGTATTTCAATACTTTTTACAACAATTGCTTGCTTAAATTAAATATTGCCATTGACAAAAAAAAACTAAAAAAAACTTGAATCTAAATTGACATTGCTAAAATCCCAGATTTCATAAAATATTTGCTAATCTTAATTTTAACTATAGTTTTAGCTAAAGGCTTTTGTTTAATAAATTACTCAATGACTTGTCAGAAAGACTAAGCCCCATCTAAGCAGTAGTTAACACACAACCCAATTGCCCAATAGATGGCGCTCAGTCTCTTGACAATCGATACGGACATTTCTAGATTCTTTGTAATAATTGCACTACCACTACACAGATGGCATGGCAAGTTCATCAATATTATCACAA
Organism: Cerastis rubricosa; assembly: GCA_949152445.1. Taxonomy (NCBI): domain Eukaryota; kingdom Metazoa; phylum Arthropoda; class Insecta; order Lepidoptera; family Noctuidae; genus Cerastis; species Cerastis rubricosa. Next base: position 2,828,185 of record OX424535.1, on the reverse strand, counting down.
ATGAGAATTATGAGTTGGTTCTTAATAGGATTAATGAATAGTCTTAGCAGGTAAACGCTCTTGCGGCGACATGCATAATAATTATATTACATTACACATATCTATAAATTGTATAATGTAATAAATTGATAGTTTTTATTTAATTTGAAGTTTATTTTCTTCCATAAAAAGCATTTAAATAATAAATCTAAAAGAAAAGAACATTAATAGATAGTATGAAACAAAGTCACTCCCGCCATTTGTACGCTTAGATCTTTTAAATTAAGCAACGGATTTTCAAGCGGTTTTCATCAATATACAGAATTATTTATGAGAAAGGTTTAAATGTATAATTTATCCAATTATCCCTGAAAAACACATCAAATTTTCACGCCAACGAAGTCGCAGGCTAGTAATCACCACGGGATAGATTTATATGCAAAATAACCCCAAAATTTCATCAAGATATTTTTGTTTATCCACAGTAATGGTCTTCGCAAACATCCACAGCGTCTCCCTACCCTGCAAGGAACGACAGACAGGCACGCGGCGCATCCACGTGATGTCCGGCTGCCCGGCCTCGCTTCATTGGCTATCGACGACGCTGTTTAACACGCTAGTGTGTTTTCTGATGTTCCTGGTGCCAGTGGTGCTTGCGGCCCTGATACTGGACAAGGACGGAACTATAGACCAGAGGAGCTTCTTGGGTAAGTTTGATATCATCGTCAGTCAGGGTCGCGGCGCATACTATCGAATTAATATCATAGTATCGCTGTTAACATTAGTATTTTCACTTGACGATGCTTTTAAATCTACTACTATTTTTATTATTCTATACTAGCTGTCCCGCGCAACTTCGTCTGCGTTACATTTTCCCCGATTTTGAAACATTATTCATTGCTACTCCGCTCCTATTTGTCGTAGCGTAATGATATACAGGGTGTAACGGAAAGGGTATATAGATACTTAAGGGTGTGCTACAGAACATCAAACTGAACATGTTTTCCATCGGACAAACAACGTACTAGCGAAAAAATTATCTGCTGCCCCATACAAAATTTCAATACCTATTCGACCCAAGTATGGGGCAGCAGATAATTTTTTCGCTATTACGATGTTTGTCCAATGGAGAAACATGTTCAGTTTGATCGTCTGTAGCACATCCTTAAGTATGTATATACCCTTTCCGTTACACCCTGTATAGCCTATAGCCTTCCTCGATAAATGGGCTATCTAACACTGAATGTTTTTTCGAAGATCTCTCATATTTCACTGGAAAATCGGATCAGTTGTTCCTGAGATTAGCGCGTTCAAGCAAACAAACAAACGAACTCTTCAGCTTTATAATATTAGAATAGATTATTACTATTTATGTTATTAACTATCAAACTCTCGAAGTTACTTTTACAATAAATGTATACATAATATTTTCAATGATTAGGTAACTCACAAATACACAACTGATCACGATCACTGTTCACTCAGATATCGCACCAGTAGTTCACTTCGTTTCGTAGTCGAAATCAGACTGCCCGCTCCTTTTTTTTTTTTGGGAATGGCATCTCGCAGTTCAACCTAGGAGGTTGTCGTCTGCTTAACCGGACTATCCTGTGGGTGCCTTAAGAGTAAGGCCTCCAGCCAGGGCATAAAACTTACAAACTAAGCGACTACACGCTAAGGGCACCCCCTGTGGGGTACGAGCCTCGGCTTAGGGCGTCGCTGGGGGAGGACTGCATGGGGACAGGCTGGATCTGAATGATATCATTATTTAGGGGCTGATTTAAAACTACTGGCACAGCATCGCGGGCTGGCTCGAGCGAGGGTCGGGGAGGGCATGGACCGGGACGTCGCGACGGACCTCGACGGCGAGGTCGGAAAGACGGCGGTTTGTGTCTAAACTTTTTAAGAGTGCTAGTCTCTTTGCTACTCTCCTGGAGGAGGGTGATAGCATCATCGGGAAAGACGAGGGTATGCCGAGGACGGCGTACTGTACTAATGCGCGAGGGTTCGTAACGGGCGGCCGCTGCGATCAGGGGATTACGGTGTTTAATGGCGTTATCGAAGAAACGCTTCGAAAGACGTTTCATAAACTGAAGGATGGTGGGCATTCTAAGGTCTACGTGTAGACGGTCATTACGGACATAAAAAGGGGCTCCCGTGACTCTACGTAAGAACCGGTTCTGCAAGGTTTGCATCCTATGGATGTACTTAGGCTTGGTGTGAGCGTACACGACGCAAGCGTACGTCATAATGGGGCGGATCACCGCGGTGTAAAGGCGCAACTTGCACTTGAGTGACAACTTGCTTTTTGTCGAAATCATGAAATGAAGCCTACCCATAGCAAAGGCAGCTCGGTCGCGAGCTGCTTTGATGTGCGCCGCGAAAGACAGGTGGTTGTCAAGTAAGACTCCTAAGTACTTGGCTTGCTTCTCCCAAGGGATAAGCTTACCGTACATAGTAATCGGGCTGAGCGCGGGTGGCTTATTCTTACGCGGTTTAGAGAAAAGAACTGCCTGGCTCTTGTCGGGGTTCACCTCGATTCTCCATTTCCGGAACCAAACGCCTAAGACGTTGGCTGAGGTTTGGAGGGTGCTGTAAATAGCGTCGTGACTACGGCCAGTGTAATAGATGGCCGTGTCGTCCGCGAACAGGGCTAACTGTGCCTTCTTGCTCTTGGGGATGTCACTGGTGAACAGAGTAAAGATTAGGGGAGAGAGCGGGGAGCCCTGAGGGACTCCGGCTCGAATGGGGTGGGGGGAAGACAGTGCCTTCCCGATGCGATAGCGGAAGGTGCGATCCGACAAAAAGTCTCGTAAGATGAGCACGAGACGGTCTGGCACTCCCAGTTTGTACAACTTATATAATATGCCGTTGTGCCAGACTTTGTCGAATGCCTTTGCTATGTCGAAAAACAATACACCCGTCATCGCTCCACGCTGGAAGCCAGCGCTCAAGTGTTCTACGATGCGGTGGGCCTGTTGAATGCAAGAGTGTCCGGTCCTGAAGCCGAACTGTTCGTTGGGGATGAGACTCTTAGCCTCGGCGAAGTCTTTGAGTCGCTTATACATAAGTCTCTCGTAGACTTTACCGAGTGCATTCAGGAGACTGATAGGTCTGTAGCTCGAAGGCTCAGACTTGGGTTTGCCTGGCTTTGCGAAACCGATGACCGTGGCCTCTTTCCATATTTGGGGAAACGCGTTGTTGCTCAGGGCGCCATTGAAGATGGCCGCCATTAACACGACGAGCTGAGCGGGGAGGAGTTTGAACACCCTATTGGTGATTCCGTCGGAGCCGGGTGCTTTCCGCGGTTGAAGTTTGTTAATGATGTCTTGCACTTCGTCAGCTGTGACCGGAGGCAGAGGATCATCAGGGTCTTCTTCGAGGGGCAGGGCGGTTCTACGTTCGACGAATGCGTTCACCTCATCGAGATGTCGCTTGTCTACTGGTTGAGAGCTGGGGGAGCACTGGGACTCCAGGCTGTCGGCTAGGCATTCGGCCTTCTCAGAGTCGTCGAATGCGACGCTCTTATCGGGTCGGGTGAGGGGAGGCATCGAAGCCTCTTCGGTGGAGCGCAACTTGCGTTGCAGCTGCCAGAAGGCTAGGTGGGTAGGCTCGAGTTCGCTTAGCGTTTTGTCCCATTGATTATTACGAAGCTCACTGGTGCGATCCTTTACAGCACGCTGTAAATTACGCATGTGGGCTTTGTTTGCCTCGCAGGGAAAGCTGCTGTAGGCACGGATGGCCGCGTTCTTTTCGGTTATCAGTTCACGTACGTCAGCGGGTAGTATCCAGCGTTGATCGCTCATTGCTGGGACTTCCCGTGAGCAGTCCTTCAGTACGAATTGCACGTGTTCTGTAAACGAGTTGATGGCGGCCGTCGTGTCTGCGACTGAGACTATGTGGTCGGGGATGGCCTCCAGGTGAGGCGACGTGGTGGATTTCAGCTTTTCGCTGACTTTCCTCCAGTCGGTTATCACTTGGGTCGGCGGGGGCTGGCTGGGGTCAGAAGGACCCGAGCGGGGAACTAAGTGCATGAGCACTGGTCTATGGTCTGAGTTAAGCTCATGTAAAGTCTCGATGGAATGCAACTTAAGGTTGACATTCTTGAGTAGCGCTATGTCGAGAACGTCCGGACGTTGGTCGGGGTCGTGGGGATAGTGGGTGTGCTCCATAGGAGCGATGGGATCGAAGTTGAGGGACTCGCCCAGGTTATACACGTAACGTCCTCTGGCAGAGGTCGTCGTGCTGTTCCAGACGGGGTGTTTGGCGTTGAGGTCGCCCGCTATGATAACGGAGTCGCTCAAGCCGAAGAGGACGGCAAGGTCTTTGGTGAACAGAGTGTGCTCCTCGGACGTGCCGCCGGGAGGGATGTACGCAGAGGCGATAGTGATCGGTTGATGGCCGGTCATGCCTAGTCGACACACTGAGGTCTCGAGTAGAGACTCCATGGGAGGGGGATCTAAGGGGATGCAGTGCAGTTCTTTTCTATAATAGATTAGAGTACCGCCCTTGTGGCAGCGTGACCGATCGTTGCGAACTATGCGATAGTTGGCAATTCTCGGATCGCGGTGACTGGGCTTGAGGAAGGTCTCCTGTACGAGGAGGATATCAATTTGATGGTCGCGGAGGAAGGTGGCGATCTCATCACGCTGGCCTCTAATGCCATTGGCATTAAAGTACCCTAATTTTAGGGATCGGGGTTTGGTGCACGTTAATCTCGTATTATCCATTGGAGTTAGTCAAGATTAAGGTTGCGGAGGAGGTCGCCTAACTTGAGTAGGGACTTGAGGATAATTTTTAGTTTATCGCCACCAGTGTTAGCTGCCCTGAGATCAGCCGCCATGCGGTCTGCTTCGGGGGTGACTAACTCTGCTAGCGTTTCTAAAATAACGTTGTGAGAGGGGTCCACGGCCGCGGGGCCGGGTGGCGTGGGACGAGCGGGCGCCGGTGCGCTCGCTTGGGCCGGGGGAGTGGGGATAGGGGCATCTAGTAGCCCGGGGATGGGGCTGGACTTGGCTTTGCTGAGTGCCGGGAAGGCTCTCTGGTGGTTCAGCGTGGTCCAGGGAGAGGGCCTCTGAGGGCTGAGTCTCTCCGGCATCTGGGCAGAGGGTAGCCTCACCGATGGGCTTTCTCTTTGCTGAAGCCCGCTCCTTCAAACCCGTCGGCTATTTATATGGCCGACCCATCTTCGAGAAAGTTCCGCAACCGTCCTGAACCTTCTAGACATTTCCATCGTGGAACATTCTAGGATTATTCTGGAATCTTCTAGACATACTAAATCATTCTAGACTCGAACGTTATCTTAGAATGTTCTCGTAAAGCAGCCGACGTAACATTATTTTATTTACTTTATTTATTTATTTATCCACTTTGATACGTTTTCAAATATTCTATAAAAATGAGTAAACAATTTTAAAATTTGACAATATATAATAAATATGTCGCAGTCTGATGATTTTATTCCGTTAGACTTGTTCATCATGTGGGCAGAACATGGTTTCGTGCAATGAAAACACACACACACTGTACACTGCTTTTATCGAACTAACAAATAACTTGAAATTACAATACAACACAATAACACTAGCCACCATGAATCGGGTTACAGTTTCGGGACGTCTTGACTCCGGCGCGATCAGACACTGACTGTCCTCCCCGCAGCGAGCCAGAAACATCACGACTCTGTAGTAAGCGCTTAGGTGTGGGTAGACTGGTAAGTAGGTCGCTTGACCTTTGGCGCGCTTTCGACTAATAGTCCGTGCTAATGACTAAAATCGACTCCGACAAATATAATATCAAGAGGATGCTCTTTTTGGAGCCCTTACCTTGGACCCTTCCAAGGTAAGGGCTCCAAAAAGAGCATCCTCCTAACAGTACGAGCCGTATTCACCGCCTACCGCTTTTTGAATCAAGTCCTTGACCCAGCTGCCTAACGAGAGCCTCCTCAGGTATTGGTGGAGGCTCGTTGCAATTAAGGCATTGGCTGATACGACTATTGGCACAATTATTGCTGAGTCCACATCCCATACAGTGACAACTAACTTGGTGGTTGAAAACTTCTAGTTGCCTACATGTTTATGATTTCATGTTTTTGTGTAGCTAAACTTGTAGAATTCAAGACAAATTCAGTCCGTAGTTTTTTGTTATCTACTAATATCAAAAACTGTTGTGACAATGGAAAGAGAAGATGCTGAAGAACTTTACTTTACTTTACTGGCATGGCAGTACAAGATTGAAGGACGTGTTGGAGCACTCATCGGCAAATTAATCGGCAATACGCGTCCAAGAGTGATGCAGTTTGTGAGGCGGGCGTTCTCGGGGACTGATATCAGACCTCGAGACTACATTTCTCGTGTCACAAAGCGTATCGACGATATTCCTGAAGCAGAAAGTGTATGCAGGGGTAAACCCTATTCGTAGGTTTAAGTGGCGGATGGAACGATACACTCAGAATCGCATATTCCGAGTAGATGAAAGGAGGGTTTATTGGAGTTGGGAGCGAGCGCACCAAGGTGTGGCTGACGCGCGCCTGTCGGATGATGACACCATGTGTTCGTTCTAGCGCAGCATCTGGTCGGTGCCTGTGAGCTATCATCATCATCATCATCATCAGCCTATGTTCCCACTGCTCGGGCACAGGCCTCCTCTCAATGAAAGTGAGTGGAGTTAATCCACCACGTGGGCCCAGTGCGGGTTGGTAGATGTCACATGTCTTCGAATTTTTAGTTCTAGGACATGCCGGTTTCCTCACAATGTTTTCCTTCACCGTTTTTGAGCGCAGCAGGGATGAAATATTTACATAAAGTTATGCACCTGCTGGGTTCGAACCTACGATTACAAAAACATTGTGAGGATGCTCTTTTTGGAGCCCTTACCTTGGACCCTTCCAAGGTAAGGGCTCCAAAAAGAGCATCCTCCTAACAGTACGAGCCGTATTCACCGCCTACCGCTTTTTGAATCAAGTCCTTGACCCAGCTGCCTAACGAGAGCCTCCTCAGGTATTGGTGGAGGCTCGTTGCAATTAAGGCATTGGCTGATACGACTATTGGCACAATTATTGCTGAGTCCACATCCCATACAGTGACAACTAACTTGGTGGTTGAAAACTTCTAGTTGCCTACATGTTTATGATTTCATGTTTTTGTGTAGCTAAACTTGTAGAATTCAAGACAAATTCAGTCCGTAGTTTTTTGTTATCTACTAATATCAAAAACTGTTGTGACAATGGAAAGAGAAGATGCTGAAGAACTTTACTTCATGTGTGCAGTATACTTGTCCATGCAAACTGAAGCAAATTCTTCGATGAATTCGTTTAACTTAATAACAAATTTGGTTTCTTTTACAAAAAGTACATTTTTTTATGACAGAACTAGTAGATCCATGAATTTAGAAGCAGATTAAATAAGCAACGAATTTCAATAATATTTTTTAAATCCGTTGCTTATTTAATCTGCTTCTATCATTTTTCACATTCCACAGGCATTCTTGTACATGCAAAAGCCCAGAGACTTCTAAAGTTTGTTTCTTGACCACTGTATTCTTCTTCGTCGTTCGTTTTCATTAACGAAAAATACGCGGTTCGTCCGGTATGTTGAAAACTATATCCAACAAGCATGGATAAAGTTTAAAACGTGTTTGTAACTAGTATTATAAAGAAATTGCAATAAAATAAACAATACTTGTCTAAAACACGACTGTATTTTGTAGGTGAGTACGCTGTCAATGTAGCTGACAAGTTTTAACATGTCGCAGACTTCAGTGTAAACGCAAATGTGTTTAATACTTGTATACAAACTCGTTGGCTTCACAGTGTGAACGAAAGAATGTTTGAGACAGTCTCAATACATTTAAAAAACAAATAATTGTGTTTTGACAAGTATTCTACAAGTTTTGTATCAAACTAGTATTTAACTTGTTTATTGGTGAAAACGAGGGGTAAGCAAGCTAGCAGGCAGGCATGCATTCTTAGTACATACTAACTCTACTCAATCGTCCACATTTCCTTCGTCAGAAAATACGTGACGTCTGGTGGCTCTGGGATCTTGGACTATTATCTTTCTCGGCTTTTACGGTTATCATCATACGGAACCGTTATGTCAACAATCATTGCGCGCCGCTCTGATCGATCTACCACTACTATATCAGGTTTATTGGCTAAAATAGTCCTGTCAGTGATGATGGATTGATCCCAGTAAAGTGTGATATTGTCTTTTTCCAGAACTGGGTCTGGTACACACTTGTTTTTAGAGCAAGTCGCTGATGGATAATCCTGGCTACAAAGTTGTGTCTATACAAGTATTCTCCGTTAGCTGGAAGAGAACACCCGGAGATAATGTGACGGATTGATTCGCCCGGACAGTGACATGCCCGACATAATTATGTCCACCATGTTGTCTTTCACAATAAATCTCCGGTAGTTATTCGTCACCATAACTTCATTCATTATTGCACAAATGAAACATTCGGCCTTGGAGAAGCGTCCGTGAAGCTCCTTACTCTGCCATACTTCCCTGCGGTCATTAGTGCAAAGCACTGTAGGTTTGCGCCAGTTCTCATTAGCCAAGGAAAGCGGGGGCCCTTGTCCATCGCGACCACATCACGATGTATCCACACGTCGGTTTCTAGGAAATATTTTTATTATTTTATTCCCTGAGATTTTATATTTCGCGATTGTGGAGAGTCTTAGCGCCTAAAAAGCCTCATAACTAAAAAACATGGGTGATGCATTCGATATGGCATCAACGATGTACTGACTTTCCTATCCAGGGCGTCTAGTTCTGTTTGAGTCCATTTGAAAATGCCGAAAGAGGACATCAAAACAGGCATGACCCAATCATTGAAGGCACGCCTTCCATACACCTTATTTCCGCCTGATAAAAGACCATTGAATACTATTCTCAGATGGTCAAAGCGCTCCTTCAACAATTGCTTCATGTCACCAACATTAAGGCCCAGCACTTCCGACAAACCTAAAAACTTGTAGGTATTGGTTGCTAAAAGGGATCTAACATTTATGGCATCTATATATATATATATATATATATATATATATATGGCTGGGTTCCCGCGGAACGAATTGTTATCAATGTGTTTGCTATTTTTAGCTCTCAAAATGGATGTAAGAACTTTATACACTGTCGGAAGCCAGGATCGATCTGTAGATTTTGGGCTACGCAGTACTATGTGATTTATGGAGCAGGTGGGTTATACCTGTTGTCAGGAAATCGGGCAGCAATCCTGACTCTAAGGCTGACTGGAACAGGGCGCGAGGCGAGCCTGCGACCAATTTATCCAGAAGTTGTGCAGACCGTCCAGCTCTGCAGATTTCCAGCTAGGCAACGGACGGACTACACGAGCTACATCTTGGGGGCTGATAGTGATTTCCCCCTTTTCTGGTCCTGGATCGCAGGCTCGCTTGACCTCCCGAGTGCATTCACACTCGGTATAGCTAACAGGATAGAGAGCAACGGTGATCCAGTGGTGGCAGCCCCGACTTACGAACAGTAAATCGTAGGTTCGAACCCAGCAGGTGCATAACTTTATGTAAATATTTCATCCCTGCTGCGCTCAAAAACGGTGAAGGAAAACATTGTGAGGAAACCGGCATGTCCTAGAACTAAAAATTCGAAGACATGTGACATCTACCAACCCGCACTGGGCCCACGTGGTGGATTAACTCCACTCACTTTCATTGAGAGGAGGCCTGTGCCCGAGCAGTGGGAACATAGGCTGATGATGATGATGATGATGATAGCTCACAGGCACCGACCAGATGCTGCGCTAGAACGAACACATGGTGTCATCATCCGACAGGCGCGCGTCAGCCACACCTTGGTGCGCTCGCTCCCAACTCCAATAAACCCTCCTTTCATCTACTCGGAATATGCGATTCTGAGTGTATCGTTCCATCCGCCACTTAAACCTACGAATAGGGTTTACCCCTGCATACACTTTCTGCTTCAGGAATATCGTCGATACGCTTTGTGACACGAGAAATGTAGTCTCGAGGTCTGATATCAGTCCCCGAGAACGCCCGCCTCACAAACTGCATCACTCTTGGACGCGTATTGCCGATTAATTTGCCGATGAGTGCTCCAACACGTCCTTCAATCTTGTACTGCCATGCCAGTACTGTCACCCTCCAAAGCACTCCTCCATTTCCTCACTGCACTGGGTATCACATTAGTAACCATGTCATTACTTACGTAGTACAAATTTGTAATGTGTTAGACTGTGTTGGTACCACAGCCTGCGCCGACGGAGTAATGACATGGCTACTCTGCATTTCAGTTCGCAGGCGATCAAGTACAGTGTCATCCAAAATACGATTGCGCTGGATGACTCGCACCTGATCCGACAGACGTTGAGCCGACACGTTGACAGCTGGTTCGAGCACCTGAAACAGAGAGAGCATCTGAACACACTACGCTACACGGTACGCTATTACCTCCCTCTGTAAGAAGCCCCACAATATGAGCGCATGATATTTGCATTGTTGGCTTGCGGCTTGCTTGAGGTGGTAGTCGTGCGCGTCGTGCTGCTGCTCTCGTTCGCGTGGCATTATTCAAAAATCATCGTCGTAGGTCGTTACTTTATTACATAATGATGATTTGACATACAACTCTTTTCCGCTTCTTTTCTTTGATCAAATTAGTTTGCCTGTTTAGGTGATATATATGTAGGTATAAATAGCTATATATATACTTAGCGCGCGCTGGGCCGCGCGCTCCTTGCTTTGTCAGTTTAGTAATAAATCAGCTCACAGCTAACAAGGTTGTTTTACTAGTTCCATACACCTCATTAGGGCATACAAATTTATAAAAAAAAAAAAGTACCGTTGTATATTCACAATAAAATAACGGCACGGTTGGAGCAGTGGTTGCGCAACCGACGACTGCTGCGCTGCGTGTCACACGTTCGATCCCCACACGGAACAAATATTTGTTTTGCCTACGGATCGTTGTATCGGGACTGGCTGTATGTGTATGTAAGGACCCTAGCACACGGCGTATTTTAAACGCGCAGACGACGCGCAGATGACGCGCGTATACGCACTTCAAACGAGATTTGAACGCAAACTTTGCAACCTAAGTAGACGGGGTGATCGTGAAACGCGCGTCTGCTGCGCGTATACGCGCAGACACAGCGATACAGACGCGCTGTAGTCGCTCGTAGCTTCCGCGTTTTCGTCAGAGACTCCTCGCAACTGCGGCGCGGGCGGTGGGGTGACGTGAGCGCGCGCCCCTCCTCTACCCCTCTGACCCCTTGTATACGCTTCAAACGAGTTTCGAACGCGCTTCACACGCACGTTTGTATCGCGTTTTACGCGCGTTTGATTCTATAAAAACGCAAAAATCGGCCATCTACGGCGCAGAAAACGCGTCTTCTTGAAACGCGCGTCGTCTGCGCGTTTAAAATACGCCGTGTGCTAGGGGCCTAAGTTTAAATTTTTGTAAACGCACCCACTATACAGGAGAAATTCCTAGTGTGCGGCAATGTTTAAAAAAAATAGTAATGATAATATGCGCAGAAAAAAAATTCAAATATGAAACAGTTTATTGTAGTACTCGTAATACACCGACAGAATATTATGGAGAATATTTTTATAAATTCATAATTTTTCAAATATGATTTTCATATCTTCCATGTCGACCTCAAAGTCCCCATCATCGAGCAGTTCATGAAACGCCTCACAAAGCGCTTCTTCGACTCTGCTGAGACCCATTAGTTGTATCAGCCGCCCGATACGTCCTCACCAAGATAGGGAACATTCACCGACCAAGCATGCTCTTAGAAACCGACGACCCCTTCAACTTCCTACAAGACAGCCGTAGAGAAACCAGTACAGTACGCAAATACAAATCCAGACCGCGTTCCGATTTTCAGCCTATACGCTGAGGCCTACCACGGCGTCCCAGTAATACTACCCGACCCTTCAACGAGCCAGCCCACGCCGTATTTATAATATTATGACCCCATCAGTCCCTTGCTGCCCCCCCCCTCAATGTTCTTAGCGAGTGGTAATTTAGTATAATTTAATTTAGTTGTAAGCTTTGGCTGGGGGCCTTAAATTCGTTTGAGGCCACCTTCTACAGATAAAAGACATGTGGTTGCGAAAAAAAAACTACAAAAAATAACTACCATGCAGGGACACAGAGCATTCATTATAATGTATTAATATGGGCTATGTGCAGATTGTTAGGATTATCACAACAACTCTGATAAAACTCAGGTAGAATATTCTTAAATAAATACGAACGCTGCGAACGCTGTGGATGTAGCAGTAGCAGATGACCCAAAAACTAGCCTGACCCGACACTATACCGAAGACATCCCGGACATCAACCTGTACGAGATTACGATGGCTCTGAAACAGCTTAAAAGCAACAAGGCATCGGGTGATGATGGAATTACGGCCGAACTTCTGAAGGCGTGTAAAAACCGGTACTTAAGACCCTCCAGAAGCTGTTTTATTCCGTCATACTCGAGGGGAAATCGCCACAGGTATGGCGCAGAGTAGTAATTTTCTTAAAAAAATGGCCTAATTGTCAAGAGCCTCGACCAACATCTGATGCGGCTCTCGTTAGGCAGCTGGATTAAGGGCTTGATTCAGAAAGCGGTACTCCTGGACACGGCTCGTATTGTTAGGAGGTTCCTTTCTCTGGAGCCCTGACCCTATTCCTGATACCGGTGGGCTACAATGTTTTTTTTTTTCTATAGGGAATATTTTAAAATGTAGCTTTGTAAAAATAAGTTAATAAATGATAATAATATAATAAAAACAACTTAAAATTAAAATAAAAAGAGTACAAAACAAAACAAAAAGCCGACAGGTACCAAAGTAAATGGGACGGACGAACGGAAACATAAACCTGCTTCACACGTTTCTATCTACTTGACGCACAATATTTAAATAACCTCGCAGGAGATGGCGGGACGAGCTGGACAGAACCAACGCTCAGTGGTCCACATTGGCCCTGGATCGAAGGATATAGTCATGGGGAGAGGCCTTTGGCCAGCAGTGGGATGACATGGGCTAACAGTAACGTCAATACGTTGCAAGCAGCCGATCGCGATGGACTAATAGTAAAAAGGGTGACAATGGCCGGTTGAAGAACTATAGGCCCATCTCACTTCTAAGTCCACAAGCCATGTTTTCAAGAGTCAGTCGAACTCTTTAACTAATTCAATGACGGTGTTGTTGCGTTTTAAAAATTTGCTTTATTTCGGGGAAATTATGGTGCTAATTTGGGCAAGAAAATTACAAGCTTTCACGCTTGTAACAGTAGTTAGAAGTAAGATAAGATTTATGCTCCTCTTCTGCACCTGACTCACAGCATTGTATTTCTCCAGTCGGATTCACGACGGTCCTGCTACTGGGCAGCATGAGTTTCATGGCGTTTTGTTACCTAGTCAGCCAATTCTTCGACACGAAAACCACCGACGTCATCGCCGGCTTGTGGATCTTTGTGTTCGGTCAGTATTACACATACATCATCATCTGCCTAGCCTTTTCCAGGCGTCTGCGTGTGAAATGCTCCGGAAGTGGGGTCTCCAATTTAATGTATGGTACAGCAGATCAAACATGTACAAAAAAATTACAAAAACAACTCACACCGCGTCGAAACCTTATTTATGGAATGACTTTTGGGATCACCTTCAAACTTAAAAAAAATTGGACAAAAACCCCCGACGCAAAAAACCTCTAGCGTCAGGGGTCCGCTTTGTTTTGTGCTTGTACTAAGCGGTCTACTTAGCGGTCCCCCGACGCTACGACTCTTGGATTCATTTATTTTGGGTTTTTTAGGGGTTTTTTTCGTCGGGGGTTTTTTAAATATTTAATTGAATTTTTATTTCATGCTTTTGAAACTTATATTATTTTATCTTAGCTTTGACTGTTCCACTTCTGGGCATAGGCCTCCCCCTTGATTCCACATTACCTACTCGGTTTTGCACCTATTCTCGCTAATTAACGAAAACAAAGGAAAGTTATAATTTAAAAAAATCCCTAGCTTTTAGGGAGGAGACGGGGGGTGCAACCCCCCCTCTCAGCGACCCCCATGGTGACAAGTAACAAGGTTTCGAATTTCGAATCGACCAGACCTGTAATAACCTTCAAACGGCTGAGCCCATTTTCTCAAAACTCGAGGTAAATGAGATCACATCATGGCTGTGACAGTCACGGACGTTTGAACTATCGTCTTCGAATGTTGTTTTAGAATAAAAAAAATATTTTTTTCGAGCGTTCATCAAGTTCGGTTGCTCCCGAAGGAGAAAGAGCCGGGCCTCGCCATTTCTCACGGCCCTGTAAGGTTCGACCCTAACTGGTCGCCTTCCCACCAACAGAGAGGACAGAATTCCCAATTTAGGGCAAATTTCATCTAAATCCGTTCATCAATTCTATTTACGACCAGGTCATATCAATTCGCAAATTCTTGCGATGCGTCGTGGGAGCTCGTAGATTTTTACGATAAGTCATACACAAAACTGCGATACGAAGTCGCATCGCAGTTTTGTGTACAAGCCCTCTATTATATCATTTGTGAACGAACACAAAAAGTTTGATTTCATAGACAATTTTTGTGAACGAATGTACTTAACCTCTCCGACCCGAGGCCGCTAACGATAAGTCACTCAGCTGTCAAAACAATTACGTCATCGCGCGAGTGAAATGACCGGCGTCTATAAAAAACGTTATTGCTAAAGCTGTATTAGCTCTTTTGACAAACGGTAAACAGTGTCGTATTCTTGAAGAATGACACCATGTATTACAATATAAACAACTCTTTTATAACTACTTGAGAATTATAAATATCCTATATAAATCAGAGAAGTTGCCAAATCAGATCTGTTGCCGTATATTATTTTTTCAATGGCTATTAGTATAAAAAACGGTTTATAAGTTTACTTTTTAAATGTTGTATGTTTACTCAAAAATGCATGTAATGTGGTCATTATTTTGACAACTTTGTTTGAGCAAAGTCGACCTTGCCGGTCTGTTTCAAGGAGCGGCCGGCAATGTTTTGCCGGCCGCTATTCTGACGTTTCAACGTTTTAAAAAATTCAAATCCAAAAAGATTTTATTTAGAACATAGCTGTTTGTATCTATAGAGATATGTATGTATGATATAGGTACAAAAAGATTTTATTCCATATTAGGCTGTATAGTTCCAACTACTATTGCTCAAAGAAGTAACAAAAGCGCGGTTCAGCGAAAATTTTAATTTTAATATGTTTTATTTATATTACTTGCTGGTTTTATTTAGATTAGGTACTTGCATTTTTGAGTAAAGCACTATACAAACCTTGGTCCACAATGACTGCTTCGCTGGTCACGCTATGATTGCCTCGAGCTAGCCTAGCTACGCTCTAGGCCTTTCAGCTTGAAGCTTGTCGGCCTGGAGCTGCGCTACGCTGTGCTGTCGGCCATAATCAGCGCGACCAGCAAAGTAGTTATTATATACCGCGGCAGTAATGTACTAATATTTTGCAAATTTGGGGGCACGGTAGTGCCCCCGCCAAGACGAGCCAAGCGAAGCGCAAAGGCACTACCTACCTTTTCTCGAAGTGTTTCGTCATTTTTTTGAACCCTCATAGAGTTGGTTTCCGATGTACCAGATAGTTCATATTCTCAGGATATGATGTCAATAATAGACTAATTAAACATACAAAGTCTCAATTGAATAGCTCCAATACTTTAGATTTTATTGATATCTAAAATACACCGATTTCGTCACTGACACACTCACTGACACACAGATGATCATCAAAAAGTTTGGCTACTTCCTGAAGTGCTAGAAAGCTGAAATTTGGTATGTAATCTAAGTTTAGTATACAACCAACAAAAAAATTAATAACCTAATAACTTTCGCCCCCCATCCCCTACAATGGGGGGTTAGAAGTTTGTATAAGACTTCAAAATGTTAGGGTACTTCCTGAAGAGCTAGAAATCCGAAATTTGGTATGTAAATAGAGTCCAGTATTTAAAAAAACACTACCGTGCCCCCAGAAAACTTACAAAAAGAACTGAAATCCCACCAAAAACATTTCATGTAAAATGTTGCTAAGACGACCACATAAGGTTAGGTAGAGTTAGGCCGTGTAGATTCAGAAGCTTGGCTCTACATGAAATCTGATATCTTTTTCACAGGGCAAACCTTATGTGGTCGTCTTGGCAACATTTTACATGAAATGTTTTTGGTGTAGGTTTTTACAATCACTTTTGAACGTCGCCTTTTTTTTAAACACTGATGTGACAGTGGTTTCGTACCAGATTACTTGAGGTCTCATAAACGGAATCGGGAACATTTCCAACTTTCTCTTTGGTGTACTTGGTTGGAGTGTAGCCTTAGGAGCGCTATGGCGCGAGACTTAGAATTTTGTTTTTCTCAATATTTTTCGGGTTTTTTACAACATCTCATAATTTTCCACTAGACCAACAGTTTCTTTCCAGAAACGATTTTAATCTGAGCTACCATTTTGGAAATATAGAGCGTTTTGTAAAAACGAGAAATAAATTAAAAATCTCCTAACTCGGAAACGGTGCCTCCTAGAGTCATGCTTCTCAGAACTCAAATGGTTTCTATCAACAAGGGTGATAAGGTTGTGCAATAAAAACGGCCAAAACCTGTTAGAAAAAATATCTTCGAAAATTTGGCTGTCTTTGCCCCTAAGGATACGCAAGCTGAAAGATCGACCGACACTTGAATGATTTTTCTTTTTTTTCTCAATATTTCTCGGATTTTTTTAGACCATCTCATAGTGTTCTACTAGAGCAACAGGTTCTTTCCAGAAAAGATTTTCATATGAGCTACCATTTTGGAAATATAGAGCGTTTTATAAAAAATAAATAAAATTCGGCGGCCCATAATTCGGAAATGGAGCTTCTTGGGTCCATACTTATCAGAACCTGAATGGTTTCTATGGTCATGGTTAATCCGAAACTGCATATTTATTTCAAGTTTCCGAGATTTTTTTTTCCAAATCCACCCACTCGTACCAAAAAAAAATTTTTAACAAAAAAAAATATTTTTTTTATTTTTATTGCTGCTCATTGTACCCCTAAGCGTATACTCCAACTCCTGAAAATACGCCCCTAAGACGACCTACTGACAGTGTGTGTACTTAATGACTTATTGGTCGAGAAATACTACCACGACGTTAAACTACTGCACAGCTATGATGACAATTGGTTCAATCTGTACCAAGAACATACTTCAATAATCGGAGATGAATATAATCTCCTAAAGTGGAACGAGCAAGTTTACTGAACCGACTGTTCATCGTCATCAACAAAAGTCTCAGAGACTCGCTGCAACAACTAAAAAACAGAACAAGACCAAGCGACTTTCCTTACTGCCGCAAACATCGTGGTAGCAAACTTGCAGAGAATAAATAACAGGTTGATCCACTTATTTAGTTACACAGCCGTATCTAAAAACAACTGAAAGTATTTACTTGAGTAAATGCATTACACAACACAAAAAGGCCATTTTTAGTAAAAATCTTTTAGGTATGGCACCCAAAATCTATAATAAATTACCCAAACATATCAGAGATATTAATAATAAAGATCAATTCAAAAAATACTTAAACGAATTTCTGCTTAAAAAATGTTATTACACAATCAACGATTATTTGAATGAAAGATACTAGACCTGCTGCATCCGATTTATTCTATTATTTTGCTATTTTTTTTTGTTGACATTATTTTTGTATTAAATTATTGAAATCACGTAATACCTATATTTATGTGACATCTCCATGTTATGATTTAATTGTTTTATTTAATTTTATTTGAATGTTTTGTTATTTTGTTAATTTATCCTATTTTAATTGCTGTAAAACAAATGACTATGTACCTGTGCATTTTAAATTTTTATTGAATTGTTTAATTGAGTTTTATTAATTAATTTTGAATGATTTTACTATTTTACAAGTTATTAACTAAAAATTATAATTAAAATATTTGTACGCCGCTAAAGGCAAGACATAGCGCTCATATAATTAATATCGACATCTGTACCTTTATTTTTTTTTTTTTCTACAAATAAAAATATTTGAATTTGAATTTGAATTTGAAATGTCATTATTTAAGATACGATTTTTTTATGTAGATTCGTAATTGCTTGAAGTTGGAACACCAAAAGTTAAAATTCTAAGCTTAACTTTCTTTGTCGGTTCTTACTTCGTTGTATTCTTGTCTATTACATTAAAAAATGCATAAGTAATTACTTAATAGCAGACTAACAATATGAACTAACCGAAGTCGTCCCAATCCCCAACTAGGGACATTCGTGCAATCCGCTACCAATGACAAGTAAGATGGATCACGTGTTTTAGGAAACCCAGGAAGGAATAAAATGGTATGTAAGTTTTAAAGGAAAGCCCAACATGTACCCGGACAAATTGCTGGTTCTACATTGTGGTGTTGGCATCGTTACTACTTAATGTTACGCACAGCTTTTTTTATTAAAAAAAACCGTTAGTATTGCAACGTCGGCTGTTTTACGAGAACAATCTAGACTACGGATGGAACTGTGTAGAAGATTCGAAAATAATCATAGAATGTTCCACTATTGAGCTGCGGAGAATGTTTCAGAAAATTGAGGAACTTTCTTGAAAGTTCGGTCCGCATATTTATAATAGCCATCGGGTTGTGAGAGCAATGACGATACTACGAAGGGAACCGAAGAGAATTACAAGTGCGATTAACTAAGTGAATAGTTATCATCACTGATGAATTTGTGACAGTGTAAAAAGTATTTTGTATTAAATAAAAGTATGTGTTGGTATATTTGTGAAACGGTGGTGTTTCAATTTATTCCATACCCAGCTTGTAACAGTAGTATAAACCGAAGCATGAAATTTGCCCAAAAGAAATCCCATCGCGCCTACGACTTGCTCATGAGTAAACTATGTATGAATGTATTCTAGTAAATCCTACAATATTTATTTGTTTGTTTATCTGTATGCATGTAGCAGTAGTTATACATGATGATTGGGAAAAATACTATTATGTTTATGCTGTATTCCTTGCTATTATGCTGTATTCCTACACCCATATCACCATTTTCAAGGAATACTACCAATTTCCAATCACTCTGTATTTGAATATTAACAAATAGAATTTTGTAATTTATGTTCGTACCCTATCACGATGTTACCCTTTTTAACCCAAAGGACTACTAGAGATACTGATAGAGACTGCCTTGTGGCATTAAGTTCACATATGTACCACTAATAAATACATTAAATTTAAATAAATAAATTATTTTTTTTCTGCAGGTTTAATTTTCTACTTCATGAAGCTTTTAGATGAATTGGATGAATTGATAAACAAAAGATCCACTAAGTCGACACTTTATTACTTACTACTTCCAATAAAGTTCCTCTGTGGCCCGTTTACGTTGAGCTACACGACAAGAGATTGCATATCAGCGGCCCGCACAAACACGAATTGCAAATACTTAAGGCAATATTGTCCACGTCAAATTTTCGATGATGTGAACGAATGGAAAATGTGTTGCGGTAAGCTTTGTTTCTTTTTATCATTTGACTCTTACATGTCTCAATAAATGACCGGTGCACGAATATGTTATGTTATAGTGGTTTCGAACAAAAGTTCTCGCGTTCATTTTTATGAACTTTTGTTTGAAACTTCTACTGCCTTCAAATTGTAATATTATGTTATTGAGCTAACAAAGCAGAAAGGGCAATTTATATGGGCCTAAAGTTGTAGCACTTTCAAACGTACCTTCTTCTCAGTGTGTCGATGGCAAATTTTCAATAAATACGGATGGCCCAAAAAGCTAATGCGAGCTCCACTCGCTGATGCAGTCATAAGATAGTAAAGTGCGCTAGTAAAAGGGTAAGATGAATGGTTGTCTGTGGAGACACGCAGTATGCACACTTGAGATCTGAGCCGTCGATGAACCCGCATCTGTAGAGATTATCTTTGCTGTGTTACAGGCCGCAATAGTGTTGACCAACTCATTACGATAAACCGGTAAATAGGTTTTAGAATGCTTTAACTTAAAAGCAAAACAAGACAAATAAATAAGATGTAAATAGTGTTTCAATTGATTCATACATTTTTTTTAATGTAAGAAAATTAATAAAATCATAATTAACCATGACTTTGGCTTCATGTGGTAGGGTTACCTACACTAAAAAAAATAAGAGGACGTCAAAATTCTCCCATTTCAATATTAAAGTCAATTGGTTTTAGAAGTGAGTTCGAAATGCAAGTTTGATTATAACATTCACTTATAATGATGTAGATATTGTTCACGTTTGCGTCCGTTCTATTGAGAAATAATTATTGTACATTAAGTTACTTTATTAATAGTAAAGTTTTATATAAAGGGTAAGTAAACTATCATACTTTATTACTAGTAATATTGTACAAGAATTGACCTTCCATAAAACTCATAATATAATTAATAAAATTCATGCGATGCTTTATTGTAGTACCTTAAATAGTACCCCATGAAAGATGAGTCTGTGTGATTATGAACGTATTGTTAGCTATTGTGAGGTGGCAACACCCAGGTTTTATGAAGAAATAAAAGTTATCTATGGATCAACACATACATGGTGACAGCGTAAAAATTTTCTTCGAGATAATAAAATTCATTATAGGCCTAATAAAACTGCTATGTGAATTACAAAATCATGGAAGAACTCAAAAGGCAACTAGATGCGCAAATGGCATTGATTCAACAGCTGCAGGAGCAACTAACTAGCCAAGTAAGCCAGCAAGATCAAACCGACGCCGCACAATCCGCCATTACAAACGCTAACTTTCTGCCAGGCCTATGCACGCCACCGCCACAACAGTTTTCTTTCAAAGCTGCAGATTGGCAAGGATGGATAACTCGTTTCGAACAATATCGCGAAACAACTCGCTTAAAGTTATTGCCTAGCGAAACGCAGGTTAACTCATTGTTATACATAATGGGTGGTCAAGCAAACAACATCATAACTTCAATGAAGCTCACAGGCGCTGACATAAAATCCTACGATGTAGTAAAAAATAAGTTCGACGACTACTACACGGCCCGCAAGACAAAAATGTACGTGAGAGCAAGATTTAACCAGAGAATCCAAAATGATAACGAAAGCATAGATGATTTCATAACAGATCTCCATAACATCGCAAAAAAATGCGAATTCGGTCATTTGGAAGACGAATTAATAAGAGACAGAATCATCGCTGGTATGAAAAACCTAGAACTATCCAAAACCATTCAAAACTTTGAGGAGGAGCCTAAACTAGAAGCGGTTATCAATAGAGTACGTCATGCTGAGATAGTAGATGCTAACATGCCATCACTGAAAGCAAATCAGGCACCTGAAATAAATTTTGTCAAAAAGACCAACAGAACAAAATATAGTAAACCTCTATATGATAAAACTTCAGAAACTTGTAGAAAATGTGGGCAATCCCCTAGGCACAAGTTCTCAGAATGCGAAGCATCCAAATCAACATGTAAAGGATGTGGATTGAAGGGACACTGGATAGCAGTTTGCAAGAAAAAGAAAGAAGAGAAGAATGTACCTAAAACTGTTAATCAAATAGCAGAAGAAGAATATTATCTTGGGAGTATCGAGAGCTCATCAAAGGTTATAGAATCTATCAACAAAACACCCCGAATAGCTCGCTCCAAAGCCAAATTTGCTACAGTCACTGTTAATGGACAAAAGGTAAAATTTAAAATTGATACAGGATCTTCAGACACAGTGATAAGCCCAGAACTAAGACAAAAACTAAGGTTACCTAACCCCATTGAAGTAAACGAAGAATTACTGGGACCATGTCGGATTATATTACCTGGAAGAGGAAAATGTCCAAATATAAAGTTAACCTGGCAAAACAAATCTGTAATGACTGACATTTACGTGCTAGATAATCAAAATACACCACTATTAGGGCTAACAGAATGTGAAGCATTTGGCATAGTTAAGTGGCATAAAAAGACTGAAATACTGCAGATATCTCACAAGACTCAACCTGAAGAAGAATACCCTGGATTATTCAAAGGACTAGGAATGATGAAAAGAGAATACAATATTAAACTAAAGGATAACGCCAAACCATATGCAGTAACAACGCCAAGGCATATTTCAATACCAATAAGACCTAAAGTTGAAACAGCACTGAAAAATCTGCAAGATATGGGAGTTATTGAACCTGTTACACACCCAACAGAATGGTGCGCTCCAATGGTACCTGTACCAGACAAGCACAACTCTGACAGTGTTCGTATTACTGTAGACTACACAGAACTAAACAAAAGTGTTATGAGAGAATATCATCCCTTACCAACTGTAGAAGAGTGTTTAGCACAACTCTCAGAATCTAAATACTTCTCAAAAATCGACGCCAACAAAAGCTATTTTCAAGTGGTACTCACAGAAAACTCCAAGGATCTAACAACCTTTATAACTCCTTTTGGAAGATATAGATTTAACAGAATGCCGATGGGAATGAATTCATCAAGTGAAGTTTTTCAACGTAAAATGGCATTAATACTATCTGGAATCAAAGGATGTATAAACCATGTTGACGACACTTTAGTATATGGAAAGACCTTGGAAGAACATGATGCTAATCTAAAACAAGTACTGAAAGCCTTACACCAAGGAGGAATTACCCTAAATCAAAAAAAATGCATCTTCAGGACAACTGAATGCACATTCCTAGGATACAAAATAACAGGAAAAGGTATTCAACCACTTTATGACAAAATCAAGGCTATAATTGACTTACCTGTACCAAAGGATATCACAGCATTAAGAAGCTTTATGGGAGCCGTCAATCAACATTTGAGATTTCTTCAAAATACAGCTGATGTGACAAAACCTCTCCGAGACCTACTTAAAAAAGATTCTTCAAGAGAATGGAACGAAGAACATAATAGAGCATTTCATCATATCAAAAAGTTACTTACTACAGCCCCTCAGTTAGCACACTATGACCCAAAATTGGAGACAAGAGTAACTGCTGACGCATCTCAACATGGAATGGGAGCTGTACTCGAACAAAAGCATGGAGATGAATGGAAACCAGTTCATTTTTGGTCATCAGCATTTACCCCCACTCAGCAGAGATATGCGATGATTGAAAAGGAAGCATGTGCAACAACAATGGCATGTGAACGTTTCAAACTGTACCTCCAAGGCCTACCAATGTTTACCATTCGTACAGATCACCGACCCCTACTTTCCATACTAGGATCAAAGCCGATAGCAGACTTATCAATCAGACTACAAAGATTCAGAATGAGAATGACACCTTTCAACTACAAAATCGAACATGTACCTGGAAAATACATGTACACAGCTGATATGTTATCAAGAGCACCACTGCCCACTCAAGAAGAAGATAAAGACATTCTGGATAAAGGTGACAAACTTGACGAGTCAACATTTCTGAACATTACCAAAAGAATGCCTATCTCTGATGAACGTCTTACAAAGATAAAAGAAGCTCAAGAAAAGGATAACATAAGTGGAAAGCTACACAGATACATCATGAATGGATGGCCTAACTTCAAGGATATTGAAGAAGAACTAAAACTATTTTGGAAATATAAAGTTGAACTAACATTGATCAATGATATTATAATGTTTGGGAATAGATTATTCATACCATCCTCTCTCAGACAAGATATCCTAGAAAAGTTACATACTGGACATGTGACAAGCACAAAGAGCCTACTACGAGCCAAACAGACAGTATGGTGGCCTACAAGCGAAGATGACATTAACCAATGGTCAAACAAATGTGAATTCTGTACTAAACTCAAAACGCAGAAACCTGAACCTCTTATAAGTGGAGAAATACCACAATACCCCTTCGAGATAATAGCTGCGGATCTATGTACTTATATGGGAAGAGAATATCTTGTGGTAAGAGATGTATTATCTAATTACCCAGAGGTAATATCACTTACATCCACAACGTCTTCAGCTATCATTAGACACCTAAAATGCATAATGGCAAGACATGGCATACCGAGAATCTTAAGAAGTGACAATGGTCCACAATTTTCTTCAAGCCAATTCAACGAGTTTGCTAAGAAATGGGAATTCACTCACATCACATCAAGTCCCTATTTTCCACAAAGCAATGGAGCCGCAGAAATTGGAGTAAAAATCATCAAAAAAATATTTGAAAGAAACCCAGAGGAACCATTATTAGGATTACTTCATTACCGGACAACACCCTCACAGCTAGGGCCAGCTCCATCAGAAATAGCTATGTCAAGACTTCTGAACACAAACATACCAACAAACTCTACAACTCTGAAACCTAAACTACAGGATTTGAAAGAGTACAGAGAAAAATTAATTAAAAGAAGACAAAAAGCTAAAGAAATACATGACAAGAGACACAGAGTCAAAGAACTACCCGAACTGAAATCTGGAAGAAGAGTATTCATACCTAATGATCAAACATATGGACAAGTAACTGGAATGAGAACAGAGCCCCGGAGCTACAATATTTTGACTGAAAAAGGAAAAGAGATTAGAAAGAACAGAAGGGCAGTCATAGAGTTACCTGACCAAGATGAGAGAGAACTAACCGCTAAGACACAGATCTCACCTGTCCTTACTTCTACTTCAACTTCTGCTCCATACCTTCAACACTCATCAAGTCCAGAACTCCCCATATATTATGTTGTTTCAGAAAAACAAAATCAGTTGCATGAAAGTCTGACAGCACCAACTTTGCCGGACCCAGATCTATCAAAGGAACAATCTAGACCCATTGAACGGCCTAATGAAGACCAAGCCCTAAATTTAACATTCCTACCAGAGACTAGACCAAGTACTCCAGCAGATGAGGTCATATGGAACACTTCAAGACAAGGATCGAGCACTGACACTAATGTGAGATCACCACTGTCTATTTCATCTAAGACTACTGACCCTACTTCATCAACCAGTCTTGACACTTCACCGGAAAAGGATAAAGTTACCACTACAAGATCTGGAAGGCAAGTGAATCCCAAGAAAAAGTGTTTGTGCAAAGACTGTTAGAATATGTTACAAAAGCTATTATTATTTCTTTTGAAAAGACATTGCAGTGTTAGTATTGTGTACCTACTGTGAATGTACTTAGCTAATTAAGTTTTAAATGCTATAATAAGAATAAGTTTATAGTGATATCTAACATATTCTGATATTGAAATATGATTACTTATTTACAATGAATATGCCTAAATGAAAAATAAGAAAATGTTGGTTAGTATATAAATAAGGTTTGTAAACACCACATAAAAAGTAACACTCTTAGTTTAAAACCTTTTTATTAATGCGATTTACATACATAATTATCAACATATTTTATCAACACAACTGATTCATTGTATTTCACAATAGTAATTATCCCAACTTGTGTAGAGAATTGTTTTATAAATTCTATATAATTATCTTCATCTTGAATCTTTCGTAGAGATAATTCAACTGTAGAATTTGTTTCTAACTGCTTCTTAAAGTAATTGTAATTAGTATTGTTGCTTTATAACTCTTAAAACTTAGATTTGTAAATGGTTTGTTTACATTAGTTCAAGATTATGTTGCCACAGAGTAAAAGTAACGTCATAGATATCTAACCAATCATAGTGATGCACCTAATTTCCGTGTAATGATGTAACTTAAATTAGTGATGTGAAAAATACTTTTTTATATAAAAACGGAGGATGTGTGATTATGAACGTATTGTTAGCTATTGTGAGGTGGCAACACCCAGGTTTTATGAAGAAATAAAAGTTATCTATGGATCAACACATACAGAGTCTACTTTAGCGAGTCTGAAGCCTAGTCTAATTGGTTTCTATTTCTAGTATTGTAATGGTGTCTGTCACCTCTTTACTAAAAAGATGCTGATTTTTCCTTACGCACATTATGTGTTTTTATAAATGTATTGGCATTGTACTATCATGATGTTAATTTCCGTAAACAGTTCCTTTAGAGAATCACGCCTACGGAGATTATATATGGCTCTGATGGCTCTTTTTGCAGAATAAAAATAGACTGGATGTCTGCATGCCGTAAGAAATTATAGTATGAAATTAACTAAAATAGACTAATCTCGCGGTATGTACTTCGGTATATTGACGGATTTTTCTAACATCATATGCTGCTGAACTGAGCCGCCCCGCAAGCGATGTTAAATGAGAACCCCTTTGCAGCGTTGAATCAAGCGTAATCCCCAGGAAAACCGTTTTATTGACAAATTCTAGGGGAAGGCACTAGCTCCTGTAATACAGTGTATACTAGCACAGGAGCTAGGGAATTTCATAAAAATGTTTGTGTAATTAATGCCAATAAAGATTATTATTATTATTCTAGTGCCTCTAGTATCTTTTTTTTTAATTTAATACTAAGTTGTTTGCTGTTAACCAATTATGTACACGAAGTACGGGCATTAACGTTATCTAGATTTTTGACCCATCTATTTATCTTAAAAATTAAGAAATTTTCATCAGCAAATGTACGTGTTTATACATATTTTGAGGTTGGTTTTTCAATAAATAATGTAATGCTCAAGTTCCAAAAGTAATGTGTCGTGGTTTACGCAATCAAATGCTTTGGAGAGGTCACAAAAAATTGCTATGGCGTCTTGAGACTCTTCCCACGCTGATAATATGTGCTTTAATAAGGTTACACCGGCGTCAGTCGTACAAACCATACTGTTGATCGTGCAACATTTTGTTGGTGTTAAAATGATTGAGCATTTGATTCAACATTACCTTTGCAGCATATACTTTTGTTATTGGAATAATCCCAATCAACAAACAATCCCAAAGCAATCCTGTCGCAATATTCAACTGTCAAAATGAACTTCAGAGTAGCGTTTATGGTGGCGTACCGTCGCCGATTCCACTTAGTTCCCTAAAATAGACATGCAATTTAAACACAATGTGGCGCTAGCGTCGAACTCAAGAGTACGAAACGTCAAAATTCTAATGTCGATCGATGGGAATTAAAATCAAGAGTAAGCACTCGGATCTTCATTTTGATTTAGGTTAGAAAGTGCTACACTGCTGGGCCCATTTTGCCCCATCTTCTATACCGTCCTTTTTACTGTCTAAAAATAAATCGCATCGAGTAAGTAAGACGGAGAGAACAGGAAAGTGTGTCAGAAGAAAGGGGAGGCCTAAAGGCCTAAAGTAAATCTATATTGCCGTGTCCACAACACTTAGTGAACGAAGCGGGCTTCGAATATGGCAAGTGTTGCGGTAAGCCTTGTTCATCATGCGGCGCTAAGCTCTCACTTAGGGCCACATCAACGTGACTTGCAAGCTCACAAGGCAATTT
This sequence comes from Cerastis rubricosa, assembly GCA_949152445.1. NCBI lineage: Eukaryota > Metazoa > Arthropoda > Insecta > Lepidoptera > Noctuidae > Cerastis > Cerastis rubricosa. The sequence goes on along the minus strand of OX424535.1, from coordinate 2,800,873 downwards.
TTTTATTGTATCGTTATGTTAAATATCGATAGGACAAAAACAAGTAAAACTATAAAAGTCATACTTATTCGTAAAAAAAAACAGCAGATAGTTGGAATTTAAACCCAATGTCTCCGTAACCAGAAGGTTCCCAAGTAAGGTCCAGTACCTTTTTTTTTCGTTTGCCCCTCATGTATCCCACTGCTGGGAAAGGCCTTCCCTTTCACCTTCCAAACCTCCCTATCTTGTGCGATATCTGGCCATGTTCGCCCGGCAAACAAGATCAGGGCCTCAAGTCTTCTATTACAATAGTCTCAGAATGGCCCATCATTGATTTCATAATTGTTGATTTTGACAAGTTTGGTAGTCTACTTATATAATGGCGTCATTATGACTTCCCAATGCTCAACCACTGACACTCCATTGAAAGAAATGGCTTAAAGTCCATTTCACGAAGAAGAAGTCCCGCGAAGGTCAGATTAGTGAAAAATAAATCTTCCTGTAATTTCTAAAATATAAAATGGAGATGTTCGACCAACTTTAAATTAGAAAAATAAAAATATTCTAATTTAAAAAAAAAAAAAAAGTTTTATTGAATAATTATGATCGGTCATACTATGATCACTGTCAGAAGAGTGATTAGAAACAGAATCAGATTCTGTTTCACTATCACTAGCCGTGGATATAATAAATCGATCCATTGCTTCATCCAGAAGACCATCATTTTTTAAATATTCTTCCTCCAAATGCTGTACATGTTTACATTGAACTGCCCAATCTTCCGCTGTAACAGTCTCAAAAGCCTCTTCTGTTAGGCGTACAATTTCTTTTGAATCTTGGCCCACGTTTTTATCCGCTACCCGTCTCTTTACAAGGCTCCACATTTTTTCGATCGGATTGAGATCGCAGTGGTAAGCGGGCAATCTTAGCAATTCATGATTGTGAGATTTTAATAATGCCTCCACGGCATATGTAGGTGGACCTTTGTTTTGTTTAATTAATTCAAATAATACAGCTTTTGTCCAAGTATCTTCAAAATATACTCCCTGTTCTCGCAGCCATTCCTGCATGTCACGTTTAATACTTGACATTGTAGGTGCTATAATTATTTGAGTGCAGTGATACGGAGCGTTGTCCATTACCACAAGTGACCTTTCAGGTAGGTTAGGAATGACATTTTCACTCATCCATTTCAAAAAATTAGTTGAGTTCATGTCATCATGGTAATCTGAGGATTTGGATTGGGATTTGAACATTAACAATGCACCATTAACAAAACCATTTTCAGTTCCCGCATGAGCAATTATCCAAAGACCCCCTGATGACTCTGACACGAACATCCCAGGCTCCTCCTCACTTTGCCAGCAACTTTTGGCATGATAAGTGTTGTGTATATAGGTTTCGTCTAAATATACTGCAGGTTTTTTCTCCACATTGCGATTTCTTCGGATTCTCTCCAAATATCTTGAACGCCATGCAGTAATATCATAACGTTCCATTAGTAATTTACGTTTCGATTGGCATCGCTTATGCTTGAAACCGATGCTATGCAATATACGGTGCAATGTTGTGATGCTTCCTTGATAATTTATGTCTTCTCTCAAAACTGCACGTAATTTAACCAATGTAGGTAATTCCTTCTTCACAACATAAAAACTGTGAATTTTTTGCCGTATAGCGCACAAATCAAATCCATCCAAGTCAAACTTTTTAGGATGCGGACGACTCTTCCCTGGGGTGACGATAACTTTAGAAGTACCCGCCGCTGTTGCGCCTTTTTTTGTAACTCTCGTTACAGTTTTTTCTGAAACACCTGCAATAAAATGAACAATAAAAAAAAATCAAACAAAGATTATTTTCGTATTTAATTACATTATTTTTTAATATAACTTTACAAATTTTTGTTGTGTTGTGTTAATTCCTTTTCAAATTTTCCTTAATAAAAATCGTGCATTAAAAAAAAAAACTTAATTCCAATCTGTAAATCAATCGGGAAAAAATCTGTATATGGCAGCCCCAAAATTTACCTGTCATGGCGGTGACTCTTTTGCGAACATTGTTTATTGGTATTAAAACACCGCGATTCTTGTGTTCCGCTTCACAGAACTCCTTCACCTTTAATATCATTTCTCGACCTGCACTTTTTACAACTTTTGGCATCGTAAATAAACCTTATAACGCAATAATCCAATAATAAACTCACAAAATATCTACCACAACAAACGCACCTTGATAACATCGACAAACGGCAACATGGCCGATCTCCCCATCTGTCAAATTTAATTCCACAATTGGCCGCGAGACTTCTTTCGTGAAATGGACTTAACGAGACCATTGACAGACCAATGATCGACCATCATGAATTTAGCAGATTACGAACTTTTAGCAAAATGACAACGGGATTGTGTTGGAATGACGATATTTATATAGCAGACTTGGGGCCCAGATCGTCACACCACCTTCGTCCAGTACCTACAAATTAAAATAACGAGGGAAAATATGTGCTTCGTTAACCTTCTTTTTACACCTGCTAATATATTTCGTTTTAGCTGGAGAAGATCCTGGGTGCTATTTCTGCATTAAAAATTACGGACCAGGACAAGGCATGATCATATTATTTATGCAGTTTTTGGTTTTAACGGTAAGCATACATATTTTGTACCGACCGAAAAGAAAAGGGGTGTTATAAGTTTAAAGAAAGTACTCGTATCTGTTTATTGCAACGTAGCTCGCAAACAGCAAAATGTGAATCGGACTCGCACACAAAGGGTTCCGTAGATGTAGAAGTTTGAAGCAAGAATATTTTCATTATAAATAGAGTACAGCCGTGATCGTATGCCATTTTGTCCTAAAGTTTATGATCCTTACTACTGTTACAATGTATTGATTTTTTAGGGTAGACACACGACCACAGCTATCCTCTTATAATGAATATATTCTTGCTTCATACTTTATAGAGCGTGAATTTTCAGTATTTTTGGTTGTTTTAGAACTTATTTTTTATTTATAATATTTTGAGATATTGTAATTTCTACATTTTTAAATGTGCTTCTTAAGCCTTTTCATTTGAAATCCAACACGCAATTCTTTTTTTCGTTTTTGTCTTTGTTCTATAAAGAGCGCCATATCTAATTTATTGTGATGTCTATACAGGGTGGCCAAAAAGTCGTGGATCAAACGTAACTAGGGGTTAGATGGGGTTTTAGGGGTAAGAGGAACAAGGTGTAAAGTTCATCATCCCCGAAGTAAAGGATTCTCCGACCAGACAGGTGTTATGTCTGGCGGGCAACTGCCCGACAGTTGTAGTCGGGTTTTTCTATATAGTCTTAAGTCGATGTAAACTTTGCATGTGAGATGTAGGAAATTGATGTTAGTTCTTCCGTCGTGTCATAGATGGCGCTGTAGTACTTTTTGTAGTAAGTTGTTTTTTGTCGCTACATCACTCCCCCCCGGAGACCGTAGGTCGATAATCGAATGAGTTTTTTTGAAGTACACTCAGCGTCACAAAAATCGCACCTCTCCGAAAATAAGTTTCAAGCAAGTCCCGCCATCAACGTATGCATTAAACCCTATTAATATTGGTATCAATTGAAAGTATGTTTAACGACCTTTAAATTAACAACAGTTAGAATTCCTAAACACAACAGATCTCATTAGCGCGTAACGTTAAAGAAAATGTTGTCAAAATACGCATTACAACGGCCACTAATTGCACCTCCCTACAAGGGTATAAAACGGGCGACCCGGGTCAAATGTGAGTCATTCGCTATCCAACCTTTGAAGTGAACACACGTGAACAGCTGCAGCAAGAAAAATACCCCAGAAGATGGATACCACAGCAGATGAAGCCGCTTAAGTCATTGCACTACTGCAATCAGGGATGCGGCAATGTGATGTTGCTCGGCAACTGAACTTGAGTCGTTTTTCCGTTCGACGAGTGTTCCAACGCTTCCAAGAGACTGGTGGCTATATCCGAAGACGTGGATCTGGAAGACAACGGTGCACATCCGAAAGAGACGATCGCTTCATTGTTTCAACGTCTTTACGTAATCGGTTCTCCAATGCTGTTGAGCTGCAACAACAACTGCGATCAGCTCGCAGAACTTCTGTCAGCGTCTCCACGATTAGAAGAAGAATGAAGGAGAAGAAAATTGCAGCTCACAGGGCTGCTACAGGGCCAAAATTGACTGCACAGCATAGGAGAGACCGGTTGCAATTTGCCCGTGACCATGTGGATTGGACAATAGACCAATGGAGGGCTGTACTCTTCTCGGATGAGACGAGGGTGTGTCTTTTCTGCAACGACAGGCGTAGAAGAGTGTACAGGAGGCAAGGGGAACGATTCGCACAAGCCTGTATTCAAGAGACAGTGGAATACGGGGGTGGCTCGTGCATGTTCTGGGGCGGCATGTCAATCGACGGCAAAACGAACCTTGTGTGTGTTTCTCGGACTGGAAGTGCTCGCGGGCAAGGGTCGCTGACTGCTCCTCGGTACATAACAGAGATCTTAGAGGAGCAGGTTGTCCCTTATGCGGGTTTTGTTGGCAGTGGGTTCACGTTAATGCACGATAACGCCCGCTGTCACACCGCATTAATTGTAAGAGACTACCTGCAAGAAGTTGGGATCCCTGTTATGCGCTGGCCGGCGCGAAGTCCAGACCTGAACCCTATCGAGCACCTTTGGGATGAACTGAAACGGCGAGTACGGGCACGTGATCCTGCCCCTACCACTCTCCAAGACCTCCAAGATGCCGTCGTTGCAGAATGGGACAACATTCCTCAAGAGACTGTTGTCACATTAATTAGGTCCATGAGAGAACGCATGGAAGCTGTCATCAGAGCTAGGGGGGGTAACACTAGGTTTTAAGTTGATTTTATGGACTTTTTTAAAATTTTCACTGTTAAAATAAAATTTAAGTTTTTAATCATTTGCATTAGCGTGTTTTTTTTATTCCCTGGCAAACAAAAAACCAAATTTATTGATTTATTCTGAAATTTAAATAAATTGCCTTTCCAATGATACCTTATAGTCATGTGTGTACCATTGATTAATAGGGTTAAAATGACTTTGAAGGGAATTCTTAAAGAGGTGCGATTTTTGTGACGCCGAGTGTATTTTGCCATGCCAGTTTTTTTTAAGCTTGTTGCCGCATTGTTCACTGTGAGTCGGAACAGTCTGCGGTGGTGAGGCGAACCCCAGTGAGTCGGGGCCGGCGCTGCGTTTGCTCCAGTGCGTCGGACGTGGTGCAGCGCCGCGATGTGGCTGACAGCTAGAGAGGTGTCGACCGGGAGGTAGAAGCTCTCGACTTGCTGAAAGTGCAGTGTGCTGTGCCATGGTCGCTTGAACAGAGGCTGAGGGTGGTGGCCAGGAATGCGCTTCCGCTGGATGCTGGTGGTCAGGAATACCCATTTGAAGCTGGCTGGCTGTGAGACTCGCTGCTCGAAGGCTTGAGGAAGTGATGTTGATGATGATGACGTCACGTTGCTCGAAGGCTGCGCTGACGTCCATTTTGGGATCACCAGTTTAGAGGTATGAGGAACAGGGTGTAAAGTTCCTCGATACTCCTTAGAAAAGGGAAGATCCTCCGACCAGACAGGTGTTATGTCTGGTGGGCAACTGGCCGACAGTTTTTTTTTGGAATGGCATCTTGCAGTTCAACCTAGGAGGTTGTCGTCTGCTTAACCGGACTATCTGGCCGACAGTTGTAGTAGGGTTTTTCTATATAGTCTTAAGTCGATGTAAACTTTGCATGTGAGATGTAGGAAATTGATGTTAGTTCTTCCATCGTGTAATAGATGGCGCTGTAGTACTTTTTGTAGTAAGTTGCTTTTTGTTGGTCGCTACGGAAGGTCTTTAAGGTCAACCCCTGCAGAGTTATAATTTATTTTGTGTTTTTATGAGAAAATTGACTATTTTTTACTAATTCTTATTAAAATTCGAAAAAGTCTACATCCTGTATTTTTTTTTATAATTTTCACTAGATTGGTACTGATAAGGCCTTGCGTTAGACATGCTATTTATGGTTGTTTATTAGGTTTTACGAAAAAAAAATATTCTCAAATTATAACATTTTATTTACTTCGGACCCCACTGTGAAAAAAAATACTCTACCAAAAAGTGACCACATTGCATGACATTTTAAAGAAATAGTTTATCAAGGAGAGAACAATAGCGAACAAGAACTACGATAAAAGCTCGAATTTGCTAGGGTACAAGTTATAAACAGCGGAGGTGCATTCCGTAGGTTACGTAGGAATTTTATTACACGGTGCAAATTATGTATTATGGTCAGAGGCAGGAATTTTGAGCATTTATTGTAAAATGTTTGGTTTCATTAAAACAATTATTCACTATAGTTGTTTTGTTTTCTCGTCCTAGATAGATATTAGAGCCACTCATGGCCATGTGTTATACCTTTTCAGAATTCCTATTAAATGCGCAAAAATTTGTAATACAGGGTCACTTTTCGGTAGAGTATTTTTTTTTTCACAGTGGGGTCCGAAGTAAATGAAAAGTTATGATTTCTGAATTATTTTTTTTGTAAAACTTAATATTATCTTTAACACACCCAATAAACAACCATAAATAGCATGTCTAACGCAAAGACTCATCCGTACCAATCTAGTGAAAATTATAAAAAACATACAGGATATAGATTTTTTCGAATTTTAATAAGAATTAGTAAAAAACAGTCAATTTTCTTATAAACACAAAATAAATTATAATTCTGCAGGGGTTGACCTTATGGACCTCCCGTAGAACATTTTTTTGCAGCTGATGACCCCATCTAACCCCTAGTTGCGTTTGATCCACGACTTGTTGGCCACTCTGTATAAATAAAAATCAATGCCGCTTATATACACACATCAAAAGTGTCTAGGGATCAACATATATTTTTGCAATAACTTTTCTCCTGATTGATATTAATTAAAATTTTCTTTAAGGATTCATCAAATAAAGTGTTTTCGTTTGTCACAGTAACGATAAACCAAGTCACCTTTGCATTAATAAAGAAATTTGCCATTTTCTAATAAAGGGATTTTTGACATTTGAACCACTAACATTAAAGTTCGAAAAAAAGACTGAAATAACAGTTTTCTTTAAAATTTTATTGGGTAACTTAAACAATTAATAATCCGTGTTTCTACCGCGAACACTAACAACACAAGAACATCGGTTTGGCATACTCAAAATGAGTTCATCCAAATCACGCTGTGGAATGGCCGCCCATGTTCGTTGCAACAACAAAAAAAGGTCTTCTTGCGACTGGATACCCTCCATATTCGGCAGAGCTCTTCTCTGTAGCATATCCCATGCATGCTCAATCGGGTTCAAGTCTGGCGACTGAGCAGGCCAGGGCAGGACATTGATGTTAGCTGCGGCGAGAGTCTGTCTTACAACTCTTGCGGTGTGCGGTCGTGCATTATCATGCATTAACTGAAATAAGGGACCGATTTGCACTTGTAGAGGAACGATGACGTCTGATACAATCGTCTCAGCATAAATTTGAGCGTTGAGGTTGCCTCTGATCCAAATCAACTCAGTTCTTCCGCCGATCCAAATACCCGCCCATACCATGATGGTTCCACCACTATAAGGATGGACTTCCTGGCAGGATTTTAATCGCTCTTGGCGTCCAGGGGCCCCCAGTGTCGTATACGTCTTGTATCCGGTCTCATACCAAAACGAGACTCATCAGAAAAGCACACGAAACGCCATTGTTCTTCTGCCCAATTTCTGTGTTCAAGAGCCCATTGATATCGAATCCTACGATTGTGCATTGCTATAGGTGGTACCCGTAGCGGTCTTCGGGAATGAAGGTTCACTTCATGCAAGCGGTTTCTGACTGTTTGGTCGCTAATTAAGTTCCCTGAAGAGTGATGAAGCCTCACGGCTAACATCATGGCGGTTATTGTTGGAGCTCTTCGAGTTAAGATTTGAATGTATCGGTCTTGTCTCCGTGTGGTGCAGCGATACCGTCCTCCATGGCGCTCAGCCACGGTACCAGTGCTTCGGTAACGTGTCCAAAGTCGACTGATAACACTCTGACTTGTATTCAGAGCTAAAGCCACAGTACGTTGCCGGGAACCAGCTTCTATCATTCCCACGGCTCTGAGCATTTCTTCCCTGCTTAAATGACGTCGCCGCTCCATAATAACGTTGGTTTTAATCAGTAGTAGGGAAACAGTAGCACTAATAATGTCTTCAATGCGTTGTATGTTTTTATAGGGAAAATATTGACAGCTGATTTTCATCTTTTACTCGAATTTGATTCACAGTTCCTGATTCAAATTATGAAATGCACCAAAAAGGATCCATATAAATTTATAAAATCATAAATTTATTACAAAGCCACATCTCAATCTCAAGAAATCCGCATAAAAATGCTTGATCCCTAGACACTTTTGATGTGTGTACTTCAAGGGGTTGCAGGACTTCCTACATTCCAGGGCTGTCGACAGATTCCTGTGCACTGCTGAACCGATATGAGTTATTGTACCGTACTGACCCTTTCTCGGAGGAAACTACGTTAGCTGGAGATATGTTGCTATCAAAATTAGGTGAAAACAGGCAGGAGAGGTGGATCAACACTATAACCAGTATAGATATGACTCACAATAGTAAAAAAGCTTGGAGCACTATCAGAAAGCTGACTAGTGAGTCCCCTCAACCCTCACCACCAAGCCAAGTTACCGCCAACCAGATGGCTTATCAACTGCTTGCAAATGGCAAACCAACACGCCGTCCCAGTAAAGTCCCGAAGTCACAAAACCAAGATGGTGATTGCGACGATATTAGTAAACCGTTCAACCTTACTGATATCATCGTAGCGATTAAAGGTCTTAAGTGCGGTAAAGCCTCCGGAATGGACGACATCTCAGTTTAACAGATAAAACAACTTGGCCCAGTTGATGTGTCGTAGTTGCTGCAACTATTTAACAATTGTCTGGAATCAGCTGCAGTTCCCCGTCTCTGGAGAAAAAGGTCATAGCAATACCTAAGCCAGGTAAAGCAGCAGACGACCCCAAAAACTTTCGGCCAATCTCTCTTCAATGTCACACATACAAGCTTTTCGAGAGACTGCTGCTGAACCGTCTTACGAGCGTTATTGACCCGAAACTGATCCCAGAGCAAGCTGGTTTCAGACCTGTGAAGTCTTGCAGCAACCAGACCCTTAAACTCGTTCAACACCTTGAAGATGGTTTCGAGGTAGGAATGGTCACAAGCGCTGTGTTCGTGGATCTAAAAGTGCAATACCTACACGGTCGAAATCTATAGAACAGCAGTTTTTTTTTGTTAAGAATGTTGTACTGTATACGTTATAACCATTTTCAGTGGCCCTTCTTCCCCGTATAGTGTTTTTTTTAAATATTACTTAAGCTGCTTACGATACGGTCAACCTGAAACGACTGTTGTGGAAGGTGGTGACTTTGATCAACGATCAGAGGTTTATTCGCATACTCCGGGAGCTTCTCCACAACCGCCGTTTCCAGGTCCACCTCCTTTCAGATAAGAGTCGCTGGAGAGCACAAAAGAACGACCTGCCCCAAGGTAGTTTTTTGGGACCGCTTCTCTTTAATATATATTCTAACAACCAACCTTCAACCCCGAACACGTCCCGTTTCCTCTATGCAGACGACCTTGCCCTCACCTCCCAAGCCACTACCTTTGAGGAGGTCGAGGTACGCTTGTCAGATGCTCTCGGTGAATTATCCACATTCTACGTCGCTAATTCACTCAAACCCAATCCGAGCAAAACACAGTCTCAGTCTCAGTTGCATTTTCCACCTTCGAAACAGAGAGGCTGGGCGCAGACTTAACATCGTCTGGGGTGGAGTGCCTATCGAGCACAGCAACTTTCCGAAGTATCTTGGGGTTACTCTGGACAGATCATTGACATTCAGCAAAAACTGCAATACCATCAAGCAGAAAGTGCACACTTGCAACAGTCTCTTACGGCGACTAATTTCTTCGAAGTGGGATGCTTCGCTTCATGTCTTGCGGACTACTGCGATGGCGCTATCTTTCTCAGCTGGCGAATTTGCGTGCCCCGTATGGAGCCGTTCAGCTCATGCAAAGTTAGTGGATACAGCTCTGAATGAAACGTGCCGGATCATCACTGGTTGCCTTAAACCGACACCGGTACAGATGCTGTACCCACTAGCAGGGATAGCGCCACCAGAAATACGCCGAACAGTGGCAAGCTGTAATGAAAGAGCCAAAATGGCGTCAGACAATCGACACCCTATGCACCTAAATACCCTCGTGTCGCAAAGGTTGAAATACCGAAACAGTTTTTTGAAGTATGTCACCCCACTCACTGGCGAGCGGTCTCCGGAGAAACTAACGCTGTGGCGAGGTAGTGCTTCCTTACCTAACCCATTCGTTCCACCTGCTGAAAGTCTTCCACCTGGACATGAGTTGCCATGGCTGACTTGGAAGTATTTAAATAGACTTCGGACCCAGGTTGGTTGCAGCAAGGAAAACCTGCTCAGGTGGAGATTCATTAATGACTCTGCCCTGGAGTGTAAATGTGGTGCCGTTCCAAAAACGATGCGACACTTAATATCGTGTCCTGCTGTTTGCTCGTTACAGGAACTGATGGACGCTACTGAAAGCGCCAAACTAGTGGCTCAGTTCTGGGCCGACACAATTTAGATTGCCATCGATACGCCAAGAAGAAGAATGCCACTTTTTGTTGTAATTTTATAACTCGAGAACGGCTGGGCCGATTTGGCTGATTTTGGTTTTAAAATGTTTGTCGTAGTCCAGGGAAGGTTTAAAAGGTGAGAAAGGTAGGGTAGGGTAGGTAGGTAGGGTAGGGTAGGGTAGTTAGGTAGGTAGGGTAGGGTAGGTAGGTAGGTAGGTAGTAGGTAGGTAGGGTAGGGCTGGGTAGGGTAGGTAGGGTAGGGCTGGGTAGGGTAGGTAGGGTAGGGTAGGGTAGGTAGGTAGGTAGAGTAGGGTAGATGGAGTAGGTAGGTAGGGTAGGTAGGTAGGAAAAGTGCATTGCAACGCAAACCGGGTACAACTAGTAGCATAAAACCAGCGGACGATTATGACGCTTCGAACGATACCTCATTTGTCAAATTATGATAAGTAGTTCAGAAGTAATGAGGGAACAGATAAACATACATACTGGTCAAAATCATAACCCTCCTTTTTGCTTCGCCATAGTCGGGTAAAAACAAACTAATTAGTTGCGCCAGTTACAGAAAAGTTGAAAGGGAATCGACTGTCTTGGTATGGGCATGGGATGAGGAGGTACGAATTGTATGTGACTAAAAGAGTGATGAATATAAATGTTGATGATGGAGTGGGAGATGAAGACCTAGGAAATAGTACATTATGATATAAGTGCAGTAAGTTGAAAACTACAGCCGAAGCGATATTGCTAGCCGTAGGCGAGGGCTACAAGAAAGCAGAGGCGAATTATCAAAGCGCACGTATGTCATACGACGTTATAAAACATATTTGCGAGAAAATAAACTCGGACTTTCTTAAACGAATAAATCTTTTATAACACATCTTTTATAGCGCAGGACGTTGTAGGCTCGGCTCATATATGAATCACACAGGCCGCTCCAGTAGAAGGACTGACAGAACGCCTTTAACCTTCGTATACCTACTCGCGCCAATTTTTATAACACAAAAACTCGCGTACGGTCTCACAGACCGAAATTTCAGACCTCCATTTCGGGATGTTTTTTTTTTAATAAATAATACGGTGATATTATGTTTTCCGGGGATATACTACTAAGTATCGTAAAAACTATAATTTAACGAATATATACCGATCATGAAAACTAGTTACATTTTTGTAAGAGGTTATTAAATTTTAGGAAAGATATTTTTTTTTCTTCCTAAACTTATTTTCTAAGAGATACCTTATGAGCTATAATAAACACAAATAATTTTAGACAAAAGTTACATAATAATATAAATTTGAGTACAAAATCACTAAAGACAAATTTTATAACACCTGTACTCGCGTTGGTCTCACAGGCCGATGTATGCCTAAAACGGCCACACTGTATTGGGATCAATCCATCATCACTGACAGGACTATTGTAGCCAATAAGCCTGATATAGTGGTGGTGGATTGATCAGAGCGGCGCGCAATGATTGTTGACATAACGGTTCCACATGACCAGAACCTCGTGAAAGCCGAGAAAGATAAGCAAATCAAGTATCTTGACTTGGCTCGCGAGGTTGTCGACATGTGGGACGTTGACTCAGCGATCATTGTGCCGATAGTCGTATCAGCCAACGGCCTAATTGCCAAGAGCCTCGACCAACATCTGATGAGGCTCTCGTTAGGCAGCTGGATCAAAGGCTTGATTCAGAAAGCGGTACTTCTGGACACGGCTCGTATTGTTAGGAGGTTCCTTTCTCTGGAGCCTTAACCGCCCGCCGGTAGCTTGGACCCTGTTTCCGATACCGGTAGGCTAAATTTTTTATATTTTTAAATATTTTTTTTTATTATAAGGAATATTTAAAATGTAGGAAATGTGTATACAGTGTGTCTGGACATGGACTAGCGATATTCTAAATTCTTAAATATAAACTATTTTAAAGTACAATTACACTCTAGGCTTGGGTCGAATACACTTCCCCGCTAGAAGAGAAGCTCATCAACCCAGGTGGCACAGGGAGCCGTAGTGTGTCAACAAGCTGGAGGCGGCCACTTTGAGCAACTTTAGATGTTTTAATCGTCATTTAATATTGGAAAAAACATTAAATAAAATTCAATATGAATATAATGTGTTTTTAATGATTTCCTGTTTAGGGTTCCGACAAAGGCCTTTTCTGCTTGTAGACCAGGGTAGAAGCCTTTAAAAATAATAAAAAGTGAAAAAAAATAATAGTAGGATGAAACCCATTGGAAAAGGAGGGAAATATTATAAAAATGAAAGGAAAAATAATTTACGGGCGATCTGAGGTCGGGAAGGGGATGGGGGTGAGTTTTTAAGGGTAAAAACGGTTTTTCTCGATTTCCGGCAAAACTAAAAGTCCAATCGAAAAAAGTCAAACGGCAAAGTTGTAGGTAATAAAAAGATCTAAAACTTTTGTATTTACACTTTTTTCACATAACCTCAAAATTTATGTGAAAAATCCAAAAAACCAAGTTTTTGGTTTTTTTATTTTTATCTTTTACATTTATTTTTTATTTTTAACGAAATTTGGTGAAAACTTACCTTTTTATGTCCCAAATACGCTGTAATTTATTTGATTAAAAATATTTATTTTTTCACCTTATTTTGAATTAATATCGAAAAAACACCCTAACTTTCAATCGAAAATTCACCCGTCAAAATATCAGATTTTTTCAAAAAGTTGGTATGGTTTCTGTTCGTTGAAATCTCTACTTTCCGATGGTGAAAAAAAAAATATGTTACTATAGTAAATCTTCTCGGAAAATGCAAAAAATCAAAAAAATCTCGAATTCGAAAGCTTTTTTTAGTTATTATAATTTCATCAAAAAAATGTGATTGCTGCAATTTGTTTCAATTAAAAAGTTGATTTATTTAATGCTAATTACATTCATGTCATAGAAAATCTCATTATATATAAATATAAATCGTACTATTAAATGTTGTGGTTTGGTAACGAACTAACAGCAACAGATTAGGGCTGGAAGCAATTTCAACGTAGAATTATGCCCAAATTTACACAAAAAGAATTAATTCCGGAAATATTGCTCAAAACTATTTGCTGCAGCTGTGAAACTGGATGTAACAGTTTAAAATGTGGTTGCCGAAAACATGGTTTAAAATGCACAAATTTATGTTCAAACTGTCATGGTTCTGAAAATTGCTCCAATATTGAAGAAGAAACCTACGAGGAAGTTAATGATTCAGAAGAAATTGTGGAAGAAGAACCAACGCAGTCTGGAAATAATGTTGGAGAGGAAGAAGGTGATAGTCATGAAGATTTCGAAGATCTACTAGAATCGGAGATGTTTGACGAATCTAACGATGAAGAAATGCCATCAAAAAGACAAAAACTAATGGATAAGTGATTAGAATTGAAGATAAGGTATTTATAAATGATAAGATTAATGTGTGTAAAAATATTGTAATGAATAACGTAATCAGAATAAAGCATCTACATTTAATAGTACGATTTATATATAATGAGATTTTCTATGACATAAATGTAATTAGCATTAAATCCACAATTTCTTCTGAATCATTAACTTCCTCGTAGGTTTCTTCTTCAATATTGGAGCAATTTTCAGAACCAGTGACAGTTTGAACATAAATTTGTGCATTTTAAACCATGTTTTCGGCAACCACATTTTAAACCGTTACATCCAGTTTCACAGCTGCAGCAAATAGTTTTGAGCAATATTTCCGGAATTTATTCTTTTTGTGTAAATTTGGGCATAATTCCACGTTGAAATTGCTTCCAGCCCCAATCTGTTGCTGTTAGTTCGTTACCCAACCACAACATTTAATAGTACGATTTACATTTATATTTATATATAATGAGATTTTCTATGACATAAATGTAATTAGCATTAAATAAATCAACTTTTTAATTGAAACAAATTGCAGCAATCACATTTTTTTGATGAAATTATAATAACTAAAAAAAGCTTTCGAATTCGAGATTTTTTTGATTTTTTGCATTTTCCGAGAAGATTTACTATAGTAACATATTTTTTTTTTCACCATCGGAAAGTAGAGATTTCAACGAACAGAAACCATACCAACTTTTTGAAAAAATCTGATATTTTGACGGGTGAATTTTCGATTGAAAGTTAGGGTGTTTTTTCGATATTAATTCAAAATAAGGTGAAAAAATAAATATTTTTAATCAAATAAATTACAGCGTATTTGGGACATAAAAAGGTAAGTTTTCACCAAATTTCGTTAAAAATAAAAAATAAATGTAAAAGATAAAAATAAAAAACCAAAAACTTGGTTTTTTGGATTTTTCACATAAATTTTGAGGTTATGTGAAAAAAGTGTAAATACAAAAGTTTTAGATCTTTTTATTACCTACAACTTTGCCGTTTGACTTTTTTCGATAGGACTTTTAGTTTTGCCGGAAATCGAGAAAAACCGTTTTTTACCCTTAAAAACTCACCCCCACCCCCTTCCCGACCTCAGATCGCCCGTAAATTATTTTTCCTTTTATTTTTATAATATTCCTCTCCTTTTCTAATGGGTTTCATCCTACTATTATTTTTTTTGGTTTTAAAAATTATCGACCCTGGTCTATTGCGCATACTCTATGTTCAAACAACAAGAACTCATAAAGTACTAAACATACAGTTGTGAATTTTATGTTGTATTGTAGCTTAGCTCAAAATCTGTTGTTTAAGTAAAAAAAAATAAAAAAGTTGTCCGGGGTGTTTTTGTAGTATTCAACAATTATTGGTTTAATTGCTTAATTTTTGTTTTATTTTTTCGACTTTCAATTTTTTTTTCAAAGTTATGGAATTGTGAACACATTGCTTCGTAATGTAGACGGTAGACAATATTATTGCCTTTCGATTAAGCCTATTTATATCTCAGTATGACTAAAACTTTGAGAGATATGATTTTTATTTGTACTCGCATAGAGCATAAATCAACAAAAAAGAAACAAAATGGCTGCCACATATCGGGGAAGTGTAGTGGACCCAAGCCTAGAGTGTAATTGTACTTTAAAATAGTTTATATTTAAGTATTTAGAATATCGCTAGTCCATGTCCGGACACATTGTATAGAAATGAATAAAGGGAAAAAAGAAATCATAAAAAGTGTTTATTTACCACCACAAGCCAAAAAATACAAACAATATTTATACACAAGCAGTAGCCAACGATCTTTGGTTGTGGATCGCTTTTGCCTGTGGTAGGTAGTAACACCTGTAATACAGGTCACCAGGTCCCCTCCAGTTTAAAGGTACACATATTTGATAGCTTTCTCTTGTATCACAGCAAATAACAAAAATTTCAAACAACTAGTGAGCTTATTAAAAAAGACACAAGATAGTAATGGAGTAATATAAGTAAAACGATTAAAAATTTAAATAATATATGTTGAGAAGTTTTTATGAATGTAGGTCTGTGTTTGTGTGTGTGTGTGTATGTGCGTGTGTGTGTGTGTGTGTGTGTGTGTTCGAAAGAGTGTTAGTGCATTAATCTGATTAGGCTAATACATTAAAGAGAGCTTCTTTAGCAGTATATGTTTGTCTTTGTTTTTTGGCTCGATTTTAATATGAACTAAATTAAACCAAGGTACTTAAAACTATTCACTTCATTAAGGGCATAAGGACATAACGGAGGTACACGACGTGGTAGTTGTTTAAGTACCGTAAATAACAGGGGCTAGTTTTTACCCCCCCCCCCGCCTTACACCCCTGCCTTACCCCCCTGTCTATCCGCAACAAGCTTTTATGAAACCTATTCTTTTTCGTTTTTATTTACTCCAAGTTTTATGTTCATCCTTAAAGTTCATTTTAATAAAAGTTTGTTTTTGAAAACGTATTTTATTTTTTAATTTTATCCGTTATTTTTTGTTTGTTTAGACGTTAGTAATACTAAAGGAACGCGGCTTGTTCAACGGGTTATGGGGAAAATTGAGGAATATGTCATACCAACCAATGCCAGCTCTGATTCAAAGCGATATGGTGCTCGCTGAAGAGAAATACGTTAGGAGGACTATCAGTTTGCGTAAGTATTTTTGCGCGAAAGAACTTTTGGCGAACGGAACTTTGCACGCATGGACACTTACTCGAATGGACTTTCGCGCAAAAGTGCATATTCGTAAATGTTTTATTTCGGCAAATAGGTTCGCGCAAGTGTCCTTCGAGCAAATGTCTTTTGCGCAAATGTCCTGATACCATCGAACTTCTACTGATAGTGAATATTGTAACTGTCATGTTTTGTATCCGGAACGGGACACTTCAGAAGATTTTCTCTCTTTCTATACTCGTTAATATTGATGCCAGCTTGTGGTTTTATGCGTGGTTTATAAAATTAAAATGATATTTATGGCAATGATTGTAACTTGGATAGCAAGATCCTGTGTTCGATTCCCAGGTCTGGCAGTGTCATTAGGTTGGTTCGTAGCAATAGGCTCGCCCCCTACTACATGGGACTTGTTATGTTTACTTCCAGCTAATAAGCGGATCCCTGACGCGTTGTTAGCGAATAATCTACACAAGGTCTACAAGTCATGCATGAGGCCGACCGTCAAAGCCTGCCAGGGTGTCACCTTCTCTGTCAAGAAAGGTAAGTATAGTGAAATATCACGCCTGAATCCCACCAAGGGGTTGGCACAGATTTGTAAAAATCTTCCTCTCGGTTTTAGGCTTCTCAGGAGGATCTCCTGAAACCTTGTCATCCTGAGAATAGTCCCTCGCTTTTCTTTTCAAAATTTAAAATAACGACTATTTCCTATCTATTAAAGAAGTTTAATAAAAGAATATCAAAAGCTTCCCATTCAATCTATAATAATATGATATAATATATTGGTTAAAGACCTAGTTGCTACTACTAAACCTTAAGATTTACCAACATGAGTTGGTAATTTTAAGGATTTTATAAAGAACTGTCTGAGGCTGCTTCGTTTTCGTTCGGTTTTAAGTATATCCCTAGGGATAAAACTATATTACGGCAATAACTATCTCACTGCTACATTTACCTTTACATTAGTATATTCTCTAATAATGCTTTGTATATTGTAAGGCGAGTGTTTCGGTCTCCTGGGCGTCAACGGCGCGGGCAAGTCCACTATCTTTAAGATGATAACTACTGAAGAGGTTGCTACCAGAGGGGAAATCTTCGCCAACGGTCACCACCTATCGCCAGTAAACGCACAGGTAATTTATTTTCGCTGAAATCAAATATTTCTGACTCTGACAAAAATCCCTTTCATTTTATATGTCTCATGGTATTGTTTGCAAAACTTTTTATTCATTTTCTGGTAAAACATAAAATCGTTTTGGCAGGAGGAGAGGGTGTCCACTCTCTCCTGGTACGACTCCCATTGGTTTGGCTACACGATCGTTTTTGTTATAAAAGTAGGGTAGGGTCCTCATTTAGGACGCGAAAACGGAACGTTAAAATAGGCGATTGACAGCAAAATGGAATCCGTTCCAGTATATTTCCCGTCGTGCAAAATAAAACGCAACGTAAAAATGTTTACTTTCCGTTTTTTCGATTTTTCCGTTTATTTTCACGATTGACCTACGCTTGCACACTGGACACCAATTTTCTGCTTAATGCCTGAATATAGTCTGCAGTGAATAACACTGTTACTAGGAGAACTTAGGATACAAGAGCGATGATGGGGTCTAGTAAGCGAGTGAAGCAAGCGAACTCGGCCCCGCCATCGCCTTCTGTATGTACCTTCCCTTCTTCTGTATGTATAGATTGGGCCGTTTAAAAGTGGCATGCCTTTTAATTTTTAATTTTCTTGCCCCACACTTCACAGTATCTCAAAACACTGGGCTACTGCCCTCAATTCTTCGGGCTGGACAAATTCTTGACCGGCGAAGACAACCTGGAGATGATACTCACGCTGCGAGGGCACGAGGATAATTACGTGAAAGAAGAAATCAAAAACTGGATACAAATTGTTGGTGAGTCGACCGTTTTATATAACTTTGGACGCCAACCAACTCAGGTTCAGTTTTAAAGATATTTATTTTTAAACTAGCCCTTTACCCGCGACTTCGACCGCGAAAATTGTGATATTATATAGCGTAAAGCCGGGATAGATGCCGCAGTTGGATAGGTGCCCCATTTTCTAAAAACCTAACTTCGCGAAATGGCCCGCAGACCATCGCATAGGATGGACGTGTTTAGCTCGTACGTGCAATCATCTGCGCGAATTACACGACGAATGCTTCAAAATTTCAAACGTAAGTATTTACTGTTACATATCTTTTTATGTGGTACTTAATTCTGTTCTATTTTGATTATATCCATACATTGGTTAATTAGCTATATATTTACTTATTTATTATTAACCTTTCGTATTTAATTAAGTCAAAAAATAAAAGGGCATCTATCCTTATCAAAAAGGATAGTTGCCCCGATTTTTTGCAGTATAGGAGCCCTTAGGGACATCTATCCCCAAAACATAATTGTTAGCATATTTTTAACATTATTATTTTTATTTTAATATTGCGTTTAATTGCGTTCTCCACTAGATTTCTACTGATGGTTTGTAATGTATTTTCGGGGCTCTCTACCGCCATAGTGTTGAAAATATATTTGAAATATTATGTTATTTGTTGAATGTGTATTTTAATTTGTTTCTACTAATCACAGGTGAGCCATGCCACGAATATATATAATATATAAAGAAAGGACGGATTACGACATAGTTTCGTGGAATACAGAGGCCTTACAAGACGCTTTTAAGGAATAAGGTAAAATGGATAAGAAAATCATGGGGATTAATGAAATATCCCGATAATTTGAAATTCCATCCAAAAAGTGTTCTGGACGGAACACTTATTATCAGCATAACTGCTGATAATAGCAAAACAAAATTGACATTGGGTAAATACATAGGTGAATGTTAACTGACACTTAAAAAGTGCAGGTAGGTATTTTTTATCTATACCTACCAAAAGACTGAATGTATTAAAATATAGAAAGATAAAAAATATTATATAAATTATAATAGTATAATATATTACAAATAAAACATATTAAAACTTTGTATAGTACTTATTTTAATCTATAGGGCGTCTATCCAGGCATCTATCCTCCTTAGCATTTTCATGGTGAGGCATCTATCCATATATGTAGGCATCTTTCCCCAAAAAATGGTTTTGCAAAAACTCAATTTATGCAGAATCAGTTATTGTTAGATCAACAAAAACGGGTTGTATTGCTAGTACAAAGATTAAACTAATTACTATCATGGAAATTCTTCGTCAAAAACGTACAGTTTCAAAATTATGAGGCCTTTTAAAAAAGTGTGGCAACTATCCCGGCTTTACCCTAGCCTATGTAAAGATGTAGCTTTCTAATGGTGAAAGAATTTTTAAGTCGGATTAGTTTTTAAGTTAAATCGTAACAAACAAACAATCAAATCTTTCCTCTTTATAATATTAGTTTATAAAAGACACCAAATCACAGTTATGAGAGAACAAAGAACCTTATGCTAATAATGGTATTACTGATGTATTATTTTGATAATGGAGTCTTGAATGCATTGAATGAGTCGTAAATGTTTGTATTGGTATTGGTATTTTGTTGTACAACTGTGCTCATTCAATTTTTTTTTTTTGCCATCTTTCCTTTTTCCATTTTTGTTAACATTTGAAAACCAACTCGGCTAGAATGGATTAGGTACTGATTTAACTTAAGTGAACGATAAATTGGTTCTAGATTAGCGGGGAACTTTACGGGTGTGGTGCATCGTCATATGTGCATCATCATGCATAAAAGTTTTGGTAGGTCAAATAATATAATAACGAAATATTTAAAATTATTCATTTCAGTAATGTACAAGCGCTCTACATTAACAGTTTTTTTTTATTTACACACCCAATAAACTCGTACGCAATAGGTCACACAACATCTGTGGTGACCCCGATATCAAACTGCACTACCACGTGCCGCGATTTTTATTGTGTTTCTCGTGCTTTACCAGCCTTCCTCTAGCAGTTCTCCCTGGTTAGGTTTTCAAGAGGCACATAGTTGTCAAAGAATGAACCCAAGCGGAAATAGTGGAAGTGGGACATCTGTATGCGGAGCGACAGACATCAGTCAGGCCGAAATTGCAGCACGAAGAATGATTTTTGGATCGAGATGCCCAGAGTGTGCTTCGCCCAGTTCGAGACAATGATGGCTCCCCAAACATAGGGTCAACGAAACAAAATACGGCATCGTACTTTCCAAACAAAGTCAAAGGAGATGTTCCAGAAATGTATATATGTAGCCTGGGCTAGCAATATGTACACTATATTAAAACATTGCTAAATAATACAGTTACTTATCAATAAAACTAAATATTTACATAAACTAACTAAGTATAAACTAAATATTCACATAAACTAACTAACTATAAACTAACTTAAAAAAAATAGGAGGCTTAGGCGTCAAAATACTCCTCCCCATCGCTGTCATCCGGAAACGTGCCCAGAAGACTGGCAGCATTGCCACGTTGAATGGCAATGCTAATTCTTTGCCCAAAGAAATAGCCAGCCCTCTGGTCTCGCGAAGTGTCAACAAGTCGACGAGATATTTCCTTAAAAAGCGAATGCGCACTTGGGCCCCATGACCCGAGTGTTTCGACCCCAAACGGCTCAAAACTATAACTGCCATTTAGATTACAGTATTTACGCCGTTTGAGGCTCTCAGCAGCCGCAGCAGCAGCTCCAGCATAGCCCGCCGTGCTTGCAACATGAGATGGCGCAAGGGTATCGACGCAAGTTGCGTCCCACACCAAAGGCCTACCCACCTTCCAAGGCATCAGCGTCATGCCGTCTGGTCTCTTCCCATCGTCACGTACCAAGCCGTTAGGTTCTAAAACCGCTGGAACGCCGGTGGTGGCAAGAGCCCGACGAATAATGTCGTTGATGCTGGCGTGCCGTGCTATGCGACCTGCGCTCCTGTAGCAGGAGAGGCCATGGTGCCCGAGATTGTCGACAACTTCACCGCAGTGACAACGATGTGGAGCAACACAAGGAGCGCCTAAGCGAAGGGTGATACAGTTACCGTTTTTATTATCAACTTTCTTTAATTTCACTTCGTTTTAATGTACATTCAAATTAACTTGGTCAAAAAGAGCAACACAACATTAAAATTAAACATGGTGGATCAGATCAGCACGTGATCAGCAGGCGAAAAATGTCATAACTGCTTTAGTAAACAAAACAACTGGAATTTCGAAAATCTCGAGTTTTGGTTTGTTTTGTTTGGTTTGGTTGAACAAAACAACAAGTTCAATCCAAACTCAATGCAAAGAAAGACTCAAAGACGGCACTTCTTAAAACTGCCAAAGTCGTCAAACTTCAAACAACTGTCATGGCTGCCCTAAAAATAGGGTTATCGTAGTAAAAAACTTTTCAAATGATAATTATTGTACGACTATACCTTTCTTCAAATATTTTTTTTAGTATTTTTATGATATTCCTCTATTTTTTCCTATTTATCTATGTAGTGTACATAGTGGTAGCCCAAAATCAAACATCTCCTTTCCGACATAATAATTTCAACCCCTGCCATCAATCAATTTTATATGGTATCATTAACGAAAAGGAGCGACTGTTCCAAAAACTGGTCAGTGAAATGGAATTAGGCGATCAAAAACCGTCGCAACTGTTGAGACGAATAAAGGAGTCGGCACAGTCAGGTGGCCCAAAAAACACTGCATAGTCTGTGGATGTCAAGACTCCCTTGATCACATTCAAGCATTGTGGAATGGTGTGGATAGTCAATTAAGATCAAAAATTGGACAACCTCGCCTCTATAGCAGACAAGATATTGGAAGGAAGATCAGGTAAAGTGTCGGAGATAACAACCGGTCAAACATAGTTCATGGTTGAGTTAATGAATAAGCAAAAAAACCAACCATCACAACATTAGTAAAGATTAATTGTGTTAGTTTTAAAAGAGGTTCTGTTAATCGGAGGTATTTTGAATGACCCTGTTTAGCTATAGTTTACATTCGCCAGCCCAAGGTCGTTTTCGAACGGCATGTTGCAAGATATTACAGTTGACCTAAACTTCTCCATCAGGCCTGGAAAACTACGCCCGTAACACTGTAGCAAGCTACAGCGGCGGGTGCGTACGGCGCATGGGAGCGGCCGCAGCGCTCTGCAGCGATGCGGAGCTGTCCCTGCTAGACGAGCCCAGCGCGGGCGTGGACCCGGTCGCCCGGCGCAGGCTGTGGATCGCGCTGCGGAAAGCTCTGCGGCGCCAGCGGTCTATCATCATCAGCTCGCACAGGTAAACGTACTATGATACTACTAGACGAGCTACTGCACTACCTATAAAAATAGGAATTAACCATTTTTTACTCGTGTTCTTTCAAAACATCGCTGTTACGACAGACTCACTAAACAAATTACTTATTTTTGTCGATGGATAATTTACAATTCGAATCATATTCTTCAAAGACATTCGTGCCATAGCTCTGAGTAACCTTGAATTTGAACACCAAATAATATCACTTACCTAAACTTCACAATTCAACTGACTATTACTACATTGTAGTCTGGACGAGATGGAAGCCCTATGCCACCGCATAGCCATCATGACACTCGGGCGCATACGCGCGCTGGGCTCTCCGACGGAACTGCGCACGGGGCACGCGCAGGGGTTCGCCGTCGTGTTTAAGCTGGCGCACATAGTGGCCCCGAGCGGTGCGTACCTACACACACACACACACACACAAATGGCATGTTACGCGCCGTGCGTGCGCAAGATGCGCACGCACGGCGCGCCGTCGTGTTCTAGCTAGCAAACGCAGTGGGGCAGGACGGCACACACATAATTTATGCATTTATTATACTTATGTAATATCATAATCCTCATCATTATTTTTCCCTCATCCCAATTAATTTCGAATCATTCCTTCAATGTCGATACCCGCTACGTCGACTGTTGAAATTCCTTAGTTTTGATCATGGCCTTTTATTTCACCTCGTCAAATAAACAAATAAAATCTGGCCAACTGCAAGTAGTACTTGCACACACAGAGTCGTCCCCGGAGAATAAAATGATAACTACGAAAAACGCAAGACTTTTTTGGAAAAATAAAACATGTTTTCGTCGATTGCTCCTTAGAAGCCCAGTCTAGTAAACTTGACAGCCCGGTGAAATATTCGTGCAGGTTTAAGTACAAGGTTTTTTTGACTACAGAATGAATTGCAAAACATAATATTGGTTATACGCCTTATAACTTCGTATTTTGTCGAAGTTCATAAAATTCGCTCTTGTTGGGTAAACAAGTCGTTGAAAAGAGGTCTCTCGCACGCAACGCTAATCCGAGTTCAGTTTCAGCACTCCTTCCTAGGCGATAGAGGCCAAATCGCGAAATTTATGGAGCCAATAAATACCTTCATATCCTTGTCTTCAAAATTGGGTCATTACATTTTGTAAAAAAACTTTTTTTTTCCTAATCTGATTACAATAATAACGTCCTCGGTTTTTGCTTTAAAAAATACATAGCTTCTATCAATAGATTTTTGTTATTATTCCATTTTATGGAAGGGCCAATGTTCAATGACTCGACATGATAAAAAACCACAATAAACTTACAGTTTATACATATACAGAAACGCCTGCCATAGTTCCTCAGTGAACACATAGCGGTTGAGGTATTAGGACGTCGGAATATGGTCAATTCTTTTTCGGACTTCTCACTCGCACAATCATGCTATCGCGCTCATGTTATGTCGTGCAGGTGCTCTACTTACTAGTTTTAATATTTTAGCAAATCGAATGTTTCCTATCCAGGGCGTCTAGTTCTGTTTAAGTCCATTTGAGTATGCAGAAAGAGAACATCCAAACCGGCATAACCCAACCGTTCAGGCACGCACCTTTCGCTGGATTAGATTAAGATCATGCATGTAAAGAAGGTGAGATATAACCTGACCAGCTCTCCTTAACCGAGAGCCTAGTCTTGAATCCTCCAGCAGCGTGCTAAGAGGATTCAAAGCTTAGCAGAACCAAAGTGGACTGAATTAAACTATCACCCTGGAATAAACCTCGCTCTATCCCAAACGGCTCGCTATTCCTCTGGATTTGCTGACATTATATACAGCGAAGAACTGACTTCCCCGTACACAACATCAGGAAGGTGCGTAGAATAGCATCAACTCTATACAACTTTAGCACGCTCATGAGCCATGAATGTGACACCGAGTCAAAGGCCTTCTTCCTTAAGGACGGACGGACGGACGGACAGCGAAGTCTTAGTAATACGGTCCCGTTTGACCCTTTGGGTACGGAACCCTAAAAATGGTAGGGAACCCTTCGTGCGCGAGTCCGACTCGCTCTTGTTAATAATACATTATATGCTGCTGCTTTAGATAAACGAAATCTAATCATGAAATCCTTCTCGTCGTAGTTGTAAAAATGCACATTTCTTACTTTTAAACCATCTTCACTATCGCTTTCACTGTCCGATAACATTCTTCTCAAACGCTGCATTTCTAGTACTTACTTTATATTTTCTCAGAATTGCAATTAAATTTTCACATCAGATCGCTCACACTGCTAAGAAGGTAGGCAGCTCAGCTGACATAAGAATTTGTCGCATTTAAATTTTTATCTGAGGAATAAACCTGTTACACCTTCAAAGTTGGTGGTATAAGAGTTAATCTCGTATAACTTCATTATCCTCAGGATAGGTAGTTGGTGAAATGAGTTTACATTTGTTATCGGTTATCGGAGAGTAAATAACAGGTTTATCCTGGGAATTAAACTTATTCTAGATTGGTGAAATTGGGTCTTAGCAGGGGCGGCCTGCGGGCCGCTTTAGGCGGCACACGAATATTTAAGACATGATCCGACGAGCTCTTGTCACCGTCGATGTTCCAGCTGTAGTAGAACCCACACGGCTTGGCACACGACGATTGCAAAAGACTTGACAACATTCGTTTGTTTCCATGGAAGATGGGTAGGCCTTTAGTGTGGGACGCAGTATGTGTCGAAACTCTTGCGGCATCCAATCTTCCTAGCTGATCCTGCTGTGCTGGCGCTGCTGCTGCAAAGAAAAAAGCAGAGAATCTCAATCGGCATAAATATAGTAGATTTCCGTGCGATTTCGGGATTTAAACTCTGGGGGGCGTGGGGTTCGAGTGCTCTAAGCCTTTCAAGGAAATTTCAAAACGCTTAGTTCACACTTCCCGTGACCCAAGGGCTCAGGGCTGGCTTTTACTTAACTATACAATAGAACTTTCAGATTAAAAAGGTATTATTATTTTTCAGGTGCGCCCGCCGATGATACATTAAACAAATTTAAAGCGAAGCTACATGCCAGTTTCGACTGTTCACTAAGGGATAAACACGTGGTATGTCAAATATATTATTCGATACTTGTTAAATAATTGTGTGCTTTAAATATTGATGTACAAAATTATACAATAAATAATAAGCATATAACTTTAGTGCCACTAAAAAAAACATTAGAACACAATTTAATTATTTATAATAGAATTATTAATTTTAATTTTTCACTGAATAAACATCTTATCTCACTGATCTCTTGACATTGAATCGTACACAAGCAACAAATTTAAAATTAGTTTAAATCCACTTAACTTCCCTTAAATTTGTCCACAGTCAATGCTAAACTACCACATAAACGATACGATGAGACTCAGCGACCTCTTCAATGCACTAGAATCTCTTCGCAGAGAGTTCCCGAACCTTATTGAGGACTACTCTGTCTCGGAAACAACCCTCGAGGAGGTGTTCCTGGCTTTCGCTAAAGAAAGCCGGCCTGAGCGTAGCAACAGGCCTTAGAGCAGAAGGAGACACGAACAATCGGCAAAAATAATTTAAATGTACTTAAGATATGGGAGATTAATACAAACAAAATTGTGTTGGTAGGTTGGACCAATAAAAGATTTCATGAGGTCTCTTCTTCATTTAATTAACCAACAGGAGGAGGTTAGAATTCCGCCATCATCTTCTTTTTAAATGTACTCATGTCCACCGATGCCTTCAGCACAATTTTGACAATAATAAAATATTTTTCAACATAATTCTTTTAATTTGGCAGAAGAAGGTCGCGCAGTGATCCCATATAAATTTTAGCAACTTTGCTTGTATTTTGTGTGTTAGCTCCATTGCATACAGATTCCTTGCATATAGGTACGTATTATACGAGTGAGAACCCTAGCTACGTTGGGGAGTCCCAGAAGGAGTCGAGCAGCGACAGAGGTGCCGACTACGAGCAGTACGAAGACGCACCAATAGTAGGTAGTCATGCAGTTCCCGTTGACCCCGATTCTTCTAGCCGGTCACAGTCATCTGTGTGTAAGCGGTATTGTATTGTGTACACCACTCAGTTTCTGCGTGAATCACAAACCCGCGTCGCTTATCCACGTGTGTTTAAGCGCCTGTGGAGTGATGCATATTATGTGGTTTAGCTCCTCCACATGCAAAAAAGCGTCTGCGTGGAATTTTATACTAAAAAGCAACATAGATGATCATCTGCCTAGCCTTTTCCCAAAATATCTTGGGGTCGACTTCCAGTCTAACCGGATGCAGCTGAGTACCAGTATTTTACATGACGCGACTGCCTATCTGGCAGGGCCGTCTTAAGCGTATTTGGCGCCGGGGTCCGAAAGTCAAAGGCGCCTAATATCCCTCCCCCTCCACTCTATCTGTATAGAATTTTTATGTGTAATTTATTTATTCCTCTAAATAATAACAGCCACACAGGTCGAACTTCAAAAAAAAGGCGCGCTTGCCGAGGTTGGTCTGTGGATGGGTGGGATCTATCTTAGCGAGTTTCCTTCGTGACTATGAAAACACGTAAAGCAGTTGGTCCCGGCTGTCATTTGTAGATCTTTGACAGTCGTTATTGTTAGTCAGAAGCCCAAAAGTCTGACAAAGTCTTACCAAGGGGTAGGTATGATCGTATTACCCAGTTACTAATTATGATGAACTAGCTGTGCCCGCGGTTCTGCTCGCGTTGTCTCGGTGTAGTAGGTACCTATCGAAATTGATGGCGGTCGGCTTTGTGCCCGGGTGCACCGCACCCCTTGAACCCCCGGGTAAAGACGGCCCTGCTATCTGACCTCCACAACCTAACTGGGTAATACTGACGCGTACTACCGGACTACCACTTTAAAGTTGAGCCGTACGTGTTTCCAGTGACATCATGTAATATATTATTTGTTGGCAGTTTGGTTATTTCTTAAAGTATTGCCCCGTAAAAGAATACTTTGTCCGAAATGTAAGGGTAATCACGATAACTGTGATGCTTAAAATTATAAGGATCTTGACTGAAAAGGCGATCACTTTGTTGTAAACAAAAAATGTTCTACACGAAGCGTCATAAGCAGAGAACAAGTAACATATCGCACAGTTTTACAGTTAAATTAAACAAAAATAAAAGGTCAATAATGAGCAATGAGCATTCAAATGGACACACCATAATATCTCCCAATTCTCAGTCTAATAATCTACAGAATAAGAAAGAAAGAAAATACGTTTATTTTAATAACCATGCATCATGGCAACAGAAACTTGTCATGATTAAACAACGCCACTTCACAAATTCTATATATCATTAAAAATGTATGGCTTCGCCGTTTCGCTACCGTCGTGGAGGTGATGCGAATATTTAGTTTTTGAAGTAAGTAACGAAACAGCCAAGCCATACATTTTTACTGATATGTAGAATTTGTGAAGTTAGGGTCGATAGAGTTAGGCCGTGTAGATTCAGAAGCTTGGCTCTACATGAGATCTGATATCTTTTTCACATGGCAAACCTTATGTGGTCGTCTTGGCAACATTTTACATGAAATGTTTTTGGTGCGATTTCAGTTCTTTTTGTAAGTTTATCTGAGGGCACGGTAGTGTTTTTAGGGTTCCGTACCCGAAGGGTCAAACGGGACCCTATTACTGAGACTTCGCTGTCCGTCCGTCCGTCCGTGCGTCCGTCCGTCTGTCACCAGGCTGTATCTTCTGAACCGTGATAGCTAGCCAGTTGAAATTTCTACAGATTATGTATTACTGTTGCTGCTATAACAACAAATACTAAAAACAGAATAAAATAAATATTTAAGGGGGGCTCCCATACATAGAAGTGATTTTTTTTCTCGTTTTTATAAATAATGGTACGGAACCCTTCGTGCGCGAGTCCGACTCGCACTTGGCCGGTTTTTTTTGTATACTGAACTTTGTTTACATACCAAATTTCGGCTTTCTAGCACTTCAGGAAGTACCCTAACATTTTGAAGTCTCATACAAACTTTCATCCCCCCATTTTAGGGGATGGGTGCAAAAGTTGTAAGTTTATGAATTTTTTTGTTGGTTGTATACTAAACTTAGATTACATACCAAATTTCAGCTTTCTAGCACTTCAGGAAGTAGCCAAACTTTTTGATGATCATCAGTGTGTCAGTGACGAAATCAGTGTATTTTAGATTTCAATAAAATCTAAAGTATTAGAGCTATTCAATTGAGACTTTGTATGTTTAATTAGTCTATTATTGACATCATATCCTGAGAATATGAACTATCAGGTACATCGGAAACCAACTCTATGAGGATTCAAAAAAACGACGAAACACTTCGAGAAAAGGTAGGTAGTGCCCTTGCGCTTCGCTTGGCTCGTCTTGGCGGGGGCACTACCGTGCCCCCCGAAAAAATCAGAGTGTAGGTTCAAATTCTAATATGTTTATTCGTGACACATAAGTAAAAGTAAGTACATTAATATTTTTATGTCTCACTATGTGCTGCCGTGCAAGGCGTACAAAAATGTATACATATTAAGTAGTGCAGGTTGTAGTTTAACTTCATAAGTTCAAAAGTTCATTTGAGGAAACAGTTATTTTGGCTTTAGGAATTGTTTCATAAGAACTTAAGAAGTTTTTGACTAGCATATGGAATGGGAGATTATTTGTGCGATTAATAAAAAAATTGTAAATGGATGGTGTATGGACTGATGCTAAAAATAAATAAAGGAAATATCAGGCGAAGTTCGTTGTAAGTTTTCGTCAAACTTGTGTCACATCAAAATGTACCATCCACCAATACTCCGTTCCATATGACTTATAGTCAAGCAGCTCAAATAAACACCAATGAACAGTTACTCACAACAACTCAAGCCAGTCAAAATACAAGCGAAACAGAACTCATGCTAAACATTTTAAAACAACTAATGCAGCAAATGACAACAATGACAAACCCCCTTATCAATTTCATGACTAAAATTACTCAAAATTCGATCAATTAAACATGGCCATATGGAATGCTAACGGCTTGTCACAACATATTCTAGAACTAAAACTATTCTTAGAAATTAACAAGATAGACTTACTACTTATCTCAGAAACACATTTTACTGAAAAGAGTCATTTTTCAATTCCCCAATATACACTTTATCACACTATGCACCCAGATGGAAAAGCCCATGGTGGATCAGCAATTCTGATAAAATCAAACATCAAGCATTATGAAAACAATCCTTACTGCACACAACAAATACAGGCAAGTAGTGTCACAATTGAAGACTGGATGGGGCCACTGGTAATATCAGCTGTTTATAGCCCACCCAAACACAATATTAAGACAGAAGACTATCAAAAATACTTAAGTACATTGGGTTATCGATTCCTGTCTGGGGGCGACTATAACGCCAAACATACACACTGGGGATCCCGGATAATTACAACGAAAGGACGTCAACTATATTAAGCACTTCAAACACAGAATCTTGATATAATATCGACAGGAGAACCAACATACTGGCCAACAGATGTGAACAAAGTACCGGATCTCATCGACTTTTGTATTATAAAAGGCATCAGTAAAAAGTATATTACTTGCACCTCCAGTCAAGATCTGTCATCAGACCACTCGCCAGTTTTCATCAAACTGAGCCGCAAAATCCTAGAAAAAACAAAGCCTTGCAGTCTACACAGCCGGAAAACCAAGTGGCCACTGTTTAGACAGCTTGTTGAGTCTTCTATAAACAATAGTCTCCCACACACTGGGCACACTGAAGATGATATTTGTCAGGCCGTAGAGCATTTTAATTATTGCATTCAACAATCGGCATGGAGCGCCACACCTCCATCAATAACAAAATCTACAGACATACTGTGGTCCGAATCAATCAGAGACTTGCTAGATGAGAAGCGCAAAGCAAGGAAACGCTGGCAAACGACGAGATACCCTGCTGACAAGAAACTTCTTAACTATGTAACAACTCGTCTTAAATTAGCACTGACTGAAGATCAAAATCGAGATATGGAGGAATATACCAAAAACCTAGATGCAACAGCAAGTTCAAATTATTCTCTCTGGCGAGCAACGAAAAAGCTTAAAAGACCTGTAGCAAGCCAATCACCAATACGCAAAAGCGATAACACATGGGCCAAAAGTGACTTCGAAAAGGCACAAACCTTTGCCGAACACCTAAGCAAAGTATTTACACCTAACGATGCTCAAGGATCACAAACATTGCATAGTGAAATAACATCATATCTACAGCAAACATACCAACTTGTCTTGCCTCTGGAAACAGTTACCAAAAATGAAGTAAGAACTGCCATCAATAAACTAAATGAACACAAAGCACCTGGATATGATTTAATTACAGCAAAAACATTGAAGGAACTGCCTGAAGCAGGCATTACTTTCCTCACCGCTTTATACAACGCAATGCTCTTGAAGGGGTACGTACCCTGGCTCCGCCGCTTGCGGTGCCGGAAGCGGACCACATCGAGGACGATGACGACATTCCGGAAGTGACCGGGGTAGACCTGAGAGCGGCGGTAGGCAGGCTTAAAGCCAAAAATACCGCCCCGGGACCCGATGGCTTGCCTGGCAAAGCCTGGGTCCTGGCCTCGGAGGCTCTTGGGCCCCGACTGGAAGGGCTCTTAAGCGCATGCTTGGAGAGAGGCCAGTTCCCGCTTCGTTGGAAGACGGGGAAGCTGGTCCTCATCCGGAAGCCGGGGCGCCCTGCGGACTCTCCGTCCGCATACCGGCCCATTGTGTTGCTCGACGAGGTGGGCAAGCTCTTCGAAAGAGTCATTGCCAACCGCCTCGCCGGGCACCTTGTGGGGATGGGGCCGGATCTTGCGGAGAACCAGTTTGGTTTCCGCAGAGGGCGCTCGACGGTGGACGCCATCATGCGCGTGAGGGCTCTCACGACGGGGGATGCGGTGTCCAGGGGTGGGGTTGTCTTGGCGGTGTCTCTTGACATCGCCAACGCCTTCAACACCATGCCCTGGAGCTGCATTAGGGAGGCACTCCGGTATCACCGGGTGCCGACCTACCTTCGTCGTGTGGTCGGGGACTACCTGACGGACAGGGCCGTCATCTACCCCGATCGCACCGGAGAATGGAACCGGCGAGAGGTGTCGTGCGGTGTCCCACAGGGATCGGTTCTGGGGCCGCCCTTGTGGAACATCGGCTACGACTGGGTGCTGCGCGCCGACCTTCCTAGCGGTGTCAGTGTAGTCTGCTACGCTGACGACACGCTGGTGCTGGCACAAGGGAGGTCGCACGAGGCGGCGGCCGAACTTATGACACGCGGGGTTGCGATAGTCGTGGATAGAATCCGGCAACTGGGTCTCGAGGTGGCATTGCACAAGTCCGAGGCCATGTGCTTTCATGGGCCTCGGAATGCGCCACCGTCGGGATCCATACTGACGGTAGGAGGGGTTCCCATCGGCGTCGAGTCGACGCTGAGGTACCTAGGGCTTGTCCTCGACAGCCGGTGGAACTTTGTGGAGCATTTCCGACGTTTGGCCCCCAAACTGGAACGGGCAGGGGCTGCGTTCAAGCGGCTCTTGCCCAACCTGGGGGGTCCAAACGCCTCCTGCCGCAGGCTCTACGCGGGGGTCGTGCGGTCCATGGCCCTTTACGGGGCCCCGGTGTGGGCGCGTTCTCTGAGGCGGCGAGCCGCCCATTACCTGAACGCGCCCCAGAAGGTGGTAGCCGTAAGGCTGATCCGGGGGTACCGCACGATCTCCGGCGAGGCGGCGAGCCTCTTGGCCGGATTGCCGCCATGGGATCTGGAGGCGATAGTCCTCGCGTGCCTGCACGAATGGCGCGCGGAGGCACTACGCCGGGGGGAAACTCCGCTGCCGCGGCAAATTGTCGCTCAGCGGACAGACCTCCGGCGCGATCTCATGGCGACATGGAGAGAGCGACTGTCGCAACCCCGTGCAGGGCACGCCACAATAGTGGCGATAAGTCCCCTCTTTGAGGAGTGGCTAGAGAGGCGCCACGGCGCCCTCACCTTCCGCCTGACGCAGGTCCTCACCGGACACGGTTGTTTCGGGAGGTTCCTGCACCGAATCGGGCGGGAGGAAACGCCCGGGTGTCACCACTGCGAGGATCGGCCGGAGGACACGGTGGAGCACACTGTGGAGCTATGCCCCGCTTGGGCTGAGCACCGCCGTGTCCTCGTAGCGGCGATTGGCGGCGGCGACCTCTCGCGTCCGGCCCTGGTCCAATCCATGGTCCGGAGCGAGAGGGAATGGGAAGCCGTCGCCTCCTTCTGCGAAGCAGTCATGCTAGCGAAGGAGGTGGCGGAACGTGAGAGGGAGAGGACCTCACGTCCCAGCCGCCGCGGGAGACGCCCCGGGCGTCGGGGGGCAACCAGTGGCCCCCGGCCACCGTAGGCGCGGGCCTGTGGACGGTGAGTAATGGGCTAGCTCACCGTCCGTCCGTCTTTTGACGACAGACCGTGCCGACGGCGCGTTCGTGTTCCACGCGCGCCTCAAGGAGATGTCAGCAAATCGGAAGGGGTCCGAGAGGGCCGATGCCTGCCAGGGCTGCGGGTTGTTCGAAAGAGATACCGTGCCCCTGGAACGCAAAGGGCTAAGAAGGAACATGGATGGGTTTTAGTCAGTCAAGTCTGACACTCCCTTCCGCTCCGCCCAGAGCGGAAGAAGTCATTTGATGATTTCCCATCCTAAAAAAAAAAAAAAAAAAAAAAAAAAAAAAAAAAAAAAAAAAAAGGGGTACGTACCCTCTCAATGGAAAGTAGCTCAAATTATTATGATAGCCAAGCCTGGAAAGTGCCCAGGGGACGTGAAATCCTACCGGCCCATTAGCTTGTTGCCTATTCCTTCAAAACTGCTAGAGACATTGTTCATGAAAAGGCTAAGACCACTGATAGACCAAAACTCATTGTTACCTGACCATCAATTCGGGTTTAGACAAAGTCATGGAACTATAGAACAAATACATCGATTGGTCGAAAAAATTCATGTAACATATGAAGAAAAAAAATACTGCTCGGCTGCTTTTTTAGACATATCACAAGCTTTCGAGCGAGTCTGGCATGAGGGCCTTTTATATATAATTAAAAAAACACTTCCAATAAATGACTACATTTTTATTAAATCTTACTTATAAAAGAGGTACTTCTTTGTAAAACAATGCAATTAAATAACTGGACTGCACGAAATTCGGGCAGGAGTTCCTCAAGGCAGTGTAATGGGTCCCATTCTTTATCTTCTATATACAGCCGATCTCCCCGTGTCAGAAGGAGTAGTCTTAGGCACGTTTGCCGATGACACTGCTACACTAGCTGTGCATGAAGATCCCGCCCAGGCATCAAAGTTATTGCAGACAAGCTTAGATGAAATTTCGAACTGGCTAAGAGAATGGAGAATAAAGGCAAATGAAACCAAATCCGTACATGTTACGTTCACTACAAGAAGAGACACATGCCCACGTGTACGACTAAATAATGTTGTGATTCCCCAAGCGGAAGAAGCTAAATACCTTGGAATGTACTTAGACCGGCGACTAACCTGACGAAAACATATATTCACGAAGCGTAAAGCATTGAGCCTACAACTAAGGAAACACTATTGGCTACTATAAAAAAAAAACCAAGCTCTCTCTGGAAAATAAGCATGATTTATAAGTGTATCATAATGCCTATCTGGACATACGGAATACAGCTGTGGGGCACGGCAGCGAATTCAAACATTGACATACTCCAAAGGTTTCAGTCAAAAAGGCTTAGGATTATAACTAATGCACCATGGTACATGACTAATGATAGCTTACGTCGAGACTTAAAAATACCAAAGGTGAAAGAACAAATCATGCAAGCAGTCAGTGCCTACAAAAATAGGATTACTACTCATCCTAATAAACTGGCATCAAACTTGATGAAAACCAAGACATTCAAGAGGCTTAAAAGACAAACTCCACACGACCTGATACTTTGACAAGTGGCACACCATAAAACTGATTGATGAGGATGCACCACTGGGCGCATACCAAGCATGACTGAACACCAACTATAACACAAAAGATGCTGAATGTCAGAAAATGGACAGACAGCATAAAAAAAAGAATTATTAATTAATGACAAAATAAGGGTACAACCACGTACAATTCATCATGCTCTTGCCCTTTTCAAATTTATTTGGGGTCGGCGCAGCATGTCTTCTTCTTCCATACCTACTTTTCTATTACTTGTCATCTCATGAGATACCTCCTTTCTTGCCGTATCATCCTTCACACAAGTCCATCCATCGTTTCTTTGGTCACGTACAATTACAAAAAGTAAATAATAACATTGGATTTTCGACCACCACGCAGGCGGTGCCGCAGGCGGAAGTTAGTCATTTATAGCTAGAAAAAAAAACAAACGAGCTTTGCAATGATCTACAATCTTTATTTAAACAATGATAATCAATGTACCTACTTGGTTATCGCCTTAAGGTCGTAAGTAAGTTTTCATCGCAGTAACGAGACATCGATTGAACAAGGCTTCGCAGTATAATATTTACGCAGTAAAATCGTTCGCAGTACAGGTTTTCGATGTAATGAAATATCGCAGTAAAAAGACGTCGATTTAACAAGGC
This sequence comes from Cerastis rubricosa, assembly GCA_949152445.1. NCBI lineage: Eukaryota > Metazoa > Arthropoda > Insecta > Lepidoptera > Noctuidae > Cerastis > Cerastis rubricosa. The sequence continues at coordinate 2,765,403 of OX424535.1, read as the reverse complement.
GTCGCAGTTAGAGATGTCGTTGAAAGGTTTTCGAAGAAACAAAATTCGATGATACGGCTATCGCACTACTAGCAACCCTGTGCTGTGTGTCATTGGCCAATTGGCCATCGCAGTCAGTCAGAGGCTGTCAAGTGTCAAGTGTCAACCACAGAGTACTTTCTATTATACTCTGTCAACGTCACACAACTGCAAACAATCATTGCACTCGAATAGTTTTGGATAAAACGTTTTATTTTGAGAATTTTTCATAAAATGCTCAAAACATTGTTTGTAAACTTTACATAATCATAAAGGCGATCTCTTTACTATGTTTATGCTGTCATTTTAAAACATAATATGCATTTAAAACAATACTTAAATGTTTACCTTCGGCTGCACATCCATTGTGATGTCTCATAAAAATAAATATTAGTGTATGTCTCGTGCGGTCGAATAAATCGTTGTGGGATATAAATTTGGTGATATTCGTAACGATGAGGGTGTTGTTAATATTGATGTGGAAACATATGGTGGTGAGGGTACGAAGATTTTTCCAAACAATTGTAGATTTTATGTGTCCTCTGGTGTTTTTTATTTTATTGAGTACTTTGAGACCAATATTACTACCTGAGCATGTCACGCGCGAGGGGCCGAAACCGGACCATCTGAACCTAGAGCCCAACAAGGTGAGTTTTAAGTGTTGAAATCTTAATTCAAATTGATAATGTACTACAAATAAAAAATTAAAATTTTGAGCCTGAATTTTCAAACATACTTGCATATTACATTATTACATCATATTAAAAATCTTCATTCCATCGGCATAGCTTTTAATGTAATAAAATCATAATTCTCGAAAAGGTTTGTCTATTTATCGCAACCTCGCTTGGTACACTATTTAATTTAATTCAGACTCATTAAATATGTAATCTCTATTTAATCTTAAGTTTCCTGATTATGGTTAAAAAAGAAAATAGATGCATTTTATTGTAACATCTTCATCTAGGAACTATACTGATCATGAAATAGTAATTAAGCAATCAAAGCAATAAATAAACAATTTCCTTATACTGATTTTATATATACTGATTTTTAGACTATTTCCGCGCTCATAATATAATTTATTTTGAACTGTTATCCTTATCTTCATCAAAATAATGAATAAAAATTATTTCTTAATTGCCCATTTAGTATGGAAAAGCTTGATCCTCTTTACACAAACAAAGGCCTGCACAGTGGCGGACTAAAAAGCTCATTTATTTATTAGATTATTTTGTGAACCCCACATAGAAGATGAAAAGAGATAAGTCGTTTAAATACAGTTTATGAAGCTCGTTATCAAAAAATGTTAGTATGAGTGAGTGACCGAACAGAACGAGTTTAGCAGAGAGGATTCTTAGTGAATTTTACCCAGCCAATGTTTGCATGTATGCAAATGTGCAAGCGAGAGTCCTGCTCCATGTTAATAGTGGTTTATCATGGATGCTCTTTGACGCTCGCACCAAAATGATTGTGCACAGGTACATGGAAGAAGATCTCCAATATCATAATATATTGTTCACAATTTTTTTTAGGAACAGCATTTTCCGAATCCTTGATCGCGCACATTGCCATGTCGCTAGACTCTTCACTCACTCTCTCAAAGAGGTCGGAAATTATACTTTACTATGGCCACCTTAATCACAAAAATATGACAACCTAAAACAAATGAGTCAGGTTAGGGTTACAGCATTGCCAACCATAACAGAGGTTAAGTTGGCTTTTGCTAGAGGGATAGCATAACATCTCTTTATTGGACGAGCTTGCAACACTCATTACCATAGATCAGAGTAGGTAGATTGATTTTTGGTACTTGTATAATAAATACACACAGAAAGAATAACACGGATAAGCCATTTTTCCGGAAAGTAATTCCGGATTCAATTAAATTTTGTTAATGTTGGTAGTGATTTTATTACTACTCAATTCAAAATTTAAAGGAAGGTATCAAAACAAAATTAATTTATTATTTATCTGTTGAAAACTTTTTTTAATAATCAACCAATTCCGGAGGAATGTCCATATTAATATGAATATTTCGGATCAATGACCCCAATTCAATCTACCTACTCCGATCTATGCTCATTACTACTGTTTGATGGGTTCGGCCAAATAATGATAAGTTTAAATTAGGAGAAAATGTCTGTTTTTTGTCAAAATTTTAAAAAGTCGTTTTTAGGAACCTACTCAGTCATTAAAATAATTTTAAACTTAACTTAAATTTTAGCACCTACTTATGAGATTCGGCAATGAATAATACTGAGTTTAATTTTTACTCAAACTCAAAGCATTTATAAATTTCAATTAGACCATTATAGGCACTTTTTGTCTCTGTGATCAATTTGTCTCTGTGATCAATTCGGTGAAAACTGGGAGCGATCACCGCATGGTAAGAGGCACATTGAACATCAATATTAAGCTAGAAAGGTCTCGACTGATGAAGTCTACGCTCCGACCAGCACAGATCCAGATCCAAAACCCCGAGAGCTTTCAGCTTGAACTCCAGAATCGTTTCGAGTGCCTAGGAAGCTCAGTGGACGAATGCAACGATGGATTCGTGGAAACTGTCCATACGACAGGGTCTAAGTTCTTCAAGACGCGTCGTACACAGAAGAACAAAAAACTCTCTGATCATACTCTCAAGCTCATGAAGGAACGGCGTGAGATGATCCTGCAGTCTTCAAAAGACGCGTGGAAATACCGGCAGCTCAATAGACAGATCTCTAAATCCTTGAAGAGCGACCTCCGCCGCTTTAATACCGAGCGTATTTAAAGACGCCATTGAGCGGAATAAAGGCTCAAAGGTATTTGCAAGAGATCTGGCTATTGGGCAGAGCCAGCTCACGAAACTGAAGACCGACGATGGCAGAATCGTATCCGCCAAACCGGAGCTACTGAGGGAGATCGAGAGTTTTTATGGGCAGTTGTACACGTCAACCAGGAAACCCGTTGTAAATCTAGCGAATGACCCAAGAGCTAGACTGACCCGACACTACACCGAAGACATCCCGGACATCAGCCTGTACGAGATTAGGATGGCTCTGAAACAGCTTAAAAACAACAAGGCACCGGGTGATGATGGAATTACGGCCGAACTTCTGAAGGCGGGTGGAAAACCGGTACTTAAGGCCCTTCAGAAGCTGTTTGGTTCCGTCATACTCGAGGGCAAAACGCCTCAGGCTTGGTGCAGGGGTGTGGTGGTACTCTTCTTCAAAAAGGGCGACAATGCCCGGTTGAAGAACTATAGGCCCATCTCACTTCTAAGCCATGTCTACAAGTTGTTTTCAAGAGTCATCACGAATCGTCTCGCGCGCAGGTTTGACGATTTTCAGCCTCCCGAACAAGCCGGATTCCGTAAAGGCTTTAGCACCATAGACCACATACATACGCTGCGACAGGTTATACAGAAGACCGAAGAGTACAACCTGCCTCTCTGTTTAGCGTTTGTGGACTATGAGAAAGCCTTCGATTCGATCGAGACTTGGGCTGTACTGCAGTCTCTCCAACGGTGCCAAATTGATTATCGGTACATCGAGGTGCTGAAGTGTTTGTACAAAAACGCCACCATGTCAGTCCGACTTCAGGACCAGACCTCGGAACCTATCCTTCTGCAGCGAGGTGTGAGACAGGGAGACGTCATATCTCCGAAACTGTTCACCGCTGCACTGGAAGATATCTTCAAGGTTCTGGACTGGAGAGGGCTAGGCATCAACATCAATGGCGAGTACATCTCTCACCTTCGATTTGCCGACGATATAGTGGTCATGGCTGAGACCATGGAGGACCTCAGTACAATGCTCGATGACCTCAGTAGAGCTTCCGTAAGAGTGGGTCTTAAAATGAACATGGACAAAACCAAGGTCATGTTGAATGCCCATGTAACACCCACTCCTATCAAGATCGGAGACTCTACTATCGAAGTTGTAGACGATTATGTCTACCTGGGACAAACGGTCCAGTTGGGTAGGTCTAACTTCGAGAAAGAGGTCAATCGTCGAATCCGACTCGGCTGGGCAGCGTTCGGGAAGCTGCGTGGTATCTTCTCGTCCAACTTACCGCAGTGTCTCAAGACAAAGGTTTATGACCAGTGTGTGTTGCCAGTGATTACATACGGGACCGAAACGTGGCCGCTCACAATGGGCCTCATCAGAAGGCTCAAAGTCACCCAGAGGGCAATGGAGAGAGCTATGCTCGGAGTTTCCTTGCGTGATCAAATCAGAAATGAGGACATCCGCAAGAGAACCAAGGTTACCGACGTAGCCCGAAGAATTGCCAGACTTAAGTGGCAGTGGGCAGGGCACATTGCTCGCAGAACAGATGGCCGATGGGGCCGAAAAGTTCTGGAATGGCGACCGCGAACCGGGAGACGATGCGTTGGAAGGCCTCCCACTAGGTGGACCGATGACCTGGTGAAGGTTTCGGGGATCCGCTGGATGCGAGTCGCACGGGACCGATCAATGTGGCGACACTTGGGGGAGGCCTATGTCCAGCAGTGGACGTCTTTCGGCTGAAATGATGATGATGATGAGGCACTTTCAAAAATCAAAAAAAAATAGAACAAAACGCAAAGCTACAGTCCCAGACACAAGGCATAATAACTTGTGAAAGTACTGTAGTCGCCCATTCCAAAGCATAGATCTCTATGGAGAAGAATGGGCAAGGAACTCCATGGACACTCTTTTGAATCAAAATATTGTTACGAATTCTTGGTTGCATACATTTTACTTGAATAAAGAAGTTTGCTTTTTTATTGTTCAAACATTCTTCAGTTTATTTTGCTAGCATGACAATAGTAGTCATTTACCCATTTACACTTATTGACTAACTAGCTGTCCGGCGTAACTTCGTTTGCGTCACATTTTCCCCGTTTACGCAACATTTTTCATTGCTGCTCCACTCCTATTGGTCGTAGCGTGATGATTTATAGCCTATAGCCTTCCTCAATAAATGGGGTATCTAACATTGGAAGAATTTTTCAAATCGGACTAGTAGTTTCGGAGCCTCTTCAATGCAATCAAACAATCAAATCTTTCCTCTTTATAATATTAGTTTAGATTCCGTTTAAAAAAAAACAACGTTCACAAACATCATCTGCCTAGCCTTTCCACAACTATGTTGGGATTGGCTTCCAGACTGCCAGATACAGATGAATAACAGTATTTTTCATGGAGACTGCCTATCCTATCTTACCTCCCAGCTTTGTTAGGTACTGAGGAATACAATACCCTTTGGTAAGACCAGGTTGTCAGATTTTCTGGCGAGTCGTCTGTTCAAGTCGTTATCTTGCTGAATTCATATATCACAGAAATAGAAATAGAAATCGTTTATTTGCCAATAATGTAGGTATACAGAATATCTGAATATGATGGTAATTTTGATAAGCGTCCCCATAAATTTTGCCTTACGGCATGCAAAATTATCAGATGTCAATAAATTAAATTGGCAAATGGCAGAAAAATCAAATACAAAATGTCAATAAATTAAATTAGAGAATGGCAGAAAAATCAAGTAGGTACTTACAAATGTCAATGAATTAAGAAATTAGAAATATCAAACACAAATGTCGATAACAGAAAAATAAGTACAACTGTCAATAAAATAAATTTTAAAAAAAATACACAATAAATTAAACTACTGAATGTCAACAGATTAAGTTTGAAATGTCAGAAAATTCAAATAATAAATTCAATTAATAAATTCAATTACAAAAATGTATCAATAATACTCACACTTGTGATAGTCAACAGCTTGTCTTCTCGTAAATATAATGGTCACAAGCGCTACTTCCGAGCATGGTGACAAGCGACAACATTTCAAATAGACTACCTGTGTAAGTTGTTTATATCCCTTCATTAACTAGAAAAGAGGTGATGATCTTCAAACGGCTGGGCAGATTTTCTCGAAACATAGCTAAGAACACTCTCGATTAAAATACCTTTTAAACGACACCACTTTTATCAAAATCGGTTCATCCGTTTAGGAGCTACGATGTCACAGACAGATAAACAGATACACACGTCAAACTTATAACACCCCTCTTTTTTGGTCGGGGCTTAAAAATAGAACTCTGTGACTATCTTTCTTCCCGTTCTGTCTTAAATTTTTTCTTATCCTTGACTGTCACACTCCTGGTCATAGGTTTCCCCATTCCTTACAATTTTCTCGGTGTTGCGCTATTCTCGTTAAATAATACAGACAAGGAAAGTTGCAAATTTTAAAAAAGTGGTGACAAGTGACAAGATTTCAAATTTCAAATCGACTAGACCTGTGGTACTTAGTTGTTTAAATCCCTTCATCAACTAGAAAAGAGGTGATGATCTTCAAACGGCTGAGCAGATTTTCTCGAAACATAGCTAAAAACACTCTCGATTAAAATACCTTTCAAACGAAACCAATTTTATCGAAATCGGTTCATCCGTTTAGGAGCTACGATGCCACAGACAGACACACAGATACACAGACACACAGATACACACGTCAAACTTATAACACCCCTCTTTTTTGGTCGGGGGTTAACAAGATACATTTCACATGTAGGCAGTAGGTTGCCTACATGTGTAATGTATCTTGTTCGCCATGCCTATCGCACTGACATTTGACATTCGCAATTTGTTTGACGTAAGTATTATAGGCAAGCTTACTCGATAAGTTAACCCAACCAAAAAAGTATTAGTTCAACACTGTTATACAGTAGGTACTTAAGTAAAGTCTACGGACTACGATGTCGGGGAAGTGGACTACCACTTGAGGCGCACCAAGAAAAAATAAAAAGAAAAATTTTTTTTTTCTTAAGTCAATGTTTCATTAATGGTTGCAAAACTTTCAACGAAAATTGGTTTGGTCAATATGATTTGATCTTTAGTTTTTGAGATACTTAGGGGACTTTTATCAAACTGCAGCAGTTACTTTGTTTTTCACTAGCATACTATGAAAAAACAAATTTAGTTTTCACACTGTGTTGCGAGTGCTCGCACTTGGTGGGTTTCTTTTTTAATCAAGATCTGGTTTCTCAGTAAATCACCAACATTGGTTTTAAATTACAAGTTATCTCGGTTAGTACCTATAAACAGAGGAAATAAGCACTCGGGTGATACCTAATAACTCTTACACGGTATCGTTCTTAAAATTCAAGTATGTTATGTGACACAGGCTAAGTATAGACTTCTCACAAGGCAGGAAATTAGTAATTAACAAGGAGCTTGTTTAACTCTGAGCTCACCATTTATTCTTGGTATATTGTAAATTGTAATCGTAACTGTGTTTCTGGACCAAGTTCTTGATTGTACACTTCTTTATCATACATTTTAAATTTTTAAATCATCATCTGTCTAGCCTTTTCCCAAACTATCTTGGGGTCAGCTTCCGCATCGGCTGGCATCGGTTCGGCATCGGCTTTCCCTTTTGGATTTGACATTTTTAAATATTCCTTGAAAACGTAGAATAAACATATAAAAAATAGTAACTTACCGGTATCGGCAACAAAATCCAAGTTACCGGCGGTCAGGGCTCCACATATAGGAACCTCCTAACAGTACCAGCCGTGTCCAGGTATACCGCTTTCTGAGTCAAAACCATGATCCAGCTGCCTAACGAGTGCCACCTCAGGTATTGGTCGAGGCTCTTGGCAAATAAGCTATTGGGTGAAACGACTATCGTCAGAATGATGCTGAGCTCACATCCCACATGTCAACTTGACCTCGCGAGCCAAGATAAGGTACTTGATTTGCTTATCTTTCTCGATTTTCACAAGGTTCACGTCATGTGGGACCGTTATGTCTACAATTATTGCGCGCCGCTCTGATCGATCCACCATCACTATATTAGGCTTATTGGCTACAATAGTCTGTCAGTGATTATACAAGGTGTTGTTTTGCATCCTCGTCAAAATTCAGGATGTTGTCACAAAAGACATAAATATTCAATATAAATTACAGTACCTAGTAAATTATTAAAAAACACTGCATTTTTTTGTTGTTTAAATTTGTCAATATTTCAGAATAACCCCCATAGCGTGGTTTAGGGATTATAAAACTATCGAAAAACATTTGAGGTTTTTTGTTTGTGTGTAAGCGACGTTATAAGGCAGGGATCAGACGGCCCGTGTTTAAAACACGGGTGGTTCACAGTTACCGATTTCAGTAAATAAATAAAAAAAAGAAAATTACCTACTCATTTTATTATTGATTCGGGTCGAGAATCATTAGCATAGTTACCTCCTAGAATTTGACGAGGTTGCAAAACAACACCTTGTAGATTGATCCCAGAACAAGAACTGGGTCGAGCACATACCTATAGTACGGCACTTCCGACTCTACAAGGCTGTATTTTAGAGCAAATTTTTATGGATAATCCTGGCTACAAGGTTGTGTTTAGTGCCCGACATATGTCAACCGGGACGGCACGGTTGACATATGTCGGGCCGACTGAATTACACTTATATTAGAGACCACTAAAAGTTCAATTTCCTAGGAAGACGTACACTGACTTTATTGGTGAGTTTCTTCAGAAAGGTCAGGTGCCGTAGTACTCGCAACCGGCGTGCGTATAAGACAAGATGTATGAACATGGACGAGGCAAATGGAGTATTTGTAAGGATCGCAGAAGGTGGCGCTCTGTGGTTTCTTCCTACGCCCATGGGAAAAAACCGACCAAATGCGAGTCTTACTCGCACACAGGGTTCCGTAGCCCCAAACAATGTAATAACAATATTTTGAACGGTCATTGAAAAGTAAATTTACACTGAACAGCAAAACTAAATTTGTGTTTCATAGTATGATAATGAAAAACAAAGTTACTGCTGTAGTTTGGTCAAAAAGTCCCATATCTCAAAAACTAAATATCAAATCTTATTCAAACCAATTTTCGTTGAAAGTTTTTTTTTTACGTTTTACAAATCTAATTTTTTTCAGAACTTGGCTCCTCTTACTTTAGAAATTAGAGGGGGCACACATTTTACCATTTTGGAATTGTCTCTTGCGCAAACTATTCAGTTTAGAAAAAAAATATATTAGAAACCTTAATATCATTTTTGAAGACCTATCCATAAATACCCACACGACACGACACGACAGACATGACGAATCCATAAGGGTTCCGTTTTTGCCTTTTGGCTACGGAACCCTAAAAAGCATGATTATACAGGGTTATAGGTAAAACTCCAACAACCTCTTAAGAGGTCATTCTACTCATCATTATGAACAACTTTTATTATGAGACCAAACCCGAAATCGTGAAAAAAAAATCTGCTTATCCCTACATTTTGAAGAGTTATGTGAACATAACGTACGGAACAGCTGTTTTTTTTTCGTATGTATGTATGTACTAAAGTACGGTCAACCGGTACGGCCAAATAGCTGATCCGGCAGGCAATATTGAAGTAGCAGTCAGAGCCCAATGACCACAACCTTCACCTGAGCAATGTTGGAATGTTATTGAAGTTTCTTTTTCCATTTCGTACATTAAAAATTTTGTTGTCATTAAGTCTGGAACTTGGCTTACGCACTACACAAAGACCCATGATATTGAACAATTTAAATAATATCTCTTTGATTTACAGGAAATAATACCGCTGGCGGATATCATGCCAACACCACATTGGCTCATGTACTACCCCGAAACAGTGCTCACCAATTCGCTCATGGATGAAGTGGGCGCCAAACTGGATCTGAAGAGGCTTACCGTCTTCCCGGGTAAGTGCGGATAGATCCACACAGACATCATTACTAGAAAACCTAATTTAGGTCAGTGGGGAGTTTCTTAGAGCCAAGTTTCTTAATCTTTGCTGTAAAAAAACACACACAAAATGACGTATAAATTTGCAGTATATTTACAAAGGCAAGCTTAACTGCATTAGGGTTTTTTACAACAAACTACGCTGTATGTAGATGTTAAAAGGAAGCGAGAATGCACTTGTCTGAGCATACATGTAATATCATCTAACAGGTCGATGCATTCGGACTGAGTGCCCATTATTTAAATCGTGAATTAAATTTTTTATGAATAAATTAATTTGGCTCTCAATCAAGACGCCTGCATACCGAATGCTGCGCAAACAACAAATATTGGGATAAGGGCGATACAATTTTGATTGTATTATATGGTTATACCCACCAACGTTGCGTATCATTTAAAAGTGTTAGCAACCGAGTTTTATACGACAAAATAAATGCGATACTCAACGCCAATTAATTCACATCCATACAACTCATGTTTGTGAGTCGAATATCAGGGTGATGAATGGATTTAAACGCTGATCACTGTACATGAGTATTTTTATCATATTTTTTTGGGACTATTTGCTCTTAGGACAATATGATAATAGTAAATTTTTACAATTGGTCGTTTTGCTAAATACGACATTTTGATACGGAGCCAAACTTATACTACTTGTTATAAATGATGTTATACTCGCTATTGTCCATAGAAGCGCTTAGCCCGCGTTGTACATAGTTGGAAAGCTTCATACGGAAACGTACTACCGGAGTATCGTTTTTTAAAATATTAGACTTTAAGGACTTGGATAGCGTTCGGAAGTATGCCATCTTTTAAGGGTACACAAGTCGGTCATTCTTCCATACAAACGTAGAATGGTGATTACTCGTCTGTTTGACGGTGTAGGTTCAAAACTAAAAAAAATATCAACTGGTCTTGTTATTATCTAGCCCTGTATGGAAGCAGAATTGGAAAAAAAATATTGGTTTGGAAGTTATGAGCGTCGAAACTTCTGTATTTCAACACTAATTTTAACTCATCTTTGGACGTAAATAAATAAGTTATGTAGTATGAAAATGGAAAAAGTGAAACCGTACAGGGATAGATTTATTGAAAAGTTCAAATAATTTGTTTTGAGTAGATACATCCAGTAGTTTTCCCATAATATCTATACGGCCAAAACTCAATTTATGAAATTTGACGCGCTAATTTTCGCTACAAATCATCATATATTTCACTAAACAAGTAAATAAATACATAAATAAGTAAATAAAAACTAGATAAATGAATACTAAATAAATTAAACTAAATAAATTAAACTAAATAAATTAAAAACTTACTAAATAAGATGCATATTAGCCACGCCCGCCAACGACTTCGAGCCCTCGACTTTTTATAACTTTTTTTGAGTTATTTGTTTTTGTTTTGGAACGTGGGTTAAAGGTGTTTGTGTAAAAGTGGCATGATTTTTTTTAAGTCTACAGCCACTAATAATGAATATTTCATTAGTAAGAACACAATAAGATAGTAATTTTCTTCTATGAACAATTATTTCCCAAATGCATCGTGGCCGAGATATACAGAGTGAATTTTTCAAGTGGGTCGAAGACCGAAACTAAATAAATAAATAAGAATAGCAAAAAACGCTCAAAGGAGTCTCGGGCCCAATTTTGTTAAAAACTAAAACTGCATCATTGGTTTTTTGAAAAAATGATATTGCTAGCCAGGAATCGAAACGAAATGATTTTGAATAAAAAACACCTGTATTATTATTACACCATTCGATTCGATGCGATAGAGACAGCTGCAGCTGTCCTTATCGCACCTTTCGGGGACGGAATAGCAGCGAGTCGGCAATAGTTTCTTTAAATTCCTCCTTCCTGGCATTGTTCCCTCTTATCGGTGGATAGTCCGAGAGCCTACGATCAAAACCATGTCGGATCGTTTTACAACCAATACCGTAAATAAACCTTTGTATCTGAACCGAGTTGGGCAGTACCGGCTAGAAATATCAGTTTTATTTAGGGGATTTTCAGGTATATGTATAAAAAAGAATAGGCAAACGTCTTTATCCAATATAGTTGTAGTATTAAAAATGTACATAGGTTTTAATACCAAAAAGTTTTTTACAGAAATTTTGTGTTTCAGTGTGATCTGACCGTATTTTGTCATAGGCTAGTCACTATTCATAGCCTTGTTATTTATATATATATTTAGTCTTTGTATGGCTGCCGTGATTAATAATGTCACCTTAGACCCTAGCTAATAATGTTTTTAACCCACTTAAAAGGAGGAGGTTTAGTTCGACTGTATGTTCACCGATTTCGTAGACCGATTTTTTAAATTAAAATAATTCACTTCAGCGCAAGCGTTCTTGGCGTCGGTTGGCGTCGGCAAGCTGTTCTGGCCATTCTTACAATTTCTAAGTTTTCTGGATAGTAAGGTGCTAATAAATGAAGTGAATTTGGCACTTATGTCGACCATTATATGCGTTAGTACAAACGGAACTTTTCATTCCTCTACCAAGTTCCCGTGGGGATATTCCAACCTCCGTGCGGGCGAAGCTGCAGTCAAAATATAATGTTTTAAACATCACTTAACTTTAATTCTATTGCTCACAGCTCACTCAGAAAGAGGTTACTTTCCTTACTCCAATGAAACTGGGCTGCCTGACTTAGCAGCTGAAATACGATTCATGGAGGCCATCGTCATATTTCAAGTAAGTACAGTCATTGTAACTTGTAACGTATTGTGGACTTGACAAATCGAGTTTTACAAAAACGTAGCGTTCAAACATAAACTTGAAGGATTTATTTTAAATAAACCTGTTACTAGGGATTGCAATCCAGCGGCGTTTTCAATCCAGCTGGATTCTTGCTGGATTGACTTGAATCCAGCTGGATCCAGCGGATCCAGCAAAATGCGGAACGAAAATAAAAAGACGACATTTTTAAGACTTTTTTTATTAATTTGTAGTTCTTATGATAATCTATGAAATCTTTCACTCATTTGGTGATATATTATATCAATTTACTTTAGTTTTTTAATCATTTGAGATCAAAAGAATCAACTTAAAATTACAAACATATAACCTCATAACATTTTAGATAATGTTTCTAAGTAAGCAATATCTTATTACGTCTATGTTTAATGATAGGATAGGATAGGAAAGCTAATCAGTAGCAATCAGTCTTACAAATTCTTTTAAAATTAAGTACAATAAAGGACCGTCATAATAATACTAATCGATCCGACACATTATTTCTGGTTGTTCTCGTCTGGCTTGTGGCAAGCGGGTTTCGTGGCAGGTTATAGAAAGGAAACCCAAGGTTACTTTACACGTTTATTAGACATGAGACACAGAAATATCAGGGAAAGAGTTCTTAAGGTCTCTAAGCACTTTGCACTGGTCACTTGGAAGATAGAAAGAAGGAAGTTACTGCCCTGGGCAACCTGGGCGACGTGCCTAAGGCACGTCGCAGCACGTGGGCCGGCGTGAGGTTGCAGGGCAGGCAGCGGAGCGGAGAGGCGACCCCAGAGGTCACCATTGCAGTGCGTGGGCAGCAACACGCAGGGAAGAGAACGAGCGCGCGTAGTCGCACTCGCTGGCAGGTAGGCAGGCAAGGTCTTCGGCTTGGCACGGGGTCCGCAGAGGCAAGTCGCCTCAGCACGTGGCAGCGTGGGCTCTCGGTACCCACGAACCACGTGGATGCAGAACACAGGCGGCGGTAGCGGCCGTGTGGATAGTGTGCGGTACAGTCGCGCTCGCAGGTAGGCAGGCAGGCAGTGCCCTCAGCTTGGCACCGGGCCGGAAGAGGCAAGTAGCCTCAGCACGTGTAGCGTGGGCTCTCGGTACCCACGAACACGTGGCTGCAGGCACAGGCGGCGGTAGCGGCCGCGTAGGCAATGCGCGTGTCTTTGACTGGAGCTGTAGCCCTAACCTTGAGGTGTAACCCAAGACTGGAACCCTGGAATCAGCGCGTGGCGGGTGCATCCGTAAGCGTTGTGCCAGAACATAGCAAGCCTCCATCGATGCGTGCGTCTCCCAGCCGTAAGCCCATAGCAAGGTGGATGAAGGAAGACTCACCCATCGTGGCGGCTTACAATAAGAGGTTATGCGCGCACATGCCCCTCAAGCCTTTAGAAGGTTCCTTGCCGCGCGGTCAAGCGATTTAAGCGAGCAGCTAGGTGCTGCGCGGCGAGGCAAGCAGGATGGAGAAGCATGTGAGCGCATTCACAGTGAGGTGCAAGGTGGCAGTTAAAGAACATAGTTTATCTCGACAGTCATAGCGAGGCTGCCGAGAAGTATTAATGGCTGCCGGACTGCGCCGACAGACATACATAGTTAAAGAAAGCAATACATAGAAAACAAATAAGAGTTACAATCACACTGAGCACTTACCCGTTTATCTCGGGGTTTAGTATTTAGACGCCTGGGCTGGGGTTGGAGAAAGAGGTCGTGGAATGACTTGCGTGAGCTTATATAGTACATTACGACGGACGCCACTCCTACTCAAGCAATGACGTGTTCGTATTTGAAAGATTTAGGAATGTCACTCGTTTCTAGTGATGTGCGTTTTAATCGGTTTTTTAGAAAATCGACTACAACGCTACAGGCTAACGGAGAGTACTTGCATAGACACAACCTCGTTGCTAGGATTATCCACCAGCAACTTGCTTTGAAATACAACCTTGTGGAATCAGAAGTGCCGTACTATAAGTATGCGCCCGACCCAGTTCTCGATAATGGTAATATCACGTTGTATTGGGATCGACCTATCGTCACTGACAGGACTATTGTTGCCAATAAGCCTGACATTGTGGTGATGGATCGATTGGAGCGTCGCGCAATGATTGTTGATATTACGGTCCCACATGACGAGAACCTCGTGAAAGCAGAGAAAGATAAGCAATTCAAATATCTAGATCTGGCTCGCGAGGTTGTCGACATGTGGGATGTGAATAGAGCAGTCATTGTGCCGATAGTCGTGTCGGCCAATGGCTTAATTGCCAAGAGCCTCGACCAACATCTTAGTAGGCTTTCGCTTGGCAGCTGGATCAAGGGCTTGATTCAGAAAGCAGTACTTCTGGACACGGCACGTATTGTCAGGAGGTTCCTCTCTCAAGAGCCCTGACCACCGGTAGCCCGGACCCTGTTCCCGATGCTGGTGGGCTACTATTTTTTATGGTATTTTGATATGTTTTTTGTAAAAATATTTAAAAATGTAAAGGATGTGTAAAGAAAATGAATAAAAATATACTATTTTAATCTTCAATCAATTTTTTGTATCAAAAGAAGCTCCGAAATAATCTTCTCTCCGCTCGTTATTCGTTAATAATTAGGCAAGACGATAAGAGACTGACTATGTCTTTTTTTGAATTCTCTGAAAGTAAGACCTTAGAAAACAAATTTTATCTATAGTCTTATCTCCCAACCTGCTTCGCACAGAACTACATATGTAGCCGGCTGCTGAGAATGCCCTTTCGGCCTCTACACTGGTCGGTTTCAGGGTCATTAAATACTCATAAACCATAGATAAATGTTCACCTCGCACTCCTTTGGTCTCATAAACGCTCATTTTTTTTTCAGGACCTTTTCGTAATCTAATGGACCACTTTGCTTTTGTTTATTAAAGTTCTCCTTCTCTCTTTTAAGTTCCATCTCAAGCTCTTGCTCTAAAGTCATTTTCACGGGTTCTGCGTCGTTATCTAGACCATCCTCTTCTAACTCCATGATATCTTCTTGCACCGGCTCTACATTATGTTTTTTAATTACTCGTTCTAACAAAATTTTCATCCCCTGCCGCATCGCATTCTTTTTTGGCAAAGGAAAATAGCCAGGTTTTTTTACTGCTTCTTCATACTTTTTTGGATTTTTCAAGTACACTAACGTACCAGTAACTTCGGAGAGGCGCCGTTCTGCGATTTTGTTGCGTAATGTTTCAGCTAGCTCGGCACTTAGGGAAGTGCCCTGGCTATATAGCTTGTCTAAGACAAATTTCAGGGTTGTGTCGGCAGTTATCAATGTGGATTCTCTTCTGCAAAGAGCTTCTACAGCCAGTTTCAACGGTTGTAGACTGACGATCAACTCATTGATTATTGACCATTCATCGCCGGAAAATTTTATTTCAGAACCGACGTCTATCAATGCTTTATCGATGCAAACTTTTAGGTTGTAGAAACGTTCCAGCATGCTGAGCAAACTGTTCCATCTCGTGCGGCAATCAAGAATCAGACTAAGTTCTTTACCTTTCTCTTCCTTAACATATTTTTTATATTATTATAAAATTGATTTATAAAATAAACAAACATAATCGGTACAGATACAGGTGGTAAGGGGGACAGGGGGCGGGCGGTGTTGCCATTAATTCGCACATGTGGCACGTGCTATGGTGACAGAACGGCAACGTTGCCGCGCCGTTTTGAAAATGGCGGCAACTCAAAACTAAACAATAGAAATTGATACGTTTGCGGATCCGCATCGGATCGAGCTGGATCCAGCATGTTTAAAAAGGCGCCGGATCCAGCTGGATTGCTGTATGCTGGATCCAGCAATTGCAATCCCTACCTGTTACATTACAGACACTTTTTAGGGTTCCGTAGATGAATGGCAAAAACGGAACCCTTATAGATTCGTCATGTCGGGCCTCAAGTCTGCTATTTTAATAAACATCGATCGAACATTCCAACACGATCCTATTGTCATTTTGCTAAAAGTTCGTAATCTGCTAAATTCATAATGATCTGTCATTGGTTTGTCAAATTCTATGCTATTTCTTTCAACGGAGTGTCAGTGGTTGACCATTGTGAAGTAATAATGACGCCATTATAATTAGTAGACTAACAAACTTGTCAAAATCAACAATTATGAAATCAAAGATAGGCCATTCTGACACTATTGTAATAGCAGACTTGCGGCCCTGTCTGTCTGTACGTTCGTATGTCACAGCTACTTTATTAATTGTCAAGGAGTCAATCAGAATAAAACCAAAAGATGAAACTACGGCATAGTCCTGCACAGTCACTCTTCCCTTACCAGCAGCATACGAACAACAACCGTGTTGTAATGAAAATAAGGGTGTAGTTTTGACGGAGTTTCAAAACAGAATAACTGTGAAAGTATAACTAATCTTGACCATTACAAACTAGATCTCTATGGAGAAGAACGGGCAGGAAACTCCATGGACACTCTTTTAAATCAAAACTCTTTGTAGAGCGTCGTCTTTGTCTAATATGCTAGTCTCTTAGTCGTCTCAAAAACACGATGTACGCACGGCGACCAATCAAGCTATACAAAACCAGTTTATGAGGATCTCTCATTGTGTTCGAAATCTATACATAGCGAGGCCATGTTATACTGGAAAAGTACAACTTGATGTGTCGTGTGTACCTTAGTATGGCCCAGCCCGAGTAGCATGACCACTGTAGAAACGAGTTTTGGCTACGGAAGAATCGACATAATGACATATAGACGATGACAATATGTCAGTTTGTCGACGCTTCCGTCGACATGCTACGCGGGCTCGTAGAGTATTGTAATTATGAAACTTAGAGGAAACTGTTTAATTTTTTAATTTTTGTAACGTTATATTGACAGGATATGTCTGGGGAGACTTGGCCAGACCATCTGAACTACACCATTCGAATGAAAGGCGACTTTGGAATCGAATCCTACAAGTCTCAAGACGATAAAATTGCACCTCACAGAATGTATGGTAAGACATATTTTTCAATACTTAAGTACCCACCCCATACCCATACCCACTCGAAACAAACCCACCTAGAAACCCGTACCCATGTGAAGCTGGCTGGCTGTGAGACTCGCTGCTGGATAGCTTGAGGAAGTGATGTTGTTGATGATGACGTCACGTTGCTCGAAGGCTGCGCTGACGTTTCCATTTCTGTGACCATTTCGGGGTCACCAGTTTAGGGGTATGAGGAACAGGGTGGAAAGTTCTTCATACCCTATAGAAAATGGAGAGTGCTCTGACCAGACGGGTGTAATGTCTGGTGAGCATCTGCCCTACAGTTGTTGTCGAGTAAGTCGATGTAAACTTTGCTTGCGAGATTCAGACCATATTTGTATTTCAGTTCGTTCATAGATGGCGCTGTAGTACTTTTTCCTGGCCCTTTAGCCGCGCTTTCACACACAATCTCAAACGTTTATATAGTTGATAATTTCTTATTCCTTATAGTATACAACGTTATTCTGAAATAGTGAAAGAAAATCAGCTTTTAGTAATAATTGACCAGGTACCGTAATTTAAATTGATCATTTATGTATTGTGACAACCTCTTGAATTGACGAGGATGCAAAACTGCACCTTGTATATATACTAGCTATCCCACGCAACTTCGTCTGCGCCACATTTTTTCCCGTTTTCGCAACATTTTTCATTTCTGCTCCGCTCCTATTGGTCGTAGCGTGATGATACGCCTATAGCCTTCCTCGATAAATGGGCTATCTAACACTGAAATATTTTTTCAAATCAGATCCGTAGTTCCTGAGATTAGCGCGTTCATGCAAACAAACAAACTCTTCAGCTTTATAATATTAGTATAGACTTACAGGCTTTTGTTTTGCATCCTCGTCAAATTCAAGGAGGTAGCTATGCTAGCTATGCTAATAAAATGGGTAGGTCATTTTTAATACTGACAAATTTAAACAACAAGAAAACTACAGCGTTTATTAATAATTAACTAGGTACCATTATTTAAATAGATTATTTATGTCTTTTGTGACAACCTCCTGAATTTTGACAAAATAAAATGCGAAAGTTTGTGAAGATGAATGGTTGAATGGATGTTTGTTACTCTTTCACGCAAAAACCACTGAAAGTATTTGGATCAAATTTGGCGCACGGGTGGTTGATTAACACATAGGATACTTTTTATCCCGGCAGTACGGTCCCTTGGGATGATTACCGAACTCCACGCGTGGGAAGACACGGGCATAGGCTAGTAATCCATATTATTATCCTATTATGATTCAACTAAAGCGACCATTTAGGCCCCAGACGAGATTGAGGTCAAGATCAGGGACATTTGGCAAAATAAAAAGAAATTTCATGTTGCAAAATAATAAAGTGCACAAGGTCACCTTGTGACTGCGCTCAAGTAGAATCGAATAAAGCGCATCAAAAACAAAATCAAAATATTTTATTTTACATAGGCCTACATGGGCACTTATAAAATGTCGACAGAAGAGGCACGGTTCGAGTTGGTCGTTTCCTATGGAAAAGAACCGGCAAGAAACTCCATGGTTACTCTTTTAAAATCATTTGGTTCTACAATATTTGGATGTTACAGCGTAAGTACCTAAGTATGAGAGGACAGCGTAGGCCCGACAATAAGTCATCGCTTACTACAAAAGGTAGAAAAAGAAGATAGTGAAAAAAAAAAACGCAGCGTCGTAGACGACCCACAATATTGACGTCGGTCTGCCATAATGAGCCAACCCAGAGCCTCATAATAATTTAGTTACATAATTATGTCTAACTAATCCAACATTCTAAATGCGTTAAGTTAAAAGTACTACTGTATGAGTAAAATCACAGAAAAATCGATCAAAATCAATCAACGCGTACTGTAATGAAAATGGTAAAAATATTGATTGACTGTTAGATATTTTGGCAGAACTATCAATATTCTTTCGAGATTATAAACTAACGATGCTCATAATCATACGGTGACAGATATAAAAGTTATGTGTTTGATTCCATTACACCCGTCATAATATTATTTTATACGATACTTTCAATTTATAAACATCTCAGATATTATTTACATTCCATGGTCTACTTGCTCAACTTTACAGGGTGTAAAAGGAATAGTCCGGGAGGTAGCGTTGCATTTTACCTACCATGACTTTTTCCAATACCCACCGCTTGAGCAGATGGTCGGTTAACTTATAATAAGTCATAAAAGATCAACCATCGATGTCAACATCAGCCAGCTTACTATGACTTTTGTATTCGCAACGCTACCTCCCGGACTAGAATGTGTAACGTCACATAGCCGTCAACCAAGCATTCCGTACATCAAACTAAATAACACTTCTTCTTATCATGTCGATGGCAATCTAAATTGTGTCGGCCTGGAACTGAGCCACTAGTCTGGCGCCCTCTGTAGCTACCATCAGTTCCTGTAATGAACAAATAGGAGGACACGCAGGGCACGATATTAAGTGCCCTGCGTGTCTAAGCGTACGAAGACACTTCCTTGGGGCGGGCCGATCTTTTGTGCTCTCCAGCGACTGTTATCTGAAGGGAGGTGGAACTGGAAACGGTGGTCTTGGAGGTATTATTTAAGAGAGTCAAGCTGAAATAAAGAGGTTCTACATAAAATTTGGTTTGCAATAGAGTAAGAACTTTGTCCAATATGACATTAAGTTGGTTTTTCCTAAACCTTTCAAGAAGAAATATCTCTTATTTTCAATTGAGCACTTTTGTGATGTATTTTCACTAAATCTAATCAATACTTATCTATACTAATATAATATATAATAATATAATATTATAAAGCTGAAGAGTTTTTTTGTGTGTTTGTTTGTTTGCTTGAACGCGCTAATCTCAGGATCAGCTGATCCGATTTGAAAACTTATTTCAGAAAAATTATTTAAGTGTTAGATAGCCCATTTATCGAAAAAGGCTTTAGGCTATATATCATCACGCTACGACCAAAAGGAGCAGAACAGCAGTGAAAAATGTTGCAAAAACGGGAAAAATGTGACGCAGACGAAGTTGCGCAGGACAGCTAGTTGTGATATAAATAATTATAAGGAAACCATAATCACCAAGATTTTTGGGGTAACATTTATGAATGTTGTCTTTTACAGGTTTAAAATATGGAACATTCATGCGCATCCAATGGGCGGTCGACACAAGCTACATCAAACTACTGACGGGCACCGAAGTACCTCAGGTGAGATTATACTGAACATCAATATATTGACGACTCATTCTTATAAAGAACAGAGAAGGAAAAACTGAAATAAAATATGCATACGAATTTAGAGCCTTTTAACAATGTGGAGTAGAACCAAATTCTATTGTTGTTTTCAGCAGATATATCCAATTTCAGCCGATTTTTTTTTATGCACAGCTTTCCCCGACGTTCATTTAGTTCCAGCAAATCAATACTTGACTCTACCTACCTACTACGTAATCTACTTTATTGGAAATATATTATTGTATTTTTAATGAAGTAAAGAATAAGCAAATTTCTCTAAAGAGGCTATATATCGTTATATTCATCACTACATAGTATAAAACAAAGTCGCTTCCCGCTGTCTGTCCCTATGTACCTATGCTTAGATCTTTAAAACTACGCAACGGATTTTGATGCGGTTTTTTTAATAGATAGAGTGATTCAAGAGGAAGGTTTATAGGTATAATACATGCATAACATAGTAGAGAAACACTGATAATTTTAGAGGTTTCCAATGTGATGTCGACAGACATTCTGTAGTATATTTAGTATCAGCATTGCACCCGTGCGAAGCCGGGCCGGGTCGCTAGTTATTATACAGGGTGTTTGGTGCATCGTGTGCCAAATTGAAATGGTCGACCTGGGGGGGTCATCTGCTATCCTTTCAGACCCCTAAACACTTTTCATGTCCTGTGGATTTTTTTTCATCGACTTTTTATTATTTTATTTAAAAAATCCCCAAATTTTACATTCAACACAAATTAAAAAAAAAGTATAAGTCGTAGACACTGAATTTTAATTTTATTTAGACGTGTATTGTATTCCGGTACTTTTAAATTAAAAATTAGTGACATCAGCCATGTAGTTTTTTTTTAATTTATTCGCAAAGTTTCGGACTTCAGTTTTAGCTGTCCATGTTACAGCTATTTACATGGCTATAAAAAAAAAAAACAAAAGCGACCGGGATCTTCCAACTCCCTCAAACATTCTCTAGTCTATCCTCTTGCTAGTGATGTGCCACATGCCATAAAAATCTTTTTACAAGTTTGTGAATTCACTAGAATTGTGAATCGAGTCATAAAATACTAAATTCCAAATTATGATTTAATAAAATATTTTTGCTTAAATCAAAATTAAAATATTTTTATTTTACATAGGCCTACAGGGGCACTTATAAAACGTCGGCAAAAAGGTGCTCGGTTCGGGTTGGTCGTTATGGAGAAGAACCGGCAAGAAACTCCATGGTTACTCTTTTAAAATCATTTGGTTTTACAATATTTCTGTTACAGCATTAGTACTAAAGTATGGGAGGACATTGTAGGCCTGACAATAAGTCGTTGCTTACTACAAAACGTAGAACGAAATAAAAAGTTACCAAGGATCTAGGAATCTATAAGGCCTAAATGATACCTGAAGAACTTGTTAAATCTGTTATCTCACTCTTATAAGGTATGCCTATGTAGGTGTGTATAAGGTATGTCTTATACCAATGGCGAGTAGCATCGAACTATCTACTATTGCTATGTGACTAAGTTAACAGTCTGTACATTTCTAACTAACCCTTATAACAATTGTTGAAACCACAAGGACAAAGATTCAATCGATAATTAAAGCATATCATACGTATGTCATAATTTGTTTGTTAATTCGTTGCTACTGACTACACTAAGAGCGTATCCACAAGGTGTATTTTAAACGCACCGACGACGGACGCTCGTTTCATTAACGCGCGTTCACGGAGCCTTAAAAGCAGATTGTTGTGTTTGTATCGATTCCAACGCGCGTACGAAGCGGTACAAAAGTGTACGAGAAGCGCGTTAGCATCGCGTCTGCGTTGCCGCATATGCGCGTACATGCGGTGATTTGTTTTATACGCGAAGATGACTCGAGTTTCGCGAAAGCGCGTTTACGTCGTTTTTACGAAATTTCTGTTCTTTGAAGTGATATAAAATGCAGGTTCGCCAATTCAATACGCATAATTTATTACAATGATTTATAACTTTTAAACAATATAATAAAAAAGTACTATAATATTTATTTTAAAATTATAATACCTATTAATTATTTTGTCGTCGCAGAATTATTGTTATAACAGTTAAGTGTTTGTGAAATGATCTTTGGAATATTTATCAATAAATTTAGAAATTCAATAATAAAAAAAAAACACGAATTATGAATAAGAATACGAAAAAAGAATACGAATTTAGAAATAGTGTTTCCCTATAGCAATTGCAATGGCTTCTGGTAAATGGCCCCTATTTACGTCAAAGTTTAAATGAAGAATTCGCAACCAGAGATTACCTCACCAGCGACCTAGCCTTTTTTATAACGGAAAGTTAATAAATACGCTGTGCTCCCAGACGGGTATTGTGCCTGCACGCGAAGCATGAAACTGTAGAAACGAGTTTTGTCTACGGAAGCATCGACATAATGACAGATAAGACACTGACAATGTGTCAGTTTGTCGATTCTTCCGTCGATATAGCCCGTTTCTACGGCGGTCATGCTCCGCGTGCTAGTCGGCAGCTTCGCCGTCGGTTGTCACCGAGTGGTTGTATAAATATTAATTAAGTGGAATGTACGCCTCTCGGGCGATCTACGATTTTGCGTGATTTCAGGATCTCCCAAACTGGTAAGTTGGCGCGATAGATGGCATCCATACACAATTGCATAAATCCTTAAAAAAAACAACCTTATCTCTTCCATTATTTATTAATGCTACATCATTTTTATAAGTACTTACTACATTACAAAATAATGCCCCATGAACAAAGGCCTTACAGTTTTCAATCATGTTAAAAAAAACAATGCCTATTGTATACAATAGGATCCGGTCACAGAAACAGAGTTAGCCAGTCATGACAAATCACCACGCAATTAACTGACGAGTGCGAGCTACATACAGATTTTTTTTTTCTTTTTTTTTTTTGAAGAAAAACGTTGCCCCACACTAGGACTTTCACCTGTATCGTGGGAAAGATACTCATACAGATACTTGTACTTACATAATTTCACAGGTGACCACTGAAAACTGATCGCACACGGTGTGCGATCACCACAACTTTTCCTTTAAATTTCGGTCGTAATACTCTTTTTTTGAAGTATCATATAAAGAAGTTAAAAAAAAGTCCGCGGACAAAAATCCGTCGTCTGCGCAGGCCAGAAGGTGTACTTTGGTGACTGCTTCTGGAACTCCTCGACGAGTTGAGCTAGGTGTCCCGAGTTTGGGCTCATTTTGTTAGGACCTCCGGACTGACCTAAATGCGTCAGCGTCCATTTTAAGAATTTTTATGTAGAATTATAATTATATAGCTATCCGGTTCGAACGGCCAGTCTTTGATAACTCGTTGGAATAATAAAAGTGAACTGTATACAGGGTGGAACGGAAAGGGTGTATACCTACTTAAGGGTCTGCTACAGACCATTTATTTCAATACCTATTGACCCAAATGTATGGGGCAGCTTATATTTTTTTCGCTATTACGATATTTTGTCCGATGTAGAAACATGTTCAGATTGATGGTCTGTAGCAAACCCTTAAGAATGTATATACCCTTTTCGTTACACCCTGTATAGATAGGCTTGGTGTATTGCCGATTAAATTTACAATATTGAACTGTCCTGGACAAAAATAAAATAATTTAGTAAGGGGTTGAGCGGGTCGTCCGTCGCGGTGGTGTCCGAGGAAGCGAGTGTCCGCAGGCTGGCTAGCACCGCCAGCAGCTCGCCTGCGCGTGCCGACTGCGTGTTTGTTGGGTGCGATTCCCAATGTGGGTTCCGTACCTCAAAAGGAAAAAGCGGAACCCTTATAGGATCACTTTGTTGTCCGTCCGTCTGTCTGTCTGTCTAGACCCTTTTTCTCAGGAACGCGTAAAGGTATCAAGCTGGAATTATCAAATATCAAATACTCAGGTCTACTGTGCCTTGGAGCTGTGAAATAATCAAACTTCTAAGCCAACGCAATCAAAAGATATAGTCGTTTATGCCGTAAATTTTCGACACTCGCAAGAGAATCAAAACCTACAGGGTACTTCCCGTGAACTCAGAATCTTGAAATTTGGTACAAAGCAACGTCTTATAACACAGATAAAGGTAAAATTGCGAAAACCGTAAATTTTTAGTTACATCTTATAATAAAAATATTTTTAATAATTTTTTTACGGAACCCTCTGTGCGCAAGTCTGACTCGCACTTGGCTGGTTTTTTTTTCAGTTACAATGTCAGGATTATACTAAACTAGCAACCCGTCCCTGCTTCGCACGGGTGCAATGCTGATACTAAATATACTAAGTACAGAATGTTTTATAAACAACGTTCACAGCTTTTTGTCACCGCCGCAACCGCTATGTCCCTGCATTTTAAATCTGTAATATCTTCGAAAATATTCATTTAAATTACATGCTGTAAAGGGGCAAATTGATCTATATTAAATGCTCAATATATTTAAGTTACTTAATTGGATAATAATTAATGCTGTATACGCTCATTAGGACAGCGAACCGGAAGACGATGCGTTGAAAGGCCTCCCACTAGGTGGACCGATGACCTGGTGAAGGTTGCGGGGATCCGCTGGATACGAGGCGCACGGGACCGGTCAATGTGGCGTCACTTGGGGGAGGCCTATGTCCAGCAGTGGACATCTTTCGGCTGAAATGATGATAATGCTGTATTGCTTAAAATCGCTTCGTAAATAAGCATAATAATAATTATTTCTCGAAGATAAGCAATTCAAGTATGTAGATCTGGCTCGCGAGGTTGTCGACATGTGGGACGTGACTACAGCAATCATTGTGCCGATAGTCGTGTCGGCCAATGGCTTAATAGATAAAAGCTTCGACGAACACCTGCGGAGTCCTTCGCTTGGCAGCTGGATCAAGGGCTTGATTCAGAAAGCAGTACTTCTGGACACGGCACGTATTGTTAGGAGGTTCCTCTCTCAAGAGCCCTGACCACCGGTAACCCGGACCCTGTTCCCGATGCCGGTGGGCTGCTATTTTTTATATTTTTAAATATTTTTGTATATAATTTTATAAAAATATTTAAAAATGTAAAACATTTATTTATTTATTTTATTTATTTATTTATTTATGTACACACAAAACACTTAAAAGAACAATACATTAAGATACAAGAGCACAAAGGTACTGCTTATTTCAAAAGAAATTTCTTCCAGCAGACCTGCGAATGGAAAGTTGGATTAGAAATGTAGACATAGTGTGTAGAAAAGATAAAACAGGAAAAAATTAAATTAGAGCTTAAAACAACATTAAGGTTATATAAATTAAACATACATACAAATAAATACACATATAAAAATTAAAATAAAAGTAAAAATATACCTATAATATATATCAGAATATTACAGAATAGAGGAAAGGTAATGTTCTTTGACTTGCTTTTTGAAGAGAAATAAAGTTTTAGATTCTCGTATGTTGGGCGGAAGTGAGTTCCATAGTCGTACTGCATGAACGGAAAAGGACATATGTTTGTTAAATGAATAAAGGGAATTATTTCTCGTTAAAAGTAAAAGATAAAAATTGGTTATTGCGG